>LR990341.1:0-5000000 GCA_905147345.3 Mythimna impura | reverse complement strand
GTCGCCTGGGCCCATAACCTTTTGAAAGGGGACGGTTGCGTGGAATGAAAGGCTTTTGCAGCTACAAGTTATTATTTTAATAGGATTTTCTGCACAGACACATTTCTCATTATTACCAATTATTACAGAGATGGAACCAGAGAGTTTTATATACCACAGACAATGATAGAAGGAACAAAGTAAACTATATAGGGATACCATACAAAAATTATCAGTTGCATATTTCAGTAGGAATAGGAGTGGGTTTTTAGCCAGTAAAAGTCTGACACTATCTCGCGCTCCGCCCTAGAGCGCGATTTGTCATTAAATGATTTTCCCACATTTTTTTTTTATTTATTTTTTAATTATTTTTTTGCGCAGGTAAGACAACAAACGTGTACGAACTTGAATAAAATGAAGTAAATCAATGTTGCCAAGTTTCGTATATCCCATTCCCACTAAAAAAACATTCATTAATCAATATTATTGTTTCTGTAATAAGTCAATGCCTTATTTACAAACTAGCGTTTTATTATACAAACAACCAGCTAGTAATATTAAGAATAAAATAATATAGAATAAACAAATATTATTTATTAAATAAATAGTATTTAAGTGTCTTGTATCTTATTTAATATTCTAATCTAGTCACACAATTAACTACAATAAAAGAATTCACGTTACATGGATCATTTTCGGTGTTTAGCTCAGGTATTTTTAATAAAGCTATTGAATTCCCGATAACGATCCATGTAAGATGATTCATGTGATTCATGTCACATGAATTGTTTAAGTTTAATTATATCTTTAGAATAACAACTATCCAAGTAGTTGGGATCGTTTTAGTAATATGTGATTTGGATTATTTTCGTAAATATGATTTTCTCAATAACGATCTAAGTAGCATGGAGCGATGTTATTAAAAAAAAAATACGACCTTCATGTTGCGTTCGAATTTTACTTGGATCGTTTTCGTGATATTAAAGTTTTAACTAAAAACAGTGTTTTGGTATACATAACTCATTTTCGGCCATAGTGTGGGTTGGATCCTTTCCGTTTAACTATGGCCAATTGGACGTAGTTACACAAAAAGGACCCAATCCACGTGAAGGTAGTTTTGAGTTATAGGCCAATGAAGTTGTAACACAGTTTAGTCGAACATTTGATATGTTTAGATCATATGTGTTGTGATGATTATTTAGCAAATTTTTCGTATTTAATTTCGTATTAAGTTTTGTAGTAAAAGTAATACAATTTTATAGAGATAATGTGGAAAAAGTCGATCTGAATCCTTTTTGCTAAATAAATAAGTGTAAGGGTGCTGCTCAACATACATTCATCAATAACGATCCACATAATGTTTTAGTAACTTATTCAATAAAAATCAATGTATAATAATAGTTTTTTTTATTAAATATTAATAATTATTAACAAACTTAATGCTAACAGAGTATTTTTGGCTTTGAAACTTGCTAGTTTCGTATGAAAACTATCAATAAAAAGAGATCAAAATCTGTTGTCACTATACCACTTTTGCTGTAAGAAAGTGCAGACTTTGAGTATGTATACTTAAAGGAACAGCCGTAGGACGTCCACTGCTGAACATAGGCCTCCCCTATAGATTTCCAATAGGATCGGTTGAAAGCGGCCTGCACACTGCCACTTCAACTTGCTAATTCGCTGAGCTATGTCGGCAACTTTGGTTCGTCTACGAATCTCCTTATTTATGATTCGATCACGCAGAGAGACTCCGAGCACAGTCCTTTCCGTAGCTCGTTGGGCTATCTTGAGCTTACTAATGAGGCCCATAGTAAGAGACCAAGTTTCAGTGCCATAAGTCATCCTTGGTAACACGCATTGGTTAAAAACTTTCGACTTGAGGCACTGAGGTAACTCGATTGACTTTCCCAACAGGTGAAGTGAGTGGTGAGTAGAAATAATTTTATCTAGATTCCAATATAGTTAAAATTATTTCTATCAAAACCCGTACCTTCTTAGAGTTAAAATGGTGTAGGAATGCTAACATTAAACTTTGCTATCTGCATCAATTTCAAAGTCAAGCATTATGCTATTGAATCCGTCAACGTCTTCTAAAATTTGAGCATTGCCCAAACTGCAAGGGTCGGATACCGGTATATTTTTCGAAACGTTTTCGTCTTAAATGCCTAAAGAACAATTTGTTTCGTTTATGTTCGAACGGAACGATATAAATAAAGTTTTTGAAGAACAAAAAAAATATACCGATTTCGACGTTTTTAACCGTTTTTATTGAATTTTTGTGTTGCTCGATGTTTCATGAGTATTAAATTCAATTGGCATCTCACTGCCGCGCGGTTTAGTTTCGTCGTTCGTACCTATCTTACTAAGTTTCGTTTGCTAAATTTGTAAATTTGTTTGTTAAAGCTAAGCCTAGGGTACCTAGGTACTATTGTTATTAACCCGTGAGTATACCTATTCGTAGTTAGTAAACAGTGTATAGTACAGTAAGCATGGACAGTTCAGGTGAGTACCACTACCCTATTATATGGAAATAAGTACAGATCTAGAACAATTAATCTTTAAGATTAATTGTTATTTCTAGATTATCAACTCGTATATATATTATATTCAAGGTTTGTAAAGTTAATTGCTACTTAAATAAAATATTTCAGATGAAGAGCCAAATACTGATTTACCAGACAGCCAACCATTTTTTACTGAAATAGAGACTGATGTTAATCCAATTACTGATTTACCAGACGGCAAACCATTTTTTATTGAAATAGAGGATTTCAACCCAAATATCAGTTTACCAGACAAACAAACCTCTCTTACTGAAAAAGAGGAGAATATAATAACTGGAAAAGGTATGTTAGTAGTTATACCGCCATGCTAAGCTGAAAAGGCCTCTAAGCGTTTAAGTGCTGACCGTGACCCTAAAAAACCTATAAGCATAATGCTTATAGGTCTTTTTGGGTTAGCACGGCACTATAAATAGTAGTCGTGTGCAACTATAAAAAGAGAAATAATTTTAAACATCATTTATTTTTTAGAAATCAAAAGACATGCAACATTAAATGAGGAAGAATCGCAATCTCTATTAGCACCGAAAAGACGTACATTCTTGTCAAGACTAAACGAAGATATTTTTCCTTACGGTCAGTTTTCAAGAACGATCTTTAAAGTTCATGCTCTATTAACTGTATTCAGTATTCTAGAAGTAAAAAAAGACGGCGATAACTTTAATGAAGCATTAACTTTAAATATCGTTCTAGCAGCTGACTGTTTATGTATTAGATTAAATTAACAATAATAATCACATTGCATCCGACTCTTAGCTGATCCGAAGCATAAATATTATTATGTTCATAATATAGGTAACCCTATTCGCCAAAATATATAAATCGGCGGTAGCCCATATGCTCGCGTGATGAAACATGATAATTTTAAGAAACATCTTGGTTGCCCTTCGCAGCACCAAACTGTGATTGACTGAACATCGATTAAAATTGTACAATGACTACAAACTTTAACAAAATACAAATCAACCTAACTTAACAAATAAACGTTTAAATAATTAATTTGATTTATATTGCAGGAATACCAGAAGTCTCAGGAGGAACCTGTTTTACCAAGTCAAAATTTAAAGCAACAAAATGAAAAATACCAGTGTGTACTGTGCAACATAACCAACAATCAGAAAGATATCAGAAATGAATAGATTCCTCAACCTGTTCTTCAGTGTTATTCAAATCTTCAAGAGAATTCTGTATTTCTTCTTCAATTTGACGAGACATTGCAAGCATATTAGCGCCGTTGTCCGAGGTGATGGAGTATAGCTGCTGAGGCTCGATTCCGTAGCGGCTTAAAACCATCAACACTGTGTCTTTCAAGAATGCTGCAGTATTTCGTTCATGAAGCTCAACTACACACAAATTACGAAGCTGCAGCTTCTTATCTAAAATGAAAATTTTAATACTAGGAACAAACACAAATTTGTGGTTCCTGCAACTAGGCTCAAAAAAATAGCGGGCTAATTTAGATGCCAATGTATACACTTCTATAATAAACTCCCTAGTCATATTAAACAACTAAGCCTTAATAAATTCAAATCATTTGTAAAGCGTAAACTTTGCCAAAAGGCTTTTTACACTATAAAGGACTATGTTGAGGACATGGACCTAAAAAAAAAGCGGACGGAACTTCACTAAGAAATAATTGAAGCACCACAATGGCGGCTGCGCATTCCAGCAAATGCATGTTCAAATTCAAAATCTAAAAAAATGTTGTTGTTTGCTATAAATTTTTCTAGGATTTTGTTTAGCATGTACTGATGTTGTCTTTCATTATATATTGTTATTTTATCTTTTAAAAGTCTTCGGACCACCATCTCACAAGTGCAACAAATATCGTACAAATCTTTTGATGGAAAATTTAAGCCTCCCCTTGTTTTTAAATTTATCAACTTGTGAAAAAACAGCCAGTCGTCTGTACATAGTCGAGCGATACATTTTTGGCACTTAATATTTTTAAGTGCGTAATGACAGATGCTGCCTGCCAGATATCTTACAATCAGCTTCCTATAGTCATTAAATTCTTCTATTTCTAATCGTTGTGCCAGTTTGTCATCGTCTTTGGTGATTTCTTTCATGAATGATAGGGAGTTGTAACCAACATCATCTTCTTGTTCTTCGTGACGATATGATGGAGTCGTTGTGTTGATTATTTGTTTGGCCGAAGAACAATTAAGCACAGCTATTTGCTCCAAAGGAACACAATTTCCAGTGGTCAGGCATCGTACTTCTAAATGAGCCAACAGTTTTTTATAACAACCTTTGAACTGACGAACATTAGGGTTATCATTAAAGTCTCCTTGCATTCTGATGGATGAAAAAAACATCTCAAGATGATCCTGGCTCAGTTTATAGGTTGGTAGGAACACCAAATGCTTTTCATCAATCAATTTGGCGTACAGTTGTTTTAAACTATTAATGTTTATTAACGTGCCAAGGAAACCAGTTTTACATTTTGCGTCTACTAAACGTTTGTAAAATACCGTAATAACATAAGTCACTCGACCGTCTTTCGTTACTTTTCTTTTTGATATACATTTAATTTTCAAATTTAATACATATTCTTTTAGTTCATTCAAAAAACTAAATATAGTATCTTTGTTCTGGGAACAGAGTGGTTTTTTGAAATCAAATTGAGTCATAGCTCGAGAATTGAATATGTCGAACATTATATTCATATTGCTAATGAAATTCTCTGTTGCCTTAGAATCTTTAAATACGTCTAGATTTAGGTCTTCTCTGCACGCTTTTATAGCAACTGCTACGGTTTCTCTATACACCTAAGTGGCCAGTTTTACCTTCATTATATTATTTTTGAAATTGATATGTTTTCTTGTCAATTTATTGGCCAAGTGTAAACCTTCTTTCTCTTGTAATTTATTGAGTTCCTCGATATAGTTCCATTAAATTTTTTGGTCATCTTTGTCCATGAACTCTCTTTTGGATTCTAAATGGTTTCTTAATAACTTCATCACATGACTAGGGTCCAGAAAAAATGCAACCTCAGAACCATTGGCAGGATGAGTAAACGTTGTTTTTAACGACTCGGGCTTGAAATTGCAACCAAGTAACACCAATGCATTGAAATTGGTTTGATGACCATCGCATGTTAATGCAACAACATCAATGTCGGCTTCAAAACATTTGACAAGACATAATTTTATTAAATTAGCTTTCTGTTCACCTCTTACTGAATTACTTAAGAAATATCCCAATGGTAGTTTGAAGCGGTGGTTAATCCCAACGAGTAAAAAAACTAATGCTTGGCTTGCCAAAGGCGCACCTTCTTCAACTCCTGAACCCATATCTTCTAGGCCTATATATTTTCATCCCAAATTTTTTGAGCTCTAATAGCAAGTTCGTCAAAAAGTAAAGTGCACAAAGGCCGATGCTCACTTACTTGAGCTTTTGCTTTCAATGCCTGAAAAGATTCTTCAGTAAATCCTAGTTCTGCATTAAAATGCCCGTACCACTTAGCCAGTGTCTTTCGATGAGGAAGGCAGGTATTAAAAGTTTGCCTAACGTAATCGTAAGCTTTCGGAGAATAATAATTGAGGGTTAAGCAAAATTTTTTCATAGACGGTGAGTATTTAACTTTTTTCTTTATTCTTTTTTTATTGTAATTATTAAAAATGTTAGCAGCGACAATGTCTTCATTTAATCTGTTAAAAAGATCAGAATCAAAATAATTTTCTTCCTTAAGGGTTTTTAAAATACCTTTCAAAGATTTGTCCCTATCTTGGAGACGTCTAACTTTTTGATTTAAAACTTTTATTTTCTTTTTTTGACTGCATCAAGGCGCGCATTTTCATCAGATCTTTCTTCATACGTCGTTTTCGAGGAGAAAATAATAATGACAATGGTTGTTCCAGGTCAACTCCAGATATTACAGTTTCGGGTGACTCCTAAAAATAAACAACATATATTATTTTTATTACTTTTTAATAATCAACTCGAAAAACCATTTTTTTTGTAAATACTTACATTTTTTAAGGACGAATTAGTGTTCAATAAGCAAGACTGTTGCACTGTCGATTCTTGTACAGAAATTCCTTTAACCCTTAATAGGGCATGGCTAAACTGTGGATGTTTGCAAAAGTTTTAAAGCTAATATGTAATTAGTGTTACATAAAGATCTTAGATTTCATATAAGTATTTTTTTATGTGTTTTCAGTTTTTCAGGAAACCATGTGGGAAAATAATTCCTGTTGGCCAATTACATTGAAACCTTTGGTGATTCCTGGGAAATTATTTTCCACCTAGTGGGAAATATATTTCATACAAACGTAACACATTAGGAACTGTTAGTCAGACTTAGATGAATGAGTAGACAGAGATAATTGAAGTAAATAAAAATACTAAATTGAAAGATAATACTATTTAATTTTACTTGTGAAACATTTCGAAACAAGGGGCAGCACATAAAGATACCTTGCAAACTTTACACATGTATTTGCTGCGTTGTTCTTTTTCACGTGTACTACACATTCTGCATCTTCGGAATTTGGTCAATTCAGGCATGTGGGATCCTACATCCGATTTTCGAATCTCTTCCGGTACTGAAATGATACCTCCTTTTTTGTTTTTGAACACGGGTGCGAGGATTTTTCTTGATGAAAAATTGATGATGAGTCCTTTGCCCAATCGCAACCGGAACGCTTTATGGGAGTTTCTCCTTTCAGAATGTGACGTCATATAAACAATATAGGAATTAATGACGGCTGCCTCCAACAAGAACCAAAAAAGTCTGTGCCAATTCTTCCGCGACTTACGTCCTAGCGGGTATGATGCTCTGAAGTGATCGAAATGATCAACACCACCCATGAACTCTGTATATTTTTTAATCGAATGTGGACAATATATTTTCTTCTTGCTACCATCTTTCTGTTTCCTCTCAATCAATTCAACTGCTCGAGGATCAAACGCAGTAGTTCCAAGAAAAACATCCTTGTTATCTTGCCATTTCAATACTCCTATAGGTGTATTATACTGGTACAGAAACTCACCCGTTCTCAAAGCTGTTTCTTTCTTTTTTTCGCGGGTTAAATTTTTTCCTGTTATCAAATCTGGTAAGCCCTTACGGTTTGGTCTTATTGTTGCAACACAGTAAATACCTCTTTCATGTAAAAGTTCCATCAGTGGAAGACCGGTGAAAAAATTATCAAAAGCCACTAATGTATGGCTTGGCAAAGATTAACACAAATCCAGTATGACTCTGGCCCCTAAATTCTCTTCAGTTCCAGTATCAACTTTACCAGTATAAAATTGAAATTCATATAAATACCCTGTATGAGAATCTGCTCTTGCCCAAAACTTGTACCCACGTTTCATAGGTTTTTTGGGCATATACTGCTTCATGTGACTACGACCCTTGAACCTGATCATACTTTCATCTATTGAATTAAATTCTGACACTTGAACATTGTCTTGAAAAACTTTGTTTATGATTGAAATGGCAGGTCTAATTTTACCCAATTTATCGTAATCTGGTGAGTTTCGTGGAGCTTCTGTTGAAATATTTGATATATGGAGATTTCCTGTAATTTTTTAAAATCTTTTTAAGGGCATTACTTTGCAAATAACAGGATTTCTGAAAAACTCATCAGTTGACCAATAATTATTTATATCTGATAATGGATTTATGCTCATTAGTGTAATCACTCCAAAGTACGCTTTTATTTCTTCTTTTGTAACTTCTGTCCAACCTTTTGAATGCGTGTGTCTTGCATAAATATTTGTATTTTCAACAATAATATTCAGTAACTCATCAGGAAAAAAGTCAAGAAAATAATCAAGTAGTTGACTTCTGTTAGTATAATGTTTTTTTTACAAGCATTTTCTTTTTAAAAATAGGCCAAGTAATATTATCAGTTACTAAAGACCAATCTCTTGATTTATTTTGTAATTGAAAGAATTTATCCCTAGAGAAAGTTGTTGGTTCTGCATTAGAGCTTCCATCAGGCTCTGCCAACACTGATACTGGGGAAGAATGGTCTGCTTGGACATCAGCTAGAGCAACAAGTGAGGTTGTTTCAGCACGATTTTGATCATGTAGTCCATGCAGGCCCTTCTCATGTGATTACGGAAAGTCCTATTTCCGTAATCACATGAGAAGGGCCTGCATGGACTTCAGCGATTGCATCTTGTGAAGTTGAAGCTACTTGAGGAAGAATTGTCTGAGAAACCTGTTGAACTGGTGTATTCAAAAGAGTTTAATCTTGGATAAGAGGCAAACCTGATTCTCCCACCAATAAAGAATGTAATTCTTCGACAGAAATGCCTTGAATCTCATCCAAACGCTTGTCTAAATCGATATTGTAACTACTGGTGGTAAAAGAGTCATCTGCTTCATCATCAAGGTCTTCTTCTTCCGATGAACAAAAAAACTGTGACAGCTGGATTTCAATATCCGAATCGCGAAGTGGTTTCTGAAACGGAAAACAGTGCTTATGAAACAGATAGAAATCTTCCATGCTTCCTACTGAAACAGTTTTCCCACATAGATTATTACATTGGAAACCCAAACGGGCAACAAGCAAATATTTCTCACACACTTTGAATCAATCAAACCAAGTATTTTTTTGTTATTTTGAAAAATAAAACACATACATAAATGAATAAACATTACATCTATGGAAAATAATCAAAAATGAACACCTACCGGATTTTTTTTCGACATAAAAGTATTTCAATAACAAAACTGCACAAAAATGCATAAACCGTTGAATGATTATTGTGACAGTGACATTGAAATCTCTTTTTGCTTTTTTTTTTCGTTCGGAAACACGATCATAGGCCTATAAACCATAGATAATATATTCAACTACGAAATGAAAGTGACAGCTCATGGGAAAATATGTCCAATTGACCTTTTAGAATGTGAAATTCAATGTGGGAATAATGTTCCTGTTGCCTTATTAAGGGTCCATTGATGAACTCTAAAAGAAAATGAAATACATTTTGGTAACTAGGTACCTATAACAAGGCTTATAAAATATCATGAAATTTTCAGTAGGTTAGGCTACTCACTTGTGTCAAAAGCGTCGTTACATTTTGTGAAAAAGGCTGTTCAATTTTTTTTTGCTGCCCGGAACCTGAGGCTACTGCTTCAATCACTAGTGAACTCTAAAACAAATAATAACATCAGGTTAGAAACGACTATACCTACCTCTAATTACTTGTACATTATATAATAAATACACTCAATAGAACTGCACATAGAACAACGTTAATGTTACTTTAATGTAAAAAACACAAAAACACACCTCATCAGAAACACTGGAAGTAATTACTTCAGTCGGTTGGATCTTGAATTGTAGACGGATCAAACAAAAACTAAAAAAAAACTGTTGTCAAACTGTTAAAAATTAAAATTAAGAGGTTAGATTATAAGGAGAAGACCTTAAATTAATTGAATTACCTTTGTTGGTATGGCGTAAGCAACAACGCGAAGAAGTCCGCCTTTAGTTGTGTACAAACAATTCTTCTCAAAATGTATACTGCAGATTACACTAGATTTTGATGGATTCCAATCATTTTCATTTCTACACTCCCTTATTATTTTGATCCAATCATTTTTCCATACATAATTTGCTGAGGGAAATCTGTAAAATGTAGAAGAATACAAAAACGATAAATAGTAACATAAAAATATAAATCTCCCACTGTTAAAGTAATTTGAAACTTGAAATAGTTGCAACACTGATTGATTTCGTAACTTATTGAATTTACTGACGTAAAATCGAGAAATAATCTTAAAAATGACATGCTTACCTATGAAAAGTGATCCCCTGGTTTTTTTTAATTGAACCACTATGGTTTCGGCAACTTTTAACAACACATGACGGCATACTTTAATTTTTATTAAGCAAAATAACACCGAATAACACGCGGGCGTCGTTCGAAGCGTAATGGCCGACGGCAGACTTACTATGGTGTGAATGTGTGCGTGCTGGCTTGTAGACATTAGCGCACTGACTTACCATAGATTATACATATAAATACTGAGATAGATACGCCACTCTATGATCCGAAAATTGAGTTTTTGACCCTGGTCACCAGGTAGCGTAACAGTAGTTTAATACCGAAAAAATCCGATAGGTGGCGTCTACCTGACGTCTTGATATATTTTCTAATTTTAAAGATTATAGAAGTACTACATTGATTGAAATAAATATTCTAAAATCAAAAACTTTAATATTTTGTTGGTTAGAATATTTATTTCAACCAATTTAGTACTTCTATAATCCAAAGATTAGATTTTAGAGGGTGGCAAAAATTAAAACACGGTGAAGATGGATTTAATTTTATTTATTTGTGATTTTTTTTTTCAATATTCGTACGCCTGCCGTTTTATATGGTCATTCTTATCGAATCGGGATATCTTTCCATTTAAAATTCGATTTACCCCTGTACACCAACTATGTATAATTAGCTTGATTGATAGATTATTAATACATTCAATCAACTTCTCCTTATGTTGAACACAAGTAATTATATTATAATCGCAAGCACAATTAAGCAAATATTTGATTTTTTTATTTAATAAAATTGATTCTGGACAATCACGTAGACATGTAATGATTATGTGATAAATATCATTCATCAAATAATTAAAATTTTCGTTAGGGTGGAATAATGATTTTTTCGTATAATCAACTTCATAATTAAAAGATTGCAAATCAGCTTCAGGTCTACATAAATCACGTGCACAAGTATCACAATTTTTGAATATCTTCGATTTCATTTTTTTAATTACATACCCACTTTCATATTTTTTTGATTCATTATAAATCAACGAATCACTAATTTTATAATTGTTCATCGTCGTTAATAAAGCATCAATATCACATGCAAAATCATTATTCTCTGAATCATTAGATTTGTTACCAAGCAGATTTACCATTGATTGAAATGATTTATTACAATCGTTCTCACAATTAGCTCTTACCGAATGTACAGAATTAAAATTATTAATCAACAAAGTTTTACACGCACACATGAACTGATTACAATTGGGATTAATATTACGCACACCATTACTCCTAATACCACTAAAAAAATTTTCTAAAGGATCCTGATTAAAATTTCTAGTTAATAGATTTTTCACACCATAATTTACATTTAAATATTGCCATAATTCAATAAAGGTTTTTATATTATGTATCCAATTTTTTTCTGATGCAATCGATTCATACTTAATCAACACGGAATCATTTTTTCTAGCTACTGATTCAAATTTAATCGAGTCTAAAAACGGCAATAAATCATACCACAGTTGGAAATGGGGCGAGTTATTTTTTAAGCATTGCTTATATATTTTTGATGACCCCTCGTAAGACTGACCATTAAAAGAATCGAACAGCTTGTCAAATAATAAGAGGAAATCTGCAGTTCCTTCGCATTCTTCAGGCAGAATGTTGTGTTCTGAAACAAAATATTAATATTTGTTAATAACACATGTAAAATTTGCTAGGTATTGTTACAAGTATGTGAAATTATAAATATACTAACTTGATAAGAACCGTAAAGCGCTAGACACCCTCTGGCTGAACACATGTGCTGCATATTTCACCTTCATTTTAGGGATTTTATTATTGATGACGTGTTTTTCTGTCAATTTATTGACTAATCTAATTTCGTCATCTCCAGTGTCTACATCTAACAACATTTTTAAATGTTCCCATTTAGCCCATTTGTTTTCGCCATTTTGTATAAATTTGGTATTTTTTTTAATAAATTATTTCTTACTCCTTTAAGAAGGTGGGGAGTATCGAAGAGGGGAAATATTTTATAATTTTCAATCTCAAATGCATTGGAATTGTATTCTGTTCCCATTCTCAAATATTTTTCTTTAGTGTCATTAATTAACTCCCGCACCACTCTAACATTTGTTGCTGCTTGGTCACATTTTGTGGCTACTACATTCAGGCCAGTTCCATTAAGCTGTTTTATAATTTCTGTTAAAAGTTTTTTCAATTCACAACTCTTTGTTGAAGCCTTACAAAATGTGAAACAAATGGGCTGTTTGCATTTGCTTTTAATCCCTTTTATCATGAACACAAGTGCATGGTCAGCCAGAATCCTATTTCTATGGTGTCCAAAATCTTCAAATCCAATTATTTTGTCCATAGATTCATTATAAATTATTCCTGGTGCTAATGAAACCTCATCAAATAAAACATTCACCAACTTTTTTTGTTGTGGCAAATTTCTAGAAATGTTTTTTAAATCATTTAATATGTTTTCATTTATTCCAGGTTGCACACTAAATGTGCTTAGTAAATTCTGCAAGCAACGTATTGATGGCAGAACAAACATTTTTTGTAATAATTTGTATGCCTTCGGGCTTTGTTTTAGTATAGTCAGTGCCATTATTTTTTCTTGATTTGAGAAACGTCTTCCTCTAGGTTTTACAGCACTTTTAAGTTGCAATTTAGTGAAAATTTGAATTTCTTCTGGTAATTTTTCAATGGCTCTTAAAAATGCTTTATTCATTGAAAGCTTTTTGGCTGCTTGTATTTTCTTCCTCTGATCTTTAAATTTCATAGCAAGTTTTTCTAATTTCAATTTTAGTTTGCTTATCAATTTAGAATTTCTGCTTTCCGCATAAGAGTGTTTTTGTTTACCTGTAATAAATAATAAGTTTATCAATAATTTGACCTTCTAAGATTTTAAGGGCCAATACATCTGTTATCTTTCAGAAAAACGAGTGTTTTCTGTTCTTCCGTATTCAAAAATTGAATGTATGAATTATGATCAGATTGTGCTGATCGTTAAAATAATACATAACGTGGACATGGCTTAGAATTTTTTTGAGGCCACACAATGAAATATATAAAAAGTAGGTTCATATAAATGAATAAAATTGAAGTCCCTGTTTGTATTGTCAAAATAACAGCTTTTTACTAAATGTGTATTATGAAAGTATGGACAAAAAACATTTTTAAAATTGATGTTCATTTGTCTTTTTGTTCCAGTTAATCAACGAAACTGTTGGACTTTTAAATGGTATATAGCTAATGTTATAAGGAGTAAGTTAGGCTTATTTAAAAAAAGAATTAAGGTAGGTACTGTGGGAGGGTGGAAAGCTCAAATGAAAGGCTTTATGTTTTTCGGGTGGATATTATTTAGTTTATAGCGCTTTCATTCCATATATTTCATATATTATCAAATATATATGTGGACGTTCCTTGACGTCTCCTTTTCTTCTTCCTTCGAACGTCAGTCTTTACTAAACTTTTTTTATTACGTAAACCTTAAAAGTCTAACATGCCAGTTTTGCAAGTTAGTAATTAGTAGTGAAACCTACTCGGTTGCCACATGAGCTACGCCCCTACGAATAGAAATGCTGAGGATCGCAAAGCAATTCTATTAAAAAAAAAAAACTTTTAAGGTTTATGTATATCCTGCCTATTACCTAACACAGATGTCCCAACCTGTGGAGGAAAATAATTTACATAGTGGTGGTCGTCTCTTTATGAGCGAACCTAAGACATGACGAACGATAAGTAAAATTCAAAATCTATTTACAATTCTACTATGCGCTAACTTGGCGCTCACCATTCAACGTTGTCATGCTTAGACCCCACCGAGGCAAAACCTCCAAAAAAGCCACGGTGCTGCACCCTAATTGTCATAATTGACATATATCCAGAAGGGATCTAACATGATATAAACTACAACTCTTACGGTTATGACTTTAACCTCATCGGACGCTCATCGTGTCAGAGAAGAAAAAGACAGCACGGTGCAAGTTCCTATCATCGCTATAAATTGAATATGTTCCAGTGACAAAACCTTTTAAAAAAATTCATGTAGTCTAATATAATCTATCAGTTCATATTGACTGAACTGTGGGACTTCAATCATCAGCTAAACCAATGGTGACAACTAGACAGACACCCTTTGCGAAGGCTATGCCTTATCTGCAAAGTCGGTATCAGCATTTATTGATACGCCACTCCCCCTCATTAGAAAGGACCACAGTTTCCAAAAATATATTTAACTGCTGCAAGCTAAAACGCCACCTGGATCATATTTACCTAATCGTATAATTAAAAAAAAAACAGACGAAAAGAAAAAACTATTGAACGCACAGTTTTCTTGTCTTCTTTCTTCGGTGACGGCGCGTGGCGCCTCTCATTGAAAAGAAACATGAAACAAAATGAAATGATTAATCATTCATGCCCTGCTAACCTCACAAAAATAATGCAGTGACAAGATAACAAAAACAAAAATCAAAATATTTACAAAATTCTCAAAATGAATCGTTTTCTTATTTTATAATTACTAAAAATACAGTTTAATTTCTTTTTATAAAATTTCCAAAGCTTAAATTTCACTAAAAAGGATTGTTTTAAAAAGTTATTATCTTTACAAGATTTAAAATTTAATGAATGAGGTTTTATTTTATTTGGATGAAGTTGAAGGATGGACTTTCTTCTAATTAAACTCCTTTTTACCACTAATTTTTTTTTCTTAATTTGGAAACGACGATTCAACTTAGTATAGATGAACTTCCTTGGTGCCAAACCTTTTTCTGGTTGACATGTGGCATGACAACGATATTTGTTATAAAAAATAAACTCAAAATTAAAATTATTTGATTTTGTTGTTACCAACAGAGAATGGACCTCATCCCTTGAACTCGGGACTATATCTTCCACTTCACTCTGGAAAAAACTCTGTCCAGTTTTATTATTATTAATTTCATAATTAATTTCTAAATCGTGATCATTGTCAATGTGATCTTTGTTCGTTTGTTCATCCTGATCACATTGCGATTCTAAAAAAAACGAATCTTGGTTTCCTGGAAATAAATTTGGAGAACAAATGATTGGAATGGACAAACCCGGGTTTTTGGCTTCATCCGTACACTCCAATCTCATCTCGTCATCGACTAAGCTGCTTTCATTACAGCTCTGGTCATCAATTTCATCACTTTGGTCATCATGGTCATCATTCTGCTCATCAGTATGTGATTCGTCCATCATCATGCTAGAATATAAAACAGCATTATCATCTTTATTTAAAATATTTGATGGTCCACTTTCTCGTGTTTCCTCCTCAATATTATCTACCCCCCTGTCTGTGGCGCGGCGCCGCTGCGGCTCCCTATAAAAATGGCTGTCTGTGAGAGGACCGCTGCGGTCCCCTAAATCTGTCATTCATTTTTTGACGTAATAAGCTTATTAAACCTGTGTTAATCCCGCTCAAACTTGCACAGAGTAAACTAGACAGATATATTTGCTCTATTCCATCTTCCAATGAATAAATGAGCTAAGCGAACAGAAAATATCACGTCATAAACCAGTCGCTTGCCAGTCGCCATTATGCTCGCGCGCGGTGCGGTCGAAAGATGGTTGCTGTCGATTGAAAAATGGTTTAAAAGTGACAAATAGTGATTGTGTCAGTGAGTGAGTGATGTCGACAATGCCTGGGTAAGTATTAAACCTTTTTCATTGCATAAACAGTGTAGTTGATAAATATTTCGGTCAGAAATGGTCATTTCAACAAACATGAAAAACCGTTACTACTGTTGACTAAACATTTTGCGATATTTTGGCGATAACTATTGATAGAAATGCAAACTATGGCTATTACGTAAGTTTTTATGTATACTACTATAGATATTAGGCGTTTAATTTGAATGTTATCGTATTTTTATTGTGTACATTTTGAAATTAGAATTACGTAAAACGTTAGGTAGAAATACGTAATTCTAATACGTATTTGTGTAATGTTTTTTAGGCAGCATGCCTTTTTTATGTGATTAACGTTTTGTAGATATCTTCAAAATGTAGGATGTTGAATTAGATTTCAAATTTAGTCAACAGAATTTAAACAGTGATCCAAAGCTCGAGTAGGTAGTTTTTTGCGCCCCTTTTCAAGTGGTTCATTTAGATATCCGATACTAATAAATTAAACATTTCTAACTGCTGAGCCTTTGTCTGTGTTATGAATGTGTACCAATCATTATTATTAAAATGAAACTCAAGACACTACACGTTTATCGTTCTCAGAAAATAGAACCGTAAACAAACGCGATCTTTGTTTAAAACCCGACGGCATTCTTACATCATAAAACTTACGTGATGTTATTGTTAAGCTTGTGATATGAAAAAAATGTATGGCAAGGTCTGTTCTTTTGTTTTTTTATATGTTAACTAAAGTGTATTTGTGAAAAGGAAATAGTAACTTTATGAATATATGGTCTATTTTTTTAATTAAAATTACTTTAACACAAGAAACTGGTAAAAAATTCCCTCACAGTGAACATACATGACAATTACGAATACATTACAAGGCAAAACTATACTAATCCATAAATATCCTGTTAGGTAATTTAATAACGATTCTAATGATATAACTCGTAGCCAGCTAACTAACGGAGTTTCAAAGATATCATCGTTTTAATCAGACGCGCCAATTGAAGCGAAATTTGCGCGCGAAAAATTCGCGAACTGCACTAATGATGCACATGCACAATTACGCCGTCACAGCACAGCGGCTTGTTGCAGTCGCTGCCCGTTCTTTACAATTAAAACACCCGCATGGGAACTCCTCTCTCAATAACTTGCTTATCGTCGCGAAGTCCATATCGTAATTATACGTATATTTGTAGTAGTGTCTTGCCGCGCCATGTAAGTAGCCTCCTAGTATGAGAGCATAATCACTCTCCCACCACTCGTTCGACCTGGCGGTCTGCCTAAAATCGGCGATAAATTCCTCGAAGCACACTTCGTCTGTGCCCGAGAACATCATCTCTCCTTTTACACTTTTTATTATTCTACTAATATATAAAATCACTCAGCTTTCATATATCTCCAGGCGTATATTCCTCGCCTGCTGTGTTAGCTCACTCGTCGTATTTATTCGCTTTGGCTGCGAGGGGTTCCGTGTAGCCGAACTAGTCGTCTTTCTGGATCTGTCAGACTTCTATGTCTGAAAATATAAACTTTTTTCAACGACGGCCCTCCACCATTTGTGGGAGGGTGGAAAGCTCAAATGAAAGGCTTTATGTTTTTCGGGTGGATATTATTTAGTTTATAGCGCTTTCATTCCATATATTTCATATATTATCAAATATATATGTGGACGTTCCTTGACGTCTCCTTTTCTTCTTCCTTCGAACGTCAGTCTTTACTAAACTTTTTTTATTACGTAAACCTTAAAAGTCTAACATGCCAGTTTTGCAAGTTAGTAATTAGTAGTGAAACCTACTCGGTTGCCACAGTATCACGCAAAAAAATTAAAACCCATGAAATCATATTTCACACAAAGAATGTTGCATTGCAATAACTAGTTATATATGCGCGTATAAAACGAGCATTTTACTTACGATTAGGCTGCACAGGAATAACAGATGTTGAAGGAACTGATGTGACAGCAGATTCTATTGTTGGATTCAAATCAATATCTGGAAAATAAATATAAATAACATTATACTAGGTACTTGCTTCTTAATTTAATAAAATATATTATTAAAATCTATGGTATTCAACCTCTAATATTGATATGGAGAGCTGTGGCAACAATTTTTTTCCCAATAACTAAACTAAGGTCACAGTTTAAAAATTGTTTGAGAAATCCATTAAAAAAAATATTCCTAAGTTGTAACCAACCAGAGACATGATTTGTATTTGTTATTTCCCGGTGGCTAATATCCATTATAACTAGAATCATGCAAAACTATTCGATATTAAACCAAAATAATTCCGAGTCCATAGCTGTATCTAAAACTGGCATATTATTCAGATTTGTTACCCATATTTAGATATGAAAATTCATATTTATAACTTCCCAGTTTTATTGTTATTGTATTTTTATATTAGATGTACACTAGTACAACTAGGTAATTTTGATGTTTATATTACACCATTGCTTGAGAAGTTTCTATACATTAAAAAATAATTTTCAAAATCCGTCCACAATTGACTGAGATATAGATGAACATACATATAAAAAAAAAAAACATTCCGCCGAACATAGAACCTCCTCCTTTTTGAAGTCGATTAAAAATACCCATCTACAACTACCAAAACTATAATAATACTGAACATTACATTAATAATTAATATTATACTTTAAATTATTGTATTAACTGTTTATGTACATGCATCATTGCATTAGCAAACAGTGTCCGGTATGTTACACTAATTTAGTTTACTTACCAATAGGCTGCACAGGAATAACAGATGTTGAAGGCTCAGATATGTCAGCAGTTTCCCTTGTTGGATATTGATCTGAAAAATAAATCACATCATATAAAGTATCTACTTATATACACCACACAAACACGTAACTATATGAAATTCATAAACGTAATTAAATTAGGAAGTAGGTACTTATACAATAAAATTTGTGTATAGAATTTCAAAAATAAATTAAAAAGTCTGTATTATACTCATTTTGTTACTTAAGTTCTAACACCACATAATTCGGAAACTTTTCTAGAGAGAAAATAAACTGTGTAATGTAACTCAATTTTTATAAAAAAATTAAGAGTTATGCACCGTTGTTATGGGAGTACAACTGAGTTCCGTGGTTTTGCTGTAGCTTTTCTTTTCCAACACTGACATACATATTGTTTTTGATGTTAAATAATGCATCACCATTGTTTCAAATCCTCGTGTTTGATTCCTTAAATGCTGAGTTGTTTAATTTGCTATCAAGTGACATGTTTAATGAATTTTGACCAAAAACTGACTTAAGTGGTGTTGGATTTCCGATTTAGAACAGCTCGACTTGGTTAGATCATATTATAACTAATAAAAATATTTACTTACCAGTATCCAGTACGGCAATCCCAGATGTTGATGGTTGCTCAGTTTGGTGGACCATCATATTCAAGTTTAAAGGCGCGGGCCCACCGCGGTGCACGGAGAGGCTACGCACGTGTATTAAGCTTCGCTTTGTAAGAAAATGTATGTGGTTGTGTCCACTGCAACCCACGGAGAGGCTACGCATGAATTGACGTCATTGATACACGCGTGGCTTGCTCGAATAGGCGGTTACATAGCTCAACGCTGTCAACGTGGGTCTACGTTTCCACTGGAGTACACGAATAAGACCCACGACTATGTACAGCTCGGTTATCGCAGAGCAGTTTTCAGTCATACACGTTGTGGAACGGACGCGTTTCGTGTTTCTCGTATATATCGTATCGAGGTACTCATAGAATGGCATTGGTACTGACTTTGCTAGACAGTTCTTCTGACGATGAATCCGAAAGTGAGATTGATGATCTAATCTTGGGTGAATTGCAAAAGAAAAGAAAACACCGGTTCTGGATTGAAAATCATATTAAATTCAGAAATAAACATGGAGAATACAAAACATTATTTATGACATTAAGTGATGAAAAATTTGAAAATTACTATCGACTATCACGACGAGACTTCCAGATTATTCATGACATGATTAAAAGTAAAATTGAAAAAAGGAATACTAATTATCGGGAATCTATAAGTTCTGATGAAAGACTCGCCATCGCCATTAGGTATGTTATTTATTTATTATTAAAATATATATATGTATATTTATTATTTAACTGGTGAAAAGTGGGTGTCTATGTGCACCTCTGCCTACCCCTTCGGGGATTAAAAAAAGGCGTGACGTTGTGTGTGTTTATTTATTATTTTTGAATGGTTCGAGATTCAAACAGCTGGAAAAGTATCTTGAGGTTGAGGCAAGGGGTTGGCGTCAGACACGGGTCTCACATCAGGCAGGGGGCTGCTATCAGGCAAGGGACTGGCGTCAAGCACAGGTCTCACATCAGGCGGGGGGCTGCAATCAGGCAAGGGACTGGCGTCAAGCAAATGGCTGGTTTGATAATTTGTTGCACTTCTATAACCATAAGAAGACGAAGTGGAAGGCGTGGAGCAGTAGTAAGTATTCATTGAGTCATAGGACAATGCTTCTTCTTCAGCACGAGTAATTGTTTCAAAAAATTCTCTTTGGACTCGTAGTTGTAAATACTTTGGTAGATCACGTGTCTTTTGACAGAGACTTTCAAATAAATGAGATAATGCATCTGGTGGTCGATTAGCATCAGTAATATGCTTTCTTATTTCATCTCTTTCAGTTCGTCTTTGCTCGCGATTTTTCTCTCGGCGCTGAAGAATCTCTATCATTTCCAGTTGCTTGCTGTTCTTCTTCCCAGATTGAATTGTAGATGTTTTAGCCGGTGAGGGAGGTGATTCAACAACATCAGTATCCGTAATTATTGTATCAGAAGTGTTTTCAGTGTCGTTTCCTTGTATACGATCCGAAAAATTTGAAAAAGTCTCGTTATTTTCTCTGTGTGGCAGTAAAAATTCCATTAAATTCTCATATTTCCACGGTTTCATATTTTGTGCTGCCTGTCCTGTAGTAGTCTTACGTCTTCGAAGAGCTTCTCTATGACTATCTCTTAATTTCTTCCAATGAGATTTCGCTTCCTTACCTGGAACAAAAAAAAACATAATAATTGTATGTTACAGATATATGGCAACAGGAGATTCATACCACACCATAGCTTACAGTTACAGAGTAGGAAAAACCTCTGTAGCAAGGATAATCGAGGAAGTTGCCGATGCTATATGGGACTGTTTAGCGCCTATATATTTAGAAGAAATTAAAGATGAACATAAGTGGAGAAATATTGCTGAAAATTTTAAAACTTCATGTGACTTCCCTCATTGTGTTGGAGGTATTGACGGCAAGCATGTCACAATAAAAGCACCTCCAAACTGTGGATCAGATTATTTCAACTATCTTAAAGATCACTCTATAGTGCTTTTAGCGGTTACTGATAGTAAAAAAAAAATTATAATGATAGATATTGGATCAAAAGGCAAATTTTGTGATGGGGGAATATTACGAGAAAGCAACTTTGGTCAGAAGTTATATGCTGGTAAGCACTTGTAGAAGGTGGCATCGAGGTTCCATATGTCTTTATCGGGGATGAAGCATTCCCTTTATTATGTAATTTGATGAGACCATTTCCCAGAGAAAACAATATTACACAAAATAAAAGAATTTATAATTATCGTCTTTGTCGAGCAAGACGAGTGGTCGAAAATGCGTTTGGAATTCTGAGTGTCCGTTGGAGAGTTTACAAACGACCTTTTGAGTGCAAAGTATAGCCATAAAAATAGTGAAGGCAACTTGTGTGCTACATAATTATTTAATGGAACATAGTTTCACCTACAATTCTGTGACAAATGAAGATATAGCAGCAACTCCAGTTGAGAACCAACTTTTTGATTTAACACATTCGGGATTTAGAAGTTCTAATGACAGTTTTTTTATCAGGGAAGAATTTTGCAATTATTTTAATCATGCGCATGTTTTGAGCTGGCAAAATGCCCGTGTCACAATTTAAACAAATATTAAGTTTGTGTCTACTAGGTAGTAGGTGTGTAATAAATAAATATTAAGTTTGTAGATTTAAAAGTAATATTTTTATAATATTAAATTAGTAACAAAAAATAAGTAAACAAGTATTTACTCACCATTCGCCATTTCACATTCCCTCGCAATCTTTTCCCAAGCCAAATCCTTTTTACCGATGTCTCTGTACGATATATCGCTCATTTTCCATAAACAGGGGTGTAGCTTGACTTTTTCAATAAATAACTCCATAATTAAACCAAATATTATTGACTAAATAAAAATAAAGCCGCCTGTCGTGGTCATCAAATGCACGCGTGCGCCACGAAACCTAGCAATTGACAAAATGGCGCAGGCGTCGCTCGCTTGCTTCCCCGCCCGTCCCACCTCCCGCAGTGCCCCACGGCGGTGCACGGAGAGGCTACGCATGTGTACTAAACTTCGCTTTGTAAGAAAATGTATGTAGTTGTTTCCACTGCAACCCACGAAGAGGCTACGCATAAATTGACGTCATTGACACACGCATAGCTAGCTCGAATAAGCGGTTACGTAGCTCAACGCTGTCAGCGTGGGTCTACCCGTGCGCCGTGCCACGCTATACATAGTCGTGGGTCATATTCGTGTACTTCAGTGGAAACGTAGACCCACGTTGTCAAACAAATGAATACACGCAGCTAAAATGCGCCGCGTGTCCGTGCACAGCGTGCACTGCGGTGGAGCCGCGCCTTAAAGTAGGAACAGCATTCTTGGTGAGACGACGGCTGGGTAGCTGGTAACACTCCAAAAAGTGTTTGTGGCACAATCTTATATGATTATAGATATATTTATCTCCTTTTTCTTGTGTTGCTCCGTCTAGCACAGCCTTCCATTGAAAAAATTTTTGGATATTCTCCACATTTTGGCTTTTTGGGTCCGGAAAATGGTGCAGAGGGCCTGAAAAGAATTCGTTATACATGTAATTGGAAACAAATTATAAACATTTATAGGCTGTTGTAGTGTTCAGCAAAGAACGTCAATAGGCTGATGTAATGAGTAATGACAATAGGTAGAAAACATTGATGGCTCATTGATACTTTCTTCTAGTAGTTGCAGTACAGTAGTAGTACAAATATTATTATCTAGTTTGGATGCACGCGTCAAATAAGTTTAACCATTTACTATAGTTACGGGTCTCAATCGAAGTGGGGGGCTGCGCGTAACCATAGCAAATGGTTCAACATATTTGCCGCGTACTATAACAAAATGCTTTGCGTTACTTTTAAACTATTTAAGTATTTAAATCTTAGACTTACCATCAATGATGCACCCGAAATAGCACACCAAACGATGTTTAGCGGGCATGATTATAATCGTGAGCAGTCAGTGGTCCAGGTATCTTGCCAAAGTAAGTCGTGAAAGCAGTATCGGTATCCAAATTCAAAGCCAAGTGTTAACAGGTATGCAAGAATCTCAAAATCCAAATGAAGAAAGCCAAGTCGTCAATATAAAATCCAATAAAACAAATCCACGAACGAAAACCAAAGAACGCAACCCAACAACAGCAGTTTTGAAAAGTGTTTTACCATTCACAAACAAGCGAGGTGTGTAGAGTCTATGGTCTATGATGCACCAAATTTGTAATGTCGTACAATTTAATGAATTATGTGCCTAAATATATTAAATAATGTTTTATGAATTTTTCGATAAAATAACATATTTTTACTACTTTTGATTATACTATTATGTATAAATATATCGTAGCTGCTGCCATCTATTGGCAAATTAAATGCATTACTTACAAAACTAAGTTGACTCTAGGCGTAAGATGACGCAAGTTTCTTAGCAAATTTTGTGTCTGAAGTTTCTTCGGGAGTTTCACCCCCCTGGTCTCGACCACAGTTTAGTAAGATCAAAATTGCCCTATACTACTTTAGTATTAGAATCACATATAACCGATCATATGCCTATCGCTTTGTTCATTGGAGACGCTAACCCTAAAGGTAAATATAATATGAAAAAATCTCGTATTGACTACCCATCAATTAAATCAGAATTAGAAAGCGCTGATTTAACGTATATTATGAGAATAGAAGATGCAAATGATGCTACGAATAAGTTAATATCAGTCATCTCATCACTTAACATACACAAATTGTCTATGTACCTAAAAAACTTAATATATTAAAACCATGGGTTACGCCGGGCCTCCTACGATGCATCCAAAATCGCGATAAGCTACACATCAAGGCAAAGAGATCCCCGGACAACATGACGATTAAAGTAACCTACTCTCGTTACAGAAACTTCCTAAATCAGCTCCTCCGAAAATTAAGAATAACCCATGAAAAGAGTCTACTAGACAAAGCCGGTAATGGCCCTAAAGCCTTATGGAAAGTTATAAAGGAAATAACAAATACTAGAAAAATAAAAGACAACCCACTAGAACTACTTCAAACAACAAATAATCCGAAAACAGCTGCCAACCAAGTCTGCAAATATTTCACAGAGGTCGGCAAAAACATAGCAAATACCATACTTACCGCTCAAACCTCGTCTACCAATAACCCCCCAACGCAACTACCTATTCCTATCGCCCCCCCACACCAACCCAACTCACTTGCCATATTAGAAGTGGGCGAAGCGGACATTGAATCAATAATACTTCAGCTCCGACCAGACTGTGCCATTGGATGGGACGGAATTCCATCTTCTATACTCAGAGACTGCAGACACGTTTTGACACCCCTAATCACTCATATTTGTAATCGAGCCATCATCACTGGAGTTTTCCCAGACGCTTTGAAAAAAGCAATAGTACATCCCATCTACAAGTGTGGAGACAGAGACTGCATTGGTAACTACCGACCTATCTCCGTACTATAATAAATAATAATAATAATAATAATAATAACTCTTTATTTCAGGCTACTAAGGCCCATAGACACTATACATAAATAACAATCTTAAAAATAATAAACTAATACATAATAACATTCTATTTTTATTTATTATTAAAACTACGTTGGGTCGGCGACGTATTGCGCTGAGTCGTGGTGTCATGTAGCCTTCCGCGAAAGCGCCGATACACGACACCGGTCGGCCAAAATTCTTCCTTCATGAAAGTCTCCAGATGTTGAGTCGGTACCCGTACAACAAAAGATTTGAAGTTGATCTTGTGACGCGACTCCAACCTTTCAACTCTCAGGATACTATCAGCGATATCCAAGATATTGGAAAAAGTGCTCCATAAATCACTTACAAATTTCCTAAACCACTATAAAATCATAGGAAATAATCAGTACGGTTTTAGGGCGGGTGTTTCTACAGATGACGCTGTTCTGGATCTGACGAGATCGGCTGTTAAGACCCTAGATGGAAAAAATAGATGTCTCTGTATTTTCCTAGATTTATCTAAAGCCTTCGACGCGGTCTCTGTCCCCATTCTCCTGAACAAACTAGAAAGAGTGGGAGTCAGAGGGCTACCTTACAATATTTTTAAAGATTATCTCGCTCAGCGTAAACAGCGTGTCAAAATAGGGGACTACCTTAGTGATGATTATCTGATCTCCTACGGAGTCCCACAAGGGAGCATCTTGGGTCCTCCCCTTTTCCAAGTGTATGTGAACGACCTCTGCAAAATGGAGCTCCCAAACACAAGGATTTTTACATACGCAGACGACACCGCAGTTTTCGTTTGGGGGCCAAACTGGCAGTCTGTCAAGGAGAGAGCCGAGTTTTCCCTGTCAAAAATAATGTCCCGGCTAAAACAAAACTTATTGACACTTAACCTAAATAAGACTAACTTCCTACCTTTCTTTATTAGACAAACAACCAAACCCCCGCCTGATTACTCCATAAAAGCACATCTCTGTGACGACCAGTTGGGCTGTACTTGCCAGGTTATCTCACGGGTGAATACTGTCAAGTATCTGGGAGTGCATATTGATAATGGACTGAGATGGGATAAGCAGATTGACACTGTTATATCTAGGACCAGGCGACTTATACATGTCTTTAAAACCCTAAGGGAATCTGCTACGGTTGAAAAATTAAGAACTGTCTACCTGGCCTTATGCCAGTCCATCATACAGTACTGCATAACCGTATGGGGAGGCGCGGCCAAGACATATCTGCTCGGTCTTGAAAGAGCGCAAAGAGCAGTACTAAAGGTCATGACCAAGAAACCGTACAGGTTCCCCACATCAGAACTTATCAAAGAATGTAAAGTCCTTACAGTGCGCCAACTTTATGTGTTAAGGTCTATATCCAAAAAATACAACTATCTGCGCCTCTCCCAGACCCAAACAAACGACGAAAATCTTCCATATCCCCCGCTGCCCCACGCAGAACTGCTTTTGCTAAACATCAGTTCGACACCTTAAGCTGTAAGTTGTATAATACTGCAAATGAGAGGTTGGACATAGGTAGACTCACGCGTCTAGAGGCCAAAAAGAAGCTAACGCAGTGGCTCCAAACACTCGACTATTACGCTACAGAAGGTCTATTAACCTTCATTGTATAGACGTTGGAAGCTAACCAAGTGGACTCATGGTGCGCATTTAAACATACACTCATATACACAATATACACTCTCTAACACACCATACACCCTCACACACACAACACTCACCCACACACGCAATATACACTCACACACCTCTAACTACACCTACACAATATACAATTATTATTACAATTTCTTTCTCCTATTCTGTTTTATTTTATGTTACTTTTTACTTATACTTCTGGTTTTACGAGTATTATAGACTATGTCTTGTAGGCAAAAACAAGTGCCAATGTAGCGGCACTCTAATTTTGTACTCTCTAATTGAACTTCATGGCTAAACGATGGACCACCATAATACAGGCCCTCGGCCTAGTTTGGTGGTTACATCAGATGTACTGTGAAATTTGTACTTGCTGAATGTGACTCTTTAACCACTGTAATTATTATGCAAATTGTGTCAAATAAACGTTTTTTTTTTTATCATGAAATGCGGTCAATTTGATCTCGTGAAATGGTCAAGCAACTCGCAAGTTGCATTAGAGTCGATTCCTCCGTCACACCGGTTGACTTCGGTAAAGGAATTCGATGATAATGATTCGCTCAAGATTCTTGGTCTAAGTTGGTCACCCGCGACTGATATGTTCAGTCTTAAAATTAGTTCGACCCCGCCAACTTGTACCAAACGCACTATCCTAGCATGTGTTGCTCGGATATGGGATATAATGGGTTTCGTAGCTCCTGTCGTTTTGTATGCAAAGCTGCTTATAAAAGAGCTTCGGCTTTCCAACTGTGATTGGGACGACACCGCTCCTGACAACGTTGTTAAGTTGTGGACTCGCTATAGAACAGAGCTTCCAATGCTCGATCAGATACTTTCCGCTCGCAATTTGATTCGCGCTAGAGTGCACAGATGTGTGCCCTGTTTTAAGCTTCGCCCGCTTTTCACTGCGCCTGAGATGGCCGATCATCGCTCTTGTAGTGTTGTACAGTCGGTGAAAGCTTTCGTACATACTGGTACGGACTATGCTGGACCGTTTAAGGTAACTCTCGCACGCGGTCGTGGTATACGCTCCACAAAGGCATACGTTTGTCACGTAGAGTTAACCGGTGATTTAAGCACGCAAAGTCCGCATTTAAACGATTTTTATCCCGCCGTGGTCCCGTTAAGCGCTTATACTCTGACAATGGTACGAATTATGTTGGAGCACGACGCAGTATTTCGGAACTTCACGCATTCTTACGCTCCAAGTATTACCAAAGTGAATTCGCCCATGTCTTAGCTGAAAATCGCATTGAATGGTATTTTAATACGCCAGCGGCTAGTCATTTTGGTGGTAATTGGGAGGCGAATATTAAAAGTCTTAAGTCTCACTTGTTTAGTGTCATAGGCGAACAGGTTCTGTCCTACGAGGAGTTGAGTACCGTACTCGCTCAGGTAGAGGCATTAATGAATACGCGTCCGTTGTGTCGGACTTTGTCTAGTGATCCGTCGGAGCCGCTAGCGTGACGCCGGCTCACTTCTTGACGACAACTCCGCTTAAATATGTTCCCGCATTAGATGTCGAGAGTGACAAACTGCATATCCAGTCGCGTCACGCTCTACTGGATGGCTTGGTTCAGTCCTTTTGGAAGCGATGGAGAACAGACTATCTGCATACGCTGCAGTCGCGTCAAAAGTGGAACACTCCTTCAGACCCAGTCACTGTCGGTACTGTGGTGATACTGAAGACTGAGAGTGCGCCTCCACTGCACTGGCCACTTGGTTTAGTGGAAAAAGTTTTTCCGGGTTCGAACGGAATAACGCGAGTCGTAAGAGTTAGAACCGCAACTGGGTCGTACCTACGTCCGGTTATTCGCCTCTGTCCTCTGACTAATCAGCAGTAATGACATAGATAGTTATGGTTTGTTGATACTTAGTATCGACGCTATAGTTGATAGTTCAGTTATAGTAATAGAGTTTAGTTTCGCCATTGTTTTCTCTTTTTCTTTGAAGGTATCTAACCCTTCAAACCCGGGGGAATGGTTGCGCCTATATCGCTTGGTAATTGCCGCGTAAAAATTAGTTCCGTAATTAGCCGCATAGAATTAAATACCGCGTTTTGTTTGTGTGACAACTTGCAACACTTCCCATTTTGCATCCCTTTTCTGCACAACCTCGTGTGAGAGAGTACGCATATAGACTCGCACGGTAACGCTCGCAACGCTAAGACGACATCCCGCGCAATTTTACAAGAAAAATTAGTTATTGTAGAACTTATCCGCTAAAGACACTAAAACCGCTAACGCTTTGTGCTTGAGAACTGTGCAGTGTTCCGTGAGTGTTATATCTCCTCGTCACTGGAGCAGGTGTCGCGAAATCCAGAGAACGCCGGCTGACGGACATGTGGAGTTTAAAAGGTTGGTGCAATTTCCTCTCATATACGAGCTGTTTTTCTCTGCTCCCTAATCCTAAACGGCTCCAATAAGATCCATCCATACTGCAAGGTGTCAAATACATTATCTGAGAAACGCTAGTCCGCAAAATACAGTCCACTTCCAATATTAGTAGTATACGCGCATCCAAATGTATTTATTTTCTATTGCATTTAAAAATATTTTTTTTTAGTTTCCCACATGATCCAATCATAAAAGAAAAATGGATTACGGCACCGGACGGAAAGACTGGTTCCCGACTAAACACAGTACTATTTGTTCTATATATTTTGAAAATATTAGTTTCATTGAAGGAAAAAAGTTGAGATTGTTGAAAAAAACGGCATGCCTCACTATAGATATACTAAAACTCATTGACAATGAAAACGAGGTTAGTGAATTAATGTTTGACAGTGTTTTTATTTAATCGTGTATAAAAATATCTGACATACACTCATTTGTGCTTTACAGAATAAAGATACACCACAAGAACCTTCATCATTGTCAAGGAAGAGAAAACTAGAACAGGTATAGTATAAATTTTTCATGTAAATATATACATAACTAGCTGACCCGGCCACGCGTTGCTGTGGCTAACGTTTTTGTCATTTTTTTTTCTATTATATCTTTCAAGTTGGATCAAACTCCACACGGTGTACAAATTTGATTAAAATCGGTTAAGTAGTTTAGGAGTCCATCGCGGACAAACATCGTGACACGTAATTTATATATATATTAAGATGTGTGTACCTACATACATAAGATAAGAAAAAAGACTAACGGTATAATGTAAGCTAGTAGCAAAAGTGGAAAACATGATCGAAAGCGTGTAACGGAACTTAGATCGGGAGCGAGAGTGGAAGTGGAAGTGAAAGCGGGAGCAGGGATTGGGAGAGACTAGGAACCGGCAACTAAAATCAACTATAACTTACTTTACCTTCCAGGATGTCAGAGAACTACCCACATCAGGACGGCAAAGAGTAACAGAAAAGAAATTATTAAATAAACTTAACAATGCACAAGAAAAAATAAATCAACAAAAAAAGGTAATAAAAAGACTAAGGGAGCAGAACCGTCGCAAAGTCAATAAAATTCTCACTCTGATGACCTTACTGAACTGCTTAAAACAGAAATCACTTATTACTGATGAGGAAGCTAATTTACTTCAATCAACCAACGTTACAACTCGAGAATAAGATTCTAGACAGCAGCACAACAAAAAAAAAATCAGTACATCAAAGTATTCACAAGTACTCCGCACTTTTGCGTTGACTTTGTACTATTATTCCACGAAAGCATACAGTTATGTTAGAAAGGTTTTTAATTTATGCTTACCACATCCTCACACCATTCATAAGTAGTATAAATGTATAAATGGTAATCCTGGTTTTACAACTGAATCTTTGAATGCTTTAAAATTGATTGCAAGTAAATCAAAAAAACCTTTATATTGCTGTCTAATGATAGATGAAATGGCAATTAGAAAAAAAATCGAATGGGATGGGAAAAGATTCCATGGATATGTAGATTTTGGTGGCTGTTTAGATACAGATGAGGTTCCCGAAGCAAAAGAAGCACTAGTAATGTTAGTTACTGGAATAAATGCTAGTTGGAAGTCCAGTTTAATACAAATATTTAACTGGATTATTTTGTTTCTTATTAAACGTTATTTGTTGTCTTAATTATTATTTTTATTTACTTTTGTTTACAGGTCCCTGTTGGGTATTTTTTAATAGATGGAGAAAATGGTCGACAAAGGCAGATTTAGTGCTACATTGTCTGCGACATTTGAACGAGTCAAATATAAGCGTAGTCGGCCTTACTTTTGATGGATGCCCATCCAATATGACAATGGCAAAACTATTGGGTTGTAAATTAGATCCAAATGACATAAAAAGTACGTTTGAAGAACCTGTTACTAAACAACCCATAGCAATTTTTCTGGACGCTTGTCACATGATAAAATTAATTAGAAATTGTCTTCATGTATATGGAACGATAGTCGACAGTAATGGAAAATTTATTTCATGGAAATATTTTGATCTTCTGCACAAACTTCAAACAATTGAAATGTTCCATTTAGCTAACAAATTACGAGCGCAACACATAAACTTTCAAAATCAAAAAATGAATGTTAAATTGGCAACTCAACTTTTAAGTAAAAGCATTGCCGATTCTATCGATTTTTGTAGAGAAAAATTGAGAATTTCAAATTTCAAAGATTCGTTAGCTACAACTGAATTTATACATATTTTCAATAATTTGTTCGACGTTCTAAATTCTCGAAACTTAAAAAACTTCGGTTATAAGCACCCACTTAACTTAAGTAACAAAAAAACAATTATGGATTTTTTGGAAAAGGCCGAAGAATACATTAAAGGACTGCGAACTTCAGAAGGATATTTGTTGACTAACAGTGGTAGAAAGACAGGATTTCTTGGTCTATTAGTTTGCATAAAAAGTACAAAGGCTCTTTTTCAGCATTTGATTGAAGAACAGAGAATCAATTTTATGTCAATGTACCGATTTAGCCAGGACCACCTTGAATTATTCTTTTGTAATGTACGGGCCCACGGTGGGAGTAACAACAACCCTACTTCACGGCAGTTCCAATCTTTTTATAAGAAATTATTGAGTCACGTTGAAATTAAAAATTGCAATACTGGTAATTGTGTGGAACTGGAGCAAATTTCAATTCTGAATTGTTCTTCGGCGATTCAAACGATTAATGTTACTACACAAGGGTCTCTCTCTTATGATGATCATGCAGATTTTAAAGAATTCAATATAAGCAGTGTCCGTGATTGTGATGGTTTTTGTAAAACATTGCCTCAAATGACAGAATTTTGTGATCAAATAATCACATAATATTGACGGATATGTTGTAACAGCAATACAAAAACAAATTCATCATCATCATTTCAGCCGAAAGACGTCCACTGCTGGACATAGGCCTCCCCCAAGCGTCGCCACAGCGAACGGTCCTGTGCGTCTCGCATCCATCGGACTCCCGCAACCGTTACCAAGTCATCGGTCCACCTTGTAGGAGGCCTTCCAACGCTACGTCTTCCGGTACGTGGTCGCCATTCCAGAACCTTTCGGCCCCAACGGCCATCTGTTCTGCGAGCAATGTGCCCTGCCCATTGCCACTTTAGTTTGGCGATTCTTCGTGCTATGTCGGCAACCTTGGTTCTCCTGCGGATATCCTCATTCCTGATTCGATCACGCAAGGAAACTCCGAGCATAGCCCTCTCCATTGCCCTTTGGGTGACTTTAAGCCTTCTAATGAGGCCCATTGTAAGCGACCACGTTTCGGAGCCATATGTCATCACTGGCAACACGCACTGGTCATAGACTTTCGTCTTGAGACACTGTGGTATATTGGACGAGAAGACACCGCGCAGCTTCCCGAACGCTGCCCAGCCGAGTCGGATTCGACGATTGATCTCTTTCTCGAAGTTAGACCTTCCCAACTGGACCGTCTGTCCCAGGTAAACGTAGTCGTCTACAACTTCGAGTGTAGAGTCCCCGACCTTGATAGGAGTGGGTGCTACATGGCTGTTTACCATGACTTTGGTTTTGTCCATGTTCATTTTAAGTCCCACTCTTTCGGAAGCTCTACTGAGGTCACCAAGCATTGTACTGAGCTCCTCCGCAGTCTCAGCCATGACTACTATGTCGTCGGCAAACCGAAGGTGAGTGATGTACTCGCCATTGACATTAATGCCTAGCCCTCTCCATTCCAAAACCTTGAAGACATCCTCCATTGCTGCCGTGAACAGTTTCGGAGAAATAACGTCTCCCTGCCTCACACCCCGCTGCAAGCTGAGCCATGTCTACAAGCTGTTTTCCAGAGTCATCACGAATCGTCTCGCGCGCAGGTTCGACGACTTCCAGCCTCCCGAACAAGCCGGATTTCGAAAAGGCTTCAGCACCGTGGACCACATACATACGCTGCGGCAGGTTATACAGAAGACTGAGGAGTATAACCAGCCTCTCTGCTTAGCGTTTGTGGACTACGAGAAAGCCTTTGATTCGATTGAAACTTGGGCTGTACTGCAGTCTCTCCAACGGTGCCAAATTGACTATCGGTATATCGAAGTGCTGAAGTGTTTGTACAAAAACGCCACTATGTCAGTCCGACTACAAGACCAGACCTCGAAACCTAAAAACAAATTAAATGCGATGAATGTAACAGTGCGTTGGTATTACAAAAACCAGATATCGATCGTACATATGAATTGGTGGTTTTTAAAGATAAAGGCGGTCTGGTTTATCCCACTAAGGATGTTATTCAGATTTGTAAAGTTACCGAGTTAGAAATCCGTGACATAATTAACAAATCGCAAACGTTCAACATTGATCCGTCAATACGTAAACCTGTTTATCAATAACATTTTACGTTATTTTGTAAATAGCAACATTTAATAGCATCGCCGTTCACTAGTTTGATCAATCTCCAACGGAAAATCATTTAGTTAACTTATAACTTCTTCAATAAGTTGTTGCTGGAAGAAGCCATACCTGATGAGTGATGCAATAGCTCTTTGGTGCCGATTTTTAAAAACAAAGGTGATGTGCTTGAGTGCAACAATTATAGAGGTATAAAGCTAATGTCACATACTATGAAAGCCTGGGAGAAAGTTATTGAAAGGCGACTGAGAGAAGAGACTGAAATTTCACAGAACCAATTCGGTTTTATGCCGGGTCGGGGTACAGCGGATGCCATTTTTGCTATACGCCAGCTGTGCGAGAAATACAGAGGTGCGCATAAAAACTTGCACATGGTATTCATTGACCTCGAAAAGGCATATGACCGGGTACCTCGTGAGGTTCTGTGGTGGGCCCTTAAGGAGAAAGGTGTGCCTGGGAAGTATGTGCAGTTGATCCGAGCGATGTACAGTCGATGCAGTACCCAAGTCCGGTCTACAGTGGGCACCACTGGCAGCTTCAATGTGGCTGTCGGCTTACATCAAGGGTCGGCTCTCAGCCCTTACCTCTTCCTGATGATAATGGATGCTCTGACGTCGGACATTCAGGAAGAGGCTCCCTGGTGTATGCTGTTTGCCGATGACATTGTGTTGGTTGCCGAGAGTGGCCTAGAGGTCCAGAACAGATTGGAGGTGTGGTGGCACAGACTGGAGAGTGTTGGCCTGAAATTGAGTAGAACCAAAACGGAATACTTGTTCTGCGATTTCGGCGGTCTCTCCAATCCAGTGCCTTTATCTCTCGCTGGAACACCCATACCGATCTGCTCCGACTTTCGGTACCTCGGGTCACTCGTCCAAGGGGATGGTGAGGTAGACCGGGACGTAACACATCGGATCAACGCAGGATGGATGAAATGGCGACAGGTCACGGGAACAACTTGTGACCCACGGATGCCCCTCAAGTTGAAGGGTAAAATCTGCAAGTCCTTGATAAGGCCTGTCATACTGTATGGATCAGAATGTTGGGCTGTGAAAAAGACGGATGAAAAAAGATTGCACGTAGCGGAGATGAGAATGTTAAGATGGATGTGTGGTGTGACGAGAATGGATAAAGTGAGAAATGAGTATATTAGGGGAAGTTTGAAAGTGGCGCCAGTGACTGAAAAGTTGAAAGGGAATCGTTTGTCTTGGTATGGTCATGTGAAGAGGAGAGATGAAACGCATGTTACTAAAGAGTTATGAATTTACATGTGGATGGATGGAGAGGGAGAGGGAGACCAAAGAAAAGATGGATGGATTGTGTGAAGAGTGATATGAAAGAAAAGGAAGTTAGTGATAGTATGACGAGTGACAGGGCAGAATGGAAGAAAAAAACGTGTTGCGCCGACCCCAAATAACACGGGACAAGGGCAGGAAGATGATGATGATGATGATGATGATGATAACTTAATTAAGGTAGTCGCCAGCACATACATGGATGTGCGTTTTCATTATTTGACTAAATATATAAAACCTACTTTGACAAAAGACAACCGTATAATAAGCTTATTTTGTTTCAAGGGCAATAAAAACATACTTTTGTAATCATATTGGTTTTTTTTATTAAATATTCTTAATGTTCCTGAATACAAACTTGCTTTATAGACAAAATGACAACATCCCATCTTATATGGGGTCGGCGCAACACGTTTTTTTCTTCCATTCTATCCTGTTAACCGTCATGCTATCACTAACTTCCTTTTCTTTCATATCACTATTCACACAATCCATCCATCTTTTCTTTGGCCTCCCTCTCCCTCTCCACCCATCCACATGTATACTCATAACTCTTTTAGTAACATGCGTTTCATCTCTCCTCTTTACATGACCATACCAAGACAAACGATTCCCCTTCAACTTTTCAGTCACTGGCGCCACTTTCAAACTGCCTCTAATATACTCATTTCTCACTTTATCCATTCTCGTCACACAATATATCCATCTCAACATTCTCATCTCCGCTACATGCAATCTTTTTTCATCCGTCTTTTTCACAGCCCAACATTCTGATCCATACAGAATGACAGGTTTTTTCACGGGCTTGTAGATTTTACCCTTCAACTTGGGGGGCATCCGTGGGTCACAAATTGTTCCAGTGACCTGTCGCCATTTCATCCATCCTGAATTGATCCGATGTGATACGTCTCGGTCTACCTCGCCATTTCCTTGGATAAGCGACCCGAGGTACCGAAAGTCGGAGCAGATTGGTATGGGCGTTCCAGCGAGAGCTAAGGGCATAGGACCGGAGAGACCACCGAAATCGCAGAACAAGTATTCGGTTTTCGTTCTGCTTAATTTTAAGCCAACACTCTCCAGTCTATGCAACCACACCTCCAATTTGCTCTGGACCTCTAGGCCACTCTCGGCAACCAGCACAATGTCATCGGCAAACAGCATACACCAGGGAGCCTCTTCCTGGATGTCCGACGTCAGAGCGTCCATTATCATCAGGAAGAGGTACGGGCTGAGTGCCGACCCTTGCCGACCCAGTTATTAAAAATCAACTTAAAAATAATTAACAATTCAAAATTAAACTTAAATTATCGTTTTAAAATGATTTGGCACTTTGCAATCAGGTCACACAATCAGGTACTCATATGTACTTATACAGTGTGTCCGGACATGGACTAGCGATTTTCTAAATACTTAAATATAAGCTATTTTAAAGTACAATTACACTATAGGCTTGGGTCCAATACACTTCCCCGCTATGTGGCAGCCATTTTGTTTTTTTTTGTTGAAATATGCTCTATGCGAGTACAAAAAACATCATATATCTCAAAGTTTTAGTCATACTGAGATAAAAATAGGCTTATTCGAAAGGCAATAATATTGTCTACCGTCTGCATTACAAAGCAATGTGTTCACAATTCCATAACTTTTGAAAAAAAATGTGAAAGTCGAAAAAAAAAACAAAAATTATGCAATTTAACCAATAATAGTTAATTACTACAAAAACAACCCCGAGAACTTTTTTATTTTTTATACTAGATCGACAGTTTTTGAGCTAAGCTACAATTCAACATAAAATTCACAACTGTATGTTTAATACTTTAAGAGTTATTGTTGTTTGAACATAGCGTATGCGCAAGCACAATAGGCCTTTGTCGGAACTGTTACGGGGTGGGATGCTGAAGACTTTTTAAAAAAACACCTTTAGACTTTCTAGAAGTTTAATTAAAGAAATTAGAAATTAGTTACACGATTTTGAAAGAGTGTCCACACCAAAAACGCAAAAACCGAACTGCCCGATCCATCGCCGGAAGGGCTTGCGATCACTTTTCATTGACGTCATACCATTGCACAACGCTAGAAAACGAAGTAAACAACTGAAGCTGGCTCAGCAATTTACTTAGCCTTGGTAATGCAACGTGATGCTATTATAACAGCCCCCCCGATAAGATTGATCATCACAGATTAAGTGATGAGAAAGATGCAAATAAATCTAAGATTTTGATGTGGACATTATAAGAAACAATTAAAACCCGCTATAAAAATTATAACTAAACAGTTTATATAACTTGAACTTAATTCTTAACTTAATAAAATAATATGAACCAGATGCCTGTGATCTCCAAAGAGTTAGGCAGAGATAGAAAATAGCTTAATAATAACTAACTATTAATAAACTAAACTAGACATAGTACAATTACTTCATAGTGTTTCGTTTAATCGGGACTGGCAAAGATTTGACTGAAACATTATCAATTTCAGCTTCTGAAGAGTCTGAGGTATAAGCAACATTCGTAACATTATTTTTTGAACCTTTTGACTTACTATAATTTTTATTGTAAATTTTAACACAAAAGCCTGGATTTCTGGGACATAGATATCTCCTAGTTCTAAACAAAAAGTATATTATACATACAAATGAAATAACATAAATCAAGGAAACATAATGTGTACTATACTTTTCTAGATGAGAAGGCTCTTCAATATTATTTAACTGTTTCTCAAAATCGTCAAGATGTGTACTTGCTTTTAATAAGGAATCAAAATTATTAAACTTGTTTAATTTAATAAGGGGGACATCATGTAAAGTCTTGTTGGATTTTAAATTACTACAACAATCATCGGTTAATATATTAAAATTGGATACAGTGGTTGTAAAGTTAGATGTAATACTATCAGTTGGTACAAAAGTTAAAGTTTTATAAAATGCTTTACAAGATTTAGGAAGATGTAAAATTCCTGTACCTAACAAGATTTCGACGTGATCTCTCATGTCACCGTTACACAAAATATGACCCTTACTAGGTTCTGATTGTACAAAAATCCAACGGTTATTAGAAATCTTCTGAAACAATTCAATAGAGCCGCGTAAAATTCTTGTTTGGCAGGAATTTGGTAACTTATCTATTACATCCGTTAATAAAATCGTTTCACAAGTAGGGTTTGCAATAGTTGAATACACGTTTGTTAAAACACACACGAAGCACTGATTTTTTATCACTTTGCACTCACTAACACTTTCAAATTGTGAGTAAAATAGACGGTCTGTTGTTATTGCCAGATACTGTTTGGTTGGAGCAATTAAGACATAAGTATCTGGAGTTTTATTGTCTAAAGAAGTAGGTAAAGGTACAATTTGAAATAAATTATAAACTTGAGAAAGAACTAGCGGTATCTTTAGGATAAGTATAAGTTTGTTATCATGATAGTAACATACGATGTCGGATATATTTATTATTTCATTAATGTTTTGTAACGTCAATAGGATGGGTAACTCCGCGTGTCGAGGCAGCTGATTAGAATGTAACTCGAGCTCCTTATACAATTGCACGGGACTTAGTACAGTCGGGTGCAATACATTTATTTTACTGAACAATATAGCATTATTTATGTCATCAATGTCGAAAGATAAAGTTATAATGATACTTTCTAACCGCTGTGCTGTGACGGCGTAATTGTGCATGTGCATCATTAGTGCAGTTCGCGAATTTTTTCGCGCGCAAATTTCGCTTCAATTGGCGCGTCTGATTAAAACGATGATATCTTTGAAACTCCGTTAGTTAGCTGGCTACGAGTTATATCATTAGAATCGTTATTAAATTACCTAACAGGATATTTATGGATTAGTATAGTTTTGCCTTGTAATGTATTCGTAATTGTCATGTATGTTCACTGTGAGGGAATTTTTTACCAGTTTCTTGTGTTAAAGTAATTTTAATTAAAAAAATAGACCATATATTCATAAAGTTACTGTTTTCTTTTCACAAATACACTTTAGTTAACATATAAAAAAACAAAAGAACAGACCTTGGCATACATTTTTTTCATATCACAAGCTTAACAATAACATCACGTAAGTTATATGATGTAAGAATGCCGACGGGTTTTAAAATCAAAGAACGCGTTTGTTTACGGTTCTATTTTCTGATAACGATGAACGTAGTGGCTTGAGTTTCATTTTAATAATAATGATTGGTACACATTCATAACACAGACAAAGGCTCAGCAGTTAGAAGTGTTTAATTTATTAGTATCGGATATCCAAATGAACCACTTGAAAATGGGCGCAAAAAACTACCTACTCGAGCTTTGGATCACTGTTTAAATTCTGTTGACTAAATTTGAAATCTAATTCAACATCCTACATTTTGAAGATATCTACAAAACGTTAATCACATAAAAAAGGCATGCTGCTTAACAAAAACATTACACAAATACGTATTAGAATTACGTATTTACCTAACGTTTTACGTAATTCTAATTTCAAAATGTACACAATAAAAATACGATAACATTCAAATTAAACGCCTAATATCTATAGTAATATACATAAAAACTTACGTAATAGCCATAATTTGCATTTCTATCAATATTTATCGCCAAAATATCGCAAAATGTTTAGTCAACAGTAGTAACGGTTTTTCATGTTTGTTGAAATGACCATTTCTGATCGAAATATTTATCAACTACACTGTTTGTGCAATGAAAAAGGTTTAATACTTACCCAGGCATTGTCGACATCACTCACTCACTGACACAATCACTATTTGTCACTTTTAAACCATTTTTCAATCGACAGCAACCATCTTTCGACCGAACCGCGCGCGAGCATAATGGCGACTGGCAAGCGACTGGTTTATGACGTGATATTTTCTGTTCGCTTAGCTTATTTATTCATTGGAAGATGGAATAGAGCAAATATATCTGTCTAGTTTACTCTGTGCAATTTTGAGCGGGATTAACACAGGTTTAATAAGCTTATTACGTCAAAAAATGAATGACAGATTTAGGGGACCGCAGCGGTCCTCTCACAGACAGCCATTTTTATAGGGAGCCGCAGCGGCGCCGCGCCACAGACAGGGGGCTAAAGAGGTAAGTAGTAACATTAATTGAGATTTTATTTCCAGTTTATCACTTGTATTTATAAGCTTGCTAAAAGCTTCCTCGATTTTATTTAGATTTTGATTCAAACGGTTCTCATTATCTTTAACTTTCGTCATCGTATTATTGAATGTAGAAATAGTAGACTTAATTACATGAATGTTATCACGCATTAAAATAGTTAACTGTTTTTCGTCTGACTGTACTTTATTTATAGCGTTTGTGAACTTGTGCGCGTCATCCGAATCTAAGGTTCCAAAGAAAGTTTTCAATAAGGATCCGCCTGCATCGATTAGGCCACGTTTTGAGCGTTTAACTTCATTTACTTGAACTAAGTATGAAATAGACGAAAATTTCTTAACATTGTTACTATGTTGTAATTTAAGAGAATTCAGTGAGTTTAAACAATCAGATTTGACTTGGGATGAGGATAAGTCACAATATTTAGATGTCTTATCAAATAAAAATTCTACATTTTCTAAATGTGGTTGTATATGACTAAGATCTACGTAAGTTATTACATTCCAATGATCATTAGTAAACTTTATATCTAATAACTGATCAAAATACAATCCGGAACTGTTTGAAATCTGTGTGACAAATTGGTCCGCGTAAGCTGACACCGAGCACCTGTAAACAATAGATACAACTGCATAATATTGTAGAGTTAATTACTCGAAGGCTGGTTTGATTTCGTCATAGTGATGACGAATATGTTTCCGTCCAATTTGTAGTGTGACAGTGTGGTTACCGTTTATCTTTATGATTCTATAAGGGCCTTTCCATATTGGAGATAAGGCCTTATTTTGTTTGTGATGGCATCGAATATATACCGTATCACCGACATTATAGGTTACGGGACGAGAATGGGAATCATAATAATGTTTTGATCGTTCTTTGGATTGCTGAATATTTTGCAAAGCTTTTTGTCGACTATAGTATAATCTGTGATTAAGAGCTCGTACATAATCAGTATAGGTGTTGTTTTCGAGCGTATCGATAGATTTCGGTATATATGGTTTATGACCAAACATAAGTTCAAGTGGGGCGAAACCCGTAGTGGAATGAACGTTTGAGTTGTATGCTAACATTGCTGTGTTAAGATACAAATCCCATGTGTGTGAGTTTTCTTCTATATATGACCGTAAATATTCTTTCAAGGTTGAATGACTCCTTTCTAAAGCACCACAGGTTTGTGGGTGATACGGAGACGCGAAAATATGTTTGATTCCGAAAAGTTGTTCTAGTTGTTTGAATACTTCTGAACAGAAGTTAGTGCCTTGATCGGTTACGATGTTTCGCGGTATTCCTAGGTGCGAGATAAAATGAACCAAACGTTGTGCGGTTTCTTGTGCGGAACATGTTTGCATGGGATAAGCCTGGGAATATTTTGTGAGATCATCTTGAAGAGTGTTTCCGGAAGTGGACCAACTATGTCTAGGAATAGTTTTTCGTTTTGTCTAGTAGCCGTTGAAGTTATGACCATAGGAGCTTGATTAGAATGTCGTAATGGTTTATTGACTTGGCACGATTTGCAGTTTTTAACGTAGTTTTCAATATCTTGGCGCATATTTTTCCACCAATAGAGAGACTTTAATCTTTCATACATTCGGGTGATACCCGGGTGACCCGCAGTAGGGGAGTCATGATTATCTTTCAATATACGAGAGATCTCAACAGGAGTTGGAAATAGAATATTATTATGATATATATGGACCTTGATACTTGTATTGTGGAATATAAATCCTATCATATTGTAAATCTTCGTAAATGACACCTTGGTAAACGGATCTTGAAAATCAGAGATTCGAATTCCTTTTCTTCTAAATACCATGTAGTTATCATGTCTCGATAGTCTCGTAACATATTAAATATATCTTTGTAACTCATTTCGTCATAATGATGTACGCGTAAAAATAAATGTGTAAACGTATGTTTTTCATTAGATGTACTCTGGAAGGTATACAGTTCCCGTTCTACGTTTCTTATGTCAGGCGAGTCTTCATCATATTTAGACATTTGTATAATTTCAGAGCAATATGGAATTGAGTCATCTAAGTCGATTGCAGAGGGATAGGTAATCATCCTACACTTTGTTTTGAGTAGCGATTCGTTATGTTCTACTATTACAGTGTCGTAAGTTGGGTTTTGGTTTTGACAAATTTGTAAATATTTTTCGTACGTCTCGGAAGTAGAAGGAGCATCAGGGTCAACAGCGAGAATCGGATTGCGAGATAAGGAGTCTGCGTTACAATTTGTTTTACCTTTCTTATAGATAATCTCGTAATCAAACTCCTCGAGTTTCAGACGCCAGCGAATTAGTTTAGAACTTGGGTCTCTGCAATTAAATAACCACTGTAGTGGTTTATGATCTGTAACAATTTTAAACTTATGTCCATACAAATATGGTCGAAATACTTTTGTGCCGAATATTATGGCAAGGCATTCTTTCTCGGTTGTGGAATAATTACCTTCGGACTTGTTCAGGGTGCGAGAAGCATAGGCAATTGGGAGATCTTTGTTGATTTCACCCTGAGAAAGAATAGCAGAGACTGCATAGTTAGAAGCGTCCGTTGTGAGTATAAAGGGTTTTGAAAAATCAGGGTATTGAAGGATTGGGGCCATAGTAATCTTATTTTTCAAGGTTTCGAATGCAGTTTGTTGTTCGACGTGCCACAAGAATTTTGAATCTTTTTTCAGAAGGCTGGTAAGGGGTTTTGTTATATGAGAAAAGTTGTCTATGAAACGCCTGTAATAGCCAACGAGTCCTAGAAAAGATTTGATATCTCGAGGATTTTTGGGGACAGGAAAGTTTTCTACACACGCTACCTTTTTAGGGTCAGGTTTCACTCCGTGCTCAGATATTATATGGCCTAGATACTGCACTTCCTTATGAAGAAATTCGCTTTTATCGGGCTGAAGCTTGAGATTATGTTTACGTAAATTTTCGAAGACTAACTTAAGTTTTGAGATGTGAGACGTTAGATCGTGACCGAAAACGACAATATCATCTAAATAAGTAAAACAGTGAATACCTTGTAGTCCAGAAAGCACTATATTCATGAGCCTCTGGAAGGTCGACGGAGCGTTCTTAAGACCAAAAGGCATTCTATTAAATTGGTAGTGGCCTGGCTGACCTGACACCCGGAACACTAAACGCAGTTTTCTCAGCATCAGACTCTTTAGTATAAACTTGATGGAACGAAGATGCCAAATCGAGTGTGCTAAAATATTTACTATGTCCAAGTTGATCTAGTATGTCGGTGATGTTAGGAATGGGATAAGCATCACCAACGGTTATTTCGTTAAGTTTTCGGTAGTCTATAACAATCCGCCACTTTGGTTTTCCAGACGCGTCTTGTTTTTTTGGTACTACCCAGAGAGGAGCAGACCAGGGCGAGACTGATGGACTGATAATACCTTGTTTTAGCATGTTTTTTATTTGTTTACCAACTTCCTCCTTGTGACACTCAGGAAAACGGTAACTTTTGACATGAATAGGAGTTTCGGACGTCGTACGAATTTCGTGTTGAATTGTTTTTGTAGCAGTCAGAGTATCTCCTTCAAGATAGAAAATATCATGAAACTCGGAACATAACTCGCGTAACTGAGATTCTTCTTCTTTGTTTAAATGATGACAACTCAAAGCTTCCTGTACTCTCTTGTTATGGTCTAAATAAAATGAGGTTGTTGATAAGCAAGGGAAAGTATCTTTAGGTAGTTCGGGAGTCTCGGAAGGAGTATTTTCTAAAATATATGAAACTGGTTCTAATGTTATTTTTATTGGATATAGAGTAATTTCGTTTTCTGACGTATTTAAAACAGAGATATTAACCTTATTATTTGGTTTAACGCGAGTGAGACACTTTGAAAATAGAAGTCGTGGATAGTCTGTTAACTTTGTTGTCAAACATAAACCTTCTTTTATTTCTGGATTTGTAACTGAACACTCAATCATCATTTCAGTGCGACTTGGGATTATATAAGTTAACTCACGGTTTAATTCGAAACAGACAGGTGGGTTACTTGGTATCTGTAATTGTGACGTCTTGTAACATATGGAAGCGCAATAATCCGTAAGAAAATTTGTCCCTAAAATTCCATCGTAGTCAAGATTTACTCTATCAACAACATGAAATAAAAAGGGGAATTCGCAGTCGTCGTTATACTTGATTGATAACGTAAATCTACCTTTTGTTTCAGCGTATGAACCAATATCATTTATTCCTTTAAACTTAACCTTATCTGAATCGAGATTTGGGATTTTTGATAAACTTGTTTCTTTTACAAGACATATAGAACTACCGGTATCAACTAGAAGTTTTAGTGTTTTTTTGGAATGAGACGTCAGGACTTCGATATATGGTAACGAACTTTTTTTATTTTGAGATATATCATAGATTGTAGGACATTCTTCAGGGCTATCAAGAATACTATCAATTAGGTCCCTGCTAGAGTTAGTACTAATGGAATCAGTGGAAACAGTGGACTGTACACGTACAGGTTTTTTTAAGATTAATTTCTGTACATTGCCAATGGGACGTTTGTCCGAAATGGAAGACAATGAAGAATTTGGACTGTTACCAGTGGGCTTTAAAGCCGAAATAGAAGATAACAGTTTACAAGTTGAGTTAGTAATTGATTTGGTAAAAGAATTAGAATTAGTATTATTAGAAATAGAATTTGATTCATTGGGATTAGAAATATAGTTTGTATTAGTAGTGCCTTTTATTTGCAATTCACGTCGGCACTTGCACGCGAATCCGGCTTTTAGTTTAAATTATCACTATTTTGTAATTCTTGGATTTGTGGTGGTGATGACACTTCGGAAGCCTCTATACAGTGTTGTTGTTGGTAGGATGATCGTTGTTGAAACTTCAAATTATTATTATATTGACGTTTTCGACATTCCGAAATATCATGCCCCACGTTCTTGCAATATCTACAAACAACGGGAGCTGAATTATCTGGATGCTTGAAACTAGACGTCGATGGGTTAGGCTGTGTTCGTAATTGTACACGATTTCGATGGTCATCGCGTCTTTTATTATGATAACATTCTGACTCTGAGTGTCCCTTCCTATTGCAATTTTTACAAAACTTTGTTTTAGTTTGAACAAATGTACTTTTTTGTGTATTTAAAATCTTTTCCTCTTCTAGAGCAATATTTACGGCAGCATTAAAGGATTTTGGAGCTCGACATCTTACTATGTTACTAACATTGGAATGTAAGCCAATAATGAACGTATAAAGCGCAAGGTCTTCGGTCATAGCAATGCGACCCGCTAACTCTTTCTTTAAAGTGTCTGAGTTGTGTATCTCGGCTTGAAGATTTGTGAGGCAAGTTTCTATCCTTAAAACATACTGTGCAACAGACTCATTTGTCTCTTGTTTACATGACTGCAAATCTAATAGTAAATGGTTATAGTGTTTTCGTTCTCCAAAATTCTGCCTCAAGAAATCTTTAAGCCCATCAAAATCTTCAAATACTCTATTGGAGCACGCGACTTGAGCTTTTCCTCTTAATTTAGAAATTATGAATTTTAATAAAAGATCTTTTTGCGATTCTGAAGCCAAATCAAGCGCATTCTTACAATTCGTTAAAAATGCTGGTAGGACATCGCGTTCTCCACTATCAGTATCTATGAAATCACAAAGAACTTTCATAGGATATTGCTCAGAACTTAGTGCAGACTTGCTTTCACTTTTAGTAGACATTTCCAAGGTATTTTAAGCACAGACAACGTACAAATTTATATGATGTTTTTGAAACTCACGCAAACAGATATGGCAATAACAAAATGTTAGAATATTTTACTGACAATAGGGTAACGAAAACGCGCAGCATCGTGGTCGAACGTAGAGAAGTAGCAGAACCAGTGGGTGCTGACCTTCCTCAGGTCAGTCGCAGCGCCGTCGAAGTCGAAGCTCAGCGCCGTCGGAAGACTGTCCAGCGCCGTCGGAACAAGTCGCAGACTCGCCGTCGGCGGAATAGGGCACAGCGTCGATGGAATAGGCCCCAACGTCGGAGTCAATGCGGGGCAGGAAGTTGTAGCGATTGGAACAGCGATGGTAGGAATAGCAGAGTTCGAGACAGCACCGATGAACACAGTCAACGTTTATTTTCACTTCACACAGGGTTCGTGACAAGGAAGATACAGAGTTTTTATTGACACAGTGGATTTATGTTTTTACAGTTCTTTTTTTTTTTTCGCGCAGAGGATTTTAGGTTTAGCACGAGCGTAAGAATTTTTTTATTATTGAGATTCGGCGATGTGGACACGTGTTTAGTTAGATTGTTAAAACTTATCGCGAAAGCCTATCAGACATCCCACTTCTGACACCACTGTTACGGGGTGGGATGCTGAAGACTTTTTAAAAAAACACCTTTAGACTTTCTAGAAGTTTAATTAAAGAAATTAGAAATTAGTTACACGATTTTGAAAGGGTGTCCACACCAAAAACGCAAAAACCGAACTGCCCGATCCATCGCCGGAAGGGCTTGCGATCACTTTTCATTGACGTCATACCATTGCACAACGCTAGAAAACGAAGTAAACAACTGAAGCTGGCTCAGCAATTTACTTAGCCTTGGTAATGCAACGTGATGCTATTATAACAGAACCCTAAACAGGAAATCACGCTCAGCGCCGGTGTATTCTTAATGATACACCATAGGGTGTTTTGTCACAGGCCAGTGTATCCTTAATGATACACCACACTGCCCCGTCTTTGGAGGCCGGTGTATCCCACAGAAAACACCGTTTCATACATTTTAGTAAGGCGTTCAAAAGCGTTGGCCCTGGAGAATATGACTGTGTCATTGGGGTGTAAATATCTTAAAAAATGAAGAAAATATGGCTAAAAAAAAACACAAAAGTTTATAGATTTGTTTTTATTATTGAGAAAACTGAAAAAGCTTATTCTAAACATTAATTTCTAATGACTGTTAATAGTAAAAGTAGGTATTTGTAAATTTAGTTCACATCACAAATTATTTTGAAAAAAACATGCACTTTTTTTTTTCATTTTATGGGTGTGCTTTATTGAAGCAGTTTCGGCAGAAGAAGAATTTACAAATACTGCAAATAGTTTTTACTTGAGATGCACATTTCCTTTTACCATCAATTATTGTGCTCTTTTTACCATAAATTTCATAACAACCCTTACAACGGCTTCTCTTTGATTTTGGCGGGTTTCCGGAAATATGGTCTATAAGTTTGTGTTTGTGAGCTTGAGTTTCTTCTCTCTACGTGTTCTGGCGCGGTACTTATTACACGCGTCTTGTATTTATCTATCATCTGTTCAATGACTTTCTCTCGAAACTCAGTGATACTCAGTTTGCTGAGCCTGCTATATTTGGAGTACAAATAATAGGCGTTCACGAGGCTTGTACCCCAGATCAATTCAAATACCAGCTTTCTGTACCATTTGACACATCTTCTCAGTGCAGAACTGTATGATGCCATTTGGTCGCTTATTTCAATACTTGATTTGCCAGTATTGTAATCAATGACAGAAGATGGTTTCAGAATTCTTCTTCCGGTTTTAGTTGTGACGGTCTGTATTGAGTTCGCTGAATGTTTAGTACTTAGTATCGTTACGTTACGCTTGACTCTCCATTTTGTCATTGCTATTTTTCCGTCATCTGTCTCCATGCATGCTATCTCTCCTTTCTTCAGTGTTTTTCCAATAACTTCCTTCGATATATGTTTTCTGTTTGCTCTCAATGTTCCCACCAAATCTGTCTTTCTATGTTTTAGCCTGTAAGCCAGTGGAATACTGGTATAGTAGTTATCTGTGTAAAGTGTACGTCCATTATCCAGCAGTCCCTTTGTCAAATCCATTACCACCATTTCAGATACATCTTTATCTTTCTCTTTTGACCTGCCACAATACACAGACAGATTATAGGTGTAGCCTTTATCTGTGCATAACTTGAAGACTTTTATGTCATACCGGTGTCTTTTGTTGGGTATGTATTGCCTGAAGATCAATCTGCCACGCCAGGGAATCAAACTTTCATCTACACATATCTTTATTCCAGGAGTGTACATACTCTAATAATTATTGACGAATTTTTCAAGCACATTTCTCACTTTGGACAACCGATTATTAGTCTCTTCTTCGTTATCAGAAAAATGCACAAATTTCAAGATCATTTCGAATCTGTTGCGTGACATAACGGTTCTGGCGAAGGGTAGACCGTAAAGTTTATGCTTCCGCCAGTAATCCCGAATTGCTGGCAGCTTTACTAACCCCATCCATCCTATGAGTCCCAAGAATGTCCAAATCTCAGCGGAGTCTACTGGCTTCCAAGCATGAAGTCTTGATTGCGAGGATGTGTCATTCTTCAAGAGATATTGACAGGCGTATAAATTGGTCTGGTCCACTATGAGGTCTATGATGTCCTGCGTAACGAACAACTCATAGTAGTCTAATGGGCTGGCCATTAGCTAAAATTCCTTGATATATATCTTTCATACCAGAAACGCCAGTAAATTGTTCTCCTTGAGGTCCGGGATCTTTTGGTAGGACCCATTGCATGTTGTCAATAAACTGCTTCACTATCACATCTTCAGTAATGTTGGTTGTTGAACCAGAAGTACTCGGCACGTTTGGTGAATCAGCTCGCTGTGGCATTCTTGATCTCAATTCAGCCAGCGGGATTCCTTCATCGCTGCTGATGTCTCCTGTATCACTATCACTATTTTCACTTGGATCATTACTGGGATTATAATTTGGATCATTTACTGAATCGTCTGATGAATAATCCATTTTACTAATGTCTCAAAAGCACTTAACTTTCAACACTGAAACAATCAGAAAAAAAAATTGAAGAAATGCAGCGAAAAAAAATTATCTTTCTGTATTTCTTCAATTTTTCTTTCTTTTTCCCGACGTATTTCTTCACTGTAATCTGAAAAGAGGAAAAATAAAAAGAAAACAGTAAAAACAAGGTGTATACTAAATGATACACCTGGCCCACGGAATGAGAATCTTTCAATTTTACGTTCCCGGGCCAGTGTATCATAAATCATACACCTCAAAAAAAGGGGGTAAATTAAAAGAAAAAAAAAGAATTTTGATTTTCTAGTAAATGAAACCTGTAGAATAAGATACTGCAATAAAAAAAAACGCGATTCCTGCACCCTTTTCCAAAAATAGCCTTGGCGCTGAGCGTGTTAAAAAAACATAACATTCATATTGAATTTTATTTAATGTTTTATCCAATATTAAAGGACGATTAAAATATCTAAAGCAGTTGCTCAAAGTGGCCACCTCCAGCTTGTAGACACACTACGGCTCTCTGTGCCACCTGGGTATGGGTTGATGAGCGCCTAATTAAATCCAAATCGGATCTAATTTCTTCGGCGGCTGCCATAATTTTTGCGACGAGTTCTTCCCTGGTATTTGGAACTGTAGCGTATACTTTTTGTTTCATATGACCCCACAAAAAATAATCCAAGGGTGTCAAATCGGGTGAGCGAGGCGGCCACGCTACTACACCACCACGACCGATCCACGGCAACAGATTATTATTTAAATATTCTCTCACTGCTCGAGAAAAATGCGCGGGTACACCATCGAGCTGGAACCACATACGCCGACGGTATGATAGAGGTAGGTCCATGAGTCTGTCTACTAAAAACCTAGCGCCTACCCGTAGGTCTGTCTGCAAACTGTGTCTCTAAGAATTCTAAAAACCTAGCGCCGTTTAATGTAGGTGGCAATTCCAATGGCCCTATCAGTCTATCGTTGATTATGGCCCACACATTTACTGAGAATTCATGTTGAAATGAGCTTGGGCGCACCGCCCTTGGATTTGCGGAGCACCAGAGATGGTCATTTCTATGGTTTGTAATCCCAGCTCTTGTAAATTTGGCTTCATCAGTCCACAGTATTCTTTGTAAAAAATTACGGTTCTGTCTCAAATTTCTATTTATCCACGAAAAAAACACAGATCTCGCAGCAAGATCTGGTTCGATCACGTCTTGAACCCGTCGAAAATGATAAGGGTGTAACCCTTCTCTTTTCAAAATTCTCCATACATGCCACTTAGACATTTGAAGTTGCACTGAAATCCGTCTAACGCTTAGTCTAGGATCATTGGTTATTAGTCTAAGCACTTCTTCTTCATCTTCGGGCGATACCAAGCGATCGCGTTCATTAACAGCTCTTTGAATACCTCTTTCCGCTAATCTTGAATGCACGTCGATAAAAGTTTGGCGACTCGGTGTAGGCCTGTTAGGGTACCTTCGTCGATATTCTTGTACAGCCAAATTTGCACTTCCATTGCAAAAGCCATACACAAAGTGAATGTCAGCAATATGTTGCGATAAATATTGGCGCTGTGCCATACTTTATCACACTTTTAAATACAAAACACTAACGCAGCACGTAAACAGCACGGACGGTAAGTGAAAGTAGCGATAGCGATCACAACGCAGGGCGAGGGACAACTAAACTAACCCAACTAATAATTTATCCTTAAAACCGATTTTGTTCCAGGTAGTGGACTAATACGTTCTATCTCGCTCACTCACGGTGGTAACGAACAGTATTTCTCGCCTGCTCTCAGATGGAATGCAGTGAATGCCATAAATGACACTGGCGGTTAAGGGTCAATCCCCACTAAAAGAGCAGCGGCGCGCAGCGGCCGTAAGAGCAAGTGACTGAGCGCGGCGCCGCAAGGGGCAGTGTGGCGCCGCGCGGGGCAGTGCGGCGCCACGAGAGGCAGCGCGGCATCCCGAGGCGCCGCAATGAGCCTCCGCGTGGTAGCTTTGAAAACTAGTGTGCGATCTACTTCACTCAAGGAAAGTTGTGGGGCGATAAATATGGTAGATTTGGATTTATGTATCATAGCACTGGCTGTAGAAGAAGAACAAGAAGTAACAAACAAAACGGAAAGAAAAAGGAAAAGAAACTTTTGGGTACATAATTTATGGAAGAAAAGAAGAGAAGTTGGTGAATTTGAAACATTTTGTAAAAATTTAAATCAGTACCCAGATTTGTACTACGATTATTATAAAATGACCTATATTCAATTTGAAACCTTAGTGAATATCTTAAAGCCACACCTCAAGAGACACGAAACAAATTTTCGAATACCTGTATCTGTTGAAGAACGATTGTCTATATGCCTCAGGTAAGTACTATTTTGTATAATTATATTGTTTTGTATAATTTAACTACCGCGACCATTGGATCGGAAGTCAAGCACACTACCACTGACCCAGACGCTCTTCAGTTAGACTGTTTAAAAAAACATATAGATGTTAGATATAAACTCAAAACATTTTAAATAAAAGAAGGTTTTTTTATATTCGTCGTTTTAATCAATTATTTTTCATAATAATATTAATTAATATTCTGCCTAATTATATTACTTGTTTTGATTACATTTCGTTGACCATGTCGTTCAAAGGATTTGAGTAGTTTGTTTCTGTTGTATTGTCAATCAATGAAAAATTACTGATCTGTTGTGGTGTGTAAGTTGAAGATGGCTGTTGTGGTGTCCTAGAAATTGTATGCGGTGTGTAAGTTGAAGGCGTATGCTGTGGTGTCCTAGGTATTGGGTATGGTGTGTAAGTTGAAGGCGTTTGTGGTGTTCTAGATATTACACTGGCTGTAGAAGAAGAACAAGAAGTAACAAACAAAACGGAAAGAAAAAGGAAAAGAAAATTTTGGGTACATAATTTATGGAAGAAAAGAAGAGAAGTTGGTGAATTTGAAACATTTTGTAAAAATTTAAATCAGTACCCAGATTTGTACTACGATTATTATAAAATGACCTATATTCAATTTGAAACCTTAGTGAATATCTTAAAGCCACACCTCAAGAGACACGAAACAAATTTTCGAATACCTGTATCTGTTGAAGAACGATTGTCTATATGCCTCAGGTAAGTACTATTTTGTATAATTATATTGTTTTGTATAATTTAACTACCGCGACCATTGGATCGGAAGTCAAGCACACTACCACTGACCCAGACGCTCTTCAGTTAGACTGTTTAAAAAAACATATAGATATTAGATATAAACTCAAAACATTTTAAATAAAAGAAGGTTTTTTTATATTCGTCGTTTTAATCAATTATTTTTCATAATAATATTAATTAATATTCTGCCTAATTATATTACTTGTTTTGATTACATTTCGTTGACCATGTCGTTCAAAGGATTTGAGTAGTTTGTTTCTGTTGTATTGTCAATCAATGAAAAATTACTGATCTGTTGTGGTGTGTAAGTTGAAGATGGCTGTTGTGGTGTCCTAGAAATTGTATGCGGTGTGTAAGTTGAAGGCGTATGCTGTGGTGTCCTAGGTATTGGGTATGGTGTGTAAGTTGAAGGCGTTTGTGGTGTTCTAGATATTACACTGGCTGTAGAAGAAGAACAAGAAGTAACAAACAAAACGGAAAGAAAAAGGAAAAGAAAATTTTGGGTACATAATTTATGGAAGAAAAGAAGAGAAGTTGGTGAATTTGAAACATTTTGTAAAAATTTAAATCAGTACCCAGATTTGTACTACGATTATTATAAAATGACCTATATTCAATTTGAAACCTTAGTGAATATCTTAAAGCCACACCTCAAGAGACACGAAACAAATTTTCGAATACCTGTATCTGTTGAAGAACGATTGTCTATATGCCTCAGGTAAGTACTATTTTGTATAATTATATTGTTTTGTATAATTTAACTACCGCGACCATTGGATCGGAAGTCAAGCACACTACCACTGACCCAGACGCTCTTCAGTTAGACTGTTTAAAAAAACATATAGATATTAGATATAAACTCAAAACATTTTAAATAAAAGAAGGTTTTTTTATATTCGTCGTTTTAATCAATTATTTTTCATAATAATATTAATTAATATTCTGCCTAATTATATTACTTGTTTTGATTACATTTCGTTGACCATGTCGTTCAAAGGATTTGAGTAGTTTGTTTCTGTTGTATTGTCAATCAATGAAAAATTACTGATCTGTTGTGGTGTGTAAGTTGAAGATGGCTGTTGTGGTGTCCTAGAAATTGTATGCGGTATGTAAGTTGAAGGCGTATGCTGTGGTGTCCTAGGTATTGGGTATGGTGTGTAAGTTGAAGGCGTTTGTGGTGTTCTAGATATTGGTTGTGGTATATAAGGTGATGGCGGTGAGTCGGTTGTGTAAATTCCTGTGGCACCAGTATCCAAATCAGTTGATGAGTTATGAGCTTCATTACTTTCAAATGACGCCAGTTTAATCTCTTCATTATTGACAAGGCGGAAAATTTCTATCTTTAGTTCAGCTTGCACTTTTGCTGGCATTCTCTTTACAGTACGGCCCATGGTGAGAAAAAAGCTGATAGTGGGGTCATCTTCCTTTAGCTTTGACTCCATATACTGTTTATATAACATTGTTGACAGTTTTGGTTGTTCATTTTGAGGAGTAGGTGTCCATGATTGTGATGGCGGTCTTGATATTGAAGGTCGTGGAGGCGGAACAGACTGAGATTCAATGTCTGTAACTTCTGGCGAACTATCCAAATTTGTAGTCTGTTTCTTGTTCTGGATAAAAGGCTTAATGAATTGTAGCTCGTTTTCATACTTTATAGCGCGATCATTCGACCTTGCAGAACCACTTTTAGATTCTCGTAAACGAAGACTTTTTCTGTAGCTGTCTCGCAATTTTTTCCAAAGTTTTTTGCATTCTACCACAAAAAAAAAGAAAATATAATAACAATAACAACAACACAACAATATGTGGTGTACGCCTGTCCAAGACAGCGTTCGGTTGACGAACGTTCGGAGAACATGCAGCCTTTGTAAATATATGTATGTATCACTATACAACCTTTCGGAGTTTTAACCGGTGACATGTTTTTGTTTCAGATTTTTAACTACCGCCATCAGTTTTCAGGCACTATCTCATAGTTATAGATTGGGACACAGTACTGTACACACTATTGTTCATGAAACTTGCGGAGCTATTTGGAAATATTTACAACCACATGTTATGCCAAAACCGACACCATAGTTATGGACCCGAATAGAAGAAGAATTTAGAACTATATGGAACTTTCCTAATTGTATTGGTGCGATAGATGGCAAGCATGTGAATATTCGGGCACCTTGGAATAGCGGTAGGCTCTTCTATAACTACAAAAAGTTTTTCAGTACTGTTTTGCTAGCCATCACTGACGCAAAATACAGATTTATTGTAGTGGATATGGGATCGTATGGACGCAATAGTGACAGTGGCATCTTGAGCAGTTCCAAACTTGGGAGAAAACTTCAAAATAAAACACTCGGTATACCACCTAATAAATGTTTGCCAGGTACGAGAGAGGAATTGCCTCATGTTTTTGTTGGGGATGAAGGTTTTCCCCTGTCTGAACACGTGATGAGACCCTATCCTAGCAACCAACTAACAGGCGATAACGAAAAAAAAAAATTTAATTATCGGTTAAGCCGCGCAAGGCGTATTGTAGAAAGCAGTTTCGGCATACTACAACAAAAGTTTGAAGTGTTCCAAAAAAGAATACGAATGCAACCGAGATATGTCGACATTATGATTCTTGCATGCACATGTTTACATAATTACATAAGAAATCATGAAATTGAAAATGATTTTGGGGATCAGTTGGAAAATGTATCTGCTGCAACAAATAGTATTTTACAAATTGTAGATGAACAGGAGAATGATGACCTACAAAATAATAATAGTGGTATAATCGTTAGAAATAAATTGAAGTCTTTTTTCAATTCTCCAAATGGGGCGATAACGTGGCAAAACGAAAGGTTGGATTTTGTTAGGTAAGGAGCCGAAGTTAATGTATAGGTACTTAATGCAAAACTCGATACATTGTGGAATAAATATACTCACCAGACATATTCAAGTCTGCGCTCACTTTTGTCCAAGCATTATTTACTACGTGTTGGTCACTGTAATATTTGGATTTCATGCTGTACAAACACTCGTATTTTTGGACATTACAAATTAAATTCTCTTCAATATTCATTGTTTTCTTTTTTCTCACGGAGCGTAGCACGTTCTAACTTGATACCCTCTAATAAAATGACGTGAAATGCGCAAGCGGCAGGGCAGGCGGGTAGGAAATGGTCGCTCGCGCGCAGCCGCGAGTCTGTCAGCTGCACCGCGGTCGGCCGCACGTCAGCTAACGGCGCCGCGATCAGCCGCGCGGGCGGCGCCTCTTTTGACTAGTCTGTAGAAGGCTCGTGCAGCCTCGCGACGCCACGCTACCTCTCCTTTGCCTTCAAATGACTATGAACTTTTTAATCACGTAGATAAGATTCAAAATAGTTTGTAATATTTTGCTTCAAAAAGACGCTGCTGGCCGCTGCTCTTTCAGTGGGAATTGACCCTAACAAAGACGTTTTGTGCTTGCGCATACGCTATGTTCAAACAACAATAACTCTTAAAGTATTAAACATACAGTTGTGAATTTTATGTTGCATTGTAGCTTAGCTCAAAAACTGTCGATCTAGTATAAAAAATAAAAAAGTTCTCGGGGTTGTTTTTGTAGTAATTAACTATTATTGGTTGAATTGCATAATTTTTTTGTTTTTTTTTTTCAACTTTCACATTTTTTTTCAAAAGTTATGGAATTGTGAACACATTGCTTTGTAATGCAGACGGTAGACAATATTATTGCCTTTCGAATAAGCCTATTTTTATCTCAGTATCACTAAAACTTTGAGATATATGATGTTTTTTGTACTCGCATAGAGCATATTTCAACAAAAAAAAAACAAAATGGCTGCCACATAGCGGGGAAGTGTATTGGACCCAAGCCTAGAGTGTAATTGTACTTTAAAATAGTTTATATTTAAGTATTTAGAATATCGCTAGTCCATGTCCGGACACACTGTAGATTTTAAAAGATTTAATCTATGTCCATGACTAATGTTAAGTCGAACAACTAAGTTTAAATATTTAATTATATTTTAATTCTTTAAAACTTTTTCCGACATCCAAAGATGAACAATTATATTCCCAGTTAGACCTAGTATTGGACGATACGATATTTTTTAGCGTTGTAAGATCATAGTTTACTTTGACGTCGGAAAGTACAGTAACAACATTTTTTTTTCTTTGTGTTTTGCATCGCTGAATATGACGGCTCAACGAGTAAGGGATCTTTGTCATTGCCGCCGCTAGATCCAATAAATTCACTTTCCTCTCCTTCTTCCCTAATATTTACTTGGAGTACTTCCTTATCCTGCTTTTTTTGCGATAATACGCACTCGAATTTTCACGCCACTTCTGTCTTTGGTTTTGCTGTTCATGTGTACTTTTATCTTTAATAGATACGACACGCTTCTCTCTCTTTCTCTTTGCATAGTTTTCTTTTTGTTGTTCTTTTCTCAATGCACTTAGTTCCGGATCTTTTTTTATTTTTTCATGACGTTTTCGGCTAACTCTTCTTTTGGCTTCTAAAATATCTTCTCTGGTATTATTTCGCGATTTTTTTGTTTCCATAGCCTACAACAAGTAAAATATGATTACGCATTAAATCTTATAAAATTCACTGTATATATACCACAGCTTGGTCTCATTAAACCCCCCTAAACGTATGATATCCGGGATAAAATCTACCCCATGTGTTAATCCAAAGTGTCAGCTACCTCCATGCCAAATTTTAACAAAATTGGTCCAGTAGTTTTTTCGTGAAAGAGTAACACACAAATTTTCTCATTTATAATATTAGTAGGATTAGTAGGAAATAAAATACATACATACTCATCTACTCACGCCTAAACAACAAACTATATCTGTGCAACAAACATCCAGCTTGACCAATTTGCTTTAATCATAGGATCCTTTGCCTCAATATGTGAAAAAAGTTGGCTACCTCAGAGATGAAACGCCATGTAGGATGTGGACTGGTAATTCCTCGAAACTCTCCCATTCAAATATATCATTCGTCTGTCTATATATCATTCGTCTGTCTATACCATTCGTCTGTCTATACCATTCGTCTGTCAGAAAATCGATGTCATTCATATTAATCGATTTGTAATTTTTAGGTTATCTAAACTACTGTTTCTTATCTTTATCATGCATGTCTATACTAATGCTTTGTGTTTCAAAGAAATATCAACAAATATATTTTAGTAAACTTACTTGAGATTATGCGAAAGTATCCAAAATGTGGAATGAAATTACTCTAAAGCGCGACGCGACTGCTCACTTTTAAACAACTCGGCGTACTGACGATTGCTGGCGTTGTTGGCGGGTAGGAGAGCGAGCGGGACAACAGATATAAAATATATGAGTGTTAGCTAATGTGTTAACTTTAGAGAAAGATTGGATAAGAAACTTATTTAGTGTACCTAGATATAGTGTAGCGGGAAGGTTTTAACAGTTTCACTGCCAGCCAGATTTTGAGGGTAGAGTGCCAAATGCCGAACTGTTATTTACAATTTATTTAGCTTCTAAGACATCAGTGATAAGGAGAACAAAAAATAAAAATAAGAATAATTAATATTTTCGTAAATAAAAAAAATAAAATTAAATCCCGCGCCTGTGCGGTTGAAAAATCCATACGTAGTGCCAAGCCCGCGCCTGTGCGTGGTTAGGTATTTAGTGTTTAAATTATTTATTATAAAACCAAATTAAAATTTCTAAGAAGTACAGCCACTAATATGAGTTATAAGAAACTAAAATGATACTATGAATTAGTAGAAGTAACAATACTATGATAAACTACCCTAATAATGAACAATGTTTGCCTTGAATTATTATTTTTAGCACGAAATCAAAATATCACAATCAATAAAAAAGAATATATTTTTTTAAATTGAAGAATGATATACTTCAAAACATTCGACACATAATCCAGGTTTTTCAATGCAAGTAATACAATGCCAAATAGTGTCTGTACGTTTTTTTCTTTTGTGCATTGGCGACACTGCTTACGTTTCAATTTACCTTTTGCGTTTCTTTCAGTTATCTTACTAATTTTGTGCGTCATAGGTGGTCTTCTTACAGGTCCTGGATTTGCAGTTACATGTTTATCAGGTAGCAACGCGCTTATTACTGATAAGCGGTAATCATACAATGACATTTTAGGCTGTCCAGAGTATCTATTATATAATTTGAAAGAATTTATCAGTAGCAGCTGGAATGTGTGAATAGCAACCTTTAGGTACCACCGCAGAGTTTTCCTTTCACATGGGTAAAATGCTAAAAGTTGATCCTGTCGGTCCACTCCAGACATAAATTCATTATATTTGGCAATTGCCTCCGGTTTTTGAGCGACTTGTCCACGTTTATTAGTTACTGGAACCATTTTATTTTCAAATTCTGAAGTAATGTAGGTAACAGGTCGTTTATCCTTCCATTTTCCTATGTGAACCCCATCACAATATCTAGAAATGTTTTCTCCTTTCTTCAGATTCTTTTGGACGACCTCTCGAGGATTTTGTTTCAAATTATTGCGTAATGTACCAGTGCAGTACGTATTATTATCAAGAAGTTTTTTCGCTAAACCAAAACTGTTGTAGAAATTGTCCATGTAAAGTGCATGCCCATTACCAAGCTTTTCATCCATTAGCTGCATCACTACTTTCTCGGCGTGACCTTTTCCACTAACCTCGTGGTCTTCAGCGCCTGCGTAGACACGGAATTTCAAAACCAAACCGTCAGGTTCAGTGAGCATATACAATTTGATCCCGTATTTATGGCGTTTATTTTTTATAAATTGGCGGAAATTTTGTCGACCTCTCCATAATATCATGCTCTCATCTAAAGATAATTCTTTAGCAGGGTAATAACATTCGTTCATTTTCGTATTGAAATAGTCGATGACACTGCGAACTTTTAGCACTGCGTCGCCATTATCTGCTTCAGATGTAAAATGGAGACATCTCATAATCAGTAGAAATCTATTCCGGCCCATTTGTTCAGCGAAAATTGGTATGGAAAATAATCTGCCTGTTTTCCAATAATCTTGGAGGCGACTGAGCTGAACAGTGCCCATATGAAATAGTAGTCCCAAAAAAACTCTCAGCTCGGGAACAGTTAGTTCCTTCCATGCCGATATTCTAGATCTTTGTGACACTCCAGCTGATAATTTGACTGCTTGTTTATTAGTTTCTTCACAAATCATTGCAAGAAAATTTTCACTAAAGAAGTAGTCAAAATAATCAATAGGTCGTATCCCAGGATTAGCGTAAAATTCGTTGAGTCGTGTAAAAGAGAAGTTTTTCATTTCGCCCACCTCAGTCCACTCGGATGTAGAGCCTTCAACTGATGGTCTGATCAAAGACATATCTTCTTGGGATAGATTGAGCTGGTCTGCTGAAGTATCGGGCGTCGACTGTGGTGGTGCGGAATGTGGCCTTCTGATCGGTGAATTTGATTCTCTATTTATGGCAGATACGCAGGAAAATGTAAGCTGTTCGTCATTGCCATCCTCTGAAGATTGGTCCTCTTCCTCACTTCCAGGGTCAAACTCGTCGCTCGATTCAAGATCGGCAAATAATTCGTCTTCGACGTCTGATTCACGTAAATAACGACTTCTTTTAGGCCGCAAAGGGCCTGCCTCGTCTGCCATTTTAATCACTTATAAAATAAAAACCAGTGACACGATTTAAAAACCGTTAACTTTGTTTGAATTGCAGAAAATTCAAGCGCAGCGCCAACGTAAAAACAACACGCCAAACGTAATGCCGGCGGCACACTGACTCATAGAAACTGTACTGAGCCTAGCCCGCGCCAGCGCGGGGTCGGCCCCTCGCGCCATACCCCACACCCCGCGCCAGCGCGGGCTCGGCAGTGAAGAAGCCCTGGCAAGGCACGCGTGGTGGTGTGGTAGTACCTCCAGGGTGTAGCCCTGGCAAGGCACGCGTGGTGGTGTGGTAGTACCTCCAGAGTGTAGCCCTGGCAAGGCACGTGTGGTGATGTGGTAGTACCTCCAGGGTGTAGCCCTGGCAAGGCACATGTGGTGGTGTGGTAGTACCTCCAGAGTGTAGCCCTGGCAAGGCACGTGTGGTGGTGTGGTAGTACCTCCAGAGTGTAGCCCTGGCAAGGCACGTGTGGTGGTGTCAGAAGAAACTCATATTGAATAAGGTAGTACAACAAAAGCGATAAGCCTGAATATTTTAAAGTTCACCATTTTAAAGTACACATCACTATGCCCGCTTAGATAGGTACTATTTTATCAACAACATTGTAACGGTGCCTACATACGTAGGTACTTTCAAAGCAAAAGTAGAAGATGCAGTTTAGGAAAAAAAAATCGCTTGTGGGCGGGATAAACGAATGCATTTAAATAAACGACTCGTTTATCCCACTTCTGAATTGTTAGCTAATGTGTTAACTTTAGAGAAAGATTGCATAAGAAACTTATTTAGTGTACCTAGATATAGTGTAGCGGGAAGGTTTTAAATAAAACGACCAAAACGGGTAACACACCCTCTATACTTTTGCCTTGACAGCACACAATTATTACAAATATCATAAATCAATACCATTTAAAAGAATAATAATTATATAGTAGCACTTACTCTGAGATGTTGCTTACCCCGAAAACTGGAATGGAATGTGTCAGGACCGTGGAAGTCGCTGCGTCCCCGCAAGGGGGCGCGGCTGGCGGGTTGTAGGCTTAGCCTTTATCCCGCGGTAGGGGGTAGGTGTCCGTTACAACGGACACAGCGTTTGGGGGGCCATATAGGCCGTGGCCCATGGCAAGCGTGCATGCAGCTTACCTGTGTGTAAATGTGCGTTAGTTCAGTGGGGAAGCGCCGCGGCATTATACGTGTATAGCGCCGCTATTTCACGACACCTCGGCGGTCGGTCGCCGCCAGGTGAGACCACCGGTTACCCGGTGGAGGCCCGGCGGCGACGACCAGCGACAGAGGTGCCGACTTGGGTGGCGCTATCCACTGTGGATGATGACCCCCGTCTGTCACGTTTCCAGGTCTAGCCGGTTGCGTTCCAGACTAAGGGGCCGTAGTGGGAGTGTGGGCGGTATTGTGTTGTGTAACACCGCCCATGAGGCAATTTGGAGCGCGCGATCCGCCCCGCACGTCCAAATGCGTGAGTACAATGAATGTAGAGTCAATGTTTGTGTGGGTTTGGTGAACGTCGCGCCTATATTAACTTAGCACGCGACGTTCGCCGGGTGCGTGTTATATGTGTGAAGTATTACTGTGTGAGTGAGTCGCGTGTGGGTGTAACCTCCTGAGACCCGGGACGTATTTACGAATGTTTAATTGATAGAAGTTAATTTTTATGGCTTAATATAACATAGAGATAAATAAACATCAAATAAAAAAAATCTACCCCAACCCCATTTAGCGTAAGGGAGGGTATCACCAGTGATACCTTGGGTTCAAAGTGGTATTAAAACAAATTATTTTAGAAGGAAAATTTAATCAATGAAAAATTTAAAAATCTGTAGCTGTTGGGTGTTGTTGTTGTTTGTGTATTATTGTACCTTGTATCAATTTGTATGATAATTCAAAAAGCAATTTCGGTTAACATTAAAACAAAGAAAAATGTTGCATTCCAAGCATTTTACGAAAGTCAAGTTTTTGCAGCCTTTGTGGCGACATTTGGATCTGTTGTTTTGAGAACCCTTCGCACATATTGGTAAATGTTTTGCTTCTTTTATTTTTTTAGCAGCATGAGGAATTGGTTCGACCAATCTGTGTTTCCTACCCGCAGTTGTTGGCCTTATTACTATTTCTGGTTCAACCGGATTAGGACTACTCCGAGAGCTTCCACTGTGACTTTGAACTGGACTACTGCGTGTAGTACGAGCTAGTTGAGGGCTCAAATATTGCGGCAAAGAAGAGGCTGGTTCAGAATAAATTAAATATTTCGCCAAATCAAGTTTGAAGTCCAAATATTGCGAAATATCTTTTCTTTGGAGCCCAGATTTTGCGGCATCTTCTCTGTACTGCACCCATCCTGCAGCGGCAGCAAAATCGAAAAAATGGAAAATCGCTCTTATTGTCCACTTGCCTGTTCTTTCCCGCATAGCATACTTGCCGATAATGCGATCTAATAAATCGATGGCACCCATATACTTGTTGTACTGTTTTATGGCAACTGGTTGAGGAATATCAAGGTAAGTTCCTTCCTTCTTACTCCACCGCCGACATGTACCCTGTGGTTGAACAGCAGATTCAGATGATGCAACGTAAATTGCTTTACTGTCGAGCCACTTGACAACAGCAATAGTATCATCACTTCTAACCACGCAATCACTACTTCCTCTGCCTGCTCTTTGCAACATTCCATCAGTCTTGAATAACGCACGCTGTCTGATATTCCGCTGTCTGTTTGGCCTTTCGTACTCAGGCACTCGATTTTTCATCAGAGTTCCAGTTGCCTTGATTCCTCTTTTTAATAAGACATCAAGAAGTGGAAGAGATGTGAAATACCTGTCCACGAAAATTGAAGAACCCATGGGCAACGTATCCACAAGTTTCAACACAAATCGTCCACCAAGGTCTAACTTTTCAGGGGTAGGATAAAGCTGAGTCAATAGTAGTACCTTTTCCCTGATATAAATACAAATCCAAGGGAAGTCCTGAACGACTAGCCATTATAAAAACCTTTATGCCTTCTGGATTTGGCTTGCCTTTGACCACCTGTTTCTGCTTGCATTTACCCGTAAATGGTATTATTTGTTCATCAATAGCAACATGCTTGTCTCGTATATTTTGTCTGCAGCCCTTTTCCACGCCAGAGACAAGAGGGCGTATTTTCCAAAACCTGTCAATGTCTCGAGCATTTTGGTCAACAGCTTCATCATTTACCAGCTTTAAGTTCGATCTTAAATGAAAAAAGCGGTTCCGAGTGATGGTGTTCGCTATATAATTTACTTTGGTGTCCAATGCCCAATACATCCTCAATCGTGGCAAGCCAAGTATGCTCATGGCCATAGAACATCCAAAGAACTGTTTGAGTTCATTAGGTGTTGTATTTAATGATTTACCTGTCCTTAATACGCTACCAATATTTGTACACTCAGACATAGTTTCAAACAGACTATTATCGATGTATTGAGAAAAATATTCGTACGGGCTCTTAACACGTGTGCTTGGATCAATTGAGACATTCAATTGGTCTTCGTCAGGAGTAAAAGAAAAGTTCTCAGTGTGTTTCCATCGTACACGGTCACTTCGAGAAGATTGGGGCTCGACCACGAAAGATGCTAGAGGTTCGTCATCAGAATCGTTCCCATTCTCTTCTATGATCGCCGGTATTACTTCTTGATGACATGACTGAAGATCGCTTTCTTCGTCGCTACCTTCATCTTCAATATCTGATATGTCAAAATTAATTAACTCCACGATATCCTTTTCAGCCAAATGACCTGCAAAATAAAACAAAATAAGTACTTATGGCCCAAAGTATCACCTACGATACTTTTACAAAAACGTTGAAATGACTAATTGTATTTGCGATATTTTATGATATTTAAATGACAACACAAAATTTACGTATAGTATTACTTAATTAAAACAAAAAAACACCAACTCACTAATTAAAATAAATATTTACCTTTACGTAAAGTCGACATGTCGGTAACGGCAAAATGTTCGATTTTAAACTGACTGCAATCGATGTAATTTGACAGCTAGAGAAATGGTGAGTGACTAGAAATATAAAGGATATCTATGCTAACCATCGTACAAAAAAGTTTGAACAAATTCCGATAGATGGCGTGGAAAAAAATTTTTAACTAAGTGTATTGCGATGCGAGGAGATGGAGGGGTCAAAGTAAACTACATGTTAGTTACTACTCCAAGAGTCGAGTCCTCTTCCACCTTTAATTAGCAACATTATATACATAGTTACGACGTGATGTTATGTCGATAATCTACAATCACGTATTCACATACTAACTACCTTAGCATATTATACTACGTGCTGTACGTGACGTGCTGATGTACGTGACATCACACCACATCACCCCCCTTAAATTTAAAAAAAAAAATTTACAAGGTTTTTTTTTTTCCCACATTACAAACTATTACCTACTCTAACTCTTACAATACACTTTTGTTCTATTCTTATGTACTATATCTATTTTATTTTTATACTTAATCACAACATTTGGTGACTCGTCTTTTACAACTTCAAAAGGTCCATTATAAATACATTCCAATTTATTGCCAGTTTCATTCTTAATCAAAACTAAATCACCTTCCTTATAGGTTACAGAATTAAGATTCTTATCATAACAATGTTTCCTAGCTAATTTACTCGCTATTAAATTCTCCTTTGCATCATTTTGTGCCCTTTGCAATCTGTACTTAAATTCTAAAGGATAATCATCAAAATTATACAATGGTTCAACACTTTCTCCTTGAAGACTACTTGGTAATCTGCATATTCTTCCAAACACTAATTCATAAGGTGTATATTTGGTAACAGTATTAACTGTCGTATTATAAGAAAAACACCAAAATGGTATCCAAGAACTCCATGATGATGGGTTATTATTCGTCTGTATCCTCAAATATGCACCTAATGTTTTATGTACATTCTCCAAAGAACCTATACTCTCATGATGATATGACGTCGACATGACTTTATTGATGTTCAAGATATCACATAGCTCTATCATTACTTTCGAAACGAATTCACTACCCCTATCCGTAGCTATTGTTCTCGGTATTCCATATCTCAAAACAAAATTCTCTGCCAAAGCTTTTGCTACCTCATTTGCGGATTTATTCTTTAACGGATAAGCCTCTACAAACTTCGTAAGTTCACATTGAATAGTTAATATGTAAACATTGCCTCTTTCGTCTCTATCAAGGGGTCCTACTATGTCTAAATAAATCTTCTCAAACGATGTTGATGCAGTAGTCGTAACCGTCATGGGTTCCCTAGTATTCCTAGAATATTTTTGCTTACAACACTTATCACATTTACCAACGTACTCCACTACGTCTTTCTCTATAGAAGGCCAATAATAATACTTCTTTATATTATTCACCATCCTACGTATTCCTGCATGACCACTCGTGGGTAAAATATGGAAATCATTCAAAATAACCTTCTTCTCATCTTTCCCTTCTATTTTCCGTAAATCCTTCACTACACACAGTTTAAAATCCCCACAAATCGAACTTCTATTTTCCTTCAAATATTTTGCCATTCTTGTAATGAAATCAACGTTATAACGATTTTTCATAATAACCACTTCTTTAATGCCTTCTTCAATACAAAAACTGACTATGTCTTTCGATAACTCGTCTCGCGAAGTTCCCGATAAAGATTCATAGTTTACATAAATACTCGAGTTTTCTGGCATATACACTATATTGCGCGACTTTGAAAATATCCTCCTACAACCATTATTATTATTGTTGTTATTATTATTATTACGTAACATTCTCCCAATCATCTAAACAAATCCCAATGTCATTTCCTTGTTTCTTAAGTACTTCCACGATCCTAGGGTGATCAGTCCCAGATACCACGGAGTCCCTATCACAAACATTTGGCTTCCCAACTGCTTGTACTGTGCCCTCGTCATTACGGATATCGTCTTTTCCCGTATCAATTTCAAATCCTCACTCGTTATCACTATTCTAGAAAGTGCATCCGCTAGAACATTCTCTTTGCCCTTAATATATTCAACCTCAAAATCATACTCCTCTAAACACAAACGAAACTTAGTCAACCTACTAGATGGATCTGTCATGTTAAACAAATACAGTAATGGCCGGTGATCCGTCTTTACAACGAACCTCCGTCCGTACAAATACGGTCTAAAATATTTAACTGACCAAACTATTGCCAACAACTCCTTCTCTATTATCGGATAATTTAACTCACTCTTCCCTAACGACCTACTAGCATATGCGATGGGTTTTCCGTTCCCATTACACAACACACTCCCTATTGCATATCCAGAACTATCGGTTTGCAATATAAAAGTATTGCTATCAGAAAAATCTGGATAATCCAACACCGGTGGATTCATTAACGCTTCCTTAAGCAACAAAAACGACTTCTCGCACTCATCGGACCATCTAAATACAACACCTCTCTTACACAGCCTATTTATAGGTACCTCTATATCAGCAAACTGTGGTATGAATTTTCTATAATAATTCGCAAACGCTACAAATCGCTTTACCTCATCAACCGTCGATGGACGCGGATAACCTCTAATAACTTCTACCTTCTCTGAATCTGGTGAAATACCTTCCGCCGATATCACATGCCCCAAATAAAGCACTTGCTTCTTCAAAAATTCACATTTTGACGGATTCAACTTTAGATTTACTTCCCTCAAGCGTGAGAATACTGATATTAGGTTTCGATTATGTTCATCTAAGTTCCGTCCAAAAATAATGAGATCATCCAAATAAATCAGACACCTGTCGTAATGCAATCCAGACATGGCCACAGTCATTAATCTACTAAACGAACTCGGACTTATCTTCAAACCCATTGGTAACCTACACATTTGATACTGCCCCCTGTCTGTTGTGAAAGCAGTGTACTTCCTACTACTCTCCTCCAAAGCACACTGATAATAAGATTGTGATAAATCACAGTGACTAAAGTAAACTGCGCCTGACATCGAATCCAAAATCTCAGTTATATTCGGCAATGGTAACTTATCATCCTGTATCTTTTCATTCAACTGCCTATAATCTATAACCACACGCCATTTCTTCTCTCCACTACGATCCGCCTTTTTGGGTACCACCAAAACAGGACTAGACCACTCTCTAACCGCCTCCTCAATGATATTACTCTCCAGCATCTCCTGCACTTGCCTATCAACCTCCCTCTTCTGTGCATAAGGTATCCTATACTGCCTCTTGTACACCGGAGTAGCACTCTCTTTCAAACGTATAGACTGCTCATATACGTTAGTGACAGCTAATTTATCACCCGGAAGATGAAAAACATCCGAAAACTTCGCACACACTTGCTCAACCGACAACCGCTCCTCGGCGTTCAAATAGTCGAGTTTAAGTAAAGAAAGTACCTCTTTTACACGCTCAACGTCCGTCCCTGGCTCCACGAAATTACAACAATCAAAATCACTCAACGGACAAACTTCCACACCGGACATACTACACACCTCGGAGTTCGTATTTAAAATCCTAACGGGCACCATCCCGTTTTTAGGCCTTACTAACACACTAGCCATGAAAACGCCTTTCCGCAATTCTTCCCTAACTACCACACAATCTTCCGCTCTATTAACGGGGTAATACCTAACCACCTCACAACGCGGTGGAATAGTCAACAAGTAATCATAGGACTTAAGTGGCATCGAGACCACCCGCCGTTCACGATCCCTAAGAGAGAACCTATTCGCCGAAAAATCTATAATACCACCATACTTCTGCAAGAAATCCTGACCTAATATACCAACCGACTTACATGGCAAATCATCAAATATATAAAACTTATGCGTGAAAGAACACCGTTCATATTCCAACGTTAAATATACATTACCTCTAGCCCTCAAACTACCTCCTACACCATTTATCACTAATTCTTCCTTAACTACCTTACAGCACAAAGCATCGTTCAACAAGAAACCACTCTTTACAGCCGATATCGACGCGCCCGTATCTACTAACCATTCCGTATTTATATTATACACTAGAAAATTAACCCAATTAATACTATCACAAGCTAAAATACACTTAGTCTCGAAAAAACTGCAAGTGGTGGTCAGTTGCTTCATTACGTCGTGACATTGACGTCTCGCCTGAGTCAGCATCACTACGCACATGCTCGAAACACGCTACACGCCTCCGACCTTGTTGAGTCGAATGACCACGATGAACATTATTGCTACGTCCGCGCATTCCACGATTATGCCATACGGTGGCATTTTTGCGCGTACGCTCAACAGCTGTTTTATGTTGCGCGTATCCATTTCCTACCGTAGACCGCCTATAACCATTTCCGCGACCTCTATTATCAAAACCACCCCTCGCGGGCCAACGCTGATACGCCATGACTGGTGCCGACGATGCACAACCTTCGTCTTCTGCTACCCTGATCGCATCCTTCAAAGAAGTCAAATTCCGCGCCGTAATGATCGTACCTAAACGCTGATTGCGAAGCCCGTCTGCAAACTTCCTGATTGCGTACTTTTCGTTCAACGGCCGCAAAATCTCATACGCTTCCGAACTTTCCCCGGCTTGAGAAATAGTCAAATTAACCATTAACTCTATCTCAGCCCCAAAATCCGCGACCGACCTATCATTCTGCCTAGCGCGAGCAAGCTTCGCTTGCACAGCTACGTCTGACTCTACTGTTAACAAATGCTTCTTCATATCAGCTACCAGACAATCTACCGTTGCGTAAGTAGAGGACAACCGAATCCTAGCACCCTGGGTAAGTCGTGTAGTCAAAACAAATTTAATCAAAAGAGCATTATCTGCTTCCACTAACATAGAACTATATAGTCCTATGGCATCAATTAAGTCTTGCGTAACTTGCTCATCGCCACTCATCTTCGGGAGTAGGCTAACTGCCGTTCTCAAAGAAAACTTTTCCGCTGCCATGTTTTGTTCCGTTTCGGTTTCGCTCCCAAACTTAATAGTGTCTACGTATAATGCTTCTATCTTACATACCAACTGAGCCAATTCTTCCGAGAAATTACTAGATTTTGAAACTATACACTTAAATTTACGATAAAGCGCTTTCACCTCACCAATCTTACTATCAAAATTCCTGCCTTCTCGCCTACTAGGGCCTAACTTGACAATAGATTCCCTTAATAACTTAAGTTGTACAAATAGCGACGTTAACTCCACTTCCATTTAAATTATTGTCTCTAAATTTAACGATGAACACAAGCACCGAAACACACTTATTCACTTCCACTCAAGAAACACTTACTTCGTTCCTCCGACGGCTCCTGGTCAAGCCATCTGTACAGCCTTCTGGACTTCCCGCTGTCTCATCTTTTCTTCAATCCTGTTGTGGTGACATCTCCGATACATGCGAACCGCCAACCCTATGATGACAACTGCCATACACACAGCCACAAACAGCAACACAGTCTTGATAGCCGCCAGCTGCTCCTGAGTAGCCGTTGCGGTATTTGCACCACTCGTAGACGCCTGGGCGATAATCACCTCTTCCTTGGACGTCGTGCTCCCCATGGCCTGCGCCGTGACGCGACTGACGTGATACTCAACGAAGACAATCAAACCGCGAACCACGAACCGTGACTAGCTCCCGGTCGGCAACTACAACGCCGTCCAGCCGACTGGCAGGGTCGCCATGCGATGCGAGGAGATGGAGGGGTCAAAGTAAACTACATGTTAGTTACTACTCCAAGAGTCGAGTCCTCTTCCACCTTTAATTAGCAACATTATATACATAGTTACGACGTGATGTTATGTCGATAATCTACAATCACGTATTCACATACTAACTACCTTAGCATATTATACTACGTGCTGTACGTGACGTGCTGATGTACGTGACATCACACCACAGTATCACTGGTGATACCAGGGGTCTCAGGAGGGTAAACGACTCACTCAGGCGTCTCATAGCTAGAGCCGTCACTCACTTTTTTCCCCCGTAGAGGAGGTCCGTCAGACGGGCCATGCCGGAGATTATGAGCTCTGGCGGGTCCCATTCACCCTGTCCACGCTTCCAGAGGATGTTCTCCATGATTGTTTTGATGAAAGCGAAGAGGATTCTCCGCTCTTCTAAGGACAGCTCCTGACGCTGCTGGGCGGGCGCAGCGGCGGCTGCCTTGGCTTCCATGTGGGCCGCCCGGGGGGCGGAGTCTTCGTTAGCCGAACTTTGCGCTCCCTTGGGGGCTTCGGTCACGGCAGCGGAGGGGGGACGCGACGGCTGCACCAAAGCTGGAGCAGTGTCGGCCTCCTTGGTTGACTGAGTGGGGGGGGGGCTTCTTCCCCTTCTTCCCACCTCTCTTCTTCTTCCTACTAGTAGGGGGGGCATCTCCTCTCTCTATGGGCCTTTTGGCCGGCGCCATCAATGATGCGCTAGGCGCCTCAGGGGCGCCGGCCACTCGAGGCCCACGGGTGGATTCTGTGGGTGGGTTCTGTCGCCGGGAGATAGCGACAGTTCCCACTTTCCTCCTTTGTGCTTCTTCCACGAAGACGGGGCATCTCCTATGGCACGCTGGGTGATCACCTCCGCAGTTGGCGCAGGTGGCCGGCTCGTCCCTGGGGCGTGGGCAGTCCCTGGCAGCGTGGTTCTCCCCACATCTCACGCAGGCCAGCGGTCGGTGGCACCGGTGTGAGCTGTGCCTAAACTGCTGGCACCGGTGGCACTGCGCAGGCCCGCGCCTGCCCCTCCACGCTTCAATCTTGACACCACGCATGAGCAGGAACTGCGTGATGTCGTAGATTTTGTAGACCCCTGGCGTCCTCTTCAGGACAGCATGGAAGATGCAGCCGGGTCTCCCACCGCGCGCCTTTATGTTGCGCACGTACTCCGGCTGAAATTCCAGCTGCCTGAGCTCTTCCTCTATCTCGGCTGGGTCCGTGACCGCAGGCAGGCCACGGATTGCCACCTTGAGGCTCCTCTCCGCTGGTAGGGAGTATGCAAACCATGACAGGCCGGACTCCCTCTCTTGGTCGACTAGGTACCTCTGGACAACCCTATATTCCTCCTCGGATTCCGGGAGGAACCGAATACCTCCCTGAAAAGGGCGGGCATTCGGAGGGCGGCCCAGCAGGTCGTTCAGCGCCCTGAAGTGGGCGGCCCAATCCGGTAGCCGCTCCACCACCAGCGGAGGGTAGCGGGAGGGCTTCTTCTTGTGCGTTGCGGGGGGGGGCCCGCCGGCGACGGCTCTTCCCTGCGTTCTTGAGCTGTGGGAGGAGGGGGCGGAGAGCGCACCGTGTCGGCATAAGTGGGCGAGCCCGCCCCTACCCGCCCCCGCGGCGCTCGCTGCGGCCTGGGCGGGTCGAGGCAGTATCGCTTAGCCTCTTCGGTCGCGTCGTCATCCGGGCTTCTGGGTCTTCGTTGGGCCCTGGCATCGATCTGAAACTCGTAGCCTAGGCCCGAGGATTCTCGAGATGTGGCCGGGTATTCCACATCCATATGTCTCGGTCGGGAGGGCGTATCGAACGACACGTCCTCGACCCCAACATTAGAGTCCCCTGAGTAGGCCGACATGTCCGAACCTTGTCGGGACGAGCATGCGGACAGTACAGCAGGGGAGTCTTGGGCGGAGCCCCGTGGTGGAGGGGGTGAAAATATGGGCAAATCTGACCTGCTAGGTTTCCTTGCTGGCGTTGCCCCTGACGAGTCCGCCAGCAAGCGGCGGGTAGTGGGCGATGTCGTGCGGCGTGCTGTCACTGCAAACATAGCGGCTGCGTTGCTTCTGCTTGAGCCTGGGCGCGCAGGTTGTGCGGCGGGAGAAGCCAGCAGCGGTTGGCGCACGGGAGCTTTGGCGGCGGCACTAGACGCGGTAGCGGTGAGGCGCGATGTATGCTGCGCCTCGGAGCGCGCGGGTTTACCGGCGCGGACAGTAGGTGGCGCCACCGGTCGCGCCGGTGGCTCCACGCTGCGGGTTTTCGGCGCAACAGCGCGCGCCGAGGGAGCGGCGAGTCGCGCGGCTTGCGGACGGCTGCTTGATGCAACCGGCCCCGGGGCCTAGATAGGCACGGGGCGGAAAGCCGGCGGGCGCACGGAGACGGCCGGTTGACGGCCCGACGACGGCGACGGCGAAACGCGCGCAGTCGTCGACGACGTCGGCGGTCCGGCAGTTGGCGTCTTCTTGTCTGGTGCTGGAGGGGCGGCTGGGGGTTCCGGGCATCGAACTCCCGAGATACGGGAGCGACGTCGTCCGGCCTCCCATCTGACGGTCCAGCGGCGGGCTGGTGTCGGGCTCTAGCGAGCTGCGCACACCTTGCTTATTCTTCGGCATCACGAATTAAAACGGGTTAAAAACAGTAAAATCTAAAACACTAGGCACGTTGCCTTCGCGACCGCGACAGTGACGCACACTGGGTGAGTAAAATGAGACGGCCTCCCCCGAGTGCTCCCGTAAGTGCCTGCCAAAGCACGCACTCACGACAACACAGCGGGTTAAGCCGACTAGGGAGCGGTCCGAGCGATATGGATAGCGCGCGCACGTCCTACCAGGGCAACGGAGCGAATCCATGTGTCAGGACAGCGCAGCGCATTATTTTATAACCTCTTCTAACTGTCATAGCGCTGAGCTGTCAAATCGCATAACGTTCCAGTTGTCAGTGCAATAATAAATACATTTTAGTGTTGCTAATACAGAAAATAATCATAATGTATGTAACTAATCATAAAAATCGCTAACATGAGTATGAGCGAGACGATCACGGCGGCGGCTTCAGTTGAATCGTAGCGGGGCGAAGGGGCATCGGCGGCATCGATGGCTTTGAATCGGTTTGGATGTCCCGTCACTAAATTGCGGCTGTGACGTCACAGTAGGTATTAAAAAGTCGGCACGTTTGGTTTCAATACAAATCGTGATAATTACGTTATCTATGTAGATCTATATCTGTGGTTGGATTAGTCGTTATGGGTGTCCAGTTAAACTCACCAGTGATCAGGAAAGACAATTTGAAAGTTGGTTATTTAAAGAATTAATGTTATTAATGGGAATTCAAAAAACGCGTACCACTCCTTATCACCCGCAGTGTAATGCTTCTGTTGAGATAATGCATAGGTCATTAAAAACCGCGTTAAAAGCACGTTTAGATACCAAAAACTGGGTGGACGAATTGGCAACGGTTTTGCTAGGGTTACGCACAACAATTAGGGCTGATACAGGCGTAACCGCAGCCCAAATGCTGTATGGTAGCAATATTACAGTACCAGGTGACTTTTACGACGCAAGTAATGTGAAGTCGTACGATGAACACAGTTTTGTAAACAAATTAAAGGACGTCATAGACGGATTTAAGCCGTCTTGTCGAGAAAACAAGTCACCTCGCAAGATTTTTGTTCACAAAGATTTATTTTTTTTACTAGCGATTACGTATTCATTAGGAATGACGCAGTACGGAAACCATTACAACCTCCATATGATGGACCATATCGCGTCATCAGCAGAAAAGATAAAGTATATCGTGTACAGTTGCCAGACAGACAAATTAATGTGTCCATAGATCGTTTAAAACCAGCATATATATTGATAGATAGTGAAGCGACATCAGAAAAAAGTGATCAACAGATAGCAGAGAAAACCGATACTATGAAAGGCAAAAATAATCAGAAAAAAGTAACGTTTCAAACAAGCAAACCAAGCGATACATATACAACGCGAACTGGACGAGTAAGCAAAAGACCAATAAAATATCGTTAAATTTGCAACATCGTAATTGAGGTCAAATAATCGCACATTGAATATACTCGTAATATAAAATATTAGTCAAAACATATTTAACACTACTCGAGAAAGTACACTTTGCTGTAAAATTAAATTATAATAATGGATTCCAATCAGACACAGGAAAATGTGATCGTAAACGGGAACTTAACAATGTAGCACAAGTGGAAAATAAATTAAATATTGATTGATTGATTTTTCAAATTCTTTATTTTTACATATGTTTATAACAACTGTTTACAAACGATCTTATTATATTTGTAGACAAATCTTAATTTATTTTGTTACACAGGCTACCTATCCCCTTTATAAACATTAAAACATTTTGTTACTACGTGTTAATTTTACACTGATATATACTAGCATTTGGATATAATTGAGTTGGTGGTATGTGTCTTAGAATGGACTCACATAATATTTAAAAATATTTGGGTAAATATGCTATTAGGTAGGTAATAAAATCTGCTACTATTATAATAAAAGTATGAGGTAAATAGCGGGTAGTTCCTCAAAAATATCACGCATAAACCGGCCGCGCGAGCGGCGTCGTCTAGTAAGCGAGCTGTCGTCATGATACATCACGAAGGAAATAGTGATGGGGGAGTCGATATCGATTGTACGTGCGGGCATAAGATAACGTATTGAGTCTACTTTTACCAATCGCTGATATTAAACTATTGCGGTGTGATGGGTTTTTATGTAAATAAAATTTACGTGAGGTTTTTAAAATGAAGTCTTTTATGAGAGGATATTTCAGTTGGTTGTGTAATATTTTAAGATTAGTACGAAATGGTGTGTTATACGATATTTTTAGGGCATTTTGGATAGTTTGTAGTTTATTATATTTAGTGTCTGTTAGACTAGACCAAACAGGAGCAGCGTAAGTTAAGCAAGGTCTAACCAATGTAGAATCATCATCTTCCTGCCCTTGTCCCGTGTTATTTGGGGTCGGCGCAACACGTTTTTTTTCTTCCATTCTGCCCTGTCACTCGTCATACTATCACTAACTTCCTTTTCTTTCATATCACTCTTCACACAATCCATCCATCTTTTCTTTGGTCTCCCACCAATGTAGAATAAATACGCAATTTGGTTGAGGGACTGAGAATAGATTTTCGGTTCAAAATAGGTTTTAGTGAGTTTAGAGCTTTTACACCTTTGTTTTTAATAAGTTCTGTGTTTTTGTTACAGTTAAGTGTTTTGTCAAAATATTATACCTAGATATTTAACTGAAACACGCCTTGTTATCTGAAAGCCATCGATAGTTACAACTTTCGTAGGAACTGTCCGTTTTCTGGTAAACAGGATGCCTTCGGTTTTGTAGAATTCAGCTTAAGTTTCCAGGTTTGAAAATAATTGCTGAGCAGTTCCAAAGAATATTGTAGCCGTCCAGTGATAACATCAATGTCTTTGTCTGTCGTGAATGTTGCTGTATCATCAGCATAGATGGCAAGTTGTGTGTGGGCTTGTTTAGGTATATCATTCAGGTAAAGTTGACTGGCCTGTTAGTCTAGTGGTTAGTGGCCCTGACTGCTATGCCGGAGGTCGTGGGTTCGATTCCCACCCAGGACAAATGTTTGTGTGATGAGCACGATCATTTGTTCTGTGTCTGGGTGTAATTTATCTATATATGTATGTATTTAGAAATATATAAGTATGTTTATCAGTTGTCTAGTACCCATAACACAAGCTCTGCTTAGCTTGGGACTAGATGGCGTTGTGTGATAGTTGTGGAATATTATTATTATTATTTGTTTAGTTCTTTATAGTTCTTCCCGTATAAGAGAGATTAATAAACCTTACACACGGGCCGGGGCCAAGTATGTAAGGCGGGATTTAAATGGAAAAGGTTGATGTCAGTGTTGAAGAAGTCAGGAACTTTCTAGTGATACGACAGGTGTTAAGGATAGTGGCTTTTTGGAGCATATATAATGTTTGAGCTGGCATCTGTAGAGTGTTGAGGCTTTGTGCGAGAGATTTTGGTATTATGCCTGTAGACGAAAGAACAATCGGGACAATATGAACTGTTTGAGCTTTCCATTGGGTTTTAATCTCTATGGCGAGATCTTGGTACTTACTGAGCTTTTCGGATATTGTGGTTTGAACATTGTGTGAGTTAGGTATTGCTATGTCTATCAGATATACTTATTATTATTATTATTATAAAGTATGAAGCCGTATGGACCTACGAGCGAGCCCTGAGGTATGCCGGCTGAGATTATCTTAGGAGCAGAGCGGTCACTACCTACATATACGGAGAAAGATCGATCTCGCTGGTAATTCTGAATGAGTTTTACTAGACAGAGAGGTACTTTATATCTAATTAATTTGTGCAATAGGCCATCGTGCCAAACAGAGTCAAAAGCTTTTTCTATGTCTAATAAAATCATTCCAGTGGAGAGGCCGCGGTTTAACCCATGCGCTATGTGTTCTGCTACTCTGGCTAGTTGTTGTGTGGTCGAATGAGAGCTACGGAAACCAAATTGCTCAGGGATCAACAAATGCGTAGTCGATTTTGTGAGGCGGGATAAGATGATTGCTTCAAGAAGCTTACCTAAACTTGGCAATAAGCTAATTGGACGATAGCTAGTTGGCATAGACTCGTCTTTCCCAGGCTTTTTAATAGGTATAATCTTAGCGTGTTTCAGTGTACTCGGGAAGTAAGCAGAGCGTAAACAGCTATTAAACACTTTGGTCAAATAAACTATTGCTTTTTGAGGGAGATTTTTTAATAAACCATTTCCTAGGCCGTCAAAGCCAGGAGCTTTGTTTGATTTTAGTTTTCCTAATAGTTTACGGATTTCATTCGGCCTGGTGAGAGATGGGTACTCTTGCATCTGGTAGGAGTCCAGAAGCCTAATCGATTCCTTGACTGCATCTTCAGTGCCAGGATCGCTGACCCATTGTTTAGTTAAGTGCATATTCTCAAAAAGGCATTTGCTAGAGCTTCACATTGTTCAGGTGTTGAGGAGGTAGTGGTGTTATTTGTCGTTTTTAGAGGGGGTATTGAGATGGGTTGATGGTTTAATGATTTGATCACTCTCCATAAGTCTGTAGTGGGATTCGTTACTCTCGCTAATTTATGGTTCCAGACATTGTCGTTTAGAGCTTGAATCTTCGATTTGATAGATTTTTGCATGTGGTTGACTTGAGAGAATAGCTGACGACGCTCAATTAGGTGGTATTCTTCTAGAGCCAATTTCCGAAGACGATTTTTTATTTTTATTTGTGATCAGATCCGTCGTGGAAGTTTGTGACCACCAACACTGGTTATTATAGGAACACTTCTGTCTCTGGCATTAGAGATTGATTGGGTTAGGTGTTCAATGGCAGAGTCTATTTAGTCGTGATGTCTTGGTTAGGAGCCAATATTCTTACTCTTAATATTGATAAAACGAAATACATCCCGTTTTCAATAAAATCCTGTACCCAGCCGAAAGACGCATTTATTATTAGGGCCCACACTTGCAATGAGCAAGTTACCCAATGCCTCTGCCCTCCTCTAGTCAGAACAACACAGATCAGGTACCTTGGTATCATAATAGATAACCTGCTGTCCTGGAAGGAGCAAATTGATAGAACGTCTGGCAGGGTGAGAAAGCTCATGGCTATTCTCAAAAGTCTGCGCAATAGTGCAGACATAAGTACACTTCGGATGGTCTATTTCTCACTCTGTCAGTCAGTAATCACTTTTGGTATTACATCTTGGGGAGGTGCTCCAAAAAGCTATTTTATCAGGCTGGAAAGGGCGCAGCGAGCTGTCCTCAAAGTTATGACTTTTAAACATTTCCGGTATAGCACCTTAGCATTGTATCAAGACTGCAAAGTCATGACTGTGAGACAGCTCTTTGTACTAAACACCATCTTGCGCAGGCATGCTTTTCTGGAGTACAATACTGGTCATTTGGCAAAAAGGAGATGTAAATATGTTTGTCCCATAGTAAGTTACAGAACTAAACTGGCAGAAAGACATTTTCGGGTATTGGGTAATCGAATTTATAATGCAGTTAACATACAATGTGATATTTATGGTTTAAATATGTTCGATTGCAAAAAGAAAATTAGTCAATGGCTTGTTACTCGTACATACGAGGAAGTAGAAAAGTTACTGGGAAAGTTATTCTAACTATTACTGATTTTTTTTTAGACCACTCACATATACACCGCACAAATATACGACGCAAGCACGACACATATACACAACACAAAACACAAACTTACACACAACACATACACACGACACTTACACACACACATACACTACACATACACAAGTCACATTCAATTAGCAACCAAAATACTAGTAAGGGGCTATACTGTTTTACTTTTATTTTTTTATTAATCTTTAAGTTTAAGTTTATTTTAACCGTTTTGTTTTTCTTTTTTCGATTAACTTTGTTTTGATTATGCTCAACAATGGATACTTTCCAAACGTAACTCCGTACTGGTTTGTGTAAGGTGAAAAAAAGATTAATAGAGAGAGAGCCCTGGCACCCATAACACAAGTTTAATCTTAGCTTGGGTGTCAGTGGTACAATCAGAGATTTATGCAATTTAAAAACCTTACTGTCTAAAAAAAAATAAAAAAAAATTCTTGAGGAGTATTAAAAGTGCTACGGTTTAAGACTATAGAGTCATTCAAGTGAGCTCTATAACCTTTCCAATCAGCTTTAGAGTAATTAAATAAGACGCGCTTTTGTCTGTTAACTTTTTAAAATTAAATATTATCGGTATCATAATGATAGTAGCGATAACGCTATTAACTATAGCTTTAATCTACACAGGGAAACGAAGGTGCAGTTCAATAGCCTTACCAAGCATTAAGGTGGAAACTGTGCAGCCATCACAAACATCAATTAACCCTAAAGTTGTCTACTAAGATAACCTGTTCAGAAAGCATCGTCCATCGCCCATTCAAGTCAAGTTAAGTGAAATATGTGTTATAGTGTAAATGAACCTGAAATGTGCAAAATGAGTGAATGCAATTTTATCTGGCGTCACCATGACGAATACTGAGTAGTCTAAGGGGTGCCCATTTCTTTTATAGCAGAGTAGGTCGTCATGGTGGCTACCCTTAATTTTTTCTTAACGACGATGATTAGGTATACAGGATCAGTTTTTAACCACTGCGTAAATTTTTTTTGGTGACTCAGTGTAAGTAATAGAACACATTTCCATTTTTAGCTTATAATTTTTTTTTCTTATTTTTCCTCCTTGTCCCATTTTGAAATAAGCATAACATGGACATAATTTAATCGTAATACTATGAAATACTATGAATGAAATTGCGCTGGCCGCCGACGTACAGACGGGGATGCGGGGGGAAGGGGGCGGGGGTATGCAGCGCCGGCGGCGGCGTTTGATGTGCGGACCTGCAGTACGTCACAGATTTCCTATGATTTTAATAGAATCATAGGAAATCTGTTCTATGAATGTATGTTAGCCGACTGCTTTATTGTTTAATTATTTATTAATTTAAATAAGAATTATGTCGACGAATCAAAATCTTCGAAAGCATTCAACATAGCCATGTTTATAATGTTGGTTTCACGTGGGGCTGGGTTGATGATTTGGTCCGATATGATACGAATAGATGACGAGGGTGCTGTTGATGTAGACGGAGCTGGAGCTATTGGAGTTGGTATATGTTTTGCCATGTCTGGCGCTGAATAAGAAGTTTGTGTGTTTGGAGGGGGAAAAAAACTTTGGTTGTTATGAATAGGTTCAGAATAAACACTATTGACTGATGTTGGCCGACTCGGAATGACTTGAGGAGATGGTGTTGAATATGCACCAGCCATTGACGACGGTCGAGAATAATATTGAGGGTATGGTGTATGACGCTCATTTGATTTTTGACTGATTCTGGAAGGGCACAGGAAAAGAAGGGGCTCATTAACATTCTCATTGTTTTGAGTAATCAAGTAATTAAACCTAAAATCTCTTAATTAACAATTACAAATTACTTAGAATTTCATATTTACCTATTTATACAAGGGACAGTGTACATTTAACACCATAGGTTAATGTTTTTTAACATTAATTTAGTAAACAAATAACAGTTTGATATTTTATTGTCAATGTCCCAAATGTAACTGGAAAGAAGGTGCTCATTGTCGCAATGAGCTCCTTTTTGCATATTGCAACTGAAATGGTGATGATAAACAGTGTCTGATGTATTTCTGTTTTTCCTGTTTACTGTATTGTTTGAGTAATGAAATAAAACAGATTTTAATTTTAGCATGACATTTTAATTATGGGGTAAATTTGTATAAAACAAGATGCTTTCAGGAGAACAAAATTTTTTCAAGTGCTGAAGATCACTGTATTTTTCTTGAGAAATTGGTAACTTCTCTGTGTACAAACTCCCAGGCAAAACGAATTCATTATTTTGTACAATGTTGCCCGCACTGGTTTTCTTCTTCCTTCCGCTAATGCATGCAGATTCCCAAGGACCATTATAAGTCGAGCGGAAGCCTATTTTAGGAGTAGACTTTTCAATTTTCAGAACTTTTATTGGCCTTGACGGAAAAGACGACTTTTTAGCATAAATTGAGTCCAAATGCTGAGTCCATGATCTAAAATAAGTTGTATCCACCTCTACGACTTTAAACGGACTGGGCTTGGAGCGGGCATTTTTAAAAATTTCTGTCCATTCTTGTGGAAGTTCTGCTCGTGTTTTAGATTTCACCAAACCCATGTTTTTATCACACTCCATGTATGAATGACCCCTGACTGGAAATGTCACAGTAACTTTTTCAAGTTTTTTTTCAATGTGTACTAGGTGATGTAAAAAGAGAAACATTGTGAAATTCTTGTTTTGCCCTCCGCACGAGTCACAAAATATTTGAAGGTGAGTCGTAGTAGGCTTCATGTAGTTATAGACAAAGTTATGGACAAGTCACTCCCTTTTTTACCTTCTGTTTCTGGATAGAGATAAAATATGCTTTCTGATGAAGATAACACATGCACATTGAAAGCATACACTGACAGCTGTCGCTTATAGTAAGTATCGTTTGTTTGTATGTTAGGTGCACAAAGATTTTTGCCGTAGTCAAAGCATATTGCCTCCATTGAGCTGCTGGCTTCTCTACTTTGCAACCTAGCCATCCGTTTTCGGCTATAAAAAGTGCCTGCTTGTAGCTTATGTAACTTGTTTTGATTAAACAGATTCATAATTTGCCGATCCAATGTGGATCTGGCAAGAGTTTCAGTGCATGTATTCTTCTCAGCCTCCAATGCTTTTGTTTTTGCAATAAACTCGTCACAAATGCTACATGTATCCGTCCGGGGGTAGCCGAAAGCAATGTTAAAATCATTGCAAAAAATATTTCTATAAGTCTCATAGGATACCGATACACTTTCATTATCTTGAAGGAACATTTTATGCATTTTTTTAACATTTAAATCTTCTGACAAATATGTTTTGCTTGAATCATGAAGACTGTAATGACTGGAACGACCTAGAACAGACAATATAAATGTTGTGTGTTATCATAATAATATTAATTTATAAAAAAATATGTAGAAGACTATCACAGTAAATAGTTTATAAAAAGATACACTACCTTTAAATGAATTAATATGCCTACTCTCATGTCTCAATCATGCTCTAATCAAACTTTTAACTTCATCATTGAGCTGTTTATGAGAATTATGCTTTCCTCTCTTATCAATCGGAGCACATCCATTTTTTTTCAAACTTGCTACTAAGTATTGAATTTTTTTTCTAGTAATTCCATGTATGGACATAAATGCCTTTTTGCATATAGTTATTTCTTTTATTTCCGAATCAATCATAGCAAGTACTCTGTACTTGTACACAGCGTCGTAATGTAATGCACTTTCATTCTTTGAAGGCCTTTTGACTGGAAGAACAGAGATTAATCCACTTAAATAGCTATTTTGGGCATCATGTGACGACAGTAAATTAAAATTCTGGAGAATTTGTGTTCTTGCTTGCTTAGTAACTTTATCGAAACATCCCAATCTGCAGCTACATGCTGGACCGGCTTCATGACTTGATAATCTTAACTTTTTCAATACTTCAGCCATTCGACCATGTGATTTCCTTTTTTTTGTAGTCTTATAAACACAGTTTTCTTCATTATCACTACTATTAATATCCATTTTGAAATAACAACGTACGAGTCGTAAAATTTCTGCAAGAAAGCTTATCTGACAGCTGTCACTTATATGACAACAAATTCAAAATGGCCGATAATGAGCGCGTTCTCTAATACAACCGCTGCAATGGGCGCGTTTTAACACTGTTCAATAGACAATGGGCGCCTTTTTACTTGGTTTGGTATGTAATGAGCGCGTTTTATTCTAAACTCAGATTTTTTTACATGGGCTTTACGTGAAATCAGCTCCTTTTACCATTTTTTGAATAATGTGGTCTGATTGGCCGTATAAAAACGCACCGAACGGCATAGTTAATTCAAAATTTAAAAATTGGCAATGAGCCCCTTCTTTTCCTGTACCCTTCGTTTATAAACAACCCATCTATTTGGTACATCATAATTTTTCGTTCATCAGTTGACAGTTCACGTAGCTTTATAGCCAATAATTTTGCGTATAGATCGCAATCATCGTCTTTGTGAGCAGGTATATTTTCATTCTGCCTTTGACCCAAAACATTTGTTAATTGGCCAAAAGCCACGGCCATTTGCTTTTCAGCCGTTTCAGAAGCAAGACGACGACGTTTATTAGTAACAGCTTGTATGGATGGTGGTCTGGATGGTGATCTAGATGGTGGTGTGGATGGTGTGGTAACCGTACTTGAACGGTCTCTTATCAGAGGGTCATCCTCTGTCTGATCTGTATCTTCTTCTATTTGTTGTGATTGCTGCAAAAAAATAATATACTTAAACTTACACTTCATTTACTTTCTTTTTACAGAAGCCCACCACAGCAGAAGGATGGCTTAATATAGAAGAAGGATTCAGGACTAAATTTCCACATTGCATAGGTGCATTGGATGGCAAGCATGTAATTATTGAAAGCCCAACGCATAGTGGAACAGAGTATTTCAATTATAAGAAAACTTTTAGCATTGTCCTTTTGGCTTTAGTGGATAGCAAATACAAATTTGTATTCGCAGACATCGGGAGTCAAGGAAGAATAAGTGACGGCGGCGTCTTTAATAATTGTTTACTATGGAAAAGAAAAATTAGAAACGAGATAGATTTTCCACCACCATGTCCACTTCCAGGATAGAATATTAATATTCCATACGTGTTTTTAGCTGACGGTGCTTTTGCATTGAGTCAACACGTGTTATGATGAAACCCTACCCTGGAAACCATGAAGTAGGCTCACCAAAAAGGTTATTTAACCAAAATTTATCTAGATCCCGAGTTGTAGTTGAAAATACATTTGGAATTTTAACCTCAGTTTTCAGAATATTCAGACGCCTAATCAATTTAGAACCACAAACTGTAACGGAATTTACGATGACTTGTGTATTACTACATAACTTTTTGAGAACAAGTAAAAGTTCTTCAAATCGATATACTCCTCAGAGTTCGTTTGACGTATATGACAGTAGTGGAAATATGGTTACCCCTGGTTCATGGCGTAGAGATAACGACGAATATAATGCATTGCAAAATTTACCACAAATACCACGAAGATCTCCGGTGAACGCCAGAGAAGTCAGGAAAGAATTTACTTCATATTTTAATAGGATTGGATAAGTTGATAAAAATGTATAAATAAATGTAGGTATAATAACAAACGGTGTTTTTTTTATTTAGAATAAATAAATTTATTTACTTACTGTTTCGGTGTTTATCCCTTCATTGCAAGTATATACTGGTAGTAAAAATTACTCCATGGTTTCGTAAGCATACCAAGTTGGATTGTATATTTCTTCGGCACCTAAAATAAAATAAAAACATCGAAAATTAGAGCGAGATAGTTGCGGAATAATCGAGAAACTAACCAACGCTTTTAAACATAAGTTACACCTTGCTAAACAGACTATCAAAATAATTATAAATGTATCGTAGGAACATACCTGCGCCAGAACGCATAGATTCACGTTTTTTTTTCAAGTGCTTGCGAAAAGTAGTCATCAATATCTCTTTTTTATTTTTTATTTCCTTTACTGGCCTTCCAGTAAGTTCAGCAAGACGAATCCATGCATCTGCTTGTTTCTTCTTATCTTTATGATTTGCATCTTTCGGATTCCAGATGCATGGTTCCAGAAACAAAAGACTCCTCATTCGACCAGCAACTCATTTTTTATTTATTTTTTGTAAAATCAAGCAAGCGTGTACTCGCCGCGAGATCACAATGGCTACTAAACGCGGACCAACATGTAAATGCATCGCAAGCGCTTGCCGCAAACGCCCTTTGATCTGCGTAAAAAAACCGACACTCGACTGGATCGGAAGCAAGCAGGCACAAGCCCACGCAAGCCAAGCCAAACGCCCTTTTTACATGTTTGCGATTGTCGATCCTTGCCAAGGCTTGGCAAGCGTGTAAACGTACCATTAGGGGCCAATACTCTGCCTGGCTTGTGAACCGTGGACACACCAGTTTCATCTACATTATATATCGAGCCTGGTGCGAAATTATATCTTTTCATAACAGATTCTAAATTATTGAAAAATGCTGTGACATTAAATTTATTAAAACTAGTCGCTCGTGCTATACTGGTTGCCTCGAATTTACGCAATGATAATTCTGGAAACCGTTGTCTAAAATTACGCAGCCATCCAATTCCAGCCATCTTATGTAATTCCCAGCTACTAGGTATATTTTTATTCGCTGTTGATACTGCATATTCAAATGCCAATTCTCTGCATTGTTTTGTAGTCAAACCCAAATGTAGGAATGCAGCTTTTCTTAAATATTTACAAAGCAACGCCTCTTCTTCCGGAGAAAATACCTTCCTTACGTCATTTTTTAATAATTGAAAAGAGTCTTTTTTAATCTTTGTTTTCGTGAAGCTTCAAATATTTGAAAATTGTAGATTTTGGTAGTTTGAACTTTTCAGCAACTTTTCTTACGGAATTCCCTTGTTTTGCTTCGTTAACGGCTTCTTTGAGGGTTTCTAGACATACACCTTTTCTTTTTATGCCAGTTTTACTGCGAGGCACTGAAAAATACAATATACAACTAATTAGTAAGATATAAAAAAAATACCCTGAACTGTCCATAGGTACAAACACCTTTTGTACCTGTGGATAGTCCATAGGTACACACAGTTGTTTGTCCATAGGAACAAATTTCTGCAAAATAAACATAATAGGTCTATGTCCGCCGGTACGTTGGTTAAAGCATTAGTTAAAATCAAGAAAATAAGCCAGAAACAACAGAGACCACAGTGCACATATAATCTATCAGTTTTTCCATTTAGTGTGGCGGTACGTAGGCTTAGTGCCAAGAATACCGCCCCAGGACCCGATGGCCTGCCTGGAAAGGCCTGGGTCCTGGCCATGGAGGAACTCGGGCCTCGACTAAGAGGGCTCTTTAGCGCATGTATGGAGAGGGGCCAGTTCCCACTTCGCTGGAAGACGGGGAAACTGGTCCTCATTGCGAAGCCGGGGCGCCCTGCGGACTCACCGTCGGCGTACCGGCCCATCGTGCTGCTCGACGAGGTGGGCAAGCTCTTTGAAAGAGTTATTGCAGACCGCCTCGTCGCGCACCTAACACGGGTGGGGCCGGATCTTTCGGACGGCCAATTCGGCTTTCGCAGGGCGCGATCTACGGTGAACGCCATCATGCGCGTGCGAGCCCTCACAACGGGAGATGCGGTATCCCAGGGCAGGTGTGTCTTGGTGGTGTCTTTGGACATCGCCAACGCCTTCAATTCCCTGCCCTGGAGTAGCATTTGGAGGGCACTCCGGTATCACCGGGTGCCTGACTACCTCTGTCATGTTATCGAGGCCTACCTGTCGGATAGGTACATTATCTACCCTGGTCACCTGGGAGAATGGAAACGGCGAGAGATGTCGTGCGGTGTTCCGCAGGGATCGGTACTAGGACCACCCTTGTGGAACATCAGTTACGACTACGTGCTGCGCGGCGATCTCCCTGACGGGGTCAGCGTGGTCTGCTACGCAGATGACACTCTGGTCCTGGCGCGGGGAGAGTCGTACCAGGCGGCGGTCGAACTAGTGACACGCGGGGTTGCGACGGTCGTGGAGAGGATCCAAGAGTTGGGACTCGAGGTGGCATTGCACAAGTCCGAGGCCATGTGCTTCCACGGCCCTCGGAACGCGCCACCATCGGGTTCCCAACTAACGGTAGGAGGAGTTCACATCGGCGTCGAGTCGACGATGAAGTACCTTGGACTTGTCCTCGACAGCCGATAGAATTTCGAGGAACATTTCCGACGTCTGGCTCCCAAACTGGATCGTACTGGGGCTGCCCTCAAGCGGCTCCTGCCCAACCTCGGGGGTCCAGACGCCTCCTACCGGAGGGTCTATGCAGGAATCGTTCGATCCATGGCCCTTTATGGGGCGCCGGTATGGGCGCCGTCGCTTTGAAAGCGACCGGCGGCCAAGCTGAACGCAAACCAGAGGGTCATGGCCATCCGGATGGTGCGGGGATACCGCACGATTTCCCGCGAAGCAGCGAGCCTCCTTGCTATCCAACCACCGTGGGATTTGGAGGCAAAAGACCTTGCACGCATGCTCGATCTGCGCATGGAGATGCACCGCCGGAGTAACGATCCCGATTTCCGGCCACCGTAGGCACGGGCTTGCGGACGGCGAGCCATGGGTGGTTCGCCGTCCGGTCGTCCGGTAACTGTCCGGACCGAGCCCAAGTCGTCGACGGCGCGTACTGTTCCACGCGCGCCTCAAGGAGATGTCAGCAACCGTAGGGGCCCAGCAGGGTCAAGGCCTACTGGGGCCATGGGTGATGCGAAAGTGATCCCCGGGGCCCTGGAAAAATGGCAAAGAAGGAACAGAAGTGGCTTTTTAGTCAGTAAAAGTCTGACACTATCTCTCGCTCCGCCCAAGAGCGGGGGGATGTCATTAGGTGATATTCCCACCCGAAAAAAAAAAATGTCATTAATATCTTCCTCTTTTATTAGGTACAGCTTTACTGTAGTTTCATCTTACAAAGCATCAAGGGCTGTTTGCGAGTCTTTTATGTCCATATAATATGCTACTTTCTTGTCCAAAGTTCTTTTAATGGCACCTCCTATACCATCGGCAGCACCTTTGCCATGAGAGGCTTCAAAAAAGTTCTAGGTAGCAAAAGAAAATCTTAAGGACTCCAGTACACTAAGAAATAAGAAAAAGTTCTTTTTTTGCCTATATTGGCTCGTGGGAATAAAAAGAATAAAATCAGAATAAAAATGAACTATGTTCACTTCAGGTTTCTTTTTTCTTATGTTCTGTAATATGGGCAAAAGATGAGCCCAAATTGCCTCTGGAGTGTGCTTTTTGAGTCAGAAAATGTGCAAAAGGACTCAAAAGAATTAGTTCCGTACACAACACCGGTATGGAGACTTTAGCGTTGGGTTGCTAACTAGACCTGGGACTTGTAGTCGTAAATGAAAGTAACTATTTATGATAGTCCGATAATATCTGATTTATTTTCAAGAAACACCCTATTTTTATATACATCATTCATTATTACACTACGATAAATCCACCAATAGCGACGCGCGTAGGACAAGGCTCGCGCGGGACGCGGGGCGCTATTTTGCACACGGCACTATTCTGCCGCGAATCCATAAATACAAGTCGCTCGCTTGCGCAGTCCTTTTCGCCGGGTCGACGCCGTCGAGTGCAGATCTCCGCTGCGAGAGCCCGCGTGTTCCATCCGCGCGGCCACGAAGCCCGAAGTGAAGATCACATGCTGGAGCCTCTGCCTTGCTCTGCTAACGCTTACATTCCCATCCTATTTCTTGACTTGTCGAAAACGCATTGCTTCACTGTTTCTATAGAAGAAATTGTCGAAAACGTATTGCTTCCTGTTTCTATGAAATGGTCGAAAACGTGGTAACGTGGTCGAGCATTGGCAACCAGCATGTGGCGTGGCGGTAAACCGGCTCGTAGCTCTTCGGCAACTATGATGCGACATGCACTGGGTTACTACATCACTCCCCCCTAAGCGAAGCGTACGTTGTGTTTGACTGTGCGGCCGGATCGGGTGACGTACGTGTCGCGCGGCGCGCTAGGGATTGATGACTGAGGCTCGACGCTGGCGGTAGGCGTGCAAACAGTGCTCGGTACATGTTGTTGCGCGCATGTTGGAGTAGTGAATTCTTCGTTGAGTAGGTATGCTGGCTTAAGTCTGTCTATTGAGACGACTGTAGTTCGGTGTGGCATCTGTATGGTGAAGAGTTTGCTGTCGCGTTGAATCACCTTGAACGGGCCGTCGTATGGAGGGGTCAACGGTCTTCGCACGGTGTCGTTTCGTACGAAAACATGAGTACACGTCGCTAGGTCCGTGTGAACAAACGTGCTCCTGTTGTTGACACGTGACTTGCTGTTAGGTGCTAGTGACGACATTGATTCGGTCAGCTGGCGGACGAATTCTGCGTCTTCTTTTTTCGGCTGTGTAGGCGCGAAGAAATCTGACGGTATTCTTAGTGTCGATCCGTAGGTCATCAGGGCCGGGCTGACTTGTGTGTCTTCACGAAGTGCTGTACGTAATCCAAGCAGCACGGTCGCTAATTCATCGCTCCAATGGATGCCGGCGCCTCTCGCCATGAGTGCGGCCTTCAACGTTCGATGCCAGCGTTCCAGTTGACCATTTGCTTGCGGGTGGTATGCGGTAGTTCGTATCCTTGTGATGCCAAACTTCTTCATTAGGGCGTTGAATAACGATGATTCGAATTGCCTTCCTTGATCCGTAGTTATGCGTAATGGACAGCCAAATCGTGATATCCATCCTTCGTGAAATGCCTTAGCGACGGTGTCGGCGGTGACGTCACGAATTGGTATCGCCTCCGGCCATTTAGTGCAGCGGTCGATCATTGTTACTATGTATCTGTAGTCGTTAGATGGCGCCAGCGGTCCCACAATATCGATTTGTATGTGTTCAAAGCGCGATGATTTTGGAAACTCGCCGAGTGGACTGATAACGTGTCGTTGCACTTTCCCACGCTGGCAACCGATGCAGGATTTGGCCCACAAACCTACATCCTTGTTCATGTTTGGCCAGAAAAACTTTGTTGTCATTATTTTTCTTGTTCGAACACCGGGGTGACTTAGTTCATGCTGTGCTTTGAACGCTACTATACGATAAGTCGCTGGTAGGTATGGACGAGTGTTGCCAGTTGATGTTTCACATATGATGGGTTGCTGACCTCCGGGCAATGTGATACGTGTGAATTGTAGACTTGGGTTGGACATGCAGATCTTCAGCTCTTCGTCATTTTCTTGATCTTGGGCCAGTAGGTTGTAGTCGATTGTGGAGTGTGACAAGTTGATTTCTTCGATACGTGATAAGGCGTCAGCTGCTTCGTTCTTATCACCGTGAACGTATTTGATCTTTGTGCAAAACTGACTAATGTAGTGTAACTGTCGTTCTCTTCGTGGTGTATCGCTGCTACTTGACGTTCTTGTTAGCGCGTAAGTCAGCGGTTTATGATCGGTGAATATTGTTACGTCACTGCCCTCTATCAGTCGTCGTAGATGTTTAACAGCGGTGTACATTGCTAGTAATTCGCGATCGTACACGCTGTAACGTCGCTGCGTCTCACTCATAGTTTTTGAGAAGAAGGCCAGTGGTTTCCAGATGTCGTCAACCTTTTGCTGAAGAACGGCGCCGATGTTAGTGTTCGATGCGTCGGTAAATAGATATAACGGCGCGTTTGGTATCGGATGAGTCAATGTTGTTGCCTCCAGTATGCTTTGTCGGCATTTCTCGAAGGCTTCTTCTGCTACTTGAGACCATTGTATCTGAGTCTTGTCGTTCTTTTTGCTATTGTGTAGGTATTTGTTTAATTCATGTTGGTGCTCGGCTTGATGTTGTAAACAACTACGGTAGAAGTTGATCATACCAAGAAATCTTCTTAGTTCTTGGACTGTCTGAGGTTTCGGATAGCTGACTATGGCTTGTATTCGTTCTCGAGTGGGTTTGTTTCCTTTTGATGACACTTCGTATCCGAGAAACACGATGTTTTCCCTTTCAAACTCGCACTTGTCGATATTGAGACTGACACCGTAGGTATTTAGGCGTTCGAGTACTTGTTCTAAGTGGCGACGGTGTTCTTCCTTATTTCTTGAATGGACTAGCAGATCGTCGACGAAGCAGAATACGTTGTCATCTAGTCCTCGTAGTACCTCGTGCATGAACCGTTGGAAAGTTTGACCGGCGTTCCTTAAGCCGAACGTCATGCAGGTAAATTCGAAGAGTCCGAACGGTGTTATTATCGCTGTTTTCTGAGCATCTTGTTTCGAAATAGGTATCCAAAAATATGCCATTTTCAGATCAAGTTTTGAGTATATTTTCTTGCCGTGAAGTTGGTATGTGAAATCTTGAATTCGTGGAATAGGGTATCGGTCTGGAACTGTGACGGCGTTGAGTCTTCTGTAATCGCCACATACTCGTAGTGATCCGTCCTTTTTGTTTACAATGTGAAGTGGACTTGCCCACGGACTGTTTGATGGCTTGCATATTCCGTTCTCGATCATGCGCTCGAACTCGAGTTTTGCCGCTTTATATTTATGGGGCGGCAGAGGGCGCGGCCGTGAATAGATCGGCGGTCCAGTTGTCTCTATGTGATGTGTGACGTCATGCTTGATTGGAGTTTTGAGTGACATCGGTCGCAGTACATCTGGATATTTTTTCAGCAGGTCGTGATGAGTGTGGTCGCGGTTGATAATGTGGATCGACTCTTCTTTGCTGTTTATTTTGATGGCGTTCACGCTGAGCTCCGTTACACGGTCGATGAGTTTCCTTTGTGCAAGTCGACTATCAGTTTGTGATGTACTAGAAAGTCGGCACCCAGTATAGAAGTCTTCACGTTGGCGACGACGAAGGTCCACTTAAAGCTTCTTCGTAGGCCTAAGTTGAGCTCGAGTGTACGCTCTCCGTAGGTACGAATCTCTGGGCCGTTTGCCGCGTAAAGTTTGTAACCTGCATTCATCGTCGGTCTTGAGTATTTCTGGTTCCGTGCGGCTAGTACTGATACGTCGGCTCCTGTGTCGACAAGAAATTTTTCTCTGGTTTTGGTGTCGATTACACATAGGCGGCGGCTTGATTGGTTTACATCGACACCCGCCACTATCGATGTACGTTCTAGTTTTCCCGCTTTGCGAAGGAACACGGTGATTCGCATTTTCGTGCTCCATTGCCGAATCGATAGTGGTAACGGCACTGCCAGTCGGGATCGCCGGGCTTGCGGGCGTTACCCGTACGCTGGCTTGAATGTGAGCGAGAGCGGCCACGATGTGCGGAGTTTTGGCGGTAACGGCGATGCGACGAATGTTGGTGATTGCGGAGTTCGGCGACTTCGAGTGACAATTTCTCTATTTGCTTGGTTAGCAAGTTGATCTGTAGAGCTGTCATCGCGTTAATCTGCACCTCATTGACTGCTGGGCTTGTTGATGGAGGGTTTGCCGTAGAGACAGCGGCGACTGCAGCGGGTTCAAAATGTTCCATCATTTTGTCTGCCATCGCGGCTAGCACTTCAAGGGACGACTCGGTGTTAACGGAGAGTACGGCGCGCACCTGTGTGGGCAGCTGGTTGAGCCACATAACTTTCAGCGCCTCGTCTGACAGTAGCTTGCCACTGAGGTCTCGCATTTTGCGCAGCAGCTGGCTTGGCTTATTATCGCCGAGCTCGAGGCCGCTGAGCAACTTTTGTAACTGCCGGTGGTCTGACTCCTGGTAGGTTGAGATGAGTCTGTCTTTGAGCGCACTGTACTTGCCGGTGCTCGGTGGGTGCAAGATAATGTCTCCGATCTGTTCTAGGTCGCTGTTGCCGAGTAGTGGGACGACGAGGTTGAATTTCTGTTCCTCACTTATCTTGGTGGCAGCGACGGCAGCTTCGAATTGCGCGAACCATAGTCGAGGGTTTTGGCGCCAAAATGGTGGTAGTCTTGCTGGGAGTGAGACTGATGCTACGTCGCTTTTCATTGCTGCGCTGCCCTGACAATCGCTGAAATCTTCGGTATCGGTTAGCATGATGTGTTCAGTTTCCAGGTTTCTCGGGTCACCACTTTAGAGTTGAGGAATGCCTTTACTTGTTTCGTGTTGACTGTCACCCCTTCTGTCTTGGCCCTATATCTCTCCAGCGACTTATTCTTGGGGTCCAAGTGTTCCTCAATTACAAATGCTGTCTGTACCAGGTCAGCATAGTCTGCAGCCCTAAAGCATTGATAGTGAGGCATAAACAAATGTATATATATTATCTCCTCTCTGGAGTATCCGTTGTCTACTATCAGCTGCTCTACAGCCTTCTTTTCATTCATAAACTTTATCACCTGACTTGTTAATGGTTTAATCAAGATCACATTGCCTCCTGTTGCCAATACCTTATTGACAAGAGCATAAGTTGTCATTTCTGATAGTGCAGTTAACATTTTTATGTGAGTCTTAACTGCCGCTGTCCTTATGTTACTGTACTCACTTTTAATGATGGTGTAAACTGCCTTTCTTAGCGTAGGGCGGGAAACAGCCAACTGATTGACTCGGGAACCTCCTGACTGAAGTTCAAGAGGTCTCGTATTCTCAGTTGTTTGCTGGATTGATGAGAGGAAAGCATTGTACCTCTTGACTATCCACTGACGGAATTCGGCTTTATTGGCAACCGGACGACACAACACATAGGCCCCGTAGACCGCGTGAAATGCCAGAGTACCTTGGGGAATAGGGATTTTGGTCTCCTTAAGTCTCTCATACTTGCTCTGAAGTACAGTGGGGATACAACTCTGATCATCAAGCATATACATGATGTGCTCTCCTTGGCCATTTTGACTAATTTGAATTTGGGATGCACCAAAATGTAAAGCTTGAATTTCTTTGTGCAACTTACAAGCATAATTTTCAGAGAAATCGCAATGTATTAAGATTTCATTCTCGCTTAAATTTTCTTTTAAGTGTTTATAACACTTATATTGGTGGCATATATTGTAACAGTGAACTTTGTATTCTACTAGTGCTTCTTTAAACTCCATGATTAAATGCCTTATCGTACCTGATTTTATTATTTTTACCATTCTTTTTGCTGTTTTGTTTTGGTTCTCCTTTTGATATTCAATTTGTTGAACTGTCCATTCCAGCCAAGATACTTTATCATCTAAATTGCATTCTGATAAATTATAAACAGTGGTCGGTTTACTATCACATTTGTTGCATTCTGAGTACATACGTTTCTTTTTTTGTGTGTCACAAACGATACTTTTCATGAACTCATCCAAATCTTTAGATTTCAATATCGAAAGAGTTTTAAGTGCAGCATATTTGAACTCTATATTGCCATGTTTTTTACAGGCGCATGTTTCTCGATTAGAGAGATTGGGACTTAATACAAAGAATGGCTTGCATCCAGTAAAAGTGGTATAGGACACTGGGATGTTTGTTTCTTGTATAAATTTATACCGTAATTTTGTCATAGATTCTAAGAGGTATCGTCTTTGCATCTTATTTTTTTTCATTGTCTTCGTTTCCTTCTTGCCAGCTGTAGCGCAGCTAACGTCATCTCGTAAGAAAAAGTCATAAATCTTTTGTGCGAGTTCTACATGTTTCCCTGGGATCGTTTTCTTCGGAACTCAAATTCTACCCTTTAGTCCAATTATAGCTACCAGTTTAGTTTTCGTCCTATACTTTTTAACCAAACAATTATCAACAATTTTTTTTAATATGTGCTTTTGCTCATTACTTGACGCCAATTCATATTGATATTTAATTGATACGCACAATATATTTTTATGAAAGAGTTTAGTGAAGCGTCAATGCCTTTTCTCAATGTGTATATATTTTTAGAGAATAAATAATATAAATTAGTTACCTCTCCCGCATTCTCCGCAATTTAATAAAAACATTATTTAGTTTAAGAAAAAGTAAGACAATTGAGTCTCTGTTGAGGGTTCCATTCACCAATATCTACGACCGCAGCGCCCATTGGTCGTATCGAATGTTTCCTTGAGACGCTCGCTAAAGACGACAGAGGGCGTCTTCCCGCAAAAGAAAAAAAGTTCCCGCTCCGCCGCCATTCGGCATGCGTCGAATGTTTACCGCTCCGCTATAGAAAATCCCATATATGTTGAAAACCTGAGAATTCTCGTGTAATAAGTGTATCTGCTACTGTGAGACATTGAGACCTTATAGTGCAGTGTTGGTTTCACGAGTTCTGACCAGTCCACCGGTGGATGAATCAAGATTAGCTCGCCGGCCGGCAGCCCACACAGCGACCACGCACCCGTGAACGAGGCTCCTTCCTACCTTCAAGTGGGGTCCCTGGATTAGCAAGGTACGTGGGCTTTGTTGCTGCAAATAGATGTAGTGGGTATTGGTGTCTCAGGAAATCGTCAACAGGGATTTAATTTTGTGTAATTTAAATTTACTTTCACCGCCATATTGGTCGTCTTAAAACACCACCTTTCTTAGGTGAGGCTATTTACACGCCTTATCAGAGTTCTGTTTTTCACCTTTTCTTTTTCTAAAGGCGAAATATTTAAGGAATTGACAAAGGATTCAGTTTTAGAGTTTGGCGTTACGTCTCTTACATTTGAAATATTATTATTCTCTTTATCGTGATCACTATCTTGTGTATGCGCTGCTTGATGCCACGATGTGCGGAGTTTTGGCGGTAACGGCGATACGACGAATTTTGGTGATTGCGGAGTTCGGCGACTTCGAGTGACATTTTCTCTATTTGCTTGGTTAGCAAGTTGATCTGTAGAGCTGTCATCGCGTTAATCTGCACCTCATTGACTGCTGGGCTTGTTGATGGAGGGTTTGCCGTAGAGACAGCGGCGACTGCAGCGGGTTCAAAATGTTCCATCATTTTGTCTGCCATCGCGGCTAGCACTTCAAGGGACGACTCGGTGTTAACGGAGAGTACGGCGCGCACCTGTGTGGGCAGCTGGTTGAGCCACATAACTTTCAGCGCCTCGTCTGACAGTAGCTTGCCACTGAGGTCTCGCATTTTGCGCAGCAGCTGGCTTGGCTTATTATCGCCGAGCTCGAGGCCGCTGAGCAACTTTTGTAACTGCCGGTGGTCTGACTCCTGGTAGGTTGAGATGAGTCTGTCTTTGAGCGCACTGTACTTGCCGGTGCTCGGTGGGTGCAAGATAATGTCTCCGATCTGTTCTAGGTCGCTGTTGCCGAGTAGTGGGACGACGAGGTTGAATTTCTGTTCCTCACTTATCTTGGTGGCAGCGACGGCAGCTTCGAATTGCGCGAACCATAGTCGAGGGTTTTGGCGCCAAAATGGTGGTAGTCTTGCTGGGAGTGAGACTGATGCTACGTCGCTTTTCATTGCTGCGCTGCCCTGACAATCGCTGAAATCTTCGGTATCGGTTAGCATGATGTGTTCAGTTTCCAGGTTTCTCGGGTCACCACTTTAGCGTTGAGGAATGCCTTTACTTGTTTCGTGTTGACTGTCACCCCTTCTGTCTTGGCCCTATATCTCTCCAGCGACTTATTCTTGGGGTCCAAGTGTTCCTCAATTACAAATGCTGTCTGTACCAGGTCAGCATAGTCTGCAGCCCTAAAGCATTGATAGTGAGGCATAAACAAATGTATATATATTATCTCCTCTCTGGAGTATCCGTTGTCTACTATCAGCTGCTCTACAGCCTTCTTTTCATTCATAAACTTTATCACCTGACTTGTTAATGGTTTAATCAAGATCACATTGCCTCCTGTTGCCAATACCTTATTGACAAGAACATAAGTTGTCATTTCTGATAGTGCAGTTAACATTTTTATGTGAGTCTTAACTGCCGCTGTCCTTATGTTACTGTACTCACTTTTAATGATGGTGTAAACTGCCTTTCTTAGCGTAGGGCGGGAAACAGCCAACTGATTGACTCGGGAACCTCCTGACTGAAGTTCAAGAGGTCTCGTATTCTCAGTTGTTTGCTGGATTGATGAGAGGAAAGCATTGTACCTCTTGACTATCCACTGACGGAATTCGGCTTTATTGGCAACCGGACGACACAACACATAGGCCCCGTAGACCGCGTGAAATGCCAGAGTACCTTGGGGAATAGGGATTTTGGTCTCCTTAAGTCTCTCATACTTGCTTTGAAGTACAGTGGGGATACAACTCTGATCATCAAGCATATACATGATGTGCTCTCCTTGGCCATTTTGACTAATTTGAATTTGGGATGCACCAAAATGTAAAGCTTGAATTTCTTTGTGCAACTTACAAGCATAATTTTCAGAGAAATCGCAATGTATTAAGATTTCATTCTCGCTTAAATTTTCTTTTAAGTGTTTATAACACTTATATTGGTGGCATATATTGTAACAGTGAACTTTGTATTCTACTAGTGCTTCTTTAAACTCCATGATTAAATGCCTTATCGTACCTGATTTTATTATTTTTACCATTCTTTTTGCTGTTTTGTTTTGGTTCTCCTTTTGATATTCAATTTGTTGAACTGTCCATTCCAGCCAAGATACTTTATCATCTAAATTGCATTCTGATAAATTATAAACAGGGGTCGGTTTACTATCACATTTGTTGCATTCTGAGTACATACATTTCTTTTTTGTGTGTCACAAACGATACTTTTCATGAACTCATCCAAATCTTTAGATTTCAATATCGAAAGAGTTTTAAGTGCAGCATATTTGAACTCTATATTGCCATGTTTTTTACAGGCGCATGTTTCTCGATTAGAGAGATTGGGACTTAATACAAAGAATGGCTTGCATCCAGTAAAAGTGGTATAGGACACTGGGATGTTTGTTTCTTGTATAAATTTATACCGTAATTTTGTCATAGATTCTAAGAGGTATCGTCTTTGCATATTATTTTTTTTTCATTGTCTTCGTTTCCTTCTTGCTAGCTGTAGCGCAGCTAACGTCATCTCGTAAGAAAAAGTCATAAATCTTTTGTGCGAGTTCTACATGTTTCCCTGGGATCGTTTTCTTCGGAACTCAAATTCTACCCTTTAGTCCAATTATAGCTACCAGTTTAGTTTTCGTCCTATACTTTTTAACCAAACAATTATCAACAATTTTTTTTTAATATGTGCTTTAGGTACTCTGGGGGCTGGTAAATGAAATCACTGGCTACGTAATACAATATTTATTGTCCGACCAATACATGGGGCGGTTAGCGAGCGACTGCTCCTAACCGCTGACGTTACAGAATATCATACGTGCCTAGACAGACCCCACATACACCCCTTTCTAAAAAAAATATTATACATACATAAAACTCTTAATGTTATACACTTCCAAACATAATTGTAACAATCAGTTTAACTATTTTTATTACACATCGTAATTCGACCTTTGTACCGGTTGAGGTATCACACTTGCGACACTATTGTTTTGAAACGCACTCAATTCTTGACGTAAAACTCTTTTTGTTTTTCTCGCACATATTTTACACACTGTTAAAACTAATGCTATCGAAATTATGGCTGCCATTATGGAGACCATGATTCCCAACACTTCCAGCTTATATTCAGTGTTGGACGTGGATGCTTGATTTGCCCCATTTTGGGCAATTACCACTTCTTCTTGCTTTTTTTCTATCGAGTATGTCGTACCCATATTGAATAGATTGCTCAGTTTGCTATTGCGGACTCAGTTCACTTAGTGAATTATGGTACTTATAACCGTGTTTGTTGCCAAACAATGCAATTATTGTTATAACAATAAATTGGTAATGCGTCTCTTAATATAACTTAAAATTAATACATTTATTTGTGTATTCTGACTGCTAACACAGCAATTACCTACTTACATATTCTAGCCGATTCATTATAAATCATTGAACCTCAGTGGCTTCCTAATAGTGCGACCACTGCGAGTTGTTTTTAAGGCTACGTTTACATTATCGCGCTGATGCTGATTTAAATCGCTATTCACGGTAACACAAGAGTCATCTAATATGTATGCAGGTTTAAGTCTATCTATCGATACATTACATATTTTATTGTTCATTGAGATTTTGAAAACTTTCGAATTTCTGTCGAGCACTTTGTATGGCCCGCTATACGGTGGAGTTAATGGTTTCTGGACCGCGTCTATTCTAAGAAATACGTGCGAACAGGTATTTAAATCAGCATGTACAAATAAAGTATTGCTATTGCTAGTGTCCCTACTTTTAGGTTTAATTTTACTTAATATATCTCTAAGCCTAATTATGTACGCTGGTGGATTATCTATTTTAGCACAATCAATCGTCCTTACAGAATTCGCCGGGTAATCGTAAACAATGACCTAAGGTAAATTCCGCTGCGCTTATGAAATCGTTATCCGCTTGACATGCGGCTCTCAATCCTAACATGACTGTAGGTAGCTCTGCGTGCCATGATACGTTATCTTTTAACCTAGAAATCAACGCTGTTTTCAATGACCTGTGAAATCTCTCCAATTTCCCATTGCATTGTGGGTGATATGGCGTAGTCCGTGTTTTTTGAACTCCTAGTATTTTCATTAAATCTCTAAATAACTCGCTCTCAAATTGTCGTCCCTGATCCGTAGTTATTTTGTTTGGACAGCCGAACCTGCATATCCAGCCATTGTAAACAGCCTTAGCAACTGTCTCTGCGACCATATCTTTGACTGGATATATTTCTGGCCATCGTGTACGCCGATCTATCATCGTCACACAATACCGATAGCCATGTTCCGTTACAGGTAAGGGACCGATCAAATCCACGTGTAAATGAGCAAAGCGGTCACTTTCTTCAAACTGACTGAGTTTGGAAACTGTGTGGCGGATCACTTTGCTTTTCTAACAATTGACGCATGTCTTTACCCACTTACCTATATCTTTTTTCATGCAAGGCCAAAAAACTTTTTTACTAATTAACGCACGCGATGCTCGTACTCCTGGGTGAGCCAAATTATGAAAGTTGTCAAAAATATCTTTCCTGAATTGTACTGGTATGTAAGGTCTAATGTCCCTCGTGGATGTCTCGCAATAAATTGGATCATTTACATTATTAAAATTCATGCGTTTAATTTGCACGTTCCTAGCGTCGCCTGCGCTTATTAATTTTGCAAGCTCAGCGTCTGCCGCTTGCGCTTGCGCAATTTCTAAGTAATTCACTGAGCCCGGGCATGTTATCGCCTCTATTCGCGATAATGCGTCAGCGACCGCATTCTTGCACCCGTCAATATGTTGTATGTCGTTTGTAAATTCACTGACAAACATCAATTGACGTGCTCGTCTCGGTAACTCCTTATTTGACCCTAACTTTGTAAATGCATACGTAAGGGGTTTGTGGTCAGTGTAAACCGTGAAATGTCTACCTTCTATGATATCTCTAAAGTAAACTATGCCTGCATATATCGCCAAAAGTTCCTTATCGTAGGTACAGTACTTCTTTTGGGATTCCGTAAGCCTTTTGGAAAAATAACCAAGTGGTTTCCATACATTATTCTCTTTTTGTTGTAATACAGCGCCTATGCTAAAGTCTGAAGCGTCTGTCATTAAACTTAATTTCGCGTCTGTTATTGGGTAGCTTAACGTGGCGGCGTTTTTTAAATTTTCTTTACACTGTTCAAATGCGCTGCTTGCTTCGTCTGACCATTCTATTTTACGCTAATCACGTTTCCTAGCACCATGTAAATATCTATCTAATATTCCTTGAACCTTCGCTGCTCCTGGTATATGGTTTCTATAAAAATTTAACATGCCGAGGAACCTTCTAAGCTGTTCAATCGTTTCCGGTTTGGGGTATGTCTCTATAGCTTTAACCTTGTCCGGTAAGGGACTAATGCTCTCTTCTGAAACTTCGTATCCTAAGAACTCTATTTTTGGTTGCCCAAAAACACATTTTCCTAAATTAATTGACATTTTATATTTACTGAAACGGTCGAATAATAAACGCAAGTGTTCTCTGTGTATACTTTCGTTATCTGACCCTATGATGACATCATCGAGAAATCCGAATACCACTGACTGTCCTGTTATGTTGTTTTGGTTATTCTTATCTAATGTTTCTATACCTGCTAGAACGGTGTTATTTATAAATCTTTGGAAAGTTTGGGCGGCATTTCGAAGCCCAAACGTCATCCTTGGAAACTCATATAGCCCGAAAGGTGTAATAATAGCCGTCTTCTGTATGTCCTCCGGATTTATTTTAATGAAATGGTAAGCTCTACAAATATCGATTTTTGAGAAAACTTTTTTTTTATGTAGACCGTACGTGAAATCCTGAACTCTCGGAATTGGATATCTATCTGGCTTCGTAATGGCATTAAGCATCCTAAAATCACCGCAAGGGCGGATGTCGCCGTTTTTCTTCGGCACTACGTGCAGTGGACTCGCCCACTCGCTATTCGATGGTTTACATATTCCAAGTTCCTGCATTAATTGAAATTCTTTTTTAACTAATTCGTACCTGTGTGGTGGCAATCGCCTTGCGCGGGAGTGCACGGGAGGACCTGTTGTCTCGATGTGGTGGTAAACAGAGTGTTCCGGAATGTCTTTAAAACTAGGGGGTCGCGTGATGTCCTGAAATGTTTCCAGTAAATCGGCGTAAGGGTGATTACTATTAATACATTTTATAGTACCTTCAAAAGCTAAACTTTTTGATCCACAAACGTACAAATTAGTGACTAAATCTACTAGCCTATTATTAAACAAATCAACCATTAACTTAAAATTTCTTAAGAAATCAGCCCCGATTATGGGCTGCTTTACGTCACATACAATAAAGGGCCATTTAAATACGCGTCTTAACCCAAAAGTTATCTCTAGATTACATAGGCCATACGTCTTTATTTCGCTATCGTTAGCAGCGTACAATTTAAATTCACATGGTTCTGTAATTCGTTTTTGTGCGCACCTTCTTGGTAATACCGATATGTTAGCACCGGTATCAATCAGAAAGGTGAGCTTAGTATGACTATCCCTAATTAATAAACGATGGTTCTCGACTACCTAATTCTGGATACATCCGTCCACCGATTCCGAACATACCGCATTTAGTTTTCCGTCTCTTTCTCACGCCAAGCACATGGTTGCTCGCAGCGTTTCGCGTTCTTTCTATACCGATAGTGGAATCTGCATAGCCAGCCAGGGTCTCCGGGTGTTTTCTTCTTTCTCGAACTGGACCTGCTCCTATTTGACTGGAAACTTCTGCTTCTTGGACGCCCTCGCCTCTGAACCTCGTTGCGCAGAGATGCAACCTCCAACATCAGTTTGCTCATCTGGGTAGCCAACTCTGCCAGCGTTCCTTGTGACGTTGACGCTGTGCTATGGTTTACCGCAGCTATCTCGTACGACTTACTGTTCTCTACTATCTTGTCCGCTATGGCTGCTAAACTGTCCAGGGACTGATCTTGGCACACCGTGATAACTGCGCGGACAGCAGAAGGCATCCTGGACATCCATAGGCTCTTCAACGTGAGGTCCGACACCTGTGTCGTGCGGCCTAGCTCCCTCATCCTGCGTAGTAAATGAGTAGGTTTTTGTGAACCGAGCTCCAGCTCAGAAACGAGTTTCTGGAATTGCCGCTCGGCGCTCTCCTCGTAGACCTGGAGTAGGCGTTCTTTTAGCGTGGCGTACTTGTTACTTGTAGGCGGCGTCGTTACAAGATCGCTTACTTGCTGGATAGCGTCCTTTGTCAGTTTTGAGATGACCATGTTGAACTTCGCCTCCTCTCCTTGCTTTTGTGGAGCCATGACTGCCTCAAATTGGGCGAACCACAAACGTGGCATATCAACCCAAAAGTCCGGCAGCTTTGAAGACACGCTGATGGCAGCTAGGGTTATTCCCGAGGTCTCCTGCTCTTCTTTTGCCCTTGGCTGAGGTGCTTGTCCACCACCTGACGCTGTTTGCGCTGGCGGGGAGGTAAACATCCTGAATGAGTCGCTCGCTCCGCTAAGTTTTACTTGAAAAAATTTACATCGTTATTTGCCCGTAGTACCAAAAAAAAAAAAATATATTGTCACTGTTTCACTGTATTCCTGCACTGTTCATTTTATTTTATTGTCGGGGTCACCACTTTAGGTACTCTGGGGGCTGGTAAATGAAATCACTGGCTACGTAATACAATATTTATTGTCCGACCGATACATGGGGCGGTTAGCGAGCGACTGCTCCTAACCGCTGACGTTACAGAATATCATACGTGCCTAGACAGACCCCACAGTGCTTTTGCTCATTACTTGACGCCAATTCATATTGATATTTAATTGATACGCACAATATATTTTTATGAAAGAGTTTAGTGAAGCGTCAATGCCTTTTCTCAATGTGTATATATTTTTAGAGAATAAATAATATAAATTAGTTACCTCTCCCGCATTCTCCGCAATTTAATAAAAACATTATTTAGTTTAAGAAAAAGTAAGACAATTGAGTCTCTGTTGAGGGTTCCATTCACCAATATCTACGACCGCAGCGCCCATTGGTCGTATCGAATGTTTCCTTGAGACGCTCGCTAAAGACGACAGAGGGCGTCTTCCCGCAAAAGAAAAAAAGTTCCCGCTCCGCCGCCATTCGGCATGCGTCGAATGTTTACCGCTCCGCTATAGAAAATCCCATATATGTTGAAAACCTGAGAATTCTCGTGTAATAAGTGTATCTGCTACTGTGAGACATTGAGACCTTATAGTGCAGTGTTGGTTTCACGAGTTCTGACCAGTCCACCGGTGGATGAATCAAGATTAGCTCGCCGGCCGGCAGCCCACACAGCGACCACGCACCCGTGAACGAGGCTCCTTCCTACCTTCAAGTGGGGTCCCTGGATTAGCAAGGTACGTGGGCTTTGTTGCTGCAAATAGATGTAGTGGGTATTGGTGTCTCAGGAAATCGTCAACAGGGATTTAATTTTGTGTAATTTAAATTTACTTTCACCGCCATATATTGGTCGTCTTAAAACACCACCTTTCTTAGGTGAGGCTATTTACACGCCTTATCAGAGTTCTGTTTTTCACCTTTTCTTTTTCTAAAGGCGAAATATTTAAGGAATTGACAAAGGATTCAGTTTTAGAGTTTGGCGTTACGTCTCTTACATTTGAAATATTATTATTCTCTTTATCGTGATCACTATCTTGTGTATGCGCTGCTTGTCGAATTTTAAACCTGTGTATTGTTTTCTTCAATGCTTTATTTTTTTTAATTAATGAAGTTGAGTTATTTTATTATGTCTTTTTTTATATGCTTTTCGACAAATTTTAGTATTCTCTGTTTTTTCTTCATTTTTTTGTGGCTTAGACCTTCGCCATTTCTTTCGCCTAACTTTTTTTCAGATTCAGAAAGTTGATGAATCCGTATGTAATGATTTTTAGTTTTCACAAATTTTTTTTTCTTGCATTTCTCTCCATTTTTGCGGATCATTTAATTTTAAGCGTTCTCGGTAACGTCTTTGCATCTTTCCTAAAACCGAAAATAGAAATAATTCACTTTTTTTTACGTAGGTACTTATGACGTCGCCCAGTATTTCATTCGATTTCAAAAGTGGGAATGCGCTTTTTATTCATTAGAGAATATAATTTAAATAAAGCTCCCACGTGTCAATTTCATATAAGATATTATGTAGGTATTATTTTTTTATCGTTTTTCCTGAAATTTTTAAAAAATTAATAAAAAAGTCTAATATTTTTGCCACAAGTCAATCTGGCCCTAATCTATATATGTTTTATATTTACTGGGTATATTATTAAAACCAATTATTGACCAATTTAAACCAAACTATAACCACGAAGATTCTATTATTCTATATTCTTATGCATAATTATGTAAACAAGCCCTAACCCATTCCATTGTGTTACGTAACACTAAAATAGTAACACAATGGTCACACAAATGAATAAAACACACGTGTCTTTAACCTAAAAATAACAATACTCTTGTAAAGTTACCCTCAGTTGACTCATGAATCATGCATCTATGATTTATTATTATCTACAATAACGGGATGCAATGTAAAGTATAGTGCTTACAGAATTAACGCTATTTAACACTTTTCAACTGGTTTTTAATTGTCCTTTTTACGACGCGCACGAAGTGAATCCATCAGTCACAAGACACAAAATGGCACCCTGAGCCAACTAGCGCCCTCACGGTGTAACTATCTTGAGTTCTTGACGCATGGAGTTGCCATACTAAATTATGAATTTACTTCTATTAGGATGGAATATTAACGTAACAAGAAAGAGTAACACAAAGTAATGAAATATGAGACACATGTTTATGAGTAAATAAATAAAAAGTTAATTATTATTACATTGTTAAATACATATTGCTTAAATCTTACTCTTTGACTGAACAAAATATTGTTGAATCGGGTTCCAAAATGCGTGAACTATTAATTAAAAACGCTACTCTTTGAAAATGTGTGCGACTGTGGACTCAGCATTTTTGTATGGGGAAAAAATTACGACAGTAATCAAATTTAGTTTTTTAACACAGTAAATTGAATTACTATATAAAACTATTTTTTTATTTACTCTTTTGTTTTCAATTAATTTGAATGGTGGTTTATCTGGTTAAATTTGGAGCTGTATTTTACTTGAGTTACCAATAAGTTTGATGGACACAAATTTGCAGTAAAATGTACATTAATTTTGAAAACGACCCAAATATAGTAGAAGTGAGTGATTATATAGATTAGGTGTAAATATTATTTGTACATTTAATGTTAGTATGTTAAGTATAAGTACATAGTAATATAGTATAGACATAAAGAGATATATAACTTTTAAATGTTTCGGCACACACAATCTACGTTTATGTACGCTGATAAATCGGCCGTGACGCATACTTCCCCGATCAAAAATTTATAAATTATATAAAACAGTAATTAGGCTGTCATTTGCAGATCCGAAGACACGGGATATGTCCTCATCAGTCAGTCAGTCAGCAGGCAAGTCCAGATCCGGTCGCACTCACGCGCTCGCTAGCTGTTGGTCACGCAAATCACGTCGCGCGAGGCGCACGACAATTGCCCGCGGACGAGACTCTGCTGCTCCGGTTGATCTCGTCACGTTGAGCTGCCTTCCACCACGCGCACACGCTCCGCACTGACTACGTCACGGTCATCAAGGCTGACCCTTAGTTTTCGGCCTATAGCCTTAATTAGGCGAGCTGGGTTCTCTGCCTTGATCTCAGGCACGTTTGACACCTCTGTCATTCAAGAGCAAGTCCTACTCTTTGTCTTTTTCTTTTTTTGATCTGGTGCCTCAGCTCCCCAACGACCCTGTCCACACTCATGGTGTTCTTCGCGACTGAAGTGGCATGCCTCTCCAGAGCGTCCACCCTGGCCTCCAGCTCAGCCATTTCCACCTCCATCTCCCTCCATCTCCCTTGGATCTCCGAGCGCACCGTCTTAGCTCTTCCAAGATCATCTGCAACTCGGGATATTGATATCGGCGATATTGTTGGGCGTGCTGGTACCCTCCAGTGCTGGGTCCCCTGTATCCACTCTTATGGGATTCTGTGTCGAGCCTCTGACGGGGGTTTCAGATCGGTTATCCCTGGCAATATTTTTTTTACATTCAGGGCAACGCCAGTTCGGTGCTATGTTTGCCTTTGTGGGAACGCCCACACACGCGATGGTACATCCCCAGGCATTTACCACATTTCGCGCCCTCTTGTGCTGATGTGAAGCGACAGCAACTTCCGCGTTTGGCACCTGGCATAATGAGTTAGGTACAAAAACAGCTACGACGTTTATTAGTAGGTGATGATGAGATAATTACTCGTAGAGGTGAGACGTACTAGGTAAAATGCGTACTGAGTCTTAGAAGTACACGTCCGCCTAAATACTTATTCCAAATACTAGGTCCACGAGTATTTAGGCGTCTCGAGTTTTTTGACGTTTCTATAGCTAACGAGTCATCGTAACATCGAGTTCGAGATCGAGTAATCGGGGTAATGGAGTATTTTTGGTTTGTGGATTATTGAAGTATAATAGACTACGCGTTGGTATTCGTATCTTTTTTAAAATTTAATAACAATTTAAACTAAATCATAATGAAAACTTCCCTTCATACTTTACAGGCTTAGGACTGTCAGCTTGTTTTATAAACATGATAATAAAGTAATAAAAACGAGTAAAAAAATATTTTCTATACTTAAATCAAAGAAAAGCTGGCGTATTTAGAAGGTTTCTATTGATTTTATGTACAAAATCAAATTTTTACATCAATAAATTTACATGACTAATGTTTTTTTTTTGTTTTGTTTTTGTATTTTTGTATTTTTTTTTTACTGTTTTTTATGTTTTTTCTAAATGGTTTCTTTATTTTCTTTTATAAACATTATTTGCTTCACCTTTCTAACACCTAAACGTGTTCTTCGCTCGGACAGAATATTTCCTGCAACAGAAAACAGTCTTTCGCATGGCACACTGGTAGCTAGTGCATTTTGTTTGAGCCGAGCCAATCTGGCCAAATGGGGATATGCATTTTTGTTACGTAACCACCACTGTAATGGACACTCATTGATGTTGATGACTTTGTCATCGAAATATCGCTGTACTTCTACAATAGCCCTGGCGTAAGCAGTACCAGCCGGCCGAATGTTTTGCCTTTTTTTGTGGAAATGCTTCCAGATGGAGTCATCTCTTTCGAAATTGACTTCATTTGATTCTTGATCAACTCTTCCAGTTGGAACTTCAGTTTCTCTTATAAGATTCGTCACTAATCCTATTACATGTTTTTTAATGTTATCTGCCGTTGCCTCGTTTTCGAAATACAGCTTATAGCGAGGGTCGAGAAACAAGCATACGGTATATGTCCGGCTATTTTCTGCCCGCTCATTTCTTTTGTTTCTTATTCGCAAGGTTTCAATACTAGAAGTAACTTCTCAATAACGATCCATTCATGTGGCGTTAATAAAGTTAAACCTGAATTAAGATTCGACAAGGAACTATTTATTTCTTCTTTGATTTCAATAAACCTTTCCAGCATGTAAAATGTGGAATTCCAGCGAGTTGATACGTCTTATAGCGGTCTTTTTATATCTTTGCAAGCTTGTTGTTGATACTTTTTCAACTTATCCCACCCTATAGTGCTTTTTTTAAAGTAAGAAACTATAGCTTTTACTTTGCAGGTGATAGCGCTAATATCTTCATTTTGTAATGCCTTTTGTATAGCCAGATTTAAAGTATGCGCGTAGCAACTAAAATGTCGCCATCCTAAACATTTTTCGATTGCATATTTTATATTGAAACCGTTGTCTGAAATTACGATTAATATTTTTTCTTCAATGTTCCTTTCTTGAACAATTCGTCGAAGTTCTTGGGCTAAAACTGTGCCGGTATGCGAACCTCCGTCCAACGCACAGCATTCTAAAAGAAGCGATTGCAAGACCATGTTCTTGTTTATAAAGTGACCTGTTACGGCCATGTACCAGTCATTTACACGAGATGTCCACATATCTGTAGTAAGACATATCGATTCTACTTCAGTATCAATTATTTTCTTGATTTTCGTTTTAGTTTCTTCATATAATGAAGGCAACATGTTATTTGCAAAATATTTGCGAGATGGAATTACATAATTCAGAAATGCAAAATTAACTAACCGCTTAAAACCTTTATCTTCCACTATGGAAAATGGTTGAAGATCATATATGAATAAATTCATAATATGTCGATCGATATCTTTTTTTATTTTTGAGCAGTCTCTCCGCAAATACAAAGTTATATTTGTAGTAGTCCTAACTCTCGATGAATTACCTTGAACGTTTGCAGAGGCTGTTTCTTGAATAGTTGCTGAAGTTGAGGGTAAAGGTTCTGGAAGTGACGGTTCTACCTGCTCCATTTGTATGTTTTCTCTGGGCACTAACTGTATAGTACCGTGTCGTCTCTTCAAATCTTTCGTCAAATTCGACACTGATGCCTTAAATGAAATGTCCATTTTACATATTTTGCACTGTGCTTTATAGTCCCCTTTATCATCAAAATGATCCCATGCGATACTTCTCTTCGGAGCCATTGTTATTATAAATTTTGAATTAGATAAATAAATAAAGAATACAACACGCAATAGATCGGCGTACGTGTAATCCACTGGTGGTGGTGCCTCGTTTTTCAAGTCTTCACTCTACAGCGACGCCACAGTACAATAGAGCGGCACACCTGGCTCGGGTCAAAGTCCGCGCCCCCGACTCTTGCTTTTTTCTTCGACGATTTTTCTTGACCGGTGGAAGGACCAATGTTGGGGATGGTGCTCTTCAATGAAAGAGTGGACTGTAAAATATAAGGTTTTTAATTATTACTACAATGTTTGGAAGCTCAGATATGGGCAATTTTATAAAAGTTTGTCAGTTGCGCAAAAATGGTAAAAAAAATAATTAATCATTACATTGGGTTTTATTTCATTTAAATCGATTTTAGAATATCTAAATTATGTGGAAATAACAAAGAATGAGTGAAAACTGGATTAAATACCGAGAAAATTACTGTTTAAATATCTAGTTACGTACAATCTTCTTCCACTGCGTTACACATTACTTATTTTTATCTACAGGCCAATTAAAAGATATAAAATATGATATTTGTTTAATTTTTATAATATTTTTATTATAAAAATTAAACACTTTCAAAAAATCTTCTATATTTGGCAAATAAGAGATCAAATTGAAATCTCATACTACTTATGTAATAATAGCATCAATCTAAATAAAATATTGAGATTTTCCTCATTTAACAACAGAAATAATAACCAAAATTAATTACCACAACAGGTAGACCATCACTCAGTGGATCGGTATGGAAAATGTAAGGCTTAATTTACATCAACTACTTTGAACAATAAAAAAGAAATTTAATAGGTACTTAATGTTATAAAAAAATAAGGTAAATGCAATAACAATACTCTAACGATTCCACAGTTGAACGTTTTTCTTACGCCGAATATATCCGACAAACACTGTCGCGTTTATTCGAACATAATCGTACGTTTACGGCCAAATATTCCATCTCGTCAGTTCTTCTGTTACCTATGGGAATTGAACAGCTAAACGAGATGGAGCACCTAGTCACAAACATACGACCCTGGCGGATAGGACGCGAAATAACTTGTTGGACCTATCCGACGCAAGCGGTTAAAATGTTAAAACGTTTTACTTATCCACCCAAACAAATATCGCAAATATAATTGTTATAACAATCTTTTGGTATTTGACAATCATTGCAAGAGAGACACAAATTTTTTACATGCCATACATTTTTTCATTAATTGCAATGGCTTTCTTATTTCACATTGTGGGCATTCAGCATGACAGCTGACGACATTTCGAATGGACTTATAATATGAATAATTTTCTTTTTCTTTACTCATTTTAGGTATCTCTTTGGCTGTATATCACAGTTTTCTTCTTTAATGTAATGCCGTTTCTTATATTGTTCCTTATGTCATTTATGACTATGACTAATAAGTTTATTCTCTTCGGATTTTAACTCACGTCTAGTTCTATAATGTCTTCATTTTGTTCAAAATATTTTTGTGTGGAGGAAACAGTTTTTTTTTTTTTTTAGGTGGGAATTCATCTAATGACAAATCGCGCACTTGGGCGGAGCGGGAGATAGTGTCAGACTTTTACTGACTAAAAACCCACTCCTGTTCCTTCGTTGCCTTCGTCCCAGGGCCCCGGGTTTCGTTTTCACACTACCCACGGCCCCAGTAGGCTTCGACCCTGCTGGGCCCCTACGATCTGCTGACATCTCCATGAGGCGCGCGTGGAACAATACGCGCCGTCGATGACTTGGGCTCGGTCTGGACGGTTACCGGACGGTCGGACGGCGAGCCACCCATCGCTCGCCGTCCACAAGCCCGCGCCTACGGTGGCCGGAAATCGGGATCGGAATCCCGGCGGCGGTTAGGGCGTGAGGACCGTTGCCTCACGCGATCGGCCGCCTCCTTTGCTAGCATTACCTCTTCGCAGAAGGAGGCGACCGCCTGCCATTCCTCCTCGCTCCGAACCATGGCCTGTACCAAGGCCCGGCGCGAGAGATCGCCGCCGCCGATCGCCCCCACGAGAACACGGCGTTGCTCTGCCCAAGCGGGGCACACCTCCACCGTGTCCTCCGGGCGGTCCACACAGTGGCGACACCCGGGCGTCGCTTCCGCACGAATCCGGTGCAGGAACTTCCCGAACTTACCGTGTTCGGTGAGAACCTGCGTCATGCGGAAGGTGAGGACGCCGTGAGGTCTTTCCAACTACGCCTCAAAGAGGGAACTTACCGCCATAATTGTGGCGTGCCCAGCACTTGGTTGCGACAGTCGCTGTCGCCATTTCTCCATGAGAACCCGCCGGAGCTCTGTCCGCCATGCTGCGACTTGTCGCGGCAGCGGGGATTCGCCCCGGCGTTGCATCTCTATGCGCAGATCGTGCATGTGTGCAAGGACTGTTGCCTCCAGATCCCATGGTGGCTGGCCAGCAAGGAGGCTCGCCGCTTCGCGAGAAATCGTCCGGTATCCTCGCACCATCCATATGGCCATGACCCTCTGGCACGCGTTCAGCCGGGCCGCCGGCCGCTTTCGCAGCGCTGGCGCCCATACCGGTGCGCCATAAAGGGCCATGGACCGAACGATTCCCGCGTAGAGCCTCCGGCAGGTGGCGTCTGGACCCCCAAGGTTGGGCAGGAGCCGCCCGAGGGCAGCCCCAGTCCGATTTAGTTTGGGAGCCAGACGTCGGAAGTGCTCTTCGAAATCCCATCGGCTGTCGAGAACGAGTCCCAGGTACTTCATCGTCGACGCCGATGTGAACTCCTCCTACCGTTAGTTGGGAACCCGGTGGTGGCGCGTTCTGAGGGCCGTGAAAGCACATGGCCTCGGACTTGTGCAATGCCACCTCGAGTCCCAACTACTGGATCCTGCCCACGACTGTCGCAACCCCGCGTGTCGCTAGTTCGGCCGCCGCCTGGTATGACTCTCCCCGCGCCAGGACCAGCGTGTCGTCTGCGTAGCAGAACACGCTGACCCCGTCAGGGAAGTCACCGCGCAGCACGTAGTCGTATCCGATGTTCCACAAAGGCGGCCCTAGTACCGATCCCTGCGGAACACCGCACGACATCTCCCGACGTTCTCACTCTCCCTGGTGACCAGGGTAGATAATGTACCTGTCCGACAGGTACGCCTCGACCACACGACAGAGGTAGTCGGGCGTCCGGTGATACCGGAGTGCCCTCCTAATGCTACTCCAAGGCAGGGAGTTGAAGGCGTTAGCGATGTCCAAAGACACCGCCACGACACACCTGCCTTGGGCCACCGCATCCCCCGTCGTGAGAGCTCTCACGCGCATGATGGCGTCCACCGTGGAGCGCCTCCTGCGAAAGCCAAACTGGCCGTCCGCCAGATCCGGCCCTACCCGTGTTAAGTGCGCGACGAGGCGGTCTGCATTTACTCTTTCAAAGAGCTTGCCCACCTCGTCGAGCAGCACAATGGGCCGGTACGCGGACGGAGAGTCCGCAGGGCGCCCCGGCTTCGCGATGAGGACCAGTTTCCCCGTCTTCCAGTGAAGTGGGAACTGGCCCCTCTCCATGCATGCGCTGAAGAGCCCTCTTAGTCGAGGCCCGAGAGCCTCCATGGCCAGGACCCAAGCCTTCCCAGGCAAGCCGTCGGGTCCTGGGGCGGTATTTTTGGCACTCAGCCGTCGTACCGCCACTCTAATCTCTACCACGGTCACCTCTGGAGCATTGTCGTCGTCGTCGCCATCGTGGTCCGCGTCGGACACTTCTGGTGGCGGAGCCATGGGCGGGGAGAGTGTTCCCCTCGCGCAGGGAACAGAGTGCTCACCACACCCTCCACAAGCTGAGGCCGGAGACTCTGCGTCAGCGGGGGAGCCCAGGGACGGAGTTTGTTCCGCACCACCTTGTAGGGGCGTCCCCATGGGTCCCCATTCAGAGTCCCCAGCCACACGTTGCGGGCCTCGAGTTTGGCCCGCCTTATCTCCGCTCGGAGGGTGCGCTTTGCCGCTCTGTATCCCTCGTACAGCTCCGCCTCTAGCATATCTTGAACCAGCTGGTGGTGCTCCAGTGTCTCAAATGCTTTTTTGAAATCAATATAGACCACCACCACCTGCTTCCGCTGATCTAAATACTCATTAATATCGTTAGAGAACTGCGCCAGAGCCGTAGCCGTACTCCTACCACGTCTAAAACCATGTTGGACATTTGTTAAGATATTATTATTCTCCAAAAACATACTTATTTGGTTTACAATAAACTTTTCCACAATTTTATTTATTACTGAAAGTATAGCTATCGGCCTATAGTTCGAGTAATCTGTATGTGCGCCTTGCTTAAAAATAGGCCTTATCAGTGCAGCTTTTAATAGTTCCGGGTATTGACCTTTCTCTACACAAAAGTTGATAAATAAGGCCAGTACAGGACTTAGTTGAAACTTTAGATGCTTTATTTCCTTAACCCTTATATTATCTACACCTGCGGATTTTGACAATTAGCAAATTGATAATTTTATAAACATCTTCTGGACAAGCTTTCTGAAATCTTATTGACATTTGGCTATTGTTCACATAACTAGATCTATCCAGAAACTTACATTGACAAACATGTTTTATCTCTGAGATTTCTTGAGTGAAGGTGGTCGAAAATTTATTACATAATATATCAACTTTGCTGTCCATTCCACCTAAGTGCTTCATAATAATGTTATCTAAGCTACTTTTTTCCCTCCCTACCCATGGGTTTATTTTGCCCTCAAATTTGTCCAATATTCTTATTACATTTTTTTATCTCTTCCTGGCGATACTTGTTTTTAGCCTTATATATATATATTTATTCGTTCTGTTTCTATATTTATTATATTGTAATCTTAGGATCATATCATCACGCCGTCTGATCGACACTTTGCGTGACCAGAGGGCTGGCTCGTTCTTTGCCCAAAGAATTAGCATTGCCATTCAACGTGGCAATGCTGCCAGCCTTCTGGGCACATTTCCGGATGACAGCGATGTGGAGGAGTACTTCGACGCCTGAGTGTAATAGGTGTTTTTGTATTATATGTACATAGTTAGGTTTAGTATAATAGTTTTTATAGTTTGTATGTAAGTTCGGTTTTATTATAAATCTAAAAATACTTAATAAAGAGCAAAAAACTTCAAAAAAAAAAAAAAAGAAAAAAAAAAAAAAAAAAAAAAAAAATCATTGGGATTGGATTTACATTTTTGAAAAAGTTTATCTCTAGTATAAATCATTTTTCTAATTGACTCAGTGATCCATGGCTTATTTTTCCTACTGTTACGTATAGTTATTTGTATTTTTGACTTAAGCCCGGGCCAGACTGTTCTAAACAAGCTTCCAACAGGGGTCACCTTGGTGGGAGGTTTGTGGAGCCCACGGTTGGTGTTTGCGTCCACACTGTTTACAACAAGGATACCACCTCAGTTTGTTGTCGATTCTTTGTTTGGAAGCACGCGTTGCGATATGGCTCCTTATTTAACTAAACTTCAAAAAGTTGGCGTGGCATTAGCACTTGTGTGCACAAGTGAGGAGAAAAAAGAAAAAAAGAAAAGAATTTGGATGAACCGTTGGCTTAAGGAAAGAATAAAACTTAGTCATCTAAATTTAATGAATCTACTTGATTTTGGTGACCTGCGCAACTTTCTCAGAATGGAAAAGGAAACATTCTATGAGTTATTAGAAATGGTGAGGCCATTTATAACTAAAAAAAATACGCATCTGAGGAAGGCTGTTTCAGCTGAAGAAAGACTATTAGTCACTCTCAGATACCTAGCCTCTGGATCATGTTATAGAGATCTGAGATACAGCTCTATAATATCACATGAACTATTATCGGAAATCATTCCTGAAACTTGTTGGGCAATTTACAAAGTTTTAAAAGAAACAATAAAGGTAAGTTTAAAAAAATATTTATTTTCTAAAAATCAACATTTCCTGCAAAATTTCACCAGCCGGACCCTCTGCATACATTACTACCTGATTATCAATTACGTTTATTGGCGAAGTCGTTGGTTTTGTGGAGGGCGTAGTAGTTTGTTCCAAGAATTGTGAGGAATGGTGTACGGGTGATTGCTGAGGGTGTTGGGTACCGGGCGATTGAGGTGGAGGTAATTGAATATGAGGGGAGTTTGCGGAAGGCAAAACATTCGGTTGAGTTATTTGGGAATAATGTTGTAAAGATGACTGGTGAGGATATTGCGAAAGAGAACGAGGTGGCTGTTCAATGTTAACAGAGGAGTTTGAGGAGGAAGAAGCAGTTGGTTGAGTTATTTGGGAAGTATGTGGTGTCTGGATATGAGACGAGGAAGGGAGGGACTGGATTTGAAAAGGGAAACCTACCGTAGGTGAATACACCATTCTCATAGTCTGTGGTGAAATTGATGAAAATCTACAATGATCTGTTTGGGGACTGTACTGACTGTAAGGAGGGGATTGATATGTATTTGTGTTTGAGTTCTCTGATGAGGAATGGGGTGAATCTGGGTTGTAGTGAGGAAAACGGCTAATAGATGGTGTATCAATTCGCGAATCGAAACGTAAATTGTTTGTTTTTGCTAGAAAAAGTACATCTGAAATTAATTTCTCAGCAATTTCTCGCTGACCAGATTCAATCTGCTCCAACTTCTGCCCAACATAGTTCCCGAAAGAGTTCGTTTAACTATCCTTGCTATTCATCAAAGCTTGAGCCGTTTCATATAATTTATCCTTTTTTGTTTCAAGGATATCTTCTTTTGGCCCCTTTCTTTTTCTTTTCTTGGGTTCCTGAAACAAAACAAAACATTTATTACAAACAATCATTGTGCTGATATAATTAAATAAAGTTTAAAAAAAATGAATTTTGTCAAAAAGTCAAACGATTCGCAGCAAAACTGATGTCTATAATGTACCCATGTATCTTATTTATTTGCAGTTGCCTTCTACGGAAGAGGAATGGAAAAAGACTGCTGAGTTATTTGAAACACAGTGGAATTTCAATAATTGTGTGGGTTGTATGGACGGGAAACACATTTTAATAGTAAAACCACAAGGAAGTGGATCTATATTTTTTAACTATAAAGGTACATTCAGTGTTGTTTTATTCGCCGTTGTTAATGCAAATTACGAATTTATATACGTGCACACTGGATCAAATGGAAGTATGTCCGATGGAGGAATAATAAAAAATACAAAGTTTTATGAAAAACTCGTGAACAATGAGCTACATTTGCCTGAATCATATTTGCTACCTGGAACAGGCATACCTGTACCTTACGTATTTTTGGGAGATAGTGCTTTCGCACTTGATACGCATATTATGAAGCCATATTCTGAAAGGAACATTTCAAATGAAGAAAAGATTTTCAACTACAGGCTGAGTAGAGCAAGAAGAATTGTCGAAAATGCTTTTGGCATTCTTGCCTCACGTTTTAAAGTATTCAAGCAGCCAATCAACCTCAAACTTGAAAACGTAGATGCAGTTGTGTTATCAAGTTGTGCTCTACACAATTTTTTGAGAAAAAAGTCAAAAACTTATTTGACACCTACATGTGTTGACAGAGAAGACTTAGAAAATGGTACATTGGATTATGGTACTTGGCGTCAAGCAAGAGATGAACTAACACCTCTCCAAAGAAATATTCAACGGATATCCAATGACGGGAAGAATGTTAGAAATATTCTGAAGGAATACTTTAACGGCGAAGGAAGAGTATATTTCCAAAATAGAATGGCAAATATTAACAGTGTTTGATTATTATCTATACTAATATTATAAAGCTGAAGAGTTTGTTTGTTTGTTTATTTGAACGCGCTAATCTCAGGATCTACTGGTCCGCTTTTAAAAATTATTTCACTATTCGATAGCCCGATTATTGAGGAAGGTTATAGGCTATAAAACATCACGCTATGACTAATAGGAGCGGAGTAGTAATCAAAGATGCGAGTGAAACCGCGAGGTTCAGCTAGTTAATAATAATCTCAATAATGTATGTAGGTACTTATTTCATAAGCTCATAACAAATATACCTACCTACTATATCAGAATTGTTTTTTCTTTGTATTAAATTTTTGGCCCATTCGTCTCGCTGACACTCCATGGGATCTCTCCTATGCGGCGCCTTACACGCCCGGTAGGTACCTACTTTCTAAACAAACAATTCTTGTAAAATAAATTAATTGATAAAAACTTACGACTTCATCTTCCTCCATAAGCGAATCTACTCCGCTTCTTTGTAAATGATTTTTCTTTTCTAAGAATGTCATCATTTCGAAGTACCATAGATTTGGTTTATATATTTCGCTGGTGGCTGATCCGGTGCGTTTTGATTCTTTGACCTATAAAGGATTAGAAGAAGATTTAAAATATGGTAACACAAATAAAATACCCATTCATAGTAATACGTAAGTACAGAAGAAGGAGCTCGTGGCTAATCGCTATAAGGTGCCAGCATAAGCTGACCTCTGATTTGTATCTACTGCGCACAAGACATGGTTCAGCTTTTACTGACAATGTAGGTATAATCTGAAGTGCGGCCTTCTGCACCTACCTACTACAGAGTTAAATTACGTACGGACAAGCGAGAGTTTTAGGACGTAATGCACCTACCTTTTTTAACTCCCTTTGGTAGGCATATTTTAAATGATCCACTTTTTTCTTCGCCGATAATTCGTTCGCAGCAGGGTCAATTTCCTTTAATTTTTCGGTTAAAATTTCCCACCCGACTTTTTTTTGGCCCGTGTCCTTATACGTTTCTGAAGATAGGTCCCAAAGACAGGGCAGGTCCCTATAGAGTTCAATAAACTCACTAATAATTTCTTTTTCCCGCGTAGACGCCATTTTTGTAAACACAGTTCGTAAATACGTGCGTAACGTGCGGACGCCACGGTTGCTGCTGCGCAACTGCCCTTGCGTGGTTTACAACAAGCGTTTACACTGTGGAATACGTGTTTACAACGGCGGCATCCACACGCGGTTGGCAACGCGCGTCCGTCCACAGAGGTTGTTGAAGGTCAAACGAATTTTTGTTGCTAACAAATGTTTACACTGTTGTAAACCGCCGGTGGAGATCGATGTGGAGGGTTTGTTTACAACAGTCTGGCCGGGGTTTTATCGTAAACATCACAAAAAATTGAGTAAAGACTAGAGTATATAATTCAATTGGGCACTTACAGTTCAGAAGGTCCATCCATGCAACATTTTCCAATAATTCAATAATCTTTTTGTCACTTAATATTGTCCGCTGAGATTGTTTATTACTTACGGAATTTATGGCACCGTTATCAAGACACACTCCAATGATATAATGATCTGATATCTTACAGTTCAATACATATGAAGACACACTGCACCGAGTTCGAACCCACACATGGTCAATACACAATCGCGTCACTGTGCCGCCGTACACCTCCTCCCGTGTTACGTCACGGAAGGCGCATTCCATCCCTATCTCACACATGTTGTTTTCGAAGTTACTAATAACGCTGCCGGAACCGGTTTTGCACAAAAGATCCACGTTCGTGTCGCCTATTAGTAGTAATTCACAACCAGCTGTAATCTCAGATAACAACTTATGCACTTCTTCAACAAATCCTTGTTTATTTGTTTTTGGGGGCCGGTATATGACAAAAATATGCACTATGGTTCTTCCGTCTTGAAAAAGCTGTCCATGAATTGATTCACAGTAATTAGTATTTAGTACTTTTGCTGTAAAGTTTAGTTTATTATTAGCATATAGCAATATCCCTCCACCTCTTCTATTTTCCCTCGTATTTATAAATGTGTCATATCCTTCTATGTTATATAAAGGTCATTCTTGCTGTTTTATGTTTATTTCGCTTAATGCAATGAAGTCTAAATGCTCCTTGCTGTTATTGATAATAACTTGGAATTAATCAAAATTTTTTCTAAGTGACCTTATATTTAAGTGTATGATATTTAAGTTTTTGCCACATTGTAATATTTCCTCTTGCCAGCTATCTATAGATATAAATTTATTGTATTTGATATTGTTGTTTATATATAATGCGCGATCATCGAATTTTGGTGCAACTATTTAACGGACATACGCAGACATTGTATCACAGTTACCCACCGACCCATTATTTATTACCTGTGGTTTGGTTTATGTACATATTTATGTCACTCAATGTACGGATCGATCTTATTTTTGAATCATTTGGATCATCTTTTTTTAGCAGCACCCTACCGTTTTGTATCAAAATATATTTGTAGGTGGGTTTTAGCTCATTTTTCGCAGTCCAGAGAATGTTACGCATATGCTTCGTAAGATCCTCATTTACGTAAATCCTTTGTTTGTTTCCGTTGGCAAAAACATCATCATTGGTTAGTTGGTGGGTTTTTCTTGTCCCTAACCACTGGTCGCAGGCGGCACGCGTAGATAGCGTGATAGTAACTGGCCGCGGTTTTTGCTTCTTGTGGTCAGCAGAATCGCCGCGCATGGAGCTGGTATTGCGAGCAACTCCTTGCTTATTTTATTCACCTACCCTTTTAATTTCATAAATCTTGGCAGCGTCTAAGCCCAGTTTTCCTGCTAAAACTTTCAATGTTGAGTCTAAGTTTTCATTAGATTTTTCCTCCAATCCATTTTGAATATACACCCATCCTGAAACAATTTCATTTTCTGGAAGCAATGCTAAGTTGGCGCATAGCGAAATAATTCTTCTGTTCCGTTTGTCTTTACTTAAACCCAGGGTTTTTGCCTTGCGCCACAAGCTGTTCACGTAATGAGATAAGTAAGACAGACCAAATTATATTTGATCATGTATATTTCACCAAAGATGTACAAGTATTTTTCTATACGACACTAACAACAATTTTGACATGTCCCATTTGATTTTTGATCATTTATTATACATATAAACAAATTTTTGTTCTTTCTGGTTAAGCTTGTTGAGATAAGCAAGACAGAAAAATATTAGATTACGTTTAATATTTCATTATTACATTATTTTTTGATAGGTGAGGAAGCCAGCTTATAATTTATAAGTTTTTCAACTGTTTATTTGATCAAAGATATGCTATAGATGTACAAATATAAGTACACGAATATATATTAACGAACCAAGCGTTTTTTATTTTATTACGAAATTAGTAAAACATTTAAATGTAGTAGAACTATTTTTAAATCTAATTAATTCGACGGTCGAACAAATGAGAAAAAAAGTTCTCACTAGTTAGACGGTCGAACAGATGAGAAAAAAAATTCTCACTAGTTCGACGATCGAACTAATGGGAATGAACGCTCACAGTCACCCTTACACTTCATAATACTATCCCCTTTCACCCTTGCTAGCGATATCTTGCACAAACTGCACTGCACCATCGCATTGCAACTTTTTGACCCAAGACACACAGGAAACACAAGAAACTTTGATGGATGAAAGCGAGGTGAGCGACGGTAATGGCTTAATAGACATCGAACCGTTAAATAGAAATCCATCTCAAGAAGCTATTCAAATTCGTGAAGCATATAAAACATAATTTGTAAGTCCCCAGGGGCAAGTTCCATGGCAAATGCAAGCTATTACACAAGGTAGAACACGGTTTAATTAAATAAAGCAGTCTAGTACTTACGGGGTTGTTTAATTTTTTCCTATCTCCTCCCAAATAGATGCTCTAATGGATTGGTCCCTATATTCTTTACATTTGGTGTCATAAATCCCTTTATATTGTCTTACTATTTCTATCAAGTCGTCCATACTTAAATTCTCTTCTAAAACTTTAAATCGAGTGGATAAACAAACGTAAATAAAAACGCACGTGGCTCTGACGCGTCACAACGCAATACTGCCGCGTGTACACTTGTCTGATGCGTCGTCAGGCGGCCGCTCCCCCGCCCACCCACCTCCACCCCTCTGATGCGATCGGAATCTCGTCTGATGCGTCGCATCAGAAGCCATCACAACAGATCGCGACACACAAATATAAATCTCACCATACTAAATGTATGAAACCGATACCATTCTGATGCGTCACAACACAACACGTCAGACAAATGTAAATCCGGCTTAATTCTTTTCGACGTTCTGTCCCGTTTAGGTTTCAAATTCTTATCTTCAATCTTTGTATTTTTGTTTTCCTTCTGTTTCCGTTTCTGTTCTCTCCATTTCTTTCGCTTTTTTTCTTTCTCATCTTCGGTTAGCTCCGATATTTTCTTACTTTTTTTTTTAACTCTTTCTGCATGTTTTTTCTTCACCTCTTCGTATTTTTGTGGATTTTGCTTCAACTTCTCTCTATATTTTTTCATGCGTTCTGCAGCTGTAAGCGCCATTTTGACACCTAATGAAAACAATATAAAAATTTTGTAATACCTAATACAGGGAATACTCAAGATGACTCACAGACTCATCAACGACCACTCCAAATCCTTGGACTTAAAACGCTGGAATTTGGTGCCTTATATGATGTAGGTATACAAAGAATAAGAAAGGATTTTCCAAAGTTCACTCCCTAAAGGGGTGAACTATCCAAAGATTGTATGGAGAAACTACTTTCACGCGGCAAAGCTGCTAGCAGAAAGTAGTTAAACTTATATCCGTTCAATGGACAATATTTCAAGGCAACCACTTCCAAAACTATAAAAAAAATCAAACAAACCAAATTAACTAAATCTTTCAAATTGAATTAAAATACAATTTTTTTTCAATCGATCAAAAAAATACTTCTATCATTTGAAATTAAATAATTTTGCAAGACAAGTAAAAGCTTACAAAAAGATGCAGAGTAAAATTACGTTTTACGTAATAAAATAAATACGATCCAAATTGAGAACACGGCTCCTGCTTTTTAAGTTTGTTTCACTGACAGCCAGTTTCTTCATCAACAACTAAAACTATCAGTAAAAGTATTAACTTTTACTTGACCATTACTGATATTACAGCAAATGTGTTTCTTCATCCAAGTAACAGCTAAACTAAAAGTCAATTGAGTTACCACAACAAAAACGTCATAATTACCCCAAAAAAACGTGGGGAGCTTTTTTTACCCATGACAACATCGCAATATCCACTGCCAAGTAGTGCCAAAAGTCAAATGTCATTTCTTTTTAAACGAACGAATGTTTTTATTGAAATTGAATTGATAAATAATAACATTTATGTACATTAATATGGAGCTTTTCGAAGATAATGAGCGATATTTGGACATGAATTTGACGCCCAGGGATGTTGTCTTTATTATTAGCAAACCCGCAAAATTTCTACATCTATAATATCAACAAAATATCAACTGTATTTATTTCTGAAACTTACTACCTACTTTAAAGTGAATTTTCTATTGGACATAGCTGTGAATCGTAAGATCTGATAAATCGAAATTATGCGTGGTATTTTTAATTGTAAGGGTTTTGAAACTACAGTATATTACTATACTCTTTGAACTATAGGTACCCCTCAATTTACTGTAGTTGACCAGAATTTGATATCAAAATTTGAAAATTACATGTGTTTCATTATTTACAGTGACAGATCTTCTAATTTCACTGGCAATGATATTGAACATTTGAAGAAACTAATAAATAAATATGCAAAAGTCATATTAAACAAAAAAACCAATGGATTATCTATTAAGCAAAAAGATGAAACTTGGGAAATAATATCAAAAGAATTTAACGCCTCGAGCAGCACTTCCCGTTGCATAAAATCGTAAAGCCAGCAATAATTGTTCTTTCACCGATAGAGCTTTATTTCTGTAAAACATCAAAAAGTAATGAGTTAAAACTATCCTTGACATTTCCAAGGAGAGATTTTTTGTGTAAATATCTGCTATTTACTGAATAGATAGGTAGCTGCTTTCCTAAAATAGGTAGGCACATTAGTTGATTCTATAAGTACCTACTGGTAGTCGTACCTATTATATACAAACTGAAAATAAACTTACTTTTCTGTGGTTGGCGTCAGTTTATCTTGTAACAATAGGCTGAGGTATGTAACTGTTTCCTTTGAAATTCTGTATCGGAATTGAAAATCAGCGTCGTCCCATAAAAAATGATCTTTGCGAATATTAAACTTTTGCGCCTACGCGTTAAATAACTAACGATAAGTTCATCGTCTGATGAACTTGAACTTTCACTGGACGAAGTTCGTGATAACATTTTAGTACTAAAATATTTTAGAAATAAATACAATGAAACCTATATAACCTACAACTTTGTCAAAATGACAGTGACTTTAGCTTTAACAGTCCTTTATTGAGCAGTAAAAGTTAAAGGCAAAAGTAACAGTTAAACCAACAGTTAAAATTGTGAAGAAACGAATTTGACCGTTACTTTTACTTTATGACGTTACTTTGGCTGTTACTTTTGATGAAGAAACTGGCTGTGAGTTACGAAAACCCATCCACTGAGAAAAGGTTTCTCAGCTGGCGTAACGGATTTAGGGGTTAGGTCAATTCTCTATAATTTTTTTATGAAATAACAGGTCTAATTCAATCAAATACTTGTTTAACTAACAAATGATTGATTATTCTTCTCATAAATACACTTTGAAATAGTAAAACAAGCGTACTTACAACGTTATCACCGTAAATCAGTGGAATTTCCTAACAGCACTATCACGGGCTTACCACTTCTGGTGATGTTATAAGTCAAACTGAACGAAAAAACAACATGGCGACGTTGCTAAACGAAATCGTAGAGTTGCCATAATAATAAAAAAAGTTATTTCTGCCTGTATATATTTGCGTAACTCAGTAGGAAATTCCACCAGGGTCAATTTATTAATAATTTATTCAAATAATATTTTATTATATTATACAAATATACAGTAAGTAATTTTTATCCCCATCCAAATTTTTTTTACGAAGTAGGTTTCATTCAAAGATTCAATTTTTAAAATAAAAAAGGTAGGTAAAATTGTCAAAAAAATTAAGTAGACTTTCCGGAATTTCAAATTTGCGTGATCACATTCCGGTGAGATGGTGCGGGGTCGTGGGGAGAGCCAGCGTGGCGCGCGCGCTCCGCGCTCCCGACTCGATTCAGTCGACGTCACACGCTTGCAAGAGGCGCCTGTGTAATTCCTAGTTCCGCCCGCGTTCCCGTGAGTCGCACTCCGCCGCACTACGGCGTGGCCCGCGTGCAAACATATTGAAACTTACCAAAATGATATAAACGACTCCATCCATTTCATAATAGATTGGTTGGTTATCAATGGATTGAAAACAAACATAGAGAAAACTAAGCTTATGTCATTTAACCAAAAAACCATAACCCCTAATTTAAATATTTCTTATGCAGGTCAAAGAATAGCTGAAACAAACCAAGCCAGATTTTTAGGCCTTCAGTTGGATTGTCACTTAACCTGGAAAAGTCATGTTAATCTGTTAAAAATTAAACCAATTCTCATATGCACTTTACAATCTTGCAAAAATTGTAGACGAGTCTATTGTTCTTATATCGTACAAGGCATATGTGACTTCTACATTACGTTTTGGAATTATATTTTGGGGAAATTCTACAGAGAGATTAACTGTGTTCAAAGCCCAAAAGAGATGTGTGCATGTAATGATGACGATGTGTGTATGTGATGTGTGTGTATTTAAACTTAAACCTACTGATAGCTGTAAACCTTATTTAAAAAAATTTAAACTCCTAACATTTCCTTGTATGTACATTTTTGAAACTGCAGTTTTTGTCAAATCTAAACTTCATATGTTTAAAACATTGAAATCTAAACGTCGCAACAAAAAGATATGTACTATTTCACATAGGCCTGCATTATTTTCGAAAAGTTTTTTTGGAATGGCACCTAAAATCTATAATAAGGTTCCTAATGAAATTAAAGAATTAAACGAAATACTTGATTTTAAAAAAGCGTTATTAAAACTATTATATGAAAAAGTATATTACTCTGTTAATGAGTACTTAGATGACAGATTTTAATTTGCAGAAATCCATTGCATAATCTTTATTATTATATCTTTGCCTAAAAATAAAATAATTATTCTTTTTTGACAACTATAAAAATGACATCTGTATTACATTATTGACTACTATATTTATATTATTATTATTGATTACTATTTTAAATGATATTAAATTGTTGACTATTGTATTAAATATTATTAAATTATTAATTATTATATCAAACATGATTAACTAAACTAATGTTTTTGACATCTATAAAATCGACATCTGTATTAAATAATTATGTACTATCAAATTATTTACTAATATATCAATTGTTATTAAATTACTATACTAAATAATTGATTACTGATATAATGTTGCAGCAGTCTTATAAATCATTGTATGCCAAAAGGCGGGTCATAGATGTACTTCATTATATAAACTATTACATCATATCTTTACCTGTGTACCACAATAAACAATTTTGAATTTGAATTTGAATTTGCTTGTGTCACAAGTCGAGCTTTTAGTTCAGATTTTACGCCTTTTAGTAAAAAGTACGCAATAGGTAATTTCCAAGTAGTTTACCTTGTGTTAACGCCTAAGAAGTGCGTTCCAGGCATTACAACGTCTTCATGTCGGGCAACACCATTCCGAATATGGTAACACCATTTCGCGCATGGCAACATGTTTTTTGGACTTCGCTCTCGCCCGTGTCCGCATCACGGACATTTTTTACTGTCGGGTTTATTTCATATTTTAATTGGATTTATGGAATATACCACATTATTCTGCAAGTCTGCGTCATCATTTCACCCAAAGAAGATTATACCCAGCACACGCATAACCAGCATAACCTTCAAGCGACGAAAAACAATATTGAATCAACGACGTTGCGCCTGCGGTCCACGGTCCACGCTGTGTTCCAGAGCGTTCGCCGCGTTCCAGAGCGTTCGCCGCCATTGTGTGAACAATCAACAATATTAAATTAACATCAAAATGTTCTGTGCATCCATTCTCCGAGCATAAACAATTACGACGTGGTTTCTTGTGAGAAATAAAGAATTGAGTTTCAAGAGGAAATAAGGCGTGCGCCAAAAACAATTAAAATATGTATGAGTGCGCCAACGTAGTTTGTACTTACGGCCTGAAGAACAATTTGGGAGTTGGTTTCTTGTGAGGAATAAGGAATTGATTGGCATGCGCCCACGTGGTTTGTACTAACGCCGGCTTGAAGGCCCTCTGCTCTGCTTTGCGTTTATTAGCTAATACAAATACAAATATACAAATATTTTTATTTGGGAAAATAGAAAATTACATTACATAACGTATTTGGAGCCTCCATTTAAGCAAACAATGCCTGTATTAGAAGGCTCCGCTCTTTCACATCACTGTCATACACTTATACTAACCGAAGTCAATATAGTGTACTTAGACCTTAAGGGTAAGTATGCAACGTAAGTACATTTTCCATAATATAAATTTTATAAGTAGTGATAATAATAGAGCATGCGGTGTAGTGTATAGTGTGTGGTAAGTAGTGATAAGTGTGGTATGTGGCGTGGTGTTATGTGGTGTGTGGTTTAGTGTGGTTTGGTGTAATGTGATGTGATTTGATGTGGTGTGGTGTGGTGTGGTGTGGTGTGTGATGTGATGTGGTGTGTGGTGTTTTAAGTTGTATTTAGTGTATAAACATACATATGAGATGTATTACAGCTACTCAACGTGTTCCAGGAGTGCCTCAGTTTCCTCATAGGTAAGTGGTTTTATCCAATCTATTACACTTTTTTTACAGTCGTGGTAACTTTTATTGAATAATTTAACATGTTTGTTAATTTTGTTATAGAGCTGAGTAGCGCGTTTATGAAATTGCTTGCAAGCGAATCTAGTTTTAGTTAGGGGAACTGCGACAGCTAAATCTTTTCTCCTTTTTGATTTTTCGTTATCACCAGATGGTCGGTTTTTATGTATTTTGAGTATGCTTTGGGTTACATACAGTTTCCTTACAGATAGTAAACCACTTAATTGGTATAAGCTAGCAGTGGAGAATCTTTTATTTTTAAAATACATTATTTTTATTAATGCACGCTGCGCTCGTTCTATGTTTAAGAATTTAGATTTTGCTGCCCCGCCCCAGATTGGGATACAGTACAATAATACTGACTGGGCCAGTGCTACATATAGCTCATTTAGAAGATTTCTGGGACGGTTTTTACAACTTACTATTTTAGATGGAACAATATGTCTAAGAGTTTTAAAAATCCAACTAAGTTTCCTTATTCTCCCAGAGATTTGCTCAAGTTGAGGATACCAGGACAGTGCTTGATCTACCACAACTCCAAGATATTTAGTTTGAGCGACCTTCTCAATACTTGGACAGTTACAGCTTATATTAGGCATCTTTCCACATATGTGTACCTTTAAATCTAACTCTTCCCTAGGCTGTGTTCGGTTACTGATACTAAAGCATACGTAGTTCGTTTTACTTGTGTTTAGGGAAAGTAAGTTACTTTTTAGCCATTCAGCTACCCGAGCCATTCCTGCCTCTGCACTCAGCTTAACTTCTTGCCAGGATGAACCAGAGAACACAATAAATGTATCATCGGCGTACGAGAATACTTTAGCATTTATTATTTCCATATTACAGAGATCATTAATGTACAGGAGAAAGAGGGTAGGCCCTAAGACACTTCCCTGTGGGACGCCGTATGACACATCTACATCGCTACTGTAGTACTGTCCTATTTTTACTCTTTGTTTCCTGTTGGACAGGTAGTCTTTGATTAAATTGAGTGCAGTCCCTCTTATTCCGGCTTTTTCCAGCTTATTCACAAGGATTGGGACAGAAACAGTGTCAAATGCTTTTTTGAGGTCTAAGAAGACAGACAGGCATTTATTTCCCCTGTCAAGGTGCTGAGCCACAAGAGTACTTAATGCAGTTACTGCATCTTCAGTACATATACCTTGCCTAAAACCAAACTGTGAATTAGATAAAATATTAAATTTCTTGAAATAACTAGTAACTCTAACATTTATAAGTTTTTCAAGCACCTTTGATATCGACGGTAAAACTGAAATAGGCCTATAGTTGCTGGCATCGTCGCTGTCCCCTCCCTTGTAAACTGGTGTAATAACGGACTGTTTTAGTGGAGCAGGGAAGACACCCTTTTGAAAACAGAGATTGGCAAGGTGAACTATGATGGGAACTGCCTCTTTCCTTATGTATTTTAAGAATTTAGTCGATACGTTATCCCAGCCAGGGGCACTGTCCGCTTTCAGATTCATCAGAATTCCATCCACTTCAGTAGCATCCGTGTCTAGTAGTACCAAGGTATTAGGTTGTGATCTTAATGAATTCGTTTGGTTATTAGGAAAATTATTTAAGTCAGGATTTATTTTTTGAGCAAGTTGTTTCCCGATATTAGCAAAATAATCATTTACGTAATTAATTGACTCTATTGGGTTTGTTTTTATATTTAATAATTCTATGTTTTGACTTTTTAATGTATTAGAGTATGTGATGATTTTTATATTTTTCCAGAGTAATTTGTTGTTAGATACTGATTGTGCAAGCAAATTTCTTTCATATTTTCTTTTCAATTTTTTTATTAAATTATTACAGAAGTTTCTGTATCTAGTATAAGTAATTTTTAATATGTCATTATGAGGGTCTTTGCGATTTTGTATTTGCAATTTATTTCGGTTTTTGATACAGCGAAGGATGCCCGAGGTGATCCACGGCTTTATGATGCGTTGATTACTTGGAATATTTTTTATGTTAGTGTTTTGATTTACAACGCTAGTTAACATATTAATAAAACTATCAACTAATAAGATTGGATCATTACAAAACAATAAGTCTGATAAATTCCTTTCCTGTAAATCTTTTAAAGCTTGTTCATAATTTAGTGTAGTGGTGGTTCTATTTACGTTTTTAATATTTGTTTTTAACTTCGATATAGAGATGAATGTTGTGTAGTGATCAGTCACTGTAGTATGCAGGATAGCGATAGATGCCGAGAACCTTTTGTGTATTTTAAGCATAAAATGATCAAGACAGCTTTGTTCCCTAGTGGGCAAAGTGTGTCCAGGTAGAATACCGAATAACGATAACATATTTAGGTAATTAACTCTACTCTTGTGCTCTTGGGAAGACTCGGTCTCTTTGGGTTTGATGTTAATATTTATGTCACCCGCTATTATAATATTTTTTTGTGATGTTAATGTGTTTAACTGTGTGCTGAGGGAGTCAATGAAGCTGTCTGTATTTGAGTTAGAGGGAGATCGGTATATACAATAAACAATATTACCTAATATGTCTAATCGCTAAGCTAAGTATCACCCTTTTTTTTCTCGCACCTTTCATCCACCGTTTTGTTTTAACCAGCTCTCGTTGTGGGCAGCTGCACTGTTAAATCAGCTTTGCATCTTGCAGCATTTGTGTGACATCTGAATTCTGAACTTTGGTAACATTTAAAAATGGAAATGGAACTCAAAGGCTTTGAAAAAGATTCGCAGTTCACAAAAATGTAAATTAAGTATATTTAAAAAGTACTTCGACACAGCTCAGAGCTGTGAGAAGCTTAGTAGTGTGCAAATAAGAGAACTAACAACTGACATTCCAGAGGCAGAGGAAGACGAACGAGAGGAGTGAGGAGGGGCATACTTCGGAGCCGTAGCTGCTGCGGAGGAGCTCTTGCTGTGTAGCGGGGAGCCCATGACAGGCCATGACCCAAAGACAGGTACCGCTACTAGAGATGGGTCGTACTAGGCAAATCTTGGACTAGGTGCACCTAGTCCAAGTCCGTACAAATACTCGATCCAAATACCTGTTCCACCTAGTCCACCTAGTCCATGAAATACGCATACTTTATAGATGCTTAGTCTTTGCGTAACAACGATACGTGTAGTACGTATGTACGCAGTAATGAATTGTAATCTTCCCTTCATACTTTACACAGGCTTATGACTGTCAACGTATAGATTTATCTACATTGAAGATTGTTGGCATATTTAAAAGATTTCAATTCATTTTTCAGAGTACTTAATATTTTTTGTTTTCCTTTTTTTTATTTATTTTTTTTAATCATGTAATTTACAATAATTGCTTTTTGTTTTGTTTTTTTTTTTTTAAATCACGTAACTATATACAATCATTGCTTTTGTTTTTTTTTTAAATCAAATAATTATTTACAATCATTGTTATACACACTATACAGTAAGTTAAATAACAAAGGGCGTTCCCCTAAACTCGTTAATCTATATCATTAATAGATTAAAATAAAAATATTAGCATAGAAAAATAAGCATAAAATAATCCGAATTCAAAAAAATAATTATTTGACAATAAATTCGAAACCTGTTTAAAATCAAAATAGTAGCGCGGAATAGTACTAGCGTAGTAGCCGCTTTGGGCAATCCCAAAGCGGCAACGTCGCAATACGCCGCGCGCCGCGCTGAATGGCGAGCGGCGACTCAAAGGCGAGCGGCGACTTAAAGACGCGCGTCGTCGTCTGGTTGTTATCAGTAAAATTAAACATTTATGTAAGTATGTGTAGTTTTAGCAATAACATTTAACAACCCGTCTCAAATGTCCGGCTGACAAAGGAATGCGTCACTGAGGCACCTTGGACTTGGAAGGACCTATTCGCAAACATAGTAGGTAAATAAAAAAAAACATAAATTCATGTACCTACCTATCTAAACCACGTTTCAATAACATTAAAATTAAAATACAGAGTATTAGACAGTTAGGCTAGGATTTAAATGATAATGACGTCATTACACGTTAGCAAGTGAATTTTTTCTCCAATACAGAAATTTAAAAACTTTTACTTTATGCAGTTGCCTTCGTAATACCTAAGTACTTGCGTTTATTCATAGCAATCGTGTAACGTCACAGTAGTAACACGTTCGTTGAACGGGGTACTCCCTGAGTATAAAAGCAGTTTTAGGAAAGAGTGGGCCTTCTGAACTTATCAATTTTGTAGCACAGTCGTTTAGTGTTATTTTTTATTTTAATGTTTTAGAAATGTTTTAGCTATTATGATACATTTAAATAATGTTAAAAACATACCTAGATTTTGAACTGCTCAATATGCTGACCTCCTCTGTCTACACATTGTTGCAATCGCCGACGGTTATTTTGGTGCACTCGTCGCATTAAAAGCGGGTCCTCGCGTATGCGGTTCCTGATAACACGGAATGCTGTGCGGATTCGCATTTCCATCTCCTCCCGCGAGTGGCTTTCTTTTTTATAAACAAGTTGTTTGACCCAACCCCAAAAAAAGAAGTCAATTGGCGTTAAGTCAGGTGACCGTGGTGGCCACGCCTCGGGACCGTACCTCCCGATCCAGCGGTTATCAAACAACTCGTTTAGCCGCGACCGCACTTCTGTTGAAATGTGAGGGGGTGCTCCATCGTGTTGAAACCACACATTTCGGAGCTCGGCTAGCGGCAATCTTTCGAGGTAGCGCGCGACGGTGTCGTTAAGAAGAGCCAGATACCTCACACGGTTTAGAGTCCCTGGGATGAAGACAGGTCCTATTATTTTATTTCCCTTTATCCCAGCCCACACATTCAGTGACCACCGTATTTGATGTGCTAACGGCCGAGTGGCACGCGGATTATGACCTCTTTCTGCCCAGTGATGGCATACACGCCGATTCCACATGCCATTGCGCGTAAATAGGCTTTCATCTGACAATATGACGTTTTCGATGAAGTGGGTGTCCTCCGCGCATCTCTGCAGTGCCCACTGGCAATAAGTTAACCGGCGCTCGAAGTCAGCTGGACCAAGCAGACCTTGTACTTTTTGAAGAGACTACGCATGCTGCTTGTTTTTCTTTAAAATTTTAAAGACTGCGACGTGACTCATATTTAACAGGCGGCCGGCTCTTCTAGTGCTTGAACCGGGCTCCTCCTCAAAATGCCTTAGCACGTTCTCTTCCTGCCGCACAGAGATCACGGGTCGGGGGCCACCAGAACGACGCGGCACTACCGGTTCATTGTTACGAAGCACTCACAATGACACGAGAATTCCGCGGTTGATGTGCATTGGGGTACCTCTCAGCATACATCTTCAGAGCACGTGCACCATCATAATTACACTCAGCATAAATGAGCACCATGTTCGCATACTCCTGAGCACTGAACTGATAACGCGGCATTTTCCACACAAGAATGACGCAAGATGTTGCAATTACTTGCAATGCGAAAATAATGCACGTCCGGTCAGCGCGTGATATTAGTTCCGACTAAAATTAGGTGGACATCCGGGGGCAGGGGGCGGGGCTAGGCAGATCACGCGCGGCCCGTCATTCATAAATAGGTAAATTGCGATTTTGCCGTTCTTCAAGTACGCGTGTACAGAGTGTTTCTTTTACGTATCAATTTAAAATTTTTAGTGAATATTTTAATATTAAAAAAAATAAAAACATTTTGTTTTCGAATGGTAATATTTTTTTTAGCATGTATGGATGCTATACTATTGCTGGTTAACGGGAACGCCCTCTGTTGGTTAACATACTGTATACAATAATTGCTTTTTTGTTGTTTTTTTTAAAATCACGTAACTATATACAATCATTGCTTTTGTTTTTGTTTAAATCGCATAACTATTTACAATCATTGTTTTTTTTTAATTACGTAACTATTTACAATCATTGTTTTTTTAAGATACACGTAGAAAATCAGTCTTTCGAATTTTGATTTAAAAAGATTAATTGTTGAACTTTTCGGGTCCCAAGCCTCGTTTTCCTGTCATTCAACAATAATCCACAGGAGGAAAATAATCTTTCACAAGGGACACTCGTGGCCATTGCATTCAACTTGATGAGTGCCAGAGCATACAAATGCGGGCATACATCTTTCCGGTTTTTCCACGACTCTAGTGGTGATATATTCTCACCCGGCAACACAACTTTATCGTCCAAATACCTTTATACTTCTAAAATGGCTCGAGAAGTTGCCGTGCCCTTGGGTTGAATATTTTTCATTTTTTCGGTGTAGTGTTGCCATACTAAATTAATTTAATGCTGAGGTGGAGGATTCGTTTCTTGACCCGATAGCTGCTGCTCTTCGTTTATAATTTGAGGATTATTTCGATCCTCTTTATTTATAATTGTTGTAATAAGTTCAGTAATTCTTTGCTTCGTAGTGTCAGCTACATATTGATCCTCAAAGTACAGTTTGAATCTCGAATCCAGGAACATACAGATAGTAAATGTACCGCTTTTATCTAAATTTGAAAATCTACTTTTTATAGCGCCCAGAAAGTCTTGTTTTAATTTTTGGGCGGTGTCGAGGTATGTGTCAGTATTAATACTTTCTAAAGATTTGACTAACCCTGTCGTTATAGGTATAACAATACTACCTGTGACATATTTCTGAGCACTCACTTCCCTTCTTACTTCTTCACAGGGTTTTAATATGTTGCAAATATGTTCACATAGTTCCGAATCAACTGCAGTTAAGGATATTATATTGGCGTTTAAGTTAGAGAGCGCACTATTTACTTCCTCTTTTAATTCTACAAACCTCTGCAACATGTAGAATGTAGAATTCCACCTCGTGCTTACACATTGCAGAGGTCTTTTAGGAGCTTTCCCAGCTTGTTCCTGGTATTTTTTTTATTTTTCCCAAGCTTGAGCGGATCATTTGAAGAAAGCAACGGTAGTTTTTACCTTATTAATCAAGTCAACCAACTCTTGTGTCTTAGACAATCCTTCTTGGACAGCTAAATTTAGCGTGTGTGCGTAGCAACCGAAATGCTTCCAGCCTAAATCTTTCATGGCTTTTTTAATATTGGCGCCGTTATCTGAAACTGCTAACAAAACTTTTGCTGACACTTTCCATTCCTGTGTTATTCGTAACAGTTCCACAGCTAAGTTGCTACTTGTATGTGATCCCTCTAAAAGTACACAATCTAACAATATAGATTTTAGGGTGCATTCATTTTTAGTGATATAATGACCAGTAATACCCATGTACGAGTCGTTTGTACTTGATGTTTGTATATATCCGCTGTGATGGAAATAGATTCAACCTCATTTTCAACTTCCGCCATTTTTGAAGTTCGCAAACTTTCGTAGCGGCTTGGCAATAAATTGTTTGCAAAGTATTTCCGAGTTGGAATAACATAAAAAGGAAAAGCAGACTGAATTAATTGTCTAAATCCTTTGTCTTCGACAATACGGAATTGTTGAAAGTCCATAATAAATAAGTCCATTATTAGCTTATCTATATCAGATTTACATTTATCAGCGTTTTTTTAAAATATGTATGAAGCAATAGTTCTCGAACCTGGTTGTACTAATCGCACCAAGTTAGAGAACGGCCGTTGTTCGCCTTCAGGTTGTTGAACTATTCCAGCAGGTTGAGTCCTAGATGATGATGGTACCTGCTCTGATGGTGTCAGTTGCTGGTTAGTGTGGGCTGCTATCCCTGAAGCTGGTACGTCGTTTCTTCCAACTAAACTTACGAATGGATGTTTACGTTTTATATGCTTTGTAAGATTTGATACGGAACTTTTAAAACTCAATTGTATTTTGCAAATTTTACACTCAGCCATTTGTTGGCCTTTATCCGTAAAATGATCCCAAGTGACACTACTTCCTTTGGGAGCCATTTTTCAAAACAATAAACACATTAATTAATGTCTTATTAAAAATAGATCTAAGTTCTTTAACAATATATTAAAACTTCGTTACGAAAACCGATCACTAAATAAGTCCGATAGAAGTTAGCTACGTCGAATAGGTATTATACTGCAAGCTTCGTTCGAAGATATACTTAATTAACAATGCAGCTCTCCGCATGCACTAGGCGAACCAATCGCAGCTTTTCAGAGCCTAAAAGCAAAAACAAAACGCACCGAATCCGAGCGAGTATCTGTCAGTTACGTCAAATGCCATTCCATACGTTTGCGCGGCAACCAATACGTCTTACGTTGTGTTTTATTTGCTTTTTTACCAATTTAAGTAATTAAATAAGAGCATATTGCTTGTATAATTTGTAATGAAGTATGCCAGAACGAAAAGATATGAAATACTATCTTCATATGATGAAAAGTTTGAAAAAAGGATGAAACGACGATAACATAGTACGTCACCTGTCCTATCTCTATTTAATTCTTTGATTCCAGGTGAAGTAATAGATTTATCTATTAGATTATTCAGTGAAGTAAGAGTTTCACGTACTTAACCCAAATAATTGTATGCATTGACACGATCAAACTTCTCGGGGTGTTTACGAGATGAACACACGAGCTTGTTTCCTTGTTCCATAACTTTAAAGGCTTTGCCATGGTACTTATACAGTGTAAGACTGTAAATCAAACGGGTTTCGAAATATGAATAAGTATACCTACTGACGCGGGTTGTGCACGTGATGCATTGACGCGTTCAGCTGACTCGGGATGTTTACGAGATAAACATACGAGCTTGTTTTTTGCCCCACACCTTTGGGGTAACCTGAAAAGCTTCGTCAGGAAAGTTATCTATGGTACATTATATCTACAGTGCAAGTGAAATGGATTTTAAATATTGTACCTATGGACGCGAGTGATGTACGAGATACATTGGCGCGATCCGCTGACTCATGGTGTTTACGAGATGAACACACGATGATCTTTACCTTTTGAAAAAATCCGAAAGGCTTTGCCTAGGTACACTTTGGTACCATAACAGGGTCAATAGTTTTAGGGTTTTAGACCTTGTATTAAGGATGATCCTCAAGAAGTGGGCATTAAACTAGATATCTGTTGTATCATCATCGGCTCCAACAGGCACAACCCCAACTGTTACAGACTTGAGTATAACATTTCCTAAACTAGCATCTGAGCTAGTCGTTGAACCAGTTACTATATTTCCTGAAGTATTCAGAGCATTACAGTATTTATATCTACAAAACCAAATGATTTAATGGACTGACTTAATTAATGACTTAACCCACAACTAGAATACAATTTTGGAAATACTCAAGGAATATGAACAAAAACTAGATAAAAATGTGTGTAATAACTGTTTAAAATAATATAGAGATTATTGCCTCAGTCTTTTTTTAAGAATAAATTCTTTGGGCAATAAATAATTTATTATTAAAAAAAAATTATTATTATTATTGCCTCAGTCAGTAATTCACTGATAATACAAGAATATACTGATACAAAAATATTAAATCAGAACAGAATCAGTTGGGATTGGGAATCACTATACCCTATCTAAGCTTCTCAGCAATGATGGCATAAATAGGCTGAAACTAATTTTCCCAGATGATTGATACTGGAAGAGTTTTAATAGATTTGCACTTCACATAAACAAAGATATTGTCAAAGATGTTGATAGAGAGGACTACCTGCATGGGAATACTTCAACAGAGAACATTTAAAGTCCTAAAGACATGCCACAGAAGCGGCAAGCTTATTATGAAGCCAGCCTAATCTTCAACTGTAACCCGTCAGGGAAACGGGAATGGTCCATTTTGGTACAACCAGCAAAGAATAATACCTAGGCCTGGACGAAAGTAACTGCAGTCCTCATATTAAACTAAAACCAAGCAATTCTCGCAACACATCCAGTGTATGCTTAACATATGGAAAAACAGCACTTGTCAATAAAAGTATTATCTGTATGACATCACTGATCTACAACAAATTGCCTGATCATATTAAACAATTACCTTTTCCACAGTTCAAGTCAAAGCTGCACAAATTCTTAGTAAATAAATGTTACTATAATGTCAAGGAGTTTTTGCAGGATAAAAATATTGACATACAGTAATGGCTCACACAAAAAATTATAATAATGATAGTAATTTATGAAAAAATTATGACAACAATAATGATAATGACATAATTTAATCATTTATTTATTTGGACCAATGTTTATTTTAATGTTTAATTTTATCTTTTAATCGATTTTGTTTTTGATTGTTTAATGCGACATATGTATATAATCCACTTGACATTTCTTATTTACTTATCTTTTACCTATGACATACTACTTTTAATGTGAATTTATATAACTTTAATCTTGATTCAATAATTGTTGTCTAGTTTGTCAGAATGTAATTTTAAAATTAATTAATTAATAAATTTGCACACCTTATTAGGTTATAGTACAGCGCACCTATTATACCTGTATGTAACACCTTTTTTACACTTACCTGTATTATGCAAATAAACGTATTGATTGATTGATTGATGCTAGAACACAAAAAGTTCCACCACAGGCTCATGGTTAAAACTAGAGGTTAGTCATGCTTACAGATTAGCCCATTCCCTATCTCGTTGATAGAAGATTTGTGGTAATGCCCCAATTTTGAAGCACATCAGTGGATGTTCGGTAAGTGCATTTTTTCTTCCATAACTTATCAATCAAAATTCAACGGTTCAAAACAAAATGGTTTTACAAGTGATCAATCAGGATCTTCAAGATCAGGGGCCAAGATGAATGCATATTTACGTATAAAACCATTCATAATTTGATCCATTGAGCACAAATTCCCCATGGAAACCGTGTGGGAATCAACTTATATCCAAGATATTTTTTGGTTTCCCAACAGGGATGGAGAAGGGAAATTTATTGAAACCTTTAAACCCCTGAACAAATTGGTTCACACATCCAAATTTATAATATACCACTAATCACAGGGTATAAGATGTACAAAAGTGATAGGAATTACAATCAAAATGATGGGGTGATAGTTTACGTAAGAGATCATTTTTTTTTTTTTTTTTTTTTTTTTTTTTTTTTTTTAACTATCACACAACGCCGTCTAGTCCCAAGCTAAGCAGAGCTTGTGTTATGAGTACTAGACAACTGATAAACATACTTATATATTTCTAAATACATACATATATAGATAAATTGGTGTAATTTATACACCCAAACACAGAACAAATGATCGTGCTCATCACACAAACATTTGTCCTGGGTGGGAATCGAACCCACGACCTCCGGCATAGCAGTCAGGGCCACTAACCACTAGACCAACAGGCCAGTCAAAATCTGAAGGTCTCTGTTGAGGAACCAAATATGCAAGACTGTAACAGTTTAGTAGTGAAGATTGGATCAGAATTTGCGATAGTGGCATTATATCGCCCCCCCTCTTTCAAAAATAGTAACAATTTTACTATCTCTCTGAATGATGTCTTGCAAAACCTATCACCTTTTAAAAACACGATAGTAATTGGAGATATTAATATTAATATTCTTCCAGGAAGTGCTGACGCATCTGCTCAGGACTACCTCAACCTATGCGCATATCATGGCTTGCTTCCCGCACATAGTTTTCCTACACATCGTAGTGGCTCTTGCTTGGACCATATCATACTTAAAACAAATTTCCCTTCACTTGCACTTGTTATTAACTCTACAATAACAGATCATAATGCTTTTCTACTAACCCTAAATTGTAATTTACCTAAACAAAACACTCGCGTAGTTTCGAAATCTATATATATAAAAGGAGAAACTGACTGACTGACATATCAACGCATAGCCGAAACCGCTGGGGCTAGAAGCTTGAAATTTTGCATAAAGATTAATTATATGTCGTAAGTGAGCACTAAGAAGGGATTTTTGGAAATTCATCCTCTAAGGGGGTAAAAAGGGGGGATTTCGTAAGTGTCTATTTTTTTTTTCCGTGGGCCAATTGACTCCAAACTTTGCACAAATATTAACCTAAATTAGTTTTAAAGTTTTGCATATTTATTTTTTCAGTACTACCCTCAGTGCAAGATTTAGGGGGTGTTAAAGTTTTTATGGGAGAATCTTATTCCTTGGGTTAATAAACTTGAAATTTGGCACGAATACATGTTTAAATAAATAATAAAGATTCCCATTATTCGTTTTTCAAAACTACCCTCAAATTACGGTTTAGGTCGTGTTCAACATTTTTTGAAGTCTTACTGCGTGGCCTAATTTACTCGCAACTCAGTATTATAAATTAGAAAAACAAGCCCAATAGAGCAAATAGCGATTATTTATTTCTCAAAAATAGTTTAACAACTACAAAAAAAGTTCAAGTGTTGGTGAAATGGATTCCTCCATGTTTGTATGAAATATCTCTTTTTTAAATGTGCTAATAGATTTTCTTTGCAACGCAACTATGTGATAACCTAATCCTATAATAACGTATCAATCATGTTATTTATATACGAACAACGACATCTACTGACCCAAATTGGTACAAACGAAAACATAAAATTAATTACAAAACAAGTTGGTGTGTCATAGTTAGCGTCTTCTTCGATAGATATTATTATACTAATTTAATGTTTTAAAGTCTAAAAGCTTTGATTGATTAGTTCAGTAATACTTAAGGACACCATCGGTAGGCAAGATGTTGATGCTCATCAGTTGGGTCAAATAGTGGATTACCGTCCTCCTTCACCGGTGGGCCGAGATACATGTACGAGCACACTCAATACGCCATGACTTATGTACGTCATTATGGTCGCGCAGACTTATTTTTCACCTTCACGTGCAACCCTCGGTGGAAAGAAATTAAAGAAAATTTGTTTCCAGGCTAAAAACCTCACGATCGCCACGATATCATCGCATAAATATTTCGCATCAAAGTAAAAAAAAAATGTTGGACTTGATAACTAAAAGAAAAATATTTGGTGAAGTTCCGTGATATATTTACGTAAAATGTTGATTTTCTACTGTGTACACAGTAGAATACCAACATTTTCCAGACTTCGGCACATTCATATTCTGATATGGCTAAAAAGACACATTCCTTCTGACATTACTGACAATTTCATTTGTGCCGAAATACCTGATCCCATCTAGATCCAAAGCTTTATGAGATAGTGAAATCTAATATGATACATGTCCCCTGTGGAAATTTCAACGCCAACTCGCCATGCACGAGAGACCAGCTGTGCACTAAACGCTATCCTCGAACAATGCTTATAAAAACACTGACCGGCGATGACGGATATTCAAACTGCAGGAGACATCCTTCAGATAATGGCGGATTTACTGTGACCATATATGGAGTAGAGCTTGATAATCGTTGGTAATCCAGTTTTTTCACATCAATGTGGAATACTGTAACTCGGTAAAATCGATTGAATATGTTTGTAAATATGTGAATAAAGGGTCTGACCAAGGTACTCTTTCTTTAAACAATTTAAAAGATGCAGTCAAAACGTATGAAAGTGGAAAGTATATCAGTAGTTCAGAGACAGTGTGGTAAATTTTCGGGTTTTCTATTCATGAGAATTTTCCCACGGTGTTTCATCTTGCTGTGCACTAAGAAAAATGGTCAAAGAGTATTTTTTAATCAAGAAAACTTAGCTAATAAAGGTTTCCTGTCCACCAAAAACGACTCTCACGTCTTTTTTTTTAACTATGTCAAGTAGATGACTTTGCAAAGACCTTCCTGTATTGTGAAATCTGTGCATTCTATGTTTGGAACAGTAATCGGTTCGAAAGTAGGAAAAGAGGAGTAAATGTAGATGGTTGGCTACACATTAAAAAGACAACGCTTTAGGCAGGGAATATACGGTATATCCAAATAATACAGAGTGTTACCACCTTCGTTTGCTTTTTTATGAAGTTCGAGGTCCAGAATCATAGAACATACGACTTTCAAATCAGCATGCAAGGCTTTAGGGGTTACTTGAAGATGATCAACACTGACGTACAGTCGTAGGAGAGGCAGCCATGTATCAATAGCCGTTCATGGTGAGAGAGCTTTTCATTATAACGTTAGTTTTTGTCAACTAGCGATTCCATTCAGCCTGTGGGCTGAATTCAAACCATATCTTTCAGAAGATTTTAAACGACACATGGAGAGGCAGGTAAATAACGAACTATAACATTTTATAGATCAGATTTTGCGCCAATGATTAGACGCCAATGTGCAACATTTTCAAGCATAGTAATCTGGCCCAATTGTTACGTAAAGCAAAAATAATAGTCTTGGATGAAAGTACAATGGCAAACAAAAGAGCTATTGAAGCATTAAACAGAACTCTACAGGATAACAGGACATAAGAAGCAATGACAACTTAATGAGAGGTTTGACAATATTGCTGGCAGGAGATTTTCAGCAAAGGTTACCAGTTGTACCAAAAGGGACACGAGTGAATGAAATAAAGCATATATTAAAACTATATACTCTACTAAAATCCTTCATCATTATCATCATCATCATCATTTCAGCCGAAGGACATCCACTGTTGAACATTGGCCTCCACCAAATGTCGCCATAATGAACGATCCTGTACATCTCGCATCCACCACATTCCCGCGACTCTCACTAGGATATCGGTCCACCTTGTGGGAGGCCGTCAACGCTGTGTTTAACTAAAATCCTTAAATTAACCAAAAACATGAGAGTAAATCTCAGAGGGGACGTCTCTGCAGGTGAATTTTCAGACCTTTTACTTCAATTAGGTAACGGCAAGAACCAACAATTAGATGGGGTTATAGTCATACCAGAAAAATTATGTACGGTAATAAGTACAGTCAAAGAGAAGATAGGAAGAAACTATTCAGGTGTGGCTCAAATAAAGGACAAACCATTAGAATGGCTAAGAGAAAGAGCTATATTGACGTCTAAGAACGACCGAGCAGCAGTTATCAGCGATATTTCGCTGACATCAATTGAAGCTGAAGAAATAGTGTTTAATTCTATAGACACTGTGGTGAATGCAGACGAAGCACTCCACTATCCGGTTGAGTTTCTGAATACTATTAATCCAGTCGGCCTTCCATACCATAAACGTGAACTGCATGTGGGCACACCCGTGATGTTGCTTAGGAACTTGAAGCCTCCGAAGTTAAGTAACGGTATCAGGATGCAAGTAAAGGCATTGCACCGCAGTATGGTTGAGGTTGTTATTTTAACCGGGTCTGCCCAGGGAGAAACAGAGTTCATACCGCGTATTCCATTAATTCCGAACGATCTTCCTTTCGAATTCAAAAGACTACAATTTCCTTTGAAAGTTTGCTTTGTAATGACAATAAACATATCTCTGGGCCAAACGCTTAAAACGGCGATGCGCGCGGACGTAGTCGCGGGCAGAGCGCTAGTTGAATATAAATAAACTTGAAGAAGACTTACGCGTCATCAACTTCGATCCAGTCTATAATTCCGCTGACCCACAGTATTGTATGTTGTATGTAATAGAAAATGTACGTCATGCAATTCAGAAAAATACGGTCATATCGCAGTTTAGCAACAAAAATTGCAACATAAAACCCTGGATCACAACAGGTCTGATCCGATGTATGAAACACAGAGATAAACTGCACATGAAATCTAAATCTCATCCAGAGAATACAGTCCTACAGCTGTCGTACAAAAGATATCGTAATTTTTTTAATGATCTACTTAAAAAAGTTAAAAACAACTACGATAAAACTGAATTGGGTAAGGCTGGAACAAATAGTAAAATGATATGGAAATACATTAAAAATGCCACTTTTTCATCAAAACAAAATGAGTCATCTTCAAGTTTTATTTCAAACGCACTCGTCACAGCAGACATCTGCTAACATATTAAATAATTTCTTTATTAATGTTGGAAAGTGTTTGGCGGAAAAAAATAACCGGGGTCACTCACCTTGTCTGACGGACAGTCCTAATAAGGGTAGTTCCACTTTAACATCTTTTGCCCTGCTAGATACTGACGAAACAGAGATAGAAAGTATAATTATGACCTTGAAAGACGAATGTGCAGTTGGTTGGGATCAAATATCAAATAAAATTATTAAACAATTCAGAAATATTTTGGTACCACCACTGACTTACATTTTTCGCATGTGTCTATCTTTGGGTATTTTTCCTGAGTGCTTAAAAAAAGCAGTTGTTGGCCCTGTTTATAAATCAGGCAGTAAAGAACAAGTTACAAATTATAGACCTATCTCTCTGCTGCCTGCTATGTCCAAAATATTGGAAAAAATAATAATGTTCAAATATCTGGAAAACAAATCAATTTTATCGGAGCGTCAGTTTGGATTTAGACCTAAAGTTTCAACTGCCGATGCCGTACATCATCTGACTGACTTTCTGGCGCAAGAACTTGACAAGGGTAACCACTCAGTAGGTATTTTCCTGGACCTCGCAAAGGCTTTTGACACAGTTTCTATTCCTAATCTGTTGCGCAAGCTTGAGGCTGTGGGAATAAGAGGCATTCAACTGAAACTCTTCAAAAGCTATTTGGAAGACCGTACCCAGTGCGTTAAGATTGGCATTGTCCTCAGCGAAGACCAAAAAAAATACGTCTTTTGGTATTCCCCAAGAAAGTATTTTAGGGCCTACCCTGTTTTTAATATATAAACGACCTTTGTAATCTCAAGCTTAATCACGGCATAATAATATCTTACGCTGATGATACTGCTCTTCTCTTTTCGGCTGAATCGGAACATGAAGTCCACAAATTTGCGCAAGACGGCTTCGATATTGTAAATAAATGGCTTCAGCACAACTCACTAACCCTAAACGCAGATAAAACAAATTATATAAAGTTTTTGATGCGCAAACAATCATCTAATAACTCCTCAACTTTATCTGCCCATTGTTGTACAACCCCTACAGAATGCGCGTATATGTGTCCCAATATTAATAAAACTAATAAAATAAAATACTTAGGTGTCATAATAGATGAGACCTATACGTTCAAACAGCATATGGATGTTTTAAATAATAGGATTCGTAAGCTGATATTCGTATTTAAAAAGTTACGATATATTGCAGACACCAAAATTATTAGGCAAGTTTACTTTGCTCTATGTCAGTCAATATTGACTTACTGCATTACCTCATGGGGTGGAGCGGGTAAAACTTTATTACTACCGATTGAAAGAGCCCAAAGAGCGATTCTTAAGGTGGCTACTTGCCGCCCTTTTCTTTTTCCCACTAACCTGCTCTATAAAACTTGTGAAGTACTAACAGTCCGACAGTTATTTATATTGAGCACTGTACTAAAACAACACACAGCCCTCCATTACAGCACTGAGCTTACTAAAAAGAGACGGAAAGATATAGTTTGTCCCACAAAAAGTACAAAACATGCTTTCACAGCCAAATTTTATGTTTTTCTGGGACCTCTTCTTTATAATAGACTGAATGCGAAAGCAAGCATTTATTCCTTAAATTACGTAAATTGTAAGAAGTCTCTCAAGGAAGCTCTACAAAAATTGTCCTATGAAGATACAGAGAAGTTACAAGTTGTATTAAAATAAAGATTGCTTGCACTATTTATTTTGATTAGTTAGCTAAGTTAGTATAGTAAGATTTTATTAGCAAGTAAGATTTTTTGTTATGTATACACTTTTTTTACTTGCTGACCTACTTGATGACTATTTTACCTTTTTGTTATGTAAATTACTGTGATTATTTATTCATAATGTTTTACCTTTTCTCGCCTGAAACACAGGATGACCTAGTTCAGGCATAAAACACGTTGAGAACTTGTTATAGATTTAAGAAAATCGATATTCACTGATTTACTGTATAATTTGAATAAATTTTATTACTATTATTATTTATTTCTAGGGTACCGTTCCTAAAAGGTTATTATTATTATTAAAAGGTAAAAACGGGACCATATTACTCCCGGACTTGCCATGTCCGGTCAGAACCTGCTTCGTGCGGAAGGTGAACATTCCGTGACGTCTCTCCAGGCACTCTTCAAAGAGGGGACTTACCGCCATAATTATGGCGTGCACAGCACTGAGTTGCGTCAGTTGCGCGATTCAAATAAGAATAAGATCGACTTTCTGCTACATTGCGAGGTTATAACTGTCAATTCAAAGAAATTAAGTAAGCAGAGCGAGAGACAATATTTTTTAAATTACATTTATTTACTAATCATGAACGAAAAAAATTTAATCAGGATCAGATTTTTCAATTCCACTCATCTCTGCATCATTGTGTGAAGTGTTTGAGTAATAGAGATTGGAAGAGAACAGAAACGACAATATAAAGAAGAAAACAGTTTTTTTGTTAACTTATTATGACTTAAATAATATGTTCAGCTAATAGGTTAAAGAATAACGTTTCTTTTAAAACAAACGGTTAAACAAAGTAAAAAACAAAAAAAAAAACTTTTTACAAAAAAAAAAATTACCGACTTCACTAAAAACAAAAAAGCAAAAAAAAAAATTTGCAAATCGGTTCATAAACGATGGACCGATCGACCGACCGATCTGAGGTAAAAAAAAAATACAACCGAATTGAGAACCTCCTTCTTTTTTTGAAGTCGGTTAATAAGAATAGGGAGGTCAATGACCTCTCCTGTCACACATGTTACTTGGAACTCCGTCGTTTATGGAGCGATTTGCAAATTTTTTTTCCTTTTTTTAAAGGACATGCTTCCAGGTTGGTACCATTTTTTTTTAAATCTAGTTCTGATGATGGGATCCATGAGGAATCGAGGGAACTCCTCAAATATTCTAGGCAACGTGATTTTGGTATTTTCATCGAGAACTTAAACATTTACAGTCAAAAAGTAACATTTGATGATGTGGAACTGATGAAGAAGACCAGAAATGGCCAACGGAACTTCACCCTCACAGAAATCACGTAACTATGACAATACAAATAAATAAATTACTTATCCCATGTGCGACGCCTGAGACGTGTGCGATGGGTGTGCACACTGCACCGACGCTGTGTGTTGCGCATTACAACCTTTGATTTCAACGGTGGATGTCGTCTGTATAGTTAGAAATGTACGAATTAGACAGCGAATTTGAATATGTTTTTTTTTAAATGGCTTTAGACCATCTAGAAAAAAAGTTAGGAAAAGAAAATACTGAGTTTCCAACATAAACTTACGAATAGAAGAAGTCGGCGAACATCATACTTTTGTTAAAGATTTAGAAGCAGATCAAGCTCGCTTTTTTATGTACTTTGTTTACATGTAAAATACACAAGTTGAAGAAATTTATGACATAATAAAAGATTATATCATGATACTAGCTGCTGTCAGTGGCTTCGCCCGCGTGATAGTAAAAAAATATCCCAAGAGGACATACTCCCAGGATAAAAAGTATCTTATATGCTGTTCCAAGACATTATCTACCTATATACCAAGTTTTATCGAAATCCATTCAATAGTTTTTGCGTGAAAGACATCCATACATACAATCTTTCGCGTTTATAATTTTAGCAGTTTTTATATGATGACTAGCGGCCCCGATAGACGTGTGTCCTGTTCGAAAACTAGCTTTGTGTTAAAAAAAATTGTGAAGCGCCACCTACCGGGTTTAATTGTATTTTCAAACCATCCAGGGACCAACTTAAATATACACACAAAATTTCATCCAAATCGGTCAAGCCGTTTTGTAAGAATTGGGTGACAAACACACGTACAGCAGTCCCGATAGACTTTTTTTTTTAGGTGGGAAAATCATTTTATGACAAATCACGCCCTTGGGCGGAGCGCGAATGTGTCAGACTTTTACTGACTAAAATCCCACTCGTTCCTTCTTTGCCTTCGTCCCACTGGTCATTTTTGTTAATCATCATCATCATCATCATTTCAGCCGATAGACGTCCACTGCTGGACATAGGCCTCCCCCAAACATCGCCACAACGAACGATCCTGTGCGTCTCGCATCCATCGGATTCCCGCAACCTTCACCAGGTCATCGGTCCACCTTGTAGGGGGCCTTCCGACACTGCGTCTTCCGGTACGCGGTCGCCACTCCAGAACCTTTCGGCCCCAACGGCCATCCGTTCTGCGAGCAATGTGCCCTGCCCATTGCCACTTTAGTTTGGCGATTCTTCGCGCTATGTCGGCAACCTTGGTTCTCTTGCGGATATCTTCATTTCTGATTCGATCACGCAAGGAAACTCCGAGCATAGCTCTTTCCATTGCCCTTTGGGTGACTTTGAACCTTCTGATGAGGCCCATTGTGAGCGTCTACGTTTCGGAACCATATGTCGTCACTGGCAACACGCACTGGTCATCATCGTCATCATAGACTTTCGTCTTGAGACACTGTGGTATATTGGATGAGAAGATACCGCGCAGCTTCCCGAACGCTGCCCAGCCGAGTTGGATTCGACGGTTGACCTCTTTCTCGAAATTAGATCTACCCAACTGGACTGTCTGTCCAAGGTAGACGTAATCGTCTACAACTTCGAGTGCAGAGTCTCCGATCTTGATCGGAGTGGGTGCTACATGGTTATTTACCATGACTTTGGTTTTGTCCATGTTCATTTTAAGACCCACTCTTTCGGAAGCTCTACTGAGGTCATTGAGCATTGTGCTGAGCTCTTCCATAGTCTCAGCCATGACTACTATGTCGTCGGCAAACCGAAGATGAGTGATGTACTCGCCATTGACATGAATGCCCAATTCACTCCAGTTCAGAACCTTGAAGACATCTTCCATTGCGGCCGTGAACAGTTTCGGAGAAATGACGTCTCCCTGCCTCATACCCCGCTGCAGGAGGATAGGTTTCGAGGTCTGGTCCTGCAGTCTGACTGACATAGTGGCGTTTTCGTACAAACACTTCAGCACCTCGATGTACCGATAGTCAATCTGGCACCGTTGTAGAGACTGCAGCACAGCCCAAGTCTCAATCGAATCAAAGGCTTTCTCGTAATCCACAAACGCTAAGCAGAGAGGCAGATTATACTCCTCGGTCTTCTGTATAACCTGCCGTAGCGTGTGTATGTGGTCTATGGTGCTAAAGCCTTTTCGGAATCCGGCTTGTTCGGGAGGCTGGAAGTCGTCGAACCTGCGCGCGAGACGGTTCGTGATGACTCTGGAAAACAGCTTGTAGACATGGCTCAGAAGTCAGATGGGCCTATAATTCTTGAGCAGTGCCTTGTCGCCCTTCTTAAAGAAGAGTACCACCACACTTCCGCTCCATGCCTGTGGTGTTTTTCCCTCGAATATGACGGAATCAAACAGCTTCTGAAGGGCCTTAAAGATCAGTTTACCACCCGCCTTCAGGAGTTCGGCTGTAATTCCGTCATCACCCGATGCCTTGTTGTTAGAGTAGTTTCGGGTATTATGGCACACCATAAGCCTTTTTGAAAATAAAACTCGAAGTATATGAGATCAATCAGTCTTTATTGGTTAATTAAGTAGTTAAACTAATCAGTAATCAATAACTAGAAGCTTAAATTATATTGCCATAGCAATATAATTTTAAAGAATAACTAAAAATAAAATTTTTCGTAAACTTGAACATTCACAAAATCTATTCGTGGTGGGATAATATAGCCTAGGGCCATATTGACCGTAAAATCCGTGAGCCATATTGCCCACCAGAGCATACAATTAAGCGCAAGTTATTTTGAGGAACAAAATTCACAGAAAAAAATGTCAGTTTCCACTCCTGAGCATTCTTCATGGGCCCATAGCTTACAACATAGACATTGAATCCATGATTCACCTCTGTTGTCCATAGAATAGAGAGACTCGCAATACAAGCACTTCGCGTCAGAAAAATTGCGTCTATCTGGACTTTCATCAGAGCTGTCCTCGTACAAAGGTTCATTTTCTTCCTCCGAGCTAGATATTTGTACATCCATTATTTTGGTCTTTTTGCCTTTGCCTTTCTGTTTTTTGCCTTTATCTGTAGTAGTCTTTTCGTTTTTCTTCTTTAACGAGTCTTTCAATTCTTTTTTGTACGGGGATGAAGTCAGCAATGTCGATTTACAAGCCTTTCTGCCTCGGTTACTAGTTTTTCTAGGTGTTATTTCTGGTATTGGGGATAACTGAAATGGTGTTATAAAATTCTGATCTCTAGAAGTCGACGGTTGTGGAGACATCGTGACGGGAACCATAATTTGTTCACAGTCTACAGGTGGAGTTTTATTTTGGTCTCTTAACACAGGGATTTCTGTATCAGACGCCGCATGAATCATAACGGGTTCATTTTCGAAGGGTATTATATCAGGAGATTCATTTGTTATTTATTTATTTATTTATTTATTACTTTATTGCACACCTTAACTTTCTACAGGACAGACATTTACAAAAAAATAAGTGTACAATAGGCGGTCTTATTGCACAGGGCAATTTCTACCAGACAACCTTTGGATGGACTGTGACGAAAGGAAAAGATTTGGGGCTGTCAGTGTACAACAACATAAAAAGATAATAAAATACATATAATACATAAATAGGTATATTATCAAATAATAAACTAATAAATATTAAAATATACGACAACGAAAGGAGAAGAAAAATTAAAGTGATAGGTAATGCTCCTTCACCATCTTTTTGAAAGTTGGTAGCGTTTGGGCACGCCTCACTTCTAAGGGTAATGCATTCCACAAACGCGCTGCTTGTATCGTGAAAGATTTATCAAAGAACGATGTGGAATGCATATGAATACTAAGTTTTAAATTCTCCGATGACCTCAAGGACCTAGAATGTGTGTCACAGAGGAACTGAAAGCGTTCTTTTAGATAAAAAGTAGTCGAAGGATTAAAGAGCACATTGTAAAGCAAAGAAAGTATGTGAGCATTCCGGCGAAGGCGAATGGAAAGCCATTTGAGCTGAGTGCGAAATTCAGAAACGTGGTCATACTTGCGCAAGCCAAATATAAACCTGTTACAAAGATTTTGAAGTCGCTCAAGCTTATCCAATTGGTCTTGGTTGAGATCAAGATAGCTGGCATCAGCATAGTCCAAGATTGGGAGAAGAAGAGATTGTGCCATCGCAATTTTAGTAGGGATGGGAAGAAAATTACGAAGGCGCCTCATAGAACCCACCGAGGCAAACAGTTTACGGCTAACTTCCTGCAGCTGTTTAGTCCAGGAAAGAGTGCTGTCGATATAAATCCCCAAGTTCTTCACTATATGAGTTACAGGAATTACGGTGTTATTGAAATAAACTTGGGGAAGTCTCGACCAATCAATTTTACAGACAGTTCGGGAACTACCAACAACAATCACCTGCGTCTTGGATGGATTGATCTTCAGCCCAAACTCAGTGCTCCAGTCACCTATTCGAGTCAAGTCTGTATTAATAGTCGCAATGGCATCACACAGCCTTTCAAGAGGGGATTGGGTGTATATTTGTAGATCATCAGCATACAGGTGGTAGAGAGAAGATAGTCGTTGAGTTATAGCATTAATAAAAAGTGCGAAAAGTAGAGGAGATAAAACGCCACCCTGTGGCACACCGGCAGAAGTGTTACACCAAGAAGAAAAATATTCCTCAAAACAAACACGTTGCCGACGACCAAACAGGTAACTTTTGAACCAGTCAATTACCGGAGGAGATATGTTAAAAGAGCAAAGGATGCCAAGCAAAATGTCAAAGTCAACAGTACTAAAAGCATTGCTAAAGTCAAGCAGAGCAAGTACTGTTAACTTCCCCATCTCCATGCCTGACCTGATATCATCTGTGATATGCACAAGTGCTGAGGTAGTGCTGTGTCCAGGTCGAAAACCAGATTGGAAGGGATTAAGTAGATTGTGCTTGGAAAGGAACATGCTAAGTTGCTGGTGGACAAGTTTTTCAAGGACTTTGGACAGGAATGGAAGAATAGAAATAGGACGATAGTCAGAGAAAGAAGCAGGATGAGATTTTTTAGGCAAAGGTATAAGTTGAGCATCTTTCCAAACTTTTGGAAATACACTACTAGAAATAGAGAAGTTCAGGATGTAAAGGATAACAGGAAGAATGTTATCAAGGATGGGTATAATCATTTTTCGGCTGACACAGTCACTACCAACAGCCTTGGATGTAATCGATAAAATAGTCTTTTTAACATCACAAGCAGTGAATTGACTTATGACAAAAGGGGAAAAATCAGGTATCGGAAGGTTTGAAAGATGACTTAGTGTAATTGCTTTGGTGGTCCTATTTAATAAGGGCGAAGTAGAAAAATGACTGTTAAGTAAGTTGAAGTCTAAGTCTTTAGGAATTGTGTCATGAGACTTTTTTCCAATACCTAATGATTTAAGAAAATTCCAGACCTTAGCTGGATCACCATTTTGAACTGAAGCATGAATATGTTGGCGTTTTGCGTTTCTACACACCTTGTTGCAGTGATTTCTAATGGAGACATACTTTTCCCTATTGATGTCGTTTGGCCGAATTTTAAACTTAAATTTCGCGGCTGCTTTTTTATTAAGTAAAAGTTTAATTTCATTAGTCAGCCATGGCGCTGGAAGATGCTTAACTCTCACAGCTCGAATAGGTGCATGAGTGTCATATAGCTGAATCAGGGTAGAAGTTAAGATTTCAACTTGTTCGTCAACGGACGAGGATGATACCAAAGGTGTCCAGTCGATACTGCTAGCATCCTCTCGAAGACGATCAATGTTCATCCCATCAAAATTGCGAAGCAGAAGAGTTTTGGACTTATGCTTGGGAGGTCGGATTTTATAGGAAGTGAAAATTAGATCATGATAGGAAAAAGCGTCAGCTGAACACTGTGTTACTTATGACTACCCGATTCTTTTTTTTTTTTTTTTTGTTTTTTTTTTTTTATTAAGTAAGTTATTGTAAGAGTAGAAGATATAGTTGTAGGTTCGGGAGCGATGTTTTCTTGATTGTTAATGCAGTTTTCTCGTTCATTGTCCATGTCTATAAAATCGTGGTCTTTAAACACATTTCTGTCAATGGGATATATCCCTGTTCCACGAAAACCATTAACAGCTATCTCTCCGCTTTGAGCTCGTAAATACGCATGTCCAAAAACTTCCATCATATCGTAATGCGTCAGTGGCCGTGTATTGTTCCTAATCCAAGATCTTATTTCATCAGATACATATTTTTTTAGCGGTCCCATGAATGATTTATCCAGCGGCTGAATTTTGTGACTGGAGTGTGGAGGAATTGATAACAAATGAACATGATTTTCTCTTGCAAGATCTATCAATTCAAGATTTCTTGTGTGGCTGGTATGGCCATCAAGAATTAGCAAAACTGGAGATTCTTCTACATGTTCTATGAAATGTTGAAACCATTTTGTAAACAAGTTAGTTTGAATCCAACCTGAGGGGTGGCATTCATGTATAGCACCCGGAGGTGCACCTTTCATCAAAAGCGGGTGACTTCTTTTTCGTGGAAATATCACCATGGGTGGCACAAATGAACCTCCAGCACTCATGCACATCACGCAGGTTATCAAAGAACCCCTTTCAGCTGATGTCAAAGCACCAATTTGCCGCTTCCCCTTTTGGCTTAGAACTTGGGGCATTTGGGATGGTACAACAGTTATGCTTGTCTCGTCAACATTAAAAATTCTGTTAGGTGGGAACTTGTGGTCATCCATCAATTTTTCATAAAGGTTAAAGAAATGGTCCACATTTTCTTTATTAAATCCTTTAGCCCTAGCGAAAGATGTTCCTGTTGGGCGCCGAAAAGAAAGCTCCGGATGCCTTTCTAAAAATGATTTTAGCCAATCTTTACCAGCGGTTTCATTTTTTGCTGAAAATGTATGGGCGATATTGTTTTTCACTGCCAGCTGATAGGCTAAATTCATAACATCTCTTCGTACTAAACCAAACAACTTAGCTTCCATTGCTAACACATACCTGACTAGTTGTTTTTCTAGCTCTTCAGGTAAAGTAGGTCTTCTTCCCAACTTTGCACAAGTCGCTATTTCGGCTGGCAGTTCTGTTTTAGCTGCTAAACGTCTTAAAGTTGTTCGTGGTACCTTATACAATTTAGAAGCTTTAAGTGAACCCATTTTTTTATTTCGCACCTCTTCGATTGCTCTTCTCATTGATATTTTGCACCAAGTTTGGCGTTTTCTTTGGGAAATAGGTTTTCGTGGGGCCATTGCCTAAAAAAGAAAGAAAACATTAATTATTTAATTATATGGCAGCCAATATGGCCTAGCAGGCCATATTGGCCCTCTACCTGGTGAGCCATATTGGCCGCAGGAATGTTTTTGACAAGTAAAATCTAACCTAAAAACCAGTGAATAATATGCATACAAAACTGTTACCTCACTACAGATTAAGAGTTTGCCTACAAAACTGTGCACTAACAACATAAAAACATTAATTAATAGAGTGAATAGGCTCTTAATAAACTAGTGCGCCTCACCATCAATGATTGCATCGCTGCTTACCATCAGGTGGGATCGCAGTCAAGCACTGGTTTATATGAATTAAAAAAAAAAAAAAAAAAAAAAAAAATTATTCGAATAACTGAAATGATTTAAACTTACCAAAAAAAAATACATCGAAATACGTCATTCTGGATAAAAACGCATGCAGGACACGCGCGCACTCGCCGCGCTGCACAGATTGACTGAGGAGGCGGGGGTGGGGTTGCACCAACATGGCACTGTAGGTTAAACGCTAGTGTTGGTTTATTTCGGAGATATAGTAGTAGTCCATATTGGCCGACCAGACCATAATACCCGAAACTACTCTATTAAGCTGCTTCAGAGCCATCCTAATCTCGTACAGGCTGACGTCCGGGATATCTTCGGTATAGTGTCGGGTCAACCTAGCTCTTGGGTCGTTTGCTAGATTCGTAGTGGGTTTTGTGATTGACGTGTATAACTGTCCATAAAAAGCCTCGATCTCTCCCAGAAGCTCCGATTTGGCGGATATGCTCTCTCTGCCATCTTCGGTTTTCAGTTTCGTGAGCTGGCTCTGCCCAATAGACAGATCTCTTGCAAACACCTTGGAGCCCTTATTTCGCTCAAACGCGTCTTTAATTTTTCCAGTATTAAAGTGACGGATATCGCGTTTCAAGGACTTAGAGATCCGTTTATTGAGCAGCCGATATGTGCACGCATCGTCTGAAGACTGCAGAATCATCTCACGCCTTTCCTTCATAAGCTGGAGAGTTCGATCTGTGAGCCTCTTGCTCTTATTGAGTTTTGGATCTGGATCTGTGCAGGACGGAGCGTAGACTTCATCAGTCGAGATCTTTCAAGCTTGACATTGATATACAATGTGCCTCTTACCATGCGGTGATCACTTCCGGTTTTCACCGCATTGATCACAGAGACATCATTGAATATTTGCTTCTTCGTCGACATGATGAAGTCAATCTCATTTTTTGTTACACCATCAGGGCTTTGCCAGGTCCACTTCCTATGCTCACGCTTTCTGAAGAAGGAGTTCATCATGTAGAGGCCCTCCCTCTCCATAAAGCTGGCCAGTAGGTGTCCCCGGTGGTTCCTACGTCCAAATCCAAATTGCCCCACTCGCAGCTCGTCACCGTCTCGTTTGCCCAGTTTCGCATTAAAGTCCCCCATGACCACGGTGAAGTGAGTCTTATAACCATGTATGGCTCTGGATACATCCTCATACATGGTCTCTACTTCGTCATCGGGGTGTGTCGAGGTCGGAGCGTAAACCTGTATGACCTTCAGCGAATATCTTGATGATATTCTGAGTATAAGGTACGCCACCCTGGTCGACACGCTCTCGATCTTCACCACATTGTTCACAAGGGACCTGTGGTCGATAAACCCGACACCACCTTGGGACTGCTGGTCCCCCTCCCGAAAATAGAGCAGGTTACCAGATTTTAGGATTATCGTGTCCTCCCCCTGTCTTCGGACTTCGGATAATCCCACAATACTCCATCGTAACCTGCTCAACTCCTCCTCAAGCTCGGCAATCTTCTCGTCGGACCGGAGTGTACGCGTGTTGTACGTCGCCAGGTCCAGTCGTCGACGGTTGATCGATCCCGCCCGGAGATTCTTAGCACCCCAGACCCCAGGGCTGCGCCCACGCTCGTCCACGCTAGCACAGCCGCTGGAGTCACCGGGCACTTGGGGCCTGTCTCTTGTTGCATTATGCATTTGAGGGGGTTTGGACCATAACCCGCCACGCTGGTCCAGTGCGTGTTGGCGGGTCGCCATAGCCTCGTTCGTTTATCAGCTGGGTGCACCACGTGCAGGTGAGGTTGGCTTGGGGCCCGATAGGTGTTGATTGGGACCCCGTATACACCCCATTTTTGTTATTACAATAATGATAACCGCAGATGTCGCTCGGGACGTCGTCACTCGCGGAATGACGCGAAAGACGTCTCATGCAGAACTACACTACGCACACGCGATCTGACGCGTGGATTGCCCCCATCACCTTCCGCTAAATTTCTGGGACCGATGGGTCGGCGTCGGGTACGTAGCGTCGTCTAACAGTCTAGTTTCCATATAAAATGTTTGGAGACCGACGCTCCCAGATCGGCGTGTGTGGCACACGTGTGCGCAGTGTAGTTCTACCTTAATACCATCACGTATAGTTTTCATTTATATGAAGGCCCATGTTGCCAATTCCTGCTTTCGTACGTATAGTGACCATGTCTGGGTCTTGATTTGTCTTCTTCAGACTGGAAGATGTAGGATGCCTTGTAGAACAGATCTCTTACTGTTATAGACCCAGGCATTAAGATAGCAAAGCATAGAGGATCTGTTAGAACTCGGGGTAGATCTTCAGGGTTGTAAACCACTGCGATGAAGTGTTAATGGCCGGATGTAGGGGACACGAATCCTAGCTTTATTATTGATGTTAGCCAGGAACTCAGGGTGAGAATAAGGTATATCACATGGATCTCCCGTTACGGATATAGGTCCCGTCTCCAGGGTTATAATCGACTCAGCTGCTGGTACTGTCCATGACGAGAATCCAGGGGTGACGCAAGTAGGCAAGGTGTGATACAATACTGAGTAGGGTAAACTGGGTACGGTTGAAACAATTTAGCTTTTATCGTTTATAATTTTATTGTTTATAAACCGAGTGACGATTATGATACATTAAATTCAAAAGTGAAGTTTTGGCTACGATATGGCTGTATCATTATAGTTCCCGGGTTATTATTTTTAGAAATATATGAAATACGCCCCATGCCAGGGGCGGTTGAAACAGCGATTGGGGTCAGTTGAAACACATACAAATAATACAATAAATACTAAGTAAGCATGTTTTATTTATCATTAAAACTAATTAAGGCACCACATAACAACATTAATCAGTCTTCAAGGTTTCATCAGCCTTTAACGAGTAGTAAACAATTAAAGAATTTCTAAAATCAAATAAAAATTAATAATAAAATTAACATTTTGAATAAACTAAATAAAAACTTTTTTTTAAATCAAATAAACATTCCAAATAAACTAAAAAAAAAACACTTCTTAAATCAAATAAACATAAATAAGAAAGAAATAACATAAAGAAAACAGAGCTTAGAGATTAATCAGAGTATTCAGATTCGCAATTGTGGCAAACGTAGCTAAGACCACCTTCTGTGCATTCTTCGTGAGCCCACTGTTTACACGAAGTACATTGTATCCACTTTTCTCCGGATCTGCTCTCTGAATAGGGTGCTAAGCAAACAATACAGAAGTATTCTTCCTGTTCAAATTCTTCCGATGACAAATCCTGCTGAGTATTCTTTTTTTTTTCCTTTTGAAATTTTTCCTCTACCTTTTCTTCCGTCTAATCTTTTCTTAACTTGCTTCGCTGAAAACCAGCGCTGTGGACTCGTCGCATTTTTGCGTTGTGGACACGGCATTATGCTGAGCGTACGGCCGTTTTGCTCGGACGTGGCGCATTTATGTTATTTCTGATTAATTTATGTTTTTGTCTTGCAAAATGTTTGCAATATGTTTAGTTATAAGTTTGCGCCTTTTCCGGCAAATAAAATGTCTTTCTTTCTTTCTTTCTTTGGTCCGTTTTAATTTTTCTTCATGCTCTTTTCTTATCTCTTCTTTCTCCGGTGTATCAGTATAAATAGTTGATTTTCTAGTTTTTCGCCCTTTAGTACATTTCCTTGGGGGTGCTTTTGGTAATGGCCTTACTGCCTCCGGAGTAAAAACGATACAATCATTAATAGCTTGTGCACTTGTGGACGGTCTTGGTGAAATTTCTTGATAAATACCGATGCTGCTAAGACTAGGTGGTGTATTTATCGTTTCTTCTGGTTCATGAACGTTTACTTGCTGGATTATCGGAAATGGTGAGTCAAGGAGAGCTTGTTGTTCAACTGTTGTCTGGAGAGACAACTGTAATTCCTCAGTTAAAAGAGCCGGCGATAGTGGTGGTGTTTCATCTTCGGTTGGATTTTCATTAAATATAGGAACAACTGCAGACTCAATAGTATTGTCCGGATTAGGTCTATCTGTTACGAATGCAGGAGCAAAATCGATCTCAGTAAACAGATTCCGGTTATATGGGTAAATTCCTGTTTTGCGAAAGCCGGCTTGAATGTTGGAAGGTGTCATAGCGAGGGGCATAGCAGACGCTACTATCCCCGGTATATCGTATATGGACATGGGTTTTCCTGGATGGCTTCTCATCCACGCATCACACGTGGAATTTACAGCCTTCTTTAAAGGGCCATATGCGGATCGATCGAGCGGCTGGAGCTTGTGAGAGCAGTGAGGAGGAAAAGACAATAACACAATTCCATTGTTCTTGCAAGTCCAGTGTGTTTATGTGTACGTGTGAGGAATGGTTATTTAGTACGAGTAAAACTTTGTGTGACAGAGAAACCTTAGAATGCTTTTGAAAGTGTTTTAGAAAATGCAGGAATGATTCATCTTGCATCCAACCGGAGGGATTTGCGGTTCCACTAGACCCTATTGGCCCATCCCTAAGAAAATGGTGGGAAAACATTTCCAATGGCGTTTTTTTTTTTTTTCGGTGGGAAAATCATCTTATTAATGGGCTGATCGAGGCGCTCAGTGAGCAACATGTCGGTTGTCACATAGATGGCGTCTGTTTTAATAACATCAGCTACGCGGACGATATGGTGCTGCTAAGCGCCTCGGTCTGTGGTCTCAGAAGGCTGATGAGGATCTGTGAGGGTTATGCAGCTGGTCATGGGCTGATATACAATGTGAAGAAGAGTCAGTGTATCTTTCAGGGTGGGCAGAGAAAATTAACAGTAATGCCACCCATAAAACTTCATCATCATCATTTCAGCCGAAAGACGTCCACTGCTGGACATAGGCCTCCCCCAAGCGTCGCCACAACGAACGGTCCTGTGCGTCTCGCATCCATCGGACTCCCGCAATCGTTACCAAGTCATCGGTCCACCTTGTAGGAGGCCTTCCAACGCTACGTCTTCCGGTACGTGGTCGCCATTCCAGAACCTTTCGGCCCCAACGGCCATCTGTTCTGCGGGCAATGTGCCCTGCCCATTGCCACTTTAGTTTGGCGATTCTTCGTGCTATGTCGGCAACCTTGGTTCTCCTGCGGATATCCTCATTCCTGATTCGATCACGCAAGGAAACTCCGAGCATAGCCCTCTCCATTGCCCTTTGGGTGACTTTAAGCCTTCTAATGAGGCCCATTGTAAGCGACCACGTTTCGGAGCCATATGTCATCACTGGCAACACGCACTGGTCATAGACTTTCGTCTTGAGACACTGTGGTATATTGGACGAGAAGACACCGCGCAGCTTCCCGAACGCTGCCCAGCCGAGTCGGATTCGACGATTGATCTCTTTCTCGAAGTTAGACCTTCCCAACTGGACCGTCTGTCCCAGGTAAACGTATTCGTCTACAACTTCGAGTGTAAAGTCCCCGACCTTGATAGGAGTGGGTGCTACATGGCTGTTTACCATGACTTTGGTTTTGTCCATGTTCATTTTAAGTCCCACTCTTTCGGAAGCTCTACTGAGGTCACCAAGCATTATACTGAGCTCCTCCGTAGTCTCAGCCATGACTACTATGTCGTCGGCAAACCGAAGGTGAGTGATGTACTCGCCATTGACATTAATGCCTAGCCCTCTCCATTCCAAAACCTTGAAGACATCCTCCATTGCTGCCGTGAACAGTTTCGGAGAAATAACGTCTCCCTGCCTCACACCCCGCTGCAAGAGGATAGGTTTCGAGGTCTGGTCTTGTAGTCGGACTGACATAGTGGCGTTTTTGTACAAACACTTCAGCACTTCGATATACCGATAGTCAATTTGGCACCGTTGGAGAGACTGCAGTACAGCCCAAGTTTCAATCGAATCAAAGGCTTTCTCGTAGTCCACAAACGCTAAGCAGAGAGGCTGATTATACTCCTCAGTCTTCTGTATAACCTGCCGCAGCGTATGTATGTGGTCCACGGTGCTGAAGCCTTTACGAAATCCGGCTTGTTCGGGAGGCTGGAAGTCGTCGAACCTGCGCGCGAGACGATTCGTGATGACTCTGGAAAACAGCTTGTAGACATGGCTCAGAAGCGAGATGGGCCTATAATTCTTAAGCAGGGCATTATCGCCCTTCTTAAAGAAGAGTACCACCACGCCTCTGCTCCACGCCTGTGGCGTTTTTCCCTCGAGTATGACGGAATCAAATAGCTTCTGAAGGGCCTTAAGGACCGGTTTTCCACCCGCCTTCAGGAGTTCGGCCGTAATTCCGTCCTCACCCGACGCCTTGTTGTTTTTCAGCTGCTTCAGAGCCATCCTAATCTCGTACAGGCTGACGTCCGGGATATCTTCGGTATAGTGTCGAGTCAATCTAGCTCTTGGGTCGTTCACTAGATTTACAGCGGGTTTAACGATAGACGTGTATAACTGTCCATAAAAAGCCTCGATCTCTCCCAGAAGCTCCGATTTGGCGGATATGACTCTGCCATCGTCGGTCTTCAGTTTCGTGAGCTGGCTTTGCCCAATAGACAGATCTCGTGCAAATACTTTAGAGCCCTTATTCCGCTCAATCGCATCCTTAATCCTTGCGGTATTAAAGCGGCGAAGGTCACGTTTCAGGGACTTCGAGATTTGTCTATTGAGCTGCCGGTATATGCACGCATCGTCTGAAGACTGCAGAATCATCTCACGCCTCTTCTTCATTAGCTCGAGGGTCGGATCGGAGAGCTTCTTGTTTTTATTTGTACGGTGAGTCTTGAAAAACTTAGACCCGACCGTATGGACAGTTTCCACGAACCCATCGTTATATTCATCCACGGAGCTTCCTAGGCACTCGAAACGATTGTGGAGTTCGAGCTGAAAGCTCTCGGGGTTTTGGATCTGGATCTGTGCTGGACGGAGCGTAGACTTCATCAGTCGAGACCTTTCAAGCTTAATGTTAATATTCAATGTGCCTCTTACGACGCGGTGATCACTTCCAGTTTTCACCGCGTCGATCACAGAGACATCATTGAATATTTGCTTTTTCGTCGACAGGATGAAGTCAATCTCATTTCTAGTTGCACCGTCAGGACTTTGCCAGGTCCACCTTCTATGCTCACGCTTTTTGAAGAAGGAATTCATCATATAGAGGTCCTCCTTCTCCATAAAGCTAGCCAGTAGGTGTCCCCGGTGATTCCGACGTCCAAATCCAAATTGCCCCACTCGCAGCTCGTCATCGTCTCGTTTGCCCAGTTTCGCGTTAAAGTCCCCCATGACCACGGTGAAGTGAGTCTTAGAACCATGCATGGCTCTTGATATATCCTCATACATGGATTCTACTTCGTCGTCGGGATGTGTCGAGGTCGGGGCGTAGACCTGTATGACCTTCAGCGAATATCTTGATGATATTCTGAGTATAAGGTACGCCACCCTGGTCGACACACTCTCGATCTTCACCACATTGTTCACAAGGGACCTGTGGACGATAAACCCGACACCACCCTGGGACTGCTGGTCACCCTCCCGGAAATAGAGCAGGTTACCGGATTTGAGAATTATCGTATCCTCCCCCTGTCTTCGGACTTCAGACAATCCCACAATACTCCATCGCAACCTGCTCAATTCCTCCTCCAGTTCGGTGATCTTCTCGTCAGTCCTCAGTGTACGCGTGTTAAAAGTTGCCAGGTCGAGTCGTTTCATAGATGGGTAGCCAAATCTCATCCGGAGATTCTTCGCACCCCTTGCCTCGTCGTGGCCTTGACCGCTACCGGAGTCAAGGGTAGACGGGCTGCCGGGCACTAGGGGCCATTTTTTGTTTCTGTTTTTCATGTTGGGGGGGGGGTTGCCATAATCGCCACGCTTGGCAGACGGGTTGGCGATCGCAGTTTGGTTGTTGTAATGTACAGAGGATGCTGCTGCCCATTCTCTGGTATGTCCCTTAGTCGCCTCTTACGACACCCTCGGGAAGAGATGGGATGGTGTTATTCTTAACGTCCGAACACCATACGGAACCAGTACCCATAAAACTTAATGGGTTTCTTTTAGAAAGGGTAGACATTTTTAAATACTTAGGCCATTTGGTGACGCCTACCCTGAAGGATGATGCTGACATTAATAATAATAATAATAATAATAATTTATTTATTTGCCAGAATGTAGGTGTACAAAGTAGTATGATCTTAATTTTAATTAGGCCCATTTACATTCTACCATAACTTGTGGTGTGCAAATATTAATACAGAACATTGAACGGGAGCGAAGGGCGCTGTCGGTCAGAGCAAACATGGTGATTCGCAGGTTTGCGCGGTGCTCAGCTGAGGTGAAAGTGACTCTTTTTAGAGCTTACTGCACTACACTGTACACGTGCAGCCTGTGGACCGACTACACGCAAAAATCGTACAGCGCCCTTCGTGTCCAATTCAACAACGCGTTCAGGATGATGTTGGGGCTCCCCCGATACTGCAGTGCATCGACAATGTTTGCGGAAGCGCGCGTGGATTGTTTTCATACATTAATGCGCAAGAGAGGCACGTCGTTGGTGCATCGAGTGCGGGGGAGCGCTAACAATACGTTGGCCACGCTTGCAGAGAGACTAGACTGGAGCATTATAATGCACTGTTGTTTGCGACACGTGACAGGCTTGTGACGTAATAAACAATTTATTGTAATTTTAATTTAATTTTAATTTTATTATTTAATTTTGATTTTATTATTTTATTTTGATTTACATTCTCGAATTATCTGATTGTATTTAAATAATTATCAATTTATTTATTTGCATTAATGTTATAATATGATTTGTTTTAATTGATTCTAATTTTACAAACTGTGAATTTAATTGTGACTGTTTTGATTATTATTTTTTAAATTTGTATATGAGTCAATGTTAATAGCAATAAATAAATTATTATTATTATCAATGTTTATCTCAGGACCCTGAGGTCCTGGACCTTTGGAAGGCGTACGAGGAGCCGAAGCCAACTCGCAGAGGCCCTTTAGATAATTATAATGGAACATGATACCAACCGACGATTATCCCTGTACGCGCTATGCTAGTGCACACAAGGACAACCCACGGTTGTTGAAAAACTATTGCGACATATGGAGAACAAAGATAATAGGGCTATGGTTTTTGGAGTCTTAAGTGGCCTGATAACATGGAACTATGTTAAGATTATGGCCCCTGCCTCAACAACGTTATTAATATCCATCGAAAAAAGACAGGGGGTGACTTGCACACTCAATAAATGGGCCCCCAAAAAACGGCCGCTAGCACGAAATGACGTAGCAACAAGAGGGCAACATATTCTGAGGTGCTTGAGGAGTGGAGAGGTATACCATGGCTATCAGGACAATCCCGGAATTACGGTCAAGATCCCTACCAGCACCTTACTGGATTATACATCCTTCTCCCGAGCACGTTTGCTCTTGCGAATCTCCACTCAAGCCAGCCAATAAAGGCAAGAGAGAGGTGGGAGCTCAGTTCCTCGTCAGTGTTCACTACGGCCGGCCAATAAAGGCAAGCCGGAGATGAAGAACAAGAATTCTCCCGGGAGATCGGGTCCGTGGGGTCGCTAATGCCCAACAGTTCGCCACAAAACTGCACTGCGGATTGTATCTCTCTTAGTCTGGCCCCTCACCCTAGGCATATTACGGCAAAGCAAACTTCACCGATACAGACCTAGGGTATATTGGAGCACGCAAGCCCCACCACGATGTCAACGTAGAGATACGGCGATGGGGTTATTATTATTTTTCTTTATTTATCTCAGGACCCTGAGGTCTTGGACTTTTGGAAGGCGTACGAGGAGCCGATGCCAACTCGCAGAGGCCCTTTAGATAATTATAATGGAACATGATACCAACCGACGATTATCCCTGTACGCGCTATGCTAGTGCACCCAAGGACAACCCCCGGTTGTTGAAAAACTATTGCTACATATGGAGAACAAAGATAATAGGGCTATGGTTTTTGGAGTCTTAAGTGGACTGGTAACATGGAACTATGTTAAGACTATGGCCCCTGCCTGAACAACGTTATTAATATCCATCGAAAAAAGGCAGGGGGTGACTTGCACACTCAATAAATGGGCCCCCAAAAAACGGCCGCTAGCACGAAGTGACGTAGCAACAAGAGGGCAACATATTCTGAGGTGCTTGAGGAGTGGAGAGGTATACCACGGCTATCAGGACAATCCCGGAAGTACGGTCAAGATCCCTACCAGCACCTTACTGGATTATACATCCTTCTCCCGAGCACGTTTGCTCTTGCGAATCTCCACTCAAGCCAGCCAATAAAGGCAAGAGAGAGGTGGGAGCTCAGTTCCTCGTCAGTGTTCACTACGGCCGGCCAATAAAGGCAAGCCGGAGATGAAGAACAAGAATTCTCCCGGGAGATCGGGTCCGTGGGGTCGCTAATGCCCAACAGTTCGCCACAAAACTGCACTGCGGATTGTATCTCTCTTAGTCTGGCCCCTCACCCTAGGCATATTACGGCAAAGCAAACTTCACCGATACAGACCTAGGGTATATTGGAGCACGCAAGCCCCACCACGACGTCAACGTAGAGATACGGCGATGGGGTTCTGGAGCACGTCATCCCTCCAAATCGCTCCAGGAATAGGGTTATTATTATGGGGTTATTATTATTATTATTTGACAAATCCCAGCGTAATCACTGGTAATGTCATACGCTGCAGCAACCTCATCCCGCATGTGATACACGGGATATCGGAGGTTGACGGGAGAGGGGTACTCTCCTAACAGGTTGACCTGGCCTTCAACCCTTTCAGCCGGTGTTAACCGGCACAGCGCGTTGTAGTTACGCACATTTCCTTCAGGAACACATCTTCTGTAGTAGTCGTTGAGTTCTTCACCGACGTTTCTGTCAACAGATCGGAGGTCTTGCATTTCATTGCTGACGAGAAGAGAGGTTCTTCCTGCTGATTTGTAGTCTAGGGTGCCGCCCACTAGTTTCGGTACATACTTCTGCAGGGACGCCAAGAATGGCGCTATCAACATCGATTCCCTCCTAAAATCGAGATACATATCATACCCGGGTGGCATGATCTCATCGGGGTTCTGGAGCACGTCATCCCTCCAAATCGCTCCAGGAATAGGGTTATTTGCGTGAAATCTTCGTCTCACGTTTTGTGGTGTTGCTGGATCAGCAAGGTAGACGACTGCCGCTCTAAGAGTACTAAGCAGCAAAGTCTCAGGTCTTGGTGTTGGACGACCGTGACGATCCACAGGCTCAGCAGTTATTGTAGCCGTCTGCGCAACGCGCAAGACATCACTCGTTACCCCAAGGGTCTGGGTATGGGGTGTCAAATGTGGAATGACTGGCAGATCAGATTTGATCGCTTCAAGCTTGGCCTCCACAAGTCCGAGGAATATGCGATACATAGAATAGATATTCGGCACTCTGATGGTTTCTTGATATGATATTGAAATAAATGCTAGATGGCAAAGTCCAAATCCTATTCCCCTAGTAGTTATTGATAGCGTAATCGCCTTCCACGTTTGTTGTCCCGAGAGTCTCGCTAAAGCTTCTTCATGAGTTCCGACCTAAAGGTTTTTCCGGATATCATCACGTAAAGCTTCGACACTTGCGGCTCCTTTTGTTCGTCGCATAGTTTCTACGCGTCCTCGTTGGTACATTCTGCGTCCCGTCGACTGGCGGCCTCGACCGCTGCCACGATGGCTGAGAGAAGTATTATGTTCGGTAAAGTTATCCATGCTGATGGTAAGCAGGGTGGGTCTGGACTTAATACTTTAGGCATTCTCTACCAGTCAACCAAAGGTAGTGAAGAGAAAACATGGTAGGTGCATAAAAAAAAAGAAAAGAATAATACGAAAACAAGGGATCAAGTGTATATATACATAAAATAAACATACACAAATATTTAATATAATATAAACCTACATATATATATACAAAAATATATATTATTTATATAAGGAAAAATGAAAGGATTTTTGAGACTACTCCGCTATTTGTGTAGAAAATAAAGCTGCAACTTCCGCTTAAATGCATATTGACTGGTAGCCGTCCTGATGTCAAGAGGATTCCACAGAAGTATGGACTGTATATGAAAGGAAGAATGAACAAAGTCAGAAGTATGAGAAGGACAAAGCAGTAGAAGATTGTTAGAAGAACGCAGATTCTTAGCATGGGAAGAAGATAGATATTGAAAGTGTGATATGAGATAAGAAGGAGGGGTGGGAGAGTTGAGCAGAGAGAAAAGTGTAGTCAGTGCGCGCAAACCTCTTCTCTGGCGAATGGGCATCCATTTGAGCTCGGATCTATAACTAGAAATATGGTCATATTTTCTAAGTTAAATACAAACCGGATGCAGTTGTTGAGGAGCCTGTCAAGCTTGTCTAGCAACACCGCATTCAGGTCAAAGTAGCACACGTCACCATAGTCAATTATAGGAAAAATTAAAGTCTGCACAAGCATTGTCTTCGTCTTCAAATGGCAAATCTATAGTTCAATGTTTGTGTTCAATGTTGTTGTTGATTTTGGGCTCACCCTATGTAGGTGACGATAACAAAATGTTGGATACTGTCGGATTTTGGGCTAACCCATATGGGTGACGCCGATAAAATGTTTGATGCTGTGTAATTTTATGACTAACCCGATGTGGGTGACGCCGATAAAATGTTTGCTGTGTATTTGTTTAGCAAACTCAACGTGCGTGACGCCGATTTTATGAAAAATGTAAAATGATTGTATAATGTAGAAGCACTTTTTTTCAAGTTTTGTGAATGTGAAGTACCATGGAGCATTTTTATTAGGTTACAACTTGTTTGACATTACGAGCATGGCAGTTGAGAGTTTGTCATGCTCACTAAAATATCTCGCATGTTGGTGGCACGTGTTATTGGGTTGTAGGGACTCACCCAACACATGCTTACGCGATAAAATGTATAGTCGCTAAGCGGGACCGTGGCGTGCGCGAGCGCCAGTCCCTTACGCACAGTGGTGGTGCAAACATGTCGCATAACTAAGTCGCGTACGTACCATATTAGGACAATAGATGTAAACCGTAATGTGAACTGAACCAAATAAATCTTCATGTAACTGTCTGCAGTGACTTTTAATCATACTCCTTAAACAAGGCTACACCGTGCCCAGGATACACACACACCACCACCAAGGGACTTAACAAAATTGGTGACCCCGCGTTCGACGTGGCCTTGCGTAGGGAACGAAGGTGAAAGTGAACAGTTAAACAAGTGTAGACAGTGCTACAATGGCGCTACCAACGCCGATGGCACAGGCGGTCGTGAGCGACCTAGCCGCCATCGGGTTGTCAGCCCGAATACCACCTTTTTGGGCGGACATGCCCAAAATATGGTACTCTCAATTTGAGGCCATGATGGGACCGCAGCACCAAGGCGAGCAAGTCAAGTACGAGATGTTAGTCAGCAAGCTCACGAAGGAGGAACTGAGTCAGGTCGGAGACCTGATAAGCAACCCGCCGGAGCAACAGCGCTACACAGCGCTGAAAAACAGGCTGCTGAAGACCTTCCAGGTCAGCGCGGAAGCACAGTTTCACAAACTAGTCTCAGAAATGGACCTGGGGCAGGAACGCCCATCCCAACTGCTAGCCAAGATGAGTCAGCTGGCGAGAAACTCCGGAGCTGCGGGAGACACGTTGAAGAACTTATGTTGTCGAGGCTATCAGCGTGGGTTCGTGTAATACTAGCCACCAATAAGGCAGACACAAAGTTGGACGACCTCGCAGAGATGGCCGACAAGATCATGGACAATCTGCGCAACGGGGAGCTTGCCGCCGTAGAAACAGCACACGCCCATAGTCCAACGACGAACTCCACTACGGCTGACGTAAATCTAGAGCTACTGAACCAGCTCAGAGACATAGCACTACAGATCAAGACACTACGCTACTACGCTACGACTATGTGAGTCGCCGCCATCATGCCGCCTCCCCATATTATGGTGCAATTTATGTTCCCTCTCCTAGAGAGGAGGCCTGAGTCCCAACAGTGGGAACATTATAAGGCCGACTATGCTATGCTATGCTTATGGTCTGTTGTCTACCATCGATCAAAATGATACTGCAATAATTGTATTGTGGGTTCAGCATCTGTTATTTTGTGCATAGAAATGTTTTGTGCAATTTTAGTATTGTTTATTGTATTTGTAATGTTGTTATTTTCATTGTGTGAATCTTCGTGTTGTAAAATTGTTCATGTGCTATGTGTATATATTATTATGTACTAACCTGTCAAATTAGACAAGCTCACGGAGGGAGCGCCAAAGTGTCACTAGAACGGTGGTTGCCGAAAATTAGCATCGTAGATTGCTGGATTTGCCCAGCGTCGCGGTATAAGCTGAGCAACAACCTATTTTTGCCTAGATGCGACGCACAACTTGGATTTATATATTGTTATTTGTTTTTCTTAAATTATTGTTTATATTTATATTAGGTTATGTCAGTCTCTGTCGGTCGGTGCAATAGACAATGGATGACAATGGACAATCACAGACTAAGCTGTAAGATCGGACTGTGTTTTGTGTAGACAACCACAGACTATGTAGACATCAGTCAACTGTGTTTATTGTGTGTCTATAGTGCAGCACAGTTATGCCCGGTTTGCACATGGTCCGACAGTTTGCTATATTTTATTGTGCATCTATTTGGGCAGAACAAACACGTTTTCTTTCTTTCTTTCTTCTTTCTTTACGCAACGAGGTGAACAGCATTGGACAACGCCAAAATCATGCTGGCAGGGGACGATGGAGGCATAATCGTTCTCGTTCCCGTCAAAGATCCCGGACGCCGCAGCGAACACAGCACCATTCTGACTGGTTGTGCCGATACCATTTCCGGTACCGCGAGTCAGCACGGCGATGCGAGTCACTATGTAACTGGGCGAAGTTACACAAGTAGTAAAACTGAAGAGGATGCAGCCCGAGGCGGTGGTAGCATGCATCAACGTCAACGAAAACCATCGCTTGTGTGTGACGGATTTTAAAAACGGTTTGGATTTTCTTATTGATACAGGTGCCAATGTGTCAGTCATTCCAGTCACCAAGGTTAGCTTAAAGAACCGTAACTATAAATGTAATTATAAACTTTTTGCTACTCCGATTTTGCTGGTACCGAAATTAAAACGTTTGGTGTAATAAAATTAGAGTTAAATTTAGGTCTAAGACGTAGTTTCAAATGGTATTTTATAATTTGTGACGTAGGCAATCCAATCATAGGGGCACATTTTTTAAAAACGCATCGACTATTAGTAGATTTATATAATAGGAAATTAGTAGATTCAGTTACTTGTTTATTCACGGTAGGCACCATTGTAAACTACAATGAGTCAACAATCAAAACAATACAGGAAATGCATCCGTTCCGTGACTTGCTGGAGGAATTTATCGATATTACTAAGCCCGTATCATTCAAAGAAACATTGCCTACGCATTCGGTAAAGCACCACATCGATACGACCGGACCACCCATGTACGCAAAGCCGAGACCGCTTCCATCAGGTAAGTACCAAAAAGTTAAAGATGAATTTCGCTATATGCAAGAACTAGGAATTTGCAGACCGTCAAGAAGCCAGTGGGCCAGTCCTTTACATGTCGTGCAGAAAAAAGACGGCAATATACGACCCTGCGGAGACTATCGACGACTGAACTCAGTAACGAAACCAGACAGATACCCCATACCAAGACTTCAGGACTTCACGTACGCGGTAACAGGTAAAACAGTTTACACACATCTCGATATAAATAGGGCATATCACTTTATTGAAGCTGCACCGGAAGACGTGGGGAAAACCGCCATCACAACACCATTCGGTTTGTTCGAATTTACGCGAATGACTTTTGGTCTCAGAAACGCAGCGCAGACGTTCCAAAGGTTTATGGACAACACGGTTCTGAAAGGAATCGAGAACATCGGGGAGAAGACAGGTAACGAGTATGAGTCATCACTGTCTATTATATCGATGACGTCATCATAGCTTCAAAAAATGACGACATACATAGAGAACATGTCAGGAAAGTATTTGAGCGATTTCAACGTATCGGGTTGACCATAAATCTCGGGAAGAGTTCTTTCAGATTGAACAAAATCGATTTTTTAGGGTACAAGGTCACACCAGCAGCAGACTCAACAAAAGGGTCATTCAGTTACCTTCAAAATGGTTGAGCTGAGTGGGGCTGATGCACGCGTCATGCGTGAACGGGTGCCGTCAGTTAAGAAAATCAGGAAGAAAATAGTACATAATATCACTTACCAAGAAATCTCCCACTTTAACTTTTGTCACAACCACAAAAAAACTCGTCTTGCACTCAATTCACTTCAACTGCAGAAAAACTTAAGCCTATGGGAAAGAACGCCATTTATCTAAAATATCAACAATTTCAATGGTTTTCTGTCAATACAAGAACGAAGGATGTCGCCCCGTTAGGAAAATTCAAAAAAATAAAACCGAGTGCGCTGTCACCAAGTTTTCTAATTTTGGCAAGAGGCAGCTGAGTGGATATGGAAAACATCGTCCCAAAATAAATGACTTTGTGTCCCTTAAGCAATTGAATAGAATCTGACACTTGTCAGACCCAAACCAGTGTCGTCACGATCACGAAAAATATTACATGAAATCAATAATCTCTTATATTTCCGTAATAATAATTGAGTTACGTTTCTTACCCTTTTTTTGGTACCCATTCCTATACATGTTTTCTATGAGATATTTTCATTAAAACGAGTAGGTAATTACAATGCCATCGAAGTCCCGAAGGCAAGCTATTGAGGTTATTTTATTCGTTTACAAATCGATTCGAATCGATTTATCTTAAATATAATTTAATGCTAACTGTAGTGGACGCACTGACACAGGGGGTAAACACATTGGCTCGTTTCGTTACCAGCAGTTATGTTTAATACGTCCGCCTTCGACAACGGCTAGTAAACGACTGCCCGTGAACTCGAGACAATTTATTGGATATTATTTTTCCTTTTAGGAAATATAAAAAAATCTAAAATATAGGTAATACAGGAACTTAAGAATAATTCTCATGAGAACCTTCCATATTAATTATATTAAAGGGTATGGTCCACCATTCATACAAACTTTGGCCACAGTATAGCAACAGTGGACATATATAAAGACAACTTCAATTCATAGTTTATGAAATAATAAACCTTTTACAGCTATTACAGGTTTATCTAAAAGTTGGAGGAAATGAGTTAAATCAGTTTTAATTTTTATATTGCTAGAGTCAAAATGGCGGCTGTAGCATAGCAAAATAAACAAACATTTATTTATTCATTTGGTTAATAATTTTCTTAGTCGTTTAAAATTAGAACAACGTCTAAAAACATTATTTAAGTGACTTCTAAGTATTAGCTTATTTATTCATCAACAAGTATCATTCAACATTAACATCTGTAGTATTTTATTTACATATTTTTATTTTTGTTAGTTAGGTATGTATTGGTACAAATTAAATAGTTCTTACCTGCCGTGGATAAATCCATTATTGTATCACAGATCACGGATTTCAGCAACTTCCAAAGAATTTCGTCTCATTTGAGTAATATTTATAATATATAACTAAAACCGAGTCTAAAAACGAAGCAGGTGCACATAATATATATTACTTTCATGTCTAGCCCAAACTAAGTACCATAATATAGTCATGACATGGGCGCAACAACCTACTGTTCGCCGACCTACAATGCAATTACAATAATACATTCGTATTGCATTGCGACCGGTTTCATTATTATTATAAACAATATAAACAAAATATATTTTTCTAGTAATATGCCTACTTTGTATTTTAGCCCTTATCAATAAACAGTTATTAGCAGCAGGTATTTCGTCCCGTCGGTTGTTGTCTCTGTCTCTGCTCACTTCTACTGAATAGGAACCAATAAACGTTATGTGTTCCCCCGTAGTATGAGCGTGCTTGCTTCAATTGGTATGTTCCACATGCAATTAAAACTAAATCATTGTATGCGAGTTGAGGAAACTCAGGTGTGCTATTGTCGGCGCTTATATTTTGAAAATTAACTCTCACTCTATTTAAGTGCCTTTCTACAACAAAATCAGCTAAATCATTGTTGAAATGTGCATTTCTATTAACTACTTCTAATATCTGATCTGCGTCTTGTCTATTAGTTATGCGAGTATGAAACCTATTTATTAAGGACGCAGCTATAGCAAAATCTATCATCACATGCTGTGAAGCTTTGTTAAAAAAACATTGACGGAATATTTTAAGCTGTTGATCCCCGCATTAACGCTGGCGTTCACGCGCCATTGTCTTACTATTGTGTCTCTAATTACGCACTCAAAAGGTTAAACTCTTGTTTAAAAATACCATTAACAAATTCAACTACCCAACGACAAAGTGTTACTTTTCTAGTTTGATTAGCCTCCATAGTAGAAAGTTGGGTTTCACCTCGCTCTAATGAAGAAGGTACATGCACTCGGTAGCCACACCTTTCTAATAATGGCGCAGTCTCTGAATCCCCTGTCCATTATGAATACATCTCCAGGCTGAAAAAATTGCCTTATTGGACTGCTTTCTGTACTAAATTCATTTAATATGACTTGTGCATCAGATGTTTTTGCTGGATAGGGGCCCAACACATCCACAATATATCCGTCAGTGCATACAAATAGAAAAGGTTTAATAAGATTCCTATATATGTGTAGTGAATATGTTTGTTTTTGGTACAGATAGTTTGAGCTTTTCTGAACATACACATATATACCATCTGCTATAACTATGGGGCTGTTTTCTGCCCCACCAAAAAAACTTTTCGGAATTAAGAGGTTTCGCTGCGCAATTTCGTTTCTAGTTATATGTTTTAACCCTAAGTTTCTAGGAACAAAATCTTGATGTATAAGCTCCCTTGCCATCCCCATCAAGCGTTTAAAGTGGTTTTAGGGGTTTGTAGTAATGACGCGATACGTCGGTCACTATCACCTGTCCTTAATTTAAGTAAATATGCAGCTAGTGCAAAATCTCCTCTGTACTTAACAGAAAGTCTTGGAATTTCTGCAAGCAAGTGTCGAAATTGTTCCTTTTTTTTATTAATGATAGGCTCGCTCCTTTGTCAACCATAGGGTATGAATCTCGGAATCTCGGAATCTCGGAACGCAAGTTCCAATATTACAATTCCGATACTGAGTGATCCAATATCGAAATCGGACAATTTGAAAAAAAAAATAGTTTTAAACTAAACTTATATTTTAGATCCTTGTGAGCGCGCTACCATATTCCTGTTGCCAGCTCGCTAAGCATGCGATACAAGAACAATAATAGTGTTGTCTGTCTCGCTCACTCTTTATCTGCGCGGTACGTTTTGCTTAGTCGCACAAACGAACAAAATATCCTGTCAATCAGTTGCGCTCAAGAACTGTGTAAGTTAAGACGTGTTTGGTTTATAAGTGGCTACACGCAACGTCGCTTTAAAAGATGTAAGTACAAATTATTATCTCATTGTTCTTTTTCAATTCAGTTTGTACTACTGTGTTTAAATGGTTTTATAATTGTGCTTCATGCTAGTTTGTATTAGATCGTAAAAAGACGGTTTCTTCATTTTCATTTCGTGAAAAGAAATCGTAAACAGAAGTTTAGTGTTTGCGTTTAGTCGACTCTTCGCGTGACCAGAGGGCTGGTCTATGGCTAAGATTCAGAAACGAGTCTAAACGTGAACTTACGCTTCCATCTGTCAAAATATATATTCTTGATGTTTACGTCAATCCTTTTCTTTTTTCTGATAATTTCTGCTTTTTTAAATTCTTCTTCCCCGTAAGAGTTCTTGTAAAACAATACGCGTGGCTTATCCTTTTCAACCTTCAAAATTTTTATATCTCCAATCTTAACTGAATTTCCTTCTTCATCCTTCGTCAAATTGACTCCCATTTGGGTACATGCATCTTTCCAATCAACAAAATCCTCTGTGCACATTTCATTCACATGAAATGGTTCAGGTTTTTTTCTAGCCATTTTTATAGCACCGATAAATGCTTCTGGCGAGTACATTGGTCCAGCTTCTAGCAATTTTTTGACCTGTCTTTCTATTAGTGAATGAGCTGCATCACCCTCATTTTGGGTATGCTTTTTTATGAGAAATTTATGTGTAATTGTTTGGAGGTTAGGCAACTTTTGTAATGCGAATAAATATATTGCAATCATTGTCTTGTTCTTTTGCTAGCCTGCGCAATTGTCTGAGTAAAAGACAATGTCAAGACTCCTGTCATTATTAAGTAACGAAAGCTGTTCCAGATACTTGTATACGCAAGTTCCCAAGTCATTTACACCTCTATTAGCGTTGGACTCGTCCCAAACAAAAGATTCTACTTTGTTTGTTTTTAACCCTAGATAACTAAACATTCGTCCGTTCGACGACCCACCTTCGCGAATCTTGTGCTCGTGCAGTTCTAGGTGGCCCCCCCCTGCGCCTCTTTGTCTACCTTCCTAAAACACGTAAACAGTGCACCGTGTGACGCGGAAGTGATTGCACGATAATTAGAACAGGAGATGTGACCATAGCGTCGTCCGCTCGACGAAAGTTTAGTAACAACGAGGTACGTATGTGTTGATCTTTGTATTTTATTTTTCTGAAATATTTGTTCATTTTATTGTTTATTTTTTTCTGGATTGTTTTCATTTAGTTAGTAATTATGAATAATATTTATTTTATAAGTGAAAAGTCCGAATGTGGGTACTTTTTTTATAGAAATGTAATTTTGTACGTTTATGATATCTAAACGTATCATTATATACGTTGTTTATAGTTACGATTTTATTAATTTATTATTTTTATTTTAAGATGGACTTACGAGGAATTGAGGAAGAAGTAATAAGCGCGAAATACCCGAAAAGCTGAAAAATTCGAAGTCGCGCGCAATTGGAACTTCAGTATTCTGCTTCGACGGTGATAAAACATTAGTGTCATTTAAGGCTAAGTCAAACAAAGTGGTATATGTTTTATCGACAATCCATGATCAACCAAATATCAACGAAAGTTCTGGAAAGCCAGAAATTATTCACTGTTATAATAACACAAAAGGTGCTGTAGATACGGTTGATCAAATGTGCTCCAACATATGTACCAATCGTAAAACCAAGAGATGGCCGATGTGCATATTTTATAATATGCTAAACCTATCTATTATCAATGCATATGTTATCAACGTATCTAATTCTTTGCGGAAAAAGAAAACACCTTTGCATCGGCGTGATTTTGTGTTGAAGTTAGCCGACCAACTTATGGAGCCATGGTTGAGGCAAAGATTTCAAACTGTTACTTTGAGGCGGGACATCAAGGTCATGATTCAAGACATTCTCGGTATAACTCCGCCTGTAGATGCTCCAGTTCCTTCTGCGTCAAATGTGCGTAAAATTTGCTACTTATGTCCATCTAAGGCCCGCAGAATGACCAAACACCGCTGCATCAAATGCAAGCGATACATTTGTGGACCTCATAATATCGATATGTGCTGTGGCTGTGTGGAATAGTTTTATGTTACTGTTTTGATTATTTTTTGTTTAGATATGATCCAAAGAATGTACCCATGTCAGAAGTTCCTATGATTAATAAATACTTTTTCCAAAAAATGCATTTAATTTGGCGTAGTCGGTTCGACGAATGTGTAGTAACCATGTAACAACGAAACTAGTTTAGTTCTCTAGGGTTAAATTGCAAATTGTAAAATTCATTACATTTAACTTACATTTATAATAGAAGACTGATACATCGCCTTTGGGGCATTCGAATTCGTCAGCTGATGAATTCGAATCAGATGACGAGCTGGAAGAAGAACGAGACACTCATTTGACAAATTTCTCATCTCGTGTGATGTTTGGTTAGCTTCATCACTGCCTGAAAAGTATTAAGTTAATTTTATAATAGATACGTGAGGATAAAAATATAATCGCAAAAGAAACCAAAAGTACACGCTGGTTTCATTAGGCGTAACCACTTCATTGGGCGAATTATTATGCTTGTCAATCAATGCTACCATTTTTTTGCCTCTTGAGGTACTTGAAAACGCCATTGTTACCTAAAAAGGCAAAAAAAAATGTTTTAAGAAAAATACATAAATGAGAAAACGTGTCTTAAATTATTGTTTGAAATGTTTTATTACGAAATGTTGAAACATTTTACCATAAATAACGCAAATTATTTTAATGTGTAATGACATAAGTGTAGATATGTTTTTTTTAAATATTAATTAATTGTTCTCTTTGTTAACAACAACGTCATAATTCGTAATAATACTCCAATGGTTGTTAATTTTCTCAGCAATATCGTCATAACACGAAATATGCGTGCACTGATTTATTCGAATATAATTGGCATTAACGACACATTTAGGCTAAACACGTTATTCATGAAAACATTTTAAAATCAATTGTACTTAACTTACCAGCAAGAGCGTTGTTACGTAAAAAATGTCGTTCTTCAAGAGCACAAGTACAGCCAACCGCACGTACTGTTACATCACAACTAAATAAATGTCGTTGCTGCCCCAAGTCACAAACGAAAGAGACAATACTATAACGGCACAACTGTGAATATCTGCTCTCTCTCTCTTACTATAGAGCTTAGAGAAATGACGTTTTTACAGTAAACTGAGTGCAATTTTTTCAACACAACTGTATTGATAACTAAAAAATCATCAATTTTGAGAAATGTCGACCTTGTCGCAAATGAGCGATATCCTTCACAGATGTGGAAATTCAAACATTAACCGATATCCATCACCATCTTAATTGTTGATTTTGCTTGCACATTTTAAATTATTTATAAGAAGTTTTGTTGATTTTGAGTCAGGTAGTTTAATTAGTAATAAGTATAGGAAAATAATGAGAAATATGTGATTTAATAAATACTTAAAAACAACCAATGTTTGAACCAAATTAAAGAATACGATTTAAAAATGTTTTTTATTGCACTTAATCCAACCAAATACCGAATTTGTGCAATTTATAAATAAAATGTGAAATTTCTAAAGAAAAAACGAAATTCCGATATAAATATCGGAATTCCGATATTGAGATCTAATATCGGAAATCAGTATCGGAATTGAAAACCTTCCGATATTACATGCCCCAACCCTAACCAGTAATAAAATATATGATCAGGGATTTGGTCAATATTTTCGAAATCTAAGTTGGTCGTCATGTTTTCTTTAAGTAATAATGCAAAATCTTCAATTTGATGAGCATTGAACATCCGGATTGGAATTGCCAACACATGCAGTGGCGGTACCTTCATACAAGCAGAAAAGCCAGGCATGCCTTACTAAAATGCTCGATAGAGAATCAATATCAAACCCGAACTATTTAAAAGTTCGCGCGCTTTAATTCTTATCAAAATAACACAAAGTATCTATCTATGCCACACTACTACACAGCGCGCGCAGAGTTTCGCATTTGCAGCATCTACGCGAGAGCTATATCTATCTCGCTTACACGTACCGGCTTTTACCGGGCTTTCAAATACTATCTCTGTCACTTTCGCAATTATAGCGATGTGCCGTATAACGAGTTAGGACCTTTTGCGTCTACAAATCGATCAGTATGGAAGATTTAAGCCGGGCATTCGTATGAAGTTGCTCGCGTATGCGTGACCTTGTCACCTTGCCAACTCTGCAGTGTTGCCGTTTTAGCGACGTTGTGAGATCTTGGAGATTTTTAACGAGTTTGGAGACTTTTTTTAAGATTTAGCAACAATAAAAACTAGCGACTTTTTAAAATAACGAAATTAAATATTTAAGCAATATCTTAAGAATAAAAAAATTGCGACATCTAGCTAGATTTTTCATATACCTGGCGACTTTTTTTTGCCTAAATGACATCACTGCAACTCTGCGTAAGTAATTTCTGACACCCGTTTGCAACTTACTTCATTTTCATTTGCTTGAGTGGGAATAGTTTTTTGTGTGTTTTCTTAGATTTTCTCAGTGATACAATTGTTTTGGTGACTTACCTACAACAATGAAGGTAATTGTACCTTGTGAGGATTTAAAATGCGTTCTAGTTTTGATTGGCGAAGATAAGGTAAAATCTTTAAACTTTGCTTAGAAAAAACAGTTAATTTCTTCATTAAAACCGACGCCTAATCTGTGTATTTCTCAGACTAGTAAATTGCATAAACGAAAATTTAATAGATCAGTGTATAAAACTAGTTGGCTGTTCGCACACTAATAAGTTGTATTGCTGGTGCTGCATATTTTTTTCGAATGAAGATTCCGTTTGGAATACATCTGGTTATAATGATTTAAATAACATATCTGGCGCCATTAAAAGGCACGCAAATTCCCATAAACACCTGTGTGCAATGGTTTCTTTCGGTAATTTTGGTAAACAACGAATTGAGACATCTATATCACGCCAGTTATCTGAGGAAATTTCAAAATATAACACGCGCGTTGATAACAACCGTAGTGTATTTCAAAGATTAGTCGATATTGTTTGTCATTTAGCACAACAGAAACTTCCTTTAAGAGGACATGATGAGTCCAAAACTTCATTAAATAAAGGCAATTTTTTAGAACTGGTCTCGTTAATTTCAAAATACGATGTCGTTTTAGAAAAGCATATGCAGCATCAGGAAAGTGACAAACCGGGGCCGAGTTATTTATCTAACAAAATTCAAAACGATATTATTCATTCCGTAGCCGATGTGATGCAAACTTGCATCGATTACGAAGTTAGGCAAACAAAATTTGTTTCAATTATTATTGACGAAACCCCCGATGTTAGTCATAGAGAACAACTGTGCTTGATTCTCAGATATAATTATAAAAATGAAATTCATGACTGATTTTTGGGCTTTTAATTTATTGTACCTAATCAGTAGTTTATGAGAAAATTGCGATGATACATACGTAGGTACCTACATACTCAGTCGAAAACTGAACTTTCTTTTTTTGAAATCGGTTAAAATTTTATTGGGCTTGCCTTATTTTGAAACCCTTGGCACGCCACTGCACATGTAATAAAAGGTGCCAAGAATTATTTCTTAAATGATATCTGCATATTCTACAATTAGGTGGCACATAATAATTAAAATCGCAAAACAACCTCACTCTTAAAGCTGTAGGGATCGCAAGTCTTTCGCTTTCACTGCAGTTAGGGAAAATGCAGCAACTTTGTATATCAGGTGCCCTGGCGTAATTAGGCAGACGAACTAAAGCCTCTGCTTCTGCAGGCGACGGGTGTGATGGAGGTGATGGGGGTAATGGAGGTTGCGTTGGTTCTTCTCGTTCACTCTGAGATGCATCTTGGGAAATGGATGGTGTGACTGCTCCAGTAAAATTCACAGAAGCTTCTTTGCCAACAAGGGTGGCATATGTTGTCTGACTGTCTCAGCTGTAACAATATACATTGCGGAATTAATAAAAACCGTGTAAGTATAACAATACCAAAATCTACATAATTATATATAACAAATATCATGAAATACAACTAAAATTAAACTATCATTGAACTGAAACTGGACTTGGCAAGTCGCTAACATACGACGTATTTTAGACGTAACAAATAGTTATAGTGATTATTAATAATAAAATAACTACTTACTCTATTCGGTAATATCCAATCTGCAATAAAATTTCTAATGCGCCTCTCTCGATCTGTGTCATTTCTTAATGTATGAGATCTTGTCCGCAGAAGGGAGCGACCACAGTTCACACATACATGTTGATGACCAACTCTAGGGTTTGCCTCCTTGTCTGGATTCCTTGCTTCACTGGTAGCAAGAGTCCAACAAGAGAAACATATCACACTATCGTTTGATACCTACAATAAAATCTAAATTAATATGTAGCAATGTGAATGTATTCATATCATGTGATGTACCTATGCCTATCAATTAGTTATCCCAATAAAGAAAACTGAATAACAACAACATTATGTAAGTTACGCATAAGAATTAGCATTATTTATTTATCAATAAACATCATTCGAAGTCAATACCTTTAGTATTTTATTTACATAATAATTATTATTATTTTTGTATTATTATATACATAACTAAAGTATTGATAAAATTAAATAGTTCTTACCTGCCGTGGATGAATGTGATACAAGAATGGATATTCTTGTATCACAGATCGGATTTCAGCAACTTCTAAAGAATGTCGTCTCATTTGAGTAACATCAAGTGCACAATTAACACAGCGTTGACGACTTCTGCTGGTCGAAATATGGTGCACAGAGTCCGAGATAGAGCGGCCGGGGTCATTGTCGTACATAGCAGATTCAGAATCCATAGGCAGGCTGGGGTCATCGGGAAAAGCGAGAGCAGAGTTCATTATGAAAGCGAAAATTAATAGCAGCAAATATTCACAAACTGAAGCAAATAGTCGCAATTCACATGCTACGCGGCAAAATGTGACACTTTTTGCCGCCACTTTTCGCCCCATTTGGGTAGGCTAAGGTCTTAAGAACATACAGCCACTGAACTTCACTCAAGAAATCCCGCCAAAAACACCCGAACATTTTAAACGACGCAATGAATATTTTTTTCAATAATAGAAGCAAAATAATTGTATTTCGTATGCATTTTTATCAATGGACCAAATGCATATTATTGATATAATAAATGATGTTAAAAAAATGATGTTCTGGTCGATTATTAAATTGAAAATTCTATGCAATCTTTATTTTTATTATTCCGCCTAAAGGACTTTGATTGATTTTAGAACAATTTTATGTACTCCCAGACAAATTACTATTAAAAATATTGAAGGCGGTCAATATTGGCATAATGGAATAGCAAACATCTTGAAAAAAATTTGCAAAATTGGATTGATGTTCCAGATACAATTTCGATAAACATAAATGTGGATGGTTTGCCATATTCAAAAGTTCTTCTAGTGAATTTTGGCCTATATTGTGTAACATCTTTGAAAATGCGAAAATAAGGCCTTTTGTAATTGGAATATACTTTGGGAAAGGAAAACCAAGAAATCTAAATGACTTTTTTGAAGATTTTGTACATGATATGAATACATTATTAAAAGAAGGACTCCAAGTCCAGCGTTTACAAACAAATATAAAAAGTAAAATAAGGTGTTTCATATGTGATTCACCAGCTAGAGCCTACATAAAAGGTTAGTTTGACTCGTCTTACATTCTCATTGAATGGATTAATATCTCTCATATCAGGTTGAAATACCTAATCATTTGGTGTTACAATAAATAAATTACGCTCCAAACAAAATGATGAACTAAATTGAATTTATGGGCGCCATAAATTCAATTTAGTTCATCATTTGAATAATACAACTTTACGAATCTTGATCATTTTTATTTTTAAATCAAATAAAATTTGAGCCTCTTCTTACACGTTGTATTTAAATTCACATTTATATAAGAATCTTTTTGAAAAAGGTTCAAAAATCTCAAAAATAGCAAGGATTTTTACAATACTTTAGATTATGTACGTTTTTTTTTTTCAAATAATTTTAGACGTCTTAATAAACTTTTTCATTGCCATCTTTTTCAAAAAGATCATAATATGTAGTAAGAAATAAACTTATTATTATAATTTCAAATCAGTCAGTCAGTTCTAAGGCTCCTTCAAACAGGCGCGACCCGCGAAACAATCGCGTGCGACATTAAGGCACCGCAAGTCGCGCAACGATCGGCGCATTTGTGTCGCGCGCGATTATATCACGTGTCGTGCCTGTTTGAAGGATCCTTTATACAGGTACTCAACATCATGGCACTTAATATAAATACTTAGAGTATATTAATTCTTTAATCTAATAAATTTTGATTTTCAAACTAATACAATTCCAAAATTAGATAAAACATTTGAAAACTAAAAGAAAATAATTCTCCCGCAAAAAATCAACATTATAACTTTCAATAAAACGAACATTTTCATAAACATTTAAACTCCATTTACAATAAGATTAGACTTTAAAACAAACCTTTTTTGCAGTCCCTTCAACCGATTTTGATAGCATTGTGCGAAGGCGCATTATCGTGGTGCAAATTCAAGAACTTTCTAACACAAGTCTGGCCTTTTTCGTCGAATTTGCTCTCTTAAATGCCGCATAACGCTCAAATAATATTCTTTATTTACCGTTTGACCTTCTAACAAGAATTCCGAATGCACAACACCGCGATAATCAAAGAAAACAATCAACATTACTTTGACTTTTGATCGAGTTTGGCGTGGTTTTTTCGGTTTCAGTTCAGTTGGAAGGCGCCACTCAGAAGCTTGTTGACTAGTCCACCCACGTTTCGTCATCAGTAACAATGCGTTTCATGAATATTGGGTCGGAATTGACTCGTTCTATCATGTCCTCAGCGACTCTCATGCGATTGAGTTTTTGGAGAAAATTCTTTTGGGACTAGCCGAGCGGTAACATGTTTCATACCCTAATGATTAGTTAAAAGGGTACGGATCGACTCGTGAGATACAGAAAATTCGGCGGCTATCTCTCTCAAAGTCGAATGAGGATTTTCAGTCACTATTTCCTTCACTTTTGCGATGTTAACTTCAGTTGAAGACGTTGCTGGCCTACCAAAGCGAGGCATACTCATAAGCACGTGTTTTTGATAAAGTCGATTCACCGTAAGCCTTCTGTAACATTTTCAGTGACTCCAAACATGAAATTCCACTGGCGATGTAAAAGAAGAAGTTGCAACTTCCAAAGAAAATTACCCCACGTCCGACAGCTGAGAAAAATATCTCAAAAAATAGATAAAAATGAGTATTAATAAATTGCATACCTCCGATTTTCATTCTTACTGGCTATCATACTTAGAAATTGCTCCAAATATTATTTCAGGCACAGTATTACTTATCTTAAAAATATTTTACTTTCAATCATGCAATACCTACTACTCTAACGATCATAAAAAAGTGGAATAAAGATGACATAAAGATTAAACAAATGAACATCTGTGACATTCTAAATTCATTTGCTTTATTGTTACAAGGAAGGTGTAAAGAAAAAAATAAAATAAATAAAACTTATTTATTCCTGTTCTACATCTAGCAAAATATTATCTAAAAAATGCGCTGGGTGGCTAAAAACATCTTCATACCTCGCCCAACCAAGATAATACAAAATAGTCATTACACGGGCGCAGACTCCCACCCTCTTATTAATAAAAATCACCTACTCCAAAGGTAATCCGACGTTACAATTGGAATTGTTACTCCGAAAGTAACAAAGTATTATCTTTGTAAATTAAAGATTATTAATAAACTTAGAGTAACCTCGGATTACCAATACATTCGTTACACCGGAGTTATTACGAATGTTCTGGCAACACACTTATTTTAATAGTAAAAAGAGTGAATTATTGAATGTAATCGAAAAAGAAATGAATGACAGAACTGTCAACCTGACATAAGCGTGACATCACAAACACAACTCCCAAGACGTTCGTTTGTTGCGTGTTGATTTCCCGGCGAAAAAATAATACACCTAATACTCTTTATTATATTCTATTCTATCTAATAATATTATTACACATTAAAAATGAGCCAAAAACGCATTCGCTCTATAAACTGGGACGAAGAAGAAAAGGTAAACCTTGTTAATTATGTTTAATGCGTGGTCTTTATTTATGTTTACCGTGGTTGTTATTTCAGTGTCTTTTACTGTTTCAGCAATTATTTCGTATGGTTTTTAAAGAATATGCCCAAATTATTGAAAATAAATCGCTGGATACAAATACGAACAGGACAAAAGCTAAAGCATGGGAGCAAGTTCACACAAGGTAAGATAGTCTATAGACATTCTTTCTTTCATATCAAAAAAAGGTTTATATTCTAATCTAGTTTTTATGAGGCTAGTGAACTATAGGTATATCAGAACCCCACCTGTACAATTACATAATACATAGATCTTTATTAAATTTGGTATAATTCAGTAGAGACAGATTAAGTGTTATATTTATAGATCACCCCTAATTTAACTTCTGTTTTAGGTTTAATCAGCTAAATGGCCGACCTCGAGAACTAAACCAATTGAAAATTCAATGGAAAACTATGAAAGTGAATGCCCGAAAGTCTTATAGTACTTTTAAAAAAGAAACAAATAAGACAGGTGGTGGGACAAGACCACCAACTCCAAATGACACCATAATGCAAATTAAAGATTTATTACATCCTGCGGAGCTATTGCGGGATGATAATTTGTATGACTCTGATGGAGTTGTGGTTGGAAAAGTAGAGATCCAAACTACTAGTAATACATGTAACGCACAGGTAAGTTGTATAATTATATGATAAATGAAATGATAGCCTAAAAATTTTTTTTCTATAGTTTACTTATTATTTATGTTTTATTTCTAGAATTCAAAACTACTAGATAACAACAGCAATATGTAAGAAGATCAAATAACTGTGCGTATCCATCATAACATTTTTTGTGAACAAATAAGGTTGCACCTATTTAGAATTTGTAAAATATTAACTTATTTTTTACTCTTTCAGAATATTGCATGTATAGAAACAATAGAAGATGTTGATGATCAAGTGTCTTGTCAAAAATTAACTCCTGTGGTGAGCTCACAAACAGTAATACACTATGGTGTCTGTAAAATCTACAGTGTATTTAATGTATAATCTAATTTTACAGATCTCTCCACTCGTAGCTACTCCGGCTACCACAATGGCAAAAAAAATTGATTCAATTCTAGTAAAGGTAATTAATACACTCTGAATTGATGTAAATATTATAATCAATTCATCATAATGAATAATATAACCTTTTTTAACTTTTTGATATGTTACAGACTACTGAAGATAAAACTATAGTAACTCCGATGTTGCACAGGGGCGCAACTCCAGCAAAGAAGGTACTTATTTAAAATATATAATTCTAAATGCTAATTGCACAGCTGATTGCCCACACAAACACACATACATTGCACATTTGGTAGCCCTCTCAAATATTAGTGTTACCTGATAAGTGATAACTTAAAAGTTTTCACTTGATCTAATTGTTAATTATTATTTCCAGGTGGCCAAACGAAAAATTAATTTAAATAATATCATCAATAATGATAAGAACTCCAGAAAGGTAATATTTATTTATATCTACTGCTGCTTATTTTCAAACTTAAAATATTTAATATTTTAACTATTTGTTAATTACAGGACCATGAGGGCTATGTAAATAGCATGATAAGCCATAGCAAAATGCTAAAGGATGAGGAACATATGAGACGGATGGAAATGGCTGAAGAAGAACATGCAATCAAAATGGAAATACACAGGGAAAGTTTAAAATCTGCAATATTACAGAGATAAATTTTAGAATTACAGAAGGAGCGTGATCTCTTATTAAATAAGCAATAATATTATTCTGTCTCTACTTTACTAAGCACTTACCCGTCCATACTTCCTCGTTTTTCAAATATTATTCTACAAATTAAATTGATGTTTGGGACATTGTTAGTTAATAAATATATAAACACATATGTTGCTTAGGTGCTTACTATTATAATTATTGTGCATTTGTGTATTGTCTGTTTACTTTTCTGTGTTGTATCAAATAAATCTTTTCTATTCTATTCTAAATATGTTTTATTGAAGGATCAAAAAATAAAATCTGATCAAGTAAACTCGTAAATCATTTATTCACTTCAAACCTGTGTAAATGTTGTTATAATTATTAAAAATTTTCATTAATAAATGCTGTCCGTGCAGAATTGCCCCTGAGCGAGTTGTTTAGTGCTTGTGTTACTGGAACAGTGTCATCATCCTCTACAACCTCAATTAGGTCTTGTCTGTGCAAGGCAATATTATGCAATACTGCCAATGCCACGATATATAGTTTTATATTTTCTAGTTTTGTAGTGAAACCTCTCAGTAAACAGCGGAATCTTTGCTTCCACAAGCCAAAGCATCTTTCGACTACATTACGGGTTCTTATATGTGCCCGGTTATATAATTCTTCTTTTTCAGTAAATTAATCCGAAAACCTAAACTTGATACAGTAAAAAAATGAGCCAAAAGCGCAATCGTTCCATAAACTGGGATGAAGAAGAAAAGGTAATTCTCATGTTGATTTTGAAAAGACCACGCATGTTGCGTGTTATTTTATTTATTTGCGGTTCTCTGATTATTTTTAATATTTTCTTATTATTCCAGCAATTATTCAGGACAGTCTTGAAAGATTACGCGCATATAATAGAAAATAAAAGCCTAGACACAAATACAAATAAAAATAAAACCAAAGCTTGGGAAGAATTCCACAAAAAGTTTAATGAGTTAAATAGTCGACCAAGAGAGCTTAGCCAGCTGAAAATCCAATGGAAGACAATGAAAATAAATGCAAGAAAAGTATGCAGCACGTTTACAAAAGAAGTAAACAAAACTGGTGGAGGTGCAAGGCCAGCAACTCCAGATAACTCTTTAATAGAAATTAAAGATTTATTAAATCCCACAGAATTACTGCGAGATTTTAACATTTATGATTCCGATGGAATGGTGATAGGTGATGTAAACACTAATAAAGAAAATCAGCAGCTAGCCAACATGCCCATAGAAGCTATTGAATATGTTGATATTCAAGTGGATTTTGAGAAATGTACTCCTTCAGCGGTGAGCTTATATTTATTTATTTATACTTCATGTAGGTACAAGAGTGGTACATAGGCGGACTTAATGCCACAAGGCATTCTCTACTAGTCAACATTTATATCTATTAGTATATTTATGTACCTATAGTTTATACATACCATGGTGTTCATTATCATTTTGTTTAAAATTGCAGGTCTTTCAAAATAATAAAAGCACAGCCATTCCTATGAAAAAATGTGTGAACTCATTGCCTATTAAGATCTCTGAAGATGATACAACCATGGAAACGCCAAAAACAAAAAGTATCGGAATAAATCAAGGAAAGAAGGCGCCCAAACGGAAACTTATTATGAACAACATTGTGGGTCCAAAACCCAGAAAGGACCAAGAAGAATATGTGAGCCGCATGTTAAGCCATAGTAAACTTTTAAAAGATGACGAACATCTGAGGCGAATGGAAATGGCTGAAGAAGAACACAAAATTAAAATGGAAATAAATAAAGAAAAATTAAATGCAGCAATACTTGAAAAAGAAATAAATCAAGAAAACTTAAAAGCAGCAATGTTGGAACGAGAAATGTTGGAAATAAGGAAAGCACGTGAGGCTTCATAGATAAATGTTTTTTTAAACTTTTTGTCAACTTAAATGTTTTTATTTATGTACAGAAATAGAGTTCAAACTAAAAATTCTTTAAAAATTCTCATTGATAAATGCTGCACGGGCAGCATTGCCTGTGCGAGTACTGCTTATTACCCATCTCACTGGAACTTCATCATCACCGTCTTCTTCTTCTTCTTCATAAAAATCTTGTCTGTGCATTGCAATATTATGCAAAACTGCCAATGCAACAATGTAGAGCTATGTATTGTCCAATTTTGTTGTAAATCCCCACAGTAGACACCGAAACCTTTGCTTCCACACTCCGAAACATCTCTCTACAGTGTTACGGGTTCTTATGTGTGCTCGGTATACATTTCCTCCTTTTGAGTATTTGGATTTAGGACCGGAGTAAATAAATAAGGACTACAAGCATAACCTGCATCACCTAAAAGTCTTCCTTTAAATTCCAATTGTTCAAATCTTTGCTTCAATCTACATTCGTTAAATATTCTCGAGTCATGTGTACTGCCTCGCCAATGTGCCACTATGTCCATTATTTCTAAGTTTGCATTTGATACTGCCTGAAACAATGTATCAAAAATACATAAGATTGATGACAATATTGAAATTGTTTCAAAGAAAGGCTAGTATAGCAATAATAGTAGTTATTACTATACTAAATAACTCACTTGCACATTAATGGAACTGTATCCCTTCCTGTTTATGTAATATTATTGTGCTACATCTCCACCAACCTTTGGTATTCTTACATGAGTGTAATCAATGGCTCCTATTACTTGCCGAAATCCACACAGTGCATAAAATCCAGTAATAACTTCATTTTGATCCACTTCACTTTGAGGCATCTTAATCCAATGTGCTCTATGGGCCACTATTGCTAAGGCTACTTGTTTGCAAATTAGTGATATTGTTGGCTGGCTCATGCCACCAAGATCTCCTGCATCGTCTTGAATCTGTTAACATAAAAATTAACTGATTTATAAAAAGAATATAAGAATTTATTATATGACTAGCAAATGACTAGAGATTGGATTACAATGATTAGAAAATAATATATGAAATAAAACATAAAGAATCAGTTTTACCTCTCCACGGGCCCATGTTCTAATTGCAGCCAATACTTTAAGGTGAGGTGGTATAAAGCCACCTCTTGCATCACCAGCTAGATTATTTTTCACCATATCAATTATCGTTACAGCAGTATGTTTAGAAAACCTGTACTTTTTTAAAAATTCACCTTCTTGAAGTTCTTCCAGGGGATTTCTACGTATTTTATAATGTTTTACGCTCCTCATCAATGGCATGAGGTTTTCAACCTCAGTAATATCATCTATCACCCTCAAATCCTCAATAAAATAATCAATATCCATCATTTCGCTAACCAAACAACACATTCAACAACAAAACATTAACGCGCGCAAAGCAGCAAAAATGAAGTAAACTCAACTGAGGTTTGTAGGTTATGAATGCCGTCAAATGTCAAAATACACATTTGTTCTATGCTTACTCACTCCTTAAACTAGGTAGCGCGAAGGATTAACTTTTACGACGAGAGTAGATTCAGATTAGCTTACTCCTTCCTTGCTCCATGTTTATTAATACTGAATTTGATTACTCTTAACTTGAGCTTAGGAGTAAAGTTATTCTTGCTCTAGTCTGTGTTTATTAATAAGAGGGCCAGTGTCCTGCGCCCATGTATACATGTACAACAATATTCTTTTATCGCATGTATCCCTTCAACTCTGGAATTATATAATATATTCGTCCGGTATATTTTACTCCGGACATGTCGTGACTGAATCTTACATCTAATGAGGGCATTATTTTTTTCGTTGTTAATATTTCCAAAACACAATGCCTAATCAGGTCCGGTAATCACAAGCTTATTATCGTAAATGTATCCAATAAAAACAAAATAGAATCGCTAGACAATATCAAGTCCGGTAAGAGTAAGCTTTGTCACAGTAAAATAATCACACGTAATATACACAGTACCGAAGAGTGCTAACGCAAGCGCAGGACTGCGAGCGGAGCCAGTGTTGCCAACTGCTATTGTAAGAAATGCGCTAAACAAAACCTAAAATGCACTAGGTTTGTGCTAATTTTGATAAAAGAGCACCAAATAAATAAAATCAATCAAAATATTTAAAAAAATGAAGTTTTTATTGAGAATATTAAGTTGTTATTACAAAATTAGATCGTCGTCGTAAGAAATGCGCTAAACAAACCGTAAAATGCACTAGGGTTGTGCTAATTTTGATAAAAGAGAACCAAATAATAAATAAATAAAATCAATCAAAATATTTAAAAAAAGAAGTTCTTGTTGAGAATGTTAAGTTGTTATTAACAAAATTAGATCGTCGTCCGAATCAGAGTTGGAATCATGGTCTGAATTCACGGTTGCTGTTTGAGAAGTTGAGGGACCAGGAGTTGATTGTTGGAGTTTAAACTTATAATACATCTCTTTCGAACCGACTTTTTCAAGAACTTCCTTCGGAATATCATAATTGTAGCAAGTTTTATTTGCTGCTCGTAGCCCAGATCGAATATATAATATTGAATTAAGTGTGTGAAGACTCATTCGATTTCGTTGCTTTGTTTTTATTATGTTCATCTGGCTAAACACTCTTTCAACATCGGCGTTTGAATGTGGTAATACTAAAACGAGCAACGCAAAATCAACTAATTCTTGGAATGGGTTATTCATTCCAGCACCTTTGTAATGGCATACTTCAAGCCAAAACTTGACAGTGTCATTGGTGTGAATCCATTTCTGAATGTGTATATTCCGCCACTGATTAATTATCTTATCGATTTCATCTGCATTCACACCAATTTCTTCAACTAAATTGACAAGCAATCTTAAGTCTTTGTTGGAGTTTAGTGCTTGCGATGCGCTTAAAACATTAATATTTTTCAAAATTTTGATATTATGTGGTAATCTGCTTTGAAACTCTTTTATTAGTTTAACCGTAATATCAATGCAACGATTTGCCAATACTTGTTTCTCTCCACCAGGAATATGTTCTAGCGCCTTTTCGAAATTGTATCCAAGATGCGGCGATGGATCCAAATATTGCTCAAAATTTTTCTCTGTGAGAATATCTATAGAGTGGCGTCTTGTAGGAATTATTATTTTTCCAGCTAGTGACTCAATAAGGTCTACGAGAGTCTGTAAAAGTTTTGTAGGGTCCGCATTTTGCCCTTCAAATGCCTTCAGTGAGTTTTGTACTTCATTCAGTATAATTCTTAAGTATATCAAATTGGCTTTATTTTTTGTATCCGAAAACATACAAAAAAGCATTTCCGAAGTATAACAATTGTTTTTAACCTTTGCTATTTCAAAAAATAGTCTGTTTACGGCGGGCTCTATTGAGAGCCATCTTGTGGCACACTTCTGCAATATCTGAAGGGGTTTTTTCCCACAATTTATCGTTTCGTAGACTTTTGAGTACTCTTGGCGGCGTAATGGTGAACAAGAAAACCAGTTATAAGTCTCCCGCAACATGAACTCAATATTACGAGGAATTGTCTCTTCAGAGGCATGTGAAACCGCCAGCTGCAAGGAGTGACATACGTATTTCACTAAAATCAGATGTGGTAGATCATATTCTTCTTTGAGAATTTTGTGAACTCCGTTCTCCTACCATTACGCTGGCATTGTCAGTACCAAGACCAACCAAATTTTTCATACGTAAGCCCATGTCATTTATTTTATTCACAATTGCAGTCACTATACCTCTTGCATCTGCAGATTCTAGTTGAACTAAAGCAAAAAATGTACAAACTATCTGCTCACACTAAAATATCTTATGACCATACCCAAATACTTGTGAACCGATAATATATCAGTCGACTCGTATATGATCGGGCTATATTTGCTGTCACCAATATCTGTTTTGATTGCTGATATAAAATGTGGGCTCAATATATTTTGTATTATTTCTCCGCATTTTGTACGGTGCAATTTAATATTCTGTACTCCTTTGGAATCACTGAAAGCCCTTTTGCATAACTCACTCAAATGGTCAATCGGGAGTACAGATGAATGTTCAGCTATGTACAAAGACAACAAAGCTTCAGCAGTCTGCGAAGCTGGGGTGGCAACTTTTTCAATCACTAGTGTTGTCTGAGTAGGCTGAAAAGGTTTAGATTTTTCTGCATGTTTCTTCGAGTTCAAATGTCGTTTAATATCATTCAGCCTGGCACTCATTTCTACTTTACAATATGCACACATAGCTTTCGTCGTGGTCCCACTGACTGGCCGTAACCAAAGCTTAAATTCAGGATCACTTTCCCACTCCTTGCGATAGTTTTGTTGATAGTTCTTTTTAGAAAACGGCATCTCCATGTTGTATATAAAAAGTTATTGTTTATTTTACACAACACACACAATGAACGGACACTATTATTACTCAAAGACTGGTGTTTGTTAGTGAATAAGAGAAATAAAGAATAAAAGATCAGCTAAAGAAACAATTTGGGAATTCCCCTAGAAAACAAAACTCAGATCGGATGTCCTTGTTCCACTCTCCTCGGTCGGAAACAGCTATGCTATCCTTGTCGTATGCAATTCAGTGTTTCTAGAATCCGGATACACATTTTCATAGATAATTAATGAGAGGTGCGTTCTGAAATTTAACTGTGTTTCAGAACGCGCCATTGATTGGTTTTGTTTTTACCAACGTGCGTGATAAATTGCAGACTTTTAAAAATGCACTAGTTAAGGCTCTAGGCACTGTTATGGAATTTTGAGCGCTAAAACATCAAGAAATGCACTAGATCTAGTGCCGAAAGCACTAAGTTGGCAACATTGAGCGGAGCGATTTAGGAGCACGCGCGCAGGTACACCACTTTTGTTCTCATGTGAGTGAGCGAAACAGCAATAGTAACCTCGGTTTTTAACTACCTGAGTGACGCCGGGATATTTTTAAGAGTAGCTCTCCCTGTGTAATACCCGAAATTATTTTATAAAATAAATAGATCATATTATAGTCAGTAAGAAGTTACTTTAAAAAATAATACTTTTTAAATATGTTAATATTATTAACCTAGTATAATATCTTTTATCAAAATGAGCTATTACAGTGTTTAATTGCTTTTTAATCCCATTGTAAAACTAAAATCAAAAGTTAGTATATTACAGGTATTCTGCCCCTGAATTAATATTTAGAGCAATTTTTTTATGTGCTAGCCAGTAAGGATGATCACCGGAAGTATATCCTTTTTTTATACAAATTTTTAGCGATTTTTTGAGATACTTACTTATCTTTGCAGTCGAAAGTGGGGCATTTTTGCTACTTCTTCTTTAAGACAAACTCTTTGTTCGATGTTTTAGTCCATTATGAAATTCGCAATACACACTAGATATGATATAACTAAAAACAGCACTGTATTTAATATAAATAACAGATGCAACTCAAACTCCGCGCCAAAATGGAAAACAGTTGTGCCAATCTACCAACAACAAAAAAAAAACAAAAATTTGAATTTGCAACCATAAACAAATCATCCATTTCCGATACTTTTCTGACTGAATGTATGTAAGTAGGTAGGGCAATTTTGAATTGAAAAAAATCAGATTATGTGTTTAATTTATTTATTATAACATAATTTATTTATTATAACATAATAAATAAATTAAACACATAAATAAATCTCTAAAACAATTTTTTCTTCTTCTGTAACAAGGTGAGACATTAACCAGTACATTTAGACACCTGTTACGTTTGTCACAAAAAACTGGCCAGGTGGGCTATTTGATACAGTCAATGCAGTACCCAAGTCCGGTCTACAGTGGGCAACACTGGCAGCTTCAATGTGGCTGTCGGCTTACATCAAGGGCATAGATTATACATATAAATACTGAGATAGATACGCCACTCTATGATCCGAAAATTGAGTTTTTGACCCTGACCCTCGCCAGGTGGCGTAACAGTAGTTTAATACCGAAAAAATCCGATAGGTGGCGTCTACCTGACATCTTGATATATTTTCTAATTTTAAAGATTAAAGAAGTACTAGATTGATTGAAATAAATATTCTAAAATCAAAAACTTTAATATTTTGTTGATTAGAATATTTATTTCAACCAATTTAGTACTTCTATAATCCAAAGATTAGATTTTAGAGGGTGGCAAAAATTAAAACACGGTGAAGATGGATTTAATTTTGTTTATTTGTGATTTTTTTACAATATTCATACGCCTGCCGTTTTATAAATGGTCATTCTTATCGAATCGGGATATCTTTCCATTTAAAATTCGATTTACCCCTGTACACCAACTATGTATAATTAGCTTGATTGATAGATTATTAATACATTCAATCAACTTCTCCTTATGTTGAACACAAGTAATTATATTATAATCGCAAGCACAATTAACCCTCTATTGCATGAATTATTAAATTAAGAAAAAATATATTTTTATGTTTTAATGTGTTTTAATAGGGCTTGTAAGACAAAATATAAAGTGAAAAAAAAAATAAGTATCTTATTTTAGAAAAAAAAAACAGAAGCCAAAATTGGCTTCCCATGCAATAACGTCTGTGTATGAGACTGCCATTTTTGGCGTCCTATGCACAACAAATAACAAAACTTACACAAGGTGAAATTCTCTAAAACAGTTTCTTTTCTCATTCAAGCAAAGAAACACGTCACATTTCTCACATTTTATATGAGAACGCAAAGAACAATCATTCTGACATAATTGAAGATTCTTTTGGTGTATCGGGAAATGGTCAATTTTGTCTGTACGTACTGAATTTAGAGGTAGGTCTTGCACTTTTGCTGGGGTTTTCCGTGCCCTTTTTCGAGGTGCGAAAGATTTATTTATACTGGTAGGAGTACCCGTTCTAGATGACGTAGGAGTATTTCCTCTTGACAAGGTAGGTGTACCGGGATTACTGATACTAGGACGGCCTCTTTTTCTTGAGATGCTTTTGCCAGCCTTGAAATAATGTTCAGAAATGGCTAGCTTGAAGTCAAATAGTGACATGTATTGGTTAGTCTTGCGTCGCCACAGTAACCAAGCATTAACTGCACCAAGTGGAAAAATATTTTTTTATACCACTGACGAGATCTTAGTTTGATCCTATACAGACCTAACAAAGAGTCAAGCAAATCAACGCCTCCCATGTGTCGGTTATACACATCAACGCATTGTGGCGATGTTATGTCCTTGTACTGTTTCTCTTTATAAAGAAATATCTAGTCTTAGTAGAAGTCGGTTCACTACCAACAAACGCAGACAGTAAATTGACCACTTTATTGTCATACCATGATACCAGGCTTAGTTTTACGCCATCGACGATGGCGATTTTCTCAACCATAGTACCACGACCTATTTTCTTCAGGTCCTTTTCTGTAGGCATATCAGCGTTAGGTACTCTGTTCATCCTAATGGTTCCCAATGGCAGCAATCCATTTTTATACAGGTAAACTTGCAATTTTATACTATTGAACCAGTTATCGAAAAATATTTTGTGGTTTACATTTCGAGGCACAGTAGATGTGAGTCGTGTAACAACGTTGGAGCTGACACCAAGATCTGGTGCATCACTTGGAAAAATGTTGCTTTGATCGCCAGCAAAAATATCGAAGTCGTAACTGAACCCTGATACGCCACTCAACACTTGATTTTTGTACCCCCACTTATGAGGTTTGGCTGGATTGTACTGTTTGAGTTGGTGGCGAGCTTTCGTGGGTATAATTTGCTCATCTACGGCCAGATATTCTTCTTTGGGTATCAAAAGTAACCGCCCTCTTAATTTTTCTATGAGAGGTCGAATTTTAAACAGTTTATCGTGACTTTGTGTACCGGGTGGTTTGAAATCTTCATTATTATTGAAATGAAGATGACGTTTTATCATTTCAAACTTATTACATGTCATTATTGAATTGACTTGATGCTGACCAATGTTGTTGGACCAATACATCCGTGTAGATGGCAGGTGAACTAATGAGGTGAAGATGACAATACCTATAAATTGCTCAATCTCAGTAGTTGTGATATTTGCTGGCTTGTTAACATTGACCTGAGTAGATTTCAGATTTGACTGTTCCGTAATAAATGTTATCAAATCATCTGTGAAAAAAAATTGGAAAAATTCGGCAGGTGATTCTAATTCTTGAGCAAACTCTGGCAATTCCAGGCTACCACTAAAATTGAAATTATTTTCATCATACGCTGGCATTTTTCCTTCAGTCCAAATAATTTTTTCCTTAACTGCTCGCTTCTGTTTCAAATTTTTAGGTCTAGGATCAACTATTTAGTCATCGGAAGTATCGGAATCGGATGGTAGAATAATTATAGGTTTTTTACGTGTTTGGTTGCGCAAGCGCGAAAACGGAACATCGTCATCAGAATCAGATAGTGAATCATCGTTACTAAGAGAGCCATCACCAGGAATAGGTTTAATGCAGTTAGCAGTGCCATAAAAGCGTGAAGGAAGCATTCTGGAAAGATAAAAAAAAACTCTGAATGCATGCGAAGCCAAAATTGGCTCCTGTAGAAAATATTGAAAATGAAGTATAAGGAGCAAATATTTTGAATAAACTGTGATAGGGGTCAAAAACAGAGGTTTTGCAGAACATTATTTACATTTTTTAACATCAGTTTTCTTACCTTTTCTATTTAATTTCCACCAACAAAGCTGCAATAAATTTCACTAAGAACGACGTCGCGTACGCACCGGAGAAAAGTGAGGTTATAATGACACATGACGTTGGCCATAGATAATAAAAATTACGTTTCGGTTCAGTTTGAATTCCGTAAGCTGTTGATCCCCGTATTAACGCCGGCGTTCACGCGCCATTGTCTTACTATTGTGTCTCTAATTACGCACTCAAAAGGATTATTGCTACATTGACATTTTATAATTTGTTTAAAATTAGGGTAGAAATAAATTACTAAAGTTGAGCAGCCAAAATTGGCTTTGTATGCAATAGAGGGTTTAGCAAATATTTGATTTTTTTATTTAATAAAATTGATTCTGGACAATCACGTAGACATGTACCTAATGATTATGTGATAAATATCATTCATCAAATAATTAAAATTTTCGTTAGGGTGGAATAATGATTTTTTCGTATAATCAACTTCATAATTAAAAGATTGCAAATCAGCTTCAGGTCTACATAAATCACGTGCACAAGTATCATAATTTTTGAATATCTTCGATTTCATTTTTTATCAAATCCACGAACGAAAACCAAAGAACGCAACCCAACAACAGCAGTTTAAAAAAAGTGTTTTACCATTCACAAACAAGAGAGGTGTGTAGAGTCTATGGTCTATGATGCACCAAAATTGTAATGTCGTACAATTTAGTGAATTATGTGCCTAAATATATTAAATAATGTTTTATAAATTTTTCGATAAAATAATATATTTTTACTACTTTTGATTATACTATTATGTATAAATACAAGGTGTTAATGAAATAACCCAAAACCTGAAACTAGTTTGTTTAGAATCGGCAGCAAAATCAATTACAATAATTTTTAATATAGGTTATTTTTTTTCCAAAAAATAATTATTTGTCATGCCGCCTCTAATATTTTTAACGACGCTGTACACTACTGTCTAGAGCTGGCGAGCCGCCCGGGAGACGCGCCGGCGCCCGCGCCACCCCGGCTACCCTCCGCAGTCTCCCTATCGCAGCGGCGCGTGCGCCACGTGTCAACACGGAGTAGGACGAGCGCGTGCGATCTACGTCTCCCGGCGGCAAAATGGCTTTTCGCTTCACAAATGTACAATATTGTGAAATGGTGCGAATGTTAGCGCGATGTGATGATAACGTTAGTTTAGCTGTGCGACTTTATCACGAACAGTTTGGTGTATTTATTTATTTATTTATTTAAACTTCATGTACAGTAGTGGTACATAGGCGGACTTAATGCAACAAGGCATTCTCTACCAGTCAACCTTTGGGTTAAAAAAGACAACACTGTGGTAGGTTTACACAATAAACAAATAACAGATACTTTAAACAGAAAATAAAATAAAAAATAAGTTTTTTATAATAATGAAATACATATATATGCTAAAATTATACACTAATAAATACTAAGAAAAGTGTATCTGTGTCGAACGAGACAATGTTGGCCGCTACACAGCGCCTACGGGATTACGGTACATTTAGGCCTCCGACCGCAGTAGACAGAGGAGGTACCCGAAATAATCCTGATCTGGAGACCGAAATACTCAATTATTTCGCAGAAAACCCGACAGCGAGTACAAGACTGGCAGGTCGTCGCTTGAACTGCAGCCACGTTTTTGTTTGGAACGTTTTAAAGGAGGACAGGCAACACCCATACCACTACAGACGGTGTCAGGAATTAAATGTACTGGATTTCCAGCTTCGTGTTGAATTTTGCGAGTGGTTTCTTGAAGACTGGAGAAGAAACATTCTTTGGACTGACGAGTGTACCTTCACTAGGCGAGGCCTTTTTAATCAACACAACAGGCACATGTGGGCACATGAAAATCCCTTTCTGATGGAACAAGATTCTTTTCAACATAGGTTCTCATTAAACGTATGGGCGGGAATCATCGGCCAATACGTACTTGGGCCGGTATTTTTGCCCCGACTAACCGGTGACTCGTACGTACAATTCCTTACCGAGACATTGCCGGACTTGTTACTGCAGTGGCTCGAAGAAGATGACATACCTTTAAACACCGTCAGCGGGATGTTTTATCAGCACGACGGCGCTCCAGCTCATTTCCAGTGGAATGTAAGGAGATATTTAGATGAGCAGTATGGGCAGCGATGGATCGGTCGCGGTGGGCCTGTTCAGTGGCCTGCTAGGTCACCGGACCTAACTCCATTAGACTTTTTTTTGTGGGGCCGTGTAAAAACTCTAGTTTATGACGATGGGAATGGACCAACAAACATTAGTGACCTAAGAAATAAAATAGTTTCGGCATTTGAAGTAGTGAGAAGTGACACTACAGTGCTAAGTTCTTTGAAAAGTAATTTACGAAAACGTGCTTTAACGTGTATTCAAAAAGGTGGTAGACATTTCGAGGCATTGCTGTGAAAAACAATGAACGAACTTTCAGTAAGTGCTTAACTGTATTATTATTGTAAATAGGTAGGTTGATTTATATGAATTAATTAGTGTAAATATGGTGATTCAAATCTTTTAAACACGCCAAGTTTTGTTTACCACCACCGGCTTTTTGATTTTTCTTTCAACTAGCCTTCGCTGATTTTTAAGCGTGGTAGGTTTACATGCAGCCAGTCCAAAGCGTGGAAAAAGTGTGATGGAAAAATTTGAGTCACTTTTCTATTCCAAAGCAAAACATACGCATTATTTAATAACAGAAGGCGGGGATTAACCTCAAACGATAGTGCTCCCGTGTCAACGAACATTTGACAGCGGCGCGGCGATAGAGCTACGAATCTGTAAGAAGTAACGCGACAACAACATTTACAAATATCTTTTACTATAATTTAATAATACGTCATAAAATAATTATACGTCATATCAATTTATTAATATAAAAATCGGTTGGGGTGTCCGAGGTTTTGGGTTATTTCATTAACACGTTGCATATCGTAGCTGCTGCCATCTATTGGCAAAATAAATGCATTACTTACAAAACTAAGTTGACTCTAGGCGTAAGATGACGCTAGTTTCTTAGCAAATTTTGTGTCTGAAGTTTCTTCGAGCGTTTCACCCCCCTGATCAAGGGTCGGCCCTCAACCCTTACCTCTTCCTGATGATAATGGACGCTCTGACGTCGGACATCCAGGAAGAGGCTCCCTGGTGTATGCTGTTTGCCGATGACATTGTGCTGGTTGCCGAGAGTGGCCTAGAGGTCCAGAGCAAATTGGAGGTGTGGTGGCACAGACTGGAGAGTGTTGGCTTAAAATTGAGCAGAACGAAAACCGAATACTTGTTCTGCGATTTCGGTGGTCTCTCCGGTCCTATGCCCTTAGCTCTCGCTGGAACGCCCATACCAATCTGCTCCGACTTCCGGTACCTCGGGTCGCTTATCCAAGGAGATGGTGAGCTAGATCGAGACGTATCAAATCGGAACAATTCTGGATGAATGAAATGGCGACAGGTCACTGGAACAATTTGTGACCCACGGATGCCCCTCTAGTTGAAGGGTAAAATCTACAAGTCCGTGATAAGACCTATATCATACTGTATGGATCAGAATGTTGGGCTGTAAAAAGACGAATGAAAAAAGATTGCATGTAGCGGAGATGAGAATGTTGAGTTGGATGTGTGGTGTGACGAGAATGGGTAAAGTGAGAAATGAGTGTATTAGAGGAAGTTTGAAAGTGGCGCCAGTGACTGAAAAGTTGAAGGGGAATCGTTTGTCTTGGTATGGTCATGTAAAGAGGCGAGATGAAACGCATGTTACTAAAAGAGTTATGAGTATACATGTGGTGTGACCCGGCTCCTGGGCTCTGAGGGAGATCCCTAGCCGTGCCGCAGTAAATTTATAAAGGAATATTATCAGGTAAGGGAGAATCAAAACAATGAAACCAGTACACTTACTTGCGTGCAATTACAAAATTTATTTCACATCACCCAAAGTCTGGGTACATAAGTTACATTATAAAAGGTTGACAAAATTCCCTAAACCTTAACAGCAAAGTTAGTTCTCTAATCCACCTCGTCTCCGTACAGAGGTGTGTTACAGAACCAGCATGAGAATAAATCACAAAATCAAGGTCGCTTGTGAAGGATCCGTGAGGTGAACCGTCGTGACACCAGCCCAATCGTGTACGTACAGAAATTTTAGGCTGTGCACATCTAGGATATAAAAATTTTGAATCAACCCAAGAGACACAAACCTATCTAATTCCTACTCTCTCTCTCTCTCGGGATTATACCTCACAAAACGAGTTCCAATCAATCGTTAACGTATAAAATCTAGTTACTAGTTAGCATCTCCTAATCTCTAGTTATCGTATCCCAACTAGTTAGCGGAACAGAGCCCCTTGGGGTCAGTGACGAAGAGAACTTCGTCACCACACGACGAACGCGCCCTACGGGGTGAAAATCCTCTCAGGAACTAAACAGGAATAAAAAGGACGGACGACATCAAATACCTGATGTGCTTCGTTGGTGTCGATCGAATAGATGTGGGTACCGTCAATTGGTCCAGCACACCTTCGCGGCACACGCCGGGTCCAGTCTTGACCAAGGTCAACTCCTGACACAGCAGGGCGTCACGTCTCGACAGCGTACCTGACCTTAGGCCTGCCAATAGAGCCAAATCTAGAACAATATCCACCCCAGTCAGAAACCAGAACTAGAAATCTTCGGGAGGGAGTAATTTGTATTTGAAAATTATACTCACACTGATTTTAGGCAAAACCCCACTTGGTGATTAAACCCAGACGGTGGTTTATTCATCCTAGTTGTTCCAGTTTCGATCAAGCCTGCATACTCAGATTTAATTGTTATTTTAAGTATTTTGGAACTTTGTATATTTTTACTTTCTGTTCTATACTTTACATTCACAATATGATCGGGTTTTATTTCTTCAAGTGCAAGAGGACCATATTTGCGCAAATCGAAATATGCCAGATTTTCTGCTGTATTTCTTATGTCCGATAAAACTGTCACTATATTTTGGTTTCCTGAACTCAATTTACTACCATCTAAACCACCCATAACTTCCTTTGTTTCCTGACTTTTTGGAACTTCATCTTTCTTTTCTTTTACATTCTGGACTTTTCTATCTTCATCTCGTTTTATGCTACCTGCAGTTTCTTCATTGCTTCTATTAACGTGCTGATCTTCAATAGTCTCCTCATAATCAATACCAACCATTATGCTTTCATTTATGTCATTTTCTGTTTCTGTGTCTTCATCATTTCATTAATTCTGATGAATCGCAAGAAGGTATTGTGCAACTGGATTCTGAATCTGAAGAACTCTCAACACGACGTTTGTTTCTTTTAATTGATTTCCTTTTTTTTACATCCTTACTTAAGTTTTCTGATGGACTCTGTACTTCTTCTCTTTCTTCCAATTCAGAGATATGTTCTTCTGTTTGGCCAGTCGTTTTCCTTTTTATAGTGGTCTTTGGTTTCTTGGCAGATTTTCTATTTGTCGACAAACATGACGAGATGTCGGCGCTGCAGACTGATTTACCCGATGGAACATTTAACTTAGTGTTTTTCCCTCGTTTAATTGGATTAGGATGTTTGTTTTCTTTAAGATATTCAAGCAGTGTTTGATCAACGTCATATTTAATTTCATCTTCATATTCGGGCAGTTTTTTATAAACCTCATAAGGATTAAACGGGTGTATGCCAGTAGCTTTAAAACCGCTCAGCAAGTTGTGTTTTTTATGTTAGCAGCATCCATAAATTGCTTCAGTAGAAGAGGAAAATGGGTTTTGTTTAACGATGCCTGTGTAGGATTTTCCGTTTTAAACCGAAGAAGGATTTTCCTCCATTCTTTTTTCAGAGGCCCGAAGAAAGTAACGTCGAGGGGCTGCGTTAAGTGAATAGATCTAGGAGGTAAAAATATAAAACGTATTTGGTGAGCCTCACACAATTCTACCACATCAGGATTTAAATGGCTGGATAAGTTGTCCCCTATTACTAATTTCGGCCCTTCTAATTGTCTAGCCCATGGAATAACTATATTTGTGAACCAGTCCAAAAATACAACAGAGTCAAACCAACCGCTTTTCGAGCGATTGTAGCGCGCCCCCTCTGGCCCATCTTTACACCACTCAGTCCATAAGTTTTCTGATTTATACACAACGTATGGCGGCAGAAGTTCACCGTCAGCAAATCCCGCAAACATTACAGATATGCAGCCTTTTGAATGGTTCATGATTCTTTCGGGGTATTTTACTCCTTTTTTTTTTTTTTTTATTCTTGATAGGTTCGCGCTTGACCGCTAACTCACCTGATGGAAAGCGACGATGCGGTCGACGATGGAACGCGCTTACCTAGAAGTAACCTAAGTCCTCGGCGAAAAATACATTTTGTGGAGCCTGGGCCATCCGAAACGTTGGTTTCGTCGTAATTCATAACATTTTTAGGTGGCACATTCTGAAGAGAAATCTCTAGATTTTCAAAATAAGCTTTGAATTCATCCAACGTTCTTTCTGCTCGCGCTTTCGTAATATTTTGAGTAGACCTGAGTGTAAGTTGGTCTCGGTGCCGCTCTAGAAAATGTTTTACCCACCAATTACCGGGAACTTGGTTATTAAATATGTAAGTCTTGTTATTTTTTTTGAGGTAGTCATAAACCGCCAGTTTTAAGTCCAACTGTGATAATGGACATCCAAAATCACCTGCTGCTATGAGTATTTTGACAAATTTTTCTTCTTCTTCTGTAGATAGACGGAAACGCGGGCCAGGTTTATCAGTAAGCAGGTTTTTCACTCTTTTTTCTATTGTCCGTCGGGGTATGCCAAATTGCTTCTCAGCTTCATAAGAAGTTGTATTTTTGTTTCTTACCATATCAACAGCCAACAACAGCATTTATTCAGAGTAATTTTTGTAAGGTCGTGCTCCCAGACGTCTTCTATTTCTTTGTTTGACGCTAAGTTTTGGAGGCATCTTGAATATAACATCTGTAATAGGATATCAGCCAAATTTGTTATAAAATGAATTATGTCACATCCCAATATTTCATGAACGAATAATAAAGTTAGTGCTTTGAACAGCTAAACGAAATTTTAAAGGGTTTCCCACATAAAACCAGATTAGTTATGCAAGTGAAATTTGACAACCCTAGTCATAGGTAAAGTTGCCTTCATGCTGAGTTTGGTAACTTTACCTAACCTCAAATAACATTACCTTTTCGAATAACTCAAGAAATAGAAGATTCTTAGGATTTAATCACTGCGATATACCTCCATGATAATATACCAAATACTATTTAATATACGCCACTTACCTGCACTTTGATTTACTGTAGGAAACACCAATCTTTACACGAAGACGCTGCGCACAAATTTAACCGCATATAACGAAAAAGCACTCTATTTTGACAGTTAACGAAGTTGCTAGCCTAAAAAACTTATTGGGTTACCACAATTTATTACAAAATCTACCAATATCTGCGAAATAAAAAATAAGTTGAACTAGTATAGGGTATGCTTAAATAAAGATACCTACGGAAAGTAAAGATGCCACAGTTGACGGTACAATTATTAAGACACGATCAAACGTATGCGCACGCTCCGTACGCATTTTGAGACGCGTCCGTAAAAATATGAAGTTCTTTATAATTTTCACTTATTATGTAACGAGGTATTTTAATATCGTGTGTTGACTACAGTTCAGGAATGAAGGAGTTCGCAATAGAAAACCATACACATTTATTAAAACACAAAATATTTAATTCCTTTTCCACAATATTTCAAAACACGTCGAAATAAAATCACTCACAAATGGGTTCCGTACTTGCTAATTTAAATTCTATCAGGGAGGAGTTCTAGGTGTTCACTCCTCGGTGTCTCGAACAAGAAGGGCTGGCCGTTCGTTTGCCCTCCGAAGTGAGTCCTCGCACGTCCTGACTAACCGAGATACCAGATACAAGCTAACAGCTCGGCCATTCTGTTCAAGGCACGTCCTCGTGCTTACAATCACATATTTGTTGTTATAAAAGGTACAGGGAAAGAGACAAGAAAAAAAAAATATACAAACAATGTCAGTTTCAGTTATTTCTTCTTAACGATTAAAAATTAGTTTTGGTTCAAATGGCTTATTGTAATTTGACTGACTATGTTTAACATTTATAATAATAAAAATATTATTCCAAAACTTTCACACAACGCCATCTAGTCCCAGACCAAGCAGAAATTGTGCTACGAGTACTAGATAACTGATAAAAATACTTGTACATTTCTAAATATTATAATAGTAAAAATATTGTAATAGATAAATTTCACCCAGACACAGAACAAATTATTGCGCTCATCACACAAACACTTGCCTTGGGTGCGAATCGAACCCACTACCTCTGACACAGCAGCCAGGGCCCCTAACCGCTAGACCGACAGACTAGCCTGAAATATTTAAAAATAATAAAATGCAAACAATTCATCATGATATCTACTATTTTAATTAATTCCGTTCATTCTTATCATTTTCTTCATCATCACTGCTTATTAAGTCTCTACCAAAAGATAGCCACGGCTGCATCTTATCTACGGCTACCACGGCTTCATATCGACGGCCGTGTTTGCGTGTCATGGGGGTGTCCTCAATCATATACCTTTCGTTTGGAAGCACTTTCATTACGCGATAAGGACCTTGGAATTTAACCACCAGTTTTTGGGATTGACCATCATGAGGAACTTGCCTCTCGACGCGAACCAAGTCTCCTACCTTATACTTTTTGGCTGATTTTCTATGACTATTAAACCTTTCTACGTCTTTTAATTGCTGTGCCTTTATACTACAGCTTGCTTTATTTCTCATGCTATTTAAATCCTCCGAGTCAACTAAAGTAGTAGTATCCCATATAATGGGGTTCACAATGCCTTCGGACTTGTTAGTTATATTATATCCAAATAATAATTCGGATGGGCTTTTTCTAAGTCTTGTGTACTGTCGTATTGATGCCTACTTGAATATCATAAACATATTCATCCCAACATTTGTCATCCTTGTTATGGATACTAGTCGAAAGAGCATCTAGGATAGTGCGGTTAAACCGCTCAACTTGCCCGTTTGCTCTGGGTGTTGCTACTGCGTTAGTTATATGTTTTATCCCGAATTTTGAAGTAAATTCATAAAACGTTTTGCTAGTGAAGCTGGATCCCTTATCAGTTATTATACGAGTGGGAACTCCGAAATAACTAATATGTTCTTTTATCACGCGTATACTTGTGAGCGACTTTGTATTTTTGACAACGTTTATATTCACAAATTTTGTAAAGCTATCAACTAAGACAAGTAAATAACAGTTACCCCTCTTACTCCTGATAAATGGTCCTAAGTGGTCTGCATGTACAGACGCCTGCAAAAGTGCTTAGATACCTTAACGCCTATTTTCCCTTGCACGTTAAAGTTCAAGTTTTCGAAAATTAAACTAGATGGCGTTGGTTTCTTCACAGCTAAGTGGCGAGCAACAAAGCCAATCTCACAAAGTATAAACTTGACTTTTAGTTTGACAGAAAATAGACACAAGCATCATCATTGTCGTCAACAACTGATTGTAGTTCATAATTTCATCACTAAAATTAGAGTCATGATGGCCTAGCGGTTAAGCATGTGCAGATCGATGCGTGAATCAGTGAGCCGTGAGTTCAAATCTCACGTAGTACTTTACACTTTTTGTAAGTTATGAATAACAAAAGAAATCGGTAGGAATTATATCAAAGCTAACAAGTGGATATTTATTTGTAATATAATATTCAAGTCGGTAGTTAATCATCAAAATGATAAAAGAGTAGGTAAACAGGCTCACCAAACAAAAAGGAACTATTGAAAAAATATAGATGTTTATTTCTTACAGTTTATTATTCAAATTTAACTGTCAGTTTATTAATCATCGAATAACATTATAATATTATATGTAATTTATTTTTGAGGCCATAGCTTAAATATTCGTTTCCAAAATTCGAAAGAGGATTGAAGCGTATGTAACCTTAACAAAAACAAACACAAAACTAGATAATTTTATCACAAAGGTCAAAAGGATTAAATATAGGCTAAAAAATACAAAATTGCACAACGAAATATCAAATGGTTAGTAGGTAACATAAAAAAAATAAATTATTTTGTGTTTTAACTTATTTTAACTTAAAAAAGTTATGAACACTTCATGTTCATAACTTTTTTAAGTTATTTTAAATATTTACAAGTATTAGGTTAAACACACATAACGAGATCTCCAGTTAGTATAGAGAATAAGTACTGAGTAAATAATATTAATAAATTAAGTATAAATTATTTAATAGCTCGTGTAACCACTATTTTGGTCAATAACAGCTTGCATTCGGGAACGCATTGACAGCAAATTTATAAAATTTAATACTAACGTTTGAAGCAGAACTACAAGTTTATAAACTTCACTTGTTTAACATTAGTCATCAGTACAGTATGTACTCGTATAAATATATAAAAGATAATCTTCAGGCTAACAAAGTCATTATACATTGTGATTTTTCCGAAAATTACACTTGTAAAATGTATCAGGAAATCCAAGCTGTCCATTTTGGTGCATCTCAATACCAAATTTCGCTACATACCAGTGTCATGTATAATAAAGACAAAAAACCACAGTGTTTCTGCACTTTATCTGATTCTACAGAGCATTCGCCCGAAGCAATTTGGGCACATCTAAACCCAATTTTAACGTATATAGCCCGTGAATATGAAGATATTAATAGGTACTGTACATGTATTTTCGGATGGACCGGTAACGCAATACAGACAAAAAAAGAATTTCTTTTTGTTTAATGCAAGTACATATTAAACAGTTTGGCTTTATGGGTACATGGAATTTTTTCGAGGCCTCTCATGGCAAAGGCGCAGCAGACGGGGTAGGTGGCACCGTGAAAAGACTTTTGGACAGGAAAGTTGCTCATGGAGCAGATGTTCTGGATGCAGAAACAGCATTTAGGCTTTTAAAAGATGAAATTGCTGTAAAACTTTATCTTGTGAACGAAGAAGATATTCAAGCTATTAAAGAAAGCTTTGAGAAACATTTTTCCTCTCTTAAACCAGTTCCCAATACCATGAGTATTCACCAAATTCAGACTACTCATGGAAATTCGCATGCAATTTTTTCAAGAATTTTGAGTTGCTTCTGCACCAATGCGTCCATTCGAGGATTTTGTAACTTATTTCCTTAAAAAACACCATTTGCTAGAAAAAGAAGAAATTTTAACTAAGAGACGGGCTAAAAGAATTTTGTCATATTCTTCATCTGATGATGAATGTATCATATCCACTAAATGCAGTCATACCATACCTACACTACCATGAAATCTACTGTATCAGAAGATAAGGTAACGGTTCTCTCAGATGTCCGAGTTAATTATGATGAAAAAAACTAAGAGCTTTATTGAGTGGATCAAAACGGTACAACATTTCTTCATGCATCATTTCGGACGACTTCAAAGATTTAAGTGAGTGAATTTCAACAACTATGATTTGTTACCTAATTTTGGTGGAAAAGTTTGTTTCTGGTTTTTTTAATAATCTAAGATGTTGATAAGCAAGAGATACGTATTCAGGTACATAAAATGTGAGAGAAATTTATTTATTCCTGAAAGCTTCTAATGTATTGTCGACACCAGAATTGCTACGACACCAAAATTGATATCTGACACCAAAATTAGAAATATTGACACCAGAATTTATTTCTGTCACCAAAATTAGAAAGTCTTGACACCAATTTTTTTTTACTGAACCAAATTATAAATAAAATAATAATAACAATCTTATTTATAGTGAATAAATGTTTTAATAAAAAAATAACATAATGAGATCAATAAAAAAAATAACAATCAACAAATACAACTTTCTTATTTTTCTGTCTTGATAATTCTACAGTTTTTAATTTAAATGAATTGCAATCACTTCCTCTAACCTCTATCATCATCATCATCATCATGATAATTTTTAATTTTATATAAATAATTTTTTAACATATTATGTTAACATATTTATGTAATGAGATCAATTTTAAAAATTATCAATCAACTAATAAACTTTCTTAATATTCTAAGTCTTGTCAATTTTTCAGTCTGTAAATTAAAAAATATTTAAATCATCTTCGCTATCATCACCATCATGATCATTTTTATAATTTTTATTAACTGTTTTATTTTCTTCCTTAATATCCTCCACTGTGCATTCATATTGTAATAGTATTTCACTATTGATATTATCAAAAAAAGAAACATTTGGAGTTGTTATTTGGTCATAGTCTGCCATACTAACCAAATCATGCGAAGGGCCGGTTAGTTGGAATTGGTTTGGTTTTTTCAAAATAAATGGCTTAGATGCTGGAAATCTATATATTTGTGGTGGCTGAACATCGGAACAGGCATTTGTTATTGACGATGACTGTCTCGAACTTGTAAGTGACACAACATCCCTTATTGTTTCGACTTCTTCCTGAACATTTGTCTCAGTTGGCAATTCATAAAAGCCCATATGCTTCCCATGGCAGCATCGAATTGTATCATAAAGACAGACTGGCTCAACACAAGATAACGAACGCATTGCCAAGCCGTTGGTAGAAGTCTTCGTCCAAACAATTTGGTGAACTTTCATTGATCCAGGGAAAGGTTTAAGATTTTTTGGCAAAAGCTCATCTTTGTCAATGACTTCATGTTCTTGAATAATTTCAATTTTAACCCCTGTGACGACTGTTTTCAATCTTTGGACAAGGTTGTCGATATCTATAATATCTTTTCCAAAGGCAACTAGCTGATCTGCTGATCTCTTGAGCACTCCGCCGACGCCATCAGGTGCACCTTTTCCGTGCCCACATTCACAGTAGTGCCATACAACACATGTCAAGTTAGGAAGATAGATTTTTAACTGAGATATTAGGTAGAAAACTTTTTTGTTTCTGTATTGTGCTGACGGAGAATCAGAAACAAAATGAATGGTACAAACTTCGGAAAGGATTTCTTTAACCTCACGCAAAATCGGCATTAAATGTGCCCATACCGAAGATGCATCATGTCGCAAAGATGTACTGGCAGTGCAAAATGACTGAGCTTTGGTTTCATTTCCTGAACGATAGTAAATTACTGAAGTGTGCAATGTAATTTGCGATCGGCTAGCGCCAAAATGGACGGATTGAACCTCAGAGCCATATTTCGTATTGTAATTTTCACTGAAGGCCATATGTATTAAACATTCGTTTTCAGCTAGTTGTTGTTTTACTTTTTTAATAGATTCGTATTGATTTTTTATATTACCACAATGCGCCATAAACGGTTTAATTTCTTTTTCAAAATGTTTAATTACTTCTAGAGGTTTATCAATTTTCTGAACTTTCTTAATAATATTTGCAGACTTTTCTTCATTATTTTTTATATACATTTTAGTGCCTTTTTCCCAAATGTAATAGGAAATACTATTTGAGTTATCAAATTCATTATACTTAATAACTTTATGTTTACATTTGTCGCATCTACGTTGCAAACATTCAACTTTCGTCTGGTTACAAGTCAAACTACGAAGAATTTCTGAGGTGGAATTTTCATGAATAATCTTATTATTCTTTAAGGAAGAAATTAATAAATCCATATTGGCATGCGGTTTACATAAGCAAGTATCACGAGAGTTTAAGCTTGGTTGTAGGACCCAAAATGGTTTTAACCTGGTGAAAGTGACATAACTAATTGGTGGGTGTCCGGAGTCGAGGTATTTGCGATGGAGATTTTTGAGAGAGTCGGTTAGATACCTTTTTTGTTTTTTTAGTTTATGTCGCGTGATACAGTCTTGTTTGCCTGGACACTGTTTACTATTTTCGTCATCTTCATAAAATGACTTCACTAGATTACGTATTTTTCGTTTTTCAGGACTGATTTTTTTTTTAATGAAATTTGGGGTCAATTTATTTTTATGATTTGGGCTGATCTTTGTGATTTGTTGTAATCTATAAAGTCTTTTGCGATACATTTCCTTTTCTCTTTTAGTTTTTATAATAGTTTCCCTTAGCATCATAATTTCTGCGGATTTTCTTCTTTGGTATTGCCTTAGTTTATAATTAAGTTCTCTTCTTAGAACAAAGGAATTCGTTGACACATCGGATTTTGGACTATTGAGCGCAAAAGTAGAAACTGGCGAGTGTATGGTACTGACGCTGGGCGCGATTGGTGGCGAACATGGTGGATAAACTGGAGTGCTTGATTGTTCAATCCAAAGAGCCAGGGAGAGAGGTTCTCGCCTTGAACGAACCTCAACGGAGTTCGTTTCTGAAATACATTTAATGGGAATGTCCTCAGATGTTTTTTCTGGAAGTTGTTTTTGAGAACGTAGAATTCGCGAAGACTTTTGATGCATCTGCTGACTGAATGATTGTATCTGGGATGTAGTTAGCATAGGGCTTTCAGAGCGAGGCAATATTGATGGTGAGATCCTTTCATCATTGATACTCGTAGTTTCACATAATATCTGATTTGCTTGCTTAGTATTCCCTAGGATTGCCCTTTTTTTCCTTTCATAATAAGCTTTAAAATTAACCCGATTCCTTTTTTGTTGAACTCTGCGAGCACGCGGTGGCATTTCACTCAAAGGTACGATTTTCCCTTCAGCTTTTTTTTTGTGATATCTTTCTCTTTCTTTTCTTCGCAATTCCTCTAGTTTGACGGGATCATTCCTAATTCTTTCTTTTCTCTTCCTTTCTGCCATTCTTTTCCTCTCCAAGCACTCTGCGTGTGTCAACTTTGAATTTTTTATCTTTGTCATGCTGGAAAACAAATAATACCTAAATTAATTTTTTATTGCTATTGAAAGCATTTTTCGTTCTAAGCGTATACAGTACACGAACGTTATACATTTTTTTGTTTCTTCGTCACTCTCAAGCTACTCGTAGGTATAATATACTGTACTTCCAAACCGAGTTATCTTATTTTGTTTTTTTTTTTATTTAGGTGGGAAAATCATCTAATAACATCCCGCACTCTTAGGCGGAGCGGGAGATAGTGTCAGACTTTTACTGGCTAAAAACCCACTCCTGTTCCTTCTTTGCCATTATTCCAGGGCCCCGGGGATCACTTTCGCATCACCCATGGCCCCAGTAGGCTTCAACCCTGCTGGGCTCCTGCGGGTGCTGACAACTCTTTGAGGCGCGCGTGGAACACTTCACGCCGTCGACGACTTGGGCTCGGTGTGGACGGTTTCCAGACGGTTAGATGGCGAGCTACCCATTGCTCGCCATCCGCCAGCCCGCGCCTACAGTGGCCGGAAATCGGAATCGGAATCTCATTACTGCTTTGCAGAAGGAGGCGACCACCTGCCACACCTCCTCGCTCCAGACTATGGCCTGTACCAAGGCCCAGTGCGAGAAATCGCTGCCGCCAAGCGACCCCACGAGGACACGGCGGTGCTCTGCCCAAGCGGGGCACACCTCTACCGTATGCTCCACCGTGTCCTCCGGGCGGTCCACACAATGGTAACACCCGGGCGTTTCTTCTGCACGAATCTGGTGGAGGAATCTCCCGAACTTACCGTATCCGGTGAGAACCTGCGTCATGCGGAAGGTAAGGACGCCGTGAGGTCTTTCCAGCCACTCCTCAAAGAGGGGGCTTACCGCCATAATTATGGCGTGCTCAGCACTGGGTTGCGACAGTCGCTATCGCCATTACACCATGAGATCCCGCCGGAACTCTGTCCGCCATGCCGCGACTTGGCGCAGCAGCGAAGTTTCGCCCCGACGTTGCATCTCAAATCCCACGGTGGCAGGCCAGGAAGAAGGCTCGCCGCTTCGCGGAAAACCGTGTCGTATCCCCTCACCATCCGGATGGCGATGACCCTCTGGCTTGCGTTCAGCTTGGCCACTGGTCGCTTTCGTAGTGACGCCACCCATACCGGCGCTCCATAAAGGGCCATGGACCAAACGATCTTATTATGATACGTTTTCGTTTGTCTTTTTTCTTTTAGTTACGTACCTCACGTAACTCTAAAATCTAATTTTGGTGTAACTAAGCAATTTTGGTGATTGGTAAAACACCACCAAAACCACCAAAATTGCACCACCAAAATTAGAATCTTGATGAATATGTTTATTTAAAAAAAAACTACTAAGAATGTACTATTTATATTTGTATAATTTTGAAAGCATACCTTAACCTTTTATTATAAATTTAAATTACAAGACCGACTTAGTCATAAAACGTTTTTAAAACATTACACCAAAATTGCAGGTTTTTTGTCCGATTACTACGAAAAGACTTACTTACGTTTTTGGCGGGAAATCGCAACGGGATGGCACACGTCTGTCACTGCTGCGCGTGAGCGCTTGACTAAACGATGTGAACGTTGGTAGCGTTGTCCATCTAGGTTTATTCTATACGAGTCACTTAATGATTAGATTACTCCCACCAAAATTTAAAATTTCGGGCGGACAGTCCTTTTCGATTTTCACTAGGATAAATTATTGCCCTAAATATAAAAATAAAACTGTCATTAGATAGAAAAAATAATACTGAATACAAATAAAATTAGTGATTTCTAGTAAACTAGTGTAGTTTCGTTTAAGCGGTGGTCATCCCCAAAAAAACAGATTGTGGACGCGCCACCAAACTTAGAATTATGCTAAATAACTATTTTTTTTTTCCCCTACAAAAATGTTATCTATAAAATATTGACGGCCTGATCAAGATAAGTTCGCCTTGTTTCTTTAAACAAAATAACTTCGTTGTACGTTTACTTTAAGATATGATTTTCAGCCGCGCCGCCTAAACATTATGCTTGAGAAAATCACTCAAGTAATAAAGTCTTTATTAATGATCAAAAAGATAATATAACGGAGCCATCTACTTCAGGTAGTGTGCAATATATGCAGAAAAAAAGGAGTAATTTTTTCTTACATCTAAGTGACTCTGATGACGACAGTCTTTAATTATCGTGGGTGCGAGTGAAACATTTATCTTTATCGGTTCTCTTACATTACCAGCTCTTGTTGTGTTAAAGTGCTCCTAAATAAGAAGTTAATTTCAATCTTGCTTTACAAGACTGAAATGGCTTTTATTAGTTTATAGCTTTTCGAAATATTGTCAGTTATTGATTGCACACCTAGGCATTACACACGCAACAAAGATTAAAACTCTGAACACTTTGTGAATACCTAGATGTTATATTTGTAGGTGTATTTTTATTACAGATATAACAAAACTACACCGTATACACCTTATGTTACATCATCTACCCTGGTCACCAGGGAGAGTGGAAACGGCGAGAGATGTCGTGCGGTGTTCCGCAGGGATCGGTACTAGGACCACCCTTGTGGAACATCGGCTACGACTACGTGCTGCGCGGCGACCTCCCTGACGGGGTCAGCGTGGTCTGTTACGCAGACGACACGCTGGTCCTGGCGCAGGGAGAGTCGTACCAGGCGGCGGTCGAATTAGCGACACGCGGGGTTGCGATAGTCGTTGATAGGATCCAGCAGTTGGGACTCGAGGTGGCACTGCAAAAGTCCGAGGCCATGTGTTTTCACGGCCCTCGGAGCGCGCCGCCTCGGCGCTCCCAATTAACGGTAGGAGGAGTTCACATCGGTGTCGGGTCGACGATGAAGTACCTGGGACTCGTCCTCGACAGCCGGTGGAATTTCGAGGAGCACTTCTGACTTCTGGCTCCCAAACTGAATCAGACTGGGGCTGCCCTCAAGCGGCTCCTGCCCAACCTTGGGGGTCCAGACGCCTCCTGCCGGAGGCTCTACGCTGGCATCGTACATTCCATGGCCCTTTATGGGGCGCCGGTGTGGGCGCCGTCACTGCGAAAGCGACCGGCGGCCCTACAACGACCATGTATAAAATAGTAGGGACTTCTCAGGAATTTTGGAAATTAAAAAATCAGGATCGTAGCTTGCAGTGTACCAGTTTAATTTTGCCAGGATGAAAAGCAATAATTCGACCCAACTTCCACTTCAAGGGTGGCTGGTTATCCTCCTTGATAACAACGAGCGAATCCAGGTTTAGGCTGTCGTTGCCGGTCCGCACTTTACACGCTGCTGAAGTTCGGAGATGTCCTCCTTGCTCCATCTCGTCCAAAAATGCTGCCGCAGCTGCTCGACATGTTGATGGCGCGTCAAGTGAGGAGTGGAGTGGTCCCGGATGTCCTTTACAGGCAGAGACGTGATAGGTCGGCCGATCAAGAAATGACCAGGAGTGAGAGGCAACAGGTCTTCTGGGTTCGACGATAGCGGTGTGAGCGGTCGAGAATTTAGAATACCTTCGATTTGTATTAAAACGGAGTTAAGCTCCTCGTATGTTAAATTACAATTGCCCAACACTCGGAACAAATGAAATTTGGTCGATTTGACACCCGCCTCCCAAAGACCACCAAAATGTGGAGCGTATGCAGGTATAAAGTGGAAGGTTATACCGTCTTGAGCTGCACTATCAGTTAAGGAGTCACAACTCACAGTTGCGTTTCAAAAAATCAGATATTTCATTGTAGGCTCCTACAAATGAAGTTCCGTTATCGGAGTAAATGTTGAGAGGTTTTCCTCTCCGAGACATAAACCTGCGTAAAGCCTGTAAATAATTGCTGCTCGTCAAGTCACCAACAAACTCTAAATGAATGGCCTTGGTGGTGAAGCACACGAAAATAACGATGTATACCTTCACCAATCTACATCCACGACCTTGATGACTAGCCGCGGTTATAGGGCCTGCATAGTCAACCCCTACGTTTTGAAAGGGAGAGTCAGCTGGTGAGAGTCTGTTCAGTGGGAGATTACCCATTTGAGGAGTAACTGTCTGTGGCTTTAGTCGCTGACACCGAACGTACTGACGGTAACAGGCTCTGGCTAAGTTGTGACCACCCAGTGGCCAGTAGGTCTCTCTAATTGTACTTAACAATAATTGAGGACCTGCATGCATTAATCTAATATGCTCAGATTTGAATAAAAGTTTAACAAAATGATGAGTGGACTGTAATAATATTGGGTGTTTCTCTGTGTATGAGTATTCGGAATTGTGTAACCTACCCACTATACGAATAATTTTATTGTTATCTAGAAACACATTCAAACCTAATAATCTATTTTTAAGTGGTAACTTTTTATTATTTATTAATAAATTATATTCAGGGAAAGATTCCTTTTGCGACTGAATAATAATACAGTTTAGCGCATCTTGTAATTCCTGAGTACTAAAACAAGATGTCTTTTTTGTTGAGCGTCCTTTGCAAGTATTAATAAAACGGAAAACATAACAAATGGAACGCTGTAATCGATTAAAATTGGAAAATCGATTAAACTCGATGATTCCTTTAAATACTCGTAAATCTTCAGAGGCATGATGATCTTGGGCTAAATTAACTAAAATAGTATTTTTAATGTCTGGTAAGGTATCTGTATTTGTAGCAGTGGGTGGCCATGTAGTACTATCGTGTTTTAAGAAGCATGGGCCGAACCACCACAAATCCAGTGATTGCATAGCGGTAGGTTCCACTCCGCGAGTTATTAAATCGGCTGGATTGTCGTGGGTCGACACATGTCTCCAGGTACATGTACCGGATGTTTCTAACACTTCGGCAACACGGTTACGAACGAAAGTATTTAATTTTATTGACAACATTTTCAACCAACCCAACACTATCATGGAATCGGTCCAAAAAACAATACTAGACGGTTTAATTTGAAGAGAATTAGCAACCTTTTGATATAGGCGTACGCCAAGCACAGCAGCACAGAGCTCCAGTCGCGGTATAGTTAGTGGTTTTATAGGAGCGACGCGACTTTTGGCTGTTAATAATCGCACGTCGACGTCACCCTGCTCATTGATACTGCGCATATACAAACAAGCGCCATAGGCTTGCTCAGAAGCGTCGGTGAAAATGTGAAATTCGAACTGTTTGTATTCGTCACAGAGCACGCAACGTGGAACCCGTAAATTGTGAATGCAAGGTAATGATTTAATTATGTTCGCCCATATTGTTGCAATGACAGGTGATAACTGATCATCCCATTTTAACTTGTCTAGCCAAAGTTTTTGAAGCAGCATCTTCATACTCACGACACACGGTGCTAACAACCCTAAAGGATCGTATATTCGTGCAATTACTGCTAACATGCCACGCTTAGTGTTTTCAATGCAGTCAGGAATCTTTATAGGGAAAATGAGGTCATCTGTGTCTGTTCGCCAACTAAGACCCAATGTTTTACTACAGACATCACCTTCCTTGTGGAACTCGAAACAAGACTCGTCAGATGGTTCTGAAATTAAAGTGGGCTCGTTCGATTTCCACTTCCTTAATGGCATGCAAGCAGAAGCAAGAGCATCAGTCACCTTATGGCGCAACATGAGAGCTTCCTCATACACGTCTTTACCGGTCAACAGGTCGTCTACATAAAAATCATGAAGAATGACTTCAGCGACCCTTTGATCCTGGCATTCCAGACCTATTTGTTTGATGCACCTAGTCGCGAGAAAAGGTGCTCTAGCTTTACCGTACGTAACTGTATTTAATTGGTACGTTTTCAAAGTACTATTAACATCATCACGCCAAATTATTTGCTGCAAGTGCCTATGTGAAGGATCTACAGACACCTGCCTGTACATCTTCTCTACGTCAGCAGAGAGGACGTACTTATGAGTTCTAAATCTCAGAAGAATTGCAGTCAAATCGTCCTGAACGGTAGGCCCCACCATCTGTATTGCATTTAAAGAAAGTCCAGAGGTAGTGGGTGCACTAGCATTAAATACAACCCGTAATTTTGTTGTACTACTACTTTCGCGCAGGATTCCGTGATGAGGAATAAAATATGACCGCAAATCTTCATTAACATGACACTCCGACATATGGCCTAAAGAAATGTACTCAGTCATGAACTCTTTGTACATTTTATCAAGCGGAGGTTGGCTGAGGTTTCTGCGCTCTATTGACAGAAAGCATCGTTTTGCACGATGATATGAATCGCCTAAACTCTCCGGAGATTCTTTCAACGGAATCTTAACACTAAAATGGCCATCTGACAAACGCGTCGTGTTTTTTATAAAGTGTTCCTCACACATATTCTCCTCAGCTGAATAAGTCGATGCATCATGGCTAATTTCCTCGAGCTGCCAGAAACGCGTCAATTGGTTTCGGATGTCATCTAACTCATTCGAACTGGAAGAACTTTCGTAAAAATCGTTAACGAAATTACATTTAATTGAAGAAAGTTGAGAAGAATTAATATTATAATTATAGCCGCCGTTAGTTGGGCCACAAACTAGCCAACCTAGTCTAGTTTGATGAAGTGTTGGTTTCCCATCACCTAATAAAATCTTATCAGATCCTAATAAACTCCAGAATACGTCAGCCCCTATAATCATACTCGTATCAATAGAAGCCGGTGTGTGGAAATATGGATCAGCTAAATGAATATTTGAGGGTATATTTACATGTACCTGTCTAGCGGGAACATTATCAGTAATTGTGGGTAAGACAAAACAAGTTAAATCATTTGAGTACGATTCGTGCAACGAGTTAATGTGCACACGACACATTTTATTAACATGAGACAGATAATTGTTTATACCTTGTATAGATCTTTCGGTGTTTAAATAACTTTAACTTGTTATATAATTTCTCCGTCATTAGACAAGCCGAACTACCTGAATCGAGAAGCGCTCTAGCGATGTGTTCTTTGTTATTTACATCGTAACATCTGATTAGTGCAGTTGACAACAAAATGTTACCTGTGCTAGTCGTATGCGAGTGTGCGGAGATATTGGCTGAAAGCGCAACGTGATTGTTTGTGTCGGTAGTTGTTAAACGTGTCTGTATGAAACGCCAGTACACTAAAAACTAGGTCACTATTTACGCGAATATTAATTTATTAGATATTTATTGCATTGATGAGCACGACTGAATGCGATGAGTCTCGAATCACAAATCAAGTAGAAAGCTGTTGAGAGCATTTTCTACCCTCACCAATTCCGTGTCTACGAGTCCAGGACAGCTTATCGTATAAGTAAGAAGGGGAATGAGACTTAGTAACTCCAAAAAGCAAGGTCGCCAAATGCAGTTTACGTCTAGCTTTCATTTTTAAAATGTTGTGCTCGTTTAAAAATGGTGTTATATGTCCTCTAAAAGGAACGTTAAAACAGAAGCGTGCACAGGCATTTTGAAGTCTTTGGATCATTCTTTCTTTTTTTTTTTTTTTTTTTTTATTAATGATAGGCTCGCGTTTGACCACCATCTCACCTGATGGTAAGCGATGATGTGGTCGACGATGGAGCACGCTTGCCTAGAAATAGCCTATTCACTCTTGACTTAAAGACCCCTAAGTTGTAGCTATCTGGAAACACAGACTCCGGCAAGGAATTCCACTCCTTGGCTGTACGCATAATAAATGTGTTCTTAAAACGTTTTGTGCGTATGGGTGGGATGTCTACCATGTACCGGTGGCGCAACGCCGTACGTCTAGTGGTCCGATGATGGAACGGACTTGGCGGAATTAGATTGTGCAATTCCAGTGCACACTCCCCGAAATGTAAACGATAGAAAACCGACAGGCTAGCAACTCGGCGGCGATGCCCAAGGCTTTGGAGCTTCGACTCAACAAGTGCATCATTGCCGATGATCCTCTTGGCTCGCCTCTCAATCGACTGTAGCGCATCAAGCTGGTATTTGGCAGACCCGTCCCAAAGATGAGAGCAGTACTCCATACACGATCGTACTTGCGCTTGATAAAGGTTGAGCAGCTGTTCCGGCGTGAAGTACCGTCTCACCTTTGCTAAGATCCCCAATTTTTTGGCAGCCAGTTGAGCCTTTGCCTCGATGTATGAGCCGAAATTTAGAGTAGACGACAGCGTAACCCCAAGAAGCTCAAGGTGGTCGGTTATTGGCACGGTCACACCTCGGAAAGATGGAGCCGGTTGGAATTGACTCCGTTTAGCGGAAAAAAGACACGCTTGGGTTTTAGTTGCATTGAACTTGACCAGATTGGCATCGCCCCAATCGGAAACCGCCTTCAAGGACGAGTTCAAGCGTTCAACCATAGCCTCTCGAGACGACTGGATCTGTGACCCACTAGCACGTGCGTCAGACACATATCTCTCGGCAACAGTGCTATCGTCTGCATACCCAAAGATACCGGGTTTAAGTAAGTCATTTATGTGCAGCAAAAACAGTGTTGCCGAGAGAACCGACCCCTGAGGGACCCCGGCATTAATATCCATTTGACCGGACGAGTAGCCATCAACAACCACTCGGATGGATCGATCCCTCAAGAAGTCTGCGATCCAATCACACAGACCAGTGGGTAGGCCGAAGGAAGGAAGCTTAGCAATAAGGCTTTCGTGCCAGACCCTATCGAAAGCCTTCGAGATATCGAGGGAGACGGCAAGCGCTTCCCCATGCTTCTCGATGGCCTCGCTCCAGATGTGAATGGCATACGCTAGAAGGTCCCCAGTGGACCGATTTTGGCGAAAACCGTATTGCCGGTCACTGAGGATGTCGTTAGCTTCTAGGTATGCCAGAAGTTTCTTGTTAAGCACCCGTTCCATACTCTTACAGAGGATGGACGTAACAGAGATGGGTCTGTAGTTTGCTGGGTCAGCTCGACTGCCCTTCTTGGGCACAGGCTGCACGTTAGCTTGCTTCCAAGCAATCGGCACTTTTCCAGTCTCATATGAGATGCGAAATAGGCGTGTCAAGATCGGAGACAATTCAGGCGTACAAGTTTTAAGTACAATTGCTGGTATCCCGTCGGGGCCACTAGCTTTGTTCACGTCGAGGTTACGCAGGACCCTACGAACGTCCTTTTGATGGATACGAACGTCTGACATCCTCGTCGCGCATCCATCAGGAGAAACAGGTGGCCGTGCGTCACCAGAATTCAGACGAGAAGATTCCGCAAAAAGAGAGGCAAACAAGTTTGCTTTCTCCTCAGCGGTGTGAGCCAGCGACCCATCGGGTTTCAGCAGTGGCGGAAGTGACGGACGGCAGAAGTTCGATTCAACCGACTTAGCCAGGGACCAAAACGCTTTACTACCTGCGGGGTATGAAGCAAGTTTGCTCCCAATTCGGCTTATGTGGTCAAACCGAGACCTCCGCAACACCTTCTTGCAGGACTTGGCAGCCCTGTTAAAGGCCTTCTTCTTTTGAGCCACGTCGCTTGCTTTGCGCGTACGAGCGTCGGCCCAAGCTCGATATGCCGCGTGCTTAAGCGCGTCTGCGCGATCACATTCGGCGCCAAACCATGGACGAGCTTGGCCAGACATTGTTACGTCAGAGAATGGGATGAAGTACTCCATCCCCTGTCGCAACACATCCGTCACGGCATCTACGCACGACGAAGCATCATCTGAAGAAAAGCAAGTGGGCTGCCAAGGATAGCATGCGAAAAAAGACCGCAAGCCATCCCAATCTGCTGACCTGTATCGCCAAACCCGCCGGGTGCCCCTAGGGCTGGGATCGGGTGGGGAGTAGACAGACACAGACTTAACCAGACATTGGTCGGAACCGCCTAAAGGCGAACATATCGACACAGAGTAGCGGTCTGGATCTGTTGTCAGCAGAAGGTCCAGGCAATTGGCTGTGTGCGAATCCACATCCGGCACCCTCGTTGCCCCCTGGACCAGCTGGGTAAGATTTAATGCTAGCGCTAGCTTACGCATCTCTCGCCCAGCGTGGTCTGTGGACTGGTACGGGAAAAGCCACTCATGGTGGTGGGCATTAAAATCCCCCAGTAACACCAATTGGGCAGAAGGGTACCGCTGCTGAGCCGCATCCGCCGCCTCACTCAGATGCTGCGTGAGCCCAGATGTCTCCTGATCTCCGCTGTGCGAGCGGTAGACACAAGCGTAGATTATTTTATCTAGGCCTGTGTCCACCAAAGTCCAAAGCGTCGAGAACCTGGAGTCCTCAAGGTTACGGAGACGCCGATAACAGATGTCGTCACGGGCGTACATACATACACCCGCACGTGGTTTGAAATTGTGCTCCAAGGTAAAACCTGGGTAAGAAAGGTACGACACGTCGGACGGACCTCTGATCTGCGTCTCCGAAAGGAAGAAGAGAGCTGGTTTTTCAGTCTCGAGGTGGTGGTGGACTGCGACGAGATTGGAGTGCAGACCTCGTATGTTAGTGAGGTGCACTTTGTGAGAGAGGGAGTGCAGCCGCTGTTTATCTTGACTCTTTCTTTTCCTTTTCATTTTTATTTGAGTGAAGGGAGGAGAGGAGAAGGAAGTGAAATGAGGTTCCACGCAGCTAACCTTCAGGCACGCACTGAAAGGACGACATCATTAGGGGACTAGTCTGGAGACTGCGGGGACGCCCGAGCCCCCCCGAGAATGTCCATCGGGCCCTCTCGTCTGGTCGCCAACCAGCACGATGGCGCATTCCGGGATTTTTCGACAGTTGGCGGGGCAGCCTTTCATGTGTGGCTAGCACATTACTTGGGCCCCCAGCTATCTGCGGTCGGCCAGCGGCAACCGTGCCTCGGATCCCGCTACCCTCCGCGACTAGCCTCCCGATTCCTCCATATCAGCACGAACCAGGATGGTCTGCTTGCGCTGGAACAGCTATTTCGACCCAACTCCTCTAGACTGGCTACACTGAGCATCATACCGGAACACGGCCAGGCCGTTTGGCGGCACGTCTTTGCTCAGTGGGTGGTCGCAAGCCAACGGTCGAAACCTACCACCAGTTAGTGTCACCTGATTAGCACCACCCGGGGACCACGTGTAGGGACTTGCTTCAGGTGTTCTCCTACGGACGCGGGTGACTCGGCCCCCAAATTTTTAGACAGAACTTTCGGTTTTAGACAGAAGCCGTTGACCATACACTGTATCAGCATAATTCAATTTTGACAAAACCAAAGACTCTACAAGCAAGACTCGCAATTCCTCACTAAGATAGGGTCGAGCTTTATATAAAATCTTAAGTCTGTAATAGCAATTACGGATACACTCTATCACGTGTTTGTGAAAACGAAGTTCCGTGTCGATTGTAAGACCCAGATTACGAGCTTCGTAGACCCGTTCGATAGGTTGACCCATAATTGTTAGATTACCTGCACAGGGTTTTATTTGACTAATCTGATTTACGGTACCAAAAAGCATATACTTGTTCTTTGTAGGATTCAACGCAAGCGTGTTGGCATTGGACCACTGTACTATACTTTCAAGATCTTCATTTAAATCTATTAGTGCTTGCTCATAGTCTTCCGGTTTGAATGATATATAAATTTGTGTATCATCGGCATAAATATGGTATTTACATTTATTAATAATTTTAATCAAATCTGCACAATATAAAATAATACTGGCCCGAGAATTGAGCCCTGTGGAACCCCCTTCCCACTGAGCATCGCCTAGAAACAACAGTTGATCCGTCTGCCTGGCGTATTTCAACAAATTGTGTACGATCGCTAAGATAGCTGTCAAACCATTTTACTGTGTACTCGTCAAATCCATAAAAAACGAGTTTCGACAGTAACAAAGGAACATTAATACAATCGAATGCGCGTGAAAAATCAAGCAAAACTAAGAGTGTACACATCCCATTGTCTTGAGCCGACAAAATATTGTCAGACACATCCAACAAAGCTGTCGCTGTACTGCGGCTCTTCCTGAACCCTGATTGAGCATCTGGGAGGATTTTATTCGTCTCCAAAAAATTAACTAATTGTGCGCATACTACTTTTTCCAATACTTTAGAAAGTACTGGCAGTATACTAATAGGCCTAAGATCCTTCACGTCTAATGCATCAAGAGTCTTCGGTAATGGATGCACTTTGGCAATTTTCCATAAGTTAGGGAAAGATGATGATGTGATAGATGCATTCACTAAGACGGTCAGGACGTCCAAAGTTACCGGTAGTGTCAGAAATATCATATTAATGTTAATGCCATCGCAGCCCTCAGCATTCGATTTGATTGTTCTCAGTATGTTCGAGATTTTCTTGCTAGTTATAGGAGTCAAACTAAATGTAGAATCATTAAATCGAGTGGATTCAAAAAATGCAAGCATCGATTCACTAACTGCATCCGTTCCTGGCACACTCAGAAAATGGTCACAAATTTTGTCAGGGTCGTTAAAGTGCAAAGGTAATTCCTTGTGTTTAGATGGGAGTAGGTTAGATTTTAAGTTTTTCCAGAGCGCTTTCGAATCATTTATTTGACTGTTGATTTTGTGTTTATAGTATGCTGATTTTTCATAAAAAAGAGACCTAGAAACAAGCGACTTTAATTCTTTATAATATATTTTTTTGTAATCGTTATTTTTGTCCCTCAAATACTCTGCATGTGCTTTATTTCTTAAATTCATCATCAATTTAATATTGTCAGTAATCCAAGGGTGAGAACACTCCTTAACAACACTAGTTTTTAGAGGTGCATAGACATCCATTAGTGAAATTAGGCGCGAATTAAATTCATTCACCATATCATTTACATCTTTCAACTCTATTATCTCGTTCCAGTTAAGTAATTTGAGATCTCGATCGAAACAATCCCTAATTATATCCTTAAGTGGCCGATAAGTAATGGTTCGCATTTTTGGTCGTTTAAAACTAAATTCGCTAGAAACCAACGCGTGTGCGCCTAAATCTGGTATTATATCAACTGATACAGATCGTGGTTTAGCATGTGTACAGATGATATCTATTAGAGAGTTGCCGTGCACAGTGGAATGCGTCGGTGACTGCACCAACTGCTTGAGCCCTAGGCAGTTCAAAAATGAGACTAACTTGTCCGTTTTTGAGTCCGAGTCATTGAGCATGTTTATGTTAAAATCACCTAACAGAATCGTGTACTCACATTGCGTTAGGGAATTTACTGAGCTAGATACAGCGTCCAGGAAAAGATCGACATCTTGCCAGGGGGGGCGGTAGGCTGTACCTATTGCTAACTTGATACCGCGAATACTAATTGTGACCCACATCTGTTCGACTGTGGTGTGAGATGTACTAGCCGGGTGAGAGTGACTTCGAACATTTAAACCGTGTTTAAAATAAATACCAACCCCACCACCCCGCCCCTTCTTGACAGACGTAGAGCGCGGTATATGCCGCAGCCTATATCCTGGCACGGAGGGCGCACGCCCTTCTTCGCCTGTCCGTAAGCAAGTCTCATTAATTGCCATAATATCTACGTCCAAACCTAGTAACGCTGCTATAAACTCATCGTGTTTCGTGCCCAAAGAACCCGCGTTCCAAAATCCAACTTTAAGGTATACAACGTGTAACGGAATAAACGCAAAACCTCAGACACCCCAATTAGAAAATTAAATTACAGAACTAAAGAAACATCTGTAATTCGATTTACCTAAAGAACGCTATGTTTTTTTTATAAAATAGTTGTCCTAGCTGGACGCATAATGTTTGAGCATACTACTGTATCCCTACGCACACACTCATAGCGCACACTCGTGCGCGTGCCTACGTAACATGTAGGTAGGAATAGAAAGCAATGCATGTAAGCTTAGGTATGTATCTTTACGTTTAATGGCCGAATATTACGTACCTAGCTGATATTAGTAAGTTGTGATATTACCCTATTAATTATTGTTGCCAGCCTTTGCCCAGCTGTGGGACAGTATAGGCTAAATAAAAAAAATAAAAAAATATTGTTAGTTGCCTAACTAGTAAAATAATGATTTCATCTTTCCATCACACTTACAGGCTTTTTTTATGGTGGGAAAAATCATCTAATGACGAATCCCGCTCTTGGGCGGAGCGAGAGACAGTGTCAGACTCTTACTGACTAAACGACCCACCCCGTTCCAACGTTGCCTTTCGCACTGGGTCCAGGCCTTCTTTTCAGAAAAAGAACCCGGGCCCCAGCTGGCTTCGACCCTATTACAGGGTCCCTACGTTTTTCGGACAACTCCTTGAGGCGCGCGGGAACAGTGCGTGCCGTCGACGACTAGGCTTGGTCCGGAATCTTACCAGACGACCGAACGGCGAACTACCCATTGCTCGCCGTCCGCACACTTACTACTACAGGCTTTGAACTTCGAATAATTCAGTTCAACTACGGATAGCTAAGAAAGTATTTTTAAATTGAGCAACCTTTCATCCCACTGCGATTTATCAGTACGGCAATACCTAAAGTCAGACATGTCACGCGTCTTTTAACCGATTTCGCGATATTACCACCTACTCGTCAGTGTGTTTACATTTTTAGGGTTCCGTACCAAGAGGATAAAATTGTCCCTGTTGTTAAGACTTCGTTGTTGCCGCTATAAAAAGAAATACTAAAAACGGAATAAAATTAATGTTTAAATGGTAACCCATTTAAACATTAATTTTATTCCGTTTGAATAAAATTAATAAATTCACGTTTGTTTCATACAACAAACGTGAATTTTTGGCGGTTTTTTGTCGATAATGGTACGGAATCCTTCGTGCGCGAGTCCAACTCGCCCTTGGCCGGTTTTATTATTACGTAGGTATAAAACATATTCAGTGTTTAAAAGATTTCAATCATTTATGTATTTACAGTAGTAAAATCGTATTACGAAGGTACATACCTGAGCTATTTACACTAAATACTTCTTCTTCGTCCTCTTTTTAAAAGATTTTCAAAATGTCCACCACCTTGCTCTGGGCACGCCACAATTATGGCGGTAAGTCCCCTCTTTGAGGCGTGGTTGGAAAGACCTCACGGCGTCCTCACCTTTCGCATGACGCAGGTTCTCACCGAACACGTTAAGTTCGGGAAGTTCCTGCACCGGATTCGTGCGGAAGCAACGCCCGGGTGTCGCCACTGTGTGGACCGCCCGGAGGACACGGTGGAGCACACGGTTGAGGTGTGCCCCGCTTGGGCAGAGCAACGCCGTGTCCTTGTGGGGGCGATCGGCGGCGGCGATCTCTCGCGCCGGGCCCTGGTACAGGCCATGGTCCGGAGCGAGGAAGAGTGGCAGGCGGTCGCCTCCTTCTGTGAAGCAGTAATGCTAGCAAAGGAGGCGGCCGATCGCGTGAGGCAACGGTCCTCACGCCCTTACCGCCGCCGGGATTCCGATCCCGATTTCCGGCCACCGTAGGCGCGGGCTTGCGGACGGCGAGCAATGGGTGGCTCGCCGTCGGACCGTCCGGTAACCGTCCGGACCGAGCCAAGTCGTCGACGGCGCGTATTGTTCCACGCGCGCCTCAGGGAGATGTCAGCAAATCGTAGGGGCCCAGCAGGGTCGAAGCCTACTGGGGCCATGGGTAGTGTGAAAACGAAACCCGGGGCCCTGGGACGAAGGCAACGAAGGAACAGGAGTGGGTTTTTAGTCAGTAAAAGTCTGACACTATCTCTCGCTCCGCCCAAGAGCGAGATTTGTCATTAGATGATTTTCCCACCGAAAAAAAAAAAAAAAACCACCTTGCTCGATACACATTATTGCACGTTTTCTTAAGTTAATTTTTAATTTGTTAAGCACTTCAGTTTCACTTTTCACTTTAACAAACGCGAGTTCAATTTTATGTTTGAGGTCATTTATACTGGTTGCTTCGTTTACATACACTAGCGATTTTATTCGACCCCACAAAAAAAAGTCCAACGGTGTTAGATCGGCAGATCTGGGAGGCCACGGTATAGGTCCTCCACGTCCAATCCAACGAGAGCCATACTCCGCATCAAGATGCCGTCGAACGTTCCACGTGAAATGCGCGGGAGCTCCATCATGTTGGTAAAACACGGGTCGTCGTAACAACGAGAGAGGGACCTCCTCCAATAACTGGGGCAATATCTCTTGCAAGAAGTGTAGGTAGGTATCTCCAGTCAACCTCGGTAAAAACACAGGGCCGAGTATGTGTGTACCTACAACTCCCGCCCACACGTTCACGGAGAACCTGTGCTGAAATGAGTCTACACGACATGCATGTGGATTTTCGTGCCTCCACAAATGCATGTTATGTTGGTTGTAAATACCAACTCGTGTGAAGGTGCTCTCGTCCGTCCAGATGATGTTTCGTTGCCAGTTTCCCAACAACCATCTACAAAATTGCAGTCGTGGCAAGTAGTCAGTCGGCATTAGCTCCTGACAACGTCGTAGATGGAAGGGGTGTTCGCCATCAGCACGTAACGTTCTCCACACGTACATGTGGCTGCAGTCAAACAACGGCGCTGCTTCCCTCGTGCTGCTCTCTGGATGTTCATCGAAATAATCGAGAATGTTTTCCTGCAAACGAGTAGAGCGCACATTCGTCCCTCTATCCAAGGCCGTGTTAGGACGAAACGTACCGAAGTCCCTCAGGCGCTGAGTTGCACCTAGCATTGTCCTGGCGCTCACTCTGGTACTATGTCGTTCATTGAAGACTCGACACGCTAACTCCACATTATCGTCGCAATGAGCCAGTGTCCTCACCATCTCAGTGTACTGGATATTGCTGTACCGGAAAGCCATCGCGCGCGTAAACAAATAAGTAACAGAAACAACAACAAAATTGCGTAATTCACTTGTCGGTTGCCGGCGAATGACTAATTTGGCGGCACGTGCGCCGGCAGCATATCAAACAAATGCGGCAACTCAAAGGGCTAAGTCAGTAAATTATTGCATCTCGCTCTTTCATATTGATTTAGCGTTTTCAAAAAACGTACCTTTGATTTTCTAATATTTTGTCATTTCTCAACAAAATATTGTGAATGCGGAATTACAAATTCAGTAATGCATTTAAAAAAGCTTTATTGCTTTGAGATAAGTTTGAAATTTCCTAAAATGATGTTTTTATTTAACTAGCTTAAATGTAAAAACCTACGTGTGTGTGTGTAGGTAAGGATAGAAATGATATTTTTATTTTTACAAATTCGGTTGTGCAGTTAAGTAAGACGTATTGCTTGGAAATAAAGACTAATCTTTCTTAAATTAAATATTTTACCTTTCGCACACTATCATACTTTATTCTAAAATGTATTGATTTTTTTACGTGTGTGTATGGATGGATATCAAGCGATCTACAAATTCAGCCGTGCATTTTTATGGGCTTTTATTACTTTGAGCTAAGGCTTATAATTCCCTAAATAAAATATTTGATTACGTTGGTTTTACGCAGTGGTCCTAATTTAGATTAAATGAAGGATATTTCTGGAGAAAATTAACACATATAAATAATGATGGGAATCGATTCAGAAGCCGATTCTGAGCAAACTACTTTCAGGTCTTGCGTTTATTCTGTTACATGTTGTATATTAGACATCATTTTGTATAAAATTTACAAACAATAAATAAACTATCATAGAAAATAAATAAAAAGTTAAAAGTAATAGAAAAAAGATGCATGCAAACATGATTTTTGGGGTAAATAAAAAGAGAGCAAATAATTTGAGTAACACAGAAAAAACATATAAATATACAACACCGTGGGCAACATAAACTGTAAATAAAAAATAGAATGACGCTGACAGGAATATATATACTGTATTTTTAAATATATCTCAACAGTTTCAAGAAATAAAAAGTACCTAACAAACAATGACATGCAACAATAAACTAAGGCTATGCTGTTTAGTAAACAAATTAATGCATTAATTTGAACATTAACATAAAAAACAGTGACAGAAATCACTACTGTATAAACGAGCAAACCTATTTTGCGACAAAAAAACGCGAGATGTCCCTTTCCGTTCGGATGTGCACGACAGGTTTTCCCTCTTCTCTACGTGCAAGTATACGGCCATCCTTAGTCCAGGTGTATTTCCATTCCAGGCGACTTGCAGCCTGACGGGTATTGTAGAATAATTGCCTGTTAGTTTTAGTTAGGCGCTCGTTAAGATAGATGCGGTGTGGCGCTCCCGGCACCCCGATGTAAATTATCACGCACCGTGCGTCTTGCCAGTCGGACAACAATAATTCGAGGTCGGAGTGTTTCACCTTCGGTGTGGTCACGCCGAACGTTCCCAACACGTTTAGCAAAAACAATATCTTGTTCCTCGAGCCTGATCGCTAGTTTAAGTGCAAGGGTGCCCATCAGCTGAGCTGGGTTTTCACTACTTGACTCCACAACACCCGAAAGCTGAACATCGTTCATAAGTGATTCCTGCTCACGTTCATTCAGCTGCTGCTGGAGTTCCCCAATGGTTTCCTGCAATTGGACCAAACTAGGGGACCCCGCATTGTCGAGGTTCTCTTCAAGTTCCTTAACACGTTCCTCCAGGGTGTCCATGCGATTACAGCACTTATTCATCTTATCATCCAGGCCCGAGAATTCGTCACGAAATTGGCGCAATTCGTCTCGCAACGCATTTACCTCGCTGCGGAGACAACGTATTTCCACCACTAGGCTAATTACTTCAGTATCGGATGTCTTGTCACTTACTGCCACCGGATTATCAGCGAGGGTAACCGCTGCTTGAATAGTGGATGAGCTGAGCTCATCTGTTCCCTTGACAGGAGTTTGGGAGTTGTCTGCCCGTGGCACCTTTATCTTACATCCAGGGCACATCCACTTTGCCGAGGATGATACTGTAGGACCAAGGTTGACGCAGACCCGGTGATAAAATACTGGACATTTTATGCATTTGATGCCATCATTTATTGCCAAAAACTTGCCGCAAGCTCCGCACTTCAGCATTGTAAGTTATCGGAAAAAACAGCAAACCAAAGAAACACAAAAACAATTCGACGCCTGGCGTAGATAATATCTAAAAGTGACCTCTTTTGGCACGTAGTGGTACGAAGTACTGTATCGTCGCGTCCAGCGGCTGCGCAGGCGCAGGATAGTTCACGTTCCAGAAGTGGTACCTTTGCTTGCCGATAGATGGCGCTGTTCGCAAGCCGTGGTCAACGGAATGACTTGACAAATAAATATTCAAGGTTAAAAAACACCAAAACACTTAATGGATTGAAGTTTCACATAAAAATGTCTTAAGTGAGTATTTCTCAAAATAAATGTACGTAACGAAATGGTAGTAACGAAATATTGTTACGAAATAGTCCTTAGATGTAACTAAATAGTAACCATAAGGCTGGTTACACATTGGCGAAATATTGTGAATGCTCTTCATTTATTCAATACGAAATATTTGTAAGTATGTACCCAAATACTTAAGGGGTTAGAAATAAAATAAGGGAGTAATCATTCATACTATTTTAATCAAATTATTTTTTTTTCCCAATCTTTTAAAAATGAAAACCTGACGTTATTTTAAACATAAAAAAACTTAATTAGAATCACTATCCATTAGCGCTTTATAAATTTCTTCCTTATCTTTGTAATAATTGAATTCTTTCCGAAACACATTTGGTTTGACAATCCGTTTTTTAATCTTTGGATCACATCGCTTTGGCGCGTGAAGATAATTATTAAGCGATAGAGGTTTAAGTCCTTTATAAACCACTTTCTTTTTTGTGTGTATATTTTCCAGTATTTCGTCGTTAAGAATAGTCAGTCCACATGTTTCGCCTTTGACTTTGTGAGTGCCTTCAATTGGTACATTTTCATTATTTTCATATTCAGTGTTATTTTTTGTTGCATTATTATTTTGTATTATAACATCTACATTGTCCAAATCATTGAAATTAAACTCCGGTTCATTAAATGACATTGCATCACTCATATATTTTTCATCCGTAGTTACAGCTTCGTCACTTATTAAATCCTCGAGAATTATTGGCTTTGTATTGATATCAGTTGTTGATCCTTCTTCCTCATGACTTTTTATTTCTTTACTTGGTTTGTCTGTTTCACCTTTTTGTTTTAATACATTCATTATATCAATTGGATATTTGTCTTCTTCCATATCTTTTTGTTGCTTTGCTGTTTTCTTCCCTGTTCCTTTTCCTTTATTCTTAAAGTTTTCTTTGCCTTGTTGTGTTTCGTCTGCCTTGAGGCATTTTACTTCAGTATCATAGAAAGCATGGTTTGCAGACATAAATCTTGACGAAGATAACAATGTTACTTGTTCTGGGGGTTGCCGTTTAACATTTTCCTCCTTTGATGTGTCCTGAAAATTAAAAACATGACATCAAAGTGTATTTAAAAATATTTTTTTTTTATGATTGATTTTGAAAGGTATTTATTAGTTTTTTATTTGTGTTTGACCCTAAAATACGTCAAAAATCATAAATAAATCTCTTTTATATTTGCTCTCAAATGGACATTCACCTCTAAGTCTTGATCACTCTCTCTGTCATCTATCCTGGGTAAATCATTGTCCTCACTCCAAAAATCCGCATCTATCAGATCTGAATCACTATGATAACTTATACTGACATCACTCTCCGTCGTAGTAGAACTATTTATTCTTTTGAATCTTTTCGCTGCTGGTTTTTGTTTTTTCAAGGCTTGCGGTTTGTTACTGCATGAAGCTTTTGGTTCTGATAGGGTGTTGGATAGAAGTTCATGTTCTTTAGTGTAGTAGCAATCACAGCAGATGTTTTTCTGGCAATCAAAGCAGCTCAGCAATTTATATTTAATTGTCGTGTTGCCATCCGTTACAATCTGATGCAGCTTCATTGTTCCTTTTATGGGAATAATATTTTCAGGGATATTTTTGGTCATCTTCTGAATGTCGTTTTCATTAACATAAAACATTTTTACTTTACTGTTAACCATTAAATAGTCATATGCTTCTTTTGCGTTGGTTATGTCATTGCCATGTGAAATATGATTGTCAAGTTGGCGCTTTAATGCCCCACCAACCCCGTCAGCTGGCCCTTTGCCGTGAGAGGCTTCAAAAAAATTCCAAGTTGCATATTCAAATCCGTATTCTTTTATATTATGTTGGAACAAGAAAAAATTATGTTTTTGGCGGTACTGAGTTGTAGGGCTATCAGAAAATATATGAATCTTTTTAATGGCACAGTTTCATTATTGGATCCAAATGGGCCCAGATTGCTCCAGGACCATGTTCATTATTTGGGGATATGGAGCATATCGATTGGGGTTTCACATTTTTTCTGTAAAGGACGCAAGTGTGCAATGTGACTTGATTTCTAGACCCTCCGAAGTGTATCGCCTGAATTTCTTCAGACTGCTTGCACGAAAAGTTTTCTGAAAAATCGCAAATCAATGCAGCTTCGTCTTCATCAAGGTTTTCAATACACTTTTTCCACGCCAAGTACTGATGTTGAACATTGTAGTAGTGAGTTTTAAATTTTTGAACATCATTTTGAAATTCTTTTATCAATGCATTCACTGTCCCTTTCACTACCTGTTTTGAATACTTTTTCGTCTGTTTTTCTACGCATTTCTTTTTGTCAATTTTAATATAAGTGTGTGTGCCTATTTTCCATTGAAGCCACTCCACAGGGCTGTCTTCATTTATTGTCAAATCAACAGCTAGTTTCTTATTTTTGCATTCAGAACACTCAGAGTACATGCATTTAAAACATTTACTGCAAGTGACATTTTTCATAAGTTCGTCAATGTCAGATGTCTGAAGCAAACCTAGCTTCTTCAACGATATTGCCTTGAAAGATAAATTACTATGCTTTATGCAAGCACAAGTATTCCTATCTTGAAGTCTTGGTTTCACAACGGAGAACGGTCGAAAACGATAAAAAGTTTGCAAAGACGCATTACCACCCTCTAACCTGTATTTTCTATAGAGCTTGTATATTGGTTCCATTAAATATCTCTTTTGCACTTTTTCTTTGTTTCTCGTTATGCACTCGTTTTTTCCCGCACTAGGTCTACTTACATCTTCTCTTTCAAAGAAATCTTGTATATCTTTCATGAATTTCTTTTTCATTTCGTTTATTGATTTCGTCTTTCTTATTCTTCCTTTCAGACCAAGAACATTAGAAATAGCTGTTTTTAATTTGTATTTATTTGCAATATCGTTGATAGCAACTTTTTTTAGTACTTTCTTCTCTTTGGTATCTGCTTTATTAAACTCTGTTTTTAAAGAATCTGTAATTGTGTTAAGCAAAATTAACTTCTTTTTTACCTTTTCTTTTTCCGTCACGGACACATTTGGTAAAGTTTCTTCTAAAAAACTATTCGATTTTGTTAACGGTGTGTCATCACACTGACGAGTTTCAATGGAAATAGCATCATTATCAGGCCTAATTTGTTGGGGTAGTCGTTTTTTCAGAATTTCCACTCGCTTTTTCATCCGATTGCAGGCCTGTCTTAAATTTTTATTTCGTCGTTTTAATTGAGTATTTTCTTCAGTAAGCTTTTGTAGTCTCTCCTTTAGGATATTTGTATTATTTTTAGCATTTTTTCTTACTTCCAATGTGTTGTTTTGTTTTGTCGTAGAGTAGGCCTTTTTTTTTCTTTCAGCTCTTATAGCATTGGCTTGTCTCCACTTTGCTCGTAGCTCTTGTTTTTCTTCTTCTGTAAGAATTTCTTTTTTCTTTTTGATATTTTCTTTAACTTTTTCCAAATTTTTGACACGGATTTCCTCATATTTATTTGGTTTATCCTTTTTGAGTCGTTCTCTGTAAGCTTTTTGCCTTTCGGCATTGGTTTTTGGCGGCATTCCTTAAAAAACAAAAGAAGTAATGCAGTTGTATATAAGCAGTTGTAAGTAATAACCAATTTGATAAGTCAAACCAACAAGTATAGTGGGCATCTCTACAGAAGTGTCATTAGCAAGAGTTAAGTATTTGTAACAATCGGTATAATTCTATTCTCAAGCGAATTGAAACAAAGCCGCGAGGTTTTTTAACCGACGAAAAGGAGGAAGTTCTCAATAGAACTTCATGTAAGTAATATCAGGGGTAAAAAGTTGTTAAATCACATAAAAACGTAATTTAAATTATTTCATTATTTTTTGCTGGTGGCACTTCTATATAGCAGATAATATCCAATCCTTTAGTTATTGACGCTCTATATATTTTTTTTTCATAAATTAAGTAGTGAATATTACTATGCTTAGTCAGGTTATAACAGTATACACTCAGCTTTATGTTGTACTTTTTCGTTACGTAACGAAATTCGTAAAAAACGTTACGAAATATTAGACAAATTGAGGTCAGAAAAAATATATTTATTGATAAAAGCTGTTACAGCAAATATAAAAGCTTATTAAATATTCGTACAACACGTATTACAAAAAATGGGTAAATGAAGACTTACCGTTCTATGAAAAATCGCTGATTTTACTTCCTGTCTCGAAAAAGTAACCCCACAAAACACACACGTTCTCACTGATTTTCACGATAGATGTAATGGCGGAGACGTCAAACCAATAGCCAATCAGAGTGAAGCTAGTGTTGTCCGTGTAAAAAAATTACGGAATCGTTCAGAAATCATGGGAAAGTAGAAATAAATCGTAACTAAAGAGTAATAACTAAATAGTAAATGAGAGCGACTCATTTTGTTTTTTTGCTTTAAATTGCCAATTCACTATGACACCCCATAGAAAATCAATTTGATACAGAAACTGCGATTACTGTAGAACGATGATACAAAGAAATTTACAATAATTTAGTTACGTATCGCATTTTATGAAACAAAAACACATGAAAAAGGTAGAGTGGCAAACAGGTTTTTGTATGAAAGGTAAAAAAAGCTATTTTTAAAATATCGAAATATTTGATAATAAGTATGATTATAGCTATAATTCTTCGTTATCTTAAAGATTAATATTCATCCTACAAAATTGAGTGTGTGTTTTTTTTGTGTGATGATTTATAAATATAAAACTTTTGAACTGTTTCAAAGCACACTTTTTTTTTTAAAGATGTACATGTATTTTGAGAAATACTCAAGTTTCTTTACCGTCTATAGGTATCACTGGCTTATCACTGTTTGGGAAGTATTTAGCACTGTAATGTTCGTATGACACCAAAGTTAGTTTTTTTTTTTTTTTTTTATTGGTGGGAAAATCATCTTATGACAAATCTCGCTCTTGGGCGGAGCGAGAGATAGTGTCAGACTTTTACTGACTAAAAACCCACTCCTGTTCCTTCGTTGCCTTCGTCCCAGGGCTCCGGTTTCGTTTTCACACTACTCATGGCCCCAGTAGGCTTCGACCCTGCTGGGCCCCTACGATTTGCTGACATCTCCCTGAGGCGCGCGCGGAACAATACGCGCCGTCGACGACTTGGGCTCGGTCCTGATGGTTACCGGACAGTCGGACGGCGGGCCACCCATTGCCCGCCGTCCGCAAGCCCGCGCCTACGGTGGCCGGAAATCAGGATCGGAATCCCGGCGGCGGCTGGGGCGTGAGGACCGTTGCCGTTGCCTCACGCGATCGGCCGCCTCCTTTGCCAGCATTACTGCTTCGCAGAAGGAGGCGACCGCCTGCCACTCCTCCTCGCTCCGGACCATGGCCTGTACCAAGGCCCGGCGCGAGAGATCGCCGCCGCCGATCGCCCCCACGAGGACACGGCGTTGCTCTTCCCAAGCGGGGCACACCTCCACCGTGTGCTCCACCGTGTCCTCCGGGCGGTCCACACAGTGGCGACACCCGGGCGTCGTTTCCGCACGAATCCGGTGCAGGAACTTCCCGAACTTCCCGTGTTCGGTGAGAACCTGCGTCATGCGGAAGGTGAGGACGCCGTGAGGTCTTTCCAACCACGCCTCAAAGAAGGGACTTACCGCCATAATTGTGGCGTGCCCAGCACTGGGTCGCGACAGTCGCTGTCGCACCAAAGTTAGTTACGGATTTGATTGATTGTTATTTCGCAACTTAGAAGAATTCAGCTTTAAACTAAATGTTTCATGCACTCATAAACACTAAATATTTGCACTGTTGTAAGTTTCACTTTTTAAATGTCCTTTTAACTAATTTTAAAACTGTTGTAAATACGAACACGATGTAAACAAAGCAAAGGTGGTGCCCTCTCCCCGTCGTAGTACTGTAGTGTACTTACCCATCCCACTGTAGCCACCAACCAGTCTTAAATTTGTTTTGTTTTTGAGTGGTCGTACGTAACTAGAACTATATAAGTCGTAATTAGGTTTACTGTTAAGTTAAGAAGTTTATGAGATGAAGCCAAAATGTAGTGCTATATGGACGTATTTTAGTAAAGTGGACGCTGATACTGTTAGATGTAAAATATGTGACCAAACATATTCAAAGAAAGGGCGCGGGACTTCGGGGTTAAGAAGTCATCTCAAGTCACGCCATGAAGTAGAATATGCCGAGTATGAACAAAAGGATACAGCATTAAAAAAAGCCGCGGTTGATAAACGCAAATTGTCGGAAGAGACGCCTCTTCAACAGGCTAAGAGACAAGTAACTTTACAGGAGGCATTACAAAGACATCAGTATTGGGATACATCTCACGAAAAAAGCTGCGAGCTCGATAATTTAATTTGCGAAATGTTAGCTCTTCAAGATTTATCATTTAAGGCCAGGTATTCCTGCAAAAGTAGGCATGTAGCGCTCTATGCTACGCGCGATATATTTCGCGTGGACACAGCGCGCCAGTGAACTCGCATGACCGCGCCCAGCGACACAGTATAGAAATATGCAGTTGGTTAAGTAATATTACTTGACTTTTAAGAAATATTTTTTTTTATTATATTTTTTTTTTACCTACTCGCAGTAGCGATAAATTAGAGCTTCGTTAATAAATGAAATAATTGTCTATAAAATAGTCTTTATTGGGCAGTTGGAGTAATTAATTAAAAATAAGCAGCCAGTACGCTATAAGTAGGTTTAGAACTGAAAACATAAAATGTTGATTTGTTTGTGTTTTTGTATAAATTGTATTAAATTTATTATTGTATACTTTTTTTCAAAATAATTGTTTTTGTGGAAAGTATTTCAATTTGAAAGTATTTCATAAGCTACTTTACGGTTATTTACTTCAAAGATAGATTGGCACAAAAAGAACCTAAGGTGTCAAATAAAACAAATTTATAAATGAAATTTAGAATATTTTCATATAGGGTACATTAAACATGTCATAATTCTTTCATATAGGTTCATTAATCATCTCAAAATTCAGCAAAATTTATTTCTCTTGAGCTGGTTCCGGGTTGCAATTCTGATTGCGCAGGTGATGGCATAGCTGGAGAGTCCACAAAATTCAAATTTTCCTTGTCATCTTGTAATGACAACGTTCGGATTGGCATTCCACGTGCGTGTCTACTGTCCACAATTTCCGGAATTAAACATTTCATGTAAAATTTGACCAGCTTTAACTCCATTTGCGTCTTCCAGAAATTATAGTCCCTTTCGATGCGTTCTGTAAGCAAGGGTTCATTTTCTCCAGCCCAGATGCCGAGCAGACAGAATTGTCTTTCAGTGACGTGAAGCTGCCCTTGTATTTGATAATACCAGTTCGATTTTTTATTTATTGTGCTGGTGCAAGTATTTTTGTCGTATTTTAAAATTTGTATCTTGTTTTGCTGTATTGCATTTGTTAGACCTTTTTTTACTGCAGTTAATGGGCACTTTATTTCTACCAACATATCATCGCCTACTAATCCGTCAGGAGTGGCTCCAATAAAGGGATAAGTCCTATCAATAAACAAACCGCAAGGCATAATATTTATATTTTCTTGTTTTTCAAGCTGTTGAAGTGCTTGCCTTTCGTGCTCTATTCCGTGCGCAACAGCAGCTACACATGTCAATTTTTTTTGGTATAATATGTTTTTTACCAAAGGAGCAGTATTTATAATAACTTTTCTTTTACAAATTTGCCCAAAATTTGATGCGGTGATTAGGATTTTTCGTATTTCTAACCACTCACTGCTACCTCGTTGCAAAACTGTAGCTCTCTCGATAGCATGCCTATCAGAAGTAAGTATTTTTAAATTATTTAAGAACTCTTCTTCAGCTTTCTTTAAATCATGTGGAGACATATCTGGTGCTGTGCTCGCTGGACCATAGTCATGTTGCTTCTGATTGGCTTCTTTAAATTTTCGTAATTTTTTTATGGGATGCTCTAAGTTTAGCTTTCGTTTTTGTGCTCTCCTTCTTTCGATTATTTTAACCCTGCCTCTAGGACTTTTATTTAAAAAAGCTTTTTGGACTGCAGAAAGTCCGGATTGGCAGTTAAACGAAAGAACATGTAGGGTTCACCCCTACCACATAGTTTATTTATGTTTATAATAACCCCACACAAGACACTACAATATTGAAACACAAACATAAACACAGCCACAGTATTATTATCATTTATGTATATCAATAACACTACTCAACATTCACGGCATTTATAATGTTTATCATTATAATGTCGGATGGTGTCGGCTGCTCCAGCGCGCGGGCCGGCGCACGCGGCGGTTGAGCGTCCAGGCTCAACTTTTATATTTCGAGTAGTGAGGGTCAGTCGGTCATAGACCTCACCGCTAACCGCTTGCGCTGCGACGCGAATGTTTTGCCAAATTGTATTACGTGATCTCAATTGTGTATATAGACTATTGTTTGTGCTGTAACTATTGTTCTGTGTTTCTCCTGTCTGTTCTCCTTCTTTTCGTATGTGTTTTGTATGGACCTAGTGCGAGTAAATCGTGAGTACTATAACCAGCAGTGACTTTTATTTCCGCGCACCCGCACTCACCACATACACCTAACTAAAAACAGCTGCTGAGCACCTCCCTTGGTAACCTCCTTTTAGTGAAAAATTGATTCGTTTCCCACCAATGAATTTCGCGATGACACTATTAAAACACTCAACAGTGTTTGTGTCAACGTCTTCGATTAAGCTGCGTGATTTTGCAGCAACGTTTGAAACAATCGCGTTTATTCGGAAAATGAATGTGGAATTCTGGATTTTTTTGAGCTCTTCGTTGTCATTTTTATCTTTAGTGCAATAATATTCTTGGCACATTCTATGGTCGCCGAAAGCATGTGCCACACAGTTAATAATATCTTTATGAAGATTTGATATTGCTACATTGCGAGGACTTTCAGAGACATTGTGATGTCTTATACATTGTACAATCGATTTCCGCATAGTTAAAATTGTGACATTAGTGAGCATTTTACGGTGCACTAGAATATATTTTGTGTCTGTAATCAGATTACGTAGTTTTTTACAAAAGTTTCTAAGTATGTGGTTCCGACATTCAATTTTTTCGACGGTCACATTTTCGGTCTCATATGGTCTGGCTTTGAGGACTGCAGCATAAGTAGAAGCATCTCCATCTCCTATCATTCGCTCATATATGATGCCATACATTGTGATCGACGATTTGAAACCTTCTACAATTATTTCCGTCTCCATGGAGCTTGAAGAACCTTCATAATTTTAAAAACATTTGTGTTGCTTTGGTGACATTTTTTTGTGCTCAGCTCGAGCGCATACCAAGCAATATTTATTTTTTATTCCAATATAAAGAACTTGTCCTGTTTTGCTGCCGATTATGGCTGCTGTGCCTGATGACGCTTTATAATTGGTGCCATAAGATCTAGCACACCATGAGCCGTCAACGCAAACATCAATCACAGGGTAGCCGTTCTTAATTCGACCTTCTGCGATAGCGATCTCTTTCTCCTTTTGAGCTGCAGCTTCCATGGTAGCACTTGCCGTCGTATTCCATTTTTCAAATACTTCTTCCTCTAATTTCGAATAGTATTTTGGACTGAATACTGGTATATTCATAGCTGAGCATAGTTCCTCAAATTGGGAAAAGCCGATACCGGAAGCGACAATTCCAGTAGTGGCGGCTATATTTATATTCACTTGTTCTTTGTCGCTTTGGTCTTCCGAGTTAATCAAGCAAACTTGTTTGCACATATTGCATTCAAAACGAAATACCGATAAAAGTCCTCGTCGTTTTTCACTAATTAAACGGAAGTTACCTAATGTACAGTTAAATAAACCGTTATGACGAGCTTTTTCTTGTAACTCACGTAAAACATAATTTATATCAATAATTCGCCATCCCGAAATAGGTTGGAATTCATCTTCTTTGAATTCATTCTCTACGATGAGGTCTTCTGTGTCTTTGGTATCTCTGAAAAAGAGAACACATAGTAAGTCTTACAAGTTTGTCTTACACATCCGAATAAAAGCATTGTATGTAAAATGTGGTAAAAACATAAAATGTGGAACTTACGTTAATGTTACAGTTTGTTGTGTATCAACAGGATCCAATCTAACAAACGAAGTTTTGGACACGTCAGCCGTGTTGCTACATGATGTGTTATTATCCATGTGCCTGAAAACGAACCACATTATGAAATATCTCTTTTGGTTCTTTTGGTTCCGGTTTTCCTTATGAGGTCATCATCATCATCATCATTTCAGCCGAAAGACGTCCACTGCTGGATATAGGCCTCCCCCAAGCGTCGCCACAGCGATCGGTCCTGTGCGTCTCGCTTCCATCGGACTCCCGCAACCGTTACCAAGTCATCGGTCCACCTTGTAGGAGGCCTTCCAACGCTAAGTCTTCCGGTACGTGGTCGCCATTCCAGAACCTTTCGGCCCCAACGGCCATCTGTTCTGCGAGCAATGTGCCCTGCCTATTGCCACTTTAGTTTGGCGATTCTTCGTGCTATGTCGGCAACCTTGGTTCTCCTGCGGATATCCTCATTCCTGATTCGATCACGCAAGGAAACTCCGAGCATAGCCCTCTCCATTGCCCTTTGGGTGACTTTAAGCCTTCTGATGAGGCCCATTGTAAGCGACCACGTTTCGGAGCCATATGTCATCACTGGCAACACGCACTGGTCATAGACTTTCGTCTTGAGACACTGTGGTATATTGGACGAGAAGATACCGCGCAGCTTCCCGAACGCTGCCCAGCCGAGTCGGATTCGACGATTGATCTCTTTCTCGAAGTTAGACCTTCCCAACTGGACCGTCTGTCCCAGGTAAACGTAGTCGTCTACAACTTCGAGTGTAGAGTCCTCGACCTTGATAAGAGTGGGTGCTACATGGCTGTTTACCATGATTTTGGTTTTGTCCATGTTCATTTTAAGTCCCACTCTTTCGGAAGCTCTACTGAGGTCACCAAGCATTATACTGAGCTCCTCCGTAGTCTCAGCCATGACTACTATGTCGTCGGCATACCGAAGGTGAGTGATGTACTCGCCATTGACATTAATGCCTAGCCCTCTCCATTCCAAAACCTTGAAGACATCCTCCATTGCTGCCGTGAACAGTTTCGAGAGAAATAACGTCTCCCTGCCTCACACCCCGCTGCAAGAGGATAGATATGAGGTACGGAACCCTAAAAAAAGGAAATTCTACAATCCATTTATGACATACCATACCATTACCATACCATACCATTACCATTTATGTCCTAAATAAAACCGTTTAAAGAGCACTAAGTAAATACCTATCTTGATCTATGGTAATAACATACCTATTTTCGTTTGAATCCTCAGGTATCAGGTTTGTTGCTGCGGCAGTGTCCATGTTAGTTTCTTGAGGCTGCCCCACTGACCTATAACAAAAAGTAAATGGAGTACACCTATTTCACAGATGAAATTATAGGTATATAATAATAGGTAGGTATAGTATTAGTATTTACTTTTCGTTTGCAAACGCCACGCTGAGATATCGTTATAGACAAAATAATATTTTGTCTATAGATTCTATAGAAATCTTAGCGTTCTCTAGTAGTACCTACTGATATTTTTATACTGTGGCTCGCCACTCACCAGGCAGAGGCATAGATACCAAACGAAAAGACAAAATATGAATTATCAAAAATCGTAGCGATCTTCGGTACTAATAATCTTATACTATGATACGATGATCGTAAGTTTTAGACGTATCTTTATAAATTACCAATCAGAGACTGAAGTAAAATAAAATTTAATTTTGAGACCAAATTACATTACAAAACAAATAAAACATTTAGGTAGGTACTTACTTCTTCACATATCTTTGGAGTGCATTCTTTTTATTTGTGTCTTTTATTGCTTTACGCGACTTTCTTCGCTTTCGTTGTTTATTGCCCATTATAACTAACAAACAACAAACTCAAAACTAGATGATATGGTGCGCGAAGTAGTCGCGGAAAAACTTGCCACAGGTCCGTCGTCCGTAAGCGCCAGCGCGCGACTGAACAGGCCTGTCCGAGTCGCCGCGAGCGCTTTTAATTCATATTTAAACATAGTAAATAAGAAAATCATTTTATCAAGTCAAACTCTGCGAATTTGTCTATAACTAATTAGTTTCTTTAATGTAGTACAAAAATTAAATGTAAAATATCAGTAATATAGTCATAGTATTAAAAAAACGTTCTAAAAAGGGGTAACTTTGTGATATTTTTCTATCGAGTGAAGTTCATCAGGTCATGCAACTGAATGCGATTTTGACTAGACAAGATCCTCATCTAATACATATATATTTTTTTTAAATTTAAAAGACTATAATCTTTGTCTCAGATTGTTTTAAAAAACTTAAATTCGGGGCCACCTAGCCTTAATTTTGTTGAAGGAATTGGCTTTAGACGGTTGATTCATGATGTTCAGCCAAAATATAATTTAAGAGGACGTCAAAGTTACACATCTCATTTGTGTAATTATATTTATCCTAAATTAAGGAACAAGGTAAAAAACTTAGTTTAAGATTTGCAATACTTATCTTTCACCACTGATATATGGACTGAACCAGGAGCAGGAGTTTTGTTGCTAAGTTTTACAATTCATGGTATCAACAATGACTTTCAAAGAGTATCTTTATTTCTTAAATGTGTCCCACTCGAGGAACGACATACGGGCGATGTGATAGCACAAAAGTTGGACGAAATACGAGAGGAATGGGAGATTCCCCGTCAAAAACTACATATCATGGTTCGCGATGGTGGTTCTAACATGAAGAGAGCGGCCCGCGTGTCACTTATTAACGACATTGATTGCAATATACATCAATTGCAATTGTGCATACGTGCGGCCTTGGAGATTATGAATATATTTCGTCCTTGTTGGCAAATGTAAGCAAATCGCGACACATTTTAACCACTCAATAATTGCCCAAAGCGAATTAAAAGGTTTTCAAGAACTTCTGGGTCTGCCTCTGCTTTCAGTTATTCAAGAGTGTCCTACAAGATGGAATAGTATGTTTAATATGATTCAACGTCTAATTGAAATAAATGATGCCATAGTACTTTATACCTCACAACATACAAATTTGCCGCAGTTTACTCCAAACGATTGGCTACAACTTGAGAGCTGTGCACCAATCCTTAAGCCATTTGAAGAGGCCACCAAGACCATGAGTAGTTCCGAGGCCTGTATTTCATCCATGATCCCTCTAATCCATGTCTTGACCTGCACATTGCAGAATCTATTGAGACAGAATATAAATAATACTGACTAAACTTGCGGGAATATTATTCAAAAATTGATAGAAGAAATTACCAATCGCTTTGGTGAACTTCATAATAATAAGATCTACACAATTGTTACTTATTTAGATCCAAAATATAAAACTAAGTTTTTTAATGAAATCACTAAAGAAAGTATTGAGTCCGAATTGATTTCTTTATGTCAAGAAGAAGCCCATGGCGCACAAGTATAACCACAAATACAGTCATTCGAACATGATGTTATTCAACACAATCAACACTTTCATCATACCGATACCGAGAGCCTACCATCAACGAGTTCTGGAGCTAAGTTTTCTACAGGCAGATTTTTACAATCAATGTTATCTGAGATGCTTGCCTCAGCTCCTAATAGTGACGATAAAGAAAGTCCAATCGCACCCATCGACAGATTTCTTATCCTGAAGTCACTAATAATAAATTATATTAAAGAGAAGAGAATAGGTCTTCAATAAGACAGTCTTTAGTGGTGGAAAATGAACCCAAATATTTTGAACTTTACAGAGCTGTGCGCCAGTATCTTTCAGCCCCTCCATCAAGTGTCCCCAGTGAGCGTCTTTTCAGTGGCGCTGGATTAGTTTACGACGAATTACGAAACCGTCTATCTGGAGAAACAGCTTCAAAGTTAATTTTCGTTAAATTCAACCTCCCTATTGTAAATTTTGACTATTAAATTGTCTTTTTTTCTTTCTAAATATTAAAGGGTCCATTAGCAATCTTTCTTTTATTTAAAATTTCAATTCCAAATCACAGGTTCCATATTCCTCTTTCGTATTCTCTTCCTCATCCTCATTCTCCTCCTCATATCCTCATCCTCTTCCTCAAAACTTTTTTTTAATAGTTCCTCATCCGCATCCTCTTCCTCATAACCACTTCCTCATCAACCCTAACTAGAAGCATCCCGATATCTACTCATTGTTATACTCAATTACAAAACAACAGTTTGACTATAAAAATAATTATAATCGAAAGTAACGTCGCGAAACAACAAGACGGTCAACCTTGTTGTGATTCTATTATTAGTATTCTTTCGAGCTAGTCACCTGATGTCACTAGCATCTTACCCCCGCGTACCCCTTTCTAATGTTACTTACGATTACAATAGAATTTATCACGTAAACATTTGTTTATTTACCGTTACTAGATATAAACTGACACTAATATGCAAAGAATATTATTGTTTGAATTGTTAAATTAAATTGTGGTAGGTGCAATATTACCATTACATATTATAAAATTCTTTATCCTCATGACTGGCAGCCGGTACAGGTGGTGTTGGTGAGAGAGTTACAGTTCTGTTGAGACTGTCAATTTGGTTCTGAAATGTTTTAAAAGTTTTAATTGTCTGGCAATAAACATTTATTATTAAAAATCGACAGATGAAATTTAATCTATGTATAATAATATTACTATATTAAGTTAGCAGTTAGTAAATATTAATTTGAAAGCATCACAACCAACCTCAGAAAAGCCTGCTTCCCCACTAGTTAAGCCTGTGGCAGCCTGAGGTAAAATAATATTGAGGACCCGTTGTTCTAAGTCCGTCAGCTGTAAATTAAGTACAGGCCCTCCACCAGTACCACAAGCAGCCCTATTTATTTTTGCTGCCTTTTTCTTGGTGTTATTTTTTAGATCACTCCAGACCTTTGAAAGACAACATTACCATTTTAGTATTGTCAAGGCAAGTAAGGCCAAATATTAATATATCAGGTACCTAAGTAGTTATATATTTTGGTGTGATGACATTAACCAAAATTATATATTGTAGCTACTTATCAGGATTTTATACGAAGCTGAGTAGATACCTTCTTCCATTTCTCGGTGTTCTTGGTTTCGCCAGTGGGATCGCTATTTAACAAATTAGTTAGGCGTTCCCAATCCTGGATCGTTTGGATTCTACCTCTTGCGTTCTTATTTAATTTGTTTAAGTCACCGTGTCTGTAAATTTTAGAAAGGAGATTTTTTATTTTCAAAAGAACCCAAGTAGGTACACAATTTTAAAAGCTGTGCATATAATTTCATAATTTGTACTTACTGTTCCATGAAGTTAACTAGCATTTCAAACTGTGATGGACTGGTCTTCATTATAAAAATTAAATAATCGAAATAAAGCTCACACAAAACACAAAAGCGTGAGAAACTTTGAACTTTTGAAGGCATAAGGAATTAAAGGAATTTTAAGTAGTGCGAACCAGACGCTGGCCACTTGAATTTGACGCCACTCATAACTTATTTCACTTCTCCCTTATGCACTACACGTTAGAACGAAATGGGAATATTTCATTCATAAAAAACTATATACGTCTAAATTATGTAGGATACGCGTAACGCTTGTTAATATGACATCGGCATGATTTTAATTTTAGTCGCATAAGTTCCATGTGGGCAACATTAAAAAAATAACAAAACGTTCGAAATACTTTCGGGCAAGTGACGATACGCGAAACCGTTCGTATACTGTATTGCAACTCACACTCAGACTGTTTTTAAATACTATCGTAAGTTAATTAGCTCGATTAACGTGTTCGTCACGTATATCGAGAAGCGACAACAAACTCACACTCGGGGTACAGAGCTGAAAATAGATGACACGAACTTAAGTGATCCCATTGAAGGTGTAGAATATTTAGATTTTAATTTATTAGATTAGTGGACTTTCTTAATTATAGTTTATATTTGAGAGGAGTTGTTGTTTTATACTACTACATAGTTATTACTACTACATACCAAATCTATTATCTATCTATCTATGCGGAACTGATTGGAATTGATTAATAAACATACGGAGTTATTTAAAATATTTACTCATTATTTAAATCTAATAAATAAATAATACTATTCAAGTATCAAGATCAGTTGGGTCATACTAACTGGGTTGCTACCTGAGCGATTGTGACGCCCTCATTTATTTTCTACTCTTTTATGTCGCACTGTAACTGTTGATTTTTAATTCGTAACTTTCGAAGATTTTATTAAAATAATAACTTGATAGGTATACTTTTCTGAAACATAACTAAAGACTGACGTATTTGTACACAATTTAAAAACGCGCATTTATTAAAAGCTAGTTATGAGAGTAAGGATGACTCACGCTAGACCGTGTCGGGTCCGAGCCGAGTGTCGGCCGTAGCACGGTCAACTAATATTACATATATTTTGTATGAACACACTCACGTTATACCGAGCGGCAACCGAGTGACGCCCGAGCAGCGGACAACGCTCGGAAACAACTCGATCCCGCTTCGGCTCGGCCACGGCCCGTTGCATGAATACAGCGCCGCCGAGCTGCGTCCGAGCAGTCGGTAGTGATGCTATACAGTGCTCTGACGTTTTGTTCGTCATCGGAAAATGAACAACGAACGTTAGATTGAGGCTGTGAGGAAGTATCCAGCATTATATGATATGAGCGATGGGAAATATGTGGACTCCAATTATAAGTCTTCATTATGGGTCAAAATAAGCGAAGAAATCAAACAAACTGGTAAGCAGATACATTGTATTGTACTTTATTAATCAACCTTAGTAATTTATCTATTAACCATGCGCGACAAGTTGAGACTTGCGCTCAATGCCCGCTGCATAGACCGCTCAAAGCACTGTCTCAACTTGTCGCGCACAGATTATGAATTTTTAATGCGTTTATTTACGTTTTGAGTATTACATTATTTCGTTATTACGTTCAGAGACAAAATAATTTTTAAAGATTTCTCTAACCTCAAAACCATTATTAGAAGGCCTCCCAACATGAGCGAGCAATGGTCTTAACGAATTGTCTGTTGTAGCTGTTGAATCTTGCCTTAAATATCCAATGTCGTTTCTTTGTCGTAAAAAAATTATGGAGTACACAAGTACTTAAAATAATGTAATACACATTTTCTGGTTTAGATTTGATTCTTCTAGAATAAATTCTGAATTTTTGTGTCAATATGCCAAAGGCATTTTCAACTAGTCGTCTAGCCAGCGTCAATCTCTGATTGAAATATGCATTAGCACTATTTGTAGCGGCCTGATCACGTGGATATGGTAGCATTAAATAAGTTTTTAAAGGAAAGGCTTCATCGCCAACTATGACATACGGTGAAGTTATTGTGGTATTGGGCAAATGTTTTCCGATGGGTATATTTAGTGAATTGTTATTCAATCGTTGTCCCAAAGAACTATTTGCAAATATACCACCGTCGCTATTGCGGCCGTAGGACCCAACATCGATGAAAATAAAATTGTAATGAGCATCCACCTATGCCAACAATACAATGGAATACGTTTTCTTGTAATTGAAGTATACAGATCCACTGTTAGCTGGTGCTTCAATAGTAACGTGTTTTCCATCCAACGCCCCTATACAGTTTGGAAATTGCCATAGCCTTTGGAATTCATGAGCAATACTTTTCCATGTCTCTTCATTTGGCTGTGGCATTATTTCATTTATTAATCTGTTGACTATAGCTCGACATGTTTCCTTTATGATTTGAACTACAGTTGAGTGACCAACCCGATAATTCAATGAAATCGTTTTAAACGAATCCCCGGTTGTCAAAAACCTGAAACAAAAATATTGCATTATTATTATTTGTTACAGATGTGAATTGCAAAAAAAGATGGTCAAATATTAGAGATCAATTCAAAAGGTCACTAAACAATAGAAAAACAAAAAGTGGGCAAAGTTCTACCGTTATAAAGAAATATAAGTATGAGGAGATTCTACAATTTTTGCTACCCTACATTCAAGATCGTAAAACGAGATCCAACATCGATGACGACGACGCAGACACAAATGAATCGGAGATACAACAAGAGCAAGAGTCACAGGAGACAGGGACATACAATAATCAATCCATGCAAGAGATAAGAAACGAAGGAGACACAGACAGCGAACGAGGGGTTATGGAAACACATACCTATAAACTAAAAATACACTATATATAATATATATACTCAACTACAACGAAAAGAAAAAGAATAAATAAAAAGAAGAGCATACGAATCTATTGAAATAAATGGTGCAAACAAATAACAAGGAAACAAATTAGCGCTGTGACGAAACCACTGCCAACTTCTTACGAATGTACTCGCGAACCTTCACTTTGAAGGTCAATCGGTTGGTTGCCATCCTGATTTCCTGGGGGAGTGCATTCCAAAGAGAAATAGCTTGGACATAGAAATAATTGTGAATGCTAGTCAGTACGGTGAGTGGGACAATGAAGTAGACGGTTATGGGATGACCGTAGACTTTTGTTGTGATTGGCGCAAATGTATTGGAAGTGAGGGGCTACATAACTAGGGGAATTTGGAGAGACTGAAAATGAGAATAAGGTAGTAAGCGCTCGTTGCTCTCTGCGCTGGCGTATAGGCAACCAGTTTAAAAGAAAACGATACGCAGAGACATGATCATATTTGCGCAGATTGAAAACAAATCGAATGCAGTAGTTTAGAAGACGGTCGAGTTTATTGAGGAGATTTGCATTTAGGTCATACTCGTACTAGCACACGTCACCATAATCGATGATTGGAAAAATTGGGGTCTGCACAAGCATTGCTTTCGTGCTCGATGGTAAAAAAAAATTCAAACGATACAGGGCTCGCAGCGTTCCTGTAACTCTCTGACTGACACTGGCGACATGAGTACGCCAGTTCAGGGTACTGTCGATGCGCAAGCCTAGATCCTTTACGTCCGTACCAAAAGGAACAACCGTGCAGTCGAAAAGAACAGGTGGCAAAGTTGCAACATCCACTTTGGCGATACTTCGAGGACTGCTGATGATGATCGCCTGTCACTTGTTGGGATTTTAATGGCTATCAAGTCTCTATTTAATTTGCCAATAGTATCCGATGATTCGTCGACCCTCCCTTGGCAGTACAACTGTAGGTCATCTACATACAGATGATACGCACACTGAAGTTCGGAAATAATAAGGTTAATAAAAATAGAAAATAGAAGAGGAGAAAGAATGCCGCCTTGAGGAACGCCAGTATCCAAATTACACCAATGAGATGAAGAGTCTCTAACGTGAACCGACTGCTGACGTCCCTGAAGGTAAGAGGTGAACCATTCTAGTGCTTCGGGAGAGACCATAAAATAGGACAGGATGGCTAACAGGATATCGTGGCTGACGTTATTGAAAGCGTTCGAGAAAGCGACCAACACTAATACAGTGACTTTGGTGACTTCCAGACCTGCCCTTATATCGCCAGTCACTTTAAGGAGGGCGGAAACAGTGCTGTGCCCGGGCCTGAACCCAGACTGTAGAGGACTAATCAGTGAATTAGAGTGCACAAAGTTAGAGAGTTGTTTATGGACACAGGCCTCGAGCACTTTGGATAAGAAGGAAGGGATTGAGATTGGGCGGAAGTGGGTTGGAAGTGTGGGATTGGGAACTTTAGGTAGTGGACGAACGTAGGCTTTTCGCCACAAGGAGGGGAATACACCGGAGTACAAGGAAAAATTAACAATATGGGTAATGGCAGGTAGGAGGTGATCCAGGATAGTTATGATCATATCACGAGTGATATTATCACATCCTACCGCTTTAGATTTGATGGAGATCTTTCTAATCTCTCCCGGTTCAACTGGAACAAAGCGGAAAGGACTAATATTAGGACGCGTTAGACCAGAAATCAGAGACAGAGTATGTTGTTTTGTTAGACGATCCATAGGGTTTGTTCCCACTAGTTCTACTGAACAGTTCTACGGTAGAACTAATGGGATTTTTTTTTCTCACTAGTACTACGATATTAGGTATAACAAAATAGTAGAACTATTGGGATTCTCTATTCCCACTTGTTCTACCGAACAGTTCCACGGTAGAACTAATGGGAGTTGTTGTTCTCACTAGTACTACGATATACTATATTACAAAATAGTACAACTAGTGGGAGTCTCTATTCCCACTTGTTCTAACTGTTCCATCGGTAAAACTAATGGGATATTTTGCTCTCACTAGTACTACGTTTTGATAGGTTCTAGAAATGGAAGTAAAGTACCAAATATGCTAGTCGTCAATATGGGTTTAAAAGACACTTAGATATTACTGGAAACATTACAACACTATTAATTAAAAGACACATTGTTTATATAATGATAAATATTGTAATCAATTTGGCACAGTTTAAGTTTACATGGAGAAAGAGAGCAGAAAGCTAATATTTTTTTACAATATGCATTATTATTGCAGGACCTATATATCTAACTAGAAGGCGGTTTTTGATTGCTGTATTTCTACATTCTTACTTAATTACCGGATCATTTCTAAAAAGTGCCCCACGCTAATTTCGCTAGTTATTAATTTTAATTGTACATTTCTTATAAAATCATCATTGTCGATTTCAAGTCTTCGACGTTTTGTTTCTGAATAAGAAGGAAAATTCAGAGTTTTATGGTTACGTAATGAAGACATCAGTGAATCATTGTGAAGAATGTGTAATATTTGTAAAATATTTCCTTCAATTTTATTAATTTCAATATTAATTTTATGATGCCATCCTTCAACAGCATTGTTTGTCCGGTGACGTTCTCCATATATACACCACATATTAATGAAATCATCTCTCATCCAGTAATTTTCAAAATAGGTAAAGAATTCTTTTAGTCGTTCATTATTATATTCGGCTATTTCACTTTTAATATATTCCCATCCTACCTTTATTTCACCTACTGGTAAGAAAGGGAGCTTACTGCATAAGGATATAAACCTGCGATCGAATTTATTTTTGTGTAGCCCTAACTGTTTTGCCTTGCGCCACAGTCTATTTGAAAAATGATACTGGCATCCCTTTACTGTTACGTTCATTTTAGATAATGCTCTCATTGTAGCTTCTTCAAAATCTATAGTGACTTTACTAGGTTGCCAATCCGGGATTTGTAACTTTATTAGGTCAAATAAAATTAAATATGCTTCTTTTCTGATGCGACATAAATGCATACAGTAATGGAATTACATTCGTTTGGTTGCAATTACTGCCAATATCGCCATGAATACTGAAAATCTGCTTAAATGGTGAAGGACAGGACTTAAACGTCCCATCCATAAAAAAATGTTTTACTTTTTTCCGTTTGTCATAATAATCAGCGAGTAAAAATTTTTGAAACTGTCTAGGCACTTCTACATCTTTAACACTATTTGTACAAACTTTTTTAACACCAGCAATTTTATTTCTATTTCTATAAATTGATGACTTTTTATTTTTGAAATTAGGGACTGCTTTATTTACAGCTAGATCCAGTCCTTTATTTCTTATGCTCGCCAAACCTCTATTAACTTTTGGAGTAGCGTAATTAGAGACACAATAGTAAGACAATGGCGCACGAACGCCGGCGTTCGTGCGGGGATCAACAGCACACTCGTGGCGCTGGCTCCTTTCCACTTGCTGCTTCTTCGCAACTGTTATTTATCATGACATCAATTGTATTTTGATTTTCATTGGGTTGACATTCGGTACTATGAGGTTTAGACTGCAATATTTCATGAAGGTCCTAAAAAATAAAATGTATTAAATATTTTTTCTAGGAGTGGGTGTCAAAAAAGGATAAACTTGAAATTATAAAGAACTGCCTCGTCGGTCTAGCGGACCCAAGCGCGTTACTGAGCACAAGGTTCCGGGTTCGATTCCTAGGTCAGAAAAGTGTTATTGGATTTTTCAATCTATTTTTAAATAAACGTTTTTATAAATAAATAAACGTTTTTTTTTTTATAAATAAACGTTTTAACCCGGCGTCATGGGGGCTGGGTCAAAATTACCCGCGCTTTTGTAGTTCACTTATAATTTTAAAACGACGCACGCGACGTTGCCGCTCTTCTCAGTAGCTGGAGTCATTGAGTCCCTCTACACGTTTTTGCCGCGAAATCAGTCTGGCGGGGACCGCGTTGGGAGTTACAAGTGTTGTTTTGGAAAAAAGGTAAATATGACCCATGCCTGTATTCGGTGTAATGATTTTATGCCATTTTTATCAATCAATGTTTGAATGATTTATTATTGTTTACGATGCTTTTTATTTGTGTTACTACATTGTTTTGTGGTTTTGACGTTTTTTTATTTTTTCGGTAGGTAGTACGAGTAATAATGGACCGCGAAGAACTGGAAAGATGTCGTATTATGGCGATGCTTGAAGAATCGGACTCGGATGTTATGCCGTCTGATCAGGAGTCTGGAGAGGATGAGGACCATGTGAGCGAGTGTAGTGATGCTACCAATACGGAGCAAGAGATTTCAGATGAGGACGAGGTTCCATTGGCGACAATTAGACGTAGGGTACAGTCTGATGCAAATCTGCAGCAGGAGGAATATGCATCAACAAGTTCGTCGACTCGTGATTGTGAGTACACACGGCAATATTTTGGTAAAGATGGTACGGCTTGGTTTCGAAAACCTCTTCGACAGAATGTTCGAACAAGAGCTGAAAATATAATCGACCAGTTGCCGGGGGTAGCTCCGGAAGCTAAGGCTGCTTTGTCGGAATTTGCCAGCTGGAACCTATTTTTTACTGACGAAATGTTGCAACTTATTCTAATATATACAAATGAACGCATTCGTCCTAAAATTGCATTGTGTAATAACGTATCAAAATACACACATCTAAAAGAATGTACTATGGCGGAGTTGAAAGCTTTGTTCGGCCTTCTTTATCTTGCTGGCTTAAACCGCTCTGGTAGACAAAACTTGAGCGACTTGTGGTCTACTGATGGCACTGGAGTAGAAATTTATAGATTAGTGATGTCTAAGCAGCGTTTTTATTTTCTACAAAGCTGCTTGACGTTTGACAATCTTTCTACTCGTGACGAACGGAAAGAATTTGATAACTTAGCACCAATTAGAGAACTGTTTGAAGCCTTTGTTGAAAACTGCAAGAAGTCTTACGTTCCAAGTGACTGTCTAACAATTGACGAAATGCTGATAGCTTTCCGAGGTCGCTGTAAATTTCGCCAATATATACCATCGAAGCCTGCCAAATATGGATTAAAAATAATTGCTTTAGTAGATGCTCGAAACTTTTACATCAAAAACCTAGAAATATATCCTGGAAAGCAGCCCGATGGTCCTTATTCTTCAAGTAACAAGCCATTTGACATAGTAGATCGAATCGTGCAGCCCATTTCCAAGACAAATCGTAACGTGACTTTTGATAATTGGTTTACCAGTTATGAACTTGTTGAGCATTTACTTAGTAAACATAAATTGACGTCCGTTGGTACCCTGCGTAAGAACAAGAAGCAAATTCCACCTGAATTTACAAAATCGCGTAAAGGTGTTTTTACTTCCCAATTTGCCTTCCAAAAAGATATAACTCTTGTTTCTCATACACCTAAAAAGAACAAGATTGTATTGCTGATGTCAAGCCTTCACCATGATGACACTATTGATAGTTCAACTGGCGAAAAGAAGAAACCAGAGATCAACACCTATTACAACATAACAAAATGTGGAGTTGACGTTGCTGATGAGTTGTGCGCTTCTTATGACGTATGTCGTAACTCAAAGAAGTGGCCGCTGACAATTTTTTATGCCATGTTGAACATGGCGGCAATTAACGGACTTATAATACATCGCATAAATAATGATTCAAACCTAAAGCGACGCCGTTATTTGAAAAATCTAGGCCTTGCTCTTGTTAGTGAGCACTTGGAAGTCCGCCGGAATGTTCTAAGTTTGCCACGAGAACTTCGCAAAAAAATTGGCCAATATTCTGGCAAACCTATAGAGGAGCCCCCAGCAAAAAAAACAAATACTCGTAAGAGGTGTCAGGTGTGTCCTGCAAGCAAAGATCGCAAAACTACACACGTATGTGAAGGATGCAACAAGCATATTTGTCCTCAACATATCGTGCCTTTCTGCGCCAATTGTATTAATAATGATGAGTCTGATTAGCTTTTTTCATTATTTTATATAAGAACATTTTATAAAAGTGCCATTAGAAAACCAAAGACTGGTTAATATTCTATTTATGTTAAGTTTTGCTAAAGGAAGCCAAATTTGTTGATTTTTTAGTGCATAGTTTTCAAAACGTTGTTCTTATTAATAAAATTTTCTATTTTCATTATGTTTATAGTTTTTTATTACCCTTATAACATTCAATTATTGTGGGCAACAAAAAAAAATAATTTTCTCAAATACATACAGAAATATTCACATTCCTTATCCGGGTAATGATGACCCAGCCCCCACGTCCGTGTAACAATTTTCCACCCCCATGACGCCGGGTTAAGTGTTATTGGATTTTTCAATCTGGTAATTCTCAATACGGAGTCTGGAACTGTGCCCGGTATATGCAACTGGCTCGCCCCCTGTTACATGGGACTCATAACTGGCAAAATGTTGGTATAAAATACCTCTACCTAACCACTAGGGGCAAAGGGGGGGGGGGGGGGCTAGGGGGGGGGGCGAGGAGTGGCTGGAGCGGCAACACGGCGTCCTCACCTACCGCATGACGCAGGTCCTCACCGGACATGGCAAGTTCGGGAGGTTCCTGCATCGGATTCAGGCGGAAGCAACGCCCGAGTGTCATCACTGTGCGGACCACCCAGAGGACACGGTGGAGCATACGGTGGAGGTGTGCCCCGCTTGGGCGGAGCACCGCCGTGTCCTTGTGGAGGCAATTGGCGGCAGCGACCTTTCGCGTCGGGCCCTGGTTCAGGCTATGGTCCGAAGCGAGGAGGAATGGCAGGCGGTCGCCTCCTTCTGCGAAGCAGTAATGCTAGCGAAGGAGGAGGCTGCACGCGTGAGGGAACGAAGGCCCTCACGCCCTAGCCGCCGTAATTCCGACCCCGACTACCAGCCACGGTAGACACGGGCTTGCGGACGTCGAGCACTGGGTAGCTCACCGTCCGGCTGTTCGGTAATTAACCGGACCGAGCCCAGTCGTCAACAGCGCGTAGTGATCCTCGCGCTCTTCAAAGAGATGTCAGCAAACCGTAGGGGCCCAGCAGGGCCAATGCCCGGTAGCTAGGACCGCGGAGAATTTCTGAAAGGGAAACCCGTAGTCCTAGAACGCAAAGGGTAATTGAAGGATACAGGTGTGGTTTTAGTCAGTAAAAGTCTGACACGCCCTCCCGCTCCACCCAGAGCGCGAGAAGTCATTTTGATGATTTCCCACCTTAAAAAAAAAAAAAAAAAAAAAAAAAAAAAAAAAGGGGCAAATACAGGCATGATGTTATGTTGTAAAGTACTCACCGTGGTCAATGTTACGAATCCAGCACATTTGCTATCCTTGTACCTTTTACACCTCCATATGAATTTACCACTTTTATACATTCGTTGTCGGTAAAACTGATGCCCCGATAACAGTAAAACTTTTCCTCGACCTCTTGAAATTATAATATGGTCCACAGAACTCATTTTTATCGGTATTATCAAATAAAATTTTAACGATACTCCGTTTAATGTAGTATGTGAAGCTGACAAGCGGAAGGTGCCATAATGTTTTATTTTTAAAAATTCGGGTTTTCAACAGTCCAAGTTACTAAATGATTACATTAAATACTAAAGAGTTTTCATGCTGGACCCGAGGTCGGTAACAAGTATTATAGTGAATGTCACAATTTTTATCGACCCACCCTCATAATTGTTGATAAATTAATTTTAAACTATGAACTATTCACGTTTAGAAATTAACACTGATTACCTACTAGTGTACATAGTTGATAGATATGTAGGTAAGTTAATTAGTTTGATTCCAGTATATTATTGAATAATTGAGTGTATGATAAAAGGAAAATAACTATAAAAAATAAATATTATTACAATATTTACCAATAGATAAACAATGTGTCTTTTAATTAATAGTGTTGTAATGTTTCCAGTAATATCTAAGTGTCTTTTAAACCCATATTGAGAGACGACTAGCATATTTGATACTTTACTTCCATTTCTAGAACCTATCAAAACGTAGTACTAGTGAGAACAAAATATCCCATTAGTTTTACCGATGGAACAGTTAGAACAAGTGGGAATAGAGACTCCCACTAGTTGTACTATTTTGTAATGGGAAATTATAAGTCTAGCCACAAAATTATTTATTGGACACGTGATCAAACTTCTAATTTTATAACTAAGCAACGGGAAAATGACATAGCCTCTAATAAACTAATTCGTCTTTTTTACAACACCCACTAAATATTCTATAGAAAGCGTCAAGTAAAGATCATCAATTATTGTGACTTGTCCTTCTTATTTATGCATTGCCACCTAATTTACTAACTCGGCCACGGATTTTACATCTCGTCACCATTTTACGTTTTACAGCTTCAACGCAATGCCCTCAAAAAATATAATTCATGCTTCTACAGAAAGCATCATTTATTATAACTTAGCATATAAAATAATATATCATATTCTTTTATCGTGAAAATAGCCACTGCATTATTTGGCGCGAGTACGCGAGACGACAGCGACCGGCCATTTCCACCAATCAGAGAGCGCCATTCGATTCATGTGACGACGAGTTGAGTTGTTCACGTGTATTTGTTTATTGTCGTTCGTGCGTTTGTATTGCAATTGTTTTCGCTGTAATTAAATTAAAGTTTTCGATGAGTAATAATTAGTTATGACGTCTAAAAGTGAAAATGAAGTACCACTGTATTGTTCTGACGAGGAATCGCAAGAAGAAGGTCAGCTGTCGAAAAAAAAGCGAGGTGAATCTAAGAACTGGATATTTGTAAACAAATTTTCGTGTGTAAGTTTTGCCGAAGAAGACGCCGTGAGTGCAGAAAAGACGTGGGCAGTACGCACTACACATATTTCCATAGAAGGAAAAAACGATTTTATAGATGCAACAAAGTACCACGTAAAGGAGTACAGTGTGCTGCAGAAATATATTTGCTATTTGAGGCGGATACAGAGGCAGTGTTACTTTATAGCACAGATCGCGAGCATAATCACGATTTTGTTAAGAATAACTACCGTTATGGTATTTGCGACGAAACAAAATCTGAAATTAATAAACTGTATGACTTCCACCTAAAGCCGAAATCAATCTTGGAGCATTTGAAGAAAAATCCTGAACTTAAAATACCTACAAAACGGTAGCTTTATAACTTTTAGCAGATCGCCGGCGTATCAAATATGGACCATCCACAATTTCTTTAGGAGAGCTAGAAAAATGGATTATTAATCATACAAATGTCCCTGACAACGAGAACGAAGTCTTTGTGATAGCCTATTATATTTTAGAAAGTGATCCACCTAGTTTTCGTATCGTATTATCTACTAAGAATTTGTTGAAACAATGTATTTCTGCTGACATTCTGCATGCAGATGCAACATATAAATTGATTTGGCAAGGGTATCCTGTATTGATACTAGGAACAACCGATAAAAACAGAAAATTTCACCCCATTTGCTTGACAGTATCTACAAATGAATGTAAGGCTGATTTTAAAACAATGTTTCAAGGAGTAAAGAACAATCTTTTTTCAATTTTTTCTCATACCTTTGAACCGAAGATCCTAGTTTGCGACGCGGCAAAAAATATACAGAATTCATTTCGTGATGTGTTTGGAAAAGAAAAGATTGTGAAAATGTGCTGGGCTCACGCTAAGAAGAAGATTTGCACTAAATTAGACCAAACAACAGAGAAGAATTTTCGAAAATATTTATTGGAAGACATTGATGCATTGCAATCAGCTACATCTGTTGAAGTATTTTCTGCTGCTTCGAAGTTGTTCTTGAAGAAATGGAAAGACCAAAAAGCATTCGTAAAATATTTTAAAATGGAATGGCTAATAAAAAACCCAAATTGGTATTTGGGTGCAGCACCAATATCACCAGCGACGAACAACGCACTCGAGTCCTTTAATAGAGTTATAAAAGACCACAACACCCTCCGCGAGCGTATACCGTTGGCCCGTTTCATCGTGGTGGCAGATGAAATGGTTAATAGCTGGTCACTACAAGCAACAGAAGAAAAGTTTGCGACACAACCTGAATTGCAGTTATCAGATTGGACAACAGGATATCAATGGGCTAAAACTGATACCAAAATTAGAGTTGTAGATTCAACACCGAACAGCACCACATATTTAATTCCAGGTAACAACTCATTCAAATTTAATCAAGCTGAGAAGAAATTCAGGTGTTTTGACGAATACATAAAAGTGTTTTTTTTCATCTTGGAACGTAGTACTACCAAACAATCAGACCGAGTGGATTACTGGTTGCTGTGATTGTCCAGACTTTTATCGCAAATACAGCTGCAAGCATCTAATAGGCCTTGCAATCAGACTGAAATCAGTGACGCCACCATTAGAGGCAAAGTCACAACCACTTGGATTAAAACGAAAGCGTGGAAGGCCAACTAAAGCGCGAGCTGCGTAAATTATCCAATAATGGTTAATATTTTTTTTTGTTTATCTACGTACATTCTTTTCATATGTTTCTATTATTTACTATAAGTAAAATGATGGTCATTCAATAAACAAATAGATTTTTCAAAAATAGTCTTTTATCTTCTTTTATCTTCTCTCCTCAATAGCTTCTGATATTATTAGTGGCCAATATACCGACTATTTGATGTCATTTTTAGCAAAATTTTGACGATCAATTAATATAGGATGAGTTACATTTTAAACGTACTGAGTTAAAAAGTTAGAAGCTAAATAAATATATTTTTTGATGTCATTTAATAGTATTTTAGAAGTTTACTGTTAGAATGCATGCTACAAATTTAGATGCTAAAAAATAATCATTATGCTGAGTTGTATTTAGAGTGGTTTACATAGAAGATAACTAGTGGCTAAGATAGTATTATTTAGATGCTCGTTAATTGTGGCTGACTTAGTAATTTAGAAGGCAACATACATTTTTGGGGGCGAATAATGATATTAAAAAGAAGCCTGTTTAATTAGCACCCTTTTGTAATATAGTATATCGTAGTACTAGTGAGAACAAAAACTCCCATTAGTTCTACCGTGGAACTGTTCGGTAGAACAAGTGGGAATAGAGAATCCCAATAGTTCTACTATTTTGTTATACCTAATATCGTGGTACTAGTGAGAAAAAAAAATCCCATTAGTTCTACCGTAGAACTGTTGGGAACAAACCTTTGCCGATACCAAGAGTCCCAAGGAATTTCCAAATATCGGCAGAAGTGGAAGTAGAAATATTTTCAAGAATGTGACGGCGTTTAGCATTGCTTATCATCTGATTACATCTATTCCTAGAACCCTTAAAAATTGTCCAGCTCTCATCCGTACGATCTCTTTTATACTTATGGAACGCACGATCCCTGCGTCGCATGGCTATTTGTATCTCACGTGTCATCCAAGGCGCGGGAGGACGTTAAAGCTTTACTTTTCTGACTGGAGCATGAATATCGTAAAGGTTGACCACAACATCATTTAAGATCGAAACCTTATCATCAACCGAATTTACTCCTTCATCACCTCCCAATCAACCAGAGATGCGTCCTTCTTAAGTTTTTTGACGTCTATTCTCGCAAAACAACGTCTGTACAGAACCCTCGGGTTCAGTTTCCTAGGTTTCAGACATTTCTACACGAATAAACGTGTAAGAAGACATTACTCAAAGTCGAAACCAATCACAATTTTTTTCAAACGCCTGTAGGTTTTGTAGGTTTATATGTTTATTTTTGTGCACTAGACGACTCAAAAAACATGTAATAAAAGCATAAACTTTTATTCCTTTAATTTTTAAATAAATTAATTCCCTAGAATAAAAAATACACTATTATAATAGGCGTGTTTTGGGTTTAAAATTCATAAAAAAATTAAGTAGATGCAAGATAGGCAAAAGAAACGAAAAACGAAAAAAAATAATCGTGTAAGAACTCTTGCACGTTTATTCGGTGGGGCCATCGATATATCAAATGAAAGCGAAGACGATGAGGATGAACTAGCCGGGGATGATCCGGATGGAAGACTATGAACAAAGTGTAAAATCTACGAGACGAAGAAACATTATTATTTATCCTTCTGATTCTGATGAGAAATCTTCTTGAAAAAAATATACTTGTTTGCTTAAATTGCACAGACAGAGGTCTAGATTATAATGAAGCTGATTGCACAATTTCGAGAGATCAAAATATTTCTCAAGAAATTAAGATTTAGATACACCTCTACAGTATTTTTATATTTAATCACTGCAGAAACTAATGAATATATAACTCAAGAAAAGTGTCGTTATTCAGAGCAAATGCGGGGGTCAGCATTAGAAATTACAGGCAAAGAATTTCAAAACTTTATAGGTGTACTAATTTATACGTATGTCTATCATACATTTCCCCACTACTCGACATTACTGGAATAGCTGTTCTCACTTTACACCGATAAGTAATGTTAAGACTTGCAATCGCTTTGAACAATTAAAGAGGTTTCTTCATTTTACTAATAATGAGGACACTGTACCGCTTAATGTCTCGAATTATGACAAGCTGCAAATAATTAGACCACTTATAAACAAAATTCGCGAGAGATTGTTGCTTTTACCTTGAGAATAGTACTGGGCAATTGACAAACAAGTAATACCAACAAAAGCACAGACTTCTTTAAAAAACTACAACCCTAAAAACCACAGGGGATATAGATTTGTTATGAGTGGCGCGTCAGGGTTGACATAAGATTTTGAGCTCTATGCAGGGGCATAGTCGAATATAGTTCTAGAAGAACAACTTGACATGGGAGTAAGCAGTAATGTAGCCATGCGCTTATCAAGCAGTATTCCCGAAAATATAAACTATAAATTGTTCTTTGACAATCGGTACACAAGTTTGCAGCTTATGGCTGCATTACATAGTTGGGCCAATTTCAAACCTAGGGATTTTTTTCGTAAAAAAATGAAACGCGTGATTTATAAAAATCAAAGCTATATTATTACTTTTATCTTACTTAAAAACAAAAATGAGTATCAATCTGAGATCAATAATTCGAAAAAGGCTATTTATAAGGAAATAACGATATTTCGGTTCAATCGAAAACATTAATATGTCCACCAAGTGGACTAAAATGTTAAATAATGATTAAAAAAAAATGTGATTAACATCTTGACCAAAAATAATGTTAGATAAGATAAGATCATTTATTTGTATAAACATGTGTATGTTAAGATGGAGATACAGTCAATACAGTTCAACATGTTTTGCCGTAACCGGCGTACAAAATTATTTAAAAAAACATTTAATTTGAAAATATTATATCCCCTATATAATATTATAATATTTTCTATATTATATATAGAAAATATTATAATATTTTCTATATATAATATTATGAAAATATTATATATAATATTATATATAGAAAATATTATAATATCCCCCGACGGACCTTTTGAACATCTCTGGGTCTGATAAATCATCCTCAATAAACGAGGTCAATAGTTTTTTCGCGGCTGTTGGCAAAAACCTGGCGGATAGGAATAGACATAATCAAGATGACAGGTATGTTCCTTATCTCCGTGATAATGCACAGCTTAACTCTCTCGTGCTCCTTACGCCGGATCTTGCTGAGACAGAGAGGATCATTTCAAGTCTTCGTACTGGTTCTGCTGCGGGATGGGACGGAATCACAACCAGAATGATAAAATCGAGCAGACTGTTCCTAGTGCCACCTATCACACACTTATGTGAACTGTGCATCTCTAAGGGTATATTTCCAAGGTCCTTAAAGAAGGCTATAGTACATCCTATTCACAAGGGTGGGGACAGAGACAGTGTGAACAATTACAGACCTATATCGGTCCTTCCAGTGTTGTCAAAGATTTTAGAAAAGATGCTTAACACTCGTTTGGTTAAATTTATGGAAACACATGGTATTTTATCAGAAAACCAATTTGGCTTTCGTAAAAAAAGATCATGCGAGGATGCTGTTGCTGCCTTTGTTGACAGTGCTGTAAGAGCACTAGATGATGGATCTAAATGTCTGGGTGTTTTCCTAGACTTATCGAAGGCATTTGATACTGTCTCTGTCCCCATACTGCTCACTAAATTAGAGAGGATGGGAGTAAGGGGTCCTGCGCTGGCAATCTTTGAGAGTTATCTTTCGGAGCGGACACAATGCGTCAAAATTGGGTCTTTTATCAGTGACGATCACTCTTTATCATTTGGGGTTCCGCAAGGCTCTATCTTAGGCCCTACTCTTTTCTTGGTATATGTAAACGGTCTATGTAACCTATCCATCCCACACTGTAACATATATACATATGCGGATGATACGGCTCTGCTTGTGAATGGTCGGGACTGGGAGGGGGTCCGTGAGAGAACGGAGTTTGCACTCGGCATTGTGATGTCTTGGTTGGGAAGCAATATTCTCACACTTAATGTAGAAAAGACGAAATATATCCCTTTCTCAATTAAATCATCTACTAAGCCGGATGATTCGTATGTTGTTAGGGCTCATACTTGTAGTGACCAGACAAACCAATGCCTTTGTCCTCCCCTTGTCAGGGCGAATCAGGTTAGGTACCTAGGCATCATGATCGACAATTTAATGTCGTGGAAGGGGCAAATTGATAATACGTCTGGCAGAGTGAGGAAACTCATAACGATTTTCAAGAATCTGCGACACAGTGCTGACATTGACACGCTTCGGATGGTATACTTCTCACTGTGCCAGTCGCTACTTACATTTGAGATAACGGTTTGGGGTGGCGCCCTAAAAACGTACATGATCCAACTAGAAAGGGCACAGCGAGCTGTTCTTAAGGTAATGACTTTCAGGCATTTCCGATACAGTACCATACAATTATATAGAGACTGCAGGGTCATGACCGTTAGACAGCTCTTTGTGCTCAACATCATTTTGCGCAGACATTGTTCACTGGATATTGCTGCTGGTCGTCTGGCCAATAGTAGATCCAAATATGTCTGTCCTGTCGTACGTTGTAGGACTAAACTGGCTGAGAGACATTTCCGAGTCGTCAGTGGTCGTGTATACAATGCAGTTAACAGGCATTGCAATATATCTGGTTTAAGTAAATTTGATTGTAAAAAGAGAGTGAGTCAATGGCTCACTACTCTCACTTATCAGGAGATTGAGAAGCTATTAGGAAAGCTTTTTTGACTTTCATACAATACAAACATATAACACACACTAAACACATATACATTACACACCCACATTTCACATTATTATTATTATTTTTCTTTATACCCCATTAATTAGAGTAAGAAATTCTAATTTTTAGTAATTCTTAATAATTAAATAATTGTATAATTCAGTGATTAAATATAATTTATAATTAATAATTTCATTTATAATATAATATAATTTATTGATTGAGTAATTTTATTAATTGAATGATTTTGTTCTTTGAATAATTGAATTGTTTTGATTTAATACCTAACTAATGTTTTTTTGATAAACTTAATGATTGAAAAATTGAATGATTTGTACAAATGATTATTAGAAACTGTTTGCTTAAAGTGAAAATGTAATAAATAGAGTGAGCCCTGTCACCCATAACACAAGTTTACTCTTAGCTTGGGTGCCAGAGGTCGATAATCTGTGATTATGCAATTTTTAATAGAAACGATGCCGCATTATGATATTCATAATTTGTGTAAAATTGTATTTTTGGAAATAAAAATTATTATTATTATTTTTATATATTTTATTTATCTCAGGACCCTGAGGTCCTGGACCTTTGGGAGGCGTACGAGGAGCCGAAGCCAACTCGCAGAGGCCCTTTAGATAATTATAAAGGAACATGATATCAACCGACGATTATCCCTGTACGCGCTATGCTAGTGCACCCAAGGACAACCCCCGGTTATTGAAAAACTGTTGCGACATATGGAGAACAAAGATAATAGGGCTATGGTTTTTGGAGTCTTAAGTGGACTGGTAACATGGAACTATGTCAAGACTATGGCCCCTGCCTGAACAACGTTATTAATATGCATCGAAAAAAGGCAGGGGGTGACTTGCACACTCAATAAATGGGCCCCCAAAAACGGCCGCTAGCACGAAGTGACGTAGCAGCAGAGGGCAACATATCCTGAGGTGCTTGAGGAGTGGAGAGGTATACCACGGCTATCAGGACAATCCCGGAAGTACGGTCAAGATCCCTACCAGCACCTTACTGGATTATACATCCTTCTCCCGAGCACGTTTGCTCTTGCGAATCTCCACTCAAGCCAGCCAATAAAGGCAAGAGAGAGGTGGGAGCTCAGTTCCTCGTCAGTGTTCACTACGGCCGGCCAATAAAGGCAAGCCGGAGATGAAGAACAAGAATTCTCCCGGGAGATCGGGTCCGTGGGGTCGCTAATGCCCAACAGTTCGCCACAAAACTGCATTGCGGATTGTATCTCTCTTAGTCTGGCCCCTCACCCTAGGCATATTACGGCAAAGCAAACTTTACCGATACAGACCTAGGGTATATTGGAGCACGCAAGCCCCACCACGACGTCAACGTAGAGATACGGCGATGGGGTTATTATTATTATTATTATTATTATTATTATTATTAAAAATTCTGTCAATTCAATAATAGTCAATACATAATATAGTCAAAAATTCAATCAATTCAATAATAGTCAATACATAATATAGTCAAAATTCAATCAATTCAATAATAGTCAATACATAATATAGTGAAAATTCAATCAATTCAATTACAGTCAATAAAGAAAATAAATAGAAATAAAATAATAAAATTGAATTAAATATTACATAGTCATGATTCAAAAGTTTTCGTTTAAAAACTCCGCAATATTATAATAAGCCTTACTAAGTAGCAATTTTTTTAGTTCACTCTTAAATTAATTAATATTCATTATCTTAATGGAATTAGGAATTTTATTATAAATTGCTGGAGCCATGCATATTACTTTTAATTAATGCTATCTTCACATAATAACAAACAATCAGTCACTTAAAAGCAATAATAAAGTAAATAAAAAATGTTTTGTGCCTGTCTACCGAAAAGACAAATCATTTCGGTGGTCAAAATATGTCTTCGTCGTCAGAAGACCACCAGCGTTGAACGCGTTTACTCATGCAGATAAAGTTTGGTGGCTCTTAATAATAATAATAATAAAAAAAAATATTTGCTCTGTTAGTAGGTAAATGATAAAGATGTTCAGAAAAATAATGTACAAGGATCCATTACTAACTACCTTAAACTAGGCATGCAAAACAGTTTTATTTAATTTGAGTTCAATGGACACATATAACATCTGATTACAATATATTACCTTTTGAACGTAAATTAATAATAATAATAATAATAAAAAAAATTATTTCATTTTTTTTTTTTATTATTTTAACGTAAATTAATGTATTTAATAATTATGTGTAATATGTCAAATTCAAATAATGTGTCAAAATAATTATAAAAATGGTGCGCATTAATAATTACAAAATAATATGTCAAATAAAACTTAAACAAATTGATGTCATTAATAATTACAAAATAATATGTCAAATGAAAGTTATACAAATTGACGTTATTAATAATCACAAAACATGTCAAAAAAAAGATAATAATAATATAAATCAATGTCATTAATAATCACAAGATAATATGTCAAAAAATAATAATAATAATGTCAGTGTCAAAAAAATAAATTATCATCATTTAGAAATTCGGAGATCGAATAATAACATTTTGAAATTAATAAAGCTGACAATTTCTTCTTAAAAAGTGTAATAGTTTCATTTTTTAAATCATCGGGAATTTTATTAAATATTGACGGGCCCATACACAAAACACTTTTCCTCAATAAGGCCACCAACCACCACCATTATGACCACCAATACGTAGCATGTTTTTGTACTGCGTTCTTATTGGTCCCCTTTTGTTTTCGGACACTGTACTGAAAAGATGCAAATTGGTTTTCACAAAAACCGCAATTTCGATTATATACAGTGACGGAAAAGTAAGTAATTTAAGGGACTTAAATATAGGGGCACAACTATATGTTACTTTCAGGTTACACATTGCCCTAATACATCGCTTTTGAGCCTTGAACACCTGTTCTCTTAGACTACAATTTCCCCAAAAAATTATCCCAAATCTCAAAATCGATGCGACTAGACCATGATATGCGACCAGTCTTGTGGCCATGTTTACTTTTTTAGATAAGTTGAAAAGCACATACGCAGCTGAACTTAGTTTTTTACAAACTTCTTCTGCTTGTGGCTTCCAGGTTAGTTGGCTATCTATCATTATTCCTAGAAACTTTGCGACCAGTACTTGGTCTACTTTTTGTCCACTATAATGTAAATTTAGTGATTGTGGTAACTTGCGTTGATAAAATTGCATAATAGTAGTCTTCGGTACATTAATAATTAAATTATTTTGGTCAAGCCAGTGTATAATGTCAACTAAAGTATTATTTATGTCCTGTTCGTATGTTTTTATGTCATTACATTTAATCAAGGCAGTGCTATCGTCAGCAAATAAGACCATGGGATGGTCAATGCAGCGGGGCAGGTCATTGATATAAAGCAGAAATAATAAAGGTCCCAGCACACTGCCCTGTGGTACGCCAAATCTAATAATTCTTTCCTCAGACAAGTATTTCTTTTCGCGCCTGGTTTTTAAACATATTTTAGTTATTTCTGTGTATTGCTTACGGTTGGAAAGATAGGATTTTATGAGATTAAGTACATTTCCTCTTATGCCTATAATATTTAACTTGCTGATAAGTGTTTCATGATCAACACAGTCAAATGCTCTCGTCATGTCCGTAAAAATTGCGCAATTTGGTATTTTCTTATCAACATTTTTAATTATATTATTTATTAAATCATAAACGGCTGAATTTATACCCCTATTCTTTCTGAATCCTTTTTGTTCCTCGCTTAGGATATTATATTTAGCTAGGAATTTATCTATAGAGGCATAAATTATTTTTTCCATCACTTTAGAAAAAATAGGGATCAAAGCAATGGGCCTATAGTTGGCTAGATCTCTTTGTCGTTTTTTTTCAGAAGTGGCTTAACTATGACTGTTTTTAAGCTGTCCGGAAATATTCCAGAGCAGATACATAGATTGAGTATGTGACTTAGATGCGAGGCTATTTCGCCCGATACGTATTTTACAACTGTTGTTGATATACCGTCATACCCTGTGCTACTTTTGTTTTTTACTGATTTTATCGCCGTTATAACATCTTGAGGTAAAGTTGGTTGCATCAACATCGAAAGTGGATTATTATTTATCAAGTTGGTAGTGTTCGGTGTTTATTTATTTTAATTTGACGTTAATTTATTTTGCGTTTGGTCGATAAAAATTTTATTAAAAGCATTTGCAATTTCTGTCGGATCGGTAATTGTAGAACCCTGCACTTTAACCCGAAAAATAGGCTCGGTAATTCGTAATTTATTATTTATAATCTGCCAAGAAGCTTTTGATTTATTGTTTGAGGTGTTGATAAAGTAATTATTTTGCGCTTTTTGTGTCAATTTAATTATTTTTCGAAATCTGCGTGAATAATTTCTGAAAATATTTTTATTAAATGTCGATGGCTCGCGTCTATATTTCCACAATAAATGCCTTTGCTTTCTACTGCACACTCGGATGCCATGTGATATCTCTTCTCTTCATCTCTTCTAATTTTGACGTTGTTGTATCTGAGCTGTTAGAATATACGTCCGAAAATCTTATTCGTATAAGAACATTATCTCCAATTAGCAGTGATGGACTGCACTTGCCAACATTCAATGGTTGCTGCATCGAACCCGGAATTGGACTGGACCATTGGCTTGCCACTGGACTGTGCATAGGAGTCAAGATTAGACTTGGTGAATTCATCCTCTCGGTGGGAGCTGGTGTGTCATTCCGGGTAGGACTTTGCAGAGGAGCCGACCCGACTGGACTTGTTAAAGTATGGAAATTATTTTGGAGTGGTCTGGGACATGGTGCTATGTCAAATTTTTTGCAACCTAAACCGTAGTGTATACAAGTATTTTCTGGACTACATTTCATACAACTCAACCTGAACGAAACTGAAGAACTATTGGTTTACGGCGACTACAAGTAACCTGATGGACTTTCATGCTTCCACGAAATGGCGTAATATTGCTGTTTTTTATTTTACTTTCAATAGACTCCACATGCGTCTCATCTACTGTAATGACTTCTGTTCAGATTCTCAGGGAGATGAATAAAATAAGTGGACTGTATTAACGGTATATTTTAGCTACAAGCAGCTTTACAGTGATGGGTCGATAGAGAGACGCGTGTGCCTCGGAAGCTGTCGGATCGAGAAGTGTCGCGCCGCTCGCCGTCCGCTGCGCGCCGGCCGTGCTCTGCCTCGCGCCCCGCCGTCCGCCTCAGCCGTCGGTGACGTCTGTCCGTATGTTCACGCGTTTGATGCGTGAACATCCTCCCGCCTGTTGACGTCTTCGAAGGGAAGAGGTCAAATGTTGTTGAACCCTCTTGTGATGACTCCTCTCTTCGTCTTCACGTCTGCTACGCGTGTGATGCCGTCAACGCCCACATAGGCTCACACCACACGACCCAGCGCCCAAACAAGTGGTGGAAGCGCCTTGTCTCGGATGAGCATGAGTGTTCCTTCTTTGAGCTTCCCGTCTGAAGCAAACGACCATTTAGTCTTCTGTTGAAGCAAGGAAACATATTCATTAGTGAACCGCTGCCAGAAGTGTTGACGGATGTATTCAATCCTTTTGAAGCGTTCTAAGCAGCTGATGTTCTTATCAGGAACCTGTGAAGACGGCAAAGGCGTGAGTGTTCGTCCAATTAAGAAGTGGGAAGGAGTGAGGACAGACAAATCGGATGGATCACAGGACAAGGGAGTTAGAGGACGGGAATTAAGAACGGCCTCTATTTGACATAAACAGGTTGCAAGTTCCTCGTAAGTAAAATTAGTGAGACTTAGCAACTTTCTTAAATGGTTCTTGGTGGACTTTACGGCAGCTTCAGCCATACCATTGAAGTGTGGGGAATGAGGAGGAGCAAAAACAAATTTAATGCCTTGCTGTGCCATTTCAGATGCAACATCAGAGTTAGTAATAATTCTTTGCAACTCATTATTAGCCCTAACAAAGTTCGTTCCGTTATCGGATAGTATACTTTGAGGTTTACCCCGACGAGACGTGAAACGATTCAGTGCAGCAATGAAACCTTCTTTTGTAAGGTCGGTGACGAGCTCCAAATGCATGCCTCCTTCGTTGCATGGCAAACGAAGATGCATAAATATGACTTTGTTAGCTTGCAACCGCGACCCATCCGGTCAGCTATCAGCACTGGGCCAGCATAGTCAACGCTACAGTGAAAAAATGGAAAATTGATCATTTTTCTAGAGCATGGAAGTTGACCCATGATTGGTTGTATGTTTTTACACTTGTATCTAAAGCATTTTACACATTGTTTGACGACAGCCTTAGCAAGATTCCTGCCGCCTAAAGGCCAATAGTTGAGTCGCATGTTTGCCAACTACAATTGCGGACCCGCGTGATGTAATTTTTTATGTTGCATATGAAACAGAATCTTAGTCAGATGGTGTTTACTGCAAAGTAAAGCTGGATGTTTTGTATTAAAATCGTAAGGCGAATTGTCAAGTCTGCCGCCTACGCGCATAATTCCTTTTTGGTCTAAGAATGGTGTCAGCCGCATTAAACGGTTTTTACCAGGCAGAGATTTTCCCGACTTTAAAATATTGTACTCTTTTGAGAACATCTCTGCTTGTGCACTATACAGTAAACACGTTAAGGCTTTGTCTAATTCATCACTAGAGAGCGGACCAACCGATTTGCAATTATTATTCATTAAATTAAATATAAATCTATTGATGTAGGCAACAATTCTTAGAAGATGATTGAAATTGGAATGATTGTGAATTAAATTAGTTATTGTATTATTATGTGATTGATTAGAATTAATACTAGTGTTATTTTGATTAGTGAAATTACACACTACTTCTGTTAGATCGTGTTTCACGCTATTACTGGGCATACTCGGCCAGCTACTATCGCAGCCTTGCAAAAAACTGGGGCCCGACCACCATAACGAGCATTCACCGATAGAATCGGCCCTCCTCCCGCGAGAAACAAGGTCGGCCGCCGGATTGTCCTTCGATGGTACATACCTCCAACTGTCACCGGCAGTGTTTTCCTGAATTTCAGCGACTCGATTACGTACAAAGGGTTTTAGCTGATTTGGTAATGTGTTAAGCCACCTTAATACGATCATCGAGTCGCTCCAAAATAGTCGCTTAACTATAGGCATAGTTAGAGATTCCATTACGGTAGTACACAGTCTTGTACCCAATAGTGCAGCACAAAGTTCAAGGCGCGGAATAGTTGCGCTTGGATCTGCTTTCAAGGGCATAGTAACTATAAATTTACCGTTAGTTTACGAACCGTTTTTTGTTTAAAACTTAATTCACAATCTCGTTCCTCTTGAGACAGAGAGAGCTTGGGAGAAATGGAGTCTAGTTCCCAAAATTTCGTCAAATCTGGTTGTTCGATTGTGTGAGTAAAATTACAATAGTGTGAGCTTTGTGTACGAGACGAATGAAGCCGAGAAACCGGACCAGACACTATCCAACCAAATTTGGTCTCACATAGCTTCGGCATACGCTCGCCTAAATCAATAGCAGCAGTACCTATTACGCTCCAAAATACTTCTGCCCCTACTAAGATGTCAACGACAGAAGGAATATTAAATGTAGGGTCAGCTAAACAAAGACCTGACGGAATAGGAATATTCTTCATGTCGACATAAGACGTTGGCAAAAGTTTCGTAATCTCAGGTAAAATTAGGCAGTCCAAATTAATCCTATAGTCACCATTACAAGACTCAATGTTTAGATTACAAGACTGTGTACTATAGGAAGACTGTTGGTTGATACCTGTGACAGTGGAGGTAATTTTACGTCGTAACAAATCCAGTTTGGTGCAGAGGCTCTCCGTCATGAAGTTGGCCGTGCTGCCGTTGTCAAGCAGGACTCGAGCGTTGACTCTCTCACCGTTGTTGCTCACTACCCTCACGATAGCTGTGGACAGCAATACATTGGGTGTACCAGTATGATGTATTGTGTTGTGTGTTGTTGTATTGATGTGTTGTGTTGTTGTTGTGTTGCTGATAAAACGACATTATTTGAGGTAGTAATTGGCAAGGCGACACTATTTGCCGCTGATGGCATGGGGTCTTGATAAGGCTGCTCAGTCGGTTCAACATGCAAGAGAGTGTTATGCCTGGATTTGCAATATTTACAACCGGCCAATCGATACTTCTTGGTTACATGACTAGAGCGCAAACAATTTAGACAGACCTGTAATTCCTTAGCCTTTTTTATTCGTGACTCAGTGGGTAATCCTCTAAATAAATCACAGCTATATAAAAAATGGTCGTTTGAACATAACGGACATTTATTTTTTTTGCAAATTGTCATTTGTGTTTTTTTATTTTCTAAGTGGGGTGCCTTACCTTGCTTTTCTTTTGTGTTTGAAATGATAAAACTTTTTTTGCTTATTATTCACATTTGTGGTTAACTTACTTTGGTTTATATCCAGGGTTTCTATCAAATCGGCCCTACCACTAATAAACGATATTAATTTTGATAATGTTGGAGATTCGGACAGTGAATTACGGTACTCTTCCCATTTTTGGTTCGTTTTTAAATCTAATTTTCTTGTAATCATAAATATTATTAGTGTGTCCCAGTGCTCTGTTGGCTCCTTTAAGGTCTTAAGTGCCCGTATGTTCTTATTTATGATGTCGATGAGACATCGCAAAGACGTTGATGATTCCCTTACTATGGGTTCTGCATCAAACAGAGCCTGCACATGATTATTTATTAAAGTGCGATTATTATTGTAGCGATCACACAACAAGTCCCACGCCATTTCATAGTTGTCACCCTTAAAATCGATGTTTTTATTTATCCCTGACGCACGACCCTTAAGAGGAGCACGGAGGTAATGGAACTTGTTAATATTATCGATATATTCGCTGTTGTGTATTAAAGAACTAAACGTATCCCTAAAGCCACCCGCGCGGCGTCGGAGGCCTACCTATCTCGTACCTACTTATTATTCGATCCTGCTCTTGTTTTGTTTCGATCGTGTATTTGTTTAACTGTAAAACCCACCACAGTGTGTAATCATTAAACCCCTTTATAGTTATAACCGTCGTTTTGTTCAACACCCCTATAAATGGCAGCCTAACGTGGTGCAGAACTAAATAAGTGCAAATTTAGTAGGTAATCAAATTTAGTAGGTAATCTAGTGAGCGTTAGTAATATTCGTGTGCCTAAACGAACTATCGCGTTACTTACCTACCTAATAGTTATGATTGTGACGGTTTTATTCCCGCGATTTGAAGACTGGAGTAGGTATCTTTACGTTATAAAATTGGTGGTGAACTTTAACGAAAACTCAAATTATAGTAATGGTTTTGATCGCGTACATAAATTAGGTACCTATGAACACTTGTGTTTAGTGTTTGGGGTAGAAACCTAAATTATAAGTACCTAACGTGTTTTGTATCGCGAACCATTCTTGACTGTTGACTGTTACAGCGTGATCGTGTGATATTGTGAACATTTTTAGTGTTTAGGTAAAACCTAGGATACCTAAATACCTAACAACGCTCTTCGTTGTTGTTGTCGCGAATTGTGGACAATTTAACGATGGTGCTAACAAGATCGCGTGCCGCGAGTCCGGCTTCTCTCGGCGCTCCGTCTGCAGACTTGGCGCCCGTTGCAATTATTGTAAACAGTATGGTCACCTAAAAGAGGCCTGTGAGCGCCTCGCAAAACAAAAGACTGCCAAGGACAACTCGAAGGGAGCAGAGCCGCTTGCGTCTGCGGTCACGTGCTTCGGATGCGAAGCGCCCGGGGTAATTCGTTCCAACTGTCCGACGTGTAAAGAGAAGAAAAGTGTAGTGTCATCCGTGTTTCAATCAGTGTCCGCGAGTGACGATAAAATCGATTCGCGTGTGCGTCCTGTAATAAATGTAGGCATTTATGGTGTAACAGGTAGCTTGTTGTTAGACACAGGCGCGAAACATTGTATTGGTAGTGTATCGTTAAGATCTCATTTAGTTAATAATGATCATTCGTTCGATAATGTTTTCACTAAATTAAAATATGCTGATGGCCGCATTTGTGCGCAAATTGTTGAAATGGCGCACGTTTATTAGTTTTATTATGTTGCCGAATGCAACTGAAAGTTTACTAGGGATGAATTTTATTCAGGACGTTGGCATGGTGTTGGACTTTGACAGGGGGGTATGGTTTGTGAGACATGATATGACGCCTCAACCAATTGTTTTCGAAGCGAGGTCATTGAACTCGCTTGCTTGTTTGTCTGTGGGGCTTCGTGAGGACGAGGGATCCCATCTAGTTTCGGAACGAGAACGAGAGCGACTGTCCGACCTCTTGAATGTTCACCAGGACATTTTTGCTCCAGGGGGAGAACCTACCCAGTTCGCAGTCCACCGCATCGATACTGGAGATGCCGCACCGCTTGCAAGTCCACCCTATAGGGTTTCTCCCGTTAAAAAGGAAATAATCAGAAAAGAAATTGAAAAAATGCTTGAAGATGGTATAATTGAGGAGGCTGAGTCGGAATGGGCCTCACCTGTAGTGTTGATACCGAAGAAGAATGGTGAGACCAGGTTCTGCGTAGATTACCGCAAGCTTAATAGCGTCACTCGGACTGATAAGTACCCGCTGCCGGTGATCAACGAGCTGCTGCTGAGTACAAAGCCTAATTGTGTCAAGTCATCTATCGATTTGAAGGCCGGTTACTGGCAGACGATGGTAGCACCAGAAGACCGACACAAGACTGCGTTTACGACACCATTCGGTACTTTTCAGTTCCGTCGCATGCCGTTCGGTCTGAAGAACGTCCCAGCCACCTTCCAGCGTATGATGGACCGCATGAGATCTGGCCTGAAAGATGTCTGCGTCCTTGGATATCTTTATGATCTTCTTGTGATTTCTCCTAATCTAGATCAGCACCTGAATTCACCTGGTTTTCGAGCGCCTTCGCCTGTATAACTTGAAGGCGAACCGGGATAAGTGTGTCTTCGCTAGAGATAGAGTTACGTACCTGGGACACGTTGTTTCACCTTGGGGTATTGAACCGGACCCCACAATGGTCGAATCGGTAATAAATATGAAACCGCCAACGAACCTACAGGAACTCCATTTTTACAAACCTGTTCCTGGTTTAGAAAATTTATTCCAAATTTTTCGGATGTTGCGCGTCCTCTCACAAATCTGACAAAAAAGGATCGACGCTGGCAATGGGGGGAGAGTGAGCAAGGAGTATTTGAAGAGCTCAAGTTACGTCTTGCAAGTAGTCCTATTCTTCGTCAGCCCAACTTTGAAGAACCATATGTATTGCGCACTGATGCTAGCGCCTATGCTCTTGGAGCAGTATTGATGCAAGGCGAGACTCATAATGAAGAGAGACCAATAGAGTATGCTAGCAGGTTACTGACCCCTGCAGAACGTAACTATCATACGACAGAGCGCGAAGCTCTGGCTGTTGTTTGGGCCTTGGAGAAATTTAGAGGATATATAGAGGGAGCCCAGGTTCGTGTTGCTACGGATCACCAACCTTTGAAATGGCTCTTGTCCCTAAAGACTCCTAGTGGCAGGTTAGCCAGCTGGGCAATAAAAATTCAATCATATAATTTGGTCATCGAATATACACCGGGTAAAGTCAATGTCATTGCTGATACGCTCAGTCGTCGCCCAGTGACCACCGAATCCGAGGAACTTGATTCAAGTCTTTTGCCTGGCAGCCTTTGCCTGGTAGTCGTTGATTTACCTCATCAAAAGACTGAGGATATTCGTGATGCCCAATTAAACGATTCTGACGTCAGTAAAATTATAAAAGATTTTGAAGATACAAATAATCCAGAAGCAGCTATGCGCTGGACTGATAGGGGATATTATCTTTCACAAGGTGTGTTATACCGCTGTGATCCAGATGGAGATTCCGAAGAACCTCAGTTAGTGGTTCCACAGTCTTTACAGACGGAACTTCTTAAAGAATTTCATGACGCGCCTACTGCTGGACACCTGGGTTTGGAGCGGACCTTAAGGAAGATCAAAGAAAGATATTATTTTAAGAACATGAAGACCTATGTGGCCCAATACCTGAAGTCATGTGATCTTTGTCAGAAATACAAGGCTACTAATCTGAAACCTGCAGGTCTGCTTCAGACCCCAGTGCTTCAGCAAAAGTTTGAGGTTCTTGCGATGGATCTATTTGGACCACTACCCGAAGGGGAAAAGGGCGAAAAATTGATTTTTCTAGTGGAGGACACAGCTAATCGATGGGTAGAGCTGTTTGCTCTTTATGATGCAACTGCCGAGGTATGTGCAAAAACCCTCATAGAGGAGGTATCCCTCCGGTATGGGTTGCCTCGCCGCGTCATTTCTGACAACGGGAGTCAGTTCGTCGCATCGGTTATGCAAAAGGCCATGTTTGTGCTTGGGGTAAAGCAATCATTAATTCCTGTATACCACCCGGAAGCGAATCCGGCAGAGCGCAAAAATCGCGAACTTAAAAAACATCTGGCCATTTTAATTGGATTAGAGCATCACCGTTGGCCGTTCGCTTTACCGATGGTGAGATTCGCGCTCAATACTGCACACAACCAAAGTACAGGACACACCGCCGCTTATCTTACGTACGCTCGGGAATTAAAGAAAAGTAGGCGACCGCCTGCCACTCCTCCTCGCTCCGGACCATGGCCTGTACCAAGGCCCGGCGCGAGACATCGCCGCCGCCGATCAGGAAAGACAGTTGAGAATCAAGAACGTGATGGATTCCTCTTTGGAGAAAAATTTAATGACAATGTCAAATCTGCCTTCAGCAATTAAAACATCTGCTGGCACCATTTTGAAGCAAAATAACACTAATAGGAAAAATACATCTTATCGACCAACTCAGTCTCAAAATAATCCCAAGAAACAGGGAAACTTCAGGGCCCCTCCTCGTGCAAGTATGATTCAGTTCAAACAGGGCCCCTCCCTGTTTGGGAGGCAGATATCACCAACAGACACAGCACTACAAGCCGAGACCCCCACAAAGTCAACGAAACTCACTTGAAGGGTAGTCCCAAGTTAGACACTAATTTTTGAGCTCCTATATTTTTAATTAAAAATAATTTAAAAAACCATAATTACATGCAGAAAACTTGCTAAAGTTCTTCATTAACCTCTGGTGCACTCAGTCAATTAATAAACTTTCCTTCACAACACTCCTCTTAATTACCAGCACTGCATTTCTACTGCCATGGACCTATACAACAAACTGTCAAACTGTGTGGAGGAAATTTCGTCTACGTTTGCTTCACGAATGACGCAGTATGAAGTAGACCTAAAGAACGCCAGTGGTGAACCCCACAAAAAACAATTGCCAGCCTTTCTAAGGATTTCATAGACTTCAAGAGTCTGGTTTGGAAGACGCTGAGTTCGCTGAAGTCCCAAATGGAATGGCTTGTCGTGGTGCTGGATAGACACGAGATGGCATCCCGCGGTAAGGTGCTTCTATTGCATGGTTTGCTTGAGGGTAAGGAAGCTGATCCTGGGACCGCTTTCCTTGGTATCTTGTTGGAGCGTCTGGAGTTCAAAAAATGTCACTTCGAAATATATAACGGCTTGTCATCGCCTCGGAAGTAATACCAGCAAGCCTCGTCCCCTCTTAGTTCGCTTCGAAAGTCGCATCGTACGGAGCGAGGTGTGGCGAAGGAAAACCAAGCTGAAGGGATCTGGTCTAACACTTTCCGAGTTTCTCACTAAGCCCAGACATGAGGTATTCACGAATGCTCGGAAACACTTCGGGATGCACAAGTGTTGGACGTCTGAGGGGAAAATTGTGATCCAGGTCTCCGATAGTTCGCGGAAGAAGATCGAGTCTGCCTTGGAGTTGCGAGAACTTGTTGCCCAATTCCCCGTTGCTGAGTCCTCCGCCGTACTTTCAAAGCCAATGCCAGAGAAGAGAACTCGCAAACCTGCAAATTGATTGTGCAACATACTTCCATTTGTGTTTTGAGTCCATAGGTATTTATAATTATTATTTTTTATGTCGGTCACTCGATTTTTTGTTAGTTTTTACAGCCTACCTATGTACCTCCTTTATTTCTTAATGGAATAGCTCTAAAGCAGGTTCAAACTTTTAAATACCTGGATCATATTGTGACTAATGACCTTAGGGACGATGAAGATATTGAGCGGGAGCGCAGGGCTCTGGCGGTGAGAGCTAATATGCTCACCCGCAGGTTCGCGCGATGCACGAGGGAAGTGAAAATAACGCTATTCAAATCATTTTGCCAGTCCTTCTACTTAAGCGGCCTGTGGGTGAGTCATACCCAGCGAGCCTACAGAGCCTTGCGCACTCAGTATAATAATGCGTTCAGGATGTTGTTGGGTCTGCCGTGGCGGTGCAGCGCCTCTGGGATGTTTGCTGAAGCGCGTACTGATGGTTTCCAGGCCATCATGCGCAAAAAAGCAGCTTTCCTGCTGGCCCGTATACGGAGTAGCAACAACGGCATTCTGAACGCAATTGCTGTACGTTTTGACCGTCCCTTTCAAAATTATTGGGCCATGTCTTGTAAAGGTGTGGCCAGTCATGGCAAATAAAATAAAATAAAATTTGTACTAGGTTAAGTTTTCTATGGATCTATGCCACCCGAAATAAAGTTATTATTATACATTCATATAAATTTTGGCTTTCTTGATGGTTCATGTACTTGGGAATTTGATAAATGAAATGCAATGTTCCGTTCAAGAGGTCAAGCGTATATTTTTTTTAAATGGCGTCTTGCAAAAGTTACAATATTCGAGGAGCAGGGGTGTGTGAACAATATGAACAACCAATAAGAAACGAGATCGCGTGATATATCTCGTTTCTTATTGGACGACGATGACGACGATGATTTGACGTAATGCTCCTCAACAAAAAGCTTATTACTTAAAATACTTTGTGCGTTCCAAAGCATGATATTAAGATCCATTGCTATGAGAGGAAGTACTATTTCTGAATGTGTGCTGAAGAATTTATTTTATGGATGTTGAATTTATGGGGTTATCTTTTTGGCTTACTGTACTATATTTTTTTTTTATTGCATTTGTTAGAGTATTCATGAAAAAATCGGACTTAGTTAAGTTCATAATCTGAGTTTCAATACTTTTTGTGTTAATTGTGGAAATGAATGTTCATTGAATAAATCTGAATACTTGACGGCTCTGGTTTTAGTTTTACTTTATTTTATTTTTTGTTTTTTCTGAGGACAAGTATTTGAAATGGCGACATGATTGCCACCACAGTTAGCGCATTTAGCATTTTTAGGGTCTTCTTTGCAAATCTTGAAACTATGGTTGAATGTACATATAGAGCATACTAAATCATTTTTACAATATTTTGCAATATGCCCAAACTTCATGCATTGAAGGCACTGTTTTACAGGAGGAACGTATACGCTTACCTCATGCCTCCAAGAGTCAAGGTAAACATACTGAGGCAACTCTGTTGATGCAAAAGTCACCGAGACAGTTTGGGTGGGCTGATACGTGACCGCACCACCCTCACTCTGACTCTGCACTCGGCGCATGAAGCGCCTTACCTGTATTATGTTCCTGGAACTTCCAATTAGCGCAAAAATTCTTTTATTTGATAAGTCCGTAGGGACTGAGGTAAGAACCCCAGTCACCTCAGTGTCGACAGCAGGTATTGTAGCTTTAAAGCCCATTTCTTCTAAGAGTTTTTTGTGTTGTAAGAAAACAAAAAACATTATTCGAAAGATCAAAAGTGATACCAATTTTATATTTATTTATTGCCCTCAAATGTAGTATCCCAGTCACACAATATTTACGTATGACATATGGCCAGCCTATCCTTGAAATCAGAAACGTTTATTTCAAATAGACCAATTACAGGCACTTTTGAATTGTCAAAATGTCGGTCAGTCAAAAAAAAATACAAGTGAAGCTAAATTGCACGTTCCAAAGCGTAGATCTCTAAGGAGAAGAACTTGCAAGAAACTCCATGGGCACTCTTTTAAATCATATTATGAGTTACATAAATCTTGGTTACATATTTCTTGTCGCTTCTAATATGTGAGCACAATGTAGATTAGTAATAATGCACCCAGGCACGATTTTTTAAAGGTAAGCGGGGTCTGAGTGTGCATATTGGAAAGATACACAAACCCCAAAATGCACTCACTTCGGACCCTGTAAGTACACCATCTCCTACACCAACTACATCATCTTTAGATCCGTTTTGGAAAATCCTTTCAAAATTCAAAAACTCTTGTCCAGTTTTAAAGCGAGTTCCCCGCGGCGCTAGACCTCTTGTGGCGCAACACCTAGCAGGGTGCGTTCGCCTTGCCGTACGGGAGAACTCGCAAAGTGCTTGGGAACATCTGCTTACCTTCCCTTACAGAATTTTACATGTACAAAAAAATTTGGCTACAAAAAAGACCTTAACTGCACAAATTAAAGAAAACTGTAATCTTTCGGCCTGTGATTTAGATTCAAAATTACCGATTCAGAGGTTTACCTCTTCAAAAGGTTTATCCCATTTGGTTGAAACGAAGTTGGGGGAAGGTGACATTAGCGGAGCAGCCAGGATTCTTTTTAGCAGTGATGTGGTGGCTCCGTGTTCTCCAGATACTCTCGCAGATCTGGAGAGAAAACACCCTGCCCCAGCGGATGGCCTTTCTTTTCCCGACCCCCCTGATCCGGACATTAACACCCTCACCATTACAGGTCGAGAAGTGATCACGGCCGTTTGCTCTTTCCAGAGCGGCTCTGCTGGCGGCCTCGATGGCCTCAGTCCTCAGCACCTAAAGGACCTTATCTCTTCAGGCGCCGGCGAAGCTGGTGAGTTGCTCTTGAAGGAGCTTACGGCCCTGATTAACCTAATGCTCTCTGGCAATGTGAACGAAACCGTCATCGACGTCTTGTACGGGGCTAATTTATGTGCCCTGCGCAAGAGGGATGGCGGTATTCGTCCCATTGCCGTGGGAACTACCTACCGTCGTATGGCAGCCAAGATTTGTTGCAAATTTTATGGTGAGGTGGTTTCGGAAAAATTTCAGCCCCTACAGCTTGGTTACGGCTCCAAAGGGGGCTGTGAGGCTGCCCTACACACGTTGTCGACCTACCTAAATTCTGGCAAAGGAGAGGCTATCCTTAAGGTTGACATAAAAAATGCATTTAATTCGGTTAATAGAGACACCTTGCTGGCAGAAACTAAAAAAGAAATACCTCAAATCTATAGTTTTCTTTGGCAATGTTATAGACAACCATCTAAATTACTCTTTCGGGACAACCTTTTGGAATCCGCTGTTGGCTGCCAACAAGGTGACCCACTCGGGCCAGTGATCTTTAGCTTAGCTATACACCCAATCATTCGAAAACTAATTCTAAATTTAATGTGTGGTACCTCGATGATGGGACCTTGGGAGGCGATGTAGACACCGTTTTAAATCATTTACAATTTTTAAAAAAACAACTCTTTTCTATAGGACTAGATCTCAACTTCTCTAAATGTGAATTATTCCTCTCTGACAGTACTGACAGACATCTGACTCTTCCAAAATTCAATGCAATAGCCCCTGCAATCAAAATTATCGATAAAAGTTCTCTTCGTCTCCTTGGGTCCCCAATCTTTGAGGATTCCTTTCCCAGTTTTGTGGAGGAAAAAATACAAAATTTCAATGACGTTTCGGAAAGATTACTCCAAATTAACATGCATTCGGCCATTACCCTAATTCGTTATTGTTGTTTCGGTCCTAAATTAATATATTTCCTTCGTGCTTCCCACTTATGGAAGCACCTTCACCTTTTGGAAAAAATGGACCAAATTATCCGACATACACTTACTTTAATTTTAAATATGACCTTGGACGATCGAGCTTGGGATCAAGTTACTCTTCCCATTCGTATGGGAGGCCTTGGCGTCCGCAAAATTACCAGTATTAGTTTACCGGCATTCATATCTTCGGTTCACAGCACTGATAAACTAATCAGGAACATTCTAACTTCCACACTGATTCCTTTTGAAGTGCCGTGCTTCACCGAGGCTATGGATGCCTGGAGAATCGCTTGCCCGAATACAAATCCGCCTGACAACCCAACCTCCCAGAGACGGTGGGATGAACCGCTCTGCAAAGTAGTCCAGAAAAACCTAATCCTAACATCTGCTACTACTGCGGAGCGTGCGCGCCTCCTGGCTGTGGGAAATTGGGAGTCAGGTCTTTGGCTTCACGCACTGCCGTCGTCGAATATTGGCACCTTATTCGACGATACTACTTTCCGCCTAGCTGTTGCCCTACGCCTAGGCGCTCCTTGCTGTTCTCCTCATCGCTGCCACTCTGGCGAAGTTGTCAACAGCCTTGGTCACCACGGCCTGTCATGCAGTCGAAGCGCGGGACGGATAGCACGGCACGCGAATATTAACGACATCATCCGACGAGCCCTTGTCACCGTCGGCGTTCCGGCTGTTTTGGAACCTCATGGCCTGGCACGCGACGATGGTAAGAGACCGGACGGTATGTCTTTATTTCCGTGGAAGATGGGTAGGCCTTTAGTGTGGGACGCTACCTGTGTCGACACTCTTGCGCCATCCCATCTTCCTAGCTCTTCGTGCTGTGCTGGTGCTGCCGCTGCGGCTGCGGAGAACCTCAAGCGGCGGAAATATAACAACCTCGTCGGTAGTTATATTTTTGAGCCGTTTGGGGTTGAAACTCTTGGGCCGTGGGGTCCGAGTGCTCATAAGCTTTTCAAAGAATTATCCAAACGCTTAGTTGACACTTCGCGTGACCCAAGGGCTGGCTTTTACCTCGGTCAGAGATTAAGCATTGCCATACAACGTGGCAATGCCGCCAGCCTTTTGGGCACACTTCCAGTCGACAGCGATGCGGAGGAATTTTATGACGCCATATTTTAGCTAGTAGTTTTTGCCTTTAGTGTATATATAGTTTTAATTAGTTAAGTGTTTTTATAATTTGATGAATTATTGAGTGTAATAATTGTGCAATTAAATAATAATTAACATAAAAAATTAAAAAAAAACTAATTTAAAAAAATAGAAATTGAATTAAGTCACTGGCAGCTAAGAGATGACCATTCTCAACCGACGGCACCCGTTCACGAGCATGACGCGTGCATCAGCCCCACTCAGCTCAACCATTTTGAAGGGAACTGAATGACCCAATAACACGTGCCACCATCAGCGAGATGACATTTGAGTGAGCATGACAAACTCTCAACTGCCATGCTCGTAATGTCAAACAAGTTGTAACCTAATAAAAATGCTCCATGGTACTTCACATTCACAAAACTTGATAAACAAAGTGCTTCTACATTAGCATAGCATAGTCGGCCTTATAATGTTCCCACTATTGGGACTCAGGCCTCCTCTCTAGGAGAGGGAATGGGCCGTAATCCACCACGCGGGCCCAATGCGGGTTGGTGGATGTCACATGTCTTCGAATTTTTGGTTCTAGGACATGCCGGTTTCCGCACGATGTTTTCTTTCACCATTTTGAGAGCAGTGGTGATGAAATAAATTACACAAAGAAATGCGCCTGGCTGGGTTTGAATCCGCGACCTACAACTCGGCTTGAGTCCCAGCAGTGGGAACATTAAAAAAGGCTGATTATGCTAAACCAGTTTTGGACTTGCTGTAAAGCATTGTTTACGTCATTAAGATTTGTGGAACGTCTATTGATCTTAAAAATCGACATATCGTCAGCAAACAATACAATATGTGGTTGTTTTTTTAATAGATGCGGTAGATCATTTATGTATACTAAAAAGAGGAAAGGACCTAATATTGAACCTCGTGGTACACCCATTTTGACTTTCAAACCCGGAGAATTGACACCGTTTATCTGAACTTGCTGTTGCCTGTCAATTAAATAGGATTTCACCAAGCTGAGTGCAAGCTTACCTAGTCCATAATGTTCTAGCTTTAAAAGCAAGGTTTCGTGATTAACACAATCAAAAGCCTTTGAGAGGTCACAAAAAATTCCTATCGCATCTTGGGCTTCTTCCCACGCTGCAAATATATTATGTTTCAATAAAGTGACACCAGCGTCAGTCGTACAACGTCCTTTGGTGAAACCATACTGCTGATCATGAAAGATTTTATTGCTGTTAAAATGGTAAAGCATTTGATTAAGCATAACTTTTTCAAACACCTTACTGAAAACCGGCAATACTGATACAGGTCTCTAATTATTAGTGCCATTATGGTCACCGGATTTAATAAGTGGTATAACTTTACTGTACTTCATTATATCTGGAAAGACTCCTTGGTCCACACACAAATTAAATATTAAAGCTAAGTACAGTGCTATGGTCTAAATTATAGATGCGCATACTTTAACAGACAGACATTCGACTTGTCTGTGAAAGTTTTGGTCTCATTTTGATGAGATAAGAACACGATGTATTCGGATTTTTTACTGTTTTCAGGGTACTTACTTGAATACCCTGGAACTTTAAATATGTTATATTTGTTGCTGCAGTCTTCATCAGTCAGAGGAAGTATCCCTAACTGATGCTCGATCGTCAGGGGGCTCCGCTTTTTTCCGCTTCTTGCTTCCCCCCATCTTCAAATAACTATTTACAACTATTCACACTAATAATAATTATTTCTAATTCTTCACCTCTTAAGACCTGAACTTGAACCAAATATGATAATAATGTTTTTTGTGGTTTATTGTAGTTATAATAGTAGTAGTAGGGTATAAATAAGACACACAATTTTTTTTAGTTTTTTTTTTAATTAATATAATTAATAAAAAAGTTGGTGCACATATGTGTACCTTAGGTTTCAGCGTGGGCCAAAGCTCTTGTAATTGTGGTAGCTTTCAAAACAATTATTTTTGAGCACACATAGGTACACATTGCATTTGACACACATGGTGCGGCAGCGTGAGGAACACGTTGGATGTCGACATTTTGAAGCGAACTTGCTGTCCACAAATCGCGGCAGATGACCCACATTGTCAAGCCTAATTTCAGGTTGTGGTTGGGGTACAACTTGCCGGTGTTTTTTTGTGGGCGGTTCACATACATCGCTTGTAGAAGTCGAGCGGGATCTTATCGAAGGGCTGGCGTTGGGACGAGATCTGGAACCAAGAGCCAAGAAGTTGGGTTCAACCCTTCCGCCGCTATACTTCATCAAGGCTTTGGCTAGATTCAGTCGGTATTGTAGTAAGCCTAACTTGTCCTTGCGTTGGACATTTTCTTCGGTGCAACAGCGGCTGTACATTATCCAGCAATTGACGACAACCAAATCAATAAAATGGCAAAAAGTTCTTGTAGTCCACTTTCTTGTTCGTATTGCACTCCGGTAGTAAGCGATTAGTCTGTCGCACAAGTCTATTCCACACATACAGGTGTTGTAATTTCTGATTGCTGCTGGCCGGGCTACGTCTATTTTCTTCTTTTCTTTTTTACACCACCGTTTGCAGGTATCTCATGTAGACAACATCGTCACGGCCTTTGTATCCATCCATTTTACGACACACACATTCTCATCACTTCTTACTCTTTCATCCCACTCTCCTCTTCCTAATGCCTTGTCATTCTTCAGTTTCTTTGCTACTAGCCCAATCCTATTTGACATTGCAGTTCCAGTTAGAAAAATGCCGCAATTTTTTTCCAGTAAATGTTCTGCCAGCTTCAGACTGGTAAAAAATCTATCTGTGTACAAAACACAGCTACCGGTAATTGTACGACAAAGTTTTTCCACGATACCCGCTCCTAGTCCTAGATTTTTCATGGTATCTGCAGGTAATGTATCCTTGCCAACATAAATTTCAAAATCCAATACCAACCCATCTCGGGCAGCCAGCACGAAGTTCTTCAGGCCAAGTGGATTTGGCTTAGCTGGCACGTATTGGCGGAATTCACATCGTCCGGAAAATGGTATCATTTGCTCGTCAATTGACATATGTTTCGAGCGTGGCAAACTATGTCATTTTTTCAGAATGCTGTCTATCAAAGGTCTGATTTTCCACTGCTTGTCATTAGCATTTGACTGGTTGACGTCCACTAAGTGCAGATAGTTCCTAAGCTCAAAAAAACGATCACGACTGATTGTATCCCTAATTATAGGTACATAAAGATCTTGACACCAGTAGAGCTTTCCCTGGGGATATTTGAGGGAGCCCATCATCAGTTGCACGCCGGCAAAGTGGATCATTTCAATAGCATTTGTTTCTATTGACTTTAAATCTCTTTTCTGAGCTGAATACAGGTTGCTCTGTTCTGCTCATAATTCCCAAAAGTCTAGCCCCAAATACTCATAAAAACTGTACAAGACATTCATGTCTGAACTCCCCTGCGAAATTAGCACGTCATCTGCAATATCAGGCCCACGGCAAGGCATTACGTTCTTCCGCCACAATAATCGTGATGTACTTTGACTTACTTCTTCAATATTTTCGTCGTCTTGTTTCGCTTCTTCAGATATTTCTTCAACTTCGCTTTCTCCACTATTTTCCGCATCTTCATACTCCTGAAGAGCTCTTAAGACATCTGGAGGCAAATACTCTTCATCATCATCGTCTCCAGAATAGTCAAAGTCACTGTTATTCAGGATATCCTCAATCGCTCGGTCGTCCATATTCAAGCTGAAAAAGAATCATAAATGTCACAAAAGTAATATTTAATCCTGAGGTACACATACGTGTACCATTAAAACAAGACGACAATAACACAATAAAAAAATCAAACATGAAAAACTTACCTTTCACACGTTAGTCCAATAATTTAGCAACACAAATCAACAAAAATATCGAACTAAACTGAACAATTTAATTTTTTAACGAATTTCAAATATTGCAAGTAGCTGTCACGTGACAAAAATTACAACCAACAAATTTGAATGAAAGAATTATTCGACAAACTTTCTCCGCGACGCCATCTATAAACTTATATCGAAACTCTGGAATCTATAATAACTTAAAAATAAAATAAATAATAAAAATAAAAATTCATTTATTTTTCCACATTGATGTAACACAGTACAGAAAGTATAATAAATGGAGTGGACTGGAGCCTAAACTAGGGTAGCCCTGTATTTCAGGACTCCAGGTCTTCCTCCCGCGGCGAGTGAGTTCGTTACAATTCATTGGTGGATGCAATGTAACCAATGTATATTATGTGTCTATGCGTGAGTGCGTGTGTGTGTTGTGCATGTGTTATGGTGTGATTGTGCATGTGTTATGGTGTGCCTGTGCGTGTGTGTGTTGTGTATGTGATGTGTGAGTTTGGTTGCTCGCGTCTGTTTATGAGAGTATGCATTATGTATGCTTGGTTATGCATAGTATGCTTTGACTGCTCTTGAAACTGATAGAAACAAGTCTTTATTTAGAAATTATAAGTAGGGATTCCGTGTCATTATAATTTAAACTTAGGAGATATTTTTGGATAATATTTTTACAGTCAAGCGAGGTTTTTGGGAATATACATAAAAGACAGTTATGTTTCCTTGCTCCATATAAGAAAGCAGTGTTGTGATTTGTTGTCATGCATATTCTGCTATTTCTTCGTGCAGGATAAGTTAATTTAGCATCATAGGTCAGTTCTTTGTGCTTGCGAAGTGTAGTGTGAAGAATTAATAGTTGCCTCACTGTCAAGACATTGCAGTCCCTATATAGGGTCGTTGTGGGATAAAGAAAGGGTTTCTTGAGCATTACTTTGAGTAATGACCTTTGAGCACGTTCTACTTTTATGATTTTTGTCTTGCAAGTCCCACCCCATACCGTAATACCATAACTCAGGATTGATTGAACCAAGGCAAAGTAAATAGTTTTTAACATTTTCAATTTGAGTACGTCTCTGAGTTTTTTGAAAAGCCATATCATTTTTCGCGTACGTGCAGACAGAATGGGTATCATCTATTTGAGTGCCGAGATATCTAATATTGGTAGTTCTCACTAGTGGTGCGCAGGAGCATGTTAATGTGTTGTTACAGTTGTGTGCTTTTAAAGAGAAGTTATTAGGTTGTGTGGTTTTATTTATTGAAAAAGTTATGTATTTTGTTTTATAAATATTTAATGTAAGAAGGTTTTTATTTAACCACAGCGATGTCTGATGAAGTCCTTTTTTGGCAAGGTATCGTGCCTCAGCCCAGGAGTCTCCCCGAAATATGAGCGCAGTGTCATCTGCGTATGAGAATATTTTTCCTTTTGATGGTTCATATTGGCAGAGCTCATTGATATATATCAGGAAGAGACCCGGGCCAAGCACACTTCCCTGTGGAACTCCGCATGTTATGGGGAGGGAGCAGCTGACCTATCTTCACAGATTGGTACCTATTTGTAAGAAAATCTTTCATAAGTTTGACTTGATCATCAGTCCTCCTCGCCATACATTTTTTAACTAAGGGAGTTTTCACTGTCTTACATTCTCTCATATTGAATTTATCCAGCAAATATAAAATGTAATTTGACTGGTTTATTTTAATATTCTCGGAATCATAATGAATTTGCAATCCTAAGTAAGATTTTAATATTCCGAGATCTTTCAATGAAAAATATTTCGACAAATCTTTCTTGACAATATCAAAAGTCAACTCTGATTTAAAAAATACAATTATGTCATCAACAAAGATACTCAATACCACGAGCTCTTGTCCAAAGAGTTTGGTATACACGAAAGGCTCGGAAGGAGTTCCTCTGAAACCTATTTTTAAAAGCGTTTCGTTTAACTTTTTGTTACAAGCTCGTGGTGCCTGTTTTAGACCATATAGCGCTTTTTTCAGCAAGCAAACCTTGTTTTCCTTCCCTTTTTCTGTGAAACCAAGGGGCTGCTCCATAAAAACTTCTTCTTCTAAATCTCCATTTAGAAACGCGGTATTAACATCCAAATGCTTCATTCTTAAGCCATGGGGTTAAGAATAAGAAGCTAATGCAAATAGAGTGCGCAGCGAAGAGTGACGAATTACAGGTGCAAAAGTTTCGTCATAATCTACTCCTTTGACTTGATTAAAACCTTTGACAACCAATCTTGCTTTATATTTAGTGATGTTTCCAAAACCGTCCCTTTTAATTTTAGAAATCCATTTGCATGGTATAACCTTTTTGTTAGGTCTGTCAACTAGATCACCATGTATGTAGTTTAATCAGAGACTTGTACTCTTCAGCCATTGCATAATCCCTCTTTTCAGCATCATCGACATGAGTAGCTTCATAATATGTTTTTAGAATCAACCGCTGACACATTATAAGCCAGAAAATCAGGTGGTTTCCTATTTCTTGAGGGGTATCTGTGCTCATGGCTAGGCTGTTCCTCTTCCAAACTTGCTGAATCTACATCGGCTCTAGGAAACATTGGCTCGTGGAAATTTTCCTGCTCTTCCATAGCTGCAGTTATTTCTTGACTTTCTAGAAATTCCGATGTACATGTTTCAGCCACAGAACCACTAGTACTATCAACACAGTCAAAAAATTGACCATCTTCGGTCTCAGACTCCTTTTCTTCGAATAATAAAATAGAGTCTGACTGTACCACAGGCTTAGCTTGTATCTGCTTTAGCACTGTAAAAATGTTTTCAAAAAAAGTTGCATCTCTGGACATAAACACTTCTTGGGTTACACGGATCCCTAAAAATATAAGTATTAGGATTTTCAGAATAATCAACAAAAATTGCTTCCTTTGCCTTTCAATCTAACTTCTTCTTGTGACATGAAGGTATGTGGACTAGTGCTCTGCATCCAAACACTTTTAAGTGACTAAGATCACTTCTACGACCACACCACCTGTCATATGGAATTTGTCCACCTAACGCTCGATGAGGCGACCTATTTTTTTTTTTATATACGGCGACTCGGAAAGCATCTTCTCAGTATGCTTTAGGTAATGAGCTTTCAGCTAACAACGTCCTCGCCTTCTCTGTTATTGAACGATGAGTTCGTTCGACGACTCCGTTCTGCTGTGGACTATACGGTGTTGTTGTTTGGCGTTCGATACCTTTTGAAATAAGATAGTCAACAAACTCTTTATTGACAAACTCTTTTCCACCGTCAGTCGTAATCGCTTTAATCTTTAAATCAATTTGATTTTCTACAAAGGTTTGAAAAAGACAAAATTTGTCTTTAACCTCAGTCTTTGAAGAAATAAAATAAGCAACCTTCCTTGTATAATCGTCCACCAAAGTCAACATATACTTATTTCCTTAAAAAGAAGTTGTAGACATGGGTCGACATAAATCATTATGGACCAGTTCCAAAGGAAGTAGCCCTGTTAAATGCTACTTTCTTAAACGGTTTTCTTGCTTGTTTTCCTACTCTACGCCTACCTCATGATTCTTCAGTTTATTCATGCCTATACGACACAAGTGTCCTAACCTCTTGTGCCAAAGTTGGTAACTATTCTGACAACCAGAGAGCTCATATTGTGTCAAATAATTGTTTGTCGCGTAATCGGGAACATTCACAGTACCGTCAAGTACATACAGTCCACCATAGGGCGAGGCATGAAGAACAGAATCACCTGTAAAACGAAAAGAATTATTTTTATAAAAATCACAACCATTTTTATCAAAAACACATACAAAACCCTTATCAACAGCCTTTTGTACAGATAACAGATTTGCTTTCAATTCAGGTACGAAAGCAACATCACTGATCCTGTTAATTACATCTTCTGGGGTATTTATTGAAACATTACCAATTCCACAGCATTTTATCTATTCTAGCAATATTTTGAAACCAATCAAGTCTAGAAGTCATGTGTTTTGTACATCCGGAATCTACGTTCCAACGATCCTTGTTTGAGACACCAGAAGTATTTAGGTATATCAAAGAGGTATCATTACTTTTAACCGCTTTAGCCTCCTCCTTCCTGTTTCTCAGTGGACAGTCTGGTCTTTTATGCCCGGGTACTTTGCATTCATAGCATATCACGTTCTTTTAAGAACGTGATATGTTAAGTTTCGATTTGGTGCTATAAACTGAGTCTACTGGTGTTGCTTCATCTTTGGACATCTCATTAAGCAGTTTTGCTTTAACTAAATCGGTTGTTACGTCAATATTACAATTTTCTAACGCCATTATGAGAGGTTAATACTTTAGGGTGAGTCCTCCTAAAAGTATAGCTGCAATTGACGTATCTTCGTTCCTTTGGAGCAGATTAATATTTTAACATGCTCAAGTAACCCAAAGGAAGGCGATGACGTCATCGCCTTGCTAATAGCTGTAATACCTGCACCCAATTGTTGTTGAGACGTCTCGACTTTTTTATCGCGTAACCTTACCATTTCTGGAACAGCGGCTGAGATCTCAATGTTTAATTTTGGCGCTTGAAGTAATGTGCAATTACTGGGTATGAGATACTGTTTTAATATTTTATCTCTCATTTCTTTAACCATTCCCTTTTTGAGCAATGGTAACCATAATTGGGTTAAATTATTATGTATTTCCTGGCCCCATATAGGTCCTTCATCAGTTGCCTCGCCTAGAGCGGACAGGATATCTGGATCCGATGGTGGCTCTGGAGGCGCCGACGGCGGGGCCGTTGGTAATGACTTCAACTCATCCTGTTGAGTCGAAGACTCCAGCAAAATGTCAGGCGGAGGTCCATCGGGGTCAGGTATAACGACTGCGTCTTCAGCCCCAAGACTGGGTTGCGCCTCAGCTTCTATCGGTGGTTCTGATACATCCCACATCATCGATTCATCTCCTAAAAAGAAGAATAGTAAACGTAACGCAACTATACGTAGGTAGAAGGTACGTTAAAATGTAACAGTTCTAAATTCGAATCTATTACTAATTTATTTGTAACGCCTCGTTCGCATATGGAATCTATGGCGGGTAGAATGTTTGCCGCGTTCAAATTTGAATCTATGGCAAATTACCAGTATCAAGGCTGTCGCTTTGACCAGTACTTGTACGGTAGTAATAACTATTAACAGAGATGAATAATAACAAACCTTGTTCGTTAACCTCAGAACATGAGGAAGAATCTCGACGCCGTCATTTATGTTTATTTCGTAATTTTTCCATCTTCGTTATGTAATAGTTAATACGTTCTTCGTATGATCTTTTAGGCATTGGGAATCACTGTTTTTCAAAATTCGAACGAAACAAGATAATCGGGTAGGAGCGCGTGCACTCGTTGCCTCGCACGGAAAAAGAATGAGTGTTGTCACCGTCGATATTGTATAAGGTAGACGAGTCGATACTTAATAAAAAAAAAAATACGAATTGTTATTCGAATTATAAATAACTTTTAAAAGCATGCGAGTGTTGCCTTGTAGGTCAAAGGACTACCTGTTTATTTATATCGAAAATGAAACCACGAAATATTATTCAATCTCTGACTCGTTTCAACTAATAATGTAACGTACTGAGCCATTGAATCGCAGTTTTCACGACGAATCGAAATAAGGTTTCGCAGCAGCCCAATCCTTCTCATAAAGCCGGCGTCATCAAACATTCTCTTCAAATTTTAACCACAGTTCTTTCGCACTTTTCTCGTTTTTTATATGCACGTACAGACTTGGATCGATGGTTAATATGATCTTCGCTTTCGCTTTAGCGTCGTTTGCACGGTCTTCTTTGGTGATGCTTTCTTGCATTCCCTCCAAAACCAAAAAATTCTCGACCGCGAAAGCCCAATCTTCATAGTTTTCTCGGCCTTTCAGTTTTGTTATCGTCGAAATGATACTTGAAGCCATTATAACTATCTTTTGCACTATTCACAATAATATTTCGCGTGAGGCACATAACCTGTAAGTGAAACTAGCGGATGCGTGACAACAAGTGAAGTTTATTCTGATCAAGAGTGGCGCTAGCGCTAGTATACATAACTGTAACGCGCGAACCAGTAGTAGGTAGGTTCCCGCCTGCACTGCCCTTGCGTTCACACGAGTCCAACCACAAAACAGACGAGCGAGAAAGGTGGTGGAGGAAGCAAACGGCCCCGAAAAAATAGACCGGCGGGCTATTAACTGTTCTGTCTTGGTTACTGTCAAGACAGTACTGTTCTGTGCGTTCAAACGGTAGCAGTACTGTGCTGCCCACTGTCCTGCCTCACTGTTCTGCCCCCGTGTGAAATAGGCTTATAGGTAGGCAAAGTTACACACGCGTTTATTCCTTGAGCATCGTATACTTTAGTGTGAGTAGCTGTGCTAAAAAGAGATAAAATACGTCAGTTACTGCGGGGCAGCGTGAACGCAGGACGTGTGACAAGTACGTGACTTTTCTATCTAAGACATTTATACAAACAAATGACGTCTATACTTTATCTTATATTACTATATGTATTCATTTAAGTGTCAACTCTTGATTTCTTACGACATTTTATTAATAAAATGTAATTTGAAACGATAAAACTTTAAATTAAAATGGGATGGTGTTATCTTCATCAGTTTTAGTCGTGGCAGCTATCAACGACCCACAAGTCGGCAATGGCAGCAACGTAACTTTTCGTTTTATTTTTCTTTTGTGTTAGTTTGACAAGTTTGAATCCAAGCTATCAGTCTTTATAACAATCTATTAGCGACTAAACTTTTTGTCTAGTTTTTACCTTTTAGCGTCGTCAATTTAACCAAAGTTATGATAATTTTCGAGGATCGATATTGAATAGTTACAGTAATAAATCTTTGTTTTTGTGTTTAAAACAATGTGCATTTGTTCATATTTTTTGTGACATTAATCAATTATTATCTATTTCATAGGCCGAAGGTCAATTGAATTAAAATAGTCATTTTTTTATGAGTCGGTAATACAATTTATGTTTATACAATGCGTTCCAAATAAGAATAGGATCGATTGCCAGGTAGTGACGTTACATCATACTGTCAAATCGAATAATTATTATGGGGAGCAAAACAAGAAATTTTTAAAATGTAATTTATTTACGAACTGTGAACGGAAATAGTTTATCCAGAATCCAGTTGTTCAATTTTGCTGATCTCGGAGTTCTTCAATTTTGCCCAATTTCTTGTGATTTGACAGTATGACGTGACGTCACAACATCAATCGATCCTATTCTTATTTGGAACGCATTGTATAAACATAAATTGTATTACCAACCCATGAGGGTCGGCAATAGCAACTATAAGAAGCTATTACCAATCGTATATAGATTATTTAGTTTCTCACCGACTTTTATGACATAATAGGTACCTATTAATAAATGCTACTTCATGGCTAAAGCAACATAAAACATACAATTATATTTTTTTCCAGAAGTATGGAGACACAAAAGCGGCGAAAAGTATACAGTGAAACACAACTCGCCGAAGCAATCAAAGCAATTAATGACGGTACAAGTGTGTATATTATGAGGCATCAAAAAGGTTTAATATTCCCAAAACTACATTACGAGACAAACGGGACGGGAAATATAAGAATGAAATTTGCGAAGTTCAGCCTGTTCTTAATTTAAGTGAAGAAAAACAGATTGTAGAGTGGATTCACTACTTTGGCAAGATAGGATTTCCAGTTACAAAAGAACAATTATTAGAAGCAGAGCTAGTCCAAAACTTAAATCGTCCAAACCCTTTTAAAAATAGTATGCCTGGCAGATATTGATTTGAAAATTTTATAAAGAGACATCTAACAGTATCTAAACGCGTTGCACAAAATCTTCCTTCAAGCCGAAATCAAGTCACAGAAGCGGCTGTGATGGTTCGACAGAGTGAACAATTATTTTATGACAAATAATCTGCATCATGTTTTAGAAGATCCTAGACGAGTGTTTAACTGTGACGAAACTGCTTTCTTTTTATGCCCAAAAGAGAAACAAGTTTTGGTCAGCAGAGGTAACAAACGAGTGTATAATCGTTTGCTAATGACGAAAAAGAGTGCTTGACTGTGCTTGTGAACGTTTCAGCTGACGGAAATCTAGCACCTCCAATGATACTTTTTCCGTATAAACGTTTGCCAAAAAATCTTGTGCCTACATTACCTCGTGGATGGGGACTTGGTAACACGGAATCGGGTTGGATGAACACAGAAGAATTTTATGAATATGTTACCAACTGTTTCTATCCGTGGCTTGTAACAAATTAAATACCATTTCCAGTAGTTTTGTTTTTGGAAGAAAATTACCCCCGAAAACGCCATAAATCATGAGAGTGGAAGTATTCTGCAGTTAGGGGAATCAACACTAAATAACAATTTTGTGAATGAAACGCCAGATATATCTGAGGCTATCCTAAATTTTGATATAGTTGCTGAGAGAAATCTAAAATTGCCAATAGATAGCGTTGCCATAACTTCTGGGAACCAATACGGGACGTTTTTTCTTCCGATACCCAAAACTCATAATCGTATATAACACATTCAACACTGACACGGGGCTTTTCAACTACACCATACTACATAACATAGCACGCATGTGTACCTTCCTACATAGCGAGAAGAAACAAACTAATGTGTTTTCTAAGATTCCCTCTAATCTCAAACTTATTGAAAGTGTAAAATAAATAAAACAATTATTTTTATTTAATCATACTTTTTATTCAAAACGTCCTATGTAGACAATTTTTTAAATTAACATAAAATTACTCAGGTATTTATTTTTTTACCCAGTCATATTTTGAAGTTGATTTTACTTTTGCAATAACTTCTTTTTCTTTTTTTATATAATCATAGAACTGGGCGCATGTCATTTTAAAATTGTAATGACAAATCAATATGGATTCAATGGTCTCTACCGACAACCTGTTCCGTTCGTCCGTCCATTGAGCCGTCATCAATGAAAATATTCTTTCGACATTTGCATTGTGGGCTGGAATTGCAAATATATATTCACACAGCTTTAATAGGCATGATTTCTGCTCTAAATGTTCTGTATCTCCAAAAAATTTCAGCCACTTTTGTTCCATGCTTAGTGTTTTCATTATGTCATTATTCTTATTCAAATAATCTTTTAAGTAAACAAACTGGTCAAATAGGGTCTCAGTCTGTTCAATATTTATTTGTTTTGTTTGTAAATATGTTACAGTTCGTTCAATTTCTTCCCATTCAGGAATACTGTTCAGAGACATCCAGTCGAAGGCATTGAATTTTTCAAGCGGTTGTGACCATTTCTTAATATATTCGACAGCTGTATTAAAGAAATCTATTGCTTGTTTTTCAAAAGCTTCGACCATGTCATTATTTTCAGAATTAAGCTTTAAGCGATTCAAAATTTGCTTCGTCGCTATTCCAATAAAATTTGATGTTTTTCTCTCCATCATAATTTGCATTGTCTCTTGTAATATGGACTTCACTTCAATTACCGTGATGTTAGATTTTTCAACTTTTCTTATTTGTGATTCAAACGTACTAAGCTGCGAATGCAAGAAGCAAAAATACACTTCACTGATTGGATTATCAAAAAAATCTTTAATAGCTTTCGGTGGCTTTTCTTCAGCATTAAAGAAATCTTTTAACGGCTGCCATAGCTTTAATATTCGCTCAACTGCTGGTAATAATGATAACCACCTGGTCCCAACATAAGACAATAAGTTTTTGTAAGCAACATCAGCATATTCACAAAACTCTTTCAGTTTTTCCGTTCTCACAGTGTAAATGTGGAAGTACTTGAACACCTTGACCACTGTCGATTCAACGTCGACAGTCAAAAGATCAGCAGCTGTTGATAGAGTGTTGTGTAGAACATGTGCAGGACATCCTACGCCTTCAATATCTCTTCCCAGTTCAGCGTTTAGTCTCGAGAACACATTATTACACCCGCCTCTGCTGGAGCCGCCAAAGTTCGTATTTGTATTATCTCCGCAAAACGCGATAAGTTTTTCACGAGGAATATTCAGATTTTCTAGAGAAGTTTTGCAATATTCAGTGATTGTTTCAGAACGCTCATTATTTAAAGAACCCAATTTTAATAGCTTACATTGCTGGCCATCTTTTTCGTTAAAATATTGAACCACTAAAGGAAAGATTTTCTCGGCATTATGATTGCTGGCATCAGTAGCTATTCCAAAAAACGTCGCATTGATTAAATCCGTAACACAAAGTTGCACACTATGAGGAGCAAGTATACTTTTTACTATTGCCGTAGCCTTAGTTCGTGCAGTAGTTTGTTTAGAAGCAATTTTTGAGTCTGGATACATCAGTGCATTTAATTTGGTAGTACAATCCAACGAATTAAAGGATTGGTGATGGCGTACGACTTTGTAAGCTGTAGTCAACTCAGCAGCTGCGACCAAAATTTCCTCTTCCGAGTCTTTCTTTATCATAAAAGTAGAAATATCCTTTGAAGTTGAAGCTGTCCTGATGTGTGATTTATGAACACTTGTAGCTATGTGCTGTTGAATGTCAGATTTACTACCATGACCTATGGAAATGTATGAATTACAAACGGAGCACAGTGCTTCAAATTCCGTCCTACCTCTTTTTATATACGACCATTCTGTGGTGTATTCATCCTTAAAATGACACTTCCTCTTTGGCATCTTTTACAACGACACGGTAATAAGTAAAAAAGAAAAATAGTTTATCTAAACAACTCGATGTCTCTCACTGAGCGTCAAGTTCGCGTGGACTACACAAATACACGGCCGTCTTAGATTACGTTCAGTAAACACTGAATCAACTGACTGAGCGAGCGATCCACCCGCCCCCCTCATATGCGCGCGTCCGTCCCGCACTCCGCCACCGCCACCGCGCGCCGGCGCCGTAAGGGCGGCGGGCGCCCGCGCCATTCGCCTCTATTTTCGTATTTTGTCGAAATACGGGACAAATATGGGACAAGTAGTAATACGGGACGGGATGATCAAATAGGGTGACAGTCCCGTATATACGGGACGTATGGCAACTCTACCAATAGAGCAAGGTTCAGAAGTATTGAGAGAAGAGGCATCCAACTTATCCTTGTTTATTGAAAAACCTCTACCCTCGTCGCCTACTGTAACTTATTAACTGTACAAGATGAGTTCAACCAGTTTCTGCAGATATCTACTCCTCAACAAGATAATATACTTCTACCATCTACCAACGAGTTACGACCCTTGTCCACTTCGATTCTTGCACCAGAAAATAATACTTTAATTGAAATAACCGCGGAGCCGCTACAAACACTTCAGAAGTATACACCATCACCCAAAATCCAACCAAAGAGGCCGCTCCAAAAACAAGTGGTAACTCTGCTATTCCCACACCATTTAAGAATTATGCAACACCTTTAAAAAATTCCTTTACTTTCCGAAGAATAATATAACCGTTTTCCCCACAGAGGGAAGAAAACGAGTATTTCAGGTCTTGCCGAGGCTTGACCTTTCGGAGATAACTACCCCTACATTAGTGTACACACATGCTTACTACTTACCTACTTTAACTGCTTAGAGGGCGTGACCTCGCGGCCCACGCATGCGCGGGTCGCGGCGGCGGCAGGCGCGTGAGATGCGAGCGCGCTCTCGTTAGTACCTAGCTCCGAAAGCCGGCAAGGACTTGCTCAGGTCAAGCCTCGGCAAGACCTGAAATACTCGTTTTCTTCCCTCTGTGGGGAAAACGGTTATATTTCAGTTCTGTGCCTTCGGCTTGACCTTTCGGAGATGTGTCGCATTGATTAAATCCGTAACACAAAGTTGCACACTATGAGGAGCAAGTATACTTTTTACTATTGCCGTAGCCTTAGTTCGTGCAGTAGTTTGTTTAGAAGCAATTTTTGAGTCTGGATACATCAGTGCATTTAATTTGGTAGTACAATCCAACGAATTAAAGGATTGGTGATGGCGTACGACTTTGTAAGCTGTAGTCAACTCAGCAGCTGCGACCAAAATTTCCTCTTCCGAGTCTTTCTTTATCATAAAAGTAGAAATATCCTTTGAAGTTGAAGCTGTCCTGATGTGTGATTTATGAACACTTGTAGCTATGTGCTGTTGAATGTCAGATTTACTACCATGACCTATGGAAATGTATGAATTACAAACGGAGCACAGTGCTTCAAATTCCGTCCTACCTCTTTTTATATACGACCATTCTGTGGTGTATTCATCCTTAAAATGACACTTCCTCTTTGGCATCTTTTACAACGACACGGTAATAAGTAAAAAAGAAAAATAGTTTATCTAAACAACTCGATGTCTCTCACTGAGCGTCAAGTTCGCGTGGACTACACAAATACACGGCCGTCTTAGATTACGTTCAGTAAACACTGAATCAACTGACTGAGCGAGCGATCCACCCGCCCCCCTCATATGCGCGCGTCCGTCCCGCACTCCGCCACCGCCACCGCGCGCCGGCGCCGTAAGGGCGGCGGGCGCCCGCGCCATTCGCCTCTATTTTCGTATTTTGTCGAAATACGGGACAAATATGGGACAAGTAGTAATACGGGACGGGATGATCAAATAGGGTGACAGTCCCGTATATACGGGACGTATGGCAACTCTACCAATAGAGCAAGGTTCAGAAGTATTGAGAGAAGAGGCATCCAACTTATCCTTGTTTATTGAAAAACCTCTACCCTCGTCGCCTACTGTAACTTATTAACTGTACAAGATGAGTTCAACCAGTTTCTGCAGATATCTACTCCTCAACAAGATAATATACTTCTACCATCTACCAACGAGTTACGACCCTTGTCCACTTCGATTCTTGCACCAGAAAATAATACTTTAATTGAAATAACCGCGGAGCCGCTACAAACACTTCAGAAGTATACACCATCACCCAAAATCCAACCAAAGAGGCCGCTCCAAAAACAAGTGGTAACTCTGCTATTCCCACACCATTTAAGAATTATGCAACACCTTTAAAAAATTCCTTTACTTTCCGAAGAATAATATAACCGTTTTCCCCACAGAGGGAAGAAAACGAGTATTTCAGGTCTTGCCGAGGCTTGACCTTTCGGAGATAACTACCCCTACATTAGTGTACACACATGCTTACTACTTACCTACTTTAACTGCTTAGAGGGCGTGACCTCGCGGCCCACGCATGCGCGGGTCGCGGCGGCGGCAGGCGCGTGAGATGCGAGCGCGCTCTCGTTAGTACCTAGCTCCGAAAGCCGGCAAGGACTTGCTCAGGTCAAGCCTCGGCAAGACCTGAAATACTCGTTTTCTTCCCTCTGTGGGGAAAACGGTTATATTTCAGTTCTGTGCCTTCGGCTTGACCTTTCGGAGATGTGTCTATCTTCTGCCGGCGCCGTAAAGCGTACTGTGACAGGGTAATGTGTGCCAAAATAAAACAAACGTATCATGACATAAGAAAATAAGAAATTTATTGTCATTATTGAAGCTGACAATTCTTTTAGATTATGTAGCAACCGAAACTTAATAAAAATATTCTTCTCTAGTTTAACAAAATTAACTTTTGACTTTCAGCCTATCTTATAATTCTTAATATAGGTTTAATAATGAGATCAAACAGTAACATTCAGTCTTAATTAAAATGAGATATGATAAAATCAACTAAACAGTAACAAGCTCAGCTACGTTGCTGTAAATGAATCACCAAGAGGGTTTATATTACTATTTCTAGGTTGGCCTACCGGCTTGCAATAATGCTTGAAAAAATTATCAGAGCCTCTCCAGTTCCCTCTTTTAAGAATGTCATCCAAAGTTATATGATTTTGAAAATCATTGGAGGCCACAGCTGATCGAATCGAACCCGGACTACTAGTTATCCCTAGTTCTGTAAAAGGCACCTTTAACCAACCCGCGATAGTGGCTCGTGAGGCCGCTTTTACTACTCCATGTGTAGTAATAAACAAATGTTGCAAATCAGTTCGTGCCGTTCTTCTCTTACTCGATAAATCGATCAAACAATTTACCCATTTAACTAAACTTAAACTTGGATCACCTGAACAGGTTAGCTGCCATCCTGATTGGCGAAATTTTGCGTTATCGGTCTTAGAGCCAAATCTAGGCCAGAAGGTTATTGAAAAATCAGATCTTTCACAGTGTCTATCGTCAATGCTCAAAAGAGTAAGGTCGTGAATACGACGGCCTGACGCCAGCAAAAGAAGTAAGGCTAAATGCCGAGAGACTTGATAAATACTGTTTTTATCGGGTACGTTCGTTTTTAACCACTGAATTAAATCATGGACATTCCAAATTTGTGACTTTGACACCATCGCTGAACATTTTTGAATGTTAATTGCCTTTAGCATGGCAGCCACTAAGGGATGACTAGCTAGTCGATTCTCCTGAGTGGGGTCTGCTAAGGTAACTACTACTAATTTGTGCACTAAAATTGTAGCAGGGGCTAACTTTCTAATGCGTGAGAGGTACCCTAAGTAGGTTGCTACTTCCTGGGGGCGAGGACCGCTAGGTGTTATCCCCTTTTGTCTACACCACGAGACCCATTGTTTCCACGCTGCCCCGTAGGTTCGCCATGTGGAATCACGCCAAGCAGACTGAATTAATGCAATGTCATTAGGGTCCAAGCCTGTTACCAGTTTGCTCCACCCCGTATCTTCCAGACCTCTAAAAACAACTCTGCTACTTTTGGTGGCGGCTGATTGGTTGACAGGTCCACTAGATTCCTGCTCAGGTTGAATATTTGGTAGGGAGCTTCTAATGCTCTGTGTTTGAGGTCGTTTCTCCAGAACACTGTCGACCACTACTAGATACGTTCCGGACGCTCTGTTGAGGTGATGAAGCACCCTGGGTAAGAGGTGGAGGGGGAAACACCCAGGCTAAATGGTAATAAGTCCAAATTCGGCTGAATGCATTGATGTAAAGAGCCTGGGGATCCCTTGCTTCTATTGAGACATACGTCGGAACTACTCTTGATTGACTCGTCGCAAACAGATCTACCTGAGGGGTGCCCCACTTTGAGAATATTTCGCGAGTGACTGCCTCCCTGAGATGCCAATCCGGTAAAGTCTTCCTTCTCGACAGGCTGTCGGCTACTGAATTGTAACGTCCTGGTAGATAATATGACTGGACAGTTATATTGTGATCTCTTGCAAATATTAGTATTTTCCTTGTCATTTCCATGAGCAGCACCGACCTTGTACCTCCCTGATTTCGCAGGTAAGATACTACTGTTCGATTGTCGGATTGTATCATAACATACTGATCTTTCAAGACATCCTGAAACTCGACTAGGGCTATGTAAACAGTAAAGAGCTCCTTTCTATTTATGTGCCACTTCGTTTGTTCGTCTGTCTACGTTCCTGAGCAATGGTAATCGCTCAGCTGTACTCCCCAGCCTTCGTTGGAGGCGTCCGTGCTTATGAAAATCGTTGGTTCTGGCACAAAAATCTTGTTCGGAATCACGACGTTCTTCGTCAACCAAGAACAATCGTCCAGCGCCAGCGACGTTATTGGAGTCTTTTGATTTAATCGATCCTGTGACAGCTTTCGACAGGCTCTTTGAAGGTGTCGGGTATGTAATCGGCCAAGCGGGGTTACAAGTGATGCGAAACCCAGTCTTCCTATCAGGGCTGTGCCTGACCGCCTTGTCCTTAGAAGTAAACCTAGATCTACCTGTAATCGAGCTACCTTTCCGTGTGGTAATCTTTTTGATTTATGTCGGTGTCCCAAACGATTCCTAAAAACTCTATTTGTTTCCTGGGATTTAGAACCGACTTCTGTAAGTTCAAACACCATCCAAGGTCTTGAAGAAGGTTCACTGCATATCTCATTTGACCTTCCAGCACGTCTGGGTCCTGGTTCGCGAACAGAAAGTCGTCTAGGTATACGAGAACTCGAATCGCCCTTCCCCTCAGGAGGCTTGCTAACCACTTGCTGACTCGTGAGAACGCTAACGGCGCGCTGGATAGACCGAATGGAAGGGCCGTCATTTGCAAGAGCTCGCCTGCATAAGCGAAGGCCAGGTACCTTCGATGAGTTTTCTTTATGGGGATATGAAAGTATGCCTGACTGATATCCAGCTTTCCTAAATAATCGTTCTTCTGCAGAAAATTCGGAACATGATTCTGGTTTATTAAGCGGAACTTTGCGGGTTTGAGAAAAATATTTAGGCGACGAAGATCGAATATTTGCCTCACTTTTCCGTTGGTTTTTGGGATCAAAAACATCCGAGACAAGAACCCGTTTACAGCATCGCACTTCTCTACTACACCTGACCTGTGAAGAGCTTTTAATTCCTTGGACATTGCATTTGAGATTCTTGTCGTAAATCTCTCTTGGTTTTCGTGTATGGGAACAGATGGTGGCTTCATTACAAACGGTATTGCGTACCCGGAGATTATTTTTAAAATTTTCTTTGGAGCTCCTAGTTTTTCCCATAGCCAAAGAGATTCCACCAATTGCCCCCCGCGAAAATTGTCAATACCTGCGCTTAGTTAACTTTTGATGTCTTCCAGGTCGGTTCCGTTGCTTATTAGAAGGCCTTGAGCCTCCAGACATCCGGCGCGCTGCTGACTGGGCTGATGCAATGTGCGATGACGTTGAAGGATGAGCGCGCCAGGATTGCTGTCTTCCTCTCGACGGGTGAGAAGGTACGGTTGGTTTGCGAAAGGTCTCTTTATTTCCTTTCCTCTCTGAAAACCTGTTGTTTATGGTTGGAAATATCTGCGCTAGGCCACCGTTATCCCTCAAAAATGTTCCCAATCGCCTTTCATCAAAAAGATGAGTTGGTGATGGTGGGATGCTGTGTAAAGCAGCACCAAGCGATTCGTTCTTAGATTTATACGCCCTTCGTCTTGACTCTATAGCTTCTGTACGGTGAGCACAAACGAACTGCAGCAAATCATCCGACAAGACCTTAAACTGGGAATCGTTAAATACGGAGACAAGGATTTAAATGATTTCAAAGATGAAATATCTGGTGTAATCAAAGACCTTAAAAAGGAACAAAACGATTTCTACTCCAACATGAAATCGATACTCTTCGAAATAAAAACCCAGTACAGCAAACTGCAAGACTCTGTAGACTTTACCGCGAAAAAATATGACGAAATGCTAAACAAAATGCAACAATATGAAGTTGAGAAGAAGGAAAATCGTGACTACATCAAGAAACTGGAAGACAGGGTAGATCAACTTGAAAAGCAATCAAAAATCACAACTGTAGAAATAAAAAACATCCCAAAGATCGAGAGGGAATCAAAGTTGGATCTGATAAATGTGGTCACTAATGTTGGTACCATTCTGGATACCACAGTTGCGGTATCGGATATTAAGGACGTTTACAGGATTAACTCAAGCAATTCTATGAATAACACCATCATAGTAGATTTCACTACAGTCTTACTTAAATCTAAGTTATTGCAATCAGTCAGAAATTTTAATAAAAATAATAAAAGCAGTAAATTGAATACAACACATCTACGAGTCCCCGGCCCTAAGGTACCCGTTTATATAACTGAAAATCTCCCGGCAAAAACTAGAAAGTTATTCTTCCTGGCGAGAGACTTTGCCTCCCAACATAAATATAAACATTGTTGGACAGCCTACGGTAAAGTCTACTTACGAAAGGAGGAAGGCGCTCAACGTATCACTGTAAACTCAGAAATGGATTTTGCTAGAATAATTGAAAAATGACTATCTGGCCAATATTCTACATCATTTAATCTCTGCATGTATTTTAATAGTTTTTATAAAATGTTAGTTAGTTTTTTTCAGTTATTTTTTTCTATCTATAGAACACTTTCTTTTTCAAGCAAGCACACACACATAAACAATTTCACACACAATCACACACCTTTTTCGCTTCATTTTCGGGAATTTGACAATACGAGATATAAACAAGAAAAGTATTTTGCCGATGTTGTCTTTTTTGTACCGATTGCCAGCATACTGAATTTCTTTCGTGAGCACAGGAGAGATGTCTCACAGTTTTGTACAGTTATGCACATTATACTCTGCCTCTATCAATCAAACTGTACTCTTCGATAATTTTGATTTAATAAACAACGACATTGACAACCTTTCAATAGCTGACTCTACTACTTGTGACCTAGGTGATTGCCTAGACCTCATACCGAATAACGAAAAACGTCTCAAAATTATAGTTCAAAACATAAGAAGCATAAATTGCAATATGCCAGGTTTTAATGCCCTATTAGCCCAGTCGAGAACGTCGTGGGATCTAATAATTCTCACAGAATGTTGGTTACCCCATACCTCGAATCTCCCGGTGTTAAATGGCTATAACCATTATTCAACAAACAAAAACATAACACAAAACGAGGGTGTAGTTGTTTACATAAAAAATGGTATACAGGTTAATGTTATAGAACCTGATTTTCAAGACGCAAATTGTTTAGCAATTCAAATTAATAATGACACCGTTGTTTTAGCTATTTATCGCCCACCATCGTATTACAATATATCTAACTTCCTACAATCCCTTAATGAAACACTAATTAACTATTCTTCTTGTAGAAACATTATTCTCACTGGTGATATAAATATAGATATCAGTACTTCAAATCATGATCGAAATGCTTCACTTTACCTCGATCTGACATCGTTTCATGGTATGCTTCCGGCTCACGTTATTCCAACACACGGAAAAACCTGTCTGGATCACGTCATTCTCAAAACTAAATTGCCAGCAAATGTTTTCATAGCTCAAACAACCCTCACCGATCATTACACTGTCATTCTTTCATTGAATCAATGTTTTCCTAGACACGTAAAACACTTGATCTCGCGAATAGATTCCGTGGGACTGCTTTCGGACTTAAATAAAGCAAATTTTCAACCAGTTCTCGAGACGTTTGATGCAAACATAGCAGCTGACAATCTTGTTCACATTCTTAAAACTATAATAGAGTCAAACACTAAAATTATTACTGTCTCCAAGCGAAAAACAATTATGAAACCCTGGATAACCCCTGGTCTCTTGAGATGTATAAAAAACAGAGACAATCTAAATAAGAAGACAAAAAAAAATCCTGACAATTTAATTCTAAAGACTACATACATAAGGTATCGAAACTACTGCAACAAAACTTTAAAAAAAGTAAAGATGGAATTTGAAAGAGAAGAAGTAAAAAAAGCCGGAAAGGACAACCGCCGCCTTTGGAAAGTAATAAATAAAGTCTCGAATAGAACAAGACCCAAGTCATCACCAACTGACTTAATAAGCCCGCAGGATCAACCAGTTCAATCTTTAAATAAAATAAACCACTTTTTTGCCAATATTGGCTCAACTTTGGCTGGAAAGATAACTGCCCAACGGCAGGGTCATGATTACACCCTTACTAGTACCCCCCTGCCTGTCTTTTCCCATTCCATGGTTATTCTCCCCACTGATGAAGACGAGGTAGGTACTATTATTTCATCTCTTAAACGCGACTGTGCCGTGGGCTACGATAATATTTCTTCAAACCTTCTCATTACACATAAGAATCTTTTAGTACCATCCATTACACATATCTGCAACTTGGCGATAGAATATGGTATTTTTCCACATGCATTTAAAACAGCACTTATCCATCCCATTCACAAGAGTGGAGACCGACACTGTATAAATAATTATAGACCAATAGCAATACTTCCTGCCTTATCAAAAGTTCTGGAACGGCTTTTAAATAAAAGACTAGTGAATTATTTGGAATCAAATAACTTGCTGTCCCAGTTTCAGTTTGGTTTTCGCACTGGGAAATCGACAGCCATGGCGGTTCATGAGCTGACAAATTTTATCGTTTCCGATATGGATGATAAAAAGAAGTCTCTAGCCATCTTTTTAGACCTAGCTAAGGCCTTTGATACAGTGTCGGTTCCAATTTTGCTGCGGAAGCTTGAAAACCTGGGTATACGTGGAAATCAGTTGTCACTCTTCAAAGATTACCTAACTGACCGCACGCAATTTGTTAAAATTGATAACCACTTTAGTGACACTCTTCCTGTAGCTTTTGGAGTTCCCCAGGGAAGCATTCTTGGGCCTACGTTGTTTCTGGTCTATATTAACGACCTCTGCAACCTCTCTCTACAGAATGGACGGATTATTACCTTTGCAGATGATACTGTGATTCTTTTCAGTGCAGACTCATGGGAGGGGGTATATAACTTTGCTCAAGTCGGGTTTAATACGGTTAATGATTGGCTGAGATCTAACATACTCACCTTAAATTCCGATAAAACTAAGTATATAGCCTTTACTCTACGGAACAGCCCGCAGTTATCTCTTCAACCAATTTCCATTCTTGCTCACACCTGTCCATCCCCTCACAACGGTAATTGTTCTTGTTCTAAATTGCAGAAAGTTGACAATATTAAGTACTTGGGGGTCACCTTGGATTCTAACTTAAATTTTGCTGCACATATAAATAGTCTCACTAGCAGAATACGAAAATTTATCTTTGTGGTTAAAAGTCTTCGGTCTATCCTTAACTCCAAGCAACTACTATCTGTTTATTGTGCTTTGTGCCAATCGCTCCTGACATATTGTATTACTTCATGGGGCGGAACGTTTAAGACTAACCTCTTGGCACTTGAGAGGGCTCAACGGGCTGTCCTTAAAGTTGCACTATTCCTTCCTTTCCGTCATCCCACTGTAGAAGTTTATAAGGCCTCTAAAGTCCTCTTAATTCGGCAGCTCTTTATACTGCATGTTGCTTTGAAACAACGATCTCTGATTCCTTTTATAAACACCCATCATAGTTCTGATTTGAGAAGCAGAAGAAGAAATATATGCCAGCCTACATCCGTTAAAACCAAATTTGCGCGAAACTTCTTTTCTTTTCTTGGCCCATTTTTATACAACAAGCTGAATGATTTACTCTCTATTCATACGCTAAACAAACCAACTTTTAAAAGAAAAATAACTGACTGGCTTATTACTTTAGATTATACCCAAATTGAAGATCTTTTTAAAACAATATGCTAACAAAATGTTCCCTTTGTAACACACACAGTTTTCCCCACATCACACTCACACACACACACACTCCCCACACACATTCACACACACTCTCCCTACAAATTTGTGCATGTTATCTTTAATAAATTACTTTATATATATTTTTTATTTTCCAATGTAATGAAATTGAATCATGTAATTAACTTATAATTATAAATGTAATTAAATGTAATTGAATGTAATTAAATGTAGGTAATTAAATAATGTAATTAACTGATTATAATTATTGTAATGTATTTTCGAGAATCAAATCGTCTTCTGTACGACCATTATTAATCTCAAACTTTGTTTTTGGGGGCCTGGTGACCTGACACACAGGTTTTGTAAAAAAACTTAGTTCAGGCACCAGTCTTCCACAAATTGTTTTTATACCAAAATTGTTGAATTAATTAATTTTTCTGTAATTTGTGGAAGGAAAATAAATAAATTATTAATTATTATTATTATTATTATTAATCATTAGCTAATAGTTAACGCAATTCCTCACCAGCATCCGGACATTTTTTCATGATAACATTCAACCCATCAGCGAGTGCTTTCCTCTGTAGGAGCAACCCATGGCTAATAGTGCCAAGCATGCCTTCTTGTTTAACCAGGAAAGGAGAAGGTTGATTTTTTAGGCTTCCAAGCTCTATATTAACCTTTAAGGCACTAAAAACAGGGGCAGCCTGAAGACGTTTTTCTACCTCCTTGTATCGGATTCGATTCCAACTTTCCGAACCTAGTCTTTGACATTCGATGCCCTCTTTCTTAATCGGTTCGGTAGGCTCTGGTATAAGAGAGATCCATCTCTTTTATCCGGGGTCGGAATACTATAACATTGGGCAGCCACACCTCTGGAGCGTTTGAAAAACTATCCATCTTCGGGGCATTCCTATAATTCAAACAGCGCTTTTCTGTGAGACAGATCGAACAAGACAGTTTATTTTGTTCATTATACATTCAGTATATTTGTGGTCTAATGTACCAGCCAGCTCTATTTTGATATAAAACTAACACCCCCACTTATCAAAATAATACTGGTATACATAACAAATATACCCCGACTAAAACAAACAAAATAATTACATAACTCTTATGTCCTGTATGCCTAACAAAGACATAAGATAATAATGTTTGTTGATACCTAAACCTTTAGTAAATAGGTCTGCTGGCATTTCAGCTGTGTCCAAATATTTTAACTCAATAACTTTATTAACAACACATTCTTTACAAAAATGATAACGTATATCAATGTGCTTGGTCCTCTTATTGAAACTATTATTTGAGGACAGCTTCAGTGCACCCTGGTTATCATTATACAATACAATAGTATATGATTCATTAATAATTTCTCTTGACAAATTATGAAAATAAATAGGTTCTCTACAAGCATCAGTAATACCCATATACTCTGCTTCCGTGCTTGAGAGAGCAACTGTTTTTTGCTTTTTTGCCTCCCATGAAACTACATTTCCAGCTAACATAAAACATAGGCCTGTGTAAGACCTTCTGTCTGTAACATTGTTTCCCCAGTCTGCATCAACAAACCCTTCTAACTTAAAGTTACCATATCTAGTATACTTTAACCCAAAATATTTAGTTTTCTTAAGATATCTCAAAATTCTCTTAGCATAAGCCCAGGTTTTATTATTACAACAATTGTTGAACTGACTTAAGAAACTTACTGAATACGCAATGTCTGGTCTAGTTAAAACTGCTAAATACATAAGCCCGCCAATTGATTGCTGATAAGGTATTTGACTGTCACAAATATTATTTTCTATCCTTAATCATAGTATACAAACGTGGTTCTAACTTAGAGCGTTTATAACCATTACTAACAAGACATAATTGTTATCATTGTCCAATTTTTTACGCAACACCCATTTGCTCTTCACTACAGTTTCTCCACCTTTTGGCATATCTACTAGCTCCCATGCGTCATTATCCTCAAAACACTTAAGTTCTTCTTTCACCGCCTGTAACCACTGTTCCTTTTCTGCTCCTTGTAGCGCTTCTTCAAGACTTAGTCCATTAGCATCATAAAACACTTTTTCTGGAACACACATATTTGATATTCCATACCTTTCTGGTTTCTTTCTGATTCTGCTAGGTCTTTCACGCTTCTCAGGGGAGTCATTAGCATCCTCGTACTCACTAGGAACATAAGTTTCATCTGAACTATTTGAAGTTTCAAGCAATGTATCTTCATCTGTGGTTACTTCATTTGGAATTGCTGAATTTTTGACGACTGTATCCCCCACTGAACATGAGTCTCGATGTTTTTCAGTAATTGGTATGCTTATCTCAAGGTTCTTCTCATCTTCCATGACAATAACATCTCTACTTGTTACCACACGTTTTGTTCTAGCATTATATAATCTATAACCCTTAACGTTATCTGGATAACCCAGTAGTATGTGCTCTTCAGACTTTCGGTCCCACTTTCGACGCTTTTCTTTAGCCACATGTGCCATTACCTTGCTACCAAAAATACGCAAGTGACTTATGTCTGGTTTGCACCCAGTCCAGATTTCATAAGGCGTTTTGTCATTCAGAGCCGGTAGAACTGTACGATTTTGTAAATAAACGGCAGTATTAGTAGCCTCCGCCCAGAACTCCTTACCCAGATTAGAATCAAATAATAAGCATCTCGCTTTTTCGACAATTGTGCGATTGTTCCTCTCTGACAAGCCATTTTGCTCCGGGGTATACGGGTTACTCCTTTGGTGAATAATACCTTCATGCTTGAGATACGAGTTAAATTCTTTATTGCAATACTCACACCCGTTATCGCTTCTCAAAATCTTTATCTTCCTATTAGTTTGTTTCTCAACTTTTGCTTTAAATTCTGCAAAACATTTCAATGCTTCATTTTTATGTTTAATGAAATACACATGCATCATACGACTGTAATCATCAATAAACAGTATAAAATACCTAGAACCGCCTAATGATTCATGCTCCATAGGTCCACAAATATCAGTATGAACTAATTGTAGTAGTTCTTTGCTTCTTGAACCCTCAGATGTGAAAGGCAATCGACATTGCTTACCTTCACAGCAAACTGTACATGAGGTCTTGCTAAGATCAACTTTTCCTTTAAGTTTCATACCTTCAACTGCACTGGTCATTTTATTCAGGTATTTGCTATTAACATGACCTAAACGATGATGCCACATAATGTCTGATGTAGCTACATTCGCAACAACTCTGTCTGGTACTATCAATTTGTACACTCCATTATGTAATACAGCTGTGGCCACCAGTTCATTATTTCTGTTGTATACTTCACAACCATTTTTCGTAAACTGAACTTTATTACCAGATTTTATTAACTGGCTGACTGACAATAAGTTGGTAGTCAATCCTGGAGCACATAATACATCCTTGACTGGTATTTCAAATTCACGTTTATCAGTTTTAGTTACAATAGTCACATCGCCGGAACATAATACTTGCAACTTCTCACTGTTAGCAACATATATATATTTCGTTTTGTGATATATAGCATTCTCAATCCACTGCTCATTGGCTGTAAGGTGTATGCTGGCGCCTGAGTCAATGTACCAGTCGTGTTTATTAAATTGGCCACTTAAAAACACAGCAGTAAATGCGTTTCTTTGTTTACGTTGACTATTTTTCATGTTGAAATCACTATTTGTACATTGATTCTTGTAGTGCCCTGTTTGTTTACACCGGTAACATTTGACGTGACTTTTACTGCCACCACTGACATTTGTTTTTGTTTCGTTTTCAGCCTGCGCGCTGGCCATAGAAAACTTATTTTTCTTATGCTGCCAATTCTGCGTGCCAATAGCCAATGCACTAGCTTGATCAGATTGAGATTGACTACTTCCGCTCACTTCCGTTTCCATATCCATGAGCTTGGTTCTAATGGCGTCGGTTGTGATTTGTATGCCTGAATGCTCGATTGCCATTATCATCGGCATAAATTTTTCCGACAATCCTGCCAACAATAAACAACCAATCCACTCATCACTGATATTGAATCCTGTCCCACTTAATTTTTGTCCACTTTCGACTATTTGCGTTACATACGATTGCATAGAAACACAATTTTCCAGACGAATTGATATCAATTTACGTAACAGGGATATTCTGCGTGTAAAACCTGAATAATCAAATAATGCCTTTAGCTTGTTCCATAGCTCCAATGAAGTTTTCACCTCTTTAATATGTACATATAACGCACTATCTATAGTCATAATGAGCTTCGCTCTGGTTCTCGCATCGTCTGCGGCTTCTATCATCTTCCCAGGAATTGGTTTAATGCAGTGCACCATATTTTCTAGGATTAGAAAATTCTCCGCGGCGAAGATCCATTCATTGTAGTTCTCCCGACCTCTTAGTTTAGGAACATTTACTAGATAGTTCATTGTCATTCTTGCAAACTTATTGCACACACTGAATAACACGTCGCTAACTATGTTTCACTTCTTTTCTTCGAGAAATAACTACTATTTTTAAATAAAAACAGGGCGCTGGGCCCATAACCTATAATTCAAACAGCGCTTTTCTGTGAGACAGATCGAACAAGACAGTTTATTTTGTTCATTATACATTCAGTATATTTGTGGTCTAATGTACCAGCCAGCTCTATTTTGATATAAAACTAACAATTCCAAGAGCAACTACCAGATGACTCAGAACCTGAATGATGCTCCGAATCGGAATTATAATTTTCTTTGTCTGAGTCTGGCTCAGACAGTTGCTGGCGATGAGAGTCAATCTTCTTTAAAAGAAGAGAAAACATGCTGTCCATTTTCTTCTCCAAGCACTCGAGCCTACTATCTTGTGATGTCGAGGGCACGGGTGAAATCCGTCTTCGCTTTTGTGTTTGACGACATTCTGACACCGAAGAGCAGCTTCTCCTCTTTCGATTAGACTTTTCTGACTCAGAGAGGCTGCCCGAAAGAATCTTATTTGCCTCACAACGGGTATGCAGCAAAGGTCGTATATCTTCTACAGATTGTTAGAAAAGCTCAGTGCGAGCTGCTGACCCCCTAATGCGGTTCGCAATCGAGGGCGGCCCTAGTATGAGAGCGCGTGTAAAGGCCCAATCTAGTAACTTGCACCTTATTTCCCGATAGCCCTTTTCAGAAAGATGATCCGCTTCCGGGTCAAAGGCTCGAACTAAGCCTACTGTGGGGAGGGCGAACATTAGCTTGTTTAAAACATTAGGTTCAGGTTTGTCCCCGAAAACTTTTTCTTTTGAAGCAGTGACAACCTCCCACTGCGTCCAACCCTTAGGTAAAGACACTTGCGCCAAGAGCTTGACGCGCTCCAAAATCACCTCATCCTGTTGAGTCTCTGCGCTTTCGTCAAGTAACTCCCCAAGCGTCGTGCAGCCTGCTCCCTGCGCCATCTGAAGCAAACAGCGAGATCGTTACCAAGCCGTCAAGCCAGTCAGCGTTCGTGTTGAAGCCATAACTGACCGTAGTCGTAGACGCAGGCGTATCATTGGATGGCCTATAAGTTAGTTGCACTGCTCAACAAACAAGCCGCGCAATCCAACACTCAGCCGCACCGCTCAATAATCGAGCCGCGCCCGTCAATAATCGAGCCGCGCGGCTCAACATTTGAGCCGCGCCGCTCAATATTTGGGCCGCGCCGCTCAAAATTCGAGCCGCGCCGCTCAGTCTACGGAGCGTGCAGCATGCCAGTAGCTTGCGGCGGGCGGAGCGAGTACCTGACTCTTATGACAGTAGCCGTGCAGCTGACGTGTCGTTTAGTACAGATACCTTACGCACCTTGTGGATAGGATGTCCGACAGAGGTGGTTAGCATTGGTTGCGATAGCGAACCGACATGCGTACAAAAATGCAACTTGGCCATGCACAGCAAGTTATAAACACCCAGCAGATTCCTTTAAAAAATAAATGACACAAAGAATAAAATAAATATCAAAAAAAAAAGTAAAATAACTAAAACCCGACTACGACAAAAAAAACGACGAAACTAAAAGTATGAAACAAGATTTCCAGGATGCTGAAATAAACAAGGTAAAAAGAAAAGCCGCAGTCACACGTTATAGGTAACAACCGAAACACGTTAATAGTCGTTTTTTTTTTTTGTCGTAGTCGGGTTTTAGTTTTTTTACTTTTTTTTTATTTAAATTATTTTGGTGTTAACATAGATTTATAAGAACATCCAGATGCCTAGTACGCGCTGTCCAAATGCTTCGAATTCAAAGACACCAAAATAGCGTCTTCGTTCGTTAGCCCCGCCCACAGGCCGCCATTACGCGACAGACGTTCAAAGCGCGTCTACGCTGTTAAATATAATTGAAAAAATGACTGTTTGTGCGGTGAAATCGTGTAAAAACTACACTCCAAAAAAAGACAAGGATACAAACATTACTTTTCACAGGTAAGTTTGCAATTTTATGTTGAATTTCTTTGAAAATATTACGAAAACTAAATAAAAACAAAACGACTCCATAATATTTGAGTATTGCCAAGGTACAGTGTGAAATATTTTTACCCCTTTTTTGTGCTGCGATATTTTAATATTGTAAAATATTACGAAATCAACTTTATTATTAACAAAAAAAAAAGAAATGACATCAATGGTTGCCAAGGGTATGAAATACTTTTACCATCTCTTAAAATATTGCGATATTATTGAGTCAACAAACGGATTTGGAGTAAAACAATATTTCAGGTATGTTTGTTACGTTAACGTACGTATGTTTGTGTAGTGATAACTCTCAAAGCAGTACAGTACGCGGCAAATAAGTTGAACCATCATGACGGTCGACTTTGAATGCGCAGTAACCGATTTTCGTGTTTCAATCGGAAGTCCCGGCCACATGAGTAGATAAACCGTACAGAGGGAAAGCTTACTAAGAACGTGTAATATTGTTACCTATTTTGGTAGGGTTGTCACAATAGGTGAAAACAAATTAAATGAAACATTTGATAAATAGTTTTATTATTCAGAAGGTTCAAAATAGGATAAGTAACTAATAAGATTCCAATAAGAATTAATAAGAAATTGCGAATTTATTTTAGCGAAAATGTAAATTTGTTTGTTAACTATTTTGAAAGATATTTTATTTACGTTATCGGTGTATGTTTTATGTAGCTGATTGGTGTTTTTGAGTCTAATATAGTATATTAGGAACAATAGATTTAAGATAGCATAGTTGTTGCAGTTCATAATAAAAAATAAATAAATAAAATAAAATAAAATTTCTTTATTTCAGACCCAATAGTCCATAAATTGTTAGTGTGTTAATAACAGAAAGTGCTTAAATACTATATTAGTGTTATTAGTAACCTATAGCTAATTCCACCCAGTGTCTCTGGATGGGGCAATCCGGCCTGTCAGCAATCATTTTCAGGATGCTGTTACGAGTGTTGCGCAAGCGTTGCAGTAAGGAAGCCGCTTTCTTACGCATGATGGCGTGAAAGCCATCCGTGTGAGCCGCGGCAAACATTCCCGACGCACTACAACGCCGCGGCAACCGCAACAGCATCCTGAAAGCGTTGTTATATTGTACGCGCAGGACGTTGTAAGCCCGGTTTGTATATGACACCCACAGGCCGCTCGAGTAGAAAGACTGACAGAACGCCCTAAATAAACTAATTTTGACGTCTGCCGTGCAGCGAGCAAACCTACGGGCGAGCATATTACCCCGCACTGCCAACGCCCTGCGCTCGCGCTCTATGTCGCCATCATCACGTAGGTCACTAGTGACAACATGACCCAGGTACTTAAAACTATCAACCATATTGAGTACCACGCCGTTAAGATATACTGGAGGCACACGGCGAGGCTGTTGTTTAGGTGCTTTGAACACTAAGAGCTCACTCTTTTTTGAGTTGTATTTAAGGCCGTGTACCTCCGCATACGTCTCGCAGATCGATAGTAGCTCTCTCAGTCCACTTATCGACGGACTGAGCAGCACCATGTCGTCCGCATAACTTATGTTATTGACACACGTATTGTCGATGTGACAGCCGACATGTGTGCTGCTCAGTCGTTCGATAAGCTGGTTGATATATATATTAAATAACAGGGGCGAGCTTAACCCTCCCTGCCTTACACCACATTCCATTCTGTACTCATCCGACAGAGTACCGACCCACTTCACCCGATTCATCTGGTGAGCATACCAGTATCTGAGGAGGGCTATGTACTCCACCGGCACACCCGTGCCCCTCAACTTGTCCCATAACACATTATAGGAGACAAGATCGAAAGCTTTCGACAAATCGAGGAAACACGCATATACCGGCGTCCTCCTCGCAGTGTAGTACTTGACGGTGTGTTTCAGGCTAAGGATGGCACTCTCAGTAGACACTCCCGCTCTGAACCCGAATTGCGCATCATGCACTTCTACGTGTTCAGAGAGGCAGCCATTTAACAGACCGTCAAACACCTTGGCCGTGGTGGTAGCGAGCGAGATGGGTCGATAGTTGTTCATGTCGGATGTGTCACCCGTTTTGTTCTTAACTACGGGGACTACTATCGTCCGCATAAGCGGTTCCGGCAAATAGGAGTGACCCAGACACAGAGTGAAAAATAGTGACAAAACTCTAGGCAGATGGACTCCCGCATGTTTAAAGTGTTCGATACTGAGACCATCGTGACCCGGCGACTTTCCGCGTTGCATTTTTGTAATAATTGCAGCTACTTTCTTAGCTGGTATTTTTGCGTTCCGCCCAGTCACAACGGCCCCAGCACCGTCCGCTTCACCAGATCCAGTGCACAAAGGTGACCGCACAGAAAAGTGATCCCTAAAAGCATCAGCAATATCCTTGTGATCAGTCATACCACCGACACTCACCGGGAGACTAGGCCTCACATTCATTTTGTTTGTGTTTTTCCAAAAATGTTTAAAGTTTTTAGTCGCATGATTGGAAGCGAGGAGATCCATTTTAAGCTGCTCCTGCCTGTTCTGACACCACTTGAGTTTGGTCTTAAAATGTCTCCTCGCCTCTGACATATCAGAATGTACACGACCACTTCTTGGGCGACCGGCCAATGTCCACACTTGGAACTTAAGCCGCGCCTCACGGTGAGCGTTCGCGACATATTTGTTCCACCCAGTGACATAGCCACCCTTCCTCCTACACTTTGTCCTATAAGTCTGTGCGGCTGCCATTGCCAGTACATTTACAATATTTAAATACATTTCATCGAGAACTGAGCAATGTTGTCTGTGATCACAGAATTTATCACAACAATCACTCAGCTCCCGAGGCAAATCTATAAGTTTTAGCTTAGAGTGACAGAGGTCATGGTATTCGCTAATCTGCTCCACTGTCCTCTCGCCCCACATAATACGATTAAAGTGATTATCATTATGTATGTTACTTTGAATTTTAGGACAAATTTTATGCAAATCACATTCAATCACAATCGGAAAGTGGTCAGACCAATACACGTCATAATATTCACGATCTCGATTACGTACTTAATTGTAAACTGATGTTTACCTTTTTAAGCTATTGCATAGCTTCCATCGCGGGCCTTGAGCGTGGAGACCGAATCCAGGAATTCCGTAACGAAAATAACCTAACACCCCCTACTCATTTTTTTTATGAGCGTGGTGACCGATAAGAAAACAAATGAGTGAACAATCAATCAAAATTCAATTCAATGTGTGAAAGTGTAACTTCAATTAATATCAAAGAAAAAAAAACAAAGGAAATAAAATACTGCATATAAATAAATAATTACAATTGCATAAGTTGATAAAAATGCTATGCAATAGCTTTACCGCGGCAGTCCCCGAGTGCCACACGTCTTTTTTTTGTTTTGTATCAAATACTCACCATAACTTTATTTTTAGTTGAGACTTACCTAAAAAATGATAATGTAGTAGTTGAATAGTCAATCGGTATTATATTGGGTGAGATATTGAGAGACTTGTGTTGCGTAATTAATATGACTAAAATTATGTTTTTAATCATTTTTGTTTTATAAACTTATTTTCCGAGTAGGTACTATACTTCGATTTTGATGATCCATGGTAATGAAGAAAAAGTTATTTGCACAAAAAACCAGTCATCTTCACATAAATTAATGATTAAAGTAAAGAAGTCATGTTTTACTTTGTTGGTGTGCAGAAAAAAATTGCAATTTTTTTAGTTTTTCATGCTGTATGCATCAAAATTGCTTCAGCAGATATCAAGATATTTATACATAGACGTTATATATATATTATATATAAATTTAGGTAAATATATGTTTTGTTGGAATTTGGTAACATAGTTATTATGTAAGTTTATTTCTTCCATAGATTTCCAACAGATCCCGTGACATCCAGTCGTTGGACTGAAATAATAAGACGGACTAGAAATGAATTCTGGTGGAAGCCTAAAGTAAGGTTTTCTAAAATACCTTTTTAGAAAACCTTAAATACCGATCGGATGTATAAGAAAGCATTACGGAAAAATTTCCTAAAATACCGTTTCCTAAAATACCGATCTATAAGAAAGCATTACGGAAAAATAAATGGGTATCGCGGGGTATTAAACTCTGTAGTGCAAAAAAACGACATTTATTATGGCAATATCGATCTAAACCTACGCAAAAAAACAAAATTTTATTTAAAAAATATTGTAATACATTTAAAAGGATCATCTGTTTGACGAAAAAAGCACAGAATACTTATAAAATACAAACGTCTAGTAATCGATCAAAAACGACATGGCAAATTATTAATGACAATAAACAAAATATTCCAAAGAATAACATTGATCAAATTCGTATCAATAGTAAAATTATCACGGACCCTAAACAAATTACAAACCTGTTTAATGATTTTTTTATTGACAAAATACAGCCAATTGCGGCAGGGACAAATGTCACTAATCATATCCTGAATAGAAAGGATTCCATGTTTATGACTCCGTGCTTACCTACAGACATATTCAATATTATTCTAGCCCTTAGAAACACTGACAGTGTAGGTTATGATGATGTTAGTACAAAGATCGTTAAATCTGTCGCTGATAGTGTGTCTGGCCCATTGTGTCATATAATGAATCTGTGTATTTGTGAAGGAATGTTTCCTGATGCCTTGAAAAGATCGATAGTAAAACCATTACATAAGAAGCAAGAGAAAGACTTGATGCAAAATTACAGACCAATATCATTAATATCCGTTTTCTCTAAGATATTTGAAAAATATATTTCTCGAGAACTTAGTAAGTATATAGATAAACATGATATACTTTGTAATGAACAATACGGTTTCAGAAAAACTAAAACAATAAATATGGCGGTTTATGACTTTTTGTATAAAATTATGATATATATGGATAAAAATACCCCCATCTCTGCAATTTTCTGTGATATGACTCAAGCTTTTGATTATGTTCAGCATGACATTCTATTAAAAAAGCTTGAAGTATATGGTATAAGAGGAAATGTTCAAAGACTTTTACAATCATATTTACAAAAAAGGACACAAACAACAAAAATAGCGACGATTAATGCAAGCACTAAACGTGAGGTGATTTATACATCTGGGGAGCGTACCGTCAACTATGGCGTACCGCAAGGAAGCGTATTAGGACCGCCGCTTTTTACTCAATCAATCAATCAATCAATCAAAATATTTATTTGCTAGAATATGGTACATAAGGTGTTACAGTATATTTGTTTCAGCATATCCTGCCATAACATGGCGTGCAAATATATTTACAGTCAGTGTTGTCAATTACTCGATCTTGTCGATTACAGATTCTATTGACTTGTCTTCTAAATAGTCCTTAACGGTATAATATCTTTTAAACAATAACAGATTAAAAAGTATTTTTTTAAACATTGTCAGTGGTAACTCTTGTAAATTATTTGGTAAATGATTGTAAATAATAATCGACATGCAGTATACATTTTTCTTAAATAATTTTAGCTTTATTTGTGGCAGCCGAAGTCTGTCTTTATGCCGTGTTCGGCTATTTGGCCTGTCAGTGTTCGTCTCGAAAATATTGTAGTATTTCTTAACAAAAACACATATTTCAAAAATATATAAACATGGTAAAGGTAGAACTTTAAGTTTTAAAAATAGTGGCTTACAGCTGTCTAAAAAGTGAGCTCCACAAATGGCTCGAATACATTTTTTTTGAGCTTTAAAAACTCTGTCAAAATCTACGGAGTTACCCCATATTATGATACCGTATCGAAGTACGGATGATACATAACCATGGTAAGCCAGCATTGCAGTATCACAGTTTACCGTTTGTCTAATTCTTTTCAAGACATATATAAAACGATCTATTTTTGTAAGAGTTTTATCTATATGTGCTTTCCAGTTGCAATTTTTGTCGATCGTTATACCCAAAAATACACAATTATCGAGAGTTGTCAAGTGAGAATCTTTATAATAAATGTCAAGCTCATTTACGTTTGAATTGTATGTCTGAAATTGTATGATGTTTGTTTTAGTCATATTTATTTTTAAGTTATTTATTTCGAGCCAGTCGATTGCATTATCCAAAGCCTGGACGATTTCATTTTCTAAATTTTTGTCAGTGTCACTCTTAAGCATTATTGTCGTGTCATCAGCAAATAGTATGCAATCTTTGCCTATCGCCTCTAGAATGTCATTGATGTAAACTAGAAAGAGGGGTGGGGATAATATACCTCCCTGTGGGGTGCCATAATTGTTTTGCTTGTATTCCGACCTATAGGTTCTTTTTTCATTCTGACAGATTTTTGTTACTTCCACGCATTGTTCTCTTTCAAAAAGGTAACTTTTGATCCAGTCGTTGGCCTTACCCCGGATTCCGTAATGCTCAAGCTTTGAGAGTAGTGTTTTATGGCAAACAAAATCAAAGGCTTTAGTCATGTCTAGAAACACGCAACTTATCTTAGATTTTTGATTAAGACTTTCAGTTATGTATTTTACTAGCGTAAAACATGCCAAAGCAGTGGAACTGCCTTTCCTAAAACCAAATTGTTCTTTTTTAAGAATATTACATGCAGTTAAAAAGTTCTCCATTTTGTTACACATAACTTTCTCAAATATTTTGGACAGAACTGGGATTAAAGTTATTGGGCGATAGTTGCTCATGTCAGTTTTTATACCTTTCTTATAAAGAGGTTTGACAATTGACCTTTTTAGGCGTGTTGGGAATACTCCTTCTGTTAATGACAAGTTTATTATGTATGTTAAGGGAGACACTAGACTCCTTGCACATATTTTTAATACTTTAGTGCTCAGGTCATCATATCCAGTCGAGTTAGTGTTTTTTAGATTGTGAATTATTTTATAAACGTCTGATTCATCAACTGGTGTGAGAAAAATGCTTTTAGGATTTTGAGATGTCGTCATTTTTATGTCATATTGCATGTTATTTTGAGCGGAATTGATCGTCTTTGTTTGGGATATATAAAAGTCATTAAATAAGTCACATATTTCGTTTGGATTGTCATAAATTTTACCGTTAACATTAACAGCGTCAACTTCAGAGTTACTTGTCATATTAATTGTGTTTGTTTTAATCAAGTTCCAGGCCGCTTTACTTGTATTTTTGGCCTTATTAATATAGTGTAAGCTATTAATCTGCTGAGCCTTGTTTATGCATTTTTTCAGTATTCGAGTGTAGTTGTCGTATTTTTTTTTGTTTTGTTTTTTATTATGTTTGTTGAGATGGTATTTTAAATATAATATTCGTTTTTTTATGCAGCATCTCTTTATACCCTTGGTTAGACCTCTATTTTTCACTGGCTTACAAGTATTTTTTACTTTAATTATAGGAAAACATAAATTGTAGAAAAGAGTTATTATGTCATGTAATCTATCGAAGGCGTCATTTGTTGTTTGAACTTCGTAAACTTCGGAAAAATAGAGACTTGAGATGCAGTTATTAAATTTAATTATATTTTCGTCACTGAGCTCTCTTACATTTTTAAACCAAAAGCTATGAATATCTTTAACTTGAGAATCAGTTTGTAAGTTAATCGTTATTGATTGTGCTGATTCGTGGTCTGAAAGTGCTAAATAGTGAATTGCAGACTTAGCGTCATGTATGTTACTTACTATTAAGTCCAAACATGCGTTTTTTCTCGTAGGCAGTTTTATGTGATTTATTAAATTGTTATTACTCAATATAGATTTTAAGTCATTAGATGTTTTATTTATTTTCAGTGTATCAATATTCCAGTCGCCACAGATGACGATTTGTTTATTACCTTTTTTACATAATTTATTGGTGAGAAGTTCTAGATTATTTAAAAATATTGTGGCGTCATATGTAGGTGTTCTATATATGCATACTATTATTAAGTCAAATTTAATTATTTCGACGGCACAGCATTCGAATTGAAAGGGAATGGAGAGAGGTAGATTTTTAATTTCTCTAAACTGTAGGTTATTTTTTAATAATATACACGAGCCTCCCCGTCGTTGGTTAGTTCGAGAGAAGAAGGATACCAGTTTATAGTTATTGAGACTAAGGTTTTGTTCGCAACCACTTTTAAGGAATGTTTCAGTTAAACATATAATATCTATGGAACCCAGTTCTTTTTGTAAATTTGAAATGGCAACGTCTATTAATTCTTGTTTGTTCAATACCCCAGCAATATTTTGGTGGATTATAGTTATTTTAGTAGATTTAGATTTATTTGCGAAAAAACCTAGTTTTCTTATCATTACCGACTTGTTTTATTTTCTCAAAGAAAGAAGTAATTTTGGTTTGTGTAGTTTTTCGCGGTGTCGTATGTATGTCTGTTCTGTTCTGGAAAACGTGCTTATTTTTAAAGCGGTTTAGAAACTCTATCTTATATTTCGCGTAGTCAATATTTGTGTTAAGCTTCAAACATAAATGTGATAGATAGTGCTGGCGGTAACTTTTCATACTCGTAGGCCTGTCATTGATGCTATATATGTGTTCTAAATTGTGTATTTTTATGTATTTACAGTTTTTGTAATTTTGTATTATTAATTCTAGGTTATAGTTAATTGTATTTTCTTTTAAATAAGGATTATATTGTACGTTAGTAATAAATACAGTATTGTTTCGCAATTTATAAAGGACGTTACACAACTCAGTTATCAAAGAGTACGGGTTTTTGTCATTAGATCCTATCACTAAAACGATAATATCGTCACTGGTCAATGTCTTTACGAAGTCATCATTACAGCTGCTAAGAATCTGAGCACTTGTTGCATTGGGCTTGATGAAAGACGTAATTTTGTAGCTGTTATTCCATTTGTGTAACCTGCTATTGGTCATAGTTTTATTGAGACCATAGGCCTGCTGGTCACCGAAAATTATTATTCTATTATGTTGGTCCATTACACTGATTGGAGCAACTTTTTTCATGCTCTTGTAGGAGGGTTGTTGCTGATCAAAGAAAACCGTTGTCATGTCATCATCTGTAGTACTCTTCTGGTGGAATTTTTGTTCGTCAATCAAACCTATTAAAGCGTCCTTTTCCATGCCTTTATGTGGGGATTGTGGATGAGTGGGATGTATTCCCTCCAAGCTGCATACTGAGCCGGCTGTGTTGAATGATACATTGCCGACTTCGCTTGGTGATTGTGCTACTAAGGCCGTGTCAGGTTGATTAGCCGTTGGAATAATTAACTTGGACGGAGTGGAGAAACATCTCGTTCTTATAATATTATTTTTGCGTGCTGATTTTGGTGTAAGGCACTTTGTTTCTAATAAGTTAACCTTTTTATATGTCTCTATAACTTTCTGGTATTGTCCGATATCCATTTTTAGTCGAAAATTTTCACTATTTAAGTTGTCGATCTCCTGATGAGCGCTTTCGAGTTCCGTGGTGAGCCTTTTGATTGTATCTTTGTAGTTCTCAATTTCGTCGCTGTCATTTAGTGAGGTGTTTGGTAAGCTCATCATGGTCGTGTCAAGTAATGTGGAATTATTTCTTCTGCTGACATTGAAGATATTGTCCACTGAATTAGCCCTTACTGGTTTCCGGACAGTAATGTTATCCATTTCAAAATCCATTGTATTTTCGTTAATAGTTGAGAAAAAATGTTGGATTTTAATCACTTTTCTTTTAGCAATTGTTTCTAGATAAAAGTCAAGGCCAAAAAGCAAGCAAAAATAAAAATAAAAAATGCAAAAAGAAATGCTGATGCTCGGTATCGAACCTGCGCCTCTTTCACTGGGACGTAGCTCCAAACTTAACTTAGCCACTCAGTCTTGATATTTAAGTGTTGAAATTTACAATCTATATCTCGTACCTGCGTCCTACGAAACTACTCTTTACATTAACGATTTGCCTAAATATATAGAACACAGTATGACACTTTTTGCAGATGATAGCACGATAATCATTCCATGTGATGATAAGCATAATTATGAAGCTGATATAAATAGCACATTAACTAAAGCTATTCTTTGGTTACAAAATAATAACCTTAAAATCAACTTGAATAAAACGGTAATAATTTCAGCCAAAGACAATTAAAATTTCCAAATTTTAAAATTAAATATAATAATAATGAAATTGACGAAGTAAATTTTACTAAGTTTTTAGGATTAACGGTGGATCGAAACTTAAATTGGAAGGCACACATAGAGGTCATTAGCAAAAAATTAAGTAACAGTTCATTCGCACTATATAAACTATCGCGGATTCTTAATACTGATGTCCTATTAACTACCTATTACGGCATAGCAGAGCCGATTATCAGATATTGCATTATCTTTTGGGGACATTCTACGGATAGAGATATAGTTTTTAAAGCTCAAAAAAAATGCCTCAGATCCATATTTAGACTGAAAACGACAGATAGTTGCAAGCCATTTTTCATAAACTACAAAATCTTGACTTTAACGTCAATTTATATTTTGGAAATTGCGATATTTGTTAAAACGAATCCTAATCTATTTCCCCGGATGGCAGATGTGTTTCCTAGAAATAGACGTGACAACAGTCAACTCTGTCAACATAGGTCTCGGACTGCTCTTATGCGCAAGAGTGTTTTTTGTATGGCTCCCATTATTTACAACAAGCTTCCGAATGGCTTGAAAGAGCTAAACTTAGAACTGTTTAAGAGGAAATTGAAATCTTTTTTAGCTAGTAAAGCATATTATGACGTCGGGGAATTTTTAATGGATTCACTTTAAATTGACATAAATTATTTGATTTGTACTTTATTAATGATTTTATAACGACTTTTTTTTTTTTTGAACCAACTGACATTTAATATGAATTGACATTGAATTATAGATTAATTTAATTTGAAATGTATGGTAATAATAATTTTTATAATGGTATTTTATTTCAATTTTTTATTTATTTTTGATTATTATAGAAATAGAAATATTCTTTTACCAACACTGACATTATTATATATTAATTTTATTTTTTTGTAATTTAATGTTTTGCAATTTATGTAATCTTCTGTCTATTTTAGCTCGCTGTCTATTTCTAGTATAACGTAACTAATTTTATAGTCAAGCAGTTTAATCTAATGTTTAACGTTTAACTTATTTTCTAAATCGAATGTTTTAATTATTTTTAATCCTAAACACATTATATAATAATATTTGCACACCATGACAATATGGTAAATATGTTAGCACAACTCCATTGATTGTAACACCTTGCATGCATTGTTTACTATAATAATTGTATGTACACTCATATTTAAGCAAATAAATGAAATCTGAATCTGAATCTGAATCTGAATCTGAAGGACATACATATGTTCAGCTCACTTTCATGAGAAGGACACTTACACAACCAAGAGTGGTCGTCGGAGAATTCGCTCAGGGGCTGTGCCTACAAAGGTATTTTAATGTATTTTAGTCACACATTTACAAACACGATGGATGGATATTATTTATGTAAATTCTCAAGGATTTCTGGTGTAATGAAAGTCCAATTAAGTAAATTGCACTTCCGTCTTTATGAAAACTTATATATAAAACCGACATATAAAATGGTTACATCGCTTATTGTTCTAATGGTCCTCATATATTTTCAGGATTTATTATATATAACTTCAAAAATCTCTGCTGATGACAAAACAGAAAATACGAACGAAAATGTTAATGTTCCTTCAGATTTAGGGATTAAAGAAAAAGAAGTTTTGGATCAGAATTTGTATGAACCTGTAAGTAAAGACGGTTATTATATTGAAACACCTTCAAAAATTTAATCGATGTAAGTAATATTATTATTCTTTATTTTAGAGTACTTCGATGGGACAACAAACGCAATATAAAGAATCCACAAAGAAAAACCAAGAAGGTGAACCGGTTAGTAATCTACTTGACTTAGTGTAGGAAAAATACATTATTACCGAAATTATCGTAATCATTCATAAAAATTGTATTTGTTGCAGGATATACACTCTTCGGACTTAGAGTCAATTTTCGACACACCAAAAAAGGCAAAATTAAGAAAAGAATTAAGAAGAAAATCCGCTCTTCAAATAAAACATGTAAAAAAAAAAAAATCTTTTACAGCAAAAAAATCGACGTCTAAAGAAACGAAACGCGTCCTTACGTCAAGTTATATGCTTTTTAAAGAAGCAACGATTTATTGATAATGACATACATGCTATTTTGTCGAAAAATGCGTTTGCAGCGGATTTATATAACAACTTAACTCAAAAGTTAAAAAATAAGAAAAAAAGACCCATGACAAAGTATACAGCGGAGTTCAGGAAGTTTTGTCTTACATTGAACTTTTATTCTCCAAAAGCCTATACTTATGTTCGAAAAGTATTCAATACTTGTCTTCCACATCCGAAAACACTTGCTACATGGTACCGTAATATTGACGGTGCTCCAGGCTTCACATCTGAAGCATTTGACATTTTAAAATTAAAATGTGAGAAAATTAGTAAAAAATATATTTGTGCATTAGTAGCTGACGAAATGGCTATACGTCAGCAAAGTTTGTGGGATGGAAAAAAAAATCAAGGGTATGTGGACATAGGCACTGGTACGGCAGACAATTCGGTTAGAGCTTCTGAAGCATATGTATTTATGTTAGTCTGTCTTAATGAAAGATGGAAAATCCCATTGGGGTATTTTTTGACTCATGGTTTGACAGGAACGCAGAAGGCTAATTTAATTAAACTTTGTTTATCCAAATGTCAGGAGGTAGGCGTGAAAGTTGTATCAATAACCTTTGATGGTCACCCGACAAATTTATCGGCAATGGAGTTATTGGGTTGTCAAATAAAGGATATAAACAAATTAAATACAACATTTAAACATCCTTCGGCAAATCACAGAGTGGCTGTATTTTTAGATGCTTGCCACATGGTAAAACTCATAAGAAACCATTTTGAAGACAAAAAAACATTATTGGATGAAAATGAAGACGAAGTGAATTGGACGTACATTGAAAAACTTAATGAATTACAAGAAAAGTCAGGCATACATCTAGCTAATAAATTAACAAGAAAGCATTTAGAATTTAGAAATTCAATTATGAAGGTGAAGCTGGCAACTCAGCTTCTTAGTAGAAGTGTTGCAATTGCTTTGCAGTGTTGCAGGAATGACCTTAACTTAAAAGATTTTGAAAAAAGCGAGGCTACTGAAAAGTTTATTATGCTTTTTAACAATCTCTTTGACATATTTAACTCTCGGAGTTTAAAGCAGCACGATTTTTGTCATCCACTTTTTCCGGAAAACAAAACTGAAATATTTACATTTCTGAATTACGCTAAAGACTATATTTCAAAGTTACATATAAAAATATCAAGAAAACGTACTTACAAAGAGTCGCAAAGAAAAACAAAATTGACTCTTAAAACGTACAACCCGGTACTAAAAACAAAATCAAATACTGGTTTCTTGGGCATGTTAGTTTGTATAGAAAGCTTAAAATTCCTTTATGCAACTTTAGTTGAACAAACTCAGGAATTAAAATACATAACCACTTACAAAATCAGCCAAGACCACATTGAACTTTTTTTTGGGGCCATTCGCATGCACGGAGGCCATAACGACAACCCTAACGCTCGTCAGTTGAGAGGTATATAAAAAAACTGTTATGCCACATGGAACTGAAATTAACGGACACCGGAAACTGCGTACCATTGGAAGAGATCGCAATTTTAAATTGTTCTTCGGCAATAACGGCCATAAATTCAACCACAAAAGCGCGCAGATATGACGAGGAGGATGAAGATATTTGTGCTACAAATTTTTGTGACGGGCACAGTGAAGGCACTCGTGAGAAAATCATTGATTTTGATTTAAGCTACATAGGTTTGCTTGATCAGACAAGTTCTCAAGAATATTACCGACAAATTGTCGGTTATATAGCCGGTTACGTTGTTCGACAATTAAATCGAAAACTCAAATGTATGCCCTGTATCGAAAGCTTAATTAGCCAAGAAAAGCTAGGCTTTCATAAATTGGTTGGGCTACGAGACAAGGGTGGCTTAATCTATTCTTCAGAGAATGTTTTTAATGTGTGCTGGTCATCAGAGACGATTTTGCGAAATTGTTTAAAAGAAAAACCAATAATTACAGAAAATGAATACAAATTTCTTATAATTAAAATAATGACACAATTGATTAATAAAAAAATTTTCAATTTTAATGAAACAGGTCATTTATACGGGCGTTATCATGAAAATAATATTGTTAAACTGATAGTCGAGGCGTACGTAAAAATTAGACTTTTTCATGTAGCCAAAACAGAAAATGTATCAAAAAATGTACCATCGAAAAGGCAAGTGTTTAGGAAGCAATTACAATTTCAGGGTTTATAAATAAATAAATTGTACGCTCGAATTATTATTATTTTAATTAAACAACAGCCATTTTAGTTTCACTAGCAATTTAGTATTGTATACGTGTAACATTTATTGATAGGTTTATTTTTATTTTTTTAAAGCTTCTTTTTATAATGTGAATTTGAGAACATTATAGGCTTCGCGGATTCATGGACTACATGAATTCACATGAACACATGCCTAAGTGAAATAAATAATTTTGAGTTTAAGTTTGAATACGTTGTTTTATTTTATTTTTTCTTTTATAGCTGCCTGCGGCTTTACCCGCGCGAAAGTAGAAATACATTCAGTCAGTCGTTCGATCTTTAAGAAGAAGTACCTAACAAACATACACAGAAACATGCACACACACCACTCACAAACTTTCTTCTTTATAATGTTAGTATGATATTAAAAGTTTTTTGTTCATTCACACATGTTTACGAAAACCATGTTATAAAATAAAATTATAACAATCTCCAAAAACTATCATAATAGGCACTCGGTATGAATGTAAAAGGCGGGTTTCATTTTGTACACATATATTAACTACATAATTACCTATGTCAATATGAATAAGAAAACTACCCGAATTTTCCCATATTTTGGGGTAATCATTTTGCGCTGGTATTAGAAACTGTCACGCACACAAACGCAGAAACGATAATAATACACTTGTGGTGGGCGGTCCGCACGCACACGCGCATTACAAAATGCATTCAATTTGAACGTTGCGTTTTGTACGGTACACTCAATCTGGTTCTTATAAATCTATGGGTGTTAAATCACTGTGCTTCTATACCATTTGCAAAAGCTAAATTTAAAATTTCTAATTAATAATGGTAAATTAATTTTTGTCCACCAGAGGGCGCCACATTGAATTTTGATGATATATTTTGATAAGTACCAGTGAAGCCCTTTCAAACGATATCAAACACGGTGTATTTATCTTAACATTTTTTTTAACACATGACTTCTTGTCCGCTAGAGGGCGTCACTTTAAATTTGAACAATATTTTGGAAATGTACAAGTAAAGCCCTTTCAAATGATACCAAACACGGCGTATTTATCTCCATTTTTATTTTTTACACATTACTTTTTGTCCGCTAGAGGGCGCCATATCAAGTTTTGTGACACGTCACGTAACCTATGTTCAGCGGACAATTAAGACGGTTCTAACGATACCTCATACGTCGAGTTCCGATAAGTAGATTAGGAGCTATGTGGGAACAGATGAACAAACTCACATACATACATAGCCTGTCAAAATCATAACCCTCCGTAGTCGGGTAAAAACTTACCATTTTATTACATTTACTTGTAATCCACTGGTAAGCCACTTAACACTTCACAAACGTTACAACAACGTTACGTACGTTACTCGTATCTCGTCTCGCGTATCTTATTGCGTAAAATAGCAGCATGTGCGCACGCTAGCGTGGTGATAGCGTACTAACGAGAGCGCGCTCGCATCTCACGCGCCTGCCGCCGCCGCACCCCGCGCATGCGTGGGCCGCGAGGTCACGCCCTCTAAGCAGATACTACTCACACAAAGGATAAATTAGGTAAGTAGTAAGCATGTGTGTACACTAATGTAGGGGTAGTTATCTCCGAAAGGTCAAGCCGAAGGCACAGAACTGAAATATCGATTACAATCAAAAGAAGACATTAAATAAAAAACTCACGCCGATAGTAGCTATATCTGATGAGTTTATGGATTATCAAAAGAGAATTATAAAAGAAAAAGAAGACAAAGAAAATAAAAATAAAACAAGAAATCTTGGAAAAAAGGGTACAAAAAGAATTATTGAAAAAAGAACGGCCTTAAAGAAGAAAAAACCTATTAAAAAAGTGAATGCTGTTAACAAAGAAGATTCTCCTGTAGCAGGACCTAGTAAATATCAATCAGATAACTAATTCGATTTTAATTTACTTCGAAAGGAATCAGCAAAGCGTCGCGTACTTTGTAACAGTGATTTAGAAAATGAATCTAAAAAAGGACATGAACGTTCTAATAGTAAGTACTTTAATTAATTATAGAGATTCTTTTGAAACAGAAACTACCGTACGTCTATTAGAGTCAGACTCTGCAAGAGAGACAGTTAAACGTAGAGTCTTATATAGCAGTGAGTCTGATGATGATTATATCTTATATACATTTCATTGCTGAAAAAAGGCCTCCTCTCATACACGATCGGGAATAGCTGCATAAAAATCGTTAATAGCTTCACAGCCGTTTTTATGGGTCGGTAATTGCAACAATCGACTAAGTCATATTGTAAATTATTTTTTACAAGATAACCCTTTATTTAAATGTACTTGATTCAGTAAATACATTTTTTATACATAACACTAGCATATAAAAGGAAACTATTAATCTTCAGAGGACCCAGTATACTAAAAATATATGGTTGATTTTAAAATTGCCTTGGGGGGTCGTTAATACCTGCGTTTACCTTAGGATAACTAATTTCTTATACTTGTAAATAATTGTATAATATAATTGTATATAAATATAATATAATAAAATAATTGTAAATAAATCGTATGGAAATCGATGCACTACATTGGTAGCTAGTAGATATTAGTATCTACGTACGCACACACAAACACTCTATTGAAGTATTCAAGATTTATCAAGAATTTATCAAAATAGGTAAAAAAAATATCCTAAAAGAATTCTTAATTATTTTAAGGAAAAAAAATACCTATTTTAATAAAAGGTAAAATCAATTCAGTAGCTGATTCTGAGCATACTACTTTCAGGATGTGCGTTTATTATGTTACAAGTTGTATATATAGGTACATTATAATTATCTACTCACTCACATTACGTAATAGTACTCAAATTATTCTATTCTATTTTTATATACCAATATCTGATGAACGGTGTGTTTGGAAGTAGAAAATAAGTGGGTACAACCCAAATGTTTTTAAAAGGGTTCAATTGTAAACAGAAGACAGCAATAAAATTTTCGATTGATGTAGTCAAAACTTAATGTAGATCTTGTTAGGTTAGTAAAAGTTAGTAAAACTAAAACATACTAATGGCGAAGGCAAAGGTTGGGTGTTTTGGATGATTGCCTTGTGTAATTGACATTCAAAAAAAGTGGATCTTCAGTTTTTTCCGCCTAATTTGATTAATATTATATACATATCACTATGTTTCAGATAGAGAAACCAAATGCTAAAATTAAGATGCTAAGACAAAAAAAATTTCGTCAATAATGAAGAAACTCTTATTTTGCAGGAATGTGCAGGACCAGAAGGATTTTTAAAAAGGCAAATTGCTAAATCTAAAGACCTTCTTTTAGAAAAAAAGTATTCGGAAGAAATGAGAAAATTCGCCCTTAAGCTTAATTTTTTTTTCACCTAAAGCGTATGACTTTATAAGAAGTATCTACAACACTTGTTTGCCACACTCTCGCACTTTGAGCAAGTGGTATCAACATATATATGCCTAACCTGGGTTTACAAAAGAAGCTTTCGAGGCATTACGTAGAAAAGTTGTGATTTGCGCCTTAACCTAGTGTTATGAGATGGCTATTAGAAAATGTCTAACATGGGATCCAAAAGCCCAATAATTTTATGGTCGTGTTGATTGCGGTCATAATGTTAACAGTGACAGTGTAGAAGAAGCTAGCCAATGTCTGGTTTTGCTGGTAACATCTATAAATGGTTCGTGGAAGTTGCCAATTGGTTAGTTTTTTATTGTATCGCTTACAGGAGAGCAAAAGAGTACCCTTGTGCGCACGGCAATACAAATTTGCCAAGACGCTGGAGTCAAAGTGACTGGTACATCTACACATCTTTGGATTGTAATGTGCTAAAGGACCAAACAACAACCAGATTTGAAAGTTACGGCAGTCTTATCCATATATTTATTGACCCATGCCATGCTATCAACTTAATAAGAAATGCTTTTGGGGAATTGAGGGTCTTGACTGACTCAATGGGTCGAATCAATAATCCTACTAATATTATAAATGCTAAAGTTTGTATGTATGTATGTATGGATGTTTGTTACTCTTTCACGCAAAAACTACTGAACGGATTTCGATGAAACTTGGTACACGGGTAGACCATGTCCTAGAATAACACATAGAATACTTTTTATCCTTGGATTATGTTCCCTTGAGATAATTTTCTAACCCGCAGGCAAATGACAGCAACTGTCAAATACATTGACAGAAACTGTCAAAAACACGTCCCAATCATTCCTTCATTCGGTCAATCATTCCATCATTCGGTCATTCATTCTATCATTCGGTCAACCATTCCATGATTGACAACAAAGAATAAATGCGGAATCTCCGACTTTACCTTATATAAATAAAACAAAGTCGTATTAGTTACACTATTTATATCTCAAGAACGGCTACTAAAAATTTCTAATAACTATTAAAAATCGAAAAGAATCACAAAAAAAAATGCTTTTGGAGGAGTTTATTCGTTTACGCGATACAATTAGCACTGAAGGAGATGCAGCACAAATATAACGTAGACATAGGCGAAGTCGGCGAGGTCCTCCCAGCAGCTGAGTGAAAAGGCCCCATGTGGCTCTCAGAGGTTCGCAGGGCTGTGGCGGACAGGTCTCGCACAGCCGGCTTCCACAGACCAGAGGAATCGAAAAAGGTCCACATGGCGGGGCGGACAGGTTTTACACGGCCAATAGAGGCCTGTAGAGGCCTTCAGAGACCGGAACAGCTGGAGAGATCCACACGGCTTGGGGGACAGGTCTCGCACGGCTGGCGTCAAAGACCGGGAGGCCTTTTTCACCAACATAATAATATATTTCACTTCAACACTGCAACTCAATAACTGACGTTCTCAAAAAAATAAAATTCCGCTGACAACCAGACTGACACTGGATGCATAATTTAATTTTTCAAAAACTAGAGACTAGAAACCAGCCAGTCTGGTTGAAATATATAAAAAAAAAAGTATAATTTAGATGATAGGAAAAAATACTACCATCTGCGAGTTATTCTCGCGTGCACTGCAAAAAGCGTTAACTTTTATTGTTAAGTAATTACTCATACAAAGACATGGCTTAAAGGACTTAGTATCCAAGCCAAAAATAAAAAATAATCGGGCGTAACTGTCAAGTTGTCAATGACATTTCTTTCAGTTGACAAGTCGTAGTCGCCGTTGGGAGAAATAATACTGCTACTTTATTATGAACACGAAAGTTTGATGTTTATTACTCTTTCACGCAAAAACTACTGAAGGTTGGGATTTTCTTTGGCGACCAAAACAGCATTGCTATTCAACATGGTAATACTGCCAGATAGAACAATTTCGGAATAACAAAAACGAGGCTTGCCGTATGCACACATTTTTATTTGGTTAGTAGAATAGAATGAATTCGACCAGACCAAGTAGATGATATCATATGTGCCGAGATTCCTGATCCCGACGCCAATACACACTTACATGATGTCCAATATTATAATAGTTGACTCTAATGATTTAGCTATGATGAAAGTTCTTTATATAATCCTTATTGTTTATAAACTCAGTGAATTCTAATAATGAGATCTATAGGTGATCCAATGCAATTATGGCTCTTTGATCCCCTATTTCTCCTGGTCACGCTATAACCTAAGAACGGCTGGACCAATTTTAATCATTCTTTTTTGTTTTGTTCACCAGCTTACAGGGAAGTTTGTAGGGTAGGTAGTTAGGTAGGTAGGTAGGTGGGTAGGGTAGGTAGGTAAGTAGCGTAGGGTAGGTAGGGTAGAGTACGGTAGAGTAGGGTAGAGTAGGGTAGGGTAGAGTAGGGTAGGGTAGAGTAGGGTAGGGTAGAGTAGGGTAGGGTAGAGTTAGGTAGAGTAGTCAGTTGATGGGAGCAAAGCCGCGGGCAAAAGCTAGTTTTAAATATTTTGAGCTTCTTCTTGATTTACAAGAAAGGTCTTCATCTGGCGACAAAAATAAGTAAGGCCCACATTATGTTTGAAAAACAGAAAATGAAGGTGAACCTCGCTACTCAGTTATTCAGTAGCTCTGTAGCAGATGCCTTAGAATTCTGCAGCGAAAAATTGAAAATAAAAGAGTTCAAACGCTGCAGTGGTACTATTAACTTTATTAACATCATGAACGATGTTTTTGACGTCCTTAACAGCCACTCGATTCGTCCACCGGGGTGAAAGAAGGCTATGTGCCCCGAAACTATTGGCTTAATAAGAGCATTATTTGAATCTGCAAGTGGTTACATAAATAATCTTAAACTTCCATCGGGAGAGTTATTAATACATTCCATTATTAACATGAGAAGTGCGTTGACGCTTTACGAGCATTTAGTAGAGGGTACACAAATGTTAAAATATATCCTATTTTATAAAATCAGTCAAGACCACCTCGAACTCTTCTTTTCGGCAATCAGAGCCAGAGGTGATTTCAATAACAACCCTAATGCGATCCAATTTTGGGCAGCGTATAAAAAACTCATCATAAGAGCTGAAATTCGAGAGGGCGGAGTCGGAAACTGCGTTCCTTTGGAGCAGATTAATATTTTAACATGCTCAAGTAAAAACCCAGTAACAACAATTAATCAGTTATCAGAAAGAAATTATTTTGCCAAAATTTCCGAAGATGGCAGTGATCTCTACGATTCATATATTGGATATTTAGGTATGGACTTAGACGAATATACGGATAGAGTATTAGAATACATTGCAGGATTTGTGGCAAAAAAATTGTCTCGGAATATTAAATGTTATAACGGTGTCTGAAGAAAACCACTATTAACGTTTCACAGTATATTCGTTCACAATACAGGGCACGTAAGTACAACCAAGATATAACAATTAGGTTATTTAGAAACGAAATCATAGGGTCGCGAAGACGCAAGCGGCACGCGATTGTGCGTGCATACTACCCTTGAGTGCTTTTCATGGCCGACTGAGGCGCGGCGCGAACGCATCGCACTACCGCGTCGGCGCGGCGGGGTGGAGGCATTCCCGCCCCTCCCGCAGACTTCCCACCCTCGCTGGCCTTACGTGTATTAGAATAGGGATGACCGCGTTACACACTCCCCCTTTTGATCAGGTGAGGACCTACCACCTGGTCAAACAACCACAAATAACGCGATCTAACTCCTAGAGCCTGCGCAAGGCCTTGCGCGGGCGACCTCTGCCACGCTTTGGAACGACCGGCTCAGGACATTCACCCTCTCTGGCATGATAGCGCCTTATGTCCGAGACGGCATACTTACCAAAAACTTTGCCAGATTTATGGGCTAATAGATACGTAGTTGGATTCATCTTTTTAGTGATGACGTACGGTCCATCACGTTTAGGGTTGAATTGGCGGTTAACACCCTTTGCGGCGTTACTGAGTACATGAGTCATCATTAATACCAAGTCACCTTCAATATGATAGTGCAGTGCAATGCGCGGTCAAGTACGGACGTGTTTGCGCTGCTCGATACGAATTTTATATTCACGTGAAGCGCGGCAGTAGCCGTTGCCCGTCGTCGCTATGAGTTAACCACTCATAGTTAACGAGCTATTGGCATTCATAAAACATGCCATTGACTACATGGACGAGGTCAGCATCCTGCAGATCTGCAAATCCAGTTACAACGAGGAGGAGATTTGCAGTGCCAAGCTGCTGCTTTTTCAAGCGCTGGGCAAAGTTGACCAGATGCAATCCCGACGGAGGGATGGAGGCCAGAGAAGTGTGCAGGACACCATCACAATGATGAAGAGCACCGACCCGGACGACGTACCCGCATTTGTGGCGAAGGAGTTGCATAAGCTGCCCCCCGTCACGTTCGACCACGTCGATGTCACCAGGTTGCTGAAGGACATAACATCCCTGAAAGCTAGCCTGGCCGAGGTAAAATCTAAGCTGGAGGTCTCATAACACCGTAGGTGAATTACGTGCTGAAGTAGAGTTGTTGCGCAACGCTGTTTCGGAAAGTAGGGCGCCTAACACCACCAGTGAGAATATTTGTCGCGGAGCGCAAAATGCATCCATCGGCAGTTTGGAATCGGCTAGTTGCAGTGCGTCACCCGCTGCTGAAAATGCTTGCACAGGAATTGTAAAATTATCACCTAATTGTATTGGGTATTCTAAAACTGTTCAGTTAATACCAACTAGTTCTTATTCTTTATTTACTAAGTCTCCTTTAGATATAAGCTTTGATATAACAGCAGATGACTGTTGTAAGAAGGACATATTTAATAAAAGTTTACCACATTTGTCGCCAATCTCTATAAGTAAAATTAACTTAGAATCTCTCAAATATGCAACTCATCAAATGGATAGTTTAGAGCAAGAATTAAATAAACTGGAAAAAGAGTCTCATTTTATTAAATATGGCCCTTACTATTCTACTTTTATTTATATTCTAATTGTGTGTTTATTTTTATATATAGCTTATAAGATATATAGGTATTTTAAGAACAAAAATTCTTCTAATGCTGGATGCTGTGTGCAAATATTTAACCAATGTTATAATCAAAAAAACTAATCGTAAATCCAAGATTTCAAATAGTATTGAGATGACGGAAATGTCTTCAACATCTGAAGATGACAACAAGTCGATTCAGTCTTTGCCTATTAATTACCCAAATTATAAATCCACTAGTAAAGTTAATAAAGTCAGATTTCCGTGAAATAGAAATCTAAACTTTTAATATATTGTATAACTATTAATTCACTATGTTGTCAAATTTTAATACAAAATTATGTAACTTTTATTTGTAATTAAATATAAGCTCTAATGTCTCTCTTAAATAGCTACATCTTTAATCTTACTTACTTCGCTTCATCTTAATGAGATAAAGCTTCGTTTCAAAGGGGGAGCTGTTATAACCCTTATTACAAGGCAATAAAGCCTAAATCAGCTTATACTATTAATCAATGTATTTTTCCTTTACAAACATGCTGATGTTGCACTTTTACCTAGTGCATGAAAATAATATGCATTAATTAGTTAGTTAGATTCTGGACGCCGCCGCGTAACCTATTGTGCCCAAAATTAAGGGAGCACTTAAGAGAGACATTGCCGAAATTATGTGTTAAAATAAGTGTATCTGTGTCTGTGGTGATTAAAGTGGTTTAAGTAAAATAATTGTCTATTTTTTAAAAAGACAAACGGGGTCGGTCTTGTAACAGTTGCATCTTGCTCCGCTGTTGCCGTCGCTGTTTCGTCACCGGTCGAAATGGTGACGCATGTAGGTACGTCGACCTCTAAACGTGCCTACTCCGCTATAGTTGCCGCAAACATACCTGCTGTGTCGCAAACAACGCGGAAAGCAGGTAAAACTAAAGGGGGCAAGCAGAGCAGCTTAGAGTCTCAAAATGCGGACTTGAAACAACGAGGCTTAGTTAAGAGCTCGTGTGATGAGGATGGTTTCACAAAGGTGGAGAAGAAGAAGAAGAAGAAACCTCCTTGTCAGAACCAGTGCGGTACCGCGCTGGCAGGACCCAACATGCTGCTGCGTCCAGCTATACCCACGACGCAGCTGTATGTGTCGAGACTACATCACACCACGAAGGTCGAAGAGATCGTCGTGGAGTATGTACGTGTAAAAACAAACTGGACTTTGAGAGTCGTGCAGTTGGAATCGCGCCATAACACTAATTTCAAGTCGTTTGTGGTGCGAGTGCCGACTCAACACTTGGAGACCTTCCTCAAAAGAGAGTTTTGGCCGAAGGGTGTCGTGTATCGACGATTTCGTGGAAGAATACCGACCTCGCAGCGAAACACGACGCCGTCACTTCGTGTGCAATAGTGCAAAGAAGAAAAATAGATCAGTTATTGTATGTTATTAATATGTATTAGTTTATTATTTTTAAGATTATTCTATGTATTCTGTCTATGGGCCTTAGTTGCCTGAAAATAAAGAATTATTATTATTAATAATAATAATATACTTCTCAGGAGATTACCGGCCTTGATCAGCGTATACCTTGCGAACATCCTGATGACGCTCAAAGTTCTCTTTGGCTGTAGAGATGGTATCTGCGAGCTTGAGCAAGTATGGTGTAATCTGAGGTACGAAATTTTCCGACTGTACGACCGCTCTTAGATTCGCCTGACAGTCAAAGGGGACCGTAGCTCACTTCAACAGTTCACTTGATGACTGCTTATCTGTGTGTTCTGTCTGTGTGTTTACTCCTGGATTTTTCCCGGTAGATGGACTATGTTCAGATTCTCAGGGAGACGAATAAAATAAGTGGGCTGTATTTGAAGGTATATTCTAGTAATAAGTAGCTTTACAGTGATGGTGTCGATAGACGGACGCGTGTGCCTCGGAAGCTGTCGCGCCGCTTGCCGTCCGCTGCGCGCCGGCGGTGCTCTGCCCCGCGCCCGCCGCCTCAGCCGTCAGTGACGTCAGTCTGTATGATCACGCGATTCACGCGTTTGATGCGTGAACAGAGTAGGTACGAGCGAAACGATATAACTCTCTCTCTGTCGCTCGCTTCGGGAGCATTTGGGAGCGATAGATAAGACGTCGCCTACGACAACGACGAACGGAGTTGAAGATTGCCGAACGAGGCCCCGGCCGCGATCGGTTTAGTTCTAGTTCGCGCGCATCGCGTCGTCCCCCGCTGCGAACTACTCGTACGTGAACTAGTGAAGGAATAACTAAACGCAACTCAAGTAGTCCAGTTGAAGGATTCATTCGCGAACGACACATGAATATCCTGGATAATCTTGGCAACTTCCGGGTCAGCCAACTGAGCGTTCCGGGTTGAAGTTAGGATGCCACTTCAGTTTCTTTTGCGTGGTAAGTTATGTTAGACAGATGTCACATTCCAGTGACACACCATCCTCAGTCACGGGTCGACTAAGCATATCGGTTAGTACATTGGCCTTACCAGATGTATAATCAATGCGCAAATCAAAGGCTTGCAGCTTCATGGCCCTGCGAACCAACCTGCCACTTGGTAACTTGAAGGAAATTAGTCACTTCAAGGGTTGGTGATCCGTCATCACTAAGACTTGATAAACATCGATATAGCCACGGAACTGCTCGACAGCCCAAACTACCGCGAGAGCCTGTCTCTCAGTAGTCGAGTAGTTTTGCTCGGCTTGAATTAGCAGACCGGTAGCTTATTCGATCGGATGTTTATCATGAGGTGGCTTCCCCTGGAGTAAAGCTGCTCGCAAAGCATAATTACTAGAGTCAGTCATCTGCTTGGACCAGAATAGGAGACGTGGTCAGCAGCTTTTTAAGAGCTTCAAAAGCCTTACCTTGTTCCAAACTCCATTCCTACACGTGCGATTTCTTGGTTATACGTGTAAGTGGTTCAGCTACCTTCGCAAAGTCCGGTATAAATTTGCGAAACAACGAGCATGTTTGAAGAAAAGTGCGCAACTGCCGAAGACACGTAGGTTCCTTCATATCCAGTATCGCACGTACCTTGTCCTCATCTGGTGATATACATTCTTGAGTCATCACGTGACCCAAGTACTTTAACTTTTCCCTCGCGAAGACACAATTTTCCCGATTGGCTTAAAGCTTAAATAATCGGAGACGGTCGAATACTGCACGGAAATCGGAAAGATGACTGGTAAACGACTCCGATATCACCAGAATATCATCAAAGTATGTCAGTACGGTAACATCCTTAACCGAGGATCCCGCACGGAACCTGTCTATAAGCCTCTGGAACGTAGCCGGCGCATTTTTAAGGCCAAACGGCATACGCTTGAAGCGATACGTACCGAACGGTGTGACAAAGGCTGTTTTATCCTGATCCTTGATGCTACACTGCCAGTAACCAGTTCGAAGGTCACAAAAGCTCATCACGCAACCCTTCTTTGTTGATTGCAGCAACTCGTCAATGCGTGGAATAGGATACGCATACGCATCAATTTTCGTTACTGCATTGAGCCTCCTGTAGTCCACACAAAACCTATACTCACCATCAGCCTTTGATACCAGAACAGTTGGAGCAGACCAGGCGTACTAGCATACCTCAATGATTCCCTCTTTTAACATCTTATCAAGTTGCGCACGAATAATTTCCTTCTTCGCCGGCATGACTCATATGGTGGAACAGCAATAGGAGGATGGTCCCCCGTGGCGTCGGATCCCCAACTAAGTCAAAAATATCAGAATACTCACCGAGTAGTTCTTCTAAGCTGGAACGTTCCTCCCCAGTCAACAAAGTGCCCTCAACTTCCCTCAATAGGTTGACAGAGGCGCAATCCACCACGTCGCGTGAACTCACTGTTAGTAGGGGGTGAATGACCTGAGGCCGATCAGCTGTGAACCATGTCATAGACGAAAAATTCAAGACTAACTTAGACTTCGTAATAAAATCTATCCCTAAAAGAGCCTCGTTATTTGGGGCGTCAGGGAACACAACGAATTCTATAGGTACACACACGGACATACAAATAACATTAACACATGCTAGCAAAGCTATTTTGGGGAAAAGTCCCAGGTCATTGGAGAAGAAATTGGAGAAGCGATTAAAACAAAGAGAAAGAACGTCTAAATAAATACTTAAGAAAATTTAGGAAACTGTTTTTGAAAACCAAAGAAAACGATAAAAATTATGGTGAAAATTGCCAAAAGCCAGATATAACAACTTTGGAGTACAATCGGTGTAAAGAGGACTTTTTAAAAAATTTACTGAGTACAGAAGAAGACAGAAGACAAGTAGAAAAATTGACTATTCTGCAAAGAGATTCGAGTGAGTGGTTAGAACTTAGAAGGTTAGAACTTAGTGAATAGGCGTCAAAATACGAGTGTGAGAAATTTGGTAAAAGAAATTATACGAGTATTTTCAAAGAATCTAAGCCATGTGCAACTGCTACAGAACAGATAGCATCACAATTAAACAGCCTTGTGGTCTCTTCATAGATAAAAAGCTGCCTTTTCTAGCTGCAACTCCAGACGGAATAGTGGGAGAAGACACAATCATTGAAATCAAGTGTCCAAGTACAGCAGCTTTAAAACATCTTTGGACGAAGCTATAGATAAGAAAAAAATGAATTTTTGGAGGAAAACTAAAAATGAACTTACACATCACCGGCAGGCGAAAATGTATTTTCAGTGTATGGTCTGGATGCGACAAAGACATCAAAGTTGAAATTATAGAGAGAGATGACCAATATTGGGAAGAAATGGAACCAAAATTAGAACATTTTTGTATAACATGCATGTTGCCTGAGCTATGCGATCCCAGACATGTTCGAAATATGCCAATTAGAAATTTAAGCGAACTAAAATAAATATTGTATAATTTTGAATATGTTTAATTAGGTACTTTAAAAAACTTATGGTACCATACCTATCTACCCTACCCTACTACTGCCGTACATAGATTTCGGCGATTATTTTTATGTAGATGCATAATAACTAAGAAAGTACCGTCAGGGCGTCAGCTGCCCTGATTTTGCCTAGCGTCCTGTGTTTGCCTAAAATGAAAAAATGGTAATATCTTTTTCAATTTACTAGCTTGGCAATCGAAACATTTGTCAGTTTTTAGAATTATTAAGTGGCAACACTAAAGTAGTCACGTTATGTTGGTAACATGCATAATTTTTGACAGATGTGTGTCAAACTAGAGAACGCCAAAACTGATATTTTTAGTTTCGGAAAGACTTTTCAAGTAAGTCATTAAAATATGTATATTTCTATCTTGTTTTGTACTTATTCTATAAAACGTTGATAGCTTTATCGTTTGTCATTGTAATTGATGAAAAAAACACGGTATTTAGCGAGAAATGTCGAAATAGGCAAAGTCAGGCAATTTTTTTGAACGAGTGATCGTGACTACCTAGGCTAGGGTTGACACCTTTGTTATTTACCGACATCAAAAAAGGAAGATTTTACTTGATAACTCAAACAGGTTTTCATATTAATTATATGTTGTTTGAAGGTGTAGTGTTTTTAATTAATAAATGAATATCAACTCAATTAACTTCTTGTTTTATAAGACTAAACTATAATAACTTACCTTATTAACGAAATAACGTAGACTTAAATATTTTTTTTTACTAAATATCTAGATTCTGGTTCTTTTTGTTTGAAAGACGATCAAAATGGACAAAACTCGACGAAGAAGATATAAAGATTATGATGAGAGCATTCTGAACATCGCCGTTGGTCTCGTTCAAAACAAAAACATTACATCATATGATGCTGAAAAACAATTTGGTATACCTCGCCGCACGATTTTAAATAAAGTAAAACAAAAACATACGAAAAATATTGGAGGTCCCACTAAACTGTCACCAGCTGATGAACAAAAAAATGCCAGTTGTTTAATACTTTGTGGAGAATATGGATATCCTCTAACTTCCTTGGAATTGAGGACAATAGTGCATGATTATTTAGTAAAAAATGGACTGAGTGGAATTTTTAACAACAAAATGCCAGGACCGAAGTGGGTAAGAAACTTTTTAAAACGCCACAGAAATATTTTAACAGTGCGTTCTACAACTAACATTAAAGAATCTCGAGCCAATAAAACCATACAAGACTATAATACATATTTTGAAAATTTAAAGATTTCACTGCATAATGTCAAACCAGAAAATATAATAAACTACGACGAAACAATTTTTTCCGATAACCCAGGATCTCAGAAATGCATATTTAAGGCAGGCACTAAACACCCAAATAAAACATTAAATAATACCAAAACGGCAATATCCGTTATGTTCTCAACATCGGCCAGTGGAGATTTTTTTTTTTTTTTTTAATTTATATAAACCAGCGCTTGACTGCGATCCCACCTGATGGTAAGCAGTGATGCAATCATTGATGGTGAGGCGCACTAGTTTATCAAGAGCCTATTCACTCTAGCCTTGAAGACACCTAAATTATAGTTGGACGGGAAGATCGCAGCAGGCAAATTGTTCCAGTCCTTCGATGTACGCGGTAGATATTTTTCCACCATATGTGGTTTACAAAGCTGACAATCTATGGACAAATTGGTGTGCCAATTGTCCTGACGGAACCAGATATAATAGAACCAAATCCGGTTGGTTTGATGCGGATACGTTTGAAGATTGATTTAATTCCATAATTATTATCCCATGGGCTGAGAAAACTACGGATTCGAAGGTCTTGATCGGAGACAATTTATCGTCTCATATGAATATAAGTATAATATCTAAGTGTCAAGAGCTCAATATAAGGTTTATTTTCTTGCCACCCAATTCCACGCATCACACTCAGCCTCTTGACGTGGCCTTCTTCGGCCCATTGAAGAGAGAATGGAGAAGAATTTTAATGGACTATAAAGTTCGACATCCAAGCGCAAATACATTAAATAAACAGATTTTCCCTGAATTACTGAAGATGTTATTAGATGCATCAAAAGTTACGCAAAGTAAAAATATAATAAGTGGATTTCGTGCGGCTGGGATACAACCCATTAATCCAGAAGCTGTACTAAGGAAATTGCCAGATTATCGCGGTCGCGTTAACTTGGCGCGTCGCTGGGGACGTGCTTCATGTTGCCAGTCTAACAAATCTATTTTCCTTAATTTAATTGAAAACGCTCTTTCATAACAGTGTAATTTAAAGAATTTATTAGCTCTACTACATTAATTATAGTACCAAACTAAAAAGAAAGTAAACAATTTTGATATGTCTTGTATAGGAAATATGTATTTAAAAATGGGAAATACGTTTCATAACATAATACGTTCAGATTTCCTAAAATTATAGATTAGTAAACAATGTAGCTATAATTATTTTTTAGTAATTTATCTAAAAAAAAGTATTTTTAAGTACAGAAACTTGTTAAGATTTTCAGCTAGTACCTAAACCATAAACAAATCGACTATAGGTTATTTTCATTTGCATAAGTAATTATTTAAAAAAAAATAAACTTGAGAACTTTGTAAATCATTTAATGAATATCTCGTTGTACTTTTATATTTGGTATAACAATCATGGTCCTGCAGTGGGTCAATCCCTTCCATTTGAACATCTTCATCAGAATCCATGCTCGAGACTGTTCAGAAGAGTCGGATAACGTGTCACCAGATAGATTGATTATAAATTTGTCCATTTTGAGGTAATAATCTATCGGATTCAAAATATACACAGTTTGGATACAGTTTTGAATATTGCTTCAGTAATTGAGGCTATTACGCTAGGAGCTTGATCAATATTGTTTTCGGCAATACGCCTCTTTACAATTGCCCAAATCTTTTCTATGGGATTTAAATCGCAATGATACAGCGGTTAACGCAGAACCTCGTGCCCATGTTTATTTAAGTTGTTTTATTTCATACTGTGGGTCCCCTTTATGTATTTTTTAAATTCGTAAAATTACGCTTTTGTCCAACAATTATCGACTGCAATATTATTTTTCGTAAGCCACTCTTGGAGCTCTGTTTTTGTAGTGCCCATTGTAGGGGCCTTATTTATTTGTGCGCAGTAGTATGATGCATTATCCATTACTACAATATAATACGGTTGTAGATTTGGCACTACTTTTTCTTTCATGGATGAAGTTTGCAGAATTCATATCGATATGATAATAACTTGATTAAGATTTAAGCACATAGTAGCAGTCTATTTTTTACAAATCCTGTTTTCCAGTCAGGCATCGCTGGGGGTACGAATATGTAGGGAAATTTAATTGTTATGGCCACCTGAAAAATTATTTGACAAATGGGTCTAACTTTGGAAAATGGTACCGTAGGCCCTATATTTTCTCATTCCTATTAACAAGCACGTTTGATTTCCAAGATAATATCTCTGCCAGCACTTTTAATCACTTTCGGTATAATGATGACGATTATTTACTTTGGAAACGATTAAAAACACAGAGCACAACATATTCTCGTGACACATGACATAAACGTCAAGATGGCGGCAAACAATTAGTTCCGATTTCGACCACGCGCCAAGTTAACGCGACCGCACTTTATACAAGATTCTTCATATTAATCATAGAGTTAATGTAGCAAAAAGTTTACATCAGTAAACAATTGAACCGAACTTCGGTCGCGTGTAATGTGTGCTCTACAGAATACTTTGCCGCCGAATTGCCGCTGAATTGCCGCTGAACTTACCTACTAACGCTGGACCTAAGTTCGGCTGTATGCTATAACGCAACGTAATTTCGGCATAATGTGTCGTCAGTAATACAAATAGCATTGCAGGCGTTAACATCGGCAACTTCGGTCGCGTTTTGTCGGCATAGTGTGTTTAGACACAAATAGTTCTATGAAGAACTCCTTTCTATAGGTCATATGTGCGGACGCACCACTATCCAAAATTCAAGTATTCTCTTCAGCTTCTCTTTAGTTGAAACTGGTTTCTACATTGAACGCTAAAATGTTCACATATAACAACATAACAACACCTTCCTGTGGAGGTTTTTTGGACTTGGATTGTTTTGGAGCACGATAGTTTCGAGAGAAGTGATCCCTCTTTCCGTAATTATAACACTCAAACCTATGTTTGGTCATTTTATTTTGACTTGAACCACTAGCATTTCTATTCTGCTCGCTTTGCTTAGGGTTATTCTTCGATCCCTTGTTAGCTACAAGGAGAGCGGTTTCCTGTTCTTCCTCACATTGCAAACTGGCTTCTGCATCCAATAAACGAGCTGGCTCGACGGAGCGATCTATACAGTAAGTATTTTTGTTATCACAGCCATTTCACTAATATTCTCACCGTTTTCTCACAACTGCTTGGCCAAGGATTCTACCTTAGAGATGTGTTAAGCTACACTTTCATTTGTATTGATTAACTTTGTATTGATAAAATTTTTCATGTATTAGCATTTTACACAACTCACTCTTCTGTTCGTATATTGACTCTAGTTTTGTCATTATTTTCTTAGCGGTTTCACAGTTTTCAATCAACGTGATTTGTTTGAAGTCAATCGAAGAGGTTATGATGAACATTGCCATTCCGTAATTTTTCGACCACTCATCACAATGCTTATCTGGTTTATACACTGAAATATCGATCCCTTTTGCTTTTAGGGCATACTTTATCTGGAATTTCCAACTTTTATTGACCGCGTGGCATCCATTTTGTTTGAGGTTATTTTGTGTTTTTTTTGACGATGATCGTAACTTTTCTTTGCTGTTTTCTTTCGTACTTTTATAGCAGTGTTCCTAGGCCTATAAACTGATGGGTTTTTAGGCGTTTTAAGAGTAAAACAATAAGGATCAAGTAGCAATTTATACTTTATATTGAAAATACGATGTGCACAACAAGAAGTTCAAGTTACAACAAAAAATTCACTCAAAAAGTGTTGCCACCTGTAGCGTAGTGTTATCATAGTTAAATTTTCTGTTACGTCAGTTGTACTCTGTTGGAATAAAAACCTATTTATTCCAACAGAGTACAACTGACGTTCCGCGAGAACTGAAGTGATATGTATTTCGTTTAGTCGGTTAATCAGTCGTTATTGACAGCTCTCGTCATTTGCGCCTACGTTTCGGTTTTGTTGAATTTATCTTGTTTCTTTGTTTTGTTTTTGTTATTTAGCTATTGTAAGTTTTTTTTATTCATCGTTAATTGTTTTTAAACTCGTATTTTATATAAAAATTAGTAAACCTGAGCCTGGTACGAGCCGGGCAAGCTCCGCCCTCATATTATCATCCAAGAAAAAACGTTCCAAAAGGGGACCTCTTTCCTCTTCTGAGAAGCAGATAGTGATAAATGTGTTAAGAAACTTGGCCCAAGGACACGTATCCGTACAAAAAAGAAATAATAAAAACAAACTGCAACAACAGTGGGAATGTGTGAACCAACTGTGTACAGGGTTATTAAAGAGTACACAAACTCTCATGAACTTTAGTCACCTCTTCCACCGCCAATGAAACCAAGCAGAATTGATAGTTTCGATGATATGGATTTAGCCACAATCAGGAGAAAAGTACACATTTTTTTTTTGATAATGAAATATCAACAATTGATAAAGTTTTGGAAAGTGTTAATAACGATGATATGCCTAATTTGAAAAAACACATGATGCATAATTTGATGAAAAAATTAGGCTTCAAATACTCCAAACGCAATCGTAAGAGTATGCTTATTGACAAACCAGACATTGCAGTATGGCGTGTAAAATAGTTAAATGAGATTGCAAAATATAGAAGAGGTGAAAAAAAAAATATTATTTGGATGAAACTTGGGTTAATGAAGGTAATAACAACATCAATATATATTAAAAATAAATATAGTACATATACAACGTGTAACAAATCGGGTATATACATCGAGAAGCGCTGAAGATTACAGGTGGTATAGAGTCTCTACACAAAGTTTCAGCTCAAAATAAATTACTCAAAGAATTGATACCAAATTCTTGGTATCGTATGATTCTTGAATTCAAATCATAACAAACGTGTCACGACACTACGAGGGTCAATAACTTTCCACGTCACTTGCTAATATTACGAAACATTTCTTCTGTAAATCTGATCGCCTAGTACCTGTCTACCTAATTTTGATGGTGCGTTTACACGTGGGCCCAGCCTCGGCCAATCGCCATTGTTTAACCGGGGTTTCCCCGTTTACACAATAGCTAGGAATGGCCGCGGCCCGCGGCGCGCGCTTGCATGAGACGCTCTGTTCGCCTAGTAGGTAAAATTTTGCCTCAAAAAATATCTTTCCATAGTCCGAGCAAAGTAAATATTAAAATGAAAAATAATAATTCAACTTACATTTTTAAAGATGTGGTTCGATGTGATGACCGTGGTACTGAATACACAAGGCCGCTCGCCTGTGTATGGCCACCTGAACATTGCGTAGCATGTCTGGTGTTACTGTCCTGAAAGCGGCTTCGATTCGCTCTCTCATTTGCTCCACTGTATCACACGGCATTGCGTACACAATGTTTTTAATGTATCCCCACAAAAAGAAATCTAATGGAGTTAGGTCTGGGGATCGCGGGGGCCAAGCCACGTGTCTGCTACCACGCCCGATCCACCGACGAAAGCGCATATCCAAATGCTCCCGAACATCACGTGCGTAGTGTGCCGGTGCACCGTCGTGTTGAAAGATTAAATTATTTTCCATCACGAGATTAGCGTAACCTACAATTGATAATTCTGTGAGCGCATCATCCAAATCGTTCCTTAAAAAAATTAAATAATTTTGACCGTTTAAGCTATGCGGCGAAAAAATTGGCCCTACGACAACATCTCCCACGATACCAGCCCACACGTTCAGTCGCCATTGGTGTTGAAATGATGACTCCGTCGAAGCATGAGGGTTGGCGTGAGACCAAACATGGTCATTGTGGATGTTGCTTATCCCCGCTCTCGTAAATGACGCTTCATCTGTCCACAGCACTCTTGAGCCAAAATCTGGCGAAGCTTCTACCTGACTGCAATACCACTCGCAAAAGGTCACGCGAGGCAAAAAATCTGCAGGTGTCAGCTCCTGGGTGCGACGGAAGTGGTATGGGTGCTGACCGTCATTGTGCAACACTCGCCATACTTGCATATGGTTTGAGGCATCCAGCGCTAATGCAGCTCGCCGAGTGCTAGTACGTGGGTTATTTTCAAAATGCTCCAGTACGGCTTCCTCAAATTCTGGATCGATAGTGTTCGAGCGACCCCCTAAACCAGGAGCGTGGAAGGAACCGGTTTGGTGCAGACGATGTACCATCCGATGGAAACACGCCACCGAAGGAAGCTGTCGACGCTCAGCTTCTGGCCTACCCTCGATAAATCGGCGACGATAAAGTTCGCGAGCAGCTCGCACATTACCGTCCTTTCTTCCGACACACAACATCATCTCATAATATTCACTATTACTTAGCGCCATCACATACGATTGTCACAACCACAATAAATCCAAATCACAAGCACCGGAACGGATATGCGACTGCAATGTACGATTATTGGTCGTCCACTAATGCAAAATTTTACTTTATTTATTTACCTAATTTCACTTTAGGCTAGCCTTTCGGCACGCTCAAAGATGCCGCTAAAGGGAGTAGCCGAACGAACGATAGAAACATTGCCATCTCTCTCACATAATACACGCAGGCGGTGCGTGCGACTGGGACACAATATTTTATCGTATTCAATATCATACTGAAAGTAAATTAGGGGTCTGTGATTGCGGCGGCTGTTCAATTCAGCAATAACAATTCTCGTTTCTTATGGACTCCTAGTACTTTTGCATGTTTTTCATTTATTTTGAAAGACTAAACTGGCTAAACTGGTACTGTACCGGCTGCTGAGTTTTTAAGCTTATAATATTTTTGTAGAAAAGGTTTAATTATGTCTAAGAAGTAATTACGCAAATACTTATGTGCGCAAACGTATAGTTTTTTAGAAAAAAATTTTGTTAAAATTGATATTATTTCGTAACATTTGACAGTATTTTGAGAGGTTTCATGGGTTTCATTTACTTTGTAGGTACTTGTTGGTAGTATCTATGACAAAGGTATTAAATAACGTAAAACAATAAAAAAGTAGGTATTTCTTATTGTTTCACGTAGATACCAGATAGGTAGGTACCTAATTATTCCATATCCATACGAATACCCTTACCTACCTAAGTAGGTAAAGTCTCCTCTAAAAGCGGCGCGGGTCGCACGCTTGCGTGTCTAATATTTTGAAAAATTAAATGAGCTGCCCGGCACACACTCGCTCTAGTTTTTGGGCATGGCTTGTTGTTCACAAACATTATTTTAAAGAGTGTATCACTATCAATGTATGCGTTTTAAGTTAAACTAAATTGTACAAAAAAGTCGATTTAAATCAACGATTTTTTTTAAATCATTTGATTTTAATCGACATTTAAATTACTTATTAATATCTATTGATTCAAATCATCTCAACCCTACAAAAAAGTAACAACTTATTAAAGTCCTCTAATTAAATTAAATTCAAGAACGGAACCCACTGGGAGTTTATTTGTACTAGGAGACACATAAGTTGCATAGAAATGATATTTTGGGTTCAAATATTATGATATGAAATCCTTTTTCGTGGCGTATTTCATCAAGTAATTAATTTCTCGCAAACTAAGTACCTACCTATGGCGGTAAGTCCCCTCTTTGAGGAGTGGCTGGAAAGGCAACACGGCGTCCTTACCTTCCGCATGACGCAGGTCCTCACCGGACATGGTAAGTTTGGGAAGTTCTTGCACCGGATTCGTGCAGAAGCGACGCCCGGGTGTCGTCACTGTTTGGACCTGGAGGACACGGTGGAGCACACGGTAGAGGTGTGCCCCGCTTGGGCAGAGCAACGCCGTGTCCTCGTGGGGGCGATCGGCGGCGGCGATCTCTCGCGCCGGGCCTTGGTACAGGCCATGGTCCGGAGCGAGGAGGAGTGGCAGGCGGTCGCCTCCTTCTGCGAAGCAGTAATGCTAGCGAAGGAGGCGGCCGATCGCGTGAGGTAACGGTCCTCACGCCCTAACCGCCGCCGGGATTCCGATCCCGATTTCCGGCCACCGTAGGCGCGGGTTTGCGGACGGCGAGCAATGGGTGGCTCGCCGTCCGACCGTCCGGTAACCGTCCGGACCGAGCCCAAGTCGACGGCGCGTGCTGTTCCACGCGCGCCTCAAGGAGATGTCAGCAACTGTAGGGGCCAGCAGGGTCGAAGCCTACTGGGGCCAAGGGTCTGATTCTAAAAGGAAGACTCGGCCCTGGTACGAAAGACAACGAAGGAACAGGAGTGGGTTTTTAGTCAGTATAAGTCTGACACTATCTCCCGCCCCGCCCAAGAGCGGGGGATGTCATAAGATGATTTCCCACCGAAAAAAAAAGTACCTACCACCTATTGTACGGCAACCGACATAAATAGGATTAGGTACGTGTAAGAAAATTTGTAGGTATGTTGTTACTAAATTAGGTATTATTTACAGTGTTGTAGGTACCTACTCGATTCTATGGTAGATTACTTTGTCGATAATTGTTACGTTCACTCATTTGTTTGTACAGTTGCTATCCTATCTACGTAAAACAATAAAAAAGTAGGTACCTATTTCTTATTGTTTTACGTAGATACCAGATAGGTACCTAATTATTCCATATCCTTACGAATACCCTTATCTACTTAGTCTCCTCTAAAAGCTAAACTAAATTGTATTAATTTCTATGTTCTATGAAAAAAAGTTTTGATTTAAATCAACGATTTTTTTAAATTATTTGATTTTAATCGAAATTTAAATTACGTATTAAAATCAATTGATTCAAATCATCTCAACCCTGCAAAAAAGTAACAACTTATTAAAGTCCTATAATTTAATTAAATTCAAGAACGGAACCCACTGGGAGTTTATTTGTACTAGGAGACACATAAGTCGCTTAGAAATTATATTTTGGGTTCAAATACTATGATATGAAATCCTTTTTCGTAGCGTCTTTCGCACGTTCATCAAGTAATTAATTTCTCGCAAACTATGTGCCTACGTATGTATGTATGGCAACCGACATAAAAAGAATTAGGTACCTAAGAAAATTTATAGGAATGTACTTACTAAATTAGGTATTATTTACTGTGTTGTAGGTACTCGATTCTATGGTAGATTACTTTGTCGATAATTGTTACGTTCACTCATTTGTTTGTTGCTATCATATCTACGTAAAACAATAAAAAAGTAGGTATTTCTTATTGTTTCACATAGATACCAGATAGATACCTAATTATTCCATATCCATACGAATACCCTTATCTACTTAGTCTCCTCAACTAAAAAAAAAAACTTCTTTCTTCTCAAAACTATTTTCCTTTGAAAAATTTTGTTAAGAAAAATAAACATCCGGAACCCTTTATCCACCGTTTGAAGAAATACCAGGAGTAAGAGGTTTGTTTTTATTCATGAACAGTTCACTGACACCGATCAGCTGACTTTTTGCTAGTGATGTATTGGTTTCAGTTTGAAATGTTCGGTTTCTGGTATCATGTGTATTGAAATAATTCATAACTTCCTACCATGTAAATATAATGTTAGAAAACCCTTCCCGTATCGTTTGTTATCTTATCAAGAAGCCGTGCACTTGGTATGTATATACCCTTTCGGTTACAGGTTGTATAATAGCCATTAGGCCTAGTTAAGTTATGCTAATCAAAGAACAATGGTCATTCTCCTAACATGCTTGGACCATAAAAAAATAGTAAAACGTAACTTGATGAAACATATATCGTTTGATTTGCCTGAATGAACATTACTAAGTACGGCATTCGATATATTTTTAAAAGTACGGAGAAACTAGTAAATAATTAAAATGTTTTTTAAGGTTATGTGGTTTATTAATAATCTGTAGCATTTCAAAAAATATGTCAAATATATAATTTCTCTATTTCGCGCCAAATAGGACCTACTTTATAGACGCGGCGGGATGTTGCTTTCTGTTTCTATTGGACAGTACAGCTCACAGAGTAACTTTTTATGTATAGTAAGGTTGATGGCAACAGCAACAATAGAGAGACCTAAAAACTTAGTAGAGCCTAGTAACAATTATGAAACTATCCTCTAGATTCACCGGAGTACCTAGTAAGCCTGCGCACGGGCAAAACCGATGTATAATGGACCAAACCTAGTGAGGTCAGATGTCCCACCGTTTTATAAACGGTGCATAGTTTAAGAATATAAGTCATAAGCCTTTAGATTTAGCTGGTGGGCTGTGGGCACACTATATTTGTTCTAAAAACTCAAGTTGTCTTTATTCATAAGAATCTTAATAACATCCTTACATAAAAATTAAAAATTAAATAAAGAATTTTTGAGAAGTCTAGTTATCCCTCTTCACTTGCAAGATCACAATCACTAAGGTAGGTAGGTACTGATAAAAATTAGGAAAAAAATAAAAACAAATTAGGTACTTTCTTTATTCTTTATTATAATTCTCTTATGAATACCTCATCAAAAAATGCGGCAGGAGCAGCTACATTTTGTTCGTATCTGGCCCATCCAAGATACCAAACAATGGTCATAACATGAGCACAACATCCTAGTGTGCGTCTACCAACAAGGCAATTACAGCAATATTCTCTAATGCCAGCTAACCCAGATGTGTTATTATTTATTAAAATGTACACATAATATTGTTTTCTGCTAATGTGTCTTGACTTTATTCTACCTCTTATAATTGAGACTTCATCTATATCCAAATTGGAAAAATACAGAGAATCCGGTATTTCCCTACAGACTTCAATTCTGTACTGCCCATGGAATCTGATATGTTCTCCATAGTAGGAGAGTGCTTGGCGAAGTTGGTATGTACCAAGAGCAAATAAAATAAGGTCCTCATATTGGAGACGGGGAAAATAAATTAAATTATTTCTATCTGCACTTATACTAATAAAATTAGAACCACGTGTTTAAGATTTAAGTTACTATTGTCGTTGACTGAATGGCCTTGGCGTCAAATTGAGTAGTGCTTGCGCTCTATGGTTTCGTTAACACAGATGACAGAAGTTTTTGATTGGTGTGATATGTGTCATGTGTCAAAGTGTCACGTAATAAAAAATCTCTTGCAGAGGAACAGCGTTTTAATTCAACACCTCGGATTCACAATTAGAAATATTAGAATTGATTGCAAGTCTGTACAAGGTCCTAACGAGCCGGATGGTGTTTTTTGGTGAATTTCAAAGTTGGAGAAAATATCGCTAGCAATACTACACAAAACAACGTGTTTGAACAATAACTTATATAAAAGTGCATTTTTACAATATCAAAGATGGCGATGCCGGTGAGTGAAAAATAAAGCAAGTGAAAAGTGTGTCGTACTGTGGACTTATAAACTGTGAGTACGCTATTTATCCAATATTTTCGCTAAGTGTCAAGAAGAACTTAAATATAACAAGTTTATTGCATGGAATTAAACATTGGCGAAGTAATCTTATACTGAGACTGAATACCTACATATCGGTCGGGAATCCATGCTCAAATTCTAAGTCAATAAATTAAAGTCTTAAACACTGAGACGATTTCGACAACAAAATACCACAACACTTACAAAATATTTCATTTGCACTCAACTGGACTTTGAATCTTATAAGGAATTACTGGGCTTGTAAAGATAATATTAAATTGAAGTTTATTGTTTGAACATACAAATAAATTAAGGCAAAATGGACAAGGATTTGAGGATATTAGAAGACATAAAAATGCAAATAGAAAAAGGCTTAAGTAATTTTAAGAAGACTCCAAAAGACAGGGTTACTGAGCACTATATAGAATCAAGAATGGAAATTCTAGAAAAAACATTCAATAACTTTTTATCTAAATATGAGAAGATGATTGGTGATTACGGGAGTGACAAGATAAAGGGTTATTTTCAAGAAGATGTTTTTGAAATAGTGTCAGAGACTTATTACCATTATACAGTAGAACTTAAAAGTGCTAAGTCCAAATTTAAAAATGTTAACTCTCACTTAAGTAGCAATGTTTCACCTGACAAATCAAAGAATGACTCATTAGTAAAATTACCTAAAATTTAAATTCCTACATTTAGTGGTAAATACACTGAATGGTCATCTTTCCGGGATTTATTTATATCACTTATCCACAATAATGTTACTTTAGATGATGTTCAGCGGTTACACTATTTGAAAACTCAGTTGTCAGGTGAGGCGGAGCAGCTTATAAGACACATACCAATAACAAAAGATAATTATAGACAGTGTTAAGGTATGTTAGAAAGCCGATACAATAATAAGAAATATATGTCAAATTGTATTTTAAAGCGATTATTTAGCCAACGTAACATGTTAGTCGAGTCAGCTAGTGCACTTAAAGAACTATTGGATGTAACATCTGATTGTTTGCATGAATTGTCAAATCTTGGTATAGACATTACTACTTGGGATGTCATTGTTATTTATGTAATAAGTTTGAAGCTGGATGTTGAATCGCAGAAGCAGTGGGAACTGCAGGTTAGTCAGTCATCTGTCGATTTACCGTCCTGGGAACAGTTTCAACAATTCTTAGAGACTCGGTTTCGTGCTCTTGAGTTTGTGGAACCTAACGTTAAAGCTAAGGTTACGCACAACATCAAGACATCTCAGCCTAAAGTGTTGCATGGTAATACTGCCAAGTTGTCATGTCCACATTGCTCCGAGGATCACAAGTTGTTTAATTGCAAACAATTTGCTAAGGAGGATGTAGATCGCCGCCGTGATATTGCCCGGTCTTTGCGTGTATGTTTCAATTGTCTAGGGAATAATCACACAAGTAAAGTTTGCAGAGTAGTCACCAATTGCCGTATTTGCCACCACAAACACCACACATTATTGCATTCTAAGAATTTAAGTACAATGAATAAGGTTGCCACGCCAACGGAACCTACAATTACACAAGAGAACGAGGTTGATTCGCCTCAGCAGGAGATCACAGCTAATATTGCAACCCATTTTTTGAAAGGTCATGCTCATGGTCAAGTACTTTTAGCCACAGCCCTTATTAAGGTTGAGTCAAAAGATGGGTCCTCTCAAAGGTTGAGAGCTTTTTTGGATCAGGGATCACAAGCATCCTTTATTACTGAATCAGCAGCGCAGTTACTTCGTTTAAAAAGGTAGCATCAAAAACTACTATTGCTGGTATAGGAGGTCTTCAGGATGGTGTAGGCGTTGTCTCTAAATATTTAGTATGCATTCGCTTGCAGTCAATATACGATCCTTCTTTTATCATTAAGGTAAATGCGCATGTTTTAAAGTCACTGACTTCAGTTATGCCAGATTCAAGCTTTAAGGTTCAGGATTGGCCAGAAATTCATAGCATTCAATTAGCCGATCCTAAGTTTAATTTTCCTAGCAAGATAGACGTATTGTTAGGAGCAGATGTTTACTGCCGTATACTAAAGGAAGGTTTAATCAAGAGTCCGAAAGGATCTCCAGTCGCACAAGATACTCATTTGGGGTGGATTGTGTCAGGCTTTGTAGGCAGAGAAGAGAAGTCGTACAATCACCATAACACTATAATAGCTATGCATGCTCAAGTTGAAGAAAACGACATGTTGAAACGGTTGTGGGAACTCGACTCTGAACCGTCCTTAGTGAAAAAGCCCTTAACTCCGGAAGAGCAAGAGTGTGAGGAATATTTTAAGGCAACAACGAAAAGAGATGAAACTGGCCGTTACATAGTTAGGCTACCTTTTCGTTGTGATGATCCACCATGTAAATATGGTCAATCTAAAACTATAGCAATCAAAAGATTTGAAGGTTTAGAAAGGAAGTTGGCCAGGGATGTTAGAATAAAACAACAGTACACCGATGTTATAAATGAATATTTATTTCTTGGTCATTTGGAAAAGATTACAGAAGAGTCAGAAAGAAACCGGAATGACGTAGTTTACTTGCCCCATCATGCCGTGATCAGGAATGATAAGCTGACCACAAAACTCAGGGTGGTATATGATGCATCGTGTAAGGGAACAAATGGGGTTTCCTTAAACGATACCTTGAAGGTAGGACCCACTCTTCAGGCAGACCTGCGTCATACTGTGTTGAGATGGCGACAACATCCAGTGTGCCTAACAGCGGACATCATAAAGATGTATCGCCAAATCAAAGTAGCAGAAGATCATGCAGATTTCCAGAGGATTGTCTGGAGAGAGGATCCTTCTAAGGAAGTTGAAGACTATCGACTTTTACGGGTCACATTTGGAACTTCTTGCGCACCTTACCTGGCTGTCAAGTCGTTACAGCAACTTGCCTGTGACGAAGGCAGGTTGTATCCTATAGCTGCAGAAAAAGTTATGTCGGACTTCTATATGGACGATTTAATGACAGGCGCCCAGTCTGAAACAGAGGCTATAAAAATATACAATGAAATGAATGAATTACTCGATAGGGGAGGTTTTAAATTACAAAAGTGGTCAAGCAATAGGGTCCAAGTTGGCTTCAGAGCAACCCAATTAAATACACGAGACCTGAAGGTATATGTACCAAGCTGGAGAAGAAAACTGTTAAGGTTCATTCTACCAAGGTATCTGATGATGATCTTTGGTCTAAATTTTCCTCTCTCCGTAAATTAATAAGGGCAGTAGCGTACTGTAAGCGGTTTTTAGCACTAACTAGACGTCTTATCTCTAAAGAACATATAACCCCTTACCTAACCGTTAGTGAGATAAAGGAAGCTTCAGACTGTTGCATAAAGAAAAGTCAGCAACAATGGTTCGGTGAAGAAATTCAATTGCTGTCTGCCAAGCAACCTTTAAAAACAAAAAGTCCACTGTTTAAACTAACACCATTCATTGACGAAAAGGGACTGTTGCGAGTTGGAGGAAGAATAAAATATTGCCAGTTACCTGATAATGCAAAGCACCCGGTGGTTGCTCCTCATGACTCTTGGTTGACAAAACTGATTGTAGCTGATGCACATGAAAGAACTTTTCATGGAGGCCAACAACTGGTACTTAATTTCATTCGTTCTAGATATTGGATACCTAGATTAAAAAATGTTGTCCGAGCCCATATTCACGGTTGTGTACGCTGTATTCGTCACGCCGCCACAACTACAAATCAATTGATGGGGGAGCTTCCATCTTGTAGAGTTAATCCCAGTAAGCCTTTTTTGAATTCCGGAGTTGATTACGCAGGTCCCATTCAATTGAGAGTCTCTAAAGGACGTGGTCAGCGATCATATAAGGGTTATATCTGTTTGTTCGTGTGCATGGCCACACGTGCTGTACATATCGAGGCTGTTTCAGATTTAACGACAGAGGGTTTTCTCGCTTCTTTTAGACGGTTTGTCTCCAGACGTGGTCATTGTAGCCACATCTGGAGTGACAATGGTACAAATTTTGTTGGGGCTGCCAAAGAGCTTAAGATGATTTTTGCTCAAGAAAGCTCTATGATGGGCGAAATAGCAGCTACTTTAGCGAATTCACGCACTGAATGGCATTTCATCCCTCCTCATGCTCCTAACTTCGGTGGACTGTGGGAAGCAGGGATAAAAAGTGTCAAGCATCATTTAAAACGCGTGGTTGGAGATGCCACCCTCACTTACGAGGAGATGTCAACGGTTTTGTCTGAAATTGAAGCATGCTTAAATTCGAGACCGTTGTCTCAGGGCACCAGTGATCCAGAAGATCCTGCACCATTAACTCCTGGTCATTTCCTGGTAGGGCATCCGTTGGTGGTAGCACCTGACTACAATTATGAAAATTCCTCAATGAGTACATTACGCAGGTGGCAGTTAGTACAAAGAATGGTTCAAGGGTTTTGGCGCAGGAGGAACCAGGAATACCTAACAAATTTCTTCCAACGGCATAAATGGGCTGCACGGACTACGGAACTTAAATTGGATGATGTGGTATTGGTGAAAGAGGACAACCTACCTCCAGCGAAATGGTTATATGGCAGAATCGTTCAATTGCATCCAGGAAAGGATAATATCACGCGCGTTGTGTCTGTTCGTTGTAAAGGTAATGTCATTAAGCGTCCAGCTTCAAAGTTATGTCTCCTTCCCATTACAGAATAAACTGTTTGTCAAGTTACTTACAGCAATATTTTGATTTTAAATAACATTTAGTTTGTTATTTCCTGTATGTTTCAAGTATGTTATTTAGACTTTATGTCCTTCATTGTATACTGTACATCTAGGTTTTTCTTGTTGTGTGTAAAGTCATTTTCTGTTTGAAAGCTAAATGATTGTACTTGTAATTTAAGTTCATTTTCATATGATTTGTTTGTTATATTTTTCTTGAAACCATAGTGTCCCTAGCAAAATCATTGTTTTAGGTAATTCAAACGTCAATCCATTTCTGCCATAGCAATTAGCATACACTGTTGCCTACTGTGATCTATTGCAAATTTTTATCCTTATACAGTCCATTGCTCTAAACTTAGATAATAACAAGAATAGTATTATACAGATCAGGTCATAGTGGGCGGTGGTAAAAGGAAATAATCCTTTTAGTGGGCGGAATGTTTAAGATTTAAGTTACTATTGTCGTTGACTGAATGGCCTTGGCGTCAAATTGAGTAGTGCTTGCGCTCTATGGTTTCGTTAACACAGATGACAGAAGTTTTTGATTGGTGTGATATGTGTCATGTGTCAAAGTGTCACGTAATAAAAAATCTCTTGCAGAGGAACAGCGTTTTAATTCAACACCTCGGATTCACAATTAGAAATATTAGAATTGATTGCAAATCTGTACACCACGTCTATTTAAATTATTCGTTTCTACGATATCTGCTAAATTATTTGGTAAGTGCATTCTTAAATAAATGTTATTTAATAATTGCTCAGCATTGTCGCAATTTTTGAGCCGCACACTAAATCTATTTAATAATGCTGCAGCAATCTGGAAATCTTGCATCATGTGTGGCAAAGATTTATGAAAAAATTCTTGGCGAAATAATTTGAAGTTACGCTTAAAATGACCGTTAACCACTTCTACCACCCATCTGCAAAGTGTCACACACCTAGTTCTATTTGCTTGAGGTGTAGTTAATTGTCTTTCACCTTCCAAGAGTGACTCTGGCATGTACGGTTTATAATTACAATTTTCCAATAAATTAATGCAGTCTCGGAAACCTCGGTCTAATATAAAAATATCGTTTTCTCTGAAATACTGTCTCAGAGGTAAGTTTTCATTTTCAAACAAGGAAGTCATTATTTCAGCATCTGAGGTAGTGGCTTTATATGGACCAAAACAATCTAAAATGTAACCGTCACATAGCACTAACATAAATGGCTTTAAAAGATTTCTATATTTGTGCAATGAATATGATTCTTTTTGGAACATATAATTAGCACTCTTATGGGCATAAATATATGTTCCATCACAAATAACAATGGGGTGATCTGTGATTGCTCCAGAATTTCCATATATTCCATTGGGAATTAATAAATTATGGTTAAGACTGTTTTGCCTACTTAAATGTCCAATTCCTAAGTTGTTAGGGACAAAATATTGCAAAAGTTTCTCTCTAACATTGTTCATATAACGTTCGAGAGTTCTTCGTGATATCCCCATTAGGCTAGCTATCCTTTCATCAGAGTCCCCATTCCTTAATTTTATTAAATATGCTACAAGACCAATAACTCCTTGGTGCAGAGTTTGTATTTGAGGAACTTCAATCAATAAATTGTTGAATTTTTCCTTGGTTAATCCAAGCCAATATTGGAACAGGTGATCATCAATATTTAAAGGATCATTAAAATCAATAGAACTAGATTTGTTTGAATCAATAAAAGAAAACATATGTTCAACTTGTTCTACAGTGAAAACAGCAGTACTATTTTCTAAATTGTACAAAGTGTCCCAACTGTTACTCAATAAATGGTCTGAACAGACCCTAACATGTGCAGGCAAGTAAAAATTATGGTCAATTATTATTTTTATGCGTAAATCATCAGAAATTCGATGTAAATCCCGATTAGTGCAATAAGTAAATACACACTGTGTCGCAGTATTGGGTGCTCGTCTGTAGTTTGAAAGTGTAATAGTTGATGATGCCACATTTTCGGTAGCCATTGATGGTACTGCTGGAACCCAATCAGGTGATGATAAAGATGATATACTGGGATTAGATAACACAATATCTATTGCATCAGGTCTTTGTTCTGGGTTGACATTACCAGCCATCTCCGACTGCTCCATTGCTGAATGTAATTCAGGTATCTCAACATCATGTTCCTCTACTTCAAATGCTTCTACCATATTTGTTGAAGAAAAATCAACCAATACATTTTCTGTTTGTTCTTGCTGCATACGCAGAGCATTTCTTTTTGCTTTCATCCAGCAAGAATGACATACTCTGTCATTTGTAGTTAGCTAAAACAAAAGAGAGAATTGGTAAACTTATCTTAAAATACTTTTAAAACCCGCCTATTATTGTTCTATTGTCTTGTTCTCATACAAAAGAGGCACAAGCATTGATCACTATGTTTGCTTCCTCAAGCAAAGATAGTGATCAATGCTTGTGCCTTACACTGCCAACAAACTGCCTCCAGTTTGGCAACTCCACTATATTAATTATAAACCCAGCTCTCCTCGAAATATTGTTTCTTTTAAAAATAACCTTTAGGAGTTATAAACATCAAATGCAATTGATTACTATATAAAATAACAGCTAATTTAGTAATAGGTGCTAAAAAAATGTCTAAATTACCTCTTGTGATTGGATAGAGTTCATTATGCAGGTAGTAATCATTTGTTGCAGTTCTGAAGGATTGTTGCGTAATATTAAATCACTTTTTCTTCGAAGGATTGAACATCCACACACCAAGCAAACTCTAGAGTGACCCACAACCTGAGTTCGACTACTTCCGGGAAGTTGTTTGTCATGGATTGATATTTCTCCATGGATAATTTGATTAACCCTCATCATCACAGCATCTAAACAGGCCTGACAGATATTATCACTGTCCTCAATCTGTAAAATAAGTTAATTGCTGAAGAATCTACATGGAAGTCATCAACTTTTTATTTAGGCATCAAAACTTTATTATTTATTAAAAAGTAAATATTACTGTTTTCTGTGTAATTTGTATCGTACACAAAATACTCAGAAAACATTTAGATGAGGATGTAGGTTCTGAAATGAAAAATCTTACGATGCGTTGTGGTGCTAGTAAATTAATATCTGAATACTTACGATACGAGGCGAAATCCTTTCAGCAATAAAAGACACCACTCTAGTATCTTGTTCTAGGACAATGTGTCGTGCAATGCGATTAACGCATATTCCACAGTTTACACACAGAATGCGCGAAGACATGACTACTTCCACTCCACTGACAAATCCAAAACCAGATGAAATCAAAGTCCAAAAAACGAATGCCAAGTTAACTAGAATAGAAGATTCGATCGGAATCCGTAAGCAAAGCAAGATATTGTTAGAATAACAGGGAAAACACAAGATCGCACAGAACACAGTCGTCGCCGAAACCACAACAACACAGTCTGCGCAGAAAATAACAATCTTTTGTTTGTGTGTCAAAAATAGGGTGGCTCCATATTCGATCGATTTACGGCATTATCGATTTTTATATGCAAAATCATTTTTTAATTCGTGACTTGATTCAATTATATAATAAAAAACAAAAAAATCTGTTAGTGGCTTATCTTAGATTAAATAAATAACAAAATTATAAACAGTTGACATAACCTTGGATTTAATTTCGATTTAGAAATTAAATCGATATCGATTTTGAAACTGTCTGCGAAAAGTATGGACTTCTCTAAGAATGTTAACATTACGGATGCGTTCATAAATAAGATATTTTCAAGCGTTCTAATAAACATGTTGGGTACCTATAATGCATAGACTAGCGATGCGCGGCTTAACGGTCTGCCTGCGCAGACGACACCGCGCAGCGCCCCGCAACCCGCACCCGCGCGCTCTTGTGTATGTGTATTTTTTAAATAATAAATCGTCAGTGCGTTTCCGGCTAGCTGTCGTTTTACTTGTCCCGTACGTATCTAACAGTGGCGACGAGACCAACCCACGCTAATCACAATGGCTCAGTTTAACTTCGGAATATTGGGTAATTTTGACCACACAGTGCACGAATGGAAGGCGTATATAAAAGTCGCCTGCGGCAGTGGTTCGTGGCAAACAATATCACAGAAATAAAAACTTTTTAGAAAAAAAAAATAACCGACTTCACTAAAAAAAACACTAAAAGGATCAAAATAACTTTAATTTCGGAAGTCGGTGTTTCTCGGTATTGTTTGTTTCTTATTTAACACCGACTTCCGAAATTAAAGTTATTTTGATCCTTTTAGTGTTTTTTTTAGTGAAGTCGGTTATTTTTTTTTTCTAAAAAGTTTTTATTTCACACTTTTTAGTTGCGATACACTTATAAACAGAGTGCCTATTTCTCATGACAATTCCAATTAACCCAAATACTGCTAGGTTACATTATTTTATTATAAAGTTCCTGTGTCTACCTTCCTCCTTCCGGCTCCATCATCAGATCAGTTCGATAGTACCTTATAGCCAAAGAGCATCTCACGACAATTCTAATAAGCCCAAACACGGCTAGGATACATTGATTAATTACGGAGTTCCTGTGCCTACCTTCCGGCTCCATCATCAGATCAGTTCGATAGTACCTTATAGCCAAAGTGCTAACCATGACAATTCTAATAAGTCCAAACACGGCTAGGTTACATTGATTAATTACGGAGTTCCAGTGCCTACCTTCCGGCTCCATCATCATCATCAGATCACTTCGATGATACCATTTTCAACGTAACTATTCAGAATCATTCATTTATTTGTATTGTCATAGTCGCTTAACTATATCTTCATTGTGATAATATCTATTTGAGTATGAAGTTCCGTTGACCATTTCTGGTCTTCTTCATCAGTTCCACTTCATCAAATGTTACTTTTTGACTGTAAATGCTTAAGTTCTTGATGAAAATACTAAAATTACCATAGGGTTGCCTATAATTTTTGAAGAGTTCCCTCGATTCCTCATGGATTCCATCATCAGAACTGGATTTTGAAAAAAATGGGACCAATCTGGAAGCATATCCTATAAAGGGAAAAAAAAATTTTGCAAATCGGTCCATAAACGACGGAGTTCTGAGGTAACAAACATAAAAAAAAAAAAAAAAAATAATGATGATAAAAAAAAAAAAAAAAAAAAAAAAATACAACCGAATTGATAACCTCCTCCTTTTTTTTGAAGTCGGTTAATAAACGACCCAACGGGATCAAGAAAGCGCGCCATTTTGCTGAGCGCACTCGCAGACGGGACCTACCAGCTCGCAGCAGACTTGGCGTTGCCAAAACAACTGGAGGAGGTGCCAATAGAAGACATCTATGAACTCCTAGACACCCATTTTTGTACGAAAAAGTGCGGATTCGGAGAACGTTACGCATTTTACGCGGCAACGCAACAAAGTGGTGAGACGCATGCGCAGTGGGCGGCACGCCTGCGTGGTCTCACGAAATATTGCAAGTTCGCCAATGTAGAGGAGGCCCTCCGAGATCGGTACGTGATGGGCATGTTGGCGGGTCCCGAAAGGGACAAACTCTTCACGAAGGACACAGATACCTTGACCCTGGCGAAGGCAGTGGAGTTGGCGCAGAGCATCCGGTGCGCGCGGGCAGGTGCCGCGGCCGGCGCTTCAACGACCGTTCAGCAAGAAACATTCAGTGTTCAAGGTGCAGGGTAAAAGTACAGCGTATGAAAAGGACCTGGTGAAAGAGAAGTGTTCCGTGTGCGGCCGAAAGAACCATACATCTGCTCAATGCCGATTCGCGAATTTTACATGTCGGAAGTGCAACACAAAAGGTCATTTACGTAGAATGTGTAAAGTTAAATGTGTGGTAACCAGTGACGCGAGTGAGGAGGACGACGATGGTAAGGCTTTTTGTAGTAACATCGCTTCACGGCGGGGAGAACCTATGACAGAAATGGTATCAATAAACGGTTCACTATTAAAGTTTGAGGTTGATAGCGGATCAGCAGTAACAGTGATATCCGATAGTTTATACAAGAGTTGTTTTGGCAGATGGCCCTTATCACCGCCTAAGAAAAAAATATATACCTACACAGGTAGTAATATCGTGTGTCTCGGTATAGTTCGCCTACCCGTCACATATAGGCAGAGTACACACACACTGGATGTTTACGTGGTACAAAACGAAGGCCCGCCATAGCTCGGCAGAGATTTTTTATCCATATTTAAATTAAAATTAGCACCATGTAATTTCATAAGTAATGAAGCAAAAACAATCAATGATTTGCAAAACAAATTTAGGGACGTATTTTCGGATAAATTAGGTAGGTTTAATAAGTTCGAGGTCAAATTACGTTTAAAAGATAACGCAAAACCAATATTTTTTAAGGCACGTCCTATCGCCTTTGCATTGCGAGACAAGGTAGATGACGAAATTGTCCGTCTAGTAAACCTAGGGATACTTAAACAAGTTGATCACTCAGAGTATGCTTCACCCATAGTGCCAGTGTTAAAACGCAATGGAAGTGTTAGGCTTTGTGCAGACTATTCGGTTACGATAAATAAACAATTGGTCGCAGAACAATACCCACTGCCCATGGTTCATGAATTGTTTTCAAAATTACACGGAGGAAAACAGTTTTCAAAGTTAGACATGTCCATGGCCTATAACCAATTCGTTTTAGACGAAAACTCACAAAAGATTACATGCATTAATACCCATCGCGGTTTATTTCAGTATACGCGCATGGTTTTTGGCTTAACCAGCGCGCCATCTATTTTTCAACGTGCCATGGAAAACTTACTGTCTGGTATAGATGGCGTGTTATGCCTATTAGATGATGTACTTATAACAGCTGATAGTCCGGGGTTGCAAAGGTTAATGCAAGTGTTACAGAGGCTGCAAGATGCAGGCCTAACCTTGCAAAAAGAAAAGTGTGAATTCTTTAAGAACGAAATCAGTTATTTGGGTTACGTAATAAATAAAGACGGATTAAAAAAATCTTCAGAAAAAGTTTTAGCCATTGAGAAATCCCCAGTACCCACGGATGTAGGCAAACTTCAATCATTTTTGGGGTTAGTAAACTACTACCGTAATTTCGTACCTAAGGCGTCTGAAATCCTTAGTCCCTTATACGACCTTTTGAGAAAGGATGTTAAATGGCATTGGTCCGACGAACATCAAAAAGCGTTTGTCGAAATAAAAAAACATTTAACGTCGGATCAAGTCTTAACACATTTCAACCCATCTGCAAAGTTAATCCTCACAGTGGACGCTTCACCTAATGGGTTAGGTGCGATATTATCGCAAATCGATAAAGACGAATGTGAGCGTCCTATTTCGTTTGCATCCCGCACTCTAAACTCAGCCGAAAAGCGGTATTCACAAATTCAAAAAGAGGCTACGGCTATTATTTTTGGAATTCGACGATTTCATCAGTATTTGTACGGTAAATCAGACCCGTTTATCCTTCGCACAGACCACAAACCATTAATTTCGATTTTTGGACCACTCAAAGGTATACCTGAAGTTTCGGCTAACCGATTACAAAGGTACGCTTTGTTCCTCAGTGCATATAATTACACAATAGAATACGTACGTAGTGAGAATAACAGTGCGGATTATTTATCCCGCGCGAGTTTGCCCGATATTGATACGCGGTCAATGACCTCGGACCGAGAAGGCGCGAAAAACGCGCAACACGCGGCTGCCGCTGCTGCTCCCATTGACCGCGCTTCATATGTTCACTTCGTGATAGACGGACACATGCCAGTAACCCGGGACGAACTTCGTAAGGAAACCAGCCGAGATGTTATCTTGACGAAGGTGGTTGATTTCCTCCAAAAGGGATGGCCAAGAAGCCTAACGGACGTAAAATTAAAACCGTTCCACGCATGTAGGAATCAGCTATCATACGAAGACGGATGTATTATGAGAGGGCATAAAATAGTTTTACCCGAAGTTTTAAAAAATAAAGTACTGAATGAACTTCACACTTCCCACCTGGGAATCGTAAAAACAAAAGCCGAAGCTCGTTCTAGGTTTTGGTTTCCGGGTATTGATAAGGAAATTGAAACGATGATCAACTCGTGTAGTGTTTGCATTCATTTACGACCTACCCCCCCACGGGCCCCGCTTGCACCTTGGCAATACCCACCGCGACCATTCCACCGCGTACATATAGATTTCTTGGGTCCGTTCGATAATAGGCATTATTTAATCGTAGTGGATGCATACACGAAATGGGTGGAAGTTTACGATATGTGCGGTACAACGACCTCATCAGCTGCAGTAGAGAAACTATACGAGTTTGTTTCACGGTTTGGGTTACCAAATACAATTGTTAGTGACAACGGTACGGCTTTTACGTCACAGGATTTTAAACACTTTTGCTCAGTTAACGGGGTTGAGCACGTGACGTCACCGCCCTATAATCCAGCGAGCAATGGTCAGGCCGAAAGCTATGTAAAGATCGCCAAGAGAGGTTTAAAAGCATGCATTCTATCGAGTAACAGCCAAAAAGACAGAAGGGTCAAACTATTAAAATATCTTTTTGATTACCGGAACTCAATTCATTCTGTCACAGGTTTCTCACCGGCGCAATTAGTTTTTGGACACAAGCTGAGATCAAGGTTAGATCTGTTGTCGTCCAAACCATTGTCGTCATCCTCAAACGCATCACTGGACAAAGTAATAAAATCAAAGCAGTGTTCGCAGAGTAAATACAGTGGTGGCAAAAATATGCAATGTTTTAAACACGGCGATGAAGTGCTGTTCAAAAAGTTTAGTTTAAATGGTAAATTCACATGGTGCAGGGGCACAATAATAAACAAAATTGGTAGAGTTCTTTATTTAATTAACGATCCTTTAACAGGAAATGTGTTAAAAAGACATAAAAACCAAATTGTTTTATATAAGGGCTACGCCAATACACAACAAAATGGAATATCTGGGGGTACCTATGAAGTGGAAGACGATGGTGACGATGACGACGACAGTGTGTTACCAGCGGCATCACCGAGTCTCCAACCCGCACCTCAAACTGATGTGAGGGGGGGAAGTCAGGTTACTAGTACGACGCCACCAGCGACACCGCCCTCGCCGCCCAGGCGTTCCCAAATGTCTTTGCGGCAGCTCCCAAGGGTTGACTACCGAAGTCTTGCATTGGGCAATGATAATTAAGATTTTTATGTGTAACTAATAATATTAAGATTGTTATTACCTAATATTGTATCTCGGAATAGAATTAAGACTGTTATTATTATTGTACCTATCTTCGAAATAGGGTTGGGAGATGTTGGGTACCTATAATGCATAGACTAGCGATGCGCGGCTTAACGGTCTGCCTGCGCAGACGACACCGCGCAGCGCCCCGCACCCCGCACCCGCGCCCTCTTGTGTATGTGTATTTTTTAAATAATAAAGCGTCAGTGCGTTTCCGGCTAGCTGTCGTTTTACTTGTCCCGTACGTATCTAACAAAACAAAAATAATTATTTTTAAAAAATGAATATCTTTTTTCCTCCTGCTTTTAAAAATAAACTGATGCCATCCGTTAATTACATTGATAATATACTATGTTATGATGACAGTCTCATTTCGGTAACAACACTTTTTTTTCCATGGTCCATATTGGCCATCCTTCTTTATGGCAAAGTATTATTATGGCAAAACAAATTATACCAAAATCGTTATGCCAAAGTATATTAGGTAAAAGAATATTATGCGAAAAGAAGGGATCCCGGTGCGCCTAAAAAGGGCCGGTTCCAAATAAGGTCCATCTTTTAAATCTTCCCGCGTTTAATACTTAACCTTTTGACGTGCGTAATTAGAGACACAATAGTAAGACAATGGCTTGCGGGCGCCGGCTACCGCCTGAGCGTTAATGAATTAAACTAAAGCAGATATCGCGCAGCCCCTCCCCAGTAACCAATCACAAAAGCGCACCTACGTTCATAGCTTTCGCGCCGGCCATTTTGTCAATGGCTCTGTGTGTAACCTCATGGGCGGTCGACGTTACTCAATTTATAAAAAAAATTGAATCAGTTTTGCATGGTTTTGGTGATAAAACCCGGTCGTAATCTAACAATTGTGCAATAGTAATGATTGCTTTTTTTCTCAATTTTGTTGGCTTTTCTCAGGACATATCTAAGTGCATAACAAGTTCCACTGTGTTGTCTCCAAATAAGGGCCGGTCTTTATTAGGTAGGTACGAAGTTTTAAAATAAGCATGATCACTTAAATCGATACTTCTATACTTACTATATACAGGGTGTTTGGTGTATCGTGTGCCAAATTGAAATGGTCGACGGGAGGGGTCATCTGCTATTATTTCAGACCCCTAAAAACTTCTCATGCCCTGTGGATTTTTTTTCATCGACTTTTTATTGTTTTACAAGACCCAAATTTTTCATTCAAATACAAATTTTAAATAAATATATAAGTCGTAGGCTCTGAATTTTAAAATTAGTGATATTAGCTATCTAGTTTTTTTTAATTGACTTGCAAAGTGTTGGACTTAAATTAAAGCTGTTCATGTTACAGCTATTTACATGGCTATATAAAAAAAACCAAAAGCGACCGGAGTCTTCCAACTTCCTCAAAAATTCTCTAGTTTATCCTCTTGCTAGTGATGTGCCACATGTTATAAAAATCTTTTTATAACTTTGTGAATTCGCTAGAATTGTGAATCGAGTCACATAAGACTAATAATCAAAATTATGATTTAAAAAATATTTTTGCTTAAATTATACCTGAAAAAACTATTAAAAATGTTATCTCACTCTTATAAGGTAAAATCTTTCTCGTATCTCTCTTTTCATGGGTTTTAGTAGAAGTAAAAAAAAATTAAATTGCATTTTTAACATTTATTTCATAATTTTTACAAATCCTGCCCAAATGCCTCTGTTGTAAATGCAGGCCCAACATTTGATTCGTATTTCGACAGTTGTTGTACGAAGTCGTATTTCCTCCTTAATTGTATTGAAAGCTGTTTCAATGCGTTGTTTGCAAGTTAGTCTTATGTGAATCATTCACAATTCTAGCGAATTTACACGGCTGTTTTGGTCAGCTGGACCAATTTTAATTATAAAATTTCTTTCTTGTTTTGTTGTGCCGTTTCAATGCGTTTAACTAGTACCTCCCTAGTTTCCAACTATCATTACTGTACAACAACTGCTACAAATTTGTAAATTCGTAAAACTTGCAAACAACGCATTGAAACGGCTTTCAATACAATTAAGGAGGAAATACGACTTCGTACAACAACTGTCGAAATACGAATCAGATGCTGGGCCTGCATTTACAATGGTTGGATGGATTGGATTTGGTTTTATTTTATAGCCATGTAAATAGCTGTAACATGAACAGCTTTAATTAAAGTCCAACACTTTGCAAGTCAATTAAAAAAAAAAACGAGATAGCTAATGTCACTAATTTTAAATTTAAAAGCACTCTAATACAATACACATCTAAATAAAATTAAAATTCAGAGTCCACGACTTATATATTATTTTTTTAAATTTGTATTTGAATGAAAACTTTGGGTCTTATTTTCATAAAACAATAAAAAATCGATCGAATCGGCATGAGAAGTTTTTAGGGGTCTGAAATGATAGCACAATTTATGAACCCTGCGAGGGCTCAGAAACTAAATAACCAAATAGTTGACAAACATTTCAAAGCCATTCGCGAAATATTGACCAACACCCAGAACGATTATATAATGTCGACGAAAAGGGATGCCGATTAACGATACATAAGCAACAAAGAGTCTTGGCTGGAAAAGGTTCTCGAAGGTTTCACCTTATAGCACAAGAACATGCAGAAAATGTCACGATAGCACCTTGCGTGAATGCTACTGGAAACTTCATTCCACCAATGATTGTTTTTAAAGGAAAAAGACTATGGGAAGAATTTTTGGAAAATTTACTAGCTGGTTCTTTGGTGAAAATGGCACCAAAAGGTTTCATGACAACAGAACTCTTCGTTGATTTTATTGAGCATTTGGTCATATACAAATCCCCAGGAAAATGTTTGTTGATTTTCGATAGCGCGTCATCACATCTGGACTACAAAATTGTCGATGCTGCTAACATTCAGGTACCAGAAATAATATGTCCTAGTCCGAATACAGTCTGCGCTGGATCTCAACGTGGTCGTGGGGATTCACAGAGAGGTCGAGGACCTTCGCAACGAAATCGTGGTGTCTCTCAACGTGGTCGTTCTGTAAGTCGCCGGCATCATCTACCTGATCGTTCATCAAGCGCATCAAGCACATCTCATGGTACTTCTCGGTACCGCACGCGGGACCGCATGAGTAGAAATGATCAGCTGCCTGATTTATCTGGTACTCCACCACCTAGCGTTCGTGCTCAGTCCGAGGCAGCTCAACGCAACAGGGATCCCTCTAGGCGAAGGCTATGGAAATCTGTTCCATTTGACCAAAAAGAACATAATTTTCCGGGAACGGGAACAACAAACCATTAGAACGCCTCTCGAATACTTCGAGGACTATTTTGACGATGCATTTTATGAGAAAGCTGCTTACTGCACAAATAATTACTACTTGAGGCAAACTGGAAGGGTTCTTCATACCAGTCCTGTAGAAATGAAAAAGTTCATTGGTGTGCATTTTATAACGGGGTGCATAACTTATCTGTAATTGTTCATGTGCTATGTGTATATATTATATACACATAGCACATGAACAATTTTTACAACACGAAAATTCACACAATGAAAATAACAACATTACAAACACAATAAACAATACTAAAATTGCACAAATACACTACACAAAACATTTCTATGCATAAAATAACAGATGCTGAACCCATAATATAATTGCAGTATCATTTTGATCGATGGTAGACAACAGACCATAAATTGCACCATAATATGGGGAGGCGGCATGATGGCGGCGACTCACATAGTCGGCTCGAAAGGATCACTAGAATCAAATCGGAATACCATCACTACTATGGAAGATCATACCCATTGCCTGAAGTCCATGACCAAAGAGGTAAAACATAAAACTGATTTCTATAATCCAACGAATGAATTAACTCAAGTATATATACAACCTGTAACAGAATGGGTATATACATACCAAGTGCACGGCTTCTTGATAAGATAACAAACGATACGGGAAGGGTTTTCTAACATTATATTTACATGGTAGGAATTTATGAATTATTTCAATACACATGATACCAGAAACCGAACATTTCAAACTGAAACCAATACATCACTAGCAAAAAGTCAGCTGATCGGTGTCAGTGAACTGTTCATGAATAAAAACAAACCTCTTACTCCTGGTATTTCTTCAAACAGTGGATAAAGGGTTCCGGATGTTTATTTTTCTTAACAAAATTTTTCAAAGGAAAATAGTTTTGAGAAGAAAGAAGTTTTTTTTTTTAGTTGAGGAGACTAAGTAGATAAGGGTATTCGTATGGATATGGAATAATTAGGTATCTATCTGGTATCTACGTGAAACAATAAGAAATACCTACTTTTTTATTGTTTTGTTTGTACGTAACAATTATCGACAAAGTAATCTACCATAGAATCGAGTAGGTACCTACAACACAGTATGAACTAATACCTTTGTCATAGATACTACCAACAAGTACCTACAAAGTAAATGAAACCTCTCAAAATACTGTCAAATGTTACGAAATAATATCAATTTTAACAATTTTTTTTTCTAAAAAACTACGTTTGCGCACATAAGTCTTTGCGTAATTACTTCTTAGACATAAATAAACCTTTTCTACAAAAATATTATAAGCTTAAAACTCAGCAGCCGGCATAGTACAGTTTAGCCAGTTTAGTCTTAATTTATCTTTTCAAAATAAATGAAAAACATGCAAAAGTACTAGGAGTCCATAAGAAACGAGAATTGTTATTGCCGAATTGAACAGCGCAATCACAGATCCCTAAATTCCTTTCAGAAGCTCAAAATTATGATATTAAATACGATAATGTTTATGTCCCAGTCGCACGCGCCGCCTGCGTGTATTATGTGAGAGAGATGGCAATGTTTCTATCGTTCGTTCGGCTAATTCCTTTGGCGGCATGCGGCATCTTTGAGCGCGCTAAAGTGAAATTAGGTAAATAAATAAAGTAAAATTTTGCATTAGTGGACGACCAATAATCGTACATTGCAGTCGCATATCCGTTCCGGTGCTTGTGATTTGGATTTATTGTGTTTGTGACAATCGTATGTGATGGCGCTAAGTAATAGTGAATATTATGAGATGATGTTGTGTATGCGCTTTCGTCAGTGGATCGGGCGTGGTAGCAGACACGTGGCTTGGCCCCCGCGATCCCCAGACCTAATTCCATTAGATTTCTTTTTGTGGGGATACATTAAAAACATTGTGTACGCAATACCGTGTGATACAGTGGAGCAAATGAGAGAGCGAATCGAAGCCGCTTTCAGGGCAGTAACACCAGACATGCTACGCAACATGCACAGGCGAGCGGCCTTGTGTATTCAGTACCACGGTCATCACATCGAACCACATCTTTAAAAATGTAAGTTGAATTATTATTTTTCATTTTAATATTTACTTTGCTCGGACTATGGAAAGATATTTTTTGAGGCAAAATTTTAGGTAGGCAGGTACCTACTAGGCGAACAGAGCGTCTCATGTAAGCGCGCGCCGCGGGCCGCGGCCAATCTCTATTCCTAGCTATTGTGTAAACGGGGAAACCCCGGTTAAACAATGGCGATTGGCCGAGGCTGGGCCCACGTGTAAACGCACCATCAAAATTAGGTAGACAGGTACTAGGCGATCAGATTTACAGAAGAAATGTTTCGTAATATTAGCAAGTGACGTGGAATGTTATTGACCCTCGTAGTGTCGTGACACGTTTGTTATGATTTGAATTCAAGAATCATACGATACCAAGAATTTGGTATCAATTCTTTGAGTAATTTATTTTGAGCTGAAACTTTGTGTAGAGACTCTATACCACCTATAATCTTCAGTGCTTCTTGATGTATATACCCATTTGGTTACACGTTGAATATATATATATATATATATATACATTTCTTGCATCTACATAAGATTGTTGAGTATGCAAGAAATACTTTTAGTATTTTTTTTACTTTAGTAATAATTTAAAAGCTAAAGGTAAAGGTAAAGCTAAAGGTCAAAAAGCAAAGGCAAGAAAAAAGTCATCTAAAATTCCAAATACTAAACCAGATATACTAAGATCCCAGAGCTGTCAGACATAACTTATTTTCACATAGATGAAACCTTAGGTTCTCAGTAGCGTCTCATGTGCTTTGAATACCTGTGTACTTGTGGAGCTCCCCCTTGGGGAACTTTGGCAGGTACGAAGTGTGAAAGGGAACTAAAAATAACGAGTTACTTAATGTTTTATGGCTGATTTTTATATATGTTTTGTAGAATATTATTCTAAAGTAGTATCATAAGTGTCAGACACTTTCCATGGAGCAAAACTTCTGTCAGACGTTTTAAAGCTCCACAAAAAGTAAATAAACTACTTATTTTTACATGTCGGATTTTAAATATGTTATTAAGGTAACTATTACAAAGCTATATTTCATTAGTCAGACAAATTGTAGTGACCAAACATCTAGTCAGTGCATGAAATCGTCTCTACTCAACAAGCTTTTAAAAAACTTTTTTGCCAATAACTGGCCATAGATACCTCGTTTTTATAAAGTATTTTCTCTTCAAATAAAAACAGTTTATTTGATAATGATTTTTTACAAATTAAAATATTTCCCAAAATTGATTTATAAAGTTTTCAAAAACCCAGCCTTTATTAGAAACTTACCTTGGTACAAATGAGAAAAGAATAAGAACTAATAGAGGAGAAGAATTTATAAATGAAGAGCTGAGTCCAGAAACCACAAACATGGTAATGAAAACTTCAGACATCTCATTTAAAGTTCATTTTAAAGGCAATGACTTTCTTATTGAACACCGACAGGCAACAAAGAAATGGATAGATATATTACTTAATTGAAGCTTCAGGTCTCAAATATGAGGACTGTCAGCCTAACGACCCTAAGAATTGGTATATGACTATGAGCCCATATTTAGATATGTTCTCCGCATATTTTGTTTTGCATACCAACGAACTTCCTTTAGGACATAATAACATGCCTATCTCAAAAGTAGATGGCAAGCACAAAAGCTTTCCAGCCTCCAAGGACGGCTTATCTGGAGTGCATCATATTCTTCTTGAAGGGACTTCCATTTCCTCCAGAAAGAAGGTCATCAATGGGGCCGATGACAGCGTGGCTTTGCACGATTAGCAGTAAGGGAATTTACAGGAAGAAATACGCAGCAGCGGTTAAGAGAACAGCGGCCCTTTTACCCTGTATCGATGACTTAACCGAACTCACAAAAACAGTCATCAGAGATATCCATACTAACTATATTAGTTTCAAAAATCTTTTTCTTGCCACAGCACGACAGGCGACTGGAATGTTTTTCCACATCACTATACACAATCAGGTCTGGCAAGCTCAGAAAGATAAACAAACTTTTTGTGACTTCTACAGTTCCACTAGAGCAAGAGGGTGGTTCGCTTATAAAAGTGCTCAAGACTACAACTTCACTATAGCTGGCAAAATGGAACAAGAAAAAGTATCACAAATAGTGTTCCATAAACTTTTTGGAACATATTGTATTTTGATTCCGGTACCGAGACAGGCTAAAAAATAATCCTGAAAAGATAGAGGAACAATGAAAAAAAACTTAAGGATAAAATCAAAATATACAAAGAAATAAATGAAATGTCAAAAGAGGATAAAAAGAAAACAAACAAGTCTAATAGTAACATAAACAAACCATAAAATAGCTCCATGGTACTCGCATTTACAAACTTTGAAAAAAAATGCTTCTACATTATATACTTAATACTTAAAATATTTAACAATCCCAAAAAAAAAAACCATTTAAAAAGAATAACAATAATTTCCAAACTAATCAATTTGTTCACCCCGGTGGTAGTGGAGCTGGACCAGCATTGAGCCAAGCATTTTTATCTTGAATATAATCCTCCAACTTATAATATGCTTGCCTGCATAGTGTACGTTTAATACAAGATTTAAATTTTGTTTCATTGAGTTCTAATATTTGTGGAGGTATTTTATTATAACATTTCAAACAGTACCCCATGAAAGAAGAGGCCACTTTAGCCAATCTGAAACCTGGTTGAACTAATTGGTCCCTATTTCTTGTAACATAATTATGTCTATCGCCTCTTTTGCTAAAATGATGAAGATTTTTTCTAACGTACATGATGTTTTCATAAATATATTGACAAGGCACCGTCATGATATTAATATCCTTAAACAGAGAGAATCGCACCGGCGAAAATTGTATATAGCTCTGATGGCTCTTTTCTGTAGTATAAAGATTGAGTCGATGTCTGTAGCTCGTCCCCATAGTAAGATACCGTATGACATGATACTATGAAAATAACTAAAATAGACTAGTCTAGCGGTATCAACATCCTCAATTGGCGGATTTTACTAACAGCATATGCAGCTGAGTTAAGCCGTCCTGCAAGAGATGTTAAATGAGGACCCCATTGTAGCCTTGAGTCAAGCGTTATCCCCAGAAAAACAGTTTTGTCGACAAATTCTAGTTTTTCATCGTTTAGTATTACGTCACAATCACTACTTTTGACATTCGGTAAGGAAAATCTTATGCATTTAGTTTTTTTCCCGTTTAAAACTAGATTATTAGCAGTGAACCAGTTTTGGACCTGCAATAGTGCGTTATTTTCGTCGTCAAGATTATTAGTCCTTCTATTTATCTTAAAAATCAAAGAAGTGTCGTCGGCAAACAACACCATATTAAGTTTATTTTGCAACAAATAGGGTAAATCATTAATATAAACTAAAAATAAAAAAGGACCTAAAATTGAACCGTCGGGATTAAATGTGAAAATGGGGGTACCCATTTTCACATTTAATCCCGACGAATTGACACCAATTATTTGAACTTGTTGCTGTCTGTCAATCAAATAAGATTTTAATAAGCTTAAAGCTGTTTTGCCTAGTCCGTAATGCTCAAGTTTCAGGAGTAATGTTTCATGAACCACACAATCAAACGCCTTAGACAGGTCACAGAAGATGCCTATAGCATCCTGTCTCTTCCCACGCATTAAAAATGTGTTTTAGTAAGGAGACACCAGCGTCAGTTGTACAACGTCCTTTTTAAGCATTTGATTTAACATCACCTTTTCAAATATCTTGCTAAAAACCGGCAACACGGACACCGGCCTATAATTATTAGTGTCTTTACTGTCCCCAGATTAAAAAAGTGGTATCACTTTACTATATTTCATCAGATCCGGAAAAACTCCTTGATCTATACACAAATTAAATATTATAGCTAAGTACGGCGCTATAGTCTCAATAATTGAGGTACAAACTTTGATAGACATACCCCACAAATCTTCTGTCAATTTAACCTTGATTTGTTTAAAAGCTTTTATTACAGTTATATGCTTAAAGTTAAATTCAGTCGAACAGGCTGCAACGTTCGCCTGTAATAAACTAAAAGCATGCGATGGCGACGAATGTAGGGCTTCAGTAGTTTTAATTGGTATACTGGCAAAGAAATTTACAAATTCTTCTGCAACTAGTTTGTTATCGCTAATAAGACCTTGATGTGTCTCCAATGTGTAATTACTGTTATGTATTTTGTTCCTGTTGGTTTCATTATTTATAATTTTCCAAACCGTTTTTATTTTATTATCTGCTGCTTTAACTTTGTTGCTAATGTACAAGGCCTTAGCTGCCTAACAAGTGTTTTTAAACATTTTTGAATATGTAGCAACATACTTATTAAAAGTTTCAGTGTTAATAATAGGCTTAAGGCCATACAGCTCAAAAAGTCTTTCCCTACTTATTCTGATTCCTTTAGTTGCCCAGTCACTAAATCTAAACTTAGGGCAGATACTTTTAGTTTTTTTCTCAAAAGTCTTATTGAACTCAGTTTGGACTATTGAAAAAAAATCGTAATACAAAAAATTACCATTCTTCACTTCAAGATTCCAATCACCTAACTTGCTAATTAAAGTGCTGTTAAATTTATTTAGTTTGCCGGATGTTATTGGTCTGGACTGAATCTGCACTTGTTGTATGGGTAAGTTGGATTCAAAAGTTACCATTAGGCCGCTATGATCAGAGGGCAGATAATTTACAATGGCCTTTTCTAAATAGTTGCAGCAACAAAAAACATTATCGATACATGTAGCAGTAGTTGTCGTAGTTCGAGTAGGTTCTATTAACACATTAGATAAATTAAATGATTTGAAGAGATTTAATAATCTACTGCTATCCGAATTTTTTTCTAAAATATTAACATTAAAGTCTCCACAGATAATTACTAGTTTGTTACCAGTTGCAAGTTTTGCCATAACATCCTCCATGACAGACTCAAAAATAGAGTAGTTTTGATAATTAGGGGGCCTGTAAACGCACACTATGACATGCCTATCCAGCTCGACACAAGACAATTCAATGCTATGTTCAACGGACAGTGCAACTATATCTTTACGAGTTTTAAATTTAATATTATTTTTAATTAGGATTAGTGAACCCCCACGTAACATTGAATTTCGGTTATAACAACTGCCCACATATATTTGGTGCAGGCGCGAGACACACAATGTTAGTTATTTTATTTTCTTATTTTTTTTTTATCTTAAATGTTTACATGTTGTTTCTGCATTGTGTGTATCTGTGTACGTGTGCCAAATAAATATTTTTCTTTCTTTTTCTTTCACATTATAATTCTCATAATTAATTAGCATTTCAGAATCCTTTAACCAATGCTCAGTGAAACAAATGATGTCAAACATTGTTTTTTCTAAAAATAATTCAATTTCCAATTGTTTCGAAGAAAAACCCTGAATGTTTTGAAGAAACAAATTAAACGATATTTGCTTAGACCCTTTAGCTTGAATGCCAGAAGATACTTTATTGTTAAGTTGATCTAAATTGCAAACAGTACCATCTGTTGTCTTATTATCTAGTTTAAAGTAACATTAGTGCTATTACTAATGGTGGGACTAATAATAATTGGGAACTTCGACATACTATGTACTCGAATCAATCATAACCGAGGTCGACGTTTGACGTCTGTGACGGTGTAGCTTCGTCTTGCTTATTTCAGTGTTAATTAATAAAATAACACGTTTTGCGGAATAAAAAGTTTTTAATAATAAACACAGTATAAAGTTGCGTGACATCTGTTGAAGTGAACTATAAATAGTGAGTTTAAAATATATAAAACCATCGAAAAGCGTAGTTGATTTTTTTGGCCAAAGAATTTGGTACCCTCTATTGTAATTAATAGAGTGAGCAGCCTAAATTTGCTCCAGAGCCATCTAGGTTAATTGTTGGACCCTTGATCCTCCGATCTATATTGGGACCCCACTGGCGCCATCTAGAGCGTTGACCTAGTATCACATTGTCAACAAGTAGTCTCAACACCATCACTATGCCTGGACTCAAATGCGGAGGATGCGGCCGCTTTACTTCGACGCAAGAGGGCGTTAAATGCGGTAAATGTCAAGCTCACTATCACCGAGCTTGTGTCGGCGTTCCATCTAAGGCGACGTTATCTACTGGCTGGCGCTGCCCTGAATGTACAAAGGGTGTCATGCGAGACAACAGAGCGGATACCCCCGTCAGAGGCGCATCGGAGAGTACAGTGAAAAAATTGGTGGAGCAAGTCTGTACTCCAGTCATCACTGCGGTCGGCTCCAAACCTGACAGCCCAGTCAAGTATGACACTCCGCCGCGAGATACCTCCTCTACTGAACTTGGTTGCCAAAACATTCCCCTATTCACCGCCCCTGACGCAAGCTCGATTATGGAGGAATTGCGAGCGATGCGAGCAGATATTCAGGTGTTCAGGAGGGAGATGGAGCTCGAAATGGCGGGACTCAAAGCTTCCATGAGCACCTGCGGCGCGCGTATCGACCAATTAGAGGCGCGACTGGATGCTCTGGAACAGCGGGCCTCCGACCCGTCTAAGCCAGCGGTCGATGGGATTATTGAAGAATTAAAGCGGGAGCTCAATGATAGGGACCAGGAACTTCTGGCGAATGATATTGAGGTATCAAATATCCCGGAGGCCACGGCTGACAACCCAGCTCATATAATACAGGTCATCAGCCTGAAGCTGGGCGTCACACTCGACGAGCGCGACGTTGTCAGCGCCGAGCGGGTCGGTGGTAGGCAGCTCAACGCGACAGGCGCAGCCGGGGCGATGGAATCTCGGCCGCGCGCCATTGTCGTGCGCCTGGCTCGACGGGACCTGCGCGACAAGCTGCTAGCGAGCGCACGCGTGCGGCGCGGCGCGACCACAGCCGACCTCGACATGCCGGGCCCCGCTCGGCGGTTCTTTCTCAACGAGCGGCTCACCAGGACCAACCGCCAGCTGTTTCGCAGAGCACGTGACGCTGCTGGTCTCGCTGATTGGAAGTTTGTGTGGATCAAGCGAGGCCGCATTCTCGCCAGAAGGAAGCCAGGAGACGCCACCCATAGAATTCGATCTGAAACAGACATCTCCCGTGTTTTTGGACCTGTCGTTACAGTTTACTCTTAATTACTTAACATATTATTTAGTTTCTGTAGTTTTTTGTGTTATTCTATTGTTGTTCATAGTTGTCATAGGTGAAGATGTGCGTTGCTTCTGTTTTTGCATGTTGCTCTATTGCAACTCTGCAGGTTTCTTTGATCAATTTTTAATTCTATTTATATATACTTATACACTTCTGGACACATCTATTGGCCCACCTTGTATTTTCAGTTTCGTTTGGTCCTAGCTAAAATTTTATATTAGGTCGAGCAAAAAGTTTTTATGCAGTTTTGAACCTGGCACATTCACAATTTCATTCAATAGTCTTTTTTTGAATTTCGAACACAGAATTTAAAGAAACAAAAGACAATTTGGAGCCTGTTTGTTGATATCAAACAATCGAATACTAAGAAAACTTGGTTTTATTGGTTTACTTGGATTTAATTCTTGAAAAAGTGATTGATATCTTTGGTTTTGCAACAAACATTACCTATTCTTAACATTAAGGTGAGGTTCTATCAATAATCTATGGATACTTCACCTGAAGTCGCCGCCCAAGCTGTGGCACTTATTCAGGCCAGACACAGCCAAAGAAACGTGAGTGCTCAACTTAATTTAAGTCGATCTGCGGTCCGAAATGTTTATCGGAGGTACCTAGAGACTGGCGGCTTTGTTCGTCGCCAAGGAAGGCCACAATCTCGGGTCACAACTGAAAGGCAGGATCGATTCATCGTGACGACCAGCTTGAGAAATCGTCACCTTACCTCCATTGAGATACAAAACCAACTTCGCGACTTCCACGGAGTATCTGTGAGCGCTCGAACTGTTCGAAGAAGGTTAAAAGAACGCGATATGGTAACACACAAGCCAGCTAATGGGCCCAAACTAACGCGATCCCACCGAACAGCGCGCCTTTATTTCGCACGCAGTCATTTAAATTGGACACAGCAAGATTAGAGCCGTGTACTCTTTTCTGATGAGTCTAAAATTGTGTTACATGGCAATGATGGAAGAAAGGAGGTCTACCGACGTAAGGGAGAGCGTTTCGCACAATGCTGCTTTGAAGAGAGGGTTGCTTATGGCGGTGGCTCATGGACTGTCTGGGGCGGTATATTCGCGAGCGGCAAAACTCAACTTGAGGTTGTTACAGGACCACGGCTGCCAACATTAAATGCTGAAAGGTACATTCGTGAGTGCTTAGAACCTCACGTGATACCATACGTGGACTATGTGGGCCCAAATTTCCTTTTTATGCATGATAATGCAAGAGCCCATGCGGCCGGCATCGTCAGGGAATATCTTCGGGATGTAAACATCACAGTTATGGACTGGCCAGCCAGAAGCCCAGACATGAACCCCATTGAGCACATGTGGGACGAGCTAAAAAGATGTGTTAGGGCTCGTCAGCCAGTTGCCCAGACGATGCAGGAGTTGAAAACTGCCATAGAAGAGGAATGGGAGATGATCCCCCAAAATTTCATAGAGCGGTTGATAAACTCTATGCCTAATCGTATGAGAGCTGTGGTAGATGCCCATTGAGGCAACACGCGTTATTAAATTAAACCTTTATTTGATAAAACATGTTTTTTATTCAAAAATCAATTGCCTTTAACAAGGCGCATATCCGACTTGTTAGGCGTAGCTCCATGTCGTATGGTATTCTGAATTCAAATTTAAAACAATACGATCGAAAAAGATGGTAAAATGTATCAGGTTTAAAACTGCATCAACAGTTTTTGTTCAATCTAGCAATCATATTTCGGTAGGGGCCATCGAAACCTAAACTCTAAGGTGGGCCAATAGATGTGTCCAGAAGTGTATTTTACATATTATATTACAAAAAAATTTAAAATTACAATTTACTTTGCCGGCAAGAGCTAATTTCATGTTATTAGTTTATATGACTATCTTTGCCTGTGCCTATCACATAGTCAGGTTGAGTACTTCTAACCAAATAAGCTCACCCCAGCCCACTTCTGTTCATACACCAACACATATACCATATACTTATAAAAATACACATACAAACAGTGCCCAATACTTACACATATCACACTTCTATTTTATTATTTTTACTTACAATATATGTACAAATATTATATACACTTATTGGTTCTTTATTCATACACTTACATACCTAATATCTACAACTATTTACACTCATGGCTCCTAGCAAATATATCAAGTTTGGTCTACTGAATGCGGGCTCGCTATGCACAAACCAAGATGAGTTTCTGATAGCCATGAGAAACCATTCTGTGGACATTATGGCTATTAATGAGACTTGGTTGCGCAAAGGCGAACAGGATCGAGCTCCTAGTGTACCAGGGTACAAACTAAGACACATACCGCGACCAGTGTCTATACGTGGAGGACGTGGCGGAGGGGTCGCTTTTTACATCAAAGATGGAATAAACGCGAGGGTAAAAGCTCATCCTGAAGACCCAAATGTGGAGCAGTTTTGGTTGGGTTTAACCGTAAATAGAAAAAAGCTTCTCATTGGTACCGCATATCGTCCGCCTTGGCAGGATTTGGCGGTGTTTTTAGACGCTATAACTGCCAGTATTAGTGCCTTGGCCCCGTATGATAATCTGATTTTGTTGGGTGACCTGAATGTCAATTTATTAGATGCAAACAGCTCAAAAGCTAAACAGCTGACAGCTTTTTTGGACTACTCAGGCCTCGTTCAGCTTGTTCAAACCGCAACACACTTCGTGGGAGATAGCAGTTCGCTCATTGACATCATATGCACTGATGCCTCAACGCGAAATGTTATGGTGAATCACATCAGTGAGCTCAGCCATCACTCATTTGTCACGTGCGAGGCTGTTTTCAGAAAGCCTAAGGTTAAACCTAGGTTGGTCGAATACCGCTCTTTTTCCGACATCTTGCAAGATCAGTTCAATGCTGATTTAAATATGATTCCTTGGTCAACTATTGGGGATATAATTGATGTTGACACTATGGTGCACACTTTTAATTCATACATTATCCAGCTATTTGATCTTCATGCTCCACTTAAGCGCAGGACCTTCAGGAGACCGCCTACACCATGGATAACTGACAATATACGTCTGATGTTTAAATTGCGAGATGAAGCTAGAGCCAGATATCATATGACTAGAGAACCGATTCATAGGCATTACTATCTGGATCTTAAACATGAAGCGGCCGCCGCGTTAGTGAGGGAGAAAACAGCATACTTTTCCAAAAACATCAACGAGCAAAAGAAGGATCCCAAACTGCTATGGAAAAATCTGAAATCAGATGTGCTTCCAGATCACAGCCAGAAACTACTACCAAGTCATTTTGATAACCCGGAAAATATCAATGCAGCATTTCTGGACGTCCCTGGAAACTGCTGCGATAATGCCTCAAAAATTGGCTACTTCAAATCTTGCAGACACGGTCCGGCTGAGTTTTCGCTCACTACAACCAGTCAGGATACTGTTCTGAAGATAATTAGGTGTCTGGCTTCAAATGCTCAGGGTGTTGATGGTATCAGTCTGGAGATGTTATCTCTCACATTGCCAACTACCTTGCAAGCCATCACTGACATCATCAACAGATCCATTGAGACGCGTACCTTCCCTAAACTGTGGAGACGTGCAATGGTGCGCCCTATCCCGAAAACCAATGACCCAGCCAACATGAAGGATCTTAGGCCAATTAGCATCCTGCCCTGCCTTTCGAAGATCCTGGAGCGTGTTGTGTACTCACAAGTTATTGAGTATCTGGAAACAAATAACATTCTTCCAGACCTCCAGTCCGGTTTTCGGAAGGGCAGAGGTACTGCAACAGCTCTGGCTGATGTTGTGGGCAATATCCTGGAGGCACGTGATCAGGGGGAGGGATCAATCCTGGTCCTGTTGGATTTCTCACGGGCTTTCGACGCAATTAATACCAATTTGCTGCTGTCTAAATTAGCATACTATGGCTTCAACGGAGACGCTGTGGATTGGTTTAATAGCTACCTAACTGATAGGTCTCAGTTCGTGCAAGTTCATAGGGAAGATGGATCAACTATATCTTCCCCCCCGCTTCCTGTGACGAGAGGAGTCCCACAGGGATCGATTTTGGGTCCTCTTCTGTACATCCTCTATAGCGCTGATGTAACTGGATCGTTCATAAACTGCAAGTGTCATATGTATGCCGATGATATCCAGCTGTACATATCCTTTAAAGGAGAAGACACGTCATTGGCTGTGCAGAGGGTGAATGAGGACTTGGCTCGGGTTGTGGCCTGGTCTGAGGAGAACTCTTTGGTCCTGAATCCGCTTAAGTCGAAATTCATGGTGCTGGGCACAAAGAAACAAGTTGCTGCAATACTGTTAAGCCGGCGCCACACATAGCTTCACTTATTTGAACACTTATTTGATTGCTATGTGTAGCACGAGACTTTGAATATGTGTTCAAAGTTTGAACACACATTTGCAATTTGCCATTCGGTGTCGGTTTTTTAACGCACATCAAAGCGTTCAAAGTTGACTGTGTTCACTTGTTTGCGTACCCTGCCACACTTGCCTCACAATCCAGTCGCGTGTGCAGTGTTGAGCTGAACGGTTGTTTTGTCGTAAGCGCATAAACACGTGCCACATTTTTCAAAATGGACTGGAGCAACGAGTGTGTGCTAGAATTTATTGAGTTGCTACAAGGGGAACCATGCATATGGAACCCAAAAAACAAAAACCATAAAAATAGAAATTTAGTAAATGACGCATGGGTCAGAGTAAAAAATAGTTTTTCCGTGCCTTGTTCCATTGAAGAGTTAAAAAAGAAAAGAAATACTTTGTTAACGCAATATAGGGACTGTTTAAAGAAAATAAAAGATTCCACAAAAACAGGAATAGGATCTGAAGAAGTTTACAAACCATCGTGGTTTGCATTTGATGCCATTCATAGTTACATGGGTGCTGTATATGATTATCGCCCGACCCTATGTACAGAGATTAAGGTAAGTAAATAAAAAAAACTTATTTTGGTGTATTATCAATTTTCTTAATATTAATATTAACAATAAAAATGACGCCTAAACATTATACGCAAAGTTATAAATCAAGACATTTAAAAATGTAGGTTTATTACATATTCGTATATGCTATTGATTTCACTCATGTGAACGGTATGAAACTCTTATTTTTGTTGTGAAATATTCAGCAAACTCGTCTCTTATGTTCTGTGCACTAATTGCTGCTTTGCGAGGTTGCGATGTGATTCGAATTAAACCATTGTGTGGGCCTTCTTTTCGCCAAGCTGCGGGTAGAATGACATTGTTTACAACCCGATCAAATGATTCTGGTGGGGAATAATGCTGTTGTGATGTTTTGCTTTTCCTCAAAAAATTATGTAAATATACACAAGCCATTGTTATAATAGACGCACTATCAGGTTGTTGAAGCATAGGCTTTCTGAAAACTCGGAATATTGATGTCATTATACCAAAAACATGTTCCACTTTAACTCTTCCTCTTGACAATGTTCGGTTGAAAATTCTTTTTTTACTGCATTCAGTGTGCTTGCCTGGGTACGGTTTCATCACGTAATTGCTTAATGCAAATGCACTGTCAGCAACAAACACATATGGTATATTACTGTTTCTGCCTGGCAATGGATGCGGTTGCGGTAAATTTAACGTATTGTTATTCATCTTATCCCACAAAATACTATTTCTTAACACTCCACCATCACTCATTCTGCCTTGGCAACCAATATCAGCGAAAGTGAAACAATAATCAGCGTCTACTAAAGCTAGGAGCACAATGCTAAAATCTTTCTTGTAGTTGTAAAACTCGGACCCGCTGTGTATAGGTGATTGAAGTAAAACGTGTTTTCCGTCCAATGCTCCTATGCAATGTGGAAATAACTCTTCATAACCAGATGCTATTTTTAACCAATCATTTGGAGATGTCGGTAGCTGAAACAAATTATAATTTATTTAATACTATTTTGTTGTTTTACAGGAAAGTGAGCAGAGAGAGGAAAGATCGCAGTCACTTGAAAATTACTCGGAGGAATCTAATACTGAAAGTCCACTTTCTCATACATCAAATACAGAAAGACCCTTATCACGAGAGTCGAACAGTCGGAGCGGATCAGATTCTTTCTCCATTTCAAAGAGGAAACGAGGGATGCAAGAGTTGTTGATTGCGAAGAAACAGATGGACGAAGCTTTTACCATTATTAAAAATAGATCTAATCGCACAGAAAATGAAAAACAGTTGAGTGAGTGTGATTTGTACGGCCAGCTGCTATCTGAGAAGTTAAAACACTTAGATGAAGATAACAGACTAGGTCTTATGAATGAAATTGATGAATGTCAAAAAACTAAATAGATCTACAACATCATATTTGCTATCTACCCAGGGTGCAGTCAACAATCAACCTGTAGTTTGTGGACCATCCAGTCTTTTGACGCAATCACCAGTTACTTCACAAGGATATCTGCATAATTCGCAATCACTTTTAAATTATGAACCTATGGAATCGACGGAATCGCAACTGCTACCTCAGCCAAATGCCCTAAACAACTACAGCGTTCAAATTAGTATTCCTGAAGGTTACCCATCACCGGATTCAGCAGTTGAAAATTATGCAGCGTATTCTTTAAACAATAACGTTTTATTTAATCCGAATATTCCAAGTACTTCAAAAAAGCTAAACATGAAGCCAAAAGTAACTAACGGTAAGAAGATTAAAGTGCTCTCTGAAACCGTTATATCGCCTCCTGAAAAGCGCAATATAATTGAAGAAGCATATGTCAAATGTAGTGATGATGATGATTCACTGACGCAGTATTAAATACTAACTTCCATATATATATAAAAGTTTCTTATTTGTTTAACTAACACTAAATCAGTTTATTTTTCTTTATTTCATTTGTTCTTTCTAAAGTTATGATATTTTGATTTTAATTGATTAAGTAAAATAAAGATCTCTTAATAAAAAATATTATTCTTACAAACCTTTATCTCCTCTTCCAGGACACGAATCAGAGCTTTGCAAACTTCGTAAACAATTTTAGAAATTAACTGATGTGAAATTTTGAAAAGATATTGTAGACTCATGTAACTATCGCCTGTCGCCAAAAATCTTAACGTCAATGCTAATCTCACTTTCGAAGGTATAGCCATTCTGAATTTTGTGTCTGATTTTGCAATAAAAGGCGAAATTTTTTGTAATAGTATTTCAAAGTCTTGGCAGGACATTCTACAAAAATTACTGAAGTAACCCACTGGTCGGGGCATCATCTCATCAAGCATTTTATTCATAGAAGCTCTGAAACAAGTAAATATAATTTAATTGTGTAATTCCATTAAGAACTCAAGTTGCATACCTTGTTCTATTACGAAACATTTCACACATCCACTCGCGCCTTCTTCTCGGACGTTTTCTTAAATTTTGTTGCAAATGAATTAAATAATTATTTGCGCATAAATAATAAAGGCACACTGCGTCCACAAAATCGTAGTCCATTGTCTTTGTTGTCTAGTAGCCAACTGTGGAGAAAAGTATTTGCAAAGCATGTGTGGCAGGTTCAAAAAATATGTGTTCAAATATGTTTTCAAAGCTCTGCAAAGTCTTCAAAGAAGTGTTCAAAAAAGTGAAGCTATGTGTGGCGCCGGCTTTAGCCAAGCCTGAGGTCATGATTGGGGGAGAGAAAATTGAGCGTGTAGAGAAGACATGCAACCTGGGGCTGATTCTGGAGCCAGAGCTGCGCTTTGAGGCCCATATAAAAAGTGCACTAAGACACTGTTTTTACAGGCTAAAGGTTTTGTATGGGATACGAAAATATCTTAGCACCCCACTCCGTAAGCTGCTTGTTGACAGCCTAATCTTATCAAAACTCAACTACTGTGACACTGTTTATGGGCCATGTTTGCTTGCTAGGACAGACAGACTGATTCAGCGCATCCAGAACGCATGTGTTCGCTTTTGTGTACATGTCCCACGTAGGAGTCATTGGGCACGCCACAATTATGGCGGTAAGTCCCTTCTTTGAGGCGTGGTTGGAAAGACCTCACGGCGTCCTCACCTTCCGCATGACGCAGGTTCTCACCGAACACGGGAAGTTCGGGAAGTTCCTGCACCGGATTCGTGCGGAAGCGACGCCCGGGTGTCACCACTGTGTGGACCGCCCGGAGGACACGGTGGAGCATACGGTGGAAGTGTGCCCCGCTTGGGAAGAGCAACGCCGTGTCCTCGTGGGGGCGATCGGCGGCGGCGATCTCTCGCGCCGGGCCTTGGTACAGGCCATGGTCCGGAGCGAGGAGGAGTGGCAGGCGGTCGCCTCCTTCTGCGAAGCAGTAATGCTAGCAAAAGAGGCGGCCGATCGCGTGAGGCAACGGCAACGGTCCTCACGCCCCAACCGCCGCCGGGATTCCGATCCCGATTTCCGGCCACCGTAGGCGCGGGCTTGCGGACGGCGGGCAATGGGTGGCCCGCCGTCCGACCGTCCGGTAACCATCCGGACCGAGCCCAAGTCGTCGACGGCGCGTATTGTTCCGCGCGCGCCTCAGGGAGATGTCAGCAAATCGTAGGGGCCCAGCAGGGTCGAAGCCTACTGGGGCCATGGGTAGTGTGAAAACGAAACCGTGGCCCTGGGACGAAGGCAACGAAGGAACAGGAGTGGGTTTTTAGTCAGTAAAAGTCTGACACTATCTCGCGCTCCGCCCAAGAGCGCGAATTGTCATAAGATGATTTTCCCACCTATAAAAAAAAAAAAAAAACGTAGGAGTCATGTGACTCCATACATAAATCAACTGAGGATCTTGAAAATGGTGCATTTGGCTAGTTTACTGTTTGGCGTTGTAACAACCCAAAAGCCACGCTATCTATTTGAAAAACTTACTTGGCGACAAACGCACTACAAGTATGGTCTTCGGTCTGTGGTTGCTCCATTATCAGCGCCGCGACACAAAACCGCGGCATTTAGGGGCTCCTTCAAGTACGCAGGTACGAAGATCTGGAATAATATTCCTCCACCGATGCGAGGCCTGAAATCAATACAATTATTTAAATATAACCATAAAAAGTTACTCTTGCTAGCACAACTTTCACAACAATGAACTTTTTGTCACCTTATGGGTCATGACCTGCATTACTTGGTTTGGATCTTCAGCGGTGCTGTGGCTTGGTATTCAATGTCTTTTCCCTGTAGTGCAATTCGCTGCTGTCGGTTTGCATTGCCATACTATTTTTTATTTTAATATAATGCTAAGAACCTACAAACAAAATAAATATTAATTATACGTTTTTAAATTATCTTCATTACACTTTTTACATTTAGATCACATCTAATACAATGCATATAACTTTATTTTTACTACTATTCTTATTTGTTGACTTGGTAATCCATTATTAATCTAATTACAGACAAACTAATTATATTTATTAATTTCTTCCCATGTTTCATAATAATCTGTTCCTGGAATTTTCCACAAAGCAATGTGAATGTGAGTGAACAATTTGATCAATCTTACCTGTCCCCGTGTTCGCTTCTCTTGAGTTCATCCAATTTCAAATCCCGTCACAAATACTTTAAAACATTGTCATTGCACAAACATGAACCATCATAGTACTTTACAAGAATTATTTGAATTTCCTAAATCATCATAGCTTTCGTCACATTCGGTCATATCCTTTTGTCGAACAGCATCGCGAGCGCGTCCTATCACGTAGTAGCGTCTGTGGTCTATGCCACAGATTATAATAACGAGTTGCTCGGGCGCGTCGTGGTGTTGCCACTTTATATTAATGTATTTGTCACGTTATTTTTTTATTTTATTTTTTTTTTATTTAGTTTACTTTTCTTTTCTTTTTAATTTATAATTCATATGCATTTCCTTTTTCTATCCAAATCTTGTTGTACACTGCACCGTTCGGGCGTCTTTATGTCGACGCCGCCACCGGCCCACGCTGAAAACCAGCGCTGTGAGCTTAACGCATAATGCGTGAGGCCACAGCTTTATGCTGAGCGTTAGGCCGTTTTGCGCGGATGTGACGCATATCTTCCCTATCATTTTACAATGTTTGTTTGCTAGTTTTAAGATTGCGTCATTTCGCGCAAATAAACAGTTTTTCTTTCTTTCTTTCTTTCTATGTCCGAGAACTTTTAGTTGATAGTGGAGCCAGTCTTTGCATTTTAAAATACGAATGGCTCAGTAATTATCCTCAATTATTACATAAGTTACACTACGATAAAATTACTATAAAGGGTGTAAGCGGTAGCCTGCAATCGATAGGATATATTATTTTAGATTTACTTCATAATAATGAAATATTTAGTGAAAAATTTTATGTCTTTAAGGATATGTCATGTACGGCTAATGGAATTTTAGGAGATAATTTTTTGAAACGGTACAAAGCAATTATTAATTATAGGGATAGTCAATTACAACTTTATACGAATAAAAAAACAAGTCTCTGTTAAAATACACGATAACGCTACATATAAACAATTAATTCCGCCACGATGTGAAGTAATAAGATTCGTTCCTACGTCATCGAGTAGCGATTGTGTTGTTTTATCAAAAGAAATCCAGCCTGGAGTTTTTGTAGCAGGGTTGATTGCAAAACCAACGAATGGGCGCATCCCATTTAGAATATTAAATACGACGAATAATGAAGTAGAATGCAATTTTCAAGATTTTGATATTTATGATATGAATTGTTTTGATGTATGTTGTCACTTGGAAGAAAATAATAGTGTAAAACGAGTAAAAACATTATTTGAATTATTAAATTTATCTAATATGAACCGAGAAGAAAAATGTAGCATTGAACATATTTGCGCAAAATATGCAGATGTTTTTCATCTTCCCGGCGATAAGTTGTCGACTACAGATATTATGACGCATACTATTACTTTGAAGGATAATGTTTCACCATGCTACGTTAAACCTTACAGGATACCTTATTCTCAAAAAAAAGGAGGTTCAAAAACAAATCGATGAAATGTTAGCTAACAATATAATAGAGGAAACTACATCGGAGTGGTCAAGTCCGGTCTTATTAGTCCCAAAAAAGGCAGATAGATCGAACGAAAATAAATGGAGATTAGTCATCGATTATAGACAACTTGATAATAGGATTAAAGACGACAAGTTTCCATTACCAAATATAACCGATATTCTGGATTCTCTATCAGGAAGCATCTACTTTTCTAAATTAGATCTAACTCAAAGTTATTATCAACTATCATTAGATGAAAACTTCAGGAAATATACAGCATTTAGTTTAAATAAAATGTATCAACTCAACTTAGATCCAGAATGGCGTAAATATACAGCATTTACCACGGATAAAATGTATCAGATGAAACGTTCTCCTATGGGACTAAAGACATCTCCCAGCGTGTTTTCAAGGTTAATGACCATAGCTATGTCAGGAATTAATTATACTCAAGCTTTTGTATATTTAGACGATTGCGTTGTTATTGGAAAATCAATAGAAAATCATAATAGGAGATCGTTCGCTTTCATGGGACCTTACTTATATAGTAAATTAAATAAAACTCACAAATTTTTAAAATTAAGAAAAAAAAATTGCTCTTAAGTAATTTCCCTTTGGCTACTCAATTTAGATTACGAAAAAACAGAGGACGTCTTAAAAATAATGTCATAGAAAAAAAAATGAAGTATAATCAATAAACGCACAGGTATACGAATATCACACTAACACTTGCAACCACTCTTACCCTTCTCACATGCACTCAGACACTCTCACCTTCAACACTACACTCACTACACCAACCACACTACACTTCCCACACTACATTCACTACACCACACTCTACACAAACCACTGAAATTTTGTTATTATATCTCATAGTTTAGTTAACTATTGTCTTTGTTATTGTACTTACCTTTCGAATACGGATTGAAAGAGACTGGACCCCACAACACAGGGAATCCTAGTGTGGGGTTCAGGGCTTCATCTAAATTTGTAAAATTTAATGAGACAATAAATTATTATTATTATTTTTATACATTTATTTATCTCAGCACCCTAAGGTCCTGGACCTTTGGAAGGCGTACGAGGAGCCGAAACCAACTGGCAGAGGCCCTTTTAGACGCTTTTAATGGAAAGTGGTACGAACCGGTGATTATCCCTGTACGCACTATGCTAGTGCATCCAAGGACAACCCCCGGTTGGTGGGAAACTATTGCGACATATGGAAAACTAAGATATAAGGGTATGGGTTTTGGAGTCTTAAGTGGACTGGTTACCAGGAACTATGTTTATTTTTTTATTTTTTTATTTATTTATTTATTTATTTATTTATTTATTACATTATAACACCTTTACAGACAAGTCCAAGGCGATGTTATAACTAACACTTAATAATTGTATGTACCTACATGGATGTCATGTAATGTCCAGACCTCTCTCAATAATTATTTGAGCTGCTTCTAAAAATTTCGGCAGTGTTTGGCCAAATATATCCTCCGATTGTGCTATATTATTGATAATACGTATAGCTCGTGACAAAGGAGCAAACTTTAGGAGGTTAGTCCTAGCAGACGGCACCTCTAAGAGAGCGGGGCGGCGGCGCGCGCCCACACACCCGTCCGGCGCGCGCAGCCGCAGCGCTTCCAGCACGTCTGGGTGGTGCAACAACCCTATCAGTACACTAGCCACGTACTTGACCAGTGCGACATCCCTTCTTACCTCCAGTCTAGTATACCCGACCATGCCCAGGACGAAAAGACTTGGGTACATGAGCGGATAAAAGGGGTAAACCCCATATTGTTTCAAGTACAGAAATCTCGTAAATTTATTTTGGATCTTTTCCAACATGAGGCTGTACTTTTTCTCATGAGGATTCCAAATAATTGAACTGGTTTCTAGGTGGCTCCTTACAAGTGTATTATATAAAACTTTGACAGCAGCCGTATCGCTAAAATCCTTACACTGCCTCAGGATGAAACCGAGGCTTCTGAAAGCCCTGCCGCACACCTCAACTATGTGCTTGCGGAATGTTAACTCCGGCACCATCTGTACGCCCAGGTCCCGTACCTGCGTGACACGCGGCATTACTACGCCGTCCATCTCGTACTGATGCCGCAATGGAGCATGCGCGCGACTGTAGCTCATTACACAGCACTTATTGGCATTCAAATGCAGTTTATTAGATTTACTCCATTGGACTACATTATTAATGTCAGACTGGAGTTGATCACAGTCAGCCTCATCTTTAACAGGCAAGAATAACTTTAAGTCATCTGCAAATAGCAGACACTTTGATTCTTTAACAACTGTGGGCAAATCGTTAATAAATAATATAAATTCTAACGGCCCGATATTGGTGCCTTGACTCACTCCAGAGAACGTATAGTAGGGTCTAGAGTCATGCCCTGCATACTCGACGTACTGTCTTCGTTCGCCAAGGTAACTAGCAAAAAAGTTAAGCAAGTGTGGTGTGAATCCCATAGCAGAGAGTTTGCACAAAAGTATATCATTATCCACAGCATCAAAAGCCTTCCGGAAGTCAAAATACGCAACATCCACTTGACCACCGGCGTCAACAGCGGGTGATACTTCGCCAAGAAACGACAATAAGTTACCCCCCGTACTGCAACCCGGCCGAAAGCCATGCTGTACGTCCGTTAGCCGAGCCGTAACTTGCGTATAAATACTTTTATGCAACACCGACTCAAATACCTTGGCGAACGCAGACAGCACCGCCACTGGTCGATACCCACTCACATCAGAGCCGGCACCTCCTTTAGGAACTGGGATGACTCGCGTAATCTTCCACACATCCGGATAGTGACCCTCCCGCAAACACAAGTTGAAAATGTGTAACAGAGGCTCCTCAAAAACCATGCGACAATCTTTGACAATGTAAGGCGGTATGCCGTCCGGCCCCACTGAGCGCTTGGGCTTGAGACGCAAGAGCGCCGCGCGCAAATCTCGCGCGTTGATGCGATCAACATGCACACGCGCCGCCCCCGCCGCCCCGCCGCCCGCGCGCTCCGCAGCCTCCGGGTCCAGCGCCGGCTGCTGTGGGCTGTAAACCGAGTGGAAATATGCAGCGAAACATTCTGCACACTCCTCCTCTTTCAGCAATAAACCGTCCTTAGTGATTTTAGGTTTATTACGCTTAGCTTGTTTGGTCCTAATCATGCTCCAGAACGATTTCGGATCAACTTGCAGATTTTTCTGAAGTCGGTTTTGGTAAGCTTCATAAGTTGAAGCGATCTTAATTTTCACTTGAGTTCGATAGTGAGAAAATGCTTTGTAATCGCTTTGGGAACCAGTCATTTTATATAATTTATGGAAACGCCACTTATTTTTGATATCACGTATCAAGTCAGATGTGTACCATTCTGGGTAATTAAACCTAGACCCACGCCTACTAGCTCTAACAGTTTTCTTAGGAACACATTCATCGAGGACCTCATTCACTGTTTTATAAAAGTAATTTATAGCCGCTTCCGAGCTCTGAATGTGAAACAATTGTTCCCAATCCAATAACATAAAATAATTATATAAACTTTGGAAATCTGCCCGATAAAAATTCCACCTGTTTTTATTAATTAATGACATACTATCACTATAATTTTGTGAAAGCCGGTTACCCTCCACTTCCCGATCCGATAACCTGGCGTTGATAACCAGCGGTGGATGTTGTGCATCAATGTTCACTAAGGGTTCCTCAGAGAGCTGTACCCCTAAGTCACTCAAATCAAACGTAGATAATACCAAATCTAATGTACGATTATTAATATTAACCAAATTATTTACCTGCCGAAATCCACAGTAAGCAATAAAGTACTCCAAATAACTTTGAATTTCTACGGTCGTAGAAGGCATATTGAAATCACCCAGCACTAATACTTTCTCATATTTTACACAAACATTCTCTAATATTTGAAATAATTGCATATACTCCTGAGCATCACATTTAGGCGGAATATAAACAACACAACATAAGAACAAAAAGTTACTTCGTCGTTGAACTGTCGCGCACACAATCTCAAATAAGGCCTTGTCCACGTTGTTTATAGAAACGCGATTTAGACTAAAGCGCGGGGAAGCTGCCAAAAATACTCCTCCTTGTTTTCTCCCGTCCGCTCGATCACAACGTAACATGTTAAATTCATTTGGAACTAGTTCTCCGTCATGAATACCATTATTGAGACCTGACTCCGTAATTGCAAAAAGGTCATAAGTTGATGCTAATATATTGTTGTGGAACGTGTTTGTTTTCGTCCGTAATCCTCTGACGTTTTGGTAGTAGATTAGTACGCAGTCATTCCAGGCTTTGATTGCCCTTTGCTGTTTTGCTGGAGTTCCGAAACCAAATCCATTGATTAAATTGCGCATTTAACGGCCAACTATCAGCATTATTTATTTTATCAAACAGGGATTCCGGAACTCCCACCATAAATGACGCATAATCTCTGGTTGTTTTCGGGACTATTTTCTTAACTTTTATGTCCTGCGATCCACAGATTCCCACAACGTGTTCACTTATTGCTTCCTCAGTAGTGTCAGGATGCAAAGACCACACGTGCAAGAACTTCTTGGCCTGAATTGCTTGAAGCGTGGCTATCTGGGAATTTCCTCCTTTTTGCACCACATTACTATGTCGTTTAGTTTTTTTCTTATTATTTACTATCTTCCATTCTTCAGACGTAACACTGTCAACAGAAGGTATTTCCGCGGAGTCGTACACACGCTCGCTTATGGTTATGGACGCAGCCTTATTCTTCGCACGCTCGGTCGCTCGGCGCGCACGTTCCGTCTCCTTCTTTTGCGGTTCTTTAGCTTTAAATGCTACGTTTGTCTCACTTGGCCGCGGTGAAGTTGGTATCACGGCGTAATTCTCCATCTCGCTCTTCGATGAATTTAGTCCGACTTGAACTTCGAGCTTGTCAATTTTGGCACATAAATTTGCGACTACCCTCGTTTGTTCTGTAATGGTGACGAAGTATTCATCGATCTTTCGTTGTTGATCTTCTATTATTTTGTTTTGAGTTTCTATAGCAACTGTTTGTCGCAGTTTTTGTTGTCAATGCTGCAACTTTCTTCAATAAATCGTTGAGAGCCGTTTCAACGTTAAATTTCGACATTTTTACCGGTAAACGGAATAAAATCACGGAGAGCTAGTACACGTAAATAGATATAATTATCTTTTTTTTATAACATCGCCTTGGACTTGTCTGTAAAGGTGTTATAATGTAATAAATAAATAAATAAATAAATAAAAAAAATGTTAAGACTATGGCCCCTGCCTAAACAATGTTATTAATATCCATCGACAAAAGGCAGGGGGTGACTTGCACACTCAATAAATGGGCCCCCATAAACGGTCGCTAGCACGAAGTGACGTAGCAACAAGAGGGCAACATATCCTGAGGTGCTTAAGGAGTGGAGAGGTATACCACGGCTATCAGGACAATCCCGGAAGTGCGGTCAAGATCCCTACCAGCACCTTACTGGATTATACATCCTTCTCCCGAGCACGTTTGCTCTTGCGAATCTCCACTCAAGCCAGCCAATAAAGGCAAGAGAGAGGTGGGAGCTCTGTTCCTCGTCAGTGTTCACTACGGCCGGCCAATAAAGTCAAGCCGGAGATGAATAACAAGAATTCTCCCGGGAGATCGGGTCCGTGGGGTCGTTAATGTCCAACAGTTCGCCACAAAACTGCCCTGCGGATTTATTTATTTTATTATTATTTTCAATATTTATCTCAGGACCCTGAGGTCCTGGACCTTTGGAAGGCGTACGAGGAGCCGAAGCCAACTCGCAGAGGCCCTTTAGATAATTATAATGGAACATGATACCAACCGACGATTATCCCTGTACGCGCTATGCTAGTGCACCCAAGGACAACCCCCGGTTGTTGAAAAACTATTGCGACATATGGAGAACAAAGATAATAGAGCTATGGTTTTATTTAATTATTATTATTATTACATTTATTTATATTTAAATACATATTTTATACATTTTTAAATATTTCCTTAAAAAAACATATTAAAAAAAAACATTTAAAAATATAAAAAATAGTAGCCCACCGGCATCGGGAACAGGGTCCAAGCTACCGGTGGTCAGGGCTCCTGAGAGAGGAACCTCCGGACAATACGCGCCGTGTCTAAGAGTACTGCTTTCTGGATCAAGCCCTTGATCCAACTGCCTAACGAGAGCCTCCTTAGATGTTGGTCGAGGCTCTTTGATATTAATCCATTGGCCGTCACGACTATCGGTACAATGACTGCTGTATCCACTTCCCACACGTCGACAACTTCGCGAGCCAAGTCAAGATACTTAATTTGCTTATCTTTCTCAGCTTTCACGAGGTTCTCGTCATGAGGGACCGCTATATCAACAATCACTGTACGACGCTCTAGTCGATCTATCACCAGTATATCAGGCTTATTGGCAACAATAGTCCTGTCAGTGGTGATAGATCGATCGCAATACAACGTGATACTGCCATTGTCGAGAACTGGGTCGGGCACATACTTATAGTACGGTACTTCTGATTCCACAAGATTGTATTTAAGCGCAAGTTGCTGGTGAATAATCCTGGCTACGAGGTTGTGTCTATGCAAATAGTCTCCGTTGGCTAGGTGAGAACACCCAGAAATAATGTGTCGGATTGATTCCCCGGGCCGGTGGCATGCCCGACAGATGTCAGCCGTACCGTCCTTCACAATATATTTCCGGTAGTTGTTCGTCATCACAACTTCGTCCATTATCGCACAGACAAAACCTTCGGTTTCCCCGAAGAGGTCACCGAAGCGCAGCCAGGATACAGACGCTAATAGGTCTACATCGGGTCCATGTAGGACCTGGTAAAAGCGCCCGTGAAGCTCCTTACTCTGCCATGCTTCCCTGCGGTCATTAGTATCCAGTATTATAAGTTTGCGCCAGTTCCCGTTAGCCAAGGAGAGCGGAGTGAGGCCCTTGTCCACCGCTACCACATCTCGGTGCATACCCACGTCGGTTTCTAGGAAGTATTCCCTGAGACTGCATACCTCGCCGTTGTGTAGGGTCTTAGCATTTAAAAAGCCACGACCCCCACATTTCCGCGGGATATACAGTCTCATCACCGATGACCGTGGGTGATACATTCGATTTGCGGTAAGCAGTGTGCGGACCCTCCTATTCAGGGCGTCAAGTTCTGTCTGAGTCCATTTGAGTATGCCAAAAGAATACATCAAAACCGGCATGACCCAACTGTTGAAGGCGCGCGCCTTATTCCCACCTGATAAGAGACTTTTTAGTACCCTATTCAGGCGGCCAAAGAAGCGCTCCTTCAACGATTGTTTCACGTCAGCAGCATTAATGCCTAACGCTTCCGACATACCCAAATACTTGTAAGTTTCGGTTGAGCAGAGGGATCTAAGGTATATGGAATCCGAGAGCTGAGTTCCCACGGATTCCATAATCGCCCTTCGCTTTACATGCATGACTGCACATTTATCCACACCAAATTCCATCCTGATGGCACTACTGAAGGTTGCAGTAACCTTCAATAACTCCATCAGTTGCAAGTTGTTGGGGGCAAAGAGTTTCAGATCATCCATGTAAAGAAGGTGAGATATATTATTATTATTATAAAAATCTAACCACTGTTTTGGAACGTTTACAAAAAGTTAATTTAAAACTAAATCCGATAAAATACGAATTTTTACGAACTGAAATTGTTTATTTAGGTCACAAAATTACGTCTCAAGGAATTTTACCTGATGACAGTAAAATTGAGTCATTGCGCAAGTATCCGGTTCCATTGAACGCGGACGATGTAAAACGATATTTAGCATTTGCAAACTATTATAGACGTTTTATACCAAACTTTTCGAACATAGCATATCCATTAAATAAATTATGCAAAAAGAATGTACAATTCGTATGGACACCCGAATGTGACGAATCTTTTCAAAGATTAAAATCTACTTTAATGTCACCGCCTATATTGCAATACCTAAATTTTTCAGAAAGTAATATTTTTGAATTGCGAACAGATGCTTGTAAAACAGGACTAGGAGCGGTTCTTTCAAACAAAAACGGTCGCGTAGTTGCTTACGCGAGGCGTATTTTATCGCCGGCGGAAAGTAGATATCCAATTATAGATTTAGAATTACTAGCTATTGTATGGGCTGTAAGGCATTTTAGGCCCTATCTGTATGGCAGAAGGTTTAAAATCTTTACAGATCATAAACCACTCATGTACTTATTTAGTTTAAAAGACCCATCGAGTAGGTTAACCAAGTTTAGACTATATCTTGAGGAATACGACTTTGGGGTTATATATATCCCGGGTCGGAATAATACAGCCGCAGATGCCTTGAGTCGACTTCCAATGACTATGACTTCTGATGATTTAAAATCAATCGAAGACCATGTAGTTAGTGTATTAACTAGAGCTCAAGCGAAAAGATTGGAACAGGATTCGATACCAACATGTAACAATGATTTGACAAAAATCCCAGTACAAGTAACATACAACATGATCAACCTGGGACAGTAGAAATTCTTAAAAAGCCTAGTACAGGATTCGATACCAACATGTAACAATGATTTGACAAAAAATCCCAATACAAGTAACATACTACATGATCTTTATGGACAGTTATACACGTCAATCACAAAACCCACTACGAATCTAGCAAACGACCCAAGAGCTAGGTTGACCCGACACTATACCGAAGATATCCCGGACGTCAGCCTGTACGAGATTAGGATGGCTCTGAAGCAGCTTAATAACAACAAGGCACCGGGTGATGACGGAATTACAGCCGAACTCCTGAAGGCGGGTGGTAAACCGATCCTTAAGGCCCTTCAGAAGCTGTTTGATTCCGTCATATTCGAGGGAAAAACACCACAGGCATGGAGCGGAAGTGTGGTGGTACTCTTCTTTAAGAAGGGCGACAAGGCCCTGCTCAAGAATTATAGGCCCATCTCACTTCTGAGCCATGTCTACAAGCTGTTTTCCAGAGTCATCACGAACCGTCTCGCGCGCAGGTTCGACGACTTCCAGCCTCCCGAACAAGCCGGATTCCGAAAAGGCTTTAGCACCATAGACCACATACACACGCTACGGCAGGTTATACAGAAGACCGAGGAATATAATCTGCCTCTCTGCTTAGCGTTTGTGGATTACGAGAAAGCCTTTGATTCGATCGAGACTTGGGCTGTGCTGCAGTCTCTCCAACGGTGCCAGATTGACTATCGGTACATCGAGGTGCTGAAGTGTTTGTACGAAAACGCCACTATGTCAGTCAGACTGCAGGACCAGACCTCGAAACCTATCCTCCTGCAGCGGGGTGTGAGGCAGGGAGACGTCATTTCTCCGAAACTGTTCACGGCCGCAATGGAGGATGTCTTCAAGGTTCTGGACTGGAGTGGATTGGGCATTAATGTCAATGGCGAGTACATCACTCATCTTCGGTTTGCCGACGACATAGTAGTCATGGCTGAAACTACGGAAGAACTCAGCACAATGCTCAATGACCTCAGTAGAGCTTCCGAAAGAGTGGGTCTTAAAATGAACATGGACAAAACCAAAGTCATGGTAAATAACCATGTAGCACCCACTCCGATCAAGATCGGAGACTCTGCACTCGAAGTTGTAGACGATTACGTCTACCTTGGACAGACAGTCCAGTTGGGTAGATCTAATTTCGAGAAAGAGGTCAACCGTCGAATCCAACTCGGCTGGGCAGCGTTCGGGAGGCTGCGCGGTATCTTCTCATCCAATATACCACAGTGTCTCAAGACGAAAGTCTATGACCAGTGCGTGTTGCCAGTGATGACATACTTGATAAACCTCGCCACAAAATGAACATTCGTGTATAATTTGTTGATTATATTTAGTTTTCTTGCCTTTACCTTTGCCTTTATTCTTCTTAATATTCTTGTTTTCCTTATTTTCTAATTTTATCTTGGGTACTTTTTTATTCTTGTCATTTTGTTCGCTATCTAGTTTTCGTTTGTTTTCAGCTTTTTCCTCTAAAGCAGCTTTATATGGTGAACTTGTTAAGATTTCCGATTTTTGGGCCTTTACTCTACGTTTCTTGATAGCTGGAGCGAAACTAAAATCGTAGCGCTAGTTGAAGGTTGATTCCAGTCTTCATTATCTATCATAGTAGGTGTTGGACACTTATCCTCAACAATTGAATTTTGTTCAGGTAGTTCCTGTCCACCAACCAGTTCAGTTATTTCCGTTGTACAATCCTGGTCAATTGTTTCAGATATACCAGGTTCCATATTTTGCAGGTTAGGTTCGTGATCCGGTTGTAGAACAGATTCGTTTTCATAAACTGTTGATGGAGCGAAATCCAAATCCGTGAAAATATCTCTATTGTAAGGAAAAATTCCCGCTTTTTGAAAACCGGCAGTGGCGTTTTGTACCGTGGCACTTTTTTCGAAAGCATTACGAACAAGTTTGGCTACATCAAATTGCGTAATTCGTCTAGATGGATGGTTTTTCTGGAATATGTCTACAGCTCTCTCAAAAGCAGCTTTGAAGGGACCATATATCCAAAGGCTGTACTTTATGACTTGTGTGTGGCGGAATGCTAACTATAATAACATGTTTGTCCTTAGCCATAGTTAATCCTTCTAAGTTCTGGTGAGAAGCATGGTTGTCTAAAATTAGCAATACAGGCTTTTCCTTGGTAGGGCGAGTTGTTTCAATAAACATCTGAAGCCAATTATTGTAGTTGGCATTATTAATCCATCCAGAATCTGAACACCAAGCTTGTGCACCATTGGGTGCACCATCTAATAAGCGGTCATTCATGCGCTTTCTCTGGCCAAAAATGAAACAAGGGGGTATGAATCTTCCGGTTGCACTACAAGCACAAATTACAGTAGTTAATTGTCCCCGTTCATTAGAAGCTACGACACCGACCTGTCTTTTACCTTTAACAGATATAACTCGTGGTGGTTTTCCGGCACTTGTTTTTACGCCTGTCTCATCCATATTATAAATATCATCTGGGTGACACATGAAATTATGCTGTGACAGCACATGCCACAAATTATCATAGAAGCGACCTACTTGCGTGCGGTTAAAAGCAGAACAACGTGCAATCGAGGTAGGCTCGGGGTGCCTAAAAGATAATTGAGGATGCCTTTTCATAAATCCTTCAACCCATGCTTTGCCGGCTTGTTCTCCTTTAAAAGGGTGGGGAATATTATTTTGTTTAGCCAGTTGAAATGCCAAACCCTTAAGAGATTCTATTGTTAAGCCGAAAAACACACCAAGTTCTACAGCTAGTTCATATATCTCTTGTTCAATACTTGCGTCGAAAACTGGTCGAAATCTTCCCAAAGTCTTAGTTGCATCTCCTTTTTTAATATGACGATGAAGAGTTCCAACGGGGATTCCATACTTGACTGATGCAGACTTTATTGTTGTTGTTTTCGCCTCTTCCATTGCTTTTTTCTTATCTTCTTCACTCCAAGCCGCTTGCTTTGTCTTTCTCTTGTAGTTATGGACCATCTGTGAATAATTTGTTTAATCATTATACAGCTTCAAGACAATCTGACGTAAAATACTAAAGAAAGGGCAAAGCGGAATGTGTTCCGCTTTGCCCCTTTGTCAAAAATTCCACTTTGCCCATACGGTATTTTTGTAATAATAATAAAACTGTTCAAAACCTGATAGAATTACAAGATTAATGGCATGGAAACGAATAAATAAGATCATGAAAGCAACAAAATAGCAAAACAGAATGACACAAAAACGTACTTTTACTCATTTAATTCACTCTTGAAGATTACGTGTTTTCACAAAAATTGGCGCGAATTTGATCACAGCACGCGTGTGTCTCGCTCGGTTGTCGCTGGCGCACTGAATTCTGAACGCGGCCACTAGAGGGCAACGAGAATGCGTCGACATCGCTGCGCTGCGCGTATTATATGTATTTATACATAATTTTATTCATTTCCACTTTGCCCACCCGTTCCAGTTTGCCCCCCCTTCCCCTTGGTGCTACACCGAACGGAGTCGTTGGAGAAGATACCATCGTTGAGGTCAAATGTCCAGTAGCTGCGTACAAAAACGGCATAGAAAATGCTATCAAACAAAACAAGGTCCAAATTCTAAAATACAATAAAAAGACGAACCAAGTTACTATAAATAATAGTAACTGGTACTATCAGGCGCAAGGACAGCTACGAGTGACGGGCAAGCAGCGATGCATTTTTGTGATATGGGGAGGTGAAGACGAAAAAATGGAGATTTTATACATCCAAAAAGATGACGTCTTTTGGAAAAATAAAATGGAGCCCAAACTCATCAACTTTTACCACTCACACATTCTTGCAGAGTTGGTAGATTCTCGACGAAACCGTGGTATGCCTTTGAGAGGTTCTGAAAAAAATTTGGAGTCGCTATCAAGCTAACAAGTTGAAACATATACCCCCTATTTTATTTTTGAATATATTTATAAAATCTGTTATACCTGCTTTTCATTTCTATAAGAACCGGTTCAAATTCACATACAAAAACATCCGGACCCAGAACAACTACTTTTTTTTTGTTATTATTGATAGGCTCGCGATTTGACTTGTGGATCATACAAATATATTTTGTTCCGTGAGGGAATCGAACCCGCAACACGTAGCACAGCAGTCAATCGCTCAGCCACCACGCCAATTGTGCCGACTAATTACTTGTAGGTGGGTACCTACATACCCAATGGGTATTCAAACAGCGATCTGAAAAGTAGTTATCTATACTAATATTATAAAGCTGAAGAGTTTGTTTGTTTCGTTGAACGCGCTAATCTCAGGAACTACTGGTTCGAATTAAAAAAATATTTTTGTGTTGAATAGTCCATTTATCGAGGAAGGCTATATAACATCACGCTACGACCCTTAGGGGCTGAGCAGCGGATGACATCGCGGAGAACAGCTAGTTTTATTATAAGTAGGCCGGTATTCGTAAATAGATGGATATAATAATAATGTAAACACAGTGAATGGATATACGAGTAAGTAAGTAGGTACAAAGAATTCACATAGACAAGTCTTGTAAGTACTTGGTACTTTTAATGTTACAATGTCAAGATAGCTATGATATAATAGTATGCATAATTTGTAGCCTTTGGATATGATTACTTATCAAAATAGTCGGGGATGTCCTTTTTAACTATTATTATAAATATTATTTATTGTTATAGTTATTTATTCTAAGCGGCATTCTTACTTGTAGGTACGGTTTATTTATTTAGTGCACTACATACATACTTTGAAAAAATAAACATCTCACACCTACTACACAACTAATAAAAATACAAACTAGAGTTTTGATAGTTTCATTTGCCGCGTGCTAGCTAGCGGTGTGCCGCAGAGCGGGGGGCCCCGCGCGCCTCTTACGTAGCTGTGTCTGCTTCACCCCCGCGATATCTACGTGTCCACGATACCATTTCGCCTTAATATTTTATTCGCTGTGTAAACAGTCGCAGTAATTTATCGCATGCGATAAAGTACTTGCGAATCTCGTATGACATAATCGTAGGCGAGGATTTAGTTCTTGCCTGTATGTAAACATTATGATTCGATAATCTTATGGAGATTATTGCTTGCGATATTAGCGTACAATTTCTCGCCAAGAAACGGCCGAGAAACTCTCTCCATCTAAATGGGCCTTAAGAGTCCAGGATGTCCGACAAGGCTCACCGACCAAGAGGAAGCTAATATAATTAAAGTTCTGTTAGCAGCTGCAGAATACGGAAGCCCTTTGACTCTTCTGGATTTGCGAATTGTCGTACATAGGTACGTAATAATTAAATGTGTTTTATTAACAAATATATTCAATAGGCACCTACTATATAAACTAAATATGTACATACTTGATTTTTTTGCGCTTCACTGAATTCAGTGGTATTATTTTTCAGATACTTAGAGGGTAATGGCAGACTTTCCATTTTCGACAACAAATTACCCGGCAAGAAGTGGGCCTACTCTTTTATAAAAAGACATTAATCTAAATTAGCCTACAGAGTGGTACAAAATATAAAAAGAAGCTGTGCAGAAAAAACCCCAGATGAAATGAAGAAATATTTCACGAATTTACAGCTATATTGGAAGGTATTCCTAATGAAAACGTATTAAATTATGACGAAACTAATTTAACAGATAATCCTGGGTCCCAAAAGTGCTTATTCAAAAGAGGAGTGAAATACCCTGAAAGAGTATTAAATAGCACGAAGGGGGCTATCTCCATAATGTTCGCAATAACTGCAGGAGGAGAATGTCTCCCTCCTTACGTTGTATACAAGTCGGAGCATTTATTTACAACATGGACACTAAACGGTCCTAAAGGATCCAGATACAACCGCTCTAAATCGGGATGGTTTGATAGTGTTTTGATCGAAGATTGGTTTGAAAGTATTATACTACCATAGGCTAAAAACAAAACCGGTACAAAAGTTTTAATTGGGGATGACTTAGCGTCCCACATAAATCCCAAAATTGTGACATATTGTGAAGAAAATAACACGCAAAAATAATACGTTTTGTATTTTTACCTCCAAATTCGTCCCATTTGACACAACCGTTGGACGTTTGCTATTTTGGGCCATTAAAAAAACTGTGGCGAGAAATTTTACTGAATTACAAAATAAAGAACCCTTGGAGAAACCACGGTTCACAAAGGACATTTCCCAGACCTACTCAAAAAACTAGTGGAACAGCTTAACGAAAAAACAAATAACATAATTAGTGCCTTTAAAAGTACTGGTATTGTACCATTCAACCCCGATAAAGTAATAATGAAATTACCGGATTTAATGAAATCAACGATGACATATCAGGGGTATAGAATTAAAACATTTTCATTTCGGGACTGCGTAATACCTCAAAAAACAATTTAGTATCAAACATGGCTCTGTTGCTAGTAATTTTGAATATAAAAATAGGTTTAGTATCAAACTTGGTTTCGGCCCTTTGAATTGAGTTTCAAAGTTGGTTACGTCCAAATTAACCAATGGGAGTACTCCATTTGAAACAAAACAGTAATTATATTACGTCGCTTCATTCTTCAGATACAAGTTACCATGTAGTGCCTTTATCCTACAAGGCCCTATTCGCACATTTAAAGAATCGATTTTTAATCGATATTCTATTTTTTTTTTTATCTGTCAACCTCACTAGCGTGGCGTGATGTTCGTGCTGAGTACCTCATTCCTTTTTTTTGCGAGGCAACGTTCGCACGTGCCTTACTGTAGTGAATACTTCGTGCTCAAAATCATCGTTATTATGCCGAAAAGAAGAAATCAGGATAAAATTGAACGTTATCAACGTAAAATTCAAAAACTTCAAGAGCAACAGAAAACATTTAGAAGAATAATTTATTCGTCGGAGGACTCCGACGATAATTCAGGTTAGTAATCCGTTATATATTAAGTGTTGAGTGCAGTAGTGACAAAATAATTTGGACAAATATGATTTTCCAATAAGAATGCCTAGAGGTTGACCGCGTGTCATCACGAAGGTAACTTTTTATACCCTGAGGTTAACCGCGTGTTAGCACAAAGGTACTTATTTCGTAATTGCCTAAAAGGATAATTACATACCCAAAAACAAACATTTGGCCTGGCGGTGGATCGTGTATCCTCACGATGGTTATTCATAGCACCTATCGCATTAGCGATATTACCTAAAAACTTAACCGCGTGTTAAGATAAGGTAAAATAATTATCTGAAAAAAAAAAAAAAAATAGTCTACCCTCAATTAATAACTTTTATTTTTTGCTGGTTTTAGACGACACGCGTCATAAAGACGACGGACCAGGTCCCGTGGAGTTTACCGATCACAGTGGCATGGATCAATTGTTACCCGATGAGGAGAACAAACCTGATGACGAACAGGAATCAACCCCCATACCGGAATTGAACCCGGATATTCTCTCTGCGTTAGGTGAGACCACGGAAGAGACGCCAAAGTTCGGTTCAAAAATCCATGAAAACCTCACGAGGCTTTGGCTACCTATCCTCCGGAAAGGGATGAATAAGGAAACAAAGGAAAGGCTTTACAAAGAGTACCTGATTCCTGAAAATTGTTCTTTGTTACAAGCGCCTCAATTAAATCCAGAAATTTTGGCAGCAGTAAATGAAGGTACCCGTACCCGTGACAAAAGAGTTGCAGCAGTGCAGCAGCAATTAGGACACGGAATTGCTGCTCTTAATAGAGGGTTAGATTTGCTTCTTGATGATGAGAAGGATAAAGTTCAGGCCATTAAACATTTAAGCGACAGCTGTCGCTTGTTGTGCGATCTGCACTTTGAAGAAACGGAGGCGAGAAAGAAGTTTGTCACTCCAGGTCTCGACAAATCGTTTCTAAATATTATGCAAAATACTGATCGTGATGAAATGCTTTTTGGAAGCAAACTTTCAGACAAAATAAAGGCCACGAAAGTTATCGAAAAACATGGCTTGCAAATTAAGAAGCCGCCACCAAACCATAAAACTCCTACTTCGTATCAACCACCAATGAACCGGCCACGCTCGCAGGGAAACTGGGGAGGCCCTTCTCGCTTCTCGTCGAACAGGGGGGGGCGAGGAGGGCAGAGGAGGACTGCCTCAGCAGCCCGCAAGCCTCAGACAGGGACCGCTCAACAGAAGTCATCTCAGAGCAAACAACGTGTAGCATCTCAACAACAATAGAGGTACACGCTGGCAGAATCCAAAAATTTTATAATTGTTGGCTTAAAATTACTGATAATCCGGTAACCCTTAAGTGGATTTCTGAAGGGTACTCTATACCTTTTTCTAAAAGTGTGAGTCAAGCATCAGTAATTAATAATTCTGTATCCCCAAGCGATCAACCGCTTATGCAAAAAGCTATTAAAAAATTGTTAGTGTTAGGAGCTATATCCCCATGTCAAAGATCTAAAAATGATTTCGTTTCCAAAATCTTTTTAACTGCAAAACCTAACGGAGGTAAACGATTTATATTGAATTTAAAAACACTAATTGAGTTCGTTTCCACTACCCATTTTAAAATGGAGGACCATAGGACCGCAGCTAGACTTTTACCTAAAAACGGTTACATGGCAAGTATTGACCTAAAGGAAGCATACCTTTTAGTCCCGATTTGCAAAGAACATCGTAAATACTTACGTTTTCAGTTCGATCAAACATACGAGTTCAATGCTATGCCCTATGGTTTATCTGTCGCTCCTAGGGTTTTTACAAAGCTAATGAAGGAGGTTATTAACTATCTAAGACATATGGGCTATAGTTCAGTTATATATCTCGACGATATTTTGTGTATAGGTGATACCTACGATGAATGTCGCGACAACGTCAATAAAACACTGACGTTGCTCAAATGCCTAGGTTTTATCATTAATTATGAAAAAAGTTTTCTTGAACCTCGACAAACTTGTAAGTTTCTAGGTTTCATATTCAATAGCGTCGATATGTCGCTAAGCCTGCCAGAGGAAAAAAGAGTTAAGATCATGCACTTAGTAACAAAGTTCTCTTCTCTCCCTAAATGTTCCAATAGGGAATTGTCTCAATTGATTGGTGTACTTACTGCAGCGTGCCCTGCAGTTAAATATGGTTGGTTATACACCAAAACTCTCGAACGTCAGAAATATTTAGCACTTCAAAAGCATTGTGACTTCGAAGCAAAAATAAATCTATCGGAAGTCATTTTACCGGACTTAAAATGGTGGAAAATAAATATAAACTTAACAAGTCACGCCTTGAGAAAAGATATTTATTTCGATTTGGAAATATTTACGGACGCTTCTAGGTCTGGCTGGGGGGCAGTCTGCAATGGCAATCGAGCAAACGGTGGCTGGAAGAACGAGGAATTATCGTTTCACATCAATTACCTCGAATTGCTAGCGGTTTTCCTAGGTTTGAAGTGCTTTGCAAACTCTTATAATAACTGTTCCATATTGCTTCGCGTTGACAATACAACTGCGATTAGCTATATTAATCGTATGGGAGGAGTTCGGTTTCCACATTTAAATGAACTGACAAAAATAATTTGGCAATGGTGTGAGAAACGAAATATATACCTATTTGCGTCATACATTAATACACACGATAATATAGAAGCCGATGAAGAATCCCGGAAAACAAATATAGACACAGAATGGGAACTATCGGATTGGGCCTTCCAAACGATAGTTCAAAAGTTTGGTGAACCAAAAATTGATCTATTTGCTTCCCGCACCAATGCCAAATGTACACAGTACATTTCATGGAAACCGGACCCTGATTCTATAACCGTAGACGCTTTTACAGTTAATTGGCAATCAATTTATTTTTATGCTTTTCCCCCCTTTGCTTTAATCCTAAAATGTTTGAGAAAAATCATTGACGATGCAGCCACCGGCATCCTAGTTTTTCCTTACTGGCCCGGACAGCCTTGGTTCCCATTGCTAAAAAGAATGCTCATGTCAGACATTGTTTTCTTTGAACCTAATGAGAACCTTTTACATTCCAATTACAGGTCTCGCCACCCGCTTCACAGCAGCCTTACCCTGGGGGCCGCGACGCTCTCAGGACAGCATTTACAAGACTAAATACCCCAGACGTAGCGCTAAACTTAATGTTAGGCTCCATCTCAGAAAATACAATGAAACAGTATTCTGTCACATACAAATATTGGTGGCTTTTTTGTAGTGACAATAATCTCAATGCCTTTGAAGCTTCAGTATCATCAGTTATAGTATTCCTAGTTGAACTCTTTAATAAGGGAGCATCCTATGGAGCTATCAATAGCCATCGATCTGCCCTTTCATTACTCCTCGGGAATAACATTGGAGCAGATGAGCGGATTAAACGTCTTCTCAAAGGAATTTACAGAAAAAAGCCAACTCGTCCCAAATATACTATGACTTGGGACCCAAAATTAGCACTAGACTACGTTTCCCATTGGTACCCTAATACTAATCTTGTTCTTAACAAATTGACAAGAAAATTGTCAATTTTATTAGAGATCGAGTACAAACCTTCTCCCTCATTAGAGTGCAAAACATCAATAGGTCCCCCTCTGGTATAAAAATTATAATAACTGATATGATAAAAACTTCTGCAGTAAATCGAGAACAACCCGTTTTATATTTACCGTATTTAACAGAAAATCCAAGGATATGTCCGGCAAAGACTCTCGATGATTACCTCGAGGTAACATCAACTTTACGTCCCGAAGGAGCCGAGAGCCTTCTGCTAACTGTTAAAAGACCATATAAAAAAGCATCGTCTCAAACTATTAGTAGATGGATCAAACAGACCCTAGCGGAGAGCGGCGTCGACGTCACAATGTTCAGTGCACACAGCACGCGCCACGCCTCCACCTCGGCGGCGGGCTCCGCTGGAGTCTGTCTTGACACCATCAGGAAGACGGCTGGCTGGGCCAGCTCATCTCAGACGTTTGCTCGGTTTTATAACCGCCCAATAATTGATGATGGAATATTTGCTCGTTCTGTCTGCGCCATTAGTAATCCTAATTGATAAAAATATGTATTAAGTCTAAACTTAGTCTATTAATAATTGTTTTTTTTTGTTGCTCTAATAACGATTGTTTGATTTAAAATTAAGAAACAGTTCGTTTTGTTATTTAAATAAAAGTTTTCTATGGATAACAAAAGTTTAATTAACTAATATCTCTGAACATCTACATGGTAACTTGTATCTGAAGAATGAAGCGACGTAATATAATATAAGATCAAACGAACTTCTTGAAGTGAAGTTCGATCAATATTATATGAGTCGCTTCATTCGAAGATACAGAGTCCTCACCCACCCAGACCCATCACAGAAAACTTATCTCTAATCTCTAAACAAGAATGAGGTACTCAGCACGAACATCACGCCACGCTAGTGAGGTTGGCAGATAAAAAAAAAAAATAGAATATCGATTAAAAATCGATTCTTTAAATGTGCGAATAGGGCCTTGTAGGATAAAGGCACTACATGGTAACTTGTATCTTCGAATGAAGCGACTCATATAATATTGATCGAACTTCACTTCAAGAAGTTCGTTTGATCTTATATAGCCGCTCTTTAGATTCTTTGCAAAGAGCTCGTTGTTTTTGTGCAATGTTTAATAATATTTACCAAATATTAGTGTGTTATCTATTGTGAATCCTCAAAATTATTATAAATCCTACACCTGTTGGTAAAAATAATGCAAGAAAACGAACGCCACAGCCCGAAAAATGGAAAGCAAATCAAGCAAAAAAAACTGAGGTAAGTTTGAATTTTCCAGGGCCGCATTCCTGGTCCTGAGGTCTGTTTGACTGTTTGTTATTATTTTATGAAAATAGTAGTATAAAACTACTATTTTGAACAAGATTATTTTATGTTGTCTAAAATTATGGCTGTAATTTTGACTGATGCGAAACTATAGACGAATGTTTTTTTATGGAAAAACAACGTAAGGCTAAATTGCGCAAAATTTGTAATGGATCATTTATGTTGATTTTTATGTTGATTTTATGTTGATATTTTTCGTTAATTATATTTTATCCCAAGGAATATTTTTTTTTTCTAACCCATTTTTATTTTGTTTTAGGTATACTGCAAAGACTTTGCCAAGAATACCACGTTGCGAACATAAAAGCAAAGCATTTGAGTGTAATAAAATTACGGGTCTTGTGTTGCGCAAATTTCATACGGCATTCTATAAAAATGCGAAGAAATCTTATCAAGTTGCAATTATATTAAAATGCTGCCAAGCGATTCCTATTAGAAGATTAAGACCTAGGACTCAGACCTCTTCGAAAGCCACCAAGCAGTTTACGATAAAATATCATATAAAAGTCGACAGAAAATCTGTACATGTGTGCCAAAAAATGTTTTTAGCAGCTCTTTGCTTAAAGAAAGGACGCGTTGTAAATTTGGTTGCAAGATCTTTTGAAACTGGCGAGTTTCCTGTAGAAAAACGAGGAGGAGATCACAAAAGCCATTTATATAGGGACAAAAAGACAACAATACACGCATTTATACAAAAACTAGAGGTTTCCGAACCACACTATTGCCGTAGTCAATCTTCTATCCGCAAATATTTGCCCAGCGAAGTCAAAATACGAAAATTATACAAACTATATAAGTCTTCATGCCCAGACCCAGCAAAAGTCTTATTTTAGACACATTTTCAACACGGAGTACAATATAGGTTTTGGCAGTCCTCAAACAGACATGTGTTCCACGTGCTTACAGCTTCTAGAAAAAATAAAAACAGAAAAAAACTTTTTAGAAAAAAAAAATAACCGACTTCACTAAAAAAAAACACTAAAAGGATCAAAATAACTTTAATTTTGGAAGTCGGTGTTTCTCGGTATTGTTTGTTTCTTATTTAACACCGACTTCCGAAATTAAAGTTATTTTGATCCTTTTAGTGTTTTTTTTTAGTGAAGTCGGTTATTTTTTTTTTCTAAAAAGTTTTTATTTCACACTTTTTAGTTGCGATACACTTATAAACAGAGTGCCTATTTCTCATGACAATTCCAATTAACCCAAATACTGCTAGGTTACATTGTTTTATTATAAAGTTCCTGTGTCTACCTTCCTCCTTCCGGCTCCATCATCAGATCAGTTCGATAGTACCTTATAGCCAAAGAGCATCTCACGACAATTCTAATAAGCCCAAACACGGCTAGGATACATTGATTAATTACGGAGTTCCTGTGCCTACCTTCCGGCTCCATCATCAGATCAGTTCGATAGTACCTTATTGCCAAAGTGCATCTCATGACAATTCTAATAAGTCCAAACACGGCTAGGTTACATTGATTAATTACGGAGTTCCAGTGCCTACCTTCCGGCTCCATCATCATCATCAGATCACTTCGATGATACCATTTTCAACGTAACTATTCAGAATCATTCATTTATTTGTATTGTCATAGTCGCTTAACTATGTATATCTTCATTGTAATATCTATTTGTGTATGAAGTTCCGTTGACCATTTCTGGTCTTCTTCATCAGTTCCACTTCATCAAATGTTACTTTTTGACTGTAAATGCTTAAGTTCTTGATGAAAATACTAAAATTACCATAGGGTTGCCTATAATTTTTGAGGAGTTCCCTCGATTCCTCATGGATTCCATCATCAGAACTGGATTTTGAAAAAAATGGGACCAATCTGGAAGCATATCCTGTATAGGGAAAAAAAAATTTTGCAAATCGGTCCATAAACGACGGAGTTCTGAGGTAACAAACATAAAAAAAAAAATAATGATAAAAAAAAAAAAAAAAAAATACAACCGAATTGATAACCTCCTCCTTTTTTTTGAAGTCGGTTAAAAAGACGAAAGAAAGAAAGACCAGTACAGGGTAGAAAAAAGAGTACATAGCTTAAGGGTAAAAGCTTTTTTTTCGCTTTTGAAGACAGAAGAAGGTGTTAAAATAATTTCATATGACTGTCAAAAGAACTTGAACCTGCCTAAAGTTCCAGATCAATCATGTTACTACAGCAGACAGCTATACCTTTACAATTTTACGATCGTAGAAGGAACTTCCAAAGCACCGCTAAATAAAAACAACGTATTCGCTAATGTTTGGACAGAAAACACCTACGCAAAAAATTCAAACACAACAGCATCTGCAGTTTACAACCACATGAACAAATGTGATTTGACCAATATAAAAACTGTCAGACTAATTTCAGATGGTTGTGGAGGTCAAAATAAAAATTCCACCATGATTACAATGTGTTATAAGTGGCTTTTGGAACAACCCACAATCAAAATCGTCGAACTCGTGTTTCCAGTGACTGGCCACTCTCATCTGCCCGCAGACCGTGTTTTCGGAAACAGCGAGGTTTTTCTTAAAATGGACACAATTCTATCACCACACCAATATATGGATATAATTTCGCAGCAGGCGACTATCGTAAAAGTGGGCGAAGACTTTCCCGTATATGATTTTAAAAAGGAAGCAGAAACTATTATAAAGCCTCCTGGGCAATGGAAAGTGCAGTTTGCACAGTGCAAAAGATTTTTCATAAAAAGATCAAAGAGGGCCGGAAATGTGTTGGTGGAGTCGGAGAGGTTTTATAAAACTAAAATATTCATCAGCTTACCTTGCCTGCAAACATTTTTATATTTTGCTAAGCTGATGAATATGGTCAATCCTAGCGTAATACATCCAAATATACCTGTGAAACAATTAAAAATCAGGGATGTAAAGACTTTGCTCCGATTTTAGGGATCCTGATATCAGACCCAGAAGTCGCCAATTATCCGTCCATAATTTAATAAAATTTTTAGATGGCTGACGAAAATTATCTTACCGGAGCTCAAATGTCTGAGCCTCCAAGGGGTTTCAATCGAGGAAAGTTTCCTCATCGTGGTTCGAAAGGTCCGCGCGGCAGAGGTCGTGGAGGACAGAATAACAATACTGTTAGAAACAGGGCTCTGAACTGGTTTAAAAAGAGCGGTTAATTTCGATGAAATACCGGTAAATATATCGTTCCTTCATTAACCGGTTAAACAAGTGAACTGTTCATATGTAACCCAAATGTTAAAGGTTACCGGTTACATAAGCACAAACGGTTTTGACACCCAAATTAACCGGTTAATTCCGTAAGTCGTAAATATTTTTCGTCTACTTTTTTAACACTTCCAACAAGTTATAGTGACATTAGTACATTTAGTACCCCAGAAAACATTAGGAAAAAAAATGTTTGATCTGAGAACGTCAAATACAACCGCAGAACTTAAATGGTGCGGGTAGATTCATGTTTCGACTTGCTTAGTTTTTTGCGCGCCCGCAAACAAAGCGTCGAGCAAACCTACGCCAGTCGCTACTCACTCCTCGTTCAATGCGTATGGTTCGGGCAATTCGTAAACTCACAGCGGTGATATAACTATTTGTATTATTGTGGTGAATGTGATAGCTAAGTAGGTACCTACCTATTTATTATGGGGAGAAAAAAGTGAATAGAATCTATTCCATGTTTACGTACGACGAAGAAAACAAAAAATCCAAGTGTCTAATGGAGGGCTGTAATGCAACTATCAAAGTAAGTGATTTTCTCCATTCTATTTTTTATAAATATTAATATCATGATTGCTTGGTACCTATTTGTTATACTAAGTATATAAACACAGCTATGGTAAACGAATAGTCACATAACAAAGTACTTACGTACTTTTTTGACTGGCCACGGACCTACCGATTTCGAACCGAACCGACAGAAAAGAATTGAAATCGGAAGGCTAGGATGTTACACAAAATCCGTCACATACCTACCAATCCGACCTATTCGTATCGGTAGGGATGTGACGCGTGGTACATTTTGTATTGCATTCTAACCTTTTGATTTCTTGGGCCTAGGTAGGTATGTGGCCAGTCTTAAACGAAACGGAAATACTCATTGTTATTTTTTTTTATGCTACTTCAATCCAATACAGATAAATTTCATATTAATTGACAATCGCGTAATTGGAAGTGAAAAAACATTAAAATAATACTTATACCTTTTAGGTATATGCGCATTATTTATATAGTGTTTATGTTTTTAGGGAAACCATGGTGCAAACTTGTTACGACATTTTTATTCTCAACATAGAGCAAAATACGAGGAAATTCACAATATAAATTTGGCAGCTAAAGAAAACATGCCGCCGCAAACCTCTAACGCCACCAAAAGTGTAATGCAGTGCTGTACGAGACTTGTAAGAGATCATGGACGTCGATTTAGCTTAATTGAAGACACAGCTTTCAAAGACCTTCTTAAGTTAATACCAGGGGTGACACAAAACCAGCAGCAAGCAATTAATATAAGAAATGTACGATCCAGTATACAAGATATGGCTCACGAAATTCGTGGAAAGATCTCTAACGAAATCAAAAATAATCTACTTGCACTTAAAGTAGACGTTGCATCTAAAGTTGCGAAGATTTCTGGGACTAAATATACAGTATGTCGTGGGTAAGTTCCTTCAGAATGATTTTGAGACTATTTTGTATAAAATTTCCATTACAGGATATCGATTTGGAAGTTCATCGTAGCCCCCTCCCCTCCCTTCCCCCCTCCCTCCCTTAAATCGATGTCCTGTAATGGAAATTTATACTAATTTTTTTTTTGTTTTTAAAAACGTCGCCCCATACTAGGAATTTCGCAAGAAATCTGAAAAATAAAACAAATTATTATAATAGACACTCACATCAACACCTCCTCCACACATCCCATACACGTGCACACACACACACACACACACACACCACACACACACACACATATATACATCAAGAGAGAAATACCATAAAATAATTAAATATAAATATATTATATTAAAATTCCAGGTGATGCTGCGAAAAAAAAGTGGAAAAATCTCCGTGATACATTCGCAAAATATCTTAAAAGTACGAAAACCACTACAGGACAAGCAGCAAAGAAAAACTACGGCCAGTGGCAGTGGGCCGAACAAATGAAATTTCTAAAACCACATTTAACTTTTGCTAAAACGATAGATAATATTAATGATCCCTCTGAAAACGAAAGCATTGATCAAACCGACGATGCCCAAATTGCAGTTGAGAATAATGAATCACAACCGGTAACACAAACTTCTGCATCACAGGCTGAGATCATTGCTGCACGAAATGCACCTATTTCAAATACTCCGCCTGGATCTAACACTCTTACGCAAAAAAATAACAATAAAGTCACGCCAGTCAACCAAATGCTAGAATATTTTGAAAGGAAATCGCAAAAGAGATCACAATCACAAATGGACGATTTGGAACATATATTTATTGGATATGCAAAGAGTGTTAAGAGATTGTCGCTCCGTAGACAGACTATTATAAAAATGAAACTAGCTCAAATCATAGCAGAACAAGAATTAGCAGAGATCGATGAAAGCCCACGTGTCTCGCCTTACACTAATTCATCGACTCCTTCAATCTTTTCCGATGATGGCAATTATTCTAATACTTACAATACAAGTGCACCAAATATTTTGGACTTAATTAATAACAGTAACACAGAAATGACATCATCTGCGGCTACGGCAACTTTAAACTTTTCTAATTACGCCGATTATTCCAACACTCCTAATACAAGTTCAACAGTTAATTTACAACCGATTATTCATAATAATAATTCAGACGAGACAACAGCCGAGGCTGTGGTTACAACTCGTGAACATGAACTGCACGGTTTGAATGAAGAGGCAGTAAATGCTGATGGTGATTCTACTGCAGCGAAATATTTCAAAACATTCTCGGCTCAAATCTGATTTTCATATTATATTGACTTCATAATTTTAAATGATTAAACCTCTGAATGATTAAATCTTAGTCTTTTTTCTTTAATAATTTTGGTTATAGAGATTTTGCAAAATTGGGTGTGAGCAGATGCAAAACATAGGTACTAACCTTAAAGTTATTGCTAACCGTTCCTCTGCAGAAATAGCTTCGCGGTATTTTGTATCTTGTTTTGTTATGTCTTCTTTAATCAGTTCTAAAATTTCATCGAAACATGCTTCTGGCATTCTGAAATAGATAAAAAACCGTTGTGGGCTGTTTCGTAAATCTCTCATTAGGGTATGGTATTCCCCATATTTTTTTCTTTCCTTGTTAATATCGTGTACCCATAACCTTTTCCTGTAAGTAATAATAATTAAGTTAAAATATAAGAATACTTTGTGATAATACTTATAAGGCACAGTCAGCGGCTCACTATGAGCCGTCATTAAGCGCGCCATGCTCTTTTTAGGGTTCCGTAGTCTACTAGGAACCCTTATAGTTTCGTCATGTCTGTCCGTCTGTCCGTCCGTCCTGGCTCGTTCTCCGCCGTTTCTGCACCGATTGCCACGAAAATTGGTGGAGAGATGTATATTGATAATCCAAAAATTGGTTTTTAAAATTATCAAAAAATAATTATTTTTTCCCCCCCTCCCATACAGCGAAAAGTTAATTCGAAGAAAAAAATCGACTTACCCCATCGTGTGGGGTATCGTTAAAAAGGTCTCTTTAAATACAACAAAAGTTGCCTTGAAACCATGTAGATCAAAAACCCCAGTCTCGAGATATATTAATACAAAGTTAAAATTAGAGCGTCCCCCCCCCCTTAACTTTTGAAATACTATTACAATAATTCTGAAAAAAATGTGCTGTATACCTCCAAGTAAGTACTTTCAACTAAAACTATAGCGGACTCTGTATCATACATAGTTATTTTTATACAACTCGACCAACTTATGAAGTGCAGTTGCCCTAACTAAATGGTAATGTATGGAAATAACTACCTACTTATGGCTACGGAACCCTTTCATGTGCGTGTCCGACACGCTCTTGGCCGGTTTTTGAATAGAGCTTTCACATCAAGCGTAACTGCCAATTATGCGCTAGGTGTGAAAGGTCTAATCAAAATAGTATTGTGCGCTTACTGATGGCACATAGTAAGCCGCTGTCGGCGCCTTATATGTGAAAGTGCCCTAAGTTATTTGTGCAAACTCGTATAAGCACACGTGGGGCGTTGCGCGTCGCGTGTGGCTTAAACGGTCGCATACAACACCATACGTTTAACGAGTAGTAGTAGTAGTAACGTAGACGATCCTGGCCTTCGCCACACAATAATTTGTGGCTTAGGGCTCTTACAGACGAGCGACAGTTTGTCAGCAACAGTTCGCGACACTGGTCGACGGTCTGCGACCGTCGCCGACAAGTGTCGCGAACTGTCGCCGACACACTGTCGCTCGTCTGTGAGCTCTTACTCAATCACTAAATACAATACTTACCGTGTTGTTTGTTCCGCAAGAGCAAGCAATAAAAGGTCTTCCTCATCAGAGTCAGACTCTGATGTTAAGTACCAGGATGTCATCACCACAACAATTTAGTAGTTACACCAGATTCCAGATAAAGTCGCGCGTCTTCAGTGATTGTTCATCAATTAATGAAGTTGGCGATTCGCGCCGCAGTCGCGCAGGTATGCACGTCAGTTTCGCTTTGCAGACGCTCCCGCATCGCGTCCCGCGTCCCGCTTTACTGACGCGCAGGTTTGGCCGAGGCTTAAGTCCTGAGAACTTGGTATCAAACTAGGTTATATACTGTCGATGATGCTCTATTAGACTGGCTGAAAGAGACACGTAAACTAGATCCTAATAAAAAAGTACGAAATAAAAAACTACATGTCCCACCGGGTAAATCGGTATGTACAAGCGATTTTGAAAACTTAACCCTTTAATTCGTAACGTTAGCTATACTTAACATTCATAATTCGAAAAATCCACTGACAATATTATCGGTTCATCTTACGATTTTCTTCTATTAGTAAGTACAGGGCATCACTATGCGTCCCTAGAAAAATAAAATACGTCATACTAATGTCAATTTTGACAGTATTGTGAAAAATGGCGTTTCGATCGCGAGCTGCTCCCGCGCAAAAGGTAAGAAATATTTTTTTCAATCAAATTTCGTATTTCATGTAAAAATAACATATTATTTATGTTTTTATGATTGCATTCTACGACATTACTAAAGCTATCTTACACATATCGCATGGGAGTATGCGCTATAACATGTTAAAGTTGAATGTTAGCTATGTTTAACATTGCGAAGATACCAGTGATTGCCTTATTGATAAGAATATAAAAAATAGCTAACATTGCGAAATAATGGAGGATGTACCTAATTGCTTTTATTGGTATTTGGGGGTATTTGCATGCTCAATTTTGCTTTATTTATTTTAGGGTAACCAGCGATTAGAGCGTGTGAGGAAAATACTAGCACTTGTCCCACCACAAGATGCTTCTTCCAGCGATAGTAGCGAAAATGACAATGAGATCGATGTACTAACTGATGATACTGTATACAGTTCCGAACCCCACTCATTAGATTCCTCGTTTGAGCGACTTAATATTTTAGAGAATGATGAGTTTTTGCCGGAAGAAGTATTACCATCTACACCCGCTATAAGTAAAGTACTCGCCACACACAACCCACCACAACATTTGCCTGCACTACAATCCATTTCTTCTGTGTTATCCATGTCACCAAGTCCTGTTGCTTCTACAATAGTCAAAGAAACACGTTCAAAAAAAAAACCAGCAACTAATTTACCTCATTTACTAACCAAAAAAAAGAAAGGATTTTTAAGAAAGCCACTTGAATTTAAATGGGAAGGTAGTAAATTTAAACATGGTGCAACCTTGGAGGAAATAACCTTCACTCAATTTGGTTCGGAATCGAAGTCTCCGTCTGATTATTTTGCGGATTTTTTTAGTGAAGATGTAATCAACATAATTATTGAAAATACAAATTTATACTCAGTGCAACGAAATCTCAAGTCTGTAAATCTTACTCATGACGAGAGTTAGGATATCGTCCGAGTAACGTAATCGCTGACTAATGCAGCGGATGCGCCCGTGCGTCATGAATAAACTGCACAATTGCAGAATTGCAGATTTTAGTAATAAGTTTTTGTTAATAGAAATATTATAATTGTAAATTAGTCTTGTAGAACATTTTAATCAATAAACATTGTTTTAATTCAAATAAATATTTTTTTAATAATAATTTCGTTCGCCGTAACTTAACTGGCGCAGTCGGTAGGAGTGCTATCGTTATCTTCGCGATCACAAATTCGAATCTACGAAGGCGAACAACCTGCGGGAGTTCTGGAGAATTGGGAGTCCTGCTGTCCTACAAGGCCCGGCTAGAGATGCAGAAGATACTGTGGTGAGTGCTTGTTGTATACCCAGTTTCCTATGCTATATTTCCTGCCGTATTCTATAAATGTTATCTGTGTTTTTGTTTATAGGCTAAAATCGCTATAGGCAAATTACATTAGTTATAGGAGTTTATTATATTCATTTGAATTTAGGTGCTATGTATGCGTGCTAAAATCGCGGTATACATTTCGCATTTTGTAGCAATTCATTCTGTGTCATATTTACTTGTTTACGTATGCGCTATAATCACTATCCGTAAAACATAATTAAAGTAACTTCAAGCTAACTTCTTAGAGAGTAGGCAGTGTCAGGTATTATACATAATCTCAATAATATCTTAGTGATTTAGAACTAATTTGTTTTGTATTCCTATTTTACAATAAAATCACGATGGCTATGGCAAGCATCGACCTAGCGACTTTCAGGTTCGTTTCAGAGCTGTTGCCAAAATACGATGGCAATCCTAAAACATTAAATTACTTTATTAGAGAAGTTGAAAATGTGATGCTATTACTGGATCCACAAGTTAGGGTGAATCCCGCTATTGTTAGTTTAATTAAAAGCAAATTAAGCGATTCGGCGATCAGTGCAATAGCCTCCGAAGAAACAGTTGATAGCTGGCAAACAATTAAGGCTGCGTTGACGCGTAGATTAGGCGAGCCGCGTAACGAAATACAGTTGATGCAAGAACTAACGCGTTTGCGTCGTAATAAAAATGAAGACGCCGAGGCGTTTGGTAAACGACTAAGGGAAATTCTAGACACTCTAAACGTAGTAGGTAGGCATACGGATAAGTCATACTATGAGAGTATGGTCATAGATCAATACGTTAATAATTTGGACTTTCACGTCTCTATTGGCGTGCGAATTGCACAACCTACGACTCTTGAAGCAGCCATAGTAACGGCTAGGCAGGAGGAGGCACGTTTGGCATTCAATAGACTCAATAATAGTTTTAATGCACTTTCGATCCAAAACAAACCAAAAGAAATACCCAAGCCAAACCAAACGGTACCCCAAAATAATAAATTTGCCCCGCGTAATAGCTGGAACATAGATCAGAGACAACAGAGGGGTCAAGGCACACCCCCGGGAAGACCCGCTTCAGGTAACGTAAGACCTAGTGGTTCTGGTACTGTCAGAAACCCAGGTAATTTTAGGCCTCAGCCGAATATATTTCGCCAGCAGGTGAACCCCCCGCAAAAGGTGTCTGACGTCACCATGAGATCGGTAAGCAAGCCCGAAACACCACGTTTCGCTTCCGAAGAAATGTTTTATAAACAGCACAACCAAGACCAGTGTTACCCTGACCACGACGCCTACTATGAAGGTGAGTATAATAATAATTTACAACATAATGTTGAAGACTACAGCTACACTCAGGAGATGCCTGTGGAGGGACTAAACCATCAGGATTTTCCCCAGAACGAGGACCCATTGAACCACGGCTAGTAAAGACGGTTCACCTCAACAACCAAGGTAAAGACCATCTTCCTTATATAGAATTGCCGGAATTTCAAGGTAAATTTTTATTAGATACTGGAGCTTCGCGTTGTATGATATCACCTGACGCAATAGCCGGTACTAATCTTGAACACTGCGTTGAGCGCGAGCCATTCCAAGTAAAAACCGCGCATGCTGTTACTCGCCATGAATATGTTGCTATTTTACCATTACCCCCACAGTTTAAGACAGACATATATATCATAAATTCTTAATTTTCGATTTTGACCCAAAGTATAAAGGACTAATAGGGATGGACTTGTTAAAAGAATTAGGGTGTAACATAGATTTTAAAAATAAGCTATTGCGAACTTATAATACCAAAATACCAATTTATTTTGACTATCCAACAAAAAGACTAAAAATTGAACCCAATTGTGAAAAGTTCATAACAGTAAAAACGAATTGTATGGACGGTAACTATATCTGCGACGACTTTAATTGGTTTAAAGGACTCAAGTCACCCGCCGCTGTAGTAACGGTAAAAAATTGAATTTTTAAGACATCTGTAATTAATTTAACTGACAAAGAACAAGTAATCAGTAATAATTGCCACTTACCCCTTGAGCCTTTACCACCACAATTGATAAATCAAAATAAAACACACAAAATTAACACCCTTCAAACTAAAACTGACATTGACAAAGAACTTTGCGAAAACTTAAAGAAAATTAGAACCAGCCATATGAATGAAGAAGAAAAACGTGAGATTACCAAAATTTGCTATCAATATCGTGACGTATTTCACTCTGAAAACATACCATTATCTTTCACACATACTGTAAAACATGAATTAAGATTAACTGACGACACACCTATTTTCGTTAGAAACTATAGACAAGCCCCGCAACAACGTACAGAAATTAAAAATCAAATAGACAATTTATTAAAACAGGGAATTATACGTGAAAGTATTTCAACCTGGTCTTGTCCTGTCCATATCGTCCCAAAAAAACCCGACGCTTCAGGAAAGGTTAAATGGAGACTCGTCATAGACTACAGACGACTAAACGATAGAATTGTTGAAGACAAGTACCCTTTACCGAACATCAACGACATACTTGATAGATTAGGGCGCGCACAGTATTTTACAACCCTCGATTTAGCAAGTGGCTACCATCAATTGGAAATGCACCCTAACGACATAGAAAAAACTGCGTTTACTACAGAAAGAGGTCACTATGAGTTCCTAAGAATGCCGTTTGGGTTAAAAAATGCTCCTAGCACTTTTCAGCGACTTATGGACCATATTCTTAGAGGGATAGACAACGTATTCACATATTTAGATGACGTCATAATTGCAGCCACCTCACTGCAGAATCATAATGAAAAACTCAAGTTAGTACTTCAGCGATTCAGAATGCATAATCTCAAAGTACAATTAGACAAGTCAGAATTCTTACAAAAACATGTGAATTTTTTAGGACATGAATTGACTGACCAAGGATTACAACCCAACAAAGACAAGATAAAAGCTGTTTTAAATTTCCCCGTACCACGAACACAAAAGGACATAAAGTCCTTCCTAGGATTAGTAGGTTATTACCGAAAATTCATTAAAGATTTCGCGAAGCTTACAAAACCATTAACAGCCTGTCTTAAAAAGAACGCAAAAATTGTTCATAGTAATGAATTCTTAGACGCAGTTAACAAATGTAAACAAATTCTGAGTAATGCCCCAATATTACAATACCCGGACTTTGACAAACCATTTATCTTGACAACTGATGCATCCGACTTTGCGTTAGGCGCAGTTTTATCGCAAGGCAATGTTGGTGCTGACAAACCAGTAGCGTTCGCTTCGAGAACTTTATCAGAAACCGAGACCCGTTACTCGACAATAGAGAAGGAATTACTTGTGATAGTTTGGGCTATCAAATATTTTAGGCCTTATTTGTATCTATACAGATCATAGACCTTTGACATGGCTGATGTCCCTAAAAGACCCCAACTCAAAGTTAACACGTTGGAAACTAAAGCTAGCAGAGTACGACTATAAGGTAGTCTATAAAAAGGGCAGACAAAACACTAACGCTGATGCATTATCCAGGGCCAAAATCTTTCACAACAGCATAGATTCTCTAGCTGTCAATTTTGACGATAACGACGACGATGACATTATAAACAGAATATTTGAGAACGCCCGTAGACAAGCAGAGACAGATAACGACCGAGACAACAATAATGACGGACCTAGCAATAATAATAATGACGTAGAAGCAAGAAGTACTAACCATCCCCACACTGACAACGGAACGGACTCAATGAGCATTAATACAGTCGACCCTGACCAGTTAGTCTCGACAAATCATACTCAACCCGATAATGAAAACAACGGCATCCCGATTTTATCTGATGCAATAGACAAACAGCTAAAACAATTTCATATTAGGTCTACCCCGGGTTTAACATATAGAGTGGAAAATAGATCAACTAACTCTAGGACTGTTATTAAAGATGTTTTCATCCCCGTTAACAATACAGAATCCGAAATCATTAGGTTCCTAAAAGAGCACACAATAGCAGACCGTATCTTTCACTGCTATTTCTACGATGAAAATCTGTACTTTGCCTTCTCGAGAGACTACACTACAATTTTCAACGACAGGGGTCCTAAACTTATAAGATGTACGTCACGAGTTACCCTTGTTGAAAACAAAACGGAGCAACAAGAACTCATTAAGCGATATCACGAAGGCAAATCGGCACATAGAGGTATTCAGGAGACGTATAAACAACTCCACAGAAACTATCACTGGCCTAATATGCTATTGTCAATTCAAAGATTCATTAATCAATGCGACATGTGTTTAAGAGCCAAATACGAAAGAAACCCTTTAAAACCCCCACTAACGTTAACAGAAACACCTACAAAACCACTTCAATATCTGTTTATGGACCTATATTCCACTGGAGGCGCGACGTTCCTGACAGTTATAGATAATTTTTCAAAATTTGCCCAGGCTGTACCGCTAAATGCTTCAAGCAGCGTTCATATCGCAGAAGCTTTATTACAAATATTTTCCATACTAGGATTACCTCTGAAAATCACCACAGACTCAGACACGAAATTCGACAATGACGTCATAAAGGAAGTATGCGCTTCTCATGACATTAACATACACTTCACGACCCCTTATAATCCGAATTCCAACTCACCCATTGAACGTTTTCACTCTACCATTGCTGAAATAATAAGAATCCAGAGAATGACAAACAAAGATGACCCTATACAACTACTAATGAAGTACGCCATTATTGCCTACAATAATGCCATTCACTCTACGACAGGTTATACACCGGGCGAGCTTTTATTTGGTCATACAGCATCCAGGAATCCACTAGAACTGTACTATCCTAAAGAGTTCTATCAGGACTATGTCCTTAACCATCGTAAAAATGCGGAAGCAGTACAGGATTGCATAGCAGCTCTCGTATCTAAAAATAAGGAGCAGGTGATAGAAAAGCGAAATCAGGCTGCTGAGGCGATCACGTTTAAGGTAGGTGAAACAGTATATAAACAGGTTGCAAAGACTACGAGGAGCGACAAAACGAAGCCAGTATTTAAAGGCCCGTATAAGATCATTCATCTTCATCCTAACAATGTTGCCGAAATCATAGGAAGTCACCCCAATTCTAAATCCATCAGAGTTCATTTTAAACTTTTACGAAGACAACATCTTGTTCCAGGACCCTCGTCACAGGAACCTTCCTGCTCTACGCAACCGCCAACCTGACTCTTAACCCCGTAGAGAACGTCAATGGTATTCTTTTATTAAAACAAGGTCAAATTTTGAAGCAAGTAGATACGTTTAGTTTGGCCTGCGTATATAACGTATCTGTCGGCGTATGATCGCCATCGGTGTCGACGTCACACAAAATACACAGTCACAATAATATAGATTGATAGGAAGTGATAATAAAGAAATACCTTACTCCAGTTCAAGGTGTTTATTCTATGGGCGGTGAAAGAGTGCCTTTCTAATCACATTACATCGGTTTTTATACACAGAAATTGACAAGCATAAAAATTCACTATGAAGGTAGAAAAATATTTAAAATAAATAAACGAAACGGAAATTGTCACAATAAATTCTTATTTAAATGTGACCGGATGCTCTGATATTTTAAAGAAATAAAAAGGAAGTGGTCAGGTTAAATCCTCACAAGCTTAACCGGATGCTACAATATTTTTAAGAATTAGAAAGGAAGTCGTCATTTAATTTGACATAAATTGAACAGGATGTTGCAATATTTAAAGTAATTCGAAAGGAAGTTATCAATTGAAATCCTTGTATAAATTCAACAGGATGTCGTAATATTTTAAATAATCGAAAGGGAAGTTATCAAATTAAATCCTTAAATACATTCAACAGGATGTTGCAATATTAAAATAAATAAACAGGAAGTGATCAAATTAAACACTTATCAAATAATGGTTTTGCGCCCATACGGCCATTCTGATCTCAGCGCGCTCTCTGCGCTGTACAGGAATTTACATCAATTCAGATCACTCACATTAGGTTTAATCTTCATTATAGAGCATCCGATATTCAGAAATCAGAAATAAGAAACGTTTACTTCAAACCGATCAATTACAGGCACCCTTGAACTGTCAGTCAAAAAAAACAAGTGAATCTAAATCGCACGTTCCAAAGCGTAGATCTCTATGGAGAAGAACGTGCAAGAAACTCCATGGACACTCTTTTAAATCATATTATGAGTTACATAAATCCTGGTTACAACTTGGTCGCTTCTAATATGTGAGCACAATGTAGATAAGTAATAATAATTAAAAAAACGAATTAAAAAATAGAAATTAAACTAAGAAAAAGGCAGCTAAGAGATGACCAGTCTCAACTGACGGCACCCGTTCACGAGCATGACGCGTGCCCCACTCAGCTCAACCATTTTGAAGATAACTGAATGACCCAATAACACGTGCCACCATCAGCGAGACATTTGAGTGAACATGACAAACTCTCAACTGCACTGCTCATAAAGTCAAACAGTTGTAACCTAATAAAAATGCTTCATTGTACTTCACATTCACAAAACTTGAAAAAGTGCTTCTACATTATACAATCATTTTACATAAAATCGGCGTCACCCATATCAGGTTAGCCATAAAATTACACAGCATCAAACATTTTATCGGCGTCACCCATATAGGGTTAGCCCAAAATCAATCAGTATCAAACATCTTATCGGCGTCACCCACATAGGGTTAGCCCAAAATTACACAGCATCAAACATTTTATCGGCGTCACCCATATAGGGTTAGCCCAAAATCAATCAGTATCAAACATCTTATCGGCGTCACCCACATAGGGTTAGCCCAAAATTACACAGCATCAAACATCTTATCGGCGTCACCCACATAGGGTTAGCCCAAAATTACACAGCATCAAACATTTTATCAGCGTCACCCACATAGGGTTAGCCAAAAATTACAGTATCAAACATTTTATCAGCGTCACCCACATAGGGTTAGCCAAAAATTACAGTATCAAATATTTGGTGTGAATTGGCTGATTGGCATTACACGGCATCAGTCGCCTTCTAGCCCTAATTCGGCATCACCCGCCTAGGATCTAGCCATACCAAATGGCATCACCCGCTTGGATATAGCCCCCTAACTAGCATCACCCGCCTTGGATCTAGCCATACCTCATGGCATCACCCGCATTGGATCAGCTCTAGACAGGGAAAAAGGATACGCATGGTGGCCAGCCAGCGCAATAGGTGGAAAAGGGACTAATTAATCTAATAAATCTAAGATCGCGCTTAAAGAATGGTTAATGGTTTGAATAGATTCGAATAAGAAATCAATATAATTTATTTCATAGCAATAAGCAATTCACATTTAAAAAAACCTATCTACGGCATCACCCGCCTTGGATCTAGCCATATTCCTTCATGGCATCACCCGCATAGGATATAGCCCCCCTAACAGCATCACCCGCCTTGGATCTAGCCATCTCTTATGGCATCACCCGCATAGGATCAGCTCTAGACCGGGAAAAAGGATACGCTGGTGATCAGTCAACGTAATAGGTGGGAAAAGGGACTAGTTAATGCGATAAATCTAATTCACAAATTCTCCGCCCATACGGTCGGTTCATTATAATTAAAAACTCAGATTCATGAACAGCGATTTTTCGGAACATCTTAAATAATAACTGTAACCATGCTTCACTTTATAGCACTATTTAGCAATACTTGTAAAATTTTAATAGAAACTTCTAAATCTTTGATCAAATTTTGCCATTGTCTTTGGTGCCGATACAGTAAGACATCCTTTTTTAAAAGATCTCATTTCATCTTTGTTCGTATCAAATCTTAACTTGTCTCGAAATTATCGCTCGTCCATCCTTAATTTACATGAAAGCTTAAAACACAGTGGCAATACGTTAAAGCAACACAAACATGGGAAACTCACGTACTTTTTGACGTAAAATAAGTATAGTCAACTGCAAATCTCTAATTGCCACTGTTTATGAAGCTCTTCAAATGTCAACCTGACAGTTTGCCCGACCAGCATCGTTAGCTATTTATTAGATGTGTGGATTGTGATAATCAATACCCGGGAGGGTCTTTTTTAATTAAATCGGACTAATTTGGTCTGATTATAACTAAACACCAATTCAAACGATTACCGTTTATTTGTAAGGTTTACCGTTACTTTTTCTAATATTATTTCGTTTAGAAGGCTATATATTTAACTAATATTGAAGATGTGACGCAATCATGTTTAAGAGTTTTTATTTTCGATTTGAATTTTATCAAAGCGCAACGCAATTACCAATCCTATCAACAAAACTAAGTTGCTCAATTGTGTCCAGCTCTTGTTTTACGAGATGCCAGCCGTTATGATTAATCGTAAAATTACTTTTGGAACAAGATATCAACTTATTGCAACAGGATATCCTCATTATGAATTTAACAGGGACTTGCACTTTACCAGCGACTTCATTCGCGAGAAAACCTTAACAACCCTTAAACCGTATTTTGAGGGTAGTTTTAAAGAACTAATAATTACAGTCTTTACTATTAATTTTGATTAGAATTTGTGCTAAGTTTTAAGTTTATTAACCCAAAGAGCAAGATTCACCCACACAACCTTTGACATCTCCCAAATCGTTTTATGGGATAGTTTTGAAAAACGAATAACGAAACCTTTTTAGCTAAGATTCCTCCTTAGTACGACGCAAGGCAGAGGAGGATCAACGGTGTACTCTGTTCCTGTTTGAAAGAACTATACAAGAAGTGGCCCAAATGTTATGTGTTTCACAACTGAATATTTAAAAAATTAGCTTCAGAAAAATAGAGGTTTTGAACGTTTGCAAATTAATATTGATTTTAGATTCGATTCAATTGCTCTAACAATCGATCCAACAATTGATCCAACCCCAACAATCAACCCAACAATCCATTCAGTCGATCCTACAACCCAACAATGTTTGAATCGAACTATCAAACCCAGTACTTACAAAAACAAATTTACACAGGATTGAAATCAATTCAATTTTGACAGATGTTTTTACAAAAAAATCTCTAAATTTCACTTTCAGGCGGTTGATTTCAATCTTTCGTTATTTCGTTTATGGAAACAAGAATTCTTTTTAGCAACATTTAAAATCGACTAATTTGCGGTTCTTCGGAGCCGTCTCCGTGAAAACTTTGCGGAAATACTACGTTCAGAAGCATTGAAAACGAATGGAACACTGACCCGACGAGTCAGGACTAAGAATGTCATTTTCAAATGACAGTTTCAAAATCGACAATGACAGCTACTAAAAACGACAATGACAGCTACTAAAAACGACAATGACAGCTACTAAAAACGAAAATGACAGCTACTAAAAACGACAATGACAGCTACTAAAAACGACAATGACAGCTACTAAAAACGACAATGACAGCTACTAAAATCGACAATGACAGCTACTAAAATCGACAATGACAGCTACTAAAATCGACAATGACAGCTACTAAAATCGACAATGACAGCTACTAAAATCGACAATGACAGCTACTAAAATCGACAATGACAGCTACTAAAAACGAAGGTTTTTTGGTTTAAATAATTTATGTTTGTACCGTTAGTTTTTGATTGGTCACGTTTACGGAAAGTTTTGAAAATGGAGACTAGTATGGGCAAAGAGTCAGGAGTGTTAAACTACAATACACATTTCATAAAATCAGGATAAATACCAGTGACAAGAGAATCAATTACCTCACCAGCTGTTGCTTCTAGCTGCACTCACTTGAAGAGCGTCCATACCTTGGTTGCGTAAACCGCGTGGCTGCTCGCCTGCTCCAACGTGCAGTCGCGCCACCACTGGACGTCGTCAGCATACCGGAACTCTTCGCCAAACGTCTGAATCAGGTCCTGCTTGTTTTGCTCCCATGTGGTACATTGCAGAGACCACGTGTTAGCCCAGGTCTTCGGTCTTCCTTTCAGTATGCCAATAGTTGTAATGATTTCGTCAACATTGGCACACCAGTCCTTGATGTGAGCGCCCACCTCGGAATCCAATGGCAGTAGGTAGGAATTGCCATAATCCCGAGAAGGGACAAGGGTAGCGGACAGTGCTGCAGTCACGGCACGACCCGGAATCCAGAGGACTTCAGTAGGAGCGGGCTGGATCCCACCGCTGCTGTCGGCGTATGATCGCCATCGGTGTCGACGTCACACAAAATACACAGTCACAATAATATAGATTGATAGGAAGTGATAATAAAGAAATACCTTACTCCAGTTCAAGGTGTTTATTCTATGGGCGGTGAAAGAGTGCCTTTCTAATCACATTACATCGGTTTTTATACACAGAAATTGACAAGCATAAAAATTCACTATGAAGGTAGAAAAATATTTAAAATAAATAAACGAAACGGAAATTGTCACAATAAATTCTTATTTAAATGTGACCGGATGCTCTGATATTTTAAAGAAATAAAAAGGAAGTGGTCAGGTTAAATCCTCACAAGCTTAACCGGATGCTACAATATTTTTAAGAATTAGAAAGGAAGTCGTCATTTAATTTGACATAAATTGAACAGGATGTTGCAATATTTAAAGTAATTCGAAAGGAAGTTATCAATTGAAATCCTTGTATAAATTCAACAGGATGTCGTAATATTTTAAATAATCGAAAGGGAAGTTATCAAATTAAATCCTTAAATACATTCAACAGGATGTTGCAATATTAAAATAAATAAACAGGAAGTGATCAAATTAAACACTTATCAAATAATGGTTTTGCGCCCATATATCCTATTTACACGAAACGACTTTGAAACTTATGTCCTTATATGCCAATACTAAGGCTGCTGAAAATAACGAGCAATCAAATAGGGCATATAAAGATCAAATAGATAATAGCTTAAATTTAATAGGTAAGAAGATAGTGTTTATTGCGCCGCACCATAGGTTTAGACGTGGTTTTATTAACGGCCTAGGTTCCATTGTAAAAACCATAACAGGCAATTTAGATTACGAAGATGCTATTAAATTCGAAAATGAAATATCAAAATTACGAAATTCAGTAAATAAAATTAATGTGTCTCAAAAGCAATCATTATTCATAGCAAAACACGCAGTTGAAGAGTATAGTAAACAGATTAAGCTTTTAGACGAAAATCAGAAAAAACTAAATATAATGTTAAGAAATACCACTTTTAACAATAATATTATAGTAAATAGATTGCACTTTCTAGATTTATATATACAAATAGACTTCAGTCTGCAATTGCTGTTAGATAAGCTAGTAATCTTAGAAGACGCCATGACCTTTGCTCAGTTAGAAGTTATGCATCCAAGCATCATATCCCCACACATTCTTATAAACGAAATGTTAGCTATTCAGAAATCATACAATTTTAGACCAGTGGATAGCATTACTATTAGCAATATACATAACTTAGAGAAGTCTATTAGTGTAAAAGCTTATAGTACAGATCACACGTTAACATTTATATTGGACATTCCTTCCATTGATATAAACCAATACGACCTAATTCATCTATACTCCATTCCTGACAAACAAAACCTAGCAATCATTCCTAAATCCAAATACCTCGTACTGGGCACCAACGAGTACTCGTACCTAGAAGAAGACTGCAAACAGATCACACAGAATACACAACTCTGCACGTCGTTGAACACCCAGCCTGTTGATGAATCAGAAGACTGCATAATTTCACTCGTGAAACACCAAAACACAAACTGCACACGAGCCAAGATAGACCTCAAACAAGGAAGAATCCAGAAACTCCAAGACAACAAGTGGCTTATCATCCTGAAGGTAGAAGAAGTCCTAAGAACTAAATGTGGAACTAAATCTGAATACAAAAGGATATCAGGAATACATATCGCCAGTATTACAAGTGATTGCCAAATGCAAGTACTTAACCGAACACTAACGACAAACAGCAATACTGTCGCAGCAGACGAAATCATACCACTTCCCAGTAAAGCCGTGATTCCAGAGGAGAACACCCATTTCAACCTACAATTGGAAGATATATCACTGGACAGCATCCACGAGCTGATAGAACGAGCCGACAACTTACAAGAACCCACAATCGATTGGCAGACTATGATGGCTACGCCCAGCTGGTCAACATTAGGACTCTACCTCATCCTGATGACAATCGTTCTATGGAAGCTTTGGCAGTGGAAACAGCGACGACCGATACATGATCAACCTCGCACCGAGGACGCTGCGGGAAGCTGCGGGACGCGCTTCCATCTTAAGGAGGGAGGAGTTAGGATATCGTCCGAGTAACGTAATCGCTGACTAATGCAGCGGATGCGCCCGTGCGTCATGAATAAACTGCACAATTGCAGAATTGCAGATTTTAGTAATAAGTTTTTGTTAATAGAAATATTATAATTGTAAATTAGTCTTGTAGAACATTTTAATCAATAAACATTGTTTTAATTCAAATAAATATTTTTTTAATAATAATTTCGTTCGCCGTAACTTAACTCGAGTTGCTGGATTTTATTGCTATCAATCTGTTAATGGGTGTTGTTAAGATGCCGTCTTATCGCGACTACTGGAAGAAGGACCTTAGATATAATCTGATTGCCGATATTATGAGCTTAAAGCGTTATGAACAAATTCGCCAGTTTTTGCATTTCGTTGATAATTCTCAACAAAATGGAGATCGTTACTTCAAAGTCCGGCCGATTTTAGAAGCAGTACGTAGAAACTGCCTTAAAATAGCAGAGGAACATCGCTATAGTATCGACGAAATGATGGTACCCTACAAGGGTACAAGAGCTGGTAACAGGCGCCAATATTTGGCAAAGAAACCAAAAAAGTGGGGTTTTAAAATGTTTGTCAGGGCTGGGGTATCTGGCTGTGTCTACGATTTTGTTCCTTATGCAGGAGAAGATACATTCAGATACCATTCCTTCACGGAATATGAGAACTCTTTAGGAGTTGGTGCCAAAGTTGTAATAGCTCTCTGCCAGAGTATTAAACGTAAACCGGCGATTGTGTATTTCGATAACTTCTTTTCATCTCTCGAACTGATTCATCTGTTACGTAGTGAGTATGGTATCTTTTCCTTGGGCACAATCAGAGCAAATCGTTTAAGAGGGTATCAGGAAAAACTGCCTAGCGATAAAGACATGTTAAAAAAAGGTAGAGGTTCCAGTAAACAAGTAGTTTGCAATAAAAAAATAAATTGAGTGTCGTAAAATGGCATGATAACAAATCTGTTATATTAGCAAGCTCTTATGTGGATTTTTTTGTTTCCAATGGAGATTATAAGGCGATTTTCTAAAGAAACCAAGTCCAAGATTGATATACCATGCCCTCAAATAGTGAAACATTATAACTCCCTTAGGGGGGGTGTGGATTTGTGTGACATGCTGATCTCCCTTTACCGCACTAATTATAAAACGAAAAAGATAGTATATGGCGTTGTTCTCTCAAATCTTAGATATTTGCGTAAATAATGCATGGATCATGTACAGAAAGGATTGTGCTCGGTATAATAAAGTTCCTACCACACTAAAAATATTTAGAATTATGGTTTACTACGAACTTCTCTCGAAACAACGAACGCCGGCTGGTACGAGTACATCTTTAGAAAAAACTCAACAGGCTAAATTTGAAAAAATTAAAAAACCTTCTGGACCAAGGCTTTCTGATGCTATCCGCTGTGACAATATAGGCCATATGCCTGACTACACAACAGCACCGGGTAGATGTAAGTTTTGTAAGAAAGGGATGACTAACGTTATCTGTTGCAAGTGTAATTTAAGATTATGTTTTGTAAAAAAACGTAATTGTTTTAAACAATTTCATGATCATTAATCGTTTTAATGTAATTTCATTAAATATTTGTTTTTATTTTAATAAATAATATTAAAAGAAAACAGTTTTAAGTTTTATTTCTAATTCCCTGAACATTACGCAATGTTAAAAATACATAACATGTTGTTGTAGACTTGAACACTGTCTGCTTCGCAATGTTACGTATTTTTAACATACTATTCCTAAAAAACTGAGTGTTGCAGATTTTTTTTTCTATTTTTTTTAGGTTAACAATATTATTAGACGGAATTACATAAAAAAGTAGAACATTTTTATCACAACTTTTTCTGCGAAGTAGAGGGTTAAATATCATTCCAAAAAAGGTAGGAACAGATAAAAGACAAAGGGAGAAAAATTCTAACACTATGCAACTGAATCCTGACTTATTACTGCAGCCTTTGATGCTTATAAACCCCGATAGTCTCAAAACTTTGTGTCTCAGGAGCGTTAATAATAATTTAATTCAGTCCGAGCAATACAAGTACTCTGGTGAACAAACTTCGCAAGTATCTGATGTTCATAATTTGTGTGATATTCCAAAAAATGACAATGCAAATGTGCGATTCATAAACGAAGTTCCAAAATGTCTACAAACCAATAAGCCTAGGATTATAATTACCTCTGATGTCACTATAAAACCAGGACAGTTTAAGAAAAATCAACAGAGCAAGAAAGGAAACGTCAATATCAAGCAGGAAAAAAGTAAAATTACGCGGTCTGCTTTACATATGAAATTGATTCCAGTAAGAAAAGAAACACTAACCAAAAGAAGTAAAGTTCTTGAAGATATTACAGAAGAAATCAAAGAATTAAAAGTAATTGGTAATAACGTTAGCAAAAAACCTAAAGAAGAAAGTAGGAAAAGAAGATTAATAAAAAAAGAAACTAATAAAGCAAAAAAGAAGACGCAAAGACACTGAAATATCTATTGCTGTTATGGAAGATTCAGAATATGAAACAATGGAGGATATCATCACAAACCAGCAAGAAGAAGAAGAAAATATAGAACCATCTATACCCTACGGTATTTCCAACATTGAATATCTCACCGAGGATGATAAAAAGTTAAAAACAGACTCATGGATTTTGGCAAAATTTACAACAAAAAAAGCGTGGAGCATTTTGTAGGCAAAGTAATATCAATAAAAGATAACATTCCTAATTTCCTAAAGTGAAATTTGTGAGAAAAAAGAAGGAATCTAAATTTGATAGAGGATTAATATTCAGCTATCCAAGAGTAGATGATATTTACACCATGCAACATTTAGATGATGTTATTAAGAAATTGCCGGATCCAAATATTTCTCGACGTGGCGAAATCATATTTAATATCGATTTAAGTAATTATAACGAACAGTAGGTCCTACCAAGTTGTAAAACTAAAACGCTTTTTCGTGCAAATGAAAACCTACAGATGCATCTTTCTTTTAGTTTCTACATTTTGACTGACTGATCTGAAACCAAATAAACGTGCCATTTTTTTTATATAAATGTTTATCTACATAATCATTGTTATATTAAATTGTTTAAAACACGTTCATCGCCGACTATTATTTTACAAAATCATAAAAAAATGTCATTGGTTTTTATGATTATTTATAGGTTTATTTGTTCATATATAAAAGTTTTACAGTGATATTTGTTTATTTTGGCTTTATTTTAGGGTTTTTTTAAGTGCCGGTCATTACGACCCGGCGCGGCCTAAACGGAATAATTATTACATTCAGGCCTTGCCGGTCACAATGCCGGTCAGCGTACTTACAAACGTTATAGACACGTCTACTACGCACGGGTACCGCGCGCCTAATGGATGCTAGCGCGGGAGTACACCGTGCGTGCGGTTGTTGTTCCCGCCTCCCTTCACCCCTTTCACCTCTCCCTATGACTCAAGCCAATCACGGATTGTTTTCGTTAGTTCGCATTTGTTTTGGTCATCAAATGCACGCTAAGATTTTGTTTAGCAGAAAAAATAGTTTTATTGTTAAAATGGACACTTTTTTTGACTTTGAGTTTACACAAGAACAATTACATGTAATTGACAGTTTAGAGAGGTCACATTGCAGTACTGACCATGTCATAAGTGAGGGTGATGAAGTGATAAATATTCCACGTACCAGAAAACGTCGAGTTATTTTGTCGGACAGTGAAGAAGATGACCGTGACTTATCTCCAGCTTTATCCGGCCATACACCTGAATGTGAGTGGTACCAGCCACGTGGTAAGCAGCCTCGTTTAATTCCTTTTACCGAAATACCGGGACTGAAACCTTACTCACTTCGAAATCAACTAGCCAATGCTACACCTGTTGATTTCTATTCCCTCTTAGTCACTGACCAGTTATTTGAAAATATAGCACATCAGACGAATATATTTGCCCAACAAAGTATCGATAAAGGTGGCATTAAAGATAAGTCGAGACTACGGCTCTGGACGCCAACCGACAAAGAAGAAATAAAACGATTTTTAGGCGTGATTATTTGGATGGGTATAGTGAAGTTACCAAAAATCGTAGACTATTGGTCTAATGATGAAATGTTGGGTCAATCTTTTGCAAAAAAGACTATGAGTCGCAACCGCTTCGAAGTTTTGCTTAGAATGCTCCACTTTTCCAACAACGAAGAAGTTCCAAAAAATGACCGGCTGGGTAAAATACGAAGATTGGTTGAAATATTGAACCAAACATTTTCAATTCATTATACTCCCGATGAATGTTTATGCGTCGATGAAAGTATGATACCATTTCGTGGGCGTATCATTTTCCGTCAATATAATAAGTCGAAAAGACATAAATATGGCATCAAGCTATTTAAATTGTGTACTACTCCTGGCTATACGACAAAGGTGGAGGTATATGGAGGAAAGACATTAGATTCACAAGATAATACTCCAACCAACGTTGTCTTGAATTTAGCACGTAACTACTTTGGAAAAGGTCATACCATGTTCGTAGATAATTGGTATACAAGCTTAGATCTAGCTGAGAAGTTAGTTCAACACGATACTCATTTAGTAGGGACCCTACGAAAAAACAGGAAGAACTTACCAAAGGACGTCATGACTGGAAATCTGAAACCGGGTGAGTTTATGGCAAAAGAAAACAAAAACGGAGTCACGGTTATGAAGTGGAAGGATAAGAGGGACGTGTGTTTGTTGTCAACCAAACATTCAATTGGTTTTACAAAAAAAAAGAACAAAAGAGGGGTTGAAACAATTAAACCGAAAATTGTGATTGATTATAATAAAGCCAAAGCAGCCGTTGACTTGTCTGACCAAATGAGTGCTTATTCGAGTCCATTGCGAAAGACGTTAAAGTGGTATAAGAAGCTCGGTATCGAATTATTACTCAATACTGCTGTAGTAAATGCAAGAGTACTATATGAAAGTACAACGAAGAAGAAGATATCTGTCGTCGATTTTAGGCGACTGTTGGCAAAGCAGTTGATTGAGGGTAGTCAAGAAAATACGGGATTGACCACACCACGACCCAGAAGACAAAAACACGAGCTTAAGAAAAAAGAAGGTGCAGCAGTATCAACAAGAAAATTTTGTCGTGATTGTTACAAATCAAATGTTGAGTTGCATGGAAGAAATGTGGCCAAGAACAAAACAAAGAAGGTTTCTTGGTTTTGCACTATTTGTCCCGGCAATCCCCATTTATGTCGTCAATGTTTTGACAAATGCCACTAAAATGTTTGAATATCCATTTAGAGTTGAATTAATCTTTAGTTTGATTGTTGTTCGTATGACGATTTGTAATTGTGGTTTGATAAAAAACGTTCCTAATATTTTTTGTTCTATTGTCTTTCTTTTTTTCTTAAATTTTGATAAAAACATGCCTAAAATTAATAATATTCTGTTGTCTTTTCATTTTTATGCATAAATGCAACTTATAACAGAAATAAAAATATATGATTCGAAATCCTATGTTTTTTCATTAACTTTTTTCTCTAAGTCCTAAAAACAGGTATGCCATCAAAAAATCAAAAAACCAAGTAGTTACAGGTGTTCATTGGGGCCGCGCCGGTCACATTGTATGGTTAAATACACAGCTTTTGCATTCTGCGGCGCGAACGGGCTTCGCAAAGGTAGGTCTGGCGTGCCGGTCATTTTGACCCCCCATGGCCCAAATGGCTAGATCAAGTGCCGGTCATTTTGACCCACCATGGCGATGAACGTGTTAAATTTTCGGTCGTTTTTAACTGTTTAAGAAACGGTAATTATTGTGTGCGTTACCCAGGCCAGATGTTGTCGAAAATGGTCATTTTAATCTTACAGATAATTAGTTTTGCGGCTTCTGTAATTGTTGCGCACATTTTTAAATTTGTTGCGCTTATAGTTTTTTGTCTCTAATAATAATTATGTACATCCGTCGATTCGCCAACATAAGTAAATATGTATAGCCAAAAACAATAATGACCCTTCACGACTTTACTAAATGGCTGCTATAAATCCACAAAATATATCTATTTATGCAGATTCCCAACTGATCTTGTTCTACATAACGATTGGGTTTCTATCGTACGTGAGAGCAGACAAGATAACGATTGGCTACCATCAAAATTTTGTGTTGTCTGTTCAACGCATTTTAAAGAAGATGTTTACTTCACCGAAAAAGGTCGTCGGTTAGTAAAAAAAAAAATCAAAACCAACACAAAATTTGTGCGCGTCACCACGTGATAAGGGAACTTCAGAAATTGCAGCTGTTGCTGCCAATGTATCTCAGGCTACTGAACTACCGGGACCATCCAATGAATATAAAGATTGCTAAACGGCAGCCTCAAATTTATCAGCATTTAGACAACTACCAGAACAATCCACAGAAATAAACGCTGTAGGCTTTCAAATTAAAGATTCGGATTTGGACTCTGTATTCGATACTCCTAGGAAAAGTCTGTTGAGAAAGGAACTGCGGAAACACCAGTCATTAAGATTAAAAACCAAGCGAAATCTGAAAATATTACAACAAAAAGTTCGACGCTTAAAAAAAAGAAATGATTCAATAACTCATATTTTAAAGGACTTAAACGGCAAAATTTGTATTAATTGTGATACAGATAATCTATGGGAGGGGGGCACATTGATTCACGGGGCACATTGGTACAGTATCTATATCTTAAAACCGATAAACGCTACACAATCCGGCACATCACTAGAATGCTCAAGGACATTCACAAGAATGACAGTTGTGACACCGCTCGCCGCCAGTTTGCCGTTGGGCCTCAACGGTCACTAACGTGTTGGAAGTGGCGTGCGCCGCTGCCTACAAAAAAAATACGTGAAATGTAATTGTGTCTCAGGAGGATACTCTTAGTTGTTTTTGTTATTATTTGTTACTAAAGGTAAGTAAATATAGTTATTATTGTATTTTAAAATGTTTTTGATTGCAAGATTATTATATATTTGATAAAATTGTTTGTGGAAAAAGTCCTTTGGGGCACTTTGATACGGTAATGTGCGGGGTACAATGATACGTATCAATCTGCCCCTTTATTATATTAAAGTGCCCCGTCAAAAATAATAGTTTATTTTATTCTTTTTTTTTCTTTTTTTCAGAAAATGGTGCGCACGTACAAACCCAAAACTGATAGAAAAAATATCAATGAAGAAAACATTGAAGATGCAATACGTGAAGTATTGTCAAAGACTTTATCTACGCAAAGCAGCCGACAAATATGGCATCAAAACTGCAACCCTACAACATCGCATAGAAAAGGCCAGAAAATCATTTGAAGCTACCAGAACATTATCTACAAATGAAGCATCCTCTTCATTACAAGCAGAATCTTCTTTATCACAAGCAGGTCCATCTTCACCACAAATAGCACCATCTATGGAGATGGCACAAATAGCATCATCTTCAGCACACACTACTACTGCAGCTTTATCATCACACACTGCTACAGCTACTTCATCGAACATCTATGGTTCCAAGTATACCGTTGCACAAGTTTTTTCAACCGAACAAGAAAAGGCATTGACTCAATATTTATTGAATTGCAGTATAATGCACTACGGCCTTACATTGAAACAGCTTTTGACTTTGGCATACGAGTACGCAGAATCCTCAGGGTGTAATTATCCAAAATCCTGGAAAGAAAACAAATGCGCTGGAAAAAATTGGGCAGCTGGCTTCAGGAAGAGAAACCCAGAATTGAGTGTACGAAAACCAGAAAACACAAGCGCAGCAAGAAGCTTTGCTTTCAATAAAGCTGCTGTAGCTCAATTTCATGATAATTACGAACGCACAATGAGACAATACAATTTTACACCCGGTCGAATAATAAACTTAGATGAAACGGGCATAAGCACAGTCCTGTCCACTCCTAAAGTTATTGCTGGAAGAAAACAAAGACAAGTGGGACAAATAGTTTCTGCAGAACGCGGAGAGTTAGTTACTTTCTGTGGTATTATTACTGCAACTGGTTCTTCTCTTCCTCCAGTTTATGTCTTTCCAAGAGTTCACTATAAACATCACTTCCTAAATGGTGCTCCTGATGAAAGTCTAGGGTTGGCAAACAGAAGCGGCTGGATGACATCAGAATTGTTTATAAGAGTTTTGAAACACATTCAACGCCTTACTTCGAGCAATAAGGATAACCCAATTCTAATCATTTGTGACAACCACGAATCTCACATTTCAATAGAAGCTGTTAACTACTGTCATGACAACGGTATTGTTTATTTGAGCCACACACGTCACACAAATTGCAACCGCTTGATGTCAGTGTGTTCGGACCCTTCAAAGGCAAATTGAAGATAGCTTTCAACGACTGGCACATTCAAAATGTTGGAAAAACTTTGACCATATACAACATTGCTGAACTGTCAAAATTAGCATATTTGGAATCATTTACACCAAAGAACATCATAAGTGACTTTTCCAAACCTGGAATATTGCCAATTAATAAACTGGTATTTGGCGACGACGACTTTGCACCGATAGACATTTTCAGCACAGGTTATCACGATTTGACAGATGAGAACACTCACAACACACAAGATTTACATTTTGTAGACTCAGAAACAAGTCAAAATAATGAGGTTGTTGATAGAGAACAAAATAAAAGTCCTACTTTGGGTGCCGACCCAGTTTCAGTGTCTGATGCTGACGATCCTCTACATGTTTCTTCATCAAAGGCTATTCTTACTCTTGAAGTAGTTAGACCTTATCCAAAAAAGGCGATTACTGACAGTGTCTTAAAAAGAAAAGGAAGAGAAAAGGGACGATCAAGAATATACACTGAAACACCAGAAAAAAATAAATTAGAAAGCTTACGTAATGAAAAGAACAGGAAAAGAGAATTACAAAAAGCAAAACAGCATGCAAAAGAATTGAAAACAGCGAAAAATCTGTTGGGATTAACTGAGCCAAAAAAGAAAAAGAGAGTGACTTCTTTGCCTGCAGAAATAGATTCCGATTCTAGTCAAGATGAAGTCGTGATGACGAGTGATAGTGAAGACATTGAAATGCCGTCGGAATCGGAAGAAGAGGTAATTAATGAAGAACCAGTTAATCCTGAACACATAAATATTGGAGATTTCCTGCTAATTAAGTTTGAGAAGAAGAAAACTGTGATTCACTACGTTGCCAAAGTTGTATTTAAGTATAATGTGACAGAATATGAAGTATTATATCTCAGAAAAAAAGCAGGGTCTTCTAAGTTTATATTTCCAATTGTGGAAGACAAAGCAAGTGTGGATGTTAGAGATGTAGTTTTGCAATTACCAAAACCAACTTTCTCCAAAGGCACATCTCGAACATCGTCGCTTTATTCATTTTCGGTAGGTTTAACTCGATATAATATCCAGTAGATTGTTTTGTAATTTATATGAGAGTTTTTATGATTATTATTGTTAATTTTTTTATGTTTGTTTAATTTTTTAAGAAAAACATTGTTCATTTTGATAGGAGATTCTAATATTATATTTTCATTAACAATATTCAATGTTAAAGTCTGATTACTTAGTAAGTATATAACTGATTATATAATTAACCTTTAACTACCGACCTATACGTCTCACAGACGTAATAACTTTTAATTTCGAAATATTTCTAAAATCACGCCACCTTCGGCGTCGCCCTTCCCGCTACCTTCCTCCCTCCGCGTCCCACGCCATCAGTCGACGCTGCGCCCGCGGCGAGTGCACACGTCTCCGTATTGAAGCGATCGACGTCTCACAGACGTAAGTACGGTGTTTATGTACTAAATTTCGTACGTCTCTTGGTCGTCACCTCGGTATTCATGTGTGGTAGCTTATAGTGTCTGATTGACGTCACATCGGCTATAAAATTATACTTTTAATTACAGAATGCCTAAAAGGAGAAACATCACGTCTATTGGGCGGGTAAAACCTGCAAATGATGACGGTTCAGTTCCCGAGAAGCCTCCGAAACTGCGAAAACAGAATAGGCGTTTAGAAGATAAAGAGATATGTGAAAATCTCATAAACGAGAGTGACGACAACTGTAGTGATTTTGACGACGATGTAGGCGATCCTGATTTTATTTTAGAGAGCGATCACAACACGGAATCCGAACAATCCGATGAGGATAATGTTGAGGTCGCGTATCCCCATGTTGAGGAAGTTTACCACGGAGAAATCAACCATAATCACGACAATGAAGAACAAGAAAGAGAAGTACGAGCTCATGGGAGCCAGGACATTACATCACAGATCGAAGAAGAGACATTGGTCAGAGAGGAACAGCATGGCATAGCAGAGACTAGAATTGAAGAGGTCGGAGAGGAGCATTATAGCGAAGTAGAGACGCAAAATGACCAGGGTAGTGAAGATCTTAGAACAGACCAGGAGCCAAATGAAGAATCAACAGGAGAGCTGCCGCGCTACTTTTACGGGAAGAATAGGTACAAATGGGCATCGGCGGAACCATCTCGAACAAGTCGAGTACGCGCGCACAATATTGTCAATGCACCATCTCATGTAAGTTTGATTGAATTCGAATCTTTCACGGAATTATGGAAACTGATGTTTAGTGATCACATGATTGAAATGATAGTAACTTATACAAACAAGAAACTAGACAGCTATAGGGCTAAGTATAAAGACAGTAGCAGATCTGAACTAGGCTCAACGAATGAGACAGAAATAAAGGCTTTAATTGGGCTATTGTTTTATACATCAGTATTCCAATCAAATCACGAAAATTCAGACTTTATTTTTGCAACAGATGGCACAGGACGAGATATTTTTCGCTGCGTTATGTCCAAAAACAGATTTCTGGTCTTGTTAAACTGTTTGCGTTTCGATGATACTCAAACAAGATCTGAACGATTAAAAGACGACAAACTTGCCGCTATTTCAGAGTTATTTCATGAGTTTATCAGTAATTGCCAGAAAAATTACACTTTAGGTACTTACATTTGTATAGATGAAATGCTTGTAGCTTTTAGAGGGCGCTGCAAATTTAGAATATATATGCCAAACAAGCCAAACAAATATGGATTAAAAGTTCTCCTGCTGGTTGACGCCCAAAGTTTTTATATATACAATGCTTACGTATATTATGGCACAGGATCTGATGGCAATGGTCTAAGTGATGCAGAGAAACGCTTTTCAATTCCCACACAATCTGTTCTACATCTTTGTAAAGGGATCGAGGGCTGTAACCGAAATATAACGGCAGATAACTGGTTCACCTCGATAGAACTACTGCAAGCACTGAAAGATCGTGGACACTATGAAGAAAAACAAGAGGGAGATCCCACCAGAATTTCAGGCTCACAAAGACAGAGTGGTGCAGACATCGAAGGACTGGAACAATTTGCCTGCTGCGATCTTCCCGTCCAACTATAATTTAGGTGTCTTCAAGGCTAGAGTGAATAGGCTCTTGATAAACTAGTGCGCCTCACCATCAATGATTGCATCACTGCTTACCATCAGGTGGGATCGCAGTCAAGCGCTGGTTTATATCAATTAAAAAAAAAAAAAAAAAAAAAAAAGGTTGGTTCTTCCTTATACGGATTCACCAAAGACAATACTATTCTGTCTTACGTGCCTAAGCCCAAAAAAGCTGTTTTACTGGTGTCGTCTATGCACCATATCAAAGAGACTGATTCTGCAACTAATAAGCCTATTATGATAATTGACTATAACAAGACAAATGGAGGGGTGGATGAGGTGGACAAGAAATGCTCGAATTACTCGTGCTCTCGAAGAACTCGACGTTGGCCTATGACTTTGTTTTACAGGTTGATAGATATGAGCGGTGTTAATACTTACGTATTGTACAACAAGTACACAAACAAGGGCGATATCAGTCGTGGCCGATTTTTACTCCTGCTGACACGTGAATTAGTCCTCCCGGAAATGAAATTACGCGTCTACAATGATAGGATCCCACGAGAATTGCGGCTAAGTATCGAGCGAGTTATTGGACCCGCCGACATGCCCGAGCCTCCACCACCAAAAACTTATCAGAATCCAGATTCAGGAGTTAGAAAGACATGTGCAATCTGTCCCAGTCGGTTGAAAAGGCGAACGAAGTACTGTTGTTGCAAATGCAAGAAACCAATGTGCCTTACTTGCTGCCTACAAATATGCATTGACTGTAAACGTACGTCGTGAATGTACCAAATATTCGAGGGCTGTCATTATTTTTATTTTTTAACTAAGAAGTAAGATTTATGTTTTATTTTGATAATAGTTTATAGAAGATAACATATTTTAAGTTCATTTGTTGTTGATTACTTAATTTTAGAGAAAAACGAGACTGAAGTAAGTCCTTAACACTCTCCCTGCCATGGGAACCGCCGGCGACCCCCAAAAAATTTTGTCCAGCAGGCCAAAGCACATTTTTTAATACTTTTATTTGCAGGCCATAGGGTCCGCCGGCAGCCCCCACTTTTTTTTTGTTCGGTACGCTGCATCTATGTACCTATAGTTTTATTCTCCACGCCAATCATAATAATAAGCAGTTAGACGCCGGCGACCCCCACGGCCAGGCGAGAACCCGGTGAGCATAAGTTCGGGAAAAATCCTTTAGCTGACCATCGTAATCGGATTGTGCGTCGTAAGTGCATACACTGTTACGAACAACTAAGATTGCAAGGTAAAAAAAGTGTTGACGCCAAGAAACAAACTAAAAAAACTAACACCGTCTGCCTTACTTGCCCATCGAATCCCAGCGTTTGTGCCTCGTGTTTTGCGACTATTCATACAAAAAAGTAATTTTTACGACATTATAATTACTTTTTGTCATAAAAACTTTAAATAAATACGTAAATATTCATATTATGATTATTTTTTTTACCTCACTTTCAAGTCTCATAGCAACTCAATTATTGGTCCTATTGACTTGCTTCTTTTTTTATTTTTTAGCTAAGTTTCGTGTACACGCACGAGAAGTTTCACATTTTCCATAACAGCACGCCAATAGTTGTAAAAATTATTTGAATTCGGGAGGTCAGGGCGGATCCCACGGCGTCTTAAAAGATTTTTTTTTTGACCCGCCGGCGGCTCCCACGGCCTCTTGTAATAATTTTAACTTTTGACTCACGGCGTTCACAATCAACAAATTTGGGACCCGCCGGCGACCTCCATGGCCTCCTGAACTTCAAAAGCTTTATATATTGTCGGCAGGGAGAGTGTTAAAATTTAGTGCCAAATAATTGTGATCTCTCGAATAAATGTTGATTTTACCTGAAAAATAGCGTGTATTTTTTTTTTAATTCTGTAGTTTGTTACCTCAAACACCAATCTTTTTAATGTATAAAATAGAAAAATATAGCATGCAAATACACATTATATTGGGTTTTTAGTCAGTTTAAATTTGCATTTCATATGGATCTAAAATACCTATCAAACTGCCCCACCCCATGTATCAAAGTGCCCCACTGGTGGGGCAGAATGACACAAAAATGATTTTTTCTTAAAATCAGTTTATCTCTATACGTCGCCAGTTTTTGCGGTTTTTGCTGTTTTTGCGTAGCCAAAATATAAGCTGACATATCAGCCAATGCACACATCAAAACAAATATTTAAATATAATGCTTTATGGTCCTCAGAAAAGAGATTGAATTTTTGTGTATCAAAGTGCCCCCCCTCCCCCTACATGAGAATATTGTAGCAACAGAACTGTTCGTTAACGTTTAAGTTAACGAACAGTTCTGCACAAATTCCGGCAAAAAAAAAAAAAAATACACCTGCTATGCGAAAATTTTGCTTGACGTTAATTTTTTATTATCCTAAGGGATACGAGTACGTTAGGAAAACATTCAATAGTTGCCTGCCTCATTCCAAGACTTTGGCAAAATGACACCCATGTTAAAAGTGAACCTGGATTTACTCAAGAAGCTTTCTCAGAGTTACAGAAAATAGCAGAAGGTTCCTCATACAAACTTCTTTGTTCGCTTATGTTCGACGAAAAGCTGTGGAATGGCAAACGGTATATAGGCGTTGTTGACATGGGCAATGAGATTACAGAATCTGCTGCTTTGGCTTCTCAAGCGTTTGTATTTATGTTAGCAGGAGTCAACAAACATTTTAAAATGCCTGCTTGGTTACTTTTTGACAAATAATTTGACCGGAGAACAGAAGTCAAACTTAGTAAAACTTTGTCTAACAAAATGTCACGAAGCTGGTGTAAGAGTGGTGTCCTTGACATTTGATGGGCATGCTACAAATTTTACCACCATGGGGTTGCTTGGTTGCAATATAACGGATTTCAATAATATAAAAACGACATTTCCACATCCATCAGATGGTAGCGAAGTTGCTTGTTTTCTAGACCCAAGTCACGTAATAAAACTTTTAAGAAATCAACTGGAAGATAAAAAAAAAACAATTGTTAAATAAAGATGGTGAAGTTGTCGACTGGAACTATTTAGTTAAATTAAACAAATTACAGGAAGAGGAGGGACTGCACTTAGCAAATAAGCTTTCGAAGAGGCATATTTCATTTAGAAATCAAATTATGAAAGTTAAGTTGGCCACGCAGACATTAAGCAGGAGTGTGGCAAAAGCTATGTTTTTTTGAAGAAATAATTTAAATCTTCCAGATTTTGATCAATCTCAGCCCACGGAAGAGTTTATCCAACTGATGAATGACATGTTTGATGTTTTTAAATCACGAACTATGGCCCATTTTGATTACCGAAAACCCATTTATCGGGGTAAAAACGCCGAAATATATGCGTTGCTTGACCGCCTTCAAAATTATGTATTGAACTTGCAAATAAAGAGTGTTACAAAACGAAAAGTCATAAAAGAAGGCCGATCAACATACGTTCTCATGCGATTATATAAAAAAGTTCTGGAAACAAGGCGACCAGGTTTTTTAGGAACTTTAATAAATATATCAAGTTTAAAATCTATTTTTGAGGGTCTAATAGAGAATGAGAAGTGTCTACTTTTTTATTCCAATGTACAAATTGAGCCAAGACCATCTCGAAATCTTTTTTGGCTTCATCAGAATGCATGGGGGTCATAATGATAACCCCAATGTAAAACAATTTAAGGCCATATATCGAAAATTATTAACGCATTTGGAAATACGAAGTGTAGAGACTGGCAATTGCATTCCGCTAGAAAGTATAGCAATATTGACGTGTTCTTCTGCTACCGATATTATTAATTCAACAAGTTCTTCTTACAGACACGATGAGACCAAAGACGATGAAACTATTTCTAGTTCATTAGATTTTCGTACCGGATGTGCCTGACGATATTAATAATTTGACAGACAGAATATTTAGATATACAACTTTTCGACGAAATGCGAAAAGTAATTATAGGTTACATAGCTGGTTGCGTCATACAATTCATTAGAAAAGTAGTCAAGTGTGAATATTGTTTGACACGTTTGATCGCAACGGAAAAACAAGCTTTTCATAAATTAATTGGCTTAGAGACAAAGGAAGCTTAATTTTTCCTTCCACTGACACTTATCAAGTTTGTACTGCGGCAGAAACTGTTATAAGAAAATTAAAAAAAAAAAACTTTTTAATGAAAACAAAAAATGATTATAACTACATCATTTCAAAAATTTTAAAAGGTTTTATTGGCAATGAAACTATATTTACAAACTTGGAAGATGAACATTTAAGCTATGGAGTGTGAATGAACACAAATTAAGCTTAAATAAAAATTGTGCTGGAAAAATAAGTATGCGCCTCCACTATAGAGCAAAAATAGAAACAAATGCCAGATGTATCAAGGGTAAAAGACAATATTACAAGAAATTAGTGCAAAAAAAAAAGTATCCCTAGGTGTCAGCCAGGGCTGCGGGATGGTTCAAGAGTCACCGCGGCACTGGAACGTAAAGGGCAACTGAAGAAAGATGGTTTAATTTCAGTCAGTAAGTTTGACACTCCTCGCTCCACCCAGAGCGGGAGGAGTTATTTGATGATTTCCGACAAAAAAAAACCTTGTTCAGACTTGATGTTTCACTTTTTGCTTCGCCTGTGCTATCCCACTGCTGGGCAAAAGCCTCCCACAAGCCTTCCAGGATATTATTTCATATAAATGAAATTATTTAAAAAGAAAATGTTTATTTACAAAATGAGATAACTTTACAAAATCTAGGCAAATATTAATGGACGCGCGAACATAATAATTGGTACTAGTGTATTGTCAAAATACAACTTTAAAACGAATACAACACTTTTACAGGGCAGTGTTAACAACTTAAAATCTAAGTACAGCCAATTATCATTCTTAAAGTTACACAGAGTGAAATTAAAAAATATTGCATACCTACATGTATCATTCAACAATGTAACTCATCTAACTCAAATTTTGTTCGTTGAGTATAAAACTATTAAAATATATACCTATTTAGTTAACGTTTTGATCGGAACTTATATATTCTTACAACATGAACTGTTATCATTGAGACCCTTTAGGCCAACTGTTCACGAACGCGTAGCTTCATAGACGCGTATTCGTCATCATACGCTTTTTTTAAGGGTGGAAGTCATCCAATGACTTCTCGCACTGTGGGTGGATCGGGAGGGCGTGTCAGACTTTTACTGACTAAAACCACACCTGTGTCCTTCAATTACCCTTTGCGTTCTAGGACTACGGGTTTCCTTTTCGGAAATTCCTTGCGGTTCTAGCTAGCGGGCCTCGGCCCTGCTGGGCCCCTACGTTTTGCAGATTCTGAGGAGCGCTGTTGACGACTGGGCTCGGTCCGGTCAATTACCGGAATCAGATAATAAACCTGTCCTTCAGGTAGGCCTCGATCAAATGACGGAGGTAGTCAGGCACCTAATGGTACCGGAATGCCCTCCTAATGCTACTCCAGGGCAGGGAGTTGAAGACGTTGGTGATGTCCAAAGACACCACCACGACGAGCCTGCCCCCGGACACCGCATCCCCCGTCGTAAGGGGTTCGTACGCGCATGACGGCGTCCACCGTGGAGCGCCCTCTGCGGAGTCATTATACACTTGGTGTACGCCTGCGTGAAGTTTTCTATGAAACTGTCTTGACGAAGCGGCAACGGCACGACGAACGCTGCCGCTTCGTCGACACCTATTTTTTTTTTACTAGTCTTTGGTCGACACAGTCCCGTACGAAGTTACGCGTCAGTGGACAGTAGGCCTTAGTGTTCTACTTTTATGCTAGTGCGCACACGTGTGCCACACACGCCGATCTGTCTCCATACATTTTATATGGAAACTAGACTTGTAGAGCTATACTTGATCCACGCCACGCGACGTCGTTCTACGTACAAATCAGGCGTGTTACACGTGTGCGTCGGTCTAATGTAGTTCTAGCTTTAAATTCACATGAAATTGGAATTGGAACATTAAAACTGCAAAACAAAAGGGACACCAACGTGCATTTACGTCTTGTAACAATGATTAGATATAAAAAGCATAATATCCACATTCTAGTATTACATAAAATCTGTAATATCTAACTTGAAATCTGTAATACATAATTTGAAGTTTCACTTAAAATCTAAAAATAGATATTAGGTAGCCATGAGTAAAAAAAAAAAAGTGCCCTTTTAGTGAAAAATAAGTACGATTTTTTCTTTAGAAACTGAAAATTTATATAATTATGTAAGTCAATGTGTTAATATATTGAGATAGAATAGATTAATTTTGTTATACACCAAAATAGTAACAGTTTAATAGGAAATCATTGATTAATTTCATTAATTGTTTACAGATATTTGTGGATAACTAGCCTTAGCTTCATTAAATTAATTAAACTAGTTACTTTGCGTGTAATATGTATATATTATCATTTTAATAATAAATACGGATTACCGGTACCGGTCAAGTATTCGGATAATGTGTCAAAAATAAATGATAATATGAAAATTAAAATAATAATATGTGTTGTAATTAGGTTGATCACAGAGTTGACAAATATCTAATTATGAATACCTATGGCCTTTTGCATTTTATATTTCGTAGCCAAATGATCGAATTACGATAAACCACGAGATTTTTTTTTCATGTTTGTCATGTTCAGAGATCAAAATAATAAGGTAATTTATATTTACCTAAAATTCGTGGAAGTATCTTAGGTACAGTCTATAATAGCTCCTCTTAAATCCCGAGAGGAGATTAGAAAGTATGTTATCAACTTGATAATATATATGTTACTGACATCCGAGAACTTAAGTTAAATATACTTTACCTATTCCAATCACTGGTCATGTCGCCTGTGAAGTGGCGTCACCAAAGGGTCTAGCCGTACTTCCGTAGCTACACTGCTCCCAATGAGAACCTATATCGAAACCTATGTTATATTGTAGTGAGTACTAATAGTAATTGATCTAGTAAATATCATATCTTCCTAGTTAATTGAAAAGCTATTCGAAAAAAAACCTTTTAGAAAAAAAAAATAACCGACTTCACTAAAAAAAACACTAAAAGGATCAAAATAACTTTAATTTCGGAAGTCGGTGTTTCTCGGTATTGTTTGTTTCTTATTTAACACCGACTTCCGAAATTAAAGTTATTTTGATCCTTTTAGTGTTTTTTTTAGTGAAGTCGGTTATTTTTTTTTTTTCTAAAAAGTTTTTATTTCACACTTTTTAGTTGCGATACACTTATAAACAGAGTGCCTATTTCTCATGACAATTCCAATTAACCCAAATACTGCTAGGTTACATTGTTTTATTATAAAGTTCCTGTGTCTACCTTCCTCCTTCCGGCTCCATCATCAGATCAGTTCGATAGTACCTTATAGCCAAAGAGCATCTCACGACAATTCTAATAAGCCCAAACACGGCTAGGATACATTGATTAATTACGGAGTTCCTGTGCCTACCTTCCGGCTCCATCATCAGATCATTTCGATAGTACCTTATAGCCAAAGTGCTAACCATGACAATTCTAATAAGTCCAAACACGGCTAGGTTACTTTGATTAATTACGGAGTTCCAGTGCCTACCTTCCGGCTCCATCATCATCATCAGATCACTTCGATGATACCATTTTCAACGTAACTATTCAGAATCATTCATTTATTTGTATTGTCATAGTCGCTTAACTATATCTTCATTGTGATATCTATTTGAGTATGAAGTTCCGTTGACCATTTCTGGTCATCTTCATCAGTTCCACTTCATCAAATGTTACTTTTTGACTGTAAATGCTTAAGTTCTTGATGAAAATACTAAAATTACCATAGGGTTGCCTATAATTTTTGAGGAGTTCCCTCGATTCCTCATGGATTCCATCATCAGAACTGGATTTTGAAAAAAATGGGACCAATCTGGAAGCATACCCTATAAAGGGAAAAAAAAATTTTGCAAATCGGTCCATAAACGACGGAGTTCTGAGGTAACAAACATAAGAAAAAAAAAAAATGATGATAAAAAAAAAAAAAAAAATACAACCGAATTGATAACCTCCTCCTTTTTTTTGAAGTCGGTTAAAAAAGTGTACTTGTCGACTTATTTTAAGTGACATCTATATTTTTAAAGCTCCTATATCTACTCCATTAACTATAATTCCACTCTACAATAAAAACATAGATTTAAGATATAGGTTTCCATCGGGGGACACGGACCGGGGGGGGCAGCTTTGCTATGGAAGTACGGCTAGACTCTTATTGACTTTTTATCGTTATTAACATAAAATAGTACTTATTTAATAAAATTCTGAACAGACGAAACAAAAAATGTTGCAATGATTACGGTGATTACAATTAACAAGGAATTCAATTCATTTCAATATAAAATATAGACAAATAAAAAACATAATTGGGTAAAATATAGAATAGACAGTTACATACAAATCTCAATATGAGCTATTATATTATACACCACTATATTTTAATTAGTACAAAAAAAAAACGAAAATTTGTCATAATTGATAAATTCATAATTGAATCAATAATTCATAACAATTGCAACTAGAAAATACTACGTGCAGTGTTTTTCCATTTTGATCGCCATTCATTCATTCATAATCAATAGCTTACACAATATTTCCATAAACTGAGTGACAATTTTGGGATATAAACAAACGCTAATAACTTTGCTGTTTATGAATATTATTAATTGAGACTTTACTTAAATAACAACAAGACCTGTTCTAATACGCCCTTAAGTATTTGTACTAATTAAAAATATTGGTGTATAGAAAATAAGAAAGCAAGTTATTAATTTCACCCTGATTTAAACAAAATTTGTTTAATAATTAATATCAAATCTCATAACTTGTTTGATTCGACTTCTATATGTAACTTACTGAAGCTTCACAGCCTGTGTATTGACTACTCAAGATTTGCGCCATCTTTATTTTGCCCTACCAAATAAAGAATATGATGCCGAATGGGCCCAATAATGTAGCACATTCTAGACGTACGGCGTTGCGCCACCGGTACATGGTAGACATCCCACCCATACGCACCAAACGTTTTGAGAACACATTTATTATGCGTACAGCCAAGGAGTGGAATTCCTTGCCGGAGTCTGTGTTTCCTGATAGCTACAACTTAGGGGTCTTTATGTCAAGAGTGAATAGGCTACTTCTAGGCAAGCGTGCTCCATCGTCGACCACATCATCGCTTACCATCAGGTGAGATGGTGGTCAAACGCAAGCCTATTAATGATAGGCTCGCGATAAAAAAAAAAAAACCTCAAATATGTAGAAGAGTGGATTATTTTTTATTGTTTAGCAGCATGACTCTCAATTCAATCGATTGAATAAAAAAATCATAGCCGATTCAAAAATCCGATAATTAATGGCTCGGAAAATGGAACTACTTACAACAAAAAGATATTTAAATATTTTTGTTATATTTGTCAATGAAGTCATGGAAGCTTGAGAACGAATGAACGAGTCAAAGCGATGCTGTCGTCACATCACTTCGGGGCAGAATCTAGGCGCTTTTATGTGTTCGCGCGAGCGCGAGAAAAAGATTTAAAAATTAATTATAAATAAAATAAGAATTGGTATACATAGTAACTAGCGTAAAATTAAAGTTAAGTAGTAATATTTTGGTGTTTTAAATTCAGCCCTAAGGGGAGGAAACGGGAGTTCAAAGTTTGTATAGAGAAACCTGCTTTCACGCGGGCAGCTAGTTGTCCCATATGTAAATAAATAAAAATATCGTGTGATTTTAGATGATAATAATAATAATATAATATAATATTCCACAACTATCACACAACGACGTCTAGTACCAAGCTAAGCAGAGCTTGTGTTATGAGTACTAGACAACTGACATCCTCATTACATTACATACATATTACAGATAAATTACACCCAGACACAGAACAAATGATCGTGCTCACCACACAAACATTTATCCTGGGTGGGAATCGAACCCACGACCTCCAGTATAGCAGTCAGGGCCACTAACCACTAGAACAACAGGCGAGTCAAAATAATCATCGCATTCAATACACAGACTGTGCGCATCTTCTAATAACGCAGCATCACTTAACTTAAATATTAGCATATTGATTAGCAAATACGTAGTAATTACAATGAGACATAAACTCATGTCATTTGTGATTCTTTTCAATTCCATAAAACCATCCATGAGACCAAAATAATACGGTTTTATTTCGCATTTAAAAAACTAATAATAATAAGCTGCTTCTAATCGTTCATAGTAATTCATACGCAGCAACGAATAATTAGATTTAATTTCAGTCCCTATCATAATAAAATCACTGCCATACATGGAATAATAATGGTCTAGTAAAACATACAACATAAAAATTTTGGTATTTTTATCAATTCCTTGAAAATGCCTTCTGTGGCAACACTATACTAGGCGCCAGACCAACAGGGAATAAAGCACATTGACCTTATTATAATATCTCTGCGTAGGTACCCAAAAACAAACAATCAACGATAGATGTCGATTCAAAATAACTTTGTCATTATATCCGTTTTTGAAATTAAGAATGTTAATAAAAGTAGGATGATCAATGGCCGTTAATCCAAGTTTATCTAGTGCCTACCTTAGTTCAGTACCTTGAAACATTCTAACCAACGGCCCGCGTAAAATGGCAATCAAATTCAATGTTACCTAATAATATAATCATACCGTAATTTAAAAAATAACACAATAATAAAGTAGTTATAATTCGAATTTAGAACCACATAATTATAAATTTACAAAAATACCCTAAAACGCCGTATACAAAATACAAAAAAAAACCGGGCAAGTGCGAATCGGACTTGCGTACTAAGGGTTCTGTACAAACTGTCTTATGAAAACAGTTCAATTAATTCCCGAATTAAGTTAGGAAGGATTTCTCTTTTTTTTGTGATGTAACTGCAAAATTACAGTTTTCAGATTTTTTCCTATGTGCTATGAGACCTTGCTCCATGCCAAATTTCAGGATTCTAGGTCAACGGGAAGTACCCTATGAATTTTGATTCCCTTGAGTGTCGAAATATACGTTTTTTGCAACATAAACGGCCGTATCTTTTTTTTCGTTAACCCAGTAGTTTAATTTTTTCACAGCTTCAAGGGACCGCAGACTTGAGTACATGGTTTTAATTTCAACTCGATACCTCCACGTGTACCCGAGATAAAGGATCTTGAAAGACAGACAGATAGACAGACAGACAGACGGCCAACAAAGTGATCCTATAAAGGTTCCGTTTTTTCCTTTTGAGGCACGGAACCCTTAAAAAAAAAAATTTGCATCCAATTTGACCGAGACCGGTTCAGAACGGCAAAAAAAGCGTATTGTCTACATAATCCTACGTATAACTACTGTCAGTCTTAGTTCAGTGATTTGCGATCTTATCGGCGGCGATCTCATTGGTGATCTCACATGTGATCTCGATAAACGCCTCGTTCTCTTTTTGCTCACGAAAAAATTTTGACAGCCGTTGTTTTTGAATATCATTATAACTTTTGTTTGTCAACCTTACTTCGTCTAAGAGTTTTTGCACAGCCTTATTGTTCGGCGACACTTTGTCCGCTTGTTTGAGGTCCATGAGAGCGTCGTCGTAGTTCTTAAGGGCGTAATTTGCTTGCCCGCGCCTGTATAGTGCCTTTTCATTCCTTGGGTCTATTTCTAGTACCTGAGAAGAAGTAATCCTTATTAGACACAAATAAAAATTTATAATTCGTTTGACTTTGAGAGCAGTGGTGGCCCAGTACTAACGGTCCCGACTTAAGGAGTTGTGGGTCGCGGATTCAAACCCAAATACCCACTGGTCTCGATACGGTGAAATAAACCAACATGTCCTAGAACCGAAAATTCGAAGACATGTGACATCTACCAATCCGCACTGAGCCGGCGTGGTGGACTACGGCCTATTCCCTCTCCTAGAGAAGAGGCCTGAGTCCCAGCAGTGGGAACTTTATAAATGATAAATTATATTTATTTTGCAAATATGTACGTTTAAAAAAAAAAACACTTTTACACGTAATTTTTTTTTTCGTCATTTTAAACTAGATGAGGCCGGTGTTTCCTAGCTGACTACCCTGAGAAGAAACACCGAAACAATCTCAGGGGTCAAAGTATCTTTTACCTTTTGAGTGCGTAATTAGAGACACAATAGTAAGACAATGGCGCGTGAACTCCGGCGTCAATGCGGGGATCAACAGCTTAAAGTCCATACGGTAAATATGTAATGGTTGAATCACATGAAAACCATGCCATGACCATCTCAGACAAATCTGAAATTTTCAGGTTAGCTGAACAGAGAGGGTTGTATTGATGACTTTAATGATTGTAACCCAGTAAAGCCATATTTGTTATGGTCGCTAATCATATTTTAATGAACATAGAATCTGACACAAACCCGTAAAATGTAAAAAATCGAAAGATTTGCGTTTTTTTTTTACATTTTTTTTAATTTGGCGAGCTACCATGGCGCTTCCCCCTTAAGTTTAATGTATCATATTCACGCCCTTTTAACATATACTTGAACATTATGAGTAAAGCACGAATGAAATTATGAAGTACTTGGGCAAATTATAAAATACATGACCAAGCCCAGAAACCAGGGGCTGCGGGATTATTTGAAATCACTGCGGCCCTGAAACGTAACGGACGCCTAAAGGAACATAAGTGGGTTTTAAAAGTCTGACACTCTCTCTGGCTCCATCCAGAGCGATAATAAACCTTTTATAATTTCCCATTAAAAAAAGGTAAGAAACCAGGGCCATTCAAAAGCGCGATAGGTTGACGATTTCGTCGTATAAGGGGCGCACGGAACAGCAGGCTTAGTGTTCGGCCACACTGGAAGCGCGGGTGCGCGGCGGGCGCGGCGCGGCAATCTCAAACATAAGAACTTCATTTGAGAGTCAGTAGAATAGAATAACATTTATTTTCATAAAAACACTGTATAAAAGTACGTAGTGGGAACACGGGCGTGCAACCCGCGCCCGTGTTCCCACACAACGCGGGACGCGCGCGGGCTACTCATGCCATAGTGGGAACACGGGCGCGGGAAGCGGCGCGGGCTGCACAACGCGGGACGCGCGCGGGCTACTCATGCCATAGTGGGAACACGGGCGCGGGAAGCGGCGCGGGCTGCACAACGCGGGACGCGCGCGGGCTACTCATGCCATAGTGGGAACACGGGCGCGGGAAGCGGCGCGGCCTGCACAACGCGGGACGCGCGCGGGCTACTCATGCCATAGTGGGAACACGGGCGCGGGAAGCGGCGCGGGCTGCACAACGCGGGACGCGCGCGGGCTACTCATGCCATAGTGGGAACACGGGCGCGGGAAGCGGCGCGGGCTGCACAACGCGGGACGCGCGCGGGCTACTCATGCCATAGTGGGAACAAGGGCGCGGGAAGCGGCGCGGGCTGCAAAAACGCGGGACGCGCGCGGGCTACTCATGCCATAGTGGGAACACGGGCGCGGGAAGCGGCGCGGGCTGCACAACGCGGGACGCGCGCGGGCTACTCATGCCATAGTGGGAACACGGGCGCGGGAAGCGGCGCGGGCTGCACAACGCGGGACGCGCGCGGGCTACTCGTGCCATAGTGGGAACACGGGCGCGGGAAGCGGCGCGGGCTGCACAACGCGGGACGCGCGCGGGCTACTCGTGCCATAGTGGGAACACGGGCGCGGGAAGCGGCGCGGGCTGCACAACGCGGGACGCGCGCGGGCTACTCGTGCCATAGTGGGAACACGGGCGCGGGAAGCGGCGCGGGCTGCACAACGCGGGACGCGCGCGGGCTGCTCGTGCCATAGTGGGAACACGGGCGCGGGAAGCGGCGCGGGCTGCACAACGCGTGACGCGCGCGGGCTACTCGTGCCATAGTGGGAACACGGGCGCGGGAAGCGGCGCGGGCTGCACAACGCGGGACGCGCGCGGGCTACTCGTACCATAGTGGGAACACGGGCGCGGGAAGCGGCGCGGGCTGCACAACGCGGGACGCGCGCGGGCTGCACAACGCGGGACGCGCGCGGGCTACTCGTGCCATAGTGGGAACACGGGCGCGGGAAGCGGCGCGGGCTGCACAACGCGGGACGCGCGCGGGCTACTCGTGCCATAGTGGGAACACGGGCGCGGGAAGCAGCGCGGGCTGCTCGTGCCATAGTGGGAACACGGGCGCGGGAAGCGGCGCGGGCTGTACAACGCGGGCTACTCATGCCATAGTGGGAACACGGGCGCGGGAAGCGGCGCGGGCTGCACAACGCGGGACGCGCGCGGGCTACTCATGCCATAGTGGGAACACGGGCGCGGGAAGCGGCGCGGGCTGCACAACGCGGGACGCGCGCGGGCTACTCATGCCATAGTGGGAACACGGGCGCGGGAAGCGGCGCGGGCTGCACAACGCGGGACGCGCGCGGGCTACTCATGCCATAGTGGGAACACGGGCGCGGGAAGCGGCGCGGGCTGCACAACGCGGGACGCGCGCGGGCTACTCGTGCCATAGTGGGAACACGGGCGCGGGAAGCGGCGCGGGCTGCACAACGCGTGACGCGCGCGGGCTACTCGTGCCATAGTGGGAACACGGGCGCGGGAAGCAGCGCGGGCTGCTCGTGCCATAGTGGGAACACGGGCGCGGGAAGCGGCGCGGGCTGTACAACGCGGGCTACTCATGCCATAGTGGGAACACGGGCGCGGGAAGCGGCGCGGGCTGCACAACGCGGGACGCGCGCGGGCTACTCGTGCCATAGTGGGAACACGGGCGCGGGAAGCGGCGCGGGCTGCACAACGCGGGACGCGCGCGGGCTACTCATGCCATAGTGGGAACACGGGCGCGGGAAGCAGCGCGGGAAGCAGCGCGGGCTGCTCGTGCCATAGTGGGAACACGGGCGCGGGAAGCGGCGCGGGCTGTACAACGCGGGCTACTCATGCCATAGTGGGAACACGGGCGCGGGAAGCGGCGCGGGCTGCACAACGCGGTACGCGCGCGGGCTACTCATGCCATAGTGGGAACACGGGCGCGAGAAGCGGCGCGGGCTGCACAACGCGGGACGCGCGCGGGCTACTCATGCCATAGTGGGAACACGGGCGCGGGAAGCGGCGCGGGCTGCACAACGCGGGACGCGCGCGGGCTACTCATGCCATAGTGGGAACACGGGCGCGGGAAGCGGCGCGGGCTGCACAACGCGGGACGCGCGCGGGCTACTCGTGCCATAGTGGGAACACGGGCGCGGGAAGCGGCGCGGGCTGCACAACGCGTGACGCGCGCGGGCTACTCGTGCCATAGTGGGAACACGGGCGCGGGAAGCGGCGCGGGCTGCACAACGCGGGACGCGCGCGGGCTACTCATGCCATAGTGGGAACACGGGCGCGGGAAGCGGCGCGGGCTGCACAACGCGGGACGCGCGCGGGCTACTCGTGCCATAGTGGGAACACGGGCGCGGGAAGCGGCGCGGGCTGCACAACGCGGGACGCGCGCGGGCTACTCATGCCATAGTGGGAACACGGGCGCGGGAAGCGGCGCGGGCTGCACAACGCGGGACGCGCGCGGGCTACTCGTGCCATAGTGGGAACACGGGCGCGGGAAGCGGCGCGGGCTGCACAACGCGTGACGCGCGCGGGCTACTCGTGCCATAGTGGGAACACGGGCGCGGGAAGCGGCGCGGGCTGCACAACGCGGGACGCGCGCGGGCTACTCGTGCCATAGTGGGAACACGGGCGCGGGAAGCGGCGCGGGCTGCTCGTGCCATAGTGGGAACACGGGCGCGGGAAGCGGCGCGGGCTGCACAACGCGGGACGCGCGCGGGCTACTCATGCCATAGTGGGAACACGGGCGCGGGAAGCGGCGCGGGCTGCACAACGCGGGACGCGCGCGGGCTGCACAACGCGGGACGCGCGCGGGCTACTCATGCCATAGTGGGAACACGGGCGCGGGAAGCGGCGCGGGCTGCACAACGCGGGACGCGCGCGGGCTACTCATGCCATAGAGGGAACACGGGCGCGGGTAGCGGCGCGGGCTGCACAACGCGGGACGCGCGCGGGCTACTCATGCCATAGTGGGAACACGGGCGCGGGAAGCGGCGCGGGCTGCACAACGCGGGACGCGCGCGGGCTACTCATGCCATAGTGGGAACACGGGCGCGGGAAGCGGCGCGGGCTGCACAACGCGGGACGCGCGCGGGCTACTCATGCCATAGTGGGAACACGGGCGCGGGAAGCGGCGCGGGCTGCACAACGCGGGACGCGCGCGGGCTACTCGTGCCATAGTGGGAACACGGGCGCGGGAAGCGGCGCGGGCTGCACAACGCGGGACGCGCGCGGGCTACTCGTGCCATAGTGGGAACACGGGCGCGGGAAGCGGCGCGGGCTGCACAACGCGTGACGCGCGCGGGCTACTCGTGCCATAGAGGGAACACGAGCGCGGGAAGCGGCGCGGGCTGCTCGTGCCATAGTGGGAACACGGGCGCGGGAAGCGGCGCGGGCTGCACAACGCGGGACGCGCGCGGGCTACTCGTGCCATAGTGGGAACACGGACGCGGGAAGCGGCGCGGGCTGCACAACGCAGGACGAAGCTGCATGACCACGACGGCATGACGTTGCCGTTTCGTCGACAGAGCTTCATTCATAGTTTTGTAAGTAAACTGTGAGCAGGCGTACACTAAGCGTATAATGATGAATATACGTCTATGAAGCTAGGACAAATAATAATAATAATATAAGTTTAGAACTACATAATTATATGAATTAGCATTGTGAGAGCTGGTGCCTGTTGTAGGTTTCGGAGAAACATGTGCTACAGGTAACCAGGACCCACTTTACGGCCTCACACAAGTTTATTGTCAGGTAACATAAATTCCGCTGAACAAAAAAGAAATAAGTATAAATGTTATTTAAAAAAATAAATAAACATTAATAAAGAAACAAAAAAAAATGATGAAATGGAAAAATAAGAAAACATAAAAGCAGTCAATGGATGTGTGATGGAGCGATGTGAATGTGATGGTGATGGGTGGGAAATGTGCATGTGGATGGTTGTGAATGTGATGTATGGGAAATGTGCATGTGGATGGTTGTGAATGTGATGTATGGGAAATGTGCATGTGGATGGTTGTGAATGTGATGTGTAGGAAATATGCATGTGGATGATTGTAAATGTGAGGTGTGGGAAATGCAAATAACTTTTCTGTTTCGTCATGATTTTGTAGAGAAAAGCCAAGAATTTCAAAGATTTCTAACATCCGTGCGAAATTGGGGTGGGTTGCTAGTAACGAGTCTGGGCCAGCGAAAGTTACACCCGCATCCGCCAACGCAAGTGTGCGAGTCACCACTTGGATGGTTTTAATAAGTATGATTCTGACAGACCTGTAGCGACATCTATGACGCCAGATAAAAACTAAAAAATCCCGCATCGCGAAATTATAGTTCTCCGCACAATTTAAACATATTGGTACAACAGCCCGAACTCATCTAACGGGCATTTGCCCGGATCAGACAACACCCGTTTGGTCGGAAGATCCTCCCCTTTCAACGGGGTTTTGTGGGACTCTACTCCCTGTTTCGCATACCTCCAAAGACCCCTACACCCGCCCTAGGGCGGAAGAAATCCATGAAGATTTTCACCCCTAAAAAAATAAAAAAGACACCAGTAACAAAATAAAATACTTACCGCCGTACTATATTGAACAGTAGACCTATAATCTTCTAGCTTCATGTAGCAAGCCGCCATGTTCAGGTAACATTGTGATACGTATGTTGTTCTTATTTCTTGTACTGTGGACAAATAATTAACTTCAATCTAACAATAATATAGTCTATTAATAGGCAGAGAAAATTTGGGAGAGATTTTGTGAGAAGCTCGTGGCAAAATAACGACAACCCCAAAAGTCGATTTTCAAAGTTAAGCAACGCTCGCCAGGGTCAGTCTGTAGGTGGTCCATCCATAAACATACCGCAACTTCACTTCGGTAATAGTACATTTTGATACAAGTGGAGAAAGTTATGAAGACAAAAGCCGCAGCGACACCACGTGTATCAAACGACGTTTTTCAATACACTTACGAAGATATAAATAAAAGGGGTTGACCGGCGACCCGCCTGAAACGACATGTCATAAATTGTGGCGGGGGCAACTGGCGCACTTTTTCGCACGAGTGCGGAAAACAGTAAATTTGCTTACTTAAGAGCGGTAGAGTTAGGAGAGGTTTTTCGAATAAGTGTATTGAAAATATATTATCATGATCTCCCTAGACTTTTCCCAACTACTTACCTCGAGATCGGCTTCCAGTCTAACCAGACGGATAGACTGATGGTCAAATTTTTTGGCGTCTGACCTGTAACGACTGTCAAATATGTACGAAAGCACTGCGCGAACCGTGCCGTCATAACGGTAATCATTAATTACTCAAGTGCGAAGTTATACGACGTTTTTCAATACACTTGTGAAGAAAACAACAGTAAAACTAGTAAAATTTTCTGTGACAGCGGTAAAAATCTGTTATAACGATGCGCGCGTTATGAAAACTTGATTATGATTTTTACCGCTGTTACATTTTTTTTTTATTTACCCGTATTTTTACATTTTTTTTTTTTTATTTACCCCTAGAGGAAGGCTAAGGTATTTTGATATATTACTTTTGATATATACTGCCAGTCTTACGTTTATGTTTTCTTCCGTGAAAAGTTTTTACGATAATGTCTTTCGTAGTGACAATATAATACGAATGTTTTTTTTTTTTTTTTAGGTGGGAAAATCATCTAATGACAAATCCCGCTCTTGGGTGGAGCAGGAGATAGTGTCAGACTGTTACTGACTAAAAACCCACTCCTGTTCCTTCGTTGCACTTCGTCCCAGGGCCCCGGGTTTCGTTTTCACACTACCCATGGCCCCAGTAGGCTTCGACCCTGCTGGGCCCCTACGATTTGCTGACATCTCCCTGAGGCGCGCGTGGAACAATACGCGCCGTCGACGACTTGGGCTCGGTCCGGACGGTTACCGGACGGTCGGACGGCGGGCTACCCATTGCTCGCCGTCCGCAAGCCCGCGCCTACGGTGGCCGGAAATCGGGATCGGAATCCCGGCGGCGGTTGGGGCGTGAGGACCGTTGCCTCACGCGATCGGCCGCCTCCTTTGCTAGCATTACTGCTTCGCAGAAGGAGGCGACCGCCTGCCACTCCTCCTCGCTCCGGACCATGGCCTGTACCAAGGCCCGGCGCGAGAGATCGCCGCCGCCGATCGCCCCCACGAGGACACGGCGTTGCTCTGCCCAAGCGGGGCACACCTCCACCGTGTGCTCCACCGTGTCCTCTGGGCGGTCCACACAGTGGCGACACCCGGGCGTCGCTTCCGCACGAATCCGGTGCAGGAACTTCCCGAACTTACCGTGTTCGGTGAGAACCTGCGTCATGCAAGAAGGTGAGGACGCCGTGAGGTCTTTCCAACCACGCCCCAAAGAAGGGACTTACCGCCATAATTGTGGCGCGCCCAGAGAATACGGATGTAACATTTTCTAATGATTTTGTAGTATTTAATTTTATTTAATTAATACAGCCACTGACCTTCACTGGAATAAAAATATCACGCCAAAAACCGCGCGCATCTTAAAATGGCGGCCATAGACCACAAAAAAAAAACAAATTTTATCTGAATGACGATTTATTTACTAAATGTTTTTTTTTTATTTAATAAATCGTTTGTACAAGTTAAATTTGTCCATTTTAACTTGTACATTGGATGAAATAAGTAAGACACTAATTTATATACTATTGAACGCAATAACTTAATGGGATTTTATTCGAATTCTAAATTTGTTTTACGAACAAAGAAGTTGAACAAAAAGGTTTTAACTACATTATAGCACTAGTGCGTAATGGTAATCAAAATGTCACAGTTTGGTAACGAGTTTCATTATATACCTAAGTGCAGTGCAATAAGAGTCACTTTCTGAGCAAGTGTGTTGAAAAATATATAACCACAGATTACTGCAAATTGCAAATTGATCTGTTTCGTTTTTTAAAGACTTAATTTTTGTGATAATTTATTTTTAGCTCATGAACAGCTGATCCCTACCCTGCATAATACAGTAGCTTTTGCCCGCGGCTTCACCCGCGTACATAAAATATAGCCTATGTCACTCAGGAATAAAGTAGCTTTATATCGGTAAAATTATTTTAGCAATTGGACCAGTACTTTCAGAGATTACCTCCTACAAACAAAAAAAACAAACTTTATCTCTTTATAATATTAGTGTAGATGACTAAAAGAACTCAGTAACAGTAAAACATAATTTTTAGGGTTCCGTACCTCAAAAGGAGAAAACGGAACCCTTACAGGATCACTTTGTTGTCCGTCCGCCTGTCTGTCTGTCTATCTTTCAAGACCCTTTATCTCAGAAACGCGTAGAGGCATCGAGTTGAAACTAAAACCGTAGAGTCAAGTCTGCGGTCCCTTGAAGCTGTGAAAAAATCATACTTCTAAGTTAACGGAAAAAAAAAGATACGGCCGTTTATGTCGTAAAAAACGTAGATTTCAACACTCTCAAAAGAATCAAAATTCAAAGGGTACTTCCCGTTGAGCCAGAATCCTGAAATTTGACATAAAGCAAGGTCTTATACTATAGATATAGGAATAAATCTGAAAACTATAAATTTTTAGTTACGTCACAATAAAAACTTTTTACGATTCGGAAAAATCTTCGTAACTCAATTCGGGAAACGAACTGTTTTCATAGGTAAGTTTGTGCGGAACCCTCAGTGCCCGCTCGCACTTGCCCTGTTTTTTATTAGATCAATCAGACTCTATTGTGGTCGATTGCTATAAGCTTTAATAATATCAAACCTCATAAAGGAACAGAAATAGCTTTTTGCTTCAAAAAAGTGTACAAAATTACGATACTAAACCGTTTTCCTCACATTTGCCCTGGATTTTAGGTAGATAATCATGCTCATTATCCTTGTTTCTGTCTAGACATGTTACGTATTATGTTTCGTAGTATTCATGTCGAATAATATACGAGAAATAATGATAGGCTTAGCAACCTAGCTAGGCTGGTGTACATATTTGTCTGCCCAGTACGGCTTTTTGTTATACATACATACATGCAAAAAAGCACACCTTTGTTATGTATTATTAATGTGTACCTTACACGTGATTTTTTTATTTATTACTAGCTTTTGCCCGCGGCTTCGCTCCCGTCAACTGACTACTATATCCTACTCTACCTTACTCAACCTTACTCTACCCTACTCTACCCTACTCTACCCTACTCTACCCTACTCTACCCTACTCTACCCTACTCTACCCTACTCTACCCTACTCTACCCTACTCTACTCTACTCTACCCTACTCTGCCCTACTCTACCCTACTCTACTCTCACTCAAAAAAAAAAAGTATCCTATGTCCGTCTCCTGGTTCTAAGCTACCTCCCCACCAACTTTCAGCCAATTCGGTTCAGCCGTTCTTGAGTTATAAATAGTGTAACTAACACGGCTTTCTTTTATATATATAGATTAAATGCTTTATGCACATAAAAGTACAGAGGCGGACTTAATGCCTTAAGCATTTTCTACCAGTCAAACTTTGGGTGATGCAGAGAAAAATAGTGGTAGGTGCAATTAACGAGAGAGAAGACGAATACGAGAATAGATATAAGTACCTACTAATAAATCATATACATAATACAATTATACAATACACACTCAAATTAATAAACTACATACCTAACTAATATAGTCAAACAATTGGTCCAAATCGACAGTTGGAAAACATTAACGCTGTAATGATATTATAGGATAACTGCCAACTTCTTACGAATTAGCTCTCGAACTTTAGTTTTGAATGTTAATCGGCTTTCTTTTACAAGCAGCTTAGCATCCTTAAACATTATTATGTCTAAAAGCAATGTTTTGTAATAGCCATCTTACATTTTTGCCTTTTATATTGTCTTCCAACTAAACTTCGTGTATATAATTTTTTAACTTTCAACAATACTCCCATATTACATGTGGAGGGTTGTAAATCGCTCGTCGTGATCTACCCTCATCTCATCTTATTTTATACTAGCATCCGCCAGTGGCTTCGTCCGCGCGAATGTACTGTGTACTGAAGACCCCCTATGTCCATCCTTGGAATTCAAGCTTGCTCCGTAACAAATTTCATCAAAATCGGTTCAGTAGTTTAACCGTGAAAGCGTAACAGATAGACAAACAGAGTTACTTTAACAATTATAATATTAGTATAGAAGTACGGTTAATATGTTAGAAGGTGCCAGATAAACGTGGAATAAAGTACATTGACCTTTTCCTAATATCTCTGCGTAGGTACCCAAAAAACATACAATGAACTGTTTTTCATTATTAGATCATGTTAAGGATTACAATACATATAGATTCAAGACAGCTTTACGTCTTTATTTCCGTTTTTGAAATTACGAATGTCACCCAAACAACATAAATTAAATAATACAGTGCTAAACTCACTTTGTTCCTTCGTGTCGACGTCCTTGACTTCCTCTATCCTAAAAAACGCGTGGTCCAAATATCTGAGGCACTTGCGGTACTTCCGAACAGCTGCCTTGTATTTACTCTCGCCGAAGTAGCAGTTGCCGACGCTCTTCACGTCTCTTATGGACGATATTAATTGTTCTACCTGCAATGTAGCAGTTTACATGTTACAGTGATTTATTATAGACAAGCACCTTGCCAACCAATGCCAATGTTTTCATAAAAACTTGTAACACCCCCTTTTACCGTATTTAAAGGGTAGTTTTAAAAACTAATAATGACATTCTTTATTACTTATGTTGAATTTATGCCAAGTATCAAGTTATAACTATAAAATTCTCTCAAACAACCTCGGGATAAATTGTTTTATTTTGTGCCAGTTAAAAAAAGATTTTTTTCAAGTATATATGGGGCCCAAGGAATAAAATTTTAGATACAAACGAATTTCCTTCTTTGCACCCCCTTAAAAATTTAATTTATTTAAGAAAATTCATTCAATTATTCCCTTCTTAGTGCTCGCTTACGTCACATAAAAGGAAGTCTTAAGCAAAATGTCACATTCCTAGACCCAGTAGTTTTGGCTGTGCGTTGATATGTCAGTCAACCAGTTCCTTTTTGTATATAATAATATAGATATTATTAGTGATAGGGCCGCGCCTTATCGCGTCGGAATGCATTTTGGAATGTGTTGAAGGAAATTGAAGCTACTAACGCAATGGTAAAATGTCATAATTGCATTGTCTTTAAATGTCATATTCTCATTCGCACGCTGTCGTAACCAGCCACCATGTAAATATGATATTTAACAGATTCGTGGTCTTCGCTTCGATTCGCTCTCATTCATTTCTACTCTACTTTTTTTCTGGATGCAAGGCTAAGTGTCGCCGCACATGAGGCATATGCCACAGCCACAAACGCCGCCACGAAAAGCTAGAAGCGGCCATAAGCCACTTGTGGCCGGAGGCTGCTACTTTTTTTAACCCATACGCGCAGTAACATAATGGACTCTGACGAAGGTTTAAATGCGCGAGTGGCGTGTGACGGCGTTTTTTATTGGCGTTTTGTATTGGCGTTTAGTGGCCAGTTCGAGCCACAAGACGCGAGCAGCGGCGATTTGAAGCGACTGGCGGCCACCGGCGTCAACCGTGTGCGGCAAATCTATATAAAATGTATGATACCTACAGGAAATATGCCGGTGGCGGCCGTTTTGTGGTTGTGGCCCAGTCCTTTTCTGCACCTCTGACAACGTGTATGCGAAACTTCATAATGATCGGTTCGGTAGTTAAGACGTGAAACCGAAACAAACTTAACTCACATTCACATTTATAATACTACTACTAGTAAGGATTCATTATGGTTTTGTCTTAGTTTCAGGTACCCACCGTAATGTTTTCATCCCTGTAGTCTTCGGGGTACTCAGGCAGTTTGTCAGCAGTGCCATCATGACAGCAAACATCCCAATCACTAGTGATGATCTCTCCACAGTCCTCGATCACACACTCCTGGTAAACAAACAATATAATTAACCCACCAAGACAAGGGGATATGCACAATTTTAGAAACAAATTCATTGTGCGTACAGCTAAGGAGTAGAATTTCCTACCGGAGTCTATGTTTCCTAATAGCCTAAGGGTCTTTAAATCAGGACTGAATAGGTTACTTTTAGGCAAGCATGCGCCACCGTCGACCACGTCATCGCTTACCATAAGGTGAGATAGTGGTCAAGCGCGAGCCTATCTACAACGTGTTATTTTTGATATCCCATAACTCAAGGTTTATATTCTATAAGGAAAAATAATACTAAGGCCCCTCGCCCACGACGACTTTTTGTAGCGATGCTGTCGCGCGTTTCGTAAGCGCGCGACAGCATCGCTACAAAAAGTCGCCGTGGGCAAGGGACCTAAAAGTCCTAGAATATGTAGTCCAAAAATGCATGGTTTCGAAGATATCATCAATCACAATTAATTTAGATCAAAAATTGTCACCCGTATGACAAATCTTTACTTTTGCGACATTGCCAAACTTCGCAGTACAGTAATAAAGATATAAAAATTATATGACAGCGTAAATAATGACATTACATATTTACGCTGTCATATTTCACGTAAGGGTGTTTTTTTTACATTAGTAATCATGAACTTTTCGAATTATTATGAATACGGAAAATGAAAACGAAAAAAAAAGATAATTGAAAAATAATTCATATGTCAGTTGATTCTTTGACATGGTCTCATTCATAACCCTAGAGTTATGGGATATAAAAAAAAACACATTGTATATATAATGCCGCAGTTGCGCATTGTTCACAGCATTTTACTGCTGTTTTATAAATACAGTTTTTGTTTTTTGCTTTACGTTATTACTTTAAATATGTTAAGTACATTAAAAATGTACATCTTAAGACAAAATTAGAAAGTAAAAGCTAAAAATCAATTAAATTTAACTAATAAATATTTATTTTGCTATAATTATCAAAAATATCGATACTTTTGTAATTTATTTAAACTTATCTCATCCCTAGTGTAACGTGATGATCGTGGTAAAGCCAATCAGAACACAGTAACTCGCTTTTTTTGTATCTCAACTACCTAGTTGACAGAATTGTTTCAATTTGTTAAGATAAATCATAAAAAATAATATTTTATTGCAATTAAAATACACAGCATATATGTACACAGAGAATATTTTATATTTTTTAAGTTCTGGTTTTGTTGAACACTGGTACCCAAATTAAGATTCTATGGGCTGTATGGTCGAGGTTTATGGACTTAAAAAAAAACTGACCTCTCGAGTTTGTTTCATTGTTTCTTATCAGATTAATCAGCAAAGAAGCACCGGCCTAACATAAATAGGCAAAAAAGATCGAAGCATAAAAGTATTATTTTAAACCAATACAGGAAACAAATATCATAATATATCAACCTATCGTAACGTAATATGGAAATATTGTAAAAACAATCATTTTTTTTTTTTCACAAGAGTAGCCATGGAGTTTCTTGCCCGTTCATCTCCATAGGAAACGACCATTTGGAACCGTGCACTGGCTTGTGACGTTTTATAAGTGCCCATGTAGGCCTATGTGAAATAAAAATAATTTCAGTTGAATTTTAGATCATCAACACGATTTTCACGAGTTACCCTTTTAAACCTTCTTGCTACGTCAAAGAGCAAAAAAAAAACATTAAAAAAAGCATCGATTACCAACATACCACCGTGGGGCGGCATAGTTCTCCGTCACCGAATTTCTGTATCTCTTTCACGATACCGATACCCGCCAGCACCTCTCCAAACACAACATTGGTCCCGTCCAAGTGGGTGCAAGGAACCGTTGTGATGCAGAACTGGGATCCGTTGGTGTTAGGCCTTCCACTGTTGGCCATACTTAAAACCCCTGGATCGTGCTACAAACAAAATTATAAGAAATACTTTTCATGTTAATTTTACTTTTGAAAGTTTTTTTTTTAAGGTGGGAAATCATCCAATGACATCTCTAGGGTGGAGTGGGAGAGCGTGTCAGACTTTAACTGACTAAAACCACATTTGTGTCCTTCAGTTGCCGTCGTCCCAGGGCCCTGGAGTTCTGTTTCGCACAACCCATGGTCTCAGTAGGCTTCGAACCTGCCGGGCCCCTACGGTTTGCTGACATCTCTTTGAGGAGCGCGTGGAAACACTACGTGCCGTAGACGACTTGGGCTCGGCGAGCTCTTCCGTTTTATTATATTAAGTAATATAGACTAGTATATGAATAAGTAGGTACCTTTAATCTGAAGTTTTCATCTTCAAATATGGGTCCATATATGCTTTCACCACCGCTTCCATCTCCATTAATTATATCACCTCCTTGGATCATAAACTGACTGACGGCTGAAAATAAGAATTGAAACATTGTCTTTATTATTTTAAATAGAGAACTTTTAGGGTATGTCTGTGTCTATTATAACTATACTTGTAGGTAAATGCTAAGGACCTCCAAGACTTGCGCTCTATTAGCTAATATAAGTGATAAAGCGAAATATTTGTCAAAAACAACATAATACACAAGGGGGAGAAGACAGCAGATGAAAAGACACGCGGAAGGTGACTTTAATAATGACTGATAAAATTTTGTTCCATCATAGCCATCAGTTCAAATCGACTTTAGAGTACTTAGTGTATTTTAAACGGAATTTTATGGGACTTGTATTAAAAACGCATTAAAAAAGTAAGAATCGATTCGCAATAGAATTTAAACTTTCTTTTATAATTAATTTATAGTTTAATATTCAAAAATTTGATAATTATGTCTAATTCTGAATTGAATTGATGAAAAAAACCTTCAGCCGTAGTGTCGAATGTGCTGCCACTTACCAACGATGTCATGGAAATGGCAAAGTACATAAATATATTATATGGAATAAAACTTTGACGTACCATCGACTCTATGAAGAAAAGTGATAATCAAGGAGTCTTATTTCTATTTACCTTTATGAAACCGCGTGCTTTTAAAGTGTAATGGTTTTCCATTGCCGCCGATTCCTTTTTCACCCGTACAAAGCGCTCGGAAATTCTCCGCTGTCTTTGGCACCACATCACTCCTTAACTTTATAACAATGCGTCCGGCTGAAACAATAGAAATACTTCTTAGCCAATGGACACTGGCAGGTATTAACACATTTCGCCAGTGAGTTTGTGTGTCAAAACTGGCTAATTTATGGGAGAGAAAATTAACTTTTTTTTTTTACAGCTATAACTACTATAACTACGCTCTTCTTTTCTTGTGTTTACATATCTCTCCTTTCGCAGGTATAGCATAGCATAGCATAGTCGGCCTTATAATGTTCCCACTGCTGGGACTCAGGCCTCCTCTCTACGAGAGGGAATGGGCTATAATCCACCACGCGGGCCCAGTGCGGGTTGGTGGATGTCACATGTCTTCGAATTTTTGGTTCTAGGACACGATGTTTTCCTTCACCGTTTTGAGAGCAGTGGTGATGAAATAAATTACACAAAGTAATGCGCCAGGCTGGGTTTGAACCCGCGACCTACGACTCGTAAGTCGGAGCCGTTACCACTCGGCCACCACTGCTCTCAAAACCGCAGGTATGCTGGAAGTGATTTCTATAGAAATTAGCATCACCTTTGTACTTATTTTTCTGTTTCCTTCTTTCTTTCTTTTTTAATTTATGTACATGAATAGTTAAATAAATAAGTTATACACTGATTGAAGGTGTCTTTTATATTACAATTTATTTCTAATTTCTCCTAGGTTGTTAGTAAGTAAGTAATACGAAAATACTTCGGAAATAATTTTAGTAAGTAAGTAGACCAAAACAAATTAAGAGAGCAGAAATAACAAAATATAAAAAACTTTTTACAAAAAAAATACAACCGACTTCAAAGTAAAAAAAAACACTGAAAAGTGCAAAATAACTTTAATTTCGGAAGTCGGTGTTTCTATAATAGTTTTGTTTCTTCGTTATTTAACACCGACTTCCGAAATTAAAGTTATTTTGCACTTTTCAGTGTTTTTTTTTACTTTGAAGTCGGTTGTATTTTTTTTGTAAAAAGTTTTTTATTTTACACTTTTTAGTTATGGTACCACCACTAAAAAGTACCCCTCAGTCAAACTTAAATACCTTATAGCCAGAGTGCATCTCATGAGAATTCTAATAATCCCAAACACGGTTAGATTACATTAATTTATTACAGAGTTCCGGTGCCTAACTTCAGGCTTCATCATCAGATTAGTTCGATATATTCCCCCTCTACTTTCAGTCAGTCATCGACTACACGTATAAACAAAGCAATTTTGCTTTTTACGACGGTTCTGCTTTGATCCTATGAGGAGTTCTGTTCCATATCTTCGAAGTTCATGATCAGATCATAACAATATTTCTATGGGACCAATTCGGAAGCATAACTATTCAATCAAAAAAAAAATTTTTTAAATCGGTCCACCATTGACCGAGAAATCGGTGAACATACATAAAAAAAAAAAATAAAAAACATACATTCAACCGAACATATAACCTCCTCCTTTTTGAAGTCGGTTAAAAATACTGATTTATCGGACAATACGACACCAGAGCATCTGCTACTTCACTGCGTGAAGTTGTATCCAACGCTCAAGCATCGGAGAATCCATGATAGTTCCTTCGGAAAAACATTTACAGAAACGTAGGTAGGTAATGACTGTTGTGGCAAATAGGCCAACCACCACCAAGACAGTCGTCTATCAACTAAATATTATATTAACCACCTACGTCGGATATAATATCCGACAAACACTCGGGTTTATTCCGCCAGGGCCTCACATCTACGACCAAATACTCCAACTCGTCACCTCTCCTGTCACCTATGGGGATTGAATAGCTAAACGAGATGGAGTACCCAGTCGCAAACACACGACCCTGACGCATAAGGCACGAAAACACTCGTCGGACCAATCGATGATTTCCCAATTAAAATACAGTGTCGCACTAGGAATTTCCATATGCTCCATGAATGAAACTATAAAAACAAGGTGGACAGTTACAAATGGATGTTATGTTATGCAAGATATTCATGATTATGCTCCACAATGGCAATTGCGACCGTCACGTCGCGCGTCGCCTGCAATCTGACCTTGGTCACTGAATAGCCCGTAGATGAATAAATCAAGCCATGTCCTGCATTCACACCTATGCAGTTGCGTATTTGTTCGAGATTTTATTCCATCCTTGACCTATTTTTTAATCAAAATTTATCAGCTATGGTTTTCAGACAACCTAATTATCTATATAAGCATTTAACCTCGTAGATCGAAAAGAGTTACACTCAGTAGTGAGTGATTCTGGGTTGTCTATAGTCCATTTTAATAAATACAACACTAGGTAACCGCTCCGGTTTCACCTGCAGCCTTCGACTCCTTCGGGAAGGAATATAGAGTAGGCAATCGAGACTGCGTACCCGTCTGGAAATAAGCGTCTCCCACAACACCCTAGTTCTCCGCCTTCCGTACTATGCGTTCCAAATAAAAATAGGATCGATTGCCATGTTGTGACGTCACGTCATACTGTCAAATCGAAGAATTAATAGGGTGAGCAAAACAAGAAATTTTTAAAATTTAACTTATATACGAACTGTGGACGAAAAAAGTTTAATCAGAATCCAGTTCTTCAATTTCACTCATCTCTGAATTCTTCAATGTTACTCATCTCTGAGTTCTTCAATTTTGCCCAATTTCTTGCGATTTGACAGTATGAGGCGACGTCAGAACATGGCAATCGATTCTATTCTTATTTGAAACGCATTGTACTTGATCTTTTTCATCCACTTCGGTTCAACCAGCTGGGAGAGGTCCCACGCTACGTTTGCTTATACAAACAATCGATCAAGTGCAATTTCTCAGCAGAAAAGTTGATTGATAATGCCTCGGAGCGAAGGAAGTTGAAATAGAATAATCGAAAACAATAAACGATGCTTGTGAAGGATTAAAACTAGCAGTTGTAGGTAAATTAGTTTCTCCATTAAGTAATAGTACATTTTGATGAGTAACCATGGAGTTTCTTGCCAGTTCTTCACCAAGGGAAACAACCAATTGGAACCGTGAACTAACTTCTGACGTTTTACGTTTTTTCTGACGACCTAGCAGGGTCGAAGCCTACCGGGGCCAAGGGTCTGATTCTGAAAGGAAGACTCGGCCCTGGTACGAAAGGCAACGAAGGAACAGGAGTGGGTTTTTAGTCAGTAAAAGTCTGACACTATCTCCCGCCCCGCCCAAGGGCGGGGGATGTCATAAGATGATTTTCCCACCGAAAAAAAAAAAAAAAACTTCTGACGTTTTATAAGTGCCCATGTAGGGCCTATTGTATATAGAAGAAACTGACTGACTGACATATCAACGCACAACCTAAACAACAGGGTCTAAGAGCGTGCAATTTTACACAAGGCTTCCTTTTATGACATAGGAGAGCACTAAGAGAGGATTTTACAAAATTCACCTCCTAAAGGGATGAAACGGGTGTCTAAAGTTTGTATGGAGAAATCCACTTTCACCTGAGGGAAGCCGGTGGCAGAAGATGGTATGAAATGAAATATTATGAATTGAATGAAATTGATGCAAGTGGACTAAAGTTTGTCATTGCAAAGAGCGACGTCGTTTTTGAGAAAAGAAACGAAATGACAATTGCTCACGAATATCATAAGACGTTTTTCAACACACTATCTCGAAAATAATAAGTAAAACTTATAAATATAATTATAACTATTGTCGAACTTTCGAAGATTGTTTTTCATGCGTCCTGGTTGGGACTGTCGCTCGCACCAGCCTGATATAAAAAGTAAATACTTTCCAAGCCTAAAAGCGGTAGGGGTAAGAGCGACTTTTTTCTGTACACGAAGTTTTCTACTAAGCCAGATTTTCCATATCATTTAAATTATTGTCCTGTGCTTCCTGCATCCAAATCTGACATACCTATGCATGTCAGATTTGGATGTGGGACGCTTAGGACCGGTCGTTATGGCGACACTTGAGGGAGGCCTATGTCCAACAGTCGACGTCTTTCGGCTGAAATGTTGATGACGTCAGAATTGCATCGGTCCTAAAGAACTATGGGCCAGTTCTTTCTATAACCACTAAATCTATTTTAAGTATTTTAAAATTGTTCTGCACTTATTACCATTAGACAAATGCATTAACATTTGTATATAATGTAAGTTCAACCATTCTATTATTTTTAACAAAAATGCACTCCTTTTTTGATAATTTTATTTCAAGACAGTTTTTATCATTCTTATCATCATTGCATGGCGAAGAATTCTGTGTCATTGCATTGAACTGCTACAACAACCTTGCATTTTATATAGATAACAAGAAAAAATACATTTTATATGAAGTTTTATTTTCATAGTCAACCCAAAATGTAAACTGAAGCATTGTATTTAAGTGGAAACTTTATGTTATATTAGCGATTTTTCCTACCTCTGTAAAAAAAATATTTGTTATTTAGTCTGCAGGCTTTCTTTAAAAATAAGTATACTTTCTTAGATTAAAAGTTATTGTATAACCAGCGATGTATCTGTCACGGAAATCCTCCTCCCAGCAATGTACTGGCTGTTTTGCGAGGGTTTATCACATGCAATGTGCCATAAGCAAAGACATAGTTGTAAATAGAATTATGCTCCTTATGGGCCTATAACACGCACCAGCTTCACCACAGCCACCACTCCAAATTATCATATCGTTTAGAGCATGTCTTACTCTCTAAAACTGACCATAAATCACAACGCAAGGGATTAAGGGCATCCAACTCGACATAATCACTGTTTTTAATACAACCGCTCTTACCCGATTATGACGTTATTACACATTTTTCATTAAATATTTTGGAAACACAGCATCTTGTGGATATTATCTAGGTTTCTTGAAATCAATTTATAAATTTATGTAAAACTAATCCAGTAAAGACTTTTGAAAATCTGTTATTTTGCATGAACTTTGACACTTCATAATATACTCAAAAATTAAAAACGTCAAAAAAATATAACAATAGAAGCCTTGCAAATTTAATCAAGATTCTCAATTTTTTTCAAAACCTTTTAAGGGTTTAAAAAAAACACGTATTTCCTAGAACAAGTTTTGTGAAATATTCGAGTAAATCACGGAATTACCGAATGCTAACAGAGTTTTCAGGCGTTATCTCTCTTTTATCGCGTTGCCTTTTCGTCATACATCGCGTTGGATTGCGTTAGATGAAGTAACAAGCTTCTAAACTATGCTCGATGTTAACGATACGCGAGTGAAAAAGGACCCTCTTAAGATCGGGATTAGATGACGGTCTTATTGCTTTGATGAAGTCCGTAACGTTCGTTTCCAACCACGCTTGGATGATTCGAGCTTGACCCGGTACTGAGTCTTGCTAAAAGCATTCCATTCTTGGAATAAATTAATAGAACTTAGTGTTGTTAAGATACTTTAGCACCTTCTCGAGAATCGTAGTTTGATTCGCTTGTTTGATACCTTTTTCACAAAAATATGACTTAGTTACACCTTGATAGCTAACACTCCATCAAACGTTCACTGAAGTCGGATAACGTCCTAAAAGCACTGCTCTCTAATTGGGAAGCTTCTATAGAGCTTTGGGCATGAACTTTCATTCCGCTTGTTTTTAGGGTTCCGTACCTCAAAAGGAAAAAACGGAACCCTTATAGGATCACTTTGTTGTCCGTGCGTCTGTCTGTCTGTCAAGATCCTTTATCTCGGGAACGCGTGGAGGTATCGAGTCGAAATTAAAACCATATACTCGTCTGCGGTCCCTTAAAGTTGTGAAAAAATCAAACTTGTAAGTTAACGGTTAAACGTAGGTATATTTCGACACTCTCAAGGGAATCAAAATTCATAGGGGTACTTCCGTGTACCGGATGGGTCTAAGTGCTATTATTTAATGTTTATTTTCCGAGGTAAAATCTTTTGCTTTCGGACAGGATATTTTTGAAATCTTTCCTTCAATGCTTTGATCGCCTTTTTCGTACGAATACTATGTGGATCTTTTTCCATTACAAACACGAGGTGTTTCATTGTACCTATCTACGGATATTTATGTACCTATCAATAGCCCGTTAGTACACCAACATTTGATTGCGGATTGACAGTTGCAAAAATTGCATAATATGGCTACTGCGTGTAATGTCATCACAACAATTCGGTTCTCTTTATCACTCCACTCCATTTTAATATCACAATAATATTTAATTTAAGATTAAATGTTTAATTGTAATATTTTTTTTTCAATACACTTAGTCGAAAACCCGCTCTTATCTCTACCACTGTTAGGCACGCAATTTACTGTTTTTCGCACTAGTGCGAAAAAGTGTGCGCACTCGCCCCCGCTACAATTTTATTGCTCGAGGCGCGACCCACACGAGTCGCGCATCAACCCCTGTTTATTTATATCTCCGTAAGTGTATTGAAAAACGTCGTTTGACACACGTCACAAAATCGTAAATCGACCAATAATCGTCGTAATCGTAATCGTCGTCGTAAATTTGTCACTGCAGCCCAGATGAGGGCGTTATGGAGCTTCGGCTCCATCCGCATCTCGCCCCGGCCGCAATGACAAACTTTCTCCATTTGTATCAAAATGTTACTTATTTTTCTAATGTAACAGTATTTATGGCCAGACCAATGTATTTTACTATGATACTACTTTTAAACACTATCACACGAATTTTTAACTTTGTAAATAGGTACATATTGTTTTGTATTAAGTATCGCTTCTTCAAATATAATCTATTATATTGTTATGTTTGTACTGCTATTGTCTTCTTCGTTTTTATCGGTAAGTAGATGTATGTCTCACGGTGCACCTTTGTAACCTTAGTAACGTTACATACCTACTTATTATCTACACCTATGTAGTTATTACTAAATTATTTACAAGTCAAAAAAGCCACAAGGAGTGGAATTCCCTGCCGGAGTCTCTGTTTCCTGATAGCTACAACGGGTCTTTAAGTCAAGACTGAATAGGTTACTTTTAGGCAAGCGTGCTCCATCGTCGGCCACATCATCGCTTACCATCAGATGAGATCGTGGTCAAACGCGAGCCAATCCGAGATTTTTTACCCAGCTACGGCAAAGCCAAAGGAGGGTTATGATTTTAACAGGCTATGTATGTATGTATGTTCATCTCCCTCATAGCTCCTAAACTACTTATCGGAACTCGACAAATGAAGTATTGTTAGAACCGTCTTAATCGTCCGGTGAACATAGGCTACGTGACGTGTCATAATACTCAATGTGGCGCCCTCTAGCGGACAAAATGTACTGTGTTAATAAATAAATAAAATAAACGTAGTCACACGTTATATATGTACCAACCGTAGCACTTTAATAACGTACACGTAACTACGGCTTTTCTTTTTGTTCCGTTTTTGTCTCTCCAGTAACCTTGTTTATTGTATATCCTGAAAATCTTGTTTCATACTTTTTCAGCATCGTTTTTTTGTCGTAGTCGGGTTTTAGTTCTTTTAATTTTTATTATTTGTGTATGTGTATTGAATAGGTCGTAGGCTATTTTTTACTACTATCCTCAATTTTTTCTTTGATATTTATATGACAGAACAACATTTGCCGAGTTAGCTAGTATATTTATAATTATGGGACCAAGTTCCTGGCCACATTACGGTGCGGCGTCTTTAACGTGAAATGTCGCGGTGCCTGATTGCGGCACGTTGCCGCGTCCCAGGCAACACATCATCATTATCATTTTAGCCGAAAGACATCCACTGTTGGACATAGGCCTCCTCCAAGTGTCGCCACAAAGACCGGTCCCGTGCCGGTCATCGGATTCCCGCGATCATCACCAGCGGGGCTATTGCGTAACTCTGTTGACAGTTCAAGTGATGATCACTTGTTAACAATGTGCATCATTGAACTGTCAAACAGCTAGTTTCGTATTGCCTATCTTCAGTGACCAACTGCAGTGACGTCATTAGCCACTGGTACCTTTGATAGCCACCGTAACACGTTTTGACAGATGTTATTGTATCGATACTTTTAAAATTGCGATTATATAAGCTTTTGAAGCTGTAAATAGTCGATAAAATTTTAGAGTGGTCATAATAGGCACCATAATTTTTTATAATTCGCCACATTTCCACCGTAGTTTATTAGTCACTTGTGTGATACGTAATACCAATATGAAATTGTCAGTTGACAACTAAGTTTAGTGTGCAACGATTGCTAGTTGTCAACTGTTATTGAAAAAGTTAGCCAATAGCCCCCCAGGTCATTGGTGCACCTTGTGGGAGACCTTCCAACGCTGCGTCTTCCGTTACGCTGCCGGTACCATCCGGTATGCCTCGCAAGGCATACTAGCTACTGAATAAATTAGTTGATGCATAATGTATATCAACTAGCGTCTGTAGCCTGGCTATGTTTCGATGACCTCTTTGTGACAAACGAAGGTTTTGTCTGTGCAAATGATAAACCAAGCCATCGTGTCATAACAATGTTCCACATCTGTTGGGCATATCACAATCCTAGATAATCAATTTGCCACATAGTCTCGGATTGTTCAAAAAAAATCACTGCTTAGCATCAGGTGGGATCGCAATCAAGCAGAGGTATATAAAAAAAACTAAGTATAGCCAAGACTATCAATCAGCAATGTGCTCTGAAATACTTTTTGTGGAATCGGAAGTGCTATACTACTAATATGTACCCAGTTCTCGATAATGGTCATATCACATTGCACTGTGATCGTCATCATCCCTGCCAAAACTTTAGTAACCAATAAGGCCGATATATATAGTAGTAATGGACTTAATTGTCCTGCATAACAACAACTTCAGGAACTCTCGAGAAATGAAAAAGCAAAAAATTGAATTGTCTGCAAAGAAATTGCATTTCATCAAACTCTCAAAACGGTGATGGAAAACATCGTGAAGAAACTGTTGTGTCCTAGAACCAAAAATTCCGTTTGTTAACACTAGTACCATTAACAGTTCCATGATGGAACTACTGAGGTTTTTTTAAATCACTAGTTCCATTTTAAAAGAATATGGAAATAATGGAACTAATGTTGAATTTTATTACTTATCACTAGTTCCACATTATTTTTTATTATTTTAGGCACTTGTGAATATTTTTAAGGGTTGAGAAACACTAGAGGTAGAAACACTTGTAAAATTTTTGAAGGGTTGAAAAATACTAGAGGTAAAAACACTTGTGAAATTTTTGAAGGATTAAAAACATGTGTAAAACTTTTGGAGGGTTGAAAAACACTTAGTACCTAGTTATAATAATCTTATTCAATAAAATCAACAATATAAATCTAAGGTTATTCTTAAATAAATAATAATAATAAAAAAATAACAATATATATAAAAAAATAGTATATTAATATATTATATTTTTATTATAATTATATAATTTTTTTATTATATATTTTTTATGATAATTATAAGATATGAATCTATACTGACTGAATCATAAATAAAAAAAATATATATTATTGATTATGATTATTATAACAACTAAGTTTTTTTACCCCTAGTGTTTTTCAACCCTCCAAAAATTTTACAAGTGTTTTTATCCCTAGAGTTTTTCAACCCTTCAAAAATTTCACAAGTGTTTTTACCTCTAGTGTTTTTCAACCCTTCAAAAATTGTACAAGTGTTTCTACCTCTAGTGTTTTTCTACTCTTAAAAAAAATCACAAGTGCTTATAATAATAAAAAATAACTAGTGGTACCAGTGATAATAAATTTCAACATTAGTTCCATTATTTACAGATTCTTTTAAAATAGAACTAGTGATTTAAAAAAACCGCAGTAATTCCATCATAGAACTGTTAATGGTACTAGTGACAACAAACCAAAAATGTGAAATCCACCTGAGTCCCAGCAGTGGGAACATTATAAGGCTGATTATGCTATGCTAAGTAGCTCATGTCCCACTGCTGGGTAAAGGCCTCCCTCTGCCTTTTCTCAACACATCATTCTGTCTTCTGGTAAGAGTCTAGTCCATCTCTCCACCTTCATATAAGTCTGTAGCAATGTCTTTTGTATAAATAGGATCCAATAACACACAATAAATGGATCTTTTAGCACACTTATTCAGTTATTAATAATACTTTTTTTATGAATTCATTCAACAATCTGTGTGTTTTTACATATTTTTTTTAAGTTTTCTGTGTAAAAGTGAATACTTAAATAGAATTTTATCATATTATTGTTGTTCAAATTGTTTTAAAATAGAGATAACAATAAAAAAGATATGACATAAAGCTGGATGTTATAGGAGATGCTGGCACCATCTACGATTACCATTGATATGCTCAAGGGGCTATGGTATCACAACATTACAGGGTTATTTACCAAGTTAGTAGTACATGTGTAGGGTGGATTATAATTATAGAAGTAGTCATCCAGCTAGGTCCAGATAAAGCATAAATAATTTAGCCAGAACCTTATCTATTAACCTTTCCAATAATGTAATTAGAGACACAATAGAAAGATAATGAGAGAGTGAATGCCGGTGTTCGCTTGGGGTTTAATTAATAAACATAAACACAAAATAAGCTAACTTATGGACCTCCCTTTATGCTAATAAAGGGAGGTCCATAAGTCCATACCTAGAATGTAGGCAATTTGGATAGAATACATAGACTGGCAATGAAAACATCTGTTAATTCCTCAGCCCTAGTACCTACCTTAGCAGATAGGTACCATAAATGTTGCCTCAACAAAGACAACAGGTAAATTAATGTCTAGTGCAACCAATGTATTATTCAAGAGAGTACTTAGATCACAGGGATAAGAATAAGAAAAAAAAACATACCTTGTTCTCCATCAATCGAAATATCCAAATAAACTAGCGGATTTCTTTGTGTCAGGGAAACGGAATTCATATTATTGATCAACATCGAGCACAATTTAAATTGAACCAATAACACTAAGCACTAAGTAATATTATTCTAATTAAACAAAACGATCAACAAACTTCATGGAAATAACGCACACACCACACAAGTGCTTATTATAAATTGAGCATTATTAAATTATTAATTCCATCGTACCACAAACTGCCACAAACAAACTCAACAAATAAAAATGACGTCTGTCCGTACCGTCCGTACATAACAGTCAAACGAAAGTTAAAAAAGGAAGCGAGCGTCAGCCATCAGACTAATCAGCCAGCCGTCATTCTATTTTTTCACAACTGAAGCGTTTGAAATGTTGCCAGCCCTTTATCAAAATTGTCCACTTTGTACGGTCCTTACTCACAGAAGGCGCTGTTGCTTGGAAATAAAGATGTCAAAAGTCTTACAAATTCGCTGCATTTCACAGTACAATCCTGTTAGTTACTTTTTCCACCATGATCTATTAGATTGAGTAATATACTTGAAATAAAAAAGATATTCCTTTAATGGCACTCTTTATCACATGTTTTTAATTGAGAATCATGCAGTGGGCTGCAATATTGTTAGCACTCAAATTATTAATATTGGTATGTAATATATATTGTGGCTGTTAATGTCCCTAAAGAAATAAATAAAAAGAAACGATATTTATTTATAAACAAGCTGCTGCCAGCGGCTTCACCAGCGTCATAGTAGAAAATTATGCTAAGGAACCATAATCCCAGGATAAAAAGTATCCTATGTGCTATTTTTGGTCATGGTCTACCTGTGTACCACGTTTCATCGAAATCCATTCAGTAGTTTTTGCGTGAAAGAGTAACAAACATCTATACATCCATACGTAGAAAGTTTCGCGAGATTTGGACAAGATTTGGATTTGAGAAGAAAGGGGGAAATTCGTTTGTGAATTAGCCCATTGAATATTAATATGAATCGTCGCTTTCCATCAGGTGAGTTAGCGGTCAAGCGCGAACCTATCAAGAATAAAAAAAAAAAAAAAAAAAAACCTAACTCTACCCTACCCTACCCTACTCTACCCTACTCTACCCTACCCTACTTTACGCTACTCTATTATCTAATACCTATTTATAAGTAATGTTATGTACAAAATAAAGCACCCGTGATGGGTCTAGTGGCCTTGTCACACCCACAACCAGAGCAAGGAAAAAAAAACAAGCGACAATCCGTGCCTAGCCAAATAAAGACTTTGACCAGTGTCAGAGGACAAAAAGCGATACACATAAAATTTCAGCTATTTCTCTGTAGTTATATAAATAATGTACGAACGCTGTGTATTATGTACACGTGATAAGTATGAAAAAATATTTTACTTCTAAAATTTAATTCTAAACTCACAAATTGTCCCTTATATAGCGTATTAAACTAATGTATTTTAGCGTTTACTTCAGAATGACAGGAAAATTTAAACAAAACAGATTTCATAAATATAAGTTATTTATTATAAATCCGTGTTGTAATAATGGTTACAAAATATTTTACCTTTATAATAATTTAAAAAAATTAAACAGAAAATCTGTCTCAAACAAAGAAAAATCTTCTTCTTTTTTTGTATGTCTTCTTCTTAGTTTTTTTTTATGTGTGTGTATATATGTGCTGTGGGTGAACCTAAATAAAAAAAAATACAATAATATAATAATACTAATATGTAGATACATAAATACACTGTAAATCTGGTGTAATGTGTTTTTTACAGATTATTCTTTGTTTGAGAGAGATTTTCTGTTTATTTTTTTTTTAATTATTATTAAGGTAAAATATTTTGTAACCATTATTATAACACGGATTTATAATAAATAACTTATAATTATGAAATCGGTTTTGTTTAAATTTTCCTGTCATTCTGAAGTAATCGCTAAAATACATTAGTTTAATACACTATATAACGGACAATTTGTGAGTTTAGAATTAAACTTTAGAATTAACATATTTTTCATACTTATCACGTGTACATAATACACAGCGTTTGTACATTATATAACTTCAGAGAAATAAATGAAATTGTATCTACAAATGTTGATTACAGGCGGCGTTGCTACAGAGTATTTCCCGCAGCAACGCCATAGTAATTTACTTTTTTCTTTAAAATTAAAACTCGTACATTCACAAACAATGCATGTACGTCGTGTCCGTCAGCCGTACATAAAAATGGGTTATGTCATAATAAAAAAATATACGGTGGCGTGGCTACAGAGCACAACACAAAAAAAACCCTACTCTACTCTACTCAATTCTACTCTACCCTACTCGATAAAAAGTATACTCCTATATCCATCTCCTGGTTCTAAGCTACTTCTTTTTAAATTTTTCGGAATTATGTAACACACTCATATCATGATAAAAAAAAATATACGGCGGCGTGGCTACAGAGCACAACACAAAAAAAAACCTACTCTACTCAATTCTACTCTACCCTACTCGATAAAAAGTATACTCCTATATCCGTCTCCTGGTTCTAAGCTACTTCTTTTTACACTTTTCGGAATTATGTGAGTGTGTTACATAATTCCGAAAAGAGTAACATCGAATAACACGTTCCCGTAAGTTTAGTAATCCGAAACACTTAACAACGAATGCACGTTACCACGAAAAACTTAACGCCGTAGCCATGCGATCTCGAATTACATGATTCAGAAAACTGTAATATCGAATAAGACGTCCCCGTATGTTTACTAATAAGAAACTCTTCACAACGAATGCACGCTGCTACGGAAAACCTAACGCCACAGTCATAGAATCTCGAATAACCAAATCTCTAATTCACCAATTCGATAATAATAATTTTAATTGATAGATTAAAAATTTGGAGATGTCTTTTCGTTAGAGGTTTGGTTAAGCTAGGTCGCGTGGCTTCGGCGATAAGTTATTCGTAGAAGCGCGCATTTGTTGTTAACTGACTCGAATTGGTGATTTAGAGATATGGTTATTCGAGATTCCATGATTGTGGCATTAGGTTTTTCATAGCAGCGTGCATTCGTTGTGTAGAGTTTCCTATTAGTAAACATACGGGGACGTGTTATTCGATATTACAGTTTTCTGAATCATGTGATTCGAGATCGCATGGCTACGGCGTTAAGTTTTTCATGGTGACGTGCATTCGTTGTTAAGTGTTTCGGATTAGTAAACTTATGGGAACGTGTTATTCGATGTTACACTTTTCGGAACTATGTAACACACTCCTCCCCACCAATTTTCAGCCAAATCGGTTCAGCCGTTATTAAGTTATAAATAAATAGTGTGACTATCACAACTTTCTTTTATATTATAGATTTAATGTCATAATTAATACTTTTTAATTAGGAAAGGAAATATCCCTTTCCGCAAAAACTCTAACTATCGCTTGCGATATTCTTCCTGAAAATGTACTCTATACATAAAAATTAGTCCTTATTTCCCTTGGTCATAATTCTCCATCTTTTTTAAAAGATTTCCAACTTACTTTTAGATTTTTTCGGAAAGAAAAATTCATAAATTTTTTCAGAAAATTGTAAAATTTCAGAAAACTACAACTATTCAACTTTCACGCGTTTGTCAGTTAAGACACTTTTTTCAATCATGTTATGTATTACAAATATCTCCATTACGTTTCTTGTCGCTACTATACTCTTTGTCGCTACTATTATGTGAGAACAATGTAAATAAAGTAAAAGTAAAAATAAAAAGTAAATATAGATATTAAAATAGCCACTGGCAGCTTTTTTTTTTTCGGGTGGGAAAATCATCTAATGACATCCCCCGCTCCGGGGCGGAGCGGGAGATAGTGTCAGACTTTTACTGACTAAAAACCTACTCCTGTTCCTTCTTTGCCATTTTTCCAGGGCCCCGGGGATCACTTTCGCATCACCCATGGCCCCAGTAGGCCTCGACCCTGCTGGGCCCCTACGGTTGCTGACATCTCCCTGAGGCGCGCGTGGAACACTACGCGCCGTCGACGACTTGGGCTCGGCCCAGACAGTTACCGGATGATCGGACGGCGAGCCACCCATTGCTCGCCGTCCGCAAGCCCGCGCCTACGGTGGCCGGAAATCGGTATCGGAATCCCGGCGGCGGTTGGGGCGTGAGGACCGTTGCCTCACGCGATCGGCCGCCTCCTTTGCTAGCATTACTGCTTCGCAGAAGGAGGCAACCGCCTGCCACTCCTCCTCACTCCGGACCATGGCTTGTACCAAAGCCCGGCGCGAGAGATCGCCGCCGCCGATCGCCCCCACGAGGATACGGTGGTGCTCTGCCCAAGCAGGGCACACCTCTACCGTGTGCTCCACCGTGTCCTCCGGCGGTCCACACAATGGTGGCACCCGGGCGTCTCTTCTGCACGAATCCGGTGCAGGAACCTCCCGAACTTACCATGTCCGGTGAGGACCTGCGTCATGCGGTAGGTAAGGACGCAGTGAGGTCTTTCCAGCCACTCCTCAAAGAGGGGACTTATCGCCATAATTATGGCGTGCCCAGCACTGGGTTGCGACAGTCGCTGTCGCCATTCCACCATGAGATCCCGCCGGAAGTCTTTCCGCCATGCCGCGACTTGGCGCGGCAGCGGAGTTTCACCCCGGCGGTGCATCTCCATGCGCAGATCGTGCATGCGTGCAAGGTCGTTTGCCTCCAAATCCCACGGTGGTTGGCTAGCAAGGAGGCTCGCTGCTTCGCGGGAAATCGTGCGGTATCCCCACCCGCACCATCCGGATGGCCATGACCCTCTGGCTTGTGTTCAGCTTGGCCGCCGGTCGCATTCGAAGCGACGGCGCCCATACCGGCGCCCCATAAAGGGCCATGGACCGAACGATTCCTGCATAGAGCCACTGGCAGCTAAGAGATGACCAGTCTCAACTGACAGCACCCGTTCGCGGACAAGACGCGCATTTTGAAGGGAACCGAATGATCCAACACACGCGCCACCATCAGTGAGACATTTGAGTGAGGATGACATTCTATCAGCATTTCATCAACAGATCATTTGAAAAATTGAATTTTTTATATAAATATCTTTAATCGAATATACTTTCATATAAGTAAATATAATAAAAATATTAAACAAACACTTTAATTATAAATTATATGAATGTATATTTTTTTCTATAATGTAGTTACTAGATAAATAATGAATATATCAAAATCAAATCAAATCAAATCATTTATTCGCATAATATGGGTAGATATATATGGTACATGAAAGATAAGAATAATAAATAATAATATAAGAAAAATAGTATCAATGATATCCTCGTGTCAAGTTTTGGGTTTTATTTCGGACCCTACCTCCAAAGATCGGTAAGTATTTTTTTTATGTGTAGCAACACTACATGAAATCCAACAAATCATTCGAAATATATTAAGCATGATTGTATATTGTTTTCTCGTTTACTCACACCACTGCTGTTCTGCTGTCAATATGATGCTAAAGATGACTATAAATTTTTAACTTGTTTCGCAAAAGATTATTTCACACGTATGTTTGCGGGAGATAATGTAGATATTTTAATCGAAAAGTTGTGAAATTCACGTAAGTAGTTGTTTATTTAATTTCAAAATAACCTGCTTGAGCATATTAGTGACAAACATTTGTGAAAACAGATTTATTTTGTAAGTTTTCGTGACAATTGAAACAGGTTTATTACAACTCATATTTGGCTACGAGTAACATAATGATTGTCCTGTTTCAGCTACAATATGTCTTCTTCCGCAATATACATCTTGGATGTGAAAGGTAAAGTCCTCATTTCGAGGAATTACCGCGGCGATGTCGACCTAGGCATAATAGATAAATTCATGCCATTGCTCATGGAGAAAGAGGAAGAAGGTATGCTTACTCCACTTTTGCAGACTAGCGAATGTACCTTCGCTTACATCAAGACCAACAACCTGTACATAGTGTCTACTACAAAGAAAAATGCTAACATAGCACTTGTGTTTGTGTTCCTGTACAAAATTGTTGAAGTCATGACTGAATACTTCAAAGAATTGGAGGAGGAAAGTATTCGCGACAACTTCGTGGTCATTTACGAGTTGCTGGATGAGCTGATTGACTTTGGATATCCTCAAACAACTGACAGCAAGATACTACAAGAGTACATAACACAGGAAGGCCATAAACTTGAAATGCAACCACGCATACCAATGGCAGTAACAAATGCAGTGTCTTGGAGGTCTGAGGGCATCAAATATAGGAAGAACGAAGTTTTCTTAGATGTTATTGAGTCTGTAAACCTTTTGGCTAATTGTAATGGGAATGTTTTGAGAAGTGAGATTGTAGGAGCAATCAAAATGAGGGTCTACTTGTCTGGCATGCCTGAATTGCGTCTTGGGTTAAATGATAAGGTTTTGTTTGAGAGCACAGGCAGAGGAAAGTCTAAGTCTGTTGAGCTTGAAGATGTGAAATTCCACCAATGTGTCAGATTGTCTCGTTTCGAAAATGATAGGACAATTTCTTTTATTCCTCCTGATGGAGAATTTGAATTGATGTCATACAGATTGAACACTCATGTTAAACCGTTGATTTGGATTGAGTCGGTTATTGAACGCCATGCACATTCTCGAGTTGAATACATGATCAAAGCAAAATCACAGTTTAAGAGGCGTTCAACTGCTAACAATGTTGAGATTATTATTCCCGTCCCAGCTGATGCTGATTCTCCAAAGTTCAAGACTACAATTGGCAGTGTGAAGTACACCCCAGAACAAAATGCCATCACCTGGTCTATTAAATCTTTCCCTGGAGGCAAAGAGTACTTAATGAGAGCTCACTTTGGTTTACCATCTGTTGAGTGTGAAGAAGTTGATGGCAAACCACCAATTCAAGTCAAATTTGAAATCCCTTACTTCACCACTTCTGGTATTCAAGTAAGATACTTGAAGATTATTGAAAAGAGTGGATATCAAGCCTTGCCTTGGGTGCGGTATATCACACAGAATGGAGACTACCAACTAAGAACAAACTAATCATTTATAATACATTCCATAGATATAAGAAGCACCATATTATGTTATTTACAAGTTGTCTATTTTGCATTATTAATAATCATAGGTATTAAAAAGTAATTATGTAGTATTATGTATTTGTTTGACTACATACAATAAATTAATATTCTTCAAAGTAAATGTGTCTTTTCCTTTTAATTTCATTGTTATGATTATATACTACCTATTGTTAATTTAGATTTAGTTCAAAAGTACCCTCTAACCTTTTTTGTACCCCCATACAAATTTTCACGATTGGAGTAGTAATGACAGTAACAAACCGACTCATACATAAAAACTTAGCTTTTGGCTTAGCTTGTGCCCACGACTTCGCCCGCGTACATAAAATATAGGCTATGTCACTCAGGAATAAAACAGCTTTCTATCGGTGAAAAAATTTTAGCAATCGGACCAGTACTTCCAGAGATTACCTCCTAAAAACAAACTACCTCTTTATTATAAAATTACTGTAGATTATATTCTAATGATGACAGATATGATTTCAATTCGCTACGTAAGGTCTAGCGTCTAGCTATTGGTAATGCTAAGAATCGCTAACATTTTTATTAAGGTGTGTTTACTGTCTATAATAAGTGATGAATGTACATACTTGTAATCATACCCAATCTTGATGAAAATGATTCTTAAATACCTATCTAGGACACGTATTAAATTTTACCTTCTTTCCGAACGATAAGAAACAATAATTCAATTAATGTTTTTGAACAGAAATACTTATGTCAAAACTGTTCTCATCCCAGCGTTCCGAATTGCGATAAAAGTGATTACATCGCGAATCCAACCAAATTTAATAGTTACAAAACATAAGGACTATTGAGTAATAATTGTGACGTTGCGCGTTGGTTGGATTCGCAATATTTTCGCTTTTGTCGCAATTCGGAACGCAGGATATGTCAGTGTTACGTAGAGAACCGGAGAGCCCGCGAATGTTTGTTTTTATTTGTTATCAAAAATAAAATGAGAAAATCAAACCAAATTTTTCTTAAAAATATAAATAAATTACGAAGCTATGGTTATAGATTTTATAGTGACATACTGCCTTCCAGTGAAATAGTAATAATCAAAAGTAACACTGCTGAAAACAAAGATGATAACCTCAAAACAGAAAAAGTTAAAGAAGTAATTAAAATTACTGATAATCCTAAGGAATTTAGAGTCAATGAAGTCAATATACAAATGATTTCAAAGAATATATATGAGCAGCTGTTCAAACACCCTGGTCAGACAATTGATCCGTATGTTATAAAAAGGTAAACAAACAGTATTTTTTTTTTTAACATTTTATTTTTAAATGTAAAAGGCGTAAGTGCCTGTCAGGTACAGCCTGGTGGATTAATGGGTCAACAAACTCTTTAGACTGCGCGTACATGTTAAGTATGTATACAGAATGTTCTAAACACTTGTCTTATTTGTTTACTAACTGAAATTCTTGCTATTTCAGTTGTCAAGATAATCTCCTAAAGCATGGTATAGACTACAAAAAATGCAGCCACCTGCCAGACGTAGAGTTAAAACTTCCCAAACTAGAAGGCAGTGATGTTGTGGAACATTTCTATAATATTGGAGAAAAACAAAGCGCACCATACAGAGACTTATTGAAGAAGCTGGCTAGCTGTGAGTTACCGGCAATGCCAAAGGTACTTCTGAACTCTAAACCTCTATATTATTAATATAAAAGTGAAAGTTAGTGTGTATGTGTGAGTGACTGTGTGTAACTTTATTAATCCTTGGCACTCATAGGCAGAATAGATTTGGATGAAATATGGTACACAGGTAAACCATGTTCTTGAGTATGCCATAATTATGGCGGTAAGTACCCTTTTTGAGGAGTGGCTGGAAAAACCTCACGGCGTCCTCACTTTCCACATGACACAGGTTCTCACCCAGCCAGACCAACCAGAGGACATGGTGGAGCATACGGTAGAGGTGTGCCCTGCTTAGGCAGAGCACCACCGTGTCCTTGGAGGGAGATTGGCAGCAAAGATCTCTCATGCTGGGCCTGGGCCTTGGTACAAGCCATGGTCCGAAGCGAGGCGGAGTGGTAGGCAGTTGCCTCGATCCCGATTTCCGAGCACCGTAGGCGCGGGCTTGCGGACAGCGAGCAATGGGTAGCTCGCCGCCCGACCATCCGGTAACCATCCGGACCGAGCCCTAGTCGTCGACGGTGCGTACTGTTTCACGCGCGCCTCAAGGAGATGTCAGCAAACCATAGGGCCCAGCAGGGTCGAAGCCTACTAGGGCCAAGGGTTTGTTTCTGAAAGGAAAACTTGGCCCTGGAACGAAGGCAAAAAAGGAACAGAAGTGGTTTTTAGTCAGTAAAAGTCTGACACGTCCTCGCGCTCCGCCCAAGAGTGGGGGATGTCATTGGATGATTTTCCCACATACAAAAACAATGTTCTGGAATAGCATGTAGGATATTTTTAGTCCTGGGAGTGTATTTCTTTGGGATAATTGTATACATACTTACAATATTTAATAAAACATTTTAAACTTATTAATTTCTTCATAAATTGAAATTATGTAACTTATAATACTTAAATATATATATATTATATTATATTTATAAGTTTATTGTATTGTCTTTTATATACATATAATAGGTATATAATATATCTTGTAACTATATATAGTCTGGTATATAATTTTAATCTATTGATACTTTATTAATTTGCAGTACGCCACAGACTACCCCCTTTTTACCCAACTGCAAGAAGGGTTATGTTTTTCTTATTTCAAGTTCTTACAGTCCATCCTAAGGTTGTCTGGCAGATATCGCTGTCAACGATAAGACCGCCATTGTACCCCTAGATTAAAGTTAGTGTAAAAGATTTCTTACTACTCGTATTTTGGTGTACAATAAAGTTTATTCTATTCTATAATTTTTTAAATTTAATTTTTTTACACCACTGCTTGATAATGCCCTCTTATATGTCATACAACCCTTACCTAAAGCAAGTCATTCTACATTAGAGCCCTAGGCACATGCCTAGGGCTCTAATGTAGAATGGGTGTTCCATGTTCCCTAAGGAATAATATGATTTGGAATGTCAAAACAAAACAAGAAAAAAAGACTTATTATACAGGGTGTCCAAGAACCTGGCGTCCAACTGGATTCCCACGATGCCCCAAGTTCTAACAGTACTCAGAAAAATATTTTAAAAAATCCACCCCATGTACTTACAGAATTATACTGATTTCAAAAAAAAAGGGGAAATGAGCACCCTGTTTTGAATGCTGTGACTGCTAATGCTGATAATTTCGATATTTCTTGGAGGTTTTGTAATCTAGGGTATTGCTGTGTCTAAATAGAATGTAAAAATAAAGTACTTATTGTACCATTTTAAAATAAAATATTATTTTAACTAAAGGTGATATGGAAAACTATTGAATTTCGCAACTTTGACCGACTGTAGTGTAAAAAAAATGTACCAAAATAGTATGGCAAGTGACGTCAAATTTTGACGCGTTTATTCCTCTTTTTAAAAAGGTATAATACTTACACATTAATTTGAAAAAAAAAAATTTGATAATATTTTTACTCAACAACCCAATTTTTACGATGTCTTACAGAATTCTTAGAAAGAAAAATTTACGACGAATTGAATCTAACCTCTAAAGAATTACTATTGTATGCTCATAAAAATAACAACAGGCCTCTCAAAAAACAGGTTAGACCGTAAGGGACGGTATGTGCATGCATCTCACCATAGTGATTCGTTATTACAACAGGAGGGAGCAAGACAGAAACTATCTTTGCGATTTGCTGGTTCTTCTTTATGGTACCCCATTATTCAGGTAAGAGTGAGGGAGAAAAAGGTTAGAGGTGCGAGTGGGATAGATAGTGACGCTATCTGGGATCGTGCTATTTAGGATAACAGTACGGTCAGTACGCGTCACTGCCTCCTGCCGTTACTACGCACCTCTCTCTTATTGTTACCATTGATCACGTACTACGATTTAAAGCTTTGTTTATTGGACTCGATTACTCTTTGTGCTCTGGACTTTGAAACGAACTCTTTACGACGACCTTTGCCTGTGTTTGGACAGTTTGTGTTTTGTGTGTGCTACCATGGCGACCTACACTCCGCAAGAATACGCAAATATGCACTACATTTATGGAGAATGTAGAGGTAATGGACGAGCTGCAGCGAGACTTTACAGAGAAAGGTATCCGAGGGCTACGCGATATCCCGACCATCGAGTTTTCATTAATGTGCACAGATCACTATGTGACGCGGTTCCCCAATCAAGTAGCTGGTGAAGGACGACCCGTAAATGACTTCATACGCGATGAAGTTTTAGAGGCGGTGTCGGCAAATCCAAGCATCTCTGTGCGAGGAATAGAAGCTGATACGGGGATACCGAAGAGCACAGCACACAGTATTCTCCAAAAAGAAGAATATCATCCGTACCACGTACAGCGAGTGCAAAGTCTTTTACCTCGAGACTATCCGAGCCGAGTCGCGTTTTGTGAAACAATCCTGCAAAAACATCGAGAAGACGAAAACTTTATCGACAAAATTTTGTGGTCAGATGAATCAACATTTAAGAAGGATGGCTACATGAACCTACACAACTTGCACGAGTGGCATGTGGAAAATCCGCACTTGATGCGAGAAGATAGATCCCAGTACCGGTTCAAAGTGAACATGTGGACCGGTATTCTCTGTGGGAATATTATTGGTCCATTTGAGATGCCCGAGAATTTGACTGGCGAATCATATTTAAATTTTCTTCAAAATGATTTGCCAAACTTACTAGAAGAGACCCCACCAGATATGTGGTTCCAACACGACGGCTGTCCAGCACATTTTCGCGTATCCGTTAGAGAGTTTTTGGACGAGCAATACCCGAACAGGTGGATTGGGCGATCAGGAACAATCCCGTGGCCAGCCCGCTCACCTGACTTAAATCCGCTGGATTTTTTTTTCTGGGGAACTATGAAGGAGCTCGTTTATGCGAAGCCCATTAATGACATCGCTGACCTTCGTGAGAAGATAACACAAGCAGTGCAGGTGATACGTCAAAAAAGTTACTCGCGAAACATAAAGCGGTCCTTTTTAAGGAGAGTGAGAGCTTGTATTGCCGCGGGTGGTCAACATTTTGAACATTTATTGTAATAAAATATCTTTAAACTAACATTCTTTGCTTTTATTCTACTGGGAACCCATCTACCTGTGTGTATTTCCTTCTTGCTCACTCTTGGAACCGAAGTAAATAATAGTAGTAACATAACAGTTTCTAAGATAAGAAAGGGTCCGACAGTTACCGTTAGTAGGTAGGCACTTCGTAAAAATTGGGTTGTTGAGTAAAAATATTATCAAAATTTTTTTTTTCAAATTAATGTGTAAGTATTATACCTTTTTAAAAAGAGGAATAAACGCGTCAAAATTTGACGTCACTTGCCATACTATTTTGGTACATTTTTTTTACACTACAGTCGGTCAAAGTTGCGAAATTCAATAGTTTTCCATATCACCTTTAGTTAAAATAATATTTTATTTTAAAATGGTACAATAAGTACTTTATTTTTACATTCTATTTAGACACAGCAATACCCTAGATTACAAAACCTCCAAGAAATATCGAAATTATCAGCATTAGCAGTCACAGCATTCAAAACAGGGTGCTCATTTCCCCTTTTTTTTTGAAATCAGTATAATTCTGTAAGTACATGGGGTGGATTTTTTAAAATATTTTTCTGAGTACTGTTAGAACTTGGGGCATCGTGGGAATCCAGTTGGACGCCAGGTTCTTGGACACCCTGTATAGATTTTTGAATAAACTCATAAGTAGAGTTTATTCAAAAATCAAACTGGCCACTAATAAAAAAAAAGAATATATACATGTGGTACATATATGTAGTTACTGTTGTGCCACTAAAAAAAACGTTACAGAAAATAAAAACTATAGTTCAATATATTAGTGAATTTGGTTTCTTTCAAATCTCAAAACATGTTGAGTAATAGTTAACGTTAACTTGTAAATAATACTTATATTTCTTTGTAAATAATACTTATATTTCTCTAAAATATAGTTTGTTTTAGTATATTGTCTTTAAATTATCTCATAGATGGTGTAAAAAGTAGAGTATCCAACACAAGGATAAAGCTGTCTTGGGCGGCTTGAATTCCTCACTTCACTCAGGTTTCTATATTAACTCCCTCGCAGTGCTCGGGAGTTAATTATATGAATCCCTCACTGCGTTCGGGATTACAATTTAGCAACCTTTGTTTCTTTCGGAATTCAACATACCGCCTGCGGCTTTAAGACACTGCTTTATCCCCTAGTCACATAATCTACTATTTAGTACCACACATGCATAATCCGGGCCCTGGTTCAGGCTATGGTCCAGAGCGAGGAGGAATGGCAGGCGGTCGCCTGCTTCTGCGAAGCAGTAATGCTTGCGAAGGAGCAGAACGCACGCGTGAGGGAACGAACATCCTCACACCCCAGCCGCCGAGGCCCCGACCCCGACTACTAGCCACGGGCTTGCGGGCTTGCGGACGTCGACCAATAAGTAGCTCGCCGTCCGGCAGTCCGGTAATCGACCGGACCAAGCCTCTGTCGTCAACAGCGCGTAGCGATCCTCGCGCTCCTCAAAGAGATGTCAGCCAACCGTAAGGGCCCAGCAGGGCCGATGCCCGCTAGGATTGCTGGGATTTTCTGTGAAGGAAACGCGTAAAGTAGTCCTAGAACTCAAAGGGCAACTGAAGGACACAGGTGTGGTTTTAGTCAGTAAAAGTCTGACACGCCCTCGCGCTCCACCTAGACCGGGAGTAGTCATTGGATGATTTCCCACCTTAAAAAAACACATGTATAATAATTTCAACCCTTATGCAACAAAAACAATCAATATACAACAAATTTAATTTCTTAGGAATGGTCCAAAGTTCCAGGCTGGACGAAGTACTCTGGTGACACACAGGAGCAAGTGCCATGTCCTCCTGATGATGCGCTGATATTCGACGTGGAGGTTCTTATGTCTGCTGGCAAAAGGCCCACTTTGGCTTGTGCAGTTTCCACAGATGCATGGTGAGTATTCTGAAAAAAAAAAGTTGTTATATAGTTATTGTGGAACCAACAATGAAATCGCAAAATAAAAATCATCTATTCAGTGCACTTTGTTAGATCAACGAAATGTAAACAATTTCACCATTTCTGTTTTGGTCTTATCGTAAAAGTCGTTTGAAGACACTGTTAGCGGATTGAGCGATTGCAACTCTGCGTGCCGCAGGTTCAATTCCCGCACAGATCATAAATATTTATGGATATTTTCAGAAGGGAAGCCGAAGTATAAAAACACTCACTAAATGCTGCCTGCTTGCGTTTATATTAATGGTCATATTTGGAGTGGTATGGCCTAATTGCACATGTTTTATTTTTTCAAAACTTTTTGAAAATGAAATTTTGTTCCAAAACAAATAAATCTATTAAACAGCAGTTTATATGAATAGCACTAAAGTTTTATGGTTGTTTCTATTTTAAATACTTACAATTTTTGCCTTTATTGTACACCAAAACTTCAACAAACTCTATCACAGCACTCCTAAGACTCGAGACACACATTTATACACACCCACATATACCTACACACACACACACCTTTATCACATCCTGAAGGGGTGACCAGACGGTTGCAAACTAGCGTTCCAACCAAGTTGACCTTGGTTTATGTGTTTGGTTTTTGTTGCGGCTACATGGATGTAAACCACGCGCCAATACGTTCGGTGGTTGGGAAAATGCGCCTCCCAACCAAGGGCATTGAAGGTCATGGTTTACAACTGCTGTCTACACGGATTGAAACTAGCAAGGTCACCTTGGTTGGGACGTTGGTTTGCAACCATCTGGTCACCCCTTTAGATTGACTATTTTGTCATTTAAGGGTCAACACTCAGTAACGTGACGCACACGCGACGTGATTCTACGTGTACATTTTAAAATAATGGTACAATATAAAAATGTATTAACTACACAAAATGGTACCCGCGGAATTTTTACTATAAAATTAGGTTTTTATTAAAATTCTCATAATGACATGTGTACCTTTTTGTGCAATGTCTTTATCTTAAAGCGTCAGATATGCCTCAGATACGTAAGGGAAAACAATGTTCTCCAAGCTGTCGCGCAACGCTCAATCTACGTGATACTTGAACGTTGCCCAATGTCCTGCAACTTACCCCCCCCCCCTCAACATTTTACAACGCATTCACGTGACACGTGACATGTTGTTGGACAATTTGACAACGTTAGGACGTCATGGAGGGGGACATTTATTCCTCTAATGTATCTGAAGCTTAAAAAGTAGGTACACGAAGCGTCGCGTTTTGCTGTAGATTGAAGAGATACCTCAAGTCTTAATTCCCGTCTTTACAGGTACGGCTGGATAAGCAAGCCGCTCGCAAATGGCGACCCTCACAAAGTGTTTGACAACATAAACTATGAGGATCTGATACCCTTGGAGACGGACGGCAGCAAGCCGGTTGGAGACCTAAACAGGCGCAGAATTGTTGTCGGCCATAATGTGTCCTTTGACAGGGCTAAGATCAAAGAACAGTACTGGCTGGAAAAGACAGGTTAATAGTATCTTTTATCATCGCTGCCTGTATACTTGCCCAGAAGTGAACTATTCACTCTTGCCTTAAAGAACCCTAGGTTGTAGCTGTCAGGAAACATACTTCGGCAGGGCATTCCACTCGTTAGCTGTATTTCCACTGAATGCAGGTACCATTCGTTACCTATGTCTTTAAAAGTATAACACAGCGAAAAGCGTGCGTAATTCTCTATTTGACTGTCAAAGATGCTGGTGCGGGGGTAATGAGACGCGGCTACAGATTTTATGTAGATATGAATTGAGTGTATGAGTGTTAGAACACTAATTTGTATAGTACGGCCGTTATATTTTGGCGAGCCAGAACTTTGCGCAGAAGGCTGCGCACGAACCGTAGACAGATAAGCACGAACGTTTTTTAGGAACAAAATGGTGGCATGAGGCGACGTGCGCGGGGCGGAGGTCTAGGCTAGAGATTGACTCTATGTAAACACAATCGACCCTTTATTCAATCAAATATCGCAATCGATTTTTATCGATTTGGAATTTATTAATTTTTGTTTCTATGAGATATTGAACGGAATAGATTTACAAACATAGTGAATATTGTCGTTAGTAAACGAGATTTCGACTTTAATGAAAAAAATAACTAATAAAAATTTATTTTCTTGGTTGAAAGACATGTTTTAGTTAAATATCATTAATTTATAAACAACTACTAGAATAACGATTGTTTGAGAATATTTTAAACCTCCATAGAAAATTGAATATAAATATATTTTTATAACTTAATTTAAATCGATTTGAAAAAAAATCGATTAAACAACACCATCAGACACGCGTATTGGACATCTCTTCGGTAACTTCGTAAAGCTTCGTATTTATTCGGCAATGTTCGGTACGCAGTAATATGTCTCACTCACACGTTAGCATTGGTGTTATTTTCGTGTCGCTGTCTCTGTCTTGAGCACAGGCGGTGACAAAAGTTTTCGTTGGTTGTTATTATTATATTGTTAAGTTTTTTGTGTAGTGTTAGGTTTGTTTCTATAATTCATAAGTTATTTTTGTAGCTTTCTGTCTCAAAGTGTTTTAATATTTATTTTATTTGTACTTGGTCCCTGTATTAGTAAATTTTATTCGTAATTTGGTTTAAAAAAATTAATGTCAATAACAGTTTTTTTACGAGTGTACATGCGCGAAAGTTCGCAGAGCCTATGTTCAGGGCCGTCAAGTTACAACGGCCGTACTGTACCATCGTTAATAAAAACGCCACTGTTAAGGGGTGACCAAACGGTTGCAAACCAACGTCCCAACCAAGGTGACCTTGCTAGTTTTAATCCGTGAAGTCAGCAGTTGTAATCCATGACCTTCAACACCCTTAGTTGGCAGGCGCGTTTTCCCAACCACCGAACGTGTTGGCGCGTTGTTTACATCCATGTAGCCGCAACACAAACCAAACACATAACCAAGGTCACCTTAGTTGGAACGCTAGTTTGCAACCGTCTGGTCACCCCTTTAGAATAATAGGATAAAGGATCGTAAATATAAAGGATTTGTAAAAAAATAAGATAAAATATTATGTATAATCAAAGATATTATGTTACAGTCATAAGTGTTTAGCAAGTAACTAGGCAATAGAAATATTTAAAAAATATAGAACATTTCAAATGACTTACCTATTAAAATAAAATAAACTAAGAAGTAGGTCTGCACAACAGAAATTAGCACTATCTACAACAGGTACAACAAAAATTGTTTTTCAAAATTGAGTTAAATTAATAGGTGTTCGGAATCAGAAAAAAAATCTGATTCCGACTACGTATTAAACACAATTTAAAAAAAAAATATTTAGTTGCGCCCTTTTTTATTAAAAAGACGGCAGAATGATCTCTTAATCTCTATTTTTATTGCCAGGTGTACGTTTCATGGACACGATGTCGATGCACACATGTGTGAGCGGGGTCACCAGCTACCAGCGAACAGTACTGAAGGCCAAGAACAAGGAGCCTCATCCCTCAGATGATGACTGGATCGAGATCAGCTCGCTCAACAACCTCAGTGAGGTATTTTTACTGTGCTAATATCATCATCATCATTTCAGCCGAAAGACGTCCACTATTGGACATAGGCCTCCCCCAAGTGTCGCCACAATGAACAGTTCTGTGCGTCTCGCATCCATCGAATTCCCGCGACCCTCACCAGGTCATCGGAGGCCTTCAAACGCTGCGTCTTCCGATACGTGCTTTCCACTCCAGAACCATTCGTCCCCTTCGACCATCTGTTCTGCGAGCAATGTGCCCTGCCCACTGCCACTTAAGTTTGGTGGTTCTTCAACTATGTCGGTAGCCTTGGTTCTCCTGCGGATAATATCATTTTTGATGTGATCACGCAAGGAAGCTCCGAGCACAGCCCTTTCCATTGCCCTTTGGGTGACTTTAAGTCTTCTGATGAGGCCCATTGTGAGCGACCACGTTTCAGAGCCATATGTTATCACTGGCAACACGCACTAAGCAGTGTCGGAACTAGCCTTTTATATGCCCTAAAAAAAAGATACGGCCGTTTATGTCGCAATAAACGTATATTTCGACACTCTCGAGGGAATCATAATTCATAGGGTACTTCCCGTTGACCCAGAATCCTGAAATTTGGCATATGGCAAGGCCAAATAGCACAGATATGGGAACAAATGTGAAAACTGTAAATTTGTTGTTACGTCACAAAAAAACTTTTTTTTGCGATTAGGGAAAATCTTCAAGACTCCATTCGGGAATTGAACTGTTTACTTATGTAAGTTTGTACGGAACCCTCAGGGCGCGAGTCCGACTCGATTTCAAAATCGATCCACAATTGACCGAGACATCGGTGAACATACATTAAAAAATAAAATACTTACAGCCGAACATAGAACCTCCTCCTTTTTGAAGTCGGTTAAAAACTACTAGATGTTAAATTTTTGCGCCCCTCCAGGTACCGAGTCCTCTGCCTGGGCACCGCTGGCTCCGCCCTAGTTACGGCACTGTTAATATGCCACTTACATCAATCTGCCACCCTTTTTCCATGTTTTTTTTTAAGGTGGGAAATCATCCAATGACTTCTCCCGCTGCTCTCACCCTAGTGAGAGCAAGAGGACATTTCAGACTTTTACTGACTAAAACTACACAGTTGCCCTTTGAGTCCTAGGACCATGGTTTCCCTTTCAGAAATTCCCAGTAGCCCTAGCGGGTATTGGCCCTGTTAGGTCCCTACGGTTTTGCTGACATATCTTTGAGGCGCGCGTGGAATACTGCGTGTCGTCGGCGACTCGGACTCGGTCTTTACCGGACGGCTGAATGGCTACCACTTGCTCGTCGTCGGGATCACACTGCGAATCCCGACTTTCCATCAACGCAGTAATTGGGTATAGATAGATATTATAGGTTACCTCATTAAAAAAAAAGTAAGAAAGAAAGAAGAAAGAAAAACTGTTTATTCGCGCGAAATGACGCAATCTTAAAACTAGTTAACAAACATTATCAATTGAATAGGGAAGATATGCGTCACATCCGCGCAAAACGGCCGAACGCTCAGCATAAAGCTGCAGCCTCACGCATTATGCGATGAGCTCACAGCGCTGTTTTTCAGCGTGGGCCGGTGGCGGTGTTGACATAAAGACGCCCGAACGGTGCAGCGTACAACGAGATTTCGATAGAAAAAGGAAATAAAAATACATAATGAATTACAAATTAAAAGGAAAAGTAAATTAAATTAAAATAATAAATAAATATAAAACGTGACAAGTATATATATAATATAAAGTGGCAACACCACGACGCGCCCGCACGCGCGTATATTTTCTATAAAATAAATTTCATAAAATGAAGCGCCTGGCTGAGTTTGAACCTATAACGTACAACTCGTAAGTCGGGGCCGTTACCACAGGGCCACCACTGCTCCATTGAGCAGGTGGTGTGTTGTGGTTGGAGCTCATTACTACTGCTCTCAAAACGGTGAACGAAAACATCGTGCGGAAACCGGCATGTCCTGGAAACAAAAATTCGAAGACATGTGACATCTACCAACCCGCATTGGGCCCACGTGGTGGATTACGAGTACGACTCATTCCCTCTATTAAAGAGCAGCCCCCCTAGCCAAGTCACAAACGATAAACGTAAACTCTCAGTAGTCTTTAATAGATTTTCAACTTAATGCTCTTAGGTATAAAGTTGAAAATCTATTTGAGATTACTAAGCGTTCACGTTTATCGTTTGCAACTTGGCTAGGGGGGCAGGCCTGAGTGCCCAGCAATGGGAACATTTTAAGGCTGATTACGCTTACCACTGCTCCTGCTGTTTATAGCAATAACACTAACTCTTATAAAAATCAATCCAGGTCCACAAACTATACTGCGGCACGGCGATAGACAAGCAAACCAGAGACATATTCGTCGAAGGCACCATGGAGGATGTTCACGAACACTTCCAAGCGTTGATGCATTACTGTGCGAACGATGTGGTGGCCACTCATGACGTGTTGAGGGAACTGCTGCCGCTGTTCTTGCAGAGGTTCCCGCACCCAGTCACCTTGGCGGGCATGCTGGAATTGGGTAAGTTCATCTGTTGTGCTCCTTAAGGCTGAACTAGTCGCGGGTACGAACTCGCTGATGAGTGAGGCCAAAAAGTGCGCTGTCTCATCTGGCATCGTATCTGACAGCGATAGTATCAAGTAAGAGCAGTTATACGCTAGTCTATATGCAAAAAGTATTGTTTACACGCACACAAACACCGTTTCGAACTAAAACGACATTAGACGGTGCGTAAAAATTGAGAGTAGTGCTTTGGAAAATCGAGATTTATGACGAAACCACTGTATAAGTCTATTCCAAATAAATTGTATAGAACTCTTCAGTAATTAAGCTTTGTCGGTACTGACTTTGTTTTGGAGATTTTATACGATTTTTGTTACTTTTATACACTTTTGAGTTAAAATAATAAAAAAAAAAACAGAAAATTTGTTGACTCATAACTTTTTAAAGGCATTTTTTTTGTTTTTCTATTTCCACACAGACAAAATTAGTAATAAGATAAAACGATATCATATTTCGTTTTGGATGTACAATGTCAAACTGTGGAGTAATACCCCCGTATGGAAAAAGTGTCAGCTAGTTGTAACCTTACAGTCGCAGATACATTAGGAGACAAAACTTACCAACATTGTAGATGCAAATAAATGAATATGAATATGAAAATGTCCTACAGAGCTCGCACGAATCTTGAGCGCTCGGTGAAAGACCGGGGATCGCTTTTGTACATCATACACATCGGCGAACCAATAAATGTGCAAGGATTGCTCTCCCCGGCCCCGCATCTCACTTCATACCACTAAAGAGAACCGATATTTCACTTCTGCGTAAGTGGGAATCAGCAGATCCGAGCCGGTATCTGTATAACATTAGGCGCAACGCTGTCAAATTGTCCAACATGTCCCGCGTCACGTGAATGCGTTGTAAAATGCTGGGGGGCAAGTAGCTGTACCTACACTGGGCAATGTTGCAACGTCTCGTAGATTGAGCGTTGCGCGTCATGTTGGAGGACATTTTGTCTCCTAATGTATCGGAGGCCTTTAATTTGTAAGTTCAGCTACAGGCTAACTGACCAATTCTGTAATTATCTAGACAGATTCACCTGTGTCAAACCTCAAACCTGTGTCCTTAAAGAAGTGACCAGACGGTTGCAAACTAGCGTTCCAACCAAGGTGACCTTGGTTTATGTGTTTGGTTTGTGTTGCGGCTACATCGATGTAAACCACGCTCCAACACGTTCTGTGGTTGGGAAAACGCGCCCCCCAACCAAGGGCGTTGAAGGTCATGGATTACAACTACTGTCTACACGGATTGAAACTAGCAAGGTCACCTTGGTTGGGACGTTAGTTTGCAACCATCTGGTCACCCCATTCAATGATAATGATGATGATGATGGTCAATGATAATATGTTTATGTTGGTTATTTGTTAAAGTTACTTTGTTTATAAAGACAAAGTTTTTAGTTTATTTGAAGAGGTTGTTGAAATGTAGCCAGATTGTGGATGCTGAGAAATTTACGTCAGGATTATGACGAGTTTGATTAATGCGTTTCTTGTTGAGTTATTATTATGAGGATTTTTTTTACAAGTTTATTTTGTATATATTATAAAGGTCTTGGCTGCTTAACCTTTTACGCCGCGCTTTTTTTTACGCCGGCGTTAATGCGGGGATCAACAGCTTAAGCTGTTGATCGCCGCATTAACGCCGGCGTTCACGCGCCATTGTCTTACTATTGTGTCTCTAATTACGCACTCAAAAGGTTAAAAGGCCACCTCATAAAAATATTGAATTGTAAAAGTAATATATTATTCATTATAGTACTAATTATAAAACTTTTAATTTTAGCAATTCTCAAAGTAAATACATTATATCATTTGTTGCTATTCGGTACATCGTTTACGTATGTACCTACGATTTCCACCGAGCGGGCCGTGATGGAACGCATTTTGCAAAGTCAAAAGAAAATAAAGTGACTATGAAGCAGTTAAATTGCGTATTTGCATGGTATTGGCGATGTAGAAATACGAATTCCAACCTTAAAATTAAAGTAATAAAACTCACTTTCACATAACAGGATCGGCATATTTACCAGTCAACTCAAACTGGATACAATACATAGACTCAGCAGAAACAGTATTCGAGGACTTGAAACTGGAATCTAGACAGTTACTGTCACTGAAAGCTGATGAGGCTTGCAGGATGATGGCGGACAACTCCTACAACAAAGATTTATGGATGTGGGACCAAGACTGGTCGGTACAGACATTGAAATTGAAAAAACAGACTAAGAAAACAAAAAAAATAACCGAAAAGGAGGTAGAAATGGAGAGTTTTGAAAATGGAACATCTGTAACTCAAACCGAATCAAAATTAAAAGAAAATAAAAAGCCAGATTTAAAAACGTTCGAAATTTTAAATGAAGAATACATTAAACATTTTGAAGATGATAAAAGAAATTGGAACACTGAAGAGAATATTAAAAAAGTCGAAGAATTGAGCAAAGAGTTTAAACATCTTTTTGAGTTAGGCGAACTCTTACCGGTAAAAAGACCATATTTAGCTGGGTACCCGGCGTGGTACAGGAAACTGTGTAGTAAACCCGGAAAAGATCCGGATTGGACACCTGGAGCCAATAATATTACTACTAGTATGCAAGTAAGTGTGTTTTGTGCTTTTTTTTGCTTTTCTTGTCTGTCCCACTCCTGAGCAAAGGTCTCCCTCCAGTCCTTCCATTTTTCACGAGCCTGAGCTTCTATAAAGCCTGATCTTATGTAAAAGTCTGACACGGCCTGCCGCTCCGCCCTAGAGCGCGAGAAGTCACTAGATGACTTGCCACCTCAAAAAAAAACAGCCAAGTGCGAGTCGGACTCGTACACGAAGGGTTCCGTATCGTCCGTAGCAAAAAACGGCAAAAAAGCACGTTTGTTGTTTGGGAGCCCCACTTAAATATTTATTTTATATTTGTTGTTATAGCGGCAAAAGAAATATATCATCTGTGAACTCAACTAACTATCACGGTTCGTGAGATACAGCCTGGTGACAGACAGACAGGCGGACGGACAGCGGAGTCTTAGTAATTTGCCCCGCGTGATAGTATGTTTCCCCATACAAACTTTAGACTCCCGCTTCATTTCCTTAGGAGCAGAATTTTGAAAAATCCTTTCTTAGTGCTCGCTTACGTCATAAAAGGAAGCCTTGTGCAAAATTTTACGCTCCTAGTCCCAGTAGTTTTGGCTGTGCGTTGATATGTCAGTCAGTCAGTTTATCTTCTATTTATTTATATAAAAGGAGAAACTGACTGACTGACATATCAACGCACAGCCAAAACTACTGGGTCTAGAAACTTGAAATTTTGCACAAGACTTCCTATTATGATGTAGGCGAGCACTAAGAGAGGGTATTCCAAAATTCGCCCCCTAAGGGGTTGAAACGGGGGTTCAAAGTTTGTTTGGAAAAACCGACTCTCACGCGGGCGAAGCCGCTGGCAGAGGCTAGTCCTTTTATATATATATAGATTACTAATCTTTGTCCACTTATATCTATAGGGTGACTGGCAATTAGTGTACGATACTTAAACACGTGATTGTGCTCATGATAACAAACAATTTTTATTATGGGAGCAAAGCCGAAATCGCGAAAAAAATATCAGCTGTTCAGTACATTAGGCAAACATAAATGTACTGAACAGCTGATTTTTTTTCGCGATTTCAGTTTTGTTCCCATAGTAAAAGTAGTTGGTTATCATGAGCACAATCAAGTGTTTAAGTATCGTACACTAATTACCAGTCACCCTATATATCAGTCCATTTAAAGTACACTATTCTTTAATAGATACAGTATTATTTCCTAGTTTGGAGGACAGTAGTTATTTCTGTGAAATAGCCACTCCTATTTTTAGAGTGTCATCACTGATGGTAACATAAGATAATATTTTTGCGCAATACATGATTACTTACTTATATCTGTAACACATACATGCTTGAAGTGTCTGTTTGTAATGTCAAAAAGACATTTTTTTTTACTAAATGAATTATTATTTATTTTTATTTTGCTAGCCCGTATTGTCCCACTGTTGGGCAAAGGCCTCCCTCCATCCTTTCCAATGACCACGGTTCGTCGCTTTCTAGTTTCTATTCTTAACGAAGACATCCAGTCGTCCCGCCATAAATGCATATGAAAGTTATTCAATGCCTGTAACAGAAACGCATTTTTTAAATTGCTGGTTGCCGGTCAGTCTGTCTGTCTGTCTGTTTGTTGGTTCCGGCTAATCTCCGAAACGGCTGGACCGATTTTTACAGGACTTCCATTGGCAGATAGTTGATGTTATAATTTTATTTTTAATTGTGCTGTTTTATGAATCTAATGCGGACAGTGTCGCGAGTACCAGCTAGTAAACAATAAATCATAATTCCAGATAACACCAAAGCTGCTCCGCCTGTCCTGGGAAGGGTACCCCCTCCACTACATTAAGTCAGAGGGCTGGGGCTTCTTAGTTCCCTACAGCCGACATCGTAGCGAGGACGCAGAGGAACCCCTGGTGCCTCTAGATGAACTCCTGCAAAAATGCCCTCTTACCTTCTGCAAGGATTCTGAGTTCCAACCCGATGTGACTATGCTGCCTAAGGACGTTGAGGTGAGGCTATTATTTTATGCTGGCGTTATTTCGCCAATCTAAAACTATTCCTTATTTGTATGTAAATAAAGTTTAGATTGTGTTGGCGAAATGACGCAGTTATTTTAACAAATACGCCAATTACTGGGCGCGCGTACGACCGCACTCTGAAAGTTCTGATGTTGAGCAGATGTGGTTAAGCCTACTATCAATGGTAAAAAGTTGTTGATTGGTACAGCTTATAGGCCACCATGGTTCGAACTATCTAGATTTTTGGATGGGATAACTGACAGTATTATGGCGTGGTCCGATCGAAAACTAGTTTAATCTATTTCAAATAAAATCTGACACCATTTTTTGCCAACATGTATCGTGTTACTCAGTTACTGGGTTGTGAAGGTCAGGTAGACAGTCGGTTCATGTAAAATACTAGTTTTCAGCTGCATTTGGTTAGACTGGAAGCTGACCGTTAACATAATAGATTAAATAGAAAATTAGGTTTGTATAAATTAAATTATTAAGCTATTGCATAGCTTCTATCGCGGGCCTTAAGCGCGGGGACGAATCCAGAAATTCCGTAACGAAAAATATACCTCACGCTCCCCACTCCGACGGGCACGGAGGTGTGGTTTGAAGGCCGACAGAGACCGAACACCTATTTTAGAAAAGTCGTTAACGACCTGTGTGGCGCATTGGTACAGCGTTCTACCTATGTTATCATCGTGCCTCGAGTTCAAATCTCGGTCAAACAAAATAGTCTTTTTGTATTATAATAGATTATAGTAATGTTCTATGATAACAACTGAACATACTTGTAGCAATTTATGAAGTAAACAAGAAAGAAAAAAAATTGTTTTCTTATCGGTCACCACGCTCAAAAAGTGTAACTTGAATTAATATCAAAGAAAAAGAAATACTGCATAAATAAAATAAATAAATAATTATAATTGCATAAGTTGATACAAAATGCTATGCAATAGCTTTACCGCGGCAGTCCCCGAGTGCCACACTTTTTTTTATTATAGCTGTAAAAAGATTATTGTGTAATACTTACTCAGCAGCAGCAGCTACAGCAGTGGTGGCCGAGTGGTAACGGCCCCGACTTACGAGTTGTAGGTCGCGAGTTCAAACCTAGCCAGGCGCATTACTTTGTGTAATTTATTTCATCACCACTGCTCTAAAAACGGTGAAGGTAAACATCGTGAGGAAACCGGCATGTCCTAGAACCAAAAATTCGAAGACATGTGACATCCACCAACCCGCACTGAGCCCGCGTGGTGGATTACGGCCCATTCCCTCTCCTAGAGAGGAGGCCTGAGTCTCAACAGTGGGAACATTATAAGGCCGACTATGCTATGCTACTTACTCAGCATCTCGTACGGAGAGACAGAAGATCTCCTTTTAGTTTGTAAATAAAACATGCTCTGCTTTTAGTTAATTAAATTTAGGTTATCTAATATAGTGAATTTTAATGATTGTTAATTTATTATTTCTTAGGTTCTTAGTACTTTTTAGCCTGACATACAGGTCCAACCTAGTTCAGGCAAAAATGCAATGTATGCGTTATAATTGTTTATAAGTATCTTATTATAAATGTGCCACTTTTATTAAATATAAACGATATTCTATTCTATTCTATAATTGATTGAATGTCTATATAGGCCGACCGCTCTAGTAAGACAGCCTTTACGGCTTTACATACATAAGTACTTTCCGATGCACGGCAACCAAACAAATGGACAAATGATATTGAAGCATCGGTCAATATCATTTGTCCATTTTGAGTACTTGTTATTTTTTATTCATTTTTTTTTAACATACTGATTTTAACTTTAGTCTGTGTTCCATGAGTGTGTACCGTAGCATCAAGCTCTATCAGAATACCAGCGCTGCGTTATTTTTTTTTTATATCGCAGATATATTGAGATAGGATTATGAGCCTTTTTAGCCTCGCACAGGTTTTTTTTTGTTCTTTTCAAATAATAATAATAATATTCCACAACTCTCACACAATGATGCCGTCTAGTTCCAAGCTAAGCAGAGCTTGTGGTGTGAGTACTAGACAACTGATAAACATACTTATATTATTTCTAAATATATACATATTATTAAAGATAAATATATATATTATAGATACACCCAGACACACAAACATTTGTCCTGGGTGGGAATCGAACCCACCATCTCTGGCATAGCAGTCAGGGGCACTAACTACTAGACATTTACGCCAAATGTTGTTGTTGTTATTGTTTTTTTATGTTAGTATTTATGTAATCAGTTAACTTTTTTATTAGATTTCTTTTTGTCCTGTGCGTGTTTCAAATAAACGTTTTTCTTATTTTTCCTTTTTTCAACCACACATTGAACTCGGCAAGCGATGCTTAAATTTAGAGATCGGCCTGTGAGGCTGTTACAAATACCGGCATGGATCTTTAGCGTTGACTTCCACTTGCGCAGAAATGAAATATCGGGTCTCTTTAGTGGTATGAAGTGAGACGCGGGGGCGGGCAATGCAATCCTTGTTTACGATGCGCAAAGCGATCCCCACTTTTTCGCCGAGCGCCTAAGATTCGTGCCGGTATTTGTACTAATTCAATATGTTTAACAGGAAGATTTAGGCAGGAGAGCGTACTACGCCAGGAAGAAGAGAGACGAGCAGGCTGTAGCCAACCAGTATCACGGCCTCGGAGTGTGGTGCGGGATAGACGTTCAAGGTTAGTATAAAAACTTTTTAGAAAAAAAAAATAACCGACTTCACTAAAAAAAAACACTAAAAGGATCAAAATAACTTTAATTTCGGAAGTCGGTGTTTCGCTGTATTGTTTGTTTCTTATTTAACACCGACTTCCGAAATTAAAGTTATTTTGATCCTTTTAGTGTTTTTTTTTAGTGAAGTCGGTTATTTTTTTTTTCTAAAAAGTTTTTATTTCACACTTTTTAGTTGCGATACACTTATAACCAGAGTGCCTATTTCTCATGACAATTCCAATTAACCCAAATACTGCTAGGTTACATTGTTTTATTATAAAGTTCCTATGTCTACCTTCCTCCTTCCGGCTCCATCATCAGATCAGTTCGATAGTACCTTATAGCCAAAGAGCATCTCACGACAATTCTAATAAGCCCAAACACGGCTAGGATACATTGATTAATTACGGAGTTCCTGTGCCTACCTTCCGGCTCCATCATCAGATCAGTTCGATAGTACCTTATAGCCAAAGTGCATCTCATGACAATTCTAATAAGTCCAAACACGGCTAGGTTACATTGATTAATTACGGAGTTCCAGTGCCTACCTTCCGGCTCCATCATCATCATCAGATCACTTCGATGATACCATTTTCAACGTAACTATTCAGAATCATTAATTTATTTGTATTGTCATAGTCGCTTAACTAATCTTCATTGTGATATCTATGAGTATGAAGTTCCGTTGACCATTTCTGGTCTTCTTCATCAGTTCCACTTCATCAAATGTTACTTTTTGACTGTAAATGCTTAAGTTCTTGATGAAAATACTAAAATTACAATAGGGTTGCCTATAATTTTTGAGGAGTTCCCTCGATTCCTCATGGATCCCATCATCAGAACTGGATTTTGAAAAAAATGGGACCAATCTGGAAGCATATCCTATAAAGGGAAAAAAAAAATTTGCAAATCGGTCCATAAACGACGGAGTTCTGAGGTAACAAACATAAAAAAAAAAAAAAATGATAAAAAAAACAAAAAAAAATACAACCGAATTGATAACCTCCTCCTTTTTTTTTGAAGTCGGTTAAAAATGTGCGGCCTTATCGCACTCCGCGGTGACTTCCAGGCCTGGAGTAGACAGTAATTGCCTGGACACAAAATGAACCTTTTTAGGGTTCCGTACCTCAAAAGTAAAAAACGGAACCCTTATAGGATCACTTTGTTGTCCGTCCGTCTGTCTGTCTATCTGTCAAGACATTTTATCTCGGGAACGCGTGGAGGTATCGAGTTGAAATTAAAACCGTATACTCAAGTCTGCGGTCCCTTGAAGCTGTGAAAAAATCAAACTTCTAAGTTAACAAAAAAAATATATGGTCGTTGATGTCGCAAAAAACGTATATTTCGACACTCAAAGGAATCAAAATTCATAGGGTACTTCCCGTTGACCTAGAATACTGAAATTTGGCATGAAGCAAGGTCTCATAGCACAAGTACACGAAAAAATAAGAAAACTGTAAATTTTTAGTTACATCATAAAAATAAAACTTTTTTTGCGATTCGGAAAAATCTTCGTAACTCAATACGGGAATCGAACTGTTTTCATAGGTAAGTTTGCACGGAACCCTCAGTGCGCGAGTTCGACTCGCACTTACCCTGTTTTTTTAGGATTGATCCGTTGCGTGCTTTCGTGTCCTATTCGCCAGGGTCGTGTGTTTGCGACTGGGTACTCCATCTCGTTTAGCTCTTCAATCCCCGGTCAAAGGTGACAGAAGAGCTGACGAGATGGAGTGTTTGGTCGTCGATATGCGACCCTGGCGTAATAAACGCGAGAGTGTTTGTCGGATATATCCGACGTAAGTGGTTAAAAGATTAATGTACCCTAATCTTTGGGAACCAAGCCTCCTCTCCAGGAGAGGGAATGGGCCGTCATACACCACGTAGGTTGGTAGATACGAGGCATGCCTTTTAAGTTTTGTCGTTTGAAGAAAAAAAACACAACTAGAACCTTATAGTACTTTTTATTGTTTTTCAAAGTATTCACCACGTAACTTAATACACTTTTCCATTCGCTCAAACCAGTTATTATAACATTTATTCCACTCGTAAAGTGGGGGTGTTCAAAATGGCTGACTTGAAAGCGTCGACTGCTTTTTCACCGGACTGGAACCTTTGACCACAAAGACTTTTCTTAATTTTTGGAAATGTAAAGAAATCGTTAAAGCTTAGGTCTGTATGGAGGATGGTCAAGAATTTCTACTTTTTCCTGCTTAAAATACTCAACCGTTTGACGAGCGCTGTGTGAGCTTGCGTTGTCGTGGTTCAGGATGATGCGTCGCTTTGAGTTAGATTTTCGAAGTTCGGCGATGACTTGTGGTAAACAAACTGTGGTATACCACTCTGTGTTAACCGTTCTACGATCTTCAAGTGCAATAGTCGCATCATGGTCCGAAGCGAGGAGGAATGGCAGGCGGTCGCCTCCTTCTGCGAAGCAGTAATGCTGGCGAAGGAGGAGGCTGCACGCGTGAGGGAACGAAGGTCCTCACGCCCTAGCCGCCGTAATTCCGACCCCGACTACCAGCCACGGTAGACGCGGGCTTGCGGACGTCGAGCACTGGGTAGCTCGCCGTCCGGCTGTTCGGTAATTAACCGGACCGAGCCCAGTCAGATCTACGCGCTCCTCAAAGAGATGTCAGAAATCCGTAGGGGCCTAGCAGGGCCGATGCCCGCTAGCTAGGACCGCAGGGAATTTCTGAAAAGGAAACCGGTAGTCCTAGAACGCACATAGGGCAACTGAAGAACACAGGTGTTGTTTTAGTCAGTAAAAGTCTGACACGCCCTCTCGCTCCTCCCAGAGCGCTAGAAGTCATTGGATGAGTATCACCCTTTCCTAATAGCGGGTCTCTAAGTCAAAAGTGAATAGGTTACTTCTAGGCAAATGTACACCATCGTCGACCATTGTTGAAGGAATTACTGTGGCCCTGGAATGCAAACGGAAACTGAAGAAATAAAGGTGGTTTTTAGTGAGTGAAAGTCTGACACGCCCTCTCACTCCACCTAAGAGCGGGAGAAGTCATTAGATGATTTTCTACCTAAAAAAACTATAATATTTGTGTGAATAAGATTATGATCATACATTGTATGTACAGTCAGGGATCAAAAATGCAGTTGCGCACTACCAATGCTAGCGTCTAAAATTACTTTGTTGTAGAAGTTCAATAGTCCACAACTATTTTATTCAATACTTTAGATTCTATGCTACCAATTAAATCAGTCATTAACCATTGACCCTCTTCTACAAAATTTTAGACATTTTAGCATTGGTAGGTGGAACTGCACTTTTGACCCCTGACTGTACAAGGATACAAAGGCGGTCTTATTATTTTCAGGCTGTTGTCATTTCCTCCGACTGCCTCATAAGGACGGACCAAAGTACAAAGTGGGCAATCCTTTGGCGAAAGACTTCTTGGAGATGTTCAGTCAGAACGTGCTGTCCGCTCAAGGGAATGACGCTGAAAAGGTCAGAATCAAGGAGTCATTACTTTAATCCTTTCCGATACAACTATTTATTATCATTTTCTTCCCAATGACAGTAATGTTCGTTGCCTAATGAGTTTTTCCCCTTCTCCTTTTTATCCTGCTTGTTCATTTTTTATATATTAACTCATCTCAAGACTACTTTACAAGGGGACTTTTGCATGCCAGAGACAGAATCAAAGTCACAGAGGCCCGATAGACATATTTAAATGAAATGTGAAATGGTAGCGCGTAAGGGCCGAAACTGCGTTAAACGGACGCCCTAGCGGGCCCTTTTTGCTACGTAATAAATATTAAGTTCTCCATCGACACGACTACATGCACACCGTTAAAGTTAAACTAACGACACTGCTCAGGTAATAATCCGGTTTCCACGACGGGGACCATCGCACACGTCACATGTGTTTTGCCACGCGACGCGGGCCCGTCGCTGGCGTCCGCTTAACGCAGTTTCGGCCCTTAGAAGGCTTCTCATAAAGTGGACCGTGATCCTGGTGAAGACCGCGAGATCCGCTGTATGTGAGACACAAGATCGGTCGATATGGCGACACTTGGGGAGGTCTATGTTCAGCAGTGGACGTCTTTTCGTTGGAATGAGTTTTGATTGACCTCTTCTTTCATCTATACACAGGTGCTAACTTTCGGTCGTATGATGTCGTATTGGCGTAACAACAGGGAGCGAATTCTGAGCCAGCAAGTAGTATGGTTGCCGGACGAGCTACTGCCACTGGCGTTGCGCGGCGGATTGAAGAAGTATGGCGCCATCATACCGCAGGTTGTAGTCTGCGGGACTTTGACCAGACGGTGAGTGTTATGCGCAACACAGTCGCGTAATAGAAGCATTGTTTTTTAGGTTAGGTTTTATAAAGCATATATAATTAGCCAAATAGATGCAGCCGTTCTGAAGTGAAGCGCTTACGTACACATACATTTGAACTTCGGACTGGAACAATTTACCTACTGCAGTCTTCCCGGTCCGATAATAATTTAGGTGTCTTCAAGGCTAGAGTGAATAGGCTCTTAATAAACTAGTGCGCCTCACCATCAACGATTGCATCACTACTTACCATCAATCGCAGTCAAGCACTAGTTTATATCTATGGATAACCTATTTACCTATATGGATGGGTATCATACGCTCATGTACGTAAGCCGATATCGCTACCGCTATTGGTAGCGAAATTTACTGTTAATAATTTGTTTTCACAAATATTTTAACAATAAGGTAAATATTAATTTAGCGCTAATTGTGTGAGGGACAGGTGCCTGATGTAGCTATATAGAATATGTAAAGTGTGTGTGTGTGTATGTGGTCATCATATTTATTTGTTTGGCAGTGCCAGCGAACCGACCTGGATGACAGCTAGTAATGCGCACAAGGAGCGCGTGGGCTCCGAGCTGCGCGCCATGGTGCAGGCGCCTCCCGGACACTCGTTTGTAGGCGCTGACGTCGACTCACAGGTCATTATTATTATAAGGCTATAGGTATCAGCATATACTGCTCTGCTGTTGGGCTAAGCTCTGATTCTACTTCTCACGGCTGTTTTGTATCCCTCATGAATCCGTTTAGTTCTTCTGACTGTTTTCGTCTGGGCCATTTAGTTTCATCACCGTTATCTGTTTGTTTTAGCTGTTGGTTCCTCTACAATTAAATAAATGTAGTACATTTTGATACAAGTGAAGAAAGTTTGTCATTGCGACCGAGGCGAAATCCGCACGAGCCGTAGGCGAGGGTGTTATGGAGCTCAGTGTTGCAGTGAGAAATATCCATGTGTATCAAACGACGGTTTTCAATATACTAACGAAGACATAAATAAGCAGGGGTTGTCGCGCGTATTATGGTGGTCGCATAGCGCCCAACTTGCTTGACAGGCATGAGCGTGCACACTTTTCCGCACTAGTGCGAAAAACAGTAAATTGCGTGCCTAAAAGCGGTGGGATAAGAGCGGATTTTCGAGTAAGTGTATTGAAAAATAAATAATCGTCGTCCTCTCAGGAGTTATGGATCGCAGCGTTGCTGGGCGACAGCACGCTGGGGCTGTGCGGCGGCAGCGCATTCGGGTGGGCCGTGCTGGCGGGCGACAAGGCGCGCCGCACCGACCTGCACTCGCTCACGGCCGCCGCCGCGCTAGTGTCGCGGGAACACGCCAAGGTTATTAACTATGCCAGGATTTATGGTGAGTTATCTTTTATTTACATAGACAAACTCATAGTTCTCGGCCAGACCGGCAGCGCGGTGCGGGGAGCGGGGCGGGTGCAAAAACGGGCGCGTTACCTGTCCGCACTCTAGCTACCATAGCAACGCGCGTGGTTAGCTCGAACTAAGTTAGAGATCCCCGCTCCCACACTGTTGTTGGGTTGTCGCTCGCCGGCCACGCACCCACTGCGGCCGCGCGGCATCAAAAAGTTCTATGTGCGAGGTATGAACGATCTACAGCGTGAGTAGCCCGTGCGCGTCACGCGTTGAGCAGCCCGCATCGCTTCCCGCGCTCTTTGTTATTCAACTGCATCCAGGTAAACTGGACCGACCCCAACATAGTTGCGAATAAATAATTAAAAAAATTAAAAAACACGACTGCCATGTTAAAAAAATTATCATACCCAACACATTGCATTTCTATACTTTTTCAATAGCCTATGTTACTCGGGATGATTTAAGGATTCTAACGATACCCCACACATGTAAATCGGTTCGGTCATTTAGAAGTTATAGTGGAATAAAGAAACTCACATACATACATACATGAACCCTAAAAACACAACACTCCTTTTTGGGGCAGTCGTGTAAAAAGCTGGCAAATTTTTGTAGCGACATCTATGACGCCAAATAAGAACAAAAAAATCCATAACCCTGCATCGCGATATTTTTTTTTATTTTAAAAAATATTGGAGTTCTCCGCGCGATTAGAACATTAAACAACAGCCTGAAATCAACTATCGGGTAGTTGCCCTAACCAGACATAACAACCGTCTGGTTGGAGTATCCTCTCTTTTCAACGGAGTTATGCGAGACTTTACAACCTGTTCCGCATACCTCTAAAGATTTATTGCAACCACGTTTCATATTCAAGCCTTTAAACCCACAGGTGCTGGACAGAATTTTGCAGAGAGATTGCTCAAGCAGTTCAATCCTACCATGACGATATCCGAAGCGAAGAGCAAGGCTGCCAAAATGTTCACCTCCACTAAAGGCAGGCGCGTCTACCAACTGAAGAAGCAGTACATGGAAGGGTTTATGGAGGAAGATTTGGATGACCAGGTACTAAGAACTGGTGTAAAAATTGACATATACAGGACTAGCTGTGTCCCGTGCCTACTTCGCTAACCGTGAAACATTTTTGGCGTAAAAAATGATATTAAACAGGGCGTCAGGCGGCGGCTCGCTCTCGTACCGGGCCTTGGTACAGGCCATGGTCCGGAGCGAGGAGGAGTGGCAGGCGGTCGCCTCCTTCTGCGAAGCAGTAATGCTAGCAAAGGAGGCGGCCGCACGCGCGAGGGAACGGCCCTCACGCCCCAGCCGCCGGAATCCCGACCGCGATTTCCAGCCACAGTAGACGTGAGCTTGATTCTAGTAGATAGTCGTATTATTATGCAGCCACGCGTTCTATTTAAGGGTATGCAACTCGACATACATTTTTACTGCTTTTCATACAACCGCTCTTACGCGATTATGACGTTATTACACATTTGTCATTAGATATTTTGGAAACACAGTATCCCGTGGATATTGTCTAGGCTTCTATTGAAATCAATTTGTAAATTTGTGTAAAACTAATCCAGTAAAGACCTCTGAAAATCTGTTATTTTGCATGAACTTTGACACTTCCTAATATACTCAAAAATTAAAAACGTTAAAAAAATATAACAATAGAAGCCTTGCAAATTTAATCAAAATTCTGAATGACAACAATTTTTTTCAAAAAATTTTAAGCGTTTGAAAAAAACCCGTATTTCCTGGAAAAAGTTTTGTGAAATATTCGAGTAAATCACGGAATTACCGAATGCTAACAGAGTTTTTAGGCGTTATCTCTCTTTTCACGTTGCCTCTTCGTCAAACATCGCGTTGGATTGCGTTAGATGAAGTAGCAAGCTTTAAAACCATGCTCGATGTTGACGATAGGCGAGTGGAAAAGGAGCCTCTTAAATCTAGAAATCAAAATTCCAGGTGGTAGAGATGACAAGTTACCAAGCGATGCGTCTAGCGAAGATGAGCGGGAAGAAAGTTGAAGACATGTTTGAGAGGCCCAAGTGGGTCGGAGGCACTGAGTCTGACATGTTCAACAAGCTTGAAGAAATCGCAGGTTTAGTATATGAGCTTAAAGATCTATCTATAAGGCTTTTGCGCTCTAGGGTGGAGTGGAAGGTGTGTCAGACTTTTACTGACTAAAAACCCAGTCCTGTTCCTTCGTTGCCTTTCGTACCAGGGCCAAACACACTTATGTTCCATATTGCCCTTGGGTTCTAGGACTCCGGGTTTCCCTTTCCGAAGTCAACCCCTGACCATAGCCCCAGTAGGCATCAGCCCTGCTGGGCCCCTACGGTTTTGCTGACATCTCATTGAGGCGCGCGTACAGCACTACGTGCCGTCGACTCGGGAAAGATCTATGGGGCTGCAGGGTCGTTTGAAAAAGTCATCATGGCCCTCGAACGCAAAGGGTGGGTTTGTAGGGTGTTTGGGGTCAGAATGGAAGACATCGTGGAGTACGTGCGCCAAAAGACGAAGTACGCACTGAGGGTACAGCTTCTGGAATCGCACCGTAACGTCAATTTCAAGGCGTTCGTGGTGCGAGTCCTGAACACTTTTCTGCCCCTCATGTTGAAGGAAGACTTTTGGCCGCAGGGCGTGGTGTTCCGTTGCTTCCGCGGACTGGTACCACAGAACAGCACGAAGTGAACTTTGTGAAGTGTTACTAACATAGTCCTAAGTCTTATTTACTAACGACTAATTGTATTTACTCTATACATATATATGTTAGTCTGTAAGGTGTATATCTATGGGCCAAGATGCCTGAAAATAAATGATTTATTATTATTATTATTTACTCAGAAAAAGTCTGACACCAGTTTTCGCTCCACGCAGAGCGAGAGAAGTTATTTAATTAAAAAAAATAGCGACATCTATTTTGCCTCACACAAACTACAAAAGACCTTCTTGGTAGAGGCCATGGTCCGGAGCGAGGAGGAGTGACAGGCGGTCGCCTCCTTCTGCGAAGCAGTAATGCTAGCAAAGGAGGAGGCCGCACGCGCGAGGGAACGGCTCTCACGCCACAGCCGCAGGGATCCTTATCCCGATTTCCAGCCACCGTAGGCGCAGGCTTGCGGACGGCGAGCAATGGGTAGCTCGCGGTCCGACCGTCCGGTAACCGTCCAGACCGAGCCAAAGTCGTCGACGACGCGTAGTTTTCCACAAGCGCCTCAAGGAGATGTCAGCAAACCGTAGGGGACCAGCAGGGTCGAAGCCTACTGGGGCCATGGGCTGTGCGAAAGTGAACCCCGAGGCCCTGGAACGAAGGCAAAGAAGGAACAGGAGTGGGTTGTAGTCAGTAAAAGTCTGACACGCCCCGTGAGGGCGTTCCGCCAAGGGCGGAAGTCGGTGTTAAATAAGAAACAAACAATACCGAGAAACACTGACTTCCGAAACTAAAGTTATTTTGATCCTTTTAGTCTTTTTTGTTTAGTGAAGTCGGTTATTTTTTTTTTTGTAAAACGTTTTTTATTTTTTTAGATTTTTTCGAATTCTAGGTATAGGCAAGCGACTTTTCAAAAATGTTTGATAGCGAGTCCCTTCTTAACTTTCCATCTTGTACAATAAGCAATACATTTTCCCCAGATTCCGAAGCCCCGTCCACAGCATTCCTGTCGGGCCGCTTGTCCCGTGCACTGGAGCACGCACAAGGGCGCTGGGGAGGCACGAGACTCAACTGGGCCGTGCAGAGCGCCGCCGCCGACTTCCTGCATCTCATGCTGGCTAGCATGACTCATCTGGCGCCCAAAGCCAGGTATGTACCCTGTAATGCATCCTCCTCGCTGTGTCGTATTCGTCGATTCAGAGGGTCGTGACCCTGCTTCATCACTTTCACTTATATGATGTTCCTCCATCTTCTTTCTATCTCTGACGCGGATTTGACCGGACCAACGTATTGGGCTGCGTCCACGAGGCCTTGCCCATCTACTTCACCGGTCACGATGAACTGTCGAGGTTGCCACCGTCTATCTTTTCTTGTTATGCATATGGCGTGGCATAATCTTAGAATTGATCAATTCATGATTTGGCCGACTAAAACTGGCCAGACTAAAACTGATCGTTTAAACGTTAACATTTTTTGTATACTGTTCATATACTTTTTTTTCTCTTCTAACACATTGCTTTTGCAATATTTTTTATATTATTAGACGCCAACCACCATAAATTAGTTAGTAATTTATTTTGTTGACATGTCATTTATTGATAATTGTAATTATTTATTTTTCTTGCTTATTTTATATAGTCTCTTTTTTATAATGTGAATGTGAGAACACTGTAGACTCCGCGAATTCTTAGGTTACTTCCTATTACGACTCACTTTTTTTTTAATATGATTATTTTTATTGTGCTTTTGGGTACAATATTGACTGGTCTACACTGTCCTTACATAATGTCTATTAATACTGTAATATGAAAATATTGTAAACAACCACTTTTTTAAAAGAATAACCATGGAGTTTCTTGCCGGTTCTTCTCCATAGGAAACAACCAATTTGGAACCGTGCACTAGCTTCTGACGTTTTATAAGTGCCCATGTAGGCCTATGTGAAATAAAAACTTTTTGACTTTGACTTGACTTTGACTTTGATGATATGTCAATCCTCGTTTGGCCGAATCATTTGATTTTTTTTTTATTACTGATAGGCTCGCGTTTAACCACTATCTCACCTGATGGTAAGCGATGATGTGGCCGACGATGGAGCACGCTTGCCTAGAAGTAATCTATTTACTGATTCACGATTTCAATGATAATAAAAGGTCTAAAGAAAGTAGGCCAAACAAAGATTGAAATATCATAAAACTTTAACGTTTAAAACGGTCTGGCCAATTTTACTTGACCATTTCATGAAGTGATAAATTTTCTAAGATTTGGCCACGACACACACTCTGTAATTAACTGATGAAACAAATAAGTTATGGGTACATGTACTGTTATCGTGGTATGCAGTATCTATACTTTATACATATAAATCAAATTGAAATATCTGTTTGTAATATCAAAACATATAGGGTGACTGGTAATTAGTGACCGATACTTAAACACGTAATTGTCCTCATGATTACATACAACTTTCCCAAAGAAACGTTTTTTATATACTTATTAGTTTTATGACAATAGCAAAACAGCTGTTTGAAATTCGCGCGCGCTCGAAAAAGGGCAATGTACAGTGTGTCATAAAATTAATGAGTGTAAAAAAAAAAGTTTCTTTGGGAAAGTTGTTTGTGATTATGAGTACAATCACGTGTTTAAGTATCGGTCACTAATTACCAGTCACCCTATATATTAATTTATTTTTTTACTAAATGCATAATATGAAAGTAACGACATCTATGGCGTCACATAAGAACTCATCCTGTTTCGCGCAAGTAAAGTTCTCCGCGCTATTTGAACATATAGATCAGCCCGAAATCATCTATCGGGCAGTTGCCTACCAGACATAACACCCGTCTGGTCGGAGGATCCTCCCTTTTCAACGGAGGTTTGCGGGACTTTACTCTCTGTTCCGCATACCTCCAAAAAAGTATACTGTTACGATATAACAAAAATGTTTTTTTTTTGTTTGTGTGTCTGTCTGTTCCGGCTAATTTCGGAAACGGCTGGATTGATTTTCACTGGTAGATAGTTGATGTTATAAGGAGTAACTTAGGCTATTTTTACTTTAGAAAAAGAATTAGAGTTCCGCACAATAAAGCTAGCGGAAAATTAATGAACTCCCATCTCTCTGGGATTCGATGCTCCATTTTAGACTTTATTACAAAGAATACAACGACGAGAATTGCTTAACCTGCACCGCGCCGGCTTACATCTTAAAACTGAGAATTTATTGTTTTTTCTTTCTTCTCTGCAGATTTTGCCTCAGTTTCCACGACGAGGTCAGATATCTAGCGTCAGACGACTGCAAATATGAAACTGCGCTAGCGCTGCAAATAACGAACTTACTGACAAGAGCGTTTTGTTCACAAAGGTAAATCACACTTAATATTGTAAAGGCGAAAGTTTGTGAGCGCTTTATTTTATTGGTATTGAATGAGACTGGCCGTCACGCTCGGCTATGAAACGCGCGTTCGGGTAAGATCGGCTGAAGTAAGCCGAGCTCGTACTAGCACTGCTATTAAGGCCAGCAGTGCTACCACGAGCGGGCATCCAACTCGACGTACATTTTCACTGTTTTTCATACAACCGCTCTTACGCGATTATGACGTTATTACACATTTTTCATAAGATATTTTGGAAACACAGTATCTTCTGGATATTATCGAGGCTTGTATTGAAACTAATTTATAAATTAATGTGAAAAACTAATCCAGTAAAGACCTGTCAAAATCTGCTATTTTGCATATACTTTGACACTTCATAAGTTACTCAAAAAGTAAAAAGGAAAGGATCACAATAGAAGCAGAAGAGCCTTGCAAAGGAGACAATTTTTTTTGTTTGGGGAATAGGCCCACCACAAATTGTGGCGTATAGCAATGAAATGCACGTTAGTTTATTCCTTATAATCTCTAGATTACAGTGCTAATATTAGCAAAACTTTATGTAACTGGAGTACCGTGAAATACGACAGTCAAAACATGACTCTCATAATAACCTAAAATCTCACAAGAGCGATTGTCTAATGAGTGGATAGGTCTCCTTGGTATTTTAAGTTAAAATAGTGCGCTGTTCAATAATATGCAGTATGAAACAAAGTCACGTCTGTACTACGTGACAGACTTTGATGTGATTTACACGATTTGAAGGACTTATTCATGAAAATGCGTAGATGTATTCATTTCGAAATAGCGCGGCTTTTGTCGGCCATTGACTGTAGATCTAAAATAATAAGGTGATGTGTTTTATGCTGGTTGTGTAAGGAGAAAAAAAAACCACATCATAGGTACATCACAAGTATTTATTACTGTTCATCATCATCATTTTCAAAGTCATCTTTTAAAAGCAGTATTTCATCTAAAAAAGATGCAGGTGGCTCAACCTCACCTTGATGCCGCGCCCAAGATAAAAACCACACTATACGCATCACATATGCACAGCAGCCAACAGTGCGTCTGCCCACTAAACAATTACAACAGTATCCAGCAAGAACAGTATTCAACATTCCGTTGAAATCGTGCTGCACAATTGATACAACGGCTTTGTGGATTATGCATGTATCTACAGATGCCATTTTCATAAAATCTTTCCAATAAAAATACGAAAAGAACAGAAGAAACATGCAACTATCTAGTAAACGGAAACAATAATAATCTGTAGCGGTGGGCGTTTCAACGACGAACAGTTTTCAAAGACCGTTTTTTGTTCTGCAACGTAACAACCGTTTTCCATCCTGCGACCAAACAGTCTTCGTTGCACAAACCAGTCTTCGAATTACTGTATGCGAATTGTTATCTTACTGTTAAGAAAATAAGGTCGAAAATCCATTGCTTCAACTATCACACTCGTCGCGTCGTCGTTTTTAAAACCAGTTATTGCAATGAAAAATGAATTTTATGTTTATAGTCATAAAGTTCATTTTTCATTGTAATAACTGGTTTTGAAACGACGACGCGACGAGTACAGAATTTATTACCGTCCTCAAACTAGTTGCGACAACGAACGTTTTCTGCAACTACTTCATTCAACTCATTCAACGATAGTTTCGTCTTCAAACCAGTTGCGACGACGACCGTTTTCTGCAACCGTTTTTGTCGTCGCCAAAACGGTTACGTCTCGTCCGTCTAAAATTCGACAACGACCCACCACTAGTTGTCTGTCAGTGTCAAACTGATTGAAACCGGACCACAGAGCATCTGCAACGGGCTATTAATTACGTTTCGTTCCACGGTGATTTTTAAAGTACGTTACTTGATATTTGTGTTAACCGTTAATAACAACATTAAAAACAAGTTTACACAAACAAACAATTAATTATTATCTCTTGAAACGCATTTAAATCCGATGTCACCGCTGCGCACTGTAGTAACATTTTTTTTTTCACGTTAAAATAAACTTGAAAACGCTCCTAAACAAGCATTTTTTGCCGTAACACTTTTTTACTATTATTTCATTATTCCGGTTAGATTTCTATATAATTTTTGGTCTGTTAATTATAATAAGATGATCGCTTTTTCCATGTGTAATATGATTAATAAACGTAACCGTTTAATAGTGGGCCCAAAAAAAATTGTCTCCTTTAATCAAGATTCTGAATGACGACAATTTTTTCAAAAACTTTTAAGGGTTTAAAAAAAAACGTATTTCCTGGAACAAGTTTTGTGAAATATTCTTTAAAAAGAGTTTTCAGGCGTTATCTCTCTTTTTTCGCGCTGCCTTTTCGTCAAACATCGCGTTGGATTGCGTTAGATAAAGTAAAAAGCTTTTAAACCATGCTCGATGTTGACGATAGGCGAATAAAAAAGAACCCACTTAACATCCATTTTCCGACCTAAACTGAGCTGTTAAAGGGATGGAGCTATATAGGGTGTATAGCTGCCCCCCTAGCCAAGTCACAAACGATAAACGTAAACTCTCAGTAGTCTTTAATACATTTTCAACTTTATGTTATTGGATATAAAGTTGAAAATCTATTGAAGATTACATAGTGTTTTCGTTCGTTCCGGTCGCTAACGCTCAGTAGTCTTTAATAGATTTTCAACTTTATGCTCTAAAGTTGAAAATCTATTGGAGATTACTAAGCGTTCACGTTTATCGTTTGCAACTTGGCTAGGGGGGCTGCACTTCTCTTTCTCGCTCGCACGACTGACATTTTAATACGTCATGATAAAGTTTTCACTTTGGTCGTGGGTTGCACACACATTAAACGTCACTTTTTTTAGGGTTCCGTACCTCAAAAGGAAAAAACCCTTATAGTATCACTTTGTTGTCTGTCCCTCTGTCTGTCTGTCAAGACCCTTTATCTCGGGAACTCGTGGAGGTATCGAGTTGAAATTAAAACCATATACTCAAGTCTGCGGTCCCTTGAAGCTGTGATAAACCCAAACTTCTGAGTTAACGAAAAGAAAAGATACGGCCGTTTATGTCGCAAAAAACGTGTATTTCGACACTCAAGGAAATTAAAATTCATATCGTACTTCCCGTTGACCTAGAATCTTTAAATTTGGCGTGAAGCAAGGTCTCATAGCACAAATATAGGAAAAAATCTGAAAACTGTAAATTTGTAGTTACGTCACAAAAAAAAATTATTTAGGTACGATTCGAAAAAATCTTCGTAACTCAATTCGGGAATTGAACTGTTTTCATAGGTAAGTTTGTACGGAGCCCTCAGTGCGCGAGTCCGATTCGCACTAGCTCGGTTTTTTTTTACTTGTATTGGGCGTTCATCAAAATCATTTACTCGGCACTCTCTCGGAGTTAAGCTTCTAGCAATTAACCTCATTATAATCTTCTCCAGTCATGTTACATAGAAATGTTTAAATCTACCTTTGTTTTGTTTCAGAGTCGGGATAAACGATCTACCACTATCAGTAGCGTTCTTTACGGCGGTAGAAGTGGACCAAGTATTAAGAAAAGAGTCGAACCTTGACTGCACGACACCATCCAACCCTCACGGCTTGGATAACGGCTACGGGATCCCGAATGGAGAATCTTTAAATATATTTGAAGTATTAGAAAAATGTATATTGAATAAATCTATTGATTAACATGTTTTGGTTTTTATTGAGCGAGAATTATCGTTACTGACTTATTAGATGCAATGAGGATCAGTCACGATTTTTATGGAGTATGCAGACTTATAGCGTCAAAAAAAAACAGTAAATACTGTGAAGAAATTATTTAAATCGGATCAAAAATGACGAAGATACAGCAATTTTAGTATATTAGTTCCAGAAACGCGCCCGAGAATGAACTCGACTCGCTGTGACGTCATCTGTCGCGATCGGTCTCTACCGACGACGCGGCGAATGAATACGGGGGCATTTCACGTGAAGCGGACAACTAAAAAATTTCGATGTTTATGATTTTAGTAATAAGTATTTGAGTATGTTATATATGTCTATGTTCCCGATATACGTACATAATATTTTGATCGTGTTACGTATGATTTTAAAAAAATCAAAAATTGTAAAATGTTGCAGTGTCGTATTTTAAATCGTCAGATATCATGGCAATTGTGCGGGACAACTAAAATATACAGTACATAAGTGATACATAGACGCTGATAAATCTATAACAAAGTGATTACGAACAATAATAGTTTAAGTGAATAAGTGCAATGTTTCTCCTTAGTTGTATAGATAGTGAACTTACCTTGTACATATAGTAGACTTAGTGTTAGGTAAAGAAATAGTGTTTTTATGTTATGTTTGTATTTTATTTATGTTCTTGTTGTTTAATTAGTGTATAAAAACCATAAATACATAGTCTAACTATATAAACTTAGCGCAAATCGAGCAATATTGTCGCGCGGTTCTCGTTACGGTAAAGTTTCGAGATACTTAGGGAAATTGCACAATTTCTTGCTTAGCTCTGATTGGCTAACGATTTTAATGTGATTTTTTGTGATTGGTTAGACATTAAATTAGACTTACGAAAAATTGTATAAAAGTAGGAACATTTTGGCCGACCGACACCGGATCGGCCAGTAGCCACAAGTTCGCGAGGTAGTTCACACGCTAATTAGTTCCGCTGCGCTCCGTGTCGCGCGCAACTTTATTCGCCTACCCGCAACTCCCGTACGGACCCGATTCAAATCGGGCCAACCGTTTGTGTTGTCGACGGTGCAAAACTAAGTTTCGTACCGGCGACAGCACGAAGGGGAGGTCCGCCCCGCGCTTTTCTCGGGTGTACAGACACCGAAGTGGTCGCGGAGGCTATTTCGTCTTATCGTCGCAACAATGAAGCCAATGGAGAAAATGAAGCCAGGCGCCCGCAGTCCCCCGGATTGTGGAGGCGCCGGCCGAAGAGAAGAAGCGGCAGAAGCCCGACCTGTGCTGAACCGGACGTCATCTCTCCCTAACGTCCGGGCCGCACCGGCACCATCACGTCCAATACCGTCAAATGTTCACCCAGCTGCCGGGAGAACAAAGAAAACGAGCAGCAAACAAAATGAGGGTAGTTCACCAACGGCCGGCAGCAAAGGAAAATCCCCCACGGATCCACCTAGGAAGCAAGTGCCCGCGAGTGCTGCACATCCACCGGCACCCAACCCCATCCACCTACACCAACAGAGGACGACTCGCACGGCGACTTACGCGCATGTTGCGTCCCCCGTGACGTCAATCGCCCCCAGCATTCCGGCAGTGGTACCACCGTCGTCCGCTATGCGCCCCGTGGCGCCACCGTCGGCACGAATGACGGCCGCCGCCTCACTCGTTGCGGATCGCGCATCCACGGCATCATACCCTCTCTCTCCTGCTCCTCGTCATTCGCTGACGAGTAGAGCAAACCCGCGCGACCCGAGATTGCGCACGGCGACCGTGCGCCCCGCGTCGCCCCCCCTACCCGTCTCACCCGCGCCGCCCCGCGCGTCGGCTTATGACTCGCCTGCCGTGTATTCGGCTTGCTCATCACGTGCAGGCTCGAGTCTCTCGCTCGCGTCGGAGTGTAGTGAGGCGCACAAAGGCACGGAGGAAACAGACACCCCCATGTCCCCGACACCGTCGATGGAGGAGCTGGAGTTGGTGACCAGGCCCCAGCGACGGCGTAGGAGCTCGGACGAGGCACCTGAAGGAGCGAAGCGCTACTGTGGGACGCGCTCGCCCCTTCAATACACGGAGAGGACTGGTGAGGTAAGTGGCCTACCCACTATTAACACCAGTGTCAAAAGTGCTCCCCCCCCGCCCGCCCCCGCCGATTCGAACTCGGCACAGGCAAAGGGCATTAAGGAAAAGAAGCCGCGCTACCCTCCGCTGGTAGTGGAGAGACTCCCAAACTGGGCGAACCATTTTAGGGAGATTGCCGCCAAGCTGGGCCGGCCACCTAATGCCCGCCCTTATGGCTCCGGTGTCCGCTTTTCACCGGAGTCGGAGGAGGAATACCGGCTGGTCCAGCGGTACCTGACGGCGCTGGAGAGGGAGAGTGGCGTGAGTTGGTTCGCCTACTCCCTACCAGCGGAGAAAAATTTCAAGATTGCCATCCGGGGGTTGCCAGCTGACACTGACCCTCAGGAGATACAGGAGGAGCTCCGCGTACTGGGATACGAGCCGGAGTACGTGCGCCACATCAGAGGGCGCCAGGGAAAACCCGGCTGCGTGTTTCACGCCGTGCTGCGACGTACCGAAGACGTGCGTCGCATTTACGACACCACCGTGTTCATGAACATGCGTGGTGTCAAGGTAGAGGCATGGCGTGGGAAACGTGGGCCCGCACAGTGCCACCGGTGTCAAAAGTTCAGACACTCGTCGCACCAATGTCACCGCCCGCTCGCCTGCGTTCGATGTGGAGAGGGGCACACAGCGAGAGACTGCCCGCGACCGCGAGAGGAGCCGGCCACCTGCGCAAACTGCGGTGGCCCGCATCCGGCGTGCCACGTCAGGTGCCCCGTCTTCCAGCGGGAAATACGGAACAGGCGTGCGGGGACTGTCGCCATCACAGCGTCCTCGACTCGCCGACAACAACCTCAGCCACCATCGGAGGTCCAGGATCATGAAAAGGACCAGGGCGTGTCATTGATGGCGGCAGCTAACGGGCCCACCGTACGCGGAGGAGCCACATCCTCCCGGCGGAGGAAGCGGAACCGTGGGGGCATGAAGGGCCAACCCAAGCCCCCACCGACCTTACAGGAGACAGAAGTCCCGAAATCTGCCCCCCCCACGAAGGGGTCGCAGGTCGTGAAGGGGAAGAAGGGCGCACAAGCCGGCGCCGGCATTGCGCAGGCGAAACGCGCCCCCACCACCACCACCACCACCACCACCACCACCAACATTGCCCCAAGAGGGGCCCCCAACCCAGAGTTCACGACCTGCGCCATCCAGCTGTTGATGGACCTGATTAAGGCCATCAGTCAGGGGCAGAGCCCGGAGCAGGTAATCCTCGACGGCCTGGCCAAGTTACTCACCTTGTGCCATGGCTAGGTCGCTGAGGGTGTTACACTGGAACGCCCGCGGCCTTCGGGACAAGGTCGCCCCACTCCGCCACCTCCTGAGGGAGCAAAACATCGACGTGGCGCTCATAAACGAGACGCACCTGGGACCTGAAGATAGGGCTAAGTTCCCAGGTTTCCTCGTTTACAGGAAGGACGAAAGGTCGGCTAACAACACTAGATACCGTGGTCTGGCAGTGCTAGTGAAAAGGAGAGTCGTCCATCAGGAGGCCCCTACGTTGACGCACAGATCGCTCTACGTGCTGGGCGTTCAACTTCATGTTGCCGGCAAGGAACTACGCCTGTACGCATGCTACAAGCCGCCCTCAGTTCAACTAGACCTGACCGAGCTGAGGGCCACTCTATCCGCCGCCGAGTCGCCAGCAATGCTAGCCGGCGACATGAATTGCAAACATCCCGCTTGGAACGCCCTGCACACAAACAACGAGGGGAGACGGCTCTTCGATGACGCGGAGGCCCATGGATACACGGTGTCCGGCCCTGAGACGCCCACCCACTATCCGGACAACCCGCTGCACATGCCTGACGTGCTGGACATTGTGATCCATACAGGGCTACACTGTCAGATCACGCAGCAGGTCATTGACGACGAGCTACAGTCCGATCATCATCCTGTACTCGTCGTCCTATCGGGGATGCCGACCCGACTGAAGCCACTAGCGCCACGTCGATCAACGGACTGGACCTTGTACGCTGAAAAGCTTGAGACCACAACGCCCACTCGGCCCGTCTCTACCGCCGCAGACGTCGATCTACTCGCCGACGACGTCACCGCTTGCGTGAAGAGCGCCCTCGATGAGGCGACCACAACATCTCACCCACAGGGGAGAGGGCTTCAGCCCCCCCTACCTCCACGAATCCAAGCCATGGTCGCCCAAAAGAGGCGCCTACGCAAGCAGTGGCAGCACCTACGCTGCCCTACCATGAAGACGCAGCTTAATCGTCTCGCGGCGAAGGTGAAGGCTGAGTTGGAGGCCCTGGCCGCCGAGAGCTGGGAGGGACAGATTGACGCCGCAACGTGTGACTGGCAGGCGACACACAGACTGTGCCGCCAGCTCACAAATACCCCAGCTCCGGTGCGCCCTTTACTAGCAGCCGACGGGGCCCTCAAGTACGTAGCTGAGGACCGATCGGAAATCTTTGCAGAGCACCTGGAGCGTCAGTTTAGCCCGAACCCGACTACTGAACACGACCATGTCGCAGCAGTCGAGCAACACCTTAGAGACTACTTCGCGTCGCCGATAGCCCCCGATGAAGACCCCATATTCTTCTCGCCTGGCGCAGTTAGACGCGCCATACTACGCACGAAGCCTCGTAAGGCCCCCGGTGCTGACGGTATCACCAACACAGCGCTGCGCCACCTGCCGTACCGTACTGTTGCGGCCCTGGCGCGCCTGTTCACGGGGATACTGCGCACGGGGGTCTTCCCAACATCCTGGAAGGAAGGGCGCGTCATAATGCTGCCCAAGGCGGGGAAGAACCCACAGAAGCCGGAAAGCTATCGGCCAATCACACTGCTGCCCTCTATCTCTAAGGTGTTCGAGCAACTCCTGCTGCGACACCTCACCCCGCACATCTCCCCGCGGCCGGAACAATTCGGGTTCCGGGCGGAGCACAGCACGACGCTCCAGTTGTCGAGGGTACTGCACCTCCTGTCATCAGCGATGAATAAGAAGGAGTACGGAGTGGCAGTATTCCTCGACATGGAAAAAGCTTTCGATCGTGTGTGGCATGAGGGGCTAGTTTACAAACTCGCCACCTCACCCACGCCCCGTAGAATCGTTAAAGTGGTCCAAGCTTTCCTGTCTAACAGGTGTTTCAGAGTGGTGGTCGACGGGGCGCTCTCCGCCCCCAGACCCATCCGAGCGGGCGTGCCGCAGGGCAGCTGCGTTTCGCCGGCGTGCTACTCACGTTACACCGACGACATCCCCACCACGGAGGACGCCACGCTCGCGCTGTATGCCGACGACGCCGCGTACATTACCACCTCTATGAACGCGAAGTACGCGGCGGTGAGGATGCAGCGCGCGCTCGACCTGATTCCGGAATGGCTCGCCAAATGGCGACTGTCGGTTAACGTGGGTAAAACGCAGGCGCTGATCACAGGATCATCGCCCCTCCCACCACGTCTGAAACTCAGCGGAGCCGAAGTCGATTGGACGCCCCGGGCCAAGTACCTGGGTGTGACCATCGACCGGCGGCTCACCATGGGACCGCATGCAAGCAATGTCGTCGCGCAGGGTAGAGTCGTCCGCCACCGGCTCAAACCAGTGCTCTCGTCCCGCCTCCCGGCGCGCGTCAAACTGGGCATATACAAAGCGTATATTCGCCCAGTGCTGACGTACGCCGCTCCAGCTTGGTTCGCCCTCACTAGCGAGTCGAGCCGAGATAGACTCCGCGCGCAACAACATCTTGCGTTGCGTAGAGTCGTCGACGCCCCTCGCTACGTGAGGAACAACGTTATTGAACGCGACCTCGGGATTGAGAGCCTGGATGAGTTTGTGCGCCGCCTCGCGAAGGGGATGTTCGCGCGTGCCGACGCCTCAGCTTGGCCTCACGTCAAGCACCTGGCGCCCTGGCATACGCGCCCCCCTGACGCGAGACGACTCCCCCGCGACCTGATTGCGGGCAGCGAGTCCCCCCCCCCCGGACTGACGCCTGAGTAGGCCGTACCAGTCTACACGCGGCCTACTCAAACAACATGACTCTACATTTCACTCGCACCCCGACAAACGTCGTGTGCTAAGTTAATATAGGCACGACGCGAGTCGACCACACATTCGCCACTACACACGCGTACTGAGCGATGTAACACAATACAATGCCGCTCACACACACACATAAAACGTCCCTGCGGTCTGAACCGTAACCGGCTCGCTCTGGAAGCGGGTTAGACGGGGGTCACATATCCTACTGTAGGTCCGTAACAAGTCGGCATACTCGTCGCAGGTCGTCTCCCGCCGGGCTTCCCCTAGGGGTCTCACCTGGCGGGGACTGACTGCCGGTATGTCGTGAAGAGTCGGCGCTGTGTGCAGCAGCGTCGTGACGTGCCTACAGTACACACATACAAGCATAAACACATAGAGCCATCTGCTCTACAACCGCCGAGCCTAGTTAGGCACCATAATGACGGGTCCGTTGTTACGGGCCCCGGCTGGACTCTGCGGTCAGAGGGCGAAGCCCTGACACCGCTTGCCACGCCCCCTGACGGGGACGTAGCGAAAGCCACGACGACCGACACCAGTCAGCGGGAAGCCATCTTGAAGAAAACATCTAATATAGAAGAAAGAAGTCAACCAGTGGTTTTATTCCTCACCAACCCAGTATAGCAAATGAGGCTGTATGCCACAGCAATACTGCCGTGTTTTAAACTCTTCTTCTTTTTTATAATAATACACAGATATCAGGAAAGTGGCCTGGTCATTGTTCCAGTGAAACGATTGGGCAGCGTCAACCTCATCATCATCATGTCAGCCGAAAGACGTCCACTGTTGGACATAGGCCTCCCCCAAATGTCGCCATAATGACCGATCCTGTGCGTCTCGCATCCATCGGCTTTCCGCGACCCTCACCAGGTCATCGGTCCACCTTGTGGGAGTCCTTCCAATGCTGTGTCTTCCGGTACGTGATCGCCATTCCAGAACCTTTCGTCCCCATCCATCGACCATCTGTTCTGCGAGCAATGTACCCTGCCCACAGCCACTTAAGTTTGGCGATTCTTCGGGCTATGTCTGTAACCTTGGTTCTCCTGTGGATATCTTCATTTCTGACGCGATCACACAAGGAAACTCCGAGCATAGGCCTTTCCGTTGCCCTTTGAGTGACTTTAAGCCTTCTGATGAGGCCCATTGTAAGCGACCACGCTTCGGAGCCATATGTCATCACTGGCAACACGCACTGGCCATAGACTTTCGTCTTGAGACACTGTGGTATATTGGACGAGAAGCACCGCGCAGCCTCCAGAACGCTGCCCAGCTGAATCGGATTCGACGATTGAACTCTTTCTCGAAGTTAGACCTACCCAACTGGACCGTCTGTCCCAGGTAAACGTAGTCGTCCACAACTTCGAGTGTAGAGTCGACAATCTTGATAGGAGTGGGTGCTACATGGATGTTTACCATGACTTTGGTTTTGTCCATGCTCATTTTAAGTCCCACTCTTTCGGAAGCTTTACTGAGGTCACCGAGCATTATACTGAGCTCTTCCGTAGTCTCAGCCATGACTACTATATCGTCGGCAAACCGAAGGTGAGTGATGTACTCGCCATAGACATTTATGCCTAGCCCTCTCCACTCAAGAACCTTGAAGACATCCTCCATTGCGGCCGTGAACAGTTTCGGAGAAATGATGTCTTCTTGCCTCACACCCCGCTGCAGGAGGATAGGTTTCGAGATCTGGTTCTGAAGTCGGACTGACATGGTGGCGTTTTTTTATAAGTGTCAACCTCCCCCACTGTAAGCGATCTGGCTCCTAAACGACTTTTAAGTCCATTGTGAAACTTAACGAGTGATAATAATATGTTAACACTAAGAGCTTTAATTACAAAGAAAATAAAATGATTAAAGTAGGTAGTCCAAGTTTATGAATATTTAAAAAAAAACTGTTTTGTTTTTCCACAAAATATTTTTTAGAATACTTAGTTAAAAAACCTTATTAATTGTAGAATAAAAAACATTACTTCATTTATTTAATTTCAACTACCTAGCTGGATAATGGCATTCGAAGTAGCGCATACCTGAGAGTTCGTCGAATCTTCAAACCATCGTATCTCGTAAATCATACGAAACACGATAAAAATATTATGTACGTATATCGGGAACATAGACATATGTAACATACTCAAATATTACTAAAATCGGAAACAAAGAAATTTTTTAATTGTCCGCTCCACGTGAAATGCCCCTACGATCAAGCCGTTCGTCGCACGGATCATGGCAGATGACGTCATCGTAAATAGTCCAGCGAGAGCGCTCGTTTCTAAGTAACCGTTCAGAAAAACTTTAATAAATCCACCATTTCTTGACGGATTTTAATAATTTAAAAAATTAAATGCTCAGTAAATTATTACACATACGATGTATTTAGTAAAAAATGGGATTTGCTATTATGTGATTGATCCTCATTGGGGTAAGTACTTTCAACACAAATTAGATGTAGGTTGTAGGTACGTGACTACCGCCGACCATCACCGGTGGCTTCCCAATTTAGTAAATATTAGTACCCGAACAAAATAAGATATTCTCTTCGCCCCCATTTCGCCCCATTTGATATTCTCGACACCACGAACCATAGTAGAGTAAGATCCCAGAGTGATTAGACATAAACTTATTTTCACATGGATGAAACCGATGAAACCATAGATTCTCAATAGCGTCTCATGTGCTTTGAATACCTGTATGCCTTGTGGAGCTCGCCCTTATGACCCCTGGGCAGCTGGCAGGTACCAGGTGAGAAAGGGAACTAAAAATAAGAGTTATTTAACTTAAATTTTTATGGCTGATTTTTATATGTATATGTTTCGTAGAATATTATTCTACTAGTGTGTCAGACACTTTCCATGGACCAAAACTTCTCTCAGACGCTTTAAAGCTCCACAAAAAATAAAGGAAATTTACTTATTTTTACATGTCTGAATTTTAAAAAGTCTGAAAATTACAAAGGTTTTTTTATCATTAGTCTGACAAATTGTAGTGACCAAACATCCAATCAGTGCATGAAATCGTCTCACTCGCTCTGAAACGCATGCGTGCTCTCGCGCTCATACTAATAATTTTTGTGTTTAGAGGATGTTTGGTGCAAGTTCAAAACTTACACTAAGCATGGCTTAAACAAATTCTACTAGTCTTCAAACCTGCCACGCTACAAAGTCTAGGTAGATAACTTGTAAAAAAAAAATATCTTCGGCGGGGCTATAATGTACTAAGTAAGTTGGTCTTGTGAGATGCGCTATAATTTTCAAGCCATCCCCGGCGGCGCCGCCGGCGACGGCCTGTTGGCGATTGGTCGAGGCTAGGCTCACGTGTAAACGGGGCATTAGAAGTTTTGAATGAACCACTTCGATTACGAATTAGTTTGTCGCGTGATGTTGACGCAAGGTAATGTCGATCGTTCCTGTTATAATGTGTGCAGTACAACCTTTATGCAAAAATTAAAAGAACAATATTTCGGTAATTCTGTTGCGTGAAATGTAACGAATTAAACGTCAACTAAAGACAACAAATTGTCACTGTCATTATTTGCGTTCCAGCTCAACAGAAGATCTCTTTAGCGTTCTGAAAACAATTTTCATATTAAATTATTTGTAACATTAGGGAGCATATAAACAAAGTAAATCGTATAATAATAATTCTCATATCCGCTGTAAATTAATCTTATATTTTCGTGTTAATTTCTCTTATTCTAGGCCTAACCTGGCTGTTTTTTTGAAAATAAAACCTTAAAGTGGCTGACTAACTCAATGCTTAAAATGCCTTTATAGTAAGTAGTTGAGTTGGAACGCTACATTCTGTGTACCTACGTCAGTGATTCGGACGGACCTCTGTGACCCTTTTTATAGGGAAGAAAATATCGATATTTATAAAAGTATCAATATCGGCCTTCGTCTCCTTGGGTCCCCAATCTTTGAGGATTCCTTGCCCAGATTTGCGGAGAAAAAAATACAAAATTTCAATGACGTTTCGGAAAGATTGCTCCAAATTAACATGTGTTCGGCCATTACCCTACCCTAATTAATTATTGTTGTTTCGGTCCTAAATAAATATATTTCCTTCCTGCTTCCCACTTATGGAAGCACTTTCACCTTTTGGAAAAAATGGACCAAATTATCCGATAGGTAAGTATATCGGATAATTTTAAATATGACCTTGGACGGTCGAGCTTGGGATTAAGTTACTCTTCCCATCCGTATGGCCTCGGAGTCCACAAAATTACCAGTATTAGTTTACATATCTTCGGTTCACAGCACTGATAAATTAATTAGGAACATTGTAATTTCCACATTGATTCCTTTTGAAGTGCCTTGCTTTGAAAACCTAACACTAACATCTGCTACTACTGTGGAGCGTGCGCGCCTGCTAACTGTGGGAAATTAGGAGTCAGGTCTGTGAGCCTTTGTCGTCGTCGAATATTGACACCTTGTTCGACGATACTACTTTCCACCTAGCTGTTGCGCTAAGCCTAGGCGCGGGACGGATAGCACGGCACGCGAATATTAACGCCATCATACGACGAGCCCTTGTCACCGTCGGCGTTCCGGCTGTTTTGGAACCTCATAGCCTGGCACGCGATGATGGTAAGAGACGTGTGTCTTTATTTCCGTGGAAGATGGGTAGGCCTTTAGGGTGGGACGCTACCTGTGTTGACACTCTTGCGCCATCCCATCTTTCAAGCTCTTCGTGCTGTGCTGGTGCTGCCGCTGCGGTTGCGGAGTACCTCAAGCGGCGGAAATATAACAATCTCGTCGGCAGTTAAATTTTTGAGCCGTTTGGGGTATAAACTCTTGGGCCGTGGGGTCCGAGTGCTCATACGCTTTTTAGAGAAACAAACTGTAGCGACATCTATGGCGTCACATATGAACTAATCCTGCATCGCGCAATCAAAGTTCTCCGCGCGATTAGAACATATAGAACAGCCCAAAATCATCTGTCGGGCAATAGCCCACCAGACATAACACCCGTCTGGCCGGAGGATCCTCCCTTTTCAACGGAGGTTTGCGGGACTTTACTCTCTGTTCCACCTACCTCCAAAAAACGCTTAATTGACACTTCGCGTGATAAAAGGGCTGGCTTTTACCCCGGTCAGAGATTAAGCATTGCCATACAACGTGGCAATGCCATCAGCCTTTTGGGCACACTTCCAGTCGACAGCGATGCGGAGGAGTTTTAATGACGCAATATTTTAGAAAGTAGTTTTTGCCTTTAGTGTAAATATAGTTTTGATTAGTCAAGTGTTTTTATTGAATTAAATAAAATTATAGGGGACAGTCATTTTTATACAAAACGTACATTATTTTAATATATGAGAATCTTAAATAGACTACTATTTCAATATTCTAATATTTTGAAGACCAATTTATTATTTTAGGCAAACCAGCATTTGTCCGGTAACGAAAGTAAAAACATACTCTTCATAGACAATATAGTTACTGTTTCCGTTCGTTTTGGCTTTGAATTCCATTAAATATTTTGATAATAAATTAATTTTGAAAAAATATTCGATTTTCAATATTAAATATTTTGTATAGATATAATCGATATATCGATACAAAATAATCAACATCGAAAGTTTCGGATCATATTATTTATCTCAGTTGAAAATATCGATATGTTTTCAACAAGCCTAGTGACCTCAGTGTCTCTGCTTTCAGCTCAGCTGTCAAAGAATATGTAAAGCTAACGCTTTATCAGCTGTCAGTCTCACAGTGTTGACAGAGTACGTCAGTCTGTTCGTAAAGTTCGTAGTTCCTTGAGTTCTTAACCTATTTATTGTGAAGTGAACGTGTGATAAGTTACACTATAACAACAAAATAAAATCTTTTATTGAAGTTTCCAAATTAATGTTTCCAATAATTAACCATGTCTAAAGTTAATAAAAGGAAACATGTGATGAACGAAGCTCTTTGGGACGACTATGAGTTACCGAAAGAAAATCAAAGTATTGTAAAAGTTTTGAAAAGTAAAGGCAATAACTTACATGAGGTAAGACACTTTAATTAGTAACATTTTAGCAATGTGTAGAGTTTAAGTCACGGCGGGAGGCAAATCTAACTCAATATTCAATCATTCAAATTTGAAACTCGTGTTATTTTTTCAGAGCAGTGTGTCTCAGTGGTAACGGCCTAAACTTATGAGTAGTAGGTCGCGGGTTCGAACCCAGCTAGGCTGATTTTGGCTCAGTGGTAACGGCCTCAACTTACGAGTAGTAGGCCGCGGGTTCGAACCCAGCTAGGCTGATTTAAAACATAGTGAGGAAACTGACATGTCCTAGAACCAAAGATTCGAAGACGTGTGACATCCGCACCGGGCCCACGTGGTGAATTATGGCCTCCTCTCTCCTAGTGATGGGGCCTGAGTCCCAGCAAAGTGAATATCATAAGGCTAATTATATTATGTTATTTTTTCAGATTACGACACCTACTGGGGAAGAATACTTGGTGTCAATGCCAACAAAATTCAGGAAAAACATATGGGTGAAAAGAGGCGATTACATTCTAGTAGAACCAATACCGGAAGGAGATAAAGTTAAGGGAGAAATAGTAAAAATAATGAATAAAGAGTCTATTAAACATTATAAAGAAAATAATGTTTGGCCCAAAGAGTTTGATGACAAAAAAGAAATTGAAGCTGACGGTGATGATGAACTATTTGTGAACACTAACAGGAAACCTGTGATAAGTTATAGTGAAAGTGATTCTGATGATAGTGACTCAAATAGTGATAGTGACAGTGACGAAGATAGCAATAAACAAGAAAAAGAATAAACAAGAAGATAGCAAGGCTTTTTTGGATGTTGGTACTTTTTGTGATGAATTTTTTGAAAATGGTTGAACCAGACTGACTATCTAATAATTCTGAATTTTTAAATTAAAAATTGTAGTAAAAGTTTCTTACTTGCTAAGAAAAAACTTGTCTTCTTGCTATTGTTTTACAAAAACAAATTATTCAAGCTGGTTATATCATCTTCAATATTATTAACATGTACTGTGTAAAGCGGTGTGAATAGAATAGCAGGGGTGAATCAATATAAAAAATTTATTGAGATTTTTCCAGTTTCTAAGCACATTCACGACTGTGCAGCACTAGGCTTCAAAAGACTAGAGTATCTGGGCCAACCATTTCCAAGACCAGAGGACTACAGACTCAGCCCCATCAAGGCCATACTGTGACGCATAGCACAAAAAATCCAGAAAGGTCAGTGCTCTGGCCTAGGGCCAGCCCTACAACAAGATAAGATACTTCTTGATGCTTGGATAGTTGAATGACTGGATGAAATTTGGCACACCGGAATACCTCCTGGAATAGCACATAGGATTTTTTTCTCCCAAGAGTATGTTCCCTTGGGATAATTTTCTACTGATACAGGTCAAGAAACTGGTAGCAATTAGCTATTTGAATAATGTGAAACCTCCCTTCAGTTTTTTCTAGATTCCTCCTGCATTTCTATTAGCACTGTTTTATAGTGCCTTATTTGGAATTTACTCTAAGATGATAATAGCCATTTTCCAGAACAAGCAATACCTACTGCTAATTTTATAATATACAATTGTATAAAATCTGACTGTTAGTCAATTATTTTTTTTTATTTGAAGAGTTATTAATTAAATACCTCATTGTAATATCAGCTAGGCAGGTTTAATAAAGTTATTGAACCTATTTTAAATTGTTGAGGATTTTCCCGCTTAAATAAAACTGTCTGGTTTTTGTTTATAATTTAATATATATATATATACTTAACTAGAAATAACAGCTGTTTTATTTTTTCTCAGGCCTATTTATAAATACTTTAATGTACACCAAGATTTATTATCTTACAATTAAACTTAAAACATAAAGGCCTTAAACTTAAAACATACAATTTACCGTCAATTTATTACATTCTGTGATCTCTTCTAGACAACCTATACTGCCCTACTGCTGGGGAAAAGCCTCCCCTAAATTCTTCAACACATTTTTTTCCTCCAGAACCAATCTTAACATCACAGTAATTTATTTAAGAATACCAGAATTAATAATAATAATATTCCACACCTTTCACACAATGCAATCTAGTCCCAAACTAAGCAGAGCTTGTGGTATGAGTACTAGACAACTGATAAACATAACTTATATATTTCTAAATAATTCTAAATACATACATACTATTACTTAAGAGCAGTGGTGGCCGAGTGGTAACGGCCCCGACTTACAAGTTGTAGGTTGCGGGTTCAAACCCAGCCAGGCGCATTACTTTGTGTAATTTATTTCATCACCACTGCTCTCAAAACGGTGAAGGAAAACATCGTGTGGAAACCGGCATGTCCTAGAACCAAAAATTCGAAGACATGTGACATCCACCAACACGCACTGGGCCTGCGTGGTGGATTACGGCCCATTCCCTCTCCTAGAGAGGAGGCCTGAGTCCCAACAGTGGGAACATTATAAGGCCGACTATGCTATGCTATGCTGTACATATTATAGATAAATTACACCCAGACACAGAACAAATGATCGTGCTCATCACACAAACATTTGTCCTGGATGGGAATCGAACCCACAACCTCCGGCATAGCAGTCAGGGCCTCTGACAACTAGACCAACAGGCCAGTCAATGACCTGTAAATTAATGAATCAGTAATTGACCTGGCGTTTAACATTACTTGGTATGGTTATGGACTTACAAGAGTCATAGTCTAATCTAAACTTAAACATTACAACAATTTAGTAATACTTAATCATAATAAAATGCAATGTGAAAATGCAATAAGAAAGCCATAGGTACTTATAGTTTTATATACATAATATATTGTTACTACAATCAAACTCGTTATTTTTCTTACTAATATTGTATGTACCAATTTATGCGGACACAGCTATTATTTTTTTGCATGTATCAGTTGTCCTTGGCCCCACCGAAGCTTCTAACTACAGAGTGCCTTGAACAACGTTTACCATTGGCTTTACAAGTAGAAAATAAAATCTAATGCCAATTAGTCCATGTACAGGTATCGGCACGGATCTTGAGCGCTGACTTTTACTTGCGCAGAAGTAAAATATCAGGTCTTTTTGGTGTTATGAAGTGAGACGCGGGGGCGGGGAGTGTCAGTGATTGGCTCGCCGCGCATCTCATCATAGACGTCACTCGTGATTGGTTCCCTGCGCTTGCTGCACGTACCTACCTAACGACGACGAGTACACTTCCGTGCCAATAAATTGACTCGTGATTTTTAATCCATCGATTTTATTTTTATTAGTGTATATGCATACCTTCCGGTAGAAATTCTCTAAAAGATAATGAAAACCGTATGAAAATCTGTTGCATGGTTAATAAGTAAACGGAAAAACAGACAGACGAACACAGCGACTTTGCTGTAAACTATTTCTTTTTTTTTTACTTTTACCTTCAACCAGAATTAAGGATAGATAAAAGAAAAAATGAAATAGAATAGGTACATTCTGCGGCTGTACATTCTTTTTGCCATAAGTGTACGATGCGCAAAGCGATCCCCACTCTTTCGCCGAGCGCTCAAGATCCGTGCCGATACCGATAATGCCCACCTATCTCGAGGATGGTGCTATACACTCTATACATTTAGTTCCATCCCTAACAGTTCAGTTTAGTTCGTCAAATGGATCGCGTTTAGGGCTCGTGGTAGGGCCTAGCTACCACATACAAATATCTGGGAATGCACTTAAACCATAGACTTCCATTGAGGAAACACATGGAAAACAAAAGGAATGAAATAAACCAATATGTTAATAAAGGTTATTCTATTCTATTCTAAACCTAAAATAGGTACTAAGAACTGCGTTGATTACTTGCTAGCAACACTAGCAACTCGCAAGTTATCTCTACACAAGATGTCCCTATTTACAAGACCTATCTGGACATAAGGAATCGAACGTTGGAGTTCCTCCCAGTTACCAGCTCGATGCGCTAGAGTCAGGGGCGCCGGCTGTTAGAAAACCACATGGGTGCTCAAGCTCATTTGATGACTCAAAAAAGTGGCGAAGAGTGAGAAGAGAAATGCACACTGATCGACATCCCTGCCCTGGAGTAGCACTAGAAGGGGTCTCCGGTACCACCGGGTGCCCGACTACCTCTGTCGTGTGATCGAGGCACGCTGGTCCTGGCGCAGGGAGAGTCGTACCAGGCGGCGGTTGAATTAGCGACACGCGGGGTTGCGATAGTCGTTGATAGGATCCAGCAGTTGGGACTCGAGGTGGCGCTGCACAAGTCCGAGGCCATGTGCTTTCACGGCCCTCGGAGCGCGCCGCCTCGGCGTTCCCAACTAACGATAGGAGGAATTCACATTGGCGTCGGGTCGACGATGAAGTACCTGGGACTCGTCCTCGACAGCCGGTGGAATTTCGAGGAGCACTTCCCACGTCTGGCTCCCAAACTGAATCGGACTGGGGCTGCCCTCAAGCGGCTCCTGCCCAACCTTGGGGGTCCAGACGCCTCCTGCCGGAGGCTCTACGCAGGCCAGCGGGATCTCATGGCGGAATGGCGACAGCGACTATCGCAACCCAGTGCTGGGCACGCCATAATTATGGCGGTAAGTCCCCTCTTTGAGGAGTGGCTGGAAAGACAACATGGCGTCCATACCTTCCGCATGACGCAGGTCCTCACCGGACATGGTAAGTTCGGGAGGTTCCTGCACCGGAACCGTGCGGAAGAAACGCCCGGGTGTCACCATTGCGTGGACCGCCCGGAGGACACGGTGGAGGTGTGTCTCGCTTGGGAAGAGCAACGCCGTGTCCTCGTGGGGGCGATCGGCGGCGGTGATCTCTCGCGCCGGGCCTTGGTACAGGCCATGGTCCGGAGCGAGGAGGAGTGGCAGGCGATCGCATCCTTCTGCGAAGCAGTAATGCTAGCAAAGGAGGCGGCCGATCGCGTGAGACAACGGTCCTCACGCCCCAACCGCCGCCGGGATTCTGATCCCGATTTCCGGCCACCGTAGGCGCGGGCTTGCGGACGGTGAGCAATGAGTAGCTCGCCGTCCGACCGTCCGGACCGAGCCCAAGTCGTCGATGGCGCGTACTGTTTAACGCGCGCTTCAAGGAGATGTCAGCAACTGTAGGGGCCCATCAGGGTCGAAGCCTACTGGGGCCAAGGGTCTGATTCTGAAAGGAAGACTCGGCCCTGGTACGAAAGGCAACGAAGGAACAGGAGTAGGTTTTTAGTCAGTAAAATCTGACACTATCTCTCGCTCCGCCTAAGAGCTCGGGATGTCATAAGATGATTTTCCCAACGAAATTAAAAAAAAAAACTGATCGACATTTTGATAACGGATACGCATCAGTAACTGGCATCTGTTGCCTGCATCGTTAATAAATAATAAATTGAGACAACATCACATACATTGTCCTGGTCCCAAACTAAGGTTTTTCCTTGTACTATGGAAACCAGGAACAACAAAGGTACCACAAACACCCAGACCCAACACAAATATCTGTTTCATCAACAAACATTTGTTTTGGTGCGGGAATCGAACCCGCGACCCTTGCGTCTCAACCGGCGCTCTGAATCACTGCGCTAAACGGGTCGTAGAGTAATGAAAAAACACCGATCCTTATAAGGCGATTACTGATCTGTTTTTTGATGCCTATTCTCAGGGGTGCTCGGCACCCACTGTTTATTTCGCATGGGTGCTCGAGCACCCGAGCACCCATGGCTAGAGTCGACTGAGAAACGAGCCAAGAAGATCATCGGCAATCTTGTGCATGGATGCCAAGTTTCTATAAGCCTGTCGGTTTTCTATGGTTTACATCCGAAATGCGAATGCACCCAAGGCCCACGATACAGGAGTTTCTTAGTGTGGGGCAGCGTATTTAAAAAAAATATATTTTATAATGTACAAACACTATTGTTCATAATATGTCTGGGAACACAAACGAACAAACGAACACAAACTACAAGAGTAAAAAATTAGCAATTAGGTACAAATTGCTAATTTTTTACTCTTTTGCATAAATAATATTAAGATTTTAAAGGTTATTAATATCCTTTAGGAGTAGGTTCTCTAATTTTTAACACCTTGACCAGCCACCCAAAATGACATGGTATAACCTGGAAACTACTGGCTAATAATGAGTTTTGGGCACTAATTTTCTCCTTAAACTTGGAATCGACATCCATCATAGGCTGGCCTGTTGGTCTAGTGGTTAGTGGCCCTGACTGCTATACCGAAGGGTTCGATTCCCACCAAAGACAAATGTTCGTGTGAGGAGCACAATCATTTGTTGTTTCTGGGTGTAATTTAGCTATATGTATGTATGCATTTAGAAATATATAAATATGTTAGGTGTAGAGTGCATGGTAGATTGATTGCACAAACTCTTGAATGGACGTTCCGGAGATGGTCCAAAGAGCGCGTTCGAGGTGGCATAATGGACGTTCCTGAGGTGGTCCAAACCGCGCGTAAGAGGTGGTTTCAATGGACGATGCGAAGGAGGCCCTAAGGGCGCACAGGTGACTGAATGACTGATTTAGAGGTGGTCCAAAGAGCGCATAGGAGTTGGCTTAATGGACGCACCGGAGGTGGTCCAAAGAGTGCGTAGGAGGTGGCTTAATGGACGCTCAAATAAGCGTGCTGGTGGGAGTGAGGAAGAGGAGGTAGCTCCAAAAATCGCGGTCTATCGCATTTTTTTTTTGTCACTCCAACCTCCACTCATAATGGATAAAAATTTAAAACAACATTAAATTTACACATATTATTAAATATAAATACAAAGGATTTCCTGTATAAATGGTTGCTAGGTGGCTTAAAAGAGAGCAATGCAGGTGTTTGTACCAGTGTTTGGGAGGTGGCTGAAATCGTAAATATATTAAATTATTATATGGTTCTAGCAAATAGATTTATAATTTTAAGTATAACCCGGTTCATTAGAGAAAGGAATCTTAAATGGCGGCGCTTATCATGTTCTCTCGCTCGCACACTAGTGCCGTCTATACTCACTCTCGCGCGTACCGTAAGCAGAAAAAAAATTAGTCTTGATTTGCTTCCACGCTGTCTTGAAATTCTTTAATGATAAAAAAATTATAGACAACTTTTAAATAAAAGACATGTTAAGATTGTTTACTTTTAGTTAATTTTAGTTAGTTACCAAACATCGGTTTATGTAAATAACAAATTGTAAACATTTTTAGATAAAAATTATAGACAACTTTTAGATAAAAGACATGTCAAGATTGTTTACCTTTAGTTAATTACCTAAACATTATAGTTTGAAATTAATGTGACCCAGTCTTGTTTTTATTATTATTAATTTGAAAAAAAAAAACCTTTACTTGAAATTTTATATGCTGTCTGTACTATCTGTCAACGCAAGTACATGCCGCCATTTCAGATTCCTTTCTTTAATGCACCGGCTTATAACAATTTTATTTATAATTCTACCTCATAGTTTAAATGTAAGAGGACAATAAATTCTAATCATAATTTTTTAGCCTAATTCTTTAACCTATTGAGTAGCGTAATAAGAGACACAATAAAAGACAATTACGTTCGAACGCCGGCGTTTGCTCGGGGTTTAATGAATTAATCAATTCATTTTATATCAGCATCAATATCATCAGCCATTATATACTCATAAATCCTCTTTATAAGTTCTACAGATTTAACTTTTGACCATCCATCAGTTTTAGTAATTAGTTTCGCCTGACCATCTTTGATAAATTCCAGAGTCAATTGTTTCAAAGTATTGGCAGAGTGTAAATCAGCGAGTTGTAATGTTTCTATTGCATTCTCAACAGTCAGTTTCTTATGCAATGCTTCTTCACAGAGACTCTTCAGCCTGCTGAGTTGATAGTAGTCTGCTGCAGCTAGCAATTTTTCTGGTATCTCATCAACTCTTGGAGCTTTGTCGCTGTATATAAATGTCAGGACTTCTCTAAGCACCTCAGACTCAAGCGGTGACTCAACAACATTAGTATGACATTCAGTTGTGTTATGCTCAAAATGAGCCTTCAGCACTGCACTCCGGCTGGCTAAAACTGCCTTGTGCACCTTATATTCTGTCTGCTCAGCACATTTCATGGTCACATCAGAAAACAAACCATTGTTGAGCAAGTTTTCGAAGTCATTACTCAATTGCGCCTCAGGGACGTAAGAGCGATCTACTTTTATATCGTTAGACAACATAAACTGGAATTTTAGTCTTAAACTACCATCACTTAACAGGAATATGTCTCTGCCATCATAACTGGCTATATCTCGCTTGTACAATGTAGCTAAGTACTGCCACTTATTCGCCTGAACAGTATGATACTCTTTTATTACTATAGATCGCTCTTCGAAACGTTTTAGACATATGGTCAAAATTGACTTCAGAAAAACAGCAGTAGGAGACAGATAGTAGATTTCAATAATATCGTTATCCCTCCCCAAGAATTGCATTTTTAATTGAAATCGAGTTTCAGATAAATCAGTAGCCGGATCCTTCGATTTCTCTGTGCGAAACTCTCTGTTAGTTTTATTTTCTAGTAGAATAATAAAATTCGGTACAGTCCATATGATGGTGTTTATTTTAGTTTGTCCTTCAGTACGGGTTGTATAATTTATACTGGACATTATTATGGTAAGAGTTCAAACTTGGGAGTAATCTTTATTGTTTGTTTACGAGTCGAACGATTTGTTAACAAGCCACACACGAATTGAATTTATCAATAACAAATAACAAACCAAACTTTATTAATGTCAAATGTCAATATCGATCACAAACAATCGTCGAAAAAAAGATAAGTATGGCTAAGCCACCAATGAAAACACCATGATAGTGTTGTCTTTGGACGCATCATTTTATAATCGACTAAAACTTGACGTTTACTACAGTTAACAAAGCTAGTTTTACATAAAATAAAAATTCCGCATATAAAACATACAAAGAAAAATAATAATAAATGCTTAGCACGTCGTGATAGTGAAATAAGTAGAATTATAATACCTAATAACACTTTCTTAAACTTTAAAAAATGTCGGTTTTCTATATTTAAGATAGAGCTTTAAAATTATAATTGAGTAATAGACCAAAAATTACTCATGTTTATAACATTCTTTGTAAAAGCATCCAATATTTTTTGCTCGACCGACGTCGATATTTTCGCTCTTGGAGTTTTCTTTCCCATTGTTTTGGATAAAGAATTGATTTGACACTACGATTTCGCTATCTAATCTATAATGAACGTGTGATCGTAAAATAATCTTGTTGATAAAATATCAGTGATTTATCGTAATGGAATAAACGTTCGATTCATCAAAGCGTAACAGTGAGAGGTGAAGATTACTAAATAAAAAATTCTTATTTTTTCTCGCGACAAATGTTATTTGGTGCTCATTATGGAGGATTATAAGTTTCTATTTAAAGTAGTGTTAGTTGGTAATGCGGGGGTTGGGAAAACATGTTTGGTGCGTCGCTTTACCCAAGGCCTCTTCCCACCTGGGCAAGGTGCTACAATTGGAGTTGATTTTATGATTAAAACTGTAGAAGTTGACGGTGAGAAAGTGAAGGTGAGTTCCTTTAACGCTTGTACATATTTGGCATCATCATTGCATCATTTTTAATGCTAAAATTGTAGCTTTTAAATTTTGATGTAGGTACATGTTTTTGTTGTTAAAAATGACCTTCTGTACATGATCAGGTGTCCTTGTACAAAATTAATAACATGCTATATAAACAATAAGATTTTCACAGCCTTTGTGATTAAGTTTTAAGATGAGTATTAATATTTTGAGAACTTAAAGCAAAGGTGAAAGTTACTACAATTTTCTAGACTATATGTAAATAAAATCTGAATGGATTATATCATAGCTGTTAGTGCTAATAGAAAATGTGATTATATATTTTCGTCTTCAGTGCATAAAGTGACATAATAAACTTTTAAAAATAAATTGTTACTTTTTATTCAAATTAATTGTATCTTCATAATAGTAGTAAATAGATAATAAAACACATGTATTATGATAACACATTAATAAAACTTTATGGGCTTAGTCGTTTAATTATTAATTAGACTGATAATAAAATATGCAGACGAAGATACACACTTTACACCTTATCCTAACTTATTTTTATAAGAAATGCAAAATTAACCTTCTGTCTGTTTGTTAGCGCTTCACATCTTAATGGTTACTATATTATAATACAGGTAATAACTCAGCCCTGCATTCAAATTAGAGGTTGGAGTTAACACTAATGATGTCATCAGAGTAGATACTTTACACTCGCATTTTTTAATGTGAACATAGAGTTATTGCTAGATATTTTGCTGTCAGTGTTGTCTGTGCCATTAGAATATGAATTTTAAACAAAAGTTTTGTTACTATTCTAGTTCTCAATTCAATGTTCACCAGAGAATAACTACTTCTATCAAATTTGTTTTAGTTGCAAATATGGGATACAGCTGGTCAAGAGAGGTTCCGTTCAATTACGCAGAGTTACTACAGGTCTGCACATGCTCTTATACTGGTGTACGACATATCTTGCCAGCCAACATTTGACTGTCTGCCGGACTGGCTCCGGGAAATAGAAGAATATGCCAACAATAAGGTGCTTAGGATATTAGTTGGTGAGTAAACAAACTCTGAATTAATTCCCTGTCTGAGTTTGTTTTTTCCTGATACCTGCAACCAAGGTAAAAAGCATGCTTCATCTTTGACCATATCATTGCGTATCATCAGATACAGTAGTGTTAAAATGCACAATTTTATGCTAATATCATAAAGGCGAAAGTTTGTTAATGTGTGTGTATATTTGTTACTCACGTTCAAACACCTAAATCTATACTAATATTATAAAGCTGCAGAGTTTGTTTGTTTGAACGCGCTAATCTCTGGAACTACTGGTCCGATTTGAATGTTTCTTTCAGTGTTGGGTAGTCCATTTATTGAGGAAGGCTATAGGCTATGTTTTTTTTTTCAAAATTAGGGATCCGTAATAAAATTGCTATTTTGTAACACAAGGTGTAAAATCGAAAACCTATTTTTGCGTGCGCTGCAAAAACTATTGACAATAGAACAAAATGATGTACTACGGGTTTGTAGATCCCATTAAGACCTACAAAAAAGTCCGCGAGAACATATATCTAGCTATCATGGTTTAATCACAATAACCGATTTTGTGTTCAAAATAATTATTAAATCGTCTGAAGAAAAAAAAACTACGTTAAATATGTATCGTAATATTAATCTTTATCGAAATTAAGCATTATGTTATCAAGAGTATTTATGTAGAAGTAAAATACTTTTTGTTTCATCTCAATCGGATATTTCGTTTAAAAGTTATCACGTGTGTAAGATGTTAAGAGTTGGTACCTATTAATGAGTTATGGGCCATAGAGTTTTTTATCAACATAAAATCCTGTAATAATCTTTTTCGAAATATATTTGTTGATGAGATCAAGAAGATGCAGTCCATTATCCACAGGAATTTCTTAATTCTTTAAACCCGAGTGGCCTCCCCCCACATTCTCTCAAGTTAAAAATTGGTGCCCCAATTATTTTACTTAGAAATCTTAAGCCACCAAATTTATGTAACGGGACTCGACTTCAGGTTAAATTTCTTCGCAATAACGTGATCGTTGCAACAGTTTTGACTGGTCCAGCGGTTGGTCAAACAGTACTTATACCTCGGATCCCAATGATTCCAAATGATTTGCCTTTTCATTTTAAAAGAGTCCAATTCCCAATTAAATTATCTTTTGCCGTAACGATAAATAAATCACAGGGGCAAACATTTAAATATGTAGGATTAGATTTACGGCAAAACTGTTTTTCGCACGGCCAACTATATGTCGCGTTGTCAAGATCAGTTTGCGGAAACAATCAATATATTCTTCTGCCACAAGAAAATAAAAGGAAAAATATAATTTACTCAGAAGTACTTTAAAATAATATTTTAACCCGGTTTAAAGTGGACGGACACCCCGGCTATAGTCGTAATTCTTATGTGTCTGGCTGAATGTCGAACAGATAGACAGCTATTGCCTGCGACTTGTACAATTTAACTTAATCTATATTTTTCTTAATATTATAAAGCTGAAAAGTTTGGTTGTTTGTTATGAACGCGGCAATCTCGGGAAATACTGATCTGATATGAAAACTGTTTAAATATTCAATAGTCCATTTATTGAGGGAGGCTATATTTATCTCGGTATTTCCACGGAAACGAGAAAAACGCGGGTGAAACCGCGGGGCACAGCTAGTGGAGGATGAAATTTGGAACATGGGTAGACCAAGTTTTTGAGTAGCATAGGATACTTTTATCCTGGAGTATGTTCCCTTGGGACCATCTACATTTACACGGGTGAAGCCGCTGGCAGCAGTTAGTCTACACTAATATAATAAAGAGGTAAAGTTTGTTTTTACGTTTGTAGGAGGTAATCTCTGAAAGTACTGGTCCGATTGCTAAAATATTATCACCGATAGAAAGCCTGGTGCCTGAGTGACATATGCTATATTTTATGTACGCGGGCGAAGCCGCGGGCGAAAGCTAGTCAATAATAAAAACTTAAGAGCTAAAGTCTTAAGTTGTGGTTTTTTAAACTATATCTTTTATGTAGTTAAAACAATAATATTAATGTTAACTCTATAAGGAAAGAAAGTGTAATGTACAATTGACATAATTATCATAATGATTGAAAAGAGAAAGTACATGGCCTTGCCGGGCCTTGTAATAATCACAGTATACAATTTATATTGGGGACATGACCTTATGCAGGATCTTGTCAGTGTAGTCATTGATTCATTTGACCCTAATTCCAGACCAAAGCTGGAACTGATTAATGATAAAGAGCCCATTAAGGTTAAGGACATGACTTTTAAAGCTTTACTTTCGAACATTTACTAATGTTGAAGAATGACGAATTTGATAAATGTAAATCAAATTATTAGACTTGAATGTTGTTCTCACGCTATCGCTATTCAGTAGCAGTGATGGCACTTAGGCTGTGATGGATTTCATTTAAATAAACTCCTTTAAGCATATATATGTCACGAAGTAATAGCTGATTCTGTATTTTTTTTTTGAGGTGGGAAATCTTCAAATTAGTGTCTTCGCCTGCTCTAGGATCGAGCGAGAGGGCGTGTCAGACTTTTAGGCCGCTTGTACACACAGTTTTTCGCCTTAAAAATTATGGTTTATTGGCCGTACCTACACGTTGTTGATCACACACGTTTTTTCCTCCATCGCGGTAAGTATATGCAAGGTGCATAAACCGCGATGGAGGAAAAAACGTGTTTTACCAACAAGCTTTCACAGTGATCTATAAAAACACTAGCAAACGTACCTACACACGGCGAATCAACAGTGGTTTTTCCCGTCAAAAATGTGTGTGTTGTACACACCGGCCTTACTGACTAAAACCCACCTGTGTTCCTTTAGTTGCCCTTTGCTATCTAGGGCTACGTAACCCCTTTGAACTTTCCCGCAGCATTACAGAATCCGTTACTTTACATTAAATTTCATAAAACTATGAACTACTTATCTACTATATTCATATTTACAGAGGAGAAGAACCGTGAATAATATTTTTCAATACATTTACTCGAAATCCCGCTCTTATCTCTACCGCTTTTAGGCACGCAATTTACAATTTTTCGCAATAGTGCGCGAACCCCGGCACAATTTATTACTTTTGTTGTATCAGGCAGGGTGCTAAGCGACCTCCACGAGCCGCGCTTCAACCTCCATTTATATATCTTCGTAAGTGTATTGAAAAACGTAGTTTGATACACGTGGAAATTTGTCACTGCAGCACTCGGCTCCATAACACCCTCACCTACGGCTCGGCCGAATTCCGCCTCGGTCGCAATAACAAACTTTCTTCACTTGTATCAAAATGTACCTACTATTACAAGTCACTAATGTGATGCCACCACCCCATCATAATCCAGGCCATCTAATCAGTATGGGCTTGACGTTAAGGCCAGTATTCACTATGTTCCAAGATATGTAATACTCACAAGACACGGTAAAATTACAGGTAACAAAACTGATAGAGAAGACAGGGAGATCCCTAGACACATTGGTGAGGATTTCGCACAGCGCCACGGCATGTACTTCCTAGAGACATCGGCCAAAGAGGCCGAGAATGTTGAGCGGTTGTTCATGGAGATAGCTGTTGAACTTATGGAGGTAAGATGCTTCTCATCTCTTGCTTTAACTAGCCGGTACCGTCCTTTGTGTGATTGACGATAAAGCGCCTAGGACTAGTCTTCAACTGCCGGTGGAATTTTGAGGAGCACTTCCGATGTCTGGCTCTCAAACTGGAGCGGGCTAGGGCTACTCTCAAGCGGCTCCTGGCCAATCTAGGGGGTCCAGACACTATCTGCCAGACACTATGCAGGGATCGTGCGGTCCATAACCTTTACGGGGCGTCGGTGTAGATACCGTCGCTGCGGAAGCGACCGGCGGCACTCCCCCGTGAAGGATTCAGCTACACACGTGAGGGAATGTACATCCTCACGCCCCTGCCGTCTCGACAGGAGACGGGCGTCTCCCTTCACATCAAAGGACTAAATTGGTCAAATTATTTTTCTGAACATCTGGCTGGCAAATGATTCCAGAGAATATCTTTCGCCAAATTTTCTGGGTATGATAAAACCGCAATGTTTGGCAGTTTTAAGCCGAACGTCCACCGCCAGCTAAAATAATAAGGAACTAAGCTCACTGAACTAAGCTAAGCTAAACTAGGAAATAATTGTTCGTCCACCGAAAAATAAGCTATAACTACGTTACGTGCCTGCGCACGATCACACTACAAAACAACACTAGCGAAAGGCGCCAGAGGGGTAACGCAAGGGGGTGAGAGAGGCTTAGCTTAGTTCGCGTAGCTTCGTATCGGCCTACACAAATAAATTAGTTTGACTTATTTGGGATATTTTAGTTAGCTTAGTTGGCATAGTTTGCGGTGGACGCACATGTATGAAAAACTGGCTCAACTATGCGAGCTAAACTAAACTAACTTATTTTAGCTGGCGGTGGACGTTCGGCTTTATGAAACCGCAACTTCAAACATTAAAAGCTGCTTTAGCTATCTCGTCGTGGCGAAGTAGAATTTCGATGGCTAGAAATAGGTGAAAATCCAAACATTAAAAGCTGCTTTAGCTATCTCGTCGTGATGAAGTGGAATTTCGATGGCTAGAAATAGGTGAAAATCCAAACATTAAAAGCTGCTTTAGCTATCTCGTCGTGATGAAGTGGAATTTCGATGGCTAGAAATAGGTGAAAATCCAAACATTAAAAGCTGCTTTAGCTATCTCGTCGTGACGAAGTGGAATTTCGATGGCTAGAAATAGGTGAAATCTATTATCCTTATCTTTACGTTCGGATCGCACGGTGCAGTTATTATTTTATTGTTTACGCGTCATACTATAAAATAGAAGAATGACTCATTGCTGGAATTGTTTTGCAACTAACAAACCTGCCACAGTTTCGCACGGGTGTTATAAATAATTAAAATTCAGGGTTTTTTCCTACTATAATGTGCTTGTATTATACACCTAAACTTTCCTCATGAATCACTCTGTCTATTGACGAAACCCGCATGAAAATCCGTTCAGTAATTTTTGAGTATAGCAAATAGAAAGACAGACAAAAGCGGTGGGAGAGTTTGTTGTATAAATATCTAAGGATAGGACGGATGAAACATACAATTTTATCTCATAATAACATTAGTTCAGGTGGTTAAAGCAAGATATAATTTACTATTGCTGTGTAAATAAAATCCTTGGCACTTCCCACAATTATTACCGGCTACGCTAAATACTAAAAGTGCCGTGGAAAATTACTGCTGACAATGGATTTTAATTCTATTATCTTTAATGGATATCGAAATGTCAAAAGTGTTTACTCAAGTAAAAGGTACTGATAAATGGCTTTCAACACTTTTGACATAGAAAAAAGGTGTTAAACAACTGTAAATTATTTCTCAATCCATTATCACTGTAATATCATACAAGCGAATGTTTGTATGTATGTATGTGTGTGGTGTGTATGTTACGATGAAATGACTGTATGGATGTGGAAAAATTTCAGTACCAGGATAGCTTATAATAATCACAGGCTAGAATTTATGAAGAACTAATTTCAAGCGTGCGTCAGCTAGTAATCACACTAAATTAAAGGCGAAAGCTTATGAGTGTGTGTTTATACACATATTTGTTACTTTTTCACGCTCGAAAGGCTGAACATATTTCGATGGAACTAAAGTACTCGGGTATACCTTGTCCTGGAAAAGCACATCTTAGGCTACTTTTATCCTGGTAGTGTGTTCCCTTGGGATATTAGTTTATTAACACGCAGGTGAAACCCTAGTATTATAAATGCAAAATTAACTTTGTCTATTTTTAAAGTTATCATGTCTAAACCGCTGAACTAATTCGGAGTAATCCTGGTCTAAAGATAGATTTATTGATAGGGATTATTGTCATATTATCATGATACTTTTTATCTCGTGTGTAGGAACGTTCCTTTGAGGAGTGTGTTACATAATTCAGAAAAGTGTAACCTCGAATAACACGTTCCCGTAAGTTTACTAATCCGAAACACTTAACAACGAATGCACGTTACCACGAAAAGCTTAACGCCGTAGCCACGCGATCTCGAATTACATGATTCAGAAACACTGTAATATCGAATAACACGACCCCGTATGTTTACTAATAGGACACTCTTCACAACGAATGCACGCTGCTACGAAAAACCTAACGCCACAGTCATGGAATCTCGAATAACCAAGTCTCTAATTCAACAATTCGAGTCAGTTAACAACAAATGCGCGATTCTACGAATAACTTATCGCCGAAGTCACGCGACCTAGCTAAACCAAACCTCTAACGAAAAGACATCTCCAAATTTTTAATATAACTATCTAAATCTAAAAAATTTTAATTTATCGAATTGGTGAATTAGAGATTTGGTTATTCGAGATTCCATGACTGTGGCGTTAGGTTTTTCGTAGCAGCGTGCATTCGTTGTGAAGAGTTTCCTATTAGTAAACATACGGGGTCGTGTTATTCGATATTACAGTGTTTCTGAATCATGTAATTCGAGATCGCGTGGCTACGGCGTTAAGCTTTTCGTGGTAACGTGCATTCGTTGTTAAGTGTTTCGGATTAGTAAACTTACGGGAACGTGTTATTCGAGGTTACACTTTTCTGAATTATGTAACACACTCTCCTTTGAGATAATTTGAGAGTTTGAAGCTTTTTATATTAAAAGATGTTTAATTTACAAAAACAAAAAACTATAGAAAATAATAACGAGTTAATGGTTTTCTCATAATTATGGGAACCGTAAAACCGTCAGACCGTTTAGTGGTTCACACTTTTAGGTGGGGCTACGCTAGAAGAGCCGAACACGAGCCGAATTTGAGCTCGGCTCTTGATCCGCTTGCGCTCGGCGACCCACCTTTAGAGTCAATTAGGCCACTGGGCTACAGGGTCGATACAGCTACATCCCGTGGGTCTCAGACAGAATTGATGATTACATTCTCAAGTGAAAACAAGACCCCAAATTGCAAATACGTTTGACCTGTTCTTGTTATTTGTGAAAATCGGTTGTTACCACGGCCTTTGGAACGAAAAGGGCAACTGGAGGAATACGAGTGGGTTTTAGTGAGTAAAAGTCTGATACTCCCTCTCGTTCCACTCAAAACGGAAGCAGTTATATGATGACTTCCCAGCTCAAAAAGAAAAATGTATGGTATGATCATAATGATGGTGAGGCATGAAGAAAATATCTGAAGCAAGTTTGAAGTATGAATGTGGATGGCTTTAAAAGTAAGGAAAGACGCAAGAAATGATAGGACTGTTTGAAATGTGATAAAACTAAAATGGCGTGATTACTGAGATGGCGATTAATAGAGAACTATTGAAGAAGATAGGTTGGGACAAAATAATAAGTAGTAAGGGCAAGAGATCTAGGGAGTCCAGGGCGATTCCCGGTCACAGTAGGCTCGGGCTTGCAGACGGAAAGCAATGGGTAGCTGGCATCCGATAAGGACCCTGCCTGGGTCGACGGACGCCGCGTTGTGTTCTATGCGCACCTCAAAGAGATGTCAGCAATATTGATGGGGCTCGTTAAGACCGATGCCGCCGGCCTGAGCTTCATGGTTTTTTACCCGACTGCGCGACGCAAAGGAGGGTAATGTGTTTATCAGTCTATGTATGTATGTATGTATGTATGTATGTTTGTTTCTATGTGGCGTTCTAGAGACCAAATGCGTAGGCCGATTTTGATAATTCTTACGTCAATCGATTCGTCTTAACCTTGCGAGTGTCACTAAAGACATGACAGTAATCAAAATTCACCACAGCTACAACCAGACGCCATATTGTCAAAATGAAAAAAAAAAAGTCGATGAACTATGTCAAGTGGGGTGTCGTTGAATAGGTATTTTAAAATCATCTTTAGGTTCCTTTTATCATTTTTCATTTTAAATTTTAGTTTAGGATATATAACGATTTAAAGTTGTTTAACAAAACAATCATTCTCGCTAATTTTCTTACTTATTGATTTAAGTTTTCATTTCAAGTATAAACGATACACAAATAAAAAAAACAGTGAAAAAGCAGGAAGAACAAATATTTTTGGTAAAAAAAAAGTTTACCACCAAACTCGATAGATGGTGTTGTTCATTTTATGCACGTTTGTAAATCAAATCATTCGAGTTTTCCCATCTACTAGACAGGTCGATGAACATAAGCAAAAGATGACAACTATATTGGCAAAAACTACTAGGTTGTATAAATTACATGCAGTTGATATATTAGTAGAATCGAAAACATATGGTCAAAAACCGAAAGATGTAGGTATATGTTTCTGATGATCCTAACAAAACTGGAGGAATCGTTAAATATTTAACAATCGGTTTAGGATCACGAGTTATGTTACGAAGAAATTTGAATGTTACCCATGGTCTTGTTAACGGAGCAATGGGTGTTATAAGGACAATTAAGTGGCCAGCTCTTCAGAGGGACCAATTGGAACCCGGAGAATTGCCACAAGCTGTTTATATAGAATTTGACGACAACGCAATTAAAAACAATGTTCCTGGAGTAGAAGTCAGAATCGAACCATCGACGACAGAATTCGATGCACTTCGCGGACAGGGTAAAATAGAGCGAACAATGTTGCCATTGATATTGTGCTGGGGTGTAACTGTACACAAGCTCCAAGGAACTACTTTGGACTTTTGGACCGAGCTGTGGTTGACTTAAGTTCACGCATTTTTGCTAAAGGTCAAGCATATGTAGCTTTGAGCCGAGTTAGGTCTCTAGAGGGACTAATCATCAGTAGTTTAGACCACCGCAAGTTACATAATAATCCCCACGATATTAACTCCCTCAATGAAATGACTAGATTGCGAAATTTACCATCTTATAACGAAGTCAATGAATCGTAAATAAAAAGTATAAAATAAAATAAAAATATTTAAAGAAAAACAAAAAACCCGCCCCTTGGGAAGATTTGATTGGTAAAATTTGAATGGGCCCCGACTATGAGTCGGTCTGTTCTGCATTAGAATTTATGATTTGTTTTATGTGTGTATCGATTATAAAACTATTTAAATTGTGTAGTTATTTAGTATTACATAACAGAATATTCTAAACTACTGGGCTTGTTTGCTTCTTTTTAGTTTTTATTTAAGTTAATTTTTTTACGTATTTTTTAAAATTAGTTTCGACGCAGTCGGGTTTTTTGTTTTTCTTTAAATATTTTTATTTTTTGAGAATTACCGTGGTCCCGGCCCGCAAAGAATAACTGAAGGGACACTTTTAGTCATAGACTCTCCGCCTCCACCACAGAGCGAGAGGATTCATTTGATGTTATGATTTACCACTTAAATAAAGGGCAAGAGATCAAGAGATTTATGAGTATATGTTTTTTGTTATCTCCTTCTAACTTCACAGTTATTAGTCTTATAATGATAATTCTTAAAGAAAAAAGGAAAAAAAAGAGCAATAAAAGAAAAAAAAATAGAAAAAAGTAGAAAAGAAAAGAAAAAAAAAGAGAAAAAAAGTATATAATAATAATAATAATTCTTTTACGTGTAACAATTTACCAATTAATCAATGTTGCCAATTTTATCCAATGAATTTTAATGATTTTATATGATTTTTTTGAATTTTTATGTTTTTTATTTTAATGTTGTATGAATCTTTATGAATTTCAATAAATTAATGAACTTTTTGAGGATTTTTATGTTAGCTTATTGAACTTATTTATTGTTTCATGCATGTGGTGTTTACCTGTGAGTGATTGCTGCACTGCAGTCTAATTTTAAAAATGTGTTATTTTCTTTATTCAGTGTGTACAATCGTTTGTGAACCTAGTATAATAACTAAAATTTTATTTTTTACATTCCAGCAAGCAAAATGCAAGGAGCTGCCGAAATACGATGGCAGCTTAGGTCCAATCAACGGCAAGACAACGTCGGTAGGTGACGGTTCATGTTGTCTACGCTCGTAGACTTATCGAATTTATCTCATTGGTATTAATAACTTATAACGTGCTGCGGTGTTTTTGAAAAGACTTTTTTTTTACTACCATTAAGTAGTTGGCTTTAGAGACAAAAGTTATCAGCCTAATTGTGAAGTGCGCATAGTTACCATCGCTTTTGTTTTGACGGTTAAGAGGACTACAGTACCTAAAGCGTGGTCACTCTCAGCCTACATACAAAGAAAGAGATGCCCCTAGACAATATTTTAGCAATTTATTAAAAGTCTACAGATTTTGATTATAAAATTAAAACGCTTTAACGGTAAAACGTTGCATATAGAATAATCTGACAAAAAAACAGAATGATTGCATGTTTAGTAGTCTGGTTTTTAATCGATAAAATATTTTTTTTTTTCTATTGTACTAAATAAACTGTATTTTGTTTTGAACACACTATCTATCTAAGTACCATTTATTCTGAAGAATAGAGACCATCTATTTTTCTGATTCTGTTTACTGCACTGAATCACATACTTTATTATAACTGCATTATAAAACTCAAATCTTACCTTAAAATTTCCGTTGTATTGGGAAGGTGATCGTCAAAACGAAAATGATTGCTGTTAGGAGTGCGTTTTTAAATTAGGCTGTGGTTGACAGACGTTAACTTTGGTCATCGTTGGGGATGGCGTAAACACATTTACATTCTCTTAGAATCTAGAAACAACTAATATTTACATACATTATAATTTCGATAATTTTCCTGGTAATTGCTTAATGCTCGACTGTTTTAGCAGTATATAATGATGGCATAATTTAGGACAACCGAGTTACCATTCATTAGGATATTGATAATAAAGGAATTGAGATTACCTTGTTAACGAATTAATTTTATATTTAATTGGTTGTTTGTAGCGGATACGATTATACTTTTTGTACTCTTTTTTGTTTATTTTATATTCTTGCCAACGAATGAAGGACTGATGAGATTTTTAATTTGTATATTTTTGTTTATAATTGATTTAATATTTTCATTAACACCGCATCGAACGTATTGTGTATTTCGTAGAACGGAGGTCATTCCACTCGCTTTTAAGTGCTGTGCCGTTGTCACAATGTCATGACACTGTTGTCATTTTTCAGTCAGTAATTCGTGTCAATTCGTAGATGTAGTGTGTCGGTACCATTATATTGCATATCAAGTGTTAATTCTATTTATAGTGTAAAATTGAGACCAAGCATAGGTTTACACGATTTAATGTACATACATCCATAAATACATAACTTTAAAAAGACGTCTGTGAAGAATAGTGAAATCTTTTAGCGAAACTTGAAGAACTGCTTCAAAGTGTTCAATAATATGTTATTACGTATCTTGTTTCCTTCCATACAATTTGTGTATTTAATGATATAACGAGGTAACTTCGGCTCTGTATTTAATTTGATAACAGTAGTTAGTGGCTCTTTTATATTGAATGACAGCTTAGGGCTCATTTTCACAGGATCCATCATTGACGATTCGTCAAAAAACACGATACGTCGTGATGACGGATGACAGTTCACATTGCATGCGGAATCGTATTTTATTCACGATTTGTCAAAAAACCAGCAGGCTTAGCCAAGTTGATAATCTCAAAGATTCAAAAGCATTTATTTCAAATAAACCATTTACAGGCACTTTTGAAAGGTCCAGAAGTCAGTCAGTCAGAAAAAAATATGCTAATTGCACATTCCAAAGCGTAGATCTCTATGGATAACAATGTGCAAGAAACTCCATGGAAACTACAATCGTTAACGCTAGTAGAAAACTAATCAAATGTATGGGAATTACCTACATCATCTCAACAAAATTCGTAGCCAAGTTCACATCGTTCAAAATGACAGAATGAAATGTAATCGTTTCTACAATGTTCATCGCCACATCCTTTAGTTTTATGGTATAAATGTACCTACTTACTACGCTAAGGCTTTATCGATTGTAGAAAGAGATTCAACACGAAACGGTCGTAACTTGGCTAGGCCTGCTGAATTTATGTAATATGTTCATATTCGTTTCGTGATTTAGAGTCATTGGTGCAGATCCGTCACCAAAAATTCACGATTCGTGTTTTTGACGAACGTGGTTTTTTAAAGACAATACGTAATTTAAGACGTGTCGTGATTATGCGTGAGAACATAGGCATTTAAAAAGCCGAGACAAAAAAAAAAACAAATTAAAGGAATCGTGAAAAATAAAACGATTCGTCGTGTGAATCGCTACCTACTAATCATTTTGAGAGCGACTGTCCTTACATGTAGGTAACATGGATCTTATAAGGGACATCCTTGATTAATTTGTTTCATACTTTGTCCGACCTACTGCGCAAAATAAGTCATTAAAATTTATTGTGTATTCACACGACAATTTATTCACGTTCAATTAAAAATGAATACCTGATTTAAGCAAACGCAGCTGAAATAAATGATTACAAAATAAGCAATAAGAATGCTTATTTTGTAAGATGTAGAGATGCTCCATAACTACTGTGAAGTATGTTAGGCGATTATAATCGATACCATTGATTATTTATTCTATCAGACATCGATTTATATCTTTTGAATACTAATGGATTCAAGTAATTAATAATGTATCTTCGTGTGAAGAAAGGTAGCGTGATTTTAATTGGATTATATTACAGAACGTAGTCATGTTAAGGGGTAATTAGTAGTAATTGCACGTTGTAAATCAATTATCTGTCAAGATTTTTGCTATTCTTCGCCGGTAACGTCAAAACAGTCATGACATTGTTTCAATGTAATCAAGTTATACAATTTTGCTGTTTGCAACTTTTGTTATTATTATAAAATTAAGTGTACACCTTGATTGGTTGTGAAAATGTTTTTAAATTGTAATGTAAGACGCCTTTAGTTCCTGAGTAGATTATTTAATGAATGTTGGTTGTTTGTAAAGGCAGCTTCTTTGATCGAACTACTGAACAAACTTTTAAACAATGTTGAATCAGTATTTAATTTGTACTTATTATTATTTTGAAGTATTCATTAATAAGCATACTAAAAATAATTAAAAACATTTTCACACAATTTAGAGGGTTTATTAGATCGCCTCTCGGAATGGTTAACTAGATAATGTAGGTTAATCTTACTGAAATACTATTTTGTAGACAGTTGACTAGAATTTAATGTTAGGTACACTAATACTAAAAATTAGAACTGAAAGTAATCACAGGAATTACAGAATCAGAGACTGTTTTGCTACAGGACAATATGCATATTTTGAGTGAAATTAAAGGTAAGGATTAAACTAAATGGGCTGCCGGATTGTTTGAAAGAGTCACCCCGGCCTTGGAATGTAAAGGGCAACTGAAGGAATATAGATGGGTTTTAATCAGTGAAAGTCTGACATTCCCTCTATCCCCAGAGTGGGAGAAGTTATTTGATGACTACAAAAACTCCTACAATAACTCCAAAATAAACGGGAAAACATGAAAACTAATCTACCTGTGTTTCCAATGATGTCTCTTTGCGTGTGCTCCAAAAGAATCTAAGCACTGTGTGTCATAGCTATAATTTCATTCATAGAACTATAGACTTAACGCGAATCAAAGCAAAGCGTTGATGAGAATATTGTACATGTTGATAGAAGTAAGGTCATTTTTTGTTACATTCCTAATAGCTAACATTAAGAAGTTCAGGGGCCTTACCATGACATATTAAAATGTCAGTCGTGCGAGCGAGAAAGAGGGATGGAGCTATACACCCTTTATAGCGCCATGCGCGATCCCTTTAACAGTTCAGTTTAAGCCGTAAAATGGAACGTGTTAAAAATTCGTGGTAGGGCCTCTGGAATGGGTGGAAATAAATTGTTATAACGCATATTTATGAATGGTGGGTAATATAATGTGATCTCTCTTACTGAATCGTAATAATAATTTCGATTTATAGAAGTGATCTACTATAAGTCCAGTTATCATAATACTTTTATTATTTTGCTACTACTTAATTAAGCTACATAATAGTGTTTTAGTAAATTGTTAATTTTTTAACTTAGCGTTAAATGATAATATTTATTATTTTCTTGTTGTAGGTGCCTATTTTGGAATTTTATATGTTATTTTATACTAAACATCACACTAACTGTATAATGCACTTAAATGTGAATTGTTTTAAATGATTTTTATATTATAGTTGAATATTTCATGTTGTTCGTAATTTTGTGCAATATAAAGTTTATTTTTGTCGGCCACACTTGCCTAGTTGACAGCGCTAAGTTTTATCAATATATAATATATTTTAAATCATGTTATAAATTGCGTACTTTTTATGCTTTTTTGTAATGTTGAATTTGTCAGATACAATATAGAGTTGGTTCGTGGCTGGTTGCACTATTATTGGATCTGAAGTATCTAATTGAATAAATGTTTCTTCATATTACATTGATTATAATTATATTGAAATTAATCCTCACCAAAGAAATTGAATTATTGTAATACTCGGATTATAATAAATGATCACTTTGGATATAACTTGCTGTTGTTTTAATCGAAACTGAAAAATTGGTACAAAGGTGATGTTAATTTCTGAAGAGAAATCTTTTATCTCACCTGCAAAAGGTGAATTTTAATAAAGGTTGTAAACAAGAAACTGTATAACATTAAACCTTGGATCACTCCGGGTTTGATTCGGTGTATAAGACAGAGAGATAAACTTCATCAGAAAGCTAAGAAAAACCCTGACAATCCTATTATTCAAATCTCCTATAAAAGATACAGAAATTTTTGCAATAACCTCCTAAAGAACTTAAAAAATGACTACGATAAAACTGAATTAAATAAAGCAGGAACCAATAGTAAGCAACTTTGGAAATATATTAAAAATGTCACTTATATGGCCAAAAAGCATGAATCTACTTCGAATTTATTGCATATTAATCCCTCACCTCTTTCATCAGCTAACCATGTTAATAACTTTTTTGTAAATGTTGGGAAAACTCTTGCCGAACAGATTCCAACACAAGACTGTGTCCAAAGACCTCCACTTGATTTAAGAAACAGGTGTGCCCTAAATTCTTTTGGCCTACTAGATACTGACGAAGACGAAGTTACTCGAATCATTTGTGGACTAAAAGATGACTCTGCAGTAGAATGGGATAATATTAGTAATAAGATCCTTAAACTCTGTAAGCATATCCTTGTTTCACCTTTGACGCATATATTTCGTATCTGTATTTCCGAAGGAATTTTCCCTAGACTTCTGAAAAAAGCAGTAGTAATCCCTGTTTTTAAATCCGGAAACAAAGACTTAGTAAATAATTATAGGCCAATATCGATACTTTCCTCAATTTCAAAAATACTAGAAAAAATATTAAACAGTAGACTAGTCAAATATTTAGAGAAAAATAAACTTTTATCATCGGCACAATTTGGTTTTAGAGCCAAATTATCTACAGCTGATGCAGTGCACAGCCTGACAGATTACGTTTCTGAAGAACTAGGCAAAGGACAACAGACCCTGGGGGTGTTCCTTGATCTAGCGAAGGCCTTTGACACAGTATCGGTTCCCTTGCTAATAAACAAATTAGAGGCCATAGGAATAAGAGGAACACCGCTTAAACTTTTTGCTGACTACTTAGATGATCGATATCAATGTGTCAAAATAGATATTACAAGTGATGAGCAAATAAGTTCTGGATATGGTGTTCCCCAGGGAAGTATCCTGGCCCCTACCCTATTCTTGATCTATATTAACGATTTGTGTAACCTAAATATTAAACAAGGCAAAATTGTTTCATATGCCGACGACACGGCCTTAATATTTACCGCTAAAACCAACAGCGAACTGTATGAATACGCTCAATTGGGTTTCAACACTGTGACTAATTGGCTTCAAAGCAATTTACTAACATTGAATGCTGACAAGACAAAATATATTCACTTTTGCATGCGCAAGCCTCAATTTAACATTGGTTACTCTCATCTGTATGCCCATAAATGTGGATTCCGATCATCCAGCACGTGTGATTGTCCCTGTATCTTTAAAACACGCGACATCAAATATCTCGGGGTTATAATAGATGAAACACTCTCTTTTGGACCACACATTGAAGGTCTAATTAAAAGAGTACGCAAACTAATCTATGTTTTTAAGAAATAGCGAGTGATTGCAGATTCAAAATTGGTGACACAAATTTACTTAGCCCTAGGTCAATCTGTAATCCAATACTGTATCACTTCCTGGGGTGGAGCACTTAAAACTCACCTACTGCCCCTTGAAAGAGCTCAGAGAGCAATTTTAAAAGTAGCCAATTTCCTTCCCTTTCTCTATCCTACAGATCAGTTATACAAATCCTGTAACGTGCTTTCTGTTCGCCAGCTTTTCATAATGCACTTAGTATTAAAACAGCACACCATGCTTTCCTTCAACGCCGAAATTACTAATAAAAGACGGAATGATATTGTTTGTCATTCTAATGCATCCTCAAAATATGTATTTGTAAAAAGATTTTTTACTTTTTTAGGCCCATTTCTGTACAACAAATTAAATAGAATATTAAGTATCTACAAATTAAATAAGTATAACTGTAAAAAGATGATTTTCCAATTTTTCCTAAGCATATCTTATGTAGAGACAGAAGACCTACTTACTGTTTGTAAATAAAACTCGCCGTATATCTAAATTTAGTTAAGTTTTTTTAATAGTCATATTTAGAGTTAATTTATTATTTTGTATTTAAGCACTCTCTCGCCTGAAGCACAGGTTCACCCTAGTTCAGGCATATAAGCAACTGTGTTCTTTTTAATATTTAATATACCTACTTTATTGTAAATGTAAATGCCCTATGTTATAAATAAACGATTTATTATTATTATTATTATTATTAATTTTATAAACAGTAATAAACCTTCTGCTTAGATTGGAACGCACAACTGTAGTGTTGTATATCCAGAAACTAAAAATTCAGATTCGACTAAAACATTTTAAACTATTTGCCTAACTAAAAAAAGTGTTCTCCCAATAAATACATTATTTTTATAATTCTGACCTTTAAATACATCAAAATATAGTGAGAGTATAGACGAATTTAAGTCTGAATCTATAAATCGATTTTTACTTACCTACCTGTCATCGTGTGGCATCGACTATCATGTTTATATTATTTATCGATCCACTCTAATGTCGCTTTGAAATGGCCGACGTTTAGGGGGAGTGTCTAGCGGAAATCGAATTTCTGAGTAATTTTTACCAGATAAGGTGAGTAGTTGACCGTAAATTATAATTATAATGATAACTAAAACAATATGAATCATAAGTGAATCCCATAACTTAGGCTTAATATCAGTTGAAAGCATTTCCGGTGCGACAGCCGGCCGAGTTATTCAAAACAAAAGGTGTTTTTACGGTATTTTGTAGTTCTCCATCGAGGTATTTATGGTGTTCTGTTACAACTTTGTGTTGCAGTAAAACAAACAATATGTGTTCTAAATAAAATACTAATTTTCTGTTACAATTCTTCTGTGCGATCATGGTACAAAGAGATACTGTGTATATATGTATGTGTAGCCTGTAGCCTGGTTTTTTCTAATTAGAAATGCAATTAGTGTACAGTGTAATGTTTATTGTTGGTTAAAAATACCGTAATGCAGTGTCAAGAGTAATAAAAAGTATTATTTAAAACTTCGAAAAATTGTTTCAGACTTGGACACCTCCACATACATTCCAAATTTAAAGACTGAGAAACGTTTTTTTAAAAAGTGGATAAACATGGCTTGGCGTTTCAAAGCCTCTAAGTATAAAAATGCGGCACCGATTGTGCCTAAACCAGAGGCATGTATCAGAGATATTTGTGTGGGATCATATCAGACTTATGGGAACAACATCTGTGCATCTGCCGCCTTCATGGCGTTTAACTGGGAGCATGTTGGGTCCAGCATGGCTGTGTTGCCGCTGGACGACTGTGGCAGGAAGAGCAAGACTATGCCTTTGCTTCATGCGCACTCTGACACTATTACAGACATGGAATTCTCTCCGTTCCATGATGGATTGCTAGTGACAGGATCACAGGATTCTTTGGTAAGTTTTTTTTTTTATTATTAACACCTAGATTCAATATAATTCAGAATGGCTTTATTTAGCCAGAAACTATTTTCAAGCATAAATTGTTTAATATTTATTTGTACAATGTTCAATTATCTATGAAAAAAAAAAAAAACTTTAAGTACATGATACCTATATCATCAGTTTGCATGACATCCTAAGCTAACTGATCCTATCTCAATTTTGCTTTCATGCTTACTAGTAAAACCTCTGATAAAATGTATTGTTGTACCAGATAATCTCATTATTTATTTTATTGCCAGTAACAATTGAAATAATGAGATTATCTGGTTTAAGAATAGAAGTCTGTGTTTGCTGATAGCTACAACATAAGGATCTTTAAGAGTGGTTAAGTTACTTCTGAGCAAGCATACTCTATCTTTGATCATCACTTACTATCTGATCAGATAGTGGTCTTATAAAGCCAATCAATAATAACAAAAAAATATGTATTTACAAGCAATTTTAAATTGTGAAAGAGGAGTCAAATTATGAAAAGCGTTTAAAATAAAATATTCCATGATGATGAAACAAAAAATAAAATTGTCATTCCATTCTATTTATTCATAGCAGATTTTTTAAATTTAATAATAAAAAGGACTTCATTCCAGAGAGTTCCTTAGTCCGTAAAAACAGTATTGTCTATGCCTGTATAACTCCAACAATTTAGTTTTTTTTTGGCTCTACACGATATATTAGCACTGTCTAAGAGCAGACATTAACATAGACCTCTTTGTTCACTGGAGTGTGGAAACTAGATTTTGACTTTCCAATGGCAATATTTTAGCTATTATGACTTGAAGATTTCTATTAATGTGTAGTAAACTTCAAGTAGATTAAATTCATAATGTTCACACTTATCTTAATGGGACTAAGCAGAGTTAACAAGGTTTCTAAGAGAAATAAATTTTATCATATTGTAGTTATGTGATGAATGATGTGAAATTAAATTGCTGTTTGTTGTTATTTCGTCAGTTAGTTACAATGGTTAAAAATGATAATGATAAATGATATTTATTTTGTAAATTGGTTAAAAATATTACTTACAAATAGTTTCGAAAATGATTGAGTGTTATTATACTAAACCAATTAAAATACAAACCATTTTTATTTTCTCAATTTAACCAAGATGAGGCCAGTATTTACTAGCTGGCTGCTCTAAAAAGTATCACTGTTTGAAAATCAGCTAACATGAAATCTAAATGCTGAATTTCCTTAAAAAACTGAATTTAATGCACATGTGATGGCGAACCTTTCAAATACAGTAATTAGAGACACAATCGAAAGACAATGAGAGAGCGAACACCGTCGTTCGCTTGGGGTTTGTCACACAAAGTGGGTATGGCTTTAAGATTATTTTTCGGAGTGGCTTGGCTTCTGACATGTCTGTATTTTGTGTATTTTGCAACCAACATCCTGGTAGGCCCTAGACCATACTGGGGTGGTTGCATGACCCACTCGGTCCCCCTATATACGCCTATGGGAGCCAGGCCACCATGTCCATGATGCAGCGTCGTTAACGTAAAATGGCGCGACGCCTAATCGTGGCATACCGCTGCGCCGTGCAAATATAGGGCACCGTGCCGTGCTGTGTCGAGTGGATGCACGGTACGGTGCTATTTTACGCCGTGCAGTTCAAGTGCTGCATCTATCTATCTATCTATTTATGTACGGTTTCCGCACTTAGTCCTGTGTGGACCATTGTACGTGGGCCATAGCGGCCACAACCTTAGGTGGACTTATTCCAACCAGCCCACCTCTCTCCAAAAACAGATAAGGCCTCTTAGGTTTTTCAGGGCATCAATAAGGGAGTTCGGGGATCCTATTTGCGTATTTCAGTGACACCTGTGCAGTCCAGGAGCACATGTGCAATTGTCTCCTCCCCCTCCAAACATGCTCTGCACAGGGGACTGTCTGTGATGCCTATCGTGTGAAGGTGTTTATTCAGTGTGCAGTGTCCGGTGATGGTCCCCGTCACCAGGCGCAGGCCGCCTCTGTCCAGTCTTATGAGTTTTTTGGCAAGTGCTGCATCGTCAATTATTTCGCTATTAGTCTTCAACTAAAGGGTTTTCCAATGTCGCCGGTCGCCTTGTCGCCTTGTGTATTTATATAAGGCTTTAATGACGTAGGCGCAAGGGGATGAAAAGGGGGAATTTCTTTCTCATTCTTTGTGCCAATATACTTGAAAGTTAGCACAAATAGTAAACAATTTTTTTTTGACGAGTAGGTACAGTGGAACGACTGTGTCAGACTTTTGTTGATTAAAACCCACAGGTGTCCTTCAGCTGCCCTTTGCATTGTAGGGACACGGTCATTGTTTCTAGCGTCCCCGCAGCCCTAGCAGGCCGATGCCAGCAAAATTAAAGGGGTTCAGTAGGGCCAATGCCCTACTGAGTCCCCTTTAGTTTTGCTGACAATTCTTAGAGGTGCGCGTCACTACGCCCTGTCGACTTGCCTGGTCTTTCCGGGCGGGCAGACTACGGGCTAACCATTACGAGCTCATCGTCTGCAAGACCGCGCCTACGATGGCTAGAAATAGCCTTGCGACTTATGATGCCCGAGACGTTTCCTTCAGTGGCGGCTGGGGTGTTTTTTTTTTTTAGGTGGGAAAATCATCTAATGACAAATCCCGCTCTTGGGTGGAGCAGGAGATAGTGTCAGACTTTTTCTGACTAAAAACCCACTCCTGTTCCTTCCTTGCCTTCGTCCCAGGGCCCCGGGTTTCGTTTTCACACTACCCATGGCCCCAGTAGGCTTCGACCCTGCTGGGCCCCTACGATTTGCTGACATCTCTCTGAGGCGCGCGTGGAACAATACGCGCCGTCGATGACTTGGGCTCGGTCCGGACGGTTACCGGACGGTCGGACGGCGGGCTACCCATTGCTCGCCGTCCGCAAACCCGCGCCTACGGTGGCCGGAAATCGGGATCGGAATCCCGGCGGCGGTTAGGGCGTGAGGACCGTTGCCTCACGCGATCGGCCGCCTCCTTTGCTAGCATTACTGCTTCGCAGAAGTAGGCGACCGCCTGCCACTCCTCCTCGCTCCGGACCATGGCCTGTACCAAGGCCCGGCGCGAGAGATCGCTGCCGCCGATCGCCCCCACAAGGACACGGCGTTGCTCTGCCCAAGCGGGGCACACCTCCACCGTGTGCTCCACCGTGTCCTCCGGGCGGTCAACACAGTGGCGACACCCGGGCGTTGCTCCTCGAATCCGGTGCAGGAACTTCCTGAACTTACCGTGTTCGGTGAGAACCTGCGTCATGCGGAAGGTGAGGATGCCGTGAGGTCTTCCCAACCACGCCTCAAAGAGGGGACTTACCGCCATAATTGTGGCGTGCCCAGGCGGCTGGGGTGTGGATGTCCTTACCCTCACGTTTGCGGTCATCTCCTTAGCTCACATTACTGCTTCTCAGAAGGAGGCGACCGCTTCCTATTCCCTCTCGCTCCGGACCATGGCTTGAACCAGAGCCGGACGCGAGAGGTCGCCACCGCCGATCGCCTTTACGACGATATGGCGGTGCTCCGCCCAAGCTAGGCAATCTTCCACCGTATCCTCCGGTTGATTCTGCAAATGGTGACACCCAGGCGTTTTAACATATAACTGTATGTACAAGCAACTGTGAATGCAGAAAAACTATGGTCTTTAGTGTGAATGTCAAGGAATTTTAATGTACTAACAAGTGATCTTAAACTAACAATTTACCTGCTGCGGTCTTTCCGTCCGATTATAATTTAAGTGTCTTTAAAGTTAGAGTGAATAGGCTCTTAATAAACTAGTGTGCTTCACCATCAACGATTGCATCATTACTTACCATCAGGTGTCTCGCAGTCAAGCAGTAGTTTGTCATTAAAAAAAACCTTTATAGTGGGACAGTGCAAATGTTTTCCTCTCTACTTTCCTGATTTAAAAATGACAGTTAAACAAAGCCATTAGTTGTCAAGTCCAGTAATATACATTGCTGCTAGTAATAGTGATTGAGAGCAGTGGTGGCCGAGTGGTAACGGCCCCGACTTACGAGTTGTAGGTTGCGCGTTCAAACCCAGCCAGGCGCATTACTTTGTGAAATTTATTTCATCACCACTGCTCTCAAACCGGTGAAGGAAAACATCGTGAGGAAACCGGCATGTCCTAGAACCAAAAATTCGAAGACATGTGACATCCACCAACCCGCATTGGGCCCGCGTGGTAGATTACGGCCCATACCCTCTCCTAGAGAGGAGACCTGAGTCCCAACAGTGGGAACATTATAAGGCCGACTATGATATGCTATGCTAATAGTGATATGTCTGTACACAATGAAAGTAATAAAAATTGATAAATATACGAATGCAAACAGATAAAGTTGTACCTATCTCATGGAACTTGTACTATAGATAAAATAGTTGTCATGTTATTTTATTTGGTTAATGAACATTTCTGGTCGAATATAACAAAAGTGGAGGCTTTCCAAAGAAGTTATGGATGGATTGTGTGAAGGATGCAATGTCTAGAAATGGGGGAGGGGGGGGAGCTTCTGAGATTATGATAAACAGAGGGGTATGGAAGAAGACTACAAAGAAATATAAAGAAAGAAAAAACGTTTATTCGGGCCGCACATCACATAATCGTATGACTAAAAGTAAGGCGAAAGTTTGTTGTGTATGTTTGTCCGCTCTAGGGCGGAATGCGAGGGCGTGCCAGATTTTTACTGACTAAAATCTACTCCTATGTTCCTTCGTTACATTACGTTCCAGGACCCCGGGTTTTCCTTTCAGAAGCGAACCCATGGCCCCAGTAGGCTTCGACCCTGCTGGGTCCCTACGGTTTTGTGACATCTCCTTGAGACTCGCGTAGAACACTATGCTCCGTCGACGACTTGGGCTCGATCTGGACGGTTACCGGGCAGCCGGATGGCGGCCTACCCATTGCTCGTCGTCGGCAAGCCCGCGCCTACGATGATAATATTCCACAATAATATAATAATAATATTCCACAACTTTCACACAACGCCATCTAGACCCAAGCTAAGCAACACATGATATGAGTACTAGACAACTGATAAATATACTAAAATATTTCTAAACACACACATAGATAAATTAACCCAGACACAGAACAAATGATCGTGCTCATCATACAAACATTTGTCCTGGGTGGGAATTGAACCCACGACCTCCGGCATAGCAGTTAGGGCCAGTCTAAAATGATGATATGTGAATTGACTTTCACGCGGGCGAAGCCGCTGTCAGAAGGTAGTGATCTTGTAAGAGGTTCGACCTTTCGAGTCGTGAAAAAGTAACAAAAATACAGACACGCAAACTTTTGGCTTTATAATATTAGTGTTATAGAAGTGTTTCAATCCTGAAATGGCGTAAGGGTCCTTCAATCTGGCCTGTTGGTCTAGTGGTTAGTGGCCCTGACTGCTATACCGGAGGTCGTGGGTTCGATTCCCACCCAGGACAAATGTTTGTGTGATGAGCACGATTATTTGTTCTGTGTCTGGGTGTAATTTATCTATATATGTATGTATTTAGAAATATATAAGTATGATTATCAGTTGTCTAATACTCATAACACAAGCTCTGCTTAGCTTGGGACTAGACAGCGTTGTGTGATAGTAAAAAAAAAACTTGGTTTGGTCACCGACCCTCGTCGGCAACCTGAAACCTGCGAATCACCCTGCGATTGTAGAGCACAACACTACTTCAAACACCAGTTTTTTTTTTTTTTATAATTCTTATCATGTAATCAGTCATGTAGACTATAAACAGATGGGATGTAGTCTGGATGGTTTGTAGGGTACTGCCCCCTGTGGGGTCTGCCCTTCCTTGAAAGTAGTCACATGTATAGGTGACTTTTCTAGTCAAAGATATCACGCCGCTTCTTCAGACGGCGAATACTTTCAGGAATAGTAAGCTGTCCTGCTAGCTGGTTTGGGTGTTTTTGGAGACGTGATTTGTAATTGGCACCATGGCAGTTGATCACTTCTTTTACCATTGGCACATTCAAGATTTCATGGATCTCCTCTGTTTTGATGAACCAGGGCGCATTAGATATCTGCTTGAGAATGTAGTTTTGTGCCCTTTGTATAATCATAGTATTGGAGTCGCATGCCAAACCCCAGAGTTCAATGCCATAGGTCCAGATTGGCTTCAGCACAGTTTTATAAATGAGAATCTTGTTATCGATTCCTAGTTTTGAGTTTCTACCCAACAACCAGTAGAGACCCCTATATTTTAAGTTCACCTCATCTTTCACATCAAACACCAGTATCCACATAAAGTGTACAGTTGCATAAAACACTTGCAACACTAGGTAGAGGTTTTTAATGAAAATTGTTGCTATGTGGTAACTGTACTAAACAAAATGTGGTGTTGTTTTCATGCAGTCTGAGGCATAAACAGTAAACTGTCGTTACTAGGGAACATCGAATCGCAGTCTGTATGAGTAGGCATTTTTTTTACAATTTATATAAAAAGTAGTTTTTTTTTTACAGTTTATGAAAGCTTACAGACTAATTAAGTATAATAAATACACATTACAAGCTTTCACGGATAAATTACAAAATTGTTAGTCCCACTATAATATTCCAATATAAATAAAATATACTTATATTGGATAATAAAAACATAATCAGTTTTATAATTTTCCTACTGTTGTTACTCAGACCTCCTCTCTAGGAGAGGGAAGTGGCCGTAATTCACCATGCGGGCCTAGTGCGGATGGGTGGATGTCACACAATCATGTCTTCGAATTTTTGATTCTAGGACATGCCGGTTTCCTCACGATGTTTTCTTTCACCGTTTTGAGAACTGTGGTGATAAAATAAATTACAGGCGACTTACTTTTAATAAAGTCAGTAATTCAGTAGGTCGCCTGCCTGGGTTTGTTTGAACCCACGACCTACACCTCGTAAGTCGAGGCCGTTACCATTGAGCCATCACTGCATTGTATAGAGTAATGGAACAGATTTTTTTTTTTCCACAACTATCACACAACGCCGTCTAGTCTCAAGCTAAGCAGAGCTTGTGTTATGAGTACTAGACAACTGATAAACCTACTTATATATTTCTAAATACATACATATTATAGATAAATTATACCCAGACACAGAACAAATGATTGTGCTCATCACACAAACATTTGTCCTATTTGTCCTGGGTGGGAATCTAACCCACGACCCCCGGCATAGCAGTCAGGGCCATTAACCACTAGACCAACAGGTCAATCAATAGGAAAGTAAATAATACTGTTTTACATTTCTATGGAAAACCCACAATGGTATGTCATGACAAGGAAGGTGTCTGTATCGGGTCACAGATAGTAGTAGGAAAGAAAAGGGACCTATTAATTAAATCACTACTTGTATTGTGTACAAACAGACTAATGCATTTAATATGAGTCACATTTATCTATTTTTAGCCACGGTACTATATGTACAGGAAAATAATCCATATTTGTTCAACATTATGACAAATCCCTGAGTCCCTGGAAAGAAGGTCCCTGTGTTTTGATCTGTGGGCGGCGGACCTTGATCGCCAGGGTCGGGCGAGACTTGTCTCTGCCAGCAGTAGTTAGGACTATGCTGGCAGAGCGATAACTGGAGGCAAGTCATGGCCTCCTTCTGTAAGATCCTGAAGGTCCAGACAGAGGCCGTCGAACGGTATCGTTAGAAGGTCTCGTCGCCTAAACTGCGCCTGCATAATTTGACTCAGGCGGGACTCCGGGGTCGTGGGTGTTCGGAGTGGACTTTGTCTGCCAACTGTTTTCGAAGTAATCCCAATCTATACTAATGTTGTTACGCCGTGAAACTTGAACACGCCATATATTCAATGAAATCAAGAGTAGCATCAAATAATTAAAACGCATTGCTGTACGAAACTTCTAGAATGGAAGTACGTACCAGGCCTGGCAAGTTCTAGAAAGGTCCGACATAAAGTACCTACCACTATTATTATTAAATAAGGTTTAGTAGGTAGGTACGTAGGTAGATAAGGGAATTCGTACCTTCCGTAATTAACAATAGAGTCAGTTTGTTCTCGACTGCGAAACGTGTGCGATACCTAAGTGTGTGAAGTGATAATTCCTAACGATCTAAGCGAAACTAAACGGAACTCTAGTGTACATTGTGATTTGGGTTATCCGCTGATTGGACAAATTTGTTATTGTTTGTGGTGAATAAAGTTCTCTGCTAGTAAACCGGCATTTAATTACTCACGTCCGTAACAATATTATGAAATATTTTATTACTCCTATTTATAGTAAATATATAATAGGAGGAATGATTTACATTTTTATGTTTTTGTTTGTAATGATTAAACTTAAACTACTGGAGCTATATTAAAAATTCTTTCAACAGTAGAATGCTACTTTATCAGTGAGTGACATAGGCCACTAATATCTTCTTTTTTTACGCGAGCGGAACTACTACTCAAAGTAAGGTTACATTGAATCATTATGGGTATTTTGTCATTCCTGTTTATCCATTTGACAGGCCTGTTTCTTAATTTATTTATAATATGTATGTATTTAGAAATATAAGTAATATTAAACAAATAAGTATGTTTATCAGTTGTTTAGTACTCATAGCACAAGTTCTGCTTAGTTTGGGACTAGATGGCGTTGTGTGATAGTTGTGGAATATTATTATTATTCCTATAAGTATGTAGAAAACATGCTCATTTTTAGTTTTATTGTTAGTTTTTCATATGTTAAATGTGTTGATAAACGATTCCCTTTGCAAAGGGATATATAGTGTTGATATGAAAGGTATCAATCAAAGTCTACATCTTTTGTTCTAGGTAAAAATATGGCACATCCCGCCCGAAGGCCTCAAGGAGTCGCTCTCCACTCCCGAATGCACTCTCTCCCAGAAGCAGCGTCGCGTGGAGAACGTTGGCTTCCATCCTGTAGCCGACGGCCTGATCCATGTCGCGTCGGGCCATGAGCTGGCGCTGTGGGACCTTACAAAACAGAAGGAGGCTTTTGGCAAGTCAAAGGATTTATTTCTATTAAACCATATTTACAGACGTTAACTCAGAAGTTTGATTTTTTCACAGTTTCAAGGGACCGCAGACTTGAGTATGATAAATGATAAATGATGATATTTATTTTGTAAATAGGTTTAAAAAACACTTTTACACGTCAATTTTTTTTTCGTCATTTTTAAACTAGATGAGGCCGGTGTTTCCTAGCTGACTACCCTGAGAAGAAACACCGAAACAAACTCAGGGGTCAAAGTCTCTTTTAAAGTCCATACAGTAAATATGTAATGGTCAAATCACATGAGAACCATGCAGATTTGTCTGAAATGGTCTTTTGAAGAAAGAACCATACAGATTTGAGTGGACCTGTCCAGTCAGTGCAAGCATTTGTCAGTATTCGTAAAGCTCAACTCAGGACTACTAAGGAGCTCAACGACTTGACGAACAATACCAAGGAAAGGACATTTGGGTAGGCCGCAGAAAATACTCAAATTGCCAGACATACATTAAAATTACTGAAAAGGAAAAAAAAAAAAACAATCAACATAGTCCTCACGTTCACAATAATAAATGAAAAATATAGTTTACAAAATGTAATACTTTAGCAAAGTAAACATTTTTGTCAAAAATTAATAGAAAAAAAAAAAAGTCCAATTGCAAAATAAAAATAATCTACAATATCGAATTGTAATAAATAATAAAAAACACAATTAAAAATAAAAACAAAAGAAAAAAATAATAATAATAAGACAACAGTTGCAGTGCGTACTGGAGCAGGTCAATCCCAAGCCTTTTGGTCCTCAACATAGTCCTTTATAGTGTAAAAAGCCTTTTGGCAAAGTTTTCGCTTTACAAATAATTTGAATTTATTAAGGCTTAGTTGTTGAATATGACTAGGAAGTTTATTATAGAAGTGTATACATTGGCATCTAAATGAGCCACCTATTTTTTTCAGCCTGGTTGTAGGAACCACAAATTTGTGTTTGTTCCTAGTATTAAAATTATGAACATCACTGTATTTTTTAAACATGTTTATATTTTTATGTACATACAAAATGTTCTCGTAAATATACTGTGAAGGTACAGTCATTATATTGATTTCTTTAAATTTATCTCTGAGAGAGTATCTGGGACTTAATTTATAAATTGAACGAATAGCCCTTTTTTGCAATACAAAAATTGACTGTATTTCGGCGGCATTTCCCCACAGTAGAATACCGTACGACATGACACTATGGAAATAGCTAAAGTAAACTAAACGGGCAGTCTCTACATCAGTTAAATTTCGAATCTGTCTAACAGCGTATGCTGCAGAGCTAAGTTTTTTGATAATTTGTCTATATGTGGGCCCCACTGCAGCTTAGCATCTAGAGTTATGCCCAAGAACACTGTATTATCTTCAGGACTCAACTCTTTACCTTTTATTATTTGTATACGAGGGTCATTCAATAAATACTTAGCCTACAAAAAGTAAACGAAAATTTTGGAAAAGTGGCAATTTATTTTTCAACATAGTCTCCTTTTAGTTCGATACACTTAGCCCAGCGATGCTCCAACTTTTTTAACCCGTCGGAAAAATAATTTTTGTCAAACTCTGCAAAATAGGCCTCCGTGGCGGCGATGACCTCCTCATTCGATCCATATCTATTCCCGGCGAGTGATTTTTTCAGATTAGGAAACAGAAAGAAGTCACAAGGGGCCAAATCTGGAGAATACGGTGGATGGGGCAGCAATTCGTAGCGTAATTCGACCAATTTGGCCATGGCAGCGGCAGACGTGTGAACCGGTGCGTTGTCGTGGTGAAACAGCACTTTTTTCTTCGCCAGATGGGGTCGTTTTTTCTTTAATTCGGCGTCGAATCGGCCCAATAAATCGGCATAGTAAAGCCCTGTAATTGTTTTACCCTTCTCGAGGTAATCGATGTAGATCACACCTTGTGAATCCCAGAAAACGGTGGCCATAACTTTTCCGGCCGATTTTACAGTTTTCGCCTTCTTTGGAGCACGTTCCCCGGTCTGGATCCATTGTTTTGATTGCTCCTTGATCTCTGGTGTGTACCAGTGGATCCAGGTTTCATCGACGGTCACAAAACGACGCAAAAACTCCGCTGGATTCCGCTTAAACAGCGCCAAACACGTCTCCGATGTGGTCTCACGGTTGCGCTTGTTTTCTGGTGTGAGTAAACGCGGCACCCATCGCGCCGACAGCTTTCTCATGCCGAGTTCCTCGTGAAGAATATGATGCACTGTTCCTTCTGAAATGCCTACAGTCTCAGCTAGCTCCCGAACCTTCAATCGGCGATCTGCCAATACGAAATCATGGATTTTTTTAATGTTTTCCTCCGTAGCAGCTGTTTTCGGTGCACCTGGACGTGGTTCATCAAAAACCGACGTACGGCCACGTGCAAACTCGTTGAACCAATTCTTGACGCTGGCCATCGATGGAGAAGAGTCACCGTACACAGCATCTAAGCGCTCTTTGATTTCGATGCGCGTTCTCCCTTCCAAAAATAGGAATCGAATCACCGAACGATATTGCTCTTTTTCCATTTTTGTAAAACCGATCGACACGTTCGCTTCCATAAGTTGTCAAATTAAAACAAATGAAGGGATTGGAATGAAAATTTGAAAAAAGAATTAAAAAAGAATGTGCTACACTGTGGTAAAACTCTTTTGAAACTACAGCGCCCTCTGGCGATGAGGCTAGGTACTTATTGAATGCATCTCGTATGGTTTAAATTTCAACTCGATACCTCCACGCGCTCCTGAGATAAAGGGTCTTGACAGACAGACAGATAGACGGACGGACGGACAACAAAGTGATCCTATAAGGGTTCCGTTTTTTCCTTTTGAGGTACGGAACCCTAAAAAAGGTCAAGCTACATATATTTTCACGTTTTAGCATGATGACCATGCCATCGCTACGGTACAAATACTGACCAATAGTTACATAATAGTATTCTTGACAAAGTACCGACTATTTCCACCTCATAGCCTGACATTGCCAAAGTCATCGGACATTCGTCGATGGAGCCTTAACATCGAATTCGAGATTATTTATTTAAAAGTTTATGCACTAGTGAAACTGTATAAAGGTGGACCAAATCGAAGATCTCTACGGAGAAGAATGTGCAAGAAACTCAACGGACACTCTTAAATCAACGAATAGTTAGAAAAATTAGGTTAAATCGTTAATATAAAAATTGTACATATATGTAAGAACGATGTAGAAAGACGTCCACGATAAACTATGTGCTATTCCAGGACATGGTGTATCTGTGTGCTAAATTCCATCCAAATCCGTGCAGCCGTTTGAGCGTGAATGACTAACAAACACACACACACACACACACACACACACACACACACACACACACACACACACACACACACACACACAAAGACTTCGCCATTATAATATAGCGTGATTTTCCTCCAACAGTAAACAGAGACCACGCCGAGGTTATACAATCGACGTCGTGGAAGAAGGATGGCAAGCTTCTAGCGACGTCTTGCAAGGACAAGAAGGTTCGCATCATCGACCCGAGGGCGGCCACCGCGGTTGTGGACGTCGCTAACAGTCACCAAAACATTAAGGATAGTAGGATCGTCTGGCTTGGCGATCAGGATAGGATTTTGACTACTGGTAAGGAATAGTTCTTTGTTTTAGTTCAGTTGGTATCGATATTTCATTTTCATTTTATATTTTCTATTAAACGTAATTTGAAAGAGATACCAACTGATTTTTTGGTTAAATTCGGAACTCAATCTAATTTATCATGACTTTCTGGCTTTAGGCTCCCACACAAAAATGCGTTGCGATGCGATAAGATGTTGTATCGCAGAAATCTGCAATGCGATTTCGTACAGCAAATATCTGTTCAGCCTCCCTAGCCAAGTTACAACCATTTCGTTTCGATTCTCTTTTTTTCGATCGCTTCGAGAAGGCCACGCCTCTGATTCCTTTATTCTGACGTCATCTCAACGCAAGGAGGCGTGACCGACTCGAGGCGATCAACGAAAAGAGAATCGAAACGAAACGGTTGTAACTTGGCTAGGGGGGCAGGTGATCCTACAATGTGCGATGCGAATCAATTTGCTCATAGATTTTTACGATGCAAAAAGTATGCGACTTTGCATCGTAAAAATCTATGAGCAAATTTTGCAGTTTTGTGTTTAGGCCCTTCCCCACTTAAGTATCTATCTTCAAGTGAGCATGGTTTAAAAGCTTGTTCTTACATACATCCAACGCAATGTTTGATGAAGAGGCAACGCTAAAAAATTGAGATAACTCCTAAAAACGTTGGCAATCGGTAATTCCGTCATTTACTCGAATATTTCACAAAACTTGTTCCAGGAAATACCTACATGTTTTTTTAAAAACCTTTTTAAGGTTTTTAATTCTCTGATTCTGGAAATAAAAGAATGTCAATGCAAGGTTTCTATAGATATATTTTTAATTTATGAGTACCAAATTAGGCCAAAGTTTACGTAAGTAAATTAGTAGATTTTCAAAGGTACTGGATTAGTTTTACACAAATTTATTTTTTGGTTTCATCATCATCTTCCTGCCCTTGTCCCATCTTATTTGGGGTCGGCACAACATGTTTTTTTCTTCCATTCTTTTCAATAGATAGAATAGGTTTCAATAGATAGAAAATATCCACAAGATATCTGTGTTTACAAAATATCTGGAGATGTGTAATAAGTTTATAATTACGTAAGGGCCTGTGCACACTACATTTTTTAAACGCGCCGTTGACGCGCGTATGTAGCGATACAGACGCGATACGCACGCGAGTCAGACGCAGTCTGTAGACCTTTAATAGGACAAAAGCGCGCCGTCGACGCACTTTTCTAAAACGCAAGTAAACGGCGCGTTTAAAAAATGTGGTGTGCACAGGCCCTAAGAGCGCGAGCGGTTGTTTGGAAATGTATCTCGGGTTGGTCGCTATTAAGGTGAATGTTCCAGAGTAGCCTGCGAAATTCAAGTTTTAAAAAGTTTTATTTTGTCCAATCCACCTTTCACAGGCTTCGACTCAGCCCGTCTCCGTCAAATAATGATCCGTGACATCCGCAACCTGTCTCAAACGCAGAAGACGTTGGAGCTGGACTGTTCCACCGGCATCCTCATGCCACTCTTCGATCCTGACACCAACATGCTGTTCCTGGCTGGGAAGGGAGACACAACCATATTGTACATGGAGTTGACAGACAGAGAACCTTATCTAATTGAGGGTTTGAGACATTCTGGTGAGTTGATTGTCATTGAATATTTTTTTAAAATATTTTTTTCATTAGACTTTATTGTGTCCAACTGCTTGGTAAATACCTCCCCCATCTCCTTCCAAACCTCTGTCTTCGGCGATCCAATAGAACATTATTATTATTTAGCCTTTTATTTATCCAATGAATATACACTTATAAGGCTTATTTTTTTTTAAATACAAAATAACATGCTTAAAGTTTTAACTTATTAATATTATTTTGTTTATTTTAATTTATCTCTCTCTCTCAATTTTGAGTAAAGGCCTCCTTCAAGATTTTCCATTTATCTCTATTATTTATTTATTTACCAATTGCTTGCTATACTTACAGTATGCACCAAAGCGTATAGCAAGCCAACAATCTACGAACTAAAGAATTCTCAGTTTTTCTAAAGATTTCTCTATCTGTTGCTTTACTCATCCAGCCGCTTCCCGCAATTGTTTTTATTTTATCCTCAACATAATTATTATTGTTAATCTTTAGTCCTTGGTTAGGCGTAAGGGCTAGCGCGGTGGCTACAGCGGGCGCGAAATATATCAAACACTACCTTGAGCGTGTGGTTTCGCCCGAGTTAATGTATTATTTATTATCCCAAGCGAACATACTTCAGGGATAAAAATCTTATGTCTATTCCAGGACATGCATACCTTTGGCCAGCAGCGGGACAGTAAGGGCTAGGAAAAAAAAGTAGTTGTTACGGTCGCAAATCATACTTTAATGAACATAGAACCTGTCACTAACCGCTTTTGAAAAGAGAATCGAAACGAAACGGTTGTAACTTGGCTAGGAGGGCAGGTATGTTACATTACTTGTAATAAAAATGCTTCGTTGTAGGTGAACAGACGAAAGGCGCCTGCCTGGTCCCGAAGCGAGCTCTCCGCGTGATGGAGGGCGAAGTGAACAGAGTACTGCAACTGGCTGGCTCCTCAGTCGTGCCCATCATGTACCAGGTTCCTAGAAAGGTATGTTATCAGCAAGATTTTTAGCAGTCTGAGAGAAAAATTAGAGTTATTTATCTTCTTTTGTATTGGCAGCGACTGCCATCAGGGGGGCTATTGGCGAATTTTTTCAATAACAGTTGAAAACTAGCATTCGTTGCACACTAAACTTAGTTGTCAACTGACAATTTCATAAAATTGGTATTACGTGTCACACAAGTGACTAACAAACTACGGTGGAAATGTGGTGAATTACAAAAATTTACGGTGCCTATTGTGACCACTCTAAAATTTTATCGACTATTATACAGCTTCAAAAGCTTACACAATCGCAATTTTAAAAGTATCGATACAATAACATCTGTCAAAACGTGTTACGGTGGCTATCAAAGGCACCAGTGGCTAATGACGTCACTGCAGTTGGTCACTGAAGATAGGCAATACGAAACTAGCTGTTTGACAGTTCAATGATGCGCATTGTTAACAAGTGATCATCACTTGAACTGTCAACAAAGTTACGCAATAGCCCCACTGGACACGATTCAATTAATAAAAAAATGCAAGTTGCTTTATCAGTACCAATTCTCTTTTAGTGAAATAAATTTATTTTGTACTTCTGCAATTTGTTTGCTCGTTATTTCATAACCAGAGGTCAGAATCAGGTAGAGTTATTTAAGTACTTATACTGATTTCATCCTCATGCCTCAAATCCAACTAGCAATTTTTTTTTATGACAGTCAGAAATATATCAGAAAAGATTTCTTCCTGCATTAATGACGAGGAGGAGGAAGTTTATAAGTTTGTTAACCTCACCTCAGTTGACGTAGAGAGATCTTTTTCAATGAAATATACTAATAAAAATTGTATGTTAATTATCTTTGTTTTATTTGTCTTGTCTATCTCCGAGGTTTTTATTATCATTTATTTGTAATATTGTTGGCCACACGGGATTGTTCATTAGAAATCCCGGGAAGATCCATATTAATATCAACATTTCGATGCAAGTACATGATTAACTATACCTAATTCCGACCTCTGTTCATAACTTCCTATCCAAAATGAACGCAACCTACGTTGCTATAAATGTGGCCACTTACTGGGTTCAAATACTTTGGGGGAATAGAAAACCATCGATCCGATAAACAAGTTTCAATCCACCATGCATCCAGGCTTTTGTAAATAATAAAAAACTATACTAAAACTAAATCATTTCTCGAACAGAGTTACCGCGACTACCACGCGGACCTGTACCCGGACACGACGGGCTCCGTCACGTACCTCAGCGCCCCCATGTGGCTCGACAACCAGGACTACCCCGTGCCCAACATCTCCTTACACCCCGACGCCAATAACGGCACACAGGTAAGCCATAATAATTGCTTCGACGTTTACGCAGGCTTATGGGTGTTTTTAATAATATCGTGCGGATTTCATCACGCATGCGAGTTTTTTTTTAAATTGATATAAACCAGTGCTTGACTGCGATCCCAGCTGATGGGAAGCAGTGATGCAATCGTTGATTGTGAGGCGCACTGGTTTATTAAGAGCCTTTTCACTCTAGCCTTACACCTAAATTATAATTGGACCAGAGGACTGTAGCAGGCAAACTGTTCCAGTCTTTCGATGTACGCGGTTTAAACGACAAAGCCTAACGCTTAGTCCAGACCGTAGAACTTTCAATAACGTAAGGGTGGATGCCCCGAATGCAGAAAATTTTTAAGCAGGGTGAGACACGCTAGCCTACGATCTAGTTTTCTGCGGGCTGCTGTGCCTTGTGTACAATGGACGACACAACGCGGCCGGCCCGCGCGGGGCTGCTGCCCGGGATCCCGCCCGACGTCCCGCGTGTGTATGCCACGCACTACAATAAATGCTTGCAGGGCAATCCCGCATGTATGATCAAAACCGCACGATATTAAAAACACCCTATGTCATTGAAAGTGCATTTTGGCAGACATTCACTTAACTGCATTTCGTATAGATGTATTTAACAAGAGTAACCCACAAAACACAAATTTACTTACGTTTTTTTTTTGCATTTTACAAGTCAGTGTCAAATTGTATGTTGATTAAAATATGATAGGCGGCCGTAACACGTATTTATTTAAACAAATAGGCAAGGGTTAGGGTTCTTTAATTGAAGAGTGAATAGGCTACTTTTAGGGAAGCAAGCTTTGTCGTCGACCACATCATCGCTTACCTACCATCAGGTCAAGCACGAACCTATTATCTATACTTCTATAAGTTTGTTTTTTGGTTTGTAGGAGGTAATCTTTGAAAGGCTAAAATTTTTTCACCGATAGAAAGTTGCTTTATTCCTGAGTGACATAGGCTATGTTTTATGTACGCGGGTGTAGCCGCGGGCAAAAGCTAGTCATAAATAATAATATAAAGCATAGAAAAAAAAAATTGGCCACAGAGACGTGCATTAAAATAATTAACTTACGAACTAAAAATGAGTATTAAAACGTTGATACAGAATTTAATACTTTACGATTAAAACATGGTACCTGCGATTGTTTTAAATTATCAACGGTCATCTGATCAAGCCTACGGTCGCTGTGCCACAGTAAATTTTCGTGCCTAGATCCGAAAAAAATCTTTCGTGTACATGATGGATTGGTCTTATTTGCCGCAGACACAGTGAAATTTTTTAGCGTCTACCAGAGCCCTAAGGGTGTGTTTCCACTGACACGGATCTGGGCGGAGTGCCAATCACATTGCTCGAAATCTCCACTCCGCATCAGTGGAAATAGTGTAAGTGGAGCGGAGTGAAGCTGAGCGGTCTTTCAAATAAAACAAATGAACACGTGGCCTCGAGTCGGACTGAACGCAGTCGGGTAACGAATGGAGAGCACGAAGCGGAGAGTAGCTCAAATCCACTTCGCCCCACTCACTTTCACTGTTGTTCTCCGACCCACTCCACTTCAGTGAAAACGCACTCTTAATATCAGTCATGATTTTACTTACACGGCTCGATAGATCGTCTTTAATGATTTGCTAGATCGTAAACGATATGCAGTTAGGTGTTTGGTCGCCTTCAGAATTAGCTATTGTGTCATACGACTGTTAAATTATTGTATTGAAGGTCAGCTATTATGGTTACTCCAGTGTCTCTAGCTGGTTAGTACATGTCTTAATTGGTCATTGTTAGTTTGAGCTACATAAGTTTATTGGGCACGGTATTTCATACTTCGACGTCCAAAATCTTTGGGAATTAAAAAACTGATTTTAAAACCATCGAGATATAAGTGCTAACGTACTAGAGAAGACACCGTAAATTCCTACTTTGTCTCGTTCAACTGCGGCGATCGCGCCGCACTTTGTCGAAGAAAACGCGTAATTGCCGTGATTTACATTGCGCTTAAGACCTTTTTGCCGAGAATAAATACACTTCCGCAGCAAATCTAGCGCTGTGGTAAATTAGTTACGGTTTAGACGAATTGTTATTATTTTAGCGCTGCAGCGAACTAAAGATTCAAATTAAGAAAATAGGACAATTCAGTTATTTGACGTAGCTTCTCTAGTACGTTAGTACTTATATCTCGATGTTTAAAACTAAACTTTTTTTTGAGGGTGGGAAATGATTAAATTAGTATGTCAGACTTTTACTGACTAAAACCTACCCGTGTTCCTTCAGTTACATTTTGTACACGGTAACTCCTCTTTCACTCTAAGGGCCTGTGCAGACTACGTTTTTTAAACGCGCCGGTGACGTCCGTTTTTATCCTATTAAAGGTCTACAGGCTGTGTCTGACTCGCGTGGTTATCGCGTCTGTATCGCTACAAACGCGAGTCAACGGCGCGTTTAAAAAACATGGTGTGCACAGGCCCTAAAGTGGAAAAGTTTTTTTTTTCTATTTATTTCATTTGACAAGATTATTGACTTTTTATAAAATATCTGGTCCCATAAAATTGACCTATTTAAAATCAAAAACATTGTTTTTATCATATGACATGTTGTTGCCCTGTTAGCTGTAGAGTATTTTTACGACGTATAGACGTCCTTGGTAATTTAAAGATGTTTAAGGGGGGAAACTAACAAATTTTAGTAGGGATGATGCGTTGAATCTTCAGCGGGGTTACTCCCTACATTTTCTAGTTCAGAATCGATCTTCTGTATAAATTAATGACGAGTTATCTCCAAGAATGTCAGGAGTAACCCAACTGAACAGAAATGAATTTAATGAAATAACAAAATTGGTCGTTGTAGATTTATTTTCTTTTGCTGCATGTGTCATCTTTGGTTACGTTTTTTTTCTTTATTCTCATAAAAGCTACTGTGTTTTGCGTATTTTATTTTTATGGTTTACATGGAATATTAACCCATGGTATTTTTTTTTAGCATTTTTTTAGTTCATAGTGTTGTGAATGAGTGGTTTTAAAGTTTATTTATTAGTATTATTGTAGAACAAGGTGAGTTTAGACGCTTGTTATTCAGTGAATTGGTGTTATTTTCCGTTTATTTAGCTATTATTGTGTGGTGCTTGTATTATTTAACATTGTGGGTTGTAAAAGGGTAACGTAAGTACTGCAACTGATTACTTTTTCTCCTTTTCTTGCTACTTATAAGTAAATTGATTAGCGATTCTCCTTTCAGATTCACCGTGGTAATTTAGAAGAAATGGCAAAGGCTATACTAGCAATGCCTCAACCGAAAAAGACAGACTCGAAAAAGGCTACTACTCCTGCGCAAGTTGAAGAACCAGTAAAAACTTTAATAAAGCCACAGGCGCAACCTGAACCGAAAGACGAAGATCGAATTGACTTCGTGAACGTAAAAGACCTTATTAAGGGCATGGAAAAGAAGAAACCTAGTAAAGTGGATTACCAGAAAGACCAGAAAGAAACCAACGGTTTCCACAAGAAGATTACTGATAATGGTCATGACTGTAACGAGAAGAAGAGCGATACTGAACCAGAGAAGATCGAACCGGACGTTATTCCGCAGAAGACCGAGAAGACCGCGGAAAAGACTGAAAAGACCGAAAAGACCATCGAGAAAACTGATAGTACTGAGTCCTCAGAATCTTCTCTGTCAAGAAGCAACAGTTTGATCAACGGGGTACCAGTTCAGGTACCGAAACCAATGCCTAGGTCTTCCATCTCGGAGCCAGGGTCTCTGGATGAAACTTCGGAAGCCCCTAAACCTAAACCCAGGACCACGACGGTTCCTGTGTCGGGTTATAAGGTACACGAGGTTTGTGGTTTGAAGTGTAGACATGTAGATTTGATATCAATGTTTTTGAGTGAATGTGAGTTTAGTTTTACAAGCTGTGCATATTTTCTTGGCTCTGAGGCCCTACCACGAGCTCTTAACGCGATCCATTTAAAGACCTAAACTGAATTGTTAAAGGGATGAAACTATATAGGGTGCACAACTGCATCCCTTTTACGCTGGCACGCTTGACATTATACACGTCATGGTAAGCCTGATTATGAGTTATCGGCTTTTGTAACGATTTTTGTGGGTTCGACTCCTGTGTTGTGATTGAATTATTTACAAATAGTTGCAAATGACTAAATGTTAAGGTGCGTCCAGATCTGGCGAATGAGCCGCTCGCGAGCAATTTGCGAGGCGCTTGCGAACTGCGCGCGTGCATTTCATGTTCGTACGAAGCGCGCGCGGCGCAGGGGCTTCGAATGAGAGCCGCGCGCGAAATTCACGCGCGCCGTTCGCAAGCGGCTCGCGAGTGGCTGGACACACCATTAGGTATAGTAAGCTGCACATCAATGGTATCGAAACCAGTATCGCGTTTTATAGAAACTCCACATCACGCTAGGCCAGCTTCGAAGCCTACCACTGATGTGCGATCGACTGAACCTTTATACGTTTTATATAGTAAAGAGTGATGTTAGGGCGTCACCGCATCAATCGATCAGTTGTCAATCGAATTGATCGACGTAGATCGATTATGGTAGGCACCAGATAAATTTACCATAAAGTAATAATAATATTTTTTTCGTACATTGACTTTTTCCTAATATCTCCACGAAAAACAAACAATGAACCTTTTTCATTATAAGAAAATGTTAAGGTTCACGGTAGCACTTTGCCAGCGACTTCGCGAGAATTTTTTCTTAAAATTTTGAATAGCCTTTAAAACGTATTTTGAGGGTATTTCTGAAAAATTGAAAAAGGAAAAAAAAATGAAAGTGTTTATTTCGCGTTTTGATTAGAATTTATGCCAAGTTTCATGTTTATTAACCCAAGAAATATGAATCCTCCATACAATCTCTAAAACCCTCTAAATTATTTTATTGGGGGTAGTTCTGAAAACAAGTGATGATAACCTTTATTATTTACTTAGATTACTATTTATGCTAATTTACAAGGAAATTAGTACACGGAATGAAATGTTACGTATAAATGAAATTCCCCCTTTTCACCCCCTTCATGATTGAATCTCTAAAAACCCGTTCTTAGTGCTCGCTTATGTCATACAAGGAAGTCAAAAGTTATACAAAGAGGAATTAAACGTTTCCCATAAATTGCTGACATTTAATTTTTTTTCTCTGTATGATAAATCAATAGCAAAAAGAATTATGTCTACCAACCGTAACTAAACGAAGTTAGAGACAATTTAGTATATTTCTATAGTTTGTTATCAGGCGTTATTTTTCTTATATTTTAAGTTTCCCATTGCTAAATATAGTTTTACTTTTGGTTTTTATGGTGAGTTCGCATTAAATAGTGTTAATCACTATCACAACACTAACGCGTATCTTTTCGATTCGTTTATCACTTATTTTTTTTACTAGTTTTAGTGATGAAAAACTGCGAGTGTGAAAAAAAATATAACAGTTAACCAATTTAATCTATTTTATCAATGGAAACCTCCAAGTATTACGTATTATATTTCCATTTAATTATAATATAACGAAAATAGGTAACGCCTGACAAAAATATATTAGCAATGCTTTTACACGTATCTTAGTTCGGTTACGGTTTAAAGACGTGGTTCTTTTTGCTATTGATTCCTCGTATTGGCCTCTAACATATAACCTTCGTTTTATTTCTAGCGAAAAGAAAAAAGTAAATCGTGCCAATAGTTTGCATTGGCCTCTCTTAATTTAGTCCAAGTAGGCTGTGCGTTGATATGCCAGTCAGTCAGTTTCTCCTTTTGTTTTATTTTATAGATAGTTTTTGACATTAAGAATGTCAATAAATGTAAGAGGGTCAATGACCGCTATGACAAATTTATCTGGCTCCTATTATAGTATTGCTTTAGCTTTAATTTGCAATTATTACTTACTATTATAGGTCAATTAATTTAGCAACTTAAGGTAAGTAAACATAGATAACCAAAGTTTGTGTGCTCATTAAATTTTTTTTGCGTTATGTTTTTGTTTGTTACGATTTGTTCTAGAGGATTTTTTGATGTTACTCAAAAGTAGTGTAGTGCTTTTTTGTTGCTATTTTTTTTTATGTTTTCGTTATATTGGAGTGTTTTATTTAATTTTATTTATTCATTTTTATTCTTCCCGCCGATACCTCTTTTTTCGCAAGTTATGGACCCGTGTCCTTTTCTGTTGATTGTTGTGATGAATACGCGATGACTTAGCAAAAATAGCATTATAGAAAAAGACAGGCGATACGATCGCTATAAAACCTTACAGCCTCTAGACGTCTAATAACACGCGACGCATGTCAGTCAACACATATGATTATACATCTGATGTCTCGACCAATCAGAACGCAGTATCCCGCTCCCCCATACCAATCAGAATGTAGTACCGCGTTCCTCGTACCTCGGCTAGTACGAGTACGACAGAATTGTTTTGTTGTGCTAGTTCAAGCATGAGGCGTCTATTGGGGTTAAGGTCATTAGATTGCCATATCTCTCCAATTCTTAAATCTTTATTGTATCGCATTCGAAGGTAGGATCCAGTGTACAATATAAACCTACAATAAATAAATCTAATATAAAAAATTATATTATACAACATTATTTTTAGTATATGCGAAACCTGAATATAGTTTGTTCAGAATCAGTAACTGAATCGATTTCAATAATTTTTACACCATGTTATATTTTTTTCCAAAAATATTTAAAAAAGGTCACAAGTTGGACACCACCGACACTAAGTACCACACAGGTCACGGCAGGTTATAGCGGACATTAGACAATAGCGCACAGCTGGATGCGGGAGTAAAACAACCCCTCATTAGCCCGGGTGGCCCGGTGATCATGTATTCGTGCGACCAACCAGATATCATAAAAAGCTTATAATTTCGTGTTTTTTCATCGTACAGTTATGAAATTTTGTACACAGATTCTTTACATAAAAATACTAGACACGTGTTTCGGGTATCTCATATACTAAAACCAATATTGTATATTAACTGAACTGTGGAGCCGTACCCGCTCCGAGTCCGTCGGGGTCCGTCGACTAATAAATTAGTATGCTAAATATAAAAATATATAAAAGAAAAGTAGGGTAGAGTAGGGTAGAGTAGGGTAAAATAGGGTAGAGTAGGGTAGAGTAGGGTAGAGTAGGGTAGAGTAGGGTAGAGTAGGGTAGAGTAAGGTAGAGTAGGATAGAGTTGGGTAGAGTAGGATAGGGGGTACGAAGTTCGCCGGGTCAGCTAGTATAAAAACAAATGCTACACTTTTTCCGTATTTACTTCATACTAGAAGCCAGGAAATCGGACCTCTATCTTTTCGAGTGGGTATCTTGTTACTCAGATCAGTAGTTGGGTGATGGAGTGACCTTGACTACCCAGTAAAATACTGGTCGATCCCAAAATAGTTGTGAAAAGGATAGGCAGATTTATTGATGCTCTTCATACTTGACTAGGGAGTGATCAGTCCATTTTCCCTGTTTATGACTTGTAGCCCTTCCAAGTATATACCTCTAAAACTTAATATTATGTTCAACAGCCTCGTCTGGGACCGAAGCCATTCTCAGCAGCCACGGGCAACGAAGACTTCTCATTCGACAAAGTTTTCTCTGTACCAGCCGTGCCCGGTCTGCCTAAATCTGATTCAGGTGAGTTCATGGTGACTGCTTAATTTTTAGTAGATTTGCTTCGTGTTTCGAGGTAGAAACAACCCTGCGCTTCACCCCGAGTCGTCGACGGCGTGTAATATTCCACACGCGCCTCGAGAGATGTGAGCAAAACCGTAGGGTCCTAGCAGGTCCGCTGCTTCTGAAAGGGAAGCCGTGGTCCTGTAACGCAAAGGGCAACTGAAGGACGCAGGTGTTGTTTTAGTCAGTAAAAATCTGACACCCTAGACCGGGAAAATTCTTCGGATGATTTCCTACCTCTAAAAAGAAACCCTGCGCTTCATAACTCAAGTAGCAGATGTTGGGGAAAGAACAGCCAGGCTGGACAGGGAAAGGCTGGCCACGCCGCAAATTCATCTGGACAGATGGGTGAAGATCGTCACACACTGTTGCTGTCAAGGTCAAACAAACGAAGGTGGTGTGAGGATCTGATCATTTTGCGGTGCAAATATGCCCAAAGATCGCTCTAGACAGAAAAGTTTGGAAGGAGAAGAGGAGGCCTTTGCCCAGCAGTGAAAGAGGAAACTAGGGCTAGTGAGATTTCTACCTCATTAAGACCACTCTAGTGAAACCATCAGTACATGAAGGCGGTCCCGTGACCTCTTAAAAGGCCACCTCGGGGCCCCCTTTGTAAAGCGTACCTTAGGGCACATCCCTGCGGAATCAAATTGGTAACTGCTTTTCGAGAATGGCCAGCAACGTCTAGTGTTATGTTACTAGTGTTATAAATGTGAAAGTCTAGATGTTTTGTTAATCATGTCTGAAAAAATTTGGATGGGAATAAAGGTGGAAACTACGGCCCAGATTAGAACATGGGATACGTTTTTTTCCTGTAGATTGTTCCCCCTGAATTCAGGGACGCAGTGGGTTCTTGCAGAGGGTAAGCGCCGTCGAGGTCTGCCTAGACGCTTACCACGAAGACTGATTTGACGGCAGAAGAATGTCTAGAAGGACTTGGGAAAGGCCTTTGCCCAGTAGTGAAACATTAACGGCTAGAAAAAAAAAAGTAGAGCGAATCCAGTGGTACATTCTAGTATTAATGTAATTTATTTGATATTTTTTAGCAACCTCGCCCGTATCGGGTCAGGCCACCTCTCCGACCGCGAATTCAACTCCTATTGCTAAAGACGGCAGTGAAGAGAAGGACAAGTCACTGTCACCAACCAGTGATGTCGAATTAGTGCCTAACAAAGGTACGTCACAGATTTGGGACCTTAACATGACTTTTTAAAATGTCAATCGAGCGAGCGAGAAGGAGGGATGCAGCTATAGACCCTATATAGCTCCTTCCCTTTAATAGTTCAGTTTAGGTTGTAAAATGGGATCGCGTTAACAACTCGTGGTAGGGCTTCACTTATTTATTTATTAAACAATCGTACATAGCCGGAAGATAGTGGAAATGCGATCGCACGCAGTGGAATCGACGAGGTGGTCGGTAACGCCCTCTCTTTCTCGCTCTGGTTAGTGACGGTTCTAATTGAGGGATAAAAGCATAGGACAGTGCGATTCGATGCTGGTAGATTTAGCTCAAACCAGGTATTATTTATCAGTCTAACCAAGGGTGGTGACGAAATAACATGGCAGGTGCAAAAAAAAATTAATGTTCATGAATGTTTTTAGTTATTTTATCTATTTAAAGTCTTGACAGTCGAAAAAATAATACTATACTAATACGAGTTAAATCGACTTTACCAACTATTTATTTTTCTCCATGACTGATAAAGGATACAATTTTTTTTAAATTGTACTGAAAAAGCATGTAATACCCTGACTTTACCATAGTTGATGAATGTCTAAGGTTTTGTGAGAAGATGGATGAAAAATAATAATAATAATAATAACATTGTTTAGGCAGGGGTACCATAGTCTTAACATAGTTCCTGGTAACCAGTCCACTTAAGACTCTAAAAACCATAGCCTTATATCTTAGTTTTCCATATGTCGCAATAGTTTCCCACCAACCGGGGGTTGTCCTTCGATGCACTAGCATAGTGCGTACAGGGATAATCACCGGTTCGTACCACTTTCAATTAAAAGCGTCTAAAAGGGCCTCTGCGAGTTGGTTTCGGCTCCTCGTACGCCTTCCAAAGGTCCAGGACCTTAGGGTGCTGAGATAAATAAATGTATAAAAATAATAATAATAATGTTTATTTTACCCAAAAAGATTGTACAAAAGAAACTTAAAATATAGTTTAAGCTATTATTATAAATACAATACAGTATAAAAGGTGCATCTGTAACCGAACTAAATAAGTAAACATTGTTTCATTTGTTTTGTGGGATATATTATTTTAGTGGTACTGATATGTATTTTCTTTTTATTTCTAAATTATATGTTAGTTTATGTTGTCAAAAAACGGATTTGTTATTAGGTTATTATTAAATGTACTTTTTTAGTTTGTAAGTTTCTACTGTACAACGCCTTGGACATCCTCCGTAACGTTGTACAAGTGCTTGTAAAATAAATAAATAGTTGTTTGTCCTATGTTAAGAAGAGTACACGAATGGCAAGTCGGATACCAGTTTGGAAGAGGAGGTGAATTCTTCCGACTCCGGTTATCGCCCCAAGACGCCCAGCACAGCTGAACGCAGGAAGATGTTTGAGAATACCGAGTGAGTTTCACTATTTTTGTTTATTTGACACTTCACGCACACAAATGTAAGGAGGTGGGATTGTCTGAATGTGTGGACATCGATCGAACTATTTTACCAAATAAAAAGCGAGACTAAAGTTAGGGGAGGGGGGGGGCATTCAAGCAGATTTTTAAGAAATATTTACCCCCCTCTTGTGTTTAATTAATATTCATGAGCAGCAGTTATCAAATCGAGGAAAAAAAATGTAATAAAATTTTGCAGAAAACTAAGAAAATATTGCCAACGTAATCACAGTATAGAGCCCCCCTCCCTCCCTATTGTCATCAAAATAAGCAAAGCAAAGACCCCCATTTGATGCTTACGTAATATTTAAAGTCCTCTTACTCTTACTGCAAATGACATTTAACTGCTTTATGGTCATGTCAATTTCCTTTGACATGCGCTCAGCCGCGGCACGTTCGGTGGTAATAGTACATTATGATTTTAAAACATCATACACAAGATATAGTATTAAGAGCTGCGAGATTGTTCGAAAGATTGACCTTGGCCCTGAAACGCAAAGGGCAACTGAAGTAACACACGCGAATTTAGTCAGTAAAAGACTGACTCTCCCTCTCGCACCCCCCAGAACGGGAGCAGTTATTTGCTGGTTTTCCACCTAAAAGGGTTTTTTTATTGTTTTTATTCTTGATAGGTTCGCGCTTGACCGCTATATCACCTGAAGGAAAGCGACGATGCGGTCGACGATGGAGCGCGCTTACCTAGAAGTAACCTATTCACTCTTGACTTAAAGATTCCCGGGTTGTAGCCATCAGGAAACACAGATTCCGGCAAGGAATCACTCCTTAGCTGTACGCAGAATGAATGTGTTCCCAAAACGTTTTGTGCGTATAGGTATAGTATTAATGATGATATTTGCAGCGGCGCGCAGTCGATAGCGGACCGTCGGCGCGCGTACGAGTCGCGTTCCGTGAGCGTCGCCGTTGAGTCCGATACTCCGCCATCCCCTGCACCACTCAGGTAACAAATCAATGCATTTATTTAAATAAATCGTTTACAGGCTTTTGTCAAGAAAGAAGTCAGTCAGAAAAATTATGCTAAATTGCACATTCCAAAGTGTAGCTCTCTATGGAGAAGAATGTGCAAGTAACTCCATGGATCCTCTTTTACATCATGTTAAATATTACAAATATCTTGGTTATGAGAAAATCGTAAATAAATAAAGTAAAAAAAACAAATTCAAAATATACAAACTAAATTGAGCCACTGGATGCTAAGAGACGACCAGTTGCAACTGATAGTGTTCGTTCAAGGACATGACGCGTATATAAGCACCACTCAGCTCAACAATTTTGAAGGGAACCGAATGATCCAAAACATGTGCAACCATCAGCAAGACATTTGAGTGAGCATGACAAACTATGTTAATCAAGTCCTATAGTAACCTAAAAATAATTGCTCCATGTCGCACAGTAAGGCTAAAGTAATCAAGGTACTTGGCTAATTCATAAAAGCTGCACTGCTGCATGGTCAATTAAGTTTTGGTCTCTTTTTCGGAACCCACATCTTTGCAGTATGCGACGCTGGGCACATAATCGTATGAAAAACTTTTAGACTGCCCCCGAAACGAAAAAGCGCTCGGACACGAATCAAAGATTTTCGTCTTCATAATGACATAAAATATATGTATACTTTAATAAAGCTTTCTCATGCAAAACCTACAAAATTTTCGAAAATTTTGAGATATCACTTTTTGAGTTCCGAGGGCAGTAGAGTGGTGTTTTGTTCCGTCACAGTTAGCGCGCGATGAGGATCATGTATCATATATTTTTCTTCTTTTAGTTAAAAAAAAATAGAAACGCCGGTTTTTTTGAGTTTTGGCAACGAATAGATTTAAAGTTGTTTTGCAATTATTTTGTTTTATTTCCATTTAAGATATTCTTTATGTAAATCATGAGCTTTTTACAACAAATAAAATTATTGATGTTATTTTTGTATCAACCTCGATTTATAACACTTTTCTCCGAACCCTGAGACCAAACTGAATGGCATAGAAATATTGCATTCTTTGTTTCAGACGAAGAGATTCATTAAAATCTCGTAAAAGTCCGGATCGCGAAGATAAGAGGGCTTCAGTACCGAATGTCACTACAAAGAGAACCTCCACTGTTTTTGGCAAGGTGTCCAAATTCCGTCATCTGAAAGGAACGCCCGGTCACAAGTCGACTCAAGTGGAAAATATCAAGAATATTAGCAGACAGATCTCCGGCGAATGCAACGGTTTCTATGGTGAGTTTCAAATTATATCATTTGTACTCTAAGGCTAAAGGGGTGACCAGACGGTTGCAAACCAACGTCCTAACCAAGGTAAATAAACTAGTGCGCCTCACCATCAATGATTGCATCGCTGCTTACCATCAGGTGGGATCGCAGTCAAGCACTGGTTTATATGAATTAAAAAAAAAAAGGTGACCCTGCTAATTTCAATCCGTGTAGAAAGCAGTTGTAAACCATGACTTTCAACGCTCTTGTTTGGCAGGCGCGTTTTCCCAACCACCAAGCGTGTTGGCGCGTGCGTCGCAACACAAACCAAACACATAAACCAAGGTCACCTTGGTTGGAACGCTAGTTTGCAACCGTCTGGTCACCCCTTATGTTCACACGCCATGCGGTGGGAGCGTTCACATGACAGCAGTGTACGCAAGCCAGTCTTGCATCAACATAAAAACTAATTGTTACCAAGACCACAAACCGCGCGAATTAACTAAAACACAAATACGCCAGCATTCGTTGCGAATACCGTATAATACGTAACACACTAAATCTAAATCGCACTTTTGATTACCTATGATTGAAATTCTTGATCTATTGTTTTATAATGTTCAAAAAATTGTTTTCTCGACAACGCGAAGTACGCAATAAGTAGAATATAATAGAATATATTTTATTGAGTACTGATGAATTTACACATTTGGGATTGAGATCGATTGTGTGAAATAGTGTAACAAGCAATTATCCCCTTGAATTGGCTCCTATAGTCCATTTGCGTTAAGAAAATGCTGCTGATGTTTTCTTTAATATTAATGGTTTAATTTTTACCCCAGAATGAGTACGCCTTCTTTGCAGAAGCCAGTGCATCAGTATGTGTCACTATTTTCTTAACGCGTATAGTCAATTTTGTAGGTTTTTTGCCGGAGGCACGTTGTGGAAGTATGGTTTCCGACTTAGATATGGGCGAAACCGTTGACTACGGTTGGTTCTACGTAAGCTTTTATTAGCGAAAATTCCACGGCCGCGTTTTTATATCGCTTGCCATTTTGATTACTTACTCACTACTAGTAGTAGTATCTTTATTCATAAAAAATACATAATTATGAAGAAACGATTGATAAATAATTAATAGTTGTATACTTAAAAATAGATTTATTAATTAATTTAAATTCCTAAAATAAATAAAATCATTACGTTTCAAAATGCATGCCAATTACACGCCGATTGCATTAGGACTGTTCGAATGTTGGCATAACAACACTGCATTCGAACTTAGGCAGTGGGCATGCAGCTTAAGCGGACATGGTCTTAGAGTGTACTTGTACAATGCTACCCCACAGCCAACGGCTACCGCTGCGCTGTGCCGATGTCGGGCGGCGGCGGGCGCGTGGGCATCGTGGAGCTGCCGCTGGGCGCCACGCCCGTGGCCGCGGCGCCGCCCGGCCACCCTTCCAGCACGCGCGTGCACGCGCTGCTGCACCCGGCACCGCTGCAGGACTGGGCGTGGGACCCCTTCCGTCCGGAGCGTCTGCTCGTGGCCTGCGACGACGGCGAGGTGCGCGAGTGGATCATACCTGAAGGAGGTTCGTAGAACCAATTTATCATTTACACGATAAGAATTTTGTTGGATTTAAGCACGAAAATTTACCCCCTACCGCACCATACTCAACTTCACGCGTCGTGTCTAGCGCAGACAAGACTTTTCTTGATCAGGAGATCTTGAGAAACGAAACGAGTTCTTGCATAGGCCCGGCGACTTTTCTTAACGTGTATAAGCGACCTTATTCTAAGTACCATCGATTATTATGTAATGTCGTGATGCTTTGTAACAATGTCAGTTAATGGTAAAAATGTCTTAAATGATAAATGATATTTATTTTGTAAATAGGTTTAAAAAACACTTTTACACGTCAATTTTGCTAAATTGACGTGTAAAAATAAATGTGCTAAAAGAAGCCCTTATAAACCCTCGATTTCTCTATCAATAATTTGAAGTAATTGCCTAACCCAACCTTCGCCTGAATAACTGTCAAAAGAAGGATGGTCCAATTGGACCAGAAAAAAAAGTGTTGTTACCGTAATGAGACTGTCATCATAACATAATATATTATCGAATGGCATCAGTTTATATCTAAATGCAAGAAGAAAATAGACATTCATTTAAAAAAAAAAATATTTTTGTTTATTATAACACTTGATAATTTCTTATTTATGAACGCATTCGTAATGTTAACATTCTTAGAGAAGTCCAAACTTTTTTTAAAGTTGATATCGATTTAATTTCTAAATCGAATTTAAATTCAAGGTTATGTCAACTGTTTATAATTTTGCTATTTACTTAATCTAAGATAAGCCACTAACAGATTTTTTTTATTATTTAATTGAATTTCAAATCATGAATTAAAAAAATATTTAGCATCATAAAATTGAAAATATAGAAATAATATAGAGCCCATATATTATTTTACTCTTTGATGGAGCCACCCTATTTTTGACAAACAAGATTGTTTACTTTTTTATGTAACATTTTAGGCTTGGATACTAAGTCCTTTAAGCCATGTCTTCGTTTGAACAGTTAATTTGAATATGCATGTAAACATTCTGAGAAATCAATTTTTAAATAAATAAAAATAGGGCTTTACACGTTTTTTTACTCCAAATATTCCATTCAGAAACCAGTTAATCCATTTAATAATTCTATACTTACCTTCTAATCTGGAGCGTCATCGTTTTCTCTCTCTTGGAAGTATCCAAAATCTAACAGATTCTTACTTTTGAAAGAAACAGCCATGTAACGCAGCAACCTCATAAAACATGTAACCTCTAATACAATTGTGCATTCTCCGCCAGGCCTCCAAGAATCAACGAACGAGCCAACCCGTACATTCTCTGCGCACCCCGACAAAATATACATCATCAGATTCCACCCAACGGCCTCCGATGTCCTAACGACGGCGGCTCATGACCTCACCGTCAAGATATGGGACCTTAGTCCAGAGAACCCTGTGGCTTCCATTGTATTGACTGGCCATACTGATCAGATCTTCGCGCTGGACTGGTCGCCTTGCGGGGAGTATCTCGCGACTGTCTGTAAAGATGGACTTATTAGGGTGAGTTATTTTATATAGTACTAGTCGCCCGCCCCGGTTTCGCACTGGTGCAAATTATATACATAAACCTTCCTCGTTTACTAATCTTTCTATTATAGTGTGTTCGCGTTAAAAAAATAGTGACTCATCGTTACCACTCAGCTTAGCCACGCCCCTTGACCAATTAGATGATAGTAAATTAGAAAGCCGTGTTCACATTGACCAGTTGAAATAAGCCGTTCAGATTCGCGTTAAGAAAATAGTGACTCATCGTTGCCGTTCAGTTTACCCACGCGCGCTCCTTGACCAATTAGATCATTGTAAATTTGAAAGCCGTGTTCTCATTCACCAGTTGAAATAAACCCTTCAGATAGTACGGACGCGTTTTTTGTCAATTTTAAAGATGAATATTTTTACCTATTCGTAAAAATAAAAGTGAAAATTCTGACCTTTCAAAATTTCACTGTCACTATTTCCTTAAACGCGAATATACTGTAGTGAAAACCGCATCAAAATCTATTATTGTGTGGTTGAAAAGTTAACGGATAAACAGAGAGTCGCGGAAAGCGGCTTTGTTTTATACTATGTAAAGATGATGATGCAAATACAAATATTGGGCCTACACGGCCTCGTCGACGACTGGTTGTGTCTAAGACGCGCGGGTTTCCTTACGATGTTTACCTTCACCGTTTTGTAATATACAAAGTAATACGCCTTTTTGGGTTTGAATCTATGCCGTACAACTTGATAATACATGTATAGGTATAGGAAAAAAGGTTTTCGTGACGATTCTGCTATTTGTGTAGAAAATAATTGACTGGCCGTCTTGATAGTGAGAGGCAGCGCATTTCGCAGTTACTAGCCCATCAGTATAAAAATAAACGAATGTATCGCAGGTATACAAGCCCCGCTCGTGCAGCACGGCCACGCAGAGCGGGCCGGGCCCGGCCGGCAGCCGCGGCGCGCGCATCGTGTGGGCGCTCAACGGCACGCATCTCGTCGTCACCGGCTTTGACAAGTAAGCTATCTATTGATACACGTGCAAATTTGTCACTGCAGCCCTCGGCTCCATAACACACTCGCCTACAACTCGTACGAATTCCGCCTCGGTCGCAATGACAAACTTTCTACACTTGTATCAAAATGTACTATTTCAGAATCGGTCCACAATTGGCCGAAAAATCGGTGAACATACATAAAAAAATACAGCCGAACATAGAACTTTCTTCTTTTTGAAGTCGGTTAAAAAGTAACTTGTTTGGGTTTTAAAGAGGTAGTTTGTTTTTTTTATTTGTTGGAGGTAATCTCTGAAAGTCCGATTGCTAAAATTTTTTCACCGATAGAAAGCTGCTTTATTCCTGAGCGACATAGGCTATATTACGCGGGCGAAGCCGCGGGCAAAAGTTAGTTTTTAATATTTTATTATTTTTTTCGCATAAAAATCTTGATCCTATCAACAGATGGAGTTTTCCTACTTAATTTTATTTGAAACAGCTTCTCAATACCCAATTGAACATTATTGACAGAGTATCAGAGCGCCAGATCTTGCTGTACAAGGCTAGCGAGCTGTCTGCGCCCGTGTGCACGGTGGGGCTGGACGTGTCTCCCGCTATATTGCAGACGCACATTGACCACGACTCCGGCACTCTGTTCCTGACGGGCCGGGTGAGTACTAACATGAAAGGTATGCGCTTCGGCAATCTTCGTTTTGTAATAGTGTTTCGTATTCCGAAATAGTTTGAACGTAGAGCCATAGAGTAAAAACCCTAAGAAGTTAACACTCATAATCGTATGTGATTTCTTTCGACTCAGTCTCGAAATTAGTGAAATTGACATTTATTGTCTTCGATTTAAGAGTTATTTTCAACTATCATTGTCTGACTGAGTTGATTGGAGTGTAATTTTCTAAATTACACTCCAAAACAGCAATAATTAAACTCAAATTGAAAATATTCAATACGGCAGAAGCTAGTGCACCGTCCCAAGTCGTTTCCTATGGAATAAAACTGGCAAGAACTTCACGATTACTCTTTAAAACAAAAATAGATGCCAATATTTCTATATAAATATTAGTTACATGTTAGTGGAGGACGTTGCCTGCAAAAAGGACTGTATTCCAATCCATGTTCTACTCCACGTCGAATTATGAAATGGTCAGTTACAGTATTAATAATAATAATAATGAATGTGCGATCAAAGGCTTGATCCAGAAAGCGGCACTCCTGGACACGGCTCGTATTGTTAGGAGGTTCCTTTCTCTGGAGCCCTGACCGCCGGTAGCTTGGACCCTGTTCCCGATACCGGTGGGACACTATTTCTTATATTTTTAAATGTTTTTATTTTTTAAGAAATATTTAAAAATGTACATAATAAGTTTTAAGATCGAATAAAGAGAATAATAATAAATTCATTTATTTCAGGCTTGGAATACCCATAGTTACATTACAATTACAATACAATTTACAAAAGTTAAAATTTAAATTTAATAATAATAATACAAAGTCAGATTCAATTCACTGGTTAATACAATGTCAGATTTAGATCAATAAATAACAAAACGTCAGATTCAGTTAATAGATAATACAATGTCAGATTCAGTTCGATAAATAATAAAATGTCAGATTCGGTATTAAACGCGCATAACAACGGACTTAAGTATGTGTGCCGTATGGCAACTGAGTTGAGTGGAGGTCCTTTAAACTGACTTGGATTATGGGTTTTTAGAATATTGCTGTTAGTTTTTAAGTTTTGTTTTGCCGAGCTTTATAGGACCTATCACTGCGCTACTCATGACGTTATCTGTGTCTTGTTAACACTTATTTTTTGTTTCAGGGCGATTCAACGATCTACTGCTACGAGGTGACGAGCGAGGCGCCGCACCTGTGCGCGCTGTCGCACCACCGCTCGCCCACGCTGCACCAAGGCATCGCCTACTTGCAGAAGAATCTAGTCGCCGTTGAGAAGGTACGCTTTACTTGAAGGGTTTAAGCACAGAAGGCTTAACTCTCATAATGAGGCCGCGTAAGGTCTTTTTTACAGCATGGGTAGGATGACAGCAGGACGATATTGTATGAATCCGGCAGCTGTCACCCGCACCATCTCATAGAAATTGTAGTGTTGGTATAATATTTGTGTTTGGCATGTTCATCTTTACATAGTTTATAACAAAGTCACAATTCGCTTCTGTCTGTTTATTCGTAAACATTTAAATATAACATTTTGACGCACTTTCACTATAGTCTATTCACGTTAAGAAAATAGTGAATCATCAGTTCAACTAAAAAGTTAAGGCGTATCCATAACGGGGTAAAAATTTAACCATTAATATAAGCAAACTTTTTATTACACAGTATTTTGAAATATAATTAAAAAGTAGTTATTTTAAAATTTAATCAGTCATCAAAATTTTCGTTTTAATTTTTACGACAATTTTTAATTTGTAGGACAAATTACTATGTATTACGTTCATGCGAAGTCGGCGTGGCAGCCGCAATTTGTTTAAAACAAACCATCGCACCGCAAGAATTTGTGCGAAATCATTGAACCAACTGAATGCATCTGCTTCGTTTTCGTCGCGGCGACGAGCGACCATTCAGAGAAATAAGATTTTAGAGTTTTTGCTATTTTGGAAACTATAGAAACTATTTATTGGAAACTATTTATAAATTACGTCCCAGATACTCCCTCAGAGATATATTTAAAGAAATCAATATAATGACTGTACCTTCACAGTATATTTACGAGAACATTTTTTATGCACATAAAAATATAAATATGTTAAAAAATACAGTGATGTTCATAATTTTAATACTAGGAACAAACACAAATTTGTGGTTCCTACAACCAGGCTGAAAAAAATAGGGGGCTCATTTAGATGCCAATGTATACACTTCTATAATAAACTTCCTAGTCATATTCAACAACTAAGCCTTAATAAATTCAAATTATTTGTAAAGCGAAAACTTTGCCAAAAGGCTTTTTACACTATAAAGGACTATGTTGAGGACCAAAAGGCTTGGGATTGACCTGCTCCAGTACGCACTGCAACTGTTGTCTTATTATTATTATTTTTTCTTTTGTTTTTATTTTTAATTGTGCTTTTTATTATTTATTACAATTCGATATTGTAGATTATTTTTATTTTGCAATTTGACTTTTTTTTTCTATTAATTTTTGACATAAATGTTTACTTTGCTAAAGTATTACATTTTGTAAACTATATTTTTCCTTTTATTATTGTGAACGTGAGGACTATGTTGATTGTTTTTTTTTTTTCCTTTTCAGTAATTTTAATGTATGTCTGGCAATTTGAGTATTTTCTGCGGCCTACCCAAATGTCCTTTCCTTGGTATTGTTCGTCAAGTCGTTGAGCTCCTTAGTAGTCCTGAGTTGAGCTTTACGAATACTGACAAATGCTTGCACTGACTGGACAGGTCCACTCAAATCTGTATGGTTCTTTCTTCAAAAGACCATTTCAGACAAATCTGCATGGTTCTCATGTGATTTGACCATTACATATTTACTGTATGGACTTTAAAAGAGACTTTGACCCCTGAGTTTGTTTCGGTGTTTCTTCTCAGGGTAGTCAGCTAGGAAACACCGGCCTCATCTAGTTTAAAAATGAGGAAAAAAAAAATTGACGTGTAAAAGTGTTTTTTAAACCTATTTACAAAATAAATATTATTTATCATTTATAGTGTATTCGGGATAAGAAAATAGTGACTCATCGTTGTCACTCAGCTTAGCCCCTTGACTAATTAGATTCTAGTAAATTAAAAAGTCGTGTTCACGTTGACCTGTTCAAGTAAGCCCTTCAGGCCACGGTTTTTGACAATTTTAAAAATGAATACCTCACCTATTCGTAAATACATAAGTGAGAATTCTGATGATTATGATTTAATTTAAAAATAGCATAGCATAGTCGGCCTTATAATGTTCCCACTGTTGGGACTCAGGCCTCCTCTCTAGGCGCTCTAGCTCCATACCCTCTGTATGGGCCTTAATCCACCACGCGGGCCCAGTGCGGGATGGTGGATGTCACATGTCTCATCGTGCATCATGCATCGTGAGGAAACATGCCGGTTTCCTCACGATGTTTTCCTTCACCGTTTTGAGAGCAGTGGTGATGAAATAAATTACACAAAGTAATGCGCCTGGCTGGGTTGGAACCCGCAACCTACAACTCGTAAGTCGGAGCCGTTACCACTCGGCCACCACTGCTCTAATTTAAAAATATTACTTAATAATTATTTTTGACAATACTGTGTAATAAAAAGTTTGTTTTAATATAATTGTTTAAGTTTTGCCCCAGTAAGAATACGTCTTTACTTTGCAGTTGCACTGATTAATAACTATTTTCTTAACGCGTAAGTAAGTAAGTTTATTATGTATGTCACACTATAGTCTACACTATAGTGTGACATACATAATAAACTCACCTTTTTTCCTCACGGCGTAGGCCCAAAACTAAAGAAGAACTCTATACTATACTCCATTCGCGATAAGATTAGACATTTAAACAAAGCCTTTTTACTGACTGTTTAACCGATTTTGACTCCTATTCCCTAGGCATAAGGTTGGCATTAAAAGCAAAAAGTGGTTACAATACAAACTGTTTACTGCAGCCGCCATTTATCATGCCAATGCAATAAATGTCAAAATCGGTTAGCCCTTTACACCCGAAGAAAAAACTTTCAAGTATTAAAAAAAAAAGTTGGTTGAGGTGATTTCTAGAAGTTTAAGGAAACTAGGAAAAATGCAAAGAAAAATCCTGAAGTTACAGATTTCCTGAAAAGGTGCCCTCACGATCGTGACACTTAGGTATTACTTACAAGTCTCACGATAGTGAGTGTTATCTTTTTTTATTTTATTTTTCTTAAAAAAACAACGAATTAAGTACTAATCATTTTTTATTTATACAAATTACCTCTTTATTAATCAGTCTTTATCATTTAACAAAAAATAAACCTCCTTTTAACTATTTCTCTAACAAAAATCAATAAATTTCTCAAAATAAACAAAGTCAATCTCTGACAAACTTTAAATCACAGAATAATAATTATTTTACCCTCTAGGAACAAAATCGAGATCACAAGTCATTTAAAAATATAGCAAGAATAGCAAAAAATATAACAACGACTAGATATTATGGTTTGAGGTGATACAATTGGAAACAGTTTTGATTTCGAGAAAGACACAGATAAACACCACACTTGGAACATTTTATCTTTGATCGGCTATGGCATCTCTCCATCATGCAAGACCTTGGTGCCTTTATGTCATCAAACACAGCCAGGTGGTCATATCCATCATATCTTTTGCCCTGTGATGGCCGTATTGGTCTGTATTGTCTATTGACAGGAGGTGGCTCGTTTTCATTATCGTCTTCGCGGCGGTCTTGTTCTGGAAAATTTGTTAAAGCATCAGCAACACTGAAACGAAAATCCAACAGTGTTAGAATATCCTTTCTTGAGTAATCATTTGCCATGCAGTCATTTTTGTACAGTCGCCAAGAATTAACCAACGCCAAATCTAAAAAGTGGATGATGACTTTCAAAGACCATTTTCTTGTCTTGATGAAGGTACGATAATACTCCATTTGCTGGTCAAGAATGTCAACGCCGCCCATGTGTTGATTGTACTGTTGAATAATTTTAGGAGCTGGCACATCAATGTAACCTCTCTGTTTATCCCACCGTTTGACAGTAGTACCCGACGAAGTTCCTGTACAGTTAGATGCCATGATCACAGACTTATTGTCCTTCCATTTAACAATGACAGTCGAATCCCTGGTGTAATGCTGACTTTCGCCGCGAATCATAGCCGAATCTTGTTTGAATTTGCAAGCGGCTCGGTCTGGGATACGATTAAACATGATTGTACCAGTGCTGTGTATATTTCTCCGATTCATTTCTTCCACTAAAGGAACCGTAGTGAAAAAACGATCATGATACACACAACTTCCTGAAGGGACACCTCTGGTCAAATGGAGTACGACAGAAGGTCCCAAACCTAAAGATGTATCACCAAACATTGTATTAGCGCCTCTGTAAATCTCGAAATCAAGCATCAGACCTTCGCTAGTGGTAAGAACAAAATTTTTCAAGCCTACTGGTCGTGGTTTATTTTTGACAACTTGACGCAAACAACATCGGCCACTGAAAGGTATCATTTGCTCATCTATGGAATAATAAGACGGAACTCTTTCCAGTTTGTTGCAAGTATCCTGAACCCGTTTGATTATCGGTTGTAACTTCCAAAGTGGATTGTTAGTCTCGGTTTCTGTTGGCTGATCGTGATCAACTACATGAAGAGCATTGCGTAAAGTAATAAATCGGTCGCGCACTATTTTATCGGCAATAAGTCCAATCTTCATATTAGCTCGCCAGTACATCGGCATTCGTGGGTATGGAAGGCAACCCATGATAATATGAACACCAAACACTTTAGCTATTTCAGCTTTTGTGGTTTTGAGTTCTCGGCCCGTCTTACGCAAGTAATATAAATTCGTACATCGCGCAGTCTCCTCGTAGAAGTTTTCATCGAAATAATCATGAAAGTATTCTGATGGTGTTCGTACTGGGTTTTTTGGTAAAGTTGTATAGTCATGTGGCTTATCGATAAAAGGAATAGTCTTCCAGGTTTCTCTATGACCATGTTGCTGTAAATTTCGCCGAGTCGTGGTGGGACGAGAACGTCCTCTGCGTGATAGCCTTCGCTGCGAAGTAGTACCACGGGAACGCTCTCTGCTTCTAACTTGCTGCAAAATGGTATAGTGAGGGCGTCCCCTATTTGGGGACGTTACCTGATTTAGAGGTTCGGGTTCTATTTCATCGCCTGAACCTTCAAAAACGTCGTCCTCACCTACAAGATCAGCGAGAACACGCGGCTCCACTTCAAAGTCTTCTACGTCGTGGAATTCTTCAATATCTGACTCGGTTCCATCGCCAAGAAGTTGCAATATACGGTCGTCAGATATAGGAAGCACTAAAATAAAAAAACAATAAACTGATTAGCCATATTACCATTTTTTTTTTTTAAATAAATAAAAGAATACGTTGAAATCAATTTTTAGGGTTACACCCGAGGGACCACGATCGTGCTACTTGAAGTTTAGTTGAACTTTGTATGTAACTTACAAAACAAAATAGCAAAAATAGATCGTAATTCATTGGATTAATGTTTAATTAGTAAAATAAAACAGAAATAATACTCAAAATATGACAATAAACAATAAAACACAATACTTACACGTGCCGCCGGTTGGATCAAAAAACGCAGCCATCTTGTACCTCCAACTGAGACAAACTAAAAATTTATTCCGCGACTCCGGCGTCATTCCGCGTGAGTACACATCTCTCACGATCGATCGTCGTCGGTTGCGTTCGCAAAAACGAATCTCCGCGGCCCTCAGATTTTTTTAAAGATACCCGCACTATCGTATACCGTCGGGTGTAAAGGGACGGACAGTAAGAAAGGTTAATATAGGTCATTCATATAAGGTCATTATAGGCACGTATATTTACATAAGGATACGTTTCAGGTGGAGTTTGCACGAGCTCTACGACTCACCAATGGAACCATCGAGCCCCTTTCATTCACTGTACCCAGAATAAAGGTAAGATTTTGTTTTATTATTGATATACTCACGCTTGACCACTGTCTCACCTTATGGTAGGCGATGGTGTGGTCGACGATAAAGCACGCTTGCCTAGAAGTAACCTATTCACTCTTTACTTAAAGATGCCCAGGTTGAAGCTATCAGGAAACATAGACTCCGACAGGGAATTCCACTCCTTAGCTGTACGCACAATAAAATCGTTTCCTAAAACGTTGTGTACGCATGTACCGGTGGCGCAACGCCGTGCGTCTAGTGACCAGATGATCGAACGGGCGCGTGCGCAATCAAATTGTGCAGTTCCAATGCATACTCCCGGAAATGTAAACGATAGAAAACCGGTAGCTTAACAACTCAGCGTCCATGCTCAAGTTTTTGGAGTTTTGACTCTACGAGTGCATCATTGCATCTTCTATGCCATCATCATCTTCCTGCCCTTGTCCCGTTTTATTTGGGGTCGGCGCAACACTTTTTTTTTCTTCCATTCTGTCCTGTCACTCGTCACGCTATCACTAACTCCCTTTTCTTTCATATCACTTCTCACACAATCCATCCATCTTTTCTTTGGTCTCCCTCTCCCTCTCCATCCATTACATTACAACTTATATATATTTGTATGTATTATTTGCACGACAAACCATAAGAATACAGTGAAATCATTTTTAATTGTTTCCATCAATTTTCTGCCAAATAAATCATTCATTTATCCATTAGGATCCATTCATTCATCTTGAGTGTTGACTTATATCGAGAGTAGACCTGTGTCGATCGATCATTTATCGTAACCCGGGTCGATCATGACCCACTCGTATGGTGATCGGGTTAAAAAGATTCGATCATTTCGATCATTTGGGTCGCAGTTCATAAAGAATAACTGCGTCCTGAATATTGCGATCCGATTTTTAGATTACGTGTCGCGACTCGCGGGTCATAAGTTACCAGTGCAACTGATTGGATCTCTTCAAACAAAATTCAATCACGCGATCGACAGTGTCGCGAGCCATCCTATACAAACCGGTTTTCTTTTGAAGAAAGAGTGAGGTGAATGAAAGTGACTGCATCATGTATGTAAACGAAAGAGATAGAAGACATTTTGCTTGTTACGTCGTGTTGTGTGATTGAACGCACGACTCAATCGATTTTACGAGCACGCAATTAGTTACCATAAATATATGAAAATAAAGTCCAATTTGGCTTATTTTGTTATCTGATAATCGAGTCAAATAAGATCGGGTGCTTTTGAGATTCGTGATTCTATCATTCGGGTACAGGTTGCGATCGAATCAAAAAGATTCGATCAATCGTGATCGACACAGGTCTAATCGAGAGCACATACAATGCAACGACTCGCGTACCTTTTAAAATAGCGATACTGTGATAGAATTCGAATACTCTCCGTCACGATAGTTCTGTAGAAACGGCGTGTAAGAGCAGGGCCACACGATGCGTTGCGGCGCCGCACCGCATCGTGTGGCCTGGCCCTAAGAGCTTTCGAAGGCTACGCGGACTATGTGTGCAAGTTCTGAGGAAAATGTGTTGGTACGAGTTCTGATGAATTTGTTGCAACAAACAAATGATTTTTTTCAATGAGAGTGATTAGAGTAGAAGTGGTAAACCACCGTGGATAATGAGAAACTTATCAGTCTTGTGTACGGAAACAAATGTTTGTGGGACATGAGTGGCAAAAATTATCCCAACTTTTCCGTTTGGTCCGACAAATCTTGACGTAACATTTGAAACTCTTTTTTATCGTCTCTGCTGGAAAATAATTGTTCAATCTGTTTTTTCAACATTTAATAATATTAACATACCTAATGGACTTTCAAGAAAGAAAAAAATCATCAAGTTCTATCAGAATATAAGGAAATGCGCACAGTGTAACCGCCTCGTTGTGACTATCATTTCGGAAACACTCACCGAACACATTTTTGTTAGATTTCGCATCCATAATAACCGTAGCTTAAGTCCGCGCCACGAACGCCCCGAGGTTTCACGATGTGTCTCACGGCTCGGCGTCCTGATTCACTTCTCGGCTCCGCGCTGCTCACCACGAAGCAGTTGGCCATTTCAAGCACCGTCACGTTGCGTCGTATATCTTTAAGGGGCCGTTCAAGTATTACGTAAGCAGATTTTTTTGCAAATTTTAAACCCCCCCTCCCCCTTGTCAGCAAAAGTAATCAAGCTCTCACCTCCATGCTTATGTAAACATTGGAACAAGCATTTGTCAATGTGTTGGTTTCGTTATTAATTTATGAACAGTAGTTGTAAGTCTAGAAATAAGAAATAGGCTTGAAATAAAGGGAAAAACAAACTTCATGTAAAATTTAGACATATAAATTCAAATTAACAGTCCTCAGTCCATGATACACGAATCCATGACTCTAAATCTTCAATGACATTAGATGTTTGTTGCTCAGTGATGTGTCTCTGCTCACTTTCTTGTGATTTTGAAATGTCGACATCGTTCTCTTAAAAACAACTGGGCAAGTGCGAGTCGGACTCGCGCACTGAGGGTTCCTAACAAACTTGAAAGGTAAATTGCGGTTTACGATTTATGATGTATTAAAAAAAAAATACTTACTAGATCTCGTTCAAACCAATTTTCGGTGGAAGTTTGCATGGTAATGTACATTATATATTTTTTTTAGTTTTATCATTCTCTTATGTTAGAAGTTACAGGGGGGGGGGGACACATTTTACCACTTTGGAAGTGTCTCTCGCGCAAACTATTCAGTTTAGAAAAAAATATATTAGAAACCTCAATATCATTTTTGAAGACCTATCCATAGATACCCCACGTATGGGTTTGATGAAAAAAAAAATTTGAGTTTCAGTTCTAAATATGGGGAACCCCCAAAATTTATTGTTTTTCTTCTATGTTTGTATGAAAATCTTAATGCGGTTTACAGAATACATCTACTTACTTACCAAGTTTCAATAGTATAGTTCCTTATAGTTTCGGAAAAATTGGCTGTGACATACGGACTGACAGACAGACAGACATGACGAATCTACAAGGGTTCCGTTGAGATTGAGATTTATTTATTTGCATAAACATGTGTAAATAATATACATGGTAAAATGCTTATTATAGGTGTTACAAAAATATTCCTTGGCTCAACATGTTTGACCATTCATTCGACACGTTTTTTGCCATTTGGCTACGGAACCCTAAAAACTAAAAACAAAATATATACTGCTGACGTAATCACCATCTAGACCCCCCATCCCCCATGTCATCAAAAAAAAAGCAAAGCAACGACCCCCACACCTGTAGTGCTTACGTAATACTAGAATGGCCCCTGATAACTTCTCTAACTCGATGTCGCCTTGATACTAAGCGATCACTGCGTTCATTTATCGCGGCAAAACATGACAGGACGCTTTTTGGTTCTGTTTGCGCGATGACACGTTCGGGTTTGCGGTACTGAAGAATGCGATGATCACATATTCGCGTATATTATGACGATGCTTGACCCTAATGCAGTATAATTATGTGCACAGAGCGAGTTATTCCAAGACGACTTGTTCCCCCCGACGCTGGTGACGTGGCAGGCGTGGCTCAGCGGCGCCGACTGGCTCGCGGGCGCATCGGTAACGCCCCACATTGTGAGCCTGCAGCCGCCCGGCATGGAACCTCGTAAGTACAAGATGACTTGTTCCCCCCGACGCTAGTAACCTTATAATGTTACAGTAAGTTGTTCTATATCACGAAGACAAGTTGTTCTTGGTTTTGTGTGTAGATTCACGGACGCACTGTTTGTGTGTGCGTAAGCCAACTTCTGTGACAACGAGCACTTCGAGTTTAAGCACAAAAAAAAAATGTCTTACACACTCATCTAAAACTACCTCAGCTTGATTAAATGAAACAAACCGCCCCGTCAGGCTATTGGAGTAAAATGTTTTTGCGCACTATATCCCGATGAGATTGACCGGAATTCACTCAAGAGAATTAATAGCGTGTTATACTTTCCCGCTCTAAGTGGAACAAGAATCTTCAGAGTATTATTGACTCAAACCCACCTGTGTTCCACTTTCAAACAATGCCACAACTCTGGCAGCCTGTTATCCCAGATCTACAATAAGCATGTACTTTTCCCCACTAGTGTCGGCGCACACGGCGGCGTCGCCGGTGTCGCGCGAGGCCCGCGACAAGCCGGGCGCACAGAAGCCCAAGCCCGACCTTATCAAGTCGCACGTGCCGCAGGATGCCAAGGCTAAAGAGGACAGTGTGAGTATACTATATTACCGGATTATTGTTAACTCCGCAACATTGTAATAAATCTTGCTTAGAACATGTAACATAATAAATGCACATCCTAAAAGTAGTATATTTAAAATCGGCAACAATCAGACACAACAGCAACACACACAAAAACAACACATAACAATACAACAACATACAACAACAACGCCCACAACAACATACAACAACAACAACATACTACTTTACGTTTTCAGCTATTTTTGTAATAGGTAATTTTAGAATGATTATTTTATAAGTCAATAAATATTTTAGAATAAAAAAGAACCTATTTTGATAAATCTTGATTGCATCACTAGCGTATTTGACTATTATATTATTTGCCTACTATTAGGATAAATAATTTCTTAAAAAAACATGAATTTAAGTAAAATTTCAGTGCTGAATTTATTGTTGTAACTTATTTTTAATTGGAATGTATATTATAAGTATCAAATAGTACGAATCCATTTAAGCCAATTTAAGCCAATGTCTATTTCAATTTTTATTCATCGCCGTAGCGATCCCACTAACCAATTCAATGCTCCACAGATAATGAAATCCATAAGCGCCAAAGTGCAGATCAACTTGAAGCTTGAACAAGATAGCATGGAAGGAGTGGACGAAGCCGAATGGGAGCAGTGAGAGGTAACCCGACTAAATCAAGTGCAATTGAACAACCTTAGCTTGTAGTGTTATTTAGAGGCTCCCGTACTCGGTCGCGTTATATGCATCGTCGACTGACCGCCCGTAGACAGGCTTTGACGGCACAAATAAAGTTGCTTATGGAAGACAATATTGTGAAGATCTTATTTTTTTGTTTGTGTTGGCGCTACACTTAGTGTGTTTGTATAAATATTCGCGTTATTTTACATTAAGTAAAATGAACTTAATTCGAATGAGTTGAAGGTATATTTTGTATTGTGGTTAAATATTTGAACAAATAATCCGAACTCAAGTGACAGCAATTTCAGAATTCGAAATATTAAGAAAGTTTGTAATCGTACAATGATCATTTATAATAACGAATTTATAGCTAGTAGCAATTGCAGAACATTGAGAATTTGAAATAGAAATTCTGAAAAAATAATGTTTATTGATTTTACAGATCTCTTAGAATGACTATGTACCATAATAATAATTAATGTTAAAAAAAACATTATGAAATACAATTTTTTTAAAATATGATCGCCATTTTGGGTTTATTGTGACGTATTATTTTTGTATTCTTCTCAATAAACCCTTTTAATTGATGCATAGATATATCATGGGCGTACATAAAAAATAACTAGTCCGCCATATTGGATTTAGAATGACGTTACTTATACTCCATTTGCATTAAGATTAGACATTTAAACAAACGTTTTTTTACTGTCTTTTCAACCGATTTTAACTTCTATTGCGTTGGTGGCATGACAAAAGGCGGTTGCAGTAACTAGTTGGTATTGTAACCACTTTTTTTCCATCCTTATGCCTACGCAATAGAAGTCAAAATCGGTTGAAAGGACAGTAAAAAATGTTTTGTTTAAATGTCTAATCTTAATGCGAATGGAGGATGGATGGATAGTTGATCATGCATTGTCATCTAAACTGGACATGTCTGCAAAGTTACAGCTCAATCAGTTTACGGAAACTGTTTTAAAATTCATTTGTAAGGTTTTGCAAACATACATACATAATACAGGGTGTCTTTGACATCGACGCACAAACGACAACCACGGATCCAGTACATGATTCTGGACCCCCCAGTGGTGGAATTTTTCGTCAGCTTTTTCCTAATTAAAAAAAAAAATGATTAGAATAACGATATTGTCTACCCCGATGATATTTTATTAATAAAAAAAAATTAATTAAAAAGTCATTGGGGTAGATAAAATCGTTATTCTAATCAATCCCGATGATATTTTTAATTTTAAAAGTAACTCATTAATTTTTACTTAAATGTTAGGATAACGATTTTATACAGTTTAAATTAAAATACGTAGTTTTTTTTTTTAAATAGGAAAAACCCACGAATAATTCCACCACCGAGGGGTCCAGAATCATGTACTGGATCCGTGGTCGTGGATCATCAAAGACACCCTGTATGCAAGTTGACAAGCAAAGCAAAGTGAGCAAAGCTTGTAAAAATAAGTCGATTAATATTATTTAAAAGTATTTCGACAACTTTATTTGTACCGCCATAGCCACACTAGCCTCCTCGCAGAATAAAATTAACTTTTTATACCTAACAATAACTTGGGATTTCTAAATATTTTATAGAAATTTTTCCCGTCGATCCCATTTTTACATTTTAATCTTAGATATCAAATAGTCGTGGTAATGTAGAGTACTAGAATAATAATATGTCGGCACATAAGTCCAATAATATGTACTGATTATAGTTTAAGTCATATGTCAGAATATCGTGGGATTTGGAAACAAGAGCAATGCGTTGATTAAGGATATAAAATATGCATTAAAAAAAATCTGGTTTTATCACAGTATTTATACACAAATCACTTAGAACTAAATGTACTAAACTATGTACCTAACATACAAAATATATTTAACATCAAAATATACTTAGGCGTTGGAAGCCACATCGTTGTTTAATTTATTTAAAACTGACCCGGCGGACTTCATACCGCCTAACAGTCAATGTATGTAGTATATCTTTCGATATAGTCAACCGATTGCGATGAAACAAAGCCTAAGTAATATATCAAGTTACACACAATTTTAATGTATAAAAGTTATCTACATCGATTTTGTACATTTTATGTGATGAGCACTCAACTAAAAATTTCTACAGATTTATTATATATGTATAAATGAACTAACATGAAATCAGAGATGCCCCAATTTTGATTATTATGCAAATTTGAATTGTAATAAAATAAGCGTGGACAAACAAAAGGGATTTGTGGATTGTGTCTCATGCAAAAATAGCTTTTATTTCCAAATGCTCACGATTCAAAATATCAAATTCAATGCTCACGGCCAGTAACATTTTCATTGCCGCACTGCTGAATTAAATTATTTGCTGTTTAACGCTAACTCGTGATCTCATAGATTTTCGACCAAAACTTAGCCTACCAAGCTCATAGTATGCTCATTATAACGCGTTTCTTATTGACCCTACATTGTTGTAATAAGGACTTCGTATAGATAGAAAAAAAGTTCTCGAATGCTCAAAATTCCTGTTTAAATTGACACAAATCGGGCGCTTACCGCAGACTTTGTCGTAAGCGACAATCTTTTCGCACAAAGCAATTTATATCTTGAGCGATACGAGTAAGATAAAAAACGCCTGTTCGATAAAATGTCGCTTACGGTAAATAGGCGGTAAGGGCTCGAAATCATTAGTCGACTTTTGTCTGTAAACTAATCATATCGATACTCTTAGTATCGATAAACTGTATCGATTTAAATCAACTATTGCATAAAGTTTTTATTAAACAAAAAGGTGTCAGCGTAACATTCCTACATTTTGCCATAAAAAAAATGCATTTATTTATATCGCGAATTTACTTTATTTATGAATTAAACAAAAAATATTGATTATACGTATGATTTGTATGTAAGGATGTGTAGGGTATTCTTACTTATTAGGGAATTGACAATTTACAATGTAACCGATATTATTCTATAGTCACCATTAATATTGCTAGAAACTTTACTGACTTGTAGTTATTGTGAATCTTAAATTCTACAACAGAATATTATACGTATCTTTCTAACTACACTCACCATATTTCATCATCATCATTTCAGCCGAAAGACGTCCACTGTTGGACATAGGCCTCCCCCAAGCGTCGCATTCATCGGATATGTGACGCACAGACACACCATATTTATGTTTTCATATTGCAATATACGTAAATGACATATTAAAAAACATTTTCACTTAATACTAAGATTTGCAATGGCTACCAAGTTAGTGTGGCAACACATCGAAGTCGGGGTTCGTTAGTGCTCACGAAATCTCTTAGACTTCTATAGACAGTAAAATATTGAAAGAAAATGGGTTCTAGACTGTCCCTTTGATAAAGAAAAAAGTTCTAGATTGTCCCTTTGGTAAAAACAAGTTCTAAAATGTCCCTTTCTAATGAAAGTGACCTTTTAATTATTTAAAAGGGGTCTAAACAGTCCTTTTGATTAATAAAGGTTTCTAGATTGACCCTTTGATGAATAACGATTTCTGAATTGTATCCTTTCATAAATCAAAAGTGATAAAATTGTATTTTTTTTGATAAATAATGGGTTCTAATTTCTCCCTTTGACAAATAATGGGTTCTAGCTTCTCCTTTGACAAATAATGGGTTCTAACTTCTCCTTTGACAAATAATGGGTTCAAACTTGTCCCTTTGATAAATAAAGGGTTCTAGATTGACCCTTAGATGAATAAAAAATTCTGGATTGTACCTTTCATAAATAAAAGGTGTTTAAATTGTCCCTTTGACAAATAATGGGTTCAAACTTGTCCCTTTGATAAATAAAGGGTTCTAGATTGACCCTTAGATGAATAAATAATTCTGGATTGTACCTTTCATAAATAAAAGGTGTTTAAATTGTCCCTTTGATAAATAATGGGTTCTAACTTCTCTCTTTAATAAATAAAGGGTTCTAGATTGACCCTTTGATGAATAAATAATTCTGGATTGTACCTTTCATAAATAAAAGGTGTTTAAATTGTTCCTTTGACAAATAATGGGTTCTAACTTGTCCCTTTGATAAAGGGTTCTAGATTGCCCCTTTGACTATTAAAGGGTTCTAGATTGACCCTTTGATGAATAAAGAATTCGGGATTCTACCTTTCATAAATAAAAGGTGTTTAAATTGTCCCTTTTAGAAATAATGGGTTCTGGGTTGTCCCTTTGATAAATAAAGGGTTCTAAGATTTCCCTTTGATAAATGCAGTTTGTCGATCGAGCTAAAGTAATAAATATGATGTTAATGGATTTACACTATGTAATACTCAAGAATCATGAAACTAAATGCCTCGTCTTCGATGCGTCCCTATCTTAGTCTTTGTATATGAAAAAAAATAATATATCTGTAATGAATGAAGCGCGACTTAGTACCGCTAGTTGATGCCATAAACACATCACGTTTTGCTCAAAACGCCAAAGACTATGTTTTTCTTGTCAATGTGTTGAAATTGTATTAGTTTATATTTTATTTGAAAACTTATATGAGATGTGACAGTAACTGATACAGCGAAACTCAAGTCGTCATCAGTCAAAAGTATTTATTTGAAAGTCATAAAACTTGGCGAAATTCTGTAAAAGTTGATCTGTAAAACACATCTCACCACTATTTCTCTAATACTTATATTGCAAGAAGTCTGTCCTACCTGCAATCGACAGACAATTCTAGATAGCTAGATTTTATACCTAGTATTAAATGAATCTCATTTTTTGAAATCGTGTATTTAATATTCCCATTCAAAATTGAACTTTAAAGTCACGAAGTTAAAAGTTAAAAAGCGCATCAATAGGCCTACTAGAGCGAGTAAGAGGAAGAGACAAAAGTCAAGAATGTCGTACTCAAGCTTTCGTATTTTACTTAAATATTTACGAATAGGTGTAATTTTATTCACTAGTCAAAAAATATATACTTTAAATGGGAAGATTCTTAAAAATATATTCAAAATGTATTACTTTATGATTAATTTATAATTAAGATTTCTATGTATATTTTTAGTTTAGATTTTAAGCGAGTTGTTGTCGGTGAGCTTCTGATATAAATAAGTACTATGTTCACATATTAAACTATAAAAACTGGAACAAATATAACTAGTGTATAAACAATAGCATCCTATAGCTTTAGGAGACTGAAGGTGTTCTGGATTGCTCAAATCATAAGTTTACACTTTAAAAATCAAGAATATTGTAATGAAATTTAATAAAAATGGAGCTCGTGAACCACTACTACGCGCTGTCGACGAATTGGGCTCGCATGAGCTACCCTAGATATTTTAGGCGTTTACACTGAGTTTTTGGCCGATTTCGACCTCACGCCGAAGTCGGCAGACAGTTCAGAGTAATTTGCACTGGACCACGCGCCATAACTCATGAAAGAGGAGCTATGCGGTCCAATAATCCTTAGTTTTAGTTCGCGAGGAACTAGTTGGCCGCTTAGGTATGTGAGCGGTGAGACGGAGCGGCGCGGGGCGCACTACTCAGCCCTGCGTTCAAAAATAACCCCAGTAGCTTCGAGTTGCAACCCAGAGTCGTTCTTTTATAACTCGAGTAGCTACCCTAGAGTTAACCCAACTAACTCTAACTCCGAGCAGGGTAAGCGGTCTACTAGGTACACGTTCAAAAATGCGAGCTTAGAGTATCTACCCGATGACGTCATTAGAGTTAACTCTAATCTCATTTTTGAACGCACGGCAGTACGTGCGTTGCAACCCGCCGCCTCACCCCTGTCCCCACCTAAGCGGCCAACTAGTTCCTCGCGGACTATAGTCACCTACTGGGCCAGAACAATTTAAGGAGACGATAAAAAGAGATAACTATACACTTTGATTAGCGCTATCTCTTTCTTTCCACTGAACAGACCAAGTTAGTTTAACTATAGAAAATATACCAGAATATCACCGACAACATCCATACGCTACATACTATTGCACATTGTATTCATATCAAATAAAATAAATCACCATATTATATTGTTTGTTTGTAAGAACGCACCTTTGGTAAAACAAGTATTAAACATAGTAAGATTATGGCAAGAGAAAGAGGTCTTATAGAATGGGTTGTGGACTTAGTAACAGCGGGCGTATAAACTGAGCGGGTATTCTAAAAGTGGGTCTACGTTAGAAGAGTCGAACACGAGCGGAGCACGAGCCGAGCACGACCGACACAACACGAAGTTGAGCTCGGCTCGTGCTCGGCTTCTCTAACGTAGACCCACCTTAGTAAAGTTACAAATATGTTCATTATATTATTTTACTGCGAAGCTCCTACGAGAGCTTCGAACGGGTCTTACAAATCTTTGAAATTCTCGGGTTCTTGTCTACTATAATATTTTATGCGTGTATTTTACATCTAAATTTTCCTCATGAATCACTCTGTCTACTGGTGAAAACCGCATGAAAATTCGTTCAGTGGTTTTTTTATATTTATCGCGAACAAATAGACAGTCAAGTTCATAGTTCTTCTAATATTATTGTACACATATCTCTATGCTGCTGCAAACAAAATGCAACTATCCAGTATAAAATATACGACGTGTCTTTTGAAATAAAAATACAATTTTGCTAGGCGTTTGGTATCAATCAAATATACGATATATGCAAAAGAGAACTCCTAAAAAAGAAAATCGGCCGTTTAGTACATTTTTGGACGCATAAAAAATATATAAACATTCGATATTGCCAATGAATTCGTCTTAATTGGTGAGTATATTATCTTTATTTACCTATACAACTCTCCCTATTTTTATTGATTTTAAACGTTCATTACACGTACATACGTTACGTACATTATTGAAACCCGTTCTTGCAAAGTACCACATCCTTATCTATTTTCGAACAGTTTTATTCATTCTACATTATTTCAAAGATTCAAACTAAAAGTAACATTTATTTGACGGTTTCTCATTGTTCAAGTTTCAGCTTAGTCAGCAATATTAATTTGTTAAGTTGAGCTTAAAATATTTGTTAACTTTTATACTAAACTTTGTTATCAAGATAAAATGAGTATAATTTAATAATAAAATTTTGAGACAATATCGTGATATTAATGTCTAGAAAATCTCAAATATCATTTAATCTGTTTTTTAAGACATATTTATGAGCTGGCAATTATATAAGTTACATCTATTATGCAACTTAGTAAAGAAATCGTTAAATGAATTATTTCTTGGATGCACAAAATCTTACCAACATTAATTAGCTCTCTAATTAATTACCTTACCAAAGTTGTGAAATGACAATAAATTTATTTTGTAACCTTAAACCTTCCTTGTCACTTCAAATTGTTTCGTCCAAAACATGAATGTATTTAATACGTATAAAAATTGCTACAAAATTGGAAATCCAGTGCCAATATTTCCTCCTTTGTTTGATTATTATGAAATCGGCGTTAGAAGTCGTACCTTTTCCCTAATACTTCTTTGATAAAATTGATCGAAACAAGAAACGTGTTTCGAGGTGATTAAACTTTCTTCTGACAGCTGTCATTAAGAATTGGCGCCAAAAGTTTTGTCAATTTTATCAAAGGAGGGACATGTAATGTAATATGATCACAGACGATACCCTCATTGTGTGAGTGCGTGTAATTTTTGGATGTTGTAAACCTACAGATATCCTAGCGTTAAGGCTCAATATTTGGAGATATTTTTATTATTTTGCATTTTTTTATTAAACTCTTGCTAAATTATTGAGTGTTTTATTTGTTAACCTGAAGTTTTCAAAAAATGAAAGGCCTGTTTTGACATCTGTCAAAACGAATACTTAAATACGCAAAAAGAATACTCGCAATATATTCCATCATATTATTTAACGCGCCAAAAAATTTATGTATTTTTTTAAAACACTGTAATTAATTATTATTTTATTGTTTCTTACAGTTTCGTTCCAAGTTACATTCTAGGGTATTTCTCAAATGTCAAAACTGGCCTTTTATTTTTTAACGAGTTTAACGAAGTTTAGATTACTGGTTCCCAAAGCCCAAGGTTGATTGGTAGAGAATGCCTAAGGCATTAAGTCCGCCATTTTACTTTGTTGCATGAAGATTAAATAAATAAATACTATTTCACAACAGTACACGTCCTCTTTATTCGATTCTGGCTACTGCATCATTCTACTTGAAGGTGACCCTTGCTTCAATTACTTCAACAAAAAATCCTCTGTAAAAACCCATTTTGATGATACTGACATTACCAATTAAAGATACGAACAGGCAATAAAAACAACACGCAATTTAATAGTTTCGGGAATTGACCGAATAAACATAGGTACCTAAACGTGATGGTACAGAAAACTGACACTGCACTGTAATGAGGTTGTGTGTTTATCCAAAAAACGGGCCAAGTGCGAGCCGGATTTGCACACGAAGGGTTCCGTACTACAATAATAAAATCGAACAAGAAAACGCCGACGAAATAACGTTTACTTTCTTTATTTTAATGTTATTAGTTGAAATGGCAATAGAAATACACATTCTGTGAAAATTTCAACTCTACCTCTTACGATTTATGAGATACAGCCCGCTGATAGACGGACAGACAGATGGACGGAACAGTGAAGGCTTAGTAATAGGGTCCCGTTGGCACCTTTCTGGTACGGAAACCTAAAAAAGGGATCTTATAAAGTAATAATAATTCACAACTATCACACAACGCCGCCGCCGTCTAGTCCCAAGCTAAGCAGAGCTTGTGTTATGAGTACTAGACAACTGATAAACATGTATAAATATTTCTAAATACATATTATAGATAAATTACACCCAGACACAGAACAAATGATCGTGTTTATCGCACAAACATTTGTCCTGGGTGGGAATCGAACCCACGACCTCCGGCATTGCAGTCAGGGTCACTAACTACTAAATCAACAGGCCAGTCAAAAATTAAAAGTCAAAGATTCCGTTTCTCCTTTGAGGTTGGAAAAAAATAACTTTTTCAGGGCAAAATTGCGGGCCAATTCTTTAGGAATGAATCCAGTTCATCTCCTTATAAAGCCGGATACAGACTGCTGTAACGTAACATGCAAGGTAACATGAAAGGAGCATTTATAAGTGCGGACGCAGCGCGCGCACTCGCCTGGCATGTACCTACTCTCATAGTTAATGCACTATTCGCGCGCGTAGTGTGCACGGTTCGCGCGCGCAAGGTGTCCACACTATGGGAATTCTGTTACATTGCATGTTACGTTGACTTGTGTTCATGCCCTGTAGGTACCCGACTAGCTAGTCCAAATCTAAGTATTCTTATCAGTGGCGGATTAGCCATGCAGCAAGAGTAGCAAATGCTACAGGTCCCGCGTTTTTGGGGGCCCCGCATTTCAGGGATCCTACACTTTAACGTAAAAAAAATATAGTTGAAGTGTCTATACTACATGAAATCTAAATAAGTACAGGTGATTTCTTTGGATGTGATAGTTAATTTACTTCACACTTTCCTCCCAGGTATGTCCACAGAATAGAAGGTCTCTTAGAATACCCCCACTATCGTACTTTTAACGCAAGCCTTCAGCTTTTCTGTATTAAATCACAAAGACTTCCTCATCATCATCGAAAAAGAAAAGACTTCCTCTTTCTCTATTATTTATCAAAAGAAAACCTAAAATGTTCTAATCATAACTTTCGAGATCACTTCGGTTTTTTAGATTGTCACCTTTAAATCTTTGATCGGGTTTTTCCTAACGTACATACGTATGTAAAGTACAGTTCATTTTATCTATCTTAGAAAAAAAAAGTCTACACACGGGGCCCCATGGTCGCATTTTCTACAGGCCCCGCGCTGGCTAAATCCGGCACTGATTCTTAGAAAGATGATTTTTTTAGATTTTCCAATTATTGTCTAATTTATTGTACCTATGACCCATAATGCTGTTTCCTTGGCTCTCAAAGTGTCAATACATATCACGTTTTATACACAGTTTCATTTGAATTAATTACTAAAAATTATAAAAAACTGCAGGGTTGGATTGTTCGGTGACGGTGACCCTTTCGAACAATCCAATCAATTGTACCGTTGTGACCGCTCTGAACTTCGAACAATTTGCTGCGCAGTAGTAATTCTTTAGAATCTATGGCGAAATGGTAAGTCCCCTCTTTGAAGAGTGGCTGGAAAGACCTCACGTCGTCCGCATGACGCCGATTCTTACCGAGCATGGTCAGTTCGGGAGGTTCCTGCACCGGATTCGTGCGTAATTAACGCCCGGGTGTCACCACTGTGTGGACGGCCCGGAGGACACGGTGGCGCATACGGTAGAGGTGTGCCCCGCTTGGGTAGAGCACCGCCGTGTTCTCGTGGGGGCGATCGGCGGGAGCGATCTTTAGCGCCGGGCCTTGGTACAGGCCATAGTCCGAAGCGAGGAGTGGCGGCCTCCTTCTGCGAAGCAGTAATGCTAGCAAAGGAGGAGACCGCACGTGCACGCACGAGGGTGCGGCACTCACGCACTAGCCGCCGAGATCCCGATTCCGATTTCCGGCCACCGTATGCGCGGGCTTGCGGATGGCGAGTAATGGGTAGCTCGCCGTCCGACCGTCCGGTAACCGTCCGGATCGAGCCCAAATCGTCGAAGGAGTGTACTGTTTCACGCGCGCCTCAAGGCGATGTCAGCAAACCGTAGGAGCCCAGTAGGGTCGAAGTCTACTGGTGCCAAGCGTCTGATTCTGAAAGGAAGACTCGGCCCCGGTACGAAAGGCAACGAAGGAACAGGAGTAGGTTTTTAGTCAGTAAAAGTCTGACACTAGGTTCCGTTCCGCCCAAGAACGGGGGATGTCATAAGATGATTTTCCCACCGAAAAAAAAAACCTAAAAATAAAAAAATGGAAGAACGAATGCGTATCTATTGCGTATTTTTTCGAGATACACAATAGTTCTCAACTTTAGAGTGGCCAACATTTTTGACCGTGTAGTACCTTTCAACATGAATTCTACTTCTGTTTGTTTAATTAATAATAATAATATTCCACAACTATCACACAACGCCATCTAGTCTCAAACTAAGCAGAGCTTGTGCTATGAGTACTAGACAGCTGATAAACATACTTATATATTTTTAAATAAGTAGATACATACTTACATAATAGAGATAAATTACACCCAGACACAAAAATAATCGTGCTCATCACACAAACATTTGTCCTGGGTGAGAATTGAACCCACGACGTCCGGCTTAGCAGTCAGGGCCACTAACCACTAGACCAACAGGCCAGTCAGTTGACATGAAATGAGTGTTACTAAAAGCCTCACGAAAAAAAAAACCAACGGTGCGACTACTATTATTGACAAAATCTTGTGTTAAATTGAAAACATTTTCCAGTACGTTGTCTCTTTTAAAATTTTAACAGGAACTCCCAAGTCACGCAACAAGTATCTTAGTCACGAAACTATAGATAAAACGGGTACACGGGTTGACAATAGACTTTCATTATAGTTTTATTAAAACTATAATGAAACTGTATTGTCAACCCGTGTCGTGCCGCGTGGATTGATGGGCCGCGCTAATCCCGGCGGTGAGGGGTCAGGACCAATCAGTCCATCCTTGTCAGTCAATGTAATGAACATGTGTTCGGTGACGGAGGTGCAAGGTAAATGAGTCGTGCTATTAACATTGAACAGAAGAACATATTATGTAGTACCACACCGAAAGTTCGAGCGTAAAAAATTGTCTACAATGAAATAAGAATAGGAAAGTCAATGACCTCGATATGTCAAATGTTGATTGAAAAGTACGGTTTTTTTACTTTGTTTTAAAGAGTCTTAGTAAAATCTAGGTGAAGTAAAAACTTTATTGTTTAATCTAAATTAGCTAAATATATTGTTTAAGCCACAATTAGTAAAAAAAAACTAGGATTTTTGTTCTTATAATTTTATTGTTAGCAACAATTCACGTTCTTCTTCCATTGGCCACTACTCACGACACTTTACGCAGTGACGCAGAAATGAGTAGAATTGAAGAACTGGATTCTGATTAAACTTTTTCCTTCATGATTTGAGAGCTATGACATCACAACATGGCGCAAAATCGATCCTATTCATTTGTGATACGCATTATACATTTTCTGTAAACAATATCAAAAGAGGTTATTTATGTAGGTATAGTTTCGATATTGAGACAGATTCATGATAGCACAAGTTTAAACCTTAGTGGTTTTTGGTTGCTATTTAACTTAGATAATCCTGTATTCTTTTGTATTAGTGATAAATAAATGAAAAAAAAAATTGACGATTTCCAAACTCATAAGAAAGGCTGAAAACTAAAACGATTGAAAAATCCACTTCACAACAAAATCAAGAAAAGAGTCTCTTCACACCGATGTAATTCAAAGGTTATCTTAAGACTGCGCTGAGAAAAGGTCCCCTAAAAAAGGTTTTCAAAGAACTATTAGTTGATCGATGTTGGCAATCTGTGGGCCCGACTTGAGTGCTGCTTGATCGCGACACGATTTTTCAGCCTTACTTATCTTCAAGCTATTCCGGCGACGGTGAATAGAACGACAGGCCGTATCGTTGCGTAGCGAGGCAAAGTGCTACTCTTGAAATATGAAAAATTTTGCCAGCTTTTGATTCTGAAAGAAAGAAGTATGGGAAAGTATATGATAAGTGAATCGCACAGGATAAAAAAATATAAATTATTATTTAACTAATCATAATAATAAAAATCTCTTAGCACAGTGTTTTTTGTCAAAATCGTCCGAAACGAACGATTGAACGATTTTTATTTACTTCGTAGGTCTGAGAAAAAGTCGTAGCCTGTTTTTTATACCCCCCAGGCCCACGGTTCCTAACTTGGGGATACCTCTGCGGGGGTAAAACTGGCAGTCTGCGGGGGTAATAAGCTGACAAAAAGTAGTAAGACCGAATATACCTCCCTAGTGCATTTCATGCATTAACTGTGCAACCAAGGGGTAAGTCGGAGCCGTGCATATATTAAAATTTACAAAAGAACTTACGTACGGCATGTACAAGTAGGTACCTACGTTGCATATCTAATAAAGTCGATTTGTATTTATATTATAATTATTATATTTATTGGTAACGTGAAGAGAAGGGGGTAAATCAGTATTCCTAGCTAAATTAATGGGCTGACAAGATTGAAAAGGTTAGGAACCACTGCCCTAGGTCCTAGGTGATAAGTCTACTATTACACGGGCAAAGCCACTGACAGCAGCTAGTAATTAATAAAAAAAAAAACTGAGCAAGTGCGAGTCGGACTCGCGCCCTGCCCCCCTAGCCAAGTCACAAACGATAAACGTAAACTCTCAGTAGTCTTTAATAGATTTTCAACTTTATGTAATTGCATATAAAGTTGAAAATCTATTGAAGATTACATAGTGTTTTCGTTCGTTCCGGTCACTAACGCTCAGTAGTCTTTAATAGATTTTCAACTTTATGCTCTTAGGTATAAAGTTGAAAATCTATTGGAGATTACTAAGCGTTCACGTTTATCGTTTGCAACTTGGCTAGGGGGGCTGAGGGTTATATACAAACTTACCTATGTAAACAGTTCAATTCCCGAATGGAGTCTCGAAGATTTTTCCAAATCGCGACATATTTTTTTTTTGTTGTGACGAAACAACAAATTTACAATTTTCAGATTTTTTCCTATACTTGTGCTATGAGACCTTGCTTTACGCCAAATTTCAGGATTATAGGTCAACGGGAAGTGCCCTATGAACTTTGATTTGAATTACGGCCTCATCTAGTTTAAAATGACGACGACGACATAATTGACCGTATCTTTTTTTTCGTTAACTCAGAAGTTTGATTTTTTAACAGTTTTAAGGGGCCGCAGACCTGAGTATATGGTTTTAATTTCAAATCGATACCTCCACGCGTTCCCGAGATAAAGGGTCTTGACGGACAGACAGACAGACAGACGGAAGGACAAAAAAGTAAAGTGATCCTGTAAGGGTTCCGTTTTTTTCCTTTTGAGGTACGGAACCCTAAAAATGAAAGCACCTACTGACTTAAAAAAAGCAAAAAAGGGCTTCCTACCTATCTCAGCATAACCAATAACCAGCTTAAAAAATACTTAGCGCTGGTATTCTAATAGGCCCTTTGATGGGCCACGGACACACTCACGGAACACAAATTAATTATCTACCTATTTTTTAAAGATGTTCTTTTAATTTAATCCTATCTCGAAGATACTTCACTTAATACGAAGTATATACTCATACTTCGTAGTACTGAGTAAAGAACAGTAGTAAAGAAACTATGACTCAACTTATTTCTTTGTATAGGCCCATATTCTCGTAACATTACCCCGACGAACCTTCCACTAAAAACGCTCTACAATGTCACAGAGTCAAAATTTTAGTGGAACAAACGTCATTAATTGCGATTCTCCTCCTTTACGGGACAGATATTGCCTCCTTTTAGTACCCAAGTTATTTAATCTAAGTAACGTACGCCGTAACTTTCGGGGCCAACTTATTTGTAACGGTGTACGTGAGCAACCTTACAGAGAACAGGTAAAGGTTTGTCGAAATACTCGGTTCGTGATGATCGGGGGCCAGAAGTTGTGTGGCGAATTCGGATATACCTATTGTCTATGATAAATCGTGTCCTTGACCGACTTTGAAGTGGAATTCTGGGTCTAAACCTGCAGAAATTAAAGGCACTCCGGCTTTTGGTGCAGGCTTATTCGAGTAGTTCCATAATTAAATTTTATCACGATATATGGAAGCAGCAAAACCAAGATTTATTGAAAGCAACAAGTACATTGACAAATATGCCTAAAAATATACGTAACTAGCTGACCCGAAAGACGTCGTCCTGTCTTAGCTATGAACCAAAGAGTAGATACTTTGTAATATACTCTATGAACTTTGGATATGAACAAAACGCGCGAACTGTCAAATTCAAGAAGATTAAATAGTGGTCGTAGTTTTCTAAAATTTTAAAATTTTCTGCGTATCTTTCTTAATTTTTTCTTTCATTTGAATCTTCTCCTGACAATAATAAACACAGCAAAAAACGAATTAGCGAAATTGGTCCGGCCATTCACGCGTGATGACGTGGCCAAGAGATAATATAGGGATTCATTTTTAGATAAAATTTTAGACAGCCATCATTACTAGAGTGAAAGAGTGAGTGAGTGAGAGTGGGTGTGTGAGTGAGTGAGAGTGAGTGTGTGAGCAAGTGAGAGTGAGTGCCTTAGTCAAGAGTGAACAGGGTACTTCTAAGTACACACTCACTTCGACGCTTACTATCGGGTGATCACTCAGGTCAAGCGCGGGCCTATAATTAAAAAAAAAAACATTTGAACAATTATTACCAAAATGAGAATTAACGCGAATATGAATATTTTAGACGCCCTTCTTAGTAATGTGAAAAATTGGAGAAGCCGAGAAATGTGTTACTTATATGATAATGTTTCATAAAGCAGCGATGTGCGATGAAAAATGTAAAAATCTTGGATCTGGGTCGCGCATCAAAGGTTCTTAATTGACCTACCAGATGGCGACACTGTTCCGGTTGGGTCATGAGAAATGCGGCGCGGTAGCTATTAAGATTTTTGACTGTTGTTATCATGTCTTAAGTCTTATGAAAGGAATATAGCGACAAAGTTGTTTGAAAACGAGTCGTTAACTGAATATACACACTAACTCCTGATGATGACAAATCGGGCTGGGTTTTGGATCATCATTTCAGCCGAAAGACGTCCACTGCTGGACATAGGCCAAGTGTCGCCACAACGAACGGTCCTGTGCGTCTCGCATCCACTGCATTCCCGTGACTCTCATCAAGTCATCGATCCACCTTGTGGGAGGCCTTCCAGTGTTTTTGGATATCTTCGGATAGAACTAATAGGATGCCTTCTAGTTTTTTGTGCAGCTGTTTTCCATAGCTCTAGTTGCCGACTCCCAATTCAGCCAAAAGTGTAGCTCAGAAAAAGCATTTATGGGCACCGGGATAGTTCGAAAGAGTTACGGAGTTTACGGATTTACAGAGTTAGTTTGGAAACGCAAAGGATAACTGAAGAAGCACAGGTGGTTTTTAGTCAGTAAAAGTCTGACACTCTCTTTCGCTTCACCTAGCGCGGGAGAAGTTACTTGTCGAAATCCCGACCAAAAAAAATAATTAAATGATCATACTCAAATAAGAATGGCTCGCTATGCTTTTTCGGTTGGGTGGAGCACCGCCGTGTCATCGTGGGGAGCGATCGGCGGTGGTAACCTCACGCGCCATGGTCTGGCATGGTCCGGAGCGAGGGTGAATGGGCGGCAGTCGCGTCCTTCTGTAATGCAGTGATGTAGCTAAGGAGAACGGATATCCTCACGCCCTAGCCGCCGAGACCCCGACCCCGACTACCAGCCACCATAGGCGCGAGCTTGCGGACGGTGAGCAATGGGTAGCTTGTCGTCCGGCCGCCTGGTGACAGTCCGGACCGAGCCCGAGTCGTCGACGGCGCGTAGTGCCCAGCAGGTCCGATGACCTGTGAAAAAAGATGACCCGTGGTCCTGGAACGCGAAGGCTCAATTTATACCGCTGTGGAATGGAATGGAAGCATTAATTTCACCTCATCACGCGTGAATTCGCTGGAATTCTCGCACATTCCAGCGAATTCGCGCAACTGTGACTTGAACTTCGTAAACGCTTGGCACCGTACTACTGTTGCCCGCGCCATTTCCCGCGGATTCCACAGACGGCGGCGACAGTAACTAATTCTACACAAGTGGTTTCTAATCAGTAAAAGTCTGACACGCCCTCCTACTTAACCCTACAGCGGTAGAAGGCCATAGATGATTAAACAGACCTCAAAAAAATAATGCTTTTTCGGTCGTACCCTTACCTTTTCTGTTGGAAAGGACACCTTGAACAGTGGAACATATTAAGAAGCTAGAAACATAAGTTTCTTCGAGAATCTCGCTCCACGGTCCACTACCCTACAGCGGGAGAAGGCAATAGATGATATATCATCTTCCTGCCCTTGTGCCGTCTTATTTGAGGTTGGCGTAATACGTTTTTTTCTTCCATTCTATCCTGTCACCCGTCACGCTATCACTAACTTCCTTTTCTTTTATATCACTCTTCACACAATCCATCCATCTTTTCTTTGGCCTCCTTCTCCTTCTCCACCCATCCACATGTAAACTCATAACTCTTTTAGTAACATGCGTTTCATCACTCCTCTTCACATGACCATACCAAGACAAACGATTCCCCTTCAACTTTTCAGTCACTGGCGCCACTTTCAAACTTCCTCAAAAGGCAATAGATGATATCCCACCTCTAAAAAAAATATTTGTTCGGTCGTACTTCTCAGTTGGAAGACATCTTGAACAGTGGAACAAATTAAGAAGCTAAAAACATAAGTTTCTTCGAGAATTTAGTAAGTACAATCACCAGGCTGGAATTCGTTCGGCGCGTGTTTTCTTCAAACAAGATATTGAGATTAAAACCGCGCTTAATTTAATATAATTGTATTTGCTTTTCGCCAATTCGCTAAGTGTTTAGGTGTGTTACGGCCGTGTTCAGCAATTAGAATATTAAGAACATTTCTGCTGCGGTTTTTGGCGTAATTATAAAACAGAAGCTGCTTTATTTGTTTTTATTGAAATTAAAATGTTTATGTTTGTGTTTTTTTCAAGGAGGGAAATCTTTGAATGGCTTCTCGCGCTTTGGGTGGAGCGGTCTGTGTCCTTCAGTTTGGCCATATTATTAATGTAGGATTTCTATGATAATAAAAGGTCTAAATAAAGTAAGAACTTAATATTATGTATCTATTGCTCTTTTAAGAACAAACATAAGCTTAAGTTTAAAATAAAAAACTGTAAATAATAATGGAGTTTTTACTATTACCAATTCCGGCCTTCGAAACAAATCTTACCAAAGGATGATGGTAAGACCTGTGTCTATTTATCTGGCTTCTGAGTAGGTACCCATAACGTCAGCCAGGACCAACGGCTACGTGCTTTCCAAGGCACGAAGGCGTCTCGTTATGTAAAGAATAATCACTTATTCTTAGGGTTCTAAGGGTCGGCTCTCAGCCCTTACCTCTTCCTGATGATAATGGATGCTCTGACGTCGGACATTCAGGAAGAGGCTCCCTCGTGTATGCTGTTCGCCGATGACATTGTGTTGGTTGCCGAGAGTGGCCTAGAGGTCCAGAACAGATTGGAGGTGTGGTGGCACAAACTGGAGAGTGTTGGCCTGAAATTGAGTAGAACCAAAACGGAATACTTGTTCTGCGATTTCGGCGGTCTCTCCAATCCAGTGCCTTTATCTCTCGCTGGAACACCCATACCGATCTGCTCCGACTTTCGGTACCTCGGGTCACTCGTCCAAGGGGATGGTGAGGTAGACCGGGACGTAACACATCGGATCAACGCAGGATGGATGAAATGGCGACAGGTCACGGGAACAACTTGTGACCCACGGATGCCCCTCAAGTTGAAGGGTAAAATCTACAAGTCCGTGATAAGGCCTGTCATACTATATGGATCAGAATGTTGGGCTGTGAAAAAGACGGATGAAAAAAGATTGCACGTAGCGGAGATGAGAATGTTAAGATAGATGTGTGGTGTGACGAGAATGGATAAAGTGAGAAATGAGTATATTAGGGGAAGTTTGAAAGTGGCGCCAGTGACTGAAAAGTTGAAAGAGAATCGTTTGTCTTGGTATGGTCATGTGAAGAGGAGAGATGAAACGCATGTTACTAAAAGAGTTATGAGTTTACATGTGGATGGATGGAGAGGGAGAGGGAGACCAAAGAAAAGATGGATGGATTGTGTGAAGAGTGATATGAAAGAAAAGGAAGTTAGTGATAGTATGACGAGTGACAGGGCAGAATGGAAGAAAAAAACGTGTTGCGCCGACCCCAAATAACACGGGACAAGGGCAGGAAGATGATGATGATGAATCACTTATCTACGGAACAACCTCGACAAACGTTGCATAACTTTGCTATTTTTTTTAAAGATTGATACGTTTTTTTGAAGATCGATGCCTTTTTTTGAAGATCGATGCTTTTTTTGAAGATCGATGCTTTTTTTTGAAGATGCCTTTTTTTGAAGATTGATTCCTTTTTAGGGTTCCGTACCTCAAAAGGAAAAAAACGGAACCCTTATAGGATCACCTTGTTGTCCGTCCGTCCGTCTTTCTGTCTGTCTGTCTGTCAAGACCCTTTATCTCGGGAACGCAAGGAGGTATCGAGTTGAAATATACTCAAGTCTGCGGTCCCTTGAAGCTGTAATGAAAATGTATTTCGACACTCTCAAGAAATCAAAATTCATAGGGTACTTTCCGTTGACCTAGAATCCTGAAATTTGGTATGAAACAAGGTCTCATAGCAAAAATATAGGAAAAAATCTGAAAACTGTAACTTTTTAGTTACATGACAAAAAACAACTATTTTTGCGATTCGGAAAAATCTTCGTAACTCAACTGGGGAATGGAACGGTTTTCATAGGTAAGTTGGTACGGAACCCTTAGTGCGCGAGTCCGACTCGCACTTGCCCGGTCTTTTTGAAGATCGATGCCTTATTTTACGTGGGATATCATCAAATGACTCCTCCCGTTCTGGGTGAAGCGAGAGGAGTGTCAGACTTTTACTGAATAAAACCTGCCTGTATTCCTTTGCATTCCAGGGTCAGGGTGGTAACTCAATCGTGAAACAATCCCGCAGCCCTGGCGAAGATGTGAATGTTATTAGTTGATGGCGAGTTCACTGTTCTGCTGTTTGAAATGACATTAACTAGGGTTGCCAACCATACTTTATAATGTCGTATCTTACTTTACTTTAGAAAAAGACGGATGAAAAAAGATTGCATGTAGCGGAGATGAGAATGTTAAGATGGATGTGTGGTGTGACGAGAATGGATAAAGTGAGAAATGAGTATATTAGAGGAAGTTTGAAAGAGGCGCCAGTGACTGAAAAGTTGGAAGGGAATCGTTTGTCTTGGGATGGTCATGTAAAGAGGAGGAATGAAACGCATGTTACTAAAAGAGTTATGAGTGTGGATCACAGAAATCTTGCCTTATTATTAAGATTTCTGTGGTGTGGATAAATGACATGTGGATAAATGGAGAGGGAGAGGGAGGCCAAATATGGATGGATTGTGTGAGAACTAGAAGTGATATGAAAGAAAGAGAGTTATTGATAGCGTGACGGGTGATAGGATAGAATGGAAGAAAAAAACGTGTTGCGCCCACCCCAAATAAAACGGAGCAAGGGCAGGAAGATGATGATCTTACTTTAGTAAAATAATATACTTTATACTTTTGTATATGAAAATACTCTATTTTCAATCTTTACAGAGATGCGTAAAATGTAACACTAATATGTAATATTAATTACTGAACTATTTATCGATGCTTCTACGTTGAAAAGCGAATACGTTTCCAAATGTGTAAGGATACCTAATGAAAAATTGTTAGTGTGTGCTAGAAGCACACAAAAGTAGTCTTCAAGAGAAGAAACAAATAGATAAAATTTTGAAAAGCATTTTTTTTTTCATTCAAACAGTATTTGTCACATTTTTCCCTACTAAAAAATGTGACACTTACGTTATTTTTCTTCAAAAACAGTTGGTAACCCCAATCAACACACAGCATTCCTGCCGGAGTTTTTGGCGGTATGTCTTCGAATGAAGTTCAGTGGCTGTTCTAATTTAATTATTCGCATATTGATTCTAGTGAATATTGTGATGTAAAATTGGTGTAGTTTTGTATTTCATGTGTCTGCACAATTGGACAATAATATGTAAAATCATTGAAACAGGCGCGATCTCGGTAAAATAGAGCTGAGAAATTTATTGTAGTTTTCGCTATCTCAGCGTAATTTTATTGTAGTTTTCGCTACCTCAGTGAAATTTGCCGAGAAGGTTGACTTGATACATTGGCTGCCAAATACTACGAAAACATTAGAATGTGTACATTTATATTCTAATGGTAAACCAATGAATTATTCATACGAAGAGAAGCAAGCCAAAAACATTAATAAAAAAGTATTCTTTCCATAATTATCTCTGGCTGTGTCGAATTCAGGGCACACACTATAACGGTAAATTCACCCATGGCCCACAGTTGACCACACAATAATTAATACCGATCTGACTCTCACCAGCCAAGCTCGGCTTTGTTTACAACATGTTCAGGTAGCGTGTCGTTCTATTATTCGTGACCATGCGCTGCGTCCGAGGGTAGATAGAACAAGAGTGGCATAGAGTTCCGATAAAACTTTTAAATTATATTTATATTTGAGTGACTTCTGGTGTTAGCTGTAAGGACCTTTTTTTTTAGGTAGGTAAATCATCTAATTACATCCCCCGCTCTTGGGCGGAGCGAGAGGGCGTGTCAGACTTTTACTGACTAAAAACCCACTCCTGTTCCTTCTTTGCCATTGTTCCAGGGCCCCGGGGATCTCTTTTGCGTCACCCATGGCTAGCTGTTAGAACCTGGTGCTGGGTTCGGTCACAAGGAGTATAATTTAATATTAACAAATTTTTACAAGCATTTTGTAGGCGCCTACTTTTATGTAGAGAGTTCCGATAATATTTTTATGTCAGTGACTTGTGATGGAGACTGTTACAAAGTCCCGGGTTGGGCCACGCAGAGATAATTATTTAACATCAACTTTCTACAAGTATTTTGTAGGGTCCTTCTTTTATGTGTGTGTTGTTTATGGAAATACTTACCTGTCCACAGAATACCTCGACCTCTTCTATATGTACAGTATGTACAGTGTAAAGAGCTTGTTATTTTTTTACATAATAAAAAAAAACAAGATTAAAACAAAGAAATAAATTGATCTAAAACTAAGGATTTGAAATAAAATAAAATAAAATAATTATTCGATACTTAATAAAATAAATTAAAATTGGTGGTTAACGCGTAGGTCGGGAGTCGCAGGGCGTTTCCTGGGGCCTTGCAATGGCGTGTTAAAATTGCAGCCCCCCTAGACAAGTTGCAACCGTTCACACCTCCGATTCCTTTATTCTGACGATGACGTCATCTCAAGGCGGCGCGGCCGACTCGAGGCGATCAACGAAAAGAGAATCGAAACGAAACGGTTGTAACTTGGCTAGGGGGGCAGGCGTGCGAGCGAGAAAGGGATGGAGCTATACAGTATACACCCTATTTATTGGTAGACATCCCACCCATACGTACAAAGCGTTTTGGGAACACATTTGTTTTGCTTACAGCTAAGGAGTGGAATTCCCTGCCGGAGTCTGTATTTCAAGATACAACTTAAGTAGTCTTTAAGTCAAGAGTGAATAGGTTACTTCTCGGCAAGCGTGCTCCATCGTCGGCCACATCATCGCTTACCATCAGGTGAGATAGAGGCCAAACGCAAGCCATAAAAAAAAATTAACTCCATCTCTTTAACAGTTCAGTTTAGGTTATCAAACGGAGCTCGTGGTTGGGCCTCGGGTCACCGTAGACGCTGGCTTGCGGTCTGATACGGATCAAACCCGAGTCGCAGATGCGTAGTGTTCCACGCGTGCCTCAAAGACATGTCAGCAAAATTGACGCGGCCAGGTAGCGCCGATGCCTCTGCCAGGGCTGCGGATTGTTCGAAAGATTAACCGAGACTCTCGTAAAGGACAACTCAAGGAACACTGCGGGATTTAAGTCAGTAAAAGTCTGACACTCCCTCTCGCTCTAACCAGAGCGGGAGAAGTATTTGATGATTTAAAAGAAAAAAAACTGGGCAAGTGCGAGTCGGACTCGCGCACTGAGGGTTCCGTACATACGTATTTATGTAAATAGTTCCATTCCCGAATGGATTTTTATTTCTCATAGATTTTTCCGATTGCAAAAAAAAAAAGTTTTTTTTTGTGACGTAACAACAAATTTAATGTTTTCAGATTTATTCCTATAACTTGCTTTATACCAAATTTCAGGGTTTTGGGTCAATGGGAAGTTTCCTATGAATTTTGATTCCCTTGGGAGCGTCGAAATATACCTACGTTTTTTGCGACATAAACGGCCGCATCTTATTTTTTTCGTTAACTTAGAAGTTTGATTTTTTCACAGCTTCAAGGGACCGTAGACGTATATGGTTTTAATTTCAACTCGATACGCGTTACCGAGATAAAGGGTCTTGACAGACAGACAGACAGACGGACAACAAAGTGATCCTATAAGGGTTCCGTTTATTCACAAAAAGGAACACAGGTTGGTTTTTGTCAGTATAAGTCTTATACTTCCTCTTGCTCCAACCCAGAGCGGAAGAAGTCATTTGATAATTTTCCACGTCAAAAAAAAAGGAAAACAGGTGGGTTTTAGTCAGTAAAAGTCTGACATTCCCTCTCCCTCCAGCCAGAGCGGGAGAAGTTATTTGGTGATTTCCAACCTCAAAATAAGGCACGAATACCTAAAGGATTGTAAGTAAAAAAATACTGATGGAAAAATATCAAGATACTACAATAAGAGACACGTTGCATCCAATATTTATATAACCTTCATATGCTATTTCAGGGTGTATAAATACAATTTTATTAGTTCTATTGCCACATAATTGAATTGTATGGTCTCTTTTCAAAGAAGTCTAGACTATCAATTAATTAAGCCAAAAAATTATTTATAAACAAGATGTCACTTGTGGTTTTGCCCCCGTAAAATTAGTCATTCCCACTTTTAGAGGCAATTCCCAACTGTTGTAATGGGTTTCCCCTATTTTAAAAATGATTTCAGGACTCAAAAGGAAAAAAAAGGAACCCTTATAGGATCACTTTGTTGTCCATCTGTCTGTCAATACCGTTTATCTCGGGAACGCGTGCACGTATCGAGTTAAAATTAAAACCTTATAGGTACTCAGGTCTGCGGTCCCTTGAAACTGTGAAAAAATCAAACTTCGAATTTAACGAAAAACAAAATACGGCTGTTGTCGCAAAAAACGTATATTTCAACACTCTCAAGGGAATCCGTTGATCCAGAATCCTAAAATTTGGCATAAAGTAAGGTCTTATAGCACAGTTATAGGAATAAATCTGAAAGGAGTTTTTACGTCTCAAAAAAATAAATTATTTTGCGATTCGGAAAAATCTTCGAGACTCCATTGGGGAATTGAACTACATATTTACATAGGTAAGTTTGTATGGAACCCTAAGTGCGCGAGTCCGACTCGCACTTGGCAGGTTTTTACTTCATCATCATCATTTCAGCTGAAAGACGTCCACTGTTGGAAGGCTTCCCCTAAATGTCACCACAACGAAGGCTCCTGTGCGTCTCGCATCCACTGGATTTGCGCGACCCTCACCAGGTCATCGGTCCACCTTGTGGGAGGCCTTCCAAAGGCGCGATGCAGTTTTTACTTTTTTATTATTTTAGTAAACAACTTTATTGCGCCAATATTATTGACCTTGTCCTGAAGCTCAAGGAAAACAATCAATTGACTTCTATAAGAGTAGAAAAGTCCATATCATGTCGTTGATGCATGTGACTTTAGGGTCGTCACACACGGGCCACTGCATAACATAGCATAATCAGCCTTTTAATGTTCCCACTGCTGGGACTCAGACCTCCTCTCTAGGAGAGGGAATGGGCCGTAATCCACCACGCGGGCCCAGTGCGGGTTGGTGGATGTCACATGTCTTCGAATTTTTGGTTCTAGGACATGCCGGTTTCCTCACGATGTTTTCCTTCACCGTTTGACGGGCCACTGGCCACAACCCAACCACAAAACGCCGCCATATTTCCTGTAGTTTTCATACATCTTATATGGGCTGAGATGTAGCCATGAGGATAGGTGGCAGATGGAAACAACTGTTCGTTGCAAAGTCCCTTTTATTAATAATCAATTATAATACAAGCCTTACGTTGTTGAAACCTCTACGGTCCGGACTAAGCATTTCGCCTCGTCGTTTGTACCGCGTACATCGAAGGACTGGAACAATTTGTTTGCTGCGGTCTTCCCGTCCGATTATAATTTCGGTATCTTCAAGGCTAGAGTGAATAGGCTTTTCATAAACAAGTGCGTGTCAAGATCAACGATTGCATCACTGCTTACCATCAGGTGAGATCGCAGTCAAGCATTAGTTTATATTATTTAAAAAAATACAAATCATATGCTAACATATTACTTTTTACTAGAATATGAATGCTTTGCTTGCGAAATGTGACAGTCTTAATGGGGATCAGCAAGGCATGCCCTTACACCTCCTCCGAAAAGTAATATTGACTATACCATCCCCTGTTAGGGAGAAAAAAAAGGTAGAATAATAGGCGGAGCATCTGTCTGATGCGCAGAGTACGGGCCAGCTCCAACACAGCCCTGGCAATGATTGCTGACAGGCTGGAGTGCGCCTACATGCTAAGTACATTGCTGCGGCAGGCATGTTCAGGCAAGGCCGTTTAGCAAGCGTTATTGAAATTAATCATGGTACTATTTATTTAATATATAATATAATATGTATAATAACTTATTTTATTTTTTATTTTTCACATTTATTATGACATGTCAAATTTCTGGATTCTGGGTCAACGGGAAGTACCCTATGAATTTTGATTCCCTTGAGAGTGTCGAAATACATGTTTTTTGCGACATAAACGGCCGTATCTTTTTTTTTCATTAACTTAGAAGTTTGATTTTTCCATAGCTTCAAGGGACCGCATACTTGAGTATATGATTTTAATTTCAACTTGATACCTCCACGCGTTCCCGAGATAAATGGTCTTGACGGACAGACGGACAACAAAGTGATCCAATAAGGGTTCCGTTTTTTTCCTTTTGAGGTACGGAACCCTAAAAAGCAGCAGCTACGGGCCACAAGCGATTGTTTTTTATTGTTGATAGGTTCGCGCTTGACCGCTATCTCAATTGTTGGAAAGCGACGATGCGGTCGACGATAGAGCGCGCTTACCTAGAAGTAACCTATCCACCTATTCATAAAGATCCCCAGGTTGTAGCCATCAGGAAACACAGACTCCGGCAGGGAATTCCACTCCTTAGCTGTACGCATAATGAATGTGTTCCCAAAACGTGGAATGAATGAATATGTTGCGCGCTTCGGATACCTTTATGGCCGCTTCTAGCTTCTCGTGGCTGTGTTTGTGGCTGTCGCGTGTGACTTGTGTACGGCGACCCTTGGTAGTCACATTACAGGAAATGTTCACTATTATTTCTGTCCAAGAATAATGTACCCCTAGCTTTTACCAGCGGTTCCGCCTGTAATTTATTCTACAAAAACATACGCACCGGGACAAAAATATCCTCTTTATAATAAGATAACTATACCCCGCTGTAGTTGCGGGATTGTTAGAAAGAGTCACCCTGGCCCTAGAACGCAAAGGATACCCAACTGAAGGGACATAGGTGGGTTTTAGTTAGTCTTGCAACAGACCTCTGCTTCCGTTTCCGCTTCGTTCATTCTGCGCATCACCGCGCCTCGTGACGTGATTAAGACGTAAACCTTCTGTTGTTTTAAAAAAATAAAATTATGCTTTTTCTTCATAGTATTAACACTTCCGCTTCCGTTTCCGCTTCCGCATCCGCAAAGATTTACTTTTGACATCTGTTTTCGTTTCCGCTTCCGTTAAGGCACTTACGTTGCATCACTAGTTTTAGTCAGTAAAAGGTTGACACTCCCTTTTACTTGATGACTTCCTTGCACTAGCTTCTGACGTTTTATAAGTGCCCATGTAGGCCTATGTGAAATAAAAACTTTTTGACTTTGACTTTGACTTCCCAGCCGCAAAAAACACCCCGCCCTGGTCTATCCGTTCGACACGCCACAATCGCGGCGATAAGTCCCTTCTTTGAGGATTGGCTAGAAAGGCGCCACGGCGACCTCACGTCCGCCTGACGCAGGTCCTCACTGGACATGGCCAGTTCGGGGTGATCCTGTTTCGAATTCAGGCAGAAGAAACACCTGGGTGCCATCATTGTGCGGATCGCCCGTAGAAAACTGTGGAAGTCTACCCCGCTTGGGCGGAGCATCGCCGTGTCCTCGTGAAGGCGATCGCCGGCGGTGACATTTCAGTAAAAGTCTGAGATGCTCTCTCGTTCCACCCTAGAGCGATCGATGTCGTTAGACGATTTCCTGTATTATGTGATTTATGAAATTTTTCATTGATTTTTTTGTTTTTTGTTATATTGTAATTTAACAATTAATGACTCTCTGCACGTGTTGGTCTCGAATGTTAGTGCAGAGAGTACTTACCTGTTATAAAATAAATAAATAACATTCTCACCTAAAAAAAGTCTATTTGTGTACTAATAATTATTATTATAGAAAACATGATAAAACCGAAATAAGTATACATGTATTTCCAGTATTTATGATTATTTAAATTTAGAATTCCGAACAATTATTACATTTTGGAACAACTGCGTCACACACATGACAAAGTTCAAATTCCGATTCGAACCATAATTAGGGTCTTTTTGAATTCACTTAAAAATCAACTTAAAATACATTGCGCTAAAGTCGATATTTGAGTTACTGGAGATGGATTGAAATTATCTTGAATTATTATTACAAGTATAGACTAGCAAAAGGAAAAAAAATGGCAGTTAAGATACTAAGTATTAAAATTAACACACTGAAGGAACACAGGTGGGGTTTAGTCGGTAAAAATCTTACACTCCCTTCCGCTCCACCGAGAGCAGGAGAATAAGTTTGATGATTTCCCACCTTATGCGGGATTGTACGAAAGAGTCACCGCGGTCCTGGAACGCAAAGAGCAACTGAAGGAACCCGGGTAGGTTTTAGCTAGTAAAAGTCTGACACTCCCTGTCACTGCAGAAGAGAAGAGAAGAAAAAGAAGAAGGAGAAGAAGAAGAAGTTATTCGATGATCCAAAAAAAAACCAAATGATTTTATTTGACAACTCGCAACAACAAAAAAAAAAAAACAAATACATATGTTCACCAATAAAATAAGCGAAAACTTACTCGGCCTAAACTAATAAAATATGAACCCATTTTACCTTGAAAAAGATCTCCCTATTAGGTCAACTAAATGTGTAGGTAGTAAACATCTTGAAACAGTATAGGATTACTACCGTCGCATATTGCACGCGTTCTTTGCTTCTTGTGTAACTAAAATTTTAGGAACGCGATTTTTTTCCACACACTGACTTCTGTCATTTGGCGTGTTGAACATAGTGAACCTTCTTTTATGTTGTTCTTGTTTGTGTCTACTATTTGTGGTAATTCGGTATTTAAAAGGTAACTGTTGGTAGCGATTCACATTGTGCCTTCTGATTGTATGGGGAACGCGCGTTATTTTATTGTCTAGTTTCATTTGTTTTTTTTTATGGCGTAGTGACAATGTGGCACTCGGTTTTGGATATTAGTTTTTGAAATAAAAGGTGAGTTTCTTTGATTAATTGTACGTTAAAGCTTAAAATTGAGGCTTCCTAGATATTTTACAATCCAATATCTGCTATTGTATTGTAAAGGATCTTGAAAAGACTTTTCTTGTGAAACGCATTTTTCATATTTTATTACTTGATTGCTATTTATTTTTAATAACTTTGTACGGGTACAAATTACAGACGTGAATCTTCCTCATTTATCGCTCTTTCTATTAATGGAAACTGTATCAAAATCCGTTGAGCTGTTTAAGAGTTAGTGGATAAACAGACAGACACAGAAAGCGACTTTATTTTATACTATATGCTGATTTAAAAACGAACATTTAAGTAAGAAGACATTTTAGGGATTTTAAAAAATTAATTTCAAATTATGTTCGTAACATAATTTGACATGAATATTATAAAAAATGTTTAAATTTTATACTTTAATTAAAACTTAAAAAATGAGGTTCTCGTTTTATCAGAATCTTTTATTGTAACACAAACTACAAAATTCAGCTATAATTTTAAAGCAAAAACAATTAGTCGGTGTTTTATAAAATGGCGATCACACGCGGCACGCTATGGTTCACGGACTAACAACAAAGGAACCGCCGATGAACGGTGCTTTCATTGACACATTTACATTTTTAAATGTGTTAACAAGTGGATATATGAATGTGGACTAAAGCTTTCATTCTCAATACATTTTTGAGTCCCGGGACTAAAAAAATCGAGATACGACCCGGTTTCGGACCGCCCGGGAAAAATGAGACTTTCGAGACTGGTTAAAAATAGAAATATTCAAACGCTAGGCATTTAGGCAATCAATACAAGATTATAGTAAAAAACTTTATTAAAAACAGTATTTCAATCTCGTTTTTCTTGTGCCCTGGTTACAATCGAGTAAAATAACAATGATTAGTTACTTTTCCTTTTTTTAAGTGAGCACGTAAAAAACATGAAGCATCTAATGTTATTACAGAACGGTAGGATCTGTTATTTAGTTACAAAATTATCCTGTGTCCGAAAAAGCCCTCTCTACTTCCACGCTGCTCCAATGGCTTATAAATTTGAAATTTATTTCAAATTCTGTGTTCAACATGGTTTGTGAGTCATACATAGAGTTAAAAGCAGACGTTTTATTATCTGTTTATGTCATATTGAGGTTTTAGTAAACGGTTAAGCTCAAATTCTAGGTCTTCTTTTGCAGTTAAACCTAGCTACAAACTAGGGGTTTTTAAGTTAAGAGTGAATAGGTTACTTCTAGGCAAGCGTGCTACTACATCTTCGATGACATTATTGTTTACCACCAGGTGAGCGAGTGGTCAAACGCGAGTCTACTAATAATAAAAAAAACCACGGAAACCTAGCCATTGTCACGTTATGCTTTGGAGTACTTGCATTTGTTGGATAGCTATCAGATGATTTATATTATGATTTTCAATCGGTGATTTATTTTAATCTTTCGTATAATACTCTTAAAGATGAATGAATTATCGAGAGTATGAAGGAATCGAACTTCCTCTCAAAAAAAAAAAATGATGAGTTTTGTGCAAATATAGCAAAATAAAGAGCTTTTCTGGAAATCTAATTTTTTAGGCCAAAGATTCAAAACAGTATCCGCTGTTAAGTGTTGCGCCACATCATGCAGCATGCAGTATCTGGTTGTGTAGATTTAAAAAAATCTACGTAAGTCTCAAAAGTCTCGTTATCCCCGAGACTAGAGATATCAGCTTCGGGTCTCGAAAATGCGGAAAAATCGTCGACACTCTCGTTATTTTCGAGATCGTGACACCCGGGATGAAAGCCCTAATCAATGTGGACGTATGTATGTGTCATATGCATCAAGCTTACTATGAGTTTATTATACCACAAGTGCACTTTTTTCAATAGTATAAACTAGTGCTTGACTGCGACCCTGCTTGATGGTAAGCAGTGATGCAATCGTTGATGGTAAGGCGCACTAGTTTATTAAGAGCCTATTCACTCTAGCCTTGAAGATACCTAATTATAATCGGACGGAAAGACCGCAGCAGGCAAATTGCTCCAATCTTTCGATGTATAAACAACGAGGCGAAACGCTCAGTCCGGACCGTAGAGGTGTTAACAACGTAAGGGTGGATACTGGCCGTTCGTATAACTTTATTGCACTTTTCATATTGGGTGGGGGAAGGGTTTGCCATAATTACCGCTTGGCAAGCGGGTTGGCGACCGCAATGTGGTTGTTGCAATGCACAGAGAATGCTGCTGCCCATTTTCTGGTATGTCCCTTAGTCGCCTCTTACGACACCCACGGAAAGAGATGGATAGTGCTATTCTTGGTGTCCGGACACCATACGGTACAACGAAAGACGCAGTGTTGGAAGGCCTTGGGCACGCCACAATTATGGCGGTAAGTCCCCTCTTTCTCGTCCCTCGTCCACGCACTGATCAATCACGAAATCTCAGAAACTATAACACCTACAAACTTAAAATTTTGCAGGACCCTATAAGGAGGGGTGTAGACATCCGCTAAGAACGGATTTTACGAAACTCCACCCCTAAGGGGGTAAAACGGGGGTTGGAATTTTGTATGAATAAACCTTTTACGCGGGCGAAGCCGCTGGCACAAGCTAGTATTAAATATGAAAGTTAAAAGGTTATTTTATCGTAAATAATATATTTCTTCAAAGCTGTCGCTTCCTTAAGCCGGAAACTTGCTCAGGACAAGAGTATTTCCTTTTTGCTTGAAATGTAAGAGCACTGTAAAATGGCTTTGACATTATTTTAAAACTGCATTTCAAGGTTTTAAAATTGTGTAATAAACTACCTTCTGCCAGCGGTTTTGCTTGCATGTAAATCGAAAATGCTTCCTAGGGAAAAACTTCTGAAATAAAAAGTAGCCCTATTCAAGGATTACAAAAAAAATGTTAACACACTAGGAATTATTCCTGCATCTTGGGCGCGTTCACAATCATGTAAACTCACGTACACAAGACACCCAGACCGAAAACAACTTCTACAAGCCATACAAATATTTATTCCATGCGAGAATCGAACCAGTACAACAGCCTATCGCTCAACCACTGTGCCAACTGTGCTTTCCAATTAGTGATGCAACGGAAGTGTCTTAATGGAAGCGGAAACGGAAACAGATATCAAAAGTAAATCTTTGCGGATGCGGAAGCGGAAACGGAAGCGGAAGTGTTAATACTATGAAGAAAAAGCACTATTTTATTTTTTTAAATCAACAGTAGGTTTACTTTGTAATCACGTCACGAGGCATGTTGATGCGCAGAATGAACCAAAAAAATATTATAATAAAGAAACTCGTTGCGACACGTTTGTCGCAACGAGTTTCTTTATCGTCGCCTCTCCCCCGCACCTATTTTGATGTGTCCAGTCGTCTACGCGCCTCCCAACCCCGCGCTCCTCGCTGTATTTTTCCGTTTAGAGTTCTGTTATAAATTTTGCGGAAGCAGAAGCGGAAACGGAAGTGAAAAAGCTTACGGAACTTTTGCAGAAGCGGAAACGGAAGCAGAGTTCTGTTGCAACACTACTTCGAATGTAATAAAGTACCAATAGGTCTTAAAAATGAAATGAATGCAGATATAGGCAGGATTTTTACAAAATAATCAACGTTTGAAAAAAAAGAGTAGCTTCATCCGATAGCTATCTATATAATCTATTTTATCATTGTAGGCCCAGTTGGTTAAAGTACCCGCCTCTCATGCACAGGGTTGCGTGTGAATTTTTCAATTCATGTGTACTTTTCTAAGTATATCTAGGTCATTAATAATCAACGTTTGAAACGCTGGTATTGCTCCACCTGTTGTACGTAGGGATATGGCATGCGCGATTGAAAAGAAAATTCAAGAATTCGATTCCCGACATCCCCTCTTCGAACACAAAACAGCCCCAAGTAGGCTTAAGAGCCGTAAAAGCTTCCTGCGTAGCACACAGGCCATCGATGACCCGCCTCCTAAAGAAAGAATAAAGCTTTGGGAAGAGCATCACCTATCACCATCCGACTTCTTGAAACCCCAAGAACATCTCCCGCCTGGGCGCGATTTGCAGTGGCCTGTATGGGAAGCACTAAATCGGTTGCGAACCCAGGTAGGCCGCTGCAAACACAACTTGGCATAATGGGGTTTTATAGACCCGTCGGATACTCAATGTGAGTGCGGTGCTCCTGTTCAAAACATGAGCCACATATTAGAATGCCCCAAGTGCCCATGCATACACCTGCACTTTGGGGGATTTGATGAGTGCTACCGATGCTGCTATTAATGTAGCCACCTACTGGGCCCAAACAGTTTGACGAGTTTACCATCGAATCGAAAAGAAGAAGAAGAAGGTCATTAATGACAACCCGTGCCTCGGTAAGCACGTAAAGCGGCTGGTCCCGGTAGTGATTCGTAGATCTTCGACAGTCTTTACAGGTAGTCATACACCAGAAAGTCTGACCATCAGTCTATCGAAGGAGTAACGTGTCTCCCAGTAACCGGGTTGTGGAGGTCTGATAGGCTGTCGCTCCATGTAAAACTCGGGTGTTCAACTGCATCCAGTTAGACAGGAAGCCGGCCAAGTTAGTTAGGAAACGGCTAGGGAGACTATGACTGGTCAAAGGGCCTCTCTCCCTTTCCAGAAAAATTACCTTTTTTGCTCGTGCGATCTCGCTCTACCATCTTCGCCTTGGTCTGCCATTCGGTGGCTCTCTTTGTCCATTTCTCATCTGACTTGCAGCAGATATGTCTGCCCCTAGCCAAGTTACAACCGTTTCGTGTCGAATTCCGTTCTCCAATCGGTAACGCCTCAGTGTCAGCAATTATAGAAAACGATAAGTTGGTAGCCATGTTGACGCGCCTGAGTCGGCCGCTCGTTCTACAATATCGTTCTACAATAACATACAATGTAGCGTTGAACATTGTAGAAACGATAACAATTCATTCTATCATTTTGAACGATGTGAACTTGGCTACGAATTTTCTATACGTTTGTTCTGACCAAGTGACTTAACGCTGAGATGATGTCATTCCCATACATTTGATTAGTTTTCGACTAGCGTTAACGATTGCAGATAATCAACTTGGCTAGGGGTGCTGATCTATTCTCACTTTAGCTTACCGGCCTTCTGCGTAATGTCCATAATTCTGCATACATCCATTGTAGCGCGCAGCGTTGTGTTCCTTACGCGGTCCGTTCCTGATGGATAAAACCGTCTTCAATTGCACTATGATAAGTGACATGAGGGCATATGATAGAGAAGCACATCTGAGCTCACAATCACCATGAGGAGCCAAGGACTGTGGTCGCTTTGGCCGAAATCGACTAGATGGCTTAGGTTTAGGACGAGCATTCTCAAAGTAAATATATTAACTTAAACAATTTAAACAATCTACGGTTTATGGTTTGACTATCGCAGGCCATAACTGGACTAATTCATGCTTTCAATTATTTTAAAAACTAAGCCCTACATTGTTTGTATTACAAAATATAGTAGTTCTTATGTACTGTATATATGCTATTATTTTTTCTCTGTCAAATCCACCTAATGGTTATTTGTAAAAAATCGCTTAATAAATAAATAAATAAAATAAATAAATAAATAAATATATCTATCTATTTGTCGTAACAAGCCCTTTGTCCTCTCTATGTAAGATTGCTAAAACATTCTAATCTTCTATACATAAAGCCAAGTCGTGTTAGTTACACCATTTATAACTCGAGAACGGCTGGATCGCTTTTAATGATCTTTGCTTTGTTGGATTTGTCTCCTCCCTGAATATCAGAATAGCTAGAAAAATATCCAAATACATTGAAAAATTACAGCAACTGTTAAATAAATTCGTCTCATTCATTCCATCATTCGGTCAATCATTCCATCATTGGTTGACTATAAGGTGATACGAACTTCGCTGGGTCAGATGATATAAAATATATAAAAATCTATTACATCAAAAAACACACAAAACTTCTTAATTCATGCCATAACTGGGCAGAAAGGAACGAAGAGAAGAAAACTAACAATACAAATGAATCATAAAGAGAAAAGAAAAACTATTATCAACAAAGTTGTACGGGGATTGTTCCACAAGATTGTTTACTAAAGATTTACTGTGTAATATCCATGCTGATCGCATAATGGAAGAATTTAATGCTTTACGCATGGTTGATGGCGATTTGCGGCCCGTAATTCTGTCCCTGACTTGATTGACGTTTCATACCTCATTTGGTGGGCCATGTTCATTACTAAACCTTACCTGACTTGTATAGTGGTATCTCTTTATCGCTCAATTGCCTGTTTACTCGTAAATATTACTGAGTGACATAAGCATATATTATTATATGCCTATGTAACTGAGTGTTATTTTATATTTGATTGAGATTTTTTTTTTCGCTGGGAATATGACATCCCCCGCGGGATAGTGTCAGACTTTTACTGACTAAAAACACACTCCTGTTCCTTCGTTGCCTTTCGTATCAGGGCCGAGTCTTCCTTTCAGAATCAGACCCTTGGCCCCAGTAGGCTTCGACCCTGCTAGGCCCCTACAGTTGCTGACATCTCCTTGAGGCGCGCGTGGAACTGCACGCGCTGTCGACGACTTGGGCTCGGTCCGGACGGTTACCAGACGGTCGGACGGCGAGCCACTCATTGCTCGCCGTCCGCAAGCCTGCGCCTACGATGGCCAGAAATCGGGATCGGAATCCCGGCGGCGATTGGGGCGTGAGGACCGTTGCCTCACGCGATCGGCCGCCTCCTTTGCTAGCATTACTGCTTCGCAGAAGGAGGCGACCGCCTGCCACTCCTCCTCGCTCCGGACCATGGCCTGTACCAAGGCCCGGCGTGAGAGATCGCCGCCGCCGATCGCCCCCACGAGGACACGGCGTTGCTCTGCCCAAGCGGGACATACCTCCACCGTGTGCTCCACCGTGTCCTCCGGGTGGTCCACACAATGGTGACACCTGGGCGTTTCTTCTGCACGAATCCGGTGCAGGAACCTCCCGAACTTACCATGTCCGGTGAGGACCTGCGTCATGCGGAAGGTAAGGACGCCGTGTTGCCTTTCCAGCCACTCCTCAAGGAGGGGACTTACCACCATAATTATGGCGTGCCCAAGCATGCCACATGTAAAATAATTTTTAATATCGGTCCAGTTGTTTCGAGTTTATATAATAAATACAATCCTTTTCCTCTTATAATAATAAAACATAGCTTCTGGCAACGGCTTTACCCGCGTGAAAATAGAAAATATATGTCGTCCCTTAGTAATAAATTGGCATTCTAGTGGTGAAAGAATTTTTAAAATTAGTCTATTACTTTTTGAGTGTATTCATTACAAATCTTAACTCTTTATAATATTAGTATACTAGCTTTTGCCCGCGGCTTCGCTCCCGTCAACTGACTACTATATCCAACTCTACCCAACTCTACCCTACTCTACCCTACTCTACCCTACTCTACCCTACTCTACCCTACTCTACCCTACTCTACCCTACTCTACCCTACTCTACCCTACTCTACCCTACTCTACCCTACTCTACCCTACTCTACCCTACTCTACCCTACTCTACCCTACTCTACCCTACTCTACCCTACTCTACCCTACTCTACCCTACTCTACCCTACTCTACCCTACTCTACCCTACTCTACCCTACTCTACCCTACTCTACCCTACTCTACCCTACTCTACCCTACTCTACCCTACTCTACCCTACTCTACCCTACTCTACCCTACTCTACCCTACTCTACCCTACTCTACCCTACTCTACCCTACTCTACCCTACTCTACCCTACTCTACCCTACTCTACCCTACTCTACCCTACTCTACCCTACTCTACCCTACTCTACCCTACTCTACCCTACTCTACCCTACTCTACCCTACTCTACCCTACTCTACCCTACTCTACCCTACTCTAAAAAAAAAAAAAAAAAAAAAAAGTAAAGTAAAGTATCCTATGTCCGTCTCCTGGTTCTAAGCTACCTCCCTGCCAATTTTCAGCTAAATCGGTTCAGCCGTTCTTGAGTTATAAGTGAAGTAACTAACACGACTTTCTTTTATATATATAGATATGTATATAGAATAGCTTCTTCTCTCAAAAAATACGTATTTATGCCTATGTCACTCAGTCATAAACTAGCATTCCACAAGTAAAAGAATTTTAAAAATTGGTCCTGTAGTTGAACCGACTCTCTGTTCCGAAACATTTTAGTGTTCCGAAAGATTGGAACAGCAATAATGTTTTAAATGCATCATTTGGAACAATTGGAACACTAAAACACTCTTTACTTTAAGTGACCTGCAGTCTTTTTAAAATTCAAATTAAAACGTAAATAGTGTAGATTTTAATGAACTGAACTAAATCATCTGTTTTAAATTATTCTCAAATCAAAATTCAATGAAATAAAACTGTTGGTTTAATAAAATATGGCGCAATGTAACAGATCACGATTCATAGCAGTCAGTGTCTGTATTTGTATCTTTTGAGCCGTTGTTCCAAATGTTCCGTATGTATCTTGTAAGCCGATGTTTCAAATGTTCCGTTTGTATCTTGTGAGCCGATGTTTCAAATGTTCCGTTTATATCTTGTGAGCCGATGTTCCAAATGTTCCAAATGTTCCAAATGATATACAACGTGTCCCAGAAATCAACGTCAAGCCGAAAACGGGAAATAGGCCAAGTCGTGACAGTTATTAGAAAAATATAAAAAAACGTCTTAGTCATGTACTTTTCAAATTTTATGGATTCAAAAATAAATCTCAAAAAGTGACACCTTGTGATGATCTTTCAAGTCCTGTGACTACAAATATTAACTTTTCGTCAGTATTTTTTCTGTGACGTAACCATGAATAACCCTTCTCTAAATTACAGTTAAAAGTTAAAACATAACTACCTCAGTTTTAAATAAAATGTTAGATTTTTGCCCAACATTGAATTCAAAATTATTACATCACCCAACTTTAACCGCGTGTAGTGTAAAAAAAATGTACTACACTATTTTGGCAAGTAACTTTAAAAGATGGCGCGTTTAGTCTGGATTCCAAAATAGTATGCCACTTACTAATTTACTACTTCTTAATAGAGGAAAAAAAAATTTTTGTTAGTTTTAGGGGCGTTTGAAATAGAATTCAGTTGTTGGATTTCTTTAGTTATAATTTTTATTAAATCAGATTTACCATATTAAATGTTCGAACTGTTTGCCTTCAGCTGAAATGCAAGCTCTACATCTCTTTAAAAATGATCGCGTAATAAGACGGGCATATCGTCTCGAGTTGACGTATTCAGCGGATTCTGCAATTCTTTGACGCAGCTCGTCTAAATTTTGTATTGGTTTAGAGTACACGATATCCTTTATCGTACCCCAGTAAAAAAAGTCTATGGGGTTTAATTTGAGTGAACAAGCAGGCCACGAAATTGTACCACCCCGCCCTAACCACCTATCGGGGTATTCATGATTGAGAAACTCACGTACTGTTCGAGCATAATGCGCTGGGCAGCCATCATGTTGGTACCACATGCTGCCGTAAATGTTCAGTGGCACTTCTTCCAATAACTGTGGTAATTGGTTTTGTAAAAAGTCCAAATACCCCTGGGCATTTAAGTTCTCCGGCAGCTCGATTGGACCAATAACTTTACCATTTAAAATTCCCGTCCACATGTTCACTTTTTTTACTGGGGTACGATAAAGGATATCGTGTACTCTAAACCAATACAAAATTTAGACGAGCTGCGTCAAAGAATTGCAGAATCCGCTGAATACGTCAACTCGAGACGATATGCCCGTCGTATTACGCGATCATTTGTAAAGAGATGTAGAGCTTGCATTTCAGCTGAAGGCAAACAGTTCGAACATTTAATATGGTAAATCTGATTTAATAAAAATTATAACTAAAGAAATCCAACAACTGAATTTTATTTCAAATGCACCTAAAACTAACAAAAAAAAATTTTTTCCTCAGTTATGAAGTAGTAAATTAGTAAGTGGCATACCATTTTGGAATCCAGACTAAACGCGCCATCTTTTAAAGTTACTTGCCAAAATAGTGTAGTACATTTTTTTTACACTACACGCAGTTAAATTTGGGTGATGTAATAATTTTGAATTCAATGTTGGGCAAAAATCTAAAATTTAATTTAAAACTGAGGTAGTTATGTTTTAACTTTTAACTGTAATTTACAGAAGGGTTATTCATGGTTACGTCACAGAAAAAAAACTGACGAAAAGTTAATATTTGTAGTCACAGGACTTGAAAGATCATCACAGGGTGTCACTTTTTGAGATTTATTTTTGAATCCATAAAATTTGAAAAGTACATGACTAAGATGTTTTTTTATATTTTTCTAATAACTGTCACGACTTGGCCTATTTCCCATTTTCGGCTTGACGTTGATTTCTGGGACACGTTGTATATCACTGTTTCGGAACATTTAAGTGATTCAGATGCAAATGTTCCAATCGCAAAGATGACACACTTTTCCCACGCCTAAATACAAATCTTTCCTCTTTAGAATATTATTATAAACTAGTTTCTACCAGCGGCTTTGCCTGTGTGAAAATAAAAAAATATATAGCTTATGTCACTCAGTGAAAAAGTAGCATTCCACTGGTGAAAGAATTTTTTAAATTGGTCCAGTAGTTTTTGAGTTTATTCATTTCAAACGAAAATACAAATATTTTCTATTTATAATAGAAGTATAGATAAGTGTGTTCAATTATGGATATGAAAACTCATATCTATAATTAAACACACTTATCTATCACTGGACTATTTAAACAAATAGTCCAGTGAAAATACTTCAATAATTGTTGCTCGGTAGTTATAAAGCTTTTGAGACATATCACAATGCGGTTGAATTGTCACGTAAAATTATTCAGCTACGGTCGTCCTGCCGCAAAATACAGCAAAAAATCCTAACTCTGCTATATAGCAGAAAAAAACCATAAATCGATCCCGTGTTCCTTTCAATGACACAGTTTTCAATGCGCTTAGTGCTCTTCTAATTCCACTGATAGCGTTTAATATTTAATGAGTGTACGTCGCGTGACATTATCGATCTTAACACAAACGCGCCCTAGATTCGTTCATAAGCTTTCCGGTAGTCGAGCCTTGGCCCGTATATACTCACAACTTTTTTTCATTCGGAACTTTATTTTAAATCGCGAACGATGTGATGTGAACGTTTTATAAAATGAAAATAGTGGATGCAGATGTATCCGATTTGTTCCAATTTTGACTAACGATCGGCGAAGTGAACAGGTACATATGGGACGAGATATATTATTTCTGTGTCAGGCTTTTGATTGAGTTTGATAGTGTAAAATGTTGCCTTTTGTGTTTTCCCGCGTTCATTGTAATGTACAATGTTTTTGTAATGAGCATGATCATTTGTTCTGTGTATTGTGTATATTAGAAATATATAAGTATGTTTATCAGTTCTCTAGTACTCATAACACAAGCTCTGCTTAGCTTGGGACTAGACGGCGTTGTGTGATAGTTGTGGAATATTATTATTATTATTATACATGGACTTACAGGAGTGAATGAAATTATTTGTGTAGATTATAGAAATTTTTGTCTTTAGAGATAAATTTTCTATGCAAAAAAAGAAAGAAAGAAAAACATTTTATTTGGCGAAATAAGGCGCAATTTTTTTTTTGCCTTTGGAGCATTTTCTTTGATCGTGTATACGTTAAACTAGCTTCTGCCAGCGGCTTCGCCCGCATGAAAGTAGGTTTCTCCATACAAACTTTGGACCCCCGTTTCAAAGTGCAAGCAACCCCCTTCATCATCATCATCATCATTTCAGCCGAAAGACGTCCACTGCTGGACATAGGCCTCCCCCAAGTGTCGCCACAATGAACGGTCCTGTGCGTCTCGCATCCATCGGACTCCCGCAACCGTTACCAAGTCATCGGTCCACCTTGTAGGAGGCCTTCCAACGCTACGTCTTCCGGTACGTGGTCGCCATTCCAGAACCTTTCGGCCCCAACGGCCATCTGTTCTGCGAGCAATGTGCCCTGCCCATTGCCACTTTAGTTTGGCGATTCTTCATTAGGTTCATCCCCTTAGGGGGTTAATTTTGGAAAATCCTCACCAACGTTGTTAAAGAAAACCTTGTGCAAAATTTCACGCTTCTAGTCCCAGTAGTTTCGGCTGTGCGTTGATATGTCAGTCAGTCAGTTTCTCCTTTTATATATATAGATAGATAGATTTGCTAACGCATTTGTCTCGAAACAAGAAAGTTATAACCTTATTGTTTGTACTATCCATGACTACAAAAATAATACTCATATCTAGGTCAACGCGAATACAAATTAACAATGCATTGTCACGTAGTTTGAACTTTTGTAGTGTTTTGGCACCAACTTTACCTATTCATAACTGTTTACTTCGTTAGCATAATATGAGGGCGGTATACTGAAGTGACATTTGAAGTGAAATATTTAGAATATTAAGGTGCTCTGGCGTCTATAGAACATCATCCATCATCCCTTATCCCAATTTATATAAAATCATTGTAGTGTGTTCTTCCTTTTCATCTTTATAATCTGTTATCTCATTAGTCCCATTCACTTTTCTAGATATATCATCTTTCATCGTTCATTTGGTCTTTCCCTAATTAACCAAATTGATACGCAATTCACTTTTGACTTATATACTATATTTTTTTCTGTTGCAGATACAACCATGATTCTTTTCGCTTTTCTTCTGGCGGTAACTGCGGCTGCGAATGTGGAGGTAGAAGTCGAACCACCATGTCCCTCCTGCATCTTGGTGAATTCCACGTGCTACAATATCTCCTATCTCTTCGATCTCGACGCTCCCTTCAGAAAACAAATCGTCATCCACAAAATGGACGTCCTTCGATCCAAAAACATGTTATTCTTCAGTTTCGAGCCCACGTTTGAAGACGAAGAATATTACAAGACTGGGTTTGTAAGTTTAGAGGATTCCAGTCAAGTTGGAATCATTAATGGCGGTCAAATACTTAATTTGGGTACTTTCGATATAGATCAGGCTAATGGGTTGATTTACTTTGGAGGCAGTGATGGAGTATTTGTTTTAGACACGAATACTAATGCAATGTTATTTTACAGCAGTCGAGGGGACACTATAACGAATGTGTTTTACAAAAACCAACTGTATTTTGCTAAATATGAGGACAGAGGTATAATTGTAAAGAAAGGTGATTTCTTCGAAACTATACTTGAGTATTGGCCGATACGGAAGTTTGTGGTAGCTGAAAAAGATACTGTGAATGTTGTTGTGTTTTTAACCAATTTAGGTTTATTTGTAAGTAAGGGTAATGTTGTACATCGTCTTTCCAAGAATGCTTACTTCAGAGGTTTAACTATTGATCTAGATGGGGAGGTGTACGCATGGTGGATAGATGGTATATACAAAATTGTTTTTTCAAAGAATATAATATACTCTAGAATATCAAGAGTAGCAACGCTGCCGTCTATCGGTGCCATGACTTTCGACAATGATAACAATATTCTTTTCACTTCTGATAAGTCTTTGTATATCATGGAGAAGACGGGGCACAGTTGTGGTGTGGTGAAGAGAGAAGAAGTAGTGAGGGCGTAGTGACAAATGTGTTAAGTTAACACTTAAACTACAATGTACAGTTTTGGATCAACAAAAAAATGCAGGAGGCAATTATGTTAGTAATTCTCGACACGAATCAACAATAAAATGGGTAGATATTTTTTAAAATTGTATTCATATTTATTGAAATCGGTAAAAGCGTTTCGAAGGGTAAGTTGGCGGAGCCTCGTACAGGCTGTCGCACTTACGCACACAGTGACATGATGCGCGATAAATCGCAACAGGTGATTCTGTTTTTTTGGAGAGGTTCATTAAGAGAGTTATTCTGAATAACATTCAAAATAAAAAAAAAAAACTAAAATAACAAGCATTATTGATTATTGACCAGGTCTCGTATTTTTATATGATTATTTACGAGTTTTATAACAACCTCCTGAAATGTATGGATTCAAAACTGCACCTTTTATAACAACATAATGTGGCGAAATGCCAGCTTTTGCATTACTTACATTATTTAATAATTAATTTCTGATTAGATGCTATTTCAATGCTTTACCAAAAACTTATATTTAATTATGTTTACTTGAATCTTAATTAAAGTTATATAGATATGTAAGAATCTAAGACAAAGTACCTGTGATTTTGTTAATAGTTTGAGGAAGATTTCTTCAAGTAGTTTCACCTCTTTGTATAAAATTACATCACTGGCTATATTGTAAACCAGTTTTTTCATAAAAATATATTCTTAAGGATAATTCTTTAAAGCAGCCTTAAACTATTATTTACTGATATTATAAAATAGTTTTAAAATATGTAGTTGACATAACTTAACATTGTAAAAGGTAGATATTAAAAATAATTCAATGTATATATTATAATATGTGTAGTCATAATGGATTATTTATATCAAATAATGTAATGTATTAATTTGTGTGTTATATTAAAATATACTTATTTATTTATAATACATTTATTTTTTTAATGTTGTCTCACACTAGGCATTACTCCCGTATCGTGGGTATGTTCACAAACATTTAAACATAGGTACATACGTAAGAGAAATAGACTCAGAATAACTATCTGTAGGGCATACAAGTACTCGTATGTATGTATATTCCATGCGGGCATCGTAATCGCAGAACTTAAGATTTAAAATTAAAACGGATTAAAAGTATTTAAAATTAAAACCAGTAATAACACTTCAGTAACATTCACCAATTAAATTAACTTGCTGGCATAAACAAGAACAAAAATTTTATAAACTTTTATAAATGATTACAAATTAATTTATAAAACTTTATTACCTTTATTTTTATAAAAATTAAGATAAAGTTATATAAATTAATTTGTAATAATTACATATTTTTAAACCTTGAACAAATATTTAAAAGTAGAATTCAAAAATTTTCAGCATAGATAAATATAGTCACACTTTTCCCGCGCCAGAAGGAAGAAACAGCCCGCGTGGCGGTCTTTCACGTGGTTCGTTCTTCAAATCAAAGTCTCCATCACGAAAGCGTTTAAACCAAAATTGCACGGTGCGTTCATTAGCAGTTCCCTCTCCAACCGCAACATTGATATTTCGAGCTGTTTCTGCCGCGTTAGTTCCGCGTCGTAACTCGTATTCAAAAATCACTCGAATTTTCGAAGTATCCATATTTCTTGTCTAAGCTGAATAAAAAAAAAAAACAATTGAAAGGGAAAACAAAATCGAATGTTGCACATTTGTTTAAAAGAAGAACTTCATAGGTACCATGTGAAAAAAGTCTCACTCAAAAATCTCAAACCATGAAGGTTCTATGTCAATTCGAAGTACCTATTACAATAAAACGGCAATTTCATACTTTAACCCCTATTACAAACTCTCGAAAAACATTAACCTCCTTTTGGGGCAGTGGAATAAATACATTTATCATAATACTTTAATTCTCGTTCATCAAAACAGACGGAGTTTCCGTTACATGCATGATCTCGTCCTTACTGACACATTCTAGAGTAATTTTCCTACAATTGCCGAGGTCAGGGTGAGCGCTTCGAGCCACCGACGGGTTACGGTAAGACACTATTATAAGAACAATGCCGTCAATATTCCTAGCTAAACAATTAACGCTTATTGAGCGAAGGTCGAGGGATTCATCCTATACTCGATCCTGCTTCAATGAGCGCTGTATGGAATGCCCCAAGGATTAATTGGTAGTTGTAGCTATTATTAAAATGTTTATAAATAGATCAAGAGATCTAACATTGGAGAGATATGGTCTTTCCCCGTTTTTTAAGATGGGAAATCATCTAATGACTTCTTCCGCTCTGGGACGGTGCGGTAGGGCGTGTCAGACTTTTACTGACTAAAACCCACTCCTGTTCCTTCTTTGCCTTCGTTCCAGGGTCCCGGGGTTCTCTTTCGCATCACCCATGGCTAGAGGGGCCCAGCAGGATCGAAGCCTACTGGCTTCGATCCTGCTGGGCCCCTACGATTGCTGACATTTCTTTGAGGCGCGCGTGGAACGCTACGCGCCGTCGACGACTTGGGCTCGGTTCGGACGGTTACCGGACGGTCGGACGGCGAGCTACCCATTGCTCGCCGTCCGTAAGCCCGCGTTTACGGTGGCTGGAAATCGGAATCGGAATCCCGGTGGCTGTGGCGTGAGGACCGTTGCCTCGTGCGTGCGGCCGCCTCCTTTGCTAGCATTATTGCTTAACAGAAGGAGGCGACCGCCTGCCACTACTCCTCGCTTCAGACCATGGCCTGTACCAAGGCCCGGAAGGGTAATTGGTACTAACACCAGATATATACTTTTTTAATAGCCTATTTTGTGTCCCACTGCTGGGGATAGGCCTCCCCTCTCCTTCTTCCAAATCTCTCTGTCTAGGGCGATCTCTCTGGCAATAGTTTGCCCCGCGAACATAATCAAATTGTCACACCACCTTCAACCGCGGTCGATATTTAGGCATTCTGTAAGTGACAATCCTCGCCCATCTGTCCGGGTGCATTTATGTGACGTGGACGGCCCACTCCCACTAAAGCCTGGCTGTTTTTTTCCGCGAGATCTGCTACTTGAGTTATGGAGCGCAGCGTGGTGTTTCTAACGCGATTAATTCGCTTAACACCTATTATGATAATCAAGTTATAAGTTACTACTAATATATGGATCATTTTGTGTCCGAAATAAAATAAATTCTATTCTATAGATCCTAGTAAGACTAAATAACATATTAATATATTGTATCAGTGGCTAGTCCACTTGAGTACTATGAATCAAGTGGCGGAAACATATAGTTGAGGACCTTAGTGGGCGGCGGTAGTAACATGCCCTAAGGATTACGTCACAGCGTCTATGAATGAAAGAATTCTTATAGATCAGTAGTATCATCTTGATGTAGGAGTAAGTAGGTCAGTGTGGCGTAGGCCAAAAATGATAATAATGGTTTGTGATAGATGTGTCTGCCGCATACCTGACAAGCTGTGGGACGTCGGTAAAACACAAGATTGGTGCTCTTTCTTTTAGGTTCCATCATCTAATGACTTCTCTCGCTCTATGGCGGAGCGGGAGGGCTAGATTTTACCTGACTAAAAGCACACCTATGTTCCTTTAGTTGCCCGTGCGTTGCGAACTTTTTCACAAGATAACCCCAGTAGGTTTCGGCCCTGCAGGGCCCCTATGCTTTTGCTGACAGCACTGTGAAGCGTTAAAAAAATTCGAAGACATGTGACATTCACCAACTCTCACTGGGCCCGCGTGGTGGATTACGGCCCATTCCCTCTCCTAGAAAGGATGCCTGAGTCGCAGCAGTGGGAACATTAAAAGGCTGATTATGCTATATGCTATGCTATACTGTGAGGAGTGCGTGGAACACTACGCGCCGTCATCGACTGGGGATCGGTCCGGAAGGTTACCGGACAGCGAGCTACAAAAAAATCTCGCAGAAGATTGAAGCCCTGACACAGCGACATGAGGCCACGGCAGACCACGAAAGCGATGGCGGGACGACCTGGATGTGTTCCTAAGAGTTGGAAAGAGTGGAGGGAGGGAGGCCTTTGCCCTAGGCTAGTAATAATGATTGTTTCAACCAATGATTGTTTCAACCACGAGCCTCGACCACCATCTTAGGAGGCACTCGTTAGACGGCTGGATCAAGGGTTCGGCTTGAATATTCTAACACGGCTCGTTTAGTTAGGTGGTTCTTTTCTCTGGAGCCCTGACCACCGGTTGGATCCTGTTTCCGTTACCATTTTTTTATATTTTTTTAAATTTTCTATTGAAACATTAAAAATCTATATTTTATATACAATGTGTTCCAAATAAGAATAGGATCGATTGCCATGTTGTGACGTCACGTCATACTGTCAAATCGCAAGAAATTGGGCAACATTAAAGAACGTAGAGATGAGCAAAACTGAAGAACTGCATTTAGATTAATTTTTTTTCGCTCACAGTTCATAAATAAATAAAATTTTAAAAATTTCTTGTTTTGCTCACCCTATTAATTCTTCGATTTTACAGTATGACGTGACGTCACAATATGGCAATCGATCCTATTCTTATTTGGAACGCATTGTATATGTAAATATTGGCTGATTCAGCAAACGTTGTTCTGTCATATGACTTACTAGCTTTTGCCCGCGGCTTCACCCGCGTACATAAAATATAGCCTATGTCACTCAGGAATAAAGCAGCTTTCTATCAGTGATAAAAATTTAGGAATCGGTCCAGTACTTTCAGAGATTACCTCCTACAAACAAAAAAAAAACAAAAAAAAAAACCAAAAAAAACAAATTTTACCTATTTATAATATTAGTGTAGAAGTGTAGATGCAGATAAATGAAAAAAAAATGGGGGGTGGGGGGGGTATCAGGGTAAAAAGTAGCCTACGATCTATTCTCAGACTTACACAATAAATTTCATAAAAATCGGTCAAGCCATTTCGGAGATATTTGATAACAAACACTGTGACACGTGATTTTTATATATAAAACCCACTTCTGTTCCTTCTTTGCCTTCGTTCCAGGGCCCCGTGGTTCTCTTTCGCATCACCCATGGCCCCAGTAGGCTTCGACCCTGCTGGGCCCCTATAGAAGATACATGAATAAATGAAATAATGTGTTATTTTTTGAGGTGGTAAATCATCTAATGATTTCTTTCGCACTAGGGCGGAGCGTGAAGGCGTGTCAAACTTTTGCTGGCTAAAACTACACCTATGTTTCTTCTTTGCCCTTTGCGTTACAGGACCCCCGGGTTTCTCTTTCAGAAGTCAACTCATGTGTACTTTCGGTACACAACGCAAAGTCGGGTTTGAATCGTGAAGTTTGGATTATAGTACGCTTGTGGGAGTATAATCTGCCACCCCCTCTTGTCTTGGTGGTGTAGGGTGGGCATTTTCATAGAAACGCTTATTTAACTAAAGACAATACTACAGCAGGTGCAGTGTTTCTGACGAGTCGTTACGTCCTTGAGTGGATCGAATCGATATATCATGTAGGTAGGTAATTGAACAGCACCTACACAGGATGGTGCGGGTGACAGCTGTCGGATTCATACAATGTATCATCAATGCTGTCATCCTGTACAGTGCAAGCACGTACAAATTTGACATCATTGTATCAGCACTTTACTTGCCACGCGTGGTCGATAATTCAGTACACAAATATCATTCAAATCGCGTGCACTCATTATTTAGTTAGTATCATTTATCAATCAATAAACGTTATTATTACGTACTCTTGCCTATCATTCAAACTATCATCATCAAAAGGTGTAAAGACCCTACATCTTTTTGGTCCTTCGAGCTTCCGTATAAGCGGGACTATTTCGCGTCCTCGACAGTGTGAATATTCTGCGGGCACGTAAGTATAGCTCCTGCGACTACGACCTGTGGACAGAGTAACATCCGTCTACTGGAAGTCAATTACAGCTTAATCCATCTTAGCATATTCAACCAACCATAAACGCCAACATGGAAGACATTTTGGCCAACCAAGATCAGATCATTCAGGCCATGGAGCAGCAACTACGGAACTTTAAGAAAGATTCTGCAGATCGCAAGACTCCGGCCAACATCAAAAAACGTTTGCAAACCCTGGATACATACTGGCGGGAGTTTCAAGAGAATCATGTTAGATTATGTGAGTTTGAAGATCGTGGTTATACCTACTTTTCGGAGAACTACTACAGCAAGACAATGACTCTCTACAATGAAGCTCGCGACATCATTCAACAATACAAACCGCCCACTGGTTTGGAGAAGGAGGGTAAGTCGCCTAGCGCTCCAGCAAGTCGTATATCAGACACTCGCAACCAAGAGCCTGCGGATGAGCGACAGCAAACGGACACATTGTCGGTTGATCCAGATCAACCGAACATCAAGCCTAGTGGAAGTCAAACCACATCATTGTTCAAGAAGATTGTCTCTCGGGGAAATGCCAGTAAATTAGAGGAAATGCTACGCAAGCAGAAGAGTAACTTTAAGGCTTTATCACGGGCAATCAAAGGCGTGGACACTCAGAGCCTCTCCGAAAAGTGGGAATTTGAAGATGTGCTCAGAACCATTCAGGCAAAATGGTCAACCATCGACTCCCTGCACTGGGAAATTGATAGTGAGATGTACTCGGAAGATGAAGACTATGAACAGGAATATAACAAGTACGAACAACTGTACATTGACATCAAAAAGTTGGTTAATAGCAAGATGTATTCCGTTTCATATCGGGAAAGTTTCACACCGAAAATAGAAATACCTACCTTCTCGGGGAACTATCACAAATGGATATCATTCAAGGACTTATTCCAAGAAGCAGTCCATAACAACAAATCAATTCCAAGTGCCCAGAAGATGCAGTTATTAAAAAGTAAGCTGAAAGGCGAAGCAGAAAGGATCATTCAACATCTCAATATTAGTTCTGAGAACTACCAAATCTGCTGGGATATCTTGAACCATAGATATAACAATGACAGGCTGATCTTTACCTCTCACATGAACATACTGTTGTCAATACCTACAATGCAAAACCAAGTCGACACACAGATCAAGAACATGTTCGACACCATCAATGAATGCATGAACGCCTTGAAAAATCTTGGCATAGATGTAACTGCCATGGGGCCAACGGTTGTGCACTTACTTACACTGAAGCTGGACAACCAGACCCTCAGTGAATACACTCAAACATTAGAAAATCCTAGAGCCTTGCCTGTTCTAGCAGATTTTCTAAAATTTTTGGAGAACAAGTACACTGCTCTCGAATCGACACGACGCAAGCACCATACATCCAAATTATCATCGTCGTCATCTCAGAGTAGTAACAAAGATTCTGAATATCAATTCAACAAAAGGAATCAAGTAAAATCAAATAAATTCAACAACAAAACCGATTCTAATAAACCGTTTCTACGCAGTTCCGCAGCAAAAAGTTGTGCAATGAGGACACAGTATTGTCCACTATGCAAAGACGACAGCCACGGATTATTCTACTGCAGACCTTTTTTGGAATCTGGGTCAGAAGAAAAAAGAAACACAGTTCATAAGCTTAACTTGTGCAAAAATTGTCTAGTTGATCACAAAAATAAACCATGCCGTTCTGAGTCAAGATGCAGGGTCTGTCAAGGAACTCATAACACCGTGCTACATGATGCCCTACAGGCAAACACGGTGTCCAGTAACATGAATACGTCACCGTCTACGTCACGTGAAGACAAAACACGAAGTAACGTGACGCATGTTTCCAAAGAAACTCTTATTGAAGTTCTGCTAGCAACAGCACTTGTCCGAATACAAGGTGCTAATGGGGAATATCACACAATGAGAGCACTCATAGATCAAGGCTCTCAAGCCTCCCTCATAACTGAGAACGCAGCTCAAATCCTGAAACTCCCCCGCCGATCATGCAAAGGCGTCATAGTTGGTGTCAGTGCCAATCAAACTAATTGTAAGGGAGTTCTCAGCCTTGTGGCATCCTCATTACATTCAAATTACACCTTTCAGACAGAAGCTGTTGTTATGAAGAAATTAATCAACAACTTACCAAATCATAGTTTCTCAAAACCTTCGTGGGAATACCTACAAAACATCCAGCTAGCAGATCCAGACTTCAACGTATGTCGACCTATCGACTTATTGCTAGGAGCAGAAGTTTACTCGGAAATCATCATGCCAGGCATGATCAAGGAAAATTCATCTTTACCAGTAGCACAACAGACTCAACTTGGCTGGATTTTAAGCGGAAATGTCAAGTCCTATCAATGCAACGTTGTCATGAACAATATAGAAGACATACAAAGATTTTGGAGCATAGAAGATGTCACTGAGCCCGACACTAACATGTCCTCTGAAGACTATCAATGCCTTCAACAATATAACTCGGAAACAATACGTCGAGACGATGGCAGATACGTGGTTAGAATACCACTAAAGCCAGATATCAAAGAAAAATTGGGAGAATCGAAACCAAGAGCCATAGCCCAATTTTATCAATTAGAAAGGAAATTTTCTAGAAACAAAAACATTTCCAAAGATTACAAAACATTCATTGACGAGTATATCAAACTGGGTCACATGCGCGAGTGCACACGGAAGAATCTGCCTGATTGCATTTTACCTCACCTTTGCGTTCTACGCCCGGACTCGACAACAACAGCGTTGCGGGTTGTATTTAATGCATCAGCAAAAACATCGACAGGCTATAGTTTAAATGACTTAATGTATAGCGGTCCGAACCTACAACAGGATTTGTTTACACTAATTCTGAGATGGAGACAGTATGAATATGCAATGACAGCCGACATCGAGAAAATGTTCCGACAGATCTTCTGCAATGAAAAGGACCTACAGTATCAGAAAATCGTCTGGCGTGACTCACCTAAACTATTGTTAAGAGAATACGAGCTGACAACTGTCACCTATGGCACAAAAGCCGCTCCATTCCTAGCTATGATGACGCTAAAACGTCTAGCAGAAGACGAACGTTCAAAGTATCCAGCAGCATCATCTGTACTCGAACAATGTTTTTATATGGATGACCTCTTGGCTGGACATCACAGCCTAAAGGAAGCCGAACAACTTAAGGCTGATCTTATCAATTTGTTGAAATCTGGTGGTTTTAACTTGCGAAAATGGTCCTCAAATAAAATCAACATTAAAGATGACGCAATATCAGGCAAGGAACAAGCATTCGAATTCAGGCATCAAGAATCCACCAAAACGTTAGGACTGCGTTGGCACCCCCAGGACGATCAGTTCAAGTTCCAGATGAAGATAGACACATCATCATTGACACCATCCACAAAAAGATCATTACTATCTGACATTTCAAAGATTTTTGATCCACTTGGCTGGCTGTCTCCAGTCTCTACCAAACTGAAACTTTTGTTCCAAAACGTTTGGTCATTGAATCTTCAATGGGATGATAAAGTACCTACAAACATCAATGAAGAATGGCTCAAAATAAAGAAGGAGTTACCAGCAATCGAACATATGAACGTCCCAAGGTGGCTGCAGACGCCAAAAAATGCAAACATAGAGTTACATGGATTTTGTGACTCATCAGTCAAGGCCTTCGCATGTGTTATTTATTGCAGGATTATCAATCAGGAAAAGGCAGAGAGTCAATCCTCTGTGATCATAGTAGCAGGAAAATCAAAGCTCGTGCCTCTGAGCAAATCAATATCTTTGCCTAGATTGGAGCTTTGCGCTGCGCACTTGTTAGCAAAACTAATGAAAGTGGTCCAGAACTGTTTATCAAGCAACAGAATCCAAATATACGGCTGGTCTGATTCGACAGCAGTACTAGGTTGGCTTCAGGGTGATCCGCACCGCTGGAAACCATTCGTGGCGAACAGAGTAACACAAATAATAGAAACAATACCAGCAAATAGCTGGCGCTATGTAAAATCGGCTGAAAATCCTGCTGATTGCGCGAGCCGAGGATTATCAGCGGACCAACTGCAACATCACCCTCTTTGGTGGAATGGACCAGCCTGGCTATCAACATTCAAAGAAAACAAAAGTCAAGAGCTACCAACTTACGTCACGTACGAAGAAATCAGAAAGTCAGTGAAAAGCAATGTTATTCAACAAAATGAGGACATTGTTTTAAAATTATTAAACAGATACAGCAATTTCGACCGAGCAGCGCGCGTATTAGCATGGACTTTGCGCGCCATATCTCGCAATCAACTCAAACCAAAATATTTGATGGTCAGCGAAATAAAAATCGCTAAACATCTTTTAATTAAACAAATGCAGCTGGCAGTATTTAAGGAGGAGATGACCAGTCTCCGTGGTCAGAAGCAAATAGACACGAAAAGCAAATTACTGAAGCTAAACCCGTTCTTGGATCAAGAAGGACTACTAAGAGTCGGCGGCAGATTGAACAACGCGAAGATGAGCCAGAATATGAAACACCCACTCATCATTCCCAACAACACCCATCTCAGCGACCTGTTGATTGATCAAGGACATCATATGACACTCCATGGGGGAGCAAGAGTCACTCAAGCCTGGCTGCGTCAGCAATACTGGATTCTGGGAGGAAACCGAGCCGTCAAGAAGCGTCTTCGAAACTGCGTAAAGTGCCGAAGACACGATCCAATCAAACATGAGCAACTAATGGGCGACCTTCCTTTAGCACGCAGTAATCCGACACGACCATTTTACCACACAGGGGTTGATTTTACCGGGTTTATCGATGTAAAAGCAAGCAAGGGCCGAGGTATCAAGACCACGAAAGGGTACATCGCTGTGTTCGTTTGTATGGCAACCAAAGCTGTACACATCGAGCTAGTATCAGACCTGACCTCCTCATCGTTCTTAGCGGCCTTACGGAGAATGGCAGCTCGAAGAGGCAGCCCAAGCCATGTCTATAGTGACAATGGCACAAATTTTGTTGGTGCAAGCAGAATACTTAACGAAGAATTCATAAACATTCAAGACACTTTGGACGTCAATTTTTTCGAGGCAATTACCAGTATGGAGATTACCTGGCATTTTAATGCCCCTTCTTGGCCCAGTGCCGGAGGTCTCTGGGAAGCCGCCGTCAAAAGTCTGAAGTATCACCTCAAACGAGTGATAGGAGATCAGAAGTTGACGTTCGAAGAATATTCGACTTTGCTTGCTCAGGTAGAAGCATGTTTGAATAGCCGTCCATTATGCGCACTCAGCGAAGATCCCGAAGATTTAGACTATCTCACACCATCTCACTTTTTGGCAAGCGGGCCGACGTTAACTATCATCGAGACAGAGAGAGATCTACGGACAAGATGGCAGCTCACACAAAAAATATTTGATGACCTATGGAAGAGATGGCGAGCGGAGTATCTATGCCAACTATCAGCTCGCAGTAAGTGGCGCAAACCTCATCAGAATTTGAAGATCAATGACATCGTCATCATTCACGACATCAATCTACCACCGGGAAAATGGCCCATGGGAAAAATTATTGAACTTCATTCAGGGAAAGATGGACACGTCAGAGTAGTGACCCTACAGACGAAAAATGGGACGCTCAAGAGACCTATTACAAAATTATCCGTTTTGCCGACTAACGACAATAACCAAAGTCACGACACAGAAAAGGAAAACCAAGAACGCCAATCAAAAAACAGAACATCCTACAAGTCAACAAAATTAAGCAACTTCATAATTACAACACTCGTACTTCTGATGGTTATTTGCTCAGGAACATGCGAGCACAAAATTTCCAAAGTTGCAGAAAATAAAAATATATTTTTTGATAAGCTAGCAAACATGAGATTGGAACGTGAAGAATGGAAACTCATCGTCTACTGCGATATGGCTCCATTTTGGCAAGGAATTAACCTACTGGGAAAGTTTGTCACTCATCTAGACAACATATGTTCAAAGGATCAAATATCACAATGCGACGTAATCCGATTACAACTGCGTCACGGGTACAACGAACTTGAACACTACAACAACGTTTTACTGGGTCAGCAAGGTCAAGTTCGCCGACGTCGCGGGCTTATCAATGGCATTGGTTACGTTGCACATAGTTTATTTGGAGTTTTGGACGAAACTTTCGCTGAACAATATCAGAAAGATATCGCCTTAATCAGACAAAATCAAAACCATCTTAGCAAGCTGTGGAGGAACCAGACGTCAGTTGTAGAGGCTGAGCTAAATGTCATCAAGAGAATTGAAAACACGCTGGACAAGCAGCACAAAATAATCAACCAATATATTACCAAATGCAATACTGCCCTTAGTAAACTAGAAGATGAAATCCAGCACACCGACAACAAAGCAGAATTTACATTATCAGCATTCATAGCCAATAATATAATGACCAACCTTAAAGATATCCAGGAGACGCTAGTCGATACAGTGACCAATATTTTCTATGAGAAATTCAACTCTCACTTGTTAACACCGGCACAGTTGAAAAACGAACTGAATATTATAACCGGACAAATCTCTAAGGATCTAACATTACCAATTAATAATATTCAGACCGACTTGGCGAAGATATATCACTTATTGAAAGTGAAAGCGAGAGCTACCAGAGAGTTCCTGATTTTCGAAGTCAGAATTCCTCTTGTGAGCAGGGAAGACTATGAGATCTACAACCTCATACCGATTCCACAACAAGCCAATGAAAGCATGGTCAACATAGTACCTGTAGCAGCCCACCTAGCTATCAACATGCACAAAGACTCTTACATTCCGGTGTCTTTAAGTGACTTACAAAGATGCATTCCCTACGACACCGATGAGTACATTTGTCCACTGAAAAGGCCCGTCTACCAGATGACGTCAGACACCAACCTATGTCTGAAACACCACACCTCTAATCAATGTCAGACTGAAACGAAAGAATGTCGAGATAACTGGACTGAATTGAACTTACTTAATTCATTCCTATACTTTTGTTGTGGACAATGCAGTGTGCGAGTCATATGTGATGACGAAATTACGATCGAGCAACTCAGCAAAACAGGTGTCATTACACTGGAAGACAGTTGCGTCATTAAAGACAGAATGTTTACGATTTACGCACACAAATCTCTATCCAACTCCATTAAAATGAAGATTGACGTCATGAACATAAAGATTCCACCAATAAATCACATAATTAATCTGTCCATACCTCTCATCACTCCAATAGAGGAGACAGATGATTTCAACGAGCAACGGGAAGACATAAAGACGATCGAAAAGGCACTCAAAGATTTGAGATCCAATCAGGAGCTGGCGGATCAAGTGTCATCCCACGACATTCACCATTATGTCGCCATCTACACCTTGGCTGGGGTCGTCGTAGCTTGCGCCATCTTGTACGCATGGAGACGCGTGCGAGCGCGCCAGCCGCGACCAGAGCAGGCAGAAGCTAGCGTGAGCTATGCAGCTCCCGCCGCCACCACCGCTGCGGGTCGTTCTACCATCACCACCGCCAACAAAGGGTCTTCACCATCCGTTCGAACTCAATTCAGTGATATACCTTAAGCTTAGTTTATTTAAGTTTGTAACCACAATATTGTTAGTCATCATCCTGTAAATCATTATCTTCCATCTCCTTCTCATATTCTCGGGCCCCGGAGCATGTACAGTGCAAGCACGTACAAATTTGACATCATTGTATCAGCACTTTACTTGCCACGCGTGGTCGATAATTCAGTACACAAATATCATTCAAATCGCGTGCACTCATTATTTAGTTAGTATCATTTATCAATCAATAAACGTTATTATTACGTACTCTTGCCTATCATTCAAACTATCATCATCAAAAGGTGTAAAGACCCTACACATCCTACCCATGCTATTTAAAAAAGACCTTCATTCACAAATCAATAATATATATTTTTTTAACCGACTTCTAAAAAAGGAGGAGGTTCTCAATTCGGATGTTTGTATTATTTTAATTGTTGATAGGGTCGCATTTGATCACTGTCTCACCTGATGGTAAGCGATGATGTGACCGACGATGGAGCACGCATGCCTAGAAGTAAACTAATCACTCTTGACTTAAAGACCTCTAGGTTGTAGCTATCAGGAAACACAGACTCCGGCAGGGAATTCCACTCCTTAGCTGTACGCACAATGAATGTGTTCCCAAAACGCTTTGTACGTATTGGTGGGATATCCACCATGTACCGATGGCGCAACACCGTACGTCTGGTGGTCCGATGATGGAACGGGCTTGGTGGAAATTAAATTAACTAAATTGTGCAATTCCAGCGCACGCTCCCTGAAATGTAAACGATAGAAAACCGACAGGCCAGCAATTCGGCGTCGATGCTCAAGACTTTGGAGTTTTTAACCGACTTTAAAAAAGGAGGAGGTTATCAATTCGGTTGTATGTTTTTTTTTTGTTTTTTTACTCAGAATCCCGTCGTTTATGGACCGATTTGCAATTTTTTTTTCTCTTATATGATATTTATGCTTCCAGATTGGTCCCATTTTGATGAGTTCCATGAGGAATCGAGGGAACTCCTCAAATGTTATAAACAACCATATAGTGATTTTGGTATTTTCAGCTGTAAATACAGTTGACAAATAATCAAATGTTAACGTTTAAACGATCTGGCCAGTTTTAGTTGCCCTTAACATAAAGTGATCAATTCTAAGATCTGGCCACGACTGATATACGTGTCGTGGTGTTGGTGAGCCGTAAAATACTCCAATCAGTACAAAGCAGTACAATACAGTTACCAACAAACTGATGAACACTTATTTTTTGAAATGGCAGAAGTAAGATAGACAGAAAATGTGAATGTATATATTCTATTGCTTGTGACTGTGCAGTCTGGCATCCATACTACTATTATAAATGCGAAAATGTGTTTGTCTTCCTGTAACGTTATCACGTCAAAACCGCTAAACGGTTTCGATTCAACTTGGCACACAGATAGATTATTACATGGATTAGCAAAAAGGATACTTTCACCCATTCAGTTTATACTTTGCACGCAGGCGGAACTACAGGCAGAACGACTATCTTCTTGATTTGATATTGAGCGCTCGTAAAAACTTTGACATCCCAGTTCGTCTGATAAAGACATACGAGATAACTGAACCATCGTTAATAACACCTCCTACTCAACCAATTGAGAAAAATAGTTAAAAATAGAAACACCAACGTTTTTGTCGGGGCAAAGTAATTAACGTTCGCTCGTTGAGATAAAACGATGTAATAAATGGAACAGATATACCTAAAACAATTACAACATCAGTTTTAGGATATGCGAAACCCGAAACACGTGTCTAGTATTTTTATGTAAAGATTCTGAGATCTATGTACAAAGTTTGAAAAGTGGATCATTGGCAATGATGCACTCGTTGAGTCGAGGAGACTTTGAAGTCTTGAGCATCGACGCCGAGTTGCTAGCCTGTCGGTTTTCTACCGGTTGCATTTCGGGGAGTGTGCGTCGGAATTGCATAACCTAATTCCGCCTAGCCCGTTCCATCATCGGACCACCAGGCGTACGGCAATGCGCCACCGGTACATGGTGGACATCCCACCTATACGCACAAAACGTTTTGGGAACACATTCATAGTGCGTACAGCTAAGGAGTGGAATTCCTTGCCGGAATCTGTTTTTCCTGATGGCTACAACCCAGGAATCTTTAAGTCAAGAGTGAATAGGTTACTTCTAGGTAAGCGCGCTCCATCGTCGACCACATCGTCGCTTTCCATCAGGTGAGTTAGCGGTCAAGCGCGAACCTATCAAGAATAAAAAAAAAAATGATCAAGTTATAAGCTTGTTAGGTTACCTGGTTGACCGCAAAAATACATAGTCACCGGGCCATCTGGGCGACTGAGGGGTTGTTTTGCTCCCGCACCCAGCTGTGCGTTTAACTCTCACCGAAACGCCCATACCAATCTGCTCGACTTTCGGTACCTCGGGTCGCTCGTCCAAGGGGATGGTGAGGTAGACCGAGATGTAACACATCGAATTAACGCAGGATGGATGAAATGGCGACAGGTCACGGGAACAACTTGTGACCCACGGATGCCCCTTAAGGTGAAGGGTAAAATTTATAAGTCCGTGATAAGACCTGTCATACTGTATGGATCAGAATGTTCGGTTGTGAAAAAGATGGATGAAAAAAAGATTGCATGTAGCGGATATTAGAATGTTGAGATGGATGTGTGGTGTGACGAGAATGGATAAAGTGAGAAATGAGTATATTAGAGGCAGTTTGAAACTGGCGCCAGTGACTGAAAAGTTGAAAGGCTATCGTTTGTCTTGGTATAGTCATGTAAAGAGGAGGGATTCAACGCATGTTACTAAAAAAGTTCTGAGTATACATGTAGATGGATGGAGAGGGAGAGGGAGGCCAAAGAAAAGATGGATGGATTATGTGAGGAATGATATGAAAGAAAAGAGAGTGACAGTGTGACGGGTGACGGGACAAAATGGAAGAAAAATACGTGTTGTGCCGGCCCCAAGTAATATGGGATAAGGGCAGCGGGAACGCTGGCGCCTAATGCCCGCTATGACCTGCCGTGACCTGTGTTGGACTTAGTGTTGGTGGTGTCCAACTTGTGACCTTTTTAAATTATTTTTGGGAAAAAATATAACATGATGTAAAAATTATTGGAATCGATTTAGTTACTGATTCTGAACAAACTATAATCAGGTTTCGCACATACTAAAATAATGATGTATACTGATGACTATGCTAATGATTGATCCCGAGCTTGATCCTGGAGAGCCGGAAAGGTTTTTTTTAAACGATACGAACTAGTGTTTGACTGCGAGACCACCTTATGGTAAGCAGTGACGCAATCATTGATGGTGAAGCGCACTAGTTTATTATAAACCCATTCAATCTAGCCTTGAAGACACTTGAATTATAATTGGATGGGAAGACCGCAGCAAAAAGTTTCAGTCCTTATATGTACGCAGTATAACCGACGAGGTGAAACGCTTAGTCCGGACCGTAGAAGTGTCAACAATGTAGGTAAGGTTCATCGATATATATGTACTACGCACGAAAGGTACAGTCGTCACAGGACAGTCGCCACACGTCAGATTGTCAGGTTGGTGATAGTTTCCTCCATAGGCAGTCGTAAGAAATGAGGTCGAAAACTCTGGGGAGGTCCAAAAAACACGCATACACAGGTGTAATGTAATACATATGCGTGTATACATAGAACAGATGGTCGATGGGAACTAAAGGTTTTGGAGTGGAGACCACGTACCGGAACATCAAAGCTGCGTTGGAAGGCCTCCCACAAGGTGGATCGATGACCTGGTGAGGGTCGCGGGAATCCAATGGATGCGAGACGCACAGGGCCGGTCGTTATGGCGACACTTGGGGGAAGCTTATGTACAACAGTGGACGTCTTTTGAGCTGATTGATGATGATGACGTGTGTATATTAAGGCAGCTCCCATTTCCTAAAGTTTCCTTTCTTTGCCTTCAACTGTAATACCATTTTGTGCCAAAATGCTTTTAAACACGGAACAGCAACAAAAGTAATTAAATGTTCCGATTGACCAAAGAAAGTTAAATTCGATTTACTATCAATTTTCTTCTTCGTGTAATAAATAACGGAGTTTATTAGTCTTGTTTATTCTTTCTTAAGCACTTACTAACTTCCTAAGTCTTTTGAGTAACAGCTTTACGAAACTTGAAAATCATTTTGATGGAATAAGATATTTCGCAAAAGTCCAATTAAATTGAAGGCTTGTTAGTTTGGCTCTGATCGGCTTTTTAAATAAAGTTCCATTAATTTTGCTAGCAATTTCAAAGAACCTAATAAGCAGTAGGTAATGTATTTTTGGATTTTCGATAGCATTTAATAATAATATATTTAATTGTTTTGTTTATTTGAAAACTCGGCCCTGGTATGAAAGGCAACGATGGTACAGGAGTGGGTTTTTAGTCAGTAAGTCTGACACACGCTCGCGCTCCGCCCATGAGCGGGAGATGTTATTGGATGATTTTACCACCTAAAAAAAATAGGTATAAGTCGAAAATCTAAAATTCTTTAGAAAAAAAGAAATAAAAATTACAGTAGGTAACTATAATTTCTTACAAGCAACCTGGAATGCACAGTATTGTGTGTCTTATTCCAGTGTGGGTAAGAGACAGAGCTATACAGGTTATCTAGCGCCATTTCTTACCCACACTGGAAATAAGAATGAAAATGTTTGAGTTTCGGCGAACTAGCGAAAGCGTTTGAAATGTCTTGTTTAAAATTGTTCTTCAATGGATTGTCTAGTGTCGTAGGAGCTTATGAGCTGTCCTCCTAGCCAAGTTACAACCGTTTCGTTTCGATTCTGTTTTCGTTGATCGCCTCGAGTCGGTCACGCCTCCTATTCCTTAGTTCTGACCACGTGACTGAGCGTTGAGATGACGTCAGAACAAAGGAATCGGAGGCGTGGCTGACTCGAGGCGGTTGACGAAAAGAGAATAGAAACGAAACAGTTGTAACTTGGCTAGGGGGGGGCTGGATTTTTAGTGATAACGCTCAAAATTAAACGTCGAAAAATATTATTACACGACTGCCCAAAAGAGGAGTGTTACGTTTTCAGGGTTCATTTATGTAAGTTTCTTTGTTCCAGTATAAAATCTAAACGCCTAAACTGATTTAGATGTATGACTTCTTATATAAGAAAATATTCTATAAAGTGGTCCTGCAACTTCGACGAAAATAATTTTCGAGTTTTTTTAGGGTTTTTGAAGACACTTAGGGCTTGTGCACACCATTTTTTTAAAACGCGCCGTTGACCAGCGTTTGTAGCGATACAGACGCGATACGCACGCGAGTCAGACGCAGCCTATAGACCTTTAATAGCATAAAAGCGCGCCGTCGACGCACGTCCATAAAACGCGCGTCAACGTTGCGTTTAAAAAACGTGGTGTGCACAGGCCCTTAATTATTAAATTCTACTCTAGAAAAAAATACTACTTATATTTTGAACATCCTTTGTAACGCTAAGGCTACACAATCTTCGAAAGATTTGCCGCAGCCTTGAAACAAAACGAGCAACTGAAGGAACACTGTGTGGGTTTTAGTCAGTAAAAGTCTGACACTCTTTCTTGCTAGAGCGGGAGACGTTATTTGACGATTTGCTATCTCATATTCGATTTTTTTGGGGCGGGGGCAAAAAAAAATAAATATGATAAAAAGAAAAAAACACACTGAAAAGTACTGTCGAAAAACATCATAATTCTGAAGTGTAACACTTGAAAACCATAATCATTCTGAAGGGTAACATTTGAAAAACATCATCATTCTGAAGTGTAACACTTGAAATAATAAATGCATGTTGGTTTAATTCAGCGATTAAACTTGCATCCAATAATCTAGCTTTGAAATCCAAGCTCAGATCGGGTCGTCAATTAATGTCCTAGAGTCCGACACGACGCAATCCTATCAAATCGTTTGGTGAGCTCCTTGTCACCGACTCGATTCTCGATTCTCTTCACTGGGCTTACCTCTCTGTACGACATTTGACGTTTAAGACCTACCACAGACTATACCGATTTGAATCGGTGTCCGATTTTCAATCGACTCGACGTAAAATCGTTAGAACTACCATGCTTACGTGTTTTCGGATTGGTCATTATTTTATGACACACGAAATAGTCATAGTCATAGTAATTTATTGGTAAGGGATTCTTACAAGTCATATATAGAATGTTACATAAAATTTGTCAACAAATGACGAATTGAACGATTTGTCATCATCATCATCATGATGATGATGATGTTTTTTTTTTATGATTATTATATTATAATAGGTGCCGAAGATTATATAATAGGTCTTTACCTATGAAATTACCGTTTTTTAAAACGGGTTGCTTTTAAGTGTTATATTTTTGGATTGACTTGGAATTATAAGTTCAAATAATCTTTATATTAAAGGTACGTTATTCTTGTTTCGTTTATTGGTTTCTTTGTGTTTTGTATTTTCTGTAATATCGCTGTATTTATTAAAATAATGTTGCTAAACCGCAAACGGACTTTTGCTAATAAAAAAACTAAATTTTAGTTGGACATGCACTAACATCGGTAACAAAAACTATCATAATGAGGGGAACTGGACTTTAGTAAACTTGATCGAATTATTTTTTACATTATTGATGTACATGATGGCAAGCGATGATGTGATTGGCGATGGAGCACACTTGTCTAAAAGTAACAAATACCCCTAGGTATTAGCCAGATTCCGCAGGGTTTCGAATTCCACTCATTAGCTGTGCGCACAATGAATGTGTTCCCAAAATGTTTTGGGCGTGTGGGTGGTGGGATGTTTGCTTCTTGATTTCTAATCAACGACTGTTAAATTGAACGAATGTGAACTATGGAGCGCATCCTTTTCTTTTTTCTTTTAGGTGGGAAATCATCCAATGATTTCTCCCCCACTTTTCGCGTTTTACTGACTAAAACCCACTCCTGTACCTTCTTTGCCTTCGTTCCAGGGCCCCAGGATTCTCTTTCGCACAACCCTGGGAGTTTGAATTTCCGCGTAAGAAACACAATAACTGTGCACCAAAACTAAGATCGAAAATTGTTATTCCAAAAGTTGCTCTTAAGTGGAATTGGGCCGGACATGTCTGCCGCATGTCACCATTAAATGCAAGGCGAAATCGCGTCAGACCAAGCCGAAGGTGGAGAGATGAGCTTGACTTTTACCAGAGGGTCTGACGGACAATGGCCGAGGACAGGCGTGTTTGGAAAAGGGAGGAGAAAGCCTTTGCCCAACAATGGGACATAATGGGCCAATTAGAATTAGACTGTTAAATCTTAGATCCTGCCAGACCGATAAGTCGGTTCGTTTCAAGATTCAAGATTCAAGATTCATTTATTTCGTCAGAATATGGTACATAATTATGGTCTTAAAATAAATTAATGGTCTCATCACATTCTGCCACGAGTGGCGTGCAAATATTTGGTAGGAACATATACATTTTTAAAAACAAAAATATTATGTTAGTAATGAGTTATTATTATGTTAGTACGAAACAAAAATTTACAATTTATGGCATGTCATCTAAAAATATAATGTGGATTAAATTCAAAATAATATTCAATGTCAAATTATTAGAGAGAGATGTCAAAATTTATAAAAATATTAAAATTATTAGAGAGAGATGTCAAAAATTATAAAATTACAATTCAATTAGGATGTCAAAGTATCATTCAAATAGTCGTTTAAATTATAATAACATTTTTTACACAACAAGTATTTAAGTTCCTTTTTAAACCCATTTAAATTTAAGTCCTTAATCGATTTTGGGATTTTATTAAACACTTGTGGGGCTATGCAAAATATACTTTTTCTCATTAGAGCTGTTTTGGCTTTACGTCCGCGTAACATATCATTCCGCCTGTTACGTTTCACAGTGTCGGATAAGTTAGGAAACAGGTGTGAGTTTAATTTGACAAATAAGGCAATTTCATAAATATATAAAGACGGCAGTGTAAGAATTTTATATTTTTTGAAAAATGGTTCACAGCTGTCCGTAACTTGTAGTTTGAACATGGCTCTGATAGACCGCTTTTGTGCTTTAAAAGCAGTTTCTCTATTAGTTGAGTTGCCCCAGAATATAATACCGTATCTTAATACAGATGCTACAAGGCCATGATACGCTGTAAGTAGTGCATCTATGGAAACAGTAGGGGCAAGTTTATACAAGGCATAGGATGAACTACTAATTTTCTTACATAGCGCTTCAATGTGATCCTTCCAATTAAGTTGTCTGTCAATTATTAAACCTAGAAATTTTGCACTATCTACATCGTGAATTTTGTTATTTTGATATTGGACATTCATTTTTAATATAGGTTTTTTATGGCCAAAATGCATTATTTGTGTTTTGTTAAGATTAATTCTTAAATTATTATTATCAAGCCAAGAAATAATTAATTTTACCGCGCTATTGACCTCGGCTTCATATGAATCAGGTTTATTACATTGTATTGTTACCGTACTATCGTCAGCAAAAAGTGATATTGGGAAGTTTATAGCTTTGGGCAGGTCATTAATATAAATTAAGAACAGTAGAGGACCTAATACACTGCCCTGTGGTACACCAAAATATACTGTGCGTTCTTTAGACAGATATGTTATTTCTTCTTTAGTTTTAAAATTTAATTTTGTAATAGCGGTAAATTGTTTTCTTTCTGTTAGGTAAGTGCTTAACAAGTCCAAAATGTTACCTCTTATACCGTAGGCGTCAAGTTTATTTCTTAAGATATTGTGGTCAACATAATCAAAGGCTTGTGTCATATCACAGTACACAGCGCAAACAGGTGTCTTATTATCAATATTAGTCATAATTTTATTTAAAAAGTCATAAATAGCCATGTTTATAGTCATATTCTTCCGAAAACCTTTTTGCTCATTACACAAAATTATTTGTTTTTCTAGGTATGTGTATAGTTCATTATATATATATTTCTCATATATTTTAGAAAAAATCGGTAAAAGCGCAATAGGTCTATAATTTTGCATTAGTTGCTTATTACCTTTTTTAAAAATAGGTTTCACTATGGAGACTTTAAGACGATCCGGAAAAACACCTTGGCTGATACATAGATTAAGAATATGACTCAAATGTTTAGAAATTAAGTCAGCAACATGTTTTATAACTTTAGTAGAAATTTCGTCATACCCTGCGCTATTTGTGTTTTTTAAACACTTTATGATGTTAAACATTTGTACCGGTTGACATGGAGCCATGAACATTGATTTTGGTTTATTTGTGAGGTACGTAGTAGATTTTTTACCTGCTCCGGGTATTGGCATAACTTTTTCTATAAAATAATCATTGAAATGTTCAGCAATTAATTGAGGTTTGTTAATCGTTTTATTGTCAATTTGAATAGTATTTATTGAGTCATTAGGTAGATTTAATTTAGAGTTCTTTATAGACTCTATAATGTTTTGGTGTTTGTAGACTCTATAATGCTTTCTCCATTTTCCTCACAATTTCGCAAGGGAATACAGGCGAAAATATTTTCCAGCACCGAGCGGGTATTGGACCAATCCAAAGACTGGGCTTGACGTTTGATGTTTCAACTTGTACCCACACAAGTCACACTTATTTGTGCTGCTAAAAATTTTAGGGTTGTGCGGTGTATGGAATGAACACTGAGTGAATATTTTGTTTTATTTTTTTTACTATTATTTTTTCTTTATTGTCAGGCAACTAAGAGAAACTAAGCTCATAAATAAAATACATAGTTTTACCATCTTACAAAATAAGAAACCAATATTAAAAATATCACTAAACAATAAACTATTCTTATGGATCAGAAGCAAATTTGACTTTAAAAAAAGAAAAGTCAGAATAACCAACAAGTATTAAGTTTATTTATGTAAGTAAGTTTATATTGTGCACTGGATGCTACCCTCGAATGTGTTCTCTCTCTGTAATTCAAAGGTTTGCTGGAAGAAAACTCATTGTTGAGTTAAGCTTGCCTTTGTACATAAATTGTTTGTATCACCGTGTACTATGTATGTTTTTGTGTACAATAAAGAATTAAGAATTAAGTATTTTATATATAAAATGACAAACAATCAAAAACCGTTACACCGATACAATTCAAAATTATGATGCCCAAAACACGTCCGTCACATCCGAGTTCCCGAGCAAAAGTGACTGAGGCAAGTACTTATACCACTCATGGTGTGTTGCCCCCTTTACTTGACAGCGTCATCACTGTCGCGTGATGTCATCGCCTTCTCAGCTGTCATATCCTCTAAGACTATATAATTATACACGTAACATCGGCGTCAAGTCCCGCTGCGTGGTGTCGCGTTGCCATCCTCGAAAACATTCGACACCTTTCGGCCAAATGTCCTCTTTCAAGAAGGTCTGTAGATGGTGGATTGGAACTCGCACTACGAACGACTCGAAACAGCTGCGTTGTAGGCACAGCAGGACGCAGCAGCATGTTTGGTCTTGGCTCGCGTTTGACCACTATCTCACTTGATGGTAAGCGATGATGTGGTCGTCGATGGAGCACGCTTGCTTAGAAGTAACTTTTTACTACTGCCTTAAATACCTCCAAGTTGTAGCTGTCAGGAAACAGACTCCAGCAGGGAATTCAACTTCATTACTATACGCATAATGAAAATGTTCCCAATTCGTTTTGTGCGTATGGGTATGATGGTCAACCATGTATAGAAAAACATCCTTACTTTTTTTGTAAGAGGATTTTTACAAAAGAAATCTCCTGTTTTCCATGTGTGTCAAATCAAGGGTGTGTCAATGTATTATAAGAACCTATTTTCAATAGGTCGTGAAGACTGTAGTGTCCACAGTTATAAGAAAGGAGTTTTTTTGTACTTCAAACTATGGTAGTGTCATAAGCCGTATCGTACGAATGTTATCATGAAATTGGTTTCTATTTATTTAAATGAAGTTTCAAGTCCAAGTGAACGTAATTTTGTGAGTTGTGAATCTCATTTTCAGGGTTTCGTACTTAGGTTGGTAAAAACGGAACCCTTATAGGATCACTTTGTTGTCCGTCTATCAAGACTCTCAAAAAAAGGCCGAAATGAATATCAAATACTCAGGTCCTACCCCTTGAAGCAGTGAAAAACCAAACTTCTAAGTCCACGCAATATAAAAATGTCCGTTTATGCTCCATTTAGGCTAGGAAATCAAGACCTACAGAGTACTTCCCGTTGACCTAGAATCCTGAAATTTGGCATGAGGTAAGGTCTTATAGCACAAGTAAAGCAAAAATAAGAAAATTAAAATTTTGCGAATTTTGAGGTTCTGTTTGTAAGTATCAAATACTTACAAACAGAACTTTTGTATCTAAAGGAAAGTTTGCGTAAATAGTGTTGGGCAGGGGCCTAACCATGTCGTTTTAAAATGTCAAGCGTGCGAGAGAAAAAGAGGGATGGAGCTGTAAACCCTATATAGATTGCGTTATGAGCTTGTTGTAGGGCCTCATCAGTTCTCATAGTTTTAACCTTCGATAATCTAATAACTTCATCATCATCATCATCATTTCAGCCGATAGACGTCCACTGCTGGACATAGGCCTCCCCTAAATGTCGCCACAACGAACGGTCCTGTGCGTCTCGCATCCATCGGATTCCCGCAACCTTCACCATGTCATCGGTCCACCTTGTAGGGGGCCTTCCAACACTGCGTCTTCCGGTACGCGGTCGCCACTCCAGAACCTTTCGGCCCCAACGGCCATCTGTTCTGCGAGCAATGTACCCTGCCCATTGCCACTTAAGTTTGGCGATTTTTGCGGCTCTGTCGGCAACCTTTGATCTACTGTACACAAAGTTTAGATAAACAGGTAAATAATTTACGCGACTCAAAAACGCCACTCTTAACTCGCAAAATTACGTTCTTTTAGGCTCTCACATTTCTGATGTTCACAACAATACTGTTGTCACTTGTCACGACCAAGTGGAGGCCTTCTGCAATATGGTCCATTCATTATGTAGTGGTTTTAGTTCGTTCAAACGCCTACCATTCGTGTGTCACACGCACCCATATTCACTGAATACTCGACAGTTTGACCCATTTACGAAAGGGTGACGAAACGTCATGTACGTAAGTTGGTGAAAAACATACGTATCTCATCTAAACTATCATTTAGTACCTACCATTTCGTGCAAAGTAATGATAAGAATTTATTGATGACCATTGCAAGAACTTGAAATGTATACATACTTAAAAATCAAAGTGTCTGATTGTAATATCAAAATATATATTTTATACTGAATGCATATGAAAGTTTATTCGATACCTACAACAAAAACACGAATTTTAAAATATTTGTCTGTCTGTTTTTGCCAGCTATTCTACGTTCGTTTTACCCGGAATTAAGTGAAAGTCCCGTCAAAATCGGTCCAGCCGTTTCGGAGATTAACCGGAACAAACCACAAAAAATGCAATTTTTGAAATTTTTGTCTGTATAGACAGACAAAAAAATTGCATTTTTTAAGGTATCGAATATCTACATTCACATGCATTTAGTAAAAATGTTGTTTTGATATTAGAAATCGACACTTCAATTTAATTAACATTTTATAGATATTGTTACGCCGTGAAACTTGAACACGCCATATGTTCGATGAAATCAAGAGTAGCATCAAATAATTAAAACGCATTGCTGTGCGAAACTTCTAGAATGGAAGTACGTACCCAGGCCTGGCAAGTTCTAGAAAAGACCATCATAAAGTAGCTACCAGTATTATTATTAAATAGATTTAGCTGGTGGATGATAAGAGAATTTGCACCTTCCAAGTTTAAGAATAGAGTCGAAATTCGCGTGAAAAGAGGTACATGTTTGTAATAAAAATGATTTATGTTCCCACGACGCGACTGTATTGTTCTAGAATGGCCTTGAAACATCGACGGTATCTAGAATTTTCCTGGCTTCGCATATAAATAGATACGAGCTCCCGACCGGAAGTGAGTCTGTTTGCGACTGCGAATCAAGAGCGATACCTAAGTGTGTGAAGTGATAATTCCTAACAACCTAAGCGATACTAAACGGAACTCTAGTGTACATTGTGATTTGAATTATTGTTGACTGGACAAATTTGTTATTGTCTGTGGTGAATAAAGTTCTCTTCTAGTAAACCGGCATTAAATTACTCCCGTTCGTAACAATATAGATAACAAAAAAATCTAATTACTAGAGTTTAATCCTTTAGCAGCTTGCGTCGGATTAGTCCGACGACTGTTTTCGTGTCTTATTCGCCAGGGTCATGTGTTTGCAACTGGGTACTCCATTTCGTTTGGCTCTTCAATCTCCATAGGTGACAGAAGAGCTGACGAGATTGGAGTATTTGGTCGTGGATGTGCGACCCTGGCGGAATAAACGCGAGAGTGTTTGTCGGATATATCCGACGTAGGCGGTTAAAAAAAAAGAAAAAAACAAAAACATCCCACAAATTGTTTCTAAAACCTGTCAACGACAGTTTACTTCGCTGTACTAAACGTAGTTAACGTCTATCAACTGAAAAACTGCACCGTGAGCAAACATTTGTAATATGTAACAATGGAAAATTGTAAACTTGTTATGTATTCAAATATTTTTCACCAGTTCTGGGCCAATTGTTTCGCTCAAAGGATTGTTACACTCGCTCATATTTCCGATTTACTCACTCTTCAATTTATTTCGGAAACGTTAAAGTCCGATAGATCCGTTGGTTTAGGCGCAAAAAGTCTAATTCTCAAAATGGGAACTGAGTCGCAAAAGAACTAGTTCTCAAAATGGCCAATTCTCAAAAAGCCTAATTCTCTGAATGGCCAATTCTCTAAAAGGCTAATTCTCTGAATGGCCAATTCCCTAAAAGGCTAATTCTCTGACTGGCCAATTCTCTAAAAGACTAATTCTTTGAATGGCCAATTCTCTAAAAGACTAATTCTCAGACTATAGTCTAATATGAATTTCGTTTGTTAGTCTAATATGAATTTCGTTTGTTAGTCCTATCAGCTTTATTGGTACAAATTGCTGTGTATCAGCAGATTCGCTTCAACGGAAATTAATTCATACGTTTGAGTTGGTGTTTGCTAGCAATCGCTACGTATTGGCTTGTTTTTTTCTTTTGACTTGATTTTCCATTTATACCTTAATAAATACTAGTTACTGCCACTACCTTCGCCTGCGTGATGAAGAAATAGACACCTATCCGAAGGCAATATACTGCCGAGATGAAAATCAATCCTATGTGCTAGTCCAGGACACGTTTCATCGAAATCCGTACAGCCATTCGACCGTGAAGAAGTAACAAACACACTCACAATCTTTCACCTTCGTAATAATAAGTGTGATCAGTGCCTTTTTTAGGTCGGAAATCATTAAAAAACTACTATTGCTCTGAGTGAAGCAAAAAGGAGTGTCAGACTGGCACTGAATAAACTCACCTGGGGTTCCTTCAGTTGTCCACTCATACGTATAAAGCGTTTTGGAAACACATTCATTCATCATTTTTGCGTACAGCTAAGGAGTGGAATTCCCTGCCGGAGTCTATGTTTCCTGATAGCTACAACCTGGGGATCTTTAAGTCAAGAGTGAATAGGTTACTTCTAGACAAGCGTGCTCCATCTTCGGCCACATCATCGCTCACCATCAGGTGAGATAGTGGTCAAACGCGAGCCTATACATAACAATAAAAAAAAGTTGTCCATTGTTTTTCAGGGCTACAGTAAGGGCTAGCGCATACATACAACTTTTAGTTCAACAACTGTTTTGTTGTGTATCATATGTTTAAAAGAATATATTAAGCGCACATACTGTCAACTCGATAGTTGCTCGACAAAAAAAGTCAAAAAGCTTATCGATTTGCTTTTGATTTAAAAGTTGGACAACTATCGATCAAGCGCTCAATTTGTATTGCATTGTATTGATTGATGTGCGCAGACCATCGACTAAACAGTCGATCCGCGACTGACCGCGACTGCCAGTCTCGTATCTGTTTCGAACAATCTCACCGCCCAAACAGGCATCGACCCTAGTGGGCCTCGTCCATTTTGCTGTCATCTCTTTGAGGCGTGCAATGATCTTGGGATTGGTTTTGTTATCGATATTTTTATGACGTAAGCAAAAATAAAGATTTTTATGGATATATTTTTTATGGTTCCGTACCCAAAGGTTGAAACGGGACTCCATTACTAAGACTCCACTGTCCGTCCGTCTGTCTGTCCATCTGTCACCAGGCTGTATCTCATGAACCATGATACATGATGTATTTATGTTGCCGCTATAACAACAAATGCTAAAAAATAGAATAAAATAAATATTTAAGGGGGCTCCCTTACAATAAACGTATTTTTTTTGCCCGTTTATGCTACTGACGGTACGGAACCTTTTGTGCACGAGTCTGATTCGCACGTGGTCGGTTTTTCTATTATAGCCTACTTTCAACATAACGTCCCGAATACAATAAGCTAATTAGAAAAGGTACACACTTACTTTAAACAACGTCAATGCAATCAAACTAATAACGAATAAAAAGCTTTACGTTACGAAATTTTCTGTTCACTTTCCAAAGCCCTTTTACTGGAAAATGCAAGTTATCCTTTTGACTTTGAGCTTAAAATCGCATGTCTCAAACACGAGTTCTCACAATAAGGTGCTAAGGGTCCAACTACACATTGTCGGAGTACGCCACAATAGCGTATTTTGCTAGTTCATGCCAGTCACGCGCAACTGCGAAAAGAATTCATTTGTAACGAAAAAGTTGTGCGATTGTGCGACTCGCTGCGGAGGTATGGCGACCGTTGTGTAGATGTGTATGCTCCTTAAAGCGTATAGTCTATTGAACATCTGGGCGGAGTTATAATAATAATATAATAATATTCCGCAACTATCACACAACGCCATCTAGTCTCAAAGTAAGTAGAGCTTGTGTTATGAGTACTAGATAACTGATAAACATACTTATATACTTCTAAATACATATTATAGATAAATTACAGCCAGACACAGAACAAATGATCGTGCTCATCACACAAACACTTGTACTCGGTGGGAATCGAACCCACGACCTACGGCTTAGCAGTCAGGGCCACTGACCTTTAAAACCATTTTCTTTGCGAAATATTGATTGATTTACATATGCAATCTACATTTTGAAGACCATTTAACCACCAATTTTTTTGTGTAAATATATTTCTAAAGATCAAATCCATTTGAAAAGAGTAGGGAAAACAAGCGAAAAAATATTATGTTATTAATTATTTTTTTGGCAAAGTATTAGTCATACGAAAAAATCATAATAGTTGATAATGTTACAAATACCGGCATGGATCTTTAGCGTTGACTTCCACTTGCGCAGAAATGAAATATCGGGTCTATTTAGTGGTATGAAGTGAGACGCGGGGGCGGGCAATGCAATCCTTGTACAGTGATTGGCTCGCCGATGTTTATGATGCGCAAAGCGATCTCCACTTTTTCGCCGAGCGCTTAAGATTTGTGCCGGTATTTGTACTCGTATATAATAAAAATCTATAATAAATCTCAGTAATAAATATACATTTTTTTTTTTCAAACCTATTAACCCCGTTATCGAGGAGTAGGCTTCAGAAAGTCACTGTTTTTTGGCACTAAATGGGAGCAAGGGCCTTAAAATATTTGAAAGTGTTGCACGCTTTCATCGAATGTTAAAGTTCGGAGGCATGTTCTTTCAGTATTTTGTAATTAGTTTATGAATGGCTCGTCTAAAGGAAATTCCTCTTAATTTAGCGTGTGGTATTTTACTCAATTTGATGATTTTGTTTTGATTAACAGTGTTGATTGTATCGTAGATTTTATGAGGATATTGTGGGTCATATGATCAATGCCGGTCCTGCTCCGCAGCCACAGCCACTTTTACCTTCAAATTAGTTTTTTTTAAAAATAATTTTGGAAGAGATACTGTTCCCCTTTTTGTATTGTTGTTTTCGAAATGTTTTTTTTTATTTTATTTTATTGGTTTATTTCAATAGAGCTTGTGATAATTTATTATCTTTTGTATTTGGAAACAATAGCATTGTATAATGTAGAAGCACTTTGTTTTTCAAGTTTTATGAATGTGAAGTACCATGGAGCATTTTTATTAGGTTACAACTTGTTTGTTATTACGAGCATGGCAGTTGAGAGTTTGTCATGCTCACTCAAATGTCTCGCTGATGGTGGCACGTGTTATTGGGTCATTCGGTTCCCTTCAAAATGGTTGAACTGAGTGGGGCTGATGCACGCGTCATGCTCGTGAACGGGTGCCGTCAGTTGAGACTGGTCATCTCTTAGCTGCCAGTGACTTAATTCAATTTCTATTTTTTTTTTTAATAATTTTTTTTTTTATTCTTTTAATTATTATTACTTATCTACATTGTGCTCACATATTGGAAGCGACAAGAAATATGTAACCAAGATTTATGTAACTCATAATATGATTTAAAAGAGTGTCCATGGAGTTTCTTGCACGTTCTTCTCCATAGAGATCTACGCTTTGGAACGTGCAATTTAGCTTCACATGTATTTTTTTTTTGACTGACCGACATTTTGACAATTCAAAAGTGCCTGTAATTGGTCTATTTGAAATAAACGTTTCTGATTTCTGATATGAAGTCGGAATAGGTAGTATCGGAGTAAGTAGGTAACATAGAATTGATAATACCGTCTACAATTCCAGAGTCATAAACATGACGATTAAACTCGGAATTAAAAAAATTGAACTAAATTACTAAATTGAAGAATCTTATTATAATTATAAAAATATAATAATGCTGTAGGGAACAGCATCCTCATCTAACATAGAAATTTTGCAGCGATTTCAATCAAAGACCCTGCAAATGAATAACTGGAGCAATTAGGTTTATGAACCGGGTGCTCCAGTTATGACAAACATGCGTCTCCACAAAGACCTGAATGTTGAGTCTGTCAAGGAGCAAATAAAAAACGGTCTGCAAAAATATTCAAAACGACTAAATCACCACCCAAACTTCCTGGCTAGGGAGCTGATGAGCATAGAGCCAAACTCCACCTTCAAAAGGCTGAAAAGACGTGCTCCTCAAGACCTGATTGCATGAGGAGCTAGCACCAATTTGGACGTATCGCTCGCTGGATACTGTGCCATACACGCCCATCACTTCAATTATTTAAAATCCAGCTCAATGTCGAAGAGCCAGATTGAAGGACTAAAGACAACAAAAAAAAAAAAAAAGTTTTAGTATGAATTTCTAAAAACATACTAAGATTCTTCTATATAGTTTTTAAGTTTAAATGTAGATATTCAAAGTGCAATAAGCAATTTGCAATACCATAAATCAAGAGATTGAATCATCACATCACATTATGATTCCTGGATTTTAGAAGAATATTATAAACTCTATGTTAGTTACTTCATGGAACTTTAGTTAAATATAGTCTACCTATCCTACCTCTGTTCATAAGTGTGAGGCCAAAATAACGTAATTTTGTGAGTTGTCAGTGTTTTTAGGGTTCCGTACTTCAAAAGGTAAAAACAGTACCCTTATAGGATCACTTTGTCCGTCTGTCTGTGTCTGTCTGTCTGTCAAGACTCTTTGTCTCGGAATCGCGTGGATGTATCGAGTTGAAATTAAAACCATATACTAAGATCTGCGGTCCCATGAAGCTGTGAAAAAATTAAACTTCTAAGTTAACGAAAAAAAAAGATACGGCCGTTTATGTCGCTGTTATATTATAAGATCTGTACTACCATGTTTCAGGCAAATAAATGAATTATTATTATTATTATTCGTTTATTCATAATTTTATCATGTAAATTATATTTTTAAATATTTCAATAAAATAAAATAAAAAAAACATTTAAAAATATAAAAAACAGTGTCCCACCGGTATCGGGAACAGGGTCCAAGCTACCGGCCGGCGGTCAGGGCTCCAGAGAAAGGAACCTCCTGACAATACGAGCCGTGTCCAGGAGTACCGCTTTCTGGATCAAGCCCTTGATCCAGCCGCCTAACGCGAGCCTCCTAAGGTGTTGGTCGAGGCTCTTAGCTATTAAGCCATTGGCTGACACGACTATCGGTACAATGATCGCCGAGTCTACATCCCACATGTCGACAACCTCGCGAGCCAAATCAATATACTTGATTTGTTTGTCTTTCTCGGCTTTCACGAGGTTCTCGTCATGCGGAACGGATATGTCAACAATCATTGTACGCCTCTCTCTTCGGTCCACCACCACTATATCAGGCTTATTGGCTACAATAGTCCTGTCAGTGATGATGGACCGGTCCCAGTACAGCGTGATATCGCCATTATCGAGAACTGGGTCGGGCACATACCTGTAGTATGGCACCTCCGATTCCACAAGAGAGTAATTCAGAGCAAGTTGCTGATGGATAATCCTGGCTACAAGGTTGTGTCTATGCAAGTATTCCCCGTTAGCTAGACGAGAACAACCAGAGATAATGTGGCGGATTGATTCACCCGGTCGGTGACATGCCCGACAGATGTCAACCGTGCCGTCCTTCACAATAAATCTCCGGTAGTTATTCGTCATGATAACTTCGTCCATAATTGCACAGACAAAACCTTCGGTTTCCCCAAAGAGGTCACCGACGCGCAGCCAGGCTACGGACGCTAGTTGATCTACATCGGGCCCATGAAGGGCCCGGAAAAAGCGTCCGTGGAGTTCCTTACTCTGCCATACTTCCCTGCGATCGTTAGTGTCAAGCACTACAGGTTTGCGCCAGCTCTCGTTAGCCAAGGAGAGCGGGGTGAGGTTATTATTATTATTATTAAAAAACGTGCATTTCGAAACTCATCAAAATTCATAGGGTACTTTTCCCGTTGACCTAGAATCCTGAAATTTGGCATAAAGCAAGGTCATATAGTATACATATATACGTAATAAATCTGAAAACAGATAATTTGTTGTTACGTTACAAAAAAAAAGTTTTTGTGCGATTCGGAAAAATCTTCATATTTCAATTCGGAAATTAAACTGTTTTCATAGGTAAGTTTATACGGAACCCTCAGTGCACAAGTCCAACACGCACTTGCCCAGTTTTTTAAATTCATGTAATTAGTAATTCCTTTTCATACAAATCTTGTTCGTGTCACACAGAGGTAACCAAAATGAGTTAAAGTAATGTTTCAGTTGAATCCTAATGGAGCTCAGTGGTATTGAAAACGGCCCCGTCTTACAAGTTGTAGGTCGTGGGATCGGGTACACTACATAAATACGAAAAACTTTATTCCGACAGTCACAAATACGAATTTCAAAATAACGATTTTCATAATTCCGAATGGTTCAAAATTCCGAATATAACAACTCCGACTTATCATTACTCCTATTTTTATAATTCCTAAATTTCAATTTTCCTAACTTTTATAATTACTATTCTCAAAATACCGAATTTCAATAGATCGAATAACGAAAAGTCCGACTTAATGATAATTCGAAACATCAATAATACGAATTCCGATGATTAAAATACCGATTAATAAAATTCCGAAATAAAAACGCCTCATAAAACTGTATAGCAAGACAAATAAACACATAAATGCTCGTTAGAGGTCGTAGTATGAGGGGTAGAATTAAAAAACTAATGACAGATGCGTTTTCCAGCATGCAGGGGATTTATTGCAGCATGCAAGCAGGCATGCAGCGTGCAAGCAGACATGCAGCATGCAAGCAAGCATGCGACATGCAAGCAGGCATGCAACATGCAAGCAAGCATGCAACATGCAAGCAAGCATGCAACATGCAAGCAGGCATGCAGCATGAAAGCAGGCATGCGGCATGCAAGCAGGCATGCAAAATGCAGCATGCATTGTTTCTGTCACGGCTCCGGCGCTGCGGGGTTTGGGCGGCCCCACGCGAGCTTATCGTCGCAGATGGTTTTAACGCTCACCACCACAGCTTCGGCTTGCTGGCCGGCTTCGCCGGCCAGCCTCAGCCGCGGCGGCGGGCCTTCAAACCACCTGCTCCTCAGCTCGCGGGCCGCCCTACCCCTCCGCGCCTACGCGGGTTTAAATTACACTCTAGGGGTAGGGCAAACAAGACTGCGTGAAGTCGGTTTTGCAGCGATTCGTTTCTGACACTAAATTTTGTAGCACAACATGTTGACTTTTAGTTTATTCGAAGTTTTGAAAATCGGAATATCGTTTTTCGGACCGAGAACCCTTCGAGCATTTGATTCTTCGAACGTATGAAAATCGGAAAACTAACAAATCGCATTTACGAGTTTCGGTAAAATAAATTTCGTGATTTTTAATAATAGACATTATAATTTTTAGGTATTATGAAATTCGGACTTTTGAAAATCGGAATATCGAAATTCGGAATAAAATATTTCGGAGTATTTGGGTGTTCCCCGTGGGATCAAACTCAGGCGATCGCTTTATTTTGCGTAATTTATTTCTGCTGCCTACTGGGGCCAAGGGTCTGCTTCTGAAAGGAAGACTCGGCGCTGGTATGAAAGGCAACGAAGGAACAGGAGTGGATTTTTAGCATATATATAGCCTCTTTTTATAATGTGAATCTAGGAATTCGTGGAGTCTACAGTGTTCTACTGTAGACTCCACGAATTCCTAGATTACTTCCTATTCCGGCGACTCACTTTTTTATTATGATTATTTTTATTGTGCTTTTGGGTACAATATTGACTGGTCTACACTGTTCTTACATAATATCTATTAATACTGTAATATGGAAATATTGTAACATCAACCACTTTTTTTAAAAGAGTAACCATGGAGTTTCGTGACGGTTCTTCTCCTTAGGAAACGACCAATTTGGAACCGTGCACTAGCTTCTGACGTTTTATAACTGTCCATGTAGGCCTATGTGAAATAAAAATATTTTGAATTTGAATGTGACGGGAAGAGTTAGAAAGAAAGAAAGAAAGAAAAACATTTAATTTGCCGGAAAAGGCGCAAACTTATAACTAAACATATTGCAAACATTTTGCAAGACAAAAACATAAATTAATAAAAAAAAACATATATGCGCCTCATCCGAGCAAAACGGCCGTACGCTCAGCATAATGCCGTGTCCACAACGCAAAGCGACGCGAGTTCAAAGTTTATATGGAGAAACATACTTTTACGTGGGGGATGCCGCTGGCAAAGCTATTATTTACATATCGCTAAAGAAAAACCTTACATTTGGTAAAATCACGAAAGTTGAGAACGCATTTCAGTACATTTTCAGTAAATAAAAGTAAAATTGTTCAAAGTTATATACCCGGGGTTCAGTGGGGTGAACGAATTTATGATTTTTTCGTGCATATTGTGAGAAAATAACTGTTTATAGCGCTGGAAGGAGGAAGTCTGCGTCAGAAGGCTGTTTCGAAATTTGAGGAAGTTGAAGAATTATGAAATAAACTGGCCAAGTGCGAGTCCACATGAAGGGTTTCGTACTACAATTTTAATATTGAGCAAAAAACGGCAAAAAAATCACGTTTGTTGTAAGGGAGCTCCACTTGAATATTTATTTTATTCTGTTTTTTTATTTTATTTGTTGTTATAGCGGCAACAGAAATACATCATCTGGGAAAATATCAACTGTCTAGCTATCACGGTTTATGAGATACAGCCTGTTGGCAGACAGACGGACAGTGAAGTCTTAGCAACAGGGGTTTTTACCGTTTGGGTACGGAATCCTAAAAAGATTGAACAGTACATTTGAAAGAGTAATTGGTGATATTGATTTGGTGATTTCATGGTCATAATTGGGAAAAGATAAGCACTTTTTTGGGGAAAGAAATCATCAAAGAACTTCTGCTCTGGGTGGAGCGAGAGGGCGCGTCACACTTTTACTGACTAAAACCCACTCGTTTGTTCCTTCTTTACCTTGCGTTTCAGGATTTTACCACCCGTTTTAGTCAGCAAAAGTCTGACACGCCCTTCGCTCCGATCAAAAGCAGGAGAAGTAATTGGATGATTTCCCACCTAAAAAAAAACAATACCTACGCAAAAAATGTTTTGGTAACACATTCATTGTGCGTACAGCCTACAGAGAAGTCCACTTTTTAAGTAGAATTCCCTGCTGGCGTCTGTGTTTCCTGCCCCCCCTAGCCAAGTTACAAAAGTTTCGTTTCGATTCTCTTTTCGTCGATCGCCTCGAGTAGGCCACGCCTTCGATTCCTTTATTCTGACATCATCTCAACGCTCAGTCACGTGGTCAGAACAAAGGAATAGGAGGCGTGGCCAACTCGAGGCGATCAACTTGGCTAGGGGGTCTGATAGTTACAACCTGGTAATCTTTAAGTCAAAAGTGAATAGGTACTTACTTTAAGGCAAGCGTGCTCTGTCGTCGCTTTCTAGCAAGAGAAAGTGTGATAGTCGTCAAGCGCGAACCTATCAACAATAAAAAAAAAACCGGGCAAGTGCGAGTCGGACTCGCACACTGAGGGTTCCTTGCGATTTTTCGGAATCGCAAAAAAAGTTTTTTTTGTGACGTAACTACAAATTTACAGTTTTCAGATTTTTTCCTATACTTATGCTATGAGAGCTTGCTTTATGTCAAACAGGATTCTAGATCAACGGAAACTACCCTATGAATTTTGATTCCCTTGAGAGTGTCGAATTATACGCTTTTTTGCGATATAAACGGCCGTATCTTTTTTTTCGTTAGCTTAGAAGTGTGCAGACCTTAGTAGGTATATGGTTTTAATTTCAACTCAATATCTTCACGCGTTCCTGAGATAAAGGCTCTTGAAAGACAGACAAACAGAGACAGACGGACAACAAAGTCATCCTATAAGGGTTCTATTTTTTCCTTTTGAGGTACGGAACCCTAAAAACGCAGGCAAAGCCGATGGCAGCAGCAAGTTTATTATAAAAGTATCTAATGCAAAGCTCAAGACCACTTCTTCATAAATAAGAATATAGGTATAAGACCCATTTAAAACTGTAATATCACTGAATCCATTATAACATTTACTTTTCAGCCGCGTACTTCAAGTTAATGACGTAACTAAGTAAGCAAAGTCAAATGAATTACTAAAATAAACTAGAAATTCCAGCTAAAGAAATCTAGAATAATAAATGGTACCTATAGCCTCTAAGTAATTGCCCTTTCTGGATGTAATTTACTAGACATTTTAGCTTAGAGAGCTTTGAAATCACAATAACGGAAAGTACAATACTTTTCTAAGACTATTTTCAGATAAGTAAACATTCAAGTCACTGGACTGGACTGTTGGTCTAGTGGTTAGTCGCCCTGACTGCTATGCTAAATGTCGTGTGTTCGATTCCCACCCAAGATAAATGTTTGTGTGCAGCACGATCATTTGTGCTGTGTCGGGGTGTAATTTTTTTTATTGTTGACTAGCTTTTGCCCGCGGTTTTGCCCGCGTACATAAAATATAATAATAATAATAATAATAACGCGGCAATACTAATAACGTCAAGTGAAAAAATCTCAGAACCATTTTCGACAAATATAAATTTTTACAGAGCATTTTTTCAATCCACTATACCAGTAAAATAGTCCAAGAATAAACCCAACATCATGACAAAATATATTTTGTATCGTTTTATCCAAAAAAAAAAACCATAGTACCTAAACGTCAGTGACAACTCCTGTCACAACAATACAATACGGAAGATGGGAATTTTAATTTGAGAGAAGATGTTGACGAGAGCCGCAGCTCGAAGAGCACGCCCACCACCTCCGGACTCGTCGCTCAGCTCCGCCTCGCCGCCGCCGGAATCCAGCCCCATCGTGAGTGCTGTGACGTCGGCCGTGGCAGTTGCGTCGAGCTCCAGCGACGAGTACTTCTCTCCGCCGACGACTCCACCACCTGCGCGTCGACGGGGAGGACGCCGGCCGCCGAGCGGCTTAGGACCTCAAGGCCCACCGGCTTCTGATAGGGTCCCAGCTCCCGGCGGAAGTGTGCAGCGCATGCGATGGACGAAATCTATCAATGAGAACGTCATGTGCTCATACTATGGGGCTAAAGAGGGAGGAAATAACCTGACCGCGTACCGTGTTCGGATGCTCTCTTTGTTTCAGGTGCTTGAGCCAGCCGTCAACGTTTCGGCCCAACGACTGTCGGATCAGGTGCGGGTCATCCAGCGTAATCATATGTTGGACGATACTGTACTTGATCGCCTCCGAACGGAAATGGGTAGCCATGCCATTGCCTCTTCGTCGCAGGCGGAGGTACATTCACAGGTATCACCGTCCAACCATGTCTCCAACCACGCTGACGAAGAGATTACTGACATGGTTACACATGTAAGTACCCAGTGCAATAATGAATTGAGGAGTGCTTTGGAGTGTGCTATTCGGGAGTATCGCAACATGCCGCTCGAACTTAGGCCGCGCTTACCTCGTTTGCCCATGCATAATAAGAATAAGGCGCTGGTGGCTGCTCTAGATTTGCAGTTGTCAAACTATTTTGACGACTGCGAAGATCTCACTGATACACACTCGATAATGTACTGCGCAGCTATTTTATTTGTTACGACAGATCTACTGTGACAGTGATCCTATGAAGAGTTCCGTTCCATATCTTCGAAGTTCATCATCAGATCATAATAATATTATTATATGGGACCAACTTGGAAGTGCCTTTTAACCTTTCAATCAAAAAAAATATTTTCAAAATCGGTCCTCAATTGACCGAGAAATCGGTGAATACACATAAAAAAAAAATACATTCAGCCGAACATAGAAACCTCTTTCTTTTTGGAGTCGGTTAAAAATGTAGAAACATTATTCTTATAGAAAAACTTAACGTTTGCTTTTGAGAAAAAGCAGTAATTCGTTATACATTATGTGAGATTTTCCACCTGCGAACATAAATTATAGAATTCTAAATTTACATCACTAAATCTTCTACTACGAAACCAAATATATTATTAAAATAGGTACCTATATAATAGAATATATACTGAAATTTAGGCGTTCACTTTTCCGAATTTTTTTTGTTCGAATTTCATTTTACTGAAAACTATTGACCGACGACGTCTTTTTTGCTATATGCATTATTTGACATAATTTTAGATCATCGAAGTATCATGTGTCATAAGTATTATTTTACCGAACTATATTTCGCCGATTTACAAAATAACTTTTTGCTATTGACCGAAGCCTCTTTTGAACTTTTTTCATTTGCCAAATGATTCATTTGCCATATTTTCACCACACCGAAACAACATTTTACGGAATTTTGGTCACAAATAATAGACGGTTACTTGGTACGATTTTCAATTAAATTAAATTAGTGTCATAAAAAGTCAACATGTTGTGCTACAAAATTTAGTGACAGAAACGAATCGCTGCAAAACCGACTTCACACAGTCTTGTCTGCCCTACCCCTAGAGTGTAATTCAAGCCCGCGTAGGCGCGGAGGGGTAGGGCGGGCCGCGAGCTGAGGAGCAGGTGGTGAGCGTTAAAACCATCTGCGACGGTAAGCTCGCGTGGGGCCGCCCAAACCCCGCAGCGCCGGAGCCGTGACAGAAACAATGCTTGCTGCATGTTGCATGCCTGTTTGCATGCTGCACGCCTGCTTGCATGCTGCATGCCTGCTTGCATGTTGCATTCCTGCTTGCATGTTGCATGCCTGCTTCATGTTGCATGCCTGCTTCCATGCTGCATGCCTTCTTGCATACTGCATGCCTGCTTGCATACTGCATGCCTACTTGTATACTGCATGCTTGCTTGCATGCTACATACCTGCTGCATGTTGCATGCCTGCTTCCATGCTGCATGCCTGCTTGAATGCTGAATGCCTGCTTGCATGCTGCATGCCTACTTGCATTCTACGTGCCTGCTTGCATGCTGCATGATTAAAGCAAGCATCCTTGTTTGCAGCTTCTTACTGGGACCAATTAAAACCACTTTTGTTCATAATCAACTATATTATTAAGTGCCATTACGTTTAAATAATTAAACAAAATATTAGGTTAAACTAATCTAAAATTAGCCTCTGTTGCCTCAATCATGCCAGTGTAATAATTACATTTCTAGGCGTTCGGAGAATTGAAAATATGATAATTAAAACAGTGGTTTAATGAATGTTCGGAAACATAATACTTCGAACAAATGTTATTTCGGCTAAGTGTTAAATCGGTGAAAAGTTTTTCGGCCAAATGAAACGTCGGAGTAGCGAAAAAAATCGAATTGATAATAGGTTAACTGATACAGTGGCAGACGTGACTTCGATGAAATAAAAAAAAACACGAAACGAAAATAGTTGAAAAGTTTTAGGTGAAATGAAATTCGGTCAAATATTTTTCGATCTTATGATAGGTAACCCGTCTTCAAGGCTAGAATGACTCTTAATAAACTAGCGCGCTTTACCATCAACGATCTATCGGAGTTTGGTTTCGACACTTAGTCCTATGCGTTAGGACCATTGTGCGTGGGCTATGGCGGCCAAAATCTTCACTGGGTCAACCATCCCACCTCTCTCCAAAAACTGATTAGTCTTCACAGGTTTTTTAGAGCGTATGTGAGGGAATTCAGGGATTGTATGCATGTATCAGTGACACCTATTCAGTCAAGGAGCACATACGCAATTGTCTCCACGTCCAAGCACGCTCTATGCATCATCAGTGATTGCATCCCTGCTTACCATCAGGTGGGATTGCAGTCAAGCACTAGTTTGTCGGCTGCCGCTGGTACCCCGCCCCTCGTTCCTGTCATATCTCAATAAGTAGAACTGCTGGCGTAAAAAAGAACTCAAACATGGAATCAGCGAGTACACAACTTCATGCAACATAATCTCTGCAGACCAGTGAGTTATAGGATCATCTCTGCCTGATCTTATGCGGAATAATCCTCCCAACTGAATTTCAATTACGGTGTCCAATCTCAACAGAGCCAAGCACGCCGGAGATATTATAGTGCACAAGTGTATGCGCAAATACCCCGCGTCCTGCGTCCTCTGTTCCTTTAAGCCTGCTGTCCATGAACGCGTAACTTCATAGACGCGTATTTGTCATTCATTTTAGTTTATATTATACTAGCTTCTACCAGCGGCTTCGCCCGCATGAAAATAGATTTCTCCATACAAACTTTGAACCCCCGTTTCATCCCGTTTGGAGGTGAATTTTGGAGAACTCTCATAGTACTCGCCTACGTCATAAAAGGAAGCTTTGTGCAAAATTTCACGTTCCTAGTCCCAGTAGTTTCGGAAGTGCGTTGATATGTCAGTCAGTCTAAAAAAACTAAGCTAGAGGTCTAGAGTGAATAACCTATTCACTCTTGACCTTTTTTATTATTATTATTGATAGGCTCGCGTTTGATCACTATCTCAACTGATGGTAAGAGATGATGTGGCCGACGATGGAGCACGCTTGCCTTTAAGTAACCTATTTACTCTTGACTTAAACACCCCTAGGTTGTAGCCATTAGGAAACAAACTCCGGGGTGGCGTGTTCTTGTCTTAAAAGTGATTTGTCAGCTCTATTACTCACTCACTCATCAGTCTCTCCATTTCTTTGTGGTGTCGACGGAGACACTTCCTATAAATTAATTTGCGTAGAGTTTCAAACCAGCGGAATGACAAATGACATCACGGGACACGTTCATTATACGCTTATAATAATGTAAGGCAGACACACTTGACAAATTAGCACTATTGTTTACCGAAACAAATTTATTACCTACCTTACCTTGCGGATCTGTCAAATGTATATTCCTCAATTTATAATATCATTCGTGTAATTTCAATTCAAATATTTAATTCTTCTACTGTTTATATATATATTTGAAAACACTTAAGAGCGTCCAATTCGAGATACATTTTCACTTTTTTTTTATCAATCGCTCTTGCGTGATTATAACGTTATTATCTTTCTCGTGATATTTTGGAAAGACAGATATCTTGTAAATATTATCTATGTAGGTTACGATTGAAATCAAAATTTGTGTGAAAGTAATCCAGTAAAGACCTCTGATAATTTGCTTTTATGCGTGAACTATAGCCCTTCATAATGTACTCATAAATTGAAAAGTTAAAAAAATATAGGTATTTACGAAACGATGCATATTTAATGAAGATTCTGAACAACGAAATTTTTTACAAAATCTTTTACGATTTAAATAAAACACGTACTTCCTGGAAAATGTTTTGTGAAACATTCGAAGGAATGACGGAATTGCCGAATGCCAACATAGCGTTCAAGTGTTATCTCTCTTTTTTCACGTTGCCTTTTCATCAAACATTTTATTGAATTGCGTTGGATGAACCCACAAGCTTTCAAATCATGCTCAGGTTGACGATAGACGAGTGGGGACGGGCGGGCCCTCTTAACTATAATAATTACCCTAAAGCCAGAGAATAACAAAAACCCTTAGTAAATAAAACTATAAACTAAAAATTATCTGATATCATCGTCATCTCCCTAAACCTTTTCCCAACTAACTAGGGGTCGGCTTCTAGTCTAACTGGATGTGGCTGAAAGAACCAAAAAGCTGAAACATGGCCTCAAAAAAACTCCTCCACATCGCTATCGACTGGTAATGCGCCTAAAAAACTGGCGACACTGGCAGGCTTTGTTTTATTTTAGGTGGAAAATCATCCAATAACTTCTCCCGCTCTTGGGTAGCAGGAGACTTTTACTGACTAAAACACTCTTATGTTCCTTCTTTGCCTTCGTTCCAGCACCCCGGCGTTCACTTTCGCACAACCCATGGCGCCAGTACGATTTTGCTGACATCTCCTTGAGGCACGCGTAGAACATTACGCGCCGTCGACGACTCAAGCTCGGTCCGGACGGTTACTGGACGGCCGGACGGCGAGCTACCAATTTCTTGCCGTTCGCAATCCCACGCCTACGGTGGCTGGAAATCAGGGTCGGGATCTCGGCGGCTGGGGCTTGAGGGCCGTTCCTTCGCGCGCGCAGCCGCCTCTTTCGCTAACATTACTGCTTCGCAGAACAGCGACCGCCTGCCGTTGCTCCTCGCTCCGGACCATGGCCTGTAAAAGGGCCTGGCGCGAGAGGTCATTACCGCCGATCGTCTTCTTCTTATTCTCTGTCGGGGACAAAAGCCACAAGGGCTGGCTTTTGCCAAACAAGGTATTTAGATAGCTCTTATATAATTTATGAGCTCTATTTCAATTCCTGATGTGAAAATAAAAATAAGAAATGTATGCAAGTCTACAAACAGCTTCAATGCAAAGAAAATCTAGAATATTTTCACAAAAACATTATCTGCGAAAAGATCTGCCATTTCCAATTGCAACGGTCCTCAGTTGTTTGCAAAAGATAAAAACGAATCCATTCCAAATAAATGTTACGGTTTGCTCTCTCACAAAAGCAAAGAGTTCCAAAAACAATCGGCACTTCTCGGGATATCTCCGTTTCCAAACTTACATTTAAAATTCAACTTTAGGCACGTTTTATTTTCGACTGACCTGTTCGTCTAGTGATCAGAGGCCCTGACTGCCGTGCCGAGGTTGGAATCGAACCCTTGACGGGACGAAGCCCAGTCGTCAACAGCGCGTAGTGATCCACGCGCTCCTCAAAGAGATTTCAGCAAACCGTAGGGGCTCAGCAGGGCCGATGCCCGCTAGCTAGGACCGCGAGGAATTTCTGAAAAGGAAACCCGTAGTTCTAGAATGCAAAGGGTAATTGAAGGACACAGGTGTGGTTTTAGTTAGTAAAAGTCTGACACGCCCTCCCACTCCACCCAGAGCGCGAGAAGTCATAGGATGATTTCCCACCTTACAAAAAAACCCAGGTAATTGGGTTTAAGGGCTCTTTGGACCGTGACCGCGGTCCCAACTTCCTATTTTTTTTTGTTAATAGTATTTTGGGACCACCAATAAAATACAGTATTTTTAGTAACTGTACTTTAATGCCTTTTTCCTTGTGGTCCCAAAGTCCTATTAAAAATATATTATTATGGAAGGAATTTGGGACCGCGATCCCAGTCTAAAGAGCCCCACGACCCAACAAATGTTTGTGTGATAAGCACGATCAATTGTTCTATGTCTATATGTTACCGGCAATCTGTATAATCCGGTATTCTAAATAATACCTAAGCAATGTATAGAATACCTAAAACGTGTAGATAAGGTATGAAATATTATTTATTTTATACTTTGCCCAGGTATTCTATACAATACCGAATGCTCAGCCGGTAATGTGTAAAAGACGAGAGCAGGGAAGGAGGTGACGTAATTTTAGGGCATCCCGACAGGGACAAGTTACTTTAGAAAGGCTAAGACGTACCTGAGTACTTGTAAGCAAATTACATTAGGTTACTTACAGCCAGTTTTTTTTTTAATTTCACGTAAATTTTATTATGTAAAAGTACTTAGGTGCTATTTCTGTTCGCGGGATTTAAAGTAAGGTTCCTTTTTCTAGGTGGTTATAAAAAAACCGGGCAAGTGCGAGTCGGACTAGCGCACTGAGGGTTTCGTACAAATTTACCTATGATAACAGTTCAATTCCCATATTGAGTTACGAAGATTTTTCCGAATATCAAAAAATTTTTTTTTGTGACGTAACTACAAATTTACAGTTTTCAGATTTTATTCCTATACTTATGCTATGAGACCTTGCTTCAAGCCAAATTTCAGGATTCTAGATCAATGGGAAGTACCCTATGAATTTTGATTCCCTTGAGAGTGTCGAAATATACGCTTTTTACCCGACTGCGCGACGCAAAGGAGGGTAATGTGTTTATCAGTCTATGTATGTATGTATGTATGTATGTTTGTTTCTATGTGGCGTTCTAGAGACCAAATGCGTAGGCCGATTTTGATAATTCTTACGTCAATCGATTCGTCTTAACCTTGCGAGTGTCACTAAAGACATGACAGTAATCAAAATTCACCACAGCTACAACCAGACGCCATATTGTCAAAATGAAAAAAAAAAAAGTCGATGAACTATGTCAAGCGGGGTGTCGTTGAATAGGTAATTTAAAATCATCTTTAGGTTCCTTTTATCATTTTTCATTTTAAATAATAGTTTAGGATATATAACGATTTAAAGTTGTTAAACAAAACAATAATTCTCGCTAATTTTCTTACTTATTCATTTAAGTTTTCATTTCAAGTATAAACGATACACAAATAAAAAAAACAGTGAAAAAGCATGAAGAACAAATATTTTTGGTAAAAAAAAGTTAACCACCAAACTCGATAGATGGCGTTGTTCATTTGATGCACGTTTGTAAATCAAATCATTCGAGTTTTCCCATCTACTAGACAGGTCGATGAACATAAGCAAAAGATGACAACTATATTGGCAAAAACTACTAGGTTGTATAAATTACATGCAGTTGATATATCAGTAGAATCGAAAACATATGGTCAAAAACCGAAAGATGTAGGTATATGTTTCTGATGATCCTAACAAAATTGGAGGAATCGTTAAATATTTAACAATCGGTTTAGGATCACGAGTTATGTTACGAACAAATTTGAATGTTACCCATGGTCTTGTTAACGGAGCAATGGATGTTATAAGGACAATTGAGTGGCCAGCTCTTCGGAGGGACCAATTGGAACCCGGAGAATTGCCACAAGCATTGTTTATATAGAATTTGACGACAAAGCAATTAAAAACAATGTTCCTGGAGTAGGAGTCAGAATCGAACCATCGACGACAGAATTCGATGCACTTCGCGGACAGGGTAAAATAGAGCGAAAAATGTTGCCATTGATATTGTGCTGGGGTGTAACTGTACACAAGCTCCAAGGAACTACTTTGGACTTTTGGACCGAGCTGTGGTTGACTTAAGTTCACGCATTTTTGCTAAAGGTCAAGCATATGTAGCTTTGAGCCGAGTTAGGTCTCTAGAGGGACTAATCATCAGTAGTTTAGACCACCGCAAGTTACTTAATAATCCCCACGATATTAACTCCCTCAATGAAATGACTAGATTGCGAAATTTACCATCTTATATCGAAGTCAATGAATCGTAACTAAAAAGTAACAATAAAATAAAAATAAATTATTAATTATTTTTTGCGGTATAAACGGCCGTATTTTTTTTCAGTTAACTCAGAAGTTCGATTTTTTATTCACAGCTTCAAGAGACCGCAGACTTGAGTATATGGTTTTAATTTTAACTCGATACCTAACGCGTGCAGGTATTCTACGCGTTCCCGAGATAAAAGATCTTGACAGACAGACAGATCGACAGACAGTCAGACAACAAAGTGATCCTATAAGGGTTCCGTTTTTTTACTTTTGACGTACAGAACCTTAAAAATAACCACGAAGGCTAAGGCGGGAGCTCCGCTCCAGCTTGAGCCTTCTGACCTGAAATCCCGAAAAAAAAATCAGCTGTTCGTACATTTATGTTTGCCTAATGTACTGAACAGCTGATATTTTTTTCGCGATTTCGGCTTTGCTCCCAGAATAAAAATTGTTTGTTATCATGAGCACAATCACGTGTTTAAGTATCGTACACTAATTGCCAGTCACCCTATATAGCCCGAAATCTATTTCATTTTACACATTGCCAACATGTACTCTAAATTGACAATAATATTAATAATATTTCATACATTGCCTGGACGCTCCAGGTATTCTATACATTGCCTAGGTATTGTATAGAATACCTGAATTATACAGATTGCCGGTAACATATATAATATGCATATATTAAGAAATATATAAGTATGTTTATCAGTTGTCTAGTACTCATACCACAAACTTTGCTTAGTTTAGGACTAGATGAAGTTGTGTGAGAGTTGTGGACTATTATTATTATTATTATTTGGCACCGCTGTGCCTTGATAACCCGTTGACTATGGCACTAAATAGATGTTATTCCTTGCCATTCTTCTTCGGGATTTTTTTCAACATGTCCGAACTATCCGCAGATTTCATTACGTTTGTACGAGAATTCGTGAATCACGTAACAACGGGATTCTCGCGTAATTCGCGGCCCCGAGGCGCGGGACTGGCTGCCTCCGGGATTTAGCACGAACAAAGTTAGATGGAATAGTGTGGGAAGGTAATTTAGCAACATAATACAACATAATAGGAATTATTTACATTGTTTCCATTGTAATGGAGCTTGATGTTCATGGGCATCTAGCAATGCAGCCCCCCTAGCCAAGTTACGATCGTTTCGTTTGCGTTGAACGCCTCGAGTAGGCCACGCTTCCGATTCTTTTGTTCTAACGTCATCTCAACGCTCAGCCACATGACCAGAACAAAGGAATCGGAAGCGTGGCCTACTCGAGGCGTTCGACGCAAACGAAACGATCGTAACTTGGCTAGGGGGGCAGCTCACTTCTTGCAATAGAATAGAATAAACTTTATTGTACACCAGAAATGTAACACAACTTATACATGAAGTTAAATCTATGAGTACAATGGCGGTCTTACCATATACTCAGGTCTGCGGTCCCTTGAAACTGAAAATATCAAATTTTAAAAAGTTAACGAAAAAAAAGATACGGCCGTTTGAGTCGTAAAAAAAACGTATATTTTGACACTCTCAAGGAAATCAAGTATACATAAAGTACTTTCCGTTGACTCAGAATCCTGAAATTTGGCATGAAGCAAGGTCTTATAGCACAGGTATAGAAATAAATCTGAAAACAGTAAATTTGTTGTTACGTCACAAAAACAAAATACTTTTTTTGCGATTCGGAAATATCTTCGAGGCTCCATTCGGGAATTGAACTATTAACCAACTAGAATACATAAATAAGTTTATACGGAACCCTCAGTGCGCGAGTCCGAATCGCACTTGCCCAGTTTTTTAATTTAGTACCTATTAGTTGTTATAGCGGCAACAGTATGGCCTACAGATATTCGTTCCCGGTCTGGGTGTCTTGAGTGTTCGTTCACAAACTCCTAAGTAATTTCTAGTCGACCCTAGAAAAAAAAGTAACGTTTTTTTGTGTAGGAAAAAAGAAAGTAGGAATATACAGATGCCCTTATTAAAAAGATTGAACAGTTCAAGATCAAAAATTGCAGAATACACGACATTATATATATGTATATGTATGAAACCCGAAACACGTGTCTAGCATTTTAATGTAAAGAATCTACGAGTATGTACAAAATTTCATAACTGTATCATAAAAATCTCAAAGTTACGAGTATAAGTTTGTTATTTTACCTGGTTGACCGCACAAATACATGGTCACCGGGCCATCCGGGCGACTGAGGTGTGGTTTTGCTCCCGCATCCAGCTGTGCGCTGACGCCTAATGCCCGCTATCACCTGCTGTGACCTGTGTTGTAGGTACTTAGTGTCGGTGGTGTCCAACTTGTGACCTTTTTTAAATTTTTTTGGGAAAAAATATAACATGGTGTAAAAATTATTGGGATTGATTTAGTTACTGTTTCTGAACAAACTATATTCAGGTTTAGCATTTACTAAAAATGATGTTGTAGATAGACTTTCAAGTTGGTTGTAAATTCGATCCAAGATCGCTATCGCGTCCTCAAATATTTGATCCAATAAAAGTTTTGTTGTATTTATTTTCCGAGCGCAAAATATTGGAGTTGATATAAACTTATTTGGGACATGCTTTCGTAAATTTTAAGGCTTTTACAACTTTTCAGTTTACATTAAAGTTTTGAGGTAATCAAAATCTTTTTAGAGTTTTTAGATCTTTCTATTTAAGTTAAGAATCCCCTGAATGTAATTGATTTTAGTTAAGTGTGGTAACGATTCAATTCTGTTAATGGCGGAGCGTGAGATAGTGTCAGACTTTTACTGACTAAAAACCCACTCCTTCTTTGCCTTCCAGGGCCCCGGGGTTCTCTTTCACATCACGCATGGCTCCAGTAGGCTTCTACCCTGCTGGGCCCCTACGGTTTTGCTGACATCTCCAAGAGGCGCGCGTGGAACACTACGCGCCGTGGACAACTTGGGCTCGGTCCGGAGGGTTACCGGACGGTCGGACGGAGACCTACCCATTGCTCGCGTCCGCAATCCCACACCTATCAAAAGTTAGTAGCTGTTTAGTGCGTGCCAGTGTATCAGTAATATTATAAGCGGCGTGCATCTGACTTGCGGTTTGATTGCACGTCAATCAAGCCTGGTTTAATACAACTGTAACTTGGAGGATCACTTTGTTGTCCGTCTGTCTGTCTTTCAAGACCTTAAGTTACACATATGTATATGTATTTATTTAAATAAAGTACAACCACATCACATACATTTCACATTAAAAAAAACTATTTTAAAACAAAATGACTTTTGCACATGACAATTAATGTACATGACGTACATAGCGCTCACTACAATAATTTTGCTGCCTTAAAAACTATAATCTTACATTTAACATAAACTCACTGTATAGTCAGATTAAGACGAAATAACTCAAAAAAAAAAACTTAAATAAAATCGAACAAGTCAAATTACACTAACATTAAAAGACATTAAAAACAAATCAAATTACAGGACATTAAAACATTAAGTATTAATTATTTAAATTGAATACAAATAAATTGAAGTCAAATGAAAACATTAAAAATAAATTAAATTAAATTAATTAAAATAAAATAAATTAAGATGTAATTAAATTAAAAACATTAAAATAAATTCGAAAAGTCAAGAGTTTTAAAAGTCACAAAAGCATAAAACATATAAGTCGATGATTAGAATGTACCTTGCAAGGATTGTACAATTTTTCTCTTAAACCTCGGCAGCTTATCGTTAAATATGTATAGTTCAGGTATGCTCAATACAGCACTGTTGTACGCATTGCTCATCCTTATAATGGGAGACTGTAGGCCTAGATTGGTTTTGACAATGGGTGTATGAAAAACTTTTTTTTTTTTTAACTCTTTATGTTTGAAAGAAATGTACCCATTCCGTGTTTTAGACCCCTATCGCAACTAATAAACGAGCTGATGACTTTGAACACCTGGTCAGATCTATGTAAATTGTACCTAAGAACCATCTCGATTACGTCAACTTTCAAACAAAAAAACCGTAAAATCGGACAATCGTTTAAGAGCTACGATACCACAGACAGACACGCAGATACACAGACACACAGATATACAGACACACAGACACGTCAAACTTATAAGACTCCTCTTTTCCATCAGGGGTTAAAAACGAAAATATAAAGACCAAAATTTTCGGCCGATCAGTTTCGTACACCCGTGTGTAGAGTACGACACGTAAGCGTTTTTCAAGGTCATTCAAGTTGTACAGATGTATGTATGATCGGAGCGCGAGGAGTAAAACAACATAAACTAGTGCTTGACTGCGATTCCAGCTGATGGTAAGCAGTGATAGATTCGTTAATGGTGAGACGCACTAGTTTATTAAGAGTCTATTCACTCTAGCTTTCTCTCAGGCCTTAAGATTTCCCTCAGGTGAGCGATAAAGCAAAACTGATGCAATAATTCTTTACAAGTATTCAGTCGCAAGTCTCCAGAGATCTAGATTTATGCCTGTGTACCAGGCTGGTTCGTTTTCAGCGTGGAGCAAATAAATCTGAACGGTCAACGGTTGAATGGCTGACAGCTCTGTTTACCATTGATAGGTGTGTGGGATGGAAACTTCTGAAAATACCGTGTTGTACCCAAAATATATGTTAGTAGTCATAGTTATATTATTTTATTGGTAAGGGACTCTTGCAAGTTAAGTTAATACATATATTATACTCTTTATTGTACACTATAAATACAAATAAAAGAAAACAAAAAACAACAGCAAAAACCACAACACAAAAACGAACAACACGACAATAACAATACAATATTTATACTTATTAAATTAATGTCAAAAAATAAATAATTAAAAATAACTTGCATTATTATAGAATATCAAATCAGTAAAAGATGTCAAACTAATAAATTATTAAAAACTAGTTTTTGCCCGCGGCTCTGCCACAGTACATGAAATATATAGCTTACGTCACTCAGGAATAAAGCAGCTTTCTATCGGTGAAAAAATTTTAGCAATCGAACCAGTACTTTCAGAGATTACCTCCTACAAACAAACAAAGAAAAAAAGTTTACCTCTTTATAATATTAGTGTAGATAAATTGAGGTTAAATCAACATAATTAGAAACACATAAAAAAAAAGTCACAATAAATTACGGTCAGTCCATTACAGAGCAGTGGTGGTCACAGAGCAGTGGTGGCCCAGTGGTAACGGCCCCGACTTACGAGTTGTAGGTCGCGGGTTCAAACCCAGCCAGGCGCATTACTTTGTGTAATTTATTTCATCACCACTGCTCTCAAAACGGTGAAGGAAAACATCGTGAGGAAACCGGCATGTCCTAGAACCAAAAATTCGAAGACATGTGATATCCACCAACCCGCACTGGGCCCGCGTGGTGGATTACGGCCCATTCCCTCTCTTAGAGAGGAGGCCTCAGTCCCAACAGTGGGAACATTATAAGGCCGACTATGCTGTGCTAAATTACGGTCCAATTCATTTTCCTATCAAAGTCCAAGTTATCATAAATTCTTCAATAATAATTTAAGCATAATCATTGCATAGCAAAATCAGACTTTTTAATGTTCCCACTGCTGGGAGTGAGGCCTCACTAGAGTCAAGAAACCCTCTTTTCTTGACTCTAGTGAGGCCTGACTCCCAGCAGTGGGAACATTAAAAAGTCGGTCTCTTTTCAATAATAAAAATCAAAATCAAAAATGAAAATGATGTTACTGTGTCCGGTATAAAAAAATTTAGGGAATGATGCTTTTTTGGCGTGATTAGCATTATGTATTTTTATTTTTACTGGATTGTAAAAACCAGACATACATTAAAGCATCACACTTTATATGGGCTAACACAAAAAAATACAACAAGTAATAAAAATTGGTTAAGTGCGAGTTGACTCGCGCACCTCGGTTTTGCAATGCCGCCATATATGTAAAACCTAGGGCATAACAAAAGGAAAAAAAAACTGGGCAAGTGCGAGTCGGACTCGCGCACTGAGGGTTCCGTACAAACTTACATATGTATATCTATGAACAGTTCAATTTCTGAACGGAGTCTCGAAGATTTTTCCGAATCACAAAAAGTATTCAGTGCATTCGCATTTGAAATAAGCAGTACCTTAGGGTTCTTCTATCTGCTTTTGTTCTTTTTATTTTTAAGTGTTTGTGTGTTCATAAATAAATAAATATTTTTTTGTGACGTAACAACAAATTTACTGTTTTCAGATTTATTCCTATATACTTGTGCTATAAGACCTTGCTTTATGCCAAATTTCAGGATTCTGACTCGACCGGAAGTACCCTATGAATTTTGAAATTCCCGAAATATACTTTTTTTGCGATATAAACGGTCGTATCTTTTTTTCGTTAACTTTTTTCACAGCTTCAAGGGACCGCAATCCTGGGTATATGGTTTTAATTTCAACTCGATACCTCCACGCGTTCCCGAGAAAAAGGGTCTTGAGACAGACAGACAGACGGACAACAAAGTGATCCTAAAAGGGTACAGTTTTTTCCTTTTGAGGTAAGGTACCCTAAAAAGATATGCTCCTCATGACGATCGAGACTCCGACTATCCTCCCACACGCTTCTCTTAGTAAAACAAACCATCGGTAGTAGTTTTACAGAACGTACCTAACACTATAATTTACTGCATTCAACTAAATATAATATATCACTACTCACAAAAGCATATAAGTGTGAATACTAAGTACATAATAGCAGTATCAGAGGCCAGTGGTACGGCATTAAATTATCTCATTCCATTATATACGAAGTTAGCAAGTTCAGCCACTTACTTCATTTACGTGGAGCTGCGAAATCTTGGACGAGAAGCTTTATTCTGAAAGAGTAAGATAATCAAATTAACATTTGGTTACTCACTACGCATACGATTCTGAAATATTTTAACGTTAACGTTACGAGCTTTTTATTGATGATTCATCGGATTATACCTATGCACTATCAAAATGCCAAAATATTCATGCAAATATTTTTTTAAATGATATACAACTAGTGCTTTACTGCGATCCCATCTGATGGTAAGCAGTGATGCATTTGTTGATGGTGAAGCGCACTAGTTAATTAAGAGCCTTTTTACTCTAGCCTTGAAGGTACCTAAATTATAATTAGACGAGAATATTGCAGCAAATTGTTAAAATCTTTTGATGTACGCGGTATAAACAACAAGGCGAAACGCTTAGTCCGGACCATAGAGGTGTTAACAATGTAAGCGTGGACACTCGCTATACGTGGGGTTGTAAAATGCATGTTGATTGAATTTAACCACATCTGGATCACCAATTAGCCTCTTCGCACGTCTTTCCACTGAAGACAAAGCTGCTAGAGAGCATTTTGTAGTACCAGCCCATATATGGCTGCAGTACTCCAAATATGAGTTAAAAAGGGCGAAATATGCACAATGAGAATACTGTTTATTATTTGAATTCCTGTTTATTTTCACAATATTATTATTAATATTTACATATTACGATTTATTATAATTTTCTATTGATCAGTTATATTTTTTGTGACAATATATAATCAAACTTTTTTATAATTTTTCTAAAGTAAACTTTTGACGTGTCTCTCCGCTTTCCGCATAATGCGATACGCCTGACTTGCATTTGATTCCTATCTCATCTGATATGCCTGACTTGCATTAGACTCCTATCTCACCTGTGGGTAAGCGATGACTTGGTCGAAAAGACTCTCCGATTGTAGCTATCAGGACATACATACTCTGGCAGGCAATTCTACTCCATAGTTGTACGCAAAATACAAGTATTTCAAAAACATTTTGTGCGCATTGGTGGGAATCGATCGCCATTGAACAGTTCTATCTGCAAAATAATTTTAGATTAATCGTTTTGTTAGCGAATTGAAACAGTTCCATCAGCAAAACACTGACAAGTGAATTGTTCTATTGCTGAACATAACTGTTTCCCAAAATTAACGCAGCGAATGTTGCCAGAATTCAGAAAACCTTAGGTGTAAATACAAATTAAGTAAGTAAGAAAAATATCACACTTTCCTTCTTTTTCAATTTAATTTTAAGAACTCTCATATCGATATTAACCGTCTTTCTAGATCAATCCTTATTCAATATTTGGTTACTGTTTTTTTGGGTGCACTCAATTGTTTTTCATGTACACCAATTTGAAAGAAATGAATGTCTGCAAAGCTAGCACTTACGAAATTTGTTTTTTTTTATTGTATTAAGTTTTGTGCTATCCCATCACACACAAAAGGTTTCGAAATACTTTCATTCAAATCAAATCAACTCAAAAACATATGTTTCAAACTTTGTTTCAAATAAACCATTTACAGGCAAGTTTTGAATTGTCAAAATGTCAGTCAGTCAAAAAAGTAAAGCTAAGGAGTGAAATTCCCTGCCAAAATCATGTTTCTTGTGATGTCAATAAACAGGGCGTCAACTTTAACAAAATCTCAGGGGTGCTCATCTCATCCCCATTTGATGACTAGCGTAAAATAACTGGCAAAGTGCACCTGATAAGTATCAGTATCTAATCATTTAGCTCCCCTGGCTGAATGTTGAAAAAAGGAAAGCTCTTTTATATGGTGTTTAATGACGTCATGATACTTTTGCAAGTTTAGTACCAGTTTTTATACTAGAGTGGGCGAGTGAGCTCTTTTTTAGCACCTCGGCTAGTTTATGTGACTTTTGCAGAAAAACTGAATAAATATTATGGAATACAAAAGCGAGTTTTAGCAGTCAGTGTCGTGTATATTGTGTTTTATTTTTATCATTGATACAGATATAAACGACTTAAGCAGATAAGATATAGAGACTTAAAGATTGTGAACTGAGGTATAATTTAGAAAGAAAAAGGAATAAATCACTTGTCGTGAGTGTTAAAGCCCCCAAGCACCCACGGAGCCGGCGCCCCTGGTTACAAACTGGTCACGCTTGCCTAGAAGTAACCTATTCACTCTTGACTTAATCAAGAGTGAATAACTTACTTCTGGCAAGCGTGCACCAACGTCGACCACATCATCGCTCCACAACATATAAATAAAATTTAAGTATCTGCCCCCCTAGCCAAGTTACAACTGTTTCGTTTCTATTCTCTTTTCATCGACCGCCTCGAGTCGGCCACGCCTCCGAATCCTTTGTTCTGACGTCTTCTCAACGCTCAGTCACGAGGTTGTTTTGCTAAATGTGTAAAATAATATAAGAAGTAACTGCTATTTTAATTTTTTTTTTTTTAATTCTTGATAGTTTCGCGCTTGACCACTATCTCACCTGATGGAAAGCGACGATGCGGTCGACGATGGAGCGCGGTTACCTAGAAGTAACCTATTCACTCTTGACTTAAAGATTCCCGGGTTGTAGCCATCAGGAAACACAGATTCTGGCAAGGCATTCCACTCCTTAGCTGTACGCACAATGAATGTGTTCCCAAAACGTTTAATTTCTTTTTTCTAACTGTCCGTCGGACTGTCTACCTTTCTATCTGTTTGTTCCGGTTGATATCTGAATTCTGACTTTGAAGCGATTTTCACTGACGGATAGCTGATGTTACAAAAAGTAAGTTAAGGCTAGTTTTCGTCTTCCAGGGGAACAAGATTCCAAACTACGGAATACGTGTTTGAGACGAATGAATAATAATGAGTAACCTAAGCTACTTTTTATTTTCACGCGGGAACGGGACTTAAACATATCTCTGAAATGGATTAATAGATTTTGACGGGAGATTTTCACTATCAGATAGCTTAGATATGTTATGTTACAAGAACTAATAAATTTTCCCAAAAACAAGGAGAGTGATGTTCTTAAATTTTACTCAAACGAAGACGCGAGTAACAATAAATTAGAAAAAAAAAAACTTTAAAAGGGCGTAAGTATCAGTTCGTGTATGTCCAAGTGTTTGATTTGAACGCAACTTTGTTTCCAACTACGTTGCCATGGAATGGATCCCTGTTCGCCAATATATCAAATATGTGTGTGTATAGGATTTATCGCAACCCACAGATGTGGAAAGTAAACAAGGAAACCCACGTGTCAATAATATATTAGCGTCAGTAGTGTGTAGGTATAGTGCTGACGATATACAACTTAACGAAACTGTTTTCTGTTTTTAAGTAGTAAAAAAAGAAAACTATAGGTAAAATCAAAAATATCATTAAGGTAAAAGATATTTGGAAAGCCTGTGGTTTAATTACTCCCAAAAGACCTACAATATGCTCTGCGGATCCAGTACAATAATGCATTTAGGTTGCTATTGCGTCTGCCTCGGTTCTTTAGCGCGTCAACAATGTTTTTTGAGGCTCGCACTGACAGTTTTAATGCTGTACTTCGAAAAAGCGCGGCCTCATTGCTGAACAGACTCCATGGCAGTCCCAACCGAATTCTGCGTGTTGTGGCCGGAAGGCAAGATAGCCTGCTTGTAAGGGCTCTGGTGGCGCGTACATTGTCGCGATTTGTAATTTAGTAATAACATAGGATAAAAATATTCTGTTGCTGCAATAGTCTGTTGATGAAAATAAATTATTATTATTAAAATAACAATTCCTACCATATTATATGACACGGTCAAAAGGTTAAATTAAAGTGATGACTTATAGAGATGATATTTTGTTGCTTTTGAAATTAAAAGCCAGCGGTAACAGTTGAGTGCCTGAAGATGAAAAGAAAGCAAAGTCACCAGCAAAAGCGAGATTACTAGATTTTGATTTAACTTTTTTCGTTCATGATTCATGATTTGATGATGAATAAATTTAATTTATAAAATATCTTGTTTTGCTTACCCTACGTAACTGATTTGACAGCTATGACGTAACAACATGGCGCTAAGTCCATACTATTCTTATTCGAATCGCATTGTATAATTTAGCGGCCAGATCGTATAAACGTTAACATTTGATGATATGTCAATCCTCATTTGGCCAAATCATTGATGCAGGATTTCAATGATAATAAAAGTTCTAAAGAAAACAGGCCAAACGAAGATTGAAATATCATCAAACTTTAACGTTTAAAACAATCTGGCCAGTTTTAGTTGGCCATATCATGAAGTGATCAATTTCTATGATCTGGCTGACGACATATACATTAATTCATAATCATAATCATTTATTCTGCAAATATGGGTATAGCTAGTACATAGGTGTTTTTTTTTTAAATATATTAATTCAAATATATTAATGCTGAAATATATTGTAATCTTAGTAGTTCCTGGTCGTTACTCGTGGCGTGTGGGTTATAAATCAGAGGTCGTTGAAAGTGCCCGAATATTGCGGCCGCGCTGTAATATCACGTAGAGTACGGAGGGCAGGCAGCGTTACCAGTGAGAGTGTACTAAGATAATAATGAAGGCGTGGGAAGATGGTGTTGTTGAAGGGAAACTTGCTAGTGCAATTTTTCATTTAAGGCCCTTTCTTGCCAGGAAAATTTCTGGGGGTTCAAGTTTAGGAATATGATTGATAGATAGATAAAGCATTTATTTTCCATAACATAAAACATACACCAAAACACAAATAAATTATAAAGATTAAGCACGTATACAAATACAACAACACAAAAAAATAGCACATGTTGGTATACACTGTATACATACACTCACGCGCGTGTGTGTGTGTACATACACACGTTTTATCAATGAAGGCAGGTGAGTAGAGCTAATGAGTTTTTTTTTAGTAATTTGCATGTGTTGTCATTTTAAATACTTAGTAATAATGTTGTTGTTTATTTTTCATTTGTCAACATATATCATTATCTACATATATATACTTAGAAGGAGAAACTGTCTGACTGACATATCAACGTACAGCCGAAACTACATGGACTAGAAACGTAAAATTTTGCACCAAGTTTCCTTTTATGACGTACAAATAGGATAGAAAGAATCTATTCACAAAATTTCATCATTGTATCATGAAAAATCACAAAGTTCTAAGCTTGTTATGTTACCTGGTTATCCGCATTAATACATGGCCACCGGGCCATCCGGGCGACTGAGGGATTGTCTTGCTTCCGCACCCAGCTTTGCGCGCACTGGTGCCTAATGCGGAATGCCAGCTATGACCTGCCGTGACCGTGACCTGTGTGACCTGTGTTATACGTCCGACCTGTGTTGTAAGTACAACACAGGTCGGACGTATAACACAGGTCGTGTTGTAATTAGTATCTGTGGTGTCCAACTTGTGACGTTTTTAAAATATTTTTGAGAATAAATATAACACAGTTAAAAAAATATTTGGATCGATTCAGTTACTGATTCTGAACAAACTATATTCAGGTTTCACATATTTACTAAAAATAATGTTGTATATTGGTGTGTTAGTTACTCCTTCACGTTCAAACGGCTGAATGAATTAGGTTGAAAATTGTCACACGAAGAGGCTGTCCTGAAATGGCACATAGGATATTTTTATCTCGGGAATATGTTCCCTTGGGATTATTTCCTATTTTCATGCAAGCGAAGCCGGTAACAGGAGCTAGTAACCAAAATAAATCTAAAGGCATAAATAAAGGATTCCATCTTATTACAACTTCTGGCAAACTCTCTTACACAACACAACGCGGAAGGCATTTAAAAAGTTAAATTGAAAAGATAATTAATTGAAGTTGGAATGCAAACCGTAATTTCTCTGGAACAGAGGCTCACAGTCATATACAATCTGTCCGTTTCAATTCGTGTATCATCGAATGCCCCGTTAATTTGTCACGCGTAATCCCTAAAGGGGGGAGCAGAATGAGAGGTCCTTTTGAATTATTTTTAATGGGGAACATGTTGTTAGATGAAGAGGTAATTGCTTTTGTTTAAATTAATTTGTTCTGGTGTGTGCCAGAGCAGGAGCCAGGTGGCTCAGTGGTAACGGCCCCGAATTACAAGTTTTAGGCCGAGGGTTCAAACCCAGCAGGCGCATTATTTTGTGTAATTTATTTCATCACCACTGTAGCTCTCAAAGCGGTGAAGGAAAATATCGTGAGGAAACCAACATGTCCAAGAACTAAAAATTTGAAGACATTCACAAACTCGCACTGGGCCCGCGTGGCGTGGTGGTTTACGGCCCATTCCCTCTCCTACAGAGGAGGCTTGAGTCCCAGCAGTGGGAACATTATAAGGCCGACTATAACTATATGAAACTGAAATTAATATCAAATACTTAGGTCTACTACCTCAAACACCAGTAAAAAATATAAAACTTCTAAGTTAACGCAATCTAAAGATAAGTACGTTTACGCTCCGTTTAGGCGCATATTTTGACACTTGCTAGGATTTTTTTTAGTTTTGATTTCCTGAAATTTGGCCTGAAGCAAGGTCTCATAACACAAGTATAGAAAAAACTCTGAAAACTGTAAATTTGTAGTGACATCACAAAAAAAAAGCGGTTCGGAAAAATCTTCAAGATTCGACTCGGGATTTGAACTATTTAAATAATTATTTAAGTTCGTATGGAACCCTCGGTGCGCGAGTCCGACTCGCACTTGGCCAGTTGTTTTTAAGAAAAAAGTATTGCAATGTTCGTGTTTGTTTATGTTTTGATTTCTTGAAACTTGGCATGAAGCAAGGTACTAGCAAGGAACACAAATATAGAAAAAATCTGAAAACTGTAAATTTGTAGTTACATCACAAAAAATAAAAATTTGCGGTTCGGGAAAATCTTCAAGATTCGATTTGGGATTTGAACTATTTACATAATTATGTAACTTTGTATGGAACCCCCGGTGCGCGAGTCCGACTCGCACTTGGCCAGTTGTTTTTAAGAAAAAGTGGGCGTATTGCATTGTTTGTGTTTGTTATTTAAACCGCCATTAGCACAGGGCTGGATTTGGGCCCATTGCGGTCTTTTCACTCAGTTTGATTTATTCAGTGCCGCCCCTGTGCTAACTTATTACGGTTAAATTATTTATTTATTCATTCGCAATATTATTTTGTACGTATGCCTTTTATATATATGTACATGGAACGTTTTTCTTTTTTACTTTAAAGTCGCGTTCATAATTTTATATGAAGGTTTTTTTATTTATTTACTAGCTTCTGCCAGCGGCTTCGCCCGCGTAAAAGTATGTTTCTCCATACAAACTTCCAACCCCCGTTTTACCCCCTTAGGGGTTTTTTTTTAAGTGGGTAAATCATCTTATGACAAATCCCGCTCTTGGGCGGAGCAGGAGATACACACATTGCACACATGCACGATCTGTGCATGGAGATGCAACGCCGGGGCGAAACTCCGCTGCCGCGACAAGTCGCAGCATGGCGGACCGTGCTCCGGCGGGTTTTCATGGAGAAATGGCGACAGCGACTGTCGCGACCCCGTGCTGGGCACGCCACAATTATGGCGGTAAGACCCCTCTTTGAGGCGTGCTTGGAAAGACCTCACGGCGTCCTCACCTTCCGCATGACGCAGGTTCTCACCGAACACGGTAAGTTCAGGAAGTTCCTGCCCCGGATTCGTGCGGAAGCAACGCCCGGGTGCCGCCACTGTGTGGACCACCCGGAGGACACGGTGGAGCACACGGTGGAGGTGAGCCCCGCTTGGGCAGAGCAACGCTGTGTCCTCGTGGGGGCAATCGGCGGCGGCGATCTCTCGCGCCGGGCCTTGGTACGCCTGTACCAATGCCCGGCGCGAGTCCATCCGGCATGGTCCGGAGCGAGGAGGAGTGGCAGGCGGTCGCCTCCTTCTGCGAAACAGTAATGCTAGCAAAGGCGTGAGGCAACGGCAACGGTCCTCACGCCCTAACCACCGCGGAAATCGGGATTCCGATCCCGATTTCCGGCCACCGTAGGCGCAGGCTTGCGGACGGCGAGCAATGGGTAGCCCGCCATCCGACCGTCCGGTAACCGTCCGGACCAAGCCCAAGTCGTCAACGGCGCGTATTGTTCCAAGCGCGCCTCAGGGAGATGTCAACAAATCGTAGGGGCCCAGCAGGGCCTAAGCTTACTGGGGCCATGGGTAGTGTGAAAGCGAACCCCGGGCCCTGGGACGAAGGCAACGAAGGAACAGGAGTGGGTTTTTAGTCAGTAAAAGTCTGACACTATCTCCCGCTCCGCCCAAGAATAGCAAAAAGCGAGTCCGACTCGCACTTGTCTAGTTTTTTGTATGTATATTCGGGCTTAACTCCGTCATACATGGACGGATTAGCAAAATTATTTGAAGATGATGATGAACTTTTTTTTGTCGGTGGGAAAATCATCCAATGACAATGACATACCCCGCGCTTGGGCGGAGCGAGAGGGCGTGTCAGACTTTTACTGACTAAAAACCCACTCCTGTTCCTTCGTTGCATTTCGTACCAGGGCCGAGTCTTCCTTTCAGAATCAGACTCTTGGCCCCAGTAGGCTTTAATACATCTAATTTCAGAACCAAATAAATGTCTTGTGATTGTTGAGTTTGACATTTATAATAAAAAAATGTGTAATTTTTTGTTACTTTTATAGGCCTCCTTCTCAAAACATAGATGGATTTTTAGAGTCACTCGACAGAAACTTAAAAAACATAGCATCTTTTAAAAATATAATACTTTTGGGCGATATTAACATTAACATTGCTTCCGGGAAAATAGATAGTAAAGTACATAATTATCTGAATATTTGCTCATTTCATGGACTTCTACCAGCACACTACCACCCCACGCATCGGAGCGGCTCATGCTTAGACCACATCATTCTAAAATCAAACAATCCATCCAAAACATTGGTTACTAATTCTACGCTTACTGATCATCAGGCTGTTTTACTAACATTACAAATAAGTTCACCTAGAAAAAACTGCATGCGTAGCTACACTAAAGTCAATATGTCAATTCTTGAAAATGACATACGCGGTATTGATCTTGACCCTGTTTATAATTCAGACGATGCAAATAGTTCGTTACATTATTTCATAAATTCGTTACAATCTGCCATACAGAAAAACACGTTTACTATGAAAATGCCTAGAAAGTATAGTTGCATTAAACCCTGGATCACCCCTGGTCTCGTTCGTTGTATAAGGCATAGAGACAGACTTCACCTAAAATTAAAATTAGCTCCTGATAACGAAGTGCTTTCTATAACTTATAAAAGGTATCGGAACTTCTGTAATAATCTTTTGAAAAAACTAAAAAATCAGTACGATAAAAACGAATTACAGAAGGCCGGGAAAAATAGTAAACTAGTGTGGAAGTTTGTAAAATCTCATACATTTCGATCAAAAAAACCCGAACCCCCGTTTGATATATTACTGTCAGGTATAAACCCAACAGAAGCAATAAATAAAGCAAACAACTTTTTTGTTAACGTTGGTAAAAACTTAGCTGAAAAAACACTCAACTCTAATATCATTTCCCAACACAACTCTACCACGACATCCTCCACATTAAAATCTTTTGTATTATTAGATACAGACGTTAACGAAGTAGTCAGAATTATAAGCGGGCTTAAGGATGTCTGTGCCACTGGGTGGGATAACATACCTAATAATATTCTTAAAACATTTAAATACCTACTTGCCCCTCCTCTAACCCACATCTTCCAACTTTGCTTATCTAAAGGTATATTTCCAAAACTACTTAAAAAGGCTGTGGTCACACCTGTATTCAAATCTGGAGATAAAACCAGTGTGAATAACTACAGACCCATCTCAGTGTTAACAGGCCTCTCTAAAGTTTTAGAAAAAATTATTAACAGTAGATTAATAAAATATCTAGAAGAAAACAGACTACTATCAGATAGTCAATTTGGTTTTAGGGCTAAGAGATCAACTAGCCAAGCAGTACACAATTTGACTAACTATATTACTACTAACCTGGATAATGGTATGCACACAATTGGGATCTTTCTAGACCTTGCCAAGGCCTTCGACACAATTTCTTGTTCTTTACTTTTGCACAAGCTTGAATCACTTGGGATAAGAGGTAAACAACTTTTACTATTTTCAGACTATCTCAGTGATCGTCATCAATGTGTAAAAATTGGTGAATATACCAGTTCTGATCTTAGAAATAGCTGTTTTGGCATTCCGCAAGGTAGCATTTTGGGGCCCACATTATTTTTAATCTACATAAATGAACTATGCAGCCTGTCGCTCCAAAATGGTGTTATAATGTCATATGCGGATGACACTGCTCTATTGTTTTCAGGTAAGTCAAAAGTTGAGGTGTATGAATACGCTCAAAATGGTTTTGACATTGTTACTAAGTGGCTCCAGAAAAATCTCCTAACATTAAACGCAGATAAAACAAATTACATTTTATTTACAATGAAAAATGCTAACATACCGCTTAATAACCTAAACATTCACGCACATATTAACTGCACGTATGCTGACACTGCATGCTCTTGCCCGACTTTAGCCAAAGCTGACAATTTAAAATATCTAGGTGTCACGATTGACTCAAATCTGAATTTCCGTAAACATATCGAGTTACTGTGTACGAGAGTGCGCAAATTAATATATGTTTTTAAAAATTTACGTAACATAGCCGATTACAATTTAATTAAACAGGTCTATTTAGCTTTGTGTCAATCCATCCTTACATATTGCATAACTTCTTGGGGTGGTGCGGCCAAAACAATTTTACTCCCGTTAGAGCGTGCTCAAAGAGCAATTCTCAAGGTTGCTACCTTTCGCCCTTTTAGATTTCCTTCGCACCAGCTCTACATAGCATGCAATGTGCTAACAGTGCGGCAATTATTTATCTTAAACATAGTACTACACCAGCATGCGGCACTTCCTTTTGACCCTCTACCTTCTGACAAGAGAAGGAAGGACTTGGTTTGCATAAAGCCTCAAACCAGACATGCCTTTACTAAGCGTTTTTACGTATTCTTAGGACCATTTCTATATAATAGGCTTAACAAAGTACTAAGTTTCTATAGTGTAAGGTATAAAAAATGTAGTAAGAATTTGTCAGAATATTTAGTGAAACTCAATTACACAGACACAGAACAACTTCTAGAAATTTTGGCATAATGTTATCTGATCTCCTCGTTTGTGTTTATTTTTGTATAATTTCATAGACATAATTTTAAGTATTAATGTACTATAAGCTTATTTTCATAATTGTTTATTATAATAGAATATAATTTATTAAAATAGTTTTACTGTAACTTTATATTTTACTGTCGCAATGAAACTGGACTGTAAAGTGATGGCCTGAAACACAGGTTTAAATTAACCTAGATCGGGCAGTCCACTATCAAACATTGCTATTCCGAACCACGATTAATTGCACCTTCAATAATATTTTAGTTTTAGTATATTTTTAGGCACTATAATTGTATGGGAAACCTTGTTACTGTTGGCTTAATGTTAATTTTTTGTAAACGTTAATTGAATAAATTTTATTTATTATTATTATTATTATACTATTGATAAGCTTGCGCTAGACCACTATCTCACTTGATGGTAAACGACAGTGTGGTCGACGATGGGGCAAGCTTGCCTAGAAGTAACCTATTCACTCTTGACTTAAAAACCCCCAAGATGTAGCTATTAGGAAACACAGGAGTCCGGCAGGGAATTCCACTCCGTTAACACGATGAATTTTAATGAAAATTTTCAAGTTCATAGTGTGAAAGTGAAACCCGGGGCCCTGGGACGAAGGCAAAGAAGGAACAGGAGTGGGTTTTTAGTCAGTAAAAGTCTGACACTATCTCCCGCTCCGCCCAGGAGCGAGATTTGTCATAAGATGATTTTCCCACCTAAAAAAAAGTTCAATTTTTAATTAGACTTTGTATAACCAAATGTCGCAGGCACCAACACGTATGTAACAACCTCCGTTTTGGTACCAAAGAGACAAAGACATCGGTGAAGTTCAGTAGAAAAGAAAAAAAGAAAAAACGAAAATACGAAGAAAATACGTAGGTATTCGTAGTAGCTGGTTTAATTATTCGCTCATTGATTTTTAGTGGATATTGTGATGTAAAATTGGTGTAGTTTCGCATCTCGACTGTCTACACAACTGGACAATATGTGGAATTAATTAAACAGGCGCAATCTCGTTAAAATCGAGCTGAGCATTTTATTGTAGTATTGATTAACTCAGCGAAGCACGATGAAAAGGCTGATTAGATACATTTACTCTCAAATAAAACAAAGTGACTGTATGTTGAAGCAAAACGAAATACTTTCTAAACCGTGTAAATCGAAAGAAAAAGTCTAACTTTTCTCAATGCCGTAACACAAACTATAATTCACAACTTCAACTTGGAAGTGGCAAACAATACAGGCTCGTTACCACCGCACCTGGGAACTATCACAAGAATCCGAAACACTAAGATTTATCACGAGCACTTCTTCTGCCTTTATTGGACCTCAAATTCGCCATAAAATATTTCTTTGGCGAAAGTAAAGCACAAAGAGGAAGTTCCTAAACGTTATGGGCAGGGCCGGATTAAGACAGGGCCCAGCCTATAGTTCGCTACAGGCCGTAAACCGGCTTGTACCAATGGGCCCCCTATATGATCAAACTCAATTCATTTGAAATAAATCATTTACAGGCACTTTAGAATTGTCAAGGTCAGTCAGTCACCAAAAAAGTAAAGCTATTTGCACGTTCCCAAGCGTATATCGCTATAGAGAAGAACGTGCAAGAAACTCTATGGATACTCTGAAATCAGTAAATAATTACAAAATTATGGTTACATCGTTAATGTTGAAATTATACATTATATGTGAGAACAATGTAGAAAGACGTGCACCCAGTAAAAAATAATTCAAAGCACAAATCATTAAATGTTTACAAATTATATTAACAAATTAAAAAAAAATTAAAACAGGTCGCGGTGTCCTTAGGTAGAGATGGATCTGTAGCTAGAACCCTACATTGTCTTTAAGGACCATCCAAAATTACTTATTTTTTTTTACAGTTCTACAAGAACTGTAAAAAAACACACCACATTTATATAATAAAAGAAAAGAAGATGGAAACAGAAAAATAGATACATAGGTGATGCTTATTTCTACGGAAATCTCTTCCAGCATGCCTGCGAAAGGAAAATTGGAAAAAAAGTGATGTAAACACCGCGTGTAAAAGTGCAAGGAAAAAAAGAAAAGTACAAATAAAAGAATTATCAATAAAATATACAATATAAAAATATACTTCCATAAATATATACCGACGTACATACTGAATAAAAAATACATACTTGAAGCAACTACGACGAAATAGAAAAATAGTGTTCTTTCACACCTTTTTTTGAAAACTGCAAGAGTTTATATGGTATAAGTGTCGACTTGTTTTTATACGTCCAAGCGGGGTTCATTCCATGGCGCGGGCCCCGTAGCATTAGCTACCCGTGGTACGTGACTAATCCGGCACTGATTATGGGTCCGGCCACAATTCACTGACGCTATTGAGGGCAGGCTCGGTCCGGCTATCCGAAGGTCTATAATGGTATCAACAAAACAATAACTTCATTCATTACTGGCATAACGCTATGCGTGGGACGGTGATTATTTCGCTTTATTGTGAAGCCAAGCGCCCTACTCTTGGTCGGCGTTTTCGTTGAATTGTGAACGAGAAGTAATTGCCTTTTTAGGGTTTCGTACCTCAAAAGGAAAAAATGGAACCCTTATAGGATCACTTTGTTCTCCGTCTGTCTGTCTGTCAAGACTCTTTATCTCGGGAACGCGTCGATATCGAGTTGAAATTAAAACCATATAATCAAGTCTGCGGTCCATTGAACCTGTGAAAAAAATGAAACTTCTAAGTTAACGAAAAAAAAAAGATACGACCGTTTATGTCGCAAAAAAACGTGTATTTCGATACTCTCAAGGGAATCAAAATTCACAGGGTACTTCCCGTTGACCTAAAATCCCAAAATTTGGCATGAAGCAAGGTCTCATAGCACAAATATAGGAAAAAATCTGAAAACTGTAAATTTGTAGTTACGTCACAAAAAAAAATACTTTTTTGCGATTCGGAAAAATCTTCGTAACTCAATTCGGGAATTGAACTGTTTTCATAGGTAAGTTTGTACGGAACCTTTAGTGCGGGAGTCCGACTCGCACTTGCCCGGTTTTTTTGTCGATTAAACGTATATTTGCGAGGGTTAGTGAATTGATAATTTGGAGTTAAAAACGTGCCAATTTATTTAATTAATGTATTTATAGGACTGACCTGTTGGTCTAGTGGTTAGTGACCCTGACTGCTATGCTGGAGGTCGTGGGTTCGATTCCCACCCAGGACAAATCTTTGTGTGATGAGCACGATCATTTGTTCTGTGTCTGGGTGTAATTTATCTATAATATGTATGTATTTAGAAATATATAAGTATGTTTATCAGTTGTCTAGTACTCATAACACAAGCTCTGCTTAGCTTGGGACTAGACGGCGTTGTGTGATAGTTGTGGAATATTATATTATATTATTATATTATATATTATAGGAGCAGTGGTGGCCGAGTGGTAACGGCCCCGGCTTACGAGTTGTAGGTCGCGGGTTCAAACCCAGCCAGGCGCATTACTTTGTGTGATTTATTTCATCACCACTGCTCTCAAAACGGTGAAGGAAAACATCGTGAGGAAACCGGCATGTCCTAGGATCAAAAATTCGAAGACATGTGACATCCACCAACCCGCGCTGGGCCCACGTGGTGGATTACGGCCCATTCTCTCTCCTAGAGAGGAGGCCTGAGTCCTAGCAGTGGGAACATTATAAGGCCGACTATGCTATGCTATATTTTACAAGCTGCTGTCTGCAGCTCCGCCTGAGTGAAAGAAGAAGATTGTCCCAAGAGATCATACTCATCATCATCATTTCAGCCGATAGACGTCCACTGCTGGACATAGGTCTCTCCCAAATGTCACCACAATGAACGGTCCTGTGCGTCTCGCATCCATCGGATTCCCGCAACCTTGACCAGGTCATCGGTCCACCTTGTAAGGGGCCTTCCAACACTGCGTCTTCCGGTATGCGGTCGCCACTCCAGAACCTTTCGGCCCCAACGGCCATCTGTTCTGCGAGCAATGTGCCCTGCCCATTGCCACTTAAGTTTGGCGATTCTTCGTGCTATGTCGGCAACCTTATCATACTCCCGGGATAAAAACTATAAATAGTTTGTATTACATTCACAATATAAGAATAAATAAGGAGTTTCTTGCCAATTCTTCTCCATAGGAAACGACCAATTTTGGAACCGTGCACTAGTTTGTGACGTTTTATAAGGCCTATGTGAAATAAAAACATTTGAATTCTATTTTATTTTTAATTTTACATGCTATATTAAGGCAGAATGTACATGTATATGTACATATATTCTATGCGCTATTCCAGCAGGCCTGGCCGAGTTACGACCGTTTCATTACGAATCTCTTTCGTCGATCGCCTCGAGTCGATAACGCCTCCGATTCCTTTGTTGTGACCACGTGACTTAACGTTGAGATGATGTTATTCCCATACATTTTAAGTTTTCTACTAGCGTTAACGATTGTAGATTATCAACTTGGCTAAGCCCTCTGGACATACAGATCGACCGTGTGCCAAATTTCATCCAAATCTGAGCTTAGTCCGCGTGCTTTGGTAGAGTGTGACTGCACTATTGATCCCTGACTGTCCATCGGATACATTGTGGCAAACGAGCCCTTTTCCAGCTTCGACACTTTATATTGACAGTATTCAGCCACATACAAGTTAATAAGCTCGAACAAATAGTAGCCCACAAACACTGTTTGCCCGCAAACCAGCCCGTAGTGCTGCATTAAAATCGCATTACGAAGTCGATACGTTATATCGATATTTGTTACAGTACTGGCACGACACTACGAATATGTTCATTTGATTCCAATATATTTTTACTTTTATAGCAAATTGGCATTCGACTGCAGCGGTGCGCGGTTGTAAAAACTAACTTTATTTTACTGTGCATTTGTAAAAATATGCGATCGTATTGTTAAAGGAAGTGGCGGGAATTTTTTTACTTATCGCTGTTATTTTCCAATGTTGAGTGGGCAAATGATATTGATAAGGCAAATATGATTGCAAAGCAATGCGTGACATTATTTTGAGTTGAGGAAATATTCCAATGAATTCTCACGCTCTAGGGTGGAGCAGGACGACGTGTCTTTAACTAACTAAAAACTATATCTGTGTTCTTCAGTTACCCTTTGCGTTCTAGAAACACGGGTTGCCTTTTCAGAAAACCTCCGTTACCCTAATTGGTATCGGCCCCGCTAGGCTTTTACGGTTTTTTAGGGTTCCGTACCTCAAAAGAAAAAAACGGTACCCTTATAGGATCACTTTGTTGTCAGTCTGTCTGTCTGTAAAGACCCTTTGTCTTGGAAACGCGTGGAGGTATAGAGTTGAAATTAAAACCATATACTCACGCCTGCCGTATAGGGTACTTCCCGTTGACCTAGAATCCTGAAATTTTGCATGAAGCAAGGTCTCATAGCACAAGTATAGGAAAAAATCTGAAAACTGTAAATTTACAAAAAAAAAATATTTTTTCGATTGGGCAAAATCTTCGTAAGCCAATTCGGGAATTGAACTGTTTTCATAGGTATGTTTGTACGGAACACTCAGTGCGCGAGTCCGACTGACGAGATGTCAGCAAAACTGAATGGTCCCAGTAAGGCTGATGCATGCCAGGGCTGCGGGAACGTTAGAAAGAGTGACCGTGACCTTACAACGCAAAGGGTAAATGAAGGGACATAGGTGGGGTTTTTTTTTATTGGTAGGCTCGCGTTTGACCACTATCTCACCTGATGGTAAGCGATGATGTGGCCGACGATGGAGCTCGCTTGCCTAGAAGTAACCTATTCACTCTTGACTTAAAGACCTCTAAAGAAGAAGATTGCGGAGACGCCGATAGTAGATGTCGTCCCAGGCATACATACATACACCCGTGCGTGGTTTAAAATGGTGCTCCAGGGTAAACCCCTGGGTAAGATAAGTACGACACGTTTAATCAATAGAAGTCTGACACTCCCTCTCGCCCCACTCCAGAGCGCGAAAAGTCATTTGATGATTCTATCAAGGCTAAAAAGGGCTAAATTTTTTTGATACTAAATATATCGTTTTTATTTTATACACGTTTGTGCATACTTTTCTTTTCAGTTTGTATATATTATGTTACCGGCAATCTGTATAATTCAGGTATTTTATACAATACCTAGACAATGTAAAGAATACCTGGGGTGTCTGGGCATTGTGTGAAACATTATGAATATACCTAGGACAATAAAAGACAAGACAAATAAAAAGAGCAACAAAATAGTGTAAAATTACATTAAAAAAATATTGATTGAATTTATGAAAATTATATAATTATGCCATTAAGCCAGCTCACGAAACTGAAGACCGACGATGGCAGAGTCATATCCGCCAAATCGGAGCTTCTGGGAGAGATCGAGGCTTTTTATGGACAGTTATACACGTCTACCGCCAAACCCGCTGTAAATCTAGTAAACGACCCAAGAGCTAGATTGACTCGACACTATACCGAAGATATCCCGGACGTCAGCCTGTACGAGATTAGGATGGCTCTGAAGCAGCTGAAAAACAACAAGGCGTCGGGTGAGGACGGAATTACGGCCGAACTCCTGAAGGCGGGTGGAAAACCGGTCCTTAAGGCCCTTCAGAAGCTATTTGATTCCGTCATACTCGAGGGGAAAACGCCACAGGCGTGGAGCAGAGGCGTGTTGGTACTCTTCTTTAGGAAGGGCGATAATGCCCTGCTTAAGAATTATAGGCCCATCTCGCTTCTGAGCCATGTCTACAAGCTGTTTTCCAGAGTCATCACGAATCGTCTCGCGCGCAGGTTCGACGACTTCCAGCCTCCCGAACAAGCCGGATTTCGAAAAGGCTTCAGCACCGTGGACCACATACATACGCTGCGGCAGGTTATACAGAAGACTGAGGAGTATAACCAGCCTCTCTGCTTAGCGTTTGTGGACTACGAGAAAGCCTTTGATTCGATTGAAACTTGGGCTGTACTGCAGTCTCTCCAACGGTGCCAAATTGACTATCGGTATATCGAAGTGCTGAAGTGTTTGTACAAAAACGCCACTATGTCAGTCCGACTACAAGACCAGACCTCGAAACCTATCCTCTTGCAGCGGGGTGTGAGGCAGGGAGACGTTATTTCTCCGAAACTGTTCACGGCAGCAATGGAGGATGTCTTCAAGGTTTTGGAATGGAGAGGGCTAGGCATTAATGTCAATGGCGAGTACATCACTCACCTTCGGTTTGCCGACGACATAGTAGTCATGGCTGAGACTACGGAGGAGCTCAGTACAATACTTGGTGACCTCAGTAGAGCTTCCGAAAGAGTGGGACTTAAAATGAACATGGACAAAACCAAAGTCATGGTAAACAGCCATGTAGCACCCACTCCTATCAAGGTCGGGGACTCTACACTCGAAGTTGTAGACGACCACGTTTACCTGGGACAGACGGTCCAGTTGGGAAGGTCTAACTTCGAGAAAGAGATCAATCGTCGAATCCGACTCGGCTGGGCAGCGTTCGGGAAGCTGCGCGGTATCTTCTCGTCCAATATACCACAGTGTCTCAAGACGAAAGTCTATGACCAGTGCGTGTTGCTAGTGATGACATATGGCTCCGAAACGTGGTCGCTTACAATGGGCCTCATTAGAAGGCTTAAAGTCACCCAAAGGGCAATGGAGAGGGCTATGCTCGGAGTTTCCTTGCGTGATCGAATCAGGAATGAGGATATCCGCAGGAGAACCAAGGTTGCCGACATAGCACGAAGAATCGCCAAACTAAAGTGGCAATGGGCAGGGCACATTGCTCGCAGAACAGATGGCCGTTGGGGCCGAAAGGTTCTGGAATGGCGACCACGTACCGGAAGACGTAGCGTTGGAAGGCCTCCTACAAGGTGGACCGATGACTTGGTAACGGTTGCGGGGGTCCGATGGATGCGAGACGCACAGGACCGTTCGCTGTGGCGACGCTTGGGGGAGGCCTATGTCCAGCAGTGGACGTCTTTCGGCTGAAATGATGATGATGATGATGATGATATAATTATGAAGAATGACATAATATAAATATTTTATGTCATTTTCTTGCAAGACCTTGCTGACCTTTTGATTTGATTTGAGCTAAGGAAACAAACTGATTTAGGAAAAAAAATACGACACGGAAATATTACAATTCCATGAAAACAAGGAGAGATGAAGGGTGCACTGAATTATTCATAAATTCTAAACGAGAAATCAAAGACCACCAATGAATATAATTTACTTACGTTTTTTTCCAAATTCGAATTCGAATTGAAATTCGTCCCAACGAGATTTCGAATAATGTCAAATGATTTAATTTATTTTAAAACGAATTTAAAATATACTTAGGACCGATTTATTGATAGTTTTCTCAAAATGTTATTTTGAATTTATAATCTTTATTTTATTTTATGTTATATGGGAAGATAAATAATCGTGCATTATATTTATTTATAGATACAAAATATGCTATATGTAAATGTACAATCCTCTACGTTTCCACATGTTACTATACTCCATTCGTGTTAAGATTAGACAAACCCTTTTTACTGTTCGTTCAACCAATTTTGACTTTTATTGCGTTAGTGGTATGATAAATGGCGGCTGCAGTAAATAGTTGTTATTGTAACCACTTTTTTGCTTTTAATGTCATTCTTATACCTACGGAATAGAAGTCAAAATCGTTTGAACGGACAGTAAAAAAAATGGTTAGTTTAAATGACTAATCCTAACGCGAATGGAGTATAAAATGATGTATGTATAAAATGTGAAAACGTAGTGGATTGGATTGTACATTTACTTCAACTACGCCCACTTATTTTATTAACACAAAATCAAAAACAAGGATAAAACACAAGCTCATATATCTCACGGACACAAAGATACTGATTCCACCACAGCTAAACACGATTATAGAACACATTCAAAATGGAGGTGGAGCATCTACTAAGCATACTGTGGTGTAATACACAGTAAAACAATCTTTGGAGCGGCTCTCTCATTCTTACATTATTTTGCACGGTAAGGAGTTTTTTTTTAATTTGGGAAATCATCCAATGACTTCTCCTGCTCTTGGGCGGAGCGGGAGGCCGTGTCAGACTTTGCCTTGCGTTCCAGGACCCCGGGTTTCGCACGACAAGGACTAAGGTGTGAAACGTGAATTAGGTGAGGTCTTGAATAATTAAAAAAAAATATCATTGCCATGTATTTTTTTTTTCTGTGGGCAGTCAACTAATGACTTCTCACGCTCTTGGGTAGAGTGGGAGGGTGTGTCTGACTTTTACTGACTAAAACCCACTCCTGTGCCTTCTTTGTCTTCGTTCCAGGGCCCCGCTCTCTTGCGTATAACCCTTGGCCCTAGTAGGCTTCGACCCTGCTGGGCCCCTACGGTTTGCTGACATCTCTTTGAGGCGCGCGTCGCATTCACATCATAATCACCATGATCATTGCCATGCATAAAATTGAGATCGGAGAGTCACGGGAATGCGATGGATGCGAAACGCACAAGACCGTTCGTTACGGCGACATTTGGGGGAGGCCTATGTCCAACAGTGGATATCTTTCGGCTGAAATGATGATGGTGATGCATAAAACAAGAAAATAACTGTCATCCCGAGCTTACCAAAGACATAGCTAGCGGGTGTATCATATAATTCGAGTATATGCCTTATGCCATTATTGGGGCTTAAAATACGGTAGGTAAGCAACAAATCTGAGCTTAGTGCCGCTCCGCCGGTGGCACCGCGAATCCCCACAAATTTGCACCCATTATGCTTGATACGGGATTTGCCGCGATTCTAAATCCTCGCTTTTCGGGGATTGTAGAACAACAAATCCGAGGTGACGTACTTAATATGTTGTTAATTTTTAACGGATTTCATTATGTCGTCTTTGACAGAGAAGAATGAAATAAGAAATATGTGTAAAAATTTTTTTAATTTGTAAAATAAAGTAGTTTACCGTAATTGGGTATTTCACAAAATTTTTTTTATTACTTTTTTCAAAAAACTATTTCAACATTAGTCGCAAGTAAAAGACATTTTTCAAATCAGTTCAAAATTAGGTAAGTTAGATACCTTAAACTGTCATCATGTAACAGAATAAGAATCCACCCACTGAAATATGACGTCACCACCATTTGCTTTCACGCGTACAAAAGAGTTAGCGATATGTTCGCACCACGCCCCCACTCTTTCTCTTACTAATGTTTGAAATGCTAACTGTTGATAGACAGATACAATTGTATATTACTTTATATATATATTTTTTTTTGTCGGGACTTTACTCTCTGTTCCGCATACCTCCAAACTGGTGACCCTCGACAAAGAACGTCGGCGCAGCCTTCGTGCAGCCACAACTTCGTGACGTCATCATCACTTCCTCAAGCTTTCGAGCAGCGAGCCATACAGCCAGCACCCACGACTATAAAGGGTATCCTGACCACCAGCATGCCAACCTGGTCTGACCTGGTGGTGGTATTTATTTTTATATATTGATTCTTTATTGTACACCATGATAAATTACAAAATATGTGGATATCAGAGTTCATGTACATAGGCGGAGCTTAACTCAAAGTTGAGTTTTTTTTCCAGCAAACCATTGAGTGATTGAGAGAGATTAAAGTAGAGGGTAAGATCCAGTGTACAATTTTAAAATTACAAATAATATGAATAAAACAATACATTAACATACTTACATACATAAATACATACTTATACAATATATACTTACACATACATACTTATATTTTATATTATTTTTATTTTTTTGTTGCTTCATTTAATAATTTTATTATGGAGTTTCTTGCTGGTTCTTCTCCATAGGAAACGACCAATTTGGAACCGTGCGTTAGCTTCTGACGTTTTATAAGTGCCCATGTAGGCCTATGTGAAATAAAAACTTTTTGACTTTGACTATTGACTTTACCAATTTTGATGTTGTTTTCTGAAAAAGATTTCTATTTAGAGTTATTTGTTATTTAGTATAAAATAAAGTACAAAAATAAACACAGGATAGTACCTAATTTACAATACTACATGGGTATTGCATTTGTTACTTTTTATTTAAGGTGGGAAATCATCTAATGACTTCTCCCGTTATAGGGCGGAGTGAGAGTGCGTGTCAGACCTTTACTGACTAAAACCACACCTACGTTCCTTCAGTTGCCCTTTGCGTTCTAGGACCATGGGTAACCTTTTCAGAAGTCGACTTATGGCCCTAGTAGGTTTCGGACCTGCTAGGCCCCTACGGTTTTGGCCTCGCGCCATCTCCTTTGCTAGTATTACTGTTTCGCAGAAGGAGGTGACCGCCGCCCATTCCCCCTCGCTCCGGATCATGGCCTGGACCAGGGCCCGGCGCGAGAGGTCGCCGCCGATTACATCGTGATGATCTGTTTTCAACAACCACTACAATTATTAAAGACTTACACTTTTGCGTTTCTGATCCATTTTGGACCCGCAACTCTATTGAGGTCATCTTCCAAACGTATTTTTGTCGACCTTTACTTCTTTTGCTATTTCTAAAGTACCACTCTGATATTATTTTAGTTCATTTCTCAGTTTTATCTCAGCATAAATGTAATAAAATACTCCAAACAAATTAGGTAAATGTCTTCATCAGCGAAAAAGTTATAAAGCTTAAAGGACTTGCTCACTCAGAAATAATTCACAATAAGTACTGAACTAGACAAATTGAGTCAAAAAAGTCAAAAGTCAAAGTTTTTTTTTATTTCACATAGGCCTACATGGGCACTTGTAAAACGTCAGACGCTAGTGCACGGTTCCAAATTGGTCGTTTCCTATGGAGAAGAACCGGCAAGAAACTCCATTGTTACTCTTTTAAAAATATTGTGGTTCTAACAATACTTCCATATTACAGTATAAGTAGATATTATGTAAGGACAGTGTAGACCGGTCAATATTGTTACTAAAAAGTACAATAAAAATAATCATAATAAAAATTGAGTCGTAATAGGAAGAAACCTAAGAATTTGCGAAGTCTACAGTGTTCTCACATTCACATTATAGAAAAAAAAAGCTATATAAAAAAAAGCAAGAAAAAGAATAATTACAATTATCAATAAATGACATGTTAACATGTCATTTATTGATAATTAAAAAAATAAATTACTAACGAATTTATGGTGGATGGATTCTAATTATATAAAAAATATTGCAAGAGCAATGTTTAGAAGAAAAAAAAAGTATATATTACAACAAATGTGGAACAGTTAATAGATATATTACACACACAATATTACGAGTTACCAGGGGCCACATGTGCAGAAGCAGTCATAACCTCAAAGTCTTTAACCTTGTAATACGCTTTTTTAGTTAGGACACGCTTAATATGGGTTTTGAAGTTTCCCTCGCTAAGTTCAGTCACCACTTTTGGCAGCTTGTTATAAAAGCGTATGCTGTTTACTAAAAATGACTTGCTGGCCTTAGCCAACCTCCACTTGGGCAATATAATTTCGTGTTTACTACGCGTATTTATGTTATGAAAATCGCTTGCTAATTTTAAAGAGTCCTAAGGTTTTTACGAACATATAAAATACTTTCTAAGATATAAAGAGAAGGCAGAGTCAGTATATCGATTTCTTCGAATTTATTTCTGAGGGACTCGCGAGGACCCATTTTATAAATAACCCGAATTGCTCTCTTTTGCAATATGAAAATTGAGTCTACAGCAGCTGCAGATCCCCACAGTAAAATGCCATAAGACATAATACTGTGGAAAGAGTGCTGTTCTACTTTCTTTTTTAAATTTTATAAACTAGTGCTTGACTGCGATCCCACCTGATGGTAAGTAGTGATGCAATCGTTGATGGTGAGGCGCACTAGTTTATTAAAAGCCTATTCACTCTAGCCTTGAAGACACCTAAATTATAATCGGATGGGAAGACCGCACCAGGCAAGCTGTTCCAGTCCCTCGATGTTCGCGGTATAAACGACGAGGCGAAACGCTTGGTCCGGACCGTAGAGGTTTCAACAACGTAAGGGTGGATACTTGCCGTTCGTCGGGTTGTTCGATGGTAGAAATGCAATTCCCGCGCACACTCTCCAAAATGCAGTTGGTAGACTTGGGCATTAAGTCCGCCTATGTACCACTGCTGTACATGAAGTTTAAATAAATAAATAAAAACTAAAGTTGTATACATCTCTCGTTTGTTTTTCGTTTAATCTTGATCTTGTTTTTACAGTTAGTATTCTGTTTTTTGTATATTTATGAAGAAGATGGTAGATAACGAAGATTTTAAATATAACTTAAAATAACATCTTCCAGTTTACTTCGAGGAAAAACTCTTTGTTTTTGCTCGTTCTTCTGAAAAAGAGACACGTGTAAGATTGTCTTATAATATTTATTAAATAGGTATTTAAGTCACGAACCAATCGATCAACGCTTCCAATAGATTTTCAAGTAGAATGACGGCTTGACAGCAAAATTGATAGGAAAAACGTTTAAAAAATGTTGCTAGGTACTACTGTTCATCACACTTAATATAATAACAAAACTTTTATTTCGGGTAAACAGTACCCATATCATAAATACCTTATAGACTAACATACATAACTGTATTAAATTTATTTTGTTAGTAAATATATTTTAAACTATGTTAAGCTGGAACTACATTACACCGACGCACAGGTGTTACACGCCTGATTTGTACGTAGAAAGACGTGTGGCGTCGCGTGGCGTGGATCAAGTGTAGCTCTACAAGTCTAGTTTCCATATAAAATGTATGGAGACCGACGCGCCCAGACCGGCGTGTGTGGCACACGTGTGCGCGGTGTAGTTCTAGCTTTAGTAACGCGTTACTGTGGTACTTGTCCACGGAAAAGACGGAACACCAAGTTGTTTTTTTTTTTCGTTGGGAAAATCATCCAATGACATCCCCCATTCTTGGGCGGAGCAGGAGGGTGTGTCAGACTTTTACTGACTAAAAACCCACTCCTGTTCCTTCGTTGCCTTTCATACCAGGGTCGAGTCTTCCTTTCAGAAGCAGACCTTTGGCCCCAGTAGGCTTCGACCCTGCTGGGCCCCTACGGTTTGCTGACATCTCCTTGAGGCGCGCGTGGAACAGTACGCGCCGTCGACGACTTGGGCTTGGTCCGGTCGGTCACCGGACGATCGGATGGCGAGCTACCCATTGCTCGCGGTCCGCAAATCCGGCACCACGCCCCGTAGCCAAAAGTCTTCTTCCATAATAAGGTGCAGAAAACAGTTCGGTACTCGCATTACAAACGCCTTAAAATTGACATATTATAAATGCGAAAGTATGTATGTATAACTATGTGTGTGTATGTTGTTACTCCTTCACGCACAAACATTTGTACGGATTTAAATGAAACAATGATGCCAGGGCTTCTATGAAATCCGGGTCCACTTTCCAATAGTTATGTGTGTTAAAAAGTTAGATAGCTAATTTTGAGCTGAATAAAAGTTACTATGGCACCAAGTTCCAAATCTTAGTCCGTTCAGAGTTATTCAAATACTTCTTCTTTAGAATTAAAACAATGATAATGTATTTTGTGATTAAATGCCTTGCTTTTTTACTCGTTTTTTATAAGGGTAGAAAAGAGAAAAAATGCAAAGCAGTTCGAATGTTAAACCACCGACAGAAGCTATTAAATTTTAACTCGAAGAAATATCGAATTACGTACGACATACGTTTTAAAACTCATAAATTATTCCCCAATAAAATTATTCCTCCTTACGTATGTTTCGTAGTCGGAAGTTCGCACTCCAAGTTGGCGAATCAATTAAAAGTTCAATTTCAATTATTTATAAAGTCTGTTAATAATTCACACTTCTGTGGGTTTTTTTTTTGTTTTTAATGTGGGAAAATCATCTAATGACAAATCTCGCTCTTGGGCGGAGTGGGAGATAGTGTCAGACTTTTACTGACTAAAAACCCACTCCTGTTCCTTCGTTGCCTTCGTCCCAGGGCCCCGGGTTTCGTTTTCACACTACCCATGGCCCCAGTAGGCTTCGACCCTGCTGGGCCCCTACGATTTGCTGACATCACCCTGAGGCGCGCGTGGAACAATACGCGCCGTCGACGACTTGGGCTCGGTCCAGACGGTTACCGGACGGTCGGACGGCGAGCCACCCATTGCTCGCCGTCCGCAAGCCTGCGCCTACGGTGGCCGGAAATCGGGATCGGAATCCCGGCGGCGACTAGGGTGTGAGGACCGTTGCCTCACGCGATCGGCCGCCTCCTTTGCTAGCATTACTGCTTCGCAGAAGGAGGCGACCGCCTGTCACTCCTCTCCTCGCTCCGGACCATGGCCTGTACCAAGGCCCGGCGCGAGAGATCGCCGCCGCCGATCGCCTTCACGAGGACACGGTATTGCTCTGCCCAAGCGGGGCACACCTCCACCGTGTGCTCCACCGTGTCCTCCGGGCGTTCCACACAGTGGCGACACCCGGGCGTCGCTTCCGCACAAATCCGATGCAGGAACTTTCCGAACTTACCATGTTCGTTGAGAACCTGTGTCATGCGGAAGGTGAGGACGCCGTGAGGTCTTTCCAACCACGCCTCAAAGAGGGGACTTACCGCCATAATTGTGGCGTGCCCAACACTTCTGTGGGTTGTTTTTAACTTGTTTTTTTTTCTTGCAATTACTGTTCCATTGCTGGGTAAACGCCTCCTCCAAGACTCTGATTCAGATTCTTAAAAGCGTCCTTCCCGAGGTACATTTTCATAAAACCTCTCTTACGTGATTATGACGTTATTACCAGTGATCGGAGTAGGTAGATTGAATTGGGGTCATTGATCCGAAACCTATATATTAATATGGACATTCCTCCGGAATTGGTTGATTATTAAAAAAAGAACCGAAACTTGGGTAGGAATTGTATTAAAATGAGCAATATTATATTTTTCATTTTTTTTAACTGTGTACTGTCACGATTTGACACATCCCAACTACCAATCAGAACATTATACCTTCCTTTAAATTTTGAATTGAGTAGTAACACTACCAACGTTAACAATATTTAATTGAATCCGGAAATACCGGAATTACTTTCAAGAAAAATGGCTTATCCATGTTATTCTTTCTGTGTGCATTTATGAGACAAGTACCAAAAATCAATCTACCTAGTCCGATCACTGGTTATTACACATCTTTATGTAGATATGTGGAAACACAGATATGTTGTGGATATTATCTAGGTCTCTATTGAAATCAAATCATAAATTTATGTAAAACTAATCCAGAAAAGACCTCTGAAAATCTGCTATTTTGCGTAAACTTTGGCCTTTCATAATGTATTCATAAATTTAAAAAATAAAGAAAATACAACTATCAAGATTCTGAATGATGAAATTGTTTTCCAAAAACTTTTAAGGTTTTCAAAAAACACATATATCCTAGAATACGTTTTGTGAAATATTCGACTAAATTACGAATAGAGTTTTCAGGCATTATCTTTGGCGTTGTCTCTACATCAAACATTGCGATGGATGAAACAACATGCTTTTAAACCATGCTCGCGTTGACTATAGGCAAGTGGGGAAGGGCCCTTAAGGATAGAATTTTTCATTGGATATCTTGGAATGAGAATATGCAATAAAAGGGAGATAGTGGTAGTGTGGGCAGGAAGATGGTGATGATGTGAATGAAAAAACATTTATTTACCAAAGAATTTTCATGTATTATCTTCAAACTATGAACTTACACTAGAAATCCTTAATTCATCAAAATCTGTTCAGTCGTTTATGCGTAAAGGGTAATAAACAAACACGAATGCAAATTAATAAATAATAATAGAGAGAGTCGCGGGAATGCGGTGGATGCGAGACGCACAGGATCAGTCGTTGTGGCGACGCTTGGGGGAGGCCTATGACCAACAGTGGACGGCTTTCGACTGAAATGATGATGATAATGAAATAATAATAATAAATTGCACAATCTAAATTATAATCATCACGAGCAAGCTACAATATATTTTATGATTGCAATTCAATCAAAAGCAAAAAAAAAATCAAATGAAATATCGTAAGAGTGCCGCGTGTATTTAGTTCAGCGAAGAGCATTTGGCTGTCTTTGACTTAACTTTTTGAGGAAAATTTTCGTCGCTCTTTAAACTACGAACGACGCGACGTCTCTTTATGCTTTTTGAGGGTGAGAATATATCAAATAGCTTACCCTACCCTTTTTCACTGGGTAGAACGAAGGGAGTGTCAGACTTTTACTGTCTAAAACCACAACTATGATTCTTCAGTTACCGTTTGCGTTCTAGGACCATGGGTAACCTTTTCTAAAGACAAAGTTTTACGATATGATCAGCCATGTTTGACCATATCATGGAATAATCATGCGTTTGGCTGAAACAGCCCCATTTCATGAAATGGCAGGTCACATCACGAAGTGATAAATTCTAAGATTTAGCGACGACATGTTTATGTATATAATCAGCCTTTTAATGTTTCTACTGCTGGGACTCAGGCCTCCTCTCTAGGAGAGGAAATAGACCTTAATCCACCACGCGTGCCCAATACAGCTTAGTGGATGTCATATGTCTTTGAATTTTTGGTCCTAGGACATGCCGGTTTTCGGGAACACATATGCATTTAGTCAATAAAAGTCTGACACGCCCTCCAGCTCCACCTTAGAGCAGGAGAAATCAAAGGATGATTTCCTATCTAAAAAAAAAAGCCGAACTATGAACGACCTTAGAAAGTACATGATCGTACCAGCTACTTCTATAAAAAAGCAAATATAAAACCAAATAACATAAAGCTATTCAAAGTTGTCAGCCTTAAAAAATAAAACGCGCCGGCTAAAGCTAAAATCTGGGTGCGCGAATAAAAAATGTTGCCAAGTAAAAAAACTCAAGGCAAGTAAAAAAAAGGCAGTAAATTGCAACATAAATTACGCAAGAAATCTGTAATACTGGCGAGGTGGGCCGTTCATCACAATTAGGAGTCTTGGAAATCGCGAGAGCATTTGTTGAAACGGTTTCTTTGTTAACGGGTTCCGATTGTGTTCGGTGTAAGCAGCGAGGTAAGGTTTGGTGGAAATGTTGGAAGGATTCTGATGTGATTTTTTAATTTGAAATAGTTAAAGAGCGGACGAATGTGTTTCAAAAAAGAAACAAACGCACGCATACATGATGACGTCGACGTTTTCACAGATAGATTTATTTAAAACTAGCTTTTGCCTGCGATTTCGTTCTTGTGAATGTCAGTTATTGCAGACGCGAAGTTTCAGAAATCTGAAAAACGAAATCACTTTTGAATTGTCAAAATGTCGGTCTGTCAAAAAAAAAAAAGTGAAACTAAATTGCACGTTCCAAAGCGTAATCTCTATGGAGAAGAACGTGCAAGAAACTCCATGGACACTCTTTTAAATCATATGACTTACATAAATCTTGGTTACATATTTCTTGTCGCTTCTAATATGTTAGCACAATGTAGATAAGTAATAATAATTAAAAAAAAAACTAATAAATAATTAGAAATTGAATTAAGCTACTGGCAGCTAAGAGATGACCAATCTCGACTGACGGCACCGTTCACGAGCCTGACGCATGCGTCAGCCCCACTCAGCTCAACCATTTTGAAGTTGTAGTTGAAGGCAGATAAAAGTAGCCTATGTTCTTCCTTGGGGTCCAAGCTTATAGATACTAGAAGTATGAACTAACGTAAGGTACATTTTTACGTTTTGCATAAAATACCCTTACATCAATCATCTTATGGTACATTTTTACATTTTAGGTAAATGCCCCCTTTTTTTTTATTTATTTTTGATAGGTTCGCGCTTGACCGCTATCTCACCTGATGGAAAGCGAAGATGCGGTCGACGATGGATGCCCCTTACGTTATTTCATATTTCCAGTGTCGTCCGTACTAAATTTGACTAAAATTGGTTCAGTAGTTTATCTCTAACTTTGAAACAATAAAACATTTTAATTTAATTTCAAACTGGGGGAATGTTGGTGGCGCAGGCAACACTTAAAAAAAAATAGTTGTCAAGAATATGCAATTTCTTTTTAATTTTTACTTTCATAAACCTGGGGTGTTGTGATGGTCCAGTGGTTAAAGCACCTGCCTCTCATACATGAGCTTACGGGTTCAAAAGCGGGCAAATACAATGTGAATTTCTCAATTCAACTTTTCTAAATTTATCTAGGACATTACGGACACCCCGTGCCTTAGAAAGCACGTAAAGCTGTTGGTCTCGGTTGTCATTCGTAGATCTTTGACAGTCGGTATAGGTAGTCTGACGCCAGAAAGTCTGTCCGTCAGTCTATCTGAGGAGTATCATGTTGTCCAGTAAGTGCGTTGTGTAGATACAAAAAAAAAGGTGACACCAAGCTAGGAAAATTATAAAACCTTGGAAAAAAATAATGGAAAAATGGAACAGTTTAATGGAACAGTTTTTTTTCCACAACTATCACACAACGCCGTCTAGTCTCAAACTAAGCAGAGCTTGTGTTATGAGTACTAGACAACTGATAAACCTACTTATATATTTCTAAATATGGGTGTAATTTATCTATAATATGTATGTATACATATTATAGATAAATTACACCCAGACACAGAACAAATGATTGTGCTCATCACACAAACATTTGTCCTGAGTGGGAATCGAACCCACGACCCCCGGCATAGCAGTCAGGGCCACTAACCACTAGACCAACAGGTCAGTCAAATATACGGACCTTTTTAATTTTTGGTTGCTTAGCGATTCTACAAATCATGTTTCACTATGCATAAATCTCTGTGTGAAACAATTGGTGTGCTCTTCAGTCGACGAGATTAATACGTGTACAGGGGTCTTACAATGACGTGTCAAAATTTGACAGGCCTGTTGGTCTAGTGGTTAGTGGCCCTGACTGCTATGCTGGAGGTCGTGGGTTCGATTCCCACCCAGGACAAATGTCCAAGAAATGATCGTGCTCATCACACAAATGAGCACGATCATTTCTTCTGTGTCTGGGTGTAATTTATCTATAACATGTATGTATTTAGAAATTTATAAGTATCAGTTGTCTAGTACTCATAACACAAGCTCTGCTTAGCTTGGTACTAGACGGCGTTGTGTGATAGTTGTGGAATATTATTATTGCATTTATTCATTTTTATATACATATCATTTACATTTTTAAATATTTCTTTTTAAAAAAAATAACATGATAAAAAAAGCATTTAAAAATATAAAAATAGTTGTCCGCCGGTGTCGGGAACAGGGTCCAAGCTACCGGAGGTTAGGGCTCCAGAGACAGAAACCTCCTTACAATGCGAGCCGTATCGAGGAGTACTGCCTTCTGTATCAGGCCCTTGATCCAACCGCGCAACGACAGCTTTGACAGATGGTCGTCGAAGCTTTTGGCTATAAGACCATTGGCGGTCACGACAATCGGCACAATGACAGCCGAGTCCACATTCCACATGTCAACAACCTCGTGTGCTAAGTCTAGATATTTGATTTGTTTCTCTTTCTCAGCTTTCACGAGATTCTCGTCATGCGGGATGGTGACGTCGACTATCACTGCGCGGCGCGCTAATCGGTCAATCACCACTATATCCGGCTTATTGGCTACAATAGTCCGGTCAGTAATGATAGACCGATCCCAGTACAACGTGACATGGTCATTTTCGAGAACTGGGTCGGGCACATACCTGTAGTACGGTACCTCAGAATCCACTAGGTTGTATTTTAAAGCAAGTTGCTGGTAAATAATCCTGGCTACTTGGTTATGCCTATGCAAGTACTCGCCGTTAGCCAGACGAGAACAACCAGAGATAATATGTCTGATGGACTCACCCGGACGATGGCATGCCCGACACACGTCAACCGTCCCGTCCTTCATAATATGTCTCCGGTAGTTGTTCGTCAAGATAACTTCGTCCATAAACGCACAGACAAAACCTTCAGTTTCTCCAAAGAGGTTGCTGAAACGTAACCAGGCCACGGACGCCAAAAAATCTACATCAGGCTCATGAAGAGCCCGATAAAAGCGCCCGTGGAGCTCCTTGCCTTTCCATACTTCCTTGCGGTCATCAGTAGTAAGTACCACAGGTTTGCGCCAGTTCTCTTTAGCCATGGACAACGGGGTGAGTCCCTTGTCCACTGCGACCACATCGCGGTGCATACCCACATCGGTTTTGAGAAAATATTCTCTGAGGCTGCACACCTCGCGGTTGTGTAGAGTCTTTGCATTCAAAAAGCCGCGACCTCCACACTTCCGCGGGATGTACAGTCTCATCACCGAAGATCGTGGGTGATGCATCCGGTTTGCGGTCAGCAATGTACGGATCCGCCTATCCAGAGCGTCAAGCTCGGTCTGAGTCCATTTGAGTATGCCAAAAGAGTACATTAAAACCGGCATGACCCAACCATTGAAGGCGCGCACCTTATTTCCGCCTGACAGAAGGCTGTTTAAAACCTTCTTCAGGCGGTTAAAGAAGCGCTCCTTCAACGTTTGCTTCATGTCAGCGACGCTAATGCCTAACGCTTCCGACATACCCAAATACTTATAAGTTTCGGTCGAGGAGAGGGTTCTAAGGTGTATGGAATCCGAGAGTTGAATTCCCTCGGATTCCACAATCTCCCCTCGCTTTACATGCATAACTGCACATTTGTCCACTCCAAATTCCATCCTGATGGCACTACTGAAAGTTTCAGTTACCTTCAGTAGTTCCATTAGTTGCAAATTGTTGTGGGCAAAAAGTTTCAAATCATCCATGTAAAGCAGGTGAGATAGGACCTGACCACCTCTTCTCAACCGATAGCCTAGACCTGAATACTCCAGCAACGTGCTTAGAGGATTCAGGGCTAAGTAAAACCAAAGTGGACTCAAACTGTCGCCCTAAAATATTCCCCGTTTAATCCATATTGGTTCATCATTCCCCTGGATCGGTCGACATCCTGGATAGCGAAGGACTGTTTTCCATTACCTCATACATGACTCAAGGAACGTGCGTAGAGTTGCATCTATTTTATACAACTCCAACACCCTCATGAGCCATATAAGTGGAACAGAGTCGTAGGCCTTCTTATAATCTATCTTCTTATTATTATTATTATTAAAATATCAAACGTGTGAGCGAGAAAGAGGGATGGAGCTATATACCACATACATATACATATATAGTATATGCGAAACCTGAATAAAGTTTGTTCAGAATCAGTATTTGAATCGATTCCAATAACTTTTACACTATGTTATATTTTTTCTCAAAAATATTTAAAAAAGATCACAAGTTGGACACCACCGACACTAAGTACAACACAGGTCACGGCAGGTCATAGCGGGCATTAGGTGCCAGCGCACAGCTGGATGCGAGAGTAAAACAACCCCTTGGTCGCCCGAGAAGCCCGGTGACCATGTATTTGTGCGGACAACCAGGTAACTTAACAAGCTTATAACTTTGTGATTTTTCATGATACAGTAGTAGTAGTAGTGATGAATTCTTTACATAAAAATATTAGACACGTGTTTCCGGTACTCTCGCTCCACCCTAGAGCGGAAGAAGTCATTAGATGGTTCCCCACATAAATAAATAAATAAAAATAAAAGCTCCTACAGCCAGACAAATTGATGGGAATATTATAATGCTGATCATGACCCAGTAACTGGGTAAAAAGATAGGTACCCCAGGGCAAGACCCACAATACTGGTGTCAGGTACTGACCACAGCTTAATGTATTTTTCAATACACTTCCTCGAAAACTGACCCTTATCGCACTACGATTAGGTTCAACATGCCGTTTATATCACTCCCGTGTTTTTTTTTTCATTTATCACAACAAGAGTTTTTTATTTCTGATTTCATCACAGGTAACAATAAACAATGGGTCTTTTTTCAAAGCAAAGAGGCACTGAAGCACTCTACTCCATAATACCCTCACCTGCGGCTCGGCCGAATTTCGCGTCGATTGGAATAACAAAGTTTCTCCATTTGTATCAAAATTTAACTATTCCTAAGTACGAAGTGGTCTCTGTGTGCAGAGACGTAGCGTGGACTAATTTAGACGTGGGCGAAGGTGTATCAGCGAGGCCTTTTTCTATCATAAATTAAAAAACGAGACAGCGACTGTCGCAACCCAGTGTTCGAACGTCGTTTACCATCAGGTGAAATAGTGTTCAAACGTGAGCCTATAAATTATAAAACAAAACCCTCGTTGCTAAAGAGCCCTAGCACATGCGAGGCCACGTTGGCCACTGCGCCCACGCCTATCTACGCTACTGTCTCTGTGTAATGCATTCACGGAACAACCAAAAAGCAAACCAATAAACAAAAGTGAATCGACCAATGGTCTTTTAAAAGCACGCAATATCACCTTCGTCAAACTATAACAAAAATAATGCTGTTGAACCAGAGATGGCCTACTTAGCTATATTGTTAGTTTCTGTATCTACGAGTAGTTGCACATATTCTGCCAATTAAGTGAGATGTCTCTAGATGTACTAGACTAGCGTGCGGTTGCTGACGCACTTAAACTAAATGGATTTCGAATACACTTCATCTGTTTGTATTTATGTATCTGTAGAGTTTTCGATTTTTGTTCGCCTGTAGCTTTTGTCCCACGAAAATTTTGATTCTTTTTAAATATGGCCACTTTAAATTCTTTATTTGTTAGGTATGTAGGTAGTTACATTTCATCCTTCTATAACAGTAAAAGGATGTCAAACGTACCCTGTTAGCATGCGGGCGGATTGAACAAATATGCTTTTAAAGGGTTCCTTCTGCTTTAGAATGGGATTTCAATTTGATAGGAACAAGAATATTCTATTTTTGTTTTCCACAACTATCACACAACGCCGTCTAGTCCCAAACTAAGCAGAGCTTGTGTTATACACAAAAAAAAAATAATGAAAAACCTAAATAGATGTGCCAACAGTTTCACCGCGAGATATTTGCAAACCTATCTTTAATTTCGAGAAAAAAAAAAATCATGTCTCTCAAAAACAGCTAAATCGACCTTTTCTATACTAAATAAAAAAAAATAATAATATGTACAATTTTTTTTCTCGAATTTAAGGATAGGTTCTTAATTTTTTTTGTGTAATTCAGTGCGGTGTATTTTTAGAAATTTTGAAAACTGTAGATGCATTTTTAGGTGTTTCCTATGAGATAATTTAAGTGTCTTCAAGGCTAGAGTGAATAGTTTCGACAACTGATAATACCTACATACTTATATATTTCTAAATACATACATATTATAGATAAATTACACCCAGACACAGAACAAATAATCGTGCTCATCACACAAAAATTTGTCCTGGGTGGGAATCGAACCCACGACCTCCGGCGTAGCAGTCAGGGCCACTAACCACTAGACCAACAGGCCCGTCAACCTCTATTGTTTCAAGTCAGTTTTGATAGAAGATGTAACAGGAGTACCGTAGTACTGCAGCCACTTATGTGCTGGTGCTGTTACATGCCATCTAGCATCTTTTTTTTTTTTTTTTTTTTATTCTTGATAGGTTCGCGCTTGACCGCTAACTCACCTGATGGAAAGCGACGATGCGGTCGACGATGGAACGCGCTTACCTAGAAGTAACCTATTCACTCTTGACTTAAAGATTCCCGGGTTGTAGCCATCAGGAAAAACAGATTCTGGCAAGGAATTCCACTCCTTAGCTGTACGCACTATGAATGTGTTCGCAAAACGTTTTGTGCGTATAGGTGGGATGTCCACCATGTACCGGTGGCGCATTGCCGTACGCCTGGTAGTCCGATGATGGAACGGGCTAGGCGGAATTAGGTTATGCAATTCCGACGCACACTCCCCGTTATGCAACCGGTAGAAAACCGACAGGCTAGCAACTCTGCGTCGATGCTCAAGACTTTGAAGCCTCGACTCAACGAGTGCATCAGCTATAGGCTAATTAGCGATCCTGATTTGGTTAAGACCAATCTACAAAGCCTGGAGCATAGATCTAGAGTAAGTAGCCATTCGGTATTCTATAGGATGCATTTTACGACTATTCACTTTTGGAATGTGCAATTAGCATATTTTTTTCTGACTGACTGACTTCTTGACATTTCAAAAGTGCCTGTAAATGGTTTATTTGAAATAAAATGCTTTGAATCTTTTGAATCTTTAAATCTATGTATTGTTGATACCTCTACGGTCCGGACTAAGCGTTTCGCCTCGTCGTTTATACCGCCTGCATTGAAGAACTGGAACAATAGCTAGAGTGACTATTCACTCTAGCTTTGAAGACACTTAAATTATCTCTTAAGAAACACCTAAAAAGGCACATACAGTTTTCAAAATTTCTATAAATACACTGCACTGAATTACACAAAAAACAGGTGGGACCATGACATGAATTAAACAGTGGTTAGAGGTTAATTGGTTATAATTAAGCACTATTCCTACCTAGTTAGAGAACACGGCCAAGCTCCAGCCCATAGCTTACCTCTCAATGTTAACATTCTTAACTCACATAGGCCTAACTATCTTAACTCGATGTGCCTGCAGTGCAGAGACGAAACATTTGCTGCAATTAATAAAACGGGCCCGTACATCTGGATTATCCTTCTCGCTTACGGGACCCGATTTATCGACACGAGTTTGGATCCGAATCCAGCTTGCAGTTTAGGTTTGGATTCCAGTGACAGATATTATCTAATAGCTTTCGGCATCGCCCCCGTGAAAGCAGATTTTGTCCCAAGGGAATATTCTCTCGGTATAAAAGTATCCTATGTGCTACCTCAGGACATTCAGTCTTTCGAGTGTGAAGAAGTAACCAACATACACTCACAAACACAAACTTTTGTCTTTATAATATCGTACTCTTATTGCAAAAACCAACTAAATGCACCAACATTTTTGTGTTATTATTACTATTATATTCAATCAAATTTGTATGTTATTTACTTTTTGCCGAAGAATCTTTGTAAATAAGTGTTGTAGCTAATAACCGGTTTTACCTGTAGATTCATCTTGATGAGACGAATGGATAGCTATATTTAACTTAATTTTTTGTTAAAATTGGCAGATAGTTGGTTTTTGCAATAAGGGTACGATATTACTTTGATAATGTGATTAGGGAGAAATTTCATTTTTGAGGATTCGTAGGCACCGCTTACAAGAGTGTGAGAATTGTGGTGACTGTAAATGGCCCCATACACGGTACGATTTGTCGTGCGATCTGTCGCTACAGATCGACCGTACGCGACGAATCGATAGTGTATGTCAAGATCGTTAACGATTTAACTTGACAAACACTATCGATTCGTCGCTTACGATCAGTCTGAAGCGACGGATCGTACAGTTAAATCCAACGACATCTCTCGCTCTTGGGCAGAGCGGGAGATGTCATTGAATGATTTACCCACATAAAAAAACCGTCCACAGCCCGAGCTCGGTTACCTTTGCTTAATCTTGAACATCGACGCTTGTAGCTGTTATTATTCTAGCTATGAGTCCCTCCTCTTCCTCCCTCTTAATATGAAGGAGCATTGAAACTAAATGCTTACAAGAGCACCTCGCAGTCCAGCGGCTTACAAGAGCAGTGGTGGCCGAGTGAGCAGTGGTGGCCGAGTAGTAATGGCCCCGACTTACGAGTTGTAGGTCGCGGGTTTAAACCCAGCCTGGCGCATTACTTTGTGTAATTTATTTCATCACCACTGCTCTCAAAACGGTGATGAAAAACATCGTGAGGAAACCGGCATGTCCTAGAACCAAAAATTTGAAAACATGTGACATCACCAACCCGCACTGGGCCCGCGTGATGGATTACGGCCCATTCTCCTCTCCTAGAGAGGAGGCCTGAGTCCCAGCAAAGACTGATTATGCTATATATTTATAAAGAATATAAGAATATAAAAATAAGGGGGGTTCATACACAAAAAACCGTTTTTTTTTTAATTTTTGCGAGTAGGACTGGGCCCGTTTTGTTATTGGTAGCTTGTAGAGGTCCTCTTCCGCATACTTTTAATCCTAACCTATTAAAAATATGCCTAAAAAATAAAAAACAAAGTTCAGAAGTATGTATTGCTACATTTTTAAGCTTTGCTTTCTGTGGATCGGTATTCTTACACCTGTATGTGGGTCGAATCTACAGCTAAGGCCGTCGATACATTTACGACTAACCTCGGCAGGTTATAAATCTTAACTTAGTACCGATTTTAGGTTCCGTAGTAAAAGCCGTTTGGAGAAAAATATTAGTTCCAATCGGTGTTGTTTCTAACGTGATTTTTCTTGAAATGGACTTGAAAATTAAAATGTATTGATAAAGCGCGTTTAAAGGTAGATATATTCCATTTGCGTTAAGATTAGACATTTCAACAAATCTTTTTTGCTGTCCGTTCAACCGATTTTGACCTTTATTGCGTTGCTGGCATGACAAATGGCGGCTGCAGTAAATACTTAGTTGGTATAATTGTAACCACTATTTTGCTTTTAATGCCATCCTTATTTATTTATTATTATTATATTCTTTATTGTACACCACATAAACAAAAATACAGGACAAACATAATTAAAAATAAGTGTACAATGGGCGGTCTTATCGCACAGGGCAATTTCTTACAGACAACCTTTGGATGGACTGAAAGAAAGAAGATGGATTTAGGGTTGTTAGTGTACAACATCAGAAAATACTAATAAGACAATAACACAAATACATACATACAATATAAGAAAAACATATACTAATAAATATTAAATATATAATTGAGCCAGGAGAAGAAAAAATCAAAGTGAAAGGTAATGCTCCTTCACCATTTTTTTAAACGTAGGTAGCGTTTGGGCACGCCTCACTACCTCGCGCCTCTCTTATGCTTTTTTATTTAGGTGAGAAATCATCCAATGACTTCTCACACTCTAGGGTGGAGCCCGAGAGCGTGTCAGACATTTACTGACTAAAACCGAATCCTAATATGTTCCTTCTTTGCCTTGCATCCCTTGGTCCCGGGGTTCCCTTTCGGACAACCCATGGCCCCAGTAGGCAGCGGTCCTGCTGCTCCCTACGGTTTTGTTGACCTCTCTTTGAGGCGCGCGTGGAACACTACGCGCCGTCTAGACTCGGACCAGACGGTTACCGGACGGCCAGACAGCGGGTTACTCATTTCTCGTAGACCGCAAGCTAGCGCCTAATAATGAGCTAACTCTTTCAATTTTAATAAAAACGTTGCCTCACACTAGAACTTACTCTTGTATCGTGGGTGCTTTTACAAATATGTTTACTTAGACACCCAGACCAGGAATGTAGGCCACAAGAACTATTGTTCCGTGCGGGAATTGAACCCGCAACACAAAGCCTCATCCCTTCCTTTTTATCGATGAAAATTAAATATATTGGAGATTATTATGATTATGGCTCTTAACATAATTCCTGGTAACCAATCCATTTAAGAATCCTAAAACCATAGCTCTATTGTTTTTCTTTTCCATATGTTGCAATATTTTCCCATCAACCGGGGGTTGTCCTTGGATGCACTAGCACAGCGCGTACTGGGATAATCGCCGGTTGATACCACGTTCCATTAAAAGCGTCAAAAGGGCCTGTGCGAGTTGGTTTCGACTCCTCGTACGCTTTCCAAAGGTCCAGGATCGCAGGGTTCTGAGATATAATAACCCATATAATAATAATAATATTCCACAAATTTCACACAACAGTCCCAAACTAAGCAGAGCTTGTTGTATTAGTACTAGACAACGGATAAACATACTTATATAATTCTGAAATCATACATATTATAGATAAATTACACCCAGACACAGAACGATCGTGCTCATCACACAAGCATTTATCCTGGGTGTGAATCGAAACCACAGCCTTAGGCATAGCAGTCAGAGCCACTGACAACTAGACCAACAGGCCTGCAATGCAAAACCGTAGTTCCTCTAAAACCTCTAAAATATTCTAACTCATAAAACTCAACTTACTCTCACGCCAGCAGGTGCGCATAAAACATAGCTGATCGTTCAAAACATTATGTGGCCATAGAAGCATAGCAAGCGTATTCAGCCATAAAAATCAGTGCAATAAAAGTTGCCGACATCGTTGCAACGCAACTGGGCCAAAGTGTTCGAAAGTCGTCCGTTAGTCGCCAGCCTTATGTGACGTACCCATTTCGAATTGGCAACTACCTTAGTTAGGTTTTAATGTGGTTTCGGTTGATCAAGCTGGTTTATCTTTATTCTTGAGTTTTGTGTTAAATACCCTTTTAATGCTGGTTTAACAGTGAAATATCTACTCGCACTGAGCTCAGTGGGGAGAGGGCTATGCTTTGAGTTTCCTTGCGTGATCGAATCAGGAATAAAAGTATCAGCAGAAGAACTAAAGTTTCAATAGAAAAGTAAAATAACTAATAGTACTAAAGTTTCCCATACATACAAGTCGTTCTAAGAACATTCATCGGATATCTATAGTGCGTACAGCCAAAGAATGAAATTCCCTGCCGGAGTCTGCGTTTTCTGAACGCTACAACCAGGGGTCTGTAAGTCAAGAGCGAATAGGTTACTTCTAGGCAAGGGTGCTCCCCCGTCGTCCACATTGTAATTTACCATCAGGTGAAATAGTGGTCAAGCGTGAGCCCATAAAAAAAATAATAATTAGATAACACTAATTGTCTGTATAGGGTTCTCTATTGTGTCACCTAAATTTTTTATCCATAATTTAAAGTGCCATAACTTTTTTTGTCCTAATCATCATTTGTCCGAATGATAACTTACCCGAATTTAAAATCACATAATATCACATGCCATAAAATTGAAATCCCTAAATATAATATGTCCTAAATCCGTTTGTCATAAATATTACAATCAATAATATACAAAAGACATAAAACCGTTTTCAATAAAAGTTATAAGTCCTAAATTCAAATAACATAATGTTTATTTATAATAATAATATTCTTAGAACAAATGATACATAAATAAATATATTATACATGTACTCAATAAAGCAGTTGATTGTGAACATGTGGTTTTTGTAAGCAAGCAAGCATGCAGCAAGCAAGCAAGCGTGCAGCATGCAAGCAAGCATGCAGCATGCAGCATGCAGCATGCAAGCAAGCACGCAGCATGCAGCATACAAGCAAGTATGCAACATGTAGCAGGCATGGTTTCTGTCACGGCTCCGGCGCTGCGGGGCTCCGGCGATCCCACGCGAGTTTATCGTCGCAGATGGGTTTAACGCTCACCACCGCAGCTTCGGCTTGCTGGCCGGCTTCGCCGGCCAACCTCAGCCGCGGCGGCGGGTGTTACAACCACCTGCTCCTCAACTCGCGGGCCGCCTCGCACCTCCGCGCCTACGCGATTATAAATTACACTCTAGGGGTAGGGCAGACAAGACTGCGTGGAGTCGGATTTACAGCGATTCGTTTCTGTCACTAAAATCTAATTTTTAGCAAATGTTTTATGACTAAAAAAAATATTATAAATGGACATTCGGAATAATAATTATACACATTATTTAACACAAAACTTAGGACATATGACTTTAGGTCATGTAAAATTAGGAGATTCAATTATTATAGTACTCGATATTATGACAAAATACTTTTAGAACTAAAGATAATTACGTTAAATAAAATTTCGGGATTTTGAACATTATGGTTATTGATGTTTATAGCAAACGTGTTATGGATAATGATTTTCGGACAAACAATTTTAGGTGAAGAAAGGGAGTACCCTGTATAGAGCTCGTTCGGGGAAGTGTTAGCCTATTGATTGTTTATTATTAAATTATCCATTATCCATTAAAACTTATTAGTTGAAATAAATGCTATATTTGTTACTTAATTTAATACGTTAAGGACTGTAATTAAAATTATCAAAACCGTAATAAGTTAACGATTCTTAATTAGTACATTATAAAGCGCACTCAAATGGATAGAATAAGACGTCATTAGATGTAAAAATCACATTAATCACCTTCTTATTATTAAGGCGAACGATTGTGATTGTATGTATGTTTGTTACTACTTCAAGCCCAAATGGCTGAACGGATTTTAATACCGGGAATATAATATGTTCCCTTGAGACAATTCGCTGGCAGTAGCCAGCACTTAACTTTTTTTGAGTGATAACTTCTTTAGGCGTGCTGAGCAATTCATTTAGTGGGTATTGAATGAGATTAAGCCGTTACGCTCGGCAATGTAACGCTCGTTCGGGTAAAGTCGATCCGAGCCGAACATATCCGAACTAGCGTTTGTTTTATTGTCCTCGGTTTGATGAAGTATTCATATCTGACGTGTAGTCTTACGAACATACCATTTTTTTGTTTTGCTGATTCCAACAGATATTATATTATTTTTGTTCTGTTCTCTGTACCTACCTGGTGTCCATGGAATTTCATATTTTATAAGTGAGGACTTGTTAAAAGGAAGTTAGTGATAGCATGATGGTTGACAGGATAGAATGGAAGAAAAAAACATGTTGTGCCGACCCCAAATAAGATGGGACAAGGGCAGGAAGATGATGATAAGTGAGGACTTGTTATTGCTCTCAAAACGGTGAATGAAAACATCGTGAGGAAACCAAGAATTCGAAGAGCCAAAAATTCGAAGACATGTGACATCTACCAACCCGCACTGGGCCCGCGTGGTGGATTACGGCCCATTCCCTCTCCTAGAGAGGAGGCCTGAGTCCCAACAGTTGGAACATTATAAGTCTGACTATGCTATGCTATGCTTGTTATTGGCTGTCAGTCTAACTTACTGTTTCATATATGTTTTTTTAGCTGTAAGTCCTCCATATCATTTAAATAAATAAATGAATAAGAATGTTTAAAGGATTATAATAAGTTAACGATTCTTAATTAATATCCATTACAAAAACATTTTAAACATTATTCATTAAGACCTCATTAGTGGTTAAAATTACACACTAATTACATTAATATTATAAAGGCGAACGTTTGTGATGGTGTATGTGTGTGTGTATGTTTGTTACTTCTTTACACTCGTATGGCTGAATGGATTTGAATGAAATTTGGTATACGAGTAGACCGGTTCCGGGAATAGCGCATAGGATTTTTATCTCGGGATTATATTCCATAAATATTTGTTACTTCTGCAGGCCTAGCCAAGTTACGACCGTTTTGTTTCGATTCTCTTTCGTTGATTGCCTCGAGTAGGCCACGCCTCTGATTTCTTTGTTCTGACCACGTGACTGAGCGTTGACTTGATGTCAGAACAAAGGAATCGGAGGCGTGGCCGACTCGAGGCGATCGACGAAAGAGAATCGAAACGAAACGGTTGCAACTTGGCCAGGGGGGCTGTTTTTGATTTGTTTTCTATCTTTTTTACTTATAATAAATATAGGTTCGCGTTTGACCACTACACTTATGGTAAGATTGACGATGATGTGATTGACAATGGAGCACGCTTACCTAGAAGTAACCTATTCACTCTTGACTTAAAGACCCCTAAGTAGTAACTATAAGGAAACACAGACTCCAGCCGGAAATTTCACTCCCTAACTGTACGTACAATGTATTCCCAAAACGTTTTGTATGTATATGTAGGATATTTCTAGATCCAGTAGGTTCAAAAGATACAGAGAGGTAACATATAGTACATACCTCTGCATTTAAGACTTAAGGAGTCTGACCAGTACACCGTTTCATACCATGACCGCGATAGGAACGTTTCAGGTACGGAAAGAAACACGACATGGACTACTACGCTCATTAGAAGGTATCAACAGCATTTCATAGCTTTTTTTTTTTTTGGTGGAAAATCATCTAATGACAAATCCCGCTTTTGGGCGGAGCGAGAGATAGTTTCAGACTTTTACTAACTAAAAACCCACTCCTGTTCCTTCGTTGCCTTCGTCCCAGGGCCCCGGGTTTCGTTTTCACACTACCCATGGCCCCAGTAGGCTTCGACCCTGCTGGGCCCCTACGATTTGCTGACATCTCCCTGAGGCTTGCGTGGAACAATACGCGCCGTCGACGACTTGGGCTCGGTCCGGACGGTTACCGGACGGTCGGACGGTGAGCCACTCATTGCTCGCCGTCCGCAAGCCCGCGCCTACGGTGGCCGGAAATCGGGATCGGAATCCCGGCGGCGGAAAGGGCGTGAGGACCGTTGCCTCACGCGATCGGCCGCCTCCTTTGCTAGCATTACTGCTTCACAGAAGGAGGCGACCGCCTGCCACTCCTCCTCGCTCCGGACCATGGCCTGTACCAAGGCCTCGCGCGAGAGATCGCCGCCGCCGATCGCCCCCACAAGGACACGGCGTTGCTCTTCCCAAGCGGGGCACACTTCCACCGTATGCTCCACCGTGTCCTCCGGGCGGTCCACACAGTGGCGACACCCGGGCGTCGCTTCCGCACGAATCCGGTGCAGGAACTTCCCGAACTTACCGTGTTCGGTGAGAACCTGCGTCATACGGAAGGTGAGGACGCCGTGAGGTCTTTCCAACCACGCCTCAAAGAGGGGACTTACCGCCAGTATTGAGCGTATCATAGCTGTGAATAACGGTCCTCATAAGTAGTTATAACCCGTAGGCCCCCGTTTCGCTACAAATGCACACCAGTTTGGCATATATTATAGTATATTTTGCCAGACATTACTGACGCCCCGTGCCTTGGAAAGCACGTAAAGCTGTTGGTACCGGTTGTCATTCGTAGATCTTTGCCAGTCGTTACAGGTAGCCAGACGCCAGAAAGTGTGACCATCAGTCTACCCAAGAAGTATCGTGTTGCCCAGTAACTGGGCTGTGGAAGTCTGACAGGCAGTCGCTCCGTGTAAAACACAGGTATACAGCCACATCCAGTTAGGCTGGAAGCTGATCCCACGCTAGTTAGAAAGAAAAAGAAAGAAAATATGTTTATTTGGCACACCATGGTTCATTAATCAACAAATAATTGATTTAAAAACTAAAATTAAACAAAAAAAATAAGGTGAAATAAAATTAACAATAACAAAATGTCTCACGGCTACGCCAAATAGGTCCAGTTCAGTATAATGCCAGACAACTACGTAGCAGTTGCCTGACGCTGGTTTTCAACTGAACCTTAGAGTGTAGGTACGGATGACGGAGTTGGGTAAAGGCTAGAGAGATGGTGACGTTTCTAGTACCGTCATGGTATGATCGTGGTTTTTTTGTTTTTTGGTGGGAAATCATCCAATGACTTCTCACGCCCTTGGGCGGAGCGCGAGGGCGTGTCAGACTTTTACTGAATAAAACCCACACCTATGTTCCTTCGTTGCCACGCGTGGAATACTTGCCGTCGGCGACTTGGGCTCGGTCCGGACGGTTACCGGACGGTCGGACTGCAGGCTACCCATTGCTTGCAGTCCGCAAGTCCGCATGGTATGATCGTAGTACGGTACGGTGTAACAGGTGGACTCCTTTAGTCGGTTATATATTCTAGCTACTGGTACTGCAGTAAGCCAAGATCTGCGGCGGTCACTAATGGAAATACCGAGCTACGGTTAAAGTCTCTGCACATACAATATTATCTACAAAGTACAGTAGCAAGCCACAAAGATATAGGTTGAATTCTATGTTAATTGAAATGAAAGAAAAATATGTACCAAATTAAGGTAAATGCGACGACGAGCAATGGATATCTGGCCGTCCGGTAACCGTCCGGACTGAGCTCGAGTCGTCGACGGCGCGTACCTTAGGGGCCTAGCAGGGCCGAAGCCTACTAAGGCCATTGGTCAATTTCCGCCCTACAGTAGAACAAGTCATTAGGTTAGCCACCTTCAAAAAAGGTAGCCCACGAAATTGAAATATTCGAAAGTTTTTTTTTGCAATCAGCATCGGATAATAAAAAATATATTTTCGGTAATGACATGAATGTATTTACACAACTATACTCACTAAAACCATCATCATTGACAAGCCTGTTGGTCTAGTGCAGTGGTTCTTAACCTCTTATAGTCATGAGGGACCATATGACAAAATTTTTGTCTTGCCGTGGACCACCAAGTTGGTTAATTAGTTTGTAGTTAATTTATAGTCCCTAAATGTAAATAAATGAACGGTTGTTCCAATTCATATATAAATAATACACGCATAAAATTATTTAAAGCCCTCAGTATTTTAATTTTCTTTACGACATTACAGTTACGATTTTAATGCAATTTTTGTGACTGCATACTCTTTACTAACTTCTGAATCCTTGGTTCAGTGCTACTCAAAGCCAAACGCATATCGGCAGTGGTATCCAACCGATTTAGGTGCTTGTTTTTAATAATCAGAAGCGCCAAGAAACACTGCTCACATAGACATATCGATGAAAATAAAGGTAGGTAACGAATATCAACGTCTCGAAGTTTTGTAAAGAAATTGCCTTTTGGCTCCAAAATTCCTTAAGATTTATTTTCGTCCATTCTTATTTATTAGGATGGCTCCGCGGACCACTTGGGATGCTTCCAGGGACCACCAGTGGTCCGCGGACCACCAATTAAGAACCACTGGTCTAGTGGTTAGTGGCCCTGACTGCTATGTTTGAGGTCGTGGGTTTGATTCCCATCCAAGAAAAATGTTTATGTGATGAGCACGATCATTAGTTTGGGTGTAGCATAGCATAGCATAGCATAGCATAGTCGGTCTTATAATGTTCCCACTGTTGGGTCTCAGGCCTCCTCTCTAGGAGAAAGAATGGGCCGTAATCCACCACGCGGGTCCAGTGCGTGTTTGGTGGATGTCACATGTCTTCGAATTTTTGGTTCTAGGCCATCCCGGTTTCCTCACAATGTTTTCCTTCACCGTTTTAAGAGCAGTAGGTGGGCAGTTTGGGTGTAATTTATCTATAAAATGAGTGTATTTTAATAAATAAGAAATATGTATGTAAGTATGTTTATCAGTTGTCTAGTACTCATATCACAAACTCTGCTTAGTTTGAGACTAGATGACATTGTGTGATAGTTTTGGAATAATATTATTATTATCGTAACTTAGAGACAAGGTAGAACGTTTTTGTATTAAAACAGCACATTTTAGCTCATTTCTAAATTGGAGAGTTATGTCAATGGTTTTAATGAGTATCTATAATTGTTTTCTGACTGCACATTATCTAATAACTACTCATTAGATAATGTGCAGTTAGAACACAAGTAACGTATATAAGCCAACGTCTTGCGAATTACAAGTCAGTTCTAAGTGAGCTTTCTGGCGATTCCTATACCGCTTCGCGTTCTGCCAATAATATAATGGATCGTACAGATAATCAGAGTGCAGACTCCATGGCCGGCCAATGTCTAGATTGGAGTACAGTGTTTAGTGAAGACGATATTAATGAAGTGACAAACCGAGTAATAATAAAGGAGTTCCCTTTGTCCCAAAGGGATTTGGATTCCGGACCTTCGAAGGCAAACAGGGATCACTCCGAGTCAAATGTTCCGCCAGTCAACGAACCAAGTGGAAGTTCAGCCTCATCAAGTCAGAAAAGAACCACAGAGTTTTTACCTGAATGTGACAGCTGTCAGAGTAAACCGGAGAATCTCGACGACAGAATATACTACAAAAATCAACAGTTATATAAAAAAACTAACTTTCGTTTGCGGCTTCGCTCGCGTTAAGTTACTGACTGTACTAAACAGTGTATGTCCGAATCGTCAGTAAAAAAATATTGAAATAAAAATGTGCTCATTCGGAGACTGTCCGAATATAATAATATTGTGTCCGATTCGAATTATGAATTAGGGATAACATACATCAACTTTTCTTCAAAAATTATCGAGTTCTATACAAACTTTGAACCTCTTTTTATCCCCTTAAGGGTTGGATTTCCGAAAACCCCATCTTAGTGTTGTGCCTTGTGCACAATTTTACATCCATGGTTTCGACTTCTATACAAACTTTGAACCTCTTTTTATCCCCTTAAGGGTTGGATTTCCGAAAACCCCATCTTAGTGTTGTGCCTTGTGCACAATTTTACATCCATAGTTTCGACTTCTATACAAACTTTGAACCTCTTTTTATCCCCTTAAGGGTTGGATTTCCGATAACCCCATCTTAGTGTTGTGCCTTGTGCACAATTTTACATCCATAGTTTCGACTTCTATACAAACTTTGAACCTCTTTTTATCCCCTTAAGGGTTGGATTTCCGAAAACCCCATCTTAGTGTTGTGCCTTGTGCACAATTTCACATCCATAATTCCGGCTATGTGTTGATATGTATCATTCAGTTTCTCCTTTTGCATTATGTAGATAATAATGAAATGTGTGTGTGATCCTATTTCACAAGTCATGTATAAAACAAATAAGGTTTTTTTCATTATGATGTGATAGTGTACCTTTGCTGAAGGTAATATATTATTTTGTTAGAGTTCAATTTCTGCTGTATTATAACTTCATTTATGTATGTAAAGTAAATAGTCTTGATTTATATATTTGTTTTTTATTTTCTACTTTCATACAAACGTAAACACAAAATTACATTTGCAAGCTCCGAGGTAATAAAATGGCAGTTCCATAAGAATCAAGCTGCCATTTTATGTTTAAGCTTAAATTGCAGAGCTTCCTAAACATATTGCTCAAGTAATTTGTTTTACGGTCATAATGCAAAGTTATTGCTTTACTTGTTCCAAGATGCATAATAATATGACAAATAGAGATACATCTATGCTGATATTTAAAGTTTTGTTTGTTTAAATGAGTTAATCTCAGAAACTACTGGTTCAGATTGAGTGCTGACTACAGATAATATTGTATGATCAATCACATTTTTTTTCCACATTTTCGCGCGAGACAAAGGCCCTCACGCCCCAGCCGCCGGGATCCCGGCGAGCAATGGGTAGCTCGCCGTCCAACCGTCCGATAACCGTCCGGACCGAGCCCAAGTTGTCGACGGAGCGTAGTGTTCCACGCGTGCCTCAAGGAGATGTCAGCAAAACCGTAGGGGCCCAGCAGGGTCGAGGCCTATTGGGGCCATGGGTAATGCGAAAGAGAACCCCGGGGCCCTGAAACGGTGGCAAAGAAGGAACAGGAGTGGCAAGTGGTAGTGATGTACTATCTCTCGCTCCGCCCAGGAGTGGGGGATGTCATTAGATAATTTTACAACCGAAATAAAAAACACATTTTTAAAAGAGTAACCATGGAGTTTCTTGCCCATTCTTCTACGTAGGAAACGATCAATTTGGAACCGTGCTCTAGCTTCTGACATTTTATAAGTGCCCATGTAGGCCTATGTGAAATAAAAACATTTTAAATTTTGAGTTACAGTCAGGGCCACGGGAATTCAACAAATAACTTCTCCCGCCCTGAGTGAGTGAGAGGGAGTGTCAGAGTTCGACCGACTAAAACCCACTTGTGTTCATTCAGTTGATATTTGCGTTCTAGGACCGCGCAAATACACCACAATTTTTTAATTAGTACAAACACTTAAAGGGTTTATTAGAAAAGGTCGTGTTATTATTTAAGTAAAGTTTCAATAAATAATATTCATAAACAGAAAAGTTATTAGCGTTTGTTTATATCCCAAAATGTCAATCAATTTATGGAAATATTTTACAGGCTAGTATAGGAATGAATGAATGGCGAACAAAATGGAAAAATACTTTTATATTTTTGATCGCACTCTAGTGGCAATTGTTATAAATGATTGATTCAATTATGAATTTACCAATTATGACAAATTTTCGTGGATAATTTTGAGTTCTCGTTTTTTTTTTTAATTTTGACTACACAAATATGATCAGTAACGGGTACAAGATAGAGCCCCAATTTTTTTGTACTAAATAAAAAATAGTGACTACGGGAGTGATACCGCGGGGAAAAGTCTGTAAGACATATTTGTACAAAAGGGTATAATTAGCTACCTTTGCGGCCAGCCCTTATGGCCGTATATCACTCGTTATATCTCCACTAAATTCAGCGGAGGTGTCGAGAGGGAATAAAACTAAGAAAAGGAACAAAACAAATGCCCACCGGTGATATACAGCGTGCTATAATCCATACTAAATGTTTGTTCTTCATGTGTGAAAAACTATTTTGATGTTAGCCTTTTTTTTGGAGGTGAGAAATCATCGAAAACTTTTACCGCTTTAAATTGCAATCCCTTGCCAGGCACAATTTTTCAATCCTTCCTTCCTTTTTTTTCAATTATTTTATACATTTTGATAATACCTCCTCTAAAATCCCGGAATAATAAACATGAAATCCCGGGATTTAAGAATTTAAATTAAGTATTATTTTAAATAAAATAAATTATAAAAAAAATATGAAAAGAAAGAAAGAAAAAAGAATTTATTGGTACAGCACAAGGCACAAACACAATATTAGGTTACACGAAACAGAAATTAAAAAAAAGAAGCAAAAATATAGTTGTGTGCTTCATGGCTGCACCAAAATAGGTAATTGGTCCAGTTCAGCATGAATGTCAGACAACTAGTACCTGACGCTGGTTTTCAACTGAACCTGTGGTTGTGAAGCAACGGACGTGAAACAGTTTTGGAGTGTCATCAAAATAGTGTTGTGTTAATTATGATAAATATGTGTAAGATAGTGTGTTTGTTTAAAGTGTGAAAAATAAGTAATAGACGAATAAAACAAAAATGTAACAAGAGAGAATAATCTTCATATAATCTCAGAATAATATAGAATAATCTTATTAGGTTTTTCGATATTAAACTGCTAGATTAAAACATAGCTCTTTAATTTAATAGTTTAATATAATAAGATTCTTCAATATTTTTTTTTTAATATATTCAAAGCGCAATAAGTAATTCGCAATTTCATGAATTCCGAGATTTAATTGTCATGTTTATGACGGTATTATCATAATGAGTCGTAATGGCCCAGTGGTTAAGGTTCGCAGGTTCGAAACCGGGCTAGTACCATACCAATGTGAATTTTCAATTTATATTTTTTTTAATAATTTAAGTTTATCTTTTGACACCCCGTGCCCCGGAAAGCACGTTAAGGTGCTCCCTCACCGGGAGCATTCACGTGTATTGTAACATTATAGATTCGACTTTGAGCATTACATTACAATACTACCTCCCTGACTAACGAGCATTTGCGTGTAATGTAACATATTGATTCGACTTTGAGCATTTCATAGCAATATGTCAGACGAAGCGGTCGTTGTGCTGAGTGGGGCAATATTAATTCGACATTGTTAATTACGTAAAAAAAAAACACAGAAGAAACGATAATGGTGTCATGAATTATTTCAAAACCGGAAAAATACAGGCTACTAAGCGAGCGGGCGGGGTGCTGGGGGAAGTGGAGCGCATTGATGTTACAAGTTGTATCAAGATATTACACATTGTATCATTACAAAGTGCGCATTGTAATGCTCGGTTCTTCTCCTTCACTGATGTATGCCCGTTTTGTATCATTACAAGGTGCGCATTGTAATGCTCGGTTCTTCTCCTTCACTGATGTATGTCCGTTTTGTATCATTACAAGGTGCGCATTGTAATGCTCGGTTCTTCTCCTTCACTGATGTATGTCCGTTTTGTATCATTACAAGGTGCGCATTGTAATGCTCGGTTCTTCTCCTTCACTGATGTATGTCCGTTTTGTATCATTACAAGGTGCTCATTGTAATGCTCGGTTCTCCTCCTTCACTGATGTATGTCCGTTTTGTATCATTACAAGGTGCGCATTGTAATGCTCGGTTCTTCTCCTTCACTGATGTATGTCCGTTTTGTATCATTACAAGGTGCGCATTGTAATGCTCGGTTCTTCTCCTTCACTGATGTATGTCCGTTTTGTATCATTACAAGGTGCTCATTGTAATGCTCGGTTCTTCTCCTTCACTGATGTATGTCCGTTTTGTATCATTACAAGGTGCGCATTGTAATGCTCGGTTCTCCTCCTTCACTGATGTATGCCCGTTTTGTATCATTACAAGGTGCGCATTGTAATGCTCGGTTCTTCTCCTTCACTGATGTATGTCCGTTTTGTATCATTACAAGGTGCGCATTGTAATGCTCGGTTCTCCTCCTTCACTGATGTATGCCCGTTTTGTATCATTACAAGGTGCGCATTGTAATGCTCGGTTCTTCTCCTTCACTGATGTATGCCCGTTTTGTATCATTACAAGGTGCTCATTGTAATGCTCGGTTCTTCTCCTTCACTGATGTATGTCCGTTTTGTATCATTACAAGGTGCGCATTGTAATGCTCGGTTCTTCTCCTTCACTGATGTATGCCCGTTTTGTATCATTACAAGGTGCGCATTGTAATGCTCGGTTCTTCTCCTTCACTGATGTATGCCCGTTTTGTATCATTACAAGGTGCGCATTGTAATGCTCGGTTCTTCTCCTTCACTGATGTATGTCCGTTTTGTATCATTACAAGGTGCGCATTGTAATGCTCGGTTCTCCTCCTTCACTGATGTATGCCCGTTTTGTATCATTACAAGGTGCGCATTGTAATGCTCGGTTCTCCTCCTTCACTGATGTATGCCCGTTTTGTATCATTACAAGGTGCGCATTGTAATGCTCGGTTCTTCTCCTTCACTGATGTATGCCCGTTTTGTATCATTACAAGGTGCGCATTGTAATGCTCGGTTCTTCTCCTTCACTGATGTATGCCCGTTTTGTATCATTACAAGGTGCGCATTGTAATGCTCGGTTCTTCTCCTTCACTGATGTATGTCCGTTTTGTATCATTACAAGGTGCGCATTGTAATGCTCGGTTCTTCTCCTTCACTGATGTATGTCCGTTTTGTATCATTACAAGGTGCGCATTGTAATGCTCGGTTCTTCTCCTTCACTGATGTATGTCCGTTTTGTATCATTACAAGGTGCGCATTGTAATGCTCGGTTCTTCTCCTTCACTGATGTATGTCCGTTTTGTATCATTACAAGGTGCGCATTGTAATGCTCGGTTCTCCTCCTTCACTGATGTATGCCCGTTTTGTATCATTACAAGGTGCGCATTGTAATGCTCGGTTCTTCTCCTTCACTGATGTATGTCCGTTTTGTATCATTACAAGGTGCGCATTGTAATGCTCGGTTCTCCTCCTTCACTGATGTATGTCCGTTTTGTATCATTACAAGGTGCGCATTGTAATGCTCGGTTCTCCTCCTTCACTGATGTAATGCTCAAATGTGTAACGTTACATTACACGCGAATGCTCCCAGTGAGGGAGCACCTTAAAGCATTTATAGTTAGTCAGATCCCAGAAAGTCTGACCAGTCAGTCAGTTAGGCACGTGATAATAATGGCGGTAAGTCTCCTCTTTGAGGCGTGGCTGGAAAGACCTCACGGCGTCCTTACCTTCTGCATGACGCAAGTCCTCACCGGACATGGTAAGTTCGGGAGGTTTCTGCACCGGATTCGTGCGGAAGAAACGCCCGGGTGTCACCATTGTGTGGACCGCCCGGAGGACACGGTGGAGCTTACGGTGGAGGTGTGCCCCGTCTGGGGAAGAGCACCACCGTGTCCTCGTGGGGTCGATCGGCGGCGGCGGGCCTTGGTACAGGCCATGGTCCGGAGCGAGGAGGAGTGGCAGGCGGTCGCCTCCTTCTGCGGAGCAGTAATGCTAGCAAAGGAGGCCGCACGCGTGAGGTCCTCACGCCCCAGCCGCCGCCGGGAATCCGATCCCGATTTCCAGCCACCGTAGGCGCTGGCTTGCGGACGGCGAGCAATGGGTAGCTCGCTGTCCAACCGTCCGGTAACCGTCCGGACCGAGACCAAGTTGTCGACGGCGCGTAGTGTTCCACGCGCGCCTCAAGGAGATGTCAGCAAAACCGTAGGGGCCCAGCAGGGTCAAAGCCTACTGGGGCCATGGGTGATGCGAAAGAGAACCCCGGGGCCCTGGAACGAAGGCAAAGAAGGATCAGGAGTGGGTTTTTAGTCAGTAAAAGTCTGACACTATCTCCCGCTCCGCCCAAGAGCGCGGAATGTCATTAGATGATTTTCCCAACGAAAAAAAAAGTTATATTACAAGCTGTATTATCCTCCTCCTCCTTATTACTTACTTCCACAAACTTGGTAAATATACTCTTATTATTTCTTTCTCTGGTGATAAGTAAAATCCAAAAAATATAAATCAAATAAAACCTACTTACACTAACCCTCGATTTCTGATTTAAGCATTTGAAGTTGAGTTTTGCTCAAACTATACTTTAGCCTGAAAATCTGTCAAAATTTGGCAGTTAAGAATGGTTTGAGACGTTCTTAAGTCAAAAGACTCAATTCAGAAATCCGCCCTAAATCACGTTCTTTAAGCGCGTAAGAACAAACGCGAGTCTAGTCATGCATATGTATGTATCAAAGAACATTAACTCGCAGTCTGTAGGGATACAATGGTTCAGGTTAGAACTAATGAGCGTTCTAACTTACATTAGTTGAATGCGGACGATCGCCGATTGGCAATGAGCCGGTTGGTTCTCGCGGGGCTCGATGGTGTACGCTGTATTCCAGCCTTCACCATTGTGAGCACGCGATGGGCGATGATCTAGGGGATATTTGGGATATCCGCCTTGAATTATCACTCACAAACTCAAATTATTATGGTGAAAGTTTGTGTATGTTTTTTTAAAGTAGGAAATTATCGAGGGCGTGTTAGACTTTTACTGACTAAAACCACACCTCTTTACTTCAGTTACCCTTTGCGTTCTAGGACTACGGGTTTCCTTTTCAGAAATTCCCCGCGTTTCGAGCAAGCGGGCATCGGCCATGCTGGGCCCCTACGGTTTGCTGACATCTACTTGAGGTGCGCGTGGATCACTACGCACTGTCGATGATTTGGACTCGGTCCGGACGTTTGCCGGACGGCTGGACGGCGAGCTACCTATTGCTCGTCGTCCATAAGCCCACTCCTACTGTGGGTGATAGTCGGAGTCGTGGTTGCAGCAGTTGGGACGCGAGGATGGAATTCCTTGCCGGAGTCTGTGTTTCCTGATAGCTACAACTTAGGGGTCTTTAAGTCAAGAGTGAATAGGCTACTTCTAGGCAAGCGTGCTCCATCGTCGACCACATCATCGCTTACCATCAGGTGAGATGGTGGTCAAACGCGAGCCTATCATTAATATAAAAAAAAAAGGATGTCCGTTCCCTCTCGCGTGCGGCCATCTTCTTCGCTAGCACTACTAGTTCGTAGAAGGAGGCGACCGCCTACCATTCTTCCTCGCTCCGGACCATGGCCTGTACCAAGGCCTGGCGCGAGAGATCGCCGCCGCCGATCGCCCCCACGTGGACACGGCATTGCTCTGCGGCCGATTGCCTCGCGCAAGCGGAGCACAGCTTCATAGTATGCTCCACCGTGTCCTCCAAATGGTTCACACAATGGCGACATGGTGTTTTTTCCACTTGAATCTGACGTAGGATCCTGCCCAACTTACCAAGTCCGGTGGGGAACTGTGTCATACAGAATTTGAGGATGCCGTGCCTTTAGTTCTTACTGCTCGCCGCCCCGCGCTTAGCTACCGCTCACAGCGGCAAGGTCATGAACGGGCCGTAAAGGTTACTTCTAGGCAAGTGTATTCCAACGTCGACTATGTCATCGCTTACCATCTGGTCAAGAATGTTGTTATAAAAGTGTATAATATGTATATTGATTCATTTTCTACGTTTATTTCGAATAACTGTTTGAAATAAAGTAGTGTTGTTTTGATCGTAGTACCTGTGCATACTTTTACGATTTGTTTATTTGTCAATTCACTGAGAATATCATAAAGCAAGCGTCAAAAATACTTGGAAACTCCACGTATTTTTTAAATTTAAATTTATTTGTCAACTTATCTTCACGTACACAGGAATTCCAGAGTCTTCGGAATCCATTAAATTATAGTCACCCTACGTATTGGTTGCACGAGCGATGCACTCGAAGCCGTTCGTATGGATAAAACATTCAAATATATGGAGAGCGAACTTTGTTACCCTGAGTATAAATAAAATGGAGTGATCGTGGAGCGAAAAAACCAAACAAACATTGTGATCATGCACTCACAATAGGATCACGTGTTTGAAAACCGGCTTATAGCTTATTATATAATTATTAGAGAGGAAGCTTGACTCGCAATATCAATGGGCTAAAATATAAAAAATATGGTTCATGGTGGAGAAACGGATATTGTGGTACAAATGCAGAGAAATCTTGGTTCAAGCTCAACTAGCTTATTAGCCTTTTAACTAACTAATACCTTAAATTAATCGATGCCCTTGACCCCATTTTGTAAAACAGTTAGCTAGGCTTGGTTCAGTAATGTTTAACGTCGATTAGTCAAAAGACTAACTTAGCTAGTTGTCTGTGACTTATATAAGACAAGAGACGACTTAAAACAATTTTTTTACATTTATCTTCATCATCATTTCAGTCGGAAGACGTCAACTACTGGACATAGGCGGAGGCGTCACAAGGACTGGTCCTGTGCGTCTCATATCCATCGGATTATTTATTTATTTATTTATTTAATCTTCATGCAACACAAGGTACAAAGGCGGACTTAATGCCTTAGGCATTCTCTACCAGTCAACCCTGTCGGATTCCTGTGTGTCTCACCAGGTCATCGGGCCAACATCTGGGAGGTCTTCTAACACTGCATCGTCCGATACGGGGCATTATTACTTTGGTAACAAAATAAAACAGCGTGGGTATTGATCCTCCATTGTTTTCATACTCCGTGTTCTTGCAGGATCAGTATCACATGTATAGAGCTCGAACACTGTCCGTGCAAATAGTTCCAACTTTACGAAGAATCTCCATTCCCATTAGATGTAAGCTTGATTAGTGATGCGCCATGTGGTTGAATTTGAATAGATTTTTTTAAAAACTCGTAATCTTTTTTGAATAAATAATTTTTCCAACATACTAAGGAATTTAATACTTTATTAGGATTCTGTATCCAAAGGGTAGAAAAGGGACCCTATTACTAAGACTCCACTGTCCGTCTGTCTGTCACCAGGCTGTATCTCGTAAACCGTGATAGCTAGACAGTTGGAACTTTCACAGATGATGTGTTTCTGTTGCAGCTATAACAACATATCAATATTTAAGTGGGCCTCCCATACAAAAAACGTGATTTTTTTGCCGATTTTGTTCGATATTAAATATTTATAATATAGTGTCTAATACAGTATAGATATTAATGGTACGGAATTCTTGGTGCGCAAGTCCGACTCGAACTTGGTCGGTTTTTTTTACGAGTGGCCCCTAGCAGGTCAACCTTTGAGGTAGTCGTCTGCTTAACCTGACTTGCCTGTGGTAACCTTGATAAAATTAAAGCCTCCAGCCAGGACCATGCTTAGGGCATCCCCTGTGAGGTACAGACCTCGGCTTAGCTCATTGCTGGGGAGGACAGCAAGACACGCTGAAGACGGGCTGGATCGAACAATGGGGTTAAATGTGGCAGTAACGTCATTTTATACGGCAGGTGTAGACGCTTTGGCATTGACCATGCCTGCTGAGAAGTCACGAGGTCATACTCGAGAGCTAGCGAATAAATGCTGTAGGCTGAAGGGTTATAGGTGGTGATCAGGAAGACAGACGCTGGCTGTGCGCGTAGTAAATATGGAGGAGAGCACTTTGTGTGACAATCAAGAAAGAAAAAATGTTTATTCATACCTCACACCTACGGTAGTACGTGTGAACGTAAAAAAAATAGGTACGGAAAAATAACAATAAAATCTGTGCAAGGCCAAAAAGGCGCCTAACTCAGCATATACTGCGATATTTAAAACCAACCATAAATAACGCAGCGCTGGTATTCTGTTAGGGCCCGCGGTGGTGGCATCACCGCGGACCCTAACAGAATCAAAATAAAACAGGTCGCACTCACGGAGGTTAAAAAAAAACTAGGTATCGAAACAAAATAATAAATAGTAAAGAAAACATTGATAATAAAAAGCGTGAATTTATGTTAATGTGTGTCATGTAATATGTTAAATAAATACTTTTTCAACACACTTGCTCAGAAAGTGACTCTTATTGCACTGCACTTAGGTATATAATGGCACTCGTTACCAAACTGTGACATTTTGATTACCATTACGCACTAGTGCTATAATGTAGTTAAAACCTTTTAGTTCAACCTCTTTGTTCGCAAAACAAATTTTGAATTCGAATGCGTTCAATAGTATATAAATTAGTGTCTTACTTACCTACTTATTTCATCCAATTTCAAAGTTAAAACGGACAAATTTAACTTGTACAAACGATTTAATTAAAAAAAAACATTTAGTAAATAAATCGTACATTCAAATAAAATTTGTTTTTTTTTGGTCTTTGGCCGCCATTTTAAGATGCGCGCGGTTTTTGGCGTGATTTTTTTTATTCCAGTGAAGTTCAGTGGCTGTATTAATTAAATAAAATAAAATTAAATACTACAAAATCATTGGAAAATGTTACATCCGTATTCTATTGTCACTACGAAAGACATTATCGTAAAAACTTTTCACGCAAGAAAACATAAACGTAAGACTAGGCAGTATGATCAAAATACCTTAGCCTTCCTCTAGGGGTAAATAAAATAAAAAAATGCGCGCCCTTATGAAAACAGATTTTTACCGCCATGTGACAGAAAATTTTACTAGTTTTACTGTTATTTCTTCACAAGTGTATTGAAAAACGTCGTATGACACACGTGAGTAATTAATGATTACCGTTCTTGGCTCTCTTAAGACCCTCGCCGCGGCTCGGGTCTAAATACCGCCTCGACGGTAATCACTAACATTACACACTTGTATCATAATGTACTATTAAAAATTGTGCATACAATATTAAATAAATGATGAACCATAGACAGACGCCTGACGCCACGCTCCAACACAAGTTGTCAGATGTAAAGATTTCTGTAAGTTCCCTCTTTGAGGAGATGCTAGAGAGGTGCTACTGCATGCTCAGTATCCTCCTGATTCGGGACCTCAGACATGGCCAGTTCGAGAGACTCCTGAGTTGCAGGGCGATTAACTATATCGGTCACCGTAGGTGCAGGCTTGCGGACTGTATGGTCCGGAACAGCGACCGTCTCGCTGTCTCCTGTCTCGCGTCTCGGTCTCCTGTCTCTGTCTCACTCGCGAACTGTCGCGTATATATTGCCTAACGTCAAGTAATGGTCGCTGTCTTTGGTCTCAGTCTCCTGTCTCGGTCTCCCGTCTCTGTCGCGGCGCGAACCGCCACCTTAAGCAATAGGTAGCTTATCGTCTGGCCGTCTGGTAACGACTGAGATCGAATCGTTGGTGCTAAGTGTTCTCAAAGAGACGTCAGCAAAACTGAAGGAGGGCGCAGTAGGGTCGATACCTGCTAAGGTTGTGGAACATTTAAAAGAGTTACCGTGGCCATAGAACGCAAAAGGCAAATCAAGAAATATTAGTGGATTTTGTGTCTGTAAAAGTCTGGCACACCCTTTCACTCCCTCTTAGAGAGGGAGAAGTCATTTGACTGGCCTGTTGGTCTAGTGGTTGGTGGCCCTGACTGCTATGTCGGAACTCGTGGGTTTGATTTCTACCCAGGACAAATGTTTGTGTGATGAGCATGATCATTTGTTCTGTGTCTGGGTGTAATTTATCTATATGTATATATAAGTATGTATTTAGAAATATATGATGGATGGGGAGGGAGAGGGAGGCCAAAGAAAAGATGGATGGATTGTGTGAGAAGTGATATGAAAGAAAAGGGAGTTAGTGATAGCGTGATGAGTGACAGGACAGAATGGAAGAAAAAAACGTGTTGCGCCGACCCCAAATAAAACGGGACAAGGGCAGGAAAATGATGATTTAGAAATATATGAGAATGTTTATCAGTTGTCTAGTACTCATAACACAAGCTCTGCTTAGCTTGGGACTAGACGGCGTTGTGTGATAGTTGTGAAATAATATTATTATGATTTGATGATTTTTAGTCTCAAAAAAAAAATGTAAATATTTTATTATTCAGCACACGCACGATCTAATATAGAAAGATTTGAAAAAGGAAAAAAAACATTTTGGATCTTACTCCGACCGCTACTTACTATTATTGGTTTTTGATCTGTCGGGTTTTGATATTACAATCTATATAAAAGTGAGATCCAAAACGTTTTGTTTGGCGATATTCCATGCACACGAGGCGTAGGCACGTATATCAAATAAAATTCTATCTAGTCGAACGTGAATTCTGCCACCAGTTTTTATAGGCAGTTTTTGCTAGACTTCGTGGAAAAAAAGTAAAATTTTTGTCCACACTTTATTGTAACCCCATTTTTAGAATTCCGTACCTCAAAAGGAAAAACGGAAACCTTATAGGATCACTTTATTGTTCGTCTGTCTGTCTGTCAAGACCCTTCGAACTTCAAAGTTAACGGAAAAAAAGATACGGTCATTTATGTCGCAAAAAACGTATATTTCGACACTCTCAAGGGAATCAAAATTCGGTAGGGTACTTCCCGTTGACCCAGAAACCTTAAATTTGGCATAAAGCAAGGTCTTATAGCACAAGTATAGGAATAAATCTGAAAACAGTAAAAAAAAAACTTTTCTTGCGAATCGGAAAAATCTTCAAGACTCCATTCGGGATTTGAACTATTTACATAGGTAAGTTTGTATGGAACCCTCAGTGCGCGAGACCGACTCATACTTGCCCAGTTTTTTTTTTGGATTGGGAAGTGATCAAATAACTTTTTTCGCTCCACCATTTGGTTGCTTTCACAATGTTCCTTCAGTTGCCTTTGCGTTCCTGTCGTTTTAGTCTGTTTTTCGTTATTCCTTTAAGAACACGGGTGGGTTTTTTTAAACCTAAACTAGTGCTTTTTTATTAAGTTTTAATTAATAAGCATCTCTCTGTCATAGGAGTTACAGGCAGCCCACTCTGCAGAGCCTGCATACTAGTAGAGAAGGACGAGACAGCAGCTCATCTGCTTCTAAGCTGCCCAGTGGTCGCTGGATACAGGGCAAAGTACTTTGGAAACCCAGGCACCTTCCGTGAAGTAGTAAACCAAGGCACTGCTGGCTTTCCTTGAGGAGCTGGAGTGGATCGAATGACATATTTGTCCCACTCACCCGCAAAATACGTGTTTTAGTCGTGGAGTTGCGAAGACCAGTCCTGATGGTAAGCAGGGAGGCAATCGTGGACGGTGAAGCGCACTAGTTTATTAAACGCCTATTCACTCTAGCCTTGAAGACACCTAAATTATAATCGGACGGAAAGATCGCAGCAGGCAAATTGTTCTAGTCCTTCGATGTACGCGGCATAAACGACGAGGCGAAACGCTTAGTCCGGATCGTAGAGGTGATAACAATTTGATGTAAGGGTGGACACTCGCCGTACTTCGGGTTGTCCGATAGTAGAAAGGTGATGTCGGAATCAAGTCATGTAATTCCTGCGCGCACTCTCCAAATTCATCATCATCATCATTTCAGCCGAAAGACGTCCACTGTCTAATTATGATGTACTAGCTTAAGCCCGCGGCTTCGCTCGAAAATTGCGGAATGCTCCATACAAAGTTCCACTCCCCATTTTAGGGGAGCGGGGGGTTAGAAAGAGACAAAAAGTAGCTTATGTCACTCTCCATCCCTTCAACTATCTCCACTTAAAAATCACGTCAATTCGTCACTCCGTTTTGCCGTGAAAGACGAACAAACAAACAGACACACACACTTTCACATTTATAATATTAGTATAGTATGGATTATATTATTTAAGTATGCATCACTGCTATGTATTACACTTCAAAACTGTTTTGCATCCGTTACGTCACAACCTCAGGTTCATTTGAAAACCAGCGTCAAGCACTAGTTGTCTGGCAATCATGCTGAACTGGACCTATTTTTGGCGCAGCCGTGAGGCGCACAATTGTATATATATATATTATTTTTTGGTTCTCTTTGGTTTGGTTTCGTGTTTACATATATTGTTTGTGTGTCTTGCGTTATGACAAAATAAATTAATTTTCTTTCTTTCTTCTTTCTAACAGTGCTTTTTTTTTAAACCAATTTTTCTATGTACCTACACGTTCGCTACCATTTTCTCTCAGATGAGTGTTGAAAGTATTAAAGTATGATAGATACGACTACGTGCCGACGACGTCTCGTTTCTGACGGATATTGAACACTGCGTCAAATTACCTCGCCTTAAATAAATTTTTCGCTTATATTTAATAATACCATTCATTTTGGATGAGTAACATTTAAGTATTATTGGGCATTTGCCTTTTTTCCATCATCATTTCAACCGAAAGACGTCCACTACTGGACATAGATCTCCCCCAAGTGTCGCCACAACGAACGGTCTTGTTCCGTGTGTGTTTATAATAACAATAATAAAACTTTATTTCAGACCTTAAAAATCCATAAAAAAAAACATTGAAAATTACAAAATAATGAGATCAGGTTAAAACAAGGACAATGACACAATAAATTAAGTCAAAAATCCAAAAAAAATGAAATCAATAAAAGTCCATAAAATTAAAATTAAAGGTAAAAAAAATATGAATTAGGTATAAATTTAAATAAAATAGTCAGTAAGAAACAAATACTTACAAATACTAATTTAAAAAAAGCCAATAAATTTGGATTCAAAATAAATAAATTAAAAAATAAATTAGGTAAACATTAAAATACAAATGCAAATTAAAAAACAAAAACATGATCACAAACACTTAAGCAGCTATTTCCAGTCAACGTTTGTTTATTACGGTATATTATTTCATGCTAAACAAAAAAAAAACTATTTATTTATTTTTCTGTAAACGGCCTTAAAATTGGTTATTAAACCACGCATAAATTAGCATTTTTAATATTAAATAAAAATTAATAAAAACTAAAAACGTTTTTATTTAATTTTTTTAAATTTTTTTTTTATTTTTTTATTATTATTTATTTTTTTATTATTATTATTTTTATTTTTTTGTTTTTTTTTATATTTTTTTTTTTGTATGAGAAAAATGAGAAAGAGTGGGGGCATGTTTTTTTTTTAAATGTGGGTAAATCATCTAATGACAAATCCCGCTCTTGGGCGGAGCGGGGGATAGTGTCAGACTTTTACTGACTAAAAACCCACTTCTCCGGTTCCTTCTTTGCCTTCGTCTCAGGGCCCCGGGTTTCACTTTCACACTACCAATGGTGGGAAAATTTCGTTCTCTTTTGTCCACACGTAACCTAATGGCAGTGACGTCACATTTCCAGTATGCGCATCCTTATTCTGTTATTTGACAGTATCCCCTTCCACCAAATTTTAAAGATTTCTAACTCACTTAAAATTGAACGAATTTTAAATACTTTTTCTGTGTGTGAATTCTCTGTCTTTAAATTTTCTAGTGATCATGATCTCGCCTCATTTCTGACCGGTTGTCCAGAGAAACTCAGACAAATATAGCTAGGAAAATATGTGGAAAACTTTTGCCCAGCTGTGGGACAAAATAGGTTCAGTAAAAAAAAATCTCAAGTAAACTAAGTAACCGAATCAAAGAGATAACCTTTCATACGCAATGAATTCATAAAGTATAATTTATACTACACATAAAGTTGTACGCATCGTAGCTCCGTAGAGCATCTACGCGCTGCTACATCTACGAGCTACGCCGTAGCGCTCGTAGCCCGTGAGGTTATAAATTAACCCATCCTCTATTCGGCAGATAAAGCACCCCGTATAATACATCCCTCGAAGATATATTTAAGCGCTGAGGGAAAAACGTTTCTCGTTTTATACGGGAATAAGCCTTTTTGTGAAAATGTCGATTAATTTTCAATTCACGTCTTGTGTTCTTTCGAATTTTCGTAAGGTTATTCGTTTTTTTGGTGTTAATATTTTGGTATTCTATTATGTATCAATAGAATAGGCTTCGTCCGCGTGAAACTAGGTACCACCATACAAACTTTGGATTCCCGTTTCATCCCCTTAGGGGGTGAATTTTGAAAAATTCCTTCTTATTCTTTGTATATGTTACCGGCAATCTGTATAATCCGGTATTCTATAAAATACCTAGGCAATGTATGAAATATTATTTATTTTATATTTTGTCTAGGTATTCTATACAATACCGAATGCGCAGCCGGTAATGTATGTAAAAGACGAAAGTAGGGAAGAAGTTGACGTAATTTTAGGGCACACTGACACGGACTAGTAACGTATTTTTATAACCACCTGGAAATAGGAGCCGCTCGACTCTGCTCCCGCCTTAGCCTTCTAACTTATTCTGTCCACGTCGGGGTACCCAAAATTTACGTCACTTCCCTGCTCTCGTCTTTTACACACAGACAGAAGGTTAGAACCTGACTACTTGTACATTGTAAAATTAACGTGAAAATAAAAATTCTTCTGGCTATTAGTAATATAATGAAATTTGGTCACAAGTACTCAGGTTCTATTTCTGTGTCTGGTTTAGAGTAAGGCTCCTATTGCCGGGTAGCTATTCCGCTCCCACCTTAGCCTTCTAACCTAACTTGTCCATGTCGGGGTGCCCTAAAATTTCGTCACCTTCTTCTCTGCTCTTGGGAAAATTGGGATAGTAAAGAGCGCCATCCCAATACGTCTTCTTATGGCCTGCTTACACGACCCATTGTTTGTTTGTTTGTGGTTCGTTTGGATCGACAGGAACATCTCGAGTAAGACCAAGAGAAAGTTCGTCACCACCCTCATATTCTCCATCTTCCTGTATGGTGCAGAGACCTGGACCTTTAAAAAAGCTGACCATTGCCGGATTGAGATGTGGTGTTGGTGGAAAATGTTCGGAATCCACTGGATAGAGCATCAGACCAACTACTCGATAATAGCCGAACTCAAGTCACCCATGAAACTCACCACCATATGCCAAAGAAGAATCTTTGATTTCTTTGGCCACATTGCCAGAAAGAGAGGTGATAACCTGGAAAAGTTGGGATGATGGGAAAAGACCCAGAGGCAGGAGTCCGATAGTTAGTCCGACCAAATCCGTGCTACACTGGAGACCACAGTCTGCGACGCCATCCGCATCGCCGAAGATACGAGTAGGACAACATTGCGAAATATAGTCCACAAGAAAGTTACACGTCAATGTTTCGACCCTCGGCATTGAGGATAAACGATGCAAGGAGGAGGATGCCGGTAAACATTGGTAAATACAGATCAAAATCTATTTATTTTACACATTGCCGGTGGACTACCAAGTACTCTATACAATCCCTAGGAGTTGTATACATTACCTAGGTATAGTATGTAACGGATCATAATATTCATAATATTTCATACATTGCCTGGACGCCCCATGTATTCTACACATTGCCTAGGTATTCTATACAATATTTAGAATCGCTGAATTATACAGATTGCTGGTAACATATCGACGCTTGAAAGGCAAAAATTATTAAGCGACATACAGCGGTTCACTTTGTGGGAGGTTTTCCAACGCTGCGTCTTTCGGTACGCAGTAATCGCTTATAACTGGTTTAATTGAAACAAATGTTGTATTAAAAAAAATACAGGAGAAAGGAGGTACATAACTCCGTAAAATAAAATGTCTCTATATGCGTATGTTGGATACAGTAGACATTTCTGTACAACAGTAAAATTTACGAGCAACTCTAAAACAATCATTAATACGCGTTTTATTGCGGGATACGGAACGCGGCTGTATTCTGTAGGACGCGGTATGACGTCCCAAATTATAATGATGTTAGAAACAAGACATCAAGTCTTGCACCCTGTAAATCTTTATAGCTGACCCGGCAAAGTGCACAAACATACCATCCATGTAGCACCCACTCCTATTAAGATCGGATACTCTACACTCGAGGTTGTGGACGTCTACGTTTACCTGGGACAGACGATCCAGTTGAGTTTTAACTTCGAAAAAGAGGTCAGTCGTCGAATCCGACTCACCTGCAGGGCTATTACGTAACTCTGTTGACAGCTCAAGTGAAGATCACTTGTTAACAGTGTGCATCATTGAACTGTCGAAAAGCTAGTTTCGTATTGCCTATCTTCAGTCACCAGCCTGGGCAGCGTTCGGGAAGCTGCGGAGTGTTTTTTCGTCTAACGTACTACAGTGTCTTAAGACGAAAGTCTATGACCAGTGCATGTTGTCAGTGATGACATATGGCTTTGAAACTTGGTTGCTCACAATGAGCCTCATCAGATGTCTTAAAGTCACACTATGGGCAATGTAAAGGGCTATGCTTGGAGTTTCCTTGCGTGATCGCATCAGGAATGAAGATATCCGCAGGAAAACAAAGAATCACCAAACTTAAGAGGCAGTGGGCACGGCACATTGCTCGTAGAACAGATGGTCGATGGGTCGGAAAGGTTCTGGAGTAGCGGCCACGTGCATAAAGACGCAGCGTTGGAAGGCCTCCCAACTTGACCACATTTGGGGGAGGCCTATGTCCAACAGTGGACGTCTATCGGCTGACATTGATGATGATGGTGATGACCCGACGTTGTTCTGCCATATAAATGATCAAAGAAAAATATGGGGGTAAATGAGGGTAAAATATAGCCTACGACCTATTCTCAGACCTACAAAATATACATAAAATGGTTAGCATAGCATAGTCGGCCTTATAATGTTCCCACTGTTGGGATTCAGGCCTCCTCTCTGGGAGAGGGTATGGGCCATAATCCACCACGCGGGCCCAGTGCGGGTTGGTAGATGTCACATGTCTTTGAATTTTTGGTTCTAGGACATGCCGGTTTCCTCACGATGTTTTCCTTCACCGTTTTGAGAGCAGTGGTGATGAAATAAATTACACAAAGTAATGCGCCTGACTGGGTTTGAAACCGCAACCTACAACTCGTAAGTCGGGGCCGTTACCACTCGGCCACCACTGCTCACATAAAATGGTTATTAATATGTATATATGTATGTATATATATATATTATACAGTATTAAGTATAGTTATTGTTTCTGGGGTTGAGGGGCCATTTGTTGATGCGGCATTTTGGGCGACGGTGGGTTGTGTGTGAGTTGAAGGTTGGGAGATTCCTGATTTTTGATGCGTATGTGGGTCGTTGTTGCTTGGCTATCGCTTCGGGCTGGAGGCCTCTTAACTCTGAAATTCTGACGGGATTTATTGTGATCGCTGGAAGGTACTCTGGAGTGACGTCACTTGCACGATGGAGTTGTCCAGAAGCAAATAAGGTATGACTATCAAACAAGGGCACGGATGCCATGTCCGTGGTTTAAATGTAAGGCAGGAGTGTGGTTTTAGTTAGTAGGAGTAACACTGCCCCAGACTGACTCATCTGTGAGGCAGCCTGGGCGTCCATGAGGATTTCCCACTTGTGCCGAAAAAAAAACAATATATAAAAAAATAATAAAAACTGGTCAAGCGGTTTCGGATAAGTAACAAACACTGTGACACGAGAGTTTTTATATACCTAGTAGATTTTTATCTCCTATAAAACCATTGTGGTGGGGTCTGGCCACCGACATTTCCACACTAGTGAGAAATACACTATATTGCAAGTCTAAAAGTGGTAGCTCCTACCTGTTTCGAGTAAATGTGATTTTAAGGCTTTTATTTAAATTAACTGCATGAATTTTTATGTACCTCCTGTTAGGTCACTTTTAGCACATTATTTACCCTCATGGGCGTTACCAGGGTGAAGCAAATGAGGGTACTCTCTTTGTTTGTTTTTTAAGGGTTCTCCCGCATGAACGGTTTATCTAATTTATACATTTTAGCACCAGCAATGCCCTACGGCAGCGCTCGGGTTTGTATTTTAATTTTCCGGTATGAGAAGTACTTTACGTAGATTTTCTTAGTACCAAGCTACATAAACCAACTACAAAGAAAAATATTGTTTTATTTTTTTAAATTACCATTTTTACTTTACGATCCTTGATGAAGAAGACTGGTTAACCGGTGTTAACTTTTTTTAAGATATACACCCTTATTTTTTAATAAGTACAAAAAAATGGGGTTCTATCCGTACCCGTTGCTGATCATATTTTTGAAATCAAAAGTAAAAAAAAACACGAAATCGCAAAATTGACCACAAAAATTGGTCATAATTGGTAAATTCTTAATAGAATCAATCATTCATAACAATTGCTACTAGAAAATACTACGCGCAGTGTTTTTCAATTTTGATCGTCATTTATTCATTCATAATCAGCCTGTACAATATTTTCATAAATTGAGTGACATTTATTGAGACTTTACTTAAATAGTAATGACCTTTTTTAATATACCCTTTAAGTATTTGTTCTAATTAAAAATGAGTGGTGTATATTTCATATGATAATGAGAAAGTTAATAAAAGGGTTTCTAATAAATGCGACACGATAATTTAAAACGAAAATATGGTCTATTAATCCCAATTTTCACAATTCATCGTCCATATGTCATACCTAGCTTATAGCACTCACTGTAAAGACAAATCAACCGACTGCTTAGTTATCAAAATTTGATCAGTAGTTTTTGAGCTACCATACATAGACACATACACAGACTAACAACTAAACTTTTTCATTTGTCTAACTTGAATTTGTAACTTGTTTTTCTAATCACACTAATATATTATAAAGGTGAAAGTTTGTGAGTATATCTGTGTATTACGTTTGTTACTTCTTGAAGCTGTCTTTGTCTTTTTTCCTCACTTCATTCAGGTTTCTATATTAACTCCCTCACAGTGTTCGGGAGTTAATTATATAAAACCCTCATTGTCTTCTGGATTAAAATTTAGCAAGGTTCGTTTCGTTCGGAATTCAAGTTGACGCCCGCGCCTTAAAGACGTTATCTCCTAATTACATAATTTATTATTTTATCCCGAGAGTATGTTCCCTTGGGATAATCTTTTACTTACACGCAAGTGAAGCCACCGGTACCAGTAGTAATACATAATAATATAAACTGCACGGTAATATCTAAAACGGCGTGGTATTTAATTCCAGGCTGTCGTGTTCGCGGTCGAATAACAGAGAAACGAATGGGCCGCGTATTATAAATGTTTATTTTTAATTACATTCCCGTCAAGCACGAACGTGTGGTACAACGGACAGATGTGGTTTTGCTACGTATCTAGTATTTACTTACTTTACAAACATTTTTAAATATTACCATATAAAAATATTTTTAAACAAGTAGCCCACCTGTATCGGGAACAGGGTCCAAATTACCGGTGGTCGAGGCCTGGATCCAACTGCCCAACGAGAGCCTCCTAAGATATTGGTTGAGGCTCTTGGCCATTGGCCGTTACGACTATCGGCACAATGACTGCTGTATCCACTTGCCACGTGTCGACAAAACCATCTATGGTCAACTGTCAAGATGACATATCAAATTTTTCCGTATTTTTCAATTTAAATCATTTTCTTTGTAAAAACTGCCCGAAAAAAAAAATGGACATTTCAAAATGTGTTCGATTTGGGATGATGCATGTGGAATCCTGGAGGAGCAATGGCCTGATGCTGCGCAAGCGAGCGACGTGACCCTCCGCCGCGCCGCTCCTTTGATGACTTCCATTCCACTGCGCACAAGATGTTGGAAAGTAGCAGATTCTGGACTAATTGTGCTCCATTGGTGTAATTGCTGCAAGGCGTTCCGATGTGAGGTTAAAAATAACTAAATTAATAAATGAGCAAAGTCAAAAACGCATTTATTATTATTTTTGCATTATTTATTGGTATACTCGTATTTGTATTTAAAAGAGTGTCCTTGGACTTATTTATACTTACGTTCTTCTTCGAAGAGTTCTATGCTTTGGAACGTGCAAATAACTGTATCTTTTTTTTATTGTAATAACTTTATCTTTTTTTAGGTGGTAAATCATCTAATGACTTTTACGCTTTGCTGACCTTGAGGCGCGTGTGGTTACGGTCACCGAACGGCTAGACGACGAGCTACCCATAGCTCGTCGTCCGCAAGTCAACGCCTACATCTGCGGGATCGGGGTTCTAGTGGCTGATGCGTAAGAAAGTCCGTTCCCTCACGCGTGCGGCCGCCTCCTTCGCTAGTATAACTGCTTCCCAGAAGGAAGCGACCTCCTGTCATTTCTCCTCGCTCCGGACCATGGCCTGTACCAGGGCGCGAGAGGTCGTTGCCACTGATCGCCCCCACGAGGACACGGCGGTGCTCCGCCCAAGCGGGGCACCTCTCCACCGTGTGCTCCAACGTGTCCTCCGGGTTGTGGTTGATGTTGAAAATCATCAAATCACTTCTGCCGCTCTAGGGTACTACACCGTGTCCTCCGGGTAATCCGCACAATGGTGACACTCGGAGGAAGAAATCCGAAACAGGAATCTCTTGCACTGACCACGTGCTTTGACGACCTGCGTCAGGCGGAAAGTGAGGACGCATGTACGCCTCTCTAACCACTCTTCATAGAGGACTTACCGCTACGATTGTGACGTGTCCAACCATTTGGTAATCTGTCATATCGCTGAAATGGAACTTTTTAGCGCAGTTGTAACGCACGTACTTTGATTTTAGCATGCCACCTTTCTTCTTATTTCTATGCAACAAGCGTGTTTTATGTACTGAACTAACTTCTGCCACCGGATTCGCTTGTGTGAAAGTAGGTTTTTCCATGCAAACTTTGGACCCCAGGTTCACTCATAAGGTGAATTTTGAAAAATTCTTATTTTTTGTACACATCATAAAAGGCACCCCTGTGCAAAATTTCAGGGTTTTTTTTATTTTAACATAGGCCTTTTTTGAGTTGGGAAACCATCTAATGACGTCTCCCGCCCTTGGGCAGGGCGGAAGGGCGTGTCAGACTTTTACTAACTATGGCCCTACGGTTGCTGACATCTTCTTGAGGCTCGCGTGGAACAAAACACGCCGTCGACGACTTGGGCTCTGTTCGGAAGGTTACCGGACGGTCGGACGGCGAGCTACCCATTGCCCGCCGTTCGCAAGCCCGCGCCCCGTCGCGTGAGTAATACAGGCCTATATTTTCTATTTTCACTCGGGCGAAGACGCTTGTAAAAGCTAGTATAATTATATAGGTAAATAAATTGTGTACTTTTTTTCTATGTTTATTTAATTTTTCTGTTAAAAAAGTAAAGTTTAAATAATACGACCGCGGTAGTAAGTACATCGTACACCACGTCAATCTCAACAGGATCAGGCCAGTCAAATTTTATAGCCGTTCACTTTTAATGGAGGCTTACTGTTTTATAGTTCAATTATTAGATCGAGACGTTTTTAATTGAACAGTCTTTAAGTTAAACAATTGAGATTTTTTTTTAAATGTATAAAGTGCCTTTTAGATTTGGCGTTTCTTTTGTGTCTTTTCAAGTCTGTTACAGCTTAGTACTATTTTTCATGGATCGACTGCCTCTCTGAACTCCAAAATTATGTTTTTTATTTTTTAATAAGATACAAACCAGTGCTTGACCGCGTACCGTATAGGTAGGTAATAATCGAAACACTTTAATAGCGTGTGACTACGGCTTTTCTTTTTGTTCTATTATTGTTTTTCCAGTTACTTTGTTTATTTTAGCATCTTGAAAATCTTGTTTCATACTTTTTCAGCGTCTTTTTTTGTCGTAGTCGGGTTTTAGTTTTTTACATTTTTTTTTACAGTTTAATAGATGTCACATTTGACAGTAACATACAAACGTCATTGTCAATTGGTTTTGTTATGAGAGATTAAGATCGTGCAGTGATTGATTTCTTTAAAAGAAATTCAATATAAAAATACCTACGTAAAGTAAAGACTTTAAATGTTGTTTTTTTTGGTTACAGGTGAGTCAGTCTCTAATCATATACGATAAACGACCTATGTTACGTAAGCGATGTACGAAAATGTTTAGGTAATAAAAAAAAAATTTGGTTACAGAAAAATGCAATTTCGCATTTTTTACCCACTAAACTGAAATATCATCAAACAACTCCTTAGCGAGACTGGTGTCAGACTTTTGAGCTTCTGACAACTCGTAACTACAGTCAGGGACCAATGTCGCAGGGCGATTCTCGGCCAATGAAGCCACGGGCTTGCGTACGACGAGCAAGATAGCTCGGCGTCTGCTCCTGCTATAAAGACCGAGTTCGTGTCGTCGACCGACGTGCGTAGTGTTCCACGCGCGTCTCAAAGAGATAGTAAATGTAGGGGGCCAATGGCCCAGCAGACATCGTCCTGCTTGGGCCATTGGATTGGTATTGAAAAGGATATACTCATGGTCCTGAAACGCAAAAAGAAACGCAAGGAACATAAGTTTGCTTTTAGTCAGTAAAAGTCTGACACGTTCTCTCGCTCCGCCCTAGAGCTTGAGATAAGTCAAATGATGATAAAAAAAAACCTTAAGGAACCTGTGCCGCGGTTATTGTTTAGCAACAAGATCCTCCTATGTAAAACACTACAAAGACAGTCTATTTATATATTAAATCTGCAACACAAAGGCACAAAGGAGCACTTACTGCCTTAGGCATTCTTTACCAGTCTATACAAGGTAGTGAAGAGATAATATATGGTAGTTGGATAAAAAATGTTTTTTTTTTTTTTTTGTAGTAATGGAAGCATGTATAATTAAGACTCCACATTTCTGTCACATCGACTATAGTCCTGTGCATAAGGCCGCGTTCCCACTATGTTGTAACGCCTTCTTTGTTGTGGCCACGACATATAGTCGCAACTACGACACATTATTTAAAGTCAGTTTGACAATTTTAATCGTTTTACGACTGTCGTGCTAGCCGTTCCCACTATAAAGACAATCTGTCGTCACCGCAAAAAAGTCGTAGATGACAGTTAATCGTGTCGCCCTATATGTGAACACCTCCATTTAAATATATATGCCACTACACTTAAAACTACACGATTATCTGTCGTCACAACAAAATGGGACCGCGGCCTAACTATAAAATCCCTATTGTAAGGGGAAAGGCAGGTACGATCTTTTGACTGCTGAGATGTAGGTCAAATGAATGACCTACACTCACTCAAGATCTTGAATTTTTATTTATTTTTTGTATACGAGATAATTAACCAAAGAATATAATTCCCCGTGGTTCTAGATGTTTTAAATCACGCACACACTTGTTTAAATTACCAACAGTTAAAAAATTAAGCTTTGATTTGCGATACCTAACTTCATTTACCTAGTGCCAAAGTTCACTAGTTCGTTTAGTAAACCCAGAGTCAAAGTACCTTGAAACGTTAAAAAAAAATTTATAATATTATATTTCGTGTAATTGTAAAATTAGGGCTTGCAGTCTTGATTTGGACCTTTTCTAAAATTACCGGTCAACGAAAAATATGGTACGAGTATGTATGATTAGAACTTATCATTTGAAGCAACAGTAAATATGGCACAAAAGTCATAGGATAAGTCAAGTTATACAAGTTCTACCATTTGTCATTTTCACACATTTATGATTTCTAAAAAAAAAATACTAAAAAAGTACAAAATAACGATATATATTATATTGCTAAAACTAACTTTTAGTAAAGGCTTAAAAATATATTTTTTTTTTACATGGGAAAATCATCTAATGACAAATCCCGCTCTTGGGCGGAGCGAGAGATAGTGTCAGACTTTTACTGACTAAAAACCCACTCCTGTTCCTTCTTTGCCTTCATCCCGGGGCCCCGGGCTTCGCTTTCACACTACCCGTGGTAAAAATATATGGAGTCTGGATGACCTTTCATTAATATTAATCATACCAAATATAATTCCATACTGTTTCATATACATGAGTTGTCTGAAAGGGAACCCCGGGGTCCTGGAAAGCAAGGCACAGAAGGAACATAGGAGTGGGTTTTAGTCGGTAAAAGTCTGACACCCCCTCTCGCATCGCCCTAGGACGAGAGAAGTCATTGGGTGATTACCCGCTTAGGAAAAAGAAATACTGGTTCATATCACAATACTCTTTTCTTTTCCTAGCTTCGAATCCGGAGAATTTCATCCGCTATTTTACGCTTCTTTCTAAGCGCCAAGTGCTTGCAAACGAGCAAGCGTAAGCACTTTTAAACTTAACACCTCTCAAGTCCTAAAATTTAAACGTAAAGGCACTTTGTCCCTCTTCCCGCCTCCTCCTTTAAGGGTGGATAATTTTCATAGTAATTAACCGTTCTACCGTCGTGTCACCTGCCCAGGGAGGGATGGTCCTGTCATACACTTTTTATTCAATTTATCAAGAGCACTATTTTTTGTCCCAGCTTCATTTTTCACGTGAAAAAGAGGATCGTTGCCGCCTTTGGGTGCTCCATTTTTTAGATTTAGATCATAATTAATCTAAAAACACTTTTGTGTTTCAGTTTCTTTTTACTATCCGTTTTTAGGTAAAAGATTAATTTAAAACTTCAAAAAAAGTCGAATATATTTTTTATAATATTATTATTCTTTTCTTATTTCTACACACTATTGTTTACATTTCTTCTAATCTCTCCTTTCGCAGGTCTGCTGGAAGAAATTTCTTTTTGACAAATTTTTATAATGATGTATCTTCATTTGTGTATATTGTGTGTACATAAATTATAAAATAATTAAATACAAAAATCTCGTCTTTGTTATTGAACTCCTCTAAAACCAAAGATTTTTATGATTTTTTTAAATGTTTAGAATAGAATATAATCGTTGATTTCTGAATACATGATACACGAAGATAATATTAGACGGAATCACATATACTACTTTTGCCGGTGTAGAAATATCAAATGAGTATCTTATTCGCAAATTCACATAATTATAGTTCATGCAATATTAAGTAAAATTAAATAAATTAATAGTGGTCGTTTTTAAATGAATATGTGTAACTTTATAGACCACGTTATTTTTATGCATATATAATTAAAAATGAGATGTCTTCAATGTTAACTATTTTATATAATGTCAATACGCAATAAAACGTCATTGAACAATTTTATAATAATGTCAAAAAATGTTCATAAAATGTCAATATTTATTACCAATATCTACAATGTCAATATTTATGACTATTACAATGTCGATGTTTGTTTGGTTGGTCTGACAATAATAGGCTATTTTTTAATCTCCTGCCCCTATCCTTCCTTTTACCTTTGATGATTTATATGGCAAAACATCGTTTGCCAGGTCAGCTAATATATAATATTATCTTCAAATTGAGATGTCAACAAAGTAATCCTTCTTTCAGAACAACTTCTTTTGAAATTCTCTTCATTAACGTCTTTAAGAACTTCCGCATAGCACCCAGGTTTGTTTACAAGCGGTAAGCGGAAAAATGCGAAGATTTTTTTAAAACTTTGCCCCACACTAGGAATCCTTCCCATCATTCCACATCATCATTCCTGTATCGTGGGTGCGGTCATCAACATGTAAACTGTCGTACACAAGATACCCGGACCCGGCACGCTTATCTGTGGGCCATTTAATATTTATTCCGTGCGGGAATTGAACTGGCGACACGCAATGCAGCTGCCATGACATTGAGGTCGAGATCATTCACCTTGGTTGTCCCAGACATTTCCCGACGTTTCATACATTTGTATGAAACGTCACGTCACGTCACGTTTCATACGTTTTTATTTCATCATTAACATTGAGTTCAAGGTCACATGGAGTGTCCCCCGATATTCCCCCACCCTTCTACTCCCACATCCCACCGGATCCCGAAGGCTTGATTAGGCGTTGTTTTTGGATGATATTTTTCTAAGTCTTTTTTCCTCAGTGCCCCGTTTCGTATCCACTGACCGCCAATTGCTTAACCACACATCAACCGTTCGCGTACGGAGTCGCTGATCTCCAAAACATATCGTCTAATCTTTGTGACAGTCGCCATTGTTTTCTGATATAGATAATATAATATAATAATATTCCACAACTATCACACACCGTCGCCTAGTCCCAAGCTAAGCAGAGCTTTTCTTATGAGTACTAGACAACTGATAAACATACTTATAAATGTCGGAGAATTGACTCCCACTACCGAACGCTAGTGTGACGTAAAATGATGAGTCGTGCTAGGACGCGGCCGTTGGAAAGGCAGGCATTCATGATCGGAGCTCGCACCGGACGGACGTGTCTGTTCGAATATTATTATAATCTTATTTTAATAAAACGATGCTTTATTATTTCGCTTTGTGGTTATTGTTCGTGGTTATAGAAACAAGGACATGGTGCCCACTAAGTGTCGTGGCCCACCCCTCGACGATATATATATTCTAAATGCATACATATTATAGATAAATTCCACCCAGACACAGAACAAAAATGATCGCGCTCATCACCCAAACATTTGTCCTGGGTGGGAATCGAACCCACGGCCTTCGGCATAGCAATCAGGGTCACAAACCACTAGAAAAACAGTCGAGGCTGGCCCAGAAAGGGTACCATGAGGAATGATTTGAGACGAAGAATGTCTGGAAGGACTTGGACAAAGGCCTCCTTTTGCCCAGCGATGAGACAGTAATAGCCAGGGCACAAAAAAAACTTTATTGTACACCTCGTACTGCGCACTAAACAAACATTTATAAAAACAAGTGTATAATGAGCGATTTTATCGCATGGGCAATCTCTTATACATTATACACCCCTATTTTTTAATTAGTACAAAAAAATGGGGCTCTATCCGTACCCGTTACTGATCACATTTGTGTAGTCAAAAGTAGAAAAAAACGAAATCCCAAAATTGTCCACAAAAATTTTTCATAATTGGTAAATTCATAATTGAATCAATCATTCATTTTGCTACTACAAAATACTGCGCGCAGTGTTTTTCCATTTTTATCGCCATTTATTCGTTCATAATAATCAATAGCCTGTACAATATTTCCATAAATTGAGTGACATTTTGGTATATAAACATTTTTTTTGAGACTTTAATTTGTAATCTTTACTCACCATATTTGTACGCCTCCTGGCATAACATAGCGCTCTATTCATAAAATAGGTACAAAAGATCTGTATTTAAAGAAATACGGATGTTTAGATTATCTACTTGTTACAACAGGTAAAGACCTATGTCGTCAAATAAATGTGATTTCATTTGACAATATGTTATTATTAATAATTAAAAGTAAAAAAATAATATAAAAAACTGGGCAAGTGCGAGTCGGACTCGCGCACTGAGGGTTCCGTACAAACTCGCCTATGAAAACAGTTCAATTCCCGAATTGAGTTATGAAGGTTTTTCCGAATCCCAAAAAATGTTTATTTTTTGTGACGTATCTACAAATTTACAGTTTTCAGTTGTGTTATAAGACCTTGCTTCATGCCGAATTTCAGGATTCTAGGTCAACGGGAAGTACCCTATGAATTTTGATTCCCTTGAGAGTGTCGAAATACACGTTTTTTGCGACATAAACGGCCGTATTTTTTTTTCTGTTAAATCAGATGTTTGATTTTTTCACAGCTTCAAGGGACTGCAGACCTAAGTATATGGTTTTAATTTCAACTCGATACCTCCATGCGTTCTCGAGATAAAGGGTCTTGAAACACAGACAGACGGACGGACAACAAAGTGATCCTATAAGGGTTCCGTTTTTTCCTTTTAAGGTACGGAACCCTAAAAAGATAATATTTTTATTATTTCATATTGTCTATTCCCCTCCCTAGGTTAACTGGTAGAGAATGCCTAAGGCATTAATTCCGCCTTTGTAATTTGTATTGCATGAAGATTAAATAAATAAATATTTTTTAAGGTTAAAAAAACCTTTTCCCTCTTCATAAAAGAAAGGAAATGGAATTAAATTCTTTAAGCTCTAACTTACTTAATTCTTCTCTAGTACTCGAGCGCCGACTTACGAGTTGTAGGTTGCGGGTTCAAACCTATCCAGGCGCATTACTTTGTGTAATTTATTACATCACCACTGCTCTCAAAACGGTGAAGGAAAACATCGTGAGGAAACCGGCATGTCCTAGAACCAAAAATTCGAAGACATGTGACATCCACCAACCCGCACTGGGCCCGCGTGGTGGATTACGGCCCATTCCCTCTCCTAGAGAGGAGGCCTGAGTCCCAACAGTGGGAACATTATAAGGCCGACTATGCTATGCTACTCGAGCGCTCATGGCTTGAGCATAACTTTTGTGATACTACAAATACGGCTCAAGGCGTGCAAGATCATGTAATTACGTCACAAGTAATGATTGATCACGTACATACGCTTACGATACGTCATTTGTCTTCGTTTCGTGCCTAACGACTTCAGGAATGAAAGTCGGCCAGAAGTATAAACAAATGGAAGTAAACTGAATAATAAAGTTTTTGTGGAAACTTTGTAAAATGTTAAGCGAATTTTAATATCAATTAGCGCCTTCCCGCGTCTTAATCTGAGTATGTTTTTAATCGACTTCAAAAAAGGGGAGGTTCTCCATTCGCCGGATTATTTAAAATGTATTTTCCACGATTACTCGGACACGCCTTGACCGATTTGGAAAATTCATTTTATGTTTGAAACCACATGGAAAGTATACACTTCTCAAGCTACGCAGAACTTCTGATATGAGTGCAATGCTTGTGTGACAACTGATAAACATACTTATATATTTCTAAATGCATACATATTATAGATAAATTACACCCAGACACAGAACAAATGATCGTGCTTTTCACGCAAAAATTTTTCCTGGGTGGGAATCGAACCCACGACCTTCGGCATAGCAGTCAGGGTTACTAACCACTAGACCAACCGGCCAGTCAAAGATACACCTGGAAAGTAAACACTTTCCAGGTGGTTTCATGGCCTCAAGGTAAAGATCTGATAATGGGATCCTGAAGAAATCGAGGGAAGTTTTAAAATTTTATGGGTACTCTTGTAATTTATCTTGTAATGGTTATATTCTATACTAGCTGACCCGGCGAACTTCGTACCGATGAATATAGTATATCTTTCGATATAGTCAACTGATTAAGATGAAACAAATCCTAAGTACCATGTAGCACCGACTCCTATCAAGATTGGAGACTCTATACTCGAAGTTGTGGACGATTACGTCTACCTTGGACAGACAGTCCAGTTGGGTAGATCTAATTTCGAGAAAGAGGTCAACCGTCGAATCCGACTCGGCTGGGCAGCGTTCGGGAAGCTGCGCGGTATCTTCTCATCCAATATACCACAGTGTCTCAAGACGAAAGTCTATGACCAGTGAGTGTTGCCAGTGATGACATATGGTTCCGAAACGTGGTCGCTCACAATGGGCCTCATCAGAAGGCTCAAAGTCACCCAAAGGGCAATGGAAAGGGCTATGCTCGGAGTTTCCTTGCGTGATCGAATCAGAAATGAAGATATCCGCAGGAGAACCAAGGTTGCCGACATAGCACGAAGAATCGCCAAACTTAAGTGGCAATGGGCAAGGCACATTGCTCGCAGAACAGATGGCCGTTGGGGCCGAAAGGTTCTGGAGTGGTGACCGCGTACCGGAAGACGCACTGTTGGAAGGTCCCCTACAAGGTGGACCGATGACCTGGTGAAGGTTGCGGGAATCCGATGCGAGACGCACAGGACTGTTCGTTGTGGCGACATTTGGGGGAGGCCTATGTCCAGCAGTGGACGTCTATCGGCTGAAAATGATGATGATGATGATGAAAGCCTAAGTAATATATTATCAAGTTACACATAATTTTAATGTCTTTAAGTTATCTACGTCGATTTCGTACATTTTATGTGATGCGTGCACAACTAAAAACTTCTACAGATTTATTATATGTATGTATAGATGTACCTTACTACAGAAATCGCAAACTATTTATGTTTTCCTTAATGGTACTCGTACCACTACAAAAATATGTAAAATAAAAAAACTTTTTAGAAAAAATACACAATCGCCTTCAATACAAAAAAAAACACAAAAATGTGCAAAATAACTACATTTCGGAAATCGATGTTAAATAACGAAGAAACAAGCTAGAAATATTGGCATCTGGAATGAAAAGTTGTTTTGTACTTATGTGTTTTTTTAGGGTTCAGTACCTCAAAAGAAAAAAAAAGCGGAACCCTTATAAGATCACTGTTAGTTTTATATCAAAATAGAGCTGGCTGGTACATTAGACCACAAATATACTGAATGTATAATGAACAAAATAAACTGTCTTGTTCGATCTGTCTCACAGAAAAGTGCTGTTTGAATTATAGGTTATGGGCCCAGCGCCCTGTTTTTTATTTCAAAATAGTAGTTATTTCTCGAAGAAAAGTAGTGAAACATAGTTAGCGACGTGTTATTCAGTGTGTGCAATAAGTTTGCAAGAATGACAATGAACTATCTAGTAAATGTTCCTAAACTAAGAGGTCGGGAGAACTACAATGAATGTATCTTCGCCGCGGAGAATTTTCTAATCCTAGAAAATATGGTGCACTGCATTAAACCAATTCCTGGGAAGATGATAGAAACCGCAGACGATGCGAGAACCAAAGCGAAGCTCATTATGACTATAGATAGTGCGTTATATGTACATATTAAAGAGGTGAAAACTTCGTTGGAGCTATGGAACAAGCTAAAGGCATTATTTGATGATTCAGGTTTTACACGCAGAATATCCCTGTTACGTAAATTGATATCAATTCGTCTGGAAAATTGTGTTTCTATGCAATCGTATGTAACGCAAATAGTCGAAAGTGGACAAAAATTAAGTGGGACAGGATTCAATATCAGTGATGAGTGGATTGGTTGTTTATTGTTGGCAGGATTGTCGGAAAAATTTATGCCGATGATAATGGCCATCGAGCATTCAGGCATACAAATCACAACCGACGCCATTAGAACCAAGCTCATGGATATGGAAACGGAAGTGAGTGGAAGTAGTCAATCTCAATCTGATCAAGCTAGTGCATTGGCTGTTGGCACGCAGAATTGGCAGCATAAGAAAAATAAGTTTTCTATGGCCAGCGCGCAGGCTAAAAACGAAACAAAAACAAATGTCAGTGGTGGCAGTAAAAGTCACGTCAAATGTTACCGGTGTAAACAAACAGGGCACTACAAGAATCAATGTACAAATAGTGATTTCAACATGAAAGATAGTCAACGTAAACAAAGAAACGCATTTACTGCTGTGTTTTTAAGTGGCCAATTTAATAAACACGACTGGTACATTGACTCAGGCGCCAGCATACACCTTACAGCCAATGAGCAGTTTTTTTTTTTTTTTTTTTTTTTGGATTGAGAATGCTATATATCACAAAACGAAATATATATATGTTGCTAACAGTGAGAAGTTGCAAGTATTATGTTCCGGCGATGTGACTATTGTAACTAAAACTGATAAACGTGAATTTGAAATACCAGTCAAGGATGTATTATGTGCTCCAGGATTGACTACCAACTTATTGTCAGTCAGCCAGTTAATAAAATCCGGTAATAAAGTTCAGTTTACGAAAAATAGTTGTGAAGTATACAACAGAAGTAATGAACTGGTGGCCACAGCTGTATTACATAATGGAGTGTACAAATTGATAGTACCAGACAGAGTTGTTGCGAATGTAGCTACATCAGACATTATGTGGCATCGTCGTTTAGGTCATGTTAATAGCAAATACCTGAATAAAATGACCAGTGCAGTTGAAGGTATGAAACTTAAAGGAAAAGTTGACCTTAGCAAGACCTCATGTACAGTTTGCTGTGAAGGTAAGCAATGTCGATTGCCTTTCACATCTGAGGGTTCAAGAAGCAAAGAACTACTACAATTAGTTCATACTGATATTTGTGGACCTATGGAGCATGAATCATTAGGCGGTTCTAGGTATTTTATACTGTTTATTGATGATTACAGTCGTATGATGCATGTGTATTTCATTAAACATAAAAATGAAGCATTGAAATGTTTTGCAGAATTTAAAGCAAAAGTTGAGAAACAAACTAATAGGAAGATAAAGATTTTGAGAAGCGATAACGGGTGTGAGTATTGCAATAAAGAATTTAACTCGTATCTCAAGCATGAAGGTATCATTCACCAAAGGAGTAACCCGTATACCCCGGAGCAAAATGAATTGTCGAAAAAGCGAGATGCTTATTATTTGATTCTAATCTGGGTAAGGAGTTCTGGGCAGAGGCTACTAATACTGCCGTTTATTAACAAAATCGTACAGTTCTACCTGCTCTGAATGACAAAACGCCTTATGAAATCTGGACTGGGTGCAAACCAGACATAAGTCACTTGCGTATTTTTGGTAGCAAGGTAATGGCACATGTGGCCTAAAGAAAAGCGTCGAAAGTGGGACCGAAAGTCTGAAGAGCACATACTACTGGGTTATCCAGATAACGTTAAGGGTTATAGATTATATAATGCTAGAACAAAACGTGTGGTAACAAGTAGAGATGTTATTGTCATGGAAGATGAGAAGAACCTTGAGATAAGCATACCAATTACTGAAAAACATCGAGACTCATGTTCAGTGGGGGATACAGTCGTCAAAAATTCAGCAATTCCAAATGAAGTAACCACAGATGAAGATACATTGCTTGAAACTTCAAATAGTTCAGATGAAACTTATGTTCCTAGTGAGTACGAGGATGCTAATGACTCCCCTGTGAAGCGTGAAAGACCTAGCAGAATCAGAAAGAAACCAGAAAGGTATGGAATATCAAATATGTGTGTTCCAGAAAAAGTGTTTGATGATGCCAATGGACTAAGTCTTGAAGAAGCGCTACAAGGAGCAGAAAAGGAACAGTGGTTACAGGCGGTGAAAGATGAACTTAAGTGTTTTGAGGATAATGACGCATGGGAGCTAGTAGATATGCCAAAAGGTGGAGAAACTGTAGTGAAGAGCAAATGGGTGTTGCGTAAAAAATTGGACAATGATAACAATTATGTCTTGTTAGTAATGGTTATAAACGCTCTAAGTTAGAACCACTTTTGTATACTAAGATTAAGGATAGAAAATAATATTTGTGACAGTCAAATCCCTTATCAGCAATTAATTGGCAGGCTTATGTATTTAGCAGTTTTAACTAGATCAGACATTACGTATTCAGTGAGTTTCTTAAGTCAGTTCAACAATTGTTATAATAATGAAACCTGGGCTTATGCTAAGAGAATTTTGAGATATCTTAAGAAAACTAAATATTTTGGGTTAAAGTATACTAGATATGGTAACTTTAAGTTGAAGGGTTTGTTGATGCAGACTGGGGAAACAATGTTACAGACAGAAGGTCTTACACAGGCCTATGTTTTATGTTAGCTGGAAGTGTAGTTTCATGGGAGGCAAAAAAGCAAAAAACAGTTGCTCTCTCAAGCACGGAAGCAGAGTATATGGGTATTACTGATGCTTGTAGAGAAGCTATTTATTTGCATAATTTATCAAGAGAAATTATTAATGAATCATATACTATTGTATTGTATAATGATAACCAGGGTGCACTGAAGCTGTCCTCAAATAATAGTTTCAATAAGAGGACCAAGCACATTGATATACGTTATCATTTGTATAAAGCATGTGTTGTTAAAGTTATTGAGTTAAAATATTTGGACACAGCTGAAATGCCAGCAGACCTATTTACTAAAGGTTTAGGTATCAACAAACATTATTATCTTATGTCTTTGTTAGGCATACAGGACATAAGAGTTATGTAATTATTTTGTTTGTTTTAGTCGGGGTATATTTGTTATGTATACCAGTATTATTTTGATAAGTGGGGGTGTTAGTTTTATATCAAAATAGAGCTGGCTGGTACATTAGACCACAAATATACTGAATGTATAATGAACAAAATAAACTGTCTTGTTCGATCTGTCTCACAGAAAAGCGCTGTTTGAATTATAATCACTTTGTTGTTCATCTGTCTGTCAGTCTATCAAGACCCTTTATCTCAAGAACGCGTAGAGGTATCGAGTTGAAATTAAAACCACTAAAGTTTGCGGTCCCCTGAAGCTGTGAAAAAATCAAACTTCTGAGTTAACGAAAAAAAAAGATACGGCCGTTTATGTCGCAAAAACGTGTATTTCGGCACTCTCTGGGAAATTAAAATACATAGGGTACTTCCCGTTAAACTAGAATCCTGAAATTCGGCATGAAGTAAGGTCTCATAACACAAGTATAGGAATAAATCTGAAAAATTTAAATTTGTAGTTACATCACAAAAAAATATTTTTTTTTGCGATTGAACTGTTTTTATAGGTAAGTTTGTACGGAACCCTCAGCACTCGAGTCCGACTCGCACTTGCCAAGTTTTTTGTATTAAAGTTGGTCGTATTTTTTGTAAAAAGTTTTTAAGTTTTTATATAATGCGGGATGGTGTGAGTGTATGTATTTTATTTACTCTTTATTATCAACTGAACGGATCTGGATAAAATTTTGTATAGGGGCAGATTATGTCCTGGAATAGAACATACGATAGTTACTTATTGACTGGCCTGTTGGTCTAGTGGTTAGAAGCCCTGACTGCTATGCCGAAGGTCGTGGGTTCGACTCCCACCCAGGACAAATGTTCGTGTGATGAACATGATCATTTGTCCTGTGTCTAGGGGTATATAGCATAGTCGGTCTTATAATGTTCCCACTGTTGGGACTCAGGCCTCCTCTCTAGGAGAGGGAATGGGCTGTAATCCACCACGCGGGCCCAGTGCGGGTTGGTGGATGTCACATGTCTTCGAATTTTTGGTTCTCGGACATGCCGGTTTCCTCACGATGTTTTCCTTCATCGTTTTGAGAGCAGTGGTGATGAAATAAATTACACAAAGTAATGCGTCTAGGTGTAATTTATCTATATTATGTACGTATTTAGAAATATATAAGTATGTTTATCAGTTGTCTAGTACTCATAACACAAGCTCTGCTTAGCTTGAGACTAAACGGCGTTGTGATAGTTAGGAATATTATTATTATTATTTTTTATTATATTATTATCTCAGGAGTGTGTTTCCTAGGGATAACTTTATACTTTAACGGAGGCAAAACCGCTGGCAGAAGCTAGTGAAGGTATGTTTCTCCAAACGTTTTATAAGTGTGGATGAAATGGCTACAGTTAATTACCAAAATAAAAAACGTTCGCTGGCAGTCACAGCCAAGCTCTTTTCGTTTTCGTTCATTTTTTATAACATCCCTTATTATTGAATTAAGATTCAGCGAGGTCGTGTAATCCTTAGTAATTAAAGATTTTTTTAAACGGGGCATTTTTTGCTCTCTTTAATCAACGAATCGGATTTCGGATGATCAGATGAAAGTTTGGCGACGGTCGCTTTGATGGTATGATCAAAGCGACCGTCGCCAAACTTTCAATCAAAGCAATTAAACCATAATATTCAATCAAGGCATAATGCACACATGATTTAATTGATTCAAAGGTAGAAATAAATTTGATGAAATCGTTTATTATTTGTTTTACAGTTTAGGGTATTCGTTGTACACAAAAGCAGTAAGGACTTTGTGAGTAAGCTTAGTCAACTAGATACAGCTGTTACTTTTTAGGGTTCCGTACGGATATCTATGGTTCCGTACTTCAAAAGGAAAAAACGGAACCCTTATAGGATCACTTTGTTGTCCGTCCGTCCGTTTGTCTGTCTGTCTGTCTGTCAAGACCCTTTATCTCGGGAACGCGTGGAGGTATTGAGTTGAAATTAAAACCGTATACTCAGTTCTGCGGTCTCTTGAAGCTGTGAAAAAATCAAATTTCTGAAATCAAGAAAAAAAGTTACGGCCGTTTATGTCCCCAAAAACGTGTATTTCGACGACACTCTCAAGGGAATCAATATTCATAGGGTACTTCCCGTTGACCTAGAATCCTGAAATTTGACATAAAGCAAGGTCTCATAGCACAGGTATAGGAATAAATCTGAAAACAGTAAATTTGTTGTTACGTCACAAAAAAAAAACTTTTTTTTGCGGTTCGAAAAAATCTTCGTATTTCAATTCGGGAATTTAACTGTTTTTATAGGTAAGTTTGTACGGAACCCACAGTGCGCGAGTCCGACTTGCACTTGCCCGGTTTTTTTTTATTGTACACCATAACAAATGTTCATAGACAAGCTCAAATCAAAGTTGAGTTATATTTAAAAAAACTTAAACCTAAGCACAGTAGCCATCATCATCATCATCACTTCAACCGAAAGACTTTCACTGTTGGACATAGGCCTTCCCCAAGTGTCGTCACAACGAACGGTCCTGTGCGTCTCGCATCCATAGGATTACCGCGACCCTCATCAGGTCATCGGTCCACCATGTGGGAGACTTCCCGACGCTGCATCTTTCGGTACGCGCTCGCTGCTCCAGAACAAAGTAAAGTAATCATTGGTTATAAAAATGGCCTAGATTCAAATATAAACCGACTAACAGAATCGAATTGAGAGTACTAGGCTGACATAAAACTTAATAGCTCTATCACATAGTTCCACTGACATATTGATCACGTGCAGATGTAATGGCGCGTTAAGATCGCGAGCGATTCCCGCATTCGCGCTATTGCTTTTTGTCTTATGTACTAGGCAAACATAGGTATTGGGAGCTCACGACTGTTTATTAAAATTGTTGTTTCCACAGAATGCATAAGTTGAGAAAATTCAGGGCTGATTTAGTCGCGGGCTCGAACTCGCTGATGGGTGAGGCCAAAAAGTGCGATGTCTCATCTGACATTATGTCCGACAGCGACAATATCAACTATGAGCAGTTAGACGCTAGTCTATAAGCACAACGTATGGTTCACACGCACACAAACACCATTCCGAACTGAAACGACATTAGACAGTGCGTAAAATCTGAGAGTAGTGCTTTGGAAAATCGAGTTTTATGAAAAAACCACTGCATAAATCTATTACAAATAAATTGTATAGAACTCTTCGGTAATTAAGCTTTGTCTGTACTGACTTCGTTTTGGAGATTTTATACGATTTTTGTTACTTTTTTTACACCTAAAGTAGCGTTATAATAAAAAAAAACAGAAACTTTGTTGGCCCATAACTTTTTAATGGCATTTTTTTTTTGTTTTTCTGTTTCCGCACAGACAAAATTATTAATATGTTAAAACCATATCATGTTTTATTTTGGATGTATTTTGTCAAACTGTGGAGTAATACCCCTCAAAATTTGGATGGAAAAGTATCGACTAGTGTAACCTTAACGGCTATATTCTAACGGTGACTGAATGAATGTTACCACTATTAGAACTCAAACCTCCTCTCAAAGAGAGGGAATGGGCCGTAATCCACCACGCGTGTCTTGTGCGGATTGGTGAATGTCACATGTCTGTGAAGATTTAGTTCTAGGACATACTGGTTTCCTATTAAAACAAAACTATATTATCATAAGTCCCAATGATTGGTTTTCAACGAAACTAAATCAGATTACGTATAATATACACCACGTACGTAAGCACCGTCTATCTTAAATTCGCATTTGTTTTTTTTTTTGTAGAATGAAGCCTTTATTTCGCAATGTATGAAAAAATAATTTATGTGCTTCATTATTTCAATGTTTTTGTACCATATCAAATAAGGCTTACCTAACTAGAACTCACGGCTGTAATACCTATATCCGTAGGTATAGTTATTACAGCCTTGAGTTACTTTTTAGGGTTCCGTACCTCAAAAGGAAAAAACGGAACCCTTATAGGATCACTTTGTTGTCCGTCTGTCTGTCTGTCTATCAAGACCCTTTTTTCTTGAGAACGCGTAAACGTATCGAGTTGAAATTAAAACCATATACTTAGGTTTGCTGTCCCTTGAAGGTGTAAAAAAATCAAAAGTTAACGGAGAAAAAGGTATGGCCGTAAAAAACGTATATTTCGACACTCAAAGGAACCAAAATTCTAGAGTATTTCCCGTTGACCCAGAATCCTGAAATTTTGCATAAAGCAAGGTCTTATAACACAAATATAGGAATAAATCTGAAAACAGAAAATTTGCTGCTATATCAAAAAAAAAAAATTTTTTTTTTCGATTTCGAAAAAAACTTCCGAGATTCCAATCAGGAATTGAACTCTTTACATAGGTAAGTTTGTACGGAATCCTCAGGGCGCGAGTCCGACTCGCACTTGGCCAGTTTTTTATATATTTCATTAGTTAGAAGTACCTATACTGTGTATCTACATAATATGTAAACGCACTAAGTCTTGACAGCACAGTGGTTGAGCAATTGGCTGTTGCGCTGCATGTCGCGGATTCGATTCCCACACGGAACAAATATTATTTCGTATGACCTACAGATAGGTGTTCCGGGTCTGAGTGTCTTATGTGAGTTTACATGCGAGTGCTCGGCCACAATGGAAGCGCGGGTGCGGGGCGGGCGCGGCGCGACAATCTCAAATATAAGAACTTCATTTGAGCACAAAATAGATAGGTACAGAAGTCAATCTCATGTATGTACTTCACTTTTCATACCTTTTTTTTCGGTGGGAAAATCATCCAATTAATTGCTCTTGGGCCGGGCGGAAGGGTGTGTCAGAATTTCCGCGCGCGGACTGCTAAACGCAGGACGCGCGCGGACAACTCATGCCATAACGTTTTCGATATTATTATTTATATTTGATGATGAACTAACGTAGATTTAAGAATTACTAACATATATTGTGGACCAAATGTTGTCTAGTTAATAAATTATTATTATAACTCGTTCAGTGGCCACAGTGAGTGTTAAGATTGTTCGAACATCTCGATGGTTCTCGATTGTTTTGACTTTGACTCGAGTCCGACTCGATCCATTATTGCAAATGACGGACCCCTCACCCTGGTGACCGAGCGAGTGACTGATTCGAACAATTGAAAAGTAGCGGTCGATCCCGTTGAGTTGAAAAGTAGCGGTCGATCCCGTTGAGTCGAAAAGTAGCGGTCGATCCCGTTGACTCGAAAAAATCGAAAAACATCTAGATTATTTTGTAGAACGGCGAGTCGATTGTTGACTCGATGGTTTATTTTAACGACTCCGATTCTTTCGATTGTTATAACATCTCGGAATCGCCAATCGCTACTCTCGACTGCAGACAGGCACTATAGCGTGCGCCCCTGCACCCGCGCCGCTCCCCGCACCGCGCTGCCAGTGTGGCTAAGAAAATCGCGCGCGTACCCGCATCTGCGCCGCTCCACGCACCGCGCTGCCAGTGTGGCCGAGCACTCATTCTTAATAAGGGACAAAGTTTTAAAAAAAATAAAACAACTCGGCAGGAATGAAATGTGATACGGGGTTGTTCAAAAAAGTTATTGAGGCCATATTATGGAACGTAAAATCCAACTGAAGCAATATTGGTGAGTTTTAGCCAGTACGACTTCGAAACTTCTTCTCGCTCCATCCAGAGAGGAAAGAGTTGAATATTTATTATTTATTTATGTGCACATAAACACTTAACAACGAAAAGAACAAATACTTACAGATAGAAGAGCACAAAGGTGCTGCTTAGGTATTTAAATCGAAATTTTATCCAGCAGACCTGTGACAGGAAAGTTGGATGAGATGAAACATGAAACGCCCGGGTGTCACCATTGTGTGGAGCGCCCGGAGGATATGGTGCACCATATTATAGAGGTGTGCCCCGCTTGGGCAGAGCACCGCCGTGTCCTCTCGTGAGGGCGATCGGCGGCAACAAACTCTCGCGTCGGGCCCTGGTACAGGCCATGCTCCGGAGCGAGGAGGAATGGCAGGCGGCCGTCTCCTTCTGCGAAGTAGTAATGCTACGAAGGAGGCGGCAGCATGCGTGAGGGAACGGCCCTCAAGCCCTAGCTGTCGGTATCCCGACCCTGATTTCCAGCCACCGTAGGCGTGAGCTAACGGACGACGACCAATGGTTAGCTCGTCGTCCGGCCGTCCGGTAATCGTCTAGACCGAGCTCAAGTCATCAACGGCGCGTAGTGTTCCACGCTCGCCTCAAAGAGATGTTAGCAACCGTAGGGGCCCAGCAGGTTCGAAGCCTAGTGGGAGCATGGGTTGTACGAAAGAGAACCCCGGGGCCCTGGAATGAAGGCAACGAAGACACTGGAATAGGTTTTAGCCTTTAGGGGTGATTCTTTGAAACCGAGAGGGCGTCTCATTCGTCTGGCCTAGTTTTTTCTTTAGAATTTGATATTTTTATTTTCGCATATTAGTTTTCTCCGACCACTAAATGTATAAAAGGCACTCATTTGCACCCAGTGGCTTACGACACAAAATAGATAGGTACGAAATCTAGGCCAGATGAATGAGACGTTCTCTCGGTTTCAAAGAATCACCCTTAGTCAGTAAAAGTTTGGCACGCCCTCTCGCTCCACCCAAGACTAGGAGAAGTCATTGGATGATTTTCCACCTAAAAAAAAGTACATCGCCAGATGACCTTACAGAAAGTCGTATAAATGTTCTTATAAAATAAATAACCGTAAACCACAGGAGGTCTGCCCCTCAGACTGCGCCTTAGGATCCAATTTAAGAGCAAAGTTATGTTTGAATCCCAAATCAATATGATTTAACCAGCTAAGACATTAACCTCTTATTTCCAAATTCCTTATAAGTACTGTATATTATTACAAAAGATGTAAAATTGTATAAAAACTGTGTTAAAATTTGAATATACAATAGAATATACTTTATATTCTATGTATCCTTTGCACTTAGAAAACGTCAGAAGCTAGTGCTCGGTTTCTATCGGTCGTTTCCCATGGAGAAGAACTGACAAGAGGCTCCAGGGATACTCCTTTAAAAAAATACTGATTTATAGAATATTTCCATATTACCATATAATTGGGTATGAAATAATAGTGTAAAACAGTCAACATGTACCAAATAAGTCATTTCATTGGCGTCTACTCTTGGACACAGGTCTCCCCTGTTTCCACGACGACCAGTCCTGTGCGTTTCGCATCCATTGGATTCCTACGACTCTCACCAGGTCATCGGTCAACCTTGTGGGAGGGAGGTCTTCCATTGCTGCGTCTTCCAGTACGTGGTCGCCACTCAGAACCTTTCGGCATCATTGACCATCTGTTTTGCGAATAAGTAAAATAAACAATAAGAAAAAAAAAATGGTGTGAAGTAGAATACAATCTATGAGCCTATTCGTAGACTCTTAGATTGTATTTAATATTTGACTAGTTGACCCGGCGAACTTCGACTCCCAAATAGTAAGGATAACGCCATCTACAGGCATTACCAGAACTGCATAATTCATTTTATAATGACATTTTAATTAGAGATGGCGTTGTAAGTATTCGATTTTTTTTCCCATTTTTTCTCACCGTTTAAAACTTCCCTGGACCAAAATTAGCCAAATCGGTCCAGCCGTTTTTGAGTTTTAGCGAGACTAACAAACAGCTATTCATTTATATATATATAGATTTGTGAGAACACTGTAGATTCCGTCTACAGTGTTCTCACACTAAAATTTAAGAACTTTACGGCAAGACTTTAAAAAATAACTGGCACGATAAAGAAAAAAAAAACTACGAATTTAAAAAGCAACGGCGCACTACATGCGTATTTTTAATTAAAAAGAAACACTGTTTAGCCAACAGGGTTGCAATTAATAAAAGTTAATTTACATTTTCAGGTCAAGGGAATGCTTTAATAAAACAATTTTAGCCGACTCTCGCTTGTACGCGGACTTTCCTAGAATGTTGGTACATAAATAAAGCGTATAATATTGTTTTTCATTACGGCATACCCAGTTTCTCTAGTGATAATAACAGAGCATAGACGTGTAATTAAATTGAAGAGATAATTTTTCTTGTGTATGGAAAAATCAAGCATGAAATCATTTTTTTTAGGCTTGCGTTTGACCTCTACGCCACCTGATAGTAATTGATGATGTCTTCGATGATAGAGGTCGCTTGCGTAGAAGATTGTCGAATACAGATTAAACCACAGTGGAACCATGGCATTAGTCGGTTCTATTGGACGTCATGAATACTTACTAATTCCATAGGCGATATACGAGCAAGTTGCAAACTGAGGGTTTGCTGAAATAGTGTACACCATGTAGCAACAGGACCGGTTATGGCGATGCTTGGGGGTGGCCTATATTCAACAGTGGACGTCTTTCGGCTGATATGATGAACGATGATGTAGCAACACTGAGGTATCAGGTCCAGCATTCTTGCCACCGCCGCAGGAGAGAGCTCCGAGTATGAGTCGAAGGCTTCCGTAGGCACGGGTCCGTTCCAAGTCGACGGCGCATTATGTTCCACGCAGGTCTCAAACAGATGTCAGCAAAACTGAAGGGGTCCAGTAGGGCTAGTAGTGTCCTTCACGGGGCACTATGCCACCAACAAATAGCTCCACAACATGGGACTAGCAAGCGACCCGACTTACAGGACCTGTGGAGATGCAGAGGAGACTATGTTACACTTGCTGTGCGACTGTGTAGCACTAGGCTCCAAAATACTAGGGTATCTGGGCCAACCATTCCCAAGACCAGACGACTACAAGCTCAGCCCCATCAAGGCCATACTGGGACTCATAAAGGAGATGCACGGAGGGCTAGGGGTTGAGTAGACAGGAGGTGCATAGCACAAAAGATCTAGAAGGTTCGAAGTGAACACAATAAGATAAGACATGAGCTGATGCCTACTAGGGTTGTGGGAACGTTTGAAACAGTTACCGTGGCCCTAAACCGCAAAAGACAAATGAAGGACTATAGGTGGATTTTAATAAAAGTCTGACACACCGTCTTGCTCCTCCCTAGAGCAGGAGAAGTCATTTGATGATTTCGTACCTGAAAAGAAAGGCATCACTGAGGTATCAGATCCGGGCACCATCAAAGTCCTAGTATTTTCTGATATTAGTTAAATAGATGTCAAACGTCATGTTCACGTCAAAATTACATTTTCATAGGGGAAGGCCTCACTCAAGTAGCGTCAGCTGGTGGCGTAAATTAATTACAATATGATGAGATAATACACGAATATAAATGCAATGAGAGCCAAAATACTATAGAGTCAACCCAAGATAACAATATAGTTACATTAATCTTCACAAGAACTAACAATTTACATCCCAAATAGAATCACGGTGGAATGGCGACAGCGACTGTCGCAACTCAGAGCTGGGGACGCCAGAATTATGGCGGTAAGACACACTCTTTGAGGAGTGGCAGGAAAGATACCACAGCGTCCTCACCTTCCACATGACGCAGGTTCTTACCGGACATGTTCAGTTCGGGAGGTTCCTGCACCGGATTCGTGCAGAAGAAACGCCGTGTGTTACCATTGCGTGGCCCGCTCAAAATGCAAGGCAACGAAAGAACTAGGAGTGGGTTTTAGTCAGTAAAAGTCTGACACGCTCTCCCACTCCCTACAAGGGCGTATAATAAGTGTGAATAGGTTGCTTCTAGGTAAGCGCGCTCCATCGTCGACCGCATCATCGCTTTCCATCAGGTGAGATAGCGGTCAAACGTGAACCTATCAAGAATAAAAAATAAAAACAAATTTGATGCTGTTTTCAGAAAAAGATTTATTTTTAGTGATGTTTATTGTGTACTAAAATACCCAATTCGATTTAAAATATTCATAGGCAATATGGCTTTCGGCCATAGGGCGTAACCCGAAGAATTGCAAAACTTAAGTGGCTGTGGGCAGAGCATCGGAAGGTTCTGAACTTGCGACCGCGTACCGGAAGATGGACGTTGGACCTTCCACAAGGTGGGCCGATGACCCGGTGATGGTCGCGAGAATCCAATGGATGCGAAACGAACAGGAACGGACGTTCTGGTGAAACTTTGTGGAGCTGGAGGTCTATAATACATCCAACAATGGACGTCTTTCGGCTGAAATGATGACATACACCTATATAGGCACATATAAATCGAAAAAGCTAGTGCACAGGCATTTAACTCCGGCTAGATGTTCAAGGGACTATTTATTTATTAAAACTTCATGCAACACAAAGGTACAAAGGCGGACTTAATGCCTTAGGCATTCTCTACCAGGCAACCAAGGGTAGTCAAGAGAAAAAATTACCTGCCATGTTGCATAAAAAAAGAAAATATTAATAAGAAAACAAAGGAACAAATGTATACATATAAAATAAACGTCTTAACACAAAATAACACAAAAAATATCGAACAAATTAAATTACATTTAGATTAAAGCCAACAATTTAGAATAAATTGAAGACAAACATTAAGAATTAATTAAATAACTTGAATACTTTGCAAATAAATTGAAATCTGATGGAAACACTAAAAATAAATTAAATTAAAATGTTTCTCCTAAACATCGGCAGCTTGTTGTTATGTCTAGTTCAGGCATGCTCCATACAACATTGGCCTGGATTGATTTTGACAATGGGAGTATGGAAAACCTTTTTAAGATTTGGATAAAATATGAAAAAAGAGTAGACTATGTCAGAGGCGGCGTAAAGCATGGGCGACGTGGGCCACCGCCTGCGGCCTCATGGTCCGGGGGGCCTCGCTCATGACTTGAAACTGCATTACTTAAATGCCTAGTCTCTAGTCTCAGTGACTAGAGACTAGGCTTTTAAGTAATTCAACCTGAGTATTCTTGGTTCTCATTTTAGCGTGACACAACAAGGCTACTGTTATTACTCAGTATATGAATGGTAATTAAAAACAAGTTAACCTATCAGTGGCGTAGCTAGGCCCTCAGGGGCCCCGTATGAAACATTTTTGAGGTATTTTTTTTTTTGTAACAAACAGAACTAGTGGCTTTAGACGTCGCTACAGAGTCCCGATATGTGATAAAGGAGATACAGAGTCCCGATATGTGATAAAGGAGATACAGACTAAAAAACATACCGAGCTCGCCAAAAATGGAAGAAGTGGTTTTGTCATCATGTAGGACCGAGCCGAGCTCAAAAATTAGATTACTCTGACTGAGATAGGGCAGGTCTTGATTAAAAATGAACTCGTTTATTGGGGCAGTCAAAGTCAAAGTCAAAAAGTTTTTAATTCACATAGGCCTACATGGGCACTTATAAAACGTCAGAAGCTAGTGCACGGTTCCAAATTGGTCGTTTCCTATGGAGAAGAACCGGCAAGAAACTCCATGGTTACTCTTTTAAAAAAGTGGTTGTTTACAATATTTTCATTCTGGACTAGGATAGGTTAACTTTTTATTGTGATCTTATGTCGAAAATGCTAGAACGAGCGGAGCAAGCTATAGAAAATTCTATCATATATTTTTCTTATTCATTTACTAATGACCTTTTATCAATACGAGAAGGTTGTGGATAACATGTTGCGAAAGAAATTTAGCACATTTTGGGGCCCCTGTAGCGCGGGTCCCCGTATAATTGATACGGCAGATACGGCGGTAGCTACGCACCTGTAACCTATCCACTATTATCTACATGCTACAATTTTACAAGCTTACGTCCGACTCATAGTCTCGTGCTATTCGGATGTGATGTATTTGAAAAAAAAAAAAACCGTTTTATGCTGCCAAAAGGCCTCGCAGAAAGTATATCGCCCACATCAAATTTATATCTTGCCCCGCCACTGGACTATGTCTTGGAATAGTACAGAGGATACTATTTACCCCGGGAATATATATTGTGTCCTTTGTATATTTTTTTTCTTTCACGCAGGCAAAACTGCTGTCGGAAGCATCGAGATATAAGTACTAAAGTACTAGAGAAGACACCGTAAATTCCTACTTTGTCTCGTTCAACTGCGGCGATCGCGCCGCACTTTGTCGAAGAAAACGCGTAAGTGCCGTGATTTACATGGCGCTTAAGACCTTTTTGCCGAGAATAAATACACTTCCGCAGCAAATCTAGCGCTGTGGTAAATTAGTTACGGTTTAGACGAATTGTTATTATTTTAGCGCTGCAGCGAACTAAAGATTCAAATTACGAAAATAGGACAATTCAGTTATTTGACGTAGCTTCTCTAGTACGTTAGTACTTATATCTCGATGGTCGGAAGTTAGTCTTTTTTACGCCTATCGTCCTTTGCATATCTTCTTTCCATTAAAAAAGGTCATAAAACACACCCAAGTGCAACCGGGAGTAAATTATGTAGGACTTTTATGTGTACGGTACCTGCGCCCAGTGTATCTGGACACGCGACAAATAAGCGAACTAAATGGAAGTGTATTTGAATTAAACATATTCTTGTTTTTCGCTTTGCAAGTAGCGCCACCCTGAAGTGTCAAAGTAAAATGGTAACACATTAAGTTTTTAATAAACATTTTTATGTGTGCTTTTGTGTTATACGTATTTAATGTCGTTGTTGTGAAGTGTTAAAAAGTTAAAGTTAAGTTAAAAAAAATATATGTATATGTACTTGTGGACTCATTTAAGTACCTTGGGCATATCCTGACCGCTAGCCTTATGGACGAAGACGACACTGAGAGAGAGCGGAGGGCACTGTCGGTCAGAGCGAACATGATTGCCCGCAGGTTTAAGCGTGCTTCTACGGAGGTTAAGAAAACACTTTTTAGAACCTTCTGTTCATCCTTCTACACCTGTAGCCTGTGGGTACAGTGCCTTTCGCGTGCAGTATAATAATGCTTTCAGGGTGTTGATGGGGCTGCCTCGCTTCTGTAGCGCATCAGGGATGTTTGCGGAAATGCGAGTTGATCGCTTTTATGCATTAATGCGTAAAAGATGTGCATCCCTGGTACGCAGGGTGGGAGCCAGTCCCAGCGGCATCTTGGGCATGATTGCTGACAGACTGGACTGCCGTATTTTAAATCGTTGCTCCAGTATCTCTGCTGGGGTGCTGAAGCAATGATTGTTTTATTGTGAGTGTGTATGTAATTTTTTTTTTTAGTTGTATTTGTATTTGTGTCACTAACATAGTTGTAAGTTTGTTTTGTTTTTTTTACTAACACAAAATATTATTATGTCACCTTAAAATTACAAACGCCATGATATTATAAAATATCGCGAGAAATTGTAAAGTATTGTTTTCTAAATAAACGATTTTTTGAAAATACATCGAAAAATTATAATCTAATATAGATTAATTACAAACATAATGAGATTGCAATTTTCCGAAGACATATAATATACATACGAGTCCCATATATTTATGTGCTTTGTAATGGTATAACACATAATTAGCGTTAATTTGTATTATTCTAATGATAAATGATACATTTATTTTATCAAAATAACAACATTATGTTTGTCATTCTTGTTTATGACACACTCCGCCCTAGAACGGACAGTCATTGGATAATTTCCCACCAAAAAAAAAAACATTCACCAAGTAAGTAAACTCAAAGAACAAAATCGCGAATCGCCCTAAAACGTACGTAGAATATAGCCATAATAAAGACTCTTCAGACGATCGAAGTGGATGCACGCGACCGCGCGTCCTTATCGAGCGAATAAAAACGCGCGATGTGCCATTTTAATGTTTGCCCCTTCCTTCGGTCGTTCGGCTGTAACATGCTGTAGTGCTGCGGCTACTATCGATGTCGGTAATGGCGAGAATTAAATTTGAAGGGGATGCCTAATTCTGATACTATGAGCTGGTTTTGAAAAATTTTAAGTTTAACATGAATAGAAAAACAGTCATTTACCTAAAAAGGAAATAGAAAAAATAAGTAAATAAAAAATATCGACATTTTATATAGATAACTGTCAAAATAATAAAGATGGTGGTTCGACATATATGTAAGTTCCATATCTACGACGTCGTTATCAGTTACTCTGTAATAAAATGTATTAAGTAGAGCATAGTTGAGTTTATATCTAAAATATAAAACAAAAGCATCAAATCAAATAAGCATAAGCATGATAAGCGCTGCAATGTTACCAATGCTGGAATTCAGACCTCCCCTCTAGGAGAGATAATGGGCCTTGTAGTAGGTCCACACGGGCCCTGTGCGGGTTGATGGATGTGTATGTGATATATGTCTTCAAATCTTTGGTTCTTAGACATTAGTCGGGTTGCCTCATTATGTTTTCTGGGCCGTTTTTAGAGTAATAGTGATGAAATAAATTACACGAAGTAAAGCGCCAACCTGACTTTGAACTTACGACGTACAACTCGTTTGTCGGGGCCGTTACTGCTACCACTGCTGTCAAATATAATGATAATAAAATCATAAGTCTTTTTTTAAGGTGGAAATCATCTAATGAGTTCTCCCGATCTTAGGCGGAGTGAAAGGACGTGGCAGACTTTTGCTGTCTAAAACCACACCTATGTTCCTTCTTTGCCCTTGCGTTCCAGGACATTTCCCTTTCGGAAGTCAATCCGCAATTGCCGTGATTTTCGCACCGCGCACGTCATTAAGATTTTATTCAATGCGCTCGTGCGCAGTAAGTTAGAATCCAGCTCTAGCGTGTGGAACCCGCACCAAAGTTCTTACGCACTTTTACTGGAAAAAGTGCAAAAAGCGTTCCTTAGGTTCCTGTACAAGCGGAAACACGGCTATTATCCATACCTCTATCCGACAAAATTTCTATTGGGTTGCCTCGGATATAACTCACTAGAGGTAAGACGAGCGCGAGATCAGCTCACCATAGCCTGCAAGACGCTCCGTGACACTATTGACGCGCCTGATCTGCTTACTGTGCTAGCGCGTTTCTTTGTCCCAGACAATTACTGCCGCGGCAAAAAGCACAGAATGTTTGCTGTGCCTCAGTGTCGCACTATTGCCCGTGCGCAGTCTCCAATACCTCGCACTTTGGCTGCACTAAATGATCTCTTGGATTCTTATCCAACAAACGTTCTGTTTGCGAATGAATGGAAGATGATTTTATTGGTATGTCAGAAGTACTGTGAGAGGAATTGATGAAAGTACATGTTGTTTTTAACTTAAAGTTTTTGTTTAGTTACTGTAATTGGTTGTTTAACCGTTGTAATTAATTAAAATAAATAAATAAATAAATGAATAAATAAATAAATAAATAAATAAATAAATAAATAAATAAATAAATAAATAAATAAATAAATAAATAAATAAATAAATAAATAAATAAATAAATAAATAAATAAATAAATAAATAAATAAATAAATAAATAAATAAATAAATAAATAAATAAATAAATAAATAAATAAATAAATAAATAATCCATGGCCCGAGTAGGCTTCGGCTCTGCTGGGCGCTTACGGTTTGCTGACGTCTCTGAGGCGCACGCGGAACAGCACGCTTTAGCAACGACTCGGACTCAGTCCGGACGGTTATCGGACGGCCGGACGGCGAGCTACCCATTGCTCTTCGTCCGCAAGTCTACGCCTACAGTGGCTGGAACTCGGGGTCGGGGTCCCGGCATCATAAGTTTAATTACCGATATGTCATGTCCCATCTCTATCCTGAACCATGTTTGTATAAGCAATTTATGTTTGCGCAGATATGCTTTAATAAAAGCAACTCTATTGGCTCTACATATATTTCGGGATTTACGTTATGATCCGATTTTTTCAGCTCATAATAATATTGCGAGTATTCAGCGTATTGTTAACTGGTTTAATAAAAAAATATATACGGGCATTTTACTTTTCTTGCTGATTTTTTCATAAGAACTAATTTCAGCAACTCAAAGTGAGCTACCAAATTTACGTTGTGGTGGATTGCATCGCACACGATGTTAAAAAGATACTGCAGTGACATGTATGACGCCATATACGAACTAAAATTCAAAATCTGAGGCAATTTTAGCATTATTCACATTTCATTCACATACTTTTTCTTTAATTTTAAGGTGTTTCTGTTTTTGTTATGCCAATAAACGCAATTTTCTTTCTTTCTTTTCTTTCAGAAACCTTCTGCAACTGGACAGAGGTAGCCTGTGTCTAGTGACAGGTACCAATACCGGACATTGCAGACTAAATAAATAATTCCACTCAATGAATATTACGGACAGTGCTCTGAGCACAGCACGCATGGAGTCGGAGGAAACTACTCCTTGAGTATACAGCCGTCAATTAAATCCGAACACGAACTCTGAAAACACTGAATACACTCATAGTCGTCCTGAGTAATAAGACTCATTTCCGTGGACGGAGGTGGGCTGGTTGGAATGAAGGCTACCATGGCCTGCGTACAATGTCCCACCAAGGACTGAGTGCGGAAACCAGACTACAAAGATAGATAAATAGAAGATAAATATAACCTGTGTGGCATTTTGCTAGACCTTAAATCTTCTACGATAATACTGAACTCTTCGTATGCCAGTCAGACTCGCGCTTGGCTTTCGCTTGGCTTGTTTTTAACCTTTTGAGTGCGTAATTAGAGACACAATAGTAAGACAATGGCGCGTGAACGCTGGCGTTAATGCGGGGATCAACAGCTTACGATCCTTTTTATATAGTAAATAGTCATTTAAAAATCTACTTAAAATAAACAACGCTAGTATTGTAATGTGTGCTAGTATTGTAACGCCACTTGATGGCGTTGGATCGAAATTGTCTCAACACATTTTGAGCGGCGTAACTTCCGCCGGCTTACGGCTGTTCCACCATTAAAACAGTGTTTGTTTATTTGCTAAGCAAATCTTCCATTATTACAAGATATAGCGTCGTTAGTTGATTTAACCGAGTAAATAAACACTGAGTGCAAGCATTAGCTATCTCTCATCTGAATACTCGTACAATTAATGTCCGCCATGTTGTTAACGTTAACACATAACTCGAAGTGAGTGATTGCTTTACTTACCCGTAGTCTTAGTGTGCGTTTCTGCTGACAAGGAGCTAGCTTGGCGGAGTGGAGAAGAGCGGACCGTGAATTGGCCAATCACAGTCCACTCCACATCATTGGAAACTGTGTAAGTGGAGCAGAGTGGAGCGAAGTGGAGCTGAGCGGACTTGCAGAGCGACGGAGCGGGACACCCGAGAACTCACGAACCCCCTCACTCACTCTCGGGAACTCTCTCTCTCTCTCTTTCTCTGTGGAGATATAAATTGAGAGGTGGATTGATTAAGTACAATTTTTTATGGTGTGTCGAAATGAACCATTTACTGGAAGTACTAAGCATGGGAATGCATTAAGTGACAACACACAAACGCAGTACCTAAGTTAGAGGAAGTTTGAAGGTGTCGCCAGTGACTGAAAAGTTGAGAGAGATTCGTTTGTCGTGGTACCGTCATGGTAGGGTCACAAAAATGAGAGGTTATGAGAATACATGTGGATAGATAATGGATAGAGAGGGAGGCCAAAGAAAAGATAGATGGATTGCGTGAGGGGCCATTATAATGGTAGGTACATTCTCTACCACCCAAAATTAACTGGTAGAGAATGCCTAAGCCATTAAGTCCACCTTTGTATTATGTGTTGCATGAAAATTAAATAAATATAAAAGAAAAAGGAGTTAGTATGATGACGGCGGATAGGATAAAATAGAAGAAAAATACGTGTTACCGAAGTAATATGGGTCAAGGGTAAAAAAAAAATGAACTGGAAATACTAAGCATAATTATTAATAAAAAAATCCGCCACAGACAGCTTAAAAGAAACAAGAGAATGATAATGCTCTGATCTTGTAAGTCACAATAATTGTAGTAATAAAATGACATACTTATATTATGACAGTTATAAAAAAATATTTCGTTAACCTTTGATTGATTATGATTTGTTAATATTTTTGACGTTTCACATGTCATAAATGTCCATTTTTTTGGCTTCACATGGTTTTTGCATTAAACTAGTATTAAGTTTAGACAGTATCTAGTTTTAGATATAGAATACAGCCATTTTGCTTTCCATTTGAATGCGGAAGTAACACGTTTAAATGTCGCCCAGATACCTTTAAATATTAAGTAAGACATCAAACTCAATAGTTAAGACTAAAATACATTTATAATAAAATCAAGCGGCGAAAAATAAGCCAAGTGTACAAGAATCAACGATAAAAACTTTAACAATTAATTTGCGCATTATGATTAATTTTTGTATTCGCCTCCACCATTACCAGAACTTTGGATATAACAAAAGATATAAACAATACAGGCTATTAATTGAGCCGTTAAAAAAACTTGGGCAAGTATTGAATGGGGGTATTGTATCCAAGTTATTGAAAGCTACTTTTTGTAAGGAACGACAGGAGAAAGCACTTGGTTCCCGCCTGTTGTTCGCTGGATATCGATTGAGTTATGAATGTACAATGTAAAATTCATAATGACGATGGCGAGCGTGGTTTCTCCATCGCTCAACTCGGGGTAAAATATACAATGCGTTTCTTGCTAATCTGGCTAAATAATGATGCAAGATATTTGTTGTGACGGATTTTTGTTCCGTTTGATTGTCTGCTCTGGCAGGATCTTTATAGAATTTGTCAGAGATCTAATCATCATCATCATCATCATTTCAGCCAAAAGATGTCCACTGTTGGACGTAGGTCTTCCACAAGTGTCGTCATAATGAGCGGTCCTGTGAGACATAATATTCGTGAGTATTCATTATTTCTCAGTGGATTACTGATGACATATTTTTTTGGATTGATAATGAACTGATTCCTTTATGTGACGCGTATTTACATTCTGTACATGGCCAGAACGCAAGGGTGTGAAACTAGTCGCGTGTAGATTGAAAATCACTTTTTTATCGAGGTCTTCCAATCTATACAAGAGTAGTACGCAAATACTCAACTACCTAACCTTATTTCATAATATACAGTGCCACTAGGTACGAATATGGACTAATCGTGCGTAGATCGGAATAATCATGCCTGGATTAGGTCATGTTACCATAGTGATTATTACATTAGAACACGATGGCGAGCTAACGAAGCGATCATGTGGGTTAGGTTTGGTTAGAACAGTGACCATTAAATCCAGATCCCTTTCTAATGTTAGTGAATCATTTGTGTTTGTTTAAGTTAAAAGCCATTATTTTTTATCTAATTCTACATTAATAATGTTAAAACTTCATTCCAATAAATGCATAAATGATTTTTTTAAACTATATCGCGACAGGCGTAAGTGATGTTAACTGTAGTATAGTTTGGAACCAGGACGCGCGCGTACACGTTACAAACTATGCAAGAACAGTGCGCAGAATTCGTGTATACATTGTAATTGCAGATTTATAAATAGCAATACAAAGTATACGCGAGCAGTTTCCTATGGCTGCGTTCTTGCCTTGTATACAATGGAAATACGCTTATGTGACAGTATAACTTCACTGTTATTAATAAAAAAAAACTGGGCAAGTGCGAATCGGACTCGCGCACTGAGGGTTCCGTACAAACTTGAAAGGTAAATTGCGGTTTACGATTTATGACGTATTAAAAAAAAACTACTTACTAGATCTCTTTCAAACCAATTTTCGGTGGAAGTTTATAAGGTAATGTACATCGTATATTTTTTTTAGTTTTATCATTCTCTTATTTTAGAAGTTACGGGGGGGAGGGGACACATTTCACCACTTTGTAAGTGTCTCTCGCGCAAACTATTCAGTATATAAAAAAAAATATATTAGAAACCTCAATATCATTTTTGAAGACCTATCCATAGCTATACCCCACACGTATGGGTTTGATGAAATAAAAAATTTTGAGTTTCAGTTCTAAGCATGGGGAACCCTCAAAATTTATTGTTTTTTTTTTCTATTTTTTGTGAAAATCTTAATGCGGTTCACAGAATACATCTACTTACCAAGTTTCAACAGTATAGCTCTTATAGTTTCGGAAAAAAGTGGGTGTGACATACGGACGGACAGACAGACACATGACGAATCTATAAGGGTTCCGTTTTTTGCCATTTGGCTACGGAACCCTAAAAAGCGAAAGTTTATGAGTATGTTTGTTACTTCTTCACGCTCGAACAGATTTCGCTGAAATTGGTACATGGGTGGACCATGTCCTGGAATAGCATACAGGATACTTTTTATCCCGGGTGTATGTTCCCTTGGAACAATTTCTGCTAACACGCGGGCGAATAGCTAGTCAAAGAATAAGGTTCTCAGCTTCATTTTGCAGAGATTGCGCCTGTTTAAATGATTTTACATGCAAATATTGTCCAGTTGTGTAGCCACAATTTTACATTCCTCTGACTGGATATTGTGACGTAATTTTTTTTTAATTTGCGAATAGGTAATTATAATAACCGCCGAATTTCTCTCATTATTCTCCCATTAAATTTTGTTGTAACTTTCCTTTTTTTTTCTATTATATTTATTGGTAGATACCAAAACGTCATAAAAAATTGAATGAAGCAGAGATAATGACATCGAGATGGATGCGGCGTGAATGGATAAAATGAGAAATGAGTATATTAGAAGAAGTTTGAAAGTGGAAATAGAAACGTTAAAAGGCAATCGTGTATCTATCTTGATATGTTTCCGTGAAGAGGAGGGATGAAATGCAAGCTATAAGTATACATGTGGATGGATAGAGACGGAGATCAAGCCAAAGAAAAGATGGATGTATTGTGTTAGGAGTTATATAAAAGAAAAAGTATTCAGTGATAGCGTGACGATTGTTAGGGCAGAATGGAAGAAAAAACGTGTTTTGCTGACCCCAAATAATATGAGACAAGGGCAGGAAGATGATGATATCAAGGCGTCATACTCAGTGCAAACAATTTTTCTTCTTGTTTTTCACTTAAATGTTATCTGGTCATTAAAAAACTAGGCTATACCAGTGTTTTAAATGAATATCAATGTCTGGAACAATTTGCCTGTTGCGGTCTTACCGTCCGATTATAATTCAGGTGTATTCAAGGCTAGAATGAATAGGGTCTTAATAAACTAGTGCACTTCATCATCAACGATTGCATGAATGCTTACCATCAGGTGGTATCGCAGTCAAGCACTAGTTTATATCATTTAAAAAAAAACCACTAGATCAAATTAGTTATTAAAGTATACGTACCTACCAACTCTCTATTTTTCACGTATTGAGTTGAGAGGTCACAAAATGGCGAATTTCTTAAAAGACGAAGTTATTAATGGTTATTGTCAGTTGAAGAGAAAGCTTTATCGCAAGTTCACAGTTCTCGTAATTTTCTGCTTTCGCATTTACAATCGCGTTTGTCGCCGCGACCAAGTGACTCGATAAGATTCGGCGCCCCATTCATGCTACAACGAACATTTATTAGGCATCGTTCACACCAAACCTATTGTCTGCCACAGACTGTGAGTATGCTACTGTCAGCCTCAGTGTGAACGTGGGCTCAGTCTGCAGTGTGCGTTCTCACCAAACCAATAGTACGCTATAGCGTAGAACGCGAACAAAAGAGTAGGCTTGTTACGCGTAGTACAATAATCGGCCACCGAGAGTCAGCGACAACGCACTATGTAATAGCGTATAGTTGGTTCGGTGTGTACGAGAAGTGAATATAATATGGAAAAGCGTTAAACTGTGTAACGCCCGCTAACAGTCAGCGGCCGACGATACGTTTGGTCTGAACAATGCCTTATGAATATTCCAAAGTCGCATTAGGGTTAACTCAAAAATGTTGTTAGACTCATAAATTACTCTTTATTGTATCGTAACAAATTACAATTAGGAGCTTAAGATCTCGCGGTTTTTGTTAGACGGAATATCAATTTAGGGTCTTCATTTCCATGGCACGCCACACTATCTCATCTTCCTAGCTCGTCGTGCTGTGCTGGTGCTGCCGCAGCGGCTGCGGAGTACGTCAAGCGGCGAAAATATAATAACCATGTTGGTAATTAAATTTTCAAGCCGTTTGGGGTTTACAACTCTCCGATCGTGGAGTCCGAGTACTCACAAATTGTTTAAAGAACTTTCCAAACGCCTTGTTGACACTTCGTGTGACCCAAAGGCTGGCTTTTACCTTGGACATAGGATAAGCATTACCATTCAGCGTGGCAATGCCACCAATCTTTTTGATACATTACCAGTCGACAGCGATGCGAAGGAATTTTTCGACGTCATACTTTAGATTATTTTTTGGGCTTTTCTCTTATTTATTTTTATTTGGTGTAAAAATATATATAATTATAGTTAAGTGTTTTTTTAATATGTAAATATTTGATAGTTTGAAAATAAATGAAAACTTTGTACTTTTTTTAGCCTATTATATAGAAATGGTCCTAAGAACACGTAAAAATGCTTAGCTTAGTAAAGGCATGTCTGGTTTGAGGCTTTATGCAAACCAAGTCCTTCATGCTCTAGTCAGAATGTAGAGGGTCAAAAGGAAGTGCCGTATGCTGGTCATCATCATCATCTTCCTGCCCTTGTCCCGTTTTATTTGGGGTCGGCGCAACACGTTTTTTTTTCCATTCTGTTCTGTCACTCGTCACGATATCACTAATTCCCTTTTCTTTCATATCACTTCTCACGCAATCCATCCATCTTTTCTTTGGTCTCTCTCTCCCTCTCCATCCATCCACATGTAAACTCTTAACTCTTTTAGTAACCTGCGTTTCATCCCTCCTCTTCAGATGACCATACCAAGACAAACGAGTCCCTTTCAACTTTTCAAACTTCCCCTAATATACTCATTTCTCACTTCATCCATTCTCGTCACACCACACATCCATCTTAACATTCTCATCTCCGCCACGTGCTAACTTTTTTCAACCGTCTTTTTTACAGCCCAACATTCTGCTGGTACTATGTTTAAAATAAATAATTGCCGCACTGTTAGCACATTACATGCTATGTAGAGCTGGTGAGTAGGAAATCTAAAAGAAACCAGCTTTTGGGCAGGTCGTCTGCCGAGATCGCTAGTATTAAATAAAAGGAGAAACTGAATGACATAATAGGTCTTTACCTATGAAATTGGAGATTTTTAAAACGGGTTGCTTTGAAGTGTTATATCATGGGATTGACTTGGAATCATAAGTTCAAATAAATTTTATATTAAAGGTATGTTATTCTTCTTTTGAAATTAGGTATTTATTGGTTTCTTTGTGTTTTGTATTTTCTGTAATATCGTAGTACTTATAACCAAGAAAGCATATAAAAAAACGTTTTTTCATATCAAGAGTTTCAACGTAGATACTATGCATTGCGAAGGGCAAACAATATCAATGTCGCATACCTACGACTTTCTTCTAACAAAAAAAACTCTGTGTTCTTGGTTTAATAGATTTCGTTTTAGAAATTTTGTCTTGTAGCCGCCCTAAGAAATAAAGTTATTCTTGAGATAAAATTTCTCACATGAAAGTGATTGAAACCAAAATAGACATCTCATTCATTAGCAGTTTTATGTCCGTATACATCATCAATATTGCATATCACTTGAGTCCCATTGTTTCCACGGTAGAACTCATATTACAAAATAATGCGAGTTTTCTTAGATTTCATACAAAAATGGTTATAAGTATTGCTATATTACAGAAAATATAAAACACAAAGAAACCAATAAATACCTAATTTCAAACGAAGAATAACATACCTTTAATATAAAATTTATTTGAACTTATGATTCCAAGTCAATCCAATGATATAACACTTCAAAGCAACCCGTTTTAAAAATCTCCAATTTCATAGGTAAAGACCTATTATTAATATTCGACCAAAACTACTGGGAAAAGGAACATAAAAATTTGCACAGTGTTTCTTTTTGTGATGCAAGTGAGATTTTTGGAAATTCAACTTTAAAGGCGGTGAAAGGGGGATTTCGTTTGTATGCAAAATCTTATACCAAGAGCCAAAATCTTTGAAACTTGCCACGAATGGGGACCTAAGTAAATATTAAAGGTTGTTGTCATTCGTTTTTCAAAAATACTCCTGTATGAAAATTTTGGGGATGTAAATGATAAAAGATTGTATGGCAGACACCCTGGGCTTAACAAACTTAGAATTTATTTATTTTTTAGAATGAATAATAAATATGGTCATTATTACTTTTTCGAAAGTATCCTCAAAAAAGATTTAGGATTGTAAAGTTTTTCATCATCAATCATCATCATTACAGCCGAAAGACGTCCTGTTGGACATAGGCCTCCAGGCCTCCCCCAAGCGTCGCCACAACGACCGACCCTGTGCGTCTTGCATCCACCGCACTCCCGCGACTCAAAAAAAAAAGAAAAGTAAAGTTTTTATTTAAAAAAAAAATATATATTAAAATATATAATACTAACTTCTGCTAGCGGCTTCGCCCGCGTCATACTTTCATAACTAACTTCGTGCCGCTACAGTAGGTTTCTCCATACAAACTTTGGACCCCCGTTTCATCCCTTTAGGGAGCAAATTTTGGAAAATACTCTTAGTGCTCGCCTACGTCATAAAAAGGAAGCTTGTACAAAATTTACGTTCCTAGTCCCTGTAGTTTCGGCTGTGCGTTGATATGTCAGTCAGTCAGTTTCTCTTTTTACATAATAGGGTATTACACTAATTTTTGAAAAGTGTCTCAATTAGATTCTAAAGTGCTAATAAACCACTAAAAAAAAACCTAACATTTTTATTCAGTCGTTAAGTAGGTACCCTAAAATGCATTTAAAATTTACATTTTCAAATTTCGCGCGTTTTTGACGAAAATGCAGAACACAGTGGACGCCATATTTACTCTATGGTCGTTATGTCAGTAGGCTGTGTAAACAAATGCGTTGATATTCACTCAGTATGACCGATCAGTTGACAGTCGACAGCTGTCACTTTAGTTTACACAGCCGAATGACGTAATAACATGGTGACTACTATTTCATGGTGATAAAGAACAGATAAAAAAAACTGAAAACTTTAACAACAACTTTTAACACTTACTGCTTTTTGCCTAAGCTATCTTAATAATATATTTTTAGTTTTTTTTCTCTTATAGAGTAAAATACCCTATTATATGGATATTATTTGTTAAAACATAACCGACTTCTTAAATACTAAATCAGTTCTCACATATATTAAAAAGAAAATTTGCACATGAAAATAAAATTACAAAATTTTCTACCACAAGTGCAAAATTCTACTTTTAAAAATATAACGCAGATATATATCTACGTAATGTGTATTTTGCACAACGCAACATACAAAATAAATAAAACGAATATGTCCACGGAAGTTTCCGCAGAAATTTCGGTACAAATATTTCTATATTACGATTTAACGTATGCAAAATGGAATATGGTGGCCTAAGATTTTTTTATTTATAACCTGAAGGAACTCCTTAAGGAGGTTTCACAATAAATTTTGTAAAAGGGTTCTACAAGGGGTCCTATTGGCTGGCAAAGGCCGCTTGTTGCCGGCTTTTGATAAATTGCCGCAAAAATTAGTAGCCCGCTATTATATTTTTTAGCGGTACCTTGGGGGCTTAGTGGAAGGTTGATGGAATTTTCAATAGCATTATTTTGATATTTTTAGGGTTCCTTACCGCAAAAGGAAAAAAACGGTACCCTTATAGGATCACTTTGTTGTCCGTCTGTCTGTCTGTCTGTCGCTCTGTCTGTCTGTCAAGACTCTTTATCTCGGGAACGCGTAGACGTAACGAGTTGAAATTAAAACCATATACGGTCTGCGGTCCCTTGAAGCTGTTAAAAAATTAAACTTCTAAGTTAATGAATAAAAAAGATACGGCCGTTTATGTCGCAAAAAACGTATACTTCGATACTCTCTAAAGTATCAAAATTCATTGGGTACTTCCCGTTGATGAAGAATCCTGAAATTTGGCATAAAGCAAGGTCTTATAGCACAGGTACAGGAATAAATCTAAAAAAGTGAATTTGTTGTTACCTGCGTCACAAAAAAAACTTTTTTGCAATTCGAAAAAAATCTACGTACGAAACCCTCAGTGCGCGAGTCCGACTCGCACTTGCCTGGTTTTTTTTAATATTAAAACTGCTTTTTATAACTTACCTACTAAGGATTGTGTTAGTGTAAATATAATTATTATATGTATGTATGTATGTAGGTAAGGGTTTTATAAAATGTAAACAGTACCTATGTAGCAATTGTTAAATGAATCTTTTTACAAAATTGACAGTTCCTAAAATGTTGCTAGTAAAAAAATCTTGAAATTTTGTATTTAAAGTCATTTTAATGTGCTCACTAATAAATGAGCATTTAGTTAGTAGATAAATTAAAAAGAATATGCGTAAGTACAAATCCTTTACCAATATTGTCACCAAACCAAACAAACGAAAAAATATGTCAGGCCACAAGCGACAAATTCCCCATTTAGGTTGTAAAAAACAATAATCCCCGATTCACTCGTACACAGTGCTTTATAGGTTAATTAAGGCAAAAATCCAATTCCACTGGCAACCCCACGGACGAATAAATATTAAATACAGTTTAAATGAGGAGTCTGAACGGTCACCACCATTGAAGGGATATTCGTAGCTGATAAACTGTACTTTAGAAGGAAATATAAAATATCGTTCGTGCGTCCCTTTTTGCCTTTTTAGGGGTTGAAAGAGTCACGTTTTTTGAAAAGAAATGGACACTCGTCCTTTTCATGGTGATCAATGAGTTGGCTATGAACGTGTGTAGGATGGAATTATGATATTTTTGTGAAAGCTGAGAAGTGCGGGTCCTGTTGCGATTTTTTTTTTAAATAAAATGATGTGTAGCGTTGTTTTATGATTAGGTTTGAATAATAATAATAAGTCATCATCATCATCATCTTCCTGCTCTTGTCCCGTGGAGTCGGCGCAACACGTTTATCCATTCTAATAATAAGTGACAAGCCAAAATTTTCTCTTCACATTTTTCACAATAAATAATCAAACAATACGTCAACATTGAATACGTCAACATACAAAGTATTATATTAAATTAATTAAATATAAAAAATATATATAATTACATAATTAACGCTTCCGCCTAATACGAGCGAGATAAAGATAAATCGAATTATTATTATAGCTCAGCTCCATTTTACCGAGATCGCACCTATTTCAATGATTCCACTTATTGTCCAGTTGCGTTGACATTTGGGATACATAACTATATCAATTTTACATCGAAAATAAAGGAAGATAAGCCTTAGAAACCTTTGATAGGCACCCGGCCCGTACGGTACAATTTTCAGTGTATTATAAAGTGCTATGTGTGCACAATAAACTTTGATGACGTGCCGCCTGAAGGTGACGCCGAGGACGCGACGCCAGTCATCACCCGGCAACGGTTGTTAGGGCGCCGCCACCGAAATGCCATCACCGGTGTCGTGGCGCCCCAGGCCGCCTACGCACCATAGCCCTATATCTTTGTTTTCCATATGTCGCAATAGTTTCCCACCAACCGGGGGTTGTCCTTGGGTGCACTAACTAGCATAGGGCGTATAATTGTCGGTTGGTATCACGTTCTACTAAAATTGTCTAATGGGGCCTCTGCGAGTTGGTTTCGGCCCCTTGTACACCTTCCAAAGGTCCAGGACCTCAAGGTTCACCCATAATAATAATCATTTTATTTGCGTGAAATACTAGTAAAAGAAATTCATTGTTGTAAACGGTCATGCCAAAAAAATAAATACAGTATGGTAAAAATATGTTGGCCAGTCTGAAGTTAGGCGTTTCGAACTATGCGCATACTCGAGAAAATACGCATTCGCCATATGATTCTTAAAAATAATTACTGCGCAATCAATTGTTCGAAGTTCGGATTGGTCGAGATATTGCAGCCGTACTGTACTTATGTATATACTAGATTAAATCTCTACAAAATTTTTGCAATTGTCATTTTTAGGGTTCCGTACTTCAAAAGGAAAAAACGGAACCTTTTCCTATAAAGGTTAAAGTAAATTTGTTGTCACGTCACAAAAAAAAACTTTTTTTCCGATTCGGAAAAACTTTCGAGACTCCATTCGGAAATTGAACTATTTATATAGGTAAGTTTATACAGAACCCTCAGTGTGCGAGTCTGGCTCACACTAGACCAGTTTTATTTACAGCCAGACCTAGGAAATCAGTTCCATACCGCTTCCGCACTACTGCTGGCTTAATATGGATAAGCTAGTTAGCAAGATTGACCTCTCACACGCGCAAGCTTCACAGTTTTGCCTGCGCAGGCCGGTTTGTATACGGAACGCCGTGTAAAACTGTATGAGTTTTACCAACTACACGTAGGCATAACTGTGGTGAAGCTTGGGCGTGTGGCAGGCCCATAAGGTAATCGTGAATCGCTTCGCGGCGTCTTCAGCGGTAACTGGGGAGTAAGGATATCCTCTCTCTCACACATTTCACCCTCTTTCTCACGCTTTTCACTGCTATTGAAATACTTTCATTTAACTACATTACTTAAATAGATATTAATGCAAACAGACAGCAACGAACTTACTCTTACAATATTCGGATCATTCAGACACTGGGCCCACCAAAAACAAAAACTGGACTCCCATTTGGTGCAACATTGAGATGCCCACCGTACTATGGGTTTTATGTTGACTGGCCTGTTGGTCCAGTGGTTAGTGGCCCTGACTGCTATGCCGGAGGTCGTGGGTTCGATTCCCACCCAGGACAAATGATTGTGTGATGAGCACGATCATTTTTTCTGTGTCTGGGTGTAATTTATCTATAATATCTATGTATTTAAAAATATATAAGTATGTTTATCAGTTGTCTAGTACTCATAACACAAGCTCTGCTTAGCTTGAGACTAGACGGCGTTGTGTGATCATCATCATCATCATCATCATTTCAGCCGAAAGACGTCCACTGCTGGACATAGGCCTCCCCCAAGTGTCGCCACAATGAACGGTTCTGCCCCCCTAGCCAAGTTGCAAACGATAAACGTCAACGCTTAGTAATCTCCAATAGATTTTCAACTTTATACCTAAGAGCATAAAGTTGAAAATCTATTAAAGACTACTGAGCGTTAGCGACCGGAACGAACGAAAACACTATGTAATCTTCAATAGATTTTTCTTCTATTAAAGACTACTGAGAGTTTACGTTTATCGTTTGTGACTTGGCTAGGGGGGCGGGCTGTGCGTCTCGCATCCATCGGACTCCCGCAACCGTGTGTGATAGTTGTAGAATATTATTATTATTATATATTATATTATTGTATAAGTCGGCTTTGTGTATAAGTCGTGGAATATTATTATTATTATATCGAAAACGTCATGTGCCAAATTATAAATTGCTGGTCTAAAATGCCCGTAGTTTTCGAGCTAGATTCTAACGCTCTGCATTGTTTTTGTTGGACGAGATTGCGCGTACCCTTGTCAGTGTATTTCTTGACGTTTGTAGGTAAGGTTAGGGGAGTTCACAATAGTTTGATGAACAGTTATTGTGTTAATTTAGAGTGGACGGAAATGTTGAATACTGAGGTATACAGAGAACAATTGAGTGCGTCTGCGTGGTAGCGAGTGGTGCATAGTATCTGGATACGCTACGTTGGCATGGGCTGTCTTGCTCATTGTGGTATGATTTCAAGAGTTTTAAACACATTTAATTATTGATGCTATTCTTACGTTAATTAAAACAACACTCTGTTCTTAAAAGAGGTGGAAGTATCAAAGTGCCGATGTTAATGTTACCATAGAGTCATTATCGGCAATTATTATTAAACAAAATCGAAACGGATATATGTACTAGCTTTTGCCAGCGGCTTCGCACGCGTGAAAATAGGTTTCTTTATAGAGACTTCCAACCATCGTTTTACCCCCTTAGGGGTGGAGTTTCGTGAAATCCGTTCTTAGCGGATGTCTACACCCTTTAAGGAATCTAGCTGCCAAATTTTAAGTTTGTATGTGTTATATTTTCTGAGATTTCTTGATTAATCAGTGAGTGGTATTTCGCTTTTATATGTATATAGATTATATTTTTTGTGGTAGTTTGACGCAAAATTTCGGTTTGAAAACGAGTCGAGTGGGATGGGAAACAATTACACGCGTGTCTCACGTTGTTAGCAATATAGTGATGACTTATAAAAAGCAAAAGATGCACTATTAGTATTTTTATATCTTACTATAAATAACTTTTATTTCTTTTTGACACCTCGTATAAACATAAATATGTCGACTAATATCCCATCATTTCATGGACTTTTACTGACTAAAACCACACCTATGTTCTTTCAGTTGCCCTTTGCGTTCCAGGGCCATGGGTTTCCCTTTCTGTAGTCAACCCATAGCTCCAGTAGGCTTTGACCCTGCTGGGCCCCTGCGGTTTTGCTGACATCTCTTTGAGGCGCTTGTGGAATACTACGCGCCGTCGACGATTTGAGACTTCGTAGTGGTGTGTGTAAAAGGTGATGCGGATGGTTAAAAAAAAATGACAATTGAAAGTGAGTGAGCGCGTCATACTATAAAAAATTTTAATGCTCCGTAGAGGTATTATTTTTCTGCAAAAAATTAGTCTGAAAAATTGAGAGAAAAGTCTCTCTGAAACGTCAGTTTTGTATGTATAAAAAATATTATATCTAGCCTATTACTGTCCCGCTGCTGGACAAAGGTCTCCCTCCAATCCTTCCATTGTTCGCGGCAGCCACTTAACAATTTAGGAAATGTTGTGAAGACATCTAAGTCGTCCCGCTATCTCCTTCTTGGTCCGCCGCGATCGCGCCGTGCGATTTCAAGGCACTAATACTACTAGTGCGATTCACCATCAACGATTGCATCACTGCTTACCATCAGGTGGGATCGCAATCAAGCACTGTTTAATATCATTAAAAAAAAGTGTTTTATAGGCCTACTCGATCGGCATGCGGCAGACATGCCAGCCCACTTAAGCTGTGCAGCCTTCTGAGAAAGGTCAACGATCTGTGTTTTGGAACGCTGTACTCGTATTTTGTTTCGAACGCGATCCGTTAATGTATAAAAGCATAGTATAATCATTCTTTTAATGTTCCCACTGAAAGAAAGAAAAACATTTTATTTGGCGGGAAAGACGCAATCTTAGGACTAACTTACAGATTATAAACATTTTCGCCACGTCCGCGCAAAACGGCCGATCGCTCAGCATGATGCCGAGTTCAAATCACTGGTTTTCAGCGTGAGCCGGTGACGGTGTCGACTAATAGACGACTGCTGGGGCTAAAGACAGGAGACCTGAGTCACAGCCCAATCTTATACTCTAGGACAGCGCATGGGCTATAATCCACCACGCTAGACCAGTGCGGTTTGTTGGATATCACATGTCTTCGAACTTTTGGTTCTAGGACATGCCGGTTTCCTCACGATGTTTACCTTCACCGTTTTGAGAGCTGTGGTGATGAAATAAATTACACAAAGTAATGCACCTAGCTGAGTTTGAATCCACGACCTACAACTCGTTAGTCAGGACCGTTACCACTAGGCAACCATTGCTCGTTAATGTATAAAAACAAAATATGAAAGTTAATTTTATTTATGCAAAGTTTCGCGGTAAACGTTCAAACAAAAGATTTAAGCGTAGGGCTTTTAAAACAGGATTAGCGTTCCGGAATGTGCGGGATTGGTGCTGGACTCCCTAATTTATACATTTTTGGGCTCATTCTAAGATAGCTTTACGGTAATGGTCGTGATTATATTCAAGCTTAAGATCTTAAGTGTCCGTTCGGCGGCGGATATTGACCTGTTATTATCATTCAAGTCTTGGTTACTTCCAAAAATACCACTCATCTTTGGCTATTATGATGAAAGCGATCCGAGCGTGGCCGCGTTCAAAAGCTTGGTATATTTTTTGTATTCTGACTGTTGCTTTTTTTTTTTTTAATTCATATAAACCAGTGCTTGACTGCGATCCCACCTGATGGTAAGCAGCGATGCAATCATTGATGGTGAGGCGCACTAGTTTATTAAGAGCCTATTCACTCTAGCCTTGAAGACACCTAAATTATAGTTGGACGGGAAGACCGCAGCAGGCAAATTGTTCCAGTCCTTCGATGTACGCGGTATAAACGACGCGCGACGAAGCGAAACGCTTAGTCCGGACCGTTGATGGAGTATAGCTATAGTGAGTAAGTATAGCGCTATACTTAAGCACTATGCTTAGGGCGGGTTTCTGAAATGAGCATTTTGAGTTAAAAAGAAAAAACTAACCCTACTTAAATGCCAATTTTTTACAGATTTTCAGGCTAGAGTTTGAGAAATGGTCAACTTCAAATGCTTAAATCAGAAATCGAGGGTTAGATTCATAAACCGTCAGAATTAGGTGGATTTTGAGTTAATAATTTGACTAATTGCAATAAAGTGAAATATCCGATTTTAGAAAATACCATTTCCTTGATCTTATGACAAATCGCGCTCTTGGGCGGAGCGCGAGATAGTGTCAGACTGTTACTGACTAAAAACCCACTCCTGTTCCTTCTTTTCCTTCGTCCTAGGGCTCCTGGTTTCACTTTCACACTACCCGTGGCCCCAGTAGGCTTCGACCCTGCTGGGCCCCTACAGTTGCTGACATCTCTTTGAGGCGCGCGTGGAATAGTACGCGCCGTCGACTACTTGGGCTCAGTCCGGACGGTTACCGGACGGTGGGACGGCGAGCCATTTATTGGTGGTACGGTGGCCGGAAATCGGGATCGGAATCCCGGCGGCGCGTTGGGGCGTGAGGACCGTTGCCTCGCGCGATCGGCCGCCTCCTTTGTTAGCATTACTGCTTCGCAGAAGGAGGTGACCGCCTGCCACTTCTCCTCGCTCCGAACCATGGCTTGTACCAAGGCCCGGCACGAGAGATCGCAGCCGCCGATCGCCCCCACGAGGACACGGCGTTGCTCTGCCTAAGCGGGGCACACCTCCACCGTGTGCTCCACCGTGTCCTCCGGGTGGTCCACGCAGTGCCGACACCCGGGCGTCGCTTCCACACGAATTCGGTGCAGGAACTTCCCGAACTTACCGTGTTCGATGAGAACCTGCGTCATGCGGAAGGTGAGGACGCGCCGTGAGGTCTTTCCAAACACGCTTCAAAGAGGGGACTTACCGCCATAATTGTGGTGTGTCCATCTTTGACCTAAGAGTGCCCAACCCGAGATACATTACCATACAGCCGCTCTTACGTGATTATGACGTTATTACACATCTTTCTGTAGATATTTTGGAAACACAGATATTTTGTGGATATTATCTACGTTTCTATTGAAATCAAATTAGAAATTTGTGTAAAAGTAATCCAGTAAAGACCCTTTCAAAGTCTGCTATTTTGCGTGAACTTTGGCCCTTCATAATGTACTCATAATTAAAAAAAGCGTAACAGACAGATAGAAAAATAAATAGAGATTTTTCCTTTATATATTAGCTTCTGCCAGCGTATTCACCCGCGTAAAGTAAGTTTCTCCATACAAACTTTGGACTCCCATTTCATCCCTTGAGAAAGAAAGAAAGAAAAAGAAAGAAAACATTTATTTGAGACTCGCATAGGACAAACAACAATAAAAAAAAGTAACTACTTAATCTATAAATACTTAACTTAAAAATAATAGAAAAAACAATATTAAAAAATAAAAATAAAAGACCTGTAAACCTGTGTGTAGACCTGTGTGTGTGTGGGGGTAAATGTTGGAAAATCTGTTCTTACTCTTTGTAAATACCATAAAAGGAATTTCTGAGCATAATTTCAGCGTTCTAGGTCCAAATGTTCGAACTGGGTGTTCATGAATCTGTTTGTGTAAGTCAGCATTTTGCCTTTTATAAGTAAAGAATATGGATTAATTCATTAAACCCCAAGCGTATCCCCTTTCTATTGTGTCTCTAATTACGGTATTCGAAAAAAAATAATCCAGTGAATCCAAGCAATACTACAACACAATAAAAGTCACAAGCGACTAATATAAAGATTTACGACGTGTCAAGTGTCAGGATCAGTTTAATTCTCGTAGTGCAGTCTACCATTAAAGTTGCCCCTAACTTGATGGTCCCGTAATTCTGAAACGTGCTATTATGAAAGCACTCGATATTTTAATCAGAGAACGACGCACTTTCTCGACAAAGACAAGATATGAAAAGTACATAAGGAAACTTAATTATAATTTGAGCCGCTTGGAATTGAAACGCTTTGGTCATGGGGTCCGAGTGCACGTCATTTTTTCAAAGATATTTTCTCACCGACTGATCGACACTTTGCTCGTTTTTTGCCCAAAGAATTAACATCGCCATTCAACGTGACATCGCTGCTAGATTTCTGGGCATGTTTCCTGCGTGTTCAGATGACAGCGATCTGGAGGAGTACTTCGACGTCTAAGTTTTTTTTACTTGCTTATGTACTCCATTATCACGGTTTCAGGCGAAAGATGTCCACTGCTGGACATAAGCCTCCCCCAAGTATCGTCAAAACGACCAGTCCTGTCTCCTAGCCAAGTTACAACCGTTTCGTATCGAATTGTAGAAAACGATAAGTTGGTAGCCATGTTGACGCTCCTTAGTCGGCCGCTCGTTCTACAATGTCGTTCTACAATAACAAAGGATGTAGCGTTGATCTATCATTTTAAACGATGTGAACTTGCCTACGAATTTTCTATTCGTTTGTTCTGACCACGTGACTTAACGTTGAGATGATATCATTCCCAAGCATTTGATTAGTTTTTGACTAGCATTAACGATTGCAGATTATCAACTTGGCTAGGGGTGCTGTGCATAAAGCACTGGTTTACAAAACGCAAATGATCGCGGCAAGCGAAGTCTTGTTGTGTTGGAGCGAGACGATAAGAAACTCCGTCGCCGTCCTAACTCGCACGTTTTATAGCGACTGTGATTCTTGGTTTTTTTACCTAACATTTATGATTTCATCGAGTTGAGTAACACATTGCAAGTTTAGCATTGTCAAATGTATTTGCTGTAGGTGGGCTTTTTTTCAGATATATGACAATATTAACATGTTTATTGAATGAATATTTATAAATTTACATAAATATTTATAAATTAAGGGCGTGCGTAAAGGTACAAAATTGTATTCTACCTGAACTAAGTATAAACCTGTACCTCAAATAACTAACTTAAGGATTATTTATGTGTTAATAAATATAAACTATAATTCATTCAACAAATAGTAAATAACTTATGAATTACTCAAATCTCATAAAAGGCCTATGTCAAAATCTGAATGATGTGATGACAAAATTTTTCGTCGAATGAAAATTATGCGAGTTATATTTGCCCATAATATGTACACTCCTAGAAGAAGAAACATGATGAGATGTATTATATGATTTAATTTAGATAATATAGGATGTTTTTGATTTTCTAACTTATTTGTATACACTGTGTCTACATCTCTCATCCAACTCTCCTGTCGCAGGTCTGCTGGAAGAAATTTCATTTGAAATAAGCAGCACCTTTGTGCTCTTCTATCTGCTTTTGTTCTTTTCATTTTTAAGTGTTTGTGTGTATATAAATAAATAAATAAGAAAATAACATAATTATAACAGGACTCTAAACCTATTAATTTAGCACTTAACAAACAACACTCAAAAAGCTTTCACATACGATACCGTACCATTTGTTTGTATAATCAAAATAATGATAACTTCGTCGAAATAGATGAAATGTCATGATAACCCTTTTTCATAATATTGGAAGGGAACATGTTAACATTTTTTCAGTCGATTTCCAATACGATTAACAACGACAAAGGATTTAATTAAATTTTTGATGTTTAGCTGTGAAATAAAAATGTTTATTTATATAACAATTAATAAACAGACAAAAATAATGAAACAGAAAAAATAGGTAGTAGTGAAAAATTTCTTTCCGTGAAAGTAGAGTTACAAGAAAGAAAGAGATGTAGACCACAGTGTGTAAGATAAAGTCAGTACAAAAAATAGTTCATCATCATCATCATTTCAGCCGAAACACGTCCAGTGCTGGACATAGGTCTCCCCCAAGTTTCGCCTCAACGAACAGTCCAAAAAATCGTAGGTAAACTTATAATATTCCACAACTTTCACACAACGCCATCTAGTCCCAAACAAAGCAGAGCTTGTGCTATGAGTACTAGACAACTGATAAACATACTTATATATTGCTAAGTACATACATAAATGATAAATAAATTACACCCAGACACAAGACAAATGATTGTGTTCATCACACAAACATTTGTCTTGGGTGGGAATCGAACCCACGACCTCCGGCATAGCAGTCAGGGCCACTAGACCAACAGGTAAGTCAAATATAATTTACTATATTATAATATACTATTATCATTATTACATGATGACGATGCCATCTAGTCGATTTCGACCACAGCGACCGCATTCCTTAACTCCTCATGGTGGGTGCGAGTTTAAATATGCTGCACAGTTATGTACCTCTAAACAAAACTCTGAGCATAGAGCGGACATGTCAGAACTCAGTCCTGTTTGGCTAAATGACATAATTATGGACATAAGCCCTTTTTATTTAATCAAAAATTTCAGTGTACCTATTTATTGATGCTATCTACTTGTATTTTCAAAGATCCAGGGACCCATTTAAATACACACACAAAATTTCATCCAAATCGGTCAAACCGTTTATGAGGAATTAAGTGACGAACACAGGTCCAGAAGAATTATATATAATAAGCTTCTGCCTTCGGCTTCATCCGCCTGAATGTAGGTTTCTCCACACAAACTTTGGACCCCCATTTTATCCCCTTAGGGGGTGAATTTTAGAAAATTCTCTCTTAGTATTCGCCTACGTCATAAAAGGAAACCTTGTGCAAAATTTGAAGCTCCTAGGTCCAGTAGTTTCGGCTGTGCAAAATTTTAAGTTCCTAGTCCCAGTAGTTTCGGCTGTGCAAAATTTTAAGTTCCTAGTCCTAGTAGTTTCGGCTGTGCAAAATTTTAAGTTCCTAGTCCCAGTAGTTTCGGCTGTGCAAAATTTTAAGTTCCTAGTCCCAGTAGTTTCGGCTGTGCAAAATTTTAAGTTCATAGTCCTAGTAGTTTCGGCTGTGCAAAATTTTAAGTTCCTAGTCCCAGTAGTTTCGGCTGTGTAAAATTTTAAGTTCCTAGTCCCAGTAGTTTTGGCTGTGCAAAATTTAAAGTTCCTAGTCCTAGTAGTTTCGGCTGTGCAAAATTTTAAGTTCCTAGTCCCAGTAATTTCGGCTGTGCAAAATTTTAAGTTCCTAGTCCCAGTAGTTTCGGCTGTGCGTTGATATGTCAGTCAGTCAGTTTCTCCTTTTATAATATACTAGCTTCGCCCGCGTGAAAGTAGGTTTCTCCATACAAATTTTGGACCCTCGTTTCATTCCTTTAGGGGATAAATTTTGGAAAATCCTCTCTTAGTGCTGGCCTACAGCATAAGAGGAAGCCTTGTGTAAAATTTCAGGTTTCTAGTCCCAGTAGTTTTGGCTGTGCGTTGATACGTCAGTCAATCAGTTTCTCGTTTTATATATATAGAAGAAGAAGAAGACAATAGTGAAATAAACATCACAATAATTCATACTATTAGCGTTTCAGGGTCGTGAAGGATGTTAAATAGCAGATACAGTATTCGAGACTTCTTGCGAAGTCACTTGAATATTTTGCGAAAACCTGAAATATATACTTTTTAAGTTCGAACACAAAACGAATACAAATATTTTGCAATCGCTCAAGTTTATTTAAAACTCTTCGGAGACATCCAAATAACAGACGAGTCAATGATGGGCTGAATGAGTGTTTGGGCAAGGGAAATTTTGATGTTCAAACTCTGAAGGTGTTTAAACGAGTGGGACCTTTAGTGCTACGTACTTCGAGATTTGAGATTAAATTCTCATAAGAATTACATTGTTCACTTACATGAGAATATTAAAAATCATACTAATATTATAAAGGCGAAAGTTTGCGATTGTGTGTGTGATAGTGTGTGTGAGTGGAAAGTGTGGAATGAGAGGTCGAAGTCTTTGCTTTTGTGTTCGAGGACCAAACAACAAAGGGCAAAGAAAAGGGAAACCGTTTTCCTTTTTAGAATTTCCCCGTGGTCCTAGCGAAGCTAGAAATTAGAGTGAGGTAAATTTTAAGTTTGCTCTGCACTTTACCTACAAATGATAAAAATAATCAACGCCTCCTTTATTTGGATTCATTATTATTATCCCCGAAGAAACCGCGCGACATGAGACACGTTTTTAATTCCACCTTCAAAACCCCAAAAGCACTCGACATTGTCTCAAAGACTTGAATAGGGTCCCCCGCTAACGAATTCAAGCCACGTGGCAATATAGTTAATTGAAACGAGTGAAGCCGGGTGAGCAACAAGTGCGTAAATTAAACCCTGCAAATGCTTATCTTCGTCGTCTGGGATCCATACTCCACGAGGATTTACTTTATCGTAAGTTTCTTGTTTATGGCGTGGGCAGTATTCAGGACTGGCATGAATTGTGGCGATGCTTGGGGGAAGCCTATGTTCTGTAGCAGACGAGAAGAATCAAGAATATTTCAAAATATACCATTTACTGACACTTTTCAATTGTAAAGAAGTCAATGAGACAGAAAAGTCATGCTAATTACTGATATTCTCTATGGAAAAGAATGTGCAAGAAACTCCATGGATACTCTTTTAAATCAGGGTATATAATATATAAACGTAAGCGGAATCCCTTGTCGGAGTCAATAGGTGCAACCTAGGGGTTTTTAAGTCAAGAGTGAATAGGTTACTTCTAGGCAAGCGTGGTCCATCGTCGGCCACATTATCGCTTACCATTAGGAGAGTATTGGTTAATTCAACCAATAAATTAAAAAAAAATACATCTTTTAGTTTTACGATGACGGTTTAGGTTGCATTAAGAGGGCAATGTGATTGTTCGGAGAAGTTACTGGGAGCTTAGCAACCGTAGGGGCCCAGTAGAGCCGGTAATCGCCAGAGCCACGGATATTGCTGAAAGGGTTACATGGTCGTCGAACACAAAGGGCAACTAAAGGGCACAGGTGGGTTTCTGAAAAGTCTGACGCGGTCTCTTATTCCATCTTAGAGCTAGAGAAGACATTCGACGTTCTTCCACGACTGTCTGTGGAATATACTAATGTCTTGATGTCTGTGTGATATTCTATTATCTGGTTTTGATTTAGTTACATTTGATTGGAAAAGCACGGTAGATTAAATTCGATCTGTAACAAAACAACTAAATTCTATATTTACGACAAACGGATCCCCTAAAATGATTAAACTATACCTTACCACTTAATACATCCAATTTGCGCATATATATAGCCGTTCCAGAATTATGCTGCCCCTAAATTTAGTACTTAATTGATTAACAAAGTTACGGAAGCTCGCTTTAGGGGACTCCTATTTCTGAGTGTACGGCTACTGGTAACTAGTTTATCCTGCAGTTATGTATCGGCTGCTCTTTTCACTGAGTAAGTTCGTTTGAAACGGTGTGAAGTTCTTCGGCATGCTATTGAAACTAGAGAGATGGAACATAATATCCTAATAAAGACGAATGCTATGTGAATGCTTGTACATTTATAATATAATAGGTCTTTACCTATCAAACTGCCGTTTTTTAAAACGGGTTGCTTTAGTGTTATATCTTTGGATTGACTTGGAATTATAAGTTCAAATAAACTTTATATTAAAGGTACGTTTATTCTTTTTTTTGAAATTAGGTATTTATTGGTTTCTTTGTGTTTTGTATTTTCTGCAATATCGCAGTACTTATAACCGTTTTTGTATGAAGTTTAAGAAAACTGGCATTATTTTGTATTATGTGGAAACAATAGCGGTATGCAATATTGATAATGTATACCTACGGACTTAAAACTGCTAATGAATGGGATGTCTATTTTTGTTTCAATCACGTTCTTAGTTTTCCATATGTCGCAATAGTTTCCCACCAACCGGGGGTTGTCCTTGGATGCACTAGCATAGCGCGTACAGGGTTAATCACCGGTTGGAAAAGGGCCTCTGCGAGTTGGTTTCGACCCCTTGTACGCCTTGAAAAGGTCCAGGACCTCAGGGTCCTGAGAGAAATAAATTTATAAAAGTAATAATAATTTATTATTTTATCGTTACACACCTACAACAGCGCCGCCCCAGATGCCGCGATAGAAGACGCTCCGGTGCGTTGGAATCGCAGAGCGATCAAGGCAATCAAGCCTGGCCACCGTAGGCGCGGGCTTGCGGATAATAATAATAATAATAATAATAATAATAAATCTTTATTACCAGGTTTACAATCATACAGTAGAGATAGTCATACGTGGTTTGCAATACATACATGTATAAAAATTGTAAAATTAACACACAGTTAATCACCTCTCGACACCCAAGCTAAGATTAAACTTGTATTATGGGTGTCAGGGCTCTCTAAATTGAATAAGATTATACAACTGAGTTCGGAGTTACATCATGTTTCTTTAGATATATCGTAAGTAAAAACAACAGAGGTAAAAAAGATTTAGCTATATATGTAGAAATTGGAGTAAACTGAACTAAACAAATAATAATTAAATATAAAAATAACAATTTGTGTGTAGTGTTAATGTTTTGTGTAGTAATGTGCGTGTGTGTGTGAGGACATGTGGCGCTGGGGAAAGTTTGAAGAAAAGGGAAGGTATAAATTTACGTGTTGATAATTCTTTCGACTTCATCATAACTAAGAGTGATAATCCATTTAATGATTTGAGATTTGCAGTTAAATTTATTGAGTTTGTAAATGTTACAATGACTATTGACAAAGTTGTAAATACGACTACCAAGAATTTGAAAATGACGTTTAGCAAGTGTAGTTCTGTGTCTCACTATGGGGCACACGTTAGAGATCCTACGTTTTGACAAACGCTCCAGATCCAACTGCAGGAGAGAGTGTTTACGCAACGTACAGTTTAGCACAAAGAGTTGCCTCACAGTCAAGACTTGGCACTCTTTATATAATAGTGCGGTACTATACCGATAGTGCTTAAAAGTCATGACCTTTAGAACAGCTCTCTGTGCCCTTTCCAGTTGCATCATACATGTTTTTGAAGCGCCACCCCAGACTGTTATGCCAAAAGTCAGTATTGATTGGCAAAGAGAAAAATAAACCAAACGTAAGGTATCCGCATCAGCACTATAACGCAGGCTCTTAAACACGGTGATCAGTTTTCTAACTCTGCCAGACAAAACCCCAACTTGGGCATTCCATGTGATTAGGTAGTCTATCAGTACGCCCAAGTATTTCACATTGGTTGCTCTTGTTAAAGAGAGGCACGAGCATTGGTTCGGGTACGTGTTACAAATATGCGCTTTAATCACAAATGAGTTATCCGGTTGCGAAGAAGATTTTAATGAGAAAGTGATATATTTTGTTTTTTCCACATTTAGGGTTAGACTATTTGCTGTTAGCCAAGACATGACAATGTCAAGAACGGATTCTGCTCTTTTTTGAGCTTCATCCCAATCTTCAGCATGTATAAGTAGGGCCGTATCATCAGCGTACGAATAAATGGAACAATTTGGGAGAGATAAATTACATAGGCCATTAACGTACACTAAGAAAAGCGTAGGGCCCAAGATGGAGCCTTGAGGCACCCCATATGACAATTCACATTCATCACTAACATATGTGTCGATTTTGACGCACTGCGTTCGTTCTGATAGGTAACTCGATAAGACTGCAAGTGCAGGACCTCTAACTCCAACTTGTTCCAACTTTCTTAGAAGGATGGGGACAGAAACAGTGTCAAATGCCTTGGAGAGGTCCAGAAACAAACCTAAGCACTTAGACTTTTTATCCAAAGTCTCAACAACATCATCAATTAGGGCCGAGAACGCTTCTTCACATGACTTTCCTCTGCGAAAACCAAATTGATTATTGGAAAGGATGTTGTGATCTTCTAAAAAAGACGTAAGCCGATTGTTAAGGACCCTCTCAAAAACCTTTGATAGAGCAGGCAAAACTGAAATTGGTCTATAATTGTGGACACTGCTCCTATCCCCTCCTTTATGGATAGGATGTACGACCGCTCTTTTTAAAACTTTCGGGAATACACCTTCAGAAAAACAGAGATTACATATGTGCGTGACAAGGGGTACGAGAAACTGTTTGCTCAATTTTAGAAGTTTTGAACTGATTCCATCCCATCCTGGGGCTGAATCAGCACGGAGCCCCATAATAATAGATTCAACTTCGTCATGATCAGGAGCGAGTAGGACCATTGTGTTCACCTGTGGATCATCCTTTAAATATGATACGTGTTTCGTACCTGCATTAGTGTGCCTAGCTGCAAGCTCCTTGCCAATATTTGCAAAGAAATTGTTGATCACGTTCAATGAAGCCTTGCAGTCTTGATTGGATATAGACAACAACTCCCTAGGAGAGGATTTAGAGGTTTGTTTGTTAATTATGCTATTTATTACGTTCCAAGTTTTTTTAGGGTTATTTTTGGCCCTCTCCAGTTCATTTTTCTCGTAATTAGTTTTAAGCCTGTGCAGAAGTTTGTTGCAAAAATTACGATAGCGTAAATAGGTTAATTTAAGAGTGTAATTATCCGGTGTTTTTTTCTGTTCTCTATGCAAGTTATCTCTATTTCTAATGCATCTTAGCAGTCCTGGGGTGATCCAAGGCTTGATTATTCGCAACTTAGAGGGAACGCTAATGGTTATGGTATTATTACGTATGATGGACACAATAGTATCGATAAGAAACTCAGTAGCCCAATTAGCATCACTAGACAACAAAATGGAACTAAAGTCAGTTTCCGCAATTTCCGAAACGACTTTAGGTAGATCTACTTTCGAGAAGAATTTAGACATTTGACGTTTTGCCGTATTTTTAATACTAACAAGTACCGGGACATGGTCGGTAATATGACTATCTATAATAATAGATACAACAGATTTCTGCACTCTAATCATGACATGGTCCAAACAACTTTTTTCCCTGGTAGGTGAGGTATAGGCAGGTAAGAGTCCGTGCGATGCTGTCAAGTTCATGTATTCGTTATAATTTGAATCATTAGTACTTGGGCTAATGTTGATGTTCATGTCTCCTACCAGAAATACGTTTCTACAGGATAAAGAGGACAATATAGTATTGAGACTAGTTAAAAAGTTATCTATTTTGCGAAAAGATGGAGGCCTGTATATAGCGATGATTAAAATGTCAGTGAGTTTGCAGATTAGGCAGTTAGCGTCATCAAACTTCGGCTCTATAATCTCATGTTGCAAATCTGAAAGGACATAGATAACTAAACCATCATTTTTATTTAATCTGATGGCTGACGAATAGACTGAGTATCCGGACAATATTGGAACATCAGTATTTTTGTTTAGCCAGCATTCTGAAAATATTATGACGTCACACCTGATTTTTAAAGAAGATAATAATACCAGCACACTACTGAAATTCTTCGCAATACTACGTATGTTTAAATGTAGCACATTCATTGATTTACTTGTGTTTCCCAAAATCTGACAGCATTTATCAGGGGGACAAATGAACGATTCGTGGGACCCAAATGTATCCAAGCTATTGATAATTTTATTTACATTATTCATTTTTATTTAATTTAATGTAATGCGCTCTTATTGACAACACGTTTAATTTCATATTGATCCCCAATATGTCATAACAAAACTGGTCATGGTAATTACCCAATATAGTAAGAAAGATATAAAGTCTTTGATTATTGTTCCTAATAGCATGATGTAAAGTGAAATGAGTACAATTGATCGAATTTATTAATAAACTATTTGAATAGTGACTGTTTTGAATGTTTGTGTGAGAATTGTATTTTTGTGTTATCCATTTTTGAGTTGTATAGTAAAGGTTATTGTAAGTATGTAAAAGTGGTTTTACGGAAAATGTACAAAAACTTAAAAAATAAGAATATAGATAATGCTTATAAAATAACAAAATAAACTTTTCTAAACCAATTAAATAATTATTTTTTATCATGCAATAAGTTTTGAAAGCTGGATTCCGAAAGTATAAGTACCGGTTTTTCCCCTTCCTTCCTCCGAATAAAAATTTTACCATTAGTAGTCCAACAATACTGACATCCATTGTTTTTCGCATACTTTCGTGCCTCGTAGAAAAGTTTCCTGGCAGTCGCTGATAGACGATCGGTGACATATATAGGGAAACGATCGCCAGTCAAGTTCGCATGCTCACTGTTTAGTTTTTCGGAAGGTGGCTTCCCTTTATTGAACTCGCGTACGGCTCGTAGTACTCTATTCTTCAAACTAACAGATTGAAATTCGGTAATTATTTGTTTCGTAGGACCTTGGTTACCTTGCACTCGATAAATGTCTCGAATGTCTTCTGGTTTTATTTGCACTGCCATGGATCGACATACACCCGTAACTATATCCGTTAAATCACTATCATTTTCTTTGTCTTTTGGGGAAATATTACGCAGCTCGATCACGGCAGACCTATGATTCACGTGCATATCCTGAATTTGTTTTTCTAGCTGGTCTATATACTTTCGTTGCTCTGAGCGCTCACTTTCCAGCCTCCCCATACGAATCCTTATGTCCTCGTATTTGGTGTTTATTAATTTTGCAGACTCTTCAATATCAGTCCTAATGTTTTGAAGTTCTTCGTTTTGAGCTCTTAATTCCGTTAACGATCGGAACGGAACGGATGACGAGCAATGGGTAGCTCGCCATCTCCTCATCCTATACGGACCGAGCTCGAGTCGTCGACGGCGCGTAGTGTTCCACGCACGCCTCAAAGAGATGTCGGCAAACCGTAAGGGCTCAGCAGAACCGATGCTTGCTAGCGGCGCCCTCACGCCCCAGCCGCCGGGATCCCGATCCCGATTTCCGACTTTTTGGACGGCGAGCATTGGGTAGCTCGCCGTCCGACCGTCTGGTAACCGTCCGGAGCAAGCCCAAGTCGTCGACGACGCGTACTGTTCCACGCGCGCCTCAAGGAGATGTCAGCAAACCGTAGGGGCCCAGCAGGGGTCCATACAGCAAATATGTGTATGGTCCACCGTAGGCGCGGGGGCTTGCTGACGGCGAGCAATAGGTAGCTCGACGTCCGATCGTCCGGTAACCATCCGGACTCGCCAAAGTCGTCGACGGCACGTACTGTTCCACGCGCGCCTCAAGGAGATGTCAGCAAACCGTAGGGGCCCAGCAGGGTCGACGCCTACTGGGGCCAAGGATCTGATTTTGAAAGGAAGACTCGGCCCTGATACGAAAGGCAAAGAAGGAGCAGGAGTGGGTTTTTAGTCAGTAAAAGTCTGACACGCCCTCTCGCTCCGCCCAAGATCAAGGGATGTCATTGGATGATATTACCACCTACAAAAAAAAAAAATTAAAAGGATACTTGTGATCCTAGAACGCTAAAGGCAACTGAAGTAATATAGGTGTGGTTTTAGTCAGTAAAAGTCTGATACACCGTCTCGCTCCACTCTAGAGCGAGATAAGTAATTAGATGATTTTTCCGTCTTAAAAAAGAAACCTCCAACAGAGTAAGTAGGTCTTCTTTTACCCAAGGATTAACTCGTAGAGAATACCTTGTTGAATTAAACCCGCCTATGTACCACTACTGTACATAAAATTTAAATAAATAACTAAATAAACTAGTATTCTGACGGCACATCCCAACGTTCTATTACCCACAGCTGGAAAACGGTGCTGGAACGATGAAAATTTAATGGCGTTCGCGTCTGATTACAAGGTTGAATATTTTAACACAAACAAAACATTGGTAATTGAAAGGATTAGTTCATAAATATATGATAAGGCTACAACATCATTAATTTTATAGATTTAATTTTATATAATTTATTAATAATATAAACATTTTCCGGCCACTGCTACATAGTTGTCTGGTATTTTGCTGAACTGGACCTATTTGGTGCAGCCGTGAGACACACAATGTTGTTGTCATTTTCAGGGTTACGTACCTCAAAAGGAAAAAACGGAACCCTTATAGGATCATTTTGTTGTCCGTCCGTCTATCTGTCTGTCAAGACGCTTTATCTCGGGAACGCGTGGAGGTGGTTGCAATTATAACCGTATACTCAAGTCTGCGGCCCCTTAAAGCTGTGAAAACATCACAATTTCTGAGTTACCGAGAAAAAAAGATCTCTAAACACACTCAAGGAATCAAAATTCATAGGCTACTTTCCGTTGACCTAAAATCCTGAAATTTGGCATGAAGTAGGTTCTCATATCACAAGTATAGGAAAAAATCTGATAACTGTAAATTTTAGTTACGTCACAAAAAAAAAACTTTTTTTGCTATTCAGAAAAATCTTCGTAACTCAATTCGGGAAACGAAGTGTTTTCATAGGTAAGTTTATACGGAACCCTCAGTGCGCGAGTCCGACTCGCACTTGCTTTTTTATGTTAAGTTTCTCAGACTCCAGGTGCTAAATAAAATTAGCAATTAAACGTAAAACGGTGAATACTTTCTTATAACTAGCTTTTCTGTCACACCCTTAGGCAAAATTCTCCCTCCTCTCTTTCCATCATTCTCGAGCCCGCGCTTCCTCGCTCCATCATCATTATCATCATTTCAGCCGATAGACGTCCACTGCTGGACATAGGCCTCCCCCAAATGTCGCCACAATGAACGGTTCCGTGCGTCTCGCATCCATTGGATTCCCGCAACCTTCACCAGGTCATCGGTCCACCTTGTAGGGGGCCTTCCAACACTGCGTCTTCCGGTACGCGGTCGCCACTCCAGAACTTTTCGACCCCAACGGCCATCTGTTCTGCGAGCAATGTGCCCTGCCCATTGCCACTTAAGTTTGGCGATTCTTCGTGCTATGTCGGCAACCTTGTTCCACCTTCCTCGTTCCAGTCCTGGTAAAATCTATCCAGTTCGTCCCGCTATCTCCATTGTGATCTGTTAGAAACCTCATCTTTAAATATGGTATTTGCAAGACGACATTTTTTTTTTGCGTTTTGCCTCGTCGTTTTTACTGCGTACATCGAATGACTGGAAAAAATTGCCAGCAGCGGCTTTTCCATTCGATTATAATTTAGTTATCTTCAAAACTGGTGTGAATAGACTCTTAATAAACTAGTGTGCTTCACTATCAACGTTTGCATCACTCCTTACCATCAGATGGAATCGCAGTCAAGCACTAGGTTATATGAATTAAAAAAAAGAGTGTGTGTACTTATGTACACGCGTTAGAAGTTATACTTCTTTGGCGTATGGAAAAAAAAACTAAAATGCAGTAGTGATTAACGATAAATATTAAAATTAATCAAAAAGATTTTATTTAAATAAAAAAGGTTTTATTAACTTAAAAATATGACTACACAGTAAATAAACATTCAGCATTTAAGGTTAATATAAACAAGTATAGAAAATTTATTAATTTTTTTTATTTATAAGTACATAAAATTTGTTAATATACCAGAAATAAAACAAAACGAAAAAAAAAAAATTTTAGATAATAATGTAATAATTTTTAATTAACGATGTAAATAAATTATACATACCGACAATTAACCTCAAATCTATAAATGCACTCAAAACAGTTTATTCAAATCAGTTTTATCACTAATATTCAATATATATATATATATAGATATACTAATAAATAATAAATTATTAGTATCACCGTCGTATATGAAATTGATTTAATAATAACACCAAAATAATATTTATTTATTCACACTGTTTAATTGTACTCTTACGAAACACGTGTTCTAACTATAAAAATACTAGAATATACAACTTGAACATAGTTATCAATTTTCATGCATGCCACCTAGAACTAACTTCACGATGTAGAATTTAGGTGTCGGTGTGCGCGCGCATCGTAAAAATTCACTCTCATCATTTTTCTCTATCGCGCCAAAAGAAGTATAACTTCAAAAAAAAAAGATCGTAAATAAAACTCAGTATAATGGTTTTACTACTATTATTTCTCACAACCCACAATTTTTACCTAATATCTACTCTCCTCATGGAGTAGTCTCAGAGGAAATTACCTACTTCGAGACTGACAGGCACGGACGTATTACGTAAATTCAGCTATTTTAATTTTCGGAACAGACAGTAAGATATTCAATTCAATATTTCACAACAGTTTTTATGTTTGTTCGAAATTTTCCCTTACCAATTGACAGATGTACAACACAAAACAATACTGAAAAAAGTTTTATCTTTTTGTTATTGGAAAAACATTGATTTAGGCCCGTGCTTTGCTTGGACGCCATGACGGTGCTGCCAGTTGTTCTATGGTAAGGCTGCATGCATTTTCTTGGCTGTGCGACCTGTGTACCTGGCCATTGTTGGTCATGCAGTTAACCATACAACCATACCTTTTTTGACATCAGACCTGGCTACGCCACCATGGCGTCCCAGTGAAGCACGACCCTAAATATTGGCCGGATCGTTGGACGAGAAACAAGAACCACATATTGACAAGAGCCGCAGTTTGACGTGCACGCCCCCCAGCTCCGGCTTCGTCGATCCTCACCGGGATCCCAGCTCTACGGTGAGTGCTGTGACGCCGCCCACACTACCCCAGCTGCACGTCGACGAAGAGGACGCCGGCCGCCGGGTTGCACCCCAACTAACGGAGCGAACCTGGAGAAGGGTGGCACAAATAAGTGGGGATTAGCAATAAAAAAGAGAGGTCTATGCCTAACATTGGGTAAAGTCGGACTGCGTATGATGAGGATGATGATAACAACTGTAGCGACACCATGACGACGCAAAATAATATCTACGCGGTACATCATTTCCAGCCGCTAGTTAGTCTCTCCGCGCCCGCCACAAAGTCCGGACAATTATAATTATCCGTGTTAAGTTTTGCGAATACATTCCTTGTGCGTACAGCTAAAGAGTGGAATTCCCTGCCAGAGTCTGTGTATCCTGATTGTTACAACCTGGGGATTCAAGTCAAGATTGAATAGGTTACTTCTAGGTAAGCGCGCTCCATCATCGACCGCATCGTCGCTTTCTATCAGGTGAGATAGTGGTCCAGCCCGAGCCTATCAACAATAAAAAAAAGGAACTTACCTTGTGAACCCCTAATGTAACCAGTGCTAAAGATTGTTTCATAAACGAACTCTTGTATGACATATCAGTTTTGATTTGCCCTTTAGAAAACCCGCAAGTATATCTACAAAGAGGCAGTCTAATTTACTCGTGTAGAAACCCTTAAAGGACTGCTAGAACAAATAACAAAATTTTTGTTTATTAGGCACTTAATAAATAGCCTTGTACAAAAACAACGACGTGAAGGGAAAACCATACGCATTCAAGAACACTTAAATTAGCTTCTCCGAAAATAAATACGCTTTAATTTAAATTATCATCATCATCATTTTAATTGAAAGACGTCCTCTGTTGGACACAGGCCGCCCCAAGTGCTTCTGCGTTTTTTGTTGCCTCCACAACGAACGATCCTGTGCGTCTCGCATCCATCGCATTCCCACGACTCTCACCAGGTCATCAGCCCCATCGACCATCTCTCAATTTCAATCAATTGTCTAATTATTACCAGATCATTTTACAAAGTAAATTATGTAAGTGACTTCTGTATGCACCACAAATTTTTAATTAGTACAAATACTTAAAGGGCTTATTAGAAAAGGTCTTGTTATTATTTATGTAAAGTCTCAATAAATAATATTCATAAACAACAAAGTTATTAGCGTTTGTTTATATCCCAAAATGTCACTCATTTTATGGACTTGTACAGGCTATTTATCAATGAATAAATGAGGATCAAAATAGAAAAACACTGCGCGTAGATTTTCAAGTAGCAATAATTGTTATGCATGATTGATTCTATTATGAATTTGCCAATTATGACAAATTTTCGTGGACAATTTTGGGATTTCGTTTTTTTTACATTTGACTACAAAAATATGATCAGTAACGGGTTCGGATAGAGCCCCATTTTTTGTACTAATTAAAAATAGAGGTGTATATGCGTGTACTTAGAATCATAAAATAAATAAATATACAGCCTTTGGTTCAATAACCCCTACTACCTATCCCGCCACCGGTAAGTCCCCTCTTTGAGGAGTGGCTGGAAAGGCAACACGGCGTCCTTACCTTCCGCATGAAACAGGTCCTCACCGGACATGGTAAGTTCGGGAGGTTCCTGCACCCAATTCGTGCGGAAGAAACTCCCGGGTGTCACCATTGTGTGGGTCGCCCAGAGGACACGGTGGAGCATATGATAGAAGAGTGCCCCGCCTGGGCAGAGCATCGCCGTGTCTTCGTGAGGGCGATCGGCGGCAGGGATTTCTTGCGCTGGGCCATGGTCCGGAGCAAGGAGGAGTGGCAGGTGGTCGGCTCCTTCTGCGAAGCAGTACTTAATGCTAGCAAAGGAGGAGCTTACACGTGCACGCGCGAGGCAATGCCCTCGCGCCCCAGTCGCCGAAATTCTGATCCCGATTTTTCCGGCCACCGTAGGCGCGAGCTTGCGGACGGCGAGCAATGGGTAGCTCGCCATCCGACCGTCCGGTAACCGTCCAGAGTGAGCCCAACTCGTCGACGGCGCGTAGTGTTCCACGCGTGACTCAAGGAGATGTCAGCAACCGTAGGGGCTCAGCAGGGTCGAAGCCTATTTTGGGGCCAAGGGTCTGATTCTGAATGGAAGACTCGGCCCTGGTATAAAAGAACAAGTGTGTTTTAGTCAGTAAAAGTCTGACACACCCTCCCGCCCCGCCCAAGAGCGGAGGATGTCATTGGATGATTTTCCCATCGAAAAAAAAATCTATCCCGCCACAAAAATCACTCGTTATATTCAAACCCACGTAAGAATTCTCTTTTAAACACAAAAGAACAGCGTTGCCAGCTGTAAAACGATTAAGGCACAGCTTGGCTTTGTTTAGTTTTTCTTCATTAGGCACCAAATCCCATTTGCTTTTGCCCCTCAATTGTTATTTTTAATTAATGGCAATTATGCCCGTGCGGTTTTCTTCAGGTGTTCAAGATGTTCTTTGATTCACAAAGAACTTCTTGAACACCGTTTGAATGGTTAGTCAAGTGGATATTAAGAAATTTTGTTTATAATATTATATTTGATATTTTTTTTCGACTGTCCTGTTGGTCCAATGGTTCCAATGGTCCAATGGTGGCCTTGACTGCTATACCGGAGGTTGTGCATTTAATTCCCACCCAAGGCAAATGTTTGTGTGATGAGCACGATCACTTATTCTGTGTCTGGGTGTAATTTATCTACATTATGTAGGTATGTATTTAAAATATATGTTTATCAGTCCTCTAGTACTCATAGCACAAGCTCTTAGTTTGGAACTAAATGTCGTTGTGTGAAAGTTGAGGAGGCTGAGACCAATGAAATCGTATTTCTGAGGTAACCAAACATAAAAAAGCCGAATCAAGAACCTCCTCCTTTTCTTGAAGTCGGATAAAAAGAGGTTGCTGCGACGTCGTAACCTTTTTCTCAGCTAGCGGTCCTCGTAGAACTCAGGTTCATTATTCTCAGGAACAGAGGCATTTCACTGCAAATGTCTTTACCACATTGTAACTATTAAAAATTATTAAATAAAAATAATAATAATAATAATTATTATTTTTTAAACTAATTATTATAATTAATTAAAAATTAATTAATATTAATTATTAATTATTATTATTTTAATTATTATTATTTTTGAAATTATTTTAATTAATTATTAATTATTATTATTTTTATTATTATTTTTTATTATAATAATAATAATTATTATTTTTAATTATTTTTTTGTTTATTATTAGTAATATAGGTTTCTCACCTGTTTTTTAAGGTGGAAAATGATCCAATGACCTCTCTCTCTGGGTAGAGCGTGAGGGCGTGTCAGACTTTTACTGACTAAAACCACACCTGTGTCATTCAGTTTCCCTTTGCTTTCTAGGACTATGTGTTTCCTTTTCAGAAATTCCCCGCAGTCCTAGCGGGCATCGGCCCTGCGGTTTGCTGACCTCTATTAGAGAAACGCGTGGATCACTAAGCGCTGTTAACGACTGAGCGTGGTCTGGTATATCCAGAGCTCACTTAACCAGGACACTGTAAAATTATATGTGGGTATTCAAAACCTAAGTAATGAAGCCATCACCTCAAAATTCAGTTAGCACTTTTCTTCGCTTAAATAAGTACCTAATTCACCACAGAAACGAGTAGGCATAAGAATTTTTAAAGCGGCCTCGAGATTGGGGGAAACCATAAATATGGTCACCTCAAAATTCAGTTAGCACTTTTCTTCGCTTAAATACCTAATTCACCACAGAAACGAGTAGGCATAAGAATTTTTAAAGCGGCCTCGAGATTGGGGGAAACCATAAATATGGTCCCTTCAGTTTTGTCGTATTGTAATTAATCTTGTTTGAGAAATGAGCCCGAAGATGCAGGCCGATACTTTGATAAATAGATTTTTGCTTCTTACCAACTCGTTCGTACCGTTTGACGAGGACCAAGATCTGGATTTCTAGAAGTGATAATGAAAATTTCAAATGCTTTTTTTCGTGGTTATCCATCAATAGACTTCTCCCGCTCTGGAAGGAGCGAGAGAGAGTGTCAGATCTTGGCTTTATCATACTGGAACAATGTAGATAAGAGGGTAAGCTTATTGAGACTAATAAAATAATCACGGAATAAACACTTAGGGAAACGTTTTTTGAAGCTACGGGGAAATTGAGATCATGAGAGCCAGAGTGGCCTAACTATATATTTTTCAATACTGATCCCATTTGAAAAAACTGCTCAGCCACATTGTTTTTTCAAATAAAGTCAAAATAAAAATAGAATAAGACCACTCTGGCTCTCATGATCTCCATTCCATCTATGACATCCAGGAAGATGCCTTTGAAGCAATTTCCACCAAACCGATTCGTAATAGCATAGCACAGGCTCCCGGAAAGTGTTGTGAAAGTTCCCTAACTGAACTGTTGCAAAAATCAGTTGAACATAATACGTGTTTCCAAATTATTTGAAATACACTCATCAGTTAATAGTCGCTAGTGTGTCTTGCAAGACAAGAAAATTAAACGTGTAGTGACATCTATGGCGTCACATAAGAACTAATCCTGCATCGCGCAATTAAAGTTCTCCGCGCGATTTGAACATATAGTAGTTACTGGTGAGTAACTGCCCGAAATCATCTATCGGGCAGTTACTCACCAGACATAACACCCATCTGGCCGGAGGTCCTCCCTTTTCAACGGAGGTTTGCGGGACTTTACACTCTGTTCCGCCTACCTCCAAACTGGTGACCCCGACGTGAAAAGCTATGGTTAAGTAGCTGCAGATGCCGATTTTAAGATCGAGAAAATCCTCTACAGTTATCTGATATGCTTAAGTGCACGTAGGTCCTGGGTATCTTGTAATTCTATGGAGCAGTGGTGGCCGAGTGGTAACGGCCCCGACTTACGAGTTGTAGGTCGCGGATTCCAACCCAGTCAGGCACATTACTTTGTGTAATTTATTTCATCACCACTGCTCTCAAAACGATGAAGGAAAACATCGTGAGGAAACCGGCATGTCCTGGAACCAAAAATTCGAAGACATGTGACATTCATCAACCCGCACTGGGCCCACGTGGTGGATTTCGGCCCATTCCCTCTCCTAGAGAGGAGGCCTGAGTCCCAGCAGTGGGAATATTAAAGGGTTGATTATGCTATGCTATTTGTAATTCCGCACATAGAAAAAGACGACAGGAAATAGAAGGATATTGTAACCAGAATCTTTTATATTTATCTCTGTATATAGTTTTAACATTACTGTCATTAATTTTTGCAATAATGAAACTAATTATGATCTTATATATGTTGCGGCCAGATCATAGAAATTGATCACTTCATGATATAGCCAAGTAAAACTGGCCAGATCGTTGTAAACTTTAAAGTTTGATGATATTTCAATCCTCGTTTGGCCTACTTTAATATCATAGAAATTCTACATCAATGATATGGCCAAACGAGGATTGACATATCATCAAATGTTAACGTTTAAACGATCTGGCCAGTTTTAATTGGCCATTTCATAAATATATATCTAATAATTATCCTACTTTCATTTTAAGTGTTTTGGGCAGTTGGGTTTAATCTTTTGTGTCAGTATCTATAGCTAATAGAAATAGCATTTTGTACGTGCATAATATTGTCCATATATTTTTTTTTAATTCTTGATAGGTTCGCGCTTGACCGCTATCTTACCTGATGGAAAGCGATGATGCGGTCGACGATGGAGCGCGCTTACCTAGAAGTAACCTATTCACTCTTGACTTAAAGATTCCCGGGTTGTAGCCATCAGGAAACACAGATTCCGGCAAAGAATTCCACTCCTTAGCTGTACGCACAATGAATGTGTTCCCAAAACGTTTCGTGCGTATGGTAGTATGATATATAAATGATAGTATGGTTCTATTCCTGTAGGATCGGTAACTTTTACATCTTTGTATTTTCCAATTTTGCCCCTAAGTATGCGGGTCGCGGCGGAAAAAAAGCGCCTTTGCCAATTTCTGTGAATGATTGCAGATATTTGGGGCCACACTATAAGTGCGTGGAAATATCGGTGCTTTAGTTCCTATCGACAGCGTATGAATGTCGCCTTTTATTTCGTAACCATGGCCCGCGATTTATTAGAAAAGAGGTTTGATTTGAAATATTTTGGTAATGCAATTAGGGGTTAGCTTTTTAGGTTAGGTTAGGTTAGGTTAGCACAATTTTAGTCAGTAAGAGTCTGACAGACCCCTTCGCCTGCCCCAGGCGAAGGACATCCATGAGGATTTTCCACCCCGGCAAAAAAAAAAAAGGTTAGCACAATTAGTATATCTACACAATTAATGCACGTAATTAGTATACCTTTATACTATATGTTTTATTATTTCAATGATTTGTAGGTACTTTTTGTTTCCTATTACTCTTACACACGGTGTCTACATCTCTTTTTTCCAACTTTCCTTTCGCAGGTATGCTGGAAGATATTTCTTCAGAAATAAGCATCAATGAGTACCTACCTATTTTTCTGTTTCCTTGTTTTTGTCTTTATTATATATGTGTATATGAATTGTCAAATAAATAAATGTGACAGCCTCAATAAAATTATCTTTTTGTAAAATATTTAGTCTATTCTAACCTAGCTACTAGAGAGTAGTGGTGGCCGAGTGGTAACGGCCCCGACATACGAATTGTAGGTCGCGGGTTCAAACCCAGCCAGACGCATTACTTTGTGTAATTTATTTTATCACCATATCTGCTCTCAAAACGGTGAAGGAAAACATCGTGAGGAAACCGGCATATCCTAGAACCAAAAATTCGAAGACATGTGACATCCACCAACCCGCACTGGGCCCGCTTGGTGGATTACGGCACTTTCCCTCTCCAAGACAGAGGAGGCCTGAGTCCCAGCAGTGGCAACATTAAAAGGCTGAATATGTATTTATGTGTATTTAATCTAGCTACGTACATTTATTTCTTTCTTATCCTTTCTAAATTGTATATTTTATTTACGTATTTTACATTATTTGTGTTGTTTTACACTGACAACCCTATATCTGTCTCCTTTCGTTCAGTTTACCCAAAGGTTGTCTGTAAGAGCAATGTCTTACAGAAAACCTTTGGGTAACAACGCAATCCCTGTGCCATAGGCCGCTATGTTTATAAATATATTTCCTGTGATAAAATGAGGTATAAAATGAGGTATAAAATGAGGTATAAAATGAGGTACAAAATGAGGTATAAAATGAGGTATAAAATCTACACTAAAATTATAATGAGGTAAAGTTTGTTTTTTTGTTTGTAGGGTAATTTCTGAAAGTACTGGTCCGATTGCTAAAATTTTTGACCGACAGAAAGCTGCTTTTTTTCTCAGAGACATAGGCTATATTTTATGTGCGCGGGCGAAGCTGCGGGCAAAAGCTAGTAAAGTATATAATAGTAATTTATATACAAAAACAAATGCATTTAGACGTCGAGGTACTCTTCCACATCGCTGTCAACAGGGTAAGCCAGAAACGTGTCTAGAAGACTGACAGCGCTGCCACGTAGAACGGAAAATAAGTTATAAATATACACGCAAACCTTGCCCCTCTCTAGGAATTATTTCTGTATCGTGGGTGAGTCCACAAATTTTAAACTGACATACACAAGACATCCAGACCTGTCTATCGATTACACTTCGGGGAGTGTGCGTTGGAATTGCACAATTTAATTCCACCAAGTCCGTTCCATCATCGGACCACTAGACGTACGGCGTTGCGCCATCGGTACATGGTGGACATCCCACCCATACGTACAAAGTGTATTGGGAACACATTCATAATGCGCACAGCTAAGGAGTGGAATTCCCTGCCGGAGTCTGTGTTCCCTGATAGCTACAACCTAGGGGTCTTTAAGTCAAGAGTGAATAGGTTACTTCTAGGCAAGCGTGCTCCATCGTCGGCCACATGCTTACCATCAGGTGAGATAGTGGTCAAACGCGAGCCTATCAATAATATAAAAAATTAAGTCAAGAGTGAATAGGTTACTTCTAGGCAAGCGTGCTCCATCGTCAGCCACATCATCACTTACCATCAGGTGAGATAGTGGTCAAACGCGAGCCTATCAATAATAATAATAATAAAAAAAGACCTGGAACAACTATCTGTAGGTTATACAAATATTTGTTCCGTGCAAGAATGGAGGCCACGACACGTGCAGAGTAGCTTCTAACCACAATAATCAGTGGGTATATCGATTTGACAATTTGTTTTTTAAAGATCCGAACCTAAAGGGTAAAACGGGACCCTATTACTAAGACTCCACTGTTCGTCCGTCCGTCTGCCTGTATCTGTCCGTCTGTCACTAGGCTACATCTCATGAACCGTGATAGCTAGACAGTTGAAATGTTCACAGATAATGTATTTCTGTTGCCGCTATAACAAAAAATACTCACTGAGGGTTCCGTACAAACTTACCTACATATGTAAATTGAATAGTTCAATTACCGTATGGAGTCTCGAAGATTTCTCGAATCGCAAAAAAGTGTTTTTTTCTTGAGACGTAACAACAAATTTTCTGTTTTCAGATTTATTCTTTCTTTTATTCCTACTCGTATATCTATACTATATGACCTTGCTTTATGCCAAATTTCAGGATTCTGGGTCAACGGGTCCCTATGAATTTTGATTCCTTTAAGAAAGTCCAAATGCACGTTTTTTGCAACATAAACGGCCGTATCTTTTTTTTTCGTTAACTTAGAAGTTTGATTTTTTAACAGCTTCTAGGTAACGCAGATCTTAGTGTATAGTTTTAATTTCAACTCGATACGTCTACGCGTCAAGGATGTGCGCCAAACAACAAGGCGTCGGGTGAGGACGGAATTACGGCCGAACTCCTGAAGGCGGGTGGAAAACCGGTCCTTAAGGCCCTTCAGAAGCTATTTGATTCCGTCATACTCGAGGGAAAAACGCCACAGGCGTGGAGCAGAGGCGTGGTGGTACTCTTCTTTAAGAAGGGCGATAATGCCCTGCTTAAGAATTATAGGCCCATCTCGCTTCTGAGCCATGTCTACAAGCTGTTTTCCAGAGTCATCACGAATCGTCTCGCGCGCAGGTTCGACGACTTCCAGCCTCCCGAACAAGCCGGATTTCGAAAAGGCTTCAGCACCGTGGACCACATACATACGCTGCGGCAGGTTATACAGAAGACTGAGGAGTATAATCAGCCTCTCTGCTTAGCGTTTGTGGACTACGAGAAAGCCTTTGATTCGATTGAAACTTGGGCTGTACTGCAGTCTCTCCAACGGTGCCAAATTGACTATCGGTATATCGAAGTGCTGAAGTGTTTGTACAAAAACGCCACTATGTCAGTCCGACTACAAGACCAGACCTCGAAACCTATCCTCTTGCAGCGGGGTGTGAGGCAGGGAGACGTTATTTCTCCGAAACTGTTCACGGCAGCAATGGAGGATGTCTTCAAGGTTTTGGAATGGAGAGGGCTAGGCATTAATGTCAATGGCGAGTACATCACTCACCTTCGGTTTGCCGACGACATAGTAGTCATGGCTGAGACTACGGAGGAGCTCAGTACAATGCTTGGTGACCTCAGTAGAGCTTCCGAAAGAGTGGGACTTAAAATGAACATGGACAAAACCAAAGTCATGGTAAACAGCCATGTAGCACCCAAGGTCGGGGACTCTACACTCGAAGTTGTAGACGACTACGTTTACCTGGGACAGACGGTCCAGTTGGGAAGGTCCAACTTCGAGAAAGAGATCAATCGTCGAATCCGACTCGGCTGGGCAGCGTTCGGGAAGCTGCGCGGTATCTTCTCGTCCAATATACCACAGTGTCTCAAGACGAAAGTCTATGACCAGTGCGTGTTGCCAGTGATGACATATGGCTCCGAAACGTGGTCGCTTACAATGGGCCTCATTAGAAGGCTTAAAGTCACCCAAAGGGCAATGGAGAGGGCTATGCTCGGAGTTTCCTTGCGTGATCGAATCAGGAATGAGGATATCCGCAGGAGAACCAAGGTTGCCGACATAGCACGAAGAATCGCCAAACTAAAGTGGCAATGGGCAGGGCACATTGCTCGCAGAACAGATGGCCGTTGGGGCCGAAAGGTTCTGGAATGGCGACCACGTACCGGAAGACGTAGCGTTGGAAGGCCTCCTATAAGGTGGACCGATGACTTGGTAACGGTTGCGGGAGTCCGATGGATGCGAGACGCACAGGACCGTTCGCTGTGGCGACGCTTGGGGGAGGCCTATGTCCAGCAGTGGACGTCTTTCGGCTGAAATGATGATGATGATGACGTCTACGCGTTTCTGAGATAAAGGGTCTTGACAGACAGACAGTTAGATGGACGGACAACAGTGATCCTATAAGGGTTCCGATTTTCCTTTTGAGGTACGGAACCCTAAAAACGTTTGTTGAAAATAAATAAAAGCGAAAAATAACAAATTCACACAACCAACAATCGTGTTATAATAGGTATAGTTTACCAAACAGTGGTTTTGATATTTTTATTTCATCAACAGCTAAACCAGTTAGCTACCAGTTTGGTAAAAAAATGAAAACTGCAACCAAACAATTTTTTGGCAACACTAAAACAAGATAGGAAATTCAATTCAAAGCAATCATGTTATACAAATATGTACAATATTCATGGATGGTTGTCCACTGAGCGTCGCTTTGTGTTCCCTACCCAACCGTCAATGGACCTCGGTTCAATACACCGAATAGATTTGATTTACGTATGCCAATACCCGCTGTGTTGGACACGGTCCTAAGGGGTTGCGTAGACGTAGGGACATGATTCCGGGATGTGTGTTCTGGCATAATTTGGTGAGGAGATTTAAGACGGATTTCAGATTGTCGTTGCTCCTGAGGTTTTGGCACTAAATGAACTAAGTTTTTATGTTGTGGCTGATTTTAATTTAATTTGAATGGGTAACATCTTGAAACATTTTTGTAAAGCACGAGACATTCGTCTTATTTATATGTTTTTTTTTTTTAAGGTGGGAAATCATCCAATCATTTCTCACGCTCTAAGTCGGAGCGAAACGGCGTGTCACGACTTTTACTGACTAAAACCACACCTATGTTCCTCCTTTGCTTTTCGTTCCAGGACCCCGGGGTTTCCTTTCGGACTACCTATGGCCCCAGTAGGTTTTGGTCCTGTTGTGCCCTTACGGTTTTGCTGACATCTCTTTAAAGTGCGCGTGGAACACTACACGCAGTTGACGACTCGGGCTCGGTCCGGATGGCTACCAGACGGCCGGACGGCGAGCTACCCATTGCTCATCGACCGCAAGCCCACGCCTACGGTAGCTGGAAATCGGGGTAAAGAGAGTTCCCGTCAGTTGGGGCGTGAGGAAGTCCGTTCCATCACGCGTGCGGCCGCTTCCTTTGCTAGCATCATTGCTTCGCAGAAGGAGGCGACCGCCTGCCATTCCTCCTCGCTCCAGACCATGACCTGTACCAAGGCCCGGCGCGAGAGGTCGTTACTGACCGATCGCCCCCACGAGGTCACGGCGGGGCACACTTCCACCGTTTGCTCCACCGTGTCCACCTTGCGGTTCACACAATCGTGACACCCAGGCGTTTTTTTCCGCACGAATCCGGTGCAGGTACCTCCCGAACTTGCCATGTCCGGTAAGGACCTGCGTCATGCGGAAGGTGAAGACGCCTTGAAGTCTTTCCTTAGTTACTCCTGAATGAGGAGACTTACCGCCATGATTATGGCGTGCCCAACACTGGGTTGAGACAGTCGCTGTTGCCATTCCACCATGAGATCCTGTCGAAACTCTGTCCGCCATGCCGTGACTTGGACTTTTGCTCCGGAGATTCATCTCCATGCGGAAATCGTGCATGCGTGAAAGGACTGTTGCCTTCAGATCCCATGGTGGCAGGCCAGCAAGGAGGCTCGCCACTTCGTGGGAGACCATGAGGTATCCGGATGGCCATGACCCTCTGGCATGCATTCAGCTTGGCCGTCGATTTAAATCTCGATATAAATACATATTGTATAGCAAACAATACATGAGATGCAATCTACCGTATTTTGATATTTATCTAGTTCCCTCATCATCAGTTACAAACAACTCAACATAGAGTTGGGAAGACATTTTCCCAAACGCTTATGCTTATGATCTTCTCGAATCGACGATTTTCTCCTATTTAACCATGGAGTTTCTTGCCGGTTCTTCTCCATAGGAAACGACCTATTTGGAACCGTGCACTAGCTTCTGACGGAATCTGACGTTTTATAAGTGCCCATGTAGGCCTATGTGAAATAAAAATATTTGAATTTTGAAAAAAAAAATCTGGTCCCTCAAAGATTTTAAGCCCAGTAGGTTGCCACATTTATAGCGGCTTCAGTGGCGTTTTTTAGGTCCTCCAAAGTGCGGATATAGGGACACCTTGAGCACTCTAATAAGTGGGCCATCGTCTGGTCAGGAGCACCGCGCTTGCACTGGACGTCGGAGGGGTCTATAATCTCCCATTTTGCCGAGTTGTGTTTGCAACGGCCTACTTGGGTGCGCAGTCTATTGATTGCTTTCCATATAGGCCACTGCAGATCACGTCCGAGTGGTAGATATTCCTGGGGTTGAACGAATTCGGGTGGTGGTAAGTAGTATTCTTCCCACAACTTATATCTCATAGTGGATAGTCGGTCCTGTGTGCAGCGGAGAAAGCTCTTCCGACTTATAACTCTACCCGGAGCTGCTGTATGTTTATAAAAAGGGGATGTCGAGAGTCGGATTCTTGATAGCGTTTTTCAAGTCCACATGCGACATTACTACGGACGACAGGTGGTGCGATTACGGATATAGCTTATTGAGCGGGGTTGGTTTCTAGTAGCCCGATATTATACGGCACGTTTCGTTTAGGGCGATGTAGATGTTTATGGTTGCTACTGTATTTTCTTGTGCTTCCATCCAGAAATCCTTCTTACTCCCTGAAATCATTTTTCACCGGGATCAGGCACCAAAATAAAGTAACACTTGTGGCAAGCAAACGGATTTCTACCGTTTCTAGTTTACGATATCCGTACACTTGCCAATACTTAATAAGTAAAGATTATAGATTAAACGAAAATTAATGGTTTTAGTTCTAAAGTTCGAAGCAACTGCGTAAAACTAGGGCATCAGGCTAGACTAACACAATCTAACTTATTTGTTAACACCGATAAGTTCTTGTCGATAGCACCTTGATCTGGTTACCTATAATTCTTCTGTACGTATAGCATAGTCGGCCTTATAATGTTCCCACTGTTGGGACTCAAGCCTCCTCTCTAGGAGAGGGAATGGGCCGTAATCCACCACGCGGGCCCAGTGCGGGTTGGTGGATGTCACATGTCTTCGAATTTTTGGTTCTAGGACATGCCGGTTTCCTCACGATGTTTTCCTTCACCGTTTTGAGAGCAGTGGTGATGAATTAAATTACACAAAGTAATGCGCCTGGCTGGGTTTGAACCCGCAACCTACAACTCGTAAGTCGGGGCCGTAACCACTCGGCCACCACTGCTCCCCACCACCACTGCTCCCCTGTCTGTACGTATGTTTACACCTAACTCCTCATAACCGACTTCACTGATATGGATGTTTGTGTGTATATTTGAATGGGTCTCTGGATGGTTTGAAAATACAATTGTACCCAGTAGATGGCGCTACAATCGGGTCTCTATTTTTTTTTCTGACAAAAAGCCATGTGTCAAAAAGGACAACGGCTTTCGGGAACGCTAGTTCTAAATATAAAATGAGAAACTGACTGACTGACATATCAACGCACAGCTGAAACTACTGGGACTAGGAACGTAAAATTGTGCATAAGGTTTTCTTTTATGACGTAAGCGAGCACTAAGAGAGGATTCTAAAATTGACCCCCTAAGGAGATGAAATGGGGGTCCAAAGTTTGTGTGGAGAAACCTACGTGGGTGAAGCCACTTGTAAAAGCTAGTGACTGACTCGGCAAAATTGTTCTGCCATATTATTATACTTTGGTAATTTAAAAAATAATAGAGGTTGGGGACAGGAGGATAAAAATAGCCTACTACGTATTCTATAACCTACCGAACATACACAAAATATTAGACATAATATATCTTATTATATACCACAAATTTTTAATTAGTATAAATACTTAAAAGGCTTATTAGAAAAGGTCTTGTTATTATTTAAGTAAAGTCTCAATAAATAATATTCTTATACAGCAAAGTTATTAGCGTTTGTTTCTATCTCAAAATGTCACTCAATTTATGGAAATATTGTACAGGTTATTGATTATGAATGAATAAATCGCGACCAAAATGGAAAAAAAAACACTGCGCATAGTATTTTCTAGTAGCAATTGTTATGAATGATTGATTCTATTATGAATTTACCAATTATGACAAATTTTCGTGGACAATTTTGGGATTTCGTTTTTTTATACTTTTGACAACAAAAATATGATCAGTAAACGGGTACGGATAGAGCCCCATTTTTTTGTACTAATTATAAAATAGGGGTAAATATCATAATAAAATTATAAAGGTGCAAGTTTGTGTGTATGTTTGTTTGTTTGTTACTCCTTCCCGCTCAAGCGGCTTAACAGATTTGGATGAAATTTTAGTACAAGGATACATTATATCCTAGATTAACACATAAGCTATAATGTATACAGGAGGGTAGTATTAACTGTACGCGGATCGAGCCGCGGGCTGCAGCTAGTAATAATATTAAAAAATAGTGCCCAAAATAATCGTGTATTCGAGGTATCAAATGACTAAGTGTGGCGTCGCGCCCATAGTTCCCAGGTACTTTAGTCGTCGACCTCGAATCTATTGACTCATACATTAGCAATATAAGCATAATTAGCCTTATAATGTCCCACTGCTGGGACTCAGGCCTCGTCTTTAGAAGAGGGAATGGGCCGTTATCCATCATGCGGGCCCAGTGCGGATAGATGGATGTACCAACAAGCAAAACAGTCTCAGAACTCGCACTTTTTAAGAGTGGTAGGCTTAAAGCGCTCTTATATTGGTTTTAGAACATACCATCGATCCTATATTACTTTTAGACAAGCCGGTATGGCCTCAAGAACGCTCAGTCTCATAACCAAGTCTCATATATGTATATAAGAGCATTTACTAATACTAGTTGCACTTGAGAAAAACTTGGTCTTATATGGGTATTTTCTAAGCTCGTTTGATTTTATATTAGACTTGCTAAATGCTATTGTAAGATGTCAGACTAATATCAGCATAGCATAAGTGTACTGTGAGTACGTGCATTTCTGATCTTATTTGAAACTAATATAGGATCAATAGCACTGGATAAGTATGATATTAGAGTGATTTTGGATCAACATATTTACAATACAAAAAATACATTCGGCCGAACATAGAACCTCCTCCTTTTTGAAGTCGATTAAAAAGCCGACTTCGTGTCCGTATAGCCTTAAGATTAAGTTCTTGTTCTTGTTAGTTTCTGAAAGTTTTGTTACTAATTTGGTGTACAATAAAGTTTATTCTATTCTATTCTTTTTTTTCTCTGTCGATTTAAGGTTTTATGTAAAATTGCGAGGAACCCTAATTTATTCCAATATGGAGTTATCTTTAGTATACCGAATGCTAAAATTAGAGTAAACAATCTTACATTAGTCTATTAGTGCGCTTGTAAAATGCAGCTATACTAATGGCGACACTATCAATACAAATAAAAAAATAAAATAATTAAACGAGAACAGGGAATACCTTATTTAACAAGGCGCATGAATTTTGAAGCGTAATATATGGTCTAATTAACAGTAAATAATAAATTCCAATACGATTACTGACCGTAAAACTACTTTTACTTTTATACTAAAGTGCCGTACATTATTATAAACATTAACTTCACGCAACTTTAATTTGTCTTCATGTAATTTCAAACCAACACTCACACGAACTTTTAAGTTGGATCTGACGTAAAATTCTCAAAATATTCTAACCTTAGGCCAATATAAGCCAATGCAGACTTACAAGATACTTACGTAAAAGCAATATTAGCCTAAGTCGGCTTAAATTAATTTTGGCTAGATTTCAGTAAGTGCAAACAGCATTCAATTAGACTGATATTAGAACGATATTAAACTAAATATGCTTATAATAGTGCCCAAACCCAGGCTTATATCATTATATAGGAGTGATTTAAGAGCAAAAAAACAGTAGTCTTGAGATTGTTGTAAGCCTAGTTTTTGCTGGTTGGATGTCTCCGAATTTTTGGTTCTAGGACATGCCGGTTTCCTCACGATGTTTTCCTTCACCGTTTTGAGAGTAGTGATGATGAAACAAATTACACAAAGTAACGTGCCTGGCTGGGTTTAAACCCGAGACCTGCAACTCGTAAGTCGAGGCCATTACCACTGGGCCATTATTGGACACTACTGACTCATACATAACTCTGTTACTACTCGGAAAAATAAACTTTATTATGTGACCTTCCCGAATGTCATTTACCTCCTGCACACATTATCCCGAACACAAAACGACGGCGAGCAATGGGTAGCTCGCCGTCCGGCCGTCCTGTATCCGTCCGGACCGAGCCCAAATCGTCGCCGGCGCGTAGTGTTCCACGCGCGCCTCAAGGAGATATCAGCAACCGTAGTGGCCCAGCAGGGTCGAAGCCACTGGGATCATGGGTGATTCGAAAGAGATCCCCGGGGCCCTGGAACAATGGCAAATAAGGAACAGGAGTGGGTTTTAGTCAGTAAAAGTCTGACACGTACTCCCGCTCCGTCCAAGAGTGGAGGATGTCATTAGATGAATTTCCAACCCAAAAAAAAACACAAAAATGGCATTGTGATTTCTGAAAGACAAAATTGTGCCTTCATGCATAACAGCGCTATGAATAGAAGCGTCTAACAATGTTTGTCCAAGACGGAGTTAGCTCTTACGTAAGCCAATCTTAAGCCCAGTCCTTACCCGAGACAAAAGCGGAACGGATGTGGTCCGGTCCTAGCCGCACTTCCGGCGAAATGGCCGCTCTATTGTGATAAACAAACTTGTTATTGAGATGTTTAGATTACGCAATTGTAGTGTAAATTAGGGCCTCCGATTTATAATATTGCAAATGTTGGTAGTGTATTTTGATAAATAGGTGATATGGTTATTGTTTTGTTAAGGGTTTTGACAATAGAGGGATTCATGTTTATTTTATATGTTTGTAAAAAAAACTTTTTTTATGAAAAAATACAATTGACTACCAGAAACCTTTAATTCTGGAAGTCATTGTTAAAATAACGAAGAAACAGATCCAAGAAACACTGACTTCCAAAATTAAAGTTAAGTTGCACTTTTGGTCCTTTTTTAGTTTTAGAAATCGGTTGCATTCTTTTGTACAGTTTTTTTTTATTTTCCACGTTTTAGTCGTGGTACCCTCAAAACTTAAACCTGATTTGGTAAAATCGCACAGAATCTGAAAGTATACGAAATAAAAGAATTAAAAGAATTTTCGAAATCGGCTATGTATAAATAAATATAATCGGCTATGGAGTCCTAACAAACACACACTACCTTTCTTTACTCATAGTATACAAAACACAAATAAGTTTGTATATCCAACACTATACACCTTATAAAGCTCCAACCCTTTAACAGTTCAGTTTTGATTGTCCTTTGGAACGCGTTAAGAGCTCGTGGTTGGTGATATCTTAACAGCTAATAATAATATACTTTATTTCGGATATAGAAAATCCATAATGTGTTAGTAACAGAAATACTTATACAACTATCATCATCATCATCATCATCATTTCAGCCGAAAGACGTCCACTGCTGGACATAGGCCTCCCCCAAGTGTCGCCACAATAAACGGTCCTATGCGTCTCGCATCCATCGGACTCCCGCAACCGTTACCAAGTCATCGGTCCACCTTGTAGGAGGCCTTCCAACGCTACGTCTTCCGGTACGTGGCCGCCATTCCAGAACCTTTCGGCCCCAATGGCCATCTGTTCTGCGAGCAATGTGCCCTGCCCATTGCCACTTTAGTTTGGCGATTCTTCGTGCTATGTCGGTAACCTTGGTTCTCCTGCGGATATCCTCATTCCTGATTCGATCACGCAAGGAAACTCCGAGCATAGCCCTTTCCATTGCCCTTTGGGTGACTTTAAGTCTTCTGATGAGGCCCCCATTGTAAGCGACCACGTTTCAACTATGTTAGTAACAAAATAAATTAAAACAAAATAAATTGACTTTAAAATATCATCCCCTCTTAATTCATATATTTTCCCTCAGCACCAGACCAGTGCATTAGGAAAGGACAGTCTGGTTTCGCAGCAATTACCTTCAGGATGCTATTGGAGCTCACACGTATCCTGTGCATCAAAGACGCCGTTCTCTTGCGCATGATAGCCTCAAAACTATCCGTGCCTGCCTCAGCAAACATGCCTGATGCGCTACAGAACCGTGGAAGCCCCAACAACACCCGGAAAGCATTATTATACTGAACTCGAAGAGCGTTGTAGGCCCTCTGCGTATACGTGACCCACAGACTGCAGGTGTAAAAAGTCTGGCAGTAGGCCTTAAACTGTGTAATTTTCACTTCTTTAGTACACCTAGCAAGTCTGCATCGGACCGACAACGCTGTTCTCTCTCTCTCCAAACCTGAAATAAAAAAAATATTATGTGAATACGTTCATATCCCCTAGAAGTAGAAAAATGCCAAAAAAGATCGAATTTCAGAACCTCACTTTTTTAGGGTTCCGTACCTCAAAAGGAAAAAATCGGAACCTATAAGGGATCACTTCGTTGTCCGTCTGTCTGTCAAGACCCTTTATCTCGGGAACGCGTCCAAATATTGAGTTGAAATTAAAACCGTATACTCAAGTCAGCGGTCTCTTGAAGCTGTGAAAAATCAAACTTCTGTAAAAAAATATACGGCTGTTTATGTCGCAAGTAACGTATATTTTCATGGGAATCAAAATTCATAGGGTACTTCCCGTTGACCTAGAATCCTGAAATTTGGCATGAAGCAAGGTCTTATTGTACAAGTTTAGGGAAAAATCTGAAAACTTTAAATTTGTAGTAACATCACAAAAAAAACTTTTTTGCGATTCGGAAAAATCTTCGTAACTCAATTCGAGTTCTTTTTTTTTAATTGGTGTAAACCAATGCTTGACTGCGATCCCACCTGATGGTGAGCAGTGATGCAATCATCAATGTTGAGGCGCACTAGTTTATTAAGAGCCTATTCACTCTAGCCCTGAAGGCACCTAAATTATAGTTGGACGGGAAGACCGCAGCAGGAAAATTGTTCCAGTCCTTCGATGTACGCGGTATAAACGACGAAGCGAAACGTTTAGTCCGGACCGTTGAAGTTTCAACAACGTTACGTCTACGTAAGGAGATGGCGGAATCAAGTCATGCAATTCCCGCGCACACTCTCCAATTGAACTGTTTTAATTTTTCATAGGTAAGTTTGTACGGAACCCTCAATGCGCGAGTCCGACTCGCACTTGCCCAGTTTTTCGCTATCCGCTTCACGTGAAATGCCCCAATAGTGACAAAACAAGTAATAGATACATCCATTGCATTAACTTAGTACAAGTTGCAGAAAACAATTGCATCAGGGTAGTCACCAGGTGACTGTGCAATCGGTTAGAAAGGTACGTCACATTGCACTTGCGATATTTGAATAAATTGGATTTAAGAAGGACTCGGAATACTTGGAAAAGCCTGGGAGATGTTAACGAGAGCGACGGAACTAGCTGCAGAAGTGTGGCGAACGTTAAAAAGTTTTGAATTCTTGCGATGATGCTAAGAGAGTGCCATTTTGAGCTTTTTACCCAACTACACCAGGTATTGCGGCTTGTTACATTTTAGATTTAGGGCTATATTTCACCGGGACACCATGGCGGCGCGACCAGTTGCGCCGCCATAGTGTCCGTAAGCCACCAAACTAGGCAACATACAGACACCAGAGTCGCTACACCACACTGAGACAGTATCAAAATGTACCTTAAGTGCACGCGTCCGAGTTGGTCGCGCCGCCAAATTGTTTGAGCAACCAACTCTCTATAGAGCTGTATACATTTTGTTGGTAGCGCCGACTGGTCGCGCCGCCATGGTGTCCCGGTGAAATATAGCCCTTAATCTAAAACTGCAACAAGCCGTATAGCGCGTGCCAAAGAAATATGTGTTCATACATACCTGGTGTAGTTGGGTAAAAAGCTTAAAATTGCAATGCAACCGGTGAAATATAGCCCCATGATACTCAACAAGTATCATGATGGTCCAGAGTTCAAGGCGGCCGCCTCTCATGCATGAGAGTTCGAGACAGGATAAGCATCAATGTGAATTTTTCAATTCATAGGTATGTACTTTTCTAAGTTTACCTAGGACATTACTGATACCCCGTGCTTCAGAAAGCACGTACAGTTGCTGGTTAGGTTAGGTTAGGTTAGTTTTAAGCTGTTAGTTTTCAGTATAACTGGATGCAACTTTTTTTTTTAGGTGGGAAATCATCCAATGACATTTCGCGCCCTTGCGTGGAGCGCGAGGGCGTGTCAGACTTTTACTGACTAAAACCCACTCCTGTTCCTTCTTTGCCTTCGTTCCAGGGCCCCGGGGTTCTCTTTCGCACAACACATGACCCCAGTAGGCTTCGACCCTGTTGGGCCCCTACGGGTTTGCTGACATCTCTTTGAGACGAGCGTGGAACACTACGCGCCCTCGACGACTTGGGCTCGGTCCGGACGGTTACTGAAAGGTCGGACGGCGAGCTACGACTGGATGCAGCTGAATACCCGTGTTTGACATGGAGCGACTGCCTCTCAGACCTTTACCACCCACTTACTGGGCAACACGATACTTTTTAGATAAACTGATAGTCAGACTTACTGATACCTGACTACCAGTAACGACTGTCAAATGATCTACGAATGACAATCGGGACAGCAATTTCTTAGATAATAGTCCAGTCAAATTAGACCAAAAAATAGGGGCAAGGTTTACAATAAGTCGCACCCAGCTGAAAATTGGTAGGAATGTTCAAAACACCATCATAAATGAACACATGCAAAAAAAAAAAACTGGGGGTCAAAGGTCTCAAAAACGAAAAAGAAAATCGCGAAAAACTCGTTTTTATGACCCCGAGTATTTTTTTTCCAGGTGTCGGATTAATGAGGACTTTTTAGGTTTATGATGGTGTTTTGAACCATCCTACCAAATTTCAGCTGGGTGCGAATTATTGTAACCTTGAATGTCTAAAATGACCGCACTATAAACTTAGAAAATTACATTCAAAAAACATCACATTGGTACTTGCGCAACCTCATGCATAAGGTGCCTAAACCACAGGGCCATCACGATACACATTTACTAAAAATATAGCATGAGAATAATGTAACGTAAATAAAAATGCCGTTTCCGTGTCCGTTTAGCTTCTGCAACTTTTTAACTTTAAAGACATCAAAGTTATAAAAAGTCTAGACCCGCTACAAAGTGTATCTATTTAAATTCAAATCGCCGAGTACTTGTGTTATGGGCTGTTACTGCTAAATATTGTGATAACTGCGCGACCGTTTTGAAGGAAACATTCGGAAAGTACGGACTCTACGGGCACGTCAGGATGTCTTACTTCTTCTTCTTCTTAGGCCACGCCTCCGATTCCTTTGTTCTGACGTCATCTCAACGCTCAGTCACGTGGTCAGAACAAAGGAATCGGAGGCGTGGCCTACTCGAGGCGTTCGACGGAAACGATCGTAACTTGGCTAGGGGGGCTGGTATCACGACAGAAAGTATGTTTTATTTATTTATTTATTTTACTATTTATATACACAGAAAAAGACAAAACAGATGATGAGAGTGAAAGAATACTATGTTTCTATTTCGTCATAGTTGCATATTAGTATGTATGTGTTAGTTCTATTATATTATTTAGTATGTATTTTTGTGATATTTATTTTACTATGTGTAAAATTAGTATCTTTTTTTTTGCACGTTATATTTATTTATTTATTTATTTATTATTAAATATACACACACTATCTTCACAGGCGGAACCTAATACAATAGTGGTTTCCAAACCGAAAAAAAATATAATAATTGAAAAAAGTCATAATCTTACACTAACATCCTAAAAAGCTAAAATAACACTAAACTCTATTACAATACTACTAACTATAAAAAATAAAAGAAGTACATAAAAAATAAATAAAAAACTTAACGTTAACCTATATGTAAATACAATATAAAATCAGACTTAGTACATACAGTAACAAATATTTAACTAGAACTAATAAAATTTAATAAAACTCTTGCGATTTCACTCTCATGGCTCGAAAATAGGTCCATCCTCTCATGCACTTCATTTAGTACACATATTGTGCGGGTGAGGGGTGCTTTTGACAGTAGGTTGGTTCTGGCAGCAGGTACGGCCAGCAATGGCGGCCGCCGCCGCCTCCACACGTATCGGTCTGGCACGCACAGCTTCAGGTGCAGCAGCACACCCGGATTGTGCGCTACTCCACGCAAGAGCTTTACAGCATACGCCGCGAGTGTAAATTCCCGGCGCACTCTGAGTTCGTTGTACCCCACCATACCCAGTACAAACAGTGTAGGATACATCAGTGGGTAAAACGGGTAAACCCCATAAAGTTTGAAATACAAGTGTCTTGTGAATTTATTTTGTACTCGCTCCAGCATGACACTGTATTTCGCTTCATGAGGAGCCCAAATCACCGCACTGTGTTCCAAATGACTCCTTACCAAGGCGTCATACAGTACCCTGAGCGTGGTAATATTAGTGAATCCCTGCGACTGTCTCAACACGAAACCGAGGTTTCTGTACGCTTTCTTGCAAATCTTAACTATATGATCCCGGAACGTTAGATCTGGTGTAAATAGTACTCCTAGATCTCGTACTTGAGACACTCGCTGGATTGGCACTTCCTCTACTTGGTATTCGTAGGCTATGGCAGTCTTTGCGCGCGTAAATGACATAATTGAGCATTTCGCTGTGTTGAAATAGAGTTTGTTGTTATGACTCCACTCAACCACTCTGTCTATGTCTTCCTGCAAACGCTCACAGTCCGACTCATCTTTGACCTCAAGCAGCAATTTGAGGTCATCTGCAAACAATAAACATAAACTATGTTTGACTACATCTGGTAAGTCATTTACCGTTAAAATAAATTCAAGAGGACCCAAATTACTGCCCTGGCTCACTCCTGACCTGGTGTAGTATGGCTCGGATTCGACCCCGTTGAAGTCAACGTACTGCTGTCGGTCTTTCAAGTAACTAGCGAAGAACTGTAAAAGGTGCGGCGTGCCACCTATTTTTGCCAGCTTCATTAGCAGTACATCATTGTCAACGGTGTCAAACGCCTTTTTAAAATCAAAGTATGCCGCGTCAACCTGTACACCAGCATCGACGGCAGGCGCCACCCTCACCACGAAGTTAAGCAGATTAGTGCCAGTGCTGCGCGCCGGCCGGAACCCGTGCTGCGCGTCCGATAGCTGTCCGTTTACTTGAGCCTGCACGCGGCGCTGGATGGCAGACTCGAACACTTTTGCAGGCGTCGACAACACTGCCACTGGTCTGTAGCCACTGACATCTGGACCTGACTTTCCCTTAGGAACCGGAATCACTCGTGTAATTTTCCACCTAGGGGGAAACGTTGCCTGTTTCAAACAAGTATTAAAAATATGATGCAGGGGCTCAGCCAGTACCCTACCACAGTCTCGGAACAGAAAAGCTGGAATGCCATCGGGGCCAGATGAACGCTTTGGCTTAAGCTTTAAGAGCGCTTCCCTTACGTCTTGAAGACTGAGGGTCTCGATGTGCACTCGCGCACTGTTCGCTTCCGCCTCCGCCTCCGCCGCCCGCGCCTCCAGACGCGGTTGCTCTTTACTGTACACCGACTCAAAAAAAGATGCGAATTCCCGAGCACACTCACCATCCGAGAGATGCTGACCATTCTTTACGATAACCTGTCTGTTTAACCTATTTCGTTTGGACCTAATATATTGCCAGAATGATTTCGGATCTTTTGAAAATTGATTTTGTATTTTAAGCTTGTGTTGTTTGTGTGCAATTTCTATTGATTTTTTAATACGAGCCCTGCATTTAGAAAATTCTGAATAATCACTACTCAGCTTTGTTTTTTTGAAAGTTTTATGAAGTCTAGCTTTATTCTTTATATCTCTTATGATATCCGCGGTGTACCATACATACCATATTATTTCATTGATAACTATTTTTATGTACTTATTTTCCTATTACTGTTACACAAGGTGTCTAGATCTCTATTTTCATCCAACTCTCCTTTCGCAGGTGTGCTGGAAGAGATTTCTTTAGAAATAAGCATCACCTCTGTACCTATTTTTCTGTTACCTAATCTTTTATTTTGTGTGTGTGCATAAATTATTAAATAAATAAATAAATTCATAATAGACAATAGTACAAAGGTACTGTTTATTTTCAATGAAAATTTAATTTAAACTCTAAGGCTTTGTCTTAAGAAGGCCCTTCCCGAGTCGGCTATTGTTAACGTGGTATGGTGGAAGCTTGTTGTTTCATCAAACGCAATGTTTGATAAAGAGACAACGTGAAAAAGGAAAGATAACGCCTAAACGCTCTGTTGGCTAATGCCAACAAAACATGTTGTGTAATTCCATCATTTACTCGAATATTTCACCAAAAAACAAGGAAAAACGTGATTTTTTAAAAACCTAAAAAGTTTTTGGAAAAATCTTTCTTCATTAAAAATCTCGATTTAATGTGCAAGGTTTGTATAGATATAATATATTTTCTAATATTTTTATTTTGTGAGTACATTATGAAGGGTCAAAGTTCTCGCAAAATAGTTGATTTTTAAAGGTATTTACTGGATTAGTTTTACACAATTTTTTGTTTAGGTTTCAATAGAAACCTAGATAGTATCTAGAGAAAAACGTGTAATAACGTTATAATGACATACGTAAGAACGGTTGTATGAAAATGATTGTATCTCGGGTTGGGCGCTCTTAAGATCGTTCTGTGGATGTGATATATTTGTGTTTGATGTAGCTATATTTAATTTAAACAAACAAATAAATAAATTCCAGCAGATCTGTTCAAAATATGCATACGTGTGTTACTTCTAGCTATGGAAGGACGGTCGTGTGGCAATAAAAAGTAACCGCAGCGATAAGTGCGATTCCCACGGACCTTACGCTACAATACTTTGTACAGGGCCATATCAACCTGTGAGCGAATATATTATTTAAAATAGTAACGCAATAGATATCACACTTTACACTAAGATTGTAAAGGTAAAAGTTTGTATACTGTGAGTGAGTAATATAGCTTACAGTAATAAGAAAAAGTGTTTGAAATGAAGTCCTCGTTTAGACGTCTTTGGTCATATACATTAGAATAACATGACGTCACGAAGTAGTAGCTGCACGAAGGCTGCGTTGATGTTCTTTGTCGAGGGTCACCAGTCTGGAGGCATGCGGAACAGAGAGTAAAGTCCCGCAAACCTCCGTTGAAAAGGGAGGATCCTCCGGCCAGACGGGATGTTATGTCTGGTGGGCAGCTGCCCGGTAGATGATTTCGGGCTGTTCTATATGTTCTAAACGCGCGGAGAACTTTGATTGCGCGATGCAGGATTAGTTCTTTTGTGACGCCATATAGATGTCGCTACAAACATATCGGCTGTAATTAATAATAATAAAGGAACGTACAAATGCAGACGAAGCCGCTGGTAGAAGCATAGCATAAAATAAATCTAATTCAAAAAGACATTATTTATTTATTATAAAAGTCTATGCCAATGCGTGCACCAGTGCGTGTTGCCAATGATGACATATGGCTCCGAAACGTGGTCGCTTACAATGGGCCTCATCAGAAGGCTTAAAGTCACTCAAAGGGCAATGGAAAGGGCTATGCTCGGAGTTTCCATGCGTGATCGCGTCAGAAATGAAGATATCCGCAGGAGAACCAAGGTTACAGACATAGCCCGAAGAATCGCCAAACTTAAGTGGCAGTGGGCAGGGCACATTGCTCGCAGAACAGATGGTCGATGGGGACGAAAAGTTCTGCAATGGCGACCACGTACCGGAAGACGCAGCGTTGGAAGGCCTCCCACAAGGTGGACCGATGACCTGGTGAGGGTCGCGGGGATCCATGCGAGACGCACAGGACCGGTCATTGTGGCGACATTTGGGGGAGGCCTATGTCCAATAGTGGACGTCTTTCGGCTGAAATGATGATGATGAAGATGATATTTATTATATACTTTATTGTACTTACAGCAAGACACAATAAGACATAGAAAATAGGCGTGTGTAACTCTTTACTGAACCAACTGACTGTTCCGAAACATTTTAGCTTTCCGAAAGATTGGGACAGCAGTAATGTTTTAAATGGCATTTGAAACAATTGGAATACTGAAACACTCTTTACTTTAGTGACCTGCAGTCTTTTTAAAATTAAAATTAAAATGTAAATAGTATAAATTTTAATGAACTGAATTAATTCCAGATGAATTAGTTCAGTTCATTAAAATTTACTTTAAATTATTCTCAAATCAAAATTCATTGGTGTACATGGCGCAACGTAACAGATCACGATTCATAACAGTCAGTATCTGTGTTTGTATCTTTTGAGCCATAGTTCCAAATGTTCCGTTTGTATTTTGTGAGCCGAAGTTTCAAATGTTCCATTTGTATCTTTTGAGCCGATGTTCCGTTTGTATCTTGTGAGCCAATGTTTCAAATGTTCCGTTTGTATCTTTTGAGCCGATGTTCCAAATGATACATATCACTGTTTCGGAACATTTTAGTGATTCAGATGCAAATGTTCCAATCGCAAAGATGACACACTTTGCCTACGCCTAATAGGAAAGAAAAACTTATATATCTATAAAAAAAGTAAAAAAAAGTAAAACCCGACTACGACAAAAAAAAACGACGAAACTGTTTTCATACTTTTTCAGTTTCGTCGTTTTTTTTTTTGTCGTAGTCGGGTTTTAGTTTTTTTACTTTTTTTTATTTAAATTATTTTGGTGTTAAGTCACTGTGCTTCTATACCATTTGCAAAAGCTAAATTTAAAATTTCTAATTTATAATGGTAAATTAATTTTTGTCCACCAGAGGGCGCCACATTGAATTTTGATGATATATTTTGATAAGTACCAGTGAAGCCTTTCAAATGATATCATAGTTGGGTAAAAACACATACATTAGTTTATGATCGAAAAACCAATCGGGATTATAAGAAATAAAGATGAAACTCTATTTGGAAACTCTAAACTAGCCTGTTGGTCTAGTGTTTAGTAGCTCTAATTGCTATGCTGTAGGTCTTATGTACGATTCCCACCCAAAACAAATGTTTGTGCGATGAGCACGATCATTTGTTCTGTGTCTGGGTGTAATTTATCTATAATAATGTATGTATTTAGAAATATATAAGTATATTTATTAGTTGTCTAGTATTCATAGCATAAGCCCTGCTTAGTTTGGGACTAGATAGCGTTGTGTGAAGTTGTGGAATATTATTTTTTTTATTCTTATAAAGCGAGGGCGGATCCACCGTAGTGGGCATAATGGGCCACCCCTAACACTATAGGCTCGTGATGTCACATTTAACACAGTCATGCTGATGGTGCTAACTTTTTAATTTTCGTGAGTGCACAAATTAACATTTTACATGTTTATTAATTTACCAGAGTTTGCCCCACGGCTTTGCCCACGTGGATACACTGTACATTTTTTTTTTAATTATTGTTAGGCTCGCGCTTGACCACTCTTTCACCTGAAAGTGTCGATGTGGTCGTCGATGGAGCATTGCCTGGAAGTGACCTATTCACTTTTGATTTTAAGACCCCTAGGTTGTAGCTATCAGGAAACACAGACTCCGGCAGAGAATTCCACTCCTTAGCTGTCCGCTCATTAAAAAGAAAGTAACTCTCGCCTGTTTGCTACGCTTTTTCGGTTAAACTATATAATGTTTTATGTGTTTTTTTTTTATTCTTGATAGGTTCGCGCTTGACCGCTATCTCACCTGATGGAAAGCGACGATGCGGTCGACGATGGAGCGTGCTTACCTAGAAGTAACCTATTTTGATAAAATATGATGTAAGCTTGAACCGCAAGAAAGCACATAGGCTACTTTTTACCTGGCTTCGACTTCGAATTCGCGTCATCAATAAGCAACATTCTATATGAATGACGCGAAATTATGGCTCATTAGAATCTTAGATATTTTGAGGAATTTTATATTAATTAAATCACAATCAAAAAGATCTAAAAAAAATTAAGATCGTATCTAAGATTCTTGCCAACCCTGTAATTCTTGCATTAAATATGTATAAAATGCACGTACTAGTAATCCTCCATAGCAGCTAATTTACGAATTAGCCGGTGCTAAGCAAGCAATGGAAGCAAAGGAGCAGTGGTGGCCGAGTGGTAACGGCCCCGACTTACGAGTTGTAGGTCGCGGGTTCAAACCCAGCCAGGCGCATTACTTTGAGTAATTTATTTCATCACCACTGCTCTCAAAACGGTGAAGGAAAACATCGTGAGGAAACCGGCATGTCCTAGAACCAACAAAAAAACTTCGAAGACATGTGACATTCACCAATCCGCACTGGGCCCGCGTGGTGGATTACGGCCCATTCCCTCTCCTAGAGAGAGGAGGCCTGAGTCCCAACAGTGGGAACATTAAAAGGCTGATTATGCTTATGCTTATGCTTAAGCAAGCAATGTGCGCGTTATCTAAGCCTAGCGTTGGTTTGCACTACAAGTTAGCGCGCAGTCCATTCTGTTGACGATGTCCCCTCGAGTCAGAACGCAAAGGGCAACTGAAGGACACAGGTACGTTTTAGTCAGTGAAAGTCTGACACGCCCTGTCACTCCACCCAAGAGCGAGAGAAGTCATTTCATAATTTTCCACCTCAAAAAACAAGGTCTTAGTCGTAATAAATCTTAAAATTCCTTAAAATATCTAAGGCAAAAAATTAACCACGCAATTCTTGCATTAAATATCTACACAAAGCATGAACTAGTAATCCTCCATGGCAGCTAATTTGTGAATTAGCCGGTGCTAAGCAAGCAATGTGCGCGTTATCTAAGCCTAACGTTGGCATGCACTACAAGTTAGCGCGCAGTCCATTCTGTTGACGATGTCCCCTCGAGCCGGCACATGAAATAATTATTATTTCTCTGCACTGCGAATGAACATAGAATTCAAAATTTTGTACTGGATGTGTATTACGATTTATTTTATGTCATCATATTCACGATGCAACTAAATAGAATTCTTTGTGTGTGAAATGTACAGTATTAAAAGGTATGGTTATGAAATCTTTATCTTTATGTACATATCAATAAAATGAATGGCTAAATGTGTTGCTAAGCTCAAAAGTCGAAAATGATTAGACCAATTTGAATGTACTTTTTTTAACTAACTTTGGTGAGTCTTTTAAAGAGTATTTTAATTGCACAGGAATCCGTTAAATATACATTTTTATATATTACATTCAAACGAGAGCTGTCAATATTAGGGTTTGCTGTCAATTGAAATAGTTTTTGACAGAATGACGTTTGTCGGGTCATGATAATTATTTTTGACTAACTCTTGCCAGCGGCTTCGGTCACGTGAAAGTAGAATATGTCCCAAGGAGACATAATTCCAGGATAAAGAGTATCCTATGTATTATTCTAGGATATGGTGTACAAATGTGCTTTTTTGTTTTAGGTGGGAAATCATTCAATGACGTCTCCCGCCCTTGAGTGGAGCGAGAGGGCGTGTCAGACTTTTACTAACTAAAACCCACCCCTAAATTCCTTCGTTGCCTTGCATTCCAGGGCCCCGGATTTTCCATTCAGAAGCGAACCCATGGCCCTGCTAGGCCCCTACGGTTTTGCTGACTGTCTCTTTGAGGCGCGCGTGGAACATTGCGTGCTGTCGACGACTTGGGCTCGGTCCGGTCGGTTACCGAACGGTCGGATGGCGAGCTACCCGTCCGTTGCTTGCCGTCCACAAGCCCGCGCCTACGGTGGTTGGAAAACAGAATTGGGATCCCGGCGGCTGAAGCTAGAGAGCTGTTCCCTCGCACAAGCGGTCACCTCCTTTGCTAGTATTACTGCTTCGCAGAAGGAGGCGACCGCCTGCCATTCCTCCTCACTCCAGTTGCCGCCGATCCCGGTGTTCTGCCCAGGCGGGGCACACCTCTACCGTATGCTCCATCGTGTCCTCCAGGTGGTCCACACAATGGTGATACCCGGCCGTTTCTTCCGCACGAATCTAGTGCAGGAACCTCCTGAACTTACCATGTCCGGTGAGAACCTCTGTCATGTGGAAGGTGAGGACGCTGTGTTGTCTTTCTAGCCACTCCTCAAGGAGGAGATTTACTGCCATAATTGTGGCGTGATCAGTCTACAAATGTGCTAAACATGGAAATCCGCTCAGTTGTGCTGTTGTTGTTATGTATCGAAAACGCATCAATAATGACTGACTGAAATGGAAGAAGGAAATGGAGGAAGTTTGAAAGTGGCGCCAGTGACTGAAAAGTTAAAGGGGAAACGTTTGTCTTGGTATGGTCATGTAAAGAGGAGGGATGAAACGAACGAGTATACAGGTGGATGGGTAGAGAGGGAGAGGGAGGCCAAAGAAAAGATGTGAGGAGTGATATGAAAGAAAAAGAAGTTAGTGATAGTATGAGGGATGACAGGATAGAATGGGAGAAAAAACGTGTTGCGCTGACCCCAAATAAGACGGGAGAAGGGCAGGAAGATGATGAATGACTGACTGAAATGACTACATAGTCTTATTATAAGATAGCCAATCGGATCAGTAGTGCCGATGCCTGTTATAGCTGCGGTAATAATCAAAAGAGTTGACCGTGGTCCTAAAAACCAAAGGGTAATTGAAGGAACACAGGTGGATTTTAGTCAGTAGAAGTTTAACATTCCTATTTGCTCCATCCAGAACGGGAGAAGTTATTTGATGATTTGCCAATCGTGGGGGGAATGACGAACGGGATTCGTTCCCCGACCACCGTAGGCGCGGGCTTGCGAACGACGAGCAATAAGTAGTTCGCCTTACGGACGTCCGGTAAGGACTGGGGGGATCGAAGAGAGAAGACATTGGATGATTTCCTATCTCCAACAAAACAAGGAAAAACTAGTTTCGGCAAAATCAAAGCCATTTCCATATCTTTATCTCTGTCACGTTCATAAATGCAGTAGTGTAGTCGTCCCAGGCGTAATGCATGTAATTCTAACGCGTGTCCAACATTTGCATGCAAATAAGATGTTTGTCCACTTTTCGCTCGCACACCGTCGCTTTTAATTAGTTGCCGAGATCCCGGACAGGTTATGTACCCTTGCTAAATGGAAATGCTTGCGAAGCTTGAATTTAGAGTTCTAGGAATTAAGTTCGAGCTATTTTTGACGACTGAGGCCGCGTTCTCACTATGTCGTAACGGTTAATTTATCGTCAGAGAAGACTATCGTCTCTAGCTGTTCCCATTATGAAAACTGTTTATCGTGCCACGACAGATAGTCGTAACAATGACATATGATTTACGTCACGGTTTAATCTTGTCAAATTTTTATCGTTTAACGACTGTTGAGCTAGCCGTTTCCACTATCATGACAATCTGTTGTCACCGCAAAAACAGCTGTAGGCGACAGTAAATCGTATCATCATATATGTGAACACCTCTATTAAAATGAATAAGCGACGACACTTAAAACTACACGATTTTCTGTCGACAAAGTGGGAACGCGGCCTAAGTTGGACTAAAAATTGTTCATTTAACTTAGCAGTGGAAGGTGTTACTTAAATAACACAGAACACTATATTTCCACTCTAGTGTGATAATTATATATTATGTATTTTTCAGCGCAGGATGCCGATCATCATCGAAGTTCTGTCCAGGGACTCTGTTTTGTGGGCGATGGCTGGGTAACGAGCAATAAACAAACTATTCCAGATCACAAAACTGATTTATTATGATGCAAACTTTAGGTACTCACTTCACACAACGAGCCGTGAGACAGTCGCTGAGACTAGACGTTGTGCGCACGGCTGCCGACAGAGGAAAGAGCGCCGCACCTCTGCTCGGTTCGTATAAACGTCAGTCCAGATTCTGTCAAAGTGACATGTGTCACTTTTCACTTGGCTCGTTCATTCGTTTTCAAGCTTCCGTACTATTGACTTCACCGACATATTTATATTATGGATTTCGTTACTGTATCTTCCACTTCTTTTTGAATCGATGGTAAATTCGCTACCCGGTTTCAGCCCAGTCTACGTTAACTGCAGCATCGGTGGCACTCATTAAATCCTCCAAGGTATATATGGGGCACTTTGGGCTCTCTAGCGTGTGGCTCATGTTCTGGACTTTTAATATAAGGTATAGTAACACAGTATTTATTAATAGACATTTAAACTATATGTGTTATTTGTTACCTACTTTAATTTAAGATTTCACAAACTCTTCTTGTTTCGATTATTGTCTACATTTCTTTTAATCTCTCCTTTCGCAGGTGTGCTGGAAGATTAAAAAAAAAAACCGGTCCCCTGTACAAATATTATAATTATATATGTTATATAATATACATATAATTTTATAATGATTTGTCCCGTGTGGGAACCGAACTTGCTATAGCAGTGCAACAGCCATCCGCTCAACCATTTCGCTTACCATGCCATTCTTATACTCTAACAAACTACTATAGATTTTTTTTAATATCCTGAAAGGATATTTATAACTAGCTCCATATCAACCTGCTTAATCCAGGTGTATCCTGTAAGCTAATATAGTTTTCTATCTTCATTACGCTCAGTTACATAGCGCCATATATGTCGTATTACGTCACCGAGGTACTCGTATATACAGTGGCGTAACTGGGTAACCAACCCTTGGGTAAAAAAAATCTGGGGCCCCTTATTTTATGTGAGAAATCATGAAACGACTTCTCCTGCTCCAGGTGGAGTGGGAGGGAGTGTCAAACTTTTACTGACTTCCTATCCTACCCTTCCGGATCTATGACTGGCCTGTTGGTCTAGTGGTTAGTGGCCCTGACTGCTATGCCGGAGGTCGTGGGTTCGATTCCCACCCAAGACAAATGTTTGTGTGATGAGCACAATCATTAGTTGTGTCTGGGTGTAATTTATCTATAATATGTATGTATTTAGAAATATATAAGTATGTTTATCAGTTGGCCAGTACTCATAGCATAAGCTCTGCTTAATTTGTGACTAGACGGCGTTGTGTGATAGTTGTGGAATATATTATATTATTATTATACATCAATATATCTCAGAACCCTGAGGTTCTGGATCTTTGGAAGGCGTACGAGGATCCGAAACCAACTCGCAGAGGCCCTTTAGACACTTTTAATGGAACGTGGTACAAACCGACGATTATCTCTGTGTGCGCTATGCTAGTGCACCCAAGGACAACCCCCGGTTGGTGAAAATCTATTGCGACATATGGAAAACAAAGATAATACGGCTACCTATGGTTTTTGGAGTTTTATGTGGAATGGTTACCAGGAACTATGTCAAGACTATGGGCCCTGCCTAAACAATGTTATTAATATCCATCGATAAAAAGGCAGGGGGTGACTTGCACACTCAACAAATGGGCTCCCAAAAACGGTCGCATGAAGTGCTTAAGGAGTGGAGAGGTATACTATGGCTATCAGGACAATCCCGGAAGTACGGTCAAGATCGCTACCAGCACTTTACTGGATTATACATCCTTCTCCCGAGTAAGTTCGCTCTTCCGAATCTCCACTCAAGCCAGCCAATAAAGGCAAGAGAGAGGTGGGATATTATTATTATTAGCATAATTAATTAATAATCAGCCGTTTAATGTTCCCACTGCTGGGATTCAGGCCTTTTCTCTAGGAGAGGGAATGGGCCGTAATCCACCACGCGGGCCCAATGCGGGTTGGTGAATGTCACATGTCTTCGAACTTTTGGTTCTAGGACATGCCGATTTCCTCAAGATGTTTTCCTTCACCGTTTTGAGAGTAGTGGTGATGAATCAAAGTAATGCGCCAGGCTGGGTTTGAACTCGCGACCTACAACTCGTAAGTCGGGGCCGTTACCACTCGGCCACCACTGCTCTACCATTTTTTGCTCTATTATTATTATTATATTATACTATTTTGTTTAGATTTTGGTGGGAGAATTTTTCGCTAGTTCAAAAAGAGGTACGCTAATCAGGTTTATGAGCGCCCATGGCTGGAGGCCCCGGGGCACTGAGCCGCCTCGCCTTTTGGTAGCTACGCCAGTGCGTATATACCTGGCAATATTAATTTCCCGTTACCCGATCGCAGTGACATGTTGCAGCAGGCAGTGAATAATAACAGGAATGAAGGGAAAATTATGTGGCCGTGTTGCCATAATGCTTTGAATATTTTAATGATGTTTGTTTTAATTTCGTTCGCTTTGCTGCTTTTTGTTTTTGGGTATTGCAGAGCCTCTTTCATTTGTACCTCGAACAGGCATAATAATAATAATCATAATAATAATAAGCCTTTATTTGTTACTAATTGCATGCATATATTTAAAACATTCAATTAATAAACAAAATTAGTATTTAAAAACATAGAACATAGTTTGAATATTTGATTATTTTTTTTTAATTTTTTTTTATAAACATGTCAACATAAAATATTAAAAGTAAGTATTGAAATTAAATTATCAAAATTATTATAATGTATTGAATTGAAATTAAATTATTAAATTGGAATTAATTAAATTATATTATTTTTACGAACTGGCATATCGCACTAATAATATTATAAATGCGAAAGTTTGTAAGTGTGTGTGTGTGTGTATATATGTTTTTTTTTTTAAATTGATATAAACCTGTGCTTGACTGCGATCCCACCTGATGGTAAGCAGTGATGCAATCATTGATGGTGAGGCGCACTAGTTTATTAAGAGCCTATTCACTCTAGCCTTGAAGACACCTAAATTATAGTTGGACGGGAAGACCGCAACAGGCAAATTGTTCCAGTCCTTCGATGTACGCGTAGTCCGGACCGTGAGGGTGGATACTCACCGTACGTCGGGTTGTCCGATGGTAGAAAGGAGATGGCGGAATCAAGTCATATGTTGTTTCTTTACGCTCGAACGGCTGAACAGATTTCAATGAACAAAGGACACTTTTTTATTCCGGGAGTATTTTCCTTTGGGTTAACTTTCTACTAATTAAAAAGAAATATTTAATGACTAGATTAAGATTTTATGAATCCTGGTTATCCCCTTTTTTAAGTTGGGAAATTATCCAATGACATCTCCCGCCCTGGGCGAGGCGGAAGGGCGTGTCAGACTTTTACAGACTAAAACCCAGTCCTGTTCCTTCTTTGTCTTCGTTCCAGGGCCTCGGGGTTCTCTTTCACATCACCCATGATCCCAGTAGGCTTCGACCCTGCTCCTGCGGTTGCTGACATCTCCTTGAGGCGCTCGTGGAACACATACGCGCCGTCGACGACTTAGACTCGGTCCGGACGGTTACCGGACGATCGGACGGCGAGCTACCCATTGCTCGCCGTCTACAAGCCCGCGCCTACGGTAAACACATGATATTATGGTATATGCATGGTAAGGCCATTGCCCTGGTCCGACAGAACGATTCTCCTTTGGGTATGTTTTAAATAAATAAATAATACCTGTTTGTGATTTATGTACGAAATCAGTGCCGCCAGTAACTGTAAAATAAGTGATGTAGTACACACTTAAGTTACTGAAAGCAATAAAACAAAGTAGAAAACGGTACTACATTTTATTTACGACTGCTCAAATACACTTTGACCCCTTGCACTTACGAGGACGAATCAAGAATCAATCAAAGTATTTATTTCAAATAAACCATTTACAGGTACTTTTAGATTGTCAGTCAGTCAGAAAAAATATGCTAATTGCACATTTCAAAGTGTAGTTCTCTATGAAGAAGAATGTGTAAGAAACTCTATGGACACTCTTTTAAATCATGTTATCTACTACAAATATCTCGGTTACATATTTCTTGTCGCCACTATTATGTGAGAAAAATATAAATAAAGTAAAACAATTTAAAATATATAGAAATTAAAATGAGCCGCCAGCAGCCAAGAGATGTCTCAGCCCACTCTCAACTGACAGCGTCCGTTCACGAACATGGCGCGTATATCAACACCACTCAGCTCAACCATTACGTAGGTACCTAATTTAATTTCCTACTAATGCGAAAAAGCAAAGTAAAATGTTTTTACACTACACTCTCCATTAAAATAAATCGAAGCACTTTCCATCGATGGGGTACAAATTGTCCCGGGTGAAAGGTCGCCGTCTCGAAGGGTTAACAATGAGGCGCCATTATTTCGTGTGAATTGAATTGGCATAGACGATTTAACTTGCTCAAGCTACGCGGATTTGTCGCTTCAATGACCTCCGGGGCATTCGACCCTCGGCTACAAAAAGCCGACTAGAATTTGTATAGCCTTTTGAGGGTTAAATGATTTTTCTGTCAAATAAAATGTGTGAACCTTTGTTCTGAGGGCACCAGAGTTTTGGAAAATCGATACTATTTATCGAGATGACAAAAAATCAGGTCATTTGATATCCTAATACAAAAAATCGAATCTGTGCAATGTTTCGTTTGTTCACGTACACAATGGGGCTTTGTTGGATGTTTATCCCAATATTTTGCTTTTTACATAAAGGGAGTTGTTTTTAATATAGAATATTAAAACATGCTTAATTAGCTTTTTCCTGCGGCCAGTCCCATAGGAATCGTGCATGTTTTGGTTAAAAAAGTAGGTATATGTTACCGTTAGAATACGGAATACGTTAGTATGCGCATTAACTAGGTAATTACCAGGAACAATCTGTTAAAGTGTAAAATTTGACTTAAAGTAGCTTCGACTCCTTTTTTTTTTTTTTTTGTTGCGGGGGTGGAAAATCCTCATGGATGTCCTTCGCCTGAGGCAGGCGAAGGGGTCTGTCAGACTCTTACTGACTAAAAACCACCTCGGTGTTCCCTCCCACACTTGGACCGGGGATCGTGGGAGCTGATACGCCATCCATGATCCCCGGCTAGTGCCGGCCCGCATACGCGGGCCACCTCAAGCCGGGGGGAGTGTGAGGTGTCCGCCCCCAGGTGAACTCTCGAATCTGAAAAATTGCATTATTTTTTATTTCCGTTTTAAGCTTAGCTTAGAAGTATTTTTTAATGTGCGATGAGGACTTTTTAGATTTCATTAATGATGGTTTTTTGAAAAATTCTACCAATTTTCAGCTGGGTACGAATTTTTGTGACCTCGGATGTCTAAATTGACCGGACTATTAACCGTATGCTTGGCCGTTAGTCTGCAGATTAACTAGTTAATATAAATACTTAAACATTTTTGTCCACTTTAATGGACTCAAAAGATAAGCTCTCAGATATAGGAGAAAAAAAAATTAAAATGATTTTCTTTTTTTCTTTTAGATTACAGATTATAAAGTCGATAATAGAGTGCGTTCTGGATAAGTTTACCTGAGCAATGGAATGTTGCCATGGCCTTAGAATGCTAAGGGCAAATGAAGAAACATAGGTGGGTTTTAGTTAGTAAAAGTCTGACACGCCTCGCTCTACCTTGAAGCAGGAGAAGTCATTTGATGATTTACCACTTCAAAAAGAAAACTATAGTTTCCCGTTAAAAAACAACTGTTTTGAAAATCTGTTTATATAGAAGGAGAAACTGACTGACTAACATATTAACGCACAGCCGAAACTACAGGGACTAAGAGTGTGAAATTTTGCACAAGGTTTCCTTTTATGACGTAGGTGAGCACTAAGAGAGGATTTTTCAAAATTCACCTCCTAAGGCGATGAAACGGGGAACACAATTATATTCCACAATTTGTATGGAGAAACCTACCTTCACGCGAGCAAAACCGCTGGCAAAAGCTAGTTTCCAAACAAACCATAAAAGCTATACAGAAAACCCGCAATCAATATTCCCAATCAGTCCGAACCACCAACCTGTTACTTCAACAGAAATAATAGAAAAAAAAATAAAATTATGATAAAACTGGGATCTCGAGACCGCCATTTATCAGGGAGAGTGTCAAAAATATCAACGTGCAGGTTTTCCTTAGTGGTAGGGAGGGCCACCAAGATTTATGCTCTGGCCCTCCGATCGGCCTGGATACTCCTTAGGGAGGAGTGACGAATGTATCTGGCAGACTTCAATTGTTTGCTGAAGCGGCTATTGTAGTTGGTGGATCAATAATTTGGTTAGTTCCTTAATGATGAGTAAAGCCAACTATTCCAGTAGTAACGCACCAGCTTTAGAGATTATGCTTCAAATATTCAATCAGTATAAATAAAAATAAATAGCTGTTCGTTAGTCTCACTAAAACTCGAGAACGGCTGGACCGATTTGGCTAATTTTAGTTTTGAAATATTCGTGATAGTCCAGAGAAGGTTTAAACGGTGAGAAAATATAGGAAAATTGACGAAAAAAGTAATCCGAATACAACGCCATCTCTAATAAAAAATTCATTTTAAAAATAATTATGCTGTTCTGATAACATTTATTTTTTTAATTGACTAAGAGTAAGGCGGTACGAAGTTCGCCGGGTCAGATGGTCGTAAATAAAAATCATAAATGTTCGGTTTTCCTGAACTTATCCAGATATGTTCTTCAGGAATTTAAAGTCTAAGGCTATTTATTTGCTATAAATTATCATCATATTCATGCCCTTGTCCCGTGTTATTTGGGGTCAGCGCAAACTTTTTTTTCTTCCATTCTGCCCTGTCACTCGTCATGCTATTTACTATAAATGCAGAACAAAAATGGTAATATATATGTTTTTTAGTGCAAAGACACATTTCGAAATGAGTTCGAATGTAAATATTAAAATATAATATAAAGAAGTATTATATATCATCGGACCACCAGGCGTACGGCAATGCGCCACCGGTACATGGTGGACATCCCACCTATACGCACAAAACGTTTTGAGAACACATTCATAGTGCGTACAGCCAAGGAGTGGAATTCCTTGCCGGAATCTGTTTTTCCTGATGGCTACAACCCGGGAATCTTTAAGTCAAGAGTGAATAGGTTACTTCTAGGTAAGCGCGCTCCATCGTCGACCGCATCGTCGCTTTCCATCTGGTGAGATAGCGGTCAAGCGCGAACCTATCAAGAATAAAAAAAAAGTGCTGTAAGGAAGCAAAACTCTACAAAATTTTTTTTTTAATAGGTGTTACTTTTTCTAAATTTCAAGACAAAATTAAATATCTTTTTTAAATTATTTTATTATTGTTTATTAATTTATTATAAGCCGAAAGAAGTCCTATTGAAAGCAAACTTTTTACACGACTCTATGCATATTCATATTGTATGAAAAATTATATTTTGTTATTGTCCTATAAGACTATTTAAGATGCATTGTAAGAATTTTTTTCTCTAACGTGAACAAAATATTATATAACTTTGAATGCTTTAAAATTATCATCTCGTATTCGTGACCTCACTAACCACAAAATATAATACGTCGACTGTTGGAAATAGGCCTTCCCCAAGTGTCGCTATAACGACCGGTCTTGTGCGTCTCGCATCTATCGGATTTCCGCGACCCTCACCAGGTCATCAGTCCACTTGTGAGCCTCCCAACGCTGCGTCTACCGGCGAAGTCTTTCAGCTGAAACGATGACGAATTATTATTAAAAAAAAAAACGTTACCCCAGACAGATTTTATTATTTTACTAGCTGACGCGGCGAACTTCGAGCCGAGAACCAGCACAATTCATTTTAAAATGTCATTTTAATTAGAGATGGCGTTGTATTCTTTTTTTTTTCGTGAATTGTTCCATATTTTTTCACCTTTTGAACCTTCCCTGGACTATTATGAATATTTCAAAGCCAAAATTAGCCAAATCGGTCCAGCCGTTCTCGAGTTTTAGCGAGACTAACGCACAGCTATTCATTTATTATGTATTTATACACATATATATAGATGTACCTATCATTATGTTTTTTCCTTATGTTAATTGTCAGTGAAATAATCCATTTTCAAACTGGGTTACAATTAGAAAACTATCAGTTTATAATCAGATAATAAAGAATAACATTAGTTGTGGAATATTACTGATGATCGAACAATAATTTATTAGTCTTAGTATCGTCAAAATCTAAGTTAATAAGTACGTACATTTTGTACTAAAATTATATAGGCAAAAGTTTCTGTTTTTTTTTGAGGTGGGAAATCATCCAATGATTTCTCTCGCTTTAAGGTGGAGCGAGAGAGCGTGTCAGAATTTTATTGACTAAAACGACCCCTATATCCTTCAGTTACTCTTGGCGTTCCGTAGATAGAGTTTCCTTTCCCACGCCCTAGCGGGCATCGGTCCTGCTGGACAATACGGTTTTGCTAACATCTCCTTGGGACGCGCGTGGAACGCTAAGCGCCGCCGCCATTGATGACTGGGGCTCGGTCCTTACCGGAGGGGCGGACGGCGAGCTTGCTCATTGCTCGTCACCTAAGACTCCCGACACCCGGGGCATCTGCTGTGCTTCGCTAGCATTAATGCTTCGCAGACGGAGGCGACCGCATTCCATTCTTTCTCGCATGTTTGTGTATGTGTATACTTGTTATTCTTTCACGTTCAAATGGCTGAACAAGTTTGGATGAAATAGGATTCTTTTTATCCCGGTATTTCCTTGGGATAATTGTCTATTTCCACGCGGGCAAAACCACTGAAAGCACCTAGTCACTACATAGTATAAAACAAAGTCGATTCCCTCTGTCTATCCCTATGTATGCTTAGATCTTTAAAACTACGCAACGGATTTTGATGTGGTTTTTTTAATAGATAGAATGATTCAAGAGGAAGGTTTATATGTGTAATACATGCATAATATAGTAGAGAAACACTGATAATTAGAGATTTCTAATGTGATGTCGTAAATAAACATATTTTTTGCGCTTATATTGCAAACGCTGGCTGAACCATACAAGATAGATCAAAATAATGTACTACAGTATTGTACATCTTAAAAAGGTCTAAAAAAAAATTCTGATGGTATATGACTATCTCTTAGAGATAACCCACAAAACCATTTTTTATCCTTTACTTTTTACGAGAAATAATGGCTTATTTACGAAGCGACTTTAAGCAATACAGCGTTAATCCTTATCCAATTAAGTACCTTGAATACACCATGTTATTTAAATGAATATTTTCGAAGATATTACAGATTTAAAAAGCAGGGCCATAGCGGTTGCGGTGGTATCAGCATTGCATCCGTGCGAAGTAGGGGCGGGTCGCTAGTAATCTATATTTGTAGTTTCCGCACTACATCCCATTTAGCTGTCGATCTGTGGTCTCGTCGTGGCATCGCGGTTTACTAAGTAGCGGTTAAAGGGTTAATCCGAGTTAATGAAACTGACCAATTGACGTCGATTAAGCTCGACACAATATCAATGCCTATTATTATTGAGTAGGTGTTATTATTTTAACTTTATCATTTCAAACGATGAAATAAACTGAGGGGCCGGTTTCTGAATTGAGTACCCCTTTTTTGATGTGGTAATTCATCAAATAACTTTTCCCGCTTTGGGTGGCGCGAGAGGTAGTGTCAGATTTTTACTAAAGAAAAACCTACTCCTGTTCCTTCTTTGCCATTGTTCCAGGGCCCCGGGGATCTCTTTCGCATCACCCATGGCCCCGCCCAATAGCGTGGGGTGTCATTAGATGATTTTCCGACCTAAAAAAAAGATAAACTTAGTGCATATGAATTGAAAAATTCATGTTGGTGCTTGCCCAGTTCCGAACCCGCAACTTCATGTATGAGAAGCGATTCTTTATTATTAGCATAGTGGCATATAATATTTTTTATTTTTTAGACAAAATTGATCCAATGGTCGAATCTTCAACCTCCGGCACAGCAATCAGGGCCACTATCCACTAGATCAACAGGCCAGTCAAGCCAGTCATATATTATATGCGAATAATGATTAGCATAGTAACATATATAGGGTGACTGGTAATTAGTGTACGATACTTAAACACGTGATTGTGCTCATGATAACAAACAACTTTTACTATGGGAACAAACCTGAAATCGCGAAAAAAAAATCAGCTGTTCCGTACATTTATGTTTGCCTAATGTACTGAACAGCTGATATTTTTTTCGCTATTTCGGCTTTGCTCCCATAATAAAAATTGTTTGTTATCATGAGCACAATCACGTGTTTAAGTATCGTACACTAATTGCCAGTCACCCTATATATGTAACCTTCTTTCTAACTCCACACAAATTCAATTCTTGTTCCAGAATTTTTCGAACTTGCGAGGAAAAATCGGGTACGGTTTACCCACTCAATATTTCTCCATTGCCCCAGAGGCCAGACAACTTGTAAGAATAAACCACGAAATACTTTGCTATTTCATATATTTTCCATATGACGCATTGTTTCCATGTATGGAAGCATATTCGATATCAATTTGGCAAGAAAACAGCGTCATCTGTGTTGCGATGCCGCAGTTGTAAATCAAACACATTATTTATATTTAAAGGACGCTTCAGGAAGTGTGGGGTCTAAGTTATAAACGTGAGCGTAGTAGTCAAGTACCTCCCTTAATGATTTTATGGGAAGATCAAAAGGCACTTTCAAATGTTGATCTTTACTAGTAATACAAGGTTGAGTTTTGAATGGCGATCAAAATGGAAAAACACTGCGCGTAGTATTTTCTAGTAGCAATTGTTATGAATGATTGATTCTATTATGAATTTACCAATTATGACGAATTTTCGTGGACAATTTTGGAATTTCGTTTTTTTTTACTTTTGACTACAAAAATATGATACAGATAGGGCCCCATTTTTTTCGTACTAATAAAAAATAGGGGTATATAAATAACATCACGCTACGACGTATGGAAGTAGAGCATTACCTAAAGAAGCAGCTGTCGCTCGTGTCATCATACCTTCCTTTAAGTCGCACTACCATACGATATGTTTCTCTCGCTCCAGTGATAGTGACTGCTTCTCCTTCCCTCTCTCATGACCTGAACATAAGGAAGGGAAGGGGAAGCAGTAATGCGAACGAAGGAGATGGCCACCACCGTGAGGGAACGGACATCCTCATCCGCACCGCCGCCGCCGCTCCAGGCTTCGTGGATGTCGTAGAGAGATTCCGTAGGCGCGGGCTTACGGACGACCAGCAATTGGTAGCTCACCGTTGAGCCGTCCGGTAAGGACCGAATCAAATCCGAATCCGAATCTACGGCGCGTAGTGTTCCACACGTGCCTTAAAGACATATCAACAAAAACGAAGGGGCTCAATAGGGCTAATATCCGCTAGGATTGCGGAAACGTTCTAAAGAGTTATCGTGGCCCTGGAACGCAAAGGGCAACCGAAATACACAAGTGGATTTAGTAAGTAAACGTCGGATGCCCTCACGATCCACCATAGAGCGGGAGAAGCCATTTGATGACTTCCTTCCGAAAAATGAAATGTTTCGCGCCGGCTAATTTGAACTCGGCGCTTAGTGTTATGTACAAAACACGCAAAGCGGCTGGTTACAAACGTTTTAGTACGGTTCTATAGGCTATAATAGGCTCTGTAGGTTCAGCAGACCGCCTGCCCGTGCGTTTTAGGCCATATTACTTTGAAGTGATTCGTCTCTCCAATGCTGTGTCTTTGAGTACGCGGTTGCCACACCAGAACCTTTCGGCCCCATGGCCATCTGTTCTGAGAGCAATGTGCCCTGACCACTGCCACTCATGTAAGTTTGGTGATTCTTCAGGCTATGTCCTCCTACGGATAACTTCAAACCTGATGCGGTCACGCAAGGAAACTCCGAATATTCGGACCGTTCATTGTGGACTAGCCAATTGGTCTTGTGGTTAGTGGCCCTGACTGCTATGCCGGAGGTCGTGGATCGATTCCCACCCAAGACAAATGTTTGTGTGATGAACACGATCATTTGTTCTGTGTCTGGGTGTAATTTTGAATTTAGAAATATATAAGTATGTTTATCAGTTGTCTAGTACTCATAGCACAAGCTCTGCTTAGTTTGGGACTAGATGGCGTTGTGTGAAAGTTGTCGAATATTATTATTATTTTGGGAAAACATATAGTTTTTCTTAGCTCTGGGTTAGTTTTAAGCTACATTAACGAGCCAAGCCAAGTCAATGTAGCACGTTGAGAGTACATTACACATACACATTACATTATTATTATATTATTATTAATGTGGTGACACTTGGGATAGGCCTATGTGCGACAGTGGACGTCTTTCGGATGAAATGATGATGATTCATCTTTCTAAAAGCTAAGTTTTTTATCAGCTGCAATGTCTGATCAATCCCCGCCTCCTCCTATAACTTTGACCTCTTCACAAAGGGACGAAACACCTAAATCTTCCGGACAATAATGTTTCCAGATAAAAACGGGCCTGATAACGAGTGTTATACGGGCCCTCTAATGTACACAGAAGCCCGTTTTACAAACGTTTTGAATAATCACAATAGGTCCGGTTTTCTTATGCGTTTACGTTTTTTTTTTTATTTTGTTTAAAATTTGCCTGAATTTGGTGTTACGTTTTGTGTGAAATGAAAACTTTTTTAGGCGTGCTGAGCACTTTATTTTGTGGGTTATGAATGAGACTGAGCCGTCACGCTCGGCTTTGTAACGCTCTTTCGGGTCAGGTCGGCTCCAGTCAGCAGACTGTAAATTTTTCCAAACCCACTTTAATTGACGCGCATTATCGGATCGAATTATCATAATAATATTAGACTATTAAATTATCGACTATATTGCTCTCCATTGATTTTATATTTAGGTATATTTTAGATAAAATCAATGGAGATTAATATAGTCGTAATAATAAAAATCAGTGGCCCGGCTGTTGAGTTGATGGTTTACAATTTATTTTTTTAAATACCTTTACAAAATGTCGCAAGTGCTTGAGCCAACCTGTCAACGTTTCGGTCCAACGATTGTCAATGAACTGTTTTTCGTTACTAGAAAATCGCGACAGACGTCGATTTAATGTCTTTATTTCGTTTTTTATAAGAATGTCCATAAATATAGGAGGTGCATGTACTGTTGCTAGGTATCTCCGGAAGGTGGCGTAATTGAATCAGGTAAGGAATACTAACGTAAATAAATAAGAGCATGTTTATTTCATGCTTTATGTACTGCAGAGTCTATTTTGACTGGCATAACCCCGATTTCAGAATTCACACTATTATATTATCTGTACTAATATACTATAAAGAGGAAAACTTTGTATTTTTGTGTGTATTTAATGAACTCAAAAACTGGACCGATTTTAAAAATTCTTTCAGCAGTAAAATACTATTTTATCACTGAGTAACATAGGCATATATTTTAAATGCTTACCCTGTTCATATTATGAGGTGTAAAATGAATAATAATGTAATAAAACAGCGAAAATGTTTTTTTTTTTGTTATTGTGTTTGATACAATTCTATCATGCGCCCAATGAATTCATTTAAAAACAAATTACGTAGACTTTCTTAGAGCCATTTAAATATTTAAGAATGCATTTCAAATATCTCGCAAAATAAAATGCTATGCTTTGTAAGATAAGCTTGCGAACATAAATCTTCTAAAACGTTTGAAAGAATAATGGAAACTTTTTGAAATAAACATTTCGGCTCTTACGAAAAGAAAATTAACTGTGGTTGAATGGCATTTGAAAAGAAACCAGAGGTTATCACGCGGTTGAAAGTTTTAGAAGTAAATACTTTAGTGTTTTTTGACCGTAATTGAAATTAATAGTGGACCTTGTTTTGATTAATTGTGGCCTGTTTTTAATTAACCCCCGACGATTGATAATGCACTAAGACATCATATAATAATAATTATCGTCATCATTCATCATTATTTCGGTTGATAGACGTCGCTAGACATTAACTTTACTATCGAATGAATTATTTAATTTTTAGATTTTTTTTTGCATTTTTATTTTAACTTATTGACATTTTATTTTAATTTTTTGTTTGCTATTTGTAATTTAATTTATTGTCATTTTTATTGGGTTTGACATTTGTAACTTATTTCGTTGTCATTTTTTTAATTTGATATTTGTGATTTATTTTATTGGCATTTTATTTTAATTTGATGTTTTTGTTATTTAATTTAATTTATTGGCATTTGTCTAATTGACATATTATAAATAGGATTGTTTGTATAAGTTAAATGATTGTTTTTTAAAAGGAAACAAAATTAAGTTGAATTAAAATTTGCATGCTGAATATAAGGTGGAGCATGAAGAACCTTGTACCTGTTGTATTATAAGATCTGTACCACCATGTTTCAGGCAAATAAATGAATTATTATTATTATAAGTATAGCAAATAATTGTTTGGTAAATAGATAATCTAATATATAAAAATCTCGTGTCACAGTGTCTGTTATCGAAGTACTTCGAAAAATTATGACAATCGTTTAAATATATTTATTTATAATCATTATTTTTTTTTGTGTATATTTGAGAATAGGTTTGTAGACTTTTTTTTTACTCTCCAACCCCCACTATCCATTTTATTTCTTTGATAATTTATATGGCAGAATAACGTTTAAGTTTTTTTTTTCATAATATAATCTAGTGCTTGACTGCGATCCCACCTGATCCCAGCAGTGCTGCAGTCGATGGTGAATCCCACTAGTTTATTATAGCCTTGAAGACACCTAAATTATAATCAGACAGGAAAACCGCTGTAAGTATTAAAAACAGAATTTCGAAGTTCCTCTTACATAAACAACGGAAGTGATACGCACCAGTAGAAAGCAGAGTTAATGTATTTTAACTGCTTAATGTCAACTCGTATCGTCGCCACACAGTGGGTTCCTGCAGAAGGAAAGCGCCGGCCTAGAAAGAGGTGACTGAAGATTTGGACGCGTACCGCGAGGACTGGTTTAGACGGCGTGGGAGAAGAATGTCTGGAAGAAGTTGGGGGAAGCTTTTGCCCAGCAGTGGGACAGTAAGGGCTAGAAAAAAAATTGTCAACTAATTCTCTGTTGGCTTTTGATATGGTCAGTCGGCGGTCGGTTTGGTGCAGTACATGCACGCAGGTGTCCCATTAGGTGGCCTTCAGTCTTGCTAGCAACAATGCTCAGAAGAATACTTATATCATGCGCTCTCTTCGCGAACGAAACTATACAAATGCATGATGCATGAAATATGCAATCTTTTCGTCCCAGACAATTACTGTCGTGCCAGAAAACATCGTTTACTGGCTGTTCCAACTTCCCGTACTATCGCACATTCCAAGTCGCCTATTCCTCGGACAATAGCCACCATTAACGCTCTCCTGAACTCAAACACAGGTCTTGATGTGTTTGCGGATGAATGGAAGCTGATAATGTCAGAATGTTTGAATTTTTGTGAGAAGGATGCATGACCGAGTTAAAAATTAGGTATAAGTTTAAATAGTGTAATTGGCTTCGGTCGTTCTATTTAAAAAAATAATAATGATTAAGTCAGAATTGACGCTAAATAAATTTACTTAAGCTATTCATGCCACACATTCATCAAATGAAGTTATGCCGTTCAGCCTCTCGATCTAACAGCGGCAAATCATCATCTGTATTACATAATAATCTGTGAATACTAATCAGGGAGGATCCCGTGACAGATGTAACAAAATTAATATGTATCGCGGTTCGTGGATTTCCCCAGTGACGGCGTGTCAAATATACAAATATACCTTATTAGATTCGGGGGTAGGGATGTTATGTTCACGGGTATTCGAATGAATCATTTTGTTTCATCGATTTATTTATTCGATAGACAAATTTTTTTAAGCATAAGCATAATCAGCCTTTTAATGTTCCCACTGCTGGGACTCAGGTCTCCTCTCTAGGAGAGAGAATGGGCCATAATCCACTTGGTGAATGTCACTTGTCTTCGAATTTTTGGTTCTAGGACATGCCGGTTTCCTCACGATGTTTTCCTTCACCGTTTTGAGAGCAGTGGTGATGAAATAAATTACACAAAGTAATGCGCCTGGCTGGATTTGAACCCGCAACCTACAACTTGTAAGTCGCGGCCGTTACCACTCGGCCACCACTGCTCTCTGAATTTCATGATTTTTTTTTAATTATTATAGATGGGTTCGCGTTTGACCACTATCTAAGACTCCGCTGTCCGTCCATCTGTCTGTCCGTCTGTAACCAGGCTGTATCTCATGAACCGTGATAGTTAGACAGTTGAAATTTTCATAGATGATGTATTTCTGTTGCCGCTATAACAGCAAATACTAAAATATAGAATCAAATAAATATTTAAGGGGCTCCCATACAACAAACGTGATTTTTTGCCTTTTTTATAGATAATGGGTACGTAATCATTACCCGGCTAAGCGCGAGTCCGACTCGCACTTTGCCGGTTTTTTTTTTATTATAGAAAGACTCACGTTTGACCACTATCTCACCTAATGGTAAGCGATGATGTGGCCGACGATGGGGCACGCTTGCCTAGAAGTAACCTATTCAGTCTTGACTTAAAGACCCCTAGGTTGTAGCTATCAGGAAACACTGCCTCCGGCAGAGAATTCCATTCCTTACTTGTACGCACAATTAATGTATTCCCAAAACGTTTTATGGGTGAGATGTCCACAATGTACCGGTGGCGTGACGCCGTACGTTTACTGGTACGAAAATGGAACGGACTCGGCGGAATCGGTCCATTACTTTAGTCTTTGTAATATAAGTACAGATAAATAATTCTTATTGCTACATCATTGAAGGCATAGAATATTCAACGATACCTCCGCAAAAGTGCAACCTTTTGTAAGGAAAGGAGTAACAATATAATAAGTAATTTTAAAGAAACCATTTCTGTTGAATTTCTCTGGGAACAAAATATAGGTATCGACATTTCAAGGTAGCTGAGAGCTGAGAATCAATTGTAGGAAGTAGGTCACTGCGGTTCTAGTAAGCGGTTATTCACTACAGCGATAGCACACCTACATCTAGGGACGTCGTAGTTCCTTTTCCATTACTTTGAGGATTTCATAATATTTTGAAAAGGGTCTTTGATTTTGACACAAAAATTTTAGAGATAGGTAGAGAGATTTTTTTTTCTGTTTCGTCACAATGGCGTAACGTCATAGGCATTGCGTCCTTGTTAATATTTGCTTTTTTTTTGTAGTATTTTTGACCTGGATACTAAGTCCTTTAAGCCATCGTCCTTGTTAAAGACGTGACGTAATGTTGCCACTTTATACGTATGTAATTGTTTTTCCTCTTTATTCATTTATTATTGTTATTCCCATTTATGAATTTGTCCTAAAATGTATTTTTATTTATTTTACTCAAATCCATAAGCACACAATACCAATACCGTTGCTGACGTCTGTTAGTCGATACCGTTACCGGCCCACGCTGAAAAACAGCACTGTGGACTCGTCGCATTTTGCGTGTGGACATGACATTACGCTGAGCATTATTTTATTTTTTTGTCATGGAGAATGTTAGTCTTAAGTTTGCGCCTTTTCCGGCAAATAAAGTTTTTCTTTCTTTCTTTCAGATATTTGCTAGATTCCTATTTTTTGAGGTGGCAAATCATCCAATGACTTCTCTCGACCTAAGGTGGAGCGCGAGGACCGTGTTAACTATTTCAAATCCTAGTCTTCGACGGCGTGTAGTAATCCACGCGCTCATCAAAGAGATGTCAGCAAACCGCAGGGGTCCAGCAGGGCTGATGTCCGCTAGGACCGCGGAGATTTTTGTAAAAGGAAACCCGTAGTCCTAGAACGCAAAGGCAACTGAAGGTCACTGGTGTGGTTTTAGTCAGTAAAAGTGTGACACGCCCTCCTGCTCCACCTTAAAAAAAAACTGTTTCATATAATCCTGCAAGTCACTATGACCAATCTGTCTTTGCGTCCTGAATAGAACCACCATTGGCGCATTGGATGAAATATATTTAATTGTTCTCAATTGGCCTGTTGGTCTAGTGGTTAGTGACTACTATGCTGGAGGTCGTGGGTGGGTGATTTTCAAAATTTATGTACATTTTGGGTCCCCCGGAATATTATCCAGACATAACATATTAAACGATCAAATTATTGTTATTATCATTGAATAAAAGTTTATTGAGAAGGATTTCAACATTTCAGTTTAAAAAAAAATAAGTAGTCTGAAATATATGACATTTATGCTCTTAGTGTCATAATATTTCCATACATCTACTACGTGTCTCTAAGCGAGAGCGCGTTACAAAAACCATCATAAAGATTAACCTACTCATTTTATTGTAAGTTCTGTTTGCGTAATATCTTATTGGGTAATTATTATGTAAATTATACAAAATTGAAATAAAAAACTTTATGTAATAATTATAATATAAGCCTTTCAAAATGTGTCTTCTATTTCATTCAATTTTGTTGTTCATTATTGTAACACAAATATTAGTAGATATTTGAGATTCTTTATTGGCAACATATTCTTGTCAAAGACCTCCAATCAGATGGCAACAACATATTATTCCGCCATTTTGTCTGCAGGTGTCATTGTTGTGAAAAGTGTGTTTCTTGCGGTGTAGTGTTTTTTCCACAATAAAGTTTTCATTTTAGTTGATCAGCTATAAAAACAACGGTAAGTCTCTGTTTTACTATTTTTGCGTAAATTCAAAGAATAATATTGATTAAATTTTATTAAGGTGATAGACAAGTCCAACAACATTATTTTTAACCTTCAAATGTCGAAGGTCGTTATTCAACAAACCGTTGATTTTCATTCTCGTAACGATTTGTTACGTATTTTTGTTGCGTAACAAAAAGGATGTAACAAATATGAAGCAAAGCCGATTTCATAATGGAATTTTTTTTTTCATTATGCGTACCTACATACAGGGTAATGTATTAACTAGTGCTCAATTTTTTTACTTACAGGTTATTGGACTCGATCAGCTGACGTACAAATCAATAGTGTTTCATGTACCGGATCGACCCTCCACGGGATTAAAACGATCAAAATTTCGCGGTGTAGATATAACAGTTTCCTTACTAATTATTTATAAGCGACGTATAGATACTACTCGTAGTAGCTATACGTCAGTTATGAGTATTTTTTATTTGGTTTATTACTAGTTCTTTATTAATTAAAAATGCTGATAAATAATAACTAACTTTACTATTATTTTTGTAATTACGTATTAAAAGTAATTAATAATTTTTAACCGTAAGTTCCATCACCAATGGTTTGTTTTCTGTAGGCTAAACATTTTAATAAACACTTAATGACCAAACGGAATGCACAATTTGTTCTGAGACTGATTTTGTAATTCAAGAGACTGCTTATGTTATCAATAAATGATTAAGCTCTAATTTCATTGTTTTACTAGTGTTGTGAAATAGCCCTAATATTTCCTTTTTGTTATTTTTTTGTAACGTTGGTCACTTTTGTAACGATATTCATTTTTGTAATTGTACAAAAAATTTGAAAATCACCCGGGTTCGATTCCCAACCAAGGAACCGTCCGACCGTCCGGTAACCGTCCGGACCGAGCCCAAGTCGTCGACGGCGCGTGCTGTTCCACGCGCGCCTCAAGGAGATGTCAGCAACTGTAGGGGCCTAGCAGGGTCGAAGCCTACTGGGGCCAAGGGTCTGATTCTGAAAGGAAGACTCGGCCCTGGTACGAAAGGCAACGAAGGAACAGGAGTGGGTTTTTAGTCAGTAAAAGTCTGACACTATCTCCCGCCCCGCCCAAGGGCGGGGGATGTCATAAGATGATTTTCCCACCGAGAAAAAAAAAAAAAAAAAAAACCAAGGAAAATTGTTTGTGTGATGAGCACGATCATTTGTTCTGTGTCCGGGTGTAATTTATCTATATATGTATTTAGAAATATATAAGTATGTTTATCAGTTGACTAGTACCCATAACACAAGCTCTGCTTAGCTTGGGACTAGACGGCGTTGTGTGATAGTTGTGGGATATTATATTATTATTGTTCAACCTAGATGTTTTCCCTACGGATATTTAGTACTTCATTGTTGTCATCATTGGTCCACCGTCTTGTTTGCTATCGAAGTGTCAATTACTGAACACATTGGCATCCCCCCCTAGGGGCAGAGGAGGTTACCACGACACTAATTCAATCAATTTGGCGGATTGATACATCGTGTACCGAATAACCTCTATTGAAGGTAATGCTGTGGTTAGTTTACACCCTTAGGGAAATTATGTAACATCACAAATGTGACGAGTCACACATACACCACTAATTTATAATTAGTATAAATACTTAAAGGGCCTATTATAAAAGGTCTTCTTATTGTTTAAATAAAGTTTAAATAAATAATATTCATAAACAATAAAGTTATTAGCGTTTGTTTAAATCCTTCCGTAAATTAATGGAAATATTGTAGGTACAGGCTATTGATTATGAATGAATGAATGGCGATCAAAATGGAAAAACACTGCGTGTAGTATTTTCTAGTAGCAATTATTATGAATGATTAATTCAATTATGAATTTTCGTGGACAATTTTGGAATTTTGGACAATTTTGGAATTTAGTTTTTTTTTACTTTTGACTACATAAATATGGTCAGTAACGGGTACGGAGAGAGCCCCATTTTTTTGTACTAATTAAAAAATAGTGGTGTATATGTAGTTGATTTGTTGACAACAAAACAAGGCACGCCATCAGTGGTAACTAGAAGAACCAGAGTTGGCGCGCTTTTGGCAGAATCTGGCGTTTCCGTTTGGCTACGAGGTTGACGAGAACCCGCCAGGACGGCGGACACTCTCAATCGCAGTGTGAAGACGCACTGGTACTGGCCAGCGTTTTATTGTTTGTACCTACCCACGTTTCGCGATTTCTGGGCACCAATTTTGTGTTACATAGGCCTACCGCTCAATTGGCACACGGTACCCATGTTTAGCCCATTCCCACTTAAAAGCTGGGCAGCCTTCTAAGTCACGTCAATAACCTGTGTTTTGTGCAGTACATATTACTCTCAATTTAGATTATTTTGAGCAATGGTGGCCCAGTGGTAACGAGTTACGAATTGTAGGTCGTCGGTTTAAATTAAGCAGGTACTTTTTATTTTATCAGTGACACAGTGAGTGAGTACAGCGGTGATGCTCTCAAAGCCGTGAAAGGGGACATATGCGGAAATTGGCATGTCCTAGAATAAAAAAAATCGAAAAACATGTTTTCGATTTTGACAACCACCAATCAGAACTGGGCCCGCGTGGTAAATTACGGCCCTCTCTTAGGGCCAACGCTGCTTTAAGCGGGAGCCCGCGCGGGCGCCTGCGCTTGCACCCGTCGCGTAACGTCGCGCGTTTGTCGTGTGCGGCGGTCCCCGTAGCGGAAACTGGATTATTACCTGCGCAGTGTCGCTAGTTCAACTTTAACGGTGTGCATGTAGTCGTGTCGATGGAGAACTAATGCATTATTACGCAGCAAAACGGGCGCTGGGCGCGGCTGCCCGTGACGGGTGCCCGCGCGGCGAGCTGCGACGGAGCACTTTTGTATGGGACCGCGCGGGCGTCCGCCTAACGCAGCGTCGGCCCTTAGAGAGTATGTTTGAGTCCTAGCAGTGAAAATATCTTAAGGCTGATAATTCATATACATAATTGAGCTTAGGTATATTTTTTTGTTTTGTTTCTGCATTACCATACTGAATACAAAAGAACTTATAAATAACGCTGGTGAATTCAAAGTTTTTCGAAAATTAATATCAGCATCGATTCGAACCCTCGGCCACGCTCTACCGGTGTTGCAAATTGTTGTGTGGTTCAAGTTAGCGCCAAGATATCGTGTAAACACCAAAGTTTAAAAGAAGATTACCGTGATATAACTCAAAAGATTGTATAACAGGTTATAGTCTTTTGTGTTTCATTATTGTCACTGTTATATTTGGTTTCACTAACTGCATGTATTTAAAAAGACCTTGTAGTTTATAATTTATTGAAGATTCCCAGTGCATATGTATCACACTAATATTATAAACGAAAGGTTTATTTATTTATTTAAACTTCATGTACAGTAGTGGTACATAGGCGGACTTAATGCAACAAGGCATTCTCTACCAGTCAACCTTTGGGTTAAAAAGACAATACTGTGGTAGGTTTGCACAATAAACAAATAACAGATACTTCAAACAGAAAAAATAAAATAAAAAATTTATAGTAATAAAATACATATATATGTTAAAATTATAAACTAATAAATACTATGAAAAATATCAAATTGTCTTATAAGACAACTTAATAAAAATTCTGACGAAGACCAAACTAAAGTTGAGAGGACTTCAAGTAGTAGTTCCGAATTTTACGCTTGAAGGAAAATTTACTTTCAGCTTTTTTGATGTCAAGGGGAAGCACATTCCAGAGTTTTATGGTGGAAACAGCGTATGAATTGGACATAAAAAAAGAAAGGTAAAGGTTATAGGTGTCTGTTTATTACTTCTTCAAACTCGAACGGCTGAACGGATTTGGATGAAATTTATCATACAGCTAGATCATATTTTCCGCTTGCATTACTGCTTCGCAAGAGGAGCCGGCCCCTTGCCATTCCTCCTCGCTCCGGATCACGGCCTGGACTAGAGTCGGATGCGAGAAGTCGTCGCCGCCTATCAAGGACGTCGGTGCTCCGCCCAAGCGCTAAGCAGAGTAAAATTCCACTAAATACTCCTCCGTGTTCTCTGGGCATTGCGCACAATGGTGAGGTCTGGGTATCTATCCCACACTCGATAGAGTAATAATTCCTACTGTAAAAGTTAACACCTAAAAATAAATGAAAATCGCTCGCAACTTGCACCGCGTCACAATTTGCAAGTTTCGTGCTTACAGCAAGTTGTACGGAACCCGAGCCGGGGGCATTGCTTTCTTTGCAGTGTTCATTTAGATCCAACATTTTTTAAACCCCTGCCATTTCTTACGAGGTCTGCTAAGATTTCCGTGACAACAGTTGTTTCAAAATGGTGTTGTCGTAAAGACTTTAATTTTATACTAGATGATATTATAAACCTGAAGAAGCTTTATTTTGTTCGAGTTTATGCCCTAAGAAATTGTTTAAAGCTTATTTATTATAATTATGCTTCACCATCAACGATTGTGTTACTCCTTACCTTCAGGTGGGATCGCAGACAAGCACTAGTTAACATAAAAAAAATATAGATCTTATTGGTTGCCTAGTTACTCGTTTTAATTTAAAAACCAAAGCATGTCTTCAATAACACAAACTACAAAACAGAGCGTGGTTATTGTTATAACCAAACATGGCAGACATGACCCTCCAAAAGGTTAGGAGATTAGGAACATCCAAAGAATTGTGGTATGAGTTACACTGTTTTTGTTTTTTTTTGATTATTCTACAAATGAATACTCATACTTATTCTTTTGAATTCTTCCATATTGCAAAGATCCACAACACGACACAGGAATAAATAATTCTAAAAAAAAGAATTTATGGCATGATTAAGAAACAAAGCAAGAAAGAAAGTTAAAAAGATATAAAAAACGAAAGAAGGATTGAAAGAAATAAAGAAAGATTAAAAACAATGTATTTACGCAAAATCACGCAATGTTAAGATTAGCTTACAATCACAATCAACAGATCACAGCGCAGGTTTTCATTTTGGGCTGGTGGGGATATTGACACAAAGATATCGGAACAGCTTACAATTGCGAATTACCAGAAGTATTACTCATCTGTAAAATTCTCCGCGGATAAATTATTCGCGGTATTCGTCGTTTATACCGCGTACATCGAAGGACTGGAACAATTTGCCTGCTGCAGTCTTCTCGTCCGATTATAATTTAAGTGTCTTTAAGGCTAGGAGTGAACAAGCTCTTAACAAACTAGTACGCGTCACCATCGATGATTGCTTCACTGCTTACCATCAGGTGGAATCGCAGTCAAGCACTAGTTTATATCAATTAACTGTTGTCATAAGCTGATCGCAATATTGAACAATATTGAAAAACAGAGCAATTATGTAAGATGCTTTGAAAAATCTTTTCAAGTACTGCAAGTAGACATAATCAGGTTGGATCTACTGAAGCTTTTGCTAAACAAAATAGCAAAAACAAGTTTATCAATACATTCACTGATTCTAAATCGGCAACTGAGTTTCAGTTAGCGGACTTGCTAACTTTATACCAGCCTAAAATTATTTTGATGGCAAAGCACGGGATGAAATAAATAAACATTCAAAAAGGGAGGATGTTAGAGTTTATGCTGTAAGAACTTTTATTTAAAGCTTCTTTGGTATCTACGAGTATAAGTGATCTAATACCCTTTTACTTTATTTTTGCCTATTTATATTTTTTATGCACTTTTTTCTTTCTGTTACAATTGGTTACTTTAAATAATCGTTATAATTTAAAAACCAAAGTGTGACTTCAATACGTTTGTTTGAACGTACTAATCTCAGAAACTACTCAATTTTTTTTTAAGTGTCGGGTAGTTAATTTGTCGAGGAAGGCTATAACATCACGCTACGATCCATGTACCGGAAGACAAAGCGTTGGAAGGCCTCCTTTAAGGTGGACCAACGACCTGGTGAGGGTCGCAGACAGAACCGGTCATCGTGGCGAAACTAAGCCTCCCCATCTTTCGGTTGAAATGATGATGATGATGATGATGTCGACCCACGGGAGAGAATTAGTAACCAAAGACGTGGTCCAAGCCACGAGGGACTTTGTGTGGACCGCCCGGAGGACACGGTGGAGCATACGGTAGAGGTGTGCCCCGTTTGGGCAGAGCACCGCCGTGTCCTCGTGGGGGCGCTCGGCGGCAACGATCTCTCGCGCCGGGCCTTGGTACAGTGGTCCGGAGTGAGGAGGAGTGGCAGGCGGTCTCCTCCTTCTGCGAAGCAGTAATGCTGGCAAAGGAGGTGGCCGCATGCGCGAGGCAAAGGCTCTCGCACCCCAGCCTCCGGGATTCCGATCCCGATTTCCGGCCACCGTAGGCGCGGGCTTGCGGACGGCGAGCAATGGGTAGCTCGCCGTCCGACCGTCCGGTAACCGTCCGGAACGAGCCCAAGTCGTCGACCGTGCGTAATGTTCCACGCGCGACTCAAGGAGATGTCAGCAACCGTAGGAGTCCAACCCGCACCAACTAAGCTAAAACTAAAGGATGCAGCCAGGCGATCCCTGGAAATCGCCAGGGAGGGGCGCCACTCCGGGGCAATCAGCGGTCAGGCCAGCCCCTCGGAGCCTTCTGTAAGCGATTTAGATGGCATGGAGGAGGCAATGGCCAAATTCACCGAGGTCGTGGTCGCCGCCTTAACAAACGTTTCCAAAAAAAGGGAGTAGTCCAGGAAGAAGGAAGCTATCTCCCAAGGCACGACCTCAATTACGGAGGCACTAGGTACGGTCTTGGATCCCCTCAATAAGAGGATTGGGCGGCTCGAGGCGGACCTGGCCAGTCTCCGAGGAGCTGGTCTCGAGACGGCGCCAAAAGGAGGACGCAAACGGCCACAGCCCCAGTGACAGCCCCAGCTAGAGAGCGAGGTGCTCATCCTGCTGCGGCAGGAGCTGGCTGCCTTCCGGCGGCAGCAGCAGCAGCAGCAGCAGTTCCAGCAGCGGGTGCAGCAGCAGCTCACCGTTCTGGATGGCATCGTGCTGCGCCCACCGCTTACGGAAGGTGGCGTCATACGCCGCCGCCGCCGCGGTCTCAGCTGCTGCGCCTAAGCCGGGCCTGTCGGGGCAAGACAAACGCGGGTCCACGGTGGTGGCGGAACCCGCGAGGCCAGCTCCGGCAGCTAAGCAACAGCAAAGGAAACATGTCCCCCCCTAAAAAAGGCAAGGCGGCAAAAGCTCCTGCTGTGGCGGCGAGCCGGCCTCCTTCGCTACCCCAGCCTGTGGATTCTCCGGCCAACACCGAATGGCAAGTGTTCGAGCTTGGCTTTGAGTCATCAAACGCCTGCTCGTTTTACTGAGCAGATCAACGGCGCAACGTCTCACATCACGTTAACTAGTTGTAAGGTTCAATTTACGTGTACGTCATAGCACTCCATATTTGTAATCATTCAGCACAATACATTTGACTAGCTAACAGCATTTTGAGTTTTCTTGAAGAATCCCTAAAATTCCCCAACATTTTGGTCCTTCGAGCCGGATTGGGATTATATCAGTGTATTTACGAAAAATCAGTGGATTTGGACACTTGAATCGTTATCGTGGAATTTGCCGTGGAGGTTATACGCCGGCAACGTGATTCTGGACAAAGGAAACATATACTCATTTGCGGTGTTAAGTATATTTATCATCAAATATCATCACCCAACACTCATTCAGGTAGTATCTGAGGCTATAAGTAGTTTTTATTTAGTGATTTACTTGAATATTATAACGCACCTTTACCTATCCATATGAATAGTTGTTACGTAATATAATTAGTGCAATTCTTAGGTGAAGTTATTTATGTTGGTGTTAAATTGATAGCTAAACCGTACTAGTCATTTAATAAATAGTAAATTAATGTGTTGTTCTTAATTTCGATGTTACGTAATTGATTTATTTAGGTTTGAGTCGTAATTTAGAGTACAAATTAAATTTGCATTTGGTATTCACGCAATATTAATATTACTTATTTACAGTAGTAATTTGACTATTTACAGTATTCGCATAGTAAAATTGTTAACCTTAGCAGCTATTGTACCTTAGCAGTTAGCAAGTAGTATGCTCTGTATAAATTATATTTAAGTTATTATTGTATTCGTTACAGGTTGACGACACTCGTTTCCCATCATGTCCGAAGAAAGAGAACTAATTAAAAAACGAGGAAGCTATAAGGGACGTTTAACTGTATTTATGAATTTCCTTGATGCTTTCAGTGACAAGGAATTAACCAGTTGTGAGGTCAAGGAATTGCAGTTACGAATGGGAAGAATCGAGGCTTTATACGAGCAATACGATGAGGTACAGTTGCGGTTAGAATGTCTCGTAGAAGATGTCAAATCTCAATTTGCTGAGCGTGGTGAATTCGAGTCATTGTACTACAAAGCGCTGTCTAGGTCGCAGGAGTTAATAAGTAAGTACAATAATGATAATGAGTCGATGACTAGCGATAAATGTACTCGTATCAGTCAACGTAAGCCTGTTAAGTTGCCCACGATACAGCTACCTAAGTTTGATGGTTGTTATAGTTCTTAGTTGGAATATCGTGATACAATTACCAGCCTCATTCATAGCAATGACGAAATCGATCAAATTAATAAATTCCACTACTTGCGAGCCTCTCTGGAAGGATCTGCTGCTGTTGTGATCCAGGCAATTGAGTTTTCCGCAAATAATTACGATATAGCTTGGAAGATTGTTTGTGATCGTTTCGACAACAAAAGGTTGTTGATACAAAATCATGTTTCATCCTTATTTAACTTAAATTCTATTGGAAAGGAGTCCTCTGTCGCGTTAAAGGGTTTAATTGACCAGCTTAATAAAAATCTTCGTGCATTGGAATTTAGGTGAGCCCGTCAGGTATTGGGACACTTTATTAATTTATATAATAAGTAGGAAACTAGATCAGATAACTTTTCGTGAGTGGGAGCAGCATAAAGGTCGTATAGACAAAGATAGCACTATAACATTTAATGCGTTGATTCAATTCCTTCGCATTCGCGCAGACTTACTAGAATCATTAGAAATTGCTCGAAATCAAAATAATTCCACTCCCAATAAGTCTAGTTCCCATTCTAATAAGGTGAAATCTATGGTTGTATCACAGGATTCTAATAATTCCAGCAGGGAATTAAATAAGTTATGTCCGCACTGTAAGGCTGATCACGATTTAAGTTGTTGTTCACAATTCCTTTCTTTAAGTATCGACGCTCGACTCAAATTAATACCTAATTATAAAGTGTGTTATAACTGTTTTCGTGTAGGTCACTTTGCTAACCGATGTAAAAAGCCGGGATGCAAGATATGTAAGCGCCGACACAACACATTATTACATTCATCGGAAAACAAAGTTATTGCAAATTCTAGTGGAGACAACAAATCACACATTAGCTCGTCCCATTCCGTACCAACGTCATCGCCCACTGACGCCGTGGCTAGCACTGATTCACTTGCAAATAATTTTACTTTATCCGCGGATCTTAGTTCGTCTTGTGGTGAGCGTAAACAACACGGTGTGTTATTGTCCACCGCTCTTATCAAGTTATGTGATCGTAATGATCGTAAGTACATAGTGCGAGCCCTGCTTGATAGCGGTAGTACATCGTGTTTTATAACGGAAAGTTTATGTAGGCGGCTTAACTTACATACTAGTGAGGTAAATGGTTCAGTCTTCGGCATTAATAAAGTGAGTTCTCGCGTAGGCAAAACATTCATGTAAAAATGACGTCATTAGATAATAGTTATTCGACAAAGTTTCATTGTTTTGTTTTGCCATCATTAACGACTGTTGTGCCCTGTCGCGAAGTCGACATTTTAGACCTGAATATTCCAGATAATGTCTGTTTAGCTGACCCCACGTTTTACAAGCCTTCAGAAGTAGATGTCCTAATAGGTGCTGATCTCTTCTGGGACTTGGTCGGCTCACAGCAAATCAGACTAGGTGTAGGTAAACCAGTATTGTGTGAAACGTTGTTAGGCTGGATTGTTTCTGGCCCTGTCACCTTTAAAAATGGTAAGTCAATATCGAGTGATATCTTTTGTAATTTTAATCAAACCGGTTCCATTAATAGCGATGATTTAAATAAAATTCATACCGATTTAGTTAAGTTTTGGAACTTGGAGGAGATTACCTCACAATCCTCACATTATTTACCTGAGGAGAAATTATGTGAGGAACATTTTGTTAAGAACACGACCCGATTAAAAGACGGTCATTTTTGTGTTCGTATCCCTTTAAAACTAAACCCTTCTGTTTTAGGAGAATCCTTTCAGAGGGCTTCTAAATGCTTATATTCTCTGGAACGCAAACTGAAGTCCAAGCCTGATTTCGGTAAGTTATATCGCGATTTAATGTCTGAATATGAGAGTTTAGGACATATGACTGAAACAGAGGTTAGTGGCAGTCCCAGTGGATATTTCATCCCACACCACGGTATTAGGCGTGAATCTAGCACAACTACCAAGCTTCGCGTAGTTTTTAATGCAAGTTGTGCTACTACGTCAGGAGTGTCCTTCAATGACGTGCAGATGGTGGGTCCGACGGTGCAAGACGATCTGATATCTATACTGTTGCGTTTTCGACAACACAAGTACGTCTGGTCAGCTGATGTCGCGAAGATGTATAGATGCATATACGTTCACCCGTCAGATAGGTACCTACAACAGGTTTTGTGGCGCGATAACGAGTGCGATCCTATTAAAATTTATAAATTAAATACTGTGACGTATGGCACGGCTAGTGCACCATTTTTAGCTACGCGCTGCCTCAAGCAAGTAGGGATGGATTACAAAGGCAATGTTAATAACCCTTCGCGTTCTGTAGGTGAGTCATTCCCGGGTAGCAGAGATAAAATCGCTGACGTCATCATACACGATTTTTACGTGGATGACCTGCTGACTGGGGCTGACGATTTAAATAAAGTTATGTTCATCCGTACAGAGGTCACTAACGCACTTGCATCTGCTTGCATGCCACTTAGAAAATGGAGGTCTAACGTCCCTGAATTAGTCACCGGAGATTCTCAGTTGTCATTAGATTTGGATAAAGGATCTAATGAACCCAATAAGTTACTAGGGCTTAACTGGTTTTCTATTTCCGACGAATTCGGGTTTTCGAGTTCAACGTTACCTAATAAGAATTTTGTGACTAAGCGTGACGTACTTTCTGCAATCGCACGTATTTATGACCCCCTTGGACTTTTATTTATCTCCTTTCGTAATTTTAATGAAAATATTTTTACAACGTATGTGGTTAGACAAACTGTCATGGGACGAGCCACTGAGTCCAGCACTTTATGCAAGCTGGAACGTTATTGTTAAGGCGTTACCGCTTCTAAGTAATTTTCGTGTTCCACGACACGTTATATGTGACGCATGTACTACGCTGGAACTACATGTATTCACCGACGCATCTGAGCGTGCGTATGGCGCGTGCGTTTATGTACCTACGTAGTACCAATGATCGGGGTGAATACATGGTTCGTTTGTTGGCCGCTAAAAGTCGAGTGGCGCCAATTAAGCCGACCACAATTCCAAGACTGGAGTTGTGCGGCGCCGTAGTAGGAGCTCGTTTATGCGAGAAGGTTATGTGCTCACTGCGACTTAAGTTCAGCCACGTTTATTGCTGGACTGACTCCACCGTCGTGTTGGGGTGGTTGCAGATGTTGCCTTCTAAGCTACAGCCTTTTGTACGCAATCGCGTTGCTGAAGTTTTAGATAAGGCGGGGCACTGTACTTGGCGACACATCCCAACCGACAAGAACCCTGCAGACCTAATATCTCATGGCGTGGATATTAGTGTTCTGCAATCGTCGGACTTATGGTGGAGTGGTCCCAGGTTTTTAAAGCAAATACAATCGTATTGGCCTTCTCGACATAAATCGTTAGAGTTAGACAAGCTGCCTGAAACTCGATCTCATGCTGTATTGAGCGCTAGTGTTAGTACGAATAGTCCATGTGATCCAATTATAGATTTTAATCGTTTTTCTAGTTATTTAAGGCTTATTCGTAATGTAGCAACCGTTTTAAGATTTATTAAATTGTGTAGGAAAAATCCTATTGCTAAATTTCTATCACAATCAGAGTTGCAAGATGCATTAAATGTTGTTATAATTAGAAGCCAAACTGAGTCCTTTCCCGAGTATAAATTACTTCTAAATAATCAGAAATTGCCGTTTAAAGGCGCCCTTATTAAATTCAACGTATTCTTAGATAATAATAAAATAATGCGTGTTGGAGGACGTTTAGCAAATTCTACCTTTTCTTTTGATAAAAAACACCCTATCCTTATACAGTCCACTCATAGATTTACAAAATTACTTTTTGAATATGAACATATGAAGTTAACGCATGCGGGCCCCCAGTTATTGCTAGCTTCGATCAGAGATTCATACTGGCCCATAGGTGGACGAGGCTTAGCAAGGAGTTGTTATCGTAATTGCGTGCTTTGTTGTCGCATGTCGGGTAGAACTGTTACTCCTTTGATGGGTAATTTGCCGCAACAGCGCCTCCTTCCAGGTGGGTATCCTTTTGAGACTACTGGTGTGGATTATGCTGGTCCCATCATGGCTGCCAGTAGGCAAGGTCGCGGATGTAGGCTGGTAAAAGTATATATAGCAATCTTTGTGTGCTTTACAACCAAGGCTATTCATTTGGAGCTGGTGAGCGACTTAACCAGCGATAAGTTTTTACTGGCTTTATATAGATTTATCTCGCGACGGGGAAAACCCAGTGACATCTACTCCGACAACGGTACCTCTTTCGTCGGTGCCTGCAATGAACTTTCAAAGTTCCTTAAATCTAATTGCGATTCCTTGAGCGAACAATTGGTTAATGACGGAATTACGTTTCACTTTATCCCCGCGTATACGCCTCATTTTGGCGGACTTTGGGAAGCGGGTGTCAAGTCGACCAAGAAAAGTCTGACACGCCCTCACGCTCCACCCAGAGCGCGAGAAGTCATTTTGATGATTTCCCACATTAAAAAAAAAGGGGCCCAACAGAGTCGAAGCCCACTGGGGCCGAACCCTGGAGCCCTGGAACGAGGGCAAAGAAGGAACAGGAGTGTGTTTTAGTCAGTGAAAGTCTGACACGAAAAGGGCGGGAGTTGTCACTGGATGATTTCCCATCTTAAAAAATAAAAATTAAAAAAAAAAACGCGAGAGACAGCTAGGTAGGCGGTAAGGTACTAAAATTATGTTTCTATTAGTTTACCGCTTTAACTCCCAACAGTCGTTTTGCTAAGAGCGTTTGTATAAACAATTGATTTCAAGGAGTCTTCTAAATGAGAGTGATATCTAATTCTGTACCTAAATAAATAGAACAAGTCTCGATCAAGTCCCTGACCTTGTCTGCCAAACTAATTGAATATGTCTCCGTCAGGAGTTGCGTTTCAGTAATTTGCTTTTGGCATTTCATCCGTCGACAGATATTCGAGTATGTTTGATAAAAATACTATTTCTTCCTTTTCTATTTTAGTATTGTTAGCATTTTTGGCGTAATTCAACTACTTACTTTTATTTTTTTAGGAAGATTTATCATCTTATCTTTTATTTACAGGCCTGTTGGTCTAGTGGTCGTTGGCCCTGACTGCTATGCCGGAGGTCGTGGGTTCGATTCCCACCCAGGACCAATGTTTGTGTGAGGAGCACGATCATTTGTTCTGTCTCTGGGTGTAATTTATCTATAATACTCGTATGTATGTATTTAGAAATATATAAGTATGTTTTTTTAACGAAATTATTATTTAACAACATTATTATTATTTAAGTAACTAGTTGCTGCCAGTTGGGCATGCCATAATTATGGCGGTAAGTCCCCTCTTTGAGGAGTGGCTGGAAAGACCTCACGGCGTCCTCACCTTCCGCATGACGCAGGTTCTCACCGAACATGGTCAGTTCGGGAGGTTCCTGCACCGGATTCGTGCGGAAGTAACGCCCGGGTGCCACTACTCTGTGGACCACCCGGAAGACACGGTGGAGCACACAGTAGAGGTGTGCCCCGCCTGGGCAGAGCACCGCCGTGTCCTCCATCGGCGGCAGCGATATCTCGCGCCGGGCCTTGGTACAGGCCATGGTCCGAAGCGAGGAGGAGTGGCGGGCGGTCGCCTCCTTCTGCGGAGCAGTAATGTTAGCAAAGGAGGAGGCCACACGTGCACGCGTGAGGGCGCGGTCCTCGCGCTCCAGCCGCCGTGATTACGATCCCGATTTCCGGCCACCGTATGCGCGGGCTTGCGGACGGTGAGCAATGGTTAGCTCACTGTCTGATCGTCCGATAACCGTCCGGCCGAGCCCAAGTCATCGTCGGCGCGTCCTGTTTCACGCGCGCTTCAAGGAGATGTCAGCAAACCGTAGGGTTGTTGTTGTAATGTCGTTTTAATAATATAATAAGCCATAGCGTTAAAAATCATCATCTTCCTGCCTTTGTCCCGCGTTATTTGGGGATTCGGCGCAATACATTTTTTTTCTTTTCTGTTCTATCACCCATCACGCTATCACTAACTCCCTTTTCTTTCACATCTCACTCAATATATCCAACTTATTTTTGGCCTCCCCACCCACATGTATACTCATAACTCTTTAAGTAACACAACCTATATAACTGATTGCCTTTCAACTTTACGGTCCCAAACAAAAAATATAGCAAAACATTTTTTTTTGCATATATTTTTCCTGGAGCTGATAAGTATTTTATTTAGCCGTAAAAATGATGGAATTCGATGACGATGGAATTTGAAAACAAGTGGTAAACATCCAAGCTGGCCACCTTGTATAAATGTAAACCGAATTGCCTTGCCTGCCGCGGTCTTTTCGTCCGATTATAATTTAGGTGTCTTCAAGGCTAGAGTGAATAGGCTCTTAATAAACTAGTGCGCCTCACCATCAACGATTGCATCGCTACTTACCATCAGGTGGGATCGCAGTCAAGCACTAGCTTATAAAAAAAAAAAAAAATCTTTTAGCATTAATTACATCATTCTATAGACTTGTAGGCCTACTGTCCACGGACGCGTAGTTTCATAGACGCGTATTTGCCAGTGTACACTTGGTGTACATGCTGTGGCAACAAAACGACGGCACCGCTTCGTCGAAACTCTGTGTTTCAAAGTTTCGCATGCAAGCTGTGAGCAAGCGTACACCAAGCTTATAATAGCGAATACGCGTCTATGAAGCTATGCGTCCGTGGTCAGCAGGCCTTTCTTTTTCCACTATTTCTCAATTTCCTGTGTGGTGTTATCTAGATGCCACATACACGTAGATCTGTATGTTTATTTTTAGTTTCGCAACGGCATGAGAGTCGTATCTTAATTAGTTTTCTCAGTTTAGTAGTTTTAACAAGGTGTAAGTGCAAAAAGAGAACGATAAACGCTGTGGCGACAATACGAAAAATATTAAATAATTTTCTTTGTCATATTATGTGCGGTTTAAGTTACGTTTCTTTGGTTAAGGTTTAGGTTAATAACACTTTTGTTAATTATTATGGATTAGAAAAACTGTTATTCTAAAGTGGGATTGGGCCGGATATGTCAACCGCACGTCAGATGAGCTGTGGACTGAAAGACCCAATTGTTGAGTTCCATTAAATCATTTGACTGGCGTGTTGGTCTAGTGTTTAGTGGCCCTGACTGCTATGCCGGAGGTCGTGGGTTCGATTCCTACCCAGGACAAATGTTTGTGTGATGCTGATGAGTACAATCATTTGTTCTGTGTCTGGGTGTAATTTATCTATAATATGTATGTATTTAGAAATATTTATGTATGTTTATCAGTTGTCTAATACTCATAACATAAGCTCTGCTTAGCTTGGGGCTAGACAGCGTTGTGTCACATTATTATAGAAGTAGCATTAAGGCGGCATCGCTGCAAACCAAGGCAAAGGTATGGATGAGCTTGACAACTACCGGAGAAGCTGGCCCGCAATGGCTGATGACAGACGTGTGTGGAAAAGGGAGAGGGAGGCCTTCGCCCAGCAGTGGGACATAACAGGCTAACTGCTACTACTATGGATTAACCACCAGCGGCTTTCCTCGTATGAAAGTAGAAAATTATCTCCTGGGAATATACTCCCGCGATAAAAAGTTTCCTATATGCTATTCCAGGACATGATTTACTTCGTGTTCCAAATTTCATCCGTTCAGCCGTTTGAAAGCCCCAAACGCCCAAGCGGGGCACCGCTACCTTCACTGTACGTTCTACCGTGTCCTCCGGGCGGTTTGTACAATGGTGACACCTGGGCGTTTCTTCCGCCTGAATCCGGTAGTGGAACCTACCGAACTTACTATGTCCGTTGAGGATTTGCGTCACGCGGAAGGCGAGGACGCCGTTACGCCTCTCCAGCCACTCCTCAAACAAGGTACTTACCGTCATGATTATGGAGTGCTCAAGGGCATGGCCTAAAAGCACGAATGTTTTTTAGGGTTCCGTACTTCAAAACAAAAAAATGGAACCTTTATAGGATCACTTTGTTGTCCGTTCGTCCGTCTGTCTGTCTGTCAAGACCCTTTATCTCGAGAACGCGTGGAGGTATCGAGTTGAAATTAAAACTATATACTAAGGTCTGCGGTCCCTTGAAGCTGTGAAAAAATCAAACTTTTGAGTGAACGAAAAAACGTTTATGTCGCAAAAAACGTGTATTTCGACACTCTCAAGGAAATCAAAATTCATGGGGTACTTCCCGTTGACCTAGAAACCTGAAATTTGGCATGAAGCAAGGTCTCATAACACAAATATAGGGAAAAATCTGTAAACTGTAAATTTGTAGTTACGTCACAATATTTTTTTTTGCGATTCGGATAAATCTTCGTAACTTAATTCGGGAATTGAACAGTTTTCTTAGGTAAGTTTGTATAGAACTCTAAGTGCGCGAGTCCAATTCGCACTTGCCCAGTTTTTTTTAATAATGACACGACTCAGCTTTGCACGAATGTTAGAAAACTTTGAAATTCTAGGCTTTTCGCAACGGATACAAATATGCAAGTAATATACTCTTAAACTAAAACTGTTCTCATGAGTCACTCCGCCTATTGGTGGAAACCGCATGAATACGTTCAAAAGTTATTTTTTAGTAGTGTAACTATGGTGTTAGCCTTTTATTAATCTATTGGAATATGTACGTACATCATTATGTAAAACTATTTATTTATTCATAAACTTACTTTCAAAATGTAACCGTGTTCCCAAGAGAAATTCCAGTAATAGTTCAACTCACTTTTGTCGTTTGACAGCAAGTACGAGTAATACGTAGCTGACAACGTGGGTACACTCACTTGTGAACACGGCACTTAAGCTTGAGCAGTCGCAGAGTACACACGTGTGTTAAGGAGTGTTAAACCAAGTAAATGTAACAGTGCTATTAAAAGAACTTATAAAACCACTACAAAGACTTTATTTAGGACTAAGCGTTTCGCTTCGTCGTTTATACCACGTACATCGAAGGACTGGAACAATTTGCCTGCTGCGGTCTTCCCGTCCAACTATAACTTAGGTGTCTTCACGGCTAGAGTGAATAGGCTCACCATCAATGATTGCATCGCTGCTTACCATCAGGTGGGATCGCAGTCAAGAACTGGTTTATACCAATTAAAAAAAAAAATTCGCGATCTTGAAGTGAGTTACAATGGAAAGATCTTTATTCTATATTTATTTAAAACAGTAATTTCTTAGAAATAAATCCTACATCCAACAGTGTACAAACCATCTCCGATATCTACAGTATAGATCTACAAGATAAGATTTATAGCGACTAGACGCATCCCGCTGCGTTATTGTCTCGACTGTAAGCCATCGATTTTGTTGTTGATGAGACAAGTTTTTTATTTTTTTGAGGTGTGACATCCTCGTATGACTTCGTCTTGCAAGAGCAAGACGTGTCAGAGCAGTGTGGTGTAGTGGAGCGGGAGGGTGTGTCAGACTTTTACTGACTAAAACCACACCTCTTAATCCCCGCACGAACGCTGCGCCATGTTGCACTTGCTTTCAAAGAAAACGAGTTCCCTTTTCAGTAGTTTTCCTGTGGTCCTAGCAGGCATCGGCCCTGCTGGGCCCCTACGGTTTTGCTGACATGTCCGTGAGGGGCGTTTGGGACACTAGGTGCCGTCGACGTCTTGGGTTTGGTCCTTATAGGGACTTTATTGACGGAGTGACGTCCAACTAAAACCAAAGGAAAAACGGTTACCTATCATAGGTTCGAAAAATATTTGACCGAATTTCATTTCACCTAAAACTTTTTAACTATTTTCGTTTCGTTTTTTTTTATTTCATCGAAGTCACGTCTGCCACTGTATCAGTTGACCTATTATCAATTCGATTTTTTTCGTTACTCCGACGTTTCATTTGGTCGAAAAACTTTTCACCGATGTTACACTTAGCCGAAATAACATTTGTTCGTAGTATTATGTTTCCGAACATTCATTATACCACTGTTTTAATTACCATATTTTCATTTCACCAAACGCCTAGAAATGTAATTATTACAGTGACATGATTGAGGCAACAGGAGCTAATTTCAGATTAGTTTAACCTAATATTTTTTTAATGAATTATTCAAAAGTAAAGGCATTTTATAATATAGTTGATTATGAACAAAAGTGGTGCATGCAAGCAGACATGTAGCATGCAAGCAGACATGCAACATGCAAGCAGGCATGCAACATGCAGCAGGCATGCAGATGCAAGCGGGCATGTAGCATCCAAGCAGGCATGCAAAATGCAACAGGCATTCAGCATGCAAGCAGGCATGTAACATGCAAGCAGGTATGCAACATGCAAGCAGGCATGCAACATGCAGCAGGCATGCAACATGCAGCAGGCATGCAGCATGTAAGCAGGTATGTAGCATGCAAGCAGGCATGTAGCATGTAAGCAGGCATGCAGCAGGCATGTAGCATGCAAGCAGGCATGTAGCATGTAAGCAGGCATGCAGCATGCAACATGGAAGCAGGCATGCAATATGCAGCAAGCATTATTTCTGTCACGGCTCCGGCGCTGCGGGGTTTGGCCGGCCCCACGCGAGCTTATCCTACCCCTCCGCGCCTACGCGGGTTTTAATTACACTCTAGCGCAAAACCTACTTCACACAGTCTTGTCTGCCCTACGGCAGACAAGACTGTGTGAAGTCGGTTTTGCAGCGATTCGTTTCTGTCACTAAATTTTGTTACACAATATATTGACTTTTTATGATACTATTTTAATTTAATATTGAAAATGCTACCAAGTAACCGTCTATATATTTGTGACCAAAATTCCGTAAAATGTTGTTTCGGTGTGGTGAAAATATGGCAAATAAATCATTTGGCAAATAAAAAAAGTTCAAAAGAGGCTTCGGCCAATAGCAAAAAGTTATTTTGTCAATCGGCGAAATATAGTTCGGTAAAATAATACTTATGACACTTGATACTTCGATGATCTAGAAATATGTCAAATATTGCATATAGCAAAAAAGACGTCAGTCAATAGTTTTCGGTAAAATGAAATTCGAACAAAAAAATTTCGGAAAAGTGATCGGTTCCCAGGAAAAACCTAAAGAAAAACTGGTCGGGAAAACTTACACTCATACGCGGGGTACCCCAGGCCTCAAGGACGACTGCGCTACAGTCATCATATTATAACACTGTCATTGTTAACTTTTTTTGTTTTTAGTGTATTTTATAACAAAAGGCCTTGTTATTATTTAAGCAAAGTCTTAATAAATAATATTCATAAACAGCAAAGTTATTAGAGTTTGTTTATATCCCAAAATGTCACTAAATTTATGGAAATATTGTACAGGCTATTGATTATGAATGAATTAATGGCGATCAAAATGTAAAAATACTGCGCGTAGTATTTTCTTGTAGAAATTTATATGAGTGATTGAACCCTAAATAGCATGTTTATACGAAAATGCATCATCATTTCAGCCGAAAGACGTCCACTGCTGGACATAGGCCTCCCCCAAGTATCGCCACAATAAATGGTCTTGTGTCTCGCATCCTCGAACATGCGAAGCTATTTTAATACAGATACTTATAAAGAAGACTAGGTACTTGTAGTTTCAGCTTTAATGTTGCGGCAGACATTACATTATTTTTAATGACGTCATTATTTACCTTTGCTTCTAGCTTTTTGAATTTAATTTTATATTCTATCTATTTGGTTGTTCTTTGTTTCTTTTCGTTTAAGGTAGCTCTAGGTTATATTACTACTATACTCTAGGTTTAAGAACGTTTTCTTTATACTATATTCATTACATCCCTTTCAGCTTTCGCCTTTTGCATAAATATATATTTAAGCGGAAGATGCAGAATTATTTTCTATACTACACTATTATTTAATACAAATTTCCATTTTTTTCTTAATAAAATTATCTCTTAATAAAACTCCCATTTGCGCTTTTATGATTTTTTAATTAAAAGATGTCAAAAAATTTTTTTCTTCTATTTCATTTTTTTTTTGTTGTTATTAAAAAAGCTCTCCGCTACTTAAAGCTGGATATGCGAGTGTCAAACACCTGTAAGCATTTTCTAGATGCTGTTTTTTGACGTCAATCGAATTATTATACAGATTTAATTCTAGTATTTTACCCGAAATAGGAGAAGGAAGTACAATGTAATAAGTACGAAGTTAATAACAACCAGACCTTGCTGTGCTTTTTCAACAACAAAACTCTACAAAATGCAAATAACTGCTACAAAAAAGTTAATAGCAAAACGAATACATACAAAACTCAAGGCGTTTCCCTGGGCAGCCGCTGCCGCAGACAAAAGCTAGGACTAAATAAGGGCACAGGAAAATGTTTACAGAAATCAAACTCCGTTCAAAAAATCTACTACATATTTTTTATTTTATTTATTTATTACATGACCTTCTGACCCCTGAGCATTTGAAAGGCGTACGAGCGACCGAAGCCAACTCGCAAAAGCCCTTTAGACCATTTTTATGGAACGTGATACCAACCGACGATCTTCCCTGTACGCACTATGCTAGACCACCCAAGGACACTAGGAAACTATTGCAACATACGGAAAATAAAGATATAAGGCTATGGTTCTGAGAGGTTTAAGTGGACTGGTTGCCAAGAACTATGTTAAGACTATGGCCCCAGTCTGAACGATGTTATTAATTAATATACATCGATAAAAATGGCAGGGAGTCACTTTGCACACTTAGTAAATGGGCCCCTAAAAACGGTCACTAGCAGAAAGTGACGTAACAACAAGAGGGCAACATATCCTGCCCCCCTAGCCAAGTTACGACCGTTTCGTTTAGATTCTCTTGCGTCGAACGCCTCGAGTAGGCCACGCCTCCGATTCCTTTGTTCTAAACACATGACTGAGCGTTGAAATGACGTCAGAAACAAGGAATTGGAGGCGTGGCTAAGCCCTCTGGTCTGCCATACCAAAACTAAATTTTCAAGCTCTAGATGAAAAAACTCAAACACAGTCTGTCCAAGGAGAATAGTGTTGCCCAGTAACTGGGTTGTGGAGGTTTGATAGGCAGTCCATGTAAAACACGTGTATTCAGCCGCATCAGGTTAAACTGGAAGCCGACCCCAAGCTAGTTGGTAAAAGGCTAGGGAGTGATGAAAATAAGTCACACGTAATCTCATTTTAGGGCAAAATATTAAATTTTTCGTACATTTCTGTCAGTCTAGATAACTGTTGATTGATAAAAGCTGCCTCATGTTCATCATTTCAGCCGAAGGACGTCCACTGTTGGACATAGGCCTCCCCACCACAACGAACGGTCCTGTGCGTCTCGCATACACCGCATTACCGCGACTCTCAGCAGGTGACCACCTTGTGGGAGGCCTTCCAACGCTGCATTTTCCGGATGTTATACCATTTAAATATAAAATCAATGCAGGTATTTCAATTGTCATCTTAAATGTCAACCTTCCATATTATAAAACGAAGTGCTACTGCGTGTGTCTGTCTATATAGGGTGACTGGTAATTAGTGTACGATACTTAAACACGTGAACCAACAACTTTTACTATGGGAACAAACCTGAAATCGCGAAAAAAAAAATCAGCTTTTCAGTACATTTATGTTTGCCTAATGTACTGAACAGCTGATATTTTTTTCGCGATTTCGGCTTTGCTCCCATAATAAAAATTGTTTGTTATCATGAGCACAATCACGTGTTTAAGTATCGTACACTAATTGCCAGTCACCCTATATAAATGAGATAAACTGAAAAACTACTACACGGATTTTCATGCAGTTTTCACCAACAGAAAGAATGATTCATGGGATGTCTAAGTGTATAATAAATACATGCATATTCTAGTAACGAAAAGCCGAGAATTTCAGAGACTTACGAGTATAACACCCGTGCAAATTAAAAATACGTGGAATTTTATCTTACAAATACGTTTGTAATAGATATTCATAAATATAAAGAAATAGGTCCCAAATTTCCTGGATTATTTAAAATGTTTAATTAGTACTTTACTATTATAGTAGGTACGTAGGTATTCATTAGTAATGTGTTTACTTACTGAATATTGTTCAGTAGGATAAGTACTCGTATAATATTAAACTTAACAAAAACTATTTTAATTTGTATGCCACTTACTATGGCAGAACGCAGAGACACATATTTCGTAACATCTTAATATTGTTCCTGTGTGCACAAATAAACTATTTGTATTTGTAAGCTTTTTTTTTTTTTTTTTTCGGTGGGAAAATCATCTTATGACATCCCCCGCTCTTGGGCGAGGCGGGTCAGTTATGACAAACACTAACTGAATTTTAAGATAAAAAAAGATCAGTTATAATGTTCCCACTGCTGGGACTCAGGCCTCCTCTCTATGGGAGAGAATGGTCCGTAATCCACCACGCGGGCCTGGTGGATGTTTTCGAACTGTTTGATTCTAGGACATGTCGGTTTCCTTTCGATATTTTCCTCCACCGTATTTAGAATAGTGGTAATAAAACAAATTACACAAAGTAATGCACCCGGCTGGGTTTTGAACCCGCGATCTACAACTCGTAAGTCGGGGTCATTTGAATTTGGCTCCTACTTATCTCCTGAGGCCGAAAAGTGTGAGTGATAAAGATAGAAGAGTGATTTCTTAGGTATAAAATCTACAATTATTCTACACTAGATTTACCTTCTGTTTTAACTTTATAGTGATAACAGCAAAGCAAGAATAAGTGTAAAGCTAATGATTCGTTTGAGCACGGTGTCGTTCGTTTGTCTCGGAAATGGATCGGGGTCTTGCTTTTCCGCTTGCGTCTTTGTTTTCATTTTTTGCTTTACTTTTGCAAGACTACGAGAATGCAAACGTGTTGCACCATACTCTTATAAGGTATACGCGTTCGTGTGTCGTTTTGTTTTTTTTTTTTTGTTTATTTCGTTCTTGTTAACACTTTGTGTACCATTATTTTTAAAGTATATGTTTCTATTATAGAACTGGTTGTGTTGTAAATTTAATTAAAAAGTAAGATGGTTTGGTAATTGTAACAGTATAGTACAGTAGTTATAGTTGAGTAGTTCTAGAGTGGCGACCGCGCACTGGAAGACGCAGCGTTGGAAGGCCTCCCACAAGGTGGACCGAGGACCTGCCCCCCTAGCCAAGTTACGATCGTTTCGTTTGCGTCAAACGCCTCGAGTAGGCCACGCCTCCGATTCCTTTGTTCTGATGTCATCTCAACGCTCAGTCACGTGGTCAGAACAAAGGAATCGGAGGCGTGGCCTACTCGAGGCGTTCGACGCAAACGATACGATCGTAACTTGGCTAGGGGGGCTGGTGAGGGTCGCGGGATTCCGATGGATGCGAGACGCACAGGGCCGTTTGTTGTGGCGACACTTGGTGGAGACTTAAATATAGTAGTGGACGTGTTTCTGCTGAAATGATGATGATGATGATCAGGATACAAATAAAATAAGGTGAGTCTTTTCAAAATGAGAGTATCTACCTATAGATACCTACTGTATAGGCCTGCGGGATCGTTCGAAAGAGTTACCATGGCCCTTGAAAGCAAAGGGCAACTGAAAGAACATGGCTGGGTTTTAGTCAGTAAAAATCTAGCCACACACGTAGCGATTTTGACTGGCCTGTTGGTCTAGTGGTTAGTGACTGACTGCTATGCCGAAGGTCGATGTGGGTTCAATTCCCGGGACGAAGGCAAAGAAGGAACAGGAGTGGGTTTTTAGTCAGTAAAAATCTGACACTATCTCCCGCTCCGCTCAAGAGCGGGATTTGTCATTAGATGATATTCCCGCATTAAAAAAAAACCCAGGACAAATGTTTGTGTGATGAGCACGATCATTTGTTCTGTGTCAGGGTGTAATTTGTTTAGAAACATTTATCAGTTGTCTAGTACTCATAACACAAGCTCTGCTTAGCTTGGGACTAGATGGCGTTGCGTGATAGTTGTTTGCGCAAGTTAAGACTTGCACAAGTATATTGTAACATGTGTTGGAAGATACATGCACAAATTTCTGACTTGTACAAGTTTAAAGTTCCAATTTTCGATTCCCAACTTGTTTGTTACTGCGCAAGTTTACTTAAACGTGAGTGGCAGTGTCGTACTTACAAGTTTCAATTGATTTCAGATAGTTATGCCAGTCCTTAGGTGCCAATTTCAAATCTATACATATAAAAGCGAAATACCACTCACTGATTAATCACGAAATCTATTTGGCAGATAGATTCCTTATAGGGTGTAGACATCTGCTAAGAATGGATTTTCCGAAATTCACTCCCTAAGGGGATGAAACGGGAGTCCAAAGTTTGTACGGAGAAACCTACTTTCACGCGGGCGAAGCCGCTGGCAGAAGCTAGTCATTTAATAAATTGAATTGCATTATTCGCACATCAATTTAAAGAGAGCATTCTCTTTTTCTTAACCAGTCTTAACTCCATATTGTCCGGTTTCGTTAGTGCCTTTTTCAAACTTTTTGTCGCATAAATAAAGCCAACTAATAGCAAAGTATCATCCATCGCACAAAACAACACACCTGGGCGCTTACTTTGTCAGAAATGATATTTGTACAAGCGTACTGCAACCTCTACATATTTACTGATTATGGTGATTTTTGGTATATGCAAGAATTCGAGCAGAAACAAAAATCGAAAATTTTAAAAACATCAACATAATTATATAAAAAAATATTATTATTTTTAATTAAATAGGTAGCTATTTAATTAAAAATAATAATATTTTAGTCAGAGATACAATAAAAGTCAAAGCGTTTTGAACTCAAGATGATAACAGTCTTAAAATAGAGCCGCGAAAACACGCAACGTTCAAAGTTGCGCCGTTCAAGAAACTTCGTCCTTTCTATTCGAATCTAGTTTTATTTAGTTAAATGTTGAACGGGAATTAATTTGCAAGTCCTGGATTGTCTGTATTGGACTTAGGTTGTTGTGAAACATTTTGGATAGTATTGGAATCTTTAAATGGAAGTTTCAAAAGGTATTTCTAGCTGAAAAGACCTAATTTTTTTTATACAGACCAGATATTAGGCCTTTTTTAGTGGGTGAAGTCATTAGATGATTTTCCATTTACGATTTTCCATCTCAAATGGAAAATCATCTAATGACTTCTCTCGCTCTAGGACGGAACGTGAGGGCCTGGTTATAGTTTCATCATCATTATGTTATACTTTATCTATATTAATATTATAAAGAGAATTTGTATTTTTGTTTTTTTTTTGTTTGTAATGAATAAACACAAAAACTACTGGACTGATTTTAAAAATTCCTTTACCAGCAGAATGCTATTTTATCACTGAGTAACATAGGCTATATTTTATTAAAAAACAACAGTAGGGTTCCCTACTAAAACTGCAATAAGGTAACTCAAGGTGTAAATCGATTGCCTATAAATATCCTTACATTGCATGCGCAGCAAAAACTGATGATAGAACAAAATGATGTACTACAACTTTGTAGAACACATTATTATCTACAAAAAAGTTCTCAACGCCATCATATTTCTCTATAGTTGTGTCACAATATTGTGGCAACCATGGGGGTCACACTAATACTACTGACTTGCAAACTGGCAAGATATACTTTTAAGGTTATGTTTAAAAAGCTTAGGTATTCAGATTCGAAACATAGACTGATTAGAGATTGTCAAATAAGAAAAGATTAAGCAAATGATATATTTTTTTATAAATAATGTAACAAAGAGTACTACAAACAATATAATTATAGTAAATTTAACTAGAAGGCTTTTAATTGCGTCTCTATCTCAATATCTACTTTTTTCAATTTAAAAACGCAATATACTTCGCCGCCTCTAGGCAAGGAATTTTATTGGTACCTTTGTATTAATCCTTATCAAAATAAATTACTTTATAATTAAGTCTGGTTTAGTGCCTGTATTTAATATTACTTTAATAATTCAATTTGGAAATTCCATTCGAGGGATATCATGATTTAATAGAAAATCATTAAAATTGTTAGTTGATGTTTAACTGTCATATTATCAACAATTTATTAATCCTTATCAAAATAAGCAAGTTTGCTGGCACAATTACTAAATATATCTGTTTTTTCCTTTTTATCTGCATACTAATGACAAACGGTTAAAAAAATAATACGAAACTCGCAAGCGCATGCACGAAAATTTTTCACAGAACGCTCAGTTCGTCTAGCACTTCAGGCGAATTAAATGCGAGATCGTCGCAGCTGTACGAACGACAGTAAATTTTTTTTATCATAGTTTTTTGTCTTTAATTTGAACTAATACTGAAAAACTGATCTCTTAAACGGTTAAGGTGTAAACTTTTATACTTCATGAATTTCGTGTTCTCTATTTATGTCATCCAAAATCAGTTCTTAAGTGGTGGGTCTCAAGTAAGGTTACTAAAAGTAAAGCTTCCTCTTCATCATCATTTCAGCCGATAGACGTCCACTGCTGGACATAGTCCTCCCCCAAATGTCGCCACAATGAAGAATGATAAAATGCTTTTCACTGGTTATGACCACTTACGGTCACATTGACCAACACGTGGATGTTCACTGAAGATAGTGGTAATATATATAAAGAGTATATTTGTTTGTTTTTAATTTCAGGAATTGCTAGGTCAAATTAAAAATTATTTTAGTGTTGGATAGCCTATTTCTCGAGAAAGGCTATATCTATATCTATACATAAAAGGAGAAACTGATTGACTGATATATCAACGTACAGCCAAAACTAATGGGACTCTCCACAAGGGTTCCTTTTATGATGTAGGCGAGCACTAAGAGAGGGTTTTTCAAAATTCACCCCCTTACGGGAAGAAACAGGGGTCCAAAGTTTGTATGGAGAAAGCTACTTCCACGCAAGCGACGCCGCGGGCATACGCTAGTGCTATATAACATTACGCTACAACCCACGGGAGCGGAGCAGTAACCAATGCCGCGGGTGAATCCGCGGGGGACAGCTTGTTTGAAATAAAATGCTTTGAATCAGTCATCTTTATAATGACTAAAACCACACCTGTGTTCCTTCAGTTGCCATTTCTTTGCGTTCTAGGACCACGGGTTTCCCTTTTAGAAGTCAACTCATGGCCCCAGTAGGGTTCGACCCTGCTGGTCCCTACGGTTTTGCTGCCATCTCTTTGAAGCGCGCGTAGAACACTACGCGCCGTTGACGACTCGGGCTCGATTTGGACGGTTACCTACTAGACGGCCAGAGAGCGAGCTACCCATTGCTCGACGTTCGTAGTCAGTAAAAGACTGACATTCCCTCTCACCACCCAGAGGAAGTTATTTGACGACTACCAACATTAAAAAATTAGGTATTTGATGAAACCAGCAGTCCTACAACACAGGTGTGGTTTTGTCATTAAAAGTCTGACACGCCCTCTCACTCGACCCTAGAGCAAAAGAAGTCACAGGATGATTACCCACCTCAAAAAACCCACCCGTGTTCCTTCAATTACCCCTTGCGTTCCAGGTTCCACCTACAACCTACTTAAAAATTTAATTTCCAAGTTTATTCCACAGTTTTATAACTCCAGCTCAGTGTGGTCGTTAAAAACTCAAAAACTCAATAGTAAGTGCTACCGATGTGATTTATGTGTTCCCTGAACTAAAATCGTTCCGGGTATTATTCAGTTTAAAAAGTGTTTTAGAACGTAACTGCCATTTCATCGTCCTGTAGCGTTTTTGTTCCAATATTGAGTTTTATGTCACTTTGTGAACTTTCCTTTTTGTTTTTATTTTTATCGATATGAAACTAGGTTTGAAATGTTAACTGTGAATAAAATTCACTGGCTGCCGGATATTTACTTCTATTTTTTATTTTATTACACACCCCGTAGGTACGTGACACTATACACCAGTGTGTATAGATTCATTTAGGGTCGCCACACACGGGCCCCCGGCATATTTCCTGTAGGTTTCATATATTTTAAATGGATTCGCCGCACACGGTTGACGCCGGTAGCCGCCACACGCTACAAATCGCCGCTCGCTTCTTGTGGCCCGATCCGGTCACTAAATGCCGATACAAAACGCCGTCACACGACACTCGCGCATTTAAACCTTCTTCGTCAGAGTACATTATGATACTGCGCGTATAGGTACTAAAGCAGCAGCTACCAGCCACAATTGGCTGTTCGCTTCAGCTGCCTTTGTAGCCAGCTTCTCGTGGCGGCGTTTGTGGCTGTGGCATATGGCCCATGTGCGGCGACACTTATTAAACTAGCGACTCACTCAGGCTGCGCACAGGTGTTACAAACCTTTGAATTTCCCTCTTACCATTTCTCTACTAAAATATAAATGTATCATATATATCATACTTTCGAAGATGCCCTAAAGCTGCTCGCGCCCAATCTAGGAGGTCCAGACGCCTCCTGTCGGAGGCTCTACGTGAGGATCTTGTGGTCCATGGCCTTTTACGGAGCGCCGGTGTGGGGCATCTTCACAGCGGAAGTAACCGGCGGCCAAGTTAAACGCCTCCCAGAGGGAAATGGCTATCCGGATGGTGCGGGGATACCGCAAAGCGAAGAGTCTCCTTACCTGCCGTGGGATTTGGAGGCAACAGCCCTTGCACTCATGCACGATATGCGCGTGGAGATGCTACGATGGAGCGAAATTCCGTTACCGTGACAAATCGCGGCATGGCGGACAGAGTACGGCGAGATACATGGCGACAGCGACTATCCTGTCCGAGTACTGAGCACGCCATAATTATGGTGATAAGTCCCCTATGCTCGACAGGCTTCACGTCGTCCTCACTTTTCGCACAACGCTGGTCCTCACCGGACATGGTAAGTTCGGGAGGTTCCTGCATCCGATTCAGGCGAGGATACGGTGTAGGTCTGTCCCGCTTGGGCGGAGTAACGCTTTGTCCTCGTAGATGCGATTATCGGTGGTGGCAATGAAATTACTATTATTATACCGCCTCGTCTATGCACCATCGCTCCCAGAAACTTCTTGTCAAAAGAATTAATTCGCCATCAAGATACACAATAAAAATACAAAGCAATAATTAAACTCATCTTTTTCAACAGAAACTTCTAACAATAACTGTTGCGAACGCAATAATTATATAGGAGAAGAGCCGTGAAAATGTAAATTAAGTCTACAGCTTTTAGCCGAGTTTAAAATAACACTCATTTAGAACTTAAAGCCTAGATTCCTGGCGGAATAAAAACTTAAATGAACGACGACGTGCCGAGCGTAGTCCGCTGAGACTTTGTACATGTGGAGCATGTTACAAGCGGAAAGCGATTAAAAAAATGGATTCGTAGTGACGATCTGTGTAAACTAATTGGCTTGTATCAAAAACACTTCGTGTACAGTATAATAACGCCTTTAGATCTATACTTAAGCTGCCATGGCGGTGTCGTGCAACTGGCATGTTCGTTGAGAACAGAATTACTGATTTTCTCGAGCTCTTGAGACGAGTCAAGGCATCTTTCCTGACTCGACTGACCCGGTGTAATAACGACACGTAAACCTGCACGATTATTTGTCGTCACGACAAATTGGGGAGGTGGCCTTGGAGTATCAGGAATCAGAAACGTTTATTTCAAATAGACCAATTATAGGCACTTTTGAATTGTTAAAATGTCGGTCAGTCAAAAAAAAAGTCATTTGTATGGTTCCGTTAAGAAATGGCCGAATGAGTGGAAACTGTTAAGAAATAATGAATTGAAAACTAAGTTAACGGTATTTCTAGCTCAAAAAGCATACTATAGTGTCACCGAATTTCTAAACGATAGAATTGTTTGACTGGTTCAGCACATACACGGTTACATTAATAATTGTTTAACTGTTTCCTGATTTATTTTTAATTATTATTTGTTTTTAATTTGGACTAATATTGATTGTTTTAATTTGTTATTAATTTATGACCATTTACTATTTTTGTTGAAAATATATACTATTTTTTAATATTTGTTAATACGCGTGCTGTGATTTGACGTACTGTAAGTTTGTATGTCAATTAAAAAAAAAACTTATGTTTTACAAACAAATATTGATTTGATTGATTGATTGATATGTACGCATTTATAAGAGACATGAGACTAACTCGAATACGGGTAGTATTCGAGTAGTAGTCTTATGTTTTTTTTTATATCCAACAAAATTTTTGCTTGAAATGCTATTTAAGCTTTGACAAAAAGTTATTACGCCTTACTTCGAGAAGCATTCTCGAAGTAAGGCGTAATAACTTTTTGTCATGTGAATCTGATAGCTCTGAATTAGCAGCTCAGCTGGTGAGGTTGGTTATTCCTCTCGTGCCTAAATAACAACTTAGGTTGCTAACACACAGCTCGCCATCCGGCCGTCTGGTAACCGTTCGGACCGAGCCCAAGTCGTCGACGGCACGTAGTGTTCCACGCGCCCCTCAAAGAGTTGTCAGTAAAACCGTAGGGGTGCCTTGAATATTTAAGATTTCGTGAGAAGAATCTCTATATGTATATCGAAAAGAATAAACATTACTTTACAGCGAGGTATACCGATCAGCCGCCAGTTTTTTGGAAACATTAACCGGAGACTACCTCTTCATTATTGGTAAATCTTTTTCCACTGAGACTTTTTTCCAGATTATAAAAAAGGAAAATAATCTTAGTAAGCCAGACCTGGCGAATAAGGTGCATGAGAAAGCAATTCAAACTTAACAAACACATCACAAACAACTCATTGATTTTAGCCATCGCAATGACGGACGTGTGGACTTGTGCGTTGTCGTGATGAAACAACCCTTTTTTTTCGACAGATGCGGCCGTTTTTCCTTAAATTCATCACTTAATGGCTATTTTGAAGAGCTTGGCAATTTGTCCTATAAACACGGTATCGAAGCCATTGGTAATTGTTGAGAAAGATGTATCGACCTACAAACAAACTAAGTTAAAGAATAAAACCTATTTTTGCAATTTTTTATTATTTTCTTAATCAGGTCGGGTACTTCTGGGACCACCCTCGTAGCTTGACCGAAGAACCCGCGGTATTAGTCCAAGAATGAGCAAAGCGGGCTCGGAATTTCAGGGCACCCCATTTTCTTGATAACCACTAGGAAAGACAGGTTTGGCCATCTTGAAATCGGGTTTGGCTGATAATATATTTATAATTATGGTTAGTTGAGTATTGTTTTGTAAATAGTATGTAGCTATTGTTAATTTCGAAGAGGTTATATAAAAGACGTGTATAATTTATTTATTTATTTAAACATCATGTACAGCAACGGTAAATAGGCGGACTTAATGCAATAAAGCATTTTCTGCCAGTCAACCTTTGGTTTAAAAAAGATAACACTTTGGTAGGTGTGCACAATAAATAAATAACAGATATTTATTATCAAACTAGCTTTTGCCTGCGGCTTCGCTGCGTACATAAAATGTAGCCTGTGTCATTCAGGAATAAAGTAGCTTTCTATCGGTGAAAAAAATTTCGTAATTGGACCAGTACTTTTTTTTATTTTTATTTTTTATTCTTGATAGGTTCGCGCTTGACCGCTAACTCACTACTTTCAGAGATTACCTCCTACAAACAAAAAAACATAAAAACAAAAAATAAACTACCTCTTTATAATTTTATATAAGTAGTAAGTACAATTACAAGTATAAGTACAAGTAATAAGTATAGATTTAAAAAAGTTTTATACTCATCTTATACCTTGTACCGCGGTCACATCGGTTCCCTTGGGAGCAAGTAGCGAGTGGGGAAGGCCTTACCGCCACAACTGGCACAATGACGTGTGGCGACTACGACCCGCGGTTACAAGATTATAATGCTACACACTGGTTGTCAAACTTCTTGTTACTCCCGTTTTTGATATTAAATCAGTAAATAATTACCTTTATATCCATTATTATTTCCTGTGACCTTTTTCAATAAGTACAAAGTTTAGCGAATGTAAAACATTATTTTACAAGCTTTTATTTTGTTTCATTTGACCCGATGTTTGCTTGTCTGTAATCAAATATTGCAAATTTGAATAACTTCCCGGTTACCGATTGAGCTGAAATTTTGCATGCATGTGTAAATCAGATGACAATGCAAAATTATTATGACATGGAGCTGATCTGATGATGGGCCCGGAAGGTGGTCACAGGAACTCAGATAACCCTATCGTGTTTGAACTTTTTGGAATGGTCTTGATGAGTATTAATTATATAGGTATATACCGCGCTAAAGCTTGCTATGAAAAAATGATTTTCATTGAAAACTTGTTGTACAATTAACTTAATTATTCTAGATAGCACAATCAAAGTTCTCCGAGCAATTTAAACATCCAATAACACAACACACATCGGGTAGTTGCCCAGACTAGACAACACCTGGTCGAAGAGTCGTCCCTTTTAAACCTTCAAGTGGGCGCGCGACTATTTTAAACAGTAGCGGTCGCGCGTAACTTAAAAGACCGATGGGAGATTTTAGGAACTTAGAAAACTAATTAATTAATTATAATTTATTTTTATATTCAGATATTACCTATTTTTCAACTAAACAATAACAATAAAAAAAACTGATTTCTTCGGATTAGGAATCAATTCTGCCCGACATAACAAGAGTTCTATTGTGAGTCTTGATTATATCTCCAATTAATTTGTATTTTTTTTAATATTCTTCAAGAGATCGAATAATTAGCATCAAAGTGTTTTTTATCTACTTAGGTCTTCTCGTCACTGTAAAAATACAAGGCAGGCGCGTGTAGTCTTTTCGACGCCTGCGCCGCGACCTAAACACACACATTCTGTGTTTCTCAGGAGGAGTGGAGAAAGAGGAAATGGAGTTATTTTCGTCAGTAGTCAACTAACGACAAGCTACTAGTGATGATACGTTCTTTTGACAAGAAATTTTTAAATTATGATCGTAAATATATCGAGTGCGGTCGATTCGACGCCGCGCGACCGCTTGAAGGTTAATAGAGGTTGCGGAATTTTATTTATTTTTACATCCAGTTTCGCATACTTTTATACTGGTGATCCTCGACTATGAACGTCAGTAAGTTTTCAAGATAAAAATGCTTGGCTCAATGCTGGTCCAGCTCCACTACCACCGGGGTGAACTAATTGATTAGTTTGGAAATTATTGTTATTATTTTTAAATGTTTTTTTTTTTTGAATTTTTAAATAATAAAAGTATTGTATAATGTAGAAGCATTTTTTTCAAAGTTTGTAAATGTGAGTACCATGGAGCTATTTTATGGTTTTTTATGTTACTATTGGACTTGTTTGACATAAATCAGCATGGCAGTTGAGAGTTTATCATGCTCACTCAAATGTCTCACTGATGGTGGCGCATGTGTTGGATCATTCGGTTCCCTTCAAAATGGTTGAGCTGAGTGGTGCTAATATTGGCGTCATGTTCGTGAACGGGCGCTGTCAGTTGAGACTGGTCATCTCTTAGCTGCCAGTTGCATCTGTATTTAGTTTTGTATTTTTACTTTATTTACATTGTTTTCACATGCTAGCGACAAGAAACATGTAACAGAGATATTTGTAATTACAAAACATGATTGAAAAGAGTGTCCATGGAGTTTCTTGCACATTCTGCTCCATAGAGATCTACGCTTTGGAATGTGCAATTAGCATCATTTTTTTTTCTGACTGACTGACTGCATGACATTTCAAAAGTGCATGTAAATGGTTTATTTGAAATAAAATGCTTTGAATCTTGAATCTTGAATCTTAAAGTACAGCCTTCATGCAGCTACATTCATCGCTGCGTCATTACCTTCACTTGCTCAAGCCAACCAATAACCTTGAAGAATCTCTCTTGATCGATTTTATTGTATAATTTGACTCAAGTTTGAGAGCCACATGCTATGCGTAGGTACAGACACGTTTGTTTATTCGCCGGGACTGCGTTATATTTGCGCAAGCCGGATGAATATTTTCATATTTATACACTCTTTATTTGTTTAGTTCTTCTCGTATGCGAATCTATAGAATTGCGCATATGTGTATATACTTTACAGATGGCGATGTGAGTGAAGTTATTTTGAATCGGTTTTTTACTTTGAAATTGAGTATTGGAAAAAGAAATCACTTTTATAGACTATTACTGCAGGGTAAAAACAGGATAGTAGCGCTAGGGGTATAGATAATTGCCTCGATTGTAATTACTCTAGCTTCGCAAATTAATTGCATACTATTTATTTTATTTATCTATTGAGAGACTCCTCAACCGTCACTAAAGTGACCGTGTTACATGTCTCTGAGCTGTGCGATTGTATGGGAAGGCAAAATGCGTTTAAAGTGTTTTCGGCATATACCTATATGGGATAGATGCCCTAAAATGTAGAGGCACGCAAAAATCGCTAAGACTCTGGAAATATCAAAGATTTTTACATTTTTTACATTTCCCAGCAGGTACTTTGATTTCTTATAGATAAAACTTATTAATTTATTTATTAAATGCTCTATGCACACAAAAGTGCAGAGGCGGACTTAATACCTTAGGCATTATCTACCAGTCAAACTTGTTATTAATAGAAGAAAAAAGAAATAAGTAATATAACTACTTATAACTGGAGATTTATTCCGTTATAATACCAAAAACTTGTTTGAAATCATAAATTTATTTTCCATTCCGAATGAATACCAACAACTTGAATTTGATACAGTCAGCTTATTCAAACCTAATCAAAATTAATTTGTTTTGTGATAGTTTTACGTGATCGTAATATAATTCTAATTGTTATTTTTTTTTCAGATGTGTTTTTTTTTCAATTAAAGGTCTTACGATAACACACAAAGCATTTTTTACTGATTGATTGTTGATTGTGATTGTTTTGTGATTGTACCTTGTATCTTTGAACATGCTTTTAAATATGAGTTGAAACAAATACCAGTGGTATTTTTTTTTTATTCTTGATAGGTTTGCGCTTGACCGCTATGTCACCTGATGGAAAGCGACGATGCAGTCGACGATGGAGCGCGCTCACCTAGAAGCAACCTATTCACTCTTGACTTAAAGATTCCCGGGTTGTAGCCATCAGGAAACACAGATTCCGGCAAAGAATTACAACAGGGGCCCAGCAGGGTCGAAGTCTACTGGGGCCACGGGTAGTGTGAAAGTGAAACCCGGGGCCCTGGAACGAAGGCAAAGAAGGAACAGGAGTGGGTTTTTAGTCAGTAAAAGTCTGACACTGTCTCCCGCTCCACCCATACCGGTATATTATTATTTTATTTATTTAAAATTTAGGATAACCATAAAAAATAAGAAACCAAAGTACCTAACCTGCCATTTTAACAAATCAAATGTTTACTTTTTTGTTCTAAGACCTGTTTAGTGATTTCGAAAACAGTGGCAAATATCTTATATCTTATACTTAGATGAAAATAGTCCGTTCATCCATCAAAAAACTAATAATGACAGTCTTTGTTATGCATTTTGATTAGAATTGGTACCAAGTTTCATGTTTATTAACCCAAGAAATAAGAATTTTTCATACAATCTTTAAAACCTTTTGAGTTGTTCTATTAGGTCTATATTTCACCGAGACGCCATGGCGGCGACCAATTGCGCCGCCATGGCGTCCGTGAGCTATCAAGCTAGACACCATACAGACGAGTCGCTACACCACACTAAGACAGTATCAAAATGGACCTTAAGTGCACGCGTCCGAGCTGGTTGCGCCGTCAAATTGGTTGCGCAACCACACGGACACCAGGTGAGTAACTCTTTATAGAGCTGTATACATTTTGTTGGTAGCGGCGACTGGTCGCTTAAAGGTAGATCTGAAAACAAATAATGACAACCTTTATTATTTATTTAGTTTACTATTAGGGTTAACTTTCGAGTATATTGGTACACGGAATGAGATTTTGCATACAAACGAAATTCCCTTTAGACCCCCTTAAAGGTTGAATATTCAAAAAATCCTTCAAAGTGCTCGTCTACGTCATAAAAATAAAAAGAAGCTTTGTGCAAAATTTCATGTAGTCCCAGTAGATTTTTGAATTTTTTTTTTAGATTTCGTCTGTGCGTGGATATGTCAGTCACTCAGTTTTTTCTTTTTATATGTACGAGTATATGTCACCGGAAAATTGCAGGCTCCGTACGATTAAAATCCAATTGGATTTTAATTTCTCGATGTATTATGAAAAAAATGTTTTTATTATACACGATAAATCACATCGAAATTCATTTTTTTTTTTTTTTTTTTTTTTTTTTTTTTTTTTTTTTATACTTTAACCCCTATTATTTAGAAAAAATAAAATTGTTTCCTATTTCTCACTACATTTTACACTCTTTGTGGTATTTGCAATTATCCGGTAATAGATGACTAGGAGTATTTCTACAAGCACCACAAGGTACATAAACCATTCATACTCACCAATTTGCATGGTAAATATCTCAGGAGCGTCTTACACAAATTCCCCCAAGTTTGTGGACTAGTTGTTAGGGAGAACTTGCAACAGCTGACCGATGTTGCAAGATATTTAGCTGCCACTGTGCTACTTCAGCGAATACTTGTTTGACACAATTTCCATGACGGCTGTAGTTGATATTCATATGTAGGTTGGATGCCTTAAGAGGCTCCTTTGTCACTCGCCTATCGTCAACATCGAGCATGGTTTCAAAGCTTGTTACTTCATCTAACGCAATCCAACGCGATGTTTGACGAAGAGGCAACGCGATGTTTGACGAAGAGGCAACGCGAAAAAAAACTGGGCAAGTGCGAGTTGGACTCGCGCACTGAGGGTTCCATATAAACTTGAAAGGTAAATTGCGGTTTACGATTTATGACGTATTAAAAAAAAAACTGCTTACTAGATCTCGTTCAAACCAATTTTCGGTGGAAGTTTATAAGGTAATGTACATCATATATTTTTTGTAGTTTTATCATTCTCTTATTTTAGAAGTTACGGGGGGACACACATTTTACCACTTTGGAAGTGTCTCTCGCGCAAACTATTCAGTATATTAGAAACCTCAATATCATTTTTGAAGACCTATCCATAGATACCCCACACGTATGGGTTTGATGAAAAAAAATATTTTGAGTTTCAGTTCTAAGTATGGGGAACCCCCAAAATTTATTGTTTTTTTTTCCAGTTTTTGTAAAAATCTTAATGCGGTTCACAGAATACATCTACTTACCAAGTTTCAACAGTATAGCTCTTATAGTTTCGGAAATAAGTGTGACATACGGACGGACAGATAGACACATGACGAGTCCGTAAGGGTTCCGTTTTTTGCCATTTGGCTACGAAACCCTAAAAAGAGAGAACGCCTGAAAACTCTGTTAGCATTCGGTAATTCCGTGATTTACTATTAATATTTCACAAAATTTCTTCCAGGAAATGCGTGTATTTTAAACACTTAAAAGTTTTTCAAAAAATTGTTGTCGTTCAGAATCTTGATTAAATTTACAAAGCTTCTATAGTTTTATTTTTTAATTTTTAATTTTTGAGTAATTTATGAAGTGTCAAAGTTCATGCAAAATAGCAGATTTTCTGAAGGTCTCTACTGGATTTGTTTTACACAAATTTATAAATTGATTTCAAAACAAGCCTAGATAATATCCACAAGATACTGTGTTTCCAAAATATCTAATGAAAAATGTGTAATAACGTCATAATCGCGTAAGAGCGGTTGTATGAAAAACAGTGAAAATGTATGTCGAGTTGCATGCCCTTAAGAGGGCCTTTCTCCACTCGTCAATCGTAAACGTGAGCATGGTTTTATAAGCTTGTTGTTTTATCCAAAGCAATGTTTGATGAATTGGCAACTTGAAAAAAGAGAAATAACGCTTGAAAATTCTATTGGCATTCAGTAATTTCCTAATTTTCTCGAATATTTCACAAAACTTAATAAATAGAATGAATAGGCTCTTAATAAACTAGTGCGCCTCACCATCAACGATTGCATCACTGCTTACCATCAGGTCGCAGTCAAGCACCAGTTTATATCAAATTAAAAAAAAAAACTTTTATATTGTAACCATTATTTATTAAAATTGTTGTTGTGAATTATCTCGAAAATTAAATGTTGTGAACACCTGCTTATATGAGAGTATAGGTTAATGAAAACCTGTAATTCAGGCCATCAATTTAGCATGATCATCAAGGTTCTATGTAAAAATTTTCCGTATTTTTCAAATTAAATCAATTTTCTTTGTAAAAACTCATCGAAAGTTGACATTTGAAAATGTGTTCGATATGGGATTTGATGCATGTGGAATCCTGGAGGAGCGACCCTCCGCCGCGCCGCTTCTTTGATGACTACCATTCCACTGCGCACACGATGTTGGAAAGTAGCAGATTTTGGACAAATTGTACTCCATTGGTGTAATTACTGCAAGGCGTTCCGATGTGAGGATAAAAATAAATAAATAAATGGGTAAATCTTATTCTGTGGGTTAATCCCAAGGAATAAAATTCATCCATACAACCTTACAACCTTTAACACCCCCAAAATCGTTTTATACGAAGGGGTAGTTGAAAAAAATAAGTTAGTTGTTGTTGTTGTTGTCAGTTGTTTAATGTCATTTTTTTAAATCTATTTTAATTCTACTGTTTGTGTGAGGTAAGAATAAACGTTTTTCTTTCTTTCTTTAAATACGAACAATGAAAACGTTTTTTATTTACTTGGGTCAATATTTATGTTAAGTTTCAAGTATAAGTGTCCAAAGAATTAAATTTTTGCACACAAACGAATTCCCCCTTTTCACCCCCTTAAGAGTTGAATTTCCCCTTCTTACTGTTCGCCTACGTTGTAAAAGGAAACCTTGTGCTAAATTTTACGCTCCTAGACCCAATAGTTTTGGCTGTGCGTTGATATATCAGTCAGTCAGTTTCTCCTTTTATATATATAGATTAAAGATAGAAGAATATAGATTAATCTCATGACACATGAATAATGATCGGATACATGCCAATAGGATTTAATCAATCTGTTTCAGTAGAAAAACACTTAAAAGAAGAAAATAATAGAACCGTTGATGGAAAAAGGTTTCCAAATAAAATGTTAGAAGCGCCGATTAGTTGAAACGTGTCCAAAAATCTAGCAAATCGTGAACGATTCACAAAATCGATTGCCCACTCGCAATCCGACTAATGCCCGTTTTTAGAGCATCGAAACGAGCATTTGGGGCATTTCCCTTTACGCGCAAAATACTGACCATAAAGTCGTGTGAATTATTTGTTTGTGAGCGACGGAACTGGTCGACATTATAACAAGCCATTGCCGAGCGCAAATTCCGATAAACATTGCATAAACTGGTCTTAATGTGTATGCTGATTGTGTTGGTGAATCAGTAAAGTTTTAAAGTGACAAGGAACTAGGGAAATTACGTGTTACAGTGGTCAAACGATTTCATGGGTTATTAGGATGAATGTGGTTGCAATAGTGTTGTTTGTAATTTCTGTTTTTTTTTTCCTCAAATATTCCTTGTCATCATTCTTGTCTTTCACAATGTGCCTGTTAGGGGCAGAGGATGTAAATAATTACAAAACACAATGGTCACGCTTGAAAGACCTCAGCCGTTTATTTTAACACGTAAATAAATCTTCACATAACACGTGTAAATACTTTCACATAAACGAAGTCCTTTACGTACATACTCGTGACGCTAACTCACAAATAGTTCACAGTTACTTTACAATACTTCACTGACTCTAATACGTTAGATAACTTAGGAAATCTGGAAATCTAGGGCCACTCTAGGAGCCTTAGGGTGCCATGACAAACTGACGTGGTGACGCTTCAAGTCGAACTGCAGAGAGAGAACGTCGTCTTCAAGGAAAGTGTAGCTTAAGTACCTTTTCAGCCGGTCGCAAGTCGTGGGAGAGAGTCCCTATCCCTCCCGTCCTGTTCCCGAATCCTGTTGAGGCCGGCTGATGTACACCTTCCCGACCCCCGCACACCGCTAGCTCACTATTGGTCATTAATAGTGGCGTGTTTTCTCCGTTGTAAATCCACCAATAGCAACCCAGATTATTCTTAACGGTTTTCTGCGCTATTTACTTCTAAGAACCGCGTTATGTACTTCTAAGAACTCAGTACATAGCCTTATATACTATCCCTGTATCCGATTGGACAATAGTCTTGCCTCTGATTGGCTCTCCCCTCATTATGTACAGCGCGTATGTACAGCGCGTATGTACATACGTTACGCATCTATGAATGACGTAATGTTGATTATATTTAGTGATTCTAAATTACATGCTCGTGTCCGTAACAGTGCCTATCGTCAGTGTTCGTCAAGTCGTTGAGCTCCTTAGTAGTCCTGAGTTGAGCTTTGCGAATGCTGACGAATGCTTGCACTGACTGGACAGGTCCACTCAAATCTGTATGGTTCTTTCTTCAAAAGACCATCTCAGACAAATCTGCATGGTTATCATGTGATTTGACCATTACGTATTTACTGTATGGACTTTAAAAAAGACTTTGACCCTTGAGTTTGCTCATCTAGTTTAAAATGACGAAAAAAAATTTACGTGTAAAATGTTTTTTTTTAAACTTTCCTATTTGCAAAAAAAATATCATTTATCTTTTTCCCGGTAAGAAATGAATATGAGTATTTTACATGGAGCGACTGTCTTGAAACTGACACCAGCCTTACTGAATACAAGCTACATGTAATCTTCAGTTTCCCTTTGCGTTGCAGAGCGACGGTAATTATTTCAAACGGTCCCGCTACCCTAGCAGGCAATAGCCCTTATGGCTCTACTAGCCTTCAGTTTTGGAACACGACACGCCGTCGATTCGCGCCTGGTCCTTACCCAATGACGACCACTCGACGACCAGCGCTATCCATTTTGTATGTTTACCATAGTATTTATTAGTTTATTATTTAAGCATATACAACATGTAACAGGAATAATGTACAACCTAATTAGAAAATTAAGTTACAATCATAATATAAGAACTGAAATTTTACTTAAATGCACTTAACTTTCCCTCTCCTAGAGAGGAGGCCTGAGTCCCAACAGTGGGAACATTATAACGCCGACTATGCTATGCTATGTACTTAAGAGGGTCCTTTTCCACTCGCCTATCGTCAACATCGAACATGGTTTAAAAGCTTGTTACTTCATCTTACGCAATCCAACGCGATGGTTGATGAAAAGGTAACGCGAAAAAAGAAAGATAACGCTTAAAAACTCTGTTAGCATTCTGTAATTCCGTGATTTACTCGAATATTTTACAAAACTTGTTCCAGGAAATACGTGTGTTTTTTTTAACCCTTAAAAGTTTTTAACAAAAATTGACATTATTTAGAATTTTGATTAAATTTGCAAGGCTTCGCTTCTATTGTTATACTTTTTTGACTTTTTAATTTTTGACTGGTCTTTATTGGATTAGTTTTACACAAATTTATAAATTGAATTCAATAGAAGCCTAGAGATAATATATCCATAAGATACTGTGTTTCCAAAATATCAAATGAAAAATGTGTAATAACGTCATAATCGCGTAAGAGCGGTTGTATGAAAAACAGTAAAAATGTATGTCGAGTTGCATTCCCTTAAATCCACCTATGTACCACTACTGTACATAAAGTATAAATAAATATAAGCATAAGCATAATCAGCCTTTTAATGTTCCCACTGCTGGGACTCAGGCCTCCTCTCTCTAGGAGAGGGAAATAAATAAATAAATAATTTTAATACAGCACGCACATAGCAATAGTTAGTGTTTCATCAAGTTGACTATTTCAAGGCTACAAACGTGAAACATTGTTTACTAAAGAATGTCGATTTTAATCGATACTAATTCTAAATAGCTTCGGATCGCTTTAATCGAACGTTTCCCTCGACCAAATTGTTCTGAAGTAATTTGTTAATGTTTGCCTTTTGTTGCCAACTTTTCATTCAAATGCTTGGATCAAAGTATGTTTGAATTTTACAGGAATCCGAGATTGTGGATGTTATGTAAACGTTTAATTTGTAACTCCTTTAGAATTTATGTCATAGATGATTGATTTTAAAACCTTAAATATTATTTATTTAGTGATTTAAAAACTTTATTTTTTTTTAGGTTAGAAATCATCAAAGAACTTCTCCCGCTCTGGGTGGAGCGAGAGGGAGTGTGTTCCTTCAGTTGCCCTTTGCGTTCCAAAAGGCTTAAATAAATTACTTTTCAGTTAGCGTTAAATACGCTATATGAAATACTAGATGAAAACCCGGCTTTGCTCGGGTGAAATGTGACTCATAATAACATCTAGGTAGATATTTCTGTAGTTATCGTTTCTCAACGAATAGCAAAGGCAAAGGAAGGCATAGATTCGTATAGCATCGTTTTTTATGTTTAATAAATATAGTAAATTAAAACTGACATAGTTTTTACATAATTAATTTTAATTTTAAATCAACTTTCAAAATAAACTAATCTAAGGAGTTTAAGACTAAATTGAAATAAAAAAAAAACACAACGAACGAAAATGACGGTTTATTTTTCTAATTTAAATTCACAAATACAAAAATTAATCACACTCTTTTAATTATTACAAAACAGATTTATAAAAGGCAGAATTGGCTATCCAAACGGGCAGAGGTTTCCCAAGATAAGTTGATTCCACGAGAAAGAGAGCTCAAATGAGCGTGCAGTGGCTTATATAGGCGCGCGGCGGTGACACTACCACCCCCTCCTTTTGACAGCTGTGACATCACTTGTCAGCTAACACGGCCTCTCCTGACTGGAGAACGTCCTCGTGCTCCTGGTTTTGTAGCTGAGTTGCGCTGGAAGTGCTTGGTGCAGGTTCAAGCGCCATTACACCAGAAGACACGTTGCCGACAGCCTGCTCAGGCGTGGACTCCATATCGTCATCATTACAGTCTGCACCTGAGAACAGTAGACACAGTTCATTTAAATACTTTTTACTTCTAAAAAAAAATACGTGTAATTTCCAGAAATCTGTTTTCTAGAAATCACATTCATTGTAATAATGCAAATGAGCCGCTGCAGACACCTCAAGTGCATTATCACTGCTAGACACATTTAACAACCACCGTGAACTACGTTCACGAGCAACAACAGTGGCATAGGCACGACGTTAGCATACCACATTCACAAAACAATCGTAAGAAACATAGGCACGACGTTAGCATATTTCTCACAACCCCATATGGCATAGGCACGACGTTAGCATACCACATTCACACAAAACAATTATAAGAAACATAGGCACGACGTTAGCATATTTCTCACAACACCATATGGCATAGGCACGACGTTAGCATACCACATGGTTCCTACACTTGCATGACATAGGCGCGACGTTAGCTTATCAGCAAGTGTAGTATAAATTACCTTCAAAAAAAGTTGCACACGTGTCAGGAGTCCATTCCCCTCGCCACGGCACCATAAACTCTGCCGCAGCCTGGGTCGCTTTTCCATATGAGCCCGCCAGCAGTTGCAGCTCGTAACGACCATGGGGAAGCGCCTTGACCACACGGTATGGCCCGCGCATGCCCGAGTCGAGCTTGCCAGTGGTTTGTGCCTGTTTTTTAACAAAAACAAATGAATTAATTTCAAATAATCGTGGAGATTTGCGATCAGCGTTAACAGTTGCGTCTTGCTGCTGCTGATTAGCCTTCAAACGCTCGGAAACCCTCTGTCTCTGCATCTCTCGCAACGCTTCACGGTTTGGATGAGAGGCCTCCAGGGCGACATCTCTGATCAGGTGTCGAATGAGCGGTGTAGCCGCCTCGGTACCTACTAGAAGATTCAAGGGAGATAATTTGGTGGTTTTTTGTTTTGTTATGTTCAAAACCAGCTGCAGTCGCCACATAACATCTGACCATTCGTTTTGCCGGTGATTGCATTCTATGCGAATCATGTTCAATAATGTTCGACAATACCGTTCGACCTGCCCATTAGAATGGTGCATCTCAGGAGTGATGAGGTGCACATCAATGCCTAATTCTGTTACTAGTCTCATGAACTCTGAACTCTGGAACATACGGCCGCGGTCCGCTACAATTAATTTTGGAGTGCCAAACAGGGAAATCACATTAGTGAATAGTCTCTTTAATTCGCTGGCATCCTGGCCAAACATAGGATACAAAAGACAATATTTTGAAAATGCGTCTACCACAATTAGCACGTACTTGTAACCATTAGACTGAGGTAGTGGACCCAGCGCATCTGCATGTATGACTTCAAAAGGGCTACTCGGTTTTTCCCAAGAGTGTATAGGTTGGAGAGGTGCTCTAGGGACCTTTTTACACGCTATACAAATAAGGCAGTGCCCTACGTACTTTTGGACAAACGAGTTAAGAGAGGGAAACCAAAAATGTCTCTTGATAAGTTCTAACGTCTTATCAACTCCAGGATGGTCATGTTCATCATGGAAAATTCTGAGCAAGCTGAGCCTATGACCTTTGGGCACAAAACAAAGGAATCTTGGATCTTCTCCTACTGGAGAGTACTTATAATAGAGCAAGTCATTCTTTTTAGCGTAATGCCTAGTGTCCAACTGTCCGTCTGCTAGTTTATGGAGGAGTTGTTGGGTTTCTTCATCAGCAGCCTGTGCTATTTGAGCCCAATTCCGATGTCTACGTTCTTCGCAAACGTTCACGGGGTTACGGCTCAAATAGTCAGCGTGTGACATACAAGTACCCTTACGGTATTCCAGAGTAAAATCAAAGTCCTGCAAATATATCCACCATCTGGCTACACGTGGCACCAAGTCTTTCTTTTGCTGTGTGGCTTTTAGTGCGTTACAGTCAGTTATAACCGTGAAGTGAACGCCAACTAGATAGTGCCTATAATGTTGCAGGGCCTTAACGACAGCCAAGGTCTCGAGCTCGTAGGAATGGTACCTTGGCTCAGCACCTTGAGTTCGCTTACTGAAATAACTAACTGTCCGTTTGTACCCATTTTCATGAGTCTGAAGAAGCACTGCACCATAGCCAATCGAGCTTGCGTCTGTATGAACCTCGATAGGTAAATCTGGGTCGTAAATGGCTAAGACCGGTTCACTCGTAAGCCGTGAAATTATATCTTGCCGTGCTTCTTCTTGTTCGGCACCCCAGACAAAAGGTACGTCTTTTTTCGTTAATTTTGTAATAGGCGCAGTCTGAGTTGCAAAACTAGCTATATAGCGACGAAAATAGCTTGCTAAGCCGAGAAATTGACGTACCTGCCTAACTGTCTTTGGGACAGGGGCCTCAACCAAGGCTTGAACCTTTCCTTCGCTCGGCTGTACCTGACCCTGACTTATAGTACGTCCTAGGTATTCTATCTTAGTCGATAGGAAAAAACACTTCTTGAGGTTGAGAGAAAAACCTGAATTTGTCAAGGTCTGGAGGACCTTATGAAGGGTTAATAGGCCTTCGTCTACTGTGTGGCTCATTATGAGTACATCATCGATGTACACTAGGACTTCACCAGATTCCAGGTGTTGAGAAAGAGTTTTTGACATTATCCGTTGATAAACAACGGGCGCATTTGCCAAACCATAGGGCATTTTTAAATATTCATAGTGCCCTTCTGGGGTAACAAATCCTGTAAGCGGTATAGCGTCACTATCTAAAGGTATTTGATGGAACCCTGTGGCCATATCCAGACTACTAAAATATTTATATTTGCCTAACCGATCAATGTGGTCGTCAATGAGCGGCAATGGAAATCGATCCTTAACGGTAATCTCATTTAATTTGCGGTAATCGACGCACATGCGATCGGATCCATCCTTCTTTTTAACTAATAAGATGGGACTCGCGTATTCCGATTCAGACTCTTGAATAATATTCTTTTCAAGAAGATCTTTAATAATTTCACGAACTTTCAAAATCTCGGGATATGAAAGTCTGTACGGTCGGTAGGTAACCGGCGTGCTACTATTTAATCTGATGGACATACTGCCCGTATTAACAGTGGAAGTTGCAGTACCAGTTATAAAAAAATTTGAAAATTTATCAATCAAATTGAGCAACTTTTCCAAACTTTCACCAGTTAAAGGAGTTTTGAACGGAATTTGTGTTGGAGGTGAAATACACATAACATCATGCATGACGCGAGGCTCATAAGTAAGGTATTGCTGCTTGTGCGTACGGACATAGGTAACACCTTCCCGATTCAGTACATCAGTACCAACAATAATTGGGGTGTTCATATACTCGGGGGAAACCGCATGCAAGTCTACCTCCAAAGTAATTTCATTAAATTCTATAGGCAAAGTGACAAAATAAGTGGATTCTATTTCTACACCACCAATGCCTCTCAGGACTCTGAAGGCTGGCTTACGCGCACATCTAAAATGTTTCAACAGGGTCGAAGAAATAAGTGATATGCAAGAACCGCTATCAATAAGGACATCAACGGGGACGCCTTGAATAACTGCCACAACAATATCTTTGTTCTTATTATCAGGGCTTTCCTGGCATAAGTTTACATTGTTGGTATTGCGAGAACTGGATTTTAGTTTGGCAAAGCAAGTTTCGACTTTATGGCCAGGTTTTTTACAGAAACTACACGGTTCGGATTTATTCGAAGTATGATCAGAACGATCTATTTGATCATTTCCGTCACCATTGGTGTTACTTGAATTAGGTCTAGGTTTCTTAGTGCAATCGGATTGTTTATGGCCACGTTGCCCACACAAAAAGCATTTACCATCTTCAAATTGTCGCTTGCGAGTGCTTGATATGTTTGACTTTTGAGGATTATCATTACGTTTAACCGTATTTGCTTTAACGTAAATCGAAAAGAACTCTACCAATTCGTTCGGCATTAACTTCGCGTTAGTTGCCGCAGCACGGATTTGCGGATCCGTGACACCTCGTATCACTATTGCGGAAATAAGTTCATCGCTCAACCCTTTGACTATGCGCAACCTAAGCAGTGACCGACGGGCGTAATCAGCATACGTGGGGTATTTGTCTGAATTGGTGTTCATGACTTCATATAAAATATTTGCAAAGTCCGGTTTCCTAGGACACAACGGTTTAAATTCCTTCTTAAAATTGCTCCAACTACGGTCGTTGGTAACCCACTCGTTGAGCCAAGTCCTAGCCTCCCCTTTCATACAATTACCAATGCGCGATAGACACTCGTTATCATTCCAATAATTCAAAGTTTTAGCACGGTCTACTTCCTCACACCAGGTATCTATATCATTGATGCTTGGATCAAAGTTTGAAATATAATAAGATTGGTTAGATCTCACCATCGTGTTGATTGACCGAATAGCCTCGACTATTCGATCTGTCGCGCCAGTATCGCGATCAGATGTAGCGCCCACGGAAGGGCCCGGCGACGAAGGAGCCGCCGACCCTCGAAGCTCTGCTGCTGGCCTCTGCAATCGCGGTGGCGTCGTTGGGAATGCGCCAGCACTTGCCTCACGCGGTTGCGGCGGCGGAGGCGTACAGCGCCGCTCTTCCAATGATGTAAGCCGATCCAATATTTGTTGCATCTGTTCAGTTAAGACATCATTAGAAGACCTACGACGTTTTCTACCTTGCCTAGAACGCGAGTTATGTTTGCTAGATCTCGCATCACGAGTATTAGAACTCGAATCACGATTCTTGGAGCGACTTCTACTCCTATGACTATCATTAGGCATATTTATCCTTTAATAGTTCACTAAACAAAGCAATTGGAAAAGATTAATTATCAATCAACTTTTGTGTGGGTAGGTACACGAAATTAAAAACACTTAAAATGTGGTGTAGCAAGTTACAAAGCAGCGTAAACAAATCGGAACGTACTCACCAGATTTAATCAACGTACACCTTACCACATAAAACTATTACTTTCTCAAAGTAATACCCGCAGTAGTTTTATTTACACGGTAACTTCTTGAATAGCCAATCTGCCTTAATTCAGGGAGCGGAACTGACTACGGAAAGTAGAAATCGTATCCCACTTCTGATCTAAGGAGTTTAAGACTAAATTGAAATAAAAAAAAAACACAACGAACGAAAATGACGGTTTATTTTTCTAATTTAAATTCACAAATACAAAAATTAATCACACTCTTTTAATTATTACAAAACAGATTTATAAAAGGCAGAATTGGCTATCCAAACGGGCAGAGGTTTCCCAAGATAAGTTGATTCCACGAGAAAGAGAGCTCAAATGAGCGTGCAGTGGCTTATATAGGCGCGCGGCGGTGACACTACCACCCCCTCCTTTTGACAGCTGTGACATCACTTGTCAGCTAACACTAACATAAATTAACAAAACAAATAGCTCTTAAAAGGACCCTCTCCTTTTCCACTTGCCTATCGTCAACATCGAGCATCGTTTAAAAGCGTTTTGCTTCATCTAACGCAATCTAACGCAATGTATGATGAAGAGTCAATGCAAAAAAAGAGAGATAACGCCTGAAATCTCTGTTGGCATTCGGTGATTCCGTGATTTACTCGAATATTTCACAAAACTTGTTCCAGGAAATACGTGTTTTTTTTTTAAACCCTAAAAGGTTTTCAGAAAATTTGTCGTCATTCAGAATCTCGATTAGAAGATGAAGAAGAAGTTGACATGTTTATTCTGCCTGAATAGACGCACAATTCGTTTCAAAAATACAAAACCAAGTTCCCTGACAGGCCATGTGTGTATCGGGCATAACTGTGTTGCACCACTAGGACCATAGACAACACAGCTGTCTAGGTTATCTGTTGCATTTTGACGCCGGCCTCAACAGAGACAACATAAACAAAAAAAAAACCAAAAAATAAAAGAAAATATCATAATTTTAAACAATAAAAACTATAATACACGATTACATACGATAAAATGTAAATGTAATGTTTGTATACGATTAAATGTGTAAGGCTCTATTGATGTACTTTTTTATATTTTTACGTACATTATGGAGGGCCAAAGTTCACGTAAAATAGCAGATTTTCAGAGGTTTTGATTAGTAAAGAAGTAGATTAGTTTTACACAAATTTATGTTTTGATTTCAATAGAAGCCTAGATAATATCCACAAGATAGTTGCGTATTCAAAATATCTAAAGAAAGATGTTTAATAACATCATAATCACTAAGAAAATGTCCTCGAAAAGGCGCTCTTAAGGTTTATTCTCTGTCAACCTCTCTGTTTTAAGCACTCAGTCTTTTTCTTTATTTTGGTAGGTAGGGTAATCACATTACCTGTCAGGTCACTTGTCATATAACTTCTCTGCAGGTTCCTAACAGATTTTTTTTTATCTAAGCCTGCAGGGCCGCTGTAAATCTTTCAATCAATTCCGCAACCCTAACAGGCATAGGGCCCCGTCAATATTATGCTACAAGCTGGTCTAACGTTAGATCTATGTCATTGGAAGACCTTGCAATTAACAACACTTTCTTCACATCAAACTAACTACACGAATGGACAGCTAGAATAAATAATTATCATTTCTAGTTTTGCAAGTGTTGCAATATTCGGCTTTGTGAACCAATGATGCGACTCGCGCTTTGCTGGTTTTTATTATATGTTATTATAGCAGCCATAGCATAAACATTTTGAGTGTCTACCTATTACATTTACCAAAATACAGATCTATGAAGTTTTGTTTTTATTATACAAATACCATTTCCCATTTTCTCTTACAAAACTTTGAGTTAAAAGCCTGTAACACTAACAAGCCTGCAGCACCTACATTTGGTTTTACTTTATAAAACTTTTCATAAAGTCGCAAAGAAAAATCCCTCAAACGAACTGGAGAAAGTTGGGTCTACGCCGTAGCACTCGTAGCTGCGTAGCACTCGTAGCCGCGTAGCACTCGTAGCCGTGTAGCACTCGTAGCATATGCTACATAATTACAAAGTTCGGTTAGGACCGTGGTTAATATTTGATGCGATTGTTCTTTTTATTTAGTTTTCTGAATAACAATTTTGTTAGCAACGTAAAGTTTCAAAAATGATTTTTTTTTGGTGAAGTGGCAAATTGTCTAATTACTTCTCTCGCTCTGGGATGGAGCGGCAGAGCCTTCTAGACTTTTATTGACTAAACCTACACCTTCTAGAACCAAGAGTTTCCTCTTCAGCAGTTCTCCAATGGCAGGCAAGCAAGCATCGGCCCTGCCAAACCCCAACGGTTTTACTGACATCTCTCTGAGACGCGCGTGGAATATTACGCGCCGCCGACGACTCGGGACTCGGTTTGGGCAAATTCTGGGCGGTTGGACGGCGAGCTACTCATTATTCGCCTGCGCTTACGGTAGCTGGTAGTCGAGTTCTTCGGTGGCTGGGACGTGAGGGTGTCCGTTCCCTCACGCATACGGCCGTCTCCTTCGCTAGCATTGCTGCTTCGCAGAAGGATGCGACTGGATCCCATTCCCTCTTGTTCTAGACCATATTCTGAACCAGGGCCCGGCGAGAAAAGTCACCGCCGCCGAACGAATCTACGAGGACACGGCGATACTCCAACCAAGCGGGGCACAGAATGATAGTTCATGAGGCAGTTTTAAGTGTTTAATACATGCAATTATAAGAGAGAAAAGCTAATTTCAAATATATGTAACAACCGTGCGAAGCTGGATGGGTGGCTAGTAACAGATAAGTATATAGACATAAAAGAATACAGGTTTTTAGGTTCCGTACCTGAAAAGGAAAAAACGGAACCCTTATAGGATCACTTTATTGTCCGTCTGTCTATTTGTCCGTCTGTCTATCTGTCCGTCAAGTCCCTTTATCTCAAGAACGCGTGGAGGTATCGAAATGATATTAAAACCATACACACAAATCTGAATCGGTGTCGGAGTCAGAGATTGACCAAATGAGCACTCCGCCTAATTACGTATCCCAGAGAACAAAAAGAAGCTGGGAGGACATGTTAATTGCTGAGAAATTAGATGATTTCAAAAAAGAAATAAAGGAAATGATGGCTTTGTTTATGAACAAACCGGAACGTTAGTTACAAAAAGTCTCTTTAGCCTTGAAAGATATCCAGGAATCTAATACTAACATACAAGATACAATTAAACTCCTCACGTCACAAAATCTGGATTTTGAAAAGAAAATTTCTCAGGTGGAAATTCAGGTGAAGGAAGACAGGAAATATATTACCACTTTGGAGCATAAAATCGAGGACTTGGAAACAGGATGTCGTAAAACTAATCTTGTGATAAAAAATGTGCCTAAAATTACAGGCGAGTCTAAGGAAGACTTGATAGACATGGTGATGAGTCTTTCACAAAATATTGATTGTTCCATGATTAAAAATGATATTAAAGATATTTATAGGGTGCGTGGAAATAAACAGAACTACAACACGCCCATAGTTGTAGAAACAGGATCTACACTCCTCAAAAACGACATTCTAAAAATGGCTAAGAACTTCAATATAAAATACAAGACCAAACTATGCTGTAAACATTTGGGTTTCAAGACACATGAAGATACACCAATATTCCTGTCTGAGCATTTAACTGCCAAAGGCTCTCGCTTATATTTCCTGGCTCGAGATTTGAAAAGATCCGGCGCTTATAAATACTGCTGGACTGCATATGGTAAAGTACTCGTTAAGAAGGATGACCAGGCTTCGTCTTTAATTGTTAGTAGTGAAGCACAGATACAGCAGCTAATGAAGAAAGTATGACTATTTTCTGCTTATTATTTCTTTGAAGAGTTAGGTTACAATACATTTGTTTTGCTGGTTTTTATCTGTTAAGTCACCTCTTGATCATACTCCAGTCGAAAACCAATTTTCATTTCACACTTTCTAATATTAAGTTACTAGTTATAAGAATTTTTTATAAATGTTGTATAAGTTTAATTACTCACACAGACACTCACTCCCACAAATATCTCACCCTATTTAACACCAATTCATACATAAATTCATACAAAACTCAAACACAGGTTACTAAATACACATCCAAGCCTCAAAAATTGAAAAAGAAAATATATTATAATATTCTTTATATAATGAACGACACGGTTATATACTCAACAATTATACTAATATTAAACAAACAATTACTTTTTGGTACAATAATAAAAGACTGCACTCGCCTGGCTATCAGGAATAATATTAACCATGGTCAAGCTGCGACTTTAATTCTGCTTAAAAATATTCTTTATGACTAACACAGTTCAAACAGTTAACGAGTTGGACACTTGAAATTTCTAGTTGCATTGAATGTAATCCTTCGAGTCTGTCTAATCATATTCGTGTAAAGAAAAATGATTTAACTATAATTTCGCAGAACATAAGGAGTATATACTGCAATTTTGATGACTTTGTTATTACTTTGTCTTCACTTAAATTTGAAACTGATTTAATAATCCTAACAGAATGTAGATTAAATGTTAATAAACCTATACCACAATTAGCCAATTATCAGTATTATGTCACAACTCGCCAATACAATCAAAATGATGGGGTAGTTGTCTACGCAAAAATACATTGAAACCAAAAATTCAGGAAATAAAATTATCCCAGGCCTCATATCTTCAAGTAGAAATGGTAAATACGTGCTTTGCATATATCGATCACCGGCAAATACAAATATTACCAATTTCTTAGACTCACTCAGCTCACATTTAGATAATATAGTAGACTCACAAAAAAACCTAGTAATAGCTGGAGACATAAATATTAATATTAGGTGCAAAGAGACTGAGGCGCCTACTGAGCAAAATAACCGCCTCAATTATCTTAACACTCTGTCAACCTATGCCATATTACCAGGTCATACACTACCTACCAGGGAGCAAAACTGCTTAGACCATTTAATGTTACGAATCAATGTGAAAAAAATATGTGCGTCAATCGCTATTTTACAGACTTCAATCACAGATCACTTTACTACATTTTTATCACTATCAAAAACAAAAAATAATGAAATTGTACATAAAACCGTTGCCACCTTGAATTTTGAACAATCATCCAATTATCTTAAAGAAAAAAATATACACGAATTGATTTTCTGCAATGATCCTAATATACTAACCGATGTGTTTATAGACAAACTTACTGAAACTATCCAGAATAATACTAAGATAAAAAATATTCCTAATCACAAACGCATAATCAAACCTTGGATAACCCCGGGAATACTCCGCTGTATAAAGAATCGAAACAAACTACAAAAAAACTCACGAGCTGACCCACACAATGAAATTCTAAAAATCACATACACCCGATATAGAAACTATTGTAACAGCCTTATCAAAAAAATTAAAAGAAAATATGAAAGAGAATTACTATCAAATTCAGTCGCCAATACGAAATTATTATGGAAAAATATAAAATCAATTACATATACCAATAAAACAAAAAATCAAAGTGCCAAATTACTAAATATCAAACCTACTCCGACTGAGTCAGTAAACTACGTTAATAAATACTTCGCGAATATCGGAAAAGAATTAGCTCAACAAATACAACCTAGAAACAATATTAGTCCGGATCAACAACAAAACAATTCTAATACGCAAGTAAATTCATTTGTGCTCTTGGATACTGACATAGAGGAAGTAGAGGGAATCATAAGGAACTTGAAGTCTGATAGTGCCCCTGGCTGGGATGGTATCTCAGCAAAATTCCTAAAACACTGTAACAAAGAACTTGCCCCTGTTATTGCTCATCTGGCCAACCTCTGTTTCAGAAACGGAGTATTCCCGGCTCCCCTGAAACAATCTGTTATTACTCCAGTCCACAAGGGGGGGAACGGAGGCGATGTCAATAATTATAGACTTATTTCGGTGTTGCCAGCCCTATCTAAGGTCATAGAAAAATTAATAAGTTTAAAATCATATCTTCAACGCAATTTGGGTTTAGACAGGGAGTATCCACCGAGGATGCAGTTAGAGCCCTCAATTCACTAGTTACTGATTATTTGGATAAAGGGGAGAAATGCTTAACGGTATTTCTAGACTTAAAAAAGCTTTTGACACCGTTTTCGTTCCCTTCATGGTGAACAAACTAGAAAAACTTGGAATAAAGGGAACACCTCTAAATTTTTTTAAAGACTATCTCACAAATAGGAAACAGAGGGTAAAGATAGGTGAGTATATTAGTGACGATGCTGAAGTGTCGTTCGGCGTGCCACAGGGTAGTGTCCTGGGTCCAACACTATTTCTAACCTACATTAACGATCTTTGTAACCTGAAAGTTGAACACGCAAATATATTTTCCTACGCCGACGACACTGCTGTTGTCTTCCACGGGCACAGTTGGTCCGATGTTAAAATTAAGACAGAGTCAGGTATGTTTCAGATTGCGACTTGGCTCGATAACAACCTTCTTACGTTAAACACCACGAAAACTAACTATATATGTTTCTCCATATATAAAAGTTCACAACCAGATGAACTGTTCAACATTAAAGTACACTCATGTGATAAAACTGCAAATAATAATTGCGCTTGTCCCACAATCAGTAAAGTTTTGAAAACAAAATATCTAGGTGTAATTATTGACCACAGATTATCATGGTACTCTCATGTTGAACATGTCACTGGGAGGATTAGGAAGTTGGGGTGGATTTTTAAAACTTTTTGTTCCCAAAAATATAAAAAAGAAATCAGGCTCTCACAGAAATCTATTAAATGAAATATATATCGCTCTAGCACAATCAGTAATAGCCTACTGTATCACTGTATGGGGTGGAGCAGCAAAATCACAGTTTATACATGTTGAACGAGGACAACGTGCCGTTATAAAAATAATGTATTTTAAAAGAATTAGATACCCTACTGAAAGGCTGTATCAGGAAAGTGGACTACTTTCCGTTAGAAAGTTATATATCATATATACCGTCCTAAAAAAAACATAAAAATATACCATATGATCCAAAAACAACAACAAGAAGACGGAATGATCTCGTAGCCAAGGTTCCACAGACTAAAACTAAATTTGCTGCCATTCAGTACAATAAACTATCATGTCAACTTTATAATAAGATAAATAGAAAGACGTATATTATACACAACAAACCATTACACGAGTGTAAAAAAATTATTACTGATTGGATAAAAACTCTAAATTACGCAGACACTGAGGCCCTATTACAACAAATAAAATAAAACAGGAACATACATTTTCACTCAAACAACCGCAAACTCATGCACAAACACACACACACACACACACAAACGCGCGCGCACCATCACACACAAACACACAAGCATGCGTTATATCTTAATTATTAAAAAAAATATATATATAATTGTATATTGATGTGGAAGAGCGGAGTCTCCTAATACAGGCATTACATGCTTAAAAGGAGGCTCCAATCACCTACTAATGTAAACAATTTTGTTAAGAAATAAAGATTTTGATTTGATTTGAAATCTGCGGGCCCTTGAAGCTGTGAATAATGAAACCTATAAGTTAAAAAGATACGGCCGTTTATGTCGCAAAAAACGTATATTTCGATACTCTCAAAGGAATCAAATTTCATAGGGTACTTCCCCCCGTTGACCCAGAATCCTGAAATTTGGCACAAAGCAAGGTCTTATAGCACAGGTATAGGAATAAATCTGAAAACAGTAAATTTTTTGTTACCTACGACACAAAAAAATACTTTTTTGCAAATCGGAAAAATCTTCGAAATTCGAGAATTGTAGTTTGAACGGGAACCGCATTGAGGGTTCCGTACGACTTACCTATGAAAACAGGTCAATTCCTGAATTGAGTTACGAAGATTTTTCCGAATCGCAAAAAAAGTTTTTTTTTGGTGACGTAACTACAAATTTACAGTTTTCAGATTTTTTCCTATACTTGTGCTATGAGACCTTGCTTTGTGCCAAGTTTCAGGTTTCTAGGTCAACGGGAAGTTCCCTATGAATTTTGATTCCCTCGACGAGTGTCGAAATATATGTTTTAAGCGACATAAATGGCCTTGTCTTTTTTTTCGTTAACTCAGAAGTTTAATTTTTTCACAGCAGGACTTCAGGTCTGAGTATATGGTTTTAATTTCAACTCGATACCTACATGCATTCCCGAGATTAGGGTCTTGAAAGACAGACAGACAGACAGACGGAAAACAAAGTGATCCTATAAGGGTTTCGTTTTTTCCTTTTGAGGTACGGAACCCTAAAAAGAAATAATTTGAAGGTGAATTTGAACTCCAAATAACTATTTGAACAGACCAACTACTGAGCCACCCCCGCACGTTGGCTCCAAAACGATGCAATTTGATTTGCATACGGCTCTAAATGTACCCGTTTGTTAGTTGAGCGGTCTTGCGTCCGAAATGGTAGCCGACTGCATTTAAATAATATTCAGTGTATTTCAAAAAAACCCTCTCACTATTTAGTTAAAATTGGATGACTGAGTTTCACCCTGAATTTGTTTAAAATTTGAACATTGCATCGTAAATTTTATTTGGATAGAGAATGTGTTTGTACTGTAATAACGTTTTTTTTTTTTTAAGTTGATAAACTAGTGCTTGACTGCGATCCCACCTGATGGTAAGCAGTAATGTTGTTGATGGTGAGACGCACTAGTTTATTAAGAGCCTATTCACTCTAGCCTTGAAGACACCAAAATTGTAATCGGACGGGAAGACCACAGCAGGCAAATTGTTCCGGTCCTTCAATGTACGCGGTATAAACGACGAGGCGAGATGCTTAGTCCGGATCGTAGAGGTTTCAACAACTTAAGGGTAGATAGTCGCCGTACGCCGGTAGAAATGAGATGGCGTTCAAGTCATGCAGATAAATAGATATACCTCGGTCCTGGAACGTAAAAGGGAATAGCAAGATCAAGGGTGAGTTTTAGTCAGGACACTCCTCCTCGCTCCCGCCAGAGCGAGAATTATTTGATGATAGCCTATCAAAAAAAACTGGGCAAGTGTGAGTCGGATTCGCGCACTAAGGGTTACGTACGAACTTACCTATGAAAAAAGTTCATTTCCCGAATTGAGTTACGAAGATTTTTCCGAATCGCTAAAAAGGCTTTTTTTTGTGAAGTAAATACAATTTTCAGATTTTTTCCTATACTTGTGCTATGAGACCTTGCTTCAAGCCAAATTTCAGAATTCTAGGTCAACGGGAAGTTTCCTATAAATTTTGATTCCTTGAGAGTGTCCAAATACATGTTTTTTACGACCTAAACGGCCGTATCTTTTTTTCCATTAACTCAGAAGTTTGATTTTTTTTCACAGCTTCAAGGGACCGCAGACCTTAGTATATGGTTTTAATTTCAACTCGATACCTCTAGATTGATTTCTCCTTCCTCTCCTCTCTTCCTTCCTTTTTCTCTCTTTCTTTTCTCTTTTTGTGATTCTTCTTTCTCAGGATGTATGTATGGATGAACGATTTTCAGAAAATCTCCACGGCCCTGCTGGGCCCTTACGATTGACTTGAGCTCGGTCCAGTGGATTACCGCATGGCCGGACGGCGAGCTACCCATTACTCGACGTCCGCAAGCGTCTACCGTGGCTGGTAGTCGGGGTTGGGGTCTCGGCGGCTGGGGCGTGACCCAAGTAACAAAGTTCTCCTGTAGTGCATAGTTTACAGGCTCACAGCACTAGTACCTCTCTCTTAGTAATTCTAGGTTTTACTACCAAGCTTATAACAGGTTACACGGAGTTCGTTTGGGTTTATAGTACATCTGTTCTTATAATTTGACTTATACTCGTATATAAAACGAAATTATAGGCGCAGTAAAGGCTAAGATGGCCTATAAAAGTGTTGCATAGGTGTAAATACACTTGAGAAAACTTGGTCCAGTAAGTTACACTTATAATCGCCTACAAGAAATAATTATAAATCCGCTATAAGTGTCATACGCCAATAATAGTAATTTATAGAACTAAATGCACTTAGAACCATTTGTATTTGTTATTTGACCTTATAGGGGTGTATAGGTCAACTTTATGCGCCAATTTTAAGTGAATTAGTTTTACAGTGGTTTCTTTTAAGAGTAAGTGTACCTGGTATTATTGTGGACTCTCGAATGCTGTTATAGTTAGCTGTTATAGGCTCGCCTTGACCCGTTCCACCGCCCATTCTCCAACTGCGGGGTGGATTATTTTGGACCGATGATGGTCAAGGTGGGGCGTCGCCGTGAGAAGAGGTGGGGTGCACTGTTTACGTGCCTCACATCCCGCGCTGTACACATCGAGCTCGTCGCGTCGCTCTCAACGGACTCGGCGATCATGGCATTGAGAAGAATGGCAGCGCGCAGAGGGTGGCCACGAGTCATGTATTCCGACAATGGGACGAACCTCCGCGGAGCAGATCAAGAGCTTCGTGCTGCCTACGAAGAGTGGCTCCCCGCATTGAAAGACGAAGGGCTACTTCATCGGATGGAATGGCGGTTCATACCACCTGGTGCGCCAAATCAAGGTGGCGTATGGGAGAGAATGGTACGCTCCGTGAAGGCAGCTCTTAGCGCAACTCTGAGGGAGAAGGCGCCAGCTGGAGAAGTCCTGCAAACGCTCCTGACCGAGGCGGAGTTCTCCATCAACGCACGCCCAAAAAATCTTCGAAATTCGAGAATTGTAGTTTGTACGGGAACCCTCAGTGCGCAAGTCCTACTCGCACTTGCCCAGTGTTTTTAAAGTTGATAACGATTCTTAAAAATCTTTTTGTCGTCTATCCGTTTAGTAAAGCTTTAAGCGATCGTTCTTTTGGTAACTTACTGTTTTACGACTATGTTGATTGCTTTTTTTTTCCCTTTTCAGTAATTTTAACGTATGTCTGGCAATTTGAGTATTTTCTGCGGCCTACCCAAATGTCCTTTCTTTGGTATTGTTCGTCAAGTCGTTGAGCTCCTTAGTGGTCCTGAGTTGAGCTTTGCGAATACTGACAAATGCTTGCACTGACTGGACAGGTCCACTCAAATCTGTATGGTTCTTTCTTCAAAAGACCATCTCAGACAAATCTGCATGGTTATCATGTGATTTGACCATTACGTATTTACTGTATGGACTTTAAAAAAGACTTTGACCCTTGAGTTTGCTCATCTAGTTTAAAATGACGTGTAAAATGTTTTTTTTTAAACTTTCCTATTTGCAAAAAAAATATCATTTATCTTTCTCTCAGTAAGAAATGAATATGAGTATTTTACATGGAGCGACTATCTTGAAACTGACACCAGCCTTACTGAATACAAGCTACATGTAATCTTCAGTTTCCCTTTGCGTTCCAGAGCGACGGTAATTATTTCAAACGGTCCCGCTACCCTAGCAGGCAATAGCCCTTATGGCTCTACTAGCCTTCAGTTTTGGAACACGACACGCCGTCGATTCGCGCCTGGTCCTTACCCAATGACGACCACTCGACGACCAGCGCTATCCATTTTGTATGTTTACCATAGTATTTATTAGTTTATTATTTAAGCATATACAACATGTAACAGGAATAATGTACAACCTAATTAGAAAATTAAGTTACAATCATAATATAAGAACTGAAATTTTACTTAAATGCACTTAACTTTCCCTCTCCTAGAGAGGAGGCCTGAGTCCCAACAGTGGGAACATTATAAGGCTGACTATGCTATGCTATGTACTTAATAGGGTCCTTTTCCACTCGCCTATCGTCAACATCGAGCATCGTTTAAAAGCGTTTTGCTTCATCTAACGCAATCTAACGCAATGTATGATGAAGAGTCAACGCAAAAAAAGAGAGATAACGCCTGAAATCTCTGTTGGCATTCGGTGATTCCGTGATTTACTCGAATATTTCACAAAACTTGTTCCAGGAAATACGTGTTTTTTTTTTAAACCCTTAAAAGTTTTTCAGAAAATTTGTCGTCATTCAGAATCTCGATTAGAAGATGAAGAAGAAGTTGACATGTTTATTCTGCCTGAATAGACGCACAATTCGTTTCAAAAATACAAAACCAAGTTCCCTGACAGGCCATGTGTGTATCGGGCATAACTGTGTTGCACCACTAGGACCATAGATAACACAGCTGTCTAGGTTATCTGTTGCATTTTGACGCCGGCCTCAACAGAGACAACATAAACAAAAAAAAAACCAAAAAATAAAAGAAAATATCATAATTTTAAACAATAAAAACTATAATACACGATTACATACGATAAAATGTAAATGTAATGTTTGTATACGATTAAATGTGTAAGGCTCTATTGATGTACTTTTTTATATTTTTACGTACATTATGGAGGGCCAAAGTTCACGTAAAATAGCAGATTTTCAGAGGTTTTGATTAGTAAAGAAGTAGATTAGTTTTACACAAATTTATGTTTTGATTTCAATAGAAGCCTAGATAATATCCACAAGATAGTTGCGTATTCAAAATATCTAAAGAAAGATGTTTAATAACATCATAATCACTAAGAAAATGTCCTCGAAAAGGCGCTCTTAAGGTTTATTCTCTGTCAACCTCTCTGTTTTAAGCACTCAGTCTTTTTCTTTATTTTGGTAGGTAGGGTAATCACATTACCTGTCAGGTCACTTGTCATATGACTTCTCTGCAGGTTCCTAACAGATTTTTTTTTATCTAAGCCTGCAGGGCCGCTGTAAATCTTTCAATCAATTCCGCAACCCTAACAGGCATAGGGCCCCGTCAATATTATGCTACAAGCTGGTCTAACGTTAGATCTATGTCATTGGAAGACCTTGCAATTAACAACACTTTCTTCACATCAAACTAACTACACGAATGGACAGCTAGAATAAATAATTATCATTTCTAGTTTTGCAAGTGTTGCAATATTCGGCTTTGTGAACCAATGATGCGACTCGCGCTTTGCTGGTTTTTATTATATGTTATTATAGCAGCCATAGCATAAACATTTTGAGTGTCTACCTATTACATTTACCAAAATACAGATCTTTGTTTTTAATATACAAATACCATTTCCCATTTTCTCTTACAAAACTTTGAGTTAAAAGCCTGTAACACTAACAAGCCTGCAGCACCCACATTTGGTTTTACTTTATAAAACTTTTCATAAAGTCGCAAAGAAAAATCCCTCAAACGAACTGGAGAAAGTTGGGTCTACGCCGTAGCACTCGTAGCCGTGTAGCACTCGTAGCCGTGTAGCACTCGTAGCACATGCTACATAGTTACGAAGTTCGGTTAGGACCGTGGTTAATATTTGATGCGATTGTTCTTTTTATTTAGTTTTCTGAATAACAATTTTGTTAGCAAGCTACAAATATATGTATATTACAAAAATATATATATGTATATTACAATATACGTAAAATGACCAGTAGTTGTATCTATTACAGTTTACAACAATGATTTTTTTTTTGTAAAGTAGCAAATTATCTAATGACTTCTCCCGCTCTGGGGTGGGGCGGCAGAGCGTTCTAGACTTTTATTGACTAAAACTTCACCAATGTACTTTCATTTTCTCTTTGCGCTCTAGAATCACGAGTTTCCTCTTTAGAAGTTTTCCAATGGCACGAGCAAGCATCGGCTCTGCCAGACCCCTACGGTTTTGCTGACATCTCTTTGAGGCGCGCGTGGAATATTACGCACCGCCGACGACTCAGGACTCGGTTTGGAAAAATTCTGGACGGTCGGACGGCGAGCTACCTATTATTCGCCCGCGCTTACTGTAGCTGGTAGTCGGGTTCTTCGGTGGCTGAGGCGTGAGGGTGTCCCGTCCCTCACGCATACAGCCGTCTCCTTCGCTAGCATTGCTGCTTCGCAGAAGGATGCGACTGGATCCCATTCCCTTTGCTCTAGACCCTGAATCAGGGCCCGGCGAGAAAGTTCACCACCACCGATCGCCTCTACGAGGACCCGGCGATGCTCCACCCAAGCGGGGCACAGAATGATAGTTCATGAGGAAGGTTTAAGTGTTTAATAGATTATAGTAGAGAAAACCTAATTTCAAAGATATTTATCAACCGTGCGAAGCTGGATGGGTGGCTAATAACAGATAAGTATATAGACATAATAGACATAATAGAATACTGGTTTTTAGAGTTCCGTACCTGAAAAGGAAAAAAACGGAACCCTTATAGGATCACTTGGTCGCCCGTCTGTCTGTCTGTCTGTCTGTCAAGTCCCTTTATCTTGGGAACGCGTGGAGGAATCGAGTTGAAATTTAAACCATAAGACACAAATCTGCGGTCCCTTGAAGCTGTGAAAAAATCAAACTTCCGAGTTAACGGAAAAAAAGACACGACCGTTTAGGTCGCAAAAAACGTATATTTCGATACTCTCAAAGGAATCAAATTTCATAGGGTACTTCCCGTTGAGAGACTGTGTTTCCAAAATATCAAATGAAAAATGTGTAATAACGTCATAATCGCGTAAGAGCGGTTGCATGAAAAACAGTAAAAATGTATGTCGAGTTGCATTCCTTTAAATCCACCTATGTACCACTACTGTACATAAAGTATAAATAAATATAAGCATAAGCATAATCAGCCTTTTAATGTTCCCACTGCTGGGACTCAGGCCTCCTCTCTCTAGGAGAGGGAAATAAATAAATAAATAATTTTAATACAGCTCGAAGTGTTTCAACATAGCAATAGTTAGTGTTTCATCAAGTTGACTATTTCAAGGCTACAAACGTGAAACATTGTTTACTAAAGAATGTCGATTTTAATCGATACTAATTCTAAATAGCTTCGGATCGCTTTAATCGAACGTTTCCCTCGACCAAATTGTTCTGAAGTAATTTGTTAATGTTTGCCTTTTGTTGCCAACTTTTCATTCAAATGCTTGGATCAAAGTATGTTTGAATTTTACAGGAATCCGAGATTGTGGATGTTATGTAAACGTTTAATTTGTAACTCCTTTAGAATTTATGTCATAGATGATTGATTTTAAAACCTTAAATATTATTTATTTAGTGATTTAAAAACTTTATTTTTTTTTAGGTTAGAAATCATCAAAGAACTTCTCCCGCTCTGGGTGGAGCGAGAGGGAGTGTGTTCCTTCAGTTGCCCTTTGCGTTCCAAAAGGCTTAAATAAATTACTTTTCAGTTAGCGTTAAATACGCTATACGAAATACTAGATGAAAACCCGGCTTCGCTCGGGTGAAATGTGACTCATAATAACATGTAGGTAGATATTTCTGTAGTTATCGTTTCTCAACGAATAGCAAAGGCAAAGGAAGGCATAGATTCGTATAGCATCGTTTTTTATGTTTAATAAATATAGTAAATTAAAACTGACATAGTTTTTACATAATTAATTTTAATTTTAAATCAACTTTCAAAATAAACTAACATAAATTAACAAAACAAATAGCTCTTAAAAGGACCCTCTCCTTTTCCACTTGCCTATCGTCAACATCGAGCATCGTTTAAAAGCGTTTTGCTTCATCTAACGCAATCTAACGCAATGTATGATGAAGAGTCAATGCAAAAAAAGAGAGATAACGCCTGAAATCTCTGTTGGCATTCGGTGATTCCGTGATTTACTCGAATATTTCACAAAACTTGTTCCAGGAAATACGTGTTTTTTTTGTAAACCCTTAAAAGTTTTTCAGAAAATTTGTCGTCATTCCGAATCTCGATTAGAAGATGAAGAAGAAGTTGACATGTTTATTCTGCCTGAATAGACGCACAATTCGTTTCAAAAATACAAAACCAAGTTCCCTGACAGGCCATGTGTGTATCGGGCATAACTGTGTTGCACCACTAGGACCATAGACAACACAGCTGTCTAGGTTATCTGTTGCATTTTGACGCCGGCCTCAACAGAGACAACATAAACAAAAAAAAAAAACAAAAAATAAAAGAAAATATCATAATTTTAAACAATAAAAACTATAATACACGATTACATACGATAAAATGTAAATGTAATGTTTGTATACGATTAAATGTGTAAGGCTCTATTGATGTACTTTTTTATATTTTTACGTACATTATGGAGGGCCAAAGTTCACGTAAAATAGCAGATTTTCAGAGGTTTTGATTAGTAAAGAAGTAGATTAGTTTTACACAAATTTATGTTTTGATTTCAATAGAAGCCTAGATAATATCCACAAGATAGTTGCGTATTCAAAATATCTAAAGAAAGATGTTTAATAACATCATAATCACTAAGAAAATGTCCTCGAAAAGGCGCTCTTAAGGTTTATTCTCTGTCAACCTCTCTGTTTTAAGCAATCAGTCTTTTTCTTTATTTTGGTAGGTAGGGTAATCACATTACCTGTCAGGTCACTTGTCATATGACTTCTCTGCAGGTTCCTAACAGATTTTTTTTTATCTAAGCCTGCAGGGCCGCTGTAAATCTTTCAATCAATTCCGCAACCCTAACAGGCATAGGGCCCCGTCAATATTATGCTACAAGCTGGTCTAACGTTAGATCTATGTCATTGGAAGACCTTGCAATTAACAACACTTTCTTCACATCAAACTAACTACACGAATGGACAGCTAGAATAAATAATTATCATTTCTAGTTTTGCAAGTGTTGCAATATTCGGCTTTGTGAACCAATGATGCGACTCGCGCTTTGCTGGTTTTTATTATATGTTATTATAGCAGCCATAGCATAAACATTTTGAGTGTCTACCTATTACATTTACCAAAATACAGATCTATGAAGTTTTGTTTTTAATATACAAATACCATTTCCCATTTTCTCTTACAAAACTTTGAGTTAAAAGCCTGTAACACTAACAAGCCTGCAGCACCTACATTTGGTTTTACTTTATAAAACTTTTCATAAAGTCGCAAAGAAAAATCCCTCAAACGAACTGGAGAAAGTTGGGTCTACGCCGTAGCACTCGTAGCCGTGTAGCACTCATAGCACATGCTACATAGTTACGAAGTTCGGTTAGGACCGTGGTTAATATTTGATGCGATTGTTCTTTTTATTTAGTTTTCTGAATAACAATTTTGTTAGCAAGCTACAAATATATGTATATTACAAAAATATATATATGTATATTACAATATACGTAAAATGACCAGTAGTTGTATCTATTACAGTTTACAACAATGATTTTTTTTTTGTAAAGTAGCAAATTATCTAATGACTTCTCCCGCTCTGGGGTGGGGCGGCAGAGCGTTCTAGACTTTTATTGACTAAAACTTCACCAATGTACTTTCATTTTCTCTTTGCGCTCTAGAATCACGAGTTTCCTCTTTAGAAGTTTTCCAATGGCACGAGCAAGCATCGGCTCTGCCAGACCCCTACGGTTTTGCTGACATCTCTTTGAGGCGCGCGTGGAATATTACGCACCGCCGACGACTCAGGACTCGGTTTGGAAAAATTCTGGACGGTCGGACGGCGAGCTACCTATTATTCGCCCGCGCTTACTGTAGCTGGTAGTCGGGTTCTTCGGTGGCTGAGGCGTGAGGGTGTCCCGTCCTTCACGCATACGGCCGTCTCCTTCACTAGCATTGCTGCTTCGCAGAAGGATGCGACTGGATCCCATTCCCTTTGCTCTAGACCCTGAATCAGGGCCCGGCGAGAAAGTTCACCACCACCGATCGCCTCTACGAGGACCCGGCGATGCTCCACCCAAGCGGGGCACAGAATGATAGTTCATGAGGAAGGTTTAAGTGTTTAATAGATTATAGTAGAGAAAACCTAATTTCAAAGATATTTAACAACCGTGCGAAGCTGAATGGGTGGCTAATAACAGATAAGTATATAGACATAATAGAATACTGATTTTTAGAGTTCCGTACCTGAAAAGGAAAAAAACGGAACCCTTATAGGATCACTTTGTCGCCCGTCTGTCTGTCTGTCTGTCTGTCTGTCTGTCAAGTCCCTTTATCTTGGGAACGCGTGGAGGAATCGAGTTGAAATTTAAACCATATACACAAATCTGCGGTCCCTTGAAGCTGTGAAAAAATCAAACTTCCGAGTTAACGGGAAAAAAGACACGACCGTTTAGGTCGCAAAAAACGTATATTTCGATACTCTCAAAGGAATCAAATTTCATAGGGTACTTCCCGTTGAGAGACTGTGTTTCCAAAATATCAAATGAAAAATGTGTAATAACGTCATAATCGCGTAAGAGCGGTTGTATGAAAAACAGTAAAAATGTATGTCGAGTTGCATTCCCTTAAATCCACCTATGTACCACTACTGTACATAAAGTATAAATAAATATAAGCATAAGCATAATCAGCCTTTTAATGTTCCCACTACTGGGACTCAGGCCTCCTCTCTCTAGGAGAGGGAAATAAATAAATAAATAATTTTAATACAGCTCGAAGTGTTTCAACATAGCAATAGTTAGTGTTTCATCAAGTTGACTATTTCAAGGCTACAAACGTGAAACATTGTTTACTAAAGAATGTCGATTTTAATCGATACTAATTCTAAATAGCTTCGGATCGCTTTAATCGAACGTTTCCCTCGACCAAATTGTTCTGAAGTAATTTGTTAATGTTTGCCTTTTGTTGCCAACTTTTCATTCAAATGCTTGGATCAAAGTATGTTTGAATTTTACAGGAATCCGAGATTGTGGATGTTATGTAAACGTTTAATTTGTAACTCCTTTAGAATTTATGTCATAGATGATTGATTTTAAAACCTTAAATATTATTTATTTAGTGATTTAAAAACTTTATTTTTTTTAGGTTAGAAATCATCAAAGAACTTCTCCCGCTCTGGGTGGAGCGAGAGGGAGTGTGTTCCTTCAGTTGCCCTTTGCGTTCCAAAAGGCTTAAATAAATTACTTTTCAGTTAGCGTTAAATACGCTATATGAAATACTAGATGAAAACCCGGCTTCGCTCGGGTGAAATGTGACTCATAATAACATGTAGGTAGATATTTCTGTAGTTATCGTTTCTCAACGAATAGCAAAGGCAAAGGAAGGCATAGATTCGTATAGCATCGTTTTTTATGTTTAATAAATATAGTAAATTAAAACTGACATAGTTTTTACATAATTAATTTTAATTTTAAATCAACTTTCAAAATAAACTAACATAAATTAACAAAACAAATAGCTCTTAAAAGGACCCTCTCCTTTTCCACTTGCCTATCGTCAACATCGAGCATCGTTTAAAAGCGTTTTGCTTCATCTAACGCAATGTATGATGAAGAGTCAATGCAAAAAAAGAGAGATAACGCCTGAAATCTCTGTTGGCATTCGGTGATTCCGTGATTTACTCGAATATTTCACAAAACTTGTTCCAGGAAATACGTGTTTTTTTTTAAACCCTTAAAAGTTTTTCAGAAAATTTGTCGTCATTCAGAATCTCGATTAGAAGATGAAGAAGAAGTTGACATGTTTATTCTGCCTGAATAGACGCACAATTCGTTTCAAAAATACAAAACCAAGTTCCCTGACAGGCCATGTGTGTATCGGGCATAACTGTGTTGCACCACTAGGACCATAGACAACACAGCTGTCTAGGTTATCTGTTGCATTTTGACGCCGGCTTCAACAGAGACAACATAAATAAAAAAAAAACCAAAAAATAAAAGAAAATATCATAATTTTAAACAATAAAAACTATAATACACGATTACATACGATAAAATGTAAATGTAATGTATGTATACGATTAAATGTGTAAGGCTCTATTGATGTACTTTTTTATATTTTTACGTACATTATGGAGGGCCAAAGTTCACGTAAAATAGCAGATTTTCAGAGGTTTTGATTAGTAAAGAAGTAGATTAGTTTTACACAAATTTATGTTTTGATTTCAATAGAAGCCTAGATAATATCCACAAGATAGTTGCGTATTCAAAATATCTAAAGAAAGATGTTTAATAACATCATAATCACTAAGAAAATGTCCTCGAAAAGGCGCTCTTAAGGTTTATTCTCTGTCAACCTCTCTGTTTTAAGCACTCAGTCTTTTTCTTTATTTTGGTAGGTAGGGTAATCACATTACCTGTCAGGTCACTTGTCATATGACTTCTCTGCAGGTTCCTAACAATTTTTTTTTTATCTAAGCCTGCAGGGCCGCTGTAAATCTTTCAATCAATTCCGCAACCCTAACAGGCATAGGGCCCCGTCAATATTATGCTACAAGCTGGTCTAACGTTAGATCTATGTCATTGGAAGACCTTGCAATTAACAACACTTTCTTCACATCAAACTAACTACACGAATGGACAGCTAGAATAAATAATTATCATTTCTAGTTTTGCAAGTGTTGCAATATTCGGCTTTGTGATGCGACTCGCGCTTTACTGGTTTTTATTATATGTTATTATAGCAGCCATAGCATGAACATTTTGAGTGTCTACCTATTACATTTACGAAAATACAGATCTATGAAGTTTTGTTTTTAATATACAAATACCATTTCCCATTTTCTCTTACAAAACTTTGAGTTAAAAGCCTGTAACACTAACAAGCCTGCAGCACCTACTTCCACATTTGGTTTTACTTTATAAAACTTTTCATAAAGTCGCAAAGAAAAATCCCTCAAACGAACTGGAGAAAGTTGGGTCTACGCCGTAGCACTCGTAGCCGCGTAGCACTCATAGCACATGCTACATAGTTACGAAGTTCGGTTAGGACCGTGGTTAATATTTGATGCGATTGTTCTTTTTATTTAGTTTTCTGAATAACAATTTTGTTAGCAAGCTACTATACGTAAAATGACTATTAGTTGTATCTATTACAGTTTCAAAAATGTTTTTTTTTTGTGAAGTGGCAAATTATCTAATGACTTCTCTCGCTCTGGGATGGAGCGGCAGAGCGTTCTAGACTTTTATTGACTAAACCTACACCTTCTAGAACTACGAGTTTTCTCTTCAGAAGTTCTCCAATGGCACGAGTAAGCATCGGCCCTGCCAAACCCCAACGGTTTTACTGACATCTCTTTGAGACGCGCGTGGAATATTACGCGCCGCCGACGACTCGGGACTCGGTTTGGGCAAATTCTGGGCGGTTGGACGGCGAGCTACTTATTATTCGCCCGCGCTTACGGTAGCTGGTAGTCTGGTTCTTCGGTGGCTGGGGCGTGAGGGTGTCCGTTCCCTCACGCATACGGCCGTCTCTTTCGCTAGCATTGCTGCTTCGCAGAAGGATGCGACTGGATCCCATTCCCTCTTGTTCTAGACCATGCCCTGAACCAGGGCCCGGCGAGAAAGGTCACCGCCGCCGAACGCCTCTACGAGGACACGGCGATACTCCACCCAAGCGGGGCACAGAATGATAGTTCATGAGGCAGTTTTAAGTGTTTAATACATGCAATTATAGCAGAGAAAAGCTAATTTCAAATATATGTAACAACCGTGCGAAGCTGGATGGGTGGCTAGATACTGTCAAGTCCCTTTATCTCAAAAACGCAGAGGTATCGAAATGAAATTAAAACCATATACACAAATCTGCGGGCCCTTGAAGCTGTGAAAAATGAAACCTCTAAGTTAAAAAGATACGGCCGTTTATGTCGCAAAAAAACGTATATTTCGATACTCTCAAAGGAATCAAATTTCATAGGGTACTTCCCGTTGACCCAGAACCCTGAAATTTGGCACAAAGCAAGGTCTTATAGAACAGGTATAGGAATAAATCTGAAAACAGTAAATTTGTTGTTACCTACGACACAAAAAAAATACTTTTTTGCAAATCGAAAAAATCTTCGAAATTCGAGAATTGTAGTTTGTACGGGAACCCTCAGTGCGCAAGTCCTACTCGCACTTGCCCAGTGTTTTTAAAGTTGATAACGATTCTTAAAAATCTTTTTGTCGTCTATCCGTTTAGTAAAGCTTTAAGCGATCGTTCTTTTGGTAACTTACTGTTTTACGACTATGTTGATTGCTTTTTTTTCCCTTTTCAGTAATTTTAACGTATGTCTGGCAATTTGAGTATTTTCTGCGGCCTACCCAAATGTCCTTTCTTTGGTATTGTTCATCAAGTCGTTGAGCTCCTTAGTGGTCCTGAGTTGAGCTTTGCGAATACTGACAAATGCTTGCACTGACTGGACAGGGGCCGTATTACGACCTCTTAATTCCAGTCAGTTTACGCCTTAAACTGAACTGCCTTGCTTATCCGTATTATGACATCTTATTGCCAGCCAGTCAGTGGTCACGTGACCCTTGCCCGACTTCTGCACGGATATTGACTGGAAATTCCGTATTATGAGCGACCAAATGACATTTCATAGCTTGCTGAAATGTCAAAAATTGTGTCAAACAAACCATTCAGTTTACGCCAGTTTCTAGTAACTTTTAGTGAATGGTTTCGACTTTTTATTATATTTTTATCTATTTGGACAGTTAAATAAAACATTAAGTATGTGTGATGAGTTGGTAATCTTCGAATTTCTTGAAAGTGATGCGTCACAAGAGAACAACGAAGCAAAAATGCAAAGGACGGGTCTTCGAGATCTTAGTGACCCTTTTGCTATTAATATGGTTCTGTTTATAAAGCGGTACAGGCTTAGTAAACAATTAGTTTACAATTTACGTGACGAACTGAGACCTAATGTAGCTCTACAAGAGCGTCGGATTTATCAATAGAAAGAAAGGTTAGTAATTGTAAGGTTCCCACAGCTCACATGAAGTGCTCTATGATGCCTTGCTGCAGTTGCTTTGCTTTTTATGAAGGTGCTAATGACCCTCAAGTACTGTTAAAAAAAACAAGCAAAAAAAAAAAAAATTGTAATATTATTGTTTTTTTCTTGTGAATGAGATACATAGGTAACCTATCTATATAAATACATATTTCCATTTTAGATTCTTCAATAAGTTTAAAATGCTGGGAGTATTAGGGTGTATTGATTGCACATATGTTGCAATTGTACGTCCAGTCAAAAATGAAGAAAGATATTACTGCAGAAAACAGTGTCACTCGCTAAATGTCCAACTGGTAAGATTTTTCAAAATTAAAACATCCAATTTTGTAAATGTATGTAATTTTTAATAAAACTAATATTCTTCTTTAGTCTTCATTTCTTTGGAATTAATCTGAAACAATTTTAATTTTAGATTAGTAATGCAGACATGCAAATAGTCAGTGTGGATGCTAGTTTTAGTGGAGCTTCCCACAACTCTTTTATCTGGGCAAACCATCCCCTAAAGGAGCACATGGAATTTATTAGCAGAAATGAAGGTATATAATATTATTTGGTATGTAAATGTAGGTATTTTAGGAGTATTATTATTTCTAACTCCTTGGGGTCTGTTGTTATGTAATTATTTGTAAATTACTCCATTATATTCTGTGTTTGTTTATACAAATGATATAAAAATTTCAATATATTTGTGAAACTATAAGTATGGTGATATTTTAATTATTTCTAGGTGACTCTGGGTACCCATTAAGACGTTGCGTGATGACACCAGTAACTGATGCCACCCCGGATACTCCTGAAGCTTACTACACTAGTGTGCATGTCCGGACAAGAAATATTGTTGAGAGGACAATCGCTTTTTGCTGTTACTTGAAAAGTTATTTTAGATATGTAGTTAAGTTTCAGTTAATAAATGTATGACCCGATCAATTAAAAACAATTATCAAATATATTACACTCTTATTAAGTACCTACCCCATATCTAAATAAAAGTAACCATACTCGCCAAATCAAGGATAAAGGTTGTATCATCCCACGGGCTCTGTCATGTATGCAACCGGGATAAATGTTAGAATGATAAAGATTTTAATAAAAGGTGTACAACACCGTGTTTAGTAAATAAGTAACATATCACGTTAGACCACCCTTTCCAGTCCTTGCTCGCACCTTCCCCCAAAGATTTCAGTGTTTCTGACATAGACACCCACATCCATTTTGAAAAATCGCGTGCTTGCGCTGATTTATTGTATCCTATGGCCAAGTCCCTATGAGAGTTCAAATATTCCCACAAACACTCTAATTGCTCATAGGATACCCGGCGACGACGTGAAACCTCATTCCTTGCACTTCTTTAAAAAACAATGGTTTATTTAGAGTTTAAAATAAAGAGCAACAATTAATTTGATAATTATAAATAAAGTAGGTACTACTTACGCCATTATTTGAAAAAATATTGTTAAAAAGGTTTTATTCGAGTACGTACACACAATTTTGTTTTGGCGGGTCAGCATTTATCGCAGTACGTTCAGAAATGAAGTTTGTGAGACCATGCTGTATTTTCAACTTTATGACATTGTATTTACGGAAATAATACATAATTCGTTTTTAAACTCGTTGTTAATCTCGATTTCTGTTACAAAATTACATTCATTTCATTAATAAACAATATTTTATTCAAAATTTAAAAACCGTAAATACCGGTAACCTTTATTTTGATGTTTTCGAACGCCATCTTTCAAGGCAGTGCAAACCAGCCACAGACAACAATCCAGGATGAATCCAGTCAGAATAACGTACGTCATAATACGAAAAAGAACAAGTCAGTTTACGGCCGTAAACTGACTTGCCTGGAAACTGACTGGATTTTAGAAAGGTCATAATAAGCCCGCAGGTCCACTCAAATCTGTGTGGTTCTTTCTTCAAAAGACCATTTCAGACAAATCTGCATGGTTCTCATGTGATTTGACCATTACATATTTACTGTATGGACTTTAAAAGAGACTTTGACCCCTGAGTTTGTTTCGGTGTTTCTTCTCAGGGTAGTCAGTTAGGAAACACCGGCCTCATCTAGTATAAAATGACGAAAAAAAAATTGACGTGTAAAAGTGTTTTATAAACCTATTTGCAGAATAAATATATTTTATCATTTATAAATCACTTTGTTCAAGGCCACTTATATTTCAGTCTTTATGAAGAAATAGGGTTGGGATCTATTTTATCGATAATGATATAACGGTGAACAAGTCATCTATGTACTTTATAGTTAATAATATTAATATTATAAAGGCGAGACCACATCGTCGCTTTCCATCAGGTGAGATAGCGGTCAAACGCGAACCTATAATAAAAAAAAACCGGGTGAGTGCAAGTCGGACTCGCGCACTGAGGGTTCCGTACAGACTTACCTATGAAAACAGGTCAATTCCTGAATTGAGTTACGAAGATTTTTCCGAATCGCAAAAAAAGTTTTTTTTTGGTGACGTAACTACAAATTTACAGTTTTCCGACTTTTTCCTATACTTGTGCTATGAGACCTTGCTTTGTGCCAAGTTTCAGGTTTCTAGGTCAACGGGAAGTTCCCTATGAATTTTGATTCCCTCGACGAGTGTCGAAATATATGTTTTAAGCGACATAAATGGCCTTGTCTTTTTTTCGTTAACTCAGAAGTTTAATTTTTTCACAGCTTTAAAGGACTTCAGGTCTGAGTATATGGTTTTAATTTCAACTCGATACCTACATGCATTCCCGAGATTAGGGTCTTGAAAGACAGACAGACGGAAAACAAAGTGATCCTATAAGGGTTTCGTTTTTTCCTTTTGAGGTACGGAACCCTAAAAAGAAACAATTTGAAGGTGAATTTGAACTCCAAATAACTATTTAAACAGACCAACTACTGAGCCACCCGCACGTTGGCTCCAAAACGATGCAATTTGATTTGCATACGGCTATAAATGTACCCGTTTGTTAGTTGAGCGGTCTTGCGTCCGAAATGGTAGCCGACTGCATTTAAATAATATTCAGTGTATTTCAAAAAAACCCTCTCACTATTTAGTTAAAATTGGATGACTGAGTTTCACCATGAATTTGTTTAAAATTTGAACACTGCATCGTAACTTTTATTTGGATAGAGAATGTGTTTGTACTGTAATAACGTTTTTTTTTATTAAGTTGCTAAACTAGTGCTTGACTGCGATCCCACCTGATGGTAAGCAGTAATGTTGTTGATGGTGAGACGCACTAGTTTATTAAGAGCCTATTCACTCTAGCCTTGAAGACACCAAAATTATAATCGGACGGGAAGACCACAGCAGGCAAATTGTTCCGGTCCTTCAATGTACGCGGTATAAACGACGAGGCGAGACGCTTAGTCCGGATCGTAGAGGTTTCAACAACTTAAGGGTGGATAGTCGCCGTACGCCGGTAGAAATGAGATGGCGTTCAAGTCATGCAGATAAATAGATATACCTCGGTCCTGGAACGTAAAAGGGAATAGCAAGATCAAGGGTGAGTTTTAGTCAGGACACTCCTCCTCGCTCCCGCCAGAGCGAGAATTATTTGATGATAGCCTATCAAAAAAAACTGGGCAAGTGTGAGTCGGATTCGCGCACTAAGGGTTACGTACGAACTTACCTATGAAAAAAGTTCATTTCCCGAATTGAGTTACGAAGATTTTTCCGAATCGCTAAAAAGGCTTTTTTTTGTGAAGTAAATACAATTTTCAGATTTTTTCCTATACTTGTGCTATGAGACCTTGCTTCAAGCCAAATTTCCTATAAACTTTGATTCCTTGAGAGTGTCCAAATACATGTTTTTTACGACCTAAATGGCCGTATCTTTTTTTCCATTAACTCAGAAGTTTGTTTTTTTTTCACAGCTCCAAGGGACCGCAGACCTTAGTAGTATATGGTTTTAATTTCAACTCGATACCTCTAGATTGATTCCTCCGTCCTCTCCTCCCTTCCTTCTTTTTTCTCTTTTTCTTTCCTCTTTTTGTGATTCCTCCTTCTCAGTATTTATTTATTTATTTATTTAAACTTCATTTACAGTAGTGGTACATAGGCGGACTTAATGCAACAAGGCATTCTCTACCAGTCAACCTCAGACAGTATGTATGTATGGATGAATGATTTTCAGAAAATCCCCACGGCCCTAGAGGGCATCAGCCCTGCTGAGCCCCTGCGGTTGACTTGGGCTCGGTCCAGTCGATTACCGGATGACCGGACGGCGAGCTACCCATTGCTCGACGTCCGCAAGCGTCTACCGTGGCTGGTAGTCGGGGTTGGGGTCTCGGCGGCTGGGGCGTGAGGATGTTCGTTTCCTCACGCGTGCGGTGCAAGGTGCTCTTTCCCTAGCATTAATGCTCTGCAGAAGAAGGTGACCGCCTGCCATCCTCCTCGCTCCAGACCATAGCTTAGACTATAACCCGGCGCGAGAGGTCGCTGCCACCGATTGCCTCCACGAGGACACAGCAGTGCTCCACCCAAGCGGGGTACACCTCCACCGTATACTCCGTGTCTTCCGGGTGGTTCACACAATGGTGACACCCGGGCGTTTCTTCCGCCTGAATCCGATGCAGGAACCTCTCAAACTTACCATGTCTGGTGAGGACCTGCATCATGCGTAAGGTGAGAATGCCATGACGCCTCTCCAGTCACTCTTTAAATTACGTCCACGATTATGGCATGCCCTGGGGAAATTGGGGTATAACAAAATAAAGTACCTACTCAGAAGTTTTAATTTCAAAACTAATTCTGCAGCCCACTTAACGACAACTTATTTTCCGTGCGCCACATACAAAACCTAGTCAGTTCACAAGTACGTTGCTCTCTAAGCGATTGAAGTCGCAAGACGAAGTCGCTTCAATTCCCATCACTAACAACTGTACGGTTTAAGTGGATTGCCGTCCCTAGTGGAATAATTGAACGATGTTTTTGTACTATTCTCCGGGAATTCGATTTATGGCCGTATAAATATAGAGAACGGTGAAGCTGGATTAATTGTTATAAAATATTTCTTAGTTCAAGTAAAAGTTCTTTATAACGACAAAAACTGTTTTAACTTTTAGTAACGCATAACGTATCTTTTTTTAGGGTTTCGTACCTCAAAAGGAAAAACGGAACCCTTATAGGATCACTTTGTTGTCCGTCCGTCTGTCTGTTTGTCTGTCAAGACCCTTTATCTCGGGAAGGCGTGGAGGTAGGCAGTCCCTTGAAGCTGTGAAAAAATCAAACTACTGAGTTAATGAAAAAAAAAGCAAGAAACGTATTTCGACACTCTCAAGAGAATTAAAATTCATAGGGTACTTCCCGTTGACCTAGAATCCTAAAATTTGGCATGAAACAAGGTCTTATAGCACAATTAAAAGAAAAATTCTGAATAATTTGAATAGTTACGTCACAAAAAAAAACCTTTTTGCGATTCGGAAAAATCTTCGTTACTCAATTCGGGAATAGAACTGTTTTCATAGTTTGTACGGAACCCTCAGTGTGCGAGTCCGACTCGCACTTGCCTGGTTTTTTTTAGGTGGGAAATCATCCAATGACTTCCCCTGCCATGGGCGGAGCGAGAGGGCGTGTCAGACTTTTACTGACTAAAACATGAAGGCAAAGAAGGACCTGCCTGCTTTCGTTACAGGGACTCGGGGTTCTCTTACACACAACTCATGGCCCCAGTTATGTTATGTCGGTAACCTTGGTTCTCCTGCGGATATCTTCATTTCTGATGCGATCATGCAAGGAAACTCCGAGCATAGCCCTTTCCATTGTCCTTTCGGTGATTTAAGCCTTTTGATGAAGCCCATTGTAAGTGACCACGTTTTTAGCAAAGTTTAGTAAGTTTGGAAATAATCCTAAAGATCTCTCAAAATTTATTTGTTTCGCTAGCAATACAAAACTAAATATGAATGCATAAAACATAGCCTTTAAATTAAATAATTCAAGAATCAGACCTCTGTTACTGAGCAAAAAAAAAGTTAAGTCTTTTGGAAAAGTTCCAACAACGTTTCATAATAAAATACTATGTATCTCTTTAGCGAATAAAGCGAACGCTTTTAACCGTGGAAAAGCTTTGCAATGTAATACGTAAATATATATTTTATCAACAAATAAATAATCACTCTATAGTAACCGCAAAAAATAAATTTCATGAAATCCTTACATAATATTTTTTTTTTATTATTTATAGGCTCGCGTTTGACCACCATCTCACCTGATGGTAAGCGATGATGTGGCCGACGATGGAGCACGCTTGCCTAGAAGTAACCTATTCAGTCTTGACTTAAAGACCCCTAGGTTGTAGCTATCAGGGAACACAGACTCCGGCAGGGAATTCCACCCCTTAGCTGTACGCATTATGAATGTGTTCCCAAAACGCTTTGTACGTATGGGTGGGATGTCCACCATGTACCGATGGCGCAACGCCGTACGTCTAGTGGTCCGATGATGGAACGGACTTGGTGGAATTAAATTGTGGAATTAAATAATTATGAAATTCAGTCGCAGTGGCCAATCTCAACAGATATTAGCCAAGAACTCAGGAGATATTATAGTGCACAAGTGTGTGCGGAAACGCAAATGCATTCTCTGCCCGCAATACGATATGAGAGTCAATCTTTCTGAGGCACGGAATTTACCACTTTTTACTAAATGGTAAAAAGTGATTTGAGAGTTGAGAATCATAGTCAAAGTCATAGAATGTTACATTAAATTTGTCAACAAATGATTAAGTACATAACAATGTCAAAAAATAATACAAAATGTCAAACAAATAAAAGGAAATACAAGGAATAAAAAATAGTAATAATAATAAGCCAAGAGCCTCGACCAACACCTTAGGAGGCTCGCGTTAGGCGACTGGATCAAGGGCTTGATTCAGAAAGCGGTACTCCTGAACACGGCTCGTATTGTTAGGAGGTTCCTTTCTCTGGAGCCCTGACCGCCGGTAGCTTGGACCCTGTTCCCGATACCGGTGGGACACTATTTTTTTATATTTTTAAATGTTTTTTTATTTTTTTTTATTGAAATATTCAAAAATATAATTTGTATGATAAAATGATGAATAAACGAAATAATAATAATAATCGAAATCACAATCAAAATAAAAAAATCAAATCAAAATAAAAGTCAAAATAATTTTCATTCCAAATTAACATTCGCGTCAAAGTTCTATCGGGCGATATGGTATTTGTAGCAATTCTTGATGAGCATTTTATTATTCTGCGGATTCATTTTAAGAGCATCAAAAAGATCATCCAAGCGGGAAGATCAGAAAATTACAAAAGATTTTTGAAAAAATAGAATCTGGCTGGTCTCTGACTGACTCAAATGGTTTACCACGATGTCAAAGCCTGATGTAGCAGATATATTGTGATTACCAGTGAATACTGAAAACTGAGAAGATTTGTTTAGAAGAACTTGTCACATTAATTGTGACAAGTTCTTCACACACACACAAGATTTAAAAAAATAAAACATTGGATTGTCCGAACGTTTATTAAAATAAGTAACATATCATAATATGTATGTATATATTTATAGTTATGTATTATGTTTGATATAGAGATTGATTAATTAATTTGTTAAGTTTTTACGATCCATCTTAAGGTTGATTGGTAGATATCGCTGTCAGCGATAAGACCGCCATTGTGCCCATAGATTTAAGTTTATGTATAAATTGTGTTACTTTTTGGTGTACAATAAAGATTATTTTATTATATTCTATAAGTCGTCGAAAATATAAAGTATTTAAAATATAATATTATATTAAAATACATGTTGTTAAAAGTAAATATCCTTTATTTAAAATAGGGTGATATTATATAAATTCACAAAACGTCATCTAGCCCCAAACTTAACATTGTGCTATAAGTACTAGACAACTGATAAATATGTTTATATATTTCTAAACACATACATGTTATAAATAAATGAGGATATCATGAACGAGTCTTCCTGCTCTAGGAGAAGCGAGATACTTAGCTCTTACCTCCTTAGCGTTTCAAGAAACATACAACATGTTGTACATAATAATATGTAACTAAATCCAAGCCCCGTATGTTACCTACCCCAAAAATAAACCTTAATTTTTTCTTAACCCAAAAATATATCGGTCATGAATAAAAGTTAGTCAAGCATTTACGTATTGGGCACCTAAGGAGCGGTATAAAAAATAAGTGGCCGTTACATGGCCGTATCGACGCGTGTACGGCCATATTTGGCCGGAACAGGGCTATTTATAAAATGCTCGTATCATACAGGGTAGCATTATAGCCTTTTTTAAGGAGATCCATATGAAAGGTTTTGTGGGACAGATTTTGCTAGGTGTATAGGTTGGGATATATATTTAATGTAAGCCGATATCCGTGGATGGGTTTCTCTAAAATTAAGCTGTTTATTTTGAGGTATCGTTTTGTTTTTGAAATATGTGCGTACATAAGTTTATATAAATTATTAGTATTAATTTGTAGTCGACTACCAATTATTTATCATTTATGTTTTTCTCTTTTTCGGTCTAATCAATTTCAAAATTTAAGTTATATTTATGTAGTTGTGTTATTCATTTTAAATTAATTATTGTCTTATTGTATTTCATTATAAATTTGATTACAGAATAATATAACTCTGTAATCAAATTTATATTTGTTATTTTTTTTACAAACTTTTATTTAGTTTCACCTGTCCCGATGTTTGCTTGTTTGTAGTCAAATATTGCAAATTAAATTTGATCCACTTCTAGGTTACCGATTGAGTTGAAATTTTGTATGCATGTGTAAATCAGATGACAATGCAAAATTATTATGACATGGGGCTGATCTGATGATGGAACCGGAAGGTGGCCATAGGAACTCAAATAACCCTATCGTGTTTGAGCGTTTCGGAATGGTCTTGATGAGTATTAGTTATATAAGGTATATACCGCGCTATAAAAGCTTGCTAAGAAAAAAATATTTTCATTGAAATCTTGTTTCTAAATAAAGGCTTTGAGCCACATCAGCAAAAATAATCGGATCTATAACCTCTAAACGCGATTTATAATAAGGCGTAGTTTATCGGGCCAAGGGAATAGACGCTCGTTACAAATCAAATCACTTCATTTTAGTACTTCTCTGTAATCTTATTTCTAGTTCTCATAAAAAAATACCATATATAAATCACAACAAAATAATTATTACAACAAAATAAGCAACACGATTAAGACACTGAGCGTAGCGCGTACATGTGATCCCGCTCGATGCTCCGATCATACTGCCCGTCCGTTGTCGACTTAATAATAATAATAATAATAAGTTTTGTGGCGAACATCCGCAGGGCAGTTTTGTGGCGAACATCCGCAGGGCAGTTTTGTGGCGAACTGTTGGGCATTAGCGACCCCACGGACCCGATCTCCCGGGAAAATTCTTGTTCTTCATCTCCGGCTTGCCTTTATTGGCCGGCCGTAGTGAACACTGACGAGGAACAGAGCTCCCACCTCTCTCTTGCCTTTATTGGCTGGCTTGAGTGGAGATTCGCAAGAGCAAACGTGCTCGGGAGAAGGATGTATAATCCAGTAAGGTGCTGGTAGGGATCTTGACCGTACTTCCGGGATTGTCCTGATAGCCGTGGTATACCTCTCCACTCCTTAAGCACCTCAGGATATGTTGCCCTCTTGCTGCTACGACACTTCGTGCTAGCGACCGTTTATGGGGGCCCATTTATTGAGTGTGCAAGTCACCCCCTGCCTTTTGTCGATGGATATTAAAAACATTGTTTAGGCAGGGGCCATAGAATTAACATAGTTCCTGGTAACCAGTCCACTTAAGACTCCAAAAACCATAGCCTTACATCTTAGTTTTCCATATGTCGCAATAGTTTCCCACCAACCGGGGGTTGTCCTTGGATGCACTAGCATAGTGCGTACAGGGATAATCACCGGTTCTTACCACTTTCCATTAAAAGCGTCTAAAAGGGCCTCTGCGAGTTGGTTTCGGCTCCTCGTACGCCTTCTAAAGGTCCAGGACCTTAGGATGCTGAGATAAATAAATGTATAAAAATAATAATAATATTCCACAACTATCTCACAACGCCGTCTAGTCCCAAGCTAAGCAGAGCTAGTGTTATGGGTACTAGACAACTGATAAAAATACTTATATATTTCTAAATACATACATATATAGATAAATTACAACCAGACACAGAACAAATGATCGTGCTTATCACACAAACATTTATCCTGGGTGGGAATCGAACCCACGACCTCCGGCATAGCAGTCAGGACCACTAACCACCAGACCAACAGGCCAGTCACCACCACCACCACTACCACCACACTACCACTTATATCGCACTAGCGCTCGGTGTTGCGTCAGTGTCGTGCGCCGGTTACGTGACAACTAACGCCATTATTTTAAATACGAAAGCGCCGTCAAACTTATATCTAATATTAACTAATGTCAAACTGTTCAAGCTATGTATCTACATCTCTCTGTAATTGACATGTTATTTGCACAGATCCGAAGTACTATACAATTCAAAATAAAATCTTTTGTAAATGTATGGAACCCTAGACTATGTAGGTGGCGACTTGACATGATATACAGATCTACTTCCAGATTGGCTCAAGTTATTATCTTATATCTAAATGTGTTTAAGCTTCGATTCAACTTTCTGAGGACCAAACAGTAGTACAGAACATCAATATTATAATTAGGGTAAAAGTGGGATAGTTGCCCTAGGAGGATTGATGCCCCAAAATTCAAATTATGACTTGCAAACGTTCTATGATCGCAGTTAATACTTATAAGCAAAGAACACCCCCCACCCCGCTAGTGTGCGAGCGGCAACCGCTGTGATCCGACGTGTTGCGTGTTCATGAAGAAAGATCGACGGGCTCGCTCACAAAGATCGCGGATTACGAACGTTGATATTTTAGAAACGCGTGGAACTTTTCATTTCCAAAGGTAAGTTATATTATTTTATTACTATTTGCAATAGTTTAAATATTACCGTCAGTGTAACATTTTGTCATTTTTTAAAAGGGATTTTTTTATTTTAATTAGGGCAACTATCCCTATTGAAAAGGATAGACGCCTCGTATTTTGTGAGTATAGAGTAGTTTTTGTAGTTTTGTGTGATGCCTTAGGGGCATCTATCCCCTATGGATTTAGTTGATGTTTGCATATCATGTTCCCATTTTTTCTTTTCAGAAATGCCTCGCAAATATATTAGAAAGGTTGGAGTTAGTCCACGAGCTGAATGGACGCAAGAGGCATTAATAGCTGCAATAGACGAAATTTCGAGAGGCATTCTAGGAATTAACGAAATATCTCGTAGATATGGGATTCCCTCAAGAACATTGAGGCGAAGATTCGCTAACAAAAATACGGAAAAACTAGACCTAAGTTCTTGTTAAGTAAAAAAAATCGTATTATTTCTAACATTGTTTTTTTTTTTTATAGGAAAACACCCACTTCTTGATTTTGTAAACGAAAGACGTTTGGTGAGTCATATACAGAAATTAGAAAAAGCTGGTTTCCCTCCAACCCGGGACATGATTCGAAGATTAGCTTTCGAGTTTGCTGAAAAACTGGGTAAAGAAACCAATTTTAATAAGGAGACTCGAAAGGCTGGGCCGCATTGGTTAAGATCATTTTTAGAACGTAATAAAGAGTTAAGTATTCGTCAGGCAGAAGGCTTATCAGTTGCAAGAGCACAGGGATTAAATCGAGATGAAGTTAACAAAATGTTTGAACTACTGCTTAAAGTAATGACAGAGCATGACTTACTGGATAAACCGGATAGGATTTACAATGTGGATGAAACAGGTGTCCAGTTAAATAACTCTACTGGAAAAGTCATTGCTACAAGAGGCGCAAGAGTAGTCCATTCTATAACTTCTGCTGAAAAAGGTGAAACTTTATCGGTAATAGCATGCTGCAATGCTGTAGGGAACTTTCTTCCCCCAGTAGTCATCATCAAAGGAGTAAACAAGAAACCAGAATTTCAGGATGGGCTCCCACCTGGATCAGAAGTCTATATGAATAGAAAATCCGCGTACGTGAATGCTGAATTATTTCACAAGTGGCTGAAAGAACATCTTGTACCTAAAAAACCAATAGGAAAGATTATTTTGATTCTGGATGGCCATTCTTCTCACACGAATGCAATAGATATGCTTCAAACTGCCGAAGAAAATGATATAATTTTATTTTGCCTACCCAGCCACACCACTCAAGCGCTGCAACCACTGGATCGCAGTTTTTTTAAGCCTTTTAAAACATTCTTTGCTGCTGAAACACGAAATTGGGTAGTGTCACACAAGGAACGAAAGATTAATCGATTAGTTGCAGGAAAACTTATTGGGAATGCGTGGACCCGAGCAGCCACAAGTTCTAATGCGATTTCGGGATTTAGGGCTTGTGGTATTTACCCTTTCAATCCCTCTGCAGTTCCAGAGAGCTTTTTTGCAATATCTGACATTTCTTTGAGTAATCAAAGGCCTACAGAAGACAATGCAGGTGAAAACGATGCACCAGAACCGGAACAAGTTTCATCTAATAGATCAAGTCCTGTAGTTGATCGAGTTCTTTCTAACGTTACTCCTAATTATATGGATATTTTTTATAGAAATGAAGAAGCTCTTGAGCAGGAACCAGGTCCATCCAATGTACAAACTCTGGGAGTCGGTCTAAATTTATCCAACGTTTCTCCTTGTAATACGGATCGACCAGATAGGAGATTTTCTAATTCAAGCCCATCAATTCTTTCACAGAATAATAATATTATAAACATTGAGGAACTAGAAACACCAAGCAAATATTTGCAAGAATCTTCGCCGGTGCCAATTGTTCCGGTTCCATTTCATAAGAGAGGAAAACAATCAGCTGCAATTTTAAACACTAAAGAAAATATTGAAGCGAAGAAATCTAAAGTTAAAGGTAAAGCTACTCCAGGAATACGTTGTAAAAATAAATGTCGAACAGCTAAAGCTGATGTACAGAAGAAAGTGTTACGAACTGCAGTCAAGTTTCCAAAGAAGATTCCAGCCAAATGTATTAAGAAAAGAAAAGGCATTAGAGAATCTAGAGATGAAATGACCATCTCGGATATTTCTAATGAATCTGATTCAGATATCGACCAGGCGAGAGCAGGTGAAATTGATCTGCATAAAAAAAAAACAGAGATCTCAAGCTAAAATTCAGAGTAAAGTTCCAGCAAAAAATAATAAGAAAAGACGAATAGAATACAAGGAGTCGAGTGATGAAATATCGATCTCAAATAATTCGGATGAATCTGAGTCAGAGGCATACAAGGATTGGGAATGCAAAGAACGCTTTGAAGAATATAAAAAGACCAAATCAACTGCAGATTGGATACAATGTGTAATGTGTAAAAAATGGCTACATGAGGATTGTACCATGTACGGCGACTATTGCAATGAATGCGGTAGGATTAAACGAATGAATACGAAAAAAACACCGTAGACTGAACTGTAGAAATACTTTTTTTTTCTGAAGCTGATTAATATGAGAACTAATAATAATTATATACCAAAGTGAAGAAGTGAAATATACCTAAGAGAAGAAGTAGAATAAACCAAAGTGAAAGAAGAAAAGAAAGAAAGAAAGAAAGAAAAACTGTTTATTCGCGCGAAATGACGCAATCTTAAGTGAAGAATATTTTTTTTTCTGAAGCTGATTAGTGAAAGAACATGAAAATTAAAACCAAAGTGTAATGTGCCATAACTAAATATTAAAATAAAACTTATTAATTATAAATATGCTTTGATTTAAACCAAAGGGCAACTATCCTCATAGTGACAACAGCATCGGGGCATCTAACCCATATAAGAGGCATCTATACTCAGTACTAGTACTGTAACTTTTGTTTTTTTCTATATGTATAAGCAATAGCTGCATTGAATTTCTTTTTAAAATATAATAAATAATAGACCAATGTACGATTACATTGAAAAATTGGTTTAAATATAATTTATTTGTAGGAAAAAAAAAACAATTTCAAAATGTGGGGCAACTATCCCACTTTTACCCTAAGTGTTCGTATATCTAAATCACCAAGTTAACTGTGTAAACGGTAACCGCATGTAATAACTGGCTCGTGTATAACTTTGATTGATCGGTACATACTGAAGACATAATTGTTTGATTAAGGGCTGTAGTTTAGTTAGTTTACAGATACACCCTTCTCCTCCTACTTCTAAGAAGGTACGATATTGGGCACGCCACGATTGCGGCGGTAAGTCCCCTATTTGAGAAGTGGCATATATAAATAAAGATTATTATTATTTATTTTTATTTCAAAGAATCGCCAAACTTAAGTGGCAGTGGTAGGGCACATTGCTCGCAGAACATTCGGTCGATGGGGACGAAAGGTTATGGAATGGCGGCCACGTACCGGAAGATGCAGCGTTTGAAGGCCTCCCACAAGATGGACCGATGACATGGTGAGGGTCGCGGGAATCCGAGACGCATAGGACCGTTCATTGTGGCGACACATGGGGGAGGCCTATGTCCAACAGTGGACGTCTTTCGGCTGAAATGATGATGATGATGATTATTTTTATTTTCGGCTAGAGAGGCGCCACGGCGTCGTTACCTTCCGCATGAGCCAGATTCTCGTCGGACATGGTAAGCTCGGGAGGTTAATGTTCCGAATTCAAGCGGAATAAACGTCCAGGTGTCACCTTGTGCAGTCCACTCGGAGGTATGCTCGGAGTCCACTCCAAGCATAACCCTTTTCATTGCCCTTTGTGTGGCTGTAAGCACACCGGCCTTACTGGGCCTCTACGGTTTGCTGACATCTCTTTGAGGCGCGCGTGGGATACTGCGCGCCGTTGGCAACTCAGACTCGGTCTTTACTCTACTCCCGAACTTGCCATGTCCGGTGAGGATCTGCATCATGCAGAAGAAGGTAAGGATGCCGTGGTCCTCTCCAGCCATTCCTCTTAGAGGAGTATCCTTACCACCTCGATTGTAGTGCACCCAGCGCTAGGTTGCGACATATCGCCATGAGTCCCGGCAGAATTCTGTCCACCATGCTACGATTTGTAGCGGTGCCTACTAAGACCCAATTGATAAATTTAAGATCTGTAAGTACCGTTAATTGCGTAGTCAACTCCATACAAACGTCATGTGAATATTAACAATCTGAATACATAATGTTCAATGTACATTTAACTAAGCGGGTAGCCGCCAGTAATTGCGTTAACTGTACCGCTTCGAGCGTGTTGGTTTTGTGACTTTACAATTATAGCTTTCGTCAATTTGATTGTTAGGACGACTTGAGGAGCTTGTGGGTAAGTTATAATAGATACATGGGTCGATTTTGAAGGTTTAACAACACATGCTGAGGTTGATCTCTTAATGGGTGATCATCCGTTACGTACTGAGACTTCTTAGTGTCTTAGAAAGCTCGTTAAGATGACCCCTCCCGGTCCGTCTACAGCCAACGTGTGCATAGTTGAAAAGCTTATTGTTTTATTCAACGCAATGTTTGTTAAAGAGGCAATGCGAAGAAAGAGAGAACACCTGAAAACTTAGCATTCGGTAATGCCGTGATTTACTCGAATATTTCACAAATACGTGTGTTTCAGGAAATACGTGTATTTTTTAAACCCTTAAATTCAGAAATATTGTCGTCATTCAGAATCTCGATTAAATGTGCAAGGCTTCTATGGATATACTTTTTTATATTTTTAATATATGAGCCCATTATGGAGGGCCAAAGTTCACGTAAAATAGCAGATTTTCAGAGGTCTTTACTAGATTAGTTTTACACAAATTTATGTTTTGATTATATACTATAGAAGCCCAGATAATATCCACAAGATAGCTGTGTATCCAAAATATTTAAAGCAAGATGTGTAATAACATTACAATCACGTAAGAGCGATTGTATGGAAATGTACCTCGAGTTGAGCGATAGGATTTTTCGAAGGGCTTGGCACTCATAATAAAACAAACGTAATTATCCACTAAAAATATGAAAAACTGTGTCTAAAACTTTATCGATTTCGACGAAGCGTCAAAAGAGCAATGACTCATGAAAAACTAGAAAATAAATTACAGTCAGCCCACGCTCATAAAATCGTATTCTGAGCGAGGACCAGAATGTTCAAACTTTTATGCCATTCATTTGAAAAGTTACAAGGACATAATTAATAACAATTTTAGTTGAAACTTGACAATTTTTTAACTAACTAAAACCTATTAAACACAGTAATATGAAATAACTTTTCTTTTTTTTCATTGCCTTTGTGAATACGTCATGGGAAAACCAAATTTTCTCTTTGGATTTCCCCTGGTCTGGTTTCCGCACTTTGTATTGGATTATTGGACCATTGTACGTAGGCCAGCGGATTTCCCCCTTTTTTGTGGTGGGTACATCATCAAATAACTCCTGCAACTCTGGGTATAAGAGACCAAGGGAATGTCAGATTTTTACTAACTAAAATCCACTGGAGCCCCGCCGTGTCCTCGTGAAGACGATCGGCGGCAGCGATCTTTCGCGTCGGTAATGGAATGGGAAGTGGTCGCCTCCTGCTGCGGAGCAGTGTTGCTAGCAAAGAAGAAGAAGAGAAGAGAAGAGAAGTACTAATTAAAAACTAGGGGTGTATTTGATAATTGTTATACTGATATATTACGTAAGATTGTTTTGTGCTTGTTTTACAGACACAGGCAAAACATTTCATAACTGCACTGCTTGAACTGAGATCGACTTAAAAATTCTAAATCGTAGTTTTGTTGGTTGCTTATTCCACCAGAACCAAACAAATGCAATATGTTGTACACAAGCATATTTATTCTTAAAAAATCAGTTATCTATACAAAAATTGAACCGTTGTTTCTCAGTACATATACGCTACATACCGCACTTATTCGCAGAGCCTGCGTATATCCGCGTATGAATGGCCGTACCTGCGTATTTAAACCACAAATCATGCGCTGTATCGCGAGCCCGAAATAAATGTGAGCCATTACGAACGCACGCGAATATCACCAGTGGAGGCGGCGGTTACACCGACGTCCAACAGGATTAAAACAAGATAGGCTGTATCTGCTCAAACTTTATCAAGCGCAAGTTTGATCGTGTTATGGACACCTCATCTTTGATCACGGATATACCTGGATCCTCTATTCATCTACTATTTATATCTATATTAGTATAATCATAACTCTTTTAGTAACATGCCTTTCATCCCTCCTCTCCTCACATGATCACACCAAAAGAAACGATTCCCCTTGAAACTTTTCAGTCGCTGGCGCTACTTTCAAACTTACTCTAACATACTCATTTCTCACTTTATCCATTCTCGTCACACCACACATTCATCTCAACATTCTCATCTCCGCTACACGCAATATTAGCTAAGTAGCATAAACATAAAATTATCAATTTAAAATTGACTAAGTATATCACATTTTTTTATCCTTCTTTTATTTCTTGCGATCTGTCTGTTCCTGACATTTAGTTGGATGTTATGAATGTGATAATGTGGCTTACATGGTTTGTATCCAGTGATAGAACCAACTTTTTATTATCTACAAGAGATCTCGGGGTTTTTGGAACATGGGTTTCCATAAGTCCTTGTGTCAAAGTGTTGGGATGCTAAATGTCTCATAATAAACAAATACTAGTATTTTTCAAATCCTGCGACTTGGAAAATACGGTGTGACAGTCGGCGTGAAACACAAAACAAAAACGTAAATCTCACATTGACCGCTCCACCTGCTTACATTAAGTCGTTGGAACACATTCTATGACGTCACGCGAGGATGTGACATTATAAGCTAGGGTTCATGAAATGACAGAAAAGGATTGTCAGTGTCAGCTTTCTGAAGAGCTATTTATTTTTTGGGTAAGGATTATGGAAAGTGTAAAGAGAGAGAAAAATATGATTTTGTAACTTTTTTAAATTTAGATAGTATTTCTCTTCGATCGTTAGAGCAAATCTACTTTATTCACACTGTTTAATACCGAACGCCGCAGCGGAAACACTCAGTACTCAAATTTTGAACTGATTCTCTACAGGTAGATATAAAAAATGAAACACCTACACTGATCTATATCAAACGTATATTTTAAGGTTGGTTGCTGGCCCTAACCAAATCGCGGTAACGAAACCATATCGACTTTTAATTTGATCCCAACGCCATCTATCGAGCGAAGAGTCAATTATAACAAAACTTTTGGTTTCGTATTTTATTGGAACTCTGTCGATCGCAAACATGCCACCCACCAAGGACATTTAGTGGCAAAATGTCCTTCAACAAATACAATTTGCTTCAATGATTGATGAGGGATTGTATCTTTTACCATATGTATAATAAAAATGTAAACATAAAATTTAAAACTTAAAACTAACAAAAACCTAAAATACAAAAATAAAACAGTGTATAATTTCAATAGCAACAAAAAACAGTGTGTAAAGAAAAATAAACAGTGTGTAAAGAATAAAAACAATGTAAAAGTTTAAAAATGTAAATGTTCATCAATGGTCATGAATCAGCAATGGGTAGAATACATATTTTATTGGTTGGCCTCTTTATGGTACTTGATTTAGTGGGTAATGTGACAACTTGCGTGACCTCATCATCTCCCGGATGTTTTTCAATATTCTACGACAATATGCTACTATTCTTAATACCCTTTGTAAAGAAGAAAATCTATCTAATATATTAATATTATAATTACTATCGGGACTAACTGCAACGTGAGTCTTAACAGACTGTTCTAAATCTATTGCTAATAAATCCTTTGGTTTTTTATATGTAATGGTTTTCTCTTTTAGGAACTACCCATGGTTAGCAAAATAATCAATTGTGTGAAGGAAGCTAGAAACCCAGGAAATGTGCAGGCATCCTAAAGGAGTTGGGAGACCTATTGATAATGACAACTGCAAGATCCACTCAGAAATTTTATTTTCCGCTCTCATTATATATATCATGTAGACAACAGAGATAAGATCTTTTCTTGGAGCTTCTCGGGCAGCGCATGATTGAAAAGAAGAATTTGGTATTTGGAATTAGGTCAAGAGCAGATAAAAATAAGACAGCAAAGGTGGTGTTCCATTCCATGTTTGCTACATATCTGGACGACCTTGACGTGTGCGGAAAAATTAATATGGGATCAGGGAAATGGTTCCAAAGAATTTTTAAACTACCTACGCACGGGCAAGTCGTCACACAGCTTTTCAAGCGATCCTGTACAACTGCAGTATGCATTGAAGAAAACAAAGGATCGAGTGACGGAAGACATTGAAACAATAAAATTGATGAAAGCGGGAACCACTGCTTGGGAGAAGTATGAAAACGGTGTGTGGGTTTCCTGCGACTTTGAAGCGGTGGAGGGCTCCAGAAAATATTTCGGTGTTTAAACTCGTAATTTTTTTATGTTTATTGCATGCATTTTTCCTTTTTACGATATAAAATATCAATTTGTGTTCTACAATTTATATGTAATAATAATAAAAACATGTTTAATACCGAGCGCCGCAGCGGAAACACTCAGTACTAAAATTTTGAACTGATTCTCTATATGTGTACAGATACAGGTAGGTATAAAAAATGAAACACCGTACACTGATCTATATCAATCGTATATTTTAAGGTTGGTTACTGGCCTTAACCAAATCGCGGTTACGAAACAATATCGACTTTGATCCCAACGCCATCTATCTAGCGAAGGGTCAATTATAACAAAACTATTGGTTTCGTATTTTATTGGAACTCTGTCGATCGCAAACATGACACTACATGGTATTACAAAGACGCAGAAACATATAGTATTTTTATAAAGAATTAACAGGAATCAATAATTAATTATACTTTAATAACAATCAATAAATCATGGCTTCAACTTCTACAATGGATGTCGATCCCGAGAATAAGTTGTTGGAAAAAGACGAAGAGATTAATAAATTATTTAAATGCTTAACAATAATTATACACCAACTGGGAAGTGTGAACATTGGGATCTTAAGTGATCAATTGTCAAAATACATTATAAACATTGATATTTCTGACGAACTAGCGGGACTTCTCATGACGGCGCTCACTTGTCTGAGGAAAGAACAAAATGACCCCACCGAACACACTCGCTATAAGACCTACAGTGCAATAGTAATGGGGGTATAAATAGCTGTGGGTAGTGTTGTTGTTTTGTTGAGGAAATAAAGAAAGCAAAAATTGAATTAAATTTTTTGGTAGCAACACCTATCGTAGAATTGTTGACCCTGTTCAAATCTTCTTTTGATGAGGTAAGAACAGGTGTTACTTTCAAGAAAATGTGGTTAAAACGGAGTGTGTAGAGGGATGCTACTGGGAAAGTTATTGGGAGGCAAGACAAGAGTAGTGAGATGTCTCAGAACATAACTCAATATGGTTTAAATAATCATCATGTACCTCTACTACAGAGAATAACCTTCGCCTCAGAGCGCAGAACAGGAGTGATCAGGAGTTTGGGTCCCATGGCTCAAGCCAGAATGTTAGATATGGAGGATAATAAATACAATAAGTTGCAGAGTGCAATGAGCAATAGTTTACACATGCTACCCATGGCCAGCGAAATAATCAATTGTCTGAAAGAAGCTAAAAACCCAGGAAATGTGGCAGGCATCCTAAAGGAGTTGGGAGACCTATTGGTAATGACAACGGCAAGATCCACTTAGAAATTTTATTTTCCGCTCTCATTATATTATATCATGTGGACAAACAAAGATAAGAATTTTTCTTGGAGCTTCTCGGGCAGCGCATGATTGAAAAGAAGAATTTGGTATTTGGAATTAGGTCCAGAGCAGATAAAAATAAGACAGCACAGGTGGTGTTTCATTCCATGTTTGGTACATATCTGGACGACCTTGACGTATGCGGAAAAATTACTATGGGATCAGGGAAATGGTTTCAAAGAAAAGAAATGAATTCCATATTTCTAAACAGGGGTGATGCTCCAAGATTACTTTTTAAACCAATTACATTTAAATACGTAACTAAGATGGCACAGGCTCTCCTTACAAAGAGTTTGGGAAATGTTGAACCTGTCGATACATAAAGACCCTCATTTTCAGGAGTAAGGAAGAGGGCATTCACTCAAGAATTTTTAAACTACCTACGCACAAGCAAGTCGTCACACAGCTTTTCAAGCGATCCTGTACAACTCAGTATGCATTGAAGAAAACAAAGGATCAAGTGATGGAAGACATTGAAACAATAAAATTGATGAAAGCGGGAACCACTGTTTGGGAGAAGTATGAAAACGGTGTGTGGGTTTCCTGCGACTTTGAAGCGGTGGAGGGCTCCAGAAAATATTTCGGTGTTTAAACTCTAATTTTTTAATGTTTATTGCATGCATTTTTTCTTTATACGATATAAAATATCAATTTGTGTTCTACAATTTATATGTAATAATAATCTTCAAGTATTAAGACCCCGAATTTTTTAAATGTTCATGCCACTGATTCCAAGGACAAAACCACTGTGTGTACGTATTGTAAACAAGGCACACACACAGTAAAAATGTGTGAGGCATTTACATATCTAAGTGTTGAAAACAGATGGCGTTGGGTGCGGGAAACCAAAACTTGTTATGCCCCTGTGCCTGGTGCCTGAAATCTAACCCGCATAAATGGAACGATTGCCGAGCAAAGCGTTGCGGCATCAATAACTGTACCAGGCGTCATCACGCCCTTCTACATGGTGATACGTCAATGCAAAACAATAAAAATAAAGCCTCCACTAATACTCCCAATTCATCACAGGAAACAACACATCATATCGTTGAGCCTCATCATGCTGTCGATTCTCATCAAGCTGGCGACGTCGTAACTAATATATGCGGTATACCTGCAACGGGCGTCCGAGGATTACTCAAGATCCTACCAGTCATCTTAGAGGGACCGCGTGGCTCCATCGACACCTTCGCGCTTCTTGATGAGGGCAGTAACGCCACACTTATTGACGGCGACGTAGCTGCACGTATCGGGGCAGAGATCACAACACACTACACAATAACTCACTGTCACAGGCGTAGGTGGTATGTTCCTGAATACTGAGGTATGCTACGTAAACTTTCACATACGGGGGCGCGACTTACCTGAACATCACTTAATCCAAAGAGCACGCAGTATCACCCCTCTTCGCCTTAGTCCTCAAACTATAGATATAGACGAAATTTCGAAATGCAAGCATTTATTAGACCTGCCTTATATGCGGACATACCAAAACGCCGTGCCGACCGTGCTCATTGGAGCCGCAGATTGGTATTTGTCTTTGAGCCGTGAGATGCGCGCAGGTAGGAAAAACGAACCTGTAGCGTCAAGAACGCTTTTAGGCTGGGTTCTACACGGTGCCATTTCCACAGTTTCTAGGCCTGTAGATTTTATTCATACTTATGCCGAACACGCATCACAAATCGAGAATTCTCTTGAGGTGCTGATAAAGAGACAATACGAAAGAGATACTTTAGGCATCCATAAGCATGTGACCAAACAAAACAGTGATGACGCACGAGCAGTAAGTTTAGTAGAATCATGAGCTCGGAGATTAAGTACGCGCTTCGAAGTAAGCTTGCCTTGGAAAAAAGAGTCGACATATAACGTGCCTAACAGTTACCCGCAAGCTTTATCTCGACTTAAGTCTCTCGAAAAGCAGATGGCTAAAGATAAAACATTTGCGTTAGCATATAAAGCTTTTATAGACGGTATTATTCAAAAGGGATACGCTGAAGAATGTGAATTATCATCATATCACGATAACCATGTAAAATCCTCAACTGGCGAGTTTGTACTGTGGTACTTACCACATTTTGGTGTATTCCATCCGCAGAAACGCTCATTGAGGGTAGTGCATGATGCTTCAGCTACTACTACAGGTGTCAGTTTAAACAATATGCTGCTGCAGGTCCCTGACTTATTGCAATCCTTATTGAATATTTTATTTCGTTTTAGAGAGGGGCCTATTGCATTTAATGCAGACATTAGGGAAATGTTCCCTCAAATAAAAATAAAAGAAAGTGATCGTGATGCACTTAGATTTTTATGGCGCAACGGCAATTCTAAAGATGCCGTAAAAAAAGAGTACAGGATAACACCTTTAATTTTTGGTGCGGTCTCTAGCCCTTTTATAGCCATATTTATTAAAAATAAGAACGCCAAAGAGTTTGAGGATAAGTATCCCGCGGCCACTCACACGGTTATTCACGACTATTATATGGACGACTATATCGGAAGCGAATTTAACCTTGACAGTGCCAGTCGTTTGGCTTCCGCAATAGTCACAGTCCACAAGTCGGGTGGTTTCGAAATGCGTTCCTGGGTATCAAATGTGCTCGAAGAACTTACCTAAACTCACGTACAGAGCTCCATAGCGATTCAGGATCCGATATTGACTTACCTCCTAATCATGACGTGGGCGCGTTAGGTGTAAAGTGGAATCCTTTTAATGACACCTTAGGTTTTCGAACAGGCCACAAATGTACGGGCGCACAGCCACAACTGACCAAACGGAGTTAACTCTCTAGCGTAATGAGTATTTACGACCCCTTAGGCTTGCTCATGCCAGTAGTCATTGGTTTGAATAACTCGCATCAGCAGCCAGACTACGTATACCACGGTGGTACGTCGGCAGACCAGACCAGTGCGACACCCAACTTCATGTCATTGCTGACGGGGGGAACAAGCCTATGCTTGCGTTGAATATTGGCGCTATACTTTCACTGATGGCTCAGTCAGTCTCGCTTTAATTGGCAGCAAAGCACGTGTTGCCCCTCTGAAGCCACTCTCCATTCCACGTCTCGAATTACAAGGCGCTCTTATTGCGACGCGTTTTGCTCAAAGTATTTTGAGTGCGCACCGGTCACAACCTTCCGCTGTATTTTACTGGACTGACTCCACGACAGTTTTAAAATAGATCCGCAGCGATGCGCGTACGTACAAAGCGTTTGTAGCTCGGAGATGGCTTCCTAGCCAACTTAACATCGCTGACGACACTACAAAGCCAAAATGTTTAGACCTCACTTCATCACACAGTTGGTTCAATGGGCCTTTGTTCTTACTCAACGATTCTACAGAATGGCCAGGTGAACCAGACTGTACTAACTACGAAGATTCACAAATTCTGAGTTAAAACCAGAGTTTGTGGGACTTTTAACGGACACTCCATTACTTGCACCACCGGTACCAGATCCATCTCGTTTTAGCAGTTGGCTACGATTGTTAAGGGCATCTGCTCGCTTTGTTTAGGCCGTTAGAATATTTGTGTCTAAATCTCGTTCACCGCGTTTACTAGCCAGGTTTGTTAATGATACTGCGTCCCATTCGCAACTTTCCACCGGAGACATATTCCGTGCAGAGAAGATACTATTTCTAAGAATTCAGATGGACAGCTTTACAGAGGAATTGCAGATGCTGAGAGCCTCGCAACCAGTACCTAAAAGTAGCAGAATAGCTGCGCTTGCTCCGATTCTTGACGAGGACGGTTTGATAAGATTAGACTCACGTATAGGATCCATACCTGAGGTGAGAAAGAGTATAAAGTCACCAATCATTTTAGATGGCCGTCATCGCATTGTGCATCTTATTATTCTGCACAAACACTACGAAGCTGGCCATGGTAATCATGAAACGGTGCTAAATAAAACGTGACAACAATTTTTGATTTTACGAGCACGAGCAACCATTCGCAGCGTTGTCAGGGAATGTTTACCTTGCAGAAGGCAGAAGGGCCGCCTGTTGACACCAACCACAGGGGATTTACCTCTAGAACGCCTCGACCATCACAAGCGACCTTTTACACATGTGAGCTTAGATTACTTCGGCCCCGTTGAAGTGGCAGTAGGTCGGCGACGGAAAAAAAAGGTACGTGGCTCTATACACCTGCCTAGTCACAAGGGCTATACATCTGGAGATAGCTGCATCACTGTCATCAGATTCAGCGATCATGAGCCTTAGACGCTTGATAGCTCGATGAGGAACTCCATCGACGATATTTTCCGATAATGGGACCAAGTTCAATCGCTGCCAATCGGGAGCTTGCATCATTTTTCAATGAAGACGTTGAAAACTTCGCGACCAACCGCAAAATATCATGGCGGTTCATACCGCCTGCCTCTCCGTTTATGGGAGGCGCGAGGGAACGTATGGTTCGATCTGTTAAGACAGCTCTGCGCGCTACGTTGAAAGATAGAGCTCCACGCGAGGAAGTTTTTATCACATTGTTAATCGAGGCCGAGTCAAGGCATTGTTCAGACCAAACGTATTATCGGCCGCTGACTGTGAGCGGGCGTTACGCAGTTTATCGCTTTTCCATATAAATTAACTTTTCGTTCACACCGAACCGACTATACGCTATTACGTAGTGCGTTGTCACTGACTTTCGGTGGCCGATTATTGAACTACGCGTAACAAGCCTACTTTTACACATTCTATGCTATAGCGTAGGTACTGTCGGCTTGGTGAGAACGCATACTGCAGACTGAGTGCACGTTCACACTGGGGCTGACAGTGAGCATACTCACAGTCGGCGGCGGACAATACTTTTGGTGTGAACGATGCCTTAATTCCAGACCGCTCACATACGTTACAAACTCACCAGACGTTCCAGAAGCTTTGATACCTTTTCATTTTATCCTCGGCACTGCATCGGTGACTCCATGGCCAGTCAAGCTCTCAGACCAAGACCTGCTACGCAGATGTGATTAGATGTGATTGGAGGCACGCTCTCAGGCTGGCGGATCATTTTTAGAAAAGGTGGCTCAGGGAATACCTGCCAACGTTAATTCCACCATCACTTTTTTACAATGTTAATGTTTGAGTGTGTTTTGTTTTCTGTTCTGTGTCTGTCATTCTATAATTTTACGTGTTTTAATAGTTTGCATAATTAAATATAACTTCTAAATAACCACCATCGATATTTCTATTTCATAGTTAGTAATACAGTCCACACGCTCACCAACACACTCAGTACTAAAATTTTGAACTGATTCTCTATATGTGTATGCAGGTAAGTATAAAAAATGAAATACCGTACACTGATCTATATCAATCGTATATTTTAAGGTTGGTTGCTGGCCTTAACCAAATCGCGGTAACGAAAATATAATTATCGACTTTTAAATTGATCCCAACGCCATCTATCGAGCGAAGGGTCAATTATAACAAAACTTTTGGTTTCGTATTCAGAAGTCCACTTTCAGGACGAGGGCGAAATGTTTGGAAGCATTATCGACTAAAAGTCTAAGTGTTCCACATTTTTCGTTCGGATTACAGAATTCCCAAGACCACTTTCCACGACGCGACGAGATGAGTAGTCGATATCGATTCATCGCTGGGAGAATCTGGATAAGGTTGAGACAGTAGCATGAAGATAACCTGATCAAAGTTCGCACATCATGGAGTGGGTGGCAATGAATGGGTGAAAAGGGGACGAAGATTAACTGGTTCTACTCCATAACGGCCCGTTCACGACTTTGTCGCTGTGAGCGGTAGCTAAGCGCGGGGCGGCGAGCGCTAAGATCAAAGTATGAAAATGTTTGAAGCACGCCGCTCATAGCACCGCGCGCCCTCGTACCGATGCCGCCCCGCTCACCGCGCCGCCCGCCGCTAAGACCGAAGTCATGAACAGGCTGTGAAACGATCAACTGGAACCATGTAAGTCTATATGAAATAAATTATTTGAATTAATGGTGATAGAAAAAAATATTGACTGACAGATTCACAATATAACTAAATAAGATCCTAATATTGTATGGTCGATTCATATTGCGTCATACATAACGCCATACTTTGGTTTATCAACATTGTAATTAAAATATTTGCGTGTAATTGAATAGAATACGGGTTCAAAGTGTCTCAGACCGAGAGGCCTGTGAACTCAGACCGAGCTAGACGCTCTGGATAGGGTCTTGCTGACCGCAAACCGGATGTATCACCCATAATCATCAGTGATGAAACTGTACAACCCGCGGAAGTGTGGAGATCACGGCTTTTTGAATGCAAAGACTCTGCACAACCCCGAGATGTGCAGCCTCAGAGAATACTTTATCAAAACCGACGTGGGTATGCACCGCGATGTGGTCGCAGTGGTTAAGGGACTCATCCCGTTAATCATGGCTAAAGAGAACTGGCGCAAACCTGTGGTACTTGCTACTGATGACTGCAAGGAAGTATGGAAAGTCAAGGAGCTCCATGGGCGCTTTTCTAGCCAATAAGCCCGATATAGTGATAGACCGATTAACGCGCCGCACAAAGATAGTCTTTATATGTCTGCTAGAACTGCCTTAGAGTTTGATGATCGGTCAGTCAGTGAGTAGCAAAATTAAGAAAGTTCTAGTTATATAAGGTCAATTGAAAAGTCCCCGGCCTAAAATAGTAAAACACATTTTTTTGGCAAAATTCGTTTTTTTTATTCAACATAATTCCCTTCAAGGGTGATACACTGATTATAGCGATCCTCCAACTTTTCGATACCATTTTTGTAGTACGATTTGTCCTTTGCTTCAAAATAGACTTCAGTTTCGGCGATCACCTCTTCATTCGACGAAATTTTTTTCCCAACGAGCATTTTTTTGAGATCTGAGAACAGGAAGTAGTCGCTGGGGGCCAGATCTGGAGAATACGGTGGATGCGGAAGCAATTCGAAGCCCAATTCATGAATTTTTGCCATCGTTTTCACTGACTTGTGAGACGGTGCATTGTCTTGGTGAAGCAGGACTTTCTTTTTCTGCAAATGCGGTCGTTTTTCGGCGATTTCGTCCTTCAAACGGTCCAGTAACGCTATGTAATAGTCGCTGTTGATGGTCTTTCCTTTTTCAAGGTAGTCAATGAAAATTATTCCACGCGCATCCCAAAATACAGACGCCATAACCTTGCCAGCCGACAGTTGCGTTTTTGCACGCATTGGAGCGGGTTCATCGTGTGCAGTCCACTCGGATGACTGTCGATTGGACTTCGGAGTGAAATGATGGAGCCATGTTTCATCCATTGTCACATATCGATGAAAAAACTCGGGTTTATTACGCGTGATCATCTTCAAACACTGCTCTGCATCATCAACTCGTCGTTGTTTTTGGTCAAAAGTGAGCTCGCGCGGCACCCACTTTGCACAGAGCTTTCTCATACCCAAATATTCGTGAATGATGTGATGTATACGTTCCGTTGATATCTGTAGAGTGTCTGTTATTTCATTCAATTTCAATTTACGGTCATTCAAAATCATTTTGTGGATTTTTTTAATGTTTTCGTCCGTAACAACCTCTTTTGGGCGTCCACCGCGTTCACCGTCTTCGGTGCTCATTTCACCACGTCTAAACTTAGCATACCAATCCTTGATGGTCGATTTTCCTGGGTCAGTGTCCGGAAATTCGTTATCAAGCCAAGTTTTTGCTTCAACTGTATTTTTTCCCTTCAAAAAGCAATATTTTATCAACACGCGAAATTCCTATTTATCCATTTTTTTCACAATAACAAAAGTTGCTTCACTAAAAATGCTATAATTCAGAAACTAATGATCCGACAGCCGTAAAATTTATAGACGCGTCTTTTGAAGGTTAGAGCTAACTGAAAATCATACGGATTTAGTTCTGGTGCCGCCATCTATGTGTCAGGCCGGGGACTTTTCAATTGACCTAATACACAACGAAGCTATAGGGGGTCGAAAATGACCTGAGCTGTTTTGAGAAATGGATGGTACGGCCGTGCCGCTTTTTTGCTCGCCTTGGCGGGGCACTGCCGTGCCCCCATATAAAAATAAATTTTAGTACAAAGTCATAAATGAAAAAAAAAAACAATAATAAATAAATAAAGAGGAAATACAATTACATGCAGAACGTGAAGTTTTACTTAAGGCATATCGAAGTTTTAGAAAATGTTCGACTATTAACGCCTCGCACTAGATAACAAACTTAATTTTTTTTTTCGGTGGAAAATCATCTAACAACTTTTCCCGCTCTAAGGAGAGCAAGAAGGCGTGTCAGGCTACTACTGACTAAAACCCACCCATGTTTCTTCAGTTACTCTTTGCGTTCTAGGCCACGGTGACTCTTTTGAACTATACCGATTTCGATATTTTATGTTTACCTGTAAAATAAAGCTATAAACATATTTTTAACATTTCTCTACAAAGTCCAAGTTGGAATCGAGATAAAAGTTTATGTCCATTTCTATCATAGCGATTGTCTGCGTGCCAAATCTAAGAGAGTGCGATTAACTTTAGTAGTGTAGCAAGAAGCGCAAACTATACTACATTCCGATTGTCGAAAAACAAGAATCTATTAACGTGAGTGTAGAGCAAAACAATCTGTTTATTATTTTTATGTTTCTTTAGGTTACCTATAAGTTCGAAAAATATTTGACCTAATTTAATTTCACCTAAAACTTTTCAACTATTTTCGTTTCGTTTTTTTTTATTTCATCGAAGTCACGTCTGCCACTGTATCAGTTGACCTATTATCAATTCGATTTTTTTCGTTACTCCGACGTATCATTTGGTCGAAAAACTTTTCAAGGCACTTTATAATACAGTTGATTATGAACAAAAGTGGTGCATGCAAGCAGACATGTAGCATGCAAGCAGGCATGTAGCATGCAAGCAGGCATGCAGCATGCAAGCAGGCATGCAGTATGCAAGCAGGAAATCAGCATGCAAGCAGGCATTCAGCATGCAAGCAGGCATGCAACATGCAGCAGGCATGCAGGTATGCAACATGCAAGCAGGCATGCAACATGCAGCAGGCATGCAACATGCAGCAGGCATGCAGCAGGCATGCAGCATGCAAGCAGGCATGCAGCATGCAAGCAGGCATGTAGCATGCAAGCAGGCATATAGCATGCAAGCAGGCATGTAGCATGCAAGCAGGCATGTAGCATGCAAGCAGGCATGTAGCATGCAAGCAGGCATGTAGCATGCAAGCAGGCATGTAGCATGCAAGCAGGCATGCAACTTGCAGCAAGCATTATTTCTGTCACGGTTCCGGCGCTGCGGGGTTTGGCCGGCCCCACGCGAGCTTATCGTCGCAGATGGTTTTAACGCTCACTACCGCAGCTTCGGCTTGTTGGCCGGCTCTGCCGGCCAGCCTCAGCCGCGGCGGCGGGCCTTGAAATCACCTGCTCCTCAGCTCGCGAGCCGCCCTACCCCTCCGCGCCTACGTGGGTTTTAATTACACTCTAGGGGTAGGGCAGACAAGACTGTGTGAAGTCGGTTTTGCAGCGATTCGTTTTTGTCACAAAATTTTGTAACACAACATATTGACTTTTTATGATACTATTTTAATTTAATATTGAAAATGCTACCAAGTAACCGTCTATATATTTGTGACCAAAATTCCGTAAAATGTTGTTTCGGTGTGGTGAAAATATGGCAAATAAATCATTTGGCAAATGAAAAAAGTTCAAAAGAGGCTTCGGCCAATAGCAAAAAGTTATTTTGTAAATCGGCGAAATATAGTTCGGTAAAATAATACTTATGACACTTGATACTTCGATGATCTAGAAATATGTCAAATAATGCATATAGCAAAAAAGACGTCAGTCAATAGTTTTCGGTAAAATGAAATTCGAACAAAAAAATTTCGGAAAAGTGATCGGTTCCAGTTTCTTTAAAGTAAGGTGACTATTTAATTTTGAACCGATAGAAAGTGAAAGAGTTTATTAATTTATCTATTTATGCCAAATTAAAAGTTCGAGGTAGCTGGCTAGACGGAATAAACTTTTCGTGGATGCTAGCTCCAAAGCATCAACAGAGTCGAAGCCCCTGGTTATAAACCGGGGGTCGTTAACCCTTAAGTCAAGACACTTGCCTAAGAGTACCCTATTCACTCTTGACTGAAGGTCATGGTCAAAAGCGACTCTTACGATAAAAAAAATACTCCACAATAAAAGGGTTCCATTTTTACTCAACTTTGCCAGAAGGAGGGTTGTGTTTTTTTAAAAATACCGCGTGTCCGCTTGAAAATATATGTTATGGCGAGATCTTAGAATTGATCACTTCATGGTAAGGCCAACTAAAACTGGCCAGACCGTTAACATTTGATACGTCAATACTTGTTTGACCATATCATTGATGTAGAATTTCAAAAGTCTAAAAGAAAGAGTAAACCAAACGAAGATTGAAATATCATCAAAGTTTAACGTTTAAAACGATCTGGCCAGTTTTACTTTTAGTCCGGTCAATCTAGACCAAAAAATGCGAGTGAAGGTACATAAAATCCCAACAAGCTGAAAATCAGTAAAATTGTTCAAAACATTATAAATAATATTTAAAAGTTCCCCATCATTCCCGTGTATGGAAAAAATTTTACTACACAATTTTTTGCAACTGCAAAAAGGGATGCAGTGCTAAATGTGGTTGCAAAAAAGTCGTGGAAACGTGTGCATATTATGACGATAACAAGTTTTGTAACTTTTTGAATCATCTCAGAAACGATGGCTCGTAGGAAAAAAGTATTGATAAATTTTTTATAGATAATTTTATGATCTACAATTTTTGTCTAAGGTACTTTTATGATAAAACTTTCCGTTTTGCTGAAAATCGCGAAATACTCATTACACGGGAATGATGGGGAACTTTTAAATATTATTTATAATTATGTTTTGAACAATTTTACTGATTTTCAGCTGGTTGGGATTTTATGCACCTTCGAATGTCTAAATTGACCGGACTATTTTCTAAGATCTAGCCACGACAAATATATATCCAAAGGGAGCATGCTTTCGGAATAAAAAAACGTATTTATCTATTCCAGGACATGGTCTACCACTGTGTCAAATTTCGTCCAAATACGTTCAGCGCTTCAAGCGTGATGGAGCAAACATACACACTCACACACATAGATACAAACTTTTGCTTTTACACTCGTAATATTACCAGTATTATTGGTGTCAGAAATCTTTTAAAGTCTCTACTATGATATGCATGATATAATCTAAAATCATCTAAACCTTTCTCATGAATCACTCTATCTATTGGTGAAACTTGATGAAAATACATTCAGTATGTTTTGAGTTTGTCAAGTTCACACAGACAGACAAACGCGGGTGTGGGACTTTTTTTATAATATGAAAAGAATGATTAAAATGATTCTCATAATCATGTTCAGTGTTAATGAGATGTTTCCACTGCTGGGACTCAGGCCTCCTCTGTAGGAGAGAGAATGGGCCGTAATCCACCACGCGGGCCCAGTGTGGGTTGGTGAATGTTACATGTCTTCGAATTTTTTGGTTCTAGGACATGCCGGTTTCCTCACGATGTTTTCCTTCACCGTTTTGAGAGCAGTGGTGATGAAATAAATAACACAAAGTAATGCGCCTGACTGGGTTTGAACCCGCGACCAACAAATCGTAAGTATTCCCTCTCCTAGAGAGGAGGCCTGAGTCCCAACAGTGGGAACATTATAAGGCCGACTATGCTATGCTATGCCTTAATGAATACAATTTTAAACTAACATCATCAGTAAACGTACGGTAGGTAGAAATGTGTTGTGTACAGTACTAAGCGAAACCAGGCCGCTTAAAACCTTTGAAGCTAGATTAAATTAGTAACGTTGTGTTAATGGCTACATTCGGTTGATTCCCGCCACAAATCCCTCTAAACGCATTCCGGGAATAGAAGCCTCATATCCTTGAGTAGGTGCTTTGATGTTACAAAGGTTATGTTAGACTTTAGGAATTGTCAAAATGAATAATCTAAGGCGCCAAGACTGTTGGTATAATTGAAGGAAAGTCAGTAAAAGTCTGAGAATCCCTCTCGCTCTACTCAGAGAGCAGGGAGAGTTATTTGATCATTTTCTACCAAAAAAAGACGCCACTTCTAGGATGAATTGCAGTGTTTACATCCTCAAGCCACAGCCACCGCTGAAAAAGACACCCTGGGCGTCGGGAGTCGCGGACTTACGGACATCGAGCAATGGGTAGCATTATTAGTATTAGTATCTCGGGCTGGTATCCGCAACTCCACGACTAAGCGCGTATTTTGCGTACGGGTGGGACAAATGCGTCATTCGAGCCACCCCAGCTCCTCCAGGAAGGCCAGCAGCGCCTTGGTGTTATTGACCATTTCGCGGAGGTTACCTGGGTTTCCGAAGTATTTTGCCCTGTATCCAGCGACAACTGGGCAGCTTAGAAACAGATGTGCTACTGTCTCGTCCTCCTTCATGCAGGCTCTGCACAGTGGGCAGTCTGTAACTCCTATCTGAGAGGTGCTTATTAAAGGTCCCGTGGCCAGTTGTTACTGCCGTCACTTTTCGCAGCTGAGGTTTAGTCAGTCGTAGGGCCTGTTTCGTAAAGCGGCCATCGATGGAGGGAAGTGCCTCCTTGGCCTGCCTGCACTCACTGTGGTCTTTCCATAGTCTGTGATGTAGGTCTCTAGTTCGTTTTTTTACCAGATTGCGTAGGTATCCGAAGGGGAGCGGCACAATTGGCTCAGTTCCTATTGCTGCCAGATTCGATCCCCTTCTGGTGAGTTCATCCGGTGCATCGTTGCCTCGGGAATCGCTGTGTCCTTTGATCCATTGGATTGGTTACTTGATTACAATGGGTAGCATGTCGTCCGGTCGTCCGGTCGTCCAGCAAGGACCAGGGACAAGTCGACGGCGCATAGTGTTCCACGTGCGTCTCATGGACATTTCAGTAAAGCTGAAAGGGCCCAGCAGGGCTGATACCTGCTAGGGCTGTGGGACCGTTTGAAAGGGTGACCGTGACCTAGTCATCAAAGGAGCGATCAGCGGTAGGTCACAATCGCTATCTGGGGCCTGATGCTGCGCTCCTTCCAGGATTCCACATGTACCAAATTCCATATCGAAACCCATTCCCATCACTACTACCACCACTACCACCACTACCACTATTTTTCTCTGCATCACCCAAAGGTTGACTGGTAGAAAATGCCTAAGGCATAAGTCCGCCTCTGTACTTTTGTGTGCATAAAGCATTAAATAAATAAATAAATTCTTGCAAAATTTTGAGGCTCGTCAATGAACTTTTCAAAGGGCATTTTGATTTAAATTGAAAAATATAGAAAAATTTTGATATGTCATTCTGACGGGTAATATAAATACCTACACTTATTCTTCTATCACCATTCAAGTTTTTGTAGATGTTGATCAAGAACAAAGCTTATATTATACATAAATTAGCTTTTAATAAAGTAAAATAAAATTCTTTTGATTCACATTTCATCACAAACACCTGTACAAAACACAAACACAACAGCGATTGCGCATTGCAGCCATATGAAATTTTGAATTTCCATTTCCATACACTGTTTCGTCAAAATGGCGTAGCGTCATAGGCTTTGCTAAACGTCACATCCTTTTTCTCTATACGTCATCGCGTCAATGTTATTTTTTTTTGTAGTGATTTTGATCTGGATACTAAGTTCTTTAACCCTTGTTAAAGACGTGGCGTAATGTTGCCACTTTATACGTATATAGATTGTATTTTCTCTCTATTTTTTGTTATTTCCATTTATGACTGTCCTAAAATTTATTTTTATTTATTTTACTCAAATCTATTGGTAACCAATACCGTTGCCGACGTCTGTAAATCGATAACGTCGTCACCGGCCCACGCTGAAAACCAGCGCTGTGGACTCGTCGCATTTTGCGTGTGGACACGGCATTATGCTGAGCGTATGGCCGTTTTGCTCGGACGTAGCGCATATATTTTATTTTTAAATGTTTTTGTCACGCAAAATGTTTGCAATTATGTTAGTTTTAAGTTTGCACCTTTTGCGGCAAATAAAAAGATTTTCTTTCTTTCTTTCTTTCTTTCTTCTCATTTTATATTCTACCGGGTCAGTTAATATAGTATAAGCATAGCATAATAATATTGTTTCCACTGCTAGGACTTTGGTTTCCTATCTAGGAGAAGCAATGGGCCGTAATTTACCACACGAGCCTAGTGCGGATTGGTAGATGTCACATGTCTTCTTAATTTTGATTCTAGAACATGTGACATGTTTTGCATCCTCACGATGTTTTCCTTCACCGATTTGAGAGCAATGGTGATGAAATAAATAGTACAAAGTAATGCGCCAGGCTGGGTTGGAATCCGCGACCTACAACTCGCTGTTACACTGGGCCACCACTGCTCCTAGCTAGTAAATAAATAATTAAGTACTGTTATATCAAACATCTGCGCGTAACATCACAGCAAGAAGATACCTGTCAAATTGCATTTAACAAACGGACATACTCCGTTACAGATTTACTTACTCACGGTCCAACTTGCAACTGTCATTGTTATCTAGATTCAGAGCAAGCTTTTTGTCATAACTTCACTCTGCGAAGTTGGCACAGTCAAGTTTCCTTCGAACGCGGGTTTTAATCGCTTGCCACTGGTCTTGTTTGTTACTTTAAGTCTTAAGACTTTTGGAAGATTCTCTCATTTGTGATGATTTTTAATCTTTGGTTCTTGTCTCTTTATGGCTAAAGTAAAAATCGGTTGAACAGACAGTAAAAAAGTTTTATTATGTCTAATCTTATTGTGAATGGAGTAAAATAACGTATATGCAAAACTAGCTTCTGCCAGAGGCTTCACTCGCGTGAAAGTAGGTTTCGCCATACAAAATTTGGACCCCTGCTTCACCCCCTTAGGGAGTCGACTTTAGAAAATCCTCTCTTAGTTCTCGCTACGTCATAAAAGAAAACCTTGTGCAAAATTTCACACTCTTAGTCCCAGTAGTTTTGGCTGTGCGTTGATATGTCAGTCAATCAGTTTCTTTTTAATATATAGAATATTTCAATATCACCGGTTCAGTGGTTTGGTAATGAGAAGATATTTTCGTAAAACACAAAGAAACATACTTTCGTATTCACAATATTAGTTATGATGCGTTCGTATTAAAACAAACCGACATATTCTGTAAACTAAAACAAGCTTTGACAGTGCAAAAACCTTATTTTCTTTCAGGAGATAAAAAAAAAACAAAAATATAAAATGTTGTAAAGTTTAAATCTGTTCATGAATAGCGCGTGAATCGTGCATGCATATGTGAGCGAGTGGCTGCATCGCCAACAGTCTGTGTGAATACTTGATGTCTGATACCGGGCATCAACGACGAGCTTGTGAATTCTTGATAGCGAATGTATTGGAAGCACTGTGATTAAGTAAAGCTGATATACCCGTTTTTAATTAAGAGGGTCCTTATTCACTCGCCTATCGTTAACATCGAGCATTGTTTAAAAGCTTGTTACTTCATGTAACGCAATTCAACGCTTTTTTTGACGAAAAGGTAACGCGAAAAAAGAGAGATAGCGCCTGAAAACTCTGTTAGCATTCGGTAATTCCGTGATTTACCTACTCAAATATTTTACAAAACTTGTTCCAGGATATACGTGTTTTTTTCAAACCCTGAAAAGTTTTTGAAAAAAATTGTCATCATTCAAAATCTTGATTAAAGCAAGGCTTCTGTTGTTATACTTTTTTGACTTTTAAATTTTTGAGTAAATTATTAAGTGTCAAAGTTCATACAAAATAGTAGATTTTCAGGTCTTTATTTGATTAGTTTTACACAAATTTATGTTTTGATTTCAATAGAAGCCTAGATAATACCATGTGTAATAACGTCATAATCGCGTAAGAGCGGTTGTATGAAAAACAATGAAAATGTATGTCGAGTTGTATGCCCTTAAAGAAATATGAGATGATTTATCTTCGTTTTCAATCGCCAGTTTTTTGTTTGAGGTGGGAAGTCATCCAATGACTTCTCAGACTCTAAGATGGGGCGGGAGGGCGTGTCAGACTTTTATTAACAAAAACACACATTTGTCCTTCAGTTGCCCTATGCATTCCAGGACCACGTTATCCCTTTCAGCAATTTCCTGTGGCCCTACTGGACCCCTATGTTTTGTACTGATATTTCTTTGAGGCTCGGAACACGACACGCCGTCGATGACTCGGCTCGATCCTTTCTGGGTGGCAGGGCATTGCTCGTCGTCCTCAAGTTCGCGCCTACGGTGGCCGGGTATCGTAGGGCAATCCCTACGATTCCTGACACCCGAAGCCTTTCCTGTAGAGGTAGGTGAGGCGTAAGGATGTCCGTTCCCTGATGGTTGCGGCCATCTCTTTTGCTAGTATTACTGCTTCAAAGAAGGGGACGACCACCTGCATTTCCCTCTCGCTTCAGACCATGTCCTGGAGCAGGGTCTCTTGGCGTCGCATCATAGGAACGGCGGAATCATGGAACATATGGCGCCGTGAAACATAAGCCGCCGTGGAACATAAGGCGCCGTGGAACATAAGGCGCCGTGGAACATAAGGCGCCGTGGAACATAAGGCGCCGTGGAACATAAGGCGCCGTGGAACATAAGGCGCCGTGGAACATAAGGCGCCGTGGAACATAAGGCGCCGTGGAACATAAGGCGCCGTGGAAGATAAGGCGCCGTGGAACATAAGGCGCCGTGAAACATATGGCGCCGTGAAACATAAGGCGCCGTGAAACATAAGGCACCGTAGAACATAAGGCGCCGTGGAACATAAGGCGCCGTGGAACATAAGGTGCCGTGGAACATAAGGTGCCGTGGAACATAAGGTGCCGTGGAACATAAGGTGCCGTGGAACATAAGGCGCCGTGGAACATAAGGCGTCGTGGAACATAAGGCGCCGTGGAACATAAGGCGCCGTGGAACATAAGGCGCCGTGGAACATAAGGCGCCGTGGAACACAACGCGCCGTGGAACAACGCCACCGTAATTATATGCCACCGTATATCATATGCCACCGTAAACCGGCTAACAGTACGGATGCTCCTCGGACATGAGTGCTTAAGAAAGTTTCTACGTCGTATAGGTTAGGTATCGCCGCCCAGTTGCCACTATTCTGGTAGCTACCCCGACGATATTATGGCGCAGCATACCCTTAAGAAATTTGGCTTAAACGTCACACCATGGAAAATGTAAAGACCGTAGGATGGCAAATCTCTCAAAAAAATTAAAAAAAACATGGCAAGTGCGAGTCGGACTCGTGCACTGAGGGTTCCGTACAAACTTACCTATGAAAACAGTTCGATTCCCGAATTGAGTTACGAAAATTTTTCCGAATCGCAAAAAAGTTTTTTTTTGTGACGTAGCTAGCTTGTGCTATGAGACCTTACTTCATGCCAAATTCAATATTTTGGGTCCTGTTGAAATTTGGCATGAAGCCTTATGAATTTTGATTCCCTTGAGTGTCCAAATACACAATTTTTGCGACATAAACGGCCGTAACTTTTTTTTCGTTAACTCAGAAATTTAATTTTTTCACAGCTTCAAGGGACTGCAGACTTGAGTATATGATTTTAATTTCAACTCGATACCTCCACGCGTGGCTCAGATAAAGGATCTTGACAGACAGACGGACGGACAACAAAGTAATCCTATAAGGGTTCCGTTTTTTCCTTATGAGGTACGGAACCATGAAAAAGACTTCAAAAATTCTGTCCTATTCAATCAGAAACGTTTTATTTCAAATAAACTAATTACAGGCACTTTTGAATTATCAAAATGTCGGACAATCAAAAAAGTGAAGCTTTGCACGTTCCAAAGTGTAGATCTCTATGGAGAAGAACGTGCAAGAAACTCCATGGACACTTTTAAATCATATGAGTTACATAAACCTTGGTTACATATTATTGCAATAAGTTCGCGCCTGACCTCTATCTCACCTGATGGTAAGCGAGCGATGTGATCGAAAAAGGAGCACCCTTATCTAATACCTATTCACTCTCGACTTAAAGACCCTCAGGTTGTACCTATTAGGAAACATACACATGTAAGTGGGACACTCTGGACACTCCACCCATACACACAAAACGATTTGGGAACAATCGTTTTGTGTGTATGGGTGTAATGTCTAGTTCTGTCCGATGCTGGAAAAAGCTTGGTGAAAAGCTTTGCAATTCTGATGCACTCTACGATATGCAACAGATAGAAAATCGCCAGGCGTCGATGCACAGGCACTTTGTAACTTCGATTCGACGATCACTTTTCCTTTTATTCCTTGACAATCGAAGTATTTTTACAACCTTAATTCCCAGCCATTTCACAGCCAATCAATACTTACGCCCAACTTTGATTACTAGGGAAGATTAAAAACAAAAGATCGTATCAAGGCGTTCTTAAAGTCTAATGGCGTTTTGAATGGCGAGCTCGCAGCTGCCGATAATGTGTTCTCAATTAATCATTCTCACTTGATGGATGACGGCGTAAACAACAGTTCGGCAGATTTTTAATAAGCACTTAATGTGGAGATCGGAATTAAGATTTTCCTTTCCTTTTCGAAATTTTGCTGTTTATGCTGGTCATTTAGATAGGGAAAAATAACTTAAAATCAGACCAAGTCGAAAGTTTGTGAGTGATGATGTGTCTGTATAATAATATGCGTATGAATATTTTTTACTCGTTCACGCAAAAACTACTGAATGGATCATGTATGAATGGAGTATGTTCCCTTGGCAGGTGACGCCGCTGGCAACAGCTAGTATCTTGGGCTACATGAATAATACAGACTGGCCTGTTGGTCTAGTGGCTCATGGTCCTGACTGCTATGCCGGTGGTCGTGGTTTCGATTCCCACCCAGGACAAATGTTTGTGTGATGAGTACGATCATTTGCTCTGTATCTGGGTGTAATTTATCTATAATATATGTATGTATTTAGAAATATATAAGTATGTTTATCATTTCACAAGCTCTGCTTAGCTTGGGACTAGACGGTGTTGTGTGATAGTTTTGGAATATTATTAAAATATTATTATTAAAATATTATTATTAAAAAATGTGATATCGATAGAGGTCGCATACTGCTATTGTTCTTATTAACTTGCAAACTGGCAAGATAATGATAATACTTTGTAAGGTATGCTTCAAATAACATGTCTTTTTTTAAAAAAAAAAACAAGTTTTTTTCTAATGTCAAAATGTCAGGACGTCTGTCAAGCCACTAGGCGGATTAAATATTTTTATATAATATGTAACATAGTGTTTCTAACAATATAAACTTTCTAAAAATAGTTTAGTGCTTAAACTATTTATTTAAACTATCTGATTCAGGCATGTTTGAATATTTTTGGAAAGTGTCTCAATTCGATCTTTAAGGGCTCATAAACTACTAAAAGAAACATGAAATTTTTATTTAATCGATAAATGCCATAAAATTTATTTAATTGTTTTTTTTTTTAATAATCAATTCTCTGAATTAAAAATCGATTCAAAATCGTCGCTGTAGTTTACAAATAACTCATGGTCACAGATAAACACGACAAGACTTTATTGTATATGATTTTGGTTAATCTATTCACCGCAATACATAATGACGATATTATATTCTAAAAGTACTCTAAACCGACGAAACCGACCTTTGACCTCCACCCACGCACAAAAACCCGCAACAGTACCTACTACAAAATCCTTAACAAAAATTTCAAAGCTGAACCTTCATCGTTCCTGGTCAATAGCTCCTGAATTTGAGTCCCGCTCCTTGTACAAACAAGCTACTCATTCATGCTCTATAATCTACATGGCCTTTCATAAAAAACGGCCAAGTGTGAGTCGGACTCTCGCACGAAGGGTTCCGTAACGTCCGTAGCATGGGCACGCCACAATTATGGCGGTAATTCCCCTCTTTGAGGAGTGGCTGGAAAGACCACATGGCGTCCTTACCTACCGCATGACGCAGGTCCTCACCGGACATGGTAAGTTCGGGAGGTTCCTGCACCGAATTCGTGCGGAAGAAACGCCTGGGTGCCGCCATTGTGTGAACCGTCCGGAGGACACGGTGGAGCATACGGTAGAGGTGTGCCCCGCCTGGGCAGAGCAACGCCGTGTCCTCGTGGGGGCGATCGGCGGCAGTGATCTCTCGCGCCGGGCATTGGTACAGGCCATGGTCCGGAGTGAGGAGGAGTGACAGGCGGTCGCCTCCTTCTGCGAAGCAGTAATGCTAGCAAAGGAGGCGGCCGATCGCGTGAGGCAACGGTCCTCACGCTCTAACCGCCGCCGGGATTCCGATCCCGATTTCCGGCCACCGTAGGCGCGGGCTTGCGGACGGCGAGTAATGGGTGGCTCGCCGTCCGACCGTCCGGTAACTGTCCGGACCGAGTCAAGTCGCCGACGGCGCGTATTGTTCCACGCGCGCCTCAGGGAGATGTCAGCAAATCGTAGGGGCCCAGCAGGGCCGAAGCCTACTGGGGCCACGGGTAGTGTGAAAGTGAAGCCCGGGGCCCCGGGATGAAGGCAAAGAAGGAACAGAAGTGGGTTTTTAGTCAGTAAAAGTCTGACACTATCTCTTGCTCCGCCCAAGAGCGGGATTTGTCATTAGATGATTTAACCACCTAAAAAAAAAAATCGTCCGTAGCAAAAAAACGGAAAAAAATCACGATTGTTTGACAGTACGGGACCTATTTTATGTTGTTTATAGTATTTGTTGTTACAGGGGCAACAGAAATACACCATCTGCGAAAATTTCAACTGTCTAGCTATCACTCATTAGGGTCCCGTTTTTACCCCTTGGGTAAGGAACCCTAAAAAGTAGCACAGAAAAAGTGCTTTATTGGATTGAAATTTCAGGGAGCCTTTGTGGCTATAGAACGGGCGGTTGAGTGACATGTGGCAACTTGACGTGTGTGTAAGAATTTAGAGATTAACATCAAGGGTATAGGCTCTACTTAGAAGTTGCACTCAGGGTTGTGCGCGGGTTAATGAGGTCTTAATACTGGAAATAGTTATAATTAGAACCACAGAAGGTAATGAATATGATTGTAGAAAAAAGTGAATTTTATTCAAATTGATTTCAACTTACATAATTTATTTTGTATCTACAAAAAACAATAAACATATTGATACAATAAAATGATACAGAAAAAGAGTTATGTATGCTCTTTCAATAGGGTATTTTATTGTGTTATACGAGAAAAAAGATTTAAGAGTGTACCCACCACATACGACCTCATTGGTCAACTCCACCGCGTCGTCGTTGATCGCTTCAGCGTGAGTGCTGTGTCCTCAGCCGTTGCAATTATGTCAAGTTCGAGTGACGTGTACTTCACACCGTTACGACATCACCATGTGCATGTTAGACGGGGAGGACATCAGTAGGCTAGTAATAGAAACTGGTAAAGGAATTATCTCCTTTATAAGGAGAGTGCCCTTCATGTACAGTAGTGGTACGTGAATGGATTACTATTATTTACAAAATCCACGAAAAATAATTAAAATAATGTAGTCGATAAAAATTCATGCAGAGTAGCTACGTAAAAATATACAAAGCAAGCAATAGAAAAATAATAAAATTCAAAATCACTGTGATTAAAATGACACTTTCCGCTGTCCTCGTGGCTTCAACCCTACAAATACTTACATTTAAATCAAGGTTCGCTTTTAGTTGCTTGCCTCCGGATCACTTGTTATTGAGTAGGTAATGTTGTTGGATTAGGCTTTATAATCTCTGTACTATGTTTTTAGTTTATAAAACCCTAAGCCAGGGTATTAGCTATAATTATGTCTAAGTAATTCCGAAACAATTTATATTTAAAAAAAGTTTTACCATACTTCGTTTATGAGAACAAGAAAAAAATACCTATTACATATTAGCCTTAGAATAAAAAAACCGGACTCGCGCACTGAGGGTTCCGTACAAACTTACCTGTGAAAACAGTTCAATTAATCTTTTTTATTTGACGTAATTACAAATTTTAGTTTTCAGATTTTTTCCTATACTTTTGCTATGAGACCTAGCTTCAAACCAAATTTCAGGATTCTAGGTCAACGGGAAGTACCCTAAGAATTTTGATTCCCTTGAGAGTGTCGAAATACATGTTTTTTGCAACATAAACGGCCGTATCTTTGATTTTTTCACAGCTTCAAGGGACAGCAGACCTGCATAATAAATAAATGGTTTAATTTCAACTCGATACCTCCACCCGTTCTCGAGATAATGGGTCTTGACAGACAGGCAGACAGACAGACAGACGGACAGCAAAGTGATCCAATATGTGTTCCGTTTTTTTTCTTTTGAGGTACAGAACCTTAAAAATAAGTATTACCAGCCTCTAAACCCTTTCACGCAGGTAAATAAAACTGATCATCATGTGGCTCAAGGAAAGTTTGAAAACCCCCATTTTAGTACTGATGTACTTCTGATAGCCAAGTGATTCAGATAAACTTGGTCTACACACCGCGTGTTTTATTGCCGGCAATAAAATTGGATCCCAGAGAGACTGACAGATCGATGTCTTGATTATCTCTAAGCTTTATATGGCTATTCGCCATGAATGAGAGATTCTTTGTAATGATTTAAAACATTTCTTCGATGTGTTTTTGGCAGTAGATTATCCTTAGTTATATCTCTTTAGTCGAATTGCCTAAAGGAAGACACTAAGATTTTATCATTTAAGAGGCCAAATAATGGATAATGTAAGCCTTAGAATTTCTCCACTGCTGGCATTTAGGCCTTTTCTCTAGGAAAAGGAATAAGCCTTAATCCCCCACGCGGGCCCGGTGCGGGTTGGTGGACGACACATGTTTTCGAATTTTTTCTCCCGGACTGGATGGGGCGAGAACTTCTGTATGTTGTTTCACTGACTTTTGCCAAATGTTTTGTTTTACTTACTAAAATCAATCTTTCAGTTACCCTTTGCGTTCTATAGCCGAGGTAACTCTTTCGAACATTCCTACAACCCTAAGCAAGCAGCAGCTCTAGTGAACACGGTCTATGAATAGTGCACCCTTAAGTGGCAAACTATTATATTATTTCTCCCATTCATCTAATCATTGAATTTATTTAATTCATTGCGCCATGATTAGAAATGCCAGTTTTCCTTTAGAGTTAAATGGGCATGCAAACCAGAAAGATTTCATAACATATCCCTCATAAAATGTTATCTAAAATAGCCCTGAACATATTCCGTGGCTTATTTGCTTTACACACAATATCATTCTTAACGCATCAACTGTGCCCTACTTATAAGATTTTTTGTGCATATTCAAACACAACACAAGGGATTACCGACTTAACGTCTTCTGTTTAAGGTTGATTGTAGTTTTTGTTTGTTAGTAGCACACACCATGACGTGTTGGTGATAAATGAAAATTTTCTGTTGAAAGACAAATTTTGCTTCGTGTCTACGCAACGCTAGCCAAGATTTGGGTCCGACCGATTTTCGGTGGCTTTGTCTTGGTCCTTCGATAAGTTGAGGACTTCTGTCAATAATGTCGCTTATTGTCATTGAAGTATCGGTATTGACATAAGGATTGTGAGGTTTTGGAAACGAAATAGGATACGGATTGTTGACCTTTATTTGGGACAATAAAAATTGAAATATATCGTGGAAATTTCCAATTGTTTTGTGTTTTTGTCGTGTGTATTGTGGATTTTTCCTCTATTTTCTATCAGTATGAATTGGATGGCCCTTGAGTAGGTAGATGTAATATCAAAGAGTTTGGTTTAAGTGTTGCTCTAGATTATTGTTTTTTTTATTATTATTGATAGGTTTGCGCGCATAAACAGTATCTCACCTAAGCGATGATGCGGTTGACGATTCATATTCATTTATTTGCATCTACAATGTTGGTAAGTTGGTACAAACAGGCTTAGAGCTAAGCATCATTGTAGACCCTGTTTGGGCACAGCAATATATTTTTTGCTATTTAAATTAATTTAACATTAAATACACCAGAATTTTTTTCATTAAACATGTAATTTAAATTATTCGTTAAATTTGAAATAAAATTGAAAATGATAATAATAGAAAGTCAAATAAACTAAATATACAAAATAAACAAATCAAAATACATAAAAATTACAAATGTAAAACACAGTAGGCAAAACAGCAATAACAGTAAAATAACAAGTAATAGTGGTAACAATCGATGGAGCACACTTACCTAGAAGTAGTCTATTTACCCTACCTATTTTTTCTACCTATGACTGAGAAGACTCCTTGTATTTCATAAGACTCCGGCAGGGAATTGCACTCCTCATATTGCAATGAAAATCAAAACGTGTGTTTAACACAATGTAGATATTTTAGTCTCGTTTGATCAAATCTACCTAGCCATTTCCCCACTAATTCGGGTCGGCATTCAGCCTAAACGGATGCTATGAGTGGCAGTATATATAGCGACTGTCTGAACTCCATAATTCAGTAGTTCGATAACACTGTACCCCTTGGTTAGATTGATGTCAGATTTTCTGGCCACTGAATACCGTAACCCAGCACATCCCTCAACTAACACCCAACGCTTGTTTCCAGCTGGCACCTCGCAGTGACGCACGGATTAAGGGTCATCATCATCATCATCATTTCAGCCGAAATACGTCCACTATTGGACATAGGCCTCCCCCAAGTGTCGCCACAATGAACGGTCCTGTGCGTCTTGCATCCATTGGGTTCCCCCAACCCTTACCAGGTCATCGGTCCACCTTGTAGGAGGCCTTCCAACGCTACGTCTTCCGTTACGTGGTCGCCATTCCAGAACCTTTCGGCCCCAACGGCCGTTCTGCGAGCAATGTGCCCTGGCCATTGCCACATAAGTTTGGCAAATCTTTGTGCTATGTCGGTAACCTTGGTTCTCTTGCGGATATCCTCATTCTTGATTCAATCACGCAAGAAAACTCCGAGCCCCTTTCCATTGCCCTTTGGTTGACTTTAAGTCTTCTGATGAGGCTCATTGATAGCGATCACTTTTCGGAGCCATATGTCATCTTGAAGGCTTTCGTCTTGAAACACTGTGGTATATTGAACAAGAAGATACCGCACAGCTTCCCGAACGCTGCCCAGCCGAGATGCCGAAAGCCAGCCGGATGAGGGTTATTTAAATTAAATATTGATGCTTGTGTACTTATTAAAACTTGCTGTCATCGTTTTCACATAAGTACTCTATCAGCATTAATCTGAACAATGGGCCGTCGAATGCCCCACATTATAGCTAGTGACATACAACGACCCTCGAACATTTTTCACCGAATAATCGACGGAAATTACAATAGTCTCTTGAAAAGAACAAGTATAGTGACGGGGGAGTGACTAGGAAGTAATCGAATAAATAATTTTTGTTGACTGTATTTTATAATACTTGAAGAGCGCGTGGCTAAATATTGTCAGTCGTGCAGGTCAATTTCAGAGAGACAGATGGAAAATAAAGTGGATTCAAGGGTTTCGTTTTTGCCGACTTACATAGGTACGGAACCCTAAAAATTAATATCTAGGTGCATCCGATTTGACTAAAAGCCTGAAAATTAATATTTTCTTACAATTCGTATATTTATTTAAATCCTAAGTTCCAAATTGCTGTTAACATGAACAAAGTTTGCAGCAAAAATACTTTCGTGTTTATGTTTAAAATATCGAATAACTGTTGTAAAAGTTATGACAAGTAACAAATTGTTGTTTTCAAATATGTCAATGATAATAGCAAAATATACTAGACAGAATGTACAAGATTTATGAAGTTTCTTCAAGCACGCAATTTTGATTGGTTGAGCAATGTAAGTTTTTAAGAAAATAAACCTCAATGCAACCAACAGAATGAAATACCTCATTAATTTATATGTATAAAGAAGTTAAGAAAGTTAAAATACAGAGACTTCACATTGAAAATTATGACTGCATTTCAGCAAAATTCGTCATTTTAGAATATATTTTAATCGACTTCAAAAAAAATGTTTTGTGTATAAAAATGATTTGGAACTCTTCGTTTTCTTATACTTCTATATCAGTACTATATAAAACCATGGAAAGCAAATCCAGAACTCCGACACAAGTATTAGCAGAGCATGGTTGTAAATATAAATAAGCAAAATTAAGAATATTAGCTACGTTAAAAAAAAAACAGAACAAACTTTTGAGAGGATCGAGGACCGGGAACTCCTCGGTTTCCTAAACAACTATAACTTTTATATATAAATTAGCAAAATTCAGGACTAGAACTCCAACACACGTATAAGCAGAGCATAGTTGAAGATTGCGATTAGCAAAAATCATGAATATTTTCAGTGTTCAAATTAAAAAATTCATAAGAAACTTCTGAAAGTGTCCAGAACTAAGAACTCCTCAATTTCTTATACGGCTTTATCCATACTATATAAAAACATGCCAGTGCAAGCATTTGTGAAAGCGGAAATATAGTGAAAGGCTTTTGTGTATTTATATTATCTGTTTATATTGTTAGAAGCACTTTAAACTATTTAGATTCAGGCATGTTTGAATAAGGTATTTTACCTATTTTTGGAAAGTGTCTCAATTCGATCTTTAAGGGCTTATAAACTACTAAAAGAAACATGAAATTTTTATTCAATCGATAAGTGCCATAAATTTTTTTTTATAATTTTATTTTCTTTAATATTTCAATTCTCTGAATTAAAAATCGATTCAAAATCGTCTCTGTAGTTTACAAAAAACTCATGGTCACAGATAAACACAACAATAAAGTATTGTACATGATTTTGGTTAATCTATTCACCGCAATACATAATGACGATATTATATTCTAAAAGTACTCTAAACCGACGAAACCGACCTTTGACCTCCACCCACGCACAAAAACCCGCAACAGTACCTACTACAAAATCCTTAACAAAAATTTCAAAGCTGAACCTTCATCGTTCCTGGTCAATAGCTCCTGAATTTGAGTCCCGCTCCTTGTACAAACAAGCTACTCATTCATGCTCTATAATCTACATGGCCTTTCATAAAAACCGGCCAAGAGTGAGTCGGACTCTCGCACGAAGGGTTCCGTACCGTCCGCAGCAAAAAGCGGAAAAAATAAATAAATAATATAATAATAATAAATATTCCCCAACTTTCACACAACGCCATCTAATCGCAAACTAAGCAAAACTTGTGGTACTAGACAACTGATAAACATACTAATATATTTCTAAAACATACATTATTATAGATAAATTACACCCAAACACGGGACAAATGTTCGTGCTCATCACACAAACCGTGGGAATCGAACCCACGACCTCTGGTATAGCAGTCAGGGTCACTAACCACTAGACCAACAAGGCTGTCTTATCACGATTTTTTAACAGTACGGGACACATTTTGTGTTGTTTATAGTATTTGTTGTTATAGCGGCAACAGAAATACACCATCTGCGAAAATTTCAACTGTCTAGCTATCACGGTTCATAAGATATAGTCTGGTGACAGACTAACGGACAGCGGAGTCTTAGTATTAGGGTCCCGTTTTTACCCTTTGGGTATGGAACCCTAAAAAGTAGCACAGAAAAAGTGCTTTATTGGATTGAAATTTCAGGGAGCCTTTGTGGCTATAGAACGGGCGGTTGAGTGACATGTGGCAACTTGACGTGTGTGTAAGAATTTAGAGATTAACATCAAGGGTATAGGCTCTACTTAGAAGTTGCAATCAGGGTTGTGCGAGGGTTAATGAGGTCTTAGAAGAGCATGTGGAAAATACTGGTAATAGTTATAATTAGAACCACAGAAGGTAATGAATATGATTGTAGAAAAAAGTGAAGTTTATTCAAATTGATTTCTACTTACATAATTTATTTCATATCTACAACAAATAATAAACATACTGATACAATAAAATGATACAGAAGAAGAGTTATGTATGCTCTTTCAATAGGGTATTTTATTGTGTTATACGAGAAAAAAGATTTAAGAGTGTACCCGCCACATACGACCTCATTGGTCAACTCCACTTCGTCGTCGTTGATCGCTTCAGCATGAGTGCTGTGTCCTCAGCCGTTGCAATTTATGTCAAGTTTGAGTGACGTGTACTTCACACCGTTACGACATCACCATGTGCATGTTAGACGGGGAGGACATCAGTAGGCTAGTAAGGAAGTATCTCCTTTATAAGGAGAGTGCCCACACTGCTGCTCTGCATATTTAGTTATTTTTTTCTAACTTCATGTACAGTAGTGGTACGTGAATGGATTACTATTATTTACAAAATCCACGAAAAATAATTAAAATAATGTAGTCGATAAAAAATCATGCAGAGTAGCTACGTAAAAATATACAAAGCAAGCAATAGTAAAATAATAAAATTCAAAATCACTGTGATTAAAATGACACTTTCCGCTGTCCTCGTGGCTTCAACCCTACAAATACTTACATTTAAATCAAGGTTCGCTTTTAGTTGCCTGCCTCCGGATCAATTGTTATTGAGTAGGTAATGTTGTTGGATTAGGCTTTATAATCTCTGTACTAAATGTTTGTAGTTTATAAAACCTTGAGCCAGGGTATTGTCTAAGTAATTCAGAAATGATCTACCTACATTTAAAAAAAGTTTTACCATACTTCGTTTATGAGAACAAGAAAAAAATACCTATTACATATCAGCCTTAGAATAAAAAAAAACCGGGCAAGTGCGAGTCGGACTCGCGCACTGAGGGTTCCGTACAAAGTTACCTGTGAAAACAGTTCAATTCCCGAATTGAGTTACGAAGATTTTTCCGAATCTTTTTTTTTTGACGTAATTACAAATTTTAGTTTTCAGATTTTTTCCTATACTTTTGATATGAAACCTAGCTTCAAGCCAAATTTCAGGATTCTAGGTCAAGGGGAAGTACCCTATGAATTTTTATTCCCTTGAGAGTGTTAAAGTATACGTTTTTTGTAACATAAACGGCCGTGTCTTTGATTTTTTCACAGCTTCAAGGGACAGCAGACCTGCATAATAATTAAATGGTTTAATTTGAACTCGATACCTCCACCCGTTCCCGAGATAATGGGTCTTGACAGACAGGCAGACAGACAGACAGACGGACAGCAAAGTGATCCTATATGTGTTCCGTTTTTTTTCTTTTGAGGTACAGAACCTTAAAAATAAGTATTACCAGCCTCTAAACCCTTTCACGCAGGTAAATAAAACTGATCATCATGTGGCTCAAGGAAAGTTTGAAAACCCCCATTTTAGTACTGATGTACTTCTGATAGCCAAGTGATTCAGATAAACTTGGTCTACACACCGCGTGTTTTATTGCCGGCAATAAAATTGGATCCCAGAGAGACTGACAGATCGATGTCTTGATTATCTCTAAGCTTTATATGGCTATTCGCCATGAATGAGAGATTCTTTGTAATGATTTAAAACATTTCTTCGATGTGTTTTTGGCAGTAGATTATCCTTAGTTATATCTCTTTAGTCGAATTGCCTAAAGGAAGACACTAAGATTTTATCATTTAAGAGGCCAAATAATGGATAATGTAAGCCTTACAATTTCTCCACTGCTGGCATTTAGGCCTTTTCTCTAGGAAAAGGAATAAGCCTTAATCCTCCACGCGGGCCCGGTGCGGGTTGGTGGACGACACATGTTTTCGAATTTTTTCTCTCAGACTGGATGAGGCGAGAACTTGTGTATGTTGTTTCACTGACTTTTGCCAAATGTTTTGTTTTACTTACTAAAATCAATCTTTCAGTTGCCCTTTGCGTTCTATAGCCGAGGTAACTCTTTCGAACATTCCTACAACCCAAAAAGCAAGCAGCAGCTCTAGTGAACACGGTCTATGACTAGTGCACCCTTAAGTGGCAAACTATTATATTATTTCTCCCATTCATCTAATCATTGAATTTATTTCATTCATTGCACCATGATGAAAAATGCCAGTTTTCCTCTAGAGTTAAATGGGCATGCAAACCAGAAAGATTTCATAACATATCCCTCATAAAATGTTATCTAAAATAGCCCTGAAGATATTCCGTGGCTTATTTGCTTTACACACAATATCATTCTTAACGCATCAACTGTGCCCTACTTATAAGATTTTTTTGTGCATATTCAAACACAACACAAGGGATTACCGACTTAACGTCTTCTGTTTAAGGTTGATTGTAGTTTTTGTTTGTTAGTAGCACACACCATGACGTGTTGGTGATAAATGAAAATTTTCTGTTGAAAGACAAATTTTGCTTCGTGTCTACGCAACGCTAGCCAAGATTTGGGTCCGACCGATTTTCGGTGGCTTTGTCTTGGTCCTTCGATAAGTTGAGGACTTCTGTCAATAATGTCGCTTATTGTCATTGAAGTATCGGTATTGACATAAGGATTGTGAGGTTTTGGAAACGAAATAGGATACGGATTGTTGACCTTTATTTGGGAGAATAAAAATTGAAATATATCGTGGAAATTTCCAATTGTTTTGTGTTTTTGTCGTGTGTATTGTGGATTTTTCCTCTATTTTCTATCAGTATGAATTGGATGGCCCTTGAGTAGGTAGATGTAATATCAAAGTTTGGTTTAAGTGTTGCTCTAGATTATTGTTTTTTTTTTATTATTATTGATAGGTTTGCGCGCATAAACAGTATCTCACCTAAGCGATGATGCGGTTGACGATTCATATTCATTTATTTGCATCTACAATGTTGATAAGTTGGTACAAACAGGCTTAGAGCTATGAATCATTGTAGACCCTGTTTGGGCACAGCAATATATTTTTTGGTATTAAATTAATTTAACATTAAATACACCAGATTTTTTTTCATTATACATGCAATTTAAATTATTCATTAAACTAAATATACAAAATAAACAAATCAAAATAAATAAAAATACAAATGTCAAACACAGTAGGCAAAACAGCAATAACAGTAAAATAACAAGTAATAGTGGTAACAATCGATGGAGCACACTTACCTAGAAGTAGTCTATTTACCCTACCTATTTTTTCTACCTATGACTGAGAAGACTCCTTGTATTTCATAAGACTCCGGCAGGGAATTGCACTCCTCATATTGCAATGAAAATCAAAACATGTGTTTAACACATTGTAGATATTTTAGTCTCGTTTGATCAAATCTACCTAGCCGTTCACCCACTAATTTGGGTCAGCATTCAGCCTAAACGGATGCTATGAGTAGCAGTATATACAGAGACTGTCTGATCTCCATAGCTCAGTAGTTCGATAACACTATACCCCTTGGTTAAATTGATGTCAGATTTTCTGGCCACTGAATACCGTAACCCAGCACATCCCTCAACTAACACGCAACGCTAGTTTCCAGCTGGCACCTCGCAGTGACGCACGGATTAGGGTCATCATCATCATCATCATTTCAGCCGAAATACGTCCACTATTGGACATAGGCCTCCCCCAAGTGTCGCCACAATGAACGGTCCTGTGCGTCTTGCATCCATTGTGTTCCCCCAACCCTTACCAGGTCATCGGTCCACCTTGTAGGAGGCCTTCCAACGCTACGTCTTCCGTTACGTGGTCGCCATTCCAGAACCTTTCGGCCCCAACGGCCGTTCTGCGAGCAATGTGCCCTGGCCATTGCCACATAAGTTTGGCAAATCTTTGTGCTATGTCGGTAACCTTGGTTCTCCTGCGGATATCCTCATTCTTGATTCAATCACGCAAGAAAACTCCGAGCCCCTTTCCATTGCCCTTTGGTTGACTTTAAGTCTTCTGATGAGGCTCATATTGATAGCGATCACGTTTCGGAGCCATATGTCATCTTGAAGGCTTTCGTCTTGAAACACTGTGGTATATTGAACAAGAAGATACCGCACAGCTTCCCGAACGCTGCCCAGCCGAGATGCCGAAAGCCAGCCGGATGAGGGTTATTTAAATTAAATATTGATGCTTGTGTACTTATTAAAACTTGCTGTCATCGTTTTCACATAAGTATCTATCAGCATTAATCTGAACAATGGGCCGTCGAATGCCCCACATTATAGCTAGTGACATACAACGACCCTCGAACATTTTTCACCGAAAATTCGACGGAAATTACAATAGTCTCTTGAAAAGAACAAGTATAGTGACGGGGGAGTGACTAGGAAGTAATCGAATAAATAATTTTTGTTGACTGTATTTTATAATACTTGAAGAGCGTGTGGCTAAATATTGTCAGTCGTGCAGGTCAATTTCACAATCGCTTGCCAGCTTGCCACCGCAGGCGCGAACTTGCGGACGACGAGCAATGGGAAGCTCGCCGTCCAACCGTCCGGTAAGGACGAAACCTGAGTCGTTGACGGCGTGTAGTATTCCATGCTCGCCTCAAAGACATGTCAAAAAACCGTAGAGGCCCATTAGGGTCCATGCCCGCCAAGGCAACTGTAATTTATGTAAGGAAAGAAAGAAGAAAGAAAGAAAGAAAGAAAGAAAAACATTTTATTTGCCGGAAAAGGCGCAAACTTATAACTAAACATATTGCAAACATTTTGCAAGACAAAAACATAAATTAATCAAAAAAAAACATATATGCGCCACATCCGAGCAAAACGGCCGTACGCTCAGCATAATGCCGTGTCCACAACGCAAAAATGCGACGAGTCCACAGCGCTGGTTTTCAGCGTGGGCCGGGATATCGTAGTATCATAAAGAGCAACTTAAGGACACAGGTGGGTTTTAGTCAGTCAAAGTCCGACACGCTCTCTCGCTCGTGCAGAGCGAGAGAAGTCATTGGATTGGATTTCCACAAAAAAAGGGACAATTTCGAAGATTAAGTGACGCTTCCCAAGATTGACATGGAGATAAGTGACCATCTTTAATTTCTCCGTGTCTCAAAAAACGCGTTCATCTTTAATTTCTCCGTGTCTCAAAAAAACGCGTTCATCTTTAATTACTCCGTGTCTCAAAAAAACGCGTTCATCTTTAATTTCTCTGTGTCTCAAAAAAACGCGTTCATCTTTAATTTATCCGTGTCTCAAAAAAACGCGTTCATCTTAAATTTCTCCGTGTCTCAAAAAATGCATTAAACCGTTGGTCCCGGCTGATTTTGTATGTATAATGGCTCGAGGATGTCAGGTTGGTAGTAGCTCCATGTAAAAAAACCCGGGCAAGTTTGAGTCAGACTAGCGCAGCGCACTAAGGGTTCCGTACAAACTTACTTAATTAAATAGTTCAATTCCCGAATCGAGTCTCGAAAATTTTTCCGAATCAGAAAAAGTTTTTTTTTTTGTGACGTAAATACACATTTACAATTTTGCCTAGACTTGTGCTATGAGAACTTACTTTATGCAAAATTTCAGGATTCTAGGTTAACAGGAAGTACTGCATAGCTTTTATTTCCTAACGAGTGTCAAAAATTGCGCCTAAACGAAGCATAAACGTACTTATCTTTAAATTGCGTTGAGCTAGAAGTTTGATTTTTTTACTGCTACTTGAGGTAGCCAACTTGAGTATTCAATATTAATTTTAGCTTTATACCTCCATGCGTTACTGATAAAAAAAGTATTGACAGACAGGTGGAAAATAAAGTGGATTCTATAAGGGTTTCGTTTTTGCCGACTTACATAGTACGGATCCCTAAAAATTAATATCTAGTTGCATCCGAGTTGACTAAAAGCCTGAAAATTAATCATCATCATCATCATTTCAGCCGAAAGACGTCCACTGCTGGACATAGGCCTCCCCCAAGCGTCGCCACAACGAACGGTCCTGTGCGTCTCGCATCCATCGGACTCCCGCAATCGTTACCAAGTCATCGGTCCACCTTGTAGGAGGCCTTCCAACGCTACGTCTTCCGGTACGTGGTCGCCATTCCAGAACCTTTCGGCCCCAACGGCCATCTGTTCTGCGAGCAATGTGCCCTGCCCATTGCCACTTTAGTTTGGCGATTCTTCGTGCTATGTCGGCAACCTTGGTTCTCCTGCGGATATCCTCATTCCTGATTCGATCACGCAAGGAAACTCCGAGCATAGCCCTCTCCATTGCCCTTTGGGTGACTTTAAGCCTTCTAATGAGGCCCATTGTAAGCGACCACGTTTCGGAGCCATATGTCATCACTGGCAACACGCACTGGTCATAGACTTTCGTCTTGAGACACTGTGGTATATTGGACGAGAAGACATCGCGCAGCTTCCCGAACGCTGCCCAGCCGAGTCGGATTCGACGATTGATCTCTTTCTCGAAGTTAGACCTTCCCAACTGGACCGTCTGTCCCAGGTAAACGTATTCGTCTACAACTTCGAGTGTAGAGTCCCCGACCTTGATAGGAGTGGGTGCTACATGGCTGTTTACCATGACTTTAGTTTTGTCCATGTTCATTTTAAGTCCCACTCTTTCGGAAGCTCTACTGAGGTCACCAAGCATTATACTGAGCTCCTCCGTAGTCTCAGCCATGACTACTATGTCGTCGGCAAACCGAAGGTGAGTGATGTACTCGCCATTGACATTAATGCCTAGCCCTCTCCATTCCAAAACCTTGAAGACATCCTCCATTGCTGCCGTGAACAGTTTCGGAGAAATAACGTCTCCCTGCCTCACACCCCGCTGCAAGAGGATAGGTTTCGAGGTCTGGTCTTGTAGTCGGACTGACATAGTGGCGTTTTTGTACAAACACTTCAGCACTTCGATATACCGATAGTCAATTTGGCACCGTTGGAGAGACTGCAGTACAGCCCAAGTTTCAATCGAATCAAAGGCTTTCTCGTAGTCCACAAACGCTAAGCAGAGAGGCTGATTATACTCCTCAGTCTTCTGTATAACCTGCCGCAGCGTATGTATGTGGTCCACGGTGCTGAAGCCTTTACGAAATCCGGCTTGTTCGGGAGGCTGGAAGTCGTCGAACCTGCGCGCGAGACGATTCGTGATGACTCTGGAAAACAGCTTGTAGACATGGCTCAAATGGCAAAATTAATATTTTCTTACAATTCGTATATTTATTTAAATTCTAAGTTCCAAATTGCTGTTAACATGAACAAAGTTTGCAGCAAAAATACTTTCGTGTTTATGTTTAAAATATCGAATAACTGTTGTAAAAGTTATGACAAGTAACAAATTGTTGTTTTCAAATATGTCAATGATAATAGCAATATAATACTAGACAGAATGTACAAGATTTATGAAGTTTCTTCAAGCACGCAATTTTGATTGGTTGAGCAATGTAAGTTTTCAAGAAAATAAACCTCAATGCAACCAACAGAATGAAATACCTCATTAATTTATATGTATAAAGTTAAGAAAGTTAAAATGCAGAGACTTCACATTGAAAATTATGACAAGCATTTCAACAAAATTCGTCATTTTAGAATATACTCGTAGCAAACGTACAACTCGACACTCTCAAGGGTATCAAAATTCATAGGGTACTTTCCCGTTCTCCCAGAATCCTAAAGTTTGGCATAAAGCAAGGTCTTATAGCACAGATATAGGAATAAATCTGAAAACCAGTAAATTGTAATGTGCATCACAAAAAAATGCTTTTTTGCGATATGGAAAAATCTTCGAGACTCCATTCGGGAATTAAACAATTTACATAGGTAGGTTTGTACGGAACCGCAATTGCCCAGTTTTTTTTTTCTCACAGAACTGTACTTCGAGGCAAAAACCCCCAGGCCCTCCATTTACACAAAATGTACCTGCTTATTCGACTAATTTTTAGTAGGTATAGAACTCGATCATCTCGAGCAAGCGGTGAAGAAAATCTCAGTGTCCCAGCTCTAATATAGGCCAAACAGATTTATTGAGTTGTCCCACGCTGGCACTTGTTACCTCTAGAGAAGGGATTTTCCACTCTAGCGGTTATTGTGAGAAAAAACCTCGTATGAAAGTATTGTTAGATGAGGGGGTCGAGATTTACAGGTGCGGTCACACATCGTCTTTTATGGTACTTTATGTAATGTATTGAAAGTAATGGCGTTAGTTTCGAAGGTCTAATATTGTGGGGTGAGAATTGGCAAAGAAAATATTTGTTTTAGTTATTCATTTTGCCAAACTAAGGATATAATAATATAATATTTACACAACGCCGTCTAGTCCCAAGCTAAGCAGAGCTTGTGATATGAGTTTACGAGACAACTGATAAACATATTTAAATATTTCTAAATACATACATATTATAGATAAATTACACCCAGACACATAACGAATGATTGTGCTCATCACACAAATATTTGTCCTGGATGTAAATCGAACCCACGACCTTCGGCATCAATCAGGGAAACTAACCACTAGACCAACAGGCCAGTCAGTATATAATACGTATAAATTTCATTTTTCCATCTGGTTACGCTGTTTTCTACCACGCAAAAAAAATTTTTTTTTGGTTGGATCTTGCAATTGGAAAGGAGGGATGGGCCTTTTCTGCACTTGCCTGTCGCACTTGTGTAAGCGAGACGGACTAGACTACCCTGTAATCGTTTATGGAATGAAAATGTTGTGTGTACCCCCGTAAATTCATTGGCTTCGTTGACTGATTGGAGCTATTTAGAAGGCAGTCAAGTTTAAGTTTAATTAAGCGGAGGAGAAAATCTTCAGCAAAGGTCAAAATAGTGGCCACCCTACATATATTTTTGAAAATAATTAAAAAAAAAACACTGTGCACTAGACTATCAGAGCCATGCATTTCGCATCACATTTTATGATAGTACTAAATATTTTCTACACTTAACCTGACATATTTTTACCGGCCTTACAAAAAGAATATAATATTCGAAACTTTCACCCGCAGGTCAGATACGAGTTTTTTAACTGTTTATAGCTAACTATAAAAAGTTTTATACGCTCTTCATTTCATAGTAGACATTTTTATGTTGCAGTCGCATAAATTTTACGCGAAAAATATAATTTCTTTGACGATTTGTTTCTTTTTATGGTGAAAAATCATCAAATATATAGAAAGGGAGGAGCCCGCTCCGGGTTTTTTATTATGGATAGGCTTTCATTTGACGACTATCTCACCTGATGGTAAGCGATGATATGGCCGACGATGGAACACGCTTGCATAGAAGTAACCTATTCACCCTTGACTTAAAAACCCCTAGGTTGTAGCTATCAGGAAACAGACTCCAGCAGGGAATTTCACTCCTTAGCTGTACGCACAATGTGTTCCCTACTCTATTGAGTGGAATGAAAGGAATAACAGACTTTTACTGACAAACCCTTCAGTTGTCTTTTGCGTTTCAAGCACGGGCTTGAGGACGGCGAGCAATTGGGTAGCTCACCGTCCGCAAGCCCGAGGCTGATGCTTATATTTATTTTATCATGTTTTCCTATTAACTCAAATAACAGTCATATTAGCTACAGTATACTGGAATGATTCGACCATCAATCGTGTTTATCAATGCCCCGAATCAGATGAGCATGGAACGTTATTAACCATACATTACAACGTGTGATTGATTTCATAGACGATTGATTCGGTTATGCGGGAATCAATTACGGGATGGTAATGGCGGATGAGCGTTATTATTGGAATTATTATTTATCCGTGGAATTATTCTAGTATAGAGGCTGGACTTACAACACGCTATCTCTCTAACTTGAGAATTGAACATAATCGAGATATGGGTTTCAATATCTCGATTATAAAGCAAAGTTATCTCGTAAAAAACAGTACACCTTTTCTCACCTGCACCATACAAATATATAGGATGACTGGCAATTAGTGTATGATACTTAAACACGTGATTGTGCTCATGATAACAAACAATTTTTAGTATGGGAGCAAAGCCGAAATCGCGAAAAAAATATCAGCTGTTCAGTACATTAGGCAAACATAAATGTACTGAACAGCTGCTTTTCAGCCGGTATGAGATGATTTTAATACAGGATTGAGACAAAAAAAGACGTGTAAAAAAAGTTACAGAATGCAATAACGGGGCCCACTCCAGCGATTCCAATTCTGCACTTCAAATAAGTTACTAGTCCTGCAATATCTAGCGAATCTTCTTAGAGCAATTTGAACTTATTGCCAGAGCTCGCATTTCTATCTAGATTTACCAGAAACAAACCCTCGACAGCTAAAGAGGCAAATAATGGTACCGGTGTTCCAATTTCTATTACTGTGGATTGGCTGATTTTTATTTTAGCACTGTACGGTAATGTACCTTGAAGATAACAAGGCTCTTCTAGAAAGACAAAATTGGATAACACAATCCATACGGAAAGTTGTCGTGTCGCTAATTCGTTTGCTGAAGGCAATATCCTATAAATGAAATTTTACCTCCAAATGTTCAAAAGATTAAGCATTGCCGCCATCATCATCTTCATTTCAGCCGTAAGACGTCCCACTGTTGAAGATAGGCCTGCCCTAAGTGTCGCCCCAACGACCGGTTCTGTGCGTCTCGCAGCCATCGTATTCCAGCGACCCTCATCAAGACATCGGTCAAACGTGTGGGAGGCCTATTAACGCTGGGTTTTTTGGGCACACTTCCAATTGACCACAATGCAGCGGATATTTTTGACGCTATAGTTTAAGATATTTTGTTATGTTTTTTTTAATAACATATAAAAAAAAAAATATTTCTCTGTAAAAAATAAATGTAAGTATAAGTTTTTTTTAGGGTAATTATAATAAAACACACTCATAATTATCGAAAATCGAACGAATAGGTATCACTTTTTGTTGATAACTCTGTTTATCTAAAATGTTTCAGTGGACATTATTTACCAAGTGATATGATGACGTAAAAATATGTAAGAATCCATCATTTCATTAATAATGTGCGTCACATATGAATGCCACGGGGCATTGACGATCAAACCATTAAGCTCGGTGCAAACGGGCCACCGGCCACAGCCACTGGTGGCCAGCGACAGCGACTTAACACCCTTTTTCATATATTTTGTATAGACGCGCCGCATACGTGTAGCCGGTGCAGCCATTCGCCACTTGTGGTCGCTACGGGCCACACAAAATACCGACATCCGCCACTGTCGCACTGCTCCACTCGGGGGCGTAGTTAACCGTTAGACGTTCTGCGTATCGCACACGTTAACATGGAACACGACGCTTCAATGAATGTTGATTCATTAATATCGTCTATCATAGGATTGCGCAGCAGGGAGCGGGTTATAAAATGTTGTGGCTTCCGAACACCGGTGGCTGTCGCTCGCTTCTGACACCGTTACAAATGTGGCGGTAGCACGCGACAGCCACCGGTGGCTGTGATCGGTGGCCCGTTTGCGCCAAGTCTTATGGCGACGCTATTATCGTAAATCGAAATTACCATTATAAGTTGGTACAAGACATAAAAGTTAAGTGGTAAGACGTCGTTAAGTGTAGTGTGTATGGAAGTGGGGATAAATAGTGATATAATAAAGTGTTGAGAGCAAAAGTGGTTGGAATTTTATGGAAAAATGTAGATGTTTTTAAAGTAGCGTTTAACGTTTATTTACTGCTCCATCTCTGTTTTAATTTCATTTTATACATTTAATAATAATAATAATAATAACCCCATCGCCGTATCTCTACGTTGACGTCGTGGTGGGGCTTGCGTGCTCCAATATACCCTAGGTCTGTATCGGTAAAGTTTGCTTTGCCGTAATATGCCTAGGGTGAGGGGCCAGACTAAGAGAGATACAATCCGCAGTGCAGTTTTGTGGCGAACTGTTGGGCATTAGCGACCCCACGGACCCGATCTCCCGGGAGAATTCTTGTTCTTCATCTCCGGCTTGCCTTTATTGGCCGGCCGTAGTGAACACTGACGAGGAACTGAGCTCCCACCTCTCTCTTGCCTTTATTGGCTGGCTTGAGTGGAGATTCGCAAGAGCAAACGTGCTCGGGAGAAGGATGTATAATCCAGTAAGGTGCTGGTAGGGATCTTGACCGTACTTCCGGGATTGTCCTGATAGCCGTGGTATACCTCTCCACTCCTCAAGCACCTCAGGATATGTTGCCCTCTTGTTGCTCCGTCACTTCGTGCTAGCGGCCGTTTTTTGGGGGCCCATTTATTGAGTGTGCAAGTCACCCCCTGCCTTTTTTCGATGGATATTAATAACGTTGTGCAGGCAGGAGCCATAGTCTTAACATAGTTCCATGTTACCAGTCCACTTAAGACTCCAAAAACCATAGCCCTATTATCTTTGTTCTCCATAATATGTCGCAATAGTTTTTCAACAACCGGGGGTTGTCCTTGGGTGCACTAGCATAGCGCGTACAGGGATAATCGTCGGTTGGTATCATGTTCCATTATAATTATCTAAAGGGCCTCTGCGAGTTGGCTTCGGCTCCTCGTACGCCTTCCAAAGGTCCAGGACCTCAGGGTCCTGAGATAAAAAAAATAAATAATAATAATAAAACCGGGATGTAGACTCGGCGATCATTGTACCGATAGTCGTGTCAGCCAATGGCTTAATAGCCAAGAGCCTCGACCAACACCTTAGGAGGCTCGCGTTAGGCGGCTGGATCAAGGGCTTGATCCAGAAAGCGGTACTCCTGGACACGGCTCGTATTATTAGGAGGTTCCTTTCTCTGGAGCCCTGACCGCCGGTAGCTTGGACCCTGTTCCCGATACCGGTGGGACACTGTTTTTTTATATTTTTAAATGTTTTTTTTTATATTTTTAAATGTTATTTTTTTTTTAGTGAAATATTTAAAAATATAATTTATATGTTAGAATAATGAATAAACGATATAATAATAACTTTTATATATATATATTTTTTTTTAAATATGTATTTAATAAGTTTTAAGGTTAAATAGAGAATAATAAAGCTGATGTCAACAAAAGTTGTTTTTTTCATTCACGAAGAAATCTTTAAATATTCATTTTTGGTCCCATTTTTACACAATTTTACAGCAATAATAACAAGAAAGATATTCTTAATAAATACTTATCGAAACTCTGAAAATCATCAAGAAGAAAAAATGCATACCTATACAGGACAAATGACACATGTCATCAACATGAATAAAATATAATGAAATGGAAATGGAATGGAATACGGAATGAAAATACATTTTAAAAAACTATGTTGACGAGAGCAGCTGCCCGTTGCGCACGCCATCCATCCCCGGACTCGCCGCTCAGCTCCGCCTCGCCGCCGCCGAACCCCGGATCATTAGTGACACTGCCGGCTGCAGTCGCGTCGAGCTCGAGCGACGAGTATTTTTCCCCGCCGACGTCACCAACACCTGTACATCGGTCGGGGAGAGGCCGGTCACCGAAGGGCTTGGGATCCAGGGGCCAACCGACCACGAACCGGGTCCCCGCTGCCGGTCGTTGTGTGTAGCGCATAAGATGGACTCAATCCACGAATCAGAACGTCATGCGCACATATTACGGAACTACAGAGGGGGAACTAACCTCACTGCGTACCGTGTTAGGATGCTATCTCTGTTCCAGGACAGGGATACCGCACGGTTTCCCGCGAAGCGGCGAGCCTCCTTGCTGGCCAGCCACCATGGGATCTGGAGGCAACAGGCCTTGCACGCATGCACGGTCTGCGCGTGGAGATGCAACGTCGGGGCGAAACTCCGCTACCGCGACAAGTCGCGGCTTGTCGGACAGAGCTCCGGCGGGGTCTCATGGCGGAATGGCGACAGCGACTATCGCAACCCAATGCTGGACACGCCATAATTATGGCGGTAAGTCCCCTCTTTGAGGAGTGGCTGGAAAGGCAACACGGCGTCCTTACCTTCCGCATGACGCAGGTCCTCACCGGACATGGTAAGTTCGGGAGGTTCCTGCACCGGATTCGTGCGGAAGAAACGCCCGGGTGTCACCATTGTGTGGACCGCCCGGAGGACACGATGGAGCACACGGTGGAGGTTTGTCCCGCTTGGGCAGAGCAACGCCGTGTCCTCGTGGGGGCGATCGGCGGCGGCGATCTCTCGCCCCGGGCCTTGGTACAGGCCATGGTCCGGAGCGAGGAGGAGTGGCAGGTGGTCGCCTCCTTCTGCGAAGCAGTAATGCTAGCAAAGGAGGCAGCCGATCGCGTGAGGCAACGGTCCTCACGCCCCAATCGCCGCCGGGATTCCGATCCCGATTTCTGGCTATCGTAGGCGCAGGCTTGCGGACGGCGAGCAATGGGTGGCTCGCCGTCCGACCGTCCGGTAACCGTCCGGACCGAGCCCAAGTCGTCGACGGGGCGTGCTGTTCCACGCGCGCCTCAAGGAGATGTCAGCAACTGTAGGGGCCTAGCAGGGGCGAAGCCTACTGGGGCCAAGGGTCTGATTCTGAAAGGAAGTCTCGGCCCTGGTACGAAAAGCAACGAAGGAACAGGAGTGGGTTTTTAGTCAGTAAAAGTCTGACACTATCTCCCGCCGTTAAAGATGATTCTCACACCAAAAAAAAAAATCTCTGTTCCAGGACCTTGAACCAACCGTAGACGTCTCGGCGCAACAATTGTCAGATTAGGTGCGGGTAATCCAACAAAATCATAGATTGGACGACGCCGTACTTGATAGGCTGCGCTCAGAGGTACTGAACAACCATATCGTCTCAACTCCGACACAGACAGGGGTACTGCCGGCCACTGACGCAATCCCGCCACGGTACAATGTTGTTGATAATGAGTTAGATGACAGGGTTGACACAGTAAGTAGCCAGTGCAACGAAAGACTGAGGAGCGCACTGGAGGATGCGCTTCGCGAGTATAGGTTCACTCCAGCCGAACTTAGACCCCGGTTAGCACAGATACCTATGCGCAAACGAAATATGGCGGTAGTGTGTGCTCTGGAGTTGCTGCTTAAGAATTTTTTTGAGAGCAGCGGGGATCTTGTTGACACGCACTCTATCCTGTATTGTGGGGCTGCTGCGGCATGTCGTTTAGCTAATATAAAGTTTTCCAAGTTGTGATGTAGCTACTCGACCAAGGCCTGCCGCTCCAGCCTGGCAGTGCAGGATCGAGGGACGATTTGATGAGGCCAGAGTACTCATTGGCAAGCTATACTGCTTCAGGGAGGGCAATACACGTCCATGTGTAATGCGATACGTGAGACGAGCATTTTCGGGAAATAGAATTACGCCCCGAGAATACATGTCCTGTGTCACGGAGCGCATTGACTTCCTGAAGCAGAAAGTTTGTGCATGGGCCAATCGTATCCAGCGGTATAAGTGTCGGGTCCATCGATACTCGCAGAATCGCATGTTCCAGAGCGATGAGAGGTGGGTATACAGAGCTTGGGAGCAATGTGATTGACGTAGTCCACCCGGATGATTCCGCCACGAATGCATTCTGGCGCAGCATTTGGTCGGTGCCCGTCTGTCACACTGAGGGTGGCTGGATGCGTGATGTTGAGCGCGTGTGCGTTGATGTACCAGAAATGGAAAAAGTTAAAATTACACCATTAGACGTAGCAAAAGCAGCTCGTCCATAACCTAATTGGAAGTCTCCAGGTACGGATGGACTGCACAACTTCTGGTTAAAATGGTACAGCAGCTCACACGCGCTTCTGGCATCGCAATTCCAGTCATCTTTAGAATCTGAGTCGCTAACTCAGTTTCTAACAACTGGTATCACCCACCTCTGCTCCATAAGATAGATAGCCCCACGGAACCCAAGAATTATAGGCCAATTACATGTTTATCGACGGTCTATAAAGTTCATCTTGAGAGGTATGATTACCAACCATATATACAATAAGACAATTATGTCTGCCTCTCAGAACGGTTGTAGGAAAGGGTCCCGCGGCACTAAGGAGCTGCTCCTCAACGATATGGCCACTAAGTTCGGCTCTCCCGAAAGGATCTCTCGATATGTTGGATAGACTAGACATCCCATTCATTAGCAGTTTTAACTCACGTCCGTATACATCATCAATATTGCATACCGTTTGAGACACATTGTTTGCACGGCAGAACTCATATTACAAAATAATGCGAGTTTTCTTAGATTTCAAATGGTTATAAATACAGCGATATTACAGTAAATACAAAACACAGAGAAACCAATAAATACCTAATTTCAAAAAAAGAATAACGTACCTTTATTTTTTTTAAAAACGGCAATTTCATTGGTTTTTAACAAAACTCCTCCAAAACGGCTTGACTGATTCTGATGAAATTTTGCATGTATATATATTCGATAGGTCTGAGAATAGGACGTAAACTATCTTTTACCCTCCTACCCCCACCCCACATTTTTCCTTTAAAAAAATATACACAGTGTCTTTGACATCGACGCACAAACGAATACTACGGATCCAATATATAATCCAATACATGATTGTGGATCCCCCAGTGGTGTAATTTTTCGTCGGTTTTTTCCTATTTAAAAAAAAACTTTACTTTTTTAAATTTAGACTGTTTAAAATCGTTATTCTAACCAACCCCGATGATATTTTGAGTAAAAAAACAATAAAATAACAATTAAAAAGTCATTGGGGTAGATAAAATCGTTATTCTAATCAACCCCGATGAAATTTTTAATTTTAAAAGTAATTCAGTCATTTTTTTACCCGCCGCCGACGACTTGGGCTCGGTCCAGTCGGTTACCGGACGGCCGGACAGCGAGCTACCCTTGCTCGTCTTCCGCAAGCCCACGCTTACAGTGGCCTCCTTCGCTTGCATTACTACTTCGCAAAAGGAGGCGACCCGTCTACCATTCCTCCTCGCTCCGGACCATGGCCTGCACCACGGCCCGGTGCAAGAGGTCACCGCCACCGATCGCCCGCACGAGAACATGGTGGTGCTCCGCCCAAGTGGGGCATACCTCCACCGTAGGTATTCCCACCGTGTCCTCCGGGCGGTCCATAGAATGTGTCACATTGTATGGACCGCCCGGAGGACAGGCGTTTCTTCCGCACGAAAACAAACATGGTAAGTGCTTATTACTTTGGTCGACTGGTAGAAAATGTGGTACTCATAATTAAGTCCGCCTTTGTACAGTGTTTACTAGAGCATACAATTTTAATAAGTAAATTTCTAGAATAAACTTCCACAATATTCTTACCCGAATATTCTTAGTCACACGCTTGCTCCCTTAACTTGAGTTGACCTCATCTCATATCGTTGCTATTAGAAACGGGAATAATTGATAGTGTGGCCGCTCATAGCCCGTATGTTTGTGATACGTGGTCGGTCAGAGCTATATGATGCGATCTATTGTAACTGTTACTATAGGTATCGTTATCATAGATGGACCTCGTTATGGAGCTATAGATGTAAGAAATAAATATATTGTTAGGATGGAAGGAAGGAATGACAGCGAAGAGTCTATGAAAGCGGCGCGCGCACCACTTTCCCTCGCATTCTTGACGGGTGTCATTTGTATGGCGAGAACATCGTTCAAGGGCCGTGAGATTCTAATTAAACTAAAATTAAAGAATTGTTTATTTTGTTGTGTGTCACGTAGTTTTTTTTTTTCAAGTATCTGCACTTCTTATTACTAAAAATATATATTAGAGAAAGGAGATTGACCAAAAGCAGTCTAGCAAAGATGCGTGAACGAAAATCAAATTAATATAGAAATTATTTGCTTATTTTTTTACAGCTTTTCACTTCAGGAATTCTGTTTTCGTATCCGGAATTATGATTTTAAGATAAACAGTAAATTAACGATTGCTAGGTACATTTCCAGTCATGATTGACGTTTCGTTCTCTTCATTTGTACGAGTTACGTAAGCTATATATTACTATACTCTTTGTACGTAAGTATGAACCTTTAGACAAAAACATCACAAAAATGATAATCAATATCTTAAATAGCTAAGTAATTAGTAATACCATAACGTACTGTATATGTATTTTATCGTTCCGATAATATAATATTTATTTTGTGCTTCGTCTCACGCAGATGCAGCTGTCAAGCCAGATGACAGACTGATGATAACTAACAATGTTGTTTTGTACCTACATGAGTGATCTGTGGTCATTTTACAAGTTGCGAGTTGGTTAGACATAATTTGTAGGTTATCTCCGTTTTTGTTTAATTACTAAACTCGGGTGTTTGTGTGAAAATGAACACTTTTATTTAATAGCATATAAAGCGTAGTCTATTTTAAATAAACATTTATTGTGCTTCAACTTAAGACGGATTTCCATACATCGTTGGTCATGATCCTTTGTAAGTGGCGCCAGTGACAGAAAAGTTGAAAGGAAATCATATTATTTCTCTTTATCGTACATGGTAAGTTCGGGAGGTTCGTGTTCATGATTTAGCCCGAAAAAACTCCATACTGCATACGGTGGAGGTGTGCCCTGATTAGGTGGAGCAGCACCGAGGCGATCGGAGGCAGCGACTTCTTACACCGGGCCCTGGTTCAGGCCATGGTCCGGTGCGGGAGGGAATGGGATGCGGTTGCCTTCTTCTGCGAAGCAGTAATAATGAGGCGGCCGCATGCGTGAGGGAACGAACATACTCACACCCTAGCCGCCGTGACAGGAGACGCCCCGGGCACAGATTACTGAATAGTTACTACGTAACCCCGGGCGTCAGAAGCCGCAGGACGACTAGGCCACCTTTGATTCTTTTCAGGGTTCCGTACCTCAAAAGGAAAAAACGGAAAACTTATAAGATCACTTTGTTTTCCGTCTGTCTGTCTGTCTGTCAAGACCATTTATCTCGGGAACGCGTGGAGGTATCGAGTTGAAATTAAAACCATATACTCAAGTCTTTGGTCCCTTTAAGCTGTGAAAAATTAAACTTCTAAGTTACCGAATAAAAAAGATACGGCCGTTTATGTCGCAAAAAACGTATCAAAATTCATATTGTACTTCTCGTTTACTCAGAATCCTGAAATTTGGTATAAAGCAAGGTCTTATAGCATAGGTATAGGAATAAATCTGAAAATTGCAATTCGAAAAAATCATCGAGAGATACGGGAATTGAACTATATTCATAGGTGAGTTTGTACGGAACCCTCAGAGCGCGAGTCCGACTTGAACTTGCCCAGTTTTATGAAATCCCGTCTCAAAAAAAATGTCTTGGTATGGAAATATGATGAAAAGGAATGAAGCTTATGACTAAAACAGTTATAAATATATATGTGAATAGAGAAATACCCATCCTTCCTCCTGACAGTCAAAAATCGATGCATCCTTATATAAATACTAAAGTTCAAAAAACATTTAAAAAAACCTGCCAGTACAGATAACTAAAAAGTTCCAAACAAGATCACTTTAAAAGCGGTCTCATGCAGATGTTGACAGTTATATCAGATTTTACGACTGTGAAAACCATGCCTAAGGGTCAACGCTGCGTTAAGCGGAAGAGCCACGCCCGCGCGTGCACCCGTCGCGTGACGTCGCGCGTGTATCGTGTGCGACGGTCCCCGTTGCGGAAACCGGATTATTACCTGCACAGTTTCGCTAGTTCGACTTTAACGGTGTGCATGTAGTCCTGTCGATGGAGAACTTTAATATTTTATTACGTAGCAAAACGGGCGCGGCTGCCCGGACGGAGCACTTTTGTATGGGACCGCGCGGGCGCCCGCGTAATGCAGCGTTCGGCCTAAGACTTCAAAATAAAGATAAAAACAAACCTGATAATATCAATAAAAAACCTGTCAAGTGCGAGTCAGACATGCGCATGAAGGGTTCCGTTCATTATCTATACAACATTGGACGGACACAATATAATATAGGCAAAAAAATCACGTTTGCTGTATGGGAGCGCTCCCAAGTGAATATACAACTAAATATTTTGTGAATATACAACTGAATATTCTATGAATATTTCAAGCGTCTAACTGTTTTATGGTTATTAATATTGAGTAAACAACGGCAAAAAAAAACACGTTTGTTGTATGACAGGAGCCCGACTTATATAATAGGTGAAGTCAATAGTACAGACGCTTGAGAACGAACGAACGAGCTAAGTGAGAGGTGACACAACATGCCACTTTGACAGAATCCAGGCTGACGTTTGCACGAACCGAGCAGATAAAAGTGCCGACCGCAGAGGTGCGGGGCTCTTTTCTCTGTCGGCAGCCGTGCGAAAAGCATCTAGTTTAAGGAATATCTCACAGCTCGTTGTGTAGTGAATACGTAAAGCTTGCATCATACTAGATCAGTTGTGTGATCTGGAATAGTTTGTTTATTAGTCGTTACCCATCCAGTCATCGTCCACAAAATAGGATCTCTGGAAAGGATTTCCACTGTGTTTGGCCTTCTCATCCGATAAATATTTATTTTATTCTCTGTCTAGCTATCACGGTTCATGATATACAGCCTGGTGACAGACAGACGGATAGTGGAGTCTTAGCAATGGGGTCCCGTTTTTACCCTTTGGGTTTGTTTTGTACGTGGGAAACCAACTAATAACTTCTCCCACTCTAGAGTGTCAGACTTTTACTGTTTAAAACCCTCTTCCTTCGTTGCCTTGCGTTCCAGGGCCCCGGGTTTTCCATTCAGAAGCGAAACCATGGCACTAATATTATAATAGGCTTCGACTCTGCTGGGCCCCTACGATTTTCACCCTTTGGGTACGGTACGGAACCTTAAAAACAAACCTGATAATGTCAATAAAAACAGAAAATGTGGAACGTAAACACGATCTGACGCTGCAACCGTTCATGTGAAGAATTCTGTTATTTTTACACTAATAAGGGTAAACATCGCTTTTACGTTCGTTGTTTTATATTGAAAGAATTTTCTTACTTTGTAAAGCTTTTTACGCATAATGAGAGCGCTGTTGAGACATACTATACGTTTACTTCCTTAATGAAAAATAAACTGATTGAAAAGTGGTTATATTTTTTTTATTTATTTGCTCGTGGCTGCGGCCTTGCTCACGTGGAACCGAAAATACCCCAATGGAGCGTACTCCTGGAAAGTCCTATTCCAGGACATGGTCTACCATTGCCAAATTTCGCCGTTGTTGGAGCGTGAAGGAGTAACAAACATATACACACACATATAAAATTTTTCGCCTTTATAACATAACTGTGATCTATTTAAGTTCAAGAGGTTCCTGAATCAGATTCGTGTGGAAGAAACGCCCGGGTATCACTATTGTGTGGACCGCCTGGAGAACGCTTGGGCAGAACACCGCCGTATCCTCGTGGGGGCAATCGGCGGCAAAAACCTCTCGCGCCGAGCCCTGGTACAGGCCATGGTCCGGAGCGAGAAGGAATGGCAGCCGGTTGCTTCCTTCTGAGAAGCAGTATCACTAGGGAAGGAAACGGCCACACGCGTTAGGGAACGGCCCTCACGTCTCAGCCACCGGAATCCCGACCCTGATTTCCAACCACCGTAGGCGTGGGCTTGCGGGAGGCGAGCAATCGGTAGCTCGCCGGCTGGCGGTCCGGTAACCGTGCGGACCGAGCTCGAGTCGTCGACGGTGCGTAGTGTTCCATGCGCGCCTCAAAGATATGTCAGCAAACCGTAGGGGTCCAGCAGAGTCGAAGCCTACTGGGTCCATGGGTTGTGTGAAAGAGAACCCCAGGGTCCTGGAACGAAGGCAAAGAAGGAAAAGGAGTGGGTTCCAGTTAGTAAAAGTCTGACATGCCCTCTCGCTCCACCCAAAAGTGGGAGAAGTCATTGGATAATTTTGAAGATAAAAAGATGTCGATAATCGCCCTGCGACTCCCGACGCTCGAGGTGTTTTCTGCGGCGGCAGCTGCAGCATGATAATTTTTCCTTATGGTTTCAGCCACCTCCTTCGCTCGTATTGTAAGCTTCGCAGAAGAAGGTGACTGCTTCACATTCCGTGTCGCTCCGGGCCATGGCATGTACCAGGGCTGGGAATATAGGTACATACACACTTTGCTAATTTGCGTTAGTCAATATTTTTTGCACTTTCAGATCTAGAGAGAATGTCCAAGTTTCGCTTTGACAAATCTTTGTATGGCCTGCCTGCAGTCTTTTGATCCTTGGAAACTGAATAAACTAACTGTTTTTTCGCGGCAGAGGAGAGGGTGCGTTCATAAATACTATGTTACAGTTTCACGAGATAAAAATATCGAAATAAATCTGGGTTAAGTGAAATATATGCACAAAAATAAAATTCCGTCCAAGCCTGCCCACGACAAGTGGTCCTAAATTTAAACGTAATTGTTATACATTAGCAACTTGTTGCTTTTTCAGGAAACTATTTAGTGTAATAACATTTATTCTGGTTAAACTCCTCGTTGAGGTGAACTGTTCAGTTTGCATGGGTCGAGTTAAAGAATGCTTTGTATTGAATCATTTTGAAGTAAACGTTTCTGGTGCATCATTGGTTGAATTCTCGATCGGTATTTCATCATCATCATCATTTCAGCCGAAAGACGCCCACTGTTGGATATAGGCCTCGATATGCACTGTTGGACATAGGCTACCAAGCGTTGCCTTAATGATCGGTCCAGTACGTCCCGCATCCATGGGATTCCTGCGACCCTCATCGGGTCATCGGTCCACCTTGTGATAAGCCTTTTAACGCTTTTTTTTTTGTTCAGGCGGCTTATTTTATTAAATTATCGACATTTGGCTGGCTTGATTGTTAATTTCTCACAAACCGTTGTACACCATTATTATTGTACTTATGAAAAGAATTATCTAACCAATTAGAAAAATATAACATATAATTAATATATTAAAATAATAAGTACACAACACTAACACTACAATAATAAATAATTTATTAACGTAGGTATATTTCATCCATTGTTCATATCAGCTAACTGGGCAGGGTATCGGGAGGACAATCGCGAACAAATAGCGCAATTTGTCTTGTTTTTTGCGCGGTATGTCGTTTCTGATACATTGCAAGCAAGGTCGGGTGACACGTTAGTCCAGTCCTATTGTATATTTACTATGGGGTTTCGATATTGACAATAGCACTAATCTGTATGGTTCTCATATGATATGACCTTTAGATGTTTGCTGTATGGACTTAAAAAAGACATTTTAACCCCTGAGTTTGATTCGGTGTTTCTTTTCAGGGTAGTCAGCGACAACTACAGAGATAACTAATACCTATGAAGTTGCCAAAACAGGTTATAGAGCTGTGATAACTGAACGTATAATTCAAAGGCATACAGAGCTGTGATAACTGAACGTATAATTCAAAGGCATACACCTCTACCTTTTTCGAAATTAGTTCTTCGGTTTTGAATTTTCTCTAATAGTGCAATATTTATAACATTTTTGTATGTAATCTAAGAAATGAACGTTATATGTTAGTAGTTATACAGAAACAGTGAAGCTAAAACGGAACCCAATATTATTTCGTGTGTGTAACTTCTATGCATTTTTATTTCAATCGCTTTCGTTTGGAATTTTACCTCACAAATAGCTTTCGGGCGGTTATGGTTTTTTTTTTTATTATTAATGATAGGCTCGCGTTTGACCACCATCTCACCTGATGGTAAACGATGATGTGGTCGACGATGGAGCACGCTTGCACGGTTTAACATTTTCAAAACGAATAACATAGTACGTTCGTTAGAAGAAAATGGTAGATACTTCATTGATATTGCGTGCCTATTGAAATGCTTTTTTCAACGATAAAACTCAAAATACAAAATATTTATTTTGTCAGTTTTTGGTTATAGTCAACAAAATTTGGTTTTTAGTCCATACTTAAGAAAAAAAAACTAAGCAAATTAATAACCACTTTTGAGAAAAAATTAACACGCCTTAAATATAAAGTTAATTATGTCAATCCAAAGTTATCACAGTACAAAGTGGGCAGTTTTAAATAAACAACAATTTCATAGGTAATAAAAGGTCTTATAATAAAATTGCCGTTCCACACATAATTTAAATCAGATAGGTGAAGTATTGTAGTGTTATTACTCACGGATGATTCATTTCGTTTCATAACCATTTCCTTTTTACCTTATAATTTTAATTTCTTACAATGTTTCTATTTCATTATGTTTATTTACCTTTCTATTTCCTTTTCACTGAACGTTTAGTTATGGATACTAAAGAGTATTTATTCTAGTATTAAGTAGGAATATGATTTGCTTAAAATAAAACAATCTATATGGTTTATTTTTATTTCATTCATCTAAATTCTATTAGTTACATTAATAAAATGCTATCTATAGGAAGGGTTTATTCTTTTCTTATATAAAATGACTACAGTTTTTATAAACTAGTAAACAGTTTTCATAAGTCATGTGAAGGAAAACAACGTAAGAAAATGTGTCAGAACTAAAAATTTGAAGTCATCTAACATCCACCAACCCGCACTGGGCCTGCATGGTGGATTACGGCCCATTACTTCATGCAGTGGGCACATTAAAAGGTTGATTCTGCTAAACATTGGATTAAAAAAAAAACTAGGTCTGTCAATTGTAGACCTGACATATACAGTAGAAGAAACATGAGAGTATGAGAACAAGTAACGATACGAGTACAATAAGGATAATGGTGAGTGGAACCTAAGGGAACAATCGAGAAATTACAGGCGTGTGAAGTGAATTAGGGTGAGAAAGACAGTGAATGATTTTTGAGAAGAAAAGTGTTGGCGTCTCCCACTACATAAAAGTCTGACTGTCAAAATAGAATAAACTTTGTTGTACTCCAAAATAGTAATAAAACTAAACAGAAGAAGATAAGAAAAAGAAGAATAAGATAAGACAAAAAGAAGAAAGAAGATAAGAAAAAGAAGTATAAGATAAGACAAAAAGAAGAAAGAAGATAAGAATAAAATTATTTAGGAGATTTTCAAAAGATGAAAAATAGTCGAAATTTAAAAAGGGAGTCAGTAAAAGACGCCAAGCAGAAACTTCGAATGATTAAGATTAACTTCCATAAGATCCTCGCCAGCATGAGGTAGTGGTGGCTGTGACGATATATATCAACAATTGAGATAGGAATGTTTGCACAAATATAAATGGCAACACCGCCACCACCGCAATTTGTGAGATAACTTCTTATCACACAACAGAATAAGAATCTCTAATTACATGAAATTGCCGACAAGCTTGTCGAGCGATGTTTTCAACTAGCTCAGAAAATACTGAACCGACCCTCTTCAAATTTTGCCCACGTAATCCTCATTTAAAATATAGTGTTGCTAAAAGAAGATGACAATTCCTAATGTGTGAAGATTTAATAGCTTGAAAATACCAAAAGAGGTACTGAAAATGACACAAAAATTTATTTCACGGTTAAAAAATATCTGGGCTACTGGATATTGAAAAAACCTAGACGTCAGCGGTGCTGAAAAATATAAACTCGAAAACATCCTTCATCCGTGCACGCCATGTGTAACAAACACAGGGTGTTCACAAAACAAAGCATAAAAAAGAGCGTTTGATTGTCGCGTCGCCATGAATATGCATCGATATGTATCAAGCGGTGTCACTTCTGCCCGTTGCCGACCTGTGCCAGATGAGACTGTACTTAGTTACCGTGTTTTGTTATTTTGTAAATCTTTTTAAAGGTTCACGGAGGAAACTGGATCGAAAGTGGTGCCAGTGACTGAAAAGATGAAAAGAGGAAGACGAGGGATGAAATGCAAGTTACTAAAAGAGTCATGGGACTTTATCGCGTGATTATTTCGAGTGTAGTGCAGTGGCTATTTTAAGTATTCGCAAATTGATTCCTAGTGGATATTGTGATGTAAAATTGGTGTAGTTTTATCTGAAGTGTCTACGCAGCTGGATAATATGTGGAATGATTGAAACAAGTGAAATTTCGGTAAAATGAAGCTGAGAATTATTGTAGTATTGACTACCACAGCGAATCTTACCGAGAAGGCTGACCCGATCGATATGTTTGCTGCCAAATACTGCAAAAACATAAGAATGTGTTACGTCCGCATTCTAATAGAATTTAAAGTGACCTTCAAACTTAATACTTTCTAAACTTGATACTGGCTAAATGCACAAACCGTGTGAAGCCAAAATAAAAATAAATAGGTAAATAAAAAGATTTATAAGTGTACATCTTGATGGATGGAGAGAGAAAGAGAGACCCAAGAAAATATGGACGGATTGTGTGAGGAGTGATATAAAAGAAAATGGAGTTAGTGATAGTGTAACGGATGACAGGACCAAATGGGATAAAAAACTTGGCAATGCATATTAGTTTAATGATTTTTTCGAGTGAAGTTCGACCGAACCTCTTTTGGTAAGTTCTTGATTGCGTCACTAGAGAGTTTGTGTATGTGTGCGTAGATACCAACACCGATGTTGTTACCGGCGTAGGGCGTCGATGCTCATATTATTTGCCTATAATTAGGATTCTAATTTCTTAAAAAAGCTCTACCTAAATCTATTTAAATAAAATTTCAGTGCTTAAATTATGATTGTAACTTAATCGTTAAACGAACGTCGAAGGACTGGAACAATTTGCCTGCTGCGGACTTCCCGTCCGATTATAATTTAGGCGTCTTCATGGCTAGAGTTAATAGGCTCTTAATAAACTAGTGTGCTTCACCATTAACGATTGCATCACTGCTTAACATCAAGTGGGATCGCAGTTCGCAACACTAACAATTAGTAAGTTTATGGACAACACTTCTGAAAACCGGATGCGCCGATAGTCTGTTGAAGAAACGACTTTGACAGCTCTGCATCTGGAAAAAATGGGACTTGTGGACTTCTCTTTAACCCTCGACGGAAAAGAGGGGTGTTATAATAAATTTGACGAGACTGTGTATCTGTGTATCTGTGTGTCTGTTTGTCTGTTTGTCCGTGGCATCGTACCTCTTAAACGAATGAACCGATTTTGATGCGGTTTTTTGAAAGGTGACGTAATCGAGATGGTTCTTAGATACAATTTATACAGATCTATGCAGGTGTTCAAGATTGTTAGTTGCGGTTAATATTTAAATTAAAATACTCATGAATATGCTAGTACCATTGAGCTGGTGTGATGATGGAGGTCGATGATACGAGACGTAACCTTGTATTGCCTATGAGTAAACCCATTCAGTTTTTGCTCATTTAGATTCGTCTTAACTAGTTCTGTTTATTTTTCATAATGACGAAAACCTGATGCTAAAACTGGGAGGTGACTAATGGAACCCTGGAGTGCCTACTAATAAACCCATCGAGTTTGGGCTCATTAGAATTGTTATAACCAGTTCTATACATTTATCATGATGAGGAGGACCTGACGCTGAAACTGAGTGGAGCTGATGGAACCCTGGGATGTCTTGGAGTCCCCCGACTCAGTGACGCTCATCTTTAAAATATTATTTTAGTTCTTTTAATGGAGTGAAAACGGCTGAAAGAGTAATTTATTAACTTATTTTTAACACGCTTTTATTAGCTTCACTTGTAACTATGTATGTAAGAAAATCTTGGAATCTTAATTTGACCCACTTCCCGGTCTTCGATTAGGATGAAATTTTGTACACGCTCTGAGTTTTGATGACAATATAATATAATATTCCACCCCCATGATATGGGTATCAAATGAAAGGGTTTGCTGTCAGAAAAACGAAAAAATAGTCACGTGACTTAAATCCAATATGGTGGACGTCCAAGATGGCGGACAGGTTATTTGAAATGCACCCCCATGATATGGGTATCAAATGAAAGGGTTTGCTGTCAGGAATACGAAAAAAATGGTCACGTGACTTAAATCCAACATGGCGGACATCCAAGATGGCGGATTGGCTATTTGAAATGCACCCACACGATATGGGTATTAAATGAAAGGGTTTGCTGAATGGGATACGAAAAAAATTATCACGATAATAATAAGAAGACTAAAAAGTATAAAATAAAAATAATAGTTTAAAAAACTAAAAAACACGCTTTTAGCACGCACTAAAAATTACAAAATAATTCGGACATTTAGTTTGATGACTCAAGAGTTTTCCCTTTGCCAAATCTTCATTAGATCGCAGGTAAACATAAATAATTTCTCATCTTTATTGCATATTTACTATGATTTATTATGAAAGAAAGCGTGGAGCGTTTTGTCCAAAAAGAGTAAAGATTACATAAACGCTCATACATAAGCGCCTCTTGTACTTGTTCAACTCTTCAACTTTTGGTGACACCGACGTGATGAGGACCACGTGGGTGGCGTCCCTGTTACTTGCCGCCATTTTGAAGATGCTGCCGCATCAAACCCATTAAAAAATAAGGGCAGGTGTTTCGGTGTTACTGACAGGGAAGTATACCCAGTTTTTAGTATATGTACTTTAATTTGATTATGATTGCATCGATCTGCAAAAATTGAGTTCCTCACACGTGTTCTCACTTCACAACCCCGCATTACTCAGCCTATTTGTGTTCTTCACTCCTCATCAGTTTAAACTAATGCTACATAGGTTACTAATAAAAAAAAAAACGAACAAAGTCCATAGTTGGTGTATACTCACAACATAACTAGTGTTAGTACTTATAACTAGTTAAAAAAAGGCAAATTTGGTTGTGTATAAGGGTTATCCTAGTTGATATGTTGTATAAAAACGTGGTGGATAACATTTTGATCCGCAAACATTTACTACAGTTACTAGTGTATAAAGTAGGTAGATCAATTTCCCCGGTGCAGAGTGCAGGGGTGATCAATGATCATACATCAAGTGAACGGGACGCGAACAAAATTCTTTTAGCACTTTATATCTATTTTCACGACGTATATTTATTGGGTGTCAGTTAATACGAGGTGAGTTCCACCGTTTATCTTAGCGGAGATGTTTGAAAATTTGGCAGGTTTAAAATTCGTTTGATCGTTTTTAAAATTTACTTTGGATTTAGACTGCAGTTCATGTCAGAGAGTAGAAACTGGTAGTAGGAAATCACATTTCGTCCTTTTACGTAGAAAGAAAGTTTAAAATTTTATTTGCGATACTAGGTTGCTGTTTTAATGTTCTTTGAAACTAGTTGCTGTCAGAGACTTTGCCCGCGTGCAAGTAGATAAATTGTCCCACTAGAACATACTCCCGGAATGATAAGTATCCTTTCTGCTATTTCAGGTCATAGTTTACCCATGTCTTTGCCCGCGTGCAAGTAGATAAATTGTCCCACTAGAACATACTCCCGGAATGATAAGTATCCTTTCTGCTATTTCAGGTCATAGTTTACCCATGTACCACATTAAGACTTCAATGAATTCATTCAATGAATTCATTCGATAAATTGAAATCCGATCAGACGTTCGAGCGTGAAGACATGAAAAACGTGTACATACAAACTATAATTGATATATACCTATATTTATATTGGTTAATAATACAGTAGTCATTGTGTCAAAAGTCTTTATGGCCAATGGTAGGTACAATACCCTAGAGCCTCAGTGAACATCTGAGGAGGTTCTCGTATCAAGAGCTTATGTAAGAAAGGAAAGAAAACATATATGGTCGAACGTAGGCATGATGTAGGTATAACGTTGGCAAGGAAAATTCTACCTCCGCTATCCAGAATCGCAAAAACTTTGGTGCAACCCACCCCTACGAGTAAGCGAGAAAAATAAAATATATGGACTTGCATCCGCGTTAATCTATCAAACCACCCATATTTTTACTGCACAACTTATTTTTAAGCAAAAATGTCGTGTTTATTGAAACTGAATATTTAAACGAGCATTATTTGAGATTTATAGTTGTCAAATATTTGCAATTTTCTCGACAATATTACGATATAGTCAACATTATTAAATTACAACCAGACCGCAATCAGTTTCACGCCGGGCCTTGGTACAGGCCATAGTCCGGAGCGAGGAGGAGTGGCAGGCGGTCGCCTCCTTCTGCGAAGCAGTAATGCTAGCAAAGGAGGAGGCCGCACGTGCACGCGCGAGGCAATAGTCCAACCGCCGGGATCCCGATCCCAATTTCCGGTCACCGTAGGCGCGGACTTGCGGACGGCGAGCAATGGGTAACTCGCCGTCCGACCGTCCGGTAACTCGCCGTCCGACCGTCCGCTAACTCGCCGTCCGACCGTCCGCTAACTCGCCGTCCGACCGTCCGCTAACTCGCCGTCCGACCGTCCGCTAACTCGCCGTCCGACCGTCCGCTAACTCGCCGTCCGACCGTCCGCTAACTCGCCGTCCGACCGTCCGCTAACTCGCCGTCCGACCGTCCGCTAACTCGCCGTCCGACCGTCCGGTAACGTCCGGACCGAGTCCAAGTCGTCGACGGTGCATACTGTTCCACGCGTGTCTCAAGAAGAATTCAGCTAACCGTAGGGGCCCAGCAGGATCGAAGCCTACTGGGGCCAAGGGTCTGCTTCTAAAAGGAAGACTAGGACCTGTATGAAAGGCAACGAAGGAACAGGAGTGGGTTTTTGGTCAGTAAAAGTCTGCCACTATCTCCCGCTCCGCCCAAGAGCGGGGGATGTCATCGGATGATTTTCCCACCGAAAAAATAAACCCCGCAATCAGTTTTTACTTTACTTTTACTTGAGAAGTAAACGTAAATTGATATTGTACTTATTTGGTAGCAATTAAACCCTGCATATTGACCGAAGCTTAATGTTTCATGGTTTGTACGCATTTATTGCAGACATTCGAGTAAATTATCTATACTGGTGACTTACCATGACATGTTAAAATGTCATTCATGCGAGAGAGAAAGAGGGATGGAGCTATATCGCTTATATAGCTCCATCCCTTCAATAGTTCAGTTTAGTACGTAAAATGGATCACGTTAAGAGCTCGTGGTAGTACTGCGGGGTGAATTATTCAGACAGTTCAGTAAGGGCAGATACCTTAACCGGTTGAAAATATTTACAACCTTTCGGATGACGTGCAATGTGTAGCTCGCGGTCCAACCGTCAGGCTTTTCGGACCGAGCCCAAATCGTCGACAGTGCGTCTTGTACACGCGTTCCTCAAAGAGATGTCAGTAAAACCGTAGAGCCTAGTAGGGCCGTTACCTACTAGGGCCATGGGAGGATTTCTGAAAAGGTGCCATGGGAGGTTTTCTGAAAAGGTGCCATGGGAGGACTTCTGAAAAGGTGCCATGGGAGGACTTCTGAAAAGGTGCCATGGGAGGACTTCTGAAAAGGTGCCATGGGAGGACTTCTGAAAAGGTGCCATGGGAGGACTTCTGAAAAGGTGCCATGGGAGGACTTCTGAAAAGGTGCCATGGGAGGACTTCTGAAAAGGTGCCATGGGAGGACTTCTGAAAAGGTGCCATGGGAGGACTTTTTAAAAGGTGTTAAAAAGGTGCCATGGGAGGACTTTTGAAAAGGTGCCATGGAAGGACTTCTGAAAAGGTGCCACGGGAGGACTTCTGAAAAGGTGCCATGTGAGGACTTCTGAAAAGGTGCCATGGGAGGACTTCTGAAAAGGTGCCATGGGTTTTCAACCATATGAAAATAAGTTATGTCAGAAAGCTGTGGGATCTTGGACTCTAAAAGAAAAACACATTGACTGCAACATGACTGCAACAGTCGGAACCCATTAGTATAATCTAGACTAAAATCATTCCATCTAATGTTGGTCCCGACTGTTACTGTCAATATGTTCCAAATTAGAATTTATTATTTGTTTATTTTATGTGTTAATTAATGCAATTAAATTGGTTTCTACGCTACTAGACTGTATTTTTTTTTTCTATTCAGTTTTATCTAAAGTTATTTTTTATGCGTTCGGGTTTTTTCATTTATTATTTTTATGTATTTTTTTTTGTGTTTTTAGAAATATTTTAAAATGTATTAAATATGTAAGTAAGTACAGAAAATGAACAAACGAAATAATAATATTCTATAACTTTCACACAAAGCCCAACAATAAATAAATAAACTGTCAGTTTGTTCCGAAGCTGCTTTACAATTCATACAGCCAATAAATCCGGCCCAAACTAAGCAGAGCTTGTGCTATGAGTACTAGGCAACTGATAGACATAAATACGATATACATATTTCTAAATGCATACATATATAGATAAATTACATCACGACACAGAACAAATAATCGTGCTCATCACAAAAACGTTTTTCTTGTGTAAGAATCGAACCCACGACCTCTGGCATAGCAGTTAAAGCTTTAACTGCTATGCCAGAGGTCGTGGGTTCACGGGAGCCCAAAAAAAATAGAGTATTGAGAGTATTATCATAATCAGTCGAAGTTATAGCAATAAAATGAATGACATGAAAAAAAATCGATCATGATCATGATGTCAAAATTGGAACGAAAATATTTTATATTTACGAGTTTATAAACAGTTTGTGCCTATGCAATCAAGGTCTACCCATTATATTAAAAACATGTCTGTTGTTAATTGTATGATACGATGCTCGCACGTTACCCAGGCAACGATCTCAAAGGATGCGCCCCTGCGCCCTGTGCGTGCTGCGGGCGCCCTGCTCCCGTAGAGCGCCTGCGCAACGGACGTCACGTCAGAGCCGTGCCGTCATATAATTTGACTTTTCTTGTATTCTATAATTTAATTTGTTATAGTGTTTGCGATATATTTACAGTGTAATAGTTTTTCTTTATTATATAGGTAAGTGTAATATATTGTAATATGTTAAACGCCGCGTAGCGATGCCGGAACCTGTAGCAGTCAACCTGCCATATCACTCGAAACCCAGCTAGTGAGGTGCCCCAATTGCTCCCAAGCACGTTATTTTAAAGGCGAACAGGGGCTGAAGATTCACTATGGTAAGGTTCACAAACCACCTGGTGTACCTTTGTGCCCCCCAGCCACATCCGAAACAACCACATATTCGGAATCACTTTGAAAAACCCTATGAAAATTAAAAAAATCAACACCCATACTAAAAAGAGTTCCCCGGGGTGCGAGACGGTCCGTTGCGCTGAGTTTAGCGCGATTAGTCCGTCTTGCAATCCAGGAGAATACAAAAAGTGCTTGGGAGGAACTGCTTACCTTCCCTTATAGGATTCTGCATGTTTAAGTTTGGCTACAAAAAATCATTAACAATCCAAATAAAAGACAACTGCAACCATTCGACTAATATTTTAGATCCAAATTTATTCGCTTTTAATAACGTTTCCCAGAAAGGTTTGCTCACATGTGGAATACAAATTAAGTGAGGGTGACATTAGGGGAGCGGCTAGGTTATTGTTCAGCAGTGATGTGGTGGCGCCTTACGCTCCAGATACACTTTCAGCCCTGGAGAGTAAACACCCAGTGCCTGCGGATGACCTCACCTTCCCTGATCCTCCTGACACCAGTAATTCGGATTTATCTTTTTCCAAATTTCAGCCCCCAAGTTACTTGCAGCCGTGAGCTCTTTCATAAGCGTTTCCGCCGGTGGCCTCGACGGCCTGACTCCTCAGCACTTAAAGGATATTTAAGGCTCAAGCGCCGGGGAAGCTGGTGAGTCGCTTTTGAAAGAACTTCTGGCTCTAATTACTCTTATGCTCTCCGGCGGCGTGAACGATGCCGTCGTCGATGTCTTGTACGGGGCCAATCTATGTGCCCTGCGCAAGAAAGACGGAGGCATTCGTCCCACCGCTGTCTAAATTATATGGGCAATCACTAATCAACAAATTCCAGCCCCTACAGCTTGGCTTTGGTTTGAGAGGGGGCTGTGAGGCTGCCGTACATGCCTTCGCCACCTTCCTAAATTCTGATAAGGGTGAGGTCGTCCTCAAGGTTAAAGTTAAAAACGCCTTTAATTCTATTAATAGGGACACTTTGTTGGCTGAAGCAAAGAATTCTTCCAGAAATTTTCGGCTTTTTGTGGCAATGCTTGCAAGACAATGTTTTGGAATCTGCAGTTGGATGCCAACCAGGTTACCCTCTCGTACTAGTAATTTTCAGTTTGGCTATTCATCCTATCATTCAACAAATACAAAATTTAACGTGTGGTATTTAGATGATGGAACCCTGGGAGATGACGTAAATACTGTTTTAAATGATTTCCAATTTCTGAAGGAGGACCTCAACCATTCTAAATGTGAAATTTTTGTTTCTGACAATACTGACAGACAATCGACACTTCAGAAATATAATGCAATAGCCCGCGAGATCAAAATTTTAGAAAAATGTTCACTACACCTAGGTTCTACAATTTTGGAAGACGATAAAATTAAACGTTTCAACGATATTTCGGATAGACTTTCAAAAATTAACTTACATTCTAAATACTGGGGTCATGGGGTCCGAGCGCTCATTGAGTTGTTCGGGATATCAGCAAACAGCTGGTCGACTCTTCGCGTGACCAGAGGGCTGGCCAGCGAAATATCGTTGAATCAGCATTGCCATCCAGCGTGGCAATGCTGCCAGCGTTCTGGGCACTTTTCCCATTAACATCGATGTGGACAAATTTTTTGATGCCCTATGAGTTCTTTTTCTACCCGTTTGTACATATTATTATTTTCAGTCTGTTTAAATACTTAATAGGTATTTAAACAAACCGTTACAATATTTAATAGTTAAGATGTATATATATGGTAATAAATTCATTGCCATTATTTTTTCTAAATAAGACACGTACGTTGGAAAAAAAAATAGATATATATGTATGTCGTATTTATAATAATAATAATAATAATAAATAAATCATAATAAATCCGCAGGGCAGTTTTGTGGCGAACTGTTGGGCATTAGCGACCCCACGGACCCGATCTCCCGGGAAAATTCTTGTTCTTCATCTCCGGCTTGCCTTTATTGGCCGGCCGTAGTGAACACTGACTAGGAACAGAGCTCCCACCTCTCTCTTGCCTTTATTGGCTGGCTTGAGTGGAGATTCGCAAGAGCAAACGTGCTCGGGAGAAGGATGTATAATCCAGTAAGGTGCTGGTAGGGATCTTGACCGTACTTCCGGGATTGTCCTGATAGCCGTGGTATACCTCTCCACTCCTTAAGCACCTCAGGATATGTTGGTACTGGCTCGCACCCTGCGCAACAAAGATGCTACTCGCTTGCGCCTGACCGCAGCGAAGCCGTCAGTCTGGGCATCCGCGAACATCTCTGAGGCACTACAGAAGCGAGGCAGCCCCAACAGCATCCTGAACGCATTGTTGTACTGGACGCGAAGAGCATTAACGGCTTTCAGAGTGTAGTTAGTCCAAAGGCTACACGTGTAAAATACTTGACAGTATGCTCTGAAAAGGGTGATTTTAACTGAACCCGTGCGTGAGAACCTCCGTATCAACATTATTACATCTCACCGGCAACGCTTTCGCTCCCTGTCAACGTCCAGATTGTCCTTCAAATCCTCTGTCACAATATGCCCAAGGTATTTAAATTGACGAACACGGTTTAAGACACCACCGTTTAAATAGACAGTTGGGTAGCTCTCAGCAGACTTGAGACCCGCTTTAAAGATGAGTAACTCACTCTTATTCGTGTTATATCTCAAACCGTGTCCCTCGGCATAACACTCACAAACTCTCAACAACTTATTAAGTTATAGTTTTATTTATGTTTATCAGTTACCCACTAACCACTAGACCAACAGGCCAGTCAGTCAAAATATCACTTTTCTCAACTATACATCGTCCAGTGATCTGGTGATCCTGTTTAATTTTCTATTTTATAGCCCAACAAAGTACCCACAATTTGTATAACTTTCTGCTCGTTAATTTAGGTCAGCACTAAAATAGCCCGCATTCATGGAGAGCTGTTACCCTGCTACTGCATAATATTCCCATTTTTGCAATATTCTTGTTCAAGCTGGGCTAGTGGGATTGCTGAACAAGCGACTATTGAATCTCTAATTGTGCAAATAAAACCCTAATTAGCTCAGCTGCTTCAATCTTAGGAATACTTGCATACCAAGACTTACTCCTAGAAGTTTATTTTTCTTTGTGAAGATAGAAATACGAGTTGCTGCGGGTGGTTTAATAGTAGAAAATTATTTCAGACGAACATACTCCCGGGATGAATTCAATTCAATTCAATTTATTGCAAATTACATGTGTTTTTCTTCAAAAATGTATACAGCTCACATGGATCCCATTGGGCACTGCATTTTCATATAAATAAAGATACAAATATTAATAGTAATAAACAAAATGTCAAATAAATTGACAATTATTACAAATCAAATAGAATAAAAAAGTGTATCCTATGTACCGGACATGGCCTACTTGTTACCAAGTAGGTATCATCGAAATCCATTCGGCCATTCAAGCGTGAACAAAGGTAGAATTACACTACGCACACGTGTGCCACGTACACCGATCTGGGCGCGTCGGTCTCCATACATTTTATATGGAAAAGAGCTACACTTGATCCACGCTACGCGACGTCGTTCTATGTACAAATCAGGCGTGGTCCACGTGTGCTTCGGTCTAATGTAGATTATCAACATAGCCAAAACAATCACCAAACATAAGTGGCAGAAAGCAGAATACTTTCCTCGCAGCACAGATGGTCGATGGAGACGAAAGGTTCTGTAATGGCGACAACGTACCGGAAGACGCAGCGTTAGAAGGCCTCCCACAAGGTAGACCGACAACTTGGTGAGGATCGCGGGAATCTGATAGATGCGAGACCCATAGGACCGATCGTTGTTGCTGTTATAGGAGGGAATTTTAAATTGTCCATGGTTTTAAAAGAAAGATAGTTTTTTGAAGATAGAAGGGTGTCATGTTTTGACATTATAAAACATGAAAAAATAACTTAAGCTGAATTTTGTAGGAGTTGTGTCAATAAAAAATCATGAGAAATTTATAGATAAAGTGTAGTGGTAACAATATTATTGTTATAGAAGAATGTTTTAAATGATTCAATATAATATTTAATGATGTTTAAGTGTTTTTAATTTAATATCATGGATCCCAAGAAATTCCACCGTTAATAGGTTATGGGCCATTAATACGGACAAGCGGTGGAGAAGATACAGAGATGTTACCCGTGCAAATAACCTGGTAATCGTACTTATGTATTTTAATTTTTAACTGGATTGACAATTTTTCAAAATGGCAGAAGAACTTCAAAAATTAGATGTCAATTTAAACTATACGATTTGGAAGAAAACTTTATATTTGTATCTGTATTCAAAAGGACTATATTTAACGCTAAAAGATGTGGATGATAAACAAAAACGTACGGAAGAATTTATTAGCAAAGATGCAAAGGCAAGATTCATTATAATTAACTCAGTACATACAAAATATATCAGCAGGATAATAGATTGTGAAACAGCAACAGAGATCATTAACATATTAGACAAAAATTTTCTGGGAAACATAGACAGAGCGATGCCATAGATTGCAAGATTTTTACAAATTCGAATTCAAAAAGGAAGATCTATTAGAAGATATCGGCGATCTAATGAACATTGTGTCATCCATTAAAACGCCAGGCATGGAACTAAAAGAAATAGAAGTAATATCAAAAGAATATAACTATATGTACTGCAAAACAAATACACACTTCACAAAATTTTGTTTAGAAAAACCACATTATTCGGTAAGTCTTTTCAAACAAATTAATCAGAAAGAAACAATTGAATTTATACTAGATTCCGGAGCTAGCAGTCATACCATCAATTCAGAGATCTTTCTACACAACAAAGCAAGATGCAACTATAAAATATCAACAGCAGATGGTAATACACATGTAGTAGACACTGTGGGAAATGTGGAATGCAAATCCAACTCAAGTTATCATAATATTACCTTCACTGATGTACTACTAGTCCTGAAGTTAAAGAAGAATCTAATATCAATATCAAAAATAGCCAATAATAATTACAAAATTATATTTTTCAGAAAAGAATGTAAAATTTACGATTACGATGGAAGCTGCTTGCTGACTGGTGAGTTGCGAGATGACGGATTATATTACGCAGAGCTGTCGGCCACTCTCTCCAGCACAAAGTCAGTAAACTTTATTTCTAGTAAAAGTAGTGATAACTTCTGGCATAGAGCTTTGGCACATACACCTGTATCAAAAACAGAAAAAATAGTAAATGGAATAAATTCAAAATTTAGAGATACAGATATTGTTGAAGATTATACAGGGTGATTAAAATTAATTTTATTTGAGACAATATAAAATTCAGAGGGGATGTTATAGGAGGGAATTTTAAATTGTCCATGGTTTTAAAAGAAAGATAGTTTTTTGAAGATAGAAGGGTGTCATGTTTTGACATTATAAAACATGAAAAAATAACTTAAGCTGAATTTTGTAGGAGTTGTGTCAATAAAAAATCATGAGAAATTTATAGATAAAGTGTAGTGGTAACAATATTATTGTTATAGAAGAATGTTTTAAATGATTCAATATAATATTTAATGATGTTTAAGTGTTTTTAATTTAATATCATGGATCCCAAGAAATTCCACCGTTAATAGTTGCGACGCTTGGGAGAGGCTATGTCCTGCTGTAAACGTCTCTCGGCTGAAATGATGATGAATAATGATGATGAAATAGTTTGTCTATATGCGATTCTGTTGAAAAATAACTCAAAACTATTGATAGAGCATAGGATATTCTTAAATAAAACGACTCCCATTCACCGTCGTGCAGACATAACCCTACTAAATCCAGAGGCTTTAGCTCTTCACTCGCTATGTTCGTGGTTTCTTTGCAGACTAATTAAAAGGCGGTGGTTACGCAAATTACCAGCATTATGGTTTCATCAGGCCATTATTACTTCCGGCTTAATGGCTTGCCTTCGGGAAAGTGGTACAATTATATTTTATGTGGGTGTCGCTGTTTTGGGTTATGATGTGTTTAACAACTGCTGGCGGTTGCGGCTGTGTTGTTTACTGTAAAAAAAGATAAAAATTGAAAAATGTAACGGACTGCAAAGCATTTTTTTTTTTGAGGTGGGAAAACGTCTAGCGAGTTCTTTCGCTTTAGGGTTGAGCAAGAGGGTTTGTCAGGTTTTTACTGACTAATACCACTAGTCTAGTCAAGCATGGCCCGGCGCGAGAGGTCGCCGCCACCAATCGCCTCAACGAGGACCGGTCCGAGCGGGGCACACCTCCACCGTACGCTCCATCGTGGTGACAGCATAGCATTGATGAACGATTAACCTACATAGAAATTTACACTAATAACCCACCCCGGCTTTGCACGTGTACATTTCAAATTATATACCTACACAAACTTTTCTCACTTGTCACCCTTCATATAACTGATAACGACATTTAAATCGGTTGCGTGTCTTACGCGGAGTAAGTAAATAAACAGACTGATATAAAGTATCTTAAGTGCTATTCGAGTAGACCATGTATGGTCTACTCGTGTATCAAGTTTTGTCGAAATCCGTTCAGCATGAAGTAACAAATATAATACACATGTATATGTAAGTATAATGGGTAAACAGAAAATATTTACATGCACACTAAAAAAATAATGCTCTTGACCAAATTTGTATCATGGTAGCCAATGTCAGAGATTAGCAGCCATGTGTGTAAGAGATATTTATTGTAGTGTAAGTACAAGTTTGAGCGTTGTTTTTGTGCAGCAGCAACCATAGGTGGGCTGACATTCTTTGGCGGAGGATGTTTCACAGCCTGCGGGCGGAGGATGTTTCACAGCCTGCGGGCGGAGGATGTTTCACAGCCTGCGGGCGGAGGATGTTTCACAGCCTGCGGGCGGAGGATGTTTCACAGCCTGCGGGCGGAGGATGTTTCACAGCCTGCGGGCGGAGGATGTTTCACAGCCTGCGGGCGGAGGATGTTTCACAGCCTGCGGGCGGAGGATGTTTCACAGCCTGCGGGCGGAGGATGTTTCACAGCCTGCGGGCGGAGTATGTTTCACAGCCTGCGGGCGGAGTATGTTTCACAGCCTGCGGGCGGAGTATGTTTCACAGCCTGCGGGCGGAGTATGTTTCACAGCCTGCGGGCGGAGTATGTTTCACAGCCTGCGGGCGGAGTATGTTTCACAGCCTGCGGGCGGAGTATGTTTCACAGCCTGCGGGCGGAGTATGTTTCACAGCCTGCGGGCGGAGTATGTTTCACAGCCTGCGGGCGGAGTATGTTTCACAGCCTGCGGGCGGTGTATGTTTCACAGCCTGCGGGCGGAGTATGTTTCACAGCCTGCGGGCGGAGTATGTTTCACAGCCTGCGGGTGGAGTATGTTTCACAGCCTGCGGGCGGAGTATGTTTCACAGCCTGCGGGTGGAGTATGTTTCACAGCCTGCGGGCGGAGTATGTTTCACAGCCTGCGGGTGGAGTATGTTTCACAACCTGCGGGCGGAGTATGTTTCACAGTCTGCGCCGCATTACCAGAGCCGCGAGAAGCCTTCGGAAAGCGTCAAACAAGTGCTCAAAGTTCACCTGGAGTATCAATCTTGTGACGCCTGGAATTGGGTGTGACGATTACTATCCTGCCCTGCCCTTCACCGACCATCAATTCTGTACATAAATACCAAAAAGTTTGCGTGCGTCCATGAAAATGCAATATTTTATGTGCGCCAAAAATTCGAAAATCGTGATACCCGTACCTTTCTGGGACTTCTTGCTCTTTCAAATCACGTGTCAGTGCTCTATGGTGTTCTACTAAGCTTTAGTCTTTCATTCCGCAAACGACCATAAGCACATACAGTCCACTTTCATCGCATACATCACCAATTTAACAACCCACGCCCAAAAAACCACTAACGATTGCTGAAACACAATAAGCCTTCTAGAAAATGTTGGTCTTTTATTATAAGCGTTAGGAGGATATAACGTTATGGCCCTTGAGCTAATGGCGACACATATACGATCGACACTACACAACACCGCATTTTTGTACGTGGCCCTTATTACATTAGCCTTTTTAGGGTTCCGTACCCAAAGGTAAAAACGGAACCCTATTACTCGTACTAAGACCCCTCTATTTGTCTGTCTGTCTGTCACCAGCCCCCCTAGCCAAGTTACAATCGTATCGTTCGGCGCGAACGCCTCGAGTAGGCCACGCCTCCGATTCCTTTGTTCTGACGTCATCTCAACGCTCAGTCACGTGGTCAGAACAAAGGATTCGGAGGCGTGGCCTAAACAGTTGACTTAGAATAAAGTTGTGTTCACTTTAAACATACATAATTAAATAAAAATTTAAGGGTTAAATAAAAGTGTTTTTAAAAAAAAACAAAAAAATAAAAATAACATAACTAAAATATATACCTAATATATTTATTACTCAATCGTTTGAACTGTCAAGAAGTCAGTCAAAAAAGTGATGCTAGTTGCACATTCCAAAGCGTAGATCTCATGGAGAAGAATGTGCAAGAAACTCCATGGAAAGTCTTTTTATGTTGTTACATTATTTCTTAACGCTATAATAATACAAGAAACAAATTGTGCGCCTTACGCAAAAAACTCTTAATAAACATTTTTCTTTGTTTCTAATATTGTATAGATAACGATACAGAACCCTTCGTGCGCGAGTTTGACCCGAACTTCGATTTTTTTCCTTAATTCATTATTATAAATGGGAAAGTAAGTCTGTCGGTTTTTGTTACCTTTTGACGTCTTAAGAGGACCCTTTTGAGAGGCGTTACGAGTATCTCTTTTTTCGAATTGCCTCTTTATCAAACATTGCTTTGGATGAAACAACAAGCTTTGACGTTAGATGTTTCAGGAAGGGCCCTTTTAAAAAAGTACTTATTAAAACTTCAAAAAAAAAACTCGAATTCTAATGTTACCTACAAGACGCTGCTTTACAAAAGAACAACTGAGAACAAATACATTAAACATGCAGAGTTTCAAAAGAAAAACCGTTGAACTTGAGACATTAACAATCCATAAATCTGTTTATCCTAGCAATCCTGCTAGTAGTACCACAGAGATTTATTCTATACGAGTAACAAATGAACGATTTATCTCCTAGATTACAATAATGGCTGCCACAAATGGTGCAAACAAAATAAATGTATCTTTTTCTGTCAAATAGCGTTGTGAATTTGTGAATTGAATTTATAGTCATTAAAAATGTTTCTTGCTAGATAGTTTTATATTAAGGGATTTAGTTGCTTTATAGTGGGAGCCCTTTGCCCAGGAGTGAGCCAGGGTAGCTTAACAAAAAAATCCATTACTCACCTTCAGGTGATGATGAACTTGTAAATTAAATGTGTAGTCTTAAAAATGTTTATAGCTTGTTAAGATTTTATATAGGCATGGTTCGTGTAGTGGTTCAGCGATTTGCTGTTGGAATGAGTGTCGTGGGTCCAATTCCTGCTCGCGATTGCTGCTGATAACAAAAACTCATTTCGGTTTCTTCAGTCGCTCTTTGTGTTCCAGGATTTCGGTAACTTTTTTTAACAATCGCGTATAATCATGCCACCGCCGAGTTTTGGTGAAGGCAATCGGCGGCAGCGACCTCTCACGTCAGGCTGGCAGACGGCCACAGATGTGGTTTTAGTCAGTAAAAGTCGTAACGCGCTCTCGAAGTCATTGGATGATTTTCCACCCTAAAAATAAGAAAAAATGTAGTTCATTACAACATTATAGTACTAATAAAAATGATAATGTACATCTACAAATAAACGAAAACAAGAAAAACGATTTCTATAAACTAAAACGCAAAAATGTCCTTGATAATCCTCGCCGAATAACCAACGTGCAAACATAATCAAATGTTAGCCAAAAAAATATAAAAAAAATATTATTTTTTCATCATCAATCACTTGTCGCGACCAGGTTGCCACCTCCGATTGTGAACTCTTCGGTGGGTGGGAAACTCCAGTCATTTCTCACAATGACAGACTTTTCACGTATAAATCTATGTCACGGGCATACTGCACGGAATGTTGGCTTCAGCTTGCCCGATATTAGTTTAAAACTTCCTAGATTTAGTTTGGAAATATGAAACCGCACTTTTTGTTAGATTGGAATGTGTAAGATTTGAGAATAAGGACATTATCAAGTAATTTATTCTAGTATATTTCTTGTCAATGACAATTAGAGCCGATATCGACTATTCTGCCAATATATAAAGTAAATTGGAAAAAAAGTGTGTATTAATAATAATTTATTAAACAAACACAATTATTTACGGATTATTGCGTTAATATGACACATTAAAACTAAACATTGACCATATAAAGATAGCAATGGGTCCCAAACTAGGCGCAGCCTGTATCTTGCTGACCCAAACATTACACCAAGTTCATAACAATATGTGGCAGTTTAAAAGAGTAAAGACAATAAAACACTATTAGCATAACAGCATAATCAGCTTTTTAATGTTCCCACTGCTGGGACTCGGGCCTCCTCTCTTTAGAAGAAGGAATGGGCCGTAATCCACCACGCGGGCCTAGTGCGGTTTGGTGAATGACACATGTCTTCGAATTTTTGGTTCTAGGACATGCCGGTTTCTTCACGATGTTTTCCTTCACCGTTTTCAGAGCAGTGGTGATGAAATAAATTACACAAAGTAATGCGCCTGGTTGGGTTTGAACCGGCGACGTACAACTCGTAAGTCGGGGCCGTTACTACTCGGCCACCACTGCTCTTAAAATACTATTAAATAATATTATTTAAAAACAGTTATAGAAGGTGAGTAGGTGTGAAGTGTAGGTGAAGGTGTGTGTTTTATTCGAGTGTATGTAGGTATTAACTTGGACAAAGAAGCAAGCTTTCAGTTTCTTCATAAGTCCAGTCCAACAACCATTTCTTTAATTTAATTTTGACCTCCGAGTACTTACGTGGGATTGCGAATGTTTTACTTTTAGCATTGAACACTCGTATGGGCAGATGAGGCGAGAATAAGTAATATTATTAATATAGAAAATGAAAAAGGACAGTAACTAACTGTAGACATAACATTCTTCGATTGATACAGTTGAACTTGAATGGTTAGTACTGGAATCAAGCAATTCAGTCGTTCGATTGGTTTTGTGTCAACGATATCCAAGGATTTTTTTTGAGGTGAGAAATCATCCATTGACTTCACCCACTTTAGGGTGGAGAGAGAGCAGTTACCCTTTGTGTTCTAGGAGCTCGGTTTCCCTTTCAGAAATTCCCCACAGCCTTAGCGGGCACCGGCCCTACTAGGCCTGGTTTGGTAACATCTCTTTGAGGCGTACGTGGAACACTGCGCCTTTGAGGACTCGCGGGCTTGGTCTTTACCGGACGGCCGGACGGCAAGCTACCCATTGCTCTTCGTCTGCAGGCCCGCGTCTATGGTGGTCGGGGATCGCCTTGTGACTCCCGATGCCCGGGGCGTCTCTTGTGGCTGGGGCTGGGGAGCTGCGAGATGCACAGGATCAGTTGTTATGGCGACATATCCAACAGGGAACGTGTTTCTACTGAAATGAAGATAATAATACGAGTATCAATGCAAAAAAATTCTAATTATATATTTTACTCAGTGCTAGGAAATTAAAAAGCTTATCGACATCTGAATGCAAATAAGCTCTGGGATTATACATACAATAATATAATACGTAATTATGATTTAAAACCCTTCTTTACAAATAAATTCCATGGGAATAATGACCGCGCTTAGTTTACTCATTCGATATAGCTAATGATTCGTGCGATACAAATCACTTTGAAATATAACATCCAAAATGTATTTTCCGTTGGCGTACTTAAGGGTAAATCAATAATCTGGCAACACTGATTTATATTTGGCGAGCTTTTTACCTATACGCGATAAAAGGAGTCGTGAATACAGTTATTTATAACACCGAAGTTCATTCAATGTCGTTCAGTCGATGAAAAACTGCTTAGCGATTTTTCAGGAACTTCTGACTGTATCAAATTTTCCTTGACAGGTGTAAGTTTTTCATAGTTTGGTATTCCGCATGAGCAGCGCCGTGTAGTTTCAACCACAAATATATTGGCAATCTTGTTTTGTTAAGTTATACAAGGTAAATAAGGTATTTTGTAAACGTAAAGGGCTTGATACTGAGGAAGTAGCCTGGCTAATATAATAAATGTTCCAGTAGTTAAATTACGTTTTTAGCATAGCATAGCATAGTCAGCCTTATAATGTTCCCACTGTTGGGACTCAGGCCTCCTCTCTAGGAGAGGGAATGGGCCGTAATCCACCACGCGGGCCCATTGCGTGTTGGTGGTTGTCACATGTCTTCGAATTTTTTGTTCTAAGACATACCGGTTTCCTCACGATGTTTTCCTTCACCGTTTTGAGAGCAATGGTGATGAAATAAATTACACAAATTAATGCGCCTGGCTGGGTTTGAACCCGTGACCTACAACTCGTAAGTCGGGGCCGTTATCACTCGGCTACCACTGCTCTATTTCGTTTTTATACCTATTAAATATTGTTTTAATTCATCATCATTATATCAGCCGAAAGAGCCCAATGCTGGACATAAGCCTCTCCAAGTGTCGCCACAACGACCGGTCCTGTGCGTCTCGCATCTTTTGAATTCCCGCGAAACTAACCAAGCCATCAGACCACCTTGTGGGAGGCCACTCCAGTGCTTTTCGGCCCCATCGAATATTTGTTCTGCGAGCAATGTGCCATGCCCGCTGCTGTTGAGCGGGTGCATAGGATTCGACAATCAAACAAGGCGTTCAGATCAAGACTGCTTTATTGGTTCTTTTTCCAACCTATCTACATGCACCCTCATCATGCACTTATATCCTAAATGTTACTTAGTACTACTACAACCCCCCTTTTCAAAAAAATGATAATGAAACAGTGGGTTATTCAATAAAATCGTTTTTTACTTATTGGTTTAAACAATTCACAGAACTGATATGGCTTAAATACATGACATTGGCACTATTCATCATTTTTATCGAAGTGTAAGTACATGTTAATTGAGTAACAGGATTTGAAATTATCTAATAACTGTGCACTTTGTTTGGACAAAGCCATGCGAGTTTTATGAGGACTTGTATAACATTAAGAAGTAGTTATTATTATATAATAGTATTATAACATTTACAAAAACTTCTGACTGAAGTGACAGGATTGGCTCAGCTTAAGAATTTAATTATAAAAATATGCCAACCATGCCAAACTCTTCATTCTGATATCTCTAAAAAACTGGCGAAACCTATTTTATCTATGTGGGAGTGTGTTATACCTGGAATCTAAACGCTGCATTGGGTCTAAAACCTTAAATACAACCGAGAAAGTGTCACTCAGAAACACATCAATATTTCTTCGTTCTTCACGAACGTTTTATTTGAAATCGCTGTGAGCAATATAATATTATTATTTCCCCAAGGAAAATATTTGCTAACGTCAATATAAAGGTATTGTGCACTGGAAACAATTCTACGCGTGCTGTCTGGAGGCGTCGCGCAGGACGCGACGCAAGGTACCAGGCAACAGTTGCCAGGGCGCCGCCGCCGGAATGCATTCTTCGGTGTTGCGGCGCCCCAGGCCCCCAAAGCGACTGCGCCGTACCGCTGACGTGATCCGTCACAGTTGACATTTGTTTTTCAGTGTTATTTGTCTGTTTTCTTTGTGTTTTTTTTCTACTATTAAGTTTATATTAATCAATTAATTATACATATATGTTCAGTAGTGATGTGGTGGACGATAGTGCGGGTCAACCTTCAACATCACTGACTATTCTGGAAACGTGCCCTCTCTGTACGCAAGCACGATTTTTCAAAGGTAAGCGGGGTCTGAATGTGCATATTGGGAAGGCACACAAACCCCAAAATGCACTCACTTTAGACCCTGTCATTGCTTTTACATCTACACCAGCTACATCTTCTTTAGACCCACTTTGGAAAACCCTTACAGAATTCAAAAATTCTGTTCCTGTTTTAAAACGAGTTCCCCGTGGCGCCAGACCTCTAGAAGTGCTTGGGAACAACTTCTCACCTTCCCTTACAGAATATTACATATTCATAAGGTTTTGGCAACCAAAAAGACTAACTTCACAAATTAAAGAAAATTGTAATATTTCGGCCCTTAATTTGGAGACAAAATTTTCGACACAGAGGGTTACCTCTTCAAGAGGTATTTCCCACCTGCTCGAATCTAAATTAGGGGAAGGTGACATTAGCCGAGCAGCCAGAATTCTCTTCAGTAGTGATGTGCTGGCTCCTTGTTCTCCAGATACTCTAGTAGCTCTGGAGAACAAACACCCTGAGCCAGCGGATGGCCTTTCTTTTCCTGACTCTCCTGATTCGGACATTCATACCCTCACCGTTACGGGTCGAGAGGTAATCTCAGCCGTTTGCTCCTTCCGGAGTGGCTCTGCCGGCGGCCTCGACGGCCTGAGTCCTCAACACTTGAAGGACCTCATCTGCTCAGGCGCCGGGGAAGCTGGTGAGTTGCTCTTGAAAGAGCTTACGGCTCTGGTTAATCTAATGCTCTCAGGCAAGGTGAACGAGGCCGTCATCGACACTCTGTACGGGGCCAATTTATGTGCCCTACGCAAGAGAGATGGCGGCATTCGTCCCATTGCTGTGGGCACTACCTACCGGCGTATGGCAGCCAAAATTTGCTGTAAATTTTATGGTGAGGCTGTTTCGAAAAAAATTCTGCCCCTGCAGCTAGGTTTCGGCTCCAAAAGGGGCTGCGAGGCTGCCGTTCACGCCTTATCGACCTACCTAAATTCTAATTTAGGAGGGGTCATCTTGAAGGTTCAAATAAAAAATGCCTTCAATTCGGTTAATAGGGACACCTTGCTGGCAGAATCTAAAAAAGAAGTACGCCAAATTTTTAGTTTTCTTTCGCAATGTTATAGACATCCATCTAAATAACTATATCGGGACAACCTTTTGGAATCCGCTGTTGGCTGTCAACAAGGTGATCCCCTCGGGCCAGTGATTTTCAGTTTAGCCATTCACCTAATTATTCGACAGTTAAATTCCAAATTCAACGTTTGGTATCTCGACGATTGAACTCTAGGAGGCGATGCAGACACAGTTTTAAATGACTTAAATTTCCTAAAAAATCAACTCCACTCAATAGGACTTGATCTGAACCTTTCAAAATGTGAACTATTCATATCCGACTGCACCGACAGACATTAACTGACTCTTTCCAAATTTAACGCAATAGCCCCAGATATCAAAATTATTGAAAAAAGCTCTCTTCGTCTCCTTGGGTCTCCTATTTTCGAGGATTCCTTTTCCAATTTTGTTGAGGAGAAAATTCAAAATTTTAATGAGGTTTTGGAAAGAGATTGCTCAAAATTAACATGCATTTGGCCATCACCTTAATTCGTTTTTGCTGTTTCGGCCCTAAATTAACATATTTCCTCCGTGCTTCTCATTTGTGGAAATATTATTTTGGCAAAAATGGACCAAATTATCCGACATACTTTTTCATCAATTTTAAATGTGGCCATGGACGATCGAGCTTGGGCTCAAGTTACCCTTCCAATCCGTATGGGAGGCCTCGGCGTCCGTAAAATTACCAGCATCAATTTACCAGCTTTTATATCCTCGGTTCACGGCACTGAAAAATTAATCAGGAATATCCTATCTTCCTCACTGATTGATTTTGATGTGCTATGCTTTACCGAGGCTATAGAGGCTTGGAGACTCGCTTGCCCGAATTCCAAACAGCCCGACAACCTTTCTTCCCAAAGACGGTGGGATGAGCCGCTATGCAAAGTAGTTCAAGAGATTCTGTTGGCAATATCTGTGACTAATGCAGAGCGTGCGCGCCTGCTAGCTGTGAGGGAGTGGGAGTCGGGTCTCTGGCTTCATGCATTACCGTCGTCGAACATAGGCACCTTGTTCGACGATACTACCTTCCGCTTCGCTGCTTCCCCACGTCTTGGCGCTCCTTGTTGCGCTCCTTGTTGCTCTCCTCATCGCTGCCACTGTGGCGAAGTTGTCAACAGCCTCGGACACCACGGTCTGTCATGCAGCCGAAGTCTGGGTCGCATAGCGCGACATGCGAATATCAACGACATCATCCGACGTGCTCTTGTCACCGTTGGCGTTCCGGCCGCATTGGAACCTCATGGCCTGGCACGCGACGATGGCAAAAGACCGGACGGTATGTCTTTATTTCCGTGGAAGATGGGTAGGCCTTTAGTGTGGGACGCTACTTGTGTCAATACTCTTGCGCCATCTCATCTTCCTAGCTCGTCGTGCTGTGCCGGTGCTGCCGCAGCGGCTGCAGAGAACCTCAAGTGGCGGAAATATAATAACCTTGTTGGTAGTTATATTTTCGAGCCGTTTGGGGTTGAAACTCTCGGATCGTGGGGTGCAAGTGCTCACAAATTATTTAAACTATCATCATTTCTAAGAACTTTCAACACGCCTTGTTAACACTTCGCGTGACCCAAGGGCTGGCTTGCTGCGCAGCTATATATATATATATACGTAGATTATATATATATATAGCTATAGCTACGTGACTATTAAAGTCTTTAGAAATGATGATAATGTCATCTAAATATGCGAATACCTTGAGATCAAATTCCGAAAAGAGCAGATCAACCAGTCTCTGCTGAGTAGCTGGTGCATTAGTAAGGCCAAATTTAAAAGCAGTACGTTTAAAACGAAAGGTACCCCTACTAAGAACATAAAAAGCTGTTTTATCACGATCTTCGGAAGCGATTGGGATTTGCCAAAATGCTTTGGATAAATCGATGCCAGATAGATAGCAAGCGTCTTGAAGGTTGTCTAAGATCTCAGAGATATACGGAAGATTATAAGCATCTCGCTTCGTAACTGAATTTAACTTACGGCTATCAAGACAAAACCGAGGTTGGCCGTTCTTTTTAGAAACGATCAGAACAAGGAGATGACAAAGCACTCTCACAAGGCTCGATAACGTCGAGTGTCTCGTCAACCTGTTCTACTAAGATACGTTGTTTTTCAGGCGATAGGCAGTAGTATCTCTGGCGAATTGGTTCTGAGTCACCAGTATCAATCCGATGCGTAATGAGACTTGTGACACCTAGGCCCTTACGATTAAAAAAAAATTCCTCATATTGCGTCTTGATATTGTCAGCAAGTTGTTTCTGTGACTGATCAAGATTTGCATATCCTTGTATGAAGGAATTATGCGTTGCGTCTAAGGAACAATTATCAAGTTTGGCCATTGCAATGTTACCGACATACTTAGGGCATAGTTTAAATTTACGCCAAAAATCTATACCTAAAATCAAGTTCTTTGTGATTTCCGGAATGACAAAATCTTTTAAAATGTGAAACTGATCCTTAAAATAAACTGGAATATTAATGAAACCTATAATTTTTATATTTTGACCTCCTGCGGCTGTAACTGTTATACAATCTGCTTTAATAAGGGGCAAGCCATACTTTTCTAATACTAGATGAGCATTATTACCTAAGATTGAGACGGCGGAGCTAGAATCTAGAAGTCCCGAAACTGTAAGACCTTTAGTCTGAACAGAAATGTAGGGGCTGTCATCGAGATCACGTTTATTATTGAGAACTGTGTAGGTGTTATACGATTCAAAAAATAGTTTAATGGTATGGAGCCAATTTCTCCAATCATCGCTATCAAAGTTTTTATTATATTCACCGTTCTCAGTAATTAGTTTTTTTTATTGGTATGATTCTGTTTCCCACAGTCTGGGCAGTCTGGGGTTTTAACGTCTTTACGACCACACTTAAAACATACTAACTCATCCTTGTTAGCTGTACACCGCCTAAGATTATGTGTGTTATTGCGACAACGGGGGCAGTAACGCTGTTTAGTATTAGTATTAGAATTATTCACAGCATATACATAATTAGGAGAATTTTATGTATTATTATTATTTGTAGTATAATAATAATAAAGAATAACTGGCAACACTCTAGCAACATAAGTCATTTTTTTTTTGTATTCCATTTTAAATTTAATAACCTCTTACTTTTTACCCAAATCTGTGGTCAACTGTGTGATACAATTTACCATAAAGAAGTCAAATAAAAATACAATAAACCAGTAAAAATCCGCACCAACCATATAAATTAAATAGAAGAGAAAAAAAACCGAATGACGTTTGTCATTGACGACCTTGACGACGTCAACAAGAAACGGAATGAATCAACAAGAAATGGAATGAATTGAAAGAAATATGTTAACTAGAGCAGCTGCCCGTCGCGCACGCCATCCACCCCCGGGCTCGCCGCTCAGCTCCCCCTCGCCGCCGCCGGACCTTGAATCACCAGTGTCACCGGCGGCTGCAGTTGCGTCGAGCTCGAGCGACGAGTATTTTTCCCCGCCGACGTCGCCAACACCTGTACGTTGGCCGGGGAGAGGCCGGCCACCGAGGAGCTTGGGACCTAGGCGCCAACCGGCCCCGAGCTGGGTCCCCGCTGCCGGTGGTTGTGTGCAGCGCATGAGATGGACTCAGTCTATGAATGAGAACGTCATGCGCGCGCATAGTTATAGATTAGGTTTAGTTTATTTTATTATAATATTATCACCTACAAACTGTTCTGTTATCTGTTTGTTATTTATTTTAAGTTATTAGGTTGTAAGGTTCTTGTTAATATTTTCGTTGATCAGTGCAAGTCTTTACCGCAGTTTGCTTTGATAATTTTGACAGGAACGTTGAGATTTACTATACAACGTTACAAGTGACATAATAGAAGTCAGTGTCTTACATAATAGAAGTCAGTGTCTTACACAAATATTTTGTTACATTGATTGAGGTATGAGAGGGCAGTGTAGACTAGTCAATCTATAAGAATTTAAATTACAGGTTTACAGAGTTAAAATTTACAAACAGTCTCAAAGAGCTAAGCACGACACTTTTAACTTTCACAGTACTTAGACCGTGCCAAAACGATCCAAATATCCTAACACTCCTTTCAAATCCACATTCAAAACAAAAAAAAAAAAAAACGTTCGTTCCGTGCCATGTTCGTATAAAAGCGTTGCACGGCTAAAAGCGATCTGATAGGTATTGGTGTGAGAGCGACACGGAATCTAATCTCAGGATGGTATGTGACGTCAGGATCAAACGCCCGCTGCAACGGTCATCAAGGCTACCGACTTTGGAAATCGAATTGAAAGTTTATTTTTTTAGCCAGTATTGCTGTTGTTTGGAACATTTGGGTAATGCGAGGCGTACGAGATCTAAATAGCATTTTAGGAAGATAAACTTACTGTAGATTTAATTTTTAATTTTTTTAAATTGATATAAACCAGTTCTTGACTGCGATCCCACCTGATTGTAAGCAGTGATGCATTCGTTGATGGTGAGGCGCACTAGTTTATTAAGAGCCTATTCACTCTAGCCTTAAAGACACCTAAATTATAGTTGGACGGGAAGACCGCAGCAGGCAAATTGTTCCAGTCCTTCGATGTACGCAGTATTTAAAACGACAATTGCATTATACAAACGTCAAAGCTACAAAAGTTGAAGTTGAAAACAACAAAACAGAAATGTCATAACTAACAAAAAATCGAGTGACCGACATACAAAATAATAATTATAAATACCTATGGACTCAAAACACAAATGGAAGTATGTTGCACAATCATTTTGTAGGTTTGCGAGTTCTCTTCTCTGGCATTGACTTTGAAGGTACGGCGGAGGACTCAGCAACGGGGAATAGTCAAAAGTCACCACTGCTCTACGTTACCACTCGGCCACCACTGCTCTACGTTACCACTCGGCCACCACTGCTCTACGTTACCACTGCTCTACGTTACCACTCGGCCACCACTGCTCTACCGGCCACCACTGCTCTACGTTACCACTCGGCCACCACTGCTCTACGTTACCACTGCTCAACGTTACCACTTGGCCACCACTGCTCTACGTTACCACTTGGCCACCACTGCTCTACGTTACCACTCGGCCACCACTGCTCTACGTTACCACTCGGCCACCACTGCTCTACCGGCCACCACTGCTCTACGTTTCCTAACATACTAGTTAATATAGTTTAGAGATATGCGGAACTGGGTATAAAGTCCTGCATACCTCCGGTGAAAAGGAAGGATCCTCCGATCAGACGGGGTGTTGTGTCTATGCAAATGCCCAACAGTCAATCACGGGCTGTCGTATATATTTTAATGTCACGAAGAAATCTAATGCCGCGATGCAGGATTTCGAATTTTAGTTCCTATGTAGCGTTATTTTAGTTTTTAATTGATATAAACTAATGCTTGACTGCGATCCCACCTGATGGTAAGCAGTAATGCAATCGTTGATGATGAATCACACTAGTTTATTAAGACCCCTATTCACTCAAACCTTGAAGACACCTAAATCATAATCGGACGAGAAGACCGGAGGAGGCAAATTGTTCCAGTTTTTCGATGTACGCTGTATAAACGACGAGGCGAAACGCTTAGTCCGGACCGTAGAGGTAATTTAAAAGGATAAACAAAATAGTTCCAGAAAGTGGAAATGGCTTCCTTAGTCAACAGAAAGTTTAATCACGTGATTCTCTTTTTTTGCAAAAGTATATCATCTTCTAAAAATACTTCCATTAAAAGGGAGACAACACGCTTCGAAGTTGAGACTTGTATTGACACAATTTGATGGGAAAAACGTTTCAGCAAGTTTTCGTTCGACGAGACTTCAAAAAATAACTTTGTTGAGAAATGAGAAACATTTTTGCTTTAAAACTGAAGAGGAATAAAAATGCTTAGAATGGAGAAAATATTAAATGTGCATACTTTTACTTACTGTAGGTATTTATTAAATAAATATTATAATAACACTTTTGTTTTATTGGTATATTGTTACAAAATGTATCAAAATACTAAACTTATTATCTATATTCTTACATTTATATTTCTATTTTGTTTATTCCACTTTACCCCAATTCTTATGCTTGTTTAAAAACATACAAATGCTTAACTAATTGTAACAATTAAGAGGGTCCTTTTTCACTCATCTATCGTCAACATCGGGCATGGTATAAAAGCTTGTTACTTCATCTAACGCAATTCAACGCGATGTTTGACGAAAAGGCAACGCGAAAAAAGAGAGAACGCCTAAAAACTGTGTTGGCATAATATTCGAGTAAATTACGGAATTACCGAATATTCCGTAATTTACTCGAATATTTTACAAAACTTGTTCCAGGAAATAAGCGTCAAGCGATTTTTTTTAAAACCTCAAAAGTTTTTGAAAAAAATTGTCGTCATTTCAAATTTGCAAGGCAAAAAATTGTCGTCATTTCAAATTTGCAAGGCTTCTATTGTTATACTTTTTGACTTTTTAAATTTTTGAGTAAATTAAGTGTCAAAATTCATGCAAAATAGCAGATTTTCAGAGGTCTTTACTGGATTGGTTTTACACAAATTTATAAATTGATTTCAATGGAAGCTTAGATAATATCCACAAGATACTGCGTTCCAAAGTTCCATAACCTCTTATGAAAAATGTGTAATAACGTCATAATCGCGTAAGAGTGGTTGTATGAAAAACACTGAAGTGTATGCCGAGTTGGATGCCCTTAACTAAAATAATAATCAACGTAATAGATACATACATACAAACTGAAAACAATAGTATGATCACTTAGTGAGGGTGGAAATCCCAGTCATTGTGTTGACACTCGAAGGAGTCTATGTCCACATGATGTCTTTCGGCTGAAATGATGATCGTGAGGATGACAGTAATGTCTCAAGGTTGAACTAGTCGCGGACTCGAACTCGCTGATGGGTGAGGCCAAAAAGTGCGCTGTCTCATTTGACATCGTGTCCGACAGCAATAGTATCAAGTATAAGCAGTTAGACGCTAGTCTATATGCTTAACATATTGTTTGCACGGACATAAACACCGTTCCGAATTGAAACGAAATTAGAAGGTGCGCAAAAAATTGGGAGTCGTGCTTTGGAAAATCGAGTTTTATGAAAAAAACAATTGCATAAATCTATTACAAATAAATTATACAGAATTCTTTGGTAATTAAGCTTTGTCGGTACCGAGATACCGAGATTTTATACGGTTGTTAGTTTTTTACAGCTAAAGTTGGGTTAAAATCATCAAAAAAACAGAAATTTTGTTGGCTCATAACTTTTTAACGGCAATTTTTTTTTGTTTTCTGTTTCCATACAGACAAAATTAATAATAAAATAAAACGATTTCATGTTTTGTTTTTGATGTACAATGTCAAACTGTGGAGCCCCCCCGAAATTTGTATGGAAAAAGTATCGACTAGTGTGGCCTTAAAATAACATTATTTTGAACAGTCCCCAAACGTTAACTCATTTTTGTCCAAGACATGTCAACCTCAATACTTATTACAGGATAATAGAAAATGTTTTGCTTATTTGAAAAATAAACTTGAAGACTATTGTTATAATAATTTAGACTGATAAATTATCCATTAATAGATAGATATCGATGTCCATTAGGGATTGACGGGGTCTATTAGGGCCGATGCCTCCCAAGGCTGTGCGCAAAGGACAACTGAAGGAACACAGGTGAGTTTTAGTCAGTAAGTCTTGACACTTCATTACGCTCCATCCAGAGCGAGAAAATCATTTAAAGATTTCTCAATATAAAGATAGTAGAGAGGGATATTATGCCTTTTCTTTTTAATGGTGCGAAATCACCTAAAGACATCTCGCGCTCTAGGACGAATCGGGAGGGCGTGTCAGACTGACTAAAACCAAACCTACCAAGTCTGTGACGGTGATGGTCACTAACAAAATAGTACGTTTCCAAGCCACGTTCGATTTATTACTTATAAAACAAAATATTATTTTAGGTAAACTTGTTATTTCAGCTAAAACATTCGCCTTATAATCTTGGCCCGTTGATTTAGACCTGACAGGGATGAATATTAAGTATATTATGTAAATATGACCTTCAACATCTCGTTTCGTTCGTTGGAAATAAGTAATAACCGTTAGTTTTAGTGTGATGACCCGTGATAATCTGTTTAGTTTGAATATATTTTAATTATGTTATTGGTTCCAAATGACAGGGTCTATTTTATTTGTTTAGTAATTAAAAGCGGTTGTCTGGTTAAATGCTTTTCGTTCGAATTTGACGTCACGTTCGATTTAATACTTATAAAACAAAATATATTATTTTAGGTAAACTTGTTATTTTAACTAAAACATTCGCCTTATAATCTGGGCCCGTTGATTTAGGCCTGACAGGGATGAATATTAAGTACATGTAGGTAAATATGACCTTCAACATCTCGTTTCGTTCGTTGGAAATAAGTAATTAACGTTAGTTTTGGTGTGATGACCTGTGATAATTTATTTAGTTTGTATTTTATTTAATTATGTAAATGATTCCAAATGACGGGGTCTATTTTATTTGTTTAGTAATTAAAAGCGGTTGTCTGGTATTTAACCTTTAAGCTTTTTGTTCGGATTTGTAACTTGTCTCGTGAAGGTTGTTTGAGTTTACGGGATTGTTCTAAAGTTACTGCGGCGCTGTAACGCAAAGGGCAACTAAGGAGAGCAAGTGCGTTATAGTCAGTTAGTCTGACATTCTCTCTCGCTCGACCCGACACCAGTCTTGCCAAATTGCCACATCGGGTAAGTACTAATGAATTTCTCAATTCACATATTCTTTGAGAGCAGTGGTGGCCTAGTGGTAGCAGCCCCGACTTACGAGTTGCAGGTCACGGGTTCAAAACCAGCCAGGCGCATTAATTTGTGTAATTTATTTCATCACCACTGCTCTAAAAACGGTGAAGGAAAACATCGTGAGGAAACCGGCATGTCCTAGAACCAATAATTCGAAGACAATGTGACATTCACCAATCCGCACTGGGCCCGCGTGGTAGATTACGGCCCATTCCCTCTCCTAGAGAGAGGAGGCCTGAGTCCCAGCAGTGGGAACATTAAAAGGCTGATTTTGCACATATTATTTTCTTAGTTTATCTAAGACATTACTGACACCCCGTGCCTCAGAAAGCACAATGCCGTTGATCTCCGTTGTTATTTGTAGATCTTTGACAGTTGTTACAGGTAGTCCCCAGGTATCAAAGGCATATCTTACGAGATACGCACAGTTACTGAGTTGTAGAGGTCACATAGGCAGTAATTGCTCCTTGTAAAATACTGGTACTCATCACGCCTGGTTTTACTTGAGGCTAACCCTAACATAATTTGGCAAAGTCAAGACAGATTGATTGAATATAGCAGGTTTCAGTGTCTTTACATTTATTTGGTGTTACGTAAGGGCCTACAAGTTTTTTTTTAAGTTTGGAAATCATCTAATAACTTCTCCCGCTCATCGTGTCAGACTTTTACTGACTAAAACCACACCTGTGTTCTTCAGTTGCCCTTGCGTTGTAAGACTACGGGTTTCCTTTTCAGAAATTCCCCGCGGTACTAACTAGCGGGCATCGGCCCTGCTTGGCCCCTACGGTTTGCTGACATCTATTTGAGAAGCGCGTGGATCACTACGCGCTGTTGACGAATGGGCTTGGTCCAAGCTACCCATTGCTCGACGTCCACGAGCCCGCGTCTACCGTGGCTGAAAGTCGGGTTCAGAATGTCGGCGGCTGGGGCGTGAGGATTTCGGTCCCTCACGCGTGTGAACTCCTCCTTCACTAGCATTACTGCTTCGCAGAAGGAGGCCAACGCCTACCATTCCTCCCCGCTTCGGACTATAGAAGGGCCTACAAGGTGGTCCGATGATCTGCAGGTTTAGGCAAATGACCTTTCTATTAGCGTTCCCTCTAAACGGTAAGTACAAATTGTATGGTAATGACATTATTTGACTGACCTGTTGGTCTAGTGGTTAGTGGCCCTGACTGCTATGCCGGAAGTCGTGGGTTCGATTCCCACCCAGGACAAATGTTTGTGTGATGAGCACAATCATTTGTTCTGTGTCTGGGTATAATTTATCACTACATAGTATAAAACAAAGTCGCTTTTCGTGTCTGTTTGTCCCTATGTATGCTTAGATCTTTAAAACTATGCAACGGATTTTGATGCAGTTTTTTAGTAGAATTTTTAATAGATAGAGTGATTAAGTATAATGCACGGACATTATAGTAGAGAAACACTGATAATTTTAGAGGTTTCTAATGTGATGTCGTAAAAAAACACATTTTTTGCGCTTACATTGCAAACTCTGGCTGAACGCTAAGAGATAGATCAAAATAATAATACAACAGTATTGTACACCTTAAAAAGATCTACAAAAAAGTCCGCGGTGGTATATGTCTATCTCTTAGGTATAACCCACAACAACCATTTTTTATCTTTTACTTTTTACGAGAAATAATGGCTTATTTACGAAACTATTTTAAGCAATACAGCATTAATCTTTATCCAATTATGTACCTTAAATACATTGTGCATTTAATATAGATCAATATGGCCCTTTACAGCGTATAATTTAAGTGAATATTTTCGAAGATATTACAGATTTAAAATGCAGGGACATAGCGGTTGCGGTAAATAACTTGATTCTTTCAAAGATTGATGCGCCGACGCAAATATACTACTCGGTTACTTCCAGATTGGTCCCATTTTTTTCAAATCCAGTTTTGATAATAGAATCCATGAGGAATCGAGGGAACTCCTCAAATATTCTAGGCACTACATAGTGATTTTGGTATTTTCATCGAGAACTAAAGCATTTACAGTCAAAATTGCTTTTTGACTGTTTGACATTAATTTGATGAAGTGGAACTGATGAAGAAGACCAGAATTGGCCAACGGAACTTCACCCTGACATAGATATCACAATGAAGATAGTTAAGTAACCATGACAATATAAATAAATAAATGGTTTTGAATAGTTATGTTGAAAATGGTATCATCGAAGTGATCTGATAATGATGATGGAGCCGGAAGGTAGGCACTGGAACTCCGTAATTAATCAATATAACCTAGCCGTGTTTGGGCTTATTAAAATTGTCATGATATGCACTTTGGCTATAAGGTACTATCGAACTGACCTGCTGATGGAGCCGGGAGGTGGATGGGGACTTCATAATAAAATAATGTATCCTAGCAGTGTTTGGGTTAATTCGGATTGTCATGAGAAATAGGTACTCTGGCTATAACTACATCACAACTAAAAAGTGTAAAATATTAACTTTTTACAAGAAAAATAAATAACCGACTTCACTACAAAAAAAAAACAAACGATTACAATAACTTTAATTTCGGAAGTCGGTGTTAAATAAACAATACCAGAAACACCGACTTCCGAAATTAAAGTTATTTTGATCGTTTTAGTGTTTTTAACCGACTTCAAAAAGAGGAGGAGGTTATCAATTCGGTTGTATGTTTTATTTTTTTTGTGTGTTAGTTCAGAACTCCGTCGTTTATGAACCGATTTGCAATTTGTTTTTCCTCTTAAAGGATATGCTTCCAGATTGGTCCCATTTTTTTCAAAATCCGGTTCTAATGAAGGGATCCATAAGGAATTGAGGGAACTCCTCAAATATTATAGGCAACCATATAGTGATTTTGGTATTTTCATCGAGAACATTAGCATTTACAGTCAAAAAGTAACATTTGATGAAGTGGAACTGATGAAGAAGACCAGGAATGGCCATCGGAACTTCACATAGATATAACAATGAAGACAGTTAAGCGACTATGACAATACAAATAAATAAATGGTTCTGAATAGTTATGTTTGAAAATGGTATCATCAAAGTGACCTGATGATGATGATGGAGCCGGAAGATAGGCACCGAAACTCTGTAATTAATCTTTGTATCTTAGCCGTGTTTGGGCTTATTAGAATTGTCATGAGATGCACTTTGGCTATAAGGTACTATCGAACTAATCTGATGATGGAGGAAGGTGGAACGTAGACACAGGAACTTCATAAGAAAACGATGTAACCTATCAGTCTTTGGGTTAATTGAAATTGAATTCTAATACCATCGAATTTACCGTTCCCATATAAACGCCTACCATTTCCGCTAAATATATATTTTGCAATGACCATCAATAAATCGCAAGGTCAAACTTTCAACGTTGCAGGCTTAGAATTGAGCGTTGAATGTTAGTGTGACTATTCCCTAACCAAAAGGCTTTCGTGAAGAAGCTTAGTGTCAGAGAGGCCATACATTTTACAGCAATCAGTTGCGTTGCCAACCGCTAATACCTGTCAATACGTTTAATAAAGTGTGATGGCATGTATTGGCATACTGTCATGTAAAATTTAAAGCATCATTTATAATGATATTATGTCAACAAGAAATCAGAGAGTGAAGAATTTAATGTAGGTAGGAACCTACTGAATGTCATTCTTTCTTGTTATATTATAGTCTCTTTCTGATTCAATGCCAGATCGACCATATGCGAAAAAAAGATTGATGTATGTACACTGCATGATAAACAAATTTTCCTGGAGCGTGCAATCAAAATCACATTTTGCCGGGTACGTCCGGTGTGAGCGCGTTCGGTTGCTAAGTACGGTGTATTCTAGAAATGACGGCGTCCCGCGTATAGGCTCGGCGCAAACGGACCATCGACCACAACCACCGATGACTGTCGCGCGCTACCGCCACATTTGTAACAGTGTCAGAAGCGAGCGACAGCCACCGGTGTTCGGAAGCCGCCACATTTTATAACCTGCTGCGCAGTCTTACGATAGACTATATAAATGTATTAACATTCATCGTGTGAACAGTGATATGAAAGAAAAGGAAGTTAGTGATAGCATGACCGTTGACAGGATAGAATGGAGTTTAGCATTAGTAACCTCAAAAGAAAACGTGTTTGTATTGTCTAATAACAAAAAATCTGTGAACGATGTATATAAAGACATTCTGTAGTATATAGTATTTAGTACTAGCGACCCGCCTTGGTGCAATGCTGGACAAAACCGCATCAAAATCTGTTGCATAGTTTTAAAGATCTAAGCGTACAGGGACAGATAGTGGGAAGTGACTTTGTTTTATACTAAAACAAATGAAGTGATCAGCATTGCACCCGTGCGAAGCCGGGGCGGGTCGCTAGTCTATAATATGTATGTATTTAGAAATATTAAGTATGCTTATCAGTTGTCTTGTACTCATAACACAAGCTCTGCTTAGCTTGGGATTAGACAGCGTTGTGTGATAGTTGTGTTAATCTATATTAAAAGGAGAAACTGACTGACTGACATATCAACGCCCAGCCGAAACTACTGGGACTAGGAACATGAAATTCTGCACAAGGCTTCCTTTTATGACGTAGGCGAGCACTAAGGGAGGATTTTTCAAAATTCACTCCCTAAGGGGATGAAACGGGGGTCCAAAGTTTGTATAGAAAAACCTATTTTCAAGCGGGCAAGCCGCTGGCAGAAGCTAGTATTATTATATTATTATTTTTGCATTTCCATATCTCAGAACCATGACATCCTGGACCTTTGGAAGGCGTACAAGGGGCAGAAGTCAACTCGCAGAGGCCCTTTAGATAATTTTAATGGAACGTGATACTAACCGAAGATTATCCCTGTATTATGCTAGTGCACCCAAAGACAATACCCGGTTCGTGAAAAACTATTGCGACATAATTATGGGAAACAAAGATAATAGGGCTACGGTTTTTAGTCTTAAGTGGACTGGTAACCTGGAACTATGTTAAGACTATGGCCCCTGCCTGAACATTGTTATTAATATCAATCGATAAAGAGCAGGGGGTGACTTGCACATTCAATAAATGGGCCCCCAAAAACGATCGCAGCGAAGTGACGTAGCAACAAGAGGACAACATATCCTGGGGTTCTTGAGGAGTGGAGAGGTATACCACGGTTATCAAGACAATCCCGGAAGTACGGTCAAGATCCCTATCAACATCTTACTGGATTATGCATCCTTCTCCCGAGCAATATTATTATTATTATATGATCTGCATAGAAGACAGTATTATTATATAGTAGTCATTGAGTATATCAAGCTTATATAGATAAACAGACGCAGACTTGGTGTTAAAAACTTTGTTTTACAATATATATACAAGGATTTCGATAAGGAAAAACAGCATCAGCGTATGTTTTCCAAACATTTCATTGTCCAGAAAAATGCTTGTTTCAAACATTTTCAACGTTACGACTTAGTTTATAGGAGCATATATTTTATATTTTACGTTCACCTGGTGCAATAAAAAGGGGACCGGATCTGAAGGAAATCGTCGCAAGCCGACAAGCACCACTCGTTTTGTGAAATGTTGAGTTTTTTTGTTTGTTTTGATAAGGTTGCGGTGGCGGGTGTTTCGTTTGTTTCTATCAAAAGCTTGCAACTGTTTTTTTTTTTGCTTTGTACTGTCAGATTACAAAATCGACACACAATCTATTGCAGAACGGCTTGTGAGAAGAACTGTGGAATTTTTGTTTTCGTTTTTATGACCGTAAAAACAATTGTCTCTAGTTTTTGCTAGCGACCTCACTGGAGTGTGTAAATTATATTACTGTAAAGTTCCATCAAAGTCCTTTCAGTAGTTTTTTGCGTAATAGAGTAACAATAAATCATCCTCACAAAATTTCACATTACACTAATATAAATTATAAAGGCGAAAGGCAAATATACATATGGTTCCGAAACGTGGTCGCTCAAAATAGGCCTCATTAGAAGGCTTAAAGTCACCCAAAGGGCAATGGAAAACACTATGCTCGGAGTTTCCTTGCGTGATCGAATCAAAAATGAAGATCATCAAAGTCCTTTCAGTAGTTTTTTGCGTAATAGAGTAACAATAAATCATCCTCACAAAATTTCACATTACACTAATATAAATTATAAAGGCGAAAGGCAAATATTATGACATATGGTTCCGAAACGTGGTCGCTCAAAATAGGCCTCATCAGAAGGCTTAAAGTCACCCAAAGGGCAATGGAAAACACTATGCTCGGAGTTTCCTTGCGTGATCGAATCAAAAATGAAGATATCCGCAGGAGAACCCAGCTTGCCGACATAGCACGAAGAATCAACAAACTTAAGTGGCAATGGGCAGGGCACGTTGCTCGCAGAACGCTTGCAGTTCTGGAGTGGCGACAGCGTACCGGAAAACGCAGCGTTGGAAGGCCTCCTACAAGGTGGACCGATGACCTGGTAAAGGTTTGCTGGAATCCGATGGTAGCGAGACGCACAGGATAGATCATTGTGGCGACACTTGGGGGAGGTCTATGTCCAACAGTGGACGTCTATCGACTGAAATGATGAGGCGGAAGTTAGTGTGTATATCTATTAGTAACTCCTTCACGCTCAAATAAATAACTGAACGGATTTAGATGAGCATACGGACAGATCATGTTCTGGAATAGCCCAGGACTATGTGTTCATTTGGGATCTACTTTGACGCGAGCGCACCCGCCGGTAAGAGTTAGTGTACAGTATTAGTAGGGATATACCGATACAAAAAAATTTTTGGTGCCCTACACCAGAATCATATTTAAGCAAGTGTAAAATATTATTTAAAAAAAAAACGTAAACCATCGCCTTATTGAGGTATTCAATATGAGAAAACCATTTTCACAAGAGCAGAGTTTCTGACTTCCCCAAGCATGGTAAGTATTCTAAATTATATTACAAAAAATCCACCTTTATCAAATCGAAGAACCGTTGGAAGTCATCTCATTAATATTAACAGAGACAGAACCTCATGTACTGAAATTCAAGCTCTTCATTAAGAATTAACTTAGTGAAAAGTGAGGGATTCCAAGACTACCTAAAGTCAAAGTTAAGTTAAAATAAGTGAGTTTTGAGTTGGTGAGGGGTCCGCTTTTACATGTTTTTTGAGTTATAGGCGGAAGCGACTAATTAGTGTCGCATGGTATGTTATTATTAGGAAAACCACAATCGCGGCGGTACGGGGCTCTTCGAGGAGAGGCTAGCGAGGCGCCACGACGTCCACCAGACGAAGATACTCACCGGACCTGGCCAGTTCAAATTCAGGCGGAAGAAACGCCCAAGTGTCACCTTTGTGACACAATGGAGCACGGTGGAAGTCTGCCTTGCTTGGGCAGAGCACTGCCTTGTCCTCGTAGAGGTGATCGGTGGCAGCGACATCCCACGCCCGGCCGTGGTCTGGGGAGAGAGAGAGAGAGCGGTCGTCACCTTCTCCGAAGCAGTAATGCTAGAGAAGGAGATGACCACAATCGTGAGGGAACGAACATTGTCACACCACAGTAGGGAACGAACATTGTCACACCACAGTAGGGAACGAACATTGTCACACCACAGTCGCAGCCGATGGGGACGCCACAGGCGACGCCCGTAGGTTTTCAGCTACCGCTGACGACGAGCAAAGGGTAGCTCGCTGTCTGGCCATCTGGTAAGGTCCAAGCGCGTATTCCACGCGAACCTCTCAGTGATGTCAGCAAAACCGTAGAGGCCCAGCTTGGCCGAAGTCTACTGGAGACGTGGATTTACTTCCGAAAGCGAAACCCCTGGTCCTGTAACGCAACGTAAAGGGCAAAGAGGGAACATAGGTATGGTTTTATTCAGTAAAAGTCTGACACATACATTATATCAATTTTAATATCTTAACCTTTACGCCATTACACTGAACTAAAAAAATCCCCGCTACCTCTTTTCAACTTGTACACATCGCATTCGACATCGAGTTCTCCTAACAGTAGAATCTGTTTTCACAAGGAACGCCAACTTAAATTAGAAAGCTTAACCCGACTGTGAATCTTACATCCAAGCAGAATTGGCAGCTAATGTGTTTTACTTTATACGCGTTGTTGATTTCACTAGAGTGCAAGGAATACGAAATGAGACTTAAAAGGATTTGATTTAGAAGGAAGGGGAAATAAGGAGGCATACAGTGAGATTGTCGGATATGCACTCTTGGTAGTTGTTTTCATCACTAGTTTTAATGTAGATCTAACTTCTGCTAGTGGATTTAGCTGCAGGCTGCGGTTGCAGGCTGCGAATGCAGGTAGCACACGCATGACACGCAGTCGTTGCCTGCATCCACAGCCGGGAGTGATTCCGAGGCTGAATGCACATGCTGCTAGTCGCAAATCTACGATTCAATCCAATATGAGCGCTATCGGCTCCGAGTAGCGATTATTTCGAGACTTGTCTAAACAGGTTGGAGAGACGTAACTACTTGTGCATCGACTTGCGGCCGCAGCACTACTGGTTTGCGATCGGCTGCGGCTGCAGGTCGCGGCAGCACTCGCAGCCGAAGCTCGGCAGCACTCGCAGGCGAAGCTCGGCAGCACTCGCAGCCGAAGCTCGGCAGCACTCGCAGCCGAAGCTCGGCAGCACTCGCAGACGAAGCTCGGCAGCACTCGCAGCCGAAGCTCGGCAGCACTCGCAGCCGAAGCTCGGCAGCACTCGCAGCCGAAGCTCGGCAGCACTCGCAGCCGAAGCTCGGCAGCACTCGCAGCCGAAGCTCGGCAGCACTCGCAGCCGAAGCTCGGCAGCACTCGCAGCCGAAGCTCGGCAGCACTCGCAGCCGAAGCTCGGCAGCACTCGCAGCCGAAGCTCGGCAGCACTCGCAGCCGAAGCTCGGCAGCACTCGCAGCCGAAGCTCGGCAGCACTCGCAGCCGAAGCTCGGCAGCACTCGCAGCCGAAGCTCGGCAGCACTCGCAGCCGAAGCTCGGCAGCACTCGCAGCCGAAGCTCGGCAGCACTCGCAGCCGAAGCTCGGCAGCACGTGCGGCCGCTGCCGCGTTCGGAATGGTTTTCACAAAAATTTATATACCACATAGAAAACCAGTCGTGCAGCCGCCACATGTGCTGCCTGCATTCGCAGCCTACAGCCGAGGTTCGAATAGTACCTTAATGGTAGAAAATTATCCTAATGGAACATACTCCTAGAATAAAAAAGTATAGTTATGTCCTATAAAGGCACGATTCCCCCACTCGTCTATCGTCAACCTGAGCCTGAGCATGGTTTAAAAGCTTGTTGGTTCTTCATCCAACACAATGTTTGATAAAAAGATAGCGCGAAAGGAAGAACTCCTGAACGCTCTGTTGGCATTCGTTACTTCTGTCATTCACTAACTGGTTCCAGGAATATACGTAAGTTTTTGGAAAATTCTTTCATCATTTAGAATTTTGATTAAATGTGAAAGGTTTCTAAAGGTATATTTTTTGACTTATGCGTACATTATGTAGGGCCAAATTTCACACTAAATAGCAGATTTTCAGAGGTCTTTACATATATTATATTTATGATTTTATTTAATTAGAAACCTAGATAATATCCACAAGATATGCGTTTCCAAAATATCTAGAATAAGATGTGTATAATATCGACAAGATATATACGTTTCCAAAATATCTAGAGATAGATGTGTATTATCGTACTAATCACGTAAGAGTGGTTGTATGATAAAATAGTGAAAATGTATCTCGGGTTGGACGCTCTTAAGTTCACATTCCATGTGCCAAACATCGAAAACCATTAAAATTTTCAGCGTGAAGAAGTTACGAACGTTCACTTCATACATGCAAACTATCGCCATTATGATAATTCTCCCGACCCAATCACAACAGAGATTAGCCAAGAACACGAGAGATATTAGAGTGCACAAACGCGTGCGCAAAACGCCATTTGCATTCCTGTTCCGACACATACGAAGAGAGATCGGGCGCAGGATCAACGGCTTTATGAAATTTTTGAGGCACGAGGGTATCACACCGCCAACTTTCAAACCTCGGGCTGCTACTAAAAACCCAATAGCAGTTTTTGCTTGACCCTGGAATCGAACACAGAACCCCACGCTCAGCAATCGTGCTTGCGACCACGAAACCAACAAAGCAGCTTACAAAAACAACTTAATAACATTAAAATGTGATAATTGAAATTTGAAAATATTTATTTCAGACCAATGTTAGTAAAATTAAAAATAATTATTATTTTAGACATGCATGAGCGACCACTGCTTCAAGATTTGGCTGTCCACTCTGTTCGACACCACGCCCAGAAGCTTGTTGGTGCTACTCTACTCTTTACCCGAGACCACAGAAGGCCATTCTTTTGCGAAAGAACTGCCTGGAAGTCATCCGTGCTGTGGTTGACAAACATCGTACCGCCATGGAAGCCCCAATAGGCCCCTGAACGCGTTGTTATACTGAACGCGCAGAGCATTGTAGGCATTTTTAGTGTTCATTACTTCAGTTGTGTGCCGCACGCGCTACAGGCCCGACATCATCCTGCGCATGCTGGCGGACCGGTTCAGCGGTGGGATTCTCAGATGCTGACTCGCTGGATACGACTGCACAGTCGTGTAGTAATTTGCTACCATCATTGGGAAGTCCGGTTAAAATTTCCATTAAGTTCCATCGATTTAAGGGTCGGGAAGGGGAGAGGGGAGGGTGGGCTACCCCTCTGTACCATCCCCACCCCGAGGAGCCCCATGGTTAGAGTATATTATTATATATTCATGGTTATGGTATATTCATGTTTAAAGTATGAGGTTAGGTTAGAACACTAATTTCCATTGATTTATGAGGTGGTTTGGAGCCTAAATCATAATGGTTTTTAACATTAGAAGGGAATCTGGCTTTAATGGTCACTGTTCTAACCTAACCTAACCCAAATGATGACGCAACTTGCAAGGGCAACAAACGGCAATGACTGACATGACGACTATAAAACAAAATGGCGAACAAATATTTGTTATTTTTTATGAAAAAAAAAGTAAATTTTATTGCTTATTATGCACATTAATTACATACCAAATTTAAATTATGTGAAAATATAATGATATTTAAAAAAAATTTAATGAAACACCTCCACCGTCAACGAAACGTGAAACATCAACTTTGACAGATCTACCATGACAATTTATCCAACCTAATTGACGTGTTATTTTTCAATTTATATGCAAACTTTAAAAAATTATATCCCGTAAACCGTGAGTCGCCGCAACTTAAAATATTATAAAAAGCTTTCTATTTATGAGTATAATCTACAAAAAAAAAAATAACTTCCAAATCAACCAGTCCATACAGAAAAGTTTAGCCGGAAATCTACCCGGACCTACCACTTACTGCGGACCTACCACTTACTGTTTAGCGATTGATTAATTTGACACTAGAGCTAGTTTGTAAGCTCGCAATTGTACTAACAAATATGGATGTATTCACAAGATGAACCTGAAATAAATGATTTAATATTATTATTATAATTGGACGGGTAAAACTGAAGACTGCTGAAAGACAGTTTAAAATGATAGACAGTATAAGTTCAACTACTAAAACGCTTATTGAAATGTGTGTTTTTTTTTACTCATTCGCTGCATCGATGTCAGCATAGAAATGATACAATTGATATATATGATACGAGCAAACCCGTACGAGTTTGCTCGTACAACAATATATTGTTCATTGTAGTTTTTAAACTTTGTTTACTTATCGTTCCAATATGACGGCTAGACGTGTTCAGAACCTGGAAGAGCTGCGAAATTGTTAGAGAGAGTTACCGCGGACTTGGATCGCAAAAGACAACTGAAGGAAAACGGGTGGATTTTACTCAGGAAAAATCTGACACTCTTTTTCGCTCCACTCAGCGCGAGAGAAGTTATTTAATAATTTCTCAACCAAAAAAAAAACCAACAACTAAAATTTTGTCACATTCAATAATTGTTCAGCGCAATCTAATTTCTAATTCAATCGTTTGTTACAGCAAATCGCTTAGTTAAACTCAGTATTCAAATGAGTCATGTGCAATTCCAATCGTATCCCATTGAAAACTAAATCGATTTCCAATTTTGTTCATGGAAACAATAATATCTGATCACATTACACGATCAAATTCGGTTTCCGCATAATTTCTGTTGAATCATAATGTGAGTACGACTAAGCACAAATTGTTTATATATAGGAATGTAAAAATTATCTTGGACGATGACCTGCGACAGGCAATGGTCGTATATACCCCCAAACCTGTTATCATGTGCTAAATTGAAACACCATCTTAAAAAAATACTAAAAAAACATTATCTGTCACTGTGTCCGTAGATTAACAGGATTGTGTATGAACAGTGAAAATAGTCCATGGATGTAGAATGTGGGATCGTTTGATTTCGGTGTATTAGTATAGTTAGGGTGTATTAGTATATTTATATCATGTTGTTAGCTTAGCATACATTTATTGTCAAGTCTTAATAAAAAAAAATAAAAAAAATATTGTAAAAATGTGAAACGAGAACAACTGCCGACAAACTGTTTTACAGTTTGGCAGAATTTTTGTAATGTATAATGTAAGCAAATTTTGAATAAAGTAAATAAAAAAATATATATATTATTTTTAATAAAAATGAATGACAGTAAGTGGCCATGGCGTATCATCAAAGAATCTCCCGTGTATCGTCAACCTGAGCTGGGTTTTAATAATAATAATAAATTGTGAAGGACGGTACGGTTGACATCTGTCGGGCATGTCACCGACCGGGTGAATCAATCCGCCACATTATCTCTGGTTGTTCTCGTCTAGCTAACGGGGAATACTTGCAAAGACACAACCTTGTAGCCAGGATTATCCATCAGCAACTTGTTCTAAAGTACTCTCTTGTGGAATCGGAGATGCTACAGATATGTGCCCGACCCAGTTCTCGATAATGGCGATATCACGTTATACTAGGATCGGTCCATCATCACTGACAGGACTATTGTAGCCAATAAGCCTGATATAGTGGTGGTGGACCGAAGCGAGAGGCGTGTAATGATTGTTGACATATCCGTTCCGCATGACGAGAACCTCGTGAAAGCCGAGAAAGACAAACAAATCAAGTATATTGACTTGGCTCGCGAGGTTGTCGACATGTAAGATGTAGACTCTGAGATCATTGTACCGATAGTCGTGTCAGCCAACGGCTTGATAGCCAAGAGCCTCGACCAACACCTTAGGAGGCTCGCGTTAGGCTGCCGGATCAAGGGTTTGATTCAAAAAGCGATAACTCCTGGACACGACTCATATTGTTAGGAGGTTCCTTTCTCTGGTGCCCACCGCCGCACCGGTAGCTTGGACCCTGTTCCCGATACCGGTGGGACACTATGTTTTATATTTTTAAATGTTTTTTTTATTATTGAAATATTTAAAAATATAATTTACTAGCTGTGCCCCGCGGTTTCACCCGCGTTTTTCTCGTTTCCGTGGAAATACCGAGATAAATATAGCCTCCCTCAATAAATGGACTATTGAATATTTAAACAGTTTTCATATCAGATCAGTATTTCCCGAGATTACCGCGTTCATAACAAACAAACTTTTCAGCTTTATAATATTAAGAAAAATATAAATTAAGTTAAATTGTATAAGTCGCAGGCAATAGCTGTCTATCTGTTCGACATTCAGCCAGACACATAAGAATTACGACTATAGGCGGGAGTGTCCGTCCACTTTAAACCGGGTTAAAATATTATTTTAAAGTACTTCTGAGTAAATTATATTTTTCGTTTTATTTTCTTGTGGCAGAAGAATATATTGATTGTTTCCGCAACCTGATCTTGACAACGCGACATATAGTTGGCCGTGCGAAGAACAGTCTTGCCGTAAATCTAATCCTACATATTTAAATGTTTGCCCCTGTGATTTATTTATCGTTACGGCAAAAGATAATTTAATTGGGAATTGGACTCTTTTAAAATGAAAAGGCAAATCATTTGGAATCATTGGGATCCGAGGTATAAGTACTGTTTGACCAACCGCTGGACCAGTCAAAACTGTTGCAACGATCACGTTATTGCGAAGAAATTTAATCTGAAGTCGAGTCCCGTTACATAAATTTGGTGGCTTAAGATTTCTAAGTAAAATAATTGGGGCACCAATTTTTAACTTGAGAGAATGTGGGGGGAGGCCACTCGGGTTTAAAGAATTAAGAAATTCCTGTGGATAATGGAATGCATCTTCTTGATCTCATCAACAAATTTATTTCGAAAAAGATTATTACAGGATTCTATGTTGATAAAAAACTCTATGGCCCATAACTCATTAATAGGTACCAACTCTTAACATCTTACACACGTGATAACTTTTAAACGAAATATCCGATTGAGATGAAACAAAAAGTATTTTACTTCTACATAAATACTCTTGATAACATAATGCTTAATTTCGATAAAGATTAATATTACGATACATATTTAACGTAGTTTTTTTTTCTTCAGACGATTTAATAATTATTTTGAACACAAAATCGGTTATTGTGATTAAACCATGATAGCTAGATATATGTTCTCGCGGACTTTTTTGTAGGTCTTAATGGGATCTACAAACCCGTAGTACATCATTTTGTTCTATTGTCAATAGTTTTTGCAGCGCACGCAAAAATAGGTTTTCGATTTTACACCTTGTGTTACAAAATAGCAATTTTATTACGGATCCCTAATTTTGAAAAAAAAAAACATAGCCTATAGCCTTCCTCAATAAATGGACTACCCAACACTGAAAGAAACATTCAAATCGGACCAGTAGTTCCAGAGATTAGCGCGTTCAAACAAACAAACAAACAAACAAACTCTGCAGCTTTATAATATTAGTATAGATAGTATAGATATGTATATACTAATGAATAAACGGAATAATAACCTGTGGCAACACCAACAACGTCAAGTGACAAAAAATTCCCAGAACCGTTTTCGACAAATAAAATTTTTTTAAAAGCAATTTTTCAATCCACAATTACAACAGCCAACAATAAAATAAACCAAGAACCTAATAAATCAAACATCATGACGAAATACAAAGTATGTATCCAAACAAAACCACAATAAACGTGAGAGACAACTGCTGTCACATATGATACCGAAAATGGGAATTATAATTTGTGAAAGAAGATGTTGACGAGAGTGGCAGCTCGAAGAGCACGCCCCCCACCTCCAGGCTCGTCGCTCAGCTCCGCCTCGTCGCTCAGCTCCGCCTCGCCGCCGCTGGAACCCAGCCCCATCGTGAGTGCTGTGACATCGACCGCGGTAGTTGCGTCGAGCTCCGACGAGTACTTCTCTCCGCCGACGACTCCACCACCTGCGCGTCGACGGGGAGGACGCCAGCCGCCGAGCGGCTTAGGACCTCGAGGCCCACCGGCTTCCAATAGGGTCCCAGCTTCCGGCGGAAGTGTGCAGCGCATGCGATGGACGAGATCTATCAACGAGAATGTCATGCGCTCATACTATGGGGCTACAGAGAGAGGAAACAACCTGACCGCGTACTGTGTTCGGATGCTCTCTTTGTTTCAGGTGCTTGAGCCAGCCGTCAACGTTTCGGCTCAACGACTGTCGGACCAGGTGCGGGTCATCCAGCGTAACTATATGTTGGACGATCGAATTCAAAAAGTTTTTGGAATCAAATTTCATCATTTAGAATCTTGATTAAATGTGCATATTTTCTTTATTTTTTTAATTTATGAGTACACTATGAAGGGCCAAAATTCACGCAAAATAACAAATTTTTACAGGTCTTTCTATACTGGATTAATTTTTATGATTTAATTTCAATAGAAATCTAAATTATAATTAAAAACATGACGTGTGTAATAATGTTATTTAGCCTCACGCTAGAGCGGTTGTATAAATATATGACTGTACCTTCACAGTATATTTACGAGAACATTTTGTATGTACATAAAAATATAAACATGTTTAAAAAATACAGGTTTGACGGGTGAGAGAGAAAAAAACGACACGAGACATAGATCGTAAACCGGAACTACTGTTCACTTCTTCTATCTCGTAAAATTAAAGATCACCCGATTCACCATGGAAGTTTTTACTCCGAGGAAATGTACCCAGGAAGAGTACAAGGCCGTTCTCGAGCAAGCATCAGAACAATCATCTTTAACTAAGCCGAACATGAGATGTATTAGGTGCAAGGTAACTGTGACGAAGAACCAAATTAACATTGTGGCACACTGCACCTTTGTATTCAACATGACAGAGAGGATTGCATATATCCACGGTGACCAAATTCGCCATTTATCAGATCCAGAATTCACAGCCATGTCCCTTGACAAGATACCGGCCCTGCAAAGCTTCATTCGGGAGCAACGGGGGATTCCAATAGAGCTCCCATTCACATCAGAAGCTAGGAGGGCAGTTTTCGTTCCTATGAACAAGTCCGTTGCGGCGGGGGTTGTACTAGCTTTCTTTAATGGAGATCGGGATCCTATTGAAAAGGTTTTATCAATTTATGGATCAGATACTGGAGAAACTGCTGATGAGATCAACCGAGTCATGACTACCTACTACCTCTGTTGTCTGAAATACATCACCGACGTAAACTTTGATACGGTTGTTGCCGAGGGTCAGGAAGAGCATATAACTTACATGCTAGATGATCAGAGCTGTGTGCCAACTGTTCTTCAGGCCAGGTATGAAAAACTGAAAGACACTAAGTTTCCAATTCCTCAGGGGATACTGGCGTTTCATGCTGTATACGGAGCATACATCCTTTGCCGCCCAGTTGCAAATAAGACAGAGTTCAGGCTCTGGATTACAAAGAGATATAGTGCTTTCCTTTCGTCCATACAGCAGGCATCTGAAAATGCAAAATACTTGGATTTGCAGAATGGCGGTTCACGGGTCAATCAATTGGCTGTGTCTCGCCCCACTCTAAGAAAAGCAGTGTATTCCATTGTCAAAGGACAATACGAGGATATCCGAACTGCTGCGGTTAAGACTCACGTCAAAATGTTGACCGCCCTTTCAGAGATGACTACTTACGCTCTGGTGAACCGTGTTCTTGCAACTGGGGGAAATGTTATCCTATTAAAACCCTTAACTAATCAGGTCATCAAGTTTTTAAAAGAAAAGAGGGCAGTTGAGGAGATCCTCGAGAGTGAGGGGTTCACACGTGAAGAAATCATTTACATACATCTTTTCAAGCCGCATTTTCAGTGCTTCAGAGCGGCTGACTACGCCGACCTTGTTCAGACTGCATTCGTCATTGAGGAGTACTTAGATCCGAAAAATAAGTCCCTTGAGCGATATCGAGCCAAGACTGACGGTGTAACGGTGAACATCAAACAAGTACGGGCCTTCCTTAATGCCCAAACTAGTACATTGAGTTGTGCCTTGGATGATAAGACCAAAGAGGAACTCAGAGAGCATTATGGAGGGTCCATCGACGACATGATTAAAGACGCCGAGCAAGTTATGAAGATAGTAACCAGGCAGTCACGTCTTGACTAGAGTACTACTGCACCTTCCCTTTATAGATACGAATTAATTCTTTGATATATGTGCCTTACAATTAGGACTCGAAAAAAAAAAAAAAAAAAAAAAAAAAAAAAAAGGACGTGTGTTGTGCCTCAAGTATATTTAGCGACTGGTTTTGTGGGAAGAGTACTTCCTATTAAATATATAATTGACTTAAGCATAGCTCGTCTCAACATACCGCCCACCAAAAGACCTGTAGGTCTTTTAAGAAACAATGAATTATATAAACCTGTTGGTGGGGTGTACGATTTTAATACCTATTTAACATGCATAAAGAATGTGTATCCACAAAAAAAACAATTAATTTTTAAAAAGCATATTCAAACAAACAGTGTAAATCATTTGAAACTTTACAGATGGTCAACTGTAAAGTTTTCCTCTGAAATTAAATATCATATTAGGTTTCATTGAGAGGCAATGGACATAACTTAGTTACAGTTCTTTTTGTTACGGAACTACCACTTTTGACACTATATACCCGCGTTAGACCGTCTGGACCGGGATGCTTATCGACGATTCGTCCCAAGGACCATTTTCCAGGTGGCAGATTATCAGTTTTTATCAAGACTATATCTCCGATTTTAAATTCTTCTTCTCTTTTATGCCACTTAGGACGCTGTTGGAGTCTGGATAAATATTCATCTTGCCATCGTCGCCAGAAGTCGTGAACAATTTTCTGTGTATGTTGCCAGCGAGATAAGCTAGACAGTCTTATGTCTTTCATATCAGGTGACGGTACAACAATAGGTACCTCCCCAATTAAAAAATGTCCTGGTGTGAGTGGGTTCATGTTGTCTGGATCAGTGTCGTCGATAGGACATAACGGACGGGAGTTCAAGCAGGCTTCCACTTGGCAGAGTATCGTCGTCATCTCTTCATATGTCAGGTGAGTTGTTATGATTCTTTTCAGGTGGTATTTTATGGATTTAACACCCGCCTCCCATAATCCACCGAAAGAGGGACTGTAAGCGGGAATGAAGTGCCATTGAGTACCTTCTGTGGCTAGTGTTTCTGCAATTTTTCCAGTAAACTGTAGGCTTGCTTCTTTCCAGGCATCTCGGAGCTCTTTGTCAGCTCCCACGAAGTTACGTCCTTGATCACTCCATAAATGATTGCATTTACCTCTCCTGGCAACAAAGCGTCTGAATGCGCCTATAAACGCTTCCGAAGTAAGATCACTTACGAGCTCAATATGGATTGCCTTCGTGGACATGCAGATGAATATAGAAACGTAGGCCTTTGTTGATTTGTTTCCTCGGCCTTTAGATAATAAAATTTGAAAAGGCCCTGCGAAGTCTACACCACTATTTAAGAATGGCCTAGTGGGAGTTACTCTCTCATCGGGTAAATCACCCATAATCTGAGCTCTAGAGGTAGCACTAAGTCTAGCGCAAATGATGCATCTGTGAACATATTTCTTGGCTATTGATTTTGCCTTTAAAATCCAGTATTTTGAACGTAAATAGCATAACATCAGTTGAATTCCTCCGTGAAGTGTCTTATGATGCGCGTCGGCTATAATCAGAGGTGTCAAGGTGTTTTTATTTCCGAGGATAATTGGATGTTTTCTTTCATCAGGTAAGTCTACGTGTCTGAGGCGTCCGCCCACCCTGAGGATATGTTTATTATCAAGATAGGGGGCGAGGGATCGTAACGGACTTCTCCTTTTCACTTGTTTATTTATCTTTAATCTTTCTATTTCTTCCATATATTCTTCTTCTTGAACTCTTTTAATACAAATCGTCAGTGCATCTTCTAATTCTTGTGTAGTTATTTGTTTAGTCACGTTCACATTGCCCTTATAGTTCAAGAATCTTTTGCAGTAACGAACAACCTTAAGTAACTCTGATAAGTTGTTCATATTTTCAAATTGTGTAGTTATAGACTTCTCTTGTTCTTCTGCGCAGAGGTGAGTAATAACCTTTTTTGTTTTAATTTCCATGTCTGTTGTCATTACTTGTTGTTTACTAATCTTTATTTTCTTTTCAGATAACCAAACAGGCCCTTTCCACCACAAGTCACATTTCTTCAGTTCGGACAGCAACATTCCTCGAGAGGCTATGTCTGCGGGATTGTCACTCGACTGTACATGGTACCAACGCTTGTTATTTAGGTTTTCTACAATTTCGACGACACGGTTGGCAACAAACGTTTTCCATCGATTGGGATCACCACATAGCCACGCTATAACTATAGAGGAATCTGTCCATGCATACATATCTGAAGTTGGGATTTTCATAGCTAGCCCAATTTGTTTCATGAGCTTTGAGAGAAGTAATGCACCACATAACTCTAGTCTTGGTAGGGATATTGTTTTCAGGGGTGCTACTCTTGTTTTAGCAGCAATGAGGTTTATTTCAACCTTGTCATTTGTTTCAGTTCTCATATAAACTGCTGCGGCGTAAGCTCGTGTCGAAGCGTCACTGAATCCATGAATTTGAATATTTGTTTTGTTTGCTTCTGTGGTACCAAGCCATCTGTTCAATTGTATATCGTTCACGATTGCAAAATCTGACCTTATCCTATTCCATTCCTTACGCAATGCGTCATCTACAATCTGATCCCAGGTCACCCTTTCGAGCCATAGCTTCTGTAACAGTATTTTTGCCATTACGGTACTCGGTGCAATCCAACCAAGTGGATCGAATATCCTTTGTAAATCAGATAAAATACTTCGTTTTGTTACGTAAGTGTCTTCAGATGCAGGTAAAGTCAGATTATATTGAAATGTGTCTGTTTTAAGGTTCCACACAATACCCAATGCCTTTATTGTTCCATCAAAATTCATATCAATATGTGCGTTCGTTGACCTTTTTTCTTCATCTATTGATTTCATAAAATAAATATCATTTGATGACCATTTTGTGAGTTGGAAACCACCTCTTTGTAGTATGTTCGTAACAGTTTTGGCCAGAGAAATAGCAGTTTCGGTGTCATCACCTCCGTCAAGCCAGTCATCCATATAAAAATTACCCTTGATGGATTGCACAGCGAGTGGTTCCTCTTCTCCTTCATCATCAGCTGTTTGGTGAAGGGTTCGAACAGCCAAATATGGTGCAGATGCTGTGCCGAATGTGACCCTTAGCAAACGGTATTCTTGAAAAGCATCACCTTCATCGGGTCTCCAGATAATGCGCTGGAAGTCTGCGTCTTCGCGAGTTACCAATATTTGGCGATACATCTGTTTGATGTCGGCCATGAAGCAGACCCGCTTCATTCTCCATTTCATAAGAAGATTTCTTAAATCATCTTGCAGCTGCGGACCTACCAATAGTTCTTCATTTAGTGAAATGTTGTTTGTTCCTTTGCAGGAAGCGTCAAAGACAACTCGTGTTTGAGATGTCTCCTTGTCAGTTCGAACTACAGCGTGGTGAGGTAAGTACACCGATATTGTTTCCTTTTCTCTCTCAGGTATTCTTTCCATATGTCCTTGTTCTAAGTATTCATTAATCACTTTTGTGTATTCTTTTTTCAGGTCTGGTGACTTCTTAAACTTCCGCTCGAGTTGTAAGAATCTTTGTTTCGCTATCTCCTTTGTATTTCCTTCAGGTGTTCGTAACTTTGTACTTGTGCTCGTGTCATTTATTTGTGGACTGTAAGTTTTGAACGGTAATTTGACTATGTACCTTCCTTCTTGATTTCTAGTTGTTGTTTTCTGGTAGATATCTTCGCAAATCTTTTCTTCTTTTGTTAAATGTCTGTCCTTGTCAATCTCTATTTCCCATATCGATTTCAAAATTTCATCCACGTCGACTTGGTGATGCATAACAAGGTAGGTATCATTTTCTGGTTTCTCACAGATATCTCCGAAAATAATCCAACCCAGGTTGGTTTTTTGTGCAGTTGGAGTACCTGGTGGACCTTTTATTAGCTCCGGCTGTATAATCTGTGCATATTCTTTGACTCCTAATAACAGATCTATGGAACCAGGTGTTAAGTAACTTGGATCAGCCAAGTTCAGCCCGTCGATGTGAGGCCATGTCTGATTGATAATTGTTTTGGTGGGAATCTTAGTGGTCAGTTGTTTTGACATCACGTAGGCTTGGATCGGTAAACTATAATTATGATCCCACTGTGATCTTATGTTAAGCTGTACCACGTGCTTGATCTCTGTTCTCGAAGATCCCACTCCTACAACACATCCCTTGAATGGTTGTCGCTTCAGTTTCAATAGTTGAGTTGCTTTCTCGCTTATGAATGTAGCTTGAGAACCTTGGTCTATTAGCGCGCGTAGTGAAATGATTTGACCCTCTGCATTTGATGCTTTCACTATAGCGGTTGCTAACAGTGCTATTCCATGTCTAGTAGTATGATGCGACGCGATCACTGTGTTCACTTGAACTGCTTCCTTCTCTTCTACTACATGCTGCGAAGCCAACGGTTGTGAGGTGCTAGGTGTAGCCGCTGGTTCTGTGTTCTTAGTCTCATGTAGTAAAGAATGATGACGTCGGTGACATTTCTGACAAGACACTCGTAGATTACATTTCTTTACAGAGTGCCCAAGTCCTAGACAGTTAAAACATAAATGTTTGTTCTTGACAAATTCGGTTCGTTCGTCGAGCTTCATATCAATGAATTTCTTGCAGTGACACAACGTGTGATTTTCTTTGCACATAATGCATGTCTTGTCTTTATTTGGTGAGGCAACATGGTAAGAACGTTCTTTGACTTGCTTCTCTTTTGTGTTATTACTAGTGGTAACGCCGGTAACTAACTCCAAGGTGCGGAACTTGGACTCCATGAAGGTCTTTAATTCCTTCCAAGTAGGCAATACTTCGCTGTCTTCCTTATAGGCAAACTCTTCCCAGCCCCTATGTGTCTCTGGGTCAAACTTCTGAACGAGTAGAAATATTATTATATGATCCCAAGAGCCTGTAGTTATTTTTAAATTTTCTATGTTATTAAGGCATTCTGTAGTGGTATCTAACAAGCCTTTTAATTGGGCGGCTGATTGCGAAGTCATTTTCTTTTGATAAAATAACCTTTTCATGATACAGTTCAATATTATGCGTCTGTTACCATACCTTTTATTCAAAACATTCCATGCAGTTGCGTAATTACTAGATGTCACTTGTATATGAGTCAATAACGCCTCAGCTTCTCCACTTACACTGGTTTTTAAATAATGTAATCGCTGTACATCACTGAGGTTATTATTTTCATGCACCAAGGAAGTAAACAAATCTTTGAAAGTTGGCCATCCTTCATAATTTCCATTAAACTTAGGTAATTCTATTTTTGGTAAATGCACAATATTTTGCGACGCATATGTTACATTCATACTTGAATTTCGCAAATCCATTGATGTCTGTTCCGTTAACGACGTAAGCATATCCTTCAAATCACCTTGTAATGTGCTGTATAATTCTTCGTAAACAAAGAATTCTTCGTTCAAAAAGTACGGCAAAACTCCCTTTTGTTCCTTGGGCGTTATCTTTACTAACCCGTCATGTGCATTCTTGAATGACATCCAATATTCATCGATAATTTTCAGTCGTGCTTCAATATATCCTTTTGTCAATCTTCCCTTTGGACACTTTTTTAAGTTTGTTTGCGTTTTTTGCAGTAAATTAGCACCATCTTCTAACACCGCGAGATACTTCTGTTGTTCCTGCGTAGTATTCATAATTGATTTGATATATTTTTGTAAACAAATCTTCAAACAAATTATTCGAAAATCTTGTAATCCTCCGTAATAACACTAATTACTTAGTTGCAAACATATCACAATTCATCGAGATCGAGGCGTTTTTTTTCTAAGAATCCTTATCGCTGTGGAATGCGGTTCTTTTGTTCAATCGACCAGATGTTTTTCGCTCCGTAGTTTTTGCATTCGGCTCGAATACGACCATATGTTAATGTGTATAAGGTTCACTTTACTTTGTAGGGGATTCAAAATAAAAGGACGTGTGTTGTGCCTCAAGTATATTTAGCGACTGGTTTTGTGGGAAGAGTACTTCCTATTAAATATATAATTGACTTAAGCATAGCTCGTCTCAACAGATGTTCATAATTTTAATACTAGGAACAAACACAAATTTGTGGTTCCTACAACCAGGCTGAAAAAAATAGGGGGCTCATTTAGATGCCAATGTATACACTTCTATAATAAACTTCCTAGTCATATTCAACAACTAAGCCTTAATAAATTCAAATTATTTTTAAAGCGAAAACTTTGCCAAAAGGCTTTTTACACTATAAAGGACTATGTTGAGGACCAAAAGGCTTGGGATTGACCTGCTCCAGTACGCACTGCAACTGTTGTCTTATTATTATTATTTATTCTTTTGTTTTTATTTTTAAATGTGTTTTTTATTATTTATTACAACTCGATATTGTAGATTATTTTTATTTTGCAATTAGACTTTTTTTTTTCTATTAATTTTTGACAAAAATGTTTACTTTGCTAAAGTATTACATTTTGTAAACTATATTTTTCCTTTTATTATTGTGAACGTGAGGACTATGTTGATTGTTTTTTTTTTTTTTCCTTTTCAGTAATTTTAATGTATGTCTGGCAATTTGAGTATTTTTTGCGGCCTACCCAAATGTCCTTTCCTTGGTATTGTTCGTCAAGTCGTTGAGCTCCTTAGTAGTCCTGAGTTGAGCTTTACGAATACTGACAAATGCTTGCACTGACTGGACAGGTCCACTCAAATCTGTATGGTTCTTTCTTCAAAAGACCATTTCAGACAAATCTGCATGGTTCTCATGTGATTTGACCATTACATATTTACTGTATGGACTTTAAAAGAGACTTTGACCCCTGAGTTTGTTTCGGTGTTTCTTCTCAGGGTAGTCAGCTAGGAAACACCGGCCTCATCTAGTTTAAAAATGACGAAAAAAAAATTGACGTGTAAAAGTGTTTTTTAAACCTATTTACAAAATAAATATCATTTATCATTTATATATATATATAATAATTGTACCCAGTGGCGTGCCAGATACCTTTAAAGGGGGCAAGCCAAGGAACCTTGACTTATCTACTACCTACCCAAGTACCCATTTACCTAATATTTCGAATAAAAAAAAACTCGCGCTATAATCCGCCGTCACGTATCATCAGTGCAATATCTCTTGCTGTAATGCTGATTAATTGCTACATTTTCATTTGTTATTAATAAGATAGAAATTAAGTATACATCATACCTGTATCATAAATGATTTAAAATATGTAAGAGCCATCTATTGATATTTTTTGGCAACTCTTGCTCGCTCACAACAAAATTCTAGTTGGCTACTTCTGAATAATCCACTAGATGGCGCACAAAGTAGTAATCAATGAAATCAATCATTTGTTTACGATATTGATATGTAATATAATTAGCATAGCAAATACTCACAATTTAAACAGCCTTAAAGTATACAACAGCATAGCCGTTCTTCGATTCTTTATCACACACTTAGAAATTTCATCACATAACTGTTGAGAACACGGATATCGGTCGAGAAATAGAACCAAGTTTTTGTTCGCGGTTTACCAAAACTACAGAATGAAATAACAGCATTTGAGAATTCTGATGTCTTTTCATAGCACCAGCGAAGTTATTTAAGTCATTATAACCTGATGTATTCCAAGCATTCTTATCGTTTGAGAAAAATATGCAACACGAATGAAACTGCCTATTATGTGATTTAGTTTTCTGAGAAATATTCAAATCAGGGGTAGGTTTAGGCGAAGTTACGAGATCATATTATTATTTATCTCTAAAAGTCAAAGTCTTTACCTGGCCAAGTATTTTTTCCACACATTTTAATCCGTCACAAGGAACAATTGCATGTATTTCCGAATTCATTTCAAAGATAATAAACTTTAATCACTTCAAAACCAAGTAAGTTACAGTAATAACTAATCATAAAACTTTAAATGACAGAAATCAAAAATCTTTGTTAACAAAACACACGTAAAAGTAAACACGATTTAACCGCTCAAAGCAAATTTGAACTAATTTGTTTGCGGAACTGTTTTACGCGTCATAGATAGAGGGCGTCTCGGAGTTTGCGTAGTAAAAGTGCGCGTTGTAGTAAAATCCATTGATCAAAAATTTCAAGCCCAGACTATTTTAAAGAAAAAATGTTCGATGAGTACTTGCACACAGTATCAAATTTTACTCACACAGACTCACATTTTTATGTTTTTATAGGGAAAAGTGAGATGGCAGATCAAGCCTCATAACAAGCCTTTGCGCCAGACAGAGGCAGCAACACACTAGTGTTCATCTCTTTTTTTTGTTAAGTGTTAGAGTGAGATCGGAGAGATTGCGCTCAGAGCGGCAACATTGCATAATGTGCATGTCCTCGCGGCCTCGTTCGGTCCGTATGGATATCGTGCGTGAATGAACACGAAATGGCAACAGCGCGTAAACGCGGAGACGCGCGAAGTTTAAAAATTAGAGTTTTATTTATTTTAATTTAATTCATTTGTTGTGTTCTATGATATAGATGACTGTGGTGTGGTGAGGTATTATTTTCACATCAAGCCAGGCTTTTTATCTTGTATTGCTCGCACGTCGCTGATTGTACCTACAAAAGGGCGCTCTTAACTTAAATTATTGATTAAATGAACAAAGATATGTATTTTTGTTTGTAATGAATAAATTGAAAAACTACTGGACCGATTTCAAAAACCCCAATATCGATAATAAATAGAAACCTCAATGTTGATTTGGAATAGTCTGTAAGGATATTATTAGGAACAAAATAAATAAATTCTTTCACCATTAGAATGCTACTTTATCACTGAGTGACATCTATACTAATATTATAAAGAGGTAAAGTTTGTTTATTTGTTAGTTTGTTTTTTTTTTGTTTGTAGGAGGTAATCTCTGAAAGTACTGGTCCGATTGCAATTTTTTTTTACCGATAGAAAGCTGCTTTATTCCTGAGTAACATAGGCTATATTCGATGTACGCGAGCGTAGCCGCGGGCAAAAGCTAGTAGGTTATATATTTTCTAGTAAATTAAAAAAGTAAACAACTTTCAACCGAAGAAATCAGAGCAAAGCATTTATTTTAAATATAACACTTACAGGCACTTTTGAATTACTAAGAAATTGTCAGTCTGTAATACCGGCGCTGCGTTATTATTTTATCGTTTTAAATAACTCAACATACCTTTTCGTTGTTTATTTTTAGTTTATACGATTGTGTGAGACACGAGTAAACGTTTTTTCTTTCTTTCAGTCAAAAAGATGAAAACACATTCCAAATCATAGATTTTAGTTGAGAAGCGTCGCAAGAAACTATCGACACTCTTTGAAAATACACGTTGTGTATTACAAAGAACCCATGTATTAGATTTGATATTTCTTGTTACATTTATTAAACAATAAACACTAATTAAAAAAATCAGTTCAAAAATTAAAATAAACCATGGCCAATCAAGAGATGACCATCTCAACTGATGGCGTCATCTGAAAATCGTTTATCTATTGTGCCTGAATTATTTTGATAGCATTATTGGAATGCGTGCGACAGATTCACCGACAGACGGTATTCGCATAAGTCATATGCAAGCCTTGTCGGATACTCGATTGAACACAAATCGATTCGGAATTGGAGTACTAGCTTGTATACAATATCAAAAGCTGTCAATACCATAATCTGGCCGACGTCTTCACGGTCACGTCCTACGTCGAGCTAACGCATCCAAGTAAATATATAGCGGTTTTGGAGATTTGTGGCGTAGTGCTTTTAACTGTTATGCTGATATATGAATGTCTAGACCTAGAGCCATTTGTATCTGAAGAAACCACAATCTGTTAATTACTTAAAGTTAACTTAACTCAATGGGACGGAGATCAATACTAAAATGGCCACAAAGCGACTTTTTTATTATTATTATCCATAGGTCTATACCCTGCTCAAGAATTATAGGCCCATCTCACTTCTGAGTCATGTCTACAAGCTGTTTTCCAGAGTCATCACGAACCGTCTCGCGCGCAGGTTCGACGACTTCCAGGCTTTAGCACTATAGACCACATACACACGCTACGGCAGGTTATACAGAAGACCGAGGAGTATAATCTGCCTCTCTGCTTAGCGTTTGTGGATTACGAGAAAGCCTTTGATTCGATTGAGACTTGGGCTGTGCTGCAGTCTCTACAACGGTGCCAGATTGACTATCGGTACATCGAGGTGCTGAAGTGTTTGTACGAAAACGCCACTATGTCAGTCAGACTGCAGGACCAGACCTCGAAACCTATCCTCCTGCAGCGGGGTGTGAGGCAGGGAGACGTCATTTCTCCGAAACTGTTCACGGCCGCAATGGAAGATGTCTTCAAGGTTCTGGGCAATGGAAAGGGCTATGCTCGGAGTTTCCTTGCGTGATCGAATCAGAAATGAAGATATCCGCAGGAGAACCAAGGTTGCCGACATAGCGCGAAGAATCGCCAAACTAAAGTGGCAATGGGCAGGGCACATTGCTCGCGGAACGGATGGCCGTTGGGGCCGAAAGGTTTTGGAGTGGCGTACCGGAAGACGAAGTGTCGGAAGGCCCCCTACAAGGTGGACCGATGACCTGGTGAAGGTTGCGGGAATCCGATGGATGCGAGACGCACAGGATCGTTCGTTGTGGCGACGTTTGGGGGAGGCCTATGTCCAGCAGTGGACGTCTATCGGCTGAAATGATGATCCATAGGTCTGATTGTTCGTCAGGATTGTTACCAGTGGGCCACCACTGCTTTCAAAACGGTGAAGGAAAACATCGTGAAGAAACCGGCATGTCCTAGAACCAAAAATTTGAATATTAGTGACATCCATCCACACTGGGCCCGATTGATGGATTACGGCCCATTTCCTCTCCTAGGAAGTCCCAACATTGGGAACATTATAAATCTGATTATGCTATAATTACTTATGCTATCCATCGGACAATGTTAATCGTAACGGCCTCGACTTATAAGTAATACGTCGTATTATGAGACATTATGCAGTAATGCTAACGAAGGAGATGGCCGCAGCCGTAAGGGAACAGTCATTGTAGCGGCACGAAGTTAGATATGAAAGCGAAATCATACGTATAAAGTTAGCTGCAAAAGCAAAACCATACGAGTGACATTTAGAAGTTGTCAGCACACAGTTGTTCTCCCTCCGTCGTACAGTTTAGTTGGTATTTCAGTAACTATTGTAAACATATATATATATCCGTGATCCAATATAGTATTGAGTGAAAGTTATTTCTGTGTTTCCTTAAATCTCCAAATTGAACACCCTTTCTGAATAGACTACAGTGACACACGTAGCATACACACAACATACGAACTCTGAACAATCAACCCTAAATTAGAGTCAAACTCTAAACTGGTGAACCCGACGTGATCAAAAACCGACGTGATCAAAAACCGACATAATAGACCCGAAAATAAAGTGAACAAAAGTTTTTTGAACTCTCGTATAAAATGGCTCATCCAAATTCACCCGCTTTGATTACAATGGCTGGAAAATGCGTGGTAACAACTGGAATGGAGACCGGGGGAGGAAGAGCAACTGTCACTGCAGCTCCAACCGTCCCCGCAGTACCAGACTGCGCAGTCATCTCCGTGACTTCACGTTTCCCGGAGTTTTGGACCAAGATGCCTAGACTGTGGTTCGACCAACTTGAAAGCGTCATGGCTCCGCAGAAACAAGGTGACGAAGCCAAGTACTACCTTGTCATTTCCAAACTGAACATGGACGTCCTTCAAGAAATCCGCCAAATCAAGATAAATAAATACCTGAACTTGAAAGACCGTTTGAACCCTCCTTGAACCTCACGCCCCAGCCACTGCTTTGGGCGTCGGGAGGTGCAGGACGGTCCCCGATGTGGGCTTGTGGATATCAAATAATAAGTAGCTCACCATCTGGTCGTCTGGTAAGGACCGAGCCCAAATTGTTGTCACGTAGTATGTCGTGTAGTCGTGTTCCACGCACGCCTCAAAGCGGCCTCGTAAGGCCCAGCAGGGCCGATGCCCGCTAGGATCACAGGGAATTTCTGAATGGAAAACCGTGGTCCTATAATGCAAAGGGCAACTGAAAGGCACAGGTGTGGTTTTAGTCAGTCAAATTTCCAAATTTTACTTTTTATCAGCATCCAGGGCGAGCAGATAACAGAAGAATTAGAGATAGCTTATTTTGAATTTAGTTCAATTTGAGAACTTTGGTGCCATTAGGAACCTTGCTTGTTTCGAAAGACATCACTTTTGTTAGAGTGAGTTGAATATTTCCTATGCTGACATAGGAGTGTTGATGAGAAAGGAGAAAACTGTCAGACCAGTCTTCGAAGATAGTGTAAATTTGCTCATGTTAGTCCTACAGAAAAAACAAAGCAATTTTCAAATAGTTCAACCTTTCTACCATCCGTCAAAAAAACAAAAATTTAACAACACGAATAAGAAAAACAATAAGTTCTTTTATATAAGATTTATTAACAAACTGTATGTCACGTAGTCGTGACCGTGGCATGCTGAACACATTACTTTGTCATGTAGTTGAGACAGCGATGTACCAGACACATTTGACGGCTGTGCCGATCAAAAGGTTAAGAAAATCTTTCTTACAAAACTCTATTTATCTTATTTGAACTTTCAATTCTAAATCAATCCAAAATTATCGTTGCTCAAGCTTTGTAAAACAGTAACTTCATAGGTGAAGACTTAATATTTTTCTTGTAATCCTGTTCCTAAATTCAAAAACGAAATTAACTTAATAGAACGCTAGCTCCAATAATTATGTTTGAGATTATCCGACAATTTTAGCTCCGAAGCCAGACTTATACGATTGCGAACGAGTTTAAAGTTCCACAGTTTTGCTCAAAACTTTGTTAAAGATGGTTAAAGTAACTGGGGGAAATAATAGGGCTTAAGTTGAAGGCGAGAAGGGGGATTTTACGACCATTTTCAATTATGGCGTTAAAAAGAATCTTTGGGGAGTAAACAATACGTACTTATTATGAGAGACTTTTTTATTTCACTATTTGAAACTTTTAATATCGAGTTTTGTGACAAGTCGTTTACGATCCAGGCAGTGCGTTTGTGGAACGCAATCAGGCCAGCCCAATCACAATTTTTTTTCAAAAATACAAACACCATTTTCTTTCTCTCTAACGCTATCCTGGTTCAACTTAGTTTTATTTTTTCCTTGGTGGATTTTTTTTTTCCACAACTATCACACAACGCCGTCTAGTCCCAAGCTAAGCAGGGCTTGTTTTATGAGTATTAGACAACAGATAAACATACTTATATATTTCTTAGTACATACATATTATAGATAAATTACACCTAGACACCGAACAAATGATCATGCTGATCACATAAACATTTGTCCTGAGTGGGAATCGAACCCACGACCTCTGGCATAGCAGTCAGGTCCACTAACCACTAGTGACTAGACCAACAAGTAGAACTTCTTATTTTCTATTTTTCCTTTTTCAATGAAATTGCGTAAAAGTTCTTACGTTCTATCTTAAGATTGTCTGGTGGATATCGCTGTCAGCAATAAGAATACAGGAGATAGTGTCATATGTTTCTGCATATAACGCTTCGTACATCGACACTGCCCCTGCACTACGAGGCCTTCTGTACATCTATCCACGGGCAGCAGATGTATGGAAATACGACTCTTTTGACGCCAGATTTATAAGACGAATGAAGTTACCTACTCGTCAATCAGACGGGATAAGTTGGTTTCAGACCCCCCGCGATAACAGAATTGTGATCAGAGTGGTGGCTGTTACCCTGCCCGCATTCGCTTCCCACCTCAAGAATCTGGACACGGGAATGGTAGCGGAGGGTGCTGACGGGATCCCTCTCTCCGGAATGGACACGACCTGGACAGCTATTCCCATTAGCTCGGACATGCTGGGTAATCCATGGCTTTTAGAGCTGTTCTTGACGTACACCACGACTGAGATTTGGGCTGGCAAGATGTGTCACCTTTCTCACGCCCAGTTATCCACAGACGCACAGCCTGCTGATGTCTTGAACACCGGGATGCCGACCGCACACCAAGTGCATATACCTGGACCGAAGAAGATAGTGTTGGTATTGGTTGACGAGAACACATATGCGCAGGGGTTTGCTATTAACATCACGGGAATCGGAAACATTAACGTATACAGAGGGACAAGAATAGCCGCTGGTGAAGCGGCTTTTAACACCTTTTGGGTTGAGGCACAGCACGCATTCTATGCCCTATTCACTAATGATGCCTACTTAACATCTTTTCAAAACATGGTTATGGCACTACAGTACATAGAAAGGAACCTGTGCACATCAATGGCATTCCAACTGGCAGTTACACTGGCCGCAGAATTGGCGTCATACGTGCCAGAATCCCCAAAACTGCATGGTGATGAACGCGGAGAATACGACGACGAACTAGGTGGAGGTTGGACCTTGGGTGCTCATAGATACAGCGAAAGACACCCTTTTCACTCCACCTCCAACGCTGACGAAGGCACAGTAGAAGAAATAGGCACACGTCTTCGACGACTAATGCATGGGTTTTCGTTCGCGTCAGTGTCACCAATACAACAACACCCTCAAAATTACGCTACTCTAGCTGAAAGCGACATAATCAGAAATAATGTATATGTATATACTTGCACCCATAGATTTAAGTTTGTGTTATTTTTTTGGTTATAATAAAGTTTATTCTTTTTTATTCGATTTCTTTAAAAAATAGCTAACATATCAGCGTTTAAAAATAGAGTCTTCGACAAGTAAATAAAATGTGATTTTAATTCACTGCAGTAAATTTCCGACCACCTTGGTGAAGATGACGTGGCTATATACGTGAGTACGCAATGCACGATTGAGAAGCGCTTTAGAGGATGCGTTCCGTGGTATAATGTACCCGGAATGATTGATTAGAAGTGAAGGAAACTGCGCAGTGTAGAAAACTTGATATATTTAATTTTAAAGAGTAACCATGGAGTCTCTTGCCGGTTCTTCTTCAAAGGAAATAACTAATTGGAACCGTGCTCTAGCTTCTGACGTTTAAGTGCCCTTGAAGGCCTATGTGAAATTAAATGATTTTGAATTTGAGTTTTAAATGATAGATTTCAAGATTCATTTCAGTGTCTGGTACATTTAACCTTTGCGTGCTCCTGTGTTAAAACATTAACACACACGTAAACATACCATCAGAAAACATGGCCAGTGGCTTCGCCCGCGTGAAACCAGATTTCTCCACACAAACTTTGGATCACCGTTTCTTCACCTTAGGTAGCGAATTCTGAAATTTCCTCTCTCAGTGCGTACGTCATAAAATGAAATCATGTGCTGAATTTCACGCTCCTAATTCCAGTACTCTCGGCTGTCCGTTGATATAGCAGTTAGTCAGTTTCTCCTAGATTATTTATTTCGTTCGTCCGATGATCATGTAGGGAGATATATCTTAGTTGGATATCTGAATGGGGTGGAGTGTCTCAATACAGGGCCATGGTACACTTTTTACTGTCTCTCATAGTATATCAACCTCATAATTAAATCGGCGGAAAATCAGAATCACTAATAATCACGGCTGAAGGCATTGAGACATTAAACTGTGAACCGTTCGCCTCTTATCACTTGTCACATTCTTAACGCTTGGTTGAAGTTTAGAACTTTAACGCGTCATTAGCCAGAGCTATGATAGAAAAGAATTAATGGTTTCCGATGGGTAGGTACCTCTCTTTTTAATAATATTTCATATAATCGAATGGCCTTTTTTCTTTTACGGAGATTGTGAAATGGTTTGTTTATTTTTTGTTTTCGTAAAGCGGAATGATTAAATGATAAATGATATTTATTTTGCAATTAGATTTAAAAAACACTTTTACACGTCAATATTTTTTTTTTGTCATTTTAAACTAGATGAGGCCGGTGTTTCCTAGCTGACCACCCCGAGAAGAAACACCGAAACAAACTCAGGGGTCAAAGTCTCTTTTAAAGTCCATACAGTAAATATTTAATGGTCAAATCACATGAGAACCATGCAGATTTGTCTGAAATGGTGGAATGGTTTGACGTGCGTAATTAGAGACACAATAGTAAGACAATGGCTTCCGGGCGCCGGCTACCGCCTGAGCGTTAATGAATTAATGGTCAAATCATTTATAATTATCAGTTAGATTATGTCGGAATAATGAAAATAAGATAGAACAAATAATTGTTCTATCTTAACTATATAAATATAAAAAGAGAAACTGACTGACTGACATATCAACGCACAGCCGAAACTAATGCAGCTAAGAGTGTGAAATAAGGTTCCTTTTTATGACGTATGCGAGCATTAAGAGATGATTTCCCAAAATACGGGATGTATTCTAAAGGAATGAAATGCGGGTCTAAACTTTGTATGGAAAAACCTACGCGTGGGCGAAACCGGTGTCAGAAACTAGTTATATATTGTTGGAGGTCACTGCCTCAGTTCCTATCGACATGAATTATCCATCTGTTCCTTAAATCGAGTAGTACTGCGGAACCAAAATCAGATTGATATAAAAAAAAACTGGGCAAGTGCGAGTCGGACTCGCACCCTGAGGATTCCGTACAAACTTACCTATGTAAATTCAATTTCAATTCCCGAACGGAGTCTCGAAGATATTTCCGGATCGAAAAAAAAATTGTGACGTAACAACATATTTACAGTTTTCTGATTTATTCATATACCTGTGCTATAAAAGACCTTGCTTTATGCTAAATTTCAGGATTCTGGGTCAACGGGATTGATTGATTTTGATTCCCCCGTGAATTTGATAAAAATTTTAAATCGCCAGAACGTTTTTTGTCCCGGAATGAATTATTTATGAACTTAAATGCCGAAAAAATTAGAAAGAAAGAAAGAAAGAAAAAGAGTTTATTTACGTCAAACATGGCGCATGAGATAGAAACAACTATATAAATAGCGCTATTAACAATATTTGCGCTTAAAATATCAACTCCGAATCTATCGATATCTCACACGCTTAAACAGTTCAGTAGATACAGTTCAGTAGATATATTTTATAGAGATATTTTACTTATCCACATAAAAAAACGAAATATCTCCGATAGACTTTTAAGGGACAATTTATGCAATGTATTTCATACCTCAGATTATCCAGATCTTCTCAAATATTCAGGCTTACACCAAATGCCTCTAAATATTCAGAGACAGTATCATGTTATTTAGAGAAACAAAAACGCTGTCAGTATTTTTCTTATGAAATAAGATGGTGAATTTGAGAACTGATCAGCTTTATATTATTATGTTTTATGTTTAATGGTATTTGTGTACTTTTAAACGTTAGTTTTTGTTTAGTTTTCACGGGTCACATGGATATTTCATTATTCATGTCTAAGTTAGCCAAGGTAATAATAATAAGAAGAGCATGTGGAAAGCAGTACTCCTGGACACAGCGCGCATCGTGAGATTCCTCTCTCAGGAGCCCTGACCGCCGGCAGCTTGGACTCTGTTCCCGATGCCGGTTTTTTATGTGTTTTTTTTTAAGGAAATATTTAAAAGTATATTTTATTTTTTATTTTTTTTATTTTATTTATTTGGGAAAATAAACAGTTACACATTATGAATTACATAATAAGAAACAGTAATAGAAGGTGGTTCAATATGTAACCCACAGCATTTTCCACAGAATATAATTGAAAAAAAAAAAATTTAAAACCATCATGCAATTAATTAAATAATTATAATAACAATAATATTTTAAAAAAATTAAATTAAATTAAAAATAATAACAATAGTAACAACATTAATAATAAATGAAATAATATCAATAATTGAATGAAAACAGATTTTTTGTCAGAAAAGAACAATAATAATTAGAATTAGTTAACCTTCAATTATTTGGTGAGAGTTACCATGACTTTTCTTTTAAATTGGGCGGCGGAAAGGGCAAACATGTCTATGTGGCCAAAGAATTCATTGTAGTTGCTAGCCAGTCTGCGCAGAGGCGCACGCAGGCCCGCGTTAGTGCGGCAGGAGGTGACTGCAAACACAGGTCGCATACGCACCCCGCGACACACTGTAGTTCTAGGCACTGTGTAACTTATTTTATTTCGTATGTCAATACAGTCATACACATTATCACAAAGATCGAACAAAAATACTGTCTCCAGGAGAGTGCGTCTAGTTTTCAAATTTTGCAAATTATATTTCTTAAGTAAATCATTATATGGTATGTAATTGCGAAAGCATCTGAAATGCATGGCTTTTAGAAATTTTCTTTGAACTTTTTCTATACACTCTGAGTATTTATTATAAAAGGGATTCCACACACACACTGCATATTCTAACTGTGATCTAATCAAAGACTTGTACAGGTACAAGAAAGTTGAGGGCCGCACAAAATCTCTAGCAGATCTCATTACAAAACCGTACATCCGAAATGCGTTATTTACAATGTGATCCACGTGAGCATCAAGGTGAAGTTTTTCATCCAGAAGAACCCCGAGATCCCGAACTAGGCGCACCCTCATCAATACAGTTCCGTCTAGTGTATATGAGTATTTCACGACATTCTTATTTTTTGTAAAGCTGATACAGCAACACTTAGATATGCTGAGTTGTAGTTTATTACTTAAGCAATAATCAGTGAAACGATCTAAATCTTCTTGCAGTAATCTACAGTCCTGCAGATTTTTTATTGGTCTATAAATCTTTAGATCATCTGCATAGAGTAATAGTTTTGTGTTTCTGAGGCACGTTTTTATATCGTTTATAAACATAATAAACAAAAGAGGGCCCAGGATTGAGCCCTGTGGCACCCCAGAAGTGACATGAATAGTAGAAGAATGAAAACCATTAATAACTACTCTCTGAGTTCTGTTTTTGACATAAGAGGAAAACCAACGCAATAGATCTCCACGTATGCCGTTAAAGGAGATTTTAGTCAAAAGCAAATTATGGTCTACTTTGTCAAATGCTTTCCGAAAGTCAGTATATATGACATCCACTTGAGTACGAGAATCCATATTATTAAATAAATAATCGACAAAGGCTACCAAGTTGGTTGTGGTTGAGCGTTTTTTAACAAATCCATGTTGTTGTTGGATAATGCTATTGTGAAGCACTGGATATATTCTACTGTGGACTAATCTTTCTAGAAGCTTTGGTAGTACGGACAAAATAGATATAGGACGATAATTCTCCACATTTTGTTTGGATCCGGATTTATGGACTGGTGTAATATTAGCAGTTTTCCATGCTTCGGGAAAAGTTCCTTGCATCAGTGATTTATTGAATAAAATTTGCACTGGAATTGAGATATTTTCGGCAGTCGCTTTAAGAAAAGCGACGGGAAGGCCATCAGGTCCTGGTCCCTTGGTTGAATCCAAAGACTTGAGCGCCCTTAAGACCTCATCCACACTGAATTCTATCTTACTTATAATAGAACAGTCCTCTGAAAATTCCACATTCTGACATGACGTATCGTTGGAAGACGATCGTTCATAAACAGATTCAAAGAAATTTGAAAAAAGATTGCATATTTTTTCAGGATCATTAGCGGTCTGATTCTGGTATTTCATTTCTGAAGGGATGCCAGTAGAAGCCTTACGGTTGGCAACATATTTCCAGAAATATTTGACATTTTTGCGAATGCCATCTTCAACAAAGTTAATATATTCACTATAACAGTTTTTACATTCGGTGTGAAATCTCGATCTGTACAAGGAAAACTGTTCATAATCTGAGATATTATTATACATCTTCCATTTAACCCAAGCCTTATTTTTATTTTTGTATATATGGATGAGAGACGATGAAAACCAAACCGGGAATTTAGGGGTCTTAGAATTAATAAGTGGGACATATTGCTTAATAAGATTAAAAATAATATTATAAAACTCATTCAGTGCATCATCTATTGATTTATTCAACCCGATTCTCTCGTTCCAATTTACGTTACTCAATTCCTCATTTATCTTACCATAGTCAGCCCTACAATAGTTATGTTTTTTTATTGACTTTCGGGTCATATGTGCATGTGTTGACCTAAATGGGACTTGTGTACAAAATGGCGGATGGTGATTGTCAAGCTGCAATAAAAGATTAGGGGGAGGAGACACAGACAATTCATAGTTGCTTATGGCCAAATCTAATATTCTTCCACCGTGGTTCTTAATATTATTATACTGACAAGCATTAAGGCAGGACATAAATACTCCCAGATGGCCACAGACTGGGGAATTGCCACTACAAATCAAACCCGATAATGGTAATGTGCTATTTTCAGAAGGAACCCAGTCAATTTCAGGCAGATTATAATCACCTAATAAATAAAAATATTCTATGTTAGCGTCGCCGAGTAAGTTTTGAACCAAATCGAAATACTGAACATACACATATTCCGATGTTCTTGGTGGTATATAAGAAGCACCAATAAATTGAGCTTTTCCTCTGGTAGCATTAGGAATTCTTAAAAAGACAAATTCTATGTTAGATTCCAACGTTGAACTAGGAAAAATTCTAACCGAGTGCAAACCTTTTAGGACTGCAACCAAGACACCACCTCCATCCTTCTTATTAGTGGCTGTTCGATCACGATCACAGCGATATACTTCGTAACGGTTGTCAATAAACTCATTGTCAAATATTTCTGGCGTCAACCAAGTTTCCGTAAGTACAATAACATCATAACAATTCGATAAAATACTCATATACAAAACATGAAGTTTAGTGCGTGTTCCCCTACAATTTTGGTAGTATATAACTAAGTTATCAAGCATTGTATAAACAAATATTTACAGTATATCTTACAGCCAGCGCTACGCCTGATAATTTTACAATAGCAAAAAGATGACGGAGACAGAATTTCAATTCGTTTATGAATAATACAATATTGTAGCAAAAAATAAACACACGAATATGCCAGAAATACTCAAATCGCAGTAAACTATCACCATAAAAAGGAAAAACTGAGCAATTATAAAAATGTTCCAAATGCTGAATATTCAGATAGCGCAAATATAACAAACATTTCAAATTAGTATATTTTACGCTTGGATACTTAAGAATAAAATAGTAATGAATATAAAGGGAAATAACAATTATAATACAAAAATGACTATTCGTTTTTACACTGTATACGTTTAGAAATAAGTAAATCAAACCTGTAAACCTTAATATAATATCAATGAAGGATTTCCATCTCACATAAAGTACACATACGAAACATAAAAAAGGCAAGTTTAAAGTTAATTCAGCCACAAAATTTGTTACGAACAAACAGTCCCTCTCATGCAATGATTTGTCATGATCATGATTGACGAATTTCAGTGCCGGAAACAGTCTTGATCTTGGCGACGTCTTGTAGAGATCTGATGGCAAATGATTTAGATCCCTCCTTTTCACGAACGAGGATAGTTCCATTTTTGACCCATAAAAACTTGTAGTTATATTTTTTGGCAGCATCCCGGCACTCACGAAATAACTTTTTGTTTTTTAGAGTTAGATGTTCGTGCATGTAAATGGGAAACGATGAGCCAGACATTGCCAGTTGCTCGGTAGTTAGACCTTTATTCAAGCGATGGGCACTAAGAATGTTGTCCCTTAGTATACGTGAAGTGAGTTTCACGATGATGTTCTTGGGTTTGTTATTGTCATGGTGGGCATGTGGAACTCGATGTATTGATAGAATATCACTTTGTTTTATAGTACACCTTAAGGAAGAACCTATATTTAGCATTAGGGAAACTAGGTCTTCATTTCGCCTTTCAGGGATATTACACAGCTCGATGTTACAGTTCCGGGCGGACTGCTCTAGGTAATCGATTTTCGCAACCAGTTCGGATACAATATGTTTTGATTCCGACGCCTCTCGAGTTTGTTTACTGTAATCGCTTACTTTTATGGATAAGTCAGATTGATCCTCAGTTACAAACTTGACCGAATCCTTCAGGTTTTCAATTTCTTTTGTAATACTTTTATATTTATTATCCAGTTCGGAGACATTCTGTTTAATTTGAGATTGCTCGGATCGTAAGGATTGGATTTCTTTTTTAATATCTGAAGTAACCTCGGTGAGGGCGGCAAGTTCGTCTTTTATAAAAGTTACATTATCGGATATTTTGTTGACTGTACTCTCCAAATCACATCGCCATTCATTAAGCGTTTTTTTAAATTCCGTTGACAACTGCTTAACACGTTCGTTGCATTACGAGATCTATCAGATCTCTTGCAGGACTTTTGTATTGTGCGTTGAATATAATCGTGTTGTTTCACTCCTTGCGGGAGGATCTAACGTGTAAAGTTCTTTAAGTATGAGTAGGACAATTAGACATATTTGCTTCCTGCTTAAAGCTGAATTCAAGGACTTTAAAAAGGAAATTAGAGATGGATTAGGTCCCTAACGCACAGTACTGTAATTATTTTGATTCCTTGCGTTAGGAGATATGTCGGTACTCGTGGAATCGTACGCCTCGTAGACGCAAAAGAGGGAGGGTGTGCGACGCGGGCGCTGCGTGACTCGTTTTAGTGTTGTCCTAGCATCGACGTGGAAGGTCGCGCGCACGTTTTGGAAATAACACTCGCGTATTTACCTACGTGTTTATTATTTTTGATAAACAATGAGTGCTTTTAAGAGAAAAGTGTAAAAAATCTATTTATTTTGGTGAGATTTCTAACAAAAAATCAACACCGGATTATACTGCTGCATCGTCCAGAATAATAAAATTTTTGGAAAATGTTAAAATTTGCCCCCCATTGGCAAACAATGGCAAAAAAAAAAATGCAAATTGGCAATGGCAAATTGACATTGGAATTACTGTGATCCTGATGATGAAATATTTGACGTACTTATAAAGAAAACAATCGACAACTGAGATATTATTTTATTCCCATCACTACGTACTACAAATATTGAACTATCTTCGGTTGCGGTACGAGATACAATCGATATCAATTTTTTTTTTGGTATTTGTAGTTTATTCAAATGTCATAACTGCGTGCGAACCTAGCAAAATATAAAGCAATAGGCTATCTTTCACCCACAAAAACTTCAAAATATATGTCATTGTTTTTAGGAACATATAAATTATTTTCAAAACTGTATCTTTAGGAGACTGATTAGGTCTCAAACGCACCAAAGGGTATGTTAGTTTCGAGATCTTTTAGATCTCCAAAGCACCAGCTGAAAGTTCTTTGAAAATGATGGCGCAGGGAACGTGTTAATTGCTTGTGACCATTCTGACTCTGGTTTATTTCGTCTGCGTGTTGAAACTTTATGTTCACTACTACCAGTCTCGGAGACTTTGTGTAAGTCAGTGTCAGAGTCATGGTGCAATTTGTTATCTGGTGAACGGAGCATATTATTGAGGATAGGTGATCGTTTCCTGATCAAATAAAGTTAGTTTGAAAACTTTAACAAATTCTAAAAGTTTTGCAGTTTGTGGGATTCGAACGTAGAACGTGTCGTGCACCACAGCATGCCAAAAAGAGCAGCCGGTAACCACTCGACTAACCGTGCTTATAATACATAGACGAAAATATTGACCTGTTTGTCGACGCCGCTGTTTTTAATTTATTTGAATCAATAAGTTCCTTTGTTCTCGAACCAAAATTCCATTAAGTACCCACACCATCACAAAATGATCACTTTATAGTTATTAATGTTTCTTTGTTTTTTATTCGTTAAGTAGCCAAATACGATAATATCCTCAGCGTATCACTTAGCACTGCAGTTAAACTATGCTATGCACTGTATATTATATGTTGTAAATCGTATTTCTATCACTTTTTCAATATTATTGCAGGACAGGCAAATACACACTGTGCTCAAAGCAAAGTTCGCATGACGAGTGAAACGAGTATAATAAGTATGTATATAAAATAAATAAATGGAATAATAAGAAGAGCATGTGACTAATAATTACTGACGCACGGTTCTATTTCCACGTTTAAGGAACGGCTAACTCGAGATACATTTCCATACAACCGCTTTTACGTGATTATGACGTTATTACGCATATTTCTTTAGATATTTTGGAAATACATATTTTGCGGAAATTATCTAGGTTTCTATTGAAACCAAAACAGTGTAAAACTAATCCAGTAAAGTTCCCAGTAAAGTTCCAAGAAAATCTGCTATTTTGCGTAAACTTTGGCTTTTCATAATGTACTTATGTATTAAAAAATATATCAATAGAAACTTTACACATTTAATCGAGATTCTGAATGACGAAATTTTTTTTCTAAATCTTTTAAAGATTTAAAAAAAACACGCATTTCCTGGGACAAGTACAACAACACGATTGAGCATTCCTTGAGTCGAGGCTTCAAAGTCTTGAGCATCGACGCCGAGTTGCTAGCCTGTCGGTTTTTTACCGGTTGCATTTCGGTAAGTGTGTGTTGGAATTGCATAGCTCAATTCCGCCAAGCCTGTTTCATCACCAGACCACCAGGCGTATATATGGTGGACATTCTACCTATACGCACGAAACGTTTTGGGAGCACATTAATAATACGTATAGCTAATAACGAGTGGGGTTCTCAGCCGGAATCGTGTATTTCCTGATAACTACAACCTGGGAATCTTGAATAGTGTTACGCCGTGAAACTTGAACACGCCATATCTTCGATGAAATCAAGAGTAGGATCAAATAATTAAAACGCGCTGCTGTACGAACCTTCTAGAATGGAAGTACGTACCAAGGCCTGGCCATTTCTAGAAAAGTCCGATATAAAGTACCTACCACTATTATTATTAAATAAGATTTAGGACTTACTAAACCTTATTTAACCTTTTGAGTGCGTAATTAGAGACACAATAGTAAGACAATGGCGCGTGAACGCCGGCGTTAATGCGGGGATCAACAGCTTAATAATAATAGTGGTAGGTACGTAGACAGACACGGGAATTTGTACCTTCCATAATTAACAATAGAGTCGAAATTTGCGTCAACGCAGGGAGGTATATGTTTGTAATAAAAATAATTTATTACCCCGCGATTCGACGACAATTTTCTGAAAACGTCGGTATCTAGAATGTTCCTGGCTTCGCTTATAAATGCGAATACGAGCTCCCGACCGGAAGTGAGTCAGTTTGTTTTCGACTGCGAAACGAGTGCGATACCTAAGTGTGTGAAGTGATCTTACCTAACGACCTGAGCGATACTTAACGGATCTCGTGTACATTGTGATTTGGTTATTCGTTGATTGGACAAATTTGTTATTGTTTTTGGTGAATAAAGTTCTCTGCTAGTAAACCGGCATTTCATTACTCACGTTCGTAAGACTGGTGTCAGAAATGTACAGCGTGCACATCTGTGAAAGGACCACAGACTAGAAGCAGGGGCAAGCTTCAGTTTTACAATGTAGGAGCCCCATGGTAACGCATTGCCATCGACGTTGCTGGACCTTTTCCAGTAACAGATGACTGAAACAAGTACATAGTGGTGATCCAGGACTATTTCACAATGTGGCCCAAAGTCTTCGCTATACCTAATCAGAAAGCGACGACAGTGGCGAAGAAGGTGGTCGAGGAAGTAGTATGTCGGTATGGCGCACCTTTGGAGATCCATTCCGATCAAGGCTGTAACTTCGAATCTGCGCTGTTCCAGGAAATGTGTACTCTTCTGGGGATTTACAAAACACGCACAACACCTGCGCATCCACAGTCGGACGGAATGGTAGAAAGGTTTAACCAAACCCTGGAGAATCACCTGGCTAAGGTTGTCGATGACCATCAGAAGGAATGGGACCGGTATATTCCACTATTTCTGATGTCTTATCGATCAGCAGTGCATGATAGTACGGGACATACTCCAGCAAGAGTGAATTTCGGCAGGGAGATGAGACTTCCGGTCGATGCTATAACTGGCGTGCCACCTGACAAGACTAAGCCAGTTACGGACTACCGGGACTACGTAAGTGACCTTCAAGATCAATAATATTGGACGAAGTGCATAAACGAGCACGTCAGAATAGCATGAACACAAGCGTAAATGAATACTAGATACGACCGTAATGCCAACGGCAAGGGATTTGAGGAAGGTGCACTGGTTTGGCTCCACAACTCGCTTCGACGAAAAGGGAAGTCACCGAAACTTCTAGCTCGATGAGAAGGACCTTACTACGTCACACTACGCATCGGCATATGGGATAGTGATGGAGCATAAGCAAGCATCTTCTGAGCTAGGTACTAGCTCATTGACTCTTGCTAGGTTGACACAGGCTTTTCCTGTTGCTACTGCTTCCATCATAATAAAGAATGGGATCCACGGCAAACTGAAAACCAAAGCTCTTGTTGGGGTCACAAGCTTGCCAGTCTTGATGCAGCATACCATATTTCCCAGTCTGATCCCTTCAGGTGGTGAAGATGACATGAAGGATGACCTTAAGATGATAGCATTGGTTTTGAACATAGAAACATCGATTCTGCTTGCTACTCCAAGAGAAAGAGGGAAAGTGTGGACTCTGGAACCCAAGTCAACGAGGAGTCGATAAAACTATGTCACCAAGGCCGCGGGGCGGGTGCTGGCTGGTCAACCGAAGGCCCCAACCATCACCATCAATCAAGTCCACAATGGAAATATTGTTTAACCATCGAAGGAACGCTGAATCAACGTGCTTGCAATTTTATCGTTGACAACGGGGCGTCACGGACTATTATAAGACCTGAGTTGCTGAAACGCACTACACTCGTTTTAATTCCTTCTACAAGAACATTTTCCTAGAACCAAAGCCTACGTCACTGAGCTAGGTTTCAACAGTCATCAACCAAGATTAAGAGGGCCCTTTTCCACTTTCCTATCATCAACGTCGAGCATGGTTTAAAAGCTAGGTGCTTCATCTAACGCAATCTAGTGCGATGTTTGATGAAGAGGCAATGCGAAACAAGAGAGATAACGCCTGAAAACTCTGTTAGCATTCGGTAATTCCATGATTTACCCGAATATTTCACAAAACTTGTTCCAGGCAATACGTGTTTTTTTTAAACCCTTAAAAGTTTTTCAGAAAAATTGTCGTCATTCAGAATTTTGATATGTGCAAGGCTTCTATGGATGTACTTTTTTAAATTTTTAATATATATTATGATTACATTATGAAGGGCTAAAGTTCACGTAAAATAGCAGATTTTCAAAGGTCTTTACTAGATTATTTTATACAAATTTATGTTTTGATTTCTATAGAAGCTTAGATAATATCCACAATATCCACAAGATAGGTGTGTATCCAAAATATCTGAAGAAAGATGTGTAATAACATCATAATCACGTAAGAGCGGTTGTATGGAAATGATAAAATAGTGCGATTCCCCATCAATTATTCCATCACTGCTTAACATCAGGTGGGATCGCAGTCAGGCACTGGTTTACATCATTTAAAAAAAAATCATTTTTTCGTTTCAAAAAATCTTTACTTGGCATACCCAATAAATAATTTTATCTGCGGGCGACATTGTCGTATTTACCTGCTCCTACGTTTCCCTGTATTATAAGTAGCCTACCACCCCCTGGAGGGACTTAGGGTGTTAAGGTAAAGCGATTTATGTAGTTCCCTTAAAGGGACGTCACCGCTTCAAAACAATTCCCGAGATTTGGATACAGGTCTATTAAAGTTTATGTCTGTTAAGGAATTTTGGGGATCGAGAAGATTTTGGGTCCAAAAATAAAGTAGTAAGGGGCGTCTCATGAGGGTTGGGTCTGAAGTTGTTAGATATTATTTATGGAGTTTTGCACTACAAGAGGAAGCCCTAGAAGGACTTGATAGGAAGTTTAGATGCACCATGCACTGTGGCATAGCATGAATAACGTACCTTGTGTATCTATCTTATGTCCAACTGTACACAATATAATGAAATATAAATAAACTAGCTTCTGCTAGTAGTTTCGCTGGCTTGAAAGTAGGTTTCTCCATAGATTTTGGAAAATAATTTCTTATTACTCGCCTCCGTTATAAAAGAAATCCTTGTGCAAAATTTCATACTCCTAATCCCAGTACTTTCGGCAGTGTTGTCAGTCAGTCAGTTACCTGATTGTTAAGTTTCATACTTAAGTGTCTTTCTTTTTGTTATTTATTTCCATTAGTATGCAGTTTTTTAGGGTTCCGTACCTTCAAAAGGAAAATACGGAACCCTTATCGGATCACTTTGTTGTCCGTCCGTCCGTCCGTCCGTCCATCCGTCCGTCCGTCCATCCGTCCGTCCGTCCATCCGTCCGTCCGTCCTTCCGTCCGTCCATCCGTCCGTCCATCCGTCCGTCCATCCGTCCGTCCATCCGTCCGTCCATCCGTCCGTCCATCCGTCCGTCCATCCGTCCGTCCATCCGTCCGTCCATCCGTCCGTCCATCCGTCCGTCCATCCGTCCGTCCATCCGTCCGTCCATCCGTCCGTCCATCCGTCCGTCCATCCGTCCGTCCATCCGTCCGTCCATCCGTCCGTCCATCCGTCCGTCCATCCGTCCGTCCATTCGTCCGTCCATCCGTCCGTCCATCCGTCCGTCCATCCGTCCGTCCATCCGTCCGTCCATCCGTCCGTCCATCCGTCCGTCCATCCGTCCGTCCATCCGTCCGTCCATCCGTCCGTCCATCCGTCCGTCCATCCGTCCGTCCATCCGTCCGTCCATCCGTCCGTCCATCCGTTCGTCCATCCGTCCGTTCGTCCATCCGTCCGTCCATCCGTCCGTCCGTCCGTCCGTCCGTTCGTCAGTAGGAAAAAATCTGAAAACTTGTTTTGTTAGGTCACAAAAAAAAATGTTTTTGCGTTTCGGAAAAATCATCACTCAATTTGGGAATTGAACTGTTTTCATGGTAGTATGGAACCCTCAGTGCGCGAGACCGACTCGCACTTGCCCGGTTTTTTTTCTTTATACTATATTTTCCTTATAACAGTGATAAGAATTTGAGGTCTATCGACGCGGGTGACCTGACCTACCCTCCCCTACCTTCCCTTGTAATTAATTTGCGGCGACTTCAAATAAAGTTTGAGAAGTGCTCTGGTTCAGATGACGACATAGTTTGACTAGATATTTATTTAAAAGGTACCTTCTTTTAATGTACGAGTAAGGTTTGTTGTGGTTATCGATCACTCCGTAACTTCTGAAAATGAGGATCAATCACATAATAGCAAATCCGATTTTTACTAAGTACATCGTATGTTACTGAGCATTTGATTTATTAAAGTTTTTCTGAATGGCTACTTGGAAACGCGCGCTCTCGCTGGACTGTTTACGATGACGTCATCTGTCATGATCCGTGCGACGATCGGCTTGATCGTATTCAGTCACCGGTGGAGACCGATCATGACAGATGACGTCACAGCGAGTCCCTTCATTCTCGGGCGCGTTTCTGGAACTAATACACTAAAATTGCTGTATCTTCGTCATTTTTGGTCGGATTTAAATAATTTCTTCACAGTATATACTGTTTTCTTTGACGCTATAAGTCTGCATACTCCACGAAAATTATGATTGATCCTCATTCTCAGCTAAGCCCGTTTCCAACATTGGACTACGATACGTACGGCAATTCACCACCGGGTACATGGTGGACATCCCATCCATCATCCCACCCGCAAAACGCTTTGGGAACACATTAATTGTGCGTAAAGTTAAGGAATGCAATTCCCTGCCGGAGTCTGCGTTTCCTAAAGGTACCATTCTAACATCGGCTGCAGGTTGTGGATGCAGGCTGCGAATGCAGGTAGTACACGCATGACACGCAGCCGTTGCCTGCATCCGTAGCTGGGGGTGATTCCGAGGCTGGCTGTACGTGCTGCCAGTCGCAAATCTACGATTCAATCCAATATGAGCGCTATCGGCTCCGAGTAGCGATTATTTCGGGACTTGTCTAAACAAGTTGGAGTGACGTAACTACTTAAACAAGTTGGAGTGACGTAACTACTTAAACAAGTTGGAGTGACGTAACTACTTAAACAAGTTGGAGTGACGTAACTACTTGCGTAACTACTTGCGTAACTACTTGCGTAACTACTTGCGTAACTACTTGCGTAACTACTTGCGTAACTACTTGCGTAACTACTTGCGTAACTACTTGCGTAACTACTTGCGTAACTACTTGCGCATCGACTTGCGGCCGCAAGTGGTTTTCACATAAAATCCGTACATGGAAAACCAGTCGTGCAGCTGCAGCCGGCTTCGTGCAGCTGCAGCCGGCTTCGTGCAGCTGCAGCCGGCTTCGTGCAGCTGCAGCCGGCTTCGTGCAGCTGCAGCCGGCTTCGTGTAGCTGCAGCCGGCTTCGTGCTGCCGCCGGATGTGATACCTGTATCCGCAGCCTGCAGCCGAGGTTTGAATATTACCTTAATAGTTACAACCTGAGTATCTATAAGTCAAGAGTGAATAAGTTACTGCTAGGCAACCATGGAGCGGTTGCCGACCATATCTATCAATAGTAAAAAATAATAATAATAAACCTAAATGTAAGTGAAAGAACATGTTTTTTTTTGTACTCGTTGAGTGTATTATTTTCTAGTTTTATTATTAGTTTTTGCTATTGATATGTTTGCGCTTGACCTATGTCTCACCTGATGGAAAGCGACGATGGAGCACGGTTGCCTAGCAGTAACTTATTCACTCTCTTTTTGTGGCCACTGCTCCGGAACTGCAGTCTATGCTTCAAGACTTAGAACTTGCTTGGCAAGCTTCATGGTGGGGGGCTCACGATTTATCTCGATCCAAAACCAATAGGACCAACGTAGGCACTAAACGTAGGGTCGAAGTAGATGGACAAGATAATATATTATGTCGATGATTATAATAATATTTACTTGAGTCAGTTTCGCTCGAAAACAGGCAGGTTACTCCAATTATTTTGCGCGATGCAGGATTTCATAGTTTTTAGTTCCTCTGTGGCACTATACATGTCGCTAACCCTGGAAAAAGTCGGAAGAGGCCTTTGCCCAGCAATAGGAAAGTATGGGCTAAATAATAATAATAAAAATCATTTAGACAACAATGTTCTTTTACGTCGGTAAAGCCGTTAGCAAAAAGTAAATGTTTACATATGCAATCATCATCATGGCTAAAATCTTATTATTCAAATCAAGCAGTTTTTAGTTCGAAATCCAAAGAAACAATTTTGTTATTTAGAAGAAATATTAGAACAAAACCTTCGAAAAAAACTTCGAACCCCCTTTCTGATTATCCTCAGATTTCAGGCAGTTTGCTCTGGGAAATACGGGAACTGGATCATCCGAAACAAAAAACTGCACTGTATCCCAAACACCACTGCCTCTACTTCCTTGTACTGTATCCGCAATTATATGATATTTTATTTTAATTTGCGATTTGACTTCTATTTATTCGTTTTCTTGTATTTTCTTTCATTTGTTTGACATTTTTTATTATTTGACATTGTAATGTAATCATTTGTTGACTTGTAAGAATCCCTTACCAATAAATTACTATGACTATAGACTATGACTATATTGTTATGTACAAAGATATTACTGTGACTAGGCTATCTTATTAGCTAGAAAGTGAAGACTGATAGCGGGCTTACTTGCGATTTGTGACCTCTGCTAGGACGGTATACTCCCGGTTTTTGATTATATGGCACAGAACGTCTCTTATATCAAAATTTGACTTTCTTATTATGATATTTCAAAAATACCAGTGTCAAAAATACTGGTATTTTTGACACTGGTATTTTTGACACTGGTATTTTTGAAATATAAGTGTCAACAATATCAGTGTCAAAAATACCAATGTCAAAAATACCAATGTCAAAGTCAAAAATACCAGCGTCAAAAATACTGTTTTAAAAAGCGCCCTAGCCTTTTCTCAACTAGGTTGGAGTCGGCTTCCAGTCTAACCAGATGCGGCTGAATACCTGTGCATCGAGCGACTGTCTATCAGACCACCACACTTGGATAGACTGATGGTCAAACTTTATAACGTAAGGCTGCCTTACCCCAGTTATGTCCTAAATAAACTTAGAAATGTATAAATTGAAATATTCACATGGTTACTTGCCCGGCTTCGAACCGGCAATCTCATGCGTGAGAGGTGGGGGGTGGCCTTAACCACTGATCTATCACGACATTCAACTAAATTTTGAAGACCAATAGTGAATATGTTAGAAATGCCGAGTTGCTTCGAGATCTGAACATGTAAAGTCTTTGGGACTCGGATGCTGTTTCAGTTATTGTAGTAAACATGATTAATCATCTTTTCAAGTTCCAAATAAAAACTTGAGACCAAAATCACAGTCAGGAATACCTCAAACATGAGACTTAACATCATTATTTCCATTCAAAGTAAAGAGTACTCGTCAAAAAACGTGAAAACCGACCCTTACTCTAAGACCATCAATAAGACGCACAAAAGAGTATCTTAAACGAACTTTAAGATTAACAATGTCGAGCGGGGTTCGAAGCCGGAGCGATTGATTACAATTCACACATCATTAGGCACCCACCGGCGGGTAAGGCGCTTGATACATTACCGAGCTATCTCTTTTAAGGAGAATGACACGTGGAAGTGCAAACAGAAGTATTAATTGGGATTAATAATTAAAAACTAACGCAACATAGTTTTTAATTATTTAAACTTTACATACAGTAGGTAGTTGTACGTAAGTGCAGGGTCGATACCCGTAATAGAAACCCGCGGTCTTCGAACGCAAAGGCAGACTGAAGGACACAGGTATGGTTTTAGTCAGTAAAAGAATCTGACACGCCCCTCCCGCACCCCTAGACCAGAAGAAATCTTTAGATGATTTAACACCTTAAAAAACATGGAAATAAGCGGACTTGATGCAACAAGGCATTCTCTGCCAATCAATATTTGGATACAACAATACAAAATAAAAACAAATCAAATCATCTTTATTGTGGATCATAGGTTTATAATTGTACAAATATAGATGGTGTTAATTAAATATTCTACGAACGGCTATGTCCTGCCCTTAGGGCGTACAATATAATGTATGTAAGTACTCGTACCTATAGTGAGTTTACATGCATGTCAACAATATTAGAATACATTGAAAATTATTAGATAATGAAATGTTTTTTGGAGTAACAAATTTCAACAAACAAACAGTTTATAAATGAATGGACTCTCTCGTTATCATCACTTAAAAGTGTAATAATTTTGCATTACTAAGTCTGTATTTCTGGTTTGAAATTTAAAGAGGAATCTGTCAAATAACAAGAAAAAGGAAGCACACACTGAAATGTGAGGTCACCACCATTAGAGTTGCGTGTATAAAAGAGATACCAAGACGTTCCCACCGTGTCCACCACGCCCTCTCTTCCTCATACCAATAACAATATTTGAAATGCTAGTGTTGCTGCTTCATTTACGATAATAACCAATTTTGGTGCTGTTTTCGGAAAAAATCCTTTTAAATGATATTTACACAATTTACCGAGTTGTGTGATATTTATAATTATCATACATGCATATTGTGTGTGAAATCAATCATCAATATCATCAATATCATCAACATCATCATTTCAGCCGAAAGATTTCCACTGTTGGACATATGCCTCCTCCCCATGTGTCGCCGCCACAGTCCTGTGCGTCTTGCATCCATCGGATTCTTGCGTCTCTCACCAGGTCATCGGTCCACCTTGTGGGAGGTCTTCCAACGCTACGTCTTCCAGTACGTGGTCGCCACTTTAAAACCAATACAATGAGTAGGTAACGAAATTGTTTGATGAACCATTCCACTATCAGCTACAAAACTAGTTTGAGAATCTTGATTTACTGCCTTTCTTTACACATTACACAAGTGCAAAGGATACAGGAAAGAGGTGGAATAATTCTTCCTGGAAAAAGCTACCCAATGATTGAATGTGTTTTATGGTTTACTCAGGTAAATGCACCGTTTGTGTAGAAAAAGGAAGTCATCACACTTATGTTACAAAAGAGGTAAAACGGGACTAAAAGGATAATGATGGGAAAATGTTTGTAGCTAGTGCGATTTATATCTTCGCGTTCACACCTTTTTCTAGGGTGAAAATAACATGAAGAAACTCCATTCGCTTCCTTAGTCAAATAGTTATATTGTTCTTTGTGTGGACATATGGACCAGGACGCGGTCTAGCCCGACGCGGTCTGGCCTGACGTGGTCTGGCCCGACGCGGTTGGCCTGACGCGGTCTGGCCTGGCGCGGTCTGGCCTGGCGCGGTCTGGTCTGGCGCGATCTGACCTGGCGCGATCTGACCTGTGAGAAATCAGGTCGTGGGACCCCAGCTGAACACTTTTCTCAACGATAGTCAGACAGTAATTGAATTAAATGAAAAGATATTTGAACTCACAAACAAATTGACAAGTGCTCACCAAGAAATTGAGAATTTAAACACTGAAAACTTTCGACTGAAGACTGACCTGAGCAAAAGCTTTGAAACTTACAAAAAACTTTGTCAGGTAACACAAATATAACACGGTCATCTTAGGAAAAGTAAAGCTAAAGTCTACTTCCAAGCAAAGATGATAACTCTTTGCAGAAATGTTATAAAAGCTCTAGATGTGACTTATCTAGTGTACTTATTTTTAACAGACTTCAAAACAGACAGAACAGAGGTTCTCAATTCGTCTAAATGTTTTTTTTTTGTATATTGTACAGCGATGTCTTTGTCAAATATCACCGATTTCGACGATTACTGGAGTGACAACGGGGACCAACGGTTTTACGTGCTTTTTAGGGCACGGGGTGTCAGTAATGGCCTAGACAAACTGTACTTAAGAATTAAACAATTCGCATTGCCAAGTTTAATAAAATGAAAATTTCGTTTTTCATTTTATTAAACTTGGCAATGTTAAACCACATAGTGCTCTCCAAACATCAACACATTTGGAATTACTTTGAAAAACACTATCAAAATAAAAATAAAATAACACCCGTCCTAAAGAGAGTTTTCCAGAGCGCGAGAAAATCCGTTGCGCTGAGTTTAGCGCGATGCGTCAGTCTTGCAACCCAGGAGAATTTATACACAAAGTGCTTGGGAGGAATTGCACACCTCCCTTAAAAAAAAATGGCTACAAAAAAACATTAACGACCCAAATTAAAGAAGACAGTTCTGCAAAATTCGACTAACATTTTGGATTCAAAACCCGCTATCAATAAAGATTCCCATAAAGTTGTTTTCACATGTGAAACCTAAATTACTTGAGTGACATAAGGTGAACGGATTATTGTCAGGTGCACCCACCCCCTATAGGAGAATGGCAGCCAAAATTTGTTGCAAATTATATGGGCAATCACTAATCAACAAATCCCAGCCTACAGCTTGTCTTTGGTTCTAGAAGTGGCTGTAAAGCTGCCGTTTTTCTAAATTCTAATAAAAGCGAGGTTGATGTTAAAAACGCTTTCAAATCCTTTTACAGGGACAATTTTTTGGCTGAAGCAAAAAAAGAGCTACCAAAAAAAATACGGCTTTATGTGGCAATGCTATAAGTATATACAACATTATTTTTAGTATATGCGAAACCCGAAACATGTGTCTAGTATTTTTATGTAGATATAAGCTCGTTATGTAACTTGGTTGTCCGCACAAATACATAGTCACCGGGCCATCCGGGTGACTGAGGGGTAGGTTTGCTCCCGCACTCAGCTGTGCGCTGGTGCCTAATGCCTGCTATGACCTGTCGTGACCTGTATTGTACTTAGTATCGGTGGTGTCCAACTTGTGACCTTTTTTAAATATTTTTGAAAAAAATATAACATGGTGTAAAAATGATTGAAATAGATTCAGTTACTGATTCTGAACAAACTATATTCAGGTTTCGGATATATTAAAAAATAATGTTGTATGTTTTAATAGCCTATATTGTGTCCCACTGCTGGGCAATGGCCTCTCCTTTCTCCTTCCAAACCTCTCTGTGTAGGGCAATCTCTGGCAAAGTTTGCCACGCGAACATGATCAGATCGTCCCACCACCTTCGCCGCGGTTGACTTCCCTCAGATGTCCAGTTTGTGACAATCCTCGCCCATCGTGCATTCGTGCGAAGTGGCTAGCCCACTCCTATAACATTATGACTAGTTTATAAAATAAATTATTGAATATAACAAGTAGATAAGATTCCACTACCAGGTAACTGGGTGAAAATCGAAATTGGCACTAAGCAAACAAAAAATGACAAAATAAAAACTTTTTTAAATCCATTAACTTTAGGTATCGTATGGTTAAGGCGGTTTCCAGACGTTGAAATCGTCTTCAATATTACCTCCGTTGTTTTTACCAAAAAAATAGAAAAAAATCTTGTAACGCTTCATAAAACCGATTAGGTTAGCACAATCGTTCGTATACGTCGTTATGTTCTATGGTTTTTCGATAGCTATAAAATAAAAACGTTTCTCTTCACAACCCCATCAGCCGTTGTATCCATTGTATGGTATCCTGGAAATGCATAGTAATAGCTTTATTACACGTATGGGGCGGTTCAATGTTGTAAAGTATTTACTAGCCATGTTAAGGTGTTTGGGTACAGACAATTATGTTTTACTAGCTTTTGGTCATGACTTTGTCCAGGTGAATGTCGGTTATTGTGGACGCGAGGTCAAAGTCATAACCTATGTCCTTCCTTGGTGTTTAAGCTTATTCTGTACTAAATTTCATTAAAATCCATTAAATAGTTTAATTGTAAAAGCGTGAAAAATAAACTGATAGTTACTTTCATATTTATAATATTAGTATGGATATATATCACAGACAACTATCTTAATTAACCATTCAGTCAAGAGGGCCCTTTACGACCCGTCTACCGTCAACATAAGCATGGTTTAAAAGCTTGTGGTACATTCAACGCAATCCAATGCAATGTTTGATAAAGAGGCAACGCGAAACTTTAAGAGGGTCTTTTTTCACTCGCCTATCGTCAACATCGAGCATGGTTTAAAAGTTTGTTACTTCATCTAACGCTATCCAACGCGATATTTGACGAAAAGGCAACGCGAAAAAAGATAGATAACGCCTGAAAACTCTGTTAGCATTCGGTAATTCCGTGATTTACTCGAATATTTTACAAAACTTGTTCCACGAAATATGTTTTTTTTAAACCCTTAAAAGATTTTGAAAAAAAATATCGTCTTTTAGAATCTTGATTAAATTTGCAAGGTTTTTATTGTTAGACTTTTAAATTTTTGAGTAAATTATGAAGTGTCAAAGTTCATGCAAAATAGCAGATTTTCAGAGGCCTTTACTGGATTAGTTTTACACAAATTCATGAATTGATTTCGATAGAAGCTTAGATAATATCCACAAGATACCTACCTACTGTGTTTCCAAAATATGTAATGACGTCATAATCGCGTAAGAGCGGTTGTATGAAAAACAGTGAAAATGTATGTCGAGTTGCATCCCCCTATGAAGGTCAAATTACAAATGTTCCATATTCAAGTACTTGTGTGCAAATATGAGTGATTCCGTGAAACTGTAAAAAAGTCGTAAAGTGTCGGTCATAAAGTTCAACTATGCTGAACTGCTAATCGGATTCCCGGCCGTAACACACGGCAGTTTAACTGCTCGGTTTAAATTAAATAGTTTTATTGTAAGCCGCCGCGCAAGTAATTATATTCCTACAAAGAATATTAAGATACAATTTGTATTTCAGTCAAAATGAAAATCAAAAAAAACTACTTATCCCCTTAAAAAAAAAACAAGGCAAGTGCGAGTCGGACTCGCGCACTGAGGGTTCCGCACGAACTTATGAAAACAGTTCGATTCCCGGATTTTTCCAATGTAAAAAAAGAGTTACAGTTTCCAGATTTATTCCTCTAAGTATCTATACTATAAAACCTTGTTCTATGCCAAATTTCCGGATTCTGAGTCACTTGATGGTAAGCGAGTATGTGATCGATGTCGAAATACATTTACCCAGGTTGTAGCTATCAGGGAACACAAATTCTAGGCGAACGTTTTATAATGGTGATCATCGGTGATGATGCACTTGTCGAATCAAAACTCCAAAGCCTTGAACATCGACGCCGAGTTGCTGGCCTGTCGGTTTTCTATCGATTACACTTCGGGGAGTGTGCGTTGGAATTGCACAATTTAATTCCACCAAGTCCGTTCCATCATCGGACCACTAGACGTACGGCGTTGCGCCATCGGTACATGGTGGACATCCCACCCATACGTACAAAGCGTTTTGGGAACACATTCATAATGCGTACAGCTAAGGAGTGGAATTCCCTGCCCGAGTCTGTGTTCCCTGATAGCTACAACCTAGGGGTCTTTAAGTCAAGAGTGAATAGGTTACTTCTAGGCAAGCGTGCTCCATCGTCGGCCACATCATCGCTTACCATCAGGTGAGATGGTGGTCAAACGCGAGCCTATCAATAATAAAAAAAAAAAAAAAAAAAAGTGGTATTTTTACTTGTCCGTTCTGTTCCGCTCCTGAAAAAAAAACGCATTGTAATTTGGGTGTCTTCAAGGCTAGAGTGAATATGCTCTAAACTAGTGCGCCTCACCATCAACGATTGCATCACTGCTTACCATCAGGTGGGATCGCAGTCAAGCACTGGTTTATATAAAAACTCTGACTGGCCAAATCTGCCCGGTTCGTTCCGCGATCTTCTTCGTGGTCTGCTGCAACCCCGTCTCACTGTATCTGGGGGCACCAATTTTATGCTACTTTGGCCCACAGTTTGTCAGGCATATGGCAGACCTATCTTAACCAGTCTCATCTAAGTTGGACAGCCTTTTAAGTCACATTAGCTATCAGAGGTTAAATCAATTTATTTATTCATCGTTTAAGTTATTTCTAACACAACACAATAGACTAAACACAAACAGTCAAAAACATAGACGTTCTACAAAAAATACCCAATTTGTTGTTGTAAAAATATTTAAAAGGGTGTTTAATAAAATCGTAGCAGAAAAACAACGTCTTCTAACGTTACAGGTTCGTGGAAACAATATTTTCTCAACACACAACCATTGTACAGTATTAATAAGAAGTTTAAAAAGCTAAAAGGAAGGTAAGAAAGTTGAAAGTCTGCTTTGGAAAATGGGGCCAATCCTTTTATGTAAAAAAAAAAAAAACATTTGCAAATCGGTCCATAAACGAAGAAGTTCAGAGGTAACAAACATAAAAAAAAAACAAATTGTGAACCTCCTCCTTTTTTGGAAGTCTGTTAAAAAGTACGGTAAGAAAAGTGAAAGTATGGTTGTTTGGGTGAAGCACCGCACCATGTGAATGAGGTAATCGGCTTCAATTACCTCTGGCAGAGTCGGTGATCGCTTCGCGAGCTATAACTAGGAGTTCTAGTTCGCGAAGCGGTCACCTCTTTTTATGAAACAGTAATTCGAGCAAAAGAGATGGCCGCAAGCGTGAGGGAACGGACCTCATTAAGCCCCAGCCGCCGCCATAGAAGACGGGACGGGCGTTGGGAGTCGCAAGACGTCGTCAGTTAAACCGTAGAGGTCAAGAAGAACTGATACCCGCTAGGACTGCGGGAATTTATGAAAGAGTTACGGTAGTACTGGAACGTAAAGAGCCAATGAAGGACATAGGTGTGTTTTAACTAGTAAAAACCTGACACGCCCTCTCCTCCCTAGAGCAGAAGAAGTCATTTGATTTCCTATCTCAAAAAAAATTGTGACGTGTTATTTTTTTTATTAATGATGACTCGCGCAAAACCACTACCTCACCTGATGGAAACCGACAATGTGGTCGACGATGGAGCACACTTGCCAAGAAGTAACCTATTCACTCAAGACCCCAGGGTTGTAGCTATCAGGAAACACAGACTCTGGCAGGAAAAAGGGAATGTTTTGTTCTAAACGGCACTTCTTTAATTCACCTGAGTTATGCTACTGCATTACAGAGGTCGCCAACCCGTGAATATCTGCATTTACACTGAGTAGCGAAACGTTTCAAATAAAAACTTGTACACCTCTCATTTTATTCGAAGAGCTTCGAATAAAAACGTGTACACCTCTCATTTTATTAAGTCGCTATTCGAATTCAGTACGTTTTACTGAGCAAACGAATTTCTGTATCTTTATCTTACGAGTATATGCTCGCAATTGTTTTTGCAGCTAAAAAGAGGTTTTAGTAGTTTTGTGTGCATAATAACGAAATGAAAGTGGTTTAAATAGTTGCTATTTCGCTTGGATTTTGGTTGATAGTATATTTATTTTCTATACATATAATATTAAATAACAATATAATTAGGCTTTGTTTCATCGCGATCGGTTGACTATATCGAAAGATCAGCTAGTATAGAATAAATGCTATCATTATTTGTTTAGTATTTTATACTTGTATTTTTTTTATTTGGGAAAATAAACTGTTGCATAACAGTAGCGTTTACAGTTTGGTATAAAAAGCGAGACAAATGTACAACCAACGGCAGTACATAGAAGCCTTGTACATTTAATTGTGATTCTGAATGACGTCAATTTCTCTGAAAAACTTTTAAGGGTTTAAAAGAAGACACGTATTTCCTTGAATAAGTTTTGTGAAATATTTGAGTAAATCACTGAATTAACGAATGCTAACAGAGTTTTTAGGCGTTATCTCTCTTTTTTTGCATTGCCTCTTCGTCAAACATCGCGTTGGATTGCGTTAGATGAAGCATGTTGACGATAGGCGAGTGGAAAAGGACCCTCTTAGCTTGTATTTCGTTGTGGAGGCAAGCGAGCGTTCGATGTCAGATTGTGTAGCGCAGTGCAGTCGCAACGACTTCTGACAACCGCCTGAGGCAATACTTTTGTGTTTCTTCTGTCTTTAGAGCTGCTACAATGCTAGCTATTTCAACAACAAATATTTATATCTACAAAGTAAGACAATCTTTCCTTTGTTATCGAGATATAAGTTCATTTTAAACGCAGATAAAGTTTTGACTGACTGTCATGTGTTATCTTACATATTTGGTGTGATGGCTAGATTCAATAAAAGAAAATAGAAAGAATAAAAATTTTTTTTTTTGGCATATTACACAAGGCAAATACACTAAGGTATAAACGAAACGAAAAAGAAAAAAAAATGTGTGCCTCAAAGGCTTCGGCAAAATAGGTCCAAATCGATTTTATTTTTTGCTAGCGACTCTTGATGATATATGAACTTTAAAATACGTCTCGTTGGCCACCCTACCCTAACTTAGCCTGGGTTAAAAAAGTACAAACAATATTTATTATACTCAATCGGCCTTTGTGATTAATGTACATACTGATTAACATATTCTTAATTACTCTTCATACACAAACTCGTAACATTTGCACTCTCATTTATTTATTGGGTAAAATCTACGCCAAAAAACCTATTTAATATCCGCGTTGCACTTTGTTAATCAAATACACTTCCACATACCACACAACTTCTTTGTTCTCAAAAAAGAGCTTCTGTACGAAAAAAGAGCTTCTGTACAAAAAAAAACATTAGGTTTAGCGTTCAATAGTCTAAATTAGTGTCTTACTTGTCTCTCTTTCTTTCTCAGTTGTCATCTGCCACGCTACTACCGACTCCCTTTTCTTTCAAACAACTCCTCACACAATCCATACAACACACGAGAAAACAAAACAATCAAGAGTATTGAATGCATTTCAGATCCAACATCACTTTCAATGCACCGAATCGAAAGCAAGCTCCTTGACGCTGGATCGATACATTTTACATAATATATTTTAATATTATCCTAGGAGAAAATGGAATGATGAGGATAAGTGCAGTGTCTTGTAGTTGTATGTGATAATGCTTAGTTACCCCTCGGGCAAAGGGGGGTGCCGAATCTGAAATGGTGTTGTGAAAGATATTTCGTGGATGGAGATTTTCGCTTGTTCGATGACAATGTAATGTATGTTGTAACGAGTTGATTTCGCCTCGTCACATGTTTTGTTCGTTAGTCGATTTCTGGACAAAAATATTAAAAAAGATGAGCTGTCAGATTTTGATTTTGACTTTTCACTTTTCGACCCGACATTACGTTAGCAAGCAGCTATTTATTTGCAATACGGCTCTCATCGCCGCTATTTTGTGCCCTGAAATGGCCTAATAGAATTTATAACCGCCAAGGTTTGTTCTTAGTGGATTACACCATAGTTTTGCGGTAAGAACTGGTTTTGGATTTCTCCATGACATTGTGTTACTGTAGAAACAGGAACTACTGTAAATCTTAGGTTTTACCAATAAATCTTAAGATTTACTTGATGGGTTGGTAAATTATTAAAAAGGGGAACAAATTTAAGGGCTTACACCATTAGAAATTGGTACATTGCTAGGTTTTATCAAAGTAGTTGGTAAATTTGGCTTAGGGAAGAATACCATCATTATGGTTAGCACCCCGATTCAAAGCAATCCGACTCGGATGGGTAGGTTACAATGTTGTGTGGAGGTTACAATTGTGGTTTTTTTTTTTTAAATACCCTGACATATCTGTTTAACGACATTTACCATGAATTTGAAGTATATCTGAAGAAAATCTAAAGATTTACCAAATGAGTGGTGGTGAAAGTTCAAAATAAACGAAGGTCAATCTTAGGATTTATCGTAGTCCGGGATTTTATAGTAACATATCTGTGTATTGTGATTAAATACTTTTGAAATTGACTCAAAAAAAAAAAAATTGGTACCAAAACGTGATCGCTCAACAAACAGCATTTATTTAATTTAAAAAATACAACTAGGCCAACAAAACAATTGTAAAAAAATACGTAATGCATTTTAAACCGCTTTGAATAAAATGCAGAATATTTTCGGTTATTTGCCAAAACAAGCGGCAACGTGCAAGTGTGTGAATAAAATGAAAATATTTTAGAGGCGTTCCAGGTTATAAAGTTTGCTACGAAAATGTATTTTTATTGTTCGCCCAAGTTTGTGTTGATGTAATCATTTTGACTAACCGGGCAGTGCAAAAGTATGGACCACACGGGTATAATCTAGCATTCCCACAGAGATAACCTTGCTTGTTGCAATCCGTGTTGACTGCAGATGTAATCCAAATTATATAATCTCCAACGGCCTTGGATGGGGGCGCGTTTTTCCAACCGCAGTTTCGAGCGCAGTGATTGATTTGTGAATGTGTTAGCGCATGGATAAGATCCGTGTAGCCGCAACACAATCCGAGGAGGCAAACCAAGCTCCAACGAAGGTGACCTCTGTTGGAACGCTGGATATCCGTGTGACCTATGCTTTACTTTTAACTTTATCTGTACCTAACCCGTCTAAAACGTTACCTTGCCCATTATTACTTAGAACTATCCCACCAAAGATCCCAAAACAGTAATTAAGTGCCATAACAAGATTACAAGTCCCCACACAGTGTCATGATGACCATAGAGTAACCAAACGAGCAAAGTTACTAACTGCCCAACTTATGACACCTGCGCCAAGATAAAGTTTTGATTGAACATTCGCATCTTGGGCGGATAATTAAATAGTTGCTAGGTATCTATCTCAGTTGATATATCGTTGCAATGTACAGTCAAGTGTCAAAAGTGCATGTAGGGATAATTATGTATCTACATACTGCAATAATATAGTTTAATTATGTTACTGTTACCGAGTTTTATGCAAACATTGAATGCAAATAAAATAATAACTTCTTGGTATTTTCAAATAAAACAAAAGGGTGTATCTGTATACAGCTTTATTTTTGGTATATGCAAAAGCTGAATATATGTTGTTCAGAATTAGTAACTGAATCGATTCCAACAATTTTGACACCATGTTATAAAGTTGGACACCACCGACACTAAGTACAACACAGGTCATAGCGGGCATTAGGCACCAGCGCACAGCTGGGTGCGGGAGCAAAAGAACCCCTCAGTCACGTGGATGGCCATGTATTTTTCGGACAACCAGGTAACATAACAAGCTTATAACTTTGTGATTTTACATGATACAGTTATGAAATTTAGTTCATACTCGTAGCAAAAATGTATGAGATTCGTAGGGAAGTAAGTCCTTTAGCGGAAAATTTGGTATAGAGATCTTGCTGAGTGTCTATCAATACTCCTTCGACCGATTAGATGCTCGGTGGTGAGCAATGTCCATGAGTTAAGTCTCGCTTATGATAAAGTCTTGGAGAGGCCCAATGACTTATGTTGGACAGAGGGGATATACCGTTATGCTATGGGTTTATTGATAATCGTGTCGTGTGAATTAACTAAACTCTGAATGTGATCTTACATTCAGAGTTTAACGTTTGGTGTTTTGGCTTAGTTGAATTAGTTGTGTGTATTGTGGAGATACCATGACAGTTTAAATTCGGTTGTATTTTGATTTTTGTGGTTTTATTGATATAAAATGGAATTAAAGAAGAAAAGGAAGAAAGTGAATGAATCAGAGTGAAGAAAACTAGTAGACTAAGTATTTACTTATATAATGGAAAAAGTAATGATAATGCCTACCTATATACCGGTACCTACCCACGTACCGGAAGACGTAGCGTTGGAAGGCCTCCTACAAGGTGGACCGATGACTTGGTAACGGTTGCGGGGGTCCGATGGATGCGAGACGCACAGGACCGTTCGCTGTGGCGACGCTTGGGGGAGGCCTATGTCCAGCAGTGGACGTCTTTCGGCTGAAATGATGATGATGATGATGATGATATTATTAAAGTCAGTCTTTATGATATTGAAATGAGAACCTTAACTATAAGGAAAGTGTAATGCAAATTCTATAGTTGTTGATTATGGGCAAAATAATTAATATGGAAGGTTCTCATTAGAATTATTCTAAAGTTCCTGCATTACCTATATTTTAGACATTTTGTCTTAGACATTTTGTATTTCCTAAAAGGAAAAATAATATTCAATAAATATATTAAGGGAGGGATTAGTGTTTGTGTACTTGTCTCGAGTTCACGGGCAGTCGTTTACTAGCTGTTGCTGAAGACGGACGTATTAAGCCTAACCGAGCCAATGTATTTACCCCCTTCAGTGCGTCCACTACAGGTGCCATTCATTGTCTACATATTGTTGTAACACGGCTCCTATGCAATTATTATTATTTCTTTTGTGTTTCGGTTAATGTTCTAGAAAAATAGCCTAATAGGTGCCATTCATTGTCTACATATTGTTGTAACACGGCTCCTATGCAATTATTTGATGCATCGCGGCATCGGCAAAAAGCAGAAACACAAAACGAACACGTGAGAGCAGAGAGGGCCCACAGAGGCAACCACTGCATGTGCGAATATATGTATCTACCTAATAGTAGTGTACTACATTGATTATAAAAGTTTAACTTTGACAAAGAAAGACTGAACCACGAACGAACTGCGACAAACATTGTCCCTTTTTCTAGAGGGGGACTTAGGCCCGGCTTTAACCCAATACACGCGATGGACAGTGTAAACGAATCTACTAAAGAGCTTCACAACTCCCTACGCAGACGGTTTGAAAAAATCTTGATTACCCTGCTGGTGTTGTTGATTCCCAACAAACATTTTAGCCATATAAGTAAGAGTTACGCGACTCGAAGTGCTTTAAACATTGTATTGAAGTATTTTTATCGTGGAATATGACTTAGTGCCTCTTATCTTTACACAACTTATAGTCGTATATGGACATCGTATAAACTTCTATACGACTGATTTTCAGTGGTATAACCGATGCTGTCGTCTTAGTAACATATACACGACTTTTATACGGTCACTAGCTGTGCCCCGCGGGTGAAACCCGCGTTTTTCTCGTTTCCGTGGAAATACCGAGATAAATATAGCCTCCCTCAATAAATGGACTATTAAATATTTAAACAGTTTTTATATCAGATCAGTATTTCCCGAGATTACCGCGTTCATAACAAACAACCAAACTTTTCAGCTTTATAATATTAAGAAAAATATAGATTAAGTTAAATTGTATAAGTCGCAGGCAATAGCTGTCTATCTGTTCGACATTCAGCCAGACACATTAAGAATTACGACTATAGGCGGGAGTGTCCGTCCACTTTAAACCGGGTTAAAATATTATTTTAAAGTACTTCTGAGTAAATTATATTTTTCGTTTTATTTTCTTGTGGCAGAAGAATATATTGATTGTTTCCGCAACCTGATCTTGACAACGCGACATATAGTTGGCCGTGCGAAAAACAGTCTTGCCGTAAATCTAATCCTACATATTTAAATGTTTGCCCCTGTGATTTATTTATCGTTACGGCAAAAGATAATTTAATTGGGAATTGGACTCTTTTAAAATGAAAAGGCAAATCATTTGGAATCATTGGGATCCGAGGTATAAGTACTGTTTGACCAACCGCTGGACCAGTCAAAACTGTTGCAACGATCACGTTATTGCGAAGAAATTTAACCTGAAGTCGAGTCCCGTTACATAAATTTGGTGGCTTAAGATTTCTAAGTAAAATAATTGCGGCACCAATTTTTACTTGAGAGAATGTGGGGGGAGGCCACTCGGGTTTAAAGAATTAAGAAATTCCTGTGGATAATGGACTGCATCTTCTTGATCTCATCAATAAATATATTTCGAAAAAGATTATTACAGGATTTTATGTTGATAAAAAACTCTATGGCCCATAACTCATTAATAGGTACCAACTCTTAACATCTTACACACGTGATAACTTTTAAACGAAATATCCGATTGAGATGAAACAAAAAGTATTTTACTTCTACATAAATACTCTTGATAACATAATGCTTAATTTCGATACAGATTAATATTACGATACATATTTAACGTAGTTTTTTTTTCTTCAGACGATTTAATAATTATTTTGAACACAAAATCGGTTATTGTGATTAAACCATGATAGCTAGATATATGTTCTCGCGGACTTTTTTGTAGGTCTTAATGGGATCTACAAACCCGTAGTACATCATTTTGTTCTATTGTCAATAGTTTTTGCAGCGCACGCAATAATAGGTTTTCGATTTTACACCTTGTGTTACAAAATAGCAATTTTATTACGGATCCCTAATTTTGAAAAAAAAACACAGCCTTCCTCGATAAATGGACTACCCAACACTGAAAGAATCATTCAAATCGGACCAGTAGTTCCAGAGATTAGCGCGTTCAAACAAACAAACAATCAAACAAACAAACAAACAAACAAACAAACTCTGCAGCTTTATAATATTAGTATAGAAGTATAGATTAATCGTATTAGAGTCACGAAAACTGCTTTTAAGTGATAATCGTGTAAGAGTGATAAAGTGCATTCTCATACAATTTTCAGTCAATATGAACACTTTTATACTACTATTCAATGACTAGATGACCTATTAGGGTATAAAAAATATCAACATTACAACCACAGCCAGAACAAGTCAATTGTAATGAAACTGGAATTGGTTCCGCACAACATTTTGTTTAAAACTCAAAATAATTGAGTTCGCTGCAAAGTCTAAATGATTTGATGTTGCTCGAACCGCAAAAAGTAGATCTAGTGGTTCTATAAAAGTAGAGTCGGGTTTTAGAGGTAGATTTGATCAATTATATCTTAATGATGATAGTTCCGATTATGAAAGCGCAAGCGAAACTAATAAAAATGGTATACTTCGTGATAATGTAAATGGGCAATTGGAAAATTAATTATTGAAAATAACATCACTAAAATGTCATCCGTCTCTGGCACACTTCAAAGTGATCTCTAACTTTCATGAACATAAACGTGCCTCAGAAGATATAGAAGATATCAATAGCCATCTCAAATACATACTGTATCAATGTGTTAAAAACTTATCAATGTCCATTATATTTATTATATATCATTTTTTATTACCGCTGAAACCAACAATAAATAAGTCACTTACAGTTTAATTATATATATATTATATATATATTTTTTCTAATTGTATAAACCAATGCTTGACTATGAACCCACCTGATGGTAAGCAGTGATGCACAACATAAAAAAAATATATGAAAAAATAAATATGATGTATATAATATGTGTATATTTAAAAATGGTTTTTTCATATGAGATTTCCTTTAAGTGAACCCTAATTATTTAGTTAATATGGCTTTTTACAAATACAGATAAAAAAAAAGTGCACGGAACGAAAAGTCGTCTAGATATTGTATTACGGTTGTGTCTTAAACCCTAAGTAGTACAAAGGTAATTTTTAACACTTTCGTTAAAATAAATTTTAAAATGTTGCTTAATTTAAAGAATTTATAAGGCGCGTTCATTATATTGAGAAAACTAGTGCTTATTACTCAATAAAATTAATTTCCCAATAGATTAATGTACTTGAACACGACTTTCGACGATAAATAAAATACCTAATGAATAAATAAAATGGCTGTACTCCTCTTTCAATGATAAAAAAAAATATATTATTCTTACACAGTATAAGATTATTAGTCTGGTTTTTAAATTGCAATTCACTACATTTATCTCATCACTTTACATCAAAATTTCTTATAAAAGTCATGATGAACTCTAGTTATTCGATAAAATGCCGCAAAATGGCGCTAATAAACACCATAACTCGACGGAAAGAGGTCCTTATGACATCTGTACGACCACTACATGATCAAATAGTGATTAATACGACTGCTGTGTAACTCTATTACGACACTGATTCGTATAAAATGGGCCTGTTTTCGGTCATATCAACGTGATAGCCACGTATTTACGACCAGCGTATAGGACCAAAAGTTAAAATCGGCACGTCGTGGCGAGCGATCAAATGTTTGTTGGGTTGCAATCATTACCCGACTGCGCGACGCAAAGGAGGGTAATGTGTTTATCAGTCTATGTATGTATGTATGTATGTATGTATGTATGTATGTATGTTTGTTTCTATGTGGCGTTCTAGAGACCAAATGCGTTGGCCGATTTTGATAATTCTAACGTCAATCGATTCGTCTTAACCTTGCGAGTGTCACTAAAGACATGACAGTAATCAAAATTCACCACAGCTACAACCAGACGCCATATTGTCAAAATGAAAAAAAAAAAGTCGATGAACTATGTCAAGTGGGGTGTCGTTGAATAGATATTTTAAAATCATCTTTAGGTTTCTTTTATCATTTTTCATTTTAAATAATAGTTTAGGATATATAACGATTTAAAGTTGTTTAACAAAACAATCATTCTCGCTAATTTTCTTACTTATTGATTTAAGTTTTCATTTCAAGTATAAACGATACACAAATAAAAAACAGTGAAAAAGCATGAAGAACAAATATTTTTGGTAAAAAAAAGTTTACCACCAAACTCGATAGATGGCGTTGTTCATTTGATGCACGTTTGTAAATCAAATCATTCGAGTTTTCCCATCTACTAGACAGGCCGATGAACATAAGCAAAAGATGACAACTATATTGGCAAAAACTACTAGGTTGTATAAATTACATGCAGTTGATATATCAGTAGAATCGAAAACATATGGTCAAAAACCGAAAGATGTAGGTATATGTTTCTGATGATCCTATCAAAACTGGAGGAATCGTTAAATATTTAACAATCGGTTTAGGATCACGAGTTATGTTACGAAGAAATTTGAATGTTACCCATGGTCTTGTTAACGTAGCAATGGGTGTTATAAGGACAATTGAGTGGCCAGCTCTTCGGAGGGACCAATTGGAACCCGGAGAATTGCCACAAGCTGTTTATATAGAATTTGACGACAAAGCATTTAAAAACAATGTTCCTGGAGTAGGAGTCAGAATCGAACCATCGACGACAGAATTCGATGCACTTCGCGGACAGGGTAAAATAGAGCGAAAAATGTTGCCAGTGATATTGTGCTGGGGTGTAACTGTACACAAGCTCCAAGGAACTACTTTGGACTTTTGGACCGAGCTGTGGTTGACTTAAGTTCACGCATTTTTGCTAAAGGTCAAGCATATGTAGCTTTGATCCGAGTTAGGTGAGGGACTAATCATCAGGAGTTTAGACCACCGCAAGTTACTTAATAATCCCCACGATATTAACTCCCTCAATGAAATGACTAGATTGCGAAATTTACCATATGATAACGAAGTCAATGAATCGTAACTAAAAAGTATAAAATAAAATAAAAATATTTAAAGAAAAACAAAAACCCGACTGCGTCGAAACTAATTTTAAAAAATACGTAAAAAAATTAACTTAAATAAAAACTAAAAAGAAACAAACAAGCCCAGTAGTTTAGAATTCTGTCCAACGTTGGACCGCGACACAGACGAGGGGAGTAATACTAAATAACTACACAATTTAAATAGTTTTATAATCGATACACACATAAAACAAATCATACATTCTAATGCAGAACAGAACGACTCACAGTCGGGGCCCCTTGGGAAGATTTGATTGGTAAAATTTGAATGGGCCCCGACTGTGAGTCGGTCTGTTCTGCATTAGAATTTATAATTTGTTTTATGTGTGTATCGATTATAAAACTATTTAAATTGTGTAGTTATTTAGTATTACATTACAGAATTCTAAACTACTGGGCTTGTTTGTTTCTTTTTAGTTTTTATTTAAGTTAATTTTTTTACGTATTTTTTAAAATTAGTTTCGACGCAGTCGGGTTTTTTGTTTTTCTTTAAATATTTTTTACTCTTATTAGTGTCCATCGTGAGAAATGAACAACGTGTTGTGACCTTAAGTGACAAACAATCAACCATGCTCAGAAAAATCTGTAAGGCTACCGTCACTCATTGTTAATAATCATGGCCACATTCTCAAACATTAAACAAGACGACAATGCCGTTGATCTGTTTAGATCAACGTTCCAGGCACCGCTGCCCATGTCGGGCTCAGCAAGTTCACGGTGATTTGCCTACAAAAAGCGACAATACTTATACTCAGGGCAGCACCAAGGAAATTTCCCTCACATCATGGAATACCCAAAGCCACTTTTACCTGACCAGCGCCGCATACATGGTCAATGTTGAGGTCGTTGCTACCCCTGCGCGTGACCAACCCCGGACCACCATATTAACAGACGGCGCATTGAACCAAGTAGTGGCGATGTTAAACAGCGTGAACGCCGTACAAAGGTGAGGGTTATTAAGAGGACAGAACAGATATATTTCTTCACTCGGGGCTAACTTGACAAAGACACCCAACAACTACAACACGCGAGGCTCAGTGTACTCAGACGCGCAGGCTCGAGCTATAGCAAAGGCTTACGACGAGGGACGGCTGACAACAGAACCACCTCCAGATATGCCAGGAGACTCGGACACCGGGGAAGTGAGAGAACCGACCCCCGGATGTAGCCAACAAACCCAGACTGTGCCATCACAAATTACACCTACCCCTCAAATAAGGGCTCCGACTCCCCCAGCCAAAAATAGCCAATCTTTGGTCGTACCAGTAAGATCAGTCAGGACGCTGGCCATGGCTTTTAAAGGTTTTCAAGACAGTAAGCCTCCAAAGAGCCCTGCTCTTGTCGCAATACAATCATACGCCACAAATAGCGACAGGGCCGCAATCCAGCCCTACCTCAGTGCAACCAGGGGAGTGTTGGCAAGAGACATGCCCGCAATACAAGAGCTGGCTGCTTACGCTGCTACATACAACATACAATGTCTCCCATGTGGATACAGCTCCAGTGATTAAGGAATACTCTATTGTTACCCAAGATCTCCGGACGCATGATATTTTGACTCGTACGATAGCAGATTCATAAGAAGACAGGACCACACCACTAGAGGTCGGCAGCTCCAGGTGGAAAAGAAAAACAGGATTGCGGTGCGGGTCGCAGCGGTCACGCTGCCTGCCTTTTCCGCCCACCTCAAGAACCTAGACCCTGGTATGGCAGCAGAGGGGCAAGGTGGTATACCCCTGAGCCGCATGGACACAAGCTGGGTGCCAGTACTGATGAGCTCTGACATGGTGGGGCAACCCTGGGTGTTGGAGTACTTACTCACACATACCACCACTGACCTGTGGGCGGGCAAGTTATCCATACTGTCGCATGCTACTCATAGGTCTGGCGTGGGAGGACGAGTGAACGTGATGTCGACCGGGATGCCTGCCACACACCAGGTACACATACCTGGCCCGAAGAACATAGTTTTGGTGCTGCTTGACGAAAACACGTACGCCCAGCAAACTAATCTAACACTGCCTGGACTGGGGCCAATCTCGGTAAACAGGGGGACATGAATTGCAGTAAACGAGGCTGCTTTCGCCACTTTTTGGAGACCAATTAAGACCACTTTTACAATCTATGGACAAAATCAAATCTATGAAAACTAGCCGATATCTTGTCAGAATATGGTGCACTGCCTGCAGTACGTGGAAAGCAATCTGTGCACATCCATGGCATACCAACTAGCCGTTTCAATCGCAGCAGAATTGGCATCAATGGTTCCGGAGTCTCCCAAGTTACATGAAGACGAACAAGGCAGATACGAAGACGAGTTGGGAGGAGCGAGGATATTCGGAGTGCACCATTTCAATGCTAGGCGACCTAGACACACATCAACCAACGTTGACGAAGGCGCGGTTGAAGTTATCACCGCAAGATTACGGCGCATGCTGCACGGATATTCCTTTGGATCAGTTTCACCTCTACAGCAGCATGCCCTTAGTTACACTGTGCAGCAGTCAGAGCAAATAGTGGCTGAGAGCAACATAGTGGGGATGGCTACGCATTTGAAGTTACAGAAAATAAGCACGTGACTGCATTGAAAACTGTATTTTATTACTTGAAAACAAGGTCAGTCATTTAAATTGTTAGTTTCAAATTGTGAATTGGCTATTTGACATTATTATGTGGCATTGAAATTATGACATTATTATGTGGCATTGAAATTATGACATTATTATGTGGCATTGAAATTATGACATTATTATGTGGCATTGAAATTATGACATTATTATGTGGCATTGAAATTATGACATTATTATGTGGCATTGAAATTATGACATTATTATGTGGCATTGAAATTATGACAAAATTTCATTGGAAAATCGTGAACGGAGCAAAAACAACACCTAATAACTAGCTTGTGAATTGGATTGATTTCAAGCAGTTAGTGGTGTACAGTTACAATTACACTAATATCGTCACCCACAGGTAGTAGAAATATCCCTTTATTCTCGTACAGGTAGTAGAAATATCCCTTTATTCTCGTACAGCTAGTCGACTTGTAAACGCTTTAGTCTTTTTTAGGGCACATAGATTTGGATGTTACAGAAAATAAGCATATTACTGCATTGAAAACTGTATTTTATTACTTGAAAACAAGTTCAGTCATTTAAATTGTTAGTTTCAGATTATGAATTAACTATTTGACATTAATATGTTGCTTTGACATTAATATGTGGCATTGACATTATGACAAAATTGCATTGGTAAAGCAGCAAAGCAGATTATATCATGAACGGAGCATTACTGCATTTAAAACTGTATATTATTACTTGAAAACCAGGTCAGTCATTTAAATTGTTAGTTTCAAATTGTGAATTGGCTATTTGACATTATTATGTGGCATTGACATTATGACAAAATTGCATTGGTAAAGCAGTAAAGTAGATTATATCATGAACGGAGCAAAAAAACACCCAATTAAATTTCAACTAGCTTGCATTGACCATCCAGAGTTTAATTTCTTCCGGAATATCCCTTTCCTTTCTCGCACATGGTCCATCGAGCCGGACAAAGTATAATCTAAAGAAGATCAGCGGTTTTAATCAAGAAAAAGGATAAAAACTAACATCTACATAATAATGTCAGTACTATTTTATTGTATTACCAATTATATTTTGTTATAAAACGGTTTATTTAGCTTATCTGCTACATTATTTAAACTTACATTATTTAAAGCTGTAACTAATTACTTATCTGCTTAACAGCGGTACCAATAGATAACAAGTATCTTAACATAATAAAAATAATTTGAGAGTGATAAATATTAGTAGGTACTAGTCATTGTTATAAAATATGTAGTAAGCATTTAGGATCATTTATGTAGTCAACATAGATTAGTGTTAGTTGTGCCTATTTATTAATGTTAAAGTTTTACAAATAAAATATTGTAAGCAAGGTTTTACACTTTTACTGTAGGTAGGTAATAATTTGTGTTGTTTACTATTTTGCATTTATAAAGCGTATAGAATACAGTTAAGCGTGTACCTATTGTAAACTATATTGTTCGTTTTATTTATTGTATTCCTGTATCAAATCCAGGTTGACAACACTCGTCTCCCAGTTGTCTGAGGAAAGGGATTTAATTAAGAAGCGAGGCAGTTTCAAGGGCCGCTTGACTGGTTTCCTCAATTTCCTGGACTTGCTCAAGGACAAGGAGCTAGCTAGCTGTGATGTGTCTGAGTTGCCTAGCTAGCTGTGATGTGTCTGAGTTGCAGTTGCGCATGGGCAAGATTGAGTCGTTGGAGCAGTGTGATGAGGTACAGTTACGCCTGGAATGCATTGTTGACGATCTCAAATTACAATATTCTGAGCGTTCCGAATTTGAGTCTATTTAATTTCTTTATCCAGAGCCGAGAATATCCTGACTGACTACAAAATCGTTTGAAAATTGTAAAAGTACTCGTGTTAGCATAAACAAGCCGGTTAAATTGTCAACGATACAGTTACCAAAGTTTAACGGATTACATTATTATTGGCTTGAATTCCGCGACACCTTTACTAGCCTAATTCATGTAATGACGACATAGACGCAATCAATAAGTTTCACTACTTCTACTGCATCACTTGAGGGAAGAGTTTTTTTCAAGTAACTAATTACTCTGTGGCATGGTCGTTGTTATGCGATCGGTTTGACAACAAAAGATTACTAGTCCAGAATCATATATTATGTTCATTATTTAATATTGAGTCAATCTCAAAAGAATCTTCTGTTAGCATAAAGAATTTGATCGATTAGTTAAATAAAGATTTGCGAGCTTTAGAGTCATTAGGGGAGCCCGTGATACAGTTTTAATCTACATTGTTACTCTAAAACTAGATAAAAAAACACCTATCGTGGCTTAATTACGTTTCACGCATTTACGCAGTTCTTACGTAATCGAGCCGATCTCATCGAGACCCTGGAACTCGTCCACAATAATTATTCTCAATCACCAGGTAAATCTCAAGTCAATGGTAGCACAATCTCCTATCAATTCTGGCACTGACACAGCTTCTAAACCATGTCCTAAATGTAGTAACAACAATCACACTTTAAATAGTTGTCCACAGTTTCTCGCATAAGTAACGAGAGGCAATATGCTAACAAATGTAAAAAACCTGGTTGGAAACTGCAAACGTAGGCATAACACACTAGTTCACGTAGATTTTAAGGGCACTATTTTGAATACACCTTGTAGTAATTCGATGAACAACTTGTCTGCTACCACTGATACGAATAACGTAGATTTATCTGCAAACATTGCATCTCCGCGTGGTCATACGCAACGAGATGTGTTGTTATCGACCGCTTTGGTCAAACTGCGAGACCACAATGGGTGTGTGCATCTCGCTCACGCGGTGCTTGATAGCGGTAGCACGTCTTCATTTATAACAGACAGGTTGTGCAACAAACTTAACTTAATAACTAGCCAAATAGATCAGATAGATCAATACTTGGAATCAATAATGCCACTTCGCACGTAAGTAAAATATGTCGGGTTACGGTTACACCATTAGATGATAGCTTTGTATTTGAACTAAATCGTTTTGTTCTTCCGTACATTACGAGTAGCGTACCGTGTCCTGAGATAAATATTTCTGATTTCGACTTATCCTCGAATATTGCTTTATCTGATCCTACTTTTTATAACCCTGCTGATGTTGATATCTTAATCGGCGCTGATCTTTTCTGGGATTTGTTAGGATCTCAAAGACTAAAGTTAGGTACTGGAAAACTAATATTATGTGAAACCCGTTTAGGATGAATAGTTTCCGGTCCGATTACACAGAATGATATCTCACTGCTGTCGAATGATATCTCACTGCTGTCGAATGATATCTCACTGCTGTCGAATGATATCTCACTGCTGTCGAATGACGTCATCATCATCATCTTCCTGCCCTTGTCCCGTGTTATTTGGGGTCGGCGCAACATGTTTTTTTCTTCCATTCTGCCCTGTCACTCGTCATACTATCACTAACTTCCTTTTCTTTCATATCACTCTTCACACAATCCATCTTTTCTTTGGTCTCCCTCTCCCTCTCCATCCATCCACATGTAAACTCATAACTCTTTTAGTAACATGCGTTGCGTTGCGTTGCATGCTGTCGAATGACGTAAAATGCAATATCTCTACAATGGTTTCCGACAGCGACAGTAAGTGGGAAAAACTTAAGTCAGAATTAACGAAGTTATGGCAATTAGAAGAGGTGAATGCGAAGTCTCCCAATTCTCACATGCCTGAAGAGAAATTGTGTGAGGATAATTTTGTTAAAAACACGACACGATTATCTGATGGTTGTTTTTGTGTCCGCATTCCCCTTATGAAATATCCTTCAATTCTAGGAAATTATTTTGATATATATATACGCTCTGAGCGTAAATTAAAGATTAGGACAAACTTTAGTAGAAATGCATCATGACTTTTTATCAGAATATGAGTTACTTGGTCTTATGACAAAAATGAATAAACCTAATTTATGTTTTGGTTATTTTATTCCACATATGGGAATTTTACGCGAGTCGAATACCACGACCAAACTTCGTGTTGTTTTCAACGCAAGTTCTCCTACTTCGACGGGAGTGTCCTTTTATGATCTACAGATGGTTGGGCCAACTGTACAGGACTGGCCAACTGTACAAGACTTTCGTTTTAGAGTCCACAAGTATGTTTTATCTGCGGATGTGGAGAAGATATATAGACAAATAGTCGTCCACCCGTCAGACAGGTATTTGCAATAGATTGTTTGGCGTGATAATATTAGTGATCCTATTAATGTTTATCAATTAAACACCGTTACGTATGGTACGGCTAGTGCGCCGTTACGTATGGTACGGCTAGTGCGCCGTTACGTATGGTACGGCTAGTGCGCCGTTACGTATGATACGGCTAGTGCGCCGTTACGTATGATACGGATAGTGCGCCGTTACGTATGGTACGGCTAGTGCACCATTCCTTGCGACACGATGCCGTAAACAAGTAGGACTCGACTGTAGGAACCCTAAAATATCTGAAATTATTCAACATGTCTTCTACGTCGATGACTTGCTGACCGGGGAGATGACTTAGATAATAATAATATTCTTTTTTTTTTTAAGGTGGTAAAAGGTGGGAAATCATCCAAATGACTTCTCGCGCTCTGGATGGATCGGGAGGGCGTGTCAGACTTTTACTGACTAAAACCACACCTGTATCCTTCAATTACCCTTTGCGTTCTAGGACTACGGGTTTCCCTTTCAGAAATTCTCCGCGGTCCTAGCTAGCGGGCATCGGCCCTGAAATTTTGTAAACAATAGGAGATTATTATTAAATCTTTACCTCTTTTGAATCATGTTCGCATTCCGCGAATTGTAGTCTGCAATTCATTTATGGAATTAAAACTCATTTTCACAGGTGCGTCTGAGTCCGCATACGGTGCTTGCGTCTTCATTCGCAGTGTTAGTGGTAAAAGTGAGTGTATGGCTCGCTTGTTAATGGCCAAGAGTCGAGTTGCCTCATGTCTCATCAAGCCTACAACAATACCGCGACTGGAGTTATGTGGTGCGGTAGTCGGTTCTCGTCTTTATCAAAAGGTGATGAGCTCACTTCGAGTGGAGATCAGTCGGGTCTATTGTTGGACTGATTCTACCATCGTGTTAGGATGGTTATAGATAATGCCTACCAAACTTCAGCCGTTTGTACGCAACCGCGTTGCTGAAGTTTTGGATAAGGCGGGCACGTCCCGACAGATCAAAATCCAGCAGACCAATATCTTGTGGCATGGATATTAATGTTCTGCAGGAATCAGATATGTGGTGGAATGGACCAGATTTTTTTAAAACTTGACCCGTCTGAATGGCCTTCTCAAGCTGCGAGCCCAGGATTACAGTCGTTAGCGGAGACTCGACCTAATATCGTATTACATGCTGTTAACGATTCGAAACCTGAAATTTTAATTGATTTCAGTCGTTACTTACCAATATATAATACTAATTACTCACAGCTTGTACGATCTGTTGCCTACGTATTGCGATTCATTAAGTCATGTTGAAAGCGTTACTTTAAAACCAATTACTTGTCACATGATGAGGTACAAGATGCACTATCTCTTGTCATTATTAGGAGTCAGATTCAGTCATTTCCTGAATACCAATTATTGTTAAATAAAAAGAGTTTACCTAAAAAGAGCGCTCTTCTAAAGTTCAATGTTTATTTGGACGATAATAAGGTAATGCGAGTACAGACGCCCTCCTACGTCTCGATAATTCTAGTTTTGCTTATAGTAAGAAGCACCTGATCTTCTTATCGTCATCCAATTTTTACCAAGCATCAAGAATCAATCAGACCACATAAAAGTTCGACTAGAAGTTTTATGCTCTAACATTATGAAATTTTGTATTTGATTATGTTGTCATTTTGTTAAATTTATATTACAACAATATTTTATCGACAAAGCAGTAAAGTAGATTATATCATGAACGAAACAGACAAAATGGATCAAAACAAATAGTGACACACTTGCTTTAAGTCTTCTACGCATGTTTCTGATTAACAGCATTGTAGTGGAGTATACAGACGATGCCTTAGAGACCGTGGGCTGGACCTTCACCAGAAATTGTGGACTGGCCAAGATAAATACAGTTAAAAAACTGTTTACAATTAGCTCTGCTGATTATCACGCCACAATTGATATATTATCATGAGCTACTACTTTGCTTTTTATCACCATCCAAGTTTTATAATCATGTATCAATAACTCATAAGTTTGGATAACCAAGCGTTTTAATTTTTTGAAATATTTGGTATAATAATATTTAAAAATATAAACCATGGTCTATCCCAATATCGAATATCCATGTCTATGTCTATCCTGTAATAAGTTAAGGTGTGCAATAAAGAAAGAAATAAATAATAATAAATAAATAAACCATTCATAGATTAAATTCTTAAATTCTAGTGTTTTAAATTTTGCGTCATTTACTTTGTATGCAGCTGCAATCTGCTGCATCAATAGCTTGTTTTATAAATTGATATTAGTATCAATTTGTCATCGTATCAGATACGGTAGGTGTTATTATGAGGTTTCTTTTTTTCTCTGGAGCCCCGACTCTTGACCCGAGCTCAATCGAGCTCGGTCTACTATTATTTATTTAAAAAAAAAAAAATTATATCCTTAAATTCTAATGCTTAAAATAATTTAAATATATGGAATATAAATGTAATAATATGATATAATTGGGACCAATTACTAGATACAAGTAAGACTTCGAAAGTGCGAATCACGCCTAAGGAATTAAGTCCGCCTCTGTACTCTTGTGTGCATAAAGCATTAAATAAATAAATCAATACAAACATAACTTGTTACATTCAATTGACAGATGTAGCCACAGCTAAGTTAGTTTACTATGCTTATTTCCACAGTATTATGTCTTATGGCATTTTACTGTGTGGATCTGCAGCTGATGTAGACTCAATTTTCATAATTGCAAAAGAGAGCAATCCGGGCTATTTATAAAATGGGTCCTCGCGAGTCCCTCAGAAATAAATTCAAAGAAATCGATATACTGACTCTGCCTTTTCTTTATATTTTAGAAAGTATTTTGTATGTTTGCAAAAACCTAGGACTCTTCAAAATTAGAAGCAATTTTCGTGAACCCAAATGGAGATTAGCTAAGACCAGTAAGTCATTTTTAGTAAACTGCATACGCTTTTATATCAAGCTGCCAAAGGCGGTGACTGAACTTAGCGAGGGAAAAGTTCAAAACCCATATTAAGCGTGTCCTAACTAAAAAAGCGTATTACAAGGTTAAAGACTAAGACTATGTCGAAGACATGCTTGTTTGGCAATGACTGCTTCTACACATGTGGCCCCCTGGTAATTCATAATATTATGTAAATGTCTCTATTAATTGCTCCACATTTGTTGTAATATATACTTTTTTTTGTCTTGTTTGGCAATGACTGCTTCTGCACATGTGGTCCCCTGGTAACTCATAATATTTACATAATGTCTCTATTAACTGCTCCACATTTGTTGTAATATATACTTTTTTTTCTTCTAACACATTGATTTTGCAATATTTTTTTATATTATTAGACGCCAACCACCATAAATTCGTTAGTAATTTATTTTGTTGACATGTCATTTATTGATAATTGTAATTATTTATTTTTCTTGCTTTTTTTATATAGCCTCTTTTTTATAATGTGAATGTGAGAACACTGTAGACTCCGCGAATTCTTAGGTTACTTCCTATTACGACTCACTTCTTTTTTAATTTGATTATTTTGACTGGTCTATACTGTTCTTACATAATATCTATTAATACTGTATTAAGAAAATATTGTAAATTACCACTTTTTTAAAAGAGTAACCATGTAGTTTCTTGCCGGTTCTTCTCCATAGGAAACGACCAATTTGGAACCGTGCACTAGCTTCTCACGTTTTATAAGTGCCCATGTAGGCCTATGTGAAAAAAAAACTTTTGACTGACTTTGACTTTGACAATTCATCGAGTGACGGAAAATTTGGGAGTTCACCAGATACAAGATATCTGGTGATATTTATTGCATGATGGTATAATTTGTTTTTCACCCCAATTCCATTCAAATTGCATCCACGGCTTTCATTTTGTTGCCTGACATTATGACAATACTGCACCGAAACAGTAAAGCAGATTATATCGTGAATACAGCAAAGAAATGTAAAACCAGACCTGAAATCATCGTCATAAAATCAGATTCGTTCTATAATCAACTACGTAAATCCGTCGTCATAAAACGTAATTCTTTACACACAACATACAAATTGTTTTGTATTCATTTTACATATTTATATTTTTAATAAAACTGTAATTTCATGGAACTTGGGCGATATTCAACTTCTAAGCGCGCGAGCTCTTCAACTCCTCACTCTGGCTGAGGCCGCTAGTAACTACTACTAGTACCCTTCTTATCTCCATCCATTTTTTACGTAGCATTGAGTATCAATCAGAAGACATAAAAGTTCGGCTAGAAGTTGTATGCACTAACATCATGAAATTTTGTATTTCATTATACTGTATTAATGTAACATGTTATCATTTTGTTATCGACAAAGCAGTAAAGTAGATTCTATCATGAACGAAACAGACAAAATGGATCAAAACAAATAGTGAAACACTTGCTTTAAGTCTTCTAGGCATGTTTCTGATTAACAGCATTGTAGTGGAGTATACAGACAATGCCTTAAAGACCGTGGGTTGGAACTTCACCAGGAATCGTGGACTGGCCAAGATAAATACAGTTAAAAAACTGTTTACTAATTAGCTCTGCTGATTATCACACCACAAAATTTTGCGTCATTTACTTTTATGCAGGTGCAATTTGCAATTTATGATTACAAAACTATATCTACAAAACTATATCGACAAAGCAGTAAAGCAGATTCTATCGAACGGAACAAACAAAATGGACCTTAAAGTGACGAACTTGTTTTACTTGTTAGGCATGTTTTTGTATGACAGCGTTATAGTAAAAGAGCTAAGGGTTTATTGGAACTAGTGCATTCCGATTTAGCGGGTCCTATGGAAGTTGAATCTTGGGGCGGAAACAGATATTATCTGATTTTTGTGGATGACTTCAGCCGAAAAACATTCGGTTATGTGTTGAAAATGGAGTACAACGACACCTTAGTGATTTTAGGTTTTGAATGTATGTGGAAACGAATTCACCAAAACCAAAAATGCGACTTTATCTACACTAATATTAAAAAGAAGTAAAGATTGTTTTTTTTTGTGTTTATGTTTTTTTGTTTGAAGGAGGTAATCTCTTAAAAGTACTGGTCCGATTGCTAAAATTTTTTCACCGATAGAAAGCGTGACATATGGCTGATATATGGCTCCAAAGCGTGGTCGCTCACAATGGGCCTCATCAGAAGGCTTAAAGTCACCCAAAGGGCAATGAAAAGGGCTATGCTCGGAGTTTCCTTGCGTGATCGAATCAGAAATGAAGAGAACCAAGGTTGCCGACATAGCAGGAAGAATCGCCAAATTTAAGTGGCAATGGGCAGAGCACATTGCTCGCAGAACAGATGGCCGTTGGGGCCGAAAGGTTCTAGAGTGACGATCGCGTACCGGAAGACACAGCGTTGAAAGGCCTCCTACAAGGTGGACCGATGACCTGGTAAAGGTTGTGGAAATCCGATGGATGCGAGACGCACAGGACCGTTTATTGTGGCGACAATTGGAGGAGGCCTATGTCCAACAGTTGACGTATTTTGGCTGAAAAGATGATGATGATAGAAAGCTGCTTTATTCCTGAGTGACAGAGGCTATATTTTATGTACTCGGGCGAAGCCGCGGGCAAAAGCTAGTATGAACATATTTCACAAATTTATTGCAAGATGGTATTATTTGTTCTTCACCCAAAATCCATTCAAATTGCATCCACGGCTTTCATTTTGTTCCGCTGACATTATGACAATACTGCGTCGAAACAGTAAAGCAGATTATATCGTGAATATAGCAAACAAATGTAAACCAAAGCAACGAAGGAACAGGAGTGGGTTTTTAGTCAGTAAAAGTCTGACACTATCTCCCGCCCCGCCCAGAGGCGGGGGATGTCATAAGATGATTTTCCCACCGAAAAAAAAAAAGACCTGAAATCAATATCGTCATAAAATCAAATTTGTTCCATAATCAACTACGTAAATTCTTCGTCATAAAACTAATTCTTTACACACAACATACAAATAGTTTGTTGTGTATTCATTTTACATATTTATATTTTTAATAAAACTGTAATTTCATGGAACTTGGACGATATTCAACTTCTAAGCGCGCGAGCTCTTCAACTCCTCACTCTGGCTGAGGCCGCTAGTAACTACTACTAGTACCCTTCTTATCCCCATCCATTTTTTACTTAGCATTGAGTATCAATCAGAAGACATAAAAGTTCGGCTAGAAGTTGTATGCACTAACATCATGAAATTTTGTATTTCATTATACTGTATTAATGTAACATGTTGTCATTTTGTTAAATTTCTATTAGACAATATTTTATCGACAAAGCAGTAAAGTAGATTCTATCATGAACTAAACAGACAAAATGGATCAAAACAAATAGTGAAACACTTGCTTTAAGTCTTCTAGGCATGTTTCTGATTAACAGCATTGTAGTGGAGTATACAGACAATGCCTTAAAGACCGTGGGTTGGAACTTCACCAGGAATCGTGGACTGGCCAAGATAAATACAGTTAAAAAACTTTTTACTAATTAGCTCTGCTGATTATCACAGCACAATTAATAATAATAATAATATGTTATTCTTAGGTCTGTATCGGTGAAGTTTGCTTTGCCGTAATATGCCTAGGGTGAGGGGCCAGACTAAGAGAGATACAATCCGCAGTGCAGTTTTGTGGCGAACTGTTGGGCATTAGCGACCCCACGGACCCGATCTCCCGGGAGAATTCTTGTTCTTCATCTCCGGCTTGCCTTTATTGGCCGGCCGAAGTGAACACTGACGAGGAACTGAGCTCCCACCTCTCTCTTGCCTTTAATGGCTGGCTTGAGTGGAGATTCGCAAGAGCAAACGTGCTCGGGAGAAGGATGTATAATCCAGTAAGGTGCTGGTAGGGATCTTGACCGTACTTCCGGGATTGTCCTGATAGCCTTGGTATACCTCTCCACTCCTCAAGCACCTCAGGATATGTTGCCCTCTTGTTGCTACGTCACTTCGTGCTAGCGGCCGTTTTTGGGGGCCCATTTATTGAGTGTGCAAGTCACCCCCTGCCTTTTTTCGATGCATATTAATAACGTTGTTCAGGCAGGGGCCATAGTCTTGACATAGTTCCATGTTACCAGTCCACTTAAGATTCCAAAAACCATAGCCCTATTATCTTTGTTCTCCATATATCGCAACAGTTTTTCAATAACCGGGGGTTGTCCTTGGGTGCACTAGCATAGCGCGTACAGGGATAATCGTCGGTTGGTATAATGTTCCATTATAATTATCTAAAGGGCCTCTGCGAGTTGGCTTCGGCTCCTTGTACGCCTCCCAAAGGTCCAGGACCTCAGGGTCCTGAGATAAATAAAATAATAATATTATTGACTTGGCTCGCGAGGTTGTCGACATGTGGGATGTGGACTCGGCGATCATTGTACCGATAGTCGTGTCGGGCAATGGCTTAATAGCCAAGAGCCTCGACCAACACCTTAGGAGGCTCGCGTTAGGCGACTGGATCAAGGGCTTGATTCAGAAAGCGGTACTCCTGGACACGGCTCGCATTGTTAGGAGGTTCCTTTCTCTGGAGCCCTGACCGCCGGTAGCTTGGACCCTGTTTCCGATACCGGTGGGATACTGTTTTTTATATTTTTAAATGTTTTATTTTTTATTTTTGAAATATTTAAAAATGTAACTAATATGTTTATGTAAATGAAATAAAGATAATAATAATAATTTTGAACACCTACAGAATAGTGAGAAAGTTCATGCAGATAGAGGAAAATGAAATTTCTCCTCATAACATCCCCTCTACACCAACTACACACACGCTGCATTGACTTGGCTTGGCCCGTTAATGTAGCTAAAAACTAGCCAAAGAGCTAAGCAATAATCAACGTTCTTTCATAATAATAATAATAATAATAATAATAATTTATTCATTCAGACATCATTGATCCAATGGTTAGTAGAAAACTCATCATCTAGGTGTTATTAAATTAAAATTAAAATAATTATTATTATTGATATATAATCATGAACTACTACTTTGCTTTTTATCACCATCCAATTTTTACCAAAGTATCAATAATAACTCATAGAAGTTCGGATAACCAAGCATATATAATTTTTTGAAATATTTAGTATAATAATATTTAAAAATATAAACCATTCATAGATCTTAAATTCTAATCTTTTAAATTTTGCGTCATTTACTTTTATGCAGGTGCAATTTGCAATTTATGATTACAAAACTATATCTACAAAACGTATATCGACAAAGCAGTAAAGCAGATTCTATCGTGAACGGAACAAACAAAATGGACCTTAAAGTGACGAACTTGTTTTTACTTGTTTTTACTTGTTAGGCATGTTTTTGTATGACAGCGTTATAATGGAGTACAACGACACCTTAGTGATTTTAGGTTTTGAATGTATGTGGAAACGAATTCACCAAAACCGAAAATGCGACTTTATCTACACTAATATTAAAAAGAAGTAAAGATTGTTTTTTTTTGTATTTATGTTTTTTTGTTTGAAGGAAGTAATCTCTTAAAAGTACTGGTCCGATTGCTAAAATTTTTTCACCAATAGAAAGCTTGACATAATGGCTGATATATGGCTCCAAAGCGTGGTCGCTCACAATGGGCCTCATCAGAAGGCTTAAAAGTCACCCAAAGGGCAATGAAAAGGGCTATGCTCGGAGTTTCCTTGCGTGATCGAATCAGAAATGAAGAGAACCAAGGTTGCCGACATAGCAGGAAGAATCGCCAAATTTAAGTGGCAATGGGCAGAGCACATTGCTCGCAGAACAGATGGCCATTGGGGCCGAAAGGTTCTAGAGTGGCGATCGCGTACCGGAAGACACAGCGTTGGAAGGCCTCCTACAAGGTAGACCGATGACCTGGTAAAGGTTGTGGAAATCCGATGGATGCGAGACGCACAGGACCTTTTATTGTGGCGACAATTGGAGGAGGTCTATGTCCAACAGTTGACGTATTTTGGCTAAAATGATGATGATGATAGAAAGCTGTTTTATTCCTGAGTGACAGAGGCTATATTTTATGTACTCGGGCGAAGCCGCGGGCAAAAGCTAGTATGAACATATTTCACAAATTTATTGCAAGATGGTATTATTTGTTCTTCACCCAAAATCCATTCAAATTGCATCCACGGCTTTCATTTTGTTCCGCTGACATTATGACAATACTGCGTCGAAACAGTAAAGCAGATTATATCGTGAATATAGCAAACAAATGTAAACCAAGGCAACGAAGGAACAGGAGTGGGTTTTTAGTCAGTAAAAGTCTGACACTATCTCCCGCCCCGCCCAGGGGCGGGGGATGTCATAAGATGATTTTCCCACCGAAAAAAAAAAAAGACCTGAAATCAATATCGTCATAAAATCAAATTTGTTCCATAATCAACTACGTAAATTCTTCGTCATAAAACTAATTCTTTACACACAACATACAAATAGTTTGTTGTGTATTCATTTTACATATTTATATTTTTAATAAAACTGTAATTTCATGGAACTTGGACGATATTCAACTTCTAAGCGCGCGAGCTCTTCAACTCCTCACTCTGGCTGAGGCCACTAGTAACTACTACTAGTACCCTTCTTATCCCCATCCATTTTTTACTTAGCATTGAGTATCAATCAGAAGACATAAAAGTTCGGCTAGAAGTTGTATGCACTAACATCATGAAATTTTGTATTTCATTATACTGTATTAATGTAACATGTTGTCATTTTGTTAAATTTCTATTAGACAATATTTTATCGACAAAGCAGTAAAGTAGATTCTATCATGAACGAAACAGACAAAATGGATCAAAACAAATAGTGAAACACTTGCTTTAAGTCTTCTAGGCATGTTTCTGATTAACAGCATTGTAGTGGAGTATACAGACAATGCCTTAAAGACCGTGGGTTGGAACTGCCTTAAAGACCGTGGGTTGGAACTGCCTTAAAGACCGTGGGTTGGAACTTCACCAGGAATCGTGGACTGGCCAAGATAAATACAGTTAATAAACTGTTTACTAATTAGCTCTGCTGATTATCACAGCACAATTGATATATTATCATGAACTACTTACTACTTTGCTTTTTATCACCATCCAATTTTTACCAAAGTATCAATAATAACTCATAGAAGTTCGGATAACCAAGCATATTTTAATTTTTTGAAATATTTAGTATAATAATATTTAAAAACTAGCTGTGCCCCGCGGTTTCACCCGCGTTTTTCTCGTTTCCGTGGAAATACCGAGATAAATATAGCCTCCTTCAATAAATGGACTATTGAATATTTAAACAGTTTTCATATCAGATCAGTATTTCCCGAGATTACCGCATTCATAACAAACAACCAAACTTTTCAGCTTTATAATATTAAGAAAAATATAGATTAAGTTAAATTGTATAAGTCGCAGGCAATAGCTGTCTATCTATCTATCTATGTTCGACATTCAGCCAGACACATAAGAATGACGACTATAGGCGGGAGTGTCCGTCCAACTTTAAACCGGGTTAAAATATTATTTTAAAGTACTTCTGAGTAAATTATATTTTTCGTTTTATTTTCTCGTGGCAGAAGAATATATTGATTGTTTCCGCAACCTGATCTTGACAACGCGACATATAGTTGACCGTGCGAAAAACAGTCTTGCCGTAAATCTAATCTTACATATTTAAATGTTTGCCCCTGTGATTTATTTATCGTTACGGCAAAAGATAATTTAATTGGGAATTGGACTCTTTTAAAATGAAAAGGCAAATCATTTGGAATCATTGGGATCCGAGGTATAAGTACTGTTTGACCAACCGCTGGACCAGTCAAAACTGTTGCAACGATCACGTTATTGAAATTAAGAAATTTAACCTGAAGTCGAGTCCCGTTACATAAATTTGGTGGCTTAAGATTTCTAAGTAAAATAATTGGGGCACCAATTTTTAACTTGAGAGAATGTGGGGGGAGGCCACTCGGGTTTAAAGAATTAAGAAATTCCTGTGGATAATGGACTGCATCTTCTTGATCTCATCAACAAATATATTTCGAAAAAGATTATTACAGGGTTTTATGTTGATAAAAAACTCTATGGCCCATAACTCATTAATAGGTACCAACTCTTAACATCTTACACACGTGATAACTTTTAAACGAAATATCCGATTGAGATGAAACAAAAAGTATTTTACTTCTACATAAATACTCTTGATAACATAATGCTTAATTTCGATAAAGATTAATATTACGATACATATTTAACGTAGTTTTTTTTTCGTCAGACGATTTAATAATTATTTTGAACACAAAATCGGTTATTGTGATTAAACCATGATAGCTAGATATATGCTCCCGCGGACTTTTTTGTAGGTCTTAATGGGATCTACAAACCCGTAGTACATTATTTTGTTCTATTGTCAATAGTTTTTGCAGCGCACGCAAAAATAGGTTTTCGATTTTACACCTTGTGTTACAAAATAGCAATTTTGTTACGGATCCCTAATTTTGATAAAAAAACATAGCCTATAGCCTTCCTCGATAAATGGTCTACCCAACACTGAAAGAATCATTCAAATCGGACCAGTAGTTCCAGAGATTAGCGCGTTCAAACAAACAAACAAACAAACAAACAAACAAACAAACTCTGCAGCTTTATAATATTATAGTATATAGTATAGTATAGATATAAACCATTCATAGATCTTAAATTCAAATTTTTCATCGAGATATAAGTACTAACGTACTAGAGAAGACACCGTAAATTCCTACTTTGTCTCGTTCAACTGCGGCGATCGCGCCGCACTTTGTCGAAGAAAACGCGTAAGTGCCGTGATTTACATGGCGCTTAAGACCTTTTTGCCGAGAATTTTACACTTCCGCAGCAAATCTAGCGCTGTGGTAAATTAGTTATGGTTTCAGACGAATTGTTATTATTTTAGCGCTGCAGTGAACTAAAGATTCAAATTACGAAAATAGGACAATTCAGTTATTTGACGTAGCTTCTCTAGTACGTTAGTACTTATATCTCGATGAAATTTTTAAAATTTTGCGTCATTTACTTTTATGCAGGTGCTAATCTGCTGCATCAATAGCTTTTTTTAGAAATTGATATAAGTATCAATTTGTCATCGTATCAGATAGGATAGGTGTTATTTATTATGAGGTTTCTTTTCTTCTCTGGAGCCCCGACTCCTGACCCGAGCTACCTTAGGCTACTATTATTTATATTTTTAAATGTTTTTATATCCTAAAATTCTAATGTTAAAATTTAAATAATTTTGATATATGGAATACAAATGTAATAATATAATATAATATAATTGGGACCAATTACTAGATACATAAGACTTTGAAAGCACGAATCACGCCAAAGGCATTAAGTCCACCTCTGTACTTCTGTGTGCATAAAGCATTACATAAATAAAAAAAAAACAATACAAACATAACTAGATACATTCAATTCATTGAGAGGCGTAATATTTGGGAGTTCACCTGATACAAGTGTTAGCTAATGTGTTAACTTTAGAGAAAGATTGGATAAGAAACTTATTTAGTGTACCTGGATATAGTGTAGCGGGAAGGTTTTAAATAAAACGACCAAAACGGGTAACACACCCTCTATACTTTTGCCTTGACAGCACACAATTATTACAAATATCATAAAACAATACCATTTAAAATAATAATAATTATATAGTAGCACTTACTCTGAGATGTTGCTTACCCCGAAGACTGGAACGGAATGTCAGGACAGCGCAGCGCGTTATTTTATAACCTCTGTCAACTGTCATAGCGCTGAGCTGTCAAATCGCATAACGTTCCAGTTGTCAGTGCAAAATAAATACATTTTAATGTTGCTAATACAGAAAACAATCTGTATGTAACTAATCATAAAAATCGCTAACAGTCGGCCATCCGTATTACAAATACGACCTCGTATGTGAAAGAATAAAGAAATTGGTGTTATACACAAAATAATGAGACAAGAAAAAAAGAATAACAGCAATAAAGCAAACAGATATCTATTAAAGTAGCGAATAAAACTTTAGATTATTCATACACTGGTTGCTGTACCTAGGAACGAGACTAAACATAATTATCAATTTACCAATTACTATTTAGACACAATTGATTGCATTATTTAGTTGTTATGTAAAAGTAGCTTATAAGCAATTGTGTATACATGATTTTACTTTGTTGCTCAATAAATATATATTATTATTATTATTCTTACAAATCATTATCTTATTCTTTATACAGTCATTCAAAAACAGGTCTCTAAAATGTCCTGCCTCTACTGATTCAAAGATTCAAAGCATTTTATTTCAAATAAACAATTTACAGGCACTTTTGAAATGTCAAGAAGTCATGTTACAAATCTATGTTACTTATTTCTTGTCGCTATCATGTAATGACAAACGTACAGGCCCCTCAAATATCCTGCCTCTAATGAAAAACAAACAGGCCCCTCAAATATCCTGCCTCTAATGAAAAACAAACAGGCCCCTCAAATGTCCTGCCTCTAAAGAAAAACAGGCCTCTCAAATGTCCTGCCTCTAATATAAACAAACAGGTCCCTCAAATGTCCTGCCTGTAATGAAAAACAAACATTAGTAAATAAACAATTGCCTGATAAAGCCAATTGGTTTATCCTGAACAGGCCCCTCAATGGTCCTGAACAGGCCTCTCAATGGTCCTGAACAGGCCCCTCAATGGTCCTGAACAGGCCTCTCAATGGCCCTGAACAGATCCCTAATGGTCCTGAACAGATCCCTCAATGGTCCTGAACAGGCCTCTCAATGTTCCTGAACAGGCCCCTCAATGGTCCTGAACAGGCCTCTCAATGGTCCTGAACAGGCCTCTCAATGGCCCTGAACAGATCCCTAATGGTCCTGAACAGATCCCTAATGGTCCTGAACAGATCCCTCAATGGTCCTGAACAGATCCCTCAATGGTCCTAACAGATCCCTCAATGGTCCTAAACAGATCCCTCAATAGTTTCTGTAAATACCCTTTTGATTTTGATATGGCCACTCAGGCCAGGTACATGATAAGTTTCAAGTGCATGTCACAATAACATCAATGATTTACCTCAACCACAAAATTTCACCGGTTATTTGTGAATCATTGACCAACAATGACTGTTTGTTTATATTTGATATCAGTTGTAATCACTGACCCGACTAAAACGTGAGGGTATATATTTAATTTACTCTTTTGGCTCTGATTAGTTTTTATTGAAACTCCAAATTTCGATACAATAACTAATCAAAATGCGAGATCACGAACTATGAAATTGTTTCGTCTATTTTATTTCATTCATTAAAATTACCAACTATTAATTACCAGTAGGTACGCTGTAAATACCATCACTTTTAAGATACTCAAGGCAAATTCAGTCTAGACTACTTTCTCTAAGAAAGAAAGAAAGAAGTTTAGAAGTTTTTGTAAGAATAATAGGTTTTACGTTAATCACTTATTTCGTTAACATAATTTTAGACGTGGGAAGTCAGGTACACTTCCGTAAAAATAACCTCTGGTAATCAAAATATTCATAGACATTCTATACTAAATAAATTACAGTGAGGCATCTTTTGGATGTTACCATTTTATTTCAAATAAATAAATCATTGTATCCCTCCATGTCCCTAGTGAAGAAATTGGGAGTTATTGTATTATATTTATCCACAATAACTCTTTACCATACCTAAAATACTCAACATTTACAGATATTTAGGTACATCCCCCTGATAAGGCAAATCTCTAAAAACAAATCAAAAATGCCTACAAAAGGCTTACTGACTTTAGCAACTACTTTTTGCCGCACCATCTGATTTTCCATGAAAATTACTTCCTATAATTCAATCAATGCTATCCCCTTGGTACACTAAAATTAGTAATTCATGAATATAATTTGGAAGTGCTCTGGGAGTCATTAAATAGAATTCACATTACATTGCAAATTCTGCAGGACTAAAGTCCATATCAGACATTCGAGTTATTTACGAAGCTTAGCGATCATGTCCTCAGATGTCTCTGCACGAATTACAATCTCATACGAAAATCTATAACGCAGAAGGTATTGAAAATATACTTTCACTAAATCCATTTCGATAGTTATATTCAAAGTCAATCTTATTTATTTGGTCTTCTAACTTTATATAGAAGATAAAACCGTTATGAAGTTTCAAACTAATCTCAAAAGGCAAGTAAAATCCAAGTTCGGTAAAATTCATGAAACGTTTGTTTGACGGCTACGTCAGTGACATGACACTGCTGTCATGTCACCACTTTTATTGTAGGTCAATATTAGGCGTGGAAAAAAGTGTGTCATCTTTGCGATTGGAACATATATTATTTGGCACATTGGCTCAAAAGATACAAACGGATCATTTGAAACATCGGTTCACAAAATACAAACGGAACATTTGGAACAACGGCTCAAAATATACACACTGAGTCGTGATCTGTTAAGTTGCGTCATATACACTAAATGTTTTATTTGATTTGAGAATAATTTAAAGCAGAGGTTTTTAGTTCAGGTCATTAATTATATGTACGCCATTTACGTTATAATTTGAATTTTTAAAAGACAGCTGGTCACTTAAAGTAAATAGTGTCTCAGTGTTCCAATTGCTCCAAATGATGCATTAAAATTTAAAACATTACTGATGTTCCAATCGTTCGGAACACTAAAATATTTCGGAACAGTGAGTCGGTTCAGTAAAGAGTTACACGCCTAGTCAACATTAATTTGTCCACAAATGCCATTTTATGAACAATGACTTCCGAGCATGAAAATAATGTTAAATTCTACAATGTTTCGTTCAGAAACGTGGTTTATTGAACAACATGAGCTACGGTGTTTTCCTGTTAAACTGTATATAAAATCACAACTTTTCATCAGTGTAGGTAGGTATACTTAAAAAAAAAAAATTGCGTGTGGCTATTCCCTTGAAAGTACACAGTTCATACTCAGTATGTACACCTTTTAAACCAAAGAGATTTAAAGAGATAATTATAATAGAGCGGCTATCAGAACAAATGTCCCAGAAAAACTGCCATCCTATGTCTCAGTGACGCCATCCGGCCCCGAACAGCAAACACGCGAATCAAATTTGTCAAAACCTACAATCATCTAACTATCGCTCGGTAGGCGGCCAGGGGCTCCACCATGACAATGTTAAAATGTCAGTCGTAAAATGGATCACGTTATGAGCCCGTGGCAGTGCGTGACAAAGGCAAGGTTAAGCCCCTCAGCAACAGATGGCGCCATCACAAAATCAGCAAATGTTCTAGAACCACTTACAAAAATTATTGAATTTTAATTAATTAATCCGCAAATACAAAAAATATCTACGAAAACAAACCGAAGCCAGGCTCAGCCATTTCATCATAACAAGATTTGCAATAGCGCAATGGGCAGTTCGGCACATCCTCCCAGAAAATGATTCTCTTCCAGTGCACAGAGCGGACACAAACACGACCCGACGTGCAGGGGCGCCACACCAGACTGAGCGACCTATGACCACCAGGCAACAAGTATCGGATCACGATTCTGCTCGCCATGTCCTGTCCATTGGTAGTAGGTATATATTTAATGTCTTTGTTTTAAACCAAGAACAACCACACTCTTGGTACCCTACATAGCACAATTGATAGATATTAATAATTGAACAAGAGCTTTGTCTAAACCTAGCAGTTGTCAATAATGAAGCTATCCCAACAGCATAACATGGCACTGCGCTCTCGTGTCTCATTTGGTGTTGTATTCTGTAACGGAACTTCTTTTAACCTATAGAGTATACGAGCCCCTTGGTGTAGCACCACATAAAAATATTGTGTAATTACTTGTATCACTTCTCCATTTCCATTGATACCCACATCACTTTACAAAATAAAAAACATTTAATCAATAACAAAGATGCATTAGGGTAATATTTGGACTAACACTATCGACAACTGCCAACCATATTTTATTAAATATAATATTTTTATTCTGCCTTGCTTATTTAACTATGAGTATTATTAAATGAACCTACGTTGTCATGTCTCGGGACAAGGGACTTTAGTGCTTGCACTAATATATTAAAATCACCACTACTATTGTTAGGAGTGGTGGTACCTGTAAATCCTTGTATGTTGTGCCTCGGGCTACTGCGCATTGCGCTGCGCCTCGGGTTACGCCTCGGGCTGCTGCGCATTGCGCTGCGCCTCGGATTGCACCTCGGGCTGCTGCGCATTGCGCTGCCATTAGACGCAGACCTACTAGAGCAAGCGGAAACTCTCTTGTTGAAGGGAAGCCCAGAAAGGAGCTCCAAAGAAGATATCAGGTGTCTACAGCAAGAAAAACAACTTGAGGGCAGCAGTAAGTTGAAAAGGCTCGACTTAGTGTTAGAAAATGGACTCCTGCGCCTAAAAGGAAGAATCGACGCGATACAGATTGTGTCGAGAGAGTATAAGCGACCCATTGTGCTCGACAGCAAGGACAAGACGACAACGCGACTTATCATTGAAGATTTCCACTGTCGATTCAACCATGGAAATCATGTGACAGTGATGAACGAAATAAGGCAACGCTTCTGGGTATTGGGATTGAGGTCAGCGATCAAGGCGGTTCAGCACTAGTGCCAGTGGTGCAAAACGAAGAAGTCAAAACCGCAAGAATTGGGCCGCCGTGGGAATAAGACGCGAGAACGTGCACATCGAGCTTGCTCCTTCACTCTCCACCGACTCCATGATCATGGCTCTACGACGGTTCGCTGCAAGAAGAAGATAATCTACTCAGACAACATTATGTAATTAGTTAGGATCTGTCCAGAAAACGATACTGTAGTAAATAGAATCCTAATTAGAATCTTATTGAAGAAAATATGAGAAGAAGAAAATGTGTTGTCATTTTGTTAAATTTATATTACGACAATATTTTATCGACAAAGCAGTAAAGTAGATTCTATCATGAACGAAACAGACAAAATGGATCGAAACAAATAGTGACACACTTGCTTTTAGTCTTCTAGATATATTTCTGATTAACAGCATTGTAGTGGAGTATACAGACGATGTCTTAGAGACTGTGGGCTGAAACTTCACCAGAAATCGTTGACTGGCCAAGATAAATACAGTTAAAAAACTGTTTACTAATTAGCTCTGCTGATTATCACACCACAATTGATATATTATCATGAGATACTACTTTGCTTTTTATCACCATCCAATTTTTACCAAGCAGAAAGTATCAATAACTCATAAGTTCGGATAACCAAGTATGTTTTAATTTTTTGAAATATTTAGTATAATATTTAAAAATATAAACCATTCATAGATCTTAAATTCTAATGTTTTAAATTTTGCGTCATTTACTCTTTATGCAGCTGCAATCTGCTGCATTAATAGCTTGTTTTAGATAGGGTAGGTGTTATTAGATTTCTTTTCTTCTCTGGAGCCCCGACTCCTGACCCGAGCTACCTTGGGCTACTATTATTTATATTTTTAAGTAAATGTATTTTATCCTTAAATTCTAATGTTAAAATTTGAATACAATTACTAGATATATCCATCAAGAGTTACGGGGGGTAATTTGTCGAGTTCGGCCGTGAACGACTCGTATTTCGAGAATAACGCAGCACGCTTGGCAAAGTCGAGCTGGCCAGAGACTTCCGCTAGGGTTAGCTCATCAGCTAAATTCCTAGCGTCCTGCGTCATGAAGATGCGGTAGTTGTCCAGGATAATCTGGCCAACGGTTCTGCGTGGGAACGCAGCTGGAATTTGGAGTGTTTTTGCGGCCACGGGGGTCACAGAAGCGGGGGAAGTCGCTGGAATGGGCTTGGCCATTAGCGCTGGGATGGGCTGGGAGACCGCCAAAGCCGGGAAGGCTTTTTGGTGGTTTAATTGATTCCATGGGTATGGTCTCTAGGGCGCGAGACGTTCGGGGAGTTGGGAAGAGGGGACTTTCCCAGATGGAGCTTCCCTCTGTTGGCGAGCGGCAGCACGCTTTGCCAGTTTGGGAGGGATTTTAGGGGCTTTAGGGCAGCCACGGTAGTTAGCCGGGTGCCCGGCTTGACCGCACAGTACACAGCTGGGTGGCTCTGTGCAGAGTGTGCAATCCTTGGGACGGGGGCAGTCGCTAGTGCCATGCTCGCCCAGACACTTAACGCATCTGGGTGTAGCGTAGCAGTTACGCTGCGAGTGGCCGTATAATTTGCAGCGGTGACACTGACCAACTATCGTCGGTCTGAAAGGCTTCTCGATGGAGATGAAAGGGAACACACCGACTTAACTTTGAAAATGGGGTGGTGCCCTTCGGTGGGGTCGCATACGACAAGGACCATGTCGGAGCTCGCTTCCTCTCGCCTTGTGAAGGCGGTGGACAGCGGAAACGGGGATGTTCTGCGCCAGGAGGTCGGACTTGATGTCCTCGGTGGCGATCTCTTTAGGGACACGTCTTATCACCACTCGGGTTGGCGTGTCTTCGGGGAGGGAGTAGGTGTGAAAGGAGATTTTCCTTTCACGGAGAGCTTTGGTTAGTTCCCGATAGTCATTTGACGTCGGGACCTGAACCTTAATGCCTTGTTGGCAGGAGCGGGCGTTCGTGTAGTTGATCTTGCGATCACTACACATTCTGGAAAGTGGATGGACTTCGAAAGTGCGAATCACGCTTAAGGCATTAAATCCGCCTCTGTACTTTTTGTGTGCATAAAGCATTACATAAATCAATAAATAAATCAATACAAACGTAACTAGATACATTTAATTCATCAAGTGACGGAATATTTGGGAGTTCACCGGATACAGGATATCTGGTAATATTTATTGCATGATAAATAAATTGCATACTTGGCAAATTTAGTTTTATTATTGGTGTACAATAAAGAATATATCTAGATAAAAAACCGACAACGACAAAAACTCATAAGACGATAGATGGATAGATATCATCTATCGTCTTAAGAGTTTTTGAACTGAATTGATGCATTAAAACCGTAGACCAAAAGATGGTTCATATTTATTTATTTCAATGATGCAATATGAAGAAATTTAATATGAGGAAATGAAGTGGCGCCAGTGACTGAAAAGTTGAAAGAAAATCGATTGTCTTGGTATGGTCATGGTAAAGAGGAGAGTGATAAAACGCATATTACTAGACGGTGAGGGCAAAGAAAAGACGGATGGATTAGTATACATGTGGATGCAGACGGAGAGGCCAAAAAAAGGACGGATGGATTGTGTGAGGAGTGATATGAATGATATGAATGAAAAGGGCTTTAGTGATAGCGTGACGCCTGACAGGACTAAATCAAAGAAAAAACGTGTTGCGCTGACCCAAAATAACAAGGGACCAGGGACAGGAGGCAGATGATGAATGTGGAAAAATTCAAACGAGGTGGACAAAATCAGGATAACGCAGGACCTAATACTATATCTACGAGTATTTTACAAATTCACAAACTTGCTTAAACCCGACTAACTTATCTCGATAGTGTGGTAAGTAGAGTTGAGACAGAAATTGGATGTGCAAAGCCGAAGATCGGGCTCAATGGCTCCATCTGTGTTATTGAAAACAGAACAAAGATGTAACAGAATGAAGAATAAACAAACTTTTGGATCATTAATAAAAGCTTTCGATTAAAGAAACATATTTTTAGGGTTCCGTACCCGTCCCAAACGAGACCCTACTACTAAGACTCCGCTATCCGTCCATCTGTTTGTCTGTCTGTCTGTCTGTCCGTCTGTCACCAAGCTATATCTCATGAACCGTGATAGCTAGACAGTTCAAATTTTCAAAGATGATGTATTTCTGTTGCCGCTATTAACAACAAACACTGAAAATAGAATAAAAGTGATTATTTTGCCGTTTTTTGCCTTGGACGGTACGGAACCCTTCGTACGCGAGTCCGATTTGCACGTGGTCAGCTTTTTTTCTAAATCTACAAGTCGTACAAACATAAAAATTGTATTTTAGATGATACAGAATTCTATCAGAGACGTTAACTCTATACTACACGAGATCGGGTGTCAAGCTAAGGTAGTAATTTAAAACCGTTACTTTTTTTTGCTTGTAGTGGACATCATTATTATAAAAAAAAGTAAAAAACTAAAACCCGACTACGACAAAAAAAAAATAACGCTGAAAAAGTATGAAACAAGATTTTCAAGATGCTGAAATAGACAAGGTAACTGGAAAAACAAGAATAGAACAAAAAGAAAAGCCGTAGTCACACGTTATAGGTAGGTAATAATCGAAACACTTTAATAACGTGTGACTACGGCTTTTATTTTTGTTCTATTCTTGTTTTTCCAGTTACCTTGTCTATTTCAGCATCTTGAAACTCTTGTTTCATACTTTTTCAGCGTTATTTTTTTTTGTCGTAGTCGGGTTTTAGTTTTTTTACTTTTTTTTTATTTAAAAGATTTTGGTGTTAAATCACTGTGCTTCTTTACTATTTATTTTGGTATGTACAAGTAAAGCCCTTTCAAATGATACGAAACACGACATATTTATCGTATTTTTTTTAACACAATACTTTTTGTCTGCTAGAGGGCGCCACATTGAATTTTGATGAAGCCCTTTCAAATGATATCAAACACGGTATATTTATCTTATTTTTTTTTTAAACATTACTTTTTGTCCGCTAGAGGGCGTCACTTTAAAATTGAGCAATATATTGGAAATGTACAAGTGAAGCCCTTTCAAATGATACCAAACACGGCGTATTTTACTCCATATTTATTTTTAACACATTACTTTTTGTCCGCTAGAGGGCGCCATATCAATTTTTGTGACACGTCACATAGCCTATGTTCAGCGGACAATTAAGACGGTTCTAACGATACCTCATACGTCAAGTTCCGATAAGTAGATTAGGAGCTATGAGGGAACAGATGAACAAACTCACATACATACATAGCCTGTCAAAATCATAACCCTCCGTAGTCGGGTAAAAAAATATACTCATTATGTCTTTTAAAGCCAAAAAAAAAAAATTGCAACTGTGCTATAGTTTCTGACGTTTTATAAATGATGAGCACTTATAAAAAGTCAGTAAACCTATGAGAAATATATATTTTTTAATTGAATTGGGTACTGAGCTACAAAGAAACTGTATCATAGTAGCACAGATTATCATTTAAACATAAAATATTTTTTAAATGTTCAGCTTAAATACTGTGATAGAGGTGCATGCATGTGTGGCTCTATTTCTTTTCTCATCAGTAAACCTATAGTTATTAAATACATTTGTTCTATAAAATAAATTGTAAATCTACCAGTTCCACAATGCACAAACATATTTTTTTAACTATTGTTTGTTCGAGCTCCTCCGAAACGACTTAATCGATGTTTTGTTTTGTATATCTAGTAGGTCTGGGAATAAGTTGTAAGCTATTTTTTACCCTCCTACCCTCACCACACCCCATTGTTTTCAATCAGCTAGTGATTCTATATAATTTTGTGCAGTGGCCACCAAAAACCAACATGACAATGAAGAAATCATCAAAATAATCCCAAAAACCATAATTTTAATTCAAAAAGTCTACAGCAAACTTTCCGAAAAGGATCAGCAAACAACCCCTTGGAGCCCGGAAGCTACCCCTTAATAGATTAAAATAGCTGAACATGGGGGACTAAATGAAATAATCCCGAAAGAACAGGAAAAAAAGAGGTTGCCATGGCAACGACAGTGATAATAAATTCTTTTCTGGAAGAAGGTCCATATTAAGCTGTTTACATAATTTTGTGAGTGGGGAAAACGGTCTGTTTTCATGGTGGAAATTGACGAGGCACACTCAGTTTCAAGCTGGTAAGAAATTCACTTAAAACGAGGATCAGAGTTAACAAAGGCAGAGATTCAGAGTTAACAAAGGCAGAGATTCAGAGTTAACGAAGGCAGAGATTCAGAGTTAACGAAGGCAGAGATTCAAATTGAAAAATATAAAAGAAATATTTTTTTTAGTAGACTTGCTGCCAGCAGCTTTGCATGCATAAAAATCCAAAATTAACCCAAGGGAACATACTCCTGGGACAAAATCCTATGTGCTATACGCAGTATAACGTTGTTGTTTGGGGTAAAATCGGCAAGATGGTTTGACGTTTTCTAGAGCGTACACAAAGGACGTTTTTTCAAGGTCGTTCCCGAAGGTACACAATACTTAAATTTTGTATAGCGAGTGTCCTGTTCTTTTTATATTGTTGAACATATCCGTAACCACAACAGCATAGCAGGTATATATTAACCAATCTAAAATCGTTTTAAGTCTAGAATATTTCCATCAACACCAAATAGAACAACTGTACAAAGTATAAAATCTACCAATCAACCTTAGGGTGATTGGAGAAACAGAACATGGTAGATGCAACTTAATGAAAAAACAAGAAGAGGAAGAGCGCATTCCAAAAAGAGATCGCCTAGACAAAGAAGGAAGACCAGATAAAGGATTAGGATTAGGTTAGTCCCTCGTATAAACAAAACTGTATTGTCATATTGAAGAGATCTCATGAAAATAGATCCTATTAACATAAGGACTATGCTATGCTAATCATTTAGATTTTACTTTTAACGATCATGGCATATAAAAATGGGCGCTTACCTAAAGTTATGTCAAATGAAGTAGGACTGTTCTCAAGCAGATGGTAGTTCTTCTAAGAATAAACCCGATTATTAGATGCACAAGAGTTTTTGATTTCATTCCGCCCTTAACAGTTAATTTTATAAATTACCATCTACATAACAAATTGAACCAAGCCCATAACATGTTCCCTCTACCTTACAGCAAGTGAAAGAATATCATACGTGAGTGGCTCCTGCATTCAATAAATCAAAATGAAAACAAACATAATTGGCGCATATTGTAGTGAACACGGAGGAAGAGGCTGTTGACTGTGACACAGTTCATACTAGCACAGTCATCAACCTTACCTCTTAGGGCTATATTTCACCGGGACACCATGGTGGCGCGACCAGACCATGGTGGCGCGACCAGTTGCGCCGCCATGGTGTCCCAGTGAAATAATAAAGCCCTAACATACTCTTTGGTGGGGGCGTCACTGGCGGCCGGACTGACGTCCGAGCTGATCGCGCCACCAAATTGGTTGCGCAAACTAAACGGACACCAGGTGAGTAACGCTCTACAGAGCTACCAACATTTTGTTGGTAGCGATGACTGGTAGCGATGACTGGTAGCGATGACTGGTAGCGATGACTGGTAGCGATGACTGGTAGCGATGACTGGTAGCGATGACTGGTAGCGATGACTGGTAGCGATGACTGGTAGCGATGACTGGTAGCGATGACTGGTAGCGATGACTGGTAGCGATGACTGGTAGCGATGACTGGTAGCGATGACTGGTAGCGATGACTGGTAGCGATGACTGGTAGCGATGACTGGTAGCGATGACTGGTAGCGATGACTGGTAGCGATGACTGGTAGCGATGACTGGTAGCGATGACTGGTAGCGATGACTGGTAGCGATGACTGGTAGCGATGACTGGTAGCGATGACTGGTCGCGCCGCCATGGTGTCTCGGTGAAATATAGCCCTTAAGCATGTTAAGTTTATAATAATTGTCAGTATTGTGATATCGAAGGAGATCGCATGACTAATGCCCTTAAGGTAAATGTACTTTTAAATGATTACATATGCATATTTAGAATAGGTTTTGAAATTGATAGAAAAAACATTACTGTTTTTTAAGCTGTTGATCCCAGCATTAACGCCGGCGTTTACGCGCCATTGTCTTTCTATTGTGTCTCTAATTACGCTACTCAAAAAGTTAAGCCAATCGATTTTTGGATTGCAATGTGATCAGCCTGCCGATAATCGTTTTAATTCCTTCTACAAGAACATGTTCCTAGACCTGAAGCCTACGTCCCACTAGATTTCAACAGTCATCAACCAAGATTAAGAGGGCCCTTTTCCACTCGCCTATCTCGTCAACGTCGAGCATGGTTTAAAAGCTTGTTGCTTCATCTAACGCAATCCAACGCGATGTTGGCATTCGGTAATTCGAATATTACCCGAATATTATATTCACTCGAATATTTCACAAAACTTGTTCCAGGAAATACGTTTTATTTTTTAAAACCCTGTTTTTCAGAAAAATTGTCGTCATTCAGAATGTCGATTAAATTTGTAAGGTTTCTATGGATGTACTTATTATATTAGGCTTAGTACATTATGGAGGGCCAAAGTTCACGTAAAATAGCAGACATTCAGAGGTTTTTACTAGATTAGTTTTACACAAATTTATGTTTTGATTTCTAGAAACCTCATTCACATTCACAAGATAGCTGTGTATCCAAAATATTTAGTGAAAGATGTGTAATAATATCATAATTACGTAAGAACGGCTGTATGGAAATGTACCTCCAGTTGACCACTCCTAAGAGATTTTTTTTTAACTTTTGGAGTAGCGTAATTAGAGACACAATAGTAAGACAATGGCGCACGACCGCCGGCGTTCGTGCGGGGATCAACAGCTTAAATTGAACATGTTAAATAAACTTGATTTGTGTTTCGTGTGCCAAGTTTCATTTAAATTCGTTCACCCATCAAAGCGTGAAAGCGTAACAAACAAACAAACGTAAAACAATAGTTAGGATGTGTTGCTTCAACCTTTTCATGTTATGTTTTTGTTATCAATTCTTATTTTAAAGTATGAGAAAGAAAACTATATTTTTTAAACAGGATAGACAATGTGACTATTTCTGGCATCTTCCAATACAAATGATTAAAACGTAATTTCGAACTTGGTACATAGTACATACAGGTCCAGCGCGAACCTGTCAAGAATAAAAAATATTTATGTACCAAATGGTATGGACTCTTTTCGACTACGATAGGTTGGACTTTCGTCTCACTTTAGTCTCAGACTTTTTCTAGTGCTCTGACCGCCGCCGCCGGTAGCTTGGACCCTGTTCCTGATACCGGTGGAATACTATTTCTAGAATATATATTTTTTTGTTATTTGGAAATATTTAAAAATGTAAATGAATGTGTGTAAAAAATGAAATAAAGAAAAAAAAAAACAAAAAAAGTTAAACGCACTATCAGCAATATTAGGTGAATCGAAAAAGTCACCGCAACCTTGGAACGCAAAGCTCAACTGAAGAAGAAAACACAGGTTGGTTTCCATCAGGAAAAGTTTTTACACTTTCTCTCGCTTTACCCAGAGCGCATGAATTCAAGTTTAAGCATCCAAACACTGTCCAAACAAACAGGGCTAGAAATCTTCAAGTTTAAGCCTCCAAACATTGTCAAAACAATAACCAATTTTGATTCAAATCGTTGGACTGCAATATAGGGGTCAATTGGGAAAACTAGGTCACCAGCCTCGATGGGATCAGCTTACGAGTTGACAATACTTGTGTGGCAACTATTTGCGAGCTGTAAGCCTTACCTAGGCTTGTACAGCTTTGAGAGCTTATTTGAACAGCTGCAGAGTTTTATTCTGAAGTTAAGAGATAAGGAAACGGCTTTGGTTGGGAGCTTTGGACTAAGCTTTATTTAGTTGTAGATTGTTAGGGTAATGCCTGTGTTTTGCTTGGGGTTTTTAGCTAATATTCCGTATTTTGCTTCGTATGATTTGAAAAAAAGCCTGTTCAAAAATTTGTAATTGCCTCTCAAGAAGCGACCGGAACACCAAATTAGTTGACAACTCGTCTAAACAAGAAATAACACATCATCATCATCACAATATTTAATTTTGCGACCACCGCGTCAAGACCTACGTACATTTTTTTTTTAAATATTAAAGACGTGTGTTCATTGTTCTTTTTTTGCATTAGAAATTACATCGTTAATCAGACCCAAGTCATTTTATTTAAATACTCCTTTTCTCCAAACAAAACACATGCGCAAGAAAACGTTAAAATACCATTAAGATTTTGCCTATGCGAATTTAAGAGCGAATGGTATTTGAAACAAAAGTTTACGCTACTCTAATGTAAGGAATTTTCGGACTTCGGCTCCGAAGATTGCAGATTCGTGTCCTGTCACGGTCGCCATGTAAGTATTGGCGAAAGGATAGAAATGAATCGAATCATTTATTGGGATAACTTACCATTATAAATGCGATTATAGTTGACCTAAAATTACTCAGGTAGACTATCACTACACTAAATACATTGGAATAAAATGAATGACTCTTGTAGTAAGTAACGCCACACCCAAATCGAAAACAAGCGTAAAGGAGCTCCAGCTATTCCAGCAACCCACGCGTACCTTATTCTGTCTTTGTATTTGGCTCCGAAAACTTTCATTATCCAAACAAAGACGGGAGTAAGGTAGCTGTATTTCACCCCACAAATTGGCTATAAATTTTTATTATGGCCACTCTTATTTGAGGTACAGAGGTTTTCCAGATAAATAGGTTTGTTTTATTATGTAAGACTGACCATGATTTGTGGTGTCGTTAATTTTTTTGCTTTATGTGTAAAAGTTTACTAAGGGTCTTTTGATCGTAATAATTGAAGGTTTGTTCTGGGTTGGAAATACTATATTATGTGATTTAATATTATGATCATGTTGCTCTTTTCAGTATACTTTGGGGCAGTTAGCCTCATTTTTAGCTAGATGTGTTAGAATCCCACCTATACGCACATAACGTTTTGGAACACATTTATTATTCGTACAGCTAAAGAGTGGAATACCCTGCCGGAGTGTATTTCCTGATAACTACAACAACCTGGAAATTTTAATACTAATCATTTTTATATATAAATGTTAGTTATTGATAGTTAAACATTTCTACTTGCCAATAAAGGACTTGCCTGGCCTTTGACTGCCCTGTTGGTCTAGTGGTTAGTGGCCCTGACTGCTATGCCGGAGGCCGTGGGTTCGATTTCCACCCAGGACAAATGTTTGTGTGATGAGCACAATCATTTGTTCTGTGTCTGGGTGTAATTTATCTATAATATGTATGTATTTAGAAATATTTAAGTATGTTTATCAGTTGTCTAGTACTCATAACACAAGCTCTGCTTAGTTTGGGACTAGACGGCGTTGTGTGATAGTTGAGTGAATATTATATTATTATTATATTATAAAGCGTTTTCAGCTCTAAAATCACTAATTATTTTTATCACATAACTGCTCACTACACCATAGAGGCAATCAAACGCTCTATCACTAATATGACCAAGTCTAAGAAATTCGGAGTTTGAAAAGGAGCTGCAAAAATTTTCCAGCGCCACGACATTCACCACTTCAGGTTTGGCAGCGGAGTTTGTATTCACAAAAACGTATAATTCAAATCCATTAATAGGACAGCTTTTTATAAACCTGTCATACTAACTTACATATATGTGAGTGTTCGAGTTTCTTTTAAGCGTACTTAGTATACTGTAAGTAGCACTGGTTGATAACAGGCCAAAAACACCATCTTCACGGTTTTTTGATATCAATACCTCTGTTATTCCAAATCACGTTACGAAGCAATTTATCAGATTTCTAGCAAACAAAATACTGCGTTATTTTCCAAACAACAGACCTGTAAGCACAGACACGGACAGTTTGAAGGGAATAAATTAAATATCTTGCTTCGGCAGACCGAGAAATCGAATCGGATCTGTACGGTACAATAAGACTTTTTACAAGTCAATGATAAAAATCGTTTTGTTGGGAAGTACGTACGAAAATATTTACGATTAAGTAGTTACCTTTTTGGAAAGACATTGATGGACTGGTCCTTTCACTTTATAGCTAGCAATTTGGACTAAAAAGTGTATATCAACTTCAGTCAAAGACGTTACGCAACGTGCTGAAAATAATATAATAATAATCTGTGCTCTAATACAAATAAAAAACAATAAAAATATAAATAAATACCGTAATAGAACTACAAAAATTTAAATAAATCCAAAACAATGAAAATTTACTGCTGATGATGATCAAATATAGATGAAAACGTAAGAAAAAATCTTGACAAGAACCGCAGCTTAAAGAACATGCTTAAAACCTATGGGGTCTTCGCTCAGCATCGCCTCACAGCCGCCACAATCCAGCCCCACCGTGAGTGCTGCGACACCAGCCGCAGCAGTTGCGTCGAGCTCCAGCGACGAGTTCTACTGTACCAATTGCGCGTCGACGGAGAGGACGCTTGCCGCCAAACGACTTAGAACCTTGAGGCCCACCAGCCTCTACAGAGGGAAGAAACAATATGACCGCGTACCTCGACCAACATCTTAAGCAAGGGCTTAATTAAATCTTAAGCAAGGGCTTAATTAAGAGACCACTACTTCTGAACGTGGCTCGTATAGTTAGGAGGTTCCTTTCTCTGGAGTTCTGATCGCCGATAACTTAGACCCTGTGTCCGATACCGGTGGGATACTGTTTTTTTATATTTTTAAATTTGTCGTAAGTATGAAGAAAATGGGATATTTAAGTATGAAGAAAATGGGATATTTAAGTATGAAGAAAATGGGATATTTAAGTATGAAGAAAATGGGATATTTAAGGTTAAAGAAAATGGGATATTTAAGTATGAATAAAATGGGATAAGTATGAAGAAAATGGGATAAGTATGAAGAAAATGGGATATTCATTTATTGGAAACTGAAAATAGTACAAGTTCGAGAAAGACGGATCAAGTGGTGGTTGTAAGCCAGCTATGATTGTTCATTTCGTGTCAGATCAATTCAATTGATTGCTGCATGTTTTATTTAAATACCTATACTTTTATAATATGTCAATAACTGCCATCTAACAACCAACCTTTTTTTTTTTTTTTTTTTTGTTGCCGGGGTGGAAAATCCTCATGGATGTCCTTCGCCTGGGGCAGGCGAAGGGGTCTGTCAGACTCTTACTGACTAAAAACCACACTTGGACCGGGGATCGTGGGAGCTGATACGCCATCCATGATCCCCGGCTAGTGCCGGCCCACCTACGCGGGCCACCTCAAGCCGGGGGGAGTGTGAGGTGTCCTCCCCCCGCGACGTCCAATAGAGGCGCGCGTGGAACACTACGCGCTGCCACCTCGGGTCTTGCTGGATGGGGGACGGCGGACGACCCCGTGTCCGCCGTCCCTCCAGACATCTTTATGGGGGCTGGAAGAGGGCGTTGTCTGCCCTCCGCCGACGCCCGGTTCGCCTGCTGCGGCACGGGAGAGTGGCCACGGCCTCCCTCTCCCTCTCCGCAGCCTCCTTCTGCGAAATTACGTCTTCACAGAAGGAGATCACCGCATCCCACGACTCGGCGCCCCCGACCATCGAACGAACGACGGCCGGCAGCGACAGGTCGGGGCCCACTTCAGATACAAGGGCACGGCGCTGCTCCTCCCATGCGGCACACTCTGCCAGTGTGTGTTGCGCCGTGTCCTCCCGACAGTCGGTGCAGTGATGGCACCGAGCGTCCGGCTCCCTGTTTATGCGACACAAGTACTTCCCGAAGCAGCCATGCCCCGAGAGCACCTGCGTCGCCCTAAACGACAGGGAGCCGTGTTTCCTCCCGAGCCATTCGTCGAGCACTGGTCGGATCGCATCGACGGTGGATCTAACAACCAACCTAACCTAACCTGCCATTTTTTCTCTTCACTGCCCTTGGTTGACTAATAGCGAATGCCTAAGGCATTAAGTCCGCCTTTGTACCTTTATGTTGCATCATGTTTTAATAAATAAATAAATATTAGTAGTTTTCTTAGAAAAAACTCTAAGCAGGATCAGCTTATTGGCGTGAAATATATATATACTAACACAAATAGATAGGTATATAGCTACTTTTCGTCGCAAGCACTCACAGTTAACGGAAAGATTACAAGAATTATGGATACAGATAACTTTACCCTCAGTTATAGTGGGTACATAAATCACAAATAAATGAATGAACGATGCATCATGTAAAAGTGAAGCCGTTCTGAACCCTGACGTGAAGGCACGTAAAGCCACGTGCTACAGTTTGTGAGATCGTGGCGAGCAAGTCGTAACTCATATAGGCTGGTAGCTCGGGAACATTTTGATAATAAAATCTAGTAAATATTTTACCAGTAACTTTGTTCATGAAGATTAAGATTTTAAACAATCAATATTTATAGTTCACAAGTTATTCGATGATATTATTACGGCGCAATATGTCAACCTTTTAACAACTAAATTGTACACTTTTTACTTAACTTGTGTGATTTTTTCAATGAGTAAACTAGATAAAAATTTTTGAAGTTTTGAGGAAAATATATTTTAATTGGTAATCATTGGAAACTGATAACAAACACCCTTACGGTGATTCATTTTAACTCGATGAATCACCATTTGCAATACTTTTTTATCTATAGTTTTTTTTGTCAGATGTAGCGTGATATCAGAGATGTAGCGTGACTCGTGTTAACATATCATAGTTTTTTTTTTTTCAGTATAGTTTGTCATTTCATCATGGAAAGATTTAATCTGATATGGCGTCTGCCAATCAGGGTGTTCTAAAATGATGTTCACCGGGTGGCAGCATTAAGGGCTATATTTTGCGCCGCCATGGTGTCTGTAAGGTACCAAACTAGACACCATACAGACACCGCTACACCATACAGAAACCAGTGTCGCTACACCATACAGAAACCAGAGTCGCTACACCATACAGAAACCAGAGTCGCTACACCATACAGAAACCAGAGTCGCTACACCATACAGAAACCAGAGTCGCTACACCATACAGAAACCAGAGTCGCTACACCATACAGAAACCAGAGTCGCTACACCATACAGAAACCAGAGTCGCTACACCATACAGAAACCAGAGTCGCTACACCATACAGAAACCAGAGTCGCTACACCATACAGAAACCAGAGTCGCTACACCACACTGAAACAGTATCAAAATGGACCTTAAGTGCACGCGTACGAGTTGTTCGTGCAGCCCAATTTGGTTGCGCAACCAAACGGACACCAGGTGAGTAACTCTATAGAGCTAGAGTATACATTTTGTTGGTAGCGGCGACTGGTCTCGCCGCCATGGTGTCCCGGTGAAATATAACCCTAAGGCGTCAGGTTCTGGTACCTATCAAAACGATTATTTTAATGACATTACCGTCAACGTCAAACATTAGACGCCAACGTCACGACGTTTTTTGACGTTTTCAAAGAAAAATACCTGAAGGCTAAGTGGGGCCAACTGGTTGTGTGAATTTTCCTGGACACCCTCATTATTCAGCTGTATTACGAAAATCACTGTCCTACGAGGATTTTTTTTAGAGCTTTTAGTGAATCATTAGAACATAATACCAACAAGACGGTTCCACTTGCAAAGCAGGCGAAACCATAGATTTATTTGTATGATTTTGGTGAGTTATGGGGATGCAACTCGATTTACATTTTCACTGTTTTTCATACAACCGCTCTTACGCGATTATGATGTTATTACACATTTTTCTCATTAGATATTTTGGGAACACAGTATCTTGTGGATATCATCTAGGCTTCTATTGAAATCAATTTATAAATTTGTATAAAACTAATCCAGTAAAGACCTCTGAAAATCTGCTATTTTGCATGAACTTTAACCGTTCATAACTTACTCAAAAATCAAAAAAGTCAAAAAGGTATAACAATAGAAGCATTGCAAATTTAATAAATGACGACAATTTTTTTCAAAAACTAAAAGTACGCGTATTTCCTGGAACAAGTTTTGTGAAATATTCGAGTAAATCACGGAATTACCGAATGCTAACAGAGTTTTCAAGCGTTCTTTTTTTTTCACGCTGCCTCTTCATCAAATATCGCGCTGCCTCTTCATCAAACATCGCGCTGCCTCTTCATCAAACATCGCGCTGCCTCTTCATCAAACATCGCGCTGCCTCTTCATCAAACATCGCGCTGCCTCTTCATCAAACATCGCGTTGGATTGTGTTAGATGAAGCAACAAGCTTTTAAACCATCTCGACGTTGACGATAGGCGAGTGGAAAAGGACCCTCTTAATTTCACATTTCAGACCAATGAATTGGCCGCCTAGATCCCGTAACATCACTCAACCCAAACTTTCTTTTGGGTCTATATAAAGTCCAAAATCTCTATGGATCGAGTACAATTGTACAACGGAAAGATAACATTACTCGCGTCATTCGCTAAATAGCACTTCGGAACGCTCGGACGGGTCATCGAAACATCGGAACTGCAGAATGAACCATGTTAACTGCAGTTACGGACAACATTTGAAAGAAATAATCTTTAAAAAATAAACAAGAATGGTTCTTTTGTATATTAGTAAAAATAACCCAATAAACTTGGCCCTGATATGAAAGGCAACGAAGGAACAGGTGTGGGTTTTTAGTCAGTAAAAGTCTGACACACCCTCGCGCTCCACTCAAGAGCGAGAGAGGTCATTGGATGATTAAAAAAAACCATAAATGTATTTGACTCAAAACACGGTAACAAATCATTTAAATACAAAAATTAGAACACTACAGAAATGTATAATCTTCCAAGTTTGTAGGACGCTCCCGAACTATAAGAACTTGAATCTTAAAACCGCTAGTCACGGAGGTGTTGAAGAGATTTGCTGAGTCATTGCTTGCGTTGAACATTCACTGCTCCAGGCATCCTAAGTACTTGTTAACTTGCTATTTTTGCTTTTAGACGAGGAAAAGTGCTAGGGCTGCGTAAGAAAAAATAATAAAACGTACCTGCCAGGAAAATTTTGAAAGATTCAAGTGTAGTGATAATACAAGTATGTTAGTATTATAGCTGATGCTCTTGCATCAGAATGGTTTATTTATTTATTTACATCAATCAACATTGGATCATACATTTTTTTTTTTGGTTTAGATCTCATAATATATATAAAAGTAAAGTTTGACTGACTGACATATCAACGCACAGCCAACACTAATGGGACTAGGGATATTAAGAGAGTCCTTTTCCACTCGCCTATCGTCAACGTCGAGCATGGTGTAAAAGCATGGTGTAAAAGCATGGTGTAAAAGCTTGTTGCTTCATCTAACGCAATCCAACGCAATGTTTGATGAAGAGGCAACGCGAAAAAAAAAGAGAACGCCTGAAAACTGTTGGCATTCAGTAATTCCGTTATTTACTCGAATATTTCACAAAAGTTGTTCCAGGAAATACGTGTTTTTAAACCTTTAAAAGTTTTTGAAAAAAATTATCGTCATTCAAAATCTTGATTAAATTTGCAAGGCTTCTATTGTTAAACTTTTTTGACTTGTTTAATTTTTGAGCAAATTATGAAGTGTCAAAGTTCATGCAAAATAGCAGATTTTCAAGAAGCCTAGATTATAATATCCACAAGATACTGTGTTTCAAAAATATCTAATGAAAAATGTGTAATAACGTCATAATCGCGTAAGTGCGGTTGTATGAAAAACAGTGAAAATGAATGTTGAGTTGCATCCCCCCTTAAGGGAGTAAATTTTTGCACGAGGCTTCCTTTTATGACGTAGGCGAGCATTAAGGGGTTATTGAAAATTCAACCTTGTAAGAGGATGAAATGGGGGTCGAAAGTTTGTATGGAAAAACCTACTTTGACGCGGGCGAAGCTAGTTATAAATAAACACTAATTATCATTTAGAATTAAAAACATTGGCTGATAATGCGAATGATTTTTTATAATAGTAATAGTAGAGTGATTTAATAGGAATACATACTAGACTAATGCGCGAATATTTTTTTTTTTTTATTATCACAGAGCCCTACAACATCTGTGTTTTGATTTACTTAACTAATTTTACAATACCGCTTAAATTCTGAGAGTAGATACCTATTTAAACAATTAATAGTGACTCAAAAATGACAGGTCAAAGCACCCAAAAGCACCCAAAAACGACACGTCAAAGCACCCAAAAACGACACGTCAAAGCACCCAAAAACGACAGGTCTAAGCACCCAAAAATGACAGGTCAATGCACCCAAAAATGACAGGTCAAAGCACCCAAAAATGACAGGTCAAAGCACCCAAAAATGACAGGTCAAAGCTAATTTGCTAATTTAACACGTTTAGTACGGAACGAGGTCTAATACTGACTGACTGTGACTTCATTGCCGTGCGGAGGCCGTAACTTCAATTTGGTTTAGTTTAGAAAAGAGATGAATGTATACCTACCTAAGATGTCCTATTAAAATAGAATGCAGTGGTGTATCTACTTTAGTATGGGGTGGCTTCGACCTCGCACCGTACTTAGCCAAAAAAGGCTTTTAGTTTCTAAAAAGTTGCAGGGTCTAATAAGCCCCTTACCGTTATAATGATAGTTTTCAAACGAGATACGCTCCCATACCGCAGGAATGGAAATAATACAAAAAAGAGTCCCGCCGTCAACGTGTTAACTCGGAAAATCGGTCCCCACTGTTTATCTTTCACTATGCGATCCTTTTAAACTAAGTAAGCACACAATGAACACAACATTGGTAGAAGAATACTAGGAGCGTTTCATTTCTTTGCTTCATACGGCAATTGTCATGGTACCTTTTATGTGCTGTTAAAATAGAATGTTTACGAGTATGTTCATCGTTAAACTTTGGTTTGTCAACTATGTTGCAACCTTTCCAACTGATTGATATTGTGCTCCCAGTCTTTCATATTGTTTACCTATAGAATATATCTATAATAATTAAGATTTTACCCACGGTTTTTGCCATTGTACCTGTAAAAGTCTTACGTTGCTGTGGGTGTGATGGATGGGGTGAAGCAAACACGTAGGCACTAGTTTCAAGCAGTCTATATTGTCATTCCAAGCACAAGCACAAGCACAAGCAAACAGTTTCAAGATAGAAGGAGAAAGAGTCAGAATCACTTAAGCTAGGTACAGCGAATGATCGAAGGCCCGACACTTAGTAACGATCGCCCGAACGTAAACAAAATAATCACTCTTCTTGGTGAGAGGTAATAATCTATTTAAGCTGCTTAAAACAATCAGCAAGGATGCCAAGGCTGCAATCAGTCATAAGATTGCCGCATACTCCATTAAAAGTGATGATGACGCAGACGCAGCAGCCAGGAAGCGGATGGAAAGAGTCATTCTATCTTCTAAGGATATCACCTTAAGTAGAGTAGCTGCTAGCTTCCCTTATCTCACTCTGGCCATAGCCAAGAAAGTAGAGATATTAGGCAAAGCCAGCTGTATAGCCATTAGACAGCAAGTGATGATCACTAGCCACGGCAAGACATTTCCACCAATGCCTTATGTCCTCCAACACGGTCTTATACCTGCCTTACTATCCAAGTCCCAACCGGCAGATGAGCAGATGTGACGCCACTTCTGTTACATGTTCAATCTAGAGCAGACTATAACACACCAACATTCCAATGCCCGGAGCGAACCTCGGTGACGCGCTCACAATCTCTAATAACATTATCTATTAGCGAATATGTTTGTTCGTTGTTTTTATAAAAAGTAAAATATAAATGAGTATTTCTCAAAATAAATGTACATCTCTCGAAATATTCAGAAAGTTACTCGTTTTTATTTAATTATACAAAAAAACAAATAACATAATCGTAAAGTAAAACTATTAACATTTAAAATTACGATGAATAATTGTATAATCTTATCATTCAATTAATTTTACGACACTTTTTTAAAACAATGTTTTATTGCTTTCGTACAAAATCAAATTGTGACCCTACCTGTCTCGTACGTGTTATATTTCATAAAATACGTTATATCACGTCAATATTGTGCATTTTTGGGTATTTTAGTCCTGATTAAATGTAGTTTCTTTATGAAAGTGATTTTATATGAGGTACCTTAATAAATTAATTAATTAAATGAGAAAGACAAAATGAGTCTTATCCATTTACTTTTTAGTTACTTATTCTTTAGTTACGTTTTATTTTACTTCTACGTAATTTCTGAACGCATTCGTTAAATTTCTACACGGGCAACACTACCTTCAATATGATTGGTTGTTGATCTGACGTCTCGGCCACAACTTTCAATGTGAAAATCAGTTGCAACGTGTCGTTTGTGTGGAACTACTTTTTCGTGACACAAAATATTTTAGGAGTTTTGCACAATAAGGTGAGTCTTGATTTGTTTATCTTATTATTTTACGTGTAGTACGAACATTTAAGCTCATATATGTATTTGCAGTTTCAGTTTTTATCAAACTGTTGAGTTTTAGAAGTCTGTTTTGTAAATTCTCATTAGAATTTCGTAACGTTTTTTATGAAATTCGTTACGTTACGAAAAAGTATAGTATAAAGCTGAGTGTATACAGTTACAACCTACCAAACCAATTTAGAAGTGAATGTTAATAAGTATGTAGGTATACTACGAGTAGTTAATGCTTTAGAAGTTTTCTGTTAGACAATAAAAGTTTACTAAGTTTTACAAACTCATCGTTTATGAATCAAGACAGGTATTAAACGTTTATTACGCACCAAAAAATATGAGACCAGTCCTGTTACGTTAACGTTCATTAATTACGCACTAACAATGTAGGTATTTGCACAAAATAGATAGGTACAGAAGACAATCTACATATACAAAGCGCGCTCGAGCAACGTAAACACAGACACCGCCCACGGACACGATATCTCGGCTCAATTCAGCTCAATGCTAGCTCGAGCGCTATCCGTGCTACGCGTCTGTGAACATTTTTTTTTGTATTCCACATCTATCACGCAACGCCGTCTAGTCTCAAGCTAAGCAGAGCTTGTGTTATGAGTACTAGACAACTGATAAACCTACTTATATATTTCTAAATACATACATATACATATTATAGATAAATTACACCCAGACACAGAACAAACGATCGTGCTCATCACACAAACATTAATTTAGAATTTTCAAATATTTCACAATGGTTATTTTATAATATTTTTTTTTTTAATTTCAGGACTCATCTATGAAGAAAGAAGGCAAGACACAAGAACCAGCAGCAGAAGAAAAAGTGACCATGTTGTCTTCATCAAGATGTATGTCTGCATACCGTGATTTCTATGGTACTGAAATAAAATGCCTTAAGGCAGAAGGATTGACAACAACTAAAGACGAAACAAATTCTACAATTCAAGGAAAAGGGAAAGGAAAAAGTACACTAAAATACCACCAAGACATTATCAAAGAAGAAAAACTTTCAATTCATAGAACAGATGTATTAAGACGAACAGTTGAGGCAGAAAATCAACAAAATAAAGAATTAAAAAGTCATAAGGAAGAAGAATTAACAACTGATACCAATTTAATGCCAGTAATTTTTCTCGGAGATTTATTAAGTGACGAAGTTATAATCAAAGATGATTTAAAAGATTATAATATGTTTGATGATATGTCATTTAATGAACAAGAGTTCAATTTAACCGATTTTGATAACATTAACAGAGATGTCATAATACAAAATAATAATGCTATAGAAGATAACATTAAACATGAACACAATAGTATAAATAATGAGAATATCGTGCGAAATGCACGATATTCTCATTATTTGTTTTCTTTTTAATTGGTTCAATTTTTTATAGTTTAGAAATATTTTTAATAAATAAATAAATGAATAAAATAAATATTTCCTGATTTTTTTTTAATCAACAACAACAAAAACAACAAAAAAAAATACAAGTAATAATTAAAAAGATTGATTATATGAGGAAAAATCAAGAATATTAGATAAAATTTATAATAAAGTTTCGCCATTGTGTAACAAGCCTTTCGTTTACTATTTAGTTACATTTTAGGACAATTTCGTAACAATATTTCGTAACAACCATTTCGTTACGTACATTTATTTTGAGAAATACTCAAATATAATATAATGGGGTACGCCACATCACCCCCGTCGGGGTCACCAATGTAAAAGTCTTACGTTGCTGTGGGTGTGATGGATGGGGTGAAGCAAACACGTAGGCACTAGTTTCAAGCAGTCTATATTGTCATTCCAAGCACAAGCACAAGCAAACAGTTTCAAGATAGAAGGAGAAAGAGTCAGAAACACTTAAGCTAGGTACAGCGAATGATCGAAGGCCCGACACTTAGTAACGATCGCCCGAATGTAAACAAAATAATCGGTGATATCGAAAGACAAGCGTTCCACGTCACAGAGGTACCTCCACTGGCCGTGGGCCGGGCGGCGCTGCGGACGCGCATGTGTCCCTCGTCCCTGCGCCCGCGCGCGCGCCCCTCAACATTCCAATGCCCGAAGCGAGCCTCGGTGACGCGCTCACAATCTCTAATTTATCTATTAGCGAATAAGTTTGTTCGTTGTTTTTATAAAAAGTAAAATATAAATATAATATAATGGGGTACGCCACATACCCATTCTAAGATTTAGTTTTTTTGACCAATTTAACTGGATTTTGTTATATTCAAAATTGACCAGATAAGATTTTACCGTGTTCAAAATTGACCGGATAAAGTTTCGTTATGTTCAAAGCTGAAGGAACACAGGTGGACAATGACTTGTCCCGCTCTGGTGGGACTCCACTCAGAGCGGGACCCAGTCATTAGATGATTGCACCTCAAAAAAAGAAACAAGTGAGTTAGCCAGAAAAAAATATCTGACACTCTCCCTGTCGCACCATAATTAATTCCAGCATCCCTTGTGCCCGATAGTCGCTAATGGCTTAATAGCCAATAGCCTCGACCAACACCTGCAGAGGCTCAACGTTAGGCAGTTGCAGTCGGGCTCAGTTGCTTGACTGAGCCATGAGCACATGATAAGTCGATGAGATCGGCTTCCAGTCCTATTCCGTTAGGACTGGAAACCGATCTCATCAATTGAGTACTACAACTCAGTAACTGGGTAACATATGATACCCCTTGGCAAGACTTGATTCGGATTTCCTGGCTTCTGACTATCAAAGATCTACAAATGACAGCCAAGATCGACGGCTTAACGGCACGGAGGTAATTTCGGGATATTGAGATGGTCACCCATCTACCGACCGACCTCGACAACCGTACCTGTGCAGCTGTTATTATTCTAGACACGAAAGCCACTAAAAACCAGACAACTGAAGTAAAAATCAACACGCCTTTCAGTTACGCCTTTCCTTACAGACTAGAAAAAAAAAAGATAATAACCGATTTAGTATTTACATTTGCACTCAGCGTGGAAGTTTACTCAAAGCGAAAAAAGCAGCTTTAATGATCGCATTCCTCTAGTTATTCTAGGCGACAGCGTGCGCCGGTTTAAGCGAAAAAGGGGGCGCATTTTTAACAATAGCGCGGGGATCTGACCGCAGCCTTAACAATGGGGCCACAAAATGAGCTCGGGGAACTTTGCCTTGCCTACTCAATTACATTGAAACAATATGAGCATACGTACCACGAAACAATAGATCATTTGTAAAACTTTTCATTTTACTGCGAAACATGGTGGCTGGTTGCTCGGAGGTTTTTGAATGCAATATGTAGTTTCACTTCATGTTTTTGGCGTATGTGGCCACGTATTCCAAAAAAGAAACCTTTACGTATCGTAGTCTCGTATGGAAAAAGACGTTCAGGACTTTACGATAGGTAATATAAAAAATGGGATTGGAAGGGTTACATCAGCCGCATGCACACTGACCGTTGCACGAGAGTTTCCAAGTGGATGCCTGAGGATGGATGATGCCACCGAGATCAACTTGGAAAGAGGTGACGAGATGACCTAGATGCCTACCGCAAGGGTTAGTTCGAGGTGGCTCGAGAAAAGAACACATGAATTAATATCTCTCGTAAAAAAAGAATACCTCTTGTAGCATGCGTTCGAGCTCGGTGACTGAAGAAAAAAAGAACAATATAATCAGCAAAACTGAGATAAAATCTCGCCAATGACGATCTCTGTCTCCTTCCAATCTCGCCAATGACGATCTCTGTCTCCTTCCAATCGGCTGCCAATCTTCTGACGATTTCTTCTTAGGACTTAGCGGGTCGCCCTGTTTGACTCCTTTTTCTACTCGTATATTCAATTTTTGTGGTTTCTAATTTGATTGCGGCTGTGCTATTTTTATAAATTATCCGTAACAGGACAATAATAATATAATATAATAATAATAATATTCCACAACTATCACACAACGCCGTCTAGTCCCAAGCTAAGCAGAGCTTGTGTTATGAGTACTAGACAACTGATAAACATACTTATATATTTCTAAACACATACATATTATAGATAAATTACACCCAGACACAGAACAAATGATCGTGCTCATCACACAAACATTTGTCCTGGGTGGGAATCGAACCCACGACCTCCGGCATAGCAGTCAGGGCCACTAACCACTAGACCAACAGACCAGTCGACAATATAGGTGGGATCTATTTGTTGCTTGATTGTTGCGTCGAAAATTGTAGTATGTGTGACGCTTTCAAAAGCTATGGAATAGTCAACAAACGCCAGGTAGAGCGGGATCTTGTATTCTTGTTATTTTTGTATTAATGAGTCGAAGATGATCCATCTTAGAGAGGCCAGCCCCCCTAGCCAAGTTACAACCGTTTCGTGTCGAATTCCGTTCTCCAATCGGCAACGCCTCGGTGTCAGCAATTGTAGAAAATGATAAACTGGTAGCCATGTTGACGCGCCTGAGTCGGCCACTCGATCTACAATAACAAAGGATGTAGCGTTGAACACTGTAGAAACGATAACAATTCATTCTATCTTTTTGAACGATGTGAACTTGGCTACGATTTTTCTATTCGTTTGTTCTGACCATGTGACTTAACGTTGAGATGATGTCATTCCCATACATTTCGCCAGCGTTAACGATTGCAGATTATCAATTTGGCTAGGGGTGCAGGATGGAAACCTGCTTGTTCCGGAGGTTGCTGTTTGTCTAATTCGCCGGATATGCGATTTTCGATAATTTTAATATTTTCTTTAATTTTATACATGTGCAAAATTAAATTAATCGGTCTATAGTTGTCAGACTGTAATGACAAAAATATTTCAGGAAGGTACCTGATTGCAAAATATTGTTGACTAATTGGGTTATATAACGGAGGAGAATGGGTGACTTAGAAATCATGTTGATCTCAGAAATGTAGACTTGCGAAGATTTAAGAAATAAAACAAAGGAAAAAGGGGAAACAAAGGCAAACAGCATTTTTATATTATACTATTTAGAGATAAACAAATACTGCCAGGGATTTTAGCACCATCCAAAATATTTCCAGGTATCATTTTTTTTTAATTATTAATGATAGGCTCGCGTTTGACCACCAGATGTGGTCGACGATGGAGCACGCTTGCCTAGAAGTAGCCTATTCACTCTTGACTTAAAGACCCCTAAGTTGTAGCTATCAGGAAACACAAACTCCGGCAAGGAATTCCAATCCTTGGCTATACGCATAATAAATGTGTTCTCAAAACGTTTTGTGCGTATGGGTGGGATGTCTACCATGTACCGGTGGCGCATCAAACCAGATACATGACGATTTATGCAAGACCCAAATGTATATAAATAAAATAAATGAGCTGCAAAAATGAGCTGCAAAAATGAGCTGTTCCGAATCATGCAAGTAAAAATGGCCTCTCTTGCTGCTCTGTGCAGGCCACTGCTGACCGTGCGGGACCTGTCTGCCACGTTGTACTAACCTTACCTGTTTCTCCATCCCTGTAGGCTACTGCCGGCCGTTCGGGACCTGTCCAAAATGCCATGCAGGCCTTTTTTGAGCTACACCAGTCTCTGCAGGTCTTTGCAGGCCTCTTCCGGCCTTGCGAGACCTGTCCGCCATGCCAGGTGGATCTCTTCTTTGTGTCCCTGCGAGCCTCTGAGTACCCTCTAGCCTCTCACCTTTCCAGCTGCCAAACTGACTTTTTATACATCTTTTTGCCTCTTTCAATTTTTATAAATATGTACAACATATATGTATATGTCAGTGAAGTCAATAGTACGGAAGCTTGAGAACGGACGAGCTAAGTGACAAGTGACACATGTCACTTTGACAGAATCCGCGCGCTGACGTTTGCACGAACCGAGCAATTAAAAGTGCCGACCGCAGGCGTCCGGGGCTCTTTCCTGTGTCGGCAGCCGTACGAACAACGTCTAGTCTCGGGAACTGTCTCACGGCTCGTTGTGTGAAGTGAATACCTAAATCTTGCATCATAATAAATCAGTTGTGTGATCTGAAATAGTTTGTTTGTTGCTCGATACCCAGCCATCGCCCACAAAACAGAGTACCTGGACAGAACTTTGATGGTGATCGGCATACTGCGCTGACATGTACAACGTACGAGTATTAACCACACAAGAAACATATTCCTAAAATACTACTACTAATACTATTTTACTAAAATCCTAAATATTTACCTTGAATAACTTTGCATACTGGATTAATATCGTGATAAAAAGTCATGCAGTACACAGACACTCACTCGTTTATTGTTTTTGTAAAACGAATGATTTTTTTTTGCATAGTTTAAAAGAAATAAGCGAAGACAAACAGCATTTTTTGTTTTATACTATTTAGAGAATAAACAAATAATGCCAGATTTTCTTTTACCATACAAAATATTCCTTATAATTTGTTAAGTTATACAATAAAAATGTACTCAGCAGCTGCTGTATTTTCTCTTTTAACAAACCATCTTGTCTGACTATTTTCTTTTTTGACGCTAACCATCTTAGGCGACTGTAGAAAAATTAATGACTTTAGAAGCCCCTTGTCATACAAAACCAGTATGTCCTTCTTGAACCTAAAACCAGCGACGATTTAATAAATAAAACAAAGAAAATTATTTAAAAAAAAACTTTTCCTAAACTCTAAAAAACTCTTCGCTAACCCAATTGTTATGAGATAACTTTATCAATACCTTGGCTTTGAAGTGGAACTGTTTTGTAATCCTATTTCTTTGTTTCAATAATATTACTTGGGTTAACATCGTGACAAAATTCACACACGAACGCAGTGCAACAGAACGTACCAGAACTGAACGTAGTACTGCGTTTAATGTATTTGTAAACGTATCAACATACGTTGCGTGGGAGATAGAATATGCCAACAGCATTTTTATGTCAAACTCAAACAGCATTTTTGTTTTTATACTCAAACAACATTTTGTTTTTTATACTCAAACAGCATTTTTGTTTTATACTCAAACAGCATTTTTGTTTTATACTCAAACAGCATTTTTGTTTTATACTCAAACAGCATTTTTGTTTTATACTCAAACAGCATTTTTGTTTTATACTCAAACAGCATTTTTGTTTTATACTCAAACAGCATTTTTGTTTTATACTCAAACAGCAGTTTTGTTTTATACTCAAACAGCACTTTTGTTTTATACTCAAACAGCACTTTTGTTTTATACTCAAACAGCACTTTTGTTGTATACTCAAACAGCACTTTTGTTTTATACTCAAACAGCACTTTTGTTTTATACTCAAACAGCACTTTTGTTTTATACTCAAACAGAATTTTTGTTTTAAACTCAAACAGCACTTTTGTTGTATACTCAAACAGCACTTTTGTTTTATACTCAAACAGCACTTTTGTTTTATAATCAAACAGCACTTTTGTTTTATACTCAAACAGAATTTTTGTTTTAAACTCAGCCTTTCCACCGAGTCCAAAGCTGCCAGGTGGCATTTTGCAGCACCAGCCCATATGTGGCTGCAGTACTCCATACACGAACGGACCTGTGCTTTGTATAACATTAAAAGCTGTCCTGATGTAAAGTACCGCCGGACCTTTGAAGTACCTACGCCGAATTTCCTAGTAGCTATCTTGGCTTTAGATTCAGATTCCTCTCTCCATCTGAAACCTATAAGTATTTGGGTATGTCGGAAGCTTTAGGTATTAATAATGCACTGGCATGAAGCAATCGGTGAAGAAGCGCTTCTTTGGACGCCTGAAGAAGGTATCCAATAGCCTTCTTTCAGGTGAAAACAAGAATTTGACGCCCTAGGTAGGAGAGTTTGTACACCGTTGACTGCATACCAGATACCCACGCGACGCAGATTCTCACCAAACATGGTCAGTTCGAGAAGTTCCGGCACCGGATTCTAATGCCCAAGTGCCACCACTGTGTGGACCGCCCAGAGGACACGGTGGAGCACACGGTAGAGGTGTGCTCCGCTTGGGCATAGCACCGCCGTGTCCTCGTGAGGGAGATCGGCGGCAACGATCTCTCGCACCGGGCCTTAGCACAGAGGCCATGGTCGGAAGCGAGGAGTGACAGGCGGCCGCCACCTTCTGCGAAGCAGTAATGCTATCAAACCTGTGAAGCAGTAATGCTATCGAACCTGCGAAGCAGTAATGCTATCGAACCTGCGAAGCAGTAATGCTATCGAAACTGCGAAGCAGTAATGCTATCGAAACTGCGAAGCAGTAATGCTATCGAACCTGCGAAGCAGTAATGCTATCGAACCTGCGAAGCAGTAATGCTATCGAACCTGCGAAGCAGTAATGCTATCGAACCTGCGAAGCAGTAATGCTATCGAAACTGCGAAGCAGTAATGCTATCGAAACTGCGAAGCAGTAATGCTATCGAACCTGCGAAGCAGTAATGCTATCGAACCTGCGAAGCAGTAATGCTATCAGGCTTAAGTGAGAGGCATTCTAAATTAGGTAAAAACGGGTCTGTAACTGTCACAATCTACATCTTAACCTGATTGTTCATGCTTTGTATTCAGTGAAAGAAATCATTCCGGCAGAATCTAGCCAGGGCAGCCCTACGCACGAGAGGTGGTACGATACCAGCTACGAGTTTGATCTGAACAGTACAAAATGAAACAAACTTCCCAGAAATTAACGTCAAACATGACCCATGTGCACAGTTTGGCCAGGTTTAAACGTGCAATCTCACGGTCGGCTTAACATCGTCCTTCGTCAACTTATACAGCGGGATTATCGGGGTATCATAAAGGCGGTTTTATTACAAATATGTCAGAACGAAGCTTAATAATGTATCACTGGGATGTGCTGTTGTGTATATCTAAACTTATGCCACCTATTTTTTTTTTGTCACCATCCATTTTTTTAGCTACCTACAAAAATACCTATATTTCTTCAATTTTTTAATATTTTGTATTCTTTTTATGTACATTATATTATAAACAATTTAAAAGCACTTTTGAAATGTCAAGAAGTCAGTCAGAAAAATGATGCTAATTGCACACACAATGAACATTTATCATCAAAAGAAACTGACGAATAAGGAAAAACAGACTAGCAATACACAAACTCGGTCAATATAAATTGTTCGGACAACATCTTCCACAGAACCAACTAGAGCAAACAGCCTAAAGACGAGTAGAACAACGAAGCTAAGTATTTATGTTAATGTTGCACGAACTATGTCATCGATCAAAGTCACTTAAGACAGATTAAGTTGTAAAGTTGTAGGAAGTTGTTACAATCTTTGTTGCAAGTCTATATTCCAAAGAGAATGCACCTCGAGCCTATATGCCAACGTCACGATATTGAATCGAGATTTTTATCAACAATTGAATCTTGTTTCTTCGATATTTTTCCCTGTAGAGATCTAAAAGGAAAAAGTTGAGGCGATGAGGAAAACTATAACGTTAAATGTGTGTAAAGGAACCTCATTGACATTATGGGCTTATATCGGTAACAAAAACCAGATATGTCGCTATTCGTAGATAATACTCATTTTATGACACTTATATTTGCTCGTCTGGTAGCGAGCTGGGCAGATAGTATTGTTACCATCACGGTAGGACTAGGATGAGGGTGATACGGGAACTAAGACCCTGACCAAGTCATCGGTCTACCTTGTGGGAGGCTTTCCAACGCTGCGTCTTCCGGTACAGTAATATTAATTTTAAATATCGCAATAATCTCGTTCACCCTAATAACCTTCCTGGCGACCTGGGCCTGCCGCAGAAACTATTACGGCAAAAGTTAAATCAGTTTTGTTGCCTCCTTCGAGGCGGTTTCATCTGGTTTCATCCGGTTCAAAGCATCCTCTTGTGTATGCAATTTTGTAAAACATCAGTAACAGTAACCCGTTTGGGGATACCAGTTTGTGGTACTGCGACAGTTTGAAAGAACATAGCTTGCCTTTTTTGTACAAGTTGTGTGGCAAGGTAGATCTAGAGTATATATTATATAATAATAATAGTATTATACCTACTATTTTGATGCTTTTTTATATGAAAATAAATAAAGGATAATAATAATAATATATTTCACAATGCTGTCTAGTCCCAAACTAAGCAGAGCTTGTGCTATGAGTACTAATCGACGTAAATACCTACATATTATAGCTAAATTACACTCGGACACAGCGCAAATATGATCGTGTTCATCACACAAAAATTTGTCTTGGGTAGCAATCGAACCCACGACCTCCGGCATAGCAGTCAGGGTCAATAACCACTAGACCAACAGGCCAGTTTGTTTCATTATTGTATTGTACATCGCAACTCTTCGTCCAAAGCAAGCATTATGCGTACAGGTGTCAGACAAGTGTGTCATTCGATCCATCTCAGCTTCTCAAGACAGGCCAGCATCGCCCTGATGTTACTGACCATCTCGCGGAGGGTATCTGGAATACCGGATATCCTGCCACCACCTCGGGCAGTTAACATCATTCACAAAAAAAATTAGTTACAGTAAAAAATTATACAACAATTTTAAATGGATTCCATTGATAATGTCATTGTTTGAATTTGATTTATCTTAAATAATTATACTCATATTGATTTCAATATATTTAATGCGTATTATAAATTTATTGGAACATTTTGGACTATCACATACCTACACATCACAAAAAAAGGGTTGGTTTCTCAATTGAGAATTAGGAAGTTGAAAAACGTGTAAAAACCTTCTTTTAATGTCAGAAAGGCGTAGAGATAACAAATTTTTAACTCTAACGGCCCGTTCACGACCTTGCCACTGTGAGCGGTAGCTAAGCACGGGGTGGCGAGCGGTAAGATCAAATTTGATTAAAAGTATGAAAATGTTTGAAGCACGCCATGAGACGCCGCTCATAGCGCCGCGCGCCCGCGTATTGATGCCGCCCCGCTCGCCGCGCCGCTTGCCGCTAAAACCCAAGTCGTGAACAGGCCGTAAATTCTTAATTTTGAAATTGTGTTAGGCGGTGACATAAGATTTATCGTTTTTCTCAGTCAAGTTAATCTTGTCAATGTTTTGTGGGTAGCTGTAGAGCACGTCGGCCACAATGTCCGATACTTCTCTTGGTTCGCTGGGTCTCAGTTCTCGTTCCAATTGCACGGCATACATGTAGTAGATAAGAATGAAGTATGCCGTTAGAGCTGAAATTAATACCCGTACTTCAATGAATACGTCAGAAACGTTTTAGCTTGGATGACTACAGGATGAATTTTATGAACACAGAAAGAATGAATACACGTTTATTAGGCACACAGGCATACGTAGAAATTAGAAAAATAAAAAACTTGGCAAGTGCGAGTCGGACTCGCGCACTGAGGGTTCCGTAAAAACTTACCTATGAAAACAGTTCAATTCCCGAATTGAGTTACGAAGATTTTTCCGAAACGCAAAAAAAGTTTTTTTTTTTTCAAATTAATTCCTATACCTGTGCTATAAGAACTTGCTTAATGTCAAATTTCAGGATTCGGGGTCAACGGGAAGTATTTTGATTCCGTTGAGAGAGTCGAAATATACGTTTTTTGCGACATAAGTTTGATTTTTTCACAGCTTCTATGCCTCCACGCGTTCCCGAGATAAAGGATCTTGACCAGACAGACGGACAACAAAGTGATCCTATAAGGGTTCCGTTTTTTCTTATTGAGGTACGGAACACTAAAAAGAACAATATTGTGTGTCGGTTGCACAAAATAGGTCCAGTTCAGCATAATGCCAGGCAACTACGTAGCAGTTTTAATAATAATAAAAAAAAAACACTAAATCAATAACACACATATTACAACATTGGTAAAAGATAATGCACAACTCAAAAAACGCTTGCCGTTGCTTTTCGGCTGAAATGATGATGATGATGATGAATGCACAACTTAATAATGGCTTACATTAAGTTATATAATATAACTTGGGACTATCTTTATCCGAACTAGGCGGTAGCCTGTATCTCGTATTACATTTTGACCCCTTTACATTAATTGAGCAACTTTATTAGCAATTTTTTAAATATTTCAACCCAATATGATGAATGTTAAGTATTTTGTGCAAGTATGTGTTTTGTGTCTATGTTTTGTGTCTAATACTTAATAGTCTACTTTGTATTTCTTTTTAAAGGTTCGAAATCATCCAATGACTTCTACCGCTCTGGGTGGAGCAAGAGGGCGTGTCAGACTTTTACTGACTAAAACCACACACCTGTATCCTTCAGTTGCTCTTGGCGTTCTAAGACTATGGTTTTCAGAAAAATCCCCGCGGTCCTAGCAGGCATCGGCCCTGCTGGGCCCCCCTACGGTTCGCTGACATCTCTGAAGAGCCTGTGGATCACTACGCGCTGTCGACGACTTGGGCTTGGTCCGGTGTTACTGGACTGCCGGACGGCGAGCTAGCTATTGCTCGGCGTTCGCAAGCCCGCGTCTACCGTGGCTGGTAATCGGGGTTGGGGTTTCGGCGGCTGACTTTCTATTGCGTTTAATAACGCCATTTAACACTTGGTGGCTCTTTTTTTTTTTGGTTGAAACCCGCCAGTGTTCCTTCAGTTGCCCTTTGCGTTCCAGGGCCAAGGTCACTCTTCCGAACAATCCCGCAGCCGTCGTAGGTTGAGGGACTTCATGAGATGTTGAAACAATTTTCGACCTTCTCAGACACAAACACAGTTTACTATGAGAGTAGCGAAAAAGGGCTTGCTCGTGTTTCTTCGCAATTTATATAGTGTAAACACAAACTAGGATCGCCGTATTTCAAATTAGCCTTCAACCAAAATAGATAAAGAGGATAGTAACAGTACCAAATGGTCTATTTCCTTGATATCACTACATAGTATAAAAACAAAGTCGCTTCCTGCTGTCTGTCCCTATGTATGCTTAGATCTTTAAAACTACTCAACGGATTTTGATGTAGTTTTTTTTTTAATAGATAGAGTGATTCAAGAGAAAAGTTATATATATGTATAATACATGCATAATATAGTAGGAAGTTTCTAATGTGATGTCGTCACACACATTTTTTTGCGCTTACATTGCAAACGCTGGCTGAATCCTACGAGACAGATCAAAAAAATGTACTACAGTATTGTACACCTTAAAAAGATCTACAAAAAAGTCCGCGGTGGTATATGTATATCTCTTAAGGATAACCCTCAATAACCATTTTTTATCTTTTACTTATTACGAGAAATAATGGCTTATTTACGAAGCGATTTTAAGCAATACAGTATTAATACTTATCCAATTAAGTACCTTAAATACATTGTGCATTTAATATAGATCAATATTGCCTTAAAGCATGTAATTTTTGAGAGAGCAGTGGTGGCCGAGTGGTAATGGCCCCGACTTACGGAGTTTTAGGTCGCGGGTTCAAACCCAGCCAGGCGCATTACTTTGTGTGTAATTTATTTCATCACCACTGCTCTCAAAACGGTGAAGGAAAACATCGTGAGGAAACCGGCATGTCCTAGAACCAAAAATTCGAAGACATGTGACATCCACCAACCCGCACTGGGCCCGCGTGGTGGATTACGGCCCATTCCCTTTCCTAGAGAGGAGGCCTGAGTCCCAACAGTGGGAACATTATAAGGCCGACTATGCTATGATGCTATGCTATGTAATTTGTAAATAATAATGTAATTTTAAATCTTTACCCGGCTTTATAAATAAACTAGCGACCCGCCCCGGCATCACACGGGTGCAATGCTGATACCACCGCAACCGCTATGTCCCTGCATTTTAAATCTGTAATATCTTCGAAAATATTTTCGAAGATATTACGGCTGCTGTAACGTAACATACGAGGTTACATGAAAGGAGCATTTCACAGCGCGCACACGAACCAAGCATATACTTACTCTCATAGTTCAAATGCTCTGTTCGCGCGCTCAAGGCGTCCACACTATGGGAATTCTATTACATTGCATGATACATTGCGGCAATGTGGACGGCAAATTCTTTCATTGCGTGTTACATTGCATGTTACGTAATGTAACCATGCCACCACAATGATCAACATCCATCGCCGTAATTCGCACGTTATTGATACTACTCCTGTTTATAAATAGAGCGATGCACGATAATCCTTCTAAGTTCGCTCGTTAGAGGAGGCAAAGAGGCAAAGTTTTCTTCTTATTTGAGCTCAGACGAAAGAACTTAATTACCTTCCTGTTCAATAGGTTTCGTTGAGAAAAGAAAATAAGCATTTCGGAAATTATAACCTCACTTAGAGCCAATTTCACCAAACTGTGAGTAATTAAAATGCTGTATCATTTTGACGTATTGTAAAACACTAGCGTGATCACTTCAGAAATAAAGATATCCCGCAGAAGAACCAAGGTTACCGACATAGCCCGAAGAATCGCCCAACTTAAGTGGCAGTGGGCAGAGTACATTGCTCCCAGAACAGATGGTCGATGGGGATGAAAAGTTCTGGAATGGTGACCATGTACCGGAAGACGCAGCGTTGGAAGGCTTCCCACAAAGTGAGGGTCGCGGGAATCCGATGGATGCGAAACGCACAGGACCGGTCATTAACGCGGCACTTGGGGAAGACGTCCAACACAATGGTGGTCACGGTGGAGCATACGGTAGAAGTGTGCCCCGCTTTGGCAGAGCACCGCCGTGTCCTCGTGGGGGCGATCGTCGGCAACGATCTCTCGTGCCGGACCTTGGTACAGGCCACGGTCCGAAGCTAGGAGGAGTGGTAATGCTAGCAAAGGAGGCGGCCGCACGGGCACGCGCGAGGGTACGGCCCTCAACGCCGCAGTCGCCAGGATCTCGATCCCGACTTCCGGCCACCGCAGGCGCGGACTTGCGGATGGCGACCAACGGGTAGCTCACCGTCCAACCGTCTGGTACCCATCTGGACCGAGCCAAGTCGTCGACGGCGCATAGTGTTCCACGCGCGCCCGAGGAGATCAGCAAACCGTAGGGGCCCAGCAGGGTCGAATCCTACTGGGGCCATGGGTTCGCTTCTGAAAGGAAAACCCGGCTCTGGAATGAAAAGTAACGAAGGAACTAGGAGAGGGTTTTAGTCAGTACAAGTCTGACACAAAAGGGTGGGAGAGGTAATTGGATGATATCCCGCCTGAAAAAAAAAGCGCATGGTAGTTTTAAATGAAGTATTTTACAATAACCTTAGAAGTATACGGAACAGAATTTAAAGACCCCAAAATCATAATTGGAAAGGGAAGATCCTCCGACCAGACGGGTGTTTGGTCCGAGCAACTACCCATCTTCATGCAACACAAAGGTACAAACTGTCTTATATATTCTAATCGCGCGGAGAACCAATACCACGATGTAGGATTTTGAATTTTAGTTCCTATTTCGCAACATATAATATAATAATAATAATATAATATAATATTCCACAACTATCACACAACGCCATCTAGTCCCAAGCTAAGCAGAGCTTGTGTTATGAGTACTAGACAACTGATAAACATACTTAAATATTTCTAAATACATATATATATTATAGATAAACTACACCCAGACACAGATCAAATGATTCTGCTCATCACACAAACATTTGTCCTGGGTGGGAATCGAACCCACGACCTCCGGCATAGCAGTCAGTGAACTAACATAGATGTAACATAGATTGTAACATAGATGTCGCTACAACATCACAATGCCAACATTCCTAATCCGACACAATACTAACATCTGGATGAAGGACGAACGGAACCGGGAACTGTGGCAGAAGAAAAGGGAGACCAAGAACAATCCAGTGGGTGAGTCGTCGACGGTACGGTGATCCACGCGCGCCTGAAAGAGATGTCAGCAAAACCGTAGGAGCCAGCAGGGCCGAAGCCTACTGGGGCCATGGATTGACTTTTGAAAGGGAAACTTGGAATCCTGGAACGCAAGACGAAGACGGAACGTTGGTGTGGTTGGTGTGGTTTTAGTCAGTATGAGCGGGAGAAATCATTGTATGATTTCCTACCTTAACAAAAAAAGTGGGTGATTCAGGGTTGAAATGATAATGATGATTTTCAATTCTTACCGATCTCCCCGCAGCAAACAAGCATAGAGTGAGAGGTGTGATGAGGGCCGTACATCACCACACCGCCGACTGAGAGAGCGAGACGTAGTGTAGCAACGGAGACATGCAACTTAATGTGTCCCGGTCGTTTCTGAAAAAGAGATTTAGGAACCATACGTCAAGATTTCTTTAAATGTTTGGTGTGAAGCTAAAATGTTTGTTTTATTTATGGGTCGATGATTCTCTTTTCTACCACTACACTAATCACGGTCCCCTTGAAAAAATTACAACTATCGTATTTACGTTTTTTTAAGCTTTTCAATTCTTTTTTATTTTAAGGTCATAGTATTATTAGTAAAATACAGTATCCAGTTATTCAAGGGGTTTTCTGGTATATCAAAATAATATCTTTTTACTGTATGTGAAAGTATATTTGATATCCATAAACAAAATGCAATTTTTTACGTTTTTGTCTGTATGTCAGTCTTTGCTGCGTTTAATTTCCGAAACGTGTGGACCAATTTGGACCAATTTTGACCAAACTTTCTGTTAGACAGCTAAAGACTAGTTTACTTTAAAAAAAGAATTAGGGTTCCGCGCAAGTTGCTGTTTTACGAGTTTGTCGCGGACAAAATCGCGGGCAACTGGACAAGAGACGACTGCATTACATTTTTTTTCGTACCGATCTATTATCGACAAATCAGAAAACTTGTCCTTTATATGACATTCAGCGATTTTAATATTCACTTCTACTGGCGTTGCAGTCTTTGCTTAAACGCATTTGTTTACTGGCTCACTATTTTATTACTACCCTTTGCTTTACCTCACTCTGTTTACCTCCCTAAAAGATCATCAGCGTAAACTTAGATTATATACTGCCAAACATGAAATTATTTATTCGTTACCTAACAACATTATAAATGTTTGTACCCCATTATAAACTGCTTAAAGGCAAACCCATAAAATTACTAATCGCCGATCCTGTAGGTCAGTGGAGAGGGAGTAATACAAACTAAGTACAAAGTGCTGTGTTCGTAAAGATGTTGCCAACTGCAAACTTTGAACTCATTTTGCTAATGTATTCAACTTGGTTATTCTAGGTTCACCATCTTGATTTTGAAATGAGATACCGTGTTGTATCTGAAGTTCAATTTAAGAATAGATTTGTTTAAGCTTAAGTAGGTACTCACTTGATGAAGTACCCATTTTAGCGTGATGAGGTCTCATATCAAATAGATTGCAACCCAATAATATTATCTGAGAACGATAAAACTTGCGCTTGATTGCGATTCTACCTGATGTTAAGCAGTGATGCAATCGTTGATGGTGAAAAGCGCTAGTTTATTATGAGCCTATTCACTCTAGCCATAAAGACACCTAAATTATAATCGGACGGAAGGACCGTTGCCGGTAAATCCAGATATACCATAAGAAGTAAGGCCGTTTATGCTCCGTTTATGGCACATATTTTGAGTTTCGTAAGGATATCATTCCGAACCCATAATAAGATAGTTCCCGTTGACCTATTATAGAATCCTGGAATTTTGAAAGAAGCAAGATCTCACAGCACAAGTAAAGAAAAAAGTCGAAACGTTTTGTGGATTGAGACGTCACAAAACAATTACTTTTTGTAATTCGCAAAAATCTTCGAGATGCGATTCGGGTATCGAATTATTTACATAGGTAAGTTTGTATTGAACCCTCAGTGCCGCGCGCCGACTCGTAAGTTATTTTTTTTTTTTCAAATATTTTAATTTTTATTATAACATCTTTGTGAGCTTTTCTCGATACGAAAAAAATACTTGTCTGGACGTGAAGTCCCGAACAACAGCGAAACAATACATTAAAAGCTGTATATAAGTCTTAAAATCTTTGTGTGCTCTTCCAAAAATTTTGAAAGGAGGCACTGTCCAAAAATCATGGAACAAGTTGGCAATACCTATCTGTAATTTGGTACAAACTGGCGTTTTGCCAACCAAGTAACTCAAATAGAACGTACATTTATTGTGACCGTAGATAATGTTGAACACACCGCGTCGTGCGACGGGCCCGGAATGTTGGTTCTGTTATTAACTGAACTAAGGCTTAAGTGGCGCTACAGTATTTGTTTCTGTCTTTATTGTAAACACCGGCTTAAAAATATGGGATGTCGCTAAATGATAAATGTTGTTTATTTTGCAAATAGGTTTTAAAAACACTTACACGTAAATTTTTTCGTTTATCTATGGCCGGTGTTTCCTAACTGACGTCAAAGACTAAGTTCATACATCAAACACGTAATGGTCAAATCATATGAGCACCATGCTGATTAAAATAAATGCATTTTTGTTATAAGTATCAAATGTTCTTTCATGTTATATTAATTTCTATACTTATAATTTGCAATTAAAATAGCCTATCTACTTGTATTTGATTTAAACACATACGTACCCTATGTAGACCAACAAGGAGAACGATGTTCATCAAAAACCAGGCGATGTTCAAGAATCCGACCAGGAAAAGGATTGCGACAGTCTCGCTTAGCCGAGCTTTGTCCATGGATTCTGAATCAGGGACCATTTGACCGTCCTCGTTTTCTTTGAGACGGATATAACGGAATCCATGAGTATAAAAAGCTAAAAAGCTTAAAGTCCCGATGTAAAATAATGTTATAAAGAAGTTTAGAGTCTGAAATATAAAACAAAGAAATAAATAGTATTGATAAAAAGTAACAATGCAAATTGATAAAAAGTAACAATGCAAATTGATAAAAAGTAACAATGCAAATTGATAAAAAGTAACAATGCAAATTGATAAAAAGTAACAATGCAAATTGATAAAAAGTAACAATGCAAATTGATAAAAAGTAACAATGCAAATTGATAAAAAGTAACAATGCAAATTGATAAAAAGTAACAATGCAAATTGATAAAAAGTAACAATGCAAATTGATAAAAAGTAACAATGCAAATTGATAAAAAGTAACAATGCAAATTGATAAAAAGTAACAATGCAAATTGATAAAATGTAACAATGCAAATTGATAAAAAGTAACAATGCAAATTGATAAAAAGTAACAATGCAAATTGATAAAAAGTAACAATGCAAATTGATAAAAAGTAACAATGCAAATTGATAAAAAGTAACAATGCAAATTGATAAAAAGTAACAATGCAAATTGATAAAAAGTAACAATGCAAATTGATAAAAAGTAACAATGCAAATCGATAAAAAGTAACAATGCAAATTGATAAAAAGTAACAATGCAAATTGATAAAAAGTAACAATACAAATTGATATATAGTAACAATACAAATTGATATATAGTAACAATACAAATTGCTAAATAGTAACAATACAAGTACCATTTATTACATTTGCCCAAAACAAAATTTATAAATAATACTAGCGTATTAAGGCCACGGTCCCATTATGTCGTAACGATTAATTTATCGTCGGACCACTATCGTCTCTAGCTGTTCCCATACTTCCCATTATAATGGCTGTTTGTCGTCATTTTTTTATCGTTTAGCAACTATCGTATCTAGCTGTTGCCATTGGATCGCGACGACATATTTCATTTTACGGCTGTCGTTTTGTCGTTTGCACATCAGCAGGAAGCTACAACAGTCGCCTCTACATTCTTTTGGAGATCAGTAGTGCGTTTATGCTGCCGTGGACGACGAAGGCGAAATTTTAATATACTTTTTGAAAAGAAGGAAGACGAAGCAAACAAAGAAACGAGATTTGGGTACATCTGATATTAATGAAAAATTACTGTCTCTACCTAAGTTACTAGAAGAAAGACAGTCGTGGCCACGACATATAGTCGCAACAACAACACATGATTAGCGTCTCGATTTAATCGTCCGTTTTTATCGTTCGTTTTTATCGTTTTACGAATGTTGTGCTAGCTAGTCACACTGTCATGACAATCTGTTGTTACCGCAAAAAAAGTGGTAGACGACAATTAATCATGTCGTCCTGTATGTGATCGCCTCCATTTACATTTATATATAAGCCACGACACTTAAAACTACACAATTACCAGTCATCACGACAAAGTAGGAACGCAGCCTTACTGTTTAATATATAATATATTATCGGCTATTTATATAATCCGGTATTCTATACAATACCTAGGCAATGCATAGAATATCTAAAACGTGTGGTAATGTATGAAATATTATTTATTTTATAATTTGCCTAGGTATTCTATACCCAATGCGCTGCAGGTAATGTATGAAGACGAGAGCAGGGAACGAACTGGTTTTTTTAAGAGTGTCCTTTTTCACTCGCCTATCGTCAACATCGAGCATCGTTTAAATTACTTCATCTAACGCAATCCAAGCAACGTGAAAAAAAAAGAAACGCCTTAAAACTCTATTAACAATTTGGTAATTCCGTGATTTACTCGAATATTTTACAAAACTTGTTTTCCAAATACGTGTTTTTTTTTAAACCTTTAAAAGTTAAAAAAAAATGTTTGTCATTCAGAATCATAATTTGCAAGGCTTCTATTGTTATACTTTTAGCCTTTTTTAATTTTTGAGTTATTTATGAAGTGTCAAATTTCATGCAAAATAGTAGATTTTCTGAGGTTTTGAGGTCTTTACTGAATTAGTTTCATACAAATTTATAAATTGATTTCAATAGAATCCTAGATAATATCCACAAAATACTGTTTCCAAAATATCTAATGAAAAATGTGTCATCATCATCATCATCATCATTTCAGCCAAAAGATGTCCACTGTTGGATATAGGTCTCCCCCAAGCGTCTCCACGACCGACTCTATGCGTCTTGCATCCACCGTATTCCCGCGACTCTCACCAGATTGTTGGTCCACCTTGCGGCCTTCCATCGCTGCGTTTTCCGTTGCACGGTCGCCACTCTAGAACCTTTCGGTCCCATCAACCATCCGTTCTATGAGCAATGTGGCCCCCTGCCCACTGCCACTTTAGTTTGGCGATTCTTCGGACTATGTCGGCGACCTTGGTTCTCCTGCGGATATTTTCATTCCTTATGCGATCACGCAAAGAAACTCCGAGCATAGCCCTTTCCATTGCCCTTTGGGTGACTGTAAGTCTTCTTATGAGGCCCATTGTAAGCGACCATGTAGAAAAATGTGTAATAAGGTCATAATCGCGTAAGAGCGGTTGTATGAAAAACAGTAAAAATTTATGTCGAGTTTGATGCCCTCATACCCACCCTGCAGACAGAAATAGGACCTGAGTACTTTCAAAATTTTACGTAAAACTAAAAATTCTTCTGGCTATAAGTAATATACAATACTAAATAGTTTATTGTTACGATTACAACATAATGTAATTTGCTTACAAGTACTTAGGTCTTATTTCGGCCTGCAGGGCTTAAAGTAAGGTTCCTATTTCTGGGTGGTTATAAGAAAAATAGCCACTTAGCCTTCTAACCTGACTTGTCCGTGTCAGAGTGCTCTATAATTATGTCTCCTTCTTCCCTGCTCTCGTCTTTTACATATATTGATTATAAGTAATAGAACAGGTTTCATTTGCCCGTCATTTTATAGGTAGGTGTCAGTGTACGGTTATCATTATTAATATAGACCAAAATCTATTTATTATAATATATATATTAACCTAGTGATAAATAGATATATTATATAAATATAATATATCTATTTATCACTAGGTACTCTGTACAATTCCTAGGAATTGTATACATTACCTAGGTTAATTGTGTATTGGACAATAATATTCATAATATTTCATAAATTGCCTGAAAGCCCCAGGTCTATACATTGCCTAGGTATTGTAAAGTATATCAATTCATTCATGCCTCATGTCGGTTTTTTATTATTATTTTGTTACAGGTTGTTGTTAAGCATTTTCGTATATTATTTTTGAATATTACTACCAGTAAAAAATAAAACAAGAGCCCTGGCTCTTTCTTTTTCAATTACGATGTGTTACAATGTCAATTACGATTAAATTTCACAAATAACTGTAAAATAATTACTGTAATATAATATTAAGCATTTTCGTATATTATTTTTGAATATTACTACCAGTAAAAAATAAAACAAGAGCCCTGGCTCTTTCTTTTTCAATTACGATGTGTTACAATGTCAATTACGATTAAATTTCACAAATAACTGTAAAATAATTACTGTAATATAATATTCCACAAGGCCGTCTAGTCTCAAGCTAAGCAGAGCTTGTGTTATGAGTACTAGACAACTGATAAACATACTTATATATTTCTCATATTGTAGATAAATTACACCCAGACACAGAACCCGCGATGGTTTGTGCTGGTATATGTATATATGTTAGCATGAATGTATATATGTTATTGTTTAATAAATGGAAAAAAAAAATGATCATGCTCATCACACAAATATTTGTCTTGGGTGGGAATCGAACCCACGACCTCCGGCATAGCAGTCAGGGCCAGTGGACAATACCACTACACCAACAGGCCAGCCAATGAAAAAAAAAATACATACTACACTGATATATCCGAGTATAAAGCAACCGGTCTTCAAGGGTATGCAGAAGCAGCATTTTGAGAAAAGAGAGCAACCTTCATTTTCTTTTGGGTAGATGCTGTAACGAAATAGAAAAAAAAAATGATGCATCGACTTGAAAATAGGTCAATAGTTTCGGAGATATTGTAAAAGATGAACATGAAAATATGATTTATGTCCTTTCATTTGATATATCGCACGGAGGAGTATCCGTAGTGAATTATAGGACATGTTTAGAGTTATTGTAATTATCCTTTGTTTTTGATGAAAAAGTACATATATTTAATACTGTATACGAAAGCTACATCTTCCAATATACTGCTTTGCAGTTTAGCAAAGTATTTTTTGGCGCGAACGATGTCACCATGCAATGTATTTTTTGGCGCGAACGATGTCACCATGCAATGTATTTTTTGGCGCGAACGATGTCACCATGCAAAGTATTTTTTGGCGCGAAAGATGTCACCATGCAAAGTATTTTTTGGCGCGAACGATGTCACCATAATAATAAACGTATTTTTTTTCATTAGTTTAAATATAATAAAAAATAAATATTTGGTAGTCGTTACGGCTAGTCAAAATGAAATCTGACACCAGTCTTGCCAAGGGGTATCGTGTCAATGGGTTGTGGAGGTCAGGTAGACTATCGCTTCTTGTAAAATACTGGTACCCCAATATAAATGTCATTCGTCATGTCACTCTAAATGTTTTAAATTCAAAATCATTACTAAGTGAAGTATTTTTTCCAATTTATTCTGACTATCCAATCAATTATAAGGGAAAAACATCAAATTACTCACAGCAATTACTGTTTTATATAGTTAATAAAATGTAAAATCTTATAAGATAGAATGCGCTCCAATCAATCTTAGAAATGCGTTAAAAACCGAGACTAGAGACATTAAAAGAGAAGTATAAATTGATTGCTTATGCGGTTGCGAGAGTGCAGGTTCTGTAGAATTAATGAATTGTCACTAAAAATTGATAATAAAATCATCTCAACTAAGTCAAAACTGGTCGAGTCGTTAGCAAACTTTTTCACCAACATTCGAATAGTAGTTACGAAATCTCTCCCTTCTTCATCTTTGTTAGCTGAATCTTTTTTTAAAAGAACATTTCACTAAGGATATACCAACCTTTTTCTTCAAATTCAAGCGTATCTCTGTTGATACAATTATAAAAACATTCAAAAGTCTTAACATAAAAAACACTGAAGACTTATGGGGTATATCCTTTAAGGTTCTTGGAGATATTATTGATACAATTGCTCCTATCCTATGCATATTTAATCAATGCTTAGACAGCTGTACATTCCCTGTTTTAATGAAACACAGTAAAGTAGTACCAATTTTCAAATCGGGTAGTAAGAGTGATCCCTCTAATTATAGACCTATATCTGTGCTTCCAGCATTGAGAAAAATGATGCTCGACCAGATGTCTCATTTTAATTCAAATAGGATTTTGCATAGTCATCAGTTTGGCTTCACGAAAGGAAGGTCAACGACGGATGCAGGAGTGAAACTCACCAGTAAAATTTTGGAATTCTGGGAGAAATCTCAAGATGCTATTGGCATAATTCTGTGACCTCTCAAAAGCATTTGACTGTGTTGACCATAATACTCTGATCTGTAAATTACATCATTACGGAATTCGTGGACGAGCTGCTGATCTTGTTTTTTCCTATTTATCTTACAGGCAGCAAAAACTATCTTTAGTAAAGATGGGCGTGCCTTAGGGCTCAATTCTTAACCCTTAACTTGTTCTAGTTTATATTAATGACTTTCCTTACATGATGGCTAATTTATCCGATATAATTCTATTTGCTGTTGACACTTTCCTTATTTTTAAAGTAGATAGGAAAGATGCGGATGTGTTGCATGTTAACAAAAGTCTGGCTGTTCTTTCGAAATGGTTCGCTGCTAATAATCTCTTATTAAATGCGAATAAAACTAAATGTATAAAGTTCTCATTACCAAATGTCCCTCTAGTTCGCGTCAGTCTATTTCTTGACAGCAAAAAACTTGATGTAATTACGGAAACTGTGTTCTTAGGTATAACTATCGATTCTAAACTGCAGTAGGGCGAAGTCTCTTGGAAAGATTAAGTTCAGCTGCATATACAGTAAAAAAAATTATGCAATTGACAGATGTAGCCACAGCTAGGTTAGTTTATTATGTTTATTTTCACAGTATTATGTCTTATGGTATTTTACTGTGGGGATCTGTAGCTGATGTTGACTCAATTTTCATACTGCAAAAGAGAGCAATCCGGGCTACTTATAAAATGTGGGTAAGGCTACGATGGAACTGATATAACAATTTGTTAAAAGTTCCTTAAATAAATAAATTAAAAAAAAAATGGGTCCTCGCGAGTCCCTCAGAAAGAAATTTAATGAAATCCATATACTGGACTCTGCCTTCTCTTTAATCTTAGAAAGCATTTTTTAAGATCGTAAAAACATAGGACTCTTTAAAATTAGAAGCGATTTCCACAAATTGTCCCAGTCCTTCGATGTATGCAGTATAAACGTCGAGGTGAAACGCTTAGTCCGGACCATGGAGGCTTCAACAACATAAGGGTGGATACTCGCCATATATTGGTTGGGTTAGGTTAGGGTTGGGGTTGTCCAATGGTAGAGAGGAGATGGCGGAATCAAGTCATGCAATTCTTCAAGAGTGTCAACGAAGAGTGAGTGTCAACGAAGAGTGGTGTCAACACGAAGAGTGGTGTCAACACGAAGAGTGGTGTCAACACGAAGAGTGGTGTCAACACGAAGAGTGGTGTCAACACGAAGAGTGGTGTCAACACGAAGAGTGGTGTCAACACGAAGAGTGGTGTCAACACGAAGAGTGGTGTCAACACGAAGAGTGGTGTCAACACGAAGAGTGGTGTCAACACGAAGAGTGGTGTCAACACGAAGAGTGGTGTCAACACGAAGAGTGGTGTCAACACGAAGAGTGGTGTCAACACGAAGAGTGGTGTCAACACGAAGAGTGGTGTCAACACGAAGAGTGGTGTCAACACGAAGAGTGGTGTCAACACGAAGAGTGGTGTCAACACGAAGAGTGGTATCAACACGAAGAGTGGTGTCAACACGAAGAGTGGTGTCAACACGAAGAGTGGTGTCAACACGAAGAGTGGTGTCAACACGAAGAGTGGTGTCAACACGAAGAGTGGTGTCAACGAAGAGTGGTGTCAACGAAGAGTGGTGTCAACGAAGAGTGGTGTCAAAGAAGAGTGTCAACGAAGAGTGGTGTCAACGAAGAGTGTCAACGAAGAGTGGTGTCAACGAAGAGTGTCAACGAAAAGTGTCAACGAAAAGTGTCAACGAAGAGTGTCAACGAAAGGCTGGCTATCCTACACCTGTACTCCAGGCTTTGTAGATTGGACTTAATTAAATCTGGATCACCAATTAGCTCCTTCGCATGCCTCTCCACTGAGTTGCGAAGCTGCTAGATGGCATTTTGCAGCACCAGCCCATATGTGGCTGCAATACTCCACACACGATTTCAATCATTCTGATGATCGTCATTCGCTACAACTATACCGATGGAAAGAGCATGCTTACGAACAAACAAATTGTGTTTCAAAAATGTTGTCGATAACCTGACGTTATATGTCTGTTTCTTTGTAAACAAGGCTTGTAACGCGACATATGTGGCTATTGTTAAAACAATGGATTGCTTTACAAAACGTTTTTTTTAGTTGATAAGAAAATACTCCTTAAATTAGACAATATCTATTTAGGATTTGTTTTGGTGGGATCATCCAATGACTTCTCCCACTCTAGGGCGGAGTCACGCGGGAGGGCGTGTCAGACTTTTACTGACTAAAACCCACTCCTACGAATATGTTACTTCTTTGCCTTCGTTCCGGGGCCCCGGGGTTCTATTTCGCACAACCCATGGCCACACTAGGCTCCGACCTTGCTGGGTGTTCCTACGGTTATTATGCACTCAAATTTCACTCTTACGAGTATGATGCTAATCTCAAATACTCAAGAACACAATTCACTCAACAACACATCCGTTACCACACACTCAAAATGTGACTTAAGTTCGATCGTTTATTGATCACTTATAACAATCGACTACGCATAGGCATTGGCTTATTTGCTAACTGTGTCTTTGTTATTTTTATTTATTATTATTTTTGTACCCCTTTACGTATAATGGTTTATATGTCTTTAATTTGTTTATTCAGTGATTTTAATTATATAGTATGTAATCCTTGCTAGCCGATCAACGTCTCACCGTCGACGACGGCTGGCGCTGAAAATCAGCGCTGTGGCTTTGTTTTACACGAGCCCCAGCATTTTGCTGAGTTCTGGCTGTTTTGCGCTGGTTGTTCTGCGCGGATGTGACGCATATCTTACTACTTATTATATAGAGTCGTTAGAGTCGTTATTGTTATTTGTTTTGTTAAGGTATGCGCCATGTTTGTCGTGAATAAACTCTTGTTTTTTCTTTCTACCCATTGCTGGACGGCGAGCTACCCATTTGCTCGTCGTCCGCAAGCCCACAGATACTTTTTGATGGTTGATTCGTGTGCAAGCCAGATCGGAAGAGAACGTAACATAATATCAATATAATATAGATCGGGTGTATATTCTCACTATTCTAACAGGTATTAATAACACAATAACCAAAAAAGGAAGAGGTTCTCAATTCAAAGGTATGTTTTTTATGTCTGTTAACCTCAGAACTCAATGTATTAACCTAGAGTGTTTGGGCTTATTGGAATTGTCATGAGATATAGATACTCTGGCTATAAGTAGTTTTAATGGTTACATTGTGATAAGTATCTTACTATAGAACTTGCACACTATTTAGGTTAAGCTGAGGGGTATCACAACTAAAAAGTACCAACTTCATTCATTCAGTAGTTTAACCACTGCTAAAATCATAAACCTTCCCTTTGGTTCTGACGTCATCATTATCATTCATCATCATCATTTCAACCGAATGACGTCCACTGTTGGACATAGGCCTCCCCCAAGTTTCGCCACAATGAACGGTCCTGTGCGTCTCGCATCCATCGGATTTATTTATTTAATGCTTTATGCATACAAAAGTACAGAGGCGGATTCCCACAACCTTTACCAGGTCACCGGTCCACCTGGTAGGAGGCGTTCCAACGCTGCATCTTCCTATACGCGGTCGCTACTTCAGAACCTTTCGGCCCCAATGGTCATCTGTTCTGCGAGTAATGTGCCCTGCCCATTGCCACTTCTGCTATTCCTGATTCGATCACGCAAGCAAACTCCGAATACAGCCCTTTCCATTCCCCTTTGGGTGACCTTTAAGCCTTCTGATGAGGCCAATTGTGAGCGACCACGTTTTGAAGCCATATGCTATCACTGGCAACACGCACTGGTCATAAACTTTCGTCTTGAGACACTGTGGTATGTTGGACGAGAAGATACCGCGCAGCTACCTGAACGCTGTCCAGCCGAGTCGGATTCGACGGTTAGCCGGATAAAATAAATCTGCTATTTTTACGTTAAACAATCATGCAAAAGTTAGTTTCGACCATAAAACTGGCAAGGCATCTATATATAGGTAATAGGAGAAACTAACTGACCGACTCGACGAAACTACTGGGTCTAGAAACCTGAAATTTTGTGCAAGGGTTTCTTTTATGACGTAGGCGAACACTAAGAGCAACAACTTTTAAGGAGGTGAAAAAGGGGAAATTCGATTGTATGCAAAATTGTATTCCTTTGACCTATATACCTACTTGCAAATTTAGCATAAATAGCTACGGTGTGATCGCGAACTAAGTCACTGGCAAAGTGTCTTTTTTTTGTAGGTGGGAAAATCATCCAATGACATCCCCCGCTTGGGCGGAGTGGGAGACTCCGTGTCAGACTTTTAATGACTAAAAACCCACTCCTGTTCCTTCGTTTCCTTTCGTAACAGGGCCGTGTCTTCCTTTCAGAAGCAAACCCTTGGCCCCAGTAAGCTTCGACCTTGCTGGACCCCTACGGTTTGGGTTTGCTGACATCTCCTTGAGGCGCGCGTGGAACAGTACGCGCCGTCAACGACTTGGGCTCGGTTCGGACGGTTACTGGACAGTCGGACGGTTACTGGACAGTCGGACGGTTACTGGACAGTCGGACGGCAAGCTACCCATTGCTCGCCGTCCGCAAGCCCGCGCCTACGTTGGCCGGAAATCGAGATCGAGATCCCTGGGGCAAAAGGGCCGCGCCCTCGCGAGTGCACGTGCGGCCGCCTCCTTAGCTAGCGTTACTGCTTCGCAGAAGGAGGCGACTGCCAGGACACAGGAGTGGCAACTCCTCCTCGCTTCGGACCATGTCTAGTAAAACATAAAAAAGATATTGCAGCAAACTTACTTTTCATATGGTAAAGTGGCCATATTGACTGAAACCCTTATCGAAACTTAATCACTTTGTATATAAAACAGTTCGACGCGCGCGCACTTTGCCAGGTGTATCTGTCAACTACGCTCGATTGTGTCGGCAGCTTGCTCGTGGGGAATCCTATACATTTGCATGTTTATGAAATAAAAACGCCGGTCTGACGTCACTAGAAGGTATGGTAGCAAAATTCTTTCTTTGAAGATACTAGTAGGAGCTAGATTCGTGCACCGAGGGTTCCGTAACAAACTTACCTATTTAAATCAGTATTTTTGCGACGTTACAGCAAATTTTACAATTCTCAGACTTTTTCCTATATTTGTGCTATAAAACCTTGCTTCGTGCCAAATTTCAGGATTCTAGGTCAACGGGAAGTACCCTAACTAGGTTTTTATTTCCCAGCGAGCATCAAAATATGCACCTAAATGGAGCATCAAAATATGCACCTAAATGGAGCATCAAAATATGTACCTAAATAGAGCATAAACGGTTAGACCTTTAATTTTTTCAATGCTAATTAGAGTAGTATTTGATTTTATTTTCAACTTAATACCTCCACACGTTCCTGAGTAAAAGGAAGGGTTTTGACAGACGGAAAGCAAAGTGATCCTATAAGGGTTTTGTTTTTATCGACTTAGGTACGGAACCCTAATAACAAAGAAAATAAATAATACCAATATGATTAATTGGAAAGTTTTAAGTACATTAACCGCAAAAATGGTACATGAAATACAGACAAATGGACAGCGGAGTCTTAGTAATAGGGTCCCGTTTTACCCTTTGGGTACGGAACCCTAATAAAAACAGAGTTAGGTAAAAGAATATTAGACATTGACGTTTCTGATGAATTAGCAGGTTTGCTCATAATTTTTTTTTTCACTGTCTGAGAAAAGAGCAAAATGATCCTACCGGATTCATCAGATATAAATCCTATACCGCCAAGGTAATGGATGTTATAATAATAATATTCCACAACTTTCCAATAACGCTATCTAGTCCCAAATTAAGCAGATTTTGTGGTATGAGCTGCTGATACATATTTTAGATAAACTACACCCAGACACAGAACAAATGATTGTGCTCATCACAAAAACATTTGTCTTGGGTGGCAACCGAACCCACGACCTCCGGCATAGCAATAAGGATCTCTAACCACTAGGCCAACAGACCAGAAATTACAATTAACGGTGTTGTAGAAGAAATTAAGAACAAAATCAAAATCAATTTCTTGATAGCTACACCTATCGACGAGCTTAAGTCTTGCTTCGATGAGGTGGATTTACCAGATTTAAGGTGAGAGAGAATGTTGCAATTTACCAGATTTAAGGTAAGAGAGAATGTTGCAATTTACCAGATTTAAGGTGAGAGAGAATGTTGCAAAGAAGAGTGTTAAGAGAGACTCCTCAGAAAGAGTATTAACCACTAGGCCAACAGACCAGAAATTACAATTAAAGGTGTTGTAGAAGAAATTAAGAACAAAATCAAAATCAATTTCTTGATAGCTACACCTATCGACGAGCTTAAGTCTTGCTTCGATGAGGTGCGAACGGGATTTACCAGATTTAAGGTGAGAGAGAATGTTGCGATTTACCAGATTTAAGGTAAGAGAGAATGTTGCAATTTACCAGATTTAAGGTGAGAGAGAATGTTGCAAAGAAGAGTGTTAAGAGAGACTCCTCAGAAAGAGTATTTGGTACGCAGAATAAAAGTAGGGAGATAACACAAAATATTACGCAATATGGGCTGAATAACCACTATACTCCGTTTCTCCAAGACATAACATTCACTCCGGAGAGAAGAACAGGAGTAATAAGAAGCTTAGGTCCAATGGCTCAAGCTATAAGAGTAGGGAGATGACACGAAATATTACACAATATGGGCTAATCACCATGTTTCACTTCTCCAAGGCATAACATTTGCTCCAGAAAGAAGAACAGGAGTAATCAGAAGCTTAGGTCCAATGGCTCAAGCTATAATGTTGGACATGAAAGATAAATGCTACAACAACTTCAAATCTACAATGTATTTTTTTAACTATTCTTTGGGGCCTAAAACCAAACACACTTTTCTAAAGATTCTCAGGTAGTGGGATATTAAGGTTAAACAAACTAAATTTTAAGAAAAAAAAAGCAGAGGTGACAAAAACAAAACTGCCAAGTGGTGTTCCCCTCTATTTATTTAAATTACATGTACACTAATGATACATAGAAGGACTTAATGCAACAAGTCATTCTCTACCAGTAAACCTTTGGGTTAAAAGAGTAAACACTGTGGTAGGTGTGCACAATAAATAAATAATAGATATTACAAATAGAATAAAGTATCATTAAAACTAATAAATATTTCGAATCATCATAATTAAGAGAACTAAAAATATAACAATTATGACGAAGATCCAAATTTTACGCTTGAAGGAAAATTTACTTTGTCTTTTTTGATGTCAAAGGGAAGTACATTCCAGAGTTTTTTAGTGGAGACTTGACAAGAACAACAGGGCCCAAATGCTGTTCCACTCTAAGTTTGGCACGTATTCTTTCTTTATTCTTTATTGTACACACAAGTATAAACAGATATAAAAATAGGACAGTTGATGGACATAGGCGAGCTTAACCCACAACTGGGTTTTCTTACAGCAAACCATGTAATATAAAAGAGAAAGAAATTCACTTACTTGAACGACCTGAACATTTGCGAGAAGCAAATAATCCAACATTGTTTTCAGGCAAATTGTTTCAAAGAATGGAGATGAACCAAGTTTTTATACAAAGATGGGATGCTTTAGTGGCATTCATACGTATAGGATTTAAATATGTTACGAAGATGGGACAGGCGCTATTGACTAGAGTTTGGAGAATGTTGACCCGGTAGACACTTGCAGGCCTTCCTTCTCTGGTGTGAGATAAAGGGGATTTAGTCAGAGTTCTTTATGTCACGAAGATAGCACAGGCGCTATTGACTAAGAGTTGGGGAATGATGACCTGGTAGACACTTGCAGCAGGCCTTCCTTCTCTGGTGTGAGAAAAAGGGGATTCAGTCAAGAATTTTTAAACTACCTAAGGATATGAAAGTCGTCTCATAGTTTTTATGAAAGTCGTCTCATAGTTTTTTTAAGTGATCTAATTCAACTACAATATGCTCTAAAGAAAACAAAGATCAGATTCCATAAACTGACTTACATATCAACGCACAGCCGAAGCTACTAGACCTAGGAACGTGAAATTTCGCACAAGACTTTCTTTTATTATGTAGGCGAGCACTTAGATGAGGTTTTTGAAAATTTTACTTGTTCCTTTATGGCGTAGGCGAACACTAAGACAATAACTTAAGGAAGTGAAAAAGGGGAAATTCGATTGTATGCAAAATTTTATTCTTTTGACAAATATATCTACTTCAAACTTAGCATAAATGCATGCTGATAAATAATAGTGTGTCAAGCCACACATACCTAATTTTGAGAAAACGGTGTTTAAAGATTTCACAACTATTTTTATTAAATTGTTAGAAAAATCTAAATCGAAAGATCTTACTAAGGTAAGAATTTATGAGTGCTAGTAAAACATAAAACAAATATTGAATTAAAAAAATCAATCAAATCACAAATACCACAATGGGAACCCATCAAAGTACATTGTGACGTTATTTTCCTATTAATGTTACACACGGCGTCTACATCTCTATTTTCTTCCAACTCTCCTTTCGCAGGTGTGCTGGAAGAGATTTCTTTAGAAATAAGCATTACTTCTGTACCTATTTTTCTGTTTCCTTCTTCTAATCTTTTATTTTGTGTGTGTACATAAATCGTTAAATAAATAAATAAAATAAATAAAGACCTGGGTATGTCCAATCCATTTATTTTTTCATCCAGTTTGATTTCAGAGAACCTAGAGATGTTTTTAATGGAGTTACAATGTGATCACGATGAACCAACCAACAAAAATCACGTCAACAATGATCACATTTCGGAAAATAATTACGAAAATAAAAATGACGAATCTGGACAGAGCGTTTTTTACAGGGTCAGGCTAAGAAGATGGTTCAGTTTGTTACGAGGGATGATGTCCATTCTCCTTGGTAACAAATGTTAATAAGTTTGATTTTATTAATTTACTTTAAAAAAATTCTTATCGAACCACGTGTCATGTAAAAAAAATGGGTATGGCACAAAGGGCATTAATTTGATTCATCCTGCCTGTTTAAAATCATATTATTAGGTTTTAAACAGTCATAAAATAAACGTATGAAACAGACCTTTTTATTTAAACATAAATTTTGAAAATTTTATAAAATGAAATTAAATTAAATTTTTGTGAATTCTAAAATTAGGTAACCTGTTGTCTTTTTTTGTTATCATGTCACCGCATTTGTTTTTTTTTTGAGATCAGCAGCGCATGAATAATTAATCATTTTATTTTTGTTTCATGTTCGATTTCAATGAGGGACGCCGCTTGGGCCAGATGACATAGTTTTCAACTTGCAGTAGTCACATTATTTAGGAATCTGTGGTCCTACAAGTGATGGGGAGTGTTGGATGTTGATACCCTACTTTGCTGATAAGGCATAGCCTTCGCAAAGGGTGTCGTCTAGTTGACACCATTGGATCAACTGATAATTGAAGTGGAAGTTCAGTCAAGATGGTTTTTAAGTTTTGTCACTGGAGCATATTCAGTTTTTAGATGATAGATACTTGCATAGTTCTGTCTTTTGCTTCTCTGACACGATGAGCGTCCGATGAGGTAAAAGTCATAACCGTAAGAGTTGTAGTTCATATTTTATTATTGGGTAGATGTCAATTATGACAAGGGCGCTATGCTGTGGCTTTTATGTGGGTTTTTCCACAGTGGGGTTTAAACATGACAGCGTTAGTTGATGAGCGCATATTGACGCTTAATAATTGTTTAGAAATTATTTGAAAGTAGTTTATCGTATATCATGATGAGTTAAGCCTGCTCTCAAGAGACAGGCGTCATTATGTAAATTCATTCCCACTATAGGTAGGGGACATCTTGGTTAGGTATAGGCAGGTTATAGGGCGTAGCTCATGTGGAGTCTAAAAGAGGTCGCTGCTTAACTTGCAAACTGGCAAGGTGATGATGATACCTTTTTAAGGTTTATGGTAATAAAAGTATAGGTGTTGATGTTTAAAAAAAAATTTACAGGAGTTGTCAAATAAGAAAAATATAGGCGGACGTAATTTTTATATAATAATGTAACAAACAGAGCTTCTAGCAATTTAATAATAGTAAATCTAACTAGAAGCCTTTGTACATATAACAGCCACAGTATATATAATTGAGTTTAAGTATTATATATTTTATATATAATAAGTATTTTATATCCATGTATAGCATAGCAAATATCAATATCAAAATTTACTTTTACTTTAAAAGTATATCATTTAAAGTAAAAGTAAATTTTGATATTTAAATAATTTGAAAGCAGTACACTGCAAACTTATTTATTTATTATCCCCTTATTTATTTTAAGTTCTTACAGCACCATCCATAAGGTTGTCTGGTAGATATCGCTGTCAGCGATAAGATCGCCATTGTACATAAATTTAACTTTGTGTAAAAGTTTAGTTACTATTTTGGTGTACAACGTTTTTTCTATAGTATTCCTAAATGAATATTAAAATTAGACTATTGAAATTATTTTCAAATTAAATCCCATCACAATTCGATTGGTAGATCTATGGAAACTAGGAAATAGTACCCGTGATACCACTGATACACCGTTTGTATGGATTGGAGGACCTGGTACCACAGGTCCGAATTCAGTTCCCGTGGCACTCCCAAGGGTATCTTCCAGGGGTGCCACAGGTCTGGAATGGATCAACGGACAAATAAATTTACAACTAGTTAGATATAATAACTTAGCCACTCAATTTTTGCAGCTTTTGCTTTTACTTTTGCTTAGCAAGCATTTTAAGCAAATAAACTAAATCATTTCCTAGGATACAAACAAATCCAAACCATAAAAGCAAATCATCTTTTTCAAATTGCGGAATGCCATGTCCCACTTCCATTTTAACTGGAAACTTGTTCAACAAAGTAAACAGTTCAACATTAACCCTAAAAAACTCAACAATAACTAACCCTTCGTATTTTACCTCAATAAAATTCTTACAAGGATAAATTTAGCCTCACGAAAGCCGTTCAGACTGGTTCAAACCGGTTTGAGCTGGACATTTTTTTAATATTTTATGCCCGTAGTTCAAACAGCGCTATTCATTTAACTGCAGAGTCAACAGGGCGAAACGGAACACTCGGTTACACGTGAATCAGAACCTGGTATCTGGCTACGAATAACGACAAATGTTGGTTTTGCTACTTTAATTCATTAACGCTCAGGCGGTAGCCGGCGCCCGGAAGCCATTGTCTTACTATTGTGTCTCTAATTACGCACGTCAAAAGGTTAAATGTTACTTTTTTATTCTAGACACCCATGAAAGTATTTGAATTTGTAAGGAAATGAGTTTTGAAAGGGATGATAGAAAATGCTCTTTCCGTATTTTATAAACGTAAAAAGATTTGCTCTTTACATTTTCTTGTATGAAATAAGATATAATTATCTCATTAAGACGTTGTATATTATCTTCCGTATCAATAACAACATCCTTTAATTAAGCGATATTCTCGATAACAAGTTAACTCCTAATGAGACGATATCCGATTATATTATTATTAATTATTTAACAGTTTCACAATACAATAATACAATATAAAAAATCTCAATAACAAACAGGAAATCAGTTGATTGAAAGAAATAAATTAATTAATCACTAGTGTACATGTGTGTGTGTGCGTACCGTTTCTTCGCTATACTTCAGTGATCGTGAAACTATTACCAATTTTACGACTAACCACTATCTTGCACCCATTTAAATATAGCTGTACCAAATGGACAATCTTTCGCAGCCGCCGCATACAGTGTTCTTGGCATATGAAATCGCGCGAGCCATCGGGCCGTGCTATAATGTTGCTATAGATCAGCGCTAAACGCTCCTCGCGGTGCCATTCATAAGTTGTATGATAAAACGCCACTTTGGCCGCCCCAGAAACTTTCCCCTCAAAGGAGGAATATTTTCGAGAAAATTTAAATCCGAACCCGATTGTGGATATTTTAGCGCGTCCATTTTATAGTGGTCACCTTTGGGATTTCAATTTAGATGTATTTTATTTGAACGTTACGAATGGTTAAGGACCAAAAAAAACGCTGTCTAAGAGGGTGACTGAGATGACCCACTAGTAATTATGGAAAAAGAAGACATGCTTGCGCTGACCTGAGATTCATTGGGATATGGCCAAAAGAACACTTTGTTGAGTATTTTGTCATGCTCAATCTCACCCATCGGTGCACGTGTTTTGAATCATTCAGTTCTCTTCGAAATAGTTGAAATGAGTGGTGCTGATATAAACGTAGTGTGGTGCTTCTGAATGAACGTTATCAGTTGAGACTGGTCATCTTTTAACTGCTACTGGCAAAAGACTCAAAATTAAATTAAAATACTCGTAGTTTTTTTTTTGTAATTTGCTTTGTTCTTCTCACATGCGAAGCGACAAGGAATACCTAACCAGGATTTTTTTAACACAAAACACTCGCGGCGCCACGGTTGCTACGCGCTCGCGTAATGCAACCGGGACGAGAGTGCGACGCGTGCGCTTCGTTTTGTGGCATTTTGGCGACTGAGGGGAGGGGAAGGGAAGCATCTGTTGTGTCTGTCGACCTCCCGTAACCTGTGTTGTACATATGATTTGCTAATAGGTATTTGATGTCGCGCGGTGTCAGCTCGTAGCCATTTTTAAATATTTTTTGGGAAAAAATATAACATGGTATAAAAATAATTATTGGGATCGATTCAGTTACTGATTCTGAACAAATTATATTCAGGTTTCGCATATACTAAAAAGTAGGTTGTATATTGCTTTTAACTCGACCAAAGATAAGATTGTCATGGAAACAATATTTGTTTAACAATAAACATACAATATTAAAATACTATTTGTTAAAACAATATCAAAATTGGTAGAAGAGCAAACGAGATAAATAACTATTTTAAACTATTTTACATATAATCTGTCTCTCTCGTCAAGACGCCGTTTTTTATGGCGCCCATGGCATCATGGCTTTTGGACGTCAAAGACCTTGTCGGGCTTTATTTTCTTATTAGGAGCTTTGAAGTTTTATAACTTCGTTATTGATGAAGATATTATGTACTTTATAAGCTGCATAATCAGACTTATAATGTTCCCTTCCCAATACTGGGACTCAGGCCTTCTCTTCGAATTTTTTGGTTCTAGGACATACCGATTTCCTCACCATGTTTTCTTTCACCGTTTTGAGAGCAGCGGTGATAAAATAAATTACACAAAGTAATGCGCCTGGCTGGGTTTGAACCCACGACCTGCAGTCGGGACTGTTTCATTTAGCAAATAAAAAAAATGCATGCATATTCCGTATTGGCTGAAACACACACAATCTCGTCGGTATTCACCCGTAAAAACCGTAAACAAAGTCGGTAAACATTAATAACTGACATTATTTGCATACACAAGTTATTTACGATAGTGTGCGATGACCATGTAATTAAAATATTGTGTAATCCTTAATATGTTCGGTGGCTGATAAAACGGATCAAGTCGTAAATTGAATTTCATACATTAAATAAAGATAAAGCTAAATTTGTTGCTTTATGGAAGAACCCTTTAAATTTTAGGGTTTTATAATGAGTTTTAATTTGTAGATGTAATCGGAGATCTAATATAATTCCCATCAGCTGGTTAATTTTGCAGTTGATAGTAGATAAGGATATTATTTTATCTTTTTTTTTATTATCAGTGTAAAATATGGTTACTTTGATGGAATGATAAGTTTAGTTTCTTTATGTTTCGTATTTTCTGTAATATAGCAGTATTTATAACCAACCAGAGTTCCAACGTGGAAACCCAATATCAACAAAACAAAGAAACCAACAAATAACTAAATACAAAAAAAAACGAATAACGTATCTTTAATATAAAATTTATTCGAACTTATCATTCCAACTCAATCTGAAAATACTCAAAGTATTTTGATAAACATAAATAAAGACCCGGAAAGAAATCACAGTAATATTATAAAGGCGAATGTTTTGTGAATGTTAACTGAACTTAGCTCTGAGCATAACGCTGTTAGACAGATTCGAAATTTAACTGATATAGAGACTGCCCGTTTAGTTTACTTTAGCTATTTCCATACTGTCATCTCGTACGGTATTCTACTGTGGGGAAATGCCGCCGAAATACAGTCAATTTTTGTAATGCAAAAAAGGGCTATTCGTTCTATTTATAAATTAAGTTCCAGATACTCCCTCAGAGATAAATTTAAAGAAATCAATAATGACTGTACCTTCACAGTATATTTACGAGAACATTTTGTATGCACATAAAAATATAAACATGTTTAAAAAAATACAGTGATGTTCATAATTTTAATACTAGGAACAAACACAAATTTGTGGTTCCTACAACCAGGCTGAAAAAAATAGGGGGCTCATTTAGATGCCAATGTATACACTTCTATAATAAACTTCCTAGTCATATTCAACAACTAAGCCTTAATAAATTCAAATTATTTGTAAAGCGAAAACTTTGCCAAAAGGCTTTTTACACTATAAAGGACTATGTTGAGGACCAAAAGGCTTGGGATTGACCTGCTCCAGTACGCACTGCAACTGTTGTCTTATTATTATTATTCTTTTCTTTTGTTTTTATTTTTAATTGTGCTTTTTATTATTTATTACAATTCGATATTGTAGATTATTTTTATTTTGCAATTTGACTCTTTTTTTTTCTATTAATTTTTGACAAAAATGTTTACTTTGCTAAAGTATTACATTTTGTAAACTATATTTTCCTTTTATTATTGTGAACGTGAGGACTATGTTGATTGTTTTTTTTTCCTTTTCAGTAATTTTAATGTATGTCTGGCAATTTGAGTATTTTCTGCGGCCTACCCAAATGTCCTTTCCTTGGTATTGTTCGTCAAGTCGTTGAGCTCCTTAGTAGTCCTGAGTTGAGCTTTACGAATACTGACAAATGCTTGCACTGACTGGACAGGTCCACTCAAATCTGTATGGTTCTTTCTTCAAAAGACCATTTCAGACAAATCTGCATGGTTCTCATGTGATTTGACCATTACATATTTACTGTATGGACTTTAAAAGAGACTTTGACCCCTGAGTTTGTTTCGGTGTTTCTTCTCAGGGTAGTCAGCTAGGAAACACCGGCCTCATCTAGTTTAAAAATGACGAAAAAAAAAATTCACGTGTAAAAGTGTTTTTAAACCTATTTACAAAATAAATATCATTTATCATGTGTGTCTGTATATTTGTTATACTTAATTTAATTTACACTTTGGAGTGAGTCTCTTCAGGTCATCTCTTCAGGTTAGGTCTTTCTCTTTCTTTCTTTCTTTCTCTTTAGAAAATAAATTAATAGCACCAAATATAAATGAATATTCCCTATATAATAATAAACCTTACAATAAAATTTACTATTTCCTAAACAAACGTCAAATATTTATGACCTAGCCAATTTTAGTACAATTTTATTTATTAGACACTTAGCCCCAATCCGGGGACCAATTTTAATGAAACCCTTTGTTTATGCCTAGCTGTCTACTTCATCCGCCTAGGTCCACGCATTATTGGACGCTGGATTGTAATAATATTTATTTAGCCTTTGATATTTGACCTATTTCTCATTCAGAAAAGCCGATTATAATTCAAACAGAAACACAGAAGTTCATCCCCCCATCTCGGAAAGAGTATTTTTGCTCTTCGATATCTGAGTGCAAAAGCAGTTTTTATCCGCTAGAGGATATAGTAAATTAAATTTATAACATCTCGTGCGCACTAAGTTTCTGTATTCAAAACATCATTAAACCTATTTACTTCTACCTCCATGTTGCCAAAATCATACAACTTTTTTTAATTTGTTAAAAACTCACGACTCGTCATTTTCTTTTCACGTAATATTGTTAAAACCTCAGGATGAAAACAAGTGAAAAACCTAAAATGAGTTATTCTAGCGACGAAGAACTTTATTTGACGCTAACAGAATTGACTGAAACTGTTAATAATGCGCAAATGAGCTTTCTCCTTCAATAATCACCCGAGAAGTATTTGAATCAGTACAATATGTTTTACACGTGGCGACTAACTAAAGGACCTAAAATTCAAAGTTCTTTTTTTAGCGTATTTTATTGAATTATCCGAGACCAAGAAATCGAGCATTGAGAAAATGAAAAAAGACCAAGACGTACAAATGGACACCTATCCCAAATTAGTGGCATTTTTAAAAAAAGCCTCATCAGGTCATCAACCAATAAAATCGAAGGTTTTCATAGCACCTGAAACTGAAAAGTTTCTTAACGAAGCACCTGATTCCGTATTTTTGGCGGCAAAAGTAAGTCAGTTGCACATTCAGTATCTACTTAAGTATATTAACTAACTACTTAACATAATCTAATACGTACTTAGTAGATGTTGATAGGCATAATTATGCATGCATATCAATTTTATTAATTTATCTACTTTTTAGTCGAACTAATGAATTAACACTACTTAACGTCAAAAACATTGAGAAACATTCAGATGACTTACTATTAATAAATTTACCTAATACAAAGACAAAAAGAGCCCGCAACTTCGTCATTCGCAAGGAATACGTAACAATTGTTGAAAAATATCAAGCCTTACGCCCGCCAAAAACTCCAATTAATCGATTTTTTCTACAATATCGCAACGGAAAGTGTGTCACAAACAGCCTATGGGTGCTAATAAAATTGGCAGTATCCCACGAGAAATAGCAACTTTTCTTTAACTTCCAGAACCCCGTTGTACACAGGTCATTGTTTCCAACAAACTTAAGTCACATTATTGGCCGATTCAGGAGTTGATCTCCTGTCCCTTAAGCACCATGGAAGCTCAAAGACCAATGCGGTTTTAGAGGGATACATATAGAATTCCATCCAAAATAAGTCTAAAACATGTAAAGGCATCGTAGGAGCCATTACAAAGAAAGAGCCTCAGTCAGATCCTTGGACTGGCCCTTTAACATAAAAAATGAGCCGTTACGAAACACCTAACCAACGCCCTATCTCGCCAAAATTTACGCCAAGGAAATCCGTTGAATCGCTACAACTAATATGTATGACAGATAGTGAATTGTGTACTGTTTTTTGATAAACTAACACCAACATTACAGTACCTACCTTACAAAAATATTATACTCAACTTAAGTTACTGTGGCAATGTTACTTCCAATTTTTCTTAATTATAACTAATTAAGAATTTTCAAAAATTAAGATTATTCTGTAATTCTTACCTATCATGATGTAGTACATAATACATAGACTGAAATAAAATTATCTTGTGATTGTAATGTTTTTTTTTTGCATTTAGTCATTTCCTCGCTGAGGTGGGATGAAAAAGTTACGTGTTGCACTAGAATGCAAAGATTTTTCACCTCGTGCTCTTTTGATTCTCTCGCTAACGCTCGGGATTATAATTTTTAATCACTCACTGCGCTCGTAATTCAATTCTAGAATCCTTCGCTTGCTCGGTCATCACGCGGTTAAAAAGCAACTTTGCACTCTTGTATAACAAATAACTATTATTTTTTACTTCTGTGTTTCTATACCTAATGTCAAAAACTAGAAAATTATGCTATCACTTTTGTATGTTAAGTCAAAATTACTGTGACCCCGATTTACAAGTCGTATGTCACGGGTTCAAACCCAGTCAGGCGCTTCTTTGTATTATTTATTTAATCACCACTGACAACCAAACGAATAAACAAATGAACAAACAGAAACGGTGAAGAAAAACATTGTGAGGGAACCGGTATGACCTAGACCCAAAAATTCGAAGACATGTGACATCCATCAACCCGCACTGTGCCTGCGTGGTGGATTACGGCCCATTCCTGTTCACAGAGACCTGGTTCACAGGCCTGAGAACATTGGGAATATTATATTTAAACTAAAACTGTATTAGTTTTTTTTTAGTTGTAGAATCGAGCACAGACGCACGGTATAGCCAGCTTTTCGGTATTTTACAGGATGCATTTTGGAGAGTGTGCCCGGGAATTGCATGACTTGATTCCGCCATCTCCTTTCTATCATCGGACAACCCAACGTATGGCGAGTATTCACTCCCTTACGTTGTTGAAACTTCTACGGTTCGGACTAAACGTTTCGTTTCGTTTTTTATACCGCGCATCGAAGGACTGGAACAATTTGCCTGCTGCGGTCTTCCCGTCCAACTATAATTTAGGTGACTTCTTCCAGACCGCAAAGATGTCAACAGCTTAAGGGTGGGCACTCGCCGTAGTTCTGTAACACTATTATACTGTAGCAAGCGTATTCATTTAATTAATGACAGCAGTGCGTCAATAATATTTCTCGAAGGAGCAGAAAGAACTGACACTAGTGAATGTGTTATACAAGTAGATAACAGAGAGGCCCGCTCTATTTACAATCTATTTCCACCCACCATGCACAAATCCAGACCACTCGTTCGAAGTATATCAATAAACCTAATAAAAATAAATCATCTAAACTTTCCAACACAGTCACACTTCGACTGCAAACTTTCTGCCAACAGAGAACTCTTTCAAACAAAAACGCACACACGGAATCGCGATCCAAATTAAATAGCAATTCTAACTAACGAAACTAAGTTGAAAACTTTCCCCAAAGCAAGAACGATTCAGTTGTCACTAGCTGCATTTGAAGAGAATCCATTAATCCAATTTGCGGAGTCAGCCAATCGTAGGAACTCCTTTATTGGATTCCTCGGGACAGACCTCGTCAGCCACACTGTTTGTTCGCAAACATCTTTTGATCGCGGTATAAAAATCTTTGGAATTCTGAGGGTTTCGGTTTGATTTATTATTTGGAAAGGAGTTATAAAACTTTGCTCTAGTATGTGTCTTTTTACTTTTAATTAAGTACTTGTAATACAATTTTTTATGATGTATTTATTATTAAGTTAGACTTAATTGTAATCATCATCATTGCTTACCTATAAAAGGAGAAACTCACTGACATATCAACGCACAGCCGAAAGTGCTAGGACTAGGAGGCACAAAGCTTCTTTTTATAAGGAGTTTGTATGGAGAAACCTACTTTCATGCGAGCGTAGCTGCTAGCAAAAACTAGTAATTGTATACGCAATTAACGGATACTTACGTAATTAATAGTACTTATCGTAATAAGTACTATTAATTACGTAAGTAACAAAAAAAGAAGAAAAAGAAGAAGAAGAAGAAGTGCCTTCAGATTAATTACACATTCTTAGACCAAAATTTAATTAAGATGAGAAATCATTTAATGAAAAATCATGCTCTAGCGTGGATCGCGAAACTTACACTTTAGTGTAAGTGTCGCGATCCACGCAAAGAAACCACCACGCAGCTTTAGCTACACCTGTTTCTTTCTGTCGTCCTTTGCGTTTTAGGATCACGATTTTTCTTTTCATACTTATATTGACATTATTTCTGCCTCGCGTTTATTTAGATGGTGTTTAAATTAAGAACAAACTAATAACTACCAAAAAAAAAGTATTTTCTGAGTTAAACTAGTGCTGGACTGCGATCCCACCTGATGGTAAGCAGTGATGCAATCGTTGATGGTGAGGCGCACTAGTTTATTAAGAGCCTATTCACTCTAGCCTTGAAGACACCCAAATTATAATCGGATTGGAAGACCTCAGCAGGTAAATTGTTCCAGTCCTTCGATGTACGCGGTATAAAGGACGAGGCGAAACGCTTAGTGCGGACCGTAGAGGTTTACTTATACTCGTATATTCATTACTTTTCGGCTGAGGAGGATTAAACACTTTTTAGTATTAAAACCTGTCAAAAACGACACGTGCCTAAACGTAAATTCTCAATTTAATTCAGGAACAGTGATGTTTCAAGCACAAAAATCTTCAAAACTAACTTTCCGTGCTAAAATCACTGAAATAACGTTATTCAGAATACGCGACATTAAAGGTACGGCCTGAAAGAGAATTATAATGAACCCAGCACACCCCTTTTCACATGTATGTACTTAACAACTGAAAAATAATGACTTTCACAGCTCTTAGGTTTACGCACCTGAAAATGTTTGTAACCCTAAAACGTAGGTGGTATAGATCATTTATTTAAAACATCTAGAGAAGCGAGTTTAAACCCAGCCAGGAGCAGGCTCTAGAAATGGTTAAGGAAAACATTGCAAGGAAACCGGCATGTCCTAGAATAAAAAAAATCGAAGACATCTCTCAATCCGCACTGAGCCCGCGTGGCCCTTTCCCTCTTCTGAAGAGTATGCCTGGGTCCCAGCAGTGGGAACATTATAAGCGGTATTCACAGAAGAACAATTTTTGCGACCAACATATAATATACCGAGCCTTTTTAGGAAAGAAGCGTCAATTTACGCTTTTTTTAGAAAGGCGTTTTATATTAAAATTATTTATGGCAATATGTTTATAGGCTATTCTAATAGATCAGTATTTGTAGTTGTTTGTGTTTTATTTTTAATTAAGAGAAAAATACCCATTCTTGCATTTTTTTTCACATCGGCCTCCATGGGCAAATGCAAATCCAATTGCAATATGCAATTGGATTCTGAAGTACGAGGTGCAAAAAATGCAATCTGTCGCCAGCGATTTTTTTTTTGTGGTCAAATCCTACAATGACGTTCTCCGTTCAAAGGACTATAACCACACCTGTTTTCTTCTTTGACCTTGCTTTCCAGCACCACGGATAACTGTCGCTTGCGATGTCATGTCTTCCTAAAAAGGTTTGATTTAACGACTGGCATTTATATAAAAAAGGAAAGTTTTATTAAACAACGGAATTTACCCAATAATAGATACACTCTACCCTGAAAATATTCTGAAATTAAACTTAGGACTACTAAATATTTTCCTGGCCAAAAATATATTTAGAGCCAAATTCGTCTGTATTGTACATTAAGCCGTTATGGGCCACTCGGGACTAGCCTCGCTGGAAAACCAGAGGTCCGAATTTTGTGGGCTTGTAATAAACTAATGAGTTTTCATACCTTGAAACTGGCTATAAATTGTTTTGAAAATAAAATTACTTAGGCTATTATTTAAATTAGATGTTTGTTCTTTTCATTTTTCATTTTTATGGCGACTTTAGTATAATTTCTTTGAGAGTAGAGAACGGAGTAGGTACTTATAACAAAATTATGTTTTATACAAAATGAATGTCGTTTGCCCAACAGCACTAAACGTTATTTATTAACAAGAACTCTTTGGTTAATTTAAGGCAAAGGGAAGAATTTAATCATAATATCGACACAAGCAAGAGACTTAAGGTTCACATAAATTAGGGAACAAAAAGTTCCCCAACAACGTCGCGCATCGCTCAACGCTGCAACGTTGTCCAGCGTCCCGCAACTTGTCCCCCACCAATTTGCGACGCATTCATGTGACGCAGGATATGTTGGACAATTTCACAGCTTTGCGCGTCATGTTGGGGGACGTTTTGTCCTCTGATGTATCTGAGGCTTGTTGCTTAGATCTATATAAAAACAAAAATATTTCCTTGAAAATATAATCCGTTGTAGAACGGAGTAGGTACTTATAACAAAATTATGTTTTATACAAAATGAATGTCGTTTGCCCAACAGCACTAAACGTTATTTATTAACAAGAACTCTTTGGTTAATTTAAGGCAAAGGGAAGAATTTAATCATAATATCGACACAAGCAAGAGACTTAAGGTTCACATAAATTAGGGAACAAAAAGTTCCCCAACAACGTCGCGCATCGCTCAACGCTGCAACGTTGTCCAGCGTCCCGCAACTTGTCCCCCACCAATTTGCGACGCATTCATGTGACGCAGGATATGTTGGACAATTTCACAGCTTTGCGCGTCATGTTGGGGGACGTTTTGTCCTCTGATGTATCTGAGGCTTGTTGCTTAGATCTATATAAAAACAAAAATATTTCCTTGAAAATATAATCCGTTGTATTCACACATTACAATTTTACATTCATATCCCTTATCTCATGCAAGTTTAGATTCGAAAACTACCCCGTTTTCAAGCACGTTCGGTTATCACGATCCCAGTAGGTCACACGACCTCCTTTAAGAGGAAACTCAGTATATTTATGGTGACAATGGGTCGTAAACGAAAGCCGACTGCAATACAGGCTGCTAACGAAGCAAACTGTCCGGGGAAATCAGACCGTTTTTATTAGCTTACCGCATAAATCGTGGTCATTGGAACCTATTAAGCGTGTATCGTCGGGGAATTAAGTGGTAATCAGCTGTGTGGGTCTAGCTTCTTTTTCTTATTTTTTCCCTGTTGAATATTTCAATTGCCTTGTTATGTCCTGCTGATTATTTATTAACTGTCACCCGCAGTTTCACCAGTGTCTTTATAAATATACCCAAAAATAAGCAATTAGAATCATAAAGCGAAATATGCCTACAAACTCGAAATCTTACCAGATTTTATTCAGAAAGTGTATTTTATGAATGATAGCTGAAAATGTCCCTAGAAAACATATTATACTCCTAGCATAAAAAAATTCTATGTGCTCTTCCAGGACATGGTCTACCCGTGTGTCAAAAATCCAAATCCGTTCAGCCGTTTGAGCGTAAAGAAATAACACACACACACACACGGATACACACCATCACACACACACACACACGGATACACACCATCACACACACACATACGCACACAAACACACACAAATATGCACACTCACAAACAAAGCTGCGTGATAGTAGAAAATTATTCCTAGAGAACACACTCTCGAGAAGTATCCTATGAGCTGTTCCAGGATTAGCCGTTCGAACGTGAAGAAGTAACAAACACACACATATCCTCACAAACTTTCGCCTTTATAATATTAATGTGATATCTTTTGCGGTCAAACTTATGCATTTGACCATATTATTTTTTTCCATTCCAATAATTTTCTAACAAAGGCAAAAACGATGTTTTGTTACTCCTTATTGCTGCCTTAAAACCCTTGCATCTGTCATTTTCTAGTGTTTGCAGTAATCGTGCTGCATGTGCCTTTAGGTCGCTCTCCCACTGGCGTTTTTCTAGAGTTTGCGTTTATCGAACATTTCACCAGCTGCAACGTTACGTGTACACGACGTTGACGACGGAGTCTTTTGTAAAATGCACAATCACGCCGTCCGAGTCTGCTCATTTTATTACCCGACTGCGCGACGCAAAGGAGGGTAATGTGTTTATCAGTCTATGTATGTATGTATGTATGTATGTATGTATGTATGTATGTATGTATGTATGTATGTATGTATGTATGTTTGTTTCTATGTGGCGTTCTAGAGACCAAATGCGTAGGCCGATTTTGATAATTCTCACGTCAATCGATTCGTCTTAACCTCGCGAGTGTCACTAAAGACATGACAGTAATCAAAATTCACCACAGCTACAACCAGACGCCATATTGTCAAAATGAAAAAAAAAAAGTCGATGAACTATGTCAAGTGGGGTGTCGTTGAATAGGAATTTTAAAATCATCTTTAGGTTCCTTTTATCATTTTTCATTTTAAATAATAGTTTAGGATATATAACGATTTAAAGTTGTTTAACAAAACAATCATTCTCGCTAATTTTCTTACTTATTGATTTAAGTTTTCGTTTCAAGTATAAACGATACACAAATAAAAAAAACAGTGAAAAAGCATGAAGAATAAATATTTTTGGTAAAAAAAAGTTTACCACCAAACTCGATAGAATGGCGTTGTTCATTTGATGCACGTTTGTAAATCAAATCATTCGAGTTTTCCCATCTACTAGACAGGTCGATGAACATAAGCAAAAGATGACAACTATATTGGCAAAAACTACTAGGTTGTATAAATTACATGCAGTTGATATATATCAGTAGAATCGAAAACATATGGTCAAAAACCTAAAGATGTAAGTAGGTATATGTATGTGATGATCCTAACAAAACTGGAGGAATCGTTAAATATTTAACAATCGGTTTAGGATCACGAGTTATGTTACGAAGAAATTTGAATGTTACCCAAGGTCTTGTTAACGGAGCAATGGGTGTTATAAGGACAATTGAGTGGCCAGCTCTTCGGAGGGACCAATTGGAACCCGGAGAATTGCCACAAGCTGTTTATATAGAATTTGACGACAAAGCAATTAAAAACAATGTTCCTGGAGTAGGAGTCAGAAACGAACCATCGACGACAGAATTCGATGCACTTCGCGGACAGGGTAAAATAGAGCGAAAAATGTTGCCATTGATATTGTGCTGGGGTGTAACTGTACACAAGCTCCAAGGAACTACTTTGGACTCTTGGACCGAGCTGTGGTTGACTTAAGTTCACGCATTTTTGCTAAAGGTCAAGCATATGTAGCTTTGAGCCGAGTCAGGTCTCTAGAGGGACTAATCATCAGTAGTTTAGACCACCGCAAGTTACTTAATAATCCCCACGATATTAACTCCCTCAATGAAATGACTAGATTGCGAAATTTACCATCTTATAACGAAGTCAATGAATCGTAACTAAAAAGTATAAAATAAAATAAAAATATTTAAAGAAAAACAAAAAACCCGACTGCGTCGAAACTAGTTTTAAAAAATACGTAAAAAAATTAACTTAAATAAAAACTAAAAAGAAACAAACAAGCCCAGTAGTTTAGAATTCTGTTATGTAATACTAAATAACTACACAATTTAAATAGTTTTATAATCGATACACACATAAAACAAATCATACATTCTAATGCAGAACAGAACGACTCACAGTCGGGGCCCCTTGGGAAGATTTGATTGGTAAAATTTGAATGGGCCCCGACTGTGAGTCGGTCTGTTCTGCATTAGAATGTATGATTTGTTTTATGTGTGTATCGATTATAAAACTATTTAAATTGTGTAGTTATTTAGTATTACATAACAGAATTCTAAACTACTGGGCTTGTTTGTTTCTTTTTAGTTTTTATTTAAGTTAATTTTTTTACGTATTTTTTAAAATTAGTTTCGACGCAGTCGGGTTTTTTGTTTTTCTTTAAATATGTTTATACCAAGTTAAAATATGTTTAATAACCTGCGGAAGCGCAACGTTAATGTCGCATCTGTGTAGCGCCGACGTTGTACAGACGTTGCTAAAACGTTAGTGAGATAGCGGCCTTAAAATGATGAAAATAAGAAATTAGGCACTAAAAAAACGGACTAACCAAAAAACTAAGGCCTTCCTACAAATGGAAGTCCAGCCGTCAGTTGAGCTTAGAAAACTACTTAAACATACTTACTCGGTGTTTAGCGTTACTTAACGACTGTTGGAAGGAAAAAAGCGGACCTCTTGTGGCGAAACTTAGTCGAAACTACTTAACTATTAACTGTGTATGCCTTTGAAGTCCGTATGGGTTCGTCGTATCTTCATACTTGGCTGGCGAAGTGATTAAGTAACTTATAAATGTTCAGTGCTGCGGAAAACGTGGGCATGGTTATTCTCTAGCTAGGTCGTTAGCATGTAATGTTGAAACTATTCCTGAACATCATGATGCGTACATGCATTATTGAGCATACAGCTAAGGAGTGGAATTCCCTACCGGTGACCGCCCAGGACATGGTGGAGCACACGGTTTAGGTGTGCCCCGCCTGGGCAGAGCAACGCCGTGTCCTCGTGGGGGCGATCGGCGGCGGCGATCTCTCGCGCTGGGCCTTGGTACAGGCCATGGTCCGGAGCAAGGAGGAGTGGCAGGTGGTCGTCTCCTTCTGCGAAGCAGTAATGGTAGCAAAGGAGGTTGCCGCACGCGTGAGGCAACGGTCCTCACGCCCCAACCGCCACCGGGATTCCGATCCAGATTTCCGGCCACCATAGGCGCGGGCTTGCGGACGGCGAGCAATGGGTAGCTCGCCGTCTGGCCGTCCAGTAACCGTCCGGACCGAGCCGAAGTCGTCGACGATGCGTACTGTTCCACGCGCGCCTCAAGGAGATGTCAGCAAACCGTAGGGGCCCAGCAGGGTCGAAACCTACTGGGGCAAGGGTCAGCTTCTGAAAGGAAGACTCGGCCCTGGTATGAAAGGCAACGAAGGAACAGGAATGGGGTATTAGTCAGTAAAAGTCAGACACTATCTCGCGGCTCCGCTCAAGAGCGGGGTATGTCATAGGATGATTTTCCCACCGAAAAAAAAAACCGGTGTTTGTGTTTCCTGATAACAACAACCTGGGGATTTTTAAGTCAAGAGTGAATATGTTACTTCTAAGCAAGCGTGCTCCATCGTCGACCACATCGTCGCTTTTCATCAAGGGAGATAGTAGTTAAGCGCGAGCCTATCAACAGTCAAAAAAAATGTTCGAATAATTATAGAAAACTAGCTTCTGCCAACGGCTGTGCCCGCGTGAAAGTAACTTTCTCCATACAAACTTTGGAACCCCGTTTTACCTCCTTAGGGGTGGAGTTTCGTAAAATCCGTTCTTAGCGGATGTCTACACCCTATAAGGAACCTACCTGCCAAATTTAAATTTGTAGGTGTTATAGTTTCTGAGATTTCGTGATTAATCAGTGAGTGGTATTTCGCTTTTATATATAATATATGGCGTGATGGTTGCGTGATGGAGAATGGAAGAAAAAAAACGTGTTGCACCAACCCCAATATCGGACTGGGACAGGAACATGATGTCATTAATTTCTTAAGCAGAGCGTCAAAACGGGATTTTCTGGGATTCAGGAGATTCTCCCACGGGTATATTGCTTGTAACATAGGTGTGGCCTCTCACAAGTTGGACCGATGACCTGATGAGGGGGTCTCGAGAATCCAATGGATGCAAGGTCGATCTGTGGCGACACTTGGGGAGGCTTATGTCCAGCAGGGAACGTATTTGCCTGAAATGTTGATGATGATGACATAGTTGTGTCCTATGTCTGTTTAGTGTAAAAAAAAAACTTAAAAAAAATATAACCGACTTCAATGTAAAGAAACACTAAAAAGTGCAAAATAACTTTGAACTGACTCGTTGCTATCCTGATATTGAAAAATAGCGAAATTCATAGAAGAATATGCACATGGAAGAATTAATAAAATGAAGTTGAGAAGCACAAAGCTTTAAGAGATTGTTAGAAGAACGAAAATTCGTAGCGTATGAAGAACAAAGGGTGAAGACAGGAGTTATTTGAGATGGAGGAGAGTAGTTATTTGAGATGGAGGAGAGTAGTTATTTGAGAGGGAGGAGAGTAGTTATTGGAGAGGGAGGAGAGTAGTTATTTGAGAGGGAGGAGAGTAGTTATTTGAGAGGGAGGAGAGTAGTTATTTGAGAGGGAGGAGAGTAGTTATTTGAGAGGGAGGAGAGTAGTTATTTGAGAGGGAGAAGAATAATTATTTGAGAGGGAGGAGAGTAGTTATTTGAGAGGGAGGAGAGTAGTTATTTGAGAGGGAGGAGAATAATTATTTGAGAGGGAGGAGAGTAGTTATTTGAGAGGGAGGAGAGTAGTTATTTGAGAGGGAGGAGAGTAGTTATTTGAAGAGTGGTTCGAATAATTATAGAAACAGCTCTTCCTACCACATAAATAACTCATCTGATTGGATTTGCGTTCCTAAATAGAACAAGAATAAATTCAGTCTAAGTGTGAAAACCGAAAATTATTATTCTCTTCCTTTTGTAGTCGAATTCAATAACAATTCGGCAACGTAAAAAGAATAAGTTCAGTACAATACAGTTTTAAGAGTTCTACGAAGGCAGATTTAAATACTCGTTTACCTTAGAAGTTCCCAATCTTATAAAATTTCATCTTTCAGGTACCCACCCGAGCAAACGTTAGGGTTTTAATAAATGATAATATAAACGCTGCCAGACCTTGAGGAGGCTCTATGGACGCATATACAATTTTGAGGTCCGGTAATTCAGGGTGGGCAAAATTTAATTTGTTATATTATAAAATGCCTCATCGGGCTAGCGTTCACACCTGGTTGTCAGGTGTTGGTTTTATTCAAATTTTGGGGTAAAAATTAAGTATTTATTAGGGGCAAACGCAATCGTCCAAAAGCAGCATGTTTTTAAATTTTTAACACCGATTTCAGAAGTTTGTAAAGTGTTTTACCAAACATTTTTTTAGTATCGATAAGCTCGCGTTTGACCACTTTATCACTTGATGGTAAGCGATGATGTGGTCGAGGATGGAGCACGCTTGCCTAGAAGTAACTTTTTCACTCTTGACTTAGACCCCTAGGTTGTAGCTATTAGGAAACACAAACTTCGGCAAGGAATTCCAATCTTTGGCTGTACGTATAATAAATGTGTTCTCAAAACGTTTTGTACGTATGGGTGGGATGTCTACTATGTACCATGTACTGGTGCAACGCCGTACGTCTACTGATCATATGATGGAACAAGCTTACTAAAAAAATTACTCCAACGCAAAAAAAATATCCAATAAAGGAAACTTGACGTATTCAAATTAAATTCACGTAAAGCATAATTTATTTAATACAGTCTCCACCTGTCGTATCGCTTGGTGAAAACGAATATTCGGTAACTTGGATATTGTGTGCTAAAGTATTCATGGAAGCGACATCTTGCTAATTTAACGAATATTTTAAATCGGGTTTGTAGCAATTTTTGTAAATAAAACTACTAAAAAATACTGCTATAGCTTGTTTACATTTTTTTTTATCTTTGGAATAATAATAATAATAATTAAACAGTATCTTGACTTAGCTCGCGACGTTATCGACATGTGGGAAGTGGATAGACATTGTGCCGATAGTCGTAACGGTCAATGGCTTAATAGCTAAGAGCCTCGAACAATATCTGAGGAGGCTCTCGTTGGGCAGCTGGATCAAGGGCCTGATGCAGAAAGCAGTAGGTACTCCTGGACACGGCGCGCATCGTTAGGAGAATCCTCTCTCAGGAGCCCTGACCGCCGATAGCTTGGACTCTGCCCCCCCAGCCAAGTTGCAAACGATAAACGTGAACGCTTAGTAATCTCCAATAGATTTTCAACTTTATACTTAAGAACATAAAGTTGAAAATCTATTAAAGACTACTGAGCGTTAGCGACCGGAACGAACGAAAACACTATGTAATCTTCAATAGATTTTCAACTTTATATCCAATGACATAAAGTTTAAAATCTATTAAAGACTATTGAGAGTTTACGTTTATCGTTTGCGACTTGGCTAGGGGGGCTGTTCCCGATGCCGGTGGGCTACAATTTTTTATGTTTCTTTTTTAATGTGTTTTTTTAAGGAAATATTTAAAAATGTAATGAATATGTATTTAAAATAAATAAATGGAATAATAATTCTATCAGACAACAAGACATTTCATAAACATTGAGCAGTTTGCATTTTAGGCACTGGCGTTGTTGATTACTTCTAAAAATTAACCAGCTTGAGAATCTAATAATAGGAACAGAGGCCCTAACACGAGCTCATAACGCGATCTATTTGACGACCTAAACTGAACTGTTAAAGGGATTTAGATATATAGGATGTATAGCTCCATCCCTCTTAATCGCTCTCGCTCACAAGCTTGACATTGTAACACGATATGGTAAGGGCTGAGATAATTGTGAAAATTATGGTGAAATATATTTTTTTCATATCCTCCACGTAACACTTGCCGCATAGAATAAATGAACTTATATTTACCAATACCAACTTTTTACATTCTGAATACCCTATCAAGAGCCACATCCAGTCGTCAAATCCCATGATTATAGAAAGCAACCGGGTACATTCGTTTTGTATGCACGAAACGGTTCTCGGACGCCTTACGACTTACAAAATCGTATCCATTATTTTATACAAATTGAAATGTCAGCGGACTGATTTGACTATCGTGATTTTCAGTTGTTAGGTTCAAATTTACCTTTTAACGGACCTGTTTGACGAGTGTTTGAACGTGTGAAGCGTTGAAGTGTTTGTATGTTAATTTGTTTATCGAAACTCGCATCTTACGTAGAATCAATAAGCTAGAGCCGCGGGGATTTTCTGAAAAAAACCAGTGATCCTAGAACGCACAGGGCAACTGAAAGAGTCTGACATCCTTTACCCTAAAGCGGGAGAAGTCATAGGGTGATTTCTCTCATCAAAAAAAAAAGGTTGAAGATATTGTCTAATATGTTCTGGCAGTTTTAGATAGGAACTTTTTTAGCATGGAAGCCATGATAGACTGTAGGTTTAATAATTCCCTGTACCATACTGTGAAGCTAGTTTAAGCTCTGTTTCAGTTAAACGGTGATTTCATATGACCATCTTCCTTAGGGGTGCACGATGAGGGCAATGGCCCAAACCTAAAGCAGCGAGATCCAGCGGACAATAGGGTCATGCCCACAGCCAAGTTCCTTCTTGTGAATACCATTTTTTTTTTAGTAACCTATTATGACCATCCCATCTTCATACTCCATATTTTAAGGGACCAGTCTTCCGTACCGACGACGTATTTTTATTTAATACCAACGATGGTCCACTACAACGCTACGTGACGTTCTATTTTGTAGTAGGTACTAAAGTTGTCTCGTTTGTCTCAACTTTATCCATAACAGCCTTTTAAGACGTAAATACTTAATGGTTTCAACAAAGTTTTTCAAAAAAAGCTACACGTATTTCAGAGTCACCAAGTCACCAAGTGTGTGACATTATCTGCATCGTTTCACCTAGATGCATATCTAAATCCTCATACGACTTTTTTTTTAGGTGGGAAAATCATCTAATGACAATCCTGTTCCTTCGTTGCCTTTGTCCCAGGGCCCGGGTTTCGTTTTCACTACCCATGATTCTCATAGACGTACGACCTCCGCCCCGGGACTGGTGCAGTGTTCTGTCAGATTCTTACAGACTTTACAGACTTTACAGACTTTACAGGCTTTACAGACTTTACAGACAAAAACCACACGCGTGTTCTGCAGCTACCTTTAGCCGCGGTGCTGTAGTGCTTACGCATGTCATCATGCTCCCTTGTCTAGGTATTGACTTGCATGAATTCATGCGGACCCTCTACGCCCCGTGTAGTGTACCCCAGACAAGTACGCGCAAAGTCCTGCACGTCGCCGCCACTGGCCTTTCACTGTACAGGCAACATTATCTGCAGGCCACACCCTTTATGGTGGATGAATCTCACCCTGACTTCCAGTGCATCTGCTAAGGATAGGAAAGGAGGTTGTATGCTCCCACTCCCTTTCAGCCCACTCCTTTACAAACATCACAACGCCTTTTTGTCAAAATGTCGCCTCATTATCTCTAGCTTCCGACCTTATATATACTGGATCACATCCGGAAGTGAGAGGTTATTCACTGTAACGATTGCCGTGACGAAGTCGCGGTGCTGCACTCTCAAAGCTGGATGACGTGGCCACCTTCTGAGCCCAAACAATACGATTATAATATGTAGGTACCACCTACCCGTCCATCGACACGAAATGGTTTTTTTACTGTAAATTTTTAGGCAAGGTTTTTTTCCGACATTGCGTACAAGCATTCAAGCCATCACCTGTCAAATCACCTTTAAAAACAAATCTGAGCTCACATTTACAATCAAACTAGCAGGCTACTTCAAACAATAATTCAGACCATTACCGAAAATCTATCAAATTACCAAGGAAACAGTTTAATCCCACCTCTTCGCTACTCCAAAATGAATTATTGTCATCTTATTTCCCGTCTACAGGTTTTCTCATCCATTTTACAGATTGAAAGTCATAGATAACTGTGATTTTATAGTGCCGCCGAATTGGACAGACTCGATATATTTCAAGGTAAGAAATGGAGTCGGAAATATGATTGGCTTTAAAGTTAGAGAGCAGAAAGTTTATGAAATGTTGAGAGTTATTACATCGTGTTTTAGTAGACACTATGTAAGTGAAATCTTTAAATATTTTTTTGCTCCTACATTTTGGCCAACTTTGCTCTCTTATTTTGAATATCATTTTAATGAATATTGTGTCCAATTGTCTGTAAAGGGCTTAGTATAATACTAGGTACTTTAGTGACTGCCCCTTATTTTTAAAATCTTCAATATAAATATTATTAAGATTTTTTGTCGTTTTCGATGTCGTTGTACTTTATTTGTAGCTCTCTTGTAAAAAGAGAGCTACAAATAAAATACAACGACATACATGTAGCAGATAATGATTTCATAATACAAAATATATAGAACATATTTGAACACACTGAAATTGCGATTGTAATTGGCAAAAATGAAATACAAGCAACCATATTTTCCTGAGCAATATAAGAAAAACCAACTGAAAATCTTCTTCTTTCTGCCCTTATCCCATATTACTTGGAATCGGCGCAACAAGTTTTTTTCCATTCTATCCTGTCACCCGTCACACTATAACTAACTCCCTTTTCTTCAATATCACTCCTCACACAATCCATCCATCTGAAAAAAATAAAACTGAAAATAAAACCGGAAAATGAAGACTAGCAAAAATAAAGAACGACAATAATGTTTGCACTCCGTTTAATATCTCATCACTTGGATTTAAAGCAATGATCCACGATCAAATTCTTACAAATACAAATTATATTTAAGTATATAAACTTAGGCGGTAACTGTACAGTTTTGCAATCATCAGACTTTTATGCATTACCATTTAAGCAAAACGATACATTTATGTTGCAAGAAAATGTTCAATCAATCCTCAAAAATATAATATAACCATAGAATCTATGTCTATCTTACCATATCATAAAGAACTTAGTGAAAAAACTTACAAACTGAAAGATAGATGGATATTGACTATACATAAAAGTTGTATATTTTTGATAATGAATATAGGTACTTATTAGTTTCTAGAATTGAGTTTAATGATCTAAGATTTGGTAGAAGAAATATATGCTAGTTATATAATGCGTTTATTGAAACGTTGCGAATTGGTTGCCTAGCTAAATTTGTTATTACGTTTTTTTCATCAACTACCCTGATTTGTTATTTGTGAAAGTCGAGCACCAGCTGAAAGAATGTGCCCCAAGGAACTGAAAAAATATAGGTTGCCTACTTTTTTTGGTACAACTATGGGGGTTGCCTCGTAAAAATTGGTAAGTAAATTACCATAATATGCCATCTGTCATCATCTATTATTTAATCAAATTTTATATCAAATGAAACGTAATTTTATTCCTAATCCAACCGTATTAGGTTGCCTTGCCAAAAATGGTTGTAATCCATGGTTGCCTAGGTTTAACACGTAAACTTTTCTGCGCTAGATCTAGTATTAGAAATATATTCCCTCATTTGTTATTTTAAGACAATATAGATAATGTATATATTTTAGGAATTTTGTTTCATTGTTATACCAGGACACTCAAGTTTTGCAAAAAAAAGTTTTTTATGTATAAGGCACTGTCCAAAAACCGAAAACTTTGGTTATTTAAAAGTAAAAATACCAGTAAAACATTTAATTCAAGAAAACCAAATTACATACGAAGAGATTCAGCATACACTGCAGAATAGTTCGGGAAGCGTTCACAAGATTCTACACGGGCACCGTCGCGTGAGGAGGATAATTTGCCACTGGGTGCGCACAACCTCACCGAAGCTCAGAAGCAGGCCCGTGTGGAGTGGAGCCGTGATACGATTCGAAAATTCGAAGCAGGCTTGTCTCGATGCGACATTGTGATAGGTGACGAATCCTGAATTTATCAATACGATCCTGATACAAAGCGTCAGTCGACAGTTTGGCTGTCTCAAAACGAACCAACGCCTACGAAAGTGAAAAGATCGAGAAGAGCAGGGAAAATTTTGATCGCTAGTTTCTTCACTTTGACGGGGTACCTGATTTCAATTCCATTACGAGATCAAAGCAGCGTCAACGCCGAATGTATATCACAAAATGTAGATATGCCAGAAGTTTTGTCTGCAATGAGCAACAAGCAACCGAACACCGGACTCCACGGGGTACTGCTTCACCATGACAACGCGCCCGCGCACTCAGCGCTCAAAACGAGGGACTTCCTGGACACCACACCGGTCAGAGTTTTGGGGCAACCTCCTTACAGTCCTGATCTGGCACCTTGTGACTTCTTTTCATTCCCTAAAATAAAAAAATCTGCTGAAAGGGATACAGTTTTCATTTACGGAAAACGCGTTAGCAGCGTTCGAATAAGGCCGTGGAAGAGGTGTTTGCGGCGCACTGAAAAAACTGTTTCGAAAATTGTTTCAGACGCATGAAACTTTGTATAGAGGCTGGTGGAGAGTTCTTTGAAAAGATTTAATAAAAATATTTTATCCATAGAAGTTAGTCTGAGTGTCCCACGTATATAGATTTTTGGACCAGGAACCCTTTCGGGCGTCCTCAGAACATCCTGCCAAAGTTTCTCACAATCATAATATCAATGGTTTAGGAACGCATAGAGGATAAACATACAAACAATGTTTATTATTTATACATAGATTCATTATAATATTTTAATAAAAAATAATACTACAAATATTGATTTTTTTTTTCTTTTACGAGTATTTAGTCGGCATTTGCATGATCAAAATTCTCCTTTTAAAAGATTTATATTATAAACGGAAAAAAAAAAATTCATAATGATGTAAAGTAAGGTATGATGTACGATAAGCTGATAGATGAATTTTAGGGTCAATAAAATAAAAATATTTAAAGAAAAACAAAAAACCCGACTGCGTCGAAACTAATTTTAAAAAATGCGTGAAAAAATTAACTTAAATAAAAACTAAAAAGAAACAAGCCCAGTAGTTTAGAATTCTAACTACACAATTGAAATAGTTTTATAATCGATACACACATAAAAAAATTCTAATGCAGAACAGAACGACTCACAGTCGGGGCCCATTCAAATTTTACAAATCAAATCTTACCAAGGGACCCCGACTGTGAGTCGTTCTGTTCTGCATTAGAATTTTTTTTGTGTGTATCGATTATAAAACTATTTCAATTGTGTAGTTAGAATTCTAAACTACTGGGCTTGTTTCTTTTTAGTTTTTATTTAAGTTAATTTTTTCACGCATTTTTTAAAATTAGTTTCGACGCAGTCGGGTTTTTTGTTTTTCTTTAAATATTTTTATTTTATTTTATACTTTTTAGTTACGATTCATTGACTTCGTTAAAAGATGGTAAATTTCGCAATTTAGTCATTTCATGGAGGGAGTTAATATCGTGGGGATTATTAAGTAACTTGCGGTGGTCTAAACTACTGATGATTAGTCGCTCTAGAGATCTAACTCGGCTCAAAGCTACATATGCTTGACCTTTAGCAAAAATGCGTGAACTTCAGTCAACCACAGCTCGGTCCAAAGTAGTTCCTTGGAGCTTGTGTACAGTTACACCCCAGCACAATATCAATGGCAACATTTTTCGCTCTATTTTACCCTGTCCACGAAGTGCATCGAATTCTGTCGTCGATGGTTTGATTCTGACTCCTACTCCAGGAACATTGTTTTTAATTGCTTTGTCGTCAAATTCTATATAAACAGCTTGTGGCAATTCCCCGGGTTCCAATTGATCCCTCCGAAGAGCTGGCCACTCAATTGTCCTTATAACACCCATTGCTCCGTTAACAAGACCATGGGTAACATTCAAATTTCTTCGTAACATAACTCGTGATCCTAAACCGATTGTTAAATATTTAATGATTCCTCCAGTTTTGTTAGGATCATCTTCTGATTCTACTGATATATCAACTGCATGTAATTTATACAACCTAGTAGTTTTGCCAATATAGTTGTCATCTTTTGATTATGTTCATCGACCTGTCTAGTAGATGGGAAAACTCGAATGATTTGATTTACAAACGTGCATCAAATGAACAACGCCATCTATCGAGTTTGGTGGTAAACTTTTTTATACCAAAAATATTTGTTCTTCATGCTTTTTCACTGATTTTTTTATTTGTGTATCGTTTATACTTGACATAAAAACTTAAATCAATAAGTAAGAAAATTAGCGAGAATTATTGTTTTGTTAAACAACTTTAAATCGTTATATATCCTAAACTATTATTTAAAATGAAAAATGATAAAAGGAACCTAAAGATGATTTTAAAATACCTATTCAACGACACCCCACTTGACATAGTTCATCGACTTTTTTTTTTCATTTTGACAATATGGCGTCTGGTTGTAGCTGTGGTGAATTTTGATTACTGTCATGTCTTTAGTGACACTCGCAAGGTTAAGACAAATCAATTGACGTAAGAATTATTAAAATCGGCCTACGCATTTGGTCTCTAGAACGCCACATAGAAACAAACATACATACATACATACATACGTACATACATACATACATAGACTGATAAACACATTACCCTCCTTTGCGTCGCGCAGTCGGGTAAAAAATATAAATGAACTCGATGCATCTTTGTCTATCAAATGAAAGATACATCGCTCTCAATACACACGCAGAAAATTTTACATCTTAAATTTAGGCAACCATGGATTAACACCATTTTTGGTAAGGCAACCTTATCGGCATGTGATTTAGCTAAGCAACCTATTCGCGATGTATCAATATACATCAATATACAATCGGCATATAATCTTTATCTAATATATAAAATTCTCGTGTCACGGTGTTCGAACTTGAACTCCTCCGAAACGGCTCGACCGATTCTCATGAAATTTTGTGAGCATATTGAGTAGGTCTGAGAATCGGCCAACATCTATTTTTTTTTTTTTTCTATTTTTTTTTTTTTTTTATTTATATGGCAGAACAACGTTTGCCGGCTCAGCTAGTTATCATATAATAATAGTTGAGGGAATATATTTATAATACCAGATCTAGCGCAAAAAATTTTACATCTTAAATCTAGGCAACAATACTGTTGCAAAACTGTTGGATTAGGAATAAAATTACCTTTCATTTGAAATATAATTCGATTAAATAACAGATGAGGGTGTAATATGGCCATTTACTTACCTCTTTTTACGAGGCAAACCCCATAGTTCAAAAAAGTCTGCAACCTATATTTTTTCAGTTCTTTGGGGCACATTCTGCTGATGCTCGACTTTCATAAATAACAAATCAGGGTAGTTGATGAAGAAAATGTAATAACAAATTTTACTGTTTAACATTATTGGCACCGGATTTAGCTAGGCAACCTAATCGTAATATATCAATAAATGCAATATCATGCATATAATATTTATCATAATCAAATAACAGATGAGTGCAGGTATTTCCTCTACCGGATCTCGTACTATAAAGAAAGTCCCAACACTATGAAGGAACCTAATTAGTATAATTAAGTAACACTTTGCGAGAAAGAAAGCATTACTAACTATGCAAGTTACAGCATCACTTTTTCTCTCACAATGTGTTAGTTTCAAAATAGTGCGCGGAATCACAATGTTCGATACCATTGATTTTTAAAATACTAACTTTGGTCAGAAAATTTTCAGTACAAATTGTATTTTTACTACAATTTTTTTTGTTTGTATCAAATTTTTCCTCGTATACTATAATATGTACAGAATTTAAATGCAAATATGGGGATAATATGTCAAACTTATTTTATTTACAGCTCTAAAATTGATATGTTCGACATCTTTTTTGTAAATGCTAAAAATTGAGTCTAGGCCAGAACATAGGCAATCTTTTCTTTTACAGATTTTCTTTTCTTACTAAGCTAATCGATTTTTATCTATTGGTATAAACAATTAAATATAAACAGAAACTATAGTAAATTTAACGAAAAACACACATTGTAACCAAAGTGCTATTTCTGAAATTGGTAGGTAAACAGAGAACGACCGTCACCTAAGTTATACGTAAGTACATCAAATTATTACTGAAAATTTAATACAGATAATCATGTTATGATGTATTTGATAAACCAAATCTACACGTATAGTCGTCAGGGGTTAAAAGTCCAGTCAAAATCAATGTCAGGTGGTTCATTTAAATTCTATATGATTAAATTACACTTAAACCATTAACCCCTCGAGCCTATAGGGGTTATTACGTTTTTGCGCCTTTTTACGTAAAATAAAAAAAAAACGAATAAAAAAGAAATAAAAAAAACTTTCTAGATTTTTCTAGGAAAAACGACGAGACCAAAATTTTCGGCCGAATAAATTTCATACACCCTTGTGTACAAAACAACAATTAAGCGTTTTTCAAGGTCACTTTCGTTTTTCACAAGGACGTATGTACAATCGGCGCTCGAGGGGAACAATATTCAGCAAATAATTTTTTTAGACACTAAAATTGGTAGTCTGCGACTATAGTTTTTACACCTGACGGTACTGTCGTATTCGGTTCCTGGGATATTAATTGTTCTAATTTAATGACTATCACACCCGTATAAATCTCGATTTACAAAGCGGTAAATTCTGTAGAAAAGGTTGATAATGGAACCGTCAGTGGATCTTTATCTACGTTTTTATCCGCATTAGCACCCGGAAGTGACCAGGTTGAACTACCAGCAGCTGTGATTCTGGGACCCATATTATCATAAGCAGATTTTAGGAAACATGTTCTGCTTCGTCTTGGCAATGTAGCACCACCACCTAAAAGGTCCGGGTACTCATCACCGTGCCCGGCCACTTGAACAGAAATAAAAATATTACCATATGGAGCTGGTAATGCAAACTCTGCAGGCGGTGGAGGAAAAGAACCAGGTGGCCCTTCTATCGTGATCTGTACAGGTTCTAAGCATCGTGCATCGTCAGACTCCATAGAAATGGATCTATCTAGCATTTCAAAGCCGTAAGCAGATCCTAAGTCTCCACTTGTCCTGTCACAGCTAACAGCTAAAGATGTATCCAATAGTTTCTTTTCTTGATCAGTGAAGCTTCTACTTGGTGGCACTCTTCGACGCTTGGTTTTCCAGCAAACACAAGCTGATATAAAACCTGCTGTAGTCATGGCTAGCAGTGAGCCACCTATTAAAAAAAAAGTTGAATAATCTGGCGCAACTCTCGCTGTGGCTGTTCTTGCTTTAGGCAAAAACAGAGTAAGGTAAGCGTTTGCCTCTCCTACAGGACTTTTAGCACTACATTTCCACTCTCCCGCTAAGTCACTAGTCACATTTGTAATAGTCAAATTGACCCACTGCGCACTTTTATTTAAGAAATCATCGTTATATTCATCAAAATTATCTAACTGATACTTATTGACCATAATATCACTGTGTTTGTCTGTACTGTTGTTTATTTCTATTTGATGAAACGACCACGACACTGTAGGTTTCGGATCCCCTCGAACAAAGCATCCAAAGGAAATTTCAGCTCCAGGTTCTGTTCTAATAACTGTTGGTGATGATGTTGCAGACGGAGGGCAAACGAAATCATCTCTTTTTAATACTCTCCATGACATTTCTGCTTTCTTTTCTGGTCCTCCGCAAGAAACCTCTTCATTTCCTAAATTACTATTTAAGAACCAGTCATGGAACTCCCGTAATCGACAATCACAGTACCAAGGATTGTCGGATAGTGTAAGAGTTTTTAACACCGGTAGATTAAAAGTGTCTTGATGGAGATGTGATAGTAAGTTTTGATGAATGTTCACGTTTTCTAGAGCTTGAAGATTAACAAATGCAAATGGATGCACTGTCCGGAGTTTACACCGCGATATTTCCAGTTTCTTTAAATGTTTCAACGGAGGAAACTGCTCCGCGACTAAAACGCTGATAGGGTTATCATTAAGGATCAACAACCTTAGGCGTTCGAGGCCCTTAAATGTGTCAGGTGATAGCCGGAGAAGTTGGTTTTGAGAAAGATCCAGTTCTATCAATATTCGTAATTGTCGGAACGCATTTGCATGTAGCGATTGCAAACTTGTCAAACTGAGGTTCAAGCGTTGAAGATTAATCAGTCCTATGTTCACGAAAGCGTCTTCTTCTAGCTTTTTTAAAGGGTTTCCATGTAAGTCTAAAACTTGTATGTCTGCGGCTAAGTTTGGAAGTTGTTTTAAGCCTGCTGACACACACAAAGCTGATTTCTTTCCCGAGGACCATTTGCAGTGGCATTCTGTTATGTCAGCGCAGTTGAGCCAGTCGCTTCCAGCCTGTGCAAGGACGAGAATGAATGTCAAGTATCCGCCGCTCCATACTCGAATCATATCAATCTGGCTTCCGTTTACCTGAAAAACGAAGAGAATTTGTATTAATATACGCTAAAAAAAACATGCAGACACATTAAATACACCTGTTTTGAGACTAGGGAAGACGTAAATAATAAAATAAACCCCCCAGAACCCGTATCACATTAATCATGACGTTAAAACATTCCAGCGGTATCAGATGTGGGAATATCCTTTTCCATTTTGACTTCAGATTGGAACTTCGCAAAGTTAGATTAGGCAGGCGGGTTGTTCAATGCGGGCTCTTACAAAATAGTGAAGGTTCAGGATCAGATAATATGGTAACTTGTACGCAAATTAGACATTTATTCTATAGATCGGTTTGATTTTACGCTTCCTGTAAAGTAAATGCGACTTTTACTGTTCTTTTTTGCAATAATATGTAAAGTTATGAATGACACTGAAGTACATTATAGTATAGTCTACATTTATTATCGTTTGGCAACATTGACCCTTTAACCGCCAGTCTGATATATGTGACAAATCAGTACAATATAAAACAAATAAATGGGTTAAAACAAATTTCAAGAGTTGGCGCAACGCCGTACGTCTAGTGGTCCGATGATGGAACGGACTTGGTGGAATTAAATTGTGCAATTCCAACGCACACTCCCCGAAATGTAATCGACAGAAAACCGACAGGCCAGCAACTCGGCGTTGATGATTTGGAGTTTTGACTAGGCTTTGGAGTTTTGACTAGGCTTTGGAGTTTTGACTAGGCTTTGGAGTTTTGACTAGGCTTTGGAGTTTTGACTAGGCTTTGGAGTTTTGACTAGGCTTTGGAGTTTTGACTAGGCTTTGGAGTTTTGACTAGGCTTTGGAGTTTCAACTAGGCTTTGGAGTTTTGACTAGGCTTTGGAGTTTTGACTAGGCTTTAGAGTTTTGACTAGGCTTTGGAGTTTTGACTCAACAGTGCATCATCACCGATGATCCTCTTGGCTCGCTTTTCAATCGACTCCAGGGCATCAAGCTGATATTTGGCAGACCCATCCCAAAGATGAGAGCAGTATTCCATACACGATTGAACTTGCGTATGATATAGGTTGAGCAGCTGTTCCAGCGTGAAGTACCGTCTCACCTTAGCTAATATCCCTAATTTTTTGGCAGCCTGTTGAGTTTTTGCCTGGATGAAAGAGCCGAAATTGAGGGTAGAAGACAACGTTACCCCAAGAAGCTCAAGGTTGTAGATATCGGCATGGTTACACCCCGGAATAATGGAGCCGGGTGGAATTGGCTCCGAATAAAACATCATAAAAAATAAAACATCTAACCCATATCTTATTATTAGACAACCCAACTTTATAAAATGTTAACTCATACATTAATGAAAATTAACAAAACGATTATGTACCCAAAGTGTCATTAAAACAACCTAATTTATAATTACAGACACTATTTGTGTAACAAAAGAAGGGCCGGAAGGGACTCAAAACACTACTGTATTCAAACGACAACTTTAACCTTTAAGTCATAAACTGTGACTGACCTACCTTCATATAAAATAAAATCCTAAGCATGTTTCTAAAATTTATAGAAAGTGCCCTTAGGAACTAATTTATGAATAATTTTTTATCGAGAATATCAAATAAAAACAGTCATTAAAATCTTTTCATTAATTTTGGTTCACAAAACTCGACCATAAATAATAATTTAGTAATCAATTAAGAAAACCAGAGTAAATATTGTGACATCGAAAGAGTTCGCATGCTGCTATTACTCTTATTAACTTGTAAACTGGCAAGATAATTACATTATTTAAGGTGCTTTATATAGAATAGGTTTGTATTTGATAGGAAAAAAGGAGAAGTCAGGTCGGCTGTCAAGCTGCTAGACGGATGAAATAATTTTATTAATGTAATATAAAGTATTTCTTAACAATAAACAAATAATATAGGTACACAGAAACCTTTCATTGTATTTCCGCTATCACAATATTATGTCACAATTTTAAGAGTACAACAAGAGTGACATCGACTTAGATCCAAGTTTTTGTCAGATATCAATCATGTAATAAGTGAGACAATATCCTGAATCGGAAAGGACCATCTTATCAGACACACACATATTCTTCTCTTTTTGACATATTGCAGTGAATAATAACTAAACATTCCTTTGATTCCCTAAGCTTGTGCCAAGTAATATATTTTCTTTACGTTGCCTATCTGGACGGTGTAATGACAGGTGGCACTACTTCATCTAGTTTCACGTTGAGGCCTTCACCCTACTCCAATTATTCCGTCCAAAACTCCTCCCAACATATCAACAAAGGGTAACAAACGGTTGTACTAATTAATATTGGGCACTTAACCTCAGTATCGGCGCCTATCTGTTCTGTACGTGGCTAATGAAGAGTTTTGTTAATTAAACGGGGTCAAAGGGGAAATGTTTAGTAATGTAGTACATGCAATTATGTTTCAGACATGAAATTAAAACCATATGAGATAAATGCATTTATATTTTTGAGCAATTTGGACGACATATCTTTTGCTGGGTTTTGCATGCAATTTTGTTTTGTCTCTTGTTGATCTAGAATCTACTTGCTTCCTTCGTGTAAGAGTCGAGTGGTGTTACTAATATGTATATGTCGTATATAGATATAAAATCACAACAGATAAATAGAGCTGTATTTCCGGATGGTGCGGGGATACTGCATGGTTTTCCGCGAAGCGGCGAGCCTCCTTGCTGGCCTACCACCATGGGATTTGGAAGCAACAGTCCTTGCACGCATGCACGATTTACGTGTGGAGATGCAACGCCGGGGTAAAACTCCACTGCCGCGCCAAGTCGCGGCATGGCGGACAGAGATACGGCGGAATCTTATGGTGGAATAGCGACAGCGAGTGTCGCAACCCAGTGCTAGGCACGCCACAATTATGGCGTTAAGTCCCCTCTTTGAGGAGTGGCTGGAAAGACAACACGGCGTCCTAATCTTCCGCATGACGCAGGTACTCACCGGATATGCTAAGTTCGGGAGATTTCCGCACCGGCTTTGTGCAAAAGAAACGCTCGGGTTTATCTAATGTTTGGTCCACCCGGAGGACAAGGTGGAGCATACGGTAGAGGTGTGCCCCGCCTGAGCAGAGCACTGCCGTGTTCTTGTGGGGGCGATCGGTGGCAGCTATCGTTCACGCCAGGCCTTGGTGCAGGTCATGGTCTGAAGCGAGGAGGAGTCGCAGGCGGTCGCCTCCTTCTGCGAAGCAGTATTGCTAGCAAAGGGGGCCACACGCGCGAGGGAACGACCCTCACGCCCCAGCCGCCGGGATTCCGATCCCGATTTCCAGCCACCATAGGTGCGGGCTTGCAGACGGCGAGCGGTGTGTAGCTCGCTGTCAGACCGTCCGGTAACCGTCTGGACCGAGCCGAAGTCGTCGACGGTGCGTAGTGTTCCAAGCGCGCCTCCAGAGCTGTATTAATATTAAATCAGCCAACATTTTCAAGAAAGAGGAATTCTATTTACCTACTAACTTTCCTTGAATCCAGATTAACATCGAACATTACAATCGAACGTTGAAATTAAATCCGTTGCTGTTAGATTGTAAACGAAGCGTTCATTGGAATTTCTTGTAATTGCACCACTTTGATAAATTAACATGAAATAATGGTTATTTAAATTGAGGAATTCGTAAAATATTCAAACAAAGAATTTGAGACAGACAAGCTGATCTCACTACACGTGTGCGAAACATTTTTCTTTATCGGGTGTCAACGTCTCATAATTAATTCAATATTTTTATTCATGACATTGTTTCTGCAATTCTTTTACAATGCTTCATTAGTGATTTATTATTGTTTTATAGTAATGCTATTTAGTAATAGGTTTATGTTTAGTTTTCTAAAGCTCTTTTTATAATGTTAATGTGAGAGCCTGTAGCCTACACAAACACAGACTCATAGATTAATTATTTTCTAATTTACTTTTTTAATCTACACTAATATTTTAAAGAGACTAATATTATAAAAAGGTTTCTTTTTGTTTTTATGTTTTTTTACTTTATTCCGGAGTGACATAGGCTATATTGTATGTTTGAGGGCGAAGCGGCGGGCAAAAGCTAGTATTTAATACTTTACTTAGTACTATATTGACTGGTCTACACTATCCTCTCATACCTATTAATATAGTAACATAGAAATATTGAAAGCTCATTTTCTTTAAGAGTATCCGTGGCTTCTTTGCGGGAGCTTCTCCATAGGAAACCACCAATTGGACTTGTGCACTAGCTTCTGACTTTTTACAAAGTACCCATATTTTTGAATTGAATTATGGTAATTATTTTAGAGTAGTGTCTATAGTGTAATGGCATTGCCAGGGCAGGACAATTGAACCAACACTGGGTTTTTAGTCAAGTCACTTTATTCAGTCATCTCTTCACATAAGCATCTTAAATGAGAGATCAGTTTTAATTCTCACACGATTAGTGACTTCGTTATTAAGTCTATTTAAAATAATAACCATCTAATTAAAAGTTAGAAGTTCTAAGTTCTGTACAATTTAAAACTAGCAAAAAGTTCACTTAGCTGTGCCAGTTACATTAAGCTGAGTTTTTATTGCTATGTTTATTTCATAGAGGTAACATTTGAATTCAATTGGACGCTTGATGATTCAACTGAATTGCAAATTGCAATTCAGTCTGTGTTGCTGTTCGTCCTCCTTAGTAATTAAGAAAATTCTAAGCCTATAGTATCTCCGGAAAATGACGTTCTAGCCGAGGCAACACGGCTTAAGGTTCGGCGCAAACGAGCCACCGACCACAGCCATTGGTAGCCAGCGTCCCAGCGACAGCGATTTAACACACTTTTTCGTATTTATTTTGTATAGACGCACCGCCCACGTGTAGCTGATATGGCGGCTACTGGCTACAGTAGTGTCCGCGACTCGCCACTTGTGGTCGCTACAGACCACATGGGCTACATAAAACGCCGACACCCGCCACTGTCACACTGCTCCACCCCCCCCCCCCGCACAGATAACCGTTAGACGTTTTACGTATCGCACGCGTCACCATGAAAAGCACGACGCCTCAATGGATGATTATACATAAATATCGTACATCGTAAGACTCGCAGCAAGGAGCGAGTTATAAAATGTGGTGCCTTCCGAACACCGGTGGCTATAGCTCGCTTCTGATACTCTACTGTTACAAATGTGGCGGTAGCGCGCGACAGCCACCGGTGGTGGTGGTCGGTGGCCCGTTTGCGCCGAGCCTAAATGTGGCATCACCGTAACCGTAGTTCGGATAAGCTGAGTTTTGCGGTGGACCAGTGCCGACGTTGGGGATAGGGAGCTAATTGGGGACTTTGAACCGGCACTCATAATGTATTCTGAGATATTAACTCTTGTCCAGAGACTTCGTTTGGGTTTGCCAATTCTGAATACAGTTAATTACGTACTTTGTTTATAACAACGAGGCAAAATGTAGAAATTAGAAGGGATGAATAAATTTAATAAAAAGGCTGCAGTAGGCATTTGTTTTGTGCACTTTGAACACGGTTTTCGAAAAACAAAAAATTGCTTTTGTAGGTTTTTTTAGGTGGGAAATCATCCAGTAACTTCTTTAGGCTCTAGGATGGATCGAGAGGGCGTGTTAGACTTTTACTGACTAAAACCACACCTATGTTCCTTCCAGGGTTTCCCTTTCGAGAGTCAACATATTACCCCCAGTAGGCTTCGGCTCTACTGGAGCATTACAATTTTGCCGCCGCCAACGATCGCAATGACGGGGACACAGTGATGCTCCGCCCAAGCGGGACAAACCTCCACCGTATGCTCCACTGTGTCCTCTGGGCGATCCACACAATGGTGACACCTGAAGAAGCGAACTCTTGGCCCCTTTGGTAGGTATAAATATCTATGTACTCCCTAAAATATTTAAAAGTAGAATACTTATTATATAAAAAGTTTATTTATAAAGTGTAATTTTCAACGTGAACTGCCGTTTTCAAGTTGGAGCGAGCAACATATCAGACAGTTAATTCCCACTTGCCTCATTGAGAAGTTATAATTACAGCACATTACACTTAATACATTAATGTAGAATGTAGGTAGATATATCAAAACCGTTAAGAGCCGTAATAAACAGTTTAGACTTCTCAATCATGCAGCTAATCCCACAGAGATAGTATAGTTTTGAAAAAACCGGTCAAGTGCGAGTCGGACTCGCGCACAGAGGGTTCCGTACAAACTTACTTAAATGCAAATAGTTCAATTTCCCGAATTGAGTTACGAAGAATTTTCCGAATCGCAAAAAAATACCTACATTATTTTGTGAAGTAACTACAAATTTAAAATTTTCGAACTTTTTCCTGTACCTACTTGTGTTATGAGACCTTCCTTTTTGACAAATTTCAGGGTTCTGGGTCAGCGGAAAGTAATAATAATAATACAATAATAATACAATAGTAATACAATAATAATAATATAATAATATTAGATCTAGGTCAACAGAAAGTACCTTGCGAGTGTATTTTTCGGGAGTATAAACAGCCTGATTGCATTTTTTCACTATTGCTGGGGATAGCTCAGAAAAGCTCTGTTTTTATATTAATTTCAGATTGACACCTCCACGTGTTCCTGAAAAAAGGGTCTAGACAGACGGACAGACGGACAGACGGACCGACGGACAACAAAGTGATCCTTTAAAGGTTCCTTTTTTGCCGACTGAGGTACGGAATCCAAAAACTCTTATTTGAAGTTTGATTTACGACTCTCTTTTTAAACTGTAGTACGATCTTTATCAACCAGCCAACCAAAAAGCGAAACTTCGGCATCGACCATCCACATTGGAGTATCACTGAGCCAATAACTGAAAGCATAGATCATACTATTCCCTGACCTGCTTTCAAACTCGACCATAATAGCGCATTGAATCTCAGAATCGAAGTTATATTCAATTTAATGGCCAGTACTTTAACATTCCTGCAATGATCCGTTTGTCTCTTTCAGAGAGTCATAAAGCGAGTTGCTGACAATTCGGACACAATATATTCGGACACAGTGTCCGAAATGACACATTTTTGTCACTAACTATTCAGATACACACTGTTTAGAAAAAAAAAGAAAAAAAAGTTGTTAAAATGTTACTTATGGAAAAAATGAAAAAGCGTTTACAAAACAATTTTAGGCTAGATATAAAACGGCAACTTCGTGTAATTTTCTTTATATTTTAAAACTTTTTTTTATCTGACTGTACTAAACAACTTCAACAAATTTCGTGGTGTCCGAATCGTCAGTGGAAATATATTAAAAATAAAATGTATCGATTCCGACATGTCAGCAAATCGTAGGGGCCAGCAGGGTCGAAGCGTACTGGAGCCACGGGTAGTGTGAAAGCAAAACCCGGGGCCCTGGGACGAAGGCAAAGAAGGAACAGGAGTGGGTTCCGCCCAAGAGCGGGATTTGTCATATGATGATTTTCCCACCTTAAAAAAAAGCACTGTCTGAATATATATTTTGTCTGAATCGTCAGCAAGTCCATAAAGCGATCTATGCACGCTGGGTGTCTTTTGATTGCATGAAAACTACGTAAACTGTACATATGATTACGCTAAGCTTTTCGTTGCAAGCTAAAACTACCTCAGGTTAAAACTTACTGTAAACACTAACTATGCTTAAATTATAGGGGTATGTTACGACCACCTCCCTAAACAAATTTAGTTAGCACTAGCGTGAAACTAGAAATTAAGCTAAAACTGAATTTAACTTAATGATGAAGCATGAACTCTAGCGGCTAAAAACTAAAACTAGTTATTGTTTTGTCTAGACACACTATGAATATTTAATCTTTATTGTATATTAGACATTATTACCTGAATATGTTTAGCTCTTAAATTAAATGAAGCTCATAAATATTCAGGATGTTGTTACATTTTTAGATTGTTAATTAAAATAAGATTATGAAACAGGGTAAAATCGTGAGTTAAATTTTTACTATTACTAGACAATTTACACTCGAAAAATGATCTTTTGCAAATACGAGAGACTGGCATAATGCCGTCGTGAAGAGTACAAGCAAAGGAGGTGGCCAAAGCCGTGAGGGGAGACAAACTTCCTTGTACCCGGGCGTCCGGTAAGGACCATACCCGGGGCTAAAGGACGTTGTGATCCATGCACGCCTCAAAGAGATGTCGGCAAAATTTACAGGGTCAGTTAGAGTCGACGCCTGCCAGGACTGCGGATTCTTCGAAGCAGTTACCGCAGTGCTCACAAAGAAGGGCAACTGAAGGAACACTGTTGGCTTTAGTCAGTAAAAACCTGACACTCCCGCTGCATAGTAGGGCGAGAGAAGTTAGTTGATTATTTTCTACGTAAAGTAAAGAAAAGCATTAGTGTCTTTTCAAAGTCTATTTAAGATTTTTTTTACATTTCACACAGCTGAAACCTTGCAAGAGTATTTTTCAAAATTACTCTCTAATTCTACTCCAGCACAACACACAGTCTATAAACCAATAAAACGTAGGCAAACGTGTTGAAATCCACACGTTCACAATAAAGTCGGACGTGCGTAATGTCTTCAGAATATGGATAGATAGCACAGCCATGCATGCGATCGCAGTCACACTGCCTGAAATGTACCGACGAAACGTGAACGTGACTGAGTTGAAAGCATTCACTGACAGACTAGTAAGCGATTAAAAACTGGGCAAGTGCGAGTCGGACTCGCGCATTGACGGTTCCGTACAAACTTAAACGGTAAATTGTGGTTTACGATAAAAAAAAAACTACTTACTAGATCTCGTTCAAACCAATTTTCGGTGGAAGTTTGCATGGTTAAGGAAGTTACAGGGGGGGGGGGGGGGGACTACACACATTTTACTACTTTGGAAGTTTCTCTCGCGCAAATTACTTGGTTTAGAAAAAAATTATATTAGAAATCTCAATATCATTTTTAAAGACCTATCCATAGATACCCCACACGTATGGGTTTGATGAAAAAAAAAAAACCCATCCATAGATACCCCACACGTATGGGTTTGATGAAAAAAAAATTGTTGAATTTCTGTTCTAAGTATGGGGAACCCCCAAAATTTTATTGTTTTTTCTATTTTTGTGTGAAAATCTTAATGCGGTTTACAGAATACATCTACTTACCAAGTTTCAACAGTACAGTTCTTATAGTTTCGGATGAATGAAAAAAAATGGCTGTGACATACGGACGGACAGACAGACAGACAAATGACGAATCTATAAGGGTTCCGTTTTTTGCCATTTGGCTACGGAAGCCTAAAAATGTATTCAAATTTTAGGATCAAAACAAAAAATATGGCAAATTAAAAGTAAAAAGATTAATTTTTTTTTAATAATGACAATTATTTAATAGTAAAAAAATTAGAAATTAGACCATGATTTGTTTTTATTAAAAAATAAAAATATAAATTTGCACATAATAATTAATTATTGATAGCCTTGCGTTTGACCACTATCTATCTCACCTGATGGTAAACGATGATGTGGTCGATGATGGAGCACGCTTTTCTAGAAGTAAACCTATTCAGTTATGACTTAAAGACACTGTCTTGGGTTATAACCACCGAGTACCACAGACTTAACGAGGGAATTCCACTCCTGCTGTACGCACAATAAACGACATGTAGATCTGACGATAGATTATTTTTGTTTCATTACCCGAGGTCGGAATTAGGTAGAGTTGTTTATGTACTTGCATCGAAATGTTGATATTAATGTGGATCTCCCCGGATTTCTAATGAAAAATCCCGTGTGACCAACAATATTGGCAACAATGTTGGCGATTCTAATAAATAAATATTACAAATAAATAATAATAAAAACCTCAGAGATAGACAAGACAAAACAAAGATAATTAACATACAAATTTTATTAGTATTTTTCATTTAAAAAGATCTCTCTACGTCAACTGAGGTGAGGTTAACAAATTTATACACTTCCTTCCACCTCAACATTAATGCAGGAAGATGTTTTTTGCTACTTTTCTAATAGTGTCATAAAAGAAGTCTGGATTTGTGGCATATCCACTTTATTTCATGTTTAACTCTACCTAACTTAAGACACTTAGGTTATAACCACAGGGAACCACAGACTTCACGAGGGAATTTTTCTCCTTAGCCTGTACGCACAATAAACAACGTGTTTTAGATCTGAGGATAGATTATTTTTGTATTTGTACACTAATATTAAAAAGGCAAAATTATGAATGTGTATGTGTGTATGTGTGTTTGTTACTGCTTCACGTTTAACCGGCTGAACAGATTTAGATGACATGCACGGGTAGATTATGTCCTGGAATAGTATGTAGGGTAATTTTTATCCCGGATAATTTTCTGCTTATACACGGGACAGAAGTTAGTTATAACTTGACACCTGGACCAATTGACACGTCATTGATCACAGCTTCGTCACTCAAGGTTCAATGGAAGACCAGGGTCAGACATTATCTGGCAGACAGCATTGCTGAAACGTACCTTTTTTTGGCGCAGCCAAATACTCGTACACACAATGCTTTTTTATTTCTAATGTTCGTAACTTCGCTAGGCCTGCTGGTGTGACAGTCACCAAAAACAATTTTTCTTTCTTCAAAAACCAACTCGATAGTTTAGAAGCATTGGACATTTGTAAGTTATGAAAAACGTATCAAAGAAACATCATGAGATTATTATGTGGACAAGTCTTGTCTGAGGATCTTGGACAAGTTGTTCAAAACTATAAGGGAACAGATGTATATACATACCTGCATATTAGCGGGTTAATATCAGACTTCCTTTGGTTTTGCCGCAGGTGACAAAAACCAAATTTAAATTATGACAAAGATGAAAGTTTGTATCAATGTGTGTATCTTTTGTACTGCTTCACGCAAAAACGGCTTAACGGATTTTAATGAAATTTCAAACACGGGTAGACCAGATAATTTTAATACCGGGAGTTTCATTGTGATAGTTTTCGTCTTTTACGCGAGCAAAGCCACTGGACAGAAACTAGTAACTTATAATTTGCCTTTTCTTTTGTTTTTCCCACTTATATTTTCCCAGAGAATACGTGGCGAAGCACATGGCTCTCTTACGTAATTATAGCGACAGATAGGTAATTATAAAGGCGACGCGGCTAACAGGATTGGCGACGTCGTTAATTTCAGCCCTAATGACATTACCGTCGCATCCTACGTATAGCGTTTATAAGGGTTTTATTATGACACCCAACGAACAACGATTTATGTTAGGCAATTTCGTGTTTTTTTTTTTACTATACTTAGCACAAAGCCTGTGGTGAATATGGTATATTGGTGTTTTTTTTTAAATTTATTTATTTATAACAAGTACCTCGAAAGCACTGTCACTTACATACAAAGTTACATCTGTCCGGCAAGTAGATCCGATGTCGACTATTCTGCCGATGTCGACTATTCTGCCAATGTCTAAGTGAATTGGAAAAGCAAGTGTGTACCTACATTATTAATAACGAAAATGAAAAAAACTTCGATTGATACAATTGAACTTGTTGAGTTAATATTGAACTGAAACAAATAATATAATAAAGTTACAACTTACATCTAAAATCAGCAGTAACCATGCAAATAATAGGTATGTATGACATTGACATAATGAATTTTAGAGACAAGAAGAAAAAAAAGTGTGGCACTCGGGGACTGCCGCGGTAAAGCTATTGCATAGCATTTTGTATCAACTTATGCAATTATAATTATTTATTTATTTTATTTATGCAGTATTTCTTTTTCTTTGATATTAATTCAAGTTACACTTTTTGAGCGTGGTGACCGATAAGAAAACAAATTTTTTTCTTTCTTGTTTACTTCATAAATTGCTACAAGTATGTTCAGTTGTTATCATAGAACATTACTATAATCTATTATAATACAAAAAGACTATTTTGTTTGACCGAGATTTGAACTCGAGGCACGATGATAACATAGGTAGAACGCTGTACCAATGCGCCACACAGGTCGTTAACGACTTTTCTAAAATAGGTGTTCGGTCTCTGTCGGCCTTCAAGCCACACCTCCGTGCCCGTCGGAGTGGGGAGCGTAAGTTTTTTTTTGTTACGGAATTTCTGGATTCGGTCCCCGCGCTCAAAGCCCTCGATAGAAGCTATGCAATAGCTTAAAAATAAAAAAGTATGACTAGTAAACCCAAAACCAGAACACTACAAAGACAAAACAAACCAAACTAGGTATATAGGCGTACATTGTCCGCACTGTTTATATAGGCAGCGTTTGTATGAAACGAAACTCATGGAGAAGACATCGATAAGGTAATCCGTCTAGTTGGACCTTTCATTATACACCCCTATTTTTTAATTAGTAGTACAAAAAAATGGGGCTTTATCCGTACCTGTTACTGATCATATTTGTGTAGTCGAAAAAAAAAAACGAAATCCCAAAATTTTCCACGAAAGTTTGTCATTTGAATCAATTATTCATAACAATTGGTATTAGAAAATACTACGCGCAGTGTTTTTCTATTGTTTTTCATTCATTATCAATAGCCTGTACAATATTTCCATAAATTGATTGACATTTTGGGATGTAAAAAACAAACTCGAGACTAAAATAACGAGACCTTTTCTAATAAGCCCTTTAAGTATTTGTACTAATTAAAAATTAGTGGTGTATAGCCTGGCCTTACGTACTAGAGGACTATTAAAGATGATATTTAAGGTAGATTTAGGCAATGGAAAGTAGCGATGATGTCACTTGCTACGTTGGCTAGTTCTGAAGTTAAAACTGTCTTTATTTTAGGTGGGAAATCATCCAATAACTTCTCCCGCTCTTTCGTGTCAAACTTTTACTGACTTAAAACCCACTCCTATGTTCCTTCTTTGCATTTCGAGGCTCTTAGGCGTACAGATGGCCCCAGTAGGCTTCAATCCTGCTGCCACCGCCACCGATCGCTCTCACAAAGACACAGCGGTGCTCCTTCAACAGGCCTATTATTAACTTGTTTACTTCCAAAACAGAGTCCAAGAAAATGAACTGAAAATTTGAAGTTTGTCATGTCTACCCCTATTGTAATGCCCAAAATTACATATAGTTTATTCTGAATTCAGAAACCAGAGACAAAACATCTCTTCACCAAAAACGTAACACAGGAAATACTTAAAAACCAACTCACGAAACAACATAAAAAGATTACGAACTAAAAATTAAGTACGAAACTCGTGAAAAAAAAAATGTCCGAAACAGCATTCTTATCACGCTTTCCTCGGTGCAGTGCAGTCGTTCGTCCTAACACAATATTAATGGGGGCGTCCCCTGGCCAGGTGCCAGAGGCGCATCGCCATGATTTAATTTCAAGCTACTGATGGAAGCAGACGGTGATATTGAATTAAACGCCCGCAGGTTCACTCAATGCTCCGTGTTTTTGTTAGTACGCTACGCTTCAGTGGTGTAGATTGTTTCTAGTATTGGGGCTTTGTGATTTCGTCATCTCCTGTTAGGTTGAATACATTGTACATTCACGAGCAATAAGATATACATTTGAAAATAGGTACTTATATATTTCGACTGGCCTGATGGTCTAGTAGTTACTTACACGATTCCCACCCGAGACAAATGTTTGCGTAATGAGCATAATCAGCTTTTTTAATATTCCCACTACAATTGGTTCTAAATTGCTCACTTAAAGGTTTTGTAATTAAGAACTGTTAGGATCTTGACTTGGACTTCAAGAAAAGTGGACTGTAAAAACTGACTAACTTTTATCCAAAGAAATTGTACAGATATAGAAGAAATAAGGCGTGCGTGTGTCGTCGGTTGTTGTCGCTAGTGAAGTGTGCTATAGAGGGAAACCTTTTGAAATGATGTTTGGTGGATTTGACAGCGACTCTTATTCGCATTTGTCGTACATTTATTTCTTGAAAAACTAAAGTTAAGATGGTTTGAAAATATGACATTGTATCTTATATACACTATAGCAATAGATACATATAAGAGCGAAATGTGTAGTTTTATCGTTATATCTGTTGCGCATTATTTTAGCTATTTTAATGTTTAGATTAAATAACATTATTTCGATGTTTAGATCTATAATTTTGTAAGTCAAGTAAATAAGTAAGTACGTCATCACCGTCTCTATAACCTGCTTAACCATAATTTATAATAAACTAGCTTCTGCCAGCGACTTCGCCCGCGTGATAATAGGTTTCTCCGTACAAACTTCCAACCCCCGTTTTACCTCCTTAGGGGTGGAGTTTCGCAAAATCCGTTCTTAGTGGATGTCTACACCCTATAAGGAACCCAAATTTTATGTTTGTAGGTGTTATATAGTTTCTGAATAATATCTGGTATTTCGCTTTTATATATAAAAGTTCCTGTGTTTTGGGATCCAAAATGAAAGATGAGGTTTTTCATTTACGAACTTGAAAAAATAAATAAAATGAACCACACCTCGATGAGCTCTTCTTATAACAAAACATTTTACCCAAGCTACGATTTATTTTGAATAAAAAATAATTACTTGACATTTCAAGTAACTTATTTGTTATACTTTTATGTTAAACACACATTTCTTTCCAATTTACTGAAGGGTATATTATTTGAGGAGTAATTTGTTTACCAAAACTTTTTGAAAGGAAAACATGTTCTGCCCAAAGCCACCATGTCCAAAATGCTATACTTGGCCCACGCATGAAAAGAACCAAGTTTGTTATCCGACTTAAAAAATCTTCAGTCATAAAATGGATCCAACAAGGACTTTTTTTGTGTGCCGAGAAATTAAATACGCAAAACATAGTAAAGAATCCTCCTTGCGTCGTATTCCTCAATGCTGAGGGTCGTGACCTCCTTGCTTCATCAGATTCACTTGTATGATATTCCTCCATCTGTTTCTGTCTCTGGCGGTGTGAAGGGCATTGATACCGTAGAGTGCAAAGCGGATCTTTTCGGACCAACCAACGTACTGGGTTACGCCCACGAGACTCGAGGTTGACACCATCTCTCCTTGCAATGTGACCAAAATTTTGCAGAATCTTGCAATGAAAACCGTGAGGAGAAAATAAAGATTAAATATCGCAGAAATTTAGAGACTCCCTAGCTTCATAACTTAGCACCCGACAGCGGACCAGCTAGAAATCTTAACTGAGGCACGTAGAGAATTAATTTCGTCGGACGAGACTAGAAATCAAGAAAATTATAATATACGATTACCATTTTGACTGTAGCTGTTTATGATCAGTAAAAGTCGGAATAGGTAGAGCACCTATATATTTTACTTCGCGCCGAAACTGAAATGCAATTCTATTATTGTTCACATAATGTAGTAATATTTTCATTACGGGTCAAAGGATTCGCAAGTTTAGATATATATAAAAAAATACAATCAATGTATCCTGGCAACACCATCGCGTCTAGATGTCACTTATTTCTTTGCGGTAAAAGTTTCGCATGGAAAAAACTTTATCCTATCTAATTATTCATTTAGGATACATGGAATAGTATTTTTTTAGCAATTTAACAAAATCCCAAGTGATACATCTTATTATTCATTTATAATACATGAAATAGTTCCTTCTTTAGCAAAATTAACAAAATTTCAAGTGATAACCTATAAAGTGTATATTGTGCAATAACGAATTTCAGTGTCGAATTTAAGCCTTGAATCTACAATCACACAGGATGAAGAACCGATATCCAGCAAAAGCCAAAGCACTAAGTGATCATAGCGAGTACTGCATCTCAGACTTACGAGTCGAAACCTTGCTCAATCTTCAATCAGGGTACGAGATACCATTAGCGACGTTGTTTTCGCACGCTAACTGATTGGAAGCTGCCAGACTGGTACGTGATGCTCTTAGCGGCTTATTCTACGTTGCTAGTCTGAAAAGGCCCCTGAAACCTGTCATCGAAGACGCGATCCTCATCGGGCAATGGCGGAGGCACTAAGTGATCATAGCGAGTGCTGTTTTTCGGACTTGCGAGTCGAGGCCTTGTTCAATCTTCAATCAGGGTACGAGATACCATTGGCGACGTTATTTTTACGCGCTAACTGATTGTAAGCTACCAGACTAGTACGCGATACTCTTGGCTTCGTTATTCTACGTTGCTAATCTGGTATGCATCTGTTATAGCAGGTGAGTCCCATTCATTTATAATCCAAAGAACAAAATGGCAAAAAGACTAAGTTCGACGTGCTCCACTTTATCAGTGCCTATAAAGGTCACGAGAAGGCCAAGTTCATACTACCCATCTGTGTATTATTAATTCGTGTAAAAACAGTACACCACCTATGTGTAGATTGCTACAAAACATTCAAACTCCTTTAGTGAATACGAGATATTCCAAACCACCATAAGGTGGCAAGTTATACTGCCTAATATGTAAATTATAAACTTTCCAAAGTAATGCTAAAGAATACGAGATATTCCAAACTGTCATAAGGTAATCCAATTTACCTAGCCGGATTGCCGGTAGATACCCACCTGTGTCCAGTTGTTGGACTAGAAGCCAACCCAAAACCATGGGAGAAGGCAAGGCAGAATTATTGACACCCTTACCGGCTACAATGCTGGTGGAAAATACTGCCATAGTGCGAGCATAACGGTGGCCGATTATCAAACCTATTTTTTGCTGAGTTAAATAGTAAAGACCTATTCAATAGAAATATTATTATTTCCTTATGGTTATGTTGTACACTGACCTGCAATATATTCAAAACAATAAAAACAAAAACAAACCATGGAACACGAGATGTTCACAATGATATATATCTAAGCACTAAGTGATCTTCATCAACAATTTACAAATGATACGTTCACTTATAGCAACAAATATCAGTAAGTGTTGATTATGATATGACTCCATGTAATAATATCTATGGAAAATCTTGATATAATTTAAACGGATTAAATTCATAGGTACAGCATATCATTCCACATCCTCAGTATTTAAGCTTATAGTAAAAACCTTGCTCAAAGAGCATGTAAGCTAACTTTTAAGGAACCAAAAACCTAAGGAAATCGCAGGTTAAGTCCTCTGCTGACACCAGCAGTCCTGAATAAAATTATAAGGTTCTAAAGTTTCAATACCAGAATTACAGGAACTCCTCACAGGCTCGAAGAACCCGTGCACCAGCACCTTGGAATACTTGATGTATGACACCAATGCCACAATTGGTGTGGCCACCCGCTGGGCTGAGCGGTTTGAGGAAGCTACCATTGATTTTAAGAAGAAGTAACTTCTCACTGTTGAAAGCAGAAGGGAATAATATTGACGGGCAAAACCACCAGCCCTACTTACTTATAATCACCCCAAGGGAGTAAGTCAGCAATAAACTTATAATGAAATACAACAACTAAATAATGAAATATGTGCTGATATATTTGTAAATAGTTGTTAGAACAAAATGGTATGAGGTATCTACCTTACTTAATGTCTAAATCACTCAATAAACTAAAAATTCAATATAAATGAATGTCAAATTACACAAACCGTGTACGCCTGCTATTGACAATTGCACAGAACTAAACCTAAATTCAAATCTTTTGTAAAAACTTACCTGGTTGGTGCTCCTAATAAATAAATAAACAGACCCCCCATCAACATATAAGGTTGAAATAAACAGGGAAATCTTTGTTGTAACAAAACAGAAATAATAAGATTCAGATTTAATTTGATCTGCACTGGTATAACATTTCCAGTAGCAATTGTCTTATATTGACAATATTTTCTGTGTTCAAAGCAAATATTGTATGGAGGGAAATTGCCTCATTATAGGGAATACCTAGGAACAAGCTTCCCATGACTAGACAACTGGCCTTGTCATGGAAACATTACTTCTGATGCATTTGGCACATAAGAGCTCTCATGCCACGGGACACAAAAAGTGTGCACCAAAGCAACTTGTTTCACAAAGGACTCACTTCTATGACAATCAAAAAATCTCACTGCGCTTAATAGAAAAATTACTTTGCAGTATACATGACTCCTGAACTTAAAAATTTAACATAAAAGTAGACAACTATCTACCACTTGGTAAAGAAATGTAATGTTAGATTTAATGTTAGATCATTCAGACATTCCCAAAACATGCATGGCATACCCACCAATTTTGGGACAGGGATGGTTTGCTGAACACAGTTTAATATCATGCCTATAAGCCTATATGTATCCTATAAGTCATATGGTGAAATTATGGCTTCTCTCTACTTTGTTAGGTTGTCACTGTCAAACAGTGTCAGAAATGCAATAGACAACTTTGTCTACGGTGCAGCTAAAACCCGGTCCACACATGACCTACAGTAAAACTAGTCTTTTGTTTGGCTGATACTTTTAAATTTATTTCATGTTTATCCAGGTAGAATAAACATATCTTATCTCCTCTTTATTCTCTAAAATAGCTAAGTGGGACTGAATGTTCAAAATACACTTACTTAATTGAGGCAATGAATTACCCCATTTGAATTACTAGTATCATCAAAACTTTATCATTTAACTTACCAATACAAAAGTAAAATTGCATTGAAACTAAAAGGGGGGGGGTGTATGCTGGGGACCAACTAGTGCAACAGGTCCTCGTGAAAAGTCAGTGACCATACAACTTCTCTAGGTATCTAGTCCCTAGCAGGAAGTTCATTCCATTGACATGACATAAACCCCTCCCTCAAGAAACAAAGTTTCTCGTTACATATAACATAAACTGTGACACAAAAATACTACTGTGATGACAGAGAAAGACAATCGCATTAACTTCCATTTCGGGAGGCAAAAAAAAAAAAAAAATTACATAAAATGGTCTTCATAAGTATAAAATAATTGTATTTACATATATTTAAAATTTAATATAATAAAATATAATTTATATGTTATGTTAAATGAACAAACGGAATAATAATAATAAAATCGATAAGCTAGACTTCCATACCAGTCACCTACAATGTCAACACAAATATAACTTAGATGTGAATAGATACTTATCGTTTGAAACGAAAATGATGAATGTGATAATATATAATGCATGTACCTAATTGCATTGCCTAATGCAAGGCTTATTATATGATGCATGTAATGTAATTACATTACCCCCAGTGACATGGGCTCATATGCTCATTTGATGGACTCGAAAAAGTGGCGAAGTGTGAGAAGAAAAATGCACACTGATCAACCGACAAATAAATAAATGTCCTACTTACATACTGCGTACCTAATTACTAATTATGTTCGATAAAAATATAAAATGAAATCATTTTATAAAAATGAAATTAGTTTTTAGTATCAAGAAATATTATAATGTAACCGTAACCTAAAAGGCGATTACTTATCTGTTTCTTGATGTCTATTCTCAGGGGTGCTCGGCACCCACTGTTTATTTCTCATAATCGGCGCCCCTGGCTAGGTACATATAACGATGATGTACAAATAACCAAGTAAGTACTAAAATATACTGAGAGTAATGATATAATATTTCTAAAATAAGCTAGTAAGTCATAAGTGACTTTCATTAAGAATAATCCAATTAATTACAATACACGTCTCACACCGTGGTATTATAACTGCCCCTGTTGAAGATAACATGCTTCTCATCTAAATCAGTTGCCTATCAATGAATCAAATATATTTTTACGATACGAGAATACTTGTCACACAATACTTTAAAAAATGAACGGATAGTCTAGTCAACACCTTGGGACACTCCCAGCAAGAACGTATGACTGTAGCGACAAAAAAACCTTAGGGAAAACTGAAATCAACTCATTTCTTACTATAAAAAGAAACCGCACTTGAGTTGATAGTACCAGTACTAACAATAGCGTAACAATTAATTATTGCAGCAAACTCTAAACATCTACATTATGTGAACAATAATAGAATTGCATTTCAGTTTCGGCGCGAAGTAAAATTGGGAATCAAACGAGCTTACCTGTTAAGCGAAGTCTTGATTCTAATTTTATGAGCGCCGAAACTGAAATGCAATCACCCACCCACCACTAGTTAATAGCCCCAAAGCTGCAATAATTAACCTACCTAACTCACAGTTATCCTTACAGGGAAATAGTGAATGTAAGTATGCGGTAACAAGTCTGTCCAAAAGACAGCTTGTTCCTTGTCCTATAATCTCTAAAGTAAGTGACATCTAGACGCGATGGTGTTGCCAGGATACATTGATTGTATTTTTTTATATATATCTAAACTTGCGAATCCTTTGACCCGTAATGAAAATATTACTACATTATGTGAACAATAATAGAATTGCATTTCAGTTTCGGCGCTCATAAAATTAGAATCAAGACTTCGCTTAACAGGTAAGCTCGTTTGATTCCCAATTTCATTTGATAATTAGGTTACTTCTTAAAAACTACTCCTGTTAGAATCGTGTGTTTCCTGATAGTTACAACCTGGGGATCTATAAGTTGACAGTGAATAGGTTACTTCTAGGTAAGCACGCTCCATCGTCGCCCTCATCATTACTTACCATTAGGTGAGATGGTGGGAAGTAAGTAAAATTGAGTTTATTTATTTAAACTCTACTGTACTTGGAGTGTACATAGGCGGACTTAATGCAACAAGGCATTCTCTTTCCAGTCAACCTTTGGGTTAAAAAAGACAACACTGTGGTAGGTTTGCACAATAAACAAATAACAGATACTTCAAACAGAAAAAAAAGATTTGTAATAATATAAAAAACTTTTTACAAAAAAAAATACAACCAATTTCAAAGTAAAAAAAACACTGAAAACTGCAAAATAACTAATTTTGGAAGTCGGTGTTTCTATAATCTTCTAATCTTCTAGTCTCTTCGTTATTTAACACCGACTTCCGAAATTAAAGTTATTTTGCACTTTTCAGTGTTTTTATTACTTTGAAGTCGGTTGTATTTTTTTTTCTGTAAAAAGTTTTTTATTTTACAGAAAAGAAAGAAAGAAAGGGAAAGAAAAACAGTTTATTTGCACAAACATGACACATAACTTAAATAATAATAATAATAACATACATATATAACAAATTATACAAAAAAGTTAAATTATGCGACACATTCGTGCAAAACGGCCAGCGCTCAGCAAAATGCTGGGGCTCATGTGCTGGACAGAGCCACAGCGCTGATTTTCAGCGCCAGCCGTCGTCGACGAGTCGTTGAACGACACTTTTTTACACTTTTTTACACTTTTTAGTTATGGTACCAGTACTAAAAAGTACCCCTCAGCCAAACTTAAATACCTTATAGCCAGAGTGCATTTCATGACAATTCTAATAATCTCAAACACGGTTAGATTACATTATTTATTACAGAGTCCCGGTGCCTAACTTCAGGCTTCATCATCAGATCAGTTCGATATATTCCCCCTCTACTTTCAGTCAGTCATCGACTACACGTATAAAAAAAGCAATTTTACTTGTTACGACGGTTCTGCTGAGATCCTATGAGGAGTTCTGTTCCATATCTTAGAAGTTCATGATCAAATCATAACAATATTGCTATGGGACCAACTCGGAAGCATAACCTTTCAATAAAAATAAAAAAAAATCAAAATCGGTCCACAATTGACCGAGAAATCAGTGAACATACATACAAAAATAAATAATAAAAATACATTCAGCCGAACATAGAACCTCCTCCTTTTTGAAGTCGGTTAAAAATACATATATATGCCAAAATTATAAAATATCACATTAAGAGAACTGAATAACAATTCTGACGAAGACTAAGTACCCGACCGACCGACCGAGTAGTAGACCGAGTTCATAAGACATGCTCTAAAATTCCGGAATCATAAACATGGCGATCAAATCCCATGAGTTATGAAATCGTATATTACTTATCGCACCTTGAATATATTTGAACTAAAGAATTTTATTGAAGAATCTTAATGATAAATTCATATTCACCATAATGTCATATTGAATTAAATTTAAAAAAAAAAAGAAATATTTACAATAATGTGATTAGCTTACATTTAAAAAAAAATATTTTACAAAATAGCACTGTTAAATTAATCACACAATTGTGTTTATGAGTTCCATACTAAAACTGTTAAATCCCGAGCAGTGCTACATCAGTGACTTTCTGAAGCCTACTCCCTCGGTAAAGGCTACGTCAATAAGTTTGAAAAAAAAATAGTATGTAGATTCATGTACAACATTATCAACATAATGATTTTTTCGTAAGACTTTTGCCAAAAAAAAAAAAAATTAATAACATGATTTTTTTTCGCTTGTTTTCCCTATTCCTTTCAAACGGCTTTGATCTTTAGAAATATGTTTACACAAAAAAATTGCTAGTTAAGTGTTCTTCAGAATGTACGTAGCTTATGTAAATCAATCAACATTTCGCAAAGAAAATGGGAAAATGGAGTTAAAGGTCAGCGGGCTCTATCCGCCCAGATGTTTACGGGACTATACGCCTTAAAGAAAAGAGCTTTGTTTTATAATTTCGAAAGGGAAAGCCGTGGTTCTGGAAAGGAAAGGAAAAAATCTGATACACCCTCCTGCTCAAGTCATGATTTCTCACCTTAAAAACTATCGAATACTTATGTATTTTTGGTGAGCACCACCTAAAACATAATGAGATTCTTAGACAATGATTTAGTTCAAATTCTTATATCCCGTGATTTGATGATTTCGTATTTTTTTAGACTTCGGGTAAATATACTCCCTTTCCGATCATTGGTGATCGCAAATTCCATAATGATTCTGAAACATTTTCTCGGATTTTTACGCGCGTGTGTGTTTGGTTGAACAACGCGAATAAGAAGTCCAAAAACAAAGAACCAACTTTTATCTAAGCTACTAAGACGATGTCCCAAGAATGGTAATGCGAGAACAATGTGCACACGTACACACTATCGGCTACCAAAGAGTCCTCATTTTCTTTTAAAAGGACAGTAGATAAGGTTACTAAAGGTAACTGGAGGTGGGTTGAACAACAACTACCAGTATTACTAGCTATTATTTTCGCTGAAGAATAACCTCCTTAGTGTTCCTAGTCACCTGGTAATAAAACTGAGAAAATGTCCGGGTGCTGCGTCACGTCAGTGTTTTAAATTGAAGCTATAAATTCCAGCTTGCTTTACGGTGCTTCAAAATTCAATTCTGAACTAGATACAGCTTATCCAGTTACGAATACATTACGAAAGAAAGCAGCCAGTTCCTTCATCGTTTATTACACGAGTATTTTATTATATACTTTATTGTACACCTCATAATGCGGACAGGATAAACATTTACGAAACCTAAGTGTACAATGGGCAGTCTTATCGCACAGAACAATCTTTTACAGACAACCTTAAAATGGGCTGAACGAAAGGAAATAGATTTGGGGTAGTCAATGTAAAAAGTCATAAATAATATGAATTGTAATTTTAAAATACAAATATTTCTTCCGTGTGGGGAACGAACCCACAACTCACAGTGCAGCCAGCCAATTACTCAACCACTGCGCCAATCATGCCGTCATATTAATTGATAACTGTGCTATCAGTAAATCGTTTCGGTATTGGTTGTTTATTCAAGTGACTATTAGGATCGCCTAATGACCACTTGAACGAACAGTCGTGAGGAAATATCATTTCAGTACTGTCAATATTATCGTTATTGTGTCTCAAATGGAAGGGCCGCACGCAGCCTGATGCATCCAACATGTCTTAGATGGGATTCTCGATTGATGTTGAACAAGTGTGACGGATGTTATTTTGAGGTTAGAAATTACTGTCGCCTTTTATAACTAGATGGCGTTAGTTTTGGTATGTTTACCTACAATCCATTTGTTTTTTTGTCAATTATTAATTTAACATTCAAAGTGGTGCATAATTTGGATGTCTTCAAGGCTAGAGTGTAACGTTTCAGATATTTATATTTTTGTAAATTGTTTTGGTTGTTTTTAATATGTACTGATTTAAATAAATGGTTTACTATTTCTGTCGAGGTGGCGCATGGCGTGCTGAATCCGGTCTCTACTCTTGCTTTTTTGTGTGACACGACTGGTTTTAGGAGTCAGTTGTCAACAATGTAACGAGCAACTCCGAGAAACAAAAAGTGTGTTGTGTGAAAAGTTATGTTAAAATTTAATTGCCTTCTAACAAACATGCTTAACTTAAATGGCATTAGGATCTTGCATCATATTTTTGACACAACCTGATCCTCCAACCATCTTGTATAAAACCCAACAAAATGATGAATTTTTATTGGCAGAGAAGGGAAAGTCATTTCAAAAATGAATTTATTTATTAAAACTTCATGCAACACAAAACTACAAAGGCAGACTTAATGCGTTAAGAATTCTCTACCAGTCAACCAAGGGTAGTGAAGAGAAAACATGGTAGGTGTATAAAAAAAGATTAAGAAGAACAAATGTATATATACAAGGTGCAGTTTTGAAGCTGCAAAAAATTTCAGGAGGTAATTATGTTAGTGATTCTCGACCCGAATCAATAATAAAATGAGTAGGTATTTTTTTTTATTTTTTAAAAATCGGTACGTGTGAACTACCTTTTTTAAAACGCGGCCAGTCTGATACTCGTCTTATAACCGCGCTTTCACACACACAAACACGCAAACAATAATTTCATTGATCCAAAGCAACTACTATCCCCCGCACAACACCCCTCTCTCCCAATAGCCACACCCCCGCGGCCATCGATCAATCGATTTAGTGATTTAGTGTGATTGATGTCGCCGGCGTGTGCATACGCTTGCAATATCCGCCCCGCAGGTGCGCCTTCAGTTTACGGTTGCGATATCTAGTGATAAAGATGACGGACCAATACTCCAATGTAGAGTTGGTAGAGATGGTCCGCTTGTATGCTATCAGTGGAGACAGCGTATCTCGAGCTATCGAAATGTTTAATGAACTATTCCCCAATCGGCAACGTCCATCTCAAAGGGTAATGCTGGCTGCTACGCAAAGACTCCGCGAGTTTCGGCAATTCGACGTTCCCGCGAGTTTCGTTATGCTGACGGTCGCGGCAACGAAGGCCTGCCTGTCGCCTTGCAGGAAGATATCCTGCAATACTTCCAGCGAGAGCCACGGGCCAGCACGCGGGATGCTGGTCGACGGTTTGGAGTGCACCATTCCACTGTGTGGCGGCTACTGAATAAAGAACTGCAGCATCCGTTTCATTACCGCAAAGTACAGGACCTCCACGAAGCCGATAACGCCGCGCGAGTTACATTTTGTCGCTGGTTGCTGGAACACCAAGACGCCAACATCCTGTGGACGGACGAGTGTTTATTTACTCGAGTTGGCGTCTACAATGTTCATAACGAACACTGGTGGGCTCACCGCGAACATAACCCGCGCGTGACTAAGCGGCACTCGTTCCAAGTCAGGTTCAGCCTAAATGTGTGGGCTGGCATAATAGGGGACCAACTGCTTGGACCTTATTTTATCGACGGTCACCTCACCAGTGCCACATACCTGGAGCTGTTGCAACACGTCGTCGAGGAGATGTTGGACGAGGTTACCAGCAGGACGGTGCACCTCCTCACTACGGTCGGCAAGTACGTGAGTACTTAAGTGAAAGGTTTGGCACACACTGGATTGGCCGCGGTGGTCCAGTGGCTTGGCCTCCGCGTTCTCCGGATCTCACACCCCTTGACTTTTATTTGTGGGGAGATTTAAAAAGACTAGTGTACACAGAGGAAATCACCAGTGCTACACAATTACGTGAAAAGGTAATAAAAATAAGTGCTTTCGACACTTTAAAAACGAATGTGTTTGTGCTACGTAAATTAAAAGAAAATCAGCAACGTCGTGCTAGATTGTGCCTGGAGTGTGAAGGTGGAAACTTTGAACAATACCTCCAGATAACATAAGTAGGTAATTTATTTATTTTATTTGTAGGTACATAGACAATCATTTGTAAAAAAGTTGTTAGCCGAATCAATTTGATTAGTGTACTTAAATAAGTTGATTTAAAATTTTTAACTACGCCAAAAATACCTACCTATCAGGCAAGATTCAATCACTTAAAAACCCTAACACATAAGTAGGTACCTACTAAACTAGCACAAATTATCTTGAGGTATTTTTGTCGGTCCTCAGCCCGTTAAAAAGTAGGAAGGAAAATTTCATATCAACCAACTTAATCCCTTATAAACGAAATTATTAGGTACGAAAAATTGACCTTGGGAATGAATTTACCTACAGCGCGACTGTGCCGAGTGCCTACATGCCGCTCGTACCTAAACACCGCGCGCGCGCGGCGCGTTTGATAAACGGAGCGGGAGGACATAGTCAACAACCTACATACAACATACCAACATTAGTGCGTCTCAATCACGGTCTCAGTAATAAAGCAAAACTATGGTTCAAAGTTCAAAGTTGTGCAGCAGGGACGCGAATATTGCTTACGTGATGTAAGGTTTATTGATCTCGGCCTAACAATTTTATTCATCAGCTGATAGGTAACTAAGACGTCAACGTGAACTTTTCTTTTAAAAGATTTTCGCATTGCATTGTAGTGATGCTTAAAAATGAGTTATTAATCAGCGAAATTTAAGACAATAATGTACATTATTAAATGATTATCGAATTCGAACTACATCTAAGGCTAAATTATTTCGTAGAATAAGTGGGCGGAGCCTCGTACAGGTTGATGCACTTACACACACAGTGACATGACGTGCGATAAATCGCAACGGGTGATTCTGTGTTTTTTTAAAAGTTTATTTAGAGGATTATTCTGAAAAACACTTAAAATTAGGAAAATAAAATAACAAGTATTATTGATTATTGACCAGGTATCGTATTTTTATATGATTATTTATGAGTTTTATTACAACCTCTTGAAATTTTGTGCAGTTTCAAAACTGCACCTTGTATATATAATAAACGTACATAAATAAATTTGCTTTAAACTAATATAAGTGCGAGTATTTTCTCAAGCAGACTTCACCAATAAAACTAGAATGAATACGAAAGCAACGAGTAAAATATTAAACTCTATGAAATAACCGTATAGTTCTAACTTTCCACTTTTCACAGACATTTCATAGGTCAGTTGCCTCGCCGAACCATCAAGTCTCTCAACTTTAGTATATTTTAGCATATTCCACGATAGTAAACAAAACTAATAACACCGTCAAACGTTGAGACGAGTACACTGTTTACAAAATTTCTATGCAACGCAATTTCCTTGCAGATGTGAGAATAAAACGTAATGGACATCCCAACTATTTTGGAGTTCAGGTGGAGGCAGGGGTTTGCTTGGATTTTGATAATGTTACCCTGCTACATTATCTTGTATATGCCGCAGGTTTATGACCCAAATTAGTTTTTTTTGTTTTGGCCTGTTGGTCTAGTGGTTAGTGGCCCTGACCGCTATGCCGAAGGTCGTGGGTTCGATTCCCACCCAGGACAAATGTTTGTGTGATGAGCACGATCATTTGTTCTGTGTCTGGGTATATTTTATTTATATTATGCATGTATTTAGAAATATACAAGAATGTTTATCAGTTTATTATTATTATTATTATTTATCAAAAACTTTTTAGGTTCATTTGGGTTAACCCTAGGTTAGAAGAACAGTAACCATTACTGACCAAACCAAATCCCTCTATTATTGATTATTATTTAAATTCTAATCTTTAATTCTTTATTGTACACCATGACAGCTTATAATATAAGGGGATGACAGAGTTCATGTACATAAGCGAGCTTTACTTAAAGTTGAGTATTCAAAATATCTCCTAATAAAACATAATATTTGAGAAGCCTAGGTTTCTGATCAAAAACCTGATTTTTCCATAAAACTACAACATAATTGCAAAGAGCATATTTAGATGATGAAATGGCTTGAAAAAGTAAAAAAGTAAAAAAATGCATTTTAGGTGGTAAAGCATTTAAATAAACTTTACTTATTTTTACATGTCTGATTTTTAAATATGTTAAGGTAACTATTACTTACTGGATGTTTGGTCACTACAATTTGTCTGACTACTGAAATATAACTTTGTAATAGTTACCTTAGTAACATATTTAAGAATCAGAAATGAAAAAATAAGTAAACTTCATTTATTTTTTTCGAGCTTTAAAGCGTCTGACAGAAGTTTTGGTCCATGGAAAGTGTCTGACACTTATGCTACTACTTTAGAATAATATTCTACAAAACATCTATAAAAATCAGCCATAAAAATCAGCCATAAAAATTAAAGTTAAGTAACTCTTATTTTTAGTTCCCTTTCTCACCTGGTACCTGCCCATGGGCCCCAAGGGGGAGCTCCACAAGCACACAGGTATTCAAAGCACATGAGACGCTAGATTTCATCCATGATCTTGGACTATAACTATCTTCATTGTGATATCTATGTGAGGGTGAAGTTCCGTTGGCCATTTCTGGTCTTCTTCATCAGTTCCACTTCATCAAATGTTACTTTGTGACAGTAAATGCTTAAGTTCTCGATGAAAATACCAAAATCACTATATAGTTGCCTAGAATATTTGAGGAGTTCCCTCGATTCCTCATGGACATGACCAATCTTAGGGGAAAAAAATTTTGTTCTGAGGTAACATAAAAATAAATTATAAAAAAAGTACAACCGAATTGAGAGCAGCCAAGAAAACGAATACAACTCCTTTTTTGAAGTCGGTTAAAAAAAATGTATGGTTGACTGCGTGACCAAAAGTGGCCAGATGAGATACACACCATAGAAGCTGTATTCATTTTCTTGGCTGCGTAAATTGGCAGCACTGCCATGGCGAGGTCCTATACTAGCCTAAAGCTCAGTATATGTTATACGTAATGTCCAAAGCCTGTCCGGAGGACGCACAAGTCGGACACGGTGAGTTAGTGTCCGGCACTGAGATAAATCGACTGCGGTCTTAGAAACGGAGTGCACGCTCCGAGGAATCTATTATTTATCTATTTGTTACGTGAAATGCACTGTCCGGATGTGCTCTCATTGAATAACGTTGTGTAATTGGGTTTATTCGATTGGATGATACTTTACTACTTCTTTCGTCCCTTCAAACGAGGCAAAGATAAGGAACTGTTTTTCTTTATTTGTAATGTTCGTTATAAGTCATTAACCATAGGGCTGTGATTTGCAATTTGGAAATAGAGCTCGATGTCACATCAATGCGAGTTTCGTTTTTTTTAGGGTGGAAATCCTCCAATTACTTCTCTCGCTCTAGGGTGTAGTGGGAGGGCGTGTCAAACTGTTTTACTGACTAAAAAAACACAACTGTATTCTTCAGTTGCCCTTTGCGTTCTAGGACCACGAGTTTGCAGGCGGTCGCCTCCTTGTGCGAAACATTAATGCTAAGCAAAGGAGGAGGCCGCACGTACACGCTCGAGCGAGCGGTCCTCACGACCAAGCCACCGGGATCCCGATCCCGATCCCGATTTCCGGCCACCGTAGGCGCGGGTTTGCGCACGGCGAACAATGGGTAGCTCGCCGTCTGACCGTCCGGTAACCGTCCAAACCGAGCCCAAGTCGTCGACGGCGCGTACTGTTCCAAGCGCGCCCTCAAGGAGATGTCAGCAAACCGTTGGGGCCCAGCAGGGTCGAAGACTCCTGAGGCCAAGGGTCTGCTTCTAAAAGGAAGACTCTGCCCTGGTATGAAAGGCAACGAAGAAATAGGAGAGGGTTTTTGACACACTCTCCCGTCCGCCCAAGAGCGGGGGATGTCATTGGATGATTTTCCCACCGAAAAAAAAGGACCACGAGTTTCCTTTTCAGAAAATCCCCGTAGCCCTGGCGGGCTTCGGTCCTATTGGACCTCGGTTTGCTGACATCTCTTTCAGGAGCGCGTAGAACACTACGCGCTGTAGACAACTTGGATTCGTCATCAATCATATTAGATTAATCTGTGAAAGATAAACCACATAAACGACAAATAAAACCTAATATACCCTGATAGACAGATAAAACATTTATTGGTTGCAATACAAAACTTACCTACACCAAAGCATACAAAAACCATAAAAAAATTATCACAAATATAATTATATACATCACAAATATATTTTTTCCGTTGTGGTTCCAAAACAGCAATAATACGAAAATAAAACTGGGAAAGTGCGATTCGGACTCGCGGGCACTGAGGGTTCCCTATATACAAACTTACCAATGTAAACAGTTCAATTCCTGAATGGAGTCTCCAAGATTTTTCCGAACCAAAAATTTTTTTTGCGGTTTAAAAACAAATTTACATTTTTCAGATTTTTCCTTATATTTGTGCTATAAGAACTTGCTTCATGGCGAATTTCAGGATTCTAGGTCAACGGGAAGTACTTTGAGAGTGTCGAAATACACGTTTTTTTTTTGCGATTTATAAGGCCGTATTTTTTTTTGTTGACTCAGTTTTATTTTTTCACAGCTTCAAGGGACCGCAGACCTGAATATATGGTTCTATTTTCAATACGATACCTCTACGCGTCCCCAAGATAAAGAAGGGTCTTGACAGACCGACAGACAGACAGGTAGGTAGGCAGGCAGATACAGACAGACAGACAGACGGCCGGACAACAAAGTGATCCTATTAGTTTTTTCCTTTTGAGATACGGAACCCTAAAAAGGGAAATGAAACATGTTCAAAAAATAACCAGAACCCAACTAGATTTTGTTTTGAAATAAAAACCTGTCTTGAAAGGTTCTCGCCCTTAGAAGAGCTACGAAAACAATACCGTGCCTACGTAGGAGACATAAATAAAACCATTCGCCGGGCCCACCTACAATAAATGAGGTGCTCTCACCGTATTTCAAGTACATTAAGAGGGTTCGTCTCAAGTGACACTAATTAAATATACCTAGTGACAAAATTCTATTTCACAGAACAAAATTTTACTGAAATCAGAACCGAAAATAAACGTGACTTCAAGCAATTGACTCGGAACAATGTAATTCTGAGAATCGGCAACGTTTTTGAAGTCTTGGCGTTCTAAGAAAGGTGAACTAACACATTAGGTACATCATAATCACACTTATATTACAAAGATGAAAGTCTGTGACCGATGTGTGTATATGTTTGTTACTTCTTCACATTCAAACGACTGAACGGATTTAGTTGTAATAAGGCACACGGGTAGACCATGTCTTAGAATAGCGCGTAATACCTATACATTTTATCCTGAGAGAATGTTCCAGTGGAATGACGAAGCAGCTGGTAGAAGCCAGCAATTTATAGATATTTTTCTCTCCTAAAATTGTTATGTTAGGCATTATTTACCTTAATTTCAGCCAAACAAAAACGAATGTACCATATAGAAAAAGTATGAAAAAAGTTGAGAAAACGCTTTTCATAGTATAACTGTAGCATGAAAACATGTCAAAATTTGGCATTAAAGAGGGTTGGAGACGTTCAAAATACTCAGACACCCGCCCTAAATGAATTCTATTAGATGAACCAGGAAATCATTATAAGTACCCTAGCTACATTATATTTTTTAATGTCAATTTGTTTATTTTTAAAACAAAAAAAAAAACTTCAAAGTAGGTTAGTTCAGCAGTGGCCGAGGAGGCCCTAGACATCCTACACAAATTCATAAACAACAAAGGATCATTGCCAAGGCGTATTATGGCTACCCAGTAACTGAGTTGCGAAGGACCCAGGTAGCACATCATGCAAAACATTTAGTATTTAACTGCATCGTTAACTAATTATAAACAGTAACTAAAACAAATTACCCACAAGACGATTGATGATTAACTGGACACTTATTTCGTCGGCTTTTAGTCTAACCGGACGCGGTTGAATACCAGTGTAACCAGTATTTTAATTAGACCTCCAAAACCCAGTAACTGAGCAACACGATACGCCTTGGATAGACTGATGATTCTGGTGTCTGACTACCTGTAACGACTGTCGAAAATCTACGAATGACAACCGAGACCAACAGCTTTACGTGCTTTCCGAGGCACGGGGTGTCAGTAATGTCCTAGATAAACTTAGAAAAATACTTATGAAGTGACAAATTTACAGTGGTACCTACCTGCGCGGTTTCGAACCCGCAAAACCTCATACTTAGAAGTAGGAAGGTGCCTTAATGATGAGCAGGACACATGATACTGTCGCACTCTGCGACGGTATCAGGATCTTTATTGCTTCTTGCAATGAAACACTTTTATTTCATTGATATTTGTATTGCTGGATCTTTCTATCTTATTACATCACTTTACAACGGTTGCGTCCGAACTGAAAAAACTAAACATTTTGTTGTATTCAATTTTTAAACCTATTCTAGAACAACAAAATCCTTAGAAGTACATTTTACATGCCAGTTCGTTAACCCAACTCATGCGATCTCCTTTCGATATCACAATACAATAACTACATCATGCAAGAACTTCTGCCATCCACCTGACGTAATTCTATTAGAAACTACTACGTGATGTGATGTCTCAAGTCTCAGAATTTAGAATCCCTTAAATCTCTCGGCTAAATCTAATAACATAGTTCGCCTAAACAATCTGACTATCTTTCCCGCCCTATGCCTCTTGTAACCCTCGTAAAACACAGTACACTTGTCTAACTTCAACGTAATTTTGATAGTTCTAACTTATACTGAGGACAGTCCGATGATTTTAATTAAACAAAACTTTGCTCAAATGCTTAGCCCAAAGGGACAGATGTGGCCTCCGAAACAAATTGATATTAACACATTCAGAACATAAGCTCTTGGGGTTTCTATTATTACGATTATTAGTCTTTTCATTGTCGGAATTATTGTTTGGAAAGGAAAGGGATTGCTTCAATTGTTTGGATAAAATAATTTATTTGGCTTTTTATTTGAATTATTACTGCCTGCTATTACATGGGCTATATATAGCCTATGCTATGGCTTTAAAATCGTTTATCGATAAAAAAAACGTCATTTTACTTTACACGCAGTGCAAGTTTTGTAAAATCTACTACTCAAATAATTAATTACTTTAACGAACTCTAAAAATTCAATATTATTTTTATTAATAACCTATGTTCTAGCTGGATCAAAATCTTGGTTCAAAAAGGAGGTTCCTTTCTCTGGAGCCCGGATCCTCTGAAATATTTTAATTATGTTTTTTATAAGTAGAAAATAACAATCTCTTCTGGTATATCATGGTTATGGTGGATCAGCAAGTGCTCTTCCTTTACCCTGGCTGCAAACCTTTCCAAATAATGTACAATCCTTGTCCCTACAATTAGAAACAATAAAAAAAAAATCAGATATATCGGTCGCACTCAAGCGTTGTTCCGTCATAAGACGTTAATTTTATTTACATAGATAAAAGATAAACGAAACTGTGTCATTAGTAAAAGAGACAGGTTGCTATGACAATTTTGCCTGCATAATTCTCCCAGCTACCAATCTTGGCAAATATATTCACAAGCCTAAAGATATCAGGGTAATAATATCTCGTTGTAACCTCTTTAGTAGGCACAACGTTTGATAGCACTTCATTTAATACTGCTAGTCTAGGTTGCTATGACAATTTATTTTGCCCCTAAACTTGGGGTCTGTCAAGAGTGAATAGGTTACTTCTAGGCAAGCATGATTTCGTTTAGTTCTCCATCGTCGGCCACATCATCACTTACCATCAGGTGAGATAATGGTCAAACGCGAGCCAATCAATAATAAAAAAAAATGTTCCCGGCTACCAATCTTGGCAAATAGATTTACAACCTTAAAGATATCAGGGTAATAATGTCTCTTGTCACTTCTTTAGTACACGCAACGTTTGATAGCACTTTATTAAATAATGCTGGCAGTCTAGATTGCTATGACAATTTTGCCCGCATAATGCTCCCTGCTACCAATCTTGGCAAATAGATTCACAAGCCTAAAGATATCAGGGTAATAATATCTCGTTGTCACGTCTTTAGTAGGCACAACGTTTGATAGCACTTCATTTAATAACTGCTGGCAGTCTAGCTGGTTTCTATGACCAATACTGTGGTGACCATGGAAGCCACGCTAATACTACTAACTTGCAAACAGGCAAGATATACTTTTAAGGTTTATGGTAACTAAAGCATAGTTTGTACATATTCGAAAAAATAGATTTGATTATTGTCAAACAAGAAAAGACTAAGAAAATTATATATTTTAATAAAGAATGTAACAAACAGTGCTTCTAACAATAGAATAATAGTGAATTGAACTAGAAGCCATTCATTTGCGTTCTCTCCTATCACAATACTCCCAGCTACCAAATCTTGGCAAATATATTCACAAGCCTAAAGATATCAGGGTAATAATGTCTCATTCTCGCCTCTTTAGCAGACACTACGTTTGATAGCACTTCATTTAATTATATTGCCAGTCTTCTGGGCAGGTTTCCGTGCCCAAACGACAACGATATGGTGGAGTGCTTCGACGCAAAATGTATTGAAGTCATTTATTTACAAGGAAAGTATTTACTTTACTATGACAATTGTTATAGTTCTTATTAAGAGCACCCAACCCCGATACATTTCCATACAACCGCTCGACGCTCACGTGATTATGACGTTATTGCATATCTTTCTTTAGATATTTTGGTTTCTAGGATATCACGCGGATATTAACTAGGTTTCTATTCAAATCAAAACATAAATTTGTGTAAAACTAATCCAGTAACGATCTCTGAAAATCTGCTATTATGTGTGAACTTTTTGCATTTCATTACGTACTCATAAAGTAAATAAAATATAGAAAATATAAAACAAAGTAAAGAAAATATATTACCTAACAGAAACCTCTGCACATTTGATCAAGATTCTGAATGAAATTTTGTACTTTCCTGGAATTGTGAAATATCGAGTGAGTGACGGAATTACCGAATGTCAACAGAGCCTTCAGGCGTTATCTCTCTTTATTCGCGTTTCCTCTTTAACAAACATTGCGATGGATTGCGTTGGATGAAACAAAAATCTTTGAAACTACGCTCACGTTGATTGATGATAAGACGGACCGGACCATTTAATCATCACCATTTCAGCCTAAAAAACGTCCACTATTTGACATAGGCCTCCCCAAGCGTCGCCACAACAACAGGAACAGCGACCTTGACCAGTCTTTAATATAGTAAGAATTTCCAATCTTAACAAAATTTAAGTAGATCCACTATACTTAAGCAATAGAACAACTGTTTATCTGACCACTGCAGCGTGTAAAGACATGTGTAGGCACATACAACGGAGGCATTGACCAGGCGACCGGGCTCTCTGCCAACTCTCCCGAGACCACCTCGAACCGTTAAAATATTTGGCTCAGGTATAAAATTAAAAATTTAGACTATTTTTTGAAGCCGATAAATAGTCAGTCTTCACTAAGTAATGCAAAATAATTACTATATTACTACTATGTTCTCTTCCTAGAAATCTACAGGTTTTGTTATGGTGATGATATGGCATAGTCTTTTTACATAATTATTATATATATTTTTTATTCTTTCGTGTTCGCATGGTTTATGCATCGATTAAATCTTAAGTTGAGAATTATTTAGTCTTTGATACAGCCATTTTGTTTACCGGAATGTGAATACGGATGAAACGCATTTTTAGGTTTTTTTAAGTATTTTGTAGCAAATTAGCTTTTCGGCAAGCTACGCTGAGATAGTCATTTAGTACTACATACTCAGCTCCATTTTATGGAGGTAGCGCCTGTTTTAATGATTCTTCCACGAATTTTCATTTTTCGAGAACAGAGATCCACAGACTCGAGGACCTCTGGGAGTAACCCGTGTGTCTACTCGAGATACAACTAGGAATTAATTTGCCAATAAAACAGCTACTAACTTTACTTAAAAAAAATACAGGTAGGTGGAAGTCCCCCATGCTAAGATAATATATAATAATAATAATAATAAAATTATATATAAATGAGTAAGAAGCTCCTTTGCGAGAGACTGGAGTCCGTACTAGGGAGGACCCTGTGTTACGTACGGATCTCCAGGCCCTCACCCTAAAGAATAGAAGAATAAACCTACAGGTCGATGGGAAACACCTGAGTTTGGTGCACAATTTTAAAAACATGAAGGAAGAACCAAAGAGTCGAGAAGTGGTTCTATGCGCGTGAGTTGTGCTTGTGAAAGTAAGATGGGTGCGGGCTTCATGTCGTATTGCAGTAAAGTAGTACTGACAATACTAAAGCGCCAATTACACTTCTCGATATTACAGACAGTGTTAGTCTATTTAGCGTCACACAAGAAAAAGAGCAACTTACGCCAATGTCGTGTAAAGGAATGAAACAGGACGATGAGGTAAATAGATAACTGTCTGAATATCGAGTGGTGTAATAGGCGCTTAATTGTGGTGTATTGGCTGTAATCTCAAGCATAGTGACATGCCGTGTTCGACACCTGTCAGTAGCCATCGGGCGTTCGTCTGAATCGGTTATGTAGTGCGAATATATACGTTTCGCTATGTTGATGAGCTGTAAAATATTCCAATAAGCAGTACAATACAATTAGTTTTTAAGATGACCTCAACAGAAATAAATTTCAATAATCGGAGTTCGTGCCTATAGGAACTAAGGGTCTAAGAAGACGGCTTGTATATAAAGCTGTATATCGGCTGCAGACAGCAAGCGGACTGCGCAGTCGATGGGCAGTTTCGATGCAACTACAACCAAACTGCATTATGGCATATCTACTTGATCGAAACTGCGACCAAAACAACCTTACTTAAGTAGGTATGCAGACGACGAGCAATGGGTAGCTCGTCGTCCGTCCGTCCGGCAACCGTCCGAGTAGTCGACGGTGCGTAGTATCCCAACCGCACCTCAAAGAGGTCAGCAAAACCGTGGAGGCCCAGCAGGGCCGAAGCCTACTGGGACTTCTGAAAGGGGTACTCGTGGTCCTGGGATACAAAAGGCAACTGAAGAAACATCTCATCCATGTAGGTTTTTTTAGGTGTGAAATCATTCGATGACTTCTCCCACTCTTGGGCGGAGCGTGAGGGCGTGTCAGACTTACTGACTAAAACCCACACCTGTTTCTACTTTGCTTTTGTTCCAGGCCCCCCGGGGTATACTTTCACGCAACCTAAGTAGGTATCATATCAGTTCTCCTATACCATCAATAAATATGTCTAACTACACAAAACAGTATACCATAGCATATAAAGTTAGTACAGACAACATAATCAGGAATATTTCCTAGAAAACTTTCTCGATAATATATTGAATCTACATCATAACAAGACTTCGTTGAAAATATACATATTTATCGAGCAACTAGGCAAGTACTTGAATTTAGTCTGTGGTAGGCAAAGGACTGGCGTGTTGATCTAGTAGTTAGTGGCCCTGACTGCTATGCCGGAGGTCGTGGGTTCGATTCTCATCCAGAACAAATGTTTGTGTGATGAGCATGATCATTTGTTCTGTGTCTGGGTGTAATTTTAGAAATATATATGTAAGTATGTTTATCAGTTATCTAGGACTCATAAACACAAGCTCTGCTTAGCTTGGGACTAGACGGCGCGGCGTTGTGTGCTAGTTATAGGTACTTACCTACTTACTTTGTGTTGTCACCAAACAAAATCGTTGATTACTTTCAGGCCTTGTCACATTTGTTGTTGTATCTTTCTATTCCTTTTTTGTTACAAAATGAATGTATATCGCCTTCATCATCGTATACCTCTGACTTCCGCTTACATATGTATCTAAGACCCAGGTATCACAGAACACATTTTTTTTTAACAGTAGTTGAGAAACCATAACATCCTCCCTCTCAAATTATTACTATTACGCGTCTATGAAGCTACGCGTCCGTGGTCAGTAGGCTTAAGTCTTACATAAAATCATTAAGTCTGGGCGCCATTTATACACAGATCACAAACATCCAGACGCCGAGCAAACATCAGTAGACCTTGCAAATATTTGTTCTGATGCGGTAATTGTACCCTTGACCTTGAAAACAGAAGCTGCGTCATTTGCTTAAATACTTGTAAGTAAGATTAATTTAATTCAACCCCTGTAATTAATACCTACTTGAGTTATGGGCATCATAGATATACTTGCCGAATGGAAAACTCAATTTTTATCCCATTTCTAAGTTATGAATTTGTGAAACATTAGTTTACAAATCTGGATTTTGATATTAATGAACGGTTTAACAGGTTCTTAGCATAGCATAGTCGGCCTTATAATGTTCCCACTGTTGGGACTCAGGCCTCCGCTCTAGGAGAGGGAATGGGTCGTAATCCACCACGCGGGACCAGTGCGGATTGGTGGATGTCACATGTCTTCGAATTTTTGGATCTAGGACATGCCGGTTTCCTCACGATGTTTCCTTTCACCGTTTTAAGAGCAGTGGTGTTGAAATAAATTACACAAAGTAATGCGCCTCGTTGGGTTTGAACCCGCGACCTACAACTCGTAAGTCGGGGCCGACAGAACAGGTTCTTAATTTTCCTTGCTAGTATTTCCGGCCAACAATAGAAAATGGATAAACATAAACACATAATAATCACAGTCATAATACATTTCTAATACTTCCTTCAACCCCTCAGGCTAGCCCAATGTGCTTTTGATAGTGGATTTAGAATAGAGTTCTGAATAACTGTCATAATAATTCAATGGCAGCGAATTTGAACCCCAGCTTTCCGTTCAGAGGGCCCTGGTCATTTGGGTATTTTGAATTGAAATTATATGTGACGTCTTTCCTTTGTGGGGTAGAAAGCAATTTTAGGTGGCGCTGAAAATGCATTTTATTATTAAAAGTGTTAAAGTGAAATCGCCCATCGAGTGATTTTCCTGGGAAGTCGGTGGCGCAGTGATCACGTGCTGCCATGCACAGTGAGGCTCAGGGGAGACCGTTGTTCAGTCTCCTCAGGGATGTGCTGTACAAGCATTGCAGGGTTCCGGAATTATTTAAGAGGTAACGGGACCCCCCTTCTAGGTGCCACACTAGGTAAAAATCCCACACTCCCCGCACTTGTCTCCAAACTCTGGGCGTTTTTTTGAGGTTTCCCCTCGAAAACAAAAAAAAAGGTTTTGCAACTATTTAATAGCTTCTAACCTTACCTACCCCCCCATGAGGAAAAGGGTAGTACTACTGCGCTCTAAGAAAAGTATTCTACTGCGCTCCAAAATTAAATAAGTAGAGTCAGCATAAAAAACAAACCATAAGGTTGTTTATTATAGGTACACATAATTATAGAAATATCGGTAGTATTTTTTTACCGTGGATTCATCTCGTGTACCTATCAAACTTTCAAGGTCATTTCCTAGTTACAAATTTTTATTTTTATTTTGTTTTGGTTTTAATCCAATTTTTATTTTATTTTATTTATTATGTTGTGTTGTGATTGTATTCTAGTTTAAAGTAAAATAATTCGAATCGTTATATTCAATAACATGCATAATTTATTTTTTTGCTAACACTACCTAAAATTTCTCGGAGCGCAGTGGAATCAATGTATGAATATTAAAATTACGAGAACAATGGATTTTGGAGCGCAGTGGAACTCTACCCGGGAAAAAAAGTTATTACGCCCGTTTATTGCATGTGGGTGGTGAAAAGCCGACTATCTACCTCCAAAGAGCATAATTGCGTTAAGACAATTGGGTGTCTTCAAGGGTAGAAAGAAAGACTCCTAATAAACTAGTGCTCTTTCGCCTTCAATGATTACATTACTGCTTACCATCTGGCGGGATCGCAGTCAAATACTAGAATAGATCATTAGAAAAATATGTATATACATTTACGGTAAAAGTTAATGATCTATTGTGCCCTACAAAGCTACCTACGTATCTGATTATCCACAAGTACCTATAAATAACTGCAAGAAGAATAGATCATTAGAAAAATATGTATAGACATTTACGGTAAAAGTTAATGATCTATTGTGCCCTACAAAGCTACCTACGTATCTGATTATCCACAAGTACCTATAAATAACTGCAAGATCCCCTCGTTTTAAGGCAACCCGTATTAAGCGGTCTGAAAGGTCTTCTGTTATGCTGAAAGGGGATGCAAACTTCAAACAAGGCATCCGGGAGATGGTAATCACAGCCCCTTACGAATTGAACGTATTCCTGTACTTGGAAAAGGTTCTTATACGTGTATATTCGTAAGAGTATTAAAATTTAAATTTCATGCTATATAATTATCTAAGCATAAAGGAATGGCAGCAATTCTTTGATACAAAGAAAGACAAATAAATGTTAATTGACCACATTAATTTTCAAATCAGCCCATAAAATTAATTAAATCATCATTCTTTAGTTGTGCATTTGTGTAAGTGATCTTCATGTGTAAAATTTCCAATATCGACTGTCCCTAGGTAAACTCACGAATCTGAGAATTTGTTTTTTTTCTGTTTTAAGCTTAGCATATAGGTATTTTTTATGTGCGTACTAAAAAAACGATAATTATCAGTGATTATTGCTTTTTTGAAATCGAATAATATCGGAACTTAACAGTTAAGTCGTCGTACATAAACGAAAATTAAGTATCGCGTGCATACGTGGTAGTAGTGAGTGTGGCGAGGAACTAGCAGTTTCGCGAGTGTTCGCCGCAAACCGACGCATGCCGCCGCAGTCTGATCGTGGTTTTATTTAAATTGTACAATAAGTTATAGCATTAAAAACATTGTTTTGGTATATTCTCGAAGAGTTTTCCCTGGTAAATCGGATCTTGTAGTTTCGAAATTTTTCGGCGCGGTACGTATTCAAAAAAATATCGAAAATGCCGTTTCCGATTGTGTGCGTGGAATTTTAAGTGACGCAACCTATCGATTTTGGCAGATGAGGTAAACGATCTAAAGTGCCAGTTTTAATTGATAATGTCAGTGCAGTTACGTAGTATATTATAGTAACTCATTTTTCTCTAAAACATTTTTTCTAATGATTCTTAAACCCTATCTAAATTTTAATATGAAACCAAATTTATGAACAGATATAGTCATTAACGACAAAGTTATCCATAAAATAAACTTCAAATTGCTCTCCTGAAAAGTAAGCTTTTTCAATTCCGTATAGTTGTATAGTTTACCTAGTGTCCCTAGGTAAGTTCGATATGTATATAATACCTAAGTTTTGCTGTAAGAAGAAAATCCAATTGTGGTCTCGCATCAACTGTCCTATTTTTATTATTTGTAAAAGTTGTGTACAATAAAGTATATAAGAATTGGGAATTTATTATCGCGCACTAGAAAACGCAGCGTTGGAAAGCCTCCCACATGGTGGACCGACGACCTGGTTGAGAGTCGAGAGAAAAAAAAAAGGAATTCATTATTGATCACTGTGCGCACAGCTAAGAAGTAAAAACCCCGCCGGAGTCTGTTTCAACAACCTGGTCTTTAATTTAGGTCAAGAGTGAATAGGTGTACTTCTAGGCAAGCGTGCTCCATCGCCGACCACATTATTGCTTACCACCATTTGAGATAGTGGTTAAATGCAAACCTAGTTGAATTAAGTTTAATAAGTAATTCAAAAAACTAATAGAATGCCAAACACCTACAAATACATCAAGTACTATTACAATTAAATAATAATAATAAAGTTTTTTTCTTCAAATAATAATTCATATAGAGAAAATATACTGTCAACACAAATTATAATGGTCCCATTGTCCCGGTAAACTTTAATCCTTTACAGCTAAACCTTTTGTGAAGGTAACCCAGTATGATTTTTTTATGAAATACTTAAATCCTACATTCATATTTAATAAAATATGGCAATTTCTATATTATTGGAATTTAAAAAATCCAGACTACAACTAGAATATTTTAATCATTTTGATCGGGTCCAGTCACGCAGTCTGGCTATAAATCTTGATGCGGCAGTAGGCATATAATTTTATATGATTTCCAATTTTTATTACATCATCAATTTAATGTAAACAATATACGTAACAGTATCAGAAAATGTAGAAAAAAAATAGATACTCACTTTTACATACGCCTGCAAGAATCACAATAGCAAATCGCACATGACACTACACAGCGTAACCACTATGACAATATTCGTAGGCGTTCGCGTCGCCATGCGACTGCTCCGGTCGCGCGCCCGCGTCCATCTGCCGCCGCCGCTGGGCGCACTAAGACACTGTACCTATTATAGGTAAAGATAATTCTTGGGCCTAAGCTTTGAAAGCATTTTATAACGCCTTCAAGAACGACGTGAGGAACATTGTTTTGTTATCGCAGTAATTGGTTCAATATGTATTCGTTAATAGAATCTTGACAGTTTTAAGTTAGTCTTTTTGCTTTGATCAGACCAAATACATAATAGTCAACGTGTTTTTAAAGTATTTTTCTAAATAAATCAGGTGTCATAGCTTAATTAAGTATAATGATTTGATATTTACCATAGTATTTAATTATTATAATCAACTTTTATCTAATGACATCCCCGCTCTTTTTTTGCTCTTGGATGGAGCGAGAGGGCGTGTCAGACTTTTTTTGACTAAAAACCCACTCCTGTTCCTTCTTTGCCATTGTTCTAGGGCCCCGGGGATCTCTTTCGCATCACCCATGGCCCCAGATATTATAAAGAGGTAAAGTTTGTTTTTTTGTTTGTAGGAGGTAATCTCTGAAAGTAGGTCCGATTGCTAAAATTTTAATTTTTTCAGCGATAGAAAGCTACTTTATTTTTGAGTGACTGCTATACTTAATGTACGCGGGCGAAGCTGCGGGCAAAAGCTAGTAGATAATATTTCAAATAGAAAGAAGTACCATTAAATTAAGTTACTTATAATAATTGCTTTTAATTATGCACACCTACCACAGTCCATGGGTAGTGTGAAAACGAAACCCGGGGCCCTGGGACGAAGGCAACGAAGGAACAGGAGTGGGTTTTTAGTCAGTAAAAGTCTGACACTATCTCCCGCTCCGCCCAAGACCGAGATTTGTCATTACATGATTTTCCCACCTAAAAAAAAAACCACCTACCACAGTGTCGCCCTCTTAACCCAATAGTTGACTGGTATAAAATGCCTTATGTGCCAATACTGTAAATGAAGTTTAAATAAATAAATATAGAATTTAATGACTGATCAAGACACGACAGCTCATAACAATTTGAATTTTAGATATCACAACATTATTCACAATATTACTTCATCTCACGTCAAGTTCGGCTTACAGTCGTCTGAATGAGCCTTAACAAATTGAGCTTCGAAATTGTTAAGTCTTAGTACCTACTAAACTATGCGTACCTCTTTACATCTACAGCTAAATTACAATTTAGTGAGACCACGTCTGTCCTTAAATGTAAAGGAGTTATTAGTGCTTGTTGAAATATGCTAAGCGATCTTTAATTCTATTGAATATTAGTTTGTGTTTTTAAATCGTTTGTCTTGGTATGGTCATGTGAAGAAGAGGGATGAAACGCTTGTTACTAAAAGAGTTCTGATACATGTAGATGGATGGAGAGGGAGGCCAAAGAAACGATGGATGAATTGTACGAGAAAAGAAAAGGGAGTTAGTGATAGTGTGACGGGTAAAAGGGAGTTAGTGATAGTGTGACGGGTGACAGGACAGAATGGAAGAAAAAAATGTGTTGCCCTTGTCCCATCTTGTCCTATATTACTTGGTGTCGGCCCCAAGTAATATGGGCCAAGATGGGACAATGGTAGGGAGAAGAAGAGTAGTTTTTGACTGTGGCTTCGCCCGCGTTGATAGTAGGATTTCTCCATAGTTCCTATTATTCTAAAAATTTAACTAGCGCCGATTCTCTTGTACACAGACTAAACTTACTTTAAATTATCGCTCTCTTTTACTAATCGTTAAAACTAGAAAGAGATAGCAATAGTCTTACTCTTGTCAAATTAGTTTGTGATGCATTTCTTTGTATTCTTCTGTTAATCTACACGTTTTCAAATACGTCTAAAATAAAATTGTATGGCAAACGAAATTCTGACTAATTTGAAGTTAGTGTACAAGAGAATCGGTGACAGCGCCCCTACCAAAAAGTCAGAACGAAAAAAAAAAACGTCTAAAAAGGTCGGAACAAGTTACTTTAGCAGTCTGATGTAGTAGATGGAACTTGTTTCAGTTCAATCATAGATTTGGTGCCAACTTCATTAGGCTACTCTTAGTTACTTGTTTCGAACTTGTAGTCTTTTTTGACGTCGGGTTTTTTTGACACGGCTGATCTTTTATTTCCAACTTTATATTTTAAGTAACTAGCTTAGACTAGCGGCTTCGCCCGCGTGAATGTAGATTTCTCCAGACAAACTTTGGACCTCCGTTTCATCCCCTTAGGGAGTGAATTTTGGAAAATCCTCCCTTAGTGCTAGCTTACGTCATAAAAGGACACAGAGCAAAATTTCACGATCCTAGACCCTGTAGTTACGGCTGTGCGTTGATATGTCAATCAGTCGGTTTTTCGACTTTTATATATATAGATAATTATGAAATCATCTGAGCTTCATTCTGGATACCCTAAAAGAGGCACGAAAAAAAATATACCTATTTGAAAACATATTACATATTTGAAAACGTATCATGTGACGTCAAAACTCCGCCTAAAACGGCGTTGTTTTTAATGGTTCCGAATGACGGACGAACTACTAGACCTATTGCTACTACTACCTAACTACCATGGAGTATGAGGTTTGAAGGTTCAATTGCTGGATTTTACTCGATTAATAATTCCACAGAAAAACTGCTCAGTTTATGAAATAACTCGCAGAAAAATAATATATTTAGAAAAAAGCCTAAACCACAAGCAAAAGCTACACAACTCGAAGAGGATCTGAATCTCCGACCACATCATGACATCGGTCATATAAACGTACGGAACTAACGAATCTTGTAAAATACAACTGTAATACCGTTCTTGGTTTCAAATTCTCCTAATTCAAGAAACCGACTTTATTTTCTTAATCCAATGGCAGATTGTCTTCGAATACAGTCAGAAAAGAAAGCCCACCTTTCTTTCGCTGGCTTACCATGAGAGTACAACGGTTGGCAAAGCTTTCACGTCGAAATATACCGGCGAGCTTCTATAATTAAACGCTGCTTACAACGTGCGTTGATGAGGGAGGCGAGATAAATTACGTTAGGGCCAGAATACACTGCTCTGGTGCTAGCTACAAAAGTTTCTTTTTTATGCTTTACTACGGCTGATCGAGACGTCGAATACCCATTATGTTCCTCCCGCAGAGCAATCTCCGGCTACTGTAGTCGCGGGTTTGCGGACGGCGACCTGCCCAATGCTCGTCCTATAAGGAACGAGCACGAGTTGTCGACGGCGCAAGGTGTAGCACGCGCGCATCAAAAGATGACAGCAAATCTATAGCTCACACTGCTGGACCGATACCAGCTAGGGCCAAGGGAAAACTTCTGAAAAGGAAACCCGTGGCTCCAGAACGCGAAGGGCAACGTGAAGGTGCGATTTTAGTCAGTAAACGCACCCTCCCACCCTAGAGTGAGAGAAGTCATTAGATGATTTCGCACCTCAGAAAAAAAACCTTTGGGCTTCCGTCTTTTGCGCTCTGGGGCCACGGTAATAGCTCCAAGAGAATTGGTAGGGATAATAGTACTTCAGTGTGTTTCTCTGGATTCGCTGAATTTTTGTCCTATTTCGAAAAATAATGAAATTTAAATTGGAAATTTGGGTGAAAAAAACGAGAATGCCAAACCAACTCCAAATTCTTTTAACAACAAATGTATGCGACTGCCCTTATACTAGTCATTTGCGTTACTTTGAACTGGCTATAAAGCGCATGCGCGTACCAGGTGTCGTCCAAACATTACGATACCCCTTCATGTATACTAACGAAGCTTTTATTTGTAAACATTGTAAGTGAAAGTTATTTTGGGACTTTTATGGGGTTCGGCAAGTTTCAAGTTCTGTTTGAAGTTTGAGCAATGGCTTATGAATATTGTAGTGGAAGCTTTGGAGTAAATTCGTAGTCTTTCGGAACTGTAGTTTCGATACGCTTTTAAGAGGGCCCTTCTCAATACGTCTATCGTCAACAACAAACAAAAACAAGTGGGCATGGTTTGAAAGCTTATTGTTTCATTGAATGCAATGTTCGATAAAGAGACAACGTGAAAAAAAGAAAGATCACATCTGAACACTCTGCTAGCAGTCGATAATTTCGCATTCACTCAAATATTTCACAAAACTTGTGAAACTGAACTGAACTTCCAGTAAAGCAATAACGTACTACGTGTTTTTTTAAACCCGATTACATACATGTGCAAGGTTCTTAAAGACATATTTTCTTTACTTTTTTAATAATTCATAAGTACATTATGAAGGCTTGGTTCACGCAAAATAACAGACTTGCAGTGGTATTTACTAGATTTCAATAGAAACCTAGATAATATCTCAAGCTGAATATTAATTTGTTCCCAAAATAGTTAATTTGAACGTCATGATAGTAAAAAATAAGTAACGTGAAAATAGTAGTAAGAGTGGTTGTATGGAAGTGTATCTCGGTTTGGTCGCTCTTAAGTAGTTTTTAAGGCACATGACTTAAAATTGGGAAATTATAATTATTTTAAGCGTCAAAGAAAACGATCATTAGGTAAAGCCATTCTAGGTTTTCTTGAAGAGATCGCAGAATGCGATAAACTACAATTAATTGTATGACATGTGTTTTAGTTTTAAGTTTACTTTTGTGAAAAGTTGTGAGCAGCTATTACATCGCACAGTAGGTTTGCTGGAATATGTTGCATATAGTGATAGAAGTATCTTGAAATGGTGGCGGCCTTAGCAAGAATACGGACCAAATTAAAATCATTGTTCAACTAAATCACATTGCAAGACACATGTTTATTATGCCAGCAATCCATATTGAAGAATCCACATCAAAAGGGTTGGTACTCGCACCGTTTATAAAAAGTCAAGGAGAGGAACATATCTATCTATCTATCTACCTGGGACGAGTTACATAGCTGCAGAAGGATAGAATCATGTAAGTACTTCTGAGAAACTCCGACCCAATAGGCCATATTGCATTGAGTTAGGCTTTCTCATAAGATGAAATAAAAAAATTGTATGCATATTCCCTAATAATAGGGAATTAGATTCTATTACATAATTTTTAGCTTTAATTAACTATTACGAACGAATTTTTTAAATACTTTCATCAACAACGAAGTTAAGTATAAAGCTCCAAAGCTGCTAATAAGAAAGAAGTTCGCTAATAAGAAGTTGGCTGAAGAAAGAAGAGTCCAACGTGGCCTTTGACGTCAAAGTTCATTACACCCATACAGCCGCCATAGAAAAAGACGTTGATGACGAGACAGATATATTTATTTAGAATTATGTTAAGCGTTTTTATTATTATATTCGACGTATAATTGTATATTGTCTACAAAAAGGATGATAAAATAATAAAAAATATTAACTGTAGCTGGGGATCAACTCGCGGCAAATGTCATACAATACCGACAAAATGCAATATTACTCACACCCAATATCAAATAGTGGATAATTAATTGACCTTTCTCAAGGTCTAGTCTATCTTTGTAACTTTTATCGAAATCGGTTAAGCGGTTTAAACGTGAAAGCGTAACAGACACACGATTTACTTTCGCATTTATAATATTAGTATGGAAGTATGGATTGTTATATTTCGTTTAGTTTTCTACCAATTCTGATACTGTTTTCACTATTAACATTCTATTTTTATACAAAAAAATAAAAAATAAAATAAAAAAATAAGATTAAAAAAACCGGCCAAGTGCGGGGTTCCGTACGTAGCAAAAACCGGCCAAGTGCGGGGTTCCGTACGTAGCAAAAAACGGTTTGTTGTACAGGAGCCCCCTAAAATATTCATTTGATTCTGTTTTTTAGTATTTTTTGGAATATAGCAGCAACAGAAATACATCTGTGAAAATTTCAACTGTCTTACTATCACGGTTCATGAGATACAGCCTGGTGATAGACGGACAGACAGACAGACAGACAGCGGAGTCTTAGTATTAGGGTCCCGTTTTACCCTTTGGGTACGAAACCCTAAAAAAGGCGGTAAGAATGTCGTTACTTCAATCTGATTCTGACTGTGATCGAACAATACGAGTGAGTCAGAGTACCAAACCGCTAGCCAATCTATTTCCGTATTTTCAACTGAAAATTTGAAAACTTGTTACAGGCGATAGAAACTTCAGTTGCAAACAGTATGTACACTGTTAAAGTTAGTAAGGAAATTGTAGTTTCAATATTGATTGAGTCCTGTTTAGTTTCGGCAAAGTCAAAACCTAGGTTTACTGAAACTGTATTAGTTGGTCCTTCAATATTGTTTGTTAGGCAAATTGATTTAGGAGTTATGTATACCTTTTTACCATATATCTACTAAAAGAAGAAAGATACACAGAACTTTTCACTAAGTCTATGTCAGATGACGCAAGAGTTCTATATAAATATAATAATATTTTTATTGACACTTCAAGAAAATATATTACAATCATTTAAAATAGGTAACTTTTTTTTTTTCGGTGGGATAATCATCTTATGACATCACCTGCTCTTGGGCGGAGCGGCGGGAGATAGTGTCAGACTTTTACTGACTAAAAACTCACTCCTGTTCCTTCGTTGCCTTTCGTACCTTAAAATTCAAAATTTGGCTATGATGAAGCGACATAGTCAATATTGTGACAAAGCTCCTTAATAAAGATAAAAAAAAGTCGTGTAACACCATTTATAACTCAAGAACGGCTTGACTGATTTTAATGATCTTTGCTTTATTATATTCATCTCCGCCCCGAATAGCAGAATAATTATTAAAATATAGAAAAAAAAAACGTAAAAAATAAAAATATTCAAAAATATTAACTGTCAAGTACATTGGGGTCAAACGTTCAATCATTCGTTGAATAAGGTACTGTTTCTGCTAACGCTATGATTAAAGGTGAAAGTACACTTATCCGAGCCGAACGCGTTCGAACGAATCGAAAGAAAATAATTTTTGTATTCTTTATTCTGGAGTCCTTCCGGATTCGGACGATTCGATTCTTTTAAAGAATTCTAAAATTCTTTTCTTTCCATTCGTTCGACGCGTTTGGCTCGGATAAGTGTGCGTTCACCTTTAGGCAGATATTCCCAGTGCAACGACATCTCTCTAACAAATCACGTAAACCACTGTCTACACAAAAAGTGGATGCGGCAGCAGCCGCACTTGATATGTCAACCTTCTTTGTTTTAAATTATACTTTTTTTTATATAGTATATGACAATTACAATAAATTTATAAAAGAATTGCAATTAATTGAGATTATTTAAAATGAGATTACGCGCATTTTTAATGACAAGAATGACCTAGAAAGAAAATATAAGTGACATATCTAAATTGTGACATGTTAAAAATGTAAAATAATATTTAATTCAATATGTAATTCGATTCTGGTTTCTTATGAATATGCTGTAAAAAAATAATGTATAATCATTTTAAATTACATATACTACCTAATTTGTTTACCAATCACTGGTGAAACATGTAGAACTTATGTACTGTATTAACATCCTCATTACCATGTTTCTGGCAAATTAAGTACTTTGACTTGACTTTTATAAAACAAGTATAATGTTCCCGCTGCTGGGACTCGGGCCTCCTCTCTCTAGGAGAGGGAATGGGCTGTAATCCAGCACGCGGGCCCAGTGCGGGTTGGTGGATATCACATGGTTCCTCACGATGTTTTCCTTCACCGTTTTGAGAGTAGTGGTGATGAAATAAATTACACAAAGTAATGCACCTTGCTGGGTTTGAACCCGCGACCTACAATTCGTAAGTCGGGGCCGGTACCACTCATTCAACCATTTAAGTTAGAATTATCAATTTAATAAAGAAAAAAGAAACAAATGCCGATAACATGAAATCAAACGAACCACAACCTTTCAAAGCACAAGTACATTTCCTGGCACAAAACTAAAGTGAATCGCGTGACGTATGAAGCCATAGTTTACCGAGGCACACGACTAAATAGACTATACAGGAAACAGGTCAGAAATCGGTCAGCGCCTGCGAATCGTGCTGCGTTTCACAATATCCAGTTAAGGCCCTTGCTCCCGAACAGTGCCATAAAACACTGAAGCCGCCTACTCCTCGGTAACGGCTAAATCAATTTAGATTCATTAACAACGTTATCAACATAATTTTTTCGTATGACTAATGCTTTTGCCAAAAAAAAAATAATAACAACATTATATTTTCGCTTGTTTACACAAAAAAATTGCTGGTTAAGTATTCTTCAGAATGTATATAGTTTATGTAAATCAATCAATATTTCACAAAGTAAAATAGAAATAAAGGTCAGCAGGGCTCTATGCAGGCACAGGTGGTAGTACGAGTTTGTTTACATTTAACTCCGGCCCAGATGTTCAAGGGACTATACGCCTTAACTTGGTACACGTACGGTTTACGATGTTTTTCCTTTCACATGAAAGAAACTAGAGTGAAAGGTTTCAGTAATAGTACAAAGCGGCAGCGATGGCTGATAATGCAGCTTTTAACGGAGTTATAATAGAGTAGGTAACGTTAGTTCAAATGAGTTTTATTTATAAAATAAATTTTAAATTTACGCCGTGCTGATCGGATGCGAAACGCAAGGTAACGGACGTAGAACGTTTCATGCCAAATCCAGGTCTTCGTAAACCACCCGACACCAACTCTAACGTAGCCCCCTTGTTAGAGAAATGCCACCAAAGCCAAATTGATAATGACTTCTGACTTGGAGTTTCTTGCCGGTTACTCCATAGGAAACGACCAATTTGGAACCGTGCACTAGCTTCTGACGTTTTATAAGTGCCCATGTAGGCCTATGTGAAATAAAAACGTTTTGACTTTGACTGTGACTTCCAGATCAAGCATCGTAAGTAGAGGTAGGATTGGTTACCATGGAAAACACGGCTCCCTGTCGTTTAGGGCGACGCAGGTGCTCTCGGGGCATGGCTGATTCGGGAAGTACTTGTGTCGCATAAACAGGGAGCCGGACGCTCGGTGCCATCACTGCACCGACTGTCGGGAGGACACGGCGCAACACACACTGGCAGAGTGTGCCGCATGGGAGGAGCAGCGCCGTGCCCTTGTATCTGAAGTGGGCCCCGACCTGTCGCTGCCGGCCGTCGTTCGTTCGATGGTCAGGGGCGCCGAGTCGTGGGATGCGGTGATCTCCTTCTGTGAAGACGTAATTTCGCAGAAGGAGGCTGCGGAGAGGGAGAGGGAGGCCGCGGCCACTCTCCCGTGCCGCAGCAGGCGAACCGGGCGTCGGCGGAGGGCAGACAACGCCCTCTTCCAGCCCCCATAAAGAGGTCCGGAGGGACGGCGGACTCGGGGTCGTCCGCCGTCCCCCATCCAGCAAGACCCGAGGCGGCAGCGCGTAGTGTTCCACGCGCGCCTCTATTGGACGTCGCGGGGGGAGGACACCTCACACTCCCCCCGGCTTGAGGTGGCCCGCGTAGGCGGGCCGGCACTAGCCGGGGATCATGGATGGCGTATCAGCTCCCACGATCCCCGGTCCAAGTGTGGGAGGGAACACCGAGGTGGTTTTTAGTCAGTAAGAGTCTGACAGACCCCTTCGCATGCCCCAGGCGATGGACATCCATGAGGATTTTCCACCCCGGCAACAAAAAAAAAAAAAAAAAAGGATTGGTTACCATAACACGTGTCGGAAGGATTCCGGCCACATACGTAATCAGGCCATGGATCGTGGCAGTCTCCAGTAAACTTGACGATGGGTGCGTCGCCATGTTTGTTTTGTTTTACTGACATGATAGTGTTGGCAGAAGCGACAGGAATTAAAATTACGTGGAGTGATATGAAGCGTGAAGCTCAAGACCGATTGCGATGGAGAAGTACTGTGGATACTCTTTGCCCCACGGCTAGATTTTATGTGCTTATTTTTAGGACTTTAGATCCTCAATGAATGTGTTTTTTTATTCTATTGGTGTTTTTATTTTACTGGGTATGTATATAATAATGATAAATAATATTTATTTTGCAAATAGGTTTAAAAAATCACTTACACGTCAATTTTTTTTCGTCATTTTAAACTAGATGAGGCCGATGTTTCCTAGCTGACTACCCTGAGAAGAAACACCGAAACAAACTAAAGTCAAAGTCTCTTTTAAAGTCCATCAGTATAGTAGTGATACTACATCATTGTATGTTATATTATTTGATCGATATTATAACTGTTTTTAATACACTTATTTTCCTATTACTTTTACAAAGGGTGTCAACAGCTCTGCTCTCATGCTGGAAGAGATTTCTATAGAAATATGCTGATGCATAGGGAGTAGAAAAATAGATTAATACAAAGGTAATCCTTTGTATCTATTTTTCTACTCTCTTGTCTTTTATTTTGTGTCTAGACGTGAATAGTTACATAAATAAATAGGATCTAATGTCCCAAAAATACGCACGCAAAATAAGCTACCCATTTTGGGTATGAGTTAAGCGTTGAGGTTATACAGGTAACATACTAATGATTAATAAGTATTAAGTGAAATAAGTGATGAAAAATATGATATTCTAATATTTTTTTCCATAAATTTTATTTTTAGAGCATTTCATTCCATCAGAGTTTCAACCCTGACGCCATTTAGTCTACAAAACAGCCAATAACGCAAACGCTAAACAAAGGCCCGATTGTTTTCTGAGAAAGAAAAGCACAAAAACGCGTAATAGACCGTGACGGAGGGAAAAACGGAATCACTCCTCAAACTTACATCATTAAGGAAGTTAATTAAGAAAAGGAGCTCAATCGAAAAGTTTGGGAACCCTGGATGTAACTGTGAAGTATATTTAAATAAATTATAACGGGATCATTTTAATAAGAATGAAAGAAATGCCTTATCAGATCGTTGCGTTCTCGTAAGCTGATAAAATTCTCAAAATGAATTTCTACAGGATAATCTCGAGGAATGAAAATAAGGAAGAGAACATACGACGCAGTCTTTTTTAGTACGTTTTTGGTGTCAAAATCAATATTTGTTTCATATTGAAGAAACCAACGGGCGAAGCCGCTGGCAGAAGCTGGTCATTAATATACCTATTTATACATATCTAAGTAATATGAACCATCACCGAACATCAACTCATTTTTACAGCTGGTCAAATAAATACCCAATCGAAAGACAAAAAACACTGCAGGCTTTTGGGCAGCAGGCTTGCAAGCAATGTATGAACTATTCATTGGGTCTGAATTAATTTTTTTTTTACTGTAGGTAGGCAGGTGAATCCCAAATGTTCACTAAAAGTGCCAGATGTTTAGCACCTAGAGCCGAACATGCAATCTGGCGAAAATCTGTGCGACTGACGACGATAATTTTAAAACGTTAATTTCACTTCGCTCGCCAAGTGCTTAGAAAGGTATTAAACACAATTAAAGCGACTTTTAAACAAACTGCTACGCCTTTGCAAAACTAACAGACACAACAGAAAGAAATTTATACTTGAGCTTTATTCGAAAGACAATCGAAATTTAAAAGAACAAATAGACTGACAGTACATTTACAAAATTCCCAGTCTTCAAAACCTGTCAAGTGTAATATCGTTTTGTGATAATTTTGTAATAATAAGCGTTTCGCTTCGTCGTTTATACCGCGTACATCGAAGGATTGGAACAATTTGCCTGCTGCGGTCTTCCCGTCCAACTATAATTTAGGTGTCTTCAAGGCTAGAGTGAATAGGCTCTTAATAAACTAGTGCGCCTCACCATCAATGATTGCATCGCTGCTTACCATCAGGTGGGATCGCAGTCAAGCACTGGTATATATCAATAAATAATAATAATAATAATAATAATAATAACAAGGTATTCAACAGCCTTCTTTCAGGCGGAAACAAGGTGCGCGCCTTCAACGGTTGGGTCATGCCGGTATTGATGTACTCTTTCGGCGTACTCAAATGGACTCAAACGGAACTTGACGCCCTGGATAGGAGGGTCCGCACACTGCTGACTGCATACCGAATGCATCACCCACGATCGTCGGTGATGAGACTGTATATCCCGCGGAAGTGTGGAGGTCGAGGTTTTTTAAATGCTAAGACCCTACACAACCGCGAGGTATGCAGTCTCAGGGAATATTTCCTAGCTACCGACGTGGGTATGCATCGAGATGTAGTGACAGTGGACAAGGGACTCACCCCGCTCTCTCTGGCTAACGAGAACTGGCGCAAACCGGTAGTGCTTGACACTAAAGATCGCAGGGAAGTATGGCAGAGCAAGGAACTTCACGGACGCTTTTTCCGGGCCTTTCACGGGCCCGATGTAGACCAATTGGCGTCCGTAGCCTGGTTGCGTTTCGGTGACCTCTTTGGGGAAACCGACGGTTTTGTCTGTGCAATTATGGACGAAGTTATCATGACGAATAACTACCGGAGATTTATTGTGAAGGACGGCACGGTTGACATCTGTCGGGCATGTCACCGTCCGGGAGAATCACTTCGTCACATTATCTCTGGTTGTTCTCGTCTAGCTAACGGAGAGTACTTGCATAGACACAACCTTGTAGCCAGGATTATCCATCAGCAACTTGCTCTGAAATACTCTCTTGTGGAATCGGAAGTGCCGTACTACAGGTATGAGCCCGGCCCAGTTCTTGATAATGGTCATATCACTTTGTACTGGGATCGGCCCATCATCACTGACAGGACTATTGTAGCCAATAAGCCTGATATAGTGGTGGTGGACCGAAGCGAGAGGCGTGCAATGATTGTTGACATATCCGTTCCGCATGACGAGAACCTCGTGAAAGCCGAGAAAGATAAACAAATCAAGTATATTGACTTGGCTCGCGAGGTTGTCGACATGTGGGATGTGGACTCAGCGATCATTGTACCGATAGTCATGTCAGCCAATGGCTTAATAGCCAAGAGCCTCGACCAACACCTTAGGAGGCTCGCGTTAGGCGGCTGGATCAAGGCCTTGATTCAGAAAGCGGTACTCCTGGACACGGCTCGTATCGTTAGGAGGTTCCTTTCTCTGGAGCCCTGACCGCCGGTAGCTTGGACCCTGTTCCCGATACCGGTGGGGTACTATTTTTTATATTTTTAAATGTTTTTTTTTATATATGTTTTAAGAAATATTTAAAAATGTACAAAATGTGTATATAAAGTAAATAAAGGAAATAATAATAAATCCGCAGGGCAGTTTTGTGGCGAACTGTTGGGCATTAGCGACCCCACGGACCCGATCTCCCGGGAAAATTCTTGTTCTTCATCTCCGGCTTGCCTTTATTGGCCGGCCGTAGTGAACACTGACGAGGAACAGAGCTCCCACCTCTCTCTTGCCTTTATTGGCTGGCTTGAGTGGAGATTCGCAAGAGCAAACGTGCTCGGGAGAAGGATGTATAATCCAGTAAGGTGCTGGTAGGGATCTTGACCGTACTTCCGGTCCTGATAGCCGTGGTATATCTCTCCACTCCTTAAGCACCTCAGGATATGTTGCCCTCTTGTTGCTACGTCACTTCGTGCTAGCGACCGTTTATGGGGGCCCATTTATTGAGTGTGCAAGTCACCCCCTGCCTTTTGTCGATGGATATTAATAACATTGTTTAGGCAGGGGCCATAGTCTTAACATAGTTCCTGGTAACCAGTCCACTTAAGACTCCAAAAACCATAGCCTTATATCTCAGTTTTCCATATGTCGCAATAGTTTCCCACCAACCGGGGGTTGTCCTTGGATGCACTAGCATAGTGCGTACAGGGATAATCACCGGTTCGTACCACTTTCCATTAAAAGCGTCTAAAAGGGCCTCTGCGAGTTGGTTTCGGCTCCTCGTACGCCTTCCAAAGGTCCAGGACCTTAGGGTGCTGAGATAAGTAAATGTATAAAAATAATAATAATAATTACAGTAGAAGACGTAAACCTTGCCCCCCCCGGTCCAATGACTGCATAGTTGTGTATGATTAGGATTGAATGGGTCTATAGGCGAAAGTATGCGGCAACTGTTAAAAAAGCGATGTCTCACTCCTCAAAGAGGGGACTTACCGGGCAATAATAATAATTACAGTAGAAGACGTAAACCTTGCCCCTCCCCCGGGCCAATGACTGCATAGTTGTGTATGATTAGGATTGAATGGGTCTATAGGCGAAAGTATGCGGCAACTGTTAAAAAAGCGATGTCTCACTCCTCAAAGAGGGGACTTACTGCTATAATTATCGCGTAGGCAGCACTAGGTTGCGACAGTCGCTGTCGCCATATTGCCATGAAATCTCGCCGGGACACTGTCCGCTGCGAGTTTCGCCCCGGGCGGCGTCGCATTTCCAAGCGCAAATCGTGCATGCGTGCAGAGTTGCCTCCAGATCCCATGGTAGCAAGCAGGCCGGCAAGGAGTCTCGCCGCTTCACAAGAGACCGTGCGGTATCCCCGCAGCATCCAGATGGCCATGAACCTCTGGCACGTGTTCACCTTTGCCGCCGGTGGCTTTTACAGCGACGCGGCGACGGCGCCCACACCCGCGTTCCTGTGATTTCTTTAGTTCGACTGGTGCCGGTGGTTGGTTCATCTGTAGTGTTATTTAATACTCACACTTGTTTTTATTATCGGACTTAGGTACATTTGTGAGGTATTGGGGAGTTGATTTCGCCAGCAGGGCACAAATGAGAACGGCAGAAGGGTGTGTTTGCCTAAAGTAAGATATTACGCTAAGATGCTGTAGTACTTCCCTTGTATAATGACGTTCACTTTATAAAATCTTATTTATCTCCCGTGACCGTGATCTTATTTATCTCCCGTGACCGTGATCTTATTTATCTCCCGTGACCGTGATCTTATTTATCTCACTGAACCTCCTGGATGAGAAGTGGCATGTGAAGCTCAATTTGCGCGATGCATCATTTTGTAGCTTAGTTCCTACGTGACGTCATAGATTTTTACTCATTCTCCGGCAAAAAAAGAAAGAAATTGTTTACTCTTATCATTTTTTTGAAAACTTAGAAATTCATTGTCTTTATGATTTTTTCCTTTGTATACACACGTCATTACCTAGCTGGATGCCAAATTTGAACTTTCTAGGTTATCTCAAAGATATGTCAGTCAGATTCAACTAGCGCATATTGACATATGCACGAGCAATATTAATATTGAGGTTCGGTCTTACAATGCATTGCCAGTTGCGATGCATAAAATTGACACCTTATATTATAACGTTGACCCCTTTATAGATACCTAAGACTCATTGAAAGCTGACGATGACGAACCAACAAGTCAGTCTGCCACAATGGCGATGAAAACCCGAACAGGCGAGCAGCCACAACGACCCGGGCTAAGCTTAATTACAACCGGGGGATTAAGCCGGGACATATTTGCGTTGCCTGCTCAAAATTAGGGCACGCTAGGGATTTCTTATTTAATTTATTCGTGCCCGTGAAGAATGTCGGTTCGTGTCAGGAGGATGCTGGTTTATATGTTTTTTGTTGCCTCTTTTTTTTAGCAAGGTAAAATTTTACTATCTATGGAAGAAATTGTATATCACACTAATATTGTAAAGGTGATTTTTTTTTTCTTTAGCTTGAAAGGCTGAACGGATGTGAATATTCGCCACGGGTAAACCATGTCCTTTAATAGCACATATGATACTTTTTAATCCACTAGTACGTTCTCTTAAGAGCGTCCAACTCGATGTACATTTTCATACAACCGCTCTTACATGCGATTATGATGTTATTACACATTTTTCATTAGATATTTTGGATACACAGCTATCTTGTGGATATTATCTAGGCTTCTATTGAAATCAATTTATTTTGTGTAAAACTAATCCAGTAAAGAACTCTGAAAATCTGCTATCTTGCATAAATTTTGACTCTTCATAATTTACTCAAAAATTTAAAAAGTCAAAAATTTAAAAAGTCAAAAAAGTATAACCAGAAGCCAGATAGATAGACACACAGACGGGATAGATAGATAGACACACAGACGGGATGACACATAGATAGATAGACACACAGACGGGATAGATAGATAGACACACAGATAGGATAGATAAGATAGACACACAGACGGGATAGATAGATAGATAGACACACAGACGGGATAGATAGATAGATAGACACACAGACGGGATAGATAGATAGATAGACACACAGACGGGATAGATAGATAGACACACAGACGGGATAGATAGATAGACACACAGACGGGATAGATAGATAGACACACAGACGGGATAGATAGATAGACACACAGACGGGATAGATAGATAGACACACAGACGGGATAGATAGATAGACACACAGACGGGATAGATAGATAGACACACAGACGGGATAGATAGATAGACACACAGACGGGATAGATAGACACACAGACGGGATAGATAGATAGACACACAGACGGGATAGATAGATAGATAGACAGACAGACGGGATAGATAGATAGATAGATAGACAGACAGACGGGATAGATAGATAGATAGATAGATAGACAGACAGACGGATAGTTGGAGTCGTAGGAGTCCCGTTTTACCCCTTGGGTAAGGAACCCTAAAAGTCAAAACTCGTACAAAGAAATTTTTTTCCAAAATCTATGGGACAGTCAGGATCCTTGACCAATATTGCTATATTTCATTCAAATTAATACGATCTCATCACAAAGTTTTATTACAAAAAACTTGACTTTGTATATTTTTCGAGCATTTCTCGCCATTTTCTTTTGAAGTTTGTTTTTTGTTATCTTTTGTTCCACAATCTTATTTGTATGAGATTTGCCTTGTTGATTATGGTGAAAATGACGACTGTATAATATTATACGTGCCTATGGAAATGTGCCGTTATTTTGAGTATTATTGGAAAAAATGTTTCAGAAGCATAAACATATTCATCGTAGGGCATTGGCTTGCGGACGGCGATAGGTAGCTCGTCATCCGGACCGAGCTCATGTCGTCGACGGCGCATAGTGTGTTCCACGCACGCCTCAAATATCATATCTGTGACAGCAAACCGTAGGGGCCCAGCAGAGTCGAAGCCTACTACTGGGACCATGGGTTGTGCGAAAGAGAACCCCGGGATCCTGAAACGCAAGGCAAAAAGGATACAGGAGTTGGTTTTAGTGAGTACAAATCTGACACGCCCTCGCGCTCCACCCAAGAGTGCGAGAAGTCATTGGATGATTTCCCACCTTTTTTTTTAGGTGGGAAAATCATCTATTGACAAATCTCTCTTTGGCGGAGCGTGAAATATTGTCAGACTTTTACTGACTAAAAACCCACTCCTGTTCCTTCTTTGCCTTCGTCCCAGGGCCCCGGGTTTCACTTTCACACTACCCGTGGCCCCAGTAGGCTTTGACCCTTCTGGGTCTACGGTGACCGGAAATCGGGATCGGAATCCCGGCGGCGATTGGGGCGTGAGGACTGTTGCCTCACGTGATCGGCCGCATCCTTTGCTAGCATTACTGCTTCGCAGAAGGATGATCTGTACCAAGGCTCAAGGCTCGGCGCGAGAGATCGCCGCCGCCGATCAAATTTTGTACAGAATGTTGCTTCTCTACGGGTTCTTTTTAATGTTCATCTTTCCGAAGCTACCAGACAAGCCGCGGCCTGGAAGAGAAGAGAAATAATGGGTAATAATATGAATAATCTATGTAGTATGTAGTCTTTTCAACTAACTTCAGCCCCCACGAGGACACGGCGTTGCTCTGCCCAAGCGGGGCACACCACCGTGTGCTCCACCGTGTGCTCCACCGTGTGCTCCACCGTGTGCTCCACCGTGTGCTCCACCGTGTGCTCCACCGTGTGCTCCACCGTGTGCTCCACCGTGTGCTCCACCGTGTGCTCCACCGTGTGCTCCACCGTGTGCTCCACCGTGTGCTCCACCGTGTGCTCCGGGCGGTCCACACAGTAAAAGAAAGAAATAAAAAGAAAAAAGAAAAAAGAAAAATGACAGTGGCGCCACCGGGGCGTCGCTTCCGCATGAATCCGGTGCAGGAACTTCCCGAACTTACCGTGTTCGGTGAGGAGCTGCATCATATGGAAGGTGAGGACGCCGTGAGGACGCCGTGAGGTCTTTACAACCACGCCTGGACTTACCGCCATAATTGTGGCGTGCGCAATGATTTCCCATATATAAATATAACCCTTACTTAAACTAAAAATTGATTCAAGTGTATTTGTGTGATAATTTTGCTTTTTAAGTGCACAGCTTTCTACATCCTTATATATAATTTCAACATTAACGAAGTAACCAATATTTAATACAGTGTAGATTCTTTGATTGTTTTCTTTTTAGAAGTCCATACCCAAAGGTTAAACGGGAGCCTATTACGTCTCCGCTGTCCGTCCGTCTGTCTGTCCATCTTGTCACCAGGCTATATCATAAACCGTGATAGACAGTTGAAATTTTCACAGATGATTTATTTCTGTTGCCACTAAAACAACAAATATAAAGAAAAAACAGAATAAAATAAATATTTAAGGGAGCTCCTATACAAAAAACATTACTTTCTTGACGTTTTTTGGTACGGTACGGAACCTGAGATTCTTGCAAGTTTTTCTCCATAACTGATCGATATTAATAACAATATCCAAAAGTGCCAGTAAATGTTTTTATTGAAATAATTGTTCAATTTTTGTAATTTAAACGTAAATAATAATAAAATTATTACATGCGTCATGTTTTAAATTAAATTTATTTACGAATCGTGAACGAAAAACTTTAGGAATCTAGTTGTTCATTCCCATACAACAACGTGATTTTTTGCCGTTTTGTGCTACGGATGGCTCGGAACCCTTCGTGCGCGAGTCTTACCATTTCTGCTCTAGTTTAACGCCGCACTCACAATAACTTTCAGAAAAAGACCATCTAAATATACAAAGTCTAAAATTGTACAAAGTTTAACAAGAAGAAAGAGCGCCTTTTCAACCAAAGAAGGAACATTGTGTTGAACTTCCCACTTCATTTAAAACCACAGGGGACGCATTCACACAGTTAATTTCGACTCAACACTCAACTTTCAACCAATTCCTATGTTAATAAAGGAGTACAGAAAATTATAGGGTGACGACACGACTGCCTTGTTGGTTTGTATGTCTAAGTTATAAGTGGAAGAAAAGGGGGGTTTCTGTTGAATTTTAATTAAATTCATGTATAGAATAACGATTTTAAAAGATACCATGTAACGAGAGTTTTCAAGGTATGTAACAAGGTAATTTGATAAATAAAATTATAATCTTTATATATAAAAGCGAAATACCACTCACTGATAAATTACGAAATCTCAGAAACCTATAACACCTACAAACTTAAAATTTGTCAGGTAGGTTCCTTATAGGGTGTGTGTAGGGATTTTCCGAAATTCACCCCCTAATGGGTTGAAACGGGGTCCAAAATTTGTATGGAGAAACCTACTTTCACGCGGGCGGACCCGCTGGCAGAAGCTAGTAATAATATAAGTGCCCCGAACAACATCTGAAGAGGCTCTCGTTAGGCAGCTGGATCAAGTGCCTGATTCAGAAAGCAGTACTCCTGGACACGGCGCACAATGTTAAGAGATTCTTCTCTTAGGAGCTTTGACCACCGGTAGCTTGGACCCTGTTCCCGATGCCGGTGGGCTACTATATTTTATATTTTTAGATGATTTTTTTAAAGTAATATTTTGAAAATGGAAATAATATGCTGTTATGGTAACGCCAACACAACAAGCGGTACGAAGTTCGCCGGGTCAGCTAGCAAATTAATAAAATTAAAAGAATTACAACATACAAAAAATCTGCTTACAATTATATTTCGATTACCGAAAACATTATCCTGGAAATAAATCGTGACCTTTGAACTTAACGCTGAGTAAAATCCTTCTCATAATAAATTTTATTCGATTCAATTGATACGAATAATCGGACTCGTAAATCGAAAACCCATTCGAGTCACGTCACTACGTATTGTTGAGAGTTATAAACCCTTCCATTTCAACTAAGTATTTAAGTTTTTATGTGTACCTTTTGTGAATTATTTGCTTGGAAGTTAGTGCCGTAACTAGGGCAATGCCAGCGGTGCTCAGGGTCAGGGTGCAGGTCCTGGAGGGGCGCAGCGGAGACATTATTCAAATCTCCAATTCTGTTGGTGCTCAGAGGGGCCCTACCACGAGCTGTTAACGAGCTCCGTTTGACGATCAACACTGAGCTCAAGGAATGGAGCTATATAGGGTGTATAGATCCATCTATGTCAGGGCCCAGGGCTCGAGCACCCACAAAATAATAATTAGTGGTAGTGGTAGTGGATGTGTGTTTGAAGCATCACGTCATGCGTATTTTTACATCTAGTCGTGTTTCCTTTTACTGTCCAAACTGCATACAATTAAGAGGGGGGGTGGCTATAGAAGCTCGCACCGGGCGTTTAAAAGGCTAGTTACGGCACTGTTAGGAGTTAAAACCTGGGCTGTGGGGTCCTAGAACTCGAAGGACTACACAAGGAACACATGTGTGTTTCAGTCAGTCTTCTTTTTTTCGAATCGATGGTAAGCTCATTAAACTGTTTGGGCCGAGTAGGTGGCTACGTTAACTGCAGCATCGGTGGCACTCATTAAATCTTCCAAAGTGTAGGTGTATGGGTACTTGTGGCATCTAACGTGCGGCTCATGTTGTGAACTGGGACACCGCTCTGACATAGAGTATCCGACGGGTCTATAAAACCCGTATAAGTTTTAGTAAAATTCTGACACTCCCTCTCACCACTCAGAGGGAAGGGGTTAAAACTTGTTTTCAAGACCTTTGTTCGTTCATTGTAAATCAATTCGAGAAACTAAATACTTCATTGATTATGACAGTATTTCGCGAAAATGTTATTACTACACTGTCAAAGATTAACCGAAATGGAATTTATTTTCGAATCCGTTTACAGTGAATTTGGAAATGTCACGTTGTTATTACTCATGAAATTGACGGGTAAACTAATAGAAATGTCTATTCTGAACAACAAGCAGTAAGTAGAATTGTCCTTTGTCAGATAAAATGTCTGATAAGACACGAACGAAATAGGCGATATTAGTGTCCAAATGTTTTGTTTGGGATAAAGGAGATGTAGTTGTATTGATAGGCTCACGCTTGACCGCTATCTCACCTGATGGCAAGCGATGATGTGGTCGAAGTTGAAGTGGGAATACATCCAATGACTTCTCCCTCTCTAGGGTAGAGTGTGTGTCTATTACTGACTAAAAACCCACCTAGTTCTCAGATACCAACGTCCCCGAACGTTCCCGCAGCTCTAGCAGGCATCGGCCATCCTAATTGAGGCGCGCGTGGAACACTACGCGCTGGCGCCGTCGACGAATCGGGTTCGGTCCAGTCGGTTACCGGGCGGACGGAAGGTGAAAAACAATGAGAATAGGTTTCTAGTCACGTCTTTATTTTTTTGGCCCACAAGTTAATAAACAGCTAGGAATTACAAGTGCTTTTAAACGAGACAAAATGGCGCCCTAAAGTAGTGTTAGTAGAACTTGTTGGTTTTAAACTCTTGTAAGCTCTTATGAGGTAGGATCTAATAGGTAATAAGTAAAGAAGTTTCGCTTCCAAAATGAATAAATACCTTACTAGAATTTTCCAGTAATTTCGGCTAAATGTCAACAATCCAGTTACAATCTAGCAAAAATAAAACTTCTTTTGTGAAGTTATCCACAGCTGATTTACAAATTTAATTTATAATTTTAAATCTAAAGTAGGGGTTAATAAGGCCCTACCACGAGCCTTCAATGGGATCCATTTGACGACGAGCTATATAGGGTATACAGCTCCATTCCTCTTTCTCACTCTCGTACGACTGATTCTTTGAAAGATTCGCACCGTTTTCTTTCCGTGGGAAACCATCCAATTACTTCTCCCACTCTTAGATGAAGTGAGAGGGCCATGTCAGACTTTTACCGACTAAAACCACACCTATGTTCTTTCAGTTGCTGTTTGTGTTCTATGACCATGAGTTTCTTCCTTTTCAGAAAATCCCCGTGGATTCAAAAGGAACACGAGGTAAAGTATGCATTGGATTTTAGTTAGTAAACTGACACTCCCTCTCACTCTACCGAGAGCGGGAGAAGTTATTTGATATTTTCCCACCCTAAAGATAGTAGATGTTTCATTTTTAATTAATTACCAACAGTTGATGTACACATAAAATAATTGCTATGCAGAACACATCCTCATCCCAAAAATAAATAATTCGCTCTTTTAGTCGAATGAACAATTTAAAATGTTAATATCCGGCTCATCCCCGTCTCTCTCAAGGAGGTAATTAATGTTCAGATAATAAGTTAAGTACGAAAACATTAACGGAATTTATAAGACGAGATTCATAAGCCTTCAAGAACGGGGCCCTCATAATTGGGAAATTTTTTACGGGAATTTGTTACGGCGGTACGAGTACTTTTGGTGAATTGCTTGAGGATCCCCTACCTACTTGTGTTTGAATTGCTTTGTTTTTGCTGCAGTAGAACTGCTTTCAAGATGGTAGGTTTTAAGGGGCTGTTAAGTATAAAACCAAGCAAAGTTCTGACTTGAGCTACACGATGATTAATAAATGCTTGCAGTGTCCTTGCAGTGTCCCTACAGTCTCTATACTCCATTAGCAATAAGATTAGATATTTAACCAATCCTTTTTTACTATCCGTTCATCCGCGAATGTGAATAGAGTAGACAGTGTTTACGCCTCCGTTAATACCCCTCGGGCGCCCCGGGGGTATTATTATTACGTCATTGCGCGTTTTTACGTAAATCACCAAAAAAAAAATGAAATAATAAACTTTTTCTGGATTTTTATAGGAAAAACAAATATATAGAAACCAAAATTTTCTGCTAAAAAAAATCGTACAAACGTTTGTACAAAACTACAATTAAGAGTTTTTCAAGGTCATTCAAGTTGTACAGACGTATGTACAATCGGCGCTCGAGGAGTTAAGAAGTGCAGTGTGCGTGGTTTATTGCCTTTCCAAAGGACAAGGCGCCCGCGCCATGTGTTTATTATTCGTCCACCAATTTTTTTTTTTTACAAGAGTGGGTTTTTAGTCAGTAAAAGTCTGACACTATCTCGACGAAAAAAAAAGTTTGACTATCGGTTTATTTATATTATTCTTCTTGATGTGAGGAAGCTGCAGAGTGACATTTATAGCTGCATTGACGAACTTCTCAGCAGCTTCTAATGTTTTGACTATCGGTCCCAGAGGCGCGCGCGAAACAGCACGCGCCGTCGACGACCCGGGCTCGGTCCGGACGGTCACCGGACGATAACCGATAGTCAAATTAGAAGCTGCTGAGAAGTTCGTCAATGCAGCTATAAATGGTCCTCTTAATAATTACAGTGTCAGAATGAACAGAATTAACAATCTAGGACCGATCTCTTCAAAGAATTAAGGAGATCAAAAGGTGAATTTCTGTAAGATCAAAATTGTGCGGTCAAGGCTAATTTATTAGGATCTTATTATTTGCTACAGTCCAGCCTAGGGATGGAGCTTATCAATAAGAAGAGCTCATAATCTCCAGATGAAGGAGAGGGATCTTCCGCCTGGGGCAGGAAAACAATGTCACATTTAATTATTAAGACTAAGATTATTCTTTAATTCTTCTGCTCTTTCCAGATTTTTATCCTCCTTCGTTTTAATATAGATTTATGTTTCTTTAATATTCGTAAATATTGTGTCCAAGCCTATCTTCATAAACATCAGATTCTAAAAAGCACCTCGAGCCAAAGCTACAGCCTTCACAGTACAACCTCATGTAACCTTTACACTTCAGTACACACTCTCTGGGTTTTGTCCACCCTGCTTTGCTGATTTTTTTTTGTTTTGTTTAATTTTTAATTTATTTATTTATTGATTAATTTATTGATTTATTTATTGATTTATTTATTGATTTATTTATTGATTAATTTATTGATTAATTTATTGATTAATTTATTGATTAATTTATTGATTAATTTATTGATTAATTTATTGATTAATTTATTGATTAATTTATTGATTAATTTATTGATTAATTTATTGATTAATTTATTGATTAATTTATTGATTAATTTATTGATTAATTTATTGATTAATTTATTGATTAATTTATTGATTAATTTATTGATTAATTTATTGATTAATTTATTGATTAATTTATTTAAATAATTTATTTAAATAATTTATTGATTAATTTATTGATTAATTTATTGATTAATTTATTGATTAAATTTATTGATTTATTTATTGATTTATTTATTTATTAAATCTTCATGCAACAACACAAAGGTGCAAAGGCGGACTTAATGCCTTAGACATTCTCTAGCAGACAACCAAGGGTACTGAAGAGAAAACATGACAGGTGCATCAAAAAAAGAAAAGATTAATAAGAAAACAAGGATACAAATGTATGTATATATATTTAATATACTACTACTTAGATATGTCCGTCCTAATGTCAAGAGGATGCACATTCCAAAGAAGTATGGACTGTTTACGAAAGGAAGTATGAAGAAAATATATGTATAACTGAAGATAACATATTATATAATGGTACTAGCTTTTGCCCGCGGCTTCGCTCCCGTCAACTGACTACTATATCCAACTCTACCCTACACTACCCTACACTACCCTACACTACCCTACTCTACCCTACTCTACCCTACTCTACCCTACTCTACCCTACTCTACCCTACTCTACCCTACTCTACCCTACTCTACCCTACTCTACCCTACTCTACCCTACTCTACCCTACTCTACCCTACTCTACCCTACTCTACCCTACTCTACCCTACTCTACCCTACTCTACCCTACTCTACCCTACTCTACCCTACTCTACCCTACTCTACCCTACTCTACCCTACTCTACCCTACTCTACCCTACTCTACCCTACTCTACCCTACTCTACCCTACTCTACCCTACTCTACCCTACTCTACCCTACTCTACCCTACTCTACCCTACTCTACCCTACTCTACCCTACTCTACCCTACTCTACCCTACTCTACCCTACTCTACCCTACTCTACCCTACTCTACCCTACTCTAAAAAAAAAAAAAAAAAAAAGTAAAGTAAAGTATCCTATGTCCGTCTCCTGGTTCTAAGCTACCTCCCTGCCAATTTTCAGCTAAATCGGTTCAGCCGTTCTTGAGTTATAAGTGAAGTAACTAACACGACTTTCTTTTATATATATAGATTTGTTCGGTAGGTTAGGTGAGATGATACCGTCAATCAAAACCCAATTGAGTTTCTCTGTAATAAAAGAGTTATATTTGTTATTTACATGTTTGTTCGACACTAATTCCAACATATAACATTAAATTAACTATAAAAACCTTACCTGTAATAAAAGAAACGACATTTAATGCTTATAATTGCAATATCAATTCTTATTTCCTAACTAACAAGTAATAGTTTTCACAATTGTTCTAACACGGCCACAGATACAATAAATGCCGGCGACATTGCGTTTGCTACCGTAATGGCAGTAGTAGCGCGGCCTGAATTCTAATTAAAGGAAATATATGTTCTTTACACATATATGAGAAGGACAAAGCAGTAGAAGATACTACGAGTACTACTACTACTTAAGTACGTACTTGCGTACTTTTTCTATATACTATTATATTGATAGCTCTCTAACATTCGCTCAGTTAATTTTTACGTTACAACCGTGTGTAAAAGTACAAAAATAATTCACTTTCAACATAATATACAATGTAAATATACTCGTATAATAAATCCGGCAATAGAAAATCAACCTTACTTCGAAACCAAGCTAACTCAGTTTCGGTATCGCTTATACCAAAAATTTTGTATAAACAAAATTCGATAAGATTACGAAGGACGGGTTTAGAGTTTATTCTACACGTCATTGGTTTTACTCGATTATGGAAACATAAAACAACAGTCAGTCTTCAAAACATCGACCACTTCGCCTAGTAAATCGCTCCTACCTTTTCTAACTGAAAATATTTCTCTAACACTCGCAAAAATACAACTTCAAATCCAACAGCGTTTGGCCGGTTGCCACACAGTTTTCCCGTCTCACTGGGCTGGACCTCGGCAGATCAATCACTCACTTAATCTGCTACATAGCTATATTTCCCTTGGGATCCATCCCCTCATGCTGTGACTTCGAATTAACTTTTGTTAATTGCGCCAAAATTCGTTAAAGATGCAGCAACGATTAATCTTGGTTTTACGATCATTTTGTTAGGTGTTTGTGGAAATCAACAGTTGTACACCAAAAACACCAAAACAAAAACAACGAACAAACAACCAGGAATAAAACTCCTGCATCGTGGGTGCGTTCACAAATAGGGTAAATTACATACACAAGAAACCCAGACCCGAAACACTTATCTGTAGGCCATACAAATATTTGTCCCGTGCAGGAATCAAATCCACGACACGCATTGCAGCCGTCCGTCGCTCAACAACTACGCCAAGCCACCGTGCCGTCAAAAACATGTGTCGTCAAAAAATCGAGCCAACAAAAAACTCGAGCCAACAAAAAACTTGAGCCGACAAAAAACTCGAGCCGACAAAAAACTCGAGCCGACAAAAAACTCGAGCCGACAAAAAACTCGAGCCGACAAAAACTCGAGCCGTCAAAAGCCCGTGCCGCCATTGTATTGAGCCATGTTTTTTTTAAGTGTGCAAAACATCACACGACAGAATTGTAAGCTTCATCGCGACAGAATTGTAAGCTTCATCGCGACAGAATTGTAAGCTTCATCGCGACAGAATTGTAAGCTTCATCGCGACAGAATTGTAAGCTTCATCGCGACAGAATTGTAAGCTTCATCGCGACAGAATTGTAAGCTTCATCGCGACAGAATTGTAAGCTTCATCGCGACAGAATTGTAAGCTTCATCGCGACAGAATTGTAAGCTTCATCGCGACAGAATTGTAAGCTTCATCGCGACAGAATTGTAAGCTTCATCGCGACAGAATTGTAAGCTTCATCGCGACAGAATTGTAAGCTTCATCGCGACAGAATTGTAAGCTTCATCGCGACAGAATTGTAAGCTTCATCGCGACAGAATTGTAAGCTTCATCGCGACAGAATTGTAAGCTTCATCGCGACAGAATTGTAAGCTTCATCGCTACAGAATTGTAAGCTTCATCGCGACAGAATTGTAAGCTTCATCGCGACAGAATTGTAAGCTTCATCGCGACAGAATTGTAAGCTTTATCACGACAGAATTGAAAGCTTCATCTATATTGTGTGTTTTCTGATTATGTGATTTGTGTGTGTTGTGTTGTGGCGAAGGTTTTTTTAACCTGTCCTGTCCCATTCTTGGGCTAAGGCCATCTTTTCCATCTTTTGCGAGCTCGCGCTTCCCCCTTTGAGTTCTAGCGATATAAGTTTAGTTTGTCCCGCCGTCTCCTTCGTGGTCTGCCGCGACCCTGTCGCACTGTTTCAGAGCACCAACTTTGTGCTATTTTGGCACACAGACACCATTTAAAAAAATTTTTTTTCGTTGTGGGAAATCATCCAATAACTTCTCTGGGTCGAGCAAAAGGTGAGGTCACGGTGTGGTCAAGGTGAGCTCTCCAGCCACCTCGAACCAGGCCTTGCAGTAGGCATCTAGGTTATCTTGCCACCTCTTCCCAGGTCGACCACGGTAGCGAAGTAATTAATACAAAATCGGTAAACGTTCGGAACGAGCATTACAAAGTCGAGCGTGATGGACGGCTCAGTCTCTTTCAATACTCGCTGGTTTTCAGCGCAACTAAAGAAGGTTTTACTTCAAACATTGTCTACTACAATGCCACAATTTATGCCATTCTACGAGACAGTAATAGAAAAATTCAACAAAAGTCGAACCCATTATATGGACTTTTAAATTAAATTTGCCTCCACACCTCAATCAGATATCCAATTAGGTTGTTAAAAATGTTAGGTTGGGCAAGCAGAATTGAAATTTTTCGAAAATCTTTCTCATCTGAAACAGAGGCATCCAATTTTTCATTTCAAACTCGTTGGCCAGTTGCCATGTTGTTTGCTACCTTGGATCTTTCACCAGATCAATCACTCAATTAATCTGGAAATGTATCCAACGTTCCCCCGGATACTTTTTATTTCAAAGTCAGTTTTGTTTAAGTCATTCGTTTTTCTATGCTACGGATTTGTTGACATTTGAGTCTCGACGAATTATTAGGACATACCAACTATTTTATACAGTTTTGATTTATTATTTTTTATAGAAAACAGCAGTTCTGATCTAGTGGCAGCGACTACGAGTGGTACATAATTGTGGCTTTAAAACACAGAGCCAGGCACTTTATATTTCATCACCACCTCTTTTAAAACTGTTTATGAAAACATCGTAAGGAAACAGGCATGTCCTAAAACCAAAAATTTGAAGACATGTGACATCCACCAACCCGCACTGGCCCGCGTGGTAGATTACAGTTCATTCCCCTCCCCGAGAGGGACCTGGTGCTATAATTTATGAGAATTATGATTACTATTTATGTAATAAGAATTATAATCGTGTTTATTCTGTAATGAGTTTTATAAATATTCGTGGGCATTAAAAAGCCGTTATCCCAAAACTTTTTACTTTGGGAAAACCAACATGGGGTTTTGTTTATCTTTGGCCATAGAACAACGGTAAAGTGTAAACTTCTCACTTTCGTAAAGTCAAAAAGGTCAAGTTGGTCTGGTGGTTTTCGTTCAATGGAATTTTGGAAAATCTTGGCACTAAGTCTTAAACAATAGTACTTCGAGCCGGATTACACAGAACTGAAATCGGTTAAAATTTTATATCACATTAGCATTATCAGCCTTATACTGCTGGGACTAGTCTAGGAGCCGGTCCGGTCCGGTCCGGTCCGGTCCGGTCCGGTCCGGTCCGGTCCGGTCGGTCGATCTGATCTGGTATGGTATGATCCGTAAACCCATCACGATAATGTATGTGGGTCCGACCGTGGGTCCTAAATTTCATACAAGACTTTTTTTATTAGGATAACTCTTGCTCCAAATCCATTACTAGAAGCTAATATAGTATTTGTCCTAACTTAAAAATAAAGAAAAATCTTTCCAGTGTATTTTTATGTTATTAGGGAAGGCTAATGATTTAGTGTAATTATTTTTAACAAAAATATACCATTTTACTGCACTCGCTTAAAAGTCGTATAAAAAATGGGGCAATTCCAAAATTTCGTCGCGCACAGTAAGAGGCTAATGGGTGGCGGTAAAAGTGTAAGTTTATCATAATAAATGTTAAGAGAGAAGCACCTGAGCTCCCTTGGATATTTCGCAGCACACTAAGTTAATTTAGAGTTTACTGTGAGAAGGACGTGTGGCTTTCTATGATACAAAGTTTGCTAACTGCTCGGAGAACGTCGTGTGGTATCAAGGTGTAATACTTGCTTGTTGCAACATGTGCAACAATTTTGTTTGTAATTTACGGGTCTTTGTGTTGTATACATACGCAACACGCCTCTTAGGTACGAATAACAAGTCTGGTAGATATAGCTGTTAGCGATAAGACTCGCCATTGTACTTAAAGATTTAAGTTTATGTAATTCAATAATTATGAACTGGCTTTTACCTCGGCCAGAGAATAAGCATTGCCATACAACGTGGCAATGCCGCCAGCCTTTTGGGCACACTTCCAGCCGAAAGCGATGCGGAGGAATTTTATGACGCCATATTTTAGCTATTAGTTTTTGCCTTTAGTGTATATATAGTTTTAATCAGTTAAGGTATCTAATATAAATTATTTTTACCTATTACTTGTATAGATTCAATAAAGTTTATTCTATTCTAAAAAATAAACGTATGCCGCTTCATAAGTGTGAGCGCTGGGTGTCCAGTGGTAAATGGTCTTTCCCGAGTTGAACGTCGTTGGTTGAAACTCAGGTAGGCGAATTAATGTACTTTATTTCATCACCACTGCTCTCTAGGAAACTATTTTGTACAATAATATTTATATTTCATATTTATGATTTATATTTACTAATTAGTAGGTTCATAATTAAGCCTTCAATCTTATTAGAAATATTTGTACGCCATAGTATGGCAGGATATGCTGCAACCAAAATTGTACCAGATTTGATTTGATTTTGAAAATGAAAACTGGGATATACGAGTACCTATTAGAGCGAAAAATTCCGAAGACATGTGACAACTACCAACCTGCACTGGACTCGCGTGGTGGATTACTGCCCATTGGATCTCCTAGAGGAGAGAAGACAGGTGCTTTTTATTATTAAATGTTTCATTAGCGGCACGTATTGATAGTCTGGTAGTTCTCTAGCTGTTATCCATATAATATACTAGGTCCATGACTAAATACAATACTATTTTTTCCGGTGCTATCCTATAGGTACCCCCCACCGACCACATTTTAGGAACATCTGTTATTTTAATTTTGCGAAACTGGTAATAAGAATATTAAATAAATCAATTTATATTTATTTTACGTACATTTGCGCTTGAATAAATATTAAAGAAAAAATAAACTAAAATAAGGCACCTTAAATTTTGAATTGTTTTGAATAAAATATCAGTTGTAGACTTGAATTAATTGTTTTAGAGGTAATAAACATTCATAATAGTGAAACGACTGTTTATTGTCCCTTCACTACTACTATAAAAAATTAAAACACTATACCAGTACCAAAAAGTATACCACAAACTACTAAATAAAAAATAAAGAAATACGGGAAAACAAACAAAAACTGGAGATAATACTCGTTGATCGACGGTACAACGCGTCCGTTGTTCCACCGACAGAAATCGACAGTTATGATTGAAAAAGTTTAATCAATCCGTCTGCCAATCGCGCGTGTTTTGATGGAAAAACGTACAAGTTTTTATTATTGAGTCATTTATTGAATTTTTTTGGGTGTTGAAATTGAGTGAAATAGCTTATCTATAAAAAAAAAAAAATTAAGATTTGATGAATTTATGACGGAACTAGCTTCTGCCAGTGGCTATGCCCGCGTGAAGGTAGGTTTCTCAGTAAAACCTTTGGAACCCCGTTTCTCAGTAAAACCTTGGAACCCCGTTTCTCCCCAGACCCCCCCCCCGTATTTGTCCTTTGAATAATCCTCTCTTAGTGCTCGCCTACGTCATAAAAGGAAACCTTGTGCAAAATTTTACGCTCCTAGTGGCCCTGTAGTTTCAGCTGCGCATTGATATGTCACTCAGTCAGTTTCTCCTTTTATATAAATAGATGAAGATATCCGCAGGAAGAGCAAGGCTACCGACGTAGCCCGAAGAACCGTCAAACTGGGCACATTACTCCCAGAACAGATAGTCGTTCGGGCCAAAAAGGTTCTCGAGTGGCAACCGCGTACCGGAAGATGCAGCGTTTGAAGGCCTCCCAAAGACCTGGTGAGGGTCGCGGGAATTGGTCCGTTCGTTGTGGTGACACTTGGGTGAGACCTATGTGCAAAAGTGGACGTCTTTCTGCTGAAATGATGATGATGATGACTAAATTATGCCTTAATCACGTTATAAAGGTGGAGCGAAAGGGAATGTCCGAATTTTACTTACTAAAACCGTCTCAGTTGCTTTTTGCGTTCCAGGGCCATAGTCTTTCTTTCAAAAATTAGGCATCGGCTCTTCTGGGCCTCTACGGTTTTGCTAACTTTGCTGACATTTCTTTGAGACGCGCGTGGAACACCACGTGCCTTCCTCTTCCTAACTCTGTTAGGGTCGGCTTTGTGTCATGTACAAAGAGCGACTGTCTGTTTGACCTCCTTCGTCTTAGTAACTGGGTAACTGATATCCTTTAAATTATAAAAAGATTATCTCTGTATTCAATGTTATATGCATATAAATTATATTTTTAATATTACATTTCAATAACAAACAGTAAACAGTAAAAAACATTTAAGAAAATAAAAACAGTATCCCACCGTTATCGGGAACAGGGTCCACAAGCTACTGGCGCTCAGGAGAAAGGTTAACAATGCAATCCGTGACCAAAAGTACAGCTTTCTGAACCAAACCCTCGATCCAGCTGCCTAACGAGAGCCTCCTAAGATGTTGGTCGTGTGTAATTCGAGATATTTTTTTTTTTGTGCAGATCAAATACAGTCACGAGCAATAAGATAAAATAATATTCATTGTTGTGTCTAAACTTCTGACATTCTGTGTTTGAAAATTTGTACCTAATTAAAACAATTTTATGTTCGGACACTTATTTTTTGAATGGCAGAATATGTCTTATTGCTTGTGACTGTACTATAAGATTCAAGGCTAACCAAATGTTTACATTATGAATAGCATGTTTATTTTTAATTTTGAAACCCTGTACAACAGTCACAATCTACAACACTTAGAAGTGTGTATACAAATTATCATAAACAAAAAATAAACAACATAAATAAATTCATGTCCCAGCCTCGAGACGATTACAGCACTCAATAAATCCTCGAAGGCTGACGTCATCTTTACTGTTACCCATTCCATACACTTTCCTGTTACTATACTCACAAATAGGATTCTGCTCTCCTTTCTCCATACAAGCAGTAATCCTTCCAGAGACAATACACAGACAATGCACTTAAACTCTGTTCTGTCGATAAGGCATTATCTCTGTCAACACAGCAACACTCAAGCAAATTTGATTTTTATTCCTGAACCCTTAGACGCCAATTTACGTCGACGCTTGTTTAGAAATAATTTTCTATCTCGACCCCTTTGTACGCCAACGTATTGTTATCAAAAGAATTTGATCATCTGTCTCGGATGGCTTTTGCTTTCTTCACAACAAAATCCTTCATGACTTATTGTGAAGTTTTTAGAAAGTTACCAAAGTTGGAGACGTTAGATAGAAGAGAACTAATTATCCTTAAAAGCGACCAACCAGAGGTACATTTTCGTACAACTGCTCTTACGTGATTATGATGTTATTACACATCTTTCTCCAGCTTTCTCCAGATATTTTGGATACACAGATATCTTGTGGATATTATATAGGCTTCTATAGAAACCAAAACATAAATAATTTGTGTAAAAATAATCCAAGTAAAGACCTCTGAAAATCTGCTTTGGAACTGGCCCTCCATAATGTACTACTAATATACTTAAAAAATATATAATTCTGTGCATTTATAGAAACCTTGCACATTATCGAGATTTTGTATGATGACAATTTTTCTCAAAAACTTGTTAAGGGTTTTAAAAAATATGTATTTCCTGGAACAAGTTTTGTGAAATATTCGTTTTAGGTGTTATCTCCCTTTTTTCGCGGTGCCTCCTCATAAAACATCGCGTTGGATTGCTTTAGATGAAGCAACAAGCTTTTAAGCCATGCTCGACATTGACGATAGGCGAGTGGGGAAGGGCCTACTTAATATTGTGTCTGGATATACAAAGTTAAGGAAAAGTCTAGAAAACTGTATTAAAATCGGTACGGTTTGTACTGTTATTAAGTATCCAAAACAAGTATCAAGACCATTTCATAACAATAAAAATAAATGTGTACGAATATGTATTTAGGTAGATACGATTATGTTCATTCATATATCGGTTGTCTAGTACTCATAGCACAAGTACTGCTTAGTTATGGACTAGATGGCGGTCGAAAAAAACATTATACATTTTAAAAAAATATGTTCTATTTATCATTGGATACCTCTCCGTCTACTAAACTTACAAAACAAAACAACCCCAGACAAGCCTAACCAAAACCCAAGATGAAAGCGAACCCAAAACTTGGAAGATAAACGATACATTTATTCCAAATCTCAAGAAATCCTATCCCAATTTCAGTTCTAGAAGTCGATACCCAAATTAATATTAACGACACCAGATGATCTTATCAAATCCTTGGTCCGAAGACGACCCCTTTATTCCAATTTAAATTTAATTAAAACCTCAAATTTAATTCTGTTTTACTGACGGGATTCTCGTCGTTCAGCAAATTTATCGCTAGTATCTCTCTGTAGGTCGTTAATTTTGATGGCCAGTTCATTTTTGCTGGTGCTCAATTTATTTCCAGTCCTGTCTCTGAATGTAGGTTTTGAGTTTTGTTGTAATTGACATTTTAAATTGTATACTAAACAACCACAGTAATCCTTCTGTATGTGTGTTTGTCAACTAACTCCTCCTAAACAGTTTGACCAATTTGGACATTTTATATGTACATTTAAATGGGTCCCTGAATGGTTTGAAAATACAATTGAACCCGGTAGGTTGCGCGGACTACGTCAGCCCAGACCGCTAGTAATACATATTATAAATAAATGTAGAAGTAACTAACTTTTCTAAATAATAATGTTTATTGAATTGTTTGATTTAAATAAATATTTATACATTAAGGGCTTAACTAGAGGTAGAGTAACAAAATTGCATTCTACCTGAACTAAGTATAAGTACCTGTAACTCAGGTAACTTATTTAAGTGCTTATATGTTAATAATATATAAACTAAAATTCATTAAACAAAAAGTAAATAACTTGCGTTGGTGGTCTGAAAAGTTTCCGACCTCAATGGGAAGATAACAGCACTCGTCAATAAAAGCATTCAATAGCTTTTGACTGTCACCCAAAGGGCAATGGAGAGGGCTATGCTCGGAGTTTCCTTGCGTGATCGAATCAGGAATGAGGATATCCGCAGGAGAACCAAGGTTGCCGACATAGCACGAAGAATCGCCAAACTAAAGTGGCAATGGGCAGGGCACATTGCTCGCAGAACAGATGGCCGTTGGGGCCGAAAGGTTCTGGAATGGCGACCACGTACCGGAAGACGTAGCGTTGGAAGGCCTCCTACAAGGTGGACCGATGACTTGGTAACGGTTGCGGGAGTCCGATGGATGCGAGACGCACGGGACCGTTCGCTGTGGCGACGCTTGGGGGAGGCCTATGTCCAGCAGTGGACGTCTTTCGGCTGAAATGATGATGATGATGATGATGATGACTGTCATTAAAGTTTCAGCCATTTTGGATGAGTAGTTGTATTTGACAGTCATTTGAGTGACGTCGATGTGAGATGCAGAAAAAGGAAATCCTTTTTCACTAAGACAATGCGCCCTCTCACACCTCAGCGGCAACTCCGGCAAATTTCTACGAATCACAGTTTTGAACTGCTTGTTCATCCGCCTTATTCACCAGATCTAGCTCCAACCAACTTCTTTTTATTCCCTCATCTAATAATTGCGCTCGATGGATAGATATTTTCGTCAAATGCGGAGGCAAACTTTAATTATTTTGTGGAGTAAAACGCCAACTACTATCGGAATATGAACGGGTTAGGGAGAAGGGGGCATCGCTGGGAGAAGTGTGTAAAGTTACAAGGAGACAATTTGAAAAAAGAAAAATATATTGTAAGAAAAAATGTCTTGTATCTTTGTTAGGCCGGAAACTTTTCAGACCACCTGTGTATGAGCAATATTAATCTTATTCTGACGAATACTTCGCTTAGTCGAGAAATCTGCATCATCGCAACGAAAGACTTCATGTGACAACATTTCATTGTATTTTTTTTTGCAAACTAAAGTTATATTAATTAGGTTATATTATTAGCGCACAATCAAAGAAAGAAAGAAAACATATTGCAAAAAAAAGAAATATTACTTATAATTATATCTATTAAACTCGCATGAGATATATACAGAAAACAAAAAATACAACGCTATTTAAAAATAAAAGCAAAACAAAATTAATTTATTAATTAAAAAAAAAATTAAATAGTATGGCCCTTCATAGGCTATTTTTTATTTGGCTTTGTTTTCGCATGCGTAATAAACTAACATTCACACGGGCGAAGTTACCGGCAAAAGCTAGTCGTAAATAATAAAGATGAAAACCAAAGAGAAGATGAGTACAACATAGAGAACGAATATAAAACCAGATGTAACGAATGTCATGAAAAAAAAAGTTTTATTCTATTACGTAATTTACTTAATTAAGAATTAATTTTTCCAAAAATACTTTATCACTTTTAAATTGTCAAAAAATTCAACTTTCAATTAATTTTATATAATGTAAGTAGTAAGTTTAAATAATATTTAGTTTTAAGTACATTTAAGTACATTTAAGTATGTCTAGAGACTCATCGACCCTACAGTCAAATCATTGCAACGGTTTTGTGGGGCTTAGCTTGTAAGTCACTTACCTTTTTGGAATAAAGATAAATAAATAATAATAATAATGATTACGTTAAAACCTAACAATATGCACACATAAAAAAAAAAATACACAGATATCACATCAAATGTAGAGCAAACAATTTTTGATTATATCTTGTCGTTTCGGACTGAATATGCAAACAACCAGCTGCAATAAAGCAGCAGCCGAAACACTAATACGCAGATTGAGCAAAATTAATTTAACTTTTCTATTACTAATTAAAATATTAATTAAATTGTCTTTCCGCATAACGGAGTTTCAAGCGATTCTATTAACAAGTGATCCCATTAAACATCCGACTAGCTTGGAAGAATTTTCTAAAAAATCTAGTAAATTCCTTACAAGATCGGTGCCTCGTTATTTAAACAACGCGTCAGAAACAGTCACGCTCATGAAGTTGAATGACTGTTTACCTAGAGCTGCAGACATGGAAAAAAAAACAAGAAAAAATAAATTATCCAATATTATTAAACATGTCTGATCATATAATTTTGGCATAATTGTTTTTAATCAGTGATGCAATCGTTAATGGTAGATTGCACTAGAAGATAGCTTTCGCATTCGGCTTTCGAAAATAATAAATTCTAGAAAATAATTTTATGATGGTAATAGAAAGAATCGCCGCACACGGGCCACGGGCCACGGGCCACGGGCCACCGGCCACCGGCCACAACCACAAAACGCCGCCACCGGCATATTTGCTGTAGGTTTTATACATTTTATATGGATTCACCGCACTCGGTTGACGCCGGTGGCCACCACACGGTTGACGCCGGTGGCCACCACACGGTTGACGCCGGTGGCCACCACACGGTTGACGCCGGTGGCCACCACACGGTTGACGCCGGTGGCCACCACACGGTTGACGCCGGTGGCCACCACACGGTTGACGCCGGTGGCCACCACACGGTTGACGCCGGTGGCCACCACACGGTTGACGCCGGTGGCCACCACACGGTTGACGCCGGTGGCCACCACACGCTTCAAATCACCGCTGCTCGCTTCTTGTGGTTCTCACTGGCCACTTAAAGCCAATACAAAACGCCGTCACACGCTACTCGCGCATTTAAACCTTCTTCGTCACGAGTCCATTATGATACTGCGAATATGGGTTAAAAAAAGTAGCAGCCACCGGAAGTGGCTTGTGGCTGCTTCTAGCTTCTCGTGGCGGTGTACGTGGCTGTGGCATATGGCCCATGTGCGACGACACTTAAATACAAAACCTTGTGTTCAAATAAATAACGAAAAACAAAATCACAAAAGATTTGATCAAACGGTTCATCTGTTTGTGTGCATTCTTTTTGAACGAAACCTCTAAAAAATTATACGAGTCCAATGTTATTCTTTCATTCCAGTTTTGAATGGAAACGTGCCCGAAAAATATAATATTTCGTATCCAGTTCAGTGTAACGTAAAACTTCCAGGATTGATTGTTTCATTTTAATTGATGTTTCGTTATTTTTATGCTCGTACGTGAGACCTGGCTGTTTTGCTACCATTTTTATTACACAACTATAAATTTTGAAATAGGTCGCATCCATCCAAACTACCTTAATCATGATTGCATTATAAATCACCTGTATTTTCTAGAAATCTTTTGAGGAGACACTAATAAAACAACTACTATAATAACCACGGTACGTACCAGTTGATACGAGGTTTTCACATATAGGTCTACATTATCATTTACAAAACATTATAGAGCCCACGACGGCCAGCCCTTCGTTATTTTATAAAAGCTGAAAGTTTTTCAGTGCATGTCCCTTATACAGGTAAGAACGACCAGCGACTATAGAGTTTGGATTGTGGTTACTTGGGCAGGTAACAGGTATTAAAGGTGTATAAAATAGTATACTTTAAATTCGAAGTATAAAGCTCATTTTTTTTTACATTTTCTTCGGGATAACTTTAGAAATCTCGTCATCCATTGCCGGACACTTATGGCAGTTGCCCTGCCAGACACCCCTAAACTTTAATAAATTATAATTATATACTCTCGTTATAGTATAAAAGCTAAATTTTATATATGTTATATGTTACTTGGAAACCTATAAAAAGATATTTCCTCAACAGCCGGACAGTTTCAATGGTTTTTACATCTTGCCAGACGCATTGAAAGTCCGCTGTAGGTGCGAGCGAGTGCTTAATCGATTGCGATCTTTTAAGATATTCAACAGAAAAATAATTTTATTACGTGCATTGCCATGTTACATAAAGTAAAAAATGTTATTTTAATATTATAAAATACAAGAAAGATCGGAGACTGTTCAGGCGCAAACGTTCTTAAAATAATTGCCGGTATCCCGCCTGGACCGCTAGCCTTGTTCATGTCAAGGTTACGCAGCACTTTACGGACGTCCTTCTGATGGATGCAAATATCCGACATACTTGTCTCGCAACCATCAGGATAAGTAGAGGGCCGCGCGTCACCAGGATCTAGACGCGAAGATTTCGCGAAGAGAGAGAAACATATTTGTTTTCTCTTCAGCGGTGTGGGCCAGCGACCCGTCGGGTTTCAGCAGTGGTGGTAGTAACGGACGGCAGAAGTTTGATTCAACCGATCCAGTACGCCAGCCGAGCCAGGGACCAAAACGACTTACTACCACCAGCAGGGTATGAAGCGAGTATGTTCCCGATGCGGCTATTTGGTCGAACCGAAACCTCCGCATCGCCTTCTTGCAAGACTTTTCTTCTGACTCACGTCATTTGCCTTGTACATATGAGCGTCGGCTCATGCTAGAAATGTTGCGTGTTTAAGCGCGTTAGCGCGATCACACTTCGCACCAAACCATGGGTGAACTTGGCCAGACATTGTTACGTCGGAGAAATGTAGAACTCCATCCTCCGTCACAGCATCTGCGTACGATGATGGATCATTCGAAGAAAAGCAAGTAGGCTGACCAGGATAACATACATACATACTAACATACATACATACATACATACATATAAGGAAGATCGCATGCCATCCCAATCTGCTGACCTATATCGCCAAACCCGCCTAGTGCCTCTAGTTCAGGGATTGAGCGGAGAGTAGACTGTTACTGCTAGCGCTCAATTGCTAGCATCAAAATTTCGCAACTTCTTTCGGTCGCTACCATGATGGGTAGTGCTACCATGGGTAGTGTGAAAACGAAACCCGGGGCCCTGAGACAAAGGCAAAAAAGGATCAGGAGTGGGTTTTTAGTCAGTAAAAGTCTGACACTATCTCCCGCTCCGCCCAAGAGCGCGATTTGTCATAAGATGATTTTCCCACCTAAAAAAAAAAACTTTCGGTCAAAAGCTTCGTTTCCATCGGAGACTGTATATGAGTCGATGAATATTTGAAGTCTAGCGGCATAAACATCAATTACATTAGGGACATTGTAAACATTGCGTATAAATCTCTGAATAATATTAAAGATGTTTTGTTGATTGATCTAAATTTTCAATCAATTTGCTGTTGCTGAAGTTCTAGAAAGCTTCCTGGTACTCTGGATATTTTTTTTAAATGTTTTGTGTGGTTTTAATTTTCCTTTTCCGAAGAACGCAGGATTATAATCACGACCGTGGCATGAAATCCAGGTAAGCTCTGACAAATTAACTGATCCAACTCTGCATTTACTCTTTGGTTAGGTCCATATCTTTAAATTATTGCCAGTTCCCGTAAGCATTCGAATAACCGAATCAATTTAAGATGATGCATGTTACTAAGCATCATAACCGCAATATCGGTATCAGCACTTGCTTATTACTATTTCTGCTGGATAGTTGATGTTACATGCATGGTATACTATGTTCGTATCTGTTTCCTCGTATGCTGGGCATGACAACTCTTCATCAACCTTTGAGACAACTTTTTTTAGAAGACAACTTTGTAGAACGACATTTTTTGAATTTTATGTATACCGTTTTGTTGCCAATATATGGCACCACTCCATCAGTAGCCCAATGCGAAATAGTTAACTCTTTCGACTAAGCACCCTATCCCACTCGCACCCGCTTGAACAGTTGTTACATCGCGCTCGCACACTACAGCGGACTATGTCTGGGAAGATGAAAAAACCATTCAAACTGTCCGGATATTGAGGTAACATCAAATTTAGCTTTTATACTATAACGAAAGTATAATTGCAATTTATTAAAGGTTAAGGGTGTCTGGCAGGGGGTAGCAACTGTCATAAATGTCCGGCAATGGATGACGGGATTTCTAAAGTTATCCCGAAGAAAATATAAAAAAGAGAGCGTTATACTTTAACGAATTTAAGGTACTATACCACAACCCAAACTCTGGTCGTTCTTACCTGTATATGGGACATGCACTGAAAAACTTTCAGCTTTTATAAAAAAACGAAGGTCTGGCCATCCTGGGCTCTTAGGCTATTAGAAGCTAGTGCACGGTTTCAATTGGTTGTTTTGTATAGAGAAGAACCGGCGTTAAAGAAAAGACTATAATATTTCCGTACTAAAATAGACTGAAAGATTTTTTTTCCGGAAGCCCAACAAGTAAGATAAATATATAGGTACTCGTAGCTAGCTATACATATATATAATAGGTCTTTACCTATGAAATTGGAGATTTTTAGAACGGGTTGCTTTGAAGTGTTATATCATTGGATTGACTTGGAATCATAAGTTCAAATAAATTTTATATTAAAGGTATGTTATTCTTCTTTTGAAATTAGGTATCTATTGGTTTCTTTGTGTTTTGTATTTTCTGTAATATCGCAGTACTTGTAACCATGAAAGCTAATAAAAAAACGTTTTTTCATATTAAGAGTTTCAACGTAGATACTATGCATTGCAAAGGGCAAACAATATCAATGTCGCATACCTACGAATTTCTTCTAACAAAATAACTCTGTGTTCTTGGTTTAATAGATTTCGTTTTGGAAATTTTGTCTTGTAGCTGCCCTAAGAAATAGTTATTCCTGAGATAAAATTTCTCACATGAAAGTGATTGAAACCAAAATAGACATCTCATTCATTAGCAGTTTTAAGTCCGTATACATCATCAATATTGCATATCACTTGAGTCCCATTGTTTCCACAGTAGAACTCATATTACAAAATAATGCGAGTTTTCTTAGATTTCATACAAAAATGGTTATAAGTACTGCTATATTACAGAAAATATAAAACACAAAGAAACCAATAAATACCTCATTTCAAAAGAAGAATAACATACCTTTAATATAAAATTTATTTGAACTTATGATTCCAAGGCAATCCAATGATATGACACTTCAAAGCAACCCGTTTTAAAAATCTCCAATTTCATAGGTAAAGACCTATTATGTATATATTATACGTACCTATATAAAAAGCTAACCCCTTAGTGACTGACTTAACATTCAGCCCATACCCTTGTATGACCTAAACGCTGAAATTTTTAAGAGGTTCCTTTTATAATGTTTATTTTGTTGATGTTTAGGATTTTGCAAAATTCACCCTAAGAAGATGAAACAGGGGTCCAAATTTTGTAAAAACCTGTTTGCACGCGGGCAAAGTCATTGGCAGTACCTGTTGTTGTTGTTGCGGTAATAAATAAGAATTTTAATTTGGTGTGTCATTGATAGGTCCTCCTCCTTGCTTCATTTATCCTCACTGCTGAGGGTCGTGACCTCGATGAATAACTTTCTTGGACTATATTTCGCCATGTTGTCCTAGCTTCGGCGACGTGGATGGCATTGGCATTGGTAAGTAAAAAAATTCTTTATCAAAACTATTTGGATCCTATTTCTAAATGAAGCACTTACTACCGTATAATAGTTCTATTCTATTGTACTACCGCATCGTGAACAAAAATTAAAAAAAATATATTGCCACCGCTTACCAATCGATAATAGAATAGCACCGAATTGAACGCTGACCCATTTCAAAATTACGTCAGTATTGAATCCAAATCGGCATTAACGTCGTATCGGCTGAGCGTCGACAAATCAACATTTGGCACGACAAGTGTACAATTTATGCATCGCCAATCATGCCTAGTCACTTACACGCGGTCGGTATTACGATTTAAACGAGCCAAAACTATTTTGAATTATTTTTGCGGACAACGCCATTATTTGATTCTAAGTTTTATGGTGTGAATCTATATATTATATTATATATAAAAGGATCTATACATATACCTAAAAGGAGAAACTGACTGACATCCGAAAACGACAAACATGACAAATGCAGATCCGAAACTTTGAAATTGAAATATTGCACAAGGTTTCCTCTTATAACGTAGGCGAGCACAAGATAGGATTTTCCAAAATTCACTATTTAAAGGGCTAAAACGGGAGTCCAAAGTTTAAAACCTTTTCACGCGTGCGTAGCCACTAGCAAACACTAGTAGTCTATGTATGTTAAGCTAAAAAATCAATAGATATTATGTCAAGAAAACGCTGAACATAATGTTCCATTGGTATCATTTTGCATGGTAAAATGTAACACTTTTTCATGGTAAAATGTAACACATTTACACCCCCACTAAGATTGACGATTATACCCGAAGTTATAGACGATTACATTTATCTAAAACAAACGGTCCAGTTCAGTCTAACTGAGAAACAGGTCAAATCTTGTATCACACTCGGCTAGGCAGCATTCGGGAAGCTACGCGGCAACGTCTCAAGACCAATGCATCTTGAGACTTAAATTTTTTCGTCAATTTTAACTACGGTCAGTCCGGTGTTTCCTAATTGACTATCCTGAGAAGAAACACAAACAAACTCAGGGGTCAAAATCTCTTTTAAAGTCCGTAGAGAAAACACATTTGTAATGATCAAATCATAATGAGAGCCTTCACATGACACCACAACTTTTATGACGTGCGTCCAAAATGGGCCTTATCAGAATTACAAGTACAAAAAGTGCCCATAAATTGAACCGATGACCCGGTGAAGGGTGACCGGGAATTCGTTGAATGCGAGTGGCACGGGGCCGATCGATGCAACCATACTTTAAGGGAGGCCTATGTCCAGCAGCAGAAGATCTCCGACTGAAATGATGCTGATGAAGGCCTTTGTACCTTTAAATAAATAAATGTAGTATAATCTAGGTCTGCTCCAAAATATGCATTGTCATATTTTTGTATTATCACCATTGAATTGGAGACTTACCCTTAGAAAGCGCAAAGCCAGCTAGTTCTTCAATATAGTGTTCCTTTCCAGATAGAAACACAATTGAGCTGACACAAAAACCCCTTAATGGTAGGTGTTCTTCAGCAAATCATAATTGACACCTATCTAAACTCGATAAAAGCTTGGAAGGATTCAATTTTTCCGTCTACAACGCTGCATCGAAAGTGCATTGCCAACAAGTGCGCGATGTCCGGGCGGACGGCACGTTTCGCCCGAAGCTCACGTTTCGCTGACGACCTGAAACTCTGCTTACCCACCTCTTGAGATGTTTATACGGTTCAAGTCGGGTTCGATGTAGGTCGGTGAAGTAGGTTTTGGGAGTAAAAATGTACATATGTTGATGTGGAGGGTTGTCAGAGCAATGTGTAGATATTTTGAGATTTGATATATAGATTTTGAAAACATGTAGATGAATTATTTAGTAAGAAGAAAATTTTGTAGTTGCTGGGACTGGACTGCGATCCCACTTGATGGTATGTAATCGTTGCAATCGTTGATGGTGAATCGCACTAGTTTATTAAGAGCCTATTCACTCTAGCCTTGAAGACACCTGAATTATAATCGATGGGAAGACTGCAGCAGGCAAATTGTTCCAGAACTTCGATGTACGCGGTATAAACGACGAGGCGAAACGCTTAGTCCGGACTGTAGAGGTTTCAACAACGTAAGGGTGAATACTTGCCGTACGTCGGTACATTACTCGCAGAACAGATGTTGTTCCAGTACTTCGATGTACGCGGTATAAACGACGAGGCGAAACGCTTAGTCCGGACTGTAGAGGTTTCAACAACGTAAGGGTGAATACTTGCCGTACGTCGGTACATTACTCGCAGAACAGATGGTCGGTCGGGCCGATAAATTCTGGAGTGGCAACCGCGTACCGGAAGACGCAGCGTTTGAAGGTCTCCCACAAGGTGTGGTATTAAATAAAACGACGAAAAAACAAAATGCTTTTTTATAAATGAAGTAACAAAAAGTTAGTGGATGGTAAATCTGTCTTTGAATTGAAACACCCTTTGGTAATAAAAAACTTAGCTGAAAAAAAAAACTGTAAACAGAACATTGGTAACCCACGTTCGCCAATGGTGTAACTTAAACCCATGTCACATTGTAACAGCTCCAAAGTAACCCCAGGTTAGAATCTAAGTTCAAAGAGTTCATTCAAGCTGAGATTTTTTTTTGGTGTTCACCTAAGAAATAACTCTTATAGTACTTAGGTGCTAGCTTCCAATTGAATTAAGTTAGTTTATAGTATATAGTCAATTAATTAATTACTGTGTGCACAGTAAAAGTGCTCTGTGTGCACAGTAAACGTCGCTGACATGCCGCCTGAAGGTGACGCCGAGGACGCGACGCGTATCATCACCCGGCAACGGTTGTTAGGGCGCCGCCACCGAAATGCCATCATCGGTGTCGCGGCGCCCCAGGCCGCCTACGCGACTGCGATGCTTTAGTTGACACGTGTTGTCATTTTCTTTGTGACATTCGAACGATTTTTTGTCAGTGTTTATTTTTTAGTGATTTTTCTTTTATTTAGCTATATTTATGGTAAATAAGTTAGTGCATAAGTGTAAATTTTATACATATGCTTAGCGACAACAGTGAAGTGGTCGAAAACAGTGCCAGTCAACCTTTAAACATCCTGGAGAGGTGCCCTCTGTGCACCCAGGCACGATTTTTCAAAGGTAAGCGGGGTCTGAGTGTGCATATTGGGAAGGTACATAAACCCCAAAATGCACCCACTTCGGACACTAAGTACACCATTTCCAACACCTACTACATCATCTTTAGATCCGTTTTGGAAAATTCTTTCAAAATTCAAAAACTCTTGCCCAGTTTTAAAGCGAGTTCCCCGCGGAGCTAGACCTCTTGTGGCGCAAAACTTAGCAGGATGCGTTCGCCTTGCCGTACGGGAGAACTCGCAAAGTGCTTGGGAACACCTGCTCACCTTCCCCTATAGAATTTTACACGTCCAAAAGAATTTGGCAACAAAAAAGACTAACTGCACAAATTAACTGTAATGTTTCGGCCTGTCATTTAGATTCAAAATTACCGATACAGAGGTTTATCCCTTCAAAAGGTATATCCCATCTGGTAGAAACAAACTTGGGGGAAGGTGACATCATGCCAGGATTCTTTTTAGTAGTGATATGGTGGCTCCGTGTTCTCCAGATACTCTCGCAGATCTGGAGAGAAAACACCCTGCCCCAGCGGATGGCCTTTCTTTTCCTGACCCCCCTGATCCGGACATTCACACCCTCACCATTACAGGTCGAGAAGTGATCACAGCCGTTTGCTCTTTCCGGAGCGGCTCTTTCCGGAGCGGCTCTGCTGGCGGCCTCGATGGCCTCAGTCCTCAGCACCTAAAAGGACCTTATTACCTTACCGGCATTAAAGAAATAAAGATGCAGACACTAGACACAGTAAGGCGTGCCAGAATCTCAGGAGCTCCACAAATAAGTTCTATTTTCACTTCCACTTGGAAAGCTGCAATTTCTAATAAAAACTTAAACAATAAACAAAATTGCATTATGAGTTTGGCATACATTGCAGGTTCTGTATATAAGGATTCGAATCGCGTAGTGTTCAGCGAGCGATCTAGTTAACATAACTTTATTAGCACGGCTCGGGCCACTTGTTCGGTATTCTTCTTGTTAAGGTTCCAGTGTAAACTTTAAATTGGATTCGATAGTTGGGGTGAAAATGCGGAAAGCTAGTGATCAATAGCACTTGGATGTTGTGCGGACTTGTTCTGGTATTATTTGTGTGCATTTTGTGCGACCGGGTAACGATACGAGGTTATGTAGAACACTGGTAGAGACTTTACATGATCATAAACCCTTTCCCTTGCGTGATCACATCAGAAATGAAGAATGAAGTTCTCCGCAAGAGAAGCAGAAGAACCAAGGTGGTGACAAAAATCTGACCAGGTTATTAACTTGTCAAAACGAACTTGTCAAAACGAACTTGTCAAAACGAACTTGTCAAAACGAACTTGTCAAAACGAACTTGTCAAAACGAACTTGTCAAAACGAACTTGTCAAAACGAACTTGTCAAAACGAACTTGTCAAAACGAACTTGTCAAAACGAACTTGTCAAAACGAACTTGTCAAAACGAACTTGTCAAAACGAACTTGTCAAAACGAACTTGTCAAAACGAACTTGTCAAAACGAACTTGTCAAAACGAACTTGTCAAAACGAACTTGTCAAAACGAACTTGTCAAAACGAACTTGTCAAAACGAACTTGTCAAAACGAACTTGTCAAAACGAACTTGTCAAAACGACTAGTTTCCATGGTGGGTTAGAACCATATTCGATTTATTTTAACTACTTGCAAACTTTCCTTAGCAAGTAGCAAGTATTTTATTCAATTGATCACAAAAGTATATTGCTACTATTTTATTTATTTAATAAACTTCTTGTACGGTAGTGGCATTCTCTACCTGCCAAAAAGGGGGTTAAAAAAGACATGCTGTGGTAGGTGTGCACAATAAATTATTATGTAGTAACATTGAAAGGGGAATGAAACTTTTGCCATACATAGCATGGCATATATGTATATATTTTTTTATTTTGGCCAATAGTGAAACCTAGGCCATATATCTTAAAGGACTGTTTGAGAAATCATTGCGCCACGGTAGACGTGCGCCACGGTAGACGTGCGCCACGGTAGACGTGCGCCACGGTAGACGTGCGCCACGGTAGACGTGCGCCACGGTAGACGTGCGCCACGGTAGACGTGCGCCACGGTAGACGTGCGCCACGGTAGACGTGCGCCACGGTAGACGTGCGCCACGGTAGACGTGCGCCACGGTAGACGTGCGCCACGGTAGACGTGCGCCACGGTAGACGTGCGCCACGGTAGACGTGCGCCACGGTAGACGTGCGCCACGGTAGACGTGCGCCACGGTAGACGTGCGCCACGGTAGACGTGCGCCACGGTAGACGTGCGCCACGGTAGACGTGCGCCACGGTAGACGTGCGCCACGGTAGACGTGCGCCACGGTAGACGTGCGCCACGGTAGACGTGCGCCACGGTAGACGTGCGCCACGGTAGACGTGCGCCACGGTAGACGTGCGCCACGGTAGACGTGCGCCACGGTAGACGTGCGCCACGGTAGACGTGCGCCACGGTAGACGTGCGCCACGGTAGACGTGCGCCACGGTAGACGTGCGCCACGGTAGACGTGCGCCACGGTAGACGTGCGCCACGGTAGACGTGCGCCACGGTAGACGTGCGCCACGGTAGACGTGCGCCACGGTAGACGTGCGCCACGGTAGACGTGCGCCACGGTAGACGTGCGCCACGGTAGACGTGCGCCACGGTAGACGTGCGCCACGGTAGACGTGCGCCACGGTAGACGTGCGCCACGGTAGACGTGCGCCACGGTAGACGTGCGCCACGGTAGAAGTGCGCCACGGTAGAAGTGCGCCACGGTAGACGTGCGCCACGGTAGAAGTGCGCCACGGTAGACGTGCGCCACGGTAGACGTGCGCCACGGTAGACGTACGGTAGACGTGCGCCACGGTAGACGTACGGTATAAATTTTTTGATAGAAGGGTTTAATGATGGCTTAGCAGCAATAAAAGGGCATCTTGTTCCTGTATTTCTGGAAAAAGAACATATGTTGTAGACACGTCATGTCTGTATTTTTATTCATGGTGTGGTGTAGACATTGACACAACTCAAGTCCTCAAGCTGAATTTCAGGAATGGGATAGTGATGATGTTTAATTAATCTATTAATTAATCTATAAGATATGTATTGTGGTATATTTTTCTGTGATAAGGTAAACAAAGATTTTTGTAAAACCATAAGTACTAATTATTTAATAAATAGTTTTGGTTTTGGGTGTTTATGGTGGGTACGCATTAAATAGTATTACGATAGCAATCATCAATCACTATCGCAACACTATCGCAACACTATCGCAACACTATCGCAACACTATCGCAACACTATCGCAACACTATCGCAACACTATCGCAACACTATCGCAACACTATCGCAACACTATCGCGATTTTTTCGATTCGTTTATCACTTTTTTTGTTTACTAGTTTTAGGGCTATATTTTACCGGGACAAGCTACCAAACTAGATACCATACAGAAACCAGCACAAGAGTCGCTACACCACACCAGCTCGGACGCGTGCACTTAAGGTCCATTTTGATTACTGTCTCAGATCAAAATGGACCTTAAGTGCACGCGTCCGAGCTGGTCGCGCCGCCAAATTGGTTGCGCAACCACACGGACACCAGGTGAGAACTCTCTATAGAGCTGTATACATTTTGTTGTTAGCGGCGACTGGTCGCGCTGAGGTGTCCCAGTGAAATATTCGCGCCGAGGTGTCCCAGTGAAATATTCGCGCCGAGGTGTCCCAGTGAAATATTCGCGCCGAGGTGTCCCAGTGAAATATTCGCGCCGAGGTGTCACAGTGAAATATTCGCGCCGAGGTGTCACAGTGAACTACTTTATAAATGGAAACCTTAAAATAACACCTATAGAAGTATTTCCATTTAATTATAACATAAGAAAAATAGATAACGCCGGACAAACAGATACTAGCGATGCTCCTATAGGTATCTTCGTTTGGTTACGATTTAAAGACTTTTGCTATTGATACCTCGTATTGTCGTCTAACACATAACCTAGGTCATTTCTGCCGAAAAGAAAAGTTAATCATGAAAATAATTTGCATTGGCCTTTTAATTTTACTGTTATTTTATCTGAAAGTACCCACGTATGTATAGCATAGCATAGTCGGCCTTATAATGTTCCCACTGTTGGGACCCACGTAGTAATATTGTGAAATTAATAGCTACATAAAAAAAATATTTGTGAAACAAACACCGTATAATAATATAAATATCCAAATACATAGTATGCTGTTAGTAACTGAACAGTCCACTACGTTTCCATGTGTTACTAATAGATACAGTTTTGTAAAATTACATAAAATCAATATTAAAACAACAACAATTAATTTTTCGCTATCTTGAAATGTAACGTACAACAATCAAGGATAAAGTCGTCATCGGCAAAAAATATTATAAAAAAACTATAGTACATATCAAACGTAGGGAGAAATCCCGAAATTCATGCCCAATATGCAGGATGGATCTGGTCGTCCCTGCAAATTGGTTTTTCACCGTCGACTGAGTCTCACGATGAATGGACTGCGTCACCGCCTTCCGTTCCTACGACAAATTCGAAGCATCGAAGTTTCGTAAATCCAATTATGAGTTAGCGCCACCCTTGTAATTATATTTGTGAAGGTCATGCTACAATTAAAGAAATAATCGCCCCGATAAATGGTAGAACTGCCTTGTTCATGGATAAGAATTGGTTCAAGATATTAAAGGAAATAAAGAAGTACAGGTTATTGAAAGCATACTTTCTTTGGAAACTATATTCGTGGTTATACGAATGAATATAAGAAGGACAACCTTGACCAACCTTGTTTAAGGAATCAAAAAACTGTATTACAGTGGAAAATCACATTGTAGGGGTTTTGATTCACGCCTACACTAAGATGATATATGACTGCTTCTCGTTGATAGGGCAGGAAGATCGCGTATTAGATGATAAGATGATAAATAACACAACCTTCTGCGGCGAGTATTTACTTATTGATACAAATGATAAAGTGCAGTGATACATAGTGCGAAAGTTACAGTTTAAATACCGTATAAAAGTGCTGACGCGCGCCGCGAATATAATTATGTATATAAAACAAAATTAAACCTGTACAGTTGTCTGTACATACTGCCGAGGGTGCAGGAAAGAAAAATACTGCCAACTTAAAAATCTCCACTTAACTTCTTGAGTAGCGTAATTAGAGACACAATAGTAAGACAATAGCGCACGACCGCCGGCGTTCGTGCGGGGATCAACAGCTTACATACTAATTACAAAAATTCTATTCCTCTAACTTTCACCTAGGGGAATATCAAACTTGATTGAATGCAAGTTAGGGGTTGATGTGCTCTCGGTGATCCTTCGAGGGGTAGGTTCCAATCTTGACTCCAATGCCGGCTGCTGCCTCCGCCTTCGTCGGATCCATATGATGCTTAAGATAAAGCCCGTCAGGACACTGCACACACGAGGCACGTCGTGGACACTCAGTGTCTGTGTCGACTGCTGCTTAAGATCGTCTATTTCTGATCTCAACTGGTTCCACATAGTGTGATGATCCTCGGAAGTCTCGACCGAGGGGATGCTGGTGTTGACTTATGTCATTTACAATAGATATCTGTGGAAGTTCCATCTCTTCTGCATAGTGGTCCACCACGTGATTGATGAAATTCTTATGGGAATAAATCTTGAAAGAGTCTCCTTTGAGCGTGCATCCTGGACATAAGGTGATTGTGCCATTGCCTGATAAAGTCTTCACTTCCGTAGTCCGTGTGCCAAAAATGCGGACAGTGCATTGTGGACAACATTGATACAGCCAGTCGTTCGGGCGCTGTAACTTGTTCCACTTATTTTCGCACTTCGACTGTTTATAAATACAGGGCGAAGTGATTATATCGTTGATCTTAATATCACAAATGGATTGTTTTTCTCTAATTTCATAGATGGGCTTATCAATGGAACATAATATATCTTCTCTGTATTTGCATAAAGGCACTGATCTAGGTCGTTTTCTGTAAAGAATAAAGCCAAGTCCTTTCTCAAATTAAATGCCAAATATGGAAAGTCGGTGTAAATTGATAGCTTTTTTTTTATTTTGGAGACAACAGCTCATCTACAAAAACTTTTATGTGTCAGATAATCTACAAAAACTTATGTGTCAGATAACCTACAAAAACTTTTATGTGTCAGATAACCTACAAAAACTTTTATGTGTCAGATAACCTACAAAAACTTTGATTTGTTAGGTAAAGAGAATTGGTACGGGACAATGGGCCCATATTTAGATATGTTTTCATCATATATTTAAAATGCAGTTACGAAACTGATGTTACTATTTATGAATAAGTAAGTTTTTTTATGTCGGAAATCATCCTATGACTTCTCTCGCTCTGAAGCGCAGTGGTTGACAGGTTTTTAATGACTAAAACCCTCTCCTATGCTCCTTCTTTGCCATGCATTCCAGGACCCCGGCTTTTCCTATCAGAAGCAAACCTATGGCCCCAGTAAGCCTTCGGCCCTGCCGCGCCCCTTGGTTTTGTTGACATCTCTTTGAGGCGCTCGTAGAACACTACGCACCGTCGACGACTCGGCCTCGGTCCGGTTGGTTACCGGGACAGCCGGACGACGACCTACCTATTGCCCGCCATCCGCAAGGGCGTGAAGAAGTCGCGACAGGTCGTTGCCGCCCAACGCCCCACCCTAAAGCGTGAAACTGTAGTGTAAGTATGTTGCACTTATAGGTTTTGACTGAAAATATTAATTTCCTAAAATAGTATTTTCTTCCCTACTTCTGTTTATCATCTTAACAGCCACCTCATTTTATTAGAAATCTTTTATTAGAAATCTATATATTAGGGAAAACTGACGGACTGACATATCAACACACAGCCGAAACTACTGGAACTAGGAGCGTGAAATTTTGGACAAGGTTTTCTTTTATGACGTAGGCGAGTACTAGAGAAGATTTTCCAAAATTAATTTCCAATTTGCAAAGGGGATGAAACAGGGGTTCAAAGTTTGAATGGAGAGACCTACTTTTACGCGGGCGAAACCGCTGGCAGAAGCTAGTCTTTCATACAGCTCATCCATCATTTGATTGAAATGATTTATAATTTGATTGAAATGATTTATAATTTGATTGAAATGATTTATAATTTAATTGAAATGATTTATAATTTGATTGAAATGATTTATAATTTGATTGAAATGATTTACCATCAGGTGAGATGGTGGTCAAACGCGAGCCTATCATTAATAAAAAAAAAAAAAAAAAAAAATTTAATTGAAATGATTTATTTAATTGAAATGATTTATTTAATTGAAATGATTTATAATTTAATTGAAATGATTTATTTAATTGAAATGATTTATCATTCTAAAATTTAATTGAAATGATTTATCATTATGATTTGACGAAATTCATACAGCTTAGCCATAATTTAATTGATATGATTTGACGAAATAATACAGTTCCATGTTTCTTTATAATTTCATACAGCTCATCCATCATTTAATTGAAATGATTTAATGAAATAATACAGTTCCATGTTTTTTTTATAATTTTATTTTACCCCAGGTTTACTGAACAGCAAAGAAACCGACAACAATGGAATTATTTAAAATTGTTGTTATAAACAATGCCAGGGGCTAGACATGAGAAGATATACATCGCTGTAAATATGGTTTATAGAAAAATTCTTTACAAGAACAAAGATAATTATTTTTCAATAGACATCTTCGAAAACTGACTCTTATAGCACAACGATTAGGTTCAATATGCCATGTATATCACCCTCGTGCTTTTTGTTATGTATCACAACAAGGGCTTTTTTCTTTTCTATTGCGTCACGGTAAAACTGACTTTTTTAACCGACTTCAAAAAAATTGAGGTTATCAATTCGGTTGTATTTTTTTATTTTTTATCCGTTTTACTCCGTCGTTTGTGGACCGCTTTACAAAATTGTTTTTTGGTATTTTCATCGACACTTACAGTCAAAAAGTAACATTTGATGAAGTGGAACTGATGAAGAAGACCAGAATTGGCCAACGGAACTTCATCTTAATTTAAATAAATCTCGTGTCACAATGTTTGTCCTCAATGGACTCCTAAACCACTTAACCGATTATAATAAAATTCGCACACCATGTGCAGTTCGATCCAACTTGAGAGATAGGGTAGTTTAAATCTCAAATTATAGTCGCAATTTTAATTTATTGCTAATTACGCGGGCGAAGCCGCTGGCAGAAGCTAGTATTCACATATATATCTTCAAATAAATAAATGGTTCTGAATAGTTATGTTGAAAATGGTATTATCGAAGTGACCTGATGATGATGATGGAGCAGTGTGTCCTAGCCGTGTTTGGGCTTATTAGAATATTGTCATGAAATGCAGTTTGGCGGTACTATCGAACTGATCTGATGATGGAGCCGGAAGGTGGAAGGTAGACACAGGAACTTCATAAAAAATTTACTAAAGCAACTAAAAAGTGTGAAATAAAAAACTTTTTACAAAAAAAAAATAACCGACTTCACTAAAAAAAACACTAAAAGGATCAAAATAACTTAAATTTCGGAAGTCGTTAAATAAGAAACAAACAATAATACCGAGAAACACAGACTTCCGAAATTTGTTTTTTTTTTTTTTGCTAAAAAGTTTTTTTTGGCTCACCTGCTCCAAAACACATTTGCAGTATCCCAAATATATCGAAACATGAGCAGCTCATTATTAAACATGTTCTCTCAAATTTGTTACCCCTACTAAACAACTGTCTACCGTCATTTGGTTCGGAATGAAAGCTCATTTTGCAAATTAAATGTTTGGTTGCAAATAGAATGGGTGTCGTAACATGGAAATTGTCATGCCGCCGTGTTTACCAACGTGTGTGGGTGTACGTGTAGCACTAAATATGTTAACCAGTCATGTCTATAGATTATATGTAGTATTTATTTACATAGACCAATTATATTTACAATGCAAGTCGAGCGAACTCAAAACTATGTACATTGTAGGCGTATTTTATGATCAAATCTAATTCATAAGAAAAAAAAAAACTGGCCAAGTGCGAGTCAGACTCGCGCATGAAGAGTTCCGTCCGTAGCAAAAACAAAAGGAAAAAAAATGTTTTGTTTGGGAGGGGCCACTTAAATATTTATTTTATTCATTAATTAATTGTATTTGTTGTTATAGCGGCAACAGAAATACATTTGTGAAACTTTCAACTGTAACTATCACGGTTCATGAGATACAGCCTGGTGACAGACGGACTGACAGCGGAGTCTTAGTAATAGGATCCTGTTTTACCCTTAAGGGAACAGATGCTTCCAATAGACGTGAGGAAATTCTCTGAAAGAAAACGTACAAAGTTCAAAGTGTGTATAGATAAACGTAGGTTTATCTATACAAACTTTACAAAAAAAAAAAACCCTAGGACGATGAAACAGGGGTAGACCTGTTTCATCGTCCTAGGGGGTTAATTTTATAGCAGTGGTTCTTAACCGGTGGTCTTTTTTTTTTTTTTTTTTTTTTTAAGGTGGGAAATCATCAAAATGACTTCTCGCGCTCTGGGTGGAGCGGGAGGGCGTGTCAGACTTTTACTGACTAAAACCACACCTGTATCCTTCAATTACCCTTTGCGTTCTAGGACTACGGGTTTCCCTTTCAGAAATTCTCCGCGGTCCTAGCTACCGGGCATTGGCCCTGCTGGGCCCCTACGGTTTGCTGACATCTCTTTGAGGAGCGCGAGGATCAGTACGCGCTGTTGACGTCTTGGTGTGTGGTGGTGTTGGTTCTTAACCGGTGGTCTGCGGACCACTGGTGGTCCCTGGAAGCATCCCAAGTGGTCCGCGGAGCCATCCTAATAAATAAGAATAGTCGGGAATAAATCTTGAGGAAATTTGAAGCCAAAAGGCAATTTCTTTACAAAACTTCGAGACTTTGATATTCGTTACCTACCTTTATTTTCATCGACATATATATGTGAGCAGCGGTTCTCGGCGCTTCTGATTATTAAAAACAAGTACCTAAATCGGTTGGATGCCACTGGACAATATGCGTTTGGCTTTGGGTAGCACTGAACCAAGGATTCAGAAGTTAGTAAAGAGTATGTAATCGCAAAAATTACATTAAAATCGTAACTGTATTGTAGATAATTTACTGTAAAGAAAATTAAAATACTGAGGGCTTTAAATAATTTTATGCGTGTTTTATTTATACATGAATTGAAACATGTATTTACATTTAGGTACTTTATATTAACTACAAACTAATTAACGAACTTGGTGGTCCATGGCAAGCGTCATATGGTCCCTCATGCCTATAAGGTTAAGAACCACTGTTTTATAGAATCTTTTCTTGTTCTTTGTAATATACATTCGTAAAAGGAACCTCGACTCATCCACGCCCTGGGCGTGGATGAGTCAGTGAGTAAATTTAGGACTTTTGCATGTTATATATACTTTTAAAAAGAATTGTACAAATACCATGAACATTATGAACACACATACATACATAACATAATGACCCAATACATAGAACATAATGACCCAATAGAACATAATGACCCAATAGAACATGATGACCCAATACATAGAACATAATGACCCAATACATAGAACATAATGACCCAATACATAGAACATAATGACCCAATACATAGAACATAATGACCCAATACATAGAACATAATGACCCAATACATAGAACATAATGACCCAATACATAGAACATAATGACCCAATACATAGAACATAATGACCCAATACATAGAACATAATGACCCAATACATAGAACATAATGACCCAATACATAGAACATAATGATCCAATACATAGAACATAATGACCCAATACATAGAACATAATGACCCAATACATAGAACATAATGACCCAATACATAGAACATAATGACCCAATACATAGAACATAATGACCCAATACATAGAACATAATGACTCAATACATAGAACATAATGACCCAATACATAGAACATAATGACCCAATACATAGAACATAATGAACCAATACATAGAACATAATGAACCAATACATAGAACATAATGACCCAATACATAGAACATAATGACCCAATACATAGAACATAATGACCCAATACATAGAACATAATGACCTAATACATAGACCAAATACATAGAACACTATGACCCAATACATAGACCATAAAACGAAGAAACACTACCGTAGAGAAAGCATATCTTAGTTCGCAATGAGGAGAAAACTAGCAAGTAACAATAGTACTGAAATTGGTGCCTTTGTACTGAAGAAGGGCTAGAACAATATGGTTCTAATGGATGTTCCTTTTTACAAGAAAAAAAGATCTTGTTTTGCGGTTTGAAATTGCATGGAGACTAATGTGGTAGAGTGTTGTTACCAATATAAAAAAAATTAGCGAGGTGTCTCCACTGTGAAAAATAATTATTTTGAGGTTAGGTTAGGAAAATAGCGAGAGACAGAGAGAAACAAGTGAAACAAAGAATGGTTCTTTTTTATGTGTTTCTTGAAGTCTTTTTAGGTGCAAAATCATCCAATGACTTCTCAGGGCGTGTCAGACGGGCGTGTCAGACGGGCGTGTCAGACGGGCGTGTCAGACTTATTAACAAAAAACCACCCTTCGTTCCAGGGCCCCAGGGTTCTCTTACGCACTACACATGGCCCCAGTATACTTCGACCCTGTTGGGCCCCTACGGTTTGCTGATATCTCTTTGGAACACTATGTACCGTCGACGACTCGAGCTCGGTCCCAGTACCCATTGCTCGCCGTCCGCAAGCCCACGCCTATGGTGGCTGGAAATTGGTTTCTGCGATTGAAAAGTGGAATGCTCTTGGTAGACTGACACAAGTGGTTATGGTGTACAAAACTTTTGCAGCCTGGATTCTTGCAGGTGGGTTTCTGAATTGAATTTCTTCACTATAGTCATTTAAATTTTATAATCTGTTATCAGTCCCGACAACAGACTGTTGTAGAGCCAGGAAGCTTCCAGGAGGCTTCTCGTCAGAAAAAAATATTGAGGCCCCGATTGCAACGCCGCCTACCGGTTTCGATCGTATTTTCAAACCATTCACGGACCCACCAAATATGCATATACCTATCCAAATCAGTCAAGCTATTTAGGAGGAGTTAGGTGCACAGAAATAAAGACTAGCGGTCCCGACAGACGTTGCCCTGTCCTGGAAAATGGGTTCAGTTCAGAAAAAAAAAATTGATTAGAAGCTTAGCAGTTCTGTTGATTTTATATAAACGGTAAAATCATTTAAATTACCTAATTATACGTCTGAATAGTTAATTGCATATTCTATTCAATACAGCTCCAATCAATGAGATAAGCCTGATTTAAAATTCTATTAAACAGAACCTGAGTTCCATTTGTTTTGTTTGAGTACTGTACTCTGCATATTGAAATTTTAATTGTAATGAAATCTTTATGGGGAGAGTGTCCTTAAGAAACACCAAAAAGGCACATACAGTTTTCAAAATTTCTAAAAATAGAATACCGCACTAAATTACACAAAAAAAAATGAAGAACCTAAATAGATGTACCAACAGTTTCACCGCGAGATATTTGCAAAAATATAATATACCTATTCGAGAAAAATATATTCGAAAAAAATATTCGAGAAAAATATTCGAGAAAAATATATTCGAAAAAAATATTCGAAAAAAAATATTCGAAATATTCGATTTTTTTTTTAAATTTAGTAAGTCCTGCAAATAGAAAAGATAATTTAGCTGTTTTTGAGACATATGAACAATTTTTTTCTCTAAATTAAGAATAGGTTTGCAAATATCTCGCGATGATATTGTTGGCACATCTATTTAGGTTCTTCATTTTTTTTTTGTGTGGGGTTTGGTCTGTCTGTACGGTGTATTTTTAGATTTTTTTTAAAAATTATAATAGGTTTCTTAAGGACTCTCCTCTTAAGAGTGTTAGGTATGGTCTTGTTTGTATTTTTCACGCTTTTTTAGATATTTTTTTTTTTTTTTTATTATTGATAGGCTCGCGTTTGACCACCATCTCACCTGATGGTAAGCGATGATGTGGCCGACGATAGAGCACGCTTGCCTAGAAGTAACCTATTCACTCTTGACTTAAAGACCTCTAGGTTGTAGCTATCAGGGAACACAGACTCCGGCAGGGAATTCCACTCCTTAGCTGTACGCATTATGAATGTGTTCCCAAAACGCTTTGTACGTATGGGTGGGATGTCCACCATGTACCGATGGCGCAACGCCGTACGTCTAGTGGTCCGATGATGGAACGGACTTGGTGGAATTAAATTGTGCAATTCCAACGCACACTCCCCCCCCGAAGTGTAATCGATAGAAAACCGACAGGCCAGCAACTCGGCGTCGATGCTCAAGGCTTTGGAGTTTTGATTCGACAAGTGTATCATCACCGATGATCCTCTTGGCTCGCTTCTCAATCGACTCCAGAGCATCAAGCTGGTATTTGGCAGATTGCTTGAATTTGGTTATTATGGATATAGAGGGTCTAGGTCTTCAAAAGTGAATAGGTTACTAAACTTCTAGGCAAGCGTGCTCCATCGTCGACCACATCATCACCACATCATCACCACATCACCACATCATCACCACATCATCACCACATCATCACCACATCATCACCACATTATTATTAATATTTCACGAATATTGTTTGATGTATTTTAATATTTCACGAATATTGTTTGATGTATTTTAATATTTCACGAATATTGTTTGATGCATTTTAATATTTCACGAATATTGTTTGATGTATATTAATATTTCACGAATATTGTTTGATGTATTTTAATATTTCACGAATATTGTTTGTTGTATTTTTTACACTGGTAACATTTATGACGCTCGAATCAAATGTAGAAGTACCAGGCAAAAATTGATGTGTGTAAAAATTTAAAAAGCTAAACTTATAAAAAAAGACATTGCTTATAATCCTCTAAATAATTACATAATAAATTGTGTTAATGATTATTAAGATATATAATAATCTTGGATTTATTGAGACTTTACTTAAATAATAACAAGACCTTTTCTAATAAGCCCTTTAAATATTTGTACGAATTAAAAATTAGCGCTGTATAGCAATTGTAATTAAAGACCTATAAAATAAGTCAAAATTATGATAATCTGGCCCCAAGACTGAACATTGAATTACTTGTAGATGTTATAGTGATAAACCGTAATGATAAGGAACTTGTAAGACGTGCGATTTCAACCTAAATTTTTCAATAAATATGTACCCGATTCATACCCACCATTGCCTGATCATTGAGAAACTGCAAGTAATTAACAACTTATAGTAAGTATCCACAGTCGATACCAAAGTCAGAAAATACCTCGTTAAGATCGCAGCCAATAATAACTTATTAAATAAAGTGATACCTATCTGCAAACATCGCACCCACACACATTAATTCTTTTCCAATCAATACGACGTCAAGGCGGCGACCTCCGTTTCCTAGACAAATAGAATATGCTCTATAGACCAACTGTGCTGCGTTCACACCTAGTCAATATTTGAATACGCACTAGCGTACAAATCTTTTAATCTGTCTATAGCTATATTATAGAATTTTATCGTTTCAGCCAATAATAACCAGAATATTATTCAACGTGGGCTATAAAAAATTTGCTCCATATATTTTTGCATAACTTGACAGCATATTTTTACTGCAGAAAATGATTTCAATTGGTAGTTACGTAAATATTTTCAGAGAAAATCGAAATTTGGCAAACAACCGTGTGTAACAACGGAATTATGTCCATTTTACTGGGAAATAATAAAACTGGCAAAAAATATATACATGTTTTATGAATTGAAATGAATTCAATCGTTAAATATTTTAAGAGAAAATCGGAGTGTCATAAACAATAATGGAATTATATCCCAGTAAAATGTTAATAACAAAATAAGCACAAACCATGCAGTATTCATGAAATTCCCAGCACTTCATCCATCAAAATCTGTTTGACAAGTAGGCATCTGGTAACATTCTTTTAGACCTGATCGATCCACTAATAGTTTTGATAGTGGTCATTTAACTGAACTAAACCGAGAGGCAAAATCTCTCATTTATTAGCCTTTAATTCCAACGATGCAATTTTGTCCCTCTTTAATGAATAGACAAGAATTTGTCTGGCTAGACTAAGCAAAGTACACTAGACCAGACAAAATGCTGCATTCCTTCCTGTTCATACAATTTAGCCAAATATAACTAAGATGAACAACGTCTAAAGATTAGGGAATGAAACGTACTATATATCTTCATATAATATCGATTAATTTTTACTCTTAAGCATGAGCAGTGGTGATAATTGCCATCAGCCAGGCGCAAACTTTCTGTTCTCAAAACGGTGAAGGAAAACATTGTGAGTAAACTGGCATGTCCTAGTATCAAAAATAATGTGACATCCATCAATCCGCATTGGGCCCGCGTGGTTGATTACGGCCCGTTCCCTCTCCGAGAGGATTCCTGATTCCCAGCAGTGGGAACATTAAAGTGTTGATGGTTCGTTTACATTTACCGCTTACTCGCGTATGGAATCGAGGAGTGTCTTAAGGGTTAGGGTTAGGTAACTGTTTGATCAGTTGATCAAACAGCCTTTGTAAAAATTACCACAACTTGTAAACGTTTTTCAGAATTCTTTCGAGAGTGAACTGTCCTTTCTCTAGTTGTTGTATGATATGCTATACGTTATATGATATGATTATTATGTTGTATGTTATACGATACCTACGTGGATCGAATGTAATTTGCTTCAATTAAATCTCGGAAACGTTACTTCAAAAAAATTAAAATATATTATAGTATTATCTCAAATCTCGAATAAGTTCGTAGTAACATCGGTTACGCGAATGATGTTATTTCGAAATATTTTTTTCAATACACTTACTCGAAAACTCCCTCTTATCCCTATCACTTTTAGGCATGCAATTGACAGTTTTTTCGCACTAGTGTGGAAAACTGGAGTACGCGAGCTCGCCGTACATTTGCCGGGCGCTAAGCAACCCCCAAAAGTCGCACATCCACCGTTTTTTTGTCATGGAAAATAGTCAGTCTTAAGTTTGCGCCTTTTCCCGCAAATAAAAAGTTTATTTCTTTCTTTTTCACCGAATATTTAAATTTTAGTAAGTGTATGTCATTTTGATACAAGTGAAAAATGATCAACACTCGGGCACTTTACGATAAAATTCCGAATTCTGCCTCGGTCACAATGACAAACTTTCTCCACTTGTATTAAAATGTACTAATACTCTATCCTCTCCTCTTATTAGATTGAACTTGCTACTCGCCTATTTCAAACGCTCCCCGACACGATTCCTCGTCAAGCGTAAAAAAACCCATTCAGTCAGATCATAACATCATCCCTTATTTTAACGGTGGTATTAATTCTTTTTACACTGCTTTTTACGCGTTTTATGTGGGACAACAATGGTTTTATGTTATTTTTGGTGGGAAAGTTGTTTAAGATTGTGGGTGATTCAAGAAACAGTAAGTATATTAAGCGAAATGTAATTTGTCCATTTTTCCTATTGTTATGTGATTGAGGACTGGTTGTGTTCTTTGTTTCCATAGCCCCAGATGGCCCCAGATGGCCCCAGATGGCCCCAGATGGCCCCAGATGGCCCCAGATGGCCCCAGATGGCCCCAGATGGCCCCAGATGGCCCCAGATGGCCCCAGATGGCCCCAGATGGCCCCAGATGGCCCCAGATGGCCCCAGATGGCCCCAGATGGCCCCAGATGGCCCCAGATGGACCTAGATGGACCCAGATGGACCCAGATGGACTCAGATACTCTACTACGCTCCGGCCTCGCTGGGCCCTTACAGTTTTGCCGACATCTGTCTGAGGCACGCGTCAAGGACTCGGGCTCGGTCGGGACGGTTATCGAACGTCCGAACGGCGAGCTACTCATTGCTAGTCGTCCGCAAGTCTATGTTTACAGTCATTATATGATATTCTAAATCGAGTTAATTTTCACAACCTTATATAACTCAAATTTTCAGTAGCATTGAGAACACACCGGTGACTGAAAAATTTATTATTTGAAAATATTGGTAAAGTCATAATTACCATTGAAACTTTCTACAATATCACTATAACAAACCTACCCATGTAGCTACCCAGAATGACGAAGAACCGGCAATTGAGACAAAAAATCCTAACCATTTTCGTGATCACATACATAGTAGAGGCTGTGGCTACCCGATCCCCGAATTTGTAATCTTTGCGTGTATACAAAAGGTAAATTGCTCGGTGGCATTTTCAACGGTAATGATGTCATCGCCGCATCCCGTAATCGAGGGCTGGATACTTTTATAGTAGATCCGTTGGCCTCATTTTACACCGAAGTGTATCGAGCTTTAGAAATTATGATCGATGGAGATTTTTTTTTTGTGAACATTTGCTTTAACGAAGAATGGCAGGCTTAAACAAAAATCTACTACTTTTCGGCTTAATGACTCATTTGATGAGAATCTAGAATAGATATTTTATAATTATTATATGGATACATATATATTTAGTAAATTATTTTTTTGGCTATTTGTTGTATCACTGTTTCCATCCCTTTCCTGCACATACCTATAGAGTAAAAAGGACTGAGCTACCCCTAGCTACCCTATTCGAGACTATGAAATGACGTTTCGTTGACATTTTTCAATGGCGTCGTCGTTTGACTGATTCTATTCGTGTCGTGACCGCTTTCAAAATTCGAAAAACGACTGAAATTTGGTGTCCGCGCTCTGAATAGTGGCATCATGTGTGCTAAGCTGTGCCCAGGATAACCAGATACTGTCCAAAGCTTCCTTTTAAGGGACGAGACGTAAGCTTCCTTTAAGGGACGAGACGTAAGCTTCCTTTTAAGGGACGAGACGTAAGCTTCCTTTTAAGGGACGAGACGTAAGCTTCCTTTTAAGGGACGAGACGTAAGCTTCCTTTTAAGGGACGAGACGTAAGCTTCCTTTTAAGGGACGAGACGTAAGCTTCCTTTTAAGGGACGAGACGTAAGCTTCCTTTTAAGGGACGAGACGTAAGCTTCCTTTTAAGGGACGAGACGTAAGCTTCCTTTTAAGGGACGAGACGTAAGCTTCCTTTTAAGGGACGAGACGTAAGCTTCCTTTTAAGGGACGAGACGTAAGCTTCCTTTTAAGGGACGAGACGTTCTGACCTATTTTACCCAATTTTAACTTAGGCTCGTCAATTCCACCCAGCAACAAGCCACCTAAGGCTCGTCAATTCCACCCAGCAACAAGCCACCTAAGGCTCGTCAATCCCACCCAGCAACAAGCCACCTAAGGCTCGTCAATCCCACCCAGCAACAAGCCACCTAAGGCTCGTCAATCCCACCCAGCAACAAGCCACCTAAGGCTCGTCAATCCCACCCAGCAACAAGCCACCTAAGGCTCGTCAATCCCACCCAGCAACAAACCACCTAAGGCTCGTCAATCCCACCCAGCAACAAACCATTTAAGGTTCGTCAATCCCACCCAGCAACAAACCACCTAAGGCTCGTCAATCCCACCCAGCAACAAACCACCTAAGGCTCGTCAATCCCACCCAGCAACAAACCACCTAAGGCTCGTCAATCCCACCCAGCAACAAACCACCTAAGGCTCGTCAATCCCACCCAGCAACAAACCACCTAAGGCTCGTCAATCCCACCCAGCAACAAACCACCTAAGGCTCGTCAATCCCACCCAGCAACAAACCACCTAAGGCTCGTCAATCCCACCCAGCAACAAACCACCTAAGGCTCGTCAATCCCACCCAGCAACAAGCCACCTAAGGCTCGTCAATCCCACCCAGCAACAAGCCACCTAAGGCTCGTCAATCCCAACTAGCAAAAAGCCACCTAAGGCTGGTCAATACCAACCAGCAACAAGCCGCTGGTCAATCCCAACTAGCAACAAGCCGCTGGTCAATCCCAACCAGCAACAAGCCACCTAAGGCTCGTCAATCCCAACCACCAGCAAGCCACCTAAGGCTGGTCAATCCCAACCACCAGCAAGCCACCTAAGGCTGGTCAATCCCAACCACCAGCAAGCCACCTAAGGCTGGTCAATCCCAACCACCAGCAAGCCACCTAAGGCTGGTCAATCCCAACCACCAGCAAGCCACCTAAGGCTGGTCAATCCCAACCACCAGCAAGCCACCTAAGGCTGGTCAATCCCAACCAGGAACAAGCCACCTTAAAGCTCAACGGGAAATACCCTAAATAGGTTTTGATTTCATAGCGAGTGTAAAAATATACGCGCCTAAACGAGCCTTATCTTTAGTTAGAAAATTGAATTTTTCATTTGAGTATTTGATATTAATTTCAGCTTCATACCTTCACGAGTTCTTGGACAACAAAGTGATCCTATAAGGGTTCCGTTTTTGTCGACTTAAGTAGGTATTGAAAAACGTGTATTTGTATGACACGCTGAAATGAATAATTTTCGTTTTCCAAATTCATCGCATCACAATTCACCTGAAAAAGCTATTCCGTAACTTATTTCTGCGCCAAAGTTTCCCAATAATACCTTAATACTCTTAAAATTGAAAGACGCTGGCAGTAGTAAAACTTAAGTATTCCCGCGTAAGAAAACACGAAATAAACTTTACGATTCCGGAAGAAAATACGAGTATTACGTAATTTACCAACTTTTTAAAGGAAATTCAGTAGTTTTAAACTAATACTTTTAAGAGCCGGCCAACCCGAGGTATATTTTCATACAACCGTTCTTACGGGATTATGATTTTATTACACATCTTTCTTTAGATATTTTGAATACAGATATTTTGAATACAGATATTTTGAATACACATATTTTGAATACACATATTTTGAATACACATATTTTGAATACACATATTTTGAATACACATATTTTGAATACACATATTTTGAATACACATATTTTGAATACACATATTTTGAATACACATATTTTGAATACACATATTTTGAATACACATATTTTGACCACACATATTTTGACCACACATATTTTGACCACACATATTTTGACCACACATATTTTGAACACACATATTTTGAATACACATATCTTGTGGATATTATCTAGGCTTCTATAGAAATCAATACATAAATTTATGTAAAACTACTCCAGTAAAGACCTCTGAAAATCTGCTATTTTACGTGAACTTTTGCCCTCCATAATGTACTCATATATTAGTTTCTGCTAGCGGCTTCGCCCGCGTGAGAAGTTTTTTCCATACACACTCTGGAGCCCCATTTCATACCATTAGGGGGTGAATTATGGAAAATCCTTTCTTAGTGCTTGCCTACGTCACAAAACGGAACCTTGTGCGAAATTTCACTCTACTTCCTAGTCCCAGCAGTTTCGGCTGTGCGTTGATATGTCAGTCAGTCAGTTTCTCCTTTTAATATATAGATATAAAAAGTACATCTATAGAAGCCTTGCACATTTAATCGAGATCCTGAATGACGAAAATTTTTATCAAAAACTTGGGTTTTAAAAGGCGTTCCCTGTTTTTTCGCGTAAGATCGCATTGGATTGCGTTAGATGAAGCAACAAGCTTTTAAAAACCATGCTCAACGTTGACGATAGGCGAGTGGGGAAGGGCCCTCTTAAGTATTTTATTTAAGTTACATTTTGAAACCTACGTGTATACTCTGACATAGTTTGTAGATTTCCAGGAATGGAAACTTATCTATAATAAGACACGTAACACATGACTGACAACGATCAACTGACTCACTGACTAATCACTGACACATCAATCAACGTCCAACCTTTGGACCTAGAACTCTACTTCTACTACTACTACTAGGGTTCCACACACAAACTAAAAAAAGAATTTCCAAATCTTACCCGCGGGTGAAACATGGAGAAATCTACGTTTACGTGGGTGAAGCTGTTTGCAGAGCTAATAAAGAAATAATGTAAACCTATATGTATTTAATAGTGACTGCATACGAAAGGACGGCATACAACAATATAATATGTTGTTATTGTTATACGTTACACTACTCCTGTATCGTGGGACAAACATATAAACTCACATACACGAGACACCCAGACCCGGGACAACTATATGTTGGCCATAAATGTTTGTTTCATGTGTGAATTGAACACACAACACGCAGCTCAGCAGCCAACACTCAACTACTGCACCAAGCGTGGTGACAGACATATTCAATTGATATTGTGATTGACTGGCCTGTTGGTCTAGTGGTTAGTGGCCCTGACTGCTATGCCATGGTCGTGGGTTCGATTCCCACCCAGGACAAATGTTTGTGTGATGTCATTTGTTCTGTGTCTGGGTGTAATTTATCTATAATATGTAATGTTTTATGGCTGATTTTGATTATATATGTTTTTGTAGAATGTGGGGCCGATGCTTAGGTAAGCAAAATGCAATATGAGAACTAAGATGCGACTCGCACGGCCCCGCAGTCCCTGCCAGGTCGCGGTATTGTATAATCGTGTGTGAAAGAAATAGACCTTTTTATCAGTGGAATTATCCCGAAACGGACGAAAGAGAGACCCCTACATTGAATATTGTTCTAAAGTAGTATCCTGTCCATGGACCAAAACTTCTGTCACACGCCTTTACTTATTTTTACATGTCTGATTTTAAATATGTTATTAAGATAACTATTACAAAGTTAGTCAGATAAATTGTAGTGATCAAACATCCAGTCAGTGCATGAAATCGTCTCACACGCTCTGAAACGCATGTTCTACAATTAGTCTGACTACTAAAATATAACTTTGTAATAGTTACCTCAATAACATATTTAAAAATCAGACATGTAAAAATAAGTAAAGTTTAATTACTTTTTGTGGAGCTTTAAAGCGTCTGACAAAAGTTTTGATCTATGGAAAGAAAGTGTCTGACACTTATGATACTACTTTAGAATAATATTCTACAAAACATCTTTAAAAATCAGCCAAAGTTAAGTAACTCATTATTTTTAGTTCCCTTTTTCACCTCGTACCTGCCAATAGTTCCCCAAGGGGGACCTCCACAAGTACACAGGTATTTAAAGCACATGAGACGCTACTGAGAACCTAAGGTTTCATCCATGTGAAAATAAGTTTGACAGCTCTGGGAATCTTGGTCTATTAGCAAAACCATAGGGGCAACGCAGGACCGATGCCCGCAAGGGCCACGGGAATTTTTGAAAGAGATACCGTGGTCCTGGAACGCACCCTCTGGCTCCACCCTAGAGTGAAAGTCATTGGACGAGTTCGCACCATATATGTATATTATGAATATGAATAGAAATATGAATATTATGAATATGAATAGAAATATGAATATTATGAATATGAATAGAAATATGAATATTATGAATATGAATAATAAATATGAATATAAATATGAATAAATATAAAATTTACATATCGAACGATTAGCTACAAAACTATACCCAAGTCATATAATCTCCTTAGCCTTTTCCCAGCTAGTAGCATCCGGTTAGACGAAGGACAGTAGGGGGGTAGGATTAAAAAACCTAACATTGGTAAAAATACCCAGTTTCGAACAAGCAATCTCGTGCATGAGAGGCGGGTGCCTATAAAAATGTTACATGTCAGTGTTAGGTACACCCAAACGTAATGTGGGGTGTACCTAAATGACATCGTGAGGCCGGACCAAAGCTTTGTATGAATCTTATCTCTGTTTCGCGACCGCCACTAACACCGCACATAATAGTCGGCCGCGCGTGATTTGTGATACAAATTCATCGTATATTGTGGCGCTGCGATAAATTAATTACGGTGTGAATGCGTGCCGACTAATTAGTTTTTGCGTAGTTTAATAATAATCCGTTTTGTTTGTTTCAATTATGGATGAGGTGATATGTTTGAGGTTTAATTAATAGTGGTAAATTAAACTTTTGTGCGCAGTTATTCTGTAGATTTAATATAAGACGTTATAGCGACGGGGTGGACAATTCGGTGTATATTTTATCATCACGTTATAAGGATAATAATCAATAATCATCAAACTAAGTGGCAGTCTGTGGCGACCACGTAGGTACCGAGAGACGCAACGTTGAAGGGCCTCCCCTAGAGGTGGCTGGTGAGGGTCGCTGAAATACGATGGACGCGAGACGCACAGGGACCGGCCCTGTCGTTATGACGACATTTGGGGGAGGTCTTATGTCCAACTGTAGACGTGTCTTTCAGCTGAAATGATGATGATGATGATGATGATGACCGGAATAATAGAACTTCGCGTAAGACTGAAAGAGTGGAGAAAGTGCCCAGAAGTGAGAAAGCTTACTCGGTAATAGATCTATTTCCTAATTTTGAAATGAAAAATATCTTTCATCATTTAATTTGAAAAAATACCTTTTACAATTATCAATTTTTTTTTTGCTGAAACAAAACCAGGACCGGTCTCAAACAGGATATAAGTACTTAATAATCAACTCCTGTGTGAAGAACGTTATTCGTAACCACTTATCTACGCTCGTAGTTGGAACATTTTCCCTGTTATCTTCCTTCTTCGTTATTTTTTTTTAGCCTGACCTTGCCTGTCCCATCTGCCTCTCAATCTCAAAAACAATGATCAGGACATAGGTCGACGGCGGTAAACATATTTCCGTACAATTCCCACTGGCACTTTGCCAGAACATATTGATTTTACTATAAGAGTCGACAAGTCCACGGCATCTTAGAGATGTGACGATTTCCGCGGAGTAAACTTGAGATGTTTTTGAACAGATAATATGCAAAATCTTTGCATAGCAGTAGACGTATTGGCATCAAAATTAAGCTATTGTTAGGTTTATTTACTCTTTTTTTGTAACCAAGAATATTATTTAATTTATTTTGCAATCGACTAATTGTGTTGGCAACACCGAAAGTATTTGTAACTGTAGTAAATGCCGACGTTGCATAATGGCGGGCGACAGCCTTCTTGTTCAATTGGTGATCGTTGAGATCAGACGCAAATTTGTTATGCATTTCACATTTCAGATTAATTGTAGTGACAAGAAATATGTAACCGAGGTATTTGTTATATTACATAACACGTTTGAGTTTTCGTGGAGTCAGTTTTATTACACTATAATCAATTTAAAAACGTGTTACATGGGCATCTTAGTAGTTTGTAGTTTTGAAGGATACTGCCCCCACTCCACTCGATTCTGTCACCATAACAACGAAATAATTCTCGAGTCATGTTAAAAAGATTTTTTGATTGAAGGATGCTGAAAGGAGGAGTGAGACTTAGAACATAATAGCATCCCAGAAAAGGTAGTCGATCTGCTTCAGGACTAAAGTAAGAATCGACGGTGACTGAATTTATTCCTGAAATACTTTGTTACACGCATGCTCAATCGTTGAACACAACATCGCTTTCCATCAGGTGAGATAGAAGTAGTAGTAGATATAGTGTAAGCCTGTTAATAATAAATAATAACATCTGAGGAGGCTTTCGTGGGGAAGTTTGCTCTAGGGCAGTTTGCTCTAGGGCTTGATCCAGAAATCGGTACTTCTAGACAACGCATTCCTCTCTCCGGAGCCCTGAGTACCGGTAGCTTCTGGACCCTGTTTCGCGGTATTTTAATATGGAAATATTTATAAACTAGCCTATGTCACTCAGTAATAAAGTAGTATTCTACTCTTGAAAGACTTTTTAAAATCGCTCCATAGTTGTTTAGTTTATTCATTATAAACATTTTTTATTATTATTATGGATGGGGATGGGGATGGAGATGCGTTTGACCACTATCTCACCTGATGGTAAGCGATGATGTGGCCGACGATGGAGCACTCTTGCCTAGAAGTAACCTATAATACGAATCTTCTCTTTTTATCATTTATATTGTATTGATGTAAACTTTAATATAAAATAAATAAATGAAAATGTATAACAAAGCACCCCACTTCGCAAACAACAACATATCCCTTTAATTTTCATAACAATAACGCCAACAAAATATCGAAACACTGAAATCCGAACTTTTAGTCGTTTAGTCAGTTTCGGGTACAACACTGGTATAAACAACGATAGCCACTTTAGTATATTAGTCATTGATACTTGACAGATATGTACAGCATCGAACCTATACCCCAATTTATGGTAAAATATAATATAACAGATTGATTGGTCTCAGCAGAATATTTACTACATGGTCGATGCTTCATATAACTAGTTGATATAATATTTTTGTTATTTAGCTCATATTCGGATGTACAAACTTCAATAAACACGAGTAAAGATCACTGATATTATAAAAATCAAAATGTTTATTTGCGTACATAGCTAACACTAACAGTAAAAGGCGAAAAGAAAAAAATGTTTGTATGTGTTATAACTGGACTCTTTTATATATATATATATATCTTCATAGCGTTTTTGACATGACAGTTGTTCTTTCCTGTCATAAAAACGTCTTAGTTACGAATATACTTTTGGAACTGAATATGATTGTATATTTATAATATTGGCGACGACGATTAAAAAAAATGAACCCTCGACCATTCACGGAATTTCTTAGGGCCCAACAGACCCAACAACAACAATTAACAGAATTCTTACGGATCTTAACAGAATTCTTACGGATCTTAACAGTACAAACAGCACAACGTACACCAACAGAAGAACTAGAAGCGGCCAAGAAAAGTTACGTAAGTGTTCGAATCCAACATTTTTCTCACGACAAATTTAACCCAGACACTACATCTGTGGAAAATTTTATCGAATATATTTTGAAACAAAATGCAAAATTTATGGAACTGAATACAAAAAAAAAATACAAAAGGACCTTTTCATAACATGCCTGCCACCGGATGGGCTTCTTCGAAGGTGTCTGGTTTAGCGATTCGAACGCCCAACGAGACGTGGAAGTCTAACTGGTTTATATACTGCTCAATAACCATCTTTTCGTAGTACGATTTGTTACCATGCTCTCCTACGGAATATAGAGTATCTAACAGCTCACGGAGGCGTTTGCCGAAGGTTTCAGCGTCTTCCGTCTTAGACTTACGCACTCGCGTTAGCTCCTGCATTACTTGTATTTAGTTTCGCGGTTCGCCAAGGCGCCTAATTAACGCGTTCTTAATTGATAACCATGAGTTTAAGTAGCCTTCATACGCTATTGCGTCTATGGCAAGATCACTAAGTCTACTTTTAATTAAACAGATGAACGCTGGGTGCGAGCGATCTGCTTCTGAAAATAAGTTTTCTACTTCCCTAATATAATAATTCAACAATTTAGGATTGCCATCATATCTAGGCATTAAATCTGCGATTAGTTTGTAAGGTTTATAGTTAGCATCATAATCCCTGAGCGACATTGTTTTTCTGTAGATTGCCTGTCTAGTGGCGCTTGACGCAAAACAATAGAGGTGTCGAATTAAAAACTTGGAATTTACTCGTGAGATACCTAACGCTACTTATTATAGTTTTATAGTTGCCTACTGCGATTTTAGCTTAAAGACAGACACACAAACATTAATATAAAATACACAAATTACGCGAATTCCTGCAACCTCTAATCTATCTATCCGTGGCTGGCCTGAATATGTTGACATGTCTAAAACTGCGTTTTGTCAGGACGGTCATTCTAATGTTTTGACTTTTTCTGGTAAATCGAGAAATTACTTTAATAGAGCAAGGACACTTGGTAGAACAAGAGCACACCAAAGCAGCCACTGCATCTCCTGTCGAGCCTCCACCAACAACACAGCTTCCTCCAATTCTCCGGAGAACTATCCTGATGACCTTAGAGGTGTCCGACCGCGCGATAGGTTCTTTGTAGATCACGAAGGAACGATTTGAGAACCGTCACTCATAAGATGAAGAGTTGGATTCGATCTTAGAGCGTCGCGATCCTACCGACTGCGCCAGTTATGTTTCGGCGATCGGAAATTACGTTAAAAAAATATTTATTTATTATTACAAAGATTTAATTATAAAAATATTACTACGATGGCGGATACAAGACTGAATATAATGCAATAAAAACAATTATGTCCGATTTCAAAGTAAATGCATAGTTGCAATTACGACGCATGCGGAGACTGCGAACTCAGCGTAAACGTGTCGGTTATGATGAGTTGTCGGACCTTGCATCCTTCGCCACTTGAATTAGCGTATCATAGTTTGCTTATCATAGTTTGCTATCATAGTTTGCTTATCATAGTTTGCTTATCATAGTTTGCTATCATAGTTTGCTTATCATAGTTTGCTTATCATAGTTTGCTTATCATAGTTTGCTTATCATAGTTTGCTTATCATAGTTTGCTTATCATAGTTTGCTTATCATAGTTTGCTTATCATAGTTTGCTTATCATAGTTTGCTTATCATAGTTTGCTTACCATAGTTTGCTTACCATAGTTTGCTTACCATAGTTTGTTTATCAGTAAATATTTAGAAATAAATATCGGATTGTATAATGCACGTAGCAAAGCTGTTCCAAGTTGTTCCTCGGATCAAAATAGCCAAACCAAAGAGCATACCGTCTATAATATTCTTGGAATTAGTTACGGCGTGTGATAAACATATAAAAACAAAAGACGCTATCCTTATTGAAAGGTTGAGGTTATTATGTCGAAGACAGACATGTGACGCCATCAATAATGGGCCCTATTGAGTTTCTTATTGTCAGTAACGAACAATACTTTTATGAATTACTAGCTTCTGCCAGAGGCTTTGTTCTGTGGTGTTAATGTTGGTTATTACAGACGCGAAGTCGCAGTCGAAGATGGATAAAAAGTAGCCCCTATGAGTTCAAGCTTCCTTTGTACCAAATTTCATCAAAATCGGTTTAGTGTTTTAACCGTGTAAGCGAAACGGACAGACAGACAGACAGACAGCCAGAGATACTTCCACATTTATAATATTAGTATGGAAGTATGGATGAGCTACTATTTTTATTGTAATATCGGCTGACAAGGCCTGTCGCTCAACTTGTTTAGAGATTCATCTTTGCTTCCACCTCGGGTCGCGGCATCCGTGGGTCTTTCTTTCAGTCAAAGTCAAAGTCAAAAAGTTTTTATTTCACATAGGCTTACATGGGCACTTATATAACGTCAGAAGCTAGTGCACGGTTCCAAATTGGTCGTTTCCCATAGGAAACGACCAATGAAACCAACTCCATGGTTACTCTTTTAAAAAAGTGGTTGCTTACAATATTTTCATATTACAGTATTAATAGACATTATGTAAGAACAGTGTAGTAGACCAGTCGATATTGTACCGAAAAGCACAATAAAAATAATCTAATTAAAAAAAAAAAATTACGCGCATATGCCCATTTATCTTTCTCTATGCCCATTAATAATAATAATGATAATTTATTTGCTAATAATGTAGGTATACAGATAAGGTGTTATAATTGTTGATTGTCCCAATACATTTTGCCTTACGGCATGCAAAATATTCATAATTTATAGTAAATAAGGAGAATATAAAAAAAAAGTAAAAAATTATCAGCTCATTAACTTAATCGTTCAACTATGTGATATGTCATACAAATTCAGATATAATGTCATATAAATTCAAATTCAATGTCATAAAAAAATTTCAATACAATGTCATAAAAAAAAATTGAATATAATGTCATAAAAATAATTCAATGTCATGCTTGAAATAATACCATGTCATACAAATAATAAAATGTCATACAAATGATAAAATGTCATCAAATAGAATACAATGTCATATGAAGTGAAATAATAAAATACTATTAGGAACCAGTGACATGGAAAAAAAAATCACATTGAAGGAGCAACATTTTACTTGAGTGTCTTGTCATACAGAAATTCTTTGATTGAGTAGTAACACTTGGCCAGTAAAAGTTTATTGTTAATTGCTTTTTAAACATTAAGTGTTATAAATAATGGGACCCATGTGTAAAATACTCTTTTTTAATAAAGCAGTTTTATGACCATCGGTATATAGTTGATTTTTATATTGGGCCCATAGTACGTGTTGCCTTATATCACTCATTGGCATAAATAAGTGCAGATTCGTTCTAACGAATATTGCAACCTCTAGTATAACAACGATGGGAAAGTCAGAATTTTGAGAGATTTAAAAACTGGTCGACAGCTTTCTGTTACCCTAAGACCAGTCATTGACCTAAGGCAACGCTTTTGCGCTCTAAATATGCGTTCCCTCTCGCTGCAATTTCCCCAAAATATGACACCAAATCTTAACAATGAGGCAACCAAACCATGATAGGCTGTCATCAAGGAATTTAAATTCATTTTTTACTTTAACTTTTGGCATATGATATTAGCATGAGATTCCCATGTTAATTTTTGGTCAATATTTATTCCTAAGAATTTTGCCTCGAAGGTTGATTCTACAGTTTGACCATTATATTGAATGTTTATATTCTGTGGCTGAAGCCGCTGCCAAAAATGCATGACTTTAGTTTTTTGTAAATTTATAACTAAATTATTTTTATTGAGCCAATCTATCATGTGTCAAGCGAATTAGCGCCATCTACCCTCTCCATTTATCTTTCTCTATGCCCATTTATCTTTCTCTATGCCCATTTATCTTTCTCTATGCCCATTTATCTTTCTCTATGCCCATTTATCTTTCTCTATGCCCATTTATCTTTCTCTATGCCCATTTATCTTTCTCTATGCCCATTTATCTTTCTCTATGCCCATTTATCTTTCTCTATGCCCATTTATCTTTCTCTATGCCCATTTATCTTTCTCTATGCCCATTTATCTTTCTCTATGCCCATTTATCTTTCTCTATGCCCATTTATCTTTCTCTATGCCCATTTATCTTTCTCTATGCCCATTTATCTTTCTCTATGCCCATTTATCTTTCTCTATGCCCATTTATCTTTCTCTATGCCCATTTATCTTTCTCTATGCCCATTTATCTTTCTCTATGCCCATTTATCTTTCTCTATGCCCATTTATCTTTCTCTATGCCCATTTATCTTTCTCTATGCCCATTTATCTTTCTCTATGCCCATTTATCTTTCTCTATGCCCATTTATCTTTCTCTATGCCCATTTATCTTTCTCTATGCCCATTTATCTTTCTCTATGCCCATTTATCTTTCTCTATGCCCATTTATCTTTCTCTATGCCCATTTATCTTTCTCTATGCCCATTTATCTTTCTCTATGCCCATTTATCTTTCTCTATGCCCATTTATCTTTCTCTATGCCCATTTATCTTTCTCTATGCCCATTTATCTTTATGCGCATATATCTTTCTCTATGCGCATATATCTTTCTCTATGCGCATATATCTTTCTTTCTCTATGCGCATATATCTTTCTTTCTCTATGCACATATATCTTTCTTTCTCTATGCACATATCTCTGTCGCACAGAGATATTGATTATTCACCCTAGCACTTCACCAAAGCAGAGATGTTAAAGAGAGCCATGTTGATTTGCGCTGTGATTTTTTTGTTATAAATAAAAAACATTGAACAATTTCAACGAGGGTAAAATCAATTCGTAATTTTCCTTACATCGTCACACATAAACAAGCTAATAAAAAGGCGATAAGGGAGATAAAGGGTCGGTCAGAAGTCTATTTGGAGGAATAAAATAAACTTTCTCATATCGACCACTTTTACGATTTTAACATCAGTAGTGAATTATTAACACAAAGCGATGCAATAATAATCCCTTAAATATACCCAAAGTTGATATTTTAGTGCAGAAACGAACGTTTAACGTTTAGGTGTTGTTGGCATATAAAGGAGTCTTTAATACTGCGGCCTACAAATTTTATGCCAGTATTATGGGACCGAAGTGTACTTGTACACATTTTTTACGCCCCAATGTGAGCATTAAACCGAACATCGTGATAGGACAAATGTACTGCGTATAATACGGGAATGTTTCTTGAATATTTCAAAGGGACGTTAAAAATGTGGGTCAAAATAAGTTGGGTGTATGTGGGTCGTAATGAGTTGTAAGTTTTGTGATGTCAAAAGATCTAGTTGCCATCTTATCGTCGAGGTAAACCACGGAGAAGAAAAAAGTCCTTGGGTTTCAAAATTAGCCGAACAACGACTTTAACATGCTTACACAGAGTGCAATGCTGGAGTCGCACTGGAACGTCAATTTTAAGGCGTTCTTAGTGTACTATTTTCATGACACTAATACGATCAACAGACAAAACAATGGCAAAAAGGAAAGCCATACTTCAAACTAAGAATTTAGATTTTTCTGACAAAGAAATCTGGTATGGAACAATGGGCCCTTACTTGGACATGGTTTCATGAGCTTCGTTGGTATTAATAAGACTTTTCTTGTTGAGGTTTCTTGTTGAGGTTTCTTGTTGACGTTTCTTGTTGACGTTTCTTGTTGACGTTTCTTGTTGACGTTTCTTGTTGACGTTTCTTGTTGACGTTTCTTGTTGACGTTTCTTGTTGACGTTTCTTGTTGACGTTTCTTGTTGACGTTTCTTGTTGACGTTTCTTGTTGACGTTTCTTGTTGACGTTTCTTGTTGACGTTTCTTGTTGACGTTTCTTGTTGACGTTTCTTGTTGACGTTTCTTGTTGACGTTTCTTGTTGACGTTTCTTGTTGACGTTTCTTGTTGACGTTTCTTGTTGACGTTTCTTGTTGACGTTTCTTGTTGACGTTTCTTGTTGACGTTTCTTGTTGACGTTTCTTGTTGACGTTTCTTGTTGACGTTTCTTGTTGACGTTTCTTGTTGACGTTTCTTGTTGACGTTTCTTGTTGACGTTTCTTGTTGACGTTTCTTGTTGACGTTTCTTGTTGACGTTTACGACTTATTAGACTTATTAGACTAAAACCACTCCGTCAAGCATCTGAATTTCCATTATCACCACTCTGGTTGCAGAGATATTACTTGTAACTACTGCTCGATAAGCAACTAGAATGTTCTTCCCTATAACTATTTTTGAAGCTGTTTGTGAGAAAGAAATGAGAGTTTTTGTGAGTTTTTCAGCTCTACCGGACCAGGAGGCTGGTATACGTATAAGAAAGCACCTTGAACGAAACGTTTGTGGTCGAATGGAAAAACGAAACGTTTGTGGTCGAATGGAAAAACGAAACGTTTGTGGTCGAATGGAAAAACGAAACGTTTGTGGTCGAATGGAAAAACGAAACGTTTGTGGTCGAATGGAAAAACGAAACGTTTGTGGTCGAATGGAAAAACGAAACGTTTGTGGTCGAATGGAAAAACGAAACGTTTGTGGTCGAATGGAAAAACGAAACGTTTGTGGTCGAATGGAAAAACGAAACGTTTGTGGTCGAATGGAAAAACGAAACGTTTGTGGTCGAATGGAAAAACGAAACGTTTGTGGTCGAATGGAAAAACGAAACGTTTGTGGTCGAATGGAAAAACGAAACGTTTGTGGTCGAATGGAAAAACGAAACGTTTGTGGTCGAATGGAAAAACGAAACGTTTGTGGTCGAATGGAAAAACGAAACGTTTGTGGTCGAATGGAAAAACGAAACGTTTGTGGTCGAATGGAAAAACGAAACGTTTGTGGTCGAATGGAAAAACGAAACGTTTGCGGTCGAATGGAAAAACGAAACGTTTGAGGTCGGATGGAAAAACGAAACGTTTGTGGTCGGATGGAAAAACGAAACGTTTGTGGTCGAATGGAGGAGGAGAGGCTTTACAAATTGTATTTCATGGGATTTGAGAATGTTGTAGGTGTGAATTTAAAATTGTGTATTTTTAAAGAAAAAGATAATGTATTTAAATATAGAAACTTGTCATGTTTTGACACAAAAAACGTTGAAGAAAAATTTACTCTCTTGTTAGTAGCGAAGTCTGATAGAAGTTAATATTGAACAATATGTAATTTAGGAAGTTTTATTTTAGAGTGATGTAATGTGTTAATTGTGAGTGCGAGTTTACTTTTTTATTATATACACCGGATCCCAGAAAATTAATCAATAAAAGAGAAGGCTTCACAAATTGTATTACATGGGATTTTCGGAACAAGCGTTTTATCGCAAATTAGCAATGTACCTCGTACTTGGTACCAATAGGGAGGCGCTAGGTACATGCTTTTGGCAGCTAGGCTCATCTTATCACACTACCAAGATTCTACATCCCATACTGAGGTATTATTCAAAGATGTCGTGTGCGAATCAATCCGGTTTGCTATCAAAGGGCACCCGTACCCTGCTTTAGTGGTGCTCGCCAGTTTTTGTTCTATTCCTCTTTCTTCGATCATATTGAGAAAAAGAAGTCATAAGTCATGAGTCATAAGTCATGAGTCATAAGTCATGAGTCATAAGTCATGAGTCATAAGTCATGAGTCATAAGTTCCACAGGGAAAACTCTGTCCCAATTGGTCAACATTTTGACTAGTATTCGAAGAGCTTCACAAACCTCTTTATAAAGGAAGGCGGAAAGGTAGACATGGGGACCACCCAATGGCGACAGATGTCGAAGACAGATGTCTACATTACGTAGCGGAAAAAAATAATCACATTAATTATTGAAAAAAATTAAACGTAGTACTCTAGAAGAGCTTCACAACCTCTTATGAAAGCAAGGTGAAAAGGTAATTATTATATTTAAATAGATAAAATACACTTCTGGACACATCTATTGGCCCACCTTAGAGTTTAGGTTTCGATGGCCCCTACCGAAATATGATTGCTAGATTGAACAAAAACTGTTGATGCAGTTTTAAACCTGATACATTTTACCATCTTTTTCGATCGTATTGTTTTAAATTTGAATTCAGAATACCATACGACATGGAGCTACGCCTAACAAGTCGGATATGCTCCTTGTTAAAGGCAATTGATTTTTGAATAAAAAACATGTTTTATCAAATAAAGGTTTAATTTAATAACGCGTGTTGCCTCCATGGGCATCTACCACAGCTCTCATACGATTAGGCATAGAGTTTATCAACCGCTCTATGAAATTTTGAGGGATCATCTCCCATTCCTCTTCTATGGCAGTTTTCAACTCCTGCATCGTCTGGGCAACTGGCTGACGAGCCCTAACACGTCTTTTTAGCTCGTCCCACATGTGCTCAATGGGGTTCATGTCTGGGCTTCTGGCTGGCCAGTCCATAACTGTGATGTTCACATCCCGAAGATATTCCCTGACGATGCCGGCCGCATGGGCTCTTGCATTATCATGCATAAAAAGGAAATTTGGGCCCACATAGTCCGCGTATGGTATCACGTGAGGTTCTAGCACTCACGAATGTACCTTTCAGCATTTAATGTTGGCAGCCGTGGTCCTGTAACAACCTCAAGTTGAGTTTTGCCGCTCGCGGATATACCGCCCCAGACAGTCCATGAGCCACCGCCATAAGCAACCCTCTCTTCAAAGCAGCATTGTGCGAAACGCTCTCCCTTACGTCAGTAGACCTTCTTCCTTCCATCATTGCCATGTAACGCAATTTTAGACTCATCAGAAAAGAGTACACGGCTCCAATCTTGCTGTGTCCAATTTAAATGACTGCGTGCGAAATGAAGGCGCGCTGTTCGGTGGGCTCGCGTTAGTTTGGGCCCATTAGCTGGCTTGTGTGGTGCCATATCGCGTTCTTTTAACCTTCTCCGAACAGTTCGACCGCTCACAGATACTCCGTGGAAGTCGCGAAGTTGGTTTTGTATCTCAATGGAGGTAAGGTGACGATTTCTCAAGCTGGTCGTCACGATGAATCGATCCTGCCTTTCAGTTGTGACCCGAGATCGTGGCCTTCCTTGGCGACGAACAAAGCCGCCAGTCTCTAGGTACCTCCGATAAACATTTCGGACCGCAGATCGACTTAAATTAAGTTGAGCACTCACGTTTCTTTGGCTGTGTCCGGCCTGAATAAGTGCCACAGCTTGGGCGGCGACTTCAGGTGAAGTATCCATAGATTATTGATAGAACCTCACCTTAATGTTAAGAATAAGTAATGTTTGTTGCAAAACCAAAGATATCAATCACTTTTTCAAGAATTAAATCCAAGTAAACCAATAAAACCAAGTTTTCTTAGTATTCGATTGTTTGATATCAACAAACAGGCTCCAAATTGTCTTTTGTTTCTTTAAATTCTGTGTTCGAAATTCAAAAAAAGACTATTGAATGAAATTGTGAATGTGCCAGGTTCAAAACTGCATAAAAACTTTTGCTCGACCTAATATAAAATTTTAGCTAGGACCAAACGAAACTGAAAATACAAGGTGGGCCAATAGATGTGTCCAGAAGTGTATATATATATATTTTTCGTGTATCAAAATTCAAAATTTACGCTAGCACTAGTGCTAGTATCCACTATTATTGGCATCCTTATTCGGTCAATAGGTCTTTTTTTTGTTACAATTGTCTTCGTAAGTAACGAAAATAAATAAACAAGTGGTGAAAAGCGTTGATCATTTTTATTTGTTTCGCTACAATTAGCACTTGGTGAACTGGGAAATCCTACAAGTTTCGTTGCTGTGGGCACAGGACGAATGTTTTTGGGGAAGGACTGACCAGCGGCTTTTGCTCCATGGTTTATATATATTTGTTTTTACATTTTTGGTATCGATATATGATTTACATTTTTGGTATCGATATATGATTTACATTTTTGGTATCGATATATGATTTACATTTTTGGTATCGATATATGATTTACATTTTTGGTATCGATATATGATTTACCTATTTTTTTAGTTAGTTCAGAACATTTCTCTGGACTTAGAGTAGCTAACTAAAAAAGGAAAAGTCTAACTACTACGCTCACTTACTTTTAAAAAAATAGATACATATGCTGAAAAAGTAGACACCCGCAATATTTTAAAATACCTGTAGTTTCCTCAGATATTACATTATATTTTCTATAAAATAGAGACAAAATAAAGGTGATATCACAAAGACTAATAGCTGGACGGAGCAAGGTTGCCACCGATAGTGTAGGCGAAGCTAAATTGATCTCCACACCACCGACACTTCGAAATATCGTCGCATTTTATCATAAATAATAATGGTTGAACCTTTCTCGGTAACCTTATCGCAGTGTTAGAAGAGGATCCTTCAACAGCATGCATGGTTATCAGGAAAACCTAGGAATATAATGAAAAACAGCACTCTTTTGTATATTATTGTTGTAAACTTACACAACACAACAATGAAAAAAGATTATCAAACTCGTTCAGCCTTTGAGAACCATGCAATCAGCGGTTACTTCAGAAGCACCACGGAAACCGTTAGTAAAATAATGAAGGAAAAAAACGTATTACGTATTTTACAAACTGTATTAATATATATTTATTTGAGACCCTTAAGCGATTCTGACTCAGTTTATTAGAACCAAAATTTTGTGCAGTTCACAAGTTTGAGAACTTATCTAAAATCTTGCAGAGCAAGTATGACTATCTATTTTGAAATAGCAAGAAAATTTTTGAAATAGCAACAAAATTTTTGAGATCACATGGGGGTTTATTTATGTTCTCATTAGCTGACTAGCTATATCTGAGAGGAGACACTCTGCTGCTCTGCGGCCTCTGCTGCTCTGCGGCCTCTGCAGGCTGCTGTCGGCCGTGCGAGACCCTCCCTCTGCTGCTCTGCGGTCTCTGCAGGCTGCTGTCGGCCGTGCGAGACCCTCCCTCTGCTGCTCTGCGGTCTCTGCAGGCTGCTGTCGGCCGTGCGAGACCCTCCCTCTGCTGCTCTGCGGTCTCTGCAGGCTGCTGTCGGCCGTGCGAGACCCTCCCTCTGCTGCTCTGCGGTCTCTGCAGGCTGCTGTCGGCCGTGCGAGACCCTCCCTCTGCTGCTCTGCGGTCTCTGCAGGCTGCTGTCGGCCGTGCGAGACCCTCCCTCTGCTGCTCTGCGGTCTCTGCAGGCTGCTGTCGGCCGTGCGAGACCCTCCCTCTGTTGCTCAGTCCATGCGAGACCCTCCCTCTGTTGCTCAGTCCATGCGAGACCCTCCCTCTGTTGCTCAGTCCATGCGAGACCCTCCCTCTGTTGCTCAGTCCATGCGAGACCCTCCCTCTGTTGCTCAGTCCATGCGAGACCCTCCCTCTGTTGCTCAGTCCATGCGAGACCCTCCCTCTGTTGCTCAGTCCATGCGAGACCCTCCCTCTGTTGCTCAGTCCATGCGAGACCCTCCCTCTGTTGCTCAGTCCATGCGAGACCCTCCCTCTGTTGCTCAGTCCATGCGAGACCCTCCCTCTGTTGCTCAGTCCATGCGAGACCCTCCCTCTGTTGCTCAGTCCATGCGAGACCCTCCCTCTGTTGCTCAGTCCATGCGAGACCCTCCCTCTGTTGCTCAGTCCATGCGAGACCCTCCCTCTGTTGCTCAGTCCATGCGAGACCCTCCCTCTGTTGCTCAGTCCATGCGAGACCCTCCCTCTGTTGCTCAGTCCATGCGAGACCCTCCCTCTGTTGCTCAGTCCATGCGAGACCCTCCCTCTGTTGCTCAGTCCATGCGAGACCCTCCCTCTGTTGCTCAGTCCATGCGAGACCCTCCCTCTGTTGCTCAGTCCATGCGAGACCCTCCCTCTGTTGCTCAGTCCATGCGAGACCCTCCCTCTGTTGCTCAGTCCATGCGAGACCCTCCCTCTGTTGCTCAGTCCATGCGAGACCCTCCCTCTGTTGCTCAGTCCATGCGAGACCCTCCCTCTGTTGCTCAGTCCATGCGAGACCCTCCCTCTGTTGCTCAGTCCATGCGAGACCCTCCCTCTGTTGCTCAGTCCATGCGAGACCCTCCCTCTGTTGCTCAGTCCATGCGAGACCCTCCCTCTGTTGCTCAGTCCATGCGAGACCCTCCCTCTGTTGCTCAGTCCATGCGAGACCCTCCCTCTGTTGCTCAGTCCATGCGAGACCCTCCCTCTGTTGCTCAGTCCATGCGAGACCCTCCCTCTGTTGCTCAGTCCATGCGAGACCCTCCCTCTGTTGCTCAGTCCATGCGAGACCCTCCCTCTGTTGCTCAGTCCATGCGAGACCCTCCCTCTGTTGCTCAGTCCATGCGAGACCCTCCCTCTGTTGCTCAGTCCATGCGAGACCCTCCCTCTGTTGCTCAGTCCATGCGAGACCCTCCCTCTGTTGCTCAGTCCATGCGAGACCCTCCCTCTGTTGCTCAGTCCATGCGAGACCCTCCCTCTGTTGCTCAGTCCATGCGAGACCCTCCCTCTGTTGCTCAGTCCATGCGAGACCCTCCCTCTGTTGCTCAGTCCATGCGAGACCCTCCCTCTGTTGCTCAGTCCATGCGAGACCCTCCCTCTGTTGCTCAGTCCATGCGAGACCCTCCCTCTGTTGCTCAGTCCATGCGAGACCCTCCCTCTGTTGCTCAGTCCATGCGAGACCCTCCCTCTGTTGCTCAGTCCATGCGAGACCCTCCCTCTGTTGCTCAGTCCATGCGAGACCCTCCCTCTGCTGCTCAGTCCATGCGAGACCCTCCCTCTGTTGCTCAGTCCATGCGAGACCCTCCCTCTGTTGCTCAGTCCATGCGAGACCCTCCCTCTGTTGCTCAGTCCATGCGAGACCCTCCCTCTGTTGCTCAGTCCATGCGAGACCCTCCCTCTGTTGCTCAGTCCATGCGAGACCCTCCCTCTGTTGCTCAGTCCATGCGAGACCCTCCCTCTGTTGCTCAGTCCATGCGAGACCCTCCCTCTGTTGCTCAGTCCATGCGAGACCCTCCCTCTGTTGCTCAGTCCATGCGAGACCCTCCCTCTGCTGCTCAGTCCATGCGAGACCCTCCCTCTGCTGCTCAGTCCATGCGAGACCCTCCCTCTGCTGCTCAGTCCATGCGAGACCCTCCCTCTGCTGCTCAGTCCATGCGAGACCCTCCCTCTGCTGCTCAGTCCATGCGAGACCCTCCCTCTGCTGCTCAGTCCATGCGAGACCCTCCCTCTGCTGCTCAGTCCATGCGAGACCCTCCCTCTGCTGCTCAGTCCATGCGAGACCCTCCCTCTGCTGCTCAGTCCATGCGAGACCCTCCCTCTGCTGCTCAGTCCATGCGAGACCCTCCCTCTGCTGCTCAGTCCATGCGAGACCCTCCCTCTGCTGCTCAGTCCATGCGAGACCCTCCCTCTGCTGCTCAGTCCATGCGAGACCCTCTCTCTACTGCTCAGTCCATGCGAGCCTCTGAGGGAACCTCTCCGCGTCAACACTGCTCTCCCAGCCTGTGAGCTGCCGACTGACTTTTTTATACCTTTTATCTTTTCACAAGGAACATTATTTACCTCTCTCTATTTCCTGCTCTTTAACTTTACACCCGACGACATAACTGAGCAATATCTTAATAATCTTATTTCTATTTTATTTTTTCACATTTTAGGAAAGCTTACAGACTAATAACAACAAAATGACAATAGTAAATCTACCTTTCATAGCGTTATACTTCCTCCCATAACGTTACATGGTCCAGGGTTCGAGTGGCTAATTTTCATTTTTCTTTAAAGATATATCCAAACGGTTGGTTGTCACTTCTCATGACCTATTTATTTGTGGTCAAAGGCAGCATTTATTTATTCAGACATCATATTGAATTGCATGCTTTATTTTAGTAACCAGAAAATGTGGAAAATTCTACGCAAAACCTGTACTACCGATTCACAATCATCTGTATTTGAACGGATTTATCGCAAACATAGTTTCTATTTGCCGCGACAGCAAGCAACCGCAAATGTATCAGCAAACATTCACTTGTCACCGGGAAATGAGAAATAGCCGCGAGTCGCACAACTACGATTTTATAAACCGATGTGGTTTTGGTATGTGGTGGCATATAAACACAACTCATAAAAAATATACCATGCAAGCCAGAGACCTAAGAGGCCATAGGAGACTAGGAGACTAAGAGGCCATAAGAGACTAGGAGACTAAGAGGCCATAGGAGACTAGGAGACTAAGAGGCCATAGGAGACTAGGAGACTAAGAGGCCATAGGAGACTAGGAGACTAAGAGGCCATAGGAGACTAGGAGACTAAGAGGCCATAGGAGACTAGGAGACTAAGAGGCCATAGGAGACTAGGAGACTAAGAGGCCATAGGAGACTAGGAGACTAAGAGGCCATAGGAGACTAGGAGACTAAGAGGCCATAGGAGACTAGGAGACTAAGAGGCCATAGGAGACTAGGAGACTAAGAGGCCATAGGAGACTAGGAGACTAAGAGGCCATAGGAGACTAGGAGACTAAGAGGCCATAGGAGACTAGGAGACGAGGCCATAGGAGACTAGGAGACTAAGAGGCCATAGGAGACTAGGAGACTAAGAGGCCATAGGAGACTAAGAGGCCATAGGAGACTAAGAGGCCATAGGAGACTAAGAGGCCATAGGAGACTAGGAGACTAAGAGGCCATAGGAGACTAGGAGACTAAGAGGCCATAGGAGACTAGGAGACTAAGAGGCCATAGGAGACTAGGAGACTAAGAGGCCATAGGAGACTAGGAGACTAAGAGGCCATAGGAGACTAGGAGACTAAGAGGCCATAGGAGACTAGGAGACTAAGAGGCCATAGGAGACTAGGAGACTAAGAGGCCATAGGAGACTAGGAGACTAAGAGGCCATAGGAGACTAGGAGACTAAGAGGCCATAGGAGACTAGGAGACTAAGAGGCCATAGGAGACTAGGAGACTAAGAGGCCATAGGAGACTAGGAGACTAAGAGGCCATAGGAGACTAGGAGACTAAGAGGCCATAGGAGACTAGGAGAATAAGAGGCCATAGGAGACTAGGAGACTAAGAGGCCATAGGAGACTAGGAGACTAAGAGGCCATAGGAGACTAGGAGACTAAGAGGCCATAGGAGACTAGGAGACTAAGAGGCCATAGGAGAGACTAAGAGGCCATAGGAGAGACTAAGAGGCCATAGGAGAGACTAAGAGGCCATAGGAGAGACTAAGAGGCCATAGGAGAGACTAAGAGGCCATAGGAGAGACTAAGAGGCCATAGGAGAGACTAAGAGGCCATAGGAGACTAGGAGACTAGGAGACTAAGAGGCCATAGGAGACTAGGAGACTAAGAGGCCATAGGAGACTAGGAGACTAAGAGGCCATAGGAGACTAGGAGACTAAGAGGCCATAGGAGACTAGGAGACTAAGAGGCCATAGGAGACTAGGAGACTAAGAGGCCATAAGAGACTAGGAGACTAAGAGGCCATAGGAGGGGAGGAGAAGAGAACGTCTTATTTTATGAAGCACGTCAGTGGATCGAAATGGAAAGTAATCAAGTGTCACACAGTTAAAACCCATTCGTGTTCCTTAAGTTGCCCTTTGCGTTCCAGGGCCCCTGTGACTTTTTTATATGATATCCACTGGAAAGGAATGCACCTGTTATATGTTGATATCTATAATAGAACTAATGAAAGCGCCTGTGTATTTAAAATAGCAAAGAATTGCATCACTGTGGGGAACCATGAGTGTGATATTGTACATTTCATAACGTGTGCGTGCAGTGTAGTCAAGGGTCTTGACACTGATACGATCAACAGACAAAACAATGGCAAAATGGAAAGTCATACTTCAAACTCAGAATCTTGTATACAATAATTTCGATTTTTCTGACAAAGAAAACTGGTATGGGACTATGGGGCCTTACTTGGACACGTTTTCTTCATACTCCTTGGGTAAATGAGCTTTGTCTTAGCCATAACAACATGCCAATTTCAAAACCGAGTTTTCTAAGAGTTTTCTTTTTACCTAAGTACGGTCTCTCTGGTGCTCACATCACCTGAGCAGCGATCTTCAATTGTACAGAGCTGCAGTAAAAAGAGCAATGTCTCATCTTCCATGCATTGATGACTTAATAGAGTCTACTAAAAACCACTCGTCACGCATCTGAATTTCCATGGAAAACGTTTTTCGAATGGAAAAACGTTTCAGCGTTAGTGATCGAATGGAAAAACGTTTCAGCGTTAGTGATCGAATGGAAAAACGTTTCAGCGTTAGTGATCGAATGGAAAAACGTTTCAGCGTTAGTGATCGAATGGAAAAACGTTTCAGCGTTAGTGATCGAATGGAAAAACGTTTCAGCGTTAGTGATCGAATGGAAAAACGTTTCAGCGTTAGTGATCGAATGGAAAAACGTTTCAGCGTTAGTGATCGAATGGAAAAACGTTTCAGCGTTAGTGATCGAATGGAAAAACGTTTCAGCGTTAGTGATCGAATGGAAAAACGTTTCAGCGTTAGTGATCGAATGGAAAAACGTTTCAGCGTTAGTGATCGAATGGAAAAACGTTTCAGCGTTAGTGATCGAATGGAAAAACGTTTCAGCGTTTGTGATCGAATGGAAAAACGTTTCAGCGTTTGTGATCGAATGGAAAAACGTTTCAGTGTTTGTGATCGAATGGAAAAACGTTTCAGCGTTTGTGATCGAATGGAAAAACGTTTCAGCGTTTGTGATCGAATGGAAAAACGTTTCAGCGTTTGTGATCGAATGGAAAAACGTTTCAGCGTTTGTGATCGAATGGAAAAACGTTTCAGCGTTTGTGATCGAATGGAAAAACGTTTCAGCGTTTGTGATCGAATGGAAAAACGTTTCAGCGTTAGTGATCGAATGGAAAAACGTTTCAGCGTTTGTGATCGAATGGAAAAACGTTTCAGCGTTTGTGATCGAATGGAAAAACGTTTCAGCGTTTGTGATCGAATGGAAAAACGTTTCAGCGTTTGTGATCGAATGGAAAAACGTTTCAGCGTTTGTGATCGAATGGAAAAACGTTTCAGCGTTTGTGATCGAATGGAAAAACGTTTCAGTGTTTGTGGTCGAATGGAAAAACGATTCATTTGTGGTCGAATGGAGGAGGAGAAAGCTTTACAAATTGTTGGGATTTGAGAAGGCTTCACAAATTGTATTTCATGGGATTTTCGGAACCTACAAGGAAGATTTAAGCGTTTTATCGCAAATTAGCAATGTACGAGTACATTCGTACCTCGTACTTGGTACCAATAGGGAAGCGCTAGGTACATGCTTTTGGCAGCTAGGCTCCTCTCATCACACTACCAAGATTCCACTTTCCATACTGAGGTATTATTCAAAGATGTCGTGTGTGAATCAATCTAGTTTACTGTCTGGTGTTTACAATCAAAGGGCACCCCCGCATCCTGCTTTAGTAGTGCTCGCCAACTTTTGTTCTATTCCTTTTTCTTCGATCTTATTGAGAAGCAGAGGGCCATGAGTCAAAAGATCCACAGGAAAAACTCTGTCCCAATTGGTCAACATTTTGACTAGTACTCGGAAGAGCTACATAACCTCTTAGGAAAGCAAGGCGGAAAGGTAGACATGGGGACCACCCAATGGGGATAGCGAAAAGAAAAGTATTGAAAAAAAAAAGTTGAGAGGGTTGGATCCATCCAACCGTCTACCATAGATAATGACAAATAATCACAAGTAATGAGCGTCTCAGGAAAGTTATTCATAACCGGTAACGCTGTAACTTATTGAAAAATCAAGTAAATCGGTGTTACAGCAAGAAGTTTTTAAAGTTTGTGCGCTTACAAGGTTGGCCGTCGGCAGTAGATTTAATACTGGGGGCTGATATTTTCTGGAATTTACTGGGACCTCGCTGGGACCTCGCTGGGAGACGGCCAACCGATACTTTACTGGGAGGCTATTGTGATTTCATGTCGGAATACATTTCGCTTGGTCATATGTCTGAAATTAAAATAAACCCAGAAACCAACAAAACATATGGAGGGATATTCCTCAAATAAGAACACCTTAAAGAAACTATTGTGGGCGTGTGATAAAATCACAAATGCGGAAGATGTTAGAATACAAATTTTAAAGGAAAGCACAATCTCTAATATTAGAGCTATAGAAAGAAATTCTCGTTCAATAAAAGACCCCAAACCCTTAATGAGCACAATGACAAACATAAATCTGAAGTACCCCATAACGTTCATGAAGATAAAAAGAACAAAACGTATACATTAGCAAATGATAAAAATCTAATCGTGTAAAAATTAAACATATACACACATAGATGAAGCAGTTTCTATGCTTGCCTTCTTCCCTTCAGAACTTGAGCTTGAACCAGTTTCTTCTAATTTTCTTTCAAGACAATCAGATTAGGCTCGATACCGCGATATCTGGGTTTGAAGTTCATCGTGGAGATGCTCACTATCATTGTTTACGTTAGTGAAATTACATTCAATTTGATGAGACGAGTTCGATACATGGCCGCCATTAATCGGGCCAGAAACTATCCAGCCTAGACTTGTTTCATAAAGTATCGGTTGGCCGTTTCCTAACTTAATACTGCGAGGAGGTTAATACAGGGGTGGCAGCGCGCTTAGTGGGAGGATCCACATTACATTCCACATTAAAATTGTCTGTACAAAAGGATGGGTAGATACACGCTAAAATCCTTGCACTGCCTTAGAATAAAACCAAGATTTCGGAAGGACTTGCCGCATATTTCTATTATGTCCCTTCGAAACATTAATATCCCAGGTCCTGTCCCGCACCCTGTGTGACTCGTCGCATGACCGCGGGTTCCATCTCATACTGATGCTTTAAAGGTGAATCATGAACTGATCACAATATTATGCAGTAAAGGAAATATTGCGAATGGAAAAACGTTTCAGCGTTTGTGATCGAATGGAAAAACGTTTCAGCGTTTGTGATCGAATGAAAAAACGTTTCAGCGTTTGTGATCGAATGGAAAAACGTTTCAGCGTTTGTGATCGAATGGAAAAACGTTTCAGCGTTTGTGATCGAATGGAAAAACGTTTCAGCGTTTGTGATCGAATGGAAAAACGTTTCAGTGTTTGTGATCGAATGGAAAAACGTTTCAGCGTTTGTGATCGAATGGAAAAACGTTTCAGCGTTTGTGATCGAATGGAAAAACGTTTCAGCGTTTGTGATCGAATGGAAAAACGTTTCAGCGTTTGTGATCGAATGGAAAAACGTTTCAGCGTTTGTGATCGAATGGAAAAACGTTTCAGCGTTTGTGATCGAATGGAAAAACGTTTCAGCGTTTGTGATCGAATGGAAAAACGTTTCAGCGTTTGTGATCGAATGGAAAAACGTTTCAGCGTTTGTGATCGAATGGAAAAACGTTTCAGTGTTTGTGGTCGAATGGAAAAACGATTCAGTGTTTGTGGTCGAATGGAAAAACGATTCAGTGTTTGTGGTCGAATGGAAAAACGATTCAGTGTTTATGGTCGAATGGAAAAAAATTCAGTGTTTATGGTCGATTGGAAAAATGATTCAGTGTTTGTGGTCGAATGGAGGAGGAGAAAGCTTTACAAATTGTTGGGATTTGAGAAGGCTTCACAAATTGTATTTCATGGGATTTTCGGAACCTACAAGGAAGATTTAAGAATTTTATCGCAAATTAGCAATGTACCTCGTACTTGGTACCAATAGGGAGGCGCTAGGTACATGCTTGCTGAAAATCAGCATCGTAGATTGCTGGATTTGCCCAGCGTCGCGGTATAAGCTGAGCAACAGACTATTTTTGCCTAGATGCGACGCACAACTTGGATTTATACATTGTTATTTGTTTTTCTTAAATTATTTGTTTTTCTTTAATTATTGTTTATATTTATATTAGGTTATGTCAGTCTCTGTCGGTCGGTGCAATAGACAATGGATGACAATGGACAAACACAGACTAAGCTGTAAGATCAGACTGTGTTTTGTGTAGACAACCACAGACTATGTAGACATCAGTCAACTGTGTTTATATTATATATTATTGTGTGTCTATAGTGCAGCACAGTTATGCTCGGTTTGCACATGGCCCGAGAGTTTGCTATATTTTATTGCGCGTCTATTTGGGCAGAATAAACATGTTTTCTTTCTTCTTTCTTTTCTTTTAAAAGATCCACAGGAAAAACTCTGTCCCAATTGGTCAACATTTTGACTAGTACTCGGAAGAGCTACATAACCTCTTAGGAAAGCAAGGCGGAAAGGTAGACATGGGGACCACCCAATGGCGATAGCGAAAAAAAGTATTGAAAAAAAAAAGTTGAGAGGGTTGGATCCATCCAACAGTCTACCATAGATAATGACAAATAATCACAAGTAATGAGCATCTCAGGAAAGTTATTCATAACCGGTAACGCTGTAACTTATTGAAAAATCAAGTAAATCGGTGTTACAGCAAGAAGTTTTTAAAGTTTGTGCGCTTACAAGGTTGGCCGTCGGCAGTAGATTTAATACTGGGGGCTGATATTTACTGGGACCTCGCTGGGAGACGGCCAACCGATACTTTACTGGGAGGCTATTGTGATTTCATGTCGGAATACATTTCGCTTGGTCATATGTCTGAAATTAAAATAAACCCAGAAACCAACAAAACATATGGAGGGATATTCCTCAAATAAGAACACCTTAAAGAAAATATTGTGGGCGTGTGATAAAATCACTAATGCGGAAGATGATACAATACAAATTTTAAAGGAAAGCACAATCTCTAATATTAGAGCTATAGAAAGAAATTCTAGTTCAATAAAAGACCCCAAACCCTTAATGAGCACAATGACAAACATAAATCTGAAGTACCCCATAACGTTCATGAAGATAAAAAGAACAAAACGTATACATTAGCAAATGATAAAAATCTAATCGTGTAAAAATTAAACATATACACACATAGATGAAGCAGTTTCTATGCTTGCCTTCTTCCCTTCAGAACTTGAGCTTGAACCAGTTTCTTCTAATTTTCTTTCAAGACAATCAGATTAGGCTCGATACCGCGATATCTGGGTTTGAAGTTCATCGTGGAGAGGCTCACTATCATTGTTTACGTTAGTGAAATTACATTCAATTTGATGAGACGAGTTCGATACATGGCCGCCATTAATCGGGCCAGAAACTATCCAGCCTAGACTTGTTTCGTAAAGTATCGGTTGGCCGTCTCCTAACTTCTGCGAGGAGGTTAATACAGGGGTGGCAGCGCGCTTAGTGGGAGGATCCACATTACATTCCACATTAAAATTGTCTGTACAAAAGGATGGGTAGATACACGCTAAAATCCTTGCACTGCCTTAGAATAAAACCAAGATTTCGGAAGGACTTGCCGCATATTTCTATTATGTCCCTTCGAAACATTAATATCCCAGGTCCTGTCCCGCACCCTGTGTGACTCGTCGCATGACCGCGGGTTCCATCTCATACTGATGCTTTAACACGTTAAACGCCGCCTTGATTTTTAAGTTTTTCTGTTTGGGCCATGGGGGACACCATGTAGTCGACATGCGATTGTTCCGTTAGAGCCGCGGGGGACACCAGGTGTCCGCGACCTAGAGGCAACTTTAAGCGTTTCGTTTGAGCCGTAGGGCCTAAATGTGAAGCAAATATGTATTAGACGTGACCCCCACGGCCCTGTAGACAAATTATTTGCACTTGGTTTTTAGAAAAAAATATGACTTAGAAAAATATGTCTTATAATCTCACAACATGTAATGGGACAAGAATTTCAATGTGAGATTGTGTATCATTATTTCATAATTTTATTTAAATTGTGATAGTTATTATGGTTTTCAAATATTACTAGCCAAAATATTAAGGTTTTACTATAAATTAGTATAAATACAGAAACATAACTAATTTTACTCATTCAGGGGTAAGTAGTTTGTGTAAAAAAAACGTGTTGCGCCGACCCCAAATAAAATGGGACAAGGGCAGGAAGATAATGATGAGGGGTAGTTTGCTAAGTGAAACCGCATGTGTAAATAAAATATATGACTGAGTATTTATTTAAAGTTATTAACAATTAGAAAACAAATAAATCAGACTACAGATTGAGATCAATGGTATCTTAGTAAGAAAATTGTTTAATGAATTTTATGAAAACACTCAAAACAAAGAAATGGTTTATTAGGACAGGTTTCACAAAAGGTAACAACCTTTTTAGTCTTGTTTTTGGCTAGAACTCGCCCCATTACTTTTGTATTTTCTTTATAGCACTGCTGACATGTTCGCCGATTATTTTTGTTAGGGCCGTCTTTCTTTGTAAGCTTATGTTTCATTCTTCTTGGCCTTGAATTCTCATTTGAGGTTTGTTCACTTCTCGTCAACAATCCCTTCAACACCTGTTTCCTAAACTCAACTATTTGGATTTTGTTCCGGTTACCGTCTGATATATTATTAATGCATTGACAAGTGCAGTATTTAAGAGCAAGCTAATACCAGCTTTTTTATACCATTTGACTGATTTCCTTAATGGCGTGGAATATGCCGCCATTTGGTCAGACAAATCAACTGCTCCTTTTGCTCTGTTATAATCTAGAACAATTTTCGGTTTCAGAACAGTTTTCCCCCGCTTTGTGACTGTCTGAAATCGGTCGGAATGTTTTGTAGACAGAACCAGTACATCTCTCTTATCCTTCCACTTCATGACTGTAATTCCATCTTCACTCTCTCTGGCAATATATTCATCTCTTTTCAGTTTAGCATCTGTAACTACTTTTGGAATATGTCTTCTGTTCTTCCTAATGGTACCTACGAGATGGGTTTCATTTTTTAATAGATCCCTTGCTAAATCAATACTCGTGTACCAATTATCTGTGTATAAGGTGTGACCTTTGTTTAACAAGCCACTGCAAAGGGACATGACGACGTTTGCCGGCGTTGTGTTGACTTGGTCGTTTTCTTTTCCAGCATAAACGTTGATCTTATATGTATATCCGGGTAGTGTACATAATTTAAATTCTTTTATGCCATATTTGTGGCGCTTCTGCTTGTTATATTGACGAAAAATGATTCTGCCGCGGAACGGCACAACGCTTTCGTCGATACATATATCTTCGGCAGGAGTATAATGCTTTGCAAAATTGGTATTCATTACATCCAGTAAGGATCTAATACGGTGTAATCTATCAGATTTGTGAGCATCGTCATGCTGGGAAAAATGAAGCATTTGGAGAAGCAATTCAAAGCGATTACGAGACATAATTGTTGCAGCAAAACGATGGCCTGTTATTTCGTCCTTAGACCAATAATCTGACAACTTAGGAAGTTTTACCAATCCCATAAATAGTATTAATGCAAAAAAGCTTTTCATCTCGGGCAAATTAGTAGGTGACCAGTTACGAATTCGTGCTGCCTTCGAAGCCTGGCGCGTGACAATTCTGTTAATAGCGAACTGATTCGTATCGTCAACTATCTTCTGAAAAACTTCATCAGGAACCAAAAAGCAGTAAAAATCTGCAGGTGTTTTGTTAGTCATTGCTAAGCGAAGGTAGGTAGGCAAGCCAGGATTTTCTGTGAAAGGTATTATTTTACGTTGGTTACCTGTAGGCGGTGTCCATGTACGTATAAACTGTGTTGTTTGTCCCGAAGTATCTGGATATGGACGATCTTCTGACTCACTTTCTTCACTTTCGATTACCATTATACGACGACGTCTGCGTGGAACCGGGTGGATTATCTCGTCTTCATCGGAGCTTATATGGAAACTATTATTTAACAAATTAATTTCAAGTTCTTCTATTTGTGATAAATCGTCTTGAGTTATCTCGAATTCTTCGAAGAAATCCATTATGAGTAAACAATATTATTTTTAGATAAACAAGAAAATAAAGTAGGTAATTAATTGCGAGATAAATAATAAAACAAAGTGCTTCCACTGTTCACTAACACATAATAAGCGCTCGGGAATCGCGACGAGCAGGCGCAGGCGGCGCGGCGCACGGGCACGAGCGGGGATGGCGACACCTCGACCCCCGCGGCCCCCGCTAACGGACAAGCGAATTATTTACCGCGTACGCCATGGGGGACAACTAATGAGTGACACTAGTGTTTTAGAAAAATTAAGTCACAAATTACATTTATTCGATGTTTTTTAGGTTATTTACCACATTTTCTAACCCCTCGAACAATAAAAACTTAGACCTGAAATTTTATGAACTTGTTACTATTGGCCTGGCTGTATCGACTACTTAAGTGAGGCCTATATGTTGTCCCCCACGGCGTTTAATGTGTTAAAGGTGAATCATGAACTGATCACAATATTATGCAGTAAAGGAAATATTGAGATTACATAAACATCATAGAAATTAAAACCTTTTGCATATTTCTTACGTACGTATACGATGTCATTAAACTAGCGACCTATGACAACACAAAAGGTTTTAGTATCTATAGTATATTGGTAGAGATACTCTACCAATATACATCCCATTAGTGTCAAATAACATACAACAAATAAATATATGTACATCATTTTTTTAATTAAATTAATGAGGGCCGTATTAAAATTCATAAGACTGTCCTTTTTCCGTACTAATATTATAAACAAAAAAGGTCATATGTTTGTTTTACCACAAAAATGTAACCCTTACTTCGTTTTAATTTTTTTGTATAAAATTCACTAACAGGTAAAAAAAAAATATTGAGCCTATGAATTCACGACTACATATGTTTATGTTTTGGTTTGTCGAGAAATCTTATCTGTGTAAAAAAAACGATTTGAAAATCTAACTTGGCTAAGAGAAATTTGATTGATTAAAGATGCCGATGGTTAATAGGCATTGCAATGATCGATGCCAGGACTGCGAAATAGTTTCAAAGACATTATGGCCCTAGCCCAACCAAGGAACTGAAGGAACATGAGTGGCTTTTACTAGAGTAAAAGTCGACACTTGCTCAGCGGGAGGACCACTAAAAATAAATACATTGCAAAGATAAATCCACACTAAGGATTTCCTGTATTGTGGATGCGTTCACTAACATGTAATCGTACATCAGACATCTATCAACTACCTGGATATATTCATTACGTAAAAGCCAAGACACTTATTGCAGCAGCAAAGTCGCTCAACCGCTGCACCAACCATGCCGTCAAATTGAGCCAAAAAGTGTCGCCAAAAAGTGTCGCCAAAAAGTGTCGCCAAAAAGTGTCGCCAAAAAGTGTCGCCAAAAAGTGTCGCCAAAAAGTGTCGCCAAAAAGTGTCGCCAAAAAGTGTCGCCAAAAAGTGTCGCCAAAAAGTGTCGCCAAAAAGTGTCGCCAAAAAGTGTCGCCAAAAAGTGTCGCCAAAAAGTGTCGCCAAAAAGTGTCGCCAAAAAGTGTCGCCAAAAAGTGTCGCCAAAAAGTGTCGCTAAAGCCGACACAGAATTATCGATAAAAGGCTTCTTCTACCCACCCATTAGCCATCAGGTTCTCTGACCGAAAATAATTCATCAAAAGGTTCAAAATCAAGGGAGAAGACTCAAAGGGAGGTGCGATCGCAATATAAGGGAACAATAACGCATCGTGTGACACACTGCCTTGCCTTTCCTCAGGAAATTGGAAAACGTGAGGCGCTTACCTTCTATTTATATAGCAGACCAAGATTTGGGACGTTTTTGCTTTGGTTCTCTATCCATTTCAACTGAAACTGGCAAAATGACATCAAAACGTCAAATATTTGATCATTTACATTTATTGAGGAATCGAATAGCTCTAGAAATAAAGAGAAAACTAATTTATTTTCCTTTTTATTGCTCAACGGATTTTGCTACCTGGCTCTATTATATTATTGATTGGGTATTGACCACATTAATCACTATGTCAAATATCATTATTACATCAAAAAGTAACATAATATTATAATATAACGACACTTTTACTGAACCTTGAACTTCACCATAATTATCAGTGATATCTTTTTATTTTATATCCTCTTACAAATAAGGTTAGTTTGATTTACTTAATTATCACAAAAGTTTTTATCACAAAAGTTTTTATCACAAAAGTTTTTATCACAAAAGTTTTTATCACAAAAGTTTTTATCACAAAAGTTTTTATCACAAAAGTTTTTATCACAAAAGTTTTTATCACAAAAGTTTTTATCACAAAAGTTTTTATCACAAAAGTTTTTATCACAAAAGTTTTTATCACAAAAGTTTTTATCACAAAAGTTTTTATCACAAAAGTTTTTATCACAAAAGTTTTTATCACATAAGTTTTTATCACATAAGTTTTTATCACAAAAGTTTTTATCACAAAAGTTTTTATCACAAAAGTTTTTAATCACAAAAGTTTTTATCACAAAAGTTTTTATCAAGAAGTTTTTATCAAGAAGTTTTTATCAAGAAGTTTTTATCAAGAAGTTTTTATCAAGAAGTTTTTATCAAGAAAAGTTTTTATTAAGAAGTTTTTATCAAGAATCAAGAAGTTTTTATCAAGAATCAAGAAGTTTTTATCAAGAAGTTTTTATCAAGAAGTTTTATCCTTTTCAAACATCATTAAATACATATTTCATACACTATTTGAAGAGCCATATTTGGAACTGTCTTATAGCTTAGATATAAAATTATATAAGCAGAGAGTCATCTTGCAGACACAATATGACTATGACTTTGAACCAAAACCTTACTACGGCACTTTGGTTGATCATTCAATAGATATATTATCAATTTACTTTCCTAAATGTCTTGTTATCATAATGGCAATATTTTAAATGAATTAAACTCTACAGTTAACGAAATTTTAAATGCAGGACTGCAAAAAAACAATGCAATAGAACAAAATTAAAAATGTATAAGATAACAGAAGACATTATAGGAATAAAAAGGCTTGCGAACAAAAATAAAGGGAATGTTCATGAAATAAAATGAAGTAAATGTAATCCATTACGAGTAGGTACATATCCGTAATACTGATATGGATTATAAATGTAAAAGTCCGTCTGACTGTTACACTTTCACGGTTAAACAACTACTGATCCGTTTTTTTTGTGCGAAATTTAACGTATACATAAGCAGCTGCTCGACGAGGTGGGCAAGCTCTTTGAAAGAGTAATCGCAGACCGCCTCGTCGCGCACCTAACACGGGTGGGGCCGGATCTGGCGGACGGCCAGTTTGGTTTTCGCAGGAGGCGCTCCACGGAGGACGCCATCATGTGCGTGCGAGCCCTCACGACGGGGGATGCGGTGGCCCAGGGCAGGTGTGTCGTGGCGGTGTCTCTGGACATCGACAACGCCTTCAACTCCCTGCCTTGGAGTAGCATTAGGAGGGCACTCCGGTATCACCGGACGCCCGACTACCTCTGTCGTGTGGTCGAGGCGTACCTGTCGGACAGGTACATCATCTACCCTGGTCACCAGGGAGAGTGGGAACGTCGAGAGATGTCGTGCGGTGTTCCGCAGGGATCGGTACTAGGGCCGCCCTTGTGGAACATCGGATACGACTACGTGCTGCGCGGCGACCTCCCTGGCGGGGTCAGCGTGGTCTGCTACGCAGACGACACGCTGGTCCTGGCGGGCGGCGGTCGAACTAGCGACACACGGGGTTGCGATAGTCATGGAGAGGATCCAGCAGTTGGGACTCGAGGTGGCATTGCACAAGTCTGAGGCCTGTACAAGTCCGAGGCCTGCACAAGTCCGAGGCCTGCACAAGTCCGAGGCCATGTGCTTTCACGGCCCTCGGAACGCGCCACCACCGGGTTCCCAACTAAATGTAAGAGGAGTCCACATCGGCGTCGGGTCGACGATGAAGTACCTGGGACTCATTCTCGACAGCCGATGGGATTTCGAGGAGCACTTCCGACGTCTGGCTCCCAAACTAAATCGGACTGGGGCTACCCTCGGGCGGCTCCTGCCCAACCTGGGGGGTCCAGACGCCTCCTGCCGGAGGCTCTACGCAGGAATCATTCGGTCCATGGCCCTTTATGGCGCACCGGTATGGGCGCCGGCGCTGCGGAAGCAGCCGGCGGCCCGGCTGAACGCATGCCAGAGGGTCATGGCCATACGGATGGTGCGAGGATACCGGATGGTGCGAGGATACCGGATGGTGCGAGGATACCGGATGGTGCGAGGATACCGGATGGTGCGAGGATACCGGATGGTGCGAGGATACCGGATGGTGCGAGGATACCGGATGGTGCGAGGATACCGGATGGTGCGAGGATACCGGATGATTTCCTGCGAAGCGGCGAGCCTCCTTGCTGGCCAGCCACCATGGGATCTGGAGGCAACAGTCCTTGCACACATGCACGATCTGCGCATGGAGATACAACGCCGGGGTGAAACTCCGCTGCCGAAGTCGCAGCATGGCGGACAGAGCTCCGGCGGGTTCTCATGGAGAAATGGTGACCACGACTGTCGCGACCCAGTGCTGGGCACGCCACAATTATGACGGTAAGTCCCCTTTTTGAGGCGTGGTTGGAAAGACCTCACGGCGTCCTCACCTTCCGCATGACGCAGGTTCTCACCGAACACGGTAAGTTCGGGAAGTTCCTGCACCGGATTCGTGCGGAAGCAACGCCCGGGTGTCGCCACTGTGTGGACCGCCCGGAGGGGATACGGTGGAGCACACGGTGGACCGCCCGGAGGGGATACGGTGGAGCACACGGTGGACCGCCCGGAGGGGATACGGTGGAGCACACGGTGGAGCACACGGTGGAGCACACGGTGGAGCACACGGTGGAGCACACGGTGGAGCACACGGTGGAGCACACGGTGGAGCACACGGTGGAGCACACGGTGGAGCACACGGTGGAGCACACGGTGGAGCACACGGTGGAGCACACGGTGGAGCACACGGTGGAGCACACGGTGGAGCACACGGTGGAGCACACGGTGGAGCACACGGTGGAGCACACGGTGGAGCACACGGTGGAGCACACGGTGGAGCACACGGTGGAGCACACGGTGGAGCACACGGTGGAGCACACGGTGGAGCACACGGTGGAGCACACGGTGGAGCACACGGTGGAGCACACGGTGGAGCACACGGTGGAGCACACGGTGGAGCACACGGTGGAGCACACGGTGGAGCACACGGTGGAGCACACGGTGGAGCACACGGTGGAGCACACGGTGGAGCACACGGTGGAGCACACGGTGGAGCACACGGTGGAGCACACGGTGGAGCACACGGTGGAGCACACGGTGGAGCACACGGTGGAGCACACGGTGGAGCACACGGTGGAGCACACGGTGGAGCACACGGTGGAGCACACGGTGGAGCACACGGTGGAGCACACGGTGGAGCACACGGTGGAGCACACGGTGGAGCACACGGTGGAGCACACGGTGGAGCACACGGTGGAGCACACGGTGGAGCACACGGTGGAGCACACGGTGGAGCACACGGTGGAGCACACGGTGGAGCACACGGTGGAGCACACGGTGGAGCACACGGTGGAGCACACGGTGGAGCACACGGTGGAGCACACGGTGGAGCACACGGTGGAGCACACGGTGGAGCACACGGTGGAGCACACGGTGGAGCACACGGTGGAGCACACGGTGGAGCACACGGTGGAGCACACGGTGGAGCACACGGTGGAGCACACGGTGGAGCACACGGTGGAGCACACGGTGGAGCACACGGTGGAGCACACGGTGGAGCACACGGTGGAGCACACGGTGGAGCACACGGTGGAGCACACGGTGGAGCACACGGTGGAGCACACGGTGGAGCACACGGTGGAGCACACGGTGGAGCACACGGTGGAGCACACGGTGGAGCACACGGTGGAGCACACGGTGGAGCACACGGTGGAGCACACGGTGGAGCACACGGTGGAGCACACGGTGGAGCACACGGTGGAGCACACGGTTGAGCACACGGTGGAGCACACGGTTGAGCACACGGTGGCGGTGTACCCCGCTATTGCAATTTGGAATGAAAATTATTTTGACTTTTAATAGGCTTGTCTTTATTTTAAGTTGTGATTTGTCTTCGATTAAATTTTTTCTTGTATTTTCTTTTATTTATTTATTTATTTTATAATTCATGTACACACAAATATACAGAAGAAGATAGGTATCTTAATATAAAGTTTGTACAAAGGTACTGCTTATTTCAAAAAGAAATTTCTTCCAGCAGACCTGCGAAAGGAGAGATTAGAAGAGATGTAGACTATAGTGTGAAGAAAATAAGCAAAGAAGAGTTTGTGAAATCTTAAATTAAAGTAATAAATACTTATATAGCTATAAATACCTTACACTAAAAATAAATACATAATATATATATATATATATATATATATATATATATATACATATCACACAAGAGAGGAAAGATAGTGCTCTTTTACTTGAGTCTTAAAGAGTGAGATAGTTTTCAAATCACGAATGCTAGGCGGAAGAGAGTTTCACAGCCTTACTGCATGGACAGAGAAAGAGTAGGAATGAGTAGGAATAGTAGCTGGTTTTATGAGGAGGGGATTTAAGAATGGATCTTAGATGTGATCTGCACGGTGCGTCGCTAGGGCGCGCGTAAGAAAATCAGTCGCGCAGGTAGGAGGGATAAGATGGATTGTGTAGGATGTTGAAGAGGAGACATAAAATCAGAGTGTTCCTGCGAAGACGGATAGGGAGCCACTTGAGTTCCTTGCGAAGATGAGAGACATGATCATACTTTCGTAGACCAAAAACAAACCGAATGCACAAGTTTTGCAGTCGCTCAAGCTTGTTTAACAGCTCCTCAGTAGCATCCAGGTAGCAGGCATCGGCATAATCTATAATCAGCTGAATAAGTGTTTAGGCCAAAGAGATTTTCGTTTTCAAAGGCAAGAGACCCTGGAGGCATTTTAGTGAATGAAAGGAGAAATTTACCTTCCGACTGACTTCATTGACCTGCGCGGTCAATAATGACACCCAGATCTTTTGCAGTTTCGGCGTAGTCAATACATACACCATCAAGAACTAAAGGCTGCAGAGAAGAAACCACAGCCGCATTGCGAACGAATCTACTGCCTATGATCATGGCCTGTGATTTAGTTGGGTTGATCTGCAGGCCAAAAGACTTAGCCCAAGCGCTGATACAAGCTAGGTCATGATTCATGGCAGCAATAGCAGAATCCGCGTCAGCAACAGTAAAATGTCGGTAAAGCTGCAAGTCATCTGCGTAAAGATGGAAACTAGAAGAAATTACTCTGGTAACAAAATTAATGAAGATAGAAAAAAGAAGAGGAGAGAGAACGCTACCCTGAGGAATACCCTCAGTGAGACTACACCAGTCAGAGAACAACTCTTCAAGGCGGACACACTGAGAGCGAGACTACACCAGTCAGAGAACAACTCTTCAAGGCGGATACACTGAGAGCGACCCCGAAGATATGAATTGAACCAGGTTAAGGTGGAAGAAGAGAAATTAATAGATTTAAGGATGCCGAGTAAGATGTCGAAATCCACTGAGTTAAAGGCGCTACTAAAGTCAAGCAAGACAAGGACTGTAAGGGACTTGTTCTCCATAGCCCAGCGGATATCGTCAGTTACTTTTAAAAGCGCACTTACAGTACTGTGACCCGCGCGAAAACCTGATTGGAAAGGAGAAATTATCGAGTTTGACGTTAAGAAAAGAGATAGCTGTCTATGAACTAAGTGCTCAAAAACTTTAGAAAGAAATGGGAGAATAGAAATAGGTCTAAAATGAGTTAATAAAGTGGGATTGTTAATTTTAGGTAAAGGAATAATATAAGCCTGTTTCCAGACTGTCGGGAAGGAGCATGAGGTAAAAGAGTGAATGAAGATATGAGTGAGAACAGGAAGTAATGAGGGAAGGATAAGAGTAATCATTCTAGAGCATAATTTATCACAGCCAACCGCAGAAGAAGTAATCGTGAGAACAGATTTCTTAACGTCATTCTCAGTATAACATCGCTAAAATTAAAGTGGGGATACTGTGGCATCGGCAAACTAGAAAGATTATCCAGTGTCGAAGCTTTGACACAAGGATCAAGAGAAAAGGGAAGGAGAGAGAAATGCTTGTTAAGGTCATTAAGGTTCACATCCTTACACTGGTTTGTAGGTGATTTGCCTATGCCAACAGACTTAAGAAATTTCCATACGTCGGAAGAACTACGGTTATGGAGTTGTTCGTGGAAATAGCGTCTCTTGGCAGCTTGACACAGACGCCTGCAGCAGTTACGCAGCGAAATAAAACAAGAAAGATTCAGCTCAGAAGGTCTACGCTTATACCTGCTCTTAGCTTTGTCCCTGCGAGCCATAAGCTCTTTAATATGAAGAGTTACCCAAGGTGCAGGATTATATTTTACCTTGACACGTCGTAAAGGGGCATGCTGGTCATACAAGCCGAGAACGGTTGAGTTAAAATAATCCACTTTATCGTCGATGTCGTCGGTTTCAGCTAGAGGGGACCAGTCGACAGCGCTAGCATCGCACTGCAATGCCTCCAGGTCAATGCCCTTGAAGTTACGAAGATATAAGAGCTGGGGCTTACGCTTGGGAACACGGATGCGATATGATAGATAAATCAGATCATGGTAAGAAAATGAAGCTGAAAGTTGACCGTGGTTAGACACATTGTTGGGAGAGAAAACAATAATGAGATCTAGTAAAGAGGGTGTAGTACAATTCGGAGAAAAGTGAGTAGCAGACAGGTGTAAGACTTGAAGATTGAAAGAGAAGAAAGTAGTGAAAGAAGTCTATGGGAGCGATAGTTATTTTTAATCAGGCAAGTGTTAAAATCAGGCAAGTGTTAAAATCACCCATTAAAATAACGTCCTCATACATAGGGCAAAGAATACTTAAAGTGCAATCAAGGGAATCAAAGTAATCAAGGGAATCAAAGTAATCAATGTGAAGGTTAGGGCAGTAGAGCACAGCAAGTTTCGACAAACAAGTATTCAGCCAAGTCTTTTATTTGTTTGACATTTTTTATAAGTATTCAGCCAAGTCTTTTATTTGTTTGACATTTTTTATTATTTGACATTGTTATGTAATCATTTGTTGAATAATTTTATATAACATTCTATAAATGACATGACTAATCCCACGACGTACGTCTATTTAAGTCGGGGTTATTTGAACCAACACTACTCTAAAATTAAGCACACGAAAAAATAAAATAAAATAATTAAATATGAATTAATACAATTGAACATGGAATTAATATCGAATTACTTATTGACGAATGAACAAACAAATCTTGCTCACTGCTATACATATACGTACGTATTTATTTTCCCCAGAGCTGAACTTATCAATTGGCACCTCTATATTTATCCTAATGACAAAACAATGTCATTTAGATACATTAGGGTACCAACAAATGCCCCCATTTTAATTACACGATGCCCTTAGTTCTTTTTATTGGAGTTTCTAAGAGTGATAGGATTAAGTTTGGGTCAATTAATACGGATAATGGCCTCTTAGGAATTGAGGTCGCCCTAATATTCCTGGTTTAATGAATCTGCTGGTATTGACGCATTTTGTATGAACGTTCTATTATACTATCTTACGCGAAATCTGTTCTATTTTGTATTAGAAATAATATATATGGAATATATATTATTTTATATTGAATCAATTTTATCAGTATTTTTAGGTTGAAAGTGCCTGCATAATATAATCGAGTTCCCATTTTTATTTTTCATCAAAATGAATAATTTTGATAATCTCACCTGGATATTAAAACATCAACATAACAGTGTTAAAAACCATTAAGAGAATTGGAGTGGAATTATAAAATATAAAGTTTCTTGATAAACAGCATAATAAAACTTCAAATGGTTTTTCAACAGACTGACTTATATTGTGTCAAAATACTTATACACAGTAAGAACAGATGGCGCTATACATTAACACCCTCTCATAACATAATAAACTACTAATCATTATCATAAACAAAATAACAATTATAAAATTAAACACTGCACTAGCCAAACTTACAATTTTTGCACAAAGACTTTTTGTCAGCAAATATGCTGGCATATCTGAGGTTGACACATAATCAAGCTTTACCTTCTTTATTATGAAGTACACGTTCACGCACAAAATGATGTTGCACAAAATGATGTTGCACAAAATGATGTTGCACAAAATGATGTTGCACAAAATGATGTTGCACAAAATGATGTTGCACAAAATGATGTTGCACAAAATGATGTTGCACAAAATGATGTTGCACAAAATGATGTTGCACAAAATGATGTTGCACAAAATGATGTTGCACAAAATGATGTTGCACAAAATGATGTTGCACAAAATGATGTTGCACAAAATGATGTTGCACAAAATGATGTTGCACAAAATGATGTTGCACAAAATGATGTTGCACAAAATGATGTTGCACAAAATGATGTTGCACAAAATGATGTTGCACAAAATGATGTCGCACATCAATATGCTTTGTCCGTTTATGAAACAAAGGGTTAGCTGCTAAACTTAGTGAACTTTGACCTGTAACATATCAATCAACAAATTCTTAAAAGTAAATAGCCTCTTTGCAGGCCTCAGAAACGACCATGTATTCAGCCTCTGTTGACGACAAAGCCACTGTTCTTTGTTTCCTAGACTCATATGATACAACACAAACTGACATGACAAAACAGAAGCCGGTATAAGATCTCCTATCCAAGGTACATGATGCCCAATCAGCATCTACAAAACCATTACTATCTTTCTTATACATTTAGTGTATATAGCATAGCTTTTAGTTTTCTGCAACTCTTTGAAACAATTATTATACTGGCTAAGATAGATTATACTGGCTAAGATAGATTATACTGGCTAAGATAGATTATACTGGCTAAGATAGATTATACTGGCTAAGATAGCTTACACTGTCCAATCAACTGTTGGTAGGGATATTTTTTATTACAATCATTATTTACACCTTTTTCCAACTTTAAATTAACTTCCATAGGAGTATCTGAACAATGACAATTGACATATTATACTCGTATTTATCTAGAATTGTATTTACAAATTGCTCTTGGTCAACAGTTACAGTCTTTTTGAACATTAACCCTCATTCCTAGACATTGTTTAATCTGACCCAAATCCTTTATATTAAATTATTGATCTGTAAGTTCAATTTTACAAGAGTTTTTGCAATTATAAAATACAAAAAAATCGTCCACAAAGAATGCTACAAACACTCGACATTATTACTGCATTTTACAAATAGACAAGGTTCATATTTAGACTTTCTGTAACCTAGATTTAGCAAACACTCTTCCACTCTGGTATACCAAGCCCTAGCAGACTGCTTGAGACCATAGATTGCTCGTTTTAACATTAACACCTTATTAAAATTAATAAAAGAAGATTTCTGTAAATACATTTTCTTTTAAAAAAACGCATTTTAAAATGCTGTAGGTACATATAGGTGATTCATATTGAGTCCTAGCTGAACAGGTAATCTTAGTGTAATCTTAGTGTAGAAAAATCTTAGTGTAGAAAATCTTAACACTGGTGAAAAAGTTTCAGTATAGTCAATTCCTTTCTTTTGTGTAAATTCCTTAGCTACAAGCCTATCTCTGTACCTTACATCACCATCACTATTATACTTCTTTTTGAACACCTGTGCCATCCTTTTGGTCTGTCTACAATACAAGCTCCCAGGTGTCACAGTCACTAAACCATTGTAATTCCTCCCTCATTGCATATTGTCACTGCACTTTCTCTAGTCCATTCATAGCTTCATTTAGAGAAATCTGCTCACCTGTCACATCTTCCATACACATATTGGAGTAACCATAGTAGTCTGGTTTTCTTCTGACACGTCTCTTTGGACATTTGTATCAGATGGGCTGAGAAGTTCATGGAAACTGTCTTCAGACTCACATTATCTTCTGTGCAGTCTGACACACTGTTTTCTGTGTACTCAGGTGATTGTTGGTCCTCTACCAGTACAGTTGCAGTTGATCTGTCACTAGTTTCCTCCATGACCACCACATCTCTGGCAACAATTATCTTCTGTGACTGTGGGTAAACAGGCGATAACCTTTGGTAGTTTCTGAATAGCCAAATAAGAACCTCTTGGTTGCTTTCTTATCCCACTTTTTGCGCTTGTCCTTAGGGACATGGACCATTACTGGGCTACCAAATATTCTTAAATAGCTTATATTTGTCTTTCTACCCGCCCATATTTCATAAGGTGTGGTATCCCTGTTTAGTCCTGCTGCTGGCGATCTATTCTTTATATATACTGCTGTGTTAATAATAGCTTCCGCCCAGAACGTTTTTTCAAACTTTGCATCAAATAGGAGACAGCAGGCTTTTTTAACAATTGACCTGTTGTACCGCTCTGACAGTCCATTTTGTTCTGGGGTATATGCATTTGATTTTTGATGTACAATGCCATATTGTTTCAAATAGTTCTCCATTTCAGTTGAAAAGAACTCACCCCCATTATCAGATCTTAGTATTTTTATCTTCTTGGATTGCTGGTTCTTAACTAACTTTCTGAACTCTTTGAAATATTAAAATGTTTGCTGTTTTGACTGCAGAAAGTATACAAAACACATTCGGCTATAATCATCAACAAAAATTAGAAAATATAAAGCCCTTCCAAGTGATTTGTTCTCCATTGGTCCACATAAATCAGTATGAACCAATTCCAGCACTTTCTGACTTTTGCTAGCACTCAAGAGGGAACGGCAACCTTGTTTGTTTGCCCTCGCAGCATCATGTACAGTTGGATTTATCAATTTCACCATTTTATCTTGGAATGTCACACCTTTGACTGTCCCATTCTTCATTTTACATAAGTCATTCATATTTATATGACCTAGTCGTTTGTGCCATGTTGTGCTTGAAGTTTTCTACTGCTGCTACAAGTTGTTGAGACTTCACAATGTTTAATCTGTAGACATCATTTTCTAACTTTGCTTCACTAATGCAATCATTCTGTGAGTTGGTAAATGAAACATCACTGAGTAATTACCAGACATATTTAGAACTGTGCACTATTTAAAACTTGTCGAAAACTATTTAAATTCGGGACTGGGCCCATAACCTAATAAAACTCAACAGACTTTTTCAAATGGTTTTTCAACAGACTTTTTCAAATGGTTTTTCAACAGACTTTTTCAAATGGTTTTTCAACAGACTTTTTCAAATGGTTTTTCAACAGACTTTTTCAAATGGTTTTTCAACAGACTTTTTCAAATGGTTTTTCAACAGACTTTTTCAAATGGTTTTTCAACAGACTTTTTCAAATGGTTTTTCAACAGACTTTTTCAAACGGTTTTTCAACAGACTTTTTCAAACGGTTTTTCAACAGACTTTTTCAAATGGTTTTTCAACAGACTTTTTCAAATGGTTTTTCAACAGACTTTTTCAAAGGGTTTTTCAACAGACTTTTTCAAATGGTTTTTCAACAGACTTTTTCAAATGGTTTTTCAACAGACTTTTTCAAATGGTTTTTCAACAGACTTTTTCAAATGGTTTTTCAACAGACGACTTTTATATTGTGTCAAAATAGGTACTTAAACACAGAACAGATGGCGCTAGTACATTGAATGTAGTTAGTTTTGTTACCTATATTTAACACAGCTGATATTTAATATTCATCACCACGATTTTTAAGTTTATTTTGTGTAATATCGAATTAATCCATACTTAATTTTTTATAAATGTGAGTAATTCTCTCTGTCTGTCATAATTTCACGGACAGTGGTTTCGGTTCAGTAGAACCGACTTTGATGAAATTTGGTACGGAGGAATCTTGAACCCCAATGATGGACACATAGGCTACTTTTAATCCGTCTTCGACTTTGCACCCGCAATAACCAACATTCATGTGGACGAAGCCGTTGGCAGAAGTTAGTTTAGTATGAGGACAAAATAATCTTATAAATATTCCAAACAAGCAGCTTTGTATCTTCATATTTAGAAAATAGATCTCTGCTTCAGGTATGATCTACCAAGTCATATTGAAGAACATCTTTAATAAAAAACTAGAATAACTAAGTTAGGTACTGAACCAAAGAGCCTACCAGCCAGAAGAAAATGTCCCCAACATGATGCGCAATGCTCCATCTAATCTACGAGACGCTGCAACGTTGCCCAATGTCCCACAACTTGCCCCTTAACATTTTACCAACGCGAGACATGTTGGGCAATTTGACAGCGTTGCGCGTCATATTGGGCTTAAGGTATATACACCTAAAAGAAGATTCTATACACAATACAATGAAATAATACTCGGAAAGAAAACCGTAATAAATTAAAAACATTTGTAGCTTACAAAAAGACAAAAGTCGAACAATAATTTCTCGTCACACCATAGCCTGAAGAGAATAAACCCCTAGTCTTTCGGAATCGCTGTATAAAAGCAAGCAAACAGACACTGCAGTTTCTAGGGTGAAAACAAAAGTAGTCGCATTGTTTGTTAAGACAAAACGCAGAGGTCACACCACTAGTAACAGACAAAAGCGTTGTCCTAAATAACAGACAGCCTACTTTGCCCTCAACAGAATTTTGACTCGAAATGACGTATCTGAGAATATGAATTGGAAATCTGGATGGTATTATAATCGTATTATTAGAACATAATGGTATTATTAGAACATTATGGTATTATTAGAACATTATGGTAAATAATGCAGTATATATCTACAACCTTACCGATTGAGGCTGGTCGATGTACAGCCTGTCAGGAAGCCAAAATGTAAATATATAAGTACGTGAACTAGTGAGCCGATATTTAAATTTAATTATCTAGCGTACATAGATAGGGACACAAAAAATAACATTAATGGTAGAACTTAACTCGTAAAATCAACGTCATTGAATGGAAATCAGAAATCAGAGAAATCAGTGGTTTTGGCAGATTAAGAATCAATCAATCAATCAATCAATCAATCCATTCATCAGCAAACAACCCTGGATTGGATTTGTTTGCTGATGAATGGAAGACAATATTATTAGAAAGTTTGCGATTCTGTGAGAAGACAGAGTGAAAGGATTAAATTAGTTTAGTATTAATGGCTATTTTGCTGTACTAAATAAATAAATAAATAAATAAATAAAATAAATTAATAATCAATAAATTTATTTTCAGGGACAATTTACATTGTGTTTGAAATGAAAACATAAATAAAAAAAAACAATCAGAATTATAAAAAAAAAATATTTAATAATTACAACGGTTAAACAAACAAACAACCGATTACAGTAACTAAACAAAAAGTTTAATCAATAAAACAATGTAACCTAGTAGCGTTTGCAATAGGCACTCGTTATAATAAGTGTATCGTAATCAAAAAGTGTGAAATAAAAATCAGTAGCGCTTTAAAGGAATACAATAAACCTGTAACCATACCAGGGATTTCAGTCTAGTGCAGACAAGGGGCTCAAACCCTTAAATACAATATATATTGTGTTATGTGTTTGTGTTGTGTTTGTGTATTGTGTTGTTGTGAAATAACACAATAACAATACATTTTGACAGCATTATCGGCTTCAACAGTCTCGAAAACCACAAAAACGTAGTACTCTGAGGGAAGTTTTGTCACACATAGCAGGCTACATAATGTGGGGGTTCGAAGAAACAAAGGGAGAAGATATGCAATCTGTAAGAAACACGATAAAGATAAGATCAAGAGACCTAAATAAGATACCTAATCTAAAGAAATAAGGAAACCTGGGGGAACTTGATCATTGACAACGACCTGGAATACATGGATACTGGTGTCTACCCCCTATGTCTAGAGACAAAGGATATGGGATAATGGTTCCTGGGAGACTCCAATCGTTGAATCTTGATGTGAGAGAAAAAGGGTTAACTCCTTTTGGGGAGATGATAACTTGCACCCACCCTAGAATGATCAATCATTTTAGCCTCATAGACACCATAAAATCACTCCATAAATCTAAGTCGTCAAGTCGTGAGTCGTCCTCAGTTGAACTTTGCGAATACTGACAAATGCTTGCACTGACTGGACAAGTCCACTCAAATCTGTTTGGTTCTCATGTGATTTGACCATTACATATTTACTGTATGGACTTTGACCCCTGAGTTTGTTTCGGTGTTTTTTCGCAGGGTAGTATCAGCTAGGAAACACCGGCCTCATCTATGTCCCTGGATAAGGGCAGCGGATAAAATAGGTTAAAATGACGAAAAAAACTGACCGTGTTTTTTTAAACCAATTTGCAAACAGGTAAAGAGAAACAGAAGTAGAAATCATGAGATTAATGTGAACTAATCTCATCACAAATTCCTAATATCGCTTATTGGCGTCCAAATGAAATGCACGGTGACAGCCGACTCTGTATTATTAATTGTCTAATTTATAACCCGTAACCGGTTGTGGAGTAATGTATTAATGTATCGACATAATGACAGCGGATGTATGGATATGGATGTGGCCCGATCTGTGATTTGATCGATAATAATTGTTAGAGCACATAGATCACGGATTTTTTATGTTTAGAGTGTAGATTTTTTTTAAGGTACTATCATACTATTGTACCTACACAACGATAATGATTTTTGTTAATTGCTAAAAAAATAGTCACGGCAATCATTTTTGACAAAATAACTTTAATTTCGAAAGTCTTTCTCGGTATTGTTTGTTTCTTCTCACTGACTCTACGGCTAGGATACATTGATTAATTAAATATAAATATAGCACTTTCAAAAATAGTACACTGGTTTGATGTAAATAACCTTCTTCTTAATGAAAATGAAAAAAAAACTAAATGTATAAAGTTTACCATGCCTCATGTTAGGCAAGTAGAAACTAGTGTGCTAATAAAAGGTAAAGAGTTGAGTCCTGAAGATAATACAGTGTTCTTGGGCATAACTCTAGATGCTAAGCTGCAGTGGGGCCCACATATAGACAAATTATCAAAAAAACTTAGCTCTGCAGCATACGCTGTTAGACAAATTCGAAATTTAACTGATGGAGACTGCCCGTTTAGTTTACTTTAGCTATTTCCATAGTGTCATGTCGTACGGTATTCTACTGTGGGGAAATGCCGCCGAAATACAGTCAATTTTTGTATTGCAAAAATTCGTTCTATTTATAAATTAAGTCCCAGATACTCCCTCAGAGATAAATTTAAAGAAATCAATATAATGACTGTACCTTCACAGTATATTTACGAGAACATTTTGTATGCACGTAAAAATATAAATATGTTTAAAAAATACAGTGATGTTCATAATTTTAATACTAGGAACAAACACAAATTTGTGGTTCCTACAACCAGGCTGAAAAAAGTAGGGGGCTCATTTAGATGCCAATGTATACACTTCTATAATAAACTTCCTAGTCATATTCAACAACTAAGCCTTAATAAATTCAAATTATGTGTAAAGCGAAAACTTTGCCAAAAGGCTTTTTACACTATAAAGGACTATGTTGAGGACCAAAAGGCTTGGGATTGACCTGCTCCAGTACGCACTGCAACTGTTGTCTTATTATTATTATTTTGTCTTTTGTTTTTATTTTTAATTGTGCTTTTTATTATTTATTACAATTCGATATTGTAGATTATTTTTATTTTGCAATTTGACTTTTTTTTTCTATTAATTTTTGACAAAAATGTTTACTTTGCTAAAGTATTACATTTTCCTTTTATTATTGTGAACGTGAGGACTATGTTGATTGTTTTTTTTTTTCCTTTTCAGTAATTTTAATGTATGTCTGGCAATTTGAGTATTTTCTGCGGCCTACCCAAATGTCCTTTCCTTGGTATTGTTCGTCAAGTCGTTGAGCTCCTTAGTAGTCCTGAGTTTGAGCTTTACGAATACTGACAAATGCTTGCACTGACTGGACAGGTCCACTCAAATCTGTATGGTTCTTTCTTCAAAAGACCATTTCAGACAAATCTGCATGTTCTCATGTGATTTGACCATTCATATTTACTGTATGGACTTTGACCCCTGAGTTTGTTTCGGTGTTTCTTCTCAGGGTAGTCAGCTAGGAAACACCGGCCTCATTTAGTTTAAAAATGACGAAAAAAAAAAAAAAATTGACGTGTAAAAGTGTTTTTTAAACCTATTTACAAAATAAATATCATTTATCATTTATAATTACAGAGTTCCGGTACCTATCATCCGCCTCCATCATTATTATCAGATCACTTCGATGATACCATTTTGAAAATAACTATTCAGAAACATTTACATTTATTTATTTATATTTTCATAGTCGCTTAATGTGATATCTATATGAGTATGAAGTTCCGTTGGCCATTTCTGGTCTTCATTAGTTCCACTACAAAAAAAGTCGTCAGCCGTCATGCTGAATGCCCACAATGTGATGCAATTAATGAAAAAATGTATGGCATGTAAAAAAATGTATGGCATGTAAAAAATTTGTATGTCTCTCTTGCAATGATTGTCAAATAAACGATGACTGGCACCGTCACAAAGTCGGGTTAACGTTTAATATTAATTGTAAAATTGTTGAGATTCACTTCTTGTTAGACGATACGGCTTTAGTGAAGATCTAAAAATTTTCCTAACTTGGATCTTAAACCACTCCCGAACTTTATCAGCAATGGCTTCAACTTCTTCTTCTGGTGACGTCTGGTCCTTACCGGAGGTGATCAATTATTTCCTGTCCGATCAGGAACTTAAAGAAGAGATTTCTAGTGATGAATTGGGAGAAATTATTAATGTGAAAGCAGATTGGGTTAAGCTGGTGAGAACTGCACTAGAATACCAGGGATTCGACCCCAGAGTGATACTGAGCCAGCTGTTAAGGAACAGGAAGAGCTATGAAGCTCAAAAGAATGCTCTTGTCCAATGGGACTTATCAAACGTTGGTGATGATCTCAAGTGGACATCGAGTTCTGTTCCAGCCAACAGCTTTTCTAATCAAGAAAGCATAACTAAGGATATAAATTTTATGATTGCAGTGTTCCTAGCTAGAAATAATCATATTGGCAAGATTATTAAGAAAGCTAGAGGGGGGGTTGATGACATCTTGAACATGCTAAAAGAGAAGTATGTGATTGATGATGATGTACACAAAAGTGGTACATCATTGGAGTCTAGGACGATAACTCTTCCCAGGATTGCAGGTGTTTTCCCTGGAACCGCAGTCAGAATGTTCCATGATACCACTGTCAAGGAAATTGTAACTTATGAAACTTTCCCTGGAACTTCTAAACCTGACACCCATGCTATATGTTGTCCATTGCTGCCTTCAGTGTGTCCTATATCGCTAACAAGTGAGAATCAGAGCAATTTCCATCCTGTTATGATATGGACTGCCATTAAACTTGATGAGATAATTCACAGGAAAGACAAGGAGTTCACCCCCCTCATAGAGCTATTAGGATATTATCGTGCTGGATTCCAATCTGCAGCTGTGCCAGAGAAATCAAGGATCACCATATTTAAGAACATCGGCCTCTCTCTCTCACAGATCGATTATATTTGCGATATTTGTTTGGGTGGATAAGTAAAACGTTTTAACATTTTAACCGCTTGCGTCGGATAGGTCCAACAAGTGCTTTCGCGTCCTATCCGCCAGGGTCGTGTGTTTGTAACTAGGTGCTCCATCTCGTTTAACTGTTTAATTCCCATAGGTAACAAAGGAACTGACGAGATGGAATATTTGGCCGTGAACGTGCGATTATGTTCGAATAAACGCGACAGTGTTTGTCGGATATATCCAGCGTAAGAAAAACGTTCAATTGAACGTTTTTCTTACGCTGGAAACGTTCAACTGTGGAATCGTTAGAGTATTGTTATTGCGATTACCTTATTTTTTTATAACATTAAGTACCTACCCCTATTAAATTTATTTTTTATTGTTCAAAGTAGTTGATGTAAACTAAGCCTTACATTTTCCATACCGATCCACTGAGTGACGGTCCACCTGTTGTGGTAATTAATTTTGGTTATTATTTTTGTTGTTAAATGAGCAAAATCTCGATATTTTGTTAAGTAGTATAAGTTTTCAATTTGATCTCTTATTTGCCAAATATACGAAGTTATTGTGTTCAATTTATCTTAATGTAACTATTTAATTCTAACATACATAAATTTTTAGAAGATTTTTTGAAAAATTGTTTAATTTTTATAATAAAAAACAATTTTTCATATTTTCTATTTTTTAATTGGCATGTAGATAAAAATAAGTAATGTGTAACGCAGTGGAAGAAAATTGTACGTAACTATGATATTTAACAGTAAATTTCTCGGTATTTAATCCAGTTTTCACTCGTTCTTTGTTATTTCCACATAATTTTGATATTCTAAAATCGATTTAAATGAAATAAAACCCAACATAATGTTCCATTTTTGCGCAACTGACACACTTTCATAAAATTGCCCACTTCCACTAACGTAACAACACCGACTACACATAAAGGAAGAAAACTTACAAAACAGATATAGGAAAGAAGAGACGAGCAATGGTGTGTAGTTCAAAGAAAGAAATTGAAAAACGAAGGAAAATCCTATACAAATAAAAAATGGAAACAAATTGCAGAAAAGGTATTAGGCCAACCGTGCGGAAAGAAATGTCGCTACAAGAAATGTCGCTACAAGTGTACTGAAAATAGTTTCAAAGTTTTTGAAAACTGGGCAACCGTAACACATGTTTATTATCACCCAACTTTTTTAATTTTTTTATTTGATATAAACCAGTGCTTGACTGAGATGCGACCTGATGGTAAGCAGTGATGCAATCATTGATGGTGAGGCGCACTAGTTTAAACTAATTATTTTAACAACTGCAGAAAACGAAAAAAAAGAGTGTAGGCAGATGTTTTTGAGCACAATATCGTCTGGTGAGCGAATAATAACCACGGCTTGAAAGAAATATGACGGCATAGCAGCTGTTTAAAAGGACAGGTTTAGCAAAACAACGTTTATTTCAGTTCACAGTACACTGTATTAGACAAAAACATCTCTTAAAGTTCACCCATTGAAACAATAGAATCTAATAATTATTAACAAAGTCTTTAAAACGTGCCGGCAGGCGTCTTAGTCTCGCATTCGCCATCTTAGTATGCAAAGCAGTATTGCCAACCGATGCCGTGGGGGTTCTCAGCCGCGGCGTCGCGGGAAATTTCAAAATCGCGCGTTATACAGGAGAGGTAAGTATGACCACAAACCTAGATTGATTGATGAAGTAATGGTACAAAGTGTAAAAGACCATATAAATTGTGAAGTAATGGTACAAAGTGTAAAAGACCATATAAATTGTGAAGTAATGATACAAAGTGTAAAAGACCATATAATTTGTGAAGTAATGATACAAAGTGTAAAAGACCATATAATTTGTGAAGTAATGGTACAAAGTGTAAAAGACCATATAATTTGTGAAGTAATGGTACAAAGTGTAAAAGACCATATAAATTGTGAAGTAATGGTACAAAGTGTAAAAGACCATATAAATTGTTAATTGTTTTTTAGATCGAGTGGATTCGCACTACGCACGCAGATTCTAAAAACTATGTTGAATGGTACGATCCTAGTATATACAATAATCTAGCCAACAAACGTCAATACCGTGACATTGTAATTTATGCAAATTTCCAAAAACCCAAAAAAGACTTGTGTGAAGTTTGCCATATCTTTGCAAACAACCAGTTTCCCACAGAAGAAGAAAAACAACGCGAAATAAGAAAGCTCGATCACTTAAAATAAGCTGATAAAACAGTAGCGTGTGAAAATCCTGAAATCGTTGTAGCTACGTTTTACTTTCAAAAAGTTTTACAGACTCCGTGTTAAGTTTTACATGGTGAGGTAAGCATATTCTATTACATTAAAAAATTTATATATATAAAATGTAATATATATGTATAAAATGTAATTTATATGTATATTAAATAAATAAATAAAGTGAATAATATTATGACTGGCAACACCAGATGTCAACAAAAGTTGTTTACCTTTTAAGCTGGTTGGAAATCAATAAAACAAGATGAGGCCACCAATAAGTTTCGAAGTCTTTCTCACTTCCTCAGAAAGACACCGGACCAACAACGGTATATAGACGCCTTAACTGTCGAATTCCTCATAAAGCTACATTAATTATATTTTTATTGCGAAAAGAAGCACGGCTTAAAGATATTGCCACGTAAATTGCACCGTCATATACAGTTCGACAAAATGAACTCACTTCCCTCAACCAACAGAATATTTACAGTTCTAGAGTTGTTTAAAAAATATCTTATGAATACGGAAACAAATTTTTCACCAATCGTGAAATAATCATCACTAAAATAGGATTTAATTTTAGGGATTTTGTTTGTTTTTCCATGGTAGGTATTGACGTAACATGATAAGTGGATTTAAATGTAAATAAATAGATATTAAAAAAAATTATCTGTCAAGTAGTTTTTATCTCGACCTTTAAAAAAAAATAGGAATTTTGCTACTATGTCATTATGCGATTTTAGTCATAATGCGAAGAAATTATGTGGAAGGTTTTAAGCATTGTAGGTTTTAAGCATTGTAGGTATTAACAACCGGACTCTAAACGCTGCAAAGTGACATAGAACAAAAACTGGCAACACTGCGTCAAGAATACATCTAACTACGAAAGATGAAGGTGATGCAAAAAATACGTAAGTGTAATCCAATTTAATCTTTGCCTGTCAAACTAAGGAAACCCTCACGTTTCTACCCAAAGTCATTTTATCAGCCCTTTCACATTACTGCCGTGTCACCGGCGTGATGTATAGCACAACGAGGGTTACGCTTTCATGTATCGCTTTCACTTTTTACTCTATGGATTAAGCATAACTTGGGACAATGTATAAGGGCTTCGCTGGATTTACGTTGAAGATATATTTGGTAAAATAGTGTATAAAAAAGCCGGAAAAATGTAATAGAAAGTATATTAGGAAAAATGTAATAGAAAGTATATTAGGAAAAACACGTCGAACTATTCACCACGATATTTACGTTGTCGAAACCAAATAAAGAGGCCCAATTTCCAGTTTATAGAATATGCATGATATAGACGAATATGCATGATATAGACGAATATGCATGATATAGACGAATATGCATGATATAGACGAATATGCATGATATAGACAAAATGACGGATGGTGGATGCAAGATAGACAAAAATACATGTTGCCACCCAAACGAATTGTATTGTCACATCTACTGAAAACAGTAATAAGACACAGATTGAAGCTGATGTCATACCACAGTCAGAATTTTTTCGTGAATGATTTAGATAAAACCTTACTGTTGGGGGCAGAGGATGTAATAATTACAAAACACAATGATCACGCTTGAAAGGCCTCAGCCGTTTATTTAACACGTATATAAAAACTTCAACATGTGATGAATCATAAACTTCAAGCTTCAGTTATATAAATATTTTATTCACTTTGATCAACACACTTTCATATTTATCATTTTATTAACAATCATTTTCAAATACACGGATTGGTAGGACATGTTCACTGTTCAACAACTCAGAGCAGACTGACTGTCCAGAATGACAGTTACAAACTCAATGTTTCCCCACCACAAACTTTCACAAACACTCGGTCCGACCAATCAGAGCAAAGTAAACAGTACGTAATATCAATTGACTAACTAATATACATTAGGGTTTATCAATAATTAACTGCAAGTAAATATTTCATTTTAACAATTATAATATATTTATACAAAACTAATACTTAAACTCTAATACCATAAATCATTACTTAATGTCTACAACAAGTGCCTTATGTTCATGTAACTACTAGCGCCATCTATTGCTTATATATGGAAGTTGAACGATTTATGAATATTTTCTTTAAAAATCATTACATTCGGCCATCCGACATCGTGCGATCTCCTGACGCACGATTACAATTTCAATGATAGACTACATTCATATAAATTATGATACTTCATTCAGTTCGACAAGAAAATGAGTTTTACATTCAAATTCATTACATTCGGCTTAGTATTGATTTTAGGTTTGCTTCCGGATCATTATGTTTGTCCTCACGTCATATGTTTAGAACATTCATCACTAGAAGAATAGTGTTGTAAGGTTTTTTGTCAAAAGCTTTTCTACATGTCTAGGATCATAAAACTTACCATATATAATATATTCCAGTAATTTTATACTTTTTGTTTTTGAATGGATCTATAGATTTTAAAAGGAGGTTAATGAAATTTTACCTTCTTATTTGCAATCAGATCTACTAATCTTAATCATATCACTTATGCTGTAGGTAGTAGCAGGGATTTTACTGGTAACATAAGTATTCTTTTGCTTGTCTAACTTGGATATTGGAGCTCACCTCATCTCTTAAGCTTTGTAACGTGTTTCGTACTTCGTAATGTCGTCGTAGCCTATCGTTTAAAGTATCTCTGATCCTAGTAGCTTTGTGGCAGTCTTTCTAGTGAATGACAGAATTAACAAGACTCCATTGAATTTTCCAAGATAGGCATATGTTTCATTGGTGTTCGTTATAAACGTTGAAGTAATTTTATTTTGCTAGGGCATTTAAAATAGTGGTAGTCATTTTTACAGCGTTAAGAACAAGGTCAATACCATGACTATCGTGAAAGCTCTTTAGAGTAGATAGTAGATAAAGTATCTAAAAGAAAGCCACGATTGCACTATTATTCGAGATAGTAAACCAATGTTAAATATATTTTATTATTTTATAACCAACACTATCAGTCGAAACAATTGGTCAACTTTTTGTAAGTATAAGGTAAAATTGACCAGCTTTTTGTCCGAGAGTATAGTCTTCGTTATTTACGCACACTGAATTCACGACTTAACATAATTATACATACTTTTTCATTAGGTTTTTCATCTGGTTCAGCCTTAAGAACTTTGAATCTAGGTCTAATATTTATAATGTTGATAATCAACTCTCAGTCTCAATACTATAAACAGAAACAGAGGATTCGTCTTAGTGTCTGTAGACAGCATGGTATTACGGCTTAAGGTATCGACATACGCGTTCCAGATCTTACACTCTCAATGGTTAACTAAACTCATGAATGCCACCATATTGCATTATTTTGCAAACATTATTTTGTAACATCCTGCATGCTAAAACTGCATGTATACCCATGTTTTGACAAATAAAATTATCTTTATCTTTATCTTTATCTTTATTGCTATACGTTGTGTGGCGTCTTATTTAGTCAGGGTTCATTACATTCACTATTTGAAACCATAATATAAAACAAAACTTAAGCGTTTAGAATAAAAGTGACTCTTTCAGCTGGAGAGCCCATGGGCTTAATTGTACTAATATTTCCCCTAAATCTAAGGTCGTATCAAGTTAAGATTATAATAATGATGCTTGAATCGCACTGTTTATCAAACTTTATTTTAATTTGGAACATTTAAATTGACCCGCCACTCTAGTGTATGCATTTTAAATCTATTTACCTCTTAACCGAATTATAACAATAATAATATCGAGTTCAAATTAAATCTTTTGTTGTCATCATTAACTTGGGGACCGACTCAGATTTCAGTCTTGACGATGGTCATGTAATATTATTATTTATAACCTACTTGTAAAATAAATATCATTTAATTGATGTATATCTTTTGCGGTGATGTCTGTGCATAGATTTGTTGATGATATAGTCAGAAAGATTTGACACGATAAAGAAGAAACACACGATAAATACTCTGACAAAAGATCCGTCTATACAAAAATTTCCAGAATGATGTGAATCTATAGCTGAATTTGGTTGCGCAAGGCAAGTTTTAGAAAATTAAATCAATTTTACTGTTGAACAGTACAAGGTTCTTGTGAAAGGATAACGTACCTTTACAAACTGCAATGGATGGTAACTCAAAATCTGCCCAATCTTTAGACGAGTCTGCATAAACTTTTGACTGACAACTAATACTTCTATATCGGATTCACGCAAAAGACTACATTCGCTGTTAAAATCTATATAATACCCAATAAAATTGATCATTTTATTTCTACTTGTTTGTAAAGCGTTTGATTGTCATCAATATCCGTATATAAGCACTGATTTGTCATAAAAATATTCACATAAGTTTCACCTTAAGTCGTACCAGCTAACATTTCTGCTTGAAACTGACCATAATTCTGCTCATTAGAAAAACTATTGTTAGTTTAGTTTACCACTTCGTCACTAAATACTACACTTTGGTAGGGTTTCGTAACATTTCTATTTTCTTTTGTAAGCCTAGCAAGTTTTTGAGACAAAATGTATAGTCAGTTTCTGATCCTATTTGTATACAAATCAATTACAAATACTCTTTCTAATCCAACTTAAATACTCTCAAAATTTACTGGAGTGATCGAACTCCCGTATCACATTATTCTAATGTTTTATGTTCAAACTTCGATACTTTCTACTTTTTATAATAAGTGCATACTGGAAGGCATATTTCCGGAACAATTAAAAGTAGCTAAGATCATTTTCTACTTTTTATAATAAGTGCATACTGGAAGGCATATTTCCGGAACAATTAAAAGTAGCTAAGATCATTCATATCCATAAAAAGGGTCCAAAAACGGATGCAAAAAACTACAGGCCAATATCTTTACTACCCGCGCTTTCAAAAATTTTTGTCTTAAAAGATCACTTAAGTAATCATCTAAATTTAAATAAAGTGATACATGATAGACAATTTGGTTACCAGAAGAATGTTGGCACAGGAGATGCTATATTATACGTTAATAAATGATGTAGTTGACAAAATTAATCAATTAATCGTAAAATGAAGGCAGCTGGTATTTTTCTAGACTTAAGCTCTGCTTTTGACACCATTGACTTAGAACTACTCATCACAAAGCTTGAGCACTAGGGTGTAAGAGGTGAGGTAAAGCTTTACAACTCTTCTCTTCATATTTGAAAAATAGAAAAATGTTGTTTATTCTATTCACCAACGATCTCATAAATTATTTCAATAAAATATTACCTGACATAAAACTAATGAGTTTTTGCGGATGACACAAATGCAATAGTATCAGCAAATGACATTCGAACGCTAAATGATACCGTTAATGAGGCTCTAGCTGTCTTTCATTCCTGGTTTACTGCAAATAAACTTAAAATAAACGCAAATAAAACTAATGTTATATTATTTAACCTTTTGAGTGCGTAATTAGAGACACAATAGTAAGACAATGGCGCGTGAACGCCGGCGTTAATGCGGGGATCAACAGCTTACAACGACTGCACGTAATAAAGATAGTATGGACATTGAACTAAATAAAGTTAAAATTGAGCTTATCAGGGAAGTAAAGTTTCTGGGAGGATGATTTATTAAATTGGAGAAAAGAATTAGTACCACTTGATTCATCCATATCATCAGCGTGCTATGCTTTAAGAATTCTGAGGGATGAGGGATGAAGTACCACTTGATTCATCCATATCATCAGCGTGCTATGCTTTAAGAATTCTGAGGGATGAAGTTAGTTTGGAAGCTATAAAATTGGTTTTTATTACGCGCTAATACGAGTCAAGATTACGGAACAGTATACAATTTTGGGGTAACAGCTACAATTATAATTTTCAAAGGGCGTTCATTCTTCAGAAAAGAGCAATTAAAACCATTGTCCGTATTTCCCAACAAGAAAACTGTCGCCCCTATTTTAAAGAACTTGGCATCCTCACTGTACCTGGACTTTACATATTGGTACTTTTATCCACCTTAAAGAAATACATTTACTACTTTGAAACTGACGAGGACAGACTAGTAAGGGAAAAAACACGTAGAAAAGACTTAGATAGCAACTAATTCCAACACTTAACATTGTTAAACACAGTCCACTTTACCAGGCAGTCAAAATATTTAATAGGTTACCGAAAAGCACACTGTGTACAAGTTCGTTCAAAGTTCGTTCAAAGCAAGGCTCAAGGCATTCTTGTTAGAGAAATGTCTTCACTCTGTAGACGATTTGTAAAATATAGCTTTAAAACTATTTATATGGTTAATTTACTTGTTATTACCGTTTATTATTATTTTTAAGTCTCTAGCCATCTTTTAGACCTAGCTAAGGCCTTTGATACAGTGTCGGATCCACTTTTGCTGCGGAAGCTTGAAAACCTGGGTCTACGTGAAAATTAGTTGTCACTCTTCAAAGATTAACTGACCGCACGCAATTTGTTAAAATTGATAACCACTTTAGTGACACTCTTCCTGTAGCTTGTAGCTTGAGTTCCCCAGGGAAGCATTCTTGGGCCCACGTTGTTTCTGGTCTATATTAACGACCTCTGCAACCTCTCTCTACAAAATGGACGGATTATTATCTTTGCAGATGACACTGATTCTTTTCAGTGCAGACTCATACTCATGGGAGGGGGTATATAACTATGCTCAAGTCGGGTATATAACTATGCTCAAGTCGGGTATATAACTATGCTCAAGTCGGGTATATAACTATGCTCAAGTCGGGTATATAACTATGCTCAAGTCGGGTATATAACTATGCTCAAGTCGGGTTTAATACGGTTAATGATTGGCTGAGATCTAACATACTAACCTTAAATTCCGATAAAACTAAGTATATAGCCTTTACTCTACGGAACAGCCCGCAGTTGCAGTTATCTCTTCAACCAATTTCCATTCTTGCTCACACCTGTCCATCCCCTCACAACGGTAATTGTTCTTGTTCCAAATTGCAGAAAGTCGACAATATTAAGTACTTGGGGGTCATAACTTAAATTTTGCTGCACATATAAATAGTCTCACTACCAGAATACGAAAATTTATCTTTGTGGTTAAAAGTCTTCGGTCTACTCCAAGCAACTACTATCTATTTATTGTGCTTTGTGCCAATCGCTCCTGACATATTGTATCACTTCATGCGGCGGAACGTTTAAGACTAACCTCTTGGCACTTGAGAGGGCTCAACGGGCTGTCCTTAAAATTGCACTATTCCTTCCTTTCCGTCATCCCACTGTAGAAGTTTATAAGGCCTCTAAAGTCCTCTCAATTCGGTAGCTCTTTATACTGCATGTTGCTTTGAAACAACGATCTCTGATTCCTTTTATAAACACCCATCATAGTTCTGATTGGAGAAGCAGAAGAAGGAATATATGCCAGCCTACATCCGTTAAAACCAAATTTGCGCGAAACTTCTTTTCTTTTCTTGGCCCATTTTTATACAACAAGCTGAATGATTTACTCTCTATTCATACCCTAAACAAACCAACTTTTAAAAGAATAATAGATTATACCCAAATTGAAGATCTTTTTAAAACAATATTATGCTAACAAAATGTTCCCTTTGTAACACACACAGTTTTCCCCACATCACACTCACACACACACTCCCCACACACATTCACATACACTCTCCCTACAAATTTGTGCATGTATCCTTAATAAATTACTTTATATACACTTCTGGACACATCTATTGGCCCACCTTGTATTTTCAGTTTCGTTTGGTCCTAGCTAAAATTTTATATTAGGTCGAGCAAAAAGTTTTTATGCAGTTTTGAACCTGGCACATTCACAATTTCATTCAATAGTCTTTTTTTGAATTTCGAACACAGAATTTAAAGAAACAAAAGATAATTTGGAGCCTGTTTGTTGATATCAAACAATCGAATACTAAGAAAACTTGGTTTTATTGGTTTACTTTACTTACTTTGGTTTTGCAACAAACATTACTTATTCTTAACATTAAGGTGAGGTTCTATCAATAATCTATGGATACTTCACCTGAAGTCGCCGCCCAAGCTGTGGCACTTATTCAGGCCGGACACAGCCAAAGAAACGTGAGTGCTCAACTTAATTTAAGTCGATCTGCGGTCCGAAATGTTTATCGGAGGTACCTAGAGATTGGCGGCTTTGTTCGTCGCCAAGGAAGGCCACGATCTCGGGTCACAACTGAAAGGCAGGATCGATTCATCGTGACGACCAGCTTGAGAAATCGTCACCTTACCTCCATTGAGATACAAAACCAACTTCGCGACTTCCACGGAGTATCTGTGAGCGCTCGAACTGTTCGGAGAAGGTTAAAAGAACGCGATATGGTACCACACAAGCCAGCTAATGGGCCCAAACTAACGCGAGCCCACCGAACAGCGCGCCTTCATTTCGCACGCAGTCATTTAAATTGGACACAGCAAGATTGGAGCCGTGTACTCTTTTCTGATGAGTCTAAAATTGTGTTACATGGCAATGATGGAAGGAAGAAGGTCTACCGACGTAAGGGAGAGCGTTTCGCACAATGCTGCTTTGAAGAGAGGGTTGCTTATGGCGGTGGCTCATGGACTGTCTGGGGCGGTATAACCGCGAGCGGCAAAACTCAACTTGAGGTTGTTACAGGACCACGGCTGCCAACATTAAATGCTGAAAGGTACATTCGTGAGTGCTTAGAACCTCACGTGATACCATACGCGGACTATGTGGGCCCAAATTTCCTTTTTATGCATGATAATGCAAGAGCCCATGCGGCCGGCATCGTCAGGGAATATCTTCGGGATGTGAACATCACAGTTATGGACTGGCCAGCCAGAAGCCCAGACATGAACCCCATTGAGCACATGTGGGACGAGCTAAAAAGACGTGTTAGGGCTCGTCAGCCAGTTGCCCAGACGATGCAGGAGTTGAAAACTGCCATAGAAGAGGAATGGGAGATGATCCCTCAAAATTTCATAGAGCGGTTGATAAACTCTATGCCTAATCGTATGAGAGCTGTGGTAGATGCCCATGGAGGCAACACACGTTATTAAATTAAACCTTTATTTGATAAAACATGTTTTTTATTCAAAAATCAATTGCCTTTAACAAGGCGCATATCCGACTTGTTAGGCGTAGCTCCATGTCGTATGGTATTCTGAATTCATATTTAAAACAATACGATCGAAAAAGATGGTAAAATGTATCAGGTTTAAAACTGCATCAACAGTTTTTGTTCAATCTAGCAATCATATTTCGGTAGGGGCCATTGAAACCTAAACTCTAAGGTGGGCCAATAGATGTGTCCAGAAGTGTATAATGTAATGAAATTGAATCATGTAATTACTTATAATTATAAATGTAATTAAATAATGTAATTAACTGATTATAATTATTGTAATGTATTTTCGAGAATCAAATCGTTTTCTGTACGACCATTATTAATCTCAAACTTTGTTTTTGGGGGCCTGGTGACCTGACACACAGGTTTTGTAAAAAACTTAGTTCAGGCACCTTGTTGAATTAATTAATTTTTCTGTAATTTGTGGATGGAAAATAAATTATTATTATATTATTATTATTTACTGACATTGATATCACTTATATTTTATTGACATTATGAATGGTAATTGTAATTTATTTTTATTTTTTAATGGTTATTGTAATATTTTTGACATGTAGTTTTATTAATGGTCAGATCTTTTTAACTTTATTATTTTTTTAACTAATCCTTTTATTGATTTCAGTCATATTAGTTTCCCGTTTTGTTCCTAGTTTTTAAGTACTCAATATTCGCATACAATTTTAATTGTTCTTGAATAAATAAATCTTGAAATCTTGAAATCACATGTCTTCGAATTTTTGGTTCTATCTAGGACATGCCACTTTCCTCACGATATTTTTATTCACCGTTTTGAGAGATACCACGTTCATAATAATAACTGGCAAAATGTATCTACTCAGTTATTTTGAAGACAAAAACGTATCTGCTCAGTTGAGTACCTATCTGTTCAGTTCAAGTTTCTTTTTCTTCAAAATATTATCTGAGCAGATACGTTTTTGTCTAATAGGCATTTTTGAGGAAAAAAAAGTACTTCAAATTTTTAGTTTTCTTTGGCAATGTTATACATTATTTAAATTACCACATCGGTACAACCCTTGGAAGCTGATTAGCTCTGTAATTTCTCTTTGTTGGGCCTTGAAGATGGAGAAGATGCCAGCGCACGTGACCCGCCAGAAGGGCTTAATACTCAAGACCTACTTACTGGTTTCACAGTAAATACCGTACTAGTAGATGTTGAAATAAGCTAGATCAGAGAAGAATAATTTCCAATCAGATCAACCAGTTAAATCCGGACAAAAATGTAGTGGCATTCGGCACAGATTAAGCCCCCTTATTCATTTCCAATTTTTTTTGTATTCTCGAATGCAAAATTTCAGTACCAAAGTTTCAAAATTGATTTTAATATTTCATGAAAGGCGATTTTTCAGTCGCTCTTTAATTAAACAAAACTGAGTTTTTATCAAATGTTAGGTTTTTTTGGTTTTCTCTTTGAATTTAAGTATGAATACATTTCATACGTGTGGCAATAAGTTTGCTAATGTCTCTACGAAAAACCGTTTTAGTGAAATTTTAAAACGTGATGCTCAAAATAATGCTATGGTTAATTTAATAGATCATACGATCTATTTTTTGGTTTCCTCTTTGAACCTACGTATGAATACATTTCGTACGTGTGGCAATAAGTTTGCTAATGTCTCTACGAAAAACCGATGGGTTTTAGTAAAATTTTAAAACGTGATGGTGGTGAAAAATAGATTTAATAAGCTCAAAATGCTATGGTTAATTTAATAGATCATACGATCTAATCGGCACCAAGAAAATGCACGTCACAATATTTTTCTTAATTAATGTCAAAAACTATGATTTAAGAATTCGTTAACCGAATAAAAACACATGTCCAAAAGCCAGGCAAACATTTTACGTTTAAATGTATCGATTGGTACTCGTAGCATTCTGAATTCAGGTGGTAATTTATTATAAATTTTTATTGTCATACAACTGGCATTTCTGCTATAGAGATGCAATCTCTGAGGAGGAACTAACAGTTTCCCAGCAGACAAATACCTTATAGCCGTGAGGGATGTAAACGCCCACCAGGAGCTGCACCATGCCCACTTTCCTGACCTTTATTATGCGGCAATAGCGTTTGCGAAGGCAACAAGATGATAGGTGAGAACTTCCAAATCTCGCAGTTTCATCAATCTAACCACACGATAGATAAATACATTCGCAAGATGGCAGCAGCAGAACTCTGAGAGCTATCAGAGGACACTTTAAGTCAAAACTCCTGCAGCTGGGATATCCCGTGTGCCGACATCCCGACACAGACTCAAAGTGGGAGGATGAGGACTCGAGGATGAGGACTCGAGGATGAGGACTCGAGGATGATGACTCGAGAGGATGCAGCCTGTGTGACGCAGCGCTATTGGGACAGCCTGTGTGACGCAGCGCTATTGGGACAGCCTGTGTGACGCAGCGCTATTGGGACAGCCTGTGTGACGCAGCGCTATTGGGACAGCCTGTGTGACGCAGCGCTATTGGGACAGCCTGTGTGACGCAGCGCTATTGGGACAGCCTGTGTGACGCAGCGCTATTGGGACAGCCTGTGTGACGCAGCGCTATTGGGACAGCCTGTGTGACGCAGCGCTATTGGGACAGCCTGTGTGACGCAGCGCTATTGGGACAGCCTGTGTGACGCAGCGCTATTGGGACAGCCTGTGTGACGCAGCGCTATTGGGACAGCCTGTGTGACGCAGCGCTATTGGGACAGCCTGTGTGACGCAGCGCTATTGGGACAGCCTGTGTGACGCAGCGCTATTGGGACAGCCTGTGTGACGCAGCGCTATTGGGACAGCCTGTGTGACGCAGCGCTATTGGGACAGCCTGTGTGACGCAGCGCTATTGGGACAGCCTGTGTGACGCAGCGCTATTGGGACAGCCTGTGTGACGCAGCGCTATTGGGACAGCCTGTGTGACGCAGCGCTATTGGGACAGCCTGTGTGACGCAGCGCTATTGGGACAGCCTGTGTGACGCAGCGCTATTGGGACAGCCTGTGTGACGCAGCGCTATTGGGACAGCCTGTGTGACGCAGCGCTATTGGGACAGCCTGTGTGACGCAGCGCTATTGGGACAGCCTGTGTGACGCAGCGCTATTGGGACAGCCTGTGTGACGCAGCGCTATTGGGACAGCCTGTGTGACGCAGCGCTATTGGGACAGCCTGTGTGACGCAGCGCTATTGGGACAGCCTGTGTGACGCAGCGCTATTGGGACAGCCTGTGTGACGCAGCGCTATTGGGACAGCCTGTGTGACGCAGCGCTATTGGGACAGCCTGTGTGACGCAGCGCTATTGGGACAGCCTGTGTGACGCAGCGCTATTGGGACAGCCTGTGTGACGCAGCGCTATTGGGACAGCCTGTGTGACGCAGCGCTATTGGGACAGCCTGCAGCACAGCCAGCAGTTTAAGGTGGTAGCTGGCAGCCTTTAGAGTTTTTCTCACGCAAGTTGATCCCATCGCAGCAAAAATACTCGCCGTACAATAGAGAACTCCTTGCTATCTACGAGAGTATAAAATATTTCCAGCATTGGCTAGCGGTTACCATCTTTACTATCTACACTGACTTCTGTATTATGCCTTTCATCGGCGAAAGAATTACTGTCCGCTACGTCAGTTTAGATATCTTGACTATATATCACAGTTCTCAACCGATATCTAGCATATGGTTACACTTGAACGAGGGGGATATTATAGGGAGAATCCACGGGACATCGTGTCAGTACCGTAACGACTGTGTGAAAGATCTACAAATGAAAGCCGGAACTTTATGGAAAGAATGCCTTGAAATAACACTACATAGACACGTATGAAATGAATAAGGAATCACCAAGTTTTAAGTTTTCTGCTGTGGTATAGGATTATTGAAGCGAAAAGTTTTCTGCTGTGGTATAGGATTATTGAAGCGAAAAGTTTTCTGCTGTGGTATAGGATTATTGAAGCGAAAAGTTTTCTGCTGTGGTATAGGATTATTGAAGCGAAAAGTTTTCTAGTTTTCTGCTGTGGTATAGGATTATTGAAGCGAAAAGTTTTCTGCTGTGGTATAGGATTATTGAAGCGAAAAGTTTTCTGCTGTGATATAGGATTATTGAAGCGAAAATAAATAAAGCATCATTTTCAATGTACCGGATTTTTTATCCTTTTGACATAAGATATTTCAGTCCGATGTGAGAAATTTGGCATGCCCTTTTGTATTACAGAAACAGTTCTTCGGTCATGGCACAAAGCCAATACCCGTACTTTGCAATATCCCCTTCAGTCTTGGCGCATTTTCATAGTTCACTCTAAGTAGTTTCACTACATTCATTCTGTTTATTTCAACTCAGATTTTTCAACACATTCCTTACTATTAGCTTGAATAATGTTCAGTTAGGCATCCTGTACTCGCAAAAGCTAAAATCGTATTTGAAATGTTTATCAACCTTACATTTCGGACATTACTGACATGTGATGAGAAAAACTTCGTAATCAATCATATAGGTACATACAATACATATTTAGCCTTAATCACTGCTGGGACTCAGGCCTCCTCTCAAGGAGAGGGAAAGGGCCATAATTTACCACGCGGGCCCTGTGTGGGCTTAGCATTTTTGGTTCTAATAGGATATGCCAGTTTTCTCACGATGTTTTCCTTCTCTATTTTGAGAGCAGTGGTGATGACAATAAATTACACGAAGTAATGCGTCTGGCTGGGTTTGAACCCGCGACCTTCCACGAAGGTCGTTACGCAGGGCTACCACTGCTCCAATCAGTGCCATGTAATGCTGGTGGTATCTAACGCCATTGAATGTCACAAAAAACCTTTACCCTGTCATGTGACGATACCAGATTGGTATCCGTTGTAAGCAATTTAGTTCGGGCCGAACTGAGAGGCCAAACTACGGTAATATCATCATTAAATAACGCAATCAATCTGATCTCACGTTCCGCCATCGACCATCGCGTTACGTCACTCATCATTCACTGCGACCACGCTTAGCACTGGACTTTGATGAATATCGCTATTGGATAGACCAATTGTTGCCTATTTGTTAGTGGTCGGATCCATATTACATTGTTTACAGAATTAATGGCAGCAACAAAGCCTCCGTTAAACCTGTGCCTGACGGTGAAAATGATTTACTGATGGCGGCAAGCGGCGTTCGTGAGACGACAAATCATTTTAATAGTTTTGCGCGTTGATGAATTTTTGAACGCAGCTGATTTTTTGACGTGTGAAATATGAGTTGACAGGTATTCGGTTATGTATCAATTAAATGACTGGTATATACACATACCAATTGTCTTATATACCAGTCGAGTTGGTCTTCAACGTTGCAACGTTCGGTCTTCAACGTTGCAACGTACGGTCTTCAACGGTGCAACGTTCGGTTTGCAACGTTCGGTCTTCAACGTTCCAACGTTCGGTCTTCAACGTTTCAACTAGTAGACCCTCATTTTCTTGGATTAGAACTTATTCAAATAGAACTGGTACATTATAATAAATATGAACATAAGCTGCGTTAAAACTTGTGAAAGAAAAGAAAAGTTCAAGTTCCAGATTACGTCGTCGAGCTGTTTCACTGCTCCTGCCTCCTCCGGCGTACGGCTTCAGTTGGTGTCGTCGTCGTCGGCGGGCTAGTGACGCGCTGGTTCAGAGGCGACTGACTACTGGATCTGGATCTGGATCTAACTGGTTATATTAGACATTTTATTTATTGTTGTTTTACTATTCTTTACCAACTAATTTCGCACTTAATATTATTAAGTGCGGCTACTGCCGCGTCCACATTTTAGGTGCGGTTAAATAAATATAACAGTAAAACAGAGAAAATAACTTACGAGTACTACTTAAAATATACTTATCATTTAAAAAAAATGAAACTGGCATTCTAAAGACTTTTTTTAAGAAAGAAACTGAACCAAGCCACAATTTCGAATAATAACATGAAATGAAATACCAAGCCGAAATGGAAATAAATTTAACACCATGTTGACGAGAGTCGCAGCTCGCCGTGCACGCCCACCACCTCCGGCCTCGTCGCTCAGCTCCGCCTTGCCGCCGCCGGAACACTGCGAATGCTGTGACACCGGCTGCGGCAGCTGCGTCGAGCTCGAGCGACGAGTACTACTCGCCACCCACGTCACCACCACCTGCACGTCGACGGAGAGGACGCCGGCCGCCGAGTGGCTTAGGACCTCGAGGCCCACCGGCCTCTGATGAGGCCCACCGGCCTCTGATGGGTCCCAGCTCCCGGCTGAAGTGTGCAGCGCATGCGATGGACGCAATCCATCAATGAGAACGTCATGCGCTCATACTAAACTAAGGAAACATTTAATGGCACGCTTTACCAAACATTTTTGTTAAAATACGGATAATGCAAGTGAGCCACTTATGTTAATTTATTAGTAAGCATTGTACATTGTGGCTGTTAAATGCCCCTAAATAAACAAAATAAAATAAAACTGCAATAATTTGCCCAAAAAATTGTACCAGACAAAAATAACAAAACAAAATTTGCCAACATCTGCAGTGACATGAATCCTCATAAAATAATTGCTGTCCACATAATGCAACCTTGCTCATTATATACAATTATGTACATGTCATTATTGCGACTGCTGACAGCCAGCATGGTACAATGCATGCCGAATATTAACCGTCGTAATTATATAAGATAGGGCTAATTTATAGTTATGATGCTGTCCAAGTTATTAAAAATAGGCGGGGGGGTATATTAATTTTAAAAGTAGTTTGCTTTTTGTTTTTGTTTTTTTTTGTTTGTAGGTGGTAATCTCTGTAAGTAATGGTCCGATTGCAAAAATTGTTTCACCGATAGAAAGCTGCTTTATTCTTAAGTGACATAGGCTATATTTTAAACACGCGGGCGAAGCCGCGGGCAAAAGCTAATCTCAGGAGAAGATGTGAACCAAGGGTACTGACATAGCCCGAAGAATCGCCACTTAAGTGGCAGTGGGCAAGGAACATTGCTCCCAAAACAGATGGTCGATGACGAAAGGTTCTAGAGTGCCGACCACATAACGGAAGACGCAGCGTTGGAAGGCCTCTCACAAAAGGTACACCGATGACCTGAAGAGGGTCGCAGGAATCCGATGAATGAATGCGAGACGCACAGGACCGGTCGTTATGGTGACACATGAGGAAGGCCTATGTCCAACAGTGGACATCTTTCGGTTGAAATAGTGATGATGATGATTAATAATAATCTTGTTTTAATGCTCCTTTTTTCAGGCAAGTCAAAACGATAATCATCGCTGGGTAACCTGGGTAAGGCTGGATACTGTTGGATGAGCTAACGTGGATCAAAATTAATGTCACGTGGATCAAAATTAATGTCACGTGGATCAATTGTAAACGACCCAGTTCTGTGATTCATGCCCAATGAGTCCTGTGATGACACCTGTCAGTGTCTGGAGCGGTTCTGTAGTCCGAATATATGCGTGTTCTGTGTTGGTTGAGCCGTTAAATAATACTCCAATAGACAATGGATGACAATGGATAACCACAGACTAAGCTGTAAGATCAGACTGTGTTTTGTGTAGACAACCACAGACTATGTAGACATCAGTCAACTGTGTTTATATTATATATTATTGTGTGTCTATAGTGCAGCACAGTTATGCTCGGTTTGCACATGGCCCGACAGTTTGCTATATTTTATTGTGCGTCTATTTGGGCAGAATTCTTTCTTTTCTTTCTTTCTTTCAATACAAATGCAAAACTACGTAATTTGTGTTTCGTACGTAATCAGGAGTTAATTTGTTGGAAAAACCCGCTCGATCCTATCGCAAAAACAATAAAACAAAACATCGAGGACAATAAATCCAGAAATAATCAATCAAAAAATATTGACAGACGTCTTCAAACCGCTTACGGCTTAGTGGATGAATATGAAAAAAAAAAAACAAATTGATATCATCCACCGTATATAAAACGATTTTATCCATCGATTTGATAAATCTCATGGCCGGAAAGATGTTATCTGTCACCGGTGCGGTTAAACGCCGCCGAATTATTCTATCATTACTTTTGAGTTATTTTATTTGGGCAGGCCGTCCAAAATGTACGTCTATAGGTACATGATTGCGTTTCATACCCTCTGTGTCGTATATTATGTGGTTGGGCAGCACGAAAAGGGTGAGTAGTCCTACACTATTTAAGAGTGGCTAGTGTGGCTAGTTATGGCTGAAAATAAAGGGTGTCAAGTCAATATATCGGCCAGTACAAATAAGGCCTACTTACTGTCCACATACATTAAAGGGCTACTCTGTTAAAGCTGCAACGACACGTCTGCACAACGTAGCCGCTTCTTCGTCGGCAGAGTTTCATAATTTTGCATGTAAGCTAAAAGTATGCGTACGCAACAAATCTGTCCAAGAAAACGTGATTATAATTACTAACGACAAAAAAAGACCTGGCTAAAATATAGCGTCAAAAAATTCCTCCGCATCGCTGTAAATTGAGGTGCTCAAAAAACCCTGTCTGGGGCAAAGAGCCGGCCCTTAAGTCGAAAAAAAACTACGTTCTTTAACAATTTACCATTTAAAAGTAGTAATTGAAAGGTAAATTTGAAAAACACTAAGCCAAGCCTCTTTCCTAACCCAAGCATTACATTGAGGTGGAAAATGACAATATATTGTTTTTAGAAAGTAAATTCGGCGAGATCGTGAAGAGGACAGTGATAGCAACTGCACACACATGTATGGACCACGTCAACGCTACGGTCAAGGACTTGGAGAACCTTCGAGAAGAACCACCTTATCCGGAAAAGTCTGCTTGCATCGTAAAGTGTTTGTTGGAAAAGGTCAGTTCCTTGTATGTTTACATTGGTATTGTAAGTTCTTGGTTTTCACTCCCGTCTAAATTAGTTCACTAAATCTGTGTGATGCAATAATTAATCCTTAAAACATCACCTATAGACCAAGATGAAACCTTAGGTTCTCAGTAGCGTCTCATGTGCTTTGAATACCTGTGTGCTTGTGGATCTCCTGCTTGGAGCCCTTGGGCAGGTACCAAGTGAGAAAGGGAACTATAAGTAAGAGTATAAACTTAAATTTTTATGGCTGATTTTTATAGATGTTTTGTAGAATATAATAAGTAGTACCATAAGTGTCAGAAACTTTCCATGGACCAAAACTTCTGTCATAACCATAACCACCATAATCGTTAGTAATTTATTTTGTTAATGTCTCATTATTTTATTGATAGTTGTAATTATTTATTTTTCTTGCTTTTTTTATATAGCCTCTTTTTTATGATGTGAATGTACGAACACTGTAGACTCACGATTCTTAGATTACTTCCTATTACGACTCACTTTTTATTATTTTTATTATTTTTATTGTACTTTTGAGTACAATATTGACTGGTCTACACTGTCGTAACATAACATCTACCTACTAATACTGTAATATAGAAATATTTTAAGAACAACATTTTTTTTGAAAGAGTAACCATGGAGTTTCTTGCCGGTTCTTCTTCATAGGAAATGACCAATTTGGAACCGTGCACTAGTTTCTGACGTTTTATAAGTGCCCATGTAGGCCCTATGTGAAATAAAAACATTGAATTTTGAAAATTTGAATTCTATAATAATAAATATACCAACAAGAGAACAAAGAATCCCCCTTTGAAAGGAAAATGTCACACTAAGTTTGGTGTGTGTGATATTTGTATATTTGTTACTCCTTCAAACTCAAACAACTGAACAGAACGGATAGATAGATAGCCCATGTCCAGGAATAGCCCATAGGATAGATACTTTTTATATAGAATGTTACCTTAGGTTACTTTTCTACTTTCACGCAGACACTGCATGTCACTGGCAGAAAACTAGTAGAATTATAATCTCTAAAGTATGTATGCTTGTATTTCTCAATTTTCCTACGGATTTGTTGGTTTAACAAATTTGTATTCCTACGGATTTGTTGGTTTAACAAATTTGTATTTAGCTGTTAGCAATTTAGCTGATAACATTCAGTGAGGTTACGGGAATCCGATTGATGCGAGATACACTGTAGTCGTTGTGGTTACAATGTCCAGCAGTGGACGTCATTCGGCTGAAGTGATGACGATGAATCATAATCATATCATATTTAGACAACAGTTTTTATATAATCTAAGCGAAAACTTTTATCAATTTAGATTGGTGTAGTGAAGAATAACAAATATTCCAAGCTTGGCTTCATGACAGCGGTAACACCCCTTGTATTCGCAAACAGAAAGAAATTGGAACACATGAAAACAGTGTCGGAGAATTGCGACAGAGAGGTAAATATTTATGACGCTAATACATAAGTCCTGGTACTCACACCCTTATGGAAAAATGGGTTTGTTTTTTATAGTAATTCATGTACGGAAGATAAATAGTATAAGTTTATTTTTATGGTACCTACTTACTTACAATAATAACAGGTACTTACCTAAAAGAGTATCTATCCTTTATTATTGTAAGGAATTAGAAATTGAAAGTGATGGATACAAAGGGCATTTTGCGATAAGGACTATCCAAAGTAAAGGTAGTCCAAAGTTCCTAAATGCAGAAACCTTGGGCTACCTAAAAATACGGCGTATAATGAATTTACAAAAAAAAAAACAAACCGTCCAAATTTTGTGTCACACAAATGTTATGTAAATTTTTGGAGGATATGCATCGATTGTAAAAATCAAGCAGCTATTTATTTTTTATGAAGTAATATAACAATGAATTACAAGAAAATAAAAAGCTAACATAAAAAGCTAACATAAAAATAAAGTAATGGAAATGACGATCTGAAATAACACAGCGTAAACTACAATAATATTTAATTATTATTTTTGCTAACTGTTAGCTAAAAAACAGAGCTTAGTAAAAAAAAAATCACAAACGAATGAAATGAAGGCAGAACTCACAAAATAAATTAATGCGCCACACAATAGGAACTTAGGTGGAACCCAGAAGGTCATAGGTTGGGTATGAATAAACATGGCGACACAGACTATTTACCTAAACAAAGAAACAGTCGAAATGCCAGTGACCCTAACACAAGTCAAAATTAAGTTTTCGTTACCCTACAAATATAATTCTGTCAAAAAGTGTATCCATCCAAAGGTCTGTCAAAATCGCTTTTAGCGATAAGACCGCGTATTGTGACACCCTATTAATTTTAAGCTTCTACTAATATGTTATTTATGGTGTACAATAGAGTAGATCAATCAATTAAAAGAACTACAACACAAGGAAATAAAACAAAATCAAAAATAAAATCGAAAATAAAGCACCAACCAGGGTCATCTATTGAATTGCAATCGTAGTTTAAAAAGCAAAATTTAAAAGTAAATATATGGTTTTCTATAAAAGTTGCGTGTTACCAACAGTTGCATTTATCAGGGTCTTCGACTAGCAGCCTTGTTAAATTATAACTCAGTAAATTCCAAAACGCCAAAATTTACTAAGAGCTCGGTATATATATACACTAGAAGATAAAATAAATACTCCCATCTCTATAACAGGGGTCGAAGTGAGTTGATTAAATAAAACCCTTCTGATATTGGCCCAGTTAGACTAAATCATTAACGAACCAATATAATTTCGACCCTAGAAGTACAATTATCTTCTTGAGATATTAAGATATAATAATAATAATAACTTTCTCGCGAGCCAAATCAAGTATATTGATTTGGCTCGCGAGGTTGTCGACATGTGGGATGTAGACTCTGCGATCATTGTACCGATAGTCGTGTCAGCCAATGGCTTAATAGCCAAGAGCCTCGACCAACACCTTAGGAGGCTCGCGTTAGGCGGCTGATCAAGGGCTATCCAGAAAGCGGTACTACTGGACACGGCTCGTATTGTTAGGAGGTTCCTTTCTCTGGAGCCCTGACCGCCGGTAGCTTGGACCCTGTTCCCGATACCAGTGGGATACTATTTTTTATATTTTTACATGTTTTTATTTTATTTTTATTGAAATTTTTATTGATATATTTAAAAATATGATTTATATGTTTTGAATAAACGAGATAATAATAACTTTAAACCATGTGCGATGGAGTGTGGAGGATGTATTCCATGCTGGCCATGAGGTACTACCCGCTCTCCTTAAGACTTTCTGACGCCGCTACCTTTCAGGCCGATGAGGATCGTCTGCCTGTACCAACTAAAGAAAAACTTGAAATCTTTGTTTTGAAAAACCTTACGGTGCAATTTCGTCTGTTACACAGCTGCATATTTTCAGTAACTTTACTTGAATATTATAAGTGACGCTTATCCATGATTTACATAGCGTTGGTGGTTACTCGTGATGTAACCGTAAAACCGCTCCTATTAAGGTTTTTCACAATACACAATAAAGATTTCCTTTTTTAGGGTTCTGTTGGGGGCAGAGGATGTAATAATGGGGGCAGAGGATGTAATAATGGGGGCAGAGGATGTAATAATGGGGGCAGAGGATGTAATAATGGGGGCAGAGGATGTAATAATGGGGGCAGAGGATGTAATAATGGGGGCAGAGGATGTAATAATGGGGGCAGAGGATGTAATAATGGGGGCAGAGGATGTAATAATGGGGGCAGAGGATGTAATAATGGGGGCAGAGGATGTAATAATTACAAAACACAATGGTTACGCTTGAAAGGCCTCAGCCGTTTATTTAACACGTATATAAAAACTTCAACATAACGCGTGTAAAACTTTCAACATAAACGATGTCCTTTACATACATACGCGTGACGCTAATTCACAAATAGTTCACAGTTACTTCACAATACTTCAATGACTCTAATACGTTAGATAACTTAGGAAATTTGGAAATCTAGGGCCGCTCTAGGAGCCTAGGGTGCCGTGACAAACTGACGTGTTGACGATTCAAGTCGAACTGCAGAGAGAGAACGTCGTCTTCAAGGAAAGTGTAGCTTAAGTACCTTTTCAGCCGGTCGCAAGTCGTGGGGGGAGAGAGTCCCCATCTCTCTCTTCCTCTTCCCGAATCCTGTTGAGGCCGGCTGATGTACACCCTCCCAACCCCCGCACACCGCTAGCTCGCTATTGGTCATTAATAGTGGCGTGTTTTCTCCGTTGTAAATCCACCAATAGAACCCCAGATTATTCTTAACGGTTTTCTGCGTTATTTACTTCTAAGAACCGTGTTATGTACTTCTAAGAACCGTGTTATGTACTTCTAAGAACTCAGTACATAGCCTTATATACTATCCCTGTATCCGATTGAACAGTAGTCTTGCCTCTGATTGTCTCTCCCCTTATTATGTACAGCGCGTATGTACATACGTTACGCATCTAAGAATGACTATATTTAGTGATTCTAAATTACATGCTCGTGTCCGTAACAGGTTCCGTACCTCAAACGGTAAAACGGAACCCATATAGGATCACTTTTTTGTCTGTCTGTCAAGACCCTTTATCTCGAAAACGCGTAGAGGTATCGAGTTGAAATTTAAAACCTTATGCAGTCCCAAGCTGTGAAAAATTTAAACTTCCGGCCGTTTATGTCGCAAAAAACGTATTTCCACACTACGGGAAGGGAACAACGGGAAATATAGGGTACATCCCGTCGACCTAGAATCCTGAAATTTGGCATGAGGCAAAGTCTTATAGCATAAGACTAAAAATAAATACCCACTAGCGAGTTTGCGCGCGGACTTATTTTTTTGCGACATATTTTTCTTTAAAAATTGTTTACCTATAGTAAATAACTAGATGGATACGAAATGTAGTGGCTGTGATGATGTGATTAAAGACAATTTACATATGCAGTGTTCAATAGACAAATGTAAAAAATTATATCACAAGTGTCTAGCCTTAACAGAGGCTCAGTTCAAAGCGTTCATTCAGGATTTCATGAACAGATGGATATGTCCAGAATGCGTATGTACTACTCCAAAGACGGGAAACAATGCTGAAACACCAATCCGAGGAAACACCATGATGTACGACGCTTTTTCACCAAGTTATGTAAACACTGAGCTCGGGTCGGGTCGTCGCAATCCAATGGAACGTTCTGTTATTGATAACGGGAACCAAATGTTATAGGAGGGAATTTTAAATTGTCCATGGTTTTAAAAGAAAGATAGTTTTTTGAAGATAGAAGGGTGTCATGTTTTGACAATATAAAACATGAAAAAATGACTGCACTTGATAGCTGAATTTTGTAGGAGTTGTGTCACGAATAAATCATGAGAAATTTATAGATAAAGTGTAGTGCTAACAATATTATTTTTTAGAAGAATGTTTTAAATGATTCAATATAATATTTAATAATGTTTGAGTGCTTTTAATTTTATATCATGGATCCCAAGAAATTCCACCGTTAACACCAAATGCTTGATGAACTACCAGAGGTTCGCTTAGAGGTTAAAACTCATCTGGATGAGAGTTCATACTACTGCAGAACCAATTAATTAATACAGAAACAGAATTAAAATGTGTCAAAAGTATATTGAAGGTAGTTTATGAAAAAGCTAATAAAGTAGATATTTTAGTAGAAACTAGAATTAAAGAATTGTTAGGAAAAAATTGAACAGTTAGAATCTATGTTTAGTTCTAGAAATAACAGGGAGAAAAGTGAGACTCACCGAAACCCATATACACCGGTTATGTCATTTGCAAAAGTAGTCAAACAAAATCAAACGGAGGTAACTAGAAATTTACCAGAAAAAGAATGTGTGGCCATGAAATCTGCCAACATAGTGATGACTGGAGAAACACCTAAAGGAGAAACACCTAAAACAAGTAATGTGAGGAGTTTTAATGAATCAGTTTATATTAAGGAAAAGGAAAGTGAGGATCCAGAAAAGGAAGAAAAATGGACAGTAGTTAATAGGAAAAAAACAGATATCCTAATAGCGAAGTAAGAAAAGGAGGAAGTAAGGATCCAACTGAAATTCAGGGAACTGAGAAATATAAATATCTTCATGTATGGCGGTTGCAGAAAGAAACTACTTCGGAAAATTTAGAAAAATACGTGAAAAAGCTATATGGAGAGAAATCAGTACAGGTTAAAATAGAAAAAATAAAACAAGACGGAAAGAGACTATGCTTCCTTCATTATAGCCTTCATTATAGGAGTCCCGGAGAGCAAGTATGAGCAATTGTGTCAACCAGAAAGTTGGGCTGTAAATATTGAGTTTTGTGAATTGGTGTGGTTTCGGAGACAAATCAAAACCTCCGAGCAAACTTGTTTGCCATAACAGAAACAGGATGCAACGCTTCTATTCATGACGCGGAATTAATTCCTCCTGGATACTCGATTATTAGATGTGATCGGGCAGATGGGCGTAAACACGGAGGCGCTTGTCTCGTGGCCACACCGCGGTTCGAGTTGCGTCGAGTGTCGCCATCTAGGAAGGTCTACATCGATAATCAGTTGTTTGAACTGGTTTGTGCATTAGTGTACCAACGTAGTAGACTATTGTTTTTGTTGTGTGTAGTTTATATTCCACCTAACAGTAACGAAAGTGAATATATGGTAATTGGGGACTTCAACTTGCATTTTTGTCCTATAAACGTTCACAATTATTTTGAATGTTTTCAAACTCATTGTGGATTCACTCTGAGTAACGAAGTAGGTAATTGTAATGGTCGACAGTTGGATCTTGTGTTAAGTGCATTCGAGGAGGATGGGAGTGTGAGTGTGCGCGCGGCGGAGGCGCCGCTCGTGCCGGTCGACGCTTATCACCCGCCGGTCGACGCTTATCACCCGCCGGTCGACGCTTATCACCCGCCGGTCGACGCTTATCACCCGCCGGTCGACGCTTATCACCCGCCGCTCGACGTGACGCCAAGTGCGCCAGCGCCTGCGCACCAGTTTGTCGGCACCGACTGCGGGTACATATGAACCTACAGGTTGGAATTTCAATAAAGCAGATTTTTCTTTATTGTATTCATCAATTGCGGCCATAGATTGGACTCCAATGTATAATTAGATTTGCAAACGAGTTTAAATTATTTCTATGGCCATATTAATTCAATTTTGAATGACCTTACACGACTTCGCTTTTTTTTTGGGAACGCACCCAAAAAAAAAGCGAAGTCGTGTAAGCTCAAGGTACCATTACCCTGAGTGGTACACTGTTGAATTAATTCGCGACATTAAAACGCTATTTTACATAAACGGTACAAAACAAGTGGGACGAGGTCTGATTACGAAGCGTTTGCGCAGTGTAGGATCAAAGTTAAAAAATCGGTATCCTGTGCACGAGAACAACATGCGCACCGTGTTCAAAGTCAATTGCTGGAAGACCCTAAGTCGTTCTGGAATTATGCAAAATCTAGGAAAGAAAGTATTTAAAGAATGGCGAGGAGGTGAGGAATTTGCCGAGTACTTTTATTCAGTGTATGATACCGAGCAGGCCGCGTTGGATGTGAGTGCGGCTATGATCGAAGCCGGGGGAGAGAACGGAGCAGCGCGGGTTCATCTTGATCACTTACACCTGTCTGACGTATTTTGTGCGCTTCAACAGCTCAAACCGAAAAAGTCTTCGGGCCCGGACGGCATTCCACCCTACATCCTAAAGGATTGTCGGTCGGCGCTAGCCAAACCGCTGCAATACATTTATAACAAATGTTTGGAAGAAGCGGTGTTTCCGGATGTTATAGAAGGGAATTTAAATTGTCCATGGGTTTTAAAAAGAAAGATAGTTTTTTGAACATAGAAGGTTGTCATGTTTTGACATTAGAAAACATGTAAAAATTACTTCACTTGTTACGGGTTTTGTAGGAGTGTGTCACTATAAATTATGAGAAGTTTATATATAAAATGAAGTGGTAGCAATGTTATTTTTTAGAGGAATGTTTTAGAAAGAATCAATACAATGTTTAATGGTGTTTGAGTGTTTTAATTTAATATCAAATATACACCGGATCCCAAGAAAATCCACCAATAATACCGGAAAAGTGGAAGGTTACCCGTGTCGTTCCAGTACCAAAAGGAGGTTCAGGGACGACGGTGGATGGCTACAGGCCAGTAGCGGTGCTGTCGACTCCGGCAAAGGTTTTTGAGGCTGCTATTCATAAGAGCATATTTCAGCAGGCCAGTAGTCAGCTTTCGGACGCTCAGCATGGATTTCGACCAGCAAGAAGCACGACTAAGCAATCTCCTCAGTCATACGGCTCAAATTTTGCCGGCAGGGGGCAAATTGATGTTGTCTACTTCGATTTTAAAAAAGCATTCGATCTTGTAAACAATGATGTCTTGCTCAAAAAGTTAGCAACAGTTGGTTTTACCCCACATAAGTTACTAGGGTAATAGACTGCAATACGTAGAATATGAGGGACATAAGTCAGAGCCATATTTTACCAGGTCGGGGATGAGTCAAGGCAGTAACCTTGGGCCTTTGGAGTTCATTCTGATGATAAATGACCTGCCAAAAGTGGTCAAGAACGCCAAATGCTTACTGTTTGCTGATGACCTTAAGCTGTTGCTCTAGATAAATGAGTTGGCCGACTGTGACAAGCTTCAACAAGATATAGACGCAGTAGTGGCCTGGAGCAAGAAGAACCTCTTACAGTTTAACGTCTCCAAGTGTGTAACGATCACTTTTTCACGCGGGCGTTCTCCTATCCTGTATAGTTACAACTTGGATGGGATGCCAATTGCTAGGGTTACGGAAGTTAAGGATTTAGGAGTTAACTTCAACACTGGGTTAACGTTTCGTGATCACGTCGTAAGTTGCTGTAGAAAAGCTTACCGTAATCTAGGTTTCATGCTCCGTATGGTGCGTGACATTACAAATATAAAAGCGATTATTGCTCTTTATAATGCTTTGGTTAGAAGTCAGTTAGAATCTAACGCAGTCATTTGGGCTCCACATGAATCTAAATATAGGCTCATGCTGGAGAGAGTACGAAACAAGTTTGTCAGGTATTTGTACTTGCGCTTGTATGGTGTCTATCCATTTTACCCATTGACGTACCCAACTTTATTTATTCTGGGTATGGTTGGATTTCACGAATTGAGGGTCAGGAGAGATCTCGCACTCATTTCGTACATATTCAAAGTACTAAGAGGAAAGGTACACAATGCGGACATATTAGGTTAGGTAGGTTTATGTGTTCCAGACCGGTACGTGTGGCGACGACGACAGCCAAGGCTGCTGGTAGAGCCGCGCGCTCGAACCAATCTGTTACGGGAGGCGCCGCTGACGCGGGCGCTCCGTGCTCTCAACCTCATATATAGTGACACGGACATATTCTGTTGTTCTCTGAGTGAATTTACAATAAATGCCTTATTTGTGATAAGTTATTTAAAACTAAATTGAATAATATATGTATGTTACTCGTATTATATATATTAGCAGGAAAAAACAAAAAATACACTATCGCATTAGGCTGCCCTGTAAAGATAGTTGTAAGTTGGAAAATAAATAAATAAAGTATAGGAATAAATATAAAAACTGAAAATTTGTAGATACGTCACAAAATAAAACTTCTATTCGGTAAAATTGTTACGGACACGAGCATGTAATTTAGAATCACTAAATATAATTAACATTACGTCATTCATAGATGCGTAACGTATGTACATACGCGCTGTACATAATAAGGGGAGAGCCAATCAGAGGCAAGACTACTGTCCAATCGGATACAGGGATAGTATATAAGGCTATGTACTGAGTTCTTATAAGTACATAACGCGGTTCTTAGAAGTAAATAGCGCAGAAAACCGTTAAGAATAATCTGGGTTTCTATTGGTGGATTTACAACGGAGAAAACACGCCACTATTAATGACCAATAGCGAGCTAGCGGTGTGCGGGGGTCGGGGGGGTGTACATCAGCCGGCCTCAACAGGATTCGGGAAGAGGAAGAGAGGGATGGGGACTCTCTCCCACGACTTGCGACCGGCTGAAAAGGTACTTAAGCTACACTTTCCTTGAAGACGACGTTCTCTCTCTGCAGTTCGACTTGAAGCGTCACCACGTCAGTTTGTCACGGCACCCTAGGCTCCTAGAGCGGCCCTAGATTTCCAAATTTCCTAAGTTATCTAACGTATGAGTCAGTGAAGTATTGTAAAGTAACTGAACTATTTGTGAATTAGCATCACGCGTATGTATGTAAAGGACATCGTTTATGTTGAAAGTTTTACACGTGTTATGTTGAAGTTTTTATATACGTGTTAAATAAACGGCTGAGGCCTTTCAAGCGTGACCATTGTGTTTTGTAATTATTACATCCTCTGCCCCCAACAGAAGAACTTTGGTCCTTCGAGATTCGGATATTTGGTCCTTTGGTAGAGGAATATCGAGCGGCTTATTGTGCGTCTTTGGGGAGACGTGAAGAAATACAGTTGGGTGTCGAAGATTGAAGAAGGGAACACTTCAAGCTCGAACAGGAACGCTGCAAGTAAGAATAGCAACGCGGCAAGTTACGTTACGAAGAAACCTTGTTTTCAAGTAAGAAAAGGAACGCAGCAAGTCTCGTTACAAAGAATCCCTATTCTCAAGAAAGAAAAGGAACGCAGCAAGTCCGACCCAGTAGGTGCTTAGGATTGTCGTCACGTCGGGATCTTCGAGCCTCCAATCGTCGCGTCAAGCCAGGAAGAGTGTCGCCACGTCGGGATCTTCGAGCCTCCGGTCGTCGTGTCAAGCCGTTGAGGAGGAGGAAGGATGCCGTCTACAAAAAGCCAGAAGAACGAAGATACGCAAGCCCGCGTGTTTAAAGAACCCCCCGCGTCACCGTCGTCCCGCGCTACAATATTATTCCCGCGTCTGTACCAGTTCCTGTAACAGTGCCTACGAACGCGCCGACAGCCGAGAACATTACGATGGATGCTATAACGTCAACCACCGCCGCGACTGCCATCCCAGCGCCCGCGCTCGCCGTCGATAGGATAAATAGTAGGTCGCCCGTCCAGTCCGTACGGTCGCGCCAATCCACCGCTAGTGTACTGCGCATTAGGCAAGCAGAATTAGATGCTGAGGAGCGCCTCGCCGCGATACGCCGCCAGTAATTGCGACTCGAAGCCGAGCTGGTTAAGAAGAGATTAGCAATATATGTAGCTACCATTCGCGAGGAAACCGATCGAGATAGTGATATAGCCCAGGACATCGTGATATAGCCCAGGACATCGTGATATAGCCCAGGACATCGTGATATAGCCCAGGACATCGTGATATAGCCCAGGACATCGTGATATAGCCCAGGACATCGTGATATAGCCCAGGACATCGTGGACACCGATAATCGAATCACGAATTGGCTGCAATGCGCGCAGCCTACGGGGGACGAAGAATTACCATCGCTGACTCCGATGGATCAAACGTCGTCGGCGATACGCGCACCCGCCCCGGTTCACATACGGGGGGAGGAAGCCGAGCGCACACGGGGTAGGCCGGAATTTACGAGGCCGCGTACGCCACAGTATGAGGAGCGAGAATCCACGTACTTTCCAAGGGAGGAGCCACCCCGCGTAGAGAACAAGGAGCCCCGCGAACCTAGGTCGCGATCACCGCCTAGGTCGCGACATAGATCTCGATCTCAATCCCGAGATATCTATAAGCTAGCCGACGCGTTAAATAGGATGACTCGTTGTCGACCGCCGCCGCGTCAAGCGCAAGAAATGCCCATTTTCACGGGAGCGCCGCACGAGTGGTTGCTGTTCAAGTCAGCAATGTGAGGCTCTACACGAGAGTATGGATTCTTACGAGGAGAGAACTTAGCGTGCCTACGTAACAGCCTGAAAGGTGAAGCGAGAGAGACCGTGTCCGCGCTACTTTGCACCGCTGCTGACCCCGCCGTGATAATGCATACACTCGAACAGTGTTACGGACGTCCCGAGATTATAATCGACAAGTCGCTCGACGATTTAAGGAAGTTACCGCGACTCCGTACGACGGCCGCTGAACTCAACGCGTTCGCGATAAAGCTGCAGAACATCATCGTCAGCGTGCGCTATCGTGTCTGGATGATAGGGGGTACCTACAGAACCCAATGCTGTCCAGACACGTGGTAGAGAAGCTCAGCCCACACATGCGCGCGCGTTGGTGTGATTACGCTCAAGAGCATGGTAGTCGCGTGGAAGCGGAGATCGTTACGCTGTCGCGCTACCTAATGAGGGAAGCTGTCGCGCTACCTAATGAGGGAAGCTGTCGCGCTACCTAATGAGGGAAGCTGATCGGGCCGTAAGATACGCGTTCTCGTCGACCGTGACTACGACTTCAAAGGAAGCGACGCGTCAGCAAGCTCCCGCCAGAGCACAAGCGGTCAGTAGGAAGACTAAAGCGCGCGTACCCGCAACGTACGCCGCCGCCGAGCGACCTGGCGAGGACGAGAAAGAGAGGGCTAAGAAGACGTGCTTGTGCTGTGGCGAGGGACATGCCACGCCAAGCTGCAAGAAACTTGGTGACATGACGGTCCAACAAAGATGGGAATGGGCCAAGGAAACTGGAGCGTGTTTCAAATGTCTGGCTAGTAAACATCGTCGATTCAAGTGTACCGCGAGGAAGTGCGGAGAGCAGGAATGTCGTAGATCGCACCATAGGCTACTCCAACTCCACACCGCTGACCGAACGTCGGACGCGGCTAGCGCCTACACCAACTGTGGGAGCGAGAGGGAAGAATCGGCAACCACCGCTTCTGCCCATGTCGGCAGCGAGATAAGCGCGGTGTTACTCAAAGTGTGCCCAGTGACGTTGCGAGGGCCAAATGGCAAGGAAATAGAGACGCACGCGTTACTGGACGAGGGCTCCACTATTACGCTACTCGACGAAGAGATAGCTAACGAAATGGGCGCAAAAGGAATTAAACGAGCGTTACGCGTCCACGGGATTACGGCCACGCGGCAAGAGAACGACAGTCGCTGCGTGGAAATAAATATCAAGGGAAAACGCTCAGAGTATTTTAACATACGCGCGCGTACTGTTAAAAGCTTGAATATAACCGGTCAGACCGTGAAAGCGAGCTATCTGCGCTGCGAACATATGAAACGTATACCTGCACGTGACGTGTGTTACGAGAACGCGAAGCCACGCCTGTTGATAGGCGCCGATAATTGGCATTTGATAGTGTCGCGAACTTTGCTCACGGGACGGCAGAACGAGCCAGCCGCTTCACTTACGCAGCTAGGATGGGTGGTCCACGGAACGGTACCACGGCGCGTAACTGGATTCGAGGCGAGCAGCGGGACAGCATTGCACGTGCACCCACAGGAAATATCCGATGATTGCGAAGATGATTGCGAAGAGTTTAAAGGACCTCATCACATCGCATTTCTCGATCGACGCTCTGGGGATAGTTCACCAGCCGAGACCAGTGCTGGCAGACGAACGGGCGAAGGATATTTTCATGAAGACTGCTCGGCTGGTTAACGATCACTACGAGGTAGGATTGCCGTGGCGGAGTGATGAGCCACACCTACCACCAAGTTACGATACATTGAAAGGAAAATGGATAAGTCAGCTGACTTCAAAAAAGCATACGTGTCGCAGGTCAATAACCTCATCGAAAAAGGGTACGCGAACAAAGTAGCCGAGAGTGTAGGTAGGGAGAGTGTCAGACTGTGTTTTGTGTAGACAACCACAGACTATGTAGTCATCAGTCAACTGTGTTTATATTATATATTATTGTGTGTCTATAGTGCAGCACAGTTATGCTCGGTTTGCACATGGCCCGACAGTTTGCTATATTTTATTGTGCGTCTATTTGGGCAGAATAAACATGTTTTCTTTCTTTCTTTTTCTTTCATACCGGAATGGTACCTACCACATTTTGCCGTCACGAACCCGAATAAACCTGGGAAGATACGTCTAGTTTTACGCGGCAGCAACCTCTGCAGGGAAATAGAATAGAATAGAAAAGAATAGAATAGAATAAACTTTATTGTACACCAAATTAGTAACAAAACTTTTACACTAACTTAAATCTACGGGTACAAAGGCGGAAATGTCTGAACGACGAGTTGCTCTCCGGGCCCGACATGTTGAATACTCTCTATGGCGTGTTATTTAGATTTCGTGAAAGGTCGGTAGCCGTCACCGCGGACATACGAGAGATGTTCCTTCGAATAAAGATTCGGCCGGAAGATAGAAGAGCGCAGAGGTTCCTGTGGCGTGGCAACGATCGGTCCGGACCACCACGAGATGGCGTCCATGATATTCGGTGCTAGGAGTTCACCTTTTTTAGCACATAGCGTGCGCAATGAGAACGCGGACGATTGCCGAGAAAGTCGCCCGCACGCGCACTACGCCATCACGCGTGCTCACTATATGGATGATTGGGTGGACAGTTACGACACCCGGGAACAAGCGGCTGAGGCTATGAGGGAGGTGGTCGCCGTGCATGCAAGAGCCGGTTTTCAGTTGGCAGGGTGCCAAACCAACGAGGCCGACCTACTGTGCGAGATAAGCGATAGCGACAAGTCCAGTTCGCCAAAGGAGTTAGGAGCGAACGCACATCCCTACGGAAAGACGTTAGGTATTATGTGGCTGCCGACGATCGACGAGTTCGCCTTCAACGTGGAAATGCCACGAGTGCCCGCCGAGGTGAAAGCGCGCGAACGCGCACCGACAAAGCGAGAGACATTAGCAGCAGTAATGTACATTTTTGATCCGCTAGGCATGCTTAGTCCGTATACGATAACGGCTAAGATAATGTTACAAGACCTGTGGCGCAAACAGACCGGATGGGACGAACCTTTGCCCCCGGAAGAGGCTTACATTTTTGAAGAATGGTTAGGTGATTTAAAATACGTAGCGAACCTACGACTCCCGAGATGTTATTTTAAAGGTGGTGTAGTGAATAGAACTCTACACGTTCCTCGACGCGAGCGAGCAGGCGTACGCGGCGGCGGTATACATGAGGTCAGTGACCCCTGAGGGAAGAGTGATCGTGACACTCGTCGCAGGAAAAGCAAGGGTCGCGCCAATGAAGGCACAAAGTGTACCGCGCCTCGAATTGCAAGCGTGTTTAGTAGGTGCGAGGTTAACGAAACAAGTTAAACGGGAACAAACAAGTTAAACGGGAACATCGTTTTGAGTCGTTAGATACGACATACTGGAGTGATTCCAAGACCACTACATTGGATAAGGAACGAATCTTCAAAGTACACGCCGTACGTCGCGCACCGACTTCGGGAGATATGTGAACTCACACAAACAAAACAATGGCGCTGGATACCTACAGCCCACAATGTAGCTGATGACGCAACTCGGTCCGGAATGACACAACTGGAAAGCGACAGCAGATGGTTCACTGGTCCCCTCTTCCTGGGCGGACCAGAACACATCTGGCCAACGGAGATCGCGCAGGGAGAGGGGGGTGATGAGATCGTCACGCACATAGCGCGCATCACCAGCCTCGTCGACATGACTCGTTTCTCGTCCTACGAACGATTACTACGAACGATTACTACGAACGACTGCGTATGTCCTGCTGTTCGTCGACAAATGCCGCAAACGCGCTACCCGGTTGACGTTGCGTCACAAACAGGAGGCCGAGCTGCTACTGATAAAGGAAGCTCAAAGAGAGTGTTTTCCAGCTGAAATAGAGCGACTCGCTGTAGGTAAAGAGAGTAGACAGGACCAGTCGACTCTACCGATTAGACCAGATTTTTCAAGACGACGTCATTCGTTTAAACGGTCGCATAAATGCCGCGAACGTTTCTCAAGATAGGAAGTGCCCACCCATCTTGGAAGGCAAACATCCGATGACGTCACTATATTTACGTCAGATTCACGAACGGGATCATCACGCGGGACGTGAATAATAATAATAATAATAATAATGATATCATGTTCCTTTATAATTATCTAAAGGGCCTCTGCGAGTTGGCTTCGGCTCCTCGTACGCCTCCCAAAGGTCCAGGACCTCAGGGTCCTGAGATAAATAAAATATAAAAAAAAAAATAATAATAATAATATTCCACAACTATCACACAACGCCGTCTAGTCCCAAGCTAAGCAGAGCTTGTGTTATGAGTACTAGACAACTGATAAACATACTTATATATTTCTAAAATACATACATATATAGATAAATTACACCCAGACACAGAACAAATGATCGTGCTCATCACACAAACATTTGTCCTGGGTGGGAATCGAACCCACGACCTCCGGCATAGCAGTCAGGGCCACTAACCACTAGACCAACAGGCCACTCCGAATATATAGTAAACAAAGCGAGGGAACGCTTTTGGATTTCAAAGGTTCGACCGACAGTGCGCGCACTGATAAGAGATTGCGTGATGTGTAAGCGACGAAGGAAGCCGCCAATACGGCCCGTAAAAGGGAACTTACCTATTGAACGATTGGACACCCACCTGCGGTCATTCACCCGTTGCGGAGTAGTAGACTGTTTCGGCCCGATGACAGTCACAATAGGAAGGCGGCATGAAAAACAATGGGGTATGTTGTTCACCTGTCCACCTGTCTCGTCACGCGAGCAATACATATAGAGTTGTTGCCAAGTTTGAATATCGATTCAGCTATATTAGCGCTAAGAAGAATGGCGGCTACGCGCGGATGGCCTAAAACTATGATGTCCGATAATGGGACTAATTTTCGAGGAGCCGATGTTGAAATCCAACAGGCATATAAGCAGTGGGCGAATGACCTCAATGAATTCGCAATTAAGCAAGATATGGAATGGCGGTTCATTGACCCCGGGGCCCCAAATCAGGGCGGCGCGTGGGAACGACTGATAAGAAGTGTAAAGTCAGCACTGTCGGCCGTGTTGAAGGAACGCGCACCAAAGGAGGAGGTACTTTCCACGTCGCTAATAGAGATCGAGCACACCGTCAATTCACGACCCCTCACTCACGTAAGTGTCGAACCTGGCGACGAGGAGGCGCTCACGCCGAACCACTTCTTGTTAGGCTCGGCTACTGGACTACCAACCACAGGGCAGTGCGAGACGTCGCCGATCGAAAGACATGGCGCGCAACACAGGCGCTAGCGGACAAGTTCTGGACTCGTTGGATAAACGAATACTTACCAACGTTGACACTGCGCGGCAACGTCCGAGATTCACGCACGCAACTCGCACCGGGGAATATAGTAATCATTGCGGATGGTCAACTGCCGCGAAATGTATGGCCATATGGGAAGATAGTTCGCACCATACAAGGACCTGATGGTGTCATACGCAGCGCTGAGGTACAGACGCGTGGAGGCGTTTTCAGACGCCCAGTTAGAAGGATGAAAGTTAGACTCGCGTTGCTATGCCGGGGGGAGGCTGTTACGGACACGAGCATGTAATTTAGAATCACTAAATATAATTAACATTACGTCATTCATAGATGCGTAACGTATGTAAATACGCGCTGTACATAATAAGGGGAGAGCCAATCAGAGGCAAGACTACTGTCCAATGGGATACAGGGATAGTATATAAGGCTATGTACTGAGTTCTTAGAAGTACATAACGCGGTTCTTAGCAGTAAATAGCGCAGAAAACCGTTAAGAATAATCTGGGCTTCTATTGGTGGAGGGTGTACATCAGCCGGCCTCAACAGGATTCGGGAACAGGACGAGAGGGATGAGGATTCGGGAACAGGACGAGAGGGATGGGGACTCTCTCCCACGACTTGCGACCGGCTGAAAAGGTACTTAAGCTACACTTTCCTTGAAGACGACATTCTCTCTCTGCAGTTCGACTTGAAGCGCGTCAACACGTCAGTTTGTCACGGCACCCTAGGCTCCTAGAGCGGCCCTAGATTTCCAAATTTCCTAAGTTATCTAACGTATTAGAGTCAGTGAAGTATTGTAAAGTAACTGAACTATTTGTGAATTAGCGTCACGCGTATGTATGTAAAGGACTTATGTTGAAAGTTTTACACGTGTTATGTTGAAGTTTTTATATACGTGTTAAATAAACGGCTGAGGCCAACGGCTGAGGCCTTTCAAGCGTGACCATTGTGTTTTGTAATTATTACATCCTCTGCCCCCAACAGAAGAACTTTGGTCCTTCGAGATTCGGATATTTCGTTCGTATTCGGTCCTTTGGTAGAGGAATATCGAGCGGCTTATTTTGAATCGGAAATTTAACTATTTACATAAAGTTAGTAATTCGAACTATTTACATAAGTTAGTAATTCGAACTATTTACATAAGTTAGTAATTCGAACTATTTACATAAGTTAGTAATTCGAACTATTTACATAAGTTAGTAATTCGAACTATTTACATAAGTTAGTAATTCGAACTATTTACATAAGTTAGTAATTCGTACGGAACCCTCAGTATGCGAGTCCGACTTGCACTCTCCCAGTTTTTTTGTAGTACTTTAACCGTAAGTATGTACCCATTTTAATACAGGCTCAGAAGCCCTACCAGGAGCTATTAACACGATCCATTTTACGACCTTACAGAAAAAGGGATGGAGCTATATAGGGTGTTGTATAGCTCCATCATTTTTTCTCTTTCGCACGAGTGACATTTTAACATGTCTTGCCTAAGACCCCTGAAGACCCTAAAAGCACTGACAAGCGGATTGCTTAGCACCTAGAGAGGTTCACTTAGAGAATTGTCTCCGTTGACACAAGGTCCTGTTTCCACTAAGCAAATCAGGGAGAGTGGTCGATACTTCTGTGGAAGGTCTTCAATATATACCATTACTTTTTATAGACCTAATAACTTTTTTCTCCTCATTATAGTAGGTGATTGTTGTCATTATACATGAGTCGTCTCTGTCAGTGCGTATAGTGCGTATTCGGCCTTAAGACAAAATAAAATTGCAAGCTCTTTCATTTAAATTAGTGCTCTTTTGAAAATCTTGTATAATTTTCAGGTAAATCATAAACAAGAGACGCCATGCCAGCTTGGGAATGAGGTCACCACATGCATCTTTAAATACGCTCCCGAGCTGCATTTTAAGTCTAAAGTATAGTGAGTCGCGGCACACGTCATATTAAGACGAAATGTTAAGTGAAGAAGGTATAAAATTAAATATGAAAAATTATTCTTGGTTTTGTTATAATAATAATATTTTATTTTTCAGATAATACAATCCATTATTGTTATTAACACATACACAACTTGATAAACTCGTAGTGTTAGTACATACATATCTCTGTCAATTAATAAATAAATTCAATAAGCATATCAATAATAATTATTAACAAACACACAACACACACTACACTACTTCTGGGCACGTTTTGAGGCTAGTATCAGTCCTATCCGCTACGGTTTCCCATCAGGATGCGACAAGCTTTCGTACGATAGCATACAAGGCTATCAATACGTGCTCTTTCGCAAACATCCCCGATGCGCTGCAATGATGCGGCAACCTCAAATGCCCTGTATTTTTGTTATTTGACTGAATTCTGACTACAAAACCTTAACACGTCTTGCCAAGGGCTATTGTATCATTTAGTTACTGGGTTCAGCTTTATTTGGTTAGACTGGAAGCAGACCTCAACACACTTGGGAAATGGCTAGGCAGGTTTGATTGATATGACTACACAAATGGGACCTCTCGACTACTATCATAGCCCTGTTTACGTCAGATCTGTTCATTGTGATCATTGATGAAAGCCTCGTTCAGACAATGTGAGAGTAAATATTTTTTACAAGCTTCTTTCTACCCGCAGTTTATTTACCCTTGTTCACTTGGTATAATAAATAATTATGCACATGTCTTAATCCAGGACCCAATTCGAAAGTTTAAAAAAGCACGACAATAATAATAATAATATTTTTTTCGATGCATATTAATAACGTTGTTCAGGCAGGGGCCATAGTCTTGACATAGTTCCATGTTACCAGTCCACTTAAGACTCCAAAATCCATAGCCCTATTATCTTTGTTCTCCATATGTCGCAACAGTTTTTCAATAACCGGGGGTTGTCCTTGGGTGCACTAGCATAGCGCGTACAGGGATAATCGTCGGTTGGTATCATGTTCCATTATAATTATCTAAAGGGCCTCTGCGAGTTGGCTTCGGCTCCTCGTACGCCTCCCAAAGTTCCAGGACCTCAGGGTCCTGAGATAAATAAAATAATAGCATAAGCATGCATGCATAGCATAGCATAGCATAAGCATAATCAGCCTTTTAATGTTCCCACTGCTGGGACTCAGGCCTCCTCTCTAGGAGAGGGAATGGGCCGTAATCCACCACGCGGGCCCAGTGCGGGTTGGTGGATGTCACATATCTTCGAATTTTTGGTTCTAGGACATGCCGGTTTCCTCACGATGTTTTCCTTCACCGTTTTGAGAGCAGTGGTGATGAAATAAATTACACAAAGAAATGCGCCTGGCTGGGTTTGAAATGCGCCTGGCTGGGTTTGAACCCGCGACCTACAACTTGTAAGTCGGGGCCATTACCACTCGGCCACCACTGCTCTATTAATACTATACTAATAATAATATTCCACAACTATCACACCTAGTTCCAAACTAAGCAGAGCTTGTACTATGAGTACTAGACAACTGACAAACATACTTAAATATTTATAAATACATACATATTATAGATTTAATTACACCCAGACACAGAACAAATGATCGTGCTCATCACACAAACATTTGTCCTGGGTGGCAATCGAACCTACGACCTCTGGCATAGCAGTCAGGGCCACTGACCACTAGACCAACAAGCCAGTTATTACACATTAGACATTATTTAAAGTATATTCAGTTATCAACAGTTATTTTAATTCCATAGATTTCATGCAATAGGGTTATTGCTGACTGCTTAAGAAGCGACTTATTTGCACTTTTTAATATGTATTTTTCTAACGGGTTTCTCGTTTCTTTTTTAGTAATTTTTTAATCACTTCCTCCTCGAGCCCTCTCTTTATTTTGTGATGGTTGTTTTTTTTTTGCAAAAATCCTATGGGGACATAATGATGCCACAAAAATTACGACCACACCTCAATTTATACAAGTATATACTTTCTCTATTCCTACTGTCACTTCTGCAGTCAAACCCAATCTTAACAATACCTTTACCTCATATGAAATCCATCCAACCGTTTAGATTACAGGGCTTGCTTTAAAAATAGACAAACCTACATACATAAAAACATATGTAACTACAGAGATCCTTTTGAGAAAAATTACCCTACAAACGGAGTCGTATAAAGAAGACCCTGACGGAAACTATATCTAAATCAACGAGACTCATTAACAATCCTTAATTAATCAATTCGCCTAGTCTTGTTACAATCTGTTATGATCGCAACTAATACAAGTATTTTAAAATCAACGAGACCCAATAACAATCCTTAATTGATCAATTCGCCTAGTCTTGTTACAATCTGTTATGATCGCAGCTAAATACAAGTATTTAAAAATCAACGAGACCCATTAACAATCCTTAATTAATCAATTCGCCTAGTCTTGTTACAATATGTATGATCGCAGCTAAATACAAGATTTTAAAATCAACGAGACCCAATAACAATCCTTAATTAATCAATTCGCCTAGTCTTGTTACAATCTGTATGATCGCAGCTAAATACAAGATTTTAAAATCAACGAGACCCATTAACAATCCTTAATTAATCAATTCGCCTAGTCTTGTTACAATCTGTATGATCGCAGCTAAATACAAGATTTTAAAATCAACGAGACCCAATAACAATCCTTAATTAATCAATTCGCCTAGTCTTGTTACAATACTTATGATCGCAACTAATACAAGTATTTTAAAATCAACGAGACCCAATAACAATCCTTAATTAATCAATTCGCCTAGTCTTGTTACAATACTTATGATCGCAACTAATACAAGTATTTTAAAATCAACGAGACCCAATAACAATCCTTAATTAATCAATTCGCCTAGTCTTGTTGATCGCAACTAAATACAAGTATTTTAAAATCAACGAGACCCAATAACAATCCTTAATTAACCAATTCGCCTAGTCTTGTATTTAGTTGCGATCATAACAGATTGTAACAAGACTAAGCGAATTGATTAATTACGGATTGTTATTGGGTCTCGTTGATTTTAAAATACTTGTATTTAGTTGCGATCATAACAGATTGTAACAAGTATTTTAAAATCAACGAGACCCAATAATAATCCTTAATTAATCAATTCGCCTAGTCTTGTTACAATCTGTATGATCGCAGCTAAATACAAGTATTTTAAAATCAACGAGACCCAGTAACAATCCTTAATTAATCAATTCGCCTAGTCTTGTTATAATCTGTATGATCGCAGCTAAATACAAGTATTTTAAAATCAACGAGACCCAATAACAATCATTCGTCTAGTCTTGTTACAATCTGTATGATCGCAACTTAGACAAGTATTTTAAAATCAACGAGACCCAATAATAATCCTTAATTAATCAATTCGCCTAGTCTTGTTACAATCTGTATGATCGCAACTTATACAAGTATTTTAAAATCAACGAGACCCAATAACAATCCTTAATCAATTCGCCTAGTCTTGTTATAATCTGTATGATCGCAGCTGAATACAAGTATTTTAAAATCAACGAGACCCAATAACAATCCTTAATTAATCAATTCGCCTAGTCTTGTTACAATCTGTTATGATCGCAGCTAAATACAAGTATTTTAAAATCAACGAGACCCAATAACAATCCTTAATTTATCAATTCGCCTAGTCTTGTTATAATCTGTTATGATCGCAGCTAAATACAAGATTTTAAAATCAACGAGACCCATTAACAATCCTTAATTGATCAATTCGCCTAGTCTTGTTACAATCTGTTATCGAGACCCAATAACAATCCTTAATTAATCAATTCGCCTAGTCTTGTTACAATCTGTTATGATCGCAGCTAAATACAAGTATTTTAACGGAACAATGGCCTACTTTTGACAGGCCTGTTGGTCTAGTGGTTAATAGCCCTGACTGCTATGCCGGAGGTCGTGGGTTCGATTCCCATCCAGGACAAATGGTTGTGTGATGAGCACGAGCATTTGTTCTGTGTCTGGGTGTAATTTATCTATATATGTATGTATTTAGAAATATATAAGTATGTTTATCAGTTGTCTAGTACCCATAACACAAGCTCTGCTTAGCTTGGGACTAGGCAGCGCTGTGTGATAGTTGTGGAATATTATTATTATTATTATTTTTTTATATTTTATTTATCTCAGGACCCTGAGGTCCTGGACCTTTGGGAGGCGTACGAGGAGCCGAAGCCAACTCGCAGAGGCCCTTTAGATAATTATAAAGGAACATGATATCAACCGACGATTATCCCTGTACGCGCTATGCTAGTGCACCCAAGGACAACCCCCGGTTATTGAAAAACTGTTGCGACATATGGAGAACAAAGATAATAGGGCTATGGTTTTTGGAGTCTTAAGTGGACTGGTAACATGGAACTATGTCAAGACTATGGCCCCTGCCTGAACAACGTTATTAATATGCATCGAAAAAAGGCAGGGGGTGACTTGCACACTCAATAAATGGGCCCCCAAAAACGGCCGCTAGCACGAAGTGACGTAGCAACAAGAGGGCAACATATCCTGAGGTGCTTGAGGAGTGGAGAGGTATACCACGGCTATCAGGACAATCCCGGAAGTACGGTCAAGATCCCTACCAGCACCTTACTGGATTATACATCCTTCTCCCGAGCACGTTTGCTCTTGCGAATCTCCACTCAAGCCAGCCAATAAAGGCAAGAGAGAGGTGGGAGCTCAGTTCCTCGTCAGTGTTCACTACGGCCGGCCAATAAAGGCAAGCCGGAGATGAAGAACAAGAATTCTCCCGGGAGATCGGGTCCGTGGGGTCGCTAATGCCCAACAGTTCGCCACAAAACTGCACTGCGGATTGTATCTCTCTTAGTCTGGCCCCTCACCCTAGGCATATTACGGCAAAGCAAACTTTACCGATACAGACCTAGGGTATATTGGAGCACGCAAGCCCCACCACGACGTCAACGTAGAGATACGGCGATGGGGTTATTATTATTATTATTATTATTATTACTTGACCTCAACCCAGTAACTGGGTAACACGATACCGATGGCACGATCTTAGGGCCGACGCTGCGGGCAGCCGCGCCCCGCGCCCTTTTTGCTATGTAATAATCAGAGGGAGAGTTATTCATGTACTTGGTACTTGCATCGAAATTTTGATATTAATATGGATCTTCCCGGGATTTCCAATGAAAAATCCCCTGTGGTCAATAATATAAATAAATAATAATAAAATCATCCGAGATAGATAAGACAAGTCAACTGAGGTGAGGTTTAAAAATTGATACACTCGTCCTTCTCGTCATTAATGCAGGAAGATTTTTTTTCTGCTATATTTCTATTAGCGTCATAAAAAAACGGCTCTAAAATTAATCTCGGGATTTGAGGCATATCCACTTCATTCTTTCACTGTATGAAATCGGTATAAGAAAATTATAACTACCTAATTCCGACCCCTGATACAGTAAAGTTCTCCATCGACACGACTACATGCACACCGTTAAAGTTGGACACTGCGCAGGTAATAAACCAGATTCCGCTACGGCAGGCCTGGCGCACTTCTTACTTTAGGCATGAATTTATACCTACGCCCCGAGGCCTCTCTTGCGCGGCTAGTTCAGTTGAGTGTCACACGCGTGTTCGAACACGCGCGCTAACAAAAAATATTTTCGAATTTCTACAGAAGTTTTATTATAAATATGGCACGCGAAAAGCCAAAACGTACCTACTGCATAGTATATGGGTGCATAAAAAACAACAGAAATGTGGACTTTTCATTCTTTACTCTTCCTAAGGATCCCGAAAGGTAAGTACTCGTAATTATAACATTTTCAATACTCTTATAGTGGCTCTTATTTCTTGCTATTATTTGATTAACGACTGGACCGCAGCTCTGCAGTTTGCGACAGTTTTCGCGCAAAAAGTCAATGACCTTAAAGATTACAAGATAAGTACCTACTAATGCAAGGGCAACAACACAACATAATTACAAATTTTTTTCACGACGTTACATCATAGAAAATGTTAATTATTATGTATAACAGGTAGGTTATTGTTGCAGTTTATAGACACGAGGACGATTCGTGTTTTTTTTCGTATCATCATTTTTCAGTAATCGTAATTTTTTGCTGGCGCGGCGGCTGGCGGTAGTTTTTTAAATCGTGTTCACAATATTGCTAATCCATCTTTTAAAATTTACCTACGAACGCATAGCTGAAACATAAAATAGATAGGTAATTTTGTGGCTGAAATCAACAAAGTTATATTACAATATCCAAGTACCTACCTAGGTACCTCTTGACCACAGTAACTGTGACTTGACTTTACTTTTGTTCCATTTGTTTAGATAATTAGATAACTAACTAACATAATGTAAACAATCTTAACATGTCTCTCTATAAATACCTACATTTTAAAGTATGGAAATTACTATTGAGGTACAAATCAATTTTATCTAAGTACCATGTAATTTAAAAAAACTCTGAATTTATTTTATGCTATAAAACGTAGTGTACCTACCTAGGTACTACTAATTTCGCATTTTACAAAAATATATTTTGTAGATAATATACGAGTAGGTACATACTTTAAAAGACATTTCTTACAAGAATGTTTACATTTAGTAAAGTAACTACCTACCCTAAACAAATGGACTCACAACCTTCCAACCCGGAGCGAGAGGGCGTGTCAAACTTTTACTGACTAAAACCACACCTATGTTCTTCTAGTTGTCCTTTGCGTTCTAAGACCAGAGGCTTCGCCCCTGTTGGTCCCAATGGACTAATGACTGTGTCTCACAACAACTCACAACCCTACAACAGAAGCGGCTTGTTCAAAGGTTCATAACGGGCATAATAAAAGAAACTCTAGTTGCGCGGACTTACGGTGCATTTTGATTTGTTACGAGCGCCACTGGATCTAGTAGGCTAATAAAATCAAGGTCGTGTCCGTGCCGTGCAATGTATTAAGAACATTAAGCTCTGTTGTTAGTAGGTTTAAATTCGTATGTTTGCTATCACGCAGTGCAATTTCTGTACTTGTACTATTTCTTATTCTGTGGCTACGGGGACCGCCACACACGACACACACGCGACGGGTACCCGACCCGACGGCTGCCGCCGCCCCGTGTCGATGGCTGCAGTTACCTCTGCCGTTGGCAACATGCCGCTCGTGTGTACATGAACTTTTAACTAAAAACAATCATTTGTAGCGACATCTATGGCGTCACATAAGAACTAATCCTGCATCGCACAATTAGTTCTCCGCACGATTAGAACATATAGAACAGCCTTATTCTTCTGTAGCTCATATGAGAATTGTAATTAGTGGGATTATAATTATGAATTATTGAGGGTTTATTGGATCTTATATTTTAATAATTGGTCATGGTTTATGTTCATCTGGAATATTTTGTTTAGCTAATATTAGTTATGAGCGTTTACATAGACGAAGATTATATATTAATAAGGGGATAATAAATTTTATACCTTCTATAAGATCATCTAACGGGCAGCCAACCCACCAGATATAACATTCGTCCGGTCGGAGGATCCTCCTTTTCCAACGGAGGTTTGCGGGACCTTACTCTCTGTTCCGCTTACCTCCAAACATTATCGAAAGCAAAAAAATGCAATATTATTTATGAAACTCTTTAAATAATATAAGCTTTTACTTAGCTTATTTCGTCAAGAACGTAATGAAAATGTAAATTCGTCACGCGGCGTGTAAGCTGTGCGTGACAAGAGTGAAGATTTTTAATGTCCTGAGAATATTTGTTAATGGCCTTCTGAAGGGAATACTGAACAATATTTACGTTGCAAATTATTATCACCGAGGGTCGTGAATATTATAGATATAGAACCCAAAAAAAAACACGACTATTTTTATATTATTTGTTGGTTTCAAACTTTTTTGTTGGTAATTAATTACTTCCATGGATAAATTCAACTAACATTCCATCCGATGGATGCGAGACGCACAGGACCAGTCGTTATGGCGACACTTGTGGGAGACCTATGTCCTACAGTGGACTTCTATCGACTGAAATGATGATGATAAGGAATTCATTTTATAATTTTATGGCAACCAAGATCACTAAATACAACGGCTCGATTAGTTTAGATTCGTCATAAACGACATCGTCGCATTCCATCAGGCGATAGTTGAAACGAGCAACAGATCCCACAACAATATCGTCACTCAATAGAATGAGCCAGGCACATGACAAACAAATTCTTCGTAAAAATTACATACAATATAAGTAAGATAAATAAGACTTCTTCCAAATCTGAGGTGACGTGACATGACGCGCTTGAAGCGTGACACGGTGTCTGGCGTGAAATATTTCATGTCAAACTAGCTATTCTGACGACGTAAAAATGTATTTTTTTTTTTTTTGCTTTGAATGACTTGTGAAAAGATTTACAAAATCTTCGCTCATAATTGTAAGGTAAAATTATAGTTTTCTTTATTATGTTTGTAAACAGGAATCTTAGCATAGATTTAAGTATAATTGGTAAGAATATTTATTCGACATAGACAACACAACAACAAATTGAAAAATAATACGATACTTAGGCGCTGAATCGAAAACTACAAAACCGTTAAGCTACTTTTTATCCCCAAATTAATGCTTGTGGGACCCACGGACGCAAAGGCCGACTATATGTCAATACTATCAGACATTGCACCCAGCCCTGAATCGAAAACTACAGTTTACTCATGCTGGGAGCCATGGAAGCAAAGGTAAACAACTACTTTATCTCTACAATTTTGCCAGTTTTGCCCCTATATTTTGTCTATTATTTTTTTTGTTATATCAAATCATCACGGAAGGAAGTACTTCCCATGCTTCTAACTTCCATGTAGTCAATCTGAAAAATGTAAAGAAAAAAATCTCAGTAGCATTTTTTCCAATTAGGTTACTTAGCTACACCAGTAACCAGTGATCTAACAACTGAATACCAAAATTGTGTAAACAGAATGACAGCCCACTTTATATTAGAATTCTACAACCTAGTATCTGGTTATCAATTCGTCATCACAAGATTTTTGGTAATTTAGGCTTCTGACTTTTTGCAACGACAAAGTCAAAGATCTACAAATGACAGCTCAAGCCAACAGCTTAACATACTATCTTTGCCTCCACACATTTGACTAGAGAAAATTACAGCAAGATAGAAGACATTTTTTTTAATGGTGGAAATCATCCAATGCCATCTCCCACTGTCACAAAGACGCTCAGCGTCAATGTGCACCGTCACAAAGACGCTCAGCGTCAATGTGCACTGTCACAAAGACGCTCAGCGTCAATGTGCACTGTCACAAAGACGCTCAGCGTCAATGTGCACTGTCACAAAGACGCTCAGCGTCAATGTGCACTGTCACAAAGACGCTCAGCGTCAATGTGCACTGTCACAAAGACGCTCAGCGTCAATGTGCACTGTCACAAAGACGCTCAGCGTCAATGTGCACTGTCACAAAGACGCTCAGCGTCAATGTGCACTGTCACAGACGCTCAGCGTCAATGTGCACTGTCACAAAGACGCTCAGCGTCAATGTGCACTGTCACAAAGACGCTCAGCGTCAATGTACACTGTCTGTCACAAAGACGCTCAGCGTCATAAAAGTGAAGTGAACGTAAGTTTAAATCGAAACAAAAATAATAAAATCACGATAAATAATGGAGCTAAGAGAGGTAGGTGAAAAATAGCCTATGACCTATTCTCAGACCAAACAAATATACTTACACAAAAATTCCATAAAGTCAGTCAAGCCTAATGGAGCTAAGAGTAGGTAGGTGAAAAATAGCCTATGACCTATTCTCAGACCAAACAAATATACTTACACAAAAATTCCATAAAGTCAGTCAAGCCGTTTCGCAGTAGTTCGATAACCGCTTATGTCAGACCAAACAAATATACTTACACAAAAATTCCATAAAAGTCAGTCAAGCCGTTTCGGGGTAGTTCGATTACCGCTTATGTACTACACTACAATTGTTGCTCTTTGAAACTTAAAAATATTTATATTTTAGTGACAGAGCACAGACTATAACTTACTTTCAATCTTCTAATAAAAAAAATCTATACAAACAACAAAGCTGCTCGAACTATTTAGTTCAATGAAATGCAGAGGCCTTGTCTAAAGTGGCTTACACTGGTGTTCACTCGACAGTCGAAAGGAAGCATTTCAGAAAACCACGATATACGATAGTACTTATTTATTAGTTATATAATAATAAAACACGTATAAATGCTAATAAAATAATATAAGCATAATTACATACATGTTTTATTTTTATTATAATTATATTTCAAATACCTGTTATTTATTTACTGTGCACACACACCTACCACAATGTTGTCTTTTTTAACCCAATGGTTGACAAGCAGAGAATGCCTTGTGGCATTAAGTCGGCCTATGTACCACCACTGTACATGAAGTTTAAATAAATAAAACCACATTTTTTGTCACAGCAACGAACCAAAGACAACCTACTAGATCTGTTATAAGAAAGAAAACAATCGACATTATGTAGGTTTTTTGAAGAGTACCAGAGTACCTACATAACTATGCGAAGGTGTTAAGAACCCAGCAAGATTAGCTTTTGATGTTTTGTAAGATCCTTAGAAAACGAAAAACTTGCAAAACAGAAACCATACAGCGAAAAACCAATATTTTAAATTTGACTTACAACCGACAGCTATTCTAGTTTTTTTTTTCTTTTTGTGAAATCAGAAGCTCAAACGAACGACCTTTGAAAATATAACTATGAATAGGTAATTCGGAAATTTTAACATAATTATTCAGTCAAGACTTAAGTTGCAAACAAGAATTACAGCATTAGGAACCTTCAACACAAAACTATAGGCTAGCTTTATTTGCCAATAGCCCCCCTGCTCTTTACGATACTGACATTTTATTGAAGTGATCAAGAATAGGCAGACACCAACAAAAAATAGACTTTCTTAGAAAAACGATGAAATAGAAGAAAAACCAATTAAGTAGGCGACTTACTAAAGATTTCAATTGTTTTCTTGCGGTTTTGCTACGAATCAAACACATTTCGTTAATTTTATGAACATATTCTACGAAACTCGAAAAACAACAAGGAAAAGCTAACCAAACACTTTTACACTAAATATCTACCACTAATTGTAATTTTTACGATGTAAAAAATATTTTTTCCTCAATAAAATAAAAATCCTCTGTAATATCACAAACGACAGCAAATTGTCAATCAAGCGTTCCCATTGAATGACAGTTTGAAATTCGAACGTCGTTTGATGATTTCAATATTCGAAAAAAGAATGCTCGAAAATTGTATTGTTCGTGTAAGGGTCAGCTCACACCGAGTGTTACGCTGCGAGCGTTTTTCAAACTTAACTTTATTTACTACCAAAAAAATACATATTTCATTGCGAAAATTCAAATTCACCCGTCGGAATTTTAATTTCAAATTCTCTCACTGAAATACGTTTTTGTCAAACTAGTAAATAAAGTTCTATATTAAATTACTTTATTAAAAAGTGAGTGCATTGTCGTGTCTCACATCGATGTGAGCTGACCCTAATAGGTTCGCCTTGCTGACCTTCTTATCTAAGTGGCCAGTGACATTACTTTTTGGTGAACAAATAAGGTTGTTTATAAAAGGTTGAGTCTGATCTTTATAATTAAAAACTTTTCTTAGTTTTGTATTATTTATGAAAAGCAATGAAAGCCAAGGTTTATTTTTTTTTAGGTGGGAAATCATCTAATGGCTTCTCGCGCCCTTGGGCAGAGGGGGAGGGCGTGTCATACTTTTACTGACTAAAAGCCACTCTTGTGTTCCTTATTTACCTTGCATTCCAGCCTAGGGTCCCAGGTTTTCCTTTCAGAAGCGAACCCATGGCACCAATGAAAGCCTACGTGTGATAAAAAGTAAACCGGTGCGACCTTCCAAAAATTTAATAAGAAAAATAAAGTGCTTCATGAGCATAAATATTTCATTTATATATTTTTGGCGCAGACATTTACAACTTTTTCTCGGTATGAAATAACTTACCGCGGCTCTTGACTAACGCGATATTATATTACTTGTATTTTTCAGATTTAAGGAAATCTTAAACTTTATGAAGTTTTATATGTCAAATTATTTCGAAGAAATTTTGTTTTTTTTTTTGACTTGCTTAAGACTTGCCGTTGTAAGTTTGTAGATGGATTCCCACTCGATAGTGTTGGTTCCGGCTGCCATTTATACCTTTTTGACAGTCACTACAGGTCTGTCCAAGGAGTATCACGCTACTGGAGTACCCAGTTACTGTATTCGGACGTCAGATAGGCCGTCGTTCCAAATAAAATAGTGGTTTTCAGCTGTTTTTTATTTTATTTTTTAGGTGGAAAATCATCTAATGACATTTCGCGACCTTGGGCGGGGCGCGAGGGCATGTCAGATTTTTACTGACTAAAACCCACTCCTATTCCTTCTTTGCCTTCGTTCCAGGGCCCCGGGGTTCTCTTTTTAACCAACTTCAAAAAAAGGAGGACTTCAAATCGGTTGTATTTTTTTATTTATTTTTTATGTGTGTTACCTCAGAACTCCGTCTTTTGTGGACCGATTTGCAATTTTTTTTTCCTCTTAATGCTTCCAGATTGGTCCCGGTTTATTCAAAATCCAGTTCTGATGATGGGATCCATGAGGAATCGAGGGAACTCCTCAAATATGATAAGCAACCATATGGTGATTTTGGTATTTTCATCGAGAACTTAAGCATTTACAGTCAATAAGTAACATTTGATGTAGTAGAACTGATGAAGAAGACCAGAAATGGCCAACGGAACTTCATACTCACATAAATATCACAATGAAGATAGTTAAGCGACATATGATTTATGTTACCGGAAAGTCGGACAGCGAGCTACCCATTGCACGCCGTCCGCAAGCCCGCATAGTGCATAGTAGTATTCAGTTCCATCATGGTCGATGGGGACGAATGGTTCTGGAATGGCGACCACGCACCGGTAGATGCTACGTTGGTAGGCCTCTCACAAGGTGGACCGATGACCTAGTGAGAGTCGCGGGAATCCGCGCACAGGACTGGTCGTTATGGCGACACTTAGGGGAGGCCTATGTCCAACAGTGGACGTCTTTCGTCTGAAATGATGATGATGATGATGACTCAGCTGCGTCTGGTTAGACTGGAAGCCAACCCCAAGAAGGTAAAGGATAGGCTAAGTAGATTCCATAGTAGACGCCCTAGGCATCTCGTAAGCGCAGACTTGCTGACGGCGAGTAATGGGTAGCTCGTCGTCCGATAAAGACCAGGCCTGAACCGACGGCGCATCTACGCGCCCCAAAGAGATGACAACAACACGTGCAGAGTCCTCTAACGGCTTTTCACGATCTTGCCGCTGTGAGCGGTAGCTAAGCGCGGGGCGGCGAGCGGTAAGATCAAAGTATGAAAATGTTTGAAGCACGCCACGAGACGCCGCTCATAGCGCCGCGCGCCCGCGTACTAATGCCGCCCCGCTCGCCGCGCCGCTCGCCGCTAAGACCGCAGTCCTGAACAGGCCGTAAAGCTGATGCTTGCCGCGGGATTGTTCGAAAGAGCAACCGCGGCCCTGGAACACAAAGAGCAACTGAAGGAACACAAGTGGGTTTTAGTCAGTAAAAGTCTGACGCTCCCTCTCGCTCCACCCAGAGCAGAAGTTGTTATCTGGCGATTTCCCACAAAAAAAGACTAGGTTTTTTGATTTGATGGCACGGTTGGCGTAGTGGTTGAGCTATTAGCTGAAGCGCTGCGTGTGGCGGCTTCGATGCCCGAACAAATATTTGTATGACTTACAGATAGTTGTTCCGGATATGGGCGTCTTATGAAGGTGTGCGAGTTTATATATTTGTAAACGCACGATAGTCATTAATTCTAGTATGGGCCAAGGTTGAGTCAAACTCGCCCACGGAGGGTTCCGTACAAACCTACTCGAAGTATTTTTTTTGTGACGTAACAACTTTTCAGATTTATTCTTATACCTGTGCTATAACACCTTGCTTTATGTCAAATTTCAGGTTTCTGGGTCAACAAGAAGTACTCTATGAATTGTGATTCCCTTGAGAGTGTCGAAATATACGATTTTGGCGACATAAACGGCCTTATCTTTTATTTTCGTTAACGTATAAGTTTGATTTTGTCACAGCTTCAAGGGACCGCAGACCTGAGTACATATTGGTTTTAATTTCAACTCGATACCTTTACGCGTTCCCGAGATAAAGGATCTTGACAGACAGACAGATAGACGGACAACAAAGTGATGGTATAAGGGTTTCGTTTTTTTCTGTTTGAGGTACGGAACCCTAAAAAAAAAATCCGGCCAAGTGCGAGTCGGACTCGCGCACGGAGGGTTTTTTTTTGTGACAAAAATCATTTTATGACAAATTGCGCTCTTGGGCGGAGCGAGAAATAGTGTCAGACTTTTACTGACTAAAAACCCACTCCTGTTTCTTCTTTGCCTTCGTCCCAGGGCCCCGGGTTTCACTTTCACACTACCTGTGGCCCAGTAGGCTTCGACCCTGTTGGGCCCCTACGATTTGCTGACATCTCCCTGAGGCGCGCGTGGAACAATACGCGCCGTCGACGACTTGGGCTCGGTCCGGACGGTTACCGGACGACCGGACGGCGAGCCACCCATTGCTCGCCGTCCGCAAGCCCGCGCCTACGGTGGCCGGAAATTGGGATCGGAATCCCGGCGGCGGTTGGGGCGTAAAGACCGTTGCCTCACGCGGTCGGCGGCCTCCTTTGCTAGCATTACTGCTTCGCAGAAGGAGGTCTGCCACTCCTCCTCGCTCCGGACCATGGCCTGTACCAAGGCCCGGCGCGAGAGATCGCCGCCGCCGATCGCCCCCACGAGGATACGGCGTTGCTCTGTTCTGTTCAAGCGGGGCACACCTCAACCGTTTGCTCCACCGTGTCCTCCGGGCGGTCCACACAGTGGCGACACCCGGGCGTCGCTTCCGCACGAATCCGGTGCAGGAACTTCCCGAACTTACCGTGTTCGGAGAGAACCTGCGTCATGCGGAAGGTGAGGACTGGCCAGCAAGGAGGCTCGCCGCTTCGCGGGAAATCGTCCGGTATCCTCGCACCATCCGTATGGCCATGACCCTCTGGCATGCGTTCAGCCGGGCCGCCGGCTGCTTCCGCAGCGCCGGCGCCCATACCGGTGCGCCATAAAGGGCCATGGACCGAACGATTCCGGCGTAGAGCCTCCGGCAGGAGGCGTCTGGATCCCCCAGGTTGGGCAGGAGCCGCCCGAGGGCAGCCCCAGTCCGATTTAATTTGGGAGCCAGACGTCGGAAGTGCTCCTCGAAATCCCATCGGCTGTCGAGAACGAGTCCCAGGTACTTCATCGTCGACCTGACGCCAATGTGGACTCCTCCTACCGTTAGTTGGGAACCCGGTGGTGGCGCGTTCTGAGGGCCGTGAAAGCACATTGCCTTGGACTTGTGCAATGCCACCTCGAGTCCCAAGCGCACGAAGGGCAAACGGCAAAGAAATCACGTTTGTTTTATGGGAGCTCCTTTAAATAATTTATTTGATTGTTTTTTTAGTATTTGCTGTTATAGCGGCAACAGAAACACTTCATCTGTAAAAATTTCAACTATCTAACTATCACGGTTCATAAGATAAGTCTGGTGACAGACGGAGAGAAAGACAGACAGACGGACGAACAGCGGAGTCTTAATAATAGGGTCCCTTACGGAACCCTAAAAATGTTCATAGCCGATAATCGTAGTTACCAGTATACCTAATTAGAAGTTCCTACCTTTAGCCAGAGCTTTAGTAAGTACTTACAAAACGATGTTTTCCTTTTTCGGATTCTTAATCCCCGCAGAATAACCACGACCTTCTAACTCGGGTCCTAACAAATTGAATTTCCTGAACCATATATTTTAGTGCGTGACATGTAGGCATTTATTTTCCCACTGAAGTAAACAGATATATAAAAATAGAATAAACGAGACGGCCTTTTAGTGCTCAATATCGCAAAGTAAACTAATTAGGTTCGTCGTAATTATGGGTAGTTAGGGCATTGAGTATTTATTGACTAAGGTATTAATAAAATGGCCGAGTCGTTCGTTTATATCTAAAAGAGTAGATTCTACCAGTAGCTTTGCCTGTGTGAAACTAGAAGATTATCTCTAAAGAACATACTACCGGCAAATTTGACATTTTGTGTGGCCTTTGCTGATTGCAAACGACGAGTAATGGGTAGATCGCCGTCCAGCCGTCCGGTGAGGACCGAGCCCGAGTAGTCTACGGCGTGTAGTGTTCCACACGCACAACTAAGATATGTCAGCAAAACCTTAGCGAGGAGGAGTGGCAGGCGGTCGCCTCCTTCTGCGAAGCAGTAATGCTAGCAAAGGAGGCGGCCGAACGCGCGGGAGAACGGCCCACACGCTCCAGCCGCCGGGATCCCGATCTCGATTTCCAGTCACCGTAGGCGCTGGCTTGCGGACGGCGAGCAATGGGTAGCTCGCCGTCCAACTGTCCGGTAACCGTCCGGACCGAGCCCAAGTTGTCGACGGCGCGTAGTGTCCCACGTGCGCCTCAAGGAGATGTCAGCAAAACCGTAGGGGCCCAGCAGGGTTGAAGCCTACTGGGGCCATGAGTGATGCGAAACAGAACCCCGGGGCCCTGGAACGAAGGCAAAGAAAGAACAGGAGTGGGTTTTTAGTCAGTAAAAGTCTGACACTATCTCACGCTCCGCCCAAGAGTGGGGGATGTCATTGGATGATTTTTCCACCGAAAAAAAAAGGGCCCAGTAGGGGGAATTCTCCGTGGTCCTAGCGGGAATCGGCCTAGTAAGGCCGATTCCCGCTAGGACCACGGAGAATTTCTGAAAGGCATACCGTGGTCCTGGAATGCACAGGACAACCCGACGTACGACATTTAGCTTTTTGAAACCTCTACGGTCCGGACTAAGCGTTTCGCGTCGTCGTTTATACAGCGTACATCGAAGGACTGGAACAATTTGCCTGCTGAGGTCTATAATTTAGGTGTCTTCAAGGTTAGAGTGAATAGGCTCTTAATAAACTAGTGCGCCTCACCATTAACGATTGCATCACTGCTTACCATCAGGTGGGATCGCAGTCAAGCACTAGTTTATATCAATTAAAAAATATCATCATCATCATTTTCCAAAGTAACAAACATACATTTAGCTAAGTGTGATTGGCTGAGGTCGAAAACACTCTGGGTGGCTTACTCAGTGTTTAGAACCCAGGTAGTTAGCCAAGTAGAACGAACGTTGTAAAATATTGGTAACCAGCCGTACTGTGTTGCCTGTAGCCTATCATTGCAGCCGCCTCCCTAGGCAGTACGCAAGCCGCCTGTCATTTTGTCTTCGGCCTTTGGAGGTTTTTGTCTTTGGCCTGTATAGCGTGTATACCTAATCTTAATAGGTATTCTAAAAATGTAATTTCTTTATGTGTTGGTATAAGATCTGACATCATTTTTATGAAAACGGATATTTTTGTCACTGATAGAAAACGTTACTAATAAATTCTCCCAGTCTGGTTTTTTTTAACCGACTTCCAAAAAAAGGAGGAAGTTATAATTTCGGGTGTATTTTTTTTATTTATTTTATGTTTGTTCCCTCAGAAATCCGTCGTTTTTCCTCTTAAAGGATATGCTTTCAAATTGGTCACATTTTTTTCAAAATCTAGCTCTGATGATGTAATCCATGAGGAATCGAGGGAACTCCTCAAATATTATATAGGCAACCACATAATGATTTTGGTATTTTCATTGAAGACTTAAGTATTTACAGTCAAAAAGTAACATTTGATGAAGTGGAACTGATGAAGAAGACCAGAAATATTTAACGGAACTTCATACTCACATAGATATCACAATGAAGTAGACGTTTTAAGCGACTATGATGTTGAAAATGCTATCATCGAAGTGATGCTGCTGATGATGATGGAGCCGAAAGATAGGCACCGGAACTCCGTAATTAATCAATGTATCGTAGCCTTGTTTGGGATTATTAGAATTGTCATGAGATGCACTTTGGCTATAAGGTACTATCGAACTGATCTGATGATGAAGCCGGAAGGTGGAAGGTGGACACGGGACCTTCATCGATCGTTTTAGTGTTTTTTTTTTTAGTGAAGTCGGTTATTTTTTTTTTGTAAAAAGTTTTTATTTAAGATGTGAAATCATCCAATGATGATGAGGGTCTGACTTTTACTGACTAAAAGCACACCTAAGTTCCATCTTTGTTTTGCGTTCCAGGACCCCGGGTTTCTCTTTCGGAAGTCAACTCATGGCCCCAAGCCGAAGCCTAGGCTCTGTTGGGCCCCTACGGTTTTGCTGACATGTCTTTGAGGCGTGCGTGGAACACTACGCGCCGTCGACGACTTGGGCTCGATTCGGACGGTTACCGGAAGGCCAGACGGCCAGCTACCCTCCCACTCTGGGTGGCGCGTGAGGGAGTAACAAGCTTTCACTGACCAAAATCCGTCGGTGTAATTTCTTCTTCTTTGTTGTGACATTCTTGTCAAAGCAGTCGTGGTCATCACGTAGTGACTTCGTCTTTAGGGGCTGATCATTCGCCACCCAACAAACATTCGTAGGGGCCCAGCAGGGTCGAAGCCTTCTGGGGCACGGGTAGTGTGAAAGTGAAACCCGGGGCCCTGGAATGAAGGCAAAGAAGGAACAGGAGTGAGTTTTTAGTCAGTAAAAGTCTGACACTATCTCCCGCTCCGCCCAAGAGCGAGATTTGTCATTAGACGAATTTCCCACCCAAAAAAAAAATCACTTCTCTTTGCTGCCCGACACCCTGCACTCGTACACGGAACCATCTACAGCAGACTTATTTGATCGGTCCGTTGCAAAGGTGACTTTTCTCACCCTCTGGTGACCTCCACTTGCTCCTACACGACAAGCTACACGCTTGATAGAGTAGTTTAAGCGCCTGGAGACGTATCTAGAGAGTTTTAACATGCAACTTTACACTATCTACTCACGAGAGACGTCGCTATTATAATGAGTAATGTTAATTTAACTGCTTATGAGTATAAAATATGTAGTTTTAGTATGAAAATGTAAAAAAAACCGGTCAAGTGCGAGTTGTACTCACGCACCAAAGGCTCCGTATAAACTTACCTATATGAATGGTTCGATTCCCGAATCGAGCACAGAAGATTTTCCCAGATCGCAAAAATATAAATATTTTTTGTGATGCTATTACGAAACGGTTTGCAGATTTTTCTGTACTGTTTGTATGAGACCTTACTTCAAACTTTTCAGGACTCAAGGTCAACGGGAAGTACCCTATAGGTTTTCATTTACTTGCAAATGTCAATATATGTGCCTAAATGAAGCAAATACGCCCGTATCTTTAAATTTATCGCCCGTATCTTGTTTTTTTTTCACTGCTCCTTGGGGTAGCAGATTTGATATTAATTTTAGGTTAATAACTCCACGTGTTTCTGAGAAAAAGGGTCTTGACAGACGGATAGAGATACTATGAAGAGATCCTGTAAGGATTTCATTTTTGAGGTACCCTAAAAAGCACCTAGTTGACCATACAAAATTAGTCTGTTTTAGTATATGCGAAACCCGTAACACGTGTCTAGTGTTTTATGTAAAGAGCCTATGTACAAAATTTCATGACTGTATCATGAAAAATCACAAAGCTATAAGCTTGTTTTGTTACCTGGTTGTCCGCACAAATACATGGTCACCGGGCCATCCGGGTGACTGGGGAGTTGTTTTGCCCCTGCACCCAGCTGTGCGCTGGCGCCTAATACCTGCTAAGACCTGCCGTGACCTGTGTTGTGCTTAGTGTCGTTGGTGTCCAATTTGTGACTTTTTAAGTATTTTTGGGAAAAAATATAACATGGTGTAAAAATGATTGGGATCGATTTAGTTACTGATTCTGAACAAACTATATTCAGGTTTCGCATTTACTAAAATAATGTTGTATTTAAAACAGTTTTTATAGCAACACGAAGATAAAACGATATATTTATTTTTTCTACGACAGATTCAGAACAAATGTGAGTAAATTCAATTCATTCAGAGTAAAATATACACCATGGACATAAAACAGCAGTTGAAAGTAATAAAAACATATAACAGAATAAACAATGGTATTTTTCTTTCATTGTTACATACACGCATTGCAGAAGACGTTAAGCAGGAATTTTGGTATGGTGTCACTTTCATATATTAGCTTGGTGCAAGCTACTTTGAAATTAATTAAAGTCATCATAATTTCGGCCGAAGAACATCCACTGTTGGACATAGGGCTACCCAGATGTTGCCACAACGAACAGCCCTGTTCGTCTCGCATCCTTCTCATTCCCGTGACTTTCACCAGGTCATCGATCTACCTGTGTGAAGCCTTCCAACGCTGCGTCTTCCAGTGCTCGATCGCCACTCTAGAACCATTCTGCCCCACCTTCTATCCGTTCTACGAGCAATGTGGCCTGCTCACTGCGATCTATACTTGTGTCATACATAAAGTGCAAAAGTAATTCTGTGTGTCAATTTGTTTGTCTTTCGAGGAGCTCGCAAATCTCATAAAACTTTTACGGCCCCTTAAACGCTCTGATTGGAGCTCATACAAGAAGCTTCCTCGATCCATTTCAAACACAGTGACAGTGTGGATCCCCTTCACAGAACATGCGTCACCTGCTTTGCTGCTCGTCCTGCACAAACACCTGCGCCCTCCAGGATTTATACGACGTCAGTTTTATAAAATATAAAGATAACAATCGAAAGCAGTACCTATGGTCAGAATCGGCTCAGTTGTTTTTAATTTATGTAGTTTTTCTGTTCTAAAATAATCAAGAATTATTTTAGGATACAAGTATGACTTACAGACAAGCGTGCTCCATCGTTGGCCACATCATCGCTTACCATCAGGTGAGATAGTGGTCAGACGCGAGGCTTTCCATGATAAAAAATAAATAAACCCTATTCGATAAATTCTTGATAAATCTTAACTGCGTCACTAGGGTGTTTGTATGTGCGTAGATTCGAACATTATTGCGCTATCAGTGTTTTGCATCGATTTCTATAATATTTGACTACAATTTGGATAGCTAATTTCTTAAAAAAACACACTGCACAACACACAAACACTGCAAACACTGTTAAGCTCGCCTTTGTACATGAACTGTCTGTATGTCAATATATTATGTTATGTTTTTGTGTACAATAAAGAATTAAAGACTCTGCTTAAGTGCATTTAAGTAAACAGTACTTAAATTATGATTGTGACTTAATTTTCTAATTATATAAGGGTGTGCAGTATTCCAGTTGCATGCTGTAGACCTCTACAGGTTGTTAAATATTGGTTAGACAAAATTTAATTTCAGTTTATCAATATGAAAAAAGAAGAATTTGTAGGTGACATTGTTACTGTCAAACTTTGATGAATTTTAGTATAGTTATAGATTAAACCTTTGAGGAAGATACTTTATGTATATCTTAGGAATACGTTCCTTTGGGATAATTTTCAAGTTTCACGTGGGTGAAGCCACTAGCAGAAGCTAGAATTCACTAAAATATTTATTTATAATCTCTTACAATACTACACACGAAGCTAAAGTAAGGATCTGAGTGTTAGCGCTCTGTAGGTATGGATATACTCATAAGATAGTGTGTGTAGTGTGTGTGTGTGTGTGTGTAGTGTGTGTGTGTGTGTGTAGTGTAGTGTGTGTGTGTGTGTGTGTGTGTGTATCTGTTGTCTCTTTTAACTCAAAGGTTGACTGGTAGAGAATGCCTTGTTGCATTAAGTCCGCATATGTACTACTACTGTACATGAAGTTTAAATAAATAAATAAATATTAAATAAATAAATATTATACTCCTAGCGGTCCCGATAGACGTTGTCCTGTCAGAAAATTGGCTTATAGGCTATTTTTTGGCGTCCAGAAAAAATATTGTTAACTCGATTACAGCGCCACCTACGGGGTCCAATTTTATTTTGAAACCATCCAGAGACGTACTCAAATATGCACTCAAAATTTCATCCAAATCGGTCTAGCCGTTTAGGAGGAGTTAAGTGACTAACACACATAGAGAAGAATTATATTGTATATAAAATATAATACCTAATTATATATAAAATAACATAAAGATTTATGTTATTTAAATTAATTGATTATTATTTTCCTCATATTTCTCAGGACCCTGGGGTCCTGGACCTTTGGATGGCGTACGAGAGGCCGAGGCTAACTTGCATAGGCCCCTTAGATACTTCTCATGGAACGTGATACGATTTTACACGAACCAATGATTACCTATCCCTGTACGCGTTAAGCTGCAAGTGCAGACACTTGAGATACAAAAAATTACTAATTTTAGATCACAATCCCGCCAAAATACCCACGTCCTAAATCGTGGCAAGTTTTCGTGATATTATTTCAAAGAAAAATCAGTAATAAAACATGCATTCCTCCATTTTCCCTGATTGATTTGCATCGGACCCTAATCTAATTTCTCAAAAATCTCCGCTCACAAAATGCGCAATGAAGCGTGGCCAGCAACAGATAATTGTTTATCGTATTTCATACCTTAGGGCAAACACGTGAAATGCGCAAGGAGGACTGAATATTTAATATTTATACCTCCTTTGTGGATTAACCTTGAGAATTGAGATTAAGTTTGAGAGGTGCTTAGTGAAATATAATAAGGGCGGTTCGATTTATAAACCCTGCGTATGAACATGTAGCAATATGATCCGCTTGTATGTAGATCAATCAGGTTGATATAGAAATACAATGTTTCAATTCAAGGAACATTTTTAAGGGAAATTTCGCATTTGGTTAAAAAAAAATCTTAATCACTGTACTAACCGTCCAGTCCGTAATAGGGTAAAATATTAGTTTGAGGAAGAGTGGGGGTGTGCTGGAAATATCTTCCTATCTGTTTTGGGCTCACGTAAACTAATGGCGGTGACGTCACATTTCAGTATATATTTTATAGTTTCCCATTCCACCAGATTTGAAAGGTTTTTTTTTAGTTTAAGTTCTTATAAGTCATTATTCTATTATATTCTATTCTATTCTATTCTATTCTATTCTATTCTATTCTATTCTATTCTATTCTATTCTATTCTATTCTATTATATTATATTCTATTATATTCTATTCTATTCTATTCTATTCTATTCTATTCTATTCTATTCTATTCTATTCTATTCTATTCTATTCTATTCTATTCTATTCTATTCTATTCTATTCTATTCTATTCTATTCTATTCTATGTATTCTATTCTAAATTGATTAATATTGACCGAATTTGAAAATTTATTGTAATGTATTTTACATTGTCTATGTTGTTGTACACTGATAGCACTAAATCTATTTCCTTTCATACAGTCCATCCAAAGGTTGTCTAAAGTCAAAAGACTACTGCATGTATGTGTGTTTGTTAACCCTTCACACTTAAATGGCCTAACGGATTTGAATGATACTTGGTACACGGGAACACTATGACCTGTAATAGCACATGTTTTCTTAGGACAATATTCTACTTTCACTCAAATAAAGTCAACGACAGAAGCTTTTAAATAAATAAACAAGATCCATACAACTGTACTACATACCCATATACATTTCAGCAGCTGAGTGCAATTTCCCTAAAGGGGATAAAATGTACATCATCCTACTAGAGGTGGTTCCATGACATATCTTCCGTGTCACTTTTCTGCTCAAGGTGTTTTGGGGTCCCTCTAGGGAAAAGAAAAGGTATACGGCAAACTTACTTTTCTTCCAGCGATGTTTCTGTCATACGATTTTCAACTTTAAGTCTACTGCAACAAAGGTAAAATTAATGTTAGGTAGGTGTAAGTGATATGGACATTGTGCATTTTACGGTCAGGTTTGTTGTGCTCATTTATAAATTGCAATCATGGCTTGACAGCAACGGGTGATTTATTTGTTTTGTCTACGTGAAAAGTGTTTTATTGTCCTGTATGTACTTACTACGAGGATGGCAAGTATACTACGAGTATGTTTCAATCTAGAGTTTTATTAAGTCCCGTTAAGGTGGAAACGCTAGGGTAGGCCGAGATGGAGTGGCGGCCCCCACGCCCCAGCCGCTGGGATCTGGATCCCGATTTCCGGCTACCGTAGGCGCGGGCTTCCGACCGTCCGGTAACCGTCCGGACCGAGCCCAAGTCGTCGACGGCACGTAGTGTTTCATGCGCGCCTCAAGGAGATGTCAGCAACTGTAGGGCCCAGCAGGGTCGAAGCCTACTCGGGCCAAGGGCTGCTTCTGAAAGGAAGACTCGGCTCTAATGAAAGGCAACGAAGGAACAGTCTGACACTCCCTCTCGTTCCGCCCAAGAGCGGGGCATGTCGTTGGATGATTTTCCCACGTAAAAAAAAGGGTAGGTCGAGATATTTAAATTTTCTGTTACTTACTTCATGGAAGAGTCATTCAATAGGGTTAGCTGAACTGAGAGGGTTGTTTTGATGATTTGAAATATTACAATTCCGTAAATAATTATGTGCTACGGCCGCCAATCATATTTTAATCAATATACAACTGATACAACTTGACAGAAGTCTGCAAGATGCAAAAAAAGAGATAATTTTGAATTTCGTTTTGAATATCGCAGCATATGTTGAGTTAGGCACCTTTTTGCCTTGCACAAAATATAATTTTCTTTTTCTATTATGTATTGTTAGTTTATAATACAATTGCGTGAGACGTGTTTACGTTTTTCTTTCTATACAGTCCAGTAACTGGGTAATACGATATATCCCTTTGCAAGAAGGGTGAGAGATTTTATTGAATAATAATAATAATATTCTACAACTTTCACACAACGCCATCTAGTCCCAAACTTAGCAGAGCTTGTGGTATGAGTACTAGACAACTGATAAACATACTTATATATTTCTAAATATATAAGTTTAATATTATAGATAAATTACCCCCCAAATAATCGTGCTCATCACACAAACATTAGTCCTGAGTGGGAATCGAACCCACGACCTCCGGCATAGCAGTCAGGGCCACTGACTTCTAGACCAACAGGCCAGTCTATTTATATTATTAACACCCAATGTATACTGTAATAGTATGCTCTCTGGTAGTAAATTAAAAAAATATTGAACGTTCAGACGGTTCGATAGTCCATTACATAAAATTGTGAAAACTGTCATGGCCGACCTTTTCATTGAACGGACGTAACGTAAAATATTTCGTTTCATATTTATTGTGCTGCCCTTCCTGCACTACGGTGAATGTAATAAAATAAAAGAAGGAAAATAAATTGATCAATCAGTATCTACACAAACTTCTGAGTTAACAAAAAAAAAAGATATAGCCGCAAAAAAATGTATATTTCGACACTCTCAAGGAAATCAAAATTCATAGGGTACTTCCCGTTGACTTAGAATCCTGAAATTTGGCATGAAGCAAGGTCTCATAGCTTAAGTATAGGAAAAAATCTGAAAACTATAAATTAGTCGTAAAAAATCTTTGTAACGCAATTCGGGAATTGGACTGTTTTCATAGGTAAGTTTGTACGGATCCCTCAGTGCGCGAGTGCGACTCGCACTTGCCCAGTTTTTTTAATATGTATAGGCTCACGTTTGACCACTATCTCACCTGATGGTAAGCACTAATGTGGCCGACGATAGAGCATGCTTGCCTAGAAGTAACTTATTCAAGTATTCACTCTTGACTTAAACACCCCTAGTTTACAGCTAACAGGAAACAGACTCCGGCAGGGATTTTCACTTCTTTGCCGTACGCACAATAAATTTCGCAAAACGCTTTGTACGTACTTATTATTATTATTATCTATGGGTTATCTCGTCAAAATTGGTCCTGCTTTTTCGGAGATTAGTTGGAGCAAGTAGACTTATAAATCCGTTTTTGTTATAGATATCGAATATACTTCCATATGAATTTAGTAAACAGACACTTCAATTGTATTTATGTGCATGTTTATGTATATAGATGTATAGATACATAAGATCTTAGTACCCACTTGCCAAAATCAAAACACCGTGTCAAACTGCGCGCCTTATGTTTATTTGTATAAAGCAAGCTAAGTGTAAGCAAATGTTTGGCTCATGTAAGAGATTCCATTAAGTCAATTTAGCGGTTTTACTAACTTCAGAACAGCTAGTTGAGTTTGTTTTAAGGCTAATTCTGTTACCGCTAAGTTAATTCTTGTATGATTATGTAAGTTTATTATCACTTAGAGCTTAAACATTTTTTTTTAGTATATGCGAAACCTGAATATAGTTTGTTCAGAATCAGTAACGGAATGACACCACCGACACTATGTACAACACAGGTCACGGCAGGTAATAGCAGGCATTAGGCGCCGGAGTAAAACAATCCCTCAGCCGTCCGGATGGCCCGGTGACCATGTATTTGTGCGAACAATCAGGTAGCATAACAAGCTTATAACTTTGTGGTTTTTCATGATATACGAGTAGTTATGAAATTTTGTACATAGATTCTTTACATAGAAATACTAGACACATGTTTTAGGTTTCGCATATATACTAAAACTAATTTTGTTTACTGTTAAGTTCATGATAAAGAAAAGAAAGGCTCATCATTATCTCCTTAGCTTTTCCCCAACTAGCCTGGGGTCAGCTTCCAGTCTAACCTGATGCAGCTGCATACTTATTTTTACATGAAGCGACTGCCTATCAGACCTTCACAACCCAGTTACTGAGCAACCCGATACTCCTTGGATAGACTGATCTAATTCCTGTATGATTATTTAAGTTTATTATCATTTAGAACTTTATAGTGGTACTAGGTAATATCAAGAAGAATACCGAATACTTACTGTAGAATACTGTTAGATACAGTCACCAAAAGGGATAAGTAATCAGGGTGATCAGATATAGTTGAAGTTTTCATGGAACCAGATGGATGGATATGAATTAATTTTAATTTTATTACTGAATTGTTCACTTCGCGTGAACATTATCAGTTTTGGGTACATTACCAGTCAACAGCGATGAGAAGGAGTTTTTAAATTTAAGTTAGATCTTAATTTATTTTTTTTGTTTAGTGTAAATATTAGATAACTTGAAAATAAAAATTGTGTATTTGTTATGAATTTAATTACATATGTTTCATCCATCGCTTACAATGAAAATTCCAACTATTTATAACAACCTTGGTTACGCATCTCTGTTGTTGACTGTACGATGTACATTATAAAGAAAAGAAGGGCTCACAGGTAAATAATATCGCCACGGGTTGATTATAAAGTTAATCAACGTGGTCCTTTGATTAGTGGCCTATGACATACTGAGATCAATCCATGTTTTTAGGGTTCCGTACCGCAAAAGGCAAAAACGGAGCCCTTATAGGGTCACTTTGTTGTCCATCTGTCTGTCTGTCTGTCTGTCAAGACCCCTTATCTCGGGTACGCGTGGAGGCATCGAGTTGAAATTAAAACCATGTACTCAGGTCTGCGGGGCATTGAAGCTGTGAAAAAATCAAACTTCTGAGTTAACGAAAAACACGATACGGCCGCTTATGTCGCAAAAAACGTATTATCTCGACACTCTCAAGGGAATCAAAATTCATAGGGTAGTTCCCGTTGACCTAGAATCCTGAAATTTGGCATGAAGCAAGATATCATGGCACAAGTGTAGGAAAAAATCTGAAAACTGTAAATTTGTAGTTACATCACAACAAAAAACTTTTTGAAACGTTACACTAGGAATAACTCCTGTATCGAGGGTGCTTTCACAATCATGTGAACTCACATACACCAGACACCCAGACACACTCAAAAAATCCAAGGAATCGAACACACGACACTCAGCGCGGCAGTCAATCAACAAACCAACCGACACCACCACCAACCGTGCATGCAGAACGAGTTCCAGAGTGATCTTTGAAGAGGTAACGGGGTAAGAGGTATCTTCTATGTACCGATGGTGATCACAGGGGTGGTTTGCGCGAGGTAAAAATATCACACCCTCCGGATTTGACCTCAATATATTTTAAAAATCAATTGTTTTTTTAAAAGAGTACCTAACCATGAAGTTTCTGGCCGGATCTTCTCTGCGGGCTATGACCAATTGGACCCGTGCACTAACTTCTGACGTTTTATTAGTGCCCATGTAGGCCTATGTGAAATAAAATCATTTTAAAATTTTTGAATTATGAAATTGTGTGTCTCAAAAAAGAAAATAAATTGTAAGTACACATTGAGACAAGTTATACACCTTTCAGAAAAAGTTCTCCGATTATTGGCAAATGTGTCAATGTCTGTCTTCAATAAACTTGATAGCCATAGATGCAGTAGATAAGTAATAATTAATTTAAAAAATATTTTTGAATTTGAAGCCTTACTTAATTATACACTTTTCGCAATACAGATGACAGTCAGCCAAAAAAAATTGTATTGTAACGACTTTTTTTGCTTTGAATGCCATCTTTATGCCTAAGGAATAGAAGTCAATATCGGTTGAACGGACAATGAAAAAGGTTTGTTTAAATATCCAATCTTATTGCGAATGGAATATAGGCCTTTGGAGATATGCGTAACAGAGTTTAAAGTCCCGCAAACCTCCGTTGAAAAGGGAGGTCCCTCCGACCAGACGGGTGTTATGTCTGGTGAGCAACTGCCCGATAGATGATTTCGGGCTGTCGTATATATTAAAATCACGTGGAGAACTTTGATTGCGTGATGCAGGATTAGTTCTTATGTGACGCCATAGATGTCGCTACAGGCCTTTTGAAGGTTCCCCCCGAAAATGAAAATAGTTACCTGACTAGTTTAGGCGTTACAAAGGAACAAATGAACATTCCATGTGGACTGTTCATCTCTTATCTAACCCTCCCAGTTTTCTGGTAATAATCAGCCACAAAGATGTTTACCCCCTCCCTCTTACGTATTCACAAGACTACTAAAATAATGACGTCATGTTCTTAGTTTCCTCGAGAATGTCCCCACAAAGAGAAACAAGGTTTCCTTTCTGATGAAATACATCCTTAGTTTGCATAATATTATGTACCGCATACTGCAGAGGAATATTGTAAGCAGCTTTATGTTGATTTAATTTTAAAGCTGGAAAGAAAACGACTGACGGGGAGTTAATAGCTTATTTAAAATATTATTTTTTATAACAATTATTACCGAAGTTGGACCATTGGGTTGCATGTTAAGCCTTTGTTGCTACGGATAGTCAGAAGCCAGAAAATCTGACAAAAGTCTTGGCAAGGGCACCTCATGTGTTGAATTACTAGTTACAATAAACTTAGGTACATACAATAGTGTTTTGAGTAACAATTAAGGCACTTTAATACAACCACAGTACTGTCCCATCTCTACTTAACCTTCAAATATCAATAATAAGGGATTTAATTGAACTTTTTGTGGTGGTACTCTCCTTTAAGAGTAATTCGGCAATGCCCTACTTAAAAAGTGGTCTTTCAGAGTTATCACGAACCGTTTCGCACGCAGGTTTGACGACTTTCAAAAGACCGAGGAGTATAATTTGCCTCTCTGTTTAGTGTTTGTGGTCTACGATAAAGCCTTTGATTCGATCGTAACTTGGGTTGCGCTGCAGTCTCTCGTACGGATGATGTACTGATATGGCAATAGTGACTATCGGTACATCGAAGCGCTGAAGTGTTTGTGCAAAAACGCTACCATGTCAGTCCGACTTCAGGACCAGATTTCGAAACCTATCCTATAGAAGGGTTTTTTTTTTTTTATAGGTGGGAAAATCATCTTATGACAAATCCCGCTCTTGGGCGGAGCGAGAGATAGTGTCAGACTTTTACTGACTAAAAACCCACTCCTGTTCCTTCGTTGCCTTCGTCCCAGGGCCACGGTTTCGTTTTCACACTACCCATGGCCCCAGTAGGCTTCGACCCTGCTGGGCCCCTACGATTTGCTGACATCTCCCTGAGGCGCGTGCGGAACAATACGCATCGTCGGCGACTTGGGCTCGGTCCGGATGGTTACCGGACGGTCGGACGGCGGGCCACCCATTGCCCGCCGTCCGCAAGCCCGCGCCTACGGTGGCCGGAAATCGGGATCGGAATCCCGGCGGCGGTTGGGGCGTGAGGACCGTTGCCGTTGCCTCACGCGATCGGCCGCCTCCTTTGCTAGCATTACTGCTTCGCAGAAGGAGGCGACCGCCTGCCACTCCTCCTCGCTCCGGACCATGGCCTGTACCAAGGCCCGGCGCGAGAGATCGCCGCCGCCGATCGCCCCCACGAGGACACGGCGTTGCTCTTCCCAAGCGTGGCACACTTCCACCGTGTGCTCCACCGTGTCCTCCGGGCGGTCCACACAGTGACGACACCCAGGCGTCGCTTCCGCACGAATCCGGTGCAGGAACTTCCCGAACTTCCCGTGTTCGGTGAGAACCTGCGTCATGCGGAAGGTGAGGACGCCGTGAGGTCTTTCCAACCACGCCTCAAAGAAGGGACTTACCGCCATAATTGTGGCGTGCCCAATCCTATAGAAGGGTGTGAGGTAGGAAGACGCTATTTCTCCGAAACTGTTCACGGCCACAATGGAGGTTTTTCAAGGTTCTGGAGGGCTAAGTATTAAAGTCAATGTCGAGTAAATCACCGAGTTTGCCGACGACATAGTAGTCATGGCTGAGACTACAGAGGAGCTTAGCACAATGCTCGATGATCTTAGTAGAGCTTCCGAAAGAGTGTGTCTTAAAATGAACATGGACAAAACCAAAGCCATGGTAAATAACCATGTAGCACCCACTCCGGTCAAGACTGGAGACTACACTCGAAGTTGTGGACGATTACGTTTACCTGGGACAGACGGTCCAGTTGGGTAGATCTTATTTCAACAAAGAGATGTTGGTTGTTTATTGGTGGTTTACAATTTACTGTAACTATAAGAAGGTCTACAAGTACATCTAAGTGCAGTCGTGTCAGATGATTCAATGCGCGTTCTCGGTCCCCACGCCGCCGTCGTGCCGCGTCGCTTGTCGATATCGTCGTAGTGTGTGTGAACATATGGTATATTTAATATGTAATAATATAAAACGTTTATTGACTTGTGACTGAAACGTGGCCGCTTACAATGGGCCTCATCAGAAGGCTTAAAGTCACCCAAGGGCCATGCTCGGAGTTTCCTTGCGAGATCGAATTAGGAATGAAGATATCCGCAGGAGAACCTAGGTTACCGACATAGCACGAAGAATCGCCAAACTAAAATGGAACTGGGCAGGGCACATTGCTCGCAAGAAGGTTCTGGAGTGGCGACCGCGTACCGGAAGACGCAGCGTTGGAAGGCCTCCTACAAGGTGGACCGATGACCTGATAAAGGTTGCGGGAATCCGATGGATGCCAGACGCACAGGACCGTTCATTGTGGCGACTCTTAGGGAGGCCTACGTCCAACAGTGGACGTTTTTCGGCTGAAATGATGAATGATGATGATGAAAACGTTTATTTTCTCATCATTAAGTTACTTAATGCTAACACTTTACAATATATGTTGATTTAGGATGCCGATCAGAAAACAATTTTATGGATGTGTGTAATGAGCAGATTTATTAAATAAATAATGTATTCAATCAGAGGCAGATGTCGCATACGTTGGTCAAACCAAATCCATGCCACACTGGAGCCCACAGTCTGCGCCGTCACCCACATCGACGAGAATAGGACAACAAGGCGAAATATAGTCCACAAAAAAGTTATTCGTCAAAGTCACGGTCCTCAGCAGTGAGGAAAAACGACGCAAGGAGGAGGAGGATTCAATTGAGACTAATCCTAGACAATGTTGTCTGCACAAAATCTAAAGATCAAGTGAGCTCTTGGGGTCTTGATCACTGCTTTTATTGCCGAACTCAGAGAGTTCAGAGTTTGTCAGAGTTTGAGACAAAACGTTGTCAAACTGGCTTCTGTACTATTGACTTTGGCGACAAATAGGAAACCTTTACTTTCTATGTAGGCTCTACATCTTAAAACAGTGCCTTTTCCTCCTAAACCAACTATGACAGTAATCCAAAGTTATGATAGAAACATGGGGAGATATCTGTGGAATGCATTGCAAATATAAATGCTAAGAAAACAGCATTTTCCTGTATCGGTTGTGTCGTAGAGCTAAAAAAAATAGCGTTGACATGCCTTGATTTTTGTATAATAATAATATAATAATATTCCACAACTTTAAAACAACTCCATCTAGTCCCAAATTAAGCAGAGCTTGTGGTATGAGTACTAGATAACTGATAAACATATCTACTTATATGCAATGTGATTAGTTACGTTACCTTAAGCAAGTATTATTGATACCTTAAGCAAGTATGACTTGCTTTTTAAATATTTAATTTTGATTTAATACATATTTTAATTCTGCTTTATGCGCATAGCATAATTAGTAAATTTAGTTAAGTTTTAATGTGTTATTCCTAATATAAATTAAATAAAAGAAAAAAAAAATATGCTAAGATATATTATATAAGACTAACCCTATTATAACTTAAAGTATTATATAATATAAAGAAATCAATAATTCCAAATATTTTAATTTACCTTCAAATCAAAAATAAACGCGCTAATCAGAATTACATAATTTATGAGTGAAAACAAAAATTAAATAATAATATGTTCACTATTCCAGGTGAAGATTGTGCTAAAACAATGAAATATGGACTTATATCATATGACATGTCTATCGTTACCAGTATCTATGGTTTACGCAATGCAGACGACACATGGTACAGTTTGTTTACTGTGCCATGTTTAACCTTTATGTGGCCTGAATCAATAGTATGTGGATAAAACGGGACTATATTCTATAAGTATTCGTTGAAAAAGGGAAATGTGGCAGCTATTGTATGTAACTTCCAATTGTATTTTTGAATTTTTCAGGCAGTTTTATCATCGTCAATTTTTTGTTGCCTGATGGGTTCTCCTTCCTTTTTCGAAACCCTAACTTGTATACTCTTTCATTTATTAATTTCTGTGTCGATAAATATATTTCCTAATAGTTATAATCTAGCCACCAAGCGTGCTCCATCATTGATCATAGCATAATCAGCCTTATAATGTTCCTACTGCTGGGACTCAGGCCTCCTCTCTAGGAATGGGCCGTAATCCACCACGCGGGCCCAGTGCGGATTGGTGGATGTCACATGTCTTCGAATTTTTGGTTCTAGGACATGCCGGTTTCCTCACAATGTTTTCCTTCACCGTTTTTTTGAGCAGTGGTGATGAAAATAAATTACACAAAGTAAATGGAGCAGTGGTGGCCGAGTGGTAACGGTCCTGACTTATGAGTTGTAGATCGCGGGTTCAAACCTAGCCAGGCGCATTACATCGTTGATCACATAATTATAATCGCTTACCATCAGGTCCAATTAAATAGTGGGTAAATGAAAACCTTTCAATAGTATAGCGCATAATTTTCGAATCGTGGAGAACTATCACACAACGCCATCTAGTCCCAAACTAAGCAGAGCTTGTGCTATGAGTACTAGACAACTGATAAACATACTTAGGTACATATTTCCAAATACATACAATATTATAAATAAATTACACCCAGACACAGAACAAATGATCGTGCTCCTCACACAAATAATGTAGGTAACTGGCAAAATGTTTATCTTGTAGTGATTTTAGGAAACAAGTTTTTTCATTGAATCCTTACAATAGAAATTAAATTAATAACACAGCTAATATACATAATCCAATTATTCTTGTTACTTCCATAAGCATACAGAATTAATTTACTCGAACTATCACATAGGCGGGTTATATCTAGATAAAGTCTAGACCAAAATATAATCCTAGAGCGAAAATAATGCGACCCCAGGACATGGGTTGTGTAAGTAAGGGTAGAATACTAATTTTGGTTAGGTCGGCAAAAAATATAAAAAGGCCAAGTGCGAGATCCGTTTCATAAAAAAATAAAAAAGTTGAAATCTTAGTTGTGCGGTCTATTTGAGCTACTTCTTTTGGGATCCAAAATTATTTATAGACTAACTAATTGCCCCTGTCAGTTTTTCCTATTTTCTTTAACTAATGAGTTTAGTAAATTAGGTAAAGAAAGTAGGAAAAACTGCCCAGGTCATTAGTAATGACCTTATTGGGACAATCGCAAATATTATAAGAATCAGTTCTGCTATTCTCCACTTATTATTCTTCTCGTAGACTTATCTACATGCAGTATTTCTGAGTACATTTTATTTTATTAATAATGTTTTATCTAATGCCCGGGGAACCCTAAAAACTAGAACATCGGTTTTGTGGCAACATTTTGTAGCTTTATTTGAAGGCTGAGCCGCTTCTGTCATATTTCGACGCAATTTATTTTGTAGACCAAAATAGAATATCTTTTTTTTTCAAGTACGTATATATACATCTAAAAGCATAAGCATAAGCATAATCAGCCTTTTAATGTTCCCACTGCTGGGACTCAGGCCTCCTCTCTCTCGGGAAACGGGAATGGGCCGTAATCCACCACGCGGGCCCAATGCGGTTTGGTGAATGTCACATGTCTTCAAATTTTTAGTTCAAGGACATGCCGGTTTCCTCACGATGTTTTCCTTCGCCGTTTTAAAAGCAGTGGTGATGAAATAAATTACACAAAGTAATGCGCCTGGCTGGGTTTGAACCTGCGACCTACAACTCGTAAGTCGGAGCCGTTACCGCTTGGCCACCACTGCTCCTACGTATATAATGTAATAATGTAATAATATCCATACTTATCCATACTAATATTATAAATGCGAAAGTAACTCTGTCTGTCTGTCTGTCTGTCTGTCTGTCTGTCTGTCTGTTACGCTTTCACGCTTATACCGCTGAACCGATTTTGATGAAATTTGGTACAAAGATAGAATAAAGCTTGAGAAAGGACATAGGCTATAAATTATCACGCTATTTGCTATGGGGGGTGAGCAATAATCCAAAATGTCGGTATTAACATTTTGCAGCGAGTTCGATCCTCAGCTACAGTTAAAAATTTTGTCATTATTTAATCTTATTTTTTTTGTAAAAAAATAACTTTTACCATTTTTTCAAAATAAAATTGACATTTCTATTCGATATCTTCTAAATATTTTGTAAAAACTAATCAAAACACATAATAAAATCAAAGCGGCGAGTAAAAGGAGCCAACCAGTCAATTATAACGTTTATATAAGAACGTCTATTTTAAAACATAGTCATCGGAGACCTCAGCACGGTAGTTTCGTATCTAGACTTGCGTGTAATGTAAAGATGGTTCGAGTCCCATAATATGTCTCTCATATAAGAAATTTTTATTTTATTTTTTCACCGTAAATAAGATTTTTTCTATGTATTTTTGCATGCTTACATTTTTTTTATATCTACACACAATATATCTGTAGAAGTTTTTAGTTGTGTGCGTATCACGCAAAATGTTAATAATATAAAATGTAGATAACTTTTAAACATTAAAATTGTGTGTCACTTAAAATATTACTTAGGCTTTATTTCATCGCAATTGGTTGACTATATCGAAAGATATATGTATAAATTTAAAGTTTTCAAGAAGTAAAATGTAACACCACACGCAATTCAGATACTCGCAACGCCATCTAAAGACTCAAAGTAGAAATAATGATGACAATGGCATTTGAAATTCATATTAAATTTGATAGATAGATGGCATTGTGTAATTTATGTAATTTTCTGAGTGGCGGAAGAATGACCATCGCCCACGTTTGCAGACAGTTCTATTTTTTTCCCCCCGTGGTTGTAACAAGCTAATTGACGTATATGAATTTAATTATTGACTTTAAAATAACACGGCCAAATTTTTGGAAGGGGTTACATGGTACCTTGCGTTGGAAGGCCCCCAGGTGGACGTTACCGATGACCTGGTGAGGGTCGCGGGAATCCGATGGATGCGAGACTCACAGGACCGGTCATTATGGCGACACTTGGGGAGGCCTATGTCCAAAAGTGGACGTCTTTCGGCTGAAATGATAATGATGACGATGGCACCTTTTTATTCTTTTTTTAAGGGTGGAAATTATCCAGTGACTTCTCCCGCTCTGGTTGGGGCGGGAGGGCGTGTCAATCTTTTACTGACTGAAACCACATCTGTGTCCTTCAGTTGCCCTTTGCGACATCTCTTTGAGGAGCGCGTGGATCACTACGCGCTGTTGACGACTGGGCTTGGTCCGGTCAACTACTGGACGGCCGGACGGCTAGCTACCCATTGCTCGACGTCCGCAAGCCCGCGACTACCGTGGCTGGTAGTCGGGATCGGAATCTCGGCTCGGCGTGGAGCGGCCTCCTCCTTCGCTAGCATTACGGCTTTGCAGAAGGAGGCAACCTCCGGCCATTTCTCCTCGCTTTGGACCATAGCCCGAACCAGGGCCCGGCGCGAGAGGCCACTGACGCCAATTGCCTCCACGAGGACACAGCGGTGCTCCGCTTTTGCGGGGCACACCTCCAATGTATGTTTCACTGTGTCCTCCGGGATAATGGCACCTTGCGGCCTAATAATAGCGTGTTTTATTATTTGCAGTCACTGCTTCATATAAAACGAGGTCGAATGTGTTTTTCTGATCACAGTTCGACAACGTATGATGTATCTCAGATTCTTTGCAGGCTTACGTTGACATCTGGACATTGCCTCCTTGCAGTGAGTGGTGACCAACACTGGATTATGGTATTGGATTATGGTATTGGTACTGGTATTTCGAACGGTTTCTGTTTCGGATTCGGTTGGAATTACCCTGATATTACCATTTTGCGAATTGCCCGAAGCTCCCGGTGTAGCATGCGGTGGAGCTTGGGTGAACCGCCGTGTCCTCATAGAGGCAATCGGCGTCAGTAATTTCTCGGTTTGGTCATCAATATGCGAGTTCGATTGGACGGGGATACACGCACTCAAGATTTCGCTGAAATTCATTCAAAAGTTAGAGACTCTTTATAGGGTAGTTCCCAAAAATCCTAGGTAAATGAACCACCACGCCCAAAAGGATCAAGCTGCAACAATCAATGCAAGTATGCTCTCGAAAATTCTTCATAAGTACTGTTGTGGAGGAAGATAGTTGATGATGATGGTAGTTTTTGGATTCACTTAAGGCTTTGCACTATCAGTGCACGTTATCCAGCTGAAGGTCGGTGTCCCAATTATGCTCCTTCGTTTACCTCTACTAAAGCTGTCTAACTGCTTAAACTCTTCAGTGAAATATTATTGAGGCAAAATGTATTACACGAGGTAACTCTTTCAAACAATCTCGCAGCCCCAGCAGACATCAGTCCTAGAGGGCCCTATACATTTGCTGAAGGAGGCTACTGGTTGGCATTTTCTCCACCAATCGCCTCCATGAGGACACGGCGGCGCTCCGACCAAGCGGGAACGAGTTCCACCGTATTTTCCGGGCGATCCGCACAATGGTGAGATCCGAGTGTTTCTTCCCGCTGAATTCGATACAGATACCTTCAAAAATATCCACATCCGGTGAGTCCTGCACAAAGAGAGGATGCCGTGACGCCTCTGTAGTGAGACCTCAAAGACAGGCATTACCGCTGCGATTGTGGCATGCTCACTGTGGCGAGGGATTAAAATCATACAATATTGTTTTACCAGAACATAAACCAGAAACATACATAAACTAATGCCTTTTCCCTTGGGGTAGGCAGAAATGCCAACTACTACGACCCATACATACTCTTTCTATTCATTGACGTTCATACATCTGGATCTGGACGTTTACATAACATGTTGCGGACGAAGTCGCGGGCAACAGCTAGTAAAGAATATAAGTATCTATCCATCTATCTATCTACTTTTTATTTTCCTCTACTTTTCATTCCAGGGGACGATGACAAAGGAGAGTAGTGTTCTTAAACTCCACACGAACGAAGTCGCAGGTAACAGCTAGTTATTATTATAAATACCTTTAAAATTCGTACCTACTGTCTGTATTAAGGAACTGTAAACGATTTGTGTTGCTAGGTATGTACCTAATATTAAATTTTAAATTAAGGTGCTATTCGAAAACCACGGCTGTAGACTGCGGATTCAGGCTGCGAATGCAGGTAGCACACGCATGACACGCAGCCGTTGCCTGCATCCGCAGCCGGGAGTGATTCCGAGGCTGGCTGCACGTGCTGCCAGTCGCAAATCTACGATTTCATCCAATATGAGCACTATCGGCTCCGAGTAGCGATTATTTCGGACTTGCCTAAACAGGTTGCGTCACACATAGTTACGTCACTCTAGTGACTCGGATCGCGGCAGCACTCGCAGCCGAAGCTTGGCAACACGTGCGGCCGCTGCCGCGTTCGGAATGGTTTTCACAAAAATCCATACTAATAAATAGAAAACCAGTCGTGTAGCTGCAGCCGGCTTCGTGCAGCCGCCGCATGTGCTGCCTGCAGCCGAGGTTCGAATAGCAACTTTAACGACTGGGCCATCACGACACGAGTGTTTCAAATAATGTCATACTTAATACTTGAAAAAAAATTGCGAATTGAAAAATAACCTAGCCAGGCAGTTTAACTGGATACAGCTAAATACCAGTATTGGACATGACAAACTGCCTATGTGACCTCAACAACCCAGTTACTGGGTCACGCAGTATCCCTAAGCAATACTGGTCAGTTTTCCTGGCTTCTGAAGAACAACTGTCAACTGTACGAATGTTAACCGGAACTAATGGCTTAACACGCTTTCCAAAGCACGGAGGCATCCCGGTATGTTGAGATGGTCACCCATCCATAGAGCGACCTCGATAAGCGTTGCTTAACTTTGAATTGAGCCACATGCTCCTCCTGTGTATCTGTGACTAACATCTCCACTTAACACGTTCAGTGAGGAACGAGGTCTAATATGCCTCGTACGTGTCTTCCTTACAATAGTCTTCTCTGCGGTGCGGAGTCCGTAACTTCAGTTTGGTTATGTTTAGAAAAGAGATGAATATATACCTAAGATGCCCTATTAAAACAGCATGCAATTGTATATCTACCTTAATACGGGGTCACTTTGACCTCGTATCGCACTTCATCATCATCACCAGCATTTCAGCCGAAATACGTCCACTGTTGAACATAGGCCTCCCCCAAGTGTCGCCATAACAACCGGTCCCGTTCGTCTCGCATCCTTCGGATTTCCGCGACCTCCACCAGGTTATCAGTCCATTTTGTAGGGTTAAGGGGTCTAATATGCCCATTAATATCACAATGATAGTTTTCAAACGAGGTCTTAAACGCCCCTTACCGCAAAAAATAATACAAAAATGAGTGCCACTGTCAACGCATTAGTTTAATTTCTGTTAGCTAAGCCTCAACATTAATTTGAAGTAAACTGATTAGTTGTCATTGTCACTACAATTAGATTATTATTGTAGCTGTCCTACTAAGAACAGGAACGATATAATTTAATATTACTGAAAGCTTCATAATTATCTTGTCAGATAAAATGTCAGCGAGACGTTTTCCAGATGGAGAACGGTCTATCTTAATTCCTTCACTAAATGTTGTCCATGAAGTTAGGTCTTACTTGTGATCCAGGGCTTTGTTTAATTAATTATGGCCATCTGGCTTACTGTAGGATGTACTTGTGGTTATCAAAAAGTCAAGTACAATATTATTATCTATTATTAATATCAATTAGATGGTCAGAACAGATGGTCGATGGGGACGAAAGGTTCTGGAATGGCGACCACGTACCGGAAGACGCAGCGTTGAAGGCCTCCCACAAGGTGGACCGATGACCTGTTGAGGGCCGTGGGAATCCGATGGATGCGAGACGCACAGGACCGGTCATTATGGCGACACTTGGGGGAAGCCGATGTCCAACAGTGGACGTTTTTCGGCTGAAATGATGATGATGAGATGATCAGAACAGCTTCGCCGAGTGGAAGTAGAAAGTTGTCCGAACAGAACATATACCCGGGATAGAAAGTATCATATGTGCTATTCCAGGACATCGTCTACCCGTGTGCCAAATTTCATTAAAATTCGTTCAGCCATTCGAGCGTGAAGAAGTAACAAGCATACACACACACTCATAAACTTATAATAACAGTGTTACATAGAAAGGAAAAACATTTTTGCGATTCGGAAAAATTTTCGTAACTCAATTGGGGAATTAAACTATTTTCATAGGTAAGTTTGTACGGAACCCTCAGTGCGCGATTCCGACTCACACTTGCCCGGTTTTTTTTAATCAATTTTTTTTTTATTCATATAAATCAGTGCTTGACTGCGATCCCACCTGATAGTAAGCAGCGTAATTTAGAAGTAGAAATTAATTTGCAAGTCACCACTCTCATCATCATCTCCCTCCCTAGCCTTTTCCCAACTAGCTTGGGGTCGGCCTCTAACTGTTTAACTGTTTTAATTTTTGCAAAATGTTAGTTATAAGTTTGCGCCTTTTCCGGCAAATAAAATGTTTTTCTTTCTTTCTTTCTAACTGGATGCGGCTGACTACCTGTGTTACAGGGAGCGACTGCTTGTCAGGCCTCCATAACCCAGTTACTGGGCAAAACAATACTTCTTGGATAGACTGATGGTCACACTTTCTGGCGTCTGACTACCTGTAACGACTGGCAAAGATCTAAGGATGACAACCGGGACCAAAGGCTTTACGTCATTTCCAAGGCACGGAGTAACACTAATGTCCCAAATAAACTTACCACTCTATTAAAGGAAAAATTGCAATTTTATTTACTTAAGAAAAAATTGCAATTTTTCACTCAGAATTTTAAAACACGTTCAATTAGAAGCCAGCAATGCCATCCTTTCTAGAAAATTCTCTCTCACTATAAGTGTTTTTTTTTTTAATTTGTTTTTTCATCGTGGAAACTTGGCATTCAGTGTGCCCTTTAAACTCAACATGAGAATCTTTCACTAAATTACTTAGTTATTAGCGTTCCGTAATAAAATAGAGAACCTTTATAATGTTGTAAAGCCCTCGAATGTATCTTTATTTATTTTTTAGCTACGGCCAGCGGCTTCGTCTGCTTGAATGTTAGTGATGCGATGTCGAAGTTGAACACGAATAAAAAACCTGGGTCCATCCTTGGAGTTCAAGCTTGCTTCGTACCAAATTTCATCAAAATCGGTTCAGAAGTTCAACCCTGAAAGCGTAACAGATAGAGTTAATTTCATATCTACATCTACATTTCTACACTTATATATAACTAGCGGTCGCCCGCGGCTCCGCCCGCGTGGATGTCGGTTACCGCTGCAAAAAGCCTACCCAGGAAAGACACGGTCAGCAAAATGATTCCCAGGTCAATTCACAGACACCGACAGTAACATTGACGACGCAGTCATTATCCGCAGGCTGCACAGATTGTCTTTCTGTGTATGTTAAGTTGTTAATGATGAAAATATTTAAATGTAATTAATACTAAGTTTTCACTTCTGCCGGCAGTCCCGGAGCGCAACCCGTTGTTTAAGGATAGATAACTAAAGCGATTATTGTAGAGCTTCTCCATAAACAACATTTGACGTTAAATTATTTTCAGGTAACAAAATATACTGATGGTCGGGAGCCCCGACCCGTGATAGGGCAACGTAAAGTTGCCCATGCGTAAAACATTCTTTTCGTAAATCAATTCCTACTAATTTGAATGTTTGGCCCTGGGATTTGTTTATCGTTAGTGCGAAAGAAATTTTTACTGGAAATTGGAGCCTTTTGAAGGGTATAGGCAAATCAGTAGGGATCATGGGTATTCTTGGTATATGAGCTAATTCACCAGCTGCAGGGCCGGTGATAATCTTCGCTACTATTAAATTATCTTTTAGCTCCTTTATAAGAAGTCTCGTGCCATTACACATGTTGGGGGGGCTTAAATTTCTGAGAAGCATTATCGGCGTGCCAACTTTTAATGACAGTTCATGAGGTGGTAGCCCAGCGGGGTTCAGAGAATTTAAAAATTCCTGGGGGTAGTGCACAGCGTCCTCGATGTTAGTGACGGTGTCTATGGATTTATAGCACTTAACTTCACCCGGTACTTTCTGCATAATTAAACTGTTTATTTCGTTGACTGTTTCATTCCTGGGAGAAACTATTGCTCTACAACACAGCCAACGAAAATCATTTTGATGTAAGTTTTCGATGTCAGGATATATAGCATCTATCAGACTATCTAAATTATGGACTATTTGGCCTAGAGACTCATCCAAAGTAACCGCATAATCGGTGCCCAAATTTAAAGATGGAAAAATTCCTTCTCCAAGTTTCAGCAGCTGTTGTGGAAAATTGCTATGCGTATTTCCATGTAGATGAGCTCTCATATTGGTGCGCAAATTCAAATGTTGAACAGATGTCCAAAGGTGAGACGATTTTAAACATGCCTTCATAATATCTGCTCGCGTACCTCTGTTGACGACTGGAAGCGTTTGTCGGAAATCTCCAGCAAATACAAAAGTGATACCACCCATGACATTAGCAGAGCTTCGGAGGTCTTTTAAAGTACGGTCCACGGTCTCCACATGAGCTCTATGACTCATGGTGCATTCATCCCATATTACCAACGACGCGTCTTGCAGCAACTTACCAAGAGGCCCATTTTTCCGAATAGAGCACGTAGACCGTTGATCTAAAGATACGGATAGCGGGAGTTTAAACGTAGAGTGAGCAGTTTTTCCTTCGTTCAAGAGAGTTGCAGCAATTCCTGACGAAGCAACTGCAATCGCTATCTTCCCTGATTGCCGTATCTTAGCAAGTATCAAATTTGCGAGAAAAGTCTTTCCGGTGCCTCCTGGTGCGTCCAAAAAAAATAATCTCCCCATGTTATTGTTCACGCTGTCCACAATAGTCTCATAAGCATGTCTTTGATCTGGTACTAATTTTGGCACATTGTCATTAACAAACGCTGTTAGATCATTTCTGTTATACTGTTGTACCATTGTGTCAATAGTATTATTCTGGGTACGAACGGGAGAAGGTAATCCAAAATCACTTAAATTTTTGTCGTTTAATTCTAGAAGTTTGTTTTCTATTTCGATTAATCCTTCATTATAAATGACTTCAGTGAAGGGTAAAGTGTTATCCTGATTTTGTTGTCTGATACGATGTCTAATATCTTCACAGAACTGATCTTTGAAAGTATCCCATAACTTCAATGGTTCCGATGGTTGACAAAATAAAAGTATGACTACGAACAACTCCCTTAGTTTTTTTGGACAATGTGATAACGAAGCTTCGCTTAAACTGTTACCCCAATGGTCATCGTTTTCAAGTAAACCTCGGTCACGGCAAGCTGCTTGATACGTCTCTTTGACAATACCGTTTACAGTTTTAAGGTATGCAAATGAGGTCGGACCGCGTACGTGGTGCAGTAGAATCCTAAGATAAAAACACTCTGATTGGGATGGATGTATCCCGTAGACTCTACCTAAAGCGGTATCTTTTTTTATCCCCGGATGTTCAACTACATCTTCACCACGCCTCCTTCTAGTGAATTTATTATTTGCCCATGTATAGTATTGCGGGACTTCATGATACAGAAGAGTTTTCGCGAATTCATCTTCATTACAGAGAGCAAAAAATGCCAGTAATGTTGTATTGCGTGGGTTTTGGACCACTTGATGAGCTGTCCCTGGTGTAAAATACACCCTTTGACCGTTCTCTAGATGAACGGCCAAATGCACTACAGTAGGATGCCGGTCGTGAACGGGAAATTCAAATAAGCGCCAGACAGCTTCAGATGTGCTTATGTACCTGCCATTTAAATAGTTTTCAACCTCATCGTGTGGGTTTCTAAGGCTAAAAGTTGCCTGATCTGAACCTTTATTTATATACTTACATATATATTTAATGGCTTGGACAGAGTGGCAATACTCCACGTTTATATGAGCGTTAAAAGTCTTACATAGTAGCGGGGAGTATGGAACAATCCACCTATTATCTATCGTCACCATGTTGCCCCTGATTTGTAGCGTAGTGCTCCGACCGCCATTTCCTGTATCGCGCCTACGATAAACTGGATACCCATCCTCTCCGGTCTGGGTATCGTTCATGAAACGGCGAGGGTATTTTTTTGTGCAGACACCGTTCTTCATGCATGGTGCAGCTAAATTATGTTCTCCGCAGGGTCCATGTACCATATTTTTAGTTATAATGTCGTGTAGTACCGGATCAATTTGTTGATCGGGTAGCTCCGCAACTATGACACTGTCGATCTCATCTGGTTGTATTTTAGTTTCTAGCCAGAAAAGCAAATGACAATGAGGTAAACCGCGCTTTTGCCACTCCACACTTGCCATATAACATTTTACTTTACCGAATATCTGTTCTTTGACAAATAATTTGATGAATTTCTTCATCTTTAAATGAAATACACGTGAAATTATGTCATGACGGTCGAAAGGCCGTTGTCCTGGTAGCAGCTCCGCTTTAATTTCAGGCCATTCGGGGTTACATGTAAAAGTGACAAATAAGTCAGGTCTACCATAATTTCGGACGTACGTCATCGCGTCCTGCGTTTTCTCGTGCATGAAACGCGGAGAACCCGTAAATGACGATGGCAATATGACATGTTGACCGATATTTGTTGGGTCAACATTTGCGTCATGATTTAAGGCATCTCTGAGATGAATGTAGTCATCAGCCCTCAGTCTTTGTTGATTCCGAGAAATATAATTTAATCTTTCCGATATCATTTTCGCCATCATGTCAACACAATATTGACTAAATAAGTCTCTGTAATAATGTAACGGATTAAAAGAGTTAGTTCTAAACATTAATCTAAATGCATAAAATTGCATGCACGAAACAGTTTTATTACGCGCAGAACCCTGCTGAGGGATAGTCAAATAATAACCGTCTTCTCCTGTCGCAAACATTATAGGATACTGTAGTGGATCATAGGACCGATGTAGCTCAGAAACTCTTTTGAGCTGTCCGTCTCTACCGTGTAAGACTATATCCCTGGGACCTTTGTCTTCATCGACCAAGAGAACGGCTACCTCGTTTACAGTAGGAGCATTATATCTGCCTCTGTGTGCTGTCTGTGGAGTGCGATCTGAATGAATAATTAACTTTAAATTATCTGAGGAGTTAAGTTCTAAGTTTTGTTTAAAACTTCGTATATACACGTTATGATTATTCAAAGCGGTCTGTAATTCACGAATTAAATCCATTTTTAAGGTTGGTGCGATGCTTGATCGCAACGATAACTGGTCTGCATCCGAAATAAAATATATTTGCAAGAACTGTGGGTTTTGGCCTGACGGTGGTAAAAGGCTACCAATGAGATGATACACCTGTCCTTCAATTTTAAAAGTGGGCATAAAATTTCCTTCCCTGATTTCTTTTGCGCCAAACGAAGTCATTTGAAAAAGACTATTGTATCTACGTATGTTTGTTAAAAAATGACCAGATAATGGATGGTTATTAGTTAAAAGATTTTTTATTGGTTGTGGTGGCTCCTGAAGGTTAGGAAGACAAATTTTACCTGAAGCACAGCACATACCATTAGGTTCGTCTGTCCATTTCTTGGCAGAGCAGTTAGAGCAGATCTTAATCATGACTCCGATTTGGACGGACGCTTGTTGTGCATAATCAACCTGCGGATCATATCTGAAAGCCAGTCTGTTGCTGTTAGCTAAAATTCGATTGCGAACTGTGTTTGTGGACAACTGCTGTCTCTCTGCTTGAGCTCTAAGTCGCTGCAAACGCTCGACACTCGACTCTCTTTCGCGCAACTGAGAGGTCCTTATATTTTGTTCATGAAGACGTTGGGAACGCTCCAGCCTCGACTCTTGAGCGCGTAGCTCGGAGGTTCTCAGACTTTGTTCGGCAAGGCGTTGCGAACGCTCGACACTTGACTCTCGTTCGCGTAAGTCAGAGGTCCTTACATTTTGTTCATGAAGACGTTGGGAACGCTCCAGCCTCGACTCTCGTGCACGTAACTCAGAGGTTCTCAGATTTTGTTGTGCAAGGCGTTGCGAACGTTCGACACTCGACTCTCGTGCGCGTACCTGAGAGTTTCTCTGATTTTGTTCAGCAAGGCGTTGTGAACGTTCAGGTGAAGATTCTCCCATACGACGTATTCTTGCTGCCCGTGCTTGAGAACTATGTTTAGAAAGTTGAGACCTGGCTCTCTTAGGCATTTTCAAATGTTTAAGAAAATGTTAATAGCGTGTAATAGTCTAGCTCTGAAAAGAACTGTTGTTTAGCCCTGAAAAGAACTGTTGGTTAGCCCTGAAAAGAACTGTTGGTTAGCCCTGAAAAGAACTTTTGTTTAGCTCTGAGAAGAACTTTTGCGTAGGTGTAGTTTTAAGAACGAAATCTAAAAAAAATCGCACGAAAATTATTAGACTTCGCGCACGACCGCTGCGTAGGGAGCCGACCTCGCGACTGAGCCGCGCGGGTACCTTACTCATAGATCTAAACTCCCCTCCCGCACGCGCACCCCCGCCTTGGTGACGCCCACTTCGCAACGGGCCGTGCAGCAGAAATCGTAATATTTTAATTTCGCCATAACTTCAAAACCAAACGTCCAATTTTAATCATTCAAAGACCAAATATTATCTCCATAAACTGTTCTTAGTGATGAAATCATTTATTTTGATAAGGATTAATAGCATGAGTAAAATAAACGCGTTTAAATGTAGTCCAAAAAACATTCAAGATTTTTAAATAAAAAAATGGTTGCTGTGCCTCACTCGACATAGATGGGTATAGTGTGTCCCGGACTTTTTTGTAGATATTTATAAGATCTACAATTAATTAGAACATTTTATGGTTCTATCTTTTATAGTTTAGGCAGCGTACGCAAAATAAGTAACTTTTCTGGTTGATTTTTTACACCTTGTGTCCGAAAAACCCAAATATCTTACGGAACCCTATTTTTTTCCAAAATAAAATATAGCCTATGTTACTCGTGGATAATGTAGCTTTCGAATGGTGAAAGAATTTTTAAAATCGGTCCAGTAGTTTTTGAGCCTATTCAGTACAAACAAACAAACAAACATACAAACAAAGTTTTCCTCTTTATAATATTAGTGTAGAAAAGGTAAAGTATTTTTTTGTTTGTAGGAGGTAATCTCTGAAAGTTCTGGTCCGATTGCAAACCTTTTTTCACCGATAAAAAGCTGCTTTATTCTTGAGTGACATAGGCTATATTAAAGTATTCCATGCGCTATTCCAGGATGTGATCTACCCGTGTGCCACATTTCACCTAAATCCATTCAACCGTTCGAGCGTGAAGAAGTAGCAAATATACATGTACACTCACAAATCTTCGCTTTTATAATACTAGTTGCTACCAGTGGCTTCGCCCACGTGTCAGTAGAAAATTGTTCCGGTTAAACATGGGAGTATGTTCACTCGGGACAATTTTTAACCGACTTCTTCTACTGACATATACTCCCTCCCGAGATCCTCCGAGAACTCACAAACTTCCGCCTTTAAAATACTAGAATAGAATAGAATAGAATAGAATAGAATAGAATAGAATAGAATAGAATAGAATAGAATAGAATAGAATAGAATAGAATAGAATAGAATAGAATAGAATAGAATAGAATAGAATAGAATAGAATAGAATAGAATAGAATAGAATAGAATAGAATAGAATAGAATAGAATAGAATAGAATAGAATAGAATAGAATAGAATAGAATAGAATAGAATAGAATAGAATAGAATAGAATAGAATAGAATAGAATAGAATAGAATAGAATAGAATAGAATAGAATAGAATAGAATAGAATAGAATAGAATAGAATAGAATAGAATAGAATAGAATAGAATAGAATAGAATAGAATAGAATAGAATAGAATAGAATAGAATAGAATAGAATATAATAGAATAGAATAGAATATAATAGAATAGAATAGAATAGAATAGAATGAAACTTTATTGTACACCAAAATAGTAACAAACTTTTAAACTAACTTAATCTACGGGTACAATGGCCTAGTGTCATATCCTCCTTCTTTTCTCTCTTTATTTTGCACCTATAAAATTTACGTTTACCAAAATTATTTGTTTCTGATTTAACAACAAAATATACTACGGAATCCAACTTTCTGTACGTACCTAGGCACGCACTTGACTCGTTTCTCCATTTACTTAATGAATCGCAGGTAACTAAAAGTTACGAATGAAATTCTTGAAACCCTAACAACTTCAAGTATTTATCTTAGTTTGAAAAGTATTTCTAAGTAAAAAGAAATGGTTTACCTACTCAAAAATATTTTTACACGGAATTGTATGGACGTGTCCTTTTAAAAGAAGTATTTTTTTAAGGCAAAATTGGGCAAGTGCGGGTCGGACTCGTACACTGAGGGTTCCGTACAAACTTTCCCATGTAAATAGTTCTATTCCCGAATGGAGTCTTGTAGATTTTTCCGAATCATAACAACACTGTTTTCAGATTTATTCCTATATCTGTGCTATAAGACCTTGCTTTACGCCAAATTTCAGGATTCTAGGTCAACGGGAAGTACCCTATGAATTTTGATTCCCTTGAGAGTGTCGAAATATACGTTTCTTGTTACACAAACGGCAGTATTTTTTTTTCGTTAACCTAGAAGTTTAATTTTTTCACAGCTTCAAGGGACATGAGTCCGCAGACATGAGTATATGGTTTTAATTTCAACCTAATAAATCCTCGCGTTCCCGAGATGAAGGGTCTTGACAGAAAGACGACAGATAGAAAGATGGCCGGACAACAAAGTGATCCTATAAGGGTTCCGTTTTTTCCTTTTGAGGTACGGAACCCTAAAAAGACGATTTATTTAATTTCAAACTAGCTCCTGTAGGCGGTTTGACCCACGAGAACGTCGAAAATTATTCTAAGACAACATACTCACAGCAATGCCAGCGAAGGAGGCGGCCGAAAGAGTGAGGGAACGTTCATCCTCACGCCCCAGCCACCACGACAGGAGCTGCCCCAGGTGTCGAAAATCGCAGAGCGATCTCCGGCCACCGTAGGTGCGGGCTTGCAAACGACAAACCATGGGTAGTTCGCCGTCACTCATCCTATAAAGACCGTGACTGAGTTGTCGACGACGCATAGTGTTCCACGCGCGCCTCAAAGACATGGCCCAGCAGGGTCGATGACTGCTAGGGCCATGGGATCGGTTCTGAAAAGCATATACTCATGTTCCTGGAACGCAAAATGCAACTGAAGGAATATAGATGTTAGTATAGTCAGTAAAAGTCTGACACTCCCGCTCCAACCTAAGGCGGGAGAAGTTATAAGGTGTTTTTCCAAACCAGAAAAAAGAGTGATACATACTCGTATTATAATTACATATTTAAGTATTTTGTGGGCCAATATTCTCGCGGCCGATCACCCACCAGATGGCAGATCTCATTAAATCATTTTCGAAGTATTCCCTTATCGAATGTATACACAATAATATAATGCATCATGGGTAGTACGCCGTCCGATCGTCCGGTAACCGTCCGGACCGAGCCCAAGTTGTCAACGGTGCGTAGTATTCCACGCGCGCCTCAAGGAGATGTCAGCAAATCGTAGGAGCTCAGCAGGGTCGAAGCCTACTGGGGCTATGGGATAAGTGAAAGTGAACCACGGGGCCCTGAAATAAAGGCAAATAAGGAACAGGTGTGCGTTTTAGTCAGTAAAAGTCTGACACGCCCTCTCGCTCCGCCTAAGTGCGAGAGATGTCATTAGATGATTTCCCACCATAAAAAATGCTATAATGCATAATGTCTTCTTCTACACCAATATTTTAGTGTAGAGCCATCTCAGTAGTTACATTAGCTTTGCATACTCTTTGGTAGTTACCAGGCCACTCAAAAAGTTTTGGGAAAAAAAGTTTTTATGTTTATGGCACTGGCTACTTGTATTTATTTTGAAAATTTTGGTTATTTAAAAGTAAAAATACCATTGTTCGAATTTTGAATTTCCCTCCACATTTTTTCCGAGAGCCAAATCAAATTATCGTATTTCATTTAAAAATGGATCTGCATCGAGAACATTTTCATGCGATGATTTTCTACGATTTTAAATGTGGCCTAAAACCTGATGAGTGGTGGTTGATGGTTCGTACGCATGAAACTTTGTATAGAGGCTGGCGAAGAGTTCTTTGAAAAGATTTAATAAAACGTGCACTAACTTTTGACGTTTTATAAGTGCCCAAGTAGGCATATGTGAAATAAAAACTTTTGAATTTTTTAAAATATTTTAACACTTTATTTAAAACTTTCTGAGTGTTCCACCTCTTTTTGTACCTCTTTTTAAATATTTTATTATTCACACAATTCATTGATTGTTTCTTTGGATTTTCCCTACTCTGTAAGATTACTCATCTGTATTAAAATACCAAAAAAAAAAAAATGGAAAACAACGTGAGCACACACATGAATACCTATATGTTTAAGGGGTTTTTTGCTATCTGAAAGGCACAACCACGACTATAGTCTCGACATTGTCTGTCATTAAGAACGCTTTGTCATGTCCATCAGCCATTTTGGCATTTTATTCAGAAGTGGACAAAAGCCCATGGCCCATAGCACAGAATAGCTCTCGACTACCGCAACATTAACGCTGACTCCGCACTTTTATTGCCAACATAGATTTTTATTTTGTTTTCCTTTGTTAGTGCATTCTATCCTATTGATGCTTTATATCAAGCTGTTATTTCGTGCTGAAACATTTTTAGTTATTATCGGTGGTTCTATGCTGATGGAAAATTTATAACCTCCGTATAAAAACATTTTATAATTTTGGACTTGAACATAAAATATTTTTTGATACCCATCTACCAGAAAGGAGATACTATATTTTTTTACTGATTCAAATTATTATACTAATATTGTAAAGCTTCTCGTTCACACGGCTTGTAATAGAAGTCCTTGAATAGAACATGTCCATGTATTTTTCCCTTGATTAAGTTTCCAATTTTTACACGACCGAGCCCGCTGCAAAATCTATAAGATTTTGTCAAGAACTCTACCTATAAATGAAAGTCAAACGTCTGACTTATGTAGATACGAACATACTTACTATTTTGCTGACTATAAAATGACTGATGAATTCTTATAATAATAATAATAAATGTATTTATTGGAACATAACAATTTTTACAATATATAGAGCTCGTTAACAGCTACATTAGTTTAAAATAAAACTGTGTCGCAGCCATTAGCGCCCACCTCCTAGAGGATAGACTTCGGCGTTCCAGCTTAATTTATATACAAAAAAAAAAGACAACAAACAATGATAATATCTTAAAAGTTTAACAACCATTGTGACAACAAAACAGCATAAGAATTAATAATATTCCAGTTCTTCTGTCATGATATTATGTGGTATGGATATGGGTGGGTTTGTAAATGTGTGTGGTGTCTGAATGTGTGTGGTAAAAACCAGCGCCGTAGACTCATCGCATTTTGCGTGTGGTCACGGCATTATGCTGAGCGTTCGGCCGTTTTGCGCGGATGTGGCGCATATTATTATTTCTTTCACATAATATACTTATAATTTGTTAGTTCTAAATTTTTGGCTTGTTACGAGTATAATACATACATATTGTATTCCGTGTTGTATTTCGTGACAATAATGTTCGTTAATTTTCAAGTATTGCCATGCATCTAAGAAGTACAAAGTCTCCAACCAATAGTACTACAAGCATACGATTTAAACAAAAGCCCCTTTAATGAGCACAGTAACTCTGTCTCCAGCCCCTGGGATCGCAGGTTAACGTTTATATAAACAGGACCCTAAGCCAGTTAAAAGTTCAAACATAATAAACTCTAGCCACACTTACGGGAGAGCAGGTCTAGACTCACATTACCATTTCGAACTAAGTTACAAACACAAACTTAGATCCTACCTTAAATCCAGATTTAGACCAAAAACAGTTTCAAAGTTAGATTCACCTTGCGATTTACATTCAAGCGAACGACGTAGGTACATATTCACACAATTATCGTTATTCGTATTTTCGTGAAAAATTCCCTTTCCATGGTAACAAAAAAGAAAGAAAGAAAAGAAAAAAAGAAAAACATTTTATTTGCCGGAAAAGGCGCAAACTTATAATAAAAAAGAGAGAAAAATATATATATATATAAATAAAAAGTCAAATAGATGTTGTGGGTATTGGTGTCTCAGAGGTATCGTCAACAGGGATTTAATTTTGTGAAATTTAAATTTACTTTCACCGACATATTGGTTGTCTTAAAACACCTCAATTTCAGGTGAGGCTATTTACACGCCTTATCATAATTATTATTATTATTTAATTTAAAAGAGAGGGAGAGGTAGATCGCAAGTTACCTGGATGATAAAAATCTGGAAGGGCACGCAAAAGTCTGGTCTTACAGACGACTGTGCTTACGAGCGAAGTGTATGGTGCTGAAGGATTAAAAAAGCCGACCTAGCGTAATGGGAAGAGGCGAGGGCAAATAAGTTTTTCATGGATGACCTGGTTCATTCATGGTAATTTCCTCAAGGAAATTACCATGAATGAACGATAACACAGTAAACGATATAATAAGATGTAGTGACAGAAATATTAAGTGTGTGTTTCGTCAGGTTGGGAGAAGGAATGAGATGTAGTACCAAGAATTGCCAAACATAAATAAATCAATACTAGTCCTAATACGTATAGTTTTTAACAGTCGGGACCCATTAAAATAATCTAGACTAAAATCATTCCATCTAATATGGGTCCGGACCGTTACAAACTATATGTTGTAATGTTCAGGGTTCGAGACAAATCGAATGAAAGACGAACAAGGCAGGTACAATAATTTATGCACGTATTTCTAAACTAACTACATTAGAAAGTAAATCCACATTAAATAGAATTTTAAGAAACACAATCCTCAAACAGAAGGAATACAAAAGGTTACAGGTCGAGATCGAACCCGAAGCAAGTACATGTAAGTCCGCAAACTCTGTCTCCAAGCTAATCGTTCCTCATCAACTGTGGCGAATATGTTATTGGTAGCGTTACAGCAAATCGACAAGTCCGTTGTAATTCAAATAAGGTCGAAACCCTTGGTCAATGTCCGGGCAACAGGGGCGTTTCCGCGAGCCCGTTTCCTCAACTACTCGCACTCAAATGTACATCCACTCAGTACACCACTGATATATAGCACGTATCACGTTAGGTATATTCCAATAAAATGACTCAATTAGCATAAGTAAAATAATAATCTGGTTCGGCTTAACCCCGATCGTTCGAGTCCCTTTGTTCAATTTCTTTATCATCTTACTGGCCGCGGTATCACTAATTTCCCGCCACCGTCACTTGTCAAATAATAAGTGATGTTCATAGCATGCAGTGACTCGGGACGCCGGCGCAAGGTAGAAGCGAGCCCACCCGCCCTTCATACCTGCGGTGTGAAAGAGACGGGCTCCAATAATTCATCCTACTCTACGTGGACACCGTTTAACTGATAGCAGAGCTGACCAACCGACAACGTCACCCAAGTACGTAGAATTGTAAGGGCGCCTACACACTAGCTGAACTTATATTTACATAGAAATCTTCTGATCCACGATAAGTATGATACGATCACCAACCGAACCACATAACCGTGGAGGAAGCCAACCGGATCTTTCCAAGATTAATACTGAAGAATTTAGATTGGCACAGGTTACTTTACGGAAGAGAAAAGAACCCGAAAAGGAGGGCCTGAAGGCGGATTTCGCCGATTTCCGGAAAGAAATAATGGACACTCTTAATGGTTTTGTTGAAACACAAAAGGAAATCCTCAACAAAATATCAGATGATGTAACAGTTATTAAGGATGAAATGAAAAGCCTTCAGTCTATCACGAGAGAACTTGTGTCAGAACAAAATCGGATAAAATCAGATATAGTAGACCTGAAACTTGCTAGCGCTGCTACTAATACAAAAGTTGATAACATTGAAACTGACTTGAGAAACCTAAAAACAGCTCCACCAGCAGAGCTAGAATTTGAGTGCCTCACCTGTGAAGATGTCGTTTCTGAGCTGCATGAAAGAGAGCTTAGGAGCAAAAATATAATTATAGTGGGAATACCTGAAGCAAAAAACGACAGTAAGGAGGAACGAGCTGCTTCTGACAGTGCAGAGGTCAACAAAATTATTAAAACTATTTTTCCTGAGTGCCCTGAGCCTGTTAAAATTCACCGCCTTGGCTACTTTAAACCAGAAAAGATTCGTCATATTAAAGTCTATTTATCATCTCAAGAAAATGCGAAAGTGATACTTCGTAAAAAATCTATCTACAAAAACGAAACTGTTAAAATATACTCGGATCAAACCCCTTACCAACAAAAATTCATGAAAAAATTAACAGAAGAACTACAAAACCGAATACAAAGTGGTGAGAAAGATCTCTTAATAAAATACGTTAATAATACACCTAAAATAATACACAAGCCATCAAAAAACTAACTGAAACCGTACAAATACAATCGAACACTGGACAAGATAAAATAACATATGAAATTGCTAGCAACTACGATAACCTAGGCACAAGTCAAACATCACTAAGATTTTTATATGCAAATATCCGTAGCTTGGTAAAACCTGGCAAAATAGACGAGCTTAACTGTATACTGGCAACAATTAAAAACATTAACGTAGTCGTACTAGTAGAGACATGGATTAAAAACGAAACAGAAGCTAAAAGCCTACGACTACCCAACTACAAACATTACTATAACTTCAGAACACAGTCAAGAGGAGGCGGAGTCTCAATATTTGTTCACAAAAACATAAAACATGAGTTTATAAGCGATAAATGCGAAGATGACAACCACTTTATATGGGTGCATCTAGAAAAATTTTCTCTCGACATTGGCGCAATATATAAACCAGAAAGAACCAATTCGAAAAAGTTCCTTGAGACCTTTTCGGATGAACTCCAGAAACGGAAACGAACAATTATATTTGGAGATTTTAACTACAACCTGCTTGTGCCGAACCGATCTACCTCGGAATATAAGGATGCGCTCGTGGAACAGGGATACACCATATTGAATAAAATTGATGTTAATTACTGCACAAGGGAAACTTCAACCACAAAGAGTATATTGGATCATGTATGTACCAGCCTCAAAGATCATAAAATACATCTAGCTATTGTCGAATCTGCCATGTCTGATCACAAGCAGATTTTCTTAGAAGTCGAGAGGTATAAGCCTGAGCCTATTAAAAAGGTGAAATTTCAAGCTATATCATACACAAACTTATATAAAACTGTAGAAGACCTAGACTATAATAGCATCGGGGAGGAATATACCAGATTAGAGGAAGCAATCCAGTCAGCAATCAACAAAAATAAAACAGTTAAAAGTAAAATACTAAACCCTCCAAGGACAGATTGGATAAATAAGGACATAATTAATCAAATAGACAAGAGAAATGAATTGTGGAGAATTTACAAGAACAATCCAAATAACCGAGAATCGGAAGAAGCATTTAAAAAAGAGAGAAACAAAGTTTTTGAGAATATTCAAGCGACAAAAAGTAAATTTTATCATAAATCTTTCAAAGAATGCGAGCGTAAGCCCCTCAAGATGTGGCAGTTGATAAATAGTTTATCTAATAATAAATTAAAGAAAAGTGTTGCTCCCTCCAAATTACAATCATCTACAGGGCTGATTACTGACGAGAAGGAAATATGTGAGTGTTTTAATGATTACTTCTCTAGTGTAGGTACACTCCTAGCTAATCAGATACCTGCTAAATATCACAATAATCAGACTAACACTATCACCCCAAACAAAGCCGTAGATGCGGCAACACTTTCTCAGATAGCTCCAGCTACGGCTGACGAGATTGGGAAAATAATTGATGACCTGAATGCAAATACCAGTACAGGTTTGGACGGTATTAGCGTTAAAACACTCAAATGTATAAAAAATCTCATATTGGCTAGTCTAACTCAATGTGTCAACAAATGCTTGAGTGAAGGTCACTTCCCTGACACATTAAAGTACGCCAAAGTTACCCCTATTTTTAAGGCTGGCTCCAAACTGTCCCCGGGAAATTATAGACCTATTTCGGTCTTGCCTGTACTGTCTAAAGTTTTTGAGAAACTGTTGCACAATCGGCTCAGTCTATATTTAAATTCGTTTAACTATCTTTCTCAACGACAGTATGGCTTCAGACCAAAGTCCAATACCCTTTCAGCAGCAACAGACTTAATCACAAGTCTTAAAACTAACATAGACAAGAAACACATTGCTTTAGGGATCTTTATTGACCTAAAAAAGGCGTTTGATACTGTTAGCCATAGCCTGTTAATGAATAAACTTGCCTCGATCGGTATAACTGGAAATGCTTTGAAAATTTTGGAATCGTATCTTCAGGGGCGCCGACAGGTTGTTAAAATCGGTGACAATGTTAGCGCGCCTAAGGATATCAATTGCGGCGTGCCCCAAGGCTCAATTTGTGGTCCCCTTTTGTTCCTAATCTACATTAATAATATAGACAAGATAGGCTTGAAGGGGCATATTTCTTTATATGCTGATGACACTTGCCTTTTTTATTTCGGTCATTCAATTGACTCAATAATACAGGACGCACAAGAAGATCTTATAATCTTGGAAAGATGGTTTCTAAATAACCTGTTAACTATCAATACATCCAAAACCAACTACATGATATTTGCAGCTAAAAACAAAAAAATCTCAGATCACAAACCTCTTAGTATTAATGGAGTCAATTTAAATAAAGTTAATGAAGAAAAATATCTCGGACTTATTCTGGATAATCAACTTACATGGAAACCACATATAGAAAAAACCCGTTCTAAAATACTGAGCCTAACGGGGGCGTTACGTCAAATTGTGAGATGCTTTCCTCTAAAAGTCCGCCACACTATTTATAATTCGTTGGTGAAACCGCATATCGAATATCTTATAGAACTGTGGGGTTCAGCAGCTAAAACCAACCTAGAAAAGCTACAAAGAGCGCAAAACAGAATTATAAAAGTCCTATTTCACTACCATTATTTGACCCCTACACACAAAATTTACAAAGAAACTAAGCTCTTTAACATTTCTGACATATGTTTTTATAACACATGTATTTTAGTTCGCAAAATTCTTTCCAAAGACTTACACACACAAATCACACTCACAAAAAATTTACAAGTGCGAAAACGTTTTCTGAGGCGAGCACAAGACTTACACATACCTAGTACTAGAACTAACTATGGAAAAAAAACAATAATACATGAGGGAGCAAAACTTTATAACTCGTTACCTAAAGATATTAAAAATACACAATCGTTATTACTATTTAAAAAACTACTAAAATGCCACATCTTAAAAGGTCATAAAAGAATTAATTAAACTAAGTAATAAAATTTTTTGTTCCTAGTGTAAACGTGTCCTTAGATTTCAAACATAAAAACAAAGCTAACGAGTTACCGCACATCGAGCGCGTCAACGCGCCGTACGGCGGTAGATAATACAATTTTTTTATCAATTACCTTCTTACTTCATATTAAATGTAAACACTAAGATCCTGCTACTCCTGGACAACAAAAAAAAAAATGTTATCAAGTAATATTAAGTATTTATTTCTGTACAAGTGATTTGTAATCTTTAGAAATAAATGAATTCAAACCGTAAACCGTAAACCGTAAGTTGCGAGCCTAGTGACGCCATCTATTTTAAAATTATCGAACTCGATTCTCGATCATTACAATATCCCCTCTCCTCTAAAGAATCCAACCGGATTCAGACATAACGTTTAAGGTCACACGAATGCCATTTTCCCAAATCTTTGCCCCTGAAATTTTTTAATTTGTATGTGTCACTTGACATCTTCTCTGTTATGACTGCTTTTTCAAACTTTGGGGCCAATTTGGACATAAAGGTATTGCCCGCATTAGATAGGAGTTTAGTGCGTTTCCAAACAATATCACCAACTTTGTAGTCGCAAACACGACGTCTCTTGTTGTACTGTTTACTGTTAGTCTCATGTGATTGCCGTATTCTCTCACAGACTTCCTCATATATTTTACTTCTAAATACTATGTTTCTTTCAAAGTTTTCTTGGTCGAAGTTGATCGGTTCGTCAGATTCGAAACTATAGGGTTTCGAGCCATGGATGGTTGTCTCGCGACCAAAGAACAAAAAGGCTGGAGTTTTCCCCGTCACTTCGTGTACCGATGTCCGGATTGCATGTCCTATGTGAGGTATATACTTGTCCCATTCTTTGTGATTATTTTCAACATAGGAAGCTATAGCCGAACCAATGACTTTATTTACCCGCTCAGTGGGGTTGGCCTGAGGATGATAGTAGGGGGTGTACCATAATTTCACACCGTACCCTGAGACCAGATCTTTAAACTGATTGGATACAAATTGCTTTCCATTATCACAAACTATTACACTAGGGGTCCCATACATTAAAAATATCTGTTCTTCCAGTATTTGAGATATAGTTGATGACTTTCCGTTCCTGAGTGGGTAAAGAAAACAGAATTTACTGAACCAACACGTTATGACCAGTAGCATAGTATTGCCATGTTTCGATTTCGGAAAAGGCCCCATTAAATCCATGGATATGATCTATCTATCTATCTATTCATGTACGGTTTCCGCACTTAGTCCTGTGTGGACCATTGTACGTGGGCCATAGCGGCCACAACCTAAGGTGGGCTTATTCCAACCAGCCCACCTCTCTCCAAAAATAGATAAGGCCTCTTAGGTTTTTCAGGGCATCAATAAGGGAGTTCGGGGATCCTAAGGTTCGTGTGCGTATTTCAGTGACACCTGTGCAGTCCAGGAGCACATGTGCAATTGTCTCCTCCCCCTCCAAACATGCTCTGCACAAGGGACTGTCTGTGATGCCTATCGTGTGAAGGTGTTTATTCAGTGTGCAGTGTCCGGTGATGGTCCCCGTCACCAGGCGCAGGCCGCCTCTGTCCAGTCTTATGAGTTTTTTGGTGAGGGCTTTATTGAGATGTGGTAGGGCCTCCTTGGCCTGCCTGCATCCCGGTGTCAAGGACCACCAGCGTTCTGCTTGTATATGCGTGTGTTCACGTAGCCAACTACGCAGCTGACCAAAGGGGACCGGCACAATTGGTTCGGGCCCGAAGGCCATCGCTCCAGATCCTCTCCTGGCCAGTTCGTCCGCCGCGTCGTTGCCCAGTGAGCCGCTATGTCCTTTAATCCACTGTAGTGTCACCGTGTTGCGTTTCGGCACTGTGACACTTTCCAGTGCTGAGTGGCATTCTTGTATAATTTTCGAGGTGGTAGAGTTTTTGCCTAGGGATTGTATGACTGAAGCACTATCGGAGAGTATCCGAATGTGTGTGTCCGTTACATTCCTAGTTTCTATGGCGTGGGCCGCTAGGATTATACCAACACATTCCGCCTGGTAGACGGTGTTGAATTCTCCCAGCGTTCTGGATATTCTGATATTGAGGTCGTTGGAGAAGACTCCAACTCCCGTGCCAGCATCTGTCTTTGATCCATCCGTGTAGACTCTCAGTTCAGCTGGGCCTGAGTAGTCGTGCTCTTCTTCTGTTAGTTGAATATTGAAATTCTTTTGGAAATGATACGTCTTTGGAGCTTTGTCGGTAGGTGCTGCCATCATAGGCTGTCGTTTGATGGCGTCTTCCATTATGCGTATGTGTTTGATTCTGGAATCTTTACTCAGGGTGCCCGATGCGCTGAGCCTGAAGGCCGCTGAGGCCGCCTCCTCCTGCACTATTAGATGCAGTGGGGGCAGTCCCAGCATCGCTTGCAGGGCAGCCGTGGGTGTGGTTCTCATGCTGCTAGTGATCGCTACGCAAGCGAGTCGTTGCAGTTTTTCAAGATCTTTTTGTGCTGTGCTCAGTTCGGTCCTGGGCCACCAAACTAGGGAGCCATATGTGATTATTGGTCTAATAACAGAGGTGTATAGCCAGTGAGTGATCCTTGGGGCTATGCCCCAGCTGCGGCCTAACATGCGCTTACACTGCCACATAGATATACTGGCTTTTTTGGTGATGTACTCAGTATGTTTTGCCCAATTCAGCTGTTTGTCCAGGTAGACGCCCAGGTACTTGACTTCAGTTGACAGGCTAAGGGTAGTTCCAAAGAAACGTGGTAGCTGTAGTGCTGCCAATTTCCTTTTTTTGGTGAAAAGTGCTAATTCAGTTTTAGTGGGGTTCACAGTCAGTTGGTGTTCCTTACACCAGTCCTCTACTATTTTCAAGGCCTGTCGCATAAGGTTGCATAGTGTATTTTCGTGAGTGCCATTTATTATAATGGTTATATCGTCGGCATATCCTACGGCGAAGTAACCTTTGGTGTTAAGTCTTTTAACTAAATCATCTGCAACTAAGTTCCATAGTAAAGGCGAGAGGACACCCCCTTGGGGACAACCCTTCGACACCATGGCCCTTGTAGTGTTATTTATATTTGCTTGTACTGCTCTAAGTCTGAGCATATTTGTGATCCAGCCACTCAAGGTCGGGTCAACACCGTGACTTTCGAGTGCTGTGCTGATGCTTCGGAACATAGTCTTATCGAAAGCTCCTTCGATGTCTATGAAGACTGCTAACGAAGAGCCTTTGTGATTTATAGCGCATTCAATCTTTGAGATCACGCTATGTAGTGCAGATTCTGTTGATTTACCTGTTGAGTAGGCATGTTGCTGCTTGTGGAGCGGTCTCTCCAAGAGAGGTCCGTCCCGGATATATCTGTCGCAAAGCCTTTCCAGGGTTTTCAGTAGGAAGGATGTCAAGCTTATGGGCCTGTACGCCTTGGGTTGTGTATAGTCAGTTTTGCCGGGTTTCGGGATGAAAATAACTTTCACCTCACGCCATGTGTGTGGTACATATCTGTGTGCTATGCAGGCACGGTATATCACCAGCAGCCACTGCACTAAGGAGTGTTCTCCCCACTGCAGTAGCGCCGGAAAGACACCGTCTAGTCCTGGTGACTTGTACGGTTGGAAGGTCCTGATGGCCCATTTAATTCGGTCTTCTGTCACTATGTTATGTGCTCTGGACCAGTCAAGATCCGTTGGGGTCTGTTCCGGTGCGCTCGACCACGTCCTGTCCTCAAGTAGGTTGCAGTCCGGGAAATGCGTTTCCAGTAGGACCTTACTGGTCTCATGGTCTGTTAGTGTGTAGCTGTTGTCTGGTTTTTTCAGCGCACCAAGGGTACGTTCCTGGTCAATTGACAGGATTTTCCTGACCCGTGCTGCTTCAGTGTTGGATTCAATGCTTTCGCAGAAATTGCGCCAGGCGGAGTTCCTGGCGGTCCTAACTGCTTTCTTATATCTGTATTGAGTTTCTTTGTATTGTTCCCAGTCCTCTGGAAGTCTTGAGTTTTTGGCTCTGTTAAATTGTTTGCGTAATGCATTTCTGAGTTTGCCAAGCTCTGCGTTCCACCAGGGGTTTCCTTTTCCCTTGATGTGTGGGGAGCTTAGTTGACAGTTTGTGTGGTATGCTTTGATTATGTTGTCTGTGAGTTTTGTCACGGTGTTATCCAATTCTACGGAGTCAGTTATTTGATTTACGGGTCTTTGTTCCCTGGCTAGTAGGGAAGTTAAGTGGTGTTTATATTCAGGTACATTTGTACGGCGAGGATTGCGCCGTGGTTCTGGGTTTTTTGTAATGGCTGCCAGAGAGAAACATATTCTTCTGTGGTCAGAGCAAGAGGGTTCATTTGATACGCGCCAGTTAGAGATTAAGTTTGTCGCGTTTTCTGTAGCTAAAGTCAGGTCTATGATCGTTTGTCCGCGGACCGTGACCCAAGTGGGTTCCGTGCCTCGGTTCACGATGTTAAGGTTAGTGGAGAATAAGTATGTGGATAGTGACTCACCCCTGGTGTTTGATACTTCACTACCCCATAGTGGGTGATGCGCGTTTGAGTCGGTGCAGATGATCAGGTCCAGGTTGGCGTTTTCGCAGTGTTGAACCAGATCAGTCAGTTCTTTTGGTGGGCAGCTTTCGTCGTCGCCAGGCATGTAGGACGAGGCTAGTACTAGATTCGGGGTATCATTACCAATCTGGAGCCTGATTGCTGTCAGGTCTCTGGAACAGAATTGGGTTAGTGGTGTGATCGGTATATCTTGGGGTATGTAAATGCAAGTTCGAGGTTTATCTATATTATATGTATTTGATATCAGTTTACCTCCAATGTTTCCAAGTCCGCATATCTTGTCATTTCTGACCCACGGCTCTTGGATCATTGCTATGGTTCGGGGTTTGGTCTCCAGCACCCTGCGTAAAGTAGCTGTGGCAGTTTGACTGTGCTGAAGGTTGGTCTGGATGATCGGGATTGGGTTTGGTGTGGTCGACGACGGCGTCGGAATGGAGTTAGGAAGAGGTGGAGCCATCGGAAAGTGTTTCTCCCTCCTCCATCCTTCGCCAGTCATCAGTGGGTGAGGACGCCAACAGCTGCGCCGTCCATCCGGGGGATGCAGGTGCCTTATCGGCATCGGCGTCAGCCATGGCTGCTCGGGCCATTTCTTCCTCGAGCGTGTCCATGTCCTTGTCGGTGTCATTTGTCTCCGTCTTGGTCAGTTCAGTGCTGTCTTCAGTTTTGGGATGGGTCTGGGGGTAGAAGCGAACGTATATCGAACCCAGAAGGTACGATATACGTCGCTCCCGACCCAAGACCTTGTCAACTTCATCGGTGGGTATACCCAGGGTCAGATATGTCCCAAAGTTATCCCCACCGACTTTGGTTGCCCTGTATAGCGACCACCTCCCAATGTCGTACCAAGCATTCTGACGGATCAGAAGGCTCTGGAGCAGCGCAATGTCCCCATTGAACCTGGGAACAAAGAGCGCCGCTCGGACACGGGTCGGCACGTCGGACTGTCTCATGACTGTCAGTGTCTGGTCGGTGTTAGGGAGTTTCAGCAACGGTGTGTTCAGTGTCAACCAAGTCAGGGCATTGTCGTCCTCACACCACATCTGCACGGTGCCGTCCGTCACCCGAGGGTAACCTCGGAAGGCCGGGAGTGGTTTCGTGGGGTCTGACATGATCAGGAGTTTTTCTAGTTCCGATTTGACGTAAGTCGCCTCGTCACTCGTCAGGTCTCTCGAGGGGGGAGGGAAGCAGATCGCTACGGCCAACCGCGCCGGAATATCCTTCGTGGCCCGCGCGTATGTTCTCTGCTCCCCTTGAGCGGTCTGGGTCCTCACCCGTTTCGGATCCCCCTGCAGTGCGCTCGGTGAGGCCGAGTCGTCCGGGCGATCTCTCTTCGCCGCCCCTGAGCCGCTTGGCCCAGGTTGTGGCTTAGAGGTACCCGGCGTAGTGCGCCCTGCTGGGATCCGAAACTGGCGATTAGTCCCAGCCCGTTTCCCCCTCTTCTTCATGTGCTGTCTGTCAGTTCGGTCCTGGGTCTGGTCAGTGGTTTCGGCGGATTCCGCTGCCAGCGAAGGCTTTTCGCGTCGGGTGACCCCGTCGCGTACTTGCCCCCGCTCGCGTGTTTCCGCGTCCGGCCTTTTTCCGTGTTGGGTTTCCCCTTCACGTACTGCGGGCTGGTCGCGTACTCCGGCAGTTTCCGCGTCCGGCCTTTTTCCGCGCTGGGCGAACCCTTCGCGTAATTCGGGCTGGTCGCGTATTCCTGCTGAGCTAGCCACCTGCACATCGCGCTGGCCGAGGCCTGCGCGGATCTTGCGCATGCGGTTGCTCAACTCCCTCTCCCTAATACGGATTTTTTCGCGCTTAGAGGAAAGCAAGCGTACTTCGTCCGCTGGGATTGGGGTGAACCCACCTGAGCCATCAACTTTTCCCGAACCTAGTTCTGGGTCAGCGTCTCTCAGTCTAGCCTCGGTCTTCGCGCGCTGTCGTGCTAATGCACGCAGTTCGTCACCGAGGCTGGTCAGTTGGGCTTTGTCCGTGTCGTTGTCAGGGTTATGCGTTACGCTGTTCCTAACGATGCTCTGTTGCCAGGCACTCGTGGACGGTAAGCTCAGTGTCGGTCTGATCGGTGCTTGCGCACCAGTCATGTCAGGGTCAGTAGGCGCAAAAATAGCGTCCGGTGGAGTCGGCTCTGGCGCTGTAGAGATAGCAGCCTGGTCTGTGCGGGGTAGGGGCGCTGTCGAAACTGCAGCCTGGTCTGTGCGGGTTAAGGGCGCTGTCGAGACAGCAGCCTGGTCTGTGCAGGATAGTGGCGCTGAGGCAGCAGCCGGTCGCGCTGAAGGCGCGACCTCAAAAAGCAGAGAGGTGCCCCCTCCCAGAATACGATGGGGGCTGACCGACGAGTCGGCATGGGATTCCCCGGCTTGGCCGGGACCCACCTGGGTAGTTTTTTTATCTACCTGCTTTTTCATTTTTGAAGATTTGGTGGGCTTTTTTGGAACCGAGGTTGCCCGTCCTCTGGATCGATAGGATGGCGGGATGAAAGGAGGGAGTGAGTTTGGGGTATAGGAAGACGGGAAAATAGGGGGTATCGGGTTACCCCTAGCCTGGGATTTGGCTTCGGGGAACTTCTCTTGTCCGGAGCCTCACCCGAGGCACTCCGGAAGGGGATCAACCTCAAGCAGTCAGGAAGCGGTCCCCAAGCCGGAGCTGGGCTATCCGCAACCTGCCCACCCGCTCGGTTGCATGAGAAGAAGTGCCTGGCGGTCCGTGACGGCCCGCCATGTTGGTACGTGTACCGCCATGTCAGGTCGCCACAGCCAGCCCCGAGTTGAGCCATGGATATGATTTGAAAGGGTTCTGTTACTTTACGTTGCTTTCCCATCAAACCAGATAACCTACTTTGCGAGTGTTTGTATTTTGCACACACCTCACATTTCCGTACATAGTTTTTCATGTCCTGGATTAATGTCGGCCAAAAATATTTTTGTCTTGCGCGATTGACCGATTTTTTAACACCAAAATGAGCAGACGCGGGGTCGTCATGGCATTCCTTTAGAATTGTTTGACGTAGCTTTTCAGGAATCACAAGTTTCCAACTGTCATTTTCATTAGGAAATTGTTTCAATTTCATATATTTCCACAGTTGTCCTTGACTAACTTCCCAATCAGGGTCGTTTTTCTTAGCCAGAACCAAATCCTCTTTCGATTTATACCACTCATCTTTATCCTCTGGTTTTATTTCTAGTATGTTAATTTCTTCTATAGTCGCCCTTGACAAGGCATCTGGTACAGTGTTGTATTTACCTTTGCGATGAACTATTTCGTAGTCGAATTGTTGCAAGCGCATAGCCCATCTTGCTAAACGCCCATGAGGGTCCTTATTACGGTGTAGCCACTGAAGGGCACTATGGTCTGTAATAACCTTAAAATGACTCCCCTCAATATATGGCCGAAATTGTTCTACTGCATGCAAAACGCTTAAAAGTTCTCTCTCCGACGCTGAGTACTTGCATTCCCTTTCTGACAGTTTTCTGCTTGTGTAAGCAATAGGAACCTCCAGATCGTTAACTATCTGAATTAACACTCCACCAGTACCCTTGTTTGAAGCGTCACATTGGATGGAAAAGGGTTTTGTGAAGTCCGGCACTCTCAACACTGGTGTAGAAGTGAGGGCAGTTTTTAGACTTAAGAAGGAATTTTCAGCTTCTTTGTTCCAAACAATTCGTTTTGCCTTCTTGCCTCCCTTAGTTAATTCATGAAGCGGAGCTGCGACGATGGCAAAATTTTCTACAAAGCGCCTGTACCAACTAGCTAGGCCAATGAATCGCTTTAGTTCCGTGTAGGTTGTTGGTCTAGGATATTCCAAGATAGCTTTCACTTTGTCTGGATCCGTACGTAGTCCTTCCTTATCCACAATATAACCTAAGTACTTTAAGGACGATCTTGCAAATACGCATTTCTCAAGGTTGATTGTCAATCCAGCTTCCTTAAGCTGATTTTTTACATATGACAATGACAATAAATGGCTGTCAAAGTCGTCATTACTTATGACAATGTCATCTAAATAAGTAAACACCTTCCCTTCAAATTCCGGCGCGAACAACCTATCCATCAACCGTTGTTGTGTCTGAGATGCATTACTCAATCCAAACGGCATGACCTTGAACTGATAATGTCCTTTTCCAGGGAGACCAAAAGCCGTCTTCTCCCTGCTTGTTTCTTCTAGCGGTATCTGCGAGAACGCAGATCGTAGGTCAATAGTTGACAGGAATCGTGCGTTTTTTAGACTGTCTAAGATGGTGGTAACCCTAGGCAAAGGGTAAGAGTCTTTTACGGTTACCTTATTTAACTGGCGACTGTCGAGACACAGTCGATTCTTACCAGAAGATTTCTTCACCAGTAATACAGGAGAACGCCATGAGCTAAACGACGGCTCAATAACGTCATTGTCCAGCATGTCTTGGATTTCCTTCTCGAGTTCTGCCATAATTGGAGGGGCAAAGGGGTACTGCCTTTGTTTGATGGGTAAGCTGTTTCCGGTATCAATCCTATGCTCGATCAACGATGTTCTTCCTAAACCTTTACCAATCTCTTCTGCCATTTCCTCTAACAGTTTGTCCAGACACTCTTTCTGTTCTACAGTAAGTTCATCACGTGAGATTACAGGTTGTGAGACCTTAATTTCCGTAATGTCCGCTATCAATTTTCCAGCTCCGATGGCCAAATCAAACAGCTCAAAGAAATTCATACCCAGAATAATATCATGTTTTAAACTGTCCATGATATAAAAATCTACTACTTTATATTTTCCCGTAAACTCAATAGGTAAGTGAACAATGGAATCAATTGCATGGTGCGTGCCATCAGCCGTCGAGATCATTTCTTTGTCAACTTTATGTCTTGAGAATCCCAAGTCAAAAACTTTCATCGCAAATCTCCGCGAAATCACTGAGGCAGTAGCTCCTGAATCCAATAAACCTACAAATGGTTGATTTAAAATTTTGATATCAGCATAATAACGATTATCCTGACTAAACTTAGTGATATTGCAAATCTTACCTGTTTTAAAAACATTCGAGATTGTATGTAACCATTGCTGCCAGTCCTCTGAGGTAGTGTGACCTAGATTTTTGGAGTCCGATCGGCCGGCATCGACTCCGAATTGTCGTTTCCCTTATCGGTGGTATTGCAGAAGCATTTACTTGTCGTTTGTCCGAAACGACCACAACGGTAACAAAACAGTCTTTGCTTTGGTAATTTACAGTCCCTAAAACGATGTCCAGTAGCTCTGCAGTTCCAGCATTTCGTTAGAACTCCTTTCTTATCATCTATGGCAGCTAGCTCAGACTTATTTTCATTTCTTGATAATTTTGAGATATTTCCCTGATAAGCTAAATCTCTTTCCAGCGAGTGCTGACTAAGTGAAGGTTCCTTGAAATTGTCACAGCTTAACTTAGTGCGTTCAATTATTCGTAGCACTGAAGTTAATTCTCTCACTGAATCGAACGTGTCTCGACATATGACTTTTTGAAAGTAAGGCTGTAAATTTCTTCTAAGTATCAGTAATTTTTGTGTTTCTGGGATAGGTGTCGGTAATCTGTTAAACATATTCTGCATAATAGCTATATAAACTAAAACGCTTTCTTGGTTACTTTGAGTCCTCCGTTTGATCTCTTCCAGTAACTCCTCCTGGTAGTAAGGATGCTGAAACGTATCTAATAAAAGCGTTACTAACTGAGACCAATCATCTACTATGCCTTTATTGGCCCTAAACCATATCAACGCATCCTCTTCAAAGAAGTCTATAGCATACCGAAATAAATCCTCATCAGTAGCATTCCGTGCTTCTTTAAGTTCCTCAATCCTTTCCAAGAACGCGTTCACACTTATCGGACCCTTCCCAGTGAATTTTACACCCCAATCTTTAATCGGAACTAACTTTTGTTTATGGAACCCACTGTCAAACGTGGAGGATCTTTGCAAGTAAGGATGACGCGAGGAACAACTGGGTCTCTCTAAAGCGGTATCAGCACTGTTGGGTAGGAAAGCTTTCCCTGGGTTCTGGCACTTCTCCAATTGTCCTATTATTCGTATGGCCTCTTCGCCCAGCGACTTCTGTAGAATGTCTTTCTCATGTTCTGAAATCATGCCATCTTCCTCATATTCTTCCTGCTCCAGTTTCTTCAAGGATGACAAGGTATCTTGGATATTCTTTAACAATGTCAGGTGCTTCTCAATACCTCCGGTCTCAGTGGGTATAATAAGCTTAGCACGATTCGATAAGTGTGTCAAACGAGAGTGTATGCGTCTAATAAAGGAACTTTCAGGACTTTGCGAAACTTCAGATATAAGTGAAGTTATCGCTGACAACTTCTTTTCACAAATTAATATTTCACTACCCGGATTATCAACGCAGGATCTAGGAACCTTAAATGAGATGGATGACTCACCTGACAGTTCACGAACTAAGATTTCCCTTAAAAATTTCCGCATAGTCGCCACAGTTTTACAATCCAATATCCCACGACAAGCCAACTCAAACTCAAGCTCATCTTTATGCAGTGCATTAACATCCATGGCTAGATAGAAGATTGAATGTCAATAAACAGAATTAAAAGTGAAATATACCTACTTATAAAAGGATACAATATAAAAAGTTTCTGATTTAAATTATCTTGAAACCACAAAAATTGTATGATCTCTAAAATTGCTATTGCCTCGGTTGTTACCAACGATTAACAAAAAAATAAAATGCGTAACAATGACCGTTATTCAACTTTGAACATCTTTCATTCAGTTAACCCGTAGGCGCCAATGTAATGTTCAGGGTTCGAGACAAATCGAATGAAAGACGAACAAGGCAGGTACAATAATTTATGCACGTATTTCTAAACTAACTACATTAGAAAGTAAATCCACATTAAATAGAATTTTAAGAAACACAATCCTCAAACAGAAGGAATACAAAAGGTTACAGGTCGAGATCGAACCCGAAGCAAGTACATGTAAGTCCGCAAACTCTGTCTCCAAGCTAATCGTTCCTCATCAACTGTGGCGAATATGTTATTGGTAGCGTTACAGCAAATCGACAAGTCCGTTGTAATTCAAATAAGGTCGAAACCCTTGGTCAATGTCCGGGCAACAGGGGCGTTTCCGCGAGCCCGTTTCCTCAACTACTCGCACTCAAATGTACATCCACTCAGTACACCACTGATATATAGCACGTATCACGTTAGGTATATTCCAATAAAATGACTCAATTAGCATAAGTAAAATAATAATCTGGTTCGGCTTAACCCCGATCGTTCGAGTCCCTTTGTTCAATTTCTTTATCATCTTACTGGCCGCGGTATCACTAATTTCCCGCCACCGTCACTTGTCAAATAATAAGTGATGTTCATATGAAGTTGCGAGCCTAGTGACGCCATCTATTTTAAAATTATCGAACTCGATTCTCGATCATTACAATGTATTAGGATATAATATTTGTTTTTAAATGAATGCAATTAAATTGGTATCTACGCTACTGGACTTGTAGAATAGATGGTCGTTGCGCCTGAGAGGTTTTGGAGTGGCAATTGCGTATCGGAATACACAGTGTTGGAAGTCCACCTACAAGGAAGACCGGTGACCTGGTAAGGTTCCGGGAAACCGATCGATGTGTGATGCAGTGGTTACTCCTGTAGAAAAACTGCGTGAATTAGAGTTACATAACTCTTTTTAAGCTGTCTAACATTTGTTTTTAATTACATTCGACATCCAAGGTCAGAATATAGTATTCATGATGAACTTCAAAAGTCCGTCATTTAAACGCATCTCTGCATGTGATTCGTGTCTGAATTCATACTTGTGACATTTAGATTCTGAAGCAATTTTACTCTTTATGTCCACATCTAGAATACTAGAACGAATACGAACTGTATGTTACCCATCATAAATCCGGCCGTTTGCAGGAATCAATGGTCGCTTTCCTCTAATGATTTCAATTATACAGAACTTCAGCTTACAATCTCAATTTGAAAGGGAATGAGATAATTTTTCTACAACCAGTAATGACGCTGAATGGCTCGGGTTTAAGACTTCGAATCTAACTTCCAAACAATGGTGATTTCATAGGCTTAAATAGCGATTGGAGGAATCAAACGCCCGTTTAGATGGAGGAACGAAAACATAAACATGAACTGAGTACGATTTGAAACGGCGGCGTTTGACCCAAATATTAAAAGATATTTAGGAGTGTCATCACACTTTGCTTTATAGAAGGACACTTGCTACAACTGTTTGTTCCATTTAGATAGTTTATCATCACTGTTGAAGACTTGTGGCAAGCTGTGCACGATAATCTCTTCTTTCACTCAATTTGTAACGAGTACATAATGGTCACCTCCAACCCGCACTGGGCCTGTGTTGGCCATTTCTTCTCTTAGAGAGAACGTGTGAGTCCCAGCAGTGAGAACATTATAAGATTGATTATTTCAAATAATGACCAAAAGTATTGTGTAAAATTTGCTGAATTACTGTCATGGGTAAACAAGCACTGCACAAGCAACAACACATTCATTATGCGTACAGCTAAGGAGTCACACTCGAAGTTGTGGATGACTACGTTTACCTGGGACAGACGGTCTAGTTGGGTAGATCTAACTTCGAGAAAGAGATCAATCGGCAAATCCGACTTGGCTGGGCAGCGTTCGGTTAGCTGCACGGTATCTTCTTGTCCAATATACCACAGTGTCTCAAGACGAAAGTCTATGACCAGTGCGTGTTGCCAGTGATGACATAATTATGGCTCCAAAACGTGGTCACCTACAATGGGCCTCATCAGAAGACTTAAAGTCACCCAAAGGGCAATGGCTATGGAAAGGGCTATGCTCGGAATTTCCTTACGTGATCGAATCAGAAATGAGGATATCCGCAGGAGAACCAAGGTTACCGACATAGCACGAAGAATCGCCAAACTTAAGTGGCAATGGGCAGGGCACATTGCTCGCAGAACGGATGGCCGTTGGGGCCGAAAAGTTCTGGAATGGCGACCACGTACCGGAAGACGTAGCGTAGGAAGGCCTCCTACATGGTGGACCGATGACCTGGTAAGGGTTGCGGGAATCCGATAGATGCGAGACAGTTCATTGTGGCAACACTTGGGGGTGGCCTATGTCCAACAGTGAACGTCTTTCGGCTGAAATGATGATGATGATGATGACAGCTTAGGAATAGAATCCTAAATGGGTTTAAGTAAAGAGTCAAGGTTACTTCTAGGTAAGCGTGTTTCATCGTCGACCACATCATCGCTTACCATCAGCTGAGATAGTAGTTAAATGCGAGCCTATCCATCAAATATCGCATAGCTTTTATTCAATAGGTGAATTTCAAAATAAAAAAAAACATGTCTGTCCTTCCACTTCAGGAATGCTTTGTAGTCTAGTTATATACGGCGAGCAATCTCAAGCTCGCCCTCCAATCGTCCGGTAACCGTCCGGACCGAGCCCAAGTCGTCGAAGGCGCGTAATGTTCCACGCGCGCCTCAATGAGATGTCAGCAAACCGTAGGGGCCCAGCAGGGTCGAAGCCTACTGGGGCCAAGGGTTTGCTTCTGAAAGGAAGACTTGGCCTTGGTATGAAAGGTAACGAAGGAACAGGTGTGGATTTTCAGTCAGTAAAAGTCTGACACACCCTCCAGCTCCACGCATGAGCGGGGGATGTCATTGGATGATATTCCCACCGAAAAAAAAAAGTCTTGTTTTAAAAGTGTTAAAGTTTACATTTAATTATATTATTATTAAACAATTTTAATGTGTGTTTAAAATGTTTATAAAAAAGCTTTCGATTTGTTTAATAAGTGTTTTTTTAAGTCTAAGGCCTTTTGAACCTTAATACCAAAAAAATTTACAATAATTGTGTGTTGACAAATATCTTTGTATGTTACTATAATATGTACACATACCAAATATTTGCATGCTAATACTTAGCGAAACATGTTTGCTCCTGATTTTTCTCCTTTATCTTATATACAGTGTTTTTAGCAAATAAATATATTATTATTATATTTTTTCCCGCTCTGGGTGGAGCGAAACGAAGTAGGAAACTTTTACTGACTACTGTGTTCTTTCACTTATTCTTTGCTTTACAGCGCCGAGGTGACTCTTTTCAACAATCCCACAGCCTTCATGCCATAATAATTAGTATTTGTTTTTTGTGTATGCTTCTTTGGAAAAACACGGAAAACAAATCATTATTGTTTTTCTGAGAAATCATCCAATGACTTCTCCCGCTCAAGGGAGGGCGTATCATACTTTTACTGACTAAGACCAAACCTATATTCCTTCAGTTGCCCTCTGCGTCCTAGGATCAGGAAAGAACGGTGTCATATGACCTTGCATCGAAGAAATAATAATCCTTACCTGTATTTTATTTCCAGACTAGTACTTTGCCAGCGGCTTCGCCCGCGTGAAAGTAAGTTTCTCCATACAAACTTTGGACCCCCGTTTCATCTCCTTAGGGGGTGAATTTTGGAAAATCCTCTCTTAGTGCTCACTTACGTCATAAAAGAAAACCTTGCGCAAAATTTTACACTCCTAGTCGTAGTTTCGGTTGTGCGATGATGATATGTCAGTCAGTCAGTTTCTCCTTTTATATAATACTAGCTTGTGCCTGCGGCTTCGCTCGCGTAAATATAGGTTTCTCCATACAAACTTTGGACCCCCGCTTCATCCCCTTAGGGAGTGAATTTTGGAAAATCCTTTCTTAGTGCTCGCCTACGTCATAAAGGGAAACCTTGTGCAAAATTTCACGCTCCTAATCCCAGTAGTTTCGGCTGTGCGTTGATATGTCAGTCAGTCAGTTTCCCCTTTTATATATATAGATATATAGATATATAGATAAGCAATGAGCCAAATATGATTTATTACCCAAATAGATTGCTCTAAATCTAAATTGGGTCAAACAGATAATACAGAAAACGAATTGTTTTCTCGTTTACACCAAGTAATGACTGTTTGTTAAGCAAATGAACGATTAAACAATTTACGAGTTTGCCAAAAGTGCCCCGTTGATATATTTGTATCGTTTTGTTTATGTTTTGGGCTAATAAATTGATTTTTCTGGAGTTAAATGAATGTTCTGGTTTTGTAATGAATCAACACATAGCATAACTTTTTCAGCCTTTTAATGTTCCCACTGCTGGGACTCAGGCCTCCTTTCTAGGAGAGGGCCGTATCCATCACGCTGGCCCAATGCGTGTTGGTGTATATCACATGTATTCGAATTTTTAGTTCTTGTACATGTATGCCAGTTTCCTCACGATGTTTTCCATCATCATTTGTGAGTAGTGGTGATGAAATAAATTACAGGAAGTAACGCGCCTGGCTGGGTTTGAACTCGCGACATACTACTCGTAAGTCGGGGTCGTTGCCACTGGGTCACCACTACTCACATAATAATATAGTGATTAGTTATAGCTAAATCCTTTCAGAGAATGGACATAAAAAAAAAATTAAAGAAAAACAAAAAACCCGACTGCGTAAAAACTAATTTTAAAAAATACGTGAAAAAATTAACTTAAATAAAAACTAAAAAGAAAGAAACAAGCCCAGTAGTTTAGAATTCTGTTAAGTAATACTAAATAACTACACAATTGAAATAGTTTTATAATCGATATACACATAAAACAAATCATAAATTCTAATGCAGAACAGAACGACTCACAGTCGGGGCCCATTCAAATCTTACCAATCAAATCTTTCCAAGGGGCCTTTACCCTCCTTTGCGTCGCGCAGTCGGGTAAAAATAACTTACCGCAGACTTCTGACTACCGAAGAAATGATGAGCTGGTGGCATCTTCTTGAGTTCTTATAACTCTTAGGTGTATTTAACAGAATGTATTTAGAGTGAGCATGCAGGAATTACATGACTTGATTGCGCCATCATCTTTCTGCCATCGGACACCCCGACGTACGGTGAGTGGAGTTAAAGAGCACTTCCTTTCTCAATTTACATAATATTACTATTTATTGGTATATATATTATATGTATTTATATACGTTTATGTTATACACTGGATCCTACCCTCGAATGTGGTCTCTCTCTGCCACTCAAAGGTTTGCTGGGAGACAACTCATTGTTGAGTTAAGCTCGCCTTTGTACATAAATTATCAAATCAATGTATTAAGGTTAAGTTTTTTTTGTGTGTACAATAATGAATAAAGAAAGAAAGAGTGTCCACCCTTACATTGTTTACACCTCTACGGTTCGGACTAAGTTCGTTCGCAATTTGTTTCGCCTTCTCGTTTATAACGTATACCTGTACATCAAAGGACTGGAACAATTTGCCTGCTGCGGACTTCCCGTCTGATTATAATAGGCTCTTAATAAACTAGTGTGCTTCACCGTCAACGACTGCATCCATACTTACCATCACGTGGGTTCGCAGTCAAGCACAGATTTAAATCATACATACATATATATTACTTTACCGCTTATTCTATACTCCTTCATTAATATTGAATATTGCAAACGCATCTTTTTTTAGGGTAGAATATCATCAAACAATTTCCCCCGCTCTAGGTGCAGCGAGAGGGAGAGTTAGACTTATACTGATTGAAACCGGCCCGTGTTCCTTAAGTTTCGCTTTGCGGTCCAGGGCCGCGGTGACTTTCAAATATTCTCACAGCCCTATTCAAGTAGAAGCTTATATCCACTTCAAAACGAACGGCTCGAAACGACCTGGCTTACTATAAAACTACGCAAAGTGCAGTTTTGAATCTGCAAAATATTCAGGAAGCAATATTATGATAGTGATTCCCGACCCGAATCAACAATAAAATTAGTAGGATTTTACACGGAAATCGGTAAAAGCGTTTCGTAGAGTATAAAGTGGGCGGAGCCTCGTACAGGCTGACGCACTCATGCACTCAGTGATTCTGTTTTTTTTTTCAAGAGGAATATTCTGAATAACAATCAAAATTATAAAAAAAAATCAACAAGTATGATATTATTGATGACGTATTTTTATATTATGTACGAGCTTTATAACAAGCTCCTGAAATTTTGTGCAGATTCAAAACTGCACCTTGATTTGTCAAGAAAATATTACGAGAATATAAATGTAATGGTGCCCGCCCGTACCTACTAATACTACTACATAATATCTTACTCCATTCAATTTTACCCCCAAAACATGAAAACAAGAGCAATATACCATTTGCCATATATTATTTTTATAACATTGTTACTTACGGCCTTGAGTCTCCTGTCGCTAACATTTGGTCCCTAAGGGAATGTCGGCGGCATTCCTCCCCTTAATATCTCGCTCCATGGAGTTCTGTGGGTCCAGTACACGTGTTGGTATGTCGTCATATTCAAAGGATACTCTTTCAAAGGATAACTGGAGACATACTTCAGTTTTCTTCAAGATCTTGTTGTAGGAAGATTTTCAGGTTCCCAGAGTTCCTTAGATTAGTTTTGTTCATAGTTTAAAAATAATATACAGTATTCTTTAATCTATGATAGTACTATTGATGTAATATTTATAACTGGCTGTATCGTTAATCATCAAACAACATCAGCGCCTCTAACGGTGGATAATGTAACTATTTTACGATATGATCAGCCGCGATTGGCCATATCATGAAATAATCATACGTTTAGCCGTTCATATCGTCAAACGCAGAGTGTTCATTGATTTAGCTTGCCCATATCATGATGTGTTCAGCGGACGAGGTTCTATATCACGAAATACCACCATTTCATGATATGGCCGATCACATCATGAAGTGATAAATTCTAAGATCTGACCACGACATATACACATTTGTTTGAATCTTTTAGTTCGCAGATATTCTTTAGCCGATGAGAGATTACTGTGAACCAAATAATTAATTTATTACAAATTAAGATATCAAAATAAATATAATTGAACCTACCGTGATTGGATTAATGCTCGAGAGAATCAGACATGAAATACAACCTAGATAAAATACTTTTTATGTTGATTGAGGATCATTTGTATTAGATACCTATAAAATTCTGCGAGCTCGTAAAAATGTAGTCACAAAAACGCCCCAAGATATATTTTTTGTCGTGTTTTACGATCAGTAAGTAAAGGGATACGACAAGTACAAAAAATTGTAGCGCTGAAATACTACCTAGAACCTAAAAATCCCAATAAACGGTAGAAGGAAAAAGTGATAATAATATTATTATTTATTGGCTTTTGATTTTGACAGACGTAATTTGTCACAGTCAATTGTACGTGATCATCTTCTTATATATAAAATTCTCGTGTCACAATGTTCGTTCCCGTACTCCTCCGAAACGGCTTGACCGATTCTCATGAAATTTTGTGAGCATATTGAGTAGGTCTGAGAATCGGCCAACATCTATTTTTCATATCCCTAAGTGATAAGGGTTGTCCACCCTTAACATTTTTCATTACTTAAAAATTATTTATATGGCAAAACAACGTTTGCCGGGTCAGCTAGTATTAATATAATATTACTTCGTTAAGGGTTATTTTGGAAAACACTAATCAGTTTTTATTACAATGTTTTGAAAATAAAGTATTTGTGTATTCATAGAAAATAATAATAATATTCCACAATTATCTCACAACGCCATCTAGTCCTAAACTAAGCAGAGCTTATGCACATACTATTTGAGTACTAGACAACTGATAAAAATACATATATATTTCTAAAAACATTCATATACAGGGTGTCTTCAACATCAACGCACTAACGAATACCTAAATAAACCATATGATTCTGGACCCCAGTGGTGGAATTTTTCGTCGGTTTTTCCTATTTTTTTTTTAATCTTTACTTTTTCCTAATTTAAACTGTATAAAATCGTTATTCTAACATTTTTAGTGAAAAAAATTAATTAATTACTTTTAAAATTAAAAATGTCATTGGGATTGATTAGAATAACGATTTTATGTACCGCGATGACTTTTTAATTAATTTTTTTTTTCTTTTTATTATAAATATCATCGGGGTTGGTTAGAATAACGATTTTACACAGTTTATTTAATAAAAGTACAGTTTTTTTTTTTAATTAGGAAAGAGCGACGAAAAATTCCACCACTGGGGGGGTCTAGAATCATATACTGGATCCGTGGTATTCGTTTGTGCGTCGATGTCAAAGACACCCTGTATTATAAATAAATTACATCAAAACACAGAACTCTCATTACACTGACATTTGTCTTTGGTGAGAATCGAACCCACGACTTTCAGCATAGCAGTTAGGGTCACTAACCACTAGATCAACAGGCCAATCGAAAAATAAGACTTAGTTATGTGAACTTGGTCAACGATGTTGTTTCTATATAGAAATAAAGATAAAATAAATTTTAGTGTGCCCATTATTTATATTTTTTAATGTGCACATTAGAATTTTAAGAGATATTTCACACTAGCTTTTGCCCGCAGCTTCGCCCGCGTACATAAAACATAGCCTATGTCACTCAGGAATAAAGCAGCTTTTTATCGGTGAAAGAATTTTAGCAATCGGACCAATACTTTCAGAGATTACCTCCTATAAACAAAAAAAACAAACTTTACCTCTTTATAATATTAGTGTAGATTTCATTAAGTACTCATATGAGCAGCAAAATATAAGGGATAGTATTTTATTTCAAGTTCGTTTGCACCGAAGTACTCTTTACATTTTCCGAGATGATACATCACGAGGCTCTGTTACAATAACAGTAACTAACATTTCTACTTACCCCATAACTGCTAAGTGCCACTAACACAGGATACGGGTACCAGGGGAGTATGAATCATGTAGAGGTATAATAGTGCGCCCGTATTACACTAACGAGAATTAACCCATTCTTTATGTAGCAGAGTTTCACAGCTGAACTATGCACCCAACAGTACAAGTTGGAACGAAGTTTAATAAGATCCCATTTATAGTGTAGCTACGTGGTGTGTTGGGATTAAAAGCATATAAATCTCTCTGCGTTATGACTAGAGTGCACATCAGTGTCTCTTTATATACGCGTGTGAGTAAAATATAGGCCAACCGGTACCCATGTAAGGGTGTTCTACAATACTACTATTGTATCTACAGATAGGGAGAATTATTTTCGTAATGGTTTTCTTAAATCATAGTGCAATTACTAGGTAGTTTAATTCAATAGAAGTCACTAGGAGCGTGACTGTAGTGTAGAAATTTCTTCAATGATAATTGAAAAGTGAGCTATACATATGGTATCATATTAATTTGTAAAGAGTGATGCCAGACTCTCGAAAAAAATTTGCTGGCATATTTTTTTAGCGTCATGTGATGAAAAATATACTAAAGTATGTAGATTAAATTTATAACTTTGTCTTAGACATTACTATTAGTAGAATCCTCGTATTAAAGATATCCCAGTTTAAAGTTGATGAGATGATTAATATTATGTCAATAATACTTACGTACCCCCTTATGAATTTTAAAAATCATAAACATATTTTTGAATGAACGACAAGATGTCATGTCATCATGTCGTGTTTTTTTTATAAGTCATTAGGCTGGATGCTTTTTTCTGGCGATGTTGCTAAACCTGAATTGCAGTCATATGTGCCATTATAACCACTATATTCTAAGTACCAACAGTTATTTTTTTCCTTCTTAAGTACATAAATGCAATACATAAAGCAAAGCATATTATGTTACTTGACCAAGATTTATATTATTGGCAACATCTAAAGTTCAGTGTAGCCAACACTCATGAAGTCAAGCCAGCAGGAAAAAAAAAACGAAGCCATGATTATTTATTATCATAAAAAATCTAGTCAACTCAGTTTCCAATTGTGACGATTTTTTTTGCGAAACTCAGACTGGCCATTAGCTTGATTTGAAAAAACTTAGTCAATTATTTCGCCAGTATATACCATGGTGACATATGTAGACCAATTTCCTCGCTGTTGTTCGTTGTATTTTTATAACTTGTATTTAGCCAAAACCTTATTACCTAATAAAGTATTTGTTTTCCTACAAACGCCTACGGCGTTTTCCATTGAAAAGATCTGCACCCAACAGAATAAATATTAAAATAAGATAATCCTTGTACACAGCTATGTAACCATTAATTTAGTGAAAAAAGGATAACGAAATAATGTCCATTGTCTAAGCCGATTAAGAAAAAGATGAACATAATTCTACGCATTTCATCCTCAAATCCTAAGTCTTACAAAATAGTTCCCAGAGAACAATACAAAAACCTGCTAATACATTTTCCTTGTTCACAGAACCATAACAGAAATCCGGAAGATAAAATCGTGTTGCTACAATTCCAAGAAGATAGGCCTTCAGAAAATAACTACCAAATAATATCAGCCAACAAAGACATACATGAACCAACATAATGGATCATAAGAGAAACTGTCTCGATAAAGCCGGTAGTAATAAAACGACATCATTTCACTTGATCGGTTTATTTTCCTTTACATTAGATTTTTTGCTTTCAAAGAAAAATATTTAGAAGCTATTCTGCCCGACTAGGTGGTACACAGCGTAAACGTTTAAGTTATAAAGAGGTGAAAAACAAGAGAAAAGGGGTCAGTCTTATGTTTGGGAAGTTTGTATAATAAACAATACTTATTTACAAAAGTTTAGCTGGAATATACGGACAGTAAAGCAAGTTTCAACTGAATATCTTCTCTCATTTATTTTCATGAATTTCGTTGGTGAATTATTTGAATACTACTGTGAACTGGACACAGCAATTCTGACGAGGAATTTTTAATCCACTAAGACTGAAATTGTTCAACTTTATTAACAAAACTCAAAAAGCAGGTTGACATTAAAAAATACTTCTCTATCTCTCTTAAATTTCTTTGTTTATGATCAATATTTTTGTGAACGTGACTTGGACTTGCTTCAATCAAAATCATCTTAAAACTGAAAATCAAATTCAGTCAAATATGGCTGAAAAAATCTGTCCATATATTCCAGCGCATAGGAAGACGCTTACTCGAAATACATAAAAATAATGTCTAGGGAACAAATCAGGTAGACTAATCGCTCACATCTCATTACCCAACGTATCAACAAGTTCACTTTAAATGCAATATTACAATATTAATATTGATAACAATCTTACGTATTTACCTCACAGATGTCACACATCGTCCACGTCTTAACGTAATAACTATTTACACTTAAATTAATAATCACTTCGAAATTATCATAATGTACAATATTATTGGGGAATAGTCTAATTGACTGCGAGTTTTTGGGTACCAGGTCACCTCAGTGCTGAGGCGTCCAGTACCAGAGGCCTGGGCTAAAGGGAGACAAACTCAGGAGGTGGCGGTGGCAAGGTCAGCACTGGTGTTTCTGACACCTCAACATTCTCCGTGCTGGCTCCTGGTAATGACCAAGTGGAGCTACCAGTAGCTGTCACTCTGGGACCCATGTTATCGTACGCTGGAGCAGCAGCGCAACATGTTCTATTCCGTCGAGGTAGTGTTGCACCACCACTTAATAGATCGGGATATTTCGCAGGCTCCCCGCGCCCAGCTACTTGGACAGATATGAAAATGTTACCGTATGGAACTGGTACTGCAAATTCTGCGGGCGGTGGCGGAAATGCACCTGGTGTACCTTCTATAGTAATATGAACGGGATCGAAGCCGCAACCTCTAGGAGGCTCATCTGACATTCGTTCTGTCATTTCAAAATCACACGGTGAGGCCATATCACCAATAGAACGGTCACAACTAACAACGACTGATGCATCTATCAGTCGTTTTTCTTGGTCAGTGAAACTTCTGCTAGGTGGAACCGTATGTCTCCTTAGATGCCAGCAGGCTACAGCCCCAATAAAGCCAAGAGTTGCTAGAATGCCTAGCGCTCCAAAGACCACTCCTAATAAATGTGGAATCCCAGGTGCCGTCCGTGCTGTCGCTGTCTGTGACCTCGGTAGAACAAGACTTATTATAGCCCTCGCCTCGCCCGCTATACTTTTAGCTACGCACGTCCATTCCCCGGCCGCACTTGACGTCACATTTAAAAGGGTCACGTTAACCCATCTTACACTACCCGGCACTCTATCCTCTGAGTCGTCTTCGACACTCGTCTCTGTCTCTTCCATATCGCAATCCACTGAACTATTATGTACATCGACACCATCGAAAAGCCACGTCACTTTAGGTTTCGGTACTCCATGCACCCAGCATCCGAAGGAAGTAGGTAATCCAATTTCAGCTCTGACGACTAAAGTACTTGATTTTATTTCGGGCGGACACGACATACTCTCACCTGTAATGTGTCGCCACTTGTTTCCTGCTTGCGTCGAAGGTTCTACACAAAGCAAATCCTCTGTACCCAATTTGCTCTCCAGAAACCAATCCTTAAATTCTCTTAGTCTACAATCACATCTCCACGGGTTTCCAGATAAGGACACCGTCTTCAAAGCAGGTAAAGAAAATGTGATCAAACGAAGGAATGTAAGCTGATTCCTGCGCAAATCGATCGTCTCTAAAGATTTTAAATTTCTCAAAGCATTCGTGTGTATCGACCTTAATCTGCATCCATCTAACAAAAGCATTCGTAAATGTGGTAGAGGTGGAAACTGATCCGCTATGAGCGTGGTCAGAGGATTGTTGGTAAGCACAACTAGTCGTAGTCGTTCGTTGCCTCTGAATATGTCCCTCGGAAGATGGGATAGATCGTTGTCTCCTAAATCAACTTCTATTAATATTCTTAATTCTAAGAATGCATCAGGATGTATCGACCTGAGGCTGGTCGCTCGGAGATTCAATCGTTGTAAATTAAGGAGGCCGATGCTAGCAAAGACTTCCTGTGGTAGGTTTCTGAGTGGGTTGTCGTGAAGGTCAAGCACCTGTATGTCAGATGAGAGGGCTGGCGGGCGGCGCAGGTCTCCGGAGGCACACGAGGCGGTCTTCTTGCCGGAGGACCATTTGCACTTGCAGGTGGAGATGTGGGCGCAGTCCAGCCAGTCGCTGGCGGTTCTCGCGGCGCACGTCGTGAATATAACGATCCAGTACCACCTGGCCCACGCCACGCGCATACTCATCTCATTTCGACTTTGTGTTTACATCGGTGGACTGCCTGAAACAACAAACAGTAGCGTTAATCAAACTAGATTAGTTAAACAATGTGGGACCTAAAATACAATGGTTGGATATCGTGCCGTTGCAAAATCATATTAGTGTTTTACAAACAGGTGGCTTGCGTCAAACTGGACATAAAACTTTTTTGTATCGTGTAATTTCGGTCAAGGGTACGGTATCGTAAATTCTGGGAATGCTTGGTTAGCGTAAAACAAAGTCGTACGCAATCCCCGTTAGTTTGGAACATCATAAAGAAGCTGTGGGCATTTAATTCATTTATGGAACATGTAATACACGATTGTAAATATGATGAGCCTATTTTCAGACAAGTTGAGTCTGTTTACGTAAACCTTTCTGAAATAACACGTGTGTTAGGTATAATGTTTACGTTACATATTATAAGGGATCGACGGCGAGCTATGTAGTAAATGCGAAAGTAGAATGCTGTTTATTTTAATTGAGATATGAGAATATAGAATTAATTTCAACAAACTAACTTCAGCCTCCTTAAAACAAATTGATAGGTTCGTTGATAGGAAATAGATTGGACAACGATTATACCTGTATTATATTTATTGGAGGTGACTAATGTAGTGGAGCCAGAAGTGTTAGACTTTTACTGAGTAAAACCCATCCACCTGTATTCCTTCAGTTGCAATTTGCATTTCAAGGTCACGGCAACTCTTTCGAACTATCCCGCAATCCTCACGCCCACCCCAGCCGCCGTAGGCGTGTGCTTGCGGACGACGAGCAATGGTTAGGTCGCCGTCCGGCCATCCGGTAACCGTCCGGACCGAACCTGAGCCGTCGACGGCGCGTAGTGCTCCACGCACACCTCCAAGAGATGTCAGCAAAACCGTAGAGGCCCAGCAGGGCCAAAGCCTACTAGGGCCATGGGTTGACTTCTTAAAGGGGGACCCGTGGTCCCAGGACGCAAAGGGCCACTGAAGGAACATAGCTCCACACCTATGTTCGGGAGGGTGAGTCAGATTTTTACTGACTAAAACCACTTTTAGTCAGTAAAAATCCACCCTAGAGAGGGAGAAGTCCTTAGATATTTGCCCTCCTTAAAAAAAACAATTGCAATAAACCGAAAACTGACTGACCAAACTTTCTTAGTTAATACAAGTTGATACACCACACAGCAAAACAAACTCCTATTATTGATAAAGAAGACCCCAACAACATACAAACAAAAACTATTAGGGGTCTTCACAGCAGATTAATCCTTCCTGTAATTAAATTAGTTCGGATATATATATTTGAAGACAGTAGTAATTGCACAGGGAATATATACGATTATAGGTACATATATTATTATCTACTGTAGGGAACAGTAGCTACTTTTATGGGACAGTTGCTGTACTGTGTAGATAAATTAGGTAGATAAGCATAATCGGCCATGTAATGTTTCCACAGCCAGCAGTGGGGACATTACAAGACCTCTCTAGGAGAGGGAATGGGCCGTAATCTACCACGCGGCCACAGTGCAGATTGATGGATGTCACATTTCTTCGAATTTTTTGGGTCTAAGACATGCCGGTTTTCTCACGATATTTTCCTTCACCGTTTTGAGAGCAGTACTGATGAAAATAAATTACACAAAGTAATGCGCCTGGCCAACCAACCCGCACTGGGCCCGCGTCGTGGATTAGGGCCCATTCCCTCTCCTAGAGAGGAGGCCTGAGTCCCAACAGTGGGAACATTATAAGGCCGACTAATGCTTATGCTAATGCGCCTGGCTCGGTTTCAACCCGCGACCTACAACTTGTAAGTCGGACCATTGGGTCACCACTGCCAATTCGATTAAGTAGATAATTATCATTATTTAATAGTTAAAGTTACCAAATTGCACTGGGCCCGCGTGGTGGATTACGGCCCATTCTCTTTCCTAGAGAGGAGGCCTAAGTTACAGCATTGGGAACCATTTTATGGCTGACTTTTTTTCCCCTCGATCGCCGATTGTACATACGTCTGCACAACTTGAGTGACCTTAAAAACGCTTAATTGTCGTTTTGTACACAAACGTGCACGAAATTTATTCGGGTGAAAATTTTGGTCTCTATATCTTCGTTTTTCCTAGAAAAATCCAGAAAGTTTTTTTTTGGTGATTTTACGTAAAAACGCGCAACTACGTAAAAATAATACCCCCATATAGGCGAGGGGTTAAAAAAAATACGTAGTCCCACACTTGGAATCACTTCTGTATCGTAGGTGTGAGTATAAACGTAAAAACTATTTATTATGTATATAGGTACGAAAGAGATCTTTAAACCATATAAATAGAAAGAAAGAAAAACAATTTATTTACGTCAAATATGGCGCACACCTTAAAATAAACAAATAACAATAACGACATATTATATAAATGGTAGGTTATGCGTCACATCCGCGTAAAACGGCCAGCGCTCAGCAAAAATGCTGGGGCTGAATAGGTGTCTGTATCGTATGAAAGTCGAACACGTGACACGGAGCGCAGCAGCTGATGTCTCAACCATGACGCCAACCGTGCCTTCAAATGTATATGTGTTAATAGATAAGATTACATAATATGTAATCTTATAAGCTCACAATTTTTTCCCACAGTGGTAGAAAAAAGCTGTGTAATGGCTTGCGCAGACGACGGACTTTTCTCCGCGGCGGAGAAAAAAGTACGCTCCGCGAATAAAAAGTCCACCGCGGATTTACCGCGGGCCCAACGCACACGGTGTGCGTGTATATCGTCGTGCATACGTACGCCACTCTCGAGCGCAAAACGCGGACTAAAGTCCGCCATGTGCGTTGCTTCGCCTAGTCACACGAGTTCTATTTTTTTCGAAGACTCCCCCGTACTTTTGTCCGGTCCGCTCTCTGATGTCCTCGGTTATTTGGAGGACTTTTTGTACGCGGTACTTTTAATGCCTTGTTTGTGTTACTCGATACAGTTGTAAGCGATCTATTTTAGCGGATAAAAAAGTCCGCGGACAAAAATCCGTCGTTTGCGCAGGCCTTATGAGTAACCATGGCTCTGGAACGTAAAGGATCTCTGAATTATGGATGAGAATGTCATATTGAAAAACATCGATGTATCAGTACATCCTTTATTGTATCGAAGTGATAACATCTGTCATGCTCTATGGATCAGAATGTTGGGCGGTGAAAAAGATGGATGAAAAAAGATTGCATGTAGCGGAGATGAGAATGTTGACATGGATATGTGGTGTGACGAGAATGGATAAAGTGAGAAATGAGTATATTAGAAGAAGTTTAAAAGTGGCGCCAGTGACTGAATAGTTAGAAGGGAATCATTTGTCTTGGTATGGTCATGTTAAGACGAGAGATGAAACGCATGTTACTAAAAGAGTTATGAGTATACATGTGGATAGATGAAGAGCGAATTAAGCAAATAAAAGATGCATGGTTTGTGTGAGGAGTGATATGAAAGAAAAGGGAGTTAGTGACACCGTGACGGTGCCAGGGAGAAAAAAAAGCGTTGCGTTGACCCCAAGTAATATGGCACAATCTGTAAATATCTCACAATCTGTAATCACCAACATTACGCACTAGTATGATAATATATTATTAAGTATCAATACTTAAAAAATACAAACAAATTAACTGTTGTTTTTCCAATAGCAAAATGCAAGGGTGAAAGAAGTTCGTTAATTAATGAATTAAATATAAATAAGCTAGATTTAGGTATATTTAACGTTATTCTAACCAAACCAATGTCGCCAGAAGCTATTTTAGTTTACTCACTAGTTACTCTGTAATTGTGATGTATTTGGGTAAGGCTACGATGGAACTGATATAACAATTTGTTAAAAGTTCCTTATATAAATAAATTAAAAAAAGGGTGAATAAACACAAACCTTTAAAGGGGATTTTCACGTCATTTAACAATCTTTCGCAGCTTTTTAAGTACTTTATTTATTGATTGATTATAATAAAATCAATGCCTTATTTGAAATTAATATATACAACATTATTTTTAGTAGGTATGCTAAACCTGAATATAGTTCGTTCAGAATCAGTAACTGAATCGATTCAAATATTTTTTACACCATGTTATATTTTTTCCCAAAGTTGGATACCACCAACACTAAGTACAACACAAGGCAGGTCATAGCGGACATTAGGCACCAGCGCACAGCTGGGTGCGGGAGCAAAACAACCCCTCAGTAACTCGGATGGCCCGGTGACCATGTATTTGTGCAGACAACTAGATAACATAACAAGCTTATAACTTTGTGATTTTTCATGATACATAGATTCTTTACATAAAAATACAAGACACGTGTTTCGGGTTTCACATATGCTAAAAATAATGTTGTTTATCAAAGTGAAAATCCTAATCAAAGTTTTGTTCCTATTCAGCCGTTTTAAGATATTTTTGGAAGTCATCAAAAATAAGTTCTCTCGCTCAAGATGGAGTGGAAAGGAGTGTCAGACTTTTAGTGACTAAAACTCACTTGTGTTCCTTCAGTTGCCCTTTGCGGTACGGAGCTACGGTAAGTCTTTTGAAAAATCCCGCTGTTCTATTCACCCCTATGTTCCTATTCACCCCATTTCACAGTGGGCTCTAGGCTTTTTGAATAACATCACCGATTAGGTCTGCGTACACCCTCCAGAGAGTCCCTTCCCGCCGGTATAATAATGAGAAATTCAATAATAAATGCTAACAAGGAACTTCGCTTCATTCATTCACCCCCAAACATTTGATTAAACCGAGAAACTAAGTTCAATTTATTTTGTTGAAAAAATGGTAACACGATATTTTAGTTTGGCAAATATTTGGCTTTTCCAATCAATCAATTTAATCGAAATATTATAACTGTTCGCGAAAAATCTCAACAAGTTACATCAAAATAAATAAAAATAAATACTTTAAATCTTAGGCCGCTTGTACATGTTAAGAAAAGTCGCCGGGCCTATGCATGAATTCGTGTCGTTCCTACACACGAACAGCTGTGTACACTGCTTTGGCGCTGACTAAGAAAAAATCTTGCCCACGCAAGTTAAGACACGTGGAGTAGCTTAGGTGCTGGAGGGGGGCGGGGTAGGAGAGGGAGTGCCATGATAAATTTTTGTACCTAGATCCGACAAAATCCTTATTGTGTACAGTCAGGGGTCAAAAGTGCAGTTCCACCTTACCAATGCTAAAATGTAAATTTTTTTTTGTAGAAGAAGGTCAATGGTTCATGACTTATTTAATTGGTAGCATAGAATCTAAAGTATTGAATAAAAAAATAGTTGTGGACTATTGAACTTCTACAAAAAAGAAATTTTAGACACTTTAGCATTGGTAGTTTTTTTTTTTTTTCGGGTGGGAAAGTCATCTAATGACATCCCGCGCTCTTGGGTGGAGCGGGAGATAGTGTCAGACTTTTACTGACTAAAAACCCACTCCTGTTCCTTCTTTGCCATTTTTCCAGGGCCCCGTGGATCACTTTCGCATCACCCATGGCCCACAGGCCTTGCTCACATGCACGATCTGCGCATGGAGATGCAACGCCGGGGCGAAACTCCGCTGCCGCGACAAGTCGCAGCATGGCGGACAGAGCTCCGGCGGGTTCTCATGGAGAAATGGCGACAGCGACTGTCGCGACCCAGTGCTGGGCACGCCACAATTGGGTGTCGTTACTGTGTGGACCGCCCGGAGGACACGGTGGAGCACACGGTGGAGGTGTGCCCCGCTTGGGAAGAGCAACGCCGTGTCCTCGTGGGGGCGATCGGCGGGGGCGATCTCTCGCGCTGGGCCTTGGTACAGGCCATGGTCCGGAGCGAGGAGGAGTGGCAGGCGGTCGCCTCCTTCTGCGAAGCAGTAATGCTAGCAAAGAAGGCGGCCGATCGCGTGAGGCAACGGCAACGGTCCTCACGCCCCAACCGCCGCCGGGATTCCGATCCCGATTTCCGGCCACCGTAGGCGCGGGCTTGCGGACGGCGGGCAATGCGTGGCCCGCCGTCCGACCGTACGGTAACCATCCGGACCGAGCCCAAGTCGTCGACGGCGCGTATTGTTCCGCGCGCGCCTCAGGGAGATGTCAGCAAATCGTAGGGGCCCAGCAGGGTCGAAGCCTACTGGGGCCATGTGTAGTGTGAAAACGAAACCGGGGCCCTGGGACGAAGGCAACGAAGGAACAGGAGTGGGTTTTTAGTCAGTAAAAGTCTGACACTATCTCCCGCTCCGCCCAAGGGCGGGATTTGTCATAAGATGATTTTCCCACCTATAAAAAAAAAAAAAAAACCCATGGCCCAAGTAGGCCTCGACCCTGCTGGGCCCCTACGGTTGCTGACATCTTCAGGTTCTTGAGGTTCTGGTCCTTGAGGCGCGCGTGGAACACTACGCACCGTCGACGACTTGGGCTCGGACCGGATAGTTACCGGACGATCGGACGGCGAGCCACCCATTACTCGTCGTCCGCAAGCCCGCAGCATTGGTAGAGTGCAACTGCACTTTTGATCCCTGACTGTACCTACATGATGAATTGGTCCTATCTGCCGCAGACACGGTGTTTCTTAGTATGTACAAGCGCCCTTAAGATGTAATGAATGTAATGTGTGGTCTTGATCACCCATCTATGAACCGACCTCAACAAGCATTACTTAACTTTAAAAACCTGTCCTGTCCTTTAGGCAGCTTATAATAATCGACAGAAAATAAACATCCAACACAAAATAACATCTGCTAGTACGTAACCAATAGTTAACAAAGCCCATTTTGGATTTACGATGCCCGATTAATCGCTCGTCTAATTGAATTGCCTGGCCACTCGGCCGGCTGATGACGGGGAGTGTAAACATCATCACTGGACCACTCCTGATAGGCTTACGATCTGCTCGAGTGTGCTGAACCGTAAACAAAGTCAGCGGGGAGTTTAAGTTTAGATTAATCGTATAGGTCGGGCCATGTGATTGGTTTTAGAGGCTGCATCCATAGCTTTGGTTTTTATATTATACCAGTGTATGAAAATTAACGTACTTATCAAATGAACGCTTATTACTTTACCTTTCTTTTATCACACTAATATTATAAAAGCGAAAGCCCTTTTCCTTTGCATCCCAGGACCACGAGTAACCCTTTCAGAAGTCGACCCATGGCCCCAGTAGGATCTGGCTCTGCTGGGTCCAAACGGTTTTATTGATATCTTTTTGAGGCGCGCGTAGAACACTACGCGAGACGGACGGACGGCGAGCTGCCCTTTGCTAGTCGTCCGCAAACCTGGAGTGGGTTTAGTATGCTGGTAATCGGGGTCGACGTCACGGTAGATGTGACATGAGGATTTACGTTTCCTCAAGCGTGCCGCCGTCTCCTTTGCTAGCATTACTCTTTTGCAGAAGTAGGCGAACGCCGCTATATCTGTGTTCCTGTGTGTATGTGTGTGAGTAAATTTAAAAATTCTTAGGTTTTCCCTATTTTAATAAGCATTATTATACATTTAAACCTTCCACTCACTCAAACACTGGCTGTTGGTGAAAACTGTATGGAAATCCGTTCAGTACTTTACGAGTTTATCGCGAACGGCCCGACAGACAGACGGTGGAGGATTTGTGTTATAATATACTAGCTTCTGTCAGCGGCTTCGCTTGCGTAAAAATGGTTTCTCTATACAAACTTTGGACTCCCGTTTTATCCCTTTAGCAGGTGAATTTTGGAAAATCCTCTCTTAGTGCTCACATACATTATACAAGGAAGCATTGCACATTTCACGTTCCTAGTCCCAGGAGATTCGGCTGTGCGTTAATATCTCTGTCAGCCAGTGTCTCCTTTTATAGATAAGAAAGTATCACAAACAGATATTAAACAAATCTGCAAGCACAGAATCGTCGTGCTGAATTACTTAATCTGCTATCCTTTATTGTAAACGTTTACAACTACATAATTGATAAGCAATGAATATTCATAACGATTGAAACTTAATCGACAGAAGTTTGTATGTACCTAGAACCACAGTAAAGCAGAATTTATAATGAACTAGTATTCTGCAAAAACCTCGAGCCTCATTGACAGCGAAGCGATAGCTTTTGAGAGGCGAACGTTCCGTAAACATTGAACCAGTTACGTGGAAGGGATGAAAAGAGGTATTCGCACAAACACACAAAGGAACTCGGCGTAAATTCGTGGAAAAACAAAAAAACAGAAACCTGGGTCTATTATAAAACATCGTATGTATCCTATCATTTTGTGTGTCACGCACCTGATGTCAGGAGGTAGTTTCGAAACTGGTATGCCATGTTAAGCCTTTTATCTTAAAGGAGGCAACCGCCTGCCATTCCTCCTCGCTCTAGTCCATAGCCTGAACCACGGCCCGTTGCGAAAGGTCGATACAGCCGATTGCCTGCACGAGGACACGGTGGGGCACTTCTCCACCGCATGATCCATCGTGTCCTCACAATGGTGACACCAGGGCGTTTCTCCCGACTGCATCTGATGCAGGAACCTCCTGAACTTACCATGGCCGGTGAGGCTCTCCTTCTTGCGGAATGTGGAAGGTGAGAACGCCGTGACGACTCTCCAGCCACTCGGTCAAAGAGGGACTTAACGCCATGATTATGGCGGAGTTTCACCCCAGCGTTGCATCTCCATGCGCACATCGCGCATGCATGCAAGGACTGTTGCAAGTTACTGAAGCAGTAATGCTAGCGAAAAAGGGGGCCGCACGAATAAAGGAAAGAACATCCACACGCCCCAACCGCTGAGACCTCAACCCCGACTACCAGCCACGGTTGACGCGGGCTAGAGGATATCGGGCAATGGGTAATTCGCCATCCGGCCGTCCGGTAATCGACCGGACCGAGCCCAAGTCGTCGACGGCGTGTAGTGATCCACGCGCTCCTCAAAAAGATGTCAGCAAACCGTTGAGGCCTAGCAGGGCCGATGCCTGCTAGGGTCGCGGGGATTTTCTGCAAAGGGCAACTGAAGGACACAGGTGTGGTTTTAGCCAGTAAAAGTCTGACACGCCCTCCCACTCTGGAGAGAGTAGTCATTGAATGATTTCCCGCCATAAAAAAGCCTCTGTTAAAGCTGGTTTTCAGCATAACCTTATCAAATTGACGGCACATTGTGTGTCGCGGGTTCGATTACAGTATAAATATTCACTTGGCCTACAGATAGTTGTTCCGGGTCCGGGTGTCTTATATATTAAACTAGTTTTTTCCCGCGGCTTCGCCCGTATACATAAAATATAGCCTATGTCACATAAGAATAAAGCAGCTATCTAACGGTGAAAAAATTTTCGCAATCGGACCAGTACTTTCAGAGATTACCTCCTACAAACAAAAAAACAAACTTTACCTCTTTATAATAGGGGTTAAAGTATGAAATTGCCGTTTTTTTAAAACGAGTTGCTTTGAAGTGTTATATCTTTGGATTGACTAGGAATTATAAGGTCAAATAAACTTTATATTAAAGGTACGTTATTGTTTCTTATAATTCCAAGTCAATCCAAAGATATAACACTTCAAAGCATCCCGTTTTCAAAAACGGCAATTCCATAGTTAAAGATCTAATAATATTAGTGTAGATAAGTAAATTTACATGTTTGTTCACTTTAATTATCAAATCATTAACAACATACTTAATTATAATTTGAATAAAAATTAAAATTAAATCAGAACTAAAATTAAGATCAAAATTTAAATTAAAATCAATATTAAAATTATTAAAATCAGAATCAAACTCAAAATTAGCATTATAATTTAAAATATTCTTCTTTTATTCTTTAGGTAATTATTTAAAGCGACATACATTATTTTTGCCAAAAACCCTAATAAAATCGCGTTGTTATCTAAGCGATTTTATTATGTTTTTAGCAAAAATAACGTAAGTAATAGTTACTCGAAAAACAGTTTCTTGAATCTGTTTGTAAATTTATTTACCGCGTTCGCTTTGCCTTCAATGTGACGTGTGCCCTAATCCAGCTTCTAATGAAATTAGTTGCTACACTGGTTTGCTTGATGGCAGGAAGTGTAAACACTGCACTCCACTTCCGAGGCTAGGCCTGCGACACGAATTAATTACTCCGTGTTAATGGAAGGTGCAGGTGAGGACAACTTTAGGGTCACTTTGAGGAGAGTATTTTGAGTGGGCCTGGAGTTTTGTGGAAAAGTTTAGGGTGAAAGTACGTGTTATTCTAGGTAGGTACTTATAATATTATTGCGGTGTTGTTGTCACGTTAAGTTGATTATTGTCTTCTATCTGTTTTTAATCCTGGAGGTTTTTTAATGTACTTAACTGGCAATATATTTATCAAAAAAACTAGGCAAGTGCGAGTTGGACTCGCGCCCTGAGGGGGAGAGGGGGGGAGAGAGGGTTTCTCTTGCGTACAAACTTACCTATGTAAATAGTTCAATTCCGGAATGGAGTCTCGGAAGATTTTTCCGAATAGCAAAAACAAAAATTGTGACGTAACAACAAATTTACAGTTTTCAGATTTTTTCCTATACTTGTCTTATGAGACCTTGCTTCATGCCAAATTTCAGGATTCTAGGTCAACGAGAAGTACCCTATAAATTTTGATTCCCTTGAAAGTGTCGAAATACACTTTTTTACGACATAAATGACTGTATCTTTTTTGTTCGTAACTCAGAAGTTTGATTTTTTCAAATTTCAACTCGATACCTACACGCCTTCCCGAGGTAAAGAGTCTTGACAGACAGACAACAAAGTGATCCTATTAGGGTTCCGTTTTTTCTTTTGAGGTACGGAACCCTAAAAAACCAGAGAACGAAGAAAAATATTTAATGTCAAATTTTCACCTGTCGTCTATCTGTTAATATTCTAGTAGTCGATAGTCTGAGCAAAGGTGACATCCTAGCTTTTCACACCTCTCCTAATCTTAAATGTCGTCTAGTCTACAACCCCGAATAAATATTCCTATCTAGAAACCCAGTTTTATTTGGAACATCACATTAAAACCTCAGACTTCGCCTCCAACGAATAAAAAGGCATTCTGGCAGTAAAAGAATAGAGGTTCTATTTGTCCAACTACCAAGTAAAATTACCCCATGCCTTTTATTTGCGATAGTAGGGTCTCATTACCGATGTGCATGCATTACGAACACATCTACATAATACAGCACACATAAACGTCTCTAATAACAAAATGAAAGTCTGTTCCTATTTTTGTTGGTACTTTTTTCCGTATTACGTTTTGTATTTTTTGGCCTAGTATGGTAATGTCGCTTGTTGTTTTCAACGCGTTATATCGTCACTATGATAGTCGATTTCAGTGATTATAATGTATTATTTGTTCAGGCTATAAAAATAAGTATGTTTTTCTAGGCCATTTCTTGCCAGTCCCTAAGGTAAACATATAAGTCATCTCGCCATCTACTTTGTAGTTTGCTGTGACCTGTCTTGCGATTTCAGGTCACCAGTTTTGTAAATGTTTTTTTTTTCACTCAGTAGACCAAGTTATAGTTAGCCATATAATGTTCCCTAGTACTGGAGCTCATGTCTCCACTCTAGAAAAGGCAATGGGCCGGTCCGCGGACCCAGTGCAGGTTGGACGAAATATTGATAAAATCAATTATTATCTACGCTTGAAATAATATAATCAATCAATCAATCATTCATTTATTTGCTATAAATATGGTACAGGAGTTGTTATAATGGCAGTTATAGACCGAGACATATTTTACCTAAGTTACAGGTATGCAAATATTAAAAAATAAAATTTATAAATACATGAATTAATGAAAATTGATTAACATTATAATTATTATTGAAGTTTACATTATGGATTTTATTAAGAATGTCAAAATTTTATTTAGTAATGTCAAAATTTTCTTAAGTAATGTCAAAATTTTATTAAGTAATGTCAAAATTTTATTAAGTAATGTCAGAATTTTATTAATTAATGTCAAAATTTTATTAAGTAATGTCAAAAAAGATAAAAAACAAGAAATAAATTTATGCATCCTTAAAAAAATTGTAACAACATGAACTTTTCTTCAAAAACTCTTTTACTGAATAAAAACTTTCCTCTATCAACCAGTCCCGTAAAATACGACAGAATTTGTTGTATGGTAATTCGGAAATATATTTGGGTAAGGAGTTGTAAATAAGTGGTGCCATATATGCACAGTTACGTCTAAAGAGTTCTAATTTAGGGACCGGCATTTTGAGAGGTAACCGCGTTAACAACCGCTTATTTTTATTGTCATTACCTTCGAAAAGGAATGGATGAGCCTTAACAAATTTGGCGACTTCGTAGATATAAAGACTAGGGACAGTTAATAGCTTTTTTGATTTAAAAATAGGTTTACAGGAATCAAACCATTTCATACCATAAATTGCACGAATACATTTTTTCTGCGCTATAAAAACCCGGTTTACCTCTGAAGAGTTACCCCATACTACAATGCCATAACGAATGAGAGAACAAACATAAGCATGATACACCATTAGAGATGTTTCTCTCGTTGTTACGTCTTTAACTTTTCGAAGAGCAAAAACGAATTTATTAATTTTCTTGCAAATACTGTCAATATGATCCTTCCATGTGAGATGTGCGTCTAAAGTTATACCGAGAAATTTTGTACTTTGTATTTGTTCAACTTTATCATGGTCAAGGCTTATATTAAACTGAAACTCTTTTCGGCTAGGCGTTTTGAAGTATATAAGTTTTGTCTTGTCAATATTTATTTTTAATTTATTACCTTTCAACCATTCGACTATTGAATAAAGAGTTTGATTTACTTCAGATTCATAAGAATTTAGATTTTTACATTCAATGATGACAGTCGCAACTTGTAATGCAACATTGGTTTTAGTATTATATGCGAAACCCGAAACGTATCTACATCGATACATATGTTAAGTCGATGCGTATCTAGTACTTTTATGTAAAGAATTTTTGTACAAAATTTCATAACTTTGTACAAAGATTTTTCATGGTACCATGAAAAATCACAAAGTTATAAGAAAGAAAGAAAGAAAGAAAAAGAATTTATTTGCTATATAAGCTTGTTCTGTTACCTGGTTGTCCGCACAAAATCATGATCACAGGGCCATCCGGGCGAGTAAGGAGTTGTTTTACTTCCGCACCCAGCTGTGCGCTGGCACCTAATGACCGCTATGATCTGCCTTGATCTGTGTTGTACTTAGTGTCGGTGGTGTCCAACTTGACCTTTTTTAAATATTTTTGAAAAAAAAATAACATGGTGTAAAAATTATTGCAATCGATTCAGTTACTGATTCTGAACAAACTATATTCGGGTTTCTCTTAAACTAAAAATAATGGTGTATATAATATTATAAAGGGGTAAGTTTGTTTTTTTGTTTGTACTGGTCCGATTGCTAAAATTTTTCACCGATAGAAAGCTGCTTTATTCCTGAGTGACATAGGCTATACTTTTTATGTACGCGGGCTAGGCTGCGGGCTAAAGCTAGTTTTCAATAAAAGAGTATTCATGGAGTTTCTTGCCGGTTCTTCTCCATAGACAACGGTCAACTGGAACCGTGCATTAGCTTCTGACGTTTTATGAGTACCTACTCATGTGAAATAAAATATTTCTGACCAAAATAAATTGTTTTTTAAAGTAATCAATGAATGCACGCAAAGAAATAATTTGCCGTTGGCCTTGTATGCTTACTTGACCACAGGAAAGTGTGAGAGTTACCGTAGTCCTGGAGCATAAAGGGCGACTGAAGGTGAGGCTTAGTCAGTAAAAGTCTGACACGCTTTCTCGCTCCACCATAAACCGGGAGAATTTCTAACCTCACAAAAAATAGTTATGCTTGACTGGCCTGTTGGTGTTGTGGTTAGTGGCCCTGACTACTGTGCCGGAGGTCGTGGGTTCCATTCCCACCCAGGACAAAAGTTTGTGTGACGAGCATGATCATTTGTTCTGTGTCTGGGTGTAATTATCTTTAAATGTATTTATTTAGAAATATATAAGTATGTTTATCAGTTTTCTAGTACTCGTAACACAAGCTCTGCTTAGCTTGGGACTAAACGGCGTTGTGTAATAGTTGTGGAATATTACTATTATTCAAAGTACTCAATCCCGTAATTAATCAGAACTGATCAGAACATATCTAATGCCTGGCGGCCATGGGATCTTGGACTAATACGAGTAAAACCGCGAGCAATATCCAGTAAACAAAAAACCTCTATGTAAATTACAAACTCTATGAAATATTCAATTTAGTCAGTTTATTACGTAGCAAAACAGTTTTATTACATTGTATTCAATACATACACATTTCAGTATTCATGTACTCAACTGTTTATTTCCTGTTAAGAAGATTTATTATACCCAATGGTAGTAAATGGTATCACTTAATGTACTCTCTCTGACATTTATGCGAAGAATATTTATCACTAAATCTGTTATTTGGATTGAATTCAAATTCAATCTAAATAACCGACGTTATATAAATACAATATGTAACTAGAGTAATGCACTCTAATTAGACAATTTAGTTACTTAGTAGCGTGTAAATAAAGTTTGTAATAAATAAAGCATAAATAGTAATACATATTATATACTTTACTTACAATATATATTTAAGTAATACATTTCGGGCGTCGAGTTTGGAGTACGATCTTCAATTCGCTGCAAAGCACAGCCCTATGACTGTACTGACACTTTTATTTTCAACTCCTGCATTTATTTCTGGTTTATACTGCGTAGTTTGTATTTTTTTTCTCCTCTCAATAGAGATTAATTTCGACGGATTGATTAACAACCTGGATTAAATACCATTTTTAGGTGAGAAATCTTACAACAACTTCTCCCGCCCTAGAGTGGAGCGAGAGAGACTTTTACCCACTCCTATGTTCCTCCTTTGCTTTGCGTCCCAAGACCCCGGGGTTCCTTTAAGGACGAAGTTAATTCATTGAACCCCGAGCGAACGCCGGCGTTACTTGTGTCGGGTAACAACTCAAATACATTGTCAAAATATACATTAGCGGAAGCAAAGTCTCGAGTACATGCTAGTATATAAAGGTGGGTCGCCGCTAGAGGAGCCGAGCACGAATTGAGCACAAGCCTCCAACGATCACTGTCCTCGAACGTGATGTGTTCGTAAAAAAACCGATAATAGGTGGAGCACAGTCGAGCACGAACCAAACGCTAGAAGCGCGCTCGTTCGAGGCTCGTCGGTTCACGCTACATGAATTTGTGCTCGGCTCCTCTAGTGTAGACCCACCTTAATATATAACATTGTTTCCTTAACTCGGTACAAAAATGTTTTTTTCTTATAAACACGTAGGGCTTACTACATCTCGAGTCAATGAATAAACATGAACGGAGGGAATTCGATTTGCGAGCAAAAGGGCGACGATGAAAAATACCTAAAAATATAGTGAGCCAATTCTAAAAACCGTGCGAATGGTTTTCGCGTTGTTTTTCTAACCCTTATATACGGATTTAGATCTGACCTTTTATTTGTTCATTTAAACTGTTCTAAGCTGATTTCATGAATAACGATAAGTTGTGTAAAATAATAACTTATGACTAAACTAGGTTCTAGCGTGACCGTAGGTTTCTCCATAATAACAACTTTGAACCTCCGTTTCATACTTTTAGACGATCAATTTTAGACTTTTTATTCTTCTTCCTCTTCTTTTTTTTTTCTTTTTCTTTTTATTCTTTTTAGTAGTTTAAGCAGTGTGTCGATGGATCTGTCAGTCAGTAACGAGTGCTTTATATTTATTTATTTAAAAGTTGATATCAAGAAATAATGATATATGTGTGTTTAATACATAAGTACATGTAAGCCAACAAAAAATCTGTAAATAGCAAAGCATGAGTTTTTCTTTTTAGGGCGAAGCGGGAGGTCTCTGTGTCTAATTGATCTGGTATCAGATTGTACTGTCGAAAACAACACCTATGTTCCTTCAATTGCCTTTTACGTTCCAGGACCACGGGTTTCCCTTTCAGAAGTCTTCCCATGAGCAAAGCACGGTAATAAATCTCTTTGAAAAACCTTCAACTTGCAATTAAACTATTACTTATTGATCTTATAATCATTCTTTTCCTACCCATATTCAAATGTCATTCCAATTAAATTCATTTAACTCGTACCGAGCGCGAGACCGCGACCCACGCGAAACGCAATGACTTTTTAATTGTTTCTAATTTTAAGAATAAGAATAAGACATTCATTCATAGAGGTTCACTGTTCATTGTTACAATAAATAAAGAACACCTTAAAAACTATTACGTAATGATTAATATTGTCTGTAACTAATTAGTAATTATACACATGTATTTAGATGGTGGTCCCCAAACTAAGTAGAACCTGTATCTTGGGGACCTGAGTTGAGATAACTGTAATTTGTAATAACATTGAATCGGGCGGACATGTAGAAATTCGGTTTTTATATTAAGCAAAGAGGTATATTACGCCATATATTATAAAGGTTAATAAATATATCTCCTCTATACAGCTCTTTCATGAAACAACAATAACAATATCTTCATAATACTCGTAGTATCACTAAATAAACATCTCCAATCAGTGTAGCTGCCCAAGATTTGATAAATACCTTCACACCGCCGTCTATATAATTCTCCGGAGGTTTTCTGTCAAGATTAGAAGGATTAATGGCACAAGTAGGATATTTGTCTTGTCTCAAACGCACTACTCAATGGACTGGTCAGAGTCAGAATGATTCATGACTCTCCCTAAGAAAAAAGAACTAAGATGGATTTTTGTTAGCATTTCGTGAATGGAAATTATCGACGCCTAGGTCCATTTAGGCTATCAGAGCCGTTGTGAAGCGGCGATAAATTTTGTAAGAATTTAAAAAGGGATCGACTAGGACCGATTGCTGCCGATTATGTTAAAATAATGGATTTTTTCAGAGAGCAGTGGTGGCCGAGTGGTAACGGCCCCGACTTACGGAGTTGTAGGTCGCGGTTCAAACCCAGCCAGGCGCATTACTTTGTGTAATTTATTCATCACCACTACTCTCAAAACGGTGAAGGAAAACATCGTGAGGAAACCGGCATGTCCTAGAACCAAAAATTCGAAGACATGTGACATCCACCAACCCGCACTGGGCCCGCGTGGTGATTACGGCCCATTCCCTCTCTTAGAGAGGAGGCCTGAGTCCCAACAGTGGGAACATTATAAGGCCGACTATTCTATGCTAATGGATTTTTTAAGGTGGGTATTCATCAAGTTATTTTTTCTGCTGTGGGTGGAGCGAGAGAAATAATCCCACTCGTGTTCCTTAAGAGCATCCTACCCGAGGTACATTTCATATAACAGCTCCTACGTGATTATGAAGTTTATCACTCATTTTTTTCTAGGTATTTTGAAAACACAGATCCAGACCTTATGGATATTATCTAGGTTTCTATTGAAATTAAATCATAAATTCGTGTTAGACTAATCCAGTAAAGACTTCTGAAAACCTGCTATTTTGCATGAACGTTAGCCCTTCACAATGTACTTATAAATTTAAAAAAAAATCATAAATCAGGATTCTGAATTATGATTTTTTTTTTTCAAAAATTTTTAAGGTCTTTATAAACACGTATTTCCTGGAACAAGTTTTGTGAAATATTCGAGTGAATGACGAAATTGCCGAATGGCAACAGAGCATTCAGGTGTTATCTCTCTTTTTTCGCATTGCCTCTTTATCAAACATCGCGTTGGATTGCGTTAGATGAAGTAACAAGCTTTTAAACCCTGCTCAATGTTGACGAAGGACCCTCTTAAGTTTTCCTTTGCGTTCTAGGGATGTGGGTACTCTTACAAATAATACAGCAGAAATAATGGATTTCTTTAATTATCGTATGATTTTTAGGATGTGATTGTGTTTAAATTCTGTAATTTAAATAGGTACGTTATGTCTAGCAAACATAACTGTCGTAGGTACTTCTTAAGTCGATTTATATTATATTTTATCCAATGACCTGGCAATCGTAGGAAACTTTGTAATTGATTACTAGTTTTGGTGTCACACGATTTGTGAATTTAGCCACGGTCAAGTTTAAAAAATAATTATTTAGTTTTTGTAGTTAGTTTCAAAGCCCAAAGAATCGTCAAACTTAAGTGGCAGTGGGCAAGGTACATTGCTCGCAGAACTTTTTTGATTTGGACGAAAGGTTCTGGAGTGGCGACGACGTACGGAAGACGCAGCGTTGGAAGGCCTCCCACAAGGTGGACCGATGACCTGATGACGGCCGCGGGAATCCGTTGGACGGAAGACGCTCAGGACCGTTCGTTATGGCGACACTTGGGGGAGGCTTATGTCCAACAATGGATGTTTTTCGGCTGAAATGATGATGATGATGATAAGTCAGTTTGAGTTACTTTGAGTTCTATTAAAATGCGGATCTAATATACATTCTAATGTTTTAGCAGAGTACGACAGCAAATGTCGATACATTTTCTTAGCGAAGCTTGCCAAGGAGGCTGACTCGATAGTCACTGTTTTTGGAAATCTTCGCTGAGGTAATCAATATTATAATAAAATTTTAAGTTTCATTTTACAAAGATGCCGCTTGTTTCAATGATTTCACATAATTTCCAGTTGTTGTAGTGTTCCACGTGACATACAAAACTACATCAATTTTACATGTTTACTGTGAATCATTTTGAAAATAATTAAATCAACAACCGAACTTTACTCGAAAAAATCCCGCCATGAACTCGATTACTGATCTTACGATCGTAATCAAATTTCAAATGTATTAAAGTTTATATTTAAATTGATGAACCAACAAAATGAACAAATAGAAGCCCAATATAATTGGATAAAATGATTGAAATTCTTGTTTTGACAGCAACTGTTTAAAATAAAACTTTTAATAAGCTACTTGAGAAGAACAGGAAAAATAAATGAGCATTTAAATTCAAATGAAATAAATTTAACAAAAAAAAAAATATATACAAAACGTTTTAAAAGATTCAATTCGAATCATAAAACAAAACCAAAGCCTTTCATTGTAAAATGTTCCTTTTTCAAAAGTAACTCGGAAGGTACTCGAAACTCGAGAACCAGGGTAAAGTCTCACACAAAGTCTCGAAGTCGAGAACGCTCGCATCATTTGTTCCACAATCTTTAGAGGCAAATGCAGCTTTGAGTTATTTTTCCTGGGGTCGTCGGTGGAAACTTAGTGTATTGTCGAACGATTTAGTTGTGTTTGCACTTTTTTACTCTTATTCTCTAACTGGTAAAACTATCGAAGGCGCTTGTGAGCTTTTAAAGTTGAGCTTTAGAACTTATTTACCTTCTAAGATAAGATTTTTTTTAATGGGTGCAAATCATCCACTGACTTCTCCCGCTGGCGGAGCGAGAGGGCGTGTCAGACTTTTACTGACTAAAACCATACTTCAGTTGCTTTTTGCGTTCTAGGACTACGGGTTACCTGTTCATGTTTTAGAAAAAGCAGCTAGTATATATAAAAAAAAACTGGGCAAGTGCGAGTCGGACTCGCGCACTGAAGGTTCCGTTCAAAACTATGTAAATAGTAATAATTCCCGAATGAAGTCTCAAGGATTTTTCCCTACCGCAAAAACTGTTTTTTTCATTTTTAAACCTCTGCTATAAGATTTTGCTTTATGCTAAATTTCAGGATTCTGGGTCAACGGGAAGTACCGTATGAATTTTGATTCCCTTGAGAGTGTCGAAATATACGTTTTTTGCGACATAAACGGCCGTATCTTTTTTTCTTTAACTTAGAAGTTTGTTTTTTTCACAGCTTCTAGGAATCGCAGACCTGAGTATATGGTTTTAATTTCAACTCGATACCTCCACGCGTTCCCGAGATAAAGAGTCTTGAAAGACAGACGGACAACAAAGTGATCGGGTTCCGTTTTTTCTTTTTGAGGTACGGAACCCTAAAAAAGCAGCTAGTATACAAAAAAATATATATCAAAACCAAATAAAGTTATGGCCAGCATAATAAAATAAACCTGTGTTCACAAGTCATTCAAATTCGTTCAATTTCATGCACCCGCGCGTTGATGCTCATGTTGTATTTAAACGGCATTCGGACCTCTCAGGAGGTTTGAACCTCTGAATAAGTAAATTTGTTTTCGACTGAATCCCACGACACGAAACTTTGATCAGAGGGAAAGATTATGACAGTTGTTGGAGTAATTATTTTCATGGTAGGTCTTTTAATAGGTTGATTAATTTGATTTATAAATTTTAATTTGACTGTCAGTAGTTATTACGCCTACTTTAGGAAAATATACTTCAAAATCACTTTGGAGTTACAAACTCCAAAGTGAAAGCTTTAGATTTACATTAATATTTGTACGTTCTTTTTTTAAATAATGTTAGAAGGCTTTGGGTACACTTTATTAGAAAACTTAACTATCACTCAATTACACATATCAATAAAATTGATTGTTTTTAATATCCAAATGTTTTTTTTACTAAATTATATTCGATACATAAAACTATTTTTTTTTTAATTTTATGTGTCAGTCTGCCATTTTGTTCCGGTTAATCTCTGAAATGGCTAGACCGATTCTGACGAAATTTGCTTTTTACTGACGGATAGCTAGTGTTGTAATGAGTTTGTTTGATTTACATGATTTTCCCAAGAACGGAGAGAAATGAAACACTACGCCAACAAAGTCGCAGGATACAGCAAATTTAATATAAAGGCAGAACTTTGTATGTGTATAGGTATGAGTGCGTGTGTTTGTTACTCCTCCATGCGCAAACGACTAAATGAATTTGAATGTTTGGCACATTGTAAATGATAAATGATATTTATTTTTGCAAAGAAGTTTAAAAAAAAACCACCATGTCCTAAAATAGGACAGATACATTTTAAAAGTTTTCCTTGGTCTAATTTTCTACTTTCAAACAAGTGAAGCCGCTGGCAGAAGCTAATATACTGTATAAAATACTGTATAATCATACCTTTTTTATAATGCGTCAAAAAAAATATCCGCATCACTATCGGCTGGAAGCGTGCCTAAAACACTGACGGCATTGCCACGCTATATGGCAATGCTTAATCTCTGGTCGAGGTAAAAGCCAGCTCTTGAATCACGCGAAGTGTCAACTAGGCATTTTGATAAATCGGTTTTCCATTGAAGTATATTCTAAATTATTTTTCCTTCTTTCTGATTATATTATAGGTTATAACAGAGCCACAGTATTACAAGTGTGACAGACCCTTATAAAATAACTGCACTGTGTACGTTGATATATGGGTATATACGGCATAGACCCTATTGCATTTCGGTACACTCGTATAGTCGTATTATTGTAGATTATCTAAGTTAACTTTCAATAGTACATTTACTATAGGATTTATTATATATTAGTTTCTACTAGAGCGGCTTCAACCGCATGAAAGTCAAAATGATCACTAAAGAACATGCTCCCGGAATAAAGATGCCTTATATCCTAGTCTTAGAACACGATCTATATGTGTGCCAAGTTTCATCCAAATCTGTTTAGCCGTTTGAGCGTGAAGGAGCATAAAATATACACATTACACACACATATGCATACACACAAATTATCGCTTTTGTAATATTAATGTACTAGTAATTAAATTACGTGTGCTTTTATAGGAAATCCCAAAGGGGATCGTGCATCTTCCGGTATAGGAAGCAGTCGGAGACATTTAGTGATAATGTAGCTATTTATCATTGAAATAATAATTTTCGTGATCTCATCAGTACTTCTACAAACTGGCCTTGACTGGTCTAGTGGTTAGTGGCCTTGACTGCTATGCCAGAGGTCGTGGGTTCGATTCCCACCCAAGACAAATGTTTGTGTGATGAGCGCAATCATTTGTTCTGTGTCTGGGTGTAATTTATCTATAATATGTATGTATTTATAAATATTTAAGTATGTTTATTAGTTGTCTAGTACTCATAACACAAGCTCTGCTTAGCTTGGGACTATACGGCGTTGTGTGATAGTTGTGTGAATATTATTATATATTTTATTTATCTCAGGACCCTGAGGTCCTGGACCTTTGGGAGGCGTACGAGGAGCCGAAGCCAACTCTCAGAGGCCCTTTATACAATTATAATGGAACATGATACCAACCGACGATTATCCCTGTACGCGCTATGCTAGTGCACCCAAGGACAACCCCCGGTTATTGAAAAACTGTTGCGACATATGGAGAACAAAGATAATAGGGCTATGGTTTTTGGAGTCTTAAGTGGACTGGTAACATGGAACTATGTCAAGACTATGGCCCCTGCCTGAACAACGTTATTAATATGCATCGAAAAAAGGCAGGGGGTGACTTGCACACTCAATAAATGGGCCCCCAAAAACGGCCGCTAGCACGAAGTGACGTAGCAACAAGAGGGCAACATATCCTGAGGTGCTTAAGGAGTGGAGAGGTATACCACGGCTATCAGGACAATCCCGGAAGTACGGTCAAGATCCCTACCAGCACCTTACTGGATTATACATCCTTCTCCCGAGCACGTTTGCTCTTGCGAATCTCCACTCAAGCCAGCCAATAAAGGCAAGAGAGAGGTGGGAGCTCAGTTCCTCGTGAGTGTTCACTGCGGCCGGCCAATAAAGGCAAGCCGGAGATGAAGAACAAGAATTCTCCCGGGAGATCGGGTCCGTGGGGTCGCTAATGCCCAACAGTTCGCCACAAAACTGCACTGCGGATTGTATCTCTCTTAGTCTGGCCCCTCACCCTAGGCATATTACGGCAAAGCAAACTTTACCGATACAGACCTAGGGTATATTGGAGCACGCAAGCCCCACCACGACGTCAACGTAGAGATACGGCGATGGGGTTATTATATATATTATTATAAACTCCTAAAAGTCAGCCTATAATTTTACTCCCCCACTTTATAGCCAATTGCATAGTACACCCACATGCATAAAACGTTTTGGCAACATATTCATTGTACCGTGTACAGCCTGCTAGCATAAGCAGCCTTTCAATGTTCCCACTGCTGGGACTCAGACCTCCTCTCTAGTAGAGGGAATGGGCCGTAATCCATCACGCGGGCTCAGTGCGGGTTGGTGGATGTCATATGTCTTCGAATTTTTGGTTCTAGGACATGCCGGTTTCCTCACGATGTTTTCCTTCACCGTTTTGAGAGCAGTGGTGATAAAATAAATTACACAAAGTAATGCTGGATTGATCCCGCGACCTACAACTCGTAAGTCAGGGCCGTTACCACTCGGTCACCACCGCTCCGTGTACAGCTAAGGAGTGGAATTCCCTGCCGGAGTCTGTGTTTCTTAATAGCTACAATTACGCATGTTACGGACACGAGCATGTAATTTAGAATCACTAAATATAATCAACATTACGTCATTCATAGACGCGTAATGTATGTACATAAGCGCTGTACATAATAGAGGGCAAGCCTATCAGAGGCCAGACTATTGTCCAATCGGCTACTGGGATAGTATATAAGGCTATGTACTGAGTTCTTAGAAGTACATAATGCGGTTCTTAGAAGTAAATAGCGCAGAAAAACCGTTAAGAATAATCTGGGTTTCTATTGGTAGATTACAACGGAGAAAATCACGCCACTATTGATGACCAATGGTGTGCTTGCCGTATGCGGGGGGTCGGGAGGTGAACGTCAGCCGGCCTCAACAGGATTAGGGAATAGACTAGAGGAAAAGGGACTCTCTCCCACGACTTGCGACCGGCTGAAAAAGTACTTAAGCTGCACTTTCCTTGAAGACGACGTTCTCTCTCTGCAGTTCGACTCGAAGCGTCACTACGACAGTTTGTCTTGGCACCCTACGCTCCTGGAGCGGCCCTAGATTTCCAGATTTCCTAAGTTATCTAACGTATTAGAGTCAGTGAAGTATTGTAAAGTAACTGTGAACTATTTGTGAGTTAGCGTCACGCGTATGTACGTAAAGGACTCGATTATGTGAAAGTATTTACACGTGTTATGTGATGTCTGTATTTTTATACGTGTTAAATAAATTGGCTGAGGCCTTTCAAGCGTGACCATTGTGTTGTGTAATTATTTACATCCTCTGCCCCCAACAACGCATGTGTTTTTAATTTAAGATTGAGTAGGTTACTTTTAGGCAAGCGTACTCCATTGTGGACCACATGCAAGTCAAGATCAAACGCAAGGCTTAAAATGAATAAAAAAAATAATAATAATAGAGAATTATTACAAAAAGAAAGAAATACTTGAATAAATAGATAGTTACCTACAGAGAAAATAAAGAATCCTAGAATCTGAATCATCCTAATAGTAACTTCATGTTTATAATCCGGGGTTTTACGAAACATAAACAGTTATTAATTACAACCAAACCTAATATTTGCACACAATCACGACATTCAAGCGCTAATTGCAGCAAATAGACATCATGTACTAACCAATAACGATTGATACACAAATATAAAGCAACAGAACACAGTGAGCAGTGTAATAAATATTTCAAACATCGCTTTGTGGCATGTTTTGAGCCACTTTACATTCAAAGTACCTTCTGGCTAATTATTAGGTACACTGTTAGCAAAGCAATATAATTTGAAAACGAAATTAGTTAAATATTTTAATGTAGTATCATTTGTCGCAAACACCGGTTGTTGGTAGTTAATTTATTGTTATTATTATTATTATTGTTATTGGTTTGTTATTATTTATTGTTGGGAATATTTTAAATTCGTTTAAAATATAGACTTCTCTCAAGTGGATATATTCTACAGTAATTAATAACTTTTGAAAAACTAATTGTAATAACTATAAAGGCATAACATGTAATTAATTTTCTATCATTTAATCTTTTTATTTATTACTTTTTCAAAATTTCTTTCCAAATTAACTTCACACATTTTTTTCTCTTAATTTTTTAAAATTATTTTTTCGTATGCACAAAGCGGAACTTAATACGTATTAACCAAACATACATTAATAAACACTATCATACATTTATTTTGAAACATTTTATTTATAGCTTTTGGTTACCTAAATATAGGAAATATATTTTTAAAAAGGAGAACAATATTTATTTAATTAGAGGAGGTAAAGAGTGTCTATGGAGTTTCTTGCACATTCTTCTCCATAGAGATCTACGCTTTGGAATGTGCAATTAGCATCATTTTTCTGACTGACTGACTTCTTGATATTTCAAAAGTGCCTGTAAATGGTTTATTTGAAATAAAATGCTTTGAATCTTTGAACACAATTTCACTCTACGTAATTATTTGCTGAATTATTTGGTGGCCGAGTGGTAACGGCCCCGACTTACGAGTTGTTGTCGCGGGTTCAACCCAGCCAGGCGCATTACTTTGTGCAATTTATTTCATCACTGCTCTCAAAACGGTGAAGGAAAAAAAACATCGTGAGGAAACCGGCATGTCCTAGAACCAAAAATTCGAAGACATGTGACATTCACCAATCCGCACTGGGCCCGCGTGGTGGATTACGGCCCATTCCCTCTCCGAGAGAGAGGAGGCCAGAGTCCCAGCAGTAGGAACATTAAAAAGGCTGATTATGCTTATGCTTATGCTAATTATTTGCTTAACTACCCTATTCGGCGACTTGCTTCATTTTTTTCATTTTCATTTGGTTGTTATAAAGTTATCATTCAGATTATAGCCCACACTCGTGATAGCCGTTGTTAGCGATGGAGGAGTTCCCTCAACTTCCTTCCGTCTCCACTATCTCTTCAACAATCATAAAAACATACATGTATGGCAAGTTGTTGTTGTGTTGTTGAAACTTCTACGGTCCGAACTAAGTGTTTTGCCTCGTCATTTATACTGCGTCCATCGAAGGAATGAAACAATTTTCCTGCTGTGGTCTTCTCGTTCGATTATAATTTAGGTGTCTTCAAGGCTAGAGTGAATAGGTTCTTAATAAACTAGTGCGCCTCACTTGATGGTGGGATCGCAGCCAGTCAAAAACCAGAAAAAAAAAGTTTCAAGACAATCGATTCACAGGTTCAGTAGATGAATAGTTTTTTTTTTAAGTATGTGAAACTACCTGTCCAATAAACACAGAATTATTATCAAAATCAAACTACCCTATAAAAAGTTATTCGCGGTAGGATCGGTGGAAAATTGAATGAAAAACATTCATCCCCTATTTTTCTAGCCTATATGGAGGAACTTTATTTATGAGACCACTATCAAAGAATACCCTGTCAAATAAAGAAAGAATTATCAATAAAGGAAGATGACTCGAGAGCCTTATTTTTATTTGTCTGTTAAAAAGCAGTTTTTACGGGCCGTGGCTACAATGAGTCATGACAAAAAACGCTGGCGATAAATAGAGACAGAAAATGTGCTTAAAATATGAAAATGTAAACATAGTAGTTCCAATAATGGTGTTATTTTCAACTTTCCGATTGTTTTGGGCACAATGTCTAAAATAAGTATCATACCAAAGGGCTCCCATACACCAAACGTGATTTTTTGCTGCGTTTTGCTACGGAAGGTACGGAACCCTTTGTGCGACTCGCACTTGGTCGGTTTTTTTTAAATAAAACATTGCCCCACAGTAAGAATTACTTCTGTATTGTGGGTGAGCTCACAAACATGTTAATTCACATACACAAGACTCTCAGATCAGGAACAACTGTATGTAGACCATACAAATATATGTTCCGTGCGAAAATTGAACCTGCAACATGCAGCGTAACAGCCAAACGCTCAACCAACGCGCCAACCGAACCATCGTTGAACCATTAAAGACAAATTTGTTTGTGAACAAAGCAAAAGCAACATTATTACCAAAGAATTAAGCTCATTCGGGGGTAACAAGGTGGAAGAACCTTTGACGAAACTCCAGCTCTCTGATTCATCATCGCTCCGGTTTAGACCTTAGACCTAGAAAGCTGTAATTTTGCACAAAGGTATTTCGAAACTCAACTCCTAAGAGGGTGAGAGAGGTGGTAAAGTTTGTATGAAACATTTATGTTTGCGGTTAGATCTGTTTGAAACTAAGTTTTACTTATTCTTTAGTATAATTAATCAAACACAGCGTTTTCTAAAAGCTGACACTATGCAAATATGCGTCAAGAAAGACGTTATTGCTCTAGGTTAGCATTTTCAAGAGCCATTTCCCACGCTGCATTCTATATAAGCCGCGAACGATCGCAGAGAGCAGAAATTGGTTACACGCAAGCATTCAAGATTCCTTCTCGCACGTAACAGAATGCAATAAAATGGTTCCGATGTGCTGCGGTGATTTACCACTACACGTATACTTCAGATAAGTGAATTATCTGAAGTATGCGTTTTAGCTCGCCGTCCGACCGTCTGTGGTAACCGTCCGGACCGAGCCCAAGTCGTCGACGGCGCGTACTGTTCCACGCGCGCCTCAAGGAGGTGTCAGCAACTGTAGGGGCCCAGCAAGGTCGAAGCCTTTTGGGGCCAATGGTCTGATTCTGAAAGGAAGACTCGGCTCTGGTACGAAAAGCAACGAAGGAACAGGAGTGGGGTTTTTAGTCAGTAAAAGTCTGACACTATCTCCCGTTCCGCTCAAGAGCGAGATTTGTCATTAGATGATTTTCCCACCTAAAAGAAAAAAGTATGCGGAATCATCCAATGACATCTCTGAAGTCTTCGGTGAAGTCTGACATGCCCTGCCGATCCACCCCACTATAGGTGGCAGGGAACTGATGAGGAACACTAATCACCAGTAGTAGGTCGAGCACCCCTCTTTCAGGAGTCAGACAAGGCACCATGGCGTTCTGCAGGGTTTCATCGGACACTGTTTGTTTGGAAGGTACCCGTGTCGTACGGCAGAAACGCCCAGTTGTCACCATTGTACGGATCGCTTAGAGGACATGGCAGAGCATATGGTGGAGGTCCGTCCCGCTTGGGCGGAGCTCTGTCTTACCCTCGTGAAGGTGATCGGCAAACTCCCGCGCCCGGTCTTAGTTCAGGCCATACGGAGCCAGAAGGAATGAGTGGCAGTCACTTCTTTCTGCGAAGGAGTAATGCGAGCGAAGGAGATGGCAAAAAGCGTGAAATGGAGACCATTCTCACGCCCCGGCCCCTAACAGAGACACTCCGGGCATCGGAAATCACAAGGCAATCCCAGCCACCGTAGGCGCTGACTTGCGGACGACAAGCAACGGGTAACTCGCCGTCCGGTAAGGATCAATCCCGTGTCAATGGCATGATGTGTTGAACAACACTTAAACAGGTTTTAGGCCTTACAAAAAATACTAGACTAACATGAATTGTAGATGGTAAGACAATATATGTTTAATGTTGAAACTTTGATCCATGACTCTCGTTTATATATTCTATAATTAACGTTTTTAACCGACTTCAAAAAGGAGAAGGTTATATGTTCCGTTGAATGTATGTTTTTTTATTTATTTTCTTTATGTATCTCACCGATTTCTCGGTCAATTGTGGACCGATTTTGAACATTTTTGTTTTTGGTTGAAAGGTTATGCTTCCAAGTTGGTCCCATAGAAATATTGTTATGATCTGATCATGAACTTTGAAGATATCGAACAGAACTCCTCATAGGATCACAGCAGAACCGTCGTAACAAGTAAGATTGCTTTGTTTATACGTGTAGTCGATGACTGACTAAAAGTAGAGGGGGAATATATCGAACTGATCTTATGATGAAGCCTGAAGTTAGGCACCGGAACTCTGTAATAAATTAATGTAATCTAACCATGCACTCTGGCTATAAGGTATTTAAGTTTGGCTGAGGGGTACTTTTTAGTGGTGGTACCATAACTAAAAAGTGTAAAATAAAAAAATACAACCGACTTCAAAGTAAAAAAAAACACTGAAAAGTGCAAAATAACTTTAATTTCGGAAGTCGGTGTTAAATAACGAAGAGACAAAACTATTATAGAAACACCGACTTCCGAAATTAAAGTTATTTTGCACTTTTCAGTGTTTTTTTTTTACTTTGAAGTCGGTTGTATTTTTTTTTGTAAAAAGTTTTTTTGTAAAAAGTTTTTTTTTTCAACTTGTTTATAAATTATTGCTTTTTTTTTGAGGTGAGAAATCATCCAATAACTTGTCTCGCTCATGGGGGTTGCGAGTGGACGTGTCCGACTCCTACTGACTGATCACCTGTGTCCTTTAGTTGCTTACGGTCTACCAGCATTTCGGTACCTCTTACGAACGTTCCCGTAGCCCTAGCGGGCATGGACTTTATGACATGGGTTCAAATATTTTTGCTGACTTTGACTTCGAGGAGCGCGTGCAACACTACGCGCTGTGCGACACGGCGACGGTGGTTATCACCACGATTAAGCGCACTTTTAGTGTAATTTTTCAAGTATTTTTTTTTTATACTTTTAAAACTCCTAATGGATTACTTCATAAAGATGAACAGTTAAAAGGCTACCACCAATCTGCATGAATCGCGGTGAATATAGTTCCGCCCGTGAAACAGTTTATATCCCGTTTCCGAGGACTAAAATGACTTTGGCACTTTTAAAGCCACGGCTGTTAGAGGAATTGAGTTTGAAGGCTGGTCGAGTAGTTTCGTGAGTTTAACTTTGAAGGTTCTAATTGTACTTCTATAAAGTTTTATTTGATTTATGATCCATCTACACAAAGCTTTTACGGTACAATAACAGACGCAACTTCAAAGGATAAAAACACAAACGTTTTTAAAAAAGATAAATCTTTTTTAGGGTTCATTACCTCAATAGGAAAAAAACGGAACCCTTATAGTATCACTTTGTTGTCCATCTGTCTGTCTGTCAAGACCCTTTATCTGGGAACGTGTGGAGGTATCGAGTTGAAATTGAAATCATATACTCAAGTCTGCGGTCCCTGTGAAAAAATCACACTTCTAAGTTACCGAAAAAAAAGAGATGCGGCCGTTTATATCGCTAAAAACGTATATTTCGACACTTTCAAGGGAATCAACATTCATAGGGTACTTCCCGTTGACCTAGAATCCTGAAATTTGGCATGAAGCAAGGTCTCATAGCACAAGTATAGGAAAAAATCTGAAAACTGTAAATTTGTAGTTACGTCACAAAAAAAAACTTTTTTGCGATTCGGAAAAATCTTCGTAACAATTCGGGAATTGAACTTGTATGGAACCCTCAATGCGCGAGTCCGAATCGCACTTGCCCAGTTTTTTATCTTTAGCATAGCATAATCAGCTTATTACGTTCCTGCTTTTTTTACATTGGACTGCAGTCATCAAATATCCTCTCCCAGTTTAGGTGGAGTGAGAGGGAGAAGCAGATTTCTACTAACTGAAACCAACAGTGTTCTTTCAGTTCCATTGTGCAGGGGTTCTTTTAAACACCTGCAGCCCTGGCAGGCGATGGCCTTAACTGGCCCCGTTAAGTCAGAGTACATGGTCACCCATCCAAACACCAACGTCGGCAAGCATCGCTTAATCTTAAGGATAGACCCATAAAGGTATTATTAATTAGTTAAGGGTGCATAGACAGTCTGTCTCGTTTAAATTGTCTGGATTTGTTTTTTCTCAATACATTTTCTTATTTTAATTATATAGTTATAATAATATTCCACAACTTTCACACAACGCCATCTTGTCCCAAACTAAGCAGAGCTTGTGGTATGAATACAACTTATAAACATACTTATATATTTCTAAATACATACATATTAGTGATAAATTACACCCAGACACAGCACAAATGATCGTGCTCATCACGCAACCATTTGTCTTGGATGGGAATCGAACGCATGACCTTCGACGTAGCAGTCAGGGCCTCTAATCACTAGACCAACAGGCCAGTAGAGTAGTTATGTATACAATGTACTTATTATTGTACTATTTTATTTATCTATTTAAAAAAATAAAAAAATAATTCAGACTTATTTCAATGTCCATAATTATTATTTTAGTGACTGAAACTTAAAACTACCTCAGTATAATATTCAAATGCATTAAATTAGTCAATAAATTAGTTCACAAAAAAATTAATTAAATTAAAATAAATCATTCCAAAAAGTTGCACCTGGCATGTTATGTTTTTGCACCATCCAAAGGTTGACTAGTCAAAAATGCCTAAGACAAGTTAGCCTTTGTATGGTGTTATTTACTAATGCATAAAGCTTTAATAAATAAATATATTATTTCCATACACTGTGGAATAGCCGTTCAACTTCCATATATAAGTTAGTCCGCTCATCAGTAACTCCAACTACATCATTCTGAGTGATAAGCGTAGTCTGTCGGAGTTTCTAACTTGTCATGTAGTTATACTTATGTATAGATACTCCCTACCCAGTTTGTGAGCCAGTCGACTAACTATGTAACTTTTAAATACTTCAAATTCTGTTGAAGTCAAGTCCGTTCAGTTTTCCTTCGAACAAACTTTTTCGTGTAAACCGCATGGTCAGTTCTTTTAGAAAAGAAAATAGGAAAAAAATTGTTCGATAAAAACGAATATAATTTTATAGGAAGTACTCGTTTCTGACGATGGCTTCGCTCGCATAAAAATAGAAAATTATTGCACACGTACAATGTACGTTCTCCTTGTATGTATGGAATAATTTTCTTCCGGGAGCATTCCCGGGATAGTATCTATGTGCTCAGGGTATGTTTTACCCGTGTGCAAATTTTCATCTAAATCCGTTCAGCCGTTTAAGCGTGATGGAGTAACAAATATACTGTAGCGACATCTATGGCGTCATTATAGGAACTAATCCTGCATCGCGCAATCAAAGTTCTCCGCGCGATTAGAACATATAGAACAGCCCGAAATCATCTATTGGGCAGTAGCCCGCCAGACATAACACCCGTCTGGCCGGAGGATCCACCCTTTTCAACGGAGGTTTGCGGGACTTTACTCTCTGTTCCGCATACCTCCACACTGGTGACCCTCGACAAAGAACGTCAGCGCAGCCTTCGTGCAGCTACTACTTCGTGACGTCACCATCACTTCCTCAAGCTTTCGAGCAGCGAGCCATACAGCCAGCACCCACGGCTATAAAGGGTATCCTGACCACCAGCATGCCTACGTGGTCATACCTGGTCATCACCCTCAGCCTCATCAGCGACCTTGGCGAATCATACTGCACCTTCGGCCAGTCATATGAAGAGCCACGAAGAAACTCTCCTGGTCGACGCCAGCAGTCAAGCCACTACGTCGCACAGCACCGCTCCGACTCACTGGAGCCAGCAGCACTACTCCGACTCACTGGAGCCTGCAGCATCATCCCGACTCACTGGGATAGCAACACCCCGACTCACTGGGATAGCAACACACCGACTCACTGGGATAGCAACACCCCGACTCACTGGGATAGCAACACCCCGACTCACTGGGGCATCACCGCAGACAGTTCCGACTCACTGAGAACTATGCGGCATTCGGTTCCGACCCACTGGAACTATCCTACCACTGGCCTGGCACGCATCAAGAAGCATCAAGAAGCATCAAGAAGCATCAAGAACCATCGATCTCCGATCTCCGGAGGGGAGTGATGTAGCGACATCTATGGCGTCACATAGGAACTAATCCTGCATCGCGCAATCAAAGTTCTCCGCGCGATTAGAACATATAGAACAGCCCGAAATCATCTATCGGGGCAATAGCCCACCAGACATAACACCCGTCTGGTTGGAGGATCCTCCCTTTTCAACGGAGGTTTGCGGGACTTTACTCTCTGTTCCGCATACCTCCAAAATACAAACGTATACATAATATATTGACATATAAACTTTCGTCTTTACAATATTAGTGTGATAAAATATGTATAATTGTATTTATTGGAATGAATGAATGATATATTTATTAGCAAGAATATAGGTTATCAAGTTCTTAAGATCTGTGGGGTTTCTACAAATATTTAGATTTTACATCTTGACTATAGCATGCAGTAAACATTTAGTAATTAGCAATATCATAAAATACTAATAATAATTTCACAATTTAAATTTAAATAACAATTCAGCCAATAAAATTAAAATAATTAAATTCTAATGTTAAACCCGGGGTCCTGGAATGCAAGGTAAAGAAGGAACATAGGAGTGGGTTTAGTCAGTAAAAGTCTGACACGCCCTCTCTCTCCGCCCAAGAGCGACAGAAGTCACTGTATGATTTTCCAATTGAAAAAAATATATAACTCTATTTATTAATGGAAAATAATGAGATGTTGATTATACTTTTTAAGTGTGATTGTTGTTATAGATTGAATAATTATATTCTTTGATTGTTACAGTTTTTAAGACAGTATGCCTAGTAAGAATGTGCCTACTGAGACGTTAACTTCCAGGGAAAACAACATGTAGCGCCAAACCTAAATAAATTGGGATAAAGCCAAAAGAATTGACGGTGTGAATAAAATACCTGATGCTAAGGTTTCCTTATATGTATCCGACCTTAATCAAAACAATACGTGACGTTTTTGCCTTTCATTTCAACATCTGTATCGTAACGGAAATTCTCTTGTATCTAACTATATTACAACATATAGCTTATACACTGCAATTAGAAAATTAAGTTACGATCATAATTAAAGCAAAATTTTTTTTCGTGTTCTCAAAGCTATGAAACAATTTGTAGGTCATAGCGGGTTTTTAGCCGCGCGGATTGGACCTGGTGACCTGTAATACAGGTTCTTCATTATCATCATCATCATCAGCCGAATCGTCCACTGTTAGACATAGACCTCCCCCAAGTGTCGTCACAATGAACAGGTTATAATATACAGGTTCTTATAGAAACCTTTTTCAGGCACCAGTCTTTCACTTAGTTAATCCCGGTTAGTGAATTTCAAAGCTTTAGCATTAAGAGGGTCCTTTTTCACTCGCCTATCGTCAACATCGAGCATGGTTTAAAAGCTGGTTACTACATCTAACGCAATCCAACGCGATGTTTGACGGAAAGGCAACGCGAAAAAAGAGAGATAACGCCTGAAAACTCTGTTAGCATTCGGTAGTTCCGTGATTTACTGGAATATTTTACAAAACTTGTTCCAGGAAATACGTGTTTTTTTTAAACCCCTAAAAGTTTTTGAATAAAAGTTTCGTTAATCAGAATCTTGATTAAATTTGTAAGGCTTCTATTGTTATACTTTTTTAAGTTTTTAAATTTTTCAGTAAATTATGAAGTGTCAAAGTTCATGCAAAATAGTAGATTTTCAGAAGTCTTTACTGGATTAGTTTTATACAAATTAATAGATTGATTTCAATAGAAGCCTAGATAATATTCACAAGATACTGTGTTTCCACAATATCTAATGAAACATGTGTAATAACGTCATAATCGCGTAAGAGCGGTTGTATGAAAAACAGTGAAAATGTATGTCGAGTTGCATACCCTTAAGTAATTTTGTAAATAAAATATGAAAGTTTTATATTAGTTCCGGTTTGATCACCATTTCACCAAACGGTAAGCGATGATGAAGTCGATATAATTATAATTTGTCTAGAAGTATCCTATTCACTCAAACCTTGACAAAGACTCCTAAGTTTTAGCTATCAAAAAATACTGGCTCCGGAGGAAAGTTCCACTCTTTAGCTGTACGCACAATGAATGTTTTCCCAAAATCGTTTTGGGAAAACATTCATTGCGTATGGGTGGGATGTCCACCATGAACCGGTGGCACATCGCCGTACTTTTACGTTACGTGCTTGGCGGAATAAGACTATGCAATCTGAAGCACGCTGCCCAAAACGATGTCGTTGTCTTAATATAACTTTTTTTTGACCATTTGTAAACCAAACTTTAATGATTATCTTAATGAAATTAATAAACCACTACCACATTAATCCGAAATGGAGAAATAAACCAAATAAAAAAACATAAGATTCATATGGCAAATCACCTTTGAACTAGACATCACTGGATATTAAACTACATACGAATTTATTCACGCTACTAGTGACGTAGTTGCGTAACCAAAGGACCTGGGGCAAAAAAAATGAGGGCCCTTATTTACTTGGGAAATCTTCAAATAACTTCCCCTGCTCTGAGTGGAGCGGGAGAGAGTCATACTTTTATTGACTAGAACTAGTTGGTAGCTATATAAGTAGTGTTGCTACCTATTTTATTTAGATTTCAAAGACGGGAGAATTTTTTGCTATAAGGGGTTTCCTTATCAGATTTTTAGGGCGGCCCGATACTGGCCCGCCCAGCCCTTTGGTAGCTACGCCACTAGCAATATCGGCTACGTCTATTACATAAATATATAACAGCACTCCGGCTTTCCCTCGATCGAGTAAGAAGTAGGATCACGACCCGACCTTCAGCTTCAGAAGTCGGCCGAATAAACAACTGTGGTGTATGTTTACCATAAGATCGTAGAGAGGAAGTGTTGAATGAAATAGTAAATGCTAAGAGCAAAAGAAACGAAGCAGCAATGGGTTAACCTTGACGAAATTGAGTTGCGTTTTGAAGTAGCATTTTTTATTGAAGTACCTATGAATAATAAAGCTGTTAATCAAAAAACGATTTTGTATTTTATCGACAGTCTTCCTCTTAATTTGACTGGTAAATTCACAATTGTTTTTAATTTTTTTTTTTGAGAACAAACGTTGCCCCTTACTAAGAATAACTTCTGTTTCACAAATGCGTTCATAAACTCACTTTTTAGGGTTCCGTACCTCAAAAGGAAAAAACAGTGTTGACCATCCTCGATCATCGGCCACATCATCGCTTACTATCAGGTGAGATAGTGGTTAAACGCGATCATATCCATAATAAAAAACAAAAACTGTTACGACTATAGTACAAATAACTCTTGTCACCACGAAGCGATTTCACTAACAGCTCGCAAAAAATACAACTCACCCAAAAGAAAAAAAAAGTGCATACAAATAACATTTAATAACAGAAACGCCATCACCCTGCTGTCAACTGTAATGAAACACCTAGACTAAAGGCAATTAAAATTTCTGTCGCTGTCGCAATATGTGAAACAGTTTTCGGATGAAAGCTGATGTATGGCAAGTAACATAAAGGCTTGCTGCCAATCAATGTTATGTTAAGAGCTTATTCAATATTTTATTGAATGATTGGTTTGTGGAAAGCGTTGGAAATGAAAATGAAAAATATTTTCAATGTTTTCTTTACAATGCATAATGACTTCTACCAAATGATTTTTTTCTGCCAGTAAGTAAGCAAATATCAATAAAGAAATTCTTTACTCCATTATTGTTAAATAATTAATTGAACTATTTATTGGAACAATTTCTCCTGGAGCGGTCTTTTCATCTGATTATAATTTAGGTGTCTTCAAGGATAGAGTAGGCTCAATTGAACATCAATGATTGCATCACTGTTTACCATCAGGGTGGGGTCGCAGTCAAGCACTAGTTTATACAATAAAAAAAAAAATGCCATTACCTATGAAATTGCAGTTTTTATAACGGGTTGCTTTGAAGTGTTATATCTTTTTTTCTGTTCTTGTTCGTTTTTCGTCATTAGGAGGAGGAATTAATTTCACGGGGTCCCGTTGTAAAACCAACCCGCACTGGGCCCGCGTGGTGGATTACGGCCCATTCCCTCTCCTAGAGAGAGGAGGCCTGAGTCCCAGCAGTGGGAACATTATAAGGCTGATTATGCTATTATGCTTATGCCGTTGTAAAAATAAACTAGGAAAATCATATCTTTATATTAATTATTTCCTTCTTTAATTCCTTATTCTTTTTATTCTTTCATCTTTCTTTCTATATAATTGTACTCGTATATAATTCTTCTGTACGTATGTACCCTGTGGGTCCCTGGAAGGGGTGAAAATACAATTGGACCTGGTAGGTGGCGCTGCGATCGGGTTCTCAATTGTTTTCTGACAATTACCCAGCTTTCGGACAGCACAACGTCTGTTGGAATTTTTCGTCGGTTTTTCCCTATTTTTTTTTAATCTTTACGTTTTTTAATTTAAACTGTATAAAATCGTTGTTACATTTTTTGTGAAAAAAATTAAAATTACTTTTAAAATTAAAAATGTCATCGGGATTGATTAGAATAACGATGTTACCTACCCCGATGACCTTTTAATTAATTATTTTTTATTATTTTTACTAAAAATATCATCGGAGTTGGTTAGAATAACGATTTTACACAGTTTAAATTTAAAAAGTAAAAGTTTATTTAAAAAAAAAATTGACGGAAAAAGCCGACGAAAAATTCCACCACTGGAGGGTTCAGAATCATGTACTGGATCCGTGTTATCAGTTTGTGCATCGATGTCAAAAACACCCTGTATAATTCTACTCATATTATAAATGTGAAAGTTTGTGAGGATGAACGGATGGTCACGCTCAAACACCTGAACGGATTTGGATGCAATTGGCATGAAAGTAGACCATGTCCTGGGATAGGATATACTGAAATTGAATTTCCTAATTGCACGCGAGCAAAACCATTATGAATAGGCTCTTAATAAACTAGTGCGCCTCACCATCAATGATTGCATCGCTGCTTACCATCAGCAGCACTGGTTTATATTAATTAAAAAAAAAAAAAAAAAAAAGCCACCTTATATTTCCTACTCACGACGTATTGGTAATTTCAGATGTTTACGCTAATAACCCGACTAAAAATCAAAAATAAGGAAAAATATTCAGAAAAATCCGGGCAAGTGCGAGTCGGATTCGCGCACTGAGGGTTCCGAACAAACTTACCTATGAAAACTTTTCCGAATTGAGTTATGAAGATTTTTCCGAATCGCAAAAAACCTTTTTTTATTGTGACGTAACTACTTTACAGTTTTCAGATTTTTTCATGGATGCGAGACGCACAGGATCGTTCGTTGTGGCGACATTTGGGGGAGGCCTATGTCCAACAGTGGACGTCTATCGGCTGAAATGATGATGAGATTTTTTCCAATACTTGTGCTATAAGACCTTGCTTCATGCCAAGTTTCAGGGTTCTATGTCAACGACAAGTACCCTATGAATTTTTTATTCCCTTGAGAGTATCGAAATATACATTTTTTGCGACTTAAACGGCTGTATCTTTTTTTTTCGTTAACTCAGAAGTTTGATTTTTTCACTGCTTCAATGGACCGTATACCTGATTATATGGCTTTAATTTCAACTCGATACCTACATGCGCTCCCGAGACAGACAGATAGACGGACAACAAAGTGATCCTATAAGGGTTCCGTTTCTTTCTTTTGTGGTACGGAACCCTAAAAGTGACATTTCTGACACGTGCTTTAGACATTAAACTTTCATTTAAGTCTATACCTCTTCTGATAATATTTATTCTAAATGTAGACACATTTAAAACATCAACTTTTTCCTCCGTCTTACGGGGTAAGCTTAGGCCATCAATCAAGTGCCAGCATCGGAGGTCGCACTCCATGTTTCCAGATTGCACGATAACTCAAGACCTACGTGCTTGTCGGTGATACCTATTCGTGTACTTGTTGGTTTTATAAAAAAAGACTAGAAGAGCATACGTTTTATTTACCTACTTCTTATTTATTTTGTTATATATATAAATATGTTTCGTTTTTGTTTTCGTGACCGAAGAGCTAGCATTTACCCCGGTCAGAGATTAAGCATTGCCATACAACGTGGCAATGCCGCCAGTCTTCACACTTCCAGTTGACAGTGATGCGGAGGAATTTTTTGACTCCATATTTTAAGTAGGATTTATCGTCTTTAGTGCATGTGTAGTTTTAATTAGTTAAGTGTTTTTATTTTTCTTGTTCTATCTATGTTTTATAAAAAAAGGTTAAGTGGCGAATTTGCTGCAAAAAGCTATTTTCTTGATAGGCGATTAGGGCTACGTATTTTTTTGGTCGAACAAAGACTGGTGTGGCGGTGATATTTCAATTACACTAAACGAGTGTATTAGTGATTAGTGTGTAATTATTACATTAATATTATAAAGGCGTATGTGTGTGTATGGAAAGAGCTATGCTCGGAGTTTCCTTATGTGTCACATCAGAAATGATAATATCCGCAGGAGAACCAAGTTTACCGACATAGCTCGAAGAATCGCCAAACTTAAGGGCATGCAACTCGACATACACACATTTTCGCTATTTTCATACAACCGCTCTTACGCGATTATGACGTTATTACACATTTTTCATTAGATATTTTGGAAACACAGTATCTTGTGTATATTGTCTAGGCTTCTATTGAAATCAATTTATAAATTTTTGTAAAACAAATCCAGTAAATACCTCTGAAAATCTGCTATTTTGCATGAACTTTGACACTTCATAATTTACTCAAATATTTAAAAAGTCAAAAAAGTATGCCTTGCAAAGGAGACAATTTTTTTTGTTTGGGGAATAGGCCCACCACAAATTGTGGCGTATAGCAATGAAATGCACGTTAGTTTATTCCTTATAATCTCTAGATTACATTGGTAATATTGGCAAAACTTTATCTAACTGGAGTACCGTGAAATACGACAGTCAAAACATGACTCTCATAATAACCTAAAATCTCACAAGAGCGATTGTCTAATGAGTGGATAGGTGGCGTGGATAGGCTCCTTGGTATTTTAAGTTAAAATAGTGCACTGTTCAATAATATACAGTATAAAACAAAGTCACGTCTGTACTACGTGACAGACTTTGATGTGATTTACACGATTTGATAGACTTATTCATGAAAATGCGTAGATGTATTCATTTCGAAATAGCGCGGCTTTTGTCGGCCATTGACTGTAGATCTAAAATAATAAGGTGATGTGTTTTATGCTGGTTGTGTAAGGAGAAAAAAAAACACATTATAGCATCACAAGTAAGTATTTATTACTGTTCATCATCATCATTTTCAAAGTCATCTCTTAAAAGCAGTATTTCATCTAAAAAAGATGCAGGTGGCTCAACCTCACCTTGATGCCGCGCCCAAGATAAAAACCACACTATACACATCACATATGCACAGCAGCCAACAGTGCGTCTGCCCACTAAACAATTACAACAGTATCCAGCAAGAGCAGTATTCAACATTCCGTTGAAATCGTGCTGCACAATTGATACAACGGCTTTGTGGATTATGCATGTATCTACAGATGCCATTTTCATAAAATCTTTCGAATAAAAATACGAAAAGAACAGAAGAAACATGCAACTATCTAGTAATCGGAAACAATAATAATGTTGTCTGTAGCGGTGGGGGTTTCAACGACGAACAGTTTTCAAAGACCGTTTTTTGTTCTGCAACGTAACAACCGTTTTCCATCCTGCCCCCCTAGCCAAGTTGCAAACGATAAACGTGAACGCTTAGTAATCTCCAATAGATTTTCAACTTTATACCTAAAGGCATAAAGTTGAAAATCTATTAAAGACTACTGAGCGTTAGCGACCGGAACGAACGAAAATACTATGTAATCTTCAATAGATTTTCAACTTTATATCCAATAACATAAAGTTGAAAATCTATTAAAGACTACTGAGAGTTTACGTTTATCGTTTGTGACTTGGCTAGGGGGGCTGAGACCAAACAGTCTTCGTTGCATAAACCAGTCTTCGAATTACTGTATGCGAATTGTTATCTTACTGTTAAGAAAATAAGGTCGAAAATCTATTGCTTCAACTATCACACTCGTCGCGTCGTCGTTTTTAAAACCAGTTATTGCAATGAAAAATGAATTTTATGATTATAGTCATAAAGTTCATTTTTCATTGTAATAACTGGTTTTGAAACGACGACGCGACGAGTACAGAATTTATTACCGTCCTCAAACTAGTTGCGACAACGAACGTTTTCTGCAACTACTTCACTCAACGATAGTTTCGTCTTCAAACCAGTTGCGACGACGACCGTTTTCTGCAACCGTTTTTGTCGTCGCCAAAACGGTTACGTCTCGTCCGTCTAAAATTCGACAACGACCCACCACTAGTTGTCTGTCAGTGTCAAACTGATTGAAACTGGACCACAGAGCATCTGCAACGGGCTATTAATTACGTTTCGTTCCACGTTGATTTTTAAAGTACGTTACTTGATATTTGTGTTATCCGTTAATAACAGCATTAAAAACAAGTTCGCTGGACCAATTAATTATTATCTCTTGAAACGCATTTAAATCCGATGTCACCGCTGCGCACTATAGTAACATTTTTTTTTTCACGTTAAAATAAACTTGAAAACGCTCCTAAACAAGCATTTTTTGCCGTAACACTTTTTTACTATTATTTCATTATTCCGGTTAGATTTCTATATAATTTTTGGTCTGTTAATTATAATAAGATGATCGCTTTTTCCATGTGTAATATTATTAATAAACGTAACCGTTTAATAGTGGGCCCAAAAAAAATTGTCTCCTTTAATCAAGATTCTGAATGACGAAAATATTTTTCAAAATCAGCTGTTCAGTACATTTATGTTTGCCTAATGTACTGAACAGCTGATATTTTTTTCGCGATTTCGGTATTGCTCCCATAATAAAAATTGTTTGTTATCATGAGCACAATCACGTGTTTAAGTATCGTACACTAATTGCCAGTCACAATATATATAATATTAGCATAATGTATTTATGTATTGTATTATTATAAGTAACTTAATTTGATGATTCTACTTGTAATATCTATTATTTATTTATTGTAACCACAGTATTGTCTTTTTATCCCAAAGGTTGACTGGTAGAGAATGTCTTGTTGCATTAAGTCCGCCTATGTATCTACCACTACTGTACATGAAGTTTAAAAAATAAATAACATCTCATTCTAGGTGGAATCACGAATCTCTTTTGTTGCCGACTCCAGGCGATCAACGAAAGAGATTCGAAACGAAACGGTAGTAACTTGGCTAGAGGTCTACGAATTTTATGTTACATAGGTTATATGTACACCGGTTTTCTCAAGATGGTTTCCTTTACCATTTTGAGAGCAGTGGTACTGAAATAAATTACACAAAGCCAAGCGCGTGCTTGGATTTGAACCCACAATCTACAACTCGTAAGCCGAGACCGTTGCCACTAGATTACCACAACTTACGACACCTTCTCGGTTACATGGTTTTAATCTAGGTACCTGTAGAGATTTTATAGATAGGTTATATTCATCGACTTTATTATCTCCATCAGTAGATATAAGCGTTTTGTAATAAATCAAAATCCTTTGACATTATCTAGATTAAGTTAAAGAACTTTCGTGGAAGTTAAATTGAACTACCTACTAGGCAGTAGATTTTAATTGTGTTGGAACCGATAGCGACTTTTAAAAGCTTAGGAAATCACTGTTTCTGTTTATGACAGAAATAACGACATAGTTTGTAGTATATAATATATTTATCATCAATAGGCTCGCACTTCATCAATGTTGTGGCGAAGAATCGCCAAACCAAAGTGGCAGTGGGCAGGGCACATTGCTCGTAGAATGGACGGAACGGAACGGAACGGCAACCGCGCACCGGAAAACGCAACGTTGGAAGGCCTCCCATAAGGTGAACCGACGACCTGGTGAGAGTCGCGGGAATGCGGTGGATGCGAGACGCACAGGATCAGTCGTTGTGGAGACGCTTGGGGGAGGCCTATGTCCAACAGTGGACGTCTTTCGGCTGAAATGATGATGATGGTTTCACCAAAATCTCAAATGATAGAAAGCGACGATGTGGTCGACGATCGAGCACGCTTGCCTATAAGTAACCTAGTCACAAACTTTTGACCTAAAACCCTCGGATCGTAGCTATCGAGAAACACAGACTCCAGCAAGAATTTGTACTCCTTAGCTGTACGCTCAATGAATGTGTTGCCAAAACGTTTTAAATTTTTAACGTGTTTGATTATTTTAAGGCCCTAACTCCCGAGCTATAAAACAGTGACTTTCTGAAGCTACTCCTCAGTAAAGGCTAAGTCATTAAGTTTGAAAACAATATAATTATGTTTATTATAGATTCATGTACAACATTATCAACATATTATGATTTTTTTTTAAGACTAATACTTTGCCAATAAAAAAAAAAATTACAAAATGATATTTTTTCGCTTGTTTTCCCTATTCGTTTCAAACGGCTTTGATCTTTAGAAATATGTTTACACGAAAAAAATGTTGGTTAAAGCTAGAAGACCGACGCGCACGTGTAAAACGCCTAATTTGTACGTAGAACGACGTCGCGTGGCGTGGATCAAGTGTAGCTCTACAAATCTAGTTTCCATATAAAATGTATGGAGACCGACGCCCAGATCGACGTCTGTGGCACATGTGTGCGCAGTGTAGTTCTAGCATAAATTTTCTTCAGAATGTACATAGAATATGTAAATCAATCAACATTTCGCAAAGAAAATGGATTTAAACGTCAGCGGGGCTCTATCCCGCCCGATGTTCAAGGGACTATAAGCCTTAACACGTTCGTTGCATTACGAGATCTATCAGATCTCTTGCAGGACTTTTGTATTGTGCGTTGAATATAATCGTGTTGTTTCACTCCTTGCGGGAGGATCTAACGTGTAAAGTTCTTTAAGTATGAGTAAGACAAATATACATATTTGCTTCCTACTTAAAGCTGAATTCAAGGACATTAAAAAAGAAATTAGAGATGGATTAGGTCCCTAACGCACAGTACTGTAATTATTTTGATTCCTTGCGTTAGGAGATATGTCGGTACTCGTGGAATCGTACGCCTCGTAGACGCAAGAGAGGGTGGGTGTGCGGCGCGGGCGCTGCGTGACTCGTTTTAGTGTTGTCCTAGCATCGACGTGGAAGGTCGCGCGTACGTTTTGGTGAGATATTATATTATTATTATATTATATTATTTTAAGAGAAAAGGTGTAAAAAATCTATTTATTTTGGTGAGATATCTAACAAAAAATCAAAACCGGATTATACTGCTGCATCGTCCAGTATAATAAAATTTTTGGAAAATGTTCAAATTTGCCCCCATTGGCAAACAATGGCAAAAAAAAAATTCAAATTGGCAATGGCAAATTGACATTGGAATGACAGTGATCCTGATGATGAAATATTTGACGTACTTATAATCGACAACTGAGATATTATTTTATTCCCATCACTACTTACTACACATATTGAACTATCTTTGGTTGCGGTACGAGATACAATCGATATCAAATTTTTTTTTGGTATTTGTAGTTTATTCAAATGTCATAACTGCGTGCGAACCTAGCAAAATATAAAGCAATAGGCTATCTTTCACCCACAAAAACTTCATAATATATTTCATTGTTTTTTGGAACATATAAATTATTTTCAAAACTGTATCTTTAGGAGACTGATTAGGTCTCAAACGCACCAAAGGGTTGGTTAGTTTCGAGATCTTTTAGATCTCCAAAGCACCAGCTGAAAGTTCTTTGAAAATGATGGCGCAGGGAACGTGTTAAATCATAATGGTAACTAGCATCTGATCTTTCTTTCTGGAGTGCGAGGAAGTATCTAACTTTTACTGACTTAAACCTATCGGTATTCGTTCAATGAAACTGCGTTCCAGGGTCGTGGTGACTCTTTCGATCAATTATGTAGGCCATTTATACCGTCACCATCATCATAGAAACAAAGAAAGAAAAAGAGTTTATATACGCGAAATGACGTAATTTTAAAATTAGCTAACAAACATAATCAATAGATAGGGAAGATATGCGTCACATCCGCGCAAAACGGCCGAACTCTCAACATAAAGCTGCGGCCTCACGCATAATGCGCTAAGCTCACAGCGACGGTTTTCAGCGTAGGCCGGTGATCATTATCATTTCAGCCGAAGGACGTCCACTGTTGGACATAGGTCTCCCCAAGCGTCACCACACCAAACGGTCCTGTACGTCTCGCATCCATCATATATATATCATCGCGACTCTCACCAGGTCATCGGTCCACCTTGGAAGGCGTCTTCCGGTACGCGGTCGCCACTCTAGAACTTTTCGGCCCCATCGACCATCCGTTTTACAAGCAATGTGCCCTGCCCACTGCCACTTAAGTTTGGCGATTCTTCGGGCTATGTCGGTGACCTTGGTTCTCCTGCGGATGTCTTAATTCTTGATACGATCACGATCACCATACGAACTACAAATAAAACTTGACGTAAACCAAAATTGTATATGAAGAATTCCAATTGAATTAATGGTCAGACTTTCTGGTGTCTGATGCCTGTAACGACTGTCACAGATCTACGAATGACAACCGGAACAAACAGCTTTACGTGCTTTCCGACGTAAGGGGTGCAAAATAATTATTTATTTATTTATTAAAACTTTATCCACTAGTAACTAAAACTATACAAAGGCAAACTTAATACCTTAGGCATTTTCTACCAGTCGACCTTAGGGTGGTGCAGAAACATAACATGGCAGATGCAACTTAATAAATAGACAAACAGTAGTTTTTTTGTATGTGGGAAAATCATCCAATGACATTACTCGCTCTGGGCGGTGTGAGAGGGCGTATCAGATTTTTACTGGCTAAAAACCCACTGCGGTTCCTTCGTAGCCTTTCATACCAGGGCCAAGTCTTCCTTTCAAAAACAGACCCTTGGCCCCAGTTGGCTTCAACCCTGCTGCCCACCTACGGTTTACTGACATCTCCTTGAGGCGCGAGTAGAACAGTACGCGCCGTCGACTAATTGGGCTCAGACCGGATGGTTATCTTATAGTCGGAGGTATAGGATAGTCGGAGGGCGAGCTACCTATTGCTCGCCGTCCGCAAGCCCGCGCCTACGATGGCCGGAAATCGGGAACGGGATCCCGACGGCTGGGGCGTGAGGGCCGCTCCCTCGCGCGTGCACGGTGGTCTCCTCCTTTGCTAGAATTACTGCTTCGCAGAAGGAGGTGACCGCCTGCCACTCATCCTCGAAATACATACTTAGACACACATTTAAAACACATAATTATATAACAATAAATTAATGAATACTGGTACAATACAAAATAATACGTTTCATTTCCACATTAGCATAATCAGCCTCACAATGTTCTCATTGCTAGGACTTAAGACTGAGAGGGAATGCACGTTAAACCATCATTCTCTTATTTTTAAAGTAGATAGAAAAGATGGGGATGTCTTGCATGTCAACGAAAGTCTGGCTGTTCTTTCGAAATGGTTCGCAGCTAATAATCTCTTATTAAATGCGAATAAAACTAAATGTATAAAATTTTCATTACCGAATGTCCCTCAAGTTGGCGTCAATCTAATTCTTGACGGCAACAAACTCGATGTTACTACGGAAACTGTGTTTTTAGGTATAACTATCGATTCTAAACTGCAGTGGGGCGCTCATATTAGAGCTCTTTCAGGTAGATTAAGCTCAGCCGCATATGCAGTAAGAAAAATACGGCAATTGACAGATGTAGCCACAGCTAGGTTAGTTTACTATGCTTATTTCCACAGTATTATGTCTTATGGCATTTTACTGTGGGGATCTGCAGCTGATGTAGACTCAATTTTCATATTGCAAAAGAGAGCAATCCTCGCGAGTCCCTCAGAAATAAATTCAAAGAAATCGATATACTTACTCTGCCTTCTCTTTATATTTTAGAAAGTATTTTGTATGTTCGTAAAAACCTAGGACTCTTCAAAATTAGAAGCGATTTTCATAACATAAATACGCGTAGTAAACACGAAATTGTATTACCCAAATGGAGATTAGCTAAGACCAGCAAGTCATTTTTAGTAAACAGCATACGCTTTTATAACAAGCTTTATGACTGAACTTAGCGAGGGTAAGTTCAAAACCCATATTAAGCGTGTCCTAACTAAAAAAGCGTATTACAAGGTTAAAGACTATGTCGAAGACACGCTTGTTTGGCAATGACTGCTTCTGCACATGTGGCCCCCTGGTAACTCATGATATTGTGTACATGCATCTATTAACTGCTCCACATTTGTTCTAATATATACTTATTTTTTCTTCTAACACATTGCTTTTGCAATATTTTTTATATTATTAGACACCATAAATTCGTTAAGTAGTAATTTATTTTGTTGACATGTCATTTAATGATTATTGTGATTATTTATTTTTCTTGCTTTTTTTATATAGCCTCTTTTTTTATAATGTGAATGTGAGAACACTGTAGACTTTTCGAATTCTTAGGTTACTTCCTATTACGACTCACTTTTTTTTTACGATTATTTTTATTGTGCTTTTGGGTACAATATCAACTGATCTACACTGTTTTTACATAATGCCTCATCATCATCATCATCATTTCAGCCGAAAGACGTCCACTGTTGGACATAGGCCTCCCCCAAATGTCGCCACAATGACCGGTCCTGTGCGTCTCGCATCCATCGGATTTCCGCGACCCTCACCAGGTCATCGGTCCACCTTGTGGGAGGCCTTCCAACGTTGCGTCTTCCGGTACGTGGTCGACATTCCAGAACCTTTCGTCCCCATCGACCATCTGTTCGGCGAGCAATGTGCCCTGCCCACTGCCACTTAAGTTTGGCGATTCTTCGGGCTTTGTCTGTAACCTTGGTTCTCCTGCGGATATCTTCATTTCTGACGCGATCACGCAAGGAAACTTCAAGCATAGCCCTTTCCATTGCCCTTTGAGTGACTTTAAGCCTTCTGATGAGGCCCATTGTAAGCGACCACGTTTCGGAGCCATATGTCATCACTGGCAACACGCACTGGTCATAGACTTTCGTCTTGAGACACTGTGGTATATTGGACGAGAAGACACCGCGCAGCTTCCCGAACGCTGCCCAGCCGAGTCGGATTCGACGATTGACCTCTTTCTCGAAGTTAGACCTACCCAACTGGACCGTCTGTCCCAGGTAAACGTAGTCGTCCACAACTTCGAGTGTAGTGTCTCCGATCTTGATAGGAGTGGGTGCTACATGGATGTTTACCATGACTTTGGTTTTGTCCATGTTCATATCTACTCTTTCGGAAGCTTTATTGAGGTCACCGAGCATTGTACTGAGCTCCTCCGTAGTCTCAGCCATGACTACTATGTCGTCGACAGAATCGAAGGTGAGTGATGTACTCGCCATTGACATTTATGCCTATTAATACTGTAATATGAAAATATTGTAAACAAACACTTTTTTAAAAGAGTAACCATGGAGTTTCTTGCTGGTTCTTCTCCATAGGAAACGACCAATTTGGAACCGTGCACTAGCTTCTGACGTTTTATAAGTGCCCATGTAGGCCTATGTGAAATAAAAACTTTTGACTTGACTTGACTTGACATGGGAGCCGAGTGTGGATCGATCACGCGAGTTCAGTTATATTTGCATGACTTTGGAACTGAAATTCAGATTTCTAGTATCCAGAAGCTACTAAAATGTTCTCAGGTAGATACCTAGTAGATACTTAATACACTAGAAACTTGAGCACAAATTCTAAATTTTGTAGCCGATGGAATATGTTCGTTAACAAGGTTTTAATGTATTGAAACATCTTCATAGTACAGAAATTGAATAGTTAAATTATATCAATATTGATGTTATTTCTCTGTACTAACAGGTTCTTAGTAGTTTACTAAACGGACGTGTTCCAAGAATTTCTTGAAAGGTTTTTGCTTGAAAATCGAGCTTGAACATTGGAAATACCTGCAAGATTATTAATAGATAAAGATGTCGACAGGCTGGTACGCTGTAATTTTATTATTATGGTAGTTTCCACGCTAATAATTTTCTCCTTAGCTTTTTCCAATTATCTTGGGGTCGACTTCCCGTCTAACCGGATGCGGCTGATAACTCGAGATTTACATGGAGTGACTGCCTATCATCCCTGCGTTCAAATTTGAGGTTGGAGTTAACTCTAATGATGTCATCAGAGTAGATACTCTACACTCGCATTTTTGAACGCGGAACTTAGGGCTATATTTCACCGGGACACCGTGGCGGCGTCTGGTCGCGCCGCCACGGTGTCCCGGTGAAATATAGCCCGTGAAGTTCAACTGTCAATGTCAAGTAAGTGTCATTTATGGCCGCTAACACCAACCTACACTGCTCGGAGTTAGAGTTAGTTGGGTTAACTCTAAGGTAGCTACTCGAGTTATAAAAGAACGACCTTGGGTTGCAACTTGGAAGCATTTTTGAACGGATGGAGTAGCAACTCTACCCTACTCTGGTTATTTTTGAACGCAGGGCAGACCTCCACAACCCATTTACTGGGTAACACGATGCTCCTTGGATAGACTGATGGTCAGGCTTTCTGGTACCTGTGACGACTGTCAAAGATCTACGAATGACAACCGGGACCAACGGCTTTACGTGCTTTCCGAGAAACGGGGTGTCAGCAATGTCTTAGATAAACCTACATAATTACATATGGTGATGAAATAAATTACACAAAGTAATGCGCCTGACTGGGTTTGAACCCGCGACCTACAACTCGTAAGTCGGGGCCGTTACCACTCGGCCACCACGGCTCTCAAAACGGCGAAGGAAAACATCGTTAGGAAACCGGCATGTCCTAAAACCAAAAATTCGAAGACATGTGACATCCACCAACCCGCACTGGGCCCGCGTGGTGGATAACGGCCCATTCCCTCTCCTAGAGAGGAGGCCTGAGTCCCAGCAGTGGGAACATTATAAGGCCGACTATGCTAATTACATATGAATTAGAAAATTCACATTAGTACTGCATACATATAAGGCAGGTGTTTTAACCACTGGACCATCGCCACCCGTAGTTTCCACACTAATCTGAACTAATAATAGAGAATAAAAGCTGAAGAGTTTGTTTGTTTGGTTGAACGCGCTAATTTTAAGAACTACTGGTTTGAATTTTAAAAATTCTTTTAGTGTTGGATAGCCCATTTATTGAGAAAGGCTATAGACTATATAACATCACGCTAGAACCCATGGGAGCGGAGCAGTAACTAAAGACGCGGGTGAAACCGCGGGATACAGTATTACCAAGGTGAAAATTTGTACGTATGTGTGTTTGTTGTTCCTTCACGCTTAAGCTGCTTAACGAATTTTAATAAAATTCGGCACACGGGTAGACCGTTTTCTCGAATACCACACAATATTACATTTTTTATCCAGAGAGTATGTTCCCTAGGGAAAATTTTCTACTTTCACACGGGCGTAACCGATGGCAGAAGTTAGTTATTTTTTGACTGACCTGATGGTCTAATGGTTAGTGGCCCTGACTGCTATGCCGGCGGTCGTGGGTTCGATTCCCATCCAGGACAAATATTTGTGTAATGAGCACGATCAATTTGTTCTGTGTCTGGGTGTAATTTATCTATATTAAGTATGTATTTAGAAATATATAAGTATGTTTATCAGTTGTCTAGTACTCATAACGCAAGCTCTGCTTAGCTTGGAATATTATTATTATTATTTATGGACGTCTTTCGATTCAAAGATTCAAAGCATTTTATTTGAAATAAAACATTTACAGGCACTTTTGAAATGTCAAAAAGTCAGTCAGTCAGAAAAATGATGCTAATTGCACATTCCAAAGCGTAGCGAGAAGAATGAGCAAGAAACTCTATGGACACTCTTTTAAATCATGTTATGTATGTATTACAAATATCTCAGTTACATTGAAATGATGATCATGATGTTATGGTGTCTTCTTATGCAAAAATTGTACAGAATTTGATTTGGTATTTCTTATCAGAGGAATTGGCAAGACAACACAGACCTCATCTAGTTTGCTTTAAAAAACCCAGCCTACATATATATATACATAATTCAACTCTTGCCTTTTTCAATCCTCAGCCCGCAATAATTTCCAGGCGCTGCTCCGAGGCAGCAATATAAGGCACACTTTAAACCAGATCAACATAGGAATGCGGTAACATTGTCATAAAATCACAAGGATTTTCCAAGAAATTTCCTCTTGCGTAGTCTCTAGCGAGTCTTCAAGCGTGGTTCAGTGCTGCCCTCTATCAAAATACTGCGGAGCGTTGCTTAGGGGCAACTGAATCATGTTTATTAAGGCGGTACACCGCAGAACCCAAAATAACCTCTACTCCTGACTTTTATATGACCCACTTGTAAAGTTAGGAAAGCTAGAATTTAGGTTTTTTTCTCGTAATATTTTTTCTTCAGTAAGGCCCAGGTGTCCCGTTTTTTTCCGAGACGTATTTTATCCAATTTTCTTAGAGCTTTAATGAAAATTGGATTAAGAAGAGATATTGAAAACGTGATCTTCTGTGATGTGCGTCTTCGAAGGCTGTATCTGAGGCCCTATCTGTTTACCTTATTTTAGAATGTTAAGATAACGGTTATTGTAAGAGCTTTTGTGTTCGTCACGGAGAAAATATCTTAGGCCTTGGGAAAATTATTAATATTGTTACTTGTCTGTAGTGGTTTTTTTTTGCTTTAGGCTATTTTATCCCGCCACACTTTTTACTTTTTGTGAACCCGCACTTTTCCTACCCGTTCTAGAAATCTATCTATCTTCGATCTGCTATTACATCTAAAACTAGTAAACAAAAATTCAAATAGTTTGGAAATTCTGATTTTGGTTGATTATACAGGGTGTCTTTGACATCGACGCAAAAAAGTGAATACCATGGATCCAGTACATGATTCTGGACCCCCCAGTGGTGGAATATTTCATCGGTTTTTCCTTTTTTTTTAATATTTAAGTTATTTCATTTAAACTGTATAAAATCGTTACTCTAACATTTTTAGTGAAAAAAATTAATTAATTACTTTTAAAATTAAAAATGTCATCGGGGTTGATTAGAATAAAGATTTTGTCTACCCCGATGACTTTGTAATTAATTAATTTTTAATTCAATTTTTTTTGTTTTTACTAAAAATATCATCGGGGTTGGTTAGAATACGATTTTACACAGTTTAAATTTAAAAAGATACAGTTCTTTATAAAAACAATAGGAAAAGGCCGACGAAAAATTCACCCCTGGGGGCTCCAAAATCATCTACTGGATCCGTGGTATTCGTTTGTGCGTATATCTCAAAGACACCCTGTATATTAGTTTCTGCCAGCGGCTTCACTTGCGTCAAAGTGAAATATAATCCCAAGAAAACATACTCCCGAGATAAAAAAATAGGCATCCTATATGCTATTCCAGGATATGGCCTACCTGTGTGCCAAGTTTCATCCAAATGCTCTTAGCCAATTGATCGTGAAGTAGTAACAAATGTACACACAACCATACAAACTTTCACCCTTATAATATTAGTGTGATTTTTAGGCTTTCTCATAGTTCTAAGTTACTTGTAGTTTGTGTCTAGTGTTAGGTATATCTCCAATGCTTTCGTACTGCTGAACCATATTAACTAATATATAACACCTATCGATTAGATGCTGTCAAGTTGCTATACCAGTCTATTCAATAATATTGTACAATCGACTTGAATATCAGGTCAATAATTATAGTTTAATAGCTGTTATTTGAGATATCAAATGATGTGAGACAATGTTGAGAGCTTCAGTGAGCTTTAGCTTGTGTGTGTGTGTACTGCAACTCAAGCAAAACTGGACTGTACCATAGTTATTCGAACTATGATAAGTTGTAATACAGTTTTGTCGCACAAATCTTAATCGCACATCCATTTAAGACATTGTTAATAAATAATTTAAACCACTTTGAATTAAAAAGAAAATTATTAGAATGGCTCTCAAATCTGAATTATGCTGATACTGAGGAACTAATTTATTCAAGAAATTAATTTAATAAAATGAAAATGAATTTTTTACAATTTTGACCAAGATTGCGCTCGGTTTGGATGTTTTAATTTGATTTATTTTAATTTTAATTTAATGCAAAGTACTATAAATATTAAATTAATGGTGTAATGCAATTATTATTAAATTATCAAATACAATTATTATTAAATACAATTACTGCAATTTTTTTATTGAATTCATTTATTGTTGATTAGATCAAATTAAAGTAATATTGTTACATTTGATTTTTCAAATAACATTTTTTTTTTTTACTTTTCTATGAATTATTCAGCTTTTTTTTAGTATAGTATGTATTACCTTTTATAATATAATCAAACCAATACACTTACAAAAACACTTCTCATAATTAACCACTACCTAAAATTGTGTTTACCTAATATTTTGTATTGTTAACATCAGACTGATTGCACAACTGATCATACTGGGACGCTGATGGGTGACATGTCATCCCGCCAGATTTTTTTTATTCTTTTGCCGTCAATTTTCTCTAAACCATAAAATTGAATAATCTGAAACGCGTTTTCCTGAAATCGCAGTTGTATGGGATGACATGAATACTTGTCTGCGTTCACATATATAATCTATGAAACTGTATCTACTGTTCTTCAAGATACAGGATTGTTTCCTAGTTTGAAGGACAGTGATCTTATTTATGTGAAATAGCTATACTCTCATTATTAGTGTTTCATTACTGATGTTATTTTTAGGCTTATAATTTAATTGCGCAAAAAAATAAATATGTCGATCTCTTGTAGAACACTTGGGATGTCCAGCATGTACCGGTGGTGCAACGCCAGTGGTTGCACTGGCCAGGCTAGGCGTTGCACTGGTAACGCCAGTTCGAACCACATAGCTTTTATTACTTACAAAACAACTCTTTGAATTTGACTTGGTAGGTTCTCAATTTGCGTGATTTGCTAATTTCGTCTTGTTTTGTTTTCGATTTAATACCTACAATTTCGCAGATTCATTGTTCGAGAAACTCCCCACAACTACGTCAATTGAAACTGTCGAAGTAATTAACGGGTAGGTGATATAATTACAGGGCTAAAACTACTATAATCTGAACTTGGCTTGTGAATTCCGCGCATAACTTGAATTCGGAGTTTACCCACAGTTTATCAGAATATGAAATTGTAGTTGACACAATAGGTATAGCTTATTACTACTTCATCATCATCATCATCATTTCAGCCGATAGACGTCCACTGCTGGACATAGGCATCCCCCAAATGTCGCCGCAATGAACGGTTATTACTACTTATCGACAATTTAATAAGACTTTGACCTTAGTCAACTATTCGCACATAATTTTCATATATATTATTATTTATTTATTGTGCACACCTGACTGACTGACCACAATTGTCTGGTTAGTATGCCTTGTTACATTAAGTCTGTTTATGTACCACTACTGTACATACAGTTTACTGTACACCTACAGCTAAGGAGTTTAATTTCCTACCAGGGTCTGTGATTCCTAGTAACTAAAGTATGGAGTAATTTCAGTTGAGGTTACGTCAAAGTAAGCGTGCTCTTTCGTCAACTGCATCATCTCTTACTATCAGGTGAAATTATATTCTAACGCGAGCCCATCAATAATAGTAAAACTTAAATTTAAAATTTATATATCTCAGATTAATAAATTTTAAATTTAAGTTACAGTTTTTTAATGTACATTTTGTACTTTTATATTTAATACCCCAAATTACACCCAGACACAGGAACAGGGATTTTCTGTGTCTGGGTGTAATTTATCTACATTTAGAAATATCTAAGTATGTTTATCAGTTGTCTAGTACTAATATCACAAGCTCTCAATATTTTGTGGAATATTATTATCCGGTTGTTCATTCCCACTTTCATCCCTCTATATCTTAAAAATGATTGAACTGACTTAGATCAAACCTACTTTCAAATACAAAAAACCACATCCAAATCTGTTCACTCTTTTAAGAGCAACTATGTTACAGACTGTCACACACACATTATAACTAAAACACTATATAATATCCCTCTTTTTGCGTCCGGGGATAAAAAAGTAAATCGATAGTGTCTCACTTCAACGCGTATGGGATCTTGTTTTCGACTCGGCGTTCCTTTGTTTTGTTCCGGAAATTGGAATCATTCTCATTTCGACGCATTCTTGCGCGTTTGACAAAACATGCGTCAATGAAAAGACCCACGTCATCCGGTTTTCATGTTTCCCAAAGCTCATGTCAATCTTCTTTAAGCGTTTCTTATGTTGGAATGCCCTATGTGCCTATTTTGTTCCTAAAATATGTTGTTTTTAGGGTTCCGTACCCGTTACAAAAGGAAAAAAAACGGAACCCTTATAGGATCACTTTATTGTCCGTCTGTCTGTCTGTCTATCAAGATCCATTATCTCAGGAATGCGTGGAGGTATCGAGTTGAAATTAAAACCATATACTCAAGTCTGCGGTCTCTTGAAGCTGTGAAAAAATCAAACTTCTGAGTTAACGAAAAAAAAGGTACGGCCGTTTAAATCGCAAAAACGTGTATTTTGATACTCTCAAGGGAATCAAAATACATAGGGTACTTCCCGTTAACTTATAATCCTGAAATTTGGCATGAAGCAAGGTCTCATAGCACAAGTATAGGAAAAATCTGAAAACTGTAAATTTGTGGTTAAGTCACATTTTTTTTTCTTTTTTGCGTTTCGAAAAAATCTTCGAGACTCCATTCGGGAATTGAACTGTTTACATAGGTAAGTTTGTACGGAACCCTCAGGTCGCGAGTCCGACTCGCACTTGCCCAGTTTTTTTATTTTTTATTACACTATTATTATAAAGGCGAAAGTTTGTGAGTGTGTATGTTTGTTACTTCTTCACGCTCGAACGGCTGAACGGATTTGGATGTAATTTGGCATACGGGTAGACCATGTCCTGGAATAGCACATAGGACTTTTAGGAGTATGTTCCCCTGGAGCAATATTATACTTTCACGCGAAGCCGCAGGCACCAGCTAGTTAGAACATCAATCAGCATAGCGCATGTATCATTGACTACAATTTGGAGCCATATGTCATCACTGGCAAGTAAGTTTAAGTAGTAAGTTTGTATAAGCCTTCAAAACACAATGTACAATAGATACTTTGACAAGACCTTCTATGCATTGTATACTGTACCTACGGCTTTACTCACGCGTTTATCGAAACATTGCGGAATAGATTCGTATACAAATGGAATCCTTTATCATAAGCGGCTTAACTACTCACGTTGCAAAATCGGAAACCAAAAATGAGCATGCGTGAATGGTTGAAACTAGAGATGTAACGGTAGTGGTTCTATGGAAACGACGAATTTGGAACAATTTTGAAAACGACGAATTTGGAACTGGAAACATAATAAATAGACGTGTAATAAAGTTATATCTTTTATTTATTAAAATACTCGTCACACCTTGCTCGGTTAGTACCGCACAAGGTGTGGTGAGTATTTTAAATAGTATATGGTATATCATGGTAGTCAATATAAGGTACAAAGGCACTTAGGCAAGATAATTTATAGCATGAAAGAAATAAACTTGAATATACTAAAATCGTTAGTATAGTTAGATGGCACGGCTGGTGAAGTGGTTAACCGATTAGCGGCTGCACTGCGTGTCTTGGGTTCAATTCCCGTGCAGAACAAATATTTGTATGATGTACAGAGTTGTTCTGGGTCTGGGTATCTCGTGAACGTCAGAATGGCCGGTTTTAGTTAAAAAAAGAGAATTGTTTAATTCATAGGTTAAAAGTTTTAAAAATTTAATTTTGATATCAGAATGGTCGGTCAACCTCTGTAGAGTAGTAACTATGTAGCCAAAAATTGCTTATAAATTGCTTATTTCACAATTTATAAGTATAGACCTTATTTATTCTTTCTATAAGCTAGCTACGAGTGCTACGACTTACAAGCTTAAAAGACCTTGCGCCTGTTAAAAATATGGGAGCAATGCGAGTGATGTGTAAAAAAAATTGCGTTTAAATTTCATAAGGTACCTAATATTATTCGTTGCTTTATTTTCTGAGAGAAAATATCATAATATGTACTAACATGTGATACTTTTTGTCCCGTGAGTATATTTTATTTTGGATAATTTTCTACTTTCACGGGGACGAAGCCGTAAGCATTAGCTAATAAAGAATTTATGACGAACAAGATGACATGAAAAGCTTTCCAACCGATTTCGAAATACTAGCCTCCTTTCTTTATACCTTAGAATGTCTTTAGCTTATCAATTCCGCATACCACAATTGCGTATTGCGTAACCTGTGAATAGTATAACGTCCATATTGGCACGCAGCCATGCCGCCGACTATTCCGGGCGTCGACCTCCTTACGTGCGTTCAAAACAATAGGTTTTATAACAATTGTGACATAATGTCTCTTCGTACTTCATAAAAAACAGGCCAAACTATTTTAAAGAAAAACTTATGAGTTTTATAGAGCTGACGGCGACCCAAAGTTTGCTTAAGATTTTTTTTTTATAATTAACTTAGTGGACTATTTATTGGACTATAAAGCGTGTTTGTTCGATAGTCGATTCTCTTTTCCATCACCTTTACTAATAGCAAGTTATCAGACATATGACATTTTGAGCTTTGAAGAGAAAATATCACTGTTTTCTGTTGACTCGGATATCATAACAACGGAAATAAAGCCATGATTAATGTCAACAAATACCAAGCTAGGAAATTGAGGAAATTACTCAGAATAGAGGCGTAAGCTTTGTAAAGCTTATTGACTAGCTGCTAACAGTGGCTTTTCCCGCGTGATTGCAAAAAAAAACCAAAGAGAACGTACTCCCGGGATAAAAATTATCCTTTGTGCTATTCCAAGTCATGGTCTATCCGTGTACCAAGGTTCATAAAAATCTGTTCAGACGTTCGAGCACGAAGAAGTAACTTACAAACATACTATTGTTGGGTTTTAATAAAAGCCTAGTATTTGATTTAATTTTCAATTTTATTTTATGTGGCAACATTCAAATTGATTTGAGTGCTAGATCGGAAGTCGTATAAATAACGGTTTTAAAATAATAAAGGAGGTATGTCTTCCCCCTTGCACTAGCACTGGGTCGGGGCAGGAAACACAGACTCCGGCAGAGAATTCCACTGCTTAGCTGTGTAGTCACGGCAATTTTTAGGGTTTCGTACCTCAAAAGGAAAAAACGGAACCCTTATAGGATCACTTTGTTGTCTGTCTGTCTGTCAAGACCCTTTATCTCGGGAACGCGTGGAGGTATCGAGTTGATATTAAAACCATATAGTCAAGTCTGCGGTCCTTTGAAGTTATGAAAAAATCAAGCTTCTGAGTTAACGAAAAAAAAGATACAGCCATTTATTTCGCAAAAAACGTTAATTTCGACACTCTCAAGGAATCAAAATTCATAGAGTACTTCCCGTTGACCTAGAATCATGAAATTTGGTATGAAGCAAGGTCTCATAGCATAAATATAGGGAAAAATCTAAAAACTGTTAAGTAGTAAGTAATTACGTTACAAAAAAAAACTATATTCGCGATTTGGGAAATCTTCGTAACTCAATTCGGGAATTGAACTCGAGTCCGACTCGAACTTGCCCAGTTTTTTTTAGATTTTTGTGCCATTTTCACAATAAATATTCAACCATCCTTTACCAAACAGTGCAAGAACAAACACGTCAAATTAAAACCCCGACGTGTTTACAGCTGGCTTATTTTGAGTTGCCGTCTAAACTTGTTTTCAAGTTTTAATTCAACTGATTTGACAGCTGTAATTCGCAAAGTGATGCATGGCATATTTCTTAGTCGAGATGAGGCCTTACAATTCTGCCCTACTAAACCAGAAAGCGGGATCTCAATTTTTTTCAAAAATTCCTTTTTTTTTGCAACGACCGTATCTATATTTATAATAATAAGTAATTATTCTTTATGCCATACAGCGTGACAATGCCGCCAGCTTTCTTGATACATTACCAGTCGACAGCGATGTGGAGGAGTTTTGGATGCCACAGTTTAGATTACTTTTAGTTGGTTTTTATGGGCTTTTATTTTACTTATTTTTATTTAGTATATACGAGTATCTACACCAAACACAACTGACTGTGTGATAGCAACAACTTGGGGTCTTTAGCCAATCAATGGTGTGGTGATTCTACCAACTTCTTGCGAATGTGTTCACGGGCCATCACCTTACAGGAAAACCTGCCTGCCTGCATTTAGACTGGTAACCCTTACATAAAAGAAGGCTTGGCTGATTGATTTTTGTACGGTTATTTGTGATGTTTCATTATGTAACTATGTACAAGTTGCATTACCGCTAGTAAGTCAATTCAAGCATAAACGTCAGGAAATATAAAATAATAATAATAATAATATAATCCAGTAAGGTGCTGGTAGGGATCTTGACCGTACTTCCGGGATTGTCCTGATAGCCGTGGTATACCTCTCCACTCCTCAAGCACCTCAGGATATGTTGCCCTCTTGTTGCTACGTCACTTCGTGCTAGCGGCCGTTTTTGGGGGCCCATTTATTGAGTGTGCAAGTCACCCCCTGCCTTTTTTCGATGCATATTAATAACGTTGTTCAGGCAGGGGCCATATATATGACATAGTTCCATGTTACCAGTCCACTTAAGACTCCAAAAACCATAGCCCTATTATCTTTGTTCTCCATATGTCGCAACAGTTTTTCAATAACCGGGGGTTGTCCTTGGGTGCACTAGCATAGCGCGTACAGGGATAATCGTCGGTTGATATCATGTTCCTTTATAATTATCTAAAGGGCCTCTGCGAGTTGGCTTCGGCTCCTCGTACGCCTCCCAAAGGTCCAGGACCTCAGGGTCCTGAGATAAATAAAATATTAAAAAAAAAAAAAATAATAATAATAATATTCCACAACTATCACACAACGCCGTCTAGTCCCAAGCTAAGCAGAGCTTGTGTTATGGGTACTAGACAACTGATAAACATACTTATATATTTCTAAATACATACTTATATAGATAAATTACACCCAGACACAGAACAAATGATCGTGCTCATCACACAAACATTTGTCCTGGGTGGGAATCGAACCCACGACCTCCGGCATAGCAGTCAGGGCCACTAACTACTAGACCAACAGGCCAGTCAAAATAATAAATCAGCGAGACTCCCGTAATATATTGCCATATGCTTGAATGCGTGGCTGGAATTATATTATTTATATTTGTGAGTTGAGTTTCAAGTGCTATTTAATGTTCATCTTCCAAGATCGTGCATTACAAATATGAAATTGATATGAAATTTCATCTATGGCTCAAAAAGGAACTAAAATATTAATCCATATTTCATTTTCTTCTACCATAGCATAACATAGCATAATCAACTTTTTAATGTTCCCACTACAGGGACTTAGGCCGTCTCTCTAGGAGAGAGAATGAACCATAACCCATCACTCGGGCCCAGTGTGGATTGATGGATGTCACTATGTATTCGAATTTTTAGTTCTAGGCCGGTTTCTTCACGATGTTTTCCTTCACCGTTTTGAGAGCAGTGGTGATGAAATAAATTACACAAAGTAATGCACTAGGCTGGGTTCAAACCTGCGACCTAAAATTAGCCGGGGCCTTTACCTTTGGGATACCACTGCTCTTCTACCATCAGGTGAAGCAGGAGAAAGTGTCAGACTTTTACTGATTAAAACCCACAGTGTATCTTCAGTTGCCCTTTTTGCGTGGGCTACGGTAAAAGCTTCAAACAATCCCCGCTTCGGCAGGCGTCGCAGGGTCAATTGTCAATTTTGCTGACATCTCTTTGAGGCGAATGAGGAACACAATGCGCCCTCGACCCAGACACCCTAGAGCCTTACTAAATGGCCGGACGGCAAGCTACCCATTGCTTACAGTCCGGGGCCTGCTCACATTGTCTATTCTGTAGAAACCCGGTATTTTTTGGCAATTAAAAAGTAGCCTTAGACACTCACTGATAGTGTAACTTTCTTTAGAGAACGAATTTCCGTAATCAAATCAATACTTTCAAAACCCTTTAATAGTAAATTTTGATGCAAGTGGAGAAATTTTGTCATTGCGACCGGGGCGAAATTTACCAGAGCCATAGGCGAAAGTGTTATAAAGCCGAGTGCTGCAGTGACAAATTTCCACGTGTATCAAACGACGTTTTTCAATACACTTACGAAGATATAAATAAACGGGAGTTGACGAGCAATACGTGAGGGTCGCTTAGCACCCAGCCTGATACGATAAAAATGTAATAAATGGTGGCGGGGTTGAGCTTATCCCTTTTCCACACTAGTGCGAAAAACAGTAAATAGAGTGCCTAAAACCGGGTTTTCGAGTAAGTTTATTTAAAAAATACTTTTTCAGTCAATCACTACTAACCAAAACCCACAAAAATAACATAGGTGAAGGTATATCTCTATCATTCCCATACATATTTATTTCGTAGTCCATCCATCCGTTTGATCTCCTGTGTTACCGACACCGTTTCTTTTGATGTTCTGTTCGGGATCTCGGCGGCCATTTTGGCATTAATACCACTGTTAGTAACATGTTTAATCGCCTCGAAACGTTCCGTTACATGAATTATGTATATTTGATTGTCACGAATGGACTGAGAAAACGTTGGACTATTTAGAAATGGATATTTCTATCGGGTTAGCTGTAAAAGTTTTGGTGGAAAGAGAGATTTATAGATAGAGTTTTGGTGTTTATGTTCTTGTTGAAAGGGAATTGATTTCGTGTGGTTTAATGTGAAAAGTAGCTTTATGTTAGCTGGAAGAATTGTTGTAGGAGGAATGATTTGTCTTGTTGATGAGTTCAGCGTATTTTTTTTTCTAACACATTGCTTTTTCATTATTTTTTAAATTGTTTTATTTTTTATTTTTATTATTATTATTATTGATAGGCTCGCGTTTGACCACCATCTCACCTGATGGTAAACGATGATGTGGCCGACGATGGAGCACGCTTGCCTAGAAGTAACCTATTCACTCTTGACTTAAAGACCCCTAGGTTGTAGCTATCAGGGAACACAGACTCCGGCAGGGAATTCCACTCCTTAGCTGTACGCATTATGAATGTGCTCCCAAAACGCTCTGTACGTTTATACTCCAACTACCTTAAATTCTTGTATTGTAATGTTATTATTCATAATTTTCTTGCTTTTTAGGGTTCCGTACCTGATAAGGAAAAAAACGGAACAAGTCTGCGGTCCCTTGCAGCTGTGGAAAAATCAAACTTCTGAGTTAACGATAAAAAAAGATACGGCCGTTTATGTCACAAAAAACGTGTATTTCCCATTGTCCTCGAATCCCGAAATTAGGTATGAAGCAAGGTCTCATAGCACAAGTATAGGAAAAAATCTGAAAACTGTAAATTTATTGTTACGTCACAAAAAAACTTTTTTTGCGATGTGGAAAAAAATTAACTCAAATTGTTTGCTTTATTCAATGTGCTTGACATGTTTTCATAGGTAAGCTTGTACGAAACCCTCAGTGCGCAAGTCTGACTCACACTTGCCCGGTTTTTCATAATAATTTTTCTACCTGCATCAATATTATCTTACAAGTAATGAACACAATGTTGGCAAGAAGTACCACAGTCGATTTCATCGTTAGTATTCATTCCTTTACTAAATTATTCTGTTTTATTTATCTTCCTTTTATCGCATATTTGAGCGTTTTCCTTTTCATTGAACTTAATTAACGTTTCAGATTATTTTGCGTTTACCGTAAAAATATTATGGTATTATCTTCGTTTTGGTACATTTACATTGTTCGGGGAATTCGGGAGTTATTTAATAGAAAAAGTAAAGTTCAATTTTTTATGTGGCTGTCTGTATTTAGCTACGGAAACGCTATCTGCTGTCGCTGTCATGAAAAAAAGAATATGAAAAAGAAAGTTTAACAATAAATTCCATTTTGCTGTGAAAATTATAACAATTAACTTAAGTCTTTCACCCCTCTTTGAGGAGTGTATGGAAAAAAACACGGCGTCCTCAACTTCCGCATGACACAGGTTCTCACCGGACATGGTAAGTTCGGGAGGTTCCTGTGCCGGATTCATATGGAAGAAACGCCCAGGTGTCACCTTTGTGTGGACCGCCCGGAGGACACGGTGGAGCATACGGTAGAGGTGTGCCCCGCTTGGGCAGAGCACCGCCGTGCCCTCGTGAAGCGGTAATGCAAGCAAATAAGGAGGCCGCACGCGCGAGGGAACGGCCCTCACGCCCCAGCCACCGGGATCCCGATCCCAATATCCAGCCACAGTAGGCGTAAGCTTGCAGAGCCCAAGTCGTCGATGGCGCGTAGTGTTCCACGCGCCTCAAGGAAATGTCAGCAAGTCGTAGGGCCCCAGCAGGGTCGAAGCCTACCAGCCCTGGAACGCAAGGCAAAGAAGGAACACAGGAGTGGTTTTTAGTCAGTAAAAGTCTGACATGAGCGTGAGAAGTCATTGGATGATTTTCCAAAAACTTAAAAAAAACTTAAGTCTTTTACAGTCACCACAGGCGGGGTTGAGAGATATTCAAAAGAAAAACACTTCATAAGCTTAATTTTAAATTTGAATAGAATAATCTATACATATAAAATGAGAAATAGACTGACTGACATATTAACGCCCAGCCGAAACTACTGTTATATTATATTAAGGTTTTTTATTATGACGTAGGCGAGCACTAAGAGAGGATTCTCCAATATTCACCCCCTAAGGGGATCAAATTTGTACAGAGAAACCACCTATAATATAAAATTAAACTCATGATAAACAAATAAAATCAGGAATTGCAATTGAAATGAGATGATGAAATGAGATATTGTCAATGGTAGTTAAACAAATAACGTATTATGCGCCAACCCTTAGCCCTATAGGGCTATTTGTCAATGTAAATCCCCGGTACACATGTATGCATAATGATTTCGTATCGTGTTTATTTAGTTATGTAAATAATAATCATATTGGAATTTAGAGTGAACTGTAATGGTGCGTCCGCAGGGTACAGACTTAACACGGTCTTACGTAGATTACACTGCTCGACAAGACCTAATTTTAAGTAGGTACCTATATCTATTTTAGTTATACAGTGGTGGTTTGGTGTAACTGTCCCGACTTACGAGTTGTAGGTTGCGGGTTCAAACCCAGCCAGGCGCATTACTTTGTGTTATTTATTTAATTACCACTGCTCTTAAAACGGTGAAGGATAACATCGTGAGGTAACCGACATGTCCTAGAACCTAAAATTCGAAGACATGTGACATCCACCAATCCGCACTGGGTCTGCGTGGTGGATTACGGTCTAATCCCTCCCCTGGAGAGGAAGCCTGATTATGTCTATGATACTGAAACTTTGATATAAATTTTCTCTTTTTAAAGATTTTCTTAAGTGAATTTGGCATGGTCTATTGGACAAAGATTCTCAACAGGTATTCTATCAAAATTTGATCGTCCCATATTCACTCGATTATCAAAACCACGTTGACCACGTTACCGGTTACACGACACCGCCTGTTTGTTGTATCTTCTTCTTCCTGCTCTTATCCCATATTACTTGGGGTCGGCGCAACACGTTTTTTTCTTCCATTCTGTCCTGTCACCAATCACGCTATCACTAACTCTCTTTTCTTTCATATCACTCCTCTCACAATCCATCCATATTTGACCTCCCTCTCCCTCTCCATCTATCTTCGCCTCAATTGCACACATATGACGATACATATTAAAATCCGTTTCTGGCCTAAACCACAAAGCTCTTTATTTTGTCAATATTTTCTCGTCAATGTCGGTACTGAACTTGCAAATAATCTCTGCTACTACACAAACTACACGACAGACTAAAATAGTATCTGTTACACGACGTCACACGGTTATATATAGCCGACAGTTCGACACGACTCGCGAGTGCCTCGACACGGCGCTGATTGAAGTTTAATAGAACGTCTTATTTCTCCTAAATGTTGTATAGAACTACCGAAAGTCCCTAAATATTGGAATGGATCATCATCATTTTATTAGAAATTTGTCCACTACTGGACATTTTTTTTTTCGGTGGGAAAATCATCTTATGACATCCCCCGCCCTTGGGCGGGGCGGGAGATAGTGTCAGACTTTTACTGACTAAAAACCCACTCCTGTTCCTTCGTTGCCTTTCGTACCAGGGCCGAGTCTTCCTTTCAGAATCAGACCCTTGGCCCCAGTAGGCTTCGACCCTGCTAGGCCCCTACAGTTGCTGACATCTCCTTGAGGCGCGCGTGGAACAGCACGCGCCGTCGACGACTTGGGCTCGGTCCGGACGGTTACCGGACGGTCGGACGGCGAGCCACCCATTGCTCGTATGCCGGTAACCTTGGTTCTCCTGCGGATATCTTCATTAGTGATTCGCTCACGCAAGAAAACTGAGCATAGCCCTTTATCACTTTTTGGGTGACTTTGAGCCTTTGTGCGTGACCACGTTCGACGGTTGACCTCGTGTTGTTGACTATGTAAATAGATATCTAAGCTGTACTTACTTACTGAGTAAAGGTACAGTCACAATAAACAATTATACTTTTTTTTGGTTGAACTTAGCAGTATCAGACTTTTACAGACTGGCCTATATTGGTCTATGCCGGAGGTCGTGGGTTCGATTCCCACCCAGGACAAATGTTTGTGTGATGAGCACAATCATTTGTTCTGTGTCTGGGTGTAATTTATCCATAATATGTATTTAGAAATATTTAAGTATGTTTATCAGTAGTCTAGTAATAATAACACAAGCTCTGCTTAGCTTGGTCTACTAAAACTATCCCAAATAGTTGTGTGAATATTATTATTATTATGTGTCAATATATCTCAGAACCCTGAGGTCCTGGACCTTTGGAAAGTGTGCTAGGAGCCGATACCAACTCGCATAGGCCCTTTAGACACTTTTAATGGAACGTGAACCATATTATTATTATTATTTTACTGACTAAAATCCACCTGTGTCCTTTAGTTACCCTTTGCATTCCAAGGCCACGATGTCTTTTAAAACTAGTTCTGTAACCATAGTGATTTTTTTGTTTTATTTTTTGGCCAAGCTTATTACAGTATTCTCAACTACTGCAACTCCTGATAGTCAAAGTCAGAAGTAGCGAATCACCGGAGAAACATCGAGGTGATGACGCTTGATTGCTCGTAGAACAGATGGTCGATGGGGTGAAAGGTTCTGGAGTGGCGACCGTATACCGGAAGACGCAGCGGTGGAAGGCCTCCCACAAGGTGGACCGATGACCTGGTGAGAGTCGTAGGAATCCGATGGTTGTGAGATGCAAAAACTGGTCGTTGTGGCGACATTTGGTGGAGGCCTATGTCTAACAGTGGATGTCTTTCGGTAGCAATGATAAATGTAGAAACGATTCAACTGCCTTGTATCAATAAATCTGCCTCGCCACTTCTCAACTATGTTGGGGTCGGCTTCCAGTCAACTTGGATGCTGCTTATCTGAACTCCACAACCCAGTAATTTAAACGACGACATGGCTTGCGCAGTGGCTGCTACGTGACGTGTCGCGAGTTCTATTCCCTCTCGGATATTTTTTTGTTTGGCCTACAGAATACATCTGTAGGCCAAACAAATGATTGAAATTGAAATAGATTGAAACAAACAGATGCGTGATTGCATGGTTGATACAGGAATAATATCTAGGAATTAAAATAAATCGCACGCACGATGCCACCTCATCGCTTTAAATTCTCGTAAACCACATTGGATCGATTCAAAATCACATTCCGTTGAATTGCCCACGTAGAGAGAGAGACCGCAGAGCTAGGTCAATAGATACAAAGGGACAACTGAGACAAGCCTAGTTGCCAAGCGCCACGGATTAAAATTAACACTAATAAATTTATTGGGTCCTAAATTGTGAGCTGCACAATTCCTACTTATTCCTAAAACCCAATTAGGAATCTAAATATTTCCTTATTTAGATACCTAATTGTAAATAACGGGCTGGATTAGCTTTGAAGGTTGGTTAGATTATGTAGGTTTTTGGAGAAGTGTGCGTAGGAATTACAAACCCAAATCCGCAAAACCTGTTCCATCATCAGACCACTAGACGAAAGGTGATGCGCCGCCGGTACTGGTGGACATCCCACGCTAAAACATTTTGTGACCATGTTCATTGTGCGTACAGCTAAGTGGAATTTCCTACTGAAGTCTGTATTTTCTGCTAAGGTTACAACCTGGGGTTTGTTAAGTCGAAAAGTTCTAGGCAAGCGTTGTCGACACATCTTAGCGATTGTGTAGTCGATGATGAAGCACGCACTCAATTCTGCCAAACCTTTTCCATCACCGGACCACTAGATGTACGGTAATGCACCACCGTTACTGGTCCCACACACATTTTGGGACCATATCCATTGTGCGTACAGCTAAGATTTGGAATTTCTTGCCGGAGTTTGATATTTCCTGATATGACTACTACCTCCAAAGGGACTTTAAGTCAAGAGCGAATAGGGTCTGCTGGGTTACCTTTCATAATAGGTTAGATGCACAGATTTTTGTGGTACACAGGTTTAGTTTTCAAGCATAAAACTAAAATATCAATACCAACTTAGTATTGAAGCCTTGAGCATCGACGCCGAGTTGCTGGCCTGTCGGTTTTCTGTTTATTAAATTTCGGAGAGTGTGCATTGGAATTGCACAATTTAATTCCACCAAGTCCGTTCCATCATCGGACCACTAGACGTACGGCGTTGCGCCATCGGTACATGGTGGACATCCCACCCATACGTACAAAGCGTTTTGGGAACACATTCATTATGCGCACAGCTAAGGAGTGGGATTCCCTGCCCGTAGTCTGTGTTGCCTGATAACTTTTAGTTATCTTAGGTTATCCTAGGGGTCTTTAAGTCAAGAGTATAGGTTACTTCTACGTAGGATAGGCTACTTCTAGGCAAGCGTGCTCCATCATCGGCCACATCATCGCTTGCCAACAGGTGAGATAGTGGTCAAACACGAGCCTATCAATAATAATAAAAAAAAGTATTTGTTTTGCGTTTTATTTGCGCTGTTTGTACTGACTTAAAAATTACGTGTTTTGGAAAAGTCTTTCTCTTTTTTTCAAATTTTATTCAAATCCGACGGCTGAACGGATTTGAATAAAATTTGGCACATGGGTTGACCATGGTCTGTTATAGGATATTTTTTATCCTAGGAATATTTTCCCATAGGATGATTTTTTACTTTTACTTGGGTAGAAGTTAGTTAGAAATAAAATAAAATAGTGTTATAATACTTACTATTTCGGGTAAGCTGTACAAGTAGTCCTGCTGGTGACGATCAAAGCGGTGCTCCTGAAACAATTTCAGACAGGTTTTAGTATCATTCTGCATCGGACTAATATGGTTTTAGAAAGAAAGAAACAAAGAAGAAGAAGAAACATGATTCATGATAAGTAATGACTAGACATTGGATTGTATGTACCTACCTATTAATATAAATAACAAAATATGATTTATTATCACTCATGGAAATTCTTTTGAATCATCTAAACTAATATTGTAAATAAAGAATGGGGATTGTAGGAAAGATTTGATTTTTTGTTTGTTTGTATGTTACGATTTAACTCAAAAACCACTGGTCGGATTTTAAAAGTTCTTACACCTTTAGTAAGCTACGTTTTCACTTAATAACATAGGAATATATTTTCTATATCTACGCGGGCGAAACTGCTGACAAAAGCTAGTGTTATAAGTATATTACAAAAGTTCTTGTTACATTTATTTTTTCGCTTCAATGATGTACGAACTATGTAAAGAAACGACGAGAGCAGTGGTGGACATGTGGTAACGGCCCCGACTTACGAGTTGTAGCTTGCGGGTTCAAACCCAGCCAGGCGCATTACTTTGTGAAATTTATTTCATCACCACTGCTCTCAAAACGGAGAAAACCGGCATGTCCTAGAACCAAAAAATTCGAAGACATGTGACATTCACCAACCCGCACTGGGCCCGCGTGGTGGATTACTGCCCATTCTCTCTCCTAGAGAGGAGGCCTGAGTCCCAACAGAGGGAACATTAAAAGGCTGATTATGCTATGCTATTCTACGTAAATAAATAAAAAAAAATGTTGCCACATGGCGTGTAAACTTATAACTAAACGGGTTTGCGTTTCGATTTATACATTTTTCTTTCTAGCAATCTATTCCTAACATAAAAATATACGAGTAGGTACCTACATGTTTATTTCAACCAGGTACATACTTACGGTGGCCAACATCACCGGCGATAATTTCTGTCCAATACCGTCAGCCAAACTCGGATGCATGATAACTAGCATAATATTATGTGACAGGATTATTAATTTATGAGCGCAACTACGAGGCGAGGCCTGTCGCCACAACACGGAACCATGGGATATGATAATTATGACGTCTCGCGTAGATAGAGTTATAATTATAAATGTATCATTGGTGTTGTTGATGTGGTTGGTTACAAATTATGGCGAAACAGTAATCAAAACCATGTAGCTATAACAATATAATATTCCACAACTATCACACAACGCCGCCTAGTCCCAAGCTAAGCAGAGCTTGTGTTATGGGTACTAGACAACTGATATACATACTTATATATTTCTAAATATACATATAATAGATAAATTTTAGTTTCTTTTTTGAGTTATTTCTTCCTAATCTGCCCCCCTAGCCAAGTTACAATCGTTTCGTTCGCTCCGAACACCTCGAGTAGGCCACGCCTCCGATTCCTTTGTTCTGACCACGTGACTGAGCGTTGAGATGACGTCAGAACAAAGGAATCGGAGGCGTGGCCTACTCGAGGCGATCGGCGCGAACGATACGATTGTAACTTGGCTAGGGGGGCTGACTAGGTATACAGTGAATTTGTGTTAAATATAAGATTATAGTTTTTAAGGCAGCAAAATTATTTTAGTGAGCGCTATGTACGCCTTAATTGTCATGTGCATAATTAATTTTGTTTAGAGATAATTTTTTTTTAAGGTGTTGTGTATGTGATGTGGCTGTACTTCATTTAAATAAATAAATAAATAAATTACACCCAGACACAGAACAAATGATTGTGCTCAACACACAAACATTTGTCCTAGGTGGGAATCGAACCCACGACCTCCGGCATAGCAGTCAGGGCCACTGATCACTAGAGCAACAGGCCAGTCATCTGCTTCGTATCCTTGTATCCGTAGCGTACCTAGTACAAAGTTATGTAACATATTTTTTTTTTTTTCGGGTTGGAAAATCATCTAATGACATCCCCCGCTCTTGGGTGGAGCGGTTGATACTGGTTTTTGTTTGCCACTTACATTGAATTTGATGACAGTTTTAGTTTTAGTATTTTCCATAAAATACCTATTTATTATTTATCATTTACTATACATAGATATTTATGTATTTATTTACACCGCATACGTAAGCTAAAAGTTCCGTTGAGAACCAGCGTCAGTCTGTCATTTTGCTAGACTCAACTTATCTGGCGGAGCCATGAGGCACACAGTGTTTTTGTTTTATATTTAAGTTTATTCATATTTCTTCATACCTTTTTTAGGGTTCCGTACCTCAAAAAGAAAAACGGAACCCTTATAGGATCACTTTGTTGTTGTCTGTCTGTCCGTCAAGACCCTTAATGTCGGGAACGCGTGAAGGTATTGAGTTGAGAGTGAATAGGTTAGTTCTAGGTAAGCGCGCTGCATCGTCGACCGCATCGTTGCTTTCCATCAGGTGAGATAGTGGTCAAGGGCGAACCTACAAAGAAAAAGAAAGGAAAAAATACCATATACTCAAAGTCTGCGGTCCCTTGAAGCTGTGAAAAAACCAAACTTCTGGGTTAATGAAAAAAAAAAAAGATACGGTCGTTTATGTCACCAAATACGTGTATTTCGACATTACTAAGGGAATCAAAATTCATAAGGTACTTCCCGTTGACCTAGAATCCTGAAATCCGGCATGAAGCAAGCTCTCATAACACAAGAATAGGAAAAAATCTGAAAACTCTAAATTTGTAGTTAAGACACAAAATAAAAATTTGCGATTCGGAAATATTTTCGTAACTCAATTCGGGAATTGATTTGTTTTCATCGGCAAGCTTGTACGGAACCCTCAGTGCGCGAGTCCGACTCGCATTTGCCCGGTTTTTATACCTGTGCATGCAAAATAAACATGTTGTCTTTCTTCTTTTACTTAGAGACAAAGAAACGTTGCAACTAACTCTAGGTCAAGGTACCTTTTAAGATAAAACTACACTGCGCACACGTGGGCCACACACGCCGATCTGAGCGCGTCGGTCTCCATACATTTTATATGGAAACTAGACTTGTAGAGCTACACTTGATCCACGCCACGCGACGTCGTTCTACGTACAAATCAGGCGTTTTACACGTGTGCGTCGGTCTAATGTAGTTCTAGCTTTAACTCATTTTTGACCTTCTACATCAAGCACGACATAGTTAACACAGTGTTGAGAGGCAATCCAGAAAAAGCCGTAGGCTTTAGCTCCCGGCTTCGGTATCTAGACTTCATCAAAACGACTTCAAACGCTGTTGATGTAACAGGCTTTGACACAGCTTGAAAAGCTTGATGAATAGAATGTTTGCTTTAAAGTTTTGTGCAGTGTGGGTAGATGAAAATAGTGCGGATATTTTGGCACAGTGTACGCGTGGAACTGTTTGAGAGGGTGTAGACACCACAGAATTATGTAAGCGGTGACTGAGGAACGGCTTTGTGGGATGTACCCAACTGCATGTAATTTTACGCTTAAGTTATAAGGTTTTGGTCTAAGGGGAATCTGCATGGTAGCCTGCGAAATTTATTTTTTCTGAGTTTTTTTTTTCAACTAACTTTATTGTTTTTTTAGGGACTCCGAATAATCATGGCATTTTAAGTATGCCATATTCTCTAAAATTGGCCATAAATAATAATAATAAGATATTTATTGATAAAGCTGACCCGGCGAACTTCGTACCGCCATATAGTAAATGAATGTTGTGATAGCTTTTAGCTGAACTGTCAAAAGGTAACGCCATCTACTGGCATTACCAGAACCAACATAATTCATTTTAAAATTACATTTTAATTAGAGATGGCGTTGTATTCGAATTTTTTTTTACCGTATAAACCTTCTCTACCTTCCCTGGACTATCAAAACTATAAGACCAAGATTAGCCAAATTGGTCCAGCCGTTCTCGAGTTTTAGCGAGACTAACGAACAGCTATTCGTTTTTATATAGATAGAATGATTGATTTTAGGACTAGTGAATATGTGACTGTGTAACCCACCAATGTTCCTAGTACCTAAACATTGTCGAGTTACACAGCCACATATTTATTCAGTCTAGTTAGTGGGTATAGTACTATTCTTAGGTTACCTTAGGTCTCTAGATAGGTTACCAGGTAACCTGTGTTTAACAGAGACAGTTGCGATCCCCTGAATTTTCGTGAATTACTTTATCATGAAAAAGCCATTCAATGAATTGAGAAGGCGATTTTAGTGATTTAATAATTATAATTCTGTTACTAAATAGGTGTTACGGTCGCAAATCATATATTTTAATCGACATACAACTTGACACTGACCTGCAAAATGTAAAAAATAAACTGGGCAAGTGCGAGTCGGACTCGCGCACTGAGGGTTCCGTACAAACTTACCTATGAAAACGGTTAACAGCGCGTAGTGATCCTCGCGCTCCTCAAAGAGATGTCAGCAAACCGTAGGGGCCCAGCAGGGCCAATGCCCAGTAGCTAGGACCGCGGAGAATTTCTGAAAGGGAAACCCGTAGTCCTAGAACGCAAGGGGTAATTGAAGGATACAGGTGTGGTTTTAGTCAGTAAAAGTCTGACACGCCCTCCCGCTCCACCCAGAGCGCGAGAAGTCATTTTGATGATTTCCCACCTATAAAAAAAAAAAAAAAAAAACCTATGAAAACGGTTCAATTCCCGAATTGAGTTACGAAGATTTTTCCGAATAAATTTTTTTTTGTGACGTTACAGCAAGTTTACAATTTTCAGTTTTTTTCCTATATTTGTGCTATGAGACCTTGTCTTATGCCAAATTTTAGGATTCTGGATCAACGGGAAGTACCCTATGAATTTTAATTTCCTTGAGAGTGTCGAAATACACGTTTTTTGCGACATAAACGGTTCATATCTTTTTTTTTTGTCAACTCGTAAATTTGACTTTTTCACAGCTTTAAGGGACCGTAGACTTGAGTATATGGTTTTAATTACAATTCGATACCTCCATGCGTTCTCGAGATAAAGGGCGAGATTGAGGGTCTTGACGGACAGACAGGCAGACAGACAGATAGACAGACGGACGGACAATAGTGATCCTATAAGGGTTCCGTTTTTTCCTTTTGCAGTATGGAACCCTAAAAATAAGAAATTTTGAATTTCAGGGGCTATTCTCGAGCGTCCACCTTAAGTACCCTAGTGTGACTAAAGCTACTTGTTTCATTGTCATATCATTATCATTTCAGCTGAAAACGTCCACTGTTGGTCATAGGCCGCCCCTATGTGTCGGCGGCATAACGACCAGTCCTATGCGTCTCTTATCCATCGGTTTCCCACGACCCTCACCAGGTCATCGGTCCACCTTGTGGGACGCCTTCCAACGATACAACTTCTAGCACATGGAAGCCACTCTAAAATATTTCTTTCTGCTATTTGTATATTTATGGATAAATATACAAACAGTTAAATAGGTTTATGTAAAAAAAGGAAATCATAAATTATTACTTTCCAGTCACAATATTGTGGGCATTAATATCCTGTTGACCCCATAACTCACCAGCTTGAACATACCAACGCGTATAGAACAATTTCTTTCTAAAATTCAGCGTAGAATACGCGAAGGCGTCTAAGTTATGTCTGCCCAGGGACTTTCCTGTGGGATTACTAGTTTATACGATTAGGTACCCTACGCTGCGTACATCTAATATTTATCAAGTTCAAAATAGGGGGAATTTCGGAGGCTAATATTACAGTAATTGGGGTCAATTTGTCGGTTAGAATAATTATTCGATTCTCAGGTAGAACACAGGCGATATATAATCGGTTGACGATGTTTTGTTGGTCGAGATTAGTTAGAATTTATCTAATTACTATAAAAAATAAAAAGAATCAGTTACTTTACGATAGACTGACAAAAAGTCATGTTTATTGTCTCTCATATCATCATCATTCAGCCGAAAAACGTCCACTGTTGGACATAGGCCCTCCCCAAGAGTCGCCACAATGTACGGTCCTGTGCGTCTCACATTCATCGGATTCCCGCGACCATCACCAGGTCATCGGTTTACCTTGTGGGAAGTGTACATACATACATGCATATATTATAGTAAAGAAAAACCAACCACTACAAAGATTTTTACCCGCGCGAAGCTGGGTCGGGTTTCTAAGAAACTGAATAATTCAATTAAAATCCGTAATTCATGGTAGGTATTGAATAATCGAGAAAGCACATTTTTTATTGATTTTATCCATAAACAAAAAATAATAACAGCACTAGCTTGAATAAATTATTCCCAACGATTCCGAAAAAATCGGACAATATTTTGAGCGAAAATATTTTTTCATGCTTGGTTATGCCATGATTTTTTTGCTTCCTTCCTTTGCCGACCCCTGACCTAATAATTTAGTTATCACGAACGCGGAAGTGAGGCAAAGGTCGCAGCATATTCAGCCTAGGCGAATAGCCCGCCTCCTTACATAATGTATTGCTGACACCCGACATACTGGCTGTGCGAAAAGTGAAATAAAAACCCGGTTTTACGTTACGTCTTTTACATTTAGAGTTGGTAGCATACAACAACAAAGTCATCTGATAAATGATAAATGGTATTGTAAGTTCATGGGTTAATAATAGCATTTCATTTATTTTCTTTTACACATCAATCATATTTATCAACTAACGACTATCAGCCGCTCCGCTCGCGGGAACGTCGAAATTTGTCCCAAAGGAACATATTCCCGGGATAAAAAGTGCCCTATGTGCTATTTCAGCCCCCCTAGCCAACTTAAGATCGTTTCGTTCGCGTCGAATGCCTCGAGTAGGCCACGCCTCCGATTCCTTTGCTCTGACGTCATCTCAACGCTCAGTCAAGTGGTCAGAACAAAGGAATCGGAGGCGTGGCCTACTCGAGGCGTTCGACGCAAACGAAACGATCGTAACTTGGCTAGGGGGGCAGGACATTGTCCATCCGTGTACCAAGTTTTATCGAAATCCGTTCAGCCCTTCAAACGGGAAGAAGTTATAAACAATATACACACGACCTACAACAATAGCCTTTATAATATTATATAAGGTGTAAAAAAATTGACTTTAAGAATTTCGAGGGGACATTGTACTCCTCATTATGAACAACTTTTACTATGGGACCAAACCTGAAATCGCGAAAAAAAAAATCAGCTGTTCCCTACGTTTATGTTCGCATAACTCGTCAAAACGTATGGAGCAGCTGATTTTTTTTTCGCTATTTCAGGTTTGGTCCCATAGTAAAAGTTGTTCATAATGAGGAGTACAATGGCCCCTCGAAATTCTTAAAGTTAATTTTTTTACACCTTATATAGTGTAGTTGAAACTAGCAGAGGTAGATGCTTTCTAGCTAATTACTCTGACTTGAGACTCCAAAAAGTGGTCAGTCTCTTTTAAAGTTCATACACGACGCACGACACCATGGTTGGAGCAGTGGTTGAGGAGTATGACTGCTGCGCTGCATATCACGTGTAGAGCAGTGGTGGCCGAGTGGTAACGGCCCCGACTTACGAGTTGTAGGACGCGGGTTCAAACTCAGCCAGGCGCATTACTTTGTGTAATTTATTTCATCACCACTGCTCTCAAAACGGTGAAGGAAAACATCGTGAGGAAACCAGCATGTCCTAAAACCAAAAAAATCGAAGACATGACTGTGACATTCACCAACCCGCACTGGGTGCACGTGGTGGATTACGACCCATTCCTTCTCTTAGAGAGGAAGCCTGAGTCCCAGCAGTGGGAACATTAAAAAGATAATTATGCTATTATTATGCTATGCTGCATGTCCCGGGTTCGATCCCCGTGCGGAACAAATATCTTTATTGCCTACAAATAGTTGTTCTGGATCTGGGTATCTTGTGTATATGAGCATATTTGTTCGTGAACGCACCCACTGGGGCCACGGGTAGTGTGCAAGCGAAGGGCTCCGGGATGAGGGCAAAGAAGGAATAGGAGTGGGTTTTTAGTCAGTAAAAGTCTGACACTATCTCTCGCCCCGCCCGACAGCGGGATTTGTCATTAGATGACTTTCCCACCTAAAAAAAAATCCACGATACAGGAGTCATTTCTAGTTAAGGGGGATGTTTTAAAAAAATAAAGAAATAATGATTTGACCTTTGGCGGGAGACCCTTAACCCTCCTACCTCGCACCTGGACCTTTGTACCTGGACCTGGACCTGGACACGCTTTTGCCAACCTGGAGAACTTTAAACAGACTCTGCACTCAAGTCGACTGCAGTAAAGACCATATCCACATGTGGGGGTTCTCAGGCGGTTTTGATCTTCAGTTTTTGTACGGCGTCTCTCCGCAGACCATGTCCTATCTTCCATCTTACACCACATGCCCGTTCATGTAAGGATCTAATGACTAAGTCAGCGAAAGGCATTACCGTGTTCAAATAGGTATTGGGCCAGGCAAGAGATTTATTTAAGGAAAATTTGCCATCGACACGCTAAGTAGAATTAATGTATAGGTCAAATCATACTCGTATCTGAGAACTAAGTAGGTTAATGTCTGAGGTGGTACTTTGAGGCTAGCACCACTTAGGGGTGACGCTGCGTTCCGCGGTCACCCGCGCGGTCCCATGTAAAAGTGAACCGTCGCGGGGAGCCGCGCCCCGCGCCCGTTTTGCTACGTACCTAATAATACATTAAAGTTCTCCATCGACACGACTATGCACACCGCTAAAGTTGAACTAGCGAGACTGCGCAGGTAATAATCTGTTTTCGTGACGGGAACCGTCGCACTCAACACCCGCGCGACGTCACGCGTCAGGTGCCCATCGCGAGCGCACGCTTAACGCAGCGTCGGCCCTTAGATATGAGTGAACCTGTCCATCTGAAGTTGATGTACTTAATCTTCATTCCTTGGCGGGTCAACTATTTATTTATTTATCCTCATACAACTATCTTTACAGGTTTTAACCTAATGCGATAGTCCAGTTAATGATTATTTAGTCATATCTAATTAAAAAGTAATCTAACCTAACCTAGCTAAATAATAATATTAATATTTATCAGTCACTGTAACATAACAATATATAATACTTATTAATCAATATAATATACTGTTACGTCCTCCAACTTGACTTCACCTCGAAATATCTAATTGTCAATTTGCATAAAGCGTATAATAATATGTACTTACTCACGTAGTTAGGTTTTACATATTATTCGTAGTTAGTTTTATTATTAATTTAATAAGAATTATAAATAAACCGATTTCAGCTTTTTTGAAATAGGTATTTTTTATCCTAAATTATTCAAGAATTTAATTTGAGTGTATAAGGATGTGCTTTACTATTCTAAATATTTACTATTTAGAAGTATAGCTTAAATGAATCGTTTGAAGTACAGTTGATGTTCTTCAAATGAACATAGAATATAGGTCCTAAGCATTTCCTCTAATAAAAAGTCCGTAACATATAACGGACCTTAAGCCAACGAAAAAAAAAATTTAAATGTCATGGGTACTATGAAAGTAACAAATGGCACAGCAGAGTTGGGAATAGAAAAATTCCGTATTTTAGAGATAAAATCTCGTGTGAAATGTTTGCAGTGGAAGCTGTGTGTTATGATTTTATTATGGGTTTACCGTTACAGGTGAGACACAATGTGGATGTTACATAAATTGGCAGTATGGGAGGATACACACGCCATGGAAGACTTAGTAGAATAATTTAAATTTAAGTCACAAACTTATAGTCAAAGAAACGCTAAACACTTAGAAAGAAAAATACAGAAGTTCTTAAAGCTGGGCAAGCTACAGTCATGGTGACAAGTCTCCTCTTTGAGAAGTGGTTGGAGAGTCGTCAGCGTCCTCAGCTTTTGCATGACGCAGGTCCTCACCGGACATGGTAAGTTCGTTAGGTGCCTGAACCGGATTCAGGTGGAAGAAATGCGCGGGTATAATGCTAGAACTACACTGGACACACGTGTGCCACACACGCCGATGTGGGCGCGTCGGTCTCCATACATTTTATATGGAAACTAGACTTGTAGAGCTACATTTGATCCACGCCACGCGACGCCACGCGAACTTGTTCTACGTAAAAATCAGGCGTGTTACACGTGTGCGTCGGTCTAATGTAGTTCTAGCTTAACCGTTGTGTGGATCGCCCAGAGAACACGTTGGAACATACGGTGGAGGTGAATCCCCGCTTGGGCGGAGCACCGGTTTATCCTCGTGGAGGCAATCGCGCCGGGCCATGATTTAGGCCCTGACCCTGACTATCAGCCACGATAGGCGTGGGCTTGCGGACGACAACCAATAGGTTACACAACGTCCGGACCGAGACCAAGTCGTCGATGGCGAGTAGTGTTCCACACGTGCCTCCAAGAGTCGACACCCGCAACGAACAAGGTTGTAACATTTTATTATATTATATCCCAGTATCTCGGATTACAGTCCAAACAAAATTAAAACATGGCACTATCACTTTTAGGTTCATTTTGAAAAATTATCTAATTAATGTTACAACCTTGTTCGTTGCGGATGTCGACTCTTGGAGGCACGTGTGGAACACTACACGCCATCGACGACTTGGTCTCGGTCCGGACGTTGAGTTACCTATTGGTTGTCGTCCGCAAGCCCGCGCCTATCGTGTTCCTATCCTTGTTCGATGCGGGTGTTCAGATTTCAGCAGAATCGTAGGGCCCAGCAGGGCTGATGCCCGCAAAGGCCACGGAGAATTTCTAAAAGCGAAGCCTGAGGTCCCAGAACGCAAAGGGCAACTGAAAGACACAGGCGTGATTTTAGTTAGTAAAAGTGTGACACGCCGTCCTCTTCACGTGCTACCGTAGAGCGGGAGAAGTATTAAATGATTACCCACCTCAAACAAAAAAGTGTGGGATTAATAAAAAAATCTTGCACTTGAGGCTCTTATGTAATGCAAGGTCGTCTAAAGGTACTATTCGAACCTCGGCTGCAGGCTGCGGATGCAGGCTGCACATGCGGCAGCTGCACGAAACCGGTTGCAGCTGCACGAAACCGGTTGCAGCTACACGACTGGTTTTTAATATTTTAGACCCCTACATTTACCTACAACAAAATTAGTAAACTCCATAACGTATATCCTCTTAAAACAGATCGTTGCAGAAGAAGGTGATGGAATATCTGCAAAGTCTCACTGATGAGACCGAGCAGCTTCTGACCGTATCAAGATAGATAGCAATTATACACATATTATATTATATAAACACAAAACAGTATCTCAGTCAATAACATGTCCTCTCATAAACTCCCACATACCACGCCCATACTCAACTATACACACACCCTCACACACTCACTTATTCACATAGTATAACATACAAAGAGAGAAACAGAGCAGAGCTATATTAGAGTACACCATATTTTTAGGTATTGTATAATGCAAGCATTTAAGATATAATACGAAATGTAACGCGGGGGGGTTGGCGCTGTAAGCCAAAATACAGGTTTCTCCTATAAGTACGGCTCCAGCTGCTAAACACTTTTATGTACCTACATGTATATTACTGTTTGAAGCATTTATTTGTTAAAATACAGTATATTATGTACTTTTTGTGAAATAAATAAATATTATTAGACACAAACTTTTTTTTTTCATTTTTAGAGTTCCGTACCTCAAAAGGAAAACACGGAACTTTTATAGGATCACTTTGTTGTCCGTCCGTCTGTCTGTCTGTCAAGACCCTTTATCTCGATAACGAGTAAAGGTATAGAGTAGAAATTAAAACCCATACTTAAGTCTGCGGTACCGCGAGTTAACAGTTAACGAATATAAAAGATACGGCCGTTTATGTCGCAAAAAACGTATATTTCGATACTCTCAAAGGAATCAAAATTCATAGGGTACTTCCCGTTGGCCCAAATGCCTGAAATTTGGCATAACGCATGGTCTTATAGCACAGGTATAGGAATAAATCTGAAAACAGTAAATTTGTTGTTACCTACGTCACAAAAAAAAATACTTTTTTGCAATTCGGAAAAATCTTCGAGACTCCATTCGGAAATTGTACTTTGTACGGAACCCTCAGGGCGCGAGTCCAACTCGCACTTGCCCAGTTTTTATTTATATACCTACTTTCACAATTTATAGTCAATGAAATGTGTTTAGAACTGATAAGAAAGCAGCTCATAATTATCCATTTCACTTAAGACCTTAATTATTTTCTTGAGAAAATTAAAAGCACAGCATAATACAAAGTTTCTTCAAGGAAGTACTCCTCAATGATAACGAGGTAGCAAACAAAATCGACGCAGTAAGACTAACAACCACTCGATCGCGACTTAATGATTAAGCCCTTTGGCTTTTCCAGTCAAAGTGAAAAAGAAAAACAAAACATTTTTCCATTATTTTTATAAGTAAGTAGCAAAATTCCCTCAAAGCTAAAAAAAACACAAACAGATTTTCATTTTCACCCCTATCATTGTAATCCCTGGAAGATTGGCCTTTAGCTTCCTTTTATAAGGAAAATTGTTTACAGAATATAATGCTGTAAGGAGAAACTGTGTAAATCTGTTTCTGCAATTTTTATTTACAGTTATTATTTGAGATAAGACAGAACACTGAGAAAAATAACCATACATTGTATTCAGAGAATACCTAATATAGATGTGTTATTCTTTTCATGGTAACAGCCCCGACTTAAGGTCGCGGGTTCAAACCCAGCTTGGCGCATTACTTTATGTCATTTATTTCATGCCCACTGCTCTCAAAACGGCGTAGAAAAACATCGTGAAGAAACCGGCATGTCCTAGAACCAAAAATTCGAAGACATGTGACATTCACCAACTCACACTGGGTCCGCATGGTGGATTACGGCCCATTCCCTCTCCTAGAGAGAAGGCCTGAGCCCCAGCAGTGGGAACATTATAAGGTTGATTATGCTATGTTATTATTTTAAATCGATTAAGTACGTACTTTACTGTTGTAACGATATCTATATCGCCAAACTGAAAGAAAGAAAACACTTTATTTGCCGGAAAAGGCATCCGCGGTATTGGAGTTCTCCGCGCAATTAGAACGTAATACAACTATCTGAAATCAACTATTGATTACTTGCCCAGACCAGACACAACACCCTTCTGGCCGGAGGATCCTTCCTTTTCAACAGAGGTATGTGGGACTTTACACCCTGTTCCATATACCTCTAAACTGTTTTTATCTATTGTGTTTGTTTGATACAACATTATTTTTAGAATATGCGAAACCTGAATATAGTTTGTTCAGAATCAGTAACTGAATTGATTCCAATATATTTTTTTACCATGTTATATTTAAAAAATGTCACAAGTTTGACACCATCGACAGACTAAGTACAACACAGGTCACGGAAGGTTATGACGGGCATTAGGTGCACAGCTGGGTGCGGGAGCAAAACAACCCCTCAGTCGCCCGGATGGCCCGGTGACCATGTATTAATGAGGATAACCAGGTAACATAACAAGCTTATAACTTTGTGATTTTTCATGACACAATGATGAAATTTTGTAAATAGATTCTTTACATAAAAATACTAGACACGTGTTTCAGATTTCGCATATACTAAAAGAATATACATATAAGAATGTTGTATATGACTTATTATTTTGACGACGATCATTTAGATTTTTTAAATTAAAAGTAAACAACAATGGAACTTTCTTTCGCAATCTTTTTAATAAACAAAATATAAATCCGCCTAGCTTTTTCCGGGGTCGACTTTTTTTTTTTTTTTAGTTCATATAAACCAGTGCTTGACTGCGATCCCACCTGATGGTAAGCAGCGATGCAATCATTGATGGTGAGGCGCACTAGTTTATTGAGAGCCTATTCACTCTAGCCTTGAAGACACCTAAATTATAGTTGGACGGGAAGACCGCAGCAGGCAAATTGTTCCAGTCCTTCGATGTTCGAAGGATGTTGATGACGACTTTCCGTCTATCCAGCTGACTGAGTTGTCATCAGTATCTTACATGGAGTGACTGGCTATTCGACCTCCACAACTTAATAAAGGGTAACACGATGCCCCTTAGCAAGACCAGTATCACCTGGCTTTTGACTATCCGTAAAGACTGTCAAATGCCTACAAATGACGGTCGAGACTAACGAATTAACATGTTTTCCGAGGTACAGAGCAATCCCGGTATATTAAGGTGCTCACCCCTTCAGAGACCAACCTCAGCAAGCATTGCAGCCATCTTTATAGGATCACTTTATTGTCCGTCCGTCCGTCTATCAGTCTGTTGAAATTAAAACCATTTATTAAGGTTTGCAAACCCTTGAAGCTGTGAAAAAAATCAAACTTCTAAGTTAACGGAATTAAAAGATATGGCCGTTTATGTCGCAAAAAGCGTATATTTCGACACTCAAGAATATCAAAATTCATAGGGTAAATTGGCATAAAACAAGATCTTATAGCAGAGGTATAAGAATAAATCTAGCACAGGTATAAAAGTAATTTTTTTGTTACGTCACAAAAAAAGAAATATTTTGCGATTCGGAAAAATCTTCGAGACTCCTAGTTAATAGTTCAATTCGGGAATTGAACTATTTACATAGTTAAGTATGTACGGAACCCTCAGTGTTCGAGTCCGACTCTCACTTGCCCAGTGTTTTTTATTATTATTGATAGGCTTTTTTGCCTGCAGCGGTTTTCCCGTCCGATTATAATTTAGGTGTCTTCAAGGCTGAGTAAATAGGCTTAATAACTAGTGCGATTCACCATCATCGATTGCATGTTTACCATCAGGTGGGATCGCAGTCAAGCACTAGTTTATAGCATTAAAAAAGGTATATTTTTTAATATATTTTACTGCTGTACTCGTAGGCATATTCCCAGGAATATTTTTTCACAAGCCCGTCAACTGTGAATCGGCCTCAGCGTGAAACCCCGCACGTATGCGGAATCATTTTAAATATTCTTTCACACACCTTTATTTTAATGCACGACACGAAAAAGATTTTTTTAAATGTATGACGGGGATGTGCGTTGTAATATTTTACAGTGTGAATAGAACTGAGAGTGTTTTGTATGAACGACGTATTATGAGAAAACAAGTCGCGAGTTGCGAAGCTTTGTATAAAAAGCTTTTGAAGTAATTTTTTAACATATAATAGAATACAAAAACTATATACTTAATGTTCAGAGCATTGTGTGATATTTCATTGCCTTTGATAGCCACTCAAACCGTTTTATTTTTTGATAAATATTGTAATTATAGGGGTTAAGGTATGAAATTGCCGTTTTATTGTATAGATAATTCGAATTAACATAGAACCTATCATGTTATTCACTATAGCTTTCTCCGATCTGGTCAAGCAATAACGGCAGATGTCTACTGTGCTGAACTCCGAAAAATGATAGCAAAACTAGCAGTGAAACAGCCCCGACTCATGAATCGATCTTCACCATTATTGCTCCATGATAACGCGAGACCTCATTCAGCATGAGAAACCGTTTTAACTCTACAGGAACTGCAATTAGAGACGACCATTTTTTTCGTGATTTGGACAATTTTTTACGTGATAAAAAGTTTTCTTCTCAGGAGGCAGTACAAAATACTCACACAGTTTGTCGAATCTAGATCACCAGAGTTCTATCGCAAAGGCATAAATGACCTGCCTATTAGATGGCAGCAATGTATAGATAATAATGGTAATTATTTTGATTAAATAAATATGTTAAAATAAAAAAAAAATACGAATTTTAGTTTTTCTGTACAAATCGGCCATTTCATACCCTTAATATTTTTTGAGAATAAAGTGTGACATGTTTTTAATTTATATTAGTATATTCTTTTGATATATTTTATTCAGTTTGCGCCGCCATGTGGCATAAACAGGTGCCGGATCGTTTGGAAGAATTACCGTGGCTCTAGAACGCAAAGGGCAAATGATGGGACAGTGGTCCAGTGGGTTTTAGTCAGTAAAAGTCTGACATTCCTTTTCGCTCCGCTCTAGGACGGAAAAAGTCATTTGATGATTTTCCACCTCAAAAAAATGAAGCATAAACCGGACTTCCAAATGAAAAGGAATTCCGTATAAATTATGTGGCTCAAATACCCACAACTCACAAAATTACGTTCGTTTGACCTCCCACTAAGAGGGTGAATTTTTTAGCTTATTCAGCTGTTAAATCCCTTCTAACACAAAAGTTTGGAACAGATAGACCTGTGATTTATATAAAATCTGAATAGTTTTAGATGACGAAGATAAGTTATTGATATCAATCCTAAAAATACTGTGTCATAAGCTTTTTTCCTTAGAAACACTGACATATTGGGTGGGCCTTCTTGGGCATCAAAATTCCATCATGAGCTGAGATTTATTCGCTCTTCATGTACAGAGATATTCGTAGACCTTTCTGTCTGTCCGAGTCATTGCTATGCCGACAGAAAGAAAGATTATTTATCGTTATTGCTGAACATTCACATTCCTCCTTCTGCCCGTTTTTTATTCTCCCTATTCATCCATTGTTTGTCCTCGGATAATAAGTTTTCATCAAGCCCACTAAGGCTAAGTGATAAGTTGCGTTTCCGATATTATTTCTTCGTATATGTTTGCTTAGTTTGTTTAATAAATTATTTATTAAGATGATATATCGCTTTGTTTAGTGAAAATAAACTTTTTCTTGGCTGAATAGTCACAGTTGGTAGTCCGTTGTTACGCTACTATTATTTAAGGTTTTATCCGCTTGGAGATCGAACCGAGCCGGGTTTATTTACGAATTCTGGTTATTGCTTCTATTTGCGAAGTCAGAAACTCTTTTCGAAGAGATTACCTACGTTTATTCTTGAAGATATTTACATGGTTACAGGATCTCTAGTTTCTCTTCAAATACAAAAATAGATAAATATTTTTACGCACATTTTTATGAGATGAATCATTAATATTTTAAGAGGGTGAATATTTTATTTTTACGTTCTCAATATAATTTTATGTTAACCACACACACGTGAGCTCTGAGCTTAATAAACACCAGTCTGCTATGTCATAAACGGGATTATCTTCCCCGGTTTTAATCACGCGGTTATCCAAACACGACCATAATGGTAACACTATAAAACAACCCCTGTTCACCCCCCGGGCATAGGGGGTATCGAGTAGCGATATCATTGCCCCAGGCCCAAGGGTACTGGTATAGGATAGGTCGGGAGTTACAACCCCAGCCAAATTGTATAGCAATCGGTTAGGATTAATCTATCTTTTACCCTTGAGTATTTGCCAGCCTTGAATTATAGAGCAGTGTTTCTCACATAATAGGTTTGTAAGTTGTATAGGATGAATTGTATAGGATTTGTTTGCCGGGTTTAAATAAGCAGAAGAGGACCGTCTATTTACCAGTAAAACTAACGATGGTAAAGTCAGTCAACGATTTTACTGTTTAAAAAAACTAGAAAACTTTACTGTTTATAGAAAGGAAATTTTATTATTTAAAAAACATGCAAGAGAGTTGCTTTATCCATAAAAAAGCATATAAAGCGAGAAAAATGTCATATTTTCATTACAGATTAATCTTTAAGTGCAGTGGGGCAAATTCCATATTTTAAGAATATTTGCATTTCTAAGTCTGTTAAAAAATACTCCAAAATTTTAGCATTCACCGATATAAGATTATGACTACATTTAAAACGTTTATAAATACGATATTTGGCAATCAATGTCTTATTTTATTTCAGAGGCGATTGCCTGCCACTCCGCTTCGACCCGCACCATGGCTTGTACCAAGGCCCGGCGCGAGAGATCACTGCCACCGAGCACCCCCACGAGGCGACGGCGGCCCAGGCGGGGCACACCTCTACCGTATGCTCCACCGTGTCCTCCGGGCGGTCCACAAAATGGTGACACTGGGGCGTTTCTTCCGCACGAATCCGGTGCAGGAATCTCCCGAACTGACCGTGTCCGGTGAGGACCTGCGTCATGCAGAAGGTAAGGACGCCGTGTTGTCTTTCTAACTACTCCTCAAAGAGGGGACTTACCGCCATAATACCACATATATGTCAGATGCAAAACGACAGGTGTACCAAAAAAATTATGGAATGGATACCAAAAGATAGAACATGGTCACAAGAACGTCAAAGGAAAATATGGGCAGACCTATTTATAAAAGGGTAGATCCGGACTGGATGACCAAAGCTAGAGATAGGAAATACCGGAAAGAGTTGGGGGAGGCCTACACCAAGGAGGCAACTACTATTTTAAGTTTGGATAGGAATAAACGAAACTTTAAATTAACTCATAAGATTACAAACAAAAATAAAATATATTTATGATTTATTTAAAAAAAGGGTAAAATCTACAAATCGGTGATAAGACCGTCATACTATATGGATCAGAATGTTGGGCTGTGAAAAAAACTGATGCAAAAAGATTGCATGTAGCGGAAATGAGAATGTTGAGATGGATGTGACGAGAATGGATGAAGTGAGAAGTGAGTATATTAGAGGAAGTTTGAAAGTGGCGCCAGTGACTGAAAAGTTGAAGGGGAATCGTTTGTCTTGGTATGGTCATGTAAAGAGGAGGGATTGGGAAAGGGATGAAACGCATGTTACTAAAAGAGTTACGAGCATACATGTGGATGAATGGAGAGGGAGAGGGAGGCCAAAGAAAAGATGCTAGATTGAAAAATGAAAGAAAAGGAACTTAGTGATAGCATGACGAGTGACAGGGCAGAATGGAAGAAATAAACGTGTTGCGCCGACCCCAAATAACGACAAGGGCAGGAAAATGATGATGAATTGTATATGTTTTATTTTACCTAAAGAATTTTGTAAACTAAAAATAATAATACGAATTTAATGTAATAATAATAAAAAATTGGAGGAATTTTGTAGTAGAATAAATGGGATTTTTATTTTATTTTATTTGTAAGCTTCGTAATATCACGGTACGATCAAAATAAACAGAACAGTAACCAAAGACGCGGGTGAAACCGCAAGGGATAGCTGTTAATATTATAAATGCAAAGCTAACTCCGTCTGCCTATTTGTTTGATCAAGTTTTGATGCCTTTTAGCGTAGTTATACATTCCCTTGGGATTATTTCCAACGGTAGCACGAGCAATGCCGCTGACAGGAGCTAAGCATAAGCATAGCATAGCATAATCAGCCTCATAATGTTCCCACTGCTGGGACTCAGGCTCCCTATCTGGGAGAGGAAATGGGTCGCAAATAAATTACACAAAGTAATGCGCCTGGTTTCCCAACCAGGCTTGCGTTGAACCCACGACCTACAACTCGTAAGTCGGTTCTGTTTCCACTGAGCCATCACTGTTCCTGAGCTAAGTATGAATCATTTTAATTTCGTAAAATGGTATTCCTTCTTTCCTCCATTTTTGGTACACTGAGTCAAATATTTCTCGTTTAAATTCCTTGAGGATGCTCGCTTCGTGATTTGGAGAGTCGAGTTAATATTAAGGGGACTTTCTCTTTGTGTCGTGATGGTTTGTGTGTATATTACAGAACAATTCTTTTTATTTTAACGATTGTTTCTATCTCAGTGAATACAATGCACTTTGTAAGTGGAAAAGTAAAAATGTAATAGTAGATTATATGACTAGGGGATAAAGCAGTGTCCTAAAGTCGCGGAGGGTATATTGGATTCCGAACAAATAAGGTTGCTTAGTTTTAATCCCGAACCCAGTGAGAGATTTCTATAATTAACTCCCGAGCACTGCGACGGATTTAATATAGAAACATGAGTGAGGTGAGGAATACAAGCCGTCCAAAACAAAGACAGCTTTATGCCCATTTGGATACTCTACTTTTTACACCTCCTGTGAGATAATTAACACACAATATACTGAAGTAAATTATATATTAGAGAAATATAAGTATTATTTACAAGTTAATGTTAACAATCACTTTATTTAGTTATATTACTGCAATATATCTTCGACTTTTTAATTCTTAGATACATTTTGGGCATAGTTTTCAACAGTGTTTTTCTTCACTATTTTGAGGGCAGTGGTGATGAAATATATATTATTACAAAAAGTAAAGCGTCTACCTGTGTTCGAACCCGCGACCTTAAACTCGTATGTCAGGGTCGTTACCACTGTAGCTCTCCGTCCGGTCGACCTGTAAGGAACAAGTTCGAGTCGACGGGCAAATGAAGGATCACGGGTGGGTTTAAGGTTTGACCACTACGCTATCACTACGCCATCACTGCTCCATCCAATATTATATTCCTTTAAATATTTAGAAGACATCATTAAATATTTATGAGTTCTATTTGATCATGTAAGTAGGTACTACGTCATGAACATAATGCGTGAAGTATCTCATATTCTAATATACTCACGATTCACGTACCTTACGAAATAATGTATTACAAGTAAATTGGTGACAATGGTAGACTGGCAGCGTACGTAAACAGATAAAGGGTCTATCAGACTGGCTCGACGCGACAATGCTTCACAGTTGTTTTTTGCAGAAATAATTCTACACTTTTTAAAATGTTTAAAATTGATTAGCTGCTGCCAGTGGTTTCACCAACGGGTTAAAAAGTATCATATGTGCTTTTTTTAGGATATGGTCTACCCGTGTGCAAAGTCCAATGCAAACTATTGACATGATTTACTTTTTTCTTTTCGCCAGAAATGAAACCTAGGTTATATGTTAAAGGCCAATACCAGGAATCAATAGCAAAAAAAACCAGGTCTTTAAACCGTAACCGAACAAAGATACGTATAGAAGCATTGCTAGTATATTTTTGTTAGGCGTTACCTATTTTCGTTATATTGTAATGAAATGGATATATAATACGTATTGTTTTGAGGTTTCCATTGATAAAAAAGATTAAATTGGTTATTTCTATTATACTTTTTTCACAGTTTTTCCTATCTAAAACTAGTAAAAAAAAAAGTGATAAATGAATCGAAAAGATACGCGTAAGTGTTGTTAAAGTGATTGACACTATTTAATGCGTACTTACCATAAAAACCCAAACTAAAACTATATTTAACAACGGGAAACTTAAAATTTCAAACATACAATATTTTTATTTAAGACAAATAACGCCTCATAACAAACTATAGCAATATACTAAATAGTCTCTAACTTCGTTTGGTTACGGTTGATAGACATAATTCTTGTTGCTATTGATTTATCTTACAGTCCTTTAAGATATGGCCTTAGTTTCACTTTTGGCGAAAAGAAAAAAAATTACATGCCAGCAATTTATGGGATAAGTTTAATTCCCCTTTTATCGTAATCTGTCAAACCGTTTGAGCGTAAAGACGTAAAAAACATACACATATACACACACTCATAAGTTTACGCCTTTGTAAATACTTTGGATAATGTGATAGTATGATTAAAGTGTGATGGGCTCGCATTTACCACGATTTCACCTGATGGTAAGCGATGATGTGGTTCAAGATGGAGCACGCTTGCCTAGAAGTGCCTGTTGGTCTAGTGGTCAGTGACCCTGACTACCGTACCGGAGATCGTGGGTTCGATTCCAACCCAGGATAAAATAGCATAATTTCTATGAATTTGATATTACACTAACTCGTGGGTTCGCAAGCTAGATGCTTAATAATATCCATTCTCACTAGCTGGGCTAACTAGCTAAACATGTTAAATGTCATTAAGATGGATTTAGTGACTAAGGCGTAAAAATATAATAAACAAACAATGAGAGAGACGTTTTTACTTTCGCATTTATAAATGCGTATTCCTCTGTCTATGGAAATCTTAAAGAATATTTTCAGCTCATCTTTTGCTGCCATCTTATATTCTCAAGTTATGACGTCAAATGTCAATATCATTAGGCTGTCTGTGAAAAATTGCTTTTAAGGGGATGCAACTCGACATACATTTTCACTGTTTTTCATACAACCGCTCTTACGCAAATATGACGTTATTACACATTTTTTATTAGATGTTCTGGAAACACAGTATCTTGTGGATATCATCTAGGCTTCTATTGAAATCAATTTATAAATTTGTGTAAAACTAATCCAGTAAATACCTCCGAAAATCTGCTATTTTGCATGAACTTTAACACTTCATAATTTACTCAAAAATTTAAAAAGTCATAAAAGTATAACAATAGAAGCCTTGTAAATTTAATCACGATTCTGACTGACGACAATATTTTTCAAAAACTATTAAGGGTTTAAAAAAAACACGTATTTCCTGGAACAAGTTTTGTAAAATATTCAAGTAAATCACGGAATACCAAATGCTAATAGAGTTTTCATGCGTTATCTCTCTTTTTTGCGTTGCCTTTTCGTCAAACATCGCATTGGATTGCGTTAGATGAAGTAACAAGCTTTTAAACCATGCTCGATGTTGACGATAGGCGAGTGAAAAAGGACCCTCTTAACGATAAGACCGCCCATTGTTACCCTATTAATTTTAAGCTTCTATCTATCTACGAGTATATCATTAACATATTTTTGCGTTTGACCACTAAGTATCTCACCTTATGGCAAGCGATGATGTGGTCTACTATGGAGCACGCTTGCTTAAAACTAACTTATTCGTCTGGACTGATTTGAACCTCTAGGTTTTAGCTATCGGGAAACACAAATTCCGAGAATTCTTTTCCTTAGCTGTATGCAAGATAAAACAGTTCCTAAAACGTTTTGTGCGCATGGATATGATAGTTACCATGTAAAGGTGGCTTTTGCAGAATCATAAAAACTATAGTTCAAAATCTCTTGCTCTTAATATTTTCAGCGCCACGGTCTTGTATAGAAGACAAACGTTTTCGTACTCTCCACGCCACGTGTTCATTAATTAATTGAAAAATATACAAAAAAAATGCATTATTTTTGTTTTGTGAGTACTTTTATTACTATTGCCTAAGCATCGATTTTTAATTAAAAACATAAGCATAATAATCAGCCTTTTAATGTTCCCACTGCTGGGACTCAGGTCTCCACTCTAGAAGAGGGAATGGGCCGTAATCTACCAAGCGGGCACAGTGCGGGTTGGTAGATGTCACATGTCTTCGAATTTTTGGTACATGCCGGTTTCCTCACGATATTTTCCTTCACCATTTTGTGAGCTGTGGTGATTAAACTAATTACATAAAGTAATGCGCTTGGCTGAGTTTGAACTCTGATTCTTGAAAAAAAATAGTAAAATTATAGTAGTATTCGTTTTACATTTAAAGCTTGGAGGACACATCACATTCTCCACAGGTTGGAGCTCAAAAGGATAATCAATATCATTTCCAAACGAACGTTTTAAACGCTCGGGTGGCGATCCCTTTAGCTCTTGAATTCGGCACGACACTTCGCATTTACCTACATACTTACTTCGTTTGCACGATACGCAACGATCATCTCACTCCACCGTATTTTCTGGGAACAAGCTATTCCAGGAGCGAATGTGGAACAAATATTTGGTGTATTACTACACGACTATCAAGTGTTGTCATCTAATGTCGTTCGTTCGCGAATGTCGAAAGGAAAGTTTTGTATGTTTCTGCGATTTTTGGGAATTGATGTGATTGTTATTAGTGTTAACACACGGTCAAACTTAGTGCGACGGATTTGGTCCGTCCGTACTAAGGCCGAACGTGTGTAAAGTGAAATGGTACTAGAGCCAGCTTCCAAGGTACCTTTTACCTTGTTTTGTTCCGCATTCTCCCCAATATTAAAGTTTTTATAATTTTCTTGATGTGGCGAAAAATTTATAATTTATTAGAAGCGTTTTACGTTCGTATAACGACGATACATGTCTTAATGTAACACTACAAAATTTCAGTATCTACGACTTGAAGCTAAAATAAACACAACACTATAAAATAAAGCCTTCACTTAATGAGGCGTAATTTCACTACTTAAACTTGAACTAATTAAACTCTTAATGAGGTTAGAGTTCATTTGCAATAGCCTACTGTAAACGATCGATGTAGATAAGGTCCAGAGTCACAGGTTAACTAAGAGGTTCGTGCCCGCTACTTGGAGGGCCAATCTTGACTGTTAATTGGATTTAGGTATTATCCATAATACAATTATGTTGCCTCATTAATCTTAGGACTGACAGTATAAAAGTAGTATGTTCAGAATATATATATGTTGGCGCAAGGATACCGATCATTCGTCGGATCGTTTGTCTGAGAAGTCAATAATACGGAAGTTTGAGAACAAGTGAACGAGCTAAGTGAAAAGTGAAATATGTCACTTTGACAGAATCCCCGCTGACGTTTGCATGAACCGAGCAGATAAAAGTGCCGACTGCAGAGGGCCGGAGCTCTTTCCTCTGTCGGCAGCCCTGCGAACAACGTCGAGTCTCGGAGACTGTCTCACGACTCGTTGTGTGAATTGAATACCTAAAGCTTGCAGCATAATAAATCAGTTGTATGATCTGGAATAGTTTGTTTATTGCTCGATACCTAGCCATCGCCCACAAAACAAAGTCCCTGGACAAAGCTTCAATGATGATCGGTATCCTTGCGCCGACATATACATAAAGTCTCCGCCCCGAATAGCAGAATAACCATTAAATTACTGTAAAAATTAATATAAAAAAAAAACAAAATATACAAATATATCGAAAAATTACAGCAACCGTCAAATACATTGGCCTCCATCATTCGGTCATTATATTAAGGTATTATTATTATTTCCTTTATTTATTAAATGTACATAATTATAAATTAAATTTTTAAATATTTTTTTAAACAAAACTCATTAAAAAATATAAATAATAGTAGCCCACCGGCATCGGGAACAGGGTCCTTTAGTATTATTATTAAAAAACAAAGTCGTATTAATTGGGTACATATTTATAACTAAAGAATGACTACTAAAATAACTAATAACAATTAAAATATCGGAGAGATGCTAAGACATGACAACGTCTGTCGGGTCAGCTAGTATTTTTATAAAAAAATACCTATTTTGATAAATTCTTGATAAATCTTGATTGCCTCACTATATATAGGGTGACTGGTAATTAGTGTATGATACTTAAACACGTGATTGTGCTCATAATAACTAACAACTTTTACTATTGGAACAAACCTGAAATCGCGAAAAAAAAATCAGATGTTCAGTACATTTATGTTTGCCTAATGTACTGAACAGCTGATATTATTTTCGCGATTTCGGCTTTGCTCCGATAATAAAAATTGTTTGTTACCATGAGCACAATCACGTGTTTGAGTATCGGTCACTAATTACCAGTCACCCTATATAGTGTTTGCGTGTGCGTGCGTAGATACCAATACAAACTACCAACGTAGTGCGTCGATTCCCATTCATCATCATCATCATTTCAGCCGAAAGATGTCCACTGCTGGATATATGCCTCCCCCAAGCGTCGCCACAATGAACGGTCCTGTGCGTCTCGCATCCATCGGACTCCCGCAACCGTTACCAAGTCATCGGTCTACCTTGATTCCCATTACTTGTCTAAAATTAGGATAACTAATTTCGTACCCTCTCAAGCCTCAGTGTACCGAAAACGGTACACCTACTACCAGCTAACTTAAACCTTATTACGTAAAAATAAGGTTTAAGTTAGCTGGTACCGAGGTGTACCGTTTTCGGTACAATGGGGCCTGAGAAGTTAAAAAAAAAGTCTAGGTACCTAAGTGCATTTAAGTAAAATTTTAGTTCTTAAATTATGATACAACACCTGTCTGCTCGTAAGATCCCCCGTTTTCAACAGAGATATTTACACTCTGTTCCGCAAACCTCGAAAGACTAAATCGAACCTTCGAAACCAGCCCCATATCAAGAAAAGGCATGCAGTTTCATAAAATATCCAAAACTTCCTGCTTCATACTTTGCTAACCTCGAAACGGTAGAATACGAAATATTTTTTTTTCACTCTAAACGAAATTGGACACTTACGGCGCTCGTAAAAAAGCCAAATAAACAGAAGTACCGAGAATTTTTTCTTAAAACTTTTCTTTAGAGACCCGTTTTTATTGGTAGATATGAGAATACCAAGAAGTGGGCGATAGGTTTTTATTATCCTGCCAATGCCAATGTCGAAACGAAAATATTCAAGGTTCAAACAAAGGGTAACCTCTTGATAGCTCAGATGAAGACCACGATATCTCCCTTTACCCTAAATAAATAGGTACTGATGAAGTAAATGTGGCTAATAATCAATTATCTCTCGTTCTTATAGTATAGGAAAACAAAACAAAATACGGGGAATAGAGAAAACAAAATACGGTGTATCAGATGTTTAACAGGCTCACAAATTGGGATCATTTCTCACTTCATAAAGAAAAGACCGGTCACGTCGAAAGATAAGGAAACAAAATACACGCTACCTTAGGAAGTTTTTGTACAGTTTTTTGAAACTTATTGTTTATAGACCTGGTCCTTCGCGGTCCCTTTTCCTTTACGTTTTCCCTTTGAAGTCCTCCTTTGCGAAAGAGGGCAGTTTTACGTTTTGTGGAATGTTCGCTTAGATCTAAATGGTGTCCTAATAGCATTTAAATCTCCAGTAATTTATTGGGAAACGTAATTTAAAAATTATGTTTCAAAAACCATTTCAAAAAGCATCACCAGTTAGGTATCATCAAATAATTTCACTCGCTCTAGGCGGAGCGTACAGGAGTGTCAGACTTTTTCTGGCTCTTTTTTAGTTGATATAAACTAGTGCTAGACTGCAATACCATCAGGGTAAGCAGTGATGCAATCTTTGATGGTGAAGCGCACTAGTTTATTAAGGGCCTATTCACTCTAGCTTTGAAGATACCTTAATTATAATCTAACGGGAAGACCGCAGCAGGTAAATTGTTTCAGTCCTTTGATGTACAAATTGCCATAGCATTTCAGGGTAACTCCTTCCAACAACTCTGCAGCCCAAGGCAAATATTTGTGACACTGCATTAGCCAATAAAAATCTAAAGTACAACAAAACTTAACTAACATATTCTCTTTCTCATTTCCGCCACACAGTTCTCGTTACACGAACTTCTTTATTGGCTCACTTGAAAACCTCTCAAGTCTAGATCCTTTCACATGACAAAGAAATCAGAACAAAGGCTAATTTAATGGTAGAATCGTGCGCGGAGGTAAAGACGCTCTGCCCTCACTGAGGTCCCCTTATTGCAAGGAAAATCGAGCTGAGAATCTGTGACCTTGACACAAATAAAGCTTAAGTACATACAGAACTTTGTTTTGTGATTGTTCTTAGTGAGCTTTCGGGTTTAACATTTCTGAAATTGACGGAAAATTTGGGAAATTCTGTCTGTTGTTTACTTAAGCTATTTGAATTGTTAAATTGAGTTAATGGCGTGCCATAAAAGATCTGAGTGTCCTTGACTGTACTTAAACTTTTGCAAAGGTCGTTAAGTTTATTATTTACAATCTAGATCTTTTTTGGAAGGAATACTTTTAGTGTCGCCGCACATGGGCCACATGCCACAGCCACAAACGCCGCCACGAGAAGCTAGAAGTGGCCACGAGCCACTTGCACAGTATCATAATGGACTCTGACGAAGAAGGTTTAATTGCGCGAGTGGCGTGTGACGGCGTTTTGTATCGGCGTTTAGTGGCCAGCGTGGGCCACAAGAAGCGAGCAGTGGCGATTTGTAGCGTGTGGCGGCCATCGGCGTCAACCGTGTGCGGCGAATCCATATAAAATATATGAAACCTACAGGAAATATGCCGGTGGCGGTGTTTTGTGGTTGTGGCCGGTAGCCCGTGTGCGGAGACTCTTAGTGTTTGTAGATTGGAAGGAAGAATATCGATGCAATAAGTAGTTACAGACATATTTTTACCTGAGAGTTTCTTGTTTGACGTCTATACTGCTAAAATGCTGTCAAGTGGTGACGATTAAAGATTTTGGAAGGCTACTTCCTGTAATTTTATTTATTTATAAAAACTTTATGTACTAACAAAACACTGTACAAAAGCAGACCTTAAGCATTTTTTATCCGTCGACCTTGAAGTGGCGCAGAAACATAACATGACCGGTGCAACTTAATATATAGACGACAAACAGAAAAGAAATAAAATAATACGTATAATACACATTCGCAACAAGTTAGCACATGCATTGTCTTGTTTTGTGACATTAAAAAAGTACTGATTTTCAGCCTGATCTATTCAAGGTATTAATTTCAATGATAAATCAATTTATTCGTTTCTTAAAGATCTATTTATTATTATTTTATGTTTTACTATGATTTAAATAATTTCAATGAAATTATGAATTTACAAAAATCAATTGTTGTAATTTTATGTTATTCATTAATTATTTTATTTATTGAATGATTTAATCGTAGCAATACTTAACACAACTATGTACTTCATTTAATTAAAAGTTATTGTGACTTTTAAATGTAATTTTTACCAATAAATATCTATGTATGTCTGTTTATCCGCTTATCTGTATTTGCTTTGATAAATAACTGATTTATTTATGTCCGGGACCTGATTCTGCTTAGTCTTTTCCCAACTGTGTCGGGCTCGGCTTCCAGTTAAACCAAATACCAGTATTCTTAGCCTTACTAAATGATCTCCACAACCCAGTAACTGGATTAAATAATACGCCATTAAAGACTGGTGTCAGATTTTTATTTTTTCTGACTATCTGTAACGACAGTCAAAGATATAAAAAATGACAGCTGGAACCAACCGTTTGACGTGTTTTCCGAGGCACGAAGGAATCTCTGTACGTTAAGATGACTCATCTACAGATCAACTTTGGCAAGCGTTCAATTCAATTCAATTTAAAATCTTTATTTCACATAGGCCTACATGGGCACTTTAAAACGTCAGAAGCTAATCAACCCGAGCGATTAATATTATTTAGTAACGTAATTTTCTCCGTATCCAGAACCTATATATTTATTTATGATTAAAATGGACCATTTACAGGCACATTCAATTGGTCAAGAAGTCAGCCAGTCAGAGAAATGAAGCCAAATGCACATTCCAAAGCGTAGATCTCTATGGAGAAGAACGAAACTCCATAAAAACTAGTTCATGTGAGAACAATGCAAATTAATAAATTATTAATATTATAATAACCTATTCAAAAAACCACTAGCGATTGGGAGACAACCAGTCTCAACAACCATTTACGAACAAGACCACTCAGCTCAATCATTTTGAAGGGAATTGAAAGATCCAATACACGTGCCACCATCAACCAGACATTTGAGTGGGCAAAATGATGAAAGCAGATTCTGTTTTAATATAAATAAAATATATACTTTACTTAAAAGACGATTACAGAGGTAATCCAACTTTATCTTGTTCTCTTAACGATCAAAACCGCGTCGTCACCACATTATCCTTTTCAAGTTCACGTGGCATCCTCATAGGCCACTTTCTGCCGACATTCTTAGCTGTTCGTACGTGTTCCAATTTACCAATTAATTTGGCCCCCACAGTTTGAGTGGATCACGAACATTTTGTAAAAGGGGAACCATTTGTTTGAAACGTTGAAACGGGAAAAGTTACGACCTTTTGTCATATTAGATTCTTGTATTTTATGAAGAGTTCTTTTTTTAACCAACAAATCAAATTATATGAAGGAGTTTTAAGATTTTTTGTGCACTAATACTTATGGATACTATTTTGTGTAAAATCTTTTATCTAGAGCTTTGTTGTAATAAAAACAAATTCTGGCTTAAGCTCACCTTTGCACATTAAATGTCCTTTTGTTTTTGAATTTATATGTGTTTGTATGACAATATTATAAGTGTTCCCTTTTATTCTGCTTTAGACATAGGAGTTGTTCCAAGTGTTCACTTGGAAAATCTCACACTTATACAGGGTGTCTAAGAAATGATTCACTTTTGTAGATGCATAAATAATTAACAACAAAAGTGAATTATTTCTGAGACACTCACTATTTTAATGGCGATAGTTCAATCATTCTCAATCTCAAATCTTTATTGCAATCCATAATGTACATGTCAGGTGATAAACAATAAAAAATTGAAAAAATTATGGACCCCGTTGGGCACAGGAACATTATAAATGGTAGGAGAGATGTAGAGCGCTAAGATAAGTACCTATTTAATTTTCTTATCTGATTTTGTTTTCTTTTCTTAGTTTGTTAGTGTGTGTCTGTGTATTCAATGGCGATAGTTTGTGAGTTTGATAGTTTGTAATTTTTGTGTTTGTTACTCCTTCACGCTGAGGCTGCATAAGGGATTTGAATAAAATTTGGTACACGGATAGACCACATCTTGGAATTGAAATATTCAAAGATTCAAAGCTCTATTTTATTTCAAATAAACCATTTACAGGCACTTTTGAAAAGTCGAGAAGTCAGTCACTTAGGAAAAATTATGCTAATTGCACATTCCAAAGCGTAGATCTCTATGGAGAAGAACGTGCAAGAAACTCCATGGACACTCTTTTCAATCATGTTTTGTAATTACAAATATCTCTGTTATATGTTTCTTGTCACTATCATGTGCATCATCATCATCATCATCAATAGCACATATCATACTTTTATTCCGGGAATATATTTAATAGCGATAATTTTATACTTTCACGCAGGCGAAGTCACTGACAGTAACTAGTTCATTTTATAACTCAAAAACAGTTAAACAATATTATATTACTCAACGAAACCTTTCCTGGACAGAATTCCTTTCTCAAGTCGAAAATAATGAAGACTTTCAAATATTATTCTGGCCCGACTACTGTCTTTGTAAGAACTCTACTAATTACACGTAGAAGTAAAAAAAACCCTTAAGTTTTTAATTACAAAGCCTTTTAGGTAAATTTTATGGATCTTAAGATTATACGAGCAAAGGATTTAAGATGAGAAGAGAAAAGTATTATTGCTGTCTTCCAAGGCAAGCAAATAAATTTTAATTAAGTTTTTTGTCAATTAAATTTTTGCAAAGACGGATTAGGGTTGTAACTTTAAATTTTAAATTTCTGTAAAGATTAGATTGATTAAGCCAGTTTTTAGTTTCTTTTAAGAAAGGTTTTTCTAAAGCTGAGTCTACGCTAGAGGAGGCGAGCACGAGCGGAGCGCGAGTCGAGCACAAATCCGTGTAGTGTGGACCGAATCTAGAAGAACCGAGCACGAGCGGAACACGAGCCGAGCACAAATCCGTGTAGTGTGGCCCGACTCTAGAAGAACCGAGCACGAGCGGAGCACGAGCCGAGCACAAATCCGTGTAGTGTGGACCGACTCTAGAAGAACCGAGCACGAGCCGAGCACAAATCCGTGTAGTGTGGACCAACTCTAGAGGAACCAAGCACGAGCGGAGCACGAGCCGAGCACAAATCCGTGTAGTGTGGACCGACGCGAATCTAAAGGATCCGAGCACGAGCGACACTACACGAATTTAAACTCGGCTCATGCTCGGCACATGCTTGGCTCTTCCAGTGTAAACCCACCTTTAACTATAGCGTCAGTAAATAAGTCGATAATAATATAATATTAGTATATTTTATTTCACATAGGCCAATGTGGCTACTTATAAAACGCCAGGAGCTAATGCACGATTTCAATTGAACGTTTTCTTTGGAAAAAAAACAGCAAAAAAACTACACGGTTACTTTTTGGATATCTATAGGTATATTTATGAAATAAAGGCAAGGTTTGCTTATTTTCGATATTTACAGACTACCTTATAAGGAACTTCTTATTTACGTTCTTGGATTAATACTCTATAAATAAAAAGCTCAATATTTTATAATCTGACGCTTAAACTCGCTTGGTGTTTAACCGAAATCTTGGGGTTTAAGTAGAGAAAATGATTAAGTTTCACAATATTTATATAACAGTATTAATATGTATGGGTGGACAGTGTAGACTAGTCAACGTCATCATCTTCCTCCCCTTGCCCCATGTTAGTTGGAGTCGGCGTAACACCTATTTTTCTTCTATTATCTCCTGTCACCGGTCACGCTATCACTAACTCCTTTTTCTTTCATATCACTCCTCACACAATCTATCCATCTTTTATTTTAGTGTAGACTAGTCAACATAGTTCCGAATAAGCAGAGTAAAAAAATAATAAAAAGTGGATCGAAATGGAAAATAATTAATCTATGATTCTACGAAATCTTTAGTGTTCTCATATTCTCATTATGAAGAAAGAAGCTTTATCTATATTATGTACAAAAGGAGAAACTGACTGACTGACTGACATATTAACGCACAACTAAAACTACAGGGCCAAGGAGCATAAAATTTTGCACAAGGTTTCCTTTTATGATATAGGCTATAGACGAGCACATTTTCACCCCTTATGGGAATTAAACGGGCGTCTAAAGATTGTATGGCGAAACCTATTTTCACGCGGGTGAAGCCATTAGCTGAAGCTAGTATAAGAATAAAAATAAACTGATTACAAAATTATATACAGAACACTTTACGAACTAATATTATTTTGACGGATGGCCGTTGGAGCCGGAAGGTTCTGGAATGGCGACCACGTACCGGAAGACGTAGCGTTGGAAGGCCTCCTACAAGGTGGACCGATGACTTGGTAACAGTTGCTGGAGTCCGATGGATGTGAGACGCACAGGACCGTTCATTGTGGCGACACTTGGGGGAGGCCTATGTCCAGCAGTGGACGTCTTTCGGCTGAAATGATGATGATGATGATTATTTTTAAGTCTATTTTACTTATAGTCTATTGTACTTATAATCTATTCTACTTATAGTCGAATTTAATTCCAAGGAAGCGGAAGAAAATGGAATAATTTAGCGGTGTATAGTTCCGAGAGTCAACCGAGGAAATGGGTCGCTTTAACGTTAATAGCAGGATGCAACCTTTAAATACATTATTTCTGCGCGGCGGGACTCACCTCGGTAATTTACAGCAAGATTTTCCGAAAAACATGAATCCATTAGGTATTCTTAATCGTAACATTTTTTGTTTTGGTGTATTTTAAAGTTTATTCCATTCAATTTTTTTTACTACAGAAATTAATAGTTTAAATATATATATTAGAAATGTGTTTGTACAAACTAAGTTGTAATTTCAGATATAAGCAGGTACATGGTTTTTAGGGTTCCGTATCCAAATGGCAAAAAACGGAACCCTTATAGATTCGTCATGTGTCTGTCTGTCCGTCCGTATGTCACAGCCACTTTTTTCCGAAACTATACGAGCTATACTGTTGAAACTTGGTAAGTAGATATATTCTGCGAACCGAGAAAAAAAATAATAAATTTTGGGGTTCCCCATACTTAGAACTGAAACTCAAAATTTTTTTTTTTCATCAAACCCATACGTGTGGGGTATCCATGGATAGGTCTTCAAAAATGATATTGAGGTTTCTAATACCATTTTTTTATATACTGAATAGTTTGCGCGAGAGACACTTCCAAAGTGGTAAAATGTGTCCCCCCCCCCGTAACTTCTAAAATAAGAGAATTATAAAACTAAAAAAAATATATGATGTACATTACCTTATAAACTTCCACCGGAAATTGGTTTGAACGAGATCTAGTAAGTAGTTTTTTTTTAATACGTCATAAATCGTAAACCGCAATTTGCCTTTTAAGTTTTTACGGAACCCTCAGTGCGCGAGTCCGACTCGCACTTGCCCAGTTTTTTTTTGTTTTTTTTTTTAGCCATTGTTTTCAATTTCACTAACAGGTAACGAGAAATCAAACTAATATTATACTCGTAAAGGAGAAAGTTGGCGAGTGTATAGAAGTAAAAAGCATGCACACACGTGTATGCTTTTTACTTCTATACGCTGAACGGATTTTAATGAAACTTGGTATACTTTTTATTCCAGTAGTAGCCTTAGGATAATTACCTACTATCATGCGAGCGAAGTCGCTGGTTTAACATAAAAAGCTAGTTTAACATAAAAACAAATAAAATAGCATTGTTAATACCTTCACAAATAAAAGAATAGTACCTACAGATGATAGGCACAAACATATCTTTAGAACAAACAAAAAAGAAAAGCCGATACGAAACCTATTGAAATTTTGAGCACTTAGGAATTTCCACTATTTAAAAATAAATTCCGTAACTACTTAGTAAATAAAATTTACTACACGATCCAGGATTTCTTAAGTTATTGAATGATAAATGAACTTTTGACATTTATAATTGAAAGTTTAAAAGCACGATAGTATATTTCGTAATTATTGTTTGCATGTTTGGCAGGACATAATGGAACAGTAATTTATTATTAAGTCTTAGCAACTGCAAATAACAATAAAAGTATTTTTATAAATGTTGTTCTATCTGCAGAGCAAAGTCTTGTCGCAGCAGATTCTTGTCGCACTTGTCTAATATAGCATACCAGCTTTATAATTTTCCAATTGCTAGGATTTAGGCCTCTTCCATAAGAGGCTGGCACTGGGCCAGTGTATTTTGATAGATGTCACATGTCTTGGAATTTTTGGTTCTAGGACATGCTAGTTTTCCTTCACCATTTTCATCATCATCACATCATCATTTCAGCCGAAAGACGTCCACTATTGGACATAGGCCTCCCCCAAGCGTCGCCACAACGACCGCTCCTGTCTCGCACCCATCGGATTCCCGCGACCGTGAGGGTCGTCAGTCCACTTAATGAGAGGCCTTACAACGCTGCATCTTCCGGTACGTGGTCGCCACTCCAGAATCCTTCATCCCCATCGACCACCTGTTCTGCGTTTAATGTGCCCTGCCACCATTACGTACCATATACGTATTATGTACCATTTTACGGTGACGAAATAAAATTAGTGCCTGTCTAGGTTTCAGCGTACGATGAACAACTCGTAAATCGGGTCCATTACTACAGAGCCACCACTGCTCACGCACCAGTCTGTTAGATCCTTAATAGTCACTTCTTACGTTCGTAATGAATCCTACTAATTCTTATTTCGACTAGGATTAATATTAAGCCTAGAACAAAAGAAAGGCTGTTTTGCAGTCAAAGAGATTCATTATCGTTTGCTAATTGAAGAATATTGTTTTATTAAATGTGTCTCATGTTTCTGTAATTTCATTATTCAAAGTAAAATTAGTTTAAAATAAGGCTTAAGTTAATTTATTCTATCTTCAATAGTTGTATCAAAAGGTTGGGAGAAGAATAGCTGTAATTGTGTGGCCGATAATAACTAGAGGACTTTTTTTGTAGGTGGGAAAATTCAATGACATCCCCCGCTCATTCGTGTCAGACTTTCGGTGTCTAAAAACCCACTCCTGTTCCTTTTTTGCCTTCGTCCCAGCGCCGAGTTTTCCTTTAAGAAACAAACCCTCGGTCCCAATAGGCTTCGACCCTGCAACGCGCCCAGCGCGACCAGAAATTGGGTTCGGAATCCCGGCCATTGCTTCGCGCGTGCGGCCGCCTCCTTTGCTAGCATTACTGTTTCGCAGAAGGAGGCGACCGCCACTCGTCCTCGCTCCGAACCATGGCCTGTACCAAGGCCCAGCGTGAGAGGCCCATTGCCACTTAAGTTTGGCGATTTTCCGAGCTATGTCGGTAACTTTGGTTCTCCTTCGGATATCTTCATTTCTGATGTGATCACGCAAAGAAACTCAGAGCATAGCCCTTACCATTACCATTTGGATGACTTTAAGTCTTCTTATGAGGCTCATTATAAGCGGACACGTTTCGATCATGTGAAACTAATTCTAAGCAGGTGAAGCCACGATACGTACTAATACTTCATCCATTCCAAATTATAGCCTGTATAGTGTGTGTGCAGGATATACTATCCTGGTACAATATTTCATAGTCAAGAAGTCAATCACCCAGAAAGTTGAAGTTAATTGCACGTTTCCAGTATTCGGTCACCACTCCAGAACCTTTCGGCCCCAACGGAAATCAGTTCTGTGAGAAATGCCCTGCCCATTTCTTAAGTGTGGTGATTCTTCGTGCTATGTTGGCGCCTTTGCTTAGTAGAAAATTATCCATGAGAAACGTTAGATACATTTCTCATGGATAAAAAGCGTGTAATACCTACGTGTGTTTCAAAATTCTTCCAAATTCTTTCTACGGTAAAGGCGTAATTAATTAATAAACGTTCAAACATAAGACTACGTTGAAGACAAGCGCAATAACAACTTCTGTAAGTTCATTAACTGCATCTTGTAAACGTCTATTAACTGCATTTTTCAACTTATCTTTTTTTGACATGACATTGATTTTTTTAATATTATTACATTATTTAGACCACTAACTTTATTTATGATTTATTATAGTTATATAATTACATCATTTATCAATAAGATTATTTTTATATACTTTCTTTTCTACGACGTTTTATAAGTACAAATAATATATTTTTAATTGAATTGAAGGATACAAATAATTCTTAAAACTGGGTAAAAACAAATACTGTGTAAGTATACCATATGATTTCAAATAAAGATCGTATAAACATTGGTACTGCCATTTGGTTTATTCGAGGATCCAATGGTAGCGATAGTGTCCCTTGAAGTTGAAGCACAAAAAATGCTAATAGCCATGTCGTACATTCAAAGGAGCAGGCTAATTTATTCGCCCATTCTACCCCGCAGACATTTGTATCAATTTGGAACAAGACACTAGATCTCACGATATTTGAAACCAAAGAATTAATATACATTTCTTCTGGTAACTATAATATAATCTTATTTACAACCGTTTATCTATAAAGGGGAATTAAACTTTTCCCATACATTGCTAGCATGTACTTTTTTTCTTTTTGCCAAAAATTTAAACCTAGGCCATATCTTAAAGGACTGTATGATAAATCAATAGCAAAAAGAATTATGTCTACCAGCCATAACCAAACGAAGTTAGATACTTTTTATTATACTGCTATGGTTTGTTATCAGGCGTTATTTTTCCTAAATAAAAATACTGTATGTCTGATATTTTAAGTTTACCATTGTTAAATATAGTTTTAGTTTTGGTTTTTATAGTGAGTACGCATTAAATAGCGTCAATCACTATCACAACAGTAACGCGTATCTTTTCGATTCGTTTATCACTTATTATTTTTACTAGTTTTAGTGCTGAAAAACTGCGAGTGAGGAAAAAATATAACAGGAATAACCAATTTAATCTATTTTATCAATGGAAACCTCAAAGTATTACGTATTATATTTCCGTTTCATTATAATACAACGAAAATAGGTAACGCCTGACAAAAATATAATAGCAATGCTTCTTGACGTATCTTCGTTCGGTTACTGTTCAAAGACCTGGTTCTTTTTGCTATTGATTCCTCGTATTGACCTCTAACATATTATCTAGGTTTCATTTCTGGTGAAAATAAAAAAAAGTAAATCATGCCAATAGTTTCCATTGGCCTTTGTATACTATTGTACAGAAACTGGAATGTTTATACATATTAATAATAATAATAATCCTCTCGACCGAATTTCGATCACGGTGGCCAATCTCAACAGAGATTAGCCAAGTACGCAGGAGATATTATAGTGCTTATGTGCCTGTGTAATCCAGGTGTACTCTTTATTCCTTTAATCTCATAGTCCGATGGTATGCCAGTCCACCACGACCGAAGATAGATCAGGCGCAAGACCAATGGCTTTACATGGTTTCCGAGGCAGGGATTATACATATAATGTTTGCATGTACTACATAGGTAGGTATATAAGAGGAAGCTTGGAATTGGCTTGTGATTGACGTTGTGAAGAAATTGGTTGTCACGGTGTGGTCATGCGATGCGAGGGGATTGAGGAAAATGCCGTGAGGAAAGTTTTTGATATGAATGTAGAAACTTTACCGCCTTAAGTGACAAAGACTAAAGAAAAGATGGATGAACATGACAGGCATGGTTTTTCTACAAAGAAGGTGGAATCTGAGTTGACGAGTAATTAAAGAGCATAGAATAAGAAAATAAATTGACATGAAAATCGCGGTGCATAATAGTGCGGGATTCTAATAATAGATATTAATAGCATAATAGTAGTAGTAAAATTTCTTCGAATGATGTATTATTTACCTCAAAAGGTGAGACATCATCTTATGACTTCTTGCGCCCTAGGGTGGATCGGGAGGGCCTATCAGATTTTACTGACGAAAATCACACCTGTGTTCCTTCAGTTGTCTTTTACGTTCCAGGACCAAGAGTATATACTTTTCAGATCAAATCCCATAGCCCTAATAGGCATCGGCATTGAGTTTACATTTTGTGAAGTAAATAAAATATATTATGTAGATGCCAAGTTAGTATCTGTGGCAGGTAATCAAATTTGTTTATTATACTATGTCATAAATAACTGTCAATTATTTCATGGGATATGTTTTAACGGAGCGAGCTATTACTACATTTCCGTCTCTATAGAAATAAATATAAAACATAATGCTTTTCCGTCCATTAGTGAATTATTTATATTTATTTATAATAATGTCTACCATTTACAATCTATTTTAAGCTACTGTCTCTTATACATTGATGATATTTGGATTATAAATAATTTTGTAATATAAGTCATTATTCTAACCATTAATTATCGCGGTGAGGGAGATGTGGACATCTAAATCTAAATTTTTTCATTATAACCATTTATTTAGAGAGTAGGCACTCTCTGATAAGGCTATTATCACATTCTAACAAGCTGAAACATGGCCAAGATACCTAATTTTATCAGTATTGTCAGTATTATTACTTTATTACTAAACTATTGATTCTTGTACAATTATCTTAATATTTGCTTTTTAGCCAGATTTGACTATAGGTATTTGTAGATGTATGTAAAAAGTAAGCTGTTTTTTTTTCGATTCATCTCCTTAAGGTACGAGAAAGACAAAGTTAATTACCAAATATTAATACTTATGTAACATACCTATTAACATTATTTGATAAAGATGTAACTTTTAATTCTTTACTAAGCTTACAATAAAATAAACACAAGTAAGTCCATTCGTTAACCAGCCTACAAAATCATCAGTAGATAAATTAATAATGACTAGCCATCAAATAACAACTTCAGTTATTTAAGAAACCGGCCTGAGTGGTTAGGGTAGTGGGGTTGCTAACCCTACTGCTGCGGTATTTCAGCCATACACGTTTGCCGCGCTTTACCCAATTAGAGCCCGCTAGCGCAGGGATTAATCTTTTATTGACTGTGTAAATCTACAGCACTAATTGACTTTTGCTCAACCGCTTTGGGCTTTAATACACCATTTTTGCAGGTCTTAATTTGAGCGTTGAAAGTGTTGGACTTTTATATCTGAGTCTAGGTTTTCACAGAATTTAGGCTTAGGGGTTTTATTTGACCTCTGAGCTTGGTTTATTTCTTTTTAAATTACAGAAATGATGTAATAACATGTATGTAAGTTATAGCGTGGCAGTGGGCAGAGCACATTGCTCCCTGAACAGATTGGAGCCGAAAGTTTCTGATGTGGTGACCGCGTATCGGAAGATGCAGTGTTGGAAAGCCTCTCACAAGGTGGATCGATGATCTGGTGAGGGTCGCGGGAATCCGATAGATGCAAGATGCATGTTCCTCTTCTTTTTTTGACAAATCGTTTACCATTCAAGCAGTTCGTTTGTGGAACGCATTATAAAAGTAAGGTGTGCTTAAATGCCCTTTAAAAACATGATGAAGGAGCATTACCTTCTGCGATTGTTTTCATATATTTAATATTTATTAATATGTTAAAAAGAATTAATGTTATTTACGTCTAGCTGACCCGGCGAACTTCGTACCGCCTAACAGTCAATGAATGTAGTATATCTTTCGATATAGTCAACCGATTGCAATGAAACAAAGCCTAAGTGACATATAAAGTTACACACAATTTTAATGTATAATAGTTATCTACATCGATTTCGTACATTTTACGTGATGCGCGCACAACTAGAAACTTGTCAGATTTATTATATGTATAGATGTTTATGACCTATCCCGTTCAGTTCATCCAAAGGTTGTCTGTGAGAGTGCTTACCCTATGCAAAGTAATTGTATCGACATCTATATTACCACGTACAAAACTACAAAACTCTGCGTCGTGACATTAGTGTTCTCTGCGTGATTAGAACGTATAAAACAGTCCAAAATCCAGTATCGGGCAGTTGCCATCAGACGCAACACCCGTCTGGTCGCAGTATCCTCCTTTTTCAATGGAGGTTTGCGGGACTTTACACACTGTTCCGCCTACCTCTGAACTAGTAAATAAATATATTGCAAAATGTGAAAGTCTATCTGTTTGTGTATCTTGTTAAGAGCCGGTTGTAGTCTCAGAGTATTTTATAAGGGTTTTGCCCGGGTCTATGTCGATTTCGCGGCACCGTAACAGTAATTTTATTTTTATAAAAAAAAAACATAGTAACTATCAAGATTTTTGTTTTTGCTAGATCCTTTTAAAAACATGCTTTATTATTTTATGTAATTTTCAAATATTTCCGTGACGTAATCTCGTAATTATGTTTGAAATCGTAAGTAGGGTCTGAATCGTGTTTTTTTTTTATCGAGCTAACTAATTTATGTTTTGATTTTTACTCAGCGGTTGGTCATATGGTCAATTTTAATTAAATAATTTTTCATGGTGATTTCTTTTATATTTGTGGATTTCCAAAGGTTCAAAGAAGTCCAATATTAATAGAACCTGGCCTTAATCAACCACACCTTATTGACCTCGGGATAATTTTCGAATATCACGTACCAAAAGCTAGTTTCACATAAAATAGAACTATTACAATAAAACTTTACACTTTTCTCCGATCCCTAATAATACAGTCACAAACTTTCCTACAAACCCGTTAATCTGTTGAATTGTGAAAGTTTCTCAAACAAACAGACGACACTATTTTTATGCATTAGTTATGTTCGGATTATAGTAAGTACTGTTATTAAAGTTTAGTTTGAAAGTGTGAAGTTTGTTTTATACCTACTAAAAGTTATAGTTAATTAATAAATTCATTATTAAAAATATATGGACAGAAAAGCACAGAGTTCACTTAATACGTTAGGCATTTTCTACCAGACTACCTGACATCTCATTGAGGTGCGCGTGGAACAGTACGCGCCGTCGACGACTTGGGCTCGGTCCGGATTATTATAAGATGCTTGCGAACCCACGAGTTAGTGTAATATCAAGTTCATAGAAATTATGGTAACCGGACGGTCAGATGGCGAGCTACCCATTGCTTGCCGTCCGCAAGCCCGCGCCTACGGTGGCCGGAAATCGGGCTCAGGATCCCGGTGGCTACAGCGTGAAGGTCGTACCCTCGCGCGTGATCGTGCGGCCGCCTTCTTTGCTAGCATTACTGCTTAGCAGAAGGAGGCAACCGCTTGCCACTAGTATAACCTGTACCTACACTCTTGCTGTGTCAATTAAAATAGTTTATTGAACTCATATATCAAACAAGCCAACAAATATCCGGTCGCTCGTAGTTACCGGCTATTTATAATGTTACGTAGGAAAGCTGATATACCATCAAGATAGCAATATGATTTCGTTTCGTTCGACAGCTAATTTAAAACTTAATAGCTATAATTTGAGGGAATAGGAAGCAATTGCCTTCTTCTGCGAAGCAGTAATGCAAGCGAAAGAGATGGCCGCAATCGTAAGGGAACGGACATCCTCACGCCCCAGCCGCTGCCGAAGGATACATACACCCCAGCCGTGGGCTTGCGGACGAAGAGCAATAAGTAGCTCGTTGTCCCAGCCAGTATCGACATCGTGAAAAATAGTGTCAGACTTTTACTGACTAAAAACCCACTTCTGCTCCTTCTTTGCCTTCGTCCCAGGGCCCCGGGTTTCATTTTAGGGTGTGATGATGATCGTTCTCTCACGCGTGCGCCCGAAAGAGCTAGCATTACGGCTTCGCAGAAAGAAGCGACCGCCGTCCATTCCGCCTCACTCCGGACCATGGCCTGTACCAGGGCCCGGTGAGAGGTCCTGCGTCATGCGAAAGGTGAGGACGCCGTGATAACTCTCCAGCCACTCCTCAAAGAGGGGTCTTACTGCTTACTAGGACTGTGGGAACGTTTGGAAAAGTAAATGTGGCCTTTAAACGCAAAGGGCAACTGGGTAGAACAAAGACAAAGGTGTGCTTTTTTGTCAGTCTTTTACAGACGGGAAAAGTTATATTATGATTTTCCACCCCAAAAAAACGCATAGAACTAATTAAAAAAACCGGGCAAGTGCGAGTCGGACTCGCGCACTGAGGGTTCCGTACAAACTTACTTATGAAAACAATTCAAATCCTGAATTGAGTTACGAAGATTTTCCCGAATCGCAAAAATGTTTTTTTTTTTTTTGTGACGTATCTACAAATTTACAGACTTTTTCCTATACTTGTGTTATGAGACTTTGCTTCATGCCAAATTACAGGATTCTAGGTCAACGGGAAGTATCCTATGAATTTAGATTTCTATAAGAGTTTCGAAATATACTATACGTTTTTTGCGATATAAACGGCCGTATCTTTTTTTTCGTTGACTCAGAAGTTTGATTTTCACAGCTTTAAGGTACTTCAGACCTGAGTATATAGTTTTAATTTCAACTCGATACCTCCACGCGTTCCCGAGATAAAGGGTCCTGACAGACATACCGACAGACGGACAACCTAACCAATCCTATAAGGGTTCTGTTTTTTTGCTTTTGAGGTACGGAACCCTAAAAACAATAAATTTCTTCAACAAAAATCCAACAATTCGAAAACGAAATCTTAATCATTAAAAATCTATTGAATCCATTGATCAATTAATCAAAATAGATACACTCGAAAAATCGTTCTAAAAACATTATTATAGTAACCACAGACAATCAATCATAGAGAAGAACCATGACCTATTGCTCTATATATACCATTGACTAACCGCTCTATTTTTAAAATAAGACCAGACTGATTTAATAAAATTTACTACTGGTTTTACTGTACAATGGCCGATCCGCATACAGCGTTGGCAATGATCCAAGTTTGGGAGCCGTCAAAATAGTTGGTGTTGTCATTTTTTAGTTGTTAAGTTTACGCTAGACGAAGCGAAACATTTGAACTGCTTTAAAAATCGGTCAACTGAAACAGATTCAACTGATTTCTGAGTCTACTTGTTTTATTTGTAGAAGAGGGCTTATATAAAGAAAATAAATCGAAACAAAACAAAAATGAATAAGAGCTAGGGTGGGGTTGCAGACGACGAGCAATGGGTATCTCGCCGTCCAGCGCGGCGGTCCGGTAACCGTCTGAACCGAGCCCGAGTCATTGACGGCGCTGATCCATACGTGACTCAAAGAAATGTCAGCAAACCATAGGGGCCCAGCAGGGTCGAAGCCTACTAGGGCCATGGGTTGACTTTATAAAGGGAAACCTGGGGTCCTGGACCACAAGGCAAAGAAAGAATTCGTGATTAAAAATATTTCTTCAACGAAATTAAACGGTAAATTTTGTGTGATTCAGAAATTTTAGTTTAAAATAAAACCGGTCAAGTGCGAGTCGGACTCGCTCACAAAGGGTTCCGTACCAGAAATCAGTAACGTTTATTTCGAATAGACCATTTACACGCACTTGGAATTGTTAAAATGTCGGCCAGTCAAAAAAAAATTAAGCTAAATTGCCTTTATCTATACAACATTAAATATTGTATTAAAACATTTTTTTTAGTTTTTGTATTTGCTGTTATACCGGCAACAGAAATACATCACCTGTTTAAATTTAAATTGTCTGGCTATCACGGTCCATGAGTGATAGACAGACAGACGGACGGAAAGTGGAGTCTTAGTAATAGCGTCCCGTTTTTACCCCTTTTTTGAGAGGTGAGAAATCATCTAATGATTTCTCCCGGTCCGGGTGGAACGAGAGGGCGTGTCAGACTTTTACTGACTAAAACCACTACTGTGGCTTCAGTTGCCATTTGCGTTCTTCTAGGACTACGGATTTCCTTGTCATAAAATCCCCGCGGTCCTAGCTGGCATCGACCGTGCTGGCCCCCTACGGTTTGCTGACATCTCTTTGAGGAGCGCGTCGTTGACTGGGGCTAGATCCGATCTATTATCGGACTGCCGGACGGCGAGCTAGCCCGTTTTTACCCATTGGGTACAGAACCCTAAAAAAGAAAACAAATAAGAAGCTCTTGCTGCAAGTCTATGTCGTAATTAAATACTTTCTCATCTCTAATTTTAAAATATGTTTTACTTGAAGTTTGTTGACGAAATTCTATCTTTGTGTAAGAATTTAATTAACAAAGGTCTAGTTTTTACTCTCCAATTAAAAGTAAAATATATATTTTTTTGTTTTAAAGCAGACTAAATGTGGTAGGTATATATATAATAATAATAATATTCACACAACTATCACACAACGCCGTCTAGTCCGAAGCTAAGCAGAGCTTGTGTTTTATGAGTACTAGACAATTGATAAACATACTTAAATATTTCTAAATACATACATATTATAGATAAATTACACCCAGACACAGAACAAATGATTCATCACACAAACATTTGTCCTTGGTGGGAATCGAAACCACGACCTTCAGCATAGCAGTCAGGGTCACTATCCACTGGACCAACAGGCAAGTCAAAATAGGTACACCTACTGTTAGCCGTTTTAATGAGAATTCTTCATTTCGCTTAATTTTTTTTCGGTTGTGTTTTAGATTTTACTGTACGTGAATTATACGGTAAACTAATGACCTAGCCAAGCTTCTTACGGGTTAAATTATAGAAATTACTTTTATGCGTTTATTTATTTTCTACTAATGAAAACCGCATCATAATGAGTTCGTTCCGAAGGGGCCCTGAACATAACCCAGGCAAGCCCTAGACTGGAATCCTCAAGGCGTGGCCTACTCGAGGCGTTGGACGCAAACGAAACGATCGAAACTTGGCTAGGGGGGCTGGCGACGAACGGTCATCGCAGAGGCGAAGAACATAGGGAATACATGGAGTGAAATGAATCGTGAAGCTCAAGATCGAACGGGATGGTGGCGCACTGTGGACGCGCACTGCCACATCGAGGAGACACAAAAACTTAAGCCAAGTAGGTAAGTTAAGACTATATTATAAGATATCCGAAATGGTTATGATTAGATCTTTAAGTAGCTTGAAGCAATAAAGAAGTTTCTACGCAAATGGTATCTCTTTAATGACTCAATCGTGTTTCCTTAGGATAATAAACCTGTCAAAACTTGTAATCCACCCTAAATAAATTCAGAGTAATTAATTAATTTAATAAGAACAAAATCTTTAATCACTCTTCCGCAGGTTTATATTGGTTCCAGTTAAACTTGGAAGATTTTATATTTTGAAATTTAAAATTGTGATTCGACAATCTCGTTAAGGACAAATTATATTTTATTTATAATTTTGTCGTACAGTTTTAAAAAACACTTCACAAATACAGAAAACAAAAAAATAAATATATTTTAAAATTAAATGAGATCGAAAGTGAGAACGTACTTTAGTAAAAAAACCGCTTCCAATAACAGGTATGTATGTTTTGAAAAGATTCGTTTTTAGGGTTCCGTAGCCAAATGGCAAAAAACGGAACCCTTATAGATTCGTCATGTCTGTCTGTCTGTCTGTCTGTCTGTCTGTCTGTCTGTCTGTCCGTCTGTCCGTCCGTATGTCACAGCCACTTTTTTCCGAAACTATAAGAGCTATACTGTTGAAACTTTGTAAGTAGATGTATTCTGTGAACCGCATTAAGATTTTCATACAAAAATAGAAAAAAAGCAATAAATTTTGGGGGTCCCCATACTTAGAACTGAAACTCAAAATTTTTTTTTTCATCAAACCCATGCGTGTGGGGTATCTATGGATAGGTCTTCAAAAATGATACTGAGGTTTCTAATATCATTTTTTTCTAAACTGAATAGTTTGCGCGAGAGACACTTCCAAAGTGGTAAAATGTGTGTCCCCCCCCCTCTAACTTCTAAAATAAGAGAATGATAAAACTAAAAAAAATATATGATGTACATTACTATAAAAACTGCCAACGAAAATTGGTTTGAACGAGATCTGGTCAGTAGTTTTTTTTTAGTACGTCATAAATCGTAAACCGCATTTTACCTTTCATTCAATCAACTCAAATATAAAAAAAAAAAAAAACATTTTTTATGTTACTTGCTGCTACGGAACCCTCCATGGGCGAGTCCGACTCGCACTTGGCCGGTTTTTTTTTTAATGGTTCACTGCTAGACTGTAATCCCATCTGACGGTAAGCAGTGATGCAATCGTTGATGGAGAAGCACACTAATTTATAAAGAGCCTATTCACTCTAGCCTTGAAGGCACCTAAATTATAATCGGACGGGAAGACCGCAGCAGGCAAATTATTATTATTATTATATTATTATTTATTATTATTAGTCCGGACCGTAGAAGTGTTAACAATGTACCTAAGGGTGGATACTCGCCGTACGTTGGGTTGTCTGATGGTAGAAAGATGATGGCGCAATCAAGTCATGCAATTCCAGAGTACACTCTCCAAAATACATTCTATTAAAAATTATAATTTAATCGTTTTTTGGATCAGTACCGAACGTAATGAAGAGAGATTATTGTCAAGTCGTGGAAAAAATAGTAATAAAGTACCTAATTGTTAAGAATAAAACAAAATAACCTTTACTAAAACATCTTTCTGATTCAACTGCAGAAAAAACAAGGAAGCTTCTTCAGTGAATTCCAATAAGGAAAATGAACACAATGCCATAAAAGAAACATACGAATTTGAATTTAAATTAGTAGGCGCCGTGTGTTTATTTGTCTCATTGGAAATGAGAGGAGAAAAATATTTGGTTACAGTACACGACAATGGTAAAAAGTTAATATTGAAACAGAACAGATTGTAGATGCCTCTCCTGTTCCTCTGTTTGGTTAATTTTGAATGTGGGGGATCAAATATTTAATTTAATTATGAGAAACCATAACAATATTAACAATGTAAAAGTGACATAGAATACATAATAAAGGTACGGCTCGAGTTGATACGGTTACGATCCCTTTACGACCTATAATAAAGAATAAAACTTTTCGAACACAAAAAAAAAATTACGCAACTTTATACACGAACTGGAATCTACATTCGTTTATTGCTCAAAAAGATTGGCCTATGAGTAAAATCATTGATTAAACTCCACAAATATTAGTGGCTATTTCACATAAAAATTAATCAGGATTCATTCCTTTTTTGGAGTACAGGTGTTTTGAGATACAGCTCCCTTAGCCAAGTTACAACCGTTTCGTGTCGAATTCTGTTCTCCAATCGGTAACGCCTCGGTGTCAGCAATTGTAGCAAATGATAAGTTGGTAGCTCCATGTTGACGCGCCTGAGTCGGCCGCTCGTTCTACAATTTCATTCTACAATAATAAAGGATGTAGCGTTGAACATTGTAAAAACGATAACAATTCATTCTATAATTTTGAACGATGTGAACTTGGCTACGAATTTTCTATTCGTTTGTTCTGATCACGTGACTTAACGTTGAGATGATGTCATTCCCATACATTTGATTAGTTTTCGACTAGCGTTAACGATTGCAGATTATCAACTTGGCTAGAGGTGCTGGTATCTTGAAGGTTAGTGTAGGTACTTGAAATGGATTAATATAGACTTATTGATTGTAAGCGAATGCAGTTAAGTACTAGGCATGCCTTTTAAGTTCTGTCGTTTTCATATTTCCCGGCAATTTTGAATTTGAAACTGTTCTATATTCGAATGTGTTAAAATTTTGAATCTTAAAACAGTTGAAAGTATTAGGATTAATGCTATTGTTTAGTCACAGCGTCGATTGGAATCTGTCAGGTTACGTTCGAAAATGAATCTTTCTAAGGAAAATGTTCGTGCAATAATTTTCTACAACTTTATAAGAGGCCTGACACGGCGTCTGTGTTTTGAAGAGCTAACATCTGTGTTCAGTGATGAAGCCCCATGTCTGCGGACTGTTGAACGCTGGTATTTAGAATTCCAGCGTGGACATACTAGTGTTAGTGACAAATCTCGCGAAGGACGCCCAAAATCCGCCTTCACTGAAGATAACGTCATTGCTGTGAGACAACGAATTCTCGAAGATCGTCATGTGACATATCGAGAGATAGAAGATCTATTAGGCTTCTCAGGGACAACCATTCAGAAGATCTTGCATGAAGCGCTTGGTGTGAGAAAGCTAGTTTGCCGTTTGATACCGCATCTGCTTTCCGACGATCACAAGGCGGCCCGCGTCAGATGGTGTAAGAAAACTCTGCAAAGGTTCAACCGAGGAGAGTCAAATCACGTCTACGACATCATCAGTGGTGAAGAATCTTGGATCTATGCCTACGATCCTGATTCCAAACAACAATCTACAATCTGGGTCTTTCAAGACGAGCCAAAGCCGACTAAAGTTGTTCGTTCTCGAAGCACTTCAAAGAAGATGGTGGCCACGCTCGTTGGAAAAACCGGCCATGTTGCGACTATTGCACTTGAAAATCGTAGAACGGTTAACGCAGAGTGGTATACCACAGTTTGTTTACCACAAGTCATCGCCGAATTTTGAAAATCTAACTCAAAGCGACGCATCATCCAGCACCACGACAATGCAAGTTCACACAGCGCTCGTCAAACGATTGAGTATTTGAAGCAGGAAAAAGTAGAAATTCTTGACCATCCTCCATACAGTCCTGACCTAAGCCCTAACGATTTCTTTACAAGTCCTAAAATTAAGAAAAGTCTTCGTGGTCAAAGGTTCCAGTCCGGTGAAGAAGCAGTCGACGCTTTCAAGTCAGCCATTTTGAACACCCCCACTTTAGAGTGGAATAAATGTTATAATAACTGGTTTGAGCGAATGGAAAAGTGTATTAAGCTACGTGGTGAATACTTTAAAAAACAATAAAAAGTACTATAAGTTTCTAGTTGTGTTTTTTTCTTCAAACGACAAAACTTAAAAGGCATCCCTCGTATTAAGCACTAATATGACAAATATACCGGTGTGAGTTTGAGAAAAAATACTTCTTTGGTTAATAAAATATTGACATTTATCAGCGTCCAGGTAGAGGAAATGTCATGCGGTCGCCAGCTTCTGCAAAACAGTAATGCTAGCAAAAAAGGCGGCTATACGAGTGAGGGAACGTACATCCTCACAACCCAGCAGCCGCGAAAGACGACGAGCAAAGAGAAGCTCGTCGTCTGGCCATCCGGACACCATCCGGATGTAGACTATGTCCTAGAGATGAAGTCTATAGGATATACTTTTTATAAACATACCAATCATAGTCATACCATCAAGCCCCGGGAAGTAACTAAAATATAAAATAACTCATTAAATGTTACAAATTAATAATCTTTGCAAAATAATTACGGATCACAAAGGGTTAACACTGATAATCTAATTAATATTTCCTTTAGACTTTGCGAGAGTAATTAAACAGTCATTTTCAAACGGAGTCAGAACAAAATGTGTCTAAAGTCTGTAATCTAAAAATACTTATTAATGGATGAACGAATGCATTAATTACGCCTAATGCTTCACGTTCCTCTGAGTTTGATGATAAATAATGCTATAACACGATTCTTTGATGTGTGAAATGAGATATCATTTCACTTTCAATTTGAGCCCACACTAGTTAAAACGCGTTGATTAAAAGATTTTTTTTTGGTGACCAGACCCAACTGCGAGCTCTTAACGCAATTTGACGACATAATCTGAACTGTGAAAGAGATGGAGCTATATAGGGTGTATAGCTCCATCCTTCTTTCTCCCTGACATGTAAACACGTCATGTTAAAGAATCTTATCTAATTAGCTCACTAAATCTCACTGCTGGGCGAAGGCCTCCCTCTCCCTTTTCAGCCTTAACAGTACTTCTGATAAGAGTCATCTCTCCACCTTTGTCCTGGTCTTCCGCCACCTTGCGTTTAATAATAACTTCTCCCGCTCTTGGGCGGCGCGGGACTTTTACTTGTGTCAGACTTTTACCGACTACAACCTACTCTTATGTTCCTTGTTTGCATTCGGTCCAGGGTCCCGGGGTTTTCTTTCGCACAACCCATGACACAGAGCTCATTTGACGTGCTAATGACATCAGACTAGGAGTATAATGGCTAAATATTAAACACCTGAGTCGACCGTCAAGGCTGTTGCGCCAACTACAAGTAACATGGAACAAGAGCAGGAAGGTGGTGAGGTAAGACGGGAACAGTAGCAATATCGGATTAAAAGATTTAGGTGAAACGTTTCATCCACAAATACTAGAATGACCCCATTTTACTCGTCGAAGTTTCACGACTAAGTTACGGTTTGAAACAGATAATTTAAACCTTTTAACTTTATTGAATCCAAGTTAGTAACAGTAAATCATTGAAACGTTCAGTTTTACGTTGACATTTTGTCGCGGAAATAAATCCTTGACGTTCAGTTTTCCGCACTAAAGTTTTTGCAAAAAATAATGTGACAAATTGTCAAACATGCATTAGACCTGTGCGTTAGACGCTGTCGTTGATAAATCTACACTAATATTATAAAGTGGTAAAGTTCGGTAAAGTTCGTTTTTTTTTGTATGGAGGTAATCTCTAAAAGTACTGGTCCGATTGCTAAAATTTTTTCGCCGATAGAAAGCTGTTTTATTCCTAAGTGACATAGACTATATTTTATGTACGTGGGCAAAGCCGCGGGCAAAAGCTAGTATAATAATAAATTAAGAAAAGCTAATCATAACACTTTTTTTGGGTTGGAAAATCATCAAATAAGTTCTCTCGACCTGGATGGAGGGAGATCCTGGAGTGTCAATCTTTTACTGAATAAAACTCACACGTGTTCTTTCAATTTCCCTTTGTATATATCCCATAGCCCTGGCAAGCTCCGATTATCATGCTGATATAATTTTGAGGCCTATCGATCTAGGCCTGGTTCTTTTCGGAAAGAAAGAAAGAAATAAATACAGTATATTTACGCGAATTGATTCAATTTCTAGCAAAAAAAAAAACAAACAAACGCAAACTGCCCGCGCCTACAATGGCCAGGACTTGCCTTAAAACTTCTGATGCCCAGGGTATTTCCTGTTTGCTGCCATCTCCTTTGCTTGCATTACTGTTTTGCAGAAACACGTTTCCCATTTTCTCTCGCTCCGTACCATGGCCTGGACCGAGTCGGACGCGAAAAGTCGCTGCCACCAATCGCCTCCACGAGGACATGACAATGTTTTACCTATGCGGGACTGATCTCCACAGTATGCTTAACTATGTTCTTCGGGTGATCTGCATAACTGTAACACCAATTCTAAACAGGAACCTTCCGAAATAACCGTGTTCGGTGATGTCTTGCGTCAGGCGGAAAGCGATTACCTCCACACCTCCTATAGCGCCTCTCTAACCTTATTTTATTTATTTATGTAGGTACACACAAACACTTAAAATCGAAAAGAGCAAATACAGATAAAAGAGTACAAAGGTCCTGCATATTTCTAACGAAATTTCTTCCAGCAGACCTGCGACAGGAGAGTTGGATGAGAGATGTAGACGCAGTGTGTATAAATAATATAGAGAAGAATTAATTATTATCTAAAATAAATCATATAATACATACATATATAACAGTAAATAAATGTACACATAAATAGATACAAACATAAATTAAATTATAAAAATACATACCTATAACTACTTATAATATATAACTTAGAGAGAGATAATGTTCTTTGACTAGCTTTTTGAAGAGAGATATATTTTTAGCATCACGGATGTTAGCTGGAAGTGAGTTCCATAGACGTACCGCATGAAAAGAGGAGTTAGAATAAAAATGGGTTTTATGGGCTGGGAAATTGAGATGGTATTTAAGGTGGGATCTGCATGGGGCATCGGCAGGGCGAGTGAACGAAAAACGTTCACTCAAGTAGCCAGGATAAGCAGGGTTGAATAGGATGTTGTACAAGAGACATAATACCCGAGTGTTCCTACGAAGACAGAGAGGGAGCCACTTGAGATCCTTGCGGAACTGAGAGACGTGGTCGTATTTTCTTAGGCCAAAAACAAAACGAATGCACAAATTTTGCAAGCGCTCAAGCTTATTTAATAGCTCCTCAGTGGCATCCAGGTAGCAGGCATCAGCATAATCGATGATCGGCTGAATTAGAGTTTGAGCTAAATAAATTTTGGTTTTAAATGGGAGAAACCTTTGAAGGGATTTAAGACTGTGGAAGGAAAAGTGTACCTTACGGCTAACCTCGTTCACTTGAGCTCGCCAAGAGAGGTTGCAGTCAATTAAGACACCGAGATTCTTAGCTGTGTCAGTGTACGTGATAGTCGAGCCGTTAAGGGATAATGGCGTCAAGGTAGAAAAGTTAAGCGCATTGCGATAATATCGACTACCTATGATCCTTCTTCAGAGAGAGGACTTACGAGTATCGTCGCGATTGTGGCGTGCCCGTTCTTAAATAACCTAACTACACACTGTTGATCATATTTCATCCAACATCAAATATTTGACAAGGGGCTTTACGAGCTTCTAAAATATTTACATAAAAAGGTGATCAAAAGTTCTTAACAAGGGTGGTTTCAAAACCAGTTTACAATCTGAGGGAAGTTTTGAAAACCTCCAAAATAATTAAGCGGGAATGTCAGAAGGTTGGCAATGTCAACGCTCATAAAGTTCGGTAATTAATCATTGCAAACCCCTTGCATGGGTTTTATTTTACATCACTTCCTTGGAGCGGAAATCTCCTTTCCTGTACGATGACAGCATTTTATTTAGATAAATGATTATGACCTTCATGTCATGGGAAAATAATGTGTAAACCATTTTAATGAGGTTAATCCAGATGTCGTAAACGGTATTCGATTAATTGCCAAGTCTATTTGAAATAAATACTTGGTCTTGTCTCTCTGTTATTTTCTTCATAAAACCCTATCCCTACACACATCAGTCATAACTTTGATACACAGTAAATAACTAGTACCCATCTTGACATCTAAGCATGATAATAATATGTTAGTAGATATAATAATAATAATAAATCTTTAATTCGAACATAGCTTATAAAGGTAGTGTTAGTAACAATAATCTTAAACTAAGTGTTAGTAAATAAAATTGTAGCTCGGCACATTTAAATTACAGTAGTGAACAACATATTGACAGTCCACTCTATCAGCTATCATCCTCAGAACCCTGTTGGTGCTTGCCATGACTCGTGCTTGGGCATTGTAACATAAACACAGTCTACATGAGCAGCCGCAAATATCCCTGATGCACTGCAACGCCATGGCAGCCCCACCAGTTTTCTGAAAGCGTTACCTATTAAATAAAAATATATTCGTACAATCCTACTCCATTCTGATAATACTGACTTTATGAACTTTTTATTAAAAACGGATGTGATGTTATTCATAGCTTATAGAAGATTGTGTATACACATGTTTGACAAATATATCGTGGCGTTTTCGACACGCCTGGAGCGGAAATAATGACATCAATCGTAATTAATTCATAATAAACACGTCTTAGGTCTAAAGAATTTATTTCTCATAGAGAACAACAAGGTTCATTCTTAAATAACACGAAGACGCAGTTGTGGAAGGACTCCTACAAATTGTACCGATGACCTGATGAGAACTGTGGGAATGCGATGGATGGGAGACGCTCAGGACCGTTCACTGTGGCAATAGTCGAGGAAGGCCTATGTTCAACAGTGGACGTCTTTCTTTATTCTTTATTGTACACATAATTTAATACCGACAGTAAAAATAGGACAGTTGTTTTACATAGGCGAGTTTAACCCACAACTGGGTTTTCTTACAGCAAACCATATGACTAAGAATGAAATTTTACATTTGAGGAACTTTAAATGTAACTTAAAACTAAAAATATAGTAAACATATACATATGTGAGCAGCACACTATACATACACATAATAATTATACAATAAATAAATACCTATCAACATACATAACCCCTCGGGCGCCCCAGGGTGTTATTATTACGTAATTGCGAGTTTTTACGTAAATCACCAAAAAAATAAATAAAAAATAAACAAAAAAAAACTTTTTCTTGGTTTTTCCTAGAAAAAACAAACATATAGAAACCAAAATTTTCAGCTGTACAAAACGACAATTAAGCATTTTCATCAAGGTCATTCAAGTTGTACAGCCCCCCCAGCCAAGTTACGATCGTTTCATTTGCGTCGAACGCCTCGAGTAGGCCGCGTCTCCGATTCCTTTGTTCTGACGTCATCTCAACGCTCAATCACGTGGTCAGAACAAAGGAATCGGAGGCGTCGCCTACTCGAGGCGTTCGACGCAAACGAAACGATCGTAACTTGGCTAGGGGGGGGGGATGTCCAATCGGCGCTCGAGGGGATTATCATACATATTTTAACAATTTTTTACTTTTTTTTTCCTTCGGCAAAAAGGATGATGATGATATGGGGAACTGTGTGTCAACACAGTTCCCCATATCTCTAAATGTCTTACATAATAACGAGTTGTCACAAGTTTTCATCGTTCAAAAACAAAAAACGTTTGACAGCTTCGACATTGCGTTTCACCCGTACATAAAGTTTTTTAATTAATGTTTTTATTGGCTCTGGTTGACAATTATACTCGCCACGGAACTCCATAGCGTGGGGGACGTACTTGACCCATTTCTTTTATCGTCGTATCTCAGTTTTTATTTCACTTCAATTAAAAAACTCGCCGGTTTTTTACATTTGAAAACGATACGAAATTATGCCATGTTTTCAATTTCTTAGAAGTATAATTTGAAGCACCAGATACATTTGGTAATACAAATTAAGTTTCGGGATTCCTGTTGTGCTTGATACTATAATAATTTGGGTATATAAATTCTGTGATACCTGCCAGTAAACTGGCGTTCTCGGAAACTTGACGGTAGTAACTTGCCGTACGTTGGTTTCAGTGGCAAAGCGAATCTACATAACTAAGGATGTCTTTAAATATCTAGCTAGACCATAGACCGACGAAATGCGCTTTTGAAATAAGTACCTTCCTACGGAGAGCAGGTTTTTTTTTTCGTTGGGAAAATCATCCAATGACGTTCCCCGCTCTTGGGCGGAGCAGGAGATAGTGTCAGACTTTTACTGACTAAAAACCCACTCCTGTTCCTTCGTTGCCTTTCGTACCGGGGCCGAGTCTTCCTTTCAGAATCAGACCCTTGGCCCCAGTAGGATTCGACCCTGCTGGGCCCCTACGGTTTGCTGACATCTCCTTGAGGCGCGCGTGGAACAGTACGCACCATCGACGACTTGGGCTCGGTCCGGACGGTTACCGGACGGTCGGACGGCAAGCTACCCATTGCTCGCCGTCCGCAAGCCCGCGCCTACGGTGGCGGGAAATCGAGATCGGAATCCCGGCGGCTGGGGCCCGAGGGCCAATGCCTCGCGCGTGCACGTACGGCCTCCTCTTTTGCTAGCATTACTGCTTCGCACGGAGAGTAGGTAATATTTTACCCGAAAAGTCAAAAGAGAATAATAAAAAAATTAAATAAATGACTATTTTACTAATTGGTCATGGTATTAAGCGAAATAATAAAATAAATGACTATTTATTTTACTAGTGGCATAGTATTAAGCGAAAGTGACTTCTAAAATTGTACTTCATGAAAATTCAAGGAGTGAGGATGGAAATGGAATACAAGCAGCTGCCGGTGGCTTCACCCGCGTGATAGAAGAAAATTATCCCGAGATAACATGTTCTCGAGATAAAAAAATATCCTATATGCTATTCCACGATATGATCTGCGCGTATACCTACTAAGTTTCATCGAAATCCGTTCCGCCGTTTAAGCATGAAGATATAACAAACATACTCACACACACGCACAGACACACAAACTTTCGCCTGTATGATATTAAGTGTGATGAAATGATTTTTTATTTATTTATTTCATATTCTCATTGGTTAATATATAACAATATCAAAATACAGATTATTTTAAAGAATGCCTGACTCTTTGGAATTTGCCTCTTTTATCGAAATTTAATTTAGTGTTAAGTATAATTTGTCCTTATTGAAACTTCCTTGTTTTTTTTTTATTCATAAAAACTGAGTGCTTGACTGCGATCCCACCTGATGGTAAGCACTAAGCAGTGATACAATCGTTGATGGTGAGGCGCACAAATCCTGTTTAAAAATAATAAAAAAAAAAACAAATAATAATTCCAAAACAGAACACTATTGCGTCACATTAAAAAACATTTCCTTACATTTATAACTCAGCGCTTCCAGCAGCTTTGTTCCAACGACTCAAGCTGTATAATGTAGCACTTTCAGCTGCTGTTGCTTAAACTGGGTACAGACTGCTGTAATGTAACATGCAAGGTAAAATCAAAATAGAATTTCAATGTGTGGACGCAGAGTGTGCACGAACCGAACCTGTACATATATACATAGTTGAAAAGTGTGCTCGATTCGCGCGCGCAAGGCGTCCACAATATCGTCCCTTAGCTTACAACACCGCTCAAGTCGAACATTGGCGGTTTTCACATTTGAATGCCTTTAGATGGAGCTGTTCATTGCGCGTCTAACCATTGGTCACAGGATATAGATTTCAGCCAATCAGAAGCCATAATTCGAAAAGTAGTGATAGCGTGCAAGTCGGCTGGCTTCTCAACACCGAACAGTTTTTTTCGTTTCCTATAAGGTTGGTAAAAATGACTTATGCGGTGTTGTTAGCTAAGGGACGGTATGGGAATTTTGTTACATTGCATTTTATGTTACAGCTGTCTGTACCCGGCTTTACTAAATATATTTATAGCCCAGAGTGCCATCTGCGCTCTCAGTTGTCGGGAACTGCCGGCCATCTGCGGCTAACTAGATAATCTGTCAGTAAAAGAACTGGTCAAGTGTGAGATTGAATCGGCTGGATAGGGTTCTGTGTTTTATTGTGAGTGATTTAGTTGAAGGGGCTCTCGCACCTAAAGATTGGTATTAGGATATCATACTTAGCTACATCTATATTTATAGTGTCCGGCGGTTTTGCCTGTGTGAAAGTAGAAAATTGTTCCAAAAGCAAATCATATGTGCTATTCATGGGCTTGCGGACGGCGAACAATGGGTAGCTCGCCGTCCGACCGTCCGGTAACCGTTCGGACCAAGCCCAAGTCGTCGACGGCGCGTACTGTTCCACGCATGCCTCAAGGAGATGTCAGCAAACCGTAGGGGCCCAGCAGGGTCGAAGCCTACTGGGGCCAAGGGTCTGATTCTGAAAGGAAGACTCGGCCCTGGTACGAAAGACAACGAAGGAACAGGAGTGGGTTTTTAGTCAGTAAATGTCTGACACTATCTCTCGCTCCGCCCAAGAGCGGGACTTGTCATTACATGATTTTCCCACCTAAACAAAAAGGGCATGGTCTACCCATGTGCCAAATTTCATCCAAATTCATTCAGTCGTTCGAACATGAAGAAATAACAAACACATTCATAAACTTTCGTCTTTATAATAATAATAGTGTGATTATAAAGCTAAACAATTTTTTTGTTTGTTTGTCTGGTTGAACACGCTAATCTCAGAAATTACAAGTTCGAATTGAACAGCTTTTTCTGTGCTCAATAGCCCATTTATCTAGGAAGGCTATAGGCTACATCTTTACATATATAATAAATCTGTAGAATTTTTATGTTGTGCGCGCATCACGTAAAACGTACGAAATCGATGTAGATAACTTTTATACATTAAATTTGTGTGTAACTTGATATATTACTTAGACTTTGTTTCATCGCAATCGGTTAACTATATCAAAAGATATTCTACATTCATTGACGGTTAGGCGGAACGAAGTTCGCCGGCTCAGCTAGTATACGATATTACGCTGCGGTAAATAGGATCAAAGCAGTTACCAAAGATGCGGGTGAAACCACGGGGCCAGTTAATCACACTTAATATTATAAAGGCTAAAGTTTGTGTGTATATGTTTGTCACTTCTTCACGCCCGAACGACTGAACTAATTTGAATGAAATTTGGCATTTGGGTAGACCACATCCTGAAATGGCACATATACTTTTTATCTTGGAGGTATGTTCCCTTGGGACAATGTTCTACTATCACTCAAGCGAAGCCACTGGTTGCAGCAAGTATTCCATTTCTGATCTCGCTCCTTGACTTTTCATGTAGTATTGTGGAAACCACTTTCGCTTAATATATATGACCTGTACTAATCACGAGGTGTACAATAAAGTATAGATAATAATATAATATTTCATAACTTTCACAGAACGCCATCTAGTCCCAAACTAAGCAGAGTTTGTGCTATAAATATTAGACAACCTGATAAACATACGAGTATATTTCTAAATACATACATATCTATATCTATAAAAATGAAGAGCTGTTCGTTAGTCTCGCTAAAACTCGAGAACGGCTGGACCGATTTGCGTGATAGTCCAGGGAAGGTTTAAACGGTGAAAAAATATGGAAAAATTCACAAAAAAAAAAAAACTGAATACAACGCCATCTCTAATTAAAATGTCATTTTAAAATGAATTATCCTGGTTCTGGTAATGCCAGTAGATGGCGTTACCTTTTGACAGTTTAGCTGAAAGGTATCACAATATTAATTGACTATTAGGTGGACACTATTAGGTGGTTAGACAAAATAAATGATCGTACTCACCACGCAAACATTTGTATTAGGTGGGAATCGAGCCCACGACCTCCGGCATAGCAGTCAGGGCCACTAACCACTAGACCAACAGGCCAGTATATAATAAATAGTTAAATACAAAAGCTTCTTTTAAAATGAGTAATCATCCAATGACTTCTCTCGCTCTTGAGCGAAGTGAGAGGACGTGTCAGACTTCTAAAATCACACCTATGTTTCTTCTATGCCTTGCATTCTAGTACCCCGGGGTTCCCTTTTAGATTACCCATGGCCTCAGTAGGCTTGCTGGGTCCCTACGAAAATAAAAAGCCTTGTTGTTATATTCGGTAGGTATTTACCAGGTACGAGATCCCTAAAAAACCTATTCGTATTCCCAAAAGATATCGCTCCTAACTTTCAAATCTCCAAATCACTGTTAGCACCGAGTAATTAACAACAAAAGAACAAAAACTGACTGTTATTGAAAGGCTCCCTTTGCGTTTGGAACCAACTTAGTTTTGGCTTCACTCTGTTAGCCTAACTTGAAGCGGAACGCCGCCGGCAACGCTTGCCAGCTTTTCTAACTATACTGCCGAAGCTGTGATGTGGAACTAGTATATACTTATAAGTAACTAGCTAATACCTAGTACCTTCGTGCGAGTGGTAGAAATGTTTGAAATGGTCGGCTTTTATTTACTACAGGTAACATGTATAATACACTTACCTTCCTCATGCATCACTCTGTCTATTGCTAAGAACCGTATGTTAATCTGTTCAGTAATTTTTGAGTTTATGACGAACAGACGAACAGATAGACGTGGAGGGGAGGATTTTGTTTTATAATATGTATAAAGGAAGTATTGGATCACCCTTTAATGAAAATTATAGAGTTTAAACCTAATCTAAAGTGTTTAAACTTTCTTTTTAGAAGAAGGTCAATGATCCATGACAAATCTATGTACAAAATTATTTTTAGTATATTCGAAACCTGAATATAGTTTGTTCAGAATCAGTAACTGAATCGATTCCAATCATTTTTACACCATGTTAGATTTTTCCCAAAAATATTAAAAAAAGGTCTCAAATTGGACACCATGGACTCTAAGTACAACACAGGTCACGGCAGGTAACTGTGGGCATTAGGCGCCAGCGCACAACTGGGTACGGGAGCAAAACAACCCTTCAGTGGCCCTGATGGTCCGGTGACCGTGTATTTGTGCGGATAACCAGTTAACATAACAAGCTTATAACTTTGTGATTTTTCATGATACAGTTATGAAATTTTGTATATAAATTCTTTGCATAAAAAATACTAGACACGTGTTTCGGGTTTTGCATATATACTAAAAATAATGTTGTATATATAAAAGGAGAAACTGACTGACTGACATATCAATGCATAGCCGAAACTCCGAGAACTAGGAGTGTGAAATTTTGCACAAAGCTTCTTTTTATGACGTAGGCGAGCAATAATAGAGGATTTACCAAAATTCACTCCCTAAAGGGATGAATCGGGGGTCCAAAATTTGTAAAGATCAACCTATTTTTACACGGGTGATATCGCTGGCCGGAGCTAGTTTTATACAAAGTATAAATACAAAGTATAAATACAAAGTATAAATACAAAGTATAAATAACTAGGCACACACAATGATTATTTTTAAAGATTGACACTTTTTATCTTATTTCTGTTGAATGAGGTTATTTTTTTTTTTCGGTGGGAAAATCAAAAAATCGGCAAATACCTATTTTCTTTTTCTAGCTTTGGAAGAGTGCTACTATACTTCTAACCCTGGACTATAAAAATCTATAGACGGCTTTTGAAAACCTGGACTTCGAAAAACTTCGAAACATTTTTTATCACCAGGTTGCGTATACCTGGTGATAAAAAATGTTTCGAAGTTAATAATGTATAAGTTAACAACCGTCTCTGTAGACATACGATAAAGATTTCGTCGGTTTCGTAATAGAAAATTACTGAGTCAAAATCACAAGAGTATGTATATAACCGAGTACTGAATCAACCATGACATTTACAATTTCGTAGAATAAGAAAAAACCCTGACTTCTTTTGGAAGAAGTGGATCACAAAATATGATAATATAATCACAAGAAGAAGACGTTTAAAAATATCAATGTCATTGAGTATACGGTCTACAAAAAGGCAGACAAAAAGGAATATTATCCATCTCCAGTAAAAAAACAATCTACAAATATCTACCTACCATAGGAAAAACCGACCAAGTGCGAGTCAGACTCGCGCACAAAGTGTTCCGTACCGTCCGTAGCAAAAAACGGGAAAAAAATCACGATCGTTGTATGGGAGCCCAACTTAAATAATTATTTTATTCTGTTTTTAGTATTTTTTGTCATAGCGGCGACAAAAATACATCATCTGTGAAAATTTCAACTGTCTAGCTGTCACGGTTCATGAAATACAGCCTGGTGACAGACGGACAGACAGGCAGACCCGTTTTACCTTTCGGGTACGGAACAATAAAAAAAACATGTTTTGGGGCTGCATCAGATTATCCTTAAATATAGGTAAATACGTCATACAAACTCAACAGAAAACATCCTCTTAAATTCTACAAACTGTTTCTTAGAACATAAACCCACCTAAAATATATAAAAAAAAAACTGTAAACGAACAAAACGGTAACCTTATTAAATCTTAAACGATGAAAACCACGCTTTTATGAGAGTAAATTTTCTAAAGTATTCGTAGGAAGATCTACTTTGCCTAATACATCCCACAATTACGACGTTTTACCACATAATCAAGTTATTGTTTGGTTCGTAACCATAAAAATGAAAAATCGACAAAACGTACGAACGTAGGGAAGAATGATCGACGTAATTTGGATGTTAACAACGTTTTTGTGATGATAGAACAGCTTCAGATGGAGGGTTTACCAAGGCTGAAAGACGAGTGAAATTAAGAGCACTTAGATAATAAAGTGCGAATTTATGTTTTGTAGCGAATGTTCTAAAATGTTTATACAACCCAGATAATATGATCAACGTTTTAACGACAAAATATACGATGGATGAACTGTGTGAGAGACTATAGAAAAAAAGAAAGAAAGGGGATGACTACTGAAATGATGACTAACAGATAAATGTGAAAAAAAAAAATGTTTGCAAGATAATAAAGACAGGCGCTCCCAAAATCAGCAGAGCAGTGGTGGCTGAGTGGTAACGGCCCCGACTTACGAGTTGTATGTAGGTCGCGCGTTCAAACCCAACCAGGTGCATTAGTTTGTGTTATTTATTTCATCACCACTGTTCTCAAAACGGTGAAGGAAAACATCGTAAGGAAACCGGCATGTCCTAGAACCAAAAATTCGAAGACATGTTACAATCACCAACCCGCACTGGGCCCGCGTGGTGTATTATGGCCCATTCCTTCTCCTAGAGAGGAGACCTGAGTCTGAGCAGTGGGAACATTAAAAGGCTGATTATGCTATGCTATGCTATGCTCCCAATATGGTAAAGGAAATTCACCATTTTGGGAGCAGTTGTGATAAAATAAATTATACAAAGTAATGCGCCTGCCTAGGTTTGAATCTATAAGTCTACCATTGGGCCACTACTGCTCTTTTTGGGTCACCACTGCTCCTTGGGAATATGTAACTAAAATATTTGAACAATGTTTCAAACTCTCTAGACTAGACTAGATATCCACCATACTGCCACGTCTTTGTTCGTTAAAGCGTATGCCGTAAGCTTTCAAACTACAACACGGTGTCAGACCATGAGGCAAGCCCCGACGCATGCCAGTTAACTCGTGTTCTCAAAACTCTGTTTGTTGACAGTGCAAGTAACCTACACCGAGTTTAACAAATGTCACATAGTTATTTATTGTGATATCGGGAGACCCTTATTATCTTGTAAACTGGCAAAATCATGATGGATTTATAATAATAATATTCCACAACCATCACACAACGCCGTCTAGCCCCAAGCTAAGCAGAGCTTGTGTTATGAGTACTAGACAAATGATAAACATACTTATATATTTCTAAATACATACAAATTATAGATAAATTACACCCACACACAGAACAAATGATCGTGATCATCACACAAACATTTGTCCTGGGTGGGAGTCGAACCCACGACCTCCAGCCTAGCAGTCAGGACCGCTAACCACTAGACCAACAGGCCAGTCATTAAAAGAAAGAGGATTGTTTTAATAAGGATTTATGATTTATTTTATAAATAATAATACAAAGTAAAGTACTTCTAAGAATAAACCAATAATTTAACTACACAGAAGCATTTTATTATATTTTTGCCTCCACAGTGTATTAGATAGATAATTAATATACTCTGTATAAATTTTACGCAATAAATATTTTATTTTTTATTCTTATTTGATTTTTTTTAACTAGTTTTTAGTTTATTATGGATTATATTCCCAGAAGGGATCCATAGACATAGACAGGTTAACATTCTTTGTATGAAATTATATTGTGATAATATTATATTGACTTTCATTTTATGGGGTTGCCATAATCACCGGGAATCCGATGGATGCGAGACGCACAGGACCGTTCATTGTAGCGATACTTGGGGGAGGCCTATTTCCATCAGTGGACGTCTTTGGGCTGAAATGATGATGATGATGATGAATATTATATTGTAACAGCGTTGGTCGTCTTTGCTAACGCAGTCGGATTCAGTACTTGCAAATTATTCATCCAAAAGTTGAAAGGCCGTATTTTTGCTGCTCAACAATGCATAGCGTAATATTTTAAAACCATATTAGCCTTATAAATACGGAAGTAAGTAATTCTGTCCATCTATATTTTTGTTTACTAAGCGTTTTTACGCTTAAGGCGCTAGCTAAACCAATCTTAAAGATTAACATTCGTATACATGGAATACTTTTCATGAGTATAACAAGTAAGCGAAACCGCATACGAAATCTAGCAATATTATATCATTAAGAATATCAAAACGTAGCAAAAAAAATATGCGAATTACGCTCCGTTTCTAAGTCAGTTAAAAAAAAAGATGAGCTTAATGGAAAAGTCAGATTATATCAGGCAGGTGAGATTAATCCGTTCTTTTTTCAATTCCATTTTCGAAAATTAATGAGTTGCGAGAAATAATGATATTTTGTTTTCATTTTCGAATGATACACAGATAATATCATTTTATACAGGCAGTGGCGTAGCTAAGTGACCAACGGCCCTAGGGCCAAAAAAAATCTGGGGCCCCCTTTTTACGTGGGAAATCATTAAATAAATTCTTTTACTCTGAGTGGAGCGGGAGACAGTGTCAGACTTTTACTGACTAAAGCGAGTTGCCATTATTGAAGTATCAGTTTTTGGGCCCCCCCGAGCTTGGAGGCCCCAGTGCACTGCCTGCCCTTTGGTAGCTCCGCCACTGTATAAAGGGTTACTCGTATGTACTTTTCTAAGTTTATCTAGAACATCTGACGCCACGTGCCTCGGAGAGCACGTGAAGTCGTTGGTCCCGGTTGCCATTCGAAGATCTTTGACAGTCGTTGCAGGTAGTCAGAAGCCAGAAAGTCTGACCATCAGTATATCCAAGAAATATCGTGTTGCCAAGTAGCTGGGTTGTGCAGGTCTGATAAGCTGTCACTCCATGTTAAACACGGGTATTCAGCCGCATCCAGTTAGACTAGAAGCCGACCCCAGCTAGTAGGGAAAAGGCTAGGGGATGATGATGCAAGGATTTCTCGTATCTCAATATATTTCTGCCAGGATATGTGATAGCATATGTGATGGCAACGGCCCTGACTTATGAGTTGTATCTCGTGGGTTCAAACCCAGTCAGGCGCATTACTGTGAGTAATTTATTTCATCACCACTGCTCTCAAAACGGTGAAGGAAAACATCGTGAGGAAACCGGCATGTCCTAGAACCAAAATTCGGAGACATGTGACGTCCGTCAATCCGCACTCGCCCGCGTGGTGGATTACGGCCCATTCCCTCTCCTAGAGAGGAGGCCTGAGTCCCAGCAGTGGGAACATTATAAGGCCGACTATGCTATGCTATGTGATAGCCTGCCCCATTTGCAAAAATTAAGCATCCTAGGAAATCTAGACTCATGCATCCAAAAACTACATTTCTAAGAAAATGAAATTTAGTGACGAATTCTGAAGAAATCATAAAAAATAAAACTTCAAATTTCTCGAAATCTATTGCTTATCCAAAGGATACGAGACGCACAGGACCGGTTGTTATGGGCACACTTGGGGGAGGCCTATGTCCAACAGTGGACGTGAATTGATGATGATGATGATTGCTTACAATTCAGGTGCAAATAGGCCACACTATCATCTTTTACCAGTAATACGTAGATTCTAGTAATCCTAGCACTTACAGGTAAACATTACTTTTGAAAGTGGATTTTTAACTTAGTGATACAAAAACTATTAACATTTCCGAGAAAAAAAAAAACAATATAAACATACTGCATATAAAATACTGGACCCATTATGAAATATTTACCAAAAAAATATAACGCATAAAAACTCAAGTGCATTTAATAATTGCCTGTCATTCCACCACAAACTGAAAAATATTTGCTCAATAATTTACATACACGGGCTGAAAGTGGAAATCGTAAAAATGGTAGAATCGCTTAATTTGGTTTAAAGAGAGCACCTGTACGATGTATAAAATCGAAATTGGCGAGGTGTGCCCATATTACTGTAGGGGAGAAGAACGATATTGGGTGCAGTGGAGTATATAGATAATAATATTCAAGAAATTTATTTTCTTCAGACAGAATAAGGATTATTTACATGCAACAGAAATACTCACGATCATTTGCAGCAATGTACTCAAGAATAGTCAGAAAATAAAACTATATTTTGTGTTTAGGTACCGAAGAATTATTATAACAAGTTTTGTTGGCATAGAATATTGTGCATGTAGTCATAACTTGAATTTTATTGGCTATAAATGTCCTCGGTTCACTAATATTCTAGTTTCCACAATTTATCATGTTGTAAACCATATTCGCGCACAAAATTTCAATAAAATGCTTAAAAATTAGAAGGACAATGCTAACTTTGCCGTATTATATTTTATACCCATCTTTAAAGTTTTATGAAACCAAAAGAATATTTTCTCAAATTCTCAGAAAATAATAGGGGCATTTACGAAGCGTCAGACTGAATTATTGAACTTAACGAAGTAATCGGGGTTCAATCGAAACGCTGGTTAATTTGATAGCCCGAAACTGACTGAATAGTGTTTCTGAAAAATTTCGCACATCCAACAAAAATTAAATAAAGTTGGATTTTGATTTAAAATAAAAAAAGATACATACGTTTCGGTTTCGTAGTTGTGGCACCTAGTTAGTGTCTGATTTTATTTCAATCAGTGAAATATAACTTTTTCGGCACTTATTTCAGAGTGAAGCAAATAATAACATTGAATCATGCAGCAAAATTTCTGAAATGAGAAAGTTGAGATGGACGTGTGGTGTGACGAGATTGTATAAAAGTTTTATAGTGGTACCAGTGACTGAAAACTTGAAAGGGAATCGTTTATCTTGGTATAGTCATGTGAAGAGGAGGGATGAAACGCATGTCACTAAAAGAGCTATGAGTATACATGTGGGCGGATGGAGAGGGAGAGGGAGGCTAAATAAAAGATGGATGGATTATATGAAAGACAAAAGGAGTTAGTGATAGCGTGTCGGATGACAGGACAGAATCGAAGAAAAAAACGTGTTGCGTCGACCCCAAATAACACGGAACAAGAGCAGGAAGATAAAAATCATGTAGCAATATTCCTATGAGTCACTGTGCTCAACAAAGTTATAAAATATAAAAGATGAAACGATAGTGATATCGCATGAGATCACTTGAGAAAAACAAACGGGCTGATCAGACAAATATACTTTTAAAAGGTTGTGCAAGAATAGGACTTGAATTAGATGAGAAAATAAATGTATTGTTTTAAGTCAGTTTGGATAGATGATGTAACAGATGAGCCGTAAAAATAAAATATTAAAATAATGTACCCTGGGTTTGTCTTTATAAACAACAGATCCAAGGAGACTACACCTCAAGCCAGAGCATCAACCCTCACAGCACCTACTAGAAATAACTCATCTCAACATGTACATAATTATGTGCCAACAAAAACGTTCCCTCGACAATAATTTTGGACCTGTATCGCTTTATACCGAAAAAACAGCGCGAATTTTTTCAAAGTATAATCCTGAACCCTATCATCAATGTGTAAGCAAACACACCTACCCATTATGTGGCCAAACCCTAACAGCGATCGTGAAAAACTCGCCACCAAATATTTGTGTAAAGGAAGAAAGGAAATATGTTTATTTGGCACAAACACAAAGGCACACAAACAAAAAGTTTGAAAAAAAAATTGAAAAGAAACAAAAATGTTGGAAAAAAGTTTTTTTATTTTTATTATCGATAGGCTCGCGTTTGACCAACAAAGTAAATTGATTAATAAACGAAACATAGTGCTTTACGGCAACGTCAAAATAGCTTCAAGTCAGCATGAATGCCAGAAAACTAGTACCTCATGTGGGTTTTCAATTGGCTCTGAGATTCTGAGGTGACGAACGTAAATCAGTTTTAATAATCCGATATTCTATACAATACCTAGGCAATGTATAGAATACCTAAAACGTGTAGGTAATGTATGAAATATTATTTATTTATTAACTTTGTCTAGGTATTCTTTACAATACCCAATACGCTGCCGGTAATGTGTGTAAAAGACGAGAGCAGGGAACGAGGTGACGTAATTTTAGGGCACCGACACCGACAGGTTAGGTTAGAAGGCTAGGGCGGGAGCATAGCGGAAAGGAGCTCCTGTCTTTGCCTTCGAGGTTATTTTTCTATAACCACCCAGAAATAAATGCCTTACTTTAAACTCTGCAGACAGAAAAAGAACCTGTGTTCTTGTACATTATAAAATTAATGTGACACTAAAAATTCTTCGGGCTATAAACTAAATAATGTATACAAGTACTAATAACTAATACTGCTTACAAGTACTCTATCTTATTTCTATCTACGGGGCTTAAAGTAAGACTCCTATTTCTAAGTGGTTATAAAAAAATAACAACTTAGCCTTCTAACCTAACTTCCCCGTGTCGGGGAACCTTAAGATTACGTCACCTCCTTCCGTGCTCTCGTATTTTACAAACATTAATTTTAAGTAATAGAACATGTTTCATTTGCCCGTCTTTTTATAGGTAGGTCAGGTACATTGATAAATAAAGGCCAAAATCTATTTATTTTGTATCTATTCAATCCCTGGGAATTGTATACATTACCTAGGTAAAGTATGTAATGAATAATATTTCATACATTGCTTGGACGCCCCAGGTATTCCATACATTGCCTTGGTATTGTATAAAATTCTTGAATTATACAGATTGCCGGTAATATATTTACAAAAGGTCTGCCTTCTCGCTCCACTTTAAAACGGGAGAAGTCATTTATTGATTGTCCACCTCAAAAAAATAATTGTATACCTAGTAGGTATTCATATTGCATACTTAAATAAAATAATACATTAATATGTAACGAAACATGTTCAGAGTGCCCTAATCGATCATTCTTCTACACAAAATTAGTTTGGTGATTATTTTACTGTTGGTGCGCGTGTCCGACACGCACTTGGCCGGTTTTATATTTTTTTTTTTGTGGTAAATCCGATTCAAAGCTCGAAGTTCAACTGAAACGTGATTGAACTAAAAGCTCTCAAAACTGAAAAGCGAGCTACGATTTTTACATCTAAAGCGATTATCTAAAATGGTAAATCATTTCTCTTTTTAAATGGATCCGCTGTTTTTGTAAGTAGATTTAAATTGCTTTGTAAGGAGGTTATAAATAAAGTTAATGATATTTTTTCATATTCTTGAGAAATTTAATATTACCGTAACGTCGAATTGAGACAGATATTTCTTCTGATAACTTAATAATCTAAAAATAAATTATTGAAAATGTTATTTTATTTTATTTTATAATAATTTTTATGTGTGTTCAATGTGCGTGTATTTCGCCCTAATGCCATTAGATCTTGAAGCATTTCTATTCGATTGAACACATGTATTATAAAAGCACAACATTTTCGTTCGTTTGAACAAAGTCGTCTTAATAAGTCTCGCTTGGAAATAGACAGGAAAAATATTTAATTAAAAACATTAAATAAATGGTATGGAAAATGTCTGCCAACGAATTTTACTAAGACCACTGTGCCTGCTTACTCTCTAAGGAAAATGATAAGAAAATATGTAAATTAACCGCGAGATCAAGAAGAGAAATGAGGAAGATTCTTTGATGTAAATTTTTTGAAGATACCGAAAAATAATGCCTAAGTGCGAGTTCAGACTTGCACACACGAAAGGTTCCGTTAAAATCGAGCATAAAACGCCCACAAAATAACGTTTAATTTTTATTATTTGTAGCAGAAGCGGTAATATAAATACACACACACATGCGGTATATATATTTTGTGAAAATTTCAACTCTCTATCTTTTACGGTTTATGAGATACAGCCCGCTAACAGACGGACAGACAAACAAACGGACGGACGGACGGAGAGCGAAGGCTTAGTAATAGGGTCCCGTTGGCACACTTCGGGTACGGAACCCTAAAAACGAAGTATAAAACTGTGTATTTTATTTATTATCAGAGCATGTGCTGAATACTAAATGGTTAGTTATTTAAAACTAAAGCTTCATGCTATATGCTAGTACAAAGTTTATCTTCAAATAATACAAAACACGGTTTACGAAACTAATCGGGGCTTATGTGAAAACTAATGGGTTGACTGTAATACCTACGAATAGACCTCTAAAAGCCTTTTTAGAAGAAAATTTTAGTATTGGTATTTGGAAATACAGTATGTTTTGGCAGGCGATGGCCTCCTTCTGCGAAGCAGTAATGCTAGCGAAGGAGGCGGCCGCATGCGTGAGGGAACGAATGTCCTCACGCACCAGCCGCCGAGATTCTGACCCCGACTACCAGCCACGGTAGACGCGGCCTTGCGGACGTCGAGCAATGGGTAGCTTGCCGTCCAGCCGTCCGGTAATTGATCGGACCGAGCCCAGTCGTCAACAACGCGTAGTGACCCACGCGCTCCTAAGATGTCAGCAAACCGTAGGGGCCCAGCAGGGTCGATGCCTGCTAGCTAGGACCGCGGAGAATTTCTGAAATGGAAATCCGTAGCATAGAACGCAAAGGGCAACTGAAGGACACAGGTGTGATTTTAGTCAGTAAAAGTCTGACACGCCCTCTCGCTCCACCCAGAGCGCGAGAAGTCATTAGATGGCATCGGCAAGATTTTAAATACAGTATGTTTGAATACTTCATCATCATCATTTCAGCCGAAAGACATCCACTGTTGGACATAGGCCTCCCCCAAGAGTCGCCTGTTTGAATACTTGCTAGTGTTTAAATTTGTTTTTTTTTTTATCTAACTGAACTGATTATGATCTTGCTTTTTCCTAATTTATTTATGGTCGGTACAATATGTCATCTCCAGCCATACTTTAAAATAAATATGTACAAAACCACCATAAAATACCTAACATAATTTTGCATAGCATAGAATAAGCAGCCTTTCAATCTTCCCACTGCTGGGACTCAGCCCTCCTCTCTAGGAGAGGGAATGGGCCGTTTTCCACCACGCGGGCCCAGTGCGGGTTGTTGAATGTCACATATCTTCGAATTTTTGGTTCTAGGACATGCCAGTTTCCTCACGATGTTTTCCTTCACCGTTTTGATTGGTGATGAAATAAATTTCACAAAGTAATGCGCCTGGCTGGATTTGAACCCGCGACCTACAACTCGTAATTCGGGGCCGTTACCACTCGGCCACCACTGCTCCATAATATAATTTACCTATACTTATACCCAGACATAATACAATACAATTATACATACATAATTTATACGCAAATTGTAGATTTAAATACATCTAAATCTACAATCATATTGAATTCCTTGAATTGCTATTTAGACCTCAACCTCTCTATCCTAATTTTGATGAGCCCGACATGGTCCATATTGATCTTTGAACTAAATAATACTATCTAAACTCTATTCGCGATAGCATTAAACAGAAGTTAAAAAAGGTTGTTTTATTACAGTTAAGATTGATGCTGAATTTATTATAATCAACTTATATACCAACTGTTATACTTAAATGAATTCATTTGAACTATCCATCTTCTGAATTTTTGAGGCTTTTAATTAAATAAATTATTTAGTTCTTACCTATACTACTATTGTCCATGTTAAAAACCTAAAAGAAGCAGGGAACGTGTTTCATTATATTAGATAATATTAGTTATTTCTATTTGTATGAATGTTAAATAATTATCTTGTTGCCTTGTATTGTGTACAATTCATATGTTTTGTAAGGTGGAAACTTGTTATAACGGCATTAAAAAAAATGAAAAATTTGTTTTAAATAAAGTTATGTTTAGAGTTATATTCTTAATAACGATTTTCTCTTCGATCTTTATGAATACGTGACTCCTATTTTAATTAGACAAATAGTGACGACCGCTTAGACGATAGCATTGCGGTGAGCGAAAGGACACACACACTGCGCACTTGTGACCTCCTAAGTCGAATATATTTCAAATCGCACACAATTTGTGTTTCAAACTAACGAACAGCTATTCATTTTTATATATATAGATAGATTATAGTTAGTTAGTCAATAGGTACGAGTACATGTTATAACCGTGGGTTTGTCTATAAATAGCTGTTCCGATACACGTTGTCGCGTCGTAAAACACGTGACTTACCGACGTGTGACGACTACATAATAAATGGGGCCCGAATTAATTGGATTTATTCACTCATTATGAAGAACAAGCCATGTGCCCTGGCTCCACTTGGATATTTTTAGATTAATGTTTGCGTAGCGTCTGTTTAGTTTCATTTTCAAACTTCTATTTTTATTAATTTACATGCATGTTTTTACGGAAAGCGTCATCAACTGGTGACCCCCTTTTTTAAGGTATTGTGAGATTAGTACCTAATTGATGCGACTGACATTAGGTTGAATTTTTTAATATTTTAATGTTAAGACAAGTATATTGTAGCTCAGATTATTCCACTACTGGGTAAAAGCCTTCCTTCATTGATTTGGTCGGGAAACTCTTCTGCTTTATTTATTTATTATCCTTTATCTTTGTTTTATTTAAAAAATAAGATAAGATCCATGACGCTAAAAGTGTATCTGTCTTCAAGAAGCTAGTCAAAAAACATTATCTCTGTACCATCTCTTAATTAAAGTTATATTTTATAGATATATATTTTTATAATTTAGTTTATGTATAGTATCTATTTATGTGTTTTATATTCTCTTATTGATATATATAATTATGTATTATATGATTTAATTTAGATAATATATTAAATGTTTTAATTTTCTAACTTATTTGTATACACTGTGTCTACATCTCTCATTTAAGTCTCATGTCGCAAGTTTGCTGGAAGAAATTTCATTTGAAATGAGCAGTACCTTTGTGATCTTCTATCTGTTTTTGTCCTTTTTATTTTTAAGTGTTTTTTTTTTAAGATAATTATGTTAATATATACGTACAATAATTAGACCCCTTTTAATACCTTTCTTATTTTTTATTTTTATTTTTTTTTATGCACCTGCCATGTTTCATCATCATTAGTTGACTGGTAGAGAATGCCTAAGGCATTCAGTCTGCCTTTGTACCTTTGTGTTGCATGAAGTTTGAATAAATAAATAGTTTGTAAGAATGTACCAAACAAGAACAGAAATTATTTTAAAATTCTATCGCGAGACGTATTCATTTTAAAAACACTTATTGATTACTTGGAAGGAATGGATGGAGGTTTTTGCCCAGCAGTGGGACAATACAGCTAGCTAAAATAATAAAAATAATTGAAAACGATCAAAATATCAATACCTATGTATATAGCATAAGCATAATCAGCCTTATAATGTTCCCACTGCTGGGACTCAGGCCTCTCTAAGAGAGGGAATGGACCGTAATCCACCACGCGGGCCCAGTGCGGGTTGGTGAATGTCACATGTCTTCGAATTTTTGTTTCTAAGACATCTTCCTCACGATGTTTTCCTTCACCGTTTTTTGAGCAGTAGTGATGAAATTAATTACACAAAGTAATGCGCCTGGCTAGGTTTGAACCCACGACCTACAACTCGTAAGTCGAGGCCATTACCTCTCGGCCACCACTGCTCACATGTATATTTATTTTAATAATTTTGAATTAAAAGCAACCAGCAGTAAGTAACTTTATTTCCACATGCATGAATTGATTTTCATTTTCAAATCATCATTATATTACGATGATTTATGTCTTTCTCCTAAAGGCAAATTCTCGTACCTAATAACTGTTTAAATTCAAGTCACAATATCATTTCAGCGACTATCAATGTCAAAACAGGTTGAAATGTAAGGATATTAGAGGTGTTTCTAACAGATTGTGAATGCGAACGTTCCTCGAAAACACGGGAATTGCCTCGTAGGTATCTAACTACCTTACTGAATTTCATCTAAATCGGATCAATAGTTAGGCGACGACGTGGCAACTAGACAAGCTGCTGCTAGACTAAAGTAATCCTTATTACCTAAAATAAATGCTACAAAAGACCTTTTTTAATTGATATAAACTAGTACTTGATGATGATAAATAATATTTATTAAGTTTAAAAAAACACTTTACATCTCAATTTTTTTTTGAAATTTTAAACTAGATGAGGCCGGTGTTTCCTAGCTGACTACCCTAAGAAGAAACACCGAAACAAACTCAGGGGTCAAAGTCTCTATAAGTAAATATGTAATGGTCAAATCACATGTGAAACACGTAGATTGGTCTCCGATGGTCTTTTGAAGAAAGAACCATACAGATTTGAGTAGACCTGTCCAGTCAGTGCAAGCATTTATCAGTATTCGCTAAGCTCAACTCAGGACTACTAAGGAGCTCAACGACTTGACGAACAATACCAAGGACATTTGGGTAGGCCGCAGAAAATAGTCAAATTGCCAGACATACGTTAAATTACTAAAAAGAAAAGAAAAAAAAAAGCAATCAACATAGTCCTCACATTCACTTGACTGCGATCCCACCTGATGATAAGCAGTTATACAATCGTTTATGGTGAGGTGCACTAGTTTATTAAGAGCCTCTTCACTCTAGCCTTGAAGATACCTAATTATGATCGAACGGGAATACCTATAAAATATTATAAAAAAATTACAAAATTACTACGGGGATAAAATCTATACACAATTTTATTTTTTTTATTTAGGAATTTCTTTTAATTTAAACTGTAGCCTATCAAAGTTCATTCAAATCCGTCCAGCCATTGAGGCTTCTAGATTAATAATATTGGAATTTTAGTAAGATATATTTATTCTAAAGTGAATATTGCAAACAACCACCAATTTTGAAAGCGGTGATAATGGTAATATAATATATTCTCAAAAGATCAATCGTCGTAGCATAGCAGAGGTCATCTAAGCATTATGGCTACGAATCTCGTAGCCGCGTAGTCGCTACGCCGTAGCTAATAGGTTGATATGACCCATAGGTTTGATAGTCACAAAATATTATATATATTTAATTATAATAGTTATTTGTAACCACTAAAACCCAAAATGCTTTAGCAAAAATCCTTGTCTTTTTACTTCTGCAATAATTTAATTCAAAAATAATTTATCACCCGCAAAGTCGACGATTCCAGCCGCGACAGAAAACGTAATTTGAATAAATATTCCTTCTAGATTTTGGAACGAGACGAATATTTTCACAATGAAATGGCATAACGTACTCTTACATAAATATTTTTTCCCTAAACCTTATTTAGGATTACAACTACCTAAGTAGGTACATATATTTACTATAGGGATTCGTAAGAAATGGTTCCCTCCCTTAATTTATTTTCTAAGAGATTATTCCCGGACGAATATTTTCTTTGAAGAGCAATTTTATACAGTTCAAATATTTCATTGACATTTTTATGTTATCTACCAAAAATATATTTATGAGCAAAGTAAAATTATCTTTGAGTCATTTAATATTCACACAATTATTATTATGAAAAGCTTATAAAAGATTTACTGAAATAAGTACCTGTATTTTGAAATGTGATGAAAATTTTGCTTTATAATGGTTTCACACTTGACTGCAGATGTAAAGAAAATATATTTTGCCGCGGAAAATAAGTAATGATATTTACATACGTAGATAAAAAAACGCACAAACACATACAAACACGGTTTCATTTAAATAAAAATATGAATACGAAATGAAAACGTGGGAATTAAATGGAAATATAAAATATAACTCACCATGGAAGGAAACGGCGACTCCTTTAAAACAACACATCACACAACGCCATTTTCAAAAAAAATCCACATTCAAGTCACTTACACGAACACAACACCAACATAAAATTTAAAACGATTTTTTTCGAATCGAATGCGGAGTTCTCGGCGAGAGGACGCGCGGTCGCCCGTCGCGGCATCCGAAGAGGTTATGGCAGCGAGTTTGCGTGGACCGTCCCTCCCCCCACCTACATACCATAATTTTTAGCCGGTCCACCACCATAGAAATATTTCGCGACCGTATTGCGCAATGCATTAATCTCAACAACGAAAAAAAAATAAACATTTTTTTTACAACGCCAGCTTTCTCTGTCTAAAGTAACACAGTTGTAAATTATGGGGAAATAGGCGTAATTAAGCTCGTTTTACGTTTGAAATCCGTTTGGAGTCAGGAATAGGCGACAAGGAATGTTTTAATGTTTAATTAAAAGGATTGTCGCGAAAGGGGACTTACGGCAGCGTGATAAAAATACTAATCAATTCCAATGTGTCGAGGTGGATTCTCGTGAAACATTTTCGAATTCTTTCGAGTTGTAAGAGGGCATTAGTTTCCTTTGAAGTTTAATGCCGATAGTTTTGCTTTAACCTAATTCTTTGTGAGTCGTTAAGATGTTTTTCTTTAGGTTTTCAATTTGTATTACCTTTTAGTAAAGAGCCGTGAAATGGTAGCTATTTGTACTACAAATTCAGACTAGCTGACTTTCTTTCAAAGTATTTAATCAATTTGACGTAATACAAACAGGTAAAAATCTTTCAGTTTTGATTGTGAGAAAAGATGGATGGCTAGTGTGAAGAGTGATATGAAAGAAAAGGGAGTTAGTGATAACATGACGGGTGACAGACAGAATAGAAGAAAAAAAACTGGGCAAGTTCGAATCGGACTCGCGCACAGAGGATTCCGTACAAACTTACCTGTGTAAATAGTTCAATTCCTGAATGGAGTCTCGAAGATATTTGTAATATAAAATAAATTATTTTTTTGTGACGTTATCTACTAGTTTACTATTTTCATATTTATTCCTATAAATGTGTTATAAGACCTTGCTTTGTGCCAAAGGGTCTAGTAAGATAAGGTAGGGTCAGCGGCCCCCAAGAGGTATTTCCAAAATAAATTATGGTATTACATCAGTGACTTGTATTGTTACTGTTGACATGAATTTAGCCTCCTATCTTACTTCGTTACGGAGATAATTGAATGCAGGTGTTTTTCAAAATTATTTTTTTCAAAAACTATTGTAGCTGCACTAATAAAACTAAAACGGTTTCTTAGAGGAAAAATTGCTCTACATTATGTATTTTTTGTAGATTTTTTAGGGTTCCGTACCTCAAAAGGAAAAACGGATCACTTTATCAAGAACGTATAACACTCTCAAGGGAATGAAAATTCATAGGGTAAAAACTGCTGGGTAGGGTCAAACTGCAAATTTGTAGTTACGTCACAAAAAAAACTTTTTTGCGGTTTTGAAAAATCTTCGTAACTCGATTCGGGAATTCGACTGTTTTTAAAGGCAAGTTTGTACGGAACCCTCAGTGCGCGAGTCCAACTTGCACTTGTACAGTTATTTTACCATATTTACTATTTAAAAAAAAAAAAAAATATTTTTTTATTTTTACAATCACAGAAAAAATATATAACATAGCTCACTACGTCTAGTATTACCACCAAAAAGTGCATCAATATTAAATGGGTGCAACACTTCTAAAAAAATTTCAGAAACGTATCCATGGCTGCTGGCTGTGGGCTGCTGGGCCCCTACCGTTTTGCTGACATCTCTTTGAGGTGCGCGTGGATGAACCATGGACCGTCGACGACTTGGGTTCGGTCCGGACGGTTACCGGACGGCCGCAAGCATACGCCTACGGTGGCTGAAATCGGGGTTCCGACTAGACCTGTGCCGATCGATAATTTATCGTAACCCGGGTCGATCATGACCCACTCGTATGGTGATCGGGTTAAAAAGATTCGATCATTTCGATCATTTGGGTCGCAGTTCATAAAGAATAACTGCGTCCTGAATATTGCGATCCGATTTTTAGATTACGTGTCGCGACTCGCGGGTCATAAGTTACCAGTGGAACTGATTGGATCTCTTCAAACAAAATTCAATCACGCGATCGACAGTGTCGCGAGCCATCCTATACAAACCGGTTTTCTTTTGGAGAAAGAGTAAGGTGAGTGAAAGTGACTGCATCATGTATGTAAACGAAAGAGATAGAAGACATTTTGCTTGTTACGTCGTGTTGCGTGATGGAATGCACGACTCAATCGATTGTACGAGCACGCAATTAATTACCATAAATATATGGAAATAAAGTCCAATTTGGCTTATTTTGTTACCTGATAATCGAGTCAAATAAGATCGGGTGCTTTTGAGATTCGTGATTCTATCACTCGGGTACAGGTTGCAATCGAATCAAAAAGATTCGATCAATCGTGATCGACACAGGTCTAGTTCCGACCCCGATTATACACGTTTTTTTGCGACACAAACGGCCGTATCTTTTTTTTCTGTTAACTCAGAAGTTTGATTTAACCACCCAGTAATATTGTAAATACTTATAATAAAATTATGACAGCTGATGAATAAAGGCTAAAAATTAAATATACAATTTCGAATAATTTCGTTTTGGATATGAAACTGGTTTTAGTAAAAATAAATTTAGCGATAAAATTAATTACTGCTCAAATTAATTACAAATGTTTAATTATCTTGTTTATGTAACTTGTCAATCGCATGTTTTGATATACAAATGATTTTAGTAAACATTATAACACAAATATTTATAGTATTTAATCACTTTAACCGTTAAACAACAAATTATTTAGTATTATTTAACGAATAATGGGTATTATAGTTTTAAAATTATTTATTCAATGTATAAAATAATGCGACAAGGTTACTGCTGACAACAAGCGTGATATCACGCTATATGTATATACATATGCAAGTGGCAGTGGGCAGGGCACATTGCTTGTAGAACGGATGGCCGATGGGGCCGAAAGGTTCTAGAGTGGCGACCGCGCACCGGAAAACGCAGCGTTGGAAGGCCTCCCACAAGGCCAAGACCGATAACCTGGTTAGAGTCGCTGGAATGCGGTGGATGCGAGACGCACAGGACCGTTCGTTGTGGCGCCACTTGGGGGAGGCCTATGTCCAACAGTAGACATCCTTCGGCTGAAATGATGATAATGATGACGAGGTCATCATTTGAAAATGTGTTACAGCGCGACTAAGCGTTTAACTTCGTCGTTTATACCGCATACATCGAAGGGCTGGAACAATTTGCCTGCCCTGCCCTGCCCTGTCTTCCCGTCCGATTATAATTTTGGTGTGTTCAGGGCTAGACTGAGTATGCTTTTAATAAACTAGTGCGCTTCACCTTCAATGATTGCATCACTGATTACCATCAATTGGGTTGGGGTCGCAGTCAAGCATTTCTTTATACTACTCTGTCAAGAAGGTACCGGGAAAAGATCAATAATACACAAAATGTTTGTTATTCATTCAAATTTATTTTATCACTTTCAAAGTATGCTCCTTCAGAAACTTACGCCAACGATTAATCCAATCATCAAAACATTTTTTAAATGCTGTTTCCGGAATTGAGTTCAGTTCTCGCCGCAGATTCTCCTTTATGTCTTCTACCGATTGAAGACGGGTGCCACGAAGTGGTAATTTGAGTTTAGGAAAAATAAAGAAGTCGGTTGGAGCCATATCTGGTGAATATGGTGGTTGCTCGATGGTATTTGTTGAGTGTTTGGTCAAAAATTGTGAAAAAGTGCGAAGGCGCATTATCGTTGTGCAAAATCCTAGAATTTTCTTTCCACAAATCTGGCCTTTTTCGTCGAATTTGCTCTCTTAAATGCCGCATAACGCTCAAATAATATTCTTTATTTACCGTTTGACCTTCCGGCAAGAATTCCGAGTGCACAACACCGCGATAATCAAAGAAAACAGTCAACATGACTTTGAATTTTGATCGACTTTGGCGTGGTTTTTTCGGTTTCGGTTCAGTTGGAAGGCGCCACTCCGAAGCTTGTTGACAAGTTTGGATGTCGAACTCGTAAACCCACGTCTCGTCACCAGTAACAATGCGTTTCATGAATGTTGGGTCGGAATTGACTCGTTCTAGCATGTCCTCAGCGACTCTCATGCGATTGAGTTTTTGGAGAAAATTCAGGTCTTTTGGGACTAGCCGAGCAGTAACATGTTTCATACCCAAATCATTAGTTAAAATGGTACGGATCGACCTTGAGATACAGAAAGTTCGGCGGCTATCTCTCTCAAAGTTGAATGAGGATTTTCAGTCACTATTAAAATTTCCTTTACTTTTGCGATGTTAACTTCAGTTGAAGACGTTGATGGCCTAACAGAGCGAGGCAAATCTTCCATCACATCTCGACCGCTTTTGAACGCTTTGTACCACTCATGAGCACGTGTTTTTGATAAAGTCGATTCACCGTAAGCCTTTTGTAACATTTTCAGTGACTCCGAACACGAAATTCCATTGGCGATGCAAAATTTAAGACAAACTCTTTGTTCGATCATAATGTTTTTGTCCATTATGAAATTCGAAATACACACTAGATATGATATAACTAAAAACAGCACTGTATTTAATATAAATAGCAGATGCAACTCAAACTCCGCGCTAAAATGGAAAACAGTTGTGCCAATCTACCAACAACAAAAAAAAACAAAAATTTGAATTTGGAACCATAAACAAATCATCCATTCCCGATACTTTTCTAGCTGAATGTATACAAGATATTAAGTTATCTTAGCTTAGGTATCAGCTGTAACACTTAAATATCACAAATTAATTAACCTTGATTCATGAACCATTATTCCAGTTACAAGTTGTATATAGATCATATAGGATTGCCTTGGCTCGGCTTTGTTGGTCGATAAATTACTAGTCTAAGCCACTTTTTATTGGCATTGCGTAGGTACGGTTTTATATGTTAATTTGGTAATTCGGCCAAATGCTAATAATTCTTCTAACTCTTCATACAGAATTGAACCTTGAGAATAGATCTGCGTGATTACCAAACATAATTTTCTTCTATCCTGCTATAAAATACATTATACTCTTCTCTCTAGCAAAAATATATGCGGGCCAACATTGGCTGAACAGTTCGCCAAACGTTCGCGACCAACTGCAACTGCCTGATACGCCAACACCATTATCGAAACGTTCTTGCACTCATATTTTAAAATGTTCAATTTTCGTTCGCTTTCGGATTTCGGGCGTGTTCATTCATTCGAAAGAAGACATAAAGGATTCATTCAACGTTTTGTTTCACTCATTCTTTTTTTTATGTTAAGCAGTTTGCAGTTAAAGTTGCTGTGAAAGTGAAAATCGTTGCAGTCTTACTACAGTGATGTTTTAGGGTTCCATACCGAAAGGGTAAAAACGGGACCCTATTGCTATCACTCCGCTGTTTGTCTATCTGTCGCCAGGCTGTATCTCATGAACCATGATAGCTAGACAGTTAAAATTTTTAGAGGTGATGTATTTCTGTTGCCGCTATAATAAAAAATACAAAAAATTAATATCTAAGTGGGCTCCCATACAAGAAACATGATTTTTCAACAAAAAAAAAATGGGACAGGTGAAACTAAAAACCATTAGGTTAAAAATTCAGAATCGTCTCCATTTATTCCACTTCTATTAAAATTAGACCACTAGAAGTACGGCGTTGCACCATCGGTGCATGGTGGACATCCAAGCCATACGCGCAAAGCTTTTTGGGAACACATTCATTGTGCATACAGCTAAGGAATTTAATTCACTGCCGGAGTCTGTATTTCCGGATGACTACAACCAGAGGTCTTTAAGTCAAGAGGTTTCTTCTAAGCAAGTGTACTCCATCGTCAGCCACATCGTCGCTTTCAATTAGGTGAGATCACTGACCTCTACTATTTGCCACACTGGACTGGTACATGAGCATAAAAGCACTTTGACGGCCGTCAAAGTGCTGTTGTGTTCGTTTGATATTCGCCATTTTGACGTTGTCGGCCGTAGCGAGTGTCTACGGTACTAAAGCTAGTAATGTCGCACCGCTTACAATATGTACATGATTTCATTTTTCATTACTTTTATTATAATTCTTGAAGTAAGAATAACACGGAATTCGAACAAAATTAATTCAAAATGCAAAAATACTTCAGAGTACTGTACACTTTTCTGCAGCTTTTTGCATTATACGTCACAATTAGTTTTCTGGACGCTCGCGAGTGGCGCTTCAAATAGGCACAAAAAAATAGCTTTCAAGCATATGGAACAACCTATCCAGTGGTAAATAGTAGAGGTTAGTAAGTGAGATAGTTGTGAAGCGTGAGCCTATCAAACGTAAAAAAAGCGATTGAATGCCGCGAGCTAAGCTATTGATATTAGGATATTCATAGCATATTCAGCCTTTTTAATGTTCCCACTGCTGGGACTCTGGCCTCCTCTCTCTCGGAGAGGGAATGGGCCGTAATCCACCACACGGGCCCAGTGCGGATTGGTGAATGTCACATGTCTTCGAATTTTTGATTCTAGGACATGCCGGTTTCCTCACGATGTTTTCCTTCACCGTTTTGAGAGCAGTGGTGATGAAATAAATTACACAAAGTAATGCGCCTGGCTGGGTTTGAACCCGCCTATTGATATTACTTTGAAACAAAATTCAATGTACGATAGGAATTTTTCTGTTGTATTTCTACAAACAGTCGCGAGAACAAAGTTCAAAATCGTTTCCATACATTCTACTTCTATTAAGGCTCTAGCTCCCGAGCAGTGCCATAAAACAGTGACTTTCTGAAGCCTTCGGTCAAGGCTAGATCATTAGGTATGAAAAAATGCGTTTCTTACAGATTCATGTAAAATATTATCAACAAATGATTTTTTCGTATGATTAAACTACCAAAAAAAAAATGCCACATAATATTTTTTCGCTAATTTTCCCTACTTCTTTCAAACGGCTTTGATCTTTAGAAATATGTTTACACAAAAAAATTGCTGGTTAAGTGTTCTTCAGAATGTACATTGCATATGTAAATCAATCAATATTTCGCAAAGAAAATGGTTTTAAAAGGTTAGCGGGGCTCTATGCGGGCGCAGGCGGCATACGAGTATGAGTGCATTTAACTCCGGCCAGATGTTCAAGGAACTATTATACGCCTTAAAACTGGGTTTTGAATGTTCTACAAATATTCGTTATGCTTTAAAGGAACGTCGGAACATCTAAATTCTCAGCAAATATCTGAAAAACTAGCAAACAAGCCACATCGTTATCGGTAAAAGTCGTTTTTATTTTCAAAATCGAGGTGTGATTTATAAATCAGGAGAACAACGGAGCGATTTACGTTTCGTTACCGATTCCTGGATTTATGGCAGTTTTTATGGTGTTTTTAGATGTAGGAGGTTGCTGTATGTCATTACAGGTTCTCTGGTGTGTTAGTTGTATGAGCAATGTATATTGATGGTATGGTAATCTGTAAGAAAAGTTATTTTCCCTCATTTTTATTAAGATTTTACAAATTCTTGACAATGTATAAGATGGTGAAAAAGGAATCAGCTCTTCATAACTTTTAAGTAGGTACCTAACTAAGCTCACATAATTCCATAAAATGTAGGAAACAACAGTTTTTTTTGTTCTATTTTTTACTGATTTGAATCTTTAATAAAAATGTTATTTATGTATGAGATTGAGTACTTTTTACCCGCTACATAATATATATATTTTTAAATTATTTATTGACAAGATCACGTTTTACCACTGTCTCGTCTGATGGTAAGCGGTGGTGAGCGGTGAATAATAATAATATAATTTAAATAATATAAAACCTTCGACGACCATCTGTCAAAGTTGTCGTTGCGCGGTTGGCTCAAGGGCCTGATACAGAAGGCAGTACTCCTTGATACGGCTCGCATTGTGAGGAGGTTCCTGTCTCTGGAGCCCTAACCACCGGTAGCTTGGACCCTGTTCCCGACACCGGTGGACAACTATTTTTTATATTTTTTAATGTTTTTTTCATATGTTTTTTTAAAGAAATATTTAAAAATGTAAACGATATGTATAAAAAATAAATAAATGGAATAATATAATTTATTTAATCAGATAACTGAGATCCATCTTATAGTTAAGTAAAACTAATAAGTAATTTTAAGCAGGGACTTTGTCCGCTATCCTAATTTCCACATAAGTGAATAATCGTGACTACTACGAGTATGTCACTCAAGATGCTGTGGCAACTTCCACGCAGCCTACTAATGGAAGAAGCGTTCTTATAGATTAGCTGCGAAGTATTAGCGATCTGTGTGTGCTTCAGCACACATTGCTGGTACACACACGCGAGTAGACCAGGAGGACATAGATTACTTTTATTCCAGTAATATGTTTTCTTAAGATAATTTTTTACTTAGATGTGGGCGGAGATTTTGTTAGAAACTTGCAGTCTACCCATCCGATTTTAATTTAAGTGTCTTCACGGCTAGAGTGAATAGGCTACTAATAAACTAGTGCGCCTCACCATCAATGATTGCATCACTGCTTACCATCAGGTGGGATCGCAGTCAAGAACTAGTTTAGTTTATTTAAAAAAAAGATAATTTATTACATAACATTTCAATAATAATTGAATATCACAGTTTTGCACAGGCTCGCGTTTGATCACTATCTCACCTGATGGTAAGCGATGATGTGGCCGACGATGGACGCTTGCCTAGAAATAATCTATTCACTCTTGCCTTAAAGACCCCTAGGTTGTAGCTATCAGGAAACAAAGACCCCGGCGACAGGGAATTCCACTCCTTATTTATGTGCGTCAATTAAGCAAAATATTTGCAACGAAATATGTCTAAAAAGACAGAATCTTAGCCTTTACCATCTCATCTTCCTGCCCGTGTTCCGTTTTATTTGGGGTCGGTACAACACGTTTTTTTCTTCCATTCTATCCTGTCACTCGTCACGCTATCACTAACTCCCTTAATCTTAGCCTTTACCAAATCCTTTAAATATTTAATCAAACAAAGACAAAACTGTTTACATTGATAAACTTTTTTCCCCAATTCCATCACAGTATGAAACCCGTTCATACGCGTTCACTGCCAACTCCTAAGAGCGGTCGTCGACCTATCTATTAGACTTTTATAGATCTGCTTACGTCTACATCAGCTGAAAGAGATACTGAATAAGTTGTAAAACGAAAGGAAATTATGCAGTTTTTATGAACACATATAAATATGTTGTGCTGATGTTTGAAAAAATATGGATATGTTTTTGTTGAAATATTATTTTGTGAAAAATATAACACAATTCACACCGTTGAAAAACAAGAAAAATATAGTAAAGTGAGAGCTAAAAAACCGGCCAAGAGCGAGTCGGACGCGCGCACGAAGGGTTCCGTAACATATGTAGCAAAAAACGGCAAAAAAATCACGTTTGTTGTATGGGGGCCCCACATAAATGCTTATTTTATTCTGGTATTTGTTGTTATAGCGGCAACGGAAATACATCATCTGTGAAAATTTCAGCTGTCTAGTTATCACGGTTCATCAGATACACCCTGTTGACAGATGGACAGACAGACAGACGGACGGACGGACAGCGGAGTCTTAGTAACAGGGTCCCGTTTTACCCTTTGTTGCGCGGGAGATGTTGTGAAAAGGGGTTCCCCTTTTCACAACATCTCCCGCCCTTGGGCGGGGCGAGAAGGCGTGTCAGACTTTTACTGACTAAAACTCACTCCTGTTCCTTCTTTGCTTTCGTTCCAGGATTCCGGGGTTCTCTTTCGCATCACCGATGGCCCCAGTAGGCTTCGACCCTGCTGGGCCCCTTCGCTTGCTGACATCTCCTTGTGGCGCTCGTGGAACACTACGCTCCGTCGACGACTTGGGCTTGGACCAGACGGTTACCGGACGGTCGAACGGCGAGCTATTGGGTACGGAACCCTAAAAATGAGTACAAATCTTGCAAATTCTGTGCTTGACAATAGTGAAACATTGATGTTTCACTATTGTCGATACAATTCCATCCTTAGGAAAATAAAAATGGTAAGTAGTCATTTCAAATACTATTCTCAAGATAGACTTTCGTTTACTGTATATATTATTAATAACAGAGCTCTAAAGTGTTTTGAAATAACAAAACAAGCTAGCACTACTCAAAATTGAATTTTCTCTATCACAAAGAAAAACAACAATTCTACTCAAACTCCATTAATTCTTTCATCTTATAATTCGTTTAATTTTCCAAGTTATTCAACCATTCTAAAAATAATAAACTTTGGTCTTAGCAATCATTGTACCGATAGTCGTTTCAGCCAATGGCTTAATAGCCACGGCCCACGAGCCTCGACCAACACTTTAGAAGGCTCTTGTTAGGCGGCTGCATCATGAGCTTGATTCAGAAAGCGGTACTTCTGGACACAGCTCTTATTGTTAGGAGAGGTTCCTTTCTCTGGAGCCCTGATGGTCGGTAGCTTGGACCCTGTACCTGATGTCGGTGGGCCACTATTTTTTTTAAATTGAATATTAAATCTATCAATCCCCTAACTCATTCCTTATTCGGGGTCAGCCCTCCTGATACTTTTACGCGATTCTAGGCAATTTTGCGTCATTTCTGGCATTAGGCCCATTGTCAGCTGGTCGTTCTGGATGGTTCGCCTCCAGGTATTCCGTGGTCGACCTCTTCCTCTTTTGCCCTCTTTGATGGCTAAAGCGCGTAGAGTCATGTGGTCTTCGTTTTTGCACATTATATGGTTTTCCTACATCTTATGCTGTATTTCAGCTACCTTAAAGCTCCCTCGGATCAGCTTATTTGGAACTTTATCCAGTATCGTGAAACCACCAGCCCATTACAACTTATAGAGAAGAGTATGCATACACGAAGATAAAGATCTTCGTGACATGCATATTCTGCTCTTCGCATTTTCTGATTTCCCAGCTTTCATAACCATACAGAATACCGGGTCTAACGGCTCGTTTGTAAACAGTGCCTTTAGTTTTGATAGGCATTTTGGTATCACAGAGGATATCAGTAAGCGACCTCCACTTAATGTATATATATGTCGTGATCAGAGTGGTCAGAAATTGATCACTTCATGATATTATGGCCAACTAAAACGGGCCATATCGTTAAACGTTAACATTTAATGATATGTCGATCCTCGTTTGGCCATATCATTGATGTAGGATTTCTATGATAAAGAAAAGTCTAAAGAAAGTAGGACAAACGAGGATTGATATATCATCAAATTTTAACGTTTAAAACGATCTGGCCAGTTTAACTTAGCCATATTATGAAGTGATCAATTTCTATGATCTGGCCACGACATATGTGTTTTTTTTGGTTTCGCACGATTTGTACATTTAGCCATTGTCAAGTTTAGAAAGTATTAAGTTTTCAGTTTTCACTGTTACTTTGAGTTCTATTAGAACACGGATGTAACATATTCTAATGTTTTTGCAATATTTGGCACCAAATGTACCGAGTCCACCTTCTCCGCAAGATTCGCTGTGGTACTACAGTAAATAATCCTCAGCTCCGTTTTCCCGAAATCGCGCTTGTTTCAATGATGTGTAGACACTTGAGATACAAAACTATACCAATTTTACAACACAATTTTCTAGGAATCAATTTGCGAATAATTAAAACAGCCACTAAACTTCACTCGAAAAAATCCCGCCAAAAAACCTAATGTATATTTAGTTTATAATTTATTTTAGTTTCTTTTTAGTTAGTTGTAATTAGTTTCAGGTTTTTTTTTTATTAGACTGTAGGAGTTACAATAATTAAAATAATTTACTTTGTTATAGTTAAGTATTTTTTAAATGTAAATTATTCGTATAAATAAATAAACAATGAGACAATGGTGGTGAGAATTGAAGAATGACTTCAAATAGTTTCGGGAAGGTAACTCGGGTTTTCAGAATTCGAGTGATATGACAAGCATCCGACAGCTTCTCACCAAGCTAGCAGTTTGGAAACTCATAAAATATGAATAGTTCCGTTTCATCCGTTAGTATGACGTGATGGATATAAATTACAAATCCAACTTTTAGGTTTCTTGATAATATGCGATGAAGTTAACTTCCATATCAGGTAAAACACCTTCTAACTTTTCTTGTGTTTTTTTTTTTGTTACTAAATCTTATCATAAAATGATAAATGATATTTATTTTGAAACTATGTTTTTAAAAATACTTTTACATGACAATTTTTTTCGTCAATTTATACTAGATGAGCCGGTGTTTCCTAGCTGACTAGTGAGTCAAAATTTCTTTTAAAGTCCATACAACAAACATGTAATAGTCAAATCAAATGAGAACCATGCAGATTAGTGTCTGATGGTCTTTTGACGAAAGAACCACACAGGTTTGAGTGGACGCCCTGTCTAGTCAGTGCAAGCATTTGGCAGTATTCGTGTAGCTCAACTCAGGACTACTAAGGAGGTCAACATTTGTGACTACATTTTAAAAGTCTCACATTATTTAATAACAGGAGACAGGACTAGATTTTTTTTTAAATTATTGATAGGCTCGCGTTTGACCACTATCTCACCTGATGGTAAGCGATGATGTGGCCGACGATGGAGCATACTTGCCTATAAGTATCCTATTCACTCTTTTAAAGATCCCTAGGTTGTAGCTATCAGGAAACACAGACTCCGGCAGGGAATTCCACTCCTTAGCTGTACGCATTATGAATGTGTTCCCAAAACGCTTTGTACGTATGGGTGGGATGTCCACCATGTACCGATGGCGCAACGCCGTACCTCTAGTGGTCCGTTGATGGAACGGACTTGGTGAAATTAAGAATATGACTACATTTTTTTTCTTTCTTTATTATTGCTAGGCTCACGCTTGACTTCTATCTCATCTGACGGTAAGCGATGATGTGGTCGACGATGGTACACGCTTGCCTAGAAATAACCTATTCACTCTTGACTTAAAGACCCGTAGGTTGTATCTATCAGGAAACACGGACTCCAGAATGTTCTACTTTCACAAGAGTGAAGCCGCTGACACAAGCTAGCCATTCAAATAAAGCAGAGATAGGGAACTTAGTAAAAGCGAATAATAATGGTTTCAGGATGATATAGTTTTCCGACCCGTTTGGCCATTGCCAAGAAGCGGCCGATTTAATAAATTGCTTTTTCCATACATTTGCATGCTGAATGGCATCGGGAGTAAAATATTGAAAACAAGATATCAGCTTGGATATTCTATATAGTTTTATTTCTTAGGCGGCAGTACGTTACATTTAACTCTGGCCAGCTGAGCCCTAATAGAGACCCTGATCTTTACAATCCATTTTCTTTGCGAAATATTTATTGATTCGAATATACAGTTATTATTTATTATTTATCTATTTATTTCAAGTACCAAAGACTCATTTTAGTTACATAAACACACACGGACAATATATAGGGTGACTCGTAATTAGTGTACGATACTTAAACACGTGATTGTGCTCATGATAACCAACAACTTTTACTATGGGAACAAACCTGAAATCGCGAAAAAAAATCAGCTGTTCAGTACATTCATGTTTGCCTAATGTACTGAACAGCTGATATTTTTTTCGCGATTTCGGCTTTGCTCCCATAATAAAAATTGTTTGTTATCATGAGCACAATCACGTGTTTAAGTATCGTACACTAATTGCCAGTCACCCTATATATCATAAAATTACATACAATAAATGTTAAAATTAAAAACTTGGTACGTTTACGCGTTTTTAGTAATGTACGGCGAGTGTCTAGCCTTACGTTGTTGACACCTTTACGGTCCGGACTAAGCGTTTCGCCTCATCGTTTATACTGCGTACATCGAAGGATTGGAACAATTTGCCTGCAGCGGTTTTTCCGTCCGGTTATAATTTAGGTGTCTTCAAGGTTAGAGTGAATAGGCTTTTAATAAACTAGTGCGCTTCACGATCAACGATTGCATCACTGCTAACCATCAAGCGGGATGGCAGTCAAGCACTAGTTTATATCATTTAAAAAACTGGGCAAGTGCGAGTCGGAATCGCACCCTGAGGGTTCCGTACAAACTTACCTATGTAATCAGTTCAATTCTCGAATGGAGTCTCAAAGATTTTTCCGAATCGCAACTTTTTTTTGTTGTGATTCATCAACAAATTCACAGTTAGGTGGGAAAATCAACTAATGACAAATCTCGCTCTTGGGCGGAGCGAGAGATAGTGTCAGACTTTGACTAAAAACCCACTCCTGTTCCTCCGTTGCTTTCGTCCCAGGGCCCCGGGTTTCGTTTTCACACTACCCATGGCCCCAGTAGGCTTCGACCCTGCTGGCCCCCTACGATTTGCTGACATCTCCCTGAGGCATGCGTGGAACAATACGCGCCGTCGACGGCTTGGGCTCGGTCCGGACGGTTACCGGACAGACCGCAGACTTGAGTATATGGTTTTAATTTCAACTCGATACCTCCACGCATTCTCGAGATAAAGGGTCTTGACAGCCACACGGACGGAAAACAAAGTGATTCTATAAAGGTTCCGTTTTTTCCTTTTGTGGTACGAAACCCTAAGAAGGTAGCTGTAACGTGTAGAAATATCAGCTCCCTATTAGTTAACATGCAGAACTAATATTACCTTCACTGCTTCTCATGACTCCAGCTATTTGTACAAGATAAGCTCGGAATACTTACGGACGCTTTTTCTTTTATTTCCATACAAAATACAAACTAGTATTGTCTTATATATGTAAATCCAACGTTTAAAAATAAAAGGAAAATACTTTAGCTATATAAAAGCGCTTTTTTGTTATCAAAAGAAACCTGTTTGAATACTTAGTATAAACTAAGTATGTACTTACAAAGGTTAGTATCTCCTTTTTTTCAACGTTGATAGCACTTCGGTAATTCTGTGAACTCTTGACAAAATAAAATTATATCATAACGTAAACATTACATAGAGGGAATGGGCCGTAATTATTATACGCGTGCCTAGTGCGGTAGATGTCACATGTCTTCGTTTTTTGGATTCCGTACCTCAAAAGGAAAAAACGGAACCCTTATAGGATCACTTTGTTGTACGTCCATCTGTCTGTATGTATGTATGTCCGTCTGTCTGTCAAGACCCTTTATCCTGAATTAAAAACATATACTCAGGTCTGCGGTCCCTTGATGCTGTTAAATAATCAAATTTTTGAGTGTACAAAACAAGTACAAAAAACGTGTATTTCGACACTCTCAAAGGAATCAAAATTCATAGGGTTCTTCCAGTTGACCTAGAATCCTGAAATTTGCCATGAAGTAAGGTCTCATAGTACAAGTATAGGAAAAAATCAGAAAAATGTAAATTTGTAGTTACGTCACAAACAAAACTTTTTTTGCGATTCGGAAAAATCTTTGAAACTCAATTCAGGAATCGAGCTTTTTTCATAGGTAAGTTTGTACGGAACCCTCAGTGCTCGAGACTCACACTTGCCCTGTTTTTGTTTCTTTTTTGCTCTAGGACATGCTGGTTTCCTCACGATGTCTTATTTCATCATTTTGAGAGCAGTGGTGATGAAATAAATTACGCTAACTAAAGCGCCCGCCTGGGTGTGAGCCTCCAACGTAGGACTAGTAAGTTAGGACCACCAGTGTTCTATAATTCCAATCCTATTATTATTTTACGGTTACTGAGACAGCCGGACGGCGAGCTACCCATTGCTCTTCGCCCGCAAGCCCACGCCAACGGTGGCTGGAAATCGGGGTCGAGATCCCGGCGTCTGGGAAATTCTATATGTAGTATGTCACTATGTGTAAGCGTATTGACTAGAGCTTAAATTTCTCCATTTATTCAGTCTTTTATGTAATCGAGAAGCTACAAGACATACTTGCTGACAGCCCAGCAAATATTCATAAAGATTAAGCAAATATTATACTACTCCATATTCACTGTTCCATGATAAAAATAAATGTTGTTTTACAACAATCACACAGAATTGGCAATTATCCAACAGCTCTGAACCCTAGCCGGACCGAAGCGAAATATTTCCTTTAATAGCATACACTATAATTGTGCATTCCTTCCGTCTGTCATAGATTAAGTTTTAGTAGCGGACGCAGTTGTAATTTAGAAGGGAATAAAATAGACAAGTTGCTTGGTTTGTTTATATTATTTACTAGCTTTTTCCCGCGGCTTCACCCGCGTAAAAATATATAAAATATAGCCTATGTCACTCAGGAATAAAGCAGCTTTCTATCGGTGAAAAAATTTTAGCAATCGGACCAGTACTTTCAGAGATTACCTCCTACAAACAAAAAAACAAACTTTCCCTCTTTAAAATATATTATTTATTTCTTCAACAATATAATTAATGTGATACTTATTTTTGAAGAAATTTCTTCCAATTTAGCTACGAAATGAGAGTTCAAAATTTGGCTACGATGGAACGACATAGTCAATATTGTGACAAAGCTCCATAATAAAAATCACTACATAGTATAAAACAAAGTCACTTTTCGTGTCTGTCTGTCCCTATGTATGCTTAGATCTTTAAAACTACGCAACGAATTTTGATGCGGTTTCTTTCAATAGATAGAGTGATTCAAGAGGAAGGTTTATGTGTATAACACACGCACAATATAGTAGAGGAACACTGATGATTTTAGAGGTTTCTAATGTGATGTCGTAAATAAACACATTTTTTTGCGCTTACATTGCAAACGCTGGCTGAACCCTAAGACATAGATTAAAATAATGTACTACAGTATTGTACACCTTAAAAAGATTTACAAAAAAGTCCGCGATGGTATATGTCTATCTTTTAGGTATAACCCACAATAACCATTTTTTATCCCGAGAAATAATGGATTTTTTACGAAACGATTTTAAGCAATACAGCATTGATCCTTATCCAATTAAGTACCTTAAATACATTGTGCATTTAATATAAATCAATATGGCCCTTTACAGCGTGTAATTTAAGTCAATATTTTCAAAGATATTACAGATTTAAAATGCAGGGGCATAGCGGTTGCGGTAAATAACTTTCAAAGATTGATGTGCCGACGCAAGTATACTACTCGGTTACTTCCAGATTGGTCCCATTTTTTTCAAATCCATTTCTGATAATTTAATCCATGAGGAATCGAGGGAACTCCTCAAATATTCTAGGCACTATATAGTGATTTTGGTATTTTCATCGAGAATACCAAAAAAAAAACATTTACAGTCAAAAAGTAACATTTGATGAAGTGGAACTGATGAAGAAGACCAGAAATGGCCAACGGAACTTCACCCTCACATAGATATCACAATGAAGATAGTTAAGAAACTATGACAATATAAATAAATAAATGGTTCTGAATAGTTATGTTGAAAATGGTATCATCGAAGTGATCTAATGATGATGATGGAGCCGGAAGGTAGGCACTAGAACTCCGTAATTAATCAATGTAACCCATTCGTGTTTGGGCTTATTAGAATTGTCATTATATGCACTTTGGCTATAAGGTACCTACTATCGAACTAACCTGATGATGGAGCCGGAAGGTGGATGGGAACTTCTGTATCCTAGCAGTGTCCCAAACACTCACGTCTTAATTCGAATTGTCAGGAGAAATAGGTATTGGCTATAAGTGCATCACAACTAAAAAGTGTGTTATAATTTTATTTACAAAAAATTAAAAATTACCGACTTCACTACAAAAACAATAAAACGATCAAAATGACTTTAATTTCGGAAGTCGGTGTTAAATAACAAGCAAACAATACCAGAAATACCGACTTCCGAAATTAATATTATTTTGATCGTTATAGTGTTTTTAACCGACTTAAAAAAAGGAGGAGGTTATAAATTCGGTTGTATGTTTTTTATTTTTTTTGTGTGTTACCTCAGAACTCCGAGATTGATGGACCGATTTGCAAATTTTTTTTTTCCTCTTAAAGGATATGCTTTCAAATTGCTTCCATTTTTATCAAAATTTAGTTCTGATGATGGGTTCCATGGGGAATTGAGGGAACTCCTCAAATATTATAGGCAACCATATAGTGATTTTGGTATTTTCATTGAGAACATAAGCCTTAGACATCGCCGCCGAGTTGCTAACCTGTCGGTTTTCTATCGTTTACATTTCGGGGAATGTGCACTGGAATTGCACAATCTAATTCCGCCAAGTCTGTTCCATCATCGGACCACTAGACGTACGGCGTTGCGCCACCGGTACATGGTAGACATCCCACCCATACGCACAAAACGTTTTGAGAACACATTTATTATACGTACAGCCAAGGAGTGGAATTCCTTGCCGGAGTCTGTGTTTCTTGATAGCTACAACTTAGGGGTCTTTAAGTCAAAAGTGAATAGGCTACTTCTAGGCAAGCGTGCTCCATCGTCGACCACATCATCGCTTACCATCAGGTGAGATGGTGGTCTAACGCGAGCCTATCATTAATAAAAAAAATAAATAAATAAATAAGCATTTACAGTCAAAAAGTAACATTTGATGAAGTGGAACTGATGAAGAAGACCAGAAATGGCCAACGGAACTTCATACTCACATAGATATCACAATGAAGACACTTAAACGACTATGACAATACAAATAAATAAATGGTTCTGAATAGTTATGTTGAAAATGGTATCATCGAAGTGATCTAATGATGATGATGGAGCCGGAAGGTAGGCACTGGAACTCCGTAATTAATCTATGTAACCCAGCCGTGTTTGGGATTATTAGAATTGTTATGAGATGCACTTTGGCTATAAGGTACTATCGAACTGATCTGATGATGGAGGAAGGTGGAACGTAGACACAGGAAATTCATAATAAAACAATGTAACCTAGCAGTGTTTGGGTTAATTGAAATTGAATTCTAATACCATCGAATTTACCGTTCCAATATAAACGCCTACAATTTCCGCTAAAAATATCTTTTGCAATGACCATCAAAAATTGCAGGATCAAACTTTCAACGTTACAGGCTTAGATTTGAGCGTTGAATGTTTTTATTACATGGCCAATTATATGTCGCTCTTTCAAGTGTAACCTCAATAGAAAATATGTTTGTATTGACTAATGACAAAAAAACTTTAAAAGTTGTGTATAAAGACATTCTGTAGTATATTTAGTACTCGCGACCCGCCCTGGTGCAATGCTGGACAAAACCGCATCAAAATCTGTTGCGTAGATATAAAGATCTAAGCGGACAGACAGCTGGAAGCGACTTTGTTTTATACTATGAAGTGATCAGCATTGCACCCGTGCGAAGCCGGGGCGGGTCGCTAGTTAAAAATAAAAGGAGAGTTGAGTTGAGTAAGAGTAGGTAGGAGAAATAATAAGTGCAAAAAAACGCAATAATCTTTGAATTAACAGATGTAAATAAAATACAATTTAAATATATACAACATTAGCTTTAGTATATGCGAAACCCGAAACATATGTCTAGTATTTTTATGTAAATAATCTATGTACAAAATTTCATAACTGTATCATGAAAAATCACAAAGTTATAAGCTTGTTGTGTTACCTGGTTGACCGCACAAATACATAGTCACCGGGCCATCCAAGCGACTGGGGGTTGTTTTGCTCTCGCATCCAGCTGTGCGCTGACAATTATTACCCGCAATGACCTAACGTGACCTGTGTTGTACTTATTGTCGGAGGTGTCCAACTTCTGACTTTTTTAATATGTTTTGGGAAAAAATATAACGTGGTGTAAAAATTATTGGACTCAATCAGTTACTGATGCTGAACAAACTATATTCAGGTTTCACATATACCAAAAATAATGTTACATACAAGAGGTAAAATACATAATATCACAAATTAATACATACGAGTACTAAATAATATTATATGAAGCATAAAAATACATCAAATGACTCCTCCCGCGGATACCGTGGTCCAGGAACGCAAAGGACAACTAAAGGGAACAGGTAGGTTTTAGTCAGTAAAAGTCTGACACACCCTCTCGCCCCACCCTGGATCGAGAGAAGTCATTGGATGATTTCCGAGTAAAGTTCAGTGGCTGTTTTAATTATTCGTGTTTAATTCTTAGTAGATTTTGTGATGTAAAATCGTCGTTTTATATCTCAAGTATTTACACAACTAGAAAAATATGTGGAATTATTTAAACAGGCGAGATTTCTCTTAAATAGAACTGAGATCATCATACTATGATTAGTATTGATTACCTCAGCGTAGCTTGCCTAGAAGGCAAACTCGACACATTTGAAGCCAAATACTGCAAGATAATTATATTTCATCCGCATTCTAATGGCATTTAAAGTAACCGTATTCTCTATCTAAAACTAATTTCTAAACATTTTTTTTTATTATTGATAGGCCTGTGTTCGACCAATTTATAGGTATCTCACCTGATAGTAAGCGATGATGTGGTCGACGATGGAGCACGCTTGCCTTTTTTTTTGTTGGTGGGAAAGTCATCCAATGACATCCCCCGCTCTTGGGCGGTGCGAGAGGGCGTGTCAGACTTTTACTGACTAAAAACCCACTTCTGTTCCTTCGTTGTCTTTCATACCAGGGCCGAGTTTTCCTTTCAGAAACAGACCCTTGGCCTCCTTCGACCCTGCTGGGCCCCTACGGTTTGCTGATATCTCCTTGAGGAGTGCGTGGAACAGTACACGCCGTCGACGACTTGGGGTCGATCCGGACGGATACCGGACGGTCGGACGGCGAGCTACCCATAGCTCGCCGTCCGCAAGCCCGAGCCTACGGTGGCCAGAAATCGGGATCGTGATCCCGGCGGCTGGGGCGTGAGGGCCGCACCCTCGCGCGTACACGTGCGGCCGCCTCCTTTACTAGCATTACTGCTTCACAGAAGGAGGCGTCCGCCTGCCACTCCTCCTCGGTTCGGTCCATGGCCTGTATCAAGGCCCGGCGCGAGAGATCGTTGCCGCCGATCTCTCCCACGAGGACACGGCGATACTCTGCCCAAGCGAAGCATACCGTGAGCACGCTTGCCTAGGCACGATTAGGCTAGATGTAACCTATTCACTCTTGACTCAAAGACGCCTAGGTTGTAGCTATCAGGAAACACATGAATTACATAACTTGATTACGGCGAGTCCACCCGCACTTAGTTGTTGACACCTTACGGTCCAGACTAAGCGTTTCGCTTCGTCGTTTATTAAATACCACGTACATCGAAGGACTAGAACAATTTGCTTGCTGCGGTCTTCCCGTCCGATTATAATTTAGGTGTCTTCAAGGCTAGAGTGAATAGGCTCTTAATAAGCTAGTGCAAATTCACCATCAACGATTGCATCACTACCATTTACCATTAGGTGGGATCGCAGTTAAGTACTACATCAATAAAAAACACAGACTAAACGTGGGAAAAACTAAGTGCAACATAATGTCTAAAGCCAGAAGAAAAAAATAAATAAAAATAATAATCATAGTACTCTATGACTACCATGACTATGTCATGGTTGTCATAGTAGTTTATTGGTAAGGGATTCTTACAAGTCATATAAGAAAGAAAGAAACAAAGAAAACATGTTTATTCTGCCCAAATAGACGCACAATAAAATACAGCAATCTGTCGGACTATGTGTAAACCGGGCATAACTGTGCTGCACCATAGAAACTAGACAAAACACAGTTGTCTGATGTCTACAGCTTAGTCTGTGGTTGTCTATTGTCTATTACACCGGCCGGGACCGACAGAGACTAACATATCATGTAAATATAAATAATAATATAAGAAAAACAAATACAATAAATCCAAGTTGTGCGTCGCATCTAGGCAAAAATAGGTTGTTGCTCAGCTTATACCGGAACGCTGGGCAAATCCAGCAATCTACGATGCTGATTTTCAGCAACCACCGTTTTATATACAGAATGTTACATTACACTTAGTCAACAAATGATTACATACAATGTCAAATAATAAAGAATGTCAAAAAAAAGAAAATACAAGAAAACAAATAAATATAAGTCAAATCACAATTAAAAATAAATCATAATAAAAGTCACAATAATATTCAGTCCAAATTAATATTCAATCGTCAAAGTTATAAGTAATTAAATTAAATCATGAATTCGTCAAAAGAATAAAAAGCTTTAGTACACGGGTAATGTCGCTTCTGTCGTCCATTTCTCGTTCATCTGCACTTTGACACAATTTAAAACTGTCTGTCCATTGCTAGCTCCTGTAGTCCGGAGGATTTTTATTACGGCAATGTTTATATGTCTGCTTCTTATTATTTTCAATGTACTATGTCGTTTTCGCTCTAAATTGTACACATTGTTTCGCTTTTATATCTGTTTTCCTACTTTGTTGATGTTGGAGGTAGAGGAGATAGTTTTCTTGCGGTTGTTGTGAAGATCGGAACATGTTTCTTGTTTCTTGGAAATTGTGTTATGAATCTGATGTTGTTTAGTTACGAGTACATGGCAGTTTATTAAAAGTACACTAACTAAAGATTCTTTCTTTTATCTCGGGAGTATGTGTGGGACGCACAGGACGCCTCCCCCAAGTGTCGTCATAATAACCGCATTATGTCGTCACTTAGGGGAGGCCTATGTCTAACAGTGGATGTCTTTCGGCTGAAATGATGATGATGATCACGTGGGCAAAGCCACTGGCAGCAGCAAGTTTCAAATAAACCATTCACAGACCGTTTTGAATTGTCAAGAATTCAGTCAGTCAGAAAAAAATATGCTAATTGCACATCCCAAAGAGTAGATCTCTGTGGAGAAGAATTTGCTAGAAACTCCATGGACACTATTTTAAATCAAGTTATCTCTACATATATAAAAGGAGAAACTGACTGACATACCAACGCACAGCCGAAACTACAGGGCCTAGGTGCGTAAAATTTTGCACAAGGTTTCCTTTTATGACGTAGGCGAGCACTAAGAGAGGATTTTTCAAAATTCACCCCCTAATGAGAGAAATGGGGGTCTAAAGTTTGTATGGAGAAACTTATCTTCACACGGGCGAAGTCGCTGGCAGAAGCTAGTGTATTACAAATATTATAAAGCAAAAAGTTTGTGTGTTCGTTACTTCTTCACGCTCGAACAGGTGATCGGATTTCGATAAAACTTTGTACACGGATAGACCATAATTATCCATATCCTGAAATAGTACATAGGATACTTTTATCCCAGAAGTATCCTTACTTTTGATAGTTTCCCACTACCACGCCGCCGCTGGCGGTAGTCAGTGTATCGCATTGTTTGTACATACATGTGGTGCATGACGCATGGATATGGCCAATGTTAAGATGAAGGGAAATAAAACAGACGAATGAATAAATTTATATTAACAGACAGGTACATTCTTGATACTTTTATTTAGAACTAACCATTGCAAGCTGCTTTCCCCCGTGATTCATATGCACGCAAACACGCAAATGTATATAATTCGCGGCCTACTCAAAATATTCGCCACTTTAGAACCTTTTGGCGACTAATCTGTTCTGCGAGAAATGTTCCCTGCCCACTGCCACTTAAGTTTGGCGAATCTCTGATTTGAAATTTTCTACTTATCTGTGTATTAATTTGACAGATATTTCTTTAAAGGCTTTTTTTTTTACGAGGCATTGCACACATAATACATAATAAACATAGTTTAATAAGCATCGTTGAATTCTTTACAGTATTTCTCTTTCCTTTGAAAATAAATGAAATGAAAAATGTAAGTATCCATTTCTTTTATAAATACCTTGAAGAATTTTACAAAGACTAAAATTCTTGATACTGTTAAGCGCCTTGGCTCGCCTAAGGCAAAATGATGGCGTATTTAAAATACTGAATTCTGCATACTTTAGCGTTAAAATTAACATCACAATCCTTTTTACTTTACTTAAATGGAGTTATTGTGTTGCTGTTATTTTTACGATATTACAGTACTGTGTTTTATTTATCATAAAATGTCATTGCCACAATGGCAAAAGGTAAAAAGATAAAGAAATAAGAGTTTATTTTATTTGCAAGTTAGTTGTTATGGAAGCAGACCTTTGTTTTACCAATGAAAATATTTTTCTTAGAAAGAATTAGCTGTCATCTACATAACAATTGTTATAGATTTTCAACATTTTAGTCAAACAATTTGTAATTCTTCAATTTACTATTTATTTTTCTTTGTTTACCTAGTGATAATTATCTATTAATATGACAGTCTTTTTAGGGTTCCGTACCACAAAAGGAAAAAACAGAACCCTTATTGGATCACTTTGTTGTCTGTCCGTCTGTCTGTCTGTCTGTTAAGACCGTTTATCTCGGGAACGCATAGAGGTATCGAGTTGAAATTAAAACCATATACTCAGGTCTGCGGACCTTGAAGGTGTAAAAAAATCAATCATGTAAGTTAACGAGAAAAAAGATACTTCGGTTTATGTGGCAAAAAACATACATTTCGACACTCACGAGAAAATAAAAAAAAACAGGGTTCTTCCCGTTGACCCAGAATCCTGAAATTTGGCATAAAGCAAGGTCTTACAGCACAAGTATAGGAATAAATCTGAAAACTGTAAATTTGTTGTTACGTCACAAATATTTTTTTTGCGATTCGGATATCTTCCAAGACATGGAGTCCGGAATTCCTATTTACATAGGTAAGTTTGTACGGAACCCTCAGTGCGCGAGTCCGACTCGCAGTTGCCCAGTTTTTTTCTTATTAGGTTTCCCCTCTATCGCTCTGCGTGAAGCAAGACAGAACGTCAGAATTTAGCTGACTAAAATCCATCTGTATTCCGTCAGTTGTTTTTTGCGTTCCAGGGCTCTCTGGGCCAGGATTCTTCAGAACCATCCCGCAAACCTTAGGTCACAAACACACTTCTGAATTTTACGTCATGTAAGGACCGAGCATGAGTAGTCGACGGCGGGTAGTGCTCCACGCGCGGCTCGAAGAGATGTCAGCAAACTACGGTCGAGCCCAGCAGGGCCGATGCCTGCTAGGGCTACGGGGAATGTTTGAAAAGGAAACCTGTATATGTGGTCCTAGAACGTAAAGCACAAGTAAAGGACACACGTGTTTTAGTCTGTAAAACTCTGACCCGCCCTCTCGTTCCACCCTAAAGCGCCAGATATCAATGGATAAATTCCTACCTCAAAAAAACAAACATACCGTTTATGTGTACCTAGAGAACCTCTCTCCAGACTAATATTTACAAATTCTAGGTTTATTTTTCATTTCAATTCTAATGAATGGCTTTCGGGTTAGGACTATCCATTTATCACTTTTAAACAAAAAAAAACATTGTAGAAACACTTAACAGAAAAAGGCGTAGCTTTTTACTCTAGGGACTTTTTTATTTAACCGAAATAAATAAACGCTTTGGCCAGACATTATTGTTTCTAAATTATTTAAATTATCATTATTTCGACGTCCACAGCGAGATATAAACCTCCCCAAAGTGTCGCCAACGACCGGTCCTGTACGTTTCGTATCCATCGGATCGGTCATCGGTCCACGTCCATCTTTTGAGAGGCCTTTCAATGCTGCGTCTTTCAGTCCATGGTCGCTACGCCAAAACGTTTAGGCTCCATCGACCATCTATTCTGCGAGCAATGTACAGCAACTTAAATTTGGTAATTCTTCGAGTTATGTCCGTAACTTTAGTTCTCCAGCGAATACAAACTCCGAGCATGACCCTCTCCATTGTTCTAGGGTGACTTTAAGCCTGATAAAGCTTCACATACGCTACGTCAAAGTTTATTGTTTACCACTTTTAAAGTCCCAGTAAATTGATAATTCAATGCAATTGAAACTACGAGTATTTTACCTTTACATGGACAAATTGACTGTGACGATTTATGACGTGCAAATAATATGTTACCTTAAAATACAACAGTAATGAATTTTCTTTAGTTTTAATTTTTTTTAAATACATAGCATAATCGGCCTTTAGAATGTTCCGACTCAAGGCCTCCCTCAAGGCAAGACAGTGTCCCGTAATCCAACATTCAGGCCCAATGCGAGTTGTCGGATGTGAAAAATACATACATTTAATGAATAAAACGTATATATAAACGGAGTAAATATGAGTAATAAACAATGTATCTTACATTACAATTTTCGTAGCAACCTATGATAAATATAATCTTCTGATACCTACTACTAAACACGTAAAAATTACCTTGAAGGGCTTCCTAAGAAAAGTAACTAAATATAGACACTTTAATTTCATTCAAACTGAAAGCATGTAAAAGGTAACTAACTAGAAACACGAAAATGCGCGAATGTGCAATGCCTTTCACATTGGGCACTATAAGCTTGACCATCCCTGCAATGTTAAGCAAAGCTAAATTCTACTTAAATATTTAAAAACTTCTCTATAAACGCCACGAGATCGTGTGGGATAATTTTGGAGGAATGAAGTACTCAAATATTAAATAGAAGACTTGAAACTTTCTGTGGTTTGTCCTGTAACATAAATTACTTTTCGGAGTAACTTTAACGTACGAATATATTTAATTAGTGTATCTTTGCAAATTTTAATTACTTTTGTGTACAGAGATGTCTTACATAGATATACTTTTACCCTTTGGTAATAATGAAATGTTTAATTGTTCAAATCAAAGTTCATCTTCATTTCAGCCGAAAGACGTCCACTGTTTGACTGGCCTGTTGGTCTAGTGGTTAGTGGCCCTGACTGCTATACTGGAGGTCGTGGGTTCGTTTCCCAACCAGGACAAATGTTTGTATGATGAGCATGATCATTTGGTCTGTGTCTCGGTGTAATTTATCAATAATACGAGTAATTATGTATGTATTTAGAAATTATAAGTATATTTATCAGTTGTCTAATAGTATTCATAACACAAGCTCTGCTTAGCTTGGGACTAGACGGCGTTGTGCAATATTATTATTATTACTGTTAGACATAGGCCTCCCCCGAGTGTCGCCGTGGCAACTGGTCCTGTGTGTCTCGCATCCATCGGATTCCCGCGACCCTCACTAGGTCATCGGTCCACCTTGTGGGAGGTCTTCCAACATTGCGTCTTCTTGTCTTCCGGTACGTGGTCACCACTTCAGAATGTGTCGTCCCCATCGACTATGTATTTAGCGAGCAATGTAGATCAAAATTATCAAATCAATACTTATTAATTGCATTACTACAGTGTATAAAATACTTTTTGGTCCTTCGAGCCGGATCATAAAAGTTTATTAAAAAAATCTTACTGGTTTTCTGGTAGATACATGAACTTTTTACAAAAGCAAAAAAGTTTTCTAAAGTACTGTCTTTAATATGTAATTGAAAGTCGCTGGTAAGCAGCATCGTATATTGTGGGGAAACAGGCATCCCTTAGGTGTAATCCTTTAGTCTGTTACGACCCCCATGGGGCCTGATAACGCGGTTCTGTTCATAGCCCTGAACCACTTAGAGATTGTAAGTCAGCATGGAAAGCTTCGCCAGTGTTTTGTTTTATATTCTTTTTGTTTCAAGTTGGTACTTATAAAGTGGTAGTGATACACAAGAGAATTTCTTGTATACATTTTGCTTTTAGATGTCACAAAAGTCATACTGCGATAAACTGCAATTGAGGTGTTGTAAGTACTACCTATAGTATATTATCTATGACCCTATCCATATATTTATCGAACCTTCATTATCATCATCAGCAGTAAATATGCAAAAGGCATATTACGCTCATGCTGTGCTTATTTTTGTACTGCCCACCCAATTGTTAAAATTCAGTTACACATCCCCTGCTCGTGTCAGACTTTTACTGACTAAAAACCCACTCCTTTTCCTACTTTGCCATTGTTCCAGGGCCCCGGGGATCACTTTCACATCACCCATGGCCCCAGTAGGCTTCGATCCTGCTGGGCCCCTACGGTTGTTGACATCTCTTTGAGGCGCGCGTGGAATACTACGCGCCATCGATGGCTTGGGCTCGGTCCGGATGGTTGGACGGCGAGCTACCCATTGCTCGCCGTCCGCAAGCCCGCGCCTACGGTGACTGGAAATTGGGATCGGTATCCCGGCGGCTGGGGCGTGAGGGCCGCTCTCTCGCGCGTGCACATGCTGCCTCCTCATTTGCTAGCATTACTGCTTCGCAGAAGTAGGCGACCGCCTGTCTCTCCTCCTTGCTCCGGAAAGTGTATCTGCATCTGCTCTTTGGAAGACCTTAAAATTGCCACTGACACCGCTATAAATGCGGATACTTACTGGGCCCAAATACTTTGGGTGAATAGAAATCAATCGATCTAATAAAAAGGAGAAACTGTAATTTATAACCGAAAGCTTTACAAATCAATTTCATTAAATTAACTTTCCGTTATATACACCAGAACACCTCTAGGATTGACACGGTCCACATGTGTTTCGTATCCAATGAGTCCTGCTTACTCAGAGGTTTAAATGCTACGTCGGTATCGGACCTCTGTGTCTGGCAGTCGTATATCATTGGCCACCTCTGTAAGGGACGGGACAGATCAGCTACTTTTTTTTTAAATAAGGCAAAAACCTACTCAATTGGCTACCAAAAAATTGGGGACCATAAGCAAAGGTGAGACGGTACTTCACGCCAGAACAGCTGCTCAACCTTTATCAAGCGCTAGTTCGATCGTGTATGGAGTACTGCTCTCACCTTTGGGATGGGTCTGCCAAATACCAGCTTGATGCACTGGAGTCGATTGAGAAGCGAGCCAAGAAGATCATCGGCAATGATACACTTGTCGAGTCAAAACTCCAAAGTCTTGAGCATCAACGCCGAGTTGCTAGCCTGTCGGTTTTTTTTCGTTTACATTTCGGGGAGTGTGCACTGGATTTGTACAATTTAATTCCTCCAAGTCCGTTCCATCATTGGACCACTAAACGTACGACGTTGCACCACCGGTACTTGGTGGACATCTCACCCATGATACACTAATAAATGTGTTCTCAAAACGCTTTCTACGTACGGCTAAGGAGTGGAATTCCCTGCCGCGGGCCCAGTGCGGGTTGGTGCATGTCACATGTCTTCAAATATTTGGTTCTAGAATATGCTGGTTTCATTACAATGTTTTCCTTCACCGTTTTGAGAGCAAGGGTGATGAAATAAATTACACAAAGTAATGCGCCTGGCTAGGTTTGAACCTACGACGAAATTTCTGATAAAATATTAAAAAAACAAAAACATATCAGTGTGTTACGCTGACCAAGTAGGTAATAAAAATATTAATATTTCATGCCAGAGATACTGTTATATTTTTTCTGTGAACATTTTTACTGGGCTATGTTTTTTTAGATAATCTTATCCACTTATCATACTTAATAAGTGAATACCTTTTGCTACTCAGATGCCGTAGGAAATCATAAAGCTCGTACATTGACTTCTTATAAATAAGCGATCAAATAAATTTTGTCGTAGATTTTTACGGTAACTGTATTTGCTTAATTTGTTTTTGCTATAAGTATGTAAGTCAGGGTTGTCAGGTCGTTTCTAATTTTATTATATTCGAATCCATTTTTAGTTCTGATTTCTTTTGAATAGAACTTTTTATATAATATAAACTAGTGTTTGACTGCGATCCTACCTGATGGTTAGCAGTGATGCAATCGTTGGTGGTGAAACACACTAAGAGCATATTCACTCTAACCCTGAAGACTCGCATGGGAAGACTGCAGTAGGCAAATTCTTTCAATCCTTCGATGTGCGCTGTATAAAAGGCGAGGTGAAACGCTTAGTCTGGACCGTAGAGCTGTTAATTATTAACAACTCTACCGTCCAGATCAAGTGATGCTACTACGTAAGGGTGTTGTCCGATGGTAGAAAGGTGATGGCAGAATCAAGTCATGTAATTCCCGCACACACTCGCATCGGAACACTATTTTACCGCATGCTTTTTTAATATTTTCCATCAAATTTATTACCTCCACGTGACGCCATGAACCCCCTTTTGATCCTTTCTTTTCCCTTTGGATTTGGAAAAATTATACGCCCTATATTAGGCCCTAACATTAGGATACCTTTAGGGTTCCTTTCTCAAAGGGTAAAAACGGGACCCTATTACTAAAACTCCACTGTCCGTGTGTCTGTCATCAGGCTGTATCTCATGAACCGTGTTAGTTAGATAGTTGACGTTTACACAGATGATGTATTTCTGTTGACGCTTTAACAACAAATTGTGGAGTATGCAGACTTATAGCGTCAAAAAAGCAGTAAATACTGTGAAGTAATTATTTAAATCTGACCAAAAATGACGAAGATACAGAAATCTTAGTATATTAGTTTCAGAAACGCGCCCGAGAATGAAGCGATTTGCTGTGACGTCATCTGTCATAATCGGTCTCCACCGGCGAATGAATACGATCAAACCGTTCGTCGCACGGATCATGACAGATGACATCATCGTAAACAGTTCAGCAAGAGCGCGCGTTTCCAAATAGTCGTTCAGAAAAACTTTAATAGTTCCACCATTTCTTGACGGATTTTAATAATTTAAAAAAATAAATGCTCAGTAAATTATTACACATACGATGTATTAGTAAAAATCGGATTTACTATTTTGTGATTGATCCTCATTGGCTGGTTTTTTATACAGCCTTCCAAGACAAAATTGAGTTTCGCGTATCGACTCCATATAGCCAGTCCCAGTAAACGTTGGTGTAGATGTAAATTCTTGGCAGTAAATCGCGGATGCATCGCCGTTAGTTCCGACCTAATATCATGACAGATGGAGAATTTACTGTTGATTTACACGCGGCACTAAAGTATTCGAAACGTTAAGCACTGCGCAAAATATGGATTTATATTGATTCCTTTGTACTAGTTACCTACTGCAGTTTTATAATAAATTTGACGTGCCCTTGTGGGGGCGATTGGCGGCAACGATCTCTCGCGCTGGGCCTTGGTACAGGCCTTTGTCCAAAGGGAGGAGGAGTGGCACGTAGTCGCCTCCTTCTGCGAAGCAGTAATGCTAGGAAAGGAGGAGACTGCACATGCACGCGCGAGGGAGCGGCCCTCACGCCCCAGGCGCCGGGATCCCTATCCCGATTTCCGGCCACCGTGGGCGCGAGCTTGCGGACAGCGAACAATGGGTAGCTTGCCGTCCGACCGTCCGGTAACCGTCCGGACCGAACCCAAGTCGTCGACGGCGCGTATTGTTCCACGCGCGCCTCAAGGAGACGTCAGCAAACCGTAGAGGCCCAGCATGGTCGATGCCTACTTGGGCCACGGGTAGTGCGAAAGTGAAACCCGGGAAACTGGGACGAAGGCAAAGAAGGAATAGGAGAGGGTTTTTAGTTAGTAAAAGTCTGAGACACCCTATTTCGCTCCGCCCAAGAGCGGGAGATGTCATTTGGATGATTTACCCACCTAGAAAAAAGGGGTACCTATTTAATCCACCTTCATTTATTTACATTCTCAATTTGCAAAACGGATATCCAAACCTTTATACTCTCGGAATAAAAAGTATCCTATTCTAGGACACGGTCTACCCGTGTGCCCAATTTCATTCAAATCTGTTCAGCCATTCGGAAGAAATAGCAAACAAACGCACAATCACAAACTTTCGCCTATTTAATTAATACTAGCTTTTGCCAGTGGCTGGAAAATAGGTTTTTCCATACAAACTTCCAACCCCCGTTTTACCCCCTTAGGGGTAGAGTTTCGTAAAATCCGTTCATAGCGGATGTCTACACCCTATAAGGAACCTGCCTGCCAAATTTTAAGTTTGTAGATGTTATAGTTTCTGAGATTTCGTGATTAATCAGTGAGTGGTATTTCGCTTTTATACATATAGATTAGTGTGAAATCTGTTTGGTACCCCTCAATGCGTTATTTTTGGGTGGAAATCATCAAAATTTAATCCACTTTGGGTAGTATAAGAGGGAGGTTAAGACTTTTTTTCCATTTTATATTATACTAGCGACCCGCCCCGGCTTCGCACGGGCGCAATGCTGATAGCACCGCTACCGCTGTCCCTGCATTTTAAATCTGTAATATCTTTGAAAATATTAATTCCAATTACATGCTGAAAAGGGCCATATTAATCTATATTAAATGCGCAATGTATTTAAGGTATTTAATTAGATAAGGATTAATGCTGTATCGCTTCGTAAATAAGCCATTATTTCTCGTAAAAAGTAAAGGTAAAAAAATGGTTATTGTGGGTTATCCCTAAGAGATAGACATATTATTATACCACCGAGGACTTTTTTGTAGATCTTTTTGGGGTGTACAATACTGTAGTACATTATTTTGATCTATCTCGTAGGGTTCAGCCAGCGTTTGCAATGTAAGCACAAAAACAAATGTGTTTATTTACGACATCACATTAGAAACCTATACGTATAGTTTCTCTAATATATTATGCATGTATTATACATATAAACCTTCATCTTGGATCACTCTATCTATTTAAAAAAACCGTATCAAAATCTGTTGCGAAGTTTTAAAGATCTAAGCATACATAGGGACAGACAGCGGGAAGCGACTTTGTTTTATACTATGTAGTGAAAATGCAGTAATTTAACAAATCAATCACTTTCCTAGTTCCATTCACATCAGCTTGCTTAATTCAGCTTCATATTAGCACTTTACTTGACCCGTGCAACTAGGCCGTCGGCTACTAATGGGTATTAGTAACTTTGCCGTAAATCACCTAATATCGGACGACAGTTAATTAGCACTAGTTTCGTCCTGCAACGAGCAACTTGGTTACTGCAGTAAGTAAGATGAATTGGACCAAGTTGTAGAAAGTCGACTTCTTACCTAGTATTAAAACATGGTTTCGATTCTCCTACATATAGGTATGTGCTTCAATAGTAGAAGAAAAAAATAGGACTGAGTGAAAAAAGGAACGAGAGGCCTTTGCCCTGAAGAATAATTTTATTTGGTACAACAAAAGGCACACAATCTGAACTAGTTAAAGGTGTATCCGAAAAAAAGTATCCTAAAATAAATAAATAATAGAATTAGTCTTAGTTATGAAATTTTAGCTGACCCGGCAAACGTTGTTCTGCCATAAAAAATTTCAAAGGAAAAAATGAGGGGTCCTAGGTGGGTAAAAATTAACCTACGACTTAAGGGTGGACCAGACGGCTGCAATCCAGCGTCCCACTTAACCTAGCTAGTTTCAATTCGTTTAGACAGCAGTTGTAATCCATGACCTTCAACGCCCTTGGTTGGCGAGCGCATTTTCCCAATCGTAGTTGATTTGCAAACATGTTGGCGCGTGGTTTACATTCATGTAGCCGCAACACAAACCAACCAAGGTGACCTTGGTTGGAACGCTGGTTTGCAACCTTTAATTCTCAGACCTACCACTTTATTAAGAAGCTAGCCAAGAAGATCATCGACAATGATGCACTTGTCAAGTCAAAACTCCAAAGTCTTGAGCATCGACGCCGAGTTGCAAGCCTGTCGGTTTTCTATCGTTTACATTTCAGGGAGTGTGCATTGGAATTGCACAATTTAATTCCGCCAAGTCCATTTCATCGTCGGACCACAAGACGTACGGCGTTACGCCACCGGTACATGGTGAACATCCCACCCATACGTACAAAGCGTTTTAGGAACACATTCATTATACGTACAGCTAAGGAATGGAATGCCCTGCTGGAGTCTGTGTTTCCTGATAGCTATAACCTAGGGGTCTTTAAGTCAAGAAGAGGTTGCTTCTAGGCAAGCGTGCTCCATCGTCGGCCACATCATCACTTTCCATCAGGTGAAATAGTGGTCAAACAGGAGTCTATCCATAATAATAATAAAAAAAATGCCCAAAAAAATCGGTCAAGCTGTTTGGGAGAAATTCGATAACAAACACGAGATTTTTATATATTAGACTGGCTTTTGTCCGCGACTGCGCTCCCGTCAAGTGACTACCTAACGTACCCTACCTAGTTAACTACCCACCATTTTTTTTTTCTTGCTTTCAAACCTTCCCTGTATGATTGTGAACAACACCAAAAAAGAATGATTAAAATCGGCCCAGCCGTTTTCGAGTTATAGCGAGGCAAACAAACAGCATTTATTTTTTTATTTAAGTATATAGACAAAGAACAATTCTAAAACATTGAGATGAATGAATAATCTCTTCTTTTATTACATTACATAAAGTAAGAACAAACGCTTAGCCTCTGCATCCTTTTACAATTTAAACGCAAAGCTGTCCATTTATTGTCAGTACAGTTAACAGTGTATTCAATACGAAGCTGCAGTAATTAAGTTATTTCAGCTAACCGATATATTGTTGGCTCTCCAACTAAGTCAACTAATTAGTCGTCCGGTTGACTGTACACAGTCACAAGAGGAGCCAGTAAACGAACGTAGTATGTGAATACACTTTAAAAGCAAAATGTTGTTTACATTTTCATTGTCATTTTCTTTTCGTTTTAGTAATTGAAGCTTTTATTTCTGTGCTCGCTTTTAGTTAAATCCAACTGTTTATTTTGGTAAAAAAATGTTTAAATTTTGACTGTTGATTAACCCCTTTTTATTGAAGTAGGAAATCATCCAATGATTTCTTCCACTCTAGACTTTTACTGACTAAAACCACACGTGTGTCCTTTGCATTTGTGTTCTAGGATGGTGGTTTTTTTTAGATTTTCCCGCGGTGCTAGCGAGAATGGGGCCTGCTGGGTCCCTACGGTTTTGCTGACATCTCTTTGAGGCGCGTGTGGAGCACTAGTCGCCATCGACGATTCTGTGTCAGTTCGGATATCGGATGACCAGACGGCGAGCCGGAGTACCGTGGCCGGTTTGACTAATCTTTGTGTCAATATTCAGTTTAGTTCAGTTCGTGAGATTCTGAGTGGTTTGAGTATTGTTTTATGAAACACTTTTGCATAACTCTGTTACCTCAATAGCTGAGATATATGTTTTAGATTTTCTCTGTTTACCTCTAAACTTTTGGTTTCCTCCCTCAAGTGTCACCGTTGTCTCATGCATCTTGCATTCATCGGATTCCTGTGACCCTCACCAGGTCATCGGCCCACCTTGTGGGAGGTATTCCAACGCTGCGTCTTCCGGGACGTGGTCGCCATTCCAGAACCATTCAGCCCGATCGACCATTCGTTTTGCATGCAATGTGCCCTGCCCACTGCCACTTAAGTTTGGCGATTCTTCGAACTGTTCTATTTCCAAAACTTTAGTTTTCCATTTCTAATACAATCACGCAAGGAAACTCCAAGCATAGCCCTGTCCATTGCCCTTTGGGTGTCTAAGCCTTCGAGGACCATTGTGAGCGATCACGTTTTAGAGCCATATGTCATCACATTAGCCATATGGCAACATGCACTAATCATAGACTTTCGTCTAGAGACACTGTAGTATGTCGATCGAGAAAATATCGCGCAGCTTCCCGAATACTGCCCAGACGAGTAAGATTCGATGATTAACCTCTTTTTCGAAGTTAGACCTACCCAATCGGATCGTCTAACCCAGGTAAACGTAATCGTGCAATTACAGACTTCGTGTGTAGAGAATATTAGTGCATATTCCTATATCTGCACTCTCAAAGGTCACTAACGCTATCTCAGACATTTACCCAATGACACCGTACACTTACAAAACGTAACAAATCTACTAAAAGAAGATTTTAACGTTGATTTTTCGCAACTAGCAAGCGAGTTGGAGCGGGGTGAGTATATGCTGTGCATACTAACGGACTGCAAAGAAATATCTGAGTCAACGCTTTTTACTTGCAGCTCAACGTAAAATGGTACAAAGGAATGTGACCGGGTCGGGAATTAAGCTGTGTTTCGAACGGATAATGTACAAGTTAGAAAAATGTTAACATAGAGAGAAAAATATTAAACGAAGTTAAGCTTAGTGTAGTCGACAGTTTAGCTGGGTTCTCGACTCCCAGGCCGGCTGAAGAGTGGGATTGTGGGTTGCTCGTTTGTTCAAAAAAGTCACCGTGGTACTGGAACGCAAAATGTAGGTAAATGCTACTGAAAGAACAAGGATAGGTAGATTTAGTCAGTACAAGTTTGACACTCCATCTTGCTCGGCCTAAAGCGAAAGAAATTATTTGGTGATTTCACACCTTAAGAGGCTCCTTTTTCACTCGCCTATCGTCAACATCGAGCATGGTTTGAAAGCTTGTTACTTCATCTAAAGCAATCCAACGCGATGTTTGACGGAAAGGCAACGCGAAAAAAGAGAGATAACGCCTGAAAACTCTGTTACCATTCGATAATTCCGTGATTTACTCGAATATTTTACAAAACTTGTTCCAGGGAATACGTGTTTTTTAAACCCTTAATAATTTTTCAAATAAATTGTCGTCATTTAGAATCTCGATTAAATTTGCAAGGCTTCTATTGCTACCTATACTTTTTTGACTTTTTAAAATTTTTGAGTAAATTATGAAGTGTCAAAGTTCATGCAAAATAGCAGTTTTTCAGAGTTCTTTACTGGATTAGTTTTACACAAATTTATAAATTGATTTCAATAGAAGCCTAGATAATATCCACAAGATACTGTGTTTCCAAAATCTCTAATGAAAAATGTGTAATAACGTCATAATCGCGTAAGAGCAGTTGTAAGAAAAACGGTGAAAATGTATGTGGAGTTGCGTCCCCTTAACTCAATAACTCGTTAACTAAAATGCGAAATAATTTTAAGATGCCTCTAATGTAAAATTAGTGGTCTGTTTGATGGCAATTGACTTTCCCTCTAAGAATACCCGCAACTTTTTTAGATTATAATATCTACTTACCCTGTAGAAATAAAAGCGGAAAGGGGTTGTAATTTTATGTAGCTACTTAATATGTAACCATTTTTATTTCAGCAATTAGGTATGTATTATTAGTATATAATAGAAAACAAACTAAAACCAATCTAAAATATTTCGTAGAAAAAATCTTTCGCAACACTGTGGACTGGTCACGGTGGAGCATACGGTAGAGGTGTGCCCCGCCTGGGCAGAGCACCACCGTGTCCTCGTTTTTTTTTTTTTTTTTAAGGTGGGAAATCATCAAAATGACTTCTCGCGCTCTGGGTGGAGCGAGAGGGCGTGTCAGACTTTTACTGACTAAAACCACACCTGTATCCTTCAATTACCCTTTGCGTTCTAGGACTACGGGTTTCCCTTTCAGAAATTCTCCGCGGTCCTAGCTACCGGGCATTGGCCCTGCTGGGCCCCTACAGTTTGCTGACATCTCTTTGAGGAGCGCGAGGATCACTACGCGCTGTTGACGACTGAGCTCGGTCCGGTTAATTACCGAACAGCCGGACGGCGAGCTACCCAGTGCTCGACGTCCGCAAGCCCGTGTCTACCGTGGCTGGTAGTCGGGGTGGGGGCGATCGGCGGCAACGACCTTTCGCGCCGTGCCCTGGTGCAGGCCATGGTCCGGAGCGAAGAGGAATGGCAGGCGGTCGCCTCCTTCTGCAAAGCAAGTAATTCTAGCAAAGGAGGCGGCCGCAGTGGTAACGGCCCCGACTTACGAGTTGTAGGTCGCGAGTTCAAACCCAGCCAGGCGAATCACTTTGTGTAATTTATTTCATCACCACTGCTCTAAAAACGGTGAAGGAAAACATCGTGAGGAAACCGGCATGTCCTAGAACCAAAAATTCGAAGACATGTGACATCCACCAACCCGCACTGGGCCCGCGTGGTGGATTACGGCCCATTCCCTCTCCTAGAGAGGAGGCCTGAGTCCCAACAGTGGGAACATTATAAGGCCGACTATGCTATGCTATGCTAGGCGGCCACAGTACGCGCGGTGGAACTGCCCTCACGCCCCAGCCGCCGAGATCCCGATCCCGATTGCCAGCCAACGTAGGCGTAGGCTTGCGGATGGCGAGCAATGGGTGGCTCGCCGTCCGACCATCCGGTAACTGTCCGGACCGAGCCCAAGTCGTCGATGGCGCGTAGTGTTCCACGCGCGCCTCAAGGAGATGTCAGCAAAACTGTAGGGGCTCAGCAGGAAGGAAGGCCTTTCACAAGGTGAACTGATGACCTGGTGTGAGTTGCGAGAATCCGATGGATGCGAGACGCACAGGACCGCTCGTTGTGGCGACACTTGGTGGAAGCCTATGTCCAGTAGTGGACGTACTTTGGCTGAAATGATGATAATGTGAATAGAAGTAGATACCTTAAACAGGCTGTCAATATTTTTTATTCAAACATTTTCCGCAGGAGCAAAATACGCAAGTAGAACCATAACTTTCCGAATATCATGAAAGTTTCCCGTAATCGAATTAATCATAATCAATCCAATAAGAGATACAGTTACATCTCCAGATACTGTAACACAATTTATTATTATTGATTAGGCCACTAAGTGGAAGTACTAATTATGTCTATAAAATAAGATAGACCCTATTTTCGCGCAAAAGTTTAAGGTACTAAAGCCAATTTTCTAGATTATAGGGAACTCTTAGTGCTCATACAGACGAACTGTACTTTGTTGACGGCAGATACCACTGTAGCCGTCGACGGGTGGCGGTGTTTGTAGTTATGGCATGTCGCTTCTGCCATTTTGTCAGTCGACTGCAAATAGAACAAGAGTGCGCAAGCGTCCTGAGTCCACAAAATGAGCTCTAGTGATAAAATTGATAATTCAACATGCTAGTTGAGGCTGTAAATATCTCTATGCATTAATATAATTATCTTCAATCCATAATGAACGTGACTTTCTTTTTCGCTTTTCTTTTTGCAACGGCGAAGAAAAAGCAATATCAGTGTTTCTTCATCGGCAACTGGCTACTGTACCAAAGGAGCAGACCACCATGCAATGAACTGCAATCGACTCGTCTACAGCTGCCACCGACGCGTTGACGACTGCCTTCGACGGAGGCGATGGCTGCAGTGGTATATGCCGCCAACAAAGTGTCGCTCGTCTATGTGAGCCCTAAACAAGTATTAGCGAGAACTAGGGCTATAACAATCGTACCTAATTTCTGAATATAAAGTGGTTTTATTATTAAAGTTGCGGTTTTCAGCAGAAGTTTCCAATTCGTTGCTAGATATTACGGTAAAAGTAGTTATATTGTCTGTTTAGTTCTGATCGTGTACGCTGCAGCTGTTCGGAGTTTGTGTTGCAAAATACCATTTAGCAGCTTTGGACTTAATGGAAAGGCGTGCGAAGAAGCTAATTGGTGATCCAGATTTGATTATGTCCAATCTACAGAGTGGTATCAATATTCGTGTAGCCAGCGGTTCGGTATTTTACATAATGCATTTTGTTGAGTGTGCGCTAAAATCACATGATTTTCCTTCCGACCTTCACCTTTCTACCATCAGACAACCCGACGTATGGCGAGTATCCACCCACATCCTCTATGATCCAGTATAAGCGTTTTGCCTCGTCGTTTATACATCGAAGGACTGGAACAATTTACCTGCTGCGGTCTTCCCGTCGGATTATAATTTAGGTGTCTTCAAGACTAGAGTGAATCGGCTCTTAATAAACTAGTGCGGTTCACCATTTACAATTGTATCACTGCTTACCAGCAGGTGGGATCGCAATCACGTACTAGTTAAAAAAAGTTTGGTAGATTGTGGTGTCACTCTCGTGTCTCGGCAAACAGAGAAAGCCCTTAATCCTGTGCTTGATCTCTCCCAGATCGTGTCAGATTGTCATCCTATAGGACTATGAGAGTTAAGGAATAGAGTGTAAACCTGTTTTTGCGTACACGCTTAAGCACTATAATATCTCCTGCGTATCTGGCTAATCTACGTCGAGATTGGTCACCGTGATCGAAATTCGGTAAGGAGGATTGTTACAAGTGTCTGGCCTTATTTTGTTAAAATTTCTAAAAAATCGCTGAAGTGCTCTATGAATTCTATTAAGCAGTCGATTTTCAATAGTTAATTTTATAGGAATTATTGTAGGTAACATTTGAAGGCCAACGCTGCGTTAAGCGCTCGCGCAGACACCAGGCGCGCGTGTGTCGCGTGCGGCGGTCCCCGTAGCGGAAACCGGATTATTACCTGTGCAGTGTCGCTAGTTCAACTTTAACGGTGTGCATGTGGTCGTGTCGATGGAGAACTTTAATATATTATTACGTAGCGGAAGGGCGCGGCGACCTACGACGGAGCACTTTTGTATGGAACCGCGCGGGTGCCAGCTTAACGCAGCGTCGGCCTTGAGAGTTGAGGCATAAATACTAAGATTTTCGATTGGCCAAAAAGTTATCAAACTTCACTTATATAAAGGTTGTGAGAACTCGAAAGTTTGTGAGTGTATTTGTATGTAGTTACTTGTTCACGCTCGAAAGGCTAAATGGATTTGCCTAAAATTTAGCACACGAGTAGACCATGTCCTCAAATAACACACAGAATACTTTTTATCCCAGGATTGTGTTCCCTTGGGACAATTTTTTACATTCACGCGGGCGAAGCAGTACTAGCTGCTTAATATGTTTTAAGCAAAATATCGTACTCCTCAGAAGCAACCTGGTTAATGGCGACTAACTTGCCCCTTATCCCAAGGAACTCAACATAAGCAAGTAAAATTTGGTTAAACTCTTCGGGACCACAGCCGTGACGTTAAGTGAATTTATTACTATCATCAACATTGCAGCCGAAAGACGTCCACTGTTGGGCATAGGCCTCCCCCAAGTGTCGCCATAATGACCGGTACAGTGCGTTTCGTATCCATCGGATTTCCGCGACCCTCACTAGGTTTTGGTCCACCTTTTGGGAGGCCTTCCAACGCTATGTCTTTCGGTATCTGGTCGCCAGTCTAGAACCTTTCCAATGCGCCCTGCCCATTGCCAATTAAGTTTAGTTTGGTTGAATTTAACAGCGATTATGTAACTCAAGGTTATATTTGGAGCTCCACGATCCGTAGCACAACGCTGGCACAGCAGTACTTTGATGTGGAGGTGACTATAGACGTCCCAATTTCACGCTCAATCAGACCGACTGATTCCGTAATTGATTGGATCCAAGTTCCCGGTGTATTTATGGACTTGTCTTTCTCACTTAATTGTAGATTACCATGCAAATCGAGATTTCTATTTATGTTAATGGGAGATAGGAGCTTTTGTGAGTAAATAATGCATTGGTAAACTATCCTCATTTTGACAGAAAACAATGTACCTTCCTTTACCGGGAATGGCAAACCAAAACCATGCAAGCATATATACTTATAGCTTTACTTACAGATTGGTAAATTTTAACCTCACACCAGTATTATAAAGCTTTACTGTCCAGTGATTCTGGTATCAAAACCAGACTAGCTATGTCAGGTGGACCGGGTTGATTTCAAATGCGGGGTCTTTTTTTTTTAGGTTGGAAATCATCCAATGACTACTCGCCTTAACTCCGCCCTTGAGCGGGGCGGGAGGGCCTGTCAGACTTTTACTGACTAAAACCCTCTCCTATGTTCCTTCCATTCCCGGGCCCCGGGTTTTTCTTTCAGAAGCGAACCCATGGCCCAAGTAGGCTTCAACCTTGCTGGGCCCTTACGGTTTTGCTGACATCTCCTTGAGGCGCCCGTGAAACACTACGCGCCGTCGACGAATTGGGCTCGGTCCGGGCGGTTACCGGATGCTTGGACGGCGACGTACCCATTGCTCGGCGTCCGCAAGCCTGCGCCTACGGTGGTTGAAATGTGGGGTAAGACAAGGGGCGATAACTTCACCTAGTCTCTTTAATTTGTATATTAATCAACTAACGTTTGGTGGAAGTGTCCAATGCTGCGTCACTGGATCGGACTTAATACATATTTTTTTTTTTTTTTTTCGGTGGGAAAATCATCGAGCATGCATACTTCGTGGATAGTGTGAGGTTCGATTCCAGACATTAAAGGACAATTACATTAATTTTTAAGTTTTTACTAGCACTATATACTTTTGATGTCAATAATTATAGACCCATATCCGTTTTACCCATCATTTCAAAAATAATAGAGAAGCTTATAAATAATAGACTACTTAAATATTTAAACAAATTTGACCTACTATCACACTCTCAGTATGGATTCCGGCAAGGCTTATCTACTGAGGATGCAGTAACTGCTCTTACAACTCTAGTAGTTGACAGTCTTGACAATGGAAATAAATGTATTACAGTATTCCTAGATCTGAAAAAAGCATTTGACACCGTCTCTGTTCCGATCTTTGTGAACAAATTAGAAGAGGAATTTGGCATAAGAGGTATCCCACTAGAACTCCTCCGTAACTATCTTTCAAACAGAAAACAGAGAGTAAGAGTTGGTGACTATATTAGTGAAGACGCACAAGTATCATTCGGCGTGCCTCAAGGAAGCGTACTAGGTCCAACATTATTTTTGACCTATATTAATGACCTCTGCAACTTGACCATCAATAATGCTAAAATTTTCACTTACGCTGATGATATAGCTGTTGTATTTTCTGGGAAATCCTGGAAAGAGGTCAAAGACTATGCTGAGTTGGGTATGGCTATAATAGCCAAATGGTTAAAATGTAATTTACTCACATTGAACACCTCAAAAACCAACTGTATATGTTTTAGTATAAATAACCGTACTCAGCCAGACGAACACTTTGCATTAAAAATTCATCAATGTGACTGTATAAATAATCAAATTTGCAAATGTCCAACAATAGATAAAGTAACTCATACGAAATACTTAGGAGTGGTTGTTGACCAAAGGCTATCTTGGTACCAACATCTCGAACAAGTTACAAACAGAGTCAGAAAGCTTAGCTGGTTATTTAACTCTTTGCGTCATGTTGTCCCAAAATCTTTCCATACTCGCCACAATTCAAAAAGAAACCTTCTGAATGAAATATATATTAGTCTAGTACAGTCAGTTTTGACGTACTGCATCCCTGTTTGGGGAGGGGCTAGTAAATCAAATTTCATAGATGTTGAACGGGCACAACGCGCTCTAATAAAAATTATGTATTTTAAGAAATTGAGATTCCACACTGACGAACTATTTCAGATTAGTGATCTGCTGTCTGTAAGAAAATTATATATAATACAGACTATCTTGAAAATGCACAAAACTTTACCGTTCGACTCTTCCAAATTAACAAAAAGACGAAAGGACAATATTGCACAAATTCCCCAATCACGTACTCGATTTGCTAGGATTCAATTACAAAAACGTTCAGCCCATTTATATAATAAGATAAATAAGGAAATAAACATATATACAAAACAATACTATGAATGCAAAAATTCTTTAATTAATTGGATAAAACTTTTAAACTATGATGAAACAGAAGCACTGTTGACACTTGTATCATGATGCACGGTTGCTTTTACTTGCAATTGAGTGCAATCGTTTAAGTATTGTTGGGATAGTGGTGGCTCGCACTCACCTCACATCACTTGTAGGCACACTCATTTTACACACACATAAACCTGCTCACACATTGACTCATATACACAATTACACAAACATTATACTCACACTCACACACACACACACACACACACATACACACACACAAATATTGTTTGTTAATATAAATATATAAATATTGAAAGTTGATTGTGAAGGAGCGGAGTCTCCCAATACAGGCATTACTCTGCTTAAAGGGAGGCTCCAATCTCAATTCTGTTTATGTTATATAGCTGAAGAAATAAATGTATTTTGATTTTGATTTTGATTTGATTTGACTATTACATGGATTCATTGTGGTCTGAAATAAATGTTACTATTAATACAGAAATGAAGATATGCACAGAAGAACCAAGGTTCCTGACATAGCCCGAAGAATCGTCAAATTTTAGTATCAGTAGACATATTGTTCACAGAACACATGGTCAGTGAGGTCGAAAGGTACGGTGGAAGACGCAGGGTTGGAAGGCGTCCCACAAGGTGGACTAATGACCTGGTGAGGGTCCCGGAAATGCGATGGATATGAGTCGCACAGGATCGGTCATTGTGACACTTGAGGGAAGCTCATGTCCAGCAGTCGACAGTCATCGTCTGAAATGATGATGACGTTGACTGTCCTGCCCCCCTAGCCAAGTTACAATCGTATCGTTCGGCGCGAACGCCTCGAGTTGGCCACGCCTCCGATTCCTTTGTTCTGACGTCATCACAACGCTCTCACGTGGTCAGAACAAAGGATTCGGAGGCGTGGCCTAGTCGAGGCGTTCGCGCCGAACGAAACGATTGTAACTTGGCTACGGCTGAACTATGAAATATTACTCCCTCAAAGATTTCAGTTCAAAAATATTGATTGTTATGTATGGCTCCTTTGTCTCTCTCTTACTGGAATTATCACTACTCGAAAGCATCATAGTAAGTAGGAGCGATATTTCCTCAAAGCAAGGACACGTTTACATCAAAGAAATCGGCTCGGAAAAAAAACTGGGAAATTTCTAAAGCCGTCAAGCTAGTCATTTAAACAGTGACGGTAATAAGGAATCTAGCGTCGTTTTGAACGTTGGAGTGCACGTTAAGACAGCTCTTGTCTGGGCGGCCTCGCAGATGTATGTCAATGGTTCGCAGCGTATGTTTGCATACGAGCCTGCATTTTTCAACAGACCTATTTAGTTTAGCTTGGCCGTAATGTTACTCTTGTTTTGAGAAAAAAATATGGTGTTCGGTGATCATATTTAAAGTGTTTTTTCTTCGTTGCCCCACACTAGAATTGACTCCTACATCGTGCGTTCATAAACATGTAAACTATCATACTTACTTATGACACTCAGACCTGAAAGAACTATCTTTAGGCTATACATTTTTGTTAATTATTTAACTATAAATACCAAAATAAAGTACTCAGGAATACTGTAAAAGCACCCTGGTACATCAGAAATTACGACCTCCACCGTGACCTTAAAGTGGAACTCTTCACCACCATAATTCAAAAATTTGCCGCGAATTTACCGCGACGTTAATGTTAAGGCAATCCAGTTGTGAGACAAGACGGACCTAAAGCGTAGACTAAAGAGGACTAAAGTCTTTGAGTTAGTGTAGTGTTTAAAGTTAGTGTATGATAGTGATCAATGCTGTGCTATGCATATAACACATGAACAAAGTATTTTTATCAATATCAGACTTTAAGAAAGACTACTATAAAAGTGCTAAAGGACGCTATTCTTAGCTTTAACCAAACCTATAACGTATAATAATAAAAAAGAGTTAAATTACTTATTAGTCTTTTAGGCTAGATTGTAATCAATTATTAAGAAATTTTCTCTTATCATCATCTTCCTGCCCTTGTCCCATCTTATTTGGGGTCGGCGCAACACGTTTTTGATATCCTGTCAACCGTCATGCTATCACTAACCTTTTCTTTCATATCACTGTTCACACAATCCATCCATCTTTTCTTTGGCATCCCTCTCCCTCTCCTCCCATCCACATGTATATTCATAACTCTTTTAGTAACTTGCGTTTCATCTCTCCTCTTTACATGACCATACCAAGACAAACGATTCCCCTTCAGCTTTTCAGTCACTGGCGCCACTTTCAAACTTCCTCTAATATACTCATTTCTCACTTTATCCATTCTCGTCACACCACACATCCATCTCAACATTTTCGTCTCCGCTACATGCAATCTTTTTTCATCCGTCTTTTTCACAGCCCAACATTCTGATCCATACAGTATGACAGGTCTTATCACGGAATTGTAGATTTTACCCTTCAACTTGGAGGGCATCCGTGGGTCACAAATTGATCCAGTGACCTGTCGTCATTTCATCCATCCTGAATTGATCCGATTTGATACGTCCCGGTCTACCTCGCCATCTCCTTGGATAAGCGACCCGAGATACTGAAAGTCGGAGCAGATTGGTATGGGCGTTCAAGCGAGAGCTAAGGGCATAGGACCGGAGAGACCACCGAAATCGCAGAACAAGTATTCGGTTTTCGTTTTGCTCAATTTTAAGCCAACACTCTCCAGTCTGTGCTACCACACCTCCAATTTGCTCTGGACCTCTAGGCCACTCTCAGCAACCAGCACAATGTCATCGGCAAGCAGCATACACCAGGGAGCCTCTGCCTGGATGTCCGACGCCAGAGCGTCCATTATCATCAGGAAGAGGTAAGGGCTGAGGGCCGACCCTTGATGTAAGCCGACAGCCACATTGAAGCTGCCAGTGTTGCCCACTGTAGACCGGACTTGGGTACTGCATTGACTGTACATTGCTCGGATCAACTGCACATACTTCCCAGGCACACCTTTCTCCTTAAGGGCCCACCACAGAACCTCATGAGGTACCCGGTCATGTGCCTTTTCGAGGTCAACGAATACCATGTGCAAGTTTTTATTTACATCTGTATTTCTCGCACAGCTGGCGTATAGCAAAAATGGCATCCGTTGTACCCCGACCAGGCATAAAACCGAATTGGTTCTGTGAAATTTCACTCTCTTCTCTCAGCCTCCTTTTAATAACTTTCTCCCAGGCTTTCATAGTATGTGCTATTAGCTTTGTTCCTCTATAATTGTTGCATTCAAGCACATCACCCTTGTTTTTAAAGATGGGCACCAGGGAACTGTTGCACCACTCATCAGGTATGGCTTCTTCCCGCAACAACTTATTGAGGAACAAAGCTAACCACATCCATTCATCCACTCGCAGCAACTTCCACACTTCAACTGGTATTCCGTCTGGACCAATTGCCTTACCATTCTTCATTCCATTTACAGCTATTCTGACTTCATACATACTAATCATTCTCACTACACCCACATTTACTGGTTTGCTCTCTAAGATCCCATTCCAGTTGTTTTCCTCATTCATCAGTCTTTCAAAATAGTCAAATAGGAAGAATAATACTGCAATCAACGGAGCATAATCTAGACACCGGACGCCTACTGATAAATTTCAGAAAGAAATATCCAATATCACTTTCCGAACCCGAAAGTTGGACCTAGGATCTCAGACGGAACTGTAGCGCTTGTAACCGAAAGATCAACGAGATAACGAATCTCATGATATTCCCACTGCTGGGACTCAGGCTTCCTCTCTAGGACAAAAAAATGGGCTGTAATCTACTACGCGAGCCCGGTATGGGTTGGTGGATGTCAAGTAAAAGGCCTGTATGGGTTTGAACCCATGACGTACAATTCGTAAGTCAGAGGTTATGTCAATCCTCATTTGGCCAATTTTCTTCAGACCTTTTACTGTCATAGAAAACATCAATGATACGGCTAAACGAAAATGGACATATCATCAAACGTTAATGTTTAAACGATCGGGTCAGTTTTAGTTGGCCATATCATGAAGTGATTAATTCTAAGATCTGGCTACGACATATACACAACCAACAAATTCAAAGCTCGTTGTACAAAAGAAGAAAACAGAGCATTTGTATAATAAAGATAGATACTGATTTACTGAATGAATCTAGTTCCGAGATCCAACGTGCTTAATTTTGTTAGCGTACACAGTTCTACGAAGTTCCTGGGAGAAATCTACAGAAACTTCCAACAAAAGCTGTTCTGGACCATCGAAGATTGGAACTATCCAGCACCAAACACACTTTGATTGTTCCAAGCTAACATTGGACAATTCGCCCAAAAAACAGCTTCTAAAACTGGAGCAGGAAGGTCATTCACAATAATAATATCCAAGAAACAATGGAAGCTAACTATCGAAGTTTAAATATTCATCAAATACCTTATATCTGTCGCGGGGACGTTGGAACGGGCAAAGTTTCCGCGGAATCCGGGCAAACGACGTTAGGCGAGTGCCGGAGGATCCCTGATTTGTAACTTTGCCAAAGTAGGCCGGGATTGGGAATTAATTGTCTTTTAGGCCTGTTCGGAAGACTTTCCGCCGGTTTCTTGCCGATTGTGAGTGTCTGCAAAATTAATTCTTCTGTTTTCAAGTGCGATTTGACTTAGCATTTAGTTTGCTGTCGTTAAGAGGACGTTGATAAGTGCTTTTAGGTCATATTTTTTCAGTAATTTGGGGAATGATAAATGTAAATCCTGTAAGTAGTATGTTTAGAATCGGCTACTGATTTAATTTCAACTATTTTTAAAATATGTATTTTTTTTACCTAAAAACAATGAAGGACTATTTTAGGATACAAAAAAATTCTTAATAAATCTTGATTGCGTCAATAGCATGTTTGTGTGTAAATATCAATAACGATGCGCTACAATGAGTTTACCTACAATTAGGATAAATCGTGACTAAAAAAAAGCCAAATGCATTTAAGTACCTAAAAAGTAAGTAAATGTATAGGGGGGTGCATTAGTTACATGATGTATATGCCAGAAGGCTTATTTCAGCGCACACCGCTGACGCGCGCACTATATATGTTCAATGCTTATGTAATGGGAACAGTTAAAGTTTGGATTTATGTTTGCATTTGACTATCGCATCGAAGATATTACAGATTTGAAATGCAGGGACCGGCCGGGGGCGGCAGCGCGTGCCTATAAATAGCGGGTCAAACTTTCTACGTTGCAGGCTTAAGTCCTATTACACGACTCGATATTCAGACAGTCTTAGTCTATGTAGCGTCATACAAGAAAAAGAGCAACTTACGCCGATGTCGTGTAAAGGAATGAAACAGAACGATGAGATAAATAGATAAACAGACTAATACTGTCTGAATATCGAGTGGTGAAATAGGCCCTTTAGATTTGAGCGTTGAATGTTTTTCACATGGCCAATTGTATGTCGCTCTTTCAAGAGTAACATCTAGAGAAAACATGTTTGTATTGTCTAATAACAAAAATACTGTGATCGTTGCATATAAAGACATTTTGTAGTGTATTTAGTATCAGCAATGCAACCGTGCAAAGCCGGGGCGGGTCGCTAGTATACATATAAACTTAAATCACCCAACTCCATCACCCATCTCCCGCTGGACGCAAACTGCAGTGGCCAATCTAGAAATCTCTTAGCCGACTGCGGACTCAGGCTGGCCGCTACCAAACAATTTGACGAAATGTGACGTATCCCGTCCATTTACCGTAGGCGCGGGCTTGCGGACGGCGAGCAATGGGTGGCTCGCCGTCCGACCGTCCGGTAACCGTCCGGACCGAGCCCAAGTCGTCGACGGCGCGTGCTGTTCCACGCGCGCCTCAAGGAGATGTCAGCAACTGTAGGGGCCCAGCAGGGTCAAAGCCTACTGGGGCCAAGGGTCTGATTCTGAAAGGAAGACTCGGCCCTGGTACGAAAGGTAACGAAGGAACAGGAGTGGGTTTTTAGTCAATAAAAGTCTAACACTATCTCCCGCCCCGCCCAAAAGCGGGGATGTCATAAGATGATTTTCCCACCGGAAAAAAAAAGAAAAAAAAAAACCCGTCCATTTCAAACACAGTGCCAGTACAGAGCCCCTTCACAGGCCATGCGTCACCAGCTTCACTGTTCGGTCCTGCATAAAAACTAGCACCTTTAATATGCACCAGGTTTATGTAAAGACAATTTTTTTTTTTACTGTGATAGGCATGCGATTGACTACTATCTCACCTGATGGAAACCGACGATGTGATCGACGTTGGAGCACGCTTGCCTAGAAGTAACCTATTCATTCTTGACCTAAAGATCCCTTTTTTTTCGGTGGGAAAATCCTCCAATGACATCCCGCACTCTTGGGCGGAGCGAAAGGGTGTGTCAGACTTTTACTGACTAAAAACCCACTCCTGTTCCTTCGTTGCCTTTCATACCAGGGCCGAGTCTTCCTTTCAGAAGCAGACCTTTGGCCCAGTAGGCTTCGACCCTGCTGGGCCCCTACGGTTTGCTGACATCTCATTGAGGTGCGCGTGGAACAGTACGCGCAGTCGACAACTTGGGCTTGGTCCGGATGGTTACCGGACGATCGGAAGGCGAGCTACCCATTGCTCGCCGTCCATAAGCCCGCGCCTACGGTGGACCTAAAGATCCCTAGGTTGTAGCTATCAGAAAACACAGACACAGCTGTACGCGCAATGAATGAGTTCCCAAAACTTTTTGAGTGCCGATAATACTAAATACTGCCACGAACCACGGACTACCTGTCTATCTTTCTCCTTCTCTGTCAAATCCCAATGATTGTCTGTCAAAAAATTGCTTTTAGCGATAAGACCGCCCATTGTTACATCCTATTAATTTTAAGCTTCTACTGTAATTTTTAACTTTTATTTCGAGTTCATCGACACAAAAAGGAAAACTTAAATGAGTCTAATTGCCACCCATTTAGACTTAAAATGTTCCCAGAAAATAAAAACTTGGCTTGCCAAAGGAGTTTTGTGACAAAACTTTCAGGAAAGAAAACTAAAGAAATAACATCACAGTTACTGAGTTGTTTTAACAAAGGAAAGATATTCGAGACATCTTTCGAAGAGTCACTTGTATTGTGTAGTGACATGAAACAGTCTGTACAGAGTGTGTAACAGGGCGAGAATTGTTTTTAGTTTCACTGTTATTATTAACTTTAATCGTCTCGTTTTAAGTCTTTACTTTAAAAGTATTATTTTTGTGATGATATTTTTTTATTGTGGGAAATAATCCAATGACTTCTCCCGCTCGTGGGCGGAGCGAGAGGGCGATCGGCGGCAACAACCTCTCGCGCCGGACCCTGGTCCAGGCCATGCTCTTGTACAAAGCAGTAATGCTAGCGAATGAGGCGGCCGCACCCGCGAGGGACAAGACTTCCTCACGCCTCAGCCACCGGGATTCAGACCCTGGACAGCGGCTGGAAAACGTTCCAGCCACCATAGGCGTTTGCGGACGGCATTGTTCGCTTAAACCCGAGATCCTGGAACGCAAGGCAAAAATGAATATAGGAGTGGGTTTTAGTCAGTAAAAGTCTGACACGCCCTTCCACTAGTCATCGGATGCCGGGGCGAAACTCCGCTGCCGCGACAAGTTGCGGCATGGCGGAAAGAGTTCCGGCGGGATCTCATGGCGGAATGGCGACAGCGACTATCGCAACCCAGTGCTGGGCACGCCATAATTATGGCGGTAAGTCCCCTCTTTGAGGAGTGGCTGGAAAGGCAACACGGCGTCCATACCTTCCGCAGGTCCTCACCGGACATGGTAAGTTTGAGAGGTTCCTGCACCGGATCCGTGCGGAAGAAACGCCCGGGTATCGCTATTGCGTGGACCGCCCGGAGGACACGGTGGAGCATACGGTGGAGTTGTACCCCGCTGGAAGAGCAACGCCGTATCCTCGTGGAGGCGATCGGCGGCGGTGATCTCTCGCGCCGGGCCTTGTTACAGGCCATGGTCCGGAGCGAGGAGAGTGAAAGGAGGCGGCCGATCGCATGAGGCAACGGTCCTCACGCCCCAACCGCCGCCGGGATTCTGATCCCGATTTCCGGCCACCGTAGGCGCGGGCTTGCGGACGGTCAGCAATGGGTAGTTCGCCGTCCGATCGTCCGGTAACCATCGGGACCGAGCCCAAGTCGTCGATGGCGCGTACTATTTCACGCGCGCCTCAAGGAGATGTCAGCAACTGTCATCAGAGTCGAAGCCTACTGAAAAGAAAGAAGAAGAAAGAAAGAAAAACTGTTTATTCGCGCGAAATGACGCAATCTTAAGACTCGGCCCTGGTACGAAAGGCAACGAAGGAACAGGAGTGGGTTTTTAGTCAGTAAAAGTCTGACACTATCTCCCGCCCCGCCCAAAAGCGGGGGATGTCATAAGATGATTTTCCCACCGAAAAAAAAAACTAGTCATCGGATGATTTCCCTACTAAAAAAAATACTTTTCATTTTTTAAATAAAAAAAAAAACAAGATTTGCAACACCCGGGTGAAGCTGGGACGGGTTTGCTTGTGCCTAATATTATGTTTCATACAAAATATGACCGTGCCGGTAGTTTAACTCTCAACTGCTATAACACTAACACCGCTAAAATTGATCAAATTATAGTTTACGGTTTAATTAACACCACTGCATATCGGAAACGAATTAGCATTAAATTGAGCCGATATCTATTTAACGGTTATCAGCTGTGTCTGCACTGTTTATTACAATGTGGGGTTATTGCGATGCCACATGTTGGCTGTGAAGCTCCTCGTGTAATAAATCTAAACTAATGTTATCATCCCTATATTCTTGCCTTCATGTTATTATATTCTTGCATTTATGTTTTTTTTTATTTAATTAATTCAATAACAATCTTGTATATTGTGTCTGAATGTTGTACAAAAAAAAATAGAGAAATAATCAATAATACGGCTAAAATATTTTACAATAAAAAAAAATATATCACAGTTTCAATTAAATAAAATAAAAATCATAATTATAAAAAAATATCAACAATAAGAACTATAATATTATAACTTCTTTATAATATATCAACTACTAGTTACTTAAAAAAATAATAAAAAAGATTTATAATAATAATTCTTAAAAACTTATCAACTGACTTCTCCCGTTCTAGATGGAGCAAGAGTGTGTCAGATTTTTACTGAATAAAACCGTTGTATTCCTTCAGTTGCTCTTTGCGGGCCACGGTTCGCAGGCTTGCGGACGGCAAACAATGGGTAGCTTACCGTCTTACCGTTCGTCCGGTCCAAGCTCAAGTCGTCGACGGCGCGTAAGTGTTTCACACGCGCCTCAAGGAAATGTCAGCAAACCGTAGGGGCCCAGCAGAGTCGAAGTCTACTGGGGCCAAGGGTTCGCTTCTGAAAGGAAAACGCGGCCCTGGTATGAAAAGCAAAGAAGGAACAGGAGTGGGTTTTTAGTCAGTAAAAGTCTGACACACCCTTCCGCTCCGCCCAAGAACATGAAATGTCATTGGATGATTTTCCCACCAAAAAAAAAACCACGGTTACTCTTTCGAAAAATCGCACATTAGCACCATTTGACCAAGAGGATATTATTATAACTAAACTGTTATTGTAATAGTACTGTTAAAATGCTATTGATAAATATGCCAAAATATTTGTCATCAAGGAAGGCGTTGGAAGGCCTCCTGCAAGGTGGACAGATGACCTGGTAAGGGTTGCGGGAATCCGATGGATGCGGGACGCACAGGACCGTTCATTGTGGCGACACTTGGGGGAGACTTATGTCCAACAGAGGACGTCTGTCGACTGAAATGATGATGATGATGATTTGTCATCATCACGGAGTTACTACATAAGTTTATTTATTATCTATTGATTTCTGCCAGCGCCCGCATGATTGAAGAAAATTATGCCAAGGGAAAGGGAACATATGCCTATTATAAAAAATATCCTATCCTCCGTTCAGGTGATTGAGCGTGAAGCATACACACACACAAACGGTTAAACAGTGGTGTTCATTAGGTCCTCAAAGGTGCAGGTGTATGACCATTGTGGTATTCCAAAATGTGGGTCAGGTTCCAAAAGAATCAAAGCATTTAATTCAAAGAAAACATTTACAGGCACTTTTGAACTGTCACGAGTCACTCAAAAAAATTATGTCAATTGCACATTCTAAAGCGTAGATCTCTCAATCATGGTGAAGAGAACTGAATGATTCAACACATGCGCTACAATCAGTGAGACATTTGAGTGAGCATGACAAACTCTCAAATTGCCATGCTCATTTATGTCAAACAAGTCCAATAGTAACCTAAAACCATAAATTGCTCCATGGTACTCACATTTAAAAACTTTGAAAAAATGCTTCTACGATGAAATAAAACAAGACTGTATAAGCGTAAACATCCTTTTAATGTTCCCACTGCTGGGACTCAGGCCTCCTCTCTCTAGGAGAGGGAATGGGCCGTAATTGACCACGCGGGCCCAGTGCGGATTGGAGAATGTCACATGTCTTTGAATTTTTCGTTCTAGGACATGCCGGTTTCCTCACGATGTTTTCCTTCACCGTTTTGAGAGCAGTGGTGATGAAATAAATTACAGATAGTAATGCGCCAGGCTGGGTTTGAACCCGCGACCTACAACTCGTAAGTCGGGGCCACAAGACAAACAAAAGACACAAACAAGACTGTAATAATATCAAATTATCAAATTTACTTCTACAATCTACACAATATAGACATAGTCTGACATGCCCTCTTGCTCCTCATAGACTGGGAGAAGCTATTTGATAATTTCCCACAAAAAAAAACAACGGTCTATCCAAAGAAAAGTGTGGTATGAACAGTGTTAATAAATTGTGTTAACGTTGAAAAAATATTTGTCCACCTGTTGCTTGTTAACCCCATTGCTCAACAATAATGGACAAAACTATGTGTGAATTGTTTTACTAGAGAAATGGAGTAGTTGTGTGTTCATTTAGAATTGGAACGGCTGGACTAATGATTTCTGCTAACGCGTTGAACTGTTGTGTAATGTATTACTATTGTTAGGTTTTGATACGTAATCAGATTATTTACTGTTTTTTTTTTTCAAGAATAATTTTTATTTTATATTCGATTATTCAGCTGGCAACACTGAAAATTATCTGTAGCTGTCCATGTAGCATAATGGCGAGTGACAGCTCTCTTGTAGAATTGGCGAGCGTTGAGGTCGGACGCACAATTTATCTCTTGCCTTATTGTAGCGACAAGGAAAATGTAACCGAGATATTTATAATACTTAACATGGTTTAAAAGAGTTTCCATGGAGTTTCAAGCATTTTCTTCTCCATAGAGAATACGCTTTGGAATGTGCATCATCATCATCATTTCAGCCGAAAGACGTCCACTGTTGGACATAGGCCTCCCCCAAGCTTCGCCACAACGACCAATCCTGTGCGTCTCGCATCCACCGCACTCCCGCGACTCTCACCAGGTCGTCGGTCCACCTTGTGGGAGGCCTTCCAACGCTGCGTTTTCCGGTGCGCGTGTGCTGCGTTTTCCGTGGAAATGTTAAAATTCCGTTGGAATGTGCAATTAGCATCATTTAACTGACTGACTTCTTGGCAATTCAAAGGTGCCTGCCTGTAAATGGTTTCTTTGATATAAATGTATTATTTTATTCTGAAGTGAGCTTGTTTTATTACACTAGGTATATTGGTGTCAAATAAAGTGTATTCTTTTATCTACAGACGGCGTTGTGTCACCGGAATATGGTGGACATCCCACCCATACGCACAAAACATTTTGGTAACATATTCACTGTGAGTAAAGCTTTTTTTGTGTAGGTGGGAAAATCATCCAATAACATCCCCCGCTCTTGGGCGGAGCGAGAGGGTGTATTAAATTGGACACAGGAGTGGGTTTTTAGTCTGTACTGACTAAAAATCCACTCCTGTTCCTTCGTTGCCTTTCATACCAGGGCCGAGTCTTCCTTTCAGAAGGAGACCCTTGGCCCCAGTAGGCTTCGACCCTGCTGGGCTCCTACGGTTGCGTCATGCGGAAGGTGAGAACGCCGTGAGGTCTTTCCAGCTACACCTCAAAGAGACTTACCGCCATAATTATGGCGTGCCCGGCATTGGGTTGCGACAGTCGTTGTAGCCATTTCACCATGAGATCCCGCCGGATCTCTGTCCGTCATGCCGCGACTTATCGCGGCAGCACTGTGAGTATAGCTAAGGAGTGGAATTCCCTGCCGGAGCCTGTGTTTCCTGATAGCTTCAAACTACGTCAAGAGTGAAAAGTTATTTCTAAACTAACGTGCTATATTGCCGACTACATCTTCGCTTACCATCAGATGAGATAGAGGTCAAACACAAGCCTATCAATGATAAAAAAAATATTTCAAAGATTAGGTCACGACTCGACTAAAAGAGTTATTAATATACATGTGGATGGAAAGGTAGAGAGATTTCATATTTCCTTTGGCCGGGAGGATGTCAAAGAAAAGGAAGTCAGTGATAGCGTGACTGCTGAAAGAATAGAATAGAAGAAAATAACGTGTTGTTTTAATCCAAAAATTGGTTTCTACATATGTATCTTAACATGTCGGCTGGTCATCATCATTTAAGCCGAAAGACGTCCACTGTTGGACATAGGCCTCCCCCAAGTGTCACCATAACGACCGGTCCTGTGCGTCTCGCATCCATCGGATTCCTGCAACCCTCAACAGGTCATCAAATTCAAAATTCAAATGTTTTTATTTCACATAGGCCTAGGCCCAACGTCAGAAGCTAGTGCACGGTTCCAAATTGGTCGTTTCCTATGGAGAAGAACCGGCAAGAAACTCCATGAAAACTCTTTAAAAAAAAAATTGTTATTCTTACAATATTTCCATATTACAGTATTAGTAGATATTATGTAAGGCCAGTGTAGACCATTCAATATTGTACTCAAAAGTACAATAAAAATAATCATAATAAAAAGTGTCGGTCTACTTTGTGGGTGGCCTTCCTTTTGTAGGTTAGTACCACAAGAAAATATCGTCCGTATGGTGTTGGTGCTCTGTCTCACTTTGCACAACATAGAAGCTGTGCGAGTTCACATGGTTGCATGGAAGCAGTACTATCTTTAATTCTTTATTGTACACAACACCATAACATAATATATGGAGATACAGACAGTTCAAGTACAAAGGCGAGCTTAACTCAGCAATGAGTTTTCTCCCAACAAACCTGTCAATACGAACTCTACTGGGCCAAGGGTCTGCTTCTGAAAGGAAGACTCGACCCTGGTATGAAAGGCAACGGAGGAACAGGAGTGGGTTTTTAGTCAGTAAAAGTCTGAGACACCCTGCCGCTCCGCCCAAAAGTGGGGCATGTCTTTGGATGACTTTCCCACCGAAAAAAAAAAATCAATACAAACTGGTAGAAGTTTGTCTTCGATAATCATAATACAGGGAAACTACTATATCTGTTGTCATGCGCTTGCTTGAAGTGATTGTGACCAGAGCTAGGCGTTCCGGGAGTATCAAGATAGATGACCAGTGCTCTGTTTCTAAATTCGCTAGTGAGACACCCAAGATTTATTATTTCGAAATATTGATCAATAGTTTCTCCAATCAACCTGCGACCTTACCAAGACGTGTTTTTTTTTTTCGTCAAGTGTGGGAAATCCTCATGGATGCCCAGGCTGCCTCACAGATGAGCCAGTCTGGGCAGCGTCAGACTCCTACTGACTAAAACCACACTCCTGCCTTACATTTAAACCACTGACATGACGTCTGTGCCCTTGTTTGATATAAACATTATTTGCTTTTGGGCAACTCCACGTGCAAGTGGCGTCAATCCAGAGCACCTTTCAGTGATCACAATAAATCCCGTCAGAATTTCAGGGTTAAGAGGCCAGCAGCCCGAAGCGATACCCAACCAACAACGACCCGTATACGCATAAAAAATCAGGAATCTCCCAGCCTTCAACACACATACAACCCACCTTCGCCCAAAATGCCGCATCAACAAATGGCCCCTCATACCAAGGCGTGTTAAAATATCAGTCTCACGAGCGAGAAAGAAGGATGGAGCTATACACCCTATATAGCTCCATCCCTTTAACAGACCAGTTTAGGTCGTTAAATGGGTAACGCTAAGTCATTGTGGTATGGCTTCTGGCCTAGTCGTATGATCTATTTAAATCAAACTATGTATTAGCAAAACCACAATTATTTGACAGGCCTTTGGTCTAGTGGTCAGTGGCCCAGACTGCTATGCCGGAGGTCGTGGGTTCGTTTCCCACCCATAACAAAAGTTTGTGTCAATGAGCTCGATCATTTGTTCTGTGTCTGAGTGTAATTTATCTATAATATGTATGTATTTAAAATATATACCTAAGTATGTTTATCAGTTGTCTAGTACTCATACCACAAGCTCTGCTCCCCCTAGCTAAGTTACAACCGTTTCGTTTCGATTCTCTTTTCGTTGATCGCCTCGAGTCGGCCACGCTTCCTATTTCTTTGTTCTGACCACATGACTGAGCGTTGAGATGACGTCAGAACAAAGGAATCGGAGGCGTGGCCGACTCGAGGCGACCAACGAAAAGAGAATCGAAACGAAATGGTTGTAATTTGGCTAGGGGGGCGGTTTACTTTGGGACTTGATGGCGTTGTGTGAAAGTTGTAGAATAAGATTATTACTATGATTATTAGATTATTTAGCAAAGTCCTCAGCCCTTTGCTTGCATCTTTGAGGACATTATGAACACCACTGATCACACTAACCCCTCTATCATACTAAGGTGAAAGTTTGTGTGTATGTTTGTTACACTTTCACACATAAACATCTAAACTTATCTGTGTGAAATACGGCACACGAGAAGACCATGTTCTGGAAGAGGAAGTAGAATACTTTTTTTCGGGAGTATGTTCCGTTGGAATAGCTTTTTACTTATCGCGGGCGAAGCCGCTGGTAGAAGCCAGTGCTGCCATAAACGCATGCCATATACTGGGCCTAAACTATATAGAAGGTTGTGTGTTTCTTTTTTTTCTTTCTTTTTTTCTATCGGCTCGAAAAGAAGTAGGCATTTACTGCCTATACCTATCAGGCCTATATAGAAGCTTGTTTTTTTTTTATTATGTTAAAATTTTTGTTAGTTTATTTTTCTTTTCCATCGACTCGAAAAAAAGAAGACGAATATAACACTTTTTTTTCATTTTACTTCCGAATTTAATTTCCATACTTTACCGCCACCTCTGCCCTCCCCATCAACCCAGTTACCATCACTTGTTATGTTCCCTCCCGCATTTCGCGGAACTTCCCATTACGTCTCTCTATAACTTCACACGGCGACAATTCGGTAATACCGAACATCCAACCAAAGATTATTGTGACAGATACGATTCTTTACGTAGAAATTCATCGAGTAACACCTCCTGTTGTGAGTGGAGTATGAGGATCGAGTGTCAGATTTTAACTGACATAAACCCATAGCGTGTAACCCACTCACAAGTTGACAGACACACTCAGACCTCCATCGATGAGACCCAGGGCATCGGGAGTCGCGTGCCGTCAGTTGAGACTGGTCATCTCTTAGCTGCCATTGGCTTAATTTAATTTCTATTATTTAATTCGTTTTTTTTTTAATTATTATTACTTATCTACATTGTGCTTACATATTAGAAGCGACAAAAAATATGTAACCAAGATGTAACTCATAATATGATTTAAAAGAGTGTCCATGGAGTTTCTTGCACGTTCTTCTCCATAGAGATCTACGCTTTGGAACGTGCAATTTGGCTTCACTTGTTTTTTTTTTTGACTGACCGACATTTTGACAATTCAAAAGTGCCTGTAATTGGTCTATTTGAAGTTTCTGATTCATGATTTCTGATTTCGCATGACAATTTCCAGCCATCGTGGGTACTAGCTTATGCACGGCGAGTAATCGCTCGTCGTACTGCCATCCGGTAAGGACCAAGCTATGGTCCACGGCACGTTGTGTTCCACACGTGCCTCAAAGAGATGTCAGGGAAATTGACAGGGCCAGTCGAGGCCGACGACTCCGGACACAATTCTGTCAGAATTTCCATGGTTACACTTTAAATAAAAATGATTGATTTTACAATATTTCCATTTTAAAATAATAATAAGTATATGAGGACAGTGTAGAGCAGTCAAAATTACATGTAACCTATAATTCTAGTCTATTCTATATATATGCTTTAAAAGTTTTTTTTTCTTAAAAGATGCTCGGCTTCTGTAGAGTAGCTCAACAGAAGAAGCCTCAGGAAGGATCTGGTATTCAATTTTATTAATTTAATTTAACAAACACAAAGTCGCAGAATTTGCCAGGGAAAGCAATTAGTGCAGTGTGATACGGCTATTTCAAAATTATAAATTTCAAATTGGATGATAGGATCGAAAGACCGTCTCGCCAATTAAAAAATGAGTCTTCAAATAAATCTTTTATAATAATTTCAGCATTATTTAAAAAGAGATTCCCCTTTTCAACTCCCATAAAGGTTGAATTTCCAAAAATTCTTGGTCAATGGTGGCCTAGTGGTAACGGCCCTGACTTACGAGTGTACATCGTGGATTCAAACCCAGAGATACGATTTACTTTGTGTAATTTATTTTAACGTAACTGCTCTCAAAACGGTGAAGAAAAACATCGTTAGGAAACCGGAGGAGGCCGGAGTCCCAGCAGTGGGAAAATTATAAGGCTGATTATGCTTTGCTTCTGCTAAAACGTTTCATCATCATCATTTCATGCGAAAGACGTGCATTGCTGGATACAAGTGTCCCCCAAGTGTGTTCCTCCAAGCGTCTTCCCCCAAGTGAGTTTCCCCAAGTGTTTCCCCCAAGTGTGTTACCCCAAGTGTCGCAATAACGACCAGTCCTGTGTGTCTCGCATTTATTGGATGCCTGCAACGTTCACCAGGGGTCATCGCTACACCTTGTGGGAGACCTTCCAATGCTGCGTCCCCCAAGTGTGTTCCCCCAAGTGTGTTTTTGAAAGTGTGTTCCCCCAAGTGCGTTCCCCAAGTGTCGCAATAACGACCAGTCCTGTGTGTCTCGCATCCATTGGATGCCCGCGACCCTCACCAGAGGTCAACGCTACACCTTATGGGAAGCCTTCCAACGCTGCGTCTTCCGCCACCCTAGAACCTTTCGTCTCCATCGATCATCTGTTCTGCGAGCAATGACTCCTGCCCACTTCCACTTAAGTTTGGCGATTCTTCGGACCACGTCAATAACCTTAGTTCTGCTGCGGATATCTTAATTTTTGATGCGATCAGGCAAGAAAACTCCGAGCATAGCCTTTTTCAATGACGTTAAAGTAAAAATAAAGTATAAACTTTAAGGGTATAAAAATGAATAGAAGCGACACATCTATATTAATGTTTGCTTAATGTTAAGACGGAGTCTGTGTTTCCTGATAGCTACAACCAAGGGGTCTTTAAGTCAAGTGTGTGAGTCTAAGCAAGCGTGCTCCATCTTCGGCCACATCATCGCTTACATCAGGTGAGATAGTGGTCAAACGCGAGCCTATAAATAACAAAAGAAGTCTAACAAGAAAAAATATGTATACAAACCAATCTATACATTTTACTAATCTATGACGTGCCGTATCGAACGAAAACCATTTCCCGTGACGGGAATGAAGTGAAGAAAATGTAGTCTCCTCTGTATCGCCGATATCGGAAACAAATGAGTTTAGTTAGTACGCCGACGCTGGCTCTGGGTTAGGGCTGCGCTGAAATTGAACGACGTAAAGGGATTTCAGGGCTGTGCTATCTGATTTTGGGCGTATTTGAATATGTTGATGTGTGAGAAGAGTAGATCTGACATTGTATTTTTTTGGATAAAATATTAGGTTGAAAATAAAGAATAGATATAGGCGTAACTCGTGGAGGGTTTCGTGGCTAAATAGAAACTGCTAAATAGAAGCATCGGTCAGTCGCAAAGCAACACTTGCTGGAGTGGTTTGTAAGTAGGAGACCATAATATATATTACATACCGAAACCCTCAAAAACTATAATAAGCCGTTGAAATCAACTGTTACCTGTTCAGAGTTTGTTTTGGTATTTCTTCTCAAGGTGGTCAGCTAGGAAACACCGGACTCATCTAGTTTAAACTGACGAAAATATTGACGTGTAGAAGTGTTTTAAAAACCTATTTGCAAAATAAATATCATTTACTAAGACCGTTGACAATCTTGCCGGTAGTAAGAAACCAATAAATCTATAACTGTAAAGTTTGGCGAGTCAAAAACTTATTTTTAAGTAAAATTGAAATTTTAAAACAATAAAACAAAAGGTCTGACAAACAGTCTTGGCAATTCGTATCGTGTTACGTAAATATTTACTACAGTCCAGTGCCTGGGGCTTTTCGCCTCGGATTATTGTTACTGTGGATGAACCTTCACCAGGTCAACGGTCCACACGATTTTTTGGGTTCCGTACTTCTAAAGGAAAAAAAAGAACCCTTATATGATCATTTTGTTGTCCGTCTGTCTGTCGGTCTGTCAAGGTCTTTTATCTCGGGAACGCGTGGAGATATCGAGTTGAAATTAAAACTATATACTCAAGTCTGCGATTCCTTGAAGCTGTGATAAAATCAAACGTCTGAGTTAACGACAAAAAAACGTATATTTCGACACTCTCAAAGGAATTAAAATCCATTCACACTTCTCGTTGACCTAGAATCCTGAAATTTAGCATGAAGCTAGGTCTTTTAGCACAAATATAGGAAAAAATCTGAAAACTAAAAATTTGTAGTTACGTCACAAAAAAAAAAAACAATTTTTGCGATTCGAAAAAATCTTCGTAACTCAATTCGGCAATTGAACTGTTTTCATAGTTAAGTTTGTACGGAACCCTCAGCGCGCGAGTCCGACTCGCACTTGCCTGGTTAATATTTATATAATTAGCAAAATTTATCATAATAAATCGTAACTAACATATCGTAATCCGAGGTATTAATGATTTTAACGCCTCAGGCCCGTGCTTGGGGAGTAGTCCAGTGGCATATATTCAATATCCACTACTTTTCGTACTACTTTTTTTTTAGTTTATGTTTATGTTATGCTACGTTTTTGATGTACAATAAAGTTTATTCTATTCTTCTTACTATATTCATTCCTTATCAATATTAACAGATATGAAGGGATAGTGTAAACCACTTAACATAGTATCAATTAAGTAAAATAAAAACACATATATACCGGTGTATTACGGCATATACGGATATAGTACTGGACACATATAAAAATGTAAATAAATGTTAATTTTCATTGCACTGGGAAGAAATTTGAAAGCTAATCAATTTTAACGATTACTTAAAAGGGTTGCAAACGACCGCAGCTGCTCAAATGGTTTATTGTTCCACAAAATGGCGGGTGTCAGCTGTTATTGTTTTTTGTATTTTCATGGTTCATTTCGGTTTGTTGTTAAAAGATGTTTGTTTTACAAAAGAACTGTTTTTTATAATAAACTAGCTTTTGCCCGCGGCTTCGCCCGCATACATAAAATATAGCTTAAATCACTGATTAATAAAGCAGCTTTCTATCGGTGAAAAAATTTTCAAAATCCAGTACTCTCAGAGATTATCTCCTACAAACAAAAAAAAAACATAAAAACAAAAAAAAAACTTTAAGTACCTCTCTAAAATACAATATATAATGCACTTTATAGTGTAGATTCAAATACACATATAAGAAACTTAAATATAAACTAAACTAAGTATTTATACTTAACCTAACTATGTACATATAATACAAAAACACAAAATTCACCCATGCGTCGAAGTACTCCTCCACATCTTACTTACGGCCATAATTATGGCGTGCCCAGCACTGGGTTGCGACAGTCGCTGTCACCATTCCACCATGAGATCCTGCCGGAACTTTGTCCGCCATGCCGCGACTTGGCGTGGCAGCGGAGTTTCACCCCGGCGTTGCATCTCCATGCGCAGATCGTGCTTGTGTGCAAGGACTGTTGCCTCCAAATCCCACGGTGGTAGGCCAGCAAGAAAGCTCGCCGCTTCGCGGGAAATCGTGCGGTATCCCCGCACCATCCGGATGGCCATGACCTCAGGATGGCTTGCGGTCAGCTTGGCCGCCGGTCGTTTTCGTAGCGAAGGCGCCCATACCGGCGCCCCATAAAGGGCCATGGACCGAACGATTCCTGCATAGAACCTCCGGCAGGAGGCGTCTGGACCCCGTAGGCTGGGCAGGAGCCGCTTGAGGGCAGCCCCAGTCCGATCCAGTTTCGGAGCCAGACGTCGGAAATGCTCCTCGAATTTCCAACCCTACACCACTGCGTTTGAATCTGCCAGCTAAAAATGTGTATCTTTCACACATTTTTTTGCTTCTACTAAAACAACGCTAAAAAAAAACAAACATCGGTTTTTGAAATAAGTATTACTTTTGCCAATACATCTAAATCTATTCAGATCAATATCCATTCAATCAATCTTATCCTTTGCCGATGTCAGGATCTGTCGAAGGTAAATACCATTAAATCTGAATTTGTAATGTTGAATTAAAATCAGTTTGAACCCTTGTTTCACTTGAAACTGCTGGTAGAACAGACAATCTGCAAGTTCAACAATTAGCAAATGGATGTGAATAATATGGAGGAATGTCTTCACAAGTTTCAGTGTTGACATTTTGAAACGAAATTAGGATAGTTAAGAAATTCAAACACATGGAGTATTGAAGTTACAATCAAATATCAGTTCTACACACTAAGTCTGAATTTTATGACGTAAGCATAAGCATAGCATAAGCATAATCAGCCTTTTAATGTTCCCACTGCTGGGACTCAGGCCTCCTCTCTAGAAGAGGCAACGGGCCACGCGGGCCCAGTGCGGGTTGTAGAATGTCACAATGTCTTCGAATTTTTTGGTTTTAGGACACGCCGGTTTCCTCACGATGTTTTCCTTCACTGTTTTGAGAACAGTGGTGTTGAAATAAATTACAGAAAGTAATGCGCCTGGCTGAGTTTGAACCCGCGACCTACAACTCGTAAGTTGGGGTCGTTACCACTCGGCCACCACTGCTCAGTCTGACGTAGTTGAAAAATATTGTTCAAACCACAGTAATGTTACAAGGTGAAAGTTTTTTTAAATATGTACGTTTATTACTCCTTTAAACTCAAATAGCTGAACGGATTTGGGTAAAAACTGGCACGCGGGTTGACCATAACCTATAATATGACAAAGCATATTTTTTCCCTGGAGTATGTTTGGGATAATTTTCGGCTTCGAGAAGTTAGTACACATGTTTACGAAAAACGTGGAATATGTGTATAAAGTTTGAATGTTGAACTTTAGCTTGTAATTTTTTACCTTTAGGTACATAAAATTTGATGCATGTATGTGTGTCCTGCCCATCCTCTAGGTTAGGATGGGCAGGACACGTATTCACATACGGTGTTCAGACCTGGTCACTGACCGCATTGTAAAAAAATCTTTTTGTGGTTTGCCAGAGAGCTATGGAGCGCAGCATTCTGGGTGTCAAAAGAACAGAGCGAATGCGGAATAACAGCCTGTGCTACAAAACGTTCATAGTAGACGTAGGCAAACAGGATGCCAGGGTCAAATTGGATTGGGTGGGACACATCAGCGGCATGCAAAGTAACCGTGAGCAAGTGACGTCACGTAGTGGGTTCCTGCAGAAGGATAGCGCCATCGAGACCAGCCCAGAAAGAGGTGGCGAGAAGATCTAGATGCTTACCACGAGGACTGATTTGAGACAGTCATCACCATCATAATTCCAACTGAAACATGCCCACTATTGGACATAGGCCTCCGTCAAGTGTCACCACAATGAACGGTCCTGTGCGTCTCGCATGCATCGGATTACGATCGGAGGAGAACGTCTGGAAGGACTAACAGGAAGCTTTTTCCCAGCAGTGGGACAGTAAGCGCTTTTGACTCTAAATTCTTCATTCAGAAACTGAGGCTACATTGTCGTGTGCTCACGTTCTGTATTTACACCCTCAAATGCATTAAACGTGTTTCAAATTGATAGAACATTTTACGACATATTCAACCAGTTAAAATCTATCTCAATAGCTTACAATACAAAGTTATTCGCCGCAAACCTCTGATACGGTAACTTATACATATAGGGACTTCCATACTACATGTGTAGCTAGTTAAGGGTAGATCATAACATGAAACTTGGGGCGATTTATCATAAAACGCCGTACGCACGTGGGGCGCGCTTTGCTATGTATGATCTAGGAGCCTTCGGTCATACAGTCAGCGGAAATAAATAAAAAATAAGTGTGGCACTCGGGGACTGCCGCGGTAAAGCTATTGCATAGCATTTTTTATCAACTTGTGCAATTATAATTATTTATTTATGCAGTATTTCTTTTTCTTTGCTATTAATTCAAGTTACACTTTTTGAGCGTGGTGACCGATAAGAAAACAATTTTTTTTCTTTTATTAAATAAATAAACGAGCTTCGTAGAGTCGTACAATACGGCTAGTTGCACGCACACAAACAATACGGCCAGTTGCACGCACACAAACACCCTTCAAGCCACACCTCCGTGCCCGTCGGAGTGGGGAGCGTGTTACGGAATTTCTGGATTCGGTCCCCGCGCTCAAGGCCCTCGATAGTAGCTATGCAATAGCTTAATAAATCAACTTGAAATTTGCTAGGAATCTGTTTTTTTAGTACCAAGAAGAAATTCTTGAAGAATTGATAATTAGCATAACGATTGTCACAGGTACTGTCATTCATGAGCTAGAACTGATGACCGTACTTTACCAACAAAAATGAAAAAAACACTTTTAAAAGAAATCTGTTTCACAACGTTGGTGCACCGTACGCTGCACTGTGTCGACAAAGGCGACGTTTCTTCCGCTTGAATTCGGTGCAGGAACCTCCCGAAGTAAATTCTTCCTTCCGCATGACGCAGGTCAGACCTGCCGTGACGTCTCTCCAGCCATAACTCTATCAAAAAACCAAAAATGATTCCTTAGCGCATGTCAGGATTAACTGACATGCGCTAAGAACTTGACAAAACATTAATACACATTTTTTTGTATGCTTCTTAGGTTGTCATTTTAGCCTAAGAAAACTTGACATCTAGTTGTTTCAATCGGTATTTTTAGTCACATTGTCTAAACTCCAATCTCGCTACTTTAGTGATTCCAAACTTTTTTAACGGCGACCATTTTGTTGTTAACAGGGACCAGAAATCAAGAAGAGAACAAAAAAAAAACCTATCGTACATTCAAAAGATGGAGAACACCTATTCTTTAAAATCAAAAGAAACGAGCATTTCCATAGAAAACACAACATTTCTGATTCACATCAAAGTAACTTTTCAATAGAAATGTATGGAATATTTATTTCAGACCTTTCGTGGTCCATATTTTGGCTCTTCCGTGATCCATGAACCACAAATTGGGAACCACTGCGCTACATAAAGCTTTCGACCCAACTCATACACAATGAGAGTGAACGTGAATAGCCGTGTTGATCTAACGATAGCCCGCTAATCGCTCCCACACGGACCACCGCCTAACTAGGTCATCGATTTAGCGGTTAACGCCTCATAATAATTCACGTATTCAAGCCCACTGATTGGTCGGCCGCTCCATGCATGGGATGAGATGGCTGAAATTGGCATTCTTTGTAATGGTGTATAAGCTATGGGGTGTTATAAAAGAGTAGGTGTAATTAGTTCATTCATTACCGCTTTTTGGGTTAAATATGTTGGTTGTTTGTATGTTTATACTAATGACTAAGGCCTTTTATAATTGTGTTACATTTTTCGTCTTTGTGTGAGTTGAGTTTTAATTGTTGCTATTAATTTGGGTTCCAAGGTTACCGACGTAATCCGAAGAATCGTCGGTACGTTACGTTGCTCACAGAACAAATGATCGATGGGGCCGAAAGGTTTTGGAGTAGCGAAGACGCAACGTTGGAATGTCTCCTACAGGCTGGACCAATGATCTGGCAAGGATTGCGGGAATCCAATGGATGCGAGCCGCTCAGAACCACTCGTTGTGGCGACACTTTATGTGCAATTCCAGCACCAGTTTGTTTGTCCTAATCCTTTCTGCCGCGTAACTGTGAAGGAGTAACAAACATACACACTAACAAAAACTTCGCCTCTAAGACAAGAAAACAAATAATAATAATAATAAAACCGCTATAATAATAATAATAATTTTTATATTTTTAAATGATTTTTTTTATTTATTTTTTTATTGAAATATTTAAAAATATAATTTATATGTTTAAAGTAGTGAATTAACAATAATAATAATAATAACCCCATCGCCGTATCTCTACGTTGACGTCGTGGTGACTTGCGTGCTCCAATATACCCTAGGTCTGTATCGGTAAAGTTTGCTTTGCCGTAATATGCCTAGGGTGAGGGGCCAGACTAAGAGAGATACAATCCGCAGTGCAGTTTTGTGGCGAACTGTTGGGCATTAGCGACTCCACGGACCCGATCTCCCGGGAAAATTCTTGTTCTTCATCTCCGGCTTGCCTTTATTGGCCGGCCGTAGTGAACACTGACGAGGAACAGAGCTCCCACCTCTCTCTTGCCTTTATTGGCTGGCTTGAGTGGAGATTCGCAAGAGCAAACGTGCTCGGGAGAAGGATGTATAATCCAGTAAGGTGCTGGTAGGGATCTTGACCGTACTTCCGGGATTGTCCTGATAGCCGTGGTATACCTCTCCACTCCTTAAGCACCTCAGGATATGTTGCCCTTTTGTTGCTACGTCACTTCGTGCTAGCGATCGTTTATGGGGGCCCATTTATTGAGTGTGCAAGTCACCCCCTGCCTTTTGTCGATGGATATTAAAAACATTGTTTAGGCAGGGGCCATAGTCTTAACATATTTCCTGGTAACCAGTCCACTTAAGACTCCAAAAACCATAGCCTTATATCTTAGTTTTCCATACGTCGCAATAGTTTCCCACCAACCAAGGGTTGTCCTTGGATACACTAACATAGTGCGTACAGGGATAATCACCGGTTCGTACCACTTTCCATTAAAAGCGTCTAAAAGGGCCTCTGCGAGTTGGTTTCGGCTCCTCGTACGCCTTCCAAAGATCCAGGACCTTAGGGTGCTGAGATAAATAAATGTATAATAATAATAAAACCGCTATAATAATAATAATAATCACTTTGTACTGGGATCGGCCCATCATCACTGACAGGACTATTGTAGCCAATAAGCCTGTTATAGTGGTGGTGGACCGAAGCGAGAGGCGTGCAATGATTGTTGACATTTCTGTTCCACATGACGAGAACCTCGTGAAAGCCGAGAAAGATAAACAAATTAAGTATATTGACTTGGCTCGCGAGGTTGTCGACATGTGGGATGTGGACTCGGCGATTATTGTACCGATAGTCGTGTCGGGCAATGACTTAATAGCCAAGAGCCTCGACCAACACCTTAGGAGGCTCGCGTTAGGCGGCTGGATCAAGGGCTTGATTCAGAAAGCGGTACTCCTGGACACGGCTCGTATTGTTAGGAGGTTCCTTTCTCTGGAGCCCTGACCGCCGGTAGCTTGGACCATGTTCCCGATACCGGTGGGATACTATTTTTTATATTTACTAGCTGAGCCGGCAAACGTTGTTCTGCCATATAAATAAAAAAAAAAAAAAAAAAAAAAAAATAGATGTTGGCCGATTCTCAGACCTACTCAATATGCTCACAAAATTTCATGAGAATCGGTCGAGCCGTTTCGGAGGAGTTCAAGTTCGAACACCGTGACACGAGAATTTTATATATTAGATTTTATTTATTTATTTATTCATTTCATCAACAAATTTACATTTGTGTCGAATGGTTGAAAATTTTACAATATAATAAAACATTCAAAAACCACAATACTAATAATTAAAAAAAATTAAAATCAATTTATATAGACATGCTGGTACAGGAACTTGCCAGGTAAATAAATAAAAATACATTCCACATTATTTGTCATCACATTAATATCATACTTTAAATAGTTACAATAATAAAAAAGCTAAATGTCAATAAAATGTAAATAATGTCAATAAAATATAAATAATGTCAATACAGTGTGAATAATGTCAATAAAATGTAAATAATGTCAAAAAAAAAAATAGCAAAAAATAATATAATGTCAATAAAATTCTAGTAATGTAATATCAATAAAATCCATTATGATATAATGTCATGACAAAATGTCGAATATAAGTACACATAGTTGAAGTCAATAAAAATATAACAACATAAAGAATTAGTTTAACTATTACTATTTGGTACAATCATTGAGAAATTCTTCTATGCTGTAATAACATTTCTCCAACAACAATGACTTTAATTTTCTCTTGAATTCGTTTGAATTCATAGCGTTTTTAAATTCTACAGGCAGTTTATTATATATATTTACTGACTGCACTCTTGAGGCATGTTTAACGACATTAAGCTTAGGCTGTATGAGATTAGGTAGATCCTTTCTTCGCGTTTTTATTCTGATATGTCTCTGTTCTTCTGTCTCAAATTTATGAAGATTTTTAACAAAATGACTAAGCAAGACCAGAATATATATGCATGGTACTGTGAGAATTTGCAGTTTTCTGAAGTGATCTCTACAAGATTCAGTTTGTTCAATGCGAAGCATAGCCCTCATGGCTCTTTTTTGCATAACGAAAGCAGCATTAATGTTGTATTGGTAGCTATTGCCCCAGAACTTTATGCTATACCTAAGCCTAGACTCTATGAGGGCAAAATATACCATTCTGAGGTGTGCAATGGTTAATTCATCCCTAAGACTCCTGAGAGCATAGCAAGCACTACTCATAGTGTTAGTGACCACTTCCAATTCCTTCTTCCAATTTAAAACTGCATCTATTTGTACTCCCAAAAATTTAACATTGTCAACAATATCTAATTTATTTCCTAAGAAATGTACGTTGACGGTGACGTGGTTTTTTACGGTCGATTTAAATAATAAACATTGCGTCTTTTTTACATTTAGTTTTAGATCGTTCATAGTGAACCATTTTTCAAGAGCACATAAAATAAAATTAATTTTCCTTTCTAAGTTTTTTATATTGTCGCTAGCTATAATAGCACTTGTGTCGTCAGCAAAAACTACGAGTTTAGTGTCATCTGAGATATTTTTCATATAAGCTATGAGATCGTTTATAAATATTATAAAGAAAACAGGGCCCAGAACAGAACCTTGTGGTACACCTTTATTTATAACAACTGTATCCGATTTGTATATCTGTTCATGCCCATCTTCTTGAACCGTCTTAATTTCGACATATTGCGTTCTATTACGTAAGTAAGATCGAAATAGATTCAGCACATTTCCTCTAATGCCATAGAATTCCAACTTATCCAGAAGAATACAATGATCGACTGTATCGAACGCAGAACTCAAGTCAAGGAAAAATATTAAAGACCCGCTACCTTTAGTTTAGCATTCAACGCTTATTTTTAAATGTTTTATTTTTGAAATATTTAAAAATGTAAACTATATGTTTATGTTAATGAAATAAAGAAAATAATAATATTTTTTTATATTTTTAAATGTTTTTATTTTATTATTTTTTTTATTGAAATATTTAAATATAATTTATATGTTTAAAGTAGTGAATTAACAATAATAATAATAATATTCCACAACTTTCACACAACGCCGTCTAGTCCCATGCTAAGCAGTGCATGTGTTACGGGTACTAGACAATTGATAAACATACTTATATATTTCTAAATACATACTTATATAGATAAATTACACCCAGACACAGAACAAATGATCATGCTCATCACACAAACATTTATCCTGGGTGGGAATCGAACCCACGACCTCCGGCATAGCAGTCAGGGCCACTAACCACTAGACCAACAGGCCAGTCATTAGTTTGCACTAAACCACAGACGAGACATGCATTTGTACATAGATTTTATTTTATTTTTTAGGGCATTTTTTGTACAACAAGCTCAACAAATTATTAGATACATAAAGCGTAAATTATATTAAATGTAGTACATTGATTTCGGAGTATCTACTGAATCATAATTACACAGACACAGTTAAACTATTGGAAGATTTAGTATGATTGTAGGTTTAGTTTGTAAGTTGTTATTCTGTAATTTCTGTTTACATGCACCCGTAGTGATAATCTTGTAAGTGATGACCCGAAACACAGGTTTTATAAACCTAGCTCGGGCAAGTCACTAACTATACATAATTCTAGATTAATAAAGTCAATTTTCCTTTAGTTCTTAAATATTATGTTAATTATAGTTGTTCCTTGGGCACTAGCTAGAACTTGACCTTATCACACTGAACAACGTAGACAAAGGTGTAGGCTTATTGAGATTTATAAAATACTCACAGAATACTACGATATGCCCAGCCTTCAAGACCTTTACACACTGAATGCCAAGAAACATTTACGAAGACATTCCTTCAAGTTATGGGCAAATGCATCCAAAAAGAAGCATTTGAAGCAATTTCTTCCTAACCGAGTTGTAACGGCATGGAACAGGCTCCCGGAAAGTGTTGTGAAAGCTCCCACATTGAACTGCTTTAAAAATCGGTTGGACAGACTAAACATCTCCAAAGTGTATGAAACTCACGCATCAGCTAATAGCTGCTAGTGTGTCTTCATCATCATCATTTCAGCCGAAAGACGTCCACTGCTGGACATAAGCCTCTCCCAAGTGTCGCCACAATGAACGGTCCTGTGCGTCTCGCATCCATCGGACTCCCGCAACCGTTACCAAGTCATCGGTCCACCTTGTAGGAGGCCTTCCAACGCTACGTCTTCCGGTACGTGGTCGCCATTCCAGAACCTTTCCCCATTGGCCCCAACGGCCATCTGTTCTGCGAGCAATGTGCCCTGCCCATTGCCACTTTAGTTTGGCGATTCTTCGTGCTATGTCGGTAACCTTAAAGTCACCCAAAGGGCAATGGAAAGGGCTATGCTCGGAGTTTCCTTGCGTGATCGAATCAGGAATGAGGATATCCGCAGGAGAACCAAGGTTACCGACATAGTGTGTCTTACCAAATAATAATAACTAGCATAATTATTTGTTTAAGATTTATTTGTGGCTGTTACATGTAACTATTTGGTGTAAAAGATGAAATAATGAAAGAAAGATTAGTGTGACTACTATATTTCAGCTAAAAATAAGCGGTTGTGCTATTGCTCCACCATTACCTACAACTCCTTACACACTCGATAAACGGTTGAAAACATAATCTATCACCATTGCAATGTCGCCACCCTAACCCAACCCAAACCCGACTAATATTAAATGGCCCGAAAGTTGAATGGTCTATTTTGACGTTTTGCGTTCTCATTCGGCCATTTCTTCGGCTTTGTACCGCTTTAAATGACCGAGTTTAGGCTTGTTTTTTGTCCGACGTTATGATCGTCGGGCTAATTCTTGGGGCCTCTCTCAAGCCGACCGCTCGTGGGATATATTAGGGTTGGCTCGAATTCACTCGTTCATAAATAAGGGGTGTCGGTTAGCGGTTTCATTTGTTTTTGTGATGAGTTTACTCATTGAGTTAGTGGGTAATGTTTCTGTGTGATTGTTTGTTTTGAAGAGGATAAATGGTTAAATAGATAGATCGTACTAGTATTATGAAGGCGAAATTTGCTGCGTGTATGTCTATGTCTGTTCTTCCTTCACGCTCGAACAGCTGAATGGACCCGTATAAAATTTGACGCACGGGTAGACCATGTCCTGGAATCAGACAAATATTAAGTATGTTCCCACTGCTGGGACCTCCAGACACCAGGCCTGGCCTCCTCTCTAGGAGAGGGAATGGGCCGTAATCCACCACGCGGGCCCAATGTGGATTGGTGGATGTCACAGTCATGTCTTCGAATTTTTGTTTCCAGGACATGCCGGTTTCCTCACGATGTTTTCCTTCACTGTTTTGAGCCCCAGTGGTGATGAAAATAAATTACACAAAGTAATGCGCCTGGGTTTGAACCCGCGACCTCCAACTCATAAATCTTTTCGGATTTTGAACTTTTTATCCCGGGGGTATGTTTCCTTGGGATTATTTTGTACTTTCACGCGAGCGAAGCCACTGGCTGCAGTTAGTTGAGTCATGATAGTGAAACCATGATAACGCCTGTTTGTGCATTGATTGTTAGCGTCTTATCAGAAATAATAATAATTATATTTTAGCTGTCTTCAAAGCTAGAGTGAACAGGCTCTTAATAAACTAGTGCGCCTCACCATAAACGATTGCATCGCTGCTTACCATCAGGTGGGATTGCAGTCAAGCACTTGTTTATGTCAAATAAAGAAAAAGTGCCGACTCGGGGAAGCATTGCTTAACCTGGATAACTGACCATTGCAGCTGTTATTATTTAGCCACTCCCGAGCTCCTCTAAAAAACATATCATAGCATAAGCACAATCAGCCTTACAATGTTCCCACTGCTGGGACTCAGGCATCCTCTCTAGGACAGGGAATGGGGTATTTTACTCTACATGCGAAAAAATCTAAAAATATATTATTACCAACTGCATTTTACCTAAGCAAGATAGCTTGCAAGTGTTGGTTTTTGTTCATAAAATAACAAAATAAATTTTAAAATTCTATTCAAAGTTTTCTGTTTTTATTATCTGTTCTTTATCACCTTGAAATAGTAGCCAACATGTTATTACGTCATTCGGCTGTGTAAAATAAAGTGACAGCTGTCAACTGATCGGCCATACTGAGCGCATTTGTTTACACAGCCAACTGACGTCACGACCGCAAAGTAAATATGGCGTCCACTGTTTTCTACATTTTCGTCAAATACGCGCGAAATTTGAAAATGTTAATTTAAAATGCATTTTTAGGGTAATTAGCGACTGAATAAAAAATTTGTGTTTTTTTTTGTGGTTTATTAGCACTATAGAATCTAATTGAGACACTTCAAAAATGAGTGTAATACCCTAATATTATATTAAGGTGTACCCGACGTACGGCGAGTATCCACCCTTACGTTGTTGAAACTTCAACGGTCCGGACTAAGCGTTTCGCTTCGTCGTTTATACCGCGTACATCGTAGGACTGGAACAATTTGCCTGCTGCGGTCTTCCCGTCCAACTATAATTTAGGTGCCTTCAAGGCTAGAGTGAATAGGCTCTTAATAAACTAGTGCGCCTCACCATCAATGATTGCATTACTGCTTACCATCAGGTGGGGTCGCAGTCAAGCACTGGTTTATATCAATAAAAAAAAAAATGAAAAAAAAAAGTGTGACAGATGTTTCGAGTAAAAGAAATTGGTGCCTATTTAGTGGTAACAATCCGGGTAAAGCAACTTAGATTTTTTAAGCAATAAAGACCCCTACGCACGTAATGCTTATCGCTATCTGTACCGACAACAGATTTCACTCCACTAAGTCCTAAGTGAGCTTAAATCGTAAGAGTTACGTAAGTCGGCACTCAGTAGGTACATTTCGTCGGCAAGTCCGCAGCACCTAAGTAGGCTATGAATACATCCCACGCTTCATTTAACGCCGAGTCGACTTCAGCTGAAAATATCTTGTTTTGTCACGAAATATTCACAGCATCCATATTTGTATTAACTTTGAGATAAGCTGAATACAGTATTTACTTGCCAAAAGGTTTAAGTTGGGACAATGATTGAAAAATGCAAAATATTTTCAGTATTAATTTTTTTGTTAATAATAAAAAATGCTCTATATGAGTGAGTAGCATGTGCCGGCTTCGGTCGCATTTAAGTAGGTTTCTCTGGGGTGAATTTTGGAAAATTCTCTCTTAGTGCTCGCCTACGTCATAAAAACAAACCTTGTGCCATATTTCACAGTCTTAGTACTAGTAGATTTGGCTGTGCCTTCGTCAGTCAGTTTCTCCTTTTATATATATGTGGACTAATGAATCTTCACAAATACAGGTATATATTATACTAGCTTTTGCCCGCGGCTTCACCCGCGTACATAAAATATAGCCTATGTGTCTCAGGACCAGTAGCATAGCATAGAGGGCCTTATAATGTTCCCACTGTTGGGACTCAGGTCTCCTCTCTAGGAGAGGGAATGGGCCGTAATCCACCACGCGGGCCCAGTGCGGGTTGGTGGATGTCACATGTCTTCGAATTTTTGGTTCTAGGACATGCCGGTTTCCTCACACCAGGACCAGTACTTTCAGAGATTACCTCCTACAAACAAAAAATAAACTTTACCTCTTGGTAATATTAGTGTAGATAAGTAGTTTATATTTAAGAATGGCTTGCTAGCAATAGCAATTATTCCTTGCCTGCAAAGGGTGCAAAACGGTATACTCAGGAAAATTAAAAATACTCCATGGTTTACGAGGAACGACGAAATCCATGAATACCTAAGTGCTGCAACAGTGTCTTCAGAAATAGAGTATTGTAAAAGGCAACATACAGAGCGTCTTGCCTGCCACCCCAATCCGCGTGCCTCTGGATTGCTTAATCCTGCCAATGAGGTTACAAGGTTGAAAAGAAACCACGTGCTTTTACAAAAGTGTGTAGGGCGCTGGCTCCCATTTCTGCGAATGACAGGGTTTCACGCAACTCATTTGTTTATAGTATGGCGACATATTGCTAATAAATTAAACAAAAAAAAAGAATACTTAGAATGCTTCTTTAGCACCCCTTTTTTCTGGAGTGGCAAATCATCAAACAACATTTTCCCCCTCTGGTTGAAGCAAGAGGGAGTGTCAGACTTTTACTGACCCGTGTTCCTTCAGTCTTTTGACCCTTTGTGTTGCTTCGCGGTGAATCTTTCGAAGAAGCCAGCAGCCGAGGTAGGCATCACTCTATACATAACTCTCATATCGATAATAGTATATACGAAAATACCTTAGTAATGCCGTTCATTGTAAAATAAAATATTCTGTACCTAAACAAGTGCGTAGATATTCTGTCAATCATGAGATTGGAGACTCCTTGTTATTAAAGAAACTCTAAAATATGAAATCATGTTTATGTCTCTACTAAGTTTGGGTAGATGGCTCACAGCAGTCACGCTCATCCCGCCACGAATTCAAACTCCAACACACCTGCTAAAAGAAGTGAAACTGATTGCAGACAGGCATACTAAAAAAAAATGTTTCTTGAAGAGGCAAATCCATTGCTGTCACTCAGGCTCTAATCCAGCCTCCAGACTCATAATTATTAAGAAATTCCAGATGCTAAAACCCAATCCACTTTGAGACCTTCGGGAGATGAACCCAGGCTGAGTGTAAACGCTTTCAACTATTGCCCAACACTCTTTTATTTCTTGAATATAACTACAAAATAAACCTTCTGAAACAAATTATACATGTCTTCTCACCAGTTGACCTTGCAAAGTCTAGGAGAATAAACAGAATATCTTATTTTGAGTCAGGAAACACGAAGACTTTAAGACATATTTATGCATAAAGTTATAAAAAAACATCTCTTGTGTAATTTTGCAGTGTGTGTAAATTCGTATCTTTTACGAGTGCACGTTCTGGGGTGATTTGTGAAGACGCACAGAATTGTGCTTATATACTTACGTAAAAAAAAGGGAGACGATAAAAATACAACTTTTTAAAATAAAAATCATCATAAATCTTGTTTGATGTTGCCAAACTTAAGTGGCAGTGGGCAAGGCATATTGCTCGCAGAACCGATGGTCGATGTGGCCGAAAGTTTCTGAAGTGATCACTGCATACCAGAAGACGTAGCATTGGAAGGCCTTCCACAAGGTAGACCAATTACCTGGTGAAGGTCGCGGGAATCCGATAGATGCAAAGCACACAATACAAGTTCATTGTGGCGATAATTGGGGGGAACCTAAAAAAAGCACTGGTTGATGATGGTATGTTCATATTAATTTACCAGTCAGCTCAGTAGTAGATGGCTACAGCATTTATTAATTTTTCAGTAGCATAAATCAACCTGTGACAATATTACTTGTGAGACACAGGCCGGTTCACTTTAAGAAAGATTTTTAGGACAAAACCATAAAATAGTACTTTATCAAAACGGTAGATTCGTTGGTCTTTATGTAAATGCTATACGGGTAAAGTTATTCAGCAAAATGGTTGAATATTCGATCATCTATTTGCCTTCGTTTTCCTAAACGGCTAGACTTTTAGCTCGAAGAAAACCAATGAAATAAATTCCCAAAGATGGTTTAATAACAACAAATTGTATTAGAGAATCTACGTATTATCATATACTCGGTTTTACGTCGGTACTCGAGGGAAATTAGGAATGTCTGCAGGATCTATTGCCACTGAAAATGTAATTGAAAAACTGGTTTTATTATTTTGAGTGAATATAAAACATAATTTATTGGTAAATCGAACTGTTTTGCTTTATTTTTGACATAATTATGAGTAATATTTTATCTGTCGGTGTTTGACTGTCTCGCTGGTCTCGTGGTCGCAAGCGCGACTGTTGAGCGTGGGGTCTTAGATTTTATTCTCGGGTTGGGCAAAAAATGCTATTGAATTTTTCATCCAGAACAACATAATATAAATAATTGAGCTTTATAATTTAACGAATTTAGGTTGCTATATTACACACTTTTGTTGCCATGGTGCGGAGCGAGGAGGAGTGGCAGGGGGTCACCTCCTGCGAAGCAGTAATGTTAACAAAGGAGGAGGCCGCACATGCACGCGCGAGGCAATGGCCCTCGCGCCCCAGCCGATCATTCATCATTCCGATCCCGATTTCCGGCCTCCGTAGGCGCGGGCTCGCGGACGGGGCGTCGCTCCGTAGGGACCCAGCAAGGTCGAAGCCTACTGGGGCCAAGGGTCTGATTCTGAACGGAAGACTCGGCCCTGGTATGAAAGGCAGCGAAGGAACAGGAGTGGGTTTTTAGTCAGTAAAAGTCTAACCAGAAGAGCCCCCGGGATGTCATTGGATGATTTTCCTACCGAAAAAAAAACACACACATTATTGTTACACATTACCTACCAAAGCCACTATAATTGAAACTTCATAATAGGGAATCGTTCCTACCTGTGTTGGAAGCATGCACTGATAAAATATCTGCTTTTATAAAATGACGAAAGTCTAGCAGCCACGGGCACTAAGGCTATTAAGAATTACTCTAGTTGCCCGGAGTTTGGAAGTTGGTTGTTTTACACCTCCGTGCCTCGGAAACTAGGTAAAGCTGTCGGTAATGCGCCTGATGTCTCTACAGTCGTAACGGATTGTCGTCCCATCGGACTAAGAGAGGGATAAAGAATCAGAGAGTGCACCTGTGTTTGCGCTCATTCTTATTCACTAGAATACTTCCTGCGTAATTGGCTAATTTCTATCTGACTTACATATTAGAAGTGACAAGAAATATGTAACCAAGATTTATGCAACTCATAATATGGTTTAAAAGAGTGTCCATGGAGTTTCTTGCACGTTCTTCTCCATAGAGATCTACGCTTTGGAACGTGCAATTTAGCTTCACTTGTTTTTTTTTTTTTTTGACTCACCGACATTTTAACAATTCAAAAGAGCCTGTAATTGGTCTATTTGAAATAAACGTTTCTGATTTCTGATTGGCCACTGTGATCGAAATTCAGTCCGGAGGATTATCTATATATATATGAAAGGAGAAACTGACTGACTGACATATCAACGCATAGCCGAAACTACTGGGACTAGGAAAGTGAAATTTTGCACAAGGTTTTCTTTAATGACATAGGCGAGCACTAAGAGAGGATTTTCCAAAATTCATCCTCTAAGGGGATAAAACGGGGGTCCAAAGTTTGTAAGGAGAAACCTGCTTTCACGCGGGCGATGACGCTGGCAGAAGGTAGTTATACAATATGTCGGTGAAGGCAATAGTACGGGAGCCAGTTTGACAACGAGACAAAGCATTGTGACGTAAACTGTCTCATGGTTCGTTGTGAATTGAATATCTAAAGCCTACCTACATCAGTTTCGTGGTCTAGAATAGTTTGTTTATTGCTCGTTACCTACTCATACATAACCCATACAATATGATCTTTGGCGGAGATTCTCTCTCTAATTGGCATCCTGAATTGATTTAACTAATATTTCGCACGGCCACGGTAACTCTTTAAAAAATCCCATGGACAGAAGTAACTCTTGTGTGGCAATGTTTATTAAAAAAATAGGTAATTAAAGGTGAGGGTCAAGTTTTAGGTTAAGCACTGTACTCCAATTTTAAGGGTTCCGTACCTAGTCTGGCAAAAACAGAACCCTTATAGGATCACATTGCGGTTCGTCTGTCCTTCTGTCAAGACCCTTTTTCTCAAAAACGCGCGGAGGTATGAAGCTGAAGTCTGCTACCCCAAGCAACAGTGAGTAAATTAAACTTCTAAGTCAACACAATTTAAAGATAAGAGCGTTTATGCTCCGTTTAGGCGCATATTTTGACACTCACTAGGAAATCAAAACTTTAGGTTACTTCCCGTTGACTTAAACTACTGAAATTTGGCATGAGGCAAAGTCTCATAGCACAAGTGGGTATACATCAATCGACGATTCAGAAAAATGTTTGAGACTCAATTCAGGAATCGAAATACACTCACGAGCAACAAATTGACTCAAGTGCGCATTTGCAGATGTTTTCTTCATACTGAACTGTATTTGATCAACGCGGTGAAAACTGGAAGTGATCACCGCGTCGTAAGAGGCACATTGAATATTAACATTAAGCTTGAAAGGTCTCGACTGATGAAGTCTACGCTCCGTCCAGCACAGATCCAGATCCAAAACCCCGAGAGCTTTCAGCTCGAACTCCACAATCGTTTCGAGTGCCTAGGAAGCTCCGTGGATGAATATAACGATGGGTTCGTGGAAACTGTCCATACGGTCGGGTCTAAGTTTTTCAAGACTCACCGTACAAATAAAAACAAGAAGCTCTCCGATCCGACCCTCGAGCTAATGAAAAAGAGGCGTGAGATGATTCTGCAGTCTTCAGACGATGCGTGCATATACCGGCAGCTCAATAGACAGATCTCGAAGTCCCTGAAACGTGACCTTCGCCGCTTTAATACCGCAAGGATTAAGGATGCGATTGAGCGGAATAAGGGCTCTAAAGTATTTGCACGAGATCTGTCTATTGGGCAAAGCCAGCTCACGAAACTGAAGACCGACGATGGCAGAGTCATATCCGCCAAATCGGAGCTTCTGGGAGAGATCGAGGCTTTTTATGGACAGTTATACACGTCTACCGCTAAACCCGCTGTAAATCTAGTAAACGACCCAAGAGCTAGATTGACTCGACACTATACCGAAGATATCCCGGACGTCAGCCTGTACGAGATTAGGATGGCTCTGAAGCAGCTGAAAAACAACAAGGCGTCGGGTGAGGACGGAATTACGGCCGAACTCCTGAAGGCGGGTGGAAAACCGGTCCTTAAGGCCCTTCAGAAGCTATTTGATTCCGTCATACTCGAGGGAAAAACGCCACAGGCGTGGAGCAGAGGCGTGGTGGTACTCTTCTTTAAGAAGGGCGTTATTGCCCTGCTTAGGAATTATAGGCCCATCTCGCTTCTGAGCCATGTCTACAAGTTGTTTTCCAGAGTCATCACGAATCGTCTCGCGCGCAGGTTCGACGACTTCCAGCCTCCCGAACAAGCCGGATTTTGAAAAGGCTTCAGCACCGTGGACCACATACATACGCTGCGGCAGGTTATACAGAAGACTGAGGAGTATAACCAGCCTCTCTGCTTAGCGTTTGTGGACTACGAGAAAGCCTTTGATTCGATTGAAACTTGGGCTGTACTGCAGTCTCTCCAACGGTGCCAAATTGACTATCGGTATATCGAAGTGCTGAAGTGTTTGTACAAAAACGCCACTATGTCAGTCCGACTACAAGACCAGACCTCGAAACCTATCCTCTTGCAGCGGGGCGTGAGGCAGGGAGACGTTATTTCTCCGAAACTGTTCACGGCAGCAATGGAGGATGTCTTCAAGGTTTTGGAATGGAGAGGGCTAGGCATTAATGTTAATGGCGAATACATCACTCACCTTCGGTTTGCCGACGAAATAGTAGTCATGGCTGAGACTACGGAGGAGCTCAGTACAATGCTTGGTGACCTCAGTAGAGCTTCCGAAAGAGTGGGACTTAAAATGAACATGGACAAAACCAAAGTCATGGTAAACAGCCATGTAGCACCCACTCCTATCAAGGTCGGGGACTCTACACTCGAAGTTGTAGACGACTACGTTTACCTGGGACAGACGGTCCAGTTGGGAAGGTCTAACTTCGAGAAAGAGATCAATCGTCGAATCCGACTCGGCTGGGCAGCGTTCGGGAAGCTGCGCGGTGTCTTCTCGTCCAATATACCACAGTGTCTCAAGACGAAAGTCTATGACCAGTGCGTGTTGCCAGTGATGACATATGGCTCAGAAACGTGGTCGCTTACAATGGGCCTCATTAGAAGGCTTAAAGTCACCCAAAGGGCAATGGAGAGGGCTATGCTCGGAGTTTCCTTGCGTGATCGAATCAGGAATGAGGATATCCGCAGGAGAACCAAGGTTGCCGACATAGCACGAAGAATCGCCAAACTAAAGTGGCAATGGGCAGGGCACATTGCTCGCAGAACAGATGGCCGTTGGGGCCGAAAGGTTCTGGAATGGCGACCACGTACCGGAAGACGTAGCGTTGGAAGGCCTCCTACAAGGTAGACCGATGACTTGGTAACGGTTGCGGGAGTCCGATGGATGCGAGACGCACGGGACCGTTCGCTGTGGCGACGCTTGGGGGAGGCCTATGTCCAGCAGTGGACGTCTTTCGGCTGAAATGATGATGATGATGATGAACTGTATTTAAAAAAACTGGGCAAGTGCGAGTCGGACTCGCGCCCTGAGAGTTCCGTAAAAACTTTCGTTTTTTACCTGATAAAGTATGAAAAAGTTTTTTGAATATGCTAGCGCATTTTAGTTAAAAAAATAGGTGAAATTTGATAGAATGTTGTTCGCCATACAAAATTGCAGTATCAATGGTATAAATATGAAAAAATAAATGGATAACATGATACTTCTTGCCAAGACTAATGTTAGTTTTTTTGGCTTCTGAATTCTGACTATTCGTAACGACTGTTAAAGATCTAAAAATGACAGCCGGGACCCTACTTTCCGATGTACCGAGAAATTTCGTTCAGAAGGTCATCCACAAATCGATTTCGGCAAGCGTTGAAAGAAAAAAAGAAAAATATTTTTGTTTTTTTTTTGTTTTGGTTGCTTAAACTTGTCACTGTTATTTTTGGATTCATCTAGAAAGAGATGAGAATCTAAAATATTCTATGTTTTCGTCCGTTACACCAGTATGGAAATTTCTAGCCCTCTTGTTTACGCAATGCCTACTTTTCCTTCAAGGTCAACGTATTTTTTTCGTACGTATTACTTTGGGCATATAGGAAAATTAAGTCATATAAAGAAGGCAGGTTATTGTTATCAATTACTATTAAAATCGATCATCATCTGAATGCTTTTCCCGATTATTTTTGAGCCGGCTTTTCATCTAAGAATTCAGCTGAATACAAGTTAATACTGTAATATGGAAATTTTTAACATCAACCACTTTTCGATAATCTGCAATCGTTAACGTTAATCGAAAACTAATCAAATGTATGGGAATGACATCATCTCTCAACGTTAAGTCACGTGGTCTGAACAAACGAATAGAAAATTCGTAGCCAAGTTCACACGTTCAAAATGATAGAATGAATTGTTATCGTTTCTACAGTGTTCAACGCTACAACCTTTATTAGCGAGCGGCCGACTCAGGCGCGTCAACATGGTTACCAACTTATCGTTTTCTATAATTGTTGACACCGAGGCGTTACCGATTGGAGAACGGAATTCGACACGAAACGGTTGTAACTTGGCTAGGGGGGCTGTCCCTAGGAAACGACCAATTTGGAACCGTGCACTAGCATGTGACGTTTTATAAGTGCCTATGTAGGCCTATGTGAAATAAAAAAAATAGTTTTTTTTTTATTGTTTTTAAAATAGATACCTACTCCAGCTAACCCTACTGAATGACTTTTTTAAATAGCCATCACAATATGGTTAAAAGAACTGAGAGGGTTGTGTTGATTGATTTAAATGAAAAAAATCAGGAAACATGTTTTATTTAATCATTTTTTTAAATTTAATTTTCATTTGACATTTTTAATTTTTGGTTTTATTTGATTCTAAATTTTATGACATTTTTAATTTTTGTGTTGTGTAATTTTTATGACATTTTAAATGTACCTACTTAGAATCTCCAGTGTAGTTTTTACTTATGCATGCCTTCTGGTTAAATGTGGCTGATGCTTATTATATTTTAATGACACCGTTTTGTACCCATATTTGCAAAATAAATACTTATCTTATTTATAGAAACAATTAAATAATATTGTAATTTCAAGAATAACTACAGAAATTGGCACCCATTTTGATCTCAATTATTTTGTCGTTGACGTCGACAGCCAAACTACATCATAATACTATGGACTTGACTCCTATTTTTCACATTTACATTTTTGGTGGGATGTATACCTAATGCAGGTTCGATAATTATTTTTAACAATGTCTTTTTATATTTCTCTGTAAAAAGTAAATTTATTAATTTTTAATAAGCAGTAAAGAAAATGTATTTTTAAGTATATTCTTTAAATTACATGTATAATGATTGTGAATGTAATGCGTATCTATATTTTATAACATTACGGGCACTTTTGCGCTGGGAACAATCAAGGGTCACTAGTATTAATTATTATAATCTAGTTATTAGTTTCATAATGTTTGTCGAATTAAAAAAAAGATAATAATTTAAATAAAAATTGGCAAATATATATTTAACTATATTATTATATGTGGAATTTTGATAAATAAAGTTGTTATTATGAAAATACTAGATTTTTCTTAATACTTTTACTAAACATATTTTGAAAATAGAATATAATTATGTTTGATAAAACAGTAGGGTTTGATCTTATTTCATCAGCCAAGCTCTACTATACTAATTTATAAAATAAATTCATTTAATCCCTCGCATTAAAAAAAACCCTATTCTGAACGCAAATTAAGCGTTCTAATGAAAATCTTTTTCATCAATATAAAATTTTCAGAAGCAAACTCTTTCTTTCTTCACGTCGCCCAACGATTTTGCTCGCATGACACAATAGATGTTGAAAACGAAACTCCTGTTTTCAATACAGATCCTACGGCAATATTTGTATTCGTATGAAAACTTACATACGTCATATACGTTTACCTGACGAGGGTCCAGGGTATGCTGTTTGAATAATGACAGGATTCAAACGTAATATGATAATTTTATACATTTGATGTGTTATTATGATTAAAAGAAACATCCCAGCCATACGTACAAAGCGTTTTGGGAACACATTCATTATGCGTACAGCTGAGGAGTGGAAATCCCTGCCGGAGTCTTTTTTTTCCGGTGGAAAAATAATCTAATGACATCCCCGCTCTTGAGCGGGAGGGCGTGTCAGACTTTTACTGACTATAAACCTACTCCTGTTCCTTCTTTGCCATTGTTTCTGGGCCCCGGGGATCTCTTTCACATCACCCATTGCCCCAGTAGGCTTCGACCCTGCTGGGCCCCTACAGCTGCTGACATCTCCTTGAGGCGCGCGTGGAACACTACGCGCCGTCGTCGACTTGGGCTCAGTCCGGACGGTTACCGGACGGTCGGACGACGAGCTAATCATTGCTCGCCGTCTGCAACACTGCGCCTACGGTGGCCGTGTTGCCATTCCAGCCATTCCTCAATGAGGGGACTTAGTGCCATAATTATAGCGTGCCCTCCCTGCCGGAGTCTGTGTTTCCTGATAGCTATAACCTAGGGGTCTTTAAGTCAAGACTGAATAGGTTATTTCTAGGCAAACGTGCTCCATCGTCGGCCACATCATCGCTTCCCATCAGGCGATATAGTGGTCAAACACGAAACTCTAAAAAAAAACATAAAAAAATATGTTACCTAATACTTTTTTTAAACATTGCCCCACACTAGGAATTATTCCTGCATCGTGAATGCGTTCATAAACATGTAAACTCACACACACAAGACACTCAGACTCAAAACATCTATCTGTAGACCATAAAAATAATTGTTCCATTCGGGAATCGAACCAGCGACATGTAACGCAGTAGCCAATCGTGCCGTCGGTTTTTAGTCAGTGCAAATGATCATTTTATTTACCCATAATTTCTTAATAATTTGAGAATGTTTTTATTTTAATTTTCTTAATTTGTAAACTAAATCAATGATTTTTTTTCTAAAACTATTTTGTTAAGGATTCTACTTACTGTTTTTTATTTTTTGTTTATTAATTCTATTAGAACTGTAGAAGTTATCAAGCTTCGAAATTGACTCTGAAAGTAAAATTAGAAAAACTCTATTTACATATGTGAATATAGTTCACAAGCGTGCTATTAATTTAAATAAAATCCTACATAACTATTTAGACAAGAATATTTCCTAATGTTATTGGTAAGTCACATGTTTGTGCAATAAATCTTTAATGGATACAAACGGGTTTGAAAATCATGGTTTTTCGGCCAAATAGCGCGTAATTTCGAGTGAACGCTCTTAATAACTAGTGATCCGCCCCGGCTTTGCACGGGTGCAATGCTGATACTAAATATACTACAGAATGTCTTTATATACGACGTTCACAGTTTTTTTGTCATTAGACAATACAAACATGTTTTCGTTAGAGGTTACTCTTGAAAGAGCGACATATAATTGACCATGTGAAAAACACTCAACGCTCAAATCTAAGCCTGCAGCGTTGAAAGTTTCGACGCTGTGTCCCTGCATTTTAAATGTGTAATATCTTCGAAAATATTAATTTCAATTACATGCTGTAAAGAGCCATATTAATCTATATTAAATGCATAATATATTTAAGGTACTTAATTGCATAAGGATAAATGCTGTATTGCTTAAAATCGCTTCGTGAATAAGCCATTATTTCTCGTAAAAAGTAAAGGATAAAAAATGGTTATTGTGGGTTATCCTTAAGAGACGGGCATATACCATTGTGAAATTTTTTGTAGACCTATTTAAAGTGTACAATACCTGTAGTACATTATTTTGATCTATCTCGTAGGGTTCAGCCAGCGTTTGCAAAGTAAGGAAAAAATGTGTTTATTTACGACATCACATTAGATACCTCTAAAATTGACAGTGTTTCTCTGCTATATTATGCATATATTATATATATAAACCTTTTTCTTGAATCACCCTATCTATTAAAAAACCGCATCAAAATGCGTTGCGTAATTTTAAAGATCTAAGCCTACTTATGGACAGACAGCGGGAAGCGACTTTGTTTTATACTATGTAGTGATTCGTTTTCATTTCGTTCGTTTTATAGTATCCTTGAATTAGTAGATATCAATACCTGCCTTTTATATAGTACTTCTGGTCTGCAGAGATAATACAGACAATTAATTTGGTCGAATTAGCCAATGTTTTTTAATAATATCGCATGCGATAAAGTACGGGGCGAAATTCCGCTGCCGCGACAAGTCACCGCTTGGCGGACAGAGTTCCGGCGGGATCTCATGGAGGAATGGCGACGGCGACTGTCGCAACCCAGTGCTGGCACGCCATAAATATTGCGGTAAGCCCCCTCTTTGAGGAGTGGCTGAAAAGACCTCACGGCGTCCTCACCTTCCGCATAACGCACCGGAATTGGTCCGCTCGGGAAGTTCCTGCGCCGGATTCGTGTGGAAGTAACGCCCGGGTGCCACCACAGTGTGGACCGCCCGAAGGACACGGTGGAGCACACGGTAGAGGTGTGCCCCGCTTGGGCAGAGCACCGCCGTGTCCTCGTGGGGGAGATCGGCGGCAATGATCTCTAAGCGCAGGCTTGCGGACGGTGAGCGGTGAGTAGCTCGTCGTCCGACCGTCCGGTAAACGTCCGGACCGAGCCCAAGTCATCGACGGCGCGTACTGTTCCACGCGCGCCTCAAGAGATGTCAGCAAACCGTAGTGGCCCAGCAAGGTTGAAGCCTACTGGGGCCAAGGGTCTGCTTCTGAAAGGAAGGCTCGGCCCTGGTATGAAAGGCAACGAAGGAACAGGAGTAGGTTTTTAGCCAGTAAAAGTCTGACACACCCTCTCGTTCCGCCAAAGAGCGGGGGATGTCATTGGATGATTTTCCCACCTAAAAAAAATGCTATAAAGTAAAAAAAAATCTCAACGGAAAATACTTTCGGGATAAAAAGTCAAATCTTATATCCTGTTCCAGGATATGGTCTAACTATATGCCAAATTTCTTTCAAATCCATTTAGCTCTTTAAGCATGAAGGAGTAACAAACATACACACACATAAATACATTTCAACGCCTTTATAATATTAGTGTATTTAGCACTTTTTCCACGACTTTTCTGATGCTACCTTTAAAGAGTTAGCAGTTTATTTTTGAATGTATAGTATAGTAGTATATATGAACAATCATACTGATTTACATATTTAAGAGATTAATAAAATAAGGTAGAATAGGAAGAAGAATATACAACACTTTAATTTAAAGAAAATTAATATTCCACATTTTCACACAGTCCCTAACTCAGCAAAACTCGTGCTATGAGTACTAGACAACTGATAAACATGCTTATACAATATTAATTTTGGTATATGGGAAACACGAAACACGTGTCTAGTATTTTTGTGTAATCAATCTATACACAAAATTTCATAACTGTATCATGAAAAATCACCAAGTTATAAGCTTGTTATGTTACCTGGTTGTCCGCACAGATACGTGGTCACCGGGCCATCTGAACGACTGAGTTTGTACCAAGAGACAGTAATGGAACAGTTTTTCTTTTTTTTCCACAACTATCACACAACGCCGTCTAGTCTCAAGCTAAGCAGAGCTTGTGATATGAGTACTAGACAACTGATAAACCTACTTATATATTTCTAAATACATACATATTATAGATATAAATTACACCCAGACACAGAACAAATGATTGTGCTCATCACACAAACATTTGTCCTGGGTGGGAATCGAACCCGCGACCCCCGGCATAGCAGTCAGGGCCACTAACCACTAGACCAACAGGTCAGTCAAGTTGATATATCTGTTATTTATTTATTGTGCACACTTACCACAGTGTTGTCTCGCACACAGCTGTGCGCTGGTGCATAATGCCCGCTATGACCTACCGTGACCTATATTGTACTTAGTGTCGGTGGTGTCCAACTTGTGAACTTATTTAAATATATTTGGGAAAAAATATAACATGGTGTAACAATTATTGGATTCGATTCATTTACTGATTCTGAACAAACTACATTCAGGTTTCGCATATACTTAAAATAACGCTGTCTATTAATATTTTTTAAATATTATAGTTAAATTACAACCAGACACTGAACTAATTATCACGCACATCATACAAATATTTGTCTTGGGTAGGATTTAAACCCAACAGGCCAGCCAACAATTTAACTCTCAAACCCTTTCCAACACCTTAAGTACTACGTGTTTTTACAGAATTCATTCTAGTCTAGATCAACGAAACATATTGGTTATACGAAACAACTCGTTCGATAGAAAATTGGATTGCAAAGAATATTGGAGTCTGCATCCAAACGGTATGTAAATTTATATCTACAGAAAAAAAAATGGAAACTAGAGTTTGATTGAAAGAATATGTACAAAGGGATAATAGTTTTTTGTTTGTTTTGTCATTTCTATTGATATTGGATGTGGTTTCTGTGTAAAAATGGACACCTGAAAAATTGATGGAAAAATACCTACCTGATATGAAAATTCAACAAGGAAAAACTGTTTGTTTAGAAATGAGGAACAATAGAAAGGTGGCCTAGAGGTAACGATCCCGACTTAAGAGGTGTGTAGTTGTGTATCGCAGGTTTTTGAACCCAGGCGAAACTTTACTTAGTGTAATTTATTTCATCACCATTGCCCTCGAAACGGTGATGGGAAACAACGTAAAGAAACTGGCATGTCTTTGAACTAAAAATTCGAAGACATATGACATCATTCTATCAACTTACACTTGATTGTTTACTGGCCATTCCGTCTTAAAGAGAAGAGACTTGAGTTGCAGAAGTGGAAACGAGTTTATGCTTTTTATGACCATAAAATCAGAAATCAGAAACGTTTATTTCAAATAGACCAATTACAGGCACTTTTGAATTGTCAAAATGTCGGTCAGTCAAAAAAAAATTGAAGCTAAATTGCATGCTTTATATGAAACCATAATAGTTGGTGTGGCTCAAAAGGATGCCAAAATGAAATCCGGGCAGGACATGTCTGCCGCATGCGGGACAAACTGTGGGCCAAAGTAGCACAAAGTTGGTGCCCTGAAACAGTGCGGCGGGGTCGCGGTAGACCACGAAGGAGATGGTGCTACGACCTAGACAGATTCCGCTAGAACTAGCAAGAAAAAGTCCGGGCCCGCAAAAGATGGAAGGAGTGGAGAGAGGCCTTTGCCCAAGAGTAGGACAGAACAGGATAACAAAAAAAAATGATATGAAAGACGTTATTGGCAAGTTAAAAAAAATATATTTTTTACTTTTGATAGGTAACATTTCTTGAATGGGAGATTAATCTGACATGTACTAGTTTTTTTTTAGGTGGGAAAATCATCCAATGATATCCCCGCTCTTGGACGGACCCACTCCTGTTCCTTCGTTGCCTATCATATCAGGGCCGAGTTTTCCTTTCAGAAACAAACCCTTGGCCCCAGTAGGCTTGCGTCATGCGGAAGGTGAGGACGCTGTGATGTCTTTCCAGCCACTCCTCAAAGAGGGGACTTACCACCATAATTATGGCGTGCCCAGACATGTACTAGTAGGTCTTGAGAACCTGTAATCGCCAAGACAGCCTTTAATTTATCTACGAGTATTTTTTGACAGCATAGGCCAGCACTAGCCAATAAAGTACGTCTGCATAATTCTACAAAGGTTGAGGAAGCCGTGGAATATAAGAGAGTAAAGACCAACTGGACTCTGAGGGTCGAAAGGTTGGAATCACGCCACGACATGACGGCGACGGTGTTCGTGGTAAGAGATACAACTCACCATCTACAGACCTTTTTGAGAGAGGACTTTTTTCCTAAAGGTGTCGTATATGACGTTTCTGATGATGGTTATGCGACACCACGGCGCTGACAGCGATGACGCTAATGTTACGTGTATAATTATAGTTTATGTATTTTATTTACGGGCCTCAGTAGCCTGACAAAAGAAATAATAATAACAAAGTGACCATGTGACCACAGCGTGGCGCATATATGCTTTTATTTATTTGTAATCTGTTAAATATCAGTCTTAAGTTTGCGCCTTTTCCGGCAAATAAAATGTTTTTCTTTCTTTATTTCTTTCTTTCTTGTTACAAAAAAATCACATCAAATATTTAAATATTAAACTAACTTCTGCCAGCGACTTCACACGCGTGAAAATAGGTTTCTCCATACAAACTTTGAACCCCCGTTTTATCCACTTAGGGGGTGAAATAAAACCCTCTCTTAGTGCTCGCCTACGTCATAAAAGGAGTTCCGACTGTGTGTTGATATGTCAGTCAGTTTCTCATAATAATTCTTTTTTTGTTTTGTTCACCAGCTTACAGGGAAGGTTTAAAAGCAAAAAAATACATAATTAGGGTAGGCTAGGTAGGTAGATAGACAGGGTGAGTAGGTAGGTGCGTAGAGTATGGTAGGTAATCGGGTAGGGTAGGGTAGAGTAGGGTGGAGTACGGTATAGTGGGGTAGAGTAGAGTAGAATAGAGTAGTCAGTTGACAGAAGCGAAGCCGCAGGCATAAGCTAGTAGAAAATATAGATTAGAAAAAGACAGTTCATTTCCAGTAGCGATTCCGAAACATTATGAATTTGCTCAGTATTTTTTTCGAAGGCTGTCAGTATTTTTGGCGAGTTTATTTAAACACGGCTAACAAAGCTTTGCGCCGCGGGCGGTCGTAATAAAGGTCGTGTTCAACTATGAGACGTGATCTTTTACTTTCGATGGTGTTTACACACTGGTACGATGTTTGCAAAGCTAGAAGAGTGAATAAGTTGAGGAAGTTGTGGAGTATATGAGTGTATACTTAAATTCTTTCAGTCAAGAGTGAATAGGTTGTTTCTAGGCAAGCGTGCTCCATCGTCGGTCACATCATCGCTTACTTTCATGTGAGATAGTGGTCAAACGCGAGCCTATCCATATTAAAAAAACTGGACAAGTGCGAGTCGTACTCGCGCACTGAGGGTTCCGTACAAACTTACCTATGTAAATAATCACAATGGAGTCTCGAAGACTTTTCCGAATCGGAAAACCAAATTTTTTGTGACGTAGTAACCAATTTACTATTTTCAGATTAATTCCTATGTGCTAAAATACCTTGCTTTATGCCAAATTTCAGGATTCTGTGTCAACGGGAAGTACCCTATGAATTTTAATTCGCATGAGAGTCTTGAAATATACGTTTTTTGCAACATAAACAACATTATCTTTTTTTTTTCATTAACTTAGAAGTTTTTTTTTTCACAGCTTCAAGGGACTGCAGACTTAAGTATATGGTTTTAATTTCAACTTGATACCTCCACACAATTCCAAGATAAAGGGTCTTGGCAGACAGACAGACGGACAACAGTGATCAAGTGACCCTATAAGGGTTCCGTTTTTGCCTTTTAAGGTACGGAACCCTAAAATAAGAAGGTCGAACTGTTGAGATATTATATAGAGTGACTGGTAATTAGTGTACGATACTTAAACACATGATTGTGCTCATGATAACAAACAACTTTTACTATGGGAACAAACCTGAAATCGCGAAAAAAAATCAGCTGTTCAGTACATTTATGTTTGCCTAATGTACTGAACAGCTGATATTTTTTTCGCGATTTCGGCTTTGCTCCCATAATAAACATTCTTTGTTATCATGAGCACAATCACGTGTTTAAGTATCGTACACTAATTGCCAGTCACCCTATAGAATCTATTTGCTTTATAACAAAAAGCTAGGTTACAGTGATAAAATGATATTGTCATTTAAAGAACCATTTTACTTGAATGTTTTATTTGAGACAATGTTTTCGTCCTATTTAATTTTGTTTCTGAATACCAAAATTAAAAAAAATACAGGTTTTTGCCAGATTTTTAATTTATTTTATCAAGGTAAAACTTCTGTACTTAGGTGAGTCACGGGATTTTTTGTAAGAGTTACCGCGGCCGTGACACTAGTGGGTTTTATTCATTAAAAGCCTGACACACCCTCTCGCTCCACCCTACAGCGGAAGAAATTAATTGATGATTTCTCACCTTAAAAAAGGTGTACATAAGTAACAAGTAAACTTAAGTTTACAGGAGCGCCAAGTACATGTTAACCACTAATATATATATACATAGAGAAGAAAAAAGTGTAACACAAAAAAAATAAACAGAACTGTCGTTGAAAAACTTCTTTAGGTTAAAATTAGCTTAGTTTTGTCAAAATATCTAAAACTAACAAACTAAAAAAACAAACAAAAAAAAAAACAAAACAAAAACAAACTAACCACAAAAAAACAAAAACCACATAAATAACAAACTTACCACCAACCTAATAAATCCAAATAACTCATTTTTAAACAGTACAATTAGGAAAATACTATAAATCTAACTTTTAAGCAGCGAAGCGAACGTCAATTCGTATCATCATAATTCAGTTCAGCCAATAATAAAGTCAAATATAATCTCCCAACGAATTCTATTATCCCTTCATCCCCTAATCAACATAGCAACAAATCAAAATCATTTACCCTAGTTGGGAAGTTCGTAAGCTATTCGCATAATCTGTTACGCTACGGTGGGCAGGCACCTTGCTGAACCGATGACGGTATTACTTGGTGTCATAACGGATTTGCGTTGTCTCGCGGCTCTGCCTGCATATATTCGTTATCAGATACAAAGTTCCATTGTATTCAAATAAAGACTTTTCTTCTTTATTCCTGTGACGAAATGAGTTCTGCTTATTGCGAGAGAAGCACGCTGTAAAATATTGTAAGGAGGTTTAAGTGACAAAGTTCTTGTCACGTTGGATTTCAGCGTGTTAGCAGTAAACTTAGGGTTAATGTTATGGAAGGTTTGATACGTGTTTCGGCTTTGTTTTTGTGTGGCATGGTGGAAGAATGACGTGACAGCTGGCGGGAGTTTTGTGGAAGTTGTCGGTGATGATGAGGTTCAAAGGTAATAGTGTGGAAGTTTTTGGAAGGGTACCGTGGTTGAATAAACTTTCTATGTGATAACTTTTCAAGGGTCCATTCCATAGTGCAAGTTTGTCAGAAGCACGAACAAAATTTGAAATAGTGCCTTGATTAATGATATTTATTTTGCAAAGTTTATTCAGGTTTTAATTTTGAGTGTATTTATTAAATTATCAACTGTGATTACACTAATTATTATAAATCTAAAACTAAAAAAGACTTTTTGCTGAGTGCTGATCGTTTTGCGCGGATGTGTCACATAACTCACTCTATTGTATAGATTTGTTATAATGTAATATTTTTTAAGTTACGTGCCATGTTTGTCGTAAATAAACTCTTTTCTTTCTAAATTCTAAACTAATAAACATTATATTTTAATAGGTATAAATATAAACTGAAAATAATAATACGCAAAACGGGTTGAAAAACACTTATTTGATACTAAAAAAATTATCCACATCGATGTCATTGCTAATAGTGCTCAGAACGCTAGCAGCATTGTCTTGTTGAATGGCAATGCTGATTCGTTGACCGAAGAAAAGCCAGCACTCTTGTCACACGAAGAGTCGACCAGCTGTTTGCTGATGTCCTGAATAACTCGATGAGCTATCCGACTCCATGGTCCTAATGTTTAGATTAAAAAAAACATATTTACACGTCAATTGTCTCGTCAGTTTAAACCAGATGAGGCCGGTGTTTCCTAGCTATCTATCCTGAGAAAAACACCCAAACAAACTCAAAGGTCAAAATATCTTTTAGAATCCATACAGTAAACTTTTTAAATTATATACTTAAAATCACTAAATAAACAAACCAAAAACACAACACAATGACCGTTCCTGTGTGTCTTGCATCCATCGGATTTCCGCAACCAGGTCATCGGTCCACCTTGTGGGAGGCCTTCCAACGCTGCGTCTTCCGGTACGTGGTCGCCATTCCAGAACCTTTCATCCCCATCGACTATCTGTTCTGCGAGCAATGTGCCCTGCCCACTGCCACTTAAGTTTGGCGATTCTTTGGACTATGTCTGTAACATTGGTCCTCCTGCGGATATCTTCATTTCTGATGTGATCACGCAAGGAAACTCCGAGCATAACCCTTTCTATTGCCCTTTGAGTGACTTTAAGGCTCATCAGAAGACCATTGTAAGCGACCACGTTTCGGAGCCATATGTCATCACTGGCAACATGCACTGCTCATAGACTTTCGTCTTGAGACACTGTGGTATATTGGACGAGAAGACACGAGAATGGCACCATCTCATCTCTTCCCGTGGGTTAAGTAAGAGGCGACTAAGGGATATACCAGGGAATGGGCAGCAGCATTCTTTGTGCATTATAATAACCATACTGCGATCGCCAACCCGCCTGCCAAGCGTGGCGATTACGGCAAACCCCAAAAATGATATGCAAAACGTAAAGGGGTACAAAAATAAAAATAAATAAAAACAACAAAATATGCGCGTAAAAATTTGTAATTCACATCTTTATAATATTAGTATAAATGAGTAAAAATAGATAGCTTATATCGGCTTTCAATTAAGCTTAGTTCTTTTACTCAATAATATTCTAACCCCAAAAAGGTTAACTGAAAAAAAAAACCTAAATATAACCGCGAAACAAATACCCATTGGATATTTTTATATGAAACAAAAGCTCGTTTTATATACGGACCCACATTCCAGTATTACTTGAATTTCAATTTTCGATCGCCTTCAGCCTCACAGAGGGGATTTTTTCACGCGGCGGTATGGGGGTTATCTTTATTGGTTTTCCTTCTAATTTAACACGCTGAGTTTTCCTTGGAACGACGTCGTGAAATACCCGTTAGATTTGTTTCGAGGGCTACATCACGGGTTTCGGGATCAGATATAGATGTTGCGCGGTCTAGTTAAATATAGGGCTTAAGTTATCTTGCTTTTAGTGTCTTTAGAGTTCTGTTCCTCAGTCGGCAAAAACGAAACCCTTAAGCCTCAGAAACTATAAGGGACAAATTGTATCCCAACATGACGGGCAATGAACAATCTATATGACACTGTAACGTTGCCCAGTTGCCCCACGCCTTCACATGGCGCCGGGCATGTTATTGGACAATCTGACAGCGTTCCACGTCATGTTGGGAGACATTTTGTCGCCTAATGTATCTGGCTTTATGAAATCACTTTGTTGTCCGTCTGTGAAGATCGTTTTTCTCAGGAACTCAGCCCCCCTAGCCAAGTTACGATCGAACAAAGGAATCGGAGGCGTGGCTTACTTGAGGCATTCGACGCCAACGAAACGATCGTAACTTGGCTAGGGGGGCAGATGTGCTGCTCTTTGGAGAAGTGGAAAAATCAAAGTTCTAAGTGAACGCTATTTAAAGATAAGGTCGTCTAAGCTCCTTTTATGACGCATGTTTTGACATGCGAAAGGAAATTAAAACCTCTAAAGTACTTTCCTTTAACCTAGAATCTTGAAATTTGAGATGAAGTAGGGTCTCATAGCATAAGTAAAAGGGAAATGTCTGAAAGCTGTACAGAAGTTACGTGACAAAATAATGACTTTTGCGATTCAGTCAAATCTTTGAGACTCGATTCTGGAAACTATTTACATTTGTAAGTTTTTAGGGTTTCGTACCTTGAAAGGAAAAAACGGAACCCTTACAGGATCATTTTGTTGTCCGTCCGTCTGTCTGTCTGTCAAGACCCTTTATTTCAAGAACGCGTGGAGTTATCGAGTTGAAGTTAAAAACATATACTTATGCCTGCGGTCTCTTGAAGCTGTAAAAAAATCAAACTTCTAAATTAACGAATAAAAAAGATTCGGCTGTTTATGTCGCAAAAAACTTATATTTCGATACTCTCAAAAGAATCAAAATTCATAGGGTACTTCCCGTTGACCCAGAATCCTGAAATTTGGCATAAAGCATGGTCTTATAACACAGGTATAGGAATAAATCTGAAAACAGTAAATTTGTTGTTACCTACGTAACAAAAAATACTTTTTTGCAATTCGGAAAACTCTTCGAGACTCCATACGGGAATTGTAGTTGTACGGAAACCTTAGGGCTTGAGTCCAACTCGCAGTTGCCCAGTGTGGCTTCTGTCAGTGGCTTTACCCGCGTGAATGCAGGTTTCTCCACACAGATCATGGACACCCGTTTCATCCCTTCAGAGGCTGAATTTCGAAAAATCCTCTCTTAGTTTTCGCTTACGTCTTAAAAAAAAAACTTGCGCAAAATTTGACGCTCCTAGACCCAGTAGTCTCGGCTGTGTTGATGTCTGATACCTATAGATGCCAACGTAGGCGCGGGCTTGTGGACGGCGATCAATGGGTAGCTCGCGGTCCGACCGACCGTCCGATAACCGTCCGGACCGAGCCCAAGTCGTCAACGGCGCGTATTGTTCCACGCGCGCCTCATGGAGATGTCAGCTAACCGTAGGGGCCCTGCAGGGTCGAAGCCTACTAGGGCCTTGCTACTTCACGTTGTCCTAGAATCCTGAAATTTGGCATTAAGCAAGGTCTCATAGCACAAGTATAGGAAAATATCTGAAAACTGTATATTTGTAGTTATGTCACAAAAAAAAACTTTTTTGCTATTCGGAAAAATCTTCGTAACTTAGTTCGGGAATTGAACTGTTTTCATAGGTAAGTTTGTACGGAACCCTCAATGCGCGAGTCCGACTAGCACTTACTCGGTTTTTTTCTTCCGTTCTGTCACCGGCACACTATCAGTTACTCCCTTTTCTTTCATATCACTCCTCATACAATCTATCCATCTTTTCTTTGGCCTCCCTCTCTCTCCATCCGTCTATCTATAACAATAATTATTGTTACAGCGATATTAATTCCAAAGTGTATGTAATAAGGTACTGATAGTCATAACAAAGTACCTATTAATTATACTTCTACGGTAGTTAATGATCAATTTGTGATCATATGTAGGTATCTCGGTCGCGGATCAACGACGGATCAAACCATCGCTTTAGTGATATGCATTAATGCGCATTAACAGTAGGATTATTCTATTATCTCCGGACTAAGGTACTGTATTAGCTCACTAACTAGCTAGCATTTGCCTTTGAATCAATAAATTATCTATTAATTATGCCTTCGATTCTGCTGATATCTCTTAGAATGCGCATGAAGATGACCAGTCTTATCTGACTGTAATCTCTAACATATTACACCATATTCGAAAAACTGGGCAAGTGCGAAACGGACTCGCGTACTGAGGGTTCCGTAAAAACTTACCTATGTAAATAGTTCGATTCCCGAATGGAATCTCCAATATTTTTTCGAATCGCAAAAAAACGTTATTTTTTTGTGACGTAACAAATAATTTACTGATTTCAGATTTATTCCTATACTAGTGCTATAAGTCCTTGCTTTATGCCAAATTTCAGGATTCTGGATCAATGGGCTGTACCCTATGAATTTTGATTCCCTTGAGAGTGTCGAAATATACCTACAGGACGTACACGCATACACGACGACGTACGTTACCTACATGTTTACGTGCATACGTTATACGTTTTTTTGTGACATAAACGGCCGTATCTTTTTTTTTTTCATTAACTTAGAAGTTTGATTTTTCACGGCGTCAAAGGACCGTAGACCGTAGTTGAAATTAAAACTATATACCCAGGTATATAGTTTTATTTTCAACTTGATGCCTTCACGCGTCCCCGAGATAAAAGGTCTTGACAGACAGACGACAACAAAGTGATCTAATAAAGGTTCCGTTTTTTCCTTTTGAGATACGAAACCCTAATAATGAATACGAGTTTGTTTTTTTTTTGTCAAATCCATAGCTGAAGAAACTTTAGAATAAATACTCACAGCTTTAAGGCTGCTCTAGTCGGCGGCTCGAACTCGTTTATGGGCAACGTTAAAATGCAGCATGCATTTTAATATCATCCAACATCACCTGCGACAGTTAGAAACGCTTTAATGAGCAATTAAAATAGAGCACACGCCATTTCACACTGCCAAAACATATACGATGATTTATAACGAAAAGAGTGCGGAGATTTTTATGAACAGACCTTTGGGCGTCTAGATATTATGAAAATCCTGTTCTTATTTGTTCAAAATTAAATTGACTGATTTTTTTTAAAATAAATAATCTATCCTTTTGTGGAAACCATTTAGCCATATACTTTTTTTTAAATTGATATAAACCTGTGCTTGACTGCAATCCCACCTGATGGTAAGCAGTGATGCAATCATTGATGGTGAGGCGCACTAGTTTATTAAGAGCCTATTCACTCTATCCTTGAAGACACCTAAATTATAGTTGGACGGGAAGACCGCAGCAGGCAAATTGTTCCAGTCCTTCGATGTACTTCATACTCCATAAGTTATTTATTTTATTTATTCACGCCTAAAAATGCACGAATTGGTGTCAAAATATGTAATTTTCGCACAAAATTTCAAAATTTATACATTTTTTTTTATTTACAGTTTTGCTTTCATGCAGGACTAGATAATAAAGAAACAAATCGATATACATTTTTGTTTTAAAATTACACCATCAAGAAATGAATTACATACTACGTTTCTTTATTTTTCCTTTTAGGGCTACGAGAAATTTACATCACTGCTTACCATCTGGTGGGATCGCGGTCAAGCCCAGTGCTTGACTGCGATCCCATCTGATTTACACAAATTAAAAAAAAATAACTGAAAAGGAAACCCCTGGTCCTAGAACGCAAAGGGCAACTGAAGGACAGAGGTGTGGATTTAGTCAGTAAAAGTCTGATACGCTTTCCCACTCCACTCTAGAGCGATAGAAGTCATTGGATGATCACCTACCTCAAAAATAAAGCATAGAATGGAAGAATGACCAACTAGGGCACTCTTAAGTTATAAATATCTCTTTTACGCAAAATTAAATCTTCAATCGGGACCAAATCCTTTTCCAATTACTTCGGTCTCAAACTTTTAATCCATTACCAAATAACTTGTCTTTAGATCATTTCAAATCTGTTGGATTGCGGAAATGAAACTTAACTATATTTTAATTAAAAGTATTATATAACTCAATCTACAACAACTTTCAAAGGGATCGAATTCAGTCCAATTGACTTATCTATTTGTGTTCCTAAAAGCGACTTTATTCAGTGTCAGATATTGTTATTACTCATGGCATTCATGCTGAACCGGAGCTATTTTGGCGCAGCCGTGAGATATAGTTACAAATTTTTATTTACTAACCGATTTTTCTGTTGTGTATTTTATTTTTCATTCTTTTCAGTGGTACCTTCAAACTTGTTTGAATTTGTGTACTTTAGTTTTTAATAAACGTATCATATTTCTTTCTTTTGCTTTTTGCAAACCTAAATTTCTAAATCAGTCCTTAAAAAATTTTTAGGCAGCACCACACACACTTTTTTTTTGTTAGAAATCGTCAAAAGCCTTCTCTTGCTCTAGGGTGAAACGAGAGAGCGTGTGACTTTTACTTACTAAAACCCACCTATGTACTTCATTTGCCTTTTGCGTTCCAGGACTATGGACCCTAGCGGGCATCAGCCCTACTGCCTGGGCCCCTACGGTTTTACAAACATCTATTTGAGGCACGCGTAGAGCGCCGTATACGCGCCGTAATTATGAAGTATTATATTTTTTTTTAACGAAACCATTTTAACATCAATCTTTTATGTTACACTTAGGTGTCACAACCGATGACTGGTTAAATAACGAAGCTTTATACCGATTCTCGATTACAAATCTCAATTGAATGCTAAAATAAACACTGGATCTCTTCGATCTGAAATTCTAATGCAAAAACTTGGCATGAGAATTGAATATCGGAACCTAGAGCTAAGAATGTACAGTTTGGTTCTTTTGAATTAATAATTTATTTAAAAATATTTTTGTGATAAACTTAAACCCTTTCTTTACGTCATTGCGGGTTAAGAGTTAAGAGCAGTGGTGGTTAAGGTGGAACGGCTTGTGTCATTGTATTTTTTTTTCTACAACTATCACACAACGCCGTCTAGTCTCAAGCTAAGCAGAGCTTGTGTTATGAGTACTAGACAACTGATATACATACTTATATATTTCTAAATACATACATATTATAAATAAATCACACCCAGACACAGAACAAATGATCGTGCTCATCCACCCACGACCTCCGGCATAGCAGTCAGGGTCACTAACCACTAGACCAACAGGCCAGCCGAATTGTGACATCTACCAACTTACTTTAGGCCCGTGTGGTGGATTACGGTCCACCCCCTTTCCTAGAGAGAAGACCTGAGAGTTCCAGTAGTGGGAAAATTATAAAGTTGTTTGAGTTTGCGACATCGTGGTGAAAGGATTAGTCATCTATGTAGGCTCTACGTTACCAAGTGCTAGCTGTCCAGGGTGCGCCAGGCTTTTAGAATCGCTGTACGATATTTATAACACCGCTCGGGGAGGCTCGTTTCATGCACCCCAATGCAGGCCAATGCTAAAGCTGTAAAGGTTACCAAATTATTATGATTAGATTTATAAGTGATCACATCGCAATCATACCAGCTGAAAGACGTCCACCGTTGGACATAGGTCTCCTTCAAGTGCCACCACAACGACTGGTCCTGTGCTTCTGCGCATCAATCGGATTCCCACGACTGTGAGGGTCGTGGGAATCCGATGGTCTTGGTGATTCCGAGGGTCGTGGGAGCGCTTGAGCGGCAGCGCTAAGCGCAGGTCGAAGAACCTGCAGCGACAGGCTGCAACGACAGGGGGAAACACGGCACCTGTCAAAAGGGTACGGGAGGTGAGCGACGAGGCCAAGGAACTGGGCAATGACACAAAAAAGGTCAAACCCCAGGGATCCTACAAGGACGCTCTCATGGGGACGAAGATGGCAATTGTGCACGCGTCCCACCCTGACCAAGCGCTGGAGGCGGGAACCCTGGGTCCGATTCAGGAGTTTCTATGGAAGCTGCTGATGGAGACCCCGGATTCACTGCCCCGCGTGAACGTCGGGAACATGGTAGGAGGGGCGCTGCACGTCAGTTGCGAGGGATCCAGGTTATCAGTCCATCTAGTGAGGCCTTCCGACGCTTTTTCTTCCAGTATGTGGTCGCTATTTCAAAACCATTCGGCCCCATCGATCATCTGTTTTGTGAGCAATGTGCCCTGTCCACTGTCACGTAAGTCCACTCTTACTTTTTTCTTTTTAAATTTTACCTATGTTATAAACTGTTTACACTCTGTTTCTAATATTGTTAAATGATTTCTCAGTTTTATTATTCGTTTTAAATGGGCACGTAAATCTTTTTGGACTGTTTTATAAATAAGAATTGCAACATTTTTTTTTAGTTGGTTTCTGCACATAACCTTTTAAGATTTTAATGAATATGTCCTATTTTCAAGTCTAAGGCACCCAAGGGCTGCAGCTGAAAATCAGCGTCAGGTGGTAGCCTTGTGTTACCATTTGACATTATGCTGAGCTGAGGCCCTTTTGGCATTACTCAATGTACCTACTATTTGTTTAATTTTAAGGTGTTTTGTTTTTTTCTTTTTGTAATGCCAATAAACGTAATTTTCTTTCTTTCTTTCTTTTAAGTTTGGTGATTATTCGGGTTATGTCGGATTGTTTTCTTGGGAAAAAAGTAGGAACTAGTAACATATTATAACAGTCAGCTTCATAATAATTGTAATACATACATTAAAATGAAAGGCCTTCATAGGTAGGAGTTATTGTCTTCAATGTATATGTAGTTTTTAACCGACTTTAAAAAAATTAGGAGGTTGTATTTTCTTTTTTATTGTGTTTTTTTTATGTTTGTTACCTCAAAATTCCGTCGTTTATGGAAACAAACGTTTTGCAAACGTTTTTTTTTTTTTTGTAAAGGCTTTCATAGTGGTCTAATTTTTTTTTTAAATCCAGTTCCGATGATGGAATCCATGAGGAATCAAGGGAACTCCTCAAATATTACAGGCAATCATTTAGTGATTTTGGTATTTTTATCAAGAACTTAAACAATTACAGTCAAAAAGTAACATTTGATGAAGTGGAACTGATGAATAAGATTAGAAATGGCCAACGGAAATTCATACTCACATAGATATCACAATGAAGATAGTTAAGCGACTATGACAATACAAATAAATGAATGGTTCTGAATAGTTATGTTGAAAATGGTATCATCGAAGTGACCTGATGATGATGATGGAGCCGGAAGATAGGCACCGGAACTCCGTAATTAATCAATATATCCTAGCCATGTTTGAGCTTATTAGAATTGTCATGAGATGCACTTTGGCTATAAGGTACTATCGAAATGTTGGAGCCGGAAGGTGGAAGGTGGACACGGGAACTTCATAATAAAACAATGTATCCTAGTAATGTTTGGGTTAATTGGAATTCTTATTGTAAATAGGTACTCTGGCTATAAGTGTATCGCAACTAAAGTGTGAAATAAAAATCTTTTTACAAAAAAAAGTAACCGACTTCACATAAAAAAAAAAACACTAAACGATCAAAATAACTTTAATTTCGGAAGTCGGTGTTAAATAAGAAACTAACAATACTGAGAAACACCGACTTCCGAAATTAAAGATATTTTGATCGTTTTAGTGTTTTTTTTAGTGAAGTCGGTTATTTATTTTTTTTGGAAAAAGATTGTTAATTAGTGGTGTTTTTATTTTTCTTGTCTCTCGTGAGTGCGTAATTAGAGACACAATAGTAAGACGCGTTCGTGCGGGGATCAACAGCTTAAATAAAAATACTTTGTTTTCTCCTAAACAAACAAGTTCATATATAAAAATTTCGTGTCACAGTCTTTATTATCTTTTAGTGTAGTCCTCCGAAACAGTATTTTCGGTAGGTCGTAGGCTATTTTTTACTTTCCTACCCTCACACCCAGTTTTTTTCTTTAATAAAATTTATATGTATATTTTTATATACTTTTTAAATATGATGTACCTAACAAAAGAATGTCAATTCTCGCCCTTAAAAAAAAAAACTCAATATCATCTCGGCGACAATCAATGTCAAAATGAAGAAAATTAAAGGTGTTTTAGACAAATTGCGACTGTGATGCGAATATTTAAAAAACAGGGAAATTTCCCCTCTGATGAAAGTATTTCAAAATGCCTACTCTACAAGAATAAAATATATTCACAGCTTACCCCTGCCACCTGTCACAGAAATGCAAAATTAAATCAATTGCAAGACAGAATTTGAAGCAACGCCTGAATTAAGCTTTCAACAGTAAGGGCTGTTACGACGCAAGTTGAGGACAAGAATTTTAGATGATTTTAGGGTCCCTCGGACATTTGGCGAGAGGGAAAACTTTGGCCGTTCTCTTTCGTTTGGACGGAATCAAAATTTTGAAAGCAAGAAAGTATAAATGTGGAAATTTTAATGAAAGCGCTCTGTGATCCTGACAGAAGGTAAAACCATCAGAAGAGAGAAATGCTCTTTGGTTATTTGAACCAGATGTTTTTTTTTTTCAATCAGTATGACTGATTTCTTTTCAAAGACACTTTTTTAGTAAGTCAATTAGGTTTGAAATGAAAGAAAAACTATATAATCAACCCAAAAACTAACTCCTATTGTCCTTTTTTTTGTTGATAGGTTCGCACTTGACCGCTATCTTGCCTTATCGAAAGCGATGATGCGGTCGTGAAAGAAATGATGATAATCCTGCTATTCCTCCTCGCTCTGGACCATGGCCTGTACCAGGGCTAGGCGCGAAAGGTCGCCGCCGCCGATCGCCTCCACGAGGACACGGTGGTGCTCAGCACAAGCTGACCCGGCGAACTTCGTACCGCCTTGAGTCAATGAATGTTGTGTTACCTTTTAGGTGAACTGTCACTTTAAAACTCCATCTACTGGCATCACCAGAATCAGCATAATCATTTTAAAATAACATTTTAATTAGAGATGGCGTTGTACTCGGATTTTTTTTTTTCGTGAATTTTTCCATATTTTCTCACCGTTTAACCTGTTGTATGTCGAACGCAAATGTACGCGGGACACAATAGCTTTTTAATTGTGTCTCTAATACGAAAGGTTAAACCTTCCCTGGACTATCACGAATATTTCAAGATCAAAATTAACCAAATCGGTCCAGCCGTTCTCGAGTTTTAGCGAGATTAGTTTTAGCGAGACTAACGAACAGCTATTTATTTTTATATATATAGATATAATATATATCGATTAAAATATATTTTTTAATAATATTTAGTTCTTTATAAGTATTCTCAGTGTCTCAAACAATCGTCAAACGTGAATATACAGTACGTGATTTTGGACTTCAGTGGTGGAATTCATCGTTGACGATTTCCTAATTTAAGGGAAAAAAAAAGTTTTTTTTTCCAGTAATTTAAATCTTAACTGAGCAGTTAACTCCTTCTAATTTTATTTATACATTGTGATTTAAAAAAATGAATTTATTAATTTTTAACTAAAAATCTCTGTGGGGTTTATTAAAATAACGATTATAAACATTTAAATAAGTAAAGATCTAAAAAAATTGAGAAATTCTACCACTCCAGAATAATCTTACACGGTTGTGCTTCAATTTCGTGCCAATACGGTACGATGCATTATATTTGTAAATAAAAGCTTCTATGACTATTCGAGCAGTAGCAGCTCAGTGTTAACGGTCCCTGCTTACGAATTATAGGTTGCGTTGGTTTGATTCAAACCCAGCCAGGCGCATTACTTAGTGTAATTATCACTGCTCTCAAAACGGTGAAGAAAAACATCGTGACGCATGTCCTAGATTAAAAAATTCGAAGACATTGTAACGTCTACCAACCTACGCAATGCGTGGTCGATTACAGCCCATTGCTTCTCCTAGAGTGGAGGCCTTAGTCCCAGCAGTAGGAACAAGGCTGATTTTGCTTATATATTTATATATTATGACGAATAACCCAAATGTAAAACAAGGTCATATATGCAAAAAAAGGGGAAACAGAAAAAAGTTACAAGGATACATTCGTATGTTGAACCAGACCTCATAACATGGGCCCAACTCACACTTGTCAAGTCCATGTTTTTTACAGAGAGGGTATTCTGACGTTGGGACATAAAGTCTGATTACGTAATTAGCGACCGCTCTTCATTGCACAGTTTTAATTTTTACGGTCGGTGATGTCACTTGCTTATCATAATTGAGTTTGGGTCATTTTTTTTTGTTGCTGTGATTTTGTCCGTTGCCTATTTACCAAGTGTGCTTTAAATAAATATTATTCACTAGCTTCCTAACCCAGCTTGGTACGGGTGTAAGAAATCTTTAAAACTCTCGGCTTTTCTCCACCTTTCTCATAAATCACTCTGTATATTGGTGAAAACTGTGTATGGTAGAGCATACGAATGTCTCACTTCAGGCAGTCTCCAGTTCTCAATCAAGTGGGGCGAAACCAATCTGGAGAATTAAACGCCGCCAAAACACAAGCGTGTCTGTACACCGCCAAAAGGAGCCCATTCAGTTTGGATCCTGCTTTTTGGAATGTATCCCTGGAGTGCTCCGACCGCCTTCAGCTCTTGGGAGTTGAGATTTCCTCAGACCTCAATTTTGGGCGGTTCATTGAGTCCAAAGCCAAGGTAGAGCTGCTAGAAAACTAGGCATTCTTGCAAAGATCCGACGGTACTTCACACCGGGACAGCTTCTAATGTTATACAAAGCACAGGACCGATCGTGTGTGGAGTACTGCAGTCACATATGCCATCTAGCAGCTTTGAACTCAGTGGAAAGGCGTGCGAAGAGGCTAATTGGGGATCCAGATTTGGTTAAGTCTAATCTACAAAGCCTAGAGCACAGGCACAGGGTAGCCAGCCTATCGATATTTTACAGGTTGCATTTTGGTGAGTGTGCGCGGGAATTGCATGACTTGATTCCGTCATCTCTTTTCTACCATCGGACAACCCGACGTACGGCGAGTATCCGCCCTTACATTGTTGTCGGTCCGGACGGTCCGGACTAAGCGTTTCGCTTCGTCGTTTATACCGCGTACAACGAAGGACTGGAACAATTTGCCTGCTGCGGTTTTCCCGTTCAACTATAATTTAGGTGCCTTCAAGGCTAGAGTGAATAGGCTATTAATAAACTAGTTCGCCTCACCATCAATGATTGCATCACTGCTTACCATCAGGTGGGATCGCAGTTAAGCACTGGTTTATATCAATTTAAAAAAAAAAACGCATGAAAGAGAAAAAGAAAAGAAATAAAGAAAACACGTTTATTCGTGCTACACACAATCGTATAAACTAAGAATAAACAATGAAAAGAAAGTTATAATCAGTGCGAGGCCAAAAAGGCGCCTAACTCAGCGTGTGCTGCGTAATTTAAAATGATACGATGGCCTACTGTGATGCCACGAATACACTTACGGACGTTAAATAGACTATCACATGTCATGAAAATCCGTTAAGAGGGTCACTTTCACTCTTTTTCACTCGCCTATCGTCAACATCGAGCATAGTTTAAAAGCTTGTTACTTCATCTAACGTAATCCAACACGATGCTTGATGAAAAGGCAACGCGAAAAAAGAGAGATAACGCCTGAAAACTCTGTTAGCATTCGGTAATTCCGTGATTCACTCGATTATTTTACAAAACCTGTTCCAGGAAATACGTGACTTTTTTAACCCTTAAAAGGTTTTCAATCTTGATTAAATTTGCAAGGCTTCTATTGTTATACTTTTTTGATATTTTTAAATTTTGAGTATATTATGAAGTGTCAAAGTTCATGCAAAATAGTTGATTTCCAAAGGGCTTTACTGGATTAGTTTTTCACAAATTTATAAATTGATTTCAATAGAAGCCTAGATAATATCTACAAGATACTGTGTTTCCAAAATATCTAATTAAAAATGTGTAATAACGTCATAATCGCGTAAGAGCGGTGGTATAAAAAACAGTGAAAATGTATGTCGAGTTGCATCCCCTTAGTAGTTTTTGAGTTTATTGTGAACAGACTGTCAGACGGGGTGGAGTATTTAGTTTTATAATAAGTATGTATATAACGGAAAGGATAGGAATGTAAGAATTCTGCGTACAGCTAAGGAGTAGTATACCCCCCGAAATCTATGTTTCTTGATACTACATAATCGCTTATGAGATGTTGGCCAAGCACGAGCCTATCAGTAGGTAGAGAATTCCATTCTTTAGCTGTATGCGCAATGAATGTGTGTATAAGTGCATCGCCGTACATCTAGTGGTCCGATGTTTTTTTATTTTTTATTCTCCAATGACTTCTCCTGCTCTGGAGTGCAGAAAGAGGACTTTTACTGACCAAAACCACACCTATATACCTTCAATTGCCATTCTAGGACCACGGGTACCCTTTTCAGAAGTCTACCCATGGCCCTAGTACCCTGCCCTGCTGGGTTCCTTGGGATTGAAGGAATTAAGTTATGTAATACTTACACTTTCCATCCTCTTCATTCTAGACATGCGCAAAACTTCAAAAAATTCATCGCAACTCCCATAAAAAATCTTACAAACAATTTAGCCCCTTCAGCTAACAATTACGAGCGCTTAATATTTCGCATTTTGATAAAAGCGCTCATCATGTAATAAAGACAATTAAGTTAATTGCCCCAGTCCTTAGGCTGAGCGACTTTTGGGTGCCATTTAGCTACGGGATGTATTACGTTACATAAGTTACAGTTAGCGAGGGTGACTATGTACATAGGGAGCTTCGACTTTGGTGACACCTTGGTGGCGCTTAAGTGATTTTAATTGCACAATGTGTATTCAAGTTGAATAAGTTGGCAAGTGAAGGGAGGACACTGAGATACGACGAACTTTTGTTAGAAAAGAACAAAAAATGTATATAATTATGGATTTACTCCATAATTATATGCATTTAATAAATAATTATGGAGGTAAACGGAACAGAGTGTAAAGTCCTACAAACATCTATTGAAAAGGGAGGATCTTCCGACCAGACGGATGTTTTGTCTGATCTGAGCAGTTGCCCACACAATCATCTATAGGGTGGTTGCCCTATGATGTTTCTATTCTATAATAATTATGTTCAAATCGCGAAGAGAACTCTAATTGCGTGATGTAGGATTTCGAAGTTTAGTTCTCATGTGACGCCATAAATGTCGCTGGTTTTCTTGATGCGTCGTGACGCGTGCCAAGCCAGTGGTAGGTTGGGTCCAGTGGGTCGGAACCGAAAGCTTTATGACTCGTATTGCTTGAATTTATAACACAGATTTCTCTTCAGTGGCTATGTTCAACTGCAATAAGCCAACTTTCAAAAAACTAATCATTAAAGATAGTATTCCATCTGTTTATTGTATAAAAGTATATTAACATCAAAACTAATAAATATTATAAGTAATAAATAATATTAAGTTATTAATACGAGTAGGTATATATATACAAACTAAAAATAATAATATTTACAAACGGGTAGAAAAAGAAATATAAATTATTGGGCATCAAAAAATTCATCCACATCGATATCAATGGGAAACGTGTCCGGTATGCTGGCAGCATTGCCACGTTGGATAGCAATGCTGATTCGTTGTCCGAAGAAAAGCCCAGCCCTCTGGTCACGCGGAGAGTCGACCAGTTGTTTGCTGATATACCAAACAACTGGATGAGCAATGATTCAAATGATTCAAAGCATTTTATTTCAAATAAACCATTTACAGGCACTTTTGAAATGTCATGAAGTCAGTCAGTCAGAAAAAAAAAATGATGCTAATTGCACATTCCAAAGCGTAGATCTCTATGGAGAAGAATGTGCAAGAAACTCCATGGACACTCTTTTCAATCATGTTTTGTAATTACAAATATCCCTGTTACATGTTTCTTGTCGCTATCATGTGAGAACAATGTAAATAAAGTAAAAAACAAACTAAATATAGATATTAAAATAGCAACTGGCAGCTAAGAGATGACCAGTCTCAACTGACAGCGCCCGTTCACGAACATGACGCCAATATTAGCACCACTCAGCTCAACCATTTTGAAGGGAACCGAATGATCCAACACATGCGCCACCATCAGTGAGACATTTGAGTGAGCATGATAAACTCTCAACTGCCATGCTGATTTATGTCAAACAAGTCCAATAGTAACATAAAAATCCATAAAATAGCTCCATGGTACTCACATTTACAAACTTTGAAAAAAATGCTTCTACATTATACAATACTTTTATTATTTAAAAATTCAAAAAAGAAAACATTTAAAAATAATAACAATAATTTCCAAACTAATCAATTTGTTCACCCCGGTGGTAGTGGAGCTGGACCAGCATTGAGCCAAGCATTTTTATCTTGAATATAATCCTCCAACTTATAATATGCCTGCCTGCATAGTGTGCGTTTAATACAAGATTTAAATTTTGTTTCATTGAGTTCTAATATTTGTGGAGGTATTTTATTATAACATTTCAAACAGTACCCCATGAAAGAAGAGGCCACTTTAGCCAGTCTGAAACCTGGTTAAACTAATTGGTCCCTATTTCTTGTAACATAATTATGTCTATCGCCTCTTTTGCTAAAAAGATGAAGATTTTTTCTAACGTACATGATGTTTTCATAAATATATTGACAAGGCACCGTCATGATATTAATATCCTTAAACAGTTCCCTTAGAGAATCGCACCGGCGAAGATTGTAAATAGCTCTGATGGCTCTTTTCTGTAGTATAAAGATTGAGTCGATGTCTGCAGCCCGTCCCCATAGTAAGATACCGTATGACATGATACTATGAAAATAACTAAAATAGACTAGTCTAGCGGTATCAACATCCGTAAATTGGCGGATTTTTCTAACAGCATATGCAGCTGAGCTAAGCCGTCCTGCAAGAGATGTTAAATGAGGACCCCATTGTAGCCTAGAGTCAAGCGTTATCCCCAGGAAAACAGTTTTGTCGATCGGCCCCATGGCCTTAGTGTTTCAACCCTAAACGGCTCAAACATATAACTTCCGTTAAGGTTTATTAAAGTTGTTTGAGGCTTTCTGCACTTGCAGCACAGCCTGCCATACTCAGAAGATGGGATGGCGCAAGGGTGTCGGCACATGTTTCATCCCACACTAAAGGCCTACCTAAATTCCAGGGCATTATGTTCATCCCGTCTGGCCTCTTTCCATCGTCACGTGCCAAGCTATTGGGTTCTAAAACAGCTGGCACCCCGGCGGTGACAAGAGTTTGACGGATGATGCGGTGACAAGAGTTTGACGGATGATGTCATTAATGCTGGCATGCCTAGCTATCCGACCAGCGCTCCTACTGCAGGATAGCCCATGGTGTCCGAGGCGGTCGACTGCTTTACCGCATTGACACCAATGTGGAGCTCCGCTAGGAGCACCCAGTCGTAGGCATATAGCGATCCGGAAGGTGGTGTCACTCAGCATAGTAACTATGTTGGGCGACGGTAGTGACTGTAGCCAGAGGCCCGAATATTCCCTACGTACGTACGTAGTAGGCGGGCACGCTCAGCAGTATTGGTGGACGTGTTAATAAGGTTATTCCGTACCAACCTGCAGAGCGGCTCATCGCACTGTCTCTGGGAAGATGGATTGTCGGCCAAGCAAGTCACCTAACAGCTAACAAGTGATGGAGTCAAAATTCTATTGGTCAACTGTTGAGTGCTGTGGACCGAAGACAAGAACGCCGGTAAGCTTACACTAGAAATTTTGCGGATGCCGAGCCCACCAAAACGAATGGGTAACAAGGCTTGTAGCCACGCTCGGACATTGAAGACAGAATATAAAATTATAAAATTATTATTATTTATTGTTAAACCCATAAACAAAGGCAATTATCTTGCAATTAATCTTCCATAATTCAATCTATTTTGTTAAAGTAACTACGTTTTCTAGATTTTTTCGAGGCGATATTGTAGCTGTATGTTTTTATTGAATTTTTCTTATTAATCCGTTTGCGTGTTATATAATAATCATCCCAGTTAGAAAGAAATTGTGTTAACCTGTTATTAGCCATAGATTACTGTAAAACTCTGTAACATACTTTATGTATCGCTGTAGGTTAGCTAAATAAAATAATATTTTTGATAGAAACATAAAAAATAAAAATTATTACAAGAGAATTTTTTGGTATTTTATTTTTATGTGGTATCTAACGATTAAAGGCCAGACAGAGGTAGAAAAGGACAGAGTTCAAAAAATCATGTTTTTTTAAAGAAAGAAAAACTACCCTGAAAATACGGTTGAGGGGTTGTAAAGATTTTTAAGATAACATTCTCGCAGACGAAGTCGCTGATAAAGTGCTAGTTAGAATATAAAATTGTGTGTATCATTTCATGAGAAAGGCATGCTTTTACTCTTTCATTAGCTCGTTGACTTCAATTAGTGCACCCCTCTCGGAGACGGTATCACAATTTATGGCACTATCAAAATAAACTGCACTCTGTAGCGGGTCCCTCCTTTCTGTTAAGAGGGCTCTTCCCCACTCGTCTATCGTCAACATGAGCATGGTTTAAAAGTTTGTTGGTTTATCCAACGTAATTCAACACAAAATTTGATAAAGAGATAACGCGAAAAAAGAGAGATAACACCTGAATGCTCTGTTGACATTCTGTAATTCCGTTCTTCACTCGAATATTTCACAAAACTTGTTCCAAGAAATACTTGTATTTTTTTTCAAACCTGAAAAGTTTTTGTAAAAAATTGTCATCACTCCAAATCTGAATTAAATGTGCAAGGTTTCTATAGTTACATTTACTTTATTTTTTTTATTTGTGAGTATATTATGAAGGGACAAAGTTCAGGCAAAATAGCTACTAGATTTTCAGAGGTCTATACTGGATTAGTCTTACACAAATTTATAATTTGACAACAGCGATGTAGAGGAGTGTTATGACGCTGTATTTTAGTTTATTTTTAGTAACTTTTAATTTGTTTAGGGTTTTTTTATTATTTTTTAGGGTTCCGTACCTCAAAAGGAAAAAACGGAACCCATATAGGATCACGTTATTGTCCGTCCTTCTGTCTGTCTGTCAAGACCCTTTATCTCAGGAACGTGTGGAGGTATCGAGTTCAAATTAAAACCATACACTCAAGTATATGGTCCTTTTAAAACTGTGAAAAAATCAAACTTCTGAGTTAACGAAAACAAAGATACGCATTATGACGCAAAAAACGTGTATTTCGACACTCTCAATGAAATCAAAATTCATAGGGTACTTCCCATTGACCTAGAATCCTGAAATTTGGCATGAAGTAAGGTCTCATAGCACAATTATGGGAAAAAACTGAAAACTGTAAAATTGTGGTTACGTCACAAAAAAAAAATATTTTTGCGATTCGGAAAAATCTTCGGAACTTAATTCGGGAATTGATTGATTTTCACAGGTAAGTTACGGAACCCCGAGTCCAACTCGCACTTGCCCAGTTTTTTTTTTGTTTCACTATAGGTAATTATAGTAAGTTAGTAGTATTTCTTTAAATGTAAATTAAATTTTCATACCCAGGTAATATCTACAAGATTACCAAAACATCTAGAGAAATGTGTAATAACGTCATAATCACGTAAGAACGGTTGTATGAAAATGTACCTTGGGAAGGACGCTCTTAAGCGTTCTAAACCTCCCCTTATTGCATTATTGCCATTAGAAAACTTGCGTGGACATTTTCCTTATCTTATTCATTATTTTGAAGACATTCCTGACGTTATCAAATCCCATTTTCAACGTTATTTCTGACTGTGATCATATAAACGCCATGTTTGAAGGTTATTTAAGAAATTGTTCAAGATGGAGCTGAGATTGTAAATAATCTCGTTTGGAAAATGAATTCGGAAATGTAGCACCACCGAACGTCTACAACCTCGCGCCACACAACACTACCGTGTCGGGACGCCGCTCACGCACACAACGTTAGCCGCTTCACGTATAAAAGGGGCCGACGCGGCCGCGAGCGGTCAGTCTGTGCTAGTGCGCCGCTGTATCCACGCATTGGAAGAGCTCGCCTAGCTTAGACGTACTCCCCGCTCCGTCCCGCGGTTACGCATCCTGCTTGTTTCGCGACGCCTCGCGCGACACGAACTCGCTGGGAACGTACCGTGTAGTTTTATTTACCATCGTACTGCATAAGTCTAGTTTTATATACAAAGTTGTGAACTGAAATATACTAACTGTTTATAGTGACCTTACGTTTTAATTACTGACCGTTTCAATCTGGCGCTCAACGTAAAGGCCCGGAAACAGGCTAGCCCAAAATCAAGATCACGTAGAAGAATAAAGGAGGAACCGCTAACCAACATGAATCTTTCAGCTGAGCAGTTCGAGAAGTTATTGTCGGTGATTGGCAACCAACAGCGACGAGGTTCTTTCGCCACTTGCAAAATCACTTTTAATGGTGCCAGAGATACTGAATCAGTAGAATCTTTTCTTGCTGCAGCTTCAGTGTTCAAGTCCGTGGAACTGATCTCCGACGAAGATGCCATCATGAGCGTCCCCTTAATTTTAAAGCAAGAAGCAGCTACCTGGTGGAACGGGATAAAAGATCAGGTGAAAACTTGGAACGAGTTTGAGTCGCGAGTTCGCCACGCGTTTGCTCCTAAAAGACCTGCCTACCAGCTGTACCAGAACGTTGTGAACATTAAACAAGGTGAGGATGAACTGACAGAAGTGTTTGTGGCTAAGAAGAGGGCTCTTATTGCACAAATGCCTGAGCCACACACAGAGTCCCAACAAATCGATATGATCTACGGGCAATTGAGGTACAAAATAAGAGTAAAAATGGCACGCGAGACTGTCAATACTTTTGACGCCCTAGTGAAGGCAGCCAGGGGAGTGGAAGAGCTCCTGGTTGAGAAGGAAATGCCAGAAGAGGGAAAAGAAACAGAAAAAGGGTCATTTAAAAAGAAGCGTTGCACGTACTGTCGATTGCCTGGACATTCGATTGAGACATGTCGGAAGAAGGAAAAGAAGGATCTCGCTTCTGGTAGTGGTACTTCTGCCGCGAAACCCGCGCCTACAAATGTCGCTATAGCCACCCAAGCGCCATCACCTTCTACACCAAAGTTTGCATGTTACGGATGTGGTACACCAGGAGTGATCCGATCGAAATGTACAACCTGCACCAAGGCTGTACCAAAGGCGGAAAAGGCTGAAGTAAGTTTCTGTTCCATGAACACTCAAGCAGATGTACGTCCTAGGCCGATTATCGGTATTGCAATAGGTAAAATAACCGGTAGCGCTTACGTAGACACTTGCGCAAAAACGAGCGTTGCATCATACACGCTATACAAATGCCTACGAAGACTCGGATTTGCATTCCAGACACAACAGCTTGTGGTGAAACTGGCTGATGGCACGAAGACGACGAGAGACGTTTTGACCGTAAGTGCACCCGTCAGTATCTGTTACCGTGTTGTGCAAACGTCCTTTATCGTGTTCCCGGAAGCTCGAGAATCTCGCACATTGTTGGGCGTCGGCTTTATCCAGGATGCTAAGATGGTACTTAACGTTCCACAGATGACATGGCATTTCGAGGATTACCCTGACGACATTTTTGACCTACAAAACGAGGATGCAGAGGAGATATCGATGGCCAAGGTGGAGGCTACACCCGTTTATTTTGATCCTCAGTTGCGGTCTATGCTAAAAGATGTCGAGCTGCCCGAATTTATTTCTCCTTTGTCGATGGTTTCACGAGACGAAAGCGTACTCAACCCGGCGCTGCCACAACCCAGCGCATGTACCCCAGCAACTGGCAGTCCATTGTCCAGCGGAGAACCAGCACTCCCGGAAACGAGTGCCTGCACTACTAACACGATGCCATATCGCGTAGTGCCAATTGAACTGTCCCCTATACCAAGGAAGCGATCTCGACCATTATTCGATGGATATTCTCCGAGGTTCGTAGACTTTATGGTTCGTGATGCCCAAATGCAGCTTCACGATGCTCCATGCGAACTATCTCCACACTCCAAAGCACTCTTCCCTAGCGACCAGAGTAATAGCAGCAATGATGTCGAAATTGGATCTTTGGAAGTGGAAAAGGCCTCATCAGACACGCTAGACGCAACTCAGAAGACACAATTAATGGAAGTACTATTGGAGTATCAAGAAGTCTTCGGTGAAGGTGGAGGGCCAACTACCCTCGCTGAACATTGCATCGACACAGGTGAGCATAACCCCATCTCTGTACCTCCATACCGTCTCTCACCACCACGCATGGCCGTGTTAAAGAAAGAGGTAGAGAAGATGTTGGACGGTGGAGTAATCGAAGCATGCTCATCACCCTGGTCCGCACCCGTTGTAATGGTACCAAAGAAAGACGGTTCAGTACGAGTTTGCATTGATTACCGCAAACTTAATGCCATAACGGTTCCCGACAAGTATCCTATCCCACGCATTGATGATTTGCTTCATGCTGCTAAGCCAACGCCTTTCATGTCAACCCTGGATTTACGCGCTGGCTACTGGCAAGTGAAAGTAAAACTTGAGGATCAGGACAAGACGTCATTCATAACTCCATTCGGTATGTACCGTTTTAAGAGGATGCCATTTGGACTTCGCAATGCACCCTCTACGTTCCAGCGTTTGATAGACAGGATTCGAATTAGCCTGGAAAATGTAAAGATGCTAGCATATTTAGATGATCTAATAATTTTTTCGGCTACCTATCAAGCACACCTATCAGATCTGGAAAAGGTACTAAGTAAGCTGAAAGAGAGCAACCTTCATGTAAACTTTAGTAAGTGCCGATTTTGTTGCTCAACGATTAAGTATTTAGGTCACATTATTACTCCAGAGGGTCTGAAGGCAGATCCCGAGAAGGTAGCAGCAATACTAGCCTACCCAGCACCCGAGAATCTGAAGCAGCTGATGACGTTCCTGCAGACCTGTTCCTGGTACAGGCGATTCATACCAAACTTTGCCGGAATCAGTGAACCACTTTCCCGTTTAACTAGGAAAAACTCGGCATGGACTTGGTCAGCAGAACAAGAGCAAGCTTATCAAGATCTCAAAATACGTCTTACATCCAGCCCTGTGTTAAGACAAGCCGACGAGACGAGAGGTTATATTATCAAAAGTGACGCAAGCAACTATGCACTTGGAGCAGTTCTAGTGCAGGGGGAGGCAGAGGACGAGCATCCTGTCGAATATGCCAGTAGGCTGATGACCCCTGCAGAACGCAATTATTCCACAACTGAGAGGGAGGCACTTGCAGTAGTTTGGGCGATTAAAAAGTTCCGTGGATACATTGAAGGCCTGCCAGTAACAGTGGTTACGGACCATCAAGCCCTGAAGTGGTTGATGTCGTTACGGTCTCCAACTGGACGATTGGCCAGATGGGCGTTGCAAATACAGGCGTATGATATCACCATTAAGTATGCACCTGGTAGGACAAATGTGGTTGCAGACACGTTATCCAGGCCTATTTGCGATGAAAGCACTGAAAACACCTGTGGAATGGGTAGCGTAGCCGTAGATATGCCGCAGAGACCGTCATCTGAAATCAGGGCAGAACAGCTAAAGGATGAAAGTATCGCAAGCATCATAACTGCCTTAGAAGATGCAGATCGTAAAGATAATGCCGTGTACTGGAGCAACAAAGGATACGTCATGAACAACGGGTTGTTATACCGATATCACCCGTCGGATGACTCAGATGAGGCTCAGCTCGTAGTTCCTCAACATGAATGGGCAAACGTTCTTTCAGTATACCACGATGACCCTTTGGCTGGACATTACGGCGCTGATAAGACATATCAACGCATCTCGAAGCGTTATCATTGGAAAGGCATGAGAAAATATATCGAAGCATATGTTAAGAACTGTGTTGCTTGCCAGAGGTTTAAGCCGTCCAACCTGAAACCGGCTGGATTGCTCCAAACTACGCCAATCAATCAACGTTTTGAAACCCTTGCATTTGACTTGTTTGGACCTTTGCCGTCAACGACTAGCGGCAAGACATGGATATTGATAGTCGAAGATATTGCTACTGCTTGGATAGAATTATTTGCTTTGGAAACTGCCAGCGCTGAAAATTGTGCGACAGTTTTGATGAACGAGGTTTTCCTTCGATACGGTGTGCCCAGACGCCTTATTAGCGACAATGGACCACAATTTGTAAGTGCTGTGATGCAACAATTAACCTATTGTCTACAAATTAAGCACACATTCACACCAGTGTATCACCCAGCAGCAAACCCAGTGGAAAGGAAAAACAGAGACTTAAAGACACAACTGGCCATTCTGGTAGGAGATGAACATGGGACTTGGAGTGATAAGTTACCCAGCATACGGTTTGCGATGAATACCGCAACTTGCCTCACTACAGGACATACGCCAGCATATTTAACATTTGCACGAGAATTGCGTACTCCGGATGACAATATTCACGATCTTCGTCAGATTTTACTGTCTGAAAACTTTGTGCCTGAAATTACGCCGAAGTTACTACTTCTCGCCAACACATTGAACAAAGCTAGAGATATCAGAGAGAATCTGGAAGAACGCAGGAAGAAGATAGCAGACCAAGGACGTAGAGAAGATCCCGGTTACAGTCCCGGTGACTTGGTATTAGCAACTACCCATCCAATCAGTAATGCTGCCCGAGGAATTAGTGCTAAATTTTGTCCTCGCAGGGACGGTCCTTATCTAATCCTAGCACGACATGGTGCTTCTTCCTATCTGATTTCAGACCCCGCTACTCCAGATAAACCCCTTGGAGTGTATCATACATCTGCCTTGAGTCCGTTCCAAGGCCATGCGGCAAACCCACTTCCTCCACCGGTGCGCCCACTGAAGAAACGCGGGCGTCCGCCTAAACCTAGGCCCAATCCTGAAGGCACCACTCCGCCTTCTCGTGGACGAGGACGACCACGGCGACGCGCGTCTCGGCCAGCCTAGTTGGTGGAACATTCATCTTGACTGGCTACTCGTCGGGGCGACTTCGCATCCAGAGGGGGAGCCTGTAGCACCACCGAACGTCTACAACCTCGCGCCACACAACACTACCGTGTCGGGACGCCGCTCACGCACACAACGTTAGCCGCTTCACGTATAAAAGGGGCCGACGCGGCCGCGAGCGGTCAGTCTGTGCTAGTGCGCCGCTGTATCCACGCATTGGAAGAGCTCGCCTAGCTTAGACGTACTCCCCGCTCCGTCCCGCGGTTACGCATCCTGCTTGTTTCGCGACGCCTCGCGCGACACGAACTCGCTGGGAACGTACCGTGTAGTTTTATTTACCATCGTACTGCATAAGTCTAGTTTTATATACAAAGTTGTGAACTGAAATATACTAACTGTTTATAGTGACCTTACGTTTTAATTACTGACCGTTTCAGAAATGTAAAACGGAACCGGAATGATACGGAGATATTTTGAAGGCTTTTATGTATGATGAATCGGGTAATTTTATTATGAAGCATATTTTGTTTTTAATATGGTTTCTGGATGATGTTGTTATGTTTGGGTTTAATAAAGACTTGTGCAGTAAATGATAAATCATATTTTTTTCATTTTTAACCAGCAATCTTGTTTATCAATTCATTATGTAGATTAACGCTTTTTCAAAAGACTTTATCCAAATTAACTTTAATTTGATTAATTAGTTGTGGATTTTTTGACTTTGTGTTTAATTTATTTAATTGTGATGTTTATCTGATTTTTAATTTGTTTAATTTGATTTTAATTTATTTTTAATTTGTTTAATTTGATTTTAATTTATTTAATTTGATTATAATTTATTCAGTTTTATTAATGTATTTGGATTGAGTTTATTCTATTTTATTTGGTTTATTTGAATTGTGTTTTCACGTCAATTGTATGTTACATTTGTTTAGGGAAATTGTAATGGGTACATTTGACCTGAAATAAAACGTTAATTATTATTATTTTATATTTTAAGTCAAACATTTAAAAAATCGCATTACACTTCAAAAGCAACCAGACGAAAAGTTTGGCTGCATCAGGTGGCATGGCGGACAGAATACCGGCGGGATCTCATGGCAATATGGCGACAGTGACTGTCGCAACCCAGCGCTGGACATGCCATAATCAAGGCAGTATATCCCCTCTACCAGGAGTAGCTGGAGAGAACGAAAAAAACGTCAGGTGAGATAGAGATCAAACGAGAACCAATCAATGCAAAAAATATTTAAAAATAAATGTTCTTTGGAATTAAATGTAACAAACAAATAAAACAATACTCCCGTTTTAAATTATAAATTCACAAAACCACCATTCTGTGGTAAGCGTTTGCCGCATTAAAACTAGAACGCTTGCATGCACTAATAAACATGCGGGGTTGTTCGAAACCGTTGCTATGGCCCCGAAACACAAAAGGCAACTAAAAGATCGATAGACTAAAGATCATACTACTATGCTACTATGCCTAACTAGTACTATGCCTAACTAACGTAGTCGTCCACAACTTCGAGTGTAGAGTCTCCGGTAAGGGTTGCGGGAATCCGATGGATGCGAGACGCACAGGACCGTTCATTGTGGCGACACTTGGGGGAGGCTTATATCCAGCAGTGGACGTCTTACGGCTGAAATGATGATCATGATGATGACTTTAGAGATAATTTTCCACCAAAAATGTGTGAATTAGCAAGGCGGTGCGCGAGGCAAAAATCCACCAATGGGAACATTAGAAGAAAAATCAGAATCAAGGTATTTATTTCAAATATACTATTTACAGGCACTTTTGAACTGTCAAGATGTCAGTCAGTCAGAAAAATGATGCTAGTTTCAAATTCCAAAGTGTAGATCTGTATTGAGAAGAATGTGCAAGAAACTCCATGGAGACGTTTTTTACATCATGTTACATATTATAAGTATGTCGGTTACATATTTCTTGTTGCATCTATTATGTGAGAGCAATGTAAATAAATAAAGTAAAAAAAATATATAAATATATAAATTATCGTGGCTTATAGCTTGACGTCATAGATAAGAATTTTGGATAGTTATCCTGATATTTGGCGAAATTCCTTGGATTGTTAGCGTCGTGATGGCCCAGTTGTTAAGGCACCTACCCCTCATGCATTAGGCTGCGGGTTCAAAACCGAGCAAGTACCAATGTGTTTTTTTTTAATTCATATGTACTTTACTAAGTTTATCTAAGACATTACTGACACCCAAAGCACGTAAAGTCATTGCTCCCGGTTGTTATTCATAGATCTTTGACAGTCTGGAACCCTAAAAAGGCTGGGGTGATGACGGAGCAAGGTATTTGGACATACAAGAAAAACAGAAATGTTTGCGAGGGATGCGAGCGAGGGATGTGGGAATAAAAGAAAAAACTGCGAAGGACGCGAGCGATGGCCTATACACTCACCATTTCCTACACCACCATACTCATCTCGCTTGTGTACAACTGAAATCAGGGAGAGTCCCCGTAACACCACTCAGTTATTACACCGTTTCACAGCTTTGGTAAGCATCTTCGTACCGTGTAAGGTCCTTGGATCTTGCAAAAGTTTTCATAAATTGTGTTGGAAACACAGGTTTTATTAATCTACTAGTTGATCCGGAGAACTTCGTACCGCCTAACAGTCAATGAATGTAGTATATCTTTCGATATAGTCAACCGATTACGATGAAATAAAGCCTTACTTAATATATCAAGTTACACAGAATTTTAATGTGTACCTAAAAGTTATCTACGTCGATTTCGTATGCGATATTCGTATGATCACAACTAAAAACTTCTACAGATTTATTATAATGTATAGATATCGGGCGGGACGAAGGCAACGAAGGAACAGGAGTGGGTTTTTAGTCAGTAAAAGTCTGACACTATTTCCTGCTCCACCCAAGAGCGGGATTTGTCATTTAGATGATCTTCCCACCTAAAAAAAAAAAAAGGTCTACATTACAGTTAGTACTAACTTCTTCAATTGTAATTAACAGGGGTTGGAATTAAGTAGTAATTCATGTAAGTACATCGAAATGTTTAACAATATTACAAATAAATAATAAAAAAAACCTCGGAGAAAAATAAGACAAATAAAACAAAGATAATTAACTTATAATTCTTATTAGTATTCTTCATTGAAAAATTTCTCTCTACTAGTAAGTCAACTGAGGTGAGGTTAACAAATTTATACACTTCCACCTTCTCGTCATTAATGCAGGAAAAAAAAAATTCTGCTATATTTCTGATACAGTCATAAAAAAAAATCTGCTCTTTAAAATTAATCTCGGGATTTGAGGCATATCCATTTTATTCTTTCGCTGTATGAAAAGTATATGAATAGGTCTACCTAATTCCGACCTCTGGTAATTAATGTAAATCATAATGATAATTTCACTCACTTTAAACTTGAATACAATTTTATTCTTATTATTGATTAAACGATCACATGTTTCACAGTGATAAAACACATCCTTACACCGCTTAGTTATCTCGGACATTTTTGGTAGAAAAGTACCTACCCTTAACCCCACCCAGATTCTTCGAACCTCGGATCCCCTGTAGTAACGATAGCAATCATTGACTATCGGGATTAAGGTTCATGCAAATCCCGGAAATCGGGATAGCAATAATGCTTTGTTTAAACGAATCCCGGGACAAAACTATTGGTTTCCGAATCGTTTTTAAAGGTTTATTTGAATATTGGATCCAATTGGCTTTATTGTGTGTTTGAGTTTCGATTTTGAATTGACAAAAACCTTGTTTGAAATTATTAATAAATCTGCATTGTAAGTAATAAGTACGAGTAATCTATATTTATAAGGAGAAACTGACTGACATATCAACGTACAGCCAAAACTACTGGGATTTAAAACAAAAGATCTTGTTTAAGGTTACTTTTTATAATGGATGCGAGCACTAAGAAGGGGTGAAAAAGGGGAATTTCATTTGTATGCAAAATCTCATTCCATGTGCCAATATACTTGAAAGTCAACCGTACGGGCCCAGCAGGGTCGAAGCCTACTACTGAGGCCATGGGTTATGTGAAAGAGAACTCCGGGACCCTGGAACGAAGGCAAAAAAGGAACATAGCACAACATATGTATGTATGTGTGTATCTATTGTAATTGTAATAAATATTGGTGCTTTTTATCTAACTTATAACAGCCCCATATCATGTTCTTACAATTACTGTTGGTTCATTCTAGGTTGCATGGAAGAGATCGCGAAATGCGATAAGGCCGCCCATTCTATTTATTTTAGATGTATGTTTTTCTTTCTTGTGTTTCTAGTTATTTGTACAATGAAGTATATAATAAATAGGAGTGGGTTTTAGTCAGTAAAAGTCTGACACACTCTTTCGCTTCGCCCGAGAGCGGGAGAAGTCATTGGATGATTTTCCACCAAAAAAGGGGTGTTACAAGTTTTTATGAAAAAATTCTCGCGAACAAAGTTGCTAACAAAGTCTAGTAAAACTAAATTGCTATACAACATTTTAAGTTCAAATTTGCACTGCTGTGTTTTACACTATTATCGATTAAGTAATCTGTCAAAATGTTCTGTCAGCTCCAGTTTACTAATTACCCTGACTTCTTTGTTGTCGTTAACACATTTGGAAACTACGAGAATTACACTATCATCGTTCAACTAAATCTTATTATTTATATAATGACTAACAAGTTAAGATGTTGTTCAATCTATCTTGAGAAGTTTTCTATGTGCTAGCTTTTGATATGTTGTAAGATTATTTACTCTGTTTTTTTTTTTTGTAATTTAAAATATCATTTAATTTAATTTGCTGTCGATTATTCATTGCAATCGACTATTTTGTGATGGCAACACCGAAACATATTTGTGATTAAAGTTGTCAAAAAATAAAAGGCTTGTTTTGACATTTGTATTTTGACTACCTAGCGGCTTGTCCGGTGTAGTGTAGCTACTACTAAAATAGCTAAAATGGCTACTACTACACCGGGCCCCTAATTATTATTTTATTGCTTCTTTCAGTTTCGTTCCAAGTTACATTCTAAGGTTCTTCTCAAATGTCAAAACGGGCCTTTTATTTTATAACGACTTTATCTGTGATTAAGCTGTCAATGTTGCACTGGCGGGTGACAGCTCGTAAAACGCATAATTTGTCTCTTGCATTATTATAGTGCTAAGAAGTATGTTACAATATAATTTAAAAAGTTTGACTATTAAGTATCTTTTGCACATTCTTCTCCATGAGTTCTACGCTTTGGAATATGCAATTAGCATCACTTTTCTGACCAATTCAATTCAAAATAATTTTATTTCACATAAGCCTACATGGGCACTTATAAAACGTCAGAAGCGAGTGCACTGTGCACTGATTTCCTGATTAGATCACGCAAGGAAACTCCAAGCACAGCCCTTTCCATTGCTCTTTGGGTGACTGTAAGTCTTCTGATGAGGCCCATTATAAGCGGCGCTTAATGTATCTGAGATTTAAACTAATCAAGACTAAGACACTATACTCTATTCAAAATAAAGTTGGACATTTAAGCAAATCTTTTTTGCTGCCCGTTTAACCGATTTTAACTTTTATTGTATTGGCGGCTTGATAAATTGCAGCTGCAGTAAAAAGTTGGTATTGTAATTACTTTTTAGGGTTCCGTAGCCAAATGGCAAAAAACGGAACCCTTATGGATTTGTCATGTCTATCTGTCCGTATGTCACAGCCACTTTTTTCCGAAACTATAAGTACTATACTGTTGAAACTTGGTAAGTAGATGTATTCTGTGAACAGCATTAAGATTTTCACACAAATATAGAAAAAAAAAATTTGGGGGTTCCCCATACTTAGGACTGAAACTCACATTTTTTTTTCATCAATCCCATACGTGTGGGGTATCTATATAGGATAGGTCTTCAAAAATGATATTGAGAGAAACCTCACATTTTTTTTTTTTTTTATAGATGGGAAAATCATCTTATGACAAATCCCGCTCTTGGGCGGAGCGAGAGATAGTGTCAGACTTTTACTGACTAAAAACCCACTCCTGTTCCTTCGTTGCCTTCGTCCCAGGGCCCCGGTTTCGTTTTCACACTACCCATGGCCCCAGTAGGCTTCGACCCTGCTGGGCCCCTACGATTTGCTGACATCTCCCTGAGGCGCGCGCGGAACAATACGCGCCGTCGACGACTTGGGCTCGGTCCGGATGGTTACCGGACGGTCGGACGGCGGGCCACCCATTGCCCGCCGTCCGCAAGCCCGCGCCTACGGTGGCCGGAAATCAGGATCGGAATCCCGGCGGCGGCTGGGGCGTGAGGACCGTTGCCTCACGCGATCGGCCGCCTCCTTTGCTAGCATTACTGCTTCGCAGAAGGAGGCGACCGCCTGCCACTCCTCCTCGCTCCGGACCATGGCCTGTACCAAGGCCCGGCGCGAGAGATCGCCGCCGCCGATCGCCCCCACGAGGACACGGCGTTGCTCTTCCCAAGCGGGGCACACCTCCACCGTGTGCTCCACCGTGTCCTCCGGGCGGTCCACACAGTGGCGACACCCGGGCGTCGCTTCCGCACGAATCCGGTGCAGGAACTTCCCGAACTTCCCGTGTTCGGTGAGAACCTGCGTCATGCGGAAGGTGAGGACGCCGTGAGGTCTTTCCAACCACGCCTCAAAGAAGGGACTTACCGCCATAATTGTGGCGTGCCCAAACCTCACATAACATTTTTTTCTAAATTATAGATAGTTTGCGCTAGAGACAATTCCAAAGTGGTAAAATGTGTGTCCCCCCTGTAACTTCTAAAATAAGAGAATGATAAAACTAAAAAAAATATATGATGTACATTACCATGCAAACTTCCACCAAAAATTGGTTTGAACGAGATCTAGTAAGTAGTTTTTTTTAATACGTCATAAAACGTAAACCGCAATGTCCTTTAAAGTTTGTATGTAACTCTCAGTGCGCGAGTCCGACTCGCACTTGCCTAGTTTTTGTTTTAATGACATCCTTATGCCTACGGAATAAAATTCAAAATTGGTCGTCAAGACAGTAAAAAAGGTAAATATTCTTTAAATTCTCTAACTAAACTAGATTATTGTTATTCTTGAGTCGATTCATTTTGTGTGTTGATTACATTTAGAGCGACTTTATTTTAATTCGGAGTCCCCACTTAAGAAACACCTTAATCTAGAACATTTAAAAGATACTATCAAAAGAATAATCTTAAAAGATAAATAATTTAAAAACACTGAAGATTGATGTCGGCAGACTGTCCTTTTAGTTAATTAAGTCTAAAAAATAACGGTAAAAGTGTTTATTTTTCAGGGAATAATTAAATTTTCTCATTATCTCTGCGAAGGTGATGAATGAATTATTTATTATTTATAAACCCCATTTATTTAACAAAGGGGTTGTTCTAAATGATTAGGGTATGACAGGAGGTGATGTTTCACTGTGTTTCACGTCTTCAGCTGTCCATTTGAGAGACTGGAGAAGATCTGTATTTGTGTGAGATTTCTCAATCTGTAAAGCTAAGGTTTCTTAAGGCCTATCCGTAATATCAACTAAAGATGTCATGGTTTACGAAAATGGTTGTTGTTACCTCACGACCAGCTTTCAACCTCAAAATCTTTGACTTTGAGGTTAAAAGCTTATTATAGTAGTAGATAGTATATGGCCGCTGTAATAACAAACAATGAAAATAGAAACCACACAAAAAAATGTGCTTTAACCGCTTTTTAGGGTTCCGTACCTCAAAAGGAAAAAAAACGGAACCCTTATAGGATCACTTTGTTGTCCGTCTGTCTGTCATAACTCTTTATCTCGGGAGCACGTAGAGGTATCGAGTTGACATTAAAACCATATACTCAGGTCTGCGGTCCCTTGAAGCTATGAAACAGCCGTTTTTGTCGCAAAAATCGTGTATTTCGACACTCTCAAAGGAATCAAAACTCATAGGGTACTCTTCCCGTTGACCTAGTATCCTAAAATTTGGTATGAAGTAAGGTCTCATAGCACAAGTATAGGGAAAAATCTGAAAACTGTAAATTTGTAGTTACGTCACAAAAAAAAAAACTTTTTTTGCGGAATTCGGAAAAATCTTCGTAACTTAATTCAGAAATTGAACTGTTTTCACTGGTAAGTACGGAACCCCCGCTCGGGCGGAGCACCACCGTGTCCTCATAGAGGTGATTGGTGGTACCGACCTCTTGCACCTGGCCCTAGTTCAGGCCATAATCCGGAGTGAGAAAATAATAATATAATAATATTCCACAACTATCACACAACCCCGTCTAGTCCCAAGCTAAGCAGAGCTTGTGTTATGGGTACTAAACAACTGATAAACATACTTATATATTTCTAAATACATACATATATAGATAAATTACACCCAGACACAGAACAAATGATCGTGCTCATCACACAAACATTTGTCCTGGGTGGGAATCGAACCCACGACCTCCGGCATAGCAGTCAGGGCCACTAACTACTAGACCAACAGGCCAGTCAAAATGGGAGGCTGTCGCTTCCTTCTGCGAAGTAGTAATGCTAGCGAAGCAGACGCACGCGTAAGGGAACGAATATCCTCACGCCCCAGCCGCCGAGACCCTGACCACGACTACCAGACACGGAAGGCTTGCGGACGATGAACATTGGGTAGCTTGCATCTGACCGTTTGGTAACCGTCCGGACCAAGCCCAAGTCGTCAACGGTGCGTAGAGTTTTACGCGCGCCTCAAAGAGATACGCGGGTCAGTCTTCATGAAAAGTGAAAGTCTTCTTCAGCATTCTGAAAACAGTGGTTGAGAGTCCTTACTCCCCTACTCTTAGGCATTATGTGGAGAGAATGGTCAGGTAGTTTACTGCTTGCTATATTGTTTTTTGCACATCTGGCCTCAGACACCCATCTCACTGCATGTTTTTCTTATTTTTATTTTTGTATCTTTGTTTGTCTATTACTAACACTAACTTTAGGTAATTTTAAGCTTACTAACAAAGTAGACTATATTGTTGTCTTTTTATATAAAAATAATAATTATTATTAAAGAGGTGTCAGCAGGGCCGATGCCCACTAAGGTCACGGAAAATTTCTGAAAAGGAAGCCCGTGGTCCTAGAACACAAAGGTTAACTGAAGGACACATATGTGGCTTTAGTCAGTAAAATTTTGACACGCCCTCTCGCTCCTTAGAGCGCGAAACGTGCAATCTTTTGCATCCATCTCTTTCACAGCATTTTGAAACTTATCAACACAGACTATCGAATATATTGCGCACAAAATATATTGTATTGTAATGCAATCTAGCAAATGGATCGGAAGCCACAGCGGGCACATGGTCATACATCCAGCAACATGCATCCGGCCACGGTGACGTACGACCGACTGCGGTCGAACACGCAATAATTAATTACGCATTCATTAATCTATTAACATTATTCACGTATATACTGACGCGTTAGTCTAGTGATTGTAAGTGCTACTGCTGAGCTTGAGGTTCTGGGTTCAATTCTCAGGTCTTGAAAAATGTTAACACACTAATATTATAAAGGCAAAAGTTGTGAGTGTGTGTGTGTGCGTGCATGTTTGTTACTTCTTCACACTCAAACGGCTTAACAGGTTTCGATTAAGTTTAGTGCATCGGTAGACTATGTACTGGAATAGCACATTACGTACTCTTTATCCAGGCAGTCAGTTCCCTTAGGATAATTTATTCAGGCAGTCTGTTCCCTTAGGATAATTTATTCAGGCAGTATGTTCCCTTAGGATAATTTATCCAGGCAGTATGTTTCCTTGAGATAATTTTGTACTATCACGCGGACAAAGCCATTGGCAGCATCTAGTTAATAATAATCATCATTTTTGGCAATCAGTGAAGCATAGCATAGCATAGCATAGTCGGTCTTAGAATGTTCCCACTGTTGGGACTCAGGCCTCCTCTCTAGGAGAGGGAATGGGCCGTAATCCACCACGCGGGCCCAGTGCGGGTTGGTGGATGTCACATGTCTTCGAATTTTTTGGTTCTAGGACATGCCGGTTTCCTCACGATGTTTTCCTTCACCGTTATGAAAGCAGTGGTGATAAAATAAATTACACAAAGTAATGCGCCTGGCTGGGTTTGAACCCGCGACCTACAACTCCGTAAGTCAGGGCCGTTACCACTCGGCCACCACTGCTCTCAATAGTCATCGAAGGCATAGATAAAATGCACAAAATAACTATAAACTAATACATTTTACAAACTTTATTAAACTATAACCTAGACACATACTTAAGTTTGGCGATTCGTCAATCTATGTCGGTAACGTTGGTTCTCCTGCGGATATCTTCATTCCTGATTCGATACTAGGTAATTGATTCTAATGACTGAATAATCCTGATACAGAATCGTAAATGCAGTAATACCTAGAGAATTGATACCCCCTATGAGCTGATTCCGATGAAGCGTTCATGCGTATGCCTACGTAACATTGTGTGCAACAACCGTGCAATCATGTGTCAGGGATTGTTAATAGATATTATTGGATTAGAAGCAATTAAACAGATTATTAAGAGACTAGTAATTCTTCAGCGACTTCATTCGCGATAATGTTTTCATTTAAACTTATACCACTTACTGTGGCAGAACACAGATACACTATTCAAATAATTGTAACATCTAAATTGTGCCTGTGTGCACAAATAAACTTTTTGTATTTTGGTAAACTTTAAACCCCTTAAGAGGGTCCTTTTTCACTCGCCTATCGTCAACATCGAAAATGTTTTATATAACCTTATTACTTCATCTAACGCAATCCAACGCGATGATTGACGAAAAAAAAAGAGATAATGCTTGAAAACTCTGCTAGCATTCGGTAATTCCGTGATTTACAAGACTTCTACTGTTATACATTTTTGACTTTTTTAATTTTTGAGTAAATTATGAAGTGTCAAAGTTCATGCAAAATAGCAGATTTTCAGTGGTCTTTACTGGATTAGTTTTAAACAAATTTATAAATTAATTTCAATAGAAGCCTAGATAACATCCACAAGATAATGTGTTTCCAAAATATCTAATGAAAAATGTTTAAAAACGTCATAATCGCGTAAGAGTGGTTGTATGAAAAACGGTGAAAATGTATGTCGGGTTGCAACCCCTTAATTATTAATTAAATAATCGTATTTTGAGCGTAGTTTTGAAAAAAATAGTAATGACAGTCTTTCTTATTAATTTTTATTAGAATTTGTGCAGTTTCAAGTTTATTAACCAAATAAATAAGAATCTTCCACACAATCTTTAGAACCCCCTTAATTCCCCCCTATTAGGAGTAGTTCTAAACAAGTAATAACAACCTTTACTATTTGCTTAGGTAAATGTTTATGCTAACTTTCAAGTATATTCGTATAAGGAATGAGATTTTGCATTCAAACGGAGTTCCCCCTCTTCACCCTCAGCACTTGATTTTAAAACGCACTAATTCTTATAAGTAGGCGTTATATTGGGTTCACCCCCTAAGAGCCTACTTTCACACGGGAAAAGCCGCCGCAGAAGCTAGCATAATATAAATTGTGTGTGTGTAGATGGATATACGTAATATGTGAGAATCGAACCGTAATCCTCTTGATCGCAATCCAGTACTTGAGTTTTTATTTATTATATATTAAACGCACAAGCAAATTCCATTCAGATGAAAAGCTCTTCATTTGAAAACCTTTTATTCAATAAATCGGACGCTAATTAGCTATGATCCTTGCTTGAACATCAAAAGCCGATATTCTGAATTTTATATTAATGGCAGATCATTTTGTAAAGCAACGGCATTCATTAAGCTCACATTTCCAGTGTAAGTAGGTACTTAAATGCTCTTAAATGCAGCAGAGGTAAATCCTAGCAACCACTATTACTAAACCCCATCAATTTTATTGGAATTTCATATTACCTATAGGTAACTTATCCAGCTATAAATTATCGCGCATTTTCTATTGAAATAAAATCGTTTAGTTTATAAAAACGGGTCTTAGTTTAATGAAATTTAATCTTTGCATTCTTGAATTTCAAAGCATTTTAGGCTTCGGGGAGAAGAGCAAATACCCGTATTGTTTCAACACGTTGACGCGTATGTACCTAGTTACTTACCTCTGTCTCTCTGACAGCTGTGGAACAGCGTTGCTTACCCTTGTAACTTAATTTACACCCTCACACCTCACACCCTCTACTGATAATAGTCGTAGACAAATATAGTTTTAGTGTTTTTAGATCCTAAAAGGAATAAATATTTTATCTCATCTATCAATCATCATTGCTTTGCAAATCATCATCATCAGCATCATCGTAATTTCAGACGAAAGACGTCCATTGCTTCACAAAGACCTCCCCCAAGTGTCGCCAAAATGTCCTCACCAAATCGTCGGTCCACCTTGTGGTAGGCCTTTCAACGCTGGGCCCCGACCTGTCGCTGCCGGCCGTCGTTCGTTCGATGGTCGGGGGCGCCGAGTCGTGGGATGCGGTGATCTCCTTCTGTGAAGCCGTAATTTCGCAGAAGGAGGCTGCGGAGAGGGAGAGGGAGGCCGTGGCCACTCTCCCGTGCCGCAGCAGGCGAACCGGGCGTCGGCGGAGGGCAGACAACGCCCTCTTCCAGCCCCCATAAAGAGGTCCGGAGGGACGGCGGACTCGGGGTCGTCCGCCGTCCCCCATCCAGCAAGACCCGAGGCGGCAGCGCGTTGTGTTCCACGCGCGCCCCTATTGGACGTCGCGGGGGGAGGACACCTCACACTCCCCCCGGCTTGAGGTGGCCCGCGTAGGCGGGCCAGCACTAGCCGGGGATCATGGATGGCGTATCAGCTCCCACGATCCCCGGTCCAAGTGTGGGAGGGAACACCGGGGTGGTTTTTAGTCAGTAAGAGTCTGACAGACCCCTTCGCCTGCCCCAGGTGAAGGACATCCATGAGGATTTTCCACCCCGGCAACAAAAAAAAAAAAAAAAAGGCCTTTCAACGCTGCGTCTTCCGGTATGTCTTATCAGTTTTTCTAAGAAGAGTTTGCTCATCAGCTGCTTAGACTTAACAAACGTGACCTATATCATGTACGCATGATTTTGCTTTTCATCATCATCATCATCATTTCAGCCGAAATATGTCCACTGTTGGACATAGGCTTCCCCTAAGTGTTGCAACCCTTACCAGGTCATCGGTCCACCTTGTAGGAGGCCTTCCAACGCTACGTCTTCCGGTACGTGGTCGCCATTCCTGAACCTTTCGGCCCTAACGGCCATCCGTTCTGCGAACAATGCTCTTGCTTTTGTTTTTTGCTTTTGTTTCGTAATAATTTACGAAAAAAACCGACTTGACCAGGCAAGTAGTCTGCATTATTTTGAGCAGTGATTCCGCCATCACCTTTCTACTATCAAACAATCCTACGTATGGCGAGTATCCACCCTCACAATGTTAACACCTCTACGGTCCCGACTAAGCGTTTCGCCTTGTCTTTTATACCGTGTACATCGAAGGACAGAAACAATTTGCCTGATACGGTCTTCCCGTCCGATTGTAATTTAGATGTCTTTATGACTAGAGTGAATACGATCTTACTAAACTTCACCATCAACAATTGCATCCCTGCTTACCATGAGGCTGGTTTAAATCATTTTAAAAAATCTGACATAATTTTTAATATATGAAAATTAACCAATATATTGCCTTCATAACCCCGACTTAGAGACAGAGCAGTGGTGGCCGAGTGGTAACGGCCCCGACTTACGAGTTGTAGGTCGCGAGTTCAAACCCAGCCAGGCGCATTACTTTGTGTAATTTATTTCATCGCCACTGCTCTAAAAACGGTGAAGGAAAACATCGTGAGGAAACCGGCATGTCTTAGAACCAAAAATTCGAAGACATGTGACATCCACCAACCCGCACTGGGCCCGCGTGGTGGATTACGGCCCATTCCCTCTCCTAGAGAGGAGGCCTGAGTCCCAGCAGTGGGAACATTATAAGGCCGACTATGCTATAACCCCGACTTATGCCTCAGAGACGCTTCTAGCAGATTTTCTCATAAAAGCTGGATAGGTAATATGGCTGATCCTATGAAAAATGAATTCTGTTTATCAGTTTGCCTCAAATTAATTATCTGTGGTTTCTCAATCCGACTGAAATTTTCATTACATTATCGTTTAATAGATTTTCAGAACTAGTGGAAATTATAAAATACAATTATTTTAAATGAATTGCAGATGCTTTCAATATACTGTAATCTCATTACTTATGCGAAATGAAAACCGCGGGTGGTTTCGTATGCTTACAATGGAGATCTTTTGAGAAAAGTGTTTTGTAAGCATTGATTAAACTTGTCCTAAAATGTAAACAACTTTAACATGAAGTCTGTTTATAAGTTAAAAAGTTTTTTTTTAATGTGGGAAAATCATCTAATGACAAATCCTGCTCTTGGACAGAACGGGAGATAGTGTCAGACTTTTACTGACTAAAAACCCACTCCTTTTCCTTTTTTGCCTTCGTCCCAGGGCCCTGGGTTTCGTTTTCACACTACCTGTGGCCCCAGTAGGCTTCGACCCTACTGGGCCCCTACGATTTGCTAACATCTCCCTGAGAACAATACGCGTGCGTGGAACAATACGCGCCGTCGACGACTTGGGCTCGGTCCGGACGGTTACCGGACGGTCGGACAGTGAGCTACCCATTGCTTGCTGTCCGCAAGCCCGCGCCTACTGTGGCCGGTAATCGGGATCGGAATCCCAGTGGCTGGGGCGAGAGGACCGTATCCTCGCGCGGTCGGCCTCCTACTTTGCTAGCATTACTGCTTCGCAGAAGGAGGCGACCGCCTGCCACTCCTCCTCGCTTCGGACCATGGCATGTACCAAGGCCCGGCGCGAGGGATCGCCGCCGCCGATCGCCCCCACGAGGACACGGCGGTGCTCTGCCCAAGCGGGGCACACTTCTACCGTGTGCTCCACCATGTCCTCCGGGCAGTTCACACAGTGGCGATACCCGGGCGTCGCTTCCGCACGAATCGAGTGCAGGAACTTCCCGAAATAAAAAGATGTGATTTTTTTGAGGAATAATCGTAAAGGATTTTATTTTACACTAATACTATAAAGGCGAACGTTTGTATGTACGTTTAACGTGAGTGTGTGTATGTTAGCAACTCTGTCAAATTCTGATTTGTGAAATAAAACCGGGCAAGTGTTAGTCGGACTCGCACACTGAGGGTTCCGCATAAGCTTACCCATGAAAACTATTCAGTTCCCGAATTGAGTTACGAAATTTCTTCCGAATCGCAAAATAGTTTTTTTTGTGACGTAACTACAAATTTACTGTTTTCAGATTTTTTCCTATACTTGTGCTATGAGACCTTGCTTCGTGCCAAATTTCAGAATTCTAGGCCTGGTCACGAGCGGTCTTACCGGCGAGCGGCGCGGCAAGCAGAGCGGCATTGGTAAGCGGTTGCACGGCACTATGACCGGCGTCTCGTGGCGTGCTTCAAACACATTCATACTTTTGATCTTACCGCTCGCTGCCCCGCGCTTAGCTACCGCTCACAGCGGCAAGATCATGAACGGGCCGTTATATAAAAGTCCGGCGAGCTAGTGAGAAAGTGGGTTGGATCTATTCACCATAGAGCTCCATCCCTTTAGTTCAGTTTAAGTCATCAAATGGTTCGCACTAAGAGCTCGTGCTTAGGGCCTCTGATAGCTCTTCTAATAGAAATAGACTATTTTTATTCTGCAAAAAACTTATTTTTATTGCACTTAGTTTCCTGTTCGTCCCGGGTGCGATATATATATCAAGTTACCACAGAACAAGATCTCCAATTTTCCTTGTTCAATTAGTGTCTCTATTCATTTACAAACTACGTATCGCCCTACTTACGAGACCTGTCTAGTTATCCCAAGTATATAAATGTATCTATAAAGGATGGAAAGATGCGTTCATTAGTACAAATAATAAATAGATGTTTAAGGCCGTAACTCCCAAGCAGTGCTATAAAACGGTGACTTTTTGAAGCTTACTCTTTGGTGACGGCTAGGTTAATAGGTTTGAAAAAACTGTATGTATTTTTATAGATTTATGTACAACATTATTAACATTTGATTTTTCGTAAGACTTTTGCCAAAAAAAAAAATACAACATGATACTTTTTCGCTTGTTTTCTCTGCTCCTTTCGAACGGCTTTGGTCTTTAGAAATATGTTTAAACAAAAAAAAAACTGGTTCAGTGTTATTCAGAATGTACATAGCATATGTGTTTAATGAAATACCTACCTAAACAAATAATACAAAATGAAACATACTCGTACGAGTAGCATATAGGAACAGAGAGTAAAGTCCCGCAAACCACCTTTGAAAAGGGAGGATCCTCCGACCAGACTGGTGTTATGTCTGGTGGGCAACTGCCCGATAGATGATTTCGGGCTGTTCTATATGTTCTAATCGCGCGGAGAACTTTAATTGCGCGATGCAGGATTAGTTCTTATGTGAGGCCATAGATGTCACTACATCACTCCCCTCCGGAGATCGGAGATCGATGGTCCTTGATGCTTCTTGATGCGTGCCAGGCTAGTGGTAGGTTAGTTCCAGTGGGTCGGAACCGAATGCCGCATAGGTCTCGGTGAGTCGGAACTGTCTGCGGTGATGCCCCAGTGAGTCGGGGTGGTGCTGTCCCAGTGAGTCGGGATGATGCCCCAGTGAGTCGGGGTGATGATGTTGCAGGCTCCAGTGAGTCGGAGTAGTGCTGCTGGCTCCAGTGAGTCGGAGCGGTGCTGTGTGACGTAGTGGCTTGACTGCTTGCGTCGACCAGGAGAGGTTCTTCGTGGCTCTTCATGTGACTGGCCGAAGGTGCAGTGTGCTTCGCCAAGGTCGCTGATGAGGCTGAGGGTTATGACCAGGTATGACAAGGTAGGCATGCTGGTGGTCAGGATACCCTTTTATAGCCGTGAGTGCTGGCTGTATGGCTCGCTGCTCGAGAGCTTGAGGAAGTGATGATGACATCACGAAGTAGTAGCTGCACGAAGGCTGCGCTGACGTTCTTTGTCGACGGTCACCAGTTTGGAAGTATGCGGAACAGAGTGTAAAGTCCCGCAAACTTCCGTTGAAAAGGGAGGATCCTCCGACCAGACGGGTGTTATGTCTGGTGGGCAACTGCCCGATAGATGATTTCGGGCTGTTCTATATATTATGTTCTAATCGCGCGGAGAACTTTGATTGTGCGATGCAGGATTAGTTCTTATGTGACGCCATAGATGTCGCTACAAATATTTCGCAATGAAAATAGAATTAAAGGTCAGCGGGGCTCTATCCGGGCGCGGCTGGCCGGAATTAAATTCCAGCTAAATATTCAAGGGACTATACACCTTAACAAATCGCACGATGGGGTCGCTACAGACATCATTCCTGGTAGATTCTCTCTTCTCTTCCTGGTAGAGCCTCTAAAGAAACGATTCAGTTCAACGGTCCAACTTCCAACGAAAATAGTTAAGCAATCGGAAAAGAACAATGGATTGGGAAGGAATCATAACGTCTGGGGCAGTCGGATAAAAGAAGGAAAGAAATTAAAAAAAAAGGAAAAACTTTTTGAAAATGGTCAAGTAAACGGCCAAGAGGCTGCAGCCCTAAAAGATGGGCAGATCATAGGCCTTACCACGGGCTTTTAATGCGATCCATTTAACAACCTAAACTGAACTGTAAAAGGGATGGACCTTTATTATAGGGTATATAGCTCCATCCCTCGACGATTGACATTTTAACATTTTGACATTAAGCCTGTTGGTCTAGTGGTTAGTGGCCCTGACTGCTATGCCGGAGGTCGTGGGTTCGATTCCCACCCAGGACAAATGTTTGTGTGATGAGCACGATCATTTGTTCTGTGTCTGGGTATCATTTATCTATTTAAGTATGTATTTAGAAATATATAAGTATGTTTAACAGTTGTCTAGTACCCATAACACAAGCTCTGCTTAGCTTGGGACTAGACGGCGTTGTGTGATAGTTGTGGAAACATGTCATGTAAATAATTTGATTATATTAATATTTTATTTGATTTTAATTTTGTATGTAATGTATGGACTATGTCTGAAATAAATGAATAATAAATAATATTATCTTAGAGATTCCTAGGATAGAGTTTGGGCAGAAAGTAGCCGTTCAAAAGGGAAATACTACTTTAGTATTCAGTCACAAATTCCATGTAAACCTTGGTTCTCTGTCCTCAGACTTGGCAAAATTGCGACAACCATTTTAATAAGAATGCGTTTAGGTCATACTACTTGTCTAGCGCACCTCGCACGGTCCGCTCCACACTGGACCCCCAACTGCACGTCGAGCTACATGACGCCAAAGACTAACACAGAAGGCAAGACACCATCTTTTTTTTTTTTTTTTATTCTTGATAGGTTCGCACTTGACCGCTATCTCACCTGATGGAAAGCGACGATGCGGTCGACGATGGAGCGCGCTTACCTAGAAGTAACCTATTCACTCTTGACTTAAAGATTCCCGGGTTGTAGCCATCAGGAAAAACAGATTCCGGCAAGGAATTCCACTCCTTAGCTGTACGCACTATGAATGTACCACCATCTGTAAAAAACTGATCCAATGGGAACTTCACGATCCTCAGTAATGAAGATTACGATGTAAGGAGGAGGAAGAGCGGAACGGTTGCTATAGGTAACCAATATTTCCATTAGCCATTACTAACAGCCTTTTGGCCCTGTTTATTTAGTGCAAATAACCCTAAAAGGCAATTACATTATGTGGTCCACTTACGGCTATTGTTACGATTATGGCTTTTATTTTATATTGGATAAGAATAGGTAATATTGTTTTTGTTTTCCTGGTTCGTATCGGGTGTGAAACTTTATGTAATTATTAAACTTCCTTTTCCACGCAGCTAAGCTTCTCTGACGTCATTCTAATAGCATCAGGTATTTTGATATAAAACATACTACTAATTTTTAAATAAAGAGCACCTCTACAGCCCGGTGTAAGCGTTACGCCTCCTTGTTTATACCGCGTACATCGAATGACTGGAACATGTGTCTGCTGCGGTATTGTGCGCCTCACCACTAACGATTGCATTACTGCTTACCATCAGATGGGATCTCAGTCAGACACTAGTTTAAATCAATTAAAAAAAACTAAAATTGCGCTGTAACTTTAATTTGAAAGCGGTGTTTCTCTAGTTTTATTTCATCTTGACATAACACAGACTTCCGTAAACAAAATAAACGACCACATCATCGCTTACCATCAGGTGAGATGGTGGTCAAACGCGAGCCTAACATTAATAAAAAATAATAATAATTAGTGTTATATATTCAGAAGTTGGTTGTTTCTTTGTATAAAGTTTTTATATATCTCAGAATCCTGAGGTCCTGGAACTTAGGAAGGCACACGAGGTGCCAAAGCAATCAGAATAGATTTAGATAAAAATGGAACCAATACCTACGGATACATTCATTTGAAATTTTAAAAAAACATGACGAGAAACTTAAAAAAGAGATTAAAAAATACAAAAGATTTTTGTAAAATAACATATAAGCTTCCTCAGATTATAAACTTGTACTGACGTTTAAACAAACATATTTATGTTTATAATAGTTCAATAAAATATGGTTAAATCTTCTATACCTATACATGTAAATAAAATTGAAGTATTTTTAATATCAAAATAACATCATTTTGTTTACTAAATGCATATGAAAGTGTGTTCGAATTTTTTGTTTGTGTGTTGATTTTGGCTATCTTCAAAACGGCTGGACCAATTTTAGCAGGACTTTCACCGGTAGATAGTTGATGTTATAAGAAGTAACTTAAGCGACTTTTCACTGGCAGATACCTGATGTTATAAGGAGTAACATAGGCTACTTTCATTTTACATTTTATTAAAAAAAAATGATTGCTTTGTGCAAAAAAAAACTTTTTGATTTTTTATTTAACCAAATGGCTTTATGCCTTTTTGTGATTTCGACGCGGACGAAGTCGCGGGCACCAGCTAGAATACTAATAAACTTCACGAGAAATCCTTGGAAAATATATATTCTTCCACACCAGAAAACGAAACTCCTCGTCTTAGAATTTCACCAAATATATACTAAACAATACTTACAAATTCCAAAACAAGCCATTATTTCCACTATACAAATCAAGAAACGCAAGTAACCCAACCTCTTCCTCAACCGTAACAAAATCTCTACACAAAACAATTAATTTATTGATGATTTGCTCAGAGAAACGTAATTCACTAAAATCATTCAGCAACAAAGAGATTCCCGTTGAATATTTAATACCACGCGATGCGGGCTCTCGCTCCAAATTGAAAGCTTTATAGGCACTATTTTCACTGATAAAGTGCTTAATATAGTTAATTAACTGGTAACAACACAATTCGTGGGAGAATAAATAACGTTTTATTGATTGAGGGGATTTAAATTGGAAAAATATTGAGATTACTGTGTTATGGACCGTACCAGCATAAGTTCTGCGGCAATTTTCGAGAGAGTTACCGTGACAATCGAACGCAAAAGCCAACTGAAGGAACATAGATAGATAGATAGATAGATATATTCTTTATTGTGTGATACATGATATTTAATGAGACGGTGGGCTGATGATATTATTCAGGTAGTAGGAAACGACTGGCTAAATACAGGCAAAGACAGAGAGTTGTGGAAGAAGATGGAGGAGGCCTTTACCCTTACAGGGTCCATATTTCAAAATAAAATTGGTACTAATATTACTAACATAATTTAAGCAAACTTACTAACCAATTACTAACAACATTTGAAATGTAAACATACTCGTAGAAATATGGAATAAATGGCTATTATTATTATTATTATATTCTTTATTGTACACCAAAAATACAAATTACCTTAGGAACTTAAAATTAATAGGGTGTCACAATGGGCGGTCTTTTCGCTAAAAGCGTTTTTTTACAGACAACCTTTGGATGGATTTGACAGAGAAGGAGAAAAAATATACGCAGGTAGTTCGTGGTGTACTATTTATATATATTATATACAATACATAAACTAATAAATTTCAACATAGGTGTAAAACAACATAGGTGGTAATTTTAACATAGGTGGGTTTTAGTCAGTAAAAGTCTGACCCGCCGTTTAGTTCCACCCTAGAGCTGAATGTATTGAATCCTAAAGCAAAAAAAAAAATTGTTTGGAACACTGTTATTCGTTTTTACTGTTGGAGTAAACTTGTAATTAGCAGTCGTTTTTATTATTTATTTATTAATAACAAAAACAAATTAACTAAACGATAAAACTTATAATAGTAATATTGTTGCTGCACACTACATGGACAAAGGTGTTTGGTTGTTTGAACCAGATTCACACTGTCCTCTGTACTAGTATAAACTGTATTACGATAGGATAGTCTTTCTCAACTCTCACAACACAACACTTGGATATCATTTATAATAACTTAAATTAATAACTCATAGCCTTATACATATTAAATTGCGAGTTAAATTCTAATTCAATAAGCGAGTATATATTTTTAGTTGGAGTTATTAGAATAAGTAAAATTTTATTTAGGTACTAAAAGTTAAAGAAATTTATAAAACTCACAAAAGTTCTCGAAAGAAAATAAAATAGAATAAATAAGTTTGGATGGGTCCTTCTCTCGGGGGTAAAATTAAGGTTTCTGAGTAAGTCAGTAAGTGCCGCTTTCCCCTCTTTGGCCAGCTTTCGGATGACTGCTTGGACACCATAGCATCGCATAGTCGACTTTATAATATTCCCACTGTTGGGACTCTGGCCTACTCTCTAGGAGAGGGAATGGGCCATAATCTGCTACGCGGGTCAAGTGCGCGTCGGTGGATGTCACATATCTTCGAATTTTTGGTTCTAGAACATTTTGTTGTAGTATTTTCGTTCACCATTTTGAGAGAAGGTGATGATCATTGGTCATTGAAGGTGGTGGTCATTGTTCTTTTTTCCCCTAAAAAATATTTTTATTTATCTATCTTATTCAAATCTATTAGCACACAACACCGTACCGACGTCTTTATGTCGATACCGTCACCGGCCCACGCTGAAAACCAGCGCCGTAGACTAGTCGCATTTTGCGTCTGAGCGTTTGGCCGTTTTGCGCGATACTTAAATAATTTGTTAGTTCTAAATTTGCGCCTTGTTCTGCCAAATAAAATGTATTTTTTTATGAAAAAAATTATACAAAGTAATGCGCCTGACTAGGTTTGAAACCACGACCTACAACTCGTAAGTCGTGGCCGTTACCACTCGGCCGCCACTGCTCTTTGACTTTTACACAACATACAACGTGTCTATTTTACTAGACATATTCCGTGAAAAATCCCTTAAAAATATGTTCGAAAAAGCTCTTTATAACCTACTAACTTTTGCCAGTCGTTTCACCCGCGTGAAAGTCGAAAACATATAGCCTATGCCACTCAGCAATGAGATAGCATTCTACTGTTGAAAGAATTTTTAAAATTGGTCCAGTAGTTTTAGAGTATATTCATTACAAACAAAAATACTTACAATTTTTTTCTCTTATAATATTAATATGTAAGAACAGATGGAGAAAGAATTGAAAAAAAGTATGCATTTTTTTCCTCTCAGACAAAAGTCTAAAATATTAAAAAACAAACAAACACAAACGTCAGAAGAACGTTCAAAATCTCATTCGCACACACAAAAAAATCAAACAGTCTATTCCCAACTCTATTGCCCATTGTCAACAAAGCAATAAACGAAAATATTGCTTCAAAATTCACAATACAGCATTATTTTACATTCAAAATACAGAACAATAAGATTTCACTTTTGTGAAATTCGCTTACTTGACAAACGTGTGCCCCCACCGTGGCCTAAGGCTTCGAATTTTATTACGTAGTTAGGCGGGCTGCACACGGTGCTGCATGCGGTCTGCAAGCTCAGCTGACGCCATTTTATGCCGAATAAATTTATAGCCGAAGCGGTTTCGTGTGCATTCAGTTTAATATGTGTTTCAATTTGCTTAGACGTAAGATTTAGATGTGGTTGGCTATGTTCTTCCTCTTTATGTTAGGTTGCCGACATAGCCCAAAGAATCGGCAAACTTAAGTGGCAATGGGCAGAGTATATTCTTCGTAGAACAGATGGTTGATGGAGCCGAAAGGTTCTGGAGTGCTGACCGCGCACCGGAAGAACGCAGCATTGGAAGGCTTTTCACTAGGTGGACCGATGACCTGGTGAGGGAGGATTGTAGGAGGCCTTCCAACGCTACGTCTTCCGGTACGTGGTCGCCATTCCAGAACCTTTCAGCCCCAACGGCCATCCGTTCTGCGAGCAATGTGCCCTGCCCATTGCCACTTAAGTTTTGCGATTTATCGTGCTATGTCGGTAACCTTGGTTCTCCTGCGGATATCCTCATTCCTGATAATGATAATATGGTTATTGGAATTGTCGTTGTTGTAATTATTGTAATTCGTCTAAATTGGAGCTATTTAGACGAATCTGATGGTACACGGGTAGGCTTTAGTCAGTAAAAATTTGACACTCGCTCTCTCGCTCCAACCAGAGCAGGACATTTGATGATTTTTCTCGTAAAGAAGGTAGCACTCTCCTCTAGTTATAATTTATAATGACCACTTTTTCTTTCCTTTCATCATTTAGCCAACGACGACTTCCACCGCTCTGGGAGTTTGATGATTGCCCACCTTTAAAAATAAAGACATCTATGTCAATTTCATGTCTGATTCCTGAATAAAAATTTAAAGTTCAGTATTGTTTGTGAAACTACTTCGAGACCTGACTTTAGCATTCGAGTGGGGTTTGAGACATTTTTAATTTCGAATTCCCAATTCAAAAACCGTCCCTCAGTGCCTAAACGATTTCTCATTGTTAGTAACTGATATTTAGAGAAAAAAAAATATACATGTTACTGAACGTAAATTCTCCTCCACCCAAGTCGACAGCCGTTGTGTTCAAGAAATGTCAGCAAGTTTACCGGGGCAAGTTAGGGCCGATGCTTGCCAAGGCTGCGGATTGTTCGAAAATTTACCGTAGCCCTCGTGAAGGGTAACTGAAGGAACACTGGGTTTTAGTCAGTAAAAATTTGACACTCCTTCTGGCTCCACCTAGAGCGGGAGAGTAATATGATGATTTTCTACGTAAAAAGAGGTGAGGAATTCTCTGCCGTTTCCTTGTAGCTACAACCTAGGGGTCTTTAAGTAAACAGTGAACCAATTACTAGCATCGTCCACCACTTCATCGCTTACTATCAGGTGAGATAGTGGTCAAACGCGACCCTGTCCATAATAATCTACATCTACACTAATATTATAAAGAAGTAAAAGTTTTCTTTTTTTTGTTTGTAGGAGATAATCTCTGAAAGTACAGCCGCCTCGAGTCGGCCACGCCTCCGATTCCTTTGTTCTGAGATCATCTCAACGCTCAGTTACGTGGTCAGAACAAAGGAAAAGAAGGCGTGGCCGACTCGAGGCGATCGACGAAAGAGAATCGAAACGAAACGGTCGTAACTTGGCAGCAGGCCTAGCCAAGTTACGACCGTTTCGTTTCGAATTGCGAATGCGAAAATTTTGGTCCGAATGCGAAAATTTTTTCACTGATACAAAGCTGCTTTATTCCCGAGTGACATAAGTTATATTTTATGTATGCGGGCGAAGCCGCGGGTATAAGCTAGTAATTTATAAAAAGAACTCTCTTCCAATTTTAATTTAATAATAAATAAATAAAACTCTTCCCCAAAAATAATTTTGTTAGCCATTTTTACGAAGTCTGAGGGTCTCCAAAAAGCGAGTCGGTCGCCAATTCTTTCTGCACGAGTAATTGTAATACTGGCTCAAGCTAGTTTCAAATTAAGAGAGCGACGCCAAAAATTTTCACCAACTTCCCAAATTCTAATCAAAGAAAAACCAGTAAACTAATACAACATTAATCCACAATTCCTTAATGAAAACGCCAAAAGTTGAAAGTAATTTGCATCAAAAAGTACCTTTTGTTGAATACTCGTAAAGTTTGTAAATTAAAATTAAGATTTAACGTGTTTCGTCGGTCAGCGACTTAGTTTCAAGTTTTTTTTAGGGTTCCGTACTTCAAATGAAAAAAAAATGGAGCCCTTATAGGATCACTTTGTTGTCCGTCTAATAATAATATAATAATAATAACGTTTATTTCTCACTACAAGCCAAAATATACAGACAATCTTACAATAAGAAACATTGCTAACAATTTTTTGGTCTGTCTGTCAAGATCCTTTATCTCAGGAACGCGTGGAGATATCGAGTTGAAATTAAAACCATATACTCAAATCTACGGTCCCTGAAAGCTGTGAAAAAATGGAACTTCTAAGTTAACGAAAAAAAAAACGGTGACATGTTGCAAAAAACAATTATATTTCGACACTCTCAAGGGAATCAAAATTCATAGGGTACATGTATAGAAATAAATCTCAAACCGGTAAATTTGATGTTACGTCACAAAAAAAAACTCTGTTTTTGTTTTTTTTTATTTTTTTATTTAAGTAAGTACACACAAACACTACACTAATTTTTTATTGCGATTTGGAAAAATCTTCGAGACCATTCGGGAATTGAATTATTTACATAGGTGAGTTTGTACGGAACTTTCAGTGCGCGAGTCCAACTCGCACTTGCCCAGTTTGTTTTTATTATTTACGAGACGCTCACTCGGTCTTGGCTGTGGCAGTTATTTCCTGAAATAAATATTTATTAAAACTTGTAAATGTTTGTATTACAGTGACAAAGCTGGTTGGTTTCAAACTTTGCCTAGCAACCGTAAACAGTTCGCTGGGTACTAGTTTTATGTTTTTAATTTTGTTATTTAGATGCATTATTAAAACCAAAATTTTCGACTGGAAAAGCTTTAATGTTTTTTTTTTTTCATGGAATAGAATGACCATGCTTAGCAAAGGCGACCCTAAAATCTTTCTTATAACATTAATATTATTAGGTGAAACTTTGTGTTTTTTTAGGTGGGAAATCATCCAATGACTTCTCACCCTCTTAGGCGGAGTGGGAGACTTTTACTGACTAAAACCCAGTCCTGTTCCTTCTTTGCCTTCGTTCCAGGGCCCCGGAGTACACATTAGCACAACCCGTGGCCCCAGTAGGGTTCGACCCTGCTGGGCCCCTACGGTTTGCTGAGATCTCTTTCAGGCTCTGTGTGTGTGTGTATGTTGTTACCCCTTACGCTCAAACGATTGAACAGGCTTGGATGAAATTTGGCAAACGGACCACAAATTACACACATGAATCTGTAAGCCTGTATGTTTTTAAATCGTAGATATTAGATGATTAGGATGTTTTTTTTAACGTAATAAAAACGATGTGAAATAATGTAAATATTTGCATGCCAAATGGTAAAATGTGGCTGAGCTTTTATGTATCATAAGAACTGATGTGTATTACCCATATTTGCAAAATAAAAATTCTATTCTATTCTATTCTAGGATTTACGTAACTTTTTTTAAATGAGTGTATTTGCTATAACTAACTACCTACACAAATAAAACAGACATTCTTAAAAAGGTACTTAGCTTTTTAAAAGTATGGTGTCAAATAATACTGCAAAAATGTCTACCTATGTTGTGTGTACATATGTGTGTACTATGTTTGTTACGTCTTCACTATTAATCGGCTGAATATTGGGCGAAAATTCTATTAAATTTAGAAATAAAGAATCATATCTTATTTGGCACACGGTAGTATGTTCCCTTTGGATATTCTTTTTTATAATAACGCGGGCAAAGTCACTAACAGAAGCTAGCTTTTATATACTTTTCACGTGCAGTTTTTAAAAGTAATAACTCCATACACATTTGCATAGACAGGCATTGTGGCGCTCTATACGGGTGCTTTCCCATTCTAAACCAAATGTATTCGAGTGATCGCATCCGTTACCTGCAGACACTGAGAGGTACAATGGATTGCAATAGTAAAGTGCACCGAAACGATGTGATGTGACGACCTGGGGCCTTAAAACCATCTCAGACTCCAATTTGCATGGTTCTCGTATGATTTGACCATTACATATTTACTGTATGGACTTGAAAAGAGACTTTGACCCCAGAGTTTGTTTCGGTGTTTCTTCTCAGGGTAGTCAGCTAGGAAACACCGGCCTCATCTATTTTAAATTGACGTAAAAGTGCTTTTTTTAAGAGGGTCCTTTTTCAGTCGCCTATCGTCAACATCGAGCATGGTTTAAAAGCTTGTTACTTCGCGCGATGTTTGACGAAAAGGCAACGTCTATTTGGGCAGAATAAACATGTTTTCTTTATTTTTTTTATTTCTTTTTTTTGAGCTTTAAAGTGTCTGACAGAAGTTTTGATCCATGGAAAGTGTCTGACACTTATGATACTACTTTAGAATAATATTCTACAAACATCTGTAAAAATCAGCCATAAAACATTAAGTTAAGTAACTCGGTATTTTAGTTCCCTTTCTCACCTCGTACCTGCCAAAGTTCCCCAAGGGGGAGCTCCACAAGTACACAGGTATTCAAAGCACATAAGACGCTACTGAGAACCTAAGGTTTCATCGGTTTCATAGCTTAACAACATTAATAATTATAACCCTCTGGGAGTAACGTAACGAGAGGGAGTATCAGAGATGTATTCTTTTATTTGCCCTTTGCGTTTCAGGGCCGCGGTGACTAGAAATACGTAAGGCCCTTTTTTAGGTGGCAAATCATTCAATGACTTCTCCCACTCTTGGGCGGAGCAGGATGGATGTCAGACTTTTACTGATTAAAACCCACTCCTGTTCCTTCTTTGCCTTTGTTTTAGAGCCCCGGGGGTCCATAACGCAAAACCCATGGCCCCAGTAGGCTTCAACCCTGCTCGGCCGCTATGGTTTTCCTGACAACTTTTTGAAATATATATGGTCTGGACGCACTTTTGATGTATTGGCCAACTTTATTTCTTAATCTATGTACACTTAATTTATCGTATAAAATTTTCGTTGATAAACGCTTATGTCCGAAAGTCGCTTTCTTATAATAAAATGGTAATTTATTCGGTCTATAAGTCTCCCGGCAAAAACGTGGTCCTTAACGAGACGCTTGGAGCCCTTCATTTTTCTACCAATTTACCGTTCCAAATAAATGGTCTCTTCACTTATTTGTATGCTCTTTGTGAGACTCTTGATTTGATTTTTGCAAATTAGTTTGTTAATTTAAAAGTTAAGTTGATTTTTCAAGTGAATTAATAAAGTTCGTTTAAAATGTGAATGAGTTACAACAATTAATAAAAGGTTCATGCCCTCTGCTTTATACTAAAAACGTAGTTGGTCCTGAGCTCAATAATATGAATTCATTATTTTTAATTAAATTTAGACCAAATTCTTCTTAGACCATCTCAAGCCCAATAATAATAGTTTCAATTAAATACGAGTTCTGTATTTGTTGTACCTTAAATATTAATGAAATAAATTTAGAGTTCTAGGCAAAGTGACATTTTATTAGCGATAATGGCATTATATCGACGATATGGAATAAAATTGTATATCACCGATACATATTTCTATTGGCGATATGGCATTCTAACGAGTATATGGCATTCTATCGACGACATGGCATTCTAATGACATTGGCATTATATGGGCGATTCTATGGGTGGAATGAACTCACCAAGAGATATTTCGGCAGCGCCTGTCAATTCCATACAGTTTGGATTTTTAAATCGTATTCACTTTCTAAGATTTGAATAAGGTAAAGAATATAATAGAAAATTTAAATTAATTCCCAACTCCAGCAATTGGTTGAAAACTCGACAGATTTTCGTGTCCCCCAATAATACACAATTTATTAATCTTCTGACACAAAACAAATCCGAACAAAAGAAGACGAGACGACAAAATACCTAAAACAATTGAGTAAGAACCCCCATTGTGAGGGGGAACGAAATAAAGTGATGAACCAAGGTATGTCGTGCCGGTTTCGTACCGTCATCGTAGCGCTTTTGTACCGCAGTCGTCGGCTTGAATCTTTCCTGATTTATTCTGATGTGAATTGGAGTTTAAAATTCATTTCATTTCAAAATGAAGGTTTACATGTTATGAAGAAATTTTCTGAAAGTGTGAAAATGATTTGTGTATACTTCTTTTGATTTAATGGTATCACATTATATAATATAATTATGTACATTATACTGGCTGACCCAGCAAGCGTCGTTGTGCCCTATGAATTATTAAAGAAAATGGAGAAGAATTTTTATGATTTTTTTTTATTTTTTGGTCTGAGAATAACTTGTAAGCTATAACGCTCCTACTCTAACCTCCATTTTTTAATCGGGATATTTCTATAATAATTTCAAAAAACTGATTTGGAGAAGTTCGATATCAAATAACCGATGACTTGGTAACGGTTGCGGGAGTCCGATGGATGCGAGACGCACAGGACCGTTCGCTGTGGCGACGCTTGGGGGAGGCCTATGTCCAGCAGTGGACGTCTTTCGGCTGAAATGATGATGATGATGATGATGATATCAAATATCGAAATACACGAGATTATAAATCACAATAATATTTTAAAAGTGAATGTTTTTAATTATGTGTATGTGTGAATATTTACTTCTCCTTCATGATCAAACCGCAGACCGGATTTGGATAAAATTTATCACTAGGATCATAAGATACTTTTTACTTTTACACGGGCAAGCAGAAGCTGGAATTATCAGAATCTTTTGCAATGATATGTGTATAATTGTATATGGATAAACTTACCTAACAACTTTTTAGAAATGCATGAGTATATTAGAGGAAGTTTGGAAGTGGCGCCAGTGAAAAGGTGAGAAAGAAATTGTTTGTCTTGGTATGGTTATGTGTAGGGGTTGAAACGCATGTTACTAAAAAAGCTATGAGTTTACATGTGGATGGATGGAGAGGGAGAGGGAGGCCAAAGAAAAAATAGATGGATTGTGAGAGGAGTGATATGAAAGAAAAGAGAGTTAATTATAAACATGACGGGTGATAGGACAGAATGGAAGAAATAAACGTCCCACGCTGAAAAATAGCGCCGTAGACTCTCCGCATTTTGCGAGTGGTCACGGCATTATACTGAGCATTCGGCCGTTTTGCGCGGATGTGGCGCATATTTTTCTCAAAATATACTTATACTTTATTTGTTCTAAATTTGCCGCAAAAGTATTAGACATAATACTTTTGCAGAAGCTAGTTAGACATACCTAACAAGCTTCGCCCTCGTGAAAGTAGGTTTTTCCTCAGAAACTTAGGAATTCCGTTTTATCCCTCTTAGGCCCCTCGCCAACAGCGACTTTTCGTAAGTGCGCGATAGCATAGCTTCTAACGCGCGTTAGTCACATTTGCAAGCGCTATAGAAAAGATACCAACGCGCTACAAACGCGCTACAGCATCGCGACTGTATCGATGCGAACGCGCGACAGCATCGCTACAAAAAGTCGCCGTGGGCAAGGGCCCTTAATGCCCGCCTACGTCCTAAAAGTTTTTTTTTGCAAAATTTCACTATCTTAAGCCTTGTAGTTTTTACTGTGGGTTGGTTTGTAGTCAGTTTCTCCTTTTTTGTATATAGATGATCAAATTGTCAACTCAGGATAAATTAATTCGGCAGACGTACAGTAACGATATTTTATACTTCCACATATTTCAGTCGACCTTTACAACAGTATGCAAATTTAATTTTCCTATACGTTACAGGCGCTCGTTTGAGTTATAAAAAATCTACGATCAGGTAAATCATAAAAGTACACAGATACTCGTATACATACAGAGGGATGCGAAATATAATTTGCTGAGAGAAAAAAAAAATGTTTCAGTTAACGAAACTCCCTTTTGACATCCTATTAAATTATTCAAATCGTATTTGAGAGGTTTTGTTGTTTTCATACAATGGACTAAAGGAATAATGGAGATTTGTCGTATGGATTTCGATTTACTTACGGGATTTGTATGGTAATGCTCCGGTATTCGGTTTTATACGATAAAAATATATGGCTCAAATTTTATTATTTACTAGCTGATTCGACAGATGTGATAGTCTATTGTCGTGATAGCCCATTAGTTAAGGCACCCGCCTCTTAAACATGAGGTTGCTGTTTCAAAACCGGGCAAGTACAGCCCCCCTAGCCAAGTTACAACCGTTTCGTTTCGATTCTCTTTTCGTTAATCGCCTCGAGTCGGCCACGGCTCCTATTCCTTTGTTCTGACCACGTGACTGAGCGTTGAGATGACGTCAGAATAAAGGAATCGGAGGCGTGGCCTACTCGAAGCGATCGACGAAAAGAGAATCGAAACGAAACGGTTGTAACTTGGCTAGGGGGGGCAGTACAGTTACAGTACAGTACACAGTGTGCAGTGTACAGTTTATTATAATTATTATTTCTCATTTAGCACACATTAACATTTATATATTATTATATTTATTTACCTTACACATAATACTAATAAGTATCTAATATTACGCAGAGTTTTGCTCTGGAATCTCTGTAATATGTGCTATTTTTCGCTGTTTCCCATAGCTCGATTCCATAAGTCCATATAGGTTTGAGAATGGCTTTGTAGATGGTCATTTTACTTGTTGATATTTTTTTTTTTTTTGCAGATAGTCCTGTATTTTTGTTTATGTGGTGTACAATAAAGAATATAATAAATAAATAAATAGTTGTGATTTTCGTCCAATCATCCAATACATGTCCCAACTCATGTCCTAACTCTGGCATCTAGTTGTTTCCGTTTATTCCATATATGTTTCCGCCATGTAAGTCTGCGGTCTAGATGCATGCCTAAGTACTTTGCGTCTTCTTTTTGCGGGATTTCCTCATTATAGAGTTTAATTGGAGGGCAGGTCTTTCTCCTAAGAGTAAAGGTAACATGTACTGACTTGCTTTTATGCGCCATATGTTTAGCCACGCTTCAATTTCTAATAAGTGGGCTTGTAGGTTCTCAGATGCCAATTCAGGGTCTTCATATACCGATAGGAGAGCTGTATCGTCTGCGTAAGTAGCGATTGTATTATTAGGATGTGTAGGAAGGTCAGCAGTGAAAAGTACGTATAATACTGGACCCAAGATGCTTCCTTGTGGCACGCCAGAAAGTATTTCACATATTTCTGAGGTTATGTCGTTGTACTTGACCTTGTAACAGCGGGCGTTTAAGTAAGATTTCAATAAGTGAAAGAAAGAGTGAGGAAGCAACTGTTTGATTTTGTAAAGCAGTCCATCATGCCACACCTTATCAAACGCCTGTCCAATGTCGAGAAAAACAGAGGAACAATATTCCTTATTTTCAAATGCACGACCAATTAAGTCGGTGATTCGATACACTTATACTTGTTCGATGGTTCCGTTCCGATGCGTGTCAAATAAAATATTTTTCTTTCTTTCTTACTAATGTGAATTTTTCAATTTAAAAGTTTTAAGTTTATCCAGGAAATATTACTGATACCCCGTGCCTCGGAAAGCACTTAAAGCCATTGATCTCGGTTGTCATTTGTAGATCTTTGACAGTCACAGGTAGTTAGATGCCAGAAAGTCTAACCATCGGTCTATCCAAGGCATAGTTATCAATGTTGCCCAGTGACTTGGTTATGGGGGTCTGATACTGATAAGCTATCGCTTAATGTAAAACATGGGTAGGTATCCAGCCGCATCCGATAAGACTGGAAGCTGTCCCCAAGGTAGTCGGGAAGCGGCCAGGAGATGATGACTAGCTCCCCTGACAGACACGTTGTCCTGTCAAACGTACGTTTGATATATATATAATATATAATCATAGCTCAGATAATATATTATATTATATCAAACGGATAAACTGTCAACTGCGTGAACGATAAATAGTCATTAAGTTTTTTAATGATCCGTGCAACCTTCTTATTTTGGAGTTGCAAACTAAAGTGTTCAACAACCGAAGCTACGCATTCCATAGCACTGTTGAAGTTCTAAAATTTATGGCATGAGGGATTTTCAGTTACCCACATAACAACTACATCTTGACCTACAATAAAACTAGGTTGTAGAATATACTTAAGACATTAATATTATTTAATTAATTATTTAAATAGTGGAGGGCACAATGAGACATAGGGGCACAGTTGGACACAGGGGCACAATGGAACAAGGTTGATATTTTTTTTTTTATAAATACAAACGCGTTTGCGCGCTTTCGTTTCACTAAGACGTTCGAGGGTTTCGTTTTAATGTCGTGAAATAGCTGGTTTGTGACAAAAAATCTTGAGACGTGAAAATTTCTTTTCTTCCGTGAAAAGTATCGTCTCGAAAACCATTTGTTTTGCAAAAAATGATTGTGGGTATTTTTTTCATAATTTTATTGATTTAATTTAGGTAAATTTTAAATAGAAAACCTTATGTTTTTATGTTAGGGTTTAAAGTTGGCCACAATTGAACAGGGTTCTATATTTGTTGTTCCTAGAAGGAGAACAATTGATAAATATTGACGAGAACAACGAATATCATATTATACTAGCCTTTGCAGTCGGTTATTGTGGATGCAAAGTCGCAGCTACTATTTTCTCCTAAAACCAAATATAGAAATGGTATCTATTCTGTTTATAGTATACTTTTTTCCGGACAGGTATTATTTTTTTTATATATATTTCATGCTTTAATACTTGTTTCAAAGCACCCCAGATATTATTTCAATTTGCCTCAGACCAGAAAGAAAGTGATGTGCACAACTTGTTTTCTGTTTTCGGTAATTTAATGAACTCGTTTTTGTCTTCAATCGATCATTAGAACCATTCTTTATTAATCAAAACAAAAATTAAAAATATAAACTTATTTTTTTTATTAAAATAAGTTTGTAACGTTTTCATTCCATTATATCCCAGCTGCCTAAAATATCAAAAATTTTAAGAAAACAATATGGACCGAAAGTATTGACCGCAGTTATAAAATAAAACCTATAAAACCCGCAAAATGTCTCATAAAAGGTATTAAGACAACCCGAGGGGTATTTTAATAAAAAAAATCCTAAAATTACGTCTGAAAACGTTAGGCCTTGGTGTTCAGGTGTCTGAACAGACTTAATTTGAGAGAGAACCAACTACAACAAACAGCTTTTATGAAAATTGGCCAAAACTAACCCAACGGTAACGCAAAAGTTGTTTGCTATAAGCTAGCGATATCACACAAATATAATAAAGGCGAAAGTTGTGTGTTTACTTTTAGTATTTATACTGCGTGAGTATTTATGTTTGTTACTCCTTAACCATTATCTCACCTGATGGAAAGCGACGATGTGGTCGATGATGGATCATGCTTGCCTTTTTTTTTTTTTTTTTTCCGGTGGGAAAATCATCTGATGACATCCCCCGCTCTTGAGCGAGGCGGGAGATAGTGTCAGACTTTTACTGACTAAAAACCCACTCCTGTTCCTTCGTTGCCTTTCGTACCAGGGCCGAGTCTTCCTTTTAGAATCAGACCCTTGGCCCGGTAGGCTTCGACCCTGCTGGGCCCCTACAGTTGCTGACAACTCCTTGAGGCGCGCGTGGAACAACACGCGCCGTCGACGACTTGGGCTCGGTCCAGACGGTTACCGGACGGTCGGACGGCGAGCCACCCATTGCTCGCCGTCCGCAAGCCCGCGCCTACGGTGGCCGGAAATCGGGATCGGAATCCCGGCGGCGGTTGGGGCGTGAGGACCGTTGCCTCACGCGATCGGCCGCCTCCTTCGCTAGCATTACTGCTTCGCAGAAGGAGGCGACCGCCTGCCACTCCTCCTCGCTCCGGACCATGGCCTGTACCAAGGCCCGGCGCGAGAGATCGCCGCTGCCGATCGCCCCCACGAGAACACGGCGTTGCTCTGCCCAAGCGGGGCACACCTCCACCGTATGCTCCACCGTGTCCTCCGGGCGGTCCACACAGTGGCGACACCCGGGCGTCGCTTCCGCACGAATTCGGTGCAGGAACTTCCCGAACTTACCGTGTCCGGTGAGGACCTGCGTCATACGGAAGGTAATGACGCTGTGTTGCCTTTCCAGCCACTCCTCAAAGAGGGGACTTACCGCCATAATTACGGCGTGCCCAGCACTGGGTTGCGATAGTCGCTGTCGCCATTCCGCCATGAGATCCCGCCGGAACTCTTTCCGCCATGCCGCGACTTGTCGCGGCATCATGCTTGATTTAGCATAACATAATATCATAATCAGCCTCTTAATGTCCCCACTGCTGGGACTCGAGCCTTGGTGAATGTCACATGTCTTCGATTTTTAGAGCCGTTTTGAGAGCAGTGGTGATGAAATAAATAACACAAAGTAATGCGCCAGTATGGATTTGAACCCGCGATTCTTAAGTCGGGGCCGTTACCACCAAAAGAATAACATATTCATACTATTTCACTGAATACCATGTATGGTTATTTTTCTCAGTGTTCTGTCTTATCTCAAATAATAAAGTAACTGTAAATAAAAATTGCAGAAACAGATTTACACAGTTTCTCCTTACAGCATTATATTTTGTAAACAATTTTCCTTATAAAAGGAAGCTAAATGCCAATGCTTCATGCTTGCATTTCAATGAAGTAACCTATTCACTTTTGCCTTAAAGATCCGATCAGGAAACGCAGACTCTGAAAGAGAATTCCTCTCCTTAGCTGTGCGCACAATAAATGTATTCCCAAAACGTTTTATGCGTATGAGTGGGATGTTTACCATGTACAGGTGGCGCATCGCCGTACGTCTGGTAGATTTACATAAATTAGCAGAGGTCGGAATTAGGTAAAGTTATTTAAGTACTTAATACAGCGAAAGATTAAAGTGGATATGCCCCAAATCCCAAGATTATTTTAAAGAGCAGATTCTTTTATGGCACTATCAGAAATATAGCAGAAAAAATTATTAACAAGGAGCATTAACAAGGAGGAGAAAGTGTTTAAATTCGTTAACCTCACCTCAGTTGACGTAGAGAGACCTTTTTCAATAAAAAATTCCGATAAAATTTTTATGTTTACTATCTTTGTTTTATTTGTCGTATCTATCTCTGAGGTTTTTATTATTATTTATTTGTAATACTGTTGGCCATACGGGATTTTTCATTAGAAATCCCGGGAGATCCATATTAATATCAACATTTCGATGCAAGTACATGAATAACTCTACCTAATTCCGACTTCTGTAAATTAAGCATGCAGATAGACCGAGACCTGGAATAGTAACATAGGATAATGTTTATTTTAGGAATATGTTCTATTGGATTATTTTCTACTTTAAAGCAGGCTATGCTGCTTGTATAAGCTAGTCGACTAATATTTAGGTAAAGCTCCGATATTTGCTGGCAAGTTTTTACTAGTTTATTTTTTATATATAATATTCTTACGTCGGTTTAGAAACTTAACAAAGTTATTGAGATCTTTACTTTAAGATATAAAAGAATTAAGGTCAAAAGTACATACATTTTATAGCAGTGTATTAAGTAAGTGACCTCTTTGACTCTTTGTTAAAGTCGTTGCTCTTTCTGTAGCAGCATAAAAGAGAGATAGGTACAGAAGTCAATCTACATACAACGTTCGCTTGGCAACGTACACATAGACAATGCTCACGGACATGATATCTCGGACTGGTTACCTGGTACCCAGCGGTCTTAGCAAGTGGGCATCGGCCCCTATCTACTGGCTATCGGCTGGGCCCCCACGGTCTGCTGACGTCTCTTTGAAAAGCGCGTGGATCATACGCTCTGTTGACGACTGGGCTCGGTCCGGTCAATTACCGGACGGCCCGACAACGAGCTACCCATTGGTCAGCGTCAGCAAGCCCGCGTTTACCGTGGCTGGTAGTCAGGGTCGAAATCTCGGCGGCTGGTGCGTGAACACGTTCGTTCCTCACACGGGCGGCCTCTTTCTTTGCTAGCATTACTGCTTCGTTGAAGGAGGCGACTGCTTGCCATTCCTCCTCGCTCCGGACCATAGCCCGAACCAGGGCCTGGCGCGAGAGGTCATTGCCGCCAATTGCTTTCACGAGGACACGGTGGTGTTCTGTCCAAGCGGGGCACACCTCCACCGTATGCATCGTGTCCTCCGGGCGGTCCACATATTGGTGATACTCGGGCGTTTCTTCCGCCTGAAACCAAAGCAGGAACCTCCCGAACTTGCCATGTCCGGTTAGGACCTGAGTCATGTGGAAGGTGAGGACGCCGTGTTGCTGCTCCAGCCACTCCTCAAAGAGGGGACTTACCGCCGTGATTATGGCGTGCCACAAGTGCCATCCACTTGAGACATGTGTCTATGAACTTTTGCGTGCAAAAATGGAGCAATGGAAAACGGACGGTTGTTTAAATTCAACATGGAATGCTGAATTGTAATTTTATAAGCTACTAGTTCTTTCAGAGAGGTAGGTATTTGCTTGTATTTTGATGGTTCGTTTTACTGTAACACAGAATAGTTAGGTAAGTAGCTAAGAGTCCCGGCCCCCCAGGGCCCCGGCCCCGCACCGAGGTCTATATGACTTTATGGCCACGTAATATTAGGTATTTATTGTAGCTGTGTAAGCCTTGTGTTTAATAATCTTATTTAATTATAATTAATTAAGACAGAAGCTGCTCGGCGAGCCGACGACCCGCGTAGGGCGCACCTCTAGCGCGACCGCGAGCGTATGAAAAGTAAAGCACATACATGATTATTGACTTCTGTACCTACCTGTTTTGTGGTGGCAGTGTGTCTGTTATTTAAATAGCTTAATGTAAGAAATTAGTATTTTAACTCTTACAACTTAATTCATATTTTACGCTCAGTGATTCCATTTATTCAACTTTCCATTATAATATAAGCTGGAATTTCGAACCAAGTTTCGCAATCACGCGAAAAAGATTTTGTGACAATGTCTCAGATTCTAAAATATTTGTCTCTGTGAAAATAAGTAACTTTAAGATATCAAGAAAGAATTTGTCGATCACAAAGAAAAATATTCGCTTTACTTACAAAACGAAGCTACTGAAGACCGTCTGACTCGGTATTTTCGATGTTATTTGGAAAATATTGATCTGAAATGGAGTCAGTTATCTTTTATGATGATTAAGATAAATCGCAATAATAGTGTGTAAGTACGTAAAGTTTGATAAGTTTTTTTAGCGACGCTTTTTTAGGGTTCCGTACCTCAAAAGGAAAAATCGAAACCCGGGATCACTTGGTTGTTCGTCTGTCTGTCCACATGTCAAGACGCTTTATCTCGAGAACGCGTGAAGGTATCGAGTTGAAATTAAAACCATATACTCAAGTCTGCGATCCCTTCCAGCTGAGAAAAATTCAAACTTCTGAGTTTACGAAAAAAAAGATACGGCCGTTTATGTCGCAAAAAACGTATATTTCGACCCTCGCAAGGGAATCAAAATTCATAGGGTACTTCCCTTTGACCTAGTTTTTTTAAGGTGGGAAATCATCCAATCACTTCGGAGGGCTTATTAGACTTTTACTGACTAAAACCCACTCCTACGTTCTTTGTTTGCCTGGCATTCCAAGACTATTCCTTGGTTTCCCTTTCGGAAGTCAACCCATAGCAGTAGGCTTCGGCCCTGCTGGGCCCTTATGCCCGGTTTACATTATTCCAGTCCAGTGATCCAGCAAGAATCCAGTCCAGTGCTGGACTGGATCTGTAACGTCTACGTTATTCCAGTTATTTAGAAGCCGTTGAAGTGTAAATACTACAGTGACAATGATTTCAAGAAGAGATCAGTTTCGAAAATGTTTCAAACGTGTTCAATTACTCTTGTACAAGAAGATGCTTTTGCAACAACTGAAGTTAGAAGATCCCACTGAATATAGGCTGGCATTGAGAATGACAGCAGAAAACTTTGAGGGACTGTTATCGTTAGTTTCCATTAATTCAAGTAATCCGCAAAAACAACCAATACGGGTTTACTGTGTCAGCACTGGAATGGCACTGGATTGACCGTCTACATTATTCTATCTGCACTGGATTGGTCGCACTGGATTCCAAAGTAGACCTCAAATCTAGTTACTGGACTGGAATGCTAACTGGATTCAGTGCATTCCAGTGCCAGTTTACATTTTTCCAGGGAGCAATCCAGCACTAGATTCGATCGCTGGACTGGAATAATGTAAACCGGGCATTATGGTTTTATTCACATCTCTTTGAGGCGCGCGAGGCATACTACTCGCCATCGACGATACGGGCTCGGTCTGGACGGTTACCGGACGGCCGGACGGCTAGCTACCCATTGCTCGTCCGTACGGTGACTGGAAATCGGGGTCGGAGTCCCGGCGGCTCGGGCGTGAGGACATTGTTCCCTCACAGATTGGCGAAGCTTACGAGTCATTATTTTTTATAATCTTCAATAACTTATGAGGATTCGAATTTCAAGAATAAATTCCTTGCATTTCAATATTTATTACTAACAGTCCCACGTAGTATTTGATTGACTACGTCAATTTAATCTAAATAAAAATAAACTGTTTGGAGGATTGCCTTCTTTATCAGACATTTTTAATCCATTAAATGGATGGTATTTTTAAGAATATGAATTGGCTTGTGTAGAATTTAAAAAGCTTTTTGGAATGTTTAAATGATAGCAATATTTTCAATGTTTTTATTAGATGGCTTTATAAAGTTACTAGCTGACCCGGCGAACTTCGTACTGCCTAATAGTAAGGATAACGCCGTCTGCTGGCATTACCAGAACAGCATAATTCATTTTATAATGACATTTTAATTAGAGATAGCGTTGTATTCGATTTTTTTTTCGTAATTTTTTCCATATTTTCCCACCGTTTAAACCTACCCTGGACTATCACAAATATTTCAAGACCAAAATTTGCCAAATCGGTCCAGCCGTTCTTGATTTTTAGCGAGACTAACGAACAGCTATTCATTTTTATTATATATGTATAGATATAGATATATAGATAGATATTGTAAGCTTAGCTACTTTTTTGTAAGATACAGTTGGAAAATTAGCTGACCTGTTTTTGTTGTTTGTTTCATTGTCTATCATTCTCATGACAATATATCAATGCACTAGCTTCTGCCCGCGGATTCACCCCCGTAAAAGTGGGTTTCTTTATACAGATCCCTGATGATGGGATTCTAGAGAAATTGAGAGAAGTTTTCAAATTTTATAGGCACTTGGGTAATGGATATATTCTATCAGTATCTTTGTTTAACCAGTTTTTTTTTTATACATTTTATCCCTCAGCTAAATCTAAATAGAGTGCAAGATATAGAGTATCTTGCACTCTATTTAGATTTAACTGAGGGATAAAATGTACAAAATAAAAAAAAACTGGTTTTCTAATGGCTATAGTGCCTATTAGGCCTCAGTCCATTTAATGTTTCCTTGATTTTTCTTAATTCATTTTCATGACATTTTCGACATTCAGGACTTTTCATGCATTATTTTCTTTAAAGAAACACTATCATCGAATTATTGCAAATTGTTTTTAATTTGAATATTACTAATTAAATATTACAGTACTTACTTTACGTTCACTTAAATGCTACAAGTACCTACTTGTAACATATAGTTGTTATTTTTATGGTGTAAAGGTGCTAACCCGTAAGAAATTGTACCACAATCTTAGATCACAAAAAACATTTTCCAGTTAGCTAATCAAATCTAATCTAATTGGCCCATTGTGTCCTACTGCTAAGCGGAGGTCTCTCTCCCTCTTCGACACACATCTGTCTTTGACCATTGCGGGCCAGTCCCTTCGATAAGAGTCAAGCTCATCTCTCTACCATTGCCTTGTTCTACTGTTGTCGCCTAGCGTTTTTATTGAGACCCCTATATGCGGTTATTTTAGCCCACTAAGTAGCAAATAAAATAAATAAATAAATTAAATCATTATTTTCCAACCCTTGACCCATATTACTTGGGGTCGGCGTAACATGCGTTTTTCTTCCATTCTGTTCTGTCACCCATCACGCTATCACTAACTCCCTTTTCTTTCATATCACTCCTCACACAATCCATCCATCTTTTCTTTGGCCTCCCTCTCCCTCTCCATCCATCTACATGTATACTTAAAACTCTTTTAGTAACATGCCTTTCATCCCTCCTCTTTATGACCACACCAAGATAAACGATACAAATTCATATTTTCAGTCAATGGCGCCACTCTCAAACTTCCTCTAATATACTCATTATCATAAAAATAAATAAAACGGTGGTAATTTTAATAAACCTATGTTTTAATTTCATTTAATTTATAAAACCTTCTCAATTTAAATTTTAATGTAAATATGTAATACTTTTAAACATATCTATCGTTTTATGCTTTATGCTGGCCACGATGAGTATGACCAGAACAAAAATGTCATAGGACTGGAATAAACAACGAAAACCTATTGTATCCAGGATATTATAGTATAATTTATCTTTCATTTTAATAAAAAATAAAGCTTTACCATCAAGTAAATTACATTTAGAAACTCATTTACATTTGGATTTCATAATAAATTACATTAATTAGCAAGAATCAACAAAAGGTAAATTATAATTTAAATAATGTATGATTGTAACTAGGAGTTAGGTTACACCATAGAGATACGGAACAAAAGAACCATTCTATGGCATTAAACCAATATCAAACCAGCCCCCCTAGCCAAGTTGACGTCATCTCAACGCTCAGTCACGTGGTCAGAACAAAGGAATCGAAGGCGTGGCCTACTCGAGGCGTTCGGCGCGAACGATACGATTGTAACTTGGCTAGAGGGGCAGAAGTATCTCTGGAATATGGCATCATGATGGCCCGGTGGTTAAGCCACCCGCCTCTCATGCATGAGATTGCGGGTTTCAAACCGGGCAAGTACCTATAATTATGAATTTTTCAATTCATTAGTACTTTCTAAGTTTATTACTAGGACATTACTGAGACCCCGTGCTTCGGAAAGCACGTAATGCCAGAAAGTCTGACCCTCATTCTAAGTCCCATATAACAGAAGCAAGCCCTTTATTGTTTTCAGGGTGGTGGGGAGGGAACTTTTTTTGTCTGACCATCAGTCTAGCCAAGGAGTATAGTGTTACTCAGTAACTGGGTTGTGATGGTTTGATGAATACCCGTATTTTTAATGAGGAGACTGCCTGTCTCCTCATGAAAAATACGGGTATTACGCGTACGCGCATATTTACGTATACGCGCGTTCGGCGCGAACGAAACGATTGTAACTTGGCTAGGGGGGCTAGTTTGATATTGGTTTAATGCCATAGAAACTATGGTTCTTTTGTTCCGTATCTCTATGGTGTAACCTAACTCCTAGTTACAATCATACATTTTTTAAATTATAATTTACCTTTTGTTGATTCTTGCTAATTAATGTAATTTACGAGTATTATGAAATCCAAATGTAAATGAGTTTCTAAATGTTAATTTACTTGATGGTAAAGCTTTATTTTTTATTAAAATGAAAGATAAATTATACTATAATATCCTGGATACAATAGGTTTTCGTTGTTTATTCCAGTCCTATGACATTTTTGTTCTGGTTATGCTCATCGTGGCCAGCATAAAGCATAAAACGATAGATATGTTCAAAAGTACTACATATTTACATTAAAATTTAAATTGAGAAGGTTTTATAAATTAAATGAAATTAAAACATAGGTTTATTAAAATTACCACCATTTAATTTATTTATTTTTATGACAATGAATATATTAGAGGAAGTTTGAGAGTGGCGCCAGTGACTGAAAATTTGAATTCAAATTCGTTTGACTTGGTCATGTGAAGAGGAGAGATGAAACGCATGTTACTAAAAGAGTTATGAGTATATATACATTTTGATGGATGGAGAGGAAGAGGGAGGCCAAATAAAAGATGGATGGATTGTGTGGGGAGTGGTATGAAAGAAAAGGGAGTTAGTGATTGCGTGAGAATGGAACAAAAAACCATGCTATGCTGAACCCAAGTAATATGGGCAAGGGTCGGACAATGGTGATTTAATTCATTAATTTATTTAATTTGCTACCTACCTTGTGGGCTAAAATAACCACTTACTGGGTTCCATTAAAAACGCATGGCGACAGCAGTAAAACAAGGCAATGGTAGAGAGATGAGCTTGATTCTTACCGAAGGGACTGGCCCGCAATGGCTAAAGACTGATGTGTGTGGAAGAGGGAGAGAAGCCTCCGCCTAGCAGTAGGACACAATGGGCAAATTAGATTAAATTTGCTAACTAAAAATAACACTGGAAAATGTTTTCTGTGATCTGAGATTAGTGTTACAATTTCTTACGGTTAGCACCTTTGCACCATAAAAGTAACAACTATATGTTACAAGTAGGTACTTGTAGCATATACTTAAACGTAAAGTAAGTAATTTAATATTAAATTAGTAATACTTTTAAACATATCTATCGTTTTATGCTTTATGCTGGCCACGATGAACATGACCAGAACAAAAATGTCATAGGACTGGAATAAACAACGAAAACCTATTGTATCCAGGACATTAAAGTATAATTTATCTTTCATTTTATTAAAAAATAAAGCTTTACCATCAAGTAAATTAACATTTAGAAACTCATTTACATTTGGATTTCATAATACTCGTAAATTACATTAATTAGCAAGAATCAACAAAAGGTAAATTATAATTTAAATAATGTATGATTGTAACTAGGAGTTAGGTTACACCATAGAGATACGGAACAAAAGAACCATAGTTTCTATGGCATTAAACCAATATCAAACTAGCCCCCCTAGCCAAGTTACAATCATTTCGTTCGCGCCGAACGCCTCGAGTAGGCCACGCCTCCGATTCCTTTGTTCTGACCACGTGACTGAGCGTTGAGATGACGTCAGATCGCTCTTATAGGGTTGTCCTCACATGGTAACCCTACCATGTGTGATTTTGATAGAAATTGAAACTAGTGAATGCCAAAGTAATACTGAATTATATTTCGTAGGATAGTGCATAAAAATAGTTACAAAGGTTTTTTTTTTCGGTGGGTGGGGAATCATCTACTGACATCCCCCGCTCTTGGGCGGAGCGAGAGGTTGTGTCAGACTTTTACTGACAAAAAACCCACTACTGTTCCTGCGTTGCCTTTCATACTAGGGCCGAGTCTTCCATTCAGAAGCAGACCCTTGGCCCCAGTAGGCTTCGACCCTGCTGGGCCCCTACGGTTTGCAGACATCTCCTAGTGGAACAGTACGCGCCCTCGACGACTTGGGCTCGGTCCGGACGATCGGATGGCGAGTTACCCATTACTCGCCGTCCGCAAGCCCGCGCCAATGATGGCCGGAAATCGTGCTCATCACACAAACATTTTTTTGGGTGGGAATCGAACCCACGACCTCCAGCTTAGCAGTCAGGGCCACTAACCACTAGACCAACAGGCCAGTCTTATTCATCAGAATTATCCGACTGTAAGCGAAACGAGAGGGAGTATCAGACTTCACTTACTAAAACGCGACGGATTTAGCGTCGCATCGCTTCGTGTTTTCGTTGAATCGCTAACATAAGACAACGCGTCATGCGTCACTTTGAACCACGTCTATGAAAAATAGGTAGTTGACCTTCTGACTATTCCATTCTCGTTCTGCCCGGTGCTAGGATTACATCAGGGACTGTCTCAGTCATAAATTACGTTGAATGACGTGTGAAATTCGTGAAGCCCGTGAAGGCCCTAGTTTCGGGAAAGTTACCTTAATTTTAATTATTTATTTCCCTAACAATACACGCATCTGTATGTACGTTTATTATAATTTTTGTAGCTTGTTGGTCGTGATATTTATTTTATTTAAAATTAACCTGAATTTAGAAGAGTGTGATGTCATCACATGACTTCTCCCACTCTAGGATGAACCGAGACGTTCAGAACTTCAGACATTTAACGAGTTGCTTTTGTGTTTCAGGACCACAGGAACTCTTTTAAAAATTCCCCATGACCCTAGCAGGCATCGGCCCTGCTAGGCCTTACGATTCTACTGATATCTCCTAAAGGCGCGCGTGGAGCACTACCCGTCGTCGACGTCGAATGGCGAGGTACCCATTAGTTGTCGTCCGCAAACCCGCACCTATGGTGGCCGGGAATCATCCTAAAACTCCCAACGCCCGAGGCATCTCTTGTGGCTGGGGCGTGAGGATGTCTGTTTCCCTACGGTTGCGGAGATCTTCTTTGCTCACATTACTGCTTCGCAAAAAGAGGCGAACGTTTCTTATTCTGTCTCACCTCAAACCATGACCTGAAACAAGACCGGGTGCGAGAGCTCATCGCCGCTTATAGTTTGCACGAGGACTCGGCAGAGGTGCTTCGCCCTGGCAAAGCAGACTTCCATCGTATGCTCCACCATATTCTCCGGGCAGTCCGTACAATAGTGACCTCCTGGCATTTCCGGCGTAAGGCAAAGACTGAGTGGCATCCAAAGACTGGCAGGAGGAATACTGACCAATCGGCAGCCAGAAGAGCAGACGATATGGTTGCTATCTTTGGTAGAACCAAGACCTGGTTGCACAGGGCCTCGGGGATTGGCACAGCATAAGAGAGGCAGGACCCAGCAGTTGGAAAGTCTGGGTGTGGGGTCATGATAATTACATCCCACACATTGCAAGTTACTTTTGAAACTTTTTCTGTAAATTACAACTGTCTTCATCCACAAACTGAGCCAACACGTTCTAAATAATTCATACAAACAAGGAACCTCTGTTCTAATTAATAGAAACAACTAAATCACGATTCAGAATCATAATACGATTCTGTTCAAACTTATGCAGATCTGTGTAGGACGGTTTTACACTAGTTTCGCGGAACACCTGCTACTCCAGACGTATTTGCATAAATAGCAGTGTGTCGCCAGCCTATTGCGAATTCCATTCTGGATTTGTATTTACTTATTACTGTTGTAGTTTGAATTTATGTTGATCTGTGACGAGATAAAAATGTTGTTTCGGCTTCATCTCGAGTTTTTGTGATGGTAAAATAAATAATGTAGTGGATTTTCAATACAATAACTTACCTACCTTACCTTTTTTTGGGAAGGGGCATCATAGTATAGAATGGAATGGAATGGAATGGAATGGAATGGAATGGAATGGAATGGAATGGAATGGAATGGAATGGAATGGAATGGAATGGAATGGAATGGAATGGAATGGAATGGAATGGAATGGAATGGAATGGACTGGAACGGAATGGAATGGAGTGAATAGAAAAACTGTTTATTCGGGACAGACACAGCACAACAGCTACAAACACAAAGTAAATAAGAAAAAAAGTACATCATTATTATCAAATAACTTCTCCCAGAGAGAGCTTTGAGAGCAGTGGTGGCCGAACAGTAACGGCCCCGACTTACGAGTTGTAGGTCGCGGGTTCAAACCCAGCCAGGCGCATTACTTTGTGTAATTTATTTCATCACCACTGCTCTCAAAACGGTGAAGGAAAACTTCGTGAGGAAACCGGCATGTCCTAGAATCAAAAATTCGAAGACATGTGACATTCACCACTCCGCACTGAGTCCGCGTGGTGGATTACGGCCCATTCCCTCTCTTAGAAAGAGGAGGCCTGAGTCCCAGCAGTGGGAACATTAAAAGGCTGATTATGCTATGCTATGCTAACTTCTCCCACTCTAGGTGGAGCGAGAGGAAGGGTCAGATTTTTTTTGTTATTGTTAGGCTCGCGCTTGACTACTATCTCACCTCTGATGGTAAATGATGATGTGGTCGACAATGGAGCATGCTTGCCTAGACGTAACCTATTCACTGTTGACTTAAAAATCCCTAAGTTGTAGCTATCAGGAAATATAGACTCCGGCAGGGAATTCCACTTGTTACCTGTACGCACAATGAATGTGTTCTTTAAACAGTTTTATGCATTTGGGTGGGATGTCCACCTTGTACCGGTGGCGCATCGTCGTACGTCTGATGATCAAATGATGGAACGAGCTTGGTGAAATTAAGTTCCTGACGCAAACTTTCCAAAATGCAGCCGGTAGTAAACCGACAGGCTAGCAACTCGGCGCCGGTGACTTTGATCTTTGATCAGTTGTCTAGGACTCATAGCACAAGCTCTGCTTAGTTTGGGACAAGATGGCGTTGTTTTTAAAGTTGTGGAACATTATATTATTTCCTCGAACAAAATCTTTCACCAGGCTTTTTCTCACTTGGGCACTAAACTCAATAAGCTTTAAAAGTTCGGCGTCTTTATATATAATATAAACTTATCAAACGATGGAGTCGACTGTGCCAGACATGTGTTATCTTTTGACGAGCGACCTCCAGACGACCCGGCTTGGGTCGAGAAATTTACATGTTTACTGAGCGGCTCGAGAACTATAATTGGCTCCGATTGTTATGAAGTGAGATCATTTATTATAATTTGGGTAGGATGGAATTTTGGAATAATATATATATATTTTATTTTGTATGTTGCTCCCTGCTGGGCAAAGGCCTTCTCCAACTTCTTCTAGAAAGATATATCCAATACTTCTCGAATAATATGCAAATGAAAAAAAAAAAGTTATAATTAATTTAAAAAAATTATTAACTCGGTTATCAATTATTGCTTACAAATCTATGTAAAATCGTGATTAACATTTTGTGTGATATATGTGTGTACAAGCTGTTGCCGGCATCATTGCCTGCATGATAGAAGAAAATTATCCCAAGGAAATATAAAACCGGGGAAAAAAGTTATCAATTTCCTATTCCAAGGCATAATCTACCTGTGTAACCAGCCCCCCTAGCCAAGTCACAAACGATAAACGTAAACTCTCAGTAGTCTTTAATAGATTTTCAACTTTATGTTATTGGATATAAAGTTGAAAATCTATTGAAGATTACATAGTGTTTTCGTTCGTTCCGGTCGCTAACGCTCAGTAGTCTTTAATAGATTTTCAACTTTATGCTCTTAGGTTGAAAGTCTTAAGTTGAAAATCTATTGGAGATTACTAAGCGTTCATGTTTATCGTTTGCAACTTGGCTAGGGGGGCAGTTTGAGCAAAATTCATTCAGCCGTTCGAGCGTGAAAAGGTAACAAATTTACACTCACACACAAGCTTTCGCCTTTATAATATTAGTATGATTCTCATACCTTCCAAATATCATCATCATCATTTCAGCCGAAAGACGTCCACTGTTGGATATAGGCATCCCCCAAATGTCGCCATTATGACCGGTCCTGTGCGTCTCGCATCTATCGGATTCCCGCGACCCTCACCAGGTCATCGGTCCACCTTGTGGGAAGCCTTCCAACGCTGCGTCTTCCGGTACGTGGACCTTCCTTCCTACTAAATAAATATACAAAAAGATATTATTAAAATCGGTCGAACCGTTTCGGGGGAGTGCGACTACAAACACTGTGACACGAGATTTTTATATATTAGATGAACTGTATTAAAGATTTAAAGATGGATGGATAGTGTGAGGAGTGATATGAAAGATAAAGGAGTTAGTGATAGCGTGACGGGTGATAGGACAGAATAGAAGAAAAAAAACAGGTTGCGTCGACCCCAAATAATACGGAACAAGGGTAGAAAGGGGCCCAGCAGCGCCGAAGCCTGCTGGGGCTATGGGTAGTCCGTAAGGGAACCCAGGGGTCCTAGAACGCATAGCAAAGAAGAAACATAGGTGTGGTTTTAGTCAGTAAAAGTCTGACACGCACTCTTGCTCCGCCCTAGAGCCGGAGAAGTCATTGGATGATTTCCCACATAAAAAAGGCAGGAAGATGATTTTGATGAAAGAGTTGGCTCCTTGTAAGCAATTGGTGTTTTTCATTATTTAATTATACCGGGACACCATGGCGGGGCGAGCAGTTGCGCCGCCATGGTGTCTGTAAGCTACCAAACTAAACACTATACACACACCAGAGTCGCTACACCACACTGAGACAGTATCAAAATTGACCTTAAGAACACGCGTCCGAGCTGGTCGCACCGCCGATTTGGTTGCGCAACCAAACGGACACCAGGTGAGTAACTCTCTATAGAGCTGTATACACTTTGTTGGTAGCGGCGACTGGTCGTACCGCCATAGGATCCCATTGAAATATAGCCCTTAAACAAGTACTTAGTTTTTAATAAATAAATTGCCATTTCCCGTCATTCAATTTCGAACTAAAACTCTTTTATCATTTAAAAGGGGAAACGGAAATGAACAATTTAAAATAACGTTTAATCGTATCACCGAATGATATGCACACAAAGTGGGCTGTTTGATTTGTATCTACTAATTGAATTTAATTAAATCGAAACTCGCCCATAAATCGGGTGGACGGAGCGGCCAATGAATATATAAATCATGTTTTTGCAGACGGGTCAGTGTATTGAACTTTGCAAGAAATTGTTATGTATCTGTCCTAGACAGATTGTAGAATTGAGCGTTTTATGATGTTGCCGGGCGTTTTGTGAATTGGATCTTTTTCGTGAAACATTACAATTATAGTTTTGGAACATTACTGAATTTTTCATCATCATCATCATTCTTCAGCCTTCTGTTGGACATAGGCCTCCCCCAAGTGTCACCACAATGATCGGGCCCTAGCGTCTCGCATCCATCGGATTACCGCTACCCTCACCAGGACATCAGTCCACCTTGTGAGAGGCCTTCTAACGCTGCATCTTCCGGTGCTTCGTCGCCACTCCAGAACTTTTCGGCCCCAAATGGCTATTTGTTCTGCGAGCAATATGCCCTGCTACTTAAGTTTGGCGATTATTCGGGCTATGACGTTTGGTCATATTGTCAAAAGTGACACTCACAAAATAATCGGTCCCTTCCTAAAATGGCTAGTCACTTCATGAAATGACCGATTCAATGATTTGGCTTCAACATTTTAATCAGAATATTTTAGTTGACAGCAATAAATTTAATGAAATTCATCATTTATATCGACGGCATAGTAACTAAAAATACCGAGGGTTGTACAAAGATATGACCCTTAATAAATTATTCGGTGCTTCATAATATTAGGGATGTAGGTATCTATCTAGAATTTTATTAAACTTTTTATAACGCTCAACCAAATATATTTTTGACATGTGGAGCGGGTTTTATGTTACTAAATATTCCACTTTACAAAATATATTTATCATTTTTTGTAGGTCGTTAAAAATATAAAATTACGACGACCTGTCGTAGGGTATGTTGGCCCAAATTATGAATTCTTTTTTGAAATACATATTGTATAATAGACTGCCTTTACTCGTATTTCACTAGACATTTCGCACTAATATTATAAAGTTTGTAATTATGTGTGTCACAATGTGTGTGTGTGTTACTTTTTCATACTGAAACGGCTAATCGAGTAACCCATGTTGTAGGATAGCACATAGTACACCTTTTTCTCGGTTGTTCATTCCCTTGGGATAAATTTCCACTTTCAATTAGGCGATGCCCTTGAAAGAACTGAGTTCTAGCAATGATTTATCAAGGAAAATAATAATTTGGTTGCAAAATTATTACTTAGCGTACCATTATTATTTAGCGTAGCATTATTACTTAGCGTATCATTATTATTTAGCGTAATATTATTATTTAGCGTGCCATTATCACTAGACTTACCATTTATTTATTTATTTATTTAACAATTTATGTACACACACAGAAATAAAAGATTCGAAGAAGGAAACAGAAAAATAGGTACAAAGGTGGTGCTTATTTCTAATGAAATCTCTTCCAGAACACCTGCACACCATTATTACTTAGCGCACCATTATTAATTAGCATGCCATTATTATTTTACGTACCATTATTATATTACGTGCCATTATTATTTTAAGAACTATTATTACATAGCTGACCTTTATTACTTAGCGTAACGTTTTTTGAGGTAAGAAAGTGTCAAATTTTGGCAGATTTTCAGGCTATAGTAGAGTTTTAGAACTAATCAACTTCAAACGCAGACAGAACAGACATCGAGGGATAGCATACCATTATTACTTAGGGTAGCATACCATTATACGCTATACATAATAGGGGTTAAAGTATGAAATTGCCGTTTTTTAAAACGGGGTGTTTTGAAGTGTTATTTATATCTTTGGATCGACTTGTAATTATAAGTTCAAATAAATTTCATAGTTGAAGACCTAATATTATTAAAAATAATTATTTATTAATAATATCGTATCGCTATCGTAGGATACATTTGGCCAAAACCTGCCGAAATTTGCAAAAGCAGCACAAATATTATTAAAAATAGTTCTGAACTTATAAATTTATAATCTTAATTAATTTAATAATGACATAAACATGTATTTTAAGTGTTAGTTATAACATCGCCTTGGACGCGATTGTAATATAATTAAATAAAAAATAAATGATTACTTTGCGTACCATTATTACTTTGCATATCATCGCATGATGTTAAGTAATAAAGGTTACTACCAACTTTCTAGATATGAGTTCAGAATAAAAGAACAGATATGCAGAAAACCGAATCCCCGGAGAATCAACTGTAACCACTTTTAAAACGTCTGCAAAGTACGGGGACTTTTACAATTTTATAATAATATCCACTACACTAGAAGGTACCATTCAGTCCACGTGCGAAGTATAAAAATTGACAAAGTTGGTCAAGCAGCTTGGGTCGTTCCACGGCACGAATACTAAGTACCTATGAAACTACCAGTAGTTGTAGGTTTTAAAATTCAACGACCAGTCCACCACTTTGAAGTTGTACTTTGAAAAATATTTTTCATTCCTTCATGTTATGAAAATTACGTTTCCATTCAAGATTTTCAAGAAAAGATGGGAATCTTCTCGACTAATTTAAAATGGAAGGTAAAGAAATAATGGTACTGCGTCAGTTATTTCCATTTTCCTTTTAATCAAATTAAAATATAGTGTTCCGTTTTCGCTTTATTGTATCTTTTAAAGACATTTGGTTTTTTCAGAGGAGAAATACCTATTTCAGATTTATCTTTTGAAACATTTTTTTTTTCGGTTGGGAAAATCATCTAATGACATCCCCCGCTCTTGAGCGGAGCGCGAGATAGTGACTTTTACTGACTAAAAGCCCACTCCTGTTCCTTCTTTGCCATTTTTCCAGGGCCCCGGGGATCTCTTTCGCATCACCCATGGACCCAGTAGGCTTCGACCCTGCTGGGCCCCTACGGTTTCTGACATCTCCTTGAGGCGCGCGTGGAATAGTACGCACCGTCGACGACTTGGGCTCGGTCCGGACGGTTACCGGACGATCGGACGGCGAGCTACCCATTGATCGCCGTCCGTAAGTCCGCGCCTACGGTGGCCGAAAATTTAAATTGAAATAAATACTGTGTTCAGTTTTTCACAAATTATTTATATTTACAGTGATTTAGTATCACCAATGATTGAAGATGGAAGGGATTATCATACTCAGTCAAATTTCTTGCTAATAGTAATGGAGCCATGTGGACCATTCAGTTCAATAGTTGAGCTGAATGGTGCTACCGAGTGAGTCATGTTCGTGAACGGGTGCCGTCAGTTGGAACTGAGGGTTTAGCCAAGTTGATAATCTACAATCGTTAACGCTAGTAAAAATGTATGGGAACGACATCATCTCAACGTTAAGTCACGTGGCCAGAACAAAGGAATCGGAGGTTTTACCGATCCAAACTAGATATCGGTGATAGAACTCACCCTTATTTAGTTTCTACCCGTAATGAGTTTCGGGAGGTTCCTGCACCGGATTCGTGCAGAAGAGACGCCCGGGTGCCACCAATGTGTGGACCGCCCCGCGCCCGGAGGACACGGTGGAGGTAGAGGTGTGCCCCGCTTGGGCAGAGCACCGCCGTGTCCTCGTGGGGGCGATCGGCGGCAGCGATCTCTCGCGCCGGGCCTTGGTACAGGCTATGGTTCGGAGCGAGGAGGAGTGGCAGGCGGTTGCCTCCTTCTACGAAGCAGTAATGCTAGCAAAGGTGGCGGCCCCCAACCACGATCCCTATCCCGATTTCCGGCCACCGTAGGCGCGGGCTTATGGACGGCGAGCAATAGGTGGCTCGCCGTCCGATCGTCCGGTAACCGTCCGGACCGAGCCCAAGTCGTCGACGGCCTCAAGGCGATGTCAGCAACCGTAGGGGCCCAGCAGGGTCGAAGCCTACTGGGGCCATGGGTGATGCGAAAGAGATCCCCGGGGCCCTGGAAAAATGGCAAAGAGAGTGGGTTTTTAGTCAGTAAAAGTCTGACACTATCTCTCGCTCCGCCCAAGAGCGGGGGATGTCATTAGATGATTTTCCCACCTGAAAAAAAAACCCGTAATGAGTTCACAATTAGTTTAACCACTTTACAATATTGCTTCAGATTGTTCAAAACAAGCACAACAAAATCCCGGTTTATTTTAGATTCAACGAAGCAATCTATTTGATTTATGCAAGTGAAAAAAACCAGCTATTTGGCCTCTGTCTGTCTTCGCGTACATTGTACATAATACAGCTAATCTTGTAAATTGTTGAAGGGATTCGCCAGTTATCTCCAAGACTATTTCTCTTGGGATACTAAATAAATGTACTAAATTCGCGGATTAAAAAACAAAGCTGCGAGAATGTCTTGACTTTTGATGAAACGGTTTGTGTTTGATTTTCTTTGTCTTAAGTATTTGGGCTATCTTGAGATTTTCGTAATAGAGCCCTGTGGGAAAAAATACAATATGAAACTGGATGGTTAATTCGTCGTTTTTAAAGGTTTTAAAAGTAATTGGGTACTTTTTGTGTCTAGATTTTTATACTAAATAATACTAAAAAGAATTCTTTTTCTGAAAACAACTTCTAAATTGGTATTCAATTAGCCTTTCAAATATTAGTACGATCTGGAATGGAGACGTGGTGGATTTTTTTTCTGTTTCTTTTCTACGTGTGTAACTTAATGGTGATGACATCACATTTTAGTTGGTGCAACCTGTTTCTTTTATTTGACATTTTCCCCTATCACCAGTTTTAAAAGTTTTCTAACGTACTTAATTTTGGATGACTGAAAAATTCTTTCTATTTGCTATTTTTGATACCTAAAGTTATTTTCTGACACAAATAATTTAAAGTACTAATAAACCACTGAACCAATAAACGACCACCCGTTCTGCGAGCAATGAGCCCTGCCCACCGCCACTTAAGTTTGGCAATTCTTTGGGCTATGTCTGTAACCTTGGTTCTCCTGCGGATATCTTCATCTTCATGGTCGATGGGGACGAAAGGTTCTGGAATGGCGACCACGTACCGGAAGACGCAGCGTTGGAAGGTCTCCCACAAGGTGGACCGATGACCTAGTGAGGGTCGCGGGAATCCGATGGATGCAAGACGCACAGGACCGGCCATTGTGGCGACACTTGGGGGAGGCCTATGACCAACAGTGGACGACTTTCGACTGAAATGATGAACCAATAAATAAACCAATCGGTATACATGTATACAAACTGAAAATAATAATATACACTAACGCGTATAAAAAAATTCATTGGGCAATGGGCATCAAAAAACTCATCCATATCGTTGTCAAAGGAAAAAGTGCCAAGAAACCTGACAGAATCAACACGGTAACTTTTTCGAGCAATCTAAGTCCTAGCAGGTATGGGCCCTACTGCGACCCGTCCATTTTGCTGACATCTCTTTGACGCACACGTGGAACAAAACACGCCATCAACTTGGGTTTATTCCTTACCAAACGACCGGTCGACGAGCTAGCAATTACTCGCCATCCGCAAACCCTACGATGACCCATTTACGTGGAATTTTGTGAATCATCAAATAACTTTTGGTAGTATGCGGAACAGAGAGTAAAGTCCCGCAAACCTGGGTGTTATGTCTGGTGGGCAACTGCCCAATAAATCAATTCAGGCGGATCTATATGTTCGAATCGCGCGGAGAACTTTAATTGCGCGATGCAGGATTAGTCTTATGTGACGCCATAGATGGCGCTACAAACTATCATGATAATGGAGTGTCAGAATTTTAGTGACTAAACCCCACAGTGCTCCTTCAGTTGCCCTTTTTCACGAGGGCTACGGTAACTTTTTCGAACAATCTCGCAGCTCTAGCAGGCATCGCCGTCGATGTGGACTTGGCCAGACGGCTGTTGAGGTTGAGTTGAGTTGTTTGCTGTGAGTTTGCGGATGGCGAGTAATGGGTAGCTCGCCATCCGCAAACTCACGCATATGATGACCAGGAACCACTCAGCGACTCCTGATGCCTCGAGTGTCACCTGAGGCGGTGACAGTAATATTGTCACCTCTCTTTTAATAGTCTTTGGAACTAGTATAAAGTGCTTGTATTTTCGGCGTACTATCAATCGCTGCTCGGTCGGTAGGTGGTTCATTTGGAGAATTATGTTCATTTATTTGGTTTTGCTTTTAATTAAAATTACTACAAGTTAATATTAATTATTATGGACTACAGTGGTAATTTAAAAATAAATTTGTTTTATTAATTTTATTGTGATTACACAGTTGAATGGTGAAAAAGTAATTAAAATTCTACTCAAACTCGTGTAGTTTAAAAATCTTTTCATTTCGCCATACTTTGTTGCATATTGTCAGTAGGTATGATTATATTTATTTTATTAATTTTCATGCAACATAAAGGTACCAACCTACAAAAGTAGAATTAATATCTTAAGCATTATTTACCAGTTAACGTAGGGTGGTGGATACATAATATTATTGGTAGGTGCATTCAAAATAAAAGAAAATATTATTTAGAAAACAAGAATAAAAAAGTATATATTAACTGTAGTAAAATAAACATACATATATTTTATTTAATATAATATTAGAAAATAAATCCACAACATTCGCTTAAATGCATACTGACTGGTGGTCGTCCAGATGTCTAGAAGAAGCACATCAGTATAATATAAAAAAATATAAAAAAAATGAAAAAAATCAGAAAAAAAAATGATCAATGAATCAGATAAAAAAAGATGAGCAAAAATGAATAAAATCAGAAATATGAGAAGAAGAAAAAACTGGCCAAGTGCGAGTCGGACTCGCGCACGTAGGGTTTTGTACAAACTTAATAGATAAATCTATTTTAATAGATAGATCTATTTTAATAGATTTTTCAATTTCCGAATAGAGTCTCAAAGATTTTTGTGACGTAACAACAAATTTACTGTTTTCAGATTTTTAGAATAAATCTGAAAACAGTAAATTTGGCATAAAACAAGGTCTTATGGCACAGGCTATAAGACCTTGTTTATTATTCTGATGAAAATCTAACTTACGGATAGGACAACGTCTGTCCGGACCGCTAGGGTATGTATAAAATTATAGTGGGTATATAGTTACACTATTTCAAAGAGAATATTTAATTTTTGTATTAATTTTCCTACTACTTTTACACACAGTGACTAAATCTCCTCTCCTATCCATTTGTTTCTTATTTATTATCAGCGCTATTCAATAAAAGTACAAGACACTTTTTTATTTCCATTTAAATATAATTATTCAATAAAATAATCAAATAATTATCTGGTCTCATAGAGCTTAATTCACAGTAATTATGACGGCTAACCAATCAAATAAATATATATTCAAACTATGCTGGTAATAAGCGGCCAACAATTTGAGCAAATATTTGCTTTCGCTAATTACATTTGTAACACTCCAGCGACTCGATGGGTTTGGTAGCATGTAACCCACATAGGTACCAATGTAACCCATGTGATGTTTGTGCACGTGTAGGTCTCTACCTAATAGAACCACAATATTGTTTACAGTTTAATTTTATGAATATTTGATATTGAAGTTTGTCTTAGTTGAGGATCTTTTAAAAGACTACGCTGTTTTTATGAAGGTGAGAAGTGGAAGGGTAAACAGAGCATAAGAAATAACAGAAAAAAAATACCGAAAAAAAATAGACTGCTGATAAAAATAGGGAAATAAATATGCACTTTTACAAATCACTTAAACTAGCTCGAAGTCAAGAGAAGTCACTGCGGGATTATTCGAAAGAGTGAAGCTAGAACTACATTCGACCGACGACGCAAACGTGGACCGCGCCTGATTTGTAAGAACAACGTCGCATGGCGTCGCGTGGCGTGGATCTAATGTAGCTCTACAAGTCTAGTTGCCATATAAAATAATAATAATAACCGTTATTGTTAGTTTACAAGTATTGCAGTACATAGGTATTTGATTTTTATTTAGTGAAATTATAAATTTGCTGCAATTGTAGTGGGTGTAGTTCTGATCTCCTAACTAAGTTACAGTATAACCTGTATGTAGGAGGGACAGTTCCGATCCCTTATCCCGAACATGTATGGAGACCGACGCGCTCAGATCGGCGTACGTGGCACACGTGTGCACAGTGTAGTTTTACCTTAACCGTGACCCTGGAGTGTACATATATTATAATAAGATGATTTCCCACCTCGAAACAAAAAACTGTATAAATATTTTGTGTCACGATGTTTGTGATTGCACTCTTTTGATAAATTTTGGTTTAACGATAGATAGGACCTAAGAAAAGAAAATAAGCCACTCGAAGTACTAGTCCTGTGCAGATGAAGTCGGAGACACCAGCTAGATAAATAACACACACCCGGTTGATCAGAAAGTCAACCCACAAGACTATGTTGGTAGACGGCTAAGTAAATGAAGATTGTATGTATCCAACTTAAAACTATCTATGTTAAGTGAGCGTTAACTTAAGCGTTCACGCAAGTTACGTCAAGCCTGACGGGTTTGTCTTAAGTTTAAAACTTGTTATGCACACAATAAATATTGACAATATAGAGGCATGATGTTTATTTTCTACTGTATCCATGGAGTTTCTTGAACATTCTTCTCCATAGAGATCTATGCTTTGTGTAATATGTAATTAATGTCATATACCTATGTATTACCTATCTATGTGTGTGTACTCATCAGACCAGTGAGTGAGTTATTTTTTTTTCTTATTTTTTTTTTTTATCTTAAGTGTTTACTTGTTGTTAATACATTGTGTGTATCTGTGTACGTGTGCCAATATTTTTCTTTCTTTTTTTTTTCTTTCACCATATAATCCCGACCACGATTTCCAGTCACCGTAGGCGCGAGCTTGCGGAGGGCGAGCTATGGTTAGCTCACTGTCCGGTCGTCCGGTAACCGTCTGGACCGAGCCCGGGTCATAACGGCGCGTAGTGTTCCACGCGCGCCTCAGAGATGTCAGCAAAACTATAGGGGCTTAACAGGGTGAAGCCTACTGAGGCGATGGGTTTGTTTCTGAAAGGAAAACCCGGGGCCCTGGAATGCAAGGCAAAAAAGGAACATAGGAGTGGGTTTTAACCAGTAAAAGTTTGACAGGCCCTCCCGTTTTGCCCAAGAGCTGGAGAAGTCATTGGATGATTTCCCAAATATTTTTTTTTTAAATGGCTATCAGCCATTGACTTCTCCGAAAAAAAATCCCCATTTTTTTTTCGGAGGATATTCAGTATTTGACGCACGTTCACTCTCAGGAAGCGTTACTTAATCTGGAAGTTTGGCTCGTGCGGCTGTAACTTAGCTTCAAACTCCTTACATTTACTTCATACACAGCAATATAAATATAGTAAAAGAGGCAACATGTACCAAAAATTTTTTGCTGTCGGTACAACATGACGTGTGCTTACGTAACGATGCAGAGACGACATCACGACACGTCAAGTTGACACTTATGATTGAGTGCGAATGTGTGCTACCACTGCGATATCCAGCGATTGACAGTCATACGTAGACATTCATTGTAGGAGATACCAATTCAATGGCTTTGAGATGATGTATGATATTTATAGAGCGAATTCGGAAATGTTCGTTGATAATTTTTTTAAGCTATTTGAGCGGTGATGGTGGTGTGACGATCTGATCATGTTTGTGGTGAAAACTTGGCCAGAGAACTTCCTAGACAGAGAGGTTTGGAGGAGGAAAGGAGAGGCCTTTGGCCAGCAGAGGAACACCAAATAGGCTAATAAAAAAACTATTTGTAATATAACAAAGATACACCCTAAAGAATTGCCAAATTTAAGTGGCAGCAGGCAGGGCACATTGCTCACAGAACATATGGTCGATGGCGCCGAAAGGTTCTGGAGTTGGCACCGCATACTGGACGATGCAACGTTTTAAGGCCTCCCACAAGCTGAACCAGTACCTGGTGAGGGTCACGGGAATCCAATGGATGGGAGAAGCATACTAATGTCCAAAAGTGGACGTCTTTCGGTTGAAATGATGATGATGATGATTTGAAATATCAAATAAGTTTGAAGATTTTTTTTAACAATTAATTTTATCAGGGGGGCCTCCCCCTGATAAAATTAATTGTTAAAAAAAATTGTTCGACGTATTTCGTCAGAAATGTTATTGATCATTTGAGATATAAAAAAAGTTTGAAGATTTTTTTTTATTAAAACAATTTCCACAAAACTGGTGAAACTAATTTAAACCGAATTCTTCAATTTTGTCTGTAAGATCATCTTCATCAAACATTCAGAAACCTCTTAAGCGAATTCAAAGGCACTAATCAGCGAGTTTTGCTACAAAAATATACATAAAAAAAACTGGGTCATGTTCCCAATCCACCACAAATGGGTATCTATTCATTTTCTCATAAAAATACACTTCCTATCTATCTAAATTAAAGCCCCATTCACGACGCGACGCCTTAGGCTTGAAAAAGTTAGTGCAAACTCAAATTATTCTTCAAAAGGGCTAAGTGATAAGAGTTCCCTTTTTAAATTAACTGAACAGCGAAATAATTTGGTCGTCTCGTTTTTTTCGAGTTTGTTTTTATTCGCCATAATTCAAGTCATAAATCAGAAGCGAGGTAACTAAGAAAAAAACTTAATTACGTAGCTTAAAAAGGCACTTAGGACGGCATCGCAAAATTTAATTTTTGCTGGTGCGATGTTGTGTGTTTTTGAGCTGGAGATATGAGTTTGGTGGAAAGGTGAATGGTGTTGTAACAGCATTTTTATCAGGGATCACAAGTTCATATGTTTAACTTTATTTTATTATTTATCTCTTTATTAAATGCTTTATGCAAACAAAAGTACAGAGGCGGTCTTGATGCCTTGGGCATTTTCTTCCTTCATTTATTTTTCCTTTGGGTGAAACCGAGAAAAAAAATGATAGGACTAAAAAACCATAGATATAATACAAATATACACATTAGTTGTAAATTAACAGTGATTGTCACACTAATATTATGGACGACGAGCAATGAGTAACTCGCCGTCCGGCCATCCGGTAACCGATGCCAGCAAAATCGTACGGGCCCAGCAGGGCTGATGTTACCCGTGTTTACGCAAAGGGCAGCTGAAGGAACATAGGTGGGTGTGTCACTAAAAGTCTGACACGCCCTCCCGATCAATCCTAGAGCGAGAAGCTTTTCATGGCTCTAGCGGGCATCAGGCCTGTTGGGGGTCCAATAGGGCTACTACGGTACTCTACGGTCTTGCTAACCTCTCTTTCATTCTCTCTCTACGACGCGCGTAGTTCACCACATGCTGTCGACGACTCGGGCTTGGTCTTTACTGGACGGCGAGCTACCCATTGCTCATCGTTCATAAGCAAGAATCGTCCGGGCGTCTCTTGTAGCGGCGGCGGCTGAGGCGTGAGGAGGTCTATTCCCTCACGGTTGCGGCTATTCTCTTTCGCTCGTATTACTGCTACATAGAAGGAGGTGACCACTTCCTATTCCCTCTCGTTCCAGACCATCGCTAGAACCAGGGCCAGGCAAGTGTGATCACCGCCACCGACCGCCTCCACAGAGATCTACCCCTTGAAATATGGAATTAGCGTTATCAATACAGACAGTGTCTGTAAACGATTTTTAGGGTTCCGTACCCAAAGAGTAAGATGGGACCCTATTACTAAGACTCCGCTGTCCGTTCGTCTGTCTGTCATCAGACTGTATCTCTTGAACTGTGATGGATAGTTGAAATTTTCACAGATGATGTATTTCTGTTGCCGCTAAAACAAAAAATACTAAAAAATAGATATTTAAGTTGGTTACCATACAACTTTGGAGATATGCGGAACAGAGAGCAAAGTCCCGCAAACCTCCGTTGAAAAGGGAGGATCCTCCAGTTTGGAGGTAGGCGGAACAGAGTGTAAAGTCCCGCAAACCTCCGTTGAAAAGGGAGGATCCTCCGGCCAGACGGGATGTTATGTCTGGTGGGCTATTGCCCGATAGATGATTTCGGGCTGTTCTATATATTCAAATCGCGCGGAGAACTTTGATTGCGCGATGCAGGATTAGTTCTTATGTGAATAATATATAATTATAATTCAAAAACGCCATAGATGTCGCTACACAACAAACGTGATTTTTTGCTACGGAGGGTACGGAACCCTTTATGCTCGAGTCCGACTTGTCTGATTTTTTTTTTTAATAAATCCTTACATTTTTATGTCAATGGTAAAGACTTTCTATCCGATTTTCATTACGAGATACCCTTATCCAATATTATGACGCCAATTTATAAACGGTTTCAAAGAAATCTTTCTTCAGTTCTTCCATGTGTATTCGACCACAAAATCCAATAGATGTAACCTTTCTTATAAAGGCGAGTGAAAACCGTTAAATCCAAGCGTTCTTATTGTGTCTGAGCGTCTATCAAATCAGACTTCGATCTCCTACCTCCATTGAGTTAGTACCTAAGATGATGGTCCAACAAGTGGTCCGATATTTTTATACCAGTATGTAGCTATCAACTGTCTGTACAGGGTGTTTTCTAGAACTTTAGGAGAGTTTTAATCGAAGAATTGGAACAATTTGCCTGCAAAAACAAAATTATTTTTATTTCGTATAAGCCTACATGGGCACTTATAAAACGTCAGAAGTTAGTGCACGGTTCCAAATGGTCTTTTCCTATGGAGAAGAACCAGCAAGAAACTTCATAGTTACTCTTTTAATACAATGATTGTTTTTACAATATTTCCATATTAGAAAGAAGAAAGAAAGAAAAACAGTTTATTTGCACAAACATGACACATAACTTAAAATAATAATAATAATAATAACAATAATAAAAACAAAATAAAAAAATAATAATAATTACAATATTAATAAGTATTTGAGGACAGTGTAGACCAATCGGATTCCCGCAAACTTTATCAGGTCATCGGTCCACCTTGTAGGAGGCCTTCCAACGCTTCGTCTTCCGGTACGCGGTCGCCACTCCAGAACTTTTCGGCCCCAACGGCGAGCAATGTGCCTTGCCTAAAAAGCCTGCCAAATGGTTGCGGGAATTCAATGGATGCGAGACGCACAGGACCGTTCATATGTCCAACAGTGGACGTCTATCGGCTGAAATGATGTAGACCAGTCATATTTGTGCCCAAAAATACAATGCAGCGGTCTTCCCGTCTGATTATAATTCAGGTGTCTTCAAGGCTAGAGTGAATAGGCTCTTGATAAACTAGTGCGATTCACCATCAATGATTGCACCACTGCTTACCATCAGGTGGGATCGCAGTCAAGCACTAATTTATAATTATCATTAAAAAAAAATCATCAACCTTCCCACTGTTATTTTGTTGTCCACTGATGGACAAAGGCCTCCACCAAGAGCCATCGAATTCCCACGACCAAATTTACATCTTCTGGTACGCAATCGTTACTCCAGCAGCTTTCAGAGCCATCGATCATCTGTCTTTCAAACCCAAGGATATTTATGTTTAACTTTATTTTTAACAAAATTTTTCTTAATCAGCTTTATAATGTTCCCAATGCTGGGACCCAAGCCTCCTATCTAGGACAGGAAATATTCCATCCACGCAGGCCCGGTGCAGGTTGGTGCTTTTGGTCTTAGAACATGCAGCTGTTCTAATGAAATAAATTACATAAGGTAAACCAACTACCTAGGATTAAACCTAAATTACACTCATGGGATAACATACAACTTTCACGTGGGCAAAGCTGCTAGAAGAAGCTAGTGTGGATTATAACCACTTAACCGTCCACCCCCCGCGCCCGCCACCAGTGCAGATTACAAAAAAATTAAAGATGTAGGCATTTCGTAGGCGTTGCTACGAGCTCAGCTACGGCGTAGCATTGTGCTACGAATCCGTAGCCTTCACGCCTATGAAAACATTTTAAGGAAGCTTTGTTCCTCGACAACTACAAGCCTATTCTCGCTGAAATAATCTTTTAAAGCGTTTACAAACCACAATTTAACATTGTCCTAAATCTATTCAGTAGCCCTGAAACATCCTGTATTTAAGAGTAATATTTGGAATCAAGCTAGCATGAATAATCGAATTTCTGATTCCGTTCCCAAGAGATATTTTGGTACTTGAGGCCGACCTAGATTTTGTTATTTAGAATCAAGATATTGGGCTTGTCTTGGTAAACAAATTATTTTGTGAGAAAAACAGCCTTTGGTTTCTTTTTAGTTTTGTGTGAAAAAATCAGAGCAGTGGTGGCCGAGTGATAACGGCCCCGACTTATGACTTGTAGGTCGCGGGTTCAAACCCAGCCACCACTGCTCACAAAACGATGAAGGAAAACATTGTGAGGAAACCGGCATGTCCTAGAACCAAAAATTCAAAGACATGTGACATCCACCAACCCGCACTGGGCCCGCTTGATTACGGCCCATTCCCACTCCTAGAGAGGAACCCTGAGTCCCAGCAGTGTGAATATTATGAGGCTGATTATGCTATGCTATGAAAAAATCAACCATAATAATATAAATATTCCACAACGCTATCTAGTCCCAGACTAATTAGAGGTTATGCTATGAGTACTAGATAACCGATAAACATACTATTGATAAACATACTTATATATTGTAGATAAGTTACACCAAGACACAGAACAAATGATCGTGCTCTTCACACAAACATTTGTCTGAGATGGGAATCGAACCTACGACGCCGGTATAGCAGTCAGGGCCACTAACTACTAAACCGGCCGGTCATAATGAAAACAGAATATAAATCTTAAATTATTCTTCGTTGATAGATATTCTTAGATAAATTTCCTTTAATCACCGAAATACTTAACACTTTGACCTCTTTACAATCGCAGATCTCGTTTAATGAATGTTTCTAAGAAAATTTATCTTACTTTAGTAATTAGGTTTGGAATTTCAGGTCGTTTACTTAAGTCTAGCTACAAGCTATCTATTTATATCTTCTATATATATAAAAATGAATAGCTGTACGTTAGTCTCGCTAAAACTCAAAAATGGCTGGACCGATGTGGCGAATTTTGGTCTTGAAATAATCGAGATAGTCCAGGGAAGGTTTAAACGGTGAGAAAAAATCACGTAAAATTCGAATACAACGCCATCTCTAATTAAAATGTCATTATAAAATGAATTATGCTGTTCTGGTAATGCCAGTAGATGGGGTTATCCTTACTATTAGGTGGTACGAAGTTCGCCGGGTCAGCTAGTATATGTATAAAAGGAGAAACTGACTGACTGACATATCAACGCACAGCCGAACCTGCTGAGACTAAGAACGTTAAATTTTGCAAGAGTTTTTGAAAATTTATCCAGAAAAGAGGGAATTTCGTTTGCAAGCAAAGCCTCATTCCGTGTGGCAATAAACTTGAAAGTTAGCACAAATAGTAACTTAAGTAAATAATATAATTTTTCAGAACTACCCCAATAGAACAATTTAGTCATCAAAAGTCTGACACGCCTCTTAGGGCACGAGAAGTCATTGTATGATTTCCCACATAAAAATGGGGTGTTTCAAAGATTGTATGGAGGATCCTTATTTCTTAAATTAACACTTTGAGCACCATGTATATTATGTTTACGCATTTCCTAGAGAAGGCGGCCATGTGAGCGGCGCGCGGGTCACATATATTTTTATGCAGCTGGCCACACTACAATAATAATTGAACTAACTTTTGTAGCAAGTTATGTGGGCGGCTGGTGGGATAGGCCGTAAATTATACTAGCAGGCCGTATACTCCGCTGTGATCCCACCAATTCATATTAATTTTTTGTCATTGACTTTCTAGATGAGGAATAGTAAGTAAATACATTTAAAACGCCGACCGCCCACATGGCCTGCGGAGATAAGTTATAAAAAATCTTATTGGCTTGCAATAAAATAATTTATGTGGGCGGCCGGCGGACCACATGACGCTGAGAGTCTATAAACTTGAAATTTTTGTTTAAAATCTAATCAAAATGAACAATAAAGACCGTCATCTCAAAATACGTTTACGGGATATTAAAGGTTGTATGAAAACGTTTTCGCGAACGAAGTCACTAGCAAAGTACTAGTTAATATATACAAAGCCTTCGCTATATGTAAATACACGCAAATTCATCTAACAGGGATTTTAAGATGAAATTCTGACAATATATTAAATTATATTGTTAGTCACACTAGGTGGGCTGATAAGATTAAACTGACACTTCGAAATTGGGGTCGTTGGGGGCTGAACATCGTGTTTGGACTTACAAAGGGTCTTAGCATTGACAGGTCAAATGTTATTCTTCGTCGCGTCAATGATTCTAAATATAATTATAAGTTTTGACGGGTCTTATTTAATATAACAGTGACTGTACATTTCTATATAGAATACTAGCTTTTGCCCGCAGCTTCGCCCGTGTACATAAAATATAGTCAATGTCACTCAGAAACAAAGCAGCTTTCTATCAGTGAAAAAAATTTAGCAATCGGACTAGTACTTTCAGAGATTACCTCCTACAAACAAAAAACAAACTTTACCTCTTTATAATATAAAATATTATATTTGTGTCTACATCTACACTAAAAGAAGAAACTGACTGATTGACATATCAACGCATATGCGATTTACGACCTCTTCAAGAGTCAGTGCAGAGGACGAGAAATACGCACTGTGGAAGCAGAAGCGCCGAACTCCTACACATTTCATCACCCCGTCAGAACATCTCCCCCCTGGACGCGAATTGCAGTGGCCAATCTGGAAATCTCTTAACCGACTGCGGACCCAGGTTGGCCGCTGTAAAAGCAATTTGGCCAAATGGGGTTTCCTCGACCCATCTCTAACACAGTGCCATTGTGGAGCCGCTGCACAGGACATGCGTCATTTGCTATGCTGTACATCCTGCACAACCACCTGCAGTTTTCAGGATCTATACCTACGAGGCCAATAACAGAGCCGTAGAGGTTGCCAAATACTGGTCAGAAAAAAAATAGTTAGAGTACATCGACACGAAAAGAAAAAGAAGAAGAAGAATGCATAGCCGGAACTACGGAGACTTGAAACGTGAAATTTCGCACAAGGTTTCCTTTTACGACGTAGGCTAGCACTAAGAGAGGATTTTTCAAAATCACCCCCTGGGATGAAACGGGATTCCAAAGTTTGTATAGAGTATCCTTCTTTCGCACGGGCAAAGCCGCTGATATAAGCTAGTTATTTAATAGAGCAGATAAAGAATTGAAGAATGACACATTTTTTGGCAAGTCACCGTAGGCAAATTGAACCAGTTAAGTCGTAAATAATTGCATTGTACTGTTTTTTTAAAGAAAAGAAAGATAAATAGAAAACATTTATTTAAGACTCGCACAGGACAAACAACAATAAAATAAAAAGTAATTTCTTAACCTATAAATACTTAATTAAAATAAAAGAAAACAAAATCATAAGATTAAAAATAAAATACCAGTGCGAAGCCAAAAAGACTCATATTTCAGCATATGCTGCGATATTTAACAAAAAAACCGGGCAAATGCGAGTCGGACTCGCGCACTGAGGGTTCCGTACAAACTTACATATGAAAACAGTTCAATTCCCGAATTGAAGATTTTTCCGAATCGCAAAAAATGTGATTTGATTTTTTTTTGTGACGTAACAACAAATTTACAATTTTCAGATTTTTTCCTATACTTGTGCTATGAGACCTTGCTTCATGCCAAATTTCAAGATTCTAGGTGAACGGGAAGTGCCCTATGAATTTTGATTCCCTTGTGGTTTAATTATCTTTGCCCTTGACAGTGTCGAAATACACGTTTTTTTGCGACATAAACGGCTATATCTTTTTTTTTCGTTAACTCAGAAGTTTGATTTTTTAACAGCTTCAAGGGATCGCAGACTTGAGCATATAATTTAAATTTCAAGTCGATACCTCCACGCATTCTTGTGATAAAGGGTCTTGACAGACAGACAGACAAACGGACGGACAACAAAGTGATCCTATAAAGGTTCCGTTTTTTCCTTTTGAGGTTCGGAACCCTAAAAGGCGCTGGTATTCTGATAGGGCCTGGTGATGCCACGGACACACTCACGGAACACAGAAACGGATAAGATAATACATAGATAATAAAAAAATAAAACAAAATATACTAAACATATAAGCAATTATCATAAACTTCAAAAAAGATCTCTTTTATGATCTTTCTCTTCTTTTTTCGTGTCGATGAACTCATATTATTTTTTTCGGACCAGTATTTGTCAACGTGTTCAGCTCTGTTATTGGCTTCATATAAATCCTAAAAAGTGCAGTGCAACATTGCAGGTGATGCATGTCCAGTGCGGCGGCTCCACACTGGCACTGTGTCAGAGGAAGCCCCATTTGGCCAGATTATTTTTGCAGCTGCCAACCTGGGTCCGCAGTCGGTTAAGAGATTTTTTAGGATGTAATAATGATGGGTCATCATCATCATCATCATTTCAGCCGATAGACGTCCACTGTTCGACATAGGCCTCCCTCAAGTAGCGCCACAATGAACGTTTCTGTGCGTTTTGCATCCATCGGATTCCCGCAACCTTTACCAGGTCATCGGTCCACCTTGTAGGAGGCCTTCCAACGCTGCGTTTTCCGGTACGCGGTCACCACTCCAGTACCTTTTGGCCCCAACGGCCATCTGTTCTGCGAGCAATGTGGTCTGCCCATTGCCATTTAAGTTTGGCGATTCTTCGTGCTATGTCGACAACCTTGGTTCTCCTGCGGATATCTTAATTTCTGATTCGCTTGCGCAAGGAAACTCAAAGCATAGCCCTTTCCATTGCTCTTTGGGTGACTTTAAGCCTCCTGATGAGACTCATTGTGAGCAACTAAATTTCAGAGCCAAATGTCATCACTAGCGACACGCACTGGTCATAGACTTTCATCTTGAGAGACTGCCCAGCTTCCCAAACGCTGCCCAGACGAGTCGGATTTGGCAATTGACCTGAATGATGAAGTGAAGAAAGTAAATTACTGGTTATTTACTTTCATAACCGGGTTAACAGCCCTGGGTATGCCAGACGTAACTATGTATATTTAAATTTTTTCAGGTCGCCACTCGTGAAGGCCATTTTAATTTTCAGAGCATAAAAAGTGTTTTACTGTTGAAATAAATTAAAAAAAGCAAACGTAAACGGAATAATGACCAACATAAATCAAGTAGGCAATACCCAGAACATATAAATACACAAACTTTTAATACTTCCTTCATACATAAGCTTATAGCGTTATATTTTTCGCGGCTCCAGCAAATATATCAGCAAGGCATGTATTATTCTAAAACAATTTTACTGTAGCGGATCATGTTTATGAAAACCAAGTATTTTATGGCACCACTAGGCTTAAGCAAATGATGTGGGCTGAGGGATTGTTGGAATGTGTTACTGTGGCCTTGAAACGTAAAGGCAAGAAGAAGAAACACGGGTGTATTTGACTCAGCAAAGTTGGAAACTCGATGATTTTTTACCTCAAAAAAAATCATTTGACTTAAGTTTAGTGCGATCTTTGTAAGAATTTGCTGCCCCCCTAGCCAAGTTACAACCGTTTCGTTTCGATTCTCTTTTCGTCGATCGCCTCGAGTTGGCCACACCTCCGATTCCTTTATTCTGACATCATCTTAACGCCCAGTCACGTGGTCAGAACAAAGGAATAGGAGGCGTGGCCAACTCGAGGCGATCAACGAAAAGAGAATCGAAACGAAACGATTGTAACTTGGCTAGTGTGTTCATTGACTAGTGATCCAGCAGGCGTTGTTTGCTATCAACGACCAAAACTAGACCGTTTTCGAATTTGAATGCAGAATGATCCGTAGGTATCTCACCTTACCTGCTTCTTCACACTTAGCTCTTTTCAAAGAATTGATTTTAACTTTCTATTTTTTTTATTTTTTGCTACTATTGCATTCAACGGTACACTGAAAATAATATAACAGTATGAATAAATACGTATAAAAATAATTAATTGGGTATCAAAGGATTCATCAACGCTAGCAGCATTACCATTGCAAAGAAAAGTCCCGCCCTCTGGCCACGTGAAGTATCGACGAACTATTTGCTGATATCTCGAAAAACTCGATGAGCACTTGGATCTAGTGTTTCAACCCCAACCGGCTCAAACATATAACTTTTGATAAGGTTGTTATATGGTTGTTGGTTGTTGGTTGTTTACGTTGTTGCGTTATTATACGTGTATGTACATTAATTAATTGTTGAATAAAAAATATTTCTCATTTGCGTTAGCAAGGGCTTGTCACGAGTGGAGCTCTAGAGATTACAGCGCTTGTCCACCTTTTAAACCAATCTGAATTCTAAAACGATATGACGTTGCTAACGTATCATTATATTTTTAAAAACATAAACCTTCTTGAGGTCGGGTAAAAAAACGAAAGTTTATGAGTATGTATGTTTCAAGCTCGAACGAGTGGGTTTGGATGACAGAATAATAATAATTATTTATTTTTAAAATTTCAAAATAAATTACATCACTGTGGCCGAATGGTAACGGCCCTGACTTTCGAGTTGTAGGTCGCGGGTTCAAACCCAACCAGGCGCATTACTTTGTGTAATTTATTTCATCACCACTGCTCTCAAAACGGTGAAGGAAAACATCGTGAGGAAACCGGCATGTCCTAGAACCAAAAATTCATCAACCCGCACATCCACCAACCCGCACTGGGTCCGCGTGGTGGATTACGGCCCATTCCCTCTCCTAGAGAGGAGGCCTGAGTCCCAGCAGTGGCAACATTTAAAGGCTGATTATGCTATGCTTATTATGCTATTTGGTCTCAACCCCTGAACTAGGGCAATCTGTATGACAGGGGTTGAGGTATCCCTGATTACAATGATCCGATATGTGTAAACTGTCCTTCAACAACTAGAATAAATTTAAAAAAATTAAGGTCATTATCAAAAACTTATAGTAAGATGAAAATTAGTTACAATAATGGTCATAATATTGAGGAATAGCGGTATGTGTGTGTGTGTGTGTGGTGAGATGTAGGTAAGTTGGTGTGTATATATAATAGTTGTGTCAGTCACTGTGTTAGAAAACTGATTAAGGTTTCAGTATCATCGTAGCTATAATTTTCCAGCCAAAGTAATATTTCCTTTTTTATCTGGAAATTACTCGCATGCTTGACTGGTTTGTACTGGTTAAGTCAGCACACGGGTAGACCATGTCTACTAAACCACCAAAGCAAACAAAAAGCTTTTCAACCATGCTCACGTTGGCGATAGACAGACTAGGAAAAAGTCTTCATAACACCATTTCGTTCAAAAAAATCTTTAAATTCTATACAAAAGCTGCACCTTTCTGTATACAACAAAACAAAGACTAAAAAACTGTTCTTAAATAAAACAGAAGCGTATATCAAAACACGACAGTTAGCTAGTAATCAGCCGGACGAGGGTATAAGTAAGATTTACATCGAATCGCCGCCCTTAAATATTAACTGGACGGTGACAAGGGTACCTACCCGGCCAGCGACTTATGGGACACTGTTGCGATAGTGCTAACGTTTAATTTTTTGGAGAGAGATTAAAACAACAGTTTTTAGGGTTCCGTACCTCAAAAGGAAAATACGGAACCCTTAGAATCACTTTGTTATCCGTCTGTCGGTCAAGACCCTTTATCTCGGGAACGTGTGGAGGTATCATGTTGAAATTAAAACCATATACTTAAGTCTGCGGTCCCTTGAAGCTGTGAAAAAATCAAACTATTAAATTAACGTAAAAAAAAGATACGGCAGTTTATGTCGCAAAAAACGTGTATTTCAACACTCTCAAGGGAATCAAAATTCTTAGGGTACTTCTCGTTGACCTAAAATCCTGAAAGGCATGAAGCAAGCTCTCATAGCACAAGTATAGGAAAAATTCTGAAAACTAAATTTTTAGTTACGTCACAAAAAAAAAATGCGATTCGGAAAAATTTTCGTAACTCAATTCGGGAATTTGTTTCCGAAGTAAGTTGGTACGGAGCCCTTAGTGCGCGAGTCCGACTCATACCTGCCCAGATTTTTTTTTCTTAATTGAAATTAAAAACCAGTCCATATTATGTTAGTAGACAATGTTATTAATTAATAGATCTTAATGGAAAGTGAGCAGAGAATGTTGCATATTTTACTGACTAAAACACACAATGTGCTCTCTGCGTTCTAGGACAAAACAATGGTCCTAGAACGCAGGACCCCTTTCAGAAATTCCCTGTGACCCTATAAAAGTTTTATATTAATAGTAGCTTTAGACGGTGAAGTCACTGCTTTCATTAAAGTAGCAAATTATCCCAAAAGAACAACAGTGTGTGACAGTGAATGATTGTTCAGTCATCGTCTGTAAAGGTAGGATTCGGTTCTTTAATAAATATCAATTTATTTTCACCGTACAACCTGACGGTATATTTGCGCAGTAAATCAGTGAACTACTTAACTAATGTTTGTAATTTGCACACGAGCTGCAGCAGAACAGCCACATGAAAATTTGAACAGACAGAATTACGATATTAAGCCTCAAAATAAGCCCTAATTAACTGCATTTCACCTCCAAATGCGTATTCCGTTCAAAATTAACTGCACCGGTTTTTAACCAAACGTAGGAGATGTAATAGAGCATTTCTAGCTGAAAATACACTGACACAAATGGGGGCTTTGCTCGTCCATCACGTCTAGTTTATAACATCACACTCATATTATAAAGGCGAAAGTTAATGAGCGAGTGTGTGTGTGTTTGTTTGTCACTTCTTCGCACTCGAACGGCTGAATGGATTTGGATGAAATTTGATAGATGGATAGACCATATCCTGGAATAGCATATAGAATACTTTTAATTTTAAGAGTATTTTCTTTTGGGAATTTATGAAAGGAAAACCACCAACCAACGCCCAGCTTCGCTTCAGTGGAGAAGCGAATCTGGGCGGAGAAGATAACCCTCTGTGGTATTTTTATGAATTATTAGTTCAAGTCAAGAATTATATCTATTTCGGTTTGTTATTTAGCGCCCTGAAGTAGCGAGTTGTAAATTCAGTACCACATGGCCAGGCTAATACACAGTTTACTATTTTTAACCCATATGCCTTATTTATTTATTAAGTACAGCAAAATAGCCATGAATACTAAAATACGTTAATGATTTCACTCTGTCTTCTCACAGAATCGCAAAATTTCTAAGAATATCGTCTTCCATTCATCAGCAAACAAATTCAATCCAGGCTTGGTCTCCACAAGCGCGTTGAGCATCGTCAGCACACGCGGTATAGGGAAGGTGGAACGAGCTACCGTGCGACAAAATGGGACATTAAATAATTTATGGTTTCTAGAGCGATTGTAATTACTCGGAACAAATAATTGACTCTACATGTAAATCGGACGCATCAGTGTAACCATTAATAATTTTACAGGCTGTTGTAGTTTGGTCAACAGCCTTGTTACATTAAGTCTGCCTATATACTACTAATGTACATAAAGTTTAAATAGATACTAGATACAGAACGCCTACATACAGTCTACCATTTTAAATATAAATTAAACCACAACGCCCAGAATCAAGTATTAAGTTCTTCTTTGTGTCGTTAATTACAAGCCAGTAAGAAACCTAGAATTAGTTTGTACCAAGGCTTTGTGGTCGCAGATTTGCAGAGCTGTTCACTTGGAAAATGTACTCGGTTTTATTTTAAAACTAGCGGGTACCAGTGGTTTATTCTGTATGATAGTAGAATACTCTTATTATTCCATGGGAATATACTCCCAAGGAGGTATTGCAACATCTCCGTAAAGACCAAAACCAAACTGGTACGGACCTTAGTCTTCTCGATCTTTTCGTATGGTGCTGAGACTTGGACGCTGAAAGCTGCAGACCGCAATTAATGCATTGACGTCTTTGAGATCTGGTGCTGGAGAAAGATGCTCCGTATTCCTTGCACGGCATTTCGGATCAACATATCCATATTGTGAGAACTCAAAATCTCCTCACGGTTGTCGTCAGAGTGTGTTCGAAAGATTCTCTAATACTTTGGTTACATTGCAAGGAAAGACAGTGGCAACCTTGAAAAGCTCATTTACTTTTCTCCGACCAGATCCACATCGCTTTTGACTCTACGGTAAACAATGCCCTTCACACCGCCAGAGACAGAAACAGATGGAGGAATATTATACAAGTGAAAGTAATGAAGCAGGGAGATCACGATCCTTAGCTATGAGGAATATAATGCAAGGAGGGTGACACTAGAACAAAACGGCTTACCATCAGGTGGAATCGCAGTCAAGCTCTAGTTTATATTCATAAAAAGTCCCAAGAAAAAAAAGGGGATAGACCATGTGATAGGATATCACGTTGTCTGCGTACAGACAAGTGTGTCATTCTATCCACCTCACCACCAATCACCGAAGATCAGCTTCGGCCTGGTATATTGGTGTATTTCGACCGTTGTAATTTATCAGTATTCATTTATTGCATCACTACTTACCATCAGGTGAGATCGCAGTCCAGCACTAGTTTATATCAATAAAAAAAAAAATATTCGTTTTGAATCATTTTCAAAAAGAAGAGCGATGTACTGCGTCATGATTTACCTTAAAAATATGCGTAATAACTTATATCCCTGATATTTTAATATCTTGTCGATAAAATCAGGGGCCACAGTACATCAATCAGTAGCCGGAAAATGATTGCAAATTACGTGACTCCGTATGACCGCGGTGTACATCGTGCTTTATGAACCGTTAAAATAAAAAAACGCGTGCATTATTTTTGAAGTAAATGTGGTTCAGTTTATAGGCAGTACATAACCAACACTAGGTACCTACTACTCATAATTAATTACCAAACTAATATGTATATAAAATCTGACTTACTGACACATCAACGCACAGCCGAAACTACAGGGCCTAAGAGCGTAGAATTTAGATAGATTTAGAATATGGATTTTAGACATAGGCGAGCACTAAGAAAGAATTTTTCCAAATTCAGCCCTTAACCCATTTATAACGACCGATCGTTATAAAGATCAAAAAAAAATACTGGGAAATACCCTCAATTTAAAAATAATAACGAGCGGATAACTTTTGCTTATTGTATACCAATCGTCGCAGTGATCGTTTGACAGTGTTTCAGTGCATAGAAAATTATCATAAGATCATAATTTTGAAGTGATTTTGTATTTTAGTGCGTATTAGCGTAATCAACTTTCACTATGTCTTCAAAACGGTAAGTGTTTACAAATAAGCTTGTGATTGAAATTTATTTTATGCACGTTTTTTATAAATTTATAAACTGTCTAACAAAATTGTGAATTAAAATTTGATCTTGTCATATCTTTTATAAAAAACAAATGATATTATATTTGATGATCGTTTTAACGATCGGTCGTAATTTGGGGATGTATTTTTTTCTTTCAGACCCAGGAATATCAATAAACCATTGTCTCTCAATGAAATCGTTGGCGAATTGGAACAATTAGATGATGATGCCCCATTTCCAAGAAATATAACTATTTTACCACCAGATAACGCGAATGCGGATGAAGATTCTGGTGATGAGGAGTTTGTAACTCTGAAGAATCTTCCACGTTTGTAGAGAGGTCGAATCTAGGTTGTATTTAAGTAGAATCTTTACGTTATTTTATCATGTCAGTTGTTATATTTTTTTTTCTATCTAGATTCTCAGCTAAGAGCTCCTGCTGAGATAGAATACATGTGTTCCGAAAGTGACGAGGACAGTGTACCCTTCTCTTCTTTAGCAAAAAGAAGTCGTACCATTGAAGAACCCCTAATTGTGTAAGGTCGCCAACCTGAGCCATCTACATCTAATTCAACTCCAGTTATTAGCAGCACGTCAGCCGTTCCTTTAGCTGATACAATCGTACCAAAAAATCAAAATTATACCTGGAGAAATCGCCATAATCCTCACGACTGACCACAATGGCAAGAAAACTATGGTCCAAGACACCTTCAAACGCCCATATATTACTTTAACTGTATGTTAGATGACTCTGTTATCGAATTATTGGTCAAATATACAAATATTTACGCGATTCAAAAGAACAAAGTGGGCAATGTGACAACGAGTGAAATTAAGTGTTTCCTTGCTATACTTCTTTACAGTGGATATATCGTAGTTCCCTGAAAATACATGAACTGGGAAAAATCATCAGACACTGATTTTAGTATTATATATAACGCCATGTCGAGGGGTAGATTTACATTTATCATGACTCACCTCCGTTGTGACATGCTTGTAACTACTCAAAGTGAATTTGCAAAGTTGAGACCGCTTTTCAATATCCTAAACAAAATATTCCTGAATATGGGTCCTTTAGAAGAAATGTACAGCATAGACGAAGCTATGGTACCTTATTATGGAGGACACAGCTGTAAATAATTTATACGTGGAAAACCGATTAGACGGGTATATAAGTTCTGGGTTGGAGCGACTAGATTGCGATACGTACTATGGTTTGATCCGTACCAAGGCCATGCAGCAATTATTGAGCTGGTGTGATTTTGCGTTTTGCTGATCATTTACAATTTCGTCACCCAGGTGTGCCTTGACACTTATTCTTTGACAATTTATTTTCTTCTATTCCACTCTTCCACGAATTGAGTAACAGAGGGCTCAAAGCCACTGGAAAAATTTGCGAGGACCGTACCAAAAAGTGTCCTTTGATTCATTTAGATAATAAAGCCTTTCTCATGGTAATAACTGTGTTTCTTTAATTTAAGCTGTTGATCCCCACATTAACGCCGGCGTTCACGCGCCATTGTCTTACTATTGTGTCTCTAATTACGCACTCAAAAGTTTAAAAATGGCCACAATCGATTAAGTGGCAGATATGAGCGTTAACCTACCTGCCTATTACTACTGATCGTTAAAACGATCCGCATTTTCCGAGCTTTCCTGAAAACTCTGTTTTTTTTTTATTTTTTCATGTTTACCATATGCATCAAGGTAACAATACTAAAAAATTACTGTGATTCGAGGTAAAAAAAAAGTTTCAGTAACAACTGGGATAAGGGGGATCTAAACGGGGTTCTAAAGTTTTTATGGAAAAACCTACTTTTCCGCAGGCGAAGCCGTTGACAGAAGCTAGGTAACGATTAAAGTTTTATTTATGATCAAATTTCAAAGAAAAATATCATTTAGATATTGTTGCTTTTTTGTAGTTTCTGAGTTTGAACGCATTTAAAAACTCGCTAATCGTCTCGTAAAAAAAAACTCTCTAAGAAACCAATTTTAACACTTGACAACAGCTTTTATCAATAGTCTGTCGTCTCGAAAGTCTTAACACGTTCAAAAACTTTCGCTTTTACTTTCTAGCGAACAGTCACTTTCCAAGAAAACTCTCAAGAACGATACAATACCCGCTGTCTCTGAAGGAATATTAAGATTTCGCTTTTTCGACATCAAATTCCGTAAAGATGAGAATTTAGATAAAAACCGGTCATATGCGAGTCGAACTCGTGCACCGAGGACTCCGTACAAACACTTACTTATTAAATAGTTCAATTCTCGCATCATGTCTCGAAGATTAATTGTTGCAAAAAGTAATTGTTTTGTGATCCAACTATGTTCTTCCTGTACTTGTAATAAGACACCTTGCTTCTGGCCAAGTTTCAGGATTCTTGGTCAACAAGAAGTACCCTATTAATTTTTGTGATCTTTACGCATGTCAAAATATGGGCTTTATCTTTAGATTACGTGACTAAAGTATTTTATATTAATTTCAGTTTAATACCTCCATGCTCCTTTTCCCCTAGAGAGAAGAGGCCTGAGTCCCAGTAGTCATCATCATCATCATCATTTCAGCCGAAAGATATCCACTGTTGGACATAGGCCTCCCCCAAACGTCACCACAACGATCGATCCTGTGCGTCTCGCATCCACCGCACTCCCGCGACTCTCACCAGGTCGTCGGTCCACCCTATCGGAGGCCTTCCAACGCTACGTTTTCCGGTGCGCGGTCGCCACTCTAGAACCTTTCGGCCCTATCGACCATCCGTTCTACGAACAATGTACCCTGCCCACTGCCAATTTAGTTTGGCGATTCTTAGGGCTATGTCGGCGACCTTGAGTCCCAGCAGTGGAAACATTAAAAGGCTGATTATGATATACCTCCATGCGTTCTTTAGAAAAAGGATTTTGACAGACGGACAATAAAGTGATCCTGTAAGCGTTTCGTTTCGTTTTGCCATTTGAGGTACGGAACCCCAAGAAACAACACTACCCTTCAATTATTTTACCTTTATCTTAAATAAAATCTAACAAAATTTAGCGAATTTTGGATTACGATTTAATTTTTTCTAGACTTCCGTTATGACCCTTTTTATTTGGCTAAGCGATTAGGGTAGATTTATGGTCTCCTTCGCTTTTATGCTTTAGACGAGAAAACAGCGTCTTGAAGTTGTTATACAAATTAGCTGAGAATAAAATATTTTCTCTTTTTCTGTTGCCTAAGCAACATTGAGCATGAAAGAATATTTCTTTTAAATTCTCGTAGTGTTAGAAAATCAATGTCCATACACGACTAACTTGTTGGTTTACTGGTTCGGGACCCTAACTGCTATACCGGAGGTCGTTCGATTCCCATCCAAGTAGATTCATTTTCAACATAGATAAGACAAATAAAATAAAAAATACTTAACTAATTAAAATTACATAATATATTATACACAATAACTCCTACCTAAAATATGGCGTCTAAAAATTCCTCCGCATCACTGTCGACTGGAAGTGTGCCCAAAAGACTGGCGGCATTGCCACGTTGTATGGCAATGCTTAATCTCTGACCGAGGTAAAAGCCAGCACTTGGGTCACGCGAAGTGTCAACTAGTCGTTTGGATAATTCTTTAAAAAGTGCATGAGCACTCGGCCCAAGAGTCTCAACCCCAACGGCTCAAAAATAACGTCCAAGACAAATGTTTGTGTGATGAGCACGATAATTTTTTCTGTGTCTGTGGAAACGATCTTTCGCGCCGGCCTTGATACAGGCCATGGTCCGAGGGCAAGCGGTCGGCTCCTTCTGCTAAGCAGTAATACTAGCAAAGGAGGAGGACGTAGGTGCACGTGTGAGGGAACGGCCCTCACGTCCCAGCCAGCGGGATACCGATCCCGATTTCCGGCCACCGTAGGCGCGAGCTTGCGAACGGCGAGTAATGAGTAGCTCGACGTCCGACCGTCCGGTAACCGTCCGGACCGAGCCCAAGTCGTCGACGGCGCGTGCTGTTCCACGCGCGCCTAAAGTAGATGGCAGCAATACTCAATACTTTATTACATTCCATATTATGTACATAGGTGGTATGAAATATTGTCAAGAGCAAACCGTAGGGGCCCAGCAGGGTCGAAGCCTACTGGGGCCAGGGGTTTGTTTCTGAAAGGAAAACTTGGCCCTGGTATGAAAGGCAACGAAGGGACAAGAGTGGGTTTTTAAAAACCATCACGTGGGCGAAGCCGGTGTTAGCAGTTAGTTGAATTATAACTATCCGAACCTGTCAATTACATTAAACAAAGAACAATATTTTCCATTTGGTAGGCTCAGCTCTTTGAGCTCACAAAGGTTCATCAACGTCAAGTGTCTTGTCATTTCAAATTGCTTCAGCTTCAACTAAGGTCCATAAGTATAACATGTATTCCTTGAGACCTCCATCCTACAGAATTTCGCAATAAAATCCCTGTCAGTCCGTCACTCTGTCACTCTTGTCCAAGCCCAACAAATCACGATTCTGTCCGATTAACGCAGACAACGACAAATGTAGCTAAGTGCGTCATGCATTTGAAAGTACGACTCGTTCAAGATTCATAGTCCGGGTATGGTCACAATATCCCATGAGTGCGACGTTCGCGCCCCTGGTGGAGGGCTGGGGCATCAATCAAAGTCAGATGCAGGTCAGGGGTGTGACCCACGGGCGTCGGAGTTGACCAGCGGAGTTGCGACGAAGGTCGGGTTCAGGTTTGGAAGTGATTTAATTTGAGAGAGTGATTTTGATATTTCTATTTATTTTAGCCAACTATTGTTGATAACCAGTTGGAATGATTTATTATTTATTAAATACTTTATGCACGTAGAGGGTTGAGTTAGTGTTTTAGGTTTTTTTTATTAGTCAACCTTTGGTTGATGCTGACTAAAATAGTGATAGGTTCAATAAAAATGAAAAAAACAAGGGAATTCTGTTTCGTTAAAATGACTTTTTTCCACTTTTTAAATCTGGAAAAGAACAATGTAAAGCAAATGTTTGAAAGATCCGAGTTACTCTGACAGCCCTAGAACGTAGAAGGCAAATGAAGGAATAATTGCTTCTAGTCAATAAAAATATAAAACGCCCTCTCGCTCCACCTTCAAGCGCCAGAAGTCATATTATGACTTCCCACCTCAAAAAAAAAATGTAAAGTAAAAAATACTGTTATTTGAAATTTATAATTTCTCTGAATACAAAGTTTAATTTCGGTTAGTAATCCTATAGAATTTTTTTCGTTAAGAGACGCGCCTAATTTATGCTGAAAACAGTAATTGCACATACGTTTAGTCTGTGTGTAAGATCCACTGCCCGCGGCGCAGAAACTTCTCACGTGATGAATCTAGGCAAATGTCACTCATTGTCCAGACGCGAATTTATTGTGCTGTTGCCTATTAAACTTTTTAGATATTCGCCATTTTCTTTTATCTGACAGATTCGGAATTACTGTATATTGTAGCCTGACAGTCAAGTACACGAAACACGTAAATGAGAAATGCCTCGCATAAATACTTTTTTCATCACAAATGGAAAAGTCGCTAAAATAAAAATCGTGTTAATCCTCTAAATATAATACTAAATTTCTTGTCAAACCAACGTCCATATAACAAATTAACAATTACACATACACAAACAAATTAAACATAAAAAAATATTTTATTAGTTAACATGTATTTAAGTAACGTACGATGAGTCGTCATCTAGTGTAAGCACAAAATAATGTCAACAAGAAAATCACGATCAAATGAGCGTTATTAACTAAGAAGATAATAATTAACTATCACCAACTCAGATCACGTACTAATTCCTTCCAATGAAGAAAAAAACAAGTAATAAATAATCACATTGTCACATTACCGCGCGATCACAATGTAACTACCCTCATTCAAACCAATGCTAACTTTCCTGTTCTCCCATCGTTTTTGTTCCTTTTCCTTTGTTCCGAAAAAAGATATTCAAAGAAAGAACAAGTTTTTCTCTCAAAGTCTTTGGTATTTGCTGGTTTTCTTTGGATAATCTATCACGTTGACCTGAATGTACTGTATGCAGATTAGGAATAGGAGTGCTAGGCGTGAAAACGACCTGGGTCGTTCATTCTGTTGATGGATGACGTGGCAGCGAATGGGCGTGCAGTGACAAGAATTTGTTGGGTTTCGTGGAACGCTGTTGTTTTCGGAACGGGACAGTTTCTGTCTAGTTGCAATGTCATTGGAAAGATTTGTGCAGATCTTCGAGTTTACAGTTTTCTTGGTGTTAAACGAAAATAAGTTTCTTGATAAGAATGGATGGTTTCTTGTTTGAAAAATAAATGAATACCCTGGAAACTTCTTGTTAAATAAGGAAGAAAAATAGTGCAAATCGAGCCCGCATCGCACAAACACTCAGCCATTTTGATTACTGTAAATACTGTTTGATTTTTTTTTTGTTGAGGTGCGAATTTGTTCAATAACGTTTTCCGCTTTAGGGTGAAGTGAGACAGTGTAGACTTTAACTGACTAAAACTCACTGGTATCCTTTAATTGCCCTTTGTGTTCCCTGACCACGATATTCCTTTCAAATTTCCCGTGGCGTTAGCGGGTATCAGCCCTACTAGGCTCTTACGGTTTTGCTGATATCTGGTTGAGGTTCTTGTAGAAAACTACGAGCCGTCGACAACTCGGGCTTGGGTCTTTCCAGACGGCGGGACGGTGAGTTACCCATTGCTCATCGTCCGCAAACTAGCGGCTTCAATGGCAGAACCTGGGAAATACTACTAGCTGAAATCAATAAATAAAATGGACGTCTTTTCTACAATCTCTGAACCAACTGTGAACACAAGTGGGTATAAGTGACTTTAAGAGCTGAAGGGCGCTCACTTACTTTTCTACCCTAAAACATGCAGCAAAAGTGCATATATTAATAAGATCACGTTTGACCTCTATCTCACTAGATGGTAACATAGTGATTTGGTCGACGAAGGATCACGCTTACCTAGAAGTAACCTATTCACTCTTGACTTATAGACCTTTGATTATATTGTGCAAGTGGTGAAATATTGAGCCAATAGAATCACCATCTATCACTGGTCTATGACCAGTGCGTATTGCCAGTGATGACATATGGCTCCGAAACTTGGTCGCTTACAATGGGCCTCATCAGAAGGCTTAAAGTCACTCAAAGAGCAATGGAAAAGGGCTACGCTCGGAGTTTCCTTGCGTGATCGAATCAGGAATGATGATATCCGCAGGAGAACCAAGGTATGAGACATAGCCCGAAGAATCGCCAAACTTAAGTGGCAGTAACAGATGGTCGATGGGGACGAAAGGTTCTGGAATAGCGACCACGTACCGGAAGACGCAGCGTGGAAGGCCTCCCACAAGGTGGACCGATGACCTGGTGAGGGTCGCGGAAATCCGATTTATGCGAGACCCACAGGACCGGTCATTGTGGCGACATTTGGGGGAGGCCTATATCCAACAGTAGACGTCTTTCGGCTGAAATGATGATGATGATGAATAAAACCACAGAGTACCTTTTTATGTATTAACATCGACACGAATAAACAGTTATTGCAGTGGTATTTATGCTGACATTATGATTGACTGGCCTGTTGGTCTAGTAGTGGTTAGTGGCCGTGACTGCTATACCGGAGGTCGTGGGTTCGAATCCTACCCAAGTGTTTGTTTGATGAGCACGATGATTTGTTCTGTGTCTGGGTGTAATTAGAAATATATAAGTATGTTTTGTCAGTTGTCTAGTAACTATAGCACAAGCTCTGCTTTGTTTGGGACTAAATGGCGTCGTGCGAAAGTTTCGCATAGCATAATCAGCCTTATAATGTTCCCACTGCTGGGACTCAGGCCTCTTCTCTCTAGGAGAGGGAATGGGCCGTAATCCACCACGCGAGCCCAGTGCGGATTTGTGGATGTAACATGTCTTCGAATTTTTGGTTCTAGTACATGCCGGTTTCCTTACAATGTTTTCTTTCGTGATGAAAATAAATTACACAAAATAATGCGCCTGGTTGGGTTTGAACCCGCGACCTACAACTCATAAGTCGGGGAATTATATTATATTATTATATATATTTTTGACTGGCCTGTTGGTCTAGTGGTTAGTGACCCTGACTGCTATGCCGGAGGTCGTGGGTTCGATTCCAACCCAGGACAAATGTTTGTGTGATGAGCACGATCATTTGTTCTGTGTCTGGGTGTAATTTATCCATAATACGTATGTATTTAGAAATATATAAGTATGTTTATCAGTTGTCTAGTACCCATAACACAAGCTCTGTTTAGCTTGGGACTAGACGTCGTTGTGTGATAGTTGTGGAATATTATATTATAAGAACTACACACGAACGGCGTGGCCTGAAAAATCTTTTATCCAGAGAAGGGAACCTCCCTTGACATAATTATCTACATCCACGCGTATGAAGCCACTGACAAAAGCTAATATTGTATTAAGTATAATATCAGCACTCAAATAAAGTAAAGGTTTATTAACTAATATATTATTGAGATTAATTAACACAAAGTAAACTTACACTCCTAGAAAGAGATATGAAAATAAATTATTATTTTAACTTCTGTACAAGGACCTTGCTCTGGTTGTTTTAATTGAGACAAACGCTTCTGGGCATGAGGTCCTTTTTATTGGTATGTAAAATCGACAAGTTAGTTCTTCCAGCTCTGGATGGTGCGAGAGGGATCGCAAGGAGTGCCAGTCTTTTCAAAAAGGACGAAATATTTTTTTTTCTGACTAAAATCCATCTGTGTTCCTTCAGTTGCCTTTTTCGTTCTAGAGCTGTGGTGACTTTTTCGAATAATCACGCAACGGGAACAAAATTCAAGATTCAAAGCATTTTATTTCAAATAAACCATATACAGGCACTTTTGAAATGTCAAGAAGTCAATCAGAAAAAAATAATGCTATTTGCTCATTCCAAAGCGTAGATCTCTATGGAGAAGAATGTGCAAGAAACTCCATAGACACTCTTTTCAATCATGTTATGTATTACAAATATCTCGGTTACATGTTTCTTGTCGGTTACATGAACATAAACAACCCCCCTAAGGATTAAGGGACATCCGTCGGCTCATCAATCTGGACTCAAGATGGTGGTGCGTAGGGCCTAACGCGGTCGGATAACAGGTTCTACGCGCGCCTCTCTTAGACGTATAGGAGAACCGCTCAGCCGTCACCACTAATCCGGGGCAGCAGCGGAAGGCAACATGCACCCACAGCCTCCAACACAAGTGTACGAAGGAACACCGGGGTGGTTTTAGTCAGTAAGAGTCTGACAGGCAAGGGGCGGAGAACAACAATGAGGAATTCCAACCCGAATAAAAAATTACGACGGTGAGCCCGCGCCAGCATTGGACCTGGGCATACATCTGGTTTATCCTCCAAAGACCACAGGCGTGATGTTATGCAACTTATCATGCTATGTAATATATTTAAGGCGTATGGTCCCTTGAACATCAAGCCGGAGTTAAATGCACTCGTATTGCCGCCTGCGTCCGCATAAAGCCCCGCTGACCTTTAAAGCCATATTCTTTGCGAAATATTGATTGATTTATTTATGCTATATACATTCTGACGAATACTTAACCAGCATTTTTTTGTGTAAACATATTTCTAAAGATCAAAGCCGTTTGAATGGAGTAGGGAAAACAAGCGAAAAAAATATCATGACGTTAATTTTTTTGGCAAAAGTATTTGTCATACAAAAAACTCATAAGTTGGTAATGTTATATATAAATAAATAATATTAGGTACTATTAACCCAGCTGTTACTGAGGCTTCAGAAAGTCACTAAATGGGAGCAAGAGCCTTAAGTAAGATTACTAAAACCTTCAGAAGATTATAATTAATTAAAAAGTCTGTCATTTACACATTCTTTTCGGTGTGTGTGAATGAACTGCAAATGTCGTTTAATATTAGTAGCGGTCCTGTATGCTTAGTAAAAAGAATTTTGACCTTTACGTTTTGCGAACGTATTTATAAATATATAAGTATGTTCATCAGTTGTCTAGTACTCATAGCACAAGCTATGCTTAGTTTGGGACTAGATGGTGTTGTGTGAAAGTTGTGGAGTATTCTATTAAAAATTAGTATATTATTTTCTCACGGAGACAAAAAATATCAGGTATGACATCATAGAATATTTATTTATTTATTTATTGAAGTGAAACTTCTTTATCGGGGTTGGAAAAAAATTTAGTGTAACATTTTTTTGTTACGCGTCACATTTTTCCGTTACGCGCCATCTTTTTGAAGTGAAACTTCTTTATCGGGGTTGGAAAAAAATTTAGTGTAACATTTTTTCGTTACGCGTCACATTTTTCCGTTACGCGCCATCTTTTTCTTATCCCTACCACGCGTGATTCGAAGTATACTTTCTCCAGCGGAGTAGGGATTGGTAAATGTCTCCAATGTATTTTGCGGCCCGTTTTGAGTAGTTACATTTTTTTTTGAAAAATAACGTCATAAAGAAGTTTCACTTCTTACGAGTGTACGCTAGTACACGCACACATTTTTTTTATTGAGTAGGCACCTCAACGACTTACTCACTAAAACACACACAAAAGAAAAAGAGAAACAAACATTTATAGGCATAGTGAATTCGTCACTTACAGAGGTGCACAGTACTGACAAAAAGAAAAACTTAACAATTAAATTACAACAAGTACAAGCTTAAATATATACAAGACACAAGTGAGCTATTATCCGAATTCAATGAGAAAACAGAAAAAATTAATACAGTGGAAAGAGAATAAAAAATATAAAGAATACCTACATTATCTACTCATATTATAAGATTGTTCGTGTCACACTGAGGTTCCAAGCTGGTTAAAAGCTTCATACGGAATGTTTGAAAGGTGTTAGAGAAGATGTCAATGCTATTGGATCGTGTAGCGAATTTATTGTAATTTCCCATTAGACGATTCAAGTGTGCAGTGCTACCAAGGTTATACGACTTGCAGTTGTGGCAAAGGTTGAGGTCTCGCGACTAATATCGTTAAAACTAAAAAAAAGCAGGGCAAGTTCGAGCCGGACTCGCGCAGGGTTCCGCACAAACTTATCTATGAAAACAGTTCGATTTCCGAATTGAGTTACGTAGATTTTTTCGAATTGTAAGAAAAGTTTTTTTTGTGACGTAACTAACTACAAATTTACAGTCTTCAGATTTATTAATATATAATTAACTCATTTAATGCCCGGTGCGCGAATCCACGCGAGACACAATCGCTTTTTAGTTATGTCTCTAATTTAGGGCATACGAAAGGTTAATATATAATTTATACTATAAGACCTTGCTTTAAGCTAATTTTCAGGATTCTGGGTCAACGGGAAATACCCTATGAATTTTGATTCCTTTGAGAGTGTTGAAATATACGTTTTTTGCGACATAAACGACCGTATCTTTTTTTCCATTAACTTACTTACAAGTTTGTGCACTAGCTTCTCACGTTTTATAAGTGCCCATGTAGGCCTATGTGAAATAAAAAAACTTTTGACTTTGACTTTGACTTTGATTTTTTCTCAACTTCAAGGGACCGCAGACTTGAGTATACGGTTTTAATTACGCGTTTCTGAGATAAAAGGTCTTGACAGGCAGACAGATAGACAGACATACAGACAGACAGATGGACGAACATCAAAGTGATCCTATAAGGGTTCCGTTTTTTCCTTTTGAGGTACGGAACCCTAAAAAGCTCGCTTAGTAACAACTTCAACATAATGGTCTAATGTCAATATGTAGTAAAATAATGGAAACGAAAAAGTAATATTTCCTCCCGGAGACGAAAAGTATCAGGTAACATCATAGAATATCTGTAAAACTTAATAATATCACGTTTTCGGTATTTCACGTGACCAATGGAGGAACTCACGTTTTGAATTTATTATGAACCTGTAACTAAATACTACTTTAACGTCTGGAGCAGTAGTCTCCAACCTTTCTTTATCCTTGGAACACTTTCTTTTCTTTTTAACCGACTTCAAAAAAAGGAGAAGTTTATCAATTCGGTTATATTTTTTTTATGTTTATTACCTCAGGATGTGGACCGATTTGCAATTTTTTTTCCTCTAAAAGGATATGCTTCCAGATTGGTCCCTTTTTTTCAAAATCTAGTTCTGATGATGGAATCCATGAGGAATCGAGAGAACTCCTCAAATATTATATAGTGATTTTGATATTTTCATCGAGAACTTAAGCATTTACAGTCACACAGGAACTCCGTAATTAATCAATGTATCCTAGCCTTGTTTGGGCTTATTAGAATTGTCATGAGATGTGCTTTGGCTATAAGGTACTATCGAACTGATCTGATGATGTAGCCAGAAGGTGGAAGGTAAACACAGGAACTTCATAATAAAACAATGTAACCTAGCACTGTTTGGGTTAATTGGAATTGTCTTTAGAAATAGGCACTCTGTTTATAAGTGTATCGCAACTAAAAAGTGTGAAATAAAAAACTTTTTACAAAAAAAAAAAACACTAAACGGATCAAAATAACTTTAATTTCGGAAGTCGGTGTTAAATAAGAAACAAACAATACCGAGAAACACCGACTTCCGAAATTAAAGTTATTTTGATCCTTTTAGTGTTTTTTTTAGTGAAGTCGCTTATTTTTTTTTAGGAAAAAGTTTTTTTTTTTTTTTTAAACCGTTACACTAGAAATTATTCCTGTATCATGAGTGCGTTCACAAACATGTAAATTCACATACATAATTATGTAACACCTAGCTGTTCAAGCATTTGTTCCGTACGGGAATCGAACCCGCGACACGCTGCACAGCAGTCAACCGCTCAACCACTGCACCAGCCTTGCTGTCATTTTGTTTTTTTTTGTTAACAGACCAGCCCCCCTAGCCAAGTTACAATCGTTTCGTTCGGCGCGAACGCCTCGAGTAGGCCACGCCTCCGAATCCTTTGTTCTGACCACGTGACTGAGCGTTGAGATGACGTCAGAACAAAGGAATCGGAGGCGTGGCCTACCCGAGGCGTTCGCGCCGAACGATACGATTGTAACTTGGCCAGGGGGGCAGAAGTTTATAAAAATATGTAGCATATTATATGCCTGTTTTTATTAAAAGTTAAAAATAGAAACCTAAAATCCGTTCGAATCAAGTAACATTTCATTTCAGTTCAAGTTTGAAATTAGAAACCTATCAAGAATAAAAAAAATGGGCAAGTGCGAGCCGGACTTGCGCCCTGAGGGTTCCGTACAAACTTACCTATGTAAATAGTTCAATTCCGGAATGGAGTCTCGAAAGATTTTTACGAGTCGCAAAAAAAAATTGTGACGTAACAATAAATTTACAGTTTTCAGATTTATTCCTATACTTGTACTAAAAGACCTTGCTTTGTGCCAAATTTCAGGATTCTGGGTCAACGGGAATTTTATTTCCTCGAGAGTGTCAAAATGTACGTTTTTTGCCATATAAACCGAATTATCTTTTTTTCTCGTTAACTTACAAAGTTGATTTTTTTAGAGCTTCAAGAATCTATAGACTTGAGTATATGGTTTTAATTTCAACTCGATATCTCCACGCATTCCCGAGATAAAGGGTCTTGACAGACAGACAGAGACGGACGGACAACAAAGTGATTCTAAAAGGGTTCCGCTTTTTCCTTTTGAGGTACAAAGCCCAAAAAAAATGTTAGGGGAAGGGGGGGGGGCAGTTATAAATTATCTCTACCGGTCTACAAAGAACTTTAGTTATTAAATTCAGACCCTACACAGCAGCTAGACAGTTACATAACTTTCCAGCGCGCCTTTATTTCGTAGAAATACAACAAAAATAATATAAGTTAATGCAAATACTAAGTTAACGCAGTGTCCAGTTTCCAACTGCAAGCAACTTTTGATTTAAGAACCTTAATTCACTTAAGAAACACAGTTTCCTACTTTGTAAGAAAGGAATTTCTGTTTATAATAATTTTATTATTTTTTTCTTCGTTTAAGTAAGGTTTTGACTTGCTTTAGAGATTTTTTTTAACCCGGCGGGGCAGTATGGTATAAAATTAGTACAACAAATGTAGAGTAAGTCAAAATGACCCAGGTTGTCAACTGTATCTGATTTTTACCATTTCAAGGAAATTTAAGGATTTTTCTACTTAATTAGACAAATGAATTCCCAAATTAAAATATTTTAGTGAAAAACAATATAAAATCGTATGATATTAGGAACTTGTTATTTATTTAAGAAAAGACTATAAAATCTATAACTAAATATCTAACTTCTGTAATCTTATTAATAAACAAACAAAAACTGAGTTTTTAACAAATACTTTTTGGAAAGTCTAATGTGAGATCTTTTAGAAACTGAATGGTAAATTTAAACGAAATCTTAGAATTAATCACTGTCAGCATGTACATTGACACATCCATCGCAGTAACAAATTATATGCTCAGGGCAGGAAAACTTGTTGTAAATATGACAGGTACGTAGTTTTCCTATCTTTTTGCGCAAGATATATTTAGCATCGATTTCGAACAGCATGAATTTTAACTGGTGGCTTCTGTGAAGATTCTTCAGTAAATTCTCAACCGAAGAACTTTCAATAAATAAATAAATCCTCTTCCAAGTCGCTTTCCTCCAATATCGCTTAAATTCACTGCATTTCACGTTCTTCTCAGTTCATTATGCAAGTACCTATAACCTAATAATTAAATAAACTTAGTGTGTACGTAGAAAATAAAACAAAAAACCAAATAATTAAAAAAAATAACAGGCACAAAATGGTTTCATCAAATGTATAGTTAGGTCATATTTACCTTTTTGCTGTTTGATCACGCCCAACTCCCCGTACCGATGCACACTGACTGCGTAGACACAAGAAACGAAAGGGGCGAGATCTTACCTGCAGCTACTGAGAAGTTCGGCAACTTCACACTTTTACTTTTAAAAATACCCGTGTTTAAAAATATCACGGGTCAAAATGACCCAACCTGGCTGACGCCGGGTTAAAGAAATGTGATTATATTAGTTGCAAGGTGACTCCCGGCCACCGCAGATGCGGGCTTGCGGACGGCGAGCAATGGGTAATTCGCCGTTCGATAAGGACCTGGGCCGAGTCGACAGTTTATCGTGTTCCACGTACGCCTCAAAGAGATGTTAGCGAAATTGAGGGAGCCTCCTAGGGCCGATGTCTGCCAAAGCTGCGGTATTTTTCGAAAGGGTTACCATGACCCTGGAACGCAAAGAGAAACTGAAGGAGCACAGGTGGGTTTTAGTCAGTAAAAGCCTGAAACTTCCTCTCGCTCCACCCAGAGCGTGACTAATAATAAGCCTGGATTTGTGTTTTGTCGATAGCAATAGGGTCGCTTCCTTCCTATGCATAGGAAACTTGTACTAAAGGTACAAATGTGTATGTAGAATTCCTTGCCGAAGTCTGTGTTTCTTGATAACTACAACTTTAAGTCAAGAGTGAATAGGTTACTTTTAAGCTAACATGCTCCATCATCGGCCACATCATCACTTACCATCAGGTGTGATAGTGGTCAAGCGTGAGCCTATCATCATCTTTCTAGCCTTTTCCCAACTACCTTGGGGTCTACGGACAGGTATATCAACTACCCTGGTCACCAGGGAGAGTGGGAACGTCGAGAGATGTCGTGGGGTGTTCCGCAGGGATCGGTACAAGGGCCGCCCTTGTGGAACATCGGATACGACTACGTGCTGCGCGGCGACCTCCCTGAAGGGGTCAGCGTGGTCCGATACGCAGACGACACGCTGGTTCTGGCGCAGGGTTGCGACAGTCGTTGGCAGGATCCAGGAGTTGGGACTCGAGGTGGCATTGCACAAGTCCGAGGCCATGTGCTTTAATCACGGCCCTCGGAACGCTCCACCACCGGGTTCCCATCTAACGGTAGGAGGAGTTTACATCGGCGTCGGGTCGACGTTGAAGTACCTGGGACTCGTTCTCGACAGCCGATGGGATTTCGAGGAGCACTTCCGACGTCTAGCTCCCAAACTAAATCGGACTGGGGCTGCCCTCGGGCGGCTCCTGCCCAACCTGGGGGGTCCAGACGCCTCTTGCCGGAGGATCTACGAGGTAATCGTTCGGTCCATGGCCCTTTATGGCGCTCTGGGCCCGCGTGGTGTATTACGGCCATTCCTTCTCCTTGAGAGGAGGCCGATTCCCAGCAGTGGTAATATTAAAAAGGCTGATTATGCTTACGTTATGGCTACCTGTGTTTTACATGGAGTGACTGCCTATCAGACCTCCACAACCTCGTTACTGGGCAACATGATACTCCTTGGATAGACTTGGCTTTCTGGTGTCTGACTAAATTTAACGACTGTCAAAGATCTACGAATGAGAACCGGTACCAACAGCTTTACGTGTTTTTCGAGGCACGGGGTGTCAGTAATGTCCTAGGTAAACTTAGAAAAGTACCTAAGAATTGAATGTGAGCCTATCTATATATAAAAGAAAGTCGTGTTAGTTACACTATTTATAACTCAAGAACGGCTGAACCGATTTGGCTGAAAGTTGGTGGGGAGGTAGCTTAGAACCAAGAGACGGACATAGGATACTTTTTTTTTTTGAGTAGGGTAGAGTAGGGTAGGGTAGAGTAGAGTAGGGTAGAGTAGGGTAGAGTAGGGTAGAGTAGGGTAGAGTAGGGTAGAGTAGGGTAGAGTAGGGTAGAGTAGGGTAGAGTAGGGTAGAGTAGGGTAGAGTAGGATATAGTAGTCAGTTGACGGGCGCGAAGCCGCGGGCAAAAGCTAGTCTATATATAAAAAGGAGAAACCGTCTGACTGACATATCAACGCACAGCCAAAACTACTGGAACGACGAGAGTAAAATTTTGCACAAGTCTTCCTTTTATGTTGCAGGCGAGCCTTAAGAGAGGAACACCAAAAATTTTTTTTTCCAAAAATCACCCCCTAAGGGGATGATACAGGCGTCCAAAGTTTATTTGGAAATAGTACATTTTTATACAAGTGCAGAAATTTTGTCATTGCGATTGAGGCGGAATTCGCACGAGCCGTAGGCGAGTGTGTTATGGAGTCGAGGGCTGCAGTAAAAAATTTGCACGTGTATCAAACGACTGTTTTCAATACACCTACGAAGAAATAAATAAACGGGGGTTGACCGGCGACACGCGGGGGTCGACGCGCGCCCAGCCTAATACGATTAATGTAATAACATTGGGATGCGCTCCTTTCTGCACTAGTGCGGAAAACAGTATATTGCGTGCCTAAAAGCGGTGGGATAAGAGCGGGTTTTCGAGTAAGTGTATTAAAAAAGTAATTTGATAATTTCTCACTGAAAACAAAAAGACAACGCGACATACAAATATATCCTTTCCACATTGGAAACCTGCACAAAATCCATCCGTTATGACATACACACCGATCGGAGCGGGGTGGCTATCAAATATTTATGGGACAATCCTTTCCGACTGATTGCAATGTACTCGTGTCGCGACATTGAAGTACTGTGCCACGGATATTAAAATGTGCCGGTGGAAAATAGTGAGGTTTTATTCGTGATTTGGTCCCGATAGGTGTGTCGGTTTTAGGATTTTTGGGGGATTGCTTTTTGTGTGTTATACGTAGCTGTCAAAATATGAGGTATATAGGTAAGTACGTTGAGCAACAGTGGTCTTTTTAACCGGCTTCGACAGAAAGAGAGTTGAGAATAGAGTTATTCGAGTATACATGTTTTTTTTTTACTTCTCCCGCTCCGGATAAAGCGGAAGGGAATGTCAGAATTTTACGGCTTAAAACCACAGCTGTGTGCTTCAGTTGCTCCTTGCGTTCTAGGACTACGGGCTTCCTTTTCAGAAATTCCCCGCTGTCCTAGCTAGCGGGCATCGGCCCTTACGGTGTTACGGTTGGTGCCTGTTTTTTATTTTAGTTGGCGTTACTTTAAATTTGATCAATATTATTGAAATGTACAAATGATGCCCTTTCAAATGATACCCAACACGGCGTATTTATTTTATTTTATTTTTGAACACAATACTTTTGGTCCGCTAGAGGGCACCATATTGAGTTTTTTGACACGTCACGTTCAGCGAGAGTTCAGCCTATGTTCAGCGAAAGATTAAGCCGGCTCTAACGTTACAACATTTGTCCAGTTCCGATAAGTAGTTCAGGAGGGAACAGATGAACATACACACATACATAGCCTGTTAAAATCATAACCCTCCTCCGTAGTCAGGTAAAAATTAAAGTAACCACAGTACATAAATGTGAGAACCGTGGTCGCTCCCTTTAACGGACTTTTCATTCAGCAATTATTATTTTTAATGTTTCAGCTGAGACAGTCAGACAACAACACCTTTGTTGGCAAAGAAGTGATAGATTGACTATGCGTTTTACTGGTTCTTTAGCATCCACTTCTCAAGATACATCTCAGCGTGAACCAGAAGAACCACCACAACCTCCATCACCTGCAGCAATCTGCAGGGTCTATTAGACTGTTTTTTAATTTAAAAATTCTTCTTCAATTTCCGGCCACCGTAGGCGCGGGCTTGCGGACGGCGAGCAATGGGTAGCTCGCCGTCCGATCGTCCGGTAACCCGCCGGACCGAGCCCAAGTCGTCGACGGCGCATACTGTTCCACGCGCGCCTCAAGGAGATGACAGCAAACCGTAAGGACCCAGAAGGGTCGAAGCCTACTGGGGCCAAGGGTTTGTTTCTGAAAAGAAAACTCGGACCTGGGACGAAGGCAAAGAAGAAACAGGAGTGGGTTTTTGGTCAGTAAAAGTCTGACACGCCCTCGCGCTCCGCCCAAGAGCGAGGGATGTCATTGGATGATTTTCTCACATACAAAAAAAAAGAAAAAAATCACTTACTGATTATAGCCTGCTTCCATTAAATAATCTTAGATCTCGTAAATCGTTTGCCAAATCCCAAAGGATCGTCGCGAACACAAGTGCAATCCATGTCAAACGTTCATCTCTCAAGTACGTATTGTCATCGGGACATCTCCGCTACTCTCCGAGATTGATATCGCTTAGTATTTGCTGTACACTCTCATGACACTGGTGACACACTTTTTTGGAGTGTCTCAGAAGAAATTGTTTTGTAAATGGTAGGCAAAGTTATTTTTAGGTTTCCGTACCTCTATTGGTAAAAATGGAACTCTTATAGCATAACTTTGCTGCCCGTCTATCCGTATGACAAGACCCCCTTTTTCGGGATGGATGGAGATGTCAGGCTGAAATTATTTCCGAAACGAGGAGTAGCAGGCTGTTGCCTCTTTCTGCGAAGCAGTAATGTACTCGTGTCCCTAGCCGCCTGGATCCCGATCTCGATTTCCGGCCACCGTAGGCGCGGGCTTGCGGATGGCGAGCAATGGGTAACTCGCCATCCGACCATCCGGTAACCGTCCGGACCATGCCCAAGTCATCGACGGTGCGCACTGTTCCACGCGCGCCTCAAGGATATGTCAGCAAACCGTAGGGGCCCAGCAGGGGCGAAGTTTACTGGGGCCATGGGTTCGCTTCTGAAAGGAAAACCCGGCCCTGGAATAAAAGGCAACAAAGGAACTAGGAGTGGGTTTTAGTCAGTACAAGTCTGAAGCGCCCTCGCGTTCCGCCCAAGGGCGGGAGATGTCATTGGATGATTGCCCACCTAAAAAAAAGGCTGGAATTATTAATATTAAATACACAGGTCTGTTCATTATCAGTTGGACCGCTGCTATAAGATAAAAAAACCCACTTAATTTGCAAATGCATCATCATTATCATTTAAGCCGGAAGACTTCCACAACTAGACATAGGCCTCCCTAAATGTCGCCACAATGACCAATCCTGTGCGTTTTGCATCAAGCGGATTCCCGCAACCTTTACCAGGTCGCTGGTCTACTTTTTGGGAGGCCTTCCAACGCTTCGTCAACCATTTGTTCTGCAGGCAATATGTCCTGCCCACTGCCACTTAAGTTTGGCGATTCTTTGGGCTATGCCGATAACCTTGGTTTTGCTGCGAATACTTTAATTTCTGATCCGATCACGCAAGGAAACTTCAGATTGGCTCTGAAACGTGGTCGTTCACAATGGGCCTACCCATTGTGAACGACCACGTTTCAGAGCCGTATGTCATTATGCATTGGTCATAGACTTTCATAAAAGAAAGAAAAAAAAACTTTTAACAAACTTAAAACTAACATATTGCAAACATTTTGCGAGACAAAAACTTAATTAAAATTAAAATATATGCCCCACGTCCGAGCAAAATGGCCGTACGCTCAGCATAATGCCGTGTCCACACGCAAAATGCGACGAGTCAACGTGGTTTTCAGCGTGGGCCGGTGATTTTATCGACTAACAGACGTCGGCAACGGTATTGTGCACCAATAGATTTGAAAAAATAAATAAAAATAAATTTTAGGACAAAGTCATAAATGGAAATAACAATAATAAATAAAAGTAGCAATATTGCGCCACGTCTTTAACAGGGGCGATGGCTTTATCTTGAAATGTCGGACGAGAAGATACCCACAGCTTCCCGAACGCAACCTAACAAAATTCATTTGCAAATTTACTTGAATCGAATGAAAAGTAAATTGCGAATTCCCCAAAAAGTCTTTTTCCCAACTGCCATCTTCGCTGTAAGTCGTAAACCAGACATCACTTCCATGGATCGTATACTATCCGTAATATGACGTCACTTGCGGTGTACTGATACACTCCAATTTGTGAGCCACTTCGTGAACATGCCATCAAATAAATAATTTAATATCGGGCTCACGTATCTTAGCTTTACGGCCTTTTGATAGATCTCAGAGAAAGCTGGACTGTACTGGTATCGCTTTTCTATTGTTTTTCAATAAATATAGAACCTCGAATTAAATTAACTAGCTAAACTGCATACAATTTATTTATAAATATTGGTCAGGAAATAAAACACGTAACGTAACACAAACTTCACTTTTATTACTATGACACAGTTACAGTCTTACAGTATAACACAGTACAAATTAGACTTCCTACTTCTGCCAGTGCCACACAACGAATGCCCCTTATGGCTGCTAAGTGTAGGTAACGTCCCACCTCATAGTCCCCACCATGAGGTAGGGTTAGTAAATTGAGCAACCAATAAATAATACATTGATTAAATGCTTTGACAAAGTAATAAATTACGAATAAATTTATATTACACGATTTATACATACAAATTAATTATTAAGTCCTTAAAACATTTCAAAGATTTATTAGTATTAGTTCAAAGTGCATGACTCGTTGACAATACGTCATTTGACATTTCACTAATAAATTACAAATAAATTCATATTATGCAATAAGTACACACAGATTGATTATTAAGTCCTTAAAAGTATTTCAAAGAAGTAAACTCATCAGTTCATGACTTGTAATCTAATCAATTTGAGTGACATTGTAGTATTTAGTCAATACAATACTTCTTAAATACTATATGACCTAACAGCTCGGCCATCCTGTTCAAAGCGAGTCCCATCGCTTTTTTTTGTTTTTCATTTTCACTTAAGTACCATTACTTAAACTATAATATAACATTTTGAAACTACTTATTCATAATGATAAACTAATACTAGTAAAAACATTCAAAATCAAAGTATTTTATAATCACAAATAATTAAGTAGGTCAATAGTTTTGACTACTCCTACTACTATTGGTGAAGCGTCAATGCCTTTTCTTAAGGTATATGTATTTTTAGAGAATAAATAATATAAATTAGTTACCTCTCCCGCATTCTCTAAGTTAATTGAGTCTCTGTTGACGATTTCCTTCACCAATATCTACGACCGCAACGCCCACTGGTGACGTATCGAATGCTTTCTTGAGACGCTCGCTAAAGACCGCTAGATGGCGTCTAACCCGCTAACAAGACAGTTGTGTCCGCTACGCAAATCGACATTGCGTCGAATAAAAACCGCTCCGCTGTAAAAATCCCATATCTGTTGAAAACCTGAGAATTCTCCTGTAATAAGTGTATCTGCTACTGTGAGACATTAAGACCATAAAGTGCAGTGTTGGTTTCACGAGTTCTGACCAGCCCACCTGTGGATGGATGAAGATTTAGCTCGCCGGCCGGCAGCACACAGACAGACCACGCGTCCGTGGATGAAGCGCTTTCCTGACTACGAGTGGGTCACTGGATTAGCAAGGTACGTGGGCTCTGAATTGTTATAGATGTCGCTAGATTCAGGTTCGCGGGGAATCGTCAACAGGGATTTAATTTTGTGTAATACAACCATAATTTCACCGCCATATTGGTAGTCTTAAAACACCATCCCATTCAGGTGATTGCTATTTACACGCGTCATCATAATAATTTTGGTCCTTTCGAGCCTGGATAGATAACCAGGTAACCGCTCCCTAGTTAGATTTTTACGTAATATTTGGTAAAAATCGTAATAGGTATATATAGGTTATAGATATTTACGTAAACCTTTGGTAAATTATTCTTGCCTATAAACCGCTTTCCGCTATAACATAAACATAATTGACAATAGATTTTACGTAGGTTTTGGTAAATCTGTCAATATTGTTTCATAGAATTTAATGTTTTACGTATTTCACTTTGATAACATATAATAGGAGGTAGTTTCACATCATTTCGGCTTTGTGCGTATTAGTGATTTTTATTCAGATACCGCCACAGAGCGGGAGGATACTTTACGATTGCTAACCGCCTGATAAGTTTACCCGCGCATATTTTTAGATATTGCTCTTGATATTAACTTAACAAAATGACTGAGAAACAATTAAGGCCGGAAGATTTACTGACTATCCTTCATGAGAAGAAAGGATTGTTATTCAAACGCCTTAATCGATTATATGAATTATCGAAAAATATTTCGTCGTTCGATACGAGAAATAGTGAAAGTTTTATGACTGAATCGGAAACTATTGACGACATTCGTGATAAATTTGAATCTTATGTCGATCAAATTAACCACATAAACATTAATTTGAAACCTGGTTCGAGTCCCGACTATGCTTGTTTAGAATCCTTTGAAGATTTGTTTATTCGCATTAAGCGTATTAGGAATAAAATCGACAGTAGTCAATCTCAGTTATCGCAATGTAGTAATTCGAAAACGCTTTTTGAACCACTAAAAATAAAGCTGCCTCCGATTGCATTGCCATCTTTCGACGGGAAACCTGAGAAATGGCCTGTTTTCTATGAGTCGTTCAAGTCGAATATTCATGACAATGATCAGCTGACTGACTCGCAGCGTGTGCAGTATTTAGTAGGTAGACTTACACATAACGCGTTAAAGATAACAGCCGGTATTGTGCCTACGGCTGATACCTATCATTTTCTATGGGACAGCTTAGTTAATAAATACCAGGATAAACGTACATTAGGTATACACTATTTAAATAATATATTAGATTTAAAAAGTTGTTTGTGTAACGCAAATAGTCTCGATTCTTTCATTGAAACATTTAGTGCAAGTATTTCTGCCTTGAAACAACTCGGTATTCCGGATCTTGCGGATTTTATTCTCTTGCATTGCGCTATGAGAAAAATAGATTCACAGACTGGTCAATCGTTTGAACTTTCCGTTCGCGATGTTGAAATACCTACAACTAAATTGTTAATTAGCTTTGTTCAAGATCAGGCTAAGATATTAGCACGCTCGAATTTATCTCATTCGAACGCGAAAAATAATTATAATAAACCTCATAGTCCCGCATCTCGCGAGCCTCGCACGCAAACGAAAGCGTTTGTTGTGAATGTATCGCCTAATTCTACCGCTCCTCCAGCTCCGCCCCGCTTCGTCTGCGCGTATTGTAAAGATAACGCTCATGTTCATTTGTATAAGTGCGCTGAGTTTCAATCCGCGTTGACTCCTAGAACTAGGTTTGAGTTTATTAAATCCGTACATGGTTGCGCAAATTGTCTGAGCACGTCGCACGGTTTGAGTAATTGCAAGTCGACCTCAGTCTGTAACGTATGTAAAAAACGCCATCATACTTTATTACATTTTGAGAAAAATAATAAACAATCGCATGTAGCTGATGTTAAACCGACGAATTGCAATGTAGCCGTCGCGTCCAGCCTGGCTGTGCCGCTGGCCACTGCGCCCCCCGCGTTCCTCCCGCCCCGCGCGGCGTCTTGTGGTTCGGGTGACGTTGCTCAAACATGTCCGACCCATAACACGGCCGTATTATTGGCTGCAGATACGAGGGCTAAGTCGGCAGTCTTGTTGTCGACCGCTCAGGTTTATGCGCGCGCTAACAATAATAGTTCGGGCCATAAAACAATAGTTAGGTGCTTAATTGACAATGGTTCGCAAAATAATTTAATAACTACAGATTGTTGTAGAAAACTCAACTTAGTAATAATTCCTTTGAATAATTCTTTTGTCAAAGGAGTTGGTTCTGTGTCGCGGCCGATAATAGGTTATGTGAATTTAGATATCGAGTCTCGCGTATACCCGCATCAAAAATATACTATTCACGCGTTAGTAGTTGAATGCATTACGGACCAGCTACCTTCGCACCATATTAAGTGGGATTGTCATGTGGACTTCCACTCGCTTCCGCTCGCTGATTTAAGCTGGAATATTCCAGGAGATATTGACATAGTGTTAGGCGCTCAACTGTTTCCGTATATTTATTTGGGTAATAGGGTAGACTTAGGTTCAAATGCGCCACCCGCATTATTGACCACATTCGGGTATGTCCTTATGGGTGATTTTCCGCCTAGTAAAGATAATTTAAATTTACCTAGCTCTTCTTTCACAGCATTAGCCCTTAATGATTCATTACAAAAGTTCTGGGAATTGGAAGAAGTTGAAAATAAACGTTCTTTATCTCCTGAGGAAACCGAATGTGAGAATATTTTTTCCTCGACCGTGTCACGTGACGATGCGGGACGTTATACTGTCGCGTTACCCTTTAGTAAGGATCCCAGCGAGTTGGGTAACTCCCGTGCCGCCGCGTACCGTCGACTGGTTGCGCTGGAGAGAAAACTCCGCCAATAGCCGACGTTGCGGGAAAATTATAACGCAGTGATCCAAGAGTACATAGATAATGGATACTTAAGTCCAGTCGCCGAATCCGCCATTTCGGATAACGGATACTACATCCCTCATCACGCTGTCGTTCGGCCAGACAAGCCGATGCCGCGCGTCGTATTGGATGCGAGTGCCAGGATTCATACCGGTTTATCTTTAAATGATGTACTCCATATTGGTCCGAATTTACAAACAGATTTGTTTCTTCTTTTAATCAGTTTTAGATTATTTCCTATCGCTATAAATTCTGATATTAAGCAGATGTACTTACGAATTTGCGCACCTGTTGAGCAGCGTAAGTACCTACGCATTTTGTGTCGATTCAGTGTGAATGATCCTGTGTTGACATTCGCTTTTAACCGCTCACCTTTTGGACTGAAGTCGAGTCCTTACATAGCTATGCGCACTGTGCGACAACTGGCCTCGGACAGTCCGCATTATTATATACTTAAATTCGCTAGACCGAAGGTTCGTTGTGAACCCCGGTCGCCGCAGGGATTGTCAGCGGCGGAACGAGTTATGATCCGTGCTGTGCAATCTGTTCATTTCGCAGATGACATTGAGCTCATCATATGTGGTAAATTGTTGCCAAAGAAACTTGGCAGTTTATCTGTCTTCTTGGATGAAGAGGGTATATTACGCATTGGGGGAAGACTTTCAAAGTCATGCCTTCCCTTTGATGCTAAGCATCCTTTTCTACTTCCCAAACATGATCCTGTTGTGGATTTGATAATTCGTCATTACCATGTGATGAATTGTCACACTGGGCCAGGGCTACTTATGTCTATTTTACGACAGCGATTTTGGATACTAGATGCCAGGACTGTCATTAGGTCCAAGTTGCGACAATGCAACACATGCTTTAGAGTTAATCCGACGCATCCCACTCCAATGATGGCGGACCTTCCTGAATACCGTGTATCGGAATCAAAGGCATTTGTCCATACTGGAGTGGATTATGCTGGTCCCATACGCATAACTCTCTCTCGTCGCAGAGGTCAACACGCTCAGAAGGCTTACATCTGCTTGTTTGTGTGCTTGGTAACCAAGGCTGTCCATGTAGAGTTAGTCTCTGAACTTGCTACCGACGCCTTTTTATCCGCGTTTGAACGTTTTATCTCGCGTCGAGGGCCAGTATCCTGTCTCTATTCGGATAACGCTACCAATCTCGTTGGTGCTAAAGCTCAGCTAGATGAACTTTATAATTTCTTAATGAGGTCAAACCTCAATTCGTCTCTTTTAAATGAGTTATCAACTCGCCGCATTAAGTGGAAAATGATTCCACCTCGCTGCCCACATTTTGGCGTTATGTGGGAAGCCAATGTAAAACCATTAAAACCGCATCCTTATAAAGAGACTGACAATGTCGCTCGCGTTGCAATGGTGAGGACAAGGTTCGGTAATTTTGAACGCTCTGTCACAAAACTATATCCTATTCCAACGCAATAAAATTTCATTTTAACGATACTCGTAGTTTTTTAAGGTTTAGGATTAGTATTCTAAATGATTTTTATTTTCCGCATTTAGTCATAAAGCTTAGACTTTCCGATCATGATCTAGGTTAGTAAATCTTTACAATTTTAACCTTTCCCTTTGAAAGCACTTGCGTCCTTCCAAGGGGGGGAGCATGGTGAAGCGTCAATGCCTTTTCTTAAGGTATATGTATTTTTAGAGAATAAATAATATAAATTAGTTACCTCTCCCGCATTCTCTAAGTTAATTGAGTCTCTGTTGACGATTTCCTTCACCAATATCTACGACCGCAACGCCCACTGGTGACGTATCGAATGCTTTCTTGAGACGCTCGCTAACGACCGCTAGATGGCGTCTAACCCGCTAACAAGACAGTTGTGTCCGCTACGCAAATCGACATTGCGTCGAATAAAAACCGCTCCGCTGTAAAAATCCCATATCTGTTGAAAACCTGAGAATTCTCCTGTAATAAGTGTATCTGCTACTGTGAGACATTAAGACCATAAAGTGCAGTGTTGGTTTCACGAGTTCTGACCAGCCCACCTGTGGATGGATGAAGATTTAGCTCGCCGGCCGGCAGCACACAGACAGACCACGCGTCCGTGGATGAAGCGCTTTCCTGACTACGAGTGGGTCACTGGATTAGCAAGGTACGTGGGCTCTGAATTGTTATAGATGTCGCTAGATTCAGGTTCGCGGGGAATCGTCAACAGGGATTTAATTTTGTGTAATACAACCATAATTTCACCGCCATATTGGTAGTCTTAAAACACCATCCCATTCAGGTGATTGCTATTTACACGCGTCATCAACTATTATACTAATTCTTGTCTAGGACACATGTCTGTTCGTATTCACTGGCATAAGAATCATTCTCTGATGAATCAGATTCCGAGTCCCTGTTGAAATTCATCCATGGTTGAATTTTATCCACTGCTACAATCCCCTCATATTTACGCCCATGCTTACGAGTTAAAGGTGTGTCCTCGACCAGAAACCTATCATTAGGGAGTATTTTTACTACGCGATAGGGACCCTGATACTTTACGGTAAGTTTTTGTGACTTACCGTCATGCGGCACTTGTCTCTCGACCCGTACTAAATCTCCCTCTTTATACTGGGTTGCGGTTTTCCTGTGTTTATTATAATTATCAGAGTCTCTTACTTGTTGCTGCCTTATCTTTTCACTCACATTTTGTCTTAACTCGTCCAATTCTGCCACAGGGATCCTATTGAGAGTTTCTTTGATTACTTCATTTAACTTACCTTCAGTTATGCTGGTCACATTAAACCCGATTAACAATTCCGACTGGCTCTTTTGAGTCGTTTTATGTTTTGTTGTATTAATACCTACCTGTATGTCGGAAATGTGATCATCCCATGACTTTTCATCTCCTCCATGGCTAGAGGTTGATAAAGCATTTAAAATTGTTCTGTTGTATCTCTCTACTTGCCCATTCGCTCTTGGAGTAGCAACGGCATTTTGGATGTGCTTTATGCCATAGGTTTTAACAAAATCCTGGAAGTGTTTACTGGTAAAGCTAGTGCTTTTATCAGTGATAAGACGAGCTGGAACTCCGAAGTAACTTACGAATTGCTTCATAACCCTTACTGAAGTTGCAGATTTAGTATTTCTAACCGGATTTATGGTTACATATTTTGTAAATCCGTCTACAATTACCAGTAAGTAACAGTTGCCTGCTTTGCTTTTTACAAACGGCCCTAGGTGATCGGCGTGAATCGTATGAAAAGGGGTACTGACCTTCTCGATAGGATGTAACTCACCTTCCCTTTTACCACCTGGAGCTTTGTGGTGAGCACACTCCAAACAAGAAGAGACATATTTTTTTACAAACCTGAGCATTTTCCTGAACCAGTAGTGTTCCTTAATGCGATGTAATGTCTTCTCGAATCCGCGATGACCAACATCGTCGTGATTCATCTTCAGAATCTGCCAGCGCACACCTCGTGGAACCAACCATTTTAGATCATCCCCTACAACGCGAAAAACTCGATCGTTCTTTAGCTTATAGTTTTTACGTACCTCGATAGTTTCCTCGATAGAGGGGTCCAAAAGAATTTCTTTAATTTTCTTAATTTTATCATCAGCTGATTGTACAGTTGAGATCCAGTTTTGGTCAAATTGCTGTATCGGTAAGATGTCCAAAATATGTGGTTCACTTACCGGGTTATCCACTGGATTCCTGCTGAGTGCATCTGCGTGAGCCATTCGAGCACCGGGACGATATTCTATGGTACAGTCATACTCTTGTAGTAAAACCCACCAACGTGCAATTCGAGGTATGATGTCTCGTTTTACTAGCGTCGATCTAAGTGCATTGCAATCGGTCAATATTTTAAAAGGTATGCCCACCAAATAAACTCTAAAGCGATTTAATGAGGCGATCACTGCCAGAGTTTCGAGTTCATAAGAATGCATCTTACGTTCGTCAATATTTGTTTTGCGGCTGAAGTATGATACCGGTTGCAATACACCGGTCGCATTGCGTTGAAGTAATATACCTGCCAAACCGTCCTTACAGGCGTCTGTGTGTAGCTCAGTCTCTGATTTTGGTTCATATAAAGCAAGTATCGGTCGACTTACTAGCAACTCCTTTACCTTAGCGAATGCCTTTTCTTGTTCATTATTCCAGATCCACTTTGTATTTTTTCTAAGTAGATCAGTCAAGGGTGCTGTAATTACAGCATAACCTTTGATGAACCGCCTGAAAAACCCAGAAAGTCCAAGAAACTGCCGAACATCGTGCTGAATTTTAGGCGTTGGGAAATTAGAGACGGCGTCAGTTTTTCTGCTGCCCGGCCTGATACCATTAGCGCTGACGTCGAAACCGAGAAAATCTATAGAATCTAGAAAGAAATGGCATTTGCTAAGTTTTAAGGTTAACCCACCTTTTTTTAGTAGCTGTAGTACCTCTTCCAGCCGTTGCATCCCTTCCCTGAAATCTTTGGATGGAATGAGAATATCATCCATGTATATAATCACATATTTTATTTTGGCTTCCATTAATATTTTATTGATGGTGCGCTGGAAAACCGATGGCGCATTGAATAGACCAAAAGGCATGCGATTATACTCATATTGCCCATCAGGAGTCACAAAGGCAGTTTTAGGACGTGATTCTTCACATACCGGGATCTAATAATACCCAGATGCTAGATCTAACGACGTAAACAAAGCATTACCTGCAAGGAGATCCAGTTGGTCTTCCACCCTAGGTAATGGGTAGTGGTCCCTTTTGGTTTTTCTATTAAGCGCCCTGTAATCGACGCACAGTCGCTTATCGCCTGTTTTTTTCTGAACCATGACGATCGGGCTCGCATAGGGCGACGATGATTCTCGTATTATATTATTGTCCAGCATCTCCTGGATCATATCTCTTAACAATGACCTTTCAGAAAATGACATGCGATAAGGGCGATAAACCACTGGGTCGTTGTCTTTGAGCTCAATGGTCATTTCTGTGACAGGTGTGTAACCCAAGTCATGTAGCCCACTAGAAAAGCAAGTACTATATTTGGAAAGCAACCCTTTCAGTTCCCGGCACTGATCTCCGTTTAAACTAGGATTCCAGTTTACCGAAGTTTCCATTTCAGCGTCGTTAAACGTTACGCTGAACGCATTCAGGGTTTTACCCAATGGAACAGGGTTTCTACGTAGGGATCGGGTTAACAATGTACCTTTAGTGATGTGCAAAGAGGTCTCTGATATATTATAGATCAAGACTGCTCCTCTCCCGTTTTTGATTTCGTACTGTCCGGGAAGTAAATAATACTCACAACCCTCAGTACCCCGTAAACTACCATTTACGTAAATATCACAATCCAATTTTGCATGCGTATAAACTTTGATTGCTCGTAAAACATTACCAGGAATTTTAGAATCAGTAGACACCAGTACCTCTAATTTATTAGGCGGTAGTCTTTGGAATTTAATTTCATTTGGCGTTTTAATAATTAATATATCAGGCCTCTCAGTGAATGAATGTCCTAATAAAACGGGATGTACTAGCACATAATCCTCTACTACGTATAAATCTACTATTTCCCGCAGACCTTGAACTTCGACGGAAGACACAGCGACTCCTAAGGGATGTATCAAGTTACCACCTATGCCTCTCAGTACCGGCAAGTTCGAGCGAGTAGTAATTTGAAGATTCAATGAATTTGCATAACTCACCTTGATAAGGGAACATTGACTCCCCAGATCAATGTGACACGAGATAGCTAAATCATTTACCTTGATGTCTAACACGTACTTGCTTAAATCGGTATCTTCAGTTGTGACTTCTGAAACCTGTTTTTGAGTTTGATCGTTACCTGGTGTTTGGTTTTTATCAACTTCCTTGGTGGTCTTCTTATTCCGAAGACAGTTGGCGGTTTGATGGCCAAGCCGGTCACAATTGGCGCATTTTACTGGAGCTTTCTCACATTTAAAACTTGGATGACCAATCTCATTGCAATTAAAACATTTAATATTAGTATTGATATTCATACCTGGTTTAGGAGGGCCCGGTCGATTTGGGTTGCTTCCAAATCGTCGATCATTTGATTTCCGCGTAGAATCATGAGTATCCCTGATTGGACCGCTTTTGACTGTCCTAAAATATTTTAATACCTATTCTGGCTCGTTGAACTGAGCTGCCTGAGCGCCAACCTTCACCGCACGATCTTCTATTCCATATAAGAGACAGTCTACGGCTTGCCTGCCATGTATTTTACACCTGTTGAGAAGGTTTACCTTTGCGTAGTAATAATGCTCTAGGGATTCTCCATATTTGGCTTTTTTGGCTAACATTTCAGTTAAAAGCTCTGCGTAATCTTCCCTACATGGAAAAGATTCAATCAGTTTTCTTTTCCATTCTGAACATGTATGCAATATCGAAGTTAGACCCTGATACCATGTCTTCGCTACACCAGTTAATTTAGGCAAAGAGTAATGTATTATTTCCCTTTCCTCCCAACCGTAAATTTCGGCACATTCCTCAACTTTTGTTAACCAAGTCAATATGGTTTGCTCTTTTGACAAAGGCTCGAACTCCGGTGTCACATTTGTGTTAAAAGCTATTTTAGGTTTGTCAGAACCTTTGAATTTTTCCAAAATAGTTAGAAATTTTTCCATCAACCTGTTATTAGAGTCATTATTTTCTTCTCCTCTTGTTCTTTTCAGTGGTAGCGCCTCACCTTCCGAATCCGATGAGGTGGAGTAATAGCGCTTCCTCCTTCTCCGTAATGATCCTTTTGAACCATTCGTTCTCCGTTCCTGCCTTCTTTCGTCCCAGTCCTCATCTTCTGTTTGATCATTTGTTCCTAGAATAATGCTTTGGTTATCGTCAGAGTTTGTGTGCTCATGCTCTTGCCTCGAGCTTTGTGCACTTCGTTCAAAACTCAGATTGTCCATAACCTGATTTTCTCCCGTAACCTCGGGTTTTCCTCCCTGTGCATGTGCCAGACCTTCCCCTCGTCTGACCACATCACAAGAATTCCTTAACCCTTTACCACGGGTTTGTTTTCCAACAGGGCCCTTACCTCGGGTTGCCTGTTCATTAGACCCTTTACCTCGGGTTTGTTTTCCAACAGGGCCCATAACTCGGGTTGCCTGTTCATTAGACCCTTTACCTCGGGTTTGCTGTCCATCAGACCCTCTACCTCGGGTTTCCAGTTCATCAGACCCTTTACCTCGGGTGTTTCCTTCATATCCGTCCATCTCAAGAAATCTGAAAATTTAAATAAGAGTTTAATACTCATGTCAAAACATCTGTGCATAATCGTCACACATCATGACGACAACACATCCTGAATTAATTAAATTCCATGTGATCCTAACTGCCAGTAAGAATAGACAATGTTCGTCCGACTCGGGAATCGAACCCGGATTCTTCGTTCAATATTCGTGCTTGCAGCCTCCACTAATGTGGTAATACATAAGCTGCCTAGCAAAATGAATAAATTTGAGTAGGTATAATTACCTATGCAATTTGAAAAATAGTAAAAAAAATGACGAAAAAGTAAAATAAAATAGTTTAGTCAAAAATTCAAAATCAAGCCTTTCTATCTAGAAACCTAAACTTCGGTTCTTTTTTTTATATACTGATCCAATTACTCATTTGTCCTTGATTTCCTGTTCCATAATATCCAGTAAAAAAAAAGAGAAAAGAAAAATACACTCACCTTTACTCCAATAAAATTTTGTAGATAAGACCGTTATTTTTAAACAATTTGATAAGTTTACTACGATTTCCCATGTGTCTTAACTGAACAATAGTTTTAAACTATCTTAAACCCAACACGTTTTGTTCAACCAGAACAGTTTCTAATAAGAAATCAATTCAGATGCTATTTATAAGTAGTAACGAAAAATATTCAAACAGAAATAAATAAACGTAACTAGTTACCTTATTTAAACCCAAAAAAAAGTGGAAAAGTGCATTACTTACGGTTTTCCGAGCCGTGGACGTGACAAGAAAATGTGGAATTTTCTCGAATATCCCACTTCTGACCTATTGGTCAGGAAATAAAACACGTAACGTAACACAAACTTCACTTTTATTACTATGACACAGTTACAGTCTTACAGTATAACACAGTACAAATTAGACTTCCTACTTCTGCCAGTGCCACACAACGAATGCCCCTTATGGCTGCTAAGTGTAGGTAACGTCCCACCTCATAGTCCCCACCATGAGGTAGCGTTAGTAAATTGAGCAACCAATAAATAATACATTGATTAAATGTTTTGACAAAGTAATAAATTACGAATAAATTTATATTACACGATTTATACATACAAATTAATTATTAAGTCCGTAAAACATTTCAAAGATTTATTAGTATTAGTTCAAAGTGCATGACTCGTTGACAATACGTCATTTGACATTTCACTAATAAATTACAAATAAATTCATATTATGCAATAAGTACACACAGATTGATTATTAAGTCCTTAAAAGTATTTCAAAGAAGTAAACTCATAACTTCATGACTTGTAATCTAATCAATTTGAGTGACATTGTAGTATTTAGTCAATACAATACTTCTTAAATACTATATGACCTAACATAAATATATAAAAATATATCTGTGGTTTATTATATTATATTTGTATTCGACTTCCTCTCTTTCTTTACTTGCACCTAACACTATTTTTCTTTGCATTACCTAACGGTTGACTGGTAGAAAATGCCTAAGGCATTAAGTCCGCCTCTGTACTTTTGTGTGCATAGAATATAATAGGATTTATTCGATGCAGGCAATACAATAAAAAAAGTACAGATTTACAATATAGTTGCGCTGAGCGTGCCCGAACCGAAAGGGTCGCCAACTCAGCAATTGCTGGGCGTCAGACACCCAGCGCTGATTTTCAGCTGGCAACGCAGGGATGATGGTAAATAAAATATATCGTATAAATTACTTAAACTAAAAATTGATACAAGTGTATTTGTTTGTATAAAGCATTTAATAAATAAATATTGATGTATCCTGGTTAAATGTTTAAATAGTTACTCGTATTTGTATTTCAAGTTAATTAAGCATTATATGGGTAGGCATTTAATGTGGGACGCTACTTGTGTCGATAAAGAATATCGACACAAGTTGCGCCATCTCCACTTCCTAGCTCGTCGTGCTGTGCTGGTGCTGCCACTGTGGCTGCAGAGAACCTCAAGCGGCGAAGTATTATTTATTAAAGTGTTTCATGGTCTATCTCCGAAGTTCTTCATTAGCTCTTCACCAAATTTAAATAGGTACTTGCGGGTAAAACTTTTCCAAACAAAAAAAAGAAACATCAAAATCGGTTAACATTTGACAAAGATATCGCTGAAAAAGATATTTAAAAGAGAAAATTGAGAACCTCCTCCTTTTTTGAAAGTCGATAAAAATACCTAACAACACCACAGATATTCCTTTTACATAATACTTAAACGCAGCCATGTGTTCCTTATGATATTGTACGACATTTAAAAGGGACAGGATAATCCCGGATTGTCCCATAAACCGTGAGAAGGCTGTTTTCCGCAATAATTGCCGTCCATATCGACGGGAAGTCTTCCATGGTACTCAATGGTCTCCTGAAGCGTTATGTGGGATAATAAAAATTGGTCTGAATGGTGTTTTGACCGACAAAACTCAGTGGGCAGCAAGCGATTATTTTTGGATGATATTGTGAGTCGGGAAAGGAAATGGATATTGAAAAGGGTGTCCTCTTTCAATTCTTTAACTTTTGTCATTCAAAGTTTTAGGAGCGGGGTCAGTTTGTTGTTACTTTGTATAAAGTTTTACAAGTTGTATATTTTGTTTTAATGACTTTCTAATCGTTGGTATACACGAAGTAGAAACATTTTATTTACAACGGAACGTAACTACAATATAGAACTAAAATAAAAAATAACTTTTTTATTATTTTTTATTTATGGGGATTTTGTAACCTAATATAAGAAAGCTATAAACCTTATGTAGGTACTATTAAACCACTAAAACCTTAATAAATACAAATAATAATAAAATTGTATATAAAAAAAAAGAACTCAATAGCCTTCTTTTTATGAAAACAGTTTTTTACTCTGCGATGGAAAAGTAATAAGCTGGTATGAAATTTTCTAATAAATAACAAGCCAGATATGCTTATTACGTTATATAACTACTACTTAAGCATTTAATAAATGATGATGATGTGATATTACCAGGCCTTATTTTAAAGGCCTGTTGGTCTAGTGGTTAGTGGCCCTGACTGCTATGCTGGAGGTCGTGGTTTCGAATCCCACCCAGGACAAATATTTGTGTGATGAGCACGATCATTTGTTCTGTGTCTATATGTATATATTTAGAAATATATAAGTATGTTTATCAGTTCTCTAGTACTCATAATACAAGCTCTGCTTAGCTTGGGACTAGACGGCGTTGTGTGATAGTTGTGGAATATTATTATTATTACAATAATATATAACTAAACAGTAGATACCTACCTCTATACAAACATTCTAAAACAACATCTTTACAATAATAATATGATTCCTCAAATATACAGTTATGTAAAAAAAACTCCAAAGCCTTCAGAATAGTACTGTGACGACTATGGAGGTCACAGTTATTATTAACTTGCGAACTGACATGTTATACTTTTAAGGTTGTGTTGTAAAAAGTTTAGTTTTGATTGATGTTCAATCAATGGATAGAAAGACGTCAGATAAGAATATCGGAACGTATTTTTATAGAAAACATTTATATGAAAGTGCTTAGAACAATATAATAGTAATTAAAATATAATATAAAGCCTTTCATTGCGCCCCCAGCTTCACAGTACCTACAATGAGACGCAAAACTGTAACAACCAACAACACTCCATATTCATGTACCTAAATGTATCTTGCTTGGAAAACTTTTCGACGCTTACAGCGACATCTGCCGTGTTATCCGTCAAGTACAACACTATTTGGTGACAACGACTCTGTGTGCCTTCTTAAAACTTTCAAAGCCTTCCCACTCTGAGCTAGAAAATAAGACTGCAATGGAATCCATTCTTGGATACGGTACGATCTTTTTAAAGTTGTTTTTTCTTTTAATGTATCTTTAAGTCAAGAGTGAATAGGTTACTTCTAGGTAAGCGCGTTCCATCGTCGACCGCATCATTGCTTTCCATCAGGTGAGATAGCGGTCAAGCGCGAACCTATCAAGAATTAAAAAAAAATATTATAGCCAATGCTTGACTGCGATACCACCTGATGGTAAGCAGTGATGCATTCGTTGATGGTGAATGTCCCTAGTTCGTGTGGTGTTAGCTTATTCATTATAATCTTGAAAATACCTAAATTGTAATGGGACGGGGAGACCGCAGCAGGCAAATTGTTCTAAATGTTCGATGTATGCGGTATAAACGACGAGGCGAAACACTTAGTTTGGACCGAAGAGGTGTTAACAACGTAAATAAGTAAGAGTGAACACTCTATATATCGTTGATACAAGTTTTTTTTTTTGGTCTTTATAATTTTTTTATTTGTAAGTTATTTGGCCTAGTATTTAGCCACGGATACACAATTTGCCAAGTCTATATAATCCTAAATACCAGGGCCGAGCCTTCCTTTCAGAATCAGACCCTTGGCCCCAGTAGACTTCGACCCTGCTGGGCCCCTACGGTTTGCTGACATCTCCTTGAGGCGCGCGTGGAACAATACGCGCTGTCGACAACTTGGGCTCGGTCCGGACGGCGAGCTGCCCACTGCTCGCCGTGTGCAAGCCCACGCCTATGGTAGCTGGAAATCGGGATCGGGATCCCGTCGGCTGAATACCTGTGTTTTACATGGAGCAACTGCCTATTAGGCCTCCTATTACTGGGCTACACAATATTCTTTGGATCGACTGATGGCCACAATTTCTGTCCTGTAACCATCTGTTACCTGTAACGACTGTTAAAGATCTACGGATGTCAACCGGGACCAACGGCTTTACGGATAATTGTAGTATTTAGATAATAAAGATATTTTTTAAGGTTCCGTACCTCAAAAGGAAAAACGGAACCCGTATAGGATCACTTTGTTGTCCCTCTGTCTGTCTGTCTGTCAAGACCCTTTATCTTGAGAACGCGCGAAGGTATCGAGTTGAAATTAAAACCATATTTATAGGTCTGCAGTCCCTTGAAGCTGTGAAAAAATCAAACTTCTGAGTTAGCGAAAAAAAAAGATACGGCCGTTTATGTCGCAAAAAACGTATATTTCGACACTCTCAAGGAAGTTAAAATTCATAGGGTACTTTCCGTTGACCTAGAACCCTGAAATTTGGCATGAAACAAGGTCTCATAACACAAATATGGGAAAAACTCTGAAAACTATAAATTTGTAGTTACGTCACAATTTCTTTTTCGCGATTCGGAATAATCTTCGTTACTCAATTCGGGAATTGAACTGTTTTCATAGGTAAGTTTGTACGGAACCCTCAGTGCGCGCAGTTTTTTACTATTATTGTTGATAGGCTCATGTATCTGATGGTAAGCGATGATGTGGTTAACGATGGAGCAAGCTTGCCTAGAAGTAACCTATTTACTCCCAATTTAAAAATCTTCGGGTTATAGCTATCAGGAAACACAGACTCCCTTATAGAATACACTCCTTAGTAAGTTATACGCACGATGGACGTGTTCCCAAAAAGTTTTATGCCTATGGGTAGGATGTCCACTTTGTATCGATGGTTGCATCATCGTACGTCTATGGTTCGATGATGGAACGGCCTTGGCGGAATTAAGTTATTCTATTCCGACGCACTAACCAATAGAAAACCGACAGGATCGCAACTTGGTGTTAATGTACAAGACTATACTATATTTGATTTCTGGAATTATTTCACTAATACTTGAGTATCAATATCGCGACCAGATTACGCGAAGCCGTAGAAAGATGCAAGTTAAGAATAAAATCAAACCTCATAAACACATCATCAAACATAAACACATCGACAAATTAATACTTTTTTTTTCTTGTAACAGTTTTACTGTATAATGAAGTTTTAACTTTTAAAGTAATAATCAACAATTAAGAAACAACTGAGCGGTCATAACTTCCAAGGTGATTATTTAAAAAAATATTGATCTAAAGTTTTTTTCGACAATTTCTGACAAATTCAGTCCTCAAGTGACAAAAAGAATTAGATTTCTAACCCAACTAGTCGCCAAGACCTCCCTGGCCACACAATTCTCCACGTTAAATTTGTGTGTTCAACTTAGGACCCTTAGCATAGCATAGTCGGCCTTATAATGTTCCCACTGTTGGGACTCAGGCCTCCTCTCTAGGAGAGGGAATGGGCCGTAATCAACCACGCTGGCCCAGTGCGGGTTGGTGGATGTCACATGCATGTCTTCTAGTTTAGACCAAAAATTCGAAGACATGTCTTCGAATTTTTGGTTCTAGGACATGCCGGTTTCCTCACGATGTTTTCCTTCACCGTTTTGAGAGCAGTGGTGTTGAAATAAATTACACAAAGTAATGCGCCTGGCTGGGTTTGAACCTGCATCCTACAACTCGTAAGTCGGGGCCGTTACCTCTCGGCCACCACTGCTCTCACCCTTGTATCTTCTTTATATTTACTATGAAAAAATTTTGAATTGTTCTCTTCGATTTTGCCAAGATATCCAAACATGTCAGCATGTTTGAATATCTTGGCGGAGCAATCGTAACGCACACCAAAGGATCTAGAGCTAGACTAACTAGACCATTTCCATTGTCAACTCTTCCTAACTCGTAATAACCAAGACCACTGTCACAATCACAAGAAATACCCAAGTCATAAAAAATCACATCAATCCCGGACCGCGTTGCTTCATAAATCATTCGTCAAACTAGGGGGCGTGTCTGCCTCATATCATTTATTTCTCATAACATATAGCGTATAGTTCTGCTGTTACCCTATACCAAAGAATAGAAAGATAAATCGAATAGCAGAAGGCTCACTCCATACAACGAGCGAAAACAGGCGCCTGCACTCATAGCGTTTATGGACATGTTTGTTTTCTCACGATGTTTTCCTTCACTTTAACGTCCTGAAAATGCAATACAGTAATTGCATGTCTTGATTCTTCCATCTCCTTTCTACAAACGTCATCGTCGTCTACAAATATCAACAACCCTTAAGTTGTTGATACTTCTACGGTCCGGACTAAGCGTTTCGCCTTGTTATTTATACTGCGTTTTATACTGCGTCGAAAGACTGAAACAATTTGCCCGCTGTGGGCTTCCCGTCCGATTATAATTTAGGTGCCTTCAAGGCTAGAGTGAACAGGCTCTTAATTAACTAGTGCTCCTCACCATCAACGATTGCATCACTGCTTACCATGAGGTGAGATCGCACTAGTTTGTGTATGGCACATGTCTTTTTGAAATTGCTGTTTTTTAAAACGGGTTGCTTTGAAGTGTTATATCTTTGGATTGACTTGGAATTATAAGTTCAAATAAATAAATATTAAAAGTACGTTATTATTTTTTCGAAATTAGGTATTTATTGGTTTCTTTGTTTTGTATTTTCTGTAATACCGCTGTATTTGAAAACCTTTTTTTTTATTGATAGGCTCGTACCTTCGTAACTCAATTCGAGAATTGAACTGTTTCCATAGGTAAGTTTATACGGAACCAGTCAGTGCACGAGTCCAATTCGCACTTACCCGGTTTTTTTTTATTTTTTTTTTCTTTAAGTTGCCCTTTGCTTTCTAGGGACACAACTGTTTCGAAATTTACCACAGCCCAAAAAGAGCTAACCTTCTGTGTCTATTTATTCTGTGGCTTCACTAACCGGGTGGAGGGAATGATGACGTGACATCATGACATCTGAGTTACCTCCCTTCCCGTTTGCGAAAGGATTGCTTTATTGAAAAACATCATATTAGTTGTGATTGCGACCTCAAGCCAGCCGAGCGGAATGAGGCATTCTAGATTTTCGGTAATGGTAGTAAGAAATGTGATGTTTCTTATGCTCTAGAATGGTTTTGTCAACAGGCATTTTGGTATCGAAGAATAGAAATATATTTAAAGCAAGAAAAAATGACAAATCCAGTTTAATTGACTTCGTGTTTAGAACTAGTCAGGCTTAATCAATTTCGCTCACTGCATCTGTCTGTATGAACGCATAAACTCAAAAACTGAAGAACGGATTTTCGTGCAGTTTCACCAATGACCAAAGTAATTCATTAGGAAGGTTTAAGTGCATATTAATAGGTTTACCTATGAAATTGTCGTTTTTTAAAACGGGTTGCTTTGAAGTGATCTTTGGATTGACTTGGAATTATAAGTTCAAATAAACTTTATATTAGAGGATCGTTATTCTTTTTTTCGTAAATAGGTATTTATTGGTTTCTTTGTGTTTTGAATTTTCTGTAATATCGCAGTACTTATAACCAAGAAAGCTAATAAAAAAAAAGTTTTTTCATATTGAGAGTTCCAACGCAGAAACTATGCATTTCAAAGGGCAAGCAATATCAGTTACTTATACCTACGACTTTCTTCTAACAAAAGAACTCTGTTTTCTTGGTTTGATAGCTTTCGTTTTGGAAATTTTGTCTTGTAGCCGCCCTGAGAAGAAAAGTTATTCATAAGATAAAATTTCCCACGTGAAAGTGATTGAAACAAAAATAGACATCCCATTCATTAGCAGTTTTAAGTCCACAGTACACATCATCAATATTGCATACCGCTTGAGACACATTGTTTTCACGGCAGAACTCCTATTACAAAATAATGCGAGTTTTCTCAGACTCCATACAAAAATGGTTATAAATACAGAGGTATTACAGAAAATACAAAACACAAGGAAACCAATAAATACGTAATTTCAAAAAAAGAATAACGTACCTTTAATGTAAAGTTTATTTGAACTTATAATTCCAAGTCAAATCAAAGATTATTTTGATAATTTTACAAATACATCTCTAATAGTAAACACACACACACAGGTCGGTAACAAAACAACAGAGACAGCGAGTTTTGCCACAACTTGAATCCGACAAATCTATGCCAGACTGCGGTTAATCTCACATCAAGCTGATGTAGGGTATACAATCCTTTTTTTGTAGCTTAGAGAATTTAAAGGTCAATGTATCTTCTTGAGGGGATGCAACTCGACATATATTTTCACTGTTTTTCATACAACCGCTCTTACGCGATTATGACGTTATTACTCATTTTTATTAGAAATGTCAAAAAAGTATAACAATTGAAGCCTTGCAAATTTTATCAAGATTCTGAATGACGGAAATTTTTTTCAAAAACTTTTAAGGGTTTAAAAAAAACACGTATTTCCTGGACCATTTTTTGTAAAATATTCGAGTAAATCACGGAATTACCGAATGCTAACAGAGTTTTCAGGCATTATCTCTCTTTTTTCGCGTTGCCTTTTCGTCAAACATCGCATTGGATTGCTTTAGATGAAGTAACAAGCTTTTAAACCATGCTCGATTTTGACGATAGGCGAATGAAAAAGGGCCCTCTGATATAAACCAGTGCATGACTGCGATCCCACCTGATCCCACCTTTGAAGACACTTAAATTATAATCGGACGGGAAAACCTCTGCAAGAAAATTGTTCCAATCCTTCGGTGTACGCGGTAAAAACGACGAGGCTAAACGCTTAGTCCGGACCGTAGAGGTGTCAACAACGTAAGGGATACTCGCCGTACGTCGGGTTGTCTGATGGTAGAAAGGTGATGGCGGAATCAAGTCATATAATTCTGCCACTTAGGCAAACATTCAATTGGAAGATTCTTGATCTCATGCTAGGAATAAAGGTTAAATCTTTCGCAGCACGACTGGCATCGTGGTTACGTGATTGGTGGCTGGCGGGCCGCATGTTTGATTCAAAGATGACGAAAGAAAGACGTCCGTAGCTGGACATAGGCCTCCCACAAGTGTCACCACAATAACCGGACTTGTGCGACCTTTATTTGGTTGTCCACGCCAGTCCATCTTCGAACACTGTATCTTCCCGTACGTGATCGCCACTCCAGAACCTTTCGGCCCCATTGACCTTCTGTTTTGTGAGCATTGTACCCTGCCCATTTGTTGCCTTAAGTCTGACAATTCTTCGGCCTATGTCCGTAACCTTTGATTCTCCGCGGATATTTTTGTTGCATGGAAGTAATATTTTTAAGGCCTACTGATAGTTTTTCTGGATCTGGGTATGGAGCATGTTCTCTTGGAGATATTTTTAGGGTTCCGTACCTTAAAAAGAAAAATCGGAACCCTTATAGAATCACTTTGTTCTCCGTCCGTCTGTCTGTCAAAACCTTTTATCTCGGGAACGCGTGGAAGCATTGACTTGAAGTTAAAACCATATACTCAAGTCTGCGGTCCCTTGAAGCTGTGAAAACTTCTGAGTTAACAAAAAAAAAAATATATATACGGCTGTTAATGTTGCAAAAAACGTGTATTTCGTCACTCTCAAGGTAATCAAAATTCTTAGGGTACTTCCCGTTGACCTAGAATCCTGAAATTTGGCATCAAGCATGATCTCATAGCACAAATATAGGAAAAAATCTGATAATTGAAAATTTGTAGTTACGTCACAAAAAAATAACAGTTTTTGAGATACAGAAAAATCTTCGTAACTCAATTCGGGAATTGAACTGTTTTCATAGGTAAGTTTATACGGAACCCTCAGTGAGTGAGTCCGGCTCGCACTTGCCCGGTTTATATTATTATTTTAAGCGGGTGAAACCGATGATAGAAGCTAGTCAGTGGGCAAACAAATGACTTTTCTCGTAGCGTTCCCGCAAACGCTAAGTAAAAAATGTATTGTAATGATATTATTCATTATTTATTGAAATCTAGTTTCTAGCGCAGCGACTTCGCCCGCGTAAAAGTCGATTTCTCCATACAAACTTTAGACCCCCGTTTCATCCCCTTAGGGGGTGAATTTTGGAAAATCCTCTCTTAGTGCTCGCCTACGTCATAAAAAGAAACCTTGGGCAAAATTTCACGCTTCTAGTCCCAGTAATTTTGACTGTGCGTTGATACGTCAGTCAGTCAGTTTCTCCTTTTATAGATAAACTAGCTGACCCGGCGAACTTCGTACCGCCTTAGCGTTGCAATGATGCACTACTTTATTTTGTTGTATATTTTTCTATATTTCTGAGAGATTTTCTTAATATTTTTTTCCGTAAGAACCTTCTCCTAATAATAACAAATACAACAAAAAAAGAATTAGTGAAATCGGTCCAGCCATTCACGCGTGATGCCGTGACCAAGGAAAACGGGTGTCATTTTTATATATATAGATGATGGCAAGTTGGTTGAACTGTCCATATGTGCGATATTGCTGTGACAGACAAGTTACTTACAGTGTTAATGCATATTTAAGAGACTACACGACTCGCTCACACTCACACCATCACACTGCAAGCACTTTTCATGACATCTAATATCTACACTTCACTTTTTATTTTGTTGTATATGTAAAGGTAAAATTATTTTTGTCTGTATTCTTGCAAAATTGTTAACTATCTATTCTATTTCTGTATGCTTTCCGCACTTAGTCCTATGTGGACCATTGTACGTGTACAAAATTGATAACTATGTTTAAATCTTTTTTTATTTTATTTTAGTCATTTGTTTAATATAACTAACAGCAACTAATTGCATAAATATATAACTAAGCATCGGCATTTTGGGGTGAGAGCCTGGTGATCCGTCACACAGGGTATCCTAGTATGGACTCCAGACTCTCACAAAGTTATATGTTGCATTATTATCCATTTTATGAAACTTTTGTATGTATACTTTGTGTAGAGTGAAAAATAAACTATTATTATTATTTAAAAAAAAAAAAAAAAAAAAAAAAAAAAAAAAAAAAAAAAAAAAATATTTAAGAGACTATTATAATCATTTTATTTTATTGATTTTAATTTATAAAATAATAATTTACTAGGTTTTGCCCGCAGCTTCACCCGCATACCTAAATTATAGCCTATGTCACTCAGGAGTAAAGCAGCTTTCTATCGATGAAAACATTTTAGCAATCGGATTAGTACTTTCAGAGATTACCTCGTACAAACAAAAAAACAAACTTTAAATCTTTATATATTAGTGTAGATGATTGATTTTAATTTATTTTGTAATAATTTTAATTTACTGAATTTTGTTTGTTAAATATTTTTTTATATAAAAGATTTCAAGTGGCATGACGGGTTTGTTTGTCATTTGTCTAAGCCAGGTCATAAAAGAGCAGGCACAAGGATCAGTATCCCTGAACAAAAGAAGGTTAAAAGCAAGGTAAGAATTTGCAAACCACTGTTAAGTCCCTTTAAGTTTATTCTACCCGTGTAAGTCAAATCCACGGCAAAACTAACATCCCATCGGGCCGTACCCTAACACACCTTCACAAGATTACGTTAAACTCGGTACAATATAACTAACATGACATATGTCTATGATAAATCCCTTACTACGGAGCCCTTTGGAAAATCCGAGAGACCCAACCGCCTTTGTATAACGGAACCCTTTGAAGTTCAGAAAATAAACACCAAAATAATTAGGAAGGTCAAACCTTGAGGAAATTTTAATTTGAAGGGATGACTTGAGATGTTTCTGAGGGAAACTGAAGAAATGGTGCCAAAACGGAAAGTTTTTGTTTTCTTCGTTAATAAGTTCACGCTGTGCCTCAGCCATTTCTTTGTCCTTTTCATTATTTGGTTGGAGAACAGCATCCAACTGGAGTAATTTTATCATGTCTTCAAATAAGTATTAATTGTTATTCCGAATTTTCTCTTCAATTCTGACTCACTAAGTCGTAAATCTTCAAGAATTATAAATGCAAAATCAGCCCTTTAGTAAGTGACTTGAATTTTTAGTACATTTTTTTTTATTATATAATCTAGTACTTGCCTGTGATCCCACCTGATGATAATCAGCGATGTAACTTTGATGGAGAAGCGCACTAGTTTATTCAAAGCCATTTCACTCTAGCCTTGAAGACACCTAAAGTATAATCGGACGGGAAGATCTTAACTTGCAAATTGCACCGGTTCTTCGATGTTCGCGGTATTTTTTTAAAGGACTTCTTCTCCCACTCTTTGTGAAGCGAATTGGTGTTTTACTGACTAAAACCCACAGCGTTCCTGCAATTGAGACATCAGACAACTGTGTTTATTGTCTAGTGTCTATGGTGCAGCACAGTTATGCCCGGTTTGCACATGGCCCGACAGTTTGCTGTATTTTATTGTGCGTCTATTTGGGCAGAATAAACATGTTTTCTTTCTTTTCTTTTAATTGCCCTTTTTGCGAGGGCTACGGTAACTGTATCGAACAACGCGCAACCCTGGTAGGCATCGGCTTTAACTGGTCCCTTCAATTTTGCTGACATCTATTTGAGGTGCGGTATTTGAGGTTATTATATCTACATGTATAAATATATTAGACGTATTTATGTAGGTTTATGTTGTATACTGGATCCAACCCTCGAATGTGATCTCTCTCGGAAAACAGAAACGTTTATTTCAAATAGACAAATTACAGGCACATTTGAATTGTCGAAAATGTCAGTCAGTCAAAAAAAAAAGTGAAGCTAAATTTCACGTTCTAAAGCGTAGATCTCTATGGAGAAGAACGTGCAAGAAACTTCATGGACACTCGTTTAAATCATATTATGAGTTACGTATAAATCTTGGTTACATATTTCTTGTCGCTTCTTCGTACAATGTGGATAAGTAATAATAATTAAAAAAAAAAACTAATTTAAAAATAGAAATTGAATTAAGCCACTGGCAGCTTAGAGATGACCAGTATCAAATGACGGCACCCGTTCATGAGCATGACGCGTGCATCAGCCCCACTCAGCTCAACCATTTTGAAGGGAACTGAATGACCCAATATTACGTGCCACCATCAGCGAGACATTTGAGTGACCCTGACAATCTCTGTCACTCAATGGTTTGCTGGGAGACAACTCATTGTTGAGTTAAGCTCGCCTTTGTACGTAAATTATCAAATCAATGTATTAAGGTAAGTTGGTTGTGTGTACAATAAAGAAGGAACACAACGCGCTATCGACCCCTGGTTTTGGTCCTCACCGGACGGCCGGACGGCGAGCTATGTTGCCCCACCCTAGGAATTAGTACCGTATCGTGGTTGCGTTCACAAACATGTTATTCACGTATACAATATACCCAGACCCGCTTCAACTATCTGTAGACCATACAAATCGCTAAACAACTACGGCAGCCGTGCATCTTATTGAATACTGAGCCAATGTTCATGAGACGAAAAGCCATGAGACTCTTGAAGCAAGTAATGATACTTGAAGATCTTGCACAATCAGCCTTATAATGTACTCCTACTGCTGGGACTCAGGCCTCTTCTCTAGGAGAGGGAATGGGCCGGAATCCACCACGCGGGCCCAGTGCGGATTGGTGGATGTCACATGTCTTCGAATTTTCGGTTCTAGGACATGCCGGTTTCCTCACGATGTTTTCCTTCACCGTTTTGAGAGCAGTGGTGATTAAAAGAAATTATACAAAGTAACACGCCTGGCTGGGTTTGAACCCGCTTGAACTGCTTGCTTGGGCTTGAAAATCTTATGTCTCTAAAAATAGAAAGGTAGGAAGAGGTTGCCGCTGCCGATCGTTTCTACGAGTGCACGGCGTTGCTCCGCCCAAGCGGGGCACATTTCCATTATATGCTCCACCTTATCCTACAGGCGGTTCGCACAATAGTGACATCCGAGCGTTTCTTCCGCTTGAATCCGACACAGAAACCTCCCGAAATTGCCATGTAAGGTGGGCCCCACCCCATGGCGCCTCTTCCGCCACTCCTCAAAAAAGCAATATGCACTTTTAGAATTTTATAATTCTACAATTGAGTGCTGAAATTTTATCGAAGTCCTATACGGGTCAGGTCTTTCACTTTTTTCACCAGACCGACTCCAGAGTTTGAAAAGCGTTAATCCGATTTATGTTTCCTATTGTCGGCTTTATAGGGTGTCCACACTTTCAATTTGTGCCGTAATTGAATTTTAGGTTATTTATTTTTTGCTGCCCTTGTGGAAAATCGAGCTGGTTTATCTCTTTTCCGTTATAATGGAGAAGGGTATAAAATTATAGGTCGTAAGTGGTTGACTTTTACTACTCATGTGAGGTGATAAAACGCGGGTATCAATTTCACGGGTAAAAGCTGCAATGCAGACTTAAATTCCTATTAATGTCGTCAGCGATCTAAAGCACAGAACAGCTTTTAGTTCGTGTGTCACTATTAGTGCTTAAGCCTGACCGCACATGAGCAACCGACCACAAGTACAAAACACCACTACCGATCTCTTTTACTTCAGTTTTTATACATTTTATACGGTCTCGCCGCAGATGATGACGCTAGCGGACGCCATACGCTACCAATCATAGCTATTAGTTTCTTGTGGCCGGCACCAACCACTATACGTCAATATAAACGCCGACACACGCCACTCGCAGTATATCCCACACCTCTCACCTTTCGCTTCAGTCGACTATTTAGAATCAAAGGCACGCATGTGGTCCTTTTAAACGTTGATTGGAATTAAAGATACTTTATATATGTATACTATAATTACAGATCACGTCAAGCATGGGTTAAAAAAGCGGCCACTGACCACAAATGGCTGTCGCGTTTGTCGGCTTGCTTCGCAGCCGCTTCTAACTTCAGGTAGTAGCATTTGTGGCTGTCATGTGTAGCCCGTGAGCGGCCAGCTTGTGATGTTTCAGTGCCATCCAAATATCACATAGCAGGCTTGTTCCTGTCACAAAAACTATCTATAACTAGGTGAAAACAATAAAAGAAGATATAGCGACATCTATGACGTCACATAAGAACTAATCCTGCATCGCGCAATTAAAGTTCTCCGTGCGATTTGAACATATAGAACAGCCCGTAATCATCTGCCGGGTAGTTGTCCACCAGACATAACACCTATCTAGTCGGAGGATCATCCCTTTTCAACGGAGGTTTGCGGGACTTTACTCCCTTTTCCGCATATATCTAAAAAGATATCGTTTGCCAATTCACGAATAAAATCATTACAAAAGTAATGATTACAGCAGTGTAACTCCAGTGAGCCTTTTTTGAAGTGGGAAATCATCAAGTAACTTCTCTCGCTCCAGAGTGGAGCTATTACTAACTAGAACGTACCCGAGTCCCTCAGTTGCTCTTTGCTTTTCAGGATCACGGTAGGTTCAGGAGCTTTAAAACAAAAGAAACAATTTACCCAAAAATATGCTTAATATTACGGTTATAACTAAACTAAAAACCGTAGCGGTCCTAACTGTATACAGTTAGGACCGCTACGGTTTTGTTGACGTCTATTTGAGGCGCGCAAAATAATTCCTTTTAAAATTCATTATTTAGTTTAGTTATAACCGTAATATTAAGCATATTTTTGGGTAAATTGATTCTTTTGTTTTAAAGCTCACAAGTTTCACCTTACTCGAGGGCTTGAGGCGCTGCTTTCTGAAATACAGGCCATAAACCTAGTTCGGCAGCAGATGCTAACTGTTAGACACAATTGATTGCATTATTTAGTTTTATATATAAGTAGCTTATAAGCAATTGTGTATACATGTTTTTTCTTTGTTGCTCAATAAATATTATTATATTATGAATACTACGTGAGCTTGGTTACTCGGGCTTAGTCCTGACCAGCTATCCATTACTCGTCGTCCGCAAGCCCACGCCTATACCTAGTGGCCGTCTCCTGTGACGGTGGCTAGGTCATGAAAATGTCCGTTCCCTCACGGTTGCGGTCATCTCCCTCACTAGCATTACTGTTTCACAGAAAAAGTTGACCGCATCACACTCATCAATAATTATATTCGGTAGGGCTATCAAAATGCCACGTGTTCAATCCCAAATATTATAGAATTTTGTACATCAAGTTCCCAAACATTCTTTTAGTAGTAGGTAACGAACCCTAAACCGACCCTATTTACAAGGTACTGACGGGAAAAAAAACGACAAGTTCATAAATTACATGACACATGGCCACCCTACCTAAAAATCAAGCGGAAGAGATTTAACGCTTTATTTTTATCGAGAGAGGAACTCCATCCTTTCCGGATGCTTTGCTCCATTGATCCACTGGCGTTTTCTAAACATATTTATTTACTCTGTGCAAAACCTAAACGGGGCTGAGAACCTTTGGGCACGAGATTCGGGGCTATTTTTACTTTATGACACTATTAGGATGTTTTTCTTTTGTAACTTTGAGGGTATTCTAAGTTTATGAGTGTATTGGAGCGAAAAAGGTATTTTAGATGAATGGGCTTCGAAGTTGTGACTTGGCTTCATTTGTTAGGACTTGTAATGTGCGGTGAGGCACTGTTTGACCTTAAGGATGAATTTCCCAATTATAGCTTGTTAGTTTGGTATCATCATCATCATTTCAGCCGCAAGACGTTCACTGTTGGACATAGGCCTCCCCTAAGTGTCGCCACAATGACCAGTCCTGTGCGTCTCGTATCCACTGGATTTCTGCAACCCTTACCAGGTCGTCGGTCCACCCTCCGGGCCCCCTACAAGACCTTCCAACGCTACGTCTTCCGGTACGTGGTCGCCTTTCGAACCTTTCGACCCAAAGGGCCATCCATTCTGCGAGCAATATGCCCTGCCCACGTTTGTTAGTATCGTTCAACGCTTATCAACATACTTCTTTTATGTAGGAAATCGTCAAATAACTTCTCCCGCTCTAGTTAGAACGAGAGGAAGGGTGTAACACTCTCTGACGGACTAAAAGTCATCTGTGTTTTTCCAGTTGCCCTTTGCGTTTCAGAGCCGCGTTAGCTATTTCGAACAATAACGCAGCCCTGGCGCTTCATCTTCATTTCACCCTACTGTGAAAGTTATTTGAGTGTATGTATGTATATATATTTCTTTGGCATGCCCTGGAGCCTCGGCGGCTTGTAGCATTTTAGTTTGAGAAGTGTCGTTAGATTTGTCTTAGTTGTGAGAGTGAAAGAAAGAAAAAGAGTTTACTTACGACAAACATGGCACATAACTTAAAAAATTTAACATTATAACAAATCCATGTGTGACACCGGGTACATAAAAATTATAAATAATGGTGGATTTTTGGTGCCAAATCTAATGTTAATATGTGTGTGTGTTGTTGTATTAAATTATCTAGACTATCTGTCACAATGGGCCTCATCAGAAGGCTCAAAATCACCCAAAGGGCAATGGAAAGGGCTTTGCTCGGAGTTTCCTTGCGTGATCGAATCAGAAATGAAGATATCCGCAGGAGAACTAAGGTTGTCGACATAGCACGAAGAATCGCCAAACTTAAGTGGCAATATGGGCAGGGCACATTGCTCGCAGAATAGATAGCCATTGGGGGCGAAAGGTTCTGGAGTGGCGACCGCGTACCGGAAGACGCAGTGTTGGAAGGCCCCCTACAAGGTGGACCGATAACCTGGTGAAGGTTGCGGGAATCCGATGGATGCGAGACGCACAGGACCGTTCATTGTGGCGACATTTGGGGGAGGCCTATGTCCAGCAGTGGACGTCTGTCGGCTAAAATGATGATGATGGTCCGTCACTCAAAGGTTTGCTGGGAGAAATCTCATTGTTGAGTTACAGTTGCCTTTGTACATGAATGGTCAAATCACTGTGTACTATGTTGAGTTTCTTTTTGAGTACAATACAGCTTTTCGGTATAATTCGATAGGCTCGTATTTAACCACTATCTCGCCTGATGGTACGCGATGATGTGGCCGACGATGGAGCTCGCTTGCCTAGAAATAACCTATTCACTCTTGGCTTAAAGAACTGGTTGTAGCTATCAATAAACACAGACTCCGACAGGAAAATCCACTCCTTAGCTATAAGCACAATTAATGTGTTTCTAAAACATTTTGTAGGTATGGGTGGGATGCCCACCATGTACCGGTGGTGCAACGATGTACGTCTAGTTCAACTATCACACAACACCATCTAGTCTCAAACCAAGCAGAGCTTGTGTTATGAGTACTAGACAACAGATAAACATACATACATATTGTAAATAAATTACACCCAGACACACAACAAATGATCCCGCTCATCACACAAACATTTGTCCTGGGTGGGAATCGAACCCACGACCTCCAGCTTAGTAGTCAGGGCCACTAACCACTAGACCAATAGGCCAGTCAAAATGATGGAACGAACTTGGCGGAATATATTATCGAGACGGGATTATATCATCTACAGTCAATCTTCTACGGTTCCACCACATTAACCCAATGCTTCACAAAACTTCCTGGTCCAGATAAATCATTTTGTGACACCAACCTGTCTAAAGTAATAATTATTCCACAAACAACAACAAAGGGTGTTTACTTTCGCAAACAAACCGAAAAAAATCTTTCCGGTTATCCGGTTCAGTCCGGATGAAACTGGATTAGACAACTTCAATATCTTTGTTTGCACAAAAAAGTAATTCGTTTCGTCCAAAGATAAATAATTTATATAATTGGCAGTATTTTTAGGAAGTCCAAGACCTTTTGTTTTATTTGGAGATGGTTGCCTGAGGCAATTCCGTGTGATATTTTTATGATCTTCTTTGAAACTTGACAAATATATCAGAAGTTTAAGTATTTATTCAATCTGTATAAAAAGGGGTGTTCCTTTTTTAATTAGTACAAAAATAATGGGGTTCTACCCGTACCCGCTACTGATCATATTTTTGTAGTGAAAAGTAAAAAAAACGAAATCCCAAAATTGTCCACGAAAATCTGTCATAATTGGTAAATTCGTAATAGAATCAATCATTCATAACAATTGCTACTGGAAAATACTATGCGCATTGTTTTTCCATTTTGATCGTCATTTATTCATTCATAATAATCAATAGCCTGTACAATATTTCCATAAATTGAGTGACAGTTTGGGATATAAACAAATGCAAATAACTTTGCTGTTTATTGAGACTTTACTCAAATAATAACAAGACCTTTTCTAATAAGCCCTTTAAGTATTTGTACTAATTAAAAATTTGTGGTGTATATGTAAGTATATAAAAAACTTAAATATTAACTAAACTATGTAGGTATTTATGCTAAGCCTAACTAAGTACATGTAATACAAAAACAAAAAGTACACTCAGACGTCAAAGTACTCCTCCACATCGCTGTCATCCGAAAATGTGCCAGAAGACTGGCAGCATTGCCACATTTGAATGACAATGCCAATTCTTTGCGCAAAGAACGAGCCAGCCCTCTAGTCACAAAAAGTGTCGAACAGTCAAGTCACGAGATGCACTCTTGGACCCCATTACCCTAGCGTTATGTTGTAGCGTAATTTATTAACAACATATCATAAGTTATGTTGTTATTATTTTATGCTGATGAAGGTTACAATGTCTACAAGCTGTTTTCAAGAGTCATCACGAATCAGCTCATGCAGTTTTGAAGACTTCCAGTCAACACCGTAAACCACATACATTCGTTACGGCAGGATATACAGGAGACTGAGGAGTATAATTTGCCTCTCTGCTTAGCGTTTATAGACTTCAAGAAAACCTTTGATCCAATCTAGACTTGGGATGTCCTGCAGTATCTCCATCGGTACCAGATTGACTATTGGTTCATCGAAGTTCTGAAAGGTATGCGGTTTTAAGAATTTGTGAAAATTTCAACTATCTAACTATCACGGTTCATGAGATACATGTCTGGTGTTCTACCCTTTAGGTACGGCACCCTAAAAAGTAATTTTAATTTAATGCTATAACTGCAGCGCAAAACCTGGGTCACAAGTTGCTCAAAAGTTCGTTTACTCTTCTCTGTCTCTTTCTCTTTCCCGTTATTAGAACTTAAACATCATTATCTAATCAAAACGTAAACAGCAATGCTAAGACAAACACACTGCCTCCAAACAGTTTACTCATCACATCACAAGTCACTTCACATTATTTCCGTCACCAACTTCTTGCATCCATCGCTTACAATTTAAACTTCCCGTCGCTTTTCCAATTAAAAATACAGGCTTACGACAACAGCTTCTCACACGTAGGTACCGATGGCCCAATTAAATACGGCATTCACCAGAGGGTTAATTAAGAAGAAAATTATCTCCTCAAACAGGAGTCGGGCGTGACATGCGAAAGGGTGTCAAGTGAAGAGGTGGAAGCGAATTTATCCACAACGAGAGCGTTTTCTTTATCCCACAACTTTCACACAACGCCATCTAGTCCCAAACTAAGCAAAGCTTGTGCTATGAGTACTAGACAACTGATAAACATACTTATACATTTCAAAATACATTCATATTATAAATAAATTACACCCAGACACAGAACAAATGACCGTGCTCATCACACTAACATTTGGCCTGGTTGGGAATCGCACCCACGACCTCCGGCATAGCAGTCAGGGCCACTAACCACTAGACCAAAAGGCTAGTTAAAAAAAGTTTTGCACCAGTATGGCTAACTAGTTGCTACCTGTGGCTTTGGCTGCGATTAGTAACAAATGATCCCAAGGAAACTTGTTCCTCTATCCTATAATTTAATAGGTATTTTAATAGGTATTGTACCTATGAAATTGTTGTTTTTTAAAACGGGTTGAACTTTGGATTGACTTGGAATTATAAGTTCAAATAAACTTTATATTAAAGGTACGTTATTCTTTTTTTGAAATTAGGTATTTAATTGGTTTCTTTGTGTTTTGTATTTTCTGTAATATCGCAGTAGGTACTTATAACCATGAAAGCTAATAAAAAAACGTTTTTTCATATTAAGAGTTCCAACATAGAAACTATGCATTTGAAAGGGCAAGCAATGTCACTGATAACCTAAGATTTTGTTCTAACAAAAGAACTCTGTGTTCTCGGTTTAATAGCTTTTGTTTTGGAAATTTCGTCTTGTAGGCGCCCTGAGAAGAAAAGTTATTCGTGAGATATCATTTCCCACGTGAAAGTGATTGAAACAAAAATAGACATCCCATTCATTAGCAGTTTTAAGTCCGTATACATCATTAATATTGCATACCGCTTGAGACACATTGTTTCCACGGTAGAACTCATATTACAAAATAATGCGAGTTTTCTTAGATTTCATATAAAAGGAAAAGTTAATTGATAAATGTTCGCGTAAAAAAAAACGGTTTATGCTTGGCCGCACTGTTCATGTTCAGGATATGTTTATAAAAGGTAATATTTGGTAGTATAATCGGATACCGCTGATACAAAGAAACTTACACAATAAGTTTTAGATTCTTTTCCACTTGCTGGACAGGATCCAAATACTATTTGGCAATCCAGTGTTAAAAAAACTGGTCAAGTGCTAGTCAGACTCGCGCACTGAGGGTTCCGTACAAACTTACATAAGAAAACAGTTCAATTTCCGAATTGAGTTACGAAGATTTTTCCGAATCGCAAAAAAAGATTTTTTTATTTCACAAACAGACAAATTTACAGTTTTCAGATTTTTTCCTATACTTGTGTTATAAGACCTTGTTTCATGCCAAATTTCAGGATTCTAGATCAACGGGAAGTACCCCATGAATTTTGATTCCCTTGCGAGTGTCAAAATACACGTTTTTTACGACATAAACGGCCGTATCTTTTTTTTCCGTTAACCAGATGTTTGATTTTTTCACAGCTTCAAGGGACCGTAGACTTGAGTCTATGGTTTTAATTTCAACTTGATACCTCCACGCATTCTCGAGATGAAGGATCTTGACAGACAGACAGACGGACGGACAACAAAATGGGTAAAATGGGTGGTATAAGGGTTTCATTTTTTCCTTTTGAAGTACGGAACCCTAAAAAGATTCCTAAGAAGTTGAACATTGCTTTTTGATCATACTCAGAGAATAAACCGATCACTCCAAACATCCCAAGTAGCACAAAAAGCTGTATAAGACCTGTATAAAAGTTCAGGTGTGCACTCTAAGCTGTATGGTAAGCTGTATATATCAGTGTACAATGGAATATTAACTCTAAAGATACTTACTTACAATTATCTTGACTGTTGGTCTAGTGGTCAGTGGCCATGATTGCTATGCCGGAGGTCGTGGCTTCGATTCCCACTCAAAACAAATGTCTGTGTGATGAGCACGATCATTTGTTCTGTGTCTGTGTGTAATTTATCTATGATATTTATGTATTTAGAAATATATAAGTATGTTTATCAGTTTTCTAGTACTCATAGCACAAGCTCTGCTTAGTTTGGGACTTGATAGATAGTTGAGAAATATTATAATATATCTTATACAGCAAATTGCTGTAAATTGGTGTTTTAAGATAGAATTACATAAGAATAAAACTTAAAATACTTTTTATTTTTACAAGACTCGCAATGACCAATCAAACTAGGTCAAAAACATTTGCCATTTTTTTATAATCCGCTTTGAGTTCCTAACTTACGTCACATTATAAACTGAACGACCGCTTGAAGCTGAAATACGGCTGAAATTCCAACAGAAATGCCTACTCTCACTGAATATAGCTAATGAGACGAATATTAAAGGAATTGATGGTGCGACAAGCATTTTGTTTTTTCTCCCTGTATTTTGATAAGAAACGAGATTCCAAATGAGATCAATTTGTTCAGAAGCAGACTATTTTGTAGTGGTAATGTTTTGTGATATTGTGTTGCGAATTGGCTACAATAGAAATGGAATTGTAAGTCAAGGTGAAATAGAGTTCGGTCTGAATTGATGCAATTGAAATGTTAAGTGAGTACAAGATTATTTTTAACCGACTTCAAACAGGAGGAGGTTCTATGTTTAGCTGAATGTATGTTTATTTTATTTTTTTTATTCACCGATTTCTCGGTCTTTTTATTGAAAGGTTATGCTTCCAAGTTGGTCCCATAGAAATCAAATGAATGATCTTATCATGAACTTCGAAGATATGGAACAGAACTCCTCATAGGATCACAGCAGAACTGTCGTAACAAGTAAAATTGCTTTATTTATATGTGTAGTCGATGACTGACTGAAATAATATATCGAACTGATTTGATGTTGAAGCCTGTGGTTAGGCACCGGAACTCTGTAATAAATTAATTTATTCTAACCGTGTTTGGTATTATTAGAATTGTCATGAGATGCACTCTGGCTATAAGGTATTTAAGTTTGGCTTAGGGGTACTTTTTAGTGGTGGTACCATAACTAAAGTTATTTTTAATTTCGGAAGTTGGTGTTAAATAAAGAAGGGACAAAACTATTATAGAAACACCAACTTCCGAAATTAAAGTTATTTTGCACTTTTCAGTGTATTTTTTTTTGTAAAAAGTTTTTTATTTGCTTCAATTTATCTAGTTTTTTTTACTGCCATATTTAAATTTAGGTAAACTATTTAAAAAAGTATAAAATAAATAATCTTCAATATATATTTGGCATGTCCAATAACCAAAAACTAGAAGACATGCCATGTGACATCCACCAATACACACTGGGCCTGCGTGATGGATTACGGCCCATTCCCTCTCTTGGAGAGGAAGACTGAGTCCCAGCAGTGGAATCATTATAAGACTGATTATGCTTATGCTTAAATAATATAAAATTGGAAGAAATCTACTGATTAAAATGGATATATATATTTCTTGGTAGCTTGTTAAATTTTATTTATTGATTGGCTCGATCTTGGCTGCCATTTTATTATTTATTTATTTATTAAATTCTTTATGCACAAACGTACAGCGGCGGACTTAATGCCTTAGGCATTTTCTACCAGTCAACCTTAGGGTGATGCAGAGATAAATAGTGTTAGGTGCAATAAAAGAGAGAGAAAAGGCGAATAGGTACAAGAAAATATATACTAATAAACCATAAATATCATACAATTATACAATACATACACAAAATAATAAACTATCCACATATATATCTACACTAATAAAGATAAAAATCTAAACCAAAGAACCTCTAACCTCTGTATCTAGATCTAATATAGATATTTTACCTAATGGTAAGCCATAATATCATCGATGATGAAGTACGCTTGCTAATAAGTAACCTATGCGATTTTGCGCATAATTCCTGGTGGATATTACGAAGCAAAATTGATGTAGTTTTGTATTTCAATTGTCTACGTAAAATTAACCTATCCATTCTTTAATTGAAAAGCCCTTTCTTTACGAGGAAAGTCATCAAATTACTCCTCGCGCTCCAGGTTGGGCGAGAGGGAGTGTCAGACTTTTACTTACTTAATACTCAACTGTTCCTTCAGTTGCTCTTTGTGTTCCAGCGTCACGGCAACTATTTCAAATCATCCCGCTACCCTGGTAGGCATTGGCCCTAGGGGGCCAGTTAATATTGGCCCTAGGGGGGCCAGTGAATATTGGCCCTAGGGGGGCCAGTGAATATTGACCCTAGGGGGCCAGTAAATATTGGCCCTAGGGGGGCACGTGAAAATTGGCCCTAGGGGGGCCAGTGAATATTGCTGATAAATTCAAGATCCATCTAAAGCTCATAATTTCAGTCGAAAGACGCCCACTGTTGGACATAGGCCTCCCCCAAGTGTCACCATAAAGAGCAGTCTTGTGCGTCTCGCATCCATCGAATTCTCGAGACCCTTACCAGTTCATCGGGAGGCCTATCAACGCTGTGTCTTCCAATACGCAGTCACCACTTCAGAACCTTATGGCCACATCAACCATGTGTTCTGCGAGTATAGCTCACACCATAACTTCCAAAAAAACGACTCAATTCACCTCAGATAAGTTAGCGAATTTGTGAGTCAGTTTTTAGGGAATACTTTAGTAATTAAGTTTATTTTCTTTCCAAAGCAAAAAAAGCCACAGGCAGTTTCAAGACACAATACAGATGCCAAAAAAAGCAATTCAATTATACAAAGTAAGTAAAAACAACATCGTACAAAATGTTGCCATGCAAATCTGGGAAATAGGGAAGAAAAGTAAATCAAGTGCCACACTCCGGCTGTTATTAAAACCATAAGGAAAATGAATTATGTAGCCAAAGTAGCTAACAGATTAGCCGTTTTGATTGTTTTTCTTGTTTCGATTTACAAGTTAATTAAATACTTTACGAGAACAAATTGAATGACATTGATATAGATTAAGGTAATGAGTTTTGTTTGAGAGGGGAAGTGGAAAATTTTGAGTTTATTATAAAAGGTTTTTCTATAACATCACAGTAGAGAGAGAAGTGTTTTTCTTAACGTTGACCAGTGCCTGTGGCTTCGCACACGTGATAATAGAAAATTATCAAGGAACAAGCATACTCCCGGGTTACAAAGTATCGTATGTGCTGTTCTAGGACATGATCAACCAATATACCAAGTTTTACTTGGTATACTGGTTGATCATCCGAAATCCGTTCAGCTGTTCGACCGTGAACAAGTAACAAAACATACACACACATAATCACAAACTTTCAGCATTATAATATCAGTGAAGTAGGCTCGTGCTTGACCACTTTATCACCTGACTATCTTTTACCCGCGGCTTGGCTCGCGTATATAAAATATAGCCTATGTCACTGAGGAATAAAGCAGCTTTCTATCGGTGAAAAAATTTTAGCAATCGGACCGATACTTTCAGAGTACCTCCTACAAACAAAAAAACAAAATTTACCTCTTTATAACATTAGTGTAGATAGTAAGCCATGATGGAGCACGCTTGCCAATAAGTAACCTACTCACTCTTTACTTAAATACCCCTAGGTTGTAGCTATCGGCAGGCAGTCACCCATCTACGGACCAACTTCAGCAAGCGTTGCTTTACCTTCTCATTATCTAACTATTGATTATACTAAACTGCAAAACGAAGCTAATAAATGGAGCATTGGAGATGATCATAGTACAACGATAATGGACCGTCAGCCGTCTAGATGATGACTTTATGTTGGAGCCATTAAAATGGCGACAATTATATTATTATAACCAGTGTTAGTGTCTTGACTTGGACTTGAATAAAAGACAGTGGACTGTAAAACTGACAAACATATTATATCCGGAGGGATGTGTCAGGCTCAGATTACTAAACAACAAGAAATAGAATACAATATAGAATTGTATTTACAAGTAAAAATTTAAACGTGACCTATAGTGGTTTAGTGATCATTTACAACCTACAAAAACTACTGGAGAAGTCCAAACTTAAAATTAAAATTCCATTTTATATTTTATATAGGCCTTCATTGACACTTATAAAATGTCAGAAGCTTGTGCACGGCAAGAACCGGCAAGAAACTTCATGGTTACATTGGTTACTCTTTAAAAAAAAAATTGATTTTACAATGTTAATAGGTTTCGCGCGAACTTTTGCGGTACGGTGACTTGTTTCAAAGTCATTTGCAGTTAAAGTGGCGACTTCGCGCCGCGGTTAATTCACATAAACCGTAACCAATCGCTTCGTTATCGCATTTGCGTTAAATACGACGCTACCTCAATGAAACTTACTCAAAATAAAATCTTTTACGCTCTACCCAGCCTATCGTCACAAACCAACACACAGCTATAAATTTCCCTCAAAATAGGCAATAAAACTTAATTCTGCCCAAAGCCGTTATTACAGTATTAAACGTAAATTAATAGCCAACTTTATGGCCACACCACACGCTACTCTACTGGGAGATTCGCTGGTCAGCAATTCTTGGAGATGTCCTCATTAATGAGCTCTTCAATACACCTTAAGAGAGCTATCATTGGCATTAATATCGGATAGTGTGTGATACGGATGTTTTGAGTGGCCAACTTATTGGGTGACATGCTCGATTGCTGGGGTTGTGGGCTTCTTTGGACCGTGTGGGTCCCAACTTCCACTTACAAGATTTTTTTAGTAGTATTTTGGGACTACAAATAAAATAAATACAGACTTTTTTGTAACTGTACTTTTATGCCTTTTTCCTTGTGGTCCCAAACTACTACTCAATCAAAATAATTATTTTTATAGGTGGAATTTGCCGACTTTGGACCACGGTCCCGGTCTAAAGAGCCCAACGACCCGACTGGTCTTAATAAAAAATCACGTTTATAATTTCCGTTTTTGGGCTAAAGTAGCACAAAGTTCATGCCCTGAACCTACGACGGGATCGCGGCAGAACACGAAGGAAATGGTGAGACGAACTAGACTTTCGCCAGAACTGGACAGAGAGATGGTAGAAGTGGAGGAATGCCTTTGTCCAGGAAAGGGCCAAAACAGGTAAACAAAATAAAAAATAATAATCTAATGAATTGTTCTGTTCTGAGTGGAGTGAGAGTTAATGTCAAACTTATACTGACATACTGATATTTGTTATTCAATACCGATTTGTAACAAACTTGGAACACGGTTGGTTCATGTCCTGGAGTTGGAGATTTTTTTTTTATCAACTGTCTACTAAATAGCGTATATTATACATATTTTTATACTTCGCTAGATAAGAACACAGATTTTGATATGTTTGGGTAAGAATGTCTTCCATTCTTCCCCAAACATATCAAAATCTGAATCGATACTGTCAGAATGTATGAAATTCTGTGAGATGAATGTACTCGTATGACTGTGTATAATATTTATTAAATAGATACCAATACCCCTAAAAGTCCTGCGCGACGTGTGACTTGTCTGTTTGAATTTTTGTTTTATATTTTATTGTTTCGTCTTTTTTGTATAGTCTGTGTTTAAATGGTGTAATTGGCTTCGGTCGTTCTGTTTAAATTAAATAAATAATGAATAAATAGCCCGAGGATCGAGAGGGAATGTAAAAGTCTGACATTCTCTCTCGCTCCTCGGGCTATAAAGTAGACACTTGACTGACTAAGAGTTGAGCTACATTTGGATGCAAGGAATCACACTATTTTATGCTTCAATTTTTTTTTCTATCACTTAGAACCGTCATTTACTAGAGCGAGAAAAAGAGCGAGTTGCCGACCGCCTCATCGATTCTGCCGCGATCGATTAAGTACCATACCATTTAGCTGCCAGTTGCTACTTTAATATCTATATTTAGTTTTTATTTTTACATTGTTCTCACATGATAGCGACAAGAAACATGTAACAGAGATATTTGTAATTGCAAAACATGATTGAAAAGAGTGTCCATGGAGTTTCTTGCACATTCTTCTCCATAGAGATCTACGCTTTGGAATGTGCAATTAGCATCATTTTTTCTGACTGACTGACTTCTTGACATTTCAAAAGTGCCTGTAAATGGTTTATTTGAAATAAATGCTTTTGAATCTTTGAATCTCTTTGAATCGATAAGGCCAGATGTACAACAGCCCCCCTAGCCAATTTACGATCGTTTCGTTCGCGTCAAACGCCTCGAGTAGGCCACGCCTCCGATTCCTTTGTTCTGAGGTCATTTCAACGCTCAGTCACGTGGTCAGAACAAAGGAATCGGAGGCGTGGCCTACTCGAGGCGTTCGACGCAAACCAAACTATCGTAACTTGGCTAGGGGGGCAGATGCTCAACCCTAAAATCTACCTGCGTTCCTTCAGTTACGCTTTACGGGCGACGGTGACACTTTCAAATAATCCTGCAGCCCTATAACCCAAGATTTTGGAATAATTTTCGTCTTTCAAGTTTCCTCCTGTATGTGTCCATACCTTTGTCAAAAGCTAGTGATGAATAAATACTCCTACTCGTACGTTTCTAATTTCATGAACTATGTATGAATACCGCAAGTATTTCATCGCAGCTTTATGAATATTTAATACTCGACATTTGCTATTTTGCCAGAGGTCCTATTATTTTTAAATTATTATATTCTTACTAAATATTATCAAGTTTTCTTCCTCCTACTCGTAAAACGACGAACAGGTATAATGTTAAAGTTAATAACGTTTTTAAAGCTTAATGTTGAGTGTTTTACACGTGGTGGTGAAACAACTAGATGCCAATGTATACACTTCTATAATAAACTTCCTAGTCATATTCAACAACTAAGCCTTAATAAATTCAAATTATTTGTAAAGCGAAAACTTTGCCAAAAGGTTTTTTACACTATAAAGGACTATGTTGAGGACCAAAAGGCTTGGGATTGACCTGCTCCTGCTCCTGTTGACTGCAACTGTTGTCTTATTATTATAATTTTTTCTTTTGTTTTTATTTTTAATTGTGCTTTTTATAATTTATTACAATTCGATATTGTAGATTATTTTTATTTTGCAATTTGCCTATTTTTTTTTTTCTATTAATTTTTGACAAAAATGTTTACTTTGCTAAAGTATTACATTTTGTAAACTATATTTTTACTTTTATTATTGTGAACGTGAGGACTATGTTGATTGTCTTTTTTCCCCTTCAGTAATTTTAATGTATGTCTGGCAATTTGAGTATTTTCTGCGGCCTACCCAAATGTCCTTTCCTTGGTATTGTTCGTCAAGTCGTTGAGCTCCTTAGTAGTCCTGAGTTGAGCTTTACGAATACTGACAAATGCTTGCACTGACTGGACAGGTCCACTCAAATCTGTATGGTTCTTTCTTCAAAAGACCATTTCAGACAAATCTGCATGGTTCTCATGTGATTTGACCATTACATATTTACTGTATGGACTTTAAAAGAGACTTTGACCCCTGAGTTTGTTTCGGTGTTTCTTCTCAGGGTAGCCAGCTAGGAAACACCGGCCTCATCTAGTTTAAAAATGACGAAAAAAAAAAATTGACGTGTAAAAGTGTTTTTTAAACCTTTAAACAAAATAAATATCATTTATCATTTATCATTTAACTATACTCAGCGGACTATCAGCGCACTGCGGGGCCAATATCTTAACAGCAAACTAATTTCAGAGATGTCAGCAAAATGGACGGGGCTTAGTGGGGCCGATGCCTGCTAGGGCTGAGGGAATGTTCGAGAAAGTTGCCGAGGCCCTATAATACAAAGGCCAATTTAGCTTGTGGTGAGAAATAAACGTAATTTATTTATTTATATTAAAATATGAATATAAAAATTAAAAACTAATAACCTAAAGAAGGTAACGGTCTCATAACGGTGAAGGAAAACATCGTGAGGAAACCGGCATGTCCGAGAACCAAAAATTCGAAGACATGTGACATCCACCAACCCGCACTGGGCCCGCGTGGTGGATTACAGCCCATTCCCTCTCCTAGAGAGGAGGCCTGAGTCCCAGCAGTGGGAACATTATAAGGCCGACTATGCTATGCTATGCTATGCTAACCTAAAGAATAAATTAAAATCTTATTATCATTATTAAATGTAATTAAAATAATATTATAATATACTACATTATCATCTAAACTAATATTATAAAGAAGTAGTTTGCTTTTTTTTTGTTTGTAGAAGGTAATCTCTGAAAGTACTGGCCAATTGCAAAAGTTTTTTCACCGATAGAAAGCTGCTTTATTCCTGAGTGACATAGGCTATATTTTATGTACGCGGGTGTAGCCGCGGTACAGGCTAGTAATACTAGGCATGCCTTTTAAGTTCTGTCGTTTCCATATTTCCCGGCAATTTTGAATTTGGAACTGTTCTATATTCGAATGTGTTTAAATTTTGAATCTCAAAACAGTTGAAAGTATTAGGATTAATGCTATTGTTTAGTCACAGCGTCGATTGGAATCTGTCAGGTTACGTACGAAAATGAATCTTTCTAAAGAAAATGTTCGTGCAATAATTTTCTACTACTTTAGAAGAGGCCTGACACGGCTTCAGTGTTTTGAAGAGCTAACATCTGTGTTTAGTGATGAAGCCCCATGTCTACGGACTGTCGAACGCTGGTATTTAGAATTCCAGCGTGGACATACTAGTGTTAGTGACAAATCTCGCAAAGGACGCCCAAAATCCGCCTTCACTGAAGATAACATCATTGCTGTGAGACAACTAATTCTCGAAGATCGTCATGTGACGTATCGAGAGATAGAGGCTCTATTAGGCGTCTCAGGGAAAACCATTCAGAAGATCTTGCATGAAGCGCTTGGTGTGAGAAAGCTAGTTTGCCGTTGGATACCGCATCTGCTTTGCGACGATCACAAGGCGACCCGCGTCAGATGGTGTAAGTTAACTCTGCAAAGGTTCAACCGCGGAAAGACAAATCACGTCTACGACATCATCAGTGATGACGAATCTTGGATCTATGCCTACGATCTTGATTCCAAACAACAATCTACAATCTGGGTCTTTCAAGACGAGCCAAAGCCGACTAAAGTTGTTCGTTCTCGAAGCGCAGCACTTCAAAGAAGATGGTGGCCACGTTCGTTGGAAAAACCGGCCATGTTGCGACTATTGCATTTGAAGATCGTAGAACGGCTAACGCAAAGAGGTATACCACAGTTTGTTTACCACAAGTCATCGCCGAACTTTGAAAATCTAACTCAAAGCGACGCATCATCCAGCACCACGACAACGCAAGCTCACACAGCGCTCGTCAAACGATTGAGTATTTGAAGCAGGAAAAAGTAGAAATTTTTGACCATCCTCCATACAGTCCTGACCTAAGCCCCAACGATTTCTTTACATTTCCTAAAATTAAGAAAAGTCTTCGTGGTCAAAGGTTCCAGTCCGGTGAAGAAGCAGTCGACGCTTACAAGTCAGCCATTTTGAACACCCCACTTTAGAGTGGAATAAATGTTATAATAACTGGTTTGAGTGAATGGAAAAGTGTATTAAGCTACGTAGTGAATACTTTGAAAAACAATAAAAAGTACTATAAGGTTCTAGTTGTGTTTTTTTCTTCAAACGACAAAACTTAAAAGGCATGCCTCGTATAATAAAATTAACGATATCACAACGCTCTCCAACAACAAAACTCTTCATCCTCAACCGCCGTATGTCCTTGCAAGCTTCCTAAGCGATGCAGGCGAAAATTTTCCGATAAAATTATCATAATGATACCTAGCGAGTACCCTGGGAATGACAGGATAATCTCCCGCACCTGATACGACCCACATAATAGACTAGCTTTTTAGTCTATTTTTTTAGTCTTTGTTAGTCTTTTACAGACTCTCTTTGTTGCTCGTCGATAGATAATTAGATCCGTTCGCGCGCTAGGTAGATATTTTACGTGTCATTTCTGAGGCAATAGACTAGAAAACTGTGATTTTATGCTAAGATTAAAGCTGTTACATTTTAGTTGGTGGTTTCGACATGTTATAGAGTTGATTTTTATGGTCAGGATCCTTACCATGATGTGTGAAAGTGTTAGTTGCGAGCGAGAAAGAGTGTTGGAGATAGACACCCTATATAATCATCATCATCATTTCAACCGAAAGACGCTCACTGTTGGACCTAGGCCTCTCCCAAATGACGCCATAATGACCGGTCCTGTGCGACTCGCATCCATAGGATTCCCGCGACCCTCACCAAGTCATCAGTCCACCTTGTGGGAGGCCTTCCAACGCTGCGTCTTCCGTTACGTGGTCGCCATTCCAGAACCTTTCGTCCCCATCGACCATCTGTTCTGCGAGCAATGTGCCCTCCCACTGCCACTTAAGTTTGGTGATTCTTCGGGCTATGTCTGTAACCTCCTTTCTCCTGCGGATATCTTCACTTCTGACGCGATCACGCAAGGGAACTCCGAGCATAGCCCTTTCCATTGCCCTTTGAGTGACTTTAAGCCTTTTGATGAGGCCCATTGTAAGCGACCACGTTTCGGAGCCATATGTCATCACTGGCTACACCCACTGGTCATAAACTTTCGTCAATATAATAATAATAATAATAAATTCATTTATTTCAGGCTTGGAATACCCATAGTTACAATACAATTACAATACAATATGAAAAATTTAAAATTAATAACAATAACACAAAGTCAGATTCAGTTCAATAGTTAATACGATGTCAGACTTAAATCAATAAATAACAAATGTCAGATTCAGTTCGATAAAAAATGACAAATAAATAAATGGATAACAGATTTCAATTTACAATAACAAAATACTTAGATATCTGATTCGAAAATAGTGGTAACAATATTGTTTTTGTAGTTCATCAGTTTTGCATGAAAGGATGCTCGAAATCTCCTTATTAGAAAGAAAACACGTTTATTTGGCACACAGGTACACACAATGAGATAACAATTATATAGAAACTTAAATACTAATTAACTTAAAAATATTAAATACTTAAACTTAAAAATACATCAACATTGTGTTATATTACAGCATAGAAATCGTCAACTCTGTTCTCGGCAAACATGCCAGACGCGCTACACCGTCAGGGCAGATTGAGCATGGCCCGGAATTCATTAATGTATTGTACACGCAGAGAGCATTGTATAGCTCCATCTCTTTAACATTCTCATGGTATGGCCTCAGCCCCCCTAGCCAAGTTACGATCGTTTCGTTTGCGTCGAACGCCTCGAGTAGGCCATCACATCAACATCATCTCAACGCTCAGTCACGTGGTCAGAACAAAGGAATCGGAGGCGTGGCCTACTCGAGGCGTTCGATGCAAACGAAACGATCGTGACTTGGCTAGGGGGGCAGTATTCATGACATCTTCGATTTCATGATCGCGACTCTATTTACTGTAAAACTGTCATAGTTTTATTATTTTGTTTATTAACAGTGTTTCTTGATAAAATCGAAATCAAATTAAAATGCCATTTATTCAAATTGAACTGACAGCCAGTACTTTTTGAACAACAAAGTTCTATTTGTAGACGATCTCACAAAATGTGTCAAGTCATGAGCGAATAGGTAACTTCTAGGAAAGCATGTTCGCAGCGTTGGAAGACCTCCCACAAGGTGGACCGACGGCCTGGTGAGGATTGCAGGAATCCGATAGATGCGAGACGCACAGGTCCGGTCATTGTTATAAACGAGTCTGTTATCAAAAGAATATTTACTTCCAAATACTTGTGTCATTCCAGCAGTCCGGTAGCCGTCCGAACCGAGCCCGAATCGAGATGTCAACTTAACCTTAGGGGCCCAGCAGGGTCCAAGCCTACTGGGGCCATGTGTTTGCTTCTGAAAGGAAAACCCAGGCTCCTGAAACGTAAGGCAACATGGGAGTGGGTTTTAGTCAGTAAAAATCTGACACGCCATTTTGCTCCACCCTAGAGCGAAAGAAGTCATTGGATGATTTACCACCAAAAAAAAAACTGTCCGACGCCCTTAGAGAAGATGTAGATATTACATGGTACTAACTCTAGTTAATAAGTTATTTATTAAGTTACTAACAACACTGTATGGATCGTTTTGTGTCCGAAATAAAATAAATTCTATTCTATTGTGGCGACACTTGGGGGAGGCCTATGTCCAGATCATCTTTCGGCTGAACTTATGATGACGAAGCATGTTCTAACCTCAACGACGTCATCGTTTACCATCAGGCGATATAATGGCTGTCGAGAGAGACCGCATTTGTACACATAAAAGTTTGTGTAAAACTTTTTTTACTATTTTGGTATACCAAAGTAAAGTTTTTCTATTGTATTCTATATAGGGTGACTGGTAATTAGTGACCGATACTTAAACACGTGATTGTACTCATGATTACAAGCAACTTTCCCAAAGAAACTTTTTTTAATAATAATTTATTTTAGCGTAGCGCGCTCGCGTAAAGTACCAAAATACTAATAGTCTTTGAGTCTTTGGATATTATATTTTACCGAAATATGTAGGTACATTACTTACGTCATCGATAACGTGGGCGTGGGTGCCGCGCCGCTTACAGCTGATTGGGTGAAGACGAGCGCGAAATTCAAAGTTTCAAACAGCTGTTTTGTTATTGTGATCGAACTAATTAGTATAAAAAAAAGTTTATTTGGGAAAGTTGTTTGTAATCATGAGTACAATCACGTGTTAAGTATCGGTCACTAATTACCAGTCACTCTATATGAAAATTAGACTATTTATACTATTTTGTTGCGGTTGTCCCGTCACTATTCGTTTGGTAGATCCATGGGAACTGTGAAATAGTACCCGTGATACCACTGATACACCTTTGTATGGATTTGAGGACCTGGTGCCACGGGTCCGAATTCAGTTTCCATGGCACCCCCAGGGGTATCTTCCAGGGGTGCCACGGGTTTGGAATGAGTAAATACGAGCCTATAAACAATAACAAACAGTTGACACTGTCAGAAAAGTTGACCGCAAAAAAAAAAACAACTTAAACAGTATAAAACAAGTCACTTTAAACAGGCTGGATGGATGAATCTAAACCTATCAAGATTCGGATTTGACATTTTTGACATTTGTAGTCAGTAGTTAGAAAGCAGAAAATCTGACACGAGTCTGAGGTGTATGTCTGATAAACGTCATAATGGCGGGACCAACTCTTGTATCCGAATGATTCTACCACGTATATTTAGTACGTTTTAGTACTATTTTGTACCTTTCGTGAAATTTTTGTACCTCACACGGTGTAAACGGAATTTCACGATATTGTTGGTCCCGCCATTATAACGCGTTATAATGGCGGGACCATGCTTGTACGCCAAAACTATAACGAATTTCATCATTCTGATAAAACTAGTATTAAGTACGCGATTTAGTACCTCCGAAAATCAACAATAAGTGACGAAGATATTATTCGTTTCTTTATAAAATCATTTTTTTTATTTTTGACATTTTTACCCAGTTACTAATTTGGTGGTGGAGTCAGGTAGCTGAATCCGGTTTGACTGGAAGCTTTGAAAAAAGGTAGGTAGGCTTTTTTCAAGGTGGGAAAACATTCAATGACTTCTCTCGCTCTAGGGCACAGCAGGAGGATGTGTTAGAATTTTACTGACTAAAACCACCGCCGATCGCCCGTACTATGACACGGCGGTGCTCCGCCCAAGCGGGACACATCTCCACCGTATCCTCCAGGCGGTCTGCATAATGGTGACACCCAGGCGTTTTTCCGCATGAATCAGGTGCAGAAACCTCCTAAACATACCATGTCCGGTGAGGACCTGCATCATGCGGAAGGTAAGGACGCCATAACGTCTCTCCAGCCACTCCTCAAAGAGGGACTTACTGCCATGATTCTGGCGTCCCCCAGAAAGGGATGTAGGCTAGATATTAGATCTAAACTGACACAGTTTTAAACAAAACACTCATACTTTTTAAATACATGAGCTACAAATTATTAATAAGGTTATTAAATAAGCCATATATTTTACCATTAGTCCTAATTATTTATTACTTAGCCCATTAACGTGCCTTAAAACCTGCCTTTATACCTGAAATCTATGCAACATTTTAGTCAGAGTGAACAACAAACTGCGGGCTAAATAACGAGGCATTCTTGAGCCGTCATGACGTAATGTCAGATGCGTCAGCGTCATTAGTTCATTACGCCGCGGTTACGCCCAATGATAGTGCTAAAGGAGAGCGGTTTTTGATGAGCGGAGCGATAAGCGGGTTCGATATTTTGAGTCGCGACTTCACTCCATGATGGGCTCGTTCTTATAGAACGCGTTAATTATGGTTTTTAAAAATTACTTATTTTTGGACTGGTAAAGATTTTTTCATTTGTTATTAAAATGTATTTTTAGTTTTATTAAGCTGTTGATCCCCGCATTAACGCCGGCGTTCCGGCGACATTGTCTTACTATTGTGTCTCTAATTACGCACTCAAAAGGTTATGTTAGGTGAGGTACAAATAAACTTTATTATTTCTTTATTTTATTTCATTATTAAGACCTGCATTGGATTTTGGAACAAGTTGAGAAAAAATCATTATAACTTTCTGCTTCGGTCAAAAGAAGTAAATCCTGTCAACCTTAAATAGTAAAACCGCGTAACAACCATGATCAAAAACTATGTGTTTTTTTGCAATTACATTTATATTTAAAACAATAGGACTAAAAAAACATATTTTCATCATAAATGATAGAATTATCGACTGCCAATAGAGCGTTCAGGCGTTATCTCTCTTTTTCATATTTCATATTGTTACCTTTTTATCAAAAATTATGTTGGATGAAATGACAAGCTTTTAAATCATGTTCACGTTGAGGAAAGACAAGTGGGGAAGGGCCCTCTTAAGAAGGGCGGGCGTCCACGAGCATCTAAGTTTTCCAGCAACTTGTTTCTATCTCTGTCACACTTTCATACAAACCCATAACTTGATGTGAGAAACAAATTATTTGCGAACACCAAAGTTGATAGTGCAATATCTTTTACAAAGTTCAACCTACTAAAGAATAATCGGAAGATTGGATCACTAAAGATAAAAGTTCACAATACGCGTTACATTCCAAAAAAATACCTACCGAAATACCAATACCGCTGTTACCGCTCCAGTTGTAAGAGCACTCAATCAGTCGCCTGTCACCGTGTCCCCTCTCTAACAAGTTAATGGCGTCTGTTCCACTGAGATACGGACGAAACACGCTGCCTACGACACTAGTCTACGTAAGGGCCTATAACCTGTGCCTGGTTTTTATTTTACTGATTTCTTTTAAGGGTTTTTAATGTGGAGGGTTGGATTTGAGTCATTATAGGGTTGATATAATTTTGTACGTGAGAGTGATTTTTATGATTCTTTTTTACCAAAAATCTGACAAATTCTTGCACTGACTGGACACTTGGACAGGTCCACTCAAATTGTGTGGTCTTTTCCTCAAAAGACTATCTCAGACACTAATCTGCATGGTTCTCATATGATTTGACGAATGCATGTGGTGAACATGGACTTTAAAATAGGCTTTGACCTTAGTGTTTGTTTCGGTGTTTCTTCTCAGGGTAGTCAGCTAGGAAACATTGGCCTATTTTATATATTAGTTTAAATTCATCATCATCATCATCATCATTTCAGCCGAAATACGTCCACTATTGGCCATAGGCCTCCCCCAAGTGTCGCCATAATGAACGGTCCCGTGCGTCTCGCATCCATCGGATTCCCGCAACCCTTACCAGGTCATCGGTCCACCTTGTAGGAGGCCTTCCAACGCTACGTCTTCCGGTACGTGGTCGCCATTCCAGAATCTTTTGGCCCCAAAGCCATCCGTTCTGCGAGCAATATGCACTGCCCATTGCCACTTTAGTTTGGCGATTTTTTTTGCTCATTCCTGATTCGATCACCCAAGGAAACTCCGAGCATAGCCCTAGTTTAAATTAACGAAACCTATTTGCAAAATAAATATCATTTATCATTAAATCGTTTGTCCCCTCGAAAAAACGTAGAATTAAATATCGTATAGTACGCTTATATTTTTAAGCATCCCAATTTTCTTTTATTTCTGATTCGCGTTCATTCTCGCATTTGATCACTATCTCACCTGATAGTAAGCGATGATGTGGAAATTTAGGTAGAAGCATTCGCTGTTTTGATTGGGTTTATCTTTAAATCATAATTGCGAAAGTAGATCTGGCGACGAACGGTCATAGCAGAGACGAAGAATATACCACGTGACTGAGCGTTGTGATGACGTCAGAATAAAGGAATCGGAGGCGTGGCCTACTCGAGGCGATCGACGAAAAGAGAATCGAAACGAAAAGGTTGTAACTTGGCTAGGGGGGACTGGAGCGAAAGGAAGCACGAAGCTCAAAATCGAACGGGATGACGGCGCACTGTGGATGCTGTCTGCCCCATCTAGGGGAGACAAGAACTTAAGTAAGTATCCGTTGCGAAATGGGTAAAACGACAATAAACCCATTTTTTTTTTCTTTTTTAGTTTGAATGTAAATCGATATAGATAAAATACACATAAGTTTGTAAATTATCTATTAGCTTATTTTCTGTTGTCATTATTATTGAAAATCTATCGTGTTTTGAATTACCAAACATGTTATAATTAACTATGAAACGCTAAACGAGCGTATGGCGCCGTTGCCACGCGACGCGCGTACTGCGTGGTACGCCACAATTATTGGTGATTAGTATGCTATAACCATATTGCTCTCAATTTAGGATAATGAGACCAATCCTGATAACTCATCCGCTACTAACTAAAACAATGGGTCAGTAGTTTGGTGAATTAACCGTGTGTTGTGAAATAAATTAACAATATCATTACTGAAGTAGTCACTCTCATTAGGGATAAAGGTTTTACTTACAATTGAATATTATATTATACTTGCTTTTGCCCGCGGCTTTGCTCCCGTCAACTGAATACTCTACCCAAATCTACTCTACCTTACTCTGCCCCACTCTACCCTACTCCAATATACTCTACTCTACTCCACCCTACTCTACCCTACTCTACCCTACCCTACCCCACCTACTCTACGCTACTTATCTTACGCTACTTACTTACTTACCTACCCTGCAACCTTCCCTGTATGCTGGCGAACAAAACAAAAAAATATATATATTAAAATTGGTCCAGCCGTTGGGGGTTCATTTTTAGGGTTCCGTAGCCAAATGGCAAAAAACGGAACCCTTATAGATTCGTCATGTCTGTCTGTCTGTCTGTCTGTCTGTCTGTCTGTCTGTCTGTCTGTCTGTCCGTCTGTCCGTCCGTATGTCACAGCCACTTTTTTCCGAAACTATAAGAGCTATACTGTTGAAACTTTGTAAGTAGATGTATTCTGTGAACCGCATTAAGATTTTCATACAAAAATAGAAAAAAAGCAATAAATTTTGGGGGTCCCCATACTTAGAACTGAAACTCAAAATTTTTTTTTTCATCAAACCCATGCATGTGGGGTATCTATGGATAGGTCTTCAAAAATGATACTGAGGTTTCTAATATCATTTTTTTCTAAACTGAATAGTTTGCGCGAGAGACACTTCCAAAGTGGTAAAATGTGTGTCCCCCCCCCTCTAACTTCTAAAATAAGAGAATGATAAAACTAAAAAAAATATATGATGTACATTACTATAAAAACTGCCAACGAAAATTGGTTTGAACGAGATCTGGTCAGTAGTTTTTTTTTAGTACGTCATAAATCGTAAACCGCATTTTACCTTTCATTCAATCAACTCAAATATAAAAAAAAAACATTTAATTTCATAAACATAAACCTTATAATTATGTACATACACCGTGAACCATTATTATGTTACTTGCTGCTACGGAACCCTCCATGGGCGAGTCCGACTCGCACTTGGCCGGTTTTTATTTATATCTAGACATAAATAATATTCGAAGTTCATATTTTACATGTTTTTTTTTTTTTAATATGGAATGATTCGTTCATGTTAAAACCGAAATGTGTCCTTACCATTTCAAATTTCGAACTTTTGAGACATTCTACTTTTTTATGAGTATTTGCATTACACTAAGCTTCTATATTAATTCAACCTTTTTTGAATAAAATCAGATTGAGTTTTCAAACATGTGTCAAAATAAAATGTAATTTAAATCAAATGTACTAAGGAAAATTGATATCAACTTCGAAGCAAATTATCCCCAAAATAACTTTCAACCCCTTGGATGAATTTCAATAAAATACGTAACTTGTCTTCTATTAATTCTGTTGAAGAATGTTCATGCAAAATTTGAAGTAGATTGGACCAAGGAATCACGTTGTCCCATACAAACTTTGCCCCTCTTTTTCACCCCTTAAGGGGTAGCATTCCGAAAAATCCTTTTTTATTGGTTGCCTACACAATACAAAGAATATACTTTCCAAGTTTCAGGTCTTTACGATCAGCGGTTTAGGCTGTGCGTTGATCCGTCAGTCATTTAGGACAAAGCATTTTATATGTATGATTATTAATTAATTTATTGTACACACCAACCACAGTGTAGTCTTTTTTAACCCAAAAGTAGACTGGCAGAGAATGCCTTGTTGGATTACGTCCGTATATGTATCACTACTGGAAATAAGTAAATAAAATTTTATACAATATGATTACAACTAAACTAACAAATAACTTAATTTTTATATGTATTTAATAATGAAGTTATGTACCTATACAACATGTCACAATAATACTTCAAGCTCCGATTTTTATCAGATAGCGGTATTGCCGCATTGTATGGCAATGCTTAATCTCTCACCATCAATGATTGTATCGCTGCTTACCATCAGGTGGGATCGCAGTAAAGCACTGGTTTATATGAATTAAAAAAAAAACGGTAAAAGCCAGCTGCTAAGTCATGCGTGTAAACTAAGGTAATTTTTTTTTTTTTAATTGATATAAACCAGCGCTTGACTGCGATCCCACCTGATGGTAAGCAGTGATGCAATCATTATGTAATATTTAATTAGTAATGGATAAATCTTTAAAATTTTCTTAGAATTTATTTTATTTTCTATGAATAAGACTTTTAGATATTCTCCAAAACCAAAATAATATCGTACCCTTATTGCAAAAACCAACTATCCGCAATTTTTACCCAAATTAAAGTTAAATCCATTCATCATTCATCCATTCGTCTCATCAAGATGAATCTACAGGTAAAACCGGTTATTAGCTACGACACTTATTTACAAAGATAACTTCAGCAAAAACTAAATAACCTACAAATTTGATTGAATATAAGTAATAACATAAATTATAATAATACAAAAATGTTGGTGGTGCATTTAGTTGGTTTTTGCAATAAGGGTACGATACATTCATATCCGTATGTTCCTTTTATCCATAAAGTAACATCTCACCTTTCTCTCACACCTTTTAAACGACGCTGGCATGCACTACGACCACTTAAAATTATGCCCACCCTTAAAGTGAGAACAGAAAGGTATATAAATTGGGGGAGTCAGGCGTTAGCTGCCCACGCATTGAGTATGTGTAGGCGTTTCTTTATGGAGTAAATATAAACGTTACTAGCTCGCATCTTGACGGAAATTCTGTGTTGGGGCTGTTGAATATTTTAGTGGTTTAATTGCAACTGATATGTAAGTACCTAGTATACCTGTTACTTTTATGTAGTTGACTGCAACATTACCACCTAATCAATGTGTTATTTTTATGCATAAGCTTTATGTTGTAGCTCTTTGTCCTCCATATTTTTTTTTTAGGTGGGAAATCATCCATTGACTTCTCACGCTCTTGGGCGGAGCGCGAGGGCGTGTCAGACTTTTACTGACTAAAATCCACTCCTATGTTCCTTCGTTGCCTTGCGTTCTAGGGCCCCGGGAAAAAACTGGGCAAGTGCGAGTCGGACTCGTGCACTGAGGGTTCCGTACAAACTTACCTATGAAAACAGTTCAATTCCCGAATTGAGTTACGAATAATTTTCCGAATCGCAAAAAAAAAAATTTTTTGTGACGTAACGACAAATTTACAGTTTTCCGATTTTTCCCTATACTTGTATTATGAGACCTTGCTTCAAGCCAAATTTCAGGATTCTAGGTCAACGGGAAGTACCCTATGAATTTTGATTCCCTTGAGAGTGTCGAAATACACGTTTTTTGCGACATAAACGGCCGTATCTTTTTTTTCCGTTAACTTAGATGTTTGATTTTTTCACAGTTTTAAGGGACCGCAGATTTGAGTATATGGTTGTAATTTCAACTCGATACCTCCACGCGTTCCCGAGATACAAGGTCTTGACAGACAGACAGACAGACAGACGGACGAACAGCAAAGTGATCCTATAAGGGTTCCGTTTTTTTTCCTTTTGATGTACGGAACCCTATAAAATACATACAGCCGAACATAAAACCTCCTCCTTTTTGAAGTCGGTTAAAAAGCACGTTATTCACAAAAACATTTTGACAGTTGGACAGACACAGAACTTTAATTAAAATTAAACACGTCCTTACAACAAACAAATTTCTATTTGATTAAATACGAGGCACCCTTAATAATAATCATTTTCTAATTAAGGCTGCCACATATGGTGAATATACTAAAATATGTACAGTATCTCAGAACATATTTCAATATATCGCTCGTCGCCAGCCATTTAAATGAAGCAACATAGATGACGAAGATAATTTACAGGGTGGAATTTTGTAACGTCACCTGGAGGGAAAGTATTTACTCTAAATAGGGTTTTTTTTTAGGTGGGAAAATCATCTAATGACAAATCGCGCTCGGGAGATAGTGTCACACTTTTACTGACTAAAAACACTCCTGTTCCTTCGTCCCAGGGCCAGGGGTTTCGTTTTCACACTACCCATGGCCCCAGTAGGCTTCGACCCTGCTGGGCCCCTACGATTTGCTGACATCTCCCTGAGGCGTGCGTGGAACAGTACGCGCCGTCGCGCGTCGACGACTTGGGCTCGGTCCAGACGGTTACCGGACGGTCGGACGGCGAGCCACCCATTGCTCGCTGTCCGCAAACCTGCGCCTACGGTGGCCGGAGATCGGGATTGGAATCCCGGCGGTGGTTAGGGCGTGAGGACCGTTGCCTCACGCGATCGGCCGTCTCCTCTGCTAGCATTACTGCTTCGCAGAAGGAAAATACGGTGATAGAAAATTTTAGTTAAAGGACACATTTCTTTATTTTTTACATTTTAACCGCCTACGTCGGAGAGATCCGACCAACACTCTTGCGGTTATTCCGCAGGCTCGCACATCCACGACCAAATACTCCATCCCGTCAGCTCTGTCACCTATGGGGATTGAAGGGCTCATCATCATCATCATTTCAGCCGATAGACGTCCACTGTTGGACATAGGCCTCCCCCAAGCGTCTCCACAACGACCGATCCTGTGCGTCTACATCCACCGCATTCCCGCGACTCTCACCAGGTCGTCGGTCCACCTTGTGGGAGGCCTTCCAACGCTGCGTTTTCCAGTGCTCTAGAACCTTTCGGCCCCATCGACCATCTGTTCTACGAGCAATGTGCCCTGCCCACTGCCACTTTAGTTTGGCGATTCTTCGGGCTATGTCGGCGACCTAGGTTCTCCTGCGGATATCTTCATTCTTTATGCGATCACGCAAGGAAACTCCGAGCATAGCCCTTTCCATTGCCCTTTAGGTGACTGTAAGCCTTCTGATGAGGCCCATTGTAAGCGACCATGTTTCAGTGTCATATGTCATCACTGGCAACACGCACTGGTCATAGACTTTCGTCTTGAGACACTGTGGTATGTTGGACGAGAAGATACCGCGCAGCTTCCCGAACGCTGCCCAGCCGAGTCAGATTCGACGATTGACCTCTTTCTCAAAGTTAGACCTACCCAACTGGATTGTCTGTCCCAGGTAAACGTAATCATCTACAACTTCGAGATTGAAGGGCTAAACGAGTATAATTGGTCTCTTTTCTTAGTAGGTCAGATCTTAGAATTGATTATTTCATGAAATGGCCAACTAAAACTGACCAGATCGTTTAAACGTTAATTTTTGATGATACGTCAATCCTCATTTGGCCATATCATTGATGTAGGATTTCTATGATAATAAAAGGTCTAAAGGAAGTAGGCCAAACGAGGATTGAAATATCATCAAACTTTAAAGTTTTTAACGATCTGGCCAGTTTTACTTGGCCATATCATGAAGTGTTTAATTTCTATGATCTGGCTATATAGGTCAGCTAAACCACAAGCAATGCACTTCGCTTAACTACACGAGTTTCCTTAGCTTTATGTCACATTTTAGCAAAACTTTCACAACTTAACAGAAGTCTGTGAATTTTTATATCTTCTTAAGTGCTTATGACCTGGTTTCAAAGTATTCTACCTACTTCGGAGTTTGCGTGGTTTTAAGAAAGATAAAAATAAAGATCTTTGTCAGCGGAATTGTCTCTTTTCTTTTTGTTTTCCACTTTGTAATTCTAGCCCTTTTGCGAGAATCTTTATCTTGATTTTGATCTTCATTTGAACAGTAGCTGCTGATAGCAGCTTCGTCTACGTGAAACTAGAAAATTGTCCCAAGGGAAAATAATCCTATGTCTTATTTCAGGATATGGTCTAGAAACTATCGCCTTTACAATAACGAGGTCCATATTTTGTTAGTAACAATATCTTAAAAACTAATGTTAGTAGATTTTAAGGTGTATAGTCCTTTGAACATCTAGCCAGAGTTTAATGGACTCATCGACGGGTGCAAGGTAAAAAAAGTTATCTGCAATTTTGCAATTTTATGATAGTTAGTGAATAATAGCAGTTAAAACTTTATTGAAAAAAATTACTATTATTTCTTCATTTTTGACAATTGAAAGACGATTTGCCTTGCCTTAGAATATGAATTTTTAGTAAGTTACTGCAACTATTACAAAATTGCAGATAACTTTTTTTTACTTTGCACCCGTCGACATACGCGTACTGACGCCTAGACGGCTGTAAGAGTATGTGTGCATTTAATTTCGGCCAGCTGCACCTGGATAGAGTCCCGCTGACCTTTAAATCCATTTTCTTTGCGATATATTGATTGATTTAAATATGCTATGTACATTTTGAAGAACACTTAACAAGCAATTTTTTTGACCATACATTATTTCTAAAGATCAAAGCCGTTTGAAAGGAGTAGACAAAAAAAGTGAAAAAATATCATGTAATTTTTTTTTGGCAAGTGTATTAGTCCTACGAAAAAATCATATGTTGATATTGTTGTACATGAGTTTATATTAAACATATATTTTATTCAAACCTATTGACTTAGCCGTTATCGAGGAGTAGGCTTCAGGAACTCACTGTTTTATGACACTGCTCGGGTGCTAGGGCTTTAACAACAAAATTACACACACTACTAGACTACGACATGAAGCTGCTCCCATCTTAGCAGCATGGGGGACTTCCACCTATCTGCAAAAACACTCAGTGTAGTGTTGATGCTGCTACGAATGCGAGTGAGTAGAGGGGCGTATCTCTTCCTGATTATGGCGGCAACAAAGATTCAAGATTTAAAGATTCAAGTTTCAAAGCATTTTATTTCAAATAAACCATTTACAGGCACTTTTGAAATGTCAAGAAGTAAGTCAGTCAGAAAAAATGATGCTAATTGCACATTCCAAAGCGTAGATCTCTATGGAGAAGAATGTGCAAGAAACTCCATGCACACTCTTTTCAATCATGTTTTGCAATTACAAATATCTCTGTCACATGTTTCTTGTCGCTATCATGTGAGAACAATGTAAATAAAGTAAAAATAAAAACTAAATATAGATATTAAAATAGCAACTGGCAGCTAAGAGATGATCAGTCTCAACTGACAGCGCCCGTTCAACAACAACCTGCGCCTCAGCAAACATCCCTGACGCACTGCAACGCGACTATAGGTACTATATTATAGGCACTATCTATTAGTGTGATCAATGACAATATTACTTCAATATCAATGAGCTCATAATTTCACTAAATAAAAGATCATTCACACTTAATAACTACACTAGTTCAGTACCTCAAAATATCATAAAATTGGCGAAAACTGTAACAACTTTTCCGAGCGTCGCCGCTTTTTCCTAGCCCCTTATCATCAGGCCTTAAAATAACGGCAAGGGCCTCAAAATATGGCCCCTTCCTAAAATATGGCCTAGTCTTAAAATATGACCCGGTCTCAAGCTGTTTGCTCCTCTTAAAGCAAACAAATATGCGACCGAAGATACGTTCGCACGTAAAGGTCCTGCCATTAGGGCCGTCTCATATTTTTGCCAGGAGCTCAATAAGCGGAGGCGCACCCAAGTTTGCCAACCTCTTCTAATTAATTTCTACTCCGTGCCGGTAAAGTGGGAACTTTGTATTTGGTGTGAGTTATGAGAGGATGTGTGCGATTTTAGAAATAAACTAAACAAAAATAAAAAGAAAGAAAAATTCAAGATTTTTATTTCACATAGGCCTACATGGGCACATATAAAACGTCAGAAGCTAGTGCTAGTGCGAAAGGAGTGCCACCGTAGGCGCGGGCTTGCGGACGGCGAGCAATGGGTGGCTCGCCGTCCGACCGTCCGGTAACCGTCCGTACCGAGCCCAAGTCGTCGACTGCGCGTAGTGTTCCACGCGCGTCTCAAGGAGATGTCAGCAAACCGTAGGGGCCCAGCAGGGTCGAAGCCTACTGAGGCCAAGGGTCAGATTCTGAAAGGAAGACTCGTCCCTGGTACGAAAGGCAACGATGGAACAGGAGTGGGTTTTTAGTCAGTAAAAGTCTGACACTATCTCCCGCTCCGTCCAAGAGCGAGGGATGTCATGAGATGATTTCCCACCGAAAAAAAAAAAGTGCGAAAGGAGTGAAAACATGATTTTACTAGTGCTTAAGCTGGCGCATCCAGAAAAAAAAGAACAAATGATGTACCTGTACGTGATGTACCTATTATGTTAATTATTATTTGGCTTACCAAATAATAATTATCATAATGGGTAATTAAATTCTAGTGTGTCTTAACACACTAGAATTTATTAAGTTATGTGTTTCAAATAGTCTAGAAAGATTTAGTCCACCCAACCGATTTTTGTACCAGTTTAATGTGAAACTTTCACATTGCTGAAGTAAAAATATTTTTCAGTTTGCAAGTTTAACTATTTCTCTATCCCATGATTAATATTATATTTTACGTACTTAATAAGCCTAATCTAGGCTTAGAGAATACTTTCTCTATTTTATTCACTCTTAATAACCGCGAAACCACATTTTCATATTTAGTTAATTTTCATTTAAAGAACTAAAAATAATGGTGATACAAAAATCAGTAAACAACAAAAAAATATCATTTTAAGTTCATATAATTAAAATTTAAACTGTAAAATTGTCTCTAGTTTACTTAATTATAATCGCTTCTACATTATTACTTGCACCACAAGTTTATGGGACTTTACACGGGCGATAGTGTAACTTTACTGGGTTCTGAATTGGTGAGATTAATTCTATAACAAAAGCGTTTGATCTGGCCGAGTGGCACTCCTGAGTATGTATGTAAAGCGTTAAGCATTGTGTTTCTTAGACTCTTTGTTCTAAGAAAGGCAAAAGATGGTGTTTACAACTTCGTATGATTGTGGTTTTAAATGGTGACAAAGTTAGAAGACATACGGTGTGGCTGAAACTGGGAACACGTTCATTGTGCGTACTACAGCTATAAGTGGAATTCTCTGCCGAAGTTTTTCTTTTCTGCCCCCCTAGCCAAGTTTCGTTTGCGTCGAACGCCTCGAGTAGGCCACGCCTCCGATTCCTTTGTTCTGACGTTATCTCAACTCTCAGTCACGTGGTCAGAACAAAGGAATCGGAGACGTGGCCTACTCGAGGCGTTCGACGCGACGCAATCGAAACGATCGTAACTTGGCTAGGGGGGCTGATGTGACAACCTGAGGGTCTTTGAGTCAAGAGCGAATATGTTACTTGTAGGCATGACTGTTTCATCGTCAACCACATCATCGCTTACTATATAGATATCCGCAGGAGAACCAAGGTTACCGACTTAGCCCGAAGAATCGTCAAACTTAAGTGGCAATAGGCAGGGCAAATTGCTTGCAGAACAGATGGTTGATAGAGCCGGAGAGGGTCGCTGGAATCCGATGGACGCGAGACGCACAAGACCGTTGTTGTTTGAAGTTCGTTGTGGCGATACTTGGAGGAGACCTATGTCCAACTGTGGACATCTTTCGGCTGAAATGATGATGATGACGATGGTTCCCTTCAAAATGGTTGAGCTGAGTGGGGCTGATGCACGCGTCATGCTTGTGAACGGGTGCCGTCAGTTCAGCCCCCCTAGCCAAGTTGCAAACGATAAACGTGAACGCTTAGTAATCTCCAATAGATTTTCAACTTTATACCTAAGAGCATAAAGTTGAAAATCTATTAAAGACTACTGAGCGTTAGCGACCGGAACGAACGAAAACACTATGTAATCTTCAATAGATTTTCAACTTTATATCCAATAACATAAAGTTGAAAATCTATTAAAGACTACTGAGAGTTTACGTTTATCGTTTGTGACTTGGCTAGGGGGCAGACTGGTCATCTCTTAGCTGCCAGTGGCTTAATTCAATTTCTATTTTTTAATTCGTTTTTTTTTTATTACTTAGCTACATTGTGCTCACATATTAGAAGCGACAAGAAATATGTAACCAAGATTTATGTACTCATAACTCATAATATGATTTAAAAGAATGTCCATGGAGTTTCTTGCACGTTCCTCTCCATAGAGATAGGTATACGCTTTGGAACGTGCAATTTAGCGTCACTTTTATTTTTGACTGACCGACATTTTGGCAATTCAAAAGTGCCTGTAATTGGTCAATTTGAAATAAACGTTTCTGATTTCTGTACTCCGAATATACACTTTCACACTGTTATTTAAACAAAACAAATATTGACCATACCTCTAGTCTACATTTTTATTCCTAACATAAAAATGTGGGACACGCTTTCGAGATTTATTCTGACTCCAGTTATAGAAGGTCTCTACGTGGTCTGAGAAGTTAGGTAGAAACGAAGACAGACAGAAATAAGTCAATATTGAACTGTTGAATTTTAATGTTGATCACATAATTGAAACTGTGAATAGTCTCAGTCCAATAATATTGAGTTTTTAAATGAAATATTGTGCGTCTAGACCGATCCTATCAATATTTATGTCGATTTCAGCTATCTTATATTCTTGAGAAGTTTGTATTGAAATTAATTCCTTTTTGTTTATTTCGAAAAAATAGCATTATTGTGATAGATGACAGTGTTACACAAAGCGAGTAACTAAAAAAAAAATACGGCCGTTTATGTCGCAAAAAGCATGTATTTCCACACTCTCAAGGAAATCAAAATTCATAGGGTACTTCCTGTTGACCCAGAATCTTGATATTTGCCATAAAGCAAGATCTTATAGCACAATTAAAGGAATAAATCTGAAAACAGTAAATTTGTTGTTACGTCACCTTTTTTTGCGATTCGGAAAAAAACTTCCGAGACTCCATTTGGGAATTGAATTATTTACATCTAATAGGTAAGTTTGTACGGAACCCTCAGTGCGCGAGTCCGACTCGCACTTGCCCAGTTTTTTTTTGAAGTTACGCATTCTGGTAATGATGCTGACGCTATAATAACACACTTATATTATACCTAAAGGAAAAAGTTGGTGTGTATGTTTCTTAGGTACTTCTTTACGTTCGAAAGGCTGAACGGTTTTGGATGAAATTTGGCACACGGTTGGACCATAACCTGGGATAGCACATTTTATTCAAGGAGTATGTTCGCTTAGAATATTTTTCTACTGTGACGCGAGCAAAGCCAGCGGTAGCAGCTAATATTTTATATTACTGGCATGGCAAGCGCCAACAGAAGTTTACTTGAACGCAATGGAGTAAATGTGAAAATTAACACTAGTTAAAGCCAATTTCGCAGAATTATTCGAAAAACTCACAGCGGCCCTGTCCCCCTAGCCAAGTTACAACCGTTTCGTTTCGATTCTCTTTTCGTCGATTGCCTCGAGTAGGCCACGTTTCCGATTCCTTTATTCTGACGTCATCTCAACGCTCAGTCACGTGGTCAGAACAACGGAATAAGATGCGTGGCCGACTCGAGGCGATCAACGAACAGAGAATTGAAACGAAACGGTTGTAACTTGGCTAGGGGGGCTAGAAAGCAAAGGGCAACTGAAGGAACACGGGTGGGGTTTAGGCAGTACACGTCTGACACACCCTTTTGCTCCTCTCAGAACGTTAAAGAGAGCTAGTCATTTTTATAAAAGTTTTATTTTAAGTACTTTTACAAAGAAATACATAAAATAAACTTTTGAATACTTAGTAATAGGTACTAATTTTTTAAAAAGATTGGCTTAATTAGGTACCTAATTATATAAATACTAGTTTAATTTACACATGTTTATATTGACCTATTAATGGTGTATTCGTACTGCCATTACAACTTGTAGCGACTTGCCTGAGCTAGGTTAACAAAAACCTGTGTTTCAGGTCATCACTAGACTAAGATTTGATGTTTTCCCACCACACACAGTTCACACACACACACACACACACACACAGTTTTCACACACACACACAGTTTTTGATGCCAAAGGTTCGGAAACTACTATCACACACGCCAGTCGTTTACCAAAATAATTATTATTCTTACACTTAATTAAAGTCAAAATGAACCGCAGAAAACTCCGTAGGTACTATAATTTACTGTGGGTAACTTTTGGGACATTTTAGAATAAGTTTCTTTCAAAGTTTAAAGCCTTTTAAGTAATGAAAAGCTTTTCTTGTATCAGTTGACATTGAAAGTATCGTTGAAGGGAAAAAAGTTTTCCCCGACTCGCACAGGACGAAAAAATTAAATGAACTTTTTAGTAATCATAAACATAAATTAACTATAACAAAATAATAACATAAAAAAACAGGGCAAGTGCGAGTCGGACTCGCGCACTGGGGGTTCCGTACAAACTTGAAATGAAAATTGCGGTGATTTATGACGTTATTAAAAAAAAACTACTTAATAGATCTCGTTCAAACCAATTTTCGGTGGAAGTTTGTATGGTAATGTACATCATGTATTTTTTTTAGTTTTATCATTCTCTTATTTTAGAAGTTACAGGGGGGGGACACATTTTACCACTTTGGAAGTGTCAGTCGCGCAAACTATTCAGTTTAGAAAAATATAATATTAGAAACCTCAATATCATTTTTGAAGACCTATCTATAGATACCCTACACGTACGGGTGTGATGAAAAAAAAAATGTTGAGTTTCAGTTCTAAGTATGGGGAACCCCCAAAATTTATTGTTTTTTTTTCTATTTTTGTGTGAAAATCTTAAAGCGGTTCACAGAATACATCTACTAACCAAGTTTCAACAGTATAGTTCTTATAGTTTCGGAAAAAAGTGGCTGTGACATACGGACGGACAGACATGACAAATCTATAAGGGTTCCGTTTTTTGCCATTTGGCTACGGAACCCTAAAAAGACCTGTCTGCTTCCGAAAAGGCTTCTATCTCAGTATATGCTGTGATATTTAAAAAAAACGTTGCACTCAAATAAAGAGACCGAGGGGATTTAAAATTTTTCTCCTAATGATCATAATAAAAGAATATTTTTACTTGCATGTAAATTGGTCCATTTTGCAGTGGCTTACTAATAAACCTTTTTTCTTCATCTTTTTCTTTTTTTTTAAACACTAAGGCCATGGGGTTACTAGGGCCATGGGTAGTGTGAAAACGAAACCCGGGGCCCTAGGACGAAGGCAACGAAGGAACAGGTGTGGGTTTTTAGTCAGTAAAAGTCTGACACTATCTCCTCCACCCAAGACCGGGATTTGTCATTAGATGATTTTCTCACCTAAAAAAAAAGGCCATGGGGTCCGAGCGCTCATCGAGTTGTTCGGAATATCAGCAAACAGCTGGTCGACTCTTCGCGTGACCAGAGGGCTAGGCTTTTCTTCGGTCAACGAATCAGTATTGCCATCCAGCGTGCTAATGCTGCCAGCGCTCTGATCACTTTTCCCATTGACATCGATGTGGACGAATGTTTTGATGCCCTAGAGTTCTTTTTCTACCCGTTTGTACATATTATTATTTACAGTTTGTTTTAATTTATAATAACCTCTTAAGTTATAATTAGTTAAGATGTATATATAAATATTAATAAAATTATTTACAAAAAAAATGCGTTTTTCTTCATTGTATAAAAAATAAAAACTTTTTAGAAAAAAAAAATAACCGACTTCACTAAAAAAAACACTAAAAGGATCAAAATAACTTTAATTTCGGATGTCGGTGTTTCTCGGTATTGTTTGTTTCTTATTTAACACCGACTTCCGAAATTAAAGTTATTTTGATCCTTTTAGTGTTTTTTTTAGTGAAGTCGGTTATTTTTTTTTTCTAAAAAGTTTTTATTTCACACTTTTTAGTTGCGATACACTTATAAACAGAGTGCCTATTTCTAAGGACAATTCCAATTAACCCAAATACTGCTAGGTTACATTGTTTTATTATAAAGTTGCTGTGCCTACCTTCCTCCTTCCGGCTCCATCAACAGATCATTTCGATAGTACCTTATAGCCAAAGAGCATCTCACGACAATTCTAATAAGCCCAAACACGGCTAGGATACATTGATTAATTACGGAGTTCCTGTGCCTACCTTCCGGCTCCATCATCAGATCAGTTCGATAGTACCTTATAGCCAAAGTGCATCTCATGACAATTCTAATGAGTCCAAACACGGCTAGGTTACATTGATTAATTACGGAGTTCCAGTGCCTACCTTCCGGCTCCATCATCATCATCAGATCACTTCGATGATACCATTTTCAACGTAACTATTCAGAATCATTCATTTATTTGTATTGTCATAGTCGCTTAACTATATCTTCAATGTGATATCTATTTGAGTATGAAGTTCCGTTGACCATTTCTGGTCTTCTTCATCAGTTCCACTTCATCAAATGTTACTTTTTGACTGTAAATGCTTAAGTTCTTGATGAAAATACTAAAATTACCATAGGGTTGCCTATAATTTTTGAGGAGTTCCCTCGATTCCTCATGGATTCCATCATCAGAACTGGATTTTGAAAAAAATGGGACCAATCTGGAAGCATATCCTATAAAGGGAAAAAAAAATTTTGCAAATCGGTCCATAAACGACGGAGTTCTGAGGTAACACACATAAAAAAAAAAAAAAAAAAAAAAAAAAAAAATGATGATAAAAAAAAAAAAAAAAAAAAAAATACAACCGAATTGATAACCTCCTCCTTTTTTTGAAGTCGGTTAAAAATATAATGCAGACAGTGATTTGACAATTCATGTTCAAAAGCAAACTTAACTCAACAAAGAGTTTTTTTCCCAGTACATCATTGAGTGACAGAGATCACATTCGAGGATAGGATCCAGCGTACAAGATAAACCTACACATAAATAAGTTTAAAATAAAAATATAAGTACCTACATACTAATAAATACCAATATACTAATATTATGTCAGTTAAGAGAGGAAGTAACCCCCTAGCCAAGTTAGAACCGTTTCGTTTCGATTCTCTTTTCGTTGATCACCTCGAGTCGGCCACGCCTCCTATTTCTTTATTCTGACCATGTGACTGAGCGTTGAGATGACGGCTAGGGGGGCTACTCTTCGTCATCATCATTATTTCAAGAGAAAGGTCATCCACTGCTGGACTTAGACCCCTTTCAAGCTCATCAAAACGATCTTTGTGACTTGATAAGTTACTATTGAATGAAAATGAGTCACTAAATGAAATAAAAAACTGCAAGTGCGAGTCGGACTCGCGCCTTGAGGGTTCCGTACAAACTTACCTATGTAAAAAGTTCAATTCCGGAGTCTCGGAAGTTTTTCCGAATCGCAAAAAAAAGGTGACGTAATAACAAATTTACAGTTTTCAGATTTATTCCTATACTTACTTGTGCTATAAGACCTTGCTTTATGTCACATTTCAGGATTCTGGGTCAACGGGAAATACCCTACAAATTTTGATTCCTTTGAGAGTTGAAATGTACGTTTTTTGCGACATAAACGGCCGTATCTTTTTTTCCGTTGACTTAGAAGTTTGATATTTTCACAGCTTCAAGGAACCGCAGACCTGAGTATATAGTTTTAATTTAAACTCGATACCTCCACGCGTTCCCGAGATAAAGAGTCTTGACAGACAGACAGACGGACGGACAACAAAGTGATCCTATAAGGGTTCCGTTTTTTCCTTTTGAGGTACGGAACCCTCAAAACTGGCCAAGTGGGGCTTCTTCAATCCATCTCAAACACAGTGACATTGAGTTCTTTTTCACAGGGTAGGCGTCACCAGCTTTGCAGCCCATTCTGCATAGCCACCTGCATCTTCCAGGATTTATCTGAAGCTATTGGTAGAGCTGTTCAGGTTGCAAAATACTTTTCAGACATCATTTCATTGGAGTTTATCGACACTAAAATAAATAGAAGAATAAAAATAAATCCTGCAAAAATAAGTTCAAAACCAAAAAGAGAGCTTATCAGTAACCAAAACATTCGTTTAGCAGCCCATAAACCTGATTACCCACGATTAACCCATATCAATTAACAAACGCAAGTAAACACGTTTGTGGTTTGCGTTAAACTTAACCAGTTAATGTCACATGAAAATGAAGCTAACGTTAACTTGTGCGCAATTACCGCTGTGCCTAAAGTAAATTCGTACATATATTAGGAGAACGATAATGTTAATAATTGGACCCTTTTCAAGAGCTGTCCGCGAGACAGTTTAAATTGTAGTTGGCAATTGTTTAATTCAAATTAAATGGCACAATGTAGCTATATTTTACAACGCGATGTGCCTTGTAGGTATATGGAATAATGATCATAAGTGCATGGTGGAAGTTCCGGCGGGATCTCATGGCAATATGGCAACGGCGACTGTCGCAACGGACATCCTCACGCTCCAGCCGCTGGGATCCTGACCCCAATTTCCAGCCACCATATGCGTGGGCTTGCGGACAACGAGCAATGGGTAACTCGCCGTCCGGCCTTCCGGTAACCGTCCGGACCCGGGACCGAGCCCGAGTCCTCGACAGCACATAGAGTTCCATGCGTGCCTCAAAAAGATGGCAGCCCAGTAGGGTCGAAGCCTACAGCGGTCATCGGTTGACTTGCGAAAGGGAAAACCGAGGTCCTGGAACGTATGGAAAAGAAGGAACATAGGTGTGGATTTAGTCAGTAAATGACATTCTGACAAGCCGTATCGCTTTGCGCTAGAGAGGGAAAAGTTACTGGATGATTAGCCAACCTTAAAAAAGAAAATTGATCAAATAGACTAGATTAGCATTTGCCAAAATACCAAGGGAACTTATCATACTGCGGCCGTATGACATTCACGAATGGCAACGCTGATGCTTTATACAAAGAACGAGCCAGCCCTCTGGTCACGCAGTGTTGAAAAAGAAACACGCACTCGGACCCCATGACTTAAGCATTTCGACCCCAAATGGCTCAAAACTGTAATTAATAATAATAATATGATTTGCTAGAGAAAGAAACAACTGCTTTATATTTCCTTTTCGGGGATGCAACTCGACATACATTTTCACTGTTTTTCATACAACCGCTCTTACGCGATTATGACGTTATAACACATTTTTCATTAGATATTTTGGAAATACAGTATCTTGTGGATATTATCTAGGCTTCTATTGCAATCAATTTGTAAATTTATTTAAAACTAATCCAGTAAAGACCTCTGATAATCTGCTATTTTGCATGAACACTTCATAATAGGTAAACTCAAAAATTTAAAAAGTTAAACAAAAAATAACATTAGAAGCCTTGCAAATTTAATCAAGATTCTGATTGACAATAATTCTTTTCAAAAACTTTTAAGGGGTTAAAAAAAAACGTATTTCCTGGAACAAGTTTTGTGAAATATTCTTGTAAATCACGGAATTACCGAATGCTAACAGAGTTTTCAGGCGTTATCTTCCTTTTTTCGCATTGCCTCTTCGTCAAACATCGCGTTGGAATTCGTTAGATAAAGTAACAAGCTTTGAAATCATGCTCAATGTTGACGATAGGTGAGTGAAAAGGAGCCTCTTAAGACCTAGATTTACAAAATAATATATACATAAAAAAGGAAACAGTAAATTATTATTGAACTACACACTAGGTCGCCTATTTCGTGGAGACCGAGAGTGAGGTTATCAACATAACGCGTAATGTAAATTACCAATAAAGTTACAGTATTTGTTAATTAGATAATATTGAAATCTAAATATATTATATCAGTAGAAAGAGCAAGATTAAGCCTATATTTGCATTAGGCATTCTTATTTATCTTTTCTAAAGATCACCTAACCCTTTTTTTTTAGGTGGGAAAATCATCTAATGACAAATCTCGCTCTTTGGCGGAGCGGGAGTTAGTGTCAGACTTTTACTGACTAAAAAGCCACTCCTGTTCTTTCGTTGCCTTCGTCCCAGGGCCCCGAGTTTCGTTTTCACACTACCCATGGCCCCAGTAGGCTTTGACCCTGCTGGGCCCCTACGATTTGCTGACATCTCCCTGAGGCGTGCGTGGAACAATACGCGCCGTCGACGACTTGGGCTCGGTCTGGACGGTTACCGGACGGTCAGACGGCGAGCCACCCATTGCTCGCCGTCCGCAAGCCCGCGCCTACGTTGGCCGGAAATCGGGATCGGAATCCCGGTGGCGATTAGGGCGTAAGGACCGTTGCCTCACGCGATCGGCCGCCTCCTTTGCTAGCATTACTGCTTCGCAGAAGGAGGCGACCGCCTGCCACTTCTCCTCGCTCCGGACCATGGCCTGTACCAAGGCCCTGCGCGAGAGATCGCCGCGCCGCCACCAATCGCCCCCACGAGCACGGCGTTGCTCTTCCCAAGCGGGGCACACCTCCACCGTGTGCTCCACCGTGTCCCTTCCGGGCGGGTACACACAGTGGCGACACCCGGGCGTCGCTTCCGCACGAATCCGGTGCAGGAACTTCCCGAACTTACCGTGTTCGGTGAGAACCTGCATCATGCGGAAGGTGAGGACGCCGTGAGGTCTTTCCAACCACGCCTCAAAGAGGGGGACTTACCGCCATAATTGTGGCGTGCCCAATCACCTAACCCTAAAGATATTTCAGGTTTTGTCTTTACAAACAATGCGTTTGAAAAAAAAACAAATTAATATTTCTAACTTCTAATTTTAACATTAATCAAGTTTCCAAGCGAACATTGCTTTAAAAACACAAGTTTCTAAATTATTCACAAACATTTTAGATGAATGACCGTCGTAACTACGTACCTAGCTTTTTTTGTGTTTTGTAAAAAGTCCTATTTCGCACGAGATCTTTCGTTTTTCATAACTTTATTATTGTTTCATCAAAAATCTTGTTGAAGTTTAAATAAAAATACTTTTTTATGTTTGAACTAAAAATAATATTATATGAGAATATATTATTTGATTACCTTTATTTGTTTTCTTCACATACTGTTTATATTTTTAAATATATCTTAAAACAATTAAATTTAAAAAAAAACATTAAAAAATATAAAAATAGTAGTCCGCCAGTGTCGGGAGCAGGGTCCAAGCTACCGGTGGTTAGGGCTCCGGAGACAGGAACCTACTCACAATGCGAGCCATATCAAGGAGTACTGCCTTCTGTATCAGGCCCTTGATCCAACCGCACAACGACGGCTTCGACAGATGGTCGTCGAAGCTTTTGGCCATCAAGCCATTGGCGGTCACAACAATCGGCACAATGACAGCCGAATTCACATTCCACATGCCGACAACCTCGTGTGCTAAGTCAAGATATTTCATCAGTAAAATCGACTATCATTGCACGGCGCGCTAATCGATCTATCACCACTATATCCGGCTTATTGACTACAATAGTCCGGTCAGTGATGATAGACAGATCCCAGTACAACGTGACATGGTCATTTTCGAATACTGGGTCGGGCACATACTTGTAATACGGTACTTCAGAATCCACTAAGTTGTACTTCAAAGGAAGTTGCTGGTAAATCCTGGCTACTTGATTATGCCTGTGCAAATACTCGCCGTTAGCCAGACGAGAACTACCAAATAAATTATGTGTGATGGACTCACCCGTACGGCGGCATACCCGACACACGTCAACCGTCCCATCCTTCATTATATATCTCCAGTAGTTATTCGTCAAGATAACTTCGTCCATAATCACACAGACAAAACCTTCAGATTCCCCGAAAAGGTTGCTGAAATGTAGCCAGCCCACGGATGCCAAGAAATCTACATGAGGCTCGTGGAGAGCCCCATAAAAACGGCCATGGAGCTCCTTGCCTTTCCAAATTTAAAAATAATGAATCAAATAAATGATTCATTATTTTAAAATATTAATAATATTCATACTTATATTTGTTACTTAAATACTTATTTAATACTAACTTCTGCTAGCTTTTGCCCGCGTAAAAGTATTATTATAGAAAATTATCCCAAGGAAACATACTCCCGGGATAAATTCTATTCCAGGACATGGTTACCCGTGAGCCAAAGCCATCAAATAACGTTCAGCCGTTTAAGTATAAAAGAGTACCAAATACACTCACACATATTAATTTCATCTATCACTGTATCACTAGTTTATATAAATTAAAAAAATTATAATAATAATATTCGTTTATTTTTCACTGTACACAAAAGTTTCTTATAAAATAAATAATAATGCACACAATGTAAAAACTTTGTGAGAGTCTGGAGTCCATACTAGGATACCCTGTGTGACGGATCACCAGGCTCGCACTCCAAAATGCCGATGCTTGATTATTTGTAATTCTAAACAAATTACTAAAAAAACAAAAAAAGATTTGAACATTGTTAACAATTTAGCGAGAATACAGACCAAAATCATTAATAATAATAATTTTACCTTTATATATAGAAATAAAATGTAAAGTGTAGATATTAGGTGTCATGAAAAGTGCTTGCAGTGTGATGGTGTGAGTGTGTGTTGGGTGTATAGCTATACATACGTCTTACGAAGTATGATTATAAAATGTACGAAAGTAACTCTATCTAGAAACGTTGGTTACGCTTTCACAAAAAAACTTATAGTTTATTCGCGGTTTCGGAAGCTCCGAGCCACGAAAATACAATCATGGTTTAAATAAACACATGGCCGAGGACATTTAAAGGTCAAAATACAGCCGCTTTATTTAAAATATGACACCATTTACCACCCGGAACACAAGAACCAACTTGCCGATCACGAAAACATGCTAAAATCCTGTTACAGCCCCTCCAACATATTTCGACTAAATAAATGAGTAAATTTCGCCAAGTCGTTGGCAACTTGCGTTGTTCGTTGTACATTATCGTCATATTCTACTGAGGATCTGTGGAACAACCAACAGTTTACGAGTTTATCCTATCGATGTGATGGAGTTAAGGAAACTTTTCCAGTTTTGATGATAATGATTTGTTCTTTTTGAAGCTGGAAGATTGGCGTATATGATAGGACTTACAAATTATTCAGCTTGTCTAATATAAAGAATGGGTAAGTAACTTTTTTTTGTTATTAGTTGCTAGCTTCTGCCAGCGGATCTGCCCGGGCAAAAATAAAAAATATATATAGCCTATATCACTAAGTGATAAGTTAGCATTTTACTGGTAAAAGAATTTTTAAAATCGGTCTAGTAGTTTCCGAGTTTATTTATTATGAATAAAAATATAAATGTATCCTCTTTATAGATTCAAAGATTCAAAGCATTTTATTTTGAAATAAACCATTTACAGGCACTTTTGAAATGTCAAGAAGTCAGTCAGTCAGAAAAATGATGCTGATTGCACATTCTAAAGCGTAGATCTCTATGGAGAAGAATATACAAAAAACTCCTTGGAAGCTCTCTTCAATTTTGTTATTGAATATTTATTTGATTTTTTTTTTCGTATTTCCTCTTTATTTATTCATTTTTTTTTTCCTTTCTCTATAATTTATTTATATTTATCTATTTTATTCAAATCTATTAGCACACAATACCGTGCCGACGTCTTTATGTCGATACCGTTACCGGCCCACGCTGAAAACCAGCGCCGTAGACTCATCGCATTTTGCGTGTGGTCACGGCATTATGCTGAGCGTTCGGCCGTTTTGCGCGGATGTGGCGCATATTTCTTTCACATAGTGTGCTTATAATTTGTTAGTTTTAAATTTGCGCCTTGTTCCGCCAAATAAAATTATTTTTCTTTCTTTCTTTCTTGTTTTTCTTTCTGATAAGCGATGATATGGTCGACGAAAGAGCACGCTTACCTAGAAGTTAACTATTTTATTATATATTTATTTTTGACTTGAACACCCCTAGAATAGCTGCAATATCAGGAAACACTCGACTCCTACAGGGAATTCCATTCCTTAGCTGTACGGACAATACGGGCTCTGGTACAGGCTTACAGTGTAGAGGCATATGGTCTGGAGCGAGGAGGAATGGCAGGCGGTCGCCTCCTTCTGCGAAGCAGTAATGCTAGCGAAGGAGGCGGCCGCACGCGCGAGAGAACGACTCTTTCGCCCCAGCCGCCGGGATCCCGACCCGGTTTCCCAGCCACCGTAGGTGTGGGCTTGCAGACGGCGAGCAATGGGTAGCTCGCCGTCCGGCCGTCCGGTATCCGTCCGGACCGAGCCCGAGTCGTTAAAATGTCTTCTCGAAACATTTTCTGCGTGCGGATGTCCACCATGTACCGATAGCGTACGTCTAGTGGTCCGATGATGGAACGGGCTCGATAGAATTAGGTTATGCAATTCTGATGCACACTCCCCGTAATATTACTGAATAGAAAACTGACAGGCTAGCTGAGTGCTAGCGTCGAAATTCAAAACTTTTGAGCTTTCACTCGACGATATGAACATTTATCAATTTGACACTGAATCCGACAGGAAATTCTGCTCCTAAGCTGTACGCACGAACAATTTGTTCCCGAATCATTTCGTGCGTATAGGTGGAATGTCCAACATATACTGGTGGTGCATTGCCGAGCGTTTAGTGGAACTAACTATAAGAATTTTTTTATGATAGAAGTAGATTAAATAAAGACGCGAAGGGACAATGTGACAGTTATACAATGATCTGTTTTATATCTTGTATTAATAATAATAATAATAATAATAACATTTATCTTTCAGACCACAGAGAATCCATAGTGTTGTTGTTGTGTAGTGTTGTTGTTGTGTTGTGTGTGTGTTGTGTGTTTCGAGTTCTATTTAAGTACTAGCAGCTAAAAAATAAAAATAAAGGGCACGTTTTGACATTTGAGAAATACCCTAGAATGTAACATGGAATAAAACTGAAAAAAGAAACAATAAAATAATAATTAATTTTATAGTGTTTTAAAAAAATACATAATTTTTTTTTGGCGTGTTAAATAAAATGATTTAACATAATGCGAATATTCTTTTTGCGTATTTAAGTATTCGTTTTGACAGATGTCAAAAGAAGCTTTTTATTTTTTGACAATTTTAGTAGCTAGCAAAATATATAATCTATGTCACTTAGTGGTAAAGTAGCATTTTACTGGTGAAAGAATTTTTCCCGAAAGAAATAGAAGAAGAACTTATCTCATCTCCGTAAAATATTAACTAACAGTTGTTTGTAGTAGGTACCTAAACGAAAATTATTTTCAGGTTTCCTATAGAATATAAAGGAAGTCATCTAAAAACAAGTGCCATTTTAGCCACAATACACCTCTGAAACTTAGGACAACCCGAAGAAAATGTGCTACATAGCTAAATGTAGCTCTATTCAGCTTAATACAGCGGATATTAGAGGGTTCGACACGGTTGGAAGGTTTCGAAGATCGTGTGGGATAGCGGATGCCATGAAATGACGCCATGAAGGCTCTATGCCAGGGGTGCCCAACGGCTCGAACCCTCGACCGCAAGATCTTTGCGAGTCAATATAAAATCAAGAAAACGGTGACTTTTTAGCGCTCAGTAAGTCCGAATGAAAATACGGAAGCCTAAAGGTAGAACTACATTGAGCACACGTGGGCCACGTACGCCGATCTGGGCATCGGTCTCCATTTATATTAGATCCACGCTGCGCCACGCCACGAACAAATCAGACGTGGCACACGTGTGCGTCGGTCTTGTAATATATACTTTTTTTTTCTCTTCTAACACATTGCTTTTGCAGTATTATTTATATTATTAGACGCCAACCACCATAGATTAGTTAGTAATTTATTTTGTTGACATGTCATTTATTGATAATTGTAATTATTTATTTTTCTTGCTTATTTTATATAGCCTCTTTTTTATAATGTGAATGTGAGAACACTGTAGACTCCGCGAATTCTTAGGTTACTTCTATTACGACTCACTTTTTTTTTAATATGATTATTTTTTTGTGCTTTTCAGTACAATATCGACTTGTCTACACTGTTCTTACATAATGTCTATTAATACTGTAATAGGAAAATATTGTAAGCAACCACTTTTTTAAAAGAGTAACCATGGAGTTTCTTGCCGGTTCTTCTCCATAGGAAACGACCGATTTGGAACCGTTTTATAAGTGCCCATGTAGGCCTATGTGAAATAAAAACTTTTTGACTTTGACTTTGACGTGACTAATGTAGTTCCTGCTTTAGTATTGAGCTACTGCCTACACCTATCAGCACCGAGTTGCCTAACATCGCGACGCTCCACTGTGTGCGATCACACTCCTACTCTCTTTCTCCCTCTAACAAATGACGGTTGTAAATGACAGAAAAGGATAAAAGCATAGGAGAGTGCGAATCGCTGCCGACAGATGTAGCTCAACCCTTAAAGGTTCACTCGTATTTGTCCGACTATCCTTCTGTGACAGTTAATTTGCTCCAAAACTAGTTTTGTTTTTCTTTGACTTGACTTTCCAATTTGGAAATGTAAGTCAATATTATTAACTTTAATATCAAAATTTGACAATTTCAGATACAAATTGAACAGGGGGCTACCTACTATGCAAGTTATATGAATATTGTTGCGAATTTAGGTGACGGTGAAGGTAGAAAATTAAATTATCTCTCTTGGGAAAAGGGTTCTATATGCTATTCCAAGACATGGTCTACCCATTTGCAAAATTTTATCCAAATCCATTCAGCTGTTTGAGCATCAAAGAGTAACAAACTTACACACAGACATGACATACATGCAAACTTTATTTATGCATTAAAACTTTGTGTGCTAATGAAAATACTGTATAAAGGCGGACTTAATGCCTTAGTCATTTTCTATTGGCCTATTACACTACTCGATATTCAGACAATCTTAGTCGATGTCGCGTAGTGTAATAAGTGTTAGACCGGTCTAACTCGGAACAAAAAATAAGACAGTCTGAATATCGCGTAGTGTAATAGGCCCTTTAGAGTGGTGCAGAAACAACATGGCAGGTGCAACTTAATAGAAGGCAAATAGAAAAAAAAATTAGTACAATAATAAATACATACATCTTTTTTAATTAACTAATAAAGAAAATTTAGCCGTTATAATTCTAGTTTAATTTTCTTTCGTTGCAATAAGTTTGCAGCCTTTTAATATCGTTACCTCCTACACATAAGATCGTAACATATTATTTGAGTAAAATTTAATTACAAAAAAAAAAATGTATTTGACTGACCTGTTGGTCTAGTGGTTAGTGGCCCTGACTGCTATCCTGGTGGTCATGGGTTCGATTCCCACCCAGGACAAATGTTTGTGTGATTAGCATGATCATTTGTTCTGTGTCTATGTATGTATTTAGAAATATATAAGTATGTTTATCAGTTGGCTAGCCTAGTACTCATAACGCAAGCTCTACTTAGCTTGGGACTAGGCCACGTTGTGTGACAGTTGTGGAATATTATTATTTCTTAGTATATCAGTCTAGTTTCTGGAACTGTGATTTTAAACTGATTATTGATAACATAAAGTATTTCACAAATTACTCATAACATCAAAAATTAAAAAAAAAACGGCTCTCCTGAAAAATGCACTTTTTCCTTACGACCTTATGCGTAGGAGGTATCGATATGTTCCTAAATATTTGGAAGCTTGAGCACCCCTGCACTATACAACGTACCCAGCCCGAGGTGCGAGGCTTCCAGTCATAAAAACCTATTTTGTTAAAGGAAGTCTTGGGTATAGTGTGAGCGGTTCTTGCTAAGATATTCTCACGATTACTGGCTTTGTGAAATTGGTTTGTAGTTTGTGTAGTAATACCAAATTGGTTTTGTGGTCAGTAAGGATCTGGGTTAGTTTTTGTTTTTGTTAGCTCTGTGTTCATAGCAAAAAAGTAATAAAAAGTAAGTATATGAAATATACCTATACACCAATGTTTTTAATTAGTACAAATACTTAGAGGGCTTATTAGAAAAGGTCTTAGTATTATTTAAGTAAAGTCTCAATAAATAATATTCATAAACAGCAAAGTTATTAGCGTTTGTTTATATCTCAAAATGTCACTCAATTTATGGAAATATTGTACAGGCTATTGATTACGAATGAAAAACAATGAAAAGAACACTGCGCGTTTTATTTTCTAGTAGCAATTGTTATGAATAATTGATTCAATTATGAATTTACCAATTATAACAAATTTTCGTGGACAATTTTGGGATTTCGTGTTTTTTTTTACTTTTGACTACATAAATATGATCAGTAACGGGTACAGATAGAGCTCAGTTTTTTTCGTACTAATTAAAAATTAGGGTTGTATATATATAAAAAAAAAACAAAAATTAAATTTATGTTCGATGTTTATATCGTTGAGTCAAAGCTCTAAAGGCTTGAACTGTGACGTTGAGTTGCTCGTATCGGTTTTCTAGCGGTTATATTCAGGAGAGTATGCGTCGGAATTGCATAACTTAATTCCGCCAATCCCGTTCCATCGTCGTACCACAGCAGTAGCATAGTAGTTCGAGATAGATTATAAAAACTAGAGACCTACTTCAAAATGACAAAATCTTGAATAGGATATAAACGAAATAAGATGGCTTACAAATTACGCTACACGGTGTAACAAAAACAAGAAATAACAGCGCTAAAGTATTCCACAAAAACAGTATTTCTACAAGACGAACAGCCACCGGCTTTGTCTATGAATTACAATGTATTTTACTATTGAGCTCAATAAACACTGAGAAGTTGTAAATGGAGAATTAATGGACAGATATTTGTTGATTCTCGTACGATATTTTATTGCCAAGAAGGTAAATTAAATAAATACGTAATTTCTAATATGTTAAATATTTTTTGCAAAAAGGAATCGTACGGCTATTTACATACATAAATAGTGATGCGATATTATATTATATTTTCTTTTTTTTTATAATTACAAAAAAAAACGAAAGGAGCGAGCTCCGTGAAACTAGGAGGAGTTTCTTTGCGTGATCGCATCAGGAATGAAGATATCCGCAGTAAAATCAAGGTAACATACCGTCCCTTAGCTAACAACACCGCATAAGTCATTTTTACCAACTTTACAGGAAACAAAAAAAAAACTGTGCGGCGTTGAGAGGCCAGCCGAATTGCACGCTATCACTATTTTTCGAATTATGACTTTTGATTGGCTGAAATCTATACCATGTGACCAATGGTTAGACGCGCAATAAGCAGCTCCATCTAAAAGCTAACAACACCTCATACATTTTTACCAACTTTACAGGAAACGAAAAAAACTGTGTGGTGTTGAGAGGCCAGCCGACTTGCACGCTATCACTATTTTTCGAATTATGACTTCTGATTGGCTGAAATCTATACCATGTGACCAATGGTTAGACGCGCAATAAGCAGCTCCATCTAAAAGCTAACAACACCTCATACATTTTTACCAACTTTACAGGAAACGAAAAAAACTGTGTGGTGTTAAGAGGCCAGCCGACTTGCACGCTATCACTACTTTTCGAATTATGGCTTCTGATTGGCTGAAATCTATATCATGTGACCAATGGTTAGACGCGCAATGAGCAGCTCCATCTAAAGGCATTAAAATGTGAAAACCGAATGTACGACGTTAGTCTGCACACTTATGGTAAAATGATAATATGAAATAAAAATGAATGACTTATGGTGAAATGAACTTTGATCCAATACTCCAAACAGGGTATTTGCCAAGTACCCCACTCCGTTTATTAATCCACGTCTTTGCCTCTTTCGTTAGGTTTTTCTAGAAGAGTTTGATAATACTCAAGTTTCTTTAGTTCATGTTCTAGTTGTAAGGTGACACTATCGTATTGCGAGCCCATGCAATCGGCTGTTAGTTTCAAATGGGTTATGTACTTCTTTACGTTCGATACTCCGTGATAGAACGTGGTCATGTTATAAAACACAATGAGTTTCCAATCGTCCTTGATAACTTGGAGGTTTGACATCTTATCGAAGTAAAATCCTTGGTTGGTAAAAATTTGCGTAACATTATATGACGTCAATTTGACTTGCTGAGTTTGATCACTGGGTGATACAAACAAAAGCATTAGAAAAACGGACATGAAAAAGGCTTGGAAAGGTTTCTGTTTTCGTAGTCGCGGTGATCGCCTTTTAACTTCAGGTTGAACTGATGGTGGTGGGGACGACTCATCCACGCACTGAGTTACGGCTTCGGACGGGGGTCTCTCCTCATTTACGGGTAAGTATACAAGCTTGTTGACTGGACGCTGTATGGTATTGTTGTTCGTCTTGACTGTAGCAACTCTAACATACCCATCCTTTCCTGGATGAAGCTGCTTTACTCGACCCATTGCCCACTTACCCGGAGGTACATTCTCTTCCCGGATGAGGACGAGGTCATCGACTTCAAGATTACTTCGTGGTTTTTGCCATTTAGTTCTCGTTTGAAGTTGTTGAAGATATTCCGATGACCACCGTTGCAGATATTCTTAGTTAAAGCTTGAACGAGTTGCCACCGCGCCTTTAACGTTACAGACTCCGGTTCAGTTTGAGGTCTTGACAAAATTGGTGCCCCAGTCCCGGAGTTAAGCAATCATCATCAGAGTTTTCAGTTAGTTGGCATAGTGGCCTGGAATTCAGACACGCTTCTATTTGGCAAAGTAACGTCGAAAACTCTTCGTACGTAAGACGTTGATCACCTATGACCCTTTTTAAGTGGTATTTCAGGCTCTTCACAGCCGCTTCCCAAAGCCCACCTGCATTAGGCCAGGCAGGTGCATTGAAGTGCCAGTGGATGTTCATCTCACCGATTTTATTAAAGAAGTCCGGGTTGATATTCTGGATGATCCCCTTGTACTCCTTCTTCATGAGTCGACTAGCTCCCACGAAGTTTGTACCGTTGTCACTGTACATGTGACCCGGAGATCCACGCCGCGCCGGGAGCAGAACCGACGAAACGCCGCTAGAAAGGCGGCCGTACTCAAATCTGAAACTAGTTCCAGATGGACCGCTTTCGTTGACAGGCAGACGAAAACCGCTACGTAACCCTTTGTTGTTTTGATCCCACGTCCTTTATTGGCCTTCAGCTCTATGTGGCCCGTGAAGTCGACACCAGTGTGCGTAAATGGCCTTGACGGAGTAACTCTGGCTCGTGGTAAGTCCGCCATAATTTGTTGTTGTACTTCGTTATTAAATCGACGACACTTAACACAAAGCCTCAACTGGCGTTTTACTGTCCTGACTCCGCTGATAATACAGTACCTATCCCTTATGTAGGAAAGGGTTAGTCGGGGGCCACCGTGTAGAGTAGTTATGTGAGCCTGGCTAATAACTAGATCAGTCAGTCGACTATGGCTTGGTAGAATGATGGGGTGCTTCGCCGATGTGCTTATACTGGCGTAATTTAACCGTCCACCAACTCTTAATATACCGTTTTCATCTAGAAAAGGATTTAAACTGCAAATCTTGCTTTTTGAACTCACGTGTTGTTTACATTTAATATCTTGCAGTTCCTGATGAAATTCTAATGATTGCACTTCTTTAATAATTAAATTATATGCGTTATTTATTTCTGATGACGATAGGAAAACATGATGTTTTGAAATATGTTTGTCGCAAATTCGCTTGATGAAACGTGAGACCCAGCAAATAATCCGCACAATTCGTGTCAATGAACTACAGTTTTGCAGTAGGTCACTAATGAATGTTACATTATTATGTACTAAGGCTGTGTTCACACAAGCTGCTTTTATTTCTATGATAGGAGACTGGTACACGATTTTAGTTTCATCTTTTCTCTCGTAACCTTTTAGCCATTCTGGCCCTTCCCACCACAACGAATGGCTTAACAACTGAAGGAACGTTATTCCTCGTGTTGCACAATCAGCTGCGTTTTCTTCCGAGCTGACATGACTCCAGAATTCGGCCGGTATTATGTTGGTTATCTGCTTCACTCTGTTAGCTACAAATGATTTCCATCTGGATATATCTCCATGTAGCCATCCCAGGACTATCATAGAATCTGTCCACGCATGAAAGGACATACCTACGTTTGGTAAGGAATCAACGACCTTCTTCACCAGTTGGGATAAAAGTACTGCACCGCAGAGTTCAAGTCTAGGCAGAGATGTTTTCTTTGCAACTGGTGCCAACTTTGTTTTTGCAGCAACAATGGTCGATGTGTACCCGCCCTTATTGTTCTTGGTGACGAGGTAAATAACGCAAGCGTAAGCTTTGTCTGAAGCATCGCAAAATGCATGTAATTGATTATTTATTTCTGTGTTACCTAAAAATCTTGGTATGCAGTATTTATCGATGCAGTTGAAGTCTTCTTTTAATTTAAGCCAATTATCTTGCATGTCCTTTGGTAATTCTTGATCCCAGTTGGCTTCCATGGACCACGTTTGTTGAAACAGTAGCTTCGCTCTGATTGTAAGCGGTGATAGCCAACCAAGTGGATCGAAAATCTTGGATATTTCTGATAATAACTGACGCTTGGTAAACGCTACCTTATCCTCTGGAATTATATTTCTTTGAAACGTGAATGAGTCAGATGATGGATTCCATTTTAATCCAAGGGTCTTTTTGGATTTGAGACCCTTAAATTCGTAAGGACTGTTTAATTGATCAATCGTTAAGTGCTGCAAGAGTTCTGGCTTGTTGCTTGACCATTTCCGCAAATTCATACCAGCACCCTGGAGCATTTTTATCAGTTGCTGTAGTAGCTCCTTGGCTTGATCAGCGGAGTTATGTCCACTCAGCAGATCATCCATGTAGAAGGAGTTTTGTACAGCTACTGCTGCTAAGGGATATTTTTCAGCGTCATCAGTCGCAAGTTGCTTCAGCGTCCGCATAGCCAAGAAGGGGGCTGCCTTAGTCCCGTACGTTACAGTGGTTAAATTATACTGATTCAATTGATCATCCATTGAATCTCTCCACACTATTGCTTGCAGAGGCTGATCTTGCTCTCTGATGAGTATCTGGCGGAACATCTTTTCAATATCCGCAGTGATTATGTATTTGTATTGCCTCCAGTTTATAATAAGTGCTAACAAGTCTTGTTGCAAGTTTGGTCCGCTGTACATCAAATCGTTTAGACTGTTACCCGATGTAGTCTTGGATGAGGCATAAAAACCACTCTTAATTTCGTTGTTGTCGAATCAAGTTTCCATACACCATGATGTGGTAGGTAATACGCCTGATCGGTCGTTTTTTCGACTTGTCGCATATGACCTAATTCCTGGTATTCGTTTATAAATTGTTTGTATAGGCTTGAAAATGATTTGTTTTTGGACAATTTGGACTCTAACTGTTTAAATTGCGCTATAGCCTTGAACTTTGATGATCCGAGTTGCTGTTCGAAACCTGGCATCATGGGTATCCCAACTACATATTTGCCATTCTCTAAGCGTCTCGTGGTGCTTTTGTAGAAGTCTTCACAAAATTTATCACCAATAGTCACGTTTGATGATGATGAGTCGTGAATATCCTCCAACTCCCAAAACTTGGCTATCTCTTCAAGGTTATTTATGGCGACATGACAGTTGAACCTTTTAACATTTCCTGATAAGATCCAACCCATTTTGGTTTGTTGAGCTATAGGAGCCTGCGCTGGGCCCTTTATAAGACCGCTTAATATTATTTCTGAATATACACTGGCATCCAGAAGAAGATCAATAGGCCTTGAGACATTGTATTCCGGGTCTGCTAACTGAAGATGTTGCAAGTGTGACCAGGACTGTTTGCGAAATGATGAGTTTGGTAGACTGTTTATAACCTTTGACATAACTAACGCCTGAGTTTCAAAGGTGTAATCTCCGTAAATAGACTTACAATCTAATGTTACGATGCCTTTGCTCTGCTTAGAGACCGGACCTACCCCTGAAATGGAGGCATGATATTGCCGCCGTTGTAAACCTAATATTTGTGTCGCATTTTCCGAAATCAGTGAAATTTGGGACCCCTGATCTAGAAGCGCTCTTAACGTAACGTATGTACCATTGTTTGATAAAACTGTTAACGACAACGTAGTTAGTAGGATTTCTTCATTATCAGCAGCGACGTGGTTAATGTTATGTTGAGCCAAGGAAGGCTGCGCAGTAGAGCTCGTCGTTGCGGAGGTTTGATGTTGTGGTACACACACATCGTGAAGTAAAGTGTTGTGGCTAGCGTTACACTTTTTACAACGTTTGGGACTAATGCACTCTTGGTCTGGATGATAGTTAAGGCAATTTTTACAGTATTGACTCTTTGTTACCCAGGCCAACCGATCCTTTGGAGACTTTTTCAGGAATTTCCTACAAGTAAATATAAAGTGACGCGTGTTACAAATCGGACAGTTTGGTCCTTGAGTAGCGGCAGCTTGATAATGTTTCTTATAGTGGTTCCCCTGATTAACTGGTTTGTTGTTCTGTAGACTTGACTCCCGTTTAGCAGCAGGCTTCGTTATTTCTCTCTCTCTACGGTGTAAGGGTTCCAGGGCTGTGAATTTGTTTTCGAGGAACGTCATAAATTCTGATAGAGATGGTAGCTCTCGTGGTGATGTACGCGCTTCTTTGTAATCACAGTATGTCTCCTGGTCCAGTTTCTTACTGAGAAGATGCACTAATAAAGGATCCCATGTATTTGTATTCACACCAAGCAAGGTTGTGTATAGCATGGATACACTCCGTGGTGGTGTCATATAGTCGCTTCAGCTCATAAGCTGTTTGCTTGGAAATAGAAGGCTGATTTAGAAATACCTCTATTTGATTTGTAAAGAGAACTTGAGCATTATTATATCTGTGAGTTAAAATTTCCCAAGCAGTGTCGTAATTTTCAGCCGAAATATGAAGATGCTGAATAAGGCGTTCAGCTTCTCCCTTGAGCTTTCCTTTCAGGTGTTGTATCTTCTGAGCCTTGGTAATGGTGCTGTTATCGTGAATAGCTTCTGTGAACAGGTCACAAAATGTTGGCCACTGCGTGTATTTCCCCGCAAAGGTAGGAATTTCGAGTTTCAGCGTAGCTTGCTGTACATGTACCATGGATGATATTTTCTTATTAAGCAAACGCTTTATGTCCTTGTAATTACGCTCAAACATACTAAATTCATTTTCGTACAATAAGTCACTGCCCTGAAGTAAATGATCGATACGCAGATGCAACGATTCGATAGTGTTCCACTTGGTTTGTATAGCCCTAAGCTCGTCTTCAAGTTCCCCTTTTTCCGTTATTTCGTTCACGTTGATGCTCTTCACCAACCTGTTGAAGGCCCTAAAATTGGTTCTTTGTTGAGCCAACAGTTCATTGGCTTCCGTGTTAGCTTGAGTTCCTTTCTCATCAGAGCCAAATGCAGTAAGCAGGTTACGGGTAGACTGGTAGAGGATCTTACCCTGTTGATATAAATCTGCGGAGAAATATTGTGGTTCCTTGTCTGGAAACTCGGAAAGTTTCAGGTGATTTTGTTCGAATTCTCCCCAGAGGTTGTCCAACGACTCTATTCTTTTTTGGATATAATCCGGAGTTTTTCTCGATAATGGATCCTTACCGAAATTGACCTTTATCCTATTGAGCCCTTCTAATATTTCCGACTGACGAGCGCTTGATACTGCCATGGCGATTAAATAAAAGGAACAATCTTACTTGCTCACCGAAGAGTTGATACCAACAGCGATCTGCAGATCCTGGATGCAGTAGAAATGTAGATGAAGTAGACTCGGAGTTCCACCAAAGTCTTTACGAACGATTCACTACGTGTTCACTGAACTGAGTGATTGAACTTTACGGAACTGTCGCGAAATACTCAACGAATATTATCAAGTCTGGGGTTCTGATTCAGAACCACCCACGCACCTTGAATTATATACCCGATGGACTGTTACTACGCGTGTTATCAGATCCGGCTCGAAGGACCAAAAAAAATGTACGACGTTAGTCTGCACACTTATGGTAAAATGATATAAACCGGGGATGATAATAAAACCGCCCGTGTTGAGTGTAGAAAAATCACTGATTTATTTTACTTAGTAACTATTATAATAAATGGTCGCGCGTGTGCAAACGCTGCAGTTGCATAACCTACTTAATTATACGAATGTGCGGGTTCACCGTACACCGAAAATTTTCAAATTGAGCGGTGTTGAGGAGCTAAGGGACGATACCCGTAAAGGTGTTGTAGTGGCAATTGCGTACCGTACGACGCAGCATTGGATAGCCTCCCATAAAGTGGACCGATATCCATCGGTGTGGATGTGAGAATCGCGGGAATCCGATGGATGCGAGACGCACCTGCAGGGCCATTAGTTGTAGCGACACTTCGGCTTGGCCTATGTCCCACAGTGGATGTTTATCGGCTGAAATGATTTTATTTCGTGAACTTCTACAACACTTTCCATTTACTCTTTCCTCTGTGCCCCCGACAGAGCCCCACAAACAATTCCAATTTGCCCTAATGTCTGTATAAACGGGCGGGAGCTGAGAAAAACTTCGCTCATTTATATAAAGCCGATGATACAGGGCTTAATTCTACTGTCACGTTGTCCGTTACATTGTCCATCTGTCAGAAGTTTGTGAATTATTCTGGGTGCAATTTGTTGCGGGGGTGAGGTTAACTGAGTTTTATATTTTTAACTGATCTCTGTAGCACTCAAAATAAAATCGACATGATTGTACAAAGTGAAATCTGGGTTTTGAAATTATTCTTACACTTAGTTTTTATACTTTGTAGACGGGGTCGCGACAGATCACGAAAGGGATGTCGGGACGAACTAGACCGATTTCGCCAGAACTGGATGGAGGAAGTGGAGACCCGCGAATGATTGCAGGAGTGGAGGGAGGCCTTTCCCAGAGTGGGACAGAATATAGGCTAACAAAAGAAAAATTGTTTTAATACCCATTTAGAACAGACATGTAGCTACTTGGATGGCACTGTTGGCGCAATGGTTTAGCGACTGCAGTTGATTTACTGCTGCTGTTTGTCGCGGATCGATTTTTGTTGAATCCCTCACGAAATAAATATTTGTAAATTCCCTGGATAGATAATTATGAACTTAATAGAAAAAAAATTGTTACTGCCTGTTGTTGTTATTGTTGCTGTTGTTATTGTTATTGTTGTTGGCTTCGATCTGGGCACATCCCATCGAGAAAGTTTACGTTCCTTATGGGTATCACATCTTCACCTAATTGCGAAAAATGTGGATTAATCGAGGACGTACATCATATTTTGGTGGAATGTGAGCGGGGCGAACGCCTCAGGAGAAATTTGTTTAGCACTCATAAGATTGAAATTGTTATTTGCAACGATTGTACAAAGTGAAATCTGGGTTTTGAAATTATTTTTACACAAGTTTTTATACTTTGGAGACGGGGTCACGGCAGATCACGAAAGGGATGTCGGGACGAACTAGACCGATTTTGCCAGAACTGGATAGAGGAAGTGGAGACCCGCGAATGATTGCAGGAGTGGAGGGAGGCCTTTCCGCAGGAGTGAGACAGAATATAATGGCTAACGAAAGAAAAATTGTTATAATACCCATTTAGAAGAGACATGTAGCAACTTGGATGGCACTGTTGGCGCAATGGTTTAGCGACTGCAGTTGATTTACTGCTGCTGTTTGTCGCGGATCGATTTTTGTTGAATCCCTCACGAAATAAATATTTGTAAATTCCCTGGATAGACAATTATGCACTTTAGAAAAAATATTGTTACTGCCATGAGGCTTCGATCTGGTCACATCCCATCGAGAAAGTTTACGTTCCTTATGGGTATCAAATCTTCACCTTATTGCGAAAAATGTGGATTAATCGAGGACGTACATCATATTCTGGTGGAATGTGAGCGGGGCGAACGCCTCTGGAGAAATTTGTTTAGCACTGAAATTGTTATTTGCAACGGTATATTAGCTAAGCCAACGTCAGACGAAGCAAGACTACTTTACAAAATATACTACAATCATATTTTAATATAAATTTTATAAAATCCAAAATTTGGCTATGTCGCACATACGCGTCCAAATGCAGAAGCGTGCCGTGCGGGCCATCGTCGGGATACCGCAGGACATGTCCGCTAGACCCCATTTTGCTAGACTAGGCATCCTCACGTTACCTGCTATACCTACTTATATATCAGGTCGCACTGTACGTGAGGATGAACCTTGACCTTTACCCAAAGGTAGGCAGCCGTCATTCATATTGCACTAGAAGCAGGGGTCAGTTATCGACGGTCTCAAGAACGCTTACCAAATCTTCCAAGACGACTCATGTTATGGGCCCGACAGTTTATAATCAGCTGCCTGTAGCTATTTCTGGTGCCCCAACTATAGGGAGCTTCAAAGCTCGTTTGAAAAAATGGCTTATCGAGCAAGCTTTTTATTCTTTTGACGAATATATGATTTAATTTAATTTAACTTTGACGCGAATGTTAATTTGAATGAAAATTATTTTGACTTTTATTTTAATTTGTAATTTGACTTCAATTATTATTCCTAGTATATTACGCGCGCGCGCGCGTGTTTGGCTTATGATGGAGCGACATAGTCATTATTGACAAAGCTCCAAAATAAAGATTAAAAAAATATATATTTGTACGACCTACAGATAGTCAGCCTAGCCTAGCCTAGCCTAGCCCATCAGAATCTGAGTGTCAACAAGATATCCAAATTCCAAGGTTTCAACTGGTGACTCATGATGGAAATGAGAACTGTTGGTATAGTCTTTCAATTGTTCAAATAAATTTTAATCATGTAAAATATCTATCTTGATCTCACCCAAGACCAATTGGATAAGCTTGAGCGACTTCAAAATCTCTGTATCAGGTTCATATTTGGCTTGCGCAAGTATGACCACGTTTCTGAATTTCGTACTAAGCTCAAATGGCTTCCTATTCGCCTTCGCCGGAACGCCCACATACTTTCTTTGCTTTATAATGTGCTATTTAATCCTTGTACCCCGTTTTATCTTAAGGAACGCTTTCAGTTTCTCAGTGACACACATAGTAGGTCCTTGAGATCATCGGAAAACCTAAAATTAAGTATTCGCACGCATTCCACTTCTTTCGTTGACAAATCTTTCACAATTCAAGCAGCTCGTTTGTGGAATGCGTTACCCTTAGAAGTGAGGCGTGCTCAAACGCTACCTACGTTTAAAAAAATGGTGAAGGAGCATTACCTTTCACTTTGATTTTTTTCTTCTCCTGGCTCAATTATATTTTTAATATTTATTAGTATATTTTTTTTTTTTTTCTTATATTGTATGTATGTATTTGTATTATTCTGTCTTATTAGTATTTTTCTGATGTTGTACACTGACAGCCCTAAATCCATCTCCTCTCTTTCAGTCCATCCAAAGGTTGTCTGTAAGAGATTGCCCTGTGCGATAAGACCGCCCATTGTACACTTATTTTTAATTATGTTTGTCCTTATTTTTGTTTATGTGGTGTACAATAAAGAATATAATAATAATAATAATAATAATAATAATATCACAGTATCTCACTAATTATTATTGGTGAAGCGTCAATGCCTTTTCTTAAGGTATATGTATTTTTAGAGAATAAATAATATAAATTAGTTACCTTTCCCGCATTCTCTAAGTTAATTGAGTCTCTGTTGACGATTTCCTTCACCAATATCTACGACCGCAACGCCCACTGGTGACGTATCGAATGCTTTCTTGAGACGCTCGCTAAAGACCGCTAGATGGCGTCTAACCCGCTAACAAATCAGGTGTGTCCGCTACGCAAATCGACATTGCGTCGAATAAAAACCGCTCCGCTGTCAAAATCCCATATCTGTTGAAAACCTGAGAATTCTCCTGTAATAAGTGTATCTGCTACTGTGAGACATTGAGACCTTAGAGTGCAGTGTTGGTTTCACGAGTTCTGACCAGCCCACCGGTGGATGGATGAAGATTTAGCTCGCCGGCCGGCAGCACACACACCGACCACGCGTCCGTGAGCGAAGCGCTTTCCTGACGACGAGTGGGGTTACTGGATTAGCAAGGTACGTGGGCTATGAATTGCTATAAACGTCGCCAGATTCTGGAGTCACAGGGAATCGTCAACAGGGATTTAATTTTGTGTAATATAACCATAATTTCACCGCCATATTGGTAGTCTTAAAACTCCACTCCCTTTTTCAGGTTGAGGCTACTTACAAGCCTCCCCATAATTTTTTTGGTCCTTTCGAGCCTGGATAGATAACCAGGTAACCGCTCCCTAGTTAGATTTTTACGTAATATTTGGTGAAAATCATAATAGGTATATATAGGTTATAGATATTTACGTAAACCTTTGGTAAATTATTCTTGCCTATAAACCGCTCTCCGCTATAACATAAACATAATTGACAATAGATTCTACGTAGGTTTTGGTAAATCTGTCAATATTGTTTCATAGAATTTAATGAGTTACGTATTTCACTTTGATAACATATAATAGGAGGTAGTTTCACATCATTTCGGCTTTGTGCGTATTAGTGATTTTTATTCAGATACCGCCACAGAGCGGGAGGATACTTTACGATTGCTAACCGCCTGATAAGTTTACCCGCGCATATTTTTAGATATTGCTCTTGATATTAACTTAACAAAATGACTGAGAAACAATTAAAGCCGGAAGATTTACTGACTATCCTTCATGAGAAGAAAGGATTGTTATTCAAACGCCTTAATCGATTATATGAATTATCGAAAAATATTTCGTCGTTCGATACGAGAAATAGTGAAAGTTTTATGACTGAATCGGAAACTATTGACGACATTCGTGACAAATTTGAATCTTATGTCGATCAAATTAACCACATAAACATTAATTTGAAACCTGGTTCGAGTCCCGACTATGCTTGTTTAGAATCCTTTGAAGATTTGTTTATTCGCATTAAGCGTATTAGGAACAAAATCGACAGTAGTCAATCTCAGTTATCTCAATGTAGTAATTCGAAAACGGTTTTTGAACCACTAAAAATAAAGCTGCCTCCGATTGCATTGCCATCTTTCGACGGGAAACCTGAGAATTGGCCTGTTTTCTATGAGTCGTTCAAGTCGAATATTCATGACAATGATCAGCTGACTGACTCGCAGCGTGTGCAGTATTTAGTGGGTAGACTTACACATAACGCGTTAAAGATTACAGCCGGTATTGTGCCTACGGCTGATACCTATCATTTTCTATGGGACAGCTTAGTTAATAAATACCATTATCCTGGTACAGGCGTACATTAGGTATACACTATTTAAATAATATATTAGATTTAAAAAGTTGTTTGTGTAACGCAAATAGTCTCGATTCTTTCATTGAAACATTTAGTGCAAGTAGTTCTGCCTTGAAACAACTCGGTATTCCGGATCTTGCGGATTTTATTCTCTTGCATTGCGCTATGAGAAAAATAGATTCACAGACTGGTCAATCGTTTGAACTTTCCGTTCGCGATGTTGAAATACCTACAACTAAATTGTTAATTAGCTTTGTTCAAGATCAGGCTAAGATATTAGCACGCTCGAATTTATCTCATTCGAACGCGAAAAATAATTATAATAAACCTCATAGTCCCGCATCTCGCGAGCCTCGCACGCAAACGAAAGCGTTTGTTGTGAATGTATCGCCTAATTCTACAGCTCCTCCCGCTCCGCCCCGCTCCGTCTGCGCGTATTGTAAAGATAACGCTCATGTTCATTTGTATAAGTGCGCTGAGTTTCAATCCGCGTTGACTCCTAGAACTAGGTTTGAGTTTATTAAATCCGTACATGGTTGCGCAAATTGTCTGAGCACGTCGCACGGTTTGAGTAATTGCAAGTCGACCTCAGTCTGTAACGTATGTAAAAAACGCCATCATACTTTATTACATTTTGAGAAAAATAATAAACAATCGCATGTAGCTGATGTTAAACCGACGAATTGCAATGTAGCCGTCGCGTCCAGCCTGGCTGTGCCGCTGGCCACTGCGCCCCCCGCGTTCCTCCCGCCCCGCGCGGCGTCTTGTGGTTCGGGTGACGTTGCTCAAACATGTCCGACCCATAACACGGCCGTATTATTGGCTGCAGATACGAGGGCTAAGTCGGCAGTCTTGTTGTCGACCGCTCAGGTTTATGCGCGCGCTAACAATAATAGTTCGGGCCATAAAACAATAGTTAGGTGCTTAATTGACAATGGTTCGCAAAATAATTTAATAACTACAGATTGTTGTAGAAAACTCAACTTAGTAATAATTCCTTTGAATAATTCTTTTGTCAAAGGAGTTGGTTCTGTGTCGCGGCCGATAATAGGTTATGTGAATCTAGATATCGAGTCTCGCGTATACCCGCATCAAAAATATACTATTTACGCGTTAGTAGTTGATTGCATTACGGACCAGCTACCTTCGCACCATATTAAGTGGGATTGTCATGTGGACTTCCACTCGCTTCCGCTCGCTGATTTAAGCTGGAATATTCCAGGAGATATTGACATAGTGTTAGGCGCTCAACTGTTTCCGTATATTTATTTGGGTAATAGGGTAGACTTAGGTTCAAATGCGCCACCCGCATTATTGACTACATTCGGGTATGTCCTTATGGGTGATTTTCCGCATAGTAAAGATAATTTAAATTTACCTAGCTCTTCTTTCACAGCATTAGCCCTTAATGATTTATTACAAAAGTTCTGGGAATTGGAAGAAGTTGAAAATAAACGTTTTTTATCTCCTGAGGAAACCGAATGTGAGGATATTTTTTCCTCGACCGTGTCACGTGGCGATGCGGGACGTTATACTGTCGCGTTACCCTTTAGTAAGGATCCCCACGAGTTGGGTAACTCCCGTACCGCCGCGTACCGTCGACTGGTTGCGCTGGAGAGAAAACTCCGCCAATCGCCGACGTTGCGGGAAAATTATAACGCAGTGATCCAAGAGTACATAGATAATGGATACTTAAGTCCAGTCGACGAATCCGCCATTTCGGATGACGGATACTACATCCCTCATCACGCTGTCGTTCGGCCAGACAAGCCGATGCCGCGCGTTGTATTGGATGCGAGTGCCAGGACTCACACCGGTTTATCTTTAAATGATGTACTCCATATTGGTCCAAATTTACAAACAGATTTGTTTCTTCTTTTAATCAATTTTAGATTACTTCCTATCGCTATAAATTCTGATATAAAGCAGATGTATTTACGAATTTGCGTACCTGTTGAGCAGCGTAAATACCTACGCATTTTGTTTCGATTCAGTGAGAATGATCCTGTGTTGACATTCGCTTTTAACCGCTTACCTTTTGGACTGAAGTCGAGTCCTTACATAGCTATGCGCACTGTGCGACAGCTGGCCTCAGACAGTCCGCATTATCCCGAAGCTGCTAAAGTAGCAGAGACCAGCTTGTATATGGACGATCTGGTCTATTCGGTGAATAACGAAGAGAACGCTATACAGCTATCGCATGATCTCATAAAAATGTTTAAGTCGGGCGATTTTGACCTTGTAAAATGGTGTAGCAATTCGCCCGCGCTTTTAAACAGCCTACCTGATTCACATCGTAAGCCACTCGAGTTTCACGAGGGCAATGATGTGTCCAGGGTTCTAGGTCTTTCATGGGAACCTTCTCAGGATAAGTTCTTCTTCACGTCCGCTCAAGTAGCCGAGAAATGTACTAAGAGAAATATACTCTCGATGGTTGCCCGCTTATTTGATGTTCTCGGTCTAGTCGCTCCCGTGATCTTTTACGCCAAGTTGCTCATCAAAGAGTTATGGCTGAGCAATATCGGTTGGGATGATGTCGCTCCTGACGAAATCGTCAAACGTTTTTCGCTTCTCATGCAGGAGTTTTCCTTGTTGGATTCCTTGCGGATACCACGTCATGTGGGTGTTACCGATGATTGTTGTGTTCGTATAGTCGCATTCGCCGATGCCAGTATGGGTGGGTACGGTTGTGTCATTTACATACACTCTACTAGCCCGTCCGGTGTCGTAGTTCGCTTGCTTTGTGCGAAATCAAAGGTTTCACCTACCAAAGTCACAACTCTTGCACGTCTGGAGCTGTGCGCAGCCGTGCTCATGTCAAAGTTGGTGAAGACTGTTCGCGATACTTACGCTTCACGTGTTCCTATTGCAGGGATTTACGCATTTTCAGACTCCACGATAGCCTTATCGTGGATTCATTCCTCTCCGCATCGCTGGTCAGTCTTCGTCAGCAATAGAGTAGCTCAATGTCAGGAGAACCTGGGCTCTCAACATTTCTACCATGTAGCAGGTGTTGAGAATCCAAGCGACTGCCTATCTCGTGGTTTACTGCCTTCGCAGTTGGTGTCACATGATCTTTGGTGGAGCGGCCCTTCTTGGCTTCGTTGTGCTCCTGAAGATTGGCCTGTCAAACCGTTCTGTCCCGCTGACTGTGGGGAACTCCCCGAGCATAAGGCAAATGTCTTAACTGTGACCACGCAAGTAGAACTTCCCCTTTTTTGTCAACTTGCGCAGCGCACCTCATCATGGGATAAGCTGTTGCGCATCGTATCTTATGTACTTAAATTCGCTAGACCGAAGGTTCATTGTGAACCCCGGTCGCCGCAGGGATTGTCAGCGGCGGAACGAGTTATGATTCGTGCTGTGCAATCTGTTCATTTCGCAGATGACATTAAGCGCATTAAATTTGGTAAATTGTTACCAAAGAAACTTCGCAGTTTATCTGTCTTTTTAGATGAAGAGGGTATACTACGCATTGGGGGAAGACTTTCAAAGTCATACCTTCCCTTTGATGCTAAGCATCCTTTTTTACTTCCCAAACATGATCCTGTTGTGGATTTGATAATTCGTCATTACCATGTGATGAATTGTCACACTGGGCCAGGGCTACTTATGTCTATTTTACGACAGCGATTTTGGATACTGGATGCCAGGACTGTCATTAGGTCCAAGTTGCGACAATGCAACACATGCTTTAGAGTTAATCCGACGCATCCCACTCCAATGATGGCGGACCTTCCTGAATACCGTGTATCGGAATCAAAGGCATTTGTCCATACTGGAGTGGATTATGCTGGTCCCATACGCATAACTCTCTCTCGTCGCAGAGGTCAACACGCTCAGAAGGCTTACATATGCTTGTTTGTGTGCTTGGTAACCAAGGCTGTCCATGTAGAGTTAGTCTCTGAACTTACTACCGACGCCTTTTTAGCCGCGTTTAAACGTTTTATCTCGCGTCGAGGGCCAGTATCCTGTCTTTATTCGGATAACGCTACCAATTTCGTTGGTGCTAAAGCTCAATTGGATGAACTTTATAATTTCTTAATGAGGTCAAACCTCAATTCATCTCTTTTAAATGAGTTATCAACTCGCCGCATTAAGTGGAAAATGATTCCACCTCGCTCCCCACATTTTGGCGCTATGTGGGAAGCCAATATAAAAACATTAAAAACGCATCTTTATCGCGTGATTGGAAGTCAACTTCTCACTTATGAAGAGTTACAAACTGTACTCATCCAAATAGAGTGCATTATGAACTCACGCCCTCTGAGCGTGTTGTCTTCTGATCCGCATCCTGAAGTTATTACTCCCGCTCATTTTTTGATGTCGACTCCATTGCAGTACTTGCCGGCAGCCGGTTTGTCTGATCAGCGCTTAAATCTGTCCCAACGTAAACAGTTGTTAGATAGTATGGTGCAATCCTTCTGGAAGAAGTGGCATCTAGAGTATTTGCATACGCTGCAAGTTAGGCAAAAATGGGCAACTCCGGACAAGCCTGTAGAAGTTGGAACTGTCGTACTCGTGGGACAGGACAATTCGCCTCCTCTGTGTTGGCCATTAGGAGTCATAACTGAGGTTTATAAAGGGACTGACAATGTCGCTCGCGTTGCAATGGTGAGGACAAGGTTCGGTAATTTTAAACGCTCTGTCACAAAACTATATCCTATTCCAACGCAATAAAATTTCATTTTAACGATACTCGTAGTTTTTTAAGGTTTAGGATTAGTATTCTAAATGATTTTTATTTTCCGCATTTAGTCATAAAGCTTAGACTTTCCGATCATGATCTAGGTTAGTAAATCTTTACAATTTTAACCTTTCCCTTTGAAAGCACTTGCGTCCTTCCAAGGGGGGGAGCATGGTGAAGCGTCAATGCCTTTTCTTAAGGTATATGTATTTTTAGAGAATAAATAATATAAATTAGTTACCTTTCCCGCATTCTCTAAGTTAATTGAGTCTCTGTTGACGATTTCCTTCACCAATATCTACGACCGCAACGCCCACTGGTGACGTATCGAATGCTTTCTTGAGACGCTCGCTAAAGACCGCTAGATGGCGTCTAACCCGCTAACAAATCAGGTGTGTCCGCTACGCAAATCGACATTGCGTCGAATAAAAACCGCTCCGCTGTCAAAATCCCATATCTGTTGAAAACCTGAGAATTCTCCTGTAATAAGTGTATCTGCTACTGTGAGACATTGAGACCTTAGAGTGCAGTGTTGGTTTCACGAGTTCTGACCAGCCCACCGGTGGATGGATGAAGATTTAGCTCGCCGGCCGGCAGCACACACACCGACCACGCGTCCGTGAGCGAAGCGCTTTCCTGACGACGAGTGGGGTTACTGGATTAGCAAGGTACGTGGGCTATGAATTGCTATAAACGTCGCCAGATTCTGGAGTCACAGGGAATCGTCAACAGGGATTTAATTTTGTGTAATATAACCATAATTTCACCGCCATATTGGTAGTCTTAAAACTCCACTCCCTTTTTCAGGTTGAGGCTACTTACAAGCCTCCCCAATTATTTTAACTGCAAAATTTGTTTGTTACTTCTTCACATTCAATTGGGTAAACAGATTTACATGAAACTTGGCAACCAAAACCCTTTTTAGGGTTCCGTACCTCAAAAGGAAACAACGGAACCCTTGACGGAACGAACGGATCACTTTGTTGTCTGTCCGTCTGTCTGTCTGTCTGTCAAAACCCTTTATCTCGGGAACGCGTGGGGGTATCGAGTTGAAATTAAAACCATATACTCAAGTCTGCGGACTCTTAAAGCTGTAAAAAAATCAAACTACGAAAACTACAAAAAACGTACATTTCGGCCCTCTCGAGGAAATCAAAATTCATAGGGTACTCCCCATTGACCCAGCATCATGAAATTTGGCATAAAGCAAGGTCTTATAGCACAAGTATAGGAATATAAATCTGAAAACTGTAAATTTGTTATTACATCACAATAATTTTTTTTTTATGCAATTCTGAAATCTTCCGAGACTCCATTCCAGAATTGAATTGTTTACATAGGTAAGTTTGTACGGAACCCCCAAGGTACGAGTCCAACTCGCACTTGCCCAGTTTTTTAATATAAAAGAGCTTTTAATATTATACTAACCTAATTGAATAATCAGTACATTCATCATCATTTCAGCCGAAAGACGTCCACTGTTGGACATAGGCCTCCCCCAAGAGTCACCACAACGACCGATTTTGTGCGTCTCGCAGCCACCGCATTTCCGCGACTCTCACCAGGTCGTCGATCCTTGTAGGAGGCCTTCCAACGCTGCATCTTCCGGTGCACGGTCGCCACTCTAGAACCTTTCGGCATCATCGACCATCCGTTCTACGAGCAATGCGCCCTGCCCACTGCCACTTAAGTTTAGCGATTCTTCGGGCTATGTCGGCGATCTTGGTTCTCATGCGGATATCTTCCTGATGCGATCACGCAACGAAACTCCGAGCATAGCCCTTTCCATTGCCATTTGAAGTGTGTAAATGTAAGTCTTTTGATGAAGCCCATTGTAAGCGACCATGTTTCAGTGCCATATGTCATCACTGGCAACACGAATTGGTCATAAACTTTCGGTACAATACATTACCATAAACTGAATCAAACCATCCCCTCTTAAAATATATACATTACCCCAAAATTCAGTAAGAGAAACAGCACACAACTTATAAATCATACCTACTGCAGTCGGTTAGCCATCCGTGGTCCAAACGACTATCCAATAGGGGTGGGCAGGGGGGCTGCAATCAAACGGTGGTTAGGCGCCGTGGACCCGATCGCAAACGAAAAGTGAGAGATTCGAGTTTAAAAATAGACTACGGTAAATATATATTTGTTTCTTATATTACTTTGTTTCAAAGTATTTTGTTTTGTTTTGTATCTCATTTCTGGTTTAAGGATTGTTTTAGCTTTTGAATCAATTCGCAGGTGTAGATTTATTTAAATGTTAACGTTACACCCAACTGCGAGCCTCCTTGCCGACCTGTCGCTGTGGTTTTTGGAGGCAACACCGGGGTGACACTCCGCTGCTGCGATAAATCGTGGCATGACGGACAAAGTTCCAGCGAGATCTCATGGCTGTATGGCGACAATGAATGTCACAATCGCACCCAGCGCTGGGTATACCATAATTACGATGGTAAGAAGTGACTGGAGACGCGCCACGGTGTCCCCACCTTCCGCAAGTCTAAAAAAAACACAGGCTAGCTGAGACGCAGTTGCATATTTTTTTTTAGTTTTTTGTGCTTAAGGAGAAATGAATTATTATTATTCATTTTTTTTAAAACACGTAACTAGAAAAATGACAGCCACACAGGTCGATTTTCAAGGTTAAGCAAAGCGGCGGTTTGTCTGTGGATGGGTAACCATTGTAACATGTCGAGATTCCTCCAGGCCTCGGCAAGCATGTTAGAGGCTCGTTGGTCATAGCTGTCATTTATAGATCTTTGATAGATGTTATGGATAGTCGGTAGCCCGGCAATCTGACATCAGACTTGCCAAAGGGTATCGTGTTTACCAATTACTGTGCTGTGAGGCAGGCAAATTGATTGATTTAAATTTTATTTAGATTCCTCGCGTCGCGTACCTCATTACAGATACCGGCACGAATCTTGAGCGCTCGGCAAAAAAGCAGGGATCGCTTTGCGCATCATGTGAACGATTTTTCGGCAAGCCAATCACTGTACAAGGATTGCACTCGCCACCGTGCCCCCGCATCTCACTTCATATCACTAAAGAGACCCGAGACTTCTGCGCAAATGTAAGTCAGCGGTCAAGATCCATGCCGGTATCTATACTAAGAGTCGTGGTTCCCCCAACATTTAATATTTCAGTATCTTATGTGTTCTTAGTATCAGCATAATGCGAGAGTTATATTTCATAAACTTCTGACACGCCATGTCTCGGAAAGTACGAAAAGCCAGAAAGTCTGACCATCACTAGTCTATCCAAGAAGTATCGGGTTTTCTTTAAACCGAAATCATAATTATTTTCTATAATTATTTTTCTTAGAAGATAACTACAATATACTTATAAACAACCAAGCATTACTAAAAAAATGAACCATAGTACCTACTTTAAACAAAATTTAATAAAAACTCCAAAATAAATGTCTTAAAATATGGCGTGAAAATATTTTCTCAGCATAACTTAACTGTCGAGAGCAAGTGTGCCCAAAAGACTGGCGACATTGTCACATTGTACGGCAATGCTTAATCTCTGACCGAGGTAAAAGTCAGCTCTTAGGTCGTGCGTGTCAACAAGGCGTTTCGAATAATCTTTAATAATCTTTAATTTTTGAGTATTTGAAGGTTAAGACCAACTGGACTCTGAGGGTCGTAAGGTTGGAAGCGCGCCACGACGTCAACTTCAAGTCGTTCGTGGTAGGACTTCCAACCCAACAGCTACAGACCTTCGGCCGAAAGGTGTCGTATACCGACGTTTCCGAGGACGGTTATGCGATACCACGCAGCGCAACACGACGCCGACTACATTACGTGTTTAATAATATTTTTTTTTTTTTATTGATATAAACTAGTGCTTGACTGCGATCCCACCTGATGGTAAGTAGTAATGCAATCGTAGATGGTGAGGCGCACTAATTTATTAAGAGCCTATTCACTCTAGCCTTGAAGAGACCCAAATTATAATCGGACGGGAAAACCGCAGCAGGCAAATTATTCCAGTCCCTCGATGTACGCGGTATAAACGACGAGGCGAAACGCTTGGTCCGGACCGTAGAGGTTTCAACAACGTAAGGGTGGATACTCGCCGTTCGTCGGCTTGTCCGATGGTAGAAATGAGATGGTGGAATCAAGTCATGCAATTCCTGCGCACACTCTCCAAAATGCATCCTGTAAAACACCGAAAGGCTGGCTACGCTACGCCTGTGCTCAAGACTTTGTAGATTGGAATTAACCAGATCTGGATCACCAATTAGCCTCTTTGCACGCCTTTCCACCGAGCCCAAAGCTGCCAGGTGGCATTTTGCAGCACCAGCCCATATGTGGCTGCAGTACTCCACACACGAACGGACCTGTGCTTTGTATAACATTAGAAGCTGTCCTGGTGTGAAGTACCGCCGGACCTTTGCAAGTACGCCGTTTCCTAGCAGCTACCTTGGCTTTGGACTCAATGAACCGCCCAAAGTTAAGGTCTGAGGAAATTTCAACTCCCAAGAGCTGAAGGCAGTCAGTGTACTCCAGGGATACATTCTGAAAAACAGGAGCCAAGGTGAACGGGCTCTTTTTAGCGGTGAATAGACACGCTTGTGTTTTGGCGGCGTTGAATCCCACCAGATTGGCTTCACCCCACTTGGAGACTGCCTGAAGTGAGACATTCGTACGCTCTACCATAGCCTCTCTTTCGGACCGGATTAGCTCCTTACTAGCTCGAGCACCTGGCAGGTATCTCTCTACAACTGTGCTATCATCTGCATACCCATAGATACCGGGCATCAGCAGATCGTTGATATGCAGCAGGAAGAGAGTTGCAGAGAGAACAGACCCCTGAGGAACTCCTGCATTAGTCGTCATGGGCTCTGATGAGCATCCATCGATAACAACTCGGAGAGAACGTTCACTCAGGAAGTCTTTTACCCAGTTAATCAGACCAGGGGAAATGCCGTACGCTGAAAGCTTACTCAATAGACCAGCGTGCCATACCCTGTCGAAGGCCTTCGAGACGTCTAAGGAAACAGCAATCGCTTCCCCATTCCTCTCGAGGGTCTCGCCCCACAAGTAGGTGGCATAAACTAGTAGGTCCCCAGTAGATCGATTGCGGCGAAACCCGTACTGTCGGTCACTGAGGAGATCGTTACCTTCCAGGTATGCCAAGAGGCGCGAGTTCAATACACGCTCCATAATCTTGCAGAGTATGGAGGTTATTGAAATCGGTCAATAGTTGGTAGGATCGGTACGACTGCCCTTTTTGGGCACGGGTTGCACGTTGGCAAGCTTCCAGGACTTGGGCACTATACCAGTCCTAAATGAGAGGCGATACAAACGCGTCAATACAGGAGACAACTCGGGCGCACAAGCCTTGAGAACAATCGCTGGTATACCATCTGGTCCACTAGCTTTATTCACGTCAAGACGACACAGTGCTCTCAGAACCTCCTTGTTCCTTATGCGGACCTCGGGCATCGAAGTATCGCAGTGAGGTAAAGTCGGTGGAGTAGCACTACCAGTGTCAAGACGAGAATTATGGGCGAAGAGAGATGCAAATAGACCCGCTTTCTCTCTCGCCGTATGAGCCAGTGTACCATCAGGTCTAACCAGCGGAGGCAATGAGGGCCGACAGAAGTTCGCTTCGACCGACTTGGCAAGGGACCAGAATGCTCTGCTACCGGACGGCTGCGCAGAGAGCTTTGTACCAATATGGGTAATGCGGTCGAAGCGAGCCTTCCTTAGTGCCTTTTTGTAGGACTTGGCAGCAGGGTTGAAGGCTCTCTTCTTTGAACTCAGATCCGGAGCTTTGTGATCACGAGCGTCAACCCAGGCGAGAAACGCCGAATGCTTACGTTGTTCAGCTTGAACGCAATCGGCGTTGAACCATGGGTGAGCTAAGCCACCGATGGGTACGTCGCGATAAGGGATGAAATACTCCATAGCTTGACGTATCACATCGGATATAGCATCTGCACAGCTCGACGGATTTTTAGAAGAGAAGCAGACCTGCAGCCAAGGATAAGATGCAAAGAAGTGCCGCATCTCATCCCAATCTGCTGACTTGTAACGCCACATTCGCCGTTCACCGCGTGAGTCGCAGTCAGGTGGGGAGAAGGACGATACAGACTTCACCAGACAGTGATCTGAAGTTCCAAGTGGTGAGGAAACTGTTACGATACATCTGTCCGGATCGGTGGTCAGCAGAAGGTCCAGACAATTGGCAGTATGACCAACTACATCAGGCACCCTTGTCGCTTGCTTTACCAACTGGGAGAGGCCCATCGATACTGCAAAGTTTCGCGCTTCTCTCCCAGCGTGGTCGGTCCTCTGGTACGGGAAAAGCCAGTCTTTATGAACGGCGTTAAAGTCCCCCAGAGCGACAAACTGCGCATCAGGGTGCCAATGCAGAGCCTTATCGGCGGCCTCACCGAGGTGGCCAAACAGTTGAGTCGTCTCCTGGTCACTGCTGTGCGATCGGTAGACACAGGTATAGACAATTTTGTCCACACCGGTGTCCACCAACAACCACAACGTTGAGAAATTAGGGTCCTCAAGGTGACGGAGAAGCTGACAGCAAATGTCATTGCGGACGTACACACAGACCCCGGCACGCTGCAGGAAATGGTGCTCCAATGAGTATCCCGGGTAGTCGAGATACCCCGCATCTGACGGACATCTGATCTGAGTCTCCGTCAGGGAAAGTAAGTGGGGCTTGTTAGTCTCAAGGTGGTGGTGGACCGCATTAATATTGGAGTGCAGTCCTCGAATGTTAGAGAGGTGCACTTGGAATAAGAGGACGTGCATCCGCTGTACACACTTACTTTTCTTTTTACGAGTACCTTTCATTTTATTTTTCATAATTTTGGGTGAATAGGGTAGGTGGAAGATGGCAGTTGAGCGAGGTGATGCGATGTAAATCCAACAACGCGACCAGAGTTGCTGCGCCAATGGAGGTCTGATCTGGAGACTGCGGGGACGCACGAACCCCCCCAGGGATCGCCATCGGGTCCTCTCGCCCGGTCGCCAACCGGCACGATGGGGCCACCCTGGGATTTTTCGCAGTTGGCGGGGCAGCCTTTTGTGCGTGGCTGGCACACTACTTGGGCCCCCAACTATCTGCGGTCGGCCAGCGGATAACCGTGCTTCGGATCCCGCTACCCTCCGCGATCAAACGTCCGACACAACAACAGCTGTCGCATCATACCCGGTACGGTACACATCGCAACACAACTGCTCAGACCCATCTTCCACCATATGGCTTCACCAGACATCACGCCGGAACACGACAAGTCGCTTGGCGGCATGGCTTTGTCTGGTGGGTGGTAACTCCTAAGCCGGCAGCCGATACTAAGGCCTACCACCGTATTTTACTGCTCGTTTGGCACTACCCAGGGGACACGTGTAGGGTGGTCAAAACAAGTAGATCCTACGGACGCGAGCAGTTCATCCCCCGAAAAATAGTTAATAATAAAAATAAAAAAATAGTTAAATAAGTTTTGTTTTTATAATATGTATTAGTTTATTATGTTTAAGATTATTGTATGTATTTTGTCTATGGGCCTCTGATGCCTGAAAATAAAATAAAATGATGAATGATGATAAAATGATTTAATTTTTTCTTAAAATATTTATATTATTTTATACTAGTACTTTGTCAGATAGACTGCATTCGTGAGAATGTTTTCAGAAAAAAATGTAAGCCCTATGTGCTCTTAGTCTCTGCATAATGCGAGAGTTATATTTCATACACTTCTGACACCCCGTGTCTCGGAAAGTACATAAAGCCAGAAAGTTTGACCATCAGTCCATCCAAGGAGTCTCGTGTTGCCCAGTAACTGGGTTGTGGAGGTGTAATAGGCAGTCACTTCATGTAAAACACGGGTATTCAACCGCATCTAGATAGACAAGAAACCCGAAGCTACTTGGGACAAGGCTAGTGAGATTGTCATGTGTTCTTAGTGTCATAATGCTTCAAAACCTGTCAATCCTATCTTTTTCTGTTTAGCTTTCACGTTGTTCTTCACCTGTGAAACTCTGTAATTGGTTTAACTGGTTGAGTAGTGTAATTAGAGACACAATATTAAGACAATGGCGCACGAACGCGGGCGTTCGTGCGGGGATCAACAGCTTACGTGATAATTCTCATCATTTCGCTATCACTGTGCAGCGTGTGTAGACCTCACTTTTACATGATCATTCACGCTGCTACATTGGGCTGTTCATTGATAGTGGAATGGGCCTTCTTAACCCATGTAACTTTTTAGATAAACTGTTGAGTTTCCTAAAATAAATAAATAAATTTTCAAAATCGTGATGAAAACTGCAAGAGATATATTATTAAAAAATAAAAATATACAGCTCAACGCACAACTGGAGCGTTATCGATCCCGTGACAGATCTCAGGGGACATGCAAATGCCCCGCTGCAACCCAATATTTTCTGGAACGCAACACAATATCTGTCTGGAACACTAAAGGTACCTAATGATATGGGTTGACATCCACGTATTCAGAATATTTTAAATTGTTTGTCAAATTGAAATGTGAAACGTTTGTGTCAATTTAAATGATCCCCTTTTATACGATAAAACAATATGCCAGGACTTTGTAATCTATATGCAGATGTTTTGAAGTTACTGTAATTTTATGAAATATCAATATAGTAAAAGAGAACAAGTTTGGCACATTTTAAATTAAAAACCGGGCAAGTGCAAGTCGGATTCGAGCACTGAGGGTTCCGTACAAACTTACCTATGAAAACAGTTCAATTCCCGAATTGAGTTATAAAAATCTTTCCGAATGGCGTAACTAGTGCGTACAGCTAAGGAGTGGAATTCCTTGCCGGAATCTGTTTTTCCTGATGGCTACAACCCGGGAATCTTTAAGTCAAGAGTGAATAGGTTACTTCTAGGTAAGCGCGCTCCCATCTTCGCTTTCCATCAGGTGAGATAGCGGTCAAGCGCGAACCTATCAAGAATAATAAAAAAAAAAAAAAACTACAAGTTTACAGCCTAGTTTTCAGATTGCTTCCTATACTTGTGCTATGAGACCTTGCTTCATGACTAATTTCGGGATTCTAGGTCAAAGGGAAGTACCCTATGAATTTTGATTCCCTTGAGAGTGTCGAAATATACGTTTTTCACGACAAAAACGTCAGTATCTTTTTTTCGTTAACTCAGAAGTTTGACTTTTTCACAGCTTCAAGGGACCGCAGACGTGAGTATATGGTTTTAATTTCAACTCGATACCTCCACGCGATCTCATGATAAAGGGTCTTAACAGATAGACAGAAAGACAGACGGACAACAAAGTGATCCTATAAGGGTTCCGTTTTTTCCTTTTGAGGTACGGAACCCTAAAAATATAAAAAAAATATCTTATCACTTGCGATTGATTAAAAAATATTGCATCATTATTTTAGCCAAAAGACGTCCACTACTCGACATAAGCTTCCCCATGTGTTACCACAGCAACCGGTCCTGTGCATCTCGCATCTATCGGATTCTCGTGACTCTCACTTAGTCATCGGTCCACCTAGTGGGAAGCTGGAAAAGCTGCCTCGTTGCTAAGCAGATCTAGGACCAGCTCCAATTCTCATATTCTTCGAACCTTAGCCGATAAGCATGATGTGCCAGTGATCAAGCACTGGTTGCGATTGCTAGTGCGGCAATAGGTTATGGTTGCGCCTATATCGCTTGGTAATTGCCGCGTAAAAATTAGTTCCGTAATTAGCCGCATAGAATTAAATACCGCGTTTTGTTTGCGTGACAACTTGCAACACTTCCCATTTTGCATCCCTTTCCTGCACAACCTTGTGTGAGAAAGAGTACGCATATAGACTCGCTCGGTACCGCTCGCTACGCTAAGACGTCGTCCCGCGCAATATTACAAGAAAAATTAGTTATTGTAGAACTTATCCGCTAAAGACAATAAAACCGCTAACGCTTTGTGCTTGAGAACTGTGCAGTGTTCAGTGAGTGTTTTATCTCCTCGTCACTGGAGCAGGTGTCGAAATCCAGAGAACGGGCGCTGGCCGTCCGACACATGGACACGTGGGGTTCAAAAGGTTAGTGCAATTCCCTACCATATACGAGCTGTTTTCCTCTGTTTCCTAATCCTAAACGGCTTCAATAAGATCCATCTAATGCAAATTGTCAAGTACATTATCTGAGAAACGCTAATCCGCAAAATACAGTCCACTTCCAATATTAGTAGCATACGCGCACCCAGGTTAAGTTTTTTAGGTTTTTAAGCGTTACTAACCCTTTAGTTGATAAGTTTTTTACTAACCATTGGACCCATGTAGTCATGTATTTGTGTGGAGCGAAAGGGAGTGTAAGACTTTCCCTGACTATGACCCACCTGTATTCCTTCATTTGCCCTTTGCGTTTTAAGGCTACGGTATATAGACTGGCCTGTTGGTCTAGTGGTTAGTGGCCCTGACTGCTATGCCGGAGGTCGTGGGTTCGATTCCCACCCAGGACAAATGTTTGTGTGATGAGCACGATCATTTGTTCTGTGTCTGGGTGTAATTTATCTATATATGTATGTATTTAGAAATATATAAGTATGTTTATCAGTTGTCTAGTACCCATAACACAAGCTCTGCTTAGCTTGGGACTAGACGGCGTTGTGTGATAGTTGTGGAATATTATGTTATATTTTCTTTATTCATTATAAACACCATATAAATTACATTTTTAAATATTTTTTTAAACAAAATCATACAAAAAAAAAACATTTAAAAATATAAAAAATAGTGTCCCACCGGTATCGGGAACAGGGTCCAATCTACCGGCGGTCAGGGCTCCAGAGAAAGGAACCTCCTAACAATGCGAGCCGTGTCCAGGAGTACCGCTTTCTGAATCAAGCCCTTGATCCAGTCGCCTAACGCGAGCCTCCTAAGGTGTTGGTCGAGGCTCTTGGCTATTAAGCCATTGCCCGACACGACTATCGGTACAATAATCGCCGAGTCCACATCCCACATGTCGACAACCTCGCGAGCCAAGTCAATATACTTAATTTGTTTATCTTTCTCGGCTTTCACGAGGTTCTCGTCATGTGGAACAGAGATGTCAACAATCATTGCACGCCTCTCGCTTCGGTCCACCACCACTATATCAGGCTTATTGGCTACAATAGTCCTGTCAGTGATGATGGACCGATCCCAGTACAAAGTGATATGATCATTATCAAGAACTGGATCGGGCTCGTACCTAATATATTATTATTATTATTACCTTTCGACCAATCCCGCTACCCTCGCAAGGACATCTCGGCCTAATCGCAGCATTGTATTCTAAGCAAACAAATTTAATCTTAGCGACACTTCCTCAATTTTCCATACGCAACTCAACCCATCGTGCTAACCGGTAAAGTAACAATACACGGCGGGGTTAATGACCTATAAAGCTCCGTTGATTCGTTCCCTAATGTGTTTTTAATGGCGTACATTTCGCTATTGACCTGTCATTTAATATGGCTAACAGAATTTACGAGAACATACGAAGCTTTGTTAATATTTGCGGCGAGAATTTATGACGACTTTTGGGTAATTATTGGGCGAATATTTTTCGCGAGCGGTTTTTTGTTTTTTTTTTTCTGGGTGTTTTTTTGCTGACTGGAATCGTGTGGCTATGTGGAGTGTATTGGTGCTAGAAACTAAGCTAATTGGTTAGATATTAAGAAACCCTTTTGTTTTTTTTTCAGTGGGAAAATCATCTTATGACATACCTCGCTCTTGGGCGGAGCGAGAGATACTGTCAGACTTTTACTGACTAAAAACCCACTCCCGTTCCCTCGTTGCCCCCCGTACCAGGGCTGAGTCTTCCTTTCAGAATCAGACCCTTGGCCCCAGTAGGCTTCGACCCTGATTGGCCCCTACAGTTGCTGACATCTCCTTGAGGCGCGCGTGAAACAGTACGCGCCGTCGGTTGGGGCGTGAGGACCGTTGCCTCACGCGATCGGCCGCCTCCTTTGCTAGCATTAAGAAACCCTCTGCGTTCTATAAATAGAATTCACTATCACCGAGGGATATTGTTCTGCTCTGCCTAGATAAAAGAGTTATGGAGTTCAGATAGGCAGTCACTATCTAGGCAGATAGGTAATGACTTCTCCCGCTCTATAACTCTAATGATTTCTCCCGCTCTTTGGTGCAATGAAAGGGCGTGTCAGACTTTTATTGACTAAAAACCTACCTATGTTCCTTCAGTTGTCTTTTATGGTCTAGAATTATTGGTTTCCTTTTCAGTATTTTCCTCATGGCTCCACTGGGCATCGGTTCTGCTGTGCGGACGGCGAGCTACCCATTTTTTTTTCACAACCATCACACAACGCCATCTAGTCCCATACTAATCATCAGAGCTTGTGTTATGAGTACTAGACAACTGATAAACATACGTATATATTTCTAAATATATACATATTATAGATGAATTACACCTAGACACAGAACAAATAATTGTGCTCATCACACAAACATTTGTCCTGGGTGGGAATCGAACCCACGACCTCCGGCATAGCAGTCAGGGCCACTAACCACTAGACCAACAGGTCAGTCAAAGTCAACCCAATGCTCATCGTACGCAAGCCCGCGCCTACGGTGGCTGGGGCGTGAGGATGAACGTCCCCTCATGCTTGCGGCCGTCACCTTCGCTAAGAACAACACACGATCTCCTTCGATAACACAATATTAATGATAACAAAAAAGTAATGTTGATATAGTAGAAATTAATAATCTACTTTTCCACACTGTCTCCACGAAAATATCTCTGAAAACTGAAAATGAAACGGTGCGATTCTATTTTTACAAATCAACCTTATTTTATTTTCGATACTTTGTTCTTGATATTTACTACCTCTGCATGTGACTTTGGTAAATAGATTTTGTCCTATTTACGAATGAAATCGGTAGACATTTACAAGATGTCAATGACACCCAGTGTCAATACACTGGGTCAAATGGCAATCCATTTGATATAGAGATACTCCTGATTGTGACATTTCTTTTTTATTCCTTAAATGAAATAGTATTTTAACGTGTTTTTCCTTTTGTTCTGAATATGTCAATCAGGCTAAAAATGGTGTGGGGTCAAAGAAATACATTTACAGTAAAAATGACACAGGTACAAGTTGTGGGTGTCATTGACAGTTGACATTGGTCCTTACTCAATGTATTGTTTTGATATTGTTATTTTTTAGTTACGTTTTTATTGCAGCAAAAAACGTGTCGGTTTCATTATGTCACTAGTGTCTCTATCTTTGCCTAGCCTTATCCCATTTCATTTGGGGTCGGCTCTCCTCGTCATTTTTCGCCAGACATTTCAGTTCTGGGTCGTCGAGTCATTCACTTGGGCTTTCTTCAGGTCATTGCTAATTACAGACATCCAAGTCAGAAGGGGTCTACCTCGCTTTTTTGGACCTGTATTTATGTCTAAGACTTGCCTAGTCTGAATATGTTCTTCAGATCTTCTCATTACATGACCATACCATCTGAGTCGCGTCTCACTGAGTTTTTCTCCAATAGGGCAGATCTTAAAACTTCCACGGATATGTTCATTTCTAACCCTATCGTTGAGAGTGACACTTCCTGCCCATCTCAGCATCTTCATCTCAGTCGCGGCAATTTTTGCGGCATGGGTTTTTTTCGGGGGCCAACATTCGGCACCGTAGATTAGAGCCGGACGGATTGCGGTTTTGTAGACTTTGCCTTTGACAAATACTGGCATTCTGCTGTCGCACAACACACCTGAAAGCTGAAGCCACTTCATCATTATGTCACTAGTGTCTTAGATTTTATTTTGTTTGATTACACTGGTCAATAAAAGTATGTAGGAATATGCGCACTCATTTTGTATTACTTTTTTTACATTATTTATTTATTAAGTAACTCTATTTTCTATTGATGCTGCTGTCTGTACCCTATTCAATTTTGGGTGTTGTTTTCAGTAAAGTGTTTTATGTTATACTCAAACAATGTCTTAAAAACAAAATAATATGGTCCTGAAATGTTATGTTACATAGGTGGAGAAATTACAATCAAATCACAAAAGAATATATATTAGACTTAGATAAGATGTCTTAGGGCGGAATTCACCAATAAAACTAATCGCGTTTTAACGTTTGGATCGCATAATCGCGTTTAGCCGCTGTCACTAGTCTGTATTTTTCTTTTGTTGTATTTTTACAAGTGACACTAGTGACAGCGGCTAAGCGCGATTATGCGAGGTAAACGTTACAACGCGATTAGTTTTATTGGTGAATTCCGCCCTTAGTTGTGTATGTTTTGTTATATTGTGCACTGGATCCCACCCTCGAATATGTTCTCTCTCTATAATCCAAAGGTTTGATGGGAGAAAACTCATTGCTGAGTTAAGCTCGCCTTTGTACATGAACTGCCTGTGTCTCCATATGTTATGTTATGTTTTTGTGTAAAATAAAAAATTAAAGAAGAATATAAATAATAATTTTAAAAATATATATATTTGCTCTCTTTAAATTTGAAAATATAGTTTAGTTTCCTGACGTGCTGGTATCTAAAAACCGATCCTTCACTGACAATATTCCATCGATAACTTTACGCGTTCTTGAGATAAAGGGTCTTGACAAACAGACAACAAAGTGATCCTATAAGGGTTCCGTTTTTTCCTTTAGAGGTACGGAACCCTAAAAAGATTTCTGTAATAATAATAAATACTTTATTTCAGATATGACATGGTGTCTAATTTGTTAGTAATAATGTTCTGATAGACTAGTGTTAGTAATACTTAGAACTACCTACAACAAAACATGTAAAAAGGACAACAACCACTACTGCGTAATTCCGTGACAAATGGCGAAACAACGATTGATGTAACCACAGTCCAGCCGACTAGCGATCATGCAAAAAGAAAGAAAGAAAATGGAGAAGAATTTGTCAGACAGTCTTTTCAATCATCTTGTGTATGAACCATGATTTCTTTACAAATAACAACTTTATAATCCTATTATCAAAACAACTTCTTTAAGGAAAATTCTCCTCACACACGCAGGGTCATCAGGCAAAATGTAAATCTACCCTCGACATAAATTACTTTAAGGAAGTTGGTCTAACAAGCCGTGGAGTACATCTCTGGTGAATAAAGAGGGTAGTTATAAATCTTTGCGTTTGTTCTGCGGGTGAAAAGATGAAAAAAGTAGATTTGAGGGTAGCCGAGTTTTTCATGTTATTACGTGGTCAGTTAAGTTCTGTTTTTTTGTTAAATAAGATGGATTGGAGTTAAAATGTGTATTTTGATGTCCTTGCATCGCCCTTTTTTAGGGTTCGGTACTCAAAGGGTAAAAACGAGACCCTATTACTGAGACTCCACTGTCCGTTTGTCTGTCACCAGGCTGTATCTCATGAACTAGTTAGGCAGTTGAAATTTACAAATGATGTAAGCTTCTCTGTAGCTGCAAACAGAATAAAATACTTTAGTGGGGCTCCCATACAATAAACGTGACTTTTTTGCCGTTATTTTGCTACGGACGGTACGGAACCCTCCGTACGCGAGACCGACTCACACTTGGCCAGTTTTTTTTTTTATTTACCCCTAAAGGAAAAATGATTAATTTCTCTTAATGATTTGATATTTTTCATAGTATTTATTAGTTTATAATTTTAGCTTAGATAATATGTATTTTATTATTATAAATAACTATTTTTTTTATTTTTGTTTCTGTTTGAAGAATCTGTTGTTTGTTTATTGTGCAAACCTACCACAGTGTTGTCTTTTATAACCCAAAGGTTGACTGTTAGAGAATGCCTTGTGGCATTAAGTCCGCCTATGTACCACTACTGTACATGAAGTTTAAATAAATAAATAATGGAAGGCTATAGTTATTCAATGATATTGCCTAGTCTTACGTCCATGTTTTTTTGCAGGATAAGTTTCTAACTATCTGATGTCTTTCGTAGTGACATTAGAATACGGATGTAATACATTTTAATATATTAGTAGTATTTAACAGCAAATGTATCAAGTCAGTCTTCTTGGAAAAGTTCGCCGAGGTAGTCAATACTTCAATCAAATTCTTAGCTCCATTTTACCGAGATTGCGCGTGTTTCAATGATTCCACATATTGTCAAGTTGTGACAATATGTGGACACTTGAAATACAAAACTACATCAGTTTCACATCATAATATCCATATACTCCTTAGATAGACTGATGGTCAGACTTTCTGGCGTCCGTCTACCTGTAACGACGGCAAAGATCTTTTTTTTTTTCGGTGGGAAAATCATCTTATGACATCCCCCGCCCTTGGGCGGGGCGGGAGATAGTGTCAGACTTTTACTGACTAAAAACCCACTCCTGTTCCTTCGTTGCCTTTCGTACCAGGGCCGAGTCTTCCTTTCAGAATCAGACCCTTGGCCCCGGTAGGCTTCGACCCTGCTAGGCCCCTACAGTTGCTGACATCTCCTTGAGGCGCGCGTGGAACAGCACGCGCCGTCGACGACTTGGGCTCGGTCCGGACGGTTACCGGACGGTCGGACGGCGAGCCACCCATTGCTCGTCGTCCGCAAGCCTGCGCCTACGATGGCCGGAAATCGGGATCGGAATCCCGGCGGCGATTGGGGCGTGAGGACCGTTTCCTCACGCGATCGGCCGCCTCCTTTGCTAGCATTACAGCTTCGCAGAAGGAGGCCACCGCCTGCCACTCCTCCTCGCTCCGGACCATGGCCTGTACCAAGGCCCGGCGCGAGAGATCACGGCAAAGATCTACGAATAACAACCGGTACCAACGGCTTTATGTGCTTTCCGAAGCACGGGGTGTCCGTAATGCCCTAGATAAACTTATAAAAATACATATGAAACGAAAAATCCACATTAGTACCTGCCCGGTTTCGAACCCGCAACCTCATGCCTAAGAGGCGGGTGCTTTAACCACTGGGCCAACACGATAATGAGATAGGGACATGTTTTTCAAAAAAAATGCCGTGAATTTTGCAAGGTAGGTAAGAAAAATTACATATGTTCTCGTAATGTACATAATATATGAATGTATATAATGAACTTTTTATTTTAGCTCAGCAGCAAATTTTGACTGTTATTTGAAAAACTTTTGAATGAATTAAATTTCCAGTAAGCCGAGCATGAAATTCACAAGGTGACTTGGGCCAAAATATTTCCAAGGAGATTAAATTATTTACAAAACTTTGATGAGTTTGTAAACTGTATGTAAAAACTCATTTACATGTTAAGACATCGTCAATACCGATCAAATGCCAGCACTTGAGTTTGAGTGATGGGATATTTGCACAGCGTTTTTATTTTGATGCTATTAGTAGATTGGGTAGGCGTTAAATAAACTAGTCGTATAATATAATTTTTTTTAAATAAACTAGTCGTATAACTAATATAAATTTTCTCCTACAAGGTGGACCGATGACTTGGTAACGGTTGCGGGAGTCCAATGGATGCGAGACGCACAGGACCGTTCGTTGTGGCGACGCTTGGGGGAGTTCTATGTCCAGCTGTGGACGTCTTTCGGCTGAAATGATGATGATGATAATATAAATTATTTATAAAATCTTACGCGGTCGCTTACAATGGGCCTCATCAGAAGGCTTAAAGCCACCCAAAGGGCAATGGAAAGGGTTATGCTCGAAGTTTCCTTGCGTGATCGAATCGGGAATGAGGATAAGATAGCCAGAACGGATAGCCTTTGGGGCCGAAAGGTTCTGGAATGACGACCACGTGCCGGAAGACGTAACGTTGGAAGGCCTCCTACAAGGTGGACCTGGTAAGGGTTGCGGGAATTCGATGGATGCGAGACGCAGCGAACCGTTCATTGTGGCGACACTTGGGAGAGGCCTATGTCCAACAGTGGGCGTCTTTCGGCTGAAATGATGATGATGATAATAAAATCTTATGACCTATTGTTCGCATAAATATAATCGTATATTTGGTGCCTATTAATATCATAAATACTTTTTGATTCGGCAACATAAAACCGTTACCGTTTTATTAATGCAAATAGTTTTTTACAGTGTTCGCGAGTTCAAACTCGGCCAGGGACATTACTTTGTTAAATTTATATTTCATTAACACTGCTCTCTAAACGGTGAAGAAAATTTACGTGAGGAATGATAAATGATAAATGAATGATATTTATTCTGCAGATAGGTTTATAAAACACTTTACACGTCAATTTTTTTTTTGTCATTTTAAACTAGATGAGGCCGGTGTTTCCTAGCTGACTACCCTGAGAAGAAACACCGAAACAAACTCAGGGGTCAAAATCTCTTTTAAAGTCCATACAGTAAATATGTAATGGTCAAATCACATGAGAACCATGCAGATTTGTCTGAGATGGTCTTTTGAAGAAAGAACCATACAGATTTGAGTGGACCTGTCCAGTCAGTGCAAGCATTTGTCAGTATTCGCAAAGCTCAACTCAGGACTACTAAGGAGCTCAACGACTTGACGAACAATACCAAAGAAAGGACATTTGGGTAGGCCGCAGAAAATATTCAAATTACCAGACATACGTTAAAATTACTGAAAAGGAAAAAAAAGCAATCAACATAGTCCTTACATTCACAATAATAAAAGGAAATATATAGTTTACAAAATGTAATACTTAGTAAAGTAAATATTTACTTATGTCAAAATTTAATTGCAAAAAATAAAAATAATAATTTGACATTTTTTTTTTTTGCAAAATAAAGATAATCTACAATGTCAGATTGTAAAAATAAAACAATAAAAAGCACAATTGAAAATAAAACAAAAGATAGAGAAGAAAAAAATTATAATAAGACCAACAGTTGTAGTGCGTACTGGAGCAGATCAATCCCAAGCCTTTTCGTCCTCAACATAGTCCTTTATAGTGTAAAAATCCCTCAACTTTGGAGACGTGCTAAAGTAATTGCTCTACTTAAACCAGGAAAATGCCCAAAAGATCCTAAAAGCTACCGACCTATATCCCTCTTATGCCACACATTCAAACTATTTGAAAGAATCTTACTAAACCGTCTTACGTCCACAATCGAACCAAATCTTATCCCTGAGCAAGCTGGCTTTAGGCCAGGAAAGTCGTGTACCAATCAGACCCTCAAACTGACGCAATTTATCGAAGATGGTTTCGAGGCGAACAATGTCACAGGTGTTGTATTCGTTGACCTTTCAGCAGCCTATGATACAGTCAACATCAAACGTCTCCTACTAAAGGTCGGCGAGCTGACAAGGGATACTGGTTTTGTACATATTCTCAGCTCTATTTTAAATAACCGTCGCTTTCAAGTCTATCTTGGCCACACCAAAAGCAGGTGGCGCAATCTGAAAAACGGCCTCCCTCAAGGTAGTGTGCTGGCCCCGGCGCTCTTTAATATTTACACAAACGATCAGCCTAGCTCACCTCAAACGCAACGATTTTTATATGCAGACGATCTTGCTTTAGCTGCTCAGACACCTACTTTCGAAGAAGCCGAAGAAAAACTGATGGAAGCTCTGGGAGCACTTGGCAAATTCTATGATGAAAATGCACTACGACCTAACCCCTCCAAGACCCAGTCCTGTGTTTTTCACCTTCGCAACCGTCAGTCAAACAGGGTTTTAAGTATAAGGTGGCAAGGAGTTGATATAGAGCACTGCTCTCAACCTCGATATTTGGGCATTACTTTGGATAGGTCCCTGACATTTAAGTCTCACTGCCTAAAAACAAAACAAAAAGTTGGGACTAGAAACAATATCCTTCGCCGCCTTACATCCAGCACCTGGGGAGCATCACCACAAGTTCTTCGCACTTCAGGCCTATGCCTTTCTTTTTCGGCAGGAGAGTTTGCATGCCCAGTGTGGCATCGTTCCGCTCACGCTAGAGAAGTGGACATAGCGCTGAACGATACCTGCCGCATCGTAACGGGATGCTTAAAACCTACCCCTCTTGCAATGTTGTACCCTCTAGCAGGTATAGCTCCTCCAGAAGTTCGCCGCGAGATAGCCAGCCGCATCGAGAAGAGTAAACAGGAACGGGACGGCCGTCACCCCCTGCATAAACATCAACTTATACCTGCACGTCTAAAGAGTCGTAAAAGCTTTATGCGATTTACGACCTCTTCAAAAGACAGTGCAGAGGACGAGAGATGCGTGCTGTGGAAGCAGAAGCACCCAACTCCTACACATTTTATCACCCCGTCAGAGCATCTCCCCCCTGGACGCGAATTGCAGTGGCCAATCTGGAAATCTCTTAACCGACTGCGGACTCAGGTTGGCCGCTGTAAAAATAATTTAGCCAAATGGGGCTTCCTCGATCCTTCTCTAACACAGTGCCAGTGTGGAGCCGCTGTACAGGACATGCGTCATCTGCTATGCTGTCCATCCTGCACAACCAACTGCAGTTTTCAGGATCTATACGAGGCCAACAACAGAGCCGTAGAGGTTGCCAAATACTGGTCAGATAAAATTTAGTTGGAGTACATCGACACGAAAAGAAGAAGAATAGTGTAAAAAGCCTTTTGGCAAAGTTTACGCTTTACAAATGATTTGAATTTATTAAGGCTTAGTTGTTGAATATGACTAGGTAGTTTATTATAGAAGTGTATACATTGGCATCTAACAATAATCATTGGAAACCAGCATGACCTAGAAACAAAAATTTTAAGATGTGTGGTAGCCACCAATCCGCACTGGGGCAGCCCATTGCCTCTCATAGAGAGGAGGCCTGAGTCCCAGCAGTGGGAACATTATAAGGTTGATTATTATTCATTAATACATCATCATTTCAGCCGATAGACGTCCACTGTTGGACATAGGCCTCCCTCAAGTGTCGCCACAATTAACTGTCCTGTGCGTCTCGCATCGGATTCCCGCAACCTTTACCAGGTCCACCTTAATTACGGTGACGGGATGGTCACGGTGATTATTATTATTATAATTTTATTATATTTAAAAATTAGAGTACAGGTAGAAAAACACAAAAGCAGGTTTTTTATTACAATAATTATTTCACAGTCCCATCAGATGATCCTCCTTCTACGAAGCAGTAATGCTAGCAAAGGAGGCAGCCGATCGCGTGAGGCAACGGCAACGGTCCTCACGCCCCAACCGCCGCCGGGATTCCGATCCCGATTTCCGGCCACCGTAGGCGCGGGCTTGCGGACGGCGAGCAATGGGTAGCCCGCCGTCCAACCGTCCGGTAACCATCTGGACCGAGCCCAAGTCGTCGACGGAGCGTATTGTTCCACGCGCGCCTCAGGGAGATGTCAGCAAATCGTAGGGGCCCAGCAGGGTCGAAGCCTACTGGGGCCATGGGTAGTGTGAAAACGAAACCCGGGCCCTGGGACGAAGGCAACGAAGGAACAGGAGTGAGTTTTTAGTCAGTAAAAGTTCAGACTTTTACTGTCTAAAAACCCACTCCTGTTCCTTACTTCACTATCTCCCGGTCCGCCCAAGAGCGGGATTTGTCACCAGATGATTTTCCCACCTAAAAAAAAAACCTTAAAAAAAGTCCCATCAGATGATATGCCTACACAACTTTAACTGTTTTAAAACATCATCATCTCAGGTTCTTTTCTTTAATTAAACACCTAGTTGAGTTTAAAATAACCGTCCATTGTTATTCCAAGACCTTCCGTGTTCAATAATAAGGTGAATAGGTCAAAGCGTGGGAGGAAAAAACACTATTGAAGAAAAACTGCGTGGGATTTTCAATCTTATTCAGTTCTTATCCGGGAACTGAAAAGCTGTTAAATGCAGACTTCATGAACGCGTTAATCGTTTGTAGTTACTAAACTTCGGGACGCAAACTTCAGATTATATAAATTTTTCGCGGAGTTTTTTTTTCATATTTGCAATGAAAATAAATGATTTGCTATCACACTATTAGGTATTAGTAATACTTATGTATTATGAGGCATATTATTTATCAGGTGAATAAAAAAATAATTAGCATCTGTTAATGGAATACATTAATATTAAACCGAGAGGCATTAAATGATGTTTGCGAAACATAAACTGTGTATGACTGGCCTGTTGGTCTAGTGGTTAGTGGCCCTGACTGCTATGCCGGAGGTCGTGGGTTCGTTTCCCACCTAGGACAAATGTTTGTGACAAATATATGTATAAGTATGTTTATCAGTTGTCTAGTACTCATAACCCAAGCTTTGCTTAGCTTGGGACTAGACGGCGTTGTGTGATAGTTGTGTGAATATTTTATTATTATTCTACACTTAACTGGCTAACTTGAGTAAAATGAGCTGCTAAAAAAGTGGGTAATAATTTATTTAAGCTAACAATTGACGTTTTAAGTGACCGAATTGAATACTAAGCAGGCGAACAAAAATACTGAGTGGGCGAATTTAGGGCACCCCGAGACGGATTAGTTTAGAAGGCTAGGTGGGAGCGAAGCGGAACCGAGCTCCCGTCTTTGCATTCTTCGTATTTTTTTTTTTTTATGTACCCAAAAATAGGAACCCCATTCAATGGGGCTCCGTCGAGCTATTTTTAGGTGGTAATCAGTAATTAGGTATATCACATAGCACTCTGCATGGAATCACTACATAATATAAAACAAAGTCGACGCTGTCTGTCTGTCCCTATGTATGTTTAGATCTTTAAAACTAACCGCACCGGATTTTAATGCGGCTTTTTTAATAGATAGAGTGATTCAAGATGAAGGTTTATATGCATAATATATGGATAGTATAGTAGAGAAACACTGATAATTTTAGAGGTTTCTAATGTGATGTCGCAAATAAACACATTTTTTGCGCTTACATTGCAAACGCTGACTGAACCCTACGAGATAGATCAAAATAATGTACTACAGTATGGCACAACTTAAAAAGGTCTATAAAAAAGTCTGCGATAGTATATGTCTATCTCTTAGGGATAACCCACAATAACCATTTTTCATCCTTTACTTTTTACGAGAAATATTGGCTTATTTACGAAGCGATTTTAAGCAATACAGCATACATCCTTATCCAATGAAGTACCTTAAATACATTTTGCATTTAATATAGATCAATATGGCTTTTTATAGTATGCAATTTAAATGAATATTTTTGAAAGTTATTACAGATTTAAAATGCAGGGACATAGCGGTTGCGGTGTTATCAGCATTGCACCCGTGCGAAGCCGGGGCGGGTCGCTAGTGAAATATATGCAAAGTGTTAAATATAATGTGAGACGTAAAACTGCCACTAAAACAGAAAATTTTGCGTTTTAAGGATTACCATACTGATCTTTCCGAATAATTTGAGGTCACCGTATTTAATATTTTTATTGGCCCACAGTCTTTCGCTCACTTAATATTTCAGAAAATCATATTCAGTATTTTTGACACCTTTAATTTAAATTTAATTGACTCGATTAAATTAAATACCTACTACCCATATTATTATAAAGGCGAAAGTTAGTGAGTGTGTGCATGACATAGACACACGGGTAGATCATGTCTTGGATTAACGAATAGGATATTTTTTATCCTAGAAGTTTGTTCCATTCTGGCAGTTTTGAGTGCTTTTTGCGGCCTACCCAAATGTCCTTTCTTTAGTATTGTTTGTCAAGTCGTTGAGCTCCTTAGTAGTCCTTACACTATTACTTGCACCGACTGGACTGGTCCGCTCAGAACTGTATGGTTCTTTCTTCAAAAGACCATCTCAGACTCCAATCTGCATAGTTCTCATAATATGATTTAATTTTATCCATTACATGTTTGCTGTATAGACTTTAAAAGAGACTTTGACATCTGAATTTGTTTCGGTGTTTCTTCTCAGGGTAGTCAGCTAGGAAACGCCGGCTTCATCTGGTTTAAATTGACGAAAAAATTGACGTGTAAAAGTGTTTTGCAAAATAATTACCATTTATCATTGGGATAACTTTTTACTTTCCCGCAGGCGAAGCCTTGCAGCTGCTAATAGGTATATATAACACATGAACAAAGTGTTTTCATCAAAATCAGACTCTAAAAAAGTGCTACGACTTTATCTAAAATACAAAAGGACGCTGTTCTTACTTTTAACATAATCTATAACGTATAATCAATAATGTAGTACAGTTAAATTGCTTATTAGTATGTAGCAACATCTATGGCGCCTCATAAGAACTAAAAATATGAAATCCTGCATTGCGCAATTAGAGTTGTCTGCGAGATTTGAACAAATATAACAGCCTGAAATCATCTATCGGGCAGTTATACGGATCATCTTTACACCCGTCTGGTCTGAGGATCTTCCTTTTTTGGCGAAGGTTTGTGGTATTTTACACCCTGTTTCGCATACCTCTATTAGTATTTTAGGCTACATTGTAATCAATTATTAAGAAATTTGCTTTTAATAGTAAAGTACAAAAACAGTTTTGCAAAGAGTCTGCAGTCTACGATCAGACAATACTAATTCATTTAAATAATTATTATAATTGAATTATTATAGTTTTCTTAATGTTTTGATGTGCCTATTGTTTGTTAAATCGAAATATAATGATTATATTTTCAATAGGTAAGTAGAACAACTAGTTACTAGCAGTGGCTTTATCCACGTGAAAAGAATTGAAAACCAGATGTGTTAAACAAAATTAATCTTTTAATACAGGGAAACCCAATTGTGTTTTTGATTGACTGTGTCGTCCAAAATAAAAAATATCTTATTTATAATAACGAATTATAACAAAGGCTGAGGAGTATAATCAGCCTCTCTGCTTAGCGTTTGTGGACTACGAGAAAGCCTTTGATTCGATTGAAACTTGGGCTGTACTGCAGTCTCTCCAACGGTGCCAAATTGACTATCGGTATATCGAAGAGCTGAAGTGTTTGTACAAAAACGCCACTATGTCAGTCCGACAACAAGACCAGACCTCGAAACCTATCCTCTTGCAGCGGGGCGTGAGGCAGGGAGACGTTATTTCTCCGAAACTGTTCACGGCAGCAATGGAGGATGTCTTCAAGGTTTTGGAATGGAGAGGGCTAGGCATTAATGTCAATGGCGAGTACATCACTCACCTTCAGTTTGCCGACGACATAGTAGTCATGGCTGAGACTACGGAAGAGCTCAGTACAATGCTTGGTGACCTCAGTAGAGCTTCCGAAAGAGTGGGACTTAAAATGAACATGGACAAAACCAAAGTCATGGTAAACAGCCATGTAGCACCCACTCCTATCAAGATCGGGGACTCTACACTCGAAGTTGTAGACGACTACGTTTACCTGGGACAGACGGTTCAATTGGGCAGGTCTAACTTCGAGAAAGAGATCAATCGTCGAATCCGACTCGGCTGGGCAGCGTTCGGGAAGCTGAGCGGTATCTTCTCGTCCAATATACCACAGTGTCTCAAGACGAAAGTCTATGACCAGTGCGTGTTGCCAGTGATGACATATGGCTCCGAAACGTGGTCGCTTACAATGGGCCTCATCAGAAGACTTAAAGTCACCCAAAGGGCAATGGAAAGGGCTATGCTCGGAGTTTCCTTGCGTGATCGAATCAGGAATGAGGATATCTGCAGGAGAACCAAGGTTACCGACATAGCACGAAGAATCGCCAAACTAAAGTGGCAATGGGCAGGGCACATTGCTCGCAGAACAGATGGCCGTTGGGGCCGAAAGGTTCTGGAATGGCGACCACGTACCGCAAGACGTAGCGTTGGAAGGCCTCCAACAAGGTGAACCGATGACTTGGTAACGGTTGCGGGAGTCCGATGGATGCGAGACGCACAGGACCGTTCATTGTGGCGACACTTGGGGGAGGCCTATGTCCAGCAGTGGACGTCTTTCGGCTGAAATGATGATGATGATGATGATGATTATAAAAAAGACATTATTAAATATATCTTTAAATCTCTTTGTATTATAATATTGTTTAATTTTTTCTTCAATATTATTCCTTTATTATATTTTCTCAGGAAAAGTTCGCAGTGGTAGATAACCAATGAATGTTTGACAAACTGCAAGAAATTCAATTGTATTAGGACTGGAACAACTTGCCTGCTGCGGTTTTCCCATCCGATTATTATTTGGGTGTCTTCAAGGCTATCACCATCAACGATTGCATCACTGCTTACCATCAGGTGGGATCGCAGTCAAGCACTAGTTTATATCAAATTAAAAAAAAATTAAACCAAGCGGAATAATTTTAATGACTACCTAAATGAACTTGTTTTCGTTAAAATAATACAATTCAGAAATCAAATTAACAAAATTACTTTAATTGAATGTCAAAGACTTTCCTCTTTCTTTGTCCTTAATTGTGAAATAAGAAACCATTGTTACGTTTCCATTAATTTCGAGTATTTGATGACTTCTTGTATAAACTTTTCAGAACTAACCTTTCAAAATGTATAACCTATTATAAACTGAAGTCAATCATCATCATCATCATCATTTCAGCCGATAGACGTCCACTGCTGGACATATGCCTCCCCAAATGTCGCCACAATGAACGGTCCTGTGCGTCTCGCATCCATCGGATTCCCGCAACCTTCACCAGGTCATCGGTCCACCTTGTAGGGGGCCTTCCAACACTGCGTCTTCCGGTACGCGGTCGCCACTCCAGAACCTTTCGGCCCCAACGGCCATCTGTTCTGCGAGCAATGTGCCCTGCCCATTGCCACTTAAGTTTGGCGATTCTTCGTGCTATGTCAGCAACCTTGGTTCTCCTGCGGATATCTTCATTTCTGATTCGATCACGCAAGGAAACTCCGAGAATAGCCCTTTCCATTGCCCTTTGCGTGACTTTGAGCCTTTGAACTGAAGTCAAAAATAAAGAATTATCTTTGCCATTCAAAATATGCTTAAAAATATAAATAATAAAACTTTCCCGCTCCAGCTTCGCACTAATGTCACAAAGCGTTGAATTTCTCAGTTTACTTCTATAACTTGCATGTATTATACATTTAAACCTTCCTCATGAATCATTCTGCCTTTTGGTGAAAACCGCACGTAAACATGTACGGTGGTTTTTGAGTTTATCACAAACAGACAGACAGACGTTGTGGGGAACTATGTTTTATAATGTATAAGGTTCTTTATTATTTATTGTACACACAATTTTATACAGACAATAAAAATAGGACAGAATAGAATAGAATAAACCTTATTGTACACCAAAAAAGTAACACAACTTATACATAAACTTAAATCTATGGGTACAATGGCAGTCTTATCGCTAACAACGATATCTACCAGACAACCTTAGGATGGATCGTAAGAACTTAAAATAATACAGGGGGTAGTCTGCGGTGTACTGCTAACAAATTGATCAGTCTCTTTTTAAATAAAACACAATACATAACTATAAATATATACATACATATTATAATATGTTACACAACTTCATTAAAAAAGGGACGAAAAAAAGAAGAAAAGGAGAAAAAGAAAGAATAAATTATGGTTGGTGGAAGAAATTAAATTACGTAGAACTAGGATAGTGTTAGAGAGAAAGGAAATGGTTTTTAACTATATTTTTGAAAGAAACTAGTGACAGTTGATGCACATAGGCGAGCTTAACCCACAATTGGGTTTTCTTACAGCAAACCATATGAGTGAGAAAGAAATTTTACAATTGATGTTTTCTTATTTCTCTCATTTCACAACTAAGGACAACAAAAAATTAAACACATAAATTAAATCTAACTTAAAACTAAAAATATACTAAACAGATATGTGTACAGCACACTATACATAAACATAATATATACAATAAATAAATACCAATAAACGTACATATTTACGGGTCATGTTTACAAAAAATGTTCCTAAATTCTTCCCCTGAAACTTCCAAAGAAGGGCTAGCTCTCAATGTATGTGGAAGAGAATTCCAGAGGCGCACAGCACGAACGGTAAAAGTTCCAATGTAGCGACTTGAAGAGTGGGGAGGAAAACGAAAGAGAAGAGAGGATGATGAGCGACAATGTTAAGAATATACCAATCTCATTGATTCGATTTATTGCATTTAATATCTCTCTGACGTCCTCTCAATGCTTCGAAAACGTCGAACTATCAAATCAGAGAGCGAGGCCCTACCACGATCGCTTAATGCAATCCATTTCACGACCAAAACTGAACTGTTAAAGGAATGTAGCTATATAGAGAGTATAGCTCCATCCCCTTTTCTCGCTCGCACGCTTGAAATTTTTACATGTCATGTTAGGGCCCCAGTTCTTATTAAAAATAAGCGAAAAATACTTAATCCACATTATTATGATCCACATCAATAAGCAAGCCAGCAATATGAGCCCACGTACGTTATGTTGCCGTAACGTCAATAAAAATGTCGAGCCACGTAAATCTGTAATGTACGGAGATCAGGCCGTCACAAACAATAATCCTATGAGCATGTTATGATGAGGCATACAGATGGGAAGAATGATGAACTGGTCTGCCCCCCTAGCCAGGTTACAACCGTTCGTTTCGATTCTCTTTTCGTCGATCGCCTCGAGTCGGTCACACCTCCTATTCCTTTGTTCTGATGTCATCTCGGCGTGGCCGACTTGAGGCGATCAACAAAAAGAGAATCGAAACGAAACGAATGTAACTTGGCTAGGGGGGCTGGTATTTTCTTCACTAGTAATACCTGCAGGTTTCCGACCCCGATTTTCAGTCACTGTAGGCATGGCCTTGTGGATGTCGAGCAATGGGTAACTCGCCGTTCAGTCGTCCGGTTACCATCCGGACCGAACCCGAGACGTCGACGACGCGTAATATTCCACGCGTGCCTCAAAGACATGTCAGCAAAATCGTAGGTGCTCAGCAAGGCCGAAGCCTACTGAGGACATGGGTTTACTTCCGAAAGGGAAACCCGGGGTCCTGACACGCAAGGCAAAGAAGGAATATAGGTGTGGTTTTAGTCAGTAAAAGTCTGACACGCCTTCCCGTTTCATCCTAGAGCGAGAAAAGGTATTGTATGATTTCCCACCTTAAAAAAAATAACAAAAGCATCGATGCCGAGTTGCATTTTGGGGAGTTTGCAATTGCAAAAAAAAATTATAAAATGTAGTAAATGTCAAGTCTCTAAAAAAAAGTAATGAGAGGGCGGGAGCGTTCTAGAAAATTAAACTATAGAATCTTAGAGTCGTGAATTTTGTTTGTTTCAAATCCCAAAACATGTCGAGTAATGGTAAAGATTAACCTTTTGAGTGCGTAATTAGAGACACATAGTAAGACAATGGCGCGTGAACGCCGGCGTTAATGCGGGGATCAACAGCTACTTATAAATCGTTATATTTCTCTATTTTATTTGTTTTAGTCAATTGTCTTTTAATTATCTCACAGATGGTGTAAAAAGTAGAGTATCCAACATAGGGATAAAGCTGTCTTTGTCTTCGGCGGTTTGAATTCCTCACTTTACTCAGGCTAGGGAGTTAATATAGGAATATTAACTCCCTCGCAATGCTCGGAAGTTAATTATATAAATCCCTCACTAGCGTTCGGAATTCAATAAGCCGCCAGCGACTTAAAGACACTGCTTTACCCCTTATTCACATAATGTACTATTTCTTTTTTTCGTTAACAGTCCTATCGGACCTGAATGAAAAGTCTAAAACTCCTTTTCGCTGGATCCAAAGCGGGAAAAGTTATTTAACATTATTTAACATAATTGTCCACCCTTAAAAAAAGGCCTTGTATACATCGAGATATAAGTACTAGCGTACTTGTATATTAATATCTAGTTGACCATCTTGCATGGTCGTATGTCACAACCCACCCCACGCAGGTACACAGGCATTATTACGTTCATTCTTATTTACAACCAGAGAAACAAATCATTGAATGATATGAACCAAGACATTCTACTTATCTATAGGTTTATGTCTTGAAAATAATGCTGAAAAAAAGCTGTATGTTATGAATTATAGCTTAAGTATAGCATAAGCCTTAAGCCTTATAATGTTCCCACTGCTGGGACTCAGGCCTCCTCTCTAGGTGAGGGAATTGGCCATAATCCACTATCGCTGGCATGACGGATTGCAAAGTACAGGTTGGTGGTAGTCACATATCTTCGAATTTTTGGTTCTTGGACATACTGATTGAAGTATTGTGATGGCCCAGTAGTTAAAGCACTCGCTTTTTATGCATAACGTTGCGGGTTCGAAACCGCGTAAGAACCAATGTGAATTTTTCAATTCATATGTACTTTTCAAAGTTTACTTAGGACGTTACTGAGATCCCGTGCCTTGGAAAGCACGTAAAGCCATTGGTCCTAGTTGTCGTTCATAGGTCTTTAGCAATTGTTACAGGTAGTCAGGCGATAGAAAGTCTAACCATCAGTCTATCCGGGGAGTCAACACCGCGTCGTGATCCTCGCGCTCCTCAAAGAGATGTCAGCAAACCGTAGGGGCCTAGCAGGACCGATACCCGCTAGCTAGGACCGCGGAGAATTTCTGAAAGGGAAACCCGTAGTTCTAGAACGCAAAGGGTAATTGAAGGATACAGGTGTGGTTTTAGTCAGTAAAAGTCTGACACGCCCTCCCGCTCCACCCAGAGCGCGAGAAGTCATTTTGATGATTTCCCACCTTAAAAAAAAACCGGGGAGTATGAGGAGTTGGAGTTCTGAGGCAGTTTCTCCATGTGAAACTCGAGTATTTAGCCGCATTCTGTTAGACTAGAAGCTGACCCTAAATTAGTTGGTAAAAGGCTAAGGAGATGAAGATATGATGGACATGCCGGTTTCCTCATGAATGATGAAATAATCTGCTCAAATTAACCTTCGACTGGTGACATGGTTTTTATGTAATTGATCTTTATATATATAAAAGAAAGTCGTGTTAGTTACACTAGTTATAACTCAAGAACGGCTGAACCGATTTGGCTGAAAGTTGGTGGGGAGGTAGCTTAGAACTAGGAGACGGACATAGGATACTTTTTTATTTTTGTGTACGGCAGAGTAGGGTAGAGTAGGGTAGAGTAGGGTAGAGTAGAGTAGAGTAGGGTAGAGTAAGGTAGAGTAGGATAGAGTTGGGTAGAGTAGGATATAGTAGTCAGTTGACGGGAGCGAAGCCGCGGGCAAAAGCTATGTCATTATAAAATGAATTATGTAATGCCAGTAGATGGCGTTATCCTTACTATTAGGCGGTACAAAGTTCGTCAGGTCAGCTAGTTTTATGATAAATTGATCTTTAAAAAATTGATTATCATTAAAATTAATTGATTACTCTTTATCATTACTTAATAAATTATACGATGTTTTATTATCTATTATCTCTTCGATCGAGTAAAACGCTTTCAGAGTGAGCCAGCATTTAAGTTTTGTCTTCAAGCTAGACCTCGTCAAGGTAACTGATGACGGTAGTTTATTTAATATTTCAAAAATTTATTAATTAAAAAGTAATTAGGGTAGATAAAATCGTTTTTTTAATGAACCCCGATAACATTTTTAATTTTAAAAGTAATTCATTCATTTTTTTTTCACTAAAAATGATAGAATAATGATTTTATACAGTTTAAATTAAAAAAAAAGGTAAAGATTAAAAAAAAATAGGAAAAAACCGACGAAAAATTCCATCCGTGGTATTCGTTTGTGTGTTGATTTCAAAGACACCCTGTATAATATTAGTGTGAATTATTTTAAATTTGCCCATTATAACTACCAATGACCACAAAAACTTGTACTCACTCCACCATTAATAAGCTGTTTATAAAAGCCTCCAAAAAAACATTTCTTCACTGCCACTAATGGCTTTACCCACACATAAAATTCCCTTTTAAACAAAATTTAATGGAATGAAAACCTATTAACTGAAATTTATTTAAAGCGAAGCCTTAATGATGTCACAGACATGTGTGATAATGATAATTGATTTATCAATGCTCCCCATTGTAAAGTACTGAGACATTCGTTAACTTTTACGACTCCTATAAAGAGGGATAACTGTCATAATTATCGTGTAATGAGGCTTGTGTGGTGTTGTTGCAGACAGCGTACTATGAGGGCAAAGTTTGCAGGGGGAAGTGATTTAGGGAAACGTTTGAAAGCTTTACCGTGACTCTGGAACGCTAAGAGCAACTGAAGAACAGTAAAAGTTTGATACGGCGTCTCGCTTCACCCTAGAGTGGGAGATGTCATTTCCACTGCAAAAAAGGGGATCCTCCTCCTTGCGTCGTACTCGTATTCCTCAAAGCTGAGAGTCGTAACCTCCCTGCTTCCTCACTTTCACTTGTATGATTCATCCATCTGTTTCTGTTGCTGGCGGTGTGAAAGAAAAAAGGGGATAGTAATTCAAAATTTCTTGAGAATTCGATGCTATTGAGTAAACGGATTATGCGGTTCTGTCAATTTGGTGATTAATAAATCAAACGCTAGAGCATAAAAGTGGTTTAATGATCAGCGTATTGATATATCAAAAAATTCGAAATCTTTTTTACTTAACATAGGCCTACATGGCCATTCATAAAACGTCAGAAACTAGTGCCTTATATGACCAGAAGGTTTAATATCACCCAAAGGGCAATAGAAGCCTATGGTTGGAGTTGCCTTGCGTGATCGAATCAGAAATGAAGATATCCTTATGACAGGAGAACCAAGGTACTCGACATACCCCAAAAAAATCGCCAAACTTAAGTGGCAGTGATCAGGGCACATTGCTCGCAGAGCAAATGGTCGACTGGGCCGAAAAGTTTTGAAATGTCGACTGCGTACCGGAAGACGCAGCGTTGGAAATCCTCTCACAACTTAAATAAATGACCCAATGAGAGTCGTAGGAATCCGATGGATGTGAGACGCACAGGACCGGTCGTTGCGGCGACGCTTGGGGGAGGCCTTTGTCCTGCAGTAGACGTCTTTTGGCTGAAATGATAATTATAATGATTATAACACGAAAATGGAACTCAAGACTTTAAAAGAAAGGTCGGGAAGCATCGGCAACGATCTGTAAAATTTTATGTAATACCTTTTGGAACAATAAACATATTTGTTTGTTTGTTTGTTCTCGCGCCGGGCCTTGGTACAGGCCGGTGGCTTGGTCCGAAGCGAGGAGGAGTGGCAGGCGGTCGCCTCCTTCTGCGAAGCAGTAATGCTAGCAAAGGAGGAAGTCGCACGTGCACGCGCGTGGGAGCGGCCCTCACGCCCCAGCCGGGATCTCGATACCGATTTCCGGCTACCATAGGCGCGGGCTTTCGGAAGGCGAGCAATGTGTGGCTCACCGTCCGATCGTCCGGTAACCACCCGGACCGAGCCCAAGTCGTCGACGATGCATACTGTTCCACGAGCGCCTCAAGGAGATGTCAGCAAACCGTAGGGGCCCAGCAGGGTCGAAGCCTACTGGGGCCAAGGGTCTGCTTCTGAAAGGAAGACTCGGCCCTGATATGAAAAGCAACGAAGGAACAGGAGTGGGTTTTCAGTCAGTAAAAGTCACACCTTCCCGATCCGCCCAAGAGCGGGGGATGTCATTGAATGATTTCCCCACCAAAAAAGAAAAATATCATCGAATTGACGCCACAGTTGGCGCGGTGGTAAAGCGATTGGCTGCTTCGCTGTCTGTCACGGGTCCGATTCCCGCACGAAACGAACATTTGTGTCGCTTACTGATTGTTTGGGATCCGTTCGATTTATAAATTAAGTCCTAGATACTCCCTCAGAGCTAAATTTTAAGATATCAATATAATGGCTATACCTTCACAGTATAATATTTACGAGAATATTTTGTATGCACATAAAAATATAAACATGTTTAAAAAATATAGTGATATTCATAAATTTAATACTAGGAATAAACACAAATTTGTGGTTCCTACCACCAGGGGGCTCATTTAGATCCCAATGAATACACTTCTATAATAAACTTCCTAGTCATATAGTCAATTTGAAAAGAAAAAACAATTAATTTTTGACATAAATATTTACTTTACTAAGTATTACATTTTGTAAACTATATATTTCCTTTTATTATTGTGAACGTGAGGACTATGTTGATTGTTTTTTTTTTCCTTTTCAGTCATGTTAACGTATGTCTGGCAATTTAAGTACTTTCTGCGGCCTAACCAAATGTCCTTTCCTTGCTATTGTTCGTCAAGTCGTTGAGCTCCTTAGTAGTCCTGAGTTGAGCTTTGCGAATACTGATAAATGCTTGTACTGACTGGACAGGTCCACTCAAATCTGTATGGTTCTCATGTGATTTGACCATTACATATTAATTACTGTATGGACTTTAAGACCCCTGAGTTTGTCGGTGTTTCTTCTTAGGGTAGTCAGCTAGGAAACACCGGCCTCATCTAGTTTAAAATGACGAAAAAAAAATTGACGTGTAAGTAAAAGTGTTTTTTTTTTTAAATCTATTTGCAATATAAATATCAGTGTCATGTGTATGTGAGGTTATATGTTCGTTAATACACCCTTTTTTTAAGCGGGAAACCATCCAATGACTTCTCCAGCCGTATGGCAGAGCGGGAGGGCGTGTCAGACTTTTACTGACTAAAACCACACCTATGTTCCTTCTTTACCTTGCGTTTCAGGACCTCGTGTTTTCCTTTCGGAAGTCAACCCATGACTCTAGTAGACTTTGACACTTCTGCGCCCCTACGGTTTTGCAGAAACATCTCTTTGAGGAGCGCGTGGAGCACTACGCGCTGTCGACGACTCAGGCTCGTTCCGGATGGTTACCGGACGGCCGGACGGCCTAGCTACCCATTGCTCGTCGTCCGCAAGCCCACGCTTGTGGTTGCTGGATTTATTAATACACTCACGATATGGGAGTATTACTTATCTATATAATGTATGTATTTAGAAATATATAAGTATGTTTATCAGTTGTCTAGTACCCATAACACAAGCTCTGCTTAGCTTGGGACTAGACGGCGTTGTGTGATAGTTGTGGAATATTATTATATTATTGTATTATATATTATATTATATACTTTTAAATAATGATTTAAATTAAAAAAACTGGGCAAGTGCGAGTTGGACTCGCACCCTGAGGGTTCCGTACAAACTTACCTATGTAAATAGTTCAATTCCGGAATGGAGTCCCGGTATTTTTTTCCAAATAGCAAAACAAAAAAAAATGTGACGTAACAACAAATTTACATTTTTCAGATTTATTCCTATACTTGTGCTATAAGACCTAGCTGTGCAAAATTTCAGGATTCTAAGTCAACGGTAAGTTCCCTATGAATTTTGATTTCTTCGAGAGTGTCGAAATATACGTTTTTTGCCACATAGCATAGCATAATTATAGCATAGTCAGCCTTTTAATATTCACCCTGCTGGGACTCAGGCCTCCTTTCTAGGAAAGGGAATGGGCCGTAATCTACCACGCGGGCCCAGTGCGGGTTGGTGAATGTCACATTTCTTCGAATTTTTGGTTCTAGGACATGCCGGTTTCCTCACGATGTTTTCCTTCACCGTTTTGAGAGCAGTGGTGATGAAATAAATTACACAAAGTAATGCGCCTGGCTGGGTTTGAACCCGCGACCTACAAACGGTCCTCGTAAGTCGGGACCGTTACCACTCGGCCACCACTGCTCTAAACCATAGTACTTATTTTGCCACATAAACCAAAGTATCTTTTTTTCTCGTTATCTTACAAGTTTGATATTTTTACAGCTTCAAGAGTCCGCAGACTTGAGTATATGGTTTTAATTGCAACTCGATATCTCTACGCGTTCCCGAGATAAAGGGCCTTGACAGACAGACAAATAGACAGACAGATAGACAGACAGAAAGATGGACGGACAACAAAGTTCCGTTTTTTCCTTTTGAGGTACAGAACCCTAAAAAATGCCAAAAGGTTTTGTTCGGCAAGTATTTCAATAGCCCTGATAACGCTAAAGCGTTTCACTCCAAAACATCATAAACGGCTCGATCTGACCCCAATACATCACCAGCTGATCTGACTTACCGGTTTGCGTACATAACGGCTCTAATAAAAAGTGGGGTGGGTAGAGTTATGGCAGTAATTTGTCTTGATGGGGGGCTTGGTACTTCAAGTATGGGGGTATGTTTCATGTAAGGGCTCGTAAGGAAGGGTTAAGAGGTCGTGTATGGCGAATATGACGACTAGTGAAATGTGAGGTATATTTTGTTTATTTAATGAGAATGCTTAAAAAAAATCTTTTTCCATACACTTACTCGAAAACCCGCTCTTATCCCACCGGTTTTAAGCACGTAATAGACTGTTTTCCGCACTAGTGACAGAAAATACGCGTGCTCTCCCCCGCCACAATTTTATTACATTTATCGCATCAGGCTGGGCGCGCGTCGACCCTTACAAGTCGCCGGTCAACCCTCGTTTATTCATTTCATAAGTGTGTTGTAAAATGTCGTTTGATACACGTGCAAATTTGTCACTGCAGCCCACAGCTCCATAACACACTCGTCTACGGCTCGTGTGAATTCCACCTCGGTCTCAATGACGAACTTTCTGCACTTGTATCAAAATGTACAATTTCCGGTTTTTTTTTTTCAGGAAAAGCGGAAATATAGAGACCAACATTTTCGGCCGAATAAATTTCGTACAGCCGTGTGTACAATACGAAAATTAAGCGTTTTTCAAGGTCATTCAAGCTGTACAACCGTATGTACAATCGGCGCTCGAGGGGTTAAGGTTACACTAGTCGACACTTTTTCCATACAAATTTTGGGGGGATATTACTCCACAGTTTGACATTGTACATCCAAAGTAAAACGTGATATGGTTTTATCTTATTCTTAATTTTGTCTGTACGGAAACAGAAAAACAAAAATAATTTCCATTACAAAGTTATGAGCCAACAAAGTTTCTGTATATGTATGATTTTAACGCAACTTTAAGTGTAACAAAAATCGCATAAAATCTCAAAAACGAAGTCGGTACCGACAAACTTTTATTATCGAAGAGTTCTATACAATTTATTTGTATTAGATTAATGCAGTGGTTTTTTCATAAAACTCGATTTTCCAAAGCACTACTCTCAGATTTTACGCACCGTCTAATTTCATTTCAGTTCGGAACGGTGTTTGTGTGCATGCGAACCATACGATGTGCATATAATTTAGCGTCTAACTGCTCATACTTGATATAATCGCTGTCGGACACAATGACAGATGTGACATCGCAATTTTTGGCCTCACCCATCAGCGAGTTCGAGCCCGCGGCTAGTTCAGCCATAAGACAGTTTTACTTCAAGTAATGTTAAAGTAGACGAACTGATTTCTTATAACACCAGAGCAATATTATGTATGATTTTGGATTAAGATTTTAAAGATTTTTAATTGCTTCTTTGATTGAGTGCCCTCGGGTCCAGTGTGAGTTAGTAGCGATGTCATATGTCTTCGAATTTTTGGTTTCATCACGATGTTTTCTTTCACCGTTTTGAGAGTAGTAGTGATGCAATAAATTATATAAAGTATAGCGCCTGCCTGGATTTGAACCCATGACATATAACTCTTCTCACCGGAAATGGTCAGTTCGGGAGGTTCCTGCACCGGATTCGTGCGGAAGAATCGCCCGGATGTCACCACTGTGTGGACCGCCCGGAGGACACGGTGGAGGTGTGCCCCGATTGAGCAGAGCCCCGCCATATCCTCAAATCTCCTACACCTATAACTGAAACCTGAAATCAACTGTAACAGATTTTTTTGACTTCGGAATCCAGATATTTTAACTCGTATCTGTTAATTACGATAATGACATCCTTTGAACAGATTTTTACGGGTTTTCAAATTCGTGTTTCGTTTTTTTGTGAAACCGGAAAGGACGAAGCTCGTTATACCCGAATGAATTTACTTTATGTCGATAGGTAGAGGAACTAATAAACCGACTTAAAAAAAGTCGGCAAAGTGCGAGTTTGATTTAGCACACGAAGGTTTCCGTACCTTAAACCAAGCACTGTATCTACAAATTCTCTTTAGCACTACACTGAATATAGTGCACCGTGGGTGCTCGGGGGCTCGAGCACCCATGAGAATAGACATCAAGAAACAGAGAGTAATCGCCTTTTAGGTTACGTATAAATTATAATATTTCTTGATAATAAAAACTATTAATTTTCATATAATGGTTTCATTTTATATTTTTATCAAACATAATTAGGAATTAAGTACGCAGTATGTAAGTAGAACATTTATTTATTTGTCGGTCGATCAGTGTGCATTTTTCTTCTTACACTTCGCCACTTTTTCTAGTCCATCAAATGAGCATGAGCACCTATGAGGTTTTCTAAAAAGTCGGCGCCCCTGGCTATAGAAAACTACTTGGTCGAGATACTTGACTTTTGACATTTCACCATTTACTTGTTTAATTTAGCATAATAATATCTTTACTTTGTAACAGATGTAGCGTCTTTTAGTTTTTCTCGCAACAATGACTTTCATTTAAGTAATTTTCCAACACTCAAAGCTGCACAGAGGTGTTTCTTAATTCGATTGTTTTTTAGGGAATATAATAGTAATAAAGACAAAACAAAAAAACTGACGAACTGCGAGTCGGACTCGCATACGAAGGATTACGTACTACAATATTAAAATCGATTAAAAATGTCGATAAAATAACGTTTTTAGGGTTCCTTACCTCAAAAGGAAAAAACGGAACCATTATAGGATCACTTTGTTGTCTGTCTGTCTTTCAAGACCCTTTATCTCGGGAACGCGTGGAGGTATCGAGTTGAAATTAAAACCATATACTCAGGTCTGCGGTCCCTTGAAAAAATCAAACTTCTGAGATAACGAAAAAAAAGGTAAGTTTATGTCGCAAAAAACGTAAGTAATAAATAAATAAATAATAAATAAACGTATATTTCGACACTCTCAAGGGAATCAAAATTCATAGTGTACTTTCCGTTGACCTAGAATCCTAAAATTTGGCAAGAAGCAAGGTCTTATAGTACAGGAAAAAATCTGAAAAAAAAATGTTTTTGCGATTCGGAAAAATCTTCGTAACTCAATTCAAGAATTGAACCGTTTTTATAGGTAAGTTTGTACGGAACCCTCATTGTGCGAGGCCGACTCGCACTTGCCCGGTTTTGTGTAAAAGGGATTCCTTTAATTTTTAACTTTATTTTAATTATTTTTTAATTTTTTATTGTAGCGGCAATATAAATATAAGTACATTCTGTAAAAATCAACTCTGTACGTCTCACGGTTTATGAGACAGCCCGCTGACAGAACAGGGTCCTGTTAGCACCTTTCGGGTACGCCCCTCATTATCATGCCGCTTGATCCAGTGATTTTATCAAATATGCTTGATCATTCAGAAAAACTAACCATATGGGAGGAAAACTTTTGCCATGTCCTTCTACAATTTCTCCCCACGAACGGTTACTCCTTGTCTCGTGCGAGGGCGAGAGACGCTAAGGGCATCACCCCAAATTGTCGCTTCGTGTTGCCAGTTAACTAACTTAAAGATGTTGACTTATATATTAACATAATGCAATATTAATCTAAGGTTCGTTCATATATGCAATACGTGACGAAACATATGCATACTTTTTTCGCCATAAATCAACAGTTGAGAAGAGAATGAAGGGTTAATACAACATGTAACATAATTATACACTACTGTAATGATTTCAGCTATTTTTAAATTAAGTATTTTTAATCGTCAAATAATCAAGAATTATTTTAGGACAAAAAAATAAAATTCTAAGATAAAATTCTTGATAAGGCTTTTTCACTACGGTGTTTGTGTATGCGTGCGTAAATACTAATGTAGTACGTCGATTGCCACATGGAACATGGACACTTACATGGTCGCTTACAATGGGCCTCATCAGAAGGCTTACAGTCACCCAAAGGGCAATGGAAAGGGCTATGCTCGGAGTTTCCTTGCGTGTTCGCATCATGAATGAAGATAGCCCGAAGAATCGCCAAACTTAAGTGCTAGTGGACACATTGCTCGTAGAACGGATGGTCGATGGGGCCGAAAGGTTCTAGAGTGGCGACCGCGCACCGGAAATCGCAGCGTTGGAAGGCCTCGCACAAGGTAGACCGACAACCTGGTGAGAGTCGCGGGAATGAGGCGACACTTGGGGGAGGCCTATGTCCAACAGTGGACGTCTTTCGGCTGAAATGACGATTTTTTTTTTTTTTCGGTGGGAAAATCATCTTATGACATCCCCCGCCCTTGGGCGGGAGATAGTGTCAGACTTTTACTGACTAAAAACCCACTCCTGTTCCTTCGTTGCCTTTTGTACCAGGGCCGAGTCTTCCTTTCAGAATCAGACCCTTGGCCCCAGTAGGCTTCGACCCTGCTAGGCCCCTACAGTTGCTGACATCTCCTTGAGGCGCGCGTGGAACAGCACGCGCCGTCGATGACTTGGGCTCGGTCCGGACTGTTACCGGACGGTCGGACGGCGAGCCACCCATTGCTCGCCGTCCGCAAGCCTGCGCCTACGATAGCCGGAAATCGGGATCGGAATCCCGGCGGCAATTGGGGCGTGAGGACCGTTGTCTCAAGCGATCGGCCGCCTCCTTTGCTAGCATTACTGCTTCGCAGAAGGAGGCCACCGCCTGCCACTCCTTCTCGCTCCGGACCATGGCCTGTACCAAGGCCCGGTGCGAGAGATCGCCGCCGCCGATCGCCCCCACGAGGACACGGCGTTGCTCTGCCCAAGCGGGACACACCTCCACCGTGTGCTCCACCGTGTCCTCCGGGTGGTCCACACAATAGTGACACCCGGGCGTTTCTTCCGCACGAATCCGGTGCAGGAACCTCCCGAACTTACCATGTCCGGTGAGGACCTGCGTCATGCGGAAGGTAAGGACGCCGTGTTGCCTTTCCAGCCACTCCTCAAAGAGGGGACTTACCGCCATAATTATGGCGTGCCCAGCACTGGGTTGCGATAGTCGCTGTCGCCATTCCGCCATGAGACCCCGCCGGAGCTCTGTCCGCCATGCCGCGACTTGTCGTGGCAGCGGAGTTTCGCCCCGACGTTGCATCTCCACGCGCAGATCGTGCATGCATGCAAGGCCTGTTGCCACCAGATCCCATGGTGGCATGATGATGATGATGACGTCGTTTCCCATATTATTTATATGCCTACAAATAGGATACCTAATTTCTTAGAAAAAAAACACTTCCTAAGTTTGAACTCTTATTGTTCGTACAGCTAAGGAGTTGACTTCCCAACCCTGGTCTGTTTGCTGATACTTTCAACCAAGTCTTTAAGTCAAGAAAATAGTTTACTTCTAGGCACGCGTGCTCCATCGTCGATCACATCTCGGCTTTTCATCAGTTGAGATAATGGTCAAGCGCCAGGTATATCAATAGTAAAAGAAAAACTGTTTTATATAAATTAACCAACAATATAATATCTGTAGCATAACCTCAATGCTATCGATTCAAACGCCTTCATTAAGCGTGCTTAAGTACATTAGTAGTAATACAACACTTCAATTAATGAGGTACTTAAGCAAGCCTTTGGTCAATGAAATAACGTACATATTATTTGTGTCAAAGGTCAACGCTAAGTTTATTTATGTCAAGAAACGGTCAATCAGTATTATATCTGTAGTCTACTTACTAAACGAAGTGATGTACCAATATATATTAATGTCATACTAAAAATGGAACCTAATATTCACGGATTATTTTTTTTAATGATTTCAAAATAGACTGTTCAATACGAGATACATCGTAGGTACGTTTCTCTGGGAGATAAATCTCAAATGTAGTATATGCATATAAGGAGCAGCATCCTTTAGACCAAGACCCAGAAATACTACTTAATAGCAATACGGTGATCAGACTAATATTATAAAGGCGAAAGTTTGTGAGTGTGTATGTCTGTATGGTTGTTACTTCTTCACGCTCGCAGGGCTGAACGGATTCCAATGAAACTTATTAAACTTAGTTAGCATTTCTAACAGGAATTGGGACAGTAACATGACTGTCTGCCACAGCCATGTCAGATATATGGACAATCTAGCCTATCGGCGATCATTGCCAGGATAGCATTGGGTCTGGCCCACACTGTAGTGTGAAAACAGTCGGTGCGCGCCTCCGCGAACACCCCTGATGCGCTACAGAAGCGGGGCAACCCCACTGAATTAAAATGTCAAAAAATATTTTGCGTTTTAATTACTTTATGCTACTCTTCTCTTCGGGGATATGACGTGTTAAAGCTTCACGGTGTAACAACATAACAATAACATTAAATAGGTTACGTTACATAAATTTCTTTTGAACTAAATAAAATAAATATAAGAAAATGATAAAGCAAACATGCCTCATAAGTGTCCTATCTCAACTATCAGCACCATATATTTACAGACATACCTACACCAAAATACCACCAACATTACAAGGCCATCATGAGACCCATAAAAAAAAAGAAATTGCGCGGTAAAGTGCATATTCAGCCGTTTAACCGTTAACAGGCAGTTTCTGTAACTAACGTGCGTACTTAGTTTTTAATTTTCCCTCGAACCCGCCGCCGCTCGCGTCCGGTCCGCAATACCAGTCAAATAAATTTTTGAGTAAGCCGCCATAACCATTGGCTAGTGGTTTTAATTAATATCTCGGCTAATATTTAAGAAATATGGTGTCTTCTTGGCTGCAAGGTGAGGGTTTTATTGAACAGTATGTTTTGAAAGTCTATCTGAGTAACGTGGGTTGGAAGAGTACAAACACAGAACAGTACATCTTAGCCCACAGATACATACCGAGCCCAAGTCGTCGACGGCGCGTATTGATGCGCCTCAGGGAGATGTCAGCAAATCGTAGGGGCCCAGCAGGGTCGAAGCCTACTGGGGCCATGGGTAGTGTGAAAATGAAACCCGGGGCCCTGGGACGAAGGCAACGAAGGAACAGGAGTGGGTTTTTAGTCAGTAAAAGTTTGATATTATATCGCGCTTGCCCAAGAGTGGGATTTGTAATTAGATGATTTTCTTACCTAAAAAAAAGCTTTCTATCGGTAAAAAATTTTAGCAATCCTACCATTACTTTTAGGGATTACCTCCTACGAACAAAAAAAAAACAAACTTTACTATATACTTTACTTTACTCTTTATAATATTAGTGTAAATAAATTACACCCAGACATAAAACAAACGATCGTACTCATCATACAACCTTTTGTCTTAGGAATCGAACTCACGTCTTCCGGCATAGCATCCAGGGTCACTAACCAGTAGACCAACAGGCCAGTCAACCTCAGTCAAGTCATTCTCTTTGCATTATTAGTTCAAGAGTTTGATACCTATTAATCAGAAGTTGAATGGGGTGTAGTGTATTTCATTTTTATTATCATCATCATGTTTTCAGCCGATAGACGTCCACTGCTGGACATAGGCCTCCCCCAAATGTCACCACAATGAACGGTCCTGTGCGTTGAATGACTAATGTCAACACGAGAAATGCTTTGAACTAACACATCATCAAAATGTACTTACTACCTATCATGACAAATTCCCGCTACCTACCTCCAATTTCAAATGGCAACAAAGTTCCCATTCAATCATTCACACCACCCAAAACATCACATATTTAAGCGTGACATACCAACAAGCCGTCATGACCAATGTCCGACTATAATCACTTTGACAAACCAAAGGTACACGTTGACAAAGGAAAATATAGACACATTTCCTCTTATAGCGGTAATGACGTTCCAAAACAGCGAACACTTAAGCGCTAATAATGTGACGAACATCGCTCGTAATTAGAAACCGCAGTAATCGAGATATTAGGCCGAGAATTGGTAATAGGCTGAAGCGATCACCGCTAATCTGTTGTTTTAATTTGAAGATTATTTTTTTTAGGTGGAAAATCATCCAATGACTTCTCTCGCTCTGGGTCGGAGCGAGAGGGTATGTAAGACTTTTGCTGACTAAGCCACTCCTACGTTCTTTCTTTGCTTTTCGTTCCGGAACCCCGGGTTTTCCTTTCGGAAGCGAACCCATGGCCCTAGTAGGCTTCGGCCCTACTGAGCCCCTACGGTTTTGCTAGCATCTGTTTGATGCGCGCGTGGAACACTACGCGCCGTCAACGAGTCAGGCTCGGTCCGGACGGTTACCGGACGGCCGGACGGCGAGCAACTCATTGCTCGTTATCCGCAAGCCCACGCCTACGGTAGTTAATTTGAAGGTTGGGTGCATGTAACGTCCACTAACCGCCGCACTGGACTTTTGTAGATAAATTAGCTCCCGAAGAATCGGCAAGCTTAAGTGGCAGTTGATAGGGCACATTGCTCGCAGAACAGATGCTCGATGGGGCCGAAAGGTTCTAAACTGGCGACCGCGTACCGGAAAACGTAGCGTTGGAAGGCCTCCCACAAGGTTGTCCTATGATCTGGTGAGGGTCGTGGAGATCCGATGGAGAGACGCACAGCAGTGACACGAGTGAGTGAGTGTTTACTCTGACAGCTCTTAATCCATTTTACGACTTAATCTGAACTGTTAAAGGGATGGAGCTATATAGGGTGTAAAGCCCCATCCCTCTTTCTTGCTTCCATGACTACCATTTTAACACGTCATGGTAAGCCCCCCACCGGTCGTTGTGGCGATGCTTGGGGCCTTCCTAACTTTCGCTTGTATAATCTCTTAGGGCTATATTTCACCGGGACACCATGGCGGCGCAACCAATCGCCGCTACCAACAAAATGTATACAGATCTATAGAGACACACTCTCCTGGTGTCCGTTTGGTTGCGCGTCTAATTTGGTGGCGCGACCAGCTCGGACGCCAGTCCGGCCACCAGTGACTCCCCCAACCAAAGAGTATGTTAGGACACCATGGCGGCGCGACCAGTTGCGCCGCCATGGTGTCCCGGTGAAATATAGCCTCAAGCATAGCAAATATACCTTAGTGTGGTATAATAGTGTGTTAAATAAAAATAGTACCTATTTTATTTATTTAACTGAACAGAGGGCTTAGCCAAGTTGATAATCTGCAATCGTTAACACTAGTAGAAAATTTCAAATGTATGGGAATGACATCATCTCAACGTTCGGGCTTGCGGACGGCAAGCAATGGGTAGCTCGCCGTCCGATCGTCCGGTAACCGTCCGGCTCGAGCCCAAGTCGTCGACGGAGCGTAGTGTTCCACACGCGCCTCAAGGAGATTTCAGCAACCGTAGGGGCCCAGCAGGGTCGAAGCCTACTGGGGCAATGGCTGATGCGAAAGAGATCCTCGGGGACCTGGAACAATAGCAAAGAAGGAGCAGGAGTGTGTTTTTAGTCAGTAAAAGTCTGACACTATCTCCCGATCCGCCCAAGAGCGGGGAATGTCATTAGATGATTTTCTCACCCGAAAAAAAAAGTCACGTGATCAGAACAAAGGAATCGGAGGCGTTACCGACTGTAGAAAGAGATTCGAAACAAAACGGTCGTAACTTGGCTAGGTTTTCAGGAATTATAATAGAATTGGGTACTGGCAACCGGAATCCTCTAACTTTGTTTACAGGTATTTCCACTCGAAAATGAAAGCTGTATTGTATAAAAGTAACCCTTCCATTTCCAATGGTATTGTAATATTAGGAAACTAGAAACTTTGAAATTGTTAAATGGCGGATAAAGGAAAAACTATTTTGTATAGATTATATTATGTTTATTATTTGCTTGTTTTATAAAAGCGAAATACCACTCACTGATTAATCACGAAATCTCAGAAACTATAACACATACAAACTTAAATAAAACATCTGCTAAGAACGGATTTTATCTAGGAGAGGAAATGGACCGTAATCCACCACGCGGGCCCAGTGCGGGTTGGTCGCAAGCCGCAGGCAGAAGCTAGTATTGGATAATAGAAGACCAGTTTAAAAGTTGGTCTGTCCGTGCCTTGAAAAAAATGCTTGCGTTTGCGTACACTTCATAATCCAAACACCACCACCATCAAACCACCTGAAAGAACTCCACTAAATATTAGAAAGCTTTCAACCAACGAAGTTGTAAATACTTTAAAGGTTACCTACGGTAATAGTTTTCCAAATTGTATTGTATAGATCTATACTTGCTTAATTTTCACATTAAATAATGTCCGCTGCCCCTAACAATGTCGTCGTGACCGCGGGTCGATCCGACCACAACTGAATGTCTGACCGTCAGCCCATAATCTCCGGTATGCACCGCAGCTCGCACTGGGCAATCGACTGAGAAATCATGTGGTCTTAAGATGTTATGTCCATCCTCGCAGCTGAAGGGTTAGATTTGATTTAACGAATATAGTTTCAAGGTTGGATGGCAGATAAATGCGATTGTTTTAAAGGGTATACGTGGGCCTTGAACGTAAAACGCAACTAAAGGAATATAGTTAGGCTTTAGTTTGTAAAAGTCTGATGCTCTCGTTACACTCAGAGCGGGAAGAATATTATATATTTTTTAAATTGATTTAAGGTAGTACTTGACTGCGATCCCACCTGATGGTATGCAGTGATGCAATCGTTGATGGTGAAGCGCACTAGTTTATTAAGAGCCTATTCACTCTAGCCTTAAAGGCAGCTAAATTATAATCGGACGGGAAAAACCAAAAAAAAACTTCACCTTTATAATATTGCAGCAGGAGTGGAATTCTCTGTCAGAGTCTGTGTTTCCCGTTAGCTACAACTTAGGGGTCTTTAAGTTAAGAGTGAATAAGTTGCTTCTAGGCAAGCGTGCTCCATCGCCGGCCACATCATCGCTTACCATCAGGTGAGATAGTGGTCAAACGCGTGCCCATCCGTAATTTAAAAAAAAATCGCATCAGCCAGCGGCTTCGCCGAAAAACCGCAAAACTAGGAAATATATAGCCTATGTCACTCAATGATAAAATACCTTTCTACTGGTGAAAGCATTGTATTTTTTTATTTTATATAAACTAGTGCTTGACTGCGATCCCACGTGATGGTAAGCAGTGATGCAATCGTCGATGTTGAGGTGCACTAGTTTATTAAGAACCTATTCACTCTAGCCTTGAAGACACCCAAATTATAATCGAATAGGAAGACCGCAGCAGGCAAATTGTTCCAGTGCTTCGATGTACGCAGTATAAACGACGAGGCGAAACGCTTAGTCCGGACCGTATAGGTTTCAACAACGTAACGGTGGATACTCGCCGTACGTCGGGTTGTCCGACAGTAGAAATAACATGGCGGAATCAAGTCATGCAATTCCCGCGCACACTCTGCAAAATGCAACCTGTAAAACACCGAAAAGCGTGCTCAAGGCTTTGAAGATTGGACTTAATCAAATCTGGATCACCAATTAGCCTCTTCGCACGCCTTTCCACCGAGTCCAAAGCTGCTAGGTGGCATTTGTTTAAAACTGATCTAGTAATTTTTGAATTTATTCATTACCAGTAAAAATACTCAATACTCAATACTCAATTATTTATTGCATTCCACAATGTACATGATAAGGTGGTAGGTCAAAAAATTGGACACAATCGTGGACCCTGTTGGGCACAGCAAATACAATACTTATTCTACTTAAAAATTAACTTATTCTAAGAACAATTTTATTAAAGATTTATTACATTATAAATTATTATTTACTACATTTCAAATTATTATTTATTACCTTATAAATTATTATTTAGTACATTACCAATTATTATTTATCTACATCTACACTAATATTATAAAGAGGAAAACTTTGTTTGTATGTTTGTTTGTTTGTACTGAATAGGCTCAAAAACTACTGGACCGATTTTAAAAATTCTTTCACCATTCGAAAGCTACATTATCCACAAGTAACATAGGCTATATTTTATTTTGGAAAAAAATAGGGTTCCGTAAGATATTTGGGTTTTTCGGACACAAGGTGTAAAAAATCAACCAGAAAAGTTACTTATTTTGCGTACGCTGCCTAAACTATAAAAGATAGAACCATAAAATGTTCTAATTAATTGTAGATCTTATAAATATCTACAAAAAAGTCCGCGACACACTATACCCATCTATGTCGAGTGAGGCACAGCAACCATTTTTTTATTTAAAAATCTTGAATTTTTTTTGGACTACATTTAAACGCGTTTATTTTACTCATGCTATTAATCCTTATCAAAATAAATGATTTCATCACTAAGAACAGTTTATGGAGATAATATTTGGTCTTTGAATGATTAAAATTGGACGTTTGGTTTTGAAGTTATGGCGAAATTAAAATATTACGATTTCTGCTGCACGGCCCCTTGCGAAGTGGGCGTCACCAAGGCGGGGGTGCGCGTGCGGGAGGGGAGTTTAGATCTATGAGTAAGGTACCCGCGCGGCTTAGTCGCGAGGTCGGCTCCCTACGCAGCAGTCGTGCGCGAAGTCTAATAATTTTCGTGCGATTTTTTTTAGATTTCGTTCTTAAAACTACACCTACGCAAAAGTTCTTCTCAGAGCTAAACAAAAGTTCTTTTCAGGGCTAACCAACAGTTCTTTTCAGGGCTAACCAACAGTTCTTTTCAGAGCTAGACTATTACACGCTATTAACATTTTCTTAAACATTTGAAAATGACTAAGAGAGCCAGGTCTCAACTTTCTAAACATAGTTCTCAAGCACGGGCAGCAAGAATACGTCGTATGGGAGAATCTTCACCTGAACGTTCACAACGCCTTGCTGAACAAAATCAGAGAAACTCTCAGGTACGCGCACGAGAGTCGAGTGTCGAACGTTCGCAACGCCTTGCACAACAAAATCTGAGAACCTCTGAGTTACGTGCACGAGAGTCGAGGCTGGAGCGTTCCCAACGTCTTCATGAACAAAATGTAAGGACCTCTGACTTACGCGAACGAGAGTCAAGTGTCGAGCGTTCGCAACGCCTTGCCGAACAAAGTCTGAGAACCTTCAAAAGGCTCCAATTTCCAGTAAAAATTTCTTTCGCACTAACGATAAACAAATCCCAGGGCCAAACATTCAAATTAGTAGGAATTGATTTACGAAAAGAATGTTTTACGCATGGGCAACTTTACGTTGCCCTATCACGGGTCGGGGCTCCCGACCATCAGTATATTTTGTTACCTGAAAATAATTTAACGTCAAATGTTGTTTATGGAGAAGCTCTACAATAATCGCTTTAGTTATCTATCCTTAAACAACGGGTTGCGCTCCGGGACTGCCGGCAGAAGTGAAAACTTAGTATTAATTACATTTAAATATTTTCATCATTAACAACTTAACATACACAGAAAGACAATCTGTGCAGCCTGCGGATAATGACTGCGTCGTCAATGTTACTGTCGGTGTCTGTGAATTGACCTGGGAATCATTTTGCTGACCGTGTCTTTCCTGGGTAGGCTTTTTGCAGCGGTAACCGACATCCACGCGGGCGGAGCCGCGGGCGACCGCTAGTTACATTATAAATTAGTATTTATTATTATTATTTTATATTATTTTGCGAGCTGTATAGATTTATCATTTAAATATTCATTTACGCTATAATAACATTTACTTAGTAATAGTTTTTATTGATTTATAAAAACAGCGATCTTTTTTTCGTTTCTTAGTGGCTCGGGTAATTTATTATAGATTTTTATCGACATTACAAGTGGGCCAGATGAATGCATTTTTAATCGAGATGTTGGTAGGTTTAGACGTGTTTTGTATCGAATTGTGAATCTTGTTTGAATATCTTCTCGTTTCGTGTAAAAGTCTTGGTGTGTGTGTGCAAATTTACAGATTTCTAGTATGTAAATAGAAGGTAGCGTTAAAATATTTAGTTTTTTGAAATGAGGTTTGCAGCTATCGGTTTGTTCAATATTAACCAAAATACGGATTATTTTTTTTGGGTTGTAAACAGCGCTGGTGCGTCTGTGCTATTTCCCCACATTATAACACCGTAGCTGAGCCATGCATGAGCATAGGCGTAGTACGTAACTAAAGCTGTCTGCAAGTTTGTGGTCTTTTTTATTTCGCGAAAAGCGTACAAAAATGTTGAAAGTTTTATTTTTGTTTTCTGAATGTGAGATTTCCAATTTATGTTCGTATCTATGGTTAAGCCTAATAGTGAGAAGTCGTTTACTAATTCTAATTTGTGGTTGTTGAAAGAGAAATTTACATCAAGACGACTTTTTTGGTGGGGATGGAAAGTTATAAGTTAAATAAATAAACATCCAAGAAAACAATAACAACGAAACCTCAACCACACCGAAAATAATGTGAACGACTCGTGCACATTAAACGAAACCATTATTTTCCCCTCCTAATATTTAGTTAGGTACATCGTAAAACACGAAATAATATTATACACAAATAAAAATAAAAATTATTACCCATAACTTTTTGCTGCGATGCTCAGCGTAATTTTTAAAAGACTTGAAGTACTTTCTAAAGTCTTTAAACTCTGCAAGGTGAAAAACTATTAAAGCAAGTCGCAAATAAAAACCAACTGTGCTTTATAGCCTTTTGAAGGCATAAATTAATGTTCATAACAGAAGAAATAGAGTTACAACAATGCCAAAAAGCACTCACTAAAATAAATGAACGGACCTTTTAATATTTTAATTTTCCTAAGATTTTTTTCAAAGGAAGAAATCTCTCGGTTTAACTAAAACAAAAACTTGAATTGTCTACAAAAACATTTTACATAGAGCAGTAAATATAAAAAGAAATTGCTCGTTTAAATTAACGATCATCATAATACGAAAACGTATAATTAAACCTTAATATAGCCATGTAAAAATATTCCCGAACAATGTTGAGGGTCTAACAGACCCATCAAGATTCCGTAATCAGAGCGGGAATGTACCACGAATGTGACCGACCATCGGAGGGTTAAGAGTAATTGAAAACAGGTGGGCAGTGCGAGTGTATGTTTCGTTTTAGTGCGTGGGTACTGTAGACCCGCATTAGGTACAATGACAACGCGGACGCTATGCGTTTTAGAGAGGTTACGTAATTTCCTTTTATTTGTACTCTGACTTCCGCATGTGTGGTAGGGAATTTAGTAACTAAGAGAACTATTTGCTTTACAGCTTTTATGAGTGACATAGTAGTAAAGCTGGAAGATTTTCTTAATGTCATGAAAAATGTCTTTATTATTTATAAATAGTGTAGATTTTACAACACTGCACACCACCACTGGAAACCGGCATGTCCTAGGATCACAAAGACGAAAATATGTGATACCTACTACCAACTCGCAATGGGCTTGCGTGGTGGATTACGGTCCATTCCCTCTCCTAGAGAGGAGGCCTGAGTCTCAGCAGTGGGAACATTATACAGGCTGATTATAAATGCTATGCTAGAATTTACGTATTTTAATCAAATTGTTACCTATGTACAGAAATATCAGTATTTATTTTAAGTTCCTACAATTTTATTTACCCTCGTCCGTGCGTCACTTTGTGATGCCAAGTGGTAACCTGCTCTGGGTGTCTGATGCCCAGTATTCTGTACTTTTCATCTCTTTTACTTTGTGTTTTAACCATTATGCTGAGTTTGTCCCGAATAAATGTTTTTCAAATCCATTTTTATTTTCTTGATATTTTTTTTTGGAGATGAAAAGTCGTCAAATATCTTCTCCCACTCATATCTTCTTTTCATCTTCATCTTTCGTACTCATGACAGCTTCACATTAAGGTGCTTTTGCTTTGGCAAAAATATCCAAGAAGGAAGTACACTAAACTAATCAATCTGCTTAGTCTTTTCCCAACTATGTTAGGGTCAGCTTCCAGTGTTACTGAACGCTGAACTGCTGAACGCAGTCCCGTGTTTTACATGGAGCGACTGCAGCGAAGCAAGGGTGGTACGATATCCTTGGCAAGGTTCTTTTTTTGAGGTGGTAATACACCAAATAACTTCTTCTGCTCTGAGCGAGAGGGAGTGCCCGACTTTTATTGACTGAACCCACCCGTGCTCCTTCAATTGCCTTGAAAGTAATAATTTCGAAAAACCTTGCACCCTTAACTCTTGACAAAGCTGGTGTTTTCTTTTTTTGGTGGGAAAATCATCTATAATGACAAATCGCGCTCTTGGGGGGAGCGGGAGAAAGTGTCAGACTTTAACTGACTAAAAACCCACTCCTGTTCCTTCGTTGCCTTCGTCCCAGGGTTCCGTTTTCACACTACCCATGGCTCCAGTAGGCTTCGACCCTGCTGGGCCTCTACGATTTGCTGACATCTCCCTGAGGCGCGCGTGGTACAGTACGTCACAGCGTACAGCTGGCGTCAGATTTTCTGGCTTCCGACCATCCATAACGGCTGTCAAAGTAGTCATGAGACATGGAAGAAAGTCGTTATGCAGTGGACGATCCCACGAAACTACTTAAAACCCTTTTTAAATGCATCCCATTTTCCTACAAAAAATCCTGAACGAATATCAAGTCCACTTTATATGCATTTAGTGTTTAAACGCCTTTTTAACAAAGAGGTAGCTCAAATGCTGCTTTGCATACATTTGCATGCTGCACGATGTAACCGAGTTTCAGACGAATATCCTTACACAATCGCTTGTGTGACACTCCGTAGAACTGTTAGGTCGGATCCAGGGTGAATATGCGGTGCCTAGGGTAGCGGGCGCGGTGACGGGTACGGCGGGTAGTACTGTGGCAGATTCGGTAGCGGGCGCGGGTCAGGCAGTTAGTACGGTGGCAGATGCGGCAGCGGGCGCGGGTACGGCAGGTAGTAAGATGGCAGATGTGGTAGCAGTTACGGTGGGTAGTTCGGTAGCAGACGAGTTGGCGGGTGCGCTGGCTGTGCGCCACCGCGACGGCGGTGGATACGGTGGCAGGTGTGATAGCGAACATGGAATCGGGTGTGGTGGTGGATGCGATGACGGGCGTAGAAGCGGATGTGGTGGTAAACACGATGATGGGTGCGGTATCAAGCTCTAAGGTGGAAGATTAGAAACTACACATTAAACACAAATTTATATTATGTAGCCAAAATTCAAAAATATTAGGATTTGACCACGTGTAGTGCTCTATTTATTACTAAAACGTGGCCTCAAACTATGAATAACTAAAGAAAGAAAACACGTTTATTTAGTGCAATGTATCTACATACCTATGTACTTGTTTCTTACAAGTAGGTATGTAGAAACACAAATTAAAAAACAGCAACAACATTGCCTGTCTCAAGGCTACGCCAAATAGGTTCAGGTAACTCTATCATAGATCCGTTGATAAACATATTAACTCACATACACAAGACATCTAGATCTGGAACACCTATCTGTCGGCCATACGAATATTTGTCTTGCACAGGAATCGAACCCGTGACACGCAATGCAGCAGCCAATCGCTCAACGCTTGCGCCGATCATGAAGTTTTTTTTTTCGGTGGGAAAATTATCTTATGACATCCCCCGCTTTTGGGCGGAGCGGGAGATAGTGTCAGACTCTTACTGACTAAAAACCCACTCCTGTTACTTCGTTGCCTTTCGTACCAGGGCCGAGTGTTCCTTTCAGAAGCAGACCCTTGGCCCCAATAGGCCTTGACTGCTGCTGGGCCCCTACGGTTTGCTGATATCTCCTTGAGGCGCGCGTGGAACTGTACGCGCCGTCGACGACTTGGGCTTGTTCCGGACGGTTATCGGATGGTCGGACGGTGAGCTACCCATTGCTCGCCGTCCGCAAGCCCGATCATGCCGTCAAATCACACATCCATAAAGTGCAAACTCTCAGCCTTATTTACTGATTTTATTAGATTCTCGCCAGCTTCTCACTCTGAACGAGGCCTTAGAGACAGGAATATGTGTGACAGATCTACGGCGTCCACAATTTTCAGTGTAATTCCTGTCATGATCCCGCATGAGACGATGCTGTAAATGCAGTACTGATAAACTGGAGTTTCTGTGTACAGTTAGTTGAAGCACTTACATACATTTAGTAGAATTTTGAAGCTACATTTTCGTGTATTTAGTAAAACTAACCGGAGCCTACGATGAAGCCGAACTGCACAGAGCACTTTGATCAGGAAATTATCCTAAACGTTAGTTGAACTCGAAAGGTTTTGTCAGTAACCACTTCCAAATACCAGCTTTATTTACGCCGGCAATCGTCAAATTACTTCCTCCCGCATTGGATGAAGTGAGAGCTTCAAGCTTTTACGGGCTAAAACCCGCCTGTGTTCCTTCCGTTGGCCTTTTCGATCCAGGGCCGCGGTAACTCTTTCGAATGATCGCGCAGCTCTAGCAGGCATAAGCCCCCTGTTCCACTCGCCTATCGTCAACATCGAGCGTGGTTTAAAAGCTTGTTGCTTCATCTAACGCAATCCAACGCGATGTTTGACGAAAAGGCAACGCGAAAAAAGAGTGATGACACCTAAAAACTCTGTTAGTATTCGGTACCTAATTCCGAGATTTACTCGAATATTTTACAAAACTTGTTCCAGGATATACGTGTTTTTTTTAAACCCTTAAAAGTTTTTTAAATAAACTGTCGTCATTTAAAATCTTGGTTAAATTTGCAAGGCTTATATTGTTATACTTTTTTGACTTTTTTAATTTTTGAGTAAATTATGAAGTGTCAAAGTTCATCATTTACTGGATTAGTTTTACATAAATTTATAAATTGATTTCAATAGAAGCCTAGATGATATCCACAAGATACTGTGTTCCCAAAATACCTAATAAAAAATGTGTAATAACATCATAATCGCGTAAGAGCGGTTGTATGAAAAACGGTAAAAATGTATGTCGAGTTGCATCCCCTTAAGTCGTTTTTTACCATTTTGACAACATACCATTTGTTACCATTTTACCATTGTACCAATCTCGTTGAAGTAGAAGCGAGCCCCTAAATTGTTACGCCCGGGTTTTACCATTGCTCGATTGCCTGGAGGACACGGTGGAGGTCTATCCCGCTTGGGCGGAGCACTGCCTTGTTCTCGTGGAGGCGATTGGTGTCGGGGACCTCTGCGTCTGGCCCTTCTTCAGGCCATGGTACGGGAATGTGAAGCGGACACCTCCTGCGAAGCAGTAATGCAAGAAAAGGAGACGGTCGAAACCGTAAAGTGAAGATAAACCTCATGCCCCGACCCCCGCCTGAGTTACCCCGGGCGTCGGAAGTCACAAGACAATTTCTGGCCACCGTAGGCGTAGGTTTGCGGACAGCAAGCAATGGGTAGCTCGTCATCCAGCCGTTCAGTAAGGACCAAGGCAGGGTCGATAGCGCGTTGTATTCCACGCGTACCTGAAAGAGATGTCAGCAAAATTGACGAAGCCAGTTATGGCCAGTTATGACGACGCCTGCCAGGGCTGCGGATTTGAGGATTCTTGGAAGGAGTTACCGTAGCCCTCGCAAAAAGGACAATTGAAGGAATACTGTGGGTCAGTAAAAGCCTTATGCTCCTTCCTACTCCGGCCAGAGCTGGAGAAGTTATTTGCTGGTTTCCCATGTCAAAAAAAGCTCCAAACTAGTTGAACAAAAGTGGCAACTTCTTCTTAGCGTATCGATGGCAAAACTAGTTAAATTCCTTGCCTGGCCCAGTATTCGGCCACGGCAATGCCGTCCGCTGATGTTTTCATTAGGTCCCTACGTGAACAGGTAACAGGGCACGTGATGCAGGATCGAAGGTGGGACAAGGTCTGCGGAGAGACGCCCCCATCTGTGGAGATTGACTTTGCTGCGCCCAACTTGGGTGCAGAGGCATCTGATGATGATAGAACTACCAACAAAAAGTTATCGATAGTTCAATTCAAGGTCTAATTACTATTCAAAAATAGTTTTGAGAAAGCAATTAGGCTTTAAATTCTAGAACAGCTGGAAAATTATAGGAAGGCCATTAAAAGCAGGTACGATGGGATTATGAAGATTCTTTGTTTAACTACACAATCCTGATTACGGACTATAAAGCTTGTAAGAAAACCTCTTCACTTTAATGTTTATGGCCCAATTAATCTTGAGATTAATGAATACTTTAAAAGTGTGTAAACATTACTTTTTCAGAATGCCTTGCAGTTGAAGTTAAAATCAATCTCTATACGTATTTCAGCACAACTTAAAAGAACCTCAGTCTGTTGGTCAAAGTCATATTCTATTTTTATTTTTTTCTTTATTTTTTTCTTCTTTATTGAGGAAGTCTAACAATGATTGTCAAAAATTCAAAATGTTTAGGATGCACATGTCTTTGAATTTTCGGTTCAATGACAAGCCGGTTTCCTCACGTTTTCACTTCCACCTGTTTTCATTCACAATTTTGAGTGCAGTGGTGATGTATTAAATTTTGAGACCGTTACCACTAGGTTACCACTGCTCTACTCATAAGTTGGGGCAGTTTATTTTAAGCCACTTGCTCTCAAACTGCTCTCTTCGCTCTGCTTTCCAAACATTAGGTAGGCAATCTATATATATAAAAGCGAAATACCACTCACTGATTAATCACGAAATCTCAGAAACTTTTACACCTACCAACTTAAAATTTGGCGGGTAGGTTCCTTATAGGGTGTAGACATCCACTAAGGACGGATTTTACGAAAATACACCCCTAAGGGGGTAAAACAGGGGTTCGAAGTTTGTATGGAGAAACCTATTTTCACGCGGGCGGAGCCGCTGGCAGAAGCTAGTAATTTAATAAAAATTCTCTCCATTTTCATCACACTGCTCATTCCTACGCTTGTGTTAGATCTCCAAGTCAAGCAAATTATAATTGTGCCATTTTTCCATAAAGAATTCCTCAGTACCAGCCCGAAGTACGAATTTGTGTCCGTTGCATAGCATTAAACTTACTCCTTTTCACTTAATGTAAATGCCCCAGGGTAACCCTCGAAATTTAAACTTTCGAAAGCATTTTGCAATTTGCAGCTCAGTCAATCGAATAGTCATATCATCTTCCTGCCCTTGTCCCGTATTATTTGGGGTCGGCGCAACAAGTTTTTTTCTTCTATTCTGCCCTGTCACTTGCTTCCTTTTCTTTCATATCACTCTTCACACAATCCATCCATCTTTTCTTTGGCCTCCCTCTCCATCCATCCACATGTATATTCATAACTCTTTTAGTAACATGCGTTTCATCTCTCCTGTTTACATGACCATACCAAGACGAACGATTCCCCTTCAACTTTTCAGTCACTGGCGCCACTTTCAAACTTCCTCTAATCGAATAGTATGATAATAGTATGTTAACAAAAATTATATTCGCGGTAACGATAGATATGTATTTACCCAACTATATTCATTAAAACCATTATCATAACTCTAATGTAGAGAAATCGTAAAAAGCAAAGTTTTTTTATTAAAATGGCGCATTTTATCTCTTCTCTACAAGTTATATTTATGGTTTAAATGAGTATAACTGTTTTTCCTGATGGCTACAACCCGGGAATCTTTAAGTCAAGAGTGAATAGGTTACTTCTAGGTAAGCGCGTTCCATCGTCGACCGCATCGTCGCTTTCCATCAGGTGAGTTAGTGGTCAAGCGCGAACCTATCAAGAATAAAAAAAAAAAAAAAAAAAAAAAAAAAAACAACATAATACGTGATTTCCGCATATTTATTTCAATTACATACGAGTATTATATATATGTTTACCCTAGTCCGTGCGACACTGCGGGGTGTCAACTGAAAATCAGCGCTGAGTGTCTAACGCTCAGCAAATGCTGAGGTAGTCACCCTTTCGGTGCGGGCACGCTCCGCGCACTTTTTGCTTTTGTTCTTTTTTAGGGTTCCGTAGCCAAATGGCAAAAAACGGAACCCTTATAGATTCGTCATGTCTGTCTGTCTGTCTGTCTGTCTGTCTGTCTGTCTGTCCGTCTGTCCGTCCGTATGTCACAGCCACTTTTTTCCGAAACTATAAGAGCTATACTGTTGAAACTTTGTAAGTAGATGTATTCTGTGAACCGCATTAAGATTTTCATACAAAAATAGAAAAAAAGCAATAAATTTTGGGGGTCCCCATACTTAGAACTGAAACTCAAAATTTTTTTTTTCATCAAACCCATGCGTGTGGGGTATCTATGGATAGGTCTTCAAAAATGATACTGAGGTTTCTAATATCATTTTTTTCTAAACTGAAGAGTTTGCGCGAGAGACACTTCCAAAGTGGTAAAATGTGTGTCCCCCCCCCCTCTAACTTCTAAAATAAGAGAATGATAAAACTAAAAAAAATATATGATGTACATTACTATAAAAACTGCCAACGAAAATTGGTTTGAACAAGATCTGGTCAGTAGTTTTTTTTTAGTACGTCATAAATCGTAAACCGCATTTTACCTTTCATTCAATCAACTCAAATATAAAAAAAAAAAAAACATTTTTTATGTTACTTGCTGCTACGGAACCCTCCATGGGCGAGTCCGACTCGCACTTGGCCGGTTTTTTTTTTCTTTGTGTTTATAACCGTTGTGCTGTGTCTGTCCCGAATAAAAGTATTTCTATTCTATTCTACCTATATTTATTTTTTCTTACCTCACTATCGACCGATAACCGATAACCCGGTGAAAGTCACGGGTATTCCTTTGGATGCGAGACACATAGGACCGTTCAATGTGGCAACACTTGGGGTAGGCCTATGTGCAACAGTGGACGTCTTTCGGCTTAAATGATGATGATGAAGACATTACTATCCAATCATCATCATCATTTCAGCCGATAGATGTCCACTGCTGGACATAGGCCTCCCCCAAATGTCGCCACAATTAACGGTCCTGTGCGTCTCGCATCCATCGGATTCCCGCAACCTTCACCAGGTCATCGGTCCACCTTGTAGGGGGGCCTTCCAACACTGCGTCTTCCGGTACGCGGTCGCCACTCCAGAACTTTTCGGCCCCAACGGCCATCTGTTCTGCGAGCAATGTGCCCTGCCCATTGCCACTTAAGTTTGGCGATTCTTCGTGCCAATTCGTACTATCCAATACTAAACTGTAAATTACAAAAACCGTACAAAAATTTTAATTTCGCTGTCTACCCTCCAGCATTCACCTTAACTGTCAAAATGGGGGTGTAAGTATCGTAGGTACTGCTGAACCCTTCTTGACATACTGGAGTGATATAATGCTGTAATGGTCGTATACACGTGCAGTGACTATGAAGCGACCAAATTAAAGGACGGACAGCAGCTTAGATTTTATAACTAGAAAATTACACGACCGTAATTGTTCAGGAAACTCTCGCCTCATATATTTTTTCCTAATTAAAATGAAGATTTCCTGTATGATTTCCAGTTTTAATCCCTGTAGGATTACTGCAGAGTTTTATGAAATGTTTTTGGTGTACGAAAGTGTGTAGTGTGTTTTAGTCTTTGTGATGATTTGTGTTTGTATAATTTTCTATGTATGTTTAATAAAGTGCTTGTTGCATTAGGTTAAAGGTCAACCCTATTAAATAGTTCCCCTATGCTATGAACTGAAAAGATAATATTCTTTAAGAAGAATATTCACAAGAAAAACTGAGATATTTATTTATCTGAGGGATTTTCCGAAAGAGTTACTGTGGCCCTGGAACAAAAAGGCCAACTGAAGGAATACAGATTCAGTCAAGAGTCTGACATTCTCTCTCACATTTGATGATTTCCAATACCAAAAAAATAAAAAACTTTTTGATTTATGTACACACAAACACTTAAAAACGAAAAGAACAAATACAGATAGAAGAGTAAAAAAGACGTGTGGCACTCGGGGACTGCAGCGGTAAAGCTATTGCATAGCATTTTGTATCAACTTATGCAATTATAATTATTTATTTATTTTATTTATGCAGTAAAAATACGGCTAGTTGCACGCACACAAACACCGTGTCGAAGACTGCCGAAAAGAAACGACGTTAGACAATGCACGGCCTTCAAGCCACACCTCCGTGCCCGTCGGAGTGGGGAGCGTGAGGTTTTTTTTCGTTACGGAATTTCTGGATTCGGTCCCCGCACTCAAGGCCCTCGATAGAAGCTATGCAATAGCTTAACAAAGCAACAGATTATATTACGAAAAAAATACCAATATGTGACAAAACTAGTTAGCTAAATTAACTTATCTTCAAATCACCCAAAGGTTGTCTGAAAAAATTGCCTTTAGCGATAAAACCACTCATTGTTACACCTCACTTATTTTAAGCTATTATTTAAGGTAAAATAATGTAATCTAACCGTGTTTGGGATTATTAGAATTGTTATGAGATGCACTCTGGCTACAAGGTATTTAAGTTTGGCTGAGGGGTACTTTTTAGTGGTGGTATCATAACTAAAAAGCATAAAATATTTTTTTTACAAAAACCGACGTCAATGGAAAAAAACACAAAAAAGTTTAATTTCGGAAGTCGGTGTTAAATAACGAAGAGAAAAAACTATTATAGAAACACCGGCTTCCGAAATAAAAATTATTTTGCACTTTTTTTGTGTTTTTTTTACATTGAAGTCGGTTGTATTTTTTTATTAAGAGTATGTCTATCTATCAGTATTAGGTGTAGATGTGCAACCACTTTGATAAATAACACTAGATAAGTTATAAAAACTGGAAACGATCTGTAAGTACGCTACGAAAGTTTTGTATGTCAATCACGTCATAGAAATACCACAAAAAGAGAGAACGATTTTATTCTTTACCCATTCAGAACTATTATGAAGTCAGAATTGGTTTTCGGAAATAATATTTTCTATTTTATGATATCTACTTTCCTTCATTTTATAGTCATCTGTTGCTTCACAAACGTGATCCACTTACAAATACGCTATTGACTGTTCTATTTTTGAATCGTGATTAACCAGCTGCCAGTTCTTTTTTTCTTTTTAATTTGTTTGAGGATTTACGATAAAAAAGTCCGAATGTGGTAGAAAATGCTGGTTGGTTTTAAAACTGGCATTGATTTTTTTCTCTTGAAAGAAGCTGAGTTGTTGAGAACAAAACAAATTGACTTTCGGTAAATCGATGTGCTGTAGTGTTTGTACGAAATCGCCAGCATTTCAGATCGACTAAAGGACGAGACCTCAAAACCTGGACAGGAGGATTCCTGCATTGGGGTTCGAAGCAAAAGAGAATCATTTCTCCCGCAACTGGACTGAAGCACTGAGGGGAACTAGGCGTTAACGTTAATGGTGAATACATCACTCACCTTCGATTGGCAGACGATATAAAAAAATATTGACGTAACTTCTTACTGAATTTCCCTGGCTCCTGAGCTAGTTAAAAACTGTTTAATAGAATATAGTAGTCATGGTTGAAATTTCCTCCGAGTAGTCGTAGCGAAAAACGTGAGGGAGAGGCATTTTTCACTCTCTGGCTCCGGCAGAAGAAACCCTGGTCGGAAAACGTAAAGCGATTTCAGATCACCGTAGGCGCGGGCTTGCGAACGCCGACTAATGAGTAGCTCGCCGTCCGACAAGAACCAGGCCCGAGTCGACGGTTTGTTGTGTTCCACTTGCGCCTCAATGAGGTATCAGCTTAGTTGACGGGACTCACTAGAGCCGATACCTGCCAGGGCTGCGATTCACTGCGGTCCTGAAACGCTGAAAAGCATTTTTTTTTATTGATATATGGTGCTTGACTGCGATCCCAACTGATGGTAAGCAGTGATGCAAGCAGTGATGATTGATGGATTGCTACTGAAAGAACAAAGGTGGGTTTTAGTCACAAAAAATCTGACACACCCTCTCGCTCCACTCAGAGTGGGAAAGTATGGGGGCAATGGGGCTCTATCCGCCGTTACTGATCATATTTGTGTATTCAAAACTAAAAAAAAACGAAATTCCAAAATTGTCTACGTAAATTTGTCATAATTGGTAAATTCAAAATTGAATCAATCATTCATAACAATTGCTACTAGAAAATACTACGCGCCGTATTTTTTCATTTTGATCGCCACTCATTCATTCATAATCAGCCTGTACAATATTTCCATAAATTGAGTGACATATTGGAATATAAACCAACACTAATAACTAACTTTTCTGTTTATGAATATTATTTATTGAGACTTTAATAAAATAATAACAAGACCTTTTCTAATAAGCCCTTTTAAGTATTTGTACTAATTAAAAATTAGTGGTGTGTAATAAGGGTATTTTTGTCTTCTTCTCTCTATGTGTGAGTAGTAAACAAACAGTCTTCCAATGTAAATGGCTAAAGCGCTGTTAGATACTTCTTTCACAGGAAAAAACTCAAGTCTTATAAGAAATACCATTCCGTTTAGACAACGCGAAAAAACCAAAAAGAAAATTAAGCCAATTTGTTGACATGTATCTTGAAGATTGGCTGCTAGGGACCTATCCAATGGCAGTTTTATTTCGTTATTTACTTGTGGTACTGTTTTCCTTGTACAGTTTATTACCCAATATGTTGTGAAGGAGGAGTGCATGTCTTTGGGGATATTAACCTCATAAAGCCATAAACTGTATTGTAACATAGGTAACGGTGTAAATTATGGTGACGGAGAGCGTAAAAAATGGTTTAGATGGGTTGTAAAAACAACATAAACTACAAAATCTTTGGCTTCGTGTGTCTGTAGAAATCGTCTGTTCCGCAAAAAGAAGGAGAAAATATTTGTTTAGTAGTACCAAAAGAGTAGTTGCTCCATAATAACAGTCGTAGGTACTAACTGGTACTCCACTACCATTTGTTATGCGCACAGACGAAGTGGATTACACTTCGTCTGTGATATTCTCTATCATCTATGACTCGTTAACTTTCGAAGCCTTCGAAGCAACCTTCAGGGCTCCAAAGTAAACGTCATCCATGTTTACCATAAGGCCAGATCACAGTCAAGAGTGCTTTCGTCGCTTTCCATCAGGTGAGATAGTGGTCAAACATGAGTTTATCAAGAGTAAAAAAAACTTTGACCAAGAAATCGGTGAAGACACAGAAAAAAACTCCTTTTTGAAGTCGGTCAAAAAAGTAATCGATAACGATTCTAAGATGATATCTTAAATGTACTTATCTATCATGTTTTTATGCAAATAAAAAACTCTTAATCCAAGTTCGTATTCTATATTTCAAATAGCTAATAAAAAAATACTATAAACTTAAACAAATAAAAAAAAGTAATAACCACACAACACCAATCCGATCACCCGCAGCTCGACAGTTCAAAACACCAGATGAGAAAATAAAACAATTAGAAGCAACAACTCTAAACTGGATGGCCTTTTTATTACTTGGGGCTGGCAAAAAGGCTGACTTTTAACAGCGGTATCAAGGCTCAAGATTAGTAATTTTCGGTGTAACACCAATTAAGGGTAGACGCCGTTGAGGTTATGACTGCACTCGCTTGTAAGTAGACTACTCCGGGGACGACACTTGCGTGGAATTGTTGGAAGGTTTTTTTTATTGTTGGGTTAGTTTTTGGTGTTCTATATGCTTAAAGATTTATTATACTACTGAAACAATAAGTAACTTAATTATTTTTAATGCGGCTTCGTTTAGTTTGTAGCAAGATCTGTTTGTGAACATATTCCTAAGAAGTTGGTTTTTATTTAAATATATTTATACGCATTGCAGGTTAAAAACCTAAGGTATTATACTGCGATGTTTAAAACTAAATCTTACATATTTTTTAACAAATATAACAGTTAGTTAGCTACGTAACTATAATGTTGTATCAATTTACAAAAATTAAAACAACATAAAAATATACATCTGTCGTATAATCTAAATGTAAAACACAGGCCAAAAACTAATGTTCTCAAATCGTCTATTTGTACTAATTGTCAAATATACTACACTTATTGTATATATTTAGTTGATTCATTGAAGTATGTATTATATTTTTAATTTTATTTGCATGTCTTGTTTCCGCTTTTTATTTTTTCTTAATATCGCACCTTTTTTTGGTGGTAAAATCATTCAATGACATCCCCCGCTCTTGGGCGAAGAGGGTGGGTGTGTCAGACTTTTACTGACTAAAAACCCACTCCTGTTCCTTCGTTGCCTTTCATACCAGGGCCGAGTCTTCCTTTCAGAATTAGACCCTTGGCCCCAGTAGGCTTGGATCCTGCTGGGCTCCTACGGTTGCTGATATCTCCTTGAGGCGCGCGTGGAACACTACGCGCCGTCGACGACTTGGGCTCGGTCCGAACGGTTACCAGACGGTCGGACGGCGAGCTAGCCATTGCTCGCCGTCCGCGAGCCCCTTAATATCGCACCTGTGATGCAGAAATAAATAGTAGTATTTACCTCTGCATCACCCAAAAGTCGACTCGTAGAAAATACCTAAGGCATGTCATGTATACATAAATAACTAAATAAATAAATCTGACCACATCATTTTGGCTCTTATTCAAAACAAAGAATTCAAATCGTTTAAACCAGAAAAAAAATGTTACAGAAGACTAAGAGCGTCCAAACCACATTCGTCAAGTTACACGACTCTTAGCAAATCCGCAAATGCTTGCAAAAATAAATTTAATTCACTATTAAGTTTTAGTAGCAGCAATTTCGTGGAACAATTATTCTCGCCCTTGAGTTCTGTGGCCCGTCACGTTTAGCCAAAGAGATATTTTTACGAGCCCCTAAAACATGTTAACATAAGGTGCTATTAAAGTCTGAAAATTATATTAATGAAAAAATATATGTTGCTAGAAATATTTAAGCAATAATAATAAATAATAATCATTATTTTTTGAATGTGTCCCGGGTGACTTGCACGCTATATACTTGTTACGTCACTTCATGCTAGCGACCATTTTTATGGGCACATTTATTGAGTGTGACCCCTACCTTTTTATCGATGTATGTAACATGATTCAGGCAGGAGCCATAGACTTTTCATAATTCTTAGTAATCAGTCAACTTAAACCTTCCAAAACCAAATCTTCCGCAATAGTATCTGTTGAAAGGATATATAATTATTAAATAAATACTGGGCAAGTGCGAGTCGGACTCGCGCACAGAGGGTTCCGTATATATGACATATCCATACCTCTGAAAACAGTTCAATTCCCGAACTGAGTTACGAAGATTTTTCCGAATCGATTTTTTTTTTGTGACGTAACTACAAATTTACAGTTTTCAGATTTTTCCTATACTTGTGCTATGAGATCTTGCTTCACGCTAAATTTCAGGATTCTGGGTCAACGGGAAATACCCTATGAATTTTGATTCCCTTGAGAGTGTCCAAATAAACGTTTTTTGCGACATAAACGGAAGTATCTTTTTTTTTTCGTTATCTTAGTTACCTTACCATACTTAGTTGTATTTACTGCTTCTTTTGGTTGTTTCAGACATCCTTAATTTTTATGTTTGCATAAATAGAGAAACAAAGTAAATTACAATGAGATTATCAAGGTTTTATGCAAAAAGAATTAAGGGGATAAACAGCTGTGCACTTGCTCACGATAATAACAACCAACTACGATTACCAGGAGCTGTTGCTTCAATATACGAGTATATATTTTAGTTTAAGATCGTCGACGATCCATTAGAAGTGTAAAGGCTAGATACTGTGATATTCTATCAAAGCAATTTAGTACTTTTATGTGTATATTTTTCCGCAATGTTTATATTGAAAAAAAAAAGTAAAAAACTAAAACCCGACTACGACAAAAAAAAATGACGCTGAAAAAGTATGAAACAAGATTTTCAAGATGCTGAAATAAACAAAGTAACTGGAAAAACAAGAATAGAACAAAAAGAAAAGCCGTAGTCACACGTTATAGGTAGGTAATAATCGAAACACTTTAATAACGTCTGACTACGGCTTTTCTTTTTGTTCTATTCTTGTTTTTCCAGTTACCTTGTCTATTTCAGCATCTTGAAAATCTTGTTTCATACTTTTTCAGCGTCATTTTTTTTTGTCGTAGTCGGGTTTTAGTTTTTTACTTTTTTTTTTTATTTAAAAGATTTTGGTGTTAAACCACTGTGCTTCTTTACTATTTATTTTGGTATATACAAGTAAAGCCCTTTCAAATGATACGAAACACGACATATTTATCGTATTTTTTTTAATACAATACTTTTTGTCTGCTAGAGGGCGCCACATTGAATTTTGATGATATTTTTTGATAAGTACTAGCGAAGCCCTTTCAAATGATATCAAACACGGTATATTTATCTTAATTTTTTTTTAAACATGACCTTTTGTCCGCTAGAGGGCGTCACTTTAAATTTGAGCAATATATTGGAAATGTACAAGTGAAGCCCTTTCAAATGATACCAAACACGGCGTATTTTACTCCATATTTATTTTTAACACATTACTTTTTGTCCGCTAGAGGGCGCCATATCAATTTTTGTGACACGTCACGTAGCCTATGTTCAGCGGACAATTAAGACGGTTCTAACGATACCTCATACGTCAAGTTCCAATAAGTAGATTAGGAGCTATGAGGGAACAGATGAACAAACTCACATACATACATAGCCTGTCAAAATCATAACCCTCCGTAGTCGGGTAATAAGTAGATTAGGAGCTATGAGGGAACAGATGAACAAACTCACATACATACATAGCCTGTCAAAATCATAACCCTCCGTAGTCGGGTAAAAACTAGCTAACTTTGGACCCCCGTTTCATCCCTTTACGGAGAGAATTATGGAAATTCCTCTCTTAGACCCGGCCCCCATTATCGGCAAGGAAAAGGACCCTTCGGCATCCCTACATGCATGCCAAGGCATAGTTTCCGACAATGTGCGCTTGCATGTAGTAGTAAAAAAGTAAAAAGTAAAGTAGTAAAAAGTAAGTAGTAAATGCGGTAGTCATAAAAGAAAGCCTTAAGCAAAATTTCAGACTCCTAGCCCTAGTAATTTTGGCCGTGCGTTGATATATCAGTCAGTCAGATTCTCCTTTTATAGGTATATATAGATAGAAAAATAACAATATGTATGTGTGCATGTTTTCACAATGTGTATGTGTGCATATTTTCACAATGTGTATGTGTGCATATTTTCACACGGGTGGACTAGGTCCTAGATTAGGACATAGAATACTTTTACCCCGGATGTGTGATCCCATGAGATAATTTTCAACTTTCACGCAAGCAACGCCGCTGTTACAAGCTAGTAAATAATATTTTGAAGCAAATAATTATAACAAAACCAAGGGCTAACAAACGAACAAATCTTATTCCGTAGCTACCTAACTTAGAATCTATAGGCAAAACTTACCCAAAAACTATCAAAGTAAAGTTAGAACTAAACGGATACAGAGCTTGGAAAATTCAAAATTTCGATGTTATAAAGTTAGAAAACAAGCAAGCCTTTGCATTTTATGGGCACAACACATGTGCGGAGACAAAGCAATCGCTCGGCCCGAATCGCTTCGAGAACGATTTCAAATTACATTTTTTACGAACAAGTCATAAGAGACAGCGGGACATAGGCAAATGCGCCACCACGTTTGATTATTCATCATTACTTCAGCCGAAAGACGTCCACTGTTGGGCATAGGCCTCCCCTAAGTATCGCCATAATGACCGTTCCTGTACGTTTCGCATCCATCGGATTCCCACGACCCTCACCAGGTCATCGGTCCACCTTGTGGGAGGCCTTCCAACGCTGCATCTTCGGATACGTAGTCGCCACTCTAGAACCTATCGTCCCCATAAACCATCTGTTCTGCGAGCAATGTACCCTACCCAATACCACGATTCTTCGGGCTATATCGGTAACCTTAGTTCTCCTGCGGATATCTTCATTTAGACACTGTAGTATATTGGACGAGAAGATACCGCGCAGCTTTCCGAACGCTGCCCAGCAGAGTCGGATTCGACGATCGATCTCTTTCTTGATGTTAGACCTACCCAACTGGACCTTCTGTCCCTGTGTCTGTGTGTCTGTCGTGTGTGGCAGTCGTTCACAACTTCGAGTGTAGAGTAGAATATTAATGCCTAGCCCTCTCCATTCCAGAACCATGAAGACATCCTCCATTGCGGCCGTGAACAGTTTCGGAGAAATGACGTCTCCCTGCCTCACACCCCAAGATAGATTTTGAGGTCTGTTTCTGAAGTCGGACTGACATGATTGTTAGAATTTAGTTATTAGCAGGCTTTACATAGTCACTTTTTTGTGCATGAAGCAATAATCGTGTGCAAAAGAATGCGCTTGTGAAGATGTTGATGTTGATGTTGTTGATCAATCGCATGCGCAATGAGGGTTTTAAGGAAAATGCACACCACCAGTTGGCGTCACTTAGGCAAGGAGTCTTCTACTCTTGAAAAAGTATACATGATATTGACGTCTAACGTTTGACGTTGATATCTAATTAATGTCATTAACATAAGCGTTTTGACAGGTGCCTGGACTCAGTGCTGCCACCTGGTAAACCTCATTTTAGAAAACCTTCATTGAGTACGCTCCTGAGAACGCGCGATAGAATTTCTATGTAGAGGGGGCTATTTAAATAAGATTTTTATTTAATCTAGTGTTAATTACTGCTGCATGTGACGACAGTTATTTTGACGTTAGAAATGACTGTCGTCTATTCTCACTAGATGGCGTTTAATTTTTACGATCCATATATTTTTGTCAAATATTGATTTTATATTTAAAGAGGTACATTAAGTTATTCAAGTATCAGATATTTTATATTTTAGTAAGAATTGTTTTGACGGTTTTTAACATGTACTGATTTAAAGAAATAGTTTACTGTTTCTGCCGAGGTGGCGCACTGCATTCGGTCCCCACTTTTTATATTTCTGGTGTAGCGGGTTAGCTTTGGGATGCCGTCGATTTTTATCCGTGTACATACCTAATGAGCAAGTCTGGGAAATAAAAAAGCGATTAGTGCAACAAAGTTAGTTTTGTTGGAGAAATCTTCCAACATGATTTAATTTACTCACACATTTATTTATTTATTATTATTTATTTATTATTAAATATACACACTATCTTTACAGGCTGAACCTAATACAATAGTGGTTTCCAAACCCAAAAAAAAAAATTAAAAAAGTCATAATCTTACACTAACATTAACACATGTAAGCTCACATGTACACAAGACACACAGACCCGGAACAACTATTACATTTGGGCCTTATAAATATTTGTTCTGGGCGGGAATCGAACCTGCGACACGCAGTTCAGTAGCTAATTATTCAACCACTGCAGCAACCGTGACGTCAATTTTTCTGCATGTAGGTATATCGAACGAGAAGTCAATAATAATAGTATATTCTATTTGTATACAATAGTAAAATCGAAAATCGTTTCGTTTGTTACGTATGTTTGATCTCAATAATATCACTTAGGATATATCGCTTTCGGAAGCGAAAACAACCCTTTTCCTTCAATTGACTGAAACATCCGGAGGAAGACAAAAAAGGGGAACCGTTTTTTCCATGTCCTATACATTGTGCACGTTCTAAGGGAACGCCAAGAGCTTTATCATGCTTACATTGGTTTTTGTACTTTTTGTAATTTTATATTTTATTGTTACTTATTCTATTAATCTATTTTTTATAGCCTTTTGTATGTCCTACTTGTGGACAAAGGCCTCCCCTTTCTCCTTCCAAACTTCTCTATCTAGGGTGATCTATGACCAAGTTTGCCCCGCGAACATGGTCAGATTATTACACCACCTTCGCCGCGGTCGGCTTCGACGGTGTCGACCTCCCTCAGGCCTCCAGTGAGTGACAATCCTCGTCCATCTGTCCGGGTGCATTCGGGCGACGTGACCTTGCTTCATGTTAAATTTCAGGATTCTAGATCAACGGAAGTACCCTATGAATTTTAGGCAGTCGCCTCCTTCTGCGAAGCAGTAATGCTAGCAAAGGAGGCGGCCGATCGCGTGAGGCAACGGTCCTCACGCCCCAACCGCCACCGGGATCCCGATCCCGATTTCCGGCTACCGTAGGCGTGGGCTTGCGGACGGCGAGCAATGGGTAGCTCGCCGTCCGACCGTCCGGTAACCGTCCGGACTGAGCTCAAGTCGTCGACGGCGCGTACTGTTCCACGCACACAGTAGGGGCCCAGCAGGGTCGAAGCCTACTGGGGCCAAGGGTCTGCTTCTGAAAGGAAAACTCGGCCCTGGTATGAAAGGGAACGAAGGAACAGGAGTAGGTTTTTAGTCAGTAAAAGTCTGACACGCCCTCGCGTTCCGCTCAGAGCAGGGGATATCATTAAATGATTTTCCCACCTACAAAAAAAAGGGCCGCGAAAGAGTTACCCAGGTACCACTTTTGGTTCCAGGGTTACGGTAACTCTTTCGTACAATCCCGCCGCTCATACTGAGCTCTCCAGAAGTTTATTACTTGTACCAAACAGTTATGCATTCAATGCTTAAATGGAAGACGACGTACTTTGACTGAATTTATGGTTTCTTTGAGTGTCCTGCTCTTTGATGTGTCACTACGTGTGGGTACCTAAAACTGAATATAAATATTTTTGATAGGTTTTCTGCATGGTAGGTATTTCTGGTACCTACCTCAGGTATTAACGTAATGTTAATATTAAAAAAAATATTTTTTTCAGAAAAATTTACACATTTTGCAGAAACATAAAAAATATACTATGTAGGTATTAGCAAAAATTAAAAACAAAAACTAAGTAAATAAATAATATTACACCTGCCATTATTTATTTCTGCGTCACCCAAAGGTTGACTTGTAGCAAACGCCTGAGGCATTAAATTCACCTCTGAATTTTTTTTGTGTGCTTAATGACATGTTTTTAATAAATATCTTAAAATATGGCGTTGAAAAATTCCTCAGCATCACTGCCGTTAGGAAGCCTAAAAGACTGGTGCAGTGCCACGTTGCATATGCTTGATCTCTGGCCGAGGTAAAAACCAGCTCTTGGGTCTCGAGAAGTGTAAACTAAGCGCTTAGATAAATCATTAAATAGTGCATAAACACTCGATTTCAACGCCCCAAGAGTAAATAAATAAGTTTTTTCCTCAAAAACAAACAAGACAAGAATAGCACCTACTAAAAACGAGGTTCAAGGACACTCCTATTATAATGCCATATTGAGGGCCTACTTGCCACTTTCATAGTTAAGCATAAAAGGTACTTACGGTGGAGACGACGGAATTAACTGAAATGAGTTCGTGAAACGACCACTTTATACCCTTGTTTGTTTTGCCCGATGTACAAAATAGAGTTTCGTATAGTTTTTATGGCGTGATAGTGACCGTTGCATGGTCGACGTGAGGGCATTGTCTTTTGAAAGTCAGTGAGTGAATAGTCTCATTTTGCTCTTTAATACTAGAAGATTTCAGATCATTTATTCCAGCTAAGGAGTAGAATTCCCTGCCGGAGTCTGTGTTTCCTGATAGCTACAACGTAGGGGTCTTTAAATCAAGAGTAAGTATTCAAGGTTACTTCTAGGCAAGCGTGCTCCATTGCCAGCTACATCTCCGCTTGTCATCAGGTGAGATAGTGGTCTATCCATCATAAAAAATAAAAATAAATAAAAAAGAACCAGCATCACCGCCGTTAATTTGCGGAATGAAATTAAATTTCATTTTAAACCCTTAATTATTAAGAAAAATCGTGTATTCAAGTGATATAAAAAACTTTTTTGACTAAAAAAATAATAGGAACAAAATAACTTTAATTTCAGAAGTCAGTGTTTCTCGGTATCGTTTATTTCTTATTTAACACCGAATTCCGAAATTAATGTTATTTTGATCGTTTAAGTTTCTTTTTTGTAAAGCCGGTTATTTTTTTTGTAATAAGTTTTTTATTTCACACTTTTTAGTTGCGATACACTTATAGCCAGAGTACCTATTTCTCATGACAATTACAATTTACCCAAACAATGCTAGGATACATTGTTTCATTATGAAGTTCCCGTGTCCACCTTCCACCTTCCGGCTCCATCATCAAATCATTCAGATTCATTCGGTTTCCATGAGATACACTTTGGCTGTAAGATACTTATACTATATCTTATAGCCAAAGTGTATCTTATGGAAACCGTCATTAGAACTGGATTTCGATTTAACTAACACCAATCTAGAAGAAAATTTAAAAAAAATATATCTAATTATTTTCCAAATCGGTTCATAAATGAAAGTGTTAGGAGGTTGAACAGACAAACCAATCGATTAGAGATCATCGTCCATTTTTTTAAGTCGGTTAAAAATCGCGTTGATTTTATTTTTTTACGTACGTAACTGTTTTATAAAAACTCATAGTTATATTAAAATAAAATTCAAATAAAATGAGTTTGAAAAAAAAAACAAAAATATGATGTCAACTGAGGATTTTTCTCGAAAAGAAAATCTATAATCTTTTCTTTGGTTTACCTCTCCATTTCCAACCATTTAAAAGCATATATATGAACAGGTATATATACCATTTACTACTGTTTTGGTCACATGCAGTTCATACTTAGAGAAAACATCTAAAACCAACAAATTCAACACCAACTAGAATAAAATATTGATGACACAGATGCATCGAGACTTGAAAGCATTCAAAATTCACTAAAACTGCGCACCGCTGCATTGCGCAATACAAAACTTAAGTATTTTATAGAATATTGTGTACGTAGTCTAACTTGTTGTTTCAATTGTCACAGACATTCCGGAGCAGATCCTGAGTTCGATTCCATCAACTCGCTCCTAGCTCTGGGTGGAACGAGAGTCATCATCATCATCTTCTTGCCCTTGTCCCATCTTATTTGGGGTCGGCACAACATGTTTTTTTCTTCCATTCTATCCTGTCAACCGTCATGCTATCACTAACTTCCTTTTCTTTCATATCACTGTTCACACAATCCATCCATCTTTTCTTTGGCCTCCCTTTCCCTCTCCACCCATCCACATGTATACTCATAACTCTTTTAGTAACATGCGTTTCATCTCTCCTCTTTACATGACCATACCAAGACAAACGATTCCCTTTCAACTTTTCAGTCACTGGCGCCACTTTCAAACTTCCTCTAATATACTCATTTCTCACTTTATCCATTCTCGTCACACCACACATCCATCTCAACATTCTCATCTCCGCTACATGCAATCTTTTTTCATCCGTCTTTATCACAGCCCAACATTCTGATCCATACAGTATGACAGGTCTTATCACGGACTTGGGTGGAACGAGAGTAAGTGTCAAAATTTTAGTGACTACCCATAGCATAGCATTTAACATAATCAACCTTATAATGTTCTCACTGACTAACCTACAGCAAAAATATTAAGAAACGCTTAAAACTAGAACTACATTAGACCGACGCACACGTGGACCATGCCTGATTTGTACGTAGAACAACGTCGCGTTGCGTGGATCTAGTGTAGCTCTACAAGTCTAGTTTCCATATAAAATGTATGGAGACCGACGCGCCCAGATCGGCGTACGTGGCACACGTGTGTGCAGTGTAGTTCTACCTTTAATAATACAAACGCCAGCCTTTCAATAATAAAAAAAAAACTTATTCTACTGCAGTATTTGGCAGCAAATGTATCGAGTCAGCCTTATCGGCAAGCTTCGCTGAGGTAGTCAATACTGCAATACAATACTCAACTCTATTTTACCAAGATCGCGTTTCATTTATTCCACATCCAGTTCCGTACAGTTTTGTAGACTCATACGAAACAAAACTACACATATTTTTACATCACAATATCAGCTAGGCATCAATTGGCAAATGATTAAAACAAACTCCAAATCCACTCGAAAAAATCCCGCCTAAAATCCTTTGTAACCTTCTTAAATCGGCATTTAAGTATCTTTTATTTTAATATTCTTTAATTTGGTTGCAGAGGAAATATAAGCAAGCAATCAAATAAAACAAAAACAAAGAGTTGAATAGCTACGATTACTTACCACCCAAATTAAGTTTTCTAAGTGGCAGTAGACAGGGCACATTGCTCGAAGAACAGATGGTCGATGAGCCCCAAAGGTTCTAGAGTAGCGACCGTGTACCAAAAGACGCAGTGTTGGAAGGCCACCCATAAGGTGGACTGATGACCTGCTGAGGATCGCGGAAATCCGATGGATGTGAGACGAACAGGACCGGTGGTTGTGGCGACAATTAGAGAAGGCTTAAGTCCAACAGTGGACGTCTTTCATCTGAAATGATGATGATAATTTTTTAAGTTTTAGATTCAATAAGAAATCTTTTTAACAGTACAATGAGTTAACATCCTATAATTTATTTAGGAGCTGGTGTTAATGTTTGCAAGTTTCTATAAAACATTTTACTACTTTTTTCCAGCCACGGCCGGTTCGCTCCGGTCCGAATCCTAGTATCATCCGGTTTAATCCGCTTTAGTGCGGCCCAGCCCGGTTTTGGCAAGTGCTGCAATGGTACCGGATCAGAATTTTTGCTTTCCCCGACGCTGTGTCCGGAAATCGTCGCAAAATCCGGAATTTGTGCACTTGCAGTCAATGCGAATTAGGGTGTTGGCAGATGGCTCGGTTTTGGTTTATTTTTGTTCGAGTACCTAAAAATAATTCGCTGAAGAAAATGCAAGGCAATTCAATGACACCAAGTTTTGTTAATTGAGTCAATTTAAGTTCCTAGAACCGCTTCTAGTCCTAAAATCATGTAGCTTTAATTGAAGAAAATTGTTTGTCTTAACAGTTTGCTGTGATATGCTGACTGAGATCCACTTGTATGACAAAATGCCACATAATTAACATCGACACTGAGAGGGCTGGCTTGTTCTTTGCCCAAAGAATTAGCATTGCCATTTAACTTTGTACTAACCTAAATACTAACCTAATATGCGGATAGATGAGATTATGGAGTTTCTTGCCGGTTCTTCTCCTTAGCAAACGACCAATTTGGAACCGTGCACTAGCTTCTGACGTTTTATAAGGGCCCATGTAGGCCTATGTGAAATAAACACATTAGAATTTTTTTTAGAATTTTATGTTTGTTTTGATTAAGGAATATTTTTGATTATTTAATAATAATAGGATGTAATTACTCGTAGTTAGTTAATATATAATTATGTCATTTTCAATTTGCTCATGTATATATTTTGCTTTTACGAGTACGTACATACTTAAAAGCTAAATATACATAGGAAAATTAAATCAACATAAAACAACCGAAATCTATCAGCCCTACCTCCGCCACAATAACAGTCAACATCTTAATGTCCCAACAAAAAACAAAAGACCTTTAATATTAAAAAGTCATGTCTAATTCTGTACAAAAGCGAGTATCATTGCGCTTCCCAGCGGATATCAATCACGAAGGCTCGGAGCGTCGCTCCCAATTTGCCGAGGACATTTGCACGAAATAAGCCACGTTTTTAGCTTCCACATTGGCACGAGGCCAGTACATTTGTATCTAGGAATATTTTGAAAATGCCGTAAATAAGAAGGTAAAATAAAATTGTTTGTCTTTTTGACGTGTTGTTTGGTAAGAATAAAGCGGAGAACTGGTTTGGTCGTCTGTGACAGTCATTAGGAAAAAGGTTGATGTTTTTGCCTAGAAATTGGGTAAGGCCTACTTGTCCACGGACGCGTAGCTTCATAGACGCTTCAAAATACGCCAGACAGCTTGAGTAACACAGCGTGCAGCGTACTGAACCCTGCCCACGAGGCGTGTTACACGCGTACGTTTTCAATCATTTGTGACAATACCGTTGGACGATGAAGACGTCACCGTCATTTTTACAAAAATAAAAACTGGGCAAGTGCGAGTCGGACTCGCGCACTGAGGGTTCCGTACAAACTTACCTATAAAAACAGTTCGATACCCGAATTGAGTTACGAAGATTTTTTTCGATCCCAAAAAAAATTGTGACGTAACTACAAATTTACACTTTTCAGATTTTTTCCTATACTTGTGCTATAAGACCTTGCTTCGTACCAAATTTCAGGATTCAAGGTCAACGGGAAGTACCCTATGAATTTTGATTCTATTGAGAGTGTCGAAATACACGTTTTTTGCGATATAAACGGCCGTATCTTTTTTTTTTCGTTAATTTAGAAAATTGATTTTTTCACATCTTTAAGGGACCGCAGACTTGAGAATACGGTTTTAATTTCAACTCAATACCTCCACGAATTCCCGATATAAAGGGTCTTGACAGACAGACGGACGGACAACAAAGTGATCCTATAAGGGTTCCGTTTTTTTTCCTTTTAAGGTACGGAACCCTAAAAATAAGGGTACGAAAGTTTGTAAATTATTGTATAATATAACATAAACATACATTTGTGTAGAAAATAATTCTGCAACTTCTGCTTAAATGCATACAGACTGGTGGTTGTCAATGTCGAGAGGAAGCGCATTCCACAGAAGTATAGACTATATATGAAAGAAAATGAACAAAATCAGAAGTATGAGAAGGACAAAACAGTAGAAGCTTGTTAGAAGACCGCAGATTAATAACGTGGGAAAAGCATAGATATTGAAAGTGTGATATAAGATAAGAATAGGAGGGGTGGGAGAGTTGCGCAGAGAGTAAAGTGTAGTGAGTGTGTGCAAATTCCTTCCCTGGCAAATCGGAATCCATTTGAGCTTAGATCTGTACATAGTTCGTGCTTGCTTGTACTCTAAGGGCTATATCTCACCGGGACACCATGGCGGCGCGACCAGTTGCGCACTTGCGCCACCATGGTGTCCGTAAGCTACCAAACTAGACACCATACAGTCACCAGAGTCGCTACACCACACTGAGACAGTATCAAAATGGATCTTAGGTGCACGCGTCCAAGTTGATCGCGCCGCCAAATTGCGCAACCACACAGACACCAGGTGAGTAACTCTCTATAGAGCTGTATACATTTTGTTGGTAGTGGCGACTGGTGGCGCCGCCATGGTGTCCCGGTGAAATATAGCCCTAAATGTATTTAATATGTGCTCTTAATTTAGACTGACAGTAGTTGTCGCACACTGATGTTGAGTGATTAAACCCTTAGCCCAAATATCATCTTTGCTAGCCTTTCCTTTGTCTAACTATAAACGTAACAACAGTTTAGTGTAGTAAACCCGTCGGAATATCGTTATTAAAGAGCCGCAAGCCAGAGCTATCAACTTGTTCTCACATCTGACGTAAAGCTGTCACTCGTATACTGAGCTGCGGTATTCCACTGTTCAACATGTTAAAGCTAGCCAAACTGCCAAGAGGTGCTGATGAAATAGGTGAACCATTAAAGGAGACAATTTTTTTTGTTTGGGGAATAGGCCCACCACAAGTTGTGGCGTTTAGCAATGAAATGCACGTTAGTTTATTCCTTATAATCTCTAGATTACAGTGGTAATATTAGCAAAACTTTATGTAACTGGAGTACCGTGAAATACGACAGTCAAAACATGACTCTCATAATAACCTAAAATCTCACAAGAGCGATTGTCTAATGAGTGGATAGGTCTCCTTGGTGTTTTAAGTTAAAATAGTGCACTGTTCAATAATATACAGTATAAAACAAAGTCACGTCTGTACTACGTGACAGACTTTGATGTGATTTACACGATTTGATAGACTTATTCATGAAAATGCGTAGATGTATTCATATCGAAATAGCGCGGCTTTTGCCAGCCATTGACTGTAGATCTAAAATAATAAGGTGATGTGTTTTATGCTGGTTGTGTAAGGAGAAAAAAAAAACACATTATAGGTACATCACAAGTATTTATTACTGTTCATCATCATCATTTTCAAAGTCATCTCTTAAAAGCAGTATTTCATCTAAAAAAGATGCAGGTGGCTCAACCTCACCTGCCCAAGATAAAAACCACACTATACACATCACATATGCACAGCAGCCAACAGTGCGTCTGCCCACTAAACAATTACAACAGTATCCAGCAAGAGCAGTATTCAACATTCCGTTGAAATCGTGCTGCACAATTGATACAACGGCTTTGTGGATTATGCATGTATCAACAGATGCCATTTTCATAAAATCTTTCGAATAAAAATACGAAAAGAACAGAAGAAACATGCAACTATCTAGTAATCGGAAACAATAATAATGTTGTCTGTAGCGGTGGGCGTTTCAACGACGAACAGTTTTCAAAGACCGTTTTTTGTTCTGCAACGTAACAACCGTTTTCCATCCTGCGACCAAACAGTCTTCGTTGCACAAACCAGTCTTCGAATTACTGTATGAGAATTGTTATCTTACTGTTAAGAAAATAAGGTCTAAAATCCATTGATTCAACTATCACACTCGTCGCATCGTCGTTTTTAAAACCAGTTATTGCAATGAAAAATGAATTTTATGTTTATAGTCATCCATTTCGATACCCTACTGGACAACTGTACAAAGACTGTAAAGTGCTTACTGTTCGTAAGCTCTTTGTGCTCCAATCTATTCTAAGAAAGCATCGAATGGTTACCCTGCCCGATGCTGGAAGGCGTGGAATCTCACCAGCCTGTCCCAGTGTTCCCCACAATACCTACAGCTTTTGCTAAAAGACAATATTTTGTCCTATGTTCTTATCTTTACAGAAAAGTTGACAAAAAAATTAACATAATTAAACTGAGTACATATGATGCAAAACATACAGTTAAGAGCTGGTTATTACAATTAGAATATTTAGAAACAGTAAATATCATGCAAACTGATGGCTGAACACTATCCCCTGAGATACAGGTTAACACCTAGTTCAGAGGATAGGGTCAAAACTGTTTGAGGCATATCACAGCCACCACATTATATATTGCAGTACAATATAAAAATTTTGCGAGTACTTTTAACTTTTGGAGTAGCGTAATTAGAGACACAATAGTAAGACAATGGCGCACGACCGCCGGCGTTCGTGCGGGGATCAACAGCTTAAATTAAGCTTCTTTATATTGTAAACATTATTTGTGGTGAGAAATAAACAGTTATTATTATTAACTGGTTTTGAAACGACGACGCGACGAATAGAGAATTTATTACCGTCCTCAAACTAGTTGCGACAACGAACGTTTTCTGCAACTACTTCACTCAACGATAGTTTCGTCTTCAAACCAGTTGCGACGACGACCGTTTTCTGCAACCGTTTTTGTCGTCGCAAAAACGGTTACGTCTCGTCCGTCTAAAATTCGACAACGACCCACCACTAGTTGTCTGTTAGTGTCAAACCTTTGTCAAACTGATTGAAACTCGACCACAGAGCATCTGCAACGGGCTATTAATTACGTTTCGTTCCACGGTGATTTTTAAAGTACGTTACTTGATATTTGTGTTAACCGTTAATAACAGCATTAAAAACAAGTTCGCTGTACCAATTAATTATTATCTCTTGAAACGCATTTAAATCCGATGTCACCGCTGCGCACTGTAGTAACATATTTTTTTTCACGTTAAAATAAACTTGAAAACGCTCCTAAACAAGCATTTTTTGCCGTAACACTTTTTTACTATTATTTAATTATTCCGGTTAGATTTTTATATAATTTTTGGTCTGTTAATTATAATAAGATGATCGCTTTTTCCATGTGTAATATGATTAATAAACGTAACCGTTTAATAGCGGGCCCAAAAAAAATTGTCTCCTTTATGAGCGGGTAATAGACGTATAATTCGATATGTAAAAAGTTCAAATTTTGAAACTGTTGTTTCTATATAGACTGTCTGAATGACTTTTTTGGTTGTTTTGTAACTGCTAGTATTCGATATTTATGCAATGCGCGTCATCGGAATCATGAATAACAGTTCACTGGTTCCGCTCTGTATTTTTCGCATACAGTGGACTGTCGAACGCCTCACCAGAAGCTCAAAAAAAGGGACAGCCTATCACCAAATTCATTAAAGTCATAAATATTCAAATCAGTCTAAGTCATATTATACTAGCTTCTGCCAGCGGCTTCGCCCGCGTGAAAACAGGTTTCTCCATACAAACTTCCAACCCCCTTTTTACCCCCTTATGGGTGGAGTTTCGTAAAATCCGTTCTTAGCGGACCCCTTACACTTTTTACACCCTATAAGGAACCTACCTGCTAAATTTTAAGTTTGTAGGTGTTATAGTTTCTGAGTTTTCGTGAGTAATCAGTGAGTGGTATTTCGCTTTTATTTAAATATAGATTACTATTTTATATTTGTTATAATATTTTTTATTTGTCTAGGTTGACTGGTAGAGAATGTCTAAGGCATTAAATTACAAAGGTGGACCTTTGTAATTTATGTTGCATGAAGATTAAATAAATAAATAATATTTTGACCACATTTTTTTTTATGGTTGTTAGGTTTGCGCTTGACCGCTATCTCACCTAGTGGAAAGCGACGATGCGGTCGACGATGGAGCGCGCTTACCTAGAAGTAACCTATTCACATAGCATTTCGATAATGCACAACGTCGCATGTCAATTTGAGCAGTATTGACACAGTGGTAACGGTTCTGATTTACGAGTCGTAGGCTGTAGGTTCAAACTTAGCCAGGCGAATAATCTACTTTTTGTGATTTATTTGATCTCAACTTCTCTCAAAACGGTGAAGGAAAACAGTGTTAAGAAACCGCGGCACGTCCAAGAACAAAAAAACTCGAAGACTTGGGACATCTACCAAACGGACCAGCCCCCCTAGCCAAGTCACAAACGAGAAACGTAGTCTCAGTAGTCTTTAATAGATTTTCAACTTTATGTTATTGGATATAAAGTTGAAAATCTATTGAAGATTACATAGTGTTTTCGTTCGTTCCGGTCGCTAACGCTCAGTAGTCTTTAATAGATTTTCAACTTTATGCTCTTAGGTATAAAGTTGAAAATCTATTGGAGATTACTAAGCGTTCACGTTTATCGTTTGCAACTTGGCTAGGGGGGCAGGCCCGCGTGGTGGATTACAGCCCCATTCCCTCTCCTAGTGATTCCCAGCAGTAGGAACATTATGGCTGATTACTGTAATTATGTTATTTAGATATGTCAATCCCATACATTTTTGACTTATCAAAAATTATCAAAATTCAGAATGTTTTTATTTCACATAGGCCTACATGGGCACTTATAAAACGTCAGAAGCTAATACTTATCGCTTATGGCAAAGGATTATGTTAAGAGTTTTGGTCATCTAACGTATGACAGGTGTGTTTTCCGATGCGTAGTCGCTATTTCAGAACTTTTCAGTCCCAACGACATCAACAGAATAATGATTCTTCGGACACCGTCGGCTACCTTAGTCTGGCGTCGTGTCACTGCGCGTGCGACGGCGCCCGCGATTGCGCGGGTTTACAAGAGGGGTCGCGGCCCCACCACACACTTCACTATTAACTTCCACAACGACACACGCGTGGATTTGTCTGTACAATTATTTTTATAGACCACTGTATAAGTGAAGACCCTAATAACGATCGTTATTGTTTTACAGAATACTTTCAAAATATATTCATAATCAATTTACATGATCACCTTCTGAAATTAATTAAGTTTCATCTAACTAAGTGCTAGACAAGGCTGTTTGAAGTTCATTTTAAAATAGCTAGTTTCATAAAACACACAATTTTTCATTCTAAAACAAAATTCCGCTCACCAAAGCTCTAGGGAGCACTCTAATTAAAATTCTATTCGCTCTTTACGAGAAATTGAGTGTGAAAATGGTTGAAGTTAAATTAATAAATTAATTCCTCATAAATTACAGTAAAACAGTGGCGTTTTAAGTACAAGCCAGAGTCTGTAAACTGATTCACGGGGTATGGAAATATAGGTCAAGCATATTTACTTTTTGCTAAAGAGTTAAGGCCCCTGAAAGAGACGCATAATTAAGCATCGTTCTTTAAGTTATTCTTAAAACTTATTTTCTAAAGCTTTCTGCCTTTTGGTTTGTGTGCTGTATTAACATCTTGCATAATTAAATAATTAATTTTCTTATTATAAATAAACAAGGTACTTTTAAGATCGTACAAATCCTATGGTAATCCAAGATCAGCATCTAAACCCAACTGCCCATGCATCTAAGATACTTTAGAGGACTTTTTTTTTATTACGGATAGGGTCGCGTTTGATCACGAGCTCACCTGCCCCCCTAGCCAAGTTACAACCGTTTCGTTTCGATTCTCTTTTCGTTGAACGCCTCGAGTCGCCCATGCCTCCAATTCCTTTGTTCTGATGACATCTCAACGCTCAGTCACGTGGTCAGAATAAAGGAATATGAGGCGTGGCCGACTCGAGGCGATCAACGAAAAGAGAATCGAAACGAAACAATTGTAACTTGGCTAGGGGAGCTGATGGTAAGCGATGATGTGGTAGATGTGATGGAGCACGCTTGCCAAGAAGTAACCTACACTCTTGAATTGAAGAGCCCAGGTTGCAGCTATCAGGAACGAACGCACCTGACTTTTTTTTTATCAGGGCAATCATCTGATGACTTCTCCAACTCCAAGGTGCAGTAAGGGGAGTAACAGAATTGTACTGACTAAAACTACACCTGTGTCCTTTAATGACCTTATGCGTACTAGGACCACCTTTTCAGAAATGCCACCAATGGATGCTGCAACTAACGTAGCCTAGTGGACCCAAACAATTTAAGGAGCTTACAATAGTCAAGGAATCAATGGATTCAAAGAAGATAAAGAAGCATCTAACCACGAGTTTGAAATAGATCATACTCTTGCCCCCCGCGCCTCAAGGAGATGTCAGTAAAACCGTAGGGGCCCAGCAGGATCGAAGCCTACTGGGGCCACAGGTTGTGCGAAAGAGAACCCCGGGGCCCTGGAGTGAAAGCAAAAAAGGAAAATAAGAGTGGATTTTACTTATTACTTAATTTCTTTCCAGAACCTCGAAGACTTAGAAACCTGGAAAACTGGTTGCTAAAATAAAGAAAAAGACAAGCAATAATGTGGTAGGTACAGCAATACGATTTAAATCAATTACCACAAGCTGAGTTCAAAAATGAAGGTCGAAGCCTACATTCATCGTAGGCTTCGACATAAACTGAAACAATATTGAAAATATTTATAGTTGTTGGTTGTTGTTGTTGTTGTTACTGGTTGTTGTTGTCGTCATAACTGGTTGTTGTTGTTGTTGTTGTTATAGTTTAAGTTCACTTTTTGTATATGTAAAGGTGTACAATAATGCACAAATAATAAAATGTGCAGTAAGGTAACTTGTGTTACCTCTTCCTGTTCCCTAGCTCCCTGGTACCTAAGAGTCGCAGGTGCATCTGCTACCCTCGTCACAGCTCTGCGACTAATCCCGTCAGTTTAGATCCCGCTTAATTTCCTTGACGATGCGACGGCCATTAAAGCCCACGTTGATTTTAGGTGACACTCCGTTTTGTGAGGTCTTCTTAAATTGAGGGTAGTTCCAAAATGTGGTTTTGGGTGTGGATTTTTAATGATTATGAAGGAGTGTGGTATAACATAGTGTTAACATACGCTTGAAATTGATAGGTACGGTGGATTTGGTCCGTCTGTACCAAAGTCGAGCGTGACTCAGTGTAAGTTTGATCCGTTGTACCAAGTTCGTGTGTGAGTTAACACTATAAGAAAACTGCATATAAAGTTTGTCTTGTATTTAATCCTTAGCACTACATATAATCATTATCATCATTTCAGCCAAAAGATGTCCACTATCGAACATAGGCCTCCCCTAAGTGTCGCCGCAACGACTGGTGCAGGCTGTGCGTTTCGCATCGGTCACATCGGTGCGGTCCACCTTGTGGAAGGCTGGCCAGCGCTGTATCTTCCGGTGCGCGGTCGTCACTCCAGAAACATTCAGCCCCATCGATCATCTGTTCTGCGAGCAATGTGCTCTGCGTAGGCAGGCAGAGCAGGTACTGAAGTTATCTTCATTCTTTCGGATATCGATAAGTAATTCAATTTTCTAATGCGTTATTTATATTTGTGATGTGACAGCTGACAAGGGACATTTTATGACAATCTTTTACGCCGACTCTGAATAAGTACCTAGGTCTCTACCATGAGACAAAAGCAAGCAGAAGAACTACATTTGTTGACAAAGATACCAATTTCCTACTACTTTTATTGTTACTAAAATAGACACAATACTGTCAAGTCAGTGCCAAGGAATATCTACAAAATAATAAGTTAAAATAAATATTTAAAATATCTAAAATATGTTATTTTATAATATCCTAAGTTAGATAATATTTTCTTTTTTTTTAGTTTTAGTAGAAATAATAAGTAGATTTTAAGTTATGTTTTAATTATAGCCTTTTAGTTTTTTCACTAGAAAACGTGCTCTGGCCTTTTATATAATTGAAGAACTAATATAACACTCCTTTCATTAAATTTACACTAAAAATCCCGAAATTAATTAAAACCATCAAAAATATGGCGTCTAAAAACTCCACCGCATTTCTGTCGACTGGAAATGTGCACGCTTTTTTTTTAGGTGGGAAAATGATCTAATGACAAATCCCGGGCGCGGCGCTCTTGGGCGGAGCGAGAGATAGTATCAGACTTTTACTGACTAAAAACCCACTCTTGTTCCTTCGTTGCCTTCGTCCCAGGGCTCCGGGTTTCGCTTTCACACTACCCATGGCCCCAGTAGGCTTCGACCCTGCTGGGCCCCTACGATAATGTGCACGCTACGAATAACTCCTGTATCATGTGCGCGTTTACTAATTTATGTAAAGTCACTTAGAATAGAATAGAATAGGATTTATTCGATGCAGGCAATACAATAGGCAACAACACAAAAAAAATAAACAGTACAGATTTACAATATATTATTATGTAGTTGCGCTGAGCGTGCCCGAACCGAAAGGGTCGCCAACTCAGCAATTGTTGGGCGTCAGACACCCAGCGCTGATTTTCAGCTGGCACTCCGCAGTGACGTACGGATAATGGTAAATAAAATATAACATATACATAAATATATAACCCTTAGTTAAACTAAAAATTTATATAAGTGTATTTGTGTGATAATTTTACTTTATATAAATATTATAATATATGCCACGGTAGTTGCAGACTATTCCCTCTCCTAGAGAGAGGAGGTCTGAGTCCCAGCAGTGGGAACATTAAAAGGCTGAATATGTATGTATATGTATGCCACGGTAGTTGCAGACTATTTTGAATAATTTTTTACTTAAACAAGACACCCAGACCCGAAGCTCCTGTCTGTATGCCATACAAATATTTGTTGTATAATTGCCACACTGAATCATCATCATCATCATTTCAGCGGATAGACGTCCACTGCTGGACATAGGCCTCCCCAAGTGTCGCCACAATGAACGGTCCTGTGCGTCTCGTATCCATCGGATTCCCGCAACCTTCACCAGGTCATCGGTCCACCTTGTAGGGGGCCTTCCAACACTGCGTCTTCCGGTACGCGGTCGCCACTCAAGAACCTTTCGGCCACAACGGCCGTCTGTTCTGCGAGCAATGTGCTCTGCCCATTGCCACTTAAGTTTGGCGATTCTTCGTGCTATGTCGCCACACTGAATGGCAATGCATATCAATCAATCAATCAATCAATACGTTTATTTGCATAATATAGGTTAGTATAAAAAGGTGGCTACCAGTATCCAGATACGCAACTTTCCCTTATATCTAGTCTAATTTATTCTGAAATAAAATTCATTTTTGTTCTTCTTAAAAATATTTTCATAATCATCGTTTAAAACTTTGTAAACCTTTCTAGTAACGACCCTTTTACCAATTTAACAGAAGTAATGCGAAGCCTAGCAGACGATATTCTTTTCCAAAGATAAACATTGAAAAGGATTCAATTTGGAAACTTTGATCAAACCCAAAATCAAATTATGAAGTTTTATTACAATTTTATAGTTTTAAATAGAATTTATATAAAGTTTTGATAAAATTTGGTCTAGACTATATTTTATATTACATATCTACATATCGAAGGTAAGTGGAAAAATATGTTTGATCCCAAAAATACTTATGATCTGTTAGTATTATTGTTTTTAAACTACAACACTTTGCTTTTAATCTTTTTTACACGACTGCCCAAAAAAGGGAGACTTCTTATACTTTAAGAAAGGTTTTTACACAGTGGTCCCTCGACTACGATGAAAATTTCAGTTTTGTAGATCAAGTAGTTTCCGAGATTCCGTGTTTAGTCAATGAGTGACTACTTTCTTCACTTTTCTATAAATTAACAAACAGCTTTTTTTATTTTTAGTTTTTTTTTTTGACATGGCAGTCGTGTTTTTTGTGTATTTGTTTTTTTTCTTACTTATCTTCTCGTATTTATTGATTTAACGAATCAGAATTTCTGATTATACTGCTAGTGTTCTGGGCAATCTTCCCATTGATAGCGATGTGTAGGAAATTTTGCAAACCACGACGTTTTATAAGTATGAAGCATCAAAAGCTAGTGCATGGTCCCATTTGATGGTTTCCTATGGAGTCAGTCTGACTGTAAGACGGTCGCCAAATCATTAGAATCATGTTAAGTGTGTGTTCATGTCACATAGTATATTTACTAGAGAGAAAGAGAGCTAAAAAAAGTAGAAAAGAGGAAACGAAGATCGTAGATTACTTTGTCCAGGCCGCCGTAGGCGCGGGCTTGCGGACGGCGAGCAATGGGAGGCTCGCCGTCCGATCGTCCGGTAACCGTCCGAACCGAGCCCAAGTCGTCGACGGCGCGTATTGTTCCACGCGCGCCTCAGGGAGATGTCAGCAAATCGTAGGGACCCAGCAGGGTCGAAGCCTACTGCCCGCGCCTACGCTGGCCAGAAATCGGGATCGGGATCCCGGCGGCTGGGGCGTGAGGGCCGCGCCCTCGCGCGTGCACGTGTGGCCTCCTCCTTTGCTAGCATTACTGCTTCGCAGAAGGAGGCGACCGCCTGCCACTACTCCTCGCTTCGGACAGGCCATGGGCCTGTACCAAGGCCCGGCGCGAGAGACCGTTACCGCTGATCTCCCCCACAAGGACACGGCGGTACTCTGCCCAGGGCGGGCACACTTCTACCGTGTGCTCCACCTTACGGTGGAGCACCTTACTCCACCGTAAGGTGGAGCACACGGTAGTAGTCAATGAGATTACTGTTACTGACTTAGCAAAGATAAGATACTGTCGCAATAAACAAAAACAACTTCAAAGAATGAAATATTTTGATTTTATTGTAATTTTAATACAATTTTAAAAATGTAAGCTGCATTTTGTGAATTGCCAGGAAAGAACGCTGACACCTGAGATACAGGACTTGTGTCCTAGTTTGGGTGTCAGAAGGCAGACGGTTTACTGCATGCTCTATCACATAGCCTAATCACAGCAAGGATTAATTATCAACATAACAATGTATATTTCGCTCCATCTGTATTAGGCTTATGTATGTATGCCCAAAAGGCAATGAAAAGGGCTATGCTCGGAGTTTCCTTGCGTGATCGCATCAGAAATGAAGATATCCGCAGGAGAACCAAGGTCGCTGACATAGCCCGAAGAATCGCCAAACTAAAGTGGCAGTGGGCAGGGCACATTGCTCGTAAAACTGATGGTCGATGGGGCCGAAAGGTTCTAGAGTGGCGACCGCGCACCGGAAAACGCAGCGTTGGAAGACCTCTCACAAGGTGGACCGACGACCTGGTGAGAGTCGCGGGAATGATGCGAGACGAACACGATCGGTCGTTATGGCAACGCTTGGGGGAGGCCTATGTCCAATAGTGGACGTCTTTCGGCTGGAATGATAATGATGATGAACAAATTATTTCGTTTATTCATTCGTATATACATATAAATAGTATTTTTAAATATTTTACTAAAAAATAAAAAATAAAATCATTTAAAAATATAAAAAATAGTGTCCCTCCGGTATCGGGAACAAGGTCTAACCTACCGGCGGTCAGGGCACCAGAGAAAGGAACCGTATCTTATATTCGTATGTTATTATTATTATTAATACGAGTAACATACGAATTTCGAATCCATGTAACGAGACCCTCAATAACATTAAAAACAAAACACTCCCCGTAGACACTTATCCTCAATTCCTCTTATCTCTAATTGCTGAACTCCATCGCCAGAGCAATCAGTAATTAAAACAAATAAACATCAAACTAATTGGCGATAGACAAAGATCTATGAGATGACAAAACTGTCAGAGCAAATCGCCTTGGAGCTACTGTGGGCACGTCTTGAGAAATGACGAGCTATCTCTTGTTGTAGGTACAGGAGTAGATAGCCAACAGAGACTTATGTCATTTATTTTAAATCTTTTTAAACGAAACTTCCCCTACTCAAGTCGCTTGTTGTTATAGCATAGCATAGCATAGCATAGTTGGCCTTATAATGTTCCCACTGTTGGGACTCAGGCCTCCTCTCTAGGAGAGGGATTGGGCCATAATCCACCACGCGGGCCCAGTGTGGGTTGGTAATGGGTTGGTTTGTTGTTAATCTCAATAAACAACAAGCTAGTATGGACGCCAACTTACAAGCCCTTTTCTATCGTTTACATTTCGGGAAGTGTGCATCGGAATTGCTCAATTTAATTCCGCCAAGTCCGTTCCGTCATTAGGTTACTAAATGTGAAGTTGAGCTACCAGTACATGGAAACATCCCACCCATATGTACGTACTAGCTTTTGCCCGCGGCTTTGCCCGCATACATAGTATATAGCGTATGTCACTCAGGAATAAAGCAGCTTACTACCGGTGAAAAATTTTTAGCAATCAGACCCGTACTTTCAGAGATTACCTCCTACAAACAAAAAAACAAACTTTACTCTTTATAATAATAGTGTAGACCAAACGTTCCGGAAGCAAATTTTCTGTTTGTAAGTATAATATAGAAATATTTTCAAAGGAAAGTATTTCTTATGACTTACCTACGTAGTTTTGAAGTGTCTTTCTGTTAAGTTACATTGGAATATGGAAATATTATATGCAGAAGGAGAGTTAAAATGGAGTCAGTGAGTTACCAAACCAAATATCATGCATAATATTATTTCTCTCACAACACGTTTTTAATGAAGTGAAGACTCTGTTAGTTATCTATTCAAGGTTCTGAAGCATACAGAATAATCTATTGTTAGTAGCACAATGTTTCGTTTGCTGGCAATTGTTTAGTCATCAATATAGGCTCTAGACAATGTTACACGTAATTTACCTACCTCTGGGTAGCGTGATTGTTCGAAAAAGTCACTGCGGCTTTGGGCGAAAAGGGCAACTAAAGGAACATAGGTGGGTTTTAGTTAGTAAAAAATTTGACACTCTCCCTCGGTCCATCTAGACATCCCACCCATACGTACAAAGCGTTTTGGGAAGACATTCATTATGTGTACAGATAAGGAGTGGAATTTACTGCCGGATTCTGTATTTCCCGATAGCTACAACCTAGGGGTCTTTAATTCAAAAGTGAATAGGTTACTTCTAGGCAAGCGTGCTCCATCGTTGGCCACATCATCGCTTACCATCAGGTGAGGTAGTGGTCAAACGCGAGCCTATCAATAATTTTTTTTTTATCTAGAATAGGAGAAGTTATTTGATGATTGACCACCACAAGAAAAACTGGCCAAGTGCGAGTTCCGTACCGTCCGTAGTAAAAAACGGCAAAAAAAAACACGTTTGTTTTATGGGAGCCCCACTTAAATATTTATTTTATTCTGTTTTTAGTATTTATCGTAATAGCGGCAACAGAAATACATCAGCTGTGAAAACTCTCAACTGTTTAGCTATCACGGTTCATGAGATGCAGCCTAGTCACAGACGAACAGACAAACAGACAGACGGACGGACGAACAGTGGAGTCTTAGTAATAGGGTACCGTTTTACCGTTTGGGTACGGAACCCTAAAAATTATTTACATTTGAATTTATATATTTCTGTTGGTTAGTATTTAACCTTTTGAGTGCGTAATTAGAGACACAATAGTAAGACAATGGCGCGTGAACGCCGGCGTTAATGCGGGGATCAACAGCTTAATATCCAATTAGCTGGAAAACCTCTTACAAGGTGAACCAATGACTTAGTAAAGGCCACGGCAATTCATTTGATCCAAATATTGTTACTGGATGGGTCGATAGGACATTTCAGACATGCCTATGTTTAGTAGTTGGTACTGAATTAGAGCCAAAAATAAAACTAATAATAATAATATATTTATTCGTCGGGATTAAATGTGAAAATGGGGTACCCCAAGGTTCAATTTTAGGTCCTTTTTTATTTTTAGTTTATATTAATGATTTATCCTATTTGTTGCAAAATAAACTTAATATGGTGTTGTTTGCCGACGACACTTCTTTGATTTTTGAGATAAATAGAAGGACTAATAATATTGACGACGAAAATAACGCCCTACTGCAGGCTCAAAACTGGTTCACTGCTAATAATCTAGTTTTCAACGGGAAAAAAACTAAATGCATAAGATTTTCCTTACCGAATGTCAAAAGTAGTGATTATGACTTAGTATTAAACTCACCCCTCTCTCCCACCCCTCTTTCTTACCCTATATAGCTCTATCCCTTTAACAGTTCAGTTTGAGTTCGTGGTAGGGCCTCAGTTTCTATCAAAACACGTTGTAGCATCTTTGTCAAATTGTCGCGGTCTACCTGTCTGCAAGCTCTTAAAACCTAAGCGCTACACAACCATACATTTCTCTTACGTAAACATTACACACGTTCACGTCACAAATTTATTCCATTACATCCGCAATCATGCAAAATCCAAATAAAATGCGTGTGAATAATATATGGCAACACATCACCCGTCCCATGTTTGTCAAACGCAAATATTACTGGAAAAAAGTCTTCCAAAAACGCGGTGTTTTCATTGAAATCGCTTATGAAATTATATTTTTATCTGTTAGAAGTCGTTTCACGTGTAGAATGGCGAGTAAATTCAATGTATCAACGAATTTACAGCGTCTAGACACATTGGCGATGTAAAACTGTCACCTGGCTAGGGTGACTAGGTTTTAGGAAATTGTGAGACAGCAAAGCTTGGACTAAATTGACAACTAACAAAGTCGACGTCTCATCAAATGCGAAGTAAGAAAAATTGAATTTGTTTTATAGTTGACGGTCACGCAAAGTACGAGTAATCAGCCATTCCACTCACTGTTGGACTGCACGTGTTGAGATTATATCACACCACAAAGGTTAAAGAGATTATGGAGTATGTACGCGTGAAAACAAACTGGAATTTGAGAATCGTGGGGTTAAATGGCACCAAAACATTTTAGGTTGTTTGTAGTGCGGATGCCGACTCATCATTTGGAGATTTTTCTCAAAGGGGAGTTTTAGCCGAAGGGTGTTGGGGTTTCGATGATTTCATGGAAGGAATCTGACGTTGCAGCAAAACATAAAACACATTCAATCGCTTCTTTGCTTCTATAGGTGGAGATAACACAACAAAACCTATCGGCAATAAACCAAAAGGACTACCGGTAAGTTCAGCTACACAAAATACATTGTATCTTAGCCCAGTAGATCCCTATGAGATAAATAGAATAATTAAAAATCTTAAAAATAAAAGAAGCCACGGAATTGACGAACTCCCACCTACCTTGTTAAGACAATGCGCCGACGAATTAACTTTACCTTTTTATTTACTCATCAACCAATCTTTTGAAGAAGGCGTATTTCCCGACTTGTTAAAAAAAGCACTTATAAAACCGATCCATAAAAAAAATTCAAAAACCGACCCAAACAACTACCGTCCAATTGCTTTGTTACCAACCGCCTCGAAAATATTTGAAAAAGCTATGTGCGACCGCGTCTATGCTTTTTGTGAAAAATATAATATATTCAACGACAGTCAAAATGGTTTTCGCAAAAACCGATCAACGACTTTGGCTGTTTACAAATATATCCAAGAAGCCCTTAACATAATTAATAACAAAAAATATGCTATAGGATTGCTATTAGATATGACGAAAGCATATGATAAAGTTCAGTTTGATATATTATTAAATAAGCTATATAAAATTGGCATCCGCGGAAAAAGTCATGACTGGTTCACCTCGTACCTTAAGAACAGAGAGCAAGTCGTAGAAATTGAATATTACAATAGCAAAACAAGAGAAATTAAATTAATTCGATCTCAAAAAATACCCGTAAATGCATCAATACCACAAGGAACAGTGATAGGATGTCTACTGTTCCTTATTTACATCAACGATCTCCCTAACCACATAAATGAGCCATGCGTGTTGTTCGCCGACGATATTTCTATTTTAACACCATGTGACAATAATATAGATTTAAACCAAAAATTGACTTCCATACTTGACACTACAACACACTGGATGAACGAACACAACCTTGAAATTAACTTTATTAAGACAAAAATTATAACTTTCTACCCACGACAAAAAATACCCATAAATATCAATTTCAATTACAATGGACACAACTTGGAAGTTGTAAATAAATTCACCCTTTTAGGCCTAGACATAGATTCACACATAGATTGGAAATCCCACATTCAAAAAATAAGATCTAAATTATCTAAGTTTACATACGCCCTCAGAGAAATAAAAAAAACAACAGACCTTAAAACAGCATTAGTTACTTATTACTCATATGCATTTGCATGGCTCAAGTATGGAATTATGTTATGGGGAAATAGCACAGATGCGCCTACACTGTTCACTTTACAGAAAAAAATGATAAGGATATTAATGAATATAAAAGATACCAACTCCTGTAAACCTTACTTCAAAGAGCTAAAAATATTAACCGTACCATGTATTTATATACTGGAAATTTGCAAATTTGTTCGAAAATATCCACAATTCTATACCAAAAGAGAGGACATCCAAACTAAAATCGCACTTAGACATAAAAATAGGCTTAATATACCCACTTCACGATTGAAAATGCACTCTTCTAGTGCATTTGTTATGTCTATAAAAATATATAATAAGTTACCAGAATTCATCAAAAATGCAGAAAGTAATAATATGTTCACCAATAAACTAAAACAATTTCTAATAGACAAATGCTACTATACTGTAGAGGAATACTATAACGATAAACATCAACTACAATAAAAACTATTAATTATATACTGTATCGTTATAATAAATGTATTTACAAATGTGCAAAATAATGTGAGTACTGAGGTGAATAAAATATAAATTAAATTGATACATAATTAAATTAAAATAAATACATGATTTAATAATGATGACGATAAAAATAAATAAAAATACCTGACATTTAATTTAGTTATACAAAGACATTAAGTACATAAATAAATAAATTTCAATAATAACATAATTAAATGACGACAAAAATAAATAAAATATCTGACATAATTTAATAATAATGACGACAAAAATAATTGAAATATCTGACATAATTTAATAATAATGACGACAAAAATAAATTAAAATACCTGACATAATTTACCAATACACAGACATAATAAAAAAATATATACATAATTAATTTAAATAAATACATAATTTAATAATGATAAAAATAAATAAAAACACCTGACATAATTTACTTACATTAAGACATTCTAATAATATACATACATAAATTTATTTCAATACTAACATAATTTAATAATAAATGATGATGATAAAAATAAATAAAATATCTGACAAAATTTACCAATACTTATACATATACATAATAAATAACATAGATACAAAATTTTATTTAAATATATAGGCACATAATTTAATAATAACAATGATAAAAAATATATTAAAATATGTAACATAATTAACCACACAATAATTTACACATACATCTATTGAATTTACCTATAATAATAATTAATTCCATGAATTGTTGCTTGGCCTTCATCCTCTCTCCTAACTTTGCTGTGCCCGACAGGGTCCATATTGATCTTCACAATGTTTTATACCATCTATGTACATATGGAATGCAATAAAGAATTGAGTATTGAGTATTGAGTATTGAACATGATGCTGCCACTTCGTGTGTAATAGTTTGTAATAATAAATAAGTTCGTGGTTGTAAGTTATTCATATATATTAGTTTATTATTTTTAAGATTATTCTTTGTATCGTGTCTTAGGGCCTTAATTGTCTGAAAATAAAGAATTATTATGAAGTGAAATGTGGTTTCGAGGCGATTAATCTACGTAGTTGATTTAAGAATGAAACCGAAAGATGTCAACTTGACGTAAAACCAAATACCGCCAAAAAGCAAATTAACGATAGCATAAAGCATAATCAGCCTTTTAATGTTCCCACTACTAGGACTCAGGCCTCCTCTCTCTAGGAGAAGGAACGGGCTGTAATCCACCACGCGGGCCCAGTGCGGATTGGTGAATGTCACATGTCTTCGAATTTTTGGTTCTAGGCCATTTTCGTTCGTTTCCTAACGATGTTTTCCTTCACCGTTTTGAAAGCAGTGGTGATGAGATAATTTACACAAAGTAATGCGCCCGGCTGGGTTTGAACCCGCGACCTACAACTCGTAAGTTGGGGCCGTTACTACTCGGCCACCACTGGTCTCAATTATCGACATTGATAAGAATTATCAACAAACATAAAGAGATAGATACTGTGAGATTTAGATATTGGATGAATGGCAAAACGGCAGGATTGTTTGAAGATGTCACCGGGGCCCTAAAACGAAAAGAGTACGTGGAGGAACACGGGTGGGTTTTTGTCAGTAAAAGTCTGACTCCCGCTCCACACAGACCGACAGAAGTTATTTGATGATTTTTCACCCCGAAAAACAGCAGTGGAAGAATAATTTTTATATACACCACTAATTTTTAATTAGTACAAAAACTTAAAAGGCTTATTAGAAAAGTTTCTGCTATTATTTAAGTAATAAATTACGATCAAAATGGAAAAAAATCTGCGCGTAGTATTTTCTAGTAGCAATTGTTATGAATGATTGATTCTGTTATGAATTTACCAATTATGACAAATTTTCGTGGACAATTTTGAGATTTTGTTTATTTTTACTTTTGACTACAAAAATATGATCAGTAACGGGTACAGATAAAGCCTCTTTTTTGTACTAATTAAAAAATAGGGGTCTATAGGTATATTATATATACTTTATGTACTTGATGGAACATTGTTAATGTTATTTTCCATTACCTAATTTGAACTGTTACTTTGAGATCGTTCAAAAAGCCAACAATATTACAAATAAATAATAATAAAAACCTCGGAGATAAAAAAGACAAATAAAACAAAGATAATTATACATACAATTTTTATTAGTATTTTTCATTGAAATAGATCTCTCTACGTCAACTGAGGTAAAGTTAACTTTATACACTTCCTCCTCCTCGTCACTATTGCAGGAAGAAATGTTTTCTGAGAATTTTTTTTGACACTGTCAGAAATATAGATTTCAAACAGTGTCAGAAAAAAATTCTGCTCTTTAAAATTAATCTCGGGATTTGAGGCATATCCACTTTATTCTTTCGCTGCATGCAATCGGTGTAAGTACATGTTTAACTCTACCTAATTCTGACCTCTGCTAATAACACACATACTAATATTTTAAAGGCTAGAGAGTGTGTGTGTGTGTGTGTTTGTTTGTTTCTTTTTTACGCTCTAACGGCAGAACGGTTTTGGATGTTTGGTACATCGGAAAACTATGTCCTGGTATAGCACATGGAGTACTTTTTATCCCAGGAGTATGTTCCCTTGAGATAATTTTCTACTTTCACGCAAGCTACTGATAGGCGATAGCTGCTAGTTGAAAATAAATATCAAAAACTGCAAGTGCGAGTCGGACTCGCACACTGAGGGTTCCGTACAAACTAACTTATGTAAATAAAAGAAAAAAGTTTTTTTTTTGTGACGTTACTACAAAATTTCAGTTTTCAGATTTATTCCTATACTTGTGCTATAAGACTTTGCTTCGTGCTAAATTTCAGGGTTCTAGGTACAACGGGGAGAACCCTATGAATTTTGATTCCCTTGAGAATGTTGAAATATACGTTTTTTACAACATAGACGGCCGTATATTTTTTGTTTTCGTTAACTTAGAAGTTTGATTTTTTCACAGCTTCAAGGGACCGTAGACGGTTTTAATTTCAACTCGATACCTCGACGCGTTCTCGAGATAAAGGGTCTTGACAGACAGAAAGAGACACAGACGGACAACAAAGTGAAAGGGTAAGGGCATAAGGGTTTCGTGTTTTCATTTTGAGGTACGGAACCCTAAAAATTAATACAAAAACAGCAAAATAATCTTTCAAAAATTATTGCGACGAACAAGCTTGGTTACCCTACAATCTCCCGGTAAAGTACTTGTCATAAAAACTGGATTTTCTTGAGATACGTTTTTATTATCATAAATCGTTTGATTCATTGGCTGATTTTATATTGCCTTTTGTCTCATACATATTTTTCAGATCAATTTGGTAAATGGAATAATCCCTGTGGGAATTACACTGTATTGCTTAGAATCTGGATACTGGATCTGGATTTATTATATACTTTATTGTCATCCATCTTCCTAGCTCGTCGTGCTGTGCTGGTGCTGCCGCTGCGGCTGCGGAGAACCTCAAGCGGCGAAAATATAACAACCTCGTCGGCAGTTATAATTTTGAGCCGTTTGGGGTTGAGACTCTTGGGCCGTGGGGTCCAAGTGCTCATACGCTTTTTAAAGAAATATCCAAACGGCTGCAGTTGACACTTCGCGTGACCCAAGGGCTGGCTTGTACCTCGGTCAGAGATTAAGCATTGCCATACAACGTGGCAATGCCGCCAGTCTTTTGGGCACAATTCCAGTCGACAGCGATGCGGAGGAATTTTTTGACGCCATATTTTAGGTAGGAGTCATTTTATTTTAGCGGGATTTTTTGTAATCAAAATAAGTGACTGTTTTGATTACTCGCAAACTAATTTCTAATGGATATTATTATGTAAAATTTGTGTAGTTTTGTATCTCAAGTGTCAACACATCTGGACAATATGTGGACAATCGGGCCTGTGTCAATACACAGGCGCGTTCTCAGTGAAATGGTGAGATTTTTATTGTAAGTTTGACTAACTTAGATCAAAATATGTCGAGAAGTCTGACTAGATCTAATTACTGCCAAAAACTGCAAAAGTAATAGAATGTGTTACATTGTGCATTGATTGATTGATTTTTTGTGTTAAAAATTAAATACTTTTCAAACTTGAAACTGGCAAAATAGACCTACATACTCGCATGTAGTAAAATAGTCTACTCAATTGACATTATGTTAGAATAAATACTTTCTACGTTATACCTAAACAAAATTCTAGGTTAATCTGTCAAAAATGGCCAGTTACTGAAAGAATTCTGTCATGTACGAGTACATAGTCATAAAGTCAGTCTGAGTCTGCGAAGAAATTCTTCTATTTTGAACTTTAAAACATTTTTTTTTATTATACTCTCGCTAAATACTCTCCAGCGTTTGATAGTCTATCCTTATGAGATAGACATATACCGTCGTGGACTTTTTTTACACCTTTTGAAGGTGTACTAAATACTGTAGTACATTATTTTGATCTACCTATCTCGAGTAGGGTTCAGCAAGGCGTTTGCAATTTAAGCGCCAAAGAATGTGTTTATTTACGACATCACATTAGAAACCTCCAAAATTATCAGTTTTTCTCTCCTTCTCTTGAATCACTCTATCTATTAAAAAAACCGCATCAAAATCCGTTGCGAAGTTTTAAAGATCTAAGCATACATAGGGACAGACAGCGGGAAGCGATTTTGTTTTATACTATGTAGTGATTTCAACACATTATACCTTTAAAACCGAATTATTCTAGTTTACCAAATTATCACAGTGTTCCACACTAAAATAATGCATAACAACACATTTTCTTTTTACTAAAACAAAACTCATAACTAAGCTGTCCAGGTAAAAAATGTCACTTAATCTACGGTTACTACTAACGGGGTTCAAATGGGTTTGCATACATTTTGCTGACGTTCAAAGACCTGTGCTGCGATATCATGAAAGCAGCAAATAATTTCTCGCGACGGTTGTATTTAGACGCCTAATTGCCCCCGCACACCACTCATCTGGTTAAGGGTAAGTTGGCAATGAATGAAAAAAAAATCGCAATATGTTTTTCCTTTTACCATTTTTATACCGAGATTTTTAGTTAAAGGATCATGACCAACGATGTATGGAAATCCGTCTTAAGTTGAAGCACAGTAAATGTTTATTTAATATAGACTACGCTTTATATACTATTAAATAAAAGTGTTCATTTTCACACAAACACCCGAGTTTTAAAGTAAATAAACAAAAACGGAGATAACCTACAAATTATGTCTAACCAACTCGCAACTTGTAAAATGACCACAGATCACTCATGTAGGTACAAAACAACATTGTTAGTTATCATCCGTCTGTCATCTGGCTTGACAGCTGCATCTGCGTGAGACGAAGCACAAAATAAATATTATATTATCGGAACGATAAAACACATATACAGTACGTTATGGTATTACTAATTACTTAGCTATTTAAGATATTGATATCATTTTTGTGATGTTTTTGTCTAAAGGTTCATACTTACGTACAAAGAGTATAGTAATATATAGCTTACGTAACTCGTACAAATAAAGAGAACGAAACGTCAATCATAACTGGAAATGTACCTAGCAATCGTTAATATACTGTTTATCTTAAAATCATAATTCCGGATACGAAAACAGAATTCCTGAAGTGAAAAGCTGTAAAAAAATAAGCAAATAATTTCTATATTAATTTGATTTTCGTTCACGCATCTTTGCTAGACTGCTTTTGGTCAATCTCCTTTATCGGAACTCTAAGTTGCAAAATCAGTCGGAAGTTCCAAACTTCCAATTCGGAATCGAACCTCCGTAACATTTTTGGTTTAAACCTAAAACTAAACTAAACTAATTAAAGAAAGAATAAAGCTTTGGGATGAGCATCACCCACCACCATCCGACTTCTTGAAACCCCAAGAACATCTCCCGCCTGGGCGCGTCTTACAGTCGCCTTTATGGAAAGCAGTAAATCGGTTGCGAACCCAGGTAGGCCGCAAACACAACTTGACAAAATGGGGTTTTATAGACCCGTCGGATACTCAATGTTAGTGCGGTGCTCCTGTTCAAAACATGAGCCACACATTAGAAAGTGTCCATACACCTGCACTTTGGAGGATCTGATGAGTGCTACCGATGCTGCTATTAATGTAGCCGCTCCACCTATTGGGCCCAAACAGTTTGACGAGTTTATCATCGAATCGAAAAGAAGAAGACAATATAATGCGTATATCTACCATATTCTAACAAATAAATGATTATTATTAAATCAAATCAATTCATATTTTCAAGGATCTACATTGGATGGCCGACCATATTTTTACTCCTTTAATCGTGTTCCTTTGTTTTCCTCAAGGCAAAACTCAAGGGGTATAACCCATATATAATTTAATTCCCTTTACCCTTGAACAAAGATACGAAACCGCACCAAATCAGATTGGTCAACTGGTAACCCTTCGTAATTGGACCGAATCCTTGTAAATTGACTTGATTGATTTGATAATCGTTGAGGTGGTCTCAAGTATACTCGACTGGAATAAAAAATGGCGCACGAACCATGAGTTTCCTTGAGCTTATTAATTTAAATGGACTCTGGTGTGTCTAGGACTGGTATTTGATTTATAATAGTGATTTGATAATCTTGGAAAAAGGTTTTTGTTTACCAGAACCTTTGTCTTCGGTTTCGTATCGGCACGTGCCTAAATATTTCAGGATGGCTTAAGATTAACAACTCTGCAAGTTTAATAACTTCTGTAACAAGATCTCGGAAACAGGAAAATATCACAATTTTAGGCTAATTTGGCCTTTTAACCTTTACCATTTTAACTGACGGTAGACATAAATAGTTCTGAGAAACACGAAGCCACTCAAGAATATTGTTTTCTATTTTATTTACCTACCTACATTTAGTTGGGTTGGACATGCCAGATACCACCTTGATTTATTTATTTATTTATTGTACAACGTTACGGAGGATGTCCAAGGCGTTGTACAGTAGAAACTTACAAACTAAAAAAATTCATTTAATAAAAACAATAATAACCTAATAACAAATCCATACACACTGAAGAAAAAAACTAACATATAATTTAGAAATAAAAAGAAAATACACATTATTGTACATTAGCACTAAACAAATATATCCCACAAAACAAATGAAACAATGTTTACTTATTTTTCATTTTGATGCGATTAATTTAATTGAGAAATGAGCCAAGAGGATCATTGGCAATAATATAGGGTGACTGGTAATTAGTGACCGATACTTAAACACATGATTGTACTCATGATTACAAACAATTTTCCTTAAGTAACTTTTTTTATATTCTCATTAGATTTATCACAATAATAAAACAGCTGTTTAAATACGCGCGCGCGCCTGCGACCGGCGACCGCTCAGCTGTTAGCACCCGCGAACACCCGCGCAGCTTGCAAACCCAGAGGTGTACGTACCTAATCAGTGAATGTACCTACAAACTAGTGAGTATATAAAAAAGTTTCTTTGGGGAAGTTGTTTGTAATCATGAGTACAATCACGTGTTTAAGTATCGGTCACTAATTACCAGTCACCCTATATACTCGCCCAGTCAAAGCTTGGAAGCATTGAGCATCGACGCCGAGTTGCTAGCCTATCGATTTTCTACCGGCTACAATCACATAACCTAGTTAATTCCGGTACAATAGAAGATATTCTACACATACGCATAAACATTGGGACATTTATTGTGCGTACAGCTAAAGAGTGGAATTCTCTGCCTGAGAACACTTCCTAGCTACAACCTAGGGGTCTTTAAGTGAAGAGGTTACTTTTTCATCCATCTTTTTCTCAGCCCATATTCTGATCCATACAGTATGACAGGTCTTATCACGGACTTATATTCTGACTTGAGAGGCATCCATGGGTCGCAAGTTGTTCCCGTGACCTGTCGCCATTTCATCCATCCTGCAAGCGCGAGCCTATTAATAATAGAAAATAACATGTTTTTTAATTTTCAAAAAACAACTCTACATATGCATAGTCAGCCTTATAATGTTCCAACTGTTGGGACTCAGGCCTCTTCTCTAGAAGAGGGAATGGACCGTAATCCACCACGCGGGCCCAGTGCGGGTTGGTGGATCTCACATGTCTTCGAATTTTTGGTTCTAGGACACACCGGTTTCCTCACGATGTTTTCCTTCACCGTTTTGAGAGCAGTGGTGATGAAATAAATTACACAAAGTAATGCGCCTGGCTGGGTTGGAACCCGCGACCTACACCTCGGTAAGTTGGGGCCGATACCACTCGGCCAGCACTGCTCTACACACTAACACACTACATATATTTGCAAACAAACAGAGCTGGAAAATTTGGCTCATCATCATCATCATCATCATTTCAGCCGAAAGACGTCCACTGCTGGACATAGGCCTCCCCCAAGCGTCGCCACAACGAACGGTCCTGTGCGTCTCGCATCCATCGGACTCCCGCAACCGTTACCAAGTCATCGGTCCACCTTGTAGGAGGCCTTCCAACGCTACGTCTTCCGGTACGTGGTCGCCATTCCAGAACCTTTCGGCCCCAACGGCCATCTGTTCTGCGAGCAATGTACCCAGCCCATTGCCACTTTAGTTTGGCGATTCTTCGTGCTATGTTGGCAACCTTGGTTCTCCTGCTGATATCCTCATTCCTGATTCGATCAAAGCACTCGCCTTCGAGGAAACTCCGAGCATAGCCCTCTCCATTGCCCTTTGGGTGACTTTAAGCCTTCTGATGAGGCCCATTGTAAGCGACCACGTTTCGGAGCCATATGTCATCACTGGCAACACGCACTGGTCATAGACTTTCGTCTTGAGACACTGTGGTATATTGGACGAGAAGATACCGCGCAGCTTCCCGAACGCTGCCCAGCCGAGTCGAATTCGACGATTGATCTCTTTCTCGAAGTTAGACCTTCCCAACTAGACCGTCTGTCCCAGGTAAACGTAGTCGTCTACAACTTCGAGTATAGAGTCCCCGATCTTGATAGGAGTGGGTGCTTTTTGAAAATTTGGCTACTAACAAATAAAAGTTGCATTAAAAAAGTTGCAAAAACATTTTTATATTTTGCTTAACAAGGCCTCCCCTTAAGCGTTGCGACATTGGTGCATATAAACAAGCTCTAACGCGGCCGCAGGACTCCAGCCCCTTAATTAAGTAGGAAATGCAAAACCTACAGTATTACAACGCAAACACATAATTATTGCCGCTGTACATAAACAGTATTGCTGGAATAAGAGAGGATTTATTTTTAATTTGTGCAGCTGACGGTAGATGGGGTTTTGTAATTATGCGACTGGGATTTTATTTGTTGGTTGTTAGTGGCTAGTTAGGTGTAGTGGTTGGTAGGTTCGGTATGTGAACGTGTGGTTCTTGGGTTCGATTCCCAGTTGAAGCAAAAATGTTTTGCGGGATAGTTCGAAAGAGTGCGTTCCAGTACCATGTTTTCGGAACGCAAAGGGCAACTAAAGGATAACGGGTAGATTTTAGTAAGTAAAAATCTGTCTCTCCTTCTCGCTGTTGAAAGATGTCGTTTTGTTTTCTTTTTACCTGTTTATTTAAAATTAAATTATTGGCTCTCAAAATAGAATTTATTTAAATAATATGCTTTATAATAAAAAGAAGATATCGACGTACGGCAAGTATCCACCCTAACGTTGTTGAAACTTCAACGGTCCGGACTAAGCGTTTCGCTTCGTCGTTTATACCACGTACATCGAAGGACTGGAACAATTTGCCTTCTGCGGCCTTCCCTTCCAACTATAATTTAGGTGTCTTCAAGGCTAGAGTGAATAGGCCCTTAATAAATTAGTGCGCCTCACCATCGATGATTGCATTACTGCTTACCATCAGGTGGGAACGCAGTCAAGCACTGGTTTATACCAATTAAAAAAAAAAGATTTCTGCAGAAGAACCAAAGTCACCGAAATAACTCGATGAATCGCCAAACTTAAATGGTAGTTAGCATAATATTGCTCGCAGAACAGATGGTTGAAGAGGCTGAAAGGTTCTAGAATTGCAATCTCATACCAGAAGACGTAGCGTTGGTGAGAGCCGCGGTAATCCACGCAGAGGACCAGTCATTGTGGCTACATTTGGGGGAGGCCTATATACACCGTTACCTCATGCGTGCGGCCTCCTCCTTTGCTAGTATTACTGCTTCACAGAAGGAGGCGACCGCCTGCCACTCCTCCTCGCTCCGGACCATGGACTGTACCAAGGCCCGGCGCGAGAGTTCTCCACCGCCGATCGCCCCCACGAGGACACGGCGTTGCTCTGCCCAGGCGGGGCACACCTCCACCGAGTGGTCCACTGTGACTTTCGTGACACCTCTCCAGCGACTCGTCAAAGAGGCGACTTACCGCCATGATTATGGCGTGCCCGGACTAAAGTACTTACGGTGAGACAGCTCGTTGTCCATCGAACCACTCTTAGGATGCATAAACAAATTACAGATACAGGTTGTTAACAAATACAAAACTCGACTACCAAACTAAAATAGAACTGGACTGGCCACATCTGCCGCATGTCGCTACCACTGACTGGATCCCGAACAGCAAGAGCCGGCGACGCGGTAGCCCCAGAAGAAGATGGCGTGATGAACTGGATTAAAGTGTTGGCCAGAAGTAGCTAAGGACAAAGAAGAGTGAAGAACGGAGGAAGACTTTTGCCCTGCACTGGGACACAACAGGCTCAAAATAACAATATTAGGTAGTAATAGGAAGAAGTGTTATATCTTTGAATTGATTTGGAATTATAAGTTCAAATAAACTTTATATTAAAGGTACGTTATTCTTTTTCCGAAATTGCGTATTTATTGAATTCTTTGTGTTTTGTATTTTCTGTAATATCGCAGTTCATATAACCATGGAAATTAGCTTTCATATTAAGAGTTCCAACGCTGAAACTATGCATTTCAAAGGGCAAGCAATATCAATTACGTATACCTACGACTTTTTTCTAACAAAAGAACTTTGTGCTCTTGGTTTAATAGCTTTCGTTTTGGAAATTTTGTCTTGTTGCCGCACTGAGGAGAAAAGTTATTTGTGAGATAAAATTGCCCAAGTGAAAGTCATTGAAACAAAAATAGACATCCCATTCATTAACAGTTTTAAGTCCATATACATCATCAATATTGCATACTGCATGAGACACATTGTTTTCACGGTAGAACTCATATTACAAAATAATGCGAGTTTTCCTAGATTTCATACAAAAATAGTTACAAGTACTGCGATATTACAGAAAATACAAAACACAAAGAAACCAATAAATACCTAATTTTGAAAAGAGAATAACGTACCTTTAATACAAAGTTTATTTAAACTTATAATTCCAAGTCAATCTAAAGATATAACACTTCAAAGCAACCAGTTTAAAAAAATGGCAATTTCATACTTTAATACCTGTTAATAATAAACAGAGTGTTTAATTACAATCATCACTCTCTTGCCTTTATCAGAATTTATTTCGGGTCAACACAATTTATGTCTTCTATCTCTCTCTCATTTGTCTCAATTCAAATAACTTATTAACCTAAGTACATGTTTTAGTAGGAAACAGCAAGAAACTCAAGTCCTAGATTGAATTTAGTCGTCCTTTGATACTTAATCCTCTAGTATCGAATAATATCCAGAAAGCTTTAGTACTGAACCCTATTTATTGCTTTAATTAAAACAGTTCCACGAAGCAAGTTGCTATCGAATATTTTGCTGTTTTGTGCGAAAAAGAAAAGCTAGACCTTTTTCTCTGGCTGTAAAACTTCCACCAGGCTAATTGGGTTTTCGTGTCAGAACTCGGAAATGAATTAATTAGATCCAATTTTTGGAATATGATCAAAGAGAAAGGTGTGATGTGACTGGTTTTTAAATGTAAACTAGATCCTTTATTATTTTTACTTTGAATACTTTTATCTTTTTTTTTGGTGGGAAATCATCAAATGACTTCTCCGGCTCTGGGTGGAGCGAGAACGCGTGTCAATTTTTTACTGAATAAAACAAACTTACAAAGCTGTGTTCCTTCAGTGGCCCTTTTCGTTCAAAGACCACGGAGGATTTTCATCTTGCATACAGCTATTTCCTTCAAATTCATAGTCATAGTAATTTATTGGTAGGAGATTCTTACAAGTCATATACAGAATGTTACATAATTAGTCAATAAATGATTACATAACAATGTCAAATAATAAAAAATGTCAAACAAATAAAAGAAAATACAAGAAAACAAATAAATCGAAGTCAAATTAAAATAAAAACAATCCTATTAGAATTCACAATAATTTTCAGTCCAAATTCCCTGTTAGAGTCTGTGTTTCCTGATATCTACTACTTAAAGACCCCAGTCTTTTAGTCAAAAGTGAATAGTCTAGGCAAGTGTGCTCTATCGTCGACCACATCGTGGCCTACCGGTGAGATAGTGGTCAAACGCGAGCATCAATAATAAAAGTAAGAAAAAATTGCTCAAAATTTACCACCTGATGTGGTGATGTGGCCGACGATAGAGCGCCCTTGAAGTATTTATTTATTTATTAAATACTTTATGCACAAACGTAAGTAACTTAATAATAATAAGAAATAAATTTATTTCTCATCACAAATACAATATGGTGAACTAAAATATTTAATCTAAGAGACTGGTGCCCGAAATAGGTAAAGAATACCTGTGTCAGGTCACCAGGCCCCCCAAGACTTATAGATATACAAATTAGATTAAATGAACTTACCTATAAACAACTGGAATCACTTACAATGAATGTCCACCCGTACATTGTTGACACCTCTACGATCCGGACTAAGCGTTTCGCCTGGTCGTTTCTACCGCGTACTCATCAAAGGACTGGAACAATTTGGCGTCTGCGGTCTTCCCGTCCGATTTTCATTTAGGTGTATTTAAGGCTAGAGTAAATAGTATCATAATAAACTAGTGCGCTTCATCATCAACGATTGCATCACTACTTACCATCGGGTGGGATCATCGCAGTCAAGCAAAACTAGTGTTTATATCATCAAAAAAAAACAAAGCCAAAAAGTGCCAGTTGCTTATTACCATTTTTTTCTTCAAAAACAAAATGAAAACAGAGAGAATCTCAACAAATTACATTAAAATAAACATCAACTTCGTTTGCTGTCAAAACCAAATGCTCATAAAAGCAAAAAGTGAAAGAAAACGCATTTGATTTCGCAACCACGTTGAAATCACGCTGCGTCTTAATGAACTAATTACAAAACGACTCACAACATGGACCTCACTTGTTTCCCAAATTAAAAACTTCCAGAACCACGAAGAAATCAGTGAATAAGACTTTCCATGGTTTTCCGACATGCACATAGAGAACTGGATTGAGCTTTCCCTGCCTGGCTATCAATTGAATCATCATGATCATCTTCCAGTCATTGTCCGATTTTCATTCTGTCCCGTCTACCGTCACGCCATCATTAACTCCCTTTTCTTTCATATCACTCCTCACACAATTCATCCATTTCTTCTTTGGTCTTCCTGTTTCCATCCATTCGTACATATAGTAGATATTCAAGCATACCGGTTGATGGTTCACACAAGTTTTTTTAAGTATTTATTTGACATACACATACATTCACACCTTTCGTGTTTAGTCTATTTAATTTTGTCTAGGTTTTTTTACACAATATTACGTGGCTTTGTTTCTGGGATTGCAGCGGGTCCTAGCAAAATACCAATATTGCATTTTTTATTGTTTTTATTTTAAGATGCACAATCTGACACACAGATTTTTAATGTGCCTCACACAAATAGTCATTCTTTTCCTTCTTACCGACAGAACAGGAATTGGTCGCTAACTAGCTTTGTCTCTTTCTACAGTTTAGTAAATGTGACGGTAATGCTCAATCCAGTTCTCTAAGTCAGGGGTTCCAAGAATAATGAAGGACATTAAAATTAGCCGGGGGAACTTGCGAAAAGTCTTCAAAGGGCAATAATTAGCCTTTTGTCTGATTCGGGATTAAGTTTCATCTTTGCTCGTAAATCATTGATAATAAAGCCTTTTTCCGTTGTTATGATTAGTTACTTAAGAGATTAGAGGATGGACAACATTTTGGCAGTGCAATTTTCAACAGGAAGTTTCTTATGACCCCGTTTAAGGAGGAAGTAAGAACTTAAGCGGAGGTTTTTGTGGATTGTGTCGGTAACTTTACGTCTTTTAGTGTGACTGTTAGATGCCAATAATTTTATAACATAACAATTGTAATGTTCCTACTAGTCTTGTGTAGTTCGCGAATGATGAACGAATAGAAACTGTATCTTCTTACTCTGAACGAAAAGAAACGTTTCCGAACACAGATTGCTAATCGGTCAGTAGGTCTATTAGTTCGCGCGGCGAATGTGAATTATTGTAAAAGAGAGTTATAGTCATTCATGGATGATAATAATACCAATCGACCGCAATTCGTTTGTGTGAAATTGTGAATGTTATGTCAATGTCAAATAGCGGAGTAGTCTCAAAAATCCTTTCATTTTTCCTTATATAAATAATATATACCTATTTATATATATATGTAGGTTTATATTATAATAAATATTTATGTATGTTTATTTTATATATATATCTACATTTGATCCCTTGTTTTCCTATTAATCTTTTCTTTTTTTTTTTATGCATCTGCCATGTTTTCTCTTCACTACCCTTGGTTGACTGGTAGAGAATGCCTAAGGCATTAAGTCCGCCTTTGTACCTTTATGTTGCATGAAGTTTTAATAAATAAATAAATAAATAAATGTAATAATATCTATTTTAGCTTAACCCTCAATTATGTTACTATTTATTCTATCCCATAAAAAGACACCTCAACTCGCGAGTCTCCGTGAAGCTAACCGGTGTAGAATGCTTTCTTGTTTCGCGCCATTTTTAATCGCGTAAGAATGTTTTATTAGAAGTAAGTTGTAGAAGTTATTAGGTTAAAACAGTTCTTGTGGAGTGTTTTAATAATCGTCAATCGAAAATCAAACGACTTGAAACGACTGTGATATTGTTACAAGTCGATTGGTTTACCTCAAAAAGAGCAACTGACACACATCAGTAGCTTGACTAGTTAGGTTTAAACCGATGACCGAATAGAGCTAGTTCACTGACCGAACTGAACTAGTACGGAGCGATCTTTAAAATGGCCGAGCAGGCACAAGACTAGTTCGCACTGCTGGGACTCAGACCTCCTCTCTAGGAGAGGGAACGGGCCGTAATCCACCACGCGGGCCCAGTGTGTGTTGATAAATGTCACATGTCTTGGATTAGTATACCGTTTTGAGATGTGTGATGAAATAAATTACACTAAGTAATACGCCTAGCTTTTTATTGAGGTGGGAAGTTTTCAAATAACTTTTCTCGCTCTAGGGTGGAACGAGCGGGCGTGTCAGACTTTTACTGACTAAAGCCTACCTGTGTTCTTCAGTCGCCTTTTGCGTTCTAGGGCAACGAACGTGGTCGTTCACAATAAGCCAGATCAAAAGGCTTAATGTTACCCAAAGCGCTATGGTCAGAGCTATGCTTTATCTTTGCAACTGCAGCAAAACCTGCAGGGATAGCCCGAAAAACTGCTAAACATCAGTGGCAGTAGGCAGGGCCCATTGCTCATTAAACAGATAGTCGATAGGGCTGAAAGTTCCTAGAGTAACGACCGTGTTCTGGAAGATGCAGACTTGAAAGCACCCACAAGATGTACCAATGATCTGGTGAGGGTCGCGGAGACAATGCGAGATGTCGAGGTCGTTGTGGTGATATATGGGACTGGCTTATATCCTGCAGTAGACGTCTTTCGCCTGAAGTGTTTTTTTTTTATGTGGCAAATCATCTAATGACGTCTCCCGCCCTTTCGTGTCAGACTTTTACTGACTAAAACCCACTCCTGTTCCAGGGCCCCGTGGTTCTCTTTCGCATCACCCATTGCCTCAGTAGGCTTCGACCCTGCTGGGCCCCTATGGTTTGCTGCCATCTCCATGAGGCGCGCGTGGAACACTACGCGCCGTCGACGTCTTGGGCTCAGTCCGCTACGGTGGCTGGAAATCGGGTTCCTTTGCTAGCATTACTGCTTCGTAGAAGGAGGCGACCGCCTGCCACTCCTCCTTGCTACGGACCATGGCCTGTATCAAGGCCCGGCGCGAGATATCGCTGCCACCGATTGCCCCGACGAAGACACGGCGGCGCTCTGCCCAGGCGGGGCACGCCTCTAGGTTGAAGTGAAGATGATGCTTCTTCCTAGAACAGGCATTATAGCCTCAAAAAGCGATAAAACGAAGAAGATAATACATTGTCCTAATTTACTTTCTTTTACCAATTTTTTACGCATCCGTCACTCAAAGTCGAGTGATGATACATTGCCCATTATAATGTAAATTTTTGCCATACAATATCGCTTTGAAAACGTAATCCATCATATGATGTGTTCTGTACACGTAATTACTTAGCAACAAATTTGTAACTAATGTGGTAGGAAGTTATAATATGTGTTGATTATAAGGGCCATTTTGTCAACGAGGAAAATGTCGGGCAGATAGTTATGATGTATAAATGTGGAAAACTAAACAGCACATGTATATTTATAAAAGCGAAATACCACTCACTGATTAATCACGAAATCTCAGAAACTATAACATCTACAAACTTAAAATTTAGGAGGTAGGTTCCATATAGGGTGTAGACATCTGCTAAGAACGGATTTTACGAAACTCTACCCCTAAGGGGGTAAAACGAGGCTGGGAAGTTTTTATAGAGAAACCTACTTTTACGTGGGTGAAACCGCTGGCAGAAGCTAGTCTAATATATATTCCTCATAATAGATCTGACGGATGGTCTATGGGGCCGAAAGGTTCTAGAGTGGCGACCGCGCACCGGAAAACAGCGTTGGAAGGCCTCCCACAAGGTGGACCGACGACCTGGTGAGAGTCGCGGGAGTGCGGTGGATGCGAGATGCACAGGATCAGTCGTTGTGGCGACGCTTGGGGGAGGCCTATGTCCAACAGTGGACGTCTTTCGGCTGAAATGATGATGATGATGATGATGATGAATAGCAAAGCCTGTGGTTAACAAAAATGCGTATTACAATGTTAAGCTGCAAAGACATGATGGCACGACGGCGACCTGCCGCTTCGTCAACATAGTTTCATAGTTTTCTATGTAAGCTTCATGCAGGCGTACACCAAGCGTATAATGACGAATACGCGTCTATGAAGCTACGCGTCCGTGGACAATAGGACTAAGTTGAAGACACGTTTGTTTGGCAATGACTGCATAGTAGCTTCTCTGGTATATAGCTCATTAACTGCATTATCCTGTAAACGTCTTTTAACTGCTCCATCTTTGTTCAAATTCAAATATACTTCTATTTCTGTAGCACTAGTGAAAAGTGATCAAATCCAAAAATGCAATGGAAACGGCGCGCTCCAAATTGCGTGTTCGACCTCGTGTTACATTTGAAGATTGCAGTAGCGGAGATGAAAATGTTAAGATGGATGTGTGGTGTGAAGAGAATGGATAAAGTGAGAAGTGAGTATATTAGAGGAAGTTTGAAAGTGGCGCCAGTGACTGAAAAGATGAAGGGGAATCGTTTGTCTTGATATGGTCATAAATATAAAGAGGCGGGATGAAACACATGTTACTGAAAGAGTTATGAGTACACATGGGGATGGATGGATTTTGTGAAGAGAGATATGAAAGAAAAAGGGGTTAGTGATAGCATGACAAGTGACAGGATAGAATGGAAGAAAAGACGTGTGGCGCCGACCCCATGTGAGTGTTAATAAAGTAAGGATGATGAAAACAAGCGACAACCACAAAGAGGTAAATTAAAATTAGGACAAGAGAATGTTTGCTTCATGGATTTTAAAAGTAACTTTGACCCCTGCGTTTATTTCAGCGTTTCTTCTCAGGGTAGTCAGCTAGGTTTAAATTGACGAAAAAATTGACGTGTAAAAGTATTTTTTAAAAACCTTTTTGTTAAATAAATATCATTTCATCCGTGGGTTATAAGCATTGTTCTTTATATCAGCATCGGCAACAATCGATGATGACATTCACGTCGTGACACGTTCGTTGAACCAATTATAGACAGTTATACAAAAAACGCTATCACTAGGCTGGTTCCCTCAGTCTGTTATTATATTAGCCTACAAAAATAAACATTTTTGTCTTTTAAAAAATATTTCGTGCTAAGCCGGAGTGATTCGAGTGCGAATTATTATTGACTAGCTTTTGCCCGTAGCTTCGCCCGCGTACATAAAATATAGCCTATATGACTCAGGAATAAAAAAGCTTTCTATCGGGGAAAAATTTTAGCAATCGGACCAGTACTTTCAGAGATTACCTCCTAAAAACAACAAAACAAAAAAAACTTTATCTCTTAATATTTGTGTAGATTATTATAAGAATTCTCACTATTAATATTCCGTACTCTCTTCGTCTGACAGTATGAAATGCATTAGACATTCAAAATCAAGTTTTTCTTAAGAAGTTTCGAAGTGGAACTTGGCTACATCTCCAGGAAGTGAAGCGGCGACTATGTGAATTCTAAGAGCCGAGAAACTTTCACGCGGGGGTTTGTTAGAACGAACTTTACTTTAGAATTGAACTACATCTATGAATTACTTCAGTTTATTTAAATATATCTTGGAGTTTGTGACTGTATCTGCTATTATATATAACTTTTCTGTTCTGCAGTAGTGTTGCAACAGAACTCTGCTTCCGCTTCCGCTTCTGCAAAAGTTCCGCAAGCTTTATAACTTCCGTTTCCGCTTCTGCATCCGCAAAATTTATAGCAGAACTCTTAACGAAAGAATACAGTGAAGAACGCGGGGGTGGAGGGCGCGTGGACGACTGGACTCATCGGAAGAGGCGGGGGGGGGGCGAGCGGGGGCGGGTGCGGTACACAAACGTGTCGCAACGAGTTTCTTTATTATTATATGTTTTTGGTTCATTCTCCGCCTCGTGACGTGTTTACGACGTAAACCTTCTGTTGTTTTTGAAAAATAAAATTGTGCTTTTTCTTCATAGCATTAACACTTCCGTTTCCGCTTCCGCTTCCACATCCGCAAACATTTACTTTCGAAATCTGTTTCCGTGTTGTTGTGTGTTTGAACCGTTATATCACTATTCTGCAGTCTTGGAGCAGTGGTGGCCCAGTGCTAACAGCTATTCTCATAGTCCGATAGGATAGCAATCTAACATGACCGGGACGAGATTGCTTCCCGAGCATGGGGTGTATCACACCATCAAGTACCAAACTCCTGGTAAATCTCTAATGGAAAAAAAAATCCTAATAACACTTTTTCAGTCTTTTACTCCACTAACCACACTGTCTTTAACCCGATCCTAGCTTTTTCAACCACTATAATCAGCACCATCCTCTTCAATATCAATTTTATCTTAAATCTGTTTTCAACAATCGTTTATATCACCTTTTTCAATTCCTGCCGTCTCAATTATATCTACTTTGCAAACGCCATCTTCTTTTTTTTAATTGTTATAAACGAGTGCTTGACTGCGATCCCACTTGATGGTAAATAGTGATGCAATCGTTAATGGTGAGGCGCACTAGTTTATTAAGAGCCTATTCACTCTCGCCTTGAAGACACCTAAATTATAATCGGACGGAAAGACCGCAGCAGGCAAGTTGTTCCAATCCCTCGATGTACGCGGTATAAACGACGAGGCGAAACGCTTAGTCTGGACCGTAGAGAAAACTGTTCTTCTTCTCGAATTGATGGTTTACTTTTCTCTCAAAGTTTTTGAACCCAGTAGGTTGCCAGTTGCCACGTTTATAGCAGCGTCAGTGGTATTATTAGGTCCTTCAGAGTCCAGATGTAGGAACATTTTGGACACTCTATATAAGTAGACAATATATTAAGTGGGCGATCGTCTGGTCAGGAGCACCGCATTCGCACTGAGGGTCAGAGGGGTCTATAGTCCCCCATTTTGCCAGGTTGTGTTTGCAACGCCATTCTAACTTCATAAGTTTCAGGCGAGAAAAACTTGAACTGCGAAAATTTTGGTCTACGAAAATCTTGAAGAATATTTTCGAAAAGCAATCGAATATTCGGTATAACTTAAAATTGTCATAATACTATTCTGTAGATTTACAAAGACAATGTATGCTAACCGTTGATTGCTAGCTCGTTATAACGGACGGATCTTGAATTCATAATTGTTACTAGGCAGGGCCCAATTTCCATTCATATTTGTTGTTCAATATACTCGTTATACACGAACAGGGTTGTTTGTGTATTATGAGCAAAGTAGATAAAGTCGATTGTCCTATATTGTTAGGTTTTCTACATTTTCAATCCCATTACGAGTATAATATGGGTCCTGTAAACAAATCAAAAACCCTTTTCGCATAAAAAAATATTACAAAAACGTGTTCTTCTTGTAATATTTTTGAGCTCGTAGTGTACATGACATTTTATAATGTTTTGGTATGGTTCGGCATGCTGTTTACAACTATCTTACCTAATGATAAGTAATGATGTGGGCGAGCACGCTTGAACAGAAGCAATTGATTAAATTTTTAACCGACTTCAAAAAAAGGAGGAGGTTATTCAATTCGGTTGTATTTTTTTTTTAATCTTTTTTTTCTTTATGTTTGTTACCTCAGAACTCCGTCGTTTATGGACCGATTTGCAAATTTTTTTTCCCCTTTATAGGATATGCTTCCAGATTGGTCCCATTTTTTTTCAAAATCCAGTTCTGATGATGGAATCCATGAGGAATCGAGGAAACTCCTCAAATATTATAGGCAACCATATAGTGATTTTGGAATTTTCATCGAGTACTTAAGCATTTACAGTCAAAAAGTAACATTTCATGAAGTGAAACTGATGAAGAAGACCAGAAATGGTCAACGGAACTTCATACTCACATTGATATCACAATGAAGATAGTTAAGCGACTATGACAATACAAATAAATGAATGGTTCTGAATAGTTACGTTGGAAATGGTATCACCGAAGTGATCTGATGATGATGATGGAGCCGGAAGGTAGGCACTGGAACTCCATAATTAATCAATGTAACCTAGCCGTGTTTGGACTTATTAGAATCGTCATGAGATGCACTTTGGCTATAAGGTACTATCGAACTGATCTGATGATGGAGCCGGAAGGTAGGCATAGGAACTCCGTAATTAATCAATGTATCCTAGCCGTGTTTGGGCTTATTAGAATTGTCATGAGATGCACTTTGGCTATAAGATACTATCGAATTGATCTGGTGATGGAGCCGGAAGGTGGAAGGTAGAGACAGGAACTTTCTAATAAAATAATGTAACCTTGCAGTGTTTTGGGTTAATTGGAATCGTCATGAGAAATAGGCACTCTGTTTATAAGTGGTTCGCAACTAAAAAGTGTAAAATAAAAACTTTTTACAAAAAAAAAATCGACTTCACTAAAAAAAACACTAAAAGGATCAAAATAATTTTAATTTCGGAAGTCGGTGTTAAATAAGAAAAACAAAAAATATCGAGAAACACCGACTTCAGAAATTAAAATAATTTTGATCCTTTTAGTGTTTTTTTAGTGAAGTCGGTTATTTTTTTTTTTGTAAAAAGTTTTTTTACTTAAAGACGTCATGTCAGGGCACACAGGGAGTTCCACTCCTTAGCTGTGGGCACAATAAAAATACTATCTAAATCATTTGTGCACATGGGTGGGATGCTCAACATAAAAGCTTCGTTCACACCAAACGTATTGTCCGCCGCCGACTGAGAGTATGCTCACTATCAGCCCCAGTGTGAACGTACGCTATACCGTAGAATGCGTTACTTGTATGAACAAAAGAGCATGCTTGCTACGCGTAGTACAATAATCGGCCACCGAAACTCAGCGTCAACGCACTACGTAATAGCGTATAATTGGTTCGGTGTGAACGAGAAATCAATATATATGGAAAAGCGATAAACTACGTAACGCCCGCTCACAGTCAGCGGCCGACAATACGTTTGATCCCTCGGAATAAACCAGCTTATCTAGGAATCGATTTTGCTACTACAAAGGGCGTGAAGACCATTTTGGAGAAATTGAGATGCACTTTTACTCAGTTTTTTTACTACTTAACATCTCATTTAACCTTTACAACACTTTTCCTTTTTTTGCTTACTGCCAAAAGTAGTGTAGCGACATCTATGGCGTCACATAAGAACTAATCCTGCATCGCACAATCAAAGTTCTCCGCGCGATTAGAATATATATACGACATCCCGAAATCATCTATCGGGCAATAGCCCACCAGACATAACACCCGTCTGGTTGGAGGATCCTCCCTTTTCAACGGAGGTATGTGGGGCTTTACTCTCTGTTCCACATACCTCTAAACTCTTCCTGGATGACTCAAGTTATGAAGAGAGTTGAAAACTTGAGTCATCCAGGAAGAGTTTAGAGGAGAGGTTCTTCACGGCTCTTCATGTGACTGGCCGAAGGTGCTGTGTGCTTAGCCAAGGTCGCTGATAAGGCTGAGGGTGATAACCAGGTATGACCAGGTAGGCATGCTGGTGGTCCTTTATAGCCGTGGGTGCTGGCTGTATGGCGCGCTGCTCGAAAGCTTGAGGAAGTGATGATGACGTCACGAAGTAGTGGCTACACGAAGGCTGCGTTGACGTTCATTGTCGAGGTTCACCAGTTCAGAGGTATGTGGAACAGAGAGTAAAGCCCCACATACCTCCGTTGAGAAGGGAAGATCCTCCAACCAGACGGGTGTTATGTCTGGTGGACTATTGCCCGATAGATGATTTCGGGATGTCGTATATATTCTAATCGCGCGGAGAACTTTGATTGTGCGATGCAGGATTAGCTCTTATGTGACGCCATAGATGTCGCTACAGTAGATATAGCATTTGAAGTTACGCTGTTTGTCTACTACAGTTACTAAAGAGTCGATAAATATATTCTAAACCAGGAGGAACTAAGCCTAGACTTTTAATGAGGATCAGTCATGATTTTTTGTGGAGTATGCAGACTTATAGCGTCAAAAAAAAAACAGTAGTTACTGTGAAGAAATTATTTAAATTGGACCAAAAATTACGAAGATACAGCAATTTTAGTGTATTAGTTCCAGAAACGCGCCCGAGAATGAAGGGACTCGCTGTGACATCATCTGTCATGATCGGTCTCCACCAGCGAATGAATACAATCAAGCCGTTTGTCGCACGGATCATGACAGATGACGTCATCGGAAACAGTCCAGCGAGAGCGCGCGTTTCCAAGTAGCCGTTCAGAAAAACTAAAAAAACCACCATTTCTTGACTGATTTTAATAATTTAAAAAATTAACTGCTTAGTAAATTATTACACATACGATGCACTTAGTAAAAATCGGATTTGCTATTATGTGATTGATCCTCATTAGCAAACAGAAAAACAAGGTACCTTGAAACATACTAAAGACTGGAGCCCTATTTTAGATAAACTCCAGACAAGGGCAGCCAGGTCATATAAAAATGATTCTAGATAGGCCACCCAACCCTTTTAGCGAGCCAAAAGAAAACAGGTGCAAAAGACATGGGAGACCGCACTTCGGCAACCAATTGTTTTTAAAACATTATCTTTAACAAGCAGTTTCTATAGACCTTAAGTCTTCATTTTTAAAGAGTATTTTCCAATGTTTATTGCGCATATAAAGTTGTAGCCTCCATATCTTTTCAAAGGTCATTGAGAATTAAGTTGACACGGGACAGAGTATTGTATTAAAATCATAATTTTATTCTATCTTTCTACATGAGCTGTTATAAATATATATTTTGAAAAGTCATAATGGAAGAAAGAATTTTCAAATCTTTTACCTTTGTTCTAAAAATATCTGGTGTGTCGGATTTTACGGAATTTCTGAATTACGTTCGTTCCTTTTTTCAGAAAAGCCTTTCTGTTTCATGAATCGTATTTGTACAATTTAAGTTCTCTCGCCAGCGAATGGCCTCGGGGGAAAAGTGAAAGCCGTGACATTTTTCCAATAATACCTACGAGGTATTATCGGCGCAATATAATACATGCATTGCTGTACTCTTTTCTGCAGTTTGGTCAGAATAAAAAACTGGGCAAGTGCGAGTTGGACTCGCGTACTTAGGGTTCCATACAAACTACAATCCCCGAAGTATTTTTTTTTGTGACGTAGGTATCAACAAATTTACTGTTTTCAGATTTATTCCTATACCCTCTAAGATCTTGTTTTATGTCTAATTTCAGGTTTCTGGGTCAACAGGAAGTACCCTATGAATTTTATTTCTTGGGAGTATAAATAAAAATAAAAAATAAAAATAATAAAATAACTTAATTGCTTAACATATTGGCATTAAACTGCAAGTCGAGGAGTCTTCATTTAGGCATATAAATGCCTGTAGTTGAAGGCTCCGCTCTACCCTTACATTATAAATATTTAACTAAGCAGATGACCAAAACAAAAAATAAAATAAAACAAGTATCGAAATATACTTTTTTTGCGACATAAACGGCCGTATCTTTTTTATTCGTTAACTCAGAAATTAGATTGTTTACAGCTTCAAGGGACCTAATTATATGGTTTTAATTATAATTTCAAATCGATACCTTCACGCGTTCCCGAGATAAAGGGTCTTGACAGACAGACAGACTGACAGACGGATGGACAACAAAATGATCCTATAAGGGTTCTGTTTTTTTCCTTTTGAGGTACGAAACAAACCCTACAAATATTTGCGATCTAATTTTGGTTACAATCAATGTCAAAAAGTTATAAAAAAATTGAGGAAAATAAGAGGTTATTTGATTAATTGAGACTGAGATTACAAATTTACATTATGAGCGATTGGGCACGCCACAATTATGGCGGTAAGTCCCCTCTTTGAGGCGTGGTTGGAAAGACCTCACGGTGTCCTCACCTTCCGCATGACGCAGGTTCTCACCGAACACGGTAAGTTCGGGAAGTTCCTGCACCGGATTCGTGCGAAAGCGACGCCCGGGTGTCGCCACTGTGTGGACCGCCCGGAGGACACGGTGGAGCACACGGTGGAGGTGTGCCCCGCTTGGGCAGAGCAACGCCGTGTTCTCGTGAGGGTGATCGGCGGCGACGATCTCTCACGCCGGGCCTTGGTACAGGCCATGGTTCGGAGCGAGGAAGAATGGTAGGCGGTCGCCTCTTTCTGCGAAGAAGTAATGCTAGCAAAGGAGGCGGCCGATCGCGTGAGGCAACGGTCCTCACGCCCTAACCGCCGCCAGGATTCCGATCCCGATTTCCGGCCACCGTAGGCGCGGGCTTGCGGACGGCGAGCAATGGGTGGCTCGCCGTCCGACCGTCCGGTAACCGTCCGGACCGAGCCCAAGTCGTCGACGGCGCGTATTGTTCCACGCGCGCCTCATGGAGATGTCAGCAAATCGTAGGGGCCCAGCAGGGTCGAAGCCTACTGGGGCCATGGGTAGTGTGAAAACGAAACCCGGGGCCCTGGGACGAAGGCAACGAAGGAACAGGAGTGGGTTTTTAGTCAGTAAAAGTCTGACACTATATCCCGCCTGGCCCAAGAGCGGGATTTGTCATTAGATGATTTTCCCACCTAAAAAAAAAAACATTATGAGCGATTCTATTTTAGAATATGGGTAGTGCATCTCAGATCTTAAAGCTTTATATTTATAAGTTTAAGACAATCACTTAGCTAGCAGAAGCTGCTGATATCTATATGTCATACTAGCTTTTAGCAGCAGCTTCGCCCGAGTTAAAGTGGGATGCCCCATACAAACTTTAGAACTCCGTTTCATCCCCTTAGGGTCTAAATTTTGATAAATCTTTTCTTAGTGTTCGCCTACGTCATAAAAGGAAGCTTTGTGCAAAATTTCACGCTCTTAGTTCCAGTAGTTGACTGTGCGTTGATATGTCAGTCAGTCAGTTTCTCCTTATACACATCATAAATTTTTAATTAGTACAAATACTTAATGGGCTTTTTAGAAAAGATCTTGTTATTATTTAAGTAAAGTCTCAATAAATAATAATTATAAACAGCAAAGTTATAAGCATTTGTTTATATCCCAAAATGGAAAAACACTGCGCAGAGTATTTTCTAGTGGCAATTGTTATGGATGATCTATTAAATTATGAATTTACCAATTATGACAAATTTTTGTGGTCTATTTTGGAATTTCGTTTATTTACTTTTGACTATATAAATATGATCAGTAACGGGTACCGATAAAACCCATTTTTGTACTAATTAAAAAATAGAGGTGTATTGATAGATGAAAATTTATTTTCTTTTTGAATTCTATTAAACCCTTCAGTCAATTTCACATTCTTTCGTTTTTATTTCATTTTTCACTGCAAAGATATCTTGCTCTTATTTGGAATGGCGACGAAAAAATTAAAAAATGTCGTTCCCACAATCCTCCAGTTTTAAACTGTGCAAAGAAATTCCAGCAAAGTCCGTAAGATTCATAAATTAAATCTTCTTTGTGTACAACACTATAAGGCGCAAGGCACAACAACACTAAAAGGTAATAAAAACTATGTCTTTACTTGTTAAGACTATGTTCCAGTTACAGAGCTACTTTTAATTTATCTAAACATTAGCTTCTTCTTCTTCATACAAACTTTAGACCACCTTTTCATCCCCTGTAGGAGATAAGAAAGAAAGAAAGAAGCGCGTTTTCCTATAACCTATTTATTAATTAAATCGTACACGGAGACATTGGCACCATGTCTGAGGGGTGTGCACACTGTCACGTGCTCAGTAGTGTCAGGACGTTCAGTACCCACATTAACGTCGAGTTGTGCACAAGCGTACAGTCGATTAAATACACCTGTAAATACGTCAACAAAGGTAGTGGCCAGGCAACGTTCGCTTTACAGAGCAGTGACAGGGATGAGGTGACCAAGTACCAGTCTGATCGCTACATCAGCACTTCTGAGGCGGTTTGGCGGATACTGGCCTTCTCTATACACGACAGGCATCCAACAGTCATGCATTTAGATATCCATTTAAAGAATGGCCAGCGCATTTATTTTGATCCTGATAACGTTGCAGCGAGATTTGAAAATCCGCGCCAAACCACTCTGTTGGCCTTTTTCAGACTCTGTGAAGAGGACAACTTTGCTAGATCACTCACCTATGATGAGGTGCCATCGTACTACACGTACGACAAGCAAAAAGGTGTATTTAATCGACGTCGACGCGGACACGCCGTGGACGGGTTTCCAGGATTTTTTAAGGACACCGCATTGGGACGGGTTTGCACTGTGCACCCAAATAATTAGAAAAACCCTGTCTTAGTGCTCGCCTACGTCATCAAGGAAACAGAAAAGCAAAATTTCACGTTTCTTGTCAAAGTAGTTCAGGGCCTTAAATCTGCTATTACAATAGTGACAGAATGGTCTATCATTGATTTCATAATTGTTGATTTTGACAAATTTGGTAATCTACTAATATAATGGCGTCATTATGACTTTCCAATAGTCAACAGCTGACACTCCATTGAAAGAAGTGGTAATCTCATACATACTGACAAATGAATATCTGACGTATGCGGTAATCTGCTAAAATTTTGAGAGTTCCTTTGATCATTGACCTACCGTTAGAACGTCATTGTGCAGTCATTGCTTTTAATAACTTCGATATTGACATTCTACCACAACTCTAGTACAAGACCATGGACTGATCAATAATCGATCATTATGGATTAGCAGATTACGAACTTTTAGCAAAATGACAATGGGATTGTCACAACTGTGCGACGGTAGACTTCGGTAGGGGATCTTCTACTTGAATAAAACTCTTGGGAGGCTATCACGTTCTACTTATACTATTCTTCAGGATTCGATATCAGACCATCGCGCTACAATGGTTATCTACGAACTGAAAAATCTAGACATTTCTTTGTTTTACTCAATTTTTAAACCTATTCTAGAACTTTAAAATCCTTAAAAGTATATTTTACAAGACAGTTCGTTAGCTATAAAAAACCTTACTCATGCGATTTCCTTTCGTTATCACAGGATTGTGTTGGAATGATGAATTTATAAAAATAGTAGATTTAGGCCCCAGTCTGTGTGTTGATATGTCAGTCAGTAAGTTTCTCCTTATATATAACTAGTTTCTTCCCGCAGCTTTGCCCTCGTCAAAGTAGATTTCTCCATCAAACTTCTGACCCCGTTTCATCCCCTTTTGGGGTGAATTTTGAAAAATCCTCTCTTAGTGCCTACGTCATAAAAGGAGACCTTGTGTAAAATTTCATGCTCCTAGTCAAAGACATTAAATATTATACTACCTCCGATACTTATTACCTAGTGGTCATAAGTCGCTAAGTCTATTAAGACGCCCCTACACGTCAAGTCGTGTTTGTATCCGCTCTATGCATTAAAAGAAAATCATTTTCTGAGAAAATATGCCGAACTACGCATTACGCTATTGCAAATCTTGTTATGATAAAATGACTGGACCTAACTTTGGTTTATTTTCGTAAATATTTTTGGTATTTACGAAGTAATTAATTAAAATTCAATAATTTTGAGAAATAGTTCTAGAACATTTTTTGGTTTTGTGATAACGCCATCTATTGCTGAAAAGCTTAACCTTACCTTTATCACACGGCTCTACCACGAGCTCATAATGTGATTCATTTTACGACCTAAACCGAACTGTTAAAGGGATGGAGCTATATAGGGTGTATAGCTCCATCACTCTTTTTCTCTCGTACGACTGACATTTTAACATTATCATGGTAAGGCCCCTGGCCACCTACCGAGCGATAGTTAAATAATTATAAATTTTGACAAATTTAATTCGCGTGTTTGCTATTAAAAGCCAGATGGCATCACTGAGACATAGGATGACAGTTTTTCTTAAGACATTTGTTCTGATAGCCGCTCTATTGTATCTCTTTAAATCTCTTTGCCTTGTGCAAAATTTCATGCTCCTAGTCTTTGTTGTTTCAGCTGTGCGTTGATATGTCAGTTAGTTTCTCCTTTTATATAATAATATATAATATTGTATTATGGGAGACGCAAATAAAAGGCTAGTTGAATTATACTGTTATTATATTTTTGAAGCACTTTCTAATACATTTTATATATAAAATTACGTCTATAGATCTTATTGACGTCTCCCTAACTGTCTTGTTTTTTCTTCTATCTATCCTAAACTTTTTAAAACATAAACCTTAAAAGTATATCTTGCCAGTTTGTAAGTTAGTAGTATTAATGTGACATCCATGGTCGCCACAATATATAGATAAACATTTCTATAAATAATCACACTTATATTATGAAGGCGATTTCACAAACACACAAACTCATAAATTTTCGCTTTTATAATTTTAACTGTAATAATTTTTTTCACGTTCAAAATACCCAACTCTATACAAATGATACAACTTTGTCCTTTTCCCACGATACGAACATCACATTCAATGCGGTTAACATCCCAAGAACCAAACCAATAAATTCTCCGTGTCGCTCATTCTTCGCATATCTTTCAATGGAAGTCCTCCCACACGAGCATAACTTCAGCAACATTTTAATATTTCGCAACTCACAACTTGAGGGCAAAAGATATTAAAAATTCCGTCCCACCTCTATTTCTTTATGTTTGTGGGCCATGCGGGATGGGCATGTCTGCTCAAATTATGAATGAAACTGTTTTACTAAAAAATACTTGTTGAGGTTTTAGAGCTGAGCCAGACCTAAGCTTCAGCATTTACATTTTTTATTTTTACAAATCTAGCCAAATATTTTTGAATTAGAGAAATATTTGAGAAAAATGAGATTTTATTTTTATTTTTATAATCTAGTGCTTGAATGCGATGTCACCTGATGCTAAGTAGTGATGCAATCGTTGATGGTGAGGCGCACTAGTTATTAAGAGCCTATTCACTCTTGAAGACACCTAAATTATAATCAGACGGGAAGACCGCAGCAGGCAAGCTGTTCCAGACCCTCGATGTACGTGGTGCAAACGACAAGGTGAAACGCTTGGTCCGGACCGTAGAGGTTTAAACAACGTAAGGGTGGATACTAGCCGTTCGCCGGGTTGTCTGATGATAGAAATGAGATAGTGGAATCAAGTCATGCAATTCCCGCGCACACTCTCCAAAATGCATCCTGTAAAACACCGAAAGGCTGGCTACCCTACGCCTGTGCTCAAGGCTTTGTCGATTGGACTTAACCAGATCTGGATCACCAATTAGCCTTTTCGCACGCCTTTTTTCCGAGTCCAAAGCTGCTAGGTGGCATTTTGCAGCACCAGCCCATATGTGGCTGCAGTACTCCACACACGAACGGACCCGTGCTACATAATAATTTGAGTTGGTTCAGCCTATATACATCAATTAGTCTGTATCAGTCTGTTTATGTATTAACAGAAATAATCAGCTTTTACCATTTTTATCAGCAACAAATGTTGCATTAAATAATGCAATTTCCTGAAATTTGTATGTCAGAATCAGCTACTGCCTCGATTTTAGCTATTTTTAAAATAGGTAATTTTTTTATCTTAGTTGACACTTCGCGTGACCCAAGGGCTGGCTTTTACCTCGGTCAGAGATTAAGTATTGCCATACAACGTGGGTATGCCGCCAGCCTTTTGGCCACACTTCCAGTCGACAGCGATGCGGCGGAGTTTTATGACGCCATATTTTAGCTAGTAGTTTTTGCATTTAGTGTATATATAGTTTTTTTTTATCTAAATATAATCAAGAATATATTTTCCCGCGCTGGTATTGACATATCGGGAGACTAGTCGCGGAGGGTAGCGGGATCCGAGGCACGGTGCACCGCTGGCCGACCGCAGTTAGTTGGGGGCCCAAGTAATGTGCTAGCCACACATGAAAGGCTGCCCCGCCAACTGACGAAAAATCCCGGAATGCACCATCGTGCTGGTTGGCGACCAGATGAGAGGGCCCGATGGTCATTTCCGGGGGGGCTCGGGCGTCCCCGCAGTCTCCAGACTAGTGCCCCAATGATGCTGTCCTGCCAGTGCGTGACGAAGGTTAGCAGCATGGGACTCCATTTCACTTCCTTCTCCTCTCCTACCTCACTCTCAATATGCCAAGGTTGAAAAAGAGAAAAGTTAAACAGCGGCTGCACTCCCTCTCACTTAAAGTGCACCTCAGCAATATTAGAGGTCTGCACTCAAATCTCGCAGCAGTCCATCATCACCTGGAGACTGAAAAACCTTCCCTCTTTTTCCTTTCGGAGACGCAGATAAGAAGTCCGTCAGACGTGTCGTACCTGACTTACCCAGGGTTTACCCTGGAGCACAATTTTAAACCACACGCTGGTGTGTGTTTGTACGTAAGGGACGACATCTGCTATCGGCGTCTCCGTAACCTTGAAGATACCAGGTTCTCAACGCTTTGGGCTCTGGTGGACACAGGCATGGATAAAATTATCTATGCTTGTGTCTACCGTTCGCACAGTGGTGATCAGGAGACGACCAGGCTCACACAGTACCTTAGTGAGGCGGCGGATGCGGCTCAGCAGAGGTACCCTTCCGCACAACTGGTGTTACTGGGGGATTTTAATGCCCACCATCAGGAGTGGCTTTTCCCATACCGGTGCACAGACCATGCTGGTCGAGAGACGCGAAAGCTTGCGCTAGCGTTAAATCTCACCCAGCTGGTCCAGGGAGCTACGAGGGTGCCAGATGTTGATTCGCACACGGCCAACTGCTTGGACCTTCTGCTGACAACAGATCCAGACCGCTATTCAGTGTCGATATCATCACCGTTAGGTAGTTCCGACCACTGTCTGGTGAAATCTGTATCAGTCTACTCTCCGCCCGATCCCTGCCCTAGAGGCACCAGGCGGGTTTGGCGATATAGGTCAGCAGATTGGGATGGCATGCGATCTTTCTTCGCATGTTATCCTTGGCAGCCTACTTGCTTTTCTTCGGATGATCCATCGTCGTGCGCAGATGCTGTGACAGATGTTTTGCGGCGGGGGATGGAGTATTACATTCCATTCTCTGACGTAACAATGTCTGGCCATGCTCGCCCTTGGTTTGGTGCGGAGTGTGATCGCGCTAACGCGCTTAAGCACACGGCATACCGGGCATGGGCCGACGCTCGTATGCATAAGGCGAGTGACGTAAGTCAGAAGAAGAGAGCCTTCAACAGAGCTGCCAAGTCTTGCAAGAAGGTGATGCGGAGGTCTCGGTTCGACCACATTAGCCGCATCGGGAACAAACTCGCATCATACCCTGCTGGTAGTAAGGCGTTTTGGTCCCTGGCTAAGTCGGTTGAATCGAACTTCTGCCGTCCCTCACTACCACCACTGCTGAAACCCGACGGGTCGCTGGCCCATACCGCTGAGGAGAAAGCAAATTTGTTTGCCTCTCTCTTCGCGGAATCTTCGCGTCTAGATTCTGGTGACGCGCGGCCCCCTGTTAATCCTGATGGTTGCGAGACGAGTATGTCGGATATTTGCATCCATCAGAAGGACGTCCGTAGGGTGCTGCGTAACCTTGACGTGAACAAGGCTAGCGGTCCAGACGGGATACCGGCAATTGTTCTAAGAACGTGTGCGCCTGAACTGTCTCCGATCCTGACACGCCTATTTCGGCTTTCATTTGAGGCTGGAAAAGTGCTGATTGCATGGAAGCAAGCTAACGTACAGCCCGTGCCCAAAAAGGGTAGTCGGGCTGACCCAGCTAACTACAGGCCAATCTCAGTAACGTCCATTCTCTGTAAGACAATGGAACGTGTACTCAACAGTAAGCTCCTGGCATACCTAGAAGCTAATGACATCTTAAGTGACCGACAATACGGCTTTCGCCGAAATCGGTCAACTGGTGATCTTCTAGCGTATGCCATCCACATCTGGAGTGAGGCCATCGAGAAACACGGGGAAGCGCTTGCCGTCTCCCTCGATATCTCGAAGGCTTTCGATAGGGTCTGGCACGAAAGCCTTATTAGTAAGCTTCCTTCTTTCGGATTACCTGCTGGTTTGTGTGCTTGGATTGCAGACTTCCTGAGTGACCGGTCCATCCGAGTGGTCATCGATGGTTGCTCGTCCGGTCAAATGGCCATTAATGCCGGGGTCCCTCAGGGGTCAGTGCTCTCGGCAACATTGTTCTTGCTGCACATAAATGATCTGCTTAAGCCCGGTACCTTTGGGTATGCAGACGACAGCACTGTTGCTGAGAGTTACATATCCAGCGCGCAGGCTAGTGGGTCACAGATCCAGTCTCTACGAGAGGCTATGGTCGAGCGCTTGAACTTGTCCTTGGAGGCAGTCTCTGAATGGGGCGATGCCAATTTGGTCAAGTTCAATGCTGCTAAAACCCAGGCGTGTCTATTTTCCGCTAAAAGGAGCCAATTCAGCCCTGCTCCAACTTTCCGGGGCGTAACCGTGCCAATAACCGACCATCTTGATCTCCTTGGTGTTACGCTGACGTCAACACTCAACTTTGGGCCATACATCGAAGCAAAGGCTCAACTGGCAGCAAAAAAGCTGGGAATCCTCGCGAAGGTCAGACAGTACTTCACGCCGGAACAGCTGCTCAAACTTTATCAAGCGCAAGTTCGATCGTGTATGGAGTACTGCTCTCATCTTTGGGACGGATCTGCCCGATACCAGCTTGATGCACTTGAGGCAATTGAGAGGCGAGCCAAGAGGATCATTGGCAATGATGCACTCGTTGAGTCGAGGCTTCAAAGTCTTGAGCATCGACGCAGAGTTGCTAGCCTGTCGGTTTTCTACCGGTTGCATTTCGGGGAGTGTGCGTCGGAATTGCATAACCTAATTCCGCCTAGCCCGTTCCATCATCGGACCACCAGGCGTACGGCAATGCGCCACCGGTACATGGTGGACATCCCTCCTATACGCACAAAACGTTTTGGGAACACATTCATAGTGCGTACAGCTAAGGAGTGGAATTCCTTGCCGGAATCTGTTTTTCCTGATGGCTACAACCCGGGAATCTTTAAGTCAAGAGTGAATAGGTTACTTCTAGGTAAGCGCGCTCCATCGTCGACCGCATCGTCGCTTTCCATCAGGTGAGTTAGCGGTCAAGCGCAAACCTATCAAGAATAAAAAAAAAAAAAAAAAAAAAAGAATTGTTTTAAAAACACTACCCGAAGTGCATATATGTAAAATTTTGTTCTTAAATTATTATTGTAACTTAATTTTCTAATTAGGGTGTATAATAACTAAGTTTTTTACCTTTTTGACTTTTTTAAGAGCGAAAAAACAGTAGGTTTTCCACTCTTAAAAAAAGTCACAAATGTTTTTACCGCTAGTTCTTTCCACCCTTAAATTTCACAAGTGCCTAAAATAATAAACTGGAACTAGTGATAACAAAAATGACCATCAGTTCCATTATTTCCAGATTCTTATAAAATGGAACTAGTGATAAAAAAAAGCAGCACCAGTTCCATCAGGGAACCGTTAATGGTACTAGTGAACCTACTTGTATATGTCATACTAACTACCATCGTAGTAGTTTTCACTAGTTAAAACTACTTTAATTTAATAAGAGTTTAGACTTTAGTCACTAATTTATTAGTCAAAAATTATTAGTCAAAAATAGTTTTACCTACCTGGTTTAAGGTAAGTAAAACTATTTTTGACTAATTAACAGTATTGACTGTAGCATGTTCTATATACTCGTACCAGATAATATATATTATGTTCATCAGAAAACATAAAACATTTGGCGTACTATTCAGTTCACTAACGTAAAAATGTCTCACCGCAAACAATGTAACCATGATTACAAACTGCTTGCCATTCAAAAACTTCTTCAGTCTAGTTCTCACAAAGCCTTCTAAATAAACCATAACACCTTGATAACTGAAGGAACAGCGTTTACACAACAGTCTGAAATTTCCCAGGATCAACCCCTTAGCTGGGCCATTTACATAAATATTGCACGAGACTAAGACTTGAATAGGTATTTAATTCTCATTCAGGCTGCAGCTTGGACCTTTAAAACCAACCGTGTTTTTCCGTTCCAGAACCGCAAATCCTACACATATGTCCTCTATTACTTCAGCAGTAAAGGCCGTAATAGCTGAGAAAATTTTTGGCGACCCCGGTTGGCGACCGAAAATGTAATTTGGTCGACTTTCACACTACAATTCCTAATTTTCAATTGAATTTAAGCTAGCATTTCAAAAAGCTCTCTATTGTGACGGTAAGAAGGCCTACAATTAAGGTGATATCGTTTTGGATGTGCAGGGTTATCTTGGCAGACTTATTGTACAAGGAAGACGGACACAAATAGCGAATGCTGATAGTGTGGTGAAGCAAGATTGCAATGTGCTCGGGTCAAGTTTATTTTGAATCAATTTACATATAGAATCGAAGGGATTACCTAATAGTATTGGTCCTAAATTCTTGAATAATAGAAGTTTAGGACAAGAAACTGGGACAATGTATCGAAGGTCCTTCACAGTGCTTATTGGTATTGCCAACCTTATTAAATTTTAGAGACGATTCCAGTTGACCCATTTTCAATGCTCTTTGTTTTGTTTTGTAGTTATGTGGTAAGGTACAGAATGCTCTACTGTAATCGAAATGTTTGAATAAAACCATCACTGGCGAAAGTGTGATAAAACGTAATATTTATATCTATTCTCTAAGCTTTTTATTAACCTCTCAGTTTTCAACACTTTCCATCAGATTAGAATATCTCACTTCCCCTAGTCTTTAAATTTGTAATCATCAGTCTATTTGCATTTTTTTTTGTGGGTGAAAATCATCCAATATCTTCTCCCACTCTGGATGGAGTGAGACTGAGCGTCAGACTTTTACTGACTAAAATTCAAAGAGTAGGTTCAGACGTAGACCCACGGAGCAGAATCTTGCTCACTTTAAAACTCTGCGTAACCACTGCAATCGTCTATATCGAGATGCAAAGAGACGCTATTTGCACGATTCTCTTATAAATCGTAAGTCCTCTGATGTCTGGAAATTCTTAAAGTCAGTCGGTATTGGCAAATCTCATTCTGTTACCTGTAAAGATGTAGACTTGAACACTCTTAATAAGCATTTTTCTCTTCCTCCTATCTCCTTGAATTCAAATGTTAAAGCTTCCACTCTGCTTGAGCTTTCCAAAATGTCATTACCGAACTGTCCTATTTTTAACCTCAGTCCTGTCACTGAAGACGACGTCAAAAAATCTCTCCTTGCTATTTCCTCTTCTGCTGTGGGCCATGACAATCTGTGTTCGAGAATGATAATCCCTATTCTCCCACAACTGCTACCAATTCTCACTCACATTGTTAATTATTCCCTATTCTCTGGCACATTTCCCTCAGCCTGGAAGCAGGCTCATATAATACCACTTCCTAAGATACAAAATCCATCGTCCTTATCTCATTTCAGACCCATTTCCATTTTGCCATTCCTTTCTAAAGTTCTCGAACACATTGTTCATGGTCAAATCACCAGATATCTATCGTCTAATTCTACTATTTCCCCTTATCAATCAGGCTTCCGCTCAGGTCATAGTACTGTGACTGCACTTCTGAAAGTCACTGACGACATCCGCCAGGCTATGCACAACAAATCTCTTACTGTACTAGTTCTACTTGACTTCAGTTGTGCGTTCAACTCAATAGATTTTGACATACTGCTTGGAGTTCTTGAGTCTATTAACTTCTCTGCTTCTGCGTTAGCCTGGTTTGACTCTTATCTTCGGGGTCGCTCTCAGTGTGTCCGCCTTGATGAGATTTTCTCTGATTGGTGTGATCTCACTGCTGGTGTTCCTCAGGGTGGCGTTCTCTCTCCTCTTCTTTTCACTATATTTATAAATACTGTTACTAAGGTTATCACTTCCAACTTCTATCTTTACGCAGACGATTTGCAGCTTTATCGTCACTTCACATTGGCTGAAACAGACTCAGCGATTATTGCCATGAATCGTGACCTGGAGAGTATTGATCTGTGGGCCAAGTCTTACGGCTTACAGATTAATCCTTCAAAGTCCCAGGCTATGATCATAGGTAGTCGATACTATCGCGATGCCCTTAACATTTCTACCTTGACGCCATTATCCCTTAACGGCTCGACTATTGCGTACACTGACACAGCTAAGAATCTCGATGTCTTAATTGACAGCAACCTCTCTTGGCGAGCTCAGGTAAACGAGGTTAGCCGTAAGGTACACTTTTCCTTCCACAGTCTTAAATCCCTTCAAAGGTTTCTCCCATTTAAAACCAAAATTTATTTAGCTCAAACTCTAATTCAGCCCATCATCGATTATGCTGATGCCTGCTACCTGGATGCCACTGAGGAGCTATTAAATAAACTTGAGCGCTTGCAAAATTTGTGCATTCGTTTTGTTTTTGGCCTAAGAAAATACGACCACGTCTCTCAGTTCCGCAAGGATCTCAAGTGGCTCCCTATCCGTCTTCGTAGGAACACTCGGGTATTATGTCTCCTGTACAATATCCTATTCAACCCTGCTTATCCTGGCTACTTGCGTGATCGTTTTTCGTTCACTCGCCCTGCCGATGCCCCATGCAGATCCCACCTTAAATTCCATCTCAATTTCCCAAACCATAAAACCCATTTTTATTCTAACTCCTTCTCTTTTCATGCGGTACGATTATGGAACTCACTTCCAGCTAAGATCCGTGATGCTAAAAATATATCTGCCTTCAAAAAGCTAGTCAAAGAACATTACCTCTCTACCATCTCGTAAGTTATATTTGTATGTATTTTTATAATTTAATCTATGTTTGTTTCTATTTATGCGTACATTTATTTACTGTTATTGATATATATATATATATTATATTATTGTATTTTAAGTTTAATTTAGATAATTTAGTCTATTTAAATCTTCTTTATATTATTTATACACACTGCGTCTACATTTCTCATCCAACTCTCCTGTCGCAGGTCTGCTGGAAGAAATTTCGTTAGAAATAAGCAGGACCTTTGTACTCTTTTATCTGTATTTGTTCTTTTCGATATTAAGTGTTTGTGTGTACATAAATAAATAAATAAAATAAATAAATAAATAAATAAACATTATTATTATTAGATGCTATATGATGGACAGAGTGTGTCAGATTTCTACTGACTCAAATCCACCTATGTTCCTTCACCACGGGTTTCCTTTTCACAACTTCATCCGGCATCACCCTAGCGGGCATTGCAATGGCCCTGTCGTCCACAAACCAGCGCCCAGCTACTGGATAAAGCAATACCTCTTGACAATACTGGTGTCAGATTTTCTACGATCAAACACATACGCGGCGCAGTGGTGAAACAATTATATTATCAAAGATCTACAAATGACATCCGGGACCAACGGATCAACGTGCTTTTTAAGGCTCGGAATAACCTCGGTATGTTAACATGGTCACCCATCCACAGTCCTACCTTGGCGTGCATGAGCCACAAGTTCGACTCTGTATGCATATGCAAACAAGATAGATAGATATATTCTTTATTGTACACCAAAAATAAAAATTACATTAAGAACTTAAAATTTATAGGGTGTCACAATGGGTGGTCTTATCGCTAAAAGCGATTTTTTACAGACAACCTTTAGATGGATTTGAAAGAGAAGGAGAAAAAATATACAAGTACCTACATATTAAAACGAGAGGAGTTCCAATGCATGCAGACTTCCATACATAGAAGCATTATGTGGTATCCATTGCAGATTCCAAGAAATAGTAATTGCAAGGAGCAATAAAAGCAATTTAGAGCCAGACACTACGAGCAGATTCAAGCCTGCACAATATACAATGTTACTTAACAAGTAGATTGTTTGCTTTACAGAAGACTAGCTCCTTTTAGCGGCTTCACCCGTGTGATTGTATAAAATTGTCCCAAGAGAACATATTTCCGAGATAAAAAGTATCCTATGTCTGCATATAATAATATATCATAATCAGCCTTATAATGTTCCCACTGCTGGGACTCAGGCGTCCTCTCTAGGAGAGGGAATGGGCCGTAATCCACCACGTGGGCCCAGTTCAGGTTAGTGGATGTCACATGTCTTAGAATTTTTGGTTCTAGGACATGCCAAACCGGCATGTCCTGGAACCAAAAATCCTGTCCTCGCGATGTTTACCTTCACCGTTTTGCGAGCAGTGGTGATGAAATAAATTACACAAAGTAATGCGCCTAGCTGGGTTTGAATGAACCCGGGACCTACATCTCGCAAGTCGGGCCGTTACCACTCGGCCACCACTCTCTCGCGCCGGGCCTTGGTACAGGCCATGGTTTTTTTTTTTTTTTTTTTTCAATTCTATTCTACCGCAGACATGATGGTCCGCGCCATTTTTTACAGTGTTCTTTTTGTTTGTAAAAGTTTAACAATGGCATTCTGTCGTGTCCTCATCTTAACATTTACTTAAAAACTAAGCTTAAAAACTACGCGAGTCCACCTCAGACTCATTTTTTTTTTTTTTTATTAAATCTTTTTTTTTGTGTGAATTAGTTGTTAAGTTAGTAATTTATTTATACAAATTACTTTTACTTATATTACAATAGAACTCGACACATCAATATGTGGGGTAGAAATCAAAAGAATAAAAGCAATGTATAAGTTAGATTGTTTATTAACCCAAGCGGTATACTCACATGTAAATATTAGCACTATAATATTATTACAACATAAGAACGAAATACATTAGTAATAATAATCATCAGTACTTAATAATCAAAATATAATCACATTTATTCAACATCATAATAACAATTCATAGCAATAGCAATATAACAATATAGCAATAGCAATAAAAATATATTTAAACCAAAACATACCTGACTGTTCAAACTGTCTTGCCGGGTCCGAAGCCAAACAAAATCTGAGCGGCAAAGCGTCTTGCGCGCTCTTTAATAGTGCGGCCTGCTTGTCAGTGGCGGGGAGTGAGTAGTCAATAGACTTACTTATTAATCGCAAGGTACTTGGAAAAATACGTTAATATTTTTTAAAAATAAATAGAAAATGGATATTTCTCCCACACGGCCATTCTGACGAGCAGCCGGTTAGGCTCGTGAATAACAATAATATAGTTTAATAATAACAGTAAATGGTATCATTCCTTAGATGATTAATAATTAAAATATATTTAACAAAAATAATCTCCATGAGATGGCCTCGGTAAAAGCCTTATAACATTATTGCCTCGGTAAAAAGCCTTACATGAAGGCGCGGCATAATTCACATTATAAATATTGCCTCGGTAAAAAGCCTTATGTAAGGCGCGGCATAACATTATGTGACAACATTGCCTCGGTAAAAAGCCTAACTTGAAGGCGCGGCATAAATCACATGATAAATATTGCCTCGGTAAAAAGCCTTATATAAGGCTTTTTACCGAGGCAATATTTATAATGTGAATTATGCCGCGCCTTCATGTAAGGCTTTTTACCGAGGCAATAATGTTATAAGGCTTTTACCGAGGCCATCTCATGGAGATTATTTTTGTTAAATATATTTTAATTATTAATCATCTAAGGAATGATACCATTTACTGTTATTATTAAACTATATTATTGTTATTCACGAGCCTAACCGGCTGCTCGTCAGAATGGCCGTGTGGGAGAAATATCCATTTTCTATTTATTTTTAAAAAATATTAACGTATTTTTCCAAGTACCTTGCGATTAATAAGTAAGTCTATTGACTACTCACTCCCCGCCACTGACAAGCAGGCCGCACTATTAAAGAGCGCGCAAGACGCTTTCAAGGAATTACAATCCGTGACGAGCTTAAAACTTCTACCAAACAGATAGTGTCTAAAATGTTTTATGGCTTTAACCACTGCCAAAGTTTCAAGCTCGTACGAATGATATCGTTTTTCAGTGTCGGTGGTGCGCATACTGAAGTACTCTACGACCCTAAGTTGAGCATCGTGTTTTTGAAAGAGGACAGCGCCAAAACCAGAGGAACTGGCGTCAGTATGAAGTTCAATAGATTTATTTGGGTCAAACAAGGACAAAGTAGGCTCAGAAGAGAGATGTTTAATAACTGTTTCTCTTGCCTTATCATGATTTGACGTCCAGTTCCACTTAGTATCGGCCTTAGTTAAATCATAAAGAGGACTCATCGTTTGAGAAAAGTTTGGTACAAATTTTCTAAAATATCCCGCCAGACCACAAAATTGGCGAACCTGTTTCACTGTCTGAGGGACAGGACTCTCTATAAGGGCTTGTACTTTCCCAGGACTGGGTCTAACTGTACCATTAGAAATAATTCGACCCAAATATTCAATTTCTGTTTTGAGAAATTTACATTTTTTAATATTTAAAGAGAAGCCGGCCCCTTTTAAAGAATCGAGAACTTTTCTTAAATTATCAAGTCCTTCATGCACAGAGTTGGAAAAAACGATTACATCATCAATATAAATCAATACGAATACATCTACATACATTTTTAGAGCTGTATTGATGGCCCTTTGGAAAACGGATGGTGCATTACACAATCCGAAGGGCATACGCAAAAACTCGTATTGCCCATCAGGTGTGACAAATGCAGTCTTTTCAATGGAGTCGGGAGCTATAGGTATTTGGTGAAAACCCGCAGCCATGTCTAATACGGTGAAGAACTTGGCATTCACGAGTTTACCAATATGGTCATCAATGAGTGGAAGAGGGTAGTGATCTCTAATAGTGTTACTATTAAGTTCTCTGTAGTCGACACAGAGTCTGTCGCTACCATCTTTTTTTCGAACCAATAAAATAGGACTAGAGAAAGGGGAGCTACTGTCGCGAATAATTCCATTATCTTTTAAATCTTGTATAATCTTTTTAACATTCTCTCGCTCAATGGGTGCAAGGCGATATGGGCGTCTTCGAACGGTTTTATCTGGATTTTTTAATTTAATTGTTAGTTCTCCTGTACTTATTTGTGTTACGGAATTCCCCGATGTAAAGAGGTCTTGATAAGATTTCAATATATCAAGTAAATGACCTCTACGAGTTGACTCGACATCAGTATCAATACAGGATTCTAAATCAATTTTTTCAACAAAACTTATGTTGTAAGTAGTTTTAGAAATTGTGGTTTTAGAATTAGACAGTACTACTTGTATGCCAGGAATGTTAAAAAGATTCTCACCCAAAAGAATGTCATATTGGATATAGTGATCCGGCACCAGTACAAGCTCCAGCTCCAAATTCAGGTCATCAATACAAATCCGACTAGTTTTAATACGAGTAGAACAAAATGTATTTTCTCCAACTCCACGCAATATTGTAGTTTTGAAAGATATTTTGCCACTGGTGGAATCCCCAATACTTTCACGCATTAATGAGCACTCTGCACCACTGTCTATAAGACAGGTAAAGTCGCGACCATCGATTTTGCCAATCGTAGAACGGTTGTTAGCAACCATTAAAGAATTTACTGATCTTTCAGACTTCGGTTGAGAATTGAGACGTTTGAAGCAATTTTCAAACTTATGACCCGACTTTTTGCAAAAAGTACACTGTACGCGAGCTTTAGGGGTTACATCAGTTGGCACGGCCTTAGTTTGGTCATTTTGAGCAGGAGTCTTATCAGATTGATTTTTAGCAGTACTACCATTGGAAGTATCTGTATTCATACGAGTACGGCAATCCCTTTGCAAATGACCCACCTTATAGCACTTTTGACAACGCTTGAATTTGTAATCTCGTGAGTTATACTTGGTCTTTTTAGCAGGAACATTGTGATCAGCGGAATCATGGACTGGGTGTTTACGCTTATAGGAATTTAAGTTCTGTATCAATTGAGGTAACGTTTTAGGCGTCAGTCGTAACAAATCTGATCTAATACGAAAGTCCAACACACCTGATATCACGGCGTCCACCAAATGCAGCTCCGTCACCTTAACTCCTACAGCCTTTTTTGCCAGCTCCCATTTACGGGATGCATATTCAGCCAAACTGCTTGCTTTGTCGGTCGTATACTCCATGAAAGCAGTAAGGTCATCATAATATCGCGTTTCATCTGAAAATGTTTGAATGAGATTAGACTTGATTTCTTCCCAATTAGTCAGGGTGGTATAGTTGCGACGTGCCCAATCGGCAGCACGCCCTTTCAAGTTTTTCCTAGCAAGGTTCAAAGTCTCCCGTTCGTTAAGCTGATATTCAGACTTCAAATCGTCAACATGTCGACACCAAACTTGAATGGTATCTGTGCGATCATCGGGATCAAAAGGGGGTAGATAAACATTATCTAAATTTCTTGCACGTGGTATTGGATGTAACACTTGTGCCGTTGAAGCAGTGCCTGTAGCCTGAAGAAATGTACTCATCATTTCTTTCATCATGGTTTTCATAAAATCAAGAGGAACTGAGTTACCGCCCTGATTATCTGGTGCCGCATCCGTTGAGCACGAAGGTCTACTCTGATTCGAACTGGAGGCAGGTCGGATGTCCTGGTTCTCTTGCAGCCGCTGCCACCTGGCCCGCGTTCTAAGAATCGGAGACTGCAAGCCTTCGTTGGGAGTGACATCAGCGGAATCAGGAAAGTTGGCAGCACCGTTGTGCTCGTAGTTTGACATCGCACCTGAAACTTAGACAAAGTGGAAATGTGTTAGTATGTATGGGCACTTGATCCCACTTCTGATGTGGGGTAGAAATCAAAAGAATAAAAGCAATGTATAAGTTAGATTGTTTATTAACCCAAGCGGTATACTCACATGTAAATATTAGCACTATAATATTATTACAACATAAGAACGAAATACATTAGTAATAATAATCATCAGTACTTAATAATCAAAATATAATCACATTTATTCAACATCATAATAACAATTCATAGCAATAGCAATATAACAATATAGCAATAGCAATAAAAATATATTTAAACCAAAACATACCTGACTGTTCAAACTGTCTTGCCGGGTCCGAAGCCAAACAAAATCTGAGCGGCAAAGCGTCTTGCGCGCTCTTTAATAGTGCGGCCTGCTTGTCAGTGGCGGGGAGTGAGTAGTCAATAGACTTACTTATTAATCGCAAGGTACTTGGAAAAATACGTTAATATTTTTTAAAAATAAATAGAAAATGGATATTTCTCCCACAAATATATCAAAACTATAGACGTATCACACCGTCAATCCAACACTGCCGCGAAACGAAACTCCTCATAAAACCGTTCCCAACGCCATCTGTTTGCTGAGCGCTAACTTTACAGATTTTGTCACAAACAGTTTCCCTGAAGAATCCCGCCCAGCGACGGTATTGGATTAAAGGTGCAATATGCAAGCTATTAAAATAAACTTATTACAATGGTTAAATTGTTTCAAAATATATGTTACACACAGTTTTCTTGTCACATTACTACTACATGTTACATTATGATTATATCTATATTTTCTTTTTTTACGACCATGGATTTAGGGTTGGTGAGTAGAGTTTGGGTATTGGGCTCTTGTTGATCTGCCACCTAGAGTCTTCACTAACTCCATCAGAGCTTCCACGACTGCGGTGTCTCGATGCTGCATGGCCGTCTTAAGGTTGTATTCGACGACCACTTTAGAAGGCGCATCCATCGCTTTACGGGCGAAACGGCCCGTGGCATCGTCAGCGTCGTCGGTGTAGTACACACAGCTGACCGTGTGTCTCGACACTGCAACAACTGCATGGGAGATGCTGTCGTGGATTTGGAGCCTCCTTGACTTGGTGTTTATTATGATAACGCTGTCGCAGGTCAACCCCTGAGCTGCGTGGATGGTGAGGATACGCGACCCTTCGCCAGACCCATAGCCCTGGTCGGCAAGAGAGGCTCTCTCTTCTTGCGTATGGACCAGGAATAAGGTGTTCTGGGCGGTTATCGGTATGCGCGCTCCCGTGAACCTTTCTACTTTCAGAGAGTGGACCCGCGACAGCGAGGTCTTGGAGGAGTATATACCGGGGTATATCTCACTCAAGGTCAGTGCTATGTCCATTGGGTTCCGATGCGTACAGAGTAACTCCTGGGTGATGCCAGCCACCAAGTTTGGACGGGTGTACCTTAACTCAAAAAGGTTCTCTCTGTCCAAAAATGGTAGCTGATTCACGTCTCCGATGAGAACGACCTCGCTCGCTCCAGACAACTTCACTGCCATGACTATTGCCCCAAAGTGGTTCATGAGGGCTTCGTCAACCATAAGGCGACAGCATTTCTCCTCTGGTCTGAACCCGTTAGCTAAAATTGAGGCCATAGTGCGCACTTTTGTCTTGACACGATCTCCTAAGCGGTGCGCTAGCCTCTCTCTGAGATCCTTAGCAGCTTCGGTTGTTGTGGTCACTACGATATCGCTCTCCTCGTCAAAATGTTTTACCATCCAGGTTGTCTTGCCGCACCCTGGGACTCCGTTTATCCACTTGATACTGGGTACCGCCCAATGCGCTTCCGAAGCCGGGGAAGCGGAGGCCCCCGAAATGGATTGCGCCATTTCGAGGATCCTGTCGTCCAGCATAATTTTGGTACACTTGGCGGTAACCACTATCGGGTCGTCTTCGGGTGTGTGGAATGTTACTTTCCCTGAGCGCTCCGTTTCCACCTCGTCCAGGGTCACAAAGCCACTCTTCGCGCTATAGGCTGCCATGTACGACCCCGTCATTTCACCAGCAATGACCTGGGATTTGACGTTGTCGTACACGGCTGCCTCTGCCTCCCCGAGTAAGACCCTTAACAGACCCTCATTTTTCCAATGAAAGGTCTGCAGAATCTTTCTACATGTCGCGAGGTTTACCTCTCTGGTTGCCCTCACGACTGATACATACTCGAGGAATGCGCTCTGTACGTGGTCTATGATACCCGAGTTTACAGCAAGAGTCGGAGGGCTGACTTGCCCTTTGTCGGCTCTGGTCGGTTTGGGTTTTGGTTCTGGTGTTTCCCTGGGTTTCGGTTTGAAAAACCTCATGACCGCTGACTCTTGCCGCTCAGTTGGTGATATGCGGCTGGTACTCGGGAGCAGTGCGTTGAGGAAGGTGCCGATTGCTTTAAGACGGCTCTTGGACCGGGCTCGGTCCTCTGGGCTGATGTTTTTGCCTTTGTCCCTCTTTTCTTTTTCTGCTACAAACTTTTGCTGGGCCCTTTCAGCTCCACTCGTGGTGGTCGGGTTTTTAGTGGAACTCATCGTAGGTACAGGCCATGGTTCGGAGCGAGGAAGAATGGTAGGCGGTCGCCTCCTTCTGCGAAGAAGTAATGCTAGCAAAGGAGGCGGCCGATCGCGTGAGGCAACGGTCTTCACGCCCCAACCGCCGCCGGGATTCCGATCCCGATTTCCGGCCACCGTAGGCGCGGGCTTGCGGACGGTGAGCAATGGGTGGCTCGCCGTCCGATCGTCCGGTAACCGTCCGGACCGAGCCCGGGTCGTCGACGGCGCGTAGTGTTCCACGCGCGCCTCAAGGAGATGTCAGCAACCGTAGGGGCCCAGCAGGGTCGAGGCCTACTGGGGCCATGGGTGATGCGAAAGAGATCCCCGGGGCCCTGGAAAAAAAAATGGCAAAGAAGGAACAGGAGTGGGTTTTTAGTCAGTAAAAGTCTGACACTATCTCCCGCTCCGCCCAAGAGCGGGGGATGTCATTAGATGAATTTTCTCACCCGAAAAAAAAAACCTTTCGGCCACCACTGCCTATGGCTGCCCCTGCGCCAAATTTCATTCAAATCCGTGCCGTTTGAACTTAAAAAAACCCGAACAAATGCGAATCGGACACGCACACTGAGAGTTCCGTACAAACTTCTCTATGGAAACAGTTCAATTCCCGAATCGAGTTACGAAGATTTTTCCGGATTGCAAAAAAAGTTTTTTTTTGAGATTTTTTCTATACTTGTGCCATGAGACCTTGCTTCTTGGCAAATTTCAGGATTCTAGGTCAACGGGAAGTATCCTATGAATTTTGATTCCCTTGAGAGTGTCGAAATATACGTTTTTTGCTACATAAACGGCTTTCTTTTTTTTCGTTAACTCAGAAGTTTGATTTTTTCACAGCTTCAAGGGACTACAGATTTGAATTCGATACCTCCACGCGTTCCCGATAGATAGATAGATAGATAGATAGATAGATAGATAGATAGATAGATATATTCTTTATTGTACACCAAAAATACAAACCGATACCGATATGACATTGATAGGTCTTGACAGACAGACTGACTGACAGACAGACAACAAACTAATCCCAAAAGGGTTCCGTTATTTCCTTTTGAGGTACGGAACCCTAAAAGTAACAAACATACACACAATCACAAACTTTCGCCTTTATAACATTTATAATATTTATTTATTACAGCTTAGAAGATTTACAGCTTAAACAAACTAAAAACATAAACAAACAGACGATATTGCCAAGAAAGATAAGAATTATCCCAAGAGATCATACTCCCGAGGTAAAAAATATCCTATGTGCTGTTCCAGGACATGATCTACCCGTGTGCCAAGATTCATTTAAATCCGTTCTGATGTTTGAACGTGAAGAAGTACTTAACAAACACACACACTCACAGACTTTCGTCTTTATATTAAATGTGTGATAGTGTGATTTTCCAGCGATAATACTAAGCGTATAATAGTGTAGTTTCTGGAATCTATTTCTTTGCCAGGATCATATATGTACGTAAAATTTCATTTTCCAGTTCAAAACTTTCTTCAAATAACCTATTGTAGTGCATCATTTCATGCTGCAAGTCCAACAAAAAAGTAATTTCAAGCCTGACAGCACATTTGCGCCACTACATTTGGAAACTCAACATTTTAAAGGAAAATGAACACACAAATTTGAAACGAAAAACCGAAATTGGTCTATTTTCGTGCACGTTGTATAAGCACACAGCTGACGCAGGCCACAACCGTTCATGCGCTTGTTAGGAAGCCGTTATACAATTTGCATGACAGTGTAAATGCTGTAATTACACTGTCGAGCAGTATTAGTAAGATGCACGGAACCGCTGCAGTATCACTATGACTGTTAGAGTGGTATTTAAATACTATCGGCCGGTATAATGTGTGCAGTTTTGGTTTCTTAATAGTTTTGCAAGTCATCATCGGTTTGTTGTCGCCGGACTGGCTATACCGGATGGCGACAGTCGTTGACCGATTTTAAGTTCGACATAAAGTTACGCTTTGGAATCTGTTAAAAGATTTACAGTTCCAAGCACTATCATTCGGCAGTATTAATGGTAATACACCTTTATACTATACGTGCTTCTACGAGCTGTATATTTGCCTTTTTTTATCACAGCCTTTTTAGCCTCGCACAGGTCTTTTATTTTTATCTTTTAATATTATTTCTTTTATTTTAAGTTAAGTATTTTTTTATTATTATTGATAGGCTCGCGTTTGACCACTATCTCACCTGATGGTAAGCGATGACGTGGCCGACGATGGAGCACGCTTACCTAGAAGTAACTTATTCACTCTCGACTTAAAGACCCCTAGGTTGTAGCTATCAGAAAACACAGACTCCGGCAGGGAATTCCACTCCTTAGCTGTACGCATTATGAATGTGTTCCTAAAACGTTTTGTACGTATGGGTGGGATGTCCATCATGTACCGATGGCGCAACGCCGTACGTCTAGTGGTCCGATGATGGAACGGACTTGGTGGAATTAAATTGTGCAATTCCAATGCACACCCCCAGAAATGTAATCGATATAAAACCGACAGGCTAGCAACTCGGCGTCGATGCTCAAGCCTTTGGAGTTTTGACTCGACAAGTGCATCATCACCGATGATCCTCTTGGCTCGCTTCTCAATCGACTCCAGGGCATCGAGCTGGTATTTGGCAGACCCATCCCAAAGATGAGAGCAGATTTATAGATTAAATAGTTACTTTTTGTTTTATTGTTGTTTGTCCTTTGCGAGTTTCAAATAAATGTTTTCTTTCTTTCAGTATCGCCTGCGTGAAGGTAAAATGTCCCGAGGGAAGATCCTCCTGGGTGGCCCCTCATGCATGAAGTTGCGGATTCAAAACCGAGCAAGTACTAATATGATTTTTTTTTATCCATATGTACTTTTATAAGTTTATCTAGGACATTACGGACACCCCGTGCCTCTGAAAGCACGTGAAGCTGTTGGTCCCGGTTGTCATTCGTAGATCTTTGACAGTCATTACAAGAAGTCAGATTGAAAAAGAAACCAGAAATTCTGAACATCTGTTTTTACAAGGAGTATCGTTTTCCCCAGTAACTTGGTTGTAGAGGTCTGATAGGCTGTCACTCTAGACACGGTTTTTTTTTTTTCGGTTGGAAAATCATCTTATGACATCCCGCGCTCTTGGGCGGAGCGCGAGATAGTGTCAGACTTTTACTGACTAAAAACCCACTCCTGTTCCTTCGTAGCCTTTCGTACCAGGGCCGAGTTTTCCTTTCAGAAGCAGACCCTTGGCCCCTGCACCTACGACATCTCCTTGAGGCGCGCGTGGAACAACAATACGCGCCATCGACGACTTGGGCTCGGTCTGGACGGTCGGACGGCGAGCTACCCATTGTTCACCGTTCGCAAGCCCGCGCCTACGGTGGCCGGAAATCGGGATCGTAATCCCGGCGGCGGCTGGGGCGTGAGGACCGTTGCCTCACACGTACGGCCTCCTCCTTTGCTAGCATAACTGCTTCACAGAAGGAGGCTCCATACACAGATATTCAAACGCATCCGTTTAGACTGAAAACCGACCCCAAGCTAGTTGGAAAAAGGCTGGCGATAATGGGACATTCTCCTGGGATACAAAGTCCTATTCCAGGACAGTCTCTACCTGTATTTCATCATCATCATCATTTCAGCCGAAAGACGTCCACTGTTGGACATAGGCCTCCCCGACGCGTCGCCACAACGACCGATCCTGTGCTTCTCTCATCCGCCACACTCGCGCGACTCTCACCAGGTCGTCGGTCCGCCTTGTGGGAGGCCTTCCAACGCTGCCTTTTCCGGTGCACAGTCGCCACTCCAGAACGTTTCGGACCCATCGACCATCCGTTCAATGTGCCCTGCCCACTGCCACTTTAGTTTGGCGATTCTTCGAGCTATGTCGGCGACCTTGGTTCTCCTGCGGATATCTTTATTCTTTATGCGATCACGCAAGGAAACTCCGAGCATAGCCCTTTCCATTGCCCTTTGGGTGACTGTAAGCCTTCTGATGAGGCCCATTGTAAGCGACCATGTTTCAGTGCCATATGTCATCACTGGCAACACGCACTGGTCATAGACTTTCGTCTTGTCCTATATTCCATATTTCTTCCAAATCCATTCTGCCTCCAAGTGGAACGGATTAATATTAAATTGGAAAGAGTAACAAACATACATGAGTAAAAACTTTCATCTTTATGATATTAGTGTGACAAAGTCATCATCATCATCATTTCATTCGAAAGACGTCCACTGCTGGACATAGGCCTCCCCCAAGCGTCGCCACAACGAACGGTCCTGTGCGTCTCGCATCCATCGGACTCCCGCAACCGTTACCAAGTCATCAGTCCAACTTGTAGGAGGCCTTCCAACGCTACGTCTTCCGGTACGTGGTCGCCATTCCAGAACCTTTCGGCCCCAACGGCCATCTGTTCTGCGAGCAATGTGACAAAGTATTAATTAACAAACACAAATAAGCAATTTGTGAAACCACCAGATTGTAATTAACCGCACTTGAAATTGATTTAAAATTAAACCGCTATTTGACACGTCATTTTCAGACAATTTAACAGTATGTGGTTAACTTAATGAGAATTAATATACCTATGTATATAAAATTATAATACCTAAACAATAACAATATTGGTAACACTTCATTATAGTTTTTTTAGGGTTCCGTACCTCAAAACGAAACCCTTATAGGATCACTTTACTATCCGTCCGTCTGTCTGTTTGTCTGTCTGTCAAGACCCTTTATCTCGGGAACGCGTGGAGGTATCGAGTTGAAATTAAAACCATAGACGGTGTACCGTGGTGATAAGTTGGTGTACCTCGGAAAACTAAGGTTATATTTTAAAGTTAATAAACAGACGGAAGTAAAATTTAGATTAACCTATAGACTGAAATTTTCAGAAACTTATTTACAACATGTTTGGCTGTTGTGATAACAACTCGTGTGAGCATAAAGCATGTTTTCAACTATTTTATGAACTATAAGTTTATAAATAATGTACGTATAAAAATTTTGTAAGTTTACTTTAACGGCATAAATGTGCAGGTTGATAACTACTTTTTGGATTATACGGAATCATATTCGGCCACATTACATTTAAAACGGAACCCTTATAGGGCTACTTTGTTGCCCGTCTATCTGTCGGTCTGTCTGTCAGTCAAGACCCTTTATCTCGGGAACGCGTGGAAGTATCAAGTTGAAATTAAAAGCATGTACTCGGCTGCTGTCCCTTGAAGCTGTGAAAAAACAAACTTGTAAGTTAACGAAAAAAAGATACGGCTGTTTACGTCGCAAAAAACGTATATTTCGATACTCTCAAAGGAATAAAAATTCATAGGGTACTTCCCGTTGACCCAGAATCCTGAAATTTGGCATAAAGCAAGATTTTATAGCACAGGTATAGGAACAAATCTATAAACAGTAACTTGTTGTTACGTCAAAAAAAATATTTTTTGCGATTTGGAAAAATCTACGAAACTCCATTCGGGAATTGAACTATTTACATAGGTAGTGTAAATTTGTACAGAACCCTCAGTGCGCGAGTCCGACTCGCACTTGCCCAGTTTTTTAATTATTATTTTAGACACTATTATCAAATAAATATATAAATAAAAATTAATATTATTATTAATTATTACTATTATAAATTCTATTTCAAATATCTGTTATTTATTTATTGTGCACACCTACCACAGTGTTGTCTTTTTTAACCCAATGGTTGACTGGTAGAGAATGCCTTGTTGCAGTAAGTCCGCCTATGTACCACCACTGTACATGAAGTTTAAATAAATAAATAAATATTGCTTTACACAATATAGTCCCGTATATTTATAAGCCAGCACTAGTTATCTCCCCATAAAACATACGCACTTAGCTTTTACCGCTCCAAAGTTGCTACCAAGAAACATTGTCATGTCACACAATAGTCATACAATGTTGAAAGTCTTATATTTTTATTTGATTTTATTCCCTTTTAAGAGCAATGCAATGTTCAAAGCGGAAATAGTGATACTTATTTTGTAACCAATATTCAACAGCTTTACTGGAGTTTCTCACCTGAATGGACGCGAGTTGGATTCAGTGCGGAACAAATATTTATTTATTTATATATACTTCATTGTACACCAAGATAATACGAGTAAATGATACATTTGAGCCTTATATTTAAAAACATACAATTGGCCTTATCGCATTCCGCGATCTCTTCCAGGCAACCTGCACCCCTAGCCAAGTTGATAATCTGCAATCGTTAACGCTAGTCGAAATGTATGTAATGGGAATGACGTTAAGTCACGTGGTCAGAACAAACGAATAGAAAATTTGTAGCCAGTACACATCGTTAAAAATGATAGAATGAACTGTTGTCGTTTCTACAATGTTCAACGCTACATCTTTTGTTTTTGTAGAACGACATTGTAAAACGAGCGGCCGACTCAGGCGCGTCAACATGGCTACCAACTTATCGTTTTCTACAACTGCTGCCACCAAGGCGTTACTGATTGGAGAATGGAATTCGACACGAAACGGTTGTAACTTGGCTAGGGGGGCTGGTATGGAAAGAGATTGTCTGGACATAAAATGGGGTTGCACTTGGTGTATTACAAAATAAGCTAAACAGTTGGTGAAAAAAAAAAAACAAACAAAATTACAGTGATAAGTAATATTCTCACAAGTGTTTTGAATACACGTAGTGATTGCGCGCGTTTTATTTGTTTATTTATTTAAACTTCATGTACAGTAGTGGTACATAGGCGGACTTAACAAGGCATTCTCTACCAGTCAAACTTTGGGTTAAAAGAGGCAACACTGTGGTAGGAGTGCACAAAAAATAAATAACAGATATATCAAGTAGAATGTAGTATCATTGAATTAAGTTACTTACAATAATAAAATACTTATTTATGCTAATATTATAAACTAACTAGGTTCTGCCAGCGGCTTCGCCCCCTTGTAAAAGTAGGTTTCTCCATACAAACTTTGTACACCCGTTTCATCCCCTTAGGGGGTGAATTTTTGAAATTCCTCTTTTAGTGCTCACCTACGTAATAAAAGGAAACCTTGTGCAAAATTTCACGCTCCTAATCCCAGTAGTTTCGGCTGTGCGTTGATATGTCAGTCAGTCAGTTTCCCCTTTTATATATATAGGGTAACTGGCAATTAGTGTACGATACTTAAACACGTGATTGCGCTCATGATAACAAACAATTTTTATTATGGGAGCAAAGCCGAATTCGCGAAAAAAATATCAGCTGTTCAGTACATTAGGCAAACATAAATGTACTGAACAGCTGATTTTTTTTCGCGATTTCAAATTTGTTCCCATAGTAAAAGTTGTTGGTTATCATGAACACAGTCACGTGTTTAAGTATCGTACACTAATTACCAGTAACTCTATATAGATAAATACATTCTAATTAGGAAAACCTAAAAAATAACAATTATGACGAAGACCAAACTAAGGTTGAGAGGACTTCAAGTAGTAGTTCCAACTTTTACGCTTTTATTGACACTGGCAGTGCATTCCACAGACGAGTGGCCTGGACAGTAAAGGACTTATCCAGAAACGTAGTAGAATGCATCGGTATTTTGAGTCTCGAATTATCTGATGACCAAAGAGATTTCGCCAAAATATTTGTATGGCCTGCAGATAGTTTTTTCAGGTCTGGCTTGTGTTTATTACACAGGTTGTTTGTTTGTTTGTGATACATGAGTAACTCCTAAAGTGGGGCAACATTTAAAAAAAATACAAACACAAGAAAAACCCTAAACATCCACCAATGTCCATCATGCAACACCACTGCTTTTCTGAAGCCTGGCAGGTACAGGCCATGAACCGAAGCGAGAAGAAATGGCAGGCGGCCGCCTCCTTCTGCGAAACAGTAATGCTAGTGAAGAAGGTGGCCTCACGCGTGAGGGAACGGACTTTCTCTCGCCCAAGTCCCCAGGATCCCGACCCCGATTTTCAGCAGCCGTAGGCGTGTATTGCGGACGGAGAGCAATGGGTAGCTCGCCGTCCGGCCATCCGGTAACCGTTCAGACCGAGCCTGAGTCGTCGACGCCGCTTTGTGTTTCAAGCGCCTCAAAGAGATGTCAGCATAACTGTAGAGGCCCAGCAGGGCCGAAGCCTATTGAGGCCGTGGTTTGACTTTGGGGTCTTGGAACGCAAAACACAGAAGGAACATAGGTGTGGTTTTAGTCAGTAAAAGTCTGACACGCTCTCGCGCACCACCCTAGAGCGATAGAAGTCATTGGATGATTTATCCCACCTTAAAAGGAAAAGCCTGGTGTTATAGTAGTAAAAATATTATACTGTCTACTGTCTACACATACGAATGAAATATGAAGCACATCACAGCTAGTTTCACCTCATCTCCCCTAACCGAAAACACTTTCTCCCAAAATGTTACCATAAGCACCTTCCTTGTTTACCAAATAACGAACGAGTACAGCACTACATCGCCAAAATATGACGTTTCCTCAAATATATTAGCTGCGCGTTGCCAAGCACGGAATATTAACTTGTAGGCTTTTATGAGTAGATTTATTGCGGCGCCATCTTGGATTCTAGAGGTAACGTGGCGGTTATAATTAAAAATTGATGAAAGATCGTGTGAACTGGTTTATTTTGTATTGTTTAGTTCATGGTGTTTAATCAGTAAAAGTCTAACACACCCTCACACTTCAGACCAGACCGGCAGAAGTCATTGGATTATTCCCCTCCTTAAAAAAATGAGTCAAGTAAGTGTATTAGTGCGGCAATGGCAACTTTATCGTTCATAAATGTGTCCGTCAATTACTAACTCGTTAAGGTTAAGTTACTAACTCATAGATTAAGTTTTTTACTAACAAATGAGCCTGTGTGGCGAAGAAGAAGAGTGTGTGTAATCTTAAATTAAAGTATTAAATAACACAAACACCTAATCTAAATGTTAATTACTAGCTTTTGCCCGCGGCATCACCTGCATACATAAAGTATAGCCTATGTGACTCAAGAACAAAGCAGCTTTCTATTGGTGAAAAAATTTTTGCAATCGGACCAGTAGGTACTTTCAGAGATTACCTCCTACAAATAAAAAAAAACAAACTTTATCTCTTTATAATATTAATATATTATAGATTTATATAATATAGTGTACGATACTTAAACACGTGATTGTGCTCATGATAACAAACAATTTTTATTATGGGAGCAACGCAGAAATCGCGAAAAAAATTTCAGCTGTTCAGTACATTAGGCAAACATAAATGTACTGAACAGCTGTTTTTTTTTTTCGCGATTTCAGGTTTGTTCCCATAGTAAAAGTTGTTGGTTATCATGAGCACAATCAATTGTTTAAGTATCGTACACTAATTACCAGTCACCCTATATAATACGCCAGATGACCATCAGTCTATCCATGACCATGATGTGAGGTCCATGGAGTATCGTGTTGCCCAGTAATTAAAAAAAAATACAGAGTTGTGGAGATCTGATGGCCAGTCGCTCCATGTAAAAGAAAGGTATTTAGCTACATCCTGTCTAGGATGCTAGTTGGGAAAAAGGCCAGGGAAGTGATGTTTTTTTTTGTATGTAAGTACGTACATACGGTGAATGTTGTAAATAAATAAAATTGTGGTGATATTTGGGGGGGGCCTATATATCCAGCACTAGACGTATTTCAACTAAAATGTTGATGACAGTGTGATAATCCTCGATCCCTTACAATCTAAAAAATAATTTTAAATAAATCCGTCTAAAACAAACTCTAAGCCCTAACAAAACCAAGTACTTTCAAGCTCAAAGTAAAAACCCATTGAGTTTTGCACACAACACCCTCAATTTTGCTCCGGTTTTAACCAGATCGCTGGAAGCCTCTCCATGTTGTCAAGAGGTGACTAGAGGCTGACGGCGCAAGAGCCTCGTTTTATCGGCTTCTAGGGCCGTTAAGAGGCTCTTTGGCCGCGTTAAGCCACCCATTAGGGATCGCGGTCTTGCCACTCAATGTTTTGAATACGCTTGACACATTTTTTGGTGTAAGGTGAGCTGAAGTAGGTATGCCTAATTTTGGAAAATATTTCTTCAAACGTGGATACCATAACACTCGTCGTTTATACCGCGTACATCAAAGGACTGGAACAATTTGCCTGCTGCGGTGCTTGACTGTGATCCCACTTGATAGCAAGCAGTGATACAATCGTTGATGGTGAAGCTCTCTAGTTTATTAATAGTCAATTCACTCTAGCCTTGAAGACACCTAAATTATAATCGGACGGGAAGATTGAAGATAGTAAATTAAATAAAAGCTTACAAGAAAAACCGTTTTCTCATCCTTTTTAAACTGAAAATAATAAGAGTCGAAGTAAACAACATCTTTAACTAAAGTAACAACGATTTCGCTATAAAAACTTAGTGTAAGTACAAGTACGCTCACAGCAGTAAATAGCTCTTACTTAAGTACTGTTGGAAACAAGCCTATTTCGCTACTAATAGGTTGCGAGCGCTCTAATATTAACCACATCGTGTAGCAAGCAATGGACCAGAAAAATAGGAAATGGTTTTAATGTAAGATGGAAAAAAAGGAGGTTTGTGAGCTCTTTTTTTGATGTAAAGTGGGTTGTAATTACGTCGCATTTTATTTTTATTTTATTTATTAGGGAAAACTAACAATTACACACTAGTAGAGATTAACAAAAGCTTATAATCTAGGTGTATAAGTGCGTAACCAACTACGTCATCCACGTGTTACAAATTCAAAATTGTTTGGAAGACAATGAGTACAATATATACCTACCTACTAATTAATCGTACAAATAAATTGATAAATTTTATTTTTATATTACTACAATTTATACGAGTACTAATATAGATTAGTACTTTATCATTAATACTGTGTATAGTCCTTTATTTAGTAAAAGCAGCTTTTTATCGGTGAACAAATTTTAGCAAACGGACCAATACTTTCAGAGATTAACCTCCTAAAAACAAAAAAACAAAAAACTACCTCTAATATTAGTGTAGATCGTTCGTCGAGTCATAAGTTCTTATTCTCTTATTTTTTATTGTATACACAACTTTTATCAAAAATAACATTTTTTAGGTGGGAAATCATTAAATTACTTCTCCCGGTCTGGGTGGAGCGAAAGGGAGTGTCAGACTTTTAGTGACTAAAACCACACCTGTGTCCTTCAGTTGTCCTTGGCCTTCTAGGACTACGGTTTTCCTTTTCAGAAATTTCCAGCGGTCCTAGCCGGCATCGTCCCTGCTCAGCCCCTTCGGTTTGCTGACATCTCTTTGAGATGCGCGCGAATCATTACGCACTGTTATTGACTGGAGCTAGGTCCGGTCGATTACCGGACGGTGAGCTACCCATTGCTCGACGTCCACAAGCCCGCGTCTACCGTGGCTGGTAGGCAGGGTCGGGGTCTCGGTTGCTGGGGCGTAAGGACTTTCGTTCCCTCCCTGAACCTTTGTATTGCATGAAGTTTGAATAAATAATAAAGTTCAAAATATTTTATTTCACATAGGCTTACATGGCCTACATGGGCACTTATAAAACGTTTTAATTGTTTTTTTTTTTTGACTTACCGACATTTTGACAATTCAAAAGTGCCTGTAATTGGTCTATTTGAAATAAACGTTTCTCATTTTTGACTTATAAAACGTCAGAAGCTAGTGAAGGAACACAGAGGGATATTAGTCAGTAAAAGTCTGACACTCCCTCTCGCTCTACCAAGAGCGCCAGGAGTTATTAAAATTTGATGATTTCCCACCTTAGACAAAAAAACACCCCTTTAATACAGTAAAGTACTGCCTACTTAGGTACTTACCGAGACTATAAATAGAGGGGCTAACTACTAAGTTATTTTTACGGCGCCAAGACATCGCAAATTAGGTGGGGTTGAAATTGAAGTGAAATTTTAATTGAGTTGGCGTTAAAAACAAAATAATTAACCTTCTTTGCTTGTTATGTAGGTAAACTTGATATGTTTCCGATTTGCTTTTTTTTTATTTTTTACTATTTCGCGTTTGACCACTATCTCAAATGACGGTAAGCGACGATGTGGTCGACATTGAAACACGGTGACCTAGAAGTAACCTATAAAAAATGTTTTTTGTTTTCTTTTAAAGGCACTGATGTGTTTATCTTTAAAATTGAACAGAATCAAAACTGTGCCCTTGGCTCTTGCCGGAGTGCACATACCAATCTGTTCTTACTTTCGGTACCTACCTCGGGTCGCTTATCCAATGGGCCACCCCATTGGATAAGCGACCCGAGGTAGGTACCGAGTGTGGTAGACCGAAACGTAACACATTAGATCAACTCAGGATGGATGAAATGGCGATAGATCACTGGAACAACTTGTGACCTACGGGGCATCTGTGGGTCACAAGCTGAAGGGTAAAATTAAAAGTTTCAGAATGTTGGGCTGTGAGTAGCGGAGAAGAGAAAGTTGAATGTTGATGTGAAGTGAAATGAGTATACTAGAAGAAGTTTGAAAGCAGCGCCAGTGACTGAAAAGTTGAAAGGGAATCGTTTGTCTTGGTATGGTCTTGTCAAGAGGAGGGATGAAACGCATGTTACTAAAAGGACAGATGGAGAGAGAGAGAGGGAGGTCAAAGAAAAGATGGATGGATTGCGTGAGGAATGACATGAAAGAAAAGGGAGTTAGTGATAGCACGATCGGTGACAGGACAAAATGGGAGAAAAAAACGTATCAACACTTGGTCCAAATAACACAAGACAAGAGCAGGAAGATGCAGATATGTTTTTCTTTAAATTTAACAAGACATAATATAAATTTCTTCTTCCTACTTGCGTCGTTTGTCCTCAATGCTGAGGGTCATGACCTTGACGAATAACTTTGTTGTTTTTTTGTTTTCGGTTGGGAAAATCATCTGATGATATCCCCCGCACTTGGGCGGAGCGAGAGATAGTGTCAGACTTTTACTGACTAAAAACCCACTCCTGTTACTTCTTTGCCATTTTTTTTTCCAGGGCCCCGGGGATCTCTTTCGCATCACCCATGGCCCCAGTAGGCTTCGACCCTGCTGGGCCCCTACGGTTGCCGGACGATCGGACGGCGAGCCACCCATTGCTCACCGTCCGCAAGCCCGCGCCTACGGTGGCCGGTAATCGGGATCGGAATCCCGGCGGCTGTTGGGGCGTGAGGACCGTTGCCTCACGCGATCGGCCGCCTCCTTTGCTAGCATTACTGCTTCGCAGAAGGAGGCAACTGCCTGCCACTCCTCCTCGCTCCGGACCATGGCCTGTACCAAGGCCGAGAGATCGCAGCCACCGATCGCCCCCATGAGGACACGGCGGTTCTCTGCCCAAGCGGGGCACACCTCTACCGTATGCTCCACCGTGTCCTCCGGGCGGTCCACACAATGTTGGCACCCAGGCGTCTCTTCTGCCCGAATCCGGTGCAGGAACCTCCCGAACTTACCATGTCCGGTGAGGACCTGCGTCATGCGGTAGGTAAGGACGCTGTGAGGTCTTTCCAGCCACTCCTCAAAGAGGGGACTTATCGCCATAATTATGGCGTGCCCAATAACTTTGTTGTGGGCTATATTATTAACCTGCGAATTTCAGCCACCTCGATCGCTTGCATTACTGCTTCGAAGAAGGAGGTGACTGCTTTGCATTCTCTCTTACTCCGGACCCCTGAACCAGGGCCGGACGCGAAGTCACTGCTGCCAATCATTTCCACGAGGACATGGCGGTCACACACACACAATCTGCCCAATAACTCCACTGTAATATCCCGAAACAACCACGTCCAGTGAGAACCTGCGTCAGGCTGAAAGTAAGGACACCGTGATGCCTCTTACTCTACTCCTCAAAGACACTTAACGCGGCAAAGATGGCGTGCCCTAAGCATTTTTAGGGTTCCGTACCTAAAGGGTAGAAATGGGACCCTATTACTACACTAAAGTTGCTATAAGATGGTACGGGTGACAGCTGTCGGATTTATATAATGTAACTACCTATCTTTTTTTTTCAACTTAAAGATGCATATTTTCGCCCTGCTGTCATCCTAAACATACTATGAAAAGAAGACCTTAAGACTCAACTGTCCGTCTGTCTGTCACCAGGCTGGACCTAATGAACCGTGATAGCTAGACAGTTGAAATTTTCACAGATGATTTATTTCTGTTGTCGCTATAACAATAAATACTAAAAACAGAATAAAATAAATATTTAAGTGGGGCTCAGAAAAAAAACGTGATTTATTAACCGTATTTTCTCTATCGTATTAAAGTGTCTAATGTTGTATAGATAATGGTACGGAACCCTTCGTGCACGATTTCGACTCGCACTTGGCTGGTTTTTGTAATAAGTAAAAAGGCCTAATGATTCTAACCAAAAACTACTTACAATTATTTTAGTAGGTACAGAAGAAGACAAAGTGAAACAATTACTCAATTAACTAACTTAGTTTATTTGTTTATTAGCTGAAGTTATTCATGTACTTACCGTTTGAAACTTTCTGTCTTAGTTTGGAGACCAAGTCTTTTGAGGATAGCTTCGCAATAAAGTTTCGTGAATTCCAATTATAGCTTTAACAAATATTTAAGTAAAATCAATTTAATTGAGCGTCTCTTTGTAGTTAAAAATACTCTTGAATGTAGTATTTATTATCGGTGTTTATTTATATGCAACATGTAGGTAACTAGATTATAATGTAGACAACGTGTTTTTTTTTATATCCCATAACTTTAGGGTATCAATGAGACCATATCAAAGAATCAACTGGCATATTAATTATTTTTCAATTATCTTTTTTTTTTGTTTTTCTTTCCATACAATAAAATTCGATAAATTCACGATTATTTATGTAAAACACCCTTACGTGAAATATGACAGCGTAAATATGTAATGTCATTTGTTTATTTGGAAACTACTTTAGATTTCCTCGATGACTGGTAACGTCACAAAAGTAAAGATTTGTTATACTTATACGGGTGTAAATTTTTGACCTAAATTAATTATGATTGATGATATCTTCGAAACCATGCATTTTTGGGCCACATATTCTAGTACTTTTAGTATTATTTTTCCTTATTGAATATAAACCTAGAGTTATGGGATATCAAAAACAACACATTGTAGATGAAAATTCCAGACTCCGTATGATTGTAATAAATGTTTATTAAATTATAATTTCTCGATAAAATATGAAAAAAATCGTTTTGTATAAGATAAATCACATCCAAATTAGTTTCTAACATAACCGTGTCTTCTTTAAAAAAAAATAGTTTACAATTTTATTTTATTTTTATTTTTATAAAAAGGAACAGCAAACAGCTACAATATAAAGCTTAGGTACTACAGGTATACAAAACATATAAACAATATTGTAGCCCACAGCGCTGCTCACAGATTAACTGTGGGATACTTAAATAAAATCACTAGGATGACTAAATTTAAACTAACTTAACTATCAGGCATGATTAAAAACAAACACAAAGAGAAGTAATAAAACAAACTCAAATATGTGGAGTGAGAGAGAGAAAATAAAAAATAAAACAAGAAAAACATTTATGAAAGCTCCTTAAGAATGAGACTTTTGAACTTACAAGGTGAACATGCGAAAATATCTATATGTTCAAAAGTCTCATTGTAGGCATCAACCATTCTGCGAACAGGCGAACGCAAACCAGAATTGGACTTGCAAGGGCCCACTGAAAATAATTTACCAGCGCGCACCTTTCGCTTATGGACTGTCCTAGGAACCACATAACTTAACATGTTAGATAAATCTATGCAGTCAAATTTATTTCTAACAATATTATATAAATTCATAGCCTCTAAGTATTGTCGTCTATTTTCAAGCGTAGGTAGCTTGTACTTGGTAAGCAAATTTTTATAAGGTAAATAATATCCGTTACATCTATAATGCATGGCACGCAGGAATTTGTACTGAACACGCTCAATAATTTCATTGTACTTCCTGTAATATGGACTCCAGACGGACACGGCATACTCCAACTGAGAGCGCACTAGGGACTTATACAAGTAGATATAAGAAGACGCCTTCTTAAAATCTCTTGTAGAACGCATTACAAATCCGTAAAGTTGATATGCTTTGTTGACAATTTTCCCTATGTGTAGGTCTAGGCAAAGCTTGGAATCAAGGACAACGCCGAGATCACGAATAGAGTCCACTTTAAGCAGAGGGGCATCGCACAGTGTATATGTGTGTTTAATTACAATTTTATTTTTAGTGAAATTTATGAAGTTACATTTAGGTAGACTTAATTGTAACTTATTTTGCTGGCAATAGGAGGATAGTCGGTCCAAGTCTTGTTGAAGAAGAAGACAATCATCCGATTGTTGAATGGCCCTGTAAACCTTGAGGTCGTCGGCATATAAAAGAAACTTTGTATTTTGAAAACATTGACTGATGTCGTTTATGTATAGAATAAATAAAAGAGGACCAAGAATTGAGCCTTGAGGGACTCCAAAGGTCACCTGTGCTATGTTTGATTGATGACCATTGATAACAACCCTCTGACTCCGATTGGTAATATAAGAAGCAAACCATCTCAGAAGATTGCCACGGATTCCGTTGAACGAAATTTTGTTGAGGAGTATTTCATGATCTACCTTGTCGAAAGCCTTACAGAAGTCAGTATAAACTGCATCCACTTGTACACGGTTGTCAACGCTATCAAACAAAAAACTTGAAAACAGTAAAAGATTAGTATTAGTCGATCGCCGTTTGACAAAGCCGTGCTGTTCCTGAATAATGATATTGTGAAGTACAGGATAAATTTCGTTATGAACTAACCTCTCAAAGAGTTTCGACAAGACAGACAGAATGGAAATTGGACGATAATGTTCAACGTTGCGTTTAGAACCACTTTTATGAACGGGTATAATATACGCGTGCTTCCATTGAGTAGGTAGAACTCCCTCAGAAATGCATTTATTATAAATAATAAATAGAGGCTTACAGACAGTAGTTGCAGTATTCTTAAGGAAGTAAGGCGTAAGTCCGTCAGGTTCGGGGCCTTTCGCTAGGTCAAGAGATTTAAGCTCCTTCAATATTTTAGCTTCACTAAAAGAAACGTCACAAATTGAGACATCGTGTAGTGCATTATGATCATGCGGAGGTTGCCATTGTGACAGTAAAGGGGACGCAGGTTCATATACCGAATTGAAAAAGTCAGAAAACATGTTGCAGGCCATACTTGGATCATTTGTTTCAGCATTTTTGTATTGAAGCTTAGCTGGTATTCCAGGTTTGTCTTTCCGATTAGAAACGTATGTCCAGAAATGCTTTATGTTTTTAGTCAGATTATCCTCTACAGACCCAATGTACGAGATGAAGCACTTATGACATAAATTCTTAAATTGTTTTCTATAATTGGCAAATGATTCGTAATCAGAAATACTTCGATACTTCTTCCACTTGACCCATGCCTTTTGCTTCTTCTTAGAAATGGTTATAATAGCTCGAGAGAACCATATCGGATAGCTAACTGGCAAAGGACGGGCAATGGGGGTGTCTTGTTTAATGATAACGTCCAACTCATTGTAGAACTTAACCACCGCTTCTTCAGAATCTAAGGGGCAAAGCAGTTCAGACCAGTTTAATTGCTGTATGTTATGATTAATGTTATCAAAGTTGGCTTTATGAAAATTATATTTGAGAAGAGGAGTCTTTGTCATTGGGGTAATTTTGACGTTTAAGCAGGTACCTCAAATCAGTGCAGGATGGTACGAGTCAACAGGTAGCAACGTAGTTAAGGTAGGGGAAACATTGCAGGGATTGTTGGAAATGATGAGGTCAAGTATTTTACCTTTATCATTAGCCACGCTATTAAATTGAAAGGCACCAAGAAGTGACATTAGATTGTTCAGATATGCACAGTCCGAAGGGGCTCCAGGATGTACTGTAGCAATTTTTGAAGTATGTGTTAGAGAGGATGCTATCCAGTTAGCTTCAGGCAGATTATAGTCACCAACAATATAGAAATTATCGACACTAGGATGGCCTAAAACTTCATGTAGCAATTCAAAGTGTTTGCTGTATACTGAGGAGGATGTCTTAGGTGGTATGTACGCGGCACTCACAATGTGTCGTTTGGTGTTAACAGTGCTAGGCAACTCAACCATTATGTGCTCAATATGATTGTGTGAGAGATCACTATGCTGAGTCAGTGAGAGACCTAACTCCGAAGGTTTTAAAGTGCGTAAAATCGCAATCAATACACCTCCACCGTCCTGTTTATTAGTGGCAGTACGATCGCGATCGCATCGGTGCACACTATAACGCTGGTCTATGAATTCACTGTCGTAAATTTCAGGTATAAGCCAAGTTTCAGTTAATATTATAACTTCATATGTATTCATAAGTATATTCGTGAGTAACTGGTGTAATTTGGTGCGAATGCCCCTGCAATTCTGGTAGTATATGGTGATATTATTAATAGACATTGATAATATTAAAATCTAAATGTATATTTATTATGAGAGTGTGTTCAGGTAACAAGTTTATGGTAAATATTACAAACAGAATAGATGAGATTAAATTAATAAGATTTGAAGTTAGACGACCGCTCAGGTAACAACGCATTGAGAAATAGACAGCAACATATCTATCAGCCGAAACAAATTTGCAATTTATTAAGCTCGAAGCCATGAAAGTAAACAAAACTGACGGTTTATGTAAAACACAATAATCAATAATAAGAATTACAAACAATAGACAAACATTACAATTAATCTTTTTAAATATATAAGGATAATTTATCTGACAAAAAACAAGAAATACAATCCAGTAGTTGTCAAAAATTTGTGAAAAGACATAATCGCAAAAAATACTAAATAATATTGGACTTATTAAGAGCACTTTTATCATCATTTTTAATTCTTGCAACATCAGCTTCTGATCTAACAGCGAACGCGGCATCGCCGTCCTTTTTACGAACGAGGATAGTGCAATTTTTAATCCAGACATAGTTAAACTGATGAAGTTTTGCTGCTTCCTTACATTTGCGAAATAAAATCTTATTCTTTAAAGTTAAGTGTTCATTTATGTAAATATTTGTTGACGACCCGGGTATTCCTACTTGATCAGTTTTCAATGACTTAGCCAGCCGATAAGCACTAAGAACATTATCGCGTAATATGCGCGTGGAGAACTTTACAACTATGTTCTTTGGCCTGTTTGTTTGTTGGTGGGCGTGCGGCACTCTGTGGATGGAAATGACGTCCTTTTGAGGTATGGGAAAGTTAATGGCTTCTCCAATTGAACCCAGCAGTTGCAACAGATTCTCACCACGCTTATCAGGTATGTTGCAAATCTCAAGATTGCACTGCCTCGCCTGTTGCTCAAGAGCCCCCATTCTGGATTCCAAATAGGTCGTCGAAGTGGCTGATTGTTCTGTCTTTAGACGTGACATGCTTTCGACACACTTTTTGAGGTCAATTTGTTCATCTGCGTGAAACTGGAGCGAGTGTTTGACACACAACATCTCATCGCTCAACCCCTTCACTTCCTTTCTGAGTTCTGCTTGAGCAGCGCGAACAGTGCCCAGCTCCTGCTTCATATCCGACAAACTGCTTTTGAGACTTTCGTGACAACTCAGCATGCTCGACTCCAACTCACCTCGCCATTCTTGCAAAGTGTTTTTAATGTCCTCCTTGAACAAAGCCATAGTACGGTCGATGTCAATTACTCGTAATATTTTACAATCTTACGGCGTTTGCCATTTTCTGGTAACATTTAAACCCCAAATAGAAAACACTGATCATTTACTTTAACTGCTCCTATGTAGTGTTCAACACATCGTTATTGGTATCTACCCACGCACGCACACACGTTTTATCCAAATAAGTAATATTTTATTGGTTTGGGACGGCGCGGGAGAAGAATATCTGGAAGGACTTGGGGGAGGACTTTGCCAGCAATAGGACAGTATTGGCTAGGGAAAAAAGTATATCTTTCTGCATTTGCTTTGACTGTATTTTATTCTATTGTATATACTATATTTTTTTTTAATAATATTCCACAACTTTCACACAACGCCATCTAGTCCCAAACTAAGCAGAGCTTGTGGTATAAGTACTAGACAACTGATAAACATACTTATATATTTCTAAATACATACACATTATAGATAAATTACACTCAGACACAGAACAAACGATCGTGCTCATCACACTAACATTTGTCCTGGGTGGGAATCGAACTCACGACCTCTGGCGTAGCAGTCAGAGCCGCTGACCACTAGACCAACAGGCCAGTCGATATTACTGTAAAGTTTTATCGAAATCAGCTAAGGAATGGAATTTCTTGCGGGAGTCTGTATTTCCTAATAGCTACAACCCAAGAGTCTTTAAGTCAAGAGTGAATAGGTTAGTTCTACGTTAGCGTATTCCATTGTCATAGTGGTCAATCGCAATTCTATCAATAATACAAAAATTGGGTAATTTATGTGTGAAAGAGTAACAAAAATCCATATCTACATCCACACAAAAAAAGTACTGATACTAATAACCATTGAATAACTCAAAGATTTCTAGTATTCTAGATTCCCAGAATATATAAGAACGCCAAAGATATCCATGCAAAAATCACGATTGAAATACCAATACTCTTTGAGCATCGTTTAAAAAAATAAACGTATTATTTCTTTAAACGAGAAAAACAAAATCGGATTATCACGTTCCAATATTAATAGTGTTCACTTATACCAAGATGGCCGCCGTACCCGAGTCAGCTGACTAATTAATGGAAAGGAAACAGAACGGGCGGGAATTAAAGAGAATTACCAGAGGAAATAAGTGGAAGAAATGGACCGCGAACAATCTATTTAATTTTAATGAAGCCATGTTTTATTTACACTGGTTCAACTTTAAATGTTTCGTAGTAAACCAGGGCCTCAAGTCTGTTATTACTATAGTGTCAGAATGGTCTACCATTGATTTCATAATTGTTGATTTTGACAAGTTTGGTAATCTACTAATATAACGGCGTCATTATGACTTTCCAATGGTCAACCACTGACACTCCATTGAAAGAAGTGGCATCGAATGGTAATCTCGTACCTACATATTGACAATATGAATGTCTGACGTACGCGGTAATCTGCTAAAATTTTGACAGTTCCTTTGATCAGTGACCTACCATTAGAACGTCATTGTGTAGTCATTGCTTTTAATGAGCTCGATATCTCGATATTGTCATTCTACCACAACTCTATTACGAGACCATTGACCGATCAATGATCGATCATTAAGAAATAGCAGATTACGAATTTATAAAAATAGCAGACTTGGGCCCCTGGTGTGTTGCGGGATATTTTTTTTTATTTGGAGCTCGTTTGATTGCAAATAGGCTTGCTCCCTAATTCATACTAACTGCAATATTAAACTTTGTTTAATTGGTTATAGAATTGTGTAACTATAAATCGGGCACAAGTACAGACAGACAACTTAGCTTGTACTGAAAATTTTCAGATGGCAAGAGATAAACGATATTTATTTTCTAAACTTGCTTCTGAAAGCAGAAAATTATTCCAAGCGAACATACTCTCGGGATCAAAAGTACTTTACAAGCTTCTATTTGGTTTCACCTGTCCGGTGTCCCGATGTTTCAAGTACCTATGTCTGTAATAAAATCTTGCAAATTAAATTTGGTCCACTTCCCGGTTACCGATTAAGCTGAAATTTTGCATGCATGTGTAAATCAGATGACAATGCAAAATTATTATGAAATGGAGCTGATCTGATGATGGAACCGGAGGGTAGTCATAGGAACTCAGATAACCCTATTATGTTTGAGCTTTTTGGAATGGTCTTGATGAGTATTAATTCCATAGCTATATACCACGATTTTCATCCATTGTGTGAAGAGTGATATGTGATATATGAAAGAAAAGGAAGTTAGTGATAGCATGACAAGTGACAGGGCAGAATGGAAGAAAAAAACGTGTTGCGCCGACCCCAAATAACACGGGACAAGGGCAGGGAGATGATGATGATACCACGATTTTCATCAAAAACTTGTTTTGTACTATTTCATGAGATGGTCTACCCGTGTGTTAAAGATACAAATTCCTTTAACGCTTCCTGCGTAAAGGCATAGGAAACATACACTCTCACATAGTTTTACCTTTATAATACATTGACTTTGACGATTTTTTTGTCAATTCAAACTAGACGAGGCCTGTGTTTCCTAGCTAGACAGCTAAGAGAAACACCGAAACAAACTCTTTTAAAGTCCATACGGCAAACATGTAATGGTGGAATTATAATTACGAGGACCATATTTATGTAGATTAGTGTCTAAGAGAGAGCAGTGGTGGCCGAGTGATAATGGCCCCGACTTACGAGTTGTAGGTCGCGGGTTCAAACCCAGCCAAGCGCATTACTTTGTGTAATTTATTTCATCACCACTGCTCTCAAAACGGTGAAGGAAAACATCGTGAGGAAACCGGCATGTCCTAGAACCAAAAATTTGAAGACATGTGACATTCACCAATCCGCACTGGGCCCGCGTGGTGGATTACGGCCCATTCCCTCTCCTAGAGAGGAGGCCTAAGTCCCAGCAGTGGGAACATTAAAAGGCTGATTATGCTATTATTATGCTAGTGTCTAAGATGGTCTTTGAAGAAAAGAACCACACAAAGTAGACCTGTCCATCAGCATTGGTCAATATTCATGTAGCTCAGGACTAGTAAAAACTTGTTCATGTCGTACCTTAGCTAGTAACATAGCCGCCGGGATCCCGATCCCGATTTCCAGCCACCATAGGCGCTAGCTTGCGGACGGCCAGCAATGGGTAGCTCGCCGCCCGACCGTCCGGTAACCGTCCGGACCGAGTCCAAGTTGTCAACGGCGCGTAGTGTTCCACGCGCGCCTCAAGGAGATGTCAGCAAAACCGTAGGGGCCCAGCAAGGTCGAAGCCTACTGGGGCCATGGGTGATGCGAAAGAGAACCCCGGGGCCCTGGAACGAAGGCAAAGAAGGAACAGGAGTGGGTTTTTAGTCAATAAAAGTCTGACACTATCTCACGCTCCGCCTGGTGAAGCGTCAATGCCTTTTCTTAAGGTATATGGATTTTTAGAGAATAAATAATATAAATTAGTTATCTTTCCCGCATTCTCTAAGTTGATTGAGTCTCTGTTGACGATTTCCTTCGCCAATATCTACGACCGCAACGCCCACTGGTGACGTATCGAATGCTTTCCTGAGACGCTCGCTAAAGACCGCTAGATGGCGTCTAACCCGCTGACAAAACAGTGTGTCCGCTACGCAAATCGACATTGCGTCGAATAAAAACCGCTCCGCTGTCAAAATCCCATATCTGTTGAAAACCTGAGAATTCTCCTGTAATAAGTGTATCTGCTACTGTGAGACATTAAGACCATAAAGTGCAGTGTTGGTTTCACGAGTTCTGACCAGCCCACCGGTGGATGAATGAAGATTTAGCTCGCCGGCCGGCAGCCACACACACACCGACCACACATCCGTGAATGAAGCGCTTTCCTGACGATAAGTGGGTCACTGGATTAGCAAGGTACGTGGGCTTTAAGTTGCTATCGTCGTTGTAGGGGTCGGTGCAGCAGGGAATCGTCAACAGGGATTTAATTTTGTGTAATATAACCATAATTTCACCGCCATATTGGTAGTCTTAAAACACCATCCTTATTCAGGTTGAGGCTATTTACACGCCTCACCATAATTTTTTGGTCCTTTCGAGCCTGGATAGATAACCAGGTAACCGCTCCCTAGTTAGATTTTTACGTAATATTTGGTGAAAATCATAATAGGTATATATAGGTTATAGATATTTACGTAAACCTTTGGTAAATTATTCTTGCCTATAAACCGCTCTCCGCTTTATCATAAACATAATTGACAATAGATTCTACGTAGGTTTTGGTAAATCTGTCAATATTGTTTCATAGAATTTAATGAGTTATGTATTTCACTTTGATAACATATAATAGGAGGTAGTTTCACATCATTTCGGCTTTGTGTGTATTAGTGATTTTTATTCAGATACCGCCATAGAGCGGGAGGATACTTTACGATTGCTAACCGCCTGATAAGTTTACCCGCGCATATTTTTAGATATTGCTCTTGATATTAACTTAACAAAATGACTGAGAAACAATTAAAGCCGGAAGATTTACTGACTATCCTTCATGAGAAGAAAGGATTGTTATTCAAACGCCTTAATCGATTATATGAATTATCGAAAAATATTTCGTCGTTCGATACGAGAAATAGTGAAAGTTTTATGACTGAATCGGAAACTATTGACGACATTCGTGACAAATTTGAATCTTATGTCGATCAAATTAACCACATAAACATTAATTTGAAACCTGGTTCGAGTCCCGACTATGCTTGTTTAGAATCCTTTGAAGATTTGTTTATTCGCATTAAGCGTATTAGGAACAAAATCGACAGTAGTCAATCTCAGTTATCACAATGTAGTAATTCGAAAACGCCTTTTGAACCACTAAAAATAAAGCTGCCTCCGATTGCATTGCCATCTTTCGACGGGAAACCTGAGAATTGGCCTGTTTTCTATGAGTCGTTCAAGTCGAATATTCATGACAATGATCAGCTGACTGACTCGCAGCGTGTGCAGTATTTAGTAGGTAGACTTACACATAACGCGTTAAAGATTACAGCCGGTATTGTGCCTACGGCTGATACCTATCATTTTCTATGGGACAGCTTAGTTAATAAATACCAGGATAAACGTACATTAGGTATACACTATTTAAATAATATATTAGATTTAAAAAGTTGTTTGTGTAACGCAAATAGTCTCGATTCTTTCATTGAAACATTTAGTGCAAGTATTTCTGCCTTGAAACAACTCGGTATTCCGGATCTTGCGGATTTTATTCTCTTGCATTGCGCTATGAGAAAAATAGATTCACAGACTGGTCAATCGTTTGAACTTTCCGTTCGCGATGTTGAAATACCTACAACTAAATTGTTAATTAGCTTTGTTCAAGATCAGGCTAAGATATTAGCACGCTCGAATTTATCTCATTCGAACGCGAAAAATAATTATAATAAACCTCATAGTCCCGCATCTCGCGAGCCTCGCACGCAAACGAAAGCGTTTGTTGTGAATGTATCGCCTAATTCTACAGCTCCTCCCGCTCCGCCCCGCTTCGTCTGCGCGTATTGTAAAGATAACGCTCATGTTCATTTGTATAAGTGCGCTGAGTTTCAATCCGCGTTGACTCCTAGAACTAGGTTTGAGTTTATTAAATCCGTACATGGTTGCGCAAATTGTCTGAGCACTTCGCACGGTTTGAGTAATTGCAAGTCGACCTCAGTCTGTAACGTATGTAAAAAACGCCATCATACTTTATTACATTTTGAGAAAAATAATAAACAATCGCATGTAGCTGATGTTAAACCGACGAATTGCAATGTGGCCGTCGCGTCCAGCCTGGCTGTGCCGCTGGCCACTGCGCCCCCCGCGTTCCCCCCGCCCCACGCGGCGTCTTGTGGTTCGGGTGACGTTGCTCAAACATGTCCGACCCATAACACGGCCGTATTATTGGCTGCAGATACGAGGGCTAAGTCGGCAGTCTTGTTGTCGACCGCTCAGGTTTATGCGCGCGCTAACAATAATAGTTCGGGCCATAAAACAATAGTTAGGTGCTTAATTGACAATGGTTCGCAAAATAATTTAATAACTACAGATTGTTGTAGAAAACTCAACTTAGTAATAATTCCTTTGAATAATTCTTTTGTCAAAGGAGTTGGTTCTGTGTCGCGGCCGATAATAGGTTATGTGAATCTAGATATCGAGTCTCGCGTATACCCGCATCAAAAATATACTATTTACGCGTTAGTAGTTGAATGTATTACGGATCAGCTACCTTCGCACCATATTAAGTGGGATTGTTATGTGGACTTCCACTCGCTTCCGCTCGCTGATTTAAGCTGGAATATTCCAGGAGATATTGACATAGTGTTAGGCGCTCAACTGTTTCCGTATATTTATTTGGGGAATAGGGTAGACTTAGGTTCAAATGCGCCACCCGCATTATTGACCACATTCGGGTATGTCCTTATGGGTGATTTTCCGCATAGTAAAGATAATTTGAATTCACCTAGCTCTTCTTTCACAGCATTAGCCCTTAATGATTTATTACAAAAGTTCTGGGAATTGGAAGAAGTTGAAAATAAACGTTTTTTATCTCCTGAGGAAACCGAATGTGAGAATATTTTTTCCTCGACCGTGTCACGTGACGATGCGGGACGTTATACTGTCGCGTTACCCTTTAGTAAGGATCCCAGCGAGTTGGGTAACTCCCGTACCGCCGCGTACCGTCGACTGGTTGCGCTGGAGAGAAAACTCCGCCAATCGCCGACGTTGCGGGAAAATTATAACGCAGTGATCCAAGAGTACATAGATAATGGATACTTAAGTCCAGTCGACGAATCCGCCATTTCTAATGACGGATACTACATCCCTCATCACGCTGTCGTTCGGCCAGACAAGCCGATGCCGCGCGTTGTATTGGATGCGAGTGCCAGGACTCACACCGGTTTATCTTTAAATGATGTACTCCATATTGGTCCAAATTTACAAACAGATTTGTTTCTTCTTTTAATCAATTTTAGATTACTTCCTATCGCTATAAATTCTGATATAAAGCAGATGTATTTACGAATTTGCGTACCTGTTGAGCAGCGTAAATACCTACGCATTTTGTTTCGATTCAGTGAGAATGATCCTGTGTTGACATTCGCTTTTAACCGCTTACCTTTTGGACTGAAGTCGAGTCCTTACATAGCTATGCGCACTGTGCGACAGCTGGCCTCGGACAGTCCGCATTATCCCGAAGCTGCTAAAGTAGCAGAGACCAGCTTGTATATGGACGATCTGGTCTATTCGGTGAATAACGAAGAGAACGCTATACAGCTATCGCATGATCTCATAAAAATGTTTAAGTCGGGCGATTTTGACCTTGTAAAATGGTGTAGCAATTCGCCCGCGCTTTTAAACAGCCTGCCTGATTCACATCGTAAGTCACTCGAGTTTCACGAGGGCAATGATGTGTCCAGGGTTCTAGGTCTTTCATGGGAACTTTCTCAGGATAAGTTCTTCTTCACGTCCGCTCAAGTAGCCGAGAAATGTACTAAGAGAAATATACTCTCGATGGTTGCCCGCTTATTTGATGTTCTCGGTCTAGTCGCTCCCGTGATCTTTTACGCCAAGTTGCTCATCAAAGAGTTATGGCTGAGCAATATCGGTTGGGATGATGTCGCTCCTGATGAAATCGTCAAACGTTTTTCGCTTCTCATGCAGGAGTTTTCCTTGTTGGATTCCTTGCGGATACCACGTCATGTGGGTGTTACCGATGATTGTTGTGTTCGTATAGTCGCATTCGCCGATGCCAGTATGGGTGGGTACGGTTGTGTCATTTACATACACTCTACTAGCCCGTCCGGTGTCGTAGTTCGCTTGCTTTGTGCGAAGTCAAAGGTTTCACCTACCAAAGTCACAACTCTTGCACGTCTGGAGCTGTGCGCAGCCGTGCTCATGTCAAAGTTGGTGAAGACTGTTCGCGATACTTACGCTTCACGTGTTCCTATTGCAGGGATTTACGCATTTTCAGACTCCACGATAGCCTTATCGTGGATTCATTCCTCTCCGCATCGCTGGTCAGTCTTCGTCAGCAATAGAGTAGCTCAATGTCAGGAGAACCTGGGCTCTCAACATTTCTACCATGTAGCAGGTGTTGAGAATCCAAGCGACTGCCTATCTCGTGGTTTACTGCCTTCGCAGTTGGTGTCACATGATCTTTGGTGGAGCGGCCCTTCTTGGCTTCGTTGTGCTCCTGAAGATTGGCCTGTCAAACCGTTCTGTCCCGCTGACTGTGGGGAACTCCCCGAGCATAAGGCAAATGTCTTAACTGTGACCACGCAAGTAGAACTTCCCCTTTTTTGTCAACTTGCGCAGCGCACCTCATCATGGGATAAGCTGTTGCGCATCGTATCTTATGTACTTAAATTCGCTAGACCGAAGGTTCATTGTGAACCCCGGTCGCCGCAGGGATTGTCAGCGGCGGAACGAGTTATGATTCGTGCTGTGCAATCTGTTCATTTCGCAGATGACATTAAGCTCATTAAATTTGGTAAATTGTTACCAAAGAAACTTCGCAGTTTATCTGTCTTTTTAGATGAAGAGGGTATACTACGCATTGGGGGAAGACTTTCAAAGTCATACCTTCCCTTTGATGCTAAGCATCCTTTTTTACTTCCTAAACATGATCCTGTTGTGGATTTGATAATTCGTCATTACCATGTGATGAATTGTCACACTGGGCCAGGGCTACTTTTGTCTATTTTACGACAGCGATTTTGGATACTAGATGCCAGGACTGTCATTAGGTCCAAGTTGCGACAATGCAACACATGCTTTAGAGTTAATCCGACGCATCCCACTCCAATGATGGCGGACCTTCCTGAATACCGTGTATCGGAATCAAAGGCATTTGTCCATACTGGAGTGGATTATGCTGGTCCCATACGCATAACTCTCTCTCGTCGCAGAGGTCAACACGCTCAGAAGGCTTACATATGCTTGTTTGTGTGCTTGGTAACCAAGGCTGTCCATGTAGAGTTAGTCTCTGAACTTACTACCGACGCCTTTTTAGCCGCGTTTAAACGTTTTATCTCGCGTCGAGGGCCAGTATCCTGTCTTTATTCGGATAACGCTACCAATTTCGTTGGTGCTAAAGCTCAGCTAGATGAACTTTATAATTTCTTAATGAGGTCAAACCTCAATTCGTCTCTTTCAAATGAGTTATCAACTCGCCGCATTAAGTGGAAAATGATTCCACCTCGCTCCCCACATTTTGGCGTTATGTGGGAAGCCAATGTAAAACCATTAAAAACGCATCTTTCTAAAGGGACTGACAATGTCGCTCGCGTTGCAATGGCCTCACCATTGCAACGCACAAGGTTCGGTCATTTTAAACGCTCTGTCACAAAACTATATCCTATTCCAACGCAATAAAATTTCATTTTAACGATACTCGTAGTTTTTTAAGGTTTAGGATTAGTATTCTAAATGATTTTTATTTTCCGCATTTAGTCATAAAGCTTAGACTTTCCGATCATGATCTAGGTTAGTAAATCTTTACAATTTTAACCTTTCCCTTTGAAAGCACTTGCGTCCTTCCAAGGGGGGGAGCATGGTGAAGCGTCAATGCCTTTTCTTAAGGTATATGGATTTTTAGAGAATAAATAATATAAATTAGTTATCTTTCCCGCATTCTCTAAGTTGATTGAGTCTCTGTTGACGATTTCCTTCGCCAATATCTACGACCGCAACGCCCACTGGTGACGTATCGAATGCTTTCCTGAGACGCTCGCTAAAGACCGCTAGATGGCGTCTAACCCGCTGACAAAACAGTGTGTCCGCTACGCAAATCGACATTGCGTCGAATAAAAACCGCTCCGCTGTCAAAATCCCATATCTGTTGAAAACCTGAGAATTCTCCTGTAATAAGTGTATCTGCTACTGTGAGACATTAAGACCATAAAGTGCAGTGTTGGTTTCACGAGTTCTGACCAGCCCACCGGTGGATGAATGAAGATTTAGCTCGCCGGCCGGCAGCCACACACACACCGACCACACATCCGTGAATGAAGCGCTTTCCTGACGATAAGTGGGTCACTGGATTAGCAAGGTACGTGGGCTTTAAGTTGCTATCGTCGTTGTAGGGGTCGGTGCAGCAGGGAATCGTCAACAGGGATTTAATTTTGTGTAATATAACCATAATTTCACCGCCATATTGGTAGTCTTAAAACACCATCCTTATTCAGGTTGAGGCTATTTACACGCCTCACCACCGCCCAAGAGCGGGGGATGTCATTAGATGATTTTCCCACCGAAAAAAAGGAAAGGTATTAACATACCTCTAATTTAATTATTAAACCAGATGATAAGTACTCGTACGTGCCTAGTTTAGTAAATAAACTCCATCCCTCCTCGATACATGACTATACTCCAAGATAAAATATTTTCAATACACTTACTCGAAAACCCGCTCTTATCCCACCGCTTTTAGGCCCGCAATAGACTGTTTTCCGCTCTAGTGCAGAAATAGCGCGTGCTGTCCCCCGCCACAATGTTATTACATTTATCGCATCAGGCCGGGCGCGCGTCGACCCCCACGAGTCGCCGGTCAACCCCCGTTTATTCATTTCTTCGTAAGTGTATTGAAAAAAGTCGTTTGACACACGTGCAAATTTGTCACTGCAGCCCTCGGCTCCATAACACACTCGCCTACGGCTCGTGCGAATTCCACCTCGGTCGCAATGACAAACTTTCTGCACTTGTATCAAAATTTACTATTCCGAACACACACACGATACAGGAGTAATTAGCGTGAGGCAACATTTCTTTTAATATATCTTTTAAAAATCATTCTTCACAAGAACTTAAATGCGAACCGTCAGAAACGCTAAAACCTTTGCAAGCAAAAATAAACCTGACCCAGAATTAAATATACATTTGACCTAAAATTCACAATTCTTGAAAAGCGTCGAGTCAACCACTTACTGCTACTAATAGTGTTCATTTAAATACCTAGACTTCAAAGGATGAAAGCTAGACACTGCTAAAAACGAGGAAATTAATGCTCAGCGTTTACTAAGAAATACTGTCTGTATTTCTTTTTACTGTTGACGGAGGTATGAGGATGCGTTTTCAATGACGCGGAGCTGAGCGGAATGGAGAGAAGCTGATCGTAAATTGGCCAATCATCATCATCATTATTTCAGTCGAAAGTCGTCCACTGTTGGACATAGGCCTCCCCCAAGTGTCGCTACAATTAACGGTACTATGCGTTTTGCATCCATCGGATTTCCGCAACCCTCACCAGGTCATCGATCTGCCTTGTAGGAGGCCTTCAAACGCTGCGTCTTCCAGTACGGTACGCGGTCGCCACTCTAGAACCTTTCAGTCGCAACAGCCATCTGTTCTGCGAGCACTGTCCCCAGCCCACTGCCACTTACGATTGGCGATTCTTTGGGCTATATCTATGAACGGAGTCGAGCAGAGGTACCGAGGAGGATACAAGGCGGAGGGTAGGGTGGATCTGCTAGGACAGGGCACTCCGGCTGAATTTGTGTTACCGGTGAAATGTTATCTTGAGTTTGCTGACTGTATGATTGTTTACTGAAACATAATAATAATAACGTCAGCGCCGTATCTCTACGTTGACGTCGTAAGGCTTGCGCGCCCCAATGAACCCTAGGTTTTTGTTGGCAGGTTTTTGCCGCAACATGCATAAGGCGAGGAGCCAGACTAAGAGAGATACAATCCGCAGGGCAGTTTTGTGGCGAAGTTTCGGGCATTAGCGACTGATCGACCCAATCTCCCAGGAGAATTCTTGTTCCTCATCTTCGGCTTGCCTTTATTGGGCGACCGCAGTGAATCTAAAAAAAAACCTGACATGGAACAGATCTCCCACCTCTCTCTTGCCGTTATTGGCTAGCTTGAGTGGAGATTCGCAAAAGCAAAAGTACTCGGGAAAAGGATGTATATGTATAATGCAGTAAGGTGCTGGTATGGATCTGTACATCCAGGATTGTCCTAAGCCTGATAACCTGATAGAAGTGGAGAGGTACACCAAACCTCACCACTGCTCAAACACCTCAGGAATGTTGCTCACTTGTTGCTACGCCACTTCGAGTTAGCGACCGTTTTTGGGGTCCATTTATTGAGCTCCCTGCCTTTTTATCGATCTATACTAATGACATTGTTTAGGCAGAGGTCATAGTCTTAGATTGGCCTCATACATTCGGAGGCCAGCTTTAACATAGTTCTTGGTAACCGGCACACTGTCTCCTTCCCAATATTTTTGATAAAATAATTACAATTTTGTGCACCGTAGGTTAAGACATGCAGGATGCACATCAGAAGACAAATTGCACCCGCAGCCCCCGACACAAGTGTACGAAGGAGCAAGACTCCTCCACTCACCCCAGGACGGAGGACAGCCATGAGGATTCCCACACCGAAAAACAAGGCAGGATGCACATGGGTTCCGTACCCAAAAGGTACGGGACCCTATTGCTATGACTCCGCTGTCTGCCTGTCTGTCACCAGGCTGTATGTCATGAACCAAGTTATCTTTTCATTAGTTTTTCTGTTGCCGCTATAATAACTAATACTAAAAACAGAATATTTTTTTTTTTCTTTTTAGGTTGGAAAAATCATCTAATGACAAATCGCGTTCTTGGGCGGAGCGATGATGATGGATTTAAGTGGGGCTCCCATACAACATACGTGATATTTTTTGCCATTTTTTGCTACGGGCGGAACGGAACCCTTACTGCGCGAGTCCGACTTGCACTTGTCGGTAGATTATAAACGAAAATAACGTTGAAAATAACAAAATTCACCATAAAACAAACTAAAAACTTTCAGATTTTCTACAATAATTTAAATAATTGCTTTTCTGCTTTCCTCTCCAGACCAACTTAAAACAAAGTAAACAAAAACAAGACAAGTTTCTATTTAAACATAAACGAACACTACAAAGTGTAGACTGTAGGGCTACGTTGGAAGCGGTTTTCTATGCTATCAAAATAGTAGCGGCATAAAATATAGTTTTGAAAGTAGTCTGAAATTAAAGCAAGCGTAGGAAGGGGAGTAGCGCAATTTTCTACAACGGATCCTGGGCGGCGACCACAAAAAACTAGAGGATGGAAGAGTTTGAAGGTCTTTGGATACGGCACTTAACAGCTTTGTTTTTATGCAAAGACTTGCGTTTGAACACTATCTCACTTACGGTAAGCGATGATGTGGCCAACGATGAAGCACCCTTGCCGAGAAATAACCTAATCACTCTTGATTTAAAGATCCATAGGTTGTAGCTATCAGGAAACACAGACTCCAGCAGGGAATTCCACTCCATGGCTGTACGCGCGGTGAATGTATTCCCAGAACATTTTGTACATGGGTGTCCACCACGCATAGGTGGCGCAACACCGTACGTGTAATGGTCCGATGATGGAAAGGACTTGGTGGAATTAAAGCACACTCCCCGAAATGTAAACGATAGAAAACCGACAGGCAGTTAATAGTTCTCCTTCCGACTGAATTTTGGTCACAGTGGTCAATCTCATTGAGGATAAACCCAATATCTAGAAGGTATTATAATGCCCAAGCGTGTACACAAACACAGGTATACTCCCTATTCTTTTACTCTCATAACCTGATGGAATGGCATTCTGACACGACCGGGGAGAGTCAGACGCAGGTCCAGCGCGAGTGGCTTCAGGTGTTTTCTGCGAAACGGGTGTCAAACTAGCATTTGCCAAACTCCTTGCTGCTACACCTTATTCCTTATGCGTAATTCCTTATGCAAAACTCAAACAGCACTTTTTGCTCGACCCAGGAATTGAACACATGACTCCACGCTCAGCAGACGATTATGACCATGAGACTAACGACATCCTTATGAATAAAATGGATGATCATCCGTACACGTACCAACTTTGGAAAACTTTATCGATCAATTCGTGTGGTTGTCATTCGTTTGCCACGATCTACCAGGAAACATATTTGGCACGTGTAAAGAAAGTAGCACGTTTTTGTGTTACTTTATGCTTATCAGTTTTTATTTTAATACATTTTGTCCAGTAGGCAGTAGGCACATTGCTCGCAGAACAAATGGATGGGACCGAAAGGTTCTGGAGTGGCGACAACGCACCGGAAAACGCAGCGTTGGAAGCCTTCCCACAAAGTGGACCGATGATCTGGTGAGGGTTGGGAGAAACCTATGGATGCGAGAAGTACAAGTCTGTTGATTGTGGCGACACTTGTGGGAGGCTTAAGTCCAATAATGGACGTCTTTCGGCTGAAATAATGATGATAATTATGATTTTGTGTGGCCAATTTATTTATACTACGAGTAAGTCAATCGTATTTTCATTATTAGAGCTCGAAAACCTACATACATAAATAATTAAATTAATACAAAAATTCATAACTTATTTCTACAAAGTTAAAAAAATAAGTCTTCAATATAAATACATGTGCCCATTTTGTCTGTTTCGTTTCTGTACAATTTTTTTTCTGTCCAAATACCATATCCGAAGTAATTCTCAGCTAGCACCTCAAAGTGGCTATTACAGAGATCTCGCAGGGAAATTGCTTTCTTGCGAGCTCTTCATTTCTTGTGTAAATTTTATTTTTTAACCGTTCACGTTCCCCTGGTCCGTTTAGGTAGCTGTTTACTCTTTTAAAAGCCTTCGCTTACTAATAATGCTTTGAATATGTAAAAGTTAGTTTTTGTAGCAATTGAAGTGACGTAAATGTAAGAGCTCGGCTGGGCAGCGTTCGGGAAGCTGCGCGGTATCTTCTCGTCCAATATACCACAGTGTCTCAAGACGAAAGTCTATGACCAGTGCGTGTTGCCAGTGATGACATATGGGTCCGAAACGTGGTCGCTTACAATGGGCCTCATCAGAAGGCTTAAAGTCACCCAAAGGGCAATGGAGTCGGCTATGCTCGGAGTTTCCTTGCGTGATCGAATCAGGAATGAGGATATCCGCAGGAGAACCAAGGTTGCCGATATAGCACGAAGAATCGCCAAACTAAAGTGGCAATGGGCAGGGCACATTGCTCGCAGAACAGATGGCCGTTGGGGCCGAAAGGTTCTGGAATGGCGACCACGTACCGGAAGACGTAGCGTTGGAAGGCCTCCTACAAGGTGGACCGATGACTTGGTAACGGTTGCGGGAGTCCGATGGATGCGAGACGCACAGGACCGTTCGCTGTGGCGACGCTTGGGCTCCCCCAAGCGTCGCCACAGCGACCTTTAGGCCTCCGCCTATGTCCAGCAGTGGACGTCTTTCGGCTGAAATGATGATGATGATGATGATGAAATGTAAGAGGGTGATTATTTTTTTCTTATAATATGAAAGGGTAGGGTTATCATGTTTCGCTAGGTTTTAGGTTCAATTTTAAGATGGAGTTTCCACGCCGAGCCTTTAGGGTCAAAATTTTAGGGTTATGGAGTACACGACGTTTTTTTAAAGATATTTCTCGCTGAATGATAGACACTTTGAGTCGCAGGCTCTTTGGAGTTTGCGGGTTTGCGGACGGTGAGCAAGGAGTTCTTTCTTGACCGTCTGGCAAGACCCAGAAGTTACAGGTGTTTATTTTATGATTTAGGAAATAAAAGAAGCTTCTTTCTTCTTGTAATATGGAAGGCTAAGGTTGTCATGAGTTGCGAGGTTTTGGGATCGATTTTAAGATGGAGTATGAGTTTCTACGTTGAGCCTTTTAAAGTCAAAATGGGTCATGGAGTGCATGGCATTTTTTCAAAGATATTTCTCGGTGACGGATTGACCAGTGTCAATCCATGAGAAACACAAGGACAGGAAGGTTCTTTGGAGTCACAAGGCGATTCCCAGCCACTGTAGGCGTGGGCTTACGGACGAAGAGCAATAGCGTCCGGTAAGAACCAAGCACGGGTCAACAGCGCGTACGTGTCAATGAAATGTCAGCATGGTTGACGGGGCCAGTTAGGGCCGATGCCTGTCAGGGCTGTGGATTATTCGAAAGACGTGGCCCTCGCAAAGGGTTGCTGAAGGAACACTGTGGGTTTTAGTCAGTAAAAATTCATTCTCTCTCTACCCAGAGCGGTTCAGGCCATGGTCCGAAGCGAGGAGGAATGGCAGGCGGTCGCCTCCTTCTGCGAAGCAGTAATGCTGGCGAAGGAGGAGGCTGCACGCGTGAGGGAACGAAGGTCCTCACGCCCTAGCCGCCGTAATTCCGACCCCGACTACCGGCCACGGTAGACGCGGGCTTGCGGACGTCGAGCACTGGGTAACTCGCCGTCCGGCTGTTCGGTAATTAACCGGACCGAGCCCAGTCGTCAACAGCGCGTAGTGATCCTCGCGCTCCTCAAAGAGATGTCAGCAAACCGTAGGGGCCCAGCAGGGCCAATGCCCAGTAGCTAGGACCGCGGAGAATTTCTGAAAGGGAAACCCGTAGTCCTAGAACGCAAGGGGTAATTGAAGGATCCAGGTGTGGTTTTAGTCAGTAAAAGTCTGACACGCCCTCCCGCTCCACCCAGAGCGAGAGAAGTCATTTTGATGATTTCCCACCTCATCATCTTCCTGCCCTTGTCCCGTGTTATTTGGGGTCGGCGCAACATGTTTTTTTCTTCCATTCTGCCCTGTCACTCGTCATACTATCACTAACTTCCTTTTCTTTCATATCACTCTTCACACAATCCATCCATCTTTTCTTTGGTCTCCCTCTCCCTCTCCATCCATCCACATGTAAACTCATAACTCTTTTAGTAACATGCGTTTCATCCCTCCTCTTCACATGACCATACCAAGACAAACGATTCCCTTTCAACTTTTCAGTCACTGGCGCCACTTTCAAACTTCCCCTAATATACTCATTTCTCACTTTATCCATTCTCGTCACACCACACATCCATCTTAACATTCTCATCTCCGCTACGTGCAATCTTTTTTCATCCGTCTTTTTCACAGCCCAACATTCTGATCCATACAGTATGACAGGCCTTATCACGGACTTGTAGATTTTACCCTTCAACTTGAGGGGCATCCGTGGGTCACAAGTTGTTCCCGTGACCTGTCGCCATTTCATCCATCCTGCGTTGATCCGATGTGTTACGTCCCGGTCTACCTCACCATCCCCTTGGATGAGTGACCCGAGATACCGAAAGTCGGAGCAGATCGGTATGGGTGTTCCAGCGAGAGATAAAGGCACTGGATTGGAGAGACCGCCGAAATCGCAGAACAAGTATTCCGTTTTGGTTCTACTCAATTTCAGGCCAACACTCTCCAGTCTGTGCCACCACACCTCCAATCTGTTCTGGACCTCTAGGCCACTCTCGGCAACCAACGCAATGTCATCGGCAAACAGCATACACCAGGGAGCCTCTTCCTGAATGTCCGACGTCAGAGCATCCATTATCATCAGGAAGAGGTAAGGGCTGAGAGCCGACCCTTGATGTAAGCCGACAGCCACATTGAAGCTGCCAGTGGTGCCCACTGTAGACCGGACTTGGGTACTGCATCGACTGTACATCGCTCGGATCAACTGCACATACTTCCCAGGCACACCTTTCTCCTTAAGGGCCCACCACAGAACCTCACGAGGTACCCGGTCGTATGCCTTTTCGAGGTCAATGAATACCATGTGCAAGTTTTTATGCGCACCTCTGTATTTCTCGCACAGCTGGCGTATCGCAAAAATGGCATCCGCTGTACCCCGACCCGATTTCCCACCTATAAAAAAAAAAAAAAAAAAAAAGAGCGGGGGAAGCTATTTAATGATTTCCCACTTAAAAAAAATACCTAGATTAGTTGATCAAGAAAGAATGAAAAATATATTATTTTGCACACACTTTTATTTGATATACACCATGTGGAAACAACAAGTAAACACTTAAGATTTTAAAAAAATCTAACGTTGTGTGTCTTGCGCCTGCACCAAATAGGTCCAAGATAGCAATGCCTAGGTGAGAAGGAAAAGAAAATACCCGCTGTGACACATAAAGATATCCCCACTTAGCCAAATTTCTAAAGCTTCCTGCACCGGATTCGTGCGGAAGAAACGCCCGGGTGTCACCATTGTATGGACCGCCCGGAGGACACGGTGGAGCATACGGTAGAGGTGTGCTCCGCTTGGCTTGGTCCTCGTGGGGGCGATTGGCGGCAGCCATCTCTCGCGCTGGGTCTTGGTACAGACCATGGTCTGGAGCGAAGAGGAGTGGCAGGCGGTCGCCTCCTTCTGCGAAGCAGTAATGCTAGCAAAGGAGGCGGCCGCACGCGCGAGGCAATGGCCCTCGCGCCCCAGCCGCCGGGATTCCGATTCCGATATTAGGCGTGGGCTTGCGGACTGCGAGCAATGGATAGCTCGCCGTCCGACCGTCCGGTAACCGTCCAGACCGAGCCCAAGTCATCGACGGCGCGTAGTGTTCCACGCGCGCCTCAAGGAGATGTCAGCAACCGTAGGGGCCCAGCAGGGTCAAAGCCTACTGGGGCCATGGGTGATGCGAAAGAGATCCCCTGGGCCCTGGAACAATGGCAAAGAAGGAACAGGAGTGGGCTCCGCCCAAGAGCGGGGGATGTAATTAGATGATTTTCCCACAAAAAAAAACTTAGCCAAATTAACGTTAACTCCACCAGCTCTAAACATTCAAAAGTCTGATTGAAATAAATTAATTTACTTTGACTTTGACCACTTGGGTTCGCAGCTGGTTCAGAGACTTCCAAATAGACCACGAGGGATTTGAGTTGTAAATGGTTAGGGGATGGGGAATATCATGATTTTAGGAGAATTTTTAATCATTGCTTTGGCGACAACTTTCACGGGAGGAGGTACGAGTATTTCAACCTTTTCGCTTAAGTATAGAAAATTTGGAGAGCAGTGGTGGCCGAGTGGTAACGGCCCCGACTTGCGTGTTGTAGGTCGCGGGTTCAAACCCAGCCAGGCACATTACTTTGTGTAATTTATTTCATCACCACTGCTCTCTAAACGGTGAAGGAAAACATCGGCATGTCCTATAACCAAAAATTCGAAGACATGTGGCATTCACCAACCCGCACTGGGCCCGCGTGGTAGATTACGGCCCATTCCCTCTCCTAGAGAGGAAACCTGAGTCCCAGCAGTGGGAACATTAAAAAGCTGATTATGCTTAATAAAGAAAATTTCCATATGGGTATTTGACTCAATTTTGAGTTGTCAGAATAGGATCACTTTGTAGTCCGTCTATTCGTTATTTTTTGTTTGTAATAAATAAACTCAAAAACTACTAGACTGACTCTAAAAATTCTTCAACAGTAAAATACTAGATACTTTATCACTGAGTTACACAGGGCATATATATACACGTACATTACATATGTTATAATTTATATTCTACTTTTACGCGGGCGCAGTCATCGGCAGAAGTTAGTGTGTATTTTTTTAATAATAATAATAATATTTAATTATTTACACAACAACACACAGCAGCAAATATCAAAAAAGTCATCCAGTTGTTGCTGGTCAAATATGTATTTAAGCGATTTGCTTTTATAATGTTTTGTTTTTGTTTATTTTGCATGAATGTAAATTTCGTCCTAGTCGTGCTTACTTTACATAAATTACATAGATACACGACACAAAAACTACTCTACACAAACGTACATCAAGAACACACTTTGAGCTACTACAAATGTTTAAATTTTCGCACAAAATCACGGGTCCAGTTTCATATAAGCGAAATGTTTTTAACGAGGCATCATCTTTATCAATCATATATATATTTTCTCGTCTTACTTATAACAAATAACGCAAAATTAGTTACATCAGAACACTCAAGCCAAAAGTTGCGACTTCTTTTACATACGCCTTATCAATGGCTACCATAAATACCATAGTTAAGGATATTGATGATGTTTCAGTGGCTAAATCATATAAATGTGACCCGGAAACATGTGGGATTTTAATCGAATCTACTTCGAAGGCATTGACTGTAATCTCACAAAACATTCGCAGCATCTATAAAAATATGGATGGTTTTGTTGTTCATTTATCTAGACTTACGTTCAAACCAGACATAATCATTTTAACTGAATGCTGGTTAAACGAGCACAAACCACCACCACTCTTAGACAATTACTCGTGTTTCTTTTCTAAGAAAAGTTTAAACAAAAATGATGGCATTGTCATTTATGTAACTAATAATATAAAGTGCACTGTGGAGGAACCAGATCCCGTAGGAGGAAATTTTCTGCTGCTTAACATTGATAATGATATTAAAATTTTAGCTACGTATAGATCTCCATCCATTTATTGCATCGACAATTTTCTGAATAGTATTGACAGTATACTTCGACCTGCTACGTGCAATAATATTATTGTCATTGGAGACGTAAATATTGACATAAAGCCTAATAATAATGACAGAAATAGTCCATCATACCTAAACCTCACTTCAGAATTAGGCCTTCTTCCTGGGCACACATTGCCCACTAGACTGAACAACTGCTTGGATCACGTCATGATCAAAACAAACAATTCAGCCATAGTCACTGTCATAGAGTCTACTGTTACAGATCATGATTCTGTACTTGTTAGTTTATCTTGTAAGCGGGAATCGATAAAACAATCCAACATGATTAATAAGACAGATTTTAATGCAACCATAAAACAATTAGAATCTATGGATTTCTCTTTTGTCTCTTCTTTAGCTAATGCTGAAGAAGTCGCAACCCTTTTTACGGATAGCTTGTCTTCTGCAATTAAATCAAACACAACATCCAGAATCGTTTCTAATCGTAAGAAAGCTATAAAACCCTGGATTACGCCTGGTTTGGTACGATGTATTCGGCACCGTGATAGATTACATGCTAAGGCTACAAAAAACCCAAATAACTCAGTTCTTGAGGTTACATACAAGCGCTACAGGAATTTCTGCAACACTTTGCTGCGCAAGCTTAAAATACATTATGAAAAACATCTTTTACAAAGTGCAAAAAATGGTAAAGAGACATGGTCAGCTATAAAATCAATCACTGGTACTGTCAAGCAAAAACCTGGTGCTAATGAATTACTGACGAACAGCAATGACCCATCTGAGTCCGTCGAGGCAGTGAATAATTTCTTTGCGAATGCTGGGAAACTGCTTGCGGATAAGATTAAATGTGCTAGTGGCTCCCAAGCCACAATCCCCTCATATAATTTCATTGTACCTCGCGTCCCTAATTCTATGGTACTGCTTCCACCAGAAGAAACAGAAATTGAATCCCTTATCATGAATCTGAAAAACGACTCTGCAGTGGGCTGGGACTCTATATCAAATAAATTTCTAAAAATGGCAAAACATATCGTTGTCCCACACTTTACTACGATAGTGAAGCTGTGTATAGAACAGGGCGTTTTCCCTAGTGTTTTTAAAAGGGCTCTTATTACGCCTGTCTATAAGAGTGGGGCTCGAGACAGTGTAACAAACTATAGACCAATTTCTGTGTTGCCAGCACTGTCAAAATTACTAGAAAAGGTACTTAATAACCAACTTATAAAATTTTTAGAGCAAAACAATATATTGTCTGATTCACAATTTGGATTTAGGGTAGCTAAAAGTACGGAAGGAGCTGTCGGCTCGTTGGTAGATTATGTTACAACTTGTCTAGATAAAAAGCAAAAGTGTGTTGGAATATTTATTGATTTAGCCAAGGCTTTTGACACTGTTTCGATTTCTGCTCTTGTTGACAAGCTGGAAAGGTGTGGAATTAGAGGAACGGTACTCAAAATCTACAAGGATTTCCTTACAGGTCGTTTGCAAAAGGTTAAGGTGGGCAGTGCAATTAGTTCAGATGCCAAAGTCACCTACGGAGTGCCGCAAGGCAGCATTCTTGGCCCCAGTCTTTTCCTTATCTATATAAACGACCTATGTCAAATGACACTGAATTATAGAAAAATATTTACCTACGCTGATGACACAGCGCTGGTTTTTCAGGGACAGACTTGGGATGAAGTCCAACGTAATGCTGAAATAGGGCTCCATAAAGTCAACTTGTGGCTGCGGCACAACCTGTTGACTCTTAACCTGTCAAAAACATCTTGTGTACAGTTCACAAATGCTCGCATAAAACAGCCAAATGTGGCTGTTCGAATTCACACATGTACACAACCACCTTTCACTCAACAGTGTTCATGCGCAGCGGTGAATAATACTAAAACAATTCGATACCTTGGGGTTCTCATAGATGAGAGGATCACGTGGCAACCACACATAGACATGGTTTCGTCAAGAGTCAGGAAACTCACATGGGTTTTTAAAAATCTCAGGCGCGTAGCTGACAGCGATCTTCTCCGTACTGTTTATTGTGCACTGGCCCAATCAGTTATAGATTACTGTATAGGAGTTTGGGGAGGTGCATGCAAAACATATCTCTTACACCTCGAAAGAGCACAACGGTCACTTCTGAAAACTATGCTATACAAGCCATACAGATTCCCCACGAAGTCTTTGTATGAGATATGCCGGGTGTTTACTGTAAGACAACTTTTTGTTTTTCATTTAGTAACAAAACAGCACGTACGCACCCCGTATGATCGTAATAAGCTTCGAAACAAACGTACAATCCCAAATGTATTGGAATCGGTCAAATGTCGTACGGCTTTTGCAAGAAGACAAAACGCATTTCTTTCTGTACATATTTACAATAAAATGAATAGGATCCTCAATCTTTACCCGTTATCACTACGCGATTGTAAATTAAAAGTAAAAAACTGGCTCCTTTCTCTTGATTACGATAGTGTAGAGAAAATAATTTGTAATTAAATAAATATAAATTTTTCACGTAATCATTTTTACAAATAGGGCAATTATATTTGTGGACGTACATATACTCATTCATAAACACGCACACATACACAACACTACACAATTACACATACAGCACGTTTTAGTTGATTTAAACGGTTAATTTTAATTATTTCAATTTTAATTATATTATTATTATTTTAATTATTTTAATCATCTTATTTTAATTATTAAATTTTTCAAATACTTTTTAAAACAAATTACCTTTTTAAAATTGTTTACAATAAATTTGGGAGGGCGCTGACTCCTGACATACAGGTCCGCCTAGTTCGGGAGTCAGAGGCTTCATAAATTATACCATCATTATTATGCCAATAAATAATTATTATTATTATTATTATTATTATTATTATTATTATAATGACAATGGAATTGGTCGAAAGTAAACCTTATTTTTTTTTGCAATAGGTACACTAAAAAGTACCCGTTAATTACGGGATGTGATCCCAAAAAGATACAGCCTCCCATCTAAAACGAGCGTCACATACACTATTCGTTCTGTACATCCATCACCTCTTTGACTATAGCATATATTCTATAGGTCATAGAGTAGCGTGTTGACAGAATGCTACCTGTGATAAAATGTTTTTCATTAGTACAGGTACCAACGAAACTCCTTTTCTGTATTTACCACTTATTGTTTAGCAAAACTGTTTTATTAATCGAACCTTCTATATGTGTATTTTTCCGAAATAAACTGTAGTTATTATTATTTATTTTTTAATATGTGGTTTCTTGCGACTCAACCTATGACGTTATCATCTGCTTAGCCGGACTTGCCCGTGGCAATCTTCATACAATTAAAGCCCCTAACCAGAACTCATTAAAAACCTAAAACTAAGTGACTACACGCTAAGAGCACCCCATGTGGGGTATACACCTCGACTTAGGTCGTAACTGGGAAGAGAACAGCCAGAGATGGTTGGTGCCTATGTTAACCTGAGAGGACCCGTTTACAGCCACTTTTGTTGTCAAGAAGTCAATCTGTCAGAAAAATGATCCTAATTGTACATTACAAAACGTAGATCTCTATGGAAAAGAATGTGCAATAAACTCCTTGGTTACTCTTTTTAAATACTGTTATGCATTACAAATGTCTCGGCTACATGTTTCTTATCGTTACTATTATGTGCACCAGGTTCAGGAGTTATTTGATGATTTCCCACTTCAAAATATAAATGCAATACGTAATGCCACAAGTCTACGTTACAAGGCTATCACGCTCATGTTGGTAATCACTCCATTGGCTATTTATTCCGTGTCCCAGATCCTATTCCTAACTGTCGGAACTAACGTAGCGTGGAAATGTGGCTGTCAGTTTGTTTCAGCGTTGTTTCGTTAAAACAGTGTGCTATGGAGTATAAGATTTGTTTTGTTGGTGATATTAGGTGTTAGCTTTGGCACAGTTTTGTTGGCAGAGTATGATGACATTCAATTACGAAATAAGCCATTATTAATTTCATACTAGAATTTCATTTGCAGATCAAAATATACGCACAAAACAGTATATTTTTTTTACCGTTCGTTGTCGTAACGCGTTGGGGCAGGTCTATGTCCATCCGTGGACTTCTTTCGGCTAAAATGATGATGATTAGTTATTTTGAGGTTTTAAACTATAATAATATCCTCTTCCCCCTCGGATATTAAGCAGTGTGGACGTGTAGTTAGCGCAAAATTATTAATTAAATAAACGTATTTTAAATGGAAAATAAAGTGAAAACAATTCAGTGGAAGTACTAGGAGCGCAGAATCAGGCGGCGGTGAACGTACGGTGCGGGTACTTGCACATACACGGAAATCACAACCAATACGCGAGCACGCATCGGCAGCAGTGAAGAGTGAGTGTTCTCTGTCCTTATCACCTGTCAAGCCATTCTCACCTGTCAACTCCATCTGACAGTATCAACGTCAATGTCATCTGTCAGTGTCGTCTGTCAGTGTCATCTGTCAGTGTCATCTGTCATTGTCATCAGTCATTGTCATCAGTCAGTGTCATCTGTCATTGTCATCCGTCAGTGTCATCTGTCATTGTCTACCGTTATTTGTCATCAGCTGGTAGCGTTCCAGGAACCTACTAAGTAAGGAACTAGAGCATCGTCCACTTCCGTTTCGCGCAGGTGATTTTACACTCCAGAGGCTGTAGGTGATAACTCCTTAGTAAATTTAAGTGTTTCTGAACTAAACCAGCCATGTCAGTTCAGCGCAGTCCACCACTAAAAGACAAAGAAAATATAAAGGAGCGAGCTGGTGTGTTACAACATGGATCTGAACAGGATCTGGAAGAAGATACAGATGAGTATGAAAATGTGTCCCATAGGACTAATAAAAGACGAGCTATGAGAACGCCTCCTCAAATTAAAACTGCGAATGCTACTAGTATGGGGGATGTTATGCAAGAAATGCGTACACTATTCAGCTCTCTGGCAGCTGAACAGGATTTACGCTTCCGGGAGTTGCAAACGACCTTAGAGAAGCAGAGCGAAGAGATTAAGGAAAGTATCAGTTTCTTGTCTGAGAAGTACGACGTGGCACTGAACCAAATTGAATCGCTACAAAACGAGAAGAAGGAGGACAGGAAACGGATTATTGCGCTGGAAGAAAGAGTTGATTATTTGGAAAGGAAAACCTGTTCAGCAACAATTGAAATTAGAAATGTACCAAAACTGATCTCAGATCAGAAAAAGTTTGAAGGGAAAGAGGACCTAAGCAATTTTATGTCTGAGCTGGGCAAGATAGTTGATGCTGAGATCAAGGATACTGACATCAAAGATATCTACAGAATAAAGCCACATGAAAAATCGAATAGCACAGGTACTATCATTGCCGAGTTTGCTACAGCACTTAGGAAAGAAAAGGTTCTAACAGCTACAAAAAAATTCAACAAAGACAAAGAATTAAGTGATAAGCTACATTCTGGGCATTTTCACTTGAAAGGAGAAAAGAAGCCCATCTATGTGTCCGAGAGTGTCACTAAAAAGACTGCCAAATTATTTTCTCAAGTCCGTGAATTTGCCAAAAAAAAATGGCTGGACATGCTGGATTTTTCGTGGAGCAGTTTTTCTACGTCTCGATAATAATGAACGCGTTCAGATTAAATCAGAGCGTGATCTTGCTAGTATTCAAATTAAACCATAACTTTCAGTATTTTTTCCTTTTTATAATTTTGATTTGTATAATTCTAATTATTTTATTAGCTTTAAACGATAATTGTCTCTTAAATGTACACTCACCCACAAAACAGAAGAAAAAACACATATTCCCATCAACCACTTTAGACCTAACTACTACAATAAACACACGCTTAAAATAAATATCCATACAAACTTAAACTCATATAAGACAAACACAAACATCATACCAACACACTACACACATTTTAAGCAATTGCCAGTATGGACAAGTGTCACTTATATTAAAAATGGCTGCAGCGTGTGAATCATTACAAACGATACAAGAAAAAGACAACATACAACTTGCTAAATCGATCACATGCGACTGTATTGATCTTAAGAAACATACATACATACACAAAAATGATTTCACTATAATTTCCCAGAATATTAGAGGCATTTACTGCAATTTCGACGATTTTTTACTCACATTGTCTAGTCTTAAATTTGAAACAGACACCATTATATTAACTAAATGCCAACTTAATTTAAATAAACCTGTCCCACAACTTGATAATTACAATTGCTATTATACCACAAACCTTTCAAATAAACATGATGGAGTCGTCGTGTATGTGAAAAAATCTTTAAAACACAAAGTTACAGAAATTAAGCTCTTACACGCATCTTGTCTTCAAATCGAGGTACTAAATAATATTGTCTTTGGTGTGTATAGATCCCCTGCAAATTCAAACGCAGATAATTTTATTGACTCTCTAAGCTCACACTCTCTTCGCGATAGCCCTTCTCTAGATGTCTTCAAAAGGAAACTTAAAGAGCACTTCCTTTCATTATTGACATAATATTGGTATATATAGTATGTATTAGTATGTATAATATGATTATATATTGGACTTATGTATAATATACTTAATTATATATTAGACTTAGTATATAAGTTTATATTGTGCACTGGATCCTACCCTCGAATATGTTCTCTCTCTACAATTCAAAGGTTTGCTGGGAGAAAACTCATTGCTGAGTTAAGCTCGCCTTTGTACATGAACTGTTTGTATGTCAATATATTATGTTTTTGTGTACAATAAAGAATTAAGAATTAAGAACTAAATCTCCTACAGAATCCGCTAACTTTATAAATAAATATTTTGCAAGTATAGGCAGAGATCTGGCCCAAAACATAACATCTGGTACTAACATATTTAGCGAACTCCTAAGTAAAACGCCATCACACATAAGTTCTATGGTACTTCTGGATACTGATCAACTCGAAGTTTGTACTACGATTATGAATCTACGATCTGACAGTGCCGCCGGATGGGACAATATACCTACTTGCTTCCTAAAACTAGCTAAAAATGAAGTTGTGCCAATTATAACGCATCTTGCCAACTTATGTCTCCAAAAAGGTGTTTTTCCAGCCCCATTAAAAAAATCTATTATTACACCCGTGTATAAGGGTGGTGCTAGAGACGATGTTAACAATTATCGACCTATTTCCGTTTTAACTGCAATTTCAAAGATCATAGAAAAATTGATAAATACTCGCCTCTTGCAATATCTAAATAGATTTGATATTCTGTCACCTTCTCAATTTGGATTTAGGCAACAAAAGTCAACGGAAGATGCTGTTATAGCACTAAGTTCTTTAGTAACCGAACAACTCGATAAAGGAAACAAATGCATGGCAGCTTTTCTAGATCTAAAAAAAGCCTTTGACACCGTCTCTACTCCCATTCTTTTACACAAGCTTGAAGCAATTGGAATTCGTGGAATACCACTGGCACTTTTTACGGATTATCTTTCTGGTAGAACACAAAAAGTGAAACTTGCACAAATTGTTAGTGAGGACGCAGATGTATCATACGGCGTACCACAAGGTAGTGTACTAGGACCTACGCTTTTCTTAATTTATATAAATGACCTCTGCAGTATGAAAATTAATAATGCCAAAGTATTCTCGTACGCCGACGATACAGCTGTCGTCTTCTCAGGGAAAACATGGGATGATGTTAAAAATAGTGCAGAAGAAGGACTAGCTCTTGTTGCAAATTGGTTAAAAAAAAATCTGCTCACCCTGAACACAAGCAAAACCAACTTCATTTGTTTTAACATTTATAATCAGATTCAACCAGAAAAATAATTTAATTTAAGAATCCACACTTGCGACATTACTACAGATGGAACTGGCTGCAATTGCCCTACTATCCAACAGGTTACCCAAACAAAATACTTAGGAGTGATTATTGACCAGCGTCTTTCCTGGTATCCTCAACTTGAAAACGTCATGAGTAGAGTACGAAAACTCATCTGGATTTTCAAAGAGCTGAGATATTGTACCAAGGAGAATAAATGTTAATCCAAATAAAGATAATGACTATCAAAGAAATCTTTTAAATGAAATTTATGTGTCTTTGGTACAGTCTGTTTTAATATACTGCATACCTGTATGGGGTGGAGCAACGAAATCTAGTTTTCTAGAATTGGAACGTGCTCAAAGAGCGATACTTAAGGTGATGTACTTCAAAAAAAGAATATTCTCCACTGAAAAGCTTTACAAATTATGTAATCTGCTGTCTGTGAGAAAATTGTACATCCTGCTTATCATCCTCAAAATGCACAAAGAAACACCATATGATCCTAAAGTACTTGAAAAGAGAAAGAAACATTACATAATAAACGTTCCCACTACAAAAACAGGATTTGCCAACAGACAATATAAAAAACGGTCAGCCTACTTGTATAATAAAATTAATAAAATTATATTTATCTATGATAAAAAAAGAATTGAATGCAAAAAAACAATTAACAATATGGCTACAAAATTTAAATTATAATGATACAGAATTACTTTTGCAACGCGTGACTTGATTATAAATCTCACTCATAACCTCCTTCTCTCCCACAAACATACACACCCACACCATCACACACACACACACACGCACACACACACACACACACACACTCACGCACATATACAATTGATCGTTTATTATTATTTTTTTTTCTTTGTTACTTTTTGCTCTATTTTTTTTATTTTATTTTTTGTTTTTCTTTTTGTCATCTGCTTAGTTCAATATTTATAATGTAAGGGAAGAGCGAAGCCTTCAACTACAGGCATTTATATGCCTAATTGGAGACTCCTCGACATGCAATTTAATGCCAATATGTTAAGCAATAAAGTTATTTTATTTTATTTATTATTATTTTATTTTATAATAACTCTTTCCATTTTAGGTGGAGCTAGAGGGAGTCTCAGCCGTTTACTTACTAAAACCCACCTGTGTTCGTCCAGTTAGCTTTTGCATTCCAGGGCCACCTTAACTATTTCAAACGCATCAATGTTTTTATCGAGTGGGATGAAATTTCATAGAAAATGAACTGAGATGTCCAGATATAAACAGAATAAGAGCTGAAAATGAGAGAAATAACGATCATGCAGTTGGTAGATTTTTTTTTGCAGTTCTGAAATGAAAAAGATATAGGTTTAACGAAAGACCCAGTCAAAATTCAAAATGTTTTTATTTCATATAGGCCTACATGGGCACTTATAAAACGTCAGAAGCTAGTTCACGGTTTGAAATTGGTCGTTTCCTATGGAGAAGAACCGGCACGAAACTCCATGGTTACTCTTCTAAAAAATGATTGCTGTTACAATATTTCCTTATTACAATATTAATAGATATATGAGGACAGTTTAGACTAGTCATTATAGCACCCAGAAGTACAATAAAAATATTATTAAAAAGTGGGTCCACATGGAAAGTGATCTATCAATCCGTGGAGTCTACAGTGTTTTCACAATCACATTTTAGAAAAGAGTAATAAATAAAAAAAATATTTTAATTAAATATGGAGCAGTTAACAGACATATTTATATGACAATGCATTTTATGAGTTACCAGGGAGGCCACATGTGCAGAAGCAGTCATTGCTAAACAAGCGTGTCTTCAACATAGTCTTTAACCTTGTAATACGCTTTTTTTTATGAGGACGCACTTGATATGAGTTTTGAACTATCAATCGTTGAGTTCAACGTTGGAAGGCCTCTCACATGGTGGATCGAAGACCTGGTGAGGGTCGCGGAATTCCAATGCGTGCGAGACGCACTCCACGGGTCGTTGTAGCAAAACTTGGGGGCCTATGTCCATCCGTTGGCGTTTTTCAGCTATAATGATGATGATGATGACAGGTGCACAGTATCGTCTTCGTTACCTTCTGAGAAGAGACACTTTGCCTCTTTCTACAGAACGATCAATTTGTGAGGATTAAAATTAGCGGAGTAGTCTCAAAAATCCTTTCATTTTCCTTACATAAATAATAGGTATTTATATATGTAATAAAATGACATTTCATTAAATTAAAGGAGACAATTTTTTTTGGGCCCACTATTAAACGGTTATGTTTATTAATAATATTACACATGGAAAAAGCGATCATCTTATTATAATTAACAGACCAAAAATTATATAGAAATCTAACCGGAATAATGAAATAATAGTAAAAAAGTGTTACGGCAAAAAATGCTTGTTTAGGAGCGTTTTCAAGTTTATTTTAACGTGAAAAAAAAAATGTTACTACAGTGCGCAGCGGTGACATCGGATTTAAGTGCGTTTCAAGAGATAATAATTAATTGGTCCAGCGAACTTGTTTTTAATGCTGTTATTAACGGTTAACACAAATATCAAGTAACGTACTTTAAAAATCAATGTGGAACGAAACGTAATTAATAGCCCGTTGCAGATGCTCTGTGGTCCAGTTTCAATCAGTTTGACACTGACAGACAACTAGTGGTGGGTCGTTGTCGAATTTTAGACGGACGAGACGTAACCGTTTTGGCGACGACAAAAACGGTTGCAGAAAACGGTCGTCGTCGCAACTGGTTTGAAGACGAAACTATCGTTGAGTGAAGTAGTTGCAGAAAACGTTCGTTGTCGCAACTAGTTTGAGGACGGTAATAAATTCTGTACTCGTTGCGTCGTCGTTTCAAAACCAGTTATTACAATGAAAAATGAACTTTATGACTATAAACATAAAATTCATTTTTCATTGCAATAACTGGTTTTAAAAACGACGACGCGACGAGTGTGATAGTTGAAGCAATGGATTTTCGACCTTATATTCTTAACAGTAAGATAACAATTCGCATACAGTAATTCGAAGACTGGTTTATGCAACGAAGACTGTTTGGTCTCAGGATGGAAAACGGTTGTTACGTTGCAGAACAAAAAACGGTCTTTGAAAACTGTTCGTCGTTGAAACCCCCACCGCTACAGACAACATTATTATTGTTTCCGATTACTAGATAGCATGTTTCTTCTGTTCTTTTCGTATTTTTATTCGAAAGATTTTATGAAAATGGCATCTGTAGATACATGCATAATCCACAAAGCCGTTGTATCAATTGTGCAGCACGATTTCAACGGAATGTTGAATACTGCTCTTGCTGGATACTGTTGTAATTGTTTAGTGGGCAGACGCACTGTTGGCTGCTGTGCATATGTGATGTGTATAGTGTGGTTTTTATCTTGGGCGCGGCATCAAGGTGAGGTTGAGCCACCTGCATCTTTTTTAGATGAAATACTGCTTTTAAGAGATGACTTTGAAAAGGATGATGATAAACAGTAATAAATACTTGTGATGTACCTATTAAGTTGTTTTTTTTTTCACCTTACACAACCAGCATAAAACACATCACCTTATTATTTTAGATCTACAGTCAATGGCCGACAAAAGCCGCGCTATTTCGAAATGAATACATCTACGCATTTTCATGAATAAGTCTATCAAATCGTGTAAATCACATCAAAGTCTGTCACGTAGTACAGACGTGACTTTGTTTTATACTGTATATTATTGAACAGTGCACTATTTTAACTTAAAATACCAAGGAGACCTATCCACTCATTAGACAATCGCTCTTGTGAGATTTTAGGTTATTATGAGAGTCATGTTTTGACTGTCGTATTTCACGGTACTCCAGTTAGATAAAGTTTTGCCAATATTACCAATGTAATCTAGAGATTATAAGGAATAAACTAACGTGCATTTCATTGCTATACGCCACAATTTGTGGTGGGCCTATTCCCCAAACAAAAAAAATTGTCTCCTTTGCCGCGCTTCGCGCGTGTATTAGGTTGTCTGTGGAAGTGAGTAGAAAACGCATCGGGGTGACATGTAATTCAATGGCGGATGATGTTCAGATTATTTTGTTAATATAATGTTATAAAAAACTTGTAGAGAGATAAATGAAAGGACATCATTGAGGAGGCGATATTAGTGAACTTTAAATGTCGTTTCTTTGTATTTTCAGGTGAGATAAAAGTGTAATTCTCATATTTTGTTGTAAAAGTAAAATTGTGTTAAATAAAGCTTTGTATTTTCAGAGAAACAATTTGTGTTTAATAGCAAAATCCTCAATAACATATCTTATATATATATATGTAGGTTTTTATTATATTAAATAACATATGTTTATTTTACATTTGTTCCCTTGTTTTCATATTAATCGTTTCTTTTTTTATGCACCTGCCATGTTTTCTCTTCACTACCCTTGGTTGACTGGTAGAGAATGCCTAAGGCATTAAGTCCGTCTTTGTATACAAAGTGTCTTTGTATGCTTGGTGTTGCACGCAGTCTTAATAAATAAATTGGTCAGTTCATTCTCTATATCTATGAATATACCAATCACTTAGTTGTATTAGGTGTCAATTAAGCCATCGTAATCATTAATTAAACTAAGCATCAAACGTTATCATCTTGTTTCACTGCTAAACTATAATTAACCATATTCGTAATATAACACTACTCGTGTTACTATATAATATATATACAATAATGATCCGATTGTGGAAGTGTTCATAAGCCAGATAATTGTACACTAGTAATACATAACAGCATAGTAACTAGAGCAGTGGTAGCCTAGTGGTAACGGCCCCGACTTAATTAATTATTTATTTCTTTGGGAAAACAAACAGTTCCATAATTAAATTCTTACTATCTAAAGTTGTAGTGTATGTGTAACTCGCAACGTTATTAATGTATGTTACCTATTCAATTTATTATATACCTAAGAACTAACCAATAATATAATATAATAATATTCCACAAATTTCACAAAACGCCATCTAGTCCCAAACTAAGCAGAGCTTGTGGTATGTGTACTAGACAACTGATAAACATACTTCTAAATACATACTTATGAACAAATGATCATGCTCATCACACAAACATTTTTCCTGGGTAGGAATTGAAACCACGACCTCCGGCATAGCAGTCAGGACCACTGACCACTAGACCAACAGGCCTGTCAACTAGGCATGCGAGTGAATTTACATTACGATTTATTTAGACTTGTCGTCGTCGTGTGTTTAGTCGATTTATTTGGACTTGTGTTGTGATCTTGTAAGATCCACTAACCCGCACTAGGCCCGCGGTTGATTACGGCCCATGGTAACAGACTTCCCGAACGTAAAACCGCGTTTGGTGTGGTTTGTGTGATAGGTCAATGCATCACTGCTTACCATCAGGTGCGATCGCAATCAAGCACTGGTTTATATCAATTAAAAAAAAAGGTTGGGGCATTTTAGAATAACCAGATTGCTAAGTAGTTACTGTAGGGCTAGGTTACAATCAGTAGGGTCTTAGGGAACTCAGGCTCAATTGTTTCAAACTTAGTCACACTGTACGCACATTAGGGTGTTTCATGTTTTTCTTAATTTTTGATTTTCATTTCACTTTATTCGAATTCTCGATACCACTCATACACAGTGTTCATTTACCAAAAATCACCGTAATCGGTTATTATTTAGAGGTTGCACAACGCCAATAAGTACCTACGTCATCAATGAAGATTAAATTTTTAATATTATTATTTTTTATAGAGGAGGGAAGTAAGTTTTACTAGACATAACAACACACTAGTAACACATGCTACCCTCCACTGTAAAAAATAAAAATATTAAAAATGTTACCTACGCTGATGACGTACTAACTGTATAAGAAAACTTTATTGGCGTTGTGCAACCTCTAAATATTAACCGATTATGCTGATTTTTGGTATAAGAACATTGTGCATGAGTGGTTGTAGGGACACAAGTAAGCACGTAACGCAACCTGATTTTCATTGACTCCAGCCCCCCTAGCCAAGTTACAACCGTTTCATTTCGATTCTCTTTTCGTTGATCGCCTCGAGTAGGCCACGCCTCCAATTCCTTTATTCTGACGTCATATCAACGCTCAGTCATGTGGTCAGAACAAAGGAATAGGAGGCGTAGCCTACTCGAGGCGATCAACGAAAAGAGAATCGAAACGAAATGGTTGTAACTTGGCTAGGGGGCCAGAATCCCGATTTAGAAGAAGAAGCACTCGAAGTAGGGATTACCGTGAACATTGACACCTGTTGCATAATCCCTAAAGTATCAAGAATTCAAGCAAAATCAAAAACCAAAAATTTAAAAAACATGAAACAACGCACGTACGAAGCTATAAGTCCCAGTGCGTACAGTAGGTCCTAAAAATTTATAAAATCGTTAAAACTGCACTGTTTAGCGCCTCAACAAAGTGGCGTAAATTACGTATTTTTTCGGGAAACTTTTAATGGAATAACATAGTGGTGGGTGGCCCTGGACGGTTACTAACTTTTATTGCGGACTCCTACGCACTTTGCTCAACAAAATTGTTTGATTACAGAGTCTTGAAAACAGTCGGGGTCGTTTAGGATGGTTTTCCTTGATAGGCTAAGCTGGTAAAGTAAGATGACACAAAATTGCTATTACAGATATTTTTATCTCTTTATTGGATCTGTAACGGTATCTTCCGTTTTGAGTGGAGCGAGTGAGACTGTCAGACTTTTACTGACTTAAACCCACCTGTTTACCTTCAGTTGTTAGGCGGTGCGAGAGGGGGTGTCACGCTTTTACTGTTTTTTTTTTTTTCGGTGGGAAAATCATCCAATGACATCCCCCGCTCTTGGGAGGGTGTGTCAGACTTTTACTGACTAAAAACCCACTCCTGTTGCTTCTTTGCCTTTCATACCAGGGCCAAGTTTTTCTTTCAGAAGCAGACTCGTGGTCCCAGTAGGCTTCGACCCTGCTGGGTCCCTACGGTTTGCTGACATCTCCTTGAGGCGCGCGTGGAACAGTACGCCGCGCCGTCGACGACTTGGGCTCGGTCCGGACGGTTACCGGATGATCGGCCGGCGAGCTACCTATTGTTCGCCGTCCGCAAGTCCGCGCCTAGAGTTGCGTATCTAAATTATGTCAGACTAGCTCGTGAAACCAATTTTGCTCTTTAGCCTCTCGGTATTGGATATCTATAGATAACAACGGAAAGGTTTGCTTATTTTCGATATTTACAAACTACTTTATGAAGAACTTTTTATTTACGTTCTTGGATAAATACTCTATAAATAAAAAGCTCAATATTTTATAATCTGTGCGCTTGGGGTTTAATGAATTAAAGCTGATTATGCCGTTCACACACACACTAACGATAACGCGTCGTATAATACAGAGAGTTCACATTCAGCTAATCCCACAAGGACTAAGCCATAATGTCCATGTTAACTTATTAATAGTACTGGGAATTAAAATATCCTAAAACACAGCATCAAAGCCCCAGCTTCCTTAATAATCATGAGAGTTTCAATGACATAGGCCGTAAAAGAGACGTAAATAAAAAAATTGTAACCAACAGAAATCACTTTGAGGTGAGCCCATGTAAATTGATGGCGGTTTTCATAAGGATACAAAAATTTTCTGGATGTGTCAGGATCTTTGTTGCACTAAATGTTGCTTTTTTTGTCCTTTAAAGTATTGTAGAATGGAATGGAATGGAATGGAATGGAATGGAATGGAATGGAATGAAATGGAATGGAATGGAATGGAATGGAATGGAATGGAATGGAATGGAATGGAATGGAATGGAATGGAATGGAATGGAATGGAATGGAATGGAATGGAATGGAATGGAATGGAATGGAATGGAATGGAATGGAATTAAATAGTATTCTATTAGTCTACACTAATATTATAAAGAGGTATAGTTTGTTTTTTTGTTTGTAGGTAATCTCCGGTCCGATGCAAAATTTTTTCACCAATAAAAATCTACTTTATTCCTAAGTGACATATGCTATATTTTATGTACGTTTCAAAGCAGCGGGTAAAAGCTAGTATTCTATAGTATGTGTACACAAAAATAGTAACAATTTTACAGAAACTTAATTATATGGGTAAAATGGCGGTCTTATCGCTGACTGTGATATCTACCAGATAACCTTAGGATAGACTATATAAATAATAGTAACCAGTCCACTTAAGACTCCAAAAACCATAGCCTTATATCTTAGTTTTCCATATGTCGCAATAGTTTCCCACCAACCGGGGGTTGTCCTTGGATACACTAGCATAGTGCGTACAGGGATAATCACCGATTCGTACCACTTTCCATTAAAAGCGTCTAAAAGGGCCTCTGCGAGTTGGTTTCGGCTCGGCCTTCCAAAGGTCCAGGACCTTAGGGTGCTGAGATAAATAAATGTATAATAATAATAATATTCCACAACTATCACACAACGCCGTCTAGCCCCAAGCTAAGCAGAGCTTGTGTTATGGGTACTAGACAACTGATAAACATACTTATATATTTCTAAATACATACATATTATAGATAAATTAAACCCAGACACAGAACAAATGATCGTGTTCATCACACAAACATTTGTCCTGGGTGGGAATCGAACCCACGACTTCCGGCATAGCAGTCCGGGCCACTGGTATGAACTTATTCTGTATATATAGAACGCCAAATTCAGACATAAACATATTTTTTAAGAAACTAGAGGTATTATTAGATAGGATATATGACAAAGAAAATTACAATAATATATTATGTGGTGATTTTAATATTGACATTTTGAGTGAGTCAAAACATAAAAATGAATTTATTAATATTTTATACAATTATAATTTTAATTACCATATAAATAAACCAACTAGACAAAATACATGTATTGATAACATAATTAGTGACATAAAAGACCCTAAGGGTGAGGTACATGAACTGGGACTATCGGATCACAATACGGGTCAAACGTTGTCTATCTTGACAAAAGCAGAAACACAACATAAGAAGTTTTGGTTTGTTTATAGGAGAGACATCTGCAAAGAATATTTGGAAAAGTTTTCATATTATCTCAAAAAATTGACTTTCTCTGAGATCTTTCTTGAAACAGATGTAAATAGAGCATTTTCATTGTTTCACGAGGAGATTTGTCTTTATTTCAACCTGTATTTTCCACGTATAAAAATTAAAATTAACCGAAACTCCACAAATCCAAAATGGATCACAAGGGGTCTAAAAAAATCTTTTATTACAAAGCGAAAACTACAGTATGAATATTACAAAAACAAAAATAGTCAAAACAAAAAAAAATACACAACCTACAGTAAAATATTAAAGAAATGCGTAGTAAGTACTCAAAATAGTAAAAATAAAAGATTTATAGAAAAGGCTCAGAATAAGTGTAAAGCAACATGGAAAATAATAAATGAAAGATTAAAAAATAAAAATGAGACTAATGAAATCAAAGAAATTTCGGACGGAAAACGTATGCTAAAAAATGGTGATGACATTGCAGCATATTTTAACAGCTTTTTCATAAACATCGCAAAACCAGCTGGTATTCAGCAACCCAAAGACAAAGTGGTCGCTGGTAGTAGATTGCCTAATTCTATCTACCTAGAACCAGTCGACTATATGGAAATATATAACATAGTGATGGAATTACGTAATACAAATTCTGCTGGGTATGACGGGATTACAACTAAAATACTAAAAGAAAACATATTGGCTATTCTAAAACCACTGACCTACTTAATAAATCTAAGTATGGAGAACGGATTTTTTCCGGATGCATTAAAATACTCTGTAGTCAAACCACTCTTTAAAAAGGGTTCAAGATCTGAAGTAGGTAATTATAGACCAATCACTCTAGTTCCAATTTTTTCAAAAATATTTGAAAAAGTAATGAGTAAAAGGCTCATGAGGTTTTTCGAGAAAAATGAAGTGATTTGTAAACAACAAAACGGTTTCATTAAAAATAAGTCTACCACTCTAGCATGTTTTAAATTAATAAAAGAAATACTTAATGCAATAGATAAGAAAGAGATCCCCATAGCTGTATTTCTGGACATGAGTAAAGCGTTCGATATGGTTTGCCATGATAATCTATTGAATAAACTGGAACAGTATGGCATAAGAGGCCCTGCCTATAATTGGTTTGAAAGTTTTCTAAAGAATCGACAACAATGCACAGAGATTGTAAAAATGTGCCCTGAAACTAACACTCAGGTTACTTATAAATCTCCATACATAGTTAACCAATATGGCGTTCCACAAGGAACTGTAGTTGCCCCGATATTATTTTAGATATATATCAATGACCTGCCAAAATCAACAGATCAATACACGGTACTATTCGCAGACGATACGACTATTTTGACTAAAGAGAATACAATTGAAAATGCGATAAAGGTAACGAACAGAGCCCTTGCGGACATAAATGATTGGTTAAATTTAAATAATCTACAAATAAATACAATTAAAACTAAATTTATGAGATACTTGACATTTAATAATAATAAAAATAATAGATTAGACTTACCTATAAAATATAATAATAATACTATTGATGAAGTTGATGACATTAAGTTTTTGGGAATCAACTTAGACAGCTTTTGCAATTGGAAATCCCATGTTGATTATGTATGCAAGAAAATTAATAAATTTATATACGCACTTCGGAAAATAAAAATAATGACAACTCAAGAAACTGCATTAATGGTATACCACAGTCACGTGTGCTCTGTATTAAGATATGGAATAATAATCTGGGGGAACTCTACGGATGCCCAGAGAGCATTCATCGCCCAAAAAAAATGCATCCGGTCAATCTATGGTCTTAAGTGGACTGATTCATGTCGTCCAGTATTTACAAACGAAAGATTACTAATATTAATATTTTGACATCTTATTTTATTGACATTTTAATCTTGTGATAAATATTGACATTATCTTGATGCTAAACTGTACCGACTATGCATGTACCTAACATAAATATTTGCACGACTTAAAAGTCGAATGCAGTGAAACCATTTGAAATTGTTACCACCAAAATGTACCTGTATTCTAGCAAATAAATCTTTCATTCATTCATTCATTCATTCATTCATTCACTAACCACTAGACCAACAGGCCAGTCAAATAGTCAAACTATAAGAAGTTATTCTATAGACGGGGGGTAGTTTGCGGTGTATGTAAAAATAAATATCATCTTTTTTTATGATTTATTATAACCTTTATTTATAACCTTGCGTTTGACCACTATGTCACCTGATGGTAAGCGATGATGTGGTTGTCGATGTAGCACGCTTGTCTAGAAGTAACCTGTTCACTTTTGACTTAAAGACAAATTTATAGCTCATGTAATGAAATTCCCCGCCAGAGTCATTGATGAGATAGTGGTCAAACGTGAGCCTATCAATAATAATAAAAAAATACACGTTTGTATAAGCAATCACGTTACAGGAGTATTTTTTATCCGACTACGGAGGGTTATGATTTTGACAGGCTATGTATGTATGTGAGTATGTTCATCTGTTCCCTCATAGCTCCTAATCTACTTATCGGAACTCGACGTATGAGGTATCGTTAGAACCGTTTTAATTGTCCGCTAAACATAGGCTACGTGACGTGTCACAAAAATTGATATGGCGCCCTTTAAGTAATACGTTAAAAATAAAAAAGGAGATAAATACGCCGTGTTTGGTATTATTTGAAAGGGCTTCACTTGTACATTTCCAAAATATTGCTCAAATTTAAAGTGACGCCCTCTAGCGGACAAAAAGTCATGTTTAAAAAAAATTATAAATACACCGTGTTTCATATCATTTGAAAGGGCTTCACTGGTACTTTAAAAAAAATATCATCAAAATTCAATGTGGCTCCCTCTAGTGGACAAAAAGTATTGTGTTAAAAAAATAAGATAAATACGTCGTTTTGGTATCATTTGAAAGGACTTCACTTGTTCATACCAAAATAAATAGTATAGAAGCACAGTGATTTAACACCAAAATCTTACAAAAAAAAAAAAGTAAAAAACTAAAACCCGACTACGACAAAAAAAAGAAGCTGAAAAAGTATGAAACAAGATTTTCAAGATGCTGAAATAAACAAAGTAACTGGAAAAACAAGAATAGAACAAAAAGAAAAGCCGTAGTCACACGTTATAGGTAGGTAATAATCGAATCACTTTAATAGCTAGTTTTTTACTTTTTTTTTTCATCATCATCATGATCATAATTTCAGCCGAAAGACGTCCACTGCTGGACATAGGCCTTCCCCAAGTGTCGCCACAATGAACGGTCCTGTGTGTCTCGCATCCATCGGACTCCCGCAACCGTTACCAAGTCATCGGTCCACCTTGTAGGAGGCCTTCCAACGCTACGTCTTCCGGTACGTGGTCGCCATTCCAAAACCTTTCGGCCCCAACGGCCATCCGTTCTGCGAGCAATGTGCCTTGCCCATTGCCACTTAAGTTTGGCGACTCTTCGTATTTATTAGCGTAGAAGAGTATTTTTTTGTGTGTATTTAAAAAACCTACCGTCCTACAAGATTTTTAACACATCCATTAAGCTTGCATCCTTTGTCTGATCACCCTAATGAACTTTTTAAATTAAAAAAAGGTCGCAGCTAACATATTATCCAGTGGCACGCACCCACCTCAGAGTAATTTAATCCAAAGTCCCGTTCCGTCACCCTCTGCAGTTCATTTGCTCTTATTGTTTGCGGCGTGTTACCCCCTTTAGCATAATTAGGGTTTGCTTTAGACTTTTAATGATACTTTAGCTTAGAGTTAACATAAAAGATCATTGTCGAGGTTTTTGCGGAGGTGATTTTTTGTGGAACAATGTTTCATGCAGCCCTTGGTCCCGGTTTTTTTTTTACAGTAGTTGCGAATCAGTCAATTGCAGTGCCGGAACTAGATTTTTCATCCCGGTGCCAGTTTCTGTAACTGTGCTCTTAAAAACAGTCCGAGCTGGGTAATTTTAATCTGCGTGACGCTGATCCACACCAGACATGAGTGTTTTGGGAGGTACCTGTTTCGGATCTGGCGGGAAGAAACGCTCGGGGGTCACCATTTTGCGGATCGCCCGAAGCACATAGTGAATCATATGGTGGATGTTTGCCTCACATGGGTGGAGTCCCATTGTGTCCTCTTGGGGTCAATCGACGATGGCGAGCCAAGCGCCCGATCCTGGTTCGGGCCATTTTTTTTTGTGGTAAAAAAAAGTCATCGAAAGGAAAATCATCCAATGACATCCCCCGCCCTTGGGCGGAGCGCAAGATAGTGTCAGGCTTTTACTGACTAAAAACTCACTCCTGTTCCTTCGTTGCCTTTCGTACCAGGGCCGAGTCTTACTTTCAGAATCAGACCCTTGACCCCAGTAGGCTTCGACCCTGCTGGGGCCCTACGGTTTGCTGACATCTCCTTGAGGCGCGTGTGGAACAGCTAGTACGCACCGTCGACGACTTGGGCTCGGTCCGGACGGTTACCGGACGGTCGGACAACGAGCCACCCATTGCTCACCGTCCGCAAGCCCGTGCCTACGGTGGCCGGAAATCAGGATCGTAATCCTGGGCTGGGGCGTGAGGGCTGCGCCCTTGCGCGTGCACGAGCGGCCGCCTCCTTTGCTAGCATTACTACTTTGCAGAAGGAGGCGACGCCTGCCACTCCTCCTCGCTTCCTCCTGGACCTCGGCCTGTACCAAGGATCCTGGTTCGGGCCATGGTGCAGAGCGAGAGGGAATGAGAAACAGTAAACTTGGCCTTGGTTTGATCATTTCTGCGCCCCATCAGGGTCTGCGCCCTGTGTCAAAGCACCGCTAGCGCCGTTTTAGTTACAGCATTGGTCAAATGCCATAATCGGACACCAGTCTTGCTGAGGAGTAACGTGTTACCTTGTATAACCTTTTACCGGCCCACGCTGAAAACCAGCGCCGTAGACTCGTCGCATTTTGCGTGTGGTCACGGCATTATGCTGTGCGTTCGGCCGTTTTGCGCGGGTATGGCGCATATTTTTCACAAAATATACTTATAATTTGTTAGTTCTAAATTTGCGCCTTGTTCCGACAAATAAAATTATTTTTCTTTCGTTCTTTTTTTGTAGTCGGGTTGTGGAGATCGGTTAGGCAATCGCTTCACTCAGCTAAATCCCGGCTAGACTAGAAGTCGGCATCATTGAAAAAAACTGGGCAAGTGCGAGTCAGACTCGCGCCCTGAAGGTTCTGTACAAACTACAATTCCCGAATGGAGTCTCGGAGATTTTTCCGAATTGCAAAAAAGTTTTTTTTGTGCCGTAGGAAGGAAGAAGAAATTTACTGTTTTCAAATTTATTCCTATACCTGTGCTATAAGACCTTGCTTTATGCCAAATTTCAGGATTCTGGGTCGACGGGAAGTACCCTATGAATTTTGATTCCTTTAAGAGTATCGAAATATACGTTTTTTGCAACATAAACGACGTATCTTTTTTAGTCGTTAACTTAGAAGTTTTATTTTTTTACAGTTTCAAGGGACCACTGACTTAAGTATATGGTTTTAATTTCAACTCGATACTCCACGCGTTCCTGAGATAAAGGGTCTTGTCAGACAGACAGACAGACGGACGGACAACAAAGTGATCCTTTAAGGGTTCCGTTTTTTCCTTTTGAGGTACGGATCTTTGAAAAGTTAGGCAGGTAGGGAAACAACAATTAGTCACTGAAGCAATCGTGAAAAATGCAGTGAAAAATATAGGGGGGGGGGGGACAGCTGCCCCGAGTCCGACTCGCACATGGCTTATTGCCGCAACAGAGGCGATATATTTCTCCACGATATCAGGTTGGTGTAGGTATCTATTACAGTTTATAGTATACTAGCTATCCCGCGCGGTTTCACCCGCATCTGTAGTTACTGCTCCGCTCCTGTGGGTTGCTGTGTAATGTTATGTAGCATATAGCCTTTCTCGATAAATGTGTTATCCAACAATAAAATATTTTTTCGTACGACTTGGGCTCGGTCCGGACGGTTACTGGACGGTCAGACGGCGAGCCAGCCATTGCTCGCCGTCCGCATGCCCAATACTTTTTTGGTTAGGACATGCTTAACATGAGTTTGGAATTTTCCCTCGCTAAGTTCAGTTACCGCCTTTGGCGGATGGTTATAAAAAAGTTTGCTGTTTACTAAGAATTATTTATGTTATGAAAATCGCTTCTAATTTTAAAGAGTCCTAGGTTTTTACGAACAAACAAAATACTTTCTAAGATATAAAGAGAAGGCAGAGTCAGTATATCGATTTCTTTGAATTTATTTCTGAGGGACTCGCGAGGACCCATTTTATAAATAGCCCGGAATGCTTTCTTTTGCAATATGAAAATTGAGTCTACATCAGCTGCAGATCCCCACAGTAAAATGCCATAAGACATAATACTGTGGAAATAAGCATAGTAAACTAACCTAGCTGTGGCTAAATCTGTAAATTGCCTTATTTTTTTTTACTGCATAATTATGCAGCTGAGCTTAATCTTCCCAAGAGACTTCTAATATGAGCGCCCCACTGCAGTTTAGAATCGATAGTTATACCTAAGAATACAGCTTCTGTAATAACATCAAGTTTTTTGCCGTTAAGAATTAGACTGACGCCAACTTGAGGGACATTCGGTTATGAAAACTTTATACATTTAGTTTTTTTTCGCATTTAATAAGAGACTATTAGCTGCGAACTATCTCGAATGGAATGACCAAATTTAATTATTTAAAAAGTAGTATACAGGCACTAAACCAGACTTAAATATGAACTAATTCATTTTGGTAAGGATTAATACAAAGGTACAAAAAAACGACTATTTCTAGAGGTGGTGCTTAAAATCAGTTTTTTTTTAAACATTTATTGTGACATAACTATAACAGTTAGACACACGGTGTTGCAACATTTTTTGTAGATAATGATGTGTTCTGCAAAATTGTTGTACATTATTTTGTTCTATCATCAATAGTTTTCACAGCGCACGTGATGTAAGGAAATTTATAGGTCATATATTTACACTTTGGTTTACCTTATTGGAGATTAAGTAAGGAACCTTATTATTTTTCAAAATAAAATATAGCCTATGCCACTCCGTGATAGAATAGCTTTCTACTGGTGAAAGAATTTTCAAAATCGGTTCTGTGGTTTTTGTGTTTATTCATTACAAACAAAACTGCAAATCTTTCCTCTTTATAAATATTAGTATAGATAACTAAATATAGTACAAATTTTGTGGGCGTTTCCGTATGTTATGACCAAACAACATATATCTACATGTCTACATACATGTAATATAAGGAAATACAAGCTAATATAAGAAGACGCTTTTTTAAAATCCATTGTAGATCGCATTACACATCCGTCTAGTTGATAAGCTTTATTGACAGTTTTCTCTATGTTGTAAGCCTAAGCAAAGTTTCGAATCAAGGATGACACCGAGATCATGAATAGAGTCCTTTTTAGCAGAAAGGCATGGCATAGTGTGTATGTGTTTTAATGATAGTTTTTATTTTTTATGAAGTTTTTGTACGAGTAGTTACATTTTGGTATACTTAGTTGCAGATTATGTTTCTCGCAGTAGGAGGAATGTGCAGAGCTGCGCGTCGCATGCGTGGCTGCTAGACGGCCGTACGTGTGATGCCGGAGGAGATATCGACGAGATCCCGAGGGATCGCGATTCATCTCATACAGCGCGGCGAAGCTTGCTCTGTGGCTGGCCATTAGGGAGACGAAGACGCGGTCTAGGGATGAACTACAGGCGACGCTCGATGGAAATCCGTGGGAGCGCCCATACCACAAGTTCCATGAGAAGCTGTGGCCCTGGGTGCTCGCACTAACGGAGGATCTAAAGCCGCAGCAGCTAGAAGATATGATCTCAGTTTTCATCTCTATGAGAGCAGAGTACGAGGCACTGTTGATGGCCACCCACGGCTACAGAGCCTGAAAAAAGGAGGGTGTAAGCGTTCCAAAAGTAACACAGCCATAGATGAGAGGCCGTGACGCAGCTTCGGGCTAAAAAATACTGCTTCGGGTCCCAGTGGCAATCCTGGACGTGCTCTTACTCTCAAGGAACTAGACCCCCACTCAGAGGATTCTTCTTGGCGTGTCTTGAGCGGGGCCAGTTTCCCACTCAGTCAGTGCTTATCGGTACATAGTTGATAGAATAGGTGGGAAAGCAGCTGTTCGAGCAGATAATCACAGCCTAGTTTGTCACTTGTGCGAGAGGGACCGAACCTAGACGACAACCAGTTTGAGCATCGGTATGAGTGATCTATCATTGACGCATTATAGCGACAGTCTTAGCAAAGAAAGCAGAGTCCACGGACGAGGTGGTGCTGCCTGCTGGCGGTGTTTTTAGACATTTCATTTCATTTATTCATTAACAATTTACATTGTGTCTGATTTTTTTACAAAAAAAAATCATAATAGAGAAATAATTAATAATCGCTAAAACATTTCCAAAAAAAAAACATTATAGTAATCAATTAAATTAGACATCTCCAACGCGTTTAATACCTTGCCCTGGAGTTGCATTAGGGAGACATTACGTTACCATCAGGTACCTCCCTACCTCTGCCATTAATTGTTGGGGCCTATATCTCGAGTAGGAGTGTCATCTATTCGGGATGACAAGGCAAAGGCTGGTCAAGATATCGTGCAGTGTTCCACAGGGTTCCATTCTGGGCCCACCCCTGTGGAACGCCGAATACGATTGGGTGTTAATGGGAGAGCTCTTACCGAGGGTGAACATGAGGTTCACCCTGTTATGTGGACGACATGCTGGTTACGGTTCGGGGGAGTTAGTATAAGGGGGCAGCGTTGCTGGTGGCTACGACTGCGGTCTCACAGGTTTTGGGTCGCAGGTGGCCCTCTACAAGTCGAAGAACAGTTATAGTACCTGTAGCGACATCTATGGCGTCACATAAGAACTAATCCTACATCGCGCAATCAAAGTTCTCCGCGCGATTAGAACATATAGAACAGCCCGAAATCATCTATCGGGCAATAGCCCACCAGACATAACACCCGTCTGGTTGGAGGATCCTCCCTTTTCAACGGAGGTATGTGGGGCTTTACTCTCTGTTCCACATACCTCTAAAATGGTGACCCTCGACAATGAACGTCAGCGCAGCCTTCGTGCAGCTACTACTTCGTGACGTCATCATCACTTCCTCAAGCTTTCAAGCAGCGAGCCATACAGCCAGCACCCAACAAAAGGGTATCCTGACCACCAGCATGCCTACCTGGTCATACCTGGTCATCACCCTCAGCTTCATCAGCGACCTTGGCGAAGCACACTGCACCTTCGGCCAGTCACATGAAGAGCAATGAAGAACCTCTCCTGGTCGACGCCTGCAATCAAGCCCTACGTCGCACAGCACCGCTCCGACTCACTGGAGCCAGCAGCACTACTCCGACTCACTGGAGCCTGCAGCATCATCCCGACTCATTGGGACATCATCACCCCGACTCACTGGGGCATCATCCCGACTCACTGGGATAGCACAACCCCGACTCACTGGGGCATCACCGCAAACAGTTCCGACTCACCGAGAACTATGCGGCATTCGGTTCCGACCCACTGGAACCAACCTACCACTGGCCTGGCACGCATCAAGAAGCATCAAGAACCATCGATCTCCGATTTCCGGAGGGGAGTGATGTAGCGACATCTATGGCGTCACATAAGAACTAATCCTACATCGCGCAATTAAAGTTCTCCGCGCGATTAGAACATTTATAGAACAGCCCGAAATCATCTATCGGGCAATAGCCCTCCAGACATAACACCCGTCCGGTTGGAGGATCCTCCCTTTTCAACGGAGGTATGTGGGGCTTTACTCTCTGTTCCACATACCTCTAAATACCCATTAAAAAGTAAAATAAACATGATGAATTTAAATTTATAATATTATCTGTGTAAGGGATTTTTTTTCATACCTTTTTCTAGGAACTTTTATATGATGGAACTGAAAATCTAGACATGATTTAATGCTTCTACCAAAAATTATAAAATGAAAAGAAAAAGATACGCATTTGCCGCTAAAAAAGTTTGTCAAGTGAGTATTTGTAAAATAAAACACTCACAAATTGAATTGTTTGTGAAATAAATGGTATACAAAACGTTGGTTATCAACTAAGTTAATGGAGTTTTGGTGAAACATTATTGAACCTCCTAAAACGTTTTGTACATATTGGTGGGATGTCCACCATATACTACAATCTAACTACAGTCAACTGTTTGCTCCACTACTTCTGGTAATTGGTATTGAATTGATACTTTTGCAAAACAAGTAGAAAACTTCATTTTAGCCATTTATCTATATGAGAAAAAAAATGTACCAATAAATTTATTAAATCTCGAACTGATATGAAAAAGGGCTCACATTGATAACATGTGCAAACTATTAAAACATTTGCAGTGGGCGTTCCCGTACAATATTACAACTGCAACAGAACTCAGTACCGAAGGAGTCATGGCTCCGCTAACTTATATTTTAATACTGCACCTTCTGAACAGCTGTCTTTCCAAAACCTGTGATATTGATAATACCCCAGATTATATAATCTGGGAAAAGGAACTCTTGAAAGATTTAAAATCCGACTACAATGCTTTCCACCCACCAGGTGAGAATACAATAGTAAATATCACCTATTTATTGAAAACCTTCAGTTATAATGACAGAACAGACAAGATGAGAATGGAAACATGGATGATGAGCAAATGGAATGACGAACGACTGAAATGGGATCCAGAAAGGCATCACGGCATTAATGAGATCGATATATCGGAATTTAATATATGGTCTCCATATTTTGGAATATCCAACTCCGATGATTCCCTTGACTATTACCTCATTTTCTACAAATATAGTTTAAAAAGTAACGGAGACATCCATAGCCAACATAAGGTGACTGAAGAGGCGTGGTGTAGCATCAAACTCACAAACTGGCCATACGATTTGCAAGAATGTAGTTTTATATTAGAATCGTTGGAAGACACATATATGGCATATAGTTCTCAGCTGTCAGAACATTATGAAATCAACTTTAAATTTGAAGTGTTTGAAGAAAAAAGTGCTGAATGGTACATGTACGATTATAAGCATGTGCAGGAGAATAGCACCAAGAATCAAGTGAAGTTGACAGTATTCTTGATGCGCGAAGCAGAGGGATTATCAGCGATTGTCATTTGGCCTGCCTTTGTTTTAACTATCCTCAATGTTTTATCGTTGTGTTTGGACGTAAGGCGGAAAGTACGTCTAGCGATTGTCTGCTTAAATTTGTTTGGACATTATTTCTTCTTGACGGAGTTATCTTATGATATACCGAAAGAATCTGACTTTCCACCAACGTTGTTGTTATACTATCGTGGCTCAATGGTTTTGTCCATTATCATCGTTCTTTCGACATTCTTATTGGATAATATGTGTAAGTTAAAATCATCGCCTCACAATTATGTAAAACTAATCAATGATTTTGTGTATGAAAATAACTATAGAACGTATTTGGTGTTTCCTCGGTGGGATTTTGACGATGCTACAGTTGATAGTAAATCAAGCAGTGAAGATTGGGTGAAGTTTGCAAACATTGTTAATAGTGTTTTTATATTCACTGTTGTTTTCGCTTACATAGGTTTGTATGGTACAAATATTCCTAATATAAGATACTGATAATTTATATTTATTCAAAAAATCATAATTATGTAACTATATTTATTTTCTAAACTAATAAATTTAAACTTAAAACATATATACAAACTTATAATTTAAACTTTTATTATTTAAACATATAATTTAAACTTATTCATTATAATTATACTTAATAATAATACTTTATTATTTAAACATATAATTTAAACTTAAAACATATAACAAACTAAAAATAATAATATTTACAAACGGGTAAAAAAGAACTTATTGGGCATCAAAAAATTCATCCACACCGATGTCAGTGGGAAAAGTGCCCAGAACGCTGGCAGCATTGCCACGTTGGATAACAATGCTGATTCGTTGACCGAAGAAAAGCTCAACCACGTGAAGAGTCGACCAGCTGTTTGTTGATATCACGCACAACTCGATGAGCGTTCGGAACCCATGACCCTAGAATTTCAACCCCAAACAGCTCAAACATATAACTTCCGATAAGGTATATTTACGCCATTTGAGGAAATCAGAAATCAGAAACGTTTATTTCAAATAGACCAATTACATCATGTAAGCTAGCCTGTGGGCCGGGACTTAGCATCTGGACAGGTAGAAAAAAAAATTCGAACTGATTTTTTTTTCGCAGTGGAAATCCTCATGAATGTCTGAGGGCTTAGCAAAGTTGATAACCTACAAGCTTTAAGCTAGTAGAAAACTTCAAATTTATGGGAATGACATCATCTCAACGTTAAGTCACGTGGTCAGAACAAGGGAATCGGAGGCGTTTCCGACTGTAGAAAGAGATTCGAAACGAAACGGTCGTAACTTGGCTAGGCCTGCTGATCGGTACAGCGTGATCTGTTGCTGCATCAGTCTTTCGTTTCGTCCCTTCGCTTCCTTGCGCTAAAAATACCCCAGCACGTAAGCCGCCTCGCAGAAGTCCTACTGGCTGTCGAGGACCAATCCGAGGTAGACCAATTCTTCATGGTTGACTTGACAGCGATTCTAGTCCCGCCGACTAAAAGTGTAATTCTGACGGTGGCGTCTGTCGGGAGACATAGAGAGTCATGGCCTCCGATTTGTTGAAGGCCACTAGTGAGACGGCAGCCGTACCCGCCAGCAACGCTGCCTCCCTGTACGAACTCCCCCAAACCCTGACTAGTATGTCGTCCACATAACATATAAGGTTCACCCTCGGTAGGAACTCGCCCCACAACATCCAATTGTATCCGATGTTCCACAGGGGTGGACCCAGAATGGAACCCTGTGGATCACCACACGATATTTCGTGCCAACCTCTGCCCTGGCAACCCGAGTAGATGACACTGCTACTTGCCATATAGGTTTCAAAGAATGGCACAGGTAGGGAGGTACCCGACGGTAACGTAATGTCTCCCTACTACAGCTCCAGGGCAAGGTATTAAATATGTTGGAGATATCCAAAAACATCGCCAGCAGACAGCACCCCCTCGTCCCGGAACACTAGTTCCTCTGCTAAGACTCTCACGCTCATTATAGCGTCAATGATAGATCGCCTATACCGACACCCAAACTGGTCGTCGTCCAGGTTCGGTCCCTCTCGTACAAGTGACCAACTTGGCTGCCAGAGATTATCTGCTCGAACAGCTTTCCCACCTCTTTTATCAACTATGGGCCGATACGCAAACGGTAAGTTGCCAGGGCGGCCCGCCTTCTTGAGCAGAACCAGTTGACCCGCTTTCCACTGAGTGTGAAACTGGCCCAGCCCAAGACACGCTAAGAAGAATCCTCTCAGTGGGGCTCTAGTTTCTTGAGAGTGAGAGCACTTTTAGGATTGCCACCGGGACCCAGAGAAGTATTTTTAGCCTGGAGCCACATCACAGTCACCCTCATCTCTAGGTGTGTGTTACTTCCGGAACGCTTATACTCTCCTTTCCTTCAAGCTCTGTAGCTATGGTCAGTACAATCAACAGTGGCTCGTACTCTACTCTCATAGAGAAGAGGACTGAGATCATATCTTCTAGGAGCTGCAACTTTAGATCCTCCGTTTGTGAGAGAGCCCAAGACCGCAGCTTCCCTTGGAACTTGTGGTATGGGCGCTCCCACGGATTTCCGTCGAGGGTCGCCAGTAGTTCTTCTGTAGATCGCGTCTTCGACTCCCTAAAGGCCAGCCACAGAGCCACCTTCACCGCGCTGTATGAGGTATACCGCATTACCTCGGATCCCGTCGACGTCTCCTTCGGTATCGCAATTTCCTTTTACTGCTAGAAAAATAATCTGCAACTTAGTATACCAAAATGCAACTACATAAACTTCACAAAAAAATAATAAAAAGTGGAAAAGTGTAAAGGCTTGCGAAGAGGCTAATTGCGGATCCAGATTTAGTTAAGTCCAATCTACAATGCCTCGAGCACAGGCGCAGGGTAGCTAGCCTTTCGGTATTTTTATTTCATTTTGGAGAGTGTGCGCGGGAATTGCATGACTTGATTCCGCCTATCCTTTCTGCCATCGGACATCCCGACGTATGGCGACCCTTACGTTGTTGAAACTTCAACGGTCTGGACTAAGCGTTTCGCTTCGTCGTTTATACCACGTACATCGAAGGACTGGAACAATTTGCCTGCTGCGGTCTTCCCGTCTAGAGTGAGTTATTGAGTATGCTCTCAATAAACAAGTGCACCTCACCATCAATGGTGGCATCACTGCTTACCATAAGGTGCACTGGTTTATATCAATTTAAAAACAAAATACTATCTTATAACACATACAAACTATGCGATGCCTTTCTGCTTAAAGTGGACTCTATTCGTGATCTTAGTGTCATCCTTAATTCGAGGCTTTGCTTTAACTTTAACCTACACATAGGGAAAGTATCAATAAAGAAGATCAAATAAACGGACTTCTAATGCGGTCTACAATGGATTTTAAAAAAGCGTCTTCTTATATTTACTTGTATTAAGTCCCTTGTGTGCTTTCAGTTGGAACATACTGTATCCGTCTGGAGTCCATTATAAAAAACATATAATGAGATGATAGAGTGTATTAAGCACGAATTCTTGCGTACTAGGTATTACAGGTGATATGGATATTATTTCTCGTATCAAACTTTTGCTCACAAAGTATAAGTTGTCAACATTTGAAAATAAACCTTAATACTTAAAAGACGTGAATTTATATAAAATTGTCAGAAACAAATCACTGCAAAACCACTAAAATAATGTAATGTAACTAATGTAAATTAATGTGTAATGTAATGTTAGAACTACTTCTTAAGACAGGCCACAGGTGCTGGCAGATTATTTTGAGTGGGCTTTTGCAAGTCCAACACTGAGTTTTGGTTTTAGAATAGAGTTATGGGTTACAATGTTAAAATATTATTATGTGTTTTCTATATCACTGTTAATGTCGCTGTTTGTTGTTCCACCTAGTAATATTAAAATAAAATAAAGAGCTCTTGACAGTGGCTTGTGAGCGGAGGGTTGAATTCATATTGATTCAAGAGCCTTATGTATGGTAACAGAGAGACACGAGAGTACCGTAAAGCGAGAGCCTAGTGTCTTAATAATGATTAGTGCGCATCGCTCGCCACCAATGATTGCATCACTGCTTACCATCTGGTGGAATCGCAATCAAGCACTAGTTTATATCATCAAAAAAACACCAGTGCGTGGTACAAGGATGTGGAACTGTGAAGGCGGTAAATGGTCATCTTTGATTCCAAACTCGAGCTTACAAGAGAGTCCAAAACTCATCACCAACAATATTACAGTTTTGAGGATCCAAACCAGCGCCTGGGAAATCGCAGTATTTTCCTTATGTTTTGAACCGGACCAACCCGCAAACGCACAAAAGAAATGGTGCGGTAGTACGCTCATTGATGACGAGGGTGAATCAATATACTATAAACAATTGAAACAAATTCATCAACAGGTATATTTGCTCTTTCGATGACCTTAATAATCATGAATACTATTTTCATTAAAAAAAAAAATTATCATTATCATCATTTCAGCCGAAAAACGTCCACTATTGGATACAGGCCTCCCCCAAATGTCGCCATAATGACCGGTCCTGTACGTCTCGCATCCATCGGATTTCCGCGACTCTCACCTCACCTTCACCTTTTTTTATAGATTCAGGGAATACTAATAAACTTCACACAGACATTAAATCAGCTCAGATTGATAACAATTGGAAAACTATCGAAATATTAATTTGCAGTGGGCGTTAACGTATAATATGACAAAACAATAATAATAACTGAAACAGTACTCAGTATTGAGGAAACCATGGCTCTGTTTATTTATATTTTAATACTATGCCTTCTGAACAGCTCTCTTTCTAAAATGTGTGTTATTGATAATACGCCAGATTACATAACCTGGGAAAAGGAACTATTGAAAGATTTGGAATCCGGTTATAACGCTTTACACTCACCAGGTGACAACACAATAGTGAATACCACTTACTTTTTGAGAAACTTCAACTATAATGACAAAACAGAAACGATGACAATGCAAGCGTGGATGATAAACAAGTGGAATGACGGAAGATTGAAATGGGATCCAGAAAAGTATCACGGCATTAATGAGACCGATGTACTGCACCTCAGATTATGGTTTCCATATTTTGGAATATCCAACTCCGATGATTCCCTTCGCTCTTACATCATTTTCTATAGTTATCATTTAAAAAGTAACGGAGATGTTACTTGGCGATATAAGATGGTTGAAGAAGCGTGGTGTGGCCTCAAACTCACAAACTGGCCATACGACTTGCAAGAATGCAATTTCGTATTTGAATCGTTGAAAAATACGTATAAGGAATTTAGTTCTCAGCCTTCAGAACAATACACGATTAATTTTTATTTTGACGTGCTTGAATCAAAAAGTGCTAATTGGTACATATACGATTATAAGCATGTACAGGAGAACAGCACCAAAAGTCGAGTGAAGATGACTGTATTCTTGATGCGCGAAGCAGTAGGCTTATCAACGATTGTCATTTGGCCTGCCTTTGTTCTAACAGTTCTTAGTGTTTTATCGTTGTGTTTGGATGTAAGGCGTAAAGTACGTCTAGCAATCATCTGTCTCAATTTGTTTGGACATTATTATTTCTTGACAGAGTTATCTTCCGTTATACCGAAAGAATCTTACTTCCCACCGACTTTGTTGTTATACTATCGTGGCTCAGTGGTTTTGTCTATTATCATCGTCCTTTTGACGTTATTTTTGGATATCATGTGTAAGTTAAAATCAACGCCACACAATTATGTAAAACTAATCAATGATTTTGTGTATGAAAATAAGTATAGAACATATGTAGTGTCTCCTCGCTGGGATTTTGACGATGCTACAGTTGATAGTAAATCAAGCAGTGAAAATTGGGTGAAGTTTGCAAACATTTTGAATAGTGTTTTCATATTTATTGTGGTTTTTGCTTACTTAGGTTTGTATGGTACAAATATTCCTAAACGAACAAGTCATGATAATGATGTTCATTAAATATATTATATTACATTTTTTTTTTGCGCAAAGCCATGCAACATTTTCAATTATAGTTGAATTATCTGGAAAAATGGTTTGATATAACGTAGAATAGAATAGAAGAATCGTTTATTTCTGAGTACATGGTTTATGAAAATCTTAATATTTAACGGAATCACATCTATACTACCTTTACCGGTGTAGAAATATTAAATAAATATCTAATTTGCAATTTCACATAATTATAGTTCATGCAATATTTATTAAAATAAAATAAAAATGGTAGTTTTTAAATGAATATGAGTAACTTAAGTTCCCCACGTCGTCGTATCCTACGAATAATGCCCTAACGAACATAGGAGCTTTCTTTTTTTATTGCATAATCCAATTCTGCTCATCATACCACATATAACTTGTTCAACAAAACAATTAAAAACGGTACAGGTTATCAAATAATTAGGTTTTCTAAAAAGCCACAATTTTAAGCACTACGTTTTCATCGAAGAAAAAAGCTACAATCGCCGTCGCGCCCTCTTTCTTCGCGAGTAGTGGGGGTGCGCGGGCGCGGAGAGAGCGTACTAGCGCCGCTCGGCCACTAGTCGGCGGAACGCGTTTTGTTAAATTGTAGTATTGAATAAGTTCAAATATCATAACATCAATGAGTTTGTACTTAATTAAGTCATTCTAATTACATAATGCGAGGTAGTGCTGGACTTGAGCAATAAGTTACATTATGCCTTTTATCTGAGGAAGATTAAAAGACAAAACATAATTTGAAACATAGAAGAAAGACACAGGGCTTCGTCTCGCAATATGGCCATTCCATAGAACACGGCCACAATCGCCATTATGGTTTTTTTCTATGTACCCAATATTGACAATTGATTAACATAACAGAGAATAAGGATTTTAGGGACAAAACGCATTTAAAATATAAAGATAATTTATTGAAAATAATCCTAGCCGAATCTTAAGATATCAATACACATTATATGAAATTACTAATACATATTTTATAATATTTAATTTAATTAAACACAAAAAAGTGTCTCCTGTAAAGTTGCTATTATGCAGTTACGCCCCTATTCGTAGGATACGACGACGTTACTTTTATGCATACATATTTAAAAATGAGATAATTTCAATGTTAACTATTTTATATAATGTCGATATGCAATAAAAAGTCATTGAACAATATTATAACAATGTCAAAAGATATTCATAAAATGTCAATATTTATTACTACTAAAATGTCAATATTTATTATTAAGACAATGTCAATGTTTATTACTTATGCAATATCAATATTTTCGATGTAGAATTGAAAAAATTATTAAGTGAATGCAGTTTTTATAACTTAAAATAATTTATTAAATAAAATAAGTTGAGTAATGAGATTAGTTTTATTAGCTAGTGTTAAGGGTGAATGTGTGAGAGATGAGTCATGTTAATACGTGATAAAAAGCTGTCTGCAGTTTGAGCCGTTGCTTGTTTTCCAGGATTCTTCATAAAAAGTAATTGTAGTGTCACTGCCAAAAGAGATAAGGTTGCCAGAGCTTAATTGCATGTTGCAAAGGTCGTTTACCACGCACAATGCGGGACCCAAAATACTGCCCTATGGCACACCGTATGAAATAGGTAGTTCGTTGCTCAATTAGTTAACGATCCTAATTACCCGTCTACAGACATTCTAGCTTGGATAAAATGCAGGGAATAGGAACGGTGTCAAATTCCATAGCAAAGTCAATGAACAGTGTGAGACATGTTTTGCGTTGGTTTAGTTTATCAACGAGTATTCAACAGTTGCAAGGCTGCATCAGATAAAGATTTCTTTATCCTAAAGCTAAATTGATACCATACGTCCAAATTGGCATCAGAATATGCTTGTAAAGGATTATCTTATATATTATGTATTGATAAACAGGATTTCCTTCCAAGTAACCAATACATACTTTTATAGCGTATGTCGAGTTCCTGTCTTTTCTTTTTGACATGAGCTTTCATCGTAGCTTGGTGTCGAGAGTTACGCCAAGGTATTTGGCTGTATTAGCTTAAGGCACTTTCGTACCGTTTATGTAGATTGGGTGGTAGTCGCACAGTTTGTTGCGAAATGAACGTGAATTGATTTTGACTCATTCAGCTTGATCTTCCATTTTTCTGTCCAGTCGTAAACTTTGTTCACAGCTAGTTTAACTTTTTCTACTGCTTCTCTGCGGTTTGATCCGAGTACAAGTGAAGAGATCAGTAATTTATTTGCATCCTATTTCCATTCAACTTTCCAAGAACCTGATCCTATGCTCGCTACTTCTGGTGTCACTAGCGTTAAAGACAGTGTGTCATGCGTTGGCTTAATTAGTGTGTCTCATTCTCAAGTTTTAAATTTATTAAATACCTTGGATTTATCCAAATCTGGTGGTCCTGATCTTATACCTCCAGTTTTTATTGTAAATTGTGAGTCTTATTGTGCCATTGTGTATTTTATTCAGACGGTCTCTTTCAGAAGGCATAGTTCCAAAAATTTGGAAATCGGCATTAATCACACCAGCTTTCAAAAAGGGTAAAGATATGTCTGTTCTCAAAAATGCTCGAACGCATTGTATTTAATGACGTATACGCTGCAATGAGATGTAATTTTGGTGATGAACAGCATTGTTTTCTAAGAAAATGGTCTACTACTTCTAACTTAATTTTATCCCATGAGTTTATATCCCAAGCTATGGAACAGCGTGCACTAGTTGACGTTATTTATACTGATAGTACAGTAAATGTTTTGATCGTATTGACCATAGACTGCTCTTAGAGAAGCTACTAAAAGCTGGGATACACGGAGATTTGTATCGTTGGTTCTCCTCTTATATTGATAAAAGTACCCAGGCTGTGGTGCTTCAGGGATAGACATCTCGATGGGGTTTTGTTCCCTCTGGTGTTTTTCAGGGTTCGATTTTAGGATCTTTATTATTTACTCTCTTCATTGCTGACGTGAGCAACTGTTTTGAAAATAGTTATATTTTACTTTATGCTGACGATATGAAAATTCATAAAATTATTAGAAACATTTCTGATAAACACCTATTGCACGCCGATTTGAATAGGTTTGATGAGTACTGTAGACTTAACAGGCTAGAATTAAATGTTTCGAAATAATTTCACATATCTTTCACGTCAAAAGTCTATAATTGATTCCAGATACAAATTTTACAATAACGATATAGGTAAAGGTAGTAGGTAGGTTAGTTAGGTGATTAGGGATCTTGGTGTAATACAAGATAGTTAACTACTTTACGATCAGTATATTGATAATATAGTGAATAGGGCGTCAAGAGCACTTGGTTTCATAATGAGAACCTCAGCCGGTTTCCGATCCGCGATGGTACAGGCCTGGGTGCAAGCACCGGACAGGCCTGTTGACATCGACGTCGAGGCAGAGTGGTTCCGGGAGGCCATGTCGCAAATCTGCGACGCGGCAATGCCCCGAGTCCGGCCAGGACGTGCGCGGCGCCAGGTGTACTGGTGGTCGCCGGAGATTGCGGCACTGCGCAATGCGTGCAATGCTGCGCGGCGCCGGTACGCCAGACACTTCAGTCGCCGCATCCGCCCACCGGATGCGGAGGCCAGAAAGGCGGAGCTGTATGAGGGATACAGAGAAGCGAAGCGCACCCTCAGAGCGGAAATAAAGCGGGCCAAGTTGGAGGCCCGCAACGTGTGGCTGGGGACTCTGAACGGAGAACCATGGGGACGCCCCTACAAGGTGGTGCGGGAAAACCTCCGCCCCTGGACTCCCCCACTCACGCAGAGTCTCCGGCCCCAGATTGCGGAGGGTGTGGTGAGCAATCTGTTCCCTGCGCGAGGGGAACACTCCCCCCCGCTCATGGCTCCGCCACCAGCGGTGTCAAACGCGGATCACGATGGCGACGACGACGGCAATGCTCCAGAGGTGACCGAGGTAGAGATGAGTGTGGCGGTACGAAGGCTGAGTGCCAAGAATACCGCCCCAGGACCCGACGGCTTGCCTGGTCAAGCCTGGGTCCTGGCCATGGAGGCTCTCGGGTCTCGATTAAGAGGGCTCTTCAGCGCATGCATGGAGAGGGGCCAGTTCCCACTTCGCTGGAAGACGGGGAAACTGGTCCTTATCGCGAAGCCAGGGCGCCCTGCGGACTCTCCGTCCGCGTACCGGCCCATTGTGCTGCTCGACGAGGTGGGCAAGCTCTTTGAAAGAGTAATTGCAGGCCGCCTCGTCACGCACCTAACACGGGTGGGGCCAGATCTGGCGGACGGCCAGTTCGGCTTTCGCAGGAGGCGCTCCACGGTGGACGCCATCATGCGCGTGCGAGCTCTCACGACGGGGGATGCGGTGTCCCAGGGCAGGTGTGTCGTGGCGGTGTCATTGGACATCGCCAACGCCTTCAATTCCCTGCCCTGGAGTAGCATTAGGAGGGCAATCCGGTATCACCGGGTGCCCGACTACCTCTGTCGTGTGATCGAGGCCTACCTGTCGGACAGGTACATCATCTACCCTGGTCACCAGGGAGAGTGGAAACGGCGAGAGATGTCGTGCGGTGTTCCGCAGGGATCGGTACTAGGACCGCCCTTGTGGAACATCGGCTACGACTACGTGCTGCGCGGCGACCTCCCTGACGGGGTCAGCGTGGTCTGTTACGCAGACGACACGCTGGTCCTGGCGCAGGGAGAGTCGTACCAGGCGGCGGTCGAATTAGCGACACGCGGGGTTGCGATAGTCGTTGATAGGATCCAGCAGTTGGGACTCGAGGTGGCGCTGCAAAAGTCCGAGGCCATGTGTTTTCACGGCCCTCGGAGCGCGCCGCCTCGGCGCTCCCAATTAACGGTAGGAGGAGTTCACATCGGCGTCGGGTCGACGATGAAGTACCTGGGACTCGTCCTCGACAGCCGGAGGAATTTCGAGGAGCACTTCCGACGTCTGGCTCCCAAACTGAATCGGACTGGGGCTGCCCTCAAGCGGCTCCTGCCCAACCTTGGGGGTCCAGACGCCTCCTGCCGGAGGCTCTACGCTGGCATCGTACAGTCCATGGCCCTTTATGGGGCGCCGGTGTGGGCGCCGTCACTGCGAAAGCGACCGGCGGCCCAGCTGAACGCGTGCCAGAGGGTCATGGCCATACGGATGGTGCGGGGATACCGCACGGTTTCCCGCGAAGCGGCGAGCCTCCTTGCTGGCCAGCCACCATGGGACCTGGTGGCAACAGGCCTTGCACGCATGCACGATCTGCGCGTGGAGATGCAACGTCGGGGCGAAACTCCGCTGCCACGACAAGTCGCGGCATAGCAGACAGAGCTCCGGCGGGGTCTCATGGTGGAATGGCGACAGCGACTATCGCAACCCAGTGCTGGGCACGCCATAATTATGGCGGTAAGTCCCCTCTTTGAGGACTGGCTGGAAAGGCAACACGGCGTCCTTACCTTCCGCATGACGCAGGTCCTCACCGGACATGGTAAGTTCGAGAGGTTCCTGCACCGGATTCGTGCGGAAGAAACGCCCGGGTGTCACCATTGTGTGGACCACCCGGAGGACATGGTAGAGCACACGGTGGAGGTGTGTCCCGCTTGGGCAGAGCAACGCCGTGTCCTCGTGGGGGCTATCGGTAGCGGCGATCTCTCGCGCCGGGCCTTGGTACAGGCCATGGTCCGGAGCGAGGAGGAGTGGCAGGCGGTTGCCTACATCTGCGAAGCAGCAATGCTAGCAAAGGAGGCGGCCGATCGCGTGAGGCAACGGTCCTCACGCCCCAATCGGCGCCGGGATTCCGATCCCGATTTCCGGCCATCGTAGGCGCGGGCTTGCGGACGGCGAGCAATGGGTGGCTCGCCTTCCGACCGTCCGGTAACCGTCCGGACCGAGCCCAAGTCGTCGACGGCGCGTGCTGTTCCACGCGCGCCTCAAGGAGATGTCAGCAACTGTAGGGGCCTAGCAAGGTCGAAGCCTACTGGGGCCAAGGGTCTGATTCTGAAAGGAAGACTCGGCCCTGGTACGAAAGGCAATGAAGGAACAGGAGTGGGTTTTTAGTCAGTAAAAGTCTGACACTATCTCCCGCCCCGCCCAAGGGTGGAGGATGTCATAAGATGATATTCACACCGGAAAAAAAAAAAAAAAGCCGGTTTCCGATCACTAAAACCGATCAAGATCTTATATTGTTCGTTCATACGCAGCCCACCTTGAATAATACGCATCACAGGTCTGGAACCCTCAATATGGGATACATAAGTCTCGTATTGAGGGCATCCAGAAAACTAGGAGCGTGAAATTTTGCACAAAGCTTCCTTTTATGACGTAGGCTAGCACTAAGAGAGGATTTTCCAAAATTCACCCCTTAAAGGGACGAGACGAGGTTCCAAAGTTTGTATGGAGAAACCTTCTTTCGCGCGGGCGAAGCCGCTGGCAGAAGCTAGTTATATGTATGGAAGCTTGTAATTAGCAATTTAGTTATTTGACTATTGTCATTATGTTGTTATTAGTCTGTAAGCTTTCCTAAAATGTGAAAAAAATAATAATAATCAAAGCTATCCTCAAATTGATTAGTAGCGAAGTTAGATCGTTAAAATAAAATGAAAAACTAAAACCCGAAAAGAAAAACCGTAGTCACACGTTATTAAAGTGTTTCGGTTGGTACCTATAACGTGTGACTGCGGCTTTTCTTTTTGTTCTGTTCGTTCGTGTTCGAAGTATAAAAATCTTGTTTCATACTTTTTCAGCGTCGTTTTTTTTTGTCGTAGTCGGGTTTTAGTTTTTTTACTTTATTTTTATTTAAACAATTTTGGTGTTAAATTAAACACATGAGTTTTTGTCCACTAGAAGGCGTCACTTTAAATTTGAGCAATATTTTGGAAATGTAAAAGTGAAGCCCTTGCAAATGATACCAAACACGGCGTATTTATCTCCATTTTTATTTTTTAATACATTACTTTTTGTCCGCTAGAGGGCGCCATATCGAGTTTTGTGACACGTCACGTAGCCTATTTTCAGCGGACAATTAAGACGGTTCTAACGATACCTAGTACATCGAGTCCCGATAAGTAGATTAGGAGCTATGAGGGAATAAATGAACATACTCACATACATACAAACATACATACTTACATACATAGCCTGTCAAAATTATAACCCTCCTTTGGCTTTGCCGTAGTCAGATAAAAATAGGGGTTTCCGTTGTCTAACTTTAGTAACATAGATAGTTAAGAAGCTAGCGTTAGAATCTCTTTCTAGAAAGAGATTCTATCGCTCCTATCTTGGCATCTAAAAAAATGGTATAAATGGCAGTCTAAGTATACCCCAAAGATGCAAACACGATCTGATGAAATGGAATAACCACCACTGGGGGAATCTATACAATATATATTGCGAGTACCGTAATTCAAATATGATCATGTTCCATTATTGAAACTTCCCAAATATTGAAGAAAGAAAGAAGAAGAAAGAAAAACATTTTATTTGGCGGAACAAGGCGCAAATTTAGAACTAACAAATTATAAGCACACGATGTGAAAGAAATATGCGCCACATCCGCGCAAAACGGCCAAACGCTCAGCATAATGCCGTGACCACACGCAAAATGCGATGAGTCTACGGCGCTGGTTTTCAGTGTGAGCCGGTAACGGTATCGACATAAAGATGTCGGCACGGTATTGTGTGCATGATTTGATAGATAATGTAAATAAATTATAGGGAAAGGAAAAAAAATTAACAATGAATAAATAAAGTGAAAATACGAAATCATAATTTATATAAAGTGGCAACATTACGTTTCGTCTGTACCAAAAGACGCGGTATTGGTACATCTGATTTTTGATGATCTTAAACCTCATAATATATGCTTCGTTTGACTTCGCCAAGCATTGAGGATAAGCAGTATATGAAGAAGATCATAGACTACGTTCTCTTAAAGGTACAATAATGAGTATAAAGAAGATAATTAAAAACTCTCTCGGCGAACTTATATCGTCTCAGTGTTAGACCAAGTCTTTTTAAGGAATAAGTAAATTAAACGTGGACAACGTTACTTGTCATGATGAATAAATTTTCTAACATGTTAAGTATCAAATTGGAGCAGCTTCGTCTCAATTTTTCGGTTATATTCTGCAATCTTAACACACTCAACTAATTGCTGACCTTCTTCTAACAATTACTCCCGCAATACAAGTACAAACATACTTAAAGCTATTAATCTATGTGATTAAAATAATGTATTTATGAAAACTAATATTTTGATAGATTCAAGGAACACTAAAATATTTTCACAGATATGAAATCAGCTGAAATTGATAAAATTTACAAACTATCAGAACACTTGCAAATGGGCGTTTTCATATAATATGACCAAACAATATAACACCTGAAACAGTACTCAGTGTCGAGGGCACTATGGCTCTGCTCACTTATATTTTAATACTGCACCTTCTGAACAGCTGTGTTTCCAAAACCTGTGATATTGATAATACCCCAGATTATATAACCTGGGAAAAGGAACTCTTGAAAGATTTGAAATCCGACTACAATGCTCTCCACCCACCAGGTGAGCATACAATAGTGAATATCAACTACATATTGAGACACTTCAGCTTTAATGACAAAAAAGAAACTATGACAATGCAAATTTGGATGAAGAGCAAGTGGAAAGATGAAAGACTGAAATGGGATCCCGAAAAGCATCACGGCATTAACGAGACCGATGCCCGACACTTCTTTATGTGGACTCCATATTTTGGCATAACCAATACTCTTGTCTACTTCGTCACTTTCTATGATTATAACTTAGAGAGTAACGGAGACGTCCTTTGCCGACGTCAGGTGACTGAAGAGGTGTCGTGTAGCATCAAACTCACAAACTGGCCATACGATTTGCAAGAATGTAATTTTATATTAGAATCGTTTGAAGATAAGATATTTAGACATAGTTCTCAGCCGTCAGAACTTTATGCAATCAACTTTGAATTTGGAGTGTTTCAAAAAGAAAATGCTGAATGGTACATATACGATTACAAACATGTGCAGGAGAACAGCACCAAAACTCAAGTGAAGTTAACTGTATTCTTGATGCGCGAAGCAGTGGGCTTGTCAGCGATTGTCATTTGGCCTGCCTTTGTTTTAACAGTTCTTAGTGTTTTATCGTTGTGTTTGGACGTAAGGCGGAAAGTACGTCTAGCAATCATCTGTCTCAGTTTGTCTGGACATTATTATTTTTTGACAGAGTTATCTTCCGATATACCGAAGGAAACTCACTTCCCACCAACCTTGTTGTTATACTATCGTGGCTCAGTGGTCTTGTCTATGATCATAGTCCTTTTGACGTTCTTTTTGGATAATATGTGTAAGTTAAAATCGACGCCACACAATTATGTAAAACTAATCAATAATTTTATGTATGAAAATAACTATAGAACGTATTTGGTGTTTCCTCGGTGGGATTTTGACGATGCTGCAGTTGATAGTAAACCAAGCAGTGAAGATTGGGTGAAGTTTGCAAGCATTGTTAATAGTGTTTTCATATGCATTGTTGTTTTTGCTTACATAGGTCTGTATTGCACAAATATTCCTAAACAAACATATCACAATACTGATAATTTATATTTATTCAAGAAACTACTTATAAATTTCTAAACTAATAAATATCAAAACTTAAAAGATATATATACAAACTAAAAGTAATAATATTTACAAATGAAAAAAGAAACTTATTAGATTTAAAAAATATCACATCGATGTCAATGGGAAAAGTGCCCAAAACGCTGGCAGCATTGCCACGTCGGATTGCAATGCTGATTCGTTGACCGAAGAAAAGCCCAGCCAGGTCACGTGAAGAGTCGACCAGCTGTTTGCTGATATCACGCACAATTCGATGAGCGGTTGGACCCCTTGACCCTAGAGTTTCAACCCCAAACGGCTCAAACATACATTTTTATTTTTTTGTAAACGTTTTTTATTTCACACTTTTTAGTTGCAATACACTTCTAACCAGAGTGCCCATTTCTCATGACAATTCCAATTTACCCAAACACTGTTAGGATATATTGTTTTATTATGAAGTCCCCGTGTTTCTCCTCCACCTTCCGGCTCCATCATCAGATCAGTTCGATAGTTCCTTATCGCTAAAGTGCATCATATGGCAATTCTAATAAGCCCAAACACGGCTAGAATACATTGATTAATTACGGAGTTCCGGTGCCTATCTTCTGGCTCCACAATGATTATCAGGTCACTTTGATGATACCATTTTCCAAATAACTACTCAGAACCATTTATTTATTTGTATTGTTATAGTCGCTTAACTATCTTCATTGTGATATCTATGTGAGTATGAAGTTTCGTTGGCCATTTCTGGTCTTCTTCATTAGTTTCCATTTCATTAAATGTTACTTCTTGACTGTAAATGCTTAAGTTCTCGATGAAAATACCAAAATCACTATGTAGTTGCTTATTATAATATTTGAGGAGTTCCCTCGATTCTTCATGGATCCCATCATCAGAACTGGATTTTGAAAAAAATGGGACCAATCTCAAAGCATAAACGATGGAGTTCTGAAGTACCAAAATTTAAAAAAAATACAACCGAATTGAGAATCTCCTTTTTTTTTTGAAGTCAGTTATAAAGCTGTGAATTTATATAAAATTGTAAGAAACAAACCACTGCAAAAGTATTAAAATAATGTAATGTACAATGTAAATTAATGTTTAATGTAATGTAAGAACTACTTCTTAAGACAGACCACAAAGAAAATGGATTTAAAGGTCAGCTGGGCTTTATTCGGGCGCAGCTAGCCGGAATTAAATGCACAGATATTCAAACTACCGCCTAGATGGCACTACGAGTATGTGTGCATTTAATTCCAGTCAGATGTTCACGGGACGGGTTTTTTTTTTTTCTTGATATTTTCGCGCTTTACCACTATCTCACCTGATGGAAAGCGATGATGCGGTCGACGATGGAGCGCGCTTACCTAGAAGTAACCTATTCACTCTTGACTTAAAGATTCCCGGGTTGTAGCCATCTGGAAACACAGATTCCGGCAAGGAATTCCACTCCTTAGCTGTACGCACAATAAATGTGTTCCCAAAACGTTTTGTGCGTATATGTGGGATGTCCACCATGCCTTAATAATGATTAGTGCGCTTCACCACCATCGATTGCATCACTGCTTACCATCAGGTGAAATCGCAGTCAAGTACTAGTTTATTTTCTTAAAAAAAACCAGTGCGTGGTACAAAAATGTGGAACTGTGAAGGTGGCAAATAGTCATCTTCGATCCCAAACTCGAGGTTATAAAAGAGTCCAAAACTCACCACTAACAATATCACAGTGTTGAGGATCCGAACCAGCGCATGAGAAATCGCAGTATTCTCCTTCCGCCGTGGAAGACTCGGCCCTGGTATGAAAGGCAACGAAGGAACAGGAGTGGGTTTTAAGTCAGTAAAATTCGGACACTATCTCCCGCTGCGCCAAGAGCAGGGGAAGTCATTGGATGAGTTTCCTACCGAAAAAAAGGGTGAATCAATCTACACTAAACAATTTGTTACGTCAGACCCATCTCTTGAAACAAATACATCAACAGATAAATCTGCTCTTTCGATGACCTTAATAATCATGAATACTATTTTTTTATAGATTCAGGGAATACTAATAAACTACGCATAGACATAAAATTAGCTCACATCGATAACAATTGGAAAACTATCAAAACATTTGCAGTGGGCGTTCCCGTATAATATGACCAAACAATAATAATAATTGAAACTGTACTCAGTGTTGAGGGAATCATGGCTCTGCTTACTTATATTTTAATATTATGCCTTCTGAACACCACTCTTTCTAAAAGGTGTGTTATTAATAATACGCCAGCCCCCCTAGCCAAGTTACAATCGTATCGTTCGCGCCGAACGCCTCGAGTAGGCCACGCCTCCGATTCCTTTGTTCTGACCGCATGACTGAGCGTTGAGATGACGTCAGAACAAAGGAAACGGAGGCGTGGCCTACTCGAGGCATTCGGCGCGAACGATACGATTGTAACTTGGCTAGGGGGGCTGATTACATAAACTGGGAATAGGAACTTTTGAAAGATTTGGAATGCGATAACAACGCTTTCCAGGGTAACAGGTGAGAATACAATAGTGAATGTCACCTACTTTTTGAAAACCTTCAGCTATAATGACAAAACAGAAATGTTGAGAATGCAAATGTGGATGATGAACCAGTGGAATGACGAAAGATTGAAATGGGATCCAGAAAAGTATCACGGCATTAATGAGACCGATGTACTGCACCTCAGATTATGGTTTCCATATTTTGGAATATCCAACTCCGACGATTCCCTTGACTTCTACGTCACATTCTATAGATATAATTTAAAAAGTAACGGGGACGTCCATTGGTAATATAAGATGATTGTAGAGAAGTGTAGCGTCAAACTCACAAATTGGCCATACGACTTGCAAGAATGCAATTATGTGTTCAAATCATTGACAAATTCGTATATTCAATTTACTTTGATTTTGAAGTGCTAGAACCAAATAGTGCTGAATGGTCCATATTCGATTATCAGCATGTGCAGGAGAACAGCACCAAAAATCGAGTGAAGTTGACTGTATTCCTGATGCGCGAAGCAGTGGGCTTGTCAACGATTGTCATTTGGCCTGCCTTTGTTCTAACAGTTCTTAGTGTTTTATCGTTGTGTTCGGACGTAAGGCGTAAAGTACTTACGTCTAGCAATCATCTGCCTCAGTTTGTCTGGACATTATTATTTCTTGACAGAGTTATCTTCCGTTATACCGAAAGAATCTCACTTCCCACCAACTTTGTTGTTATACTATCGTGACTCAGTGGTTTTGTCTATTATCATCGTCCTTTTGACGTTCTTTTTGGACATCATGTGTAAATTAAAATCAACGCCACACAATTATGTACGACTATATATATTATGTAGACAATAATTTTATGTATGAAAATAACTACAGAACATATTTGGTGTTTCCTCGGTGGGATTTTGACGATGCTACAGTTGATAGTAAATCGAGCAGTGAAAATTGGGTGAAGTTTGCAAACATTTTGAATAGTGTTTTCATATTTATTGTGGTTTTTGCTTACTTAGGTTTGTATGGTACAAATATTCCTAAACGAACAAGTCATGATAATGATGTTCATTAAATATATATTTTTTTTTTGTTTCTAATATCATTTTTTTTTAACTATGTACATACAAACTATAAAAACTATTATACTAAACCTAACTATGTACATATAAGACAAAAACACCTATTACACTCAGGCGTCGAAGTACTCCTCCACATCGCTGTCATCCGGAAATGTGCCCAGAAGGCTGGCAGCATTGCCACGTTGAATGGCAATGCTAATTCTTTGGGCGAAGAACGAGCCAGCCCTCTGGTCACGCAAAGTGTCGATCAGACGGCGTGAAATTTCCTTAAAAAGGAGACGCGCACTCGGACCCCATGACCCAAGCGTTTCGACCCCAAACGGCTCAAAACTGTAATTACCAATAAGATTACAGTATTTGCGCCGTTTGATGGTCTCAGCAGCCGCAGCGGCAGCGCCGGCACAGCCCGCCGAACTAAGAACATGGGATGGCGCAAGGGTGTCGACACAGGTTGCGTCCCACACCAGAGGCCTACCCACCTTCCACGGCACCAACGTCATACCATCTGGTCTCTTCCCATCGTCACGTACCAAGCCGCTCGGTTCTAATACGGCAGGTACGCCAGCGGTGACCAGAGCTCGACGAATAATGTCGTTGATGCTAGCGTGCCGTGCTATGCGGCCTGCGCTCCTGCAGCAGGACAGGCCATGGTGTCCGAAGCTGTCGACAGCTTCGCCACAGTGGCACCGATGTGGAGCAACACAAGGTGCGCCTAAGCGTAAACAGATTGCGAGCCGAAACGAGGCGTCATCCATCATAGTGCCTATGGTGGATGACGGGAGTGCCTGAAGCCACAAACCCGACTCCCATTCCCCTACAGCCAGCAGACGCGCACGCTCAGCAGTACTTGACGACGTATTCATTAGGTTGTTCCGTACAATACTGCAGAGCGGCACATCCCACCGTCTCTGCGAGGACAGGTTGTCGGGCAAATTCGTGTTGGGACAAGCCATTTTCCAAGCGTTCAACGCATCGGACAAGCACGGTACCTCAACATTAACCAGTGAGGAAGATAAAATATTCCTGGTTAAAGTTTCAGTACTGTGCAATAAAATATATTATATTACAATTTTTTTATTTTTGCGCAAAGCCATGCAACATTTTCAATTATAGTTATAGTCCCCCACGTCGTCGTATCCTACGAATAGTGCCCTAACGAACATAGGAGCTTTCTTTTTTTATTGCATAATCCAATTCAGCTCATCATACCACATATAACTTGTTCAACAAAACAATTAAAAAATAAATAATTTAAAAAATTAAAAAACACGACTGCCATGTCAAAAAAACGAACTAAAAAGCAAAAAACAAGATGTTAGTTAAACTTTCATCGCCGTCGGGGGACCAGTCTGTAGAATACTTTCTTATATAAAAAGTCCCCCGACTGCGATGAAAAATTTTATTTTGTAAATCAAGTAGTTTTCGAGACATCGTGTTTAGTCAGTGAGTGAATGAGTGACAACTTTCATTTTTATATATATAGTTTAACTAACATCTTGTTTTTTGCTTTTTAGTTCGTTTTTTTGACATGGCAGTCGTGTTTTTTAATTTTTTTAATTATTTATTTTTATTTTAAACAACTTGTGACCCACGGATGCCCCTCAAGTTGAAGGGTAAAATCTACAAGTCCGTGATAAGGCCTGTCATACTGTATGGATCAGAATGTTGGGCTGTGAAAAAGACGGATGAAAAAAGATTGCACGTAGCGGAGATGAGAATGTTAAGATGGATGTGTGGTGTGACGAGAATGGATAAAGTGAGAAATGAGTATATTAGGGGAAGTTTGAAAGTGGCGCCAGTGACTGAAAAGTTGAAAGGGAATCGTTTGTCTTGGTATGGTCATGTGAAGAGGAGAGATGAAACGCATGTTACTAAAAGAGTTATGAGTTTACATGTGGATGGATGGAGAGGGAGACCAAAGAAAAGATGGATGGATTGTGTGAAGAGTGATATGAAAGAAAAGGAAGTTAGTGATAGTATGACGAGTGACAGGGCAGAATGGAAGAAAAAAACGTGTTGCGCCGACCCCAAATAACACGGGACAAGGGCAAGAAGATGATGATGATTTTTATTTTAAACCTTTTAGTGATAAGTTTAATTTTACAACATGTCATGCTTCACAATATAGTTTCTAAGCATTTATACGATCACAAGAAGAGATGAAGATTAATCGCTTCATATAGAATTGTTGAAGATTTCTGAGGCGATGAAATTCATCAAGAGACTTCCTGTCGTGTGGCTCGTGAATCACTTCACGTGGATCCAAAACGCTGGTTGCCAAACCTTCTAGTTGCCTCACGCGACTAAACGCAATATAAGCTTGCCCTTTGGCTAAAATTTTTGGGCCTAGGTCCTCGAAGGCTCTGTCCAGTGTTGTCCATTGTAACTTTTCCATGACTCCTTTTTTTTTTCGGTGGGAAAATCATCTTATGACATCCCTCGCCCTTGGGCGGTGCGGGAGATAGTGTCAGACTTTTACTAACTAAAAACCCACTCCTTTTCCTTCGTTGCCTTATAGTAGCATTGTCTCCTCTGCATCTCCACAGATCCTGCAAGTCGGGTCGCTTGCTAGTCCCATATTGTGGATCTGTTTGTTGGTAACATAGTGCCCCTTGAAGACTCCTGTGATTGTTCGGAGCTGTGATCTGCTGTACCTCCATAGTTTTTGGGTCCAGCCCATATCTATGTCATTGAGAAATAGTTTTACATGCTTCTGGCCTGTTGTATTGCGCCAGTGTGTGCTGTGTACCTCTAACGCAGCCCTTTTCAAACCTTGGTTGATGACCCTTGGTGAAAGTCCTATGAAGGGTTCCGGTCCGTATTGGGGTGTCTCAGATCCTTTCCTTGCCAGAGTGTTGGCTCTTTCATTACCTTCTACTCCTGTATGACCTGGCACCTAGATCAATCTGACCTTGTTGCGCCTTCCTATCTGGTTTAATATTTAATACAGTTTAGTATCAGCCCAGAATCCACTCTATTGGATGTGAGTGCCTTAAGTGTTGCTTGGCTTTCGCTTAAAATGTAGACAGTGTCCCCTTCGGTGCCACTGTCTAGTATTTCCTGCGCGCACCCGATTATAGCATAGGTCTCTGCTTCGAAGACCGTCACCATTTTGCCCATGTTTAGGCTAAGATTGCAGTTGTCGCTGTGTACCCCCCGCTCCTGTACCGGTGTTCATTTTAGAGCCATCCGTGTACCATACCTGGTTGTTCCCTTTGTGGGATAGCGCCATTTACTAAGCCGTGACCAACGTTAATGGTCTATTAAGTAGATTAAGTTGATAAAGTACAATTGATTCACTAAACTTTCAAACACTCGGTAGGCTATTATTGTATATAGTTTATGTTATCATTTTTTTTAATCGACAAAGTTGGTTCTTGTTTACATGTACTTAGTGTTCATTGTACAATGGTTCGAAAATCTTTCACGCAAATGACCGAGTTGTACTTGGCTGATTTCTTATATTAATTAATAATATTAGTTGGGGTTTCGTAACCAAATGTCAAAAATGTTTTTTTTTTGTACTCGATAGTTTTGATTAACAGTATAACATATTTATATTTTTGGAATCCACTCGTCAAATCCTAGATGATAATCACATGCATTAACAGAATAAAAATTAAAAAAAAATTGGGTGGGTGTTCATTTACTTATCAAACCCACCACATTGCATTTCTACATTTTTTCAATAGCCTATGTTACTCGGGACGATGCAAGGATTCTAACGATACCTCATACATGTAAATCAGTTCAGTCATTTAGAAGTTATGGTGGAATAAAGAAACTTACATACATACATACATACATACATGAACCCCGAAAACATAACACTCCTTTTTGGGGCAGTCGTGTAAAAACGGTACAGGTTATCAAATAATTAGGTTTTCTAAAAAGCCACAATTTTAAGCACTACGTTTTCATAGCAGAAAAAAGCTACAATCGCCGTCGCGCCCTCTTTCTTCGCGAGTAGTGGGGGTGCGCGGGCGCGGAGAGAGCGTACTAGCGCCGCTCGGCCACTAGTCGGCGGAACACGTTTTGTTAATTTGTAGTATTGAATAAGTTCAAATATCATAACATCAATGAGTTTGTACTTAATTAAGTCATTCTAATTACATAATGCAAAGTAGTGCTGAACTTGAGCAATAAGTTACATGATGCCTTCTATCTGCGGAAGAATAAAAGACAAAACATAATTTGAAACATAGAAGAAAGACACAAACGTAATTAGGGCTTCGTCTCGCAATATGGCCATTCCATAGAACACGGCAACAATAGCCATTATGGTTTTTTTCTATGTACCCAATATTGAAAATTGATTAACATAACAGAGAATAAGGATTTAAGGGACAAAATGCGTTTAAAATATAAAGATAATTTATTGAAAATAATCCTAGCCGAATCTTAAGATATCAATACACATTATATGAAATCACTAATATATATTTGATAATATTTAATTTAGTTAAACACAAAAAAGTGTCTCCTGTAAAGTTGCTATTATGCAGTTACGCCGCATACATATTTAAAAATCAGATAATTTCAATGTTAACTATTTTATATAATGTCGATATGCAATAAAAAGTCATTGAACAATATTATAATAATGTCAAAAGATATTCATAAAATGTCAATATTTATTACTACTACAATGTCAACATTTATTATTAAGACAATGTCAATGTTTATTACTTAAGTAATATCAATATTTTCGGTGTCAAATTGAATAAATTGTTATGTGAATGCAGTTTTTATAACTTAAAATAGATTATTAAATAAAATAAGTTGAGTAACGAGATTAGTTTTATTAGCTAGTGTTAAGGGTGAATGTGTGAGAGATGAGTCATGTTAATACGTGATTAAAAGCTGTCTGCAGTTTGAGCCGTTGCTTGTTTTCCAGGATTCTTCTTAAAAAGTAATTGTAGTGTCATTGCCAAAAGAGATAAGGTTGCCAGAGCTTAATTGCATGTTGCAAAGGTCGTTTATGAACACCATGCACAATGCGGGACCCAAAATACTGCCCTATGGCACACCGTATGAAATAGGTAGTTCGTTGCTCAAGTAGTTAACGATCCTAATTACCCGTCTACAGACATTCTAGCTTGGATAAAATGCAGGGAATAGAAACGGTGTCAAATTCCATAGCAAAGTCAATGAACAGTGTGAGACATGTTTTGCGTTGGTTTAGTTTATCAACGAGTATTCAACAGTTGCAAGGCTGCATCAGATAAAGATTTCTTTATCCTAAAGCTAAATTGATACCATACGTCCAAATTGGCATCAGAATATGCTTGTAAAGGATTATCTTATTATGTATTGATAAACAGGATTTCCTTCCAAGTAACCAATACATACTTTTATAGCGTATGTCGAGTTCCTGTCTTTTCTTTTTGACATGAGCTTTCATCGCAGCTTGGCGTCGAGAGTTACGCCAAGGTATTTGGCTGTATTAGCTTAAGGCACTTTCGTACCGTTTATGTAGATTGGGTGGTAATCGCACAGTTTGTTGTGAAATGAACGTGAATTGATTTTGACTCATTCAGCTTGATCTTCCATTTTTCTGTCCAGTCGTAAACTTTGTTCACAGCTAGTTTAACTTTTTCTACTGCTTCTCTGCGGTTTGATCCGAGTACGAGTGAAGAGATCAGCAATTTATTTGCATCCTATTTCCATTCAACTTTCCAAGTACCTGATCCTATGCTCGCTACTTCTGGTGTCACTAGCGTTGAAGACAGTGTGTCATGCATTGGCTCAATTAGTGTGTCTCATTCTCAAGTTTTAAATTTATTCAAGACCTTGGATTTATCCGAATCTGGTGGTCCTGAACCTCCAGGTTTTATTGTAAATTATGCTGATAGTCTTATTGTACCATTGAGACGGTCTCTTTCAGAAGGCATAGTTCCAAAAATTTTGGAATCGGCATTAATCACCCCAGTTTTCAAAAAGGGTAATTCCTTGGATTTATCCAAATCTGGTGGTCCTAATCATATACCTCCAGTTTTTATTGTAAATTGTGCCGATAGTCTTATTGTACCATTGTGTATTTTATTCAGACGGTCTCTTTCAGAAGACATAGTTCCAAAAATTTGGAAATTGGCATTCATCACCCCAGTTTTCAAAAAGGGTAATAAGTCAGATATCTCTAATTATCGACCAATATCTAAGATATGTCTGTTCTTAACAATTCTCAAACGCATTGCATTTAATGACGTATACGCTGCAATGAGATGTAACTTTGGTGATGAACAGCATGGTTTTCTAAGAAAACGGTCCACTACTTCTAACTTAATCTTATCCCATGAGTTTATATCCCAAGCTATGGAACAGCGTGCGCTAGTTGACGTTATTTATACTGATAGTACAGGAAATGTTTTGATCGTATTGACCATAGGCTGCTCTTAGAGAAGCTATTAAAAGATGGAATACACGGAGATTTGTATCGTTGGTTCTCCTCTTATATTGATAAAAGTACCCAGGCTGTGGTGGTTCAGGGATACACATCTCGATGGGGTTTCGTTCACTCTGGTGTTCTTCAGGGTTTGATTTTAGGATCTTTATTATTTACTCTCTTCATTGCTGACGTGAAACACTGTTTTGAAAATAGTTATATTTTACTTTATGCTGACGATATGAAAATTCATAAAATTATTAGAAACATTTCTGATAAACACCTATTGCACGCCGATTTGAATAGGTTTGAAGAGTACTGTAGACTTAACAGGCTAGAATTAAATGTTTCGAAATAATTTCACATATCTTTCACGTCAAAAGTCTATGTTTGATTCCAGATACAAATTTTGCAATAACGACATAGGTAAAGGTAGTAGGTAGGTTAGATAGGTGATTAGGGATCTTGGTGTAATACAAGATAGTAAACTACTTTACGATCAGCATATTGATAATATAGTGAATAAGGCGTCAAGAGCACTTGGTTTCATAATGAGAACCTCAGCCGGTTTCCGACTACTGGGGCCACGGGTAGTGTGAAAGCGAAGCCCGGGGCCCCGGGATGAAGGCAAAGAAGGAACAGGAGTGGGTTTTTAGTCAGTAAAAGTCTGACACTATCTCCCGCTCCGCCCAAGAGCGAGGGATGTCATTAGATGATTTTCCCACCCGAAAAAAAAAAAAAAAAAAAGCCGGTTTCCGATCACTAAAACCGATCAAGATCTTATATTGTTCGTTCGTACGCAGCCACCTTGAATAATACGCATCACAGGTCTGGAACCCTCAATATGGGATACATAAGTCTCGTATTAAGGGCATTCAGAAAAAAATTATTTAGTTTCTTGGTTACAGAGCAAAACAAGTATCTGTTAACTACACTCACCGATGCAAAGATACCATTTTCTACCGCTTGACCAGAGACGTGGTATTAATGATGTGTGCTACCTGATTAAAATCGCAAAGGGTTCAATTGACTGTCCTGAACTTGTCTCAAAATTATCAATACGCACTAATCAGATGGGGCTAAGACAGCGGCCACTTCTGCATGTACCTAGTGCAAACACTAATTATAGGCGTAATCCATTTTTTCTGAGAGCCAGTCGCAGTTTTAACAGGATTTCATGCGAACCCGGCATTGACCTATTTTGTGCCAACGCGGGCACAGTTAGGAAGCTCTTAGGAAAGTCATTTTTTAAGCAACTAGCACCTATTTGCACTTGAAACTTATATTATTATTGATTGTTTAAATTTACTAACAGTTTAAGGTATTGTGGGACCAACTTTATTCTTTTTTTGTCATCTATATAATTATATAAAAGGAGAAACTGACTGACTGACATATCAACGCACAGCCGCAACTACTGGTACTAGGAGCGTGAAATTTTGCACAAAGCTTCCTTTTATGACGTAGGCTAGCACTAAGAGAGGATTTTCCAAAATTCACCCCTTAAAGGGACGAGACGAGGTTCCAAAGTTTGTATGGAGAAACCTTCTTTCGCGCGGGCGAAGCCGCTGGCAGAAGCAGGTTATATATATGGAAGCTTGTAATTAGCAATTTAGTTATTTGACTATTGTCATTATGTTGTTATTAGTCTGTAAGCCTTCCTAAAATGTGAAAAAAATAATAATAATCAAAGCTATCCTCAAATTGATTAGTACCGAACTTAGATCGTTAAAATAAAATGAAAAACTAAAACCCGAAAAGAAAAACCGTAGTCACACGTTATTAAAGTGTTTCGGTTGGTACCTATAACGTGTGACTGCGGCTTTTCTTTTTGTTCTGTTCGTTCGTGTTCGAAGTATAAAAATCTTGTTTCATACTTTTTCAGCGTCGTTTTTTTTTTGTCGTAGTCGGGTTTTAGTTTTTTTACTTTATTTTTATTTAAACAATTTTGGTGTAAAATTAAACACATGAATTTTTGTCCACTAGAGGGCGTCACTTAAAATTTTAAAAAAGCAATATTTTGGAAATGTAAAAGTGAAGCCCTTTCAAATGATATCAAACACGGCGTATTTATCTCCATTTATATTTTTTAATACATTACTTTTTGTCCGCTAGAGGGCGACATATCGAGTTTTGTGATACGTCACGTAGCCTATTTTCAGCGGACAATTAAGACGGTTCTAACGATACCTAGTACATCGAGTCCCGATAAGTAGATTAGGAGCTATGAGGGAATAAATGAACATACTCACATACATACAAACATACATACTTACATACATAGCCTGTCAAAATCATAACCCTCCTTTGGCTTTGCCGTAGTCAGATAAAAATAGGGGTTTCCGTTGTCTAACTTTAGTAACATAGATAGTTAAGAAGCTAGCGTTAGAATCTCTTTCTAGAAAGAGATTCTATCGCTCCTATCTTGGCATCCAAAAAAATGGTATAAATGGCAATCTAAGTATACCCCAAAGATGCAAACACGATCTGATGAAATGGAATAACCACCACTAGGGGAATCTATACAATAGATATATATTGCGAGTATCGTAATTCAAATATGATCATGTTCCATTTTTGAAACTTCCCAAATATTGAAGAAAGAAAGAAGAAGAAAAAGAAGAAGAAAGAAAAACATTTTATTTGGCGGAACAAGGCGCAAATTTAGAACTAACAAATTATAAGCACACGATGTGAAAGAAATATGCGCCACATCCGCGCAAAACGGCCAAACGCTCAGCATAATGCCGTGACCACACGCAAAATGCGATGAGTCTACGGCGCTGGTTTTCAGTGTGAGCCGGTAACGGTATCGACATAAAGATGTCGGCACGGTATTGTGTGCATGATTTGATAGATAATGTAAATAAATTATAGGGAAAGGAAAAAAAATTAACAATGAATAAATAAAGTGAAAATACGAAATCATAATTTATATAAAGTGGCAACATTACGTTTCGTCTGTACCAAAAGACGCGGTATTGGTACATCTGATTTTTGATGATCTTAAACCTCATAATATATGCTTCGTTTGACTTCGCCAAGCATTGAGGATAAGCAGTATATGAAGAAGATCATAGACTACGTTCTCTTAAAGGTACAATAATGAGTATAAAGAAGATAATTAAAAACTCTCTCGGTGAACTTATATCGTCTCAGTGTTAGACCAAGTCTTTTTAAGGAATAAGTAAATTAAACGTGGACAACGTTACTTGTCATGATGAATAAATTTTCTAACATGTTAAGTATCAAATTGGAGCAGCTTCGTCTCAATTTTTCGGTTATATTCTGCAATCTTAACACACTCAACTAATTGCTGACCTTCTTCTAACAATTACTCCCGCAATACAAGTACAAACATACTTAAAGCTATTCTATGTGATTAGAATATTGTATTAATGAAAACTAATATTTTCATAGATTCAGGGAACACTAATAAAATTTTCACAGATATGAAATCAGCTGAAATTGATAAAATTTACAAACTATCAGAACACTTGCAAATGGGCGTTTTCATATAATATGACCAAACAATATAACACCTGAAACAGTATTCAGTGTCGAGGGCACTATGGCTCTGCTCACTTATATTTTAATACTGCACCTTCTGAACAGCTGTGTTTCCAAAACCTGTGATATTGATAATACCCCAGATTATATAACCTGGGAAAAGGAACTCCTGAAAGATTTGAAATCCGACTACAATGCTCTCCACCCACCAGGTGAGCATACAATAGTGAATATCAACTACATATTGAGACACTTCAGCTTTAATGACAAAAAAGAAACTATGACAATGCAAATTTGGATGAAGAGCAAGTGGAAAGATGAAAGACTGAAATGGGATCCCGAAAAGCATCACGGCATTAACAAGACCGATGCCCGACACTTCTTTATGTGGACTCCATATTTTGGCATAACCAATACTCTTGTCTACTTCGTCACTTTCTATGATTATAACTTAGAGAGTAACGGAGACGTCCTTTGCCGACGTCAGGTGACTGAAGAGGTGTCGTGTAGCATCAAACTCACAAACTGGCCATACGATTTGCAAGAATGTAATTTTATATTAGAATCGTTTGAAGATAAGATATTTAGACATAGTTCTCAGCCGTCAGAACTTTATGCAATCAACTTTGAATTTGGAGTGTTTCAAAAAGAAAATGCTGAATGGTACATATACGATTACAAACATGTGCAGGAGAACAGCACCAAAAATCAAGTGAAGTTAACTGTATTCTTGATGCGCGAAGCAGTGGGCTTGTCAGCGATTGTCATTTGGCCTGCCTTTGTTTTAACAGTTCTTAGTGTTTTATCGTTGTGTTTGGACGTAAGGCGGAAAGTACGTCTAGCAATCATCTGTCTCAGTTTGTCTGGACATTATTATTTTTTGACAGAGTTATCTTCCGATATACCGAAGGAAACTCACTTCCCACCAACCTTGTTGTTATACTATCGTGGCTCAGTGGTCTTGTCTATGATCATAGTCCTTTTGACGTTCTTTTTGGATAATATGTGTAAGTTAAAATCAACGCCACACAATTATGTAAAACTAATCAATAATTTTGTGTATGAAAATAACTATAGAACGTATTTGGTGTTTCCTCGGTGGGATTTTGACGATGCTACAGTTGATAGTAAATCAAGCAGTGAAGATTGGGTGAAGTTTGCAAACATTGTTAATAGTGTTTTTATATTCACTGTTGTTTTCGCTTACATAGGTTTGTATGGTACAAATATTCCTAAACAAACATATCACAATACTGATAATTTATATTTATTCAAGAAACTACTTATAAATTTCTAAACTAATAAATATCAAAACTTAAAAGATATATATACAAACTAAAAGTAATAATATTTACAAATGAAAAAAGAAACTTATTAGATTTAAAAAATATCACATCGATGTCAATGGGAAAAGTGCCCAAAACGCTGGCAGCATTGCCACGTCGGATTGCAATGCTGATTCGTTGACCGAAGAAAAGCCCAGCCAGGTCACGTGAAGAGTCGACCAGCTGTTTGCTGATATCACGCACAATTCGATGAGCGGTCGGACCCCTTGACCCTAGAGTTTCAACCCCAAACGGCTCAAACATAAATTTTTATTTTTTTGTAAACGTTTTTTATTTCACACTTTTTAGTTGCAATACACTTCTAACCAGAGTGCCCATTTCTCATGACAATTCCAATTTACCCAAACACTATTAGGATATATTGTTTTATTATGAAGTTCCCGTGTTTCTCCTCCACCTTCCGGCTCCATCATCAGATCAGTTCGATAGTACCTTATCGCTAAAGTGCATCTTATGGCAATTCTAATAAGCCCAAACACGGCTAGAATACATTGATTAATTACGGAGTTCCAGTGCCTATCTTCTGGCTCCACAATGATTATCAGGTCACTTTGATGATACCATTTTCCAAATAACTACTCAGAACCATTTATTTATTTGTATTGTTATAGTCGCTTAACTATCTTCATTGTGATATCTATGTGAGTATGAAGTTTCGTTGGCCATTTCTGGTCTTCTTCATTAGTTTCTATTTCATTAAATGTTACTTCTTGACTGTAAATGCTTAAGTTCTCGATGAAAATACCAAAATCACTATGTAGTTGCTTATTATAATATTTGAGGAGTTCCCTCGATTCTTCATGGATCCCATCATCAGAACTGGATTTTGAAAAAAATGGGACCAATCTCAAAGCATAAACGATGGAGTTCTGAAGTACCAAAATTTAAAAAAAATACAACCGAATTGAGAATCTCCTTTTTTTTTTGAAGTCAGTTATAAAGCTGTGAATTTATATAAAATTGTAAGAAACAAACCACTGCAAAAGTATTAAAATAATGTAATGTACAATGTAAATTAATGTTTAATGTAATGTAAGAACTACTTCTTAAGACAGACCACAAAGAAAATGGATTTAAAGGTCAGCGGGGCTTTATTCGGGCGCAGCTAGCCGGAATTAAATGCACAGATATTCAAACTACCGCCTAGATGGCACTACGAGTATGTGTGCATTTAATTCCAGTCAGATGTTCACGGGACGGGTTTTTTTTTTTCTTGATATTTTCGCGCTTGACCGCTATCTCACCTGATGGAAAGCGATGATGCGGTCGACGATGGAGCGCGCTTACCTAGAAGTAACCTATTCACTCTTGACTTAAAGATTCCCGGGTTGTAGCCATCAGGAAACACAGATTCCGGCAAGGAATTCCACTCCTTAGCTGTACGCACAATAAATGTGTTCCCAAAACGTTTTGTGCGTATATGTGGGATGTCCACCATGCCTTAATAATGATTAGTGCGCTTCACCACCATCGATTGCATCACTGCTTACCATCAGGTGGAATCGCAGTCAAGTACTAGTTTATTTTCTTAAAAAAAACCAGTGCGTGGTACAAAAATGTGGAACTGTGAAGGTGGCAAATAGTCATCTTCGATCCCAAACTCGAGGTTACAAAAGAGTCCAAAACTCACCACTAACAATATCACAGTGTTGAGGATCCGAACCAGCGCATGAGAAATCGCAGTATTCTCCTTCCGCCGTGGAAGACTCGGCCCTGGTATGAAAGGCAACGAAGGAACAGGAGTGGGTTTTAAGTCAGTAAAATTCGGACACTATCTCCCGCTGCGCCAAGAGCAGGGGAAGTCATTGGATGAGTTTCCTACCGAAAAAAAGGGTGAATCAATCTACACTAAACAATTTGTTACGTCAGACCCATCTCTTGAAACAAATACATCAACAGATAAATCTGCTCTTTCGATGACCTTAATAATCATGAATACTATTTTTTTATAGATTCAAGGAATACTAATAAACTACGCATAGACATAAAATTAGCTCACATCGATAACAATTGGAAAACTATCAAAACATTTGCAGTGGGCGTTCCCGTATAATATGACCAAACAATAATAATAATTGAAACTGTACTCAGTGTTGAGGGAATCATGGCTCTGCTTACTTATATTTTAATATTATGCCGTCTGAACACCACTCTTTCTAAAAGGTGTGTTATTAATAATACGCCAGCCCCCCTAGCCAAGTTACAATCGTATCGTTCGCGCCGAACGCCTCGAGTAGGCCACGCCTCCGATTCCTTTGTTCTGACCGCATGACTGAGCGTTGAGATGACGTCAGAACAAAGGAAACGGAGTCGTGGCCTACTCGAGGCGTTCGGCGCGAACGATACGATTGTAACTTGGCTAGGGGGGCTGATTACATAAACTGGGAATAGGAACTTTTGAAAGATTTGGAATGCGATAACAACGCTTTCCAGGGTACCAGGTGAGAATACAATAGTGAATGTCACCTACTTTTTGAAAACCTTCAGCTATAATGACAAAACAGAAATGATGAGAATGCAAATGTGGATGATGAACCAGTGGAATAAAGAAAGATTGAAATGGGATCCAGAAAAGTATCACGGCATTAATGAGACCGATGTACTGCACCTCAGATTATGGTTTCCATATTTTGGAATATCCAACTCCGACGATTTCCTTGACTTCTACGTCACATTCTATAGATATAATTTAAAAAGTAACGGAGACGTCCATTGGTAATATAAAATGATTGAAGAGAAGTGTAGCGTCAAACTCACAAATTGGCCATACGACTTGCAAGAATGCAATTATGTGTTCGAATCATTGACAAATTCGTATATTCAATTTACTTTAATTTTGAAGTGCTAGAACCAAATAGTGCTGAATGGTCCATATTCGATTATCAGCATGTGCAGGAGAACAGCACCAAAAATCGAGTGAAGTTGACTATATTCCTGATGCACGAAGCAGTGGGCTTATCAACGATTGTCATTTGGCCTGCCTTTGTTCTAACAGTTCTTAGTGTTTTATCGTTGTGTTCGGACGTAAGGCGTAAAGTACTTACGTCTAGCAATCATCTGCCTCAGTTTGTCTGGACATTATTATTTCTTGACAGAGTTATCTTCCGTTATCCCGAAAGAATCTCACTTCCCGCCAACTTTGTTGTTATACTATCGTGACTCAGTGGTTTTGTCTATTATCATCGTCCTTTTGACGTTCTTTTTGGACATCATGTGTAAATTAAAATCAACGCCACACAATTATGTAAGACTATATATATTACGTAGACAATAATTTTATGTATGAAAATAACTATAGAACATATTTGGTGTTTCCTCGGTGGGATTTTGACGATGCTACAGTTGATAGTAAATCAAGCAGTGAAGATTGGGTGAAGTTTGCAAACATTGTTAATAGTGTTTTCATATTTATTGTTGTTTTTGCTTACATAGGTCTGTATTGCATAAATATTCCTAAACGAACATATCATGTTAATGATGTTTATTAAATTTATTTTATAATGTTTATAATTTTTTTTTTGCACAAATCCCGAAGGATACGTTTTCAATTATAGTTGATTTGTCTGGAAAAATGGTTTGATATAACGTAACAAGTATCTTCAAATTGTTAAGTGAATGTAGTTTTAATAACCTAAAATAAACAAAATGAGTTGAGAGAATGTAATGAGATTAGTTTGATTAGGTGAGTGAGTGAGAGATAAGCCATGTTAATACGTGATTAAAACCAGTTTGAATTGTTGCTTGTTTTCCAGGGTTCTTCATAAAAAGCAATTGCAGTGTCATTGGCAAAAGAGATAAGGTTGCCAGAGTTCTATTACAAGTTACAAAGGTCGTTTATGACACCAGAAACAATTTGGAACCCAAAACACTGCCCTGTGGCAGACCGTATAAAATATGTAGCTCGTCGCTCAAGTAGTTATCGATCCTAATTTCCTGTCTACGGACATGCTAGCTTGGTTAAAAAGCAGGGAATAGGAACGGTTTCAAATGCCTTAGCAAAGTCAATGAAAAGTGTGAGACATTTTTTGCGTTGGTTTAGTTTATCAACAATTCCGTTCAACTATTGCAAAGCTGCATCAGATGTAGATTTCTTTATCCTAAAGCTAAATTGATTTTTATAAAATAAATTACTGGATTCTCAAGGCTAGTTGGTTACTAGCCTGCTATGAGACGTTTCAAGATTTTGGAAAGGTCTGGAAGTACTACTATCCTATTAGTTAGTAAAAGATGAGCGGTCTCCTCCTTTAAAAATGGCGTGAATTATTGCTTTTTTACGAGAAGAAAAGAAGGTTCCATCGACAAAGTAAAGGTTGAAAATATGGCAACACATAGGAGTAAAGATTGAATTTCTACTACTATCATAAAAAGGTACTCTTCCCTTTTTATGATAGTAGTAGAAATTCTGCCAAAGCCTATTGCAGCATTGGGCGGTAAGAATCTGATGCTATCCCTTCAAGATTTATTCTAAGAGTACAAAGGAGCTCAAGCAGTTGGTAGAATTAATTGGAGGATATGAAGTACAGGTATCATATATGTAGCGGTTTTTATGGTGGGTATGCAATAATAGAGTCAATCACTATACGCTATCCCTTCAAGATTTATTCTAAGAGTACAAAGGAGCTCAAGCAGTTGGTAGAATTAATTGGAGGATTTGAAGTCCAGGTATCATATATGTAGCTGTTTTTATGGTGGGTATGCTATAATAGAGTCAAACACTATCGCAACACTAACGCGTATCTTTTCGATTCGTTTATCACTTATTTTTAGAGTTCCGTGCCTCAAAAGGAAAAAATGGAACCCTTATAGGATCACTTTGTTGTCCTTCCGTCTGTCTTGTGTCTATCAGTCAAGACCCTTTATCTCGAGAAGCGTGAAGGTATCGAGTTTATATTAAAATCATATACTTAAGTCTGCGGTCCCTTGAAGCTATGAATAAATCAAACTTGAAAGTTAACGAATAAAAAAGATACAGCCGTTTATGTCGCAAAAACGATATATATCTTATCTTATCTTTGTGGTCTGGTTTCCGCACTTGGTCCTTATCGGACCATTGTGCGTGGGCCATGGCGGCCTTTACTCCAACCAGCCCACCTCATTCCAGAAACAGATGAGTCTCTTCAGTTTGCTCAGGGCGTCCATCAGTGAATTCGGTGCTCCCAAGGTCCGAGTTCTTATCTCGCTGACGGCTGTGCACTCAAGGAGCACATGCGCGACAGTTTCTTCTGACTCCATGCATCCTCTGCACAGAGGGCTATCTGTGATATTCATTGTGAAAAAGTGTTTGTTCAGGGAGCAGTGTCCGGTGATGGTCCCTGCCACCAGACGCAGGCTGCCTCTGTCCAGTCGCAGAAGGCTGCTGGTTAGGGTTTTATTTAAACTTGGCATAGCTTCTTTAGCCTGCCTGCAGCCCGGTGCCAGGGACCACCACCTTCCCGTTTGTGCATTTGTGTGCTCTCGTAGCCAACCACGCAGCTTACTAAAGGGTATTGGCACGATGGGCTCCGGTCCGAAGACCACCGTGCCCACCTTGCCAGCTCATCAGCTGCGTCGTTGCCCAGTGAGCCGCTGTGTCCTTTTATCCACTGCAGTGTCACAGTGTTATTATTTAACACTGTGATACGTTCTAGTGCAGAGTGGCATTCTTGTATAAGTTTCGAGGTTGTTGTGGGTTTTTCTAGCGATTGTAGTACTGAGGCACTGTCGGAGATTATGCGGATATGAGTATCCGTAACTTTTCTGGCTTCTATAGCGTTGGCCGCTAGAGTGATGCCAACACATTCTGCCTGGTAAACCGAGTTGAGTGCTCCTAGCGGTTTGGATATCTTGATATTAAGGTCATTGGAGAAGACTCCGACTCCTGTTCCGGTGTTCGTCTTTGATCCGTCGGTGTAAATTCTCAGTTCCTTGGGGCCTGAGCAATCGTACGGTTCTTCTGCTAGTTGGATGCTGTAGTGTTTCTGGAATTGCAGTGCTTTGGGGGCTTTGTCGTTGGGGGCCGTCATCATGGGCTGTCGCTTAATGGCATCATCCATAATGCGTGTATGTTTATTTCGAGAGTCTGTTTTCAGTGTACCCGATAGTTTAAGTCTGAATACTGCCAGGGCTGCTTCCTCCCGCACTATGAGATGCAGTGGAGGCAGTCCTAGCATAGCCTGTAGGGCGGCAGTAGGTGCCGTTCTCATGCTACTAGTGATTGCTACGCAGGCGTATCGCTGCAATTTTTCGAGTTCTTTTTGGGCTATGCTCAAATCTGTCCTGGGCCACCAGACTAGGGAGCCATATGTTATGATTGGTCGGATGATTGTGGTATATAGCCAGTGGGTGACTTTTGGGCTTATACCCCAGTTTCGTCCCAACATGCGTCTGCATTGCCACATGGATATAATGGCTTTTTTGTTTACGTAGTCCATGTGTTTTGCCCAATTCAACTGCTTGTCTAGGTAGACGCCCAAGTATTTGGCTTCAGTTGAAAGGCTTAGGGTAGTTCCAAAGAAGCGCTGTAGTCTTAGTACAGGTAGCTTCCTTTTTTTTTGTGAAAAGAACTACTTCGGTTTTGGTGGGGTTCACGGTTAGTTGGTATTCTTTGCACCAGTCCTCTACTAACTTCAAAGCCTGGCTCATTAGGTTGCATAAAGTATTTTCATGAGTTCCGTTTACTATTATGGTTATGTCGTCGGCGTACCCCACGGTAAAGTAACCTTTATCGTTGAGTTTCTTGACGAGGCTGTCTGCGACTAGGTTCCATAGCAAGGGTGATAAAACACCCCCTTGAGGGCAGCCCTTTGCTACAGTGGCCCTTGTTGTGCTATTTATGGTGACTTGCACTGCTCTTTTTTTGAGCATGTTCGTGATCCAGCCACTTAAGGTCGGATCGACGCCGTACCTCTTAAGGGCTGTGCTGATACTTCGAAACATGGTTTTGTCAAAAGCTCCTTCAATGTCAATGAAAGCAACTAACAAGGAGCATTTGTGGTGTATTGCGCATTCTATTTTTGACACCACATTATGTAGTGCAGATTCTGTTGATTAGCCCGTGGACTAGGCGTGTTGCTGCTTGTGAAGTGGTCTATCTGAAAGAGGATCATCCCGGATGTGCCTATCACATAGCCTCTCCAGGGTCTTCAGCAGGAAAGATGTCAGGCTTATGGGTCTGTATGCTTTAGGTTGCGTGTAGTCAGTCTTGCCGGGTTTGGGAATGAAGATAACCTTCACCTCACGCCACGCAAGTGGTACATACTTGAGTGCTATGCAGGCTCGGTATATTACCAGCAGCTATGGTGTCAGAGAGTTTTCTCCCCATTGTAGAAGGGCTGGGGAAATTCCGTCTAGTCCGGCGGACTTATACGGCTGGAAGGTTCTAATTGCCCAGAGTATTCGGTCTTCTGTCACTATAGTCTGTGCTCTGGACCAGTCCAGATTGGTGGGAGTAGATACTGATTCGCATTCCCACGTTCTGTCCTCGAGGAGTTTGCAGTCCGGGAAATGCGTCGCCAGTAGGAGGTTGCTGGTCTCAAGATCTGTCCGTGTATAGCTGTTATCTGGTTTTTTCAGCGCGCCTAGAGTGCGATCTTGTTCCTTTGATAGGATCTTCCTCACTCGTGCGGCTTCATTGTTAGATTCTATGTTCCCACAGAAATTCTGCCAGGCAGTTTTCTTGGCAGTTCTGATTTCTTTCTTGTATTTGTATTGGGTTTCTTTGTATAGCTCCCAGTCCTCGGGGAGTCTTAAGGTTTTGGCTCTGTTAAATCGTTTACGTAGGGTGTCCCTAAGTTTAGCAAGTTCCGTGTTCCACCAGGGGTTTCCCTTACTTTTGGTAGGTGGGGATCTTAGTTTACAGTGGGTGTGGTAAGCCTTAATTATGTTGTCTGTGATTTTTGTCACCTTGTTGCTTAGTTGCTCGGGATTAGTTATATCAGTTTGTCCCCTATTTAATAAAGATGCTAGAAGACATTTAAATTTGGGCACATTTGTTCGACGTGGGTTACGCCGTGGCTCGGGTCTTTTGGTATTTGTTTTAAGTGTGAAGCATATGGTTCTGTGATCAGAACAGGATGGTTCATTGGAGACGTGCCAATTCGATATGAGATTGACCGCGCCTTCCGTGGCCAACGTTAGGTCTATAATCGTCTGCCCTCGGGCCGTGACCCAAGTGGGTTCCGTACCTCGGTTAACGATGTTAAGGTTAGTGGAGAATAAATAAGTGGATAGTGTCTCACCTCTGGTGTTTGATGCTTCAAAAACGATATATATTTAATCGAAATATAAATAAACGATATATATTTCGATACTCTCAAAAGAATCGAAATTCATGGATCCCGTTGATCCAGAATCCTGAAATTTGGCATAAAGACATATCATTGGTTAGTCCATCGATCTGATATCGTATCATTGATTTCTGACTTGATTCTTAGATGTCTGTCACTCAAAAAAGTCCAAATATAGGTGCAAAATTTTGATCCTATTTAAAGTTCATCTAAAATTTTAACTACTGCATCAACTAAAACGTTGTTATAGGCATTTAGAAAATCCAGGAAACATGCTGTTGTAGGAATATTAAAAAAAAAACATTTTGTATGCAACTAACTAAGCGAGTCAGTGAATCTAAGCAGGACAAAGACTTTCTAAATCCAACAGTGTATGGTGATAATATTTTTTCTTTTTCTATGTACAATTCCAGATGTCTTACTAACATTAAATGCAAAATTTTGCATAAACACGAAATTAAAGATATGGGTCGTAATTAGTTATCAGTAACAGTGCTATTCGCTATATGAATCGAAATTATCTGTATATTACGCCACTGAACTGAATACCAGAATGAAAGATGCTATTATATAATTTGAGTAAATGTTTTTTTGCTGAATTAGGGAGATAATAAATCATAGTATATGAAATACTGTCTTCCTCTGGTGTAGAGTACTTCTTTTTTTTTTTTAAATCTAGTTACGGGATACTAAAATCACACTCTAAAGTCTCGTTTTTTTATACAAATATGGGTTTTTTGTTTGTCACATAGTCAGGAGGTAGTGACCGTAATAACTCATTTTGCTATGCAATAGAAGGATAGCTAGTAGATTATTTAAAACCCATTATCCACCGCATACGTCGCCACATGTCAGTAACAGATACTACTTGATCAATGGAATCACAAAATCTTTGCCACCATGTTGATTTCGCTTTTTGTATTGTTCTATTAGATTCTTTATTTTTTTCTTTTAGTTTGGATAAATTATCAGAGGTAGGATTACGTCGGAACTTTGCCCGAAATAATCTACATTGTGCAACTATGTGAGATAACTCAGGATTCCAATAAGAATAACATTTAAACTGTAAAATACCTGACAATTTTACCACAGTTAGGATAAGAAATTACAAAATGGCAGATTGGAAAGAATATCGTGAAACTTAAATTTCCCTGATGATAGCAATGTTCAAGAAATAACATAACATAGTTATTTCTTGAACATTGCTATCATCAGGGAAATTTAAGTTTGTACACAAAAATTCACGATATTCTTTCCAATCTGCCATTTTGTAATTTCTTATCTTAACTGTGGTAAAATTGTCAGGTATTTTGATTATCAAAAGAGATAACAACCAGTGAGGGAATATATCCAATACACATTGCGAGTATCGTAATTCTAATTTGATCATGTTCCACTAACGTCCCAAACATTGGTACATCTGATCTTTCGATGATCTTGAAACTCATCAAAGATGCTCCGTTTGACTTCATCAACCATTGAGTATAAGCAGTATATGAAGAAGATCATAGACTACGTTATCTTAAATGTATAATAATGAGCATAAAGAAGATAATTAAATACTCTCTCGGTGAACTTACGAGTATATCGTCTCGGTTTTAGACCAAGTCTTTTTAAGGAATAAGTAATTTAAATGTGGACAATGTTACTTGTCATGATGAATATATTTTGTAACATGTTAAATATCGAAAATGCAAAATTGGAGCAGCGTCGTCTCAATTTCATCTGCTATATTCTGCAATCTAACCACACTCAACTGATTGCTGCACTACTTCTAACAATACAATTAGAAAAATATTTAAAGCTATTCTATGTGATTAGAATAATGTATTAATGAAAACTAATATTTTGATAGATTCAGGGAACACTAATAAATTTTTCACAGATATGAAATTGGCTGAAATTGATAAAATTTACAATCTATCAAAACACTTGCAATGGGCGTTTCCATATAATATGACTAAACAATACGAGTATATTAACTGAAACAGTACTCAGTGTCGAGGGCATTATGGCGCTGCTCACTTATATTTTAATACTGCACCTTGTGAATAGCTCTCTTTCCAAAACCTGTGTTATTGATAATACGCCAGATTACATAACCCGGGAAAAGGAACTCTTGAAAGATTTGAAATGCGACAACAACGCTTACCACCCACCAGGTGAGAATACAATAGTGAATATCACCTACTTATTAAAAGACTTCAATTATAATGACAAAAAAGAAACGATGACAATGCAAATTTGGATAGAGACCAAATGGAAAGATGAAAGACTGAAATGGGATCCCGAAAAGTATCACGGCATTAACGAGACCGATGTATACTTCTTTATGTGGACTCCATATTTTGGCACAAACAACGAGGACCACAGTCTTGACTTCTTCCTCACTTTCTATGATTATCACTTAAAGAGTAACGGAGACGTTCTTCATCGACATCAGGTGACTGAAGAGGTGTGGTGTAGGATCAAACTCACAAACTGGCCATACGATTTGCAAGAATGTAGTTTTATATTAGAATCATTGGAAGATACGTATATGTCATATGGTTCTCAGCCGTCTGATCATTATGCAATCAACTTTAAATTTGGAGTGTTTGAAAAAGAAAGTGCGGAATGGTACATATACGATTACAAGTATATGCAGGAGAACAGCACCAAAAATCAAGTGAAAATAACTGTATTCTTGATGCGCGAAGCAGTGGGCTTGTCAGCGATTGTCATTTGGCCTGCCTTTGTTTTAACTGTCCTAAGTGTTTTATCGTTGTGTTTGGACGTAAGGCAGAAAGTACGTCTAGCAATCATCTGTCTCAGTTTGTCTGGACATTATTATTTCTTGAAAGAGTTATCTTCTAATATCCCAAAAGAATGTCACTTCCCACCAACCTTGTTGTTATACTATCGTGGCTCAGTGGTTTTGTCTATTATCATCGTCCTTTTGACGTTCTTTTTGGATATCATGTGTAAGTTAAAATCAACGCCACACAATTATGTCAAACTTATCAATGATTTTGTGTATAAAAATAACTATAGAACGTATTTGGTGTTTTCTCGGTGGGATTTTGACGATGCTACAGTTAATAGTAAATCAAGCAGTGAAGATTGGATGAAGTTTGCAAACATTGTTAATAGTGTTTTTATATTCATTGTTGTTTTCGCTTACATAGGTTTGTATGGTACAAATATTCCTAAACCAAAAATTATTCATTATTAAAAAAATATATTATTTTTAATTTATTTTTAAACCCACGTTTTGCACGAAGTCAGACAAGCCATCAAATATTTTCAATGATAGTTGAATCTTCTCGTGTTTTCATATTTTTACTGTTTTTGTTACACAAATTTGTATGGCACAAAAATTCTTAAATGAAAATCGAGATACTGATGGTTATTAAAAATATTTTATTATGTAAGTATATTAGTGTTTTTATTATTTTATTTCTTATTTTATAATCCCTTTTTTGCACGAAGAAATGAATGAAACGAATGAAACATTTTCAACTATAGTTGAAAATGTTTCATTCGTTATTCGTTATATCAAATCATTATTTCAGTTATCATTATTTCAGTTATCTGAAATAATGATTTGATATAACGAAAAAATAAGGACCTACAAGTTGTTATATGAATGTAGTTTTTAACTGACTTTAAAAAAAGGAGGAGGTTATATTTTTTTTTTATGTGTTACCTAAGATCTCCGTCGTTTATGGACCGATTTGCATTTTTTTTTCATCTCAAAGGATATGCTTCCAGATTAGTTCATTTTTTTTCTCAAAATCCAGTTTTGATGATGGGATCCATGGGAATCGAGGGATCTCCTCAAATATTATAGGCAACTATATAGTTATTTTGGTATTTTCATTGAGAACTTAAGCATTTTCGGACAAAAGATAGACAGAATGAAGATAGTTAAGCGACAATGACAATACGAATAAATTAATAGTTATGTTGAAAATAGTATAATCGAAGTGATCTGATGATGATGATGGAGCCGGAAGGTAGGCATGACTGGAACTCCGTAATTAATCAATATAACCTAGCCGTGTTTGGACTTATTAGAATTGTTATGAGATGCACATTAGCTATAAGGTACTATCGAACTGATCTGATGATGGAGCCAGAAGGTTGGCACAGGAACTCCGTAATTAATCAATGTATCCTAGCCGTGTTTGGGCTTATTAGAATTATCATGAGATACACTTTGGCTATAAGGTACTATCGAACTGATCTGATGCTGGAGCCTAAAGGTGGAAGGTAGACACAGGAACTTCATAATAAAACAATGTAACCTAGCAGTATTTGGTTTAATTGGAATTGTCATGAGCAATAGGCACTCTGTTTATAAGTGTATCGTAACTAAAAAGTGTGCAATAAAAAACATTTTCCAAAAAAAAAAATAACCGACTTCACTAAAAAGAAAACACTAAAAGGATCAAAATAACTTTAATTTCGGAAGTCGGTGTTAAATAACAAACAAACAATACCGAGAAACACCGACTTCCGAAATTAAAGTTATTTTGATCCTTTTAGTGTTTTCTTTTTAGTGAAGTCGGTTGTTTTGGTTGTTTTTTTTTTTAGTGAAATCGGTTACTTTTTTTTTGTAAAAAGATTTTTTTATAATCTAAAATACCTAAGTTATTTAATAAATTGTGAGTCAACACCTTTCAACATTTTGTCTTTAACTTACTTGTAAACCCTAATTTATATGCCATGTTACACGTGGTCCTAGAATGCAAAAGGCAACCGAAGGACCCTGGTGTGGTTTTAGAAGTCTTGTACCACAAGCATTGGCTAGCTCACCGTCCAGCCGTCCGGTAACCATACGGACTGAGGCCGAGTCGCCGACGGCGTGTAGCGACCCAAGCGCGCTTCAAAGAGATGTCAGCAAAACCGTAGGGGCCCTGAAGGGCCGAAGCCTACTGAGGCTATGGGTTGACTTCCGAAAGGGAAACCCAGGGTCTTGGAACGCTAGGCAAGTTTTAGTCACTGAAAGTCTGATGCCCTCTAGAGCCGCCCTAGAGCGAGAGAAGTCATTGGATGATATGCCACCTCAAAAAAAATAAGTAGGTACCCAAATATCAGTTCTGGCGTGTGATGTTCCTCTAATGTCTTAATTAATCAGAGCAAGTGAGAACGCCTTGTCTTATAATCGCTTATATCGTTACGCACTTTGATTTTAACGATAATTGATGGCGTCGGGAATTAGCGGGGATTGCGGGAATTTCTTGTTGAATGTGGAATCGTGGGTGCTTACATCGTACGTATAGATCACTGTTATATAATAGGCTATTTGACAGTACGAAAAATAAGTTCATATTTATTGCCATCCGCATAGATTTAAAAGCCATTTGTACCAATATATCTAAAAAATAATAGACTATTTATAAAAAAAAAAAAAAACGAAATAAACTTTATTTTATTTTACCTAGCGCCATGTTTTTGAAAACGATCGCTATTGGCTTAATCTATTTAAACGTCACAAGTCTGTAAATATATCTGTCATTGACTGCTATTCTTTTGAGAGCCTATGATACAATTTTGACGCTGTGCTGTTAATAATATTTTGCTGATTAATTTACGATTTCTTATATTACCTACGGTAATATTTGGATACCTAATATATAAGTAATACTATAAAATGGAGAGCAACTACTTTAAAACAGACAGCGGAAACCTTCCTAAAGTTGACGCTCTTATGGTCGGTGATTTCTTTAAGAATAACCCCGATTTTAATGCCGCCGAGCTCATAAATAAGAAGACAGCAATGTAAGTACCCCTTATCAACTGACATGTTAACTTGCAAGCCAGTTGCAACCACTTTTTGAGCATTTTGACATTTTCGGAACACATACAAATTGTTTTTCCGGCGTTTTTATCGACGTGTTTGTACACGCTGGCACTACACACCATTTGTAACTCATTTTTGGGGGAACTCACTATTAAAATGAACACAAACAGCAAAATACTAAGTCAACTAGTTCACTGCAATGTTCATTTACTGGCGTGTGACGTCTACGAATACAATTTGACGCGTATTGTCAAATATGGCGTTTTGGCGGCTTATTTGAATATTGCAACTTGATATGCTATTTTTTATGTTAATATTTACAAGAATTGAAATAAAACACTTTGTCTGGACTCTTTTAACAATACTTAATAATATGAAATCCATTTCAAAAATCAGTCAAGTAGCCTATTAGGTGTCTATACAACTCGTAATATAATAAATGCCCATTCTGAAAGTAGATAGTATGTCCAGAATCGACTGCTGAAGAGCGCTAGTGGTCCTCGACACCAGGATGCAGGCAGGCCAAGGAAGCCCTGCCACATCTCAAAAGCCCTCTTTTCATTTTTTTTTTCATTCACCGTCAACGATTACATCACTGCTTACTGCATGCTTGGGATCGCAGTCAATCACGGGTTTATATCAATTAAAAAAAAAACTTGTGTAGTGCCAAATAAATAGGTACATTATCTTTCTTTCTATCAAATGTCAAAGTAACATTGAAAGAAGTATATTTAATAAGGAATGTCATTACCAACAGAAAATAATCTATAAAATATACAGTCAAACGGGGTGAATAGGAACGCAGAGGGAAATAGGAACAAAAGTTTGAAGGGGATCTTCGCGTTAATTAACAATTTTTCCCAGCATTTAAGTCCTCCTATTTATTCATTAATTGTAATAAAAACGGATGCTTTGATAGAAATCAATTATATAAATATATACCAATGTGAAAATCCTAACTAAAGTTTTGTTCCTATTTACCCCTGCGTTCCTATTCACCCCGTTTGACGGTATATAAAAGAAGAAGCTGACTGACTGAGTGACATATCAACGCATAGCCGAAACTATTGAGACTAGGAGTGTTAAATTTTGCACAAAGCTTCCTTTTATGACGTAGGCGAGCACTAAGAGAGAATTTCCCAAAATTCACCCCCTAAGGGGATGAAATAGGGGTCCAAAGTTTGTATGGATAAACCGACTTTCACGCGGGCGAAGCCGCTTGCAGAAGCTAGTATTGAAATAAAACCGGTGCTAAATAAAACACTACGATTAGATTCAAATTAGCGAACATTAAAATTAATATAAAGGTCACGTGCCACATAAAAAGCCACACGCCATAGTACGCCATTCTAGTTTTATGATTCCCTCAGGAAGAGATAGTGGCCATTATCCTACCCTTTAGGCCGAGCAAGGACAGTGAAATTAACCACACATACTATCAGTGTTACACGCAGGTTTCATTATAAATAGAGCTTGTGAAACGCAAAAAGGACATTTCAGAATATAACGTATCTAACACAAAAATACTTGGAACTTAATTAGGTACCTGATAAAGATTAACGCCCGGTTTTTTAATAGAGAATTTTAGGTAAAAACCAGTCAAGTGCGAGTGGGATTCGCGTGGAGAAGGTTACGTTTGACATGTATTTTCAACACGCATATTTTTTTTTTTAATGTGATCCAAATTGGTTTATAACAAAATAAAGTGATAGAAATGTAGAAAAAAAATGCTGAATATAAGTATTATATCTATATTGTTATATACTTTCTTGAATTCTTCTTCAGTGCTAGCCCAGTGGTAACGACCTCGGTCGCAAGTTCTAAACTAGCCAGGCGCATTACTTTGTGTAAATTATTTTATCACCACTGCTCTCAAAACGGTGAAGGAACACATCGTGAGGAAACTAGCATGTCTTAAAACCAAAAATTCTAATGCTTGTGACATCCACCAACCCGCAGTAGGCCCGTGCGGTGGATTACGGCCCATTTCGTCTTATAAAGAGTATGCCTGAATTCCAGCAGTGGGAACATTATAAGGCTGGTTATGCCTACGTTTGTGTTTACGTTGAGTAAAGTCCGTGTGGTAGAAGGTATTCTGATCTATACTAATATTTAATAATAATGGTTTATTTCTCCATAATATCGTACAAATTGGAGCAATAAATTAAAGGTGACTTAATACAAATGCATAAGAAATAAAAATGTGCAACTGCGCCTGAGCTAGGCCGAGCCTGTATTTCAGGACGCAGTTCTCTTCCCAGAAAAAAAGTTATCAATATAACAGCATTTGCGTGTAACGTCTATATAATTTAAGAAAATATTAATTTGCAACCAAAACTGTGTGTTATGTGCATGTTCTTCGTGTGTATGTGGTACACGAATCACATGCACGCAACAAAAAAAATGCAAAGAATGCAAAATTACAATTTTACTTCGCGCCGAAACTGAAATGCAATTCTATTATTGTTCACATAATGTAGTAATATTTTCATTACGGGTCAAAGGATTCGCAAGTTTAGATATATATAAAAAAATACAATCAATGTAACCTGGCAACACCATCGCGTCTAGATGTCACTTATTTTTTTTGCGGTAAAAGTTTCGCATGGAAAAAACTTTATCCTATCTAATTATTCATTTAGGATACATGGAATAGTATTTTTTTAGCAATTTAACAAAATCCCAAGTGATACATCTTATTATTCATTTATAATACACTAGCGACCCGCCCCGGCTTCGCACGGGTGCAATGCTGATCCCTTCATAGTATAAAACAAAGTTGCTTCCCGCTGTATGTCCCTATGTACGCTTAGATCAGAAAGCGCCTATCATCCACAGTGCAGTCGCGCATTTTAACTTCTTTGGTCATGTATCTCGTTGTGGTAATGAATCCATAGAGCGTCTCGTAGTGCAGTTGCAAAGTTGAGGGCACCAGGCCACGTGGTAGATCACTAATGAGATGGACAGACCAGATCAAGACCGTAACTAAGTGCTCGGTTTATGAATGTACTCAGAAAGCTGCAGACCGCGATGAATGGCACCGTATTACCAAGATGATCACTCATCGTGATTCACAGTGATGACCACGACCACTTTGGCAAGAGTGTACCGACTGAGAAGAAGAAGATCTTTAAAACTACGCAACGGATTTTGATGCGGTTTTGATCAGCATTGCACCCGTGCGAAGCCGGGGCGGGTCGCCAGTACTAATTATACTACAGAATATCTTTATGTACAACGTTCACAGCTTTTTTTTGTCATTAGATAATACAAACATGTTTTCTTTTGAGGTTACTCTTGAAAGAGCGACATATCATTGGCCATGTGAAAAACACTCAACGATCAATAACGTTGCGACGTTGAAAGTTTGACCCTGCGATTTATTATTAGTCATTGCAAAAGATATCTTTACTTGTCACTGTGTGGACCGCCCGGAGGACACGATGGAGCACACGGTGGAGGTGTGCCCCGCTTGGGCAGAGCAACGCCATGTCCTCGTGGGGGCAATCGGCGTCAGCGATCTCTCGCGCCAGGTCTTGGTACAGGCCATGGTCCGGAGCGAAGAGGAGTGGCAGGCGGTCGCCACCTTCTGCGAAGCAGTAATGCTGGCAATGGAGGCGGCCGATCGCGTGAGGCAATGGTCCTAACGCCCCAACCGCCGTCGGGATCGTGATCCCGATTTCCGGCCACCGTAGGCGCGGGCTTCCGGACGGCGACCGTCGGTAAACCGTCCGGACCGAGCCCAAGTGTTCGACGGCGCGTTCCACGCGCGCCTCAGGGAGATGTCAGTAAACGTAGGGACCCAGCAAGGTTGAAGCCTACTGGGTCCACGGAAACGGTAGTGTGAAAGTGAAACCCGGGACCCTAGGACGAAGGCAATGAAGGAACAGGAGAGGGTTTTTAGCCAGTAAAAATCTGAAACTATCTCTCGCTCCGCCCAAGAGCGAGATTTGTCATTAGATGATTTTCCCACCTAAAAAAAAAACATTATGGAGAAGAATGTGCAAGAAACTCCATGGACACACATCTTCTCCGGTACCATGTCCAGTGAGTATTGTGCACTCTATTACGACAGTTTTTAGTGATTTTTCCACCAAACGCGTGCCATTGCAAAGTTTAAATGGATTCAGGTTTTTTAATAAAATAATAGGACAACATATTTTCAACACCATTTTATGAGGAGGGAGTCCAGACGGGTTCAAAGAATTAACAAATTCTGTAGGAAAAAAGTTTTTACAAAAAAAAATAACCGACTTCACTATAAAAATTGGGCAAGTGCGAGCCGGACTCACACTGAGGGTTCCGTAAAAACTTAGGTATCTAATTCCAAAATTGAGTTGCGAAGACTTTTCCAAATCGGAATTATTTTTTTTTGTGACGTAACTACAAAATTGACAGTTTTCAATTTTGTTCATATACTTGTTCTATTAGACCTTGCTTCACGCCAAATTTCAGGATTCTAGGTCAACGGGAAGTACTCTATGAATTTTGATTCCCTTTTTTTTTTTTCGGTGGGAAAATCATCTTATGACATCCCCCGCCCTTGGGCGGGGCGGAAGAGAGTGTCAGACTTTTACTGACTAAAAACCCACTCCTGTTCCTTCATTGCCTTTCGTACCAGGGCCGAGTCTTCCTTTCAGAATCAGACCCTTGGCCCCAGTAGGCTTCGACCCTGCTAGACCCCTACAGTTGCTGACATCTCCTTGAGGCGCGCGTGGAACAGCACGCGCCGTCGACGACTTGGGCTCGGTCCGGACGGTTACCGGACGGTCGGACGGCGAGCCACCCATTGCTCGCCGTCCGCAAGCCCGCGCCTACGATGGCCGGAAATCGGGATCGGAATCCCGGCGGCGATTGGGGCGTGAGGACCGTTGCCTCACGCGATCGGCCGCCTCCTTTGCTAGCATTACTGCTTCGCAGAAGGAAGCGACCGCCTGCCACTCCTCCTCGCTCCGGACCATGGCCTGTACCAAGGCCCGGCGCGAGAGATCGCCGCCGCCGATAGCCCCCACGAGGACACGGCGTTGCTCTGCCCAAGCGGGACACACCTCCACCGTGTGCTCCACCGTGTCCTCCGGGTGGTCCACACAATGGTGACACCCGGGCGTTTCTTCCGCACGAATCCGGTGCAGGAACCTCCCGAACTTACCATGTCCGGTGAGGACCTGCGTCATGCGGAAGGTAAGGACGCCGTGTTGCCTTTCCAGCCACTCCTCAAAGAGGGGATTTACCGCCATAATTATGGCGTGCCCAGCACTGGGTTGCGATAGTCGCTGTCGCCATTCCGCCATGAGACCCCGCCGGAGCTCTGTTCACCATGCCGCGACTTGTCGTGGCAGCGCAGTTTCGCCCCGACGTTGCATCTCCACGCGCAGATCGTGCATGCGTGCAAGGCCTGGTGCCACCAGATCCCATGGTGGCTGGCCAGCAAGGAGGCTCGCCGCTTCGCGGGAAACCGTGCGGTATCCCCGCACCATCCGTATGGCCATGACCCTCTGGCACGCGTTCAGCTGGGCCGCCGGTCGCTGAGAGTGTCGAAATATACGTTTTTTGCGACATAAATGGCTGAATCTTTTTTTTTCGTAAGCTCAGAAGTTTGATTTTTTCACAGATTCAAGGGACCGCAGACTTGAGTGTATGGTTTTAATTTCAACTCGATACCTCTATGCGTTTTCGAGATAAAGGGTCTTGACAGACAGACCGACTTACAACAAAGTGATCCTATAAGGGTTCCGTTTTTTCCTTTTTAGATACGGAACCCTAAAAACAAACCACTAAAACGATCAAAATAACTTTAATTTTGGAAGTCAGTGTTTCTGGTATTGTCTGCTTGTTATTTAACTGACTTCCGAAATTAAAGTTATGTTGATCGTTTTAGTGTTTTGTTTTTTTTTGGTGAAGTTGGTTATTTTTTTTTTGTAAAAAATAATTATTTCACACTTTTTAGTTGTGATACATTTATAGCCAGAGTAGATACCTATTTCTCATGACAATTCGATTTAACCCAAACATTGCTAGGATACATTATTTTATTATGAAGTCCCTATCCACTTCCCAGCTCCATCATCAGGTCAGTTCGATAGTACCTTATAGCCAAAGTGCATCTGATGACAATTCTAATAAGCCCAAACACGGCTAGGTTACATTAATTAATTACGGAGTTCCAGTGCCTCAGCTCCATCATCATCATCAGATCACTTTGATGCTACCATTTTCGACATAACTATTCAGAACCATTTATTTATATGCATTGTCATAGTTACATAACTATCTTCATTGTGATATGTATGAGAGTTTTAAGTTCCGGTGGCCATTTCTGGTCTCCTTCACCAGTTCCACTTCATCAAATGTTACTTATTGACTGTAAATGCTTAAGTTCTCGATGAAAATACTAAAATCATTATATAGTTGCCTAGAATATTTGAGGAGTTCCCTCGATTCCTTATGGATCCCATCATCAGAACTGGATTTTGAAAAAAATAGGACCAATCTGAAAGCATATCCTATTAGGGAAAAAAAAATGTTGCAAGTCGGTCCATAAACGACGGAGTTCTGAGGTAACTAACGTAGAATCAAGTTATTTACAGCAACCGCTATTTCCCTGCATTTTAAATCTGTAATATCTTCGAAAATATTCGTTTAAATGACACGCTGTAAAGGGCTATATTGATCTATATTAAATACACAATTTATTTAAGGTACTTAATTGGATAAATATTAATGCTGTATTGCTTAAAATTGTTTCGTAAATAAGCCATTATTTCTCGTAAAAAGTAAAGGATAAAAAATGGTTATAGTAGGTTATCTCTAAGAGATGGACATATACCATCGCGGACTTTTTTGTAGACCTTTTTAAGGTGAACAATACTGTAGTACACTATTTTGATATATCTCGTAGAGTTCAGCCAGCGTTTGCAATGTAAACACAAAAATATTTGTTTATTTACGACATCACATTAGAAATATCTAAAATTATCAGTATTTCTCTTCTTTATTATGCATGCATTATATACATAAACCTTCCTCTTGAATCATTCTATCTATTAATAAAAACCGCATCAAAATTCGTTGCGAAGTTTTAAAGATCTAAGCATATATAGGGACAGACAGACACGAAAAGCGACTTTGTTTTATACTATGTAGTGATGAAATAGTTCCTTCTTTAGCAAAATTAACAAAATTTCAAGTGATAACCTATAAAGTGTATTGTGCAATATTTAACGAATTTCAGTGTCGAATTTAAGCCTTGAATCTACAATCACACAGGATGAAGAACCGATATCCAGCAAAAGCCAAAGCACTAAGTGATCATAGCGAGTACTGCATCTCAGACTTACGAGTCGAAACCTTGCTCAATCTTGAATCAGGGTACGAGATAACATTAGCGACGTTGTTTTCGCACGCTAACTGATTGGAAGCTGCCAGACTGGTACGTGATGCTCTTAGCGGCTTATTCTACGTTGCTAGTCTGAAAAGGCCCCTGAAACCTGTCATCGAGGACGCGATCCTCATCGGGCAATGGCGGAGGCACAAAGTGATCATAGCGAGTGCTGTTTTTCGGACTTGCGAGTCGAGGCCTTGTTCAATCTTCAATCAGGGTACGAGATACCATTGGCGACGTTATTTTTACGCGCTAACTGATTGTAAGCTACCAGACTAGTACGCGATACTCTTGGCTTCGTTATTTTACGTTGCTAATCTGGTATGCATCTGTTATAGCAGGTGAGTCCCATTCATTTATAATCCAAAGAACAAAATGGCAAAAAGACTAAGTTCGACGTGCTCCACTTTATCAGTGCCTATAAAGGTCACGAGAAGGCCAAGTTCATACTACCCATCTGTGTATTATTAATTCGTGTAAAAACAGTACACCACCTATGTGTAGATCGCTACAAAACATTCAAACTCCTTTAGTGAATACGAGATATTCCAAACCACCAGCAAGTTGCAAGTTATACTGCCTAATATGTAAATTATAAACTTTCCAAAGTAATGCTAAAGAATACGAGATATTCCAAACTGTCATAAGTTAATCCAATGTACCTAGCCGGATTGCCGGTAGATACCCACCTGTGTCCAGTTGTTGGACTAGAAGCCAACCCAAAACCATGGGAGAAGGCAAGGCAGAATTATTGACACCCTTACCGGCTACAATGCTGGTGGAAAATACTGCCATAGTGCGAGCATAACGGTGGCCGATTATCAAACCTATTTTTTGCTGAGTTAAATAGTAAAGACCTATTCAATAGAAATATTATTATTTCCTTATGGTTATGTTGTACACTGACCTGCAATATATTCAAAATAATAAAAACAAAAACAAACCATGGAACACGAGATGTTCACAATGATATATATCTAAGCACTAAGTGACATGAATACTTCATCAACAATTTACAAATGATATGTTCACTTATAGCAACAAATATCAGTAAGTGTTGATTATGATATGACTCCATGTAATAATATCTATGGAAAATCTTGATATAATTTAAACGGATTAAATTCATAGGTACAGCACATCATTCCACATCCTCAGTATTTAAGCTTATAGTAAAAACCTTGCTCAAAGAGCATGTAAGCTAACTTTTAAGGAACCAAAACCTAAGGAAATCGCAGGTTAAGTCCTCTGCTGACACCAGCAGTCCTGAATAAAATTATAAGGTTCTAAAGTTTCAATACCAGAATTACAGGAACTCCTCACAGGCTCGAAGAACCCGTGCACCAGCACCTTGGAATACTTGATGTATGACACCAATGCCACAATTGGTGTGGCCCAAAACCCGCTGGGCTGAGCGGTTTGAGGAAGCTACCATTGACTTTAAGAAGAAGTAACTTCTCACTGTTGAAAGCAGAAGGGAATAATATTGACGGGCAAAACCACCAGCCCTACTTACTTATAATCACCCCAAGGGAGTAAGTCAGCAATAAACTTATAATGAAATACAACAACTAAATAATGAAATATGTGCTGATATATTTGTAAATAGTTGTTAGAACAAAATGGTATGAGGTATCTACCTTACTTAATGTCTAAATCACTCAATAAACTAAAAATTCAATATAAATGAATGTCAAATTACACAAACCGTGTACGCCTGCTATTGACAATTGCACAGAACTAAACCTAAATTCAAATCTTTTGTAAAAACTTACCTGGTTGGTGCTCCTAATAAATAAATAAACAGACCCCCTATCAACATATAAGGTTGAAATAAACAGGGAAATCTTTGTTGTAACAAAACAGAAATAACAAGATTCAGATTTAATTTGATCTGCACTGGTATAACATTTCCAGTAGCAATTGTCTTATATTGACAATATTTTCTGTGTTCAAAGCAAATATTGTATGGAGGGACCACCTAGGAACAAGCTTCCCATAGACAACTGGCCTTGTCATGGAAACATTACTTCTGATGTATTTGGCACATAAGAGCTCTCATGCCACGGGACACAAAAAGTGTGCACCAAAGCAACTTGTTTCACCAAGGACTCACTTCTATGACAATCAAAAAATCTCACTGCGCTTAATAGAAAAATTACTTTGCAGTATACATGACTCCTGAACTTAAAAATTTAACATAAAAGTAGACAACTATCTACCACTTGGTAAAGAAATGTAATGTTAGATTTTATGTTAGATCATTCAGACATTCCCCAAACATGCATGGCATACCCACCAATTTTGGGACAGGGATGGTTTGCTGAACACAGTTTAATATCATGCCTATAAGCCTATATGTATCCTATAAGTCATATGGTGAAATTATGGCTTCTCTCTACTTTGTTAGGTTGTCACTGTCAAACAGTGTCAGAAATGCAATAGACAACTTTGTCTACGGTGCAGCTAAAACCCGGTCCACACATGACCTACAGTAAAACTAGTCTTTTGTTTGGCTGATACTTTTAAATTTATTTCATGTTTATCCAGGTAGAATAAACATATCTTATCTCCTCTTTATTCTCTAAAATAGCTAAGTGGGACTGAATGTTCAAAATACACTTACTTAATTGAGGCAATGAATTACCCCATTTGAATTAATAGTATCATCAAAACTTTAGGTACTTAACTTACCAATACAAAAGTAAAATTGCATTGAAACAAAAAGGGGGGGGGGGGTGTATGCTGGGGACCAACTAGTGCAACAGGTCCTCGTGAAAAGTCAGTGACCATACAACTTCTCTAGGTATCTAGTCCCTAGCAGGAAGTTCATTCCATCGACATGACATAAACCCCTCCCTCAAGAAACAAAGTTTCTCGTTACATATAACATAAACTGTGACACAAAAATACTACTGTGATGACAGAGAAAGACAATCGCATTAACTTCAACTCAAAAAAAAAAAAAAATGACATAAAATGGTCTTCATAAGTATAAAATAATTGTATTTACATATATTTAGATAGACCCATATGCATATACATACAGGTATATACAAGTATACACATACATGCTGAAATGAACGTTAGTATACTAGCTGTATCATGCAGTAGAGAAAAAAAAAAAAATAATGTAATATAATAAAATATAATTTATATGTTATGTTAAATGAACAAACGGAATAATAATAATAAAATCGATAAGCTAGACTTCCATACCAGTCACCTACAATGTCAACACAAATATAACTCAGATGTGAATAGATACTTATCGTTTGAAACGAAAATGATGAATGTGATAATATATAATGCATGTACCTAATTGCATTGCCTAATGCAAGGCTAATTATATGATGCATGTAATGTAATTACATTACCCCCAGTGACATTTAAAACATCACTATGGTATGATAAAAACAACTAATGAGATTATTCTGCTTCAATAGATTTCAACAAATTGTCTTTGTGTTAAGTGGGAACAGCAGTACTATAAAACCAAAGTAACTCTTTGTCTGATTACATTTAGTAATAGTGACCTTGTAATATAGCCGACATCAACGGCTAGGTACAGGGGCGCTGGCTTTTAGAAAACCTCATGGGTGCTCATGCTCATTTGATGGACTCGAAAAAGTGGCGAAGTGTGAGAAGAAAAATGCACACTGATCAACCGACAAATAAATAAATGTCCTACTTACATATTGCGTACCTAATTACTAATTATGTTCGATAAAAATATAAAATGAAATCATTTTATAAAAATGAAACTAGTTTTTAGTATCAAGAAATATTATAATGTAACCGTAACCTAAAAGGTGATTACTTATCTGTTTCTTGATGTCTATTCTCAGGGGTGCTCGGCACCCACTGTTTATTTCTCATAATCGGCGCCCCTGGCTAGGTACATATAACGATGATGTACAAATAACCAAGTAAGTACTAAAATATACTGAGAGTAATGATATAATATTTCTAAAATAAGCTAGTAAGTCATAAGTGACTTTCATTAAGAATAATCCAATTAATTACAATACACGTCTCACTCCGTGGTATTATAACTGCCCCTGTTGAAGATAACATGCTTCTCATCTAAATCAGTTGCCTATCAATGAATCAAATATATTTTTACAATACGAGAATACTTGTCACACAATACTTTAAAAAATGAACGGATAGTCTAGTCAACACCTTGGGACACTCCCAGCAAGAACGTATGACTGTAGCGACAAAAAAAACCTTTGGGAAAACTGAAATCAACTCATATCTTACTATAAAAAGAAACCGCACTTGAGTTGATAGTACCAGTACTAACAATAGCGTAACAATTAATTATTGCAGCAAACTCTAAACATCTACATTATGTGAACAATAATAGAATTGCATTTCAGTTTCGGCGCGAAGTAAAATTGGGAATCAAACGAGCTTACCTGTTAAGCGAAGTCTTGATTCTAATTTTATGAGCGCCGAAACTGAAATGCAATCACCCACCCACCACTAGTTAATAGCCCCAAAGCTGCAATAATTAACCTACCTAACCACAGTTATCCTTACAGGGAAATAGTGAATGTAAGTATGCGGTAACAAGTCTGTCCAAAAGACAGCTTGTTCCTTGTCCTATAATCTCTAAAGTAAGTGACATCTAGACGCGATGGTGTTGCCAGGATACATTGATTGTATTTTTTTATATATATCTAAACTTGCGAATCCTTTGACCCGTAATGAAAATATTACTACATTATGTGAACAATAATAGAATTGCATTTCAGTTTCGGCGCTCATAAAATTAGAATCAAGACTTCGCTTAACAGGTAAGCTCGTTTGATTCCCAATTTTATCTCAACGTTTTAAGAAGGTCTTCAGTAGTTTGGTAATCACATGTGAGTAGAAAGTCTATTCACATGTGATTATCATTTTTAAGAGAAAAGATTTATATTTTCGTTTGTAATGAATAAACTTAAAAACTACTGAACCGATTTTAAAAGTTTTTTTACCAATAGAATGCTATATAATACCTAGCTGACTCGGCAAACGTTGTTCTGCCATATACAATACATTATTAAAGAAAAAAATGGTGGTGGAGGTGAGAGGGTAAAAAATAGTTTACGTCCTATTCTCAGACCTACTAAATATATGTACATGCGAAATTTCATAAGAATCGATCAAGCCGTTTCGGAGCAGTTTGTTTACAAACACTGTGACACGAGAATTTTATATTTTATTAGATAATAAATTAATTTTACACAAAAAAAAGCAATTACATAATTGCTTTGCACCATATTTTACTTTGTCACTGAGTGACAAAAGTATATTATTGTCTACTTTGTTAGTACGAAGCTAGTATTTTATTTATTTATTTATTTAAACTTCATGTACAGTAGTGGTACATAGGCGGACTTAATGCAACAAGGCATTCTCTACCAGTCAACCTTTGGGTTAAAAAGACAATACTGTGGTAGGATTGCACAATAAACAAAATAATAACAGATACTTCAAACAGAAAAAATAAATTAAAAAATTTATAGTAATAAAATACATAAATATAATGTTAAAATTATAAACTAATAAATATTTTATATTTTAAACAATAAAATTTTACAGAGGCTGCTGTGAATCGTCCCTTTTTACCCTTATAAGAGTAAAACTGAGTACAATAGTTGATCAGGCCATTAATAAAACATTAAATATTTTACAGAGTATTTGTTTTTATGGTTCCGTACCTCAACAGGAAAAAACGGAGGGGTGCTACGACAGAAAACCTCCACGAGTGCCCGCAGGCTGTAGTTCCCTAGCGAATACGTCCGGAGTGAAGGCCAGTCTGCGGGACGGTGCACCCTGGGAGGCGGCCAACGACTCCCCTTAGGTACTTCTGCCTAAGGAGTCCCGATGTCCGCCTGCAAATATTCTGTCCGAAGGATCGCTTCAACGCGTGTCCCTCTGCTATAGCAGAGGGCACAGTGGCGAAGTAAGAGCGGGCTCGGTGTGCACTTACCCTGCCACCGGGCAGGCAGGAGGAAGACTTGCTCCTCCTTCTGCCACCGTTAGTCTCGTAGCCCCAGAGATTGTCCAAGGTCATGTTTCTGACTTTTGATGGGGGTCGAGGGTCCTGGCTTAACCGCCCGGGCCGCGAGGAAGACAACCTCTAAAAAAAATTACCCCAAACCTCCAAGCGGCGGCGCACCGTGAGGGAGGTTGTTAGCTTGACTAATGGGTAGCTTAATTAGTCTCTAGTGCGAACCACTGACTTTGAGCAAGTACAGAATGAAAAATACTCGTGGGAACAATATGGAACCAAAATCAAAATTTTTCAGACACCCGATGGAGAGTGATGCGCGGTCGGAGTCCGACGCGGCATCCGGAGGGAGCTTGGAGGGCTCGGAGGTAGAGGAGGTTGTGGGAGACTCCGGTAGAAACTCGCGTCTCTACCGGAAGCGCCCCATATCGGGGGACATATCGTCCTCCGATGCAGAGAAGGGCTCGGCCCCAAAAATCCCCACCCGTGGGCGGGGTGCGGGTCATGCGCGCGGCAGAGGGAGGGGCCTCACCGCCCAAGAATCTGCTCAGCGAGCTGACAGGCTTGCCGCGGAAGGGCGTCACCCTGGAGCGGCCAACGCTGAGTCGGACCCCTCGGGGCCGTCTGGCAGCGAACGAGGTGCCAGGGAGGACTCCGCCGAGGAGTCGCGCAGGTCGCTCGGGGTGTTGATAGTCTCCGCACTAAGGAACATGGGCAGGAAGAGGGAAAAGTCCTCTAAAGAGAGGACTGTCCAACAACTGGCCGTTTCAATCGCGGAGGCTATCGACGCCTATTTCGAAAAGAGGGCGGCAAAACTCCGGGCCGAACTCGTGGGTCCTCAGGGAGTATGCCGCCAGGAGTCGCCGAAGGGGGAGCGCAAGCAAGGGCAGGGGCAAAGTCAGCCCCAGCCCCAGCCTGAGCCAGAAAGCCAGCTGCTGACGCTGGTGAAGCAGGAGCTGGCTGCCTTCCGGCAGCAACAGCAGCAGCAGCAGGAGCAGTTCCAGCTACGGATGCAGCAGCAGCTTTCCGTGCTGGAAGGCATTGTTCTGCGTCCCCCACTTGCGGCCTCTGGCCCGCGAAAGGCGGCGTCGTATGCCGCCGCCGCTGCGGCCACAGTTGTTGCGCCCAAGCCGGGCCCTTCGGGGCAGGCCAGGCGTGAAACCGTGGTGTCGGAGTCCGCGGTGTCAGCCTCTTTGGCTAGAAAACAGCAGCAGGGGAAGCCAGCTGCTGCCGCCTCCAAGAAGGGCAAAATTGCACCGGTCACTAAGGCAGTAGGAGCCCCTGCCGTGGGGGCAAGCAGGCAGCCTATGCCGCCTCCCCCACCTACGGAACCTCCGGTCGAAGCCGAATGGCAAGTGGCCGGAGCAAAGGAAAAGGCGGGTAAGGCGGCTCGAGCCGAAAAGAAACGCGAGCGGAAGAGGAGGACCATCGCGGCCAGGTTTCGCGCCCCGGATTCTACGGCTGTAGTGATTACACTGCAGCCCACTGCGGAGAAAAAGGGCGCGACCTACGGCGAGGTCATCCGAAAGGCGAGGCGGGCGGTGAACCTCACCGAGCTCGGAATCACCGGGGGCTTCCGGATGCGGCATACCGCGACCGGTGCCCTTATGCTGGAGGTCCCCGGGGCAAACAGTGGCCCCACCGCAGACGCCCTGGCCGAGAAGATCAGGGCGTCCTTGGATGCGAAGGAGGCCCGAGTGTCCAGGCCCACCAAGTGCATTGACATGCGCATTACGGGCCTGGACGAGTCCGTGACGGTGGATGAAGTCGTGGCCGCCGTCGTCAGGACGGGAGGGTGCCTTACCGACCAGGTCCGGGCAGGCGCCATCCGTGCTGACGGCACGGGCATGGGGGCAGTGACGGTGAGTTGCCCCGTGTCAGCGGCCAGGAACATCACCGGGGAGGGCCGACGGCTTTTGGTGGGCTGGGTCTCCGCGCGGGTAAAACTGCTGGAGCCCAGACCTCTGCGTTGCTATCGCTGCCACGTGGGGCACCACGTGGGGGCCTGCTGCGCAGCGGAGGTGGATCGCAGTGACCGCTGCTTTCAGTGCGGTCAGCCCGGTCACAAGGCCGTCACTTGCAGTGCAGCGCCGCACTGCTACGCATGTGCGGTGGCAGGCAAGCCGGCCGAACACCGGGCTGGGGGTAGGTCCTGCGATCCCCCCGCCAAGGCCAAGGGCAAGGTCCCGAGGCCCATCCCCGCGAATGTGCTCGCCGCTGCGGCCGCCAAGTTGGCCGCCGCCGCCGTCGCTTCCGCAGACGCCGCCGCCACCGCCGCAACCACCGCGGCAGGGCCTTCACAGGGGGCTCGGGAGGAGACTATAATGGATTGTCATTAATGGCTACATTACGTCTCCTCCAGGCGAATATCAACCACTGCGCCCCCGCTCAGGATCTGTTGCTCCAGAGCATGGCGCAGTGGTCGATAAACATCGCCGTAGTCTCCGAGCCGTACTACGTCCTGCCCAGGGCCGACTGGGTGCAGGACCTGAACGGCTCGGTGACCCTAATTTCGTCGGCCGCCGCCGGTACTCCGTCCCTCGAGGCCGTCACGAGGGGACGGGGTTGCGTGGCAGCACGGTTCGGGGACATTGCAGTGGTAGGCGTCTACCTGTCCCCGAACAAAACTCTCGCCGATCTTCACATCTCCCTTATGGAGCTGAATGCCGTCGTCGCTGGGTTTGGTTCCCTCCCCGTGGTCGTTTGCGGGGACTTCAATGCCAAGAACTTGGCTTGGGGTTCCCGGTACACAGACCAGCGGGGTCGGATGGTGGAGGACTGGGCTCTGGAGACAGGCCTGGTCGTCCTAAACCGGGGTTCTGTCCCCACGTGTGTGCGGATGCGGGGCGAGTCGGTGGTGGACATTTCGTTCGCCAGCCCCGCTTTGTCACCGCGTGTCGTCGACTGGCGCGTCATGGAGGGGGTGGAGACGTACTCAGACCATCGGTACATCCGGTTTGACGTCTCCGCCCAGTCCTCAACCGCGCCGGTCCAACAGACCCCGTGTGGTCCGCGTTGGGCGCTGAAGCAGCTGGACCGGGAGCTTCTCCTGGAAGCCGTGATGGTACAGGCCTGGGTGCAAGCACCGGACAGGCCTGTCGACATCGACGTCGAGGCAGAGTGGTTCCGGGAGGCCATGTCGCAAATCTGCGACGTGGCAATGCCCCGTGTCCAGCCAGGACGTGCCCGGCGCCAGGTGTACTGGTGGTCGCCAGAGATCGCTGCACTGCGTAGCGCGTGCAATGCCGCGCGGCGCCAGTACGCCAGGCACCGCAGGCGCCAGAGAAGAAGAGAAGCCAGAGAGGCGGAGCTGTACGAGGGATACAGAGCGGCGAAGCGCACCCTTCGAGCAGAAATAAAGCGGGCCAAGTTAGAGGCCCACAACGTGTGGCTGGAGACTCTGAACGGAGACCCGTGGGGGCGCCCCTATAAGGTGGTGCGAGAAAAGCTCCGCCCCTGGGCTCCCCCGCTGACGCAGAGTCTCCGGCCCCAGCTTGTGGAGGGTGTGGTTGGCGCTCTGTTCCCCTCACGAGGGGAACACTCTCCCCCGCCTATGGCTCCGACAGTTGCGGTGTCCGACGTGGACCACGACGGCGACGACGACGACGACATTGCTCCAGAGGTGATCGAGGTAGAGATGCGAGTGGCGGTACGTAGGCTTAGTGCCAAGAATACCGCCCCAGGACCCGATGGCCTGCCTGGAAAGGCCTGGGTCCTGGCCATGGAGGAACTCGGGCCTCGACTAAGAGGGCTCTTTAGCGCATGTATGGAGAGAGGCCAGTTCCCACTTCGCTGGAAGACGGGGAAACTGGTCCTTATTGCGAAGCCGGGGCGCCCTGCGGACTCACCGTCCGCGTACCGGCCCATCGTGCTGCTCGACGAGGTGGGCAAGCTCTTTGAAAGAGTTATTGCAGACCGCCTCGTCGCGCACCTAACACGGGTGGGGCCGGATCTTTCGGACGGCCAATTCGGCTTTCGCAGTGCGCGATCTACGGTGGACGCCATCATGCGCGTGCGAGCCCTCACGACGGGGGATGCGGTATCCCAGGGCAGGTGTGTCTTGGTGGTGTCTTTGGACATCGCCAACGCCTTCAATTCCCTGCCCTGGAGTAGCATTAGGAGGGCACTCCGGTATCACCGGGTGCCTGACTACCTCTGTCATGTTATCGAGGCCTACCTGTCGGACAGGTACATTATCTACCCTGGTCACCTGGGAGAATGGAAACGGCGAGAGATGTCGTGCGGTGTTCCGCAGGGATCGGTACTAGGACCACCCTTGTGGAACATCGGTTACGACTACGTGCTGCGCGGCGATCTCCCTGACGGGGTCAGCGTGGTCTGCTACGCAGATGATACGCTGGTCCTGGCGCGGGGAGAGTCGTACCAGGCGGCGGTCGAACTAGTGACACGCGGGGTTGCGACAGTCGTGGAGAGGATCCAAGAGTTGGGACTCAAGGTGGCATTGCACAAGTCCGAGGCCATGTGCTTCCACGGCCCTCGGAACGCGCCACCATCGAGTTCCCAACTAACGGTAGGAGGAATTCACATCGGCGTCGAGTCGACGATGAAGTACCTTGGACTTGTCCTCGACAGCCGATGGAATTTCGAGGAGCATTTCCGACGTCTGGCTCCCAAACTAGATCGTACAGGGGCTGCCCTCAAGCGGCTCCTGCCCAACCTCGGGGGTCCAGACGCCTCCTGCCGGAGGCTCTATGCAGGAATCGTTCGGTCCATGGCCCTTTATGGGGCGCCGGTATGGGCACCGTCGCTTCGAAAGCGACCGGCGGCCAAGCTGAACGCAAGCCAGAGGGTCATGGCCATCCGGATGGTGCGGGGATACCGCACGATTTCCCGCGAAGCAGCGAGCCTCCTTGCTAGCCAACCACCGTGGGATTTGGAGGCAAAAGACCTTGCGCGCATGCACGATCTGCGCATGGAGATGCAACGCCGGGGAGAAACTCCGCTGCCGCGCCAAGTCACGGCATGGCGGAAAGACTTCCGGCGGGATCTCATGGTGGAATGGCGACAGCGACTGTCGCAACCCAGTGCTGGGCACGCCATAATTATGGCGATAAGTCCCCTCTTTGAGGAGTGGCTGGAAAGGCCTCACGGCGTCCTTACCTACCGCATGACGCAGGTCCTCACCGGACATGGTAAGTTCGGGAGGTTCCTGCACCGGATTCGTGCAGAAGAGACGCCCGGGTGCCACCATTGTGTTGACCGCCCGGAGGACACGGTGGAGCATACGGTAGAGGTGTGCCCTGCTTGGGCAGAGCACCGCCGTGTTCTCGTGGGGGCGATCGGCGGCAGCGATCTCTCGCGCCGGGCCTTGGTACAGGCCATGGTCCGGAGTGAGGAGGAGTGGCAGGCGGTCGCCTCCTTCTGCGAAGCAGTAATGCTAGCAAAGGAGGCGGCCGATCGCGTGAGGCAACGGTCCTCACGCCCCAACCGCCGCCGGGATTCCGATCCCGATTTCCGGCCACCGTAGGCGCGGGCTTGCGGACGGCGAGCAATGGGTGGCTCGTCGTCCGATCGTCCGGTAACTGTCCGGACCGAGCCCAAGTCGTCGACGGCGCGTAGTGTTCCACGCGCGCCTCAGGGAGATGTCAGCAACCGTAGGGGCCCAGCAGGGTCGAGGCCTACTGGGGCCATGGGTGATGCGAAAGTGATCCCCGGGGCCCTGGAAAAATGGCAAAGAAGGAACAGGAGTGGGTTTTTAGTCAGTAAAAGTCTGACACTATCTCTCGCTCCGCCCAAGAGCGGGGGATGTCATTAGATGATTTTCCCACCCGAAAAAAAAAAAAAAAAAAAAAAAAAAACAGGAAAAAACGGAACACTTATAGGATCACTTTGTTGTCCGTCCGTCTGTCTGTCTGTCAAGACACTTTATCTCGAGAACACGTAGAGGTATCAAGTTGAAATTAAAACCATATTCTCAGGTCTGCGGTCGCTTGAAGCTGTGAAAAAATCAAACTTCTGAGTTAACGAAAAAAAAAAGATACGGCCGCTTATGTCTCAAAAAAACGTGTTTTTCGACACTCTCAAGGGAATCAAAATTCATAGGGTACTTCCCGTTGACCTAGAATCTTGAAATCTGAAAACATTACTACGTCAAAAAAACTTTTGTTCGCGATTAAATCTTCGTAACTGTATTCGGGAATTGACCTGTTTTCATAGGTAAGTCTGTACGGAACCCTGGGTGCGCGAGTCTGACTCGCACTTGCCCGGTTTTTTTTTATAAAAAACGTTACCTCCTATTACCTATGTTCCTTCTTTGCCCTGCGTTCCAAGACCCCGGGTTTCCCTTTCGGAAGCAAACCCACAGCTCCAGTAGGCTTCAGCCCTGCTGGGCCCCTACGGTTTTGCTGACATCTCTTTGAGGCGCGCTTGGAACACTACGCGCCGTCGGCGACTCGGGTTCGATCCAGACGGTTACCGGACGGCCGGACGGTGAGCTAACTTTGGCCTACACTAGAAATAAAATTCTGTTTAATGTTTCTGCACCACCCTAAGGTCAACTGGTAGAAAATGCTTAGGGCATTAAGTCCGCCTTTGTTAACTAATATTTTGATAGATTTAGGGAACACTAATAAATTTTTCACAGATATGAAATCTACAATCTATCAAAACAATTGCAATGGGCGTTTCCATATAATATGACCAAACAATATATTAACTGAAACAGTACTCAGTGTCGAGGGCATTATGGCTCTGCTCACATATATTTTAATACTACACCTTGTGAATAGCTCTCTTTCCAAAACCTGTGTTATTGATAATACGCCAGATTACATAACCCGGGAAAAGGAACTCTTGAAAGATTTGGAATGCGACAACAACGCTTACCACCCACCAGGTGAGAATACAATAGTGAATATCACCTACTTATTAAAATACTTCAAATATAATGACAAAAAAGAAACGATGACAATGCAAATTTGGATAGAGACCAAATGGAAAGATGAAAGACTGAAATGGGATCCCGAAAAGCATCACGGCATTAACGAGACCGATGTATACTCCTTTATGTGGACTCCATATTTTGGCACAAACAACGAGGACTACAGTTTTGACTTCTTCCTCACTTTCTATGATTATCACTTAAAGAGTAACGGAGACGTTCTTCACCGACATCATGTGATTGAAGAGGTGTGGTGTAGCATCAAACTCACAAACTGGCCATACGATTTGCAAGAATGTAGTTTTATATTAGAATCATTGGAAGATACGTATATGTCATATGGTTCTCAGCCGTCTGATCATTATGCAATCAACTTTAAATTTGGAGTGTTTGAAAAAGAAAGTGCGGAATGGTACATATACGATTACAAGTATATGCAGGAGAACAGCACCAAAAATCAAGTGAAGGTAACTGTATTCTTGATGCGCGAAGCAGTGGGCTTGTCAGCGATTGTCATTTGGCCTGCCTTTGTTTTAACTGTCCTAAGTGTTTTATCGTTGTGTTTGGACGTAAGGCAGAAAGTACGTCTAGCAATCATCTGTCTCAGTTTGTCTGGACATTATTATTTCTTGAAAGAGTTATCTTCCAATATCCCAAAAGAATGTCACTTCCCACCAACCTTGTTGTTATACTATCGTGGCTCAGTGGTTTTGTCTATAATCATCGTCCTTTTGACGTTCTTTTTGGATATCATGTGTAAGTTAAAATCAACGCCACACAATTGTGTAAAACTTATCAATGATTTTGTGTATGAAAATAACTATAGAACGTATTTGGTGTTTCCTCGGTGGGATTTTGACGATGCCACAGTTAATAGTAAATCAAGCAATGAAGATTGGGTGAAATTTACAAACATTGTTAATAGTGTTTTTATATTCATTGTTGTTTTCGCTTACATAGGTTTGTATGGTACAAATATTCCTAAACCAACAATTATTCATTATTAAAAAATATATTATTTTTAATTTATTTTTAATCCCACTTTTTGCACGAAGTCAGACAAGCCATCAAATATTTTCAATGATAGTTGAATCTTCTCGTGTTTTCATATTTTTTACTGTTTTTGTTACACAAATTTGTATGGCACAAAAATTCTTAAATGAAAATCGAGATACTGATGGTTATTAAAAATATTTTATTATGTAAGTATATATTAGTGTTTTTATTATTTTATTTCTTATTTTATAATCCCTTTTTTGCACGAAGAAATGAATGAAACGAATGAAACATTTTGAACTATAGTTATCTGAAATAATGATTTGATATAACGAAAAAATAAGTACCTACAAGTTGTTATATGAATGTAGTTTTTAACCGACTTTAAAAAAAGGAGGAGGCTATATATTTTTTTTTATAATAATAAATAATATAATAATAATAATATTCCACAACTATCACACAACGCCGTCTAGTCCCAAGCTAAGCAGAGCTTGTGTTATGGGTACTAAACAACTGATAAACATACTTATATATTTCTAAATAATTACATACATATATAGATAAATTACACCCAGACAGAACAAATGATCGTGCTCATCACACAAACATTTGTCCTGGGTGGGAATCGAACCCACGACCTCCGGCATAGCAGTCAGGGTCACTAACCACTAGACCAACAGGCCAGTCTAATATTTTATGTGTGTTACCTAAGAACTCCGTCGTTTATGGACCGATTTGCAATTTTTTTTTTCATCTTAAAGGATATGCTTCCAGATTGGTTCATTTTTTTTCAAAACCCAGTCTTGATGATGGGATCCATGGGAATCTCGGGATCTCCTCAAATATTATAGGCAACTATATAGTTATTTTGGTATTTTCATTGAGAACTTTTTTTTTATAGGTGGGAAAATCATCTTATGACAAATCACGCTCTTGGGCGGAGCGCGAGATAGTGTCAGACTTTTACTGACTAAAACCCACTCTTGTTCCTTCGTTGCCTTCGTCCCGGGGCCCAGTAGGCTTCGACCTTCCTCCCGGACCTCGATTACGAGCTGACGTGTTTTTAGACGCCACATAGTTTTTTATTTTGATTATTAAATCAGTATTTACCACTTAAATTTGAAGTGAAAAATAGGAGTGCATAAACTTGAAGAGTTAAGCTACGCTACGCATCGTAATTCTGCGTCACGACAAGCTCCGGCCTCCTGCGCGTGAACATCTTGCTGGATTACTGACATCTCTCTCACACAACGAGTGGACCGCTCGCACTGACGAAGCCCAAATAGAAGGTACGCGCCGCTCTGCCCCCCTAGCCAAGTTGCAAACGATAAACGTGAACGCTTAGTAATCTCCAATAGATTTTCAACTTTATACCTAAGAGCATAAAGTTGAAAATCTATTAAAGACTACTGAGCGTTAGCGACCGGAACGAACGAAAACACTATGTAATCTTCAATAGATTTTCAACTTTATATCCAATGACATAAAGTTGAAAATCTATTAAAGACTACTGAGAGCTTACGTTTATCGTTTGTGACTTGGCTAGGGGGGCTGGCCCCGCCCTTGCTAGCGTCACTCTAGGCGAACACTACCGCCAAGGACTCTCTGCGCGCCTAATACTTTACGGTGCTTAATAACTCAATTTTGTTGAACAACGGTTTCTAAGCATTGTTATCCGGCCTTGTTTTTGCTGTTGAACGGAAGATATTATTATTTAAATTTTAGTCGATTTACCATTGTCACTTTGTGAGCTTCTACTAGGACTGCCAACTGCCTCGCTTTACCTGCTCTCCTGGTAACTACGTGCTTTACGGAATCATGCCTATTAATCGTACACCTCCTCCGATATCTGTACCTCTGTTTTCAAATTCAGCTTCGAGCGAATGCTTGGCGCCTGTACCGATATATGATGCAAATCTACACCAATGCCAATCAGCGCCTGATCTTTCTAAAATACCAACAAACATCACAGAGCGTAAAAAGAGGAAGTTCGAAGGTAAGGAGCACAGTAAGGAAGATACGGGCCCAGTAACTTTGTCTACTTTTAACACTTTCTCGGGTGAACAGGAACTTCGCTTTGAGGACCTAATGGAAAAGATTGGTAACATTATTGTTCAGAACTCAGAGCTAAAGCACAGTGTTGAAGTCATTTCGAGTAAATACGATGAGTTCCTGGGACGTATTGCCACTCTGGAGGCGGAACGAATCGATGACAAAAAAAAGATTCAACTACTGGAAGACAAGTTAGAGCAATTGGAGCGAAAATCACGCTCGACAGGTATAGAAATCAGAAACATTCCTAAGACTGATAGAGAGACAAAAGAAGATCTTTGCAGCCTAGTCGTCAATATGGGGACGTCACTGAATATTGATATCGAAAGCTCCAAGATAAAAGATATTTATCGGCTAAAATCTAAAGACAACTCCCACCCGATTATTGTGGATTTTACCACGGTCGTCACTAAGGAAAAAGTCATAAGTGGAGTTAAACAGTTCAAAGGCTAAAGAAGCTAAACTTAATACCACTCACCTAAAAATAAATGGCCCTCTGGCACCCGTATATGTCGCTGAGTGCCTCACATATCGAGCACAAAAACTTTTTTATATTGCCAGGGCTTTCCAGCGGAGCCATGGCTACCAGTTTTGCTGGACTGCAAATGGTGTAGTGTACCTTAGAAAAAAGGTCAATGATCCGCAAATTCGTATATCTTCAGAGTCTGATGTGGAAAAACTAAAGTGTACCAAGTGACTGGGCTTGGTAATTGTTTTGTCATATTATTTTATTTCTAAAATGTATTTTATGCATGCCATTATTTTTTTACTGTTAATCTATGTCTTGTCCATCTACACTCAACATAAACCTTCACATACACGTTTACATACTTAAAGTTACGAAGAGTAAACTATACAAATGTCCCTGTACTCATACTTTTGCTACATTTAACCTTATTTTATATTTTGGTGGCTATCTTTCACTTTGTCCCATTTCTTATAGAGACTTATTGTTGGTGACTTAGATAGCTTAACAAATGATATAGATGATTTCTCTGTGTCAAAAGTATCTATCAGTGATCTAGAACACTGTCATGAATTGATTTCTTTCTCGCAGGACAAACGTTTGACCATACTTACACAAAATATCCGCAGCATAAATTGTAATCTTCCCGGACTTGTGCTATTACTTGATAGATTAAAAATAAATTGTGACATTATAGTCCTCACAGAATGCTGGTTATTAAAAACAAGTTTTATTCCTACTTTACCAGGATACCAATCGTTCTCTACTTTAGAAAACTTAAAACAAAATGATGGAGTGATTGTTTATTATAAAGACCATATTGAGTTACTGTTTGAAGAACCATCATTTCAAGAAGGAAACTGTCTTATAATGCGTCTTGATAAACAGATTGCTATTATTTCTATATACCGCTCTCCCTCTTATAAAAACCTTGACCCGTTTCTAGACTCTTTACATGAAACTCTTTTAAAATTAGAAGGAACGAACAACTTGATGTTGATAGGAGATATTAATATTCCTATAAACAACTCGAAAATTGATTTAATTGGAGAGAAATATTTAACTCTTACGGCGTCTCACGGATTACTACCCGCTCATAAAGAAATTACTCGTAGTGCGAGTGGCACATGTCTTGACCATGTATTATTAAGAAGTTCCTACCGTACACATACCTTAATTCCTACAACTACTTTAACTGATCATTACCCTGTACTTGTATGTTTGGATTTCACTGTACCGAGAACTCTTACAAACACCACATATAATGTTACCAATGAGGAATCTTTAACCAAAGACATACTAAAAATCGATTTAACTCCAATTTTTCAGTCAAATGATCCCGATTTTTCTCTTAACTATCTAACCAGCTCAATACCCCCACCAACTGTGTTCCCACGTTGTCGTCGTGGTGGGGCTTGCGTGTCTCTGTGATCTTGAGGGCTATGCCAGTAGAGTTACTCATGCCGGAAGGCCTCAAGTGAGAGACCAGACTAAGAGGAACACACACAGGCGGAGTCCAGACGGACCGCCACGGAGGGTGCGCTGTCCAGAAGCATCGGCACCAACAGCTGTTGGTATTTTTGGACAGCGGTTTTGGGAGAGTGGGTTCGCCTCGGGTACGCGTCTGCTTATCAGACGTGACCATGACGGCGAACGTGTTATTGGGGACCCCACCCCATTGACAAAAAGGCAAAGCTAGTTTAGCACCAACCATGAGCGCGAGTAGAAAAGAAATAACTACCCCAGGAGGGTACCTGCATGCAGGAGAATCCCTCCCCGAGCAGAGCTCGGGCTGCCCCTCGTATTCTGGGGGGGGCAACTACCGCCTCGGGTCTTCGGACCCTGTACCGTCCACTGTGGACGCACTGAGCCAGGGTGGCTCACCCGCCGGTAGCGCGGAGTCCCTGGGACCCGTTCCCAGCAGTCTGCGGCGCCAGCGGGTACCGAACAGGCTGGCAGGAGCTTCGGCCTTAGAGAAGTGAGCGGAGATGCGGTGTCGGATTCCGATACCGCATCTTCACTCACCCCGGAGATAATGGAGGTTGCAGAACCTGCAGACACCTCTTCCAGGAGGAACCAGTTCCTCCGGAAACGCCCCATGTCGGGGGTCGGCCAGGGGTCATCTTCTGACGAAGCTTCGGCCCGTAAGATCTCCACCGCTTGGCGGGGGGCGGGCCGTAAGACAGGAAGGGGGAGGGGGCTCGCTGCCCAGGATGCAGCCAGGCGATCCCTGGAAATCGCCAGGGAGGGGCGCCACTCCGGGGCAATCAGTGGTCAGGCCAGCCCCTCGGAGCCTTCTGCAAGCGATTCAGACGGCATGGAGGAGGCAATGGCCAAATCCACCGAGGTCGTGGTCGCCGCCTTAACAAGCGTCTCCAAAAAAAGGGAGAAGTCTAGGAAGAAGGATGCTATCTCCCAAGGCACGACCTCAATTACGGAAGCACTGGGTACCGTCTTGGAGCCCCTCAATAAGAGGATTGGGCGGCTCGAGGCGGACCTGGCCAGTCTCCGAGGAGCTGGTCCCGAGACGGCGCCAAAAGGAGGACGCAAACGGCCACAGCCCCAGTCAGAGAGCGAGGTGCTGACCCTACTGCGGCAGGAGCTGGCTGCCTTCCGGCAGCAACAGCAGCAGCAGCAGCAGCAGTTCCAGCAGCGGGTGCAGCAGCAGCTCACCGTTCTGGAGGGCATCGTGCTGCGCCCACCGCTTAAGGCCTCCGGCCAACGGAAGGTGGCGTCATACGCCGCCGCCGCCGCGGTCTCAGCTGCTGCGCCTAAGCCGGGCCTGTCGGGGCAAGACAAACGTGGGTCCACGGTGGTGTCGGATACCGCGAGGCCAGCCCCGCCAGCTAAGCAACAGCAAAGGAAACATGTCCCTCCCCCTAAAAAAGGCAAGGCGGCAAAAGCTCCTGCTGCGGCGGCGAGCCGGCCTCCTTCGCTACCCCAGCCTGTGGATTCTCCGGCCAACGCCGAATGGCAAGTGGTCGGAGAAAAGAAAAGGGCGGGCAAGGCGGCTAGGGCGGCCAAGAAGCGCGAAAGGCGGCAGCAGCGCAAGAAGAGGGCCCTCGCGGCTAGGCTTCGTGCCCCGACATCCGCAGCTGTAGTGATCACGCTACAGCCAGGCGCGGAAAAGAAGGGCGCGACCTATAATGAGGTGATGACCAAGGCGAAGCGGGCGGTGGACCTCACCGAGTTTGGCATCGCCGGGGGATTGCGAATGAGGACCACCGCAACTGGAGGCCGCATGCTGGAAGTCCCTGGTGTGGACAGCGGCCCCACCGCGGACGCTCTGGCTGAAAAAATACGAGCGTCCCTAGACGCGGAGGTGGCCCGAGTATCCAGGCCCACGAAATGCATCGATATCCGCATTATGGGCCTGGACGACTCCGTGACGGAGGACGAGGTGGTGGCCGCCGTCGTCAGGACGGGAAAGTGTCCTGGCGACCAGGTGCGGGCAGGCACTATCCGTGCCGACAACACGGGCATGCGAACCGTCACGGTGAGCTGCCCCGTGTCGGCGGCCAAGGCCATAACTGGGGAGGGTCGAAGGCTCCTAGTAGGTTGGGTTTCAGCGCAGGTGAAACTGCTGGAGCCCAAACCTCTGAGGTGCTTCCGTTGCCAAGTGGGCCACCATGCGGGGGTCCACTGCACCTCGGAGGTGGACAGAAGCGATCACTGCTTCCAGTGCGGTCGGCCCGGCCACAAGGCCGTAGCCTGTAACGCTGCACCTCACTGCTATGTGTGTGCAGCGGCTGGCAAGCCAGCCGACCACCGGGCTGGGAGCAGGAACTGCGTTCCCCCCGCCAAAGCCAGGGGTAAGGGCAAGAGGTCCTCCCCCACCACCGCCGTCACCGCCGCAGCCGCCGCTGTCGTCACCACAGCCACCGCCGCAACTGTTGCGGCAGGGCCCTCACAGGGGGCTCGGGAGGAGACTGTAATGGACTGCCAATAATTGCTCCATTACGTCTCCTCCAGGCAAATATCAACCACTGCGCCCCCGCTCAGGATCTGTTGCTCCAGAGCATGGCGCAGTGGTCGATCAACATCGCCGTGGTCACCGAGCCGTACTACGTCCCACCCAGGGCTGGCTGGGTGCAGGATCTGAACGGCTCGGTGACATTAATTTCGTCGGCCGCCGCCGGTACCCCTTCCCAAGAGGGTGTCAAGAGGGGACGAGGTTGCGTGGCAGCACGGTTCGGGGACATCGCAGTGGTAGGTGTATACCTCTCCCCGAACCGAACTCTCGCCGATCTCCACAACTCCCTTATGGAGCTGAACATCGTCGTCGCCGGGTTTCAATCCCTCCCTGTGGTTGTTTGCGGGGACTTCAACGCCAAGAACTTGGCTTGGGGTTCCCGGTACACAGATACGCGGGGCCGGATGGTGGAGGACTGGGCCCTGGAGTCAGGCCTGGTCGTCCTAAACCGGGGTTCTGTCCCCACGTGCGTGCGGATGCAGGGCGAGTCCGTGGTGGACATATCGTTCGCGAGCCCCGCTCTGTCTCCGCGCGTCATTGACTGGCGCGTCATGGAGGGGGTGGAGACGTACTCAGACCACCGGTACATCCGGTTTGACGTCTCCGCCCAGACCTCGACCGCACCGGTCCGACAGAACCCATGTGGTCCGCGGTGGGCACTAAAACAGCTGGACCGGGAGCTCCTCCTTGAAGCCGCTATCGTACAGGCCTGGGTGTCAGCACCGGACAGGCCTGTCGACATAGATGACGAGGCGGAGTGGTTCCGGGAGGCCATGTCGGAAATATGCGACGCGGCAATGCCCCGAGTCCGGCCAGGACATGCCCGGCGTCAGGTGTACTGGTGGTCGCCGGAGATTGCGGAACTGCGCAAGGCATGCGTTGCCGCACGGCGCCGGTACACCAGGCACCGCAGGCGCCGCATTCGCCCTCCGGATGCGGAGGCCATAGAGGCGGAGCTGTACGAGGGATACAGAGTGGCGAAGCGCACCCTCCGAGCGGAGATACGGCGAGCCAAACTACAGGCCCGCGACGTGTGGTTGGGGACTCTGAACGGAGACCCATGGGGACGCCCCTACAAAATGGTGCGGGATAAGCTCCGCGCCTGGGCTCCTCCGCTGACACAGAGTCTCCGGCCCCAGCTCGTGGAGGGTGTAGTGAACGCTCTGTTCCCTTCGAGAGAGGACCATTCTTCCCCACCAACGGCTCCGCCTCTCGCGGTGTCCGACGCGGACCACGACGGCGATGACGACGATACTCCGGAGGTGACCGAGGTAGAGATGAGTGTGGCGGTACGAAGGCTAAACGCAAAAAATACCGCCCCAGGACCCGATGGCTTGCCTGGGAAAGCCTGGGTCCTGGCCATGGAGGAACTCGGGCCTCGACTAAGAGGGCTGTTTAGCGCATGTTTGGAGAGGGGCCAGTTCCCACTTCGTTGGAAGACCGGGAAACTGGTCCTTATCGCGAAGCCGGGGCGCCCTGCGGACTCTCCGTCCGCATACCGGCCCATAGTGCTGCTCGACGAGGTGGGCAAGCTCTTTGAAAGAGTAATTGCAGACCGCCTCGTCGCGCATTTAGCGCGGGTGGGGCCGGATCTTTCGGACAGCCAGTTTGGCTTCCGCAGGGGGCGCTCCACGGTGGACGCCATCATGCGCGTGCGAGCCCTCACGACGGGGGATGCGGTGTCCCGGGGCAAGGTCGTAGTGGTGGTGTCCTTGGACATCACCAACGCCTTCAACTCCCTGCCCTGGAGTAGCATTAGGAGGGCACTCCGGTATCACCAGGTGCCCGACTACCTCCGTCGTTTGATCGAGGCCTACCTGAAGGACAGGTTTATCATCTACCCTGGTCACGAGAGAGAGTGGAGACGGCGAGAGATGTCGTGCGGTGTTCCGCAGGGATCGGTAGTAGGACCGCCCTTGTGGAACATCGGGTACGACTACGTGTTGCGCGGCGACCTCCCCGACGGGGTCAGCGTGGTCTGTTACGCAGACGACACGCTGGTCCTGGCGCAGGGGGAGTCGCACCAGGCGGCGGCCGAACTGGCGACACGCGGGGTAGTGACAGTTGTGGACAGGATCCAGGAGTTGGGACTCGAAGTGGCACTGCACAAGTCCGAGGCCATGTGTTTTCATGGCCCTCGGAATGCGCCACCACCGGGTTCCCAAATAACGGTAGGAGGGGTTCGCATCGACGTCGGGTCGACGATGAAGTACCTAGGACTTGTCCTCGACAGTCGGTGGAACTTTGTGGAGCACTTTCGACGTCTGACTCCCAAACTGGAACGGACCGGGGCTGCCCTAAAGTGGCTCCTGCCCAACCTTGGGGGTCCAGATGCCTCCTGCCGGAGGCTCTACGCGGGAATTGTTCGGTCCATGGCCCTTTACGGGGCGCCAGTGTGGGCGCCGTCGCTGCAAAAGCGACCGGCGGCCATGCTGAACGCTTGCCAGAGGGTCATGGCCATCCGGATGATACGGGGATACCGCACGATTTCCCGCGAAGTGGCGAGCCTCCTTACTGGCCTGCCACCATGGGATTTGGAGGCAGAACAGTCCTTGCATGCATGCACGATTTGCGCGTGGAGATGCAACGCCGGGGCGAAACTCCGCTGCCGCGCCAAGTCGCGGCATGGCGGACAGAGTTCCGGCGGGATCTCATGGTGGAATGGCGACGGCGACTGTCGCAACCCAGTGCTGGGCACGCTACAATTGAGGCGATAATTTCCCTCTTTGAGGAGTGGCTGGAGCGGCAACACGGCGTCCTCACCTTCCGCATGACGCAGGTCCTCACCGGACATGGCAAGTTCGGGAGGTTCCTGCATCGGATTCAGGCGGAGGCAACGCCCGAGTGTCATCACTGTGCGGACCACCCAGAGGACACGGTGGAGCATACGGTGGAGGTGTGCCCCGCTTGGGCCGAGCACCGCCGTGTCCTCGTGGAGGCAATTGGCGGCAGCGACCTTTCGCGTCGGGCCCTGGTTCAGGCTATGGTCCGAAGCGAGGAGGAGTGGCAGGTGGTCGCTGCCTTCTGCGAAGCAGTAATGCTGGAGAAGGAGGAGGCTGCACGCGTGAGGGAACGAAGGTCCTCACGCCCTAGCCGCCGTAATTCCGACCCCGACTACCGGCCACGGTAGGCGCGGGCTTGCGGACGTCGAGCACTGGGTAGCTCGCCGTCCGGCTGTTCGGTAATAAACTGGACCGAGCCCAGTCGTCAACAGCGCGTAGTGATCCACGCGCTCCTCAAAGAGATGTCAGCAAACCGTAGGGGCCCAGCAGGGCCAATGCCCGGTAGCTAGGACCGCGGAGAATTTCTGAAAGGGAAACCCGTAGTCCTAGAACGCAAAGGGTAATTGAAGGATTCAGGTGTGGTTTTAGTCAGTAAAAGTCTGACACGCCCTCGCGCTCCACCCAGAGCGCGAGAAGTCATTTTGATGATTTCCCACCTAAAAAAAAAAAAAAAATTTCTTGTACCACCGCTTACTTTCATTTTTAACCAATGCCTCCATACAGGTCTTTTCCCTTCCCAATTGAAAAACTCCGAAGTTCGTCCAATTTTTAAGAGTGCTGATAAAAATGATATCTCCAACTATCGTCCGATTTCTATTCTACCCGCTATCTCAAAAATACTGGAAAAGATAATTAACCATAGACTCACTAAATACTTGGAAAAAAATAACCTACTTGCAAATAATCAATTTGGCTTTAGAGCAAACAGATCTACAGATGATGCTGTTTATTATCTAACTAATTTTGTGAGTACTAACCTAGATAGAGGGCGCAAATGCTTGTCTATATTCCTCGACCTAAAAAAAGCCTTTGACACTATTCCTATTCCCATCTTAATTAACAAGCTAGAAAAACTTGGAGTGCGAGGACTTCAACTCCGTCTTTTCGAGAGTTATCTTACAGATCGAATGCAGCGTGTTCGTGTAGGGAGTTTTGTGAGCGCTGATCTTCCGGTTTTGTTTGGCATTCCACAGGGTAGCATTTTAGGCCCTACACTTTTTCTCATTTATATTAATGATCTCACTAGTATCAACATTCGCAAGGGTGCCATCATATCATACGCTGATGATACAGCTCTTCTGTTCTCTGCTGATACCTGGGATGAGGCCTTTAATGCTGCACAAAATGGGTTTAATATCGTAAACCAATGGCTTAGGCTTCATCTTTTAACCTTAAATTCTGATAAAACCAAATACCTGACGTTTAGTATACGTCATTCAACAAATATAAGGAGCAACCACAACATATTTCCTCACCAATGTTCCCTAGACACACACTGCAAATGTAAACCAATAGAACGTGTAAATTCAATGAAATACTTAGGTATCCTCTTCGACGCCAATCTTAGCTTCAAAGACCATATAATATTGCTCAGTGCTAGAGTCAGAAAGCTAATATATGTGTTTAGGAAGCTGCGATACGTGGTTGATGCTTGGATATTGAAACAAATCTACTTTGCTTTGTGCCAGTCAGTACTCACATACTGTATCTCATCCTGGGGAGGAGTTCCTAAAACAGTTATTAAGCCCATTGAGATCGCTCAACGCGCCATTTTGAAGGTCTGCGCTTTCAAGCCTCGGTTATTTCCCACTGTAGAGCTATATAAATACTGTGAGGTGCTTACTGTCAGACAGCTCTACATACTAACTATAATTTTAAAGCAACATCAAGAATTAGCATATGACCCCAACCTTACACACAGGCGCAGGAAACAATTAGTATGTACTCGTGTACATAAACCGGAAACGTCTTTTATTAGAAGATTTTTTGTATTTTTGGGTCCCCATGTCTATAATAAAATAAACTATACTCTGGATATTTACTCGCTTAATAGGGTTCGTTGCAAAGACAGGGTGAAAAAGTACTTATTGACATTAACATATGATGACACAGAAAAATTATTTATCGTACCGAGGTAGACAGGGTCCTTTGTGCAATTTCTAATTCGTTCTTCGCTAATTACTCTATATCTACACATACACTCACACCAGTTTACTCCGCACATAACATTTCATACATCATCACACACACACACACACATACACACACATACACCAACATTCATCGCCCATTACACTCTGGCTCACTTCTCATCATGCATAGATTCCAACTCTTAGTTTAGCTTATCTAACTTTTTTATTTATTTTTTTATTATTATTGTTCTTTTTTATTTTATTTTTTTTTTGTTTTTATTGTTGAATCCAAATAATGCTGTACTCGTTAGCTTAATTTTTGTATGCAAATAATTTTCCGAGAGGTTTGGCGCTGTATACCGAGATACAGGTTTTTACCTAGTTCGGTTACAGATGCACCTATTATACTGTGTTGTATTTATACTAGCTTATACTAAATTTTAAGTTTCTTTTGTACAATCTTTTTGGGTAAAATAAACATTATTATTATTATTATTACCTTGCTGGGCCCCTACGATTTGCTGACATCTCCCTGAGGCGCGCGCGGAACAATACGCGCCGTCGACGACTTGGGCTCGGTCCGGACGGATGCTGGACGGTCGGACGGCGGGCCACCCATTGCCCGCCGTCCGCAAGCCCGCGCCTTCGGTGGCCGGAAATCGGGATCGGAATCCCGGCGTTCATTGAGAACTTAAGCATTTTCGGACAAAAGTAACATTTGATGAAGGGGAACTAAGGAAGACCAGAAATGGCCAACGGAACCTCATACTATATATCAAAATGAAGATAGTTAAGCGACAATGACAATACAAATAAATTAATAGTTATGTTGAAAATGGTACAATCGAAGTGATCTGATGATGATGATGGAGCCGGAAGGTAGGCTGACTGGAACTCCGTAATTAATCAATGTATCCTAGCCGTGTTTAGGCTTATTAGAATTATCATGAGAAATAGGCACTCTGGTTATAAGTATATCGCAACTAAAAAGTGTGCAATAAAAACATTTTCCAAAAAAAAAAATTACCGACATCACTAAAAAGAAAACACTAAAAGGATCAAAATAACTTTAATTTCGGAAGTCGGTGTTAAATAACAAACAAACAATACCGAGAAACACCGGCTTCCGAAATTAAAGTTATTTTGATCCTTTTAGTGTTTTTTTTTAGTGAAGTCGGTTGTTTTTTTTTTTAGTGAAATCGGTTACTTTTTTTTTGTAAAAAGATTTTTTTATAATCTAAAATAAGTTATTTAAAAAATTGTGAGTCAACACCTTTCAACATTTTGTCTTTAACTTACTTGTAAACCCTAATTTATATGCCATGTTACACGTGGTCCTAGAGTGCAAAAGGCAACTGAAGGACCCTGGTGTGGTTTTAGTCAGTAAAAGTCTTGTACTACAAGCATTAGCTAGCTCACCGTCCCGCGGGTCCGGTAACCATACGGACTGAGGCCGAGTCGCCGACGGCGTGTAGCGACCCAAGCGCGCTTCAAAGAGATGTCAGCAAAACCGTAGGGGCCCTGAAGGGCCGAAGCCTACTGAGGCTATGACTACCGAAAGGGAAACCCAGGGTCTTGGAACGCTAAGCAAAGATGGAACATATGTGTGGTTTTAGTCACTGAAAGTCTGACGCCCTCTCGAGCCGCCTTAGAGCAAGAGAAGTCATTGGATGATATGCCACCTCAAAAAAAGAGACCTACTAAACAAAAAAAATAAGTAGGTACCCAAATATCAGTTCTGGCGTGTGATGTTCCTCTAATGTCTTAATTAATCAAAGCAAGTGAGAACGCCTTGTCTTATAATCGCTTATATCGTTACGCACTTTGATTTTAACGATAATTGATGGCGTCGGGAATTAGCGGGGATTGCGGGAATTTCTTGTTGAATGTGGAATATGTGGGTGCTTACATCGTACGTATAGATCACTGTTATATAATAGGCTATTTGACAGTACGAAAAATAAGTTCATATTTATTGCCATCCGCATAGATTATGGGTTTTAAAAGCCATTTGTACCAATATATCTAAAAAATAATGGACTATTTATAAAAAAAAAACGAAACCACACTCAACTGATTGCTGCACAACTTTAAATAATACAATTAGAAAAATATTTAAAGCTATTCTATGTGATTAGAATAATGTATTAATGAAAACTAATATTTTGATAGATTCAGGGAACACTAATACATTTTTCACAGATATGAAATTGGCTGAAATTGATAAAATTTACAATCTATCAAAACACTTGCAATGGGCGTTTCCATATAATATAACCAAACAATACGAGTATATTAACTGAAACAGTACTCAGTGTCGAGGGCATTATGGCGCTGCTCACTTATATTTTAATACTGCACCTTGTCAATAGCTATCTTTCCAAAACCTGTGTTATTGATAATACGCCAGATTACATAACCCGGGAAAAGGAACTCTTGAAAGATTTGGAATGCGACAACAACGCTTACCACCCACCAGGTGAGAATACAATAGTGAATATCACCTACTTATTAAAAGGCTTCAATTATAATGACAAAAAAGAAACGATGACAATGCAAATTTGGATAGAGACCAAATGGAAAGATGAAAGACTGAAATGGGATCCCGAAAAGCATCACGGCATTAACGAGACCGATGTATTATACTTCTTTATGTGGACTCCATATTTTGGCACAAACAACGAGGACCACAGTCTTGACTTCTTCCTCACTTTCTATGATTATCACTTAAAGAGTAACGGAGACGTTCTTCACCGACATCATGTGATTGAAGAGGTGTGGTGTAGGATCAAACTCACAAACTGGCCATACGATTTGCAAGAATGTAGTTTTATATTAGAATCATTGGAAGATACGTATATGTCATATGGTTCTCAGCCGTCAGATCATTATGCAATCAACTTTAAATTTGGAGTGTTTGAAAAAGAAAGTGCTGAATGGTACATATACGGTTACAAGTATATGCAGGAGAACAGCACCAAAAATCAAGTGAAGGTAACTGTATTCTTGATGCGCGAAGCAGTGGGCTTGTCAGCGATTGTCATTTGGCCTGCCTTTGTTTTAACTGTCCTAAGTGTTTTATCGTTGTGTTTGGACGTAAGGCGGAAAGTACGTCTAGCAATCATCTGTCTCAGTTTGTCTGGACATTATTATTTCTTGAAAGAGTTATCTTTCGATATACCGAAGGAAACTCACTTCCCACCAACCTTGTTGTTATACTATCGTGGCTCAGTGGTTTTGTCTATTATCATCGTCCTTTTGACGTTCTTTTTGGATATCTTGTGTAAGTTAAAATCAACGCCACACAATTATGTAAAACTTATCAATGATTTTGTGTATGAAAATAACTATAGAACGTATTTGGTGTTTCCTCGGTGGGATTTTGACGATGCCACAGTTAATAGTAAATCAAGCAGTGAAGATTGGGTGAAGTTTGCAAACATTGTTAATAGTGTTTTTATATTTATTGTTGTTTTCGCTTACATAGGTTTGTATGGTACAAATATTCCTAAACCAAAAATTATTCATTATTAAAAAAATATATTATTTTTAATTTATTTTTAAACCCACTTTTTGCACGAAGTCAGACAAGCCATCAAATATTTTCAATGATAGTTGAATCTTCTCGTGTTTTCATATTTTTTACTGTTTTTGTTACACAAATTTGTATGGCACAAAAATTCTTAAATGAAAATCGAGATACTGATGGTTATTAAAAATATTTTATTATGTAAGTATATTAGTGTTTTTATTATTTTATTTCTTATTTTATAATCCCTTTTTTGCACGAAGAAATGAATGAAACGAATGAAACATTTTCAACTATAGTTCAAAATGTTTCCTTCGTTATTCGTTATATCAAATCATTATTTCAGTTATCTGAAATAATGATTTGATATAACGAAAAAATAAGGACCTACAAGTTGTTATATGAATGTAGTTTTTAACCGACTTTAAAAAAGGAGGAGGTTATATTTTTTTTTTGTGTTACCTAAGATCTCCGTCGTTTATGGACCGATTTGCATTTTTTTTTTCATCTCAAAGGATATGCTTCCAGATTAGAACATTTTTTTTCAAAATCCAGTTTTGATGATGGGATCCATGGGAATCGAGGGATCTCCTCAAATATTATAGGCAACTATATAGTTATTTTGGTATTTTCATTGAGAACTTAAGCATTTTCGGACAAAAGATAGACAGAATGAAGATAGTTAAGCGACAATGACAATACAAATAAATTAATAGTTATGTTGAAAATGGTATAATTGAAGTGATCTGATGATGATGATGGAGCCGGAAGGTAGGCATGACTGGAACTCCGTAATTAATCAATATAACCTAGCCGTGTTTGGACTTATTAGAATTGTTATGAGATGCACATTAGCTATAAGGTACTATCGAACTGATCTGATGATGGAGCCGGAAGGTTGGCACAGGAACTCCGTAATTAATCAATGTATCCTAGCCGTGTTTGGGCTTATTAGAATTATCATGAGATACACTTTGGCTATAAGGTACTATCGAACTGATCTGATGCTGGAGCCTGAAGGTGGAAGGTAGACACAGGAACTTCATAATAAAACAATGTAACCTAGCAGTGTTTGGTTTAATTGGAATTGTCATGAGAAATAGGCACTCTGGTTATAAGTGTATCGCAACTAAAAAGTGTGCAATAAAAAACATTTTCCAAAAAAAATAACCGACTTCACTAAAAAAAAACACTAAAAGGATCAAAATAACTTTAATTTCGGAAGTCGGTGTTAAATAAGAAACAAACAATACCGAGAAACACCGACTTCCGAAATTAAAGTTATTTTGATCCTTTTAGTGTTTTTTTTTTTTGTGAAATCGGTTACTTTTTTTTGTAAAAAGATTTTTTTATAATCTAAAATAAGTTATTTAAAAAATTGTGAGTCAACACCTTTCAACATTTTGTCTTTAACTTACTTGTAAACCCTAATTTATATACCATGTTACACGTGGCAAACTAAAGTGGCAATGGGCAGGGCACATTGCTCGCAGAACAGATGGCCGTTGGGGCCGAAAGGTTCTGGAATGGCGACCACGTACCGGAAGACGTAGCGTTGGAAGGCCTCCTACAAGGTGGACCGATGACTTGGTGACGGTTGCGGGAGTCCGATGGATGCGGGACGCACGGGACCGTTCGCTGTGGCGACGCTTGGGGGAGGCCTATGTCCAGCAGTGGACGTCTTTCGGCTGAAATGATGATGATGATGATGTTACACGTGGTCCTAGAATGCAAAAGGCAACTGAAGGACCCTGGTGTGGTTTTAGAAGTCTTGTACCACAAGCATTGGCTAGCTCACCGTCCAGCCGTCCGGTAACCATACGGACTGAGGCCGAGTCGCCGACGGCGTGTAGCGTGTACCCAAGCGCGCTTCAAAGAGATGTCTGCAAAACCGTAGGGGCCCTGAAGGGCCGAAGCCTACTGAGACTACCGAAAGGGAAACCCAGGGTCTTGGAACGCTAGGCAAAGATGGAACATATGTGTGGTTTTAGTTACTGAAAGTCTGACACGCCCTCCCGAGCCGCCCTAGAGTGGGAGAAGGCATTGGATGATATGCCACTTCAATAAAAGAGACCTACTAAACAAAAAAAATAAGTAGGTACCCAAATATCAGTTCTGGCGTGTGATGTTCCTCTAATGTCTTAATTAATCAGAGCAAGTGAGAACGCCTTGTCTTATAATCGCTTATATCGTTACGCACTTTGATTTTAACGATAATTGATGGCGTCTGGAATTAGCGGGGATTGCGGGAATTTCTTGTTGAATATGGAATTTGTGGGTGCTTACATCGTACGTATAGATCACTGTTATATAATAGGCTATTTGACAGTACGAAAAATTAGTTCATATTTATTGCCATCCGCATAGATTATGGGTTTTAAAAGCCATTTGTACCAATATATCTAAAAAATAATGGACTATTTATAAAAAAAATACGAAATAAACTTTATTTTATTTTACCTAGCGCCATGTTTTTGAAAACGATCGCTATTGGCTTAATCTATTTAAACGTCACAAGTCTGTAAATATATCTGTCATTGACTGCTATTCTTTTGAGAGCCTATGATACAATTTTGACGCTGTGCTGTTAATAATATTTTGCTGATTAATTTACGATTTCTTATATTACCTACGGTAATATTTGGATACCTAATATATAAGTAATACTATAAAATGGAGAGCAACTACTTTAAAACAGACAGCGGAAACCTTCCTAAAGTTGACGCTCTTATGGTCGGTGATTTCTTTAAGAATAACCCCGATTTTAATGCCGCCGAGCTTAGAAATAAGAAGACAGCAATGTAAGTACCCCTTGTCAACTCACATGTTAACTTGCGAGCCAGTTGCAACCACTTTTTGCGCATTTTGACATTTTCGGAACACATACAAATTGTTTTTCCGACGTTTTTATCGACGTGTTTGTACACGCTGGCACTACACACCATTTGTAACTCATTTTTGGGGGAACTCACTGTTAAAATGAACACAAACAGCAAAATACTAAATCAACTAGTTCACTGCAATGTTTATTTACTTACTCTTCTACGAATACAATTTGACGCATATTGTCAAATATGGCGTTTTGGCGGCTTATTTGAATATTACAACTTTATATGCTATTTTTTATGTTAATATTTACAAGAATTGAAATAAAACACTTTTTCTGGACTCTTTTAACAATACTTAATAATATGAAATCGATTCCAAAAATCAGTCAAATAGCTAAGTGCTTATACAACTCGTAATATAATAAACGAACATTCTGAAAGTGGATAGTATGTCCAAAATCGACTGCACAGGTGTCACTGAAATACGCACACGAACCTTAGGATCCCCGAACTCCCTTATTGATGCCCAGAAAAATCTAAGAGGCCTTATCTGTTTTTGGAGAGAGGTGGGCTGCCCTGTGAAGGTTATGGCCGCCATGGCCCACGTACAATGGTCCACATAGGACTAAGTGCGGAAACCATACCCAAATAGATAGACAGATAGATCGACTGCTGAAGCGATTTCGGCTGTTTTTATAACAGGTTTTTTTTGTCTTAAAATATTTTTTGTTTATATTCTCTATTCAAAAACCGGGCGTTAATCTTTATTAGGTACCTAACTAAGTTCCAAGTTTTTTTTTTGTGTTAGATACGTTATATTTTGAGATGTCCTTCACAAGCTCTATTTATAATGAAACCTGCGTGTAACACTGATAGTATGTGTGGTTAATTTCACTGTCCTTGCTCGGCCTAAAGGGTAGGATAATGGCCACTCTCTTCCTGAGGGAATCATAAAACTAGAATGGCCTACTAGTCGTCGAAAGTAATCTAAATGTAGAGCTTTTGACAACTTTTTATGTGGCACGTGACCTTTATATTAATTTTAATGTTCGCTAATTTGAATCTAATCGTAGTGTTTTATTTAGCTCCGGTTTTATTTCAATACTAGCTTCTGCCAGCGGCTTCGCCCGCGTGAAAGTCGGTTTCTACATACAAACTTCCAAGCCCTGTTTTACCCCCTTAGTGGTAGAGTTTCGTAAAATCCTTCTTAGCGGATGTCTACATCCTATAAGGAACCTACCTGCCAAATTTTAAGTTTGTAGGTGTTATAATTTCTGACATTTCGTGATTAATCAGTGAGTGGTATTTACCTTATATATATTAGATTGTAGAGATAAGATGTGTATTTATGTTTGCAATGAATAATCCTAAAAACTATACAGGTTTGATTTTAAAAGTCTTTTACCAGTAGAAAACTATTTTATCACTGAGTGGTACACACGCATATTGTTTTCTAATTTGCTAGTACGAATCTAGTATTTTATATTTAAAACAATAGAATTTTACAAAGGCCGCTGTGAATCGTCCCTTTTTACTCTTTTAAGAGTAAAACTATTAAATATTATTATTATTTTTTATTTGTTTATTTTTTAGAGATCCGTACCTCTAAAGGAAAAAACGGAACCCTTATAGGATCACCTTTCTGTCAAGACCCTTTATCTAGGGAACACGTGGAGGTATCGAGTTGAAATTAAGTCTACGGTCCCTTGAAGCTGTGAAAAAATCAAACTTCTAAGTTAACGAAAAAAAGATACGGCCGTTTATGTCGCAAAAAACGTCCATTTCGACACTCGCAAGGGAATTAAAATTCATAGGGTACTTCCCGTTGACCTAGAAACCTGAAATTTGGCATGGAGCAAGGTCTCAAAGCACAAGTATAGGAATAAATCTGAAAACTGTAAATTTGTAGTTTCGTCACAAAAAAACACTTGATTTCGATTCAAAAATTTTCGTAAATCAATTCGGGAATTGAACTGTTTTTATAGGTAAGTTTATAAGGAACCCTCAGTGCGTGAGTCCGACTCGCACTTGCCCAGTTTTTAATAAAAAACGTTGCCCCACACTTATGTTCCTTCTTTGCCCTGTGTTCCATGACCCCGGGTTTCCCTTTCAGAAGCCATGACCCCAGATTTTGCTGACATCTCTTTGAGGCGCACTTGGAACACTACGCTTCGTCGTCGAGTCGGGTTCGATCCAAACGGTTCCCGGACGGCCGGACGGTGAGCTAACTTTGCCCTTCACTAGAAATATGTCCTGTATTGTGGGTCGTTCACAAACATGACAACTCACATTTTTATTAATGATATGCTCGCGTTTGAACACCATTTCACCTGATGGTAAGCGATGATGTGTTCGACGATGGAGCACGCTTGCCTAGAAGTAGCCTATTCACTCTTGACTTAAAGACCCCTAAGTTGTAGCTATCAGGAAGCACAGACTCCGGCAAGGAATTCCACTCCTTGGCTGTACGCATAATAAATGTGTTCTCAAAACGTTTTGTGCGTATGGGTGGGATGTCCACCATGTACCGATGGCGCAACGCCGTACGTCTAGTGGTCCGATGATGGAATGGACTTTGCGGAATTAGATTTTGCAATTCCAGTGCATACTCCCCGAAATGTAAACGATAGAAAACCGGCAGGCTAGCAACTCGGCGGCGATGCCCAAGGCTTTGGAGCTTCGACTCAACAAGTGCATCATTGCCGATGATCCTCTTGGCTCGTCTCTCAATCGACTCTGCGCTCATCAAGCTGGTATTTGGCAGACCCGTTCCAAAGATGAGAGCAGTATTCCATACACGATCGATCTTGCGCTTGATAAAGTTTTAGCAGCTGTTCCGGCGTGAAGTACTGTCTGACCTTTGCGAGGATTCCCAGCTTACATACACCAATTAACCAGAACCGGAACGCCTATCTATAACCATCACATCATTTATTGCAAAAAAATATTATGTTAAATAGATTTTCCAACTTTTTTAATTCACTTGAAAACACTCCATAATCACGGCCCGACCTACCATAAAAGCCTTCATAATAATCATCATTACTTTTTACAGCACACTATTAATCTCTGCCGGTCCCCAAAGAGACACATAGCGTGAAATTAATTAGTAAAGTCACTGCCATCACTCCGTATGTTTAATTCACTATGTTTTTAATTTAAAACTTAATTATCTGCGTCACCGGGGATCGTGCGTGGTGAAAATTTCGCAAAGGGAAGTATCACTTATTTACGAGTATAGTCGTCGGAAACGATCAACTGGGGTCATGTTTAATGTTCGTAGATTTTTGGTGGTGTTTTGGAGGTATGCGGAACAGAGAGTAAAGTCCCACATACCTCCGTTGAAAAGGGAGGATCCTCCGACTAGACGGGTGTTATGTCTGGTGGGCAACTGCCCGATAGATGATTTTGGGCTGTTCTATATGATTTAATCACGCGGAGAACTTTAATTGCGCGATGCAGGATTACATCACTCCCCTCCGGAGAACGGAGATCGATGGTTCTTGATGCTTCTTGATGCGTGCCAGGCCAGTTGTAGGTTGGTTCCATTCGGTTCCGACCAACCGAATGCCGCATAGTTCTCGGTGAGTCGGAACTGTCTGCGGTGATGCCCCAGTGAGTCGGGGTGTTGCTGTCCCAGTGAGTCGGGGTGATGATGTCCCAGTGAGTCGGGATGATGTCCCAGTGAGTCGAAGTGATGATGTCCCAGTGAGTCGGGATGATGCTGCAGGCTCCAGTGAGTCGGAGTAGTGCTGCTGGCTCTAGTGTAGTGTAGCAGTGCTGTGCAACGTAGTGGCTTGACTGCTGGCGTCGACCGGGATTAGTTCTTATGTGACGCCATAGATGTCGCTACAGTGTTTTTTAATGTTATTTCAGAACCACAACTAAGATAATTTTACACCGATGTCTGCCTTAGGCTGAACACGCCACAATCGCAGCAGTAAGTTCCCTCTTCGAGAAAGCCGCCACGGCATTCACACTTTCCGCCTGACGCAAGTCTACACCGAACATGGTCAGTTCGGGAGGTTCCTGTTTCGGAATCAGACGGAAGACAGACCCAGGTGTCATCATTATCGCCCAGAGGATACGGTGGAGCATACGGTGGAAGTTAGCCCCGCTTGGGTGGAGCACCGTCGTGTCCTCGTAGAGCCGATCGGTGGCGGTGACCTCTCGTTCAGCTCTGATACCCGGAGCAATTAGGGAATGGCAAGCGGTCGCCTCCTTCTGCGAAGTAGTAATACTAGCGAAGGAAATGGCCACACCACAACCTCTGGGGAACGGACACCACACGCCCCAGCCGCTGCCAAAGGAGACACTCCGAATGTCGGGAGTCGCAGGGCGAGTTCTGGCCACCGTAGGCTTACGGACGACGAGCAACAAGTAGATCGTCTTCCGCCCACAGGTGCATGTGCAGACGTTATATTCGGATGCGTCCGCCAATGTATAGAGGGGTTACCGTCTTTGCGCGTCTGTTGTAAGTATTTAACGTCCGTAGATGCGTCCACCTCGAATCCGATTCGACAAATATAAAATCGTTTATGGCACATATTTTGCCATTCACAAGGAAATCAAAACCTTTAAGGTACTCCCATTGACCTAGAATCCTGTTTGGCAAGAAGCAAGGTCTCGTAGCACAAATACAGAAAAATAATTTTATAGTCAAATCACAAAATAATTACTTTTTTGCTTTTTCGCGGTTCGGAAAAATCTTCGACAGTCGATTCGGGAATCCGAACTGTTTACATAGGTAAAATTATACGGAACCCCCCGTGCGAGAGTCCGACTTGCCCTTGACCGGTTTTTTATTTTGGTGAATGTTCAGTTTATCACATAAAGAAAATGGGTCATGGTTTTTTATTTCACCTGTGAAAATTGATGATTTGTTAATAATTTAAAGGTCACCGTGACCATGTTCTTTTTTCTTTTGGGTTCGCTCGATTTATGCGTTTAGCCAGCGCGAAGTTTAGAAATTTTTCATCATCATCATCATTTCAGCCGAAAGACGTCCACTGTTGGACATAGGCTAAGCGTCACCACAATGACCGGTCCTGTGCGTCTTGCATCCATCCGATTCCCGCGACTCTGACCAGGTCATCGGTCCACCTTGTGGGAGGCCTTCCAACGCTGCATCTTCCAGTACGCGGTCGCCACACCAGAACCTTTCGACCCCATCGACCATCTGTTCTGCGAGCAATGCCCACTGCCACTTAAGTTTGGATTCTTCGAGCTATGTCGGTAACCTTGGTTCTCTTGCTGTTCTCTTGGTTATCTTCATTTCTGATGAGATCACGCAAGGAAACTCCGAGCATAGCCCTTTCCATTGCTCTTTGGGTGACTTTAAGTCTTCTTATGAGGCCCATTGTAAGCGACCACGTTTCGGAGCCATATGTCATCACTGGCAACACGCACTGTTCATAGACTTTTAGACTTGATTTTTGTTAGTTATTTTTAATACATCTTACAGTCACTTCATTTTCTGTAACATTGCGGATGCAACATACGAGTATATAAAATGAGAAACTGACTGACTGACATATCAACACACAGCTGAAACTACAGGGACTAGGAGTGTGAAATTTCGCACAAGGTTTCCTTTTATGGCATATGTTAGCTCTATGAGAGGATTTTCCGAAATTCATACCCTAAGGGAATAAAACAGGAGTCCAAAGTTTGCATGAGGAAACCTACATTCACGCAAGAAAAGCCGTTAGTAGGAGCTAGTATTATTCAAAAGTTTTTATAGTATTTGGCTGCAAATGTATCGATTCAACCTTCTTGGGAAGCTTCGCTGAGGCATTACTACAATAAAATTTTAGCTACATTTTACCGGGATTGCACCTGTTTCAATGATTTCACATTAATTTTCCAGTTTTACCACCTATACGTACAAAACGTTTTGGAAATACATTCATTGTGCGTACAGCTAAGGAGTAGAATTCCTTGCCGGAATCTTGTGTTTCCTGATGGCTACAACTCGAGAATCTGTAAGTCAAGAGTGAATAGGTTACTTCTAGGTAAGCGTGCTCCATCGTCGACCGCATCGTCGCTTTCCATCAGGTGAGATAGCGGTCAAACCCGAACCTATCAAGAATAATAATAAAAAACCAGTTGCGTAAACATTAAGTTACAAAACTATCAATATCCACTTGGAATCAATATGTGGACACCTAATTAAAACAACCACTGAACTTATCTCAAAAAAAAATATTCTAAAATGTTCTATTGATCTTATTACACAGGAAAAATTGGCAAAATAAAAAAGAGGCTTTTTTTTAGGAGGGAAAATCATCTTATGACAAACCTCGCTCTTGGGCAGAGCGCGAAACTAGTGTCAAACCCACTCCTGTTCCTTCTTTGCCTTTGTCCTAGCTCCCCGGGTTTCACGTTCACACTACCCGTTGCTCGCCGTCCGCAAGCCCGCGCCTACGGTGGCCGGAAATCGGGATCGGAATCCCGGCGGCGGTTGGGGCGTGAGGACCGTTGCCTCACGCGATCGGCCGCCTCCTTTGCTAGCATTACTGCTTCGCAGAAGGAGGCGACCGCCTGCCACTCCTCCTCGCTCCGGACCATGGCCTGTACCAAGGCCCGGCGCGAGAGATCGCCGCCGCCGATCGCCCAGATGCCCAAGCGGGGCCCCACCTCCACCGTGTGCTCCACCGTGTCCTCCGGGCGGTCCACACAGTGGCGACACCCGGGCGTCGCTTCCGCACGAATCCGGTGCAGGAACTTCCCGAACTTACCGTGTTCGGTGAGAACCTGCGTCATGCGGAAGGTGAGGACGCCGTGAGGTCTTTCCAACCACGCCTCAAAGAGGGGACTTACCGCCATAATTGTGGCGTGCCCAGCACTGGGTCGCGACAGTCGTTGTCGCCATTTCTCCATGAGAACCCGCCGGAGCTCTGTCCGCCATGCTGCGACCTGTCGCGGCAGCGGAGTTTCACCCCGGCGTTGCATCTCCATGCGCAGATCGTGCATGTGTGCAAGGACTGTTGCCTCCAGATCCCATGGTGGCTGACCAGCAAGGAGGCTCGCCGCTTCGCGGGAAATCGTCCGGTATCCTCGCACCATCCGTATGGCCATGACACTCTGGCATGCGTTCAGCCGGGCCGCCGGCTGCTTCCGCAGCGCCGGCGCCCATACCGGTACGCCATAAAGGGCCATGGACCGAACGATTCCTGCGTAGAGCCTCCGGCAGGAGGCGTCTGGACCCCCCAGGTTGGGCAGGAGCCGCCCGAGGGCAGCCCCAGTCCGATTTAGTTTGGGAGCCAGACGTCGGAAGTGCTCCTCGAAATCCCATCGGCTGTCGAGAACGAGGGGATAGAAAATAAAAAAAGGTTGCCATTTTTCAAGCTTCAAAAAAAGCAAATTATACGAAGAATCGAAACAAAAAAAAAATTAATTACTGAACATAATTATTAATTATTCTGACACGAAAACATCAAAGTAAAACAATTAAAACATTCAGGATCACCTACAAAGAAACAGCGTAAACATGAAAGGGGTACAAAGATGCCGACGAAAAATTCAAAATGGTTGCCGTATTAGGCGCCATTAATATTCTTGTAAAAGTTGACGTGACGTCAAATATTCTATGATTAACGACCAAGCATTGTTTGGTGACCTTATTGTCCTGCTATTCCATAAAAGGTTTGAACTAAAACCGCGGACAAGAGAAATTTTTCGGTGCTTTTTTTAATATCTCCGTCGAAATCCCGTCGCGTGTCACTTTTGCGTTGGCAGCTAAATGGGAAAGATATAAGTAAATATTTGTGCTCATTTTTCAGTAAGTGGCCACTAGGTGAGATAGAGCGTATTTTATCTTGAAAAGAAGTTAACTACCTAAACTTTTTTTTCATAGAAAATTTAGATACTGTGTTATTTCAATAAAAATAACGCTTTTTGTACTTAACCTTTTGAGTGCGTAATTAGAGACACAATAGTAAGACAATGGCGCGTGAACGCCGGCGTTAATGCGGGGATCAACAGCTTAATGCTGGTATTTTATTTACTAATCTTGTTGAATGAATACTATATCTCAAGCATAAATGCTAATTACACAATCATAGTATCGAAAATTGAACATCAAAATTTTTGGTATCTCCTACCCACCTCATAGCTGGTGTAACAATTTCTCACCTCATTCACGCAAAGCCGAAGTGATTGAGTATTTCACTGGGTTAAAGAATTTGAATGATGTCATAAATTAATATTAAATGTCAAATTGTGTCAAAATGTGAGTTTAGACATTTTTTGAATGTTGAACCACGCTTTAAGTGTTTTTTCTGCTTTGAAAACAACTCCAAAGTTTTGTGATTTTATACTTAAAACACCTGCCACCATTTTCCAAACTTAACAATTCTGGCGGAATTCAATTCAAAGTTGTTTGTTGTGTAAAAAAAAAAGAAAGTTAAACAATTGCAGGCATTTTAAAAATGTGATCACCAGACTAACATTTCATTTCCGCTTTTTTTATGGCCCATTACGGTAATGCCCACGATAAAAGGCATCTTTGTGCCTCAAAAAGCCTCCGAAGCTAACACTACATCGTACACGATATCTGTTCTATCAAAATTAATCTCGTCACTCAAAATTTAAACAGTTTACAGCAAATTGAAGATTAAATCTGATTTTCTTTGTTGTTTTACCATTAGATTTTATGTGAAAAGATTGGCTTGATTGATGATATACGAAGTGGGATTAAAAAAATGTTATTATCTTTGAGTAGATCAAGACTCTATGGCCTTAGCTCTATAGATTGGCGAAATAAGCAATCATAGCATTCAGCAATCACGTGTAGGTATGGAGATAAGACCTAGAGCGTTCTTTCTTTGAAAGAAAGATCTTACATATTTTTGCTCTTTCTTTGAATTGGTTTTTTTGCTAGTGTTTCAATGAATAAAAGGGGCTTTTCAAAAATGTAACGTACCTTCTCAGCCCAATTCCCTGGGGCGACCAATAAACCAAATCTCGAGTACCAAAAGATCAAGCCTCTAACATCCCAGTTTCAAAGTGCAACTTAATCGAGCGCAAACTATCTGAGACACATTTCAGGCGCTTTGCCTGCTTTCAAAGGGCACAAGACAAACACGTAGGAATTATTCCCCTAAACAAGTTTGAACAGTCTTACGGCAAGGAACTAAACTGGCAACTGGTAACGTTCGTGCAAAATCTGAGAGTAACGCGGAACGACATGGATGTAGGGATAATGGAAGGGGTAAAAATTTAGATAAGAGGTACAGAAGAGAAGAGATATGTAAGAGGCCCTCCATCCCTCTTTCTCGCTTGCACGATTGACATTTTTACAGGACATGATAAAGCCCCAAAACCTGGAAAGAATACCGCGTGTTTGCAAATGCACCATAAGTTAAGTGGTTGAGTAGACTGGATGCGGAAGACGATGCACCAGGTGATACGGCGCAGCTTGAGAGGGGTTAATGTCCAGCAGGTTAATGAAAGACAGTTAACATGAAACCATTCGTTGCCCTTATAGACCTCGTGAAAGGTCTCAGGTTTGTCAAGAACAAAAATTATCCAGCATTTTAATTTTCGTCTTATTCTCGTTATCCTGGAGTTGTAATCATAGTTACCATTAAAATTCAGTATCTTTTCATTCACTTTTTCATATATTCCAACTAACAACACTGAAATAGTTGGCAAAACAGTAAGCTTACATTGTAGATATTTGGTCACAATGTTTTATAAAATTACATAAAAAGGATACTACGTCCTATTCCATGGGGCCCAAGTCTGCTATTATTATAAATTAGTCTTTCCCACACGATCCCATTGTCATTTTGCTAAAAGTACGTAATCTGCTAATTCATAATTATCGATCATTGATCGGCCAATGGTCTCATAATAGAGTTGTGGTAGAATGACAATGTCGAGATGTCTCGTAACAAATTAAAACCAAGACTATACAATGACGTTCTAATGGTAGGTCACTGATCAAAGCAACGGTCAAAATTTTAGCAGTTTACCGCATAAGTCAAACATTCATTTGTCATTATGTACGAGATTACCATTCTATGCCATTTCTTTCAACGGAGTGCCAGTGTTTGACTATTGGAAAGTCATAATTACGCCATTATTTTTGTAGATTACCAAACTTGCCAAAATCAACAACTATGAAATCAATGATAGACCATTCTGAAACTATTACAATAGCCACTTTATCCAAATCCGTTCAGTCATCTGAGCGTAAAGGAGCAAAAAAACACACACACACACACGAATCTACGAGTACACATCAACATTCACCTCTATTACAGAGTTAGTTTGAAATTTATTTCTGTGATGTTTTATTAAAAACTAGCGAACCGCCCCGGCTTCGCATGGGTGCAATGCTGATACCACCGCAACCGCTATGTCCCTGCATTTTAAATCTGTAATATCTTCGAAAATATGAATTTAAATTACATGGTGTAAAGGGCCATATTGATCTATATTAAATGCACAGTGTATTTAAGGTACTTAATTGGATAAGGATTAGTCCTGCATCACTTTGTAAAGAAGCCACTATTTCTCGTAAAAAGTAAAGGATAAAAAATGGTTATTGTGGGTTATCCTTAAGAGATAGACATATACCATCACTTGGGGACTTTTTTGTAGACCTTTTTAAGGTGTACAATACTGTAGTACATAATTTTGATCTACCTCGTAGGGTTTAGCCAGCGTTTGCAATGTAAGCGCAAAAAAATGTGTTTATTTACGACATCACATGAGAAACCTCTAAAATTATCAGTGTTTCTCTATTATACATGTATTATACATATAACCTTCCTCTTGAATCACTCTATCTATTTAAAAAAACCGCATCAAAGTCCGTACGTAGTTTTAAAGATCTAAGCATAAATAGGGACAGACAGAGGGAAGCGACTTTGTTTTTAACCGACTTCAAAAAAAAAGGAGGAGGTTATCAATTTGGTTGTATTTTTTTTATCATATTTTTTTTAGGGTTTCATAGCCAAATGGCAAAAACAGGACCCTTATGGAAAACAGAACCGTCATGTCTGTCTGTCTGTCCGTTCGTATGTCACAGCCACATTTTTCCGAAACTAAAAGAGCTATACTGTTGAAACTTGGTAAGTAGATGTATTCTGTGAACCGTGGTTTGAATGTTCTTTTATGACGTAGGCGAGCACTAAGAAAGAATTTTCCAAAATTCATTCCCTAAGGGGATGAAGCGGGGGTCCAAAGTTTGTATGGAGACACCTACATTCACTCAAGTGAAGCCACGGGCAGAAGCTTATACTATTTAGTGATACAAGTATCTTCCAGGCAAAATACATCTGTGTAACACCAAACCAGTTTGCATACTTAGCTTGCAGATTTTACGCTCAACTGGCGAAACGAACGGTAACCGACGTACTTAGCCGCCGTGCCGGTTGTCCTGCAAGTTGTACTACAACTTGCACAAGCTTGCAGTACTTGCAGGTTTTAGGTAATTAAGATGTGCGGTCCGGGTAGTTAAATTGCCTTCCGTTTTAACTCTTGCTTACGTCGACTTTATGGTTCGTAAAATCTGATTTATCTTGTTTTCCGTTTTTATTTTTGATCATTACGTAATCTTTAGTTTCTTATTTGTATGGTTAGTTTTACATTTGTTACCGTTTACACAATAACTGTTTTTTTTACCAAATCACCCCATTATTGGGTCCAAAAATTTACTTTATCCAATATTGCAAATAGAAAGATTTTTTTAAATCCGTTCAATTTTTTTTTTATTATTGATTGGCTTGCGTTTGACCACTATCTCACCTGATGGTAAGCGATGATGTGGCCGACGATGGAGCACGATTGCCTAAAAGTAACCTATTCTTGACTTAAAGGCCTTTAGGTTGTAGCTATCAGGAAACACAGACTCCGGCAGAAAATTCCACTCCTTAGCTGTACGCATAATGAATGTGTTCCCAAAACGCTTTATACGTATGGGTGGGATGTCCACCATGTACCGATGGCGCAACACCGTACGTCTATTGGTCCGATATGGAACGGACTTGGTGGAATTAAATTGTGCAATTCCAACGCACATTTCTCGAAATGTAATCGATAGAAAACCGACAGGCTAGCAACTCGGCGTCAATGCTCAAGGCTTTGGAGTTTTGCCTCGACAAGTGCATTATCAGGATAATCTTCTTGACTCGCTTCTCAATCTTAAAAATTAAGTAAGTTAGTACTTTTGTAATTTGGTGGAGGAGGAAACTGTAAAGTAACAGAAAAAGGATTCACAAACTGCTATGTGACGTCACAACTATTAGGTTACACTCGTAGAAAAAAAAAAATTGGTTGCCTGTAAAGTCGGTATACGGGCGAAAGTTTAACGTGACAACGACTTTTATGTCTGTCTCTCTCGCTCTTAGGCGGGCTAACCATGCCCGAGTGGAAGGGACGCGTGCCTCTCACTCGCTCTCATTGTGAGCGCATAACGTGAGCGGAGCGTAACGCAGTTTCTTGAAGTGTCACCCGGCAAACCAATTTATAAGACGTTGTCACGTCAAAACAGCGATATGTTTCATCACGCTAATTACAGCTCCATTTTATGACCAAATTTTGAAGGGTTTTTCAGAAAAATATTGATTTTTAGTGTTATCTATTAGTTTATTAAGTACAGAATGTTCTACAAAAATCAAAACAGGCCAAGTACCCAATTGATAAAATTCTGTCCAAAAAGGAAAATGACCGTACTAAGTGATATCATAATAATTTACATGGAGACTTTTATCACAAGGAACGGCCCTCCATCAAATATAATGACCGCAGTGATCACCCAAAAATCCATCATAACATTTTTATTGAGAGCCATCAATTTTGTTTTTACAACGAACCACGATGTCTTTTACAAATAAGACCAATTTATTATAGTCTTTCGACACAATTGGTTCGAACCTGAGAGAAATGCTGGCCATTTGATTGAAACAGCAACCGTTGAATTCAAGATGACGTTTGACAAATGGAACCATTAAAATATGTTCTATTATGTCGATTCTTAAGGTGTATAGTCCCTTGAACCTGGCCGGATTTAAATGCACACATACTCGTGCGTCCGCTTAGAGTCCCGCTGACCTTTAAAACCATAATTCTTTGCGAAATATTGATTGATTTACATACTGCTATGTACATTCTGAATAACACTTAACGAGCATTTTTTTGAGTAAACCTATTTCTGAAGATCAAAGCCGTTTGAAAGGAGTAAGGAAAACAAGCGAAAAAATATCATTTTGTTAATTTTTTTTTTTGGCAGAATTTATATAGCATAGTAGCATAGCATAGCATAGTCGGCCTTATAATGTTCCCACTGTTGGGACTCAGGCCTCCTCTCTAGGAGAGGGAATGGGCTGTAATTCACCACGCGGGCCCAGTGCGGGTTGGTGGATGTCACATGTCTTCGAATTTTTGGTTCTCGGACATGCCGGTTTCCTCACGATGTTTTCCTTCACCGTTTATTTATTTCCTTCACCGTGAATTTATATAATGATAATGTTATACATGAATCTATAATTTTTTTTTCAATCTACTAACCCAGCCAGCCGTTACCGAGGAGTAAGCGTCAGAAAGTCACTGTTTTATGGCACTAAATGGGAGGAAGGGCCTTAAGTCGTTTCCGGGTTGGATTTTGAAATTAAGAATTAATTGGACGAAGTAACACTTTGGAGTCAAATGGGTTCTTTAATATTTAAAGGGCATCTAACATTTCATTCGCCGATAAATTTCTGTGTGATAGAATCTGCTTTTTGAGGTGTGAATTTTCGTAGGTAGGGGTAATCTTTTATAACCGACTTCAAAAAGGAGGAGGTTCTATGTTCGGCTGAATATAAGTGCAAAACAACTTTAATTTCGGAAGTCGGTGTTAAATAACGAAGAGACAAAACTATTACAGAAACACCAACTTCCGAAATTTCCCAAAGGGCAATGGAAATGGTTAAAGAATGAAGATATCCGCAGGAGAACCAAGGTCGCCGACATAGCCCGAAGAATCGCCAAACTAAAGTGGCAGTGGGCAGGGCACATTGCTCGTAGAACGGATGGTCGATGGGGCCGAAAGGTTCATGTTTATAACCGACTTCAAAAAAAAAGGAGAAGGTTCTCAATTCGGCTCTATTTTTTATGTTTATTACCTCAGAACTCCATCATTTTTGAACTGATTTTCAAAATTCCTTTTTGTTTACTTAAAAGTATATGCTTACAGATTAAGTGTTACGCGAACTAGACAAATGAATGTATGACAAAACTAAACTGTACTGCGACTCACCATAGTTCGAATGCACGCTTGTGCGACACACTGAAGCTCGACAGTAGTGTCGAACTATTGTCGCACAATCGTCACACCAGCGTGATGTCGAGCTTCAGTGTGTCGCATAAGCATGCATTCGAAATAAGGTGAAGCGCAGGTTTTGTTACACAAGCGTATCCATTGTCGAAGCTCAAGTAGTACTCTTCCAGATTGGTCCCATTTTTGTTTATGGATTTGAGCAATTGTTTACAGATTACTATATTGTCAACGTACACGTACGTTACGTACGTGTTGTTTATTGTAACATACGTACGTTGTACGTTATCTTTGTTGTTGTATGTTGTCTTTATTGTCCTCCGGGTGGTCCACACAATGGTGACACCCGGTTGTTTCTTCCGCACGAATCGGGTCCAGGAACCTCCCGAACTTACCATGTCCAGTAAGGACCTGCGTCATGCGGAAGGTAAGGACGCCGTGTTGCCTTTCCAGCCACTCCTCAAAGCGGGGACTTACAGCACAGCACACACTTACAGATGTGCACTAGCTTCTGACGTTTTACAAGTACCCATGTAGACCTATGTGAAATAAAAAAAAAACTTTGACTTTGACTTGACAGCCATAATTATGGAGTGCCCAGTAGTTATCTCAGTCTTGGAAGCCCAATGTACTTACGAAGCATGGTATTTAAAATTTTCCTCTACTTTAACACAACAACCAGCGTTCAGCAGGGATAAACTATCAAAAGCATAAAATCAACTCCAAGAAGCAATAACATGCAAAAAAGAGCTCCAAAGAAAGAGCAGTATGCTTTTAATGAGCTCCCCGTGTATAGTAACAACACTCATTGTTTTAAAGGACTTTGCATTTTTTAACTATCTCAGAAGAAAGCATAAAATTAGCAGGACTGTTTAAAATGCCGCGCGACGCCGGGAGGCGACATAAAGAGACTGAAAATAGGAAAAAAAACGTTATTGCTATACTCAAGAGAGGTAACGGGGAGTGCTGGATGGTGCAAGCGGTATTTTGATTTTATGTTTAGGGGTAATTGTTTACATTACAAATTGGGCAATGTTGAAATAGATCAAGTAGCTAAAAATGCGTTTTACTTCTCAGCACTCAAGATTCAAAACAGAATTGATTCATGTTTTATTTATAAGTTTTTTTTTACTTAACCCCGACGTAATCGTGGGCTTGCGGACGGCGAGCAAAGGGTAGGTAACTTTTATAAATGCACAAAACATTTACAAATCTATTTATATGAAAGCGAAATACCTACCACTCACTGATTAATCACGAAATCTCATAAACTATAACACCTACAAACTTAAAATTTAGCAGGTAGGTTTCTTATAGGGTGTAGACATCCGCTAAGAACGGATTTTACGAAACTCCACCCCTAAGGGGGTAAAACGGGGGTTGGAAGTTTGTATGGAGAAACTTGTTTTCATGTGGGTGAAGTTGCTGGCAAAAGCTAGTATATTATAAACTGGCTGACCCGACGAACTTCGTACCGCCTAACAGTCAATGAATATAGTATATCTTTCGATATAGCTAACCAATTGGTTAAGTCCAATATACAAAGCCTCGAGCACAGGCGCAGGGTAGCCAGCCTATCGGTTTTTTATAGGTCGCATTTTGGAGAGTGTGCGCGGGAATTGCATGACTTGATTCCGCCATCTCCTTTCTACCATCAAACAACCCGACGTACGGCGAGTATCCACCCTTACGTTGTTGAAACTTTAACGGTCCGGACTAAGCTTTTATACCGCGCTTTCGCTTCGTCGTTTATACCGCGTACATCGAATCACTGGAACAATTTGCCTGCTGCGGTCTTCCCGTCCAACTATAATTTAGGTGCCTTCAAGGCTAGAGTGAATAGGCTCTTAATAAACTAGTGCGCCTCACCATCAATGATTGCATCACTGCTTACCATCAGGTGGGATCGCAGTCAAGCATTGGTTTATATCAAATAAAAAAAAAACCATTTGCGATGAAACAAAAACTAGTTAATATATAAAAGTTATCAAAAAAATCAAAATCAAATCAAATCAAAATCTTTATTTCTTAACAAAATAGTTTACATTAGTAGGTGATTGGAGCCTCCTTTTAAGCATGTAATGCCTGTATTAGGAGAGTCCGCTCTTCCACATCAATATAGAATTATATATATATATTTTTTTTTAATAATTAAGATATAACGCATGCTTGTGTGTATGTGTGTGTGTGAGGGTGTGTTTGTGTGTGATGGTGCGCGCGCGTTTGTGTGTGTGTTTGTGCATGAGTTTGCGGGTGTTTGAGTTATCTACATCTATTTCGAACATTTTACGTGATACACAACTAAAAACTTCTACAGATTTATTATATGTAGGTATAGATAGAAATTTACTTTATGAAAATAAAATTATTCAAATAAATATCGTCTTTCGCGGCTCTGATAATCTTCAAAGCGATCTCTAACATTCATAAAAACGTGCCGCAGAAGTTGAATAGGAATGTTGTTGATTTCTTGTCTAATTTATTTATTTATTTATTTATTTATTTATTTATTTAGGATCTCCAACAAAGGATGTACACAATATCTGTATCTTATAACTAGTGGTTCCGGTATCTTGTTGGTGTACTCCTTCACTTATAGGAGACCACAGCATGCACAAAAATAATTTAAGCAACTAAGCTAACAAGAATAAAATTAAATGTACATTACAAACATGATATAAATGAATAAAGATAATTATACTGAAAATTGATTGAATAATAAATTATTATGATAAAATTGGAATTATAATAACAATTAATAAAAAATAATAAAATTAATCTATTATAAGTACATTAAATTAAATTAAATTAAATTAAATTAAATCTTGTAAACATTTCTTATACTTTGGCAGTGACTCGCAGATGTCTAAGCTTGTAGTTTTAGCCAATGCGTTATATTGCCTACAAAGTCTTGGCACAGCGGCGTAATGACCCAGGTTGGTTTTAGATCCAGGAGTACAAAATAATTCGTAGGTGTTATGCCTGGGGATACAAAATGGAATTTTTATAGCTAAAGAGCTCAAGAGTTCGTTGCAGTCTATTACTCCACTAAGGATTTTGTGGAGGGTGATGCAGTCTTGCTTCTTCCTACGATTGGTTAGCGTATCCATGTGATAGTGCTTTAGCCTGGCGGCGTAACTAGTCAATTTTTTAGCTAACTTATCATTGTAACAGAGATGATAAAGGAACCGCTTTTGAACACTCTCTAATCGCTTGGAGTAGACTTCGTAATGCGGATTCCATATCACAGAACTGTATTCTAGGATTGGACGAACCAAGGTGTTGAAGAGCCTTATTTTTGTAGCTGGACTTTTAAAATCCTTACTATTTCGTAGTACAAATCCTAGTGTCTTGAAAGATCTTGAGACAGTATTCAATATATGCACATCGAACTTAAGCGCCTGATCGAGTTGAACTCCTAGGTCGCGTATATTGATCGCTTTCTTTATTTCAGCACCCTCTATGTAGTATTTATTCTCTAGTACTTTTTTGTTACGAGTGAACTGGATGTAATGACACTTACCGATGTTTAAAAGCATCTTGTTTTGTTTACACCAAGCCGAAAGTCGGTCGAGATCATCCTGTAGCATTTTAGAGTCTGATTTTATCTGAATTGGCCTCATAAACTTTAAATCATCAGCAAACAAATAGTAACTGGAGTGTTTGAAGCACTCAGTTACGTCATTGATAAAAACGTTAAAAAGAATTGGTCCCAGATGCGATCCTTGAGGTATTCCAGAGGTAGCCAGATAACTATCTGAAAAGTGACCGTTCACTACCACCTTTGATTCTCTCTTTTCCAAGTAAGATTTAAACCACCCTATCAACGTTCCGCCCACACCGAGTTGAGCCAGCTTGTTAATGAGAAGGCAGTGATCCACCTTGTCAAATGCTTTGCTAAAATCAGTGTAGATTGCATCCACTGGAACACGATTGTCAAGGCACTTAGATAAAGCTGACGTAAAGCACAATAGGTTGGTGTTAGTAGATCTAGATCTTACAAAACCATGCTGAAATTCACTAATGTGTTGTTTAAGGTACCACATCAGATAAGTTTTACTTCTAATCACGCTAATGTTTTACTTCTAATCACGCTAATATTATTAATGCGAAATTTTGTATGTTTGTTACTCCTAAATACTCGAACAGCTCAAGCTACGAGTACACCATGTCGTGTAATATAGGACACAGACTTACGGTCTAAGCGCAACAGGCAAGTTACATTCAGCCAAATATATAGGGTGACTGGTAATTAGTGTACGATACTTAAACACGTGATTGTGCTCATGATAACAAACAATTTTTATTATGGGAGCAAAGCCGAAATCGCGAAAAAATATTAATTGTTCAGTACATTAGGCAAACGCACACGCACGCGCACGCGCGGCATAAATGTACTGAACAGCTGTTTTTTTTTCGTGATTTCAGGTTTGTTCCTATAGTAAAAGTTGTTAGTTATCATGAGCACAATCACGTGTTTAAGTATCGTACACTAATTACCAGTCACCCTATATATATATATAAAAAGTAAACTTCAGAGGCGCGGCCGCCGGCAGAAGCTAGCAAAAGATAAATAAGTAAGGTTTGCAATCGAGCAAAAATTGCCAACTTTTCCTTAATTGCACAAACACTGTTTGAAAAGAAAATTATTACACCAATCATACGGTGAAATAACTCATAAACGAGCTGTGAAATGATTTTTTCGTGGAACAGTTATTTTTAACCGTTTGTGAATAAAATCATGTCAATATTGCGAACTGTTCAAAAGAGGACTGAAAGAACGCTGTGGGTTTTAGGCAGTAGAAGTCTGACTCTCTCTCTTGCTCCAATCAAAGTGAGAGAAGTTATTTGAAAATATCATACGTAAAAAGAACGAGTACATAGTAATATCTATTTTTCTCAGTGTGTGTGTGTGTGTTTTTGTGTGTGTGTGTGTGTGTGAGTGTGTGTGTGTGTGTGAGAGAGTGTGTGTGTGTGTGTGTGCGTGTGTGTGTGTGATTTTGTGTGTGTAGTGTGTGGTCCTCAGTTACTTCCGGCCGTCCGGTAACCATCCGGACCGAGCCGGAGTCGTCGACGGCACGTAACTTTCCATGCGCGCCTCAAAGAGATGTCAGCAAAACCGTAAGGGCCCAGCAGGGCTAAAGCCTACTAGGCCCATGGGTCAACTTCTAAAAAGGATACCCGTGGTCCTAGGACACAAAGGGCAACTGAAGGCAAAATACTTTGTGAGATTGCCTTTGGTCGCCACTTAGCTGTGAAGAAACCAACGCCATCTAGTTTAATATTCGAAAACTACTAACTACGGAAAATAGGCGTTAAGGTGTCCAGGCAGTTTTGCTGGCCTGCGTAGGTACACAGGCCAGCAAAAGTGCCTGGATACCTTAACCACACCTAAAACCACACCTAAGTAGGTACTTATGTGTAGTTTTAGTTATGATGATGGTTTTAATGAATATAGTTGTGTAAATACATATATGTCGTGACTGCAAATGTAATTTTTGTTACCATTATATCCGTTACAGAGCTGAAATTTGCTAAAAAAAATTTCGCGGGCTACCGCTTTTTTTAGATGGGAAATGATCCAATGACTTCTCCTACGTGGAGTGGAGCGGAGGGTGAATCAGACTTTCACTGACTAAAAGTAAACCTCGAAAAACCTCGTGACTCTAGTGGGTATCGGCCCTGCTAGGACCCTACGGTTTGCTGATATCTCTAGACGGCTTGAGCTCAGTCCGAATGGAGCTACCCTGGAGCATTTACTTTAAACCTATTTTGATACCGCACTCTAACCCCATCCAGTAATCCTATAACAGAGTTAGTTCCAGCAGTTAAAGTTCTCTTAGAGGCTTCTTAAGAATTCTTCTCAACTCCCAGGAGAGTGGATGCAGAAAGTTAATTCATGCAATTTTAAACTCGCTTCACTAGTTTTTGTTAACTAAAATTCACTTTTTTGAAGTTTTCAGCGACTGTTTTTTTCTTTTCTGAGAGTTTCTTGTATTTTTGGTGATATGGTGACCTAATTTAATTATTTTTAGGGTTTCTTATCTCAATCGGCAAAAACAGAACCCTTATAGGATAATTTTGCTGTCAGTTGTCAGTCTATCAAGACCTTTTTTTCCAGAAATGCGTAGAGTTATTAAACTGAATTAATATCAAACGCTCTGATCAGCTACCCCTTGTAGTAGTAAAAGAATCAAACTTCTAAGTCCACACAATCTAAAAATATGGCCTTCTTTACTCCGTTTAGCATATTTTAATACTCGCAAGGAAATTAAAACATATAGGGCTTTTCCTAAAATACTGAAATTTGGCAGGAAGCAAGGTCTCATAGAACAAATGAAGGAAAAAGTCAATCCAGCCCTTGAAGAGGTTTCTCAAACCCACCTTAGAGTACACCTACATATCTTCAGCTTTATCAAAGCCACTAGCGGGTAAAAATTCACACTCTGGGCAAAAAACCCTTAAAACAATTTGCCCTGGAAATCGAATAGCATAACATAGCATAGCATAATCAGCCTTTTAATGTTCCCACTGCTGGGAATCAGGCCTCCTCTCTCTAGGAGAGAGAATGGGCCCGCGTGGTGGATACGCGGGCCCAGTGTGGGTTGGTGAATGTCACATGTTTTTTTTTATTATTTTTTTATTTTTATTATTGATAGGCTCGCGTTTGACCACCATCTCACCTGATGGTAAGCGATGATGTGGCCGACGATGGAGCACGCTTGCCTAGAAGTAACCTATTCACTCTTGACTTAAAGACCCCTAGGTTGTAGCTATCAGGGAATACAGACTCCGGCAGGGAATTCCACTCCTTAGCTGTACGCATTATGAATGTGTTCCCAAAACGCTTTGTACGTATGGGTGGGATGTCCACCATCGTGTCCACCATCGTGTGTCTTCGAATTTTTGGTTCTAGGACATGCCGGTTTCCTCGCAATGTTTTCCTTCACCATTTTGAGAGCAGTGGTGATGAAATAAATTACACAAAGTAGTGCGCCTGCCTGGTAAGAAATCGAATCCAGAACAATAAATAAACATAAAACAAGCTCTGAAAATCTCAACATGAGACTGAAAATGCCATTAACCAAAATGTTTGCGTGAGGTCATGTATTCTAATTTTTCTATTACCATATACAATAACGTAATCAAATTGTTAAGTAGTTGAAAGAAAATATTTTATGAAAATTTTATTCATGAAGAAAAAATTATAACTTGTAAAAATTGGCCTCGATTTCGTAATATCAACAAATTGAACTTTATTATCATAATTTTGTTCGTAAATAGTGAGTTGCCGAGTTAGAAAGTCGTTATCGATTATTTATACGTAAACTTGCATTAAATATGTAAAAAAAACTGAATTATTATGACCAGACATCACGCAGCGTCATTAAATTGAATCCCCGTTAATGTACAGTCAATTCAAAGACTAGGTAACCTTCTTCCCCGTCAGAGACGCCTTGAGTCGCGCGTGGCGACTCCTGGCCGACATAGGCGCGAGTTTGCGGATGGCGAGCAATGGATAGCTCTCCGTCCGATAAGAACAAGGTGCAAGTCGAAGGCGCGTCGTGTTTTATGCACGCACATGCGTATACACCCTTCCAGAGGTAACAAGTCCTTGCACGCATGCACGATCTGCGATGCAATGCCGGGGCGAAACTCCGGACATGACAGACAGAGTTCCGGTGGGATCTCATGGTGGAATGGTGACAGCGACTATCGCAACCCAGTGCTGGGCACCCATAATTATGGCAGTTAAAAGGGGATCTCTTTGAGGAGTGGCTGGAAAGGCAACACGGCGTCCTTACCATCCGCATGATGCAGGTCCTCACCGGACTTGGTAAGTTCGGGAGGCACCTGCACCGGATTCGTGCGGAAGAAACGCCCGGGTGTCACCATTGTGAGGACCGCCCGGAGGATAAGGTGGAGCATAAGGTAGAGGTGTGCCCCGCCTGGGCAGAGCACCGCCGTGACCTCGTGGGGGTGATCAGCGGCAGCGATCTCTCGCGCTGGGCCTTGGTACAGGCCATTGTCCGGAGCGAGGAGGAGTGGCAGGCGTTCGCCTCCTTCTGCGAAGCAGTAATGCTAGCAAAGGAGGAGGCCGCACGTGCACGCACGAGGCTATGGCCCCCGCGCCCCAGCCGCCGGGATTCCGATCCCGATTTCTAGCCACAATATGCGCGGGCTTGCGGACGGCGAGCAAAAGGTAGCTCGCCGTCCGACCGTCCGGTAACTGTCCAGATCGAGTCCAAGTCGTCGACGGCGCGTAGTATTCCACCCGCGCCTCAAGAAGATGTCAGCAACCATAGGGGTCCAGCAGGGTCGAAGCCTACTGGGGCCAAGGGTCTGATTCTGAAAGGAAGACTCGGCCCTGGTATGGGTTTTTAGTCGGTAAAAGTCTGGCATGCCCTCTCGCTCCGCCCAAGAGCGGGGGATGTCACTGGATGATAATCCCACCGAAAAAAAAAACGCGTCTACACCCTATATAGCTCTAACCCTTTAACAGTTCAGTATAGGTCGTAAAATGGATCACGGTAAGAGCTCGTGGTAGGGCTTTTGTTATATAATTTATATCTATCTACTAGTATAGGGTGACTGGTAATTAGTGACCGATACTTAAACACATGATTGTACTCATGATTACAAACAACTTTCCCAAAGAAACTTTTTTTATATTCTCATTAGTTTTATCACAATAATAAAACCGCTGTTTAAATACGCGCGCGCGCGACCGGCGACCGCTCAGCTGTTAGCCGCGTGACGCCGTCGTACCTACAATAGTGATTGGGCACGCCATAATTATGGCGATAAGTCCCCTCTTTGAGGAGTGGCTGGAAAGGCCTCACGGCGTCCTTACCTACCGCATGACGCAGGTCCTCACCGGACATGGTAAGTTCGGGAGGTTCCTGCACCGGATTCGTGCAGAAGAGACGCCCGAGTGCCACTATTGTGTGGACCGCCCGGAGGACACGGTGGAGCATACGGTAGAGGTGTGCCCTGCTTGGGCAGAGCACTGCCGTGTCCTCGTGGGGGCGATCGGCGGCAGCGATCTCTCGCGCCGGGCCTTGGTACAGGCCATGGTCCGGAGTGAGGAGGAGTGGCAGGCGGTTGCTTCCTTCTGCGAAGCAGTAATGCTAGCAAAGGAGGCGGCCGATCGCGTGAGGCAACGGTCCTCACACCCCAACCGCCGCCGGGATTCCGATCCCGATTTCCGGCCACCGTAGGCGCGGGCTTGCGGACGGCAAGCAATGGGTGACTCGTCGTCCGATCGTCCGGTAACTGTCCGGACCGAGCCCAAGTCGTCGACGGCGCGTAGTGTTCCACGCGCGCCTCAGGGAGTTGTCAGCAACCGTAGGGGCCCAGCAGGGTCGAGGCCTACTGGGGCCATGGGTGATGCGAAAGTGATCCCCGGGGCCCTGGAAAAATGGCAAAGAAGGAACAGGAGTGGGTTTTTAGTCAGTAAAAGTCTGACACTACCTCCCGCACCGCCCAAGGGCGGGGGATGACATTAGATGATTTTCGCACCCGAAAAAAAAAAAACCTACAATAGTGATAGAACACCCGCGCAGCTTGCAAAACCATAGGTGTACGCACCTAATCAGTGAATGTCAAACTAGTGAGTATATATAAAAAAAGTTTCTTTGGGAAAGTTGTTTGTAATCATGAGTACAATCACTTGTTTAAGTATCGGTCACTAATTACCAGTCACCCTATATATCTCAAAATTCACATGTAACTCATAAAACTTAATCGCCAATAAAACACGCCGCCATAATCCAGCAGTTTCACGTCAATCTCGGATCGACACTCAAATGACAGACACTTAACGTTTATTTGAACAATTAGCGTTTGTTTGAAAGGGGCTACATGCTACCACGTTACAACGGTTTTAATTCATACGGGCTGAGATTATAAAGAAAAGGTTACACAGACTTCTCGCAGTTATTTTAAGTCTGGTAGAAATCCATCAACAATTTTATCGAGAAAACAAATTGGTGTAAAATCAGAGGTAGAATTACTACGAGAATGCGGGATAGTTCGAAGGACTCACTGCGCCCTTGGAACGGAAAGGGCAACTGAAGGTTCTTCTTTTTATGTCTTAGAAAGTATTTTATATGTTCGTCTAAACTTAGGACTTGTCTAAATTAGAAACGACTGTAGCGACATCTATGGCGTCACATAAGAACTAATCCTGTATCGCGCAATTAGAGTTATCCGCGCGATTTGAACATATAGAACAGCCCGAAATCATCTACCGGGCAGTTGCCCACCAGACATAACACGCGTCTGGTTGAAGAATCCTCCCTTTTCAACGGAGGTTTGCGGGACTTTACTCTCTGTTCCGCCTACCTTCAAGCGACTGTCATAAGAAAAATACGCGTAGTAAACAAGAAATTGTAATTCCCAAATGGAGATAGCTAAGACAAGCAAGTCATTCCTCGTAAACAGCATACGCTTTTATAACAAGCTGCCAAAGTCTTTCAAAGAACTTCAAAGATTTCTAACACCCGGACGAAGCTGGGGCAGATCAATAGTGAAATACAAAATTTTACTTCGTAACGCACGTTACATTATTATATTTAATTATACTAGCTTTTTCCCGCGGCTGCGCCCGCGCACATTAAATATAGCCTATGTCACTGAGGAATAAAGCAGCTTTCGATCGGTGAAAAAATTTTAATAATCGGACCAGTACTTTCAGAGATTACCTCCTACAACCAAAAAAACAAAAAAACTGGGAAAGTGCGAGTCGGACTCGCGCCCTGACGGTTCCGACCATACTTACATATGTAAAGAGTCCAATACCTGATTGGAATCTCAAAGTACTTTCCAAATCGAAAAAAAAAGAAATTGTGCCCTACCTAACAACAAATTTTCTGTTTTCAGATTTTTTCCTTTATTTGTGCTACGAGTCCTTGCTTTATGCTAAATTTCAGGATTCTAGGTTAACGGGAAGTACCCTATCAATTTTGATTCCCTTGAGAGTGTCGAAACACACTTCATTTTTTGCGACATAAACAGCTGCATCTTTTGTTTTTCGTTAAATTTTAAATTATTTTTATTTTGCAAATAGGTTTAAAAAAACACTTAAATTACGTCATTTTTTTTTTTCGTCATTTTAAACTAGATGAGGTTAACTCAGAAGTTTGATTTTTTCACAGCATCAAGGGACCGCAGACCTGAGTATATGGTTTTAATTTCAACTGATCCTATAAGAGTTCCGTTTTTTCCTTTTGAGGTACGGAACCCTAGAAAAAGAAAATACCGGTATTCAGCCACATCCGGTTAAAAGTCGACCCAAGCAATTTTAAATGATATAACCCAGTGTTTGACTGCGATCCCACTTGATGGTAAGCAGTGATGCAATCATGCAATCATTGATGGTGAAGCGCACTAGTCTATTATTTATTTTTTTACCCCGTCAGCATTTTTTTTTTATTCTTGATAGGTTCGCGCTTGACCGCTATCTCGATGGAAAGCGACGATGCGGTCGACGATGGAGCGCGCTTACCTAGAAGTAACCTATTCACTCTTGACTTAAAGATTCCCGGGTTGTAGCCATCAGGAAACACAGATTCCGGCAAGGAATCACTAAAAGCACTTCAGGTCTTTATAACCGATGGCTGTAATATTATGAGTTTAGTGTTGGTGGTTTGTAATATCTGACTTAGCCAACAGATTGTCCCTTAAAAGTTTGTGCATTAAGGTTTACAGCCAACTTTGTAGTCAACCTGTAATATCTAGGGTCTTGTGATAGAGTGCTTAAGTTACTTTAAGTTACTTGGCCGTGTTTTAGTTTCATTTAGGTCTTACGAGTACTTTTATGGTTTTGGATGTCCAAGTTATCTTGTTTTGTGTAGAACACAAAATAAGATGTAGATTAGACACGAAGTATAGATCTTTTTGATTGAGATGGAAAATAATCATTTAAATTAAATAATAATAAATTAAAAAAAAAATGATTAATATTTGGCTCAAACACTTTATTGCCTCACCTTACTAACCTGTTTAACACCATATTGCAGTCAGGAAATGTACCAAAAATGATGTGTCATTCCAACATAGTGCTTTTGCATAAAAAAGGCGGCAAAAGTGACATCGGCAATTACCGTCCAATCAGTTTAACATCTCACATATACAAGACCTTTATTAAAGTGATACACAATCGTATAGACGGAAAACTGGATAAACATCAGCCCCCAGAACAAGCCGGATTTCGACCTAGCTTTTCAACTACCGACCACCTACAAACATTGAACCAAATTTTAGAAAAATACTCAGAATTTAATAAACCTCTATACCTAGCCTTCGTAGATTATACGAAGGCTTTCGATAGTATAAAACACTCCGAAATATTTAAATCTTTAGAAAACCAGGAACTAGAACAGCAATATATAGACCTTTTGAAAAATATTTACTATAACAGCACCGCAGACATCAAATTAAATTTTACAGGACCTTCATTTAATATACAAAAAGGTGTTAAACAGGGTGACCCGCTCTCTCCGAAATTATTTACAAGCACTCTCGAGGAGATCTTTAGAACACTGGCAACCTCATGGGTGACTAAGGGCATAGAAGTCGGTAGTAAGAGGCTGACAAACCTTCGGTTTGCCGACGTCATTGTCCTTTTTGCCCCTACTGCTCTAGAACTACAGTCCATGCTTAAAGACCTAAGCACGGCCAGCCTCAGGGTGGGGCTCGCGATGAATCGGTCTAAAACTAAATGTATGACCAACAGCACTAAACGTAGGGTCGAGGTAGATGGGCAGGATATAAACTATGTCGATGAGTATATCTACTTGGGTCAGTTAGTTTCTTTCGAAAACAGGCAGCAGAAGGAAATTGATCGCCGTATCAAAAACGCCTGGAAAAGCTACTGGTCCATGAAGACGCTAATGAAGGGAGATCTACCGATCTCCCTGAAGCGAAAACTCATTGATATGTGTATCCTGCCCGTCCTAACCTACGGCGCCCAGACATGGTCGCTCACCGATTCGCAAAAGTTTCGCCTTGGGGTGTGCCAACGAGCAATGGAGCGCAGCATTCTGGGTGTCAAGAGGGCCGACAGAGTGAGGAACACCACGCTGCGTCAAAAGACGGGAATTATGGACGTCGGAAAAAAGGCTGCCAGGCTAAAATGGGATTGGGCGGGTCACATCAGCCGCATGCACTCTGACCGGTGGGCAAGAGTCTCCACAAAGTGGGTACCTCAAGATGGACGACGCCGCCGAGGTCGACCTGGGAAGAGGTGGCGAGACGACCTAGATGCCTACCGCAAAGACTGGTTCGAGGTGGCCCAAGAAAAGAATACCTGGAAGAAGTTGGGGGAGGCCTTTGCCCAGCAGTGGGACAGTATAGGCTATTAAAAAAAAAAAAAAAATTATTAGATCCAATAACATGAAATTACACACAAGAGCTAAACAATCTCAAGGTTATCGGAAAGACGTCCACTGTTGGACATAGGCCTCCCCCAACTGTCGCCATAATGACCAGTCTTGTGCGTCTCGCATCCATCGGATTCCCGCGACCCTCACATCATATCACATCAGGTCATCCTGGTATCACAAAATCTGACACTATCTCCCGTTCCGCCCAAGAGCGAGGGATGTCATTAGATGATTTTCCCACCTAAAAAAAAAAAATAGCTGGAAAAAAGGTTAGTCCGATTGTTTTATTCTCAATTCCTTTTACATTAACGCCTTCCCAAAATAAATGTTTTCCCCAAAAATCATGATAGAAAACTCACCAAAGCAAAACACAAAACCCGCCCGTCCCTTCAGCCCCTTCGACTCCAAACAACTCCAGGAATAAAATGTAACGGTTGACAGTACATCAATCTTCGTAAAAGCAGCCAGAGTTCCCAGTTACTGGTTAGAAAGTCCGGGATTAATTGCTAAAGGCGAACTTCGTTATGTTTTCACTTACAGGATTACAATAAATAGCATTAATTTGGCAAGCTTTTAAAAGAAAAGTTTTTGTTTTGTAAGTTGGTAACTGTTTCTCTAGTGACAGGGTTTTGTGGATAGTGAGTTATTTTGACTAATAATAATAATAATATCTTTATTTCATAAAAATACAGATTTGACATGTTTACATAAAAACAATTTGAGTGAGCTTTGGTAGAAACACAATACAACACAATCTAGTGACCTACTTTATTCTTTCTATTAATTTCTCCTTTTCTTCTTTTTTTCGTCCCTGAAATGAAATTGTATAACATATTATAATATGTATGTATATATTTATAGTTATGTATTGTGTTTTATATATTTATAGAGATCGATTGATTGATTCATCCTGGGACCCCGGGTTTCGCTTTCACACTACCCGTGGCCCCAGTAGGCTTCGACCCTGCTGGGCCCCTACGATTTGCTGACAACTCCCTGAGGCGCGCGTGGGTACAGTACGTGCCGTCGACGACTTGGGCTCGGTCCGGACGGTTACCGGATGGTTGGACGACGAGCCACCCATTACTCGCCGTCCGCAAGCCCGCGCCTACGGTAGCCGGAAATCGGGATCGGAATCCCGGCGGCGGTTGGGGCGTGAGGACCGTTGCCTCACGCGATCGCCTCCTTTGCTAGCATTACTGCTTCGCAGCAGGAGGCGACCTCCTGCCATTCCTCCTCGCTCCGGACCATGGCCTGTACCAAGGCCCGGTTTTTCCAACTATATTGGGGTCGGATTTCAGTCTAATCGGATGCAGCTGATTTCTGGTACTTATTTATATCTATAATTCGTTTATTAGGTATTATACTAGCTGTTACCAGCGACTTCGTTCCTGTTTTTAGGGTTCCGGACCTCAAAAGGAAAATATGGAACCCTTATAGGATCACTTTGTTGTCCGTCCGTCTGTCTGTATGCCAAGACCCTTTATCTCAGGAACGCATGGAGGTATCGAGTTGAAATTAATAGCCGGTAATGAGTGTAAAAGTGTTCAAAGTCTACATCACACTGCTTCACAAAAAGGGAGATCGGAGTGAACTTAGAAATTATAGACCAATCAGCCTTATGACAAACTTATACAAAATATTTTCTAAGGTCATTTTGAATACAGTCACCAAAATCCTGGATGAGAATCAACCACACGAACAAGCAGGATTTCGAAAAAAATACTCTACGATAGATCACATACAGGTGGTTACGCAAGTAATAGAGAAAGCTAACGAGTACGGGAAAACTATTATGTGTTTTATCGATCACCAGAAAGCTTTTGACTCTCTACATTACCATGCAATTTGGACAGCACTTTCACACCAAGGAATGGACATAAAGTATATAAATTTAACTAAGAGCGTTTACTCTAAATTTTGGGCTAAAGTGAAACTGGAAAGAGAAGGAGTAGAGTTTCCTGTACAAAAAGGTGTCCGACAAGGTGACCCGTTATCACCAAAATTATTTTCGGCGGTACTCGAGTCAGTTTTTAGGTACCTAGAGTGGGACAACAAGGGCATAAAAGTGAATGAAGAACTTCTCAGTCACTTACGTTTCGCAGACGATATTCTGATATTTGCTGAGACTGCAACCGAATTAGAATCCATGATATCCGAATTGGCAAGAGAAAGCAAGAAAATCGGTCTATCGCTAAACGCTTCTAAAACAAAAATAATTACGAATGGAGAGAACCAGGACGTTATAATAGAGAACGCAAAGATAGAATATGTCAATGAATATGTCTACCTGGGGCAATTGGTGTCATTCGAAAACTGTGCCGAAAAAGAGATACAAAGAAAAATAGCTTTAGCATGGAAAAAGTACTGGAGGCTAAAAGAAATAATGAAAAGTAGAGAAATTAGCTTACGCATAAAAAAGAAAGTGTATGAAACAGCCATACTACCTTGTCTAATATACGGATGCCAAACATGGTCATTCAAAAAGATGAGGAGAAAATTGCCATATGCTAGAGGAAAATAGAAAGAAGCATGTTGTGCATAAAACAATCGGATACACTAGGGTGCCCTAAAATTACGTTGCCTCCTTCCCTGCTTTCGTCTTTTACAATCATTAACGGCTGCGCATTGGGTATTGTATAGAATACCCAGGCAAAGCATTAAATAAATAATATCATGAGATCAGCGTGACGATGATTTATTTAACTATTCATGTACTCACATAAAATATAAGATAAGAAGAAGGAAACAGAAAAATAGGTACAAAGGTGATGTGATGCTTATTTTTAAACCTCTTCCAGCATACCTGCGAAAGGAGAGTTGGAAAACATAGAGAGGTAGACACCGACTATAAAGAGTAATAGGAAAATAAGCACATATAAAATAGTTATCAATGAAATAATATAAAATGCAATCAAAGGTTTACATACACATAGTAAAATAAATATCGCAAAAATAACCTATACCAACCAATACTTACCTACTAAATAATATAAAGAAATTATAACGGTTAAATCTCTTTTTTTTTTTAATTAAGCGTCGACCCAACAACTTCGTCGTTACTTCATTAGATAATAATCAAAAAGTTCAGTCTTAATATAATCTATTTTTGAAGGAGTTTTTAAATCTTAAAAAAACTTCGCCTGCCCTTTTTTTCAGAGGATAAAATCATTTGAAACTCAAAGAAAACTCTTCTAATTACAATTCCTGAAACTTCAGTATCAAGGATATCCTCCCACGTAACAATTTGAATTTAATCCTGCAGCTAAATTGTTAATTCGATCGAGACATGGACGACGCAAGTTTTCAGCTTCACTCCTTTCAGTATTGAATAAGTTTCAGATTAGTTTAAAGTTTCTTGTTCGTAATGTACTTAAAGGCGTATAATTTGGTTGTTTATATAGAAGGTTATGCTTCAAGTTTTGATAGTTCCTTGTTCCTGAATACAAGTTGTATTTATAGTGGCTTTATTTTTCGGGTGGGAAAATCATTTAATGACATCCCCCGCCCTTGGGCGGAGCGCGAGATAGTGTCAGACTTTTACTGACTAAAAACCCACTCCTGTTCCTTCTTTGCCATTTTTCCAGGGCCCCGGGGATCACCCATGGCCCTAGTAGGCTTCGACCCTGCTGGGCCCCTACGGTTACTGACATCTCCTTGAGGCGCGGGTGGAACACTACGCGCCGTCGACGACTTGGGCTTGGTCCGGACAGTTACCGGACGATCGGACGGCGAGCCATCCATTGCTCGCCGTCCGCAAGCCCGCACCTACGGTGGCCGGAAATCGGGATCAGAATCCCGGTGGCGGTTGGGGCGTGAGGACCGTTGCCTCACGCGATCGGCCGCCTCCTTTGCTAGCATTACTGCTTCGCAGAAGGGGGCAACCGCCTGCCACTCCTCCTCGCTCCGGATCGCCGCCGCCGATCGCCCCCACGAGGACATGGCGGTGCTCTGCCCAAGCGGGGCACACCTCTACCGTAAGCTCCACCGTGTCCTCCGGGCGGTCCACACAGTGGTGGCACCCGAGCGTATTTATAGTGGATGTTGTATTGTATACAAAACCAACGGCTGAAGATGTTGTCTATTCGCTCTTGACTTAAAGATTCCCGGATTGAAGCTATCAGGAAACAGACTCCGGTAGCGTATTCCACTCCTCAGCTGTACGCACAATGAATGTGTTCCCAAAACGTTTTGTGCGTATAGGTGGGATGTCCACCATGTACCGGTGGCGCGTCGCTGTAAACTTGGCCTGGTTCCTCCTTTTATTTTAATAAATAAACTAGGCGAAAATAAACCTTTTTAGGGTTCCATAGCCAAATGGCAAAAAACGGAACCCTAACGGACGAAGATTCGTCATCCGTCCGTATGTCACAGCCACTTTTTTCCGAAACTATAAGAACTATACTGTTGAAACTTGATAAGTAAATGTATTCTGTGAACCGCATTAAGATTTTCACACAAAAATAGAAGAAAAACAATACATTTTGGTTCCCCATACTTAGAACTGAAACTCAAAAATTTTTTTCATCAAACCTGTAAGTGTGGGATATCTATGGATAGGTCGTCAAAAATGATATTGAGGTTTCTAATATAATTTTTAATTAAACTGAATTGTTTGCGCGAAAGACACTTCCAAAGTGGTAAAATGTGTGTCCCCCGCCCCCGTAACTTCTAAAATAAGAGAATGATAAAACTAAAAACAATATATGATGTACATTACTATGCAAACTTCCACCGAAAATTGGTTTGAATGAGATCTAGTAAGTAGTTTTTTTTAATCGTCATAAATGGTAAACCGCAATTTACCTTTCAAGTTTGTACGGAACCCTCAGTGCACGAGTCCGACTCGCACTTGCCCAGTTTTTTTTCTTCCTTCAATAAGTGGTGTAACACCACAGAAATCTTAATAATAAGGCAATAGAAGTCGCATAGACGCGTGACCTTGTCGCCGCGCTTATGTGTTGGAGTACACAAGTGCACGCGGAGCGTTTGTTGCGGTCTCTTGTGTTATTTGAGACGCGGAGAGGTAAACATGGTGTTTTGCAGCATATCCAACTGCGGAAACTCGTCCAAAACTTGTAACTTAACAAATAAAGGAATAACATTTCATATGTAAGTACTAAATTTTTGAAATATTGTCGTTTTTTAGCAAATATAGACAAATCAAATATTTTCACTATCACTACTACGATTTATCACAAAAAACGATTTTTTTGTCAAATCAATAACCATTAACGCTTAAGCTTATTCATGTCTACTATTACTACTGCTAAAAGCAGCAATGAAATTATAGTCATACGCAATAAACAAAAATCGCCGTTTGCGTAAATTCTAGGTACAAGCCGCATGAGTCGGCCGCAATTTAGTGACGTGCTACTACTATTCTGTATCGATAATTATTTACGTTCAGCTTAATACTTCGTTTTACCAAATTGGAATGTATCATGTTTTTTTTAATATTTAAATATGAGATGTAACCTTTTTCATTTTCAGTTTTCACTGTGTTTGTTTTCTTTCTATCTATGGTGCGTTTGTTTAGGTGATTAAAAAAAGGTAAACAATCTTGGTATGTCTTTTTATCTAAAAGTTGCTTAAAAATTGTATCTAAAAATGTTTACAATTAGGTATTTACCTAAATTAATGTTAGGTAATAAACTAAATTTAATTATCCTTCGTATGTATTTTATACGACTACTTTAATATAAAAAGACATACCAAGATTGTTTACCTTTTTTTAGTCACCTAAACAAACGCACCATAAATAGTTTACAAACCAATTTTTGTAACGATTAACTATTAATTCGTATTTTTGAACTACTTTCTCATTCAGAAAATTAATAGGAGGAAGGCTTATTATTGTTATGTACGTGGGTAAGTTAAAAAGCAGTCTGCGTTGAGTATCCTTTTATATAATACAAGGACGTTTTCAAGATTTATCAAATGCTTTTTTCATGTCAAAATAATTAAGTATACAAAGTTTTATATTGTAAAGATAATCATTACAGAATTTACATAATTTGTATGCATCTGTTTACTTTATCCAATGCTTTTATTACAGGTTCCCAAAAGATCCAGATATTAAAGACAAATGGATATCTGCTACTGGAAAAAGAAATTGGTTCCCGACAAGCAATAGCAGAATTTGTTCTGTTCATTTCATAAATGATCAATTTAACTCGTCGACAAAAAGACGGACTTTGGTTAAATCAGCTGTACCAACAGTTGACGTATGGCAATTCATTACGGTAAGAATAAAAACGTATTATACCTAGGTCCTATCAATTTTGGGCAGAAAAGTTCATAAAAACGGGGCGTACTAATAAACAAAAATTTCAGGTAACGGATGATTCGCAGCTGACGGTAACGCCATCAACTTCTTCACGTAAACGTAAAATTTCAGAAATAATTGATGTAAGTATAAACATTGGTATTGAATTTAAATATAATTTTATTTATTTTATGACTGATTTTTTAATGTTCATTTTCCATGTACATTAGAAAACATGTTTTTAGTCCGCAGATAACCAGCAATTGGCGGCCCCAATAAGTGATTCTGTTCAAGCTGATACCCCGAGGAAAAAAAAATTACGCTCTGAAATTATTAGAAGTCGCGTCGTCATTGCAGATCAGCGTTTAAAAATAAAACGTTTACAATGTAAAGCCAGACGATATAGCAAAAAAATTTTGAAACTGAAAGACCTCATAAAAAATTTAGAAGATAAAAGATTAATTACAGGAGATCAAGGGTGCTGCTTAGAAAATATGAATATTACAATGCAAGATTTATTAAGAAAATACAGTCAAAAATTGAAGTCCGATAAAATTACGCGTACCAAATATTCGCCAAGCTTAAGAAGCTTCGCTATGACGTTACATTTTTATTCGCCTAAAGCCTATGAGTTTGTGCGACAAAAATTTAACACATGTTTGCCTCATGTTAGAATAATAAAAAAATGGTATCAATCCATTAATGCTGAACCCGGTTTTACTACAGAATCTCTTTCTGCCATCAAAGCTAAGGCTGCAGCGAGTAAATACGGCCTTATTGGAAATTTAGTATTAGATGAGATGGCCATACGGCAACGTGTCGAGTGGGATGGTAGACGTATGCACGGATATGTTGATATAGGCAACAACAATAATGACAGCATGATGATTGCTAAAGAGGCGCTTGTATTCTTAGTAACTGCCATCAATGGATCCTGGAAAATTCCTGTTGGCTATTTTCTTGTGGATGGGTTATCAGGAGAGCAAAAGTCTAATTTAGTTTTGCAGTGTCTAGAGTTACTCCACAATACAGGAATAACAATCATATCTTTGACGTTTGATGGTTGTCCAGCTCACATTGCCATGGCCAAAAAGCTAGGCTGTTCATTTGATGTAAAAGAAATGGTTACCCACTTTCCGCACCCGGTAACAAAAAATCCAGTTTTTATCTTTCTAGACGTTTGCCATATGATGAAGCTAGTAAGAAATTCATTCGAATCTAGCAAGGTATTTATAGACAATGAAAAAAAAATGGTGAAGTGGTCAAATTTGGTAAAACTTAATAAATTACAAGAAAAAGAACACTTACATTTGGCAAATAAATTAAGACGCAGACATATTTTTTTTCAAAACCAAAAAATGAAAGTGCGATTAGCGATTCAACTTATGAGTGATAGTGTTGCTTCCGCTTTAGATTTTTGCTCTCAAATAAAACATCCGGACTTTACTGACGTTAATGGCACATCAACCTTACATGATAACAGTGGTGGAATATTAAGTGAACTGACCGAACAAAATAAAAGTCTTACCCTCCAATTAATGAGCGCGCATCAAGAAATTGAAAATTTAAATAGTGAAAATTTTCGTTTAAAGTCCGATCTACAAAATATGTTGAAAGCAAACAACGTTTACAAAAAGCTATGCACAACACCTGACAAAAATAGTATAACTCCCAAACGCAAGAATAAAACTTTGCCTCAAATATTCAACCCAGCCAAAAACAAGGAGACGCAAACATCAAATGTCTACCCTCAAAACTCCACCATCTTCAAGAATAAGGAGACTCAAACAGTTCCTCAGAAAAATCTTGTTCAAGGACCAAATAGTGACCTACATCAAAATGAATCAAACCCGACGAGTACCTCCGCACCTAATGACAGTATACTGACCAGAAAAAAGGTCCCACCGCGAAAAATCTGTATATTGAGTACGAATAACACTAACAGAATATTAACAATTGCTGACAACACTTTAGGCCCAAACAACCAAATATGTCATTACATAAAGACGAATTGCGGAATTAAAGAACTTATGAATGAGATTGAGTTTAAGCTGCGAAACTTTACAATGGAAGACTTCTGTATAATTTTAATCGGCGAGGCGGACTTCACCACAACAAACGATTCCATCAACCTGGTACTAGCCATAAGAGAGTCATTACAAAAAGTGCAACACACCAATGTTATTTTATGCGCCCCTTCGTTTAAGTGCAAAAGTTACGCGAATATGTATAACGGGAGAATCGAAAATTTTAATAACCTTCCGTATCTTGATATTTTGACTCACGAACATTGCTATCCTCTTGACTCAAACAAGCACTTAAAGTATGACCACTCAATGTTTTCAAAGATAACAGGCGCTATCAATGACTTAGGCATGTATACAATTTTCAGGGACATTAAAGTACAAATTGAAAGTATAATACACTACAACCCCTGCAATACACAAAATGGCAACTCCGTGCCATATGAGTTAAGTAACGTAAATTCTGTAATCCATACAAACCAAGATTTAAGCTGTGATAATTTATTTCGTAAATAAGTATGATATAACTATTATGCATCAAAACATTAATGGTCTGATTAATAAATCGGATATGCTATCAGTGTGCTTGGACGAATCAGCGACGGAAGGCATGAAGGTAGATATATTGTGCATTACGGAGCATAACATGAGGAAAGGTGATGAGGATTACCTACAGATACAGAACTTTATTCTGGGTTCCTATTTTATGAGATGTGGTCGACATGGAGGCTCATGTATCTTAATTAAGAATGGACTGCGATTTAAAAGCCTTGATGATATTACCAAAATGTCAATTATGAATATTATTGAATGCTCTGCTATTGAATTAATAGACCACAAAATGTTTATTTTATGTATTTACAGACCGCCGAACAAAATAATAGGATCAATAAATACTTTCTTTTTAATTTTAAGTAAAATATTGAATAAGCTGTGTATTAAAAGTAAAAATATAATAATTTGCGGAGATTTCAACATAGATATTACAAACAATTCAAGAATATCTACTGACTTTGTGGAACTACTGTTAAGCTTTAATATAACCCTTCAGTTTACCCAGGTAACACGCAGCGCCAGTAATACATGTATTGACAACATAGCTCATAACATTAAGGGATGCAAAGGTTTTATCAGAGATTTTGCACTCTCCGATCACACAGCACAAATAATGAAGTGTCCAGTAAAAAAGTGTAGTTCAATTGAATATTGGTATATATATAAACGTAATTTCACCAAAGAAAATAGAGGTATATTTGCTAAGTATTTAAGTCAAATCACTTATCACAGTGTATATGAGTCTACAGACCCTAATACTGCCTACAATGCTTTCCACGATATATTCACACTGATTTATAACTTATGCTTTCCTATTAAAAAAAATCGCATTAATAATATTTCAAGACCTAAATGGTTATCAAAAGGTATAAGAATGTGTAGTAAGCGTAAGCGCGAACTTCTCTGGAAATATAGGAAAAACTCAAACAGCGATAACAAAATGAAATTTAAAGCGTACGCTAAAAAATATAAAACAATTATTTCGCTGACAAAAAGATCCCAGAACAATTACTTTATAAATACGGCTGCTAATAAATCTAAAGCAACGTGGAAAGTAATTAATGATGCTAAATATAACTATCCTAATGAAGGCATTGAAAAACTAATAATCAATGACGAAGTACTTACTGATCCTAAGACTATTGCAAATGCCTTTAATGACTATTTTGCTGATATTGTAAAAAATACGAATAATACCAATTCTTTTCACTCGACGCCATCGAATTCTTCTAACTTGACATTTAACACAAAATCAATATTTATGCCTCCAACCATCCCTTCAGACATTCATAAAATTATAACTTCTCTGCGCAATACAAATAGCGCAGGTTATGACGGTATTACTACAAAGATCATTAAGGAAGTAGCAACCTTAATTGCTGCTCCTTTAAGTTATATTATCAATCTGTGCATTGAACATGGTATTTTTCCAGAGAAATTAAAGCTGTCAGTGGTAAAGCCGGTATATAAAAAAGATGATAAATCTTCCATTAGTAACTACAGGCCAATTGCTTTAATTACCATCTTCTCTAAAATATTCGAAAAACACATATATAATTGCCTATACCCATTTTTTGAAAATAATAACATATTTACTCCGTGTCAATATGGTTTTAGGAAAAATAAATCTGATAATATAGTATAGCAATGTATAACTTTTTACATAAAGTCCTTTTAAATATGGACACTAGGTCGCCAGCCGTAGCACTATACATGGATATGTCCAAAGCATTTGACCGAGTTAATCATAAAATACTCTTAAATAAATTATATGCACTTGGTGTAAGAGGTAACGTATACAAATTGATTGAATCATATCTCAGTGACAGAAAACAGATAGTAGAATTGAAAAGAGTCTCCTTAACTACTAGAACTGAAGAAACGATTGTTTCCGAGGTTAGAGGTATCCTTTCCGGTGTCCCGCAGGGCAGCATACTAGGCCCCCCATTTTTTTTAATTTATATCAATGACATGTCTACAATTACAATACATCATATGACCTTGTTTGCTGATGATAGTACTATATTGTTTACCAATACTGACGGAACTGATTTAAAACTTGACATAAATAACACTCTGACAACAATTATAAAATGGCTTGATGAAAATGACTTGAAAATAAATCTAGAAAAAACAAAAATAATGAATTTTAAACAACGAATAAATCCTAACTCTTCTTTGAATATATGCCACTCTCAGACCAATATAGAAGAAGTGGAAGTAACCAAATTCCTGGGAATTCATATTGATAGCAAAGTAAACTGGAAGTCACATGTAGAGCAAGTTTGCAAAAGACTTAGCCAGAGCTCGTATGCTCTTTACAAATTAAGAAACACTGTCAGTCAGTCCGTCTTACTAACTGCTTATCATGGATATGTTGCTTCAATAATACGCTACGGCATCATTTTCTGGGGCAACTCAGTAGAAAAGGAACGTGCTTTTAGAGCTCAAAAGCGTTGTATTAGATCACTGTGCAATATACACCAAACAGATTCATGTAGACCACATTTTATAAGTTTAAAAATATTAACTCTCCCTAGTATGTACATTTATGAAACTTTTATATTTATAAAATCAAATCCAAACCTGTTTGAATTTTGCACTAGGGCTAGACACAAAGACAAGCTGCGCACGGTAGCCAGCAAAACAAAGCTTTTGCACCAAAGTATCTTTTGTATGGGCCCTCGTATCTTTAATAATCTTCCACCTTCATTCAGAAATATGAGCGACATGAATATCTTTAAAAAAAACCTACTCGATTTATTGATAAGTAAATGTTATTACTCGATAAAAGAATTTTTAAATGACAAGACACTGAATCAGCCGGTTTATTAATACAAACCAAAAGCGTTATGAAGCACTATGTTATTGTTTTATAAACTAATATATTGTAATATGACTAATTTATAATTTGACCTAAATATTTTGCTAATTTAATTTTAATGTATTCCATGACAATTTGATTTAATTATTTTATTTACTATGTACCCAAATTAATAATAAGAATTTTGTATGCCTCATTGGCGGGACATAGCAGAACCTGTGACTAAAACAACATCTTATGAACCTATGATCCACAATAAATGATTTGAATTTGAATTTGAATTTGAATTTGAACCTTTTTAAGAAATTTCAATAAACTGTTTGACATTTTAAACTCGCGAAATATGAATCAATTGTATTTTAAAAAACCTATTTATTTTAGAAACAAAGATACCATATTTTTATTTCTCGACAAAGTAGCAAGCTATATAAAAAAATTAAAGTTTATCGACGGTCAGGAAGTGGTGAAGTCTGTTAAAAAAACGGGATTTGTCGGTTTCTTAGTTTGCATTGAAAGTTTTAAACAGATTTATATAAGGCTTGTAGAAAATGAAAAAAAATTAAAGTATTTACCTGCATATAAATTTTCACAAGACCACTTAGAGCTCACTTTTGGCCACATAAGGGCTCACGGTGGTTGTAATAATAACCCCACAGCTCGTCAATTTATGTCAATATATAAGAAACTTATTGCACACGTTGAGCTAAAAGACTTTGATAGTGGTAACTGTATGGCACTAGAAAATGTTTCGATTTTGAGCTGTACGTCAGCAATTGACAAAATAAATTTAACAACATTGGTGCCATTTTCAGACAATGAGGATGATGAAGACATTGTTGACGATGAGGATGAACATTACAACATCAGTGATTTGTCTGATTTTGCATCAGAAGTCATCACATATATAGCTGGATCAGTGATCCATTACTTAACAAAAAAAATTAAATGTGATACTTGTATTTCTGCATTATTAGAGCCTGAGAATTCAAATGAACATACACAATTTATTAAACTGAAAGACAACGGAGGTCTTCTTATACCTAGTAAAGACGTGATAATGATTTGCAAAAAGACAGAAGTTCTGCTAAAAAGTAGTGTCTTTCACAACAAAGTTATAGCGAATAAAAGGTTTAAAAGTGAATTTGTTACGAAGACCATGCGTCATTTTGTTGGACTAAAATTATTTGAAGATATTGATTTTCACCAATATGACCAGTCTCCAATAGACAATCATGTCATTCAATTAATTAAATGTGTTTTAGAAAAATATATGGATATTCGCCTCAATCATTTTGCTAAAAATGCTATCCAACTAATCCCAAAAAGACAACTTTTAAATAAATTCTTACATTTTTCAGGACAGTAAATTCTATAGGCGAGTTGTTTGATCAACATAATATAGAAATCCCATACATTTTCATTTTAACAAATAGTTAGTTAAGACTAGAAGCGATTTACATAATATTAATACACGTAATAAGCATGAAATTGTAACACCCAAATGGTGGTTAGCTAAGACAAGCAAGTCGTTTGTCATTGACAGCATACGTTTTTATAACAAGTTACCTAAGTCGGTTACCGAGCTTAGCGAGGGAAAATTCAAAACCCATATTAAGCGTGTCCTTGCCAAAAAAGCATATTACAAGGTTAAGGACTATGTTGAAGACAAGCTTGTTTGGCAATGACTGCTTCTGCACATGTGGCTTCCCTGGCAGCTCATTAACTGCGTTGTCGTATGGCCATCTATTAACTGCTCCATCATTGTTTTAACTAGCTATTTACTATTATATATATCTATCACTTAATAATAGGTTTATTTTTATTTTTGTATAGCTTCCTTTAATAATGTGAATGAGAGAACACTGAAGACTTCGCAAATTCATGGACTACAATTTTTATTGTGCTTTTAGGTATAAAACTGACTGGTCTGCACTGTTCTCTCATATATATTATTATTGTAATATGGAAATATTGTACAAACAATCTTCTTTTTAAAAGAGTAACCACGGAGTTTCTTGCCGGTTCTTCTCCATAGGAAACGACCAATTGCGAACCGTGCAGTAGCTTTTGACGTTTTACAAGTGCCCTTGTAGGCCTATGTGAAATAAAAGATTTTGACTTTGACTTTGACTTTGAGTTTGCTTAATTAAATACTGTTCAACGTGACCCATGAAATTCAACCTTATTTTTTGTTAATGCGAAACTTGTTACACTTGTCTAGTATTTTCATGTAAAGAATCTATTTACGAAATTTCATAACTGTGTCATGATAAATCAGAAAGTTATAAACTGGTTAAGTCAGCAAAATTCAATTTCACCGGGCTATCCAGGCGAAAGAGGGGTTGTTTTGCACTTGTACCCAGTTGTTTGCTGTCGCCTTATATCCGTTATGACCTGCCGTGATCTGTATTGTACTTAATGTCGGCGGTATCCAACTTTGAACTTTAAAAAAAAAATTTTGGAAAAATATAACACGGCGTAAAACTATTGGAATCGATTCAGTTACTGATTCTGAACAAACTATATTCAGTAAGTTATATATATAAAAAAAACTTTGTAAGTATAATTATTTATTTATAGTATATATACATATATATAATTATTATACTTAAATATTTATGTATTGTTATTTATATGAAACCTAAACAATTTAAATTGTGTTATTTTAAAATTAGTTTATTAAGTATTTATAGTCCACCACTACACTAACTACCTCCCCCTTTTATTCTAAGTTCATACACAATCCATCCTATTTGATTTGGTCATTGTTTTTACACGACTGTTTTTTACTGTAAGGTGAAGTATTGGAGAGCCTTTAAGATTTGTATAATTATATAATAAACTAAATGTACGTACACTTATTGTTTTATTGTATTCCATTTCCTCATAAAAAAATCGTCTAAAAGGGCGTTGACGAAAGAAATACTTTCAATAAAATTAATTATGTATTGTTGCTGGACTCCTTGGAGATTATTAACACTCAACGAAAAAATATAATTTATCGATATGAGCTCGTAATAGTTTGCACTGCACTATTCTTAAGTGAGAGTGAGCACGCAATATAATTTTTTGCTTTTCGCACACGTTTCTTATTGGCTGCAGGAGTCGCGCCCCCTGACATTATGCGTTTATAAAAAATATTGCGTAATGTCATCGCATACAGTTTAATTTTGTAGCAGTAATGCAAAGTGCATTTGTAGGTGTAATTGTGTATCTATTTTTTGTTTATGTAGTAGTAGCTGTGACCCGGCGACACTCGTCCCGATATAAAATTTAGTACTATAGCATTTCTATTGCCTTATTATTAAGATTTCTGTGTGTAACACCAATATCTTCTCTGACAATAAACCCCATCGTGTTTGGCACACATCAACAGGTGCACCTGTCTCCTCCGGCGCGTGTTACACGCTTGTCGACGTGGTGATGAGTATCTCTGACACATTGAGACATGTGTCGGGATATTGATCGAGTGCGGGGAGTGCGATAGTGTTATTTATGCAGCTTTTTATAATATAACTTATTTTTGTTTGAGATTATAGTACTGCTCTATTAAACCAAAAACCGGGAACGTCAATGAAAATGAGTTTCGAGAAAAATTGTACATTTTGATACAAGTGGAGAAAGTTTGTCATTGTAATCGAGGTAGAATTCGCCCGAGCTGCAGGCGAGGTTGTTACGGAGCCGAGTGCAGAAATTTCCACGTGCATCAAAATTATGACGTTTTTCTGCGCTTACGAAGAAATAAATAAACGAGGGTTCACCGGCGACTCGTAGGGGTTGCTTAGCAACCAGCCTGATATGATACTTGCACTCAATTATGGCGGGGGTGAGTTCACGCACTTTTACAGCAAATTGCATGCCTAAAAGCGTTTAGCTGGGAAGATGTATCAAACAAACAGAGTTACTTTCGCATTTTTAATATTACTGAGTATGGATATTTTTTTGTTTTACTATTCCAATGTCACGGAACAGTATGCGTTTCGAGCCGATATAATATCGAACTAATAAATTACGGATGTAATGAGCAATCGCTGTAGGGTTTGTGAGATTTTCGCACTAACATTACATCGTACCAATTTTTTTTTTTTATAGGTTCGCGCTTGACCGCTATCTCACCTGATGGAAAGCGACGATGCGGTCGACGATAGAGCGCGCTTACGTAGAAGTAATCTATTCACTCTTGACTTAAAGATTCCCGGGTTGTAGCCATCAGGAAACACAGATTCCGGCAAGGAATTCTACTCCTTAGCTGTACGCACAATGAATGTGTTCCCAATAAAGTCCAATAAAGCATCGATGGAATAAAACATCGTTCAACTGAATTATCGACACACTGTTCGATATAATAAAAATCAAATCAATAAGTTTTGAAATCAAGTAGAGAACCCTTTTGAGCATTTCAATGCAAAAAAAAACGAAATTTCGAACAAAACTTTGAGATACCGCTTTTTGACTTAAGAGGGCAGAATATAGCAACCCACACTTGGTTTTTTTTTTCTAGGTGGGAAATCATCTAATTACTTCTCTCGCTCCAGAGTGGAGCGAGAGGGCGTGTCAGACTTTTATTGACTAAAAACCCCTCCTATGTCCCTTCGTTCTTTACATTCCAGGGCCTCGGATTTTCCTTGCAGAAGCGAAACCATGGCCCCAATAGGTTTCCACCCTGCTGGGGCCCTACGGTTTTGCCGACATCTCCTTGAGGCGGGCGTGGAACACTACACGGCTACGTGCCTTCAAGGCTAGAGTGAATAGGCTCTTAATAAACTAGTGCGCCTCACCATCCATGATTGCATCACTGCTTACCATCAGGTGGGATCACAGTCAAGCACTGGTTTATATCAATAAAAAAAAAATACACGCCGACGATGACTCGGGCTCGGTCCGGACAGTTACCGGACGACCGGACGGCGTGCTACCCATTGCTCGCCGTCCGCAAGACCAAACTCACGATGGCTGGAAATCGGGGTCGGGATCCGGCGGCTGGGGCGTGAGGGCCGTTCTCTCGCGCGTAAGGCCGCCTCCTTAGCTAGTATTACTACTTCGCAGAAGGAGGCTACCGCTTGCCATTCCTCCTCGCTCCGGACCATGGCCTGTACCAGGACCCGGTGCGAGATATCATTGCCACCGATCGCCCACACGAGGACACGGCGGTGCTCTGCCCAAGCGGATCTCTACCGGATGGTGACACCCGGGTGTTTCTTCCGCACGAATTCGGTGCAGGAACCTTCCGAACTTACCATGTCTGTCATGTGTCGGGGCCGTTACCACTCGGCCACCACTACTCTCTCTGGATGATTGAGTGCACATCTTTAATTCACAATTTCACCACAACATTAAATCCATAATGTTCCATAATTACAGTTAATCAAAATAATAATTCAAGTGCCACATTTTGTAATCTGTGCCATTCATGTACTGATTGCCTGTGATCGCGTGACATGACGCAATATCCACATTTTAGGGTGCTTTTCCATTAAAGATGTGCGAGGCAGCTGGAAACAAAAGCCACTAATGGGATCACTTCATTTTCCTAGCCTTGCTATGTGCAACTTTGGAGAAAAAGGAAGTTTTTTTGAGGTTTGGATATCATGAAATAACTTCTTCCGCTCTAGGTGAAGCAAGAGTGAGAGGAAGTGTTAGACTTTAACTGACTAAAACCAAAACATCGGTTCACCCGTTTAAGAGCTACGGTGCCATAGACAGACACATACAGATACACAGCGGTCAACACTACTCTTTTTGCGTCTGGGGTTAAAAGTAATATGTACCACATTTTCACAGTACCGCTCCGTAGGCGCAAGATGCGGCTTACCGTTCGCCCGTTCTATAGGGACCGAACCCGAGTTGTCAACGGCGTGTCCGCAAAGAGACGTCAGTAAACCATAGGGGCCTAGCAGGGCCGATGCCCGCTATAGCATAGCATAGTCGGCCTTATAATGTTCCCACTGTTGGGACTCAGGCCTCCTCTCTAGGAGAGGGAATGGGCCGTAATCCACCACGCGGGCCCAGTGCGGGTTGGTGGATGTCACATGTCTTCGAATTTTTGGTTCTAGGGCATGCCGGTTTCCTCACTATGTTTTTCTTCACCGTTTTCAGAGCAGTGGTGATGAAATAAATTACACAAAGTAATGCGCCTGGCTGGGTTTGAACCCGCAACCTACAACTCGTAAGTCGGGGCCGTTATCACTCGGCCACCACTGCACATAATGATGCCCGCTAAGGCCTTTAAGAATTGCCGAATACAACAAATCAAGAGTGTGATGATTATGCAGTTTGCAGAATCTTGCGAATGTTTTCTCGTGCTTTCGCTTATTTAGGAGTTTAATGTACAGCCAATTTTTTTTTTCAGTGTTGCTACACATCCTCGCTCAGCCTAGCTTCGCATAGTCCTGATGAAAAAGCACCCATATAGCTCGGACATTTCATTCTGGCAATATTTACGAGTTTAATGTACAGCCCCATTTTAAATGGAAATCGCTCGTCGTTATTATAATTAGGGGAGATTGTATACTCGTTTAAAATAGGTGAATATGTGATATTTATTTCATTTTGTAGTTATTATGAAATTGTGGTGTAAAATTTTCCGAATGGATTAATAATCATTTGGTTTTATGGTGTGAATGTGATAAACCGACAGGAAACAAACCTTTTGATGCATGTTTCCAAATATATTTACTATCTATATGCCTATTTTTTTTCGGATGAAAAATCAACCAATGACATACCCCGCACTTGGGCGGAGCGGGAGATATTGTCAGACTTTTACTGATTAAAAACCCACTCCTGTTCCTTCGTTGACTTTCGTACCGGGGCTGAGTCTTCCTTTCAGAATCAGACCCTTGGCCCCAGTAGGCTTCGACCCTGCTGGGCTCCTACGGTTACTGACATCTCCTTGAGGCGCACGTGGAACACTACGCGCCGTTGACGACTTGGACTCGGTCCGGATGGTTACCGGACAGTCGGGCGGCGAGCTACCCATTTTATTTATTTATTTATTTATTGAGTACTGCCACATTACAATGCATTTAACATTAAAAACAAAAAGAATCGATTTCATCGTGGTGGTCTGATGTATGTAACAATAACGGCGTACATAACATTTGCAATTGTTTGTGATAAAAATTAACAAAATATGTACATAAATTTAGAATTATAATTTAACAGTCAATACAATTTAGAATACAAAACAAAAAATACAGAAAACAATTAAAACCTTATACAATTATTATATAAATATTTTTTTTATAAATATTAAAAAAAGAATTATTAAGAAATGAGAATTTAATTTACATAATTTAGTTAATAATTAAGGTAAATGTTTAAATAGAAAATCAAGAGTGTATACTTTTGATTTTGTACTTAAACACACGCAGGTTATCGTGAAACACGTCAAGATCGGGCATTATCGCCGTCCGCAAGCCTGTGCCGCGTGCACGTGCAGCCTCCTCTTTGCTAGCATTACTGCTTCGCAGAAGGAGGCGACCGCCTGCCACTCCTCCTCGCTCCGGACCATGGCCTGTACCAAGGCCCGGCGCGAGAGATCACTGCCGCTGATCGCCCCCATCTATACGGCTACATACTGTTATATGTCCAAGAGACGATGGAGGGCAAAGAAAAGAAAGATGGATTGTGTGAGGAGTGATATGAAAGAAAAGGGAGTTAGTGATAGCGTGACAGTTGTTTTTATGTAAATACCGTAATAATGAAATCACACTAAAATTAAAGAGACGAAAGTTTGTATCTATGTCCGTGTGTATGTTAAATAACACACGCAAACATACACACTCACAAAATTACACCTTTATAATATGTGTAATACGTGTTTTTAAGGTTCCGTTTTGAGGTGTCAAAATGAGAAAACGGAACCCTTATAGGATCACTTTGTTGTTCGTCTGTCTGTTAAGACCCTTTATCTCGCGAATGCATGGTGGTATCTAGTTGAAATTAAAACCTTGAAGTTATGAAAAAATTTAACTTCGGAGTTATGTCGCAAAAAAACCTATTTTTCGACACTCTCAAGGGAATCAAAATTCATACGGTACTTCCCGTTGACCTAGAATCCTGAAATTTGGCATGAAGCAAGGTCTTATATTAGAAATATAGGAAAAAATCTAAAAACTGTAAGTTTGTAGTAACGTCACAAAAAAAAAAACAATCGGTAAAATCTTTGTAACTCAATTCGGGAATTGAACTGTTTTCATAGGTAAGTTTGTACGGAACCCTCACTCCGACTCGCACTTGCCCGGTTTTTTTACTGTTGATTTGATAGGCTCGCGCTATGTCATCTAATGGAAAGCGAAGATGTAGTCAATACTAAAGCACGTTAGCCTAGAAGTATCCTATTCACTCTTGACTTAAACATCTTCAAGTTGTAACTATCAGGAAACAAATTCCGGCAGGGAATTCCACTCCTTAGCTGTACGCACGATGAATAAGTTCTCAAAACGTTTTATTTATTTTTTTGTTTAGTGTGATTAAAGGGATTAAAGAAACACTCACAACTCTCTACTATGCGTTCCAAATAAGAATAGGATCGATTGCCATGTTGTGACGTCACGTCATACTGTCAAATCGAAGAAATTGGGTAGGGTGAACAAAACAAGAAATTTTTAAAATTTAATTTATTTATAAATCGTGCACGATAAAAGTTTAATCAGAATCCAGTTCTTCTATTTTGCTAATCTCTGCGTCACTGTGTGGAATATCTGAGTAGTGGCAAATGGAAAAAGAAGGCGAATTGTTCCTAACAATGAAAATAAGAAAGAAAATAGTTTTTTTTTTTTTAACTAATTATGACTTAAAACAATATATTTAGCTAATTTATATTAAACAATAACGTTTTTACTTCACCTAGATTTAACTAAGATTTAGTAACACAAAGCAAAAAAAAAAACCCTTTATTGATACGCAAATAAGCTTTCTTTACAAGCCGTACTTTTCACTAAATATTTGACAGATCGAGGTTATTGACTTTCCTATTCTTATTTGGAACGCATAGTACCTACTTTACTACTCAAAAAAGATCTACAAAGATTCAAATCATGAGTGAAAATAATGAAAACAACGGAACAATCTGGTACTTGAAACCCACAAGGCGCTAAACAAAACGTCTTTTATCAAAAGAAATCTAAATGAGAAAGCCACAGTGTATTGAGCAAAGGAAATAAGTGTTGTTTCAATATTTATTTGTAGTTATTATTGTTTGTGTTGCCAACTATTTCTATCCAAGTGAGCAAGACAAATCGTGAGCGATGGCTGAACGACGCACTGGGAAGAAGAAACGAGGCGAAAACGTATTTTAATAGAAGATAATCGTACTAATATTAACTTTTTTTTATTATTGATAGGCTTGCGTTTGACCACTATTTCACCTGATGGTAAGCGATGATGTGGCCGACGATGGTGCACGCTTGCGTAACCTATTCACTCTTGACTTAAAGACCCCTAGGTTGTAGCTATAAGGAAACACAGACTCTGGCAGGGAATTCCACTCCTTAGCTGGACGCTTAACTACACTATTATTCATCTTAGAAGTAGAATTCCCTTCCAGAGTCTGTGTTTCCTGATAGCTTCAACCTTGAGATCTTTAAGTCAAGAGTGAAAAGGTTACTTCTAGGCGAGCATGCTCCATCGTTGGTCAGATAATCACTTACTATCAGGTGAGATACCTAGTGGTCAAACGCGAGCTATACTATGTTTGTGTTTGTTACTCCTTCAAGCTTGAACAGCTGAACGAATTTGGATGCAATTTGACACCAGGTTAGCCTATATCTTGGCTTGCAGACGGCGAGCAATGGGTAGCTCGCCGTTCGCACTGCCGGTAAGGACCATTCCCGGGTCGACGGCACAGTGTGTCCCACGGGCGCCTCAAAGAGATGTCAGCAAAATTAACAGCCAAGATTGCTGATTATTTGAAGGAGTTACCGTAGTCCTCGCAGAAAGGGGCAACTGAAGAAACACCGTGGGTTTTAGTTAGTAAAAGTCTGACACTCCCTCCCGATCCACCCAAAGCGGAAGTTATTTGATGATATCCACGTAAAAAAAAGGATAACAAATCGAAGTACCGATTTCAGGCTAGCAACGAAAACTAATTCGTAGTTTCTTATTGGGATTACTAACCAGGAAAATAAGGAGAGGGTAATTGGAATTGGAAAAGTTAAACCTCTATTGCCATAGAAAAACAAAATAACAAAGTAAACGTCAGCTTACGATTACTTCACTACCTAATTTTATCACAACATAAAATTATGCTAATTAATGAGACCAGTATTTCAAAACTGATTAAAACCCAACTAAAACGCAGCGCTCACGTAAATCCGATTTATAATACAGACGTAATATAAAGGGCGGATCCAGCCCTCAAAAAAGGTTGTGGGCACAGGTCCCATCTAACAGCCACCCGAAAATCGGCCAAGTGCGATTCGGAATATGAATTCGCTTATGATCGTATGAGTGCATTCGTACTAAGAAATTTTTATAAAATGTATGACGCCCGACCAAGATTTTGTACAAGACTTACGATGTGTAGTTTGAGGTGAAGAACACTAGTAAATTAATAAACCTGTTACTTGTTGGTTTATTCGCTTACTAAGGGCGCCTTTAATTTATGCGTATTTTGATGGCGTGCTGTGGTGCCGAAGAGGTGCGTTAGTCGTACTGCGCACGGACTATCGTGAATGTTATCACCAGTATTTCTTCAGCTGATATAGTGTACTTAATTTGTAGAAACATTCTTTAGACATTCTTAGATAATTAAAAAAATTGCTTGGATCTTGTTGCGTGGGCCTAGGGTAAAAATTAAGGAAATCACCAAAATTACCTAAATGTGAACGGAAACAGCGGTGCTGCTCTTTCACGGGGGCGTCGTTTTTGTTTTTCTTTGATGATTTTCAAAAAGACGACTAACAGTTATATTTCTTCGTCAGAGTCCATGGCTTGACTGATGTCGCATCACTGGCATACAAACGCATGGCAGTCAGATACGCTTTCAATTTAGGCGTTCGGTGTCGGACTGCTAATGTACTGCTCACGTACTGCAACGGGCCGGTTGCGGGATATAATCAGCGGCACGGTAAACTTGCAGCAGCGGTCCGACATGAAATGTCTAAATTGAAAGCGCCATAAAATTACAAAAGCGCAAGTCTGTTAAAGTTGACTTATCCAAAATATTTTAGCATACTCATTAGTCAGAAAGGACTAATCGCATAATTTGTGGCTTCATTCAGAATTTTAGGCAGTAATTCTCCTTCGTATCCGTGTGGATAAAAACCCCATATTTTAATAAAGATTAAAAAATAATGGCAAAGTGCGAGTCAAACTCGCATATGAAGGGTTCGATACTACAATATTAATATCCAGTCAAAAACGGTAGAAATATCACGTTTATTGTATATGTGCCCCCTTAAATAGTAATTTTAATCTGTGTTTAGTACTTGCTGTTACAGCGGAACCAAAAATACTTTATCTACGAAAATTTCAACTGTCTAGGTGTCACGGTTCATGAGATACAGCCTGGTGACAGACGGACAGTGAAGTCTTAGTAATAGGTTCCTGTTTTTACCCTTTGTGTGCGAAAAAGAGTCTCTTACGGTTGTGGGCATGCCCATTGTACCCATAACTGTAGATCCGATTACCTAATATAGTTATTCATAGCATTACACAAACACAATACTAAACAAATATATTTAGTTTTGTGTTCCCCGAACACAGTTAAACTAAAAACAGAAATGTATCTAGTCCAAACCATTTATTATCGGTCCAATTTAGTTTAAAACAAAACATTTCCGAATGTTTTGATTTCAGAGCATTAATCTAAAAAAATCGCACTGCAGATGTACATAAAAATAGACTACAATTGCCGAAGTAATATGTTTTAGTTGGCAGAAAAACAAATAATGCTGGCAGAAATTTATAGAGCTGTCAATAAACTAAGTATATTTTTTCTAAATTCTGTCTTCTGTAAGCTTTTTTATTTAATACACAAACGGGAGACGTTATTTCTCCGAAATTGTTCACGGCAGCAATGGAGGATGTCTTCAAGGTTTTGGAATGGAGAGAGCTAGGCATTAATGTCAAGGCGAGTATATCACTCACCTTCGGTTTGCCGACGACATAGTAGTCATGGCTGAGACTACGGAGGAGCTCAGTACAATGCTTGGTGACCTCAGTAGAGCTTCCGAAAGAGTCGGACTTAAAATGAACATGGACAAAACCAAAGTCATGGTAAACAGCCATGTAGCACCCACTCCTATCAAGATCGGGGACTCTACACTCGAAGTTGTAGACGACTACGTTTACCTGGGACAGACGGTCCAGTTGGGAAGGTCTAACTTCGAGAAAGAGATCAATCGTTGAATCCAACTCGGCTGGGCAGCGATCGGGAAGCTGCGCGGTATCTTCTCGTCCAATATACCACAGTGTCTCAAGACGAAAGTCTATGACCAGTGCGTGTTGCCAGTGATGACATATTATGGCTCTGAAACGTGGTCACTTACAATGGGCCTCATCAGAAGACTTAAAGTCACCCAAAGGGCAATGGAAAGGGCTATGCTCGGAGTTTCCTTGCGTGATCGAATCAGGAATGAGGATATCCGCAGGAGAACCAAGGTTACCGACATAGCACGAAGAATCGCCAAACTAAAGTGGCAATGGGCAGGGCACATTGCTCGCAGAACGGATGGCCGTTGGGGCCGAAAGGTTCTGGAATGGCGACCACGTACCGGAAGACGTAGCGTTGGAAGGTCTCCTACAAGGTGGACCAATGACTTGGTAACGGTTGCGGGAGTCCGATGGATGCGAGACGCACAGGACCGTTCATTGTGGCGACACTTGGTGGAGGCGTATGTCCAGCAGTGGACGTCTTTCGGCTGAAATGATGATGATGATGATGCACACAAAAGTACAGGGGCGGACTTAATGCCTTAGGCATTTTCTACCAGTCAACCTTTGGGTGATGCAGAGACAAATAGTGGTATGTAGGTTCAATAAAAGAGAGAGAAAAAGGCGAATAAAAGAATAGATATACTAATAAACCATAAACATAATATAATTATACAAAACTAGCTTCTGCCAGCGGCTTCTCCCGCGTAAAAGTCGGTTTCTTCATACAAACTTCCAACCTCCGTTTTACCCCTTTTGGGGTGGAGTTTCGTAAAATCCTTAGCGTAAGCGGATGTCTTAGCGGATGTCTACACCCAATAAGGAACCTACCTGCCAAATTTTAAGTGTGTAGGTGTTGTAGTTTCTGAGATTTCGTGATTAATCAGTGAGTGATGTTTCGCTTTTATATATACTGATAGATAGATATACTCAAACTAGCGTCTGCCCGTGGCGTCGCTCGCGTGAAAGTAGGTTTCTCCATACAAACTTTGGACCCCCATTTCACCCCCTTAGGGGGTGAATTTTGAAAAATCGGACCGGGGACCGGGTCGGGGCAATTGTGTTGTAAAGTTAAAGCTAAATAAATAAACTTCTTCACATTGCGGTCCCCCGACTCAGCGACGCTCATCTTTAAAATATTTATAAGTTATTTTAATAATAATAATATTCCACAACTATCACACAACGCCGTCTAGTCTCAAGCTAAGCAGAGCTTGTGTTATGAGTACTAGACAACTGATAAACATACTTACATATTTCTAAATACATACATATTATAGATAAATTACACCCAGACACAGAACAAATGATTGTGCTCATCACACAAACATTTGTCCTGGGTGGGACTCGAACCTACGTTCTCCGGCATAGCAGTCAGGGCTACTAACCACTAGACCAACAGACCAGTCAATTTAATTAAGTGAAAACGACTGAAAGAGTAATTTATTAACTTATTTTTCACTTTTTCATAGTTTTTTTTTGTATCGGGGTTTTTTTTATTATCGCATCCATCGGAACCAAGGTTACCGACATAGCCAGAAGAATAGTCAAACGTAAGTGGCAAGGCACATAGCTCGCAGAATAGATGGCCGTTGGGGCTGAAAGGTTCTGGAGTGGCGACCGCATACCGGAAAACGCAGTGTTAAAAGGCCTCCCACAAGGTGGACCGATAACCTGGTGAACGTCACGGGAATCTGAAGTCTATAATATTTGGCTACAATTTGGAAAACTGATTTCTTAAAATAACACAGGCTAAGTGCATTTTATATTGCTTAAATTACGATTGTAACCTAGTTTCCTAATTAGGGTGTCAATGGGAGTGCAGTATTCCAGTTGTAAAAGTAGGTAAGTCTCTTCATACAAACTTTGTACACCCGTTTCATCCCTTTTGGGGGTGAATTTTGGAAAATCTTCTCTTAGTGCTCGCCTACGTCATAAAAGAAAATCTTGTACAAAATTTCACGCTGATAGTCCCAGTAGTTTTGGCTGTGCGTTGATATGTCAGTAAGTCAGTTTCTCCTTTTTTATATATATATATATATATAAATAATAATATCACTGAATTTCCAATTGATATTAAAAATATAATTATCTGTAGAATGAATCTCACAGCACCGTCTGAACCGACCTAATATTTACAGTGAGCCACATTTCAGCCACAGAACTGATTATAGTATCGATCGCTGATTATTCAATTGTCAACGTTCGAATGCGATCGAAATACGCCACATTTGTCGCAATCAACGCTTTGTAAATAACAATAGGATTGGTATTTGACTGGACACTAATGTTGCCACCTTTTTTAAAAGAAACATGTTACATTTGATTTCATAATTTCAGCCGAAAAACGTCCACTGTTGGGGACATAAGCCTCTTCCAAGTGTCACCAAAATGAACGGTCCTGTGCGTCTCACATCCATCGGATTCCCGCAACCCTCAACAGGTTATCGGTCCACCTCGCGGTCGTCACTACAGGCCCCCTAGCCAAGTTACAAACATTTCGTTTCAATTCTCTTTTCGTTGATCGCCTCGAGTAGGCCACGCCTCCTATTCCTTTGTTCTGACCACGTGAATGAGCTTTGAGATGACGTCAGAACAAAGGAATCGAACGTGGCTGACTCGAGGCGATCGACGAAAAGAGAATCGGAAAGAACGGGTTGTAACTTGGCTAGGGGGGCAGAACCTTTCAGTCCCAACGGCCATCTATTCTGCGATCAATGTACCCTGCACATTGTCACTTACGTAAGTTGAATCTTCGGGTTACATCGGTAACCTTGGTTCTCCCGCGGATATCATCATTTCTGATGCGATTCTGATCCTTTTCCTAAAAGTACTCAACCTAAATTTAAAAAACTGTAGGTAAGTAGCGTTCAACTACTGCGTTTTTTCCACCCAGTGCGTCTTCCCCACTAATCTCAGACGTTTTACACAAACATCATCAATCAGCGGCATGACAGCGCAATCGCAATCGGATTCTGAGCAACAAATTGAACGACGTCCCTCACCAGGCCTGCTGGTATGCTGGTTTGGTGCGTGGGAAGCTGATATGAGACGAAAGTTTGCTTGAGAAAGTTAGTAGGTGGAGCCTTAAAGCCTAAGTCTGATAACTTAGTTCTGACTTAGGTCTTAAATTTTCCCTCAGACAGGCTTATCGCGATAACGTGTTCACAGAAGAGTATGCAACAACCGCAGCGGTAAGTCGCCTTTTTGAGGAGTGGCTGGAGTCGGCGTCCTCATGTTCTATACAGGACCTCAGCGGACATGGCAAGTTCGGGACGTTCCTGTCAACAATTCAGGCAGAAGGCGCTCGGGCGTCACTATTGTGTGGATCGCCGTAAGCGTACGGTGAAGGTCTGTTCCACTTAGGCAGAGCACCGCATCGATGGCGGCGCGACTTCTCGCGTCCGGCCCTGGTTTAGACCATGGTACGGAGTGAGAAGGAATGTGGATGTGCGATCATCTCCTTCTACAAAGCAGTAATGTGGGGAAAGCAGGTGGGCAAAACTGTGAGGCGAAGGCAAGCCTCTCGCCCCAGACGTCTGGAGCCATCGGACGATTTCCGGTCATCGTAGACGCGGGACTGCGGATGTCGAGCAATGGTTTGTTCACGCCTCAGCCGCCACGTAAGCGCGAGCTTGCGGACGACGAGCAATGGATAGCTCGCCGTCCGGCCGTCCGGTAACCGTCCGGACCAAGCCCGAGTCGTCTACGGCACGTAGGGTTCCACGCCCGCCTCAAAGAGATATCAGCAAAACCGTAGTGGCCCAATAGGGCCGATGCTTAGGCCATGGGTTCTGAAAAGGTTAACCGTAGTCCTAGAACGCAAAGGCAACTGAAAGAACATAGGTGTGGTTTCACTCAGTAAAAGAGTGACACGCTCTCTCGCTCCGCTCTAGAGCGAGAAAAGTCATTAAATGATTTCTCATCTCAAAAAATAAAACCACAAATCTTACTTACAGTCTGAATACAGTTCCCACAAAACAATCAGACAGTACATTCACAAATCTTGGATAGTATTTAATAATATGTATCTCGTAGCGAAGCAAACTTGCACTAACTACATCTCTAGTTTACCTGCTCGTTTAATATCTGTAATAGTGTTGTGCATAATATGTCGGACTATGACGGGTTGTTCATAAAAGTGTGGAATTGTTCCACATCACCGCTTACTATCAGGTGAGATAATGGCCAAACGCGAGCCTATCTATACATATAATTGACTGACCTGTTAATCTAGTGGTTAGAGGCCCTAACTGCTATGCCGGAGGTCGTGGGTTAATTCCCACCCAGGACAAATGATTGTGTGATGAGCACGATCATTTGTTCTGTGTCTGGGTGTAATTTATCTATAATATGTATGTATTTATAAATATATAAGCATGTTTATCAGTTGACTAGTACTCATAACTCAAGCTCTGCTTAGTTTGGGACTAGACGACGTTGTGTGATAGTTGTGGAATATTATTTATTTATTTATTTATAACAAATCTGTAGAGGTTTTTATTTTTATTAATTATAAAATGTACCAAATCGATGTAGATACATTTTATATATAAAAATTGTGTGTAACTTGATATATCACATATGCTTTGTTTTATCGCAATCGGTTGACTATATCGAAAGATATACTACATTCATTGACAGTTAGGTTAAGTTAGGTAACTGGAGCTGCATATATTACTTTCAAATTCTGTAAGTAGTTATAAGTCTGTACTTAAAAGTTAAAACAAATAAAGAATTTGTATTTGTTTTGACTGTTAGGCGGTATGAAGTTCGCCGAGTCAGCTAGTCAATAATAATAATTATAAAATGTATTTTTTTGTGCAAATACTCACTCTAAAATTCAGACCCAACATTCATCTCGAAGTAATTCCCCATCACTAATGCTCCACGAGATAGTGTTGCGCCAGCATATTTCTCTCGAATGTTTAAACTAGTTCCGTGCTCGAATAGTTACGCACTTTACACAATGAAGGTGATTCTGCTCTGAGATTAATTAATTCAGAGCTGTGCTCCAGATAAATAGACGACGGTTGGGCCGTATGTGTAGGCGGGACCAAAAGTAAGAAAGAAAACATGTTTGTTTATTTTATCTAAAATATTATAAAATAAATAAAAATCTCGTGTCAGTATTATCGAACTCTTCCGAAACGGGTTGACCGATTTTATATATTACTAGCTGAGCCGGCAAACGTTGTTTTGCACTTTAAAAAAAAAAAAAAAAAAATAGATGTTGGCCGATTCTCAGACCTACTCAATATGCTCACAAAATTTCATGAGAATCGGTCGAGCCGTTTCGGAGGAGTTCAAGTTCGAACACCGTGACACGAGAATTTTATATATTAGATAATAATATATTTTTTGTGTATATTTGGTAGGTCTAACTAAATCCATCTTTTATTTGGCCTCCTTCTCCCTCTCTATCCTTCCTTTGACATACACGTAGTACTTTCCACTGCGAGACTGCAAAATATGTAGGTATTTATTTGAATCATAAAAAATAATGAATGTGTAGTGCATAGTCGCTAAGTGTCCTAATATGTTCCCTGAAAGTAGTTCAATATGTATTGCATTAAGTAAAGAGGTAAGTACACAGGAGACCACTGTCGTTTATTGCTACTAGAACAACAAACAGTTAAATACGTTCACTTGTTTTCTCGACTTTGTTTGAGGGAAAATTATAACATTTACAAGGAAGTGTTCACTATTCCTTTTATAACATGTTTTTTCTAGGATTAAAAAAAAGAACAACACAAATTGTTCTAAAGACATAAAGGTTCGATTTCGTAGCGGACTGCAGACAGCAGCAGCAGACGTAGTGTCACTGCGGCACTAGTGATTTGTATGTATTTCTATGAAATACCTTCAGTAGATAGCGTCACGTCGCACGACCGTAGACGATACGTGTCGTCCGATCACAGATAAGTATTGTTTATTTGTCGTTAATCATAAATAGGACACACAGTGACGTGACGTTGGGATGAGATCCTGTGAGGAGACGCTGCGATGTAACGCTGCGACGTGACGCTGCGACGTGACGCTGCAACGTGACGCTGCGACGTGACCCTGCGAAGTAACGCAGCGACGTGACGCTGTGAAGTGACGCACCGACGTGACGCAGCGACGCGACGCTACGAAGTGACGCTACGATGTGTCGCAACGTCACGTCGTCTACTGCTGCTGTTGGCTACAAACTCGTACTAAAATAAAGAAAAAAGCAATCTAAAGAAAGCAGTACCTAACATCTGCTATGATGGGGTTGTACACAAAGTTATTTAATACTTCACATAACTATCGCCCTTATGTTGTCACCCCATAAAGGGCGCTTTATAACTTGACACCATGCCATGGTTGCGTGCAAATGAGACGGCCCATATTTTTTAACGACCTAAATAAGGAAACTTGTCCCAAACTGAAGGAAACACTCTACTTACCAGATGAATACAATTGTCACTCGGCTTTTTTTATTTCCCACATTTGAGTGAGTTATATTTTCGGAATCACTTCATTGAGCTCTTTATTTTACAACTCCAGTTTACAATGGAAACCTCCATTTTGTTTTTCTTTTTTAATCTCTATAGATTATAAGATAGGTTTTAACCCCGAACTGACATAAGCTAGGTTAGGCTAGGCCAATCTAATGATATATCTTTTGTCCAAATCTGGTTAGACTTTAGTTGGTACAGGGTGTGCTGGAGATATAGACATAAAAATACTTGTGCATACATACAGTCGTCGAAAACATTACCTTTTTTCTGGGCCAGTCGGGTAAAAAACGGTCGACGATTTGTGATGTGTTCACAGTGTACACACGTCACAATCATGTTGAAGTCAGGAAACCGTCGCGCGAATGTTGATTCCAAAATCATATAATCAATCATTGCATGAATAATAATTAAATCAAATTGTAATAATACTTAATTTAAATTTCAAAGTTATCATTTTATTTAAACTGAAAGACTACCATTGCTGTTCAAAGACTTTGATCAGGTATCGAAGATCGCGATACGCGGTGGCTCTTTCTTATATGCGTGCGAAATCACCGCTTCAGCCGCCATTTATATAAAACAAGTCACCGCATCGCATCGCATGGAAAGGTTCGCGCGAAAATATCAATCCAACAGATTCCGTCCGCTTCGCTTCGCTCGTCACCGCACTGCACCCACGTGCGGATGGTCACGTAAGCCACCGCAATAGAGTATAAATTGTTTGTTCTATTCGCGCCGCATCGCTTTGCGTTCTCGAATCGCTTACGTAGGTCGCGGTATAAGACGTCGTGTTCCAGTAAGTGGTATTTTTTTTTGTCCTGACATAAATCTTTGGACTATGAATAAGACCTCAAGATGCGTTCGTTTATACGAGCTTAAGTAAATTTTCAGTAGTACAGGCCCCTTGGCTTAGCGGGAGGTGAAACGGCCTGCGAATATAGCAGTTTTGGGTCCCGTTTTATATCTTCACGCTACTTATCTGTCGGGGTGCGCGGAATATTGTGGATTTCGAAACTTGGATTACTAAAGATAACTTTAGTATCGTCGTTAATTTATTTTGGATAGACCACATTCGCCAGAGAGATGCACTAGCGTAAACATATAGCATAATCAGCCTTATAATGTAAACGATGAGAGGAAATGAGCCATAATCTACCACGCAGGCCTGCTGCAGATTGGTGGATGGTTCTAGAATATGGTATTTTTCCTTCACCGTTTTGAGAGCAGTGATGATGAAATCAATTACACAAAGTAATGCTCCTAGTTGAGTTTGAATCCTTGTCCTCGTAAGTCGATGCCGTTATCACTGGACCACTACTGCCCTGAGAGAAAAGAAGAACAGAAAAAAGAATAAGAAAACATAGATAAAAAAATACAGATAAGAAAATTAAATAGGTACTTATGTTAGCGCTCTTCCTCTTTCCTATCATTTATAATGTTGCTGTGCCCGACAGGGTCCATGGTCCATAATTGTTTCATTTTTTTATTATTTATCACCTGACATAATACATTAGGGATTGCAATAAAGATTTGGGATAGAGCTGCACGAACTGTAAACAATTAGAAATCTACGATTTCATTTTTTATTCACGCAATATTACAGTTTTACGTATTTATCAAAATGATTAAAGTCATTTAGAATTAGGTAGGACACCTGGTAAGGCGTATTGATGACAGATAGAGTGAGAGTAACGGAGTGGAAAAGAAGTATTGGTCCTGCGGCGACGTGGTCGGCAGATGGCAATGTTGCCATTTCTGGTAGGTTCTTGATGAGGTTGGTACAGAAACGTGGAATTGGCACAAGAAAAGAAAGTTGGTGATGCTCAGCAGAGGGCAATGTCGAACTGTAGATGATGACAGTCAGTCAATTAATCAAAGATTTATTTCAAAAAACCAAATGGTTTTTTTTATCAGTCACTTTTAAGTCAGTCAGAAAAATGAAGCTCATTCCAAGCGTAGATCTCTATGAAGAAAAACTTACAAGAAACTTCAAGGGCAGTCTTGATAATCAGCGATGATCAAAGACTTTGAACTGAACTTTGAGTTAAGCACAACCTTGTCCCTACATGAACTATTATATAACTGTGTACAGGGTTATTTTTAGTATACTACAAAGAATTAAGAACGAATAAAAACCATGTAACTAGAACTGATATTGAGCCGGACATGTCTGCCATATGTCAGATAAGCTGTGGGATAAAAGAGCCACTTATTGGGTCCCATTACACGCAAGGCGACGTCGCGGCAGACCAAGGTGAAATAAAGAAAAGACGTTTATTCATACATCACACGTTCGTATAAAATAGGAATAAAATAGGTATGGAAAAATAACATTAAAATCTGTGTGAGGCCAAAAAATCCGGGCAAGTGCGAGTCGGACTCGCGCACTGAGGGTTCTGTACAAACTTACTTATGAAACAATTCAATTCCCGAATTAATTACGAAGATTTTTCCGAATCGAAAAAAAAGTTTTTTTTTTGTGACTTACTCGTAACTACGAATTTACAGTTTTCATATTTTTTTCCTATACTTGGGTTATAAGACTTCATGTCAAATTTCAGGATGTTAGGTCAGTGGGAAGTCCCCTATGAATTTTGATTCCCTTGAAAGTATCGAAATACACGTTTTATGCGACTTAGACAGCCATATCTTTATGTTTCGTTAACTCACAAGTTTACTTTTTCACAGCTTCAAGGGACCGCAGACCTAACTCGATACCTCTACGCGTTCCTAAGATAAAGGGTCTTGACAGACAGACAGACGGACAACAAAGTGATCCTATAAGGGTTCCGTTTTTTCCTTTTTAGGTACGGAGCCCTAAAAAGTACCTAACTCAGCATGCTGCGATATTTAAAACGGTAAGGTGACATGAAGGCGGAGAGATGAGCTTAACTCTTACCAGAGGCACTGGCCCGCAATCACCAAAGACAAATATGTGTGGGAAAGAAAGAGAGAGACCTTCACCCAGTAGTGGAACGTAATAGGTTAATTAGAATTAGAACTCTTTATTGACATTTCCGTACCTACTACATTTTTTTTACAATACTGATAAAACTTCAAAGCTTATAGTCCTATTTTAATAGTATACCCTCCTCATCCATGCTTAAATGGAGTGGCTGGAACGCGCTCTTCAGACCTCCTATAAGGTGGACCGATAACCTGGTGAGGATCGCGGGAATCCGATGAAGGGGAGACTCCACAGGGGCGGGAGGGGGTCTTTCACAGGTTGCATTTTGGAGAGTGTGCGTGGGAATTCCATGACTTGATTCCCCCATCTCATTTCTATCATCGGACAACCCGACGTACGGCGAGTGTCCACCCTTAATTTGTTGAAACCTCTACGGTCTGGACTAAGCGTTTCGCCTCGTCGTTTATACCGCGTGCATCGAAAGACTGGAACAGTTTGCCTGCTGAGGTCTTCCCATCCGATTATAATTTGGGTGTCTTCAAGGCTAGAGTGAATAGGCTCTTAATAAACTAGTGCGCCTCACCATTAACGATTGCATCATTGCTTAACATCAAATGGGATCGCAGTCAAGCACTAGTTTATATCGAATTTAAAAAAAAAGAACCAATCGCTACCGCATTGTGGCGACGCTTGGATGAGGTCTCTGTCCAGCTGTGGACCTCTTTTGGCTGAAATGATGATGTTAACAGATACTGAATCTCTTTAATAGTACTTAAAGTCGTATACTCAAATAAAGTGGGCGTGCATTATAGCAATAATGGCAAGAGTACACAGTTAACGCGACTGTTTGAACTATGAAATTGAGTCGGGTATTCGGTGTTTGCGCGCTGACGAGCGGGATACAGAGTACTTTGCTTTGTCACGGGGAGCAAGATGTAGATCGTTGCTAGATACGACTTAGTGACAAGTTAAAAGAATATTTATGACATAGATCGTTGGTCTGGTCCTGGGTTAGATTTCCAGGACGGGCAAACTGTAGTTGACCGGCATTTGAATGCAACCAGAATGTCAATAATTTACATGATTGAGAAGGCGTCAAATAACTATTCTGCCACTTTGGGTGGAAAGACAGAGTAAAGTTAACTGACTGAACCACACCCGTGTTCAGCGTATACGTTTTTAGTATATTCAGTACCAAATTAGGCCGGTTTTAGTGCTCGACCGACCTTCGGTGCGTACTCGTTCCTGACGATACGCATAACCGATCGTCAGTTTGTAACACGTTCAGTGCTCTCCTGACCAACCAAACTAGCCAGACTGGTACAGTCACTTACATAGCATAGCATTATCAGCCTTTTAATGTTCCCACTGCTGGGACTCAGGCCTCCTCTCTCTAGGAGAGGGAACAGTCACAAATACGTACACGAAATGGCCACGGTTACAAATTGTCGATCCACCGATCGGTGTAGCACTGAACGCGAACTCAACAACTCACAATTTTCACACAACGACATCTAGTCCCTAACTAAGCAGAGCTTGTTAGATATTTCTAAATACATACACACATATTATTATAGATAGATTACACCCAGACACAGAACAAATGATCGTGCTCATCACTCAAACATTTGTCTTGGGTGGCAATCGAACCCAGGACTCCACCAGGCATAGCAGTCAAGGCCACTAACCACTAGACCAACAGGCCTGTCAATTTTGCCGGGCATGTTTGTTGAGACGATCTCAATTGGGTACACCATTCAAAATAAACACTACAAAAAAAGTTTTTTCTAGTGATAGAAAATTATCACTATCAATTTATCACGGGGTGCTGCGACAGAAAACCTCCACGAGTGCCATAGAAGCCATGGTCCGGAGCGAGGAGGAGTGGCAGGTGGTCGTCTCCTTCTGCGAAGCAGTAATGCTAGCAAAGAAGGCGGCCGATCGCGTGCGGCCACCGTAGGCGCGGGCGAACGGCAAGCAATGGGTGGCTCGCCGTCCGACTATCCGGTAACCGTCCGGACCGAGCCCAAGTCGTCGACAGCGCGTACTGTTTCACCCGCGCCTCAGGGGCCCAGCAGGGTCGAAGCCTACTGGGGCCACGGGTAGTGTAAAAGTGAAACCCGGGGCCCTGGGACGAAGGCAAAGAAGGAACAGGAATGGGTTTTTAGTCAGTAAAAGTCTGACACTATCTCCCGCTCCGCCCAAGAGGAGGATTTATCATTAGAAAAAATTCCCACCTAAAAAAAAAATATCAATTTATCACTCTATTATTAAAGAAACATTAGGAACTAGAGCCTCACTTGGTTCCATAAATAACAGTAAATAAGATTAAACTTTCATTTTACAACTGCACCGCCCACGTTTAAAATTACTTCGTTCAGAAACTAGTTATAAGTACATACTAACAAGTTTTTGAATTTAACTTAAGTTCGTGATAACTACGGTAATGACGATAGAAATATCTAAACTGAAATCTGCACCCCTAGCCAAGTTGATAATCTGCAATTGTTAACGCTAGTCGAAAACTAATCAAATGTATGGGAATGACATCATCTCAACGTTAAGTCACGTGGTCAGAACAAATGAATAGAAAATTCGTAGCCAAATTCACATCGTTCAAAATGATAGAATGAATTGTTATCGTTTCTACAATGTTCAACGCTACATCCTTTGTTATACAAACGCTACATTGTAGAATGAGCGGCCGCCTCAGGCGCGTCAACATGGCTACCAACTTATCGTTTTCTACAATTGCTGACACCGAGGCGTTACCGATTGGAGAACGGAATTCGATACGAAACGGTTGTAACTTGGCTAGGGTGGCTGTGTTGATTATCTTTAGAAAGCCAACGACCGCGAGAAAATTGACTATTAGGACTGTAGATTTTTTTTTGAAGTTCTATCTCTAGTACCTATAAAATCTCCCACAGACAGGCGCCAGGCGCGATAATGTGATAATGCGATAACCGTATCCTTAGAACAGTTTTTTTATGGAAACCCGTGATTAAGACCGTCTGAGAGCTGCATCTATGCACTCAGCTCAACGACCTTACAGCCACTAGATGCCTCATGCTTGAACTAGCGCACCAAAACAGTTCTGTCAACTAGCCGAAGTACGGGGAGTGGGGTACTGCGTTCTGATTGGTCGATACACCAGATCTATAATCATATGTGTTGACAGACATGCGTCGTCTGTTATTAGACGTCTAGTGGCTATAAGGTCGTTGACTCAGCTAAAACCTACGACCGTACCAATATGATATTTTTATGTAATTATTTTTTTTTATAATGTATGTATTCGTCGGTATCAGTTTCTCAGTTTTTTCCATCAACGTCTTCATTTTAGTCAGAAGATTCTCTGCAAGACATGCATATCTAGCAGACTCCGGCAGTCTGCACCAGGTCATCGATCCAACTTGTTGGAAGCCTTCCAACGCTACGATCACTTGATACTCAATACCCACACACACCAGAACCTTTTTAAAGATATTAGAGCTAGAACTAAATTAGACTGATACACACGTTTAAAGGTCATAGCTCATTAGAGCCACCCGATACCCGACCAGCACCACCTCGCCTCGAGCGGTTAGTATTCTTTGTATAGAGTACTATGGATATACGCTCACTAAATCCACTCCGAAGCGACTCACCCGCGGGCTGACCACGCGTGGAGGGCGAGTGGACCACTCGGTAGTCACCCATTGCTCGCACGCTTGCCTTGCGTTGCCTACACGCTGGTCCCGAATGCATTGTGTGCTGTCTGCGACTGGTTCACGCGAGAAGACTGCATTGATGAAATCTTAATAAATTACTAATCTATTTACGGATAACGCAATGTCCACTCCTTGAATGCATGACGTTTACTAGTTAACAACACGGTGTCAACCCGTGGACCACCTATCGACAACGAGTGGACACCGAGTGATGAGGGTACCGGTCGGGTGTCGGGTGGGTCTAATGAGCTATGACCTTAACACGCCTGATTTGTACGTAGAACGACGTCACGTGGCGTGGATCAAGTGTAGCTCTACAAGTCTAGTTTCCATATAAAATGTATGGAGACTGACGCCTAAATCGGCGTGTGAGGCACACGCGTGTGGGCAGTGTAGTTCGACCTCAAAACATTTATAATTGTAGTCTTGTTTATCGTGTGTAGCCGTTAGTCCCGGGTATAATTTCTGAATCTTTGTCGGTCATTATGAATCAGCCCCCCTAGCCAAGTTACAATCGTTTCGTTTACGCCGAACGCCTCGAGTAGACCACGCCTCCGATTCCTTTGTTCTGACCACGTGACTGAGCGTTGAGATGACGTCAGAACAAAGGAATCGGAGGCGTGGCCTACTCGAGGCGTTCGGCGCGAACGATACGATTGTAACTTGGCTAGGGGGGCAGAACCCATAAAACTTGACGAACAAACCTATCCAGCCCCCTTACATCTTCACCCACCGTCACTTACCGTTAATTATATCCGCAAGACTCGTCTGGATAAACAAACGTTCGAAATAACTCAGTGCATTCACCTCGTCGTTAGTTAAATGAAACGCTATCTGCTGTATTATGTGTATATGCTTAAGCTGTGTGTGTTAAGTGGAAAAGTCAAAAGGTGTTCTATGTTGGGTACTTTAATCAAACTTTATATATTTGACTGGTCTGTTGGTCTAGTGGTTAGTGGTCCTGACCTTGACTGCTATGCCGAAGGTCGTGACTTCGATTTCTACTCAGGACAAGTGTTTGTGCGATGAGCACGATCATTTGTTCTGTGTCTAGATGTTATTTATTTAAAATATGTATGTATTTGAAAATATTTATCGTTCCTTAGCTAACAACACCGCACAAGTCATTTTTACCAACTTTACAGGAAACGAAAAAAACTGTTCGGTGTTGATAGGCCAGCCGACTTGCGCGCTATCACTACTTTTCGAATTATGGCTTCTGATTGGCTGAAATCTATATCATGTGACCAATGGTTAGACGCACAAAGGCATTCAAATGTGAAAACCGCCAATTTTCGACTTGAGCGGTGTTGTAAGCTAAGGGACGTTATGTATGTTTATCAGTTGTCTAGTACTCATAACACAAGCTCTGCTTAGCTTTTAACTAGACGGCGTTGTGTGATAGTTGTGGAATATTATTATTATGTTATGAGTTATTATCTCAGAACCCTGGGGTCCTGGGGACCTTTATTATTATTATTATTAAACATTAATTTATTAAAATACTAGCTTCTGCCAGCGACTTCACCCGCGTGAAAGTAGGTTTCTGCATACAAACTTTGAACCCTGGTTTCATCCCTTTAGGGGGCGAATTTTAGAAAATTCTCTCTTAGTGCTCGCCTACGTCATAAAAGGAAACCTTGTCCAAAACTTCACGCTCCTAGACCTAGTAGTTTTGGGTGTGCGTTGATATGTCAGTTAGCTTCTCCTTTTATATAATGCTTTCCATCAGGTGAGTTAGCGGTCAAGCGCGAACCTAACAAGAATTAAAAAAAAAAATGGTCTTTACCTATGAAATTGCCGTTTTTTAAAACGGGTTGCTTTGAAGTGTTATATCTTTGGATCGACTTGGAGTTATAAGTTCAATTAAACTTTATATTAAAGGTTTTTTTTTTCGGGTGGGAAAATCATCTAATGACATCCCCCGCTCTAGGCCGAACCGAGAGAGAGATAGTGTCAGACTTTTACTGACTAAAAACCTGATCCTGTTCCTTCTTTGCCATTTTTCCAGGGTCCCGAGGATCACTTTCGCATCACCCATGGCCCCAGCAGGCCTCGACCCTGCTGGGCCCATACGGTTGCTGACATCTCCATGAGGCGCGCGTGGAACGCTACGCGCTGTCGACGACTTGGGCTCGGTCCGCGCGGTTACCGGATGATCGGACGGCGAGCCACCCAATGCTCGCCGTATTCTTTTTAAAACAACCCCTAAGCAAACCCTTTTTAAACAACGGCAATTTCATAGGTAACCTATTATATAGATTTATATAAGGCATATTAAATTCGCGCCAGTAAAATTGCGTACATATAAATAATAGCATAATCAGCCTTATAATGTTCCCACTGCTGGGATTCAGACCTACTCTCTAGGAGAGGGAATGGGCCGTGATCCACAACGCGAGCCCAGTGCGGATTGGTGGATGTCAAATGTCTTCCAATTTTTGGTTCTTGGACATGCCGGCTTCCTCACGATGTTTTCCTTCACCGTTTTGAGAGCAGTGGTGATGAAATAAATTACACAAAGTTATGCGCCTGGCTTGGTTTGAACCCGCGTCCAACAACTCGTAAGTCAGTGCAGTTACTAAATGGGCCACCTCTGCTCTTAAATTGCGTACAGCTTTACAAAATTTTCGGAGTTTCTGAACTGGTCTAAAAAAGTGGTGGTTAGCTGTTTATTACGAAATTATTCGAAAGAGTCGAGAAGGAACAGTTTTTACTGCCTAAAACCCACCTGGGTTTTAGGCAGTAAAAACTTGACATTCTTCTTCGCTACACCAAGAGAAGAAGTTCAGCGTTTCAGGTCCGGGGTAATTCTTTCAAACAAACCCACAATCAGCATAAAGATGGAGCGTGTGGAACACAACGCGCCCACGACCCAGGCTTAGGGCGGATTTCTGAATTGAGTATTTTGAGTTAAGAACGTCTCAAACCATACTTAACAGCCAAATTTTGACAGGTTTTCAGGGCAAAGTAGAGTTTGAGTAATTCTCAACTTCGAATGCTTAAATCAGAAACCGAGGGTTAGTCCTTATCGAATGGTAAGCTACACATTGCTCACCATCCGTAAGGCTTGAGTATGTCTTCTCCTTCACTCGCATTACTGCTACGTAGAAGAAAGTGGCTGCTTTTCATGCCCTCTCACTCCATACCATGGCCAGAAGCAAGGCCAGAAGCGAAAGGATCGTGTACTAACTAACGTGTTACGCACTTTGCATCACATGTTTATAGAAGCTACACACATCTTTAAGCTCCCTCGCCTACATAAACAGTTACCATAGGAATACACATTATTTTTAATGGCCGCTGGGATACATAGTAAAATCGATATTGACTATAAATGATGTTATGTGTTCATTAAAACAAAGCTCGCATAACTCTTTACGACGCTATATACTTTGGATACGTTTCATTACGCCAATTTTATATTTTACTACGTTTTGTTTAAGGAAATATTGCTTTTTTATGGCGTACCCCTTTTTTCTTGGGGCCAGGGAACGGTACACACCTGTATATTGTTTATGACTCTACAGGTGCAGAAATGGGTATACCTCAACCATTTCTGCACCCTGAGAGCCATAAACTTAGTCGTAACAATTTTCTTTTAAAAATTTTAAAGGCATGTCAAAGGCGTTTGATCAATCAAGATAGAACTCTTTTTAGACGACCACACTTTCGCACCCAGAATGCCAATACTTAAAACATTCGAATTCAAACCGCAATGATCATTACAAGGAAATTCAATGTCAAAAACTTTTCAAAATGTTAAGATATATTAATGGTGTTTTTGACAGATCGTCAATGATGGACGTTCAGTTATTAGGGAATCCAATATCCTAAAATTAGAAGGAGCAAGCAAGACCTCGCATAGATAATTGTATAATCAACCTTATAATATTCCCACTGCTGGGACTCAGGCCTCCTTTTTAGAAGAGGGAATGGGTCTTCGAACACGCGGGCCCGGTGCCGATTGGTCTTTTTTTTAAGTGGGAAATCATCCAATGAGTTCTCTCGGTCTAGGATGGAGCGCGAAGGTGTGTCAGACTTTTACTGATTACCCACCTATGTTCCTTCTTTGCCTTACTTTCCAGGACCCCGGGTTTCCCTTTCGGAAGCCAACGTATGGCCCCAGTAGGCTTTGGCCCTGCTGGGCCCCTACTGTTGTGCTGACATCTTTTTGAGGCGCGCGTGGAACACTATGCGCTGTCAATGACTCGAGCTCGGTGTGGACAATAACCGAACTGCCGGATGCAATCTAACCATTGCTCGTCTACCAAAAATTTGAAGACATGTGGATTGGTGTGGATGTCACATGTCTTCAAATTTCAGGTTCAAGGACATCCCGGTTTCCTCACGATGTTTTCCTTAACCGTTTAGAGAGCAGTGGTGCTTCGCATACATTTGCGTGTACTCGTACGCCCAAAGAAAAACAAAACAATACCAAAATCCTATACATTACACAAGTGCTTCGAACAGAAATATCGCAGATGTCAAATGATTTATATTCTAAGAGATTGTGCCCAATATTTTTTACGGCTTCATTGACGTTTTGCAATATTATGTCCATTCGAATGAGTGCGACTGAATTATTCATTTTCCCTTGTCTTTTTCAAGTAAGTTTTGTTCATTTGAGTTTTTATGAGGCCGTTTGACAAATGTCTGCGTCCAATCGAGGGTAAAGTAGCTTTAAATCGTTTTGTATAATGAGGTGGAAAGTGTTTCAGACGTATTTATTGGTATTGGAGTCAGTTAATGAAAATTGTGCCTAATGTTCTATTCTTCATGATGGTGACTATTGAGATCGCGGCGAATAAAAACCAAATCGAATAAATTATTTAAAATATTCAGCAATGTAGCCATGACTTCCAAGATAGGTTAAAACCGGTATTACAGAAGTTAGTGTCTTCTCCCATGAGTGTCAGGTAAAGTATAAAAAGTATGTTTTATTAAAATAAAACGAAAACCTTATGAGTGTATGTGTCACCAACACATACACTCATAAGGTTTTCGTTTGAATTGAGATTTTGTGACGTAACTACAAATTTACAGTTTTCAGATTTTTTCTTTACATAAGCTATGAGACCTTGCTTTATGCCCAATTTCAGGTTTCTAGGTAAATATAGGTTTTTGGCGACATAAACGGCCGTATCTTTTTTTCCCGTTGACTTAGAAGTTTGATTTTTGCGCAGCTTTAAGAGATCAAAGACTTGGGTGAATAGTTTTAATTTCAACTCGATTCCTCTACGCGTTCCCGAGATAAGGGGTCTTGACAGGCAGACAGGCAGACCAACAAACGGACAACAAAGTGATCTTATAGTTTTCCTTTTGAGGTACGGAACCCTAAAAAATGGCTACAAAAGGGTAAAGAAAACAAAAGAGCTTATCGTGCATTATAGAATAGAATAGAATAAACTTTATTGTACACCAAAATAGTAACAAAATAGCATTATGTCATTACTTAAGCGTACTCTTTCAATTTTCACGTTTCCATTTCACTTCTCTTCCAACTTTCTCACGAAAAACTTCACTCGAATAAACTGCCAACAAGATACTCTACCCTCACACAGTATAACACGAAAGTTGTCCCAACAAAATGTTTAAACGGCAACTAAGAAAATAAAAGGGTGAAGTGTTAAACGTGCAAGGAGTGTATTCTGTGGAACACAAACACAGGTGATCAAATGTATGTACAAACATACATACTCGTATAAACAACGGTGTGCGTTTAAATTGAAGATTCTTGTCGCGTTGGACAAGGATTTCGAGAACAGGATAAGAATTTAGGGATCAAAATGTGTACACTTTACTTCAGGCAGATCGTCCTCATCCCAAACCAACATCTAACACAATGTTCAATATTTTATCTTAGCGTTTGCAAGTTATTATTCATCTTGGCGATGCTAAAAAACCGCACTGAGGGTTCTGTACAAACTTACCAATGAAAACAGTTCTATTCCCGAATTGAGTTACGAAGATTTTTCCGAATCGCAAAAAAGTTTTTTTTTTTTGAGACGTGACTACCAATTTACAGTTTTCAGATTTTCTATACTTGTGCTATGAGACCTTGTATCATGCCAAATTTTAGGATTCTAGGTCAACGGAAAGTACCCTATGAATTTTGATTCCTTTGAGAGTGTCGAAATAGACGTTTTTGGCGACATAAACGGCCTTATCTTTTTTTCTGTTATCTCAGAAGTTTGATTTTTTTCACAGCTTCAAGGGACCGCAAACTTGAGTATTATGGTTTTAATTGACCCAGTAGGCTTCGACCTTGCTGGGGCCTTTCGGTTGCTGATATCTCCTTGAGGCTCGCGTGGAACACTACACGCCGTCGACGGCTTGGGCTCGGCTCGCCGTCCGCAAGCCCGCGCCTACGGTGAATCCTCTTGATCTTCTAAACATTAAATATGTTTTTCTCAAAATCACTTCATGAGTTCTCTGTTCTTTGCCCTTCAACTGTGAATTTTTAACAACTAGTAAAATTTCTTATCCAGCACACTTAATTCTTAAACAACATGTAAGGCGATGTTTACAACGTTACAGAGATGCAAATAAAGTCTGGTGGCTTAAAATTGACGACGCAACATTCGCAGTGTGCTGTGGCCATTACTCTTGACTGTAAATGTTGTCTGAGAGAGGCTGTAAATCTTAATGGAGCTACGTATGGAATTAAGAGAAAAATCTGAAGTTACGTAGGTAGGCATCGCAATAGTATTTTAAAGATGAAATTTTGTACTCGTGTAATTTATGTTACCGCAAGAATGAGGGAACGTACATCCTCGTCCCAGCCGCCGCGACAGGAGACGCTCCGAGCGTACCGTAGGCGCGGGCTTGCGGACGACGAGCACCGGGTAGCTCGCTGTCTGCTTGTCTTATAAGGACCGAGCCCAAGTCGTCGATGGCACGTAGTGTTCCACGCGTGCCTCAAAACGATGTCAGTAGAACCGTTGAGGCCCAGCAGGGCCAGCAGGGCCGACGCCTTTTATGGCCATGGGTCGTCTTCTGAAAAACTTATCCGTGGTCTTAGAATGCAAAAGCAACTCAAGGAACACAGGTGTGGTTTTAGTCAGTAAAAATCGGACACGCTCTTCCACTCCGTCCTAGAGCGAGAGAACTTATGATTTCCCATCTTAAATAAATCTGTGTTCCTTCGCCTCCTTTGCGTTTCAGGTCCGCGATGTAAACCAAAACACCTACCATAAATAATATTTATTATCTGCCTAATAATGTTCCCTTTCTCGTACTCGGGACTCCCCTCTAGGAGAGGGAATGGGCCGTAATCCACCGTGCGGGCCCAGTGCGGATTTGTGGATGTCGAAACACGTTGATGTCAGAAAGTCTCACATTATGTACCGTAATTTTAAAACACAGCTTAGCTTCAGTAGGCACTTACAGTTTTTGATGCAGACATTTTTAAAATGAGTTACTAATTAGTTTTCCTGTACCCTTTCAAAGCATGCGATAGGTGCAAAAACTTTTAACTAACAATTTTTACTTGCAGGCAACAATTTCCACCTAAACGAAACAAAATTACTTTTAGTATTTTAATATAATTTTTCTACTTCCTGATTAACATACTTTACGTAACATAACGCCAACATTTTTCGGAAGGGTAGGCAGATGTGTATAGTGGAATGCACTTTGGTAGTAGAAAATCTACTTTAAGCTGGCCTAGAGTTACAGTTAGTTTCAATTGAATAAGAGGTCAGCTTATACTTGTATTATCACAATGCTTATAGTTAATGACTGATTCCGGTTAGGCTACACGTGTGAGGGAATTTATGCCCAAACCGCCGGGACCCCAACCCCGATTTCCGACGAGAGACGGGCAGAGACGAAGAGCAATCGGTAGCGCGCCGTCCGGTCGTCTAGTAACCGTCCGGGCTGAAGCCGAGTGGTCGACGGTGCATAGTGTTTCACGCGCGCCTCAAAGAGATGTCAGCAAAAGCGTAAGGGCCCAGTATGACCGAAGCCTACTGGGGCCATGGGTTGACACGACCTCGCGCTCCATCCCAGTGCGCGAGAAGTCATTGGGTGATTTCCCACATTAAAAAAAAACAAATCTTTCGGATTTATATTATTTTCAGTAGGATAGAAGACAGATTGCATGTTCATGGAGCCGTCGTAGACAAACAATTTATCAAAATCCATCGGTTATGACTGTCGTGACGTGCCATTTCCTTGAGGAAATAGGAACCAGTTGATTGTCTCCTATACCTTCCGCATGACGACATGGTGACATTGGTATTTACATTTCTCATTCATTTATCGTTATTTTTTTGTTGTTCGTCGCCAGCTTTGTTTTTTAGAGTTCCGTAACCAAAGGGTATAACGGGACTTTATTACTAAGACTCTACCGTCCGTCCGTCTGTCTCTCCATCTGTCACCAGCCTGTATCTCATGAACCGTGATAGTTAGACAGTTGAAATTTCCACAGATGATGTATTACTGTTGCCGCTATAACAACAAATAACAAAAAATATACTAAAAAAAATATTTAAGGGGACTCCCATACAACAAACGTGATTTTTTTTTTGCTCGTTTTTTGTTACGGAGGGTACGGAACCCTTCGTGTGCGAGTCGGACTCGTACTTGGCCGGTTTTTTTTTTTAATTTACTTCATAACCATGAATACAAAGTCCTTCAGTTCGAATAATAGAGATTACATACATTACATACACACACACACACACACATTACACATAACACACATTTAACACACATTTTTACATTTTAAGTACTATACTATGTAATCCTTGCTGGCCGATCAACGTCTCACCGTCGACGACGGCTGGCGCTGAAAATCAGCGCTTTGGCTCTGTCTTAGCATTTTGCAGAGCGCTTGCCGTTTTGCGCGGGTGTGACGCATATCCTACCACTTTTAATATAAGTCGTTATTGTCATTTGTTTTTATTTTTTAAGGTATACGCCATGTTTGACATAAATAAACTCTTTTTCTTTCTTTTACATTTTTCTAAACAGTTAATTTGTTTACCACTAGAATATGGATGTAGACATTGTAATGTTTTTGTGGTATTTGACAGCAAATGTATCAAGTCAAACTCGGCAAACTTCACTGAGTTAGTCAACACTACCACCAAATTCTCAGCTCCAGTTTACCGAAATCGTTCCCGTTTCAATGTTCCACATATTGTCCAATTGCGTAGACACTTGACATACAAAACTACATCAATTTTACATCACAATATCCACAAGGAATGAATTTGCGAATAGTTAAAACTACCACTGAATTTCACTCGAAGAAATCCTGACAAAAATCTCCGCCAGCATTAAGCTTCCACGTTGGCGCGCCCGTTCCTCCCCCAATGGCATCCTGAGTGTGTTTTCTGACAGGTGGGACTCCCCCCTTTTACAAAGGTGGATAAGTGTCCAGACACACTTATCCAATTAAACTAATGAACCATTGAACTGTTTGTACACCCATTCATTCATTCATTCATTCATTGGTTATTTATTATTATTATAATTTAATTTAACACTAACATTAGGCTAAATTGTACTACTACTAACACATATGGATGTTTATCTGAAATAAATATTTTGAATTTGAATTAAGTCATCGTGGTGTTGCAATCATTTTGATAAGTGTATGTAATTCAATGTTAAAACAAAGCATTATAGAGACATTTAATAATATTTTATTGTGATTTCTGATTTCAAAAAAGGGGTGGAATATTGCAGTGGCAAGGCTGACGCATATTTCAACGTATCGAATAACTAAGCGTAGCGTTGCGCCCAAGTTCTCAGCTACGATAGTCGTTCTATAATCGGGTATCCAGTATGTTCGCGAACTAGCTATGCTCCGCACATCTGCAACCCGCTCTGAGAAACACGCGTACTCCATAGTCTCCTTAAGAATATTTTTCATTCACTCCATTTAACCGAGCTTGGAGCGTGATACACGACACGTACGCACTAAACATGGTATTTAGTTTGCGTCCACGAACAGACTCAGCTCCCCTTTGTGTTAGCCCAAAAATAGCCACCGATTTGAGTGCTGAACGCGGAGCGCACACCGTCACATGCTCCAAGAGCGCGAACGTATCCACTATGTGGAGCAGAGCGCAAGAGGTTCACGAAAATAGTGGATACTTACCCGGTTTAAGACCTCTGAGCAGGGGCGCCGGCTTTTATAAAACCTCATGGGTGCTCATGCTCATTTGATGACTCGAAAAAGTGGCGAAGTGAAGAGAAATGCACACTGATCGACCGACAAATAAATAAATGTCCGGCTTACATACTGCGTACTTAATAACTAATTATGTTTGATAAAAATGTAAAATGAAACCAAAAATATAAATTTATAAAAAAAACTAGTTTTTATTATCAAGAAATATTATAATTTATACGTAACCTGCCACCTACAACTCGTAAGTCAGGGCCGTTACCACTCGGCCACCACTGCTCTGGTTCAAACCCAGCCTGGCGCATTACTTTGTATAATTTATTTCATCACCACTGCTCTCAAAACGGTGAAGGAAAACATCGTGAGCAAACCGGCATGTCCTAGAAAACTTAGAAGACATGTGACATTCACCAACCCGCACTGGGCCCGCGTGGTGGATTACGGCCCACTCCCTCTCCTAGAGAGGAGGCCTGAGTCCCAGTAGTGGGAACATTAAAAGGCTGATAATGCTAATGCTAAAAACCCCCGAGCACCCACGCAGTCGGCGCCCCTGCCTCTGAGCTATTGACACACGAGTAGCTCCGTAATTCTTCAGAAATTTAAACTTTATTAAATTGACGTGCGTAATTAGAGACACAATAGTAAGACAATGGCTTCCGGGCGCCGGCTACCGCCTGAGCGTTAATGAATTAAATGATCTTCTAGGATATTATTTATCTCCTGCACACATTACACCAAACACACCATTTTTTTAAGGTTTTCGACTTCGTAGCTTGACTGCTGGCGTTAACCATCAGAGGTTCTTCATGGCTCTTCACGTAACTGGTTGAAGGCGCATCTAGTGCTTAGTCAAGGTCGCGGTCAATGATGGGGCTGAAGATGATGAACAGGTATGACGAGGTAGGCACACTGGTGGTCACGATACCCTTTAAAGCCGTGAGTGCTGGCTGTATGGCTCGCTGCTCGAAAACTTCAGGAAGTGATGATGACGTAACGATATAAGTCAATGTCAATGTCAATTTTAAAGCGTTCGTGGTGCGATTCCCGAACACTTTTATGCCCCTCATGTTGGAGGAAGACTTTTGGCCGCAGGGCGTGGTGTTCTGTCGCTTCCGCGGACAAGAACAGCACAAAGTGAACCAGTGCAGTGTGTAGTGTTACTAACATAGTCATTGAAACTGTTTACGGCTGCAATGGAGGATGTCTTCAAGGTTCTGGACTGGAGTGGACTAGGCATTAATGTCAATGGCGAGTACATCACTCATCTTCGGTTTGCCGATGATATAGTAGTCTTGGCTGAGACTACGGAGGAGCTCAGTACAATGCTCGATGACCTTAGTAGAGCTTCCGAAAGAGTGGGTCTTAAAATGAATCGGCTGAAATGATGATGATGAAGCTTGCTGGTCTAAATACGATCAGTATGGACTATGTATTTAAAAAAAACAAGAAACTCAAATAAATCATTCATCATTTCATAACAAGACATTTTTAGATAACGCTTGAAAAAACTTATTTATCTAACTCACAAAAAGTTACAATAGAGTTAAGAACAACAATCAAGATTCTTTGGTAAAGTTTAGCTAAAAAAAAGTTCTGTTTACGAAAACAAGAACAGCGGGGGTGGGGGGTGGGGGGGTGCGGAGGGGAGGGGGGCGACGTGAAATAAAGCAATCAGTTATCCGTTAGGTTTGTTTTTTGATAAAAACGTTGACTTTGCAATCTTGCGACTGGAATTAAGCGTTGTGCGGCACAAAAGTTGGGGACGCTTTTTCTTTTTTTTTAACCGACTTCAAAAAAGGAGGTTGTTCGCAATTCGGTTGACTTCTTCGTATTTTTTCACCTCAGTAATGAGAAGTTTGTAGCTTAAAAATACTAGTCTGTAGATGGGAGTCAATCTAAAAAGAACCCGGGCAAGTGCGAGTTGGACTCGCGCACTGAGGGTTCCGTACAAAATCCTATGAAAACAGTTAAATTCCCGAATTCAATTATGAAGTTTTTTCGAATTATTATTCTTCTTTTTGTGTCTTAACTAAAAATTTACAGGTAGATTTTTCCCTATATTTGTGTTATGAGCTGTTGTATTACCTTGCTGCATGCCAAATTTCAGGATTCTAGGTCAACGGGAAGTAACCTATGAATTTTGATTCCCTTGAGAGTATCGAAATATTCACGTTTTTTTGCGACATAAACGGTCGTATCTTTTTCGTTAACTTGGAACTTTGATTTTTTTCACAGCTTCAAGAGACCGCAGACCTGAGTATCATAATCATCATCATCATCATCATTTCAGCCGAAAGACGTCCACTGCTGGACATAGGCCTCCCCCAAGCGTCGCCACAACGAACGGTCCTGTGCATCTCGCATCCATCGGACTCCCGCAACCGTTACCAAGTCATCGGTCCACCTTGTAGGAGGCCTTCCAACGCTACGTCTTCCGGTAAGTGGTCGCCATTCCAGAACCTTTCGGCCCCAACGGCCATCTATTCTGCGAGCAATGTGCCCTGCCCATTGCCACTTTAGTTTGGCGATTCTTCGTGCTATGTCGGTAACCTTGGTTCTCCTGCGGATATCCTCATTCCTGATTCGATCACGCAAGGAAACTCCGAGCATAGCCCTCTCCATTGCCCTTTGGGTGACTTTAAGTCTTCTGATGAGGCCCATTGTAAGCGACCACGTTTCGGAGCCATATGTCATCACTGGCAACACGCACTGGTCATAGACTTTCGTCTTGAGACACTGTGGTATATTGGACGATAAGATACCGCGCAGCTTCCCGAACGCTGCCCAGCCGAGTCGGATTCGACGATTGATCTCTTTCTCGAAATTAGACCTTCCCAACTGGACCGTCTGTCCCAGGTAAACGTAGTCGTCTACAACTTCGAGTGTAGAGTCCCCGATCTTGATAGGAGTGGGTGCTACATGGCTGTTTACCATGACTTTGGTTTTGTTCATGTTCATTTTAAGTCCCACTCTTTCGGAAGCTCTACTGAGATCACCAAGCATTGTACTGAGCTCCTCCGTAGTCTCAGCCATGACTACTATGTCGTCGGCAAACCGAAGGTGAGCGATGTACTCGCCATTGACATTAATGCCTAGCCCTCTCCATTCCAAAACCTTGAAGACATCCTCCATTGCTGCTGTGAACAGTTACGGAGAAATAACGTCTCCCTGCCTCACGCCCCGCTGCAAGAGGATAGGTTTCGAGGTCTAGTCTTGTAGTCGGACTGACATAGTGGCGTTTTTGTACAAACACTTCAGCACTTCGATATACCGATAGTCAATTTGGCACCGTTGGAGAGACTGCAGTACAGCCCAAGTTTCAATCGAATCAAAGGCTTTCTCGTAGTCCACAAACGCTAAGCAGAGAAATTTTTGACCTGAGTATATATGGTTTTAATTTCAATTCGATACCTCCACGCGTTCACGAGATAAAGGGGATAAAGATACTTTAAGGGTTCCGTTTTTTTCGTGTTCTTTTGAGGCACGGAACCTTAAAAATACCAAGATTCTTCCCTGCCTCAGAAAGCACGAAGCAGATAAGCCGATAGTCTCGGCAGTCATGCTACCCAGAACAGTATCAGTTATTTGATGATATTCCACCTCAACCAAAGGAATTTGCATTCAGAAAGTATCACTTGATAAAATGGAACTGATGAAGAACAACATAAATCAGATGGCCAACGGAAATATACACAAACAAAGATATTCCAATTAAAATAATAAAGCGATTATAATGTAACAAGTATCTCTCGTTACCATAATAGTAATATAATAATATAATATTCCACAACTATCACACAACGCCGTCTAGTCCCAAGCTAAGCAGAGCTTGTGTTATGGGTACTAGACAACTGATAAACATACTTATATAATTCTAAATACATACATATATTGATAAATTACACCCAGACACGGAACATAATAATATGATCGTGCTCATCACACAAACATTTATCCTGGGTGGGAATCGAACCCACGACCTCCGGCATAGCAGTCAGGGCCACTGACCACTAGACCAACAGGCCTGTCAAAATAATAACTGATCTGATGATGAAGCCCAAAGGTAGGCACTAGAACTCCTTAATGAAACATATATTCTGACCGTGTTGGATTTATTAGAATTGTTACATATACACTTTGGCTTAAAGGTAGCATCAAACTGATCTGATGATGAAGATGCGAGGTACTCGCCGAAACTCAGGAATGAGGCAGCCCGGAGTTTGAACGTTGTTGGTGTGACACCCTCATGCCTCCGAAAGCATGTTAAACAGTTGGTCCTGTGGCTGGTCTCGCCCCAGTCGTGGATTACTATCCCATAGGATTATGAGTGTAAAGGAACAGAAAGTGCATCTGTGTTTGCGCACGCACATAAACACTAAAATATGTACTTGGCTAATCTCCGTGATTAGCCAGATTGGCCTCGATCGAAATTCGCTCGAGAGGATTACTATTAGGGACCAATCAATCAATCTATGAGTACCTACCTACTACTACTTTCCAAACTATGTTGGCCTCGGTTTCGTGTTAGGGACTATTTAGTATCAAAAGGCTAGAATAAACGTTGACCATCGATCTAGTATATAAAAATCTCACTATATAAAAAAATGGTGGTATGATACCCTTATTATAATAAATATGTTGACAGCTTAGAGAAGGTTCAACGCAAATTCTTGAGATCAGCCCCCCTAGCCAAGTTACAACCGTCTCGTTTCGATGATCGCCTCGAGTAGGCCACGCCTCCGATTCCTTTGTTCTAACGTCATCTCAACGCTCAGTCACGTGATCAGAACAAAGGAATAGGAGGCGTGGCCAACTCAAGGCAATCAACGAAAATAGAATCGAAACGAAACGGTTGTAACTTGGCTAGGGGGGCTGTACAGTACCGTTGTTACCGAAACTTCCTGCCGTAAAATGATTTGCTCAAAAAATATAATATAATGAGTCTAGAAAATTATACCTTGAAACGATATTCCTCTATGATGTATGTAATCACAGGTACGACTTATCGGACATTACCGATAGAGTGCATTGTTTCTAGAAGTGTTATGAGGCGAGAGAGTTTTTTTTAGGTTGGAAATCATCTAATGACATCTCCTGCCCCTTCGTGTCAGACTTTTATTGACTAAAACCCACTCCTGTTCCTTCGTTGCCTTTCATACCAGGGCCGAGTCTTCTTTTCAGAAGCAGACCCTTGGCCCCAATAGGCTTCGACCCTGCTGGGCCCCTACGGTTTGCTAACATCTCCTTGAGGCGCGCGTGGAACAGTACGCGCCGTTGACGACTTAAACTCGGTCTGGACGGTTACCGGGTTATGGGTAGCCCGCCGTCCGCAAGCCCTACTTTTAGTATATAGAAATAAAGAAACGGAGTTGAAACATATGAAGTCTTTCTAGTGAGACACAATTTACACGTATACCAAGTCCCGCGGCATGTGTTTACGTTGAGTTGATTGCGCTTTGTACTCTGATTACAACTCTAACAAGCTAATCAGCGCTACTATATACTATCGGAAATTGTGACGAGACTTGCGATGTTTGTTATTTGGTTACAAGCGGGAAAATAGCTTAATCTAAAGAGGTATAATGTTTTTCTAGCAAATGAAACAAACATATTTAGCATAATCAGCCTTTCAATGTTCCCACTGCTGGGGTTCAGGCCTCCTTTCTAGGAGAGAGAATGGGCCGTAATCCACCACGCGGGCCCAGTGCGGGTTGGTGAATGTGACATGTCTTCGAATTTTTGGTTCTAGGATATGCCGGTTTTCTCACGATGTTTTCCTTCACCGTTTTGAGAGCAGTGGTGATGAAATAAATTACACAAAGTAATGCGCCTGGTTGGGTCTGAACCCGCGATCTACAACTCGTAAGTCGGAGCCGTTACCACTCGGCCACCACTGCTCTAAAACATACATAAACATATTTATTTGGCGGCAATCTCCAGGTACACACAATAGATATACGTACAGTTAGGGCATAAAAGTGCAGTTGCACTCAGCCGATGCTAAAGTGTCTAAAATTTATTTGTAGAAGAGGGTCAATGGTTTATGACTGATTTAATTTGTATCATAGAACCTAAAGTACTGATTAAACCAGTTGTAGACCATTGAATGTATACTACAAAGAAATTTTAGACACTTTAGCATCGGTAGAGTAGAGTAGAGACTTTTGACCTCTGACTGTACATACTTATAAATAGATTTAAAGTGTCTGCTTATTATATCATCTCTTTCATCGAGGCTAAAGCTCAACAGGCTGCCAAAAAATTGGGGATCTTGGCCAAGGTGAGACAGACGCCGGAACAGCTGCTCAAACTTTATCAAGCGCAAGTTCGATCGTGTATGGAATACTGCTCTCATCTTTGGGATGGGTCTGCCAAATACCAGCTTGATGCTCTGGAGTCGATTGAGAAGCGAGCCAAGAGAATCATCGGTGATGATGCACTTGTCGAATCAAAACTCCAAAGCCTTGAACATCGACGCCGAGTTGCTGGCCCGTCGGTTTTCTATCGATTACACTTCGGGGAGTGTGCGTTGGAATTGCACAATTTAATTCCACCAAGTCCGTTCCATCATCGGACCACTAGACGTACGGCGTTGCGCCATCGGTACATGGTGGACATCCCACCCATACGTACAAAGCGTTTTGGGAACACATTCATAATGCGTACAGCTAAGGAGTGGAATTCCCTGCCGGAGTCTGTGTTCCCTGATAGCTACAACCTAGGGGTCTTTAAGTCAAGAGTGAATAGGTTATTTCTAGGCAAGCGTGCTCCATCGTCGGCCACATCATCGCTTACCATCAGGTGAGATGGTGGTCAAACGCGAGCCTATCAATAATAAAAAAATAAAAAAAAAATAACAAAACCAGCTGACCCAGCAAACGTTGTTCTTTCATTATAAGTTACCAAAGAAAAGAAAAAAAAAACTGGGCAACTGCGAGTCGGACTCGCACACTGAGGGTTCCGTACAAACTTACTTATGTAAATAGTTCAATTTCCGTATGGAGTCTCGAAGAATTTTCCGAATCACGAAAAAAGTTTGTTTTTGTGACGTAACAAAAAGTTTACTATTTTTAGATTTATTCCTATATTTGTGTTATAAGATCTTACTTTTGTTAGCTAACGTGTTAACTTTAGAGAAAGATTGCATAAGAAACTTATTTAGTGTACCTAGATATAGTGTAGCGGGAAGGTTTTAAATAAAACGACCAAGACGGGTAACACACCCTCTATACTTTTGCCTTGACAGCACACAATCATTACAAATATCATAAATCAATACTATTTAAAATAATAATAATTATATAGTAGCACTTACTCTGAGATGTTGCTTACACCGAAAACCGGAATGGAATGTGTCAGGACAGCGCAGCGCGTTATTGACAGATTTGACAGAGGTTATAAACCTCTGTCAACTGTCATACCACTGAGCTGTCAAATCGCATAACGTTCCAGTTGTCAGTGCAAAATAAATACATTTTAATGTTGCTAATACAGAAAACAATCATAATGTATGTAACTAATCATAAAAATCGCTAACACTTTATACCGAATTTCAGGATTCTGGGTTAACAGGAAGTACCCTATGAATTTTGATTCCTTTGAGAGTGTCGAAATATACGTTTTTTGCGACATAAACTGGCGTATCTTTTTTTTTCGCTAACTCAGAAGTTTGTTTTTTCACAGCTTTGTGGGACCGCAGACCTGAGTATATTTTTTTTAATTTCGACTCGATGCCTCCACGCGTTCCCGAGATAAAGGGTCTTGACAGACAGACCGACGGACAAAAAGTGGTTCTATAAGGGTTCCGATTTTTCCTTTTGATGTACGGAACCCTAAAAATGGGGGGCGTGGATATGAGGGTAAAAATAGCCTACGACCTATTCTCAGATTGGTCTGAGAATAGGTCGTAGACTATTTTTACTGTTTTATTATATTATATGATTTTTTTGGGTATATTTGGATATACACCAAAAAAAACATAAAAATCGGTCAACCCGTTTCGGAGGAGTTCGAAAACCAACAATGTGACACGAGATTTTCATATAATACTCGTAGATAACATTTTTTACAAAGACTTTTTGTCTGTTGTTTCCGGCTAATCTCCGACACGGCAGGTTCAGTTTTGATGGTCCTTTCACTGATGGATAGCTGATGTTATAAGAAGTAATTAAAATCAGTATTTATTTTAGTAAATAATTAGGGTTCCACGAAAACGAAAATTTTCTTGCGATTGTGTGACCGAGCAGTACCCTGTTTTACGAGTTTGACACGGACAAAGGCACGGGCACTAGCTAGTACCTACTTAAATAAACATAGTTACCTATATACCCATTTGTACATTTTGATACAAATGGAGAAAGGACAACCTTTCTCCATTTGCGACCGAGGCGGAATTCGCCCGAGCCGCAGGCGAGGGTGTTATGGAGCGGAGTGCTGCAGTGACCAATTTTCACGTGTACCAGACGACGTTTTTCAATAAACTTACGAAGAAATAAATAAGCGGGGTTTGAAGCGCGATTCGTAGTGGTCGCTTAGTGCCCAGCCTGATACGATAAATACAATCAATTTCGCACTTTTCCGCACTTGTACGGAAAACAGTAAATTGCGTGCCTAAAAGAGCGGGTTTTCGAGTAAGTGTGTTGAAAATCTTTTGTCTATCATACATAACACTATCCCACTTATTATATTATTGTGTAACATGAAACCCTTACATGTTCATGCCTAATGGAAGCGAATCGCTAGAGGGTACGAATATTTTAGTATGCAGGAGATATTATGTTGAACTTGTTCGCGTAGTTATGGGTTTTATATCTTTGTGGATGTTAGAATGTCCTTGAGATAAAGTAAAAGTCGATACGTGATTGTGTTGCTGTATTTTTTCTCGGAAACTGTTATAGTCAAATGCGGAAACATAACTGCAAACGTTCGATGAAGAGTTCTCTCTCTCTCAGGGTTATTTTGGGCGTTGCCTTATGTATCTTTTGCGTTTTAAGTAGCGTTTTTTTTTAAGTTTATTTTTGCTCCAAGAAATTTTGTCTCTTAAGATACAGGTCTCCTAGTTTAAGAGACAGGGTTCATAATTTTTTGTATGCATAGACCTATCTTGTAGACTAAAATTATCTGTTCACAAAACTAAGCTTCTTGTATTTCTGCTACCTTGTTTTGAATTGTGCCTGTGTATGTGTGTATTGCTAATAAACTATTTTATTATTATTATTATATTAAATTGCTTTTAGTATTGAGATGCGGTATCCAATGTCCAGAGCATGGCGGTTTCGTTACGATGTTTTTCATCGCCGTTTTGATGATGAAGTAAATTACGTAATAGAAAGCGGATAGCTCCTTCTGAAAAAGAGGGCTGCATTCGTGTGGGAACGGACGTCCTCTCGCACCAGCCTCTGTCACAGGAGAACCACCAGGTCACAGGGTAGTCCTCAGTCACCGTAGGCGCGGATTTGCGGACGATAAACATTACACCAACAAGGCGAGTCATCAACGGTGCGTGGTTTTCCACGCGCGCCTCAAAGAGATGTTAACCAAACCGTAGAGGGCCCAGTAGGGCAAATGCCCGTTAAGGCAGACCAAGGTCCTAGAACTCAAAAGGAAACTGAAGGACACAGGAGGGTTTTACAACTATCTATTTATTTATTTGTTACTTACCACATGTATATATGTGTGTAAGTTAAATAACCTAACACTAACAACAATTTTTTTTTCCACCGTACACTCTCAATAAGGTTCAGTTGAAAACCAGCGTCAGACAACTACCACGACATTACCTGGCATTTTTGCTGAACTGGACCTATTTGGTGCAGGCGCGAAACACACATCTTAGTTATTTGTTTATTTTATTTCTTTATCTTAAGTGTTTACATTGTGTGTACGTGTGCCAAATAAAATATTTTTCTTTCTTTCTTTTAGTCAGTAAAAGTACTCAACTTGGCCACCACTGCTCTACCGAAGCACACAATATTATTATTATAATCACCCCATCAGAATTTCTCCCTCCTAGACGCGACCTATAGAAGCTAATTTGGAAATGTCTTAACCGATTACGGACCCAGGTTGACCGCTGTAATAGCAATCTAACCAAATGGGGCTTCCTCGACCCATCTTTAACACAGTGCCAGTGTGGAGCCACTGCTCAGGACATGCGTCACCTGCTATGCTTTTTTTTTTTTTTTTTCGGTGGGAAAATCATCTTATGACATCCCCCGCTCTTGGGCGAGGCGGGAGATAGTGTCAGACTTTTACTGACTAAAAACCCACTCCTGTTCCTTCGTTGCCTTCGTCCCAGGGCCCCGGGTTTCGTTTTCACACTACCCATGGATCACCTGCTATGCTGTCACTCTTGCACAACCACCTGCAGTTTTCAGGATCTATATGAGGCTAATAACAGAGCTTTACAGGTAGACAAACACTGGTCAGAAAAATAATAATTTGAGAACATCAACAGGAAAAGAAGAAGAAGAAATTATTAAGTATATTTTCTATATTTTGTGTTTCATGTCGAGTATTACTATTAATATATTTTCTAACAAAGGTATTCTCATCATCATCATGCAGCAGGGAGCAGTGGTGGCCGAGTGGTAACGGCCCCGACTTATGAGTTGTAGGTCGCGGGTTCAAACCCAGCCAGGCGCATTACTTTGTGTAATTTATTTCATCACCACTGCTCTCAAAACGGTGAAGGAAAACATCGTGAGGAAACCGGCATGTCCTAGAACCAAAAATTCGAAGACATGTGACATCCACCAACCCGCACTGGGCCCGCGTGGTGGATTACGGCCCATTCCCTCTCCTAGAGAGGAGGCCTGAGTCCCAACAGTGGGAACATTATAAGGCCGACTATGCTATGCTATGCTATATTTTGTGTTTCATGTCGAGTATTACTATTAATATATTTTCTAACAAAGGTATTCTCATCATCATCATCATCATTTCAGCCGAAAAACGTCCACTGTTCCCAAGTGTCGCCACAATGAACGGTCCTGTGCGTCTCGCATCCATCGGATTCCCGCAACTTTTACCAGGTAATCGGTCCACCTTATAAGAGGCCTTCCAACGCTGCGTCTTCCAGTACGCGGTCACATCTTTCGGCCCCAATGGCCATCTGTTCTGCGAGCAATTTGGTCTGCCCATTGCCACTTAAGTTTGGCGATTCTTCGTGCTATGTGGGTAACCTTGGTTCTCCTGCAGATATCTTCATTCCTGATTCGATCACATAAGAAAACTCCGAACATTTCCATTACCCTTTGGGTGTCTTTAAGCCTTCTGATGAGGGCCACGTTTGATTATAAGCGACCACGTTTCAGAGCCATATGTGATCACTGGGAAAGCTATTCTAAAATCCACAATTCGTGTGCCCCACTCCCTTCCTGTACTCGGGACGAAAAGAAATTTACATTTTAATTCTGTTTCACGGTGACTGTTAGAAGTTTGAGACGGCCCTGTAACAGATCTGTTTGCAGTGATACTAACTTTTTGTTTTGTATAATTAACTAGCGATGGTAGTGGGATACTGGCTTTATAGTTGAGAAAAAAAACGTAGGATAGATAAAAATCTACAATTTTTTTAGTATTTTTAAAAGAAATTTACGAAATTTTCACGTTGAGTTAACTGGGTTTAAGGCTGATTTTTCAATAGGCTTTCAATTTTCGAAGCCTTTTTTCAACTATCAGGTTAGCTTCCAGTCAAAGATTGGAATCGGACCTCCATCACCCAGAAACTGGGTAAAACTGGGAACTCCTTAGCAGGACTGGTCATCAGATCATCAGATCAGATTTCCTGACTGCCGACTACCTGTTAACACTGTAAAAGATCATCAAATCACAACCAGGACCAGGATCTCGCGCCGGGCCTTGGTACAGGCCATGGTCCGGAGCGAGAAGGAGTGGCAGGCGGTCGCCTCCTTCTGCGAAGCAGTAATGCTAGCAAAGGAGGCGGCCGATCGCGTGAGGCAACGGTCCTCACGCCCCAACCGCCGCCGGGATTCCGATCCCGATTTCCGGCCACCGTAGGCGAGGGCTTGCGGACGGCGAGCAATGGATGGCTCGCCGTCCGATCGTCCGGTAACCGTCCGGACCGAGCCCAAGTCGTCGACGGCGCGTATTGTTCCACGCGCGCCTCAGGGAGATGTCAGCAAATCGTAGGGGCCCAACAGGGTCGAAGCCTACTGGGGCCACGGGTAGTGTGAAAGTGAAACCCGGGGCCCTGGGACGAAGGCAAAGAAGGAACAGGAGTGGGTTTTTAGTCAGTAAAAGTCTGACACTATTTTCCGCTCCGCCCAAGAGAGCGGGATTTGCCATAAGATGATTTTCCCACCTAAAAAAAAAAAAAAACCAGGACCAGGAGCTTAGCATGCTTTTGCTCACGGAGGAATCTTGGTACCTGTCACCTGTCACCTGTCCAAGAGCCGTCCTCGGCTAGTGTTGCTTAACTTTATAGATCGACTCACGACGCCACGAAATCATCCAGTAAAAATATGCCAAACGACCATCATCATCACCATCATCATTTCAGTCGAAAGATGTCCACTGTTGGACATGAGCCTTCCCCCTGTGTCGCCATAACGACCGGAAGACGAAGCGTTGTTATATATGTTTCTGGTTAATGTTATGATAAAACAACGCTCCCACAAGGTGGACCGATGACCTGATGAGAGTCGCGGGAAGCCAATGGATGCGAGACGCACAAACAACCATAATAATTTATTTTTTTAAGTAAAACTTATCTAACAATAGAAAAATCGGCTCTTAGTAAAATAAAATGGTATCTTGTTATCAAGGTGACTATGTGAAGAGGAAGATTGGAAGCGCTTGCTACGAAAAGTGCTACGATAAAGCTAATGCTGCTACGAAATTTGCACGGCGTAACGTGCTACGAAATTTGCACAGCGTAGCTTGCTACGAAATACGCGTCTACGTGGTTCATTTTGGCAGGATTCAAATTTTTGATATCAACAAGTTCATTATTTATTTCATTATGATTTGTTTGCTTTAAAATCCTGCGCTCGATTGAAAAGACAGCAATACTTTTTTGTAGTAATAATAATATTGTTAAGAACCGGGTTTTTAGTTTAACGACAATAATTTCCTTTGTTTGAATATTATCTACTTTGTCTAAAGAACCTAAAAATATATAAAATTTACAAAAATAAAATCGATGTTTCTTCGCTATTTAACATTGACTTTCGAAAATAAAATAATTGTAAAAAAGTAGTTTTTATTTTTACTTCACCCTAGGGTAAGTAAATTTAAGGTGCCATTAAGTTTATCTCATTAGTATCTAGACAAAGGTTAAAATCAAAGATATTTATTAGCAACAAATGAAATGATGATGATGATGATGATGGTGATGACAGCGTTGTTTTATCATAACGTTAACCAGAAACATACATAAAATAACACCTTTTCCTTATAGAGGTAGGCAGAACCTTAGAACAACAACTAAACTGCGACCTCAACATGTCTGTTTCTGTTTATTGACGTTCATAAGTTTATTTGATGTATATTATTTACGAGTATTCTATTATTGGTGAGCCAAATCTGGATTTAAGAAATACTTATTACATGAAATATTTACTGGAGGTAATTTCCATCTATGTGAAAGTAAAACAAATGAATTACCTAGATGCTTTCGGCATGAATCACAAGCACATAATTATTAGTTACCTAGTACATAATTTTTAGTTAAGTACCTAGTACATTTTTACGAACTTGACGCGGACGAAGTCGCAGGCAGCAGTTTAAAACAATATTTATAATAAATGTGGTACAAGAGATGGTCACATATAACTTTTTAACATAAAGACACTTTTCGCTATAAGTTAGCATTTCCATATTAAAATATTATATACGGTGCTAAAAGTAAGCAAAACTGTACATTTTTTTAAGAATAATATAAATCTTTTGAACTCAAATCAAATAAACATTATTTTTAGGGTTCTGTAGCCAAATGTCAAAAAACGGAACCCTTATGGATTCGTCATGTCTGTCTGTCTGTCCGTCCGTATGTCACAGTCAATTTTTTCCGAAACTATAAGAACTGTTGAAACTTAGTAAGTAGATGTATTCTGTGAACCGCATTAAGATTTTCACACAAAAATAGAAAAAAAAACAATAAATTTTGGGGGTTCCCCATACTTAGAACTAAAACTCAAAAAAATTTTTTCATCAAACGCATACGTGTAGGGTATCTATGGATAGGTCTTCAAAAATGATATTGAGATTTATAATATCATTTTTTTTCTAAACTGAATAGTTTGCGCGGTTTGAAAGATTATTTTTGTAACACCTATAATAAGCATCTTACCATGTATATTATTTACACATGTTTATGCAATCTGAATCTGAAAATAAAAACTTTACACAAATCAACAATTAGAATTATTTGTTAACAATCTTCCTTTAAGACAGGATAACAACAAAAGACATGCTCGTAAAACATAGCATGTATTAATTAATAATTCTCACCAGTAAAATATACAATGACAAAACACGTCTGCATAAACTGGCGTATAATACAGGTACGACATGATAATATCATTTTAATAACACGAATTCCGTTCCAATAGTTCTGAGCAGCGCCAAGTGACGCCACATGTCATTTCCGATATGAAATTCCAAGATGACAAGTATGTAATTACGTCACATTCAAATTAGAACATTATGATTGAGTGGTGGCTCGCTTTGTTTGAATTTCTACAGTTTTAGATTCGGTAGAACTGTTTTTAAGTAATGAGATTTTTTTAATAGTTTAGAAGAGGTGATTGGACAGATGAACAGACTTCTTATTAACAGCATTATAATAAAATAAATAAATAAAAAGCCTTTATAATTTCCCATTACCCTTAACAAAACATTAAGTTTAAATCTAAGTACCTACTATTTTATTTATAATTTGTTATTGGTTGTTTTTCACTTATTATCTAAGTTAGTAATTAGTTCTTTGGGATATGGGCCCCTCCACGGGTGAAGGCCTCCTCCAGTTCCTTCCATTTGTCCCTGTCACTTGCACTATTTTACCAATCATTTCCTGCTGTATCAGTTATATCGTCAGCCCACCTTCTTTTTGGTCTGCCTACTCTTCTTTTTCCTTCTGGCCCTTTCCACACTGTAGTTTTTGCTGCCCACCTACCGTCTTTGTAGCGTGATACGTGGCCAGCCCATTGCCTTTTCAATTTTAGGGCTTCCTTGGTTTTTTGTCTAATGAATTCACTTCTAATTTTGTGTATTTTCCTTATGTTCAACTTACTATACTTTTCTACATAGCTCGTTGTGTTGTTTCGAGAAGTTTAATAGCATAATACGCCTCTAAACATCTACATTCCGCTCCACCGTTTTTGCCTCTGCCATCTGTGGACTGCGCTCCCTCTGAACGTCACTATGGCGACCAGCCGGTTTTCCCGGGTGAAGACACCTGAACACATTCGCAAGAAGTTGATAGAATCATCACACCATTGATTGGCTGGATTTGCTTTTACATAATAGCATTTATTATTATTGTACTTATTTCTTTTCTGTTCGTCTGATTATTAAGTTGCACGGTCTGCCATGTTATATTTCTGCACCACTCTAAGCCCGACTGGTAAAAATTGCCTAGGGCATTAAGTCTGCCTTTGTACAGTATTATTTACTAGTGCATAAAGTTTTAATAAATAAATACATTGCTTTCTAAATTACTAAGTCAGCCATAATTAACGAGCGTCTGATTGATACTATCTTAAACCACTAGTTATCATCTATGTAAGCCACTTTCTGGTTGATTATAAAAAAACCGGGTAAGTGCGAGTCGGACTCGCGCACTGAGGGTTCTGTACAAACTTACCTATGAAAACAGTTCAATTCCCGAATTGAGTTGCGAAGATTTTTCCGAAATACAAAAAAAGTTTTTTTTTTTGAGACGTAACTACAAATTTACAGTTTTCAGATTTTTTTCTAAATTTGCGCTATGAGACCTTGCTTTATGTCAAATTTAATGATTCTAGGTCAGCGGGAAGTACCCTATGAATTTTGATTTCCTTGAGAGTATCGAAATACACGTTTTTTGCGACATAAACGACCGTATATTTTTTATCGTTAACTCAGAAATTTGATTTTTCCACAGCTTCAAGAACCGCAGACCTGAGTATAAATGTTTTAATTTCAACTCGATACCTCCACGCATTTCCGAGATGAAAGGTCTTGACAGACAGACAGACGGACAACGAAGTGATTCTATAAGGGTTCCGTTTTTTTTCCTTTTGAGGTACAGAACCCTAAAAAACGAAACGAAAATAGCTGAAAGTTTTAGACGAAATGAAATTCGGTCAAATATTTTTCGAACTTATGACAGGTAACCCCTACCTATATTTCCTGACTAAAACCTAACCTTATTTCTTTTGTAGTTCCAGGGCAACGGTTACTCTATGAAAATTTTCGATATATCCTTGAGTTATGGACGCAAATTGAAAACTCTCAAATATCAATAGTTTGCATTTAAGTGACATCCTATAAACAGGCGAGAGTCGGACTCGCGCACGAAGGGTTCCGTACCATTATTTCTAGAACTTTTTTTTTACACAATTTATTTTGTTCTGTGAAAATTTCAACTGTCTAGCTACTAGTTTGTATTTTTACTTTATTTACATTGTTCTCACATGATAGCGACAAGAAACATGTAACAGAGATATTTGTAATTACAAAACATGATTGAAAAGAGTTTCTATGGAGTTTCTTGCACATTCTTCTCCATAGAGATCTACGCTTTGGAATGTGCAATCATTTTTTTTTTCTGACTGACTGACTTCATGACATTTCAAAAGTGCCTGTAAATGGTTTATTTGAAATAAAATGCTTTGAATCTTTGAATCTACGGTTCATGAGATACTGCCTAGTGACAGACAGATGGACCATAGAGTCTTAGTAATAGGGTCCCGTTTTTATTCTTTGGGTACGGAACCCTAAAAACGATTGCTCTTTATATTAAAAATGGATAATGAAGAATTTTCCTAAAACAAGCCTTTTAATTCATTAAACCTCAAGCGAACGCGCTTCGCTCTCTCATTGTCTTTCTATTGTGTCTCTAATTACGGTATTCGAAAGGTAATTTCTAAATAACTTTGTCTTAGACATTTCTATTAATAGAATCCTCGTATTAAAAATATTCCAGTTTAAAGTTGATGAGATTACGTATGATAGGTTTTACTAGGAAATTGCCGTTTTTTTAAAACGGGTTGCTTTAAAAAATGAAGACATCCGCAGGAGAATCAAGGTTGCCGACATAGCACGAAGAATCGCCAAACTAAAGTGGCAATGGGCAGGGCACATTGCTCGCAGAACGGATGGCCGTTGGGGCCGAAAGGTTCTGGAGTGGCGACCGCGTACCGGAAGACGCAGTGTTGGAAGGCCCCCTACAAGGTGGACCGATGACCTGGTGAAGGTTGCGGGAATCCGATGGATGGGAGACGCACAGGATCGTTCGTTGCGGTGACATTTGGGGGAGGCCTATGTCCAGCAGTGGACGTCTATCGGCTGAAATGATGATGATGATGATGATGATGATTGCTTTAAAATGTTAAAGTCGATACTACTAGTTTCTACCCCTAAGTTTTCTTAAACAAGGATTTCCAATTAATTCAAAACCCATCTATTTAGGTATTTTGATCCAATTACTTACTTGTGTTTTGTTGTAGGGACAGAAAACTGTAAAGTAACTATTTTGATACAGGGAACGGCCATTTTGATTGAATCGGTACTCTGCGGTCGCGGATTCTTGGGGTGTTGTTACATTCATAAGCGACACGAGTTTCTGTAGAAATAATAATAATATTTTAAATAGTATTATGTCGTAATATTTGTTTATAAAATAGGTTTTAAAAAACAGTTTAGCTCGTCAATTTAAACTAGATGAGGCCGGTGTTCCTAGTTAATTACCCTGAGAAGAAACACCAAAACAAACACAGGGGTCATAGTTTCTTTTAAAGTCCATACAGCAAACACGTAATGGTCAAATCATATGAAAATCATGCAGATTTGTTTGAACTTGTTGTATAAATATTTGTCAATCATGTTAAGTTTTGGTGTACAATACAGAATATCATGATTAACATTGGTACGGACAAAGTCAAAGTTACCCATACTCATTTGGTTTGATAGAAATATATATATATTTTGGCCAGAAGTGCGAGAAATAACCTACATAATTTAATTTTCTTGGAAATTACTTACGCGGCGTCCTACGTGAGCGATTCGACCGCGGTTGCGAAGCGATCGGATGTGGTTCACGCGAATTCAACGCCACGCGGCAGATCTATCCTACGTGCGCACGAGGCTTCTCTTCTGCTATTATATACGTCGCGCAGGATGCCAATCATCATTGGAGCTCTGTCCAGGTACTCGGTTTTGTGGGCGATGGCTGGGTATCGAGCAATAAACAAACTATTCCAGATCACACAACTGATTTATTATGATGCAAGCTTTATGTATTCACTTCGCACAACGAGCCGTGAGACAGTCCCCGAGACTAGAAGTTGTACAAATAAATCAAATAATGTAGGATTCATATTTATGTTCTGCCTGATCAGTCCCACTACAGGTCTAAGACGTCCCTTTCTTCAGGGTCAAGGTGTCCTTTAATTTTTCCCTTTCTCTGGTTTTAAAGACCTCAAATTCGACCCGCCAACTTTGCCCAGGTCTGCCGCAATGTTACCGAACATTTTCCGAGACCCATGTTATGGTTGACTTAACCCTAGCCCATTTACCTTTCCTCATGAGGCGGACGTATCCGGCCTAGTCCCATTTCAGCTTGGCTGCTTTATAGATAATTTATGTCAAGTTAATGATAAAATATCTTTTTTTCCACTTTTTTTTTAGGTGTTAAAATTGTCCAATGACAGCTCCTGCTCTTGGGCCGAGCAGGAGGGTGCGTCAGACTTTTACTGACTAAAAACCCACTCCTGTTCCTTCGTTGCCTTTTATACCAGGGCCGAGCTTTCCTTTCAGAAACAAACCCTTGGCCCCAGTAGACTTCGGCCCAGCTGGGCCCCTACGGTTTGCTGACATCTCCTTGAGGCGCGCGTGGAACAATACGCGCCGACGACGATTTGGGCTCAGTTATCTTTTAACCACTAACGATACGTACGTATAAAGCGTTTTGGGAACACATTCATTATGTTTTCAGCTAAGGAGTGGAATTCCCAACCAGAGTTTGTTTCCTGATAACTACAACCTGGTGGTCTTTAAGTCAAGAGTGAATAGGTTATTCTAGGCAAGCGTGCTCCATCGACGGCCACATCATCGCTTACCATCAGGTGAGATAGTGGTCAAACGAGCCAACCCATCATAAAAAATGTACTTATTTGAAATACTAAATTTTACACGAATAAGGAATATGCATGAAAAAAATAATTGTTAACTAACCAGTTTATCAACAGAAATAGAATATTAACTGTGAGAACAATATCAAAATTGGTAGAAAAGCAAACGAAAAAATAGAGTTATATTTACAATTTTAAACAAATATATCTATCTCTCTAGCCAAGCTGCCATTTTCTATGGCGTTCGGCCGTGATGGACATTGACGTCAAACTTCATGTCGAACTTCTTTCTTATAGGCAGCTTTGAAGTACTATAACTTCGTTGTTAATGTTTTTTTTTTATTATTATTGATAGGCTCGCGTTTGACCACTACCTCGCTTGATGGTAAGCGATGATGTGGCCGACGATGGAGCACGCTTGCCTAGAAGTAACCTATTCACTCTTGACTTAAAGACCCCTAGGTTGTAGCTATCAGGAAACACAGACTCCGGCAGGGAATTCCACTCCTTAGCTGTACGCATTATGAATGTGTTCCCAAAACGCTTTGTACGTACGGGCGGGATGTCCACTATGTACCGATGGCGCAACGCCGTACGTCTAGTGGTCCGATGATGGAATGGAATGAAGATGTTTTAAAAATGCTTTTATATTTATTTACTTGAGTTAATGTTTATTTAATTTAACAAATTATAAAAGGGCAATGGAAAGGGCTATGCTTGGGTTTCCTTGCGTGATCATATCAGAAATGAAGATATCCGCAAGAGAACCAAGGTTACAGACATAGCCCAAAGAATCGCCAAACTTAAGTGGGAGTAGGCACGGCACATTGCTCGCAGAACAGATGGGGATGGGGACGAAAGGTTCTGGAATGGCGACCACGTACCGGAAGACGCAGCGTTGAAAGGCCTTCCACAAGGTGGACCGATGGCCTAGTGAGGGTCGCAGGAATCCGATGGATACAAGATGCACAGTACCGGTAATTTGGTGACACTTGGGAAGGCCTATGTCCAACAGTGGACGTCTTTCGGCTGAAATGATGATGATGATGATGATAAAATTACATGCATATTCCCTATGCGATGGATACGAGACGCACCGAGCTATTCGTTGTAGCGACTCTTGAGGGAGGCCTATGTCCAACTATGGACGTCTTTCGGCTGAAATGATGAAGATGATGATATTCCCTATTTCCCATTTTGTGGTTCCTGGATATATCGAAATTATGAGTTAGTTACCTACTGCTTCGTTAACTTTTTAGCTAACTTTTTTTGACAGGCCTGTTGGTCTAGTGGTCAGTGGCCGTGACTGCTATGCCGGAGGTCGTGGGTTCGATTCACACCCAGGACAAATGTTTGTGTGATGAGCATAATCATTTGTTATGTGTCTGGGTGTAATTTATATATAATATGTATATATTTAAAAATATATAAGTATGTTTATCAGTTGTCTAGTACTCATAGCACAAGCTCTGCTTAGTTTGGGACTAGATGGCGTTGTGTGAAAGTTGTAAAAAAAACTAATCAGTAGGTAACTAACTCATAATTTCAAAATAATCAAACGTAGAAGTTAGTATCTAACCACAGTACCCACCATAGTTACTCTACTTTTACAGTCCACAGTGATCCCATTTTACCCGCTTATGAACTTCGCATTTAATATTAGTTCAGATTCAAACAAAAGCTTGAAATCTAAATTGATTCCACTCAAAACGCTAATAATGTAGCTAAATATAAATTGTAAATGACTGTTATGATAATAATTAGTATTGAGATACCTAAACCTATTTGGGGAAAATTAGTATGAAATTGTGCTCTATTCCAAAATGTGTAAGGGTCAGTTTACACCGAGATGCAACGCGATACTGCGCGTTACTATGAGGATACATAATATACAATAATATAGAATTTTATTGAAAGTACTACACAAAGAAGCACATAATTTAAAATAATGTAAACTCAAAAATTATACTTCTGCTATAGAGCAAATCAAAAGTAACTGGTTTTCTAAAATATTTCTTACCAAATATGTTGAGTTTGAAGCTGCGAAAAAAAGGTGTTATACACACCTTTTTTTAACTGTATTTTGGAGAACTTGGTTGTATAAAAAACACGTTTGAAATAAATTCTCAATTAATATAATCGTCAAACTTATTTCCGTCTTTGACCCAGCTTGTAATTTTTTTCTGCTTTAATAACCAACGGTCAATCAAATCTTGATGATTGAGATCTAGGTTGTTTTTTTCCTCTGTCTTTTTTCTCTGCAGTCAGGGATTGATCACTTTTTATGATGCCATAACATGGAACTTTATTAAGTAATTAAACCTCACCATCAACGATTGCATCACTGCTTACCATCAAGTGGGATCGCAGTCAAGCCCTAGTTTATATAAAAAAAAAAAGTTCCACATTCCAGTGAGGACTTTACGATAAAACAAAACACTACAACGCAGCAATACTACGGCCGTGATACCTCGGGTATTCAACGTACGTTTAACTTTACTGGTTTCTTAATCACAGTCGCATCGCGTCGCATCGCATCTCGGTGTGAACTGGCCCTTACGTTTAAATCCTATTTTAGTTAATGATTTGTACAGTAATTTTCCCGATCAAATGTAACTGCTATCACTGATTAAAATATGTTTTGTTTCGCTGGGGAATATGAACTGAACTGATTAATAACTTAAATAAATTGTTCAGTTGATAACTAAATGTTAATGACAGCATGGTTAGCGCAGTGGTTAAACGATCGACTGCTACGCCGCCTGTCGCAGGTTTTATTTCCGCATTGAATAAATATTTGAATGGCCTACAGATAGGTGTTTCGGATCTGGGTGTAGTGTGTACGTATGTTTACATGTTTGGGAATGCACCCACGATACAGGAAAAAAGCTTAGTGTAGGGCAACAAAAAAAAAACAAAAATTAAAAAAAAAAAATCTTGATAGATTCGCGCCTGATTATCGCACCTGATGGAAAGTGACGATGCGGTCGACGATGGAGCGCACTTACCTAGAAGTAACCTATTCAAACTTGACTTAAAAATTCCTGAGTTGTAGCCATCAGGACACACAGTATTTATTGTGCAAATAGGTAAATAACACTTTGACACGTACATTTTTTGCTTAATTTAAACATCGAAAGAAATCAAAGGTATGAGTCTTTTTTAAAGTCAATACAGTAAACATATAATAGTCAAATCATATGAGAACCATGCAAATAGTATCTGAGATGATCTTCTGAGAAAAAAATTACACTTTGAATCGATCCGCCATTCTTCGTGTCACTTTTATACGCTTGAATCGATTGTGAAACGAGCCAAGAAGATCATCAGCTATGCACTCGTTAAGTCAAAACTTCAAAGTCTTGAGCATCGACGCCAAGTTGCTAGCCTGTCGGTTTTTTATCAAAAGGGGACTGTACATCAAAATCGCACCATTTCCCACCTATACGCACAAAACGTTTTAGAAACATATTCATTGTGCGGTCTAAGGAGTGGAATTCCCTGCCGGAGTCTGTGTTTCCTGATAGCTATAGCCTAAGGGTCTTTAAGTTAACGAGTGATTGAGTGAATGAGACACGAAGGTAGTAATCCCTTTCTAACTTAACCAGTCCATGTCAATTGTCAAGGAGCCAAAATTCCGAGCTTACTTCGCTCGCTTTTAGACTGATTATATACTAATTAATTATGGTGTATTAATAGATTGTCAATTAGACTTTTGAAGTGATAGATCTGCTATTTTAGATGCAAATGTATTGCTGTCCACGACTTACTTTTTTGAAGGACACAAATTTCACTGTTTGTGTATTTCAATATTATGTGAGTGAGGAATAGAATAGAATAGAATAGAATAAACTTTATTGCACACCAAAATAGTAACAAAACTTATTCGTGAGGTTATTTCTGGGCAAGCGTGCTCCATTATCGACCACATCATCGCTTAGTATCAAGTAAGATATTGGTCAAACGCGAGCCTATCATAAATATTTAAAAAAGCATTTTGTTAGTAGTCGTGTACTTCAACATTGGAATACTAAAATAAGATTCTTTTTTATTAATAATATAAACTAGTGCTTGACTGCGATCCCACATGGCAACCAGTGATGCAATCGTTGATGGTAATGCGCACTAGTTTATGAGGAGTCTATTAACTCTATCCTTGAGGACACCCAAATTATAATCGGACGGGAAGATCGCAACAGGCAAATTGTTCCAGTCTTTCGATGTAGTCGGTATAAACGACGAGACGAAACGCTTAGTCTGGACCGTAGAGTTTCTACTCGCTGTCGCTTCCGCCTGTCAACATATCTTCACCTTACACCCACATACTTGTATTTGCAAAAGTTTGTTGTGGCTTGCAAACTTATCTCACAAGGATCTTTCATTAGACGAGTTGTTTCACAAGAATTTCGCCAAGTATTCACTTATTTATGTATGTAGGTAGGTTGAAAGACAGAATTCTTATTGGTAACTTATTTTTTTGAATTTCCATTAAAGAATTCATAGTCACAACACAAATTATATTATTTATATATTGCGCACACCTACCACAGTGTTGTCTCTTTTAACCCAAAGGTTGACTGGTAGAGAATTTCTTGTTGCAGTAAGTCCGCGTATGTATCACTACTGTACATGAAGTTTAAATAAATAAATCAATAAATAAATTATAACTACACATGTGCACACGTGCTTTAACGTGTGCTCTTTCTGGAAAAGGGGACCTCAGCAAGCAAAGTCGATAGAAAGGGCTATGCTCGGAGTTTCCTTGCCAGATCACATCAGAAATGAAGACAATTCCGATGTCTGGCTCCCAAACTGGATCGGACTGGGGCTGCCCTCAAGCGGCTCCTGCCCAACCTAGAGTGTTATACAGTGTGTCCGCTGCCGCGCCAAGTTGCGGCATGGCGGACAGAGTTCCAGCGGAATCTCATTGTGGAATGGCGACAGCGACTTTCGCAACCCAGTGCTGGGCACGCCTTAATTATGGCGGTAAGTCCCCTCTTTGAAGAGTGGCTGGAAAGATAACACGGCGTCCTTACCCTCCGCATGACGCAGGTCCTTACCGGACATGGTAAGTTTGGGAGGTTCCTGCACCAGATTCGTGTGGAAGAAACGCCTGGGTGTAACCATTTTGTGGACCGCCCGAAGGACACGGTGGAGTAAACGGTAGAGGTGTGCCCCGCCTGGGCTGAGCACCACCGTGTCCTCGTGGGGGCGAGCGGTGGCAACGATCTCTTGCGGAGAATGGAGCGAGGAGGAGTGGCAGACGGTCGCCTCCTTCTGCGAAGTAGTAATCCTTGCAAAGGAGGCGGCCGCACGCGCGAGGGAACGGTCATGCCCAAGCCGCCGAGATCCCGATCCCGATTTGCAGCCTCCGTAGGCGCGAACTTGCGGACGGCGAGCAATGATTAGCTCGCCGTCCGACCGTCCAGTAACCGTCTGAACCGACCTCAAGTCGTCGACGGCGCGTAGTGTTCCGAGCACGCATCAGGAAGATGTCAGCAAAACCGTAGGCCCAGCAGGATCGAAGCCTACTGGGGCCATGGATTGTTACGAATAATAATTATTATAATATTTATTCAAAATTATTTACAGGATAAAGTAACACAGTCTTAAATATAAATCTTAATTCTGAGTCTTACGTGCCTGAACTAGGAAATCGACCTGTGTTTCAGGCGAGAAGAACTAAAATAATTTAATAGAATAGAGAACCCTGGGGCCCTGGAACGAAGGCAACGAAGGAAAAGGAATGGGTTTTAGTTAGTAAAAGTCTGACACGCCCTCCCGATCCACCCAAGGGCGGGAATTCCTATTAGATGATTTCCCACCTAAAAAAAATCAGAAATGAAGATATTCGCAGGAGAACCACGGTTAACGACATAGCCCGAAGAATCGCCAAACTTAAGGGACAGTGGGGCCCTGCCCACATTGCTCTCGAAACAGATGATCGGTGGGGAGGAAAGTTTCTGGAGTGGCAACCACGTACCGGAAGACGCAGCGTTGGAAGGCCTCCCACAAGGTGGACCTATGACCTGGTGAGGGTCGCGGGAATCCGATGGATGCGAGACACAAAGGACCAGTCGTTATGGCGACACCGGGGGGAGGCCTATGTCCAGCAGTGGACGTCTTTCGGCTGAAATGATTATGATGATGATGACAGCATGCACATGTAATAACATGACAACATACTGACATATTTTTTTGTTATTTTTTAGTATTCTCGTAATACTCTGTTCCAACCTACACTCGAATACCAAACCAATACAAGAGAACAAGACCATTTTCCAGGAACATAGGAACATCTCAATCTAAACCAACATCAAACAAGGATTCCATCAGCTTACTTTCAATTCGCCATGGGGCACTAAGAGCTCTTTACATAGAACACTGTTCGCGCACGCAAGCTCTACAGTTTATATTTCTGGGAAGGCTGGAGTTCATCGGCAAGGCGGATGCGGTAGTTTTTGGAACTGTTATTTTTTAGGGCCGTACACAAAGGGTAAAACGGGAGCCTATTACTAAGACTCCGTTGTCCGTCTGTCACCGGGCTGTATCTCATGAACCGTGATAGCTAGACAGTTTAAATTTTCACAGATGATGTATTTCTGTTACCGCTGTAACAACAAAAACTAAAAACAGAATGAAATAAATATTTAAGTTGGGTTCCCATACAACAAACATGATTTTTATGGCGATTTTTTTTTTGCTACGGATGGTACGGAACCCTTCGTGTGCGAGTCCGACTCGCACTTGACTTGTTTTTTTATTTTTGATAGGTTCGTGCCTGACCGCTATCTCACCTGATGGAAAGCGACGATGCGGTCGACGATGGAGCGCTCTTATCACTTCACACAATTATTATAAAGGTGAAAGCTTGTGAGTGTATGTATATATGTTTGTTACTTCATGACACTCGAACGGCTGAACGGCTTTCGATGAAGCTCGGCACACAGGTAAACCATGTCCTGGAGCATATAGATCACTTTTTGTCACGGGAGTATGTTTATGTTGGTATAATATACACGAGGACACAGCAGCTGACAGAAGTTAGTTTTATAAGTTGTAATAAGTGTTTAATTGTTTCATTGTTTCCTATGTTTAATTGTTTCCCTTAATTTCTGTAATGTTTTTATTTTTTCTGTTAACTAAACGTTTGTAGTTACTACTCGCTTAACCCTTGCAATTGACTTTGTTTATGTAACTATAACATTTTAATAAGCTTATAAAATTGTGTAAAGGGTGTTATGCTCACTTCTTCATTTTAAGTCTGACACTATACGTGAGGACTTTTAATTGGCTTGCTGTCGTCTATGTTTGTTTTATTTTTAGTTTGTTTAAGCTGTAAGTCCTCCAAGCTGTAATAAATAATATGATACGTAGCAATAGGCCAGGAAATGCGAAATATCTAGTTCGGAAGTTCACTTTTTAATACAGAGTAGTCCAGTAAAGTTAGGAAAGTTTCTAGTAATAATACCGACTCCATACATTTTCTATGCTTCCGAACCTTGAGCTGCGGAGCGGTACCGTTAGCAGAATAAATTGAAACGTCTTGCCTCCAGAGCGATCTGCTGCACATTACACCATTCCCTGTCTTGTCGCGTCGTCAACTATGTGAGTAACTGGCGCCAGTGTTTGTTCTTGTAGAGTCGTCTTGAGACTACGTTAAGTGTTGGTCGGTGATATAAAACCTTTAAAAAAAAATAGTACATTTTGATACAAGTAGAGAAACTTTGCCGTTGCGACCGTAGCGGATTTCACCTGAGCCATTTGTGCTGCAGTGACAAATTTCTACGTGTATCAAACGAACGACGTTTTTCAATACATTTGCGATGATGTAAATAAACGGGGATTGACGTACGACTCGTGGGGTTAATTTGGCGCGTAGCCTGATACGATAAATGTAATAAATTGTGGCGGGGGAGAGCTCGCGTACTTTTCTGCACTAGTGCGAAAAACAGTAAATTGCGTGCCTAAAAGTGGTAGGGATGAGAGCGAGTTTTCGAGTAAATAAAAAATTATTATACACTGGGCTCCTTGCTCAACAGTCGCGTTTGTAAGACGGTCTATAAGTAAGGAGCAAAGAGTGTATCCTATAATAAATCAACTCCATACATCATTCTAACGTGAGCGATCCAACGCAAATATGATTGCGAAGCGATCCGATGTATTTCACACGAATTCAACACGACGCGTTGTGGCTCTGCCCTACGTGCACGCGAAGTCACCGCTTGAGCCGCCATTTATATAAAACAAGTCACCGCACCGCAAAAGTTCGCGTGAAAATATCAAACCGAATGATCGCGTCCACTTCGCTTTGCTCGTCGCCGCATCGCACCCACGTACAGTTGGTAGGGTAGGCTACCCCAATTGAGTATCAATGTTGTCCCGCATCGCTTTGTTGAATCGCCTACTAGTCTTGGTTTGACCAAATCTGGACGCTTACCGTGCCCGCCAAGAAAATAAATGACAAATTGGCAAATCTGAGAGCAAATCTTAACCTTCTATGCTTTCGATCAATACTTCTTCTGCTTCTTTAAACCATAAAGTTAACTCAAACGAAACGTACATAGCAGTTTAGTATCGCTGAAGTTTTCTGAATGGTACTTAGTCAGTTCACGACCAAACAAACATAGAACAGTTTTTATTTATTTTGTAGAACTTAAGTGCTCTTCAATTCAACGAGTGAAACCGTTTCTAACGTTCAGAAAGAATTTTTTTTGAATATTGGGTATATTTTTTTGAGTTGTTAGGTGGGTCTAGGGTTCAGGGACTTGAAGGGTAGTTAGGTTACTTTGTGATATTTTTAGAAGTCTTTATAAACTCGTTTGGGGAAACACATTTTGACAATCAAAGAAAGCCTGTCATGGTGTATTTAAAATAAATGTTTTTGATTTGATTTGATTAAAATACATACATAAAATGCGTTCCAAATAAGAAAAGGATCGATTGCCATGTTGTGACGTCACGTCATACTGTCAAATTGCTAGAAATTGGGCAAAATTTAAGAACTCAGAGATGAGCAAAATTGAAGAACTGGATTCTGATTAAATTTTTTTCGTTCATAGTTCGTAAATAAATTCATCATCATCATCATCATCTTTTTTATTTTTTATTTTTTTTATTACTTTTTTGCATTCCACAATGTAGACTTAGGTGGTAAATATTTGTCAAAGGAAACAATCATGGACCCTGTCGGGCACAGCAAAAGAAGGATATAATAAGCGAAGAAGACGACTTATTTTCAGCATCTTATAATCTTCTTCCTGACCTTGTCCCTTCTTATTTCGGTCGGCGCAACACGTTTTATTCTTCCATTCTATCCTGTTACCCGTCATGCTATCACTAACTTCCTTTTCTTTCATATCATCGTAAATAAATTAAATTTTAAAAATTTCTTGTTTTGCTCACTCTATTAATTCTTCGATTTGACAGTATGACGTGACGTCACAACATGGCAATCGATCCTATTCTTATTCGGAAAGCATTGTACAGTCAGGGGTCAAAAGAACATTGCACTTCCATCAATGTTAAAGGATCTAAACTGTATTTGTAGAAGAGGGTCAATGGTTCATGCCTGATTTGATTTGTAGCATAGAATCTATAGTATTGATTAAACTAGTTATGGACTGTGAAACTTCAACTACAAAGAAATTTTAGACACTTTAGCACTGGTAGAGTGCAACTGCACTTTTGACCCCTCTGTACATGTCGTTACCGCAAATATTTTTTTTGTTACCATATATTATCCGATACTGAACCTTTACCTACCCTTTTTACTTTCACTCACTAAAACCAACTCCTATGTTTCTTCTCTGTCTTACGTCCCTTTACCCCGGGGTTCCGTTTCGGACAACCCATGGCCCCTGTAGACTTCGGGCCTGCTGGGCCACTACGGTACGATAAAAATCTCAATTAATCTGGAAGCATTTACCCTTTAAGGAGAATTTTTTTTTTTTACAAATCGGTCTATAAACGACGGAGTTCTGAGGTAACAAACATAAAAAATAATGATAATAAAATTAAAAAAATACATCCGAATTGATAACTTCCTCCGTTTTTTTTGAAGTTGATTAAAAAATGATAGTTAAAAGAAAAATTTGGAGATTATTGATAAAGATATTCTTTTTCTTTGAAGTTTTTAAAGTAAGTAACTTAACTTTGATTTACAAGACCAATATTTTTATTAAACTATAATAAAATTTCCATTGGAGTCGTGTCTTTTTTCATGAGGCTGAGCTGGGTCTAATAAATAGGTAATCAGAATGGCGCATCGTCTAAACCCATTTTTAACCGACTTCAAAAAAAAGGAGGAGGTTATCAATTCGGTTGTATTTTTTTTTTTTTTTTCTTGTCATCATTTTTTTTTATGTTTGTTACCTCAGAACTCCGTCGTTTGTAGACCGATTTGCAATTTTTTTTTCCCATTATAGGATATGCTTCCAGATTGGTCCCGTTTTTTTCAAAATCCAGTTCTGATGATGGAATCCATGAGGAATCGAGGGAACTCCTCAAAAATTATAGGCAACCCTATGGTAATTTTAATATTTTCATCAAGAACTTAAGCATTTACAGTCAAAAAGTAACATTTGATGAAGTGGAACTGATGATGAACACCAGAAATGGTCAACGGAACTTCATACTCAAATAGATATCACAATGAAGATATAGTTAAGCGACTATGACAATACAAATAAATGAATGATTCTGAATAGTTACGTTGAAAATGGTATCATCGAAGTGATCTGATGATGATGATGGAGCCGGAAGGTAGGCACTGGAACTCCGTAATTAATCAATGTAACCTAGCCGTGTTTGGACTTATTAGAATTGTCATGAGATGCACTTTGGCTATAAGGTACTATCGAACTGATCTGATGATGGAGCCGGAAGGTAGGCACAGGAACTCCGTAATTAATCAATGTATCCTAGCCGTGTTTGGGCTTATTAGAATTGTCGTGAGATGCTCTTTGGCTATAAGGTACTATCGAACTGATCTGATGATGGAGCCGGAAGGAGGAAGGTAGACATGGGAACTTTATAATAAAACAATGTAACCTAGCAGTATTTGGGTTAATTGGAATTGTCATGAGAAATAGGCACTCTGTTTATAAGTGTATTGCAACTAAAAAGTGTGAAATAAAAACTTTTTAGAAAAAAAAAATAACCGACTTCACTAAAAAAAACACTAAAAGGATCAAAATAACTTTAATTTCGGAAGTCGGTGTTAACTAAGAAACAAACAATACCGAGAAACACCGACTTCCGAAATTAAAGTTATTTTGATCCTTTTAGTGTTTATTTTAGTGAAGTCGGTAATTTTTTTTTTCTAAAAAGTTTTTGTTAGAAAAAAAAACAAACCCGCAAGCGTGCGGGATCCTGCATGAGTTATCCCGAAAAGAAGGAGCGGGATCCCGCGCTTGCGGGATTGGATTCCCTAGCTAGGGCCTACTGTTATGCCACGGAGAGCCTCACGAAACATAGTAAAGACTGACTAAAATAAAAACAGAAAATAAAAAATTGATAAATGAAAATCATAAAGGCAATGCTTGTACAGTCCCTAATCTTAAAATTGACTATGCTGATGTGTGCTACTATGACCTGAATGCAGATCTCCTCAATAAACTGGACCGCCTTCTGAATAACTGCATTCGATTCGTCTTCAACCTTTGTGAGTATGATCATGTATCAACGCATCGATCACTTTTAAAATGGTTAAGGGCCTTGACAACTCTGTTTTCTTTTCTAGATAAGCCTTCTTCTCCTTCTTATCTGATTTCAGAAATTCAATTTCTTTGCTCTGCGCACAATAAAAATCTTCGCTCTACAAATAATCGTCTTCTACGATATCCGACACACCGCTCTGGGTTTGTCCATTCCTCTTTCTTTGTCCAGGCGATCTCCCTTTGGAATGCGCTCCCTCTGAACATCTGGACGGCAATCAGTGGTGGTCCTTTAAAATGAAAGCACAAAAACACTTTCGCAAGAAGTTGGGAGATTCATCACACTCTTGATTTGTTGTATTCGTTTTTTTTCTCAATATCATTCTTTATTTGTATGTATGTATCTAAGTATATATTTATTATTGTTCTTGTTTCCTATCTGTCAGTCTTCTATTAAGTTTCACCTGCCATGTTATGTCTCTGCACCACCCTAAGGTCGACTAGTAGAAAATGCCTAAGGCATTAAGTCCGCCTTTGTACAATGTTTATTAGTGCATAAAGTTATAAATAAATAAATAAAATCAAATTAAGACACCACACCCTTAAATTAACAATAACAAAAACTCACAAAAAGCAGATAAATCAATTCCCCTCTCCTTTGAAGTAACATAATCAAAGTATTGAAACACAAGTTATGTTTATCAGATCGCGCAGATTCCTTTGTGTCATTAAAGCGAATATATACGAGTTATTGAACTGAATCAAAGGTTTATTTCGATACGGTAATGAAACTCGAGAATTGATTATTGAGTTTTAGGGTCGTCGAGGAGGCATATTTTTTTATTACAGATTTTCAAACATGTAATGTTACCGTACCGGAAGACGCAGTGTTGGAAGGCCACCAACAAGGTGGACCGATGACTTGGTGAATATTGCGGGAATCCGATGGATGCGAGACGCACAGGACCGTTCATTGTAGTGGCATTTGGGGGAGGCTTATGTCCAGCAGTGGACGTCTATCGACTGAAATGATGATTATGATGATGAATGTTACCACAGTAGGCGGGTTTGACAGACTTCGAGCAATGGGTAGCTCGCCGTTTGGACCGAGCCCGAGTTGTCGACGGCGCGTAGAGTTCCAAGCGCGCCTCAAAGAGATGTCAGCAAAACCGTAGGGGCCCAGCAGGGACGAAGTCTACTGGGGCCATGGGTTGACTTCCGAGAAAGAAATCCGGGGTCCTGGAGTACAAGGCAAAGAAGGAATATGGGTGTGGTTTTAGTTAGTAAAATTAATATAATGGTATGGTTCCGCAGCTACCTCAGTGACAGGAAACAATTCGTTGAATTGCGCTTGGATGACGGTACTATTTTGACTTCTGCTCTAGCGATATTGGAAAGGGGAGTTCCTCAAGGCTCGATTTTAGGACCAATTCTGTTCATTATTTACTGTGCAGACATAATTAAGTGTTTTGAGAATTGCAAATATCACATCTATGCTGATGATGTCCAAGTCTATCTTTCTTTTAGACCAGAAGACTACAATTCGGCAGTTCAGCGTTTAAATAATGACTTAAATAAAGTAGCCAACTGGTCAGAAGAGCACTGCTTAGCATTAAACCCAGCAAAGACCAAATATATGTTGTTTGGTACAAAACAGCAGTTAAGAAAAGTTCCTTCATTATTGAACCTATCTCTCATGGGAGAACCTATTGACCGAGTTAACGAAGCGCGCAACCTCGGACTATGTATGGACAAAAACCTAAGATTTGAGAAACATATTGCCAGTTCGGTACAAAACTGTTTCTATAGGTTGAAACTATTGTACAAAATGAGGCCTTTTTTATCTGAGCAGCTACGCGAGCAGTTGGTCGAGACCCTTGTTCTGTCGAAATTAAACTACACCGATACGGTTTACGGCCCTCGCTTGCTGGCTCGTACAGACCGGCTCATACAAAGAGTCCAAAACGCGTGCGCGCGGTTCTGTTATTCGGTTCCTCCCAGAAGTCATATCACCCCCTTCCTTAATAAGCACTTCGTACTAAAAATGAAGTCAAGGCGAAAATTACACCTGGCATGCCTGCTTTTCGGTGTAATCAAGCAGGAGAAACCAAAATACCTATATGATAAGCTGTGTTGGATGACCAGTAGACGCGATTGCACTCCACGCCTCTGTGCACAGCAACTGACAACACAGTCTCACAAGACGGCTGCTTTCAGGGGCAGTTTCAGATACGCTGCATCGAAGGTTTGGAACAATATTCCACCACCAATAAGGGTGGTCGGCACGGTACACACTTTCAGAACCCGTCTGCGGCAGTATTTGATAGATGCGCAACGAAAATTGGATTTAGTTCAACATAATGTCTCAATAATATGATTGGAACCTACTTCACAAAATAATACAAATTGTTGTCATGCCTATTAAATTCCGATGTGTACTATACGTTGCCCTTGAAAAGCTCGTGATGATTGCAGTCGCTTGCGCGGCGATGCATGCTTCTTTAGATGCCTCTTCCATCCCAGCCTTGGGTGCCGTTTTTGAGATCAGCCATCGTTTATAGGAGATCTACACAAAACAAAAAAAAAAAACTGTATTTACAGCTCAGCCAATCATGCCACATCTATAGATGCAAATCAAATATAAATGTAGTCTACTTACAAAGTGTCTTGCTGCAACGCTGCAAAATGGGCAGAAAGTGTTCACTGTATTTAAAATAGGTATAGCTTTAGTACCATCTTAGCTTAAGCCCTGAAAAGAAAAAAAAAATTTAATAAAATAAAAATAAAAAACGTAAATATACCCACATATTTCTTCGTTCTTTGTATTCCGTTTGCTGTTCGAGTTTTTTTAACGTTATATCACGATAAAAATCTATTTAAAACAATATAATCTTGTAAACCTAATTAGTATAAAAATACACTTACCTACCTTAGTACTCACAATTTTCAAGTCATTCTCGTTAAACTCAATCTTAACTAGTCACTGTTTCACAATTTCCTTTAATTCAATTCTGGGAATGTAACGTGTCAAGCGTGCGATCGTCCGCTGCGCTCCGCTGCTTGCAGCGCATTGTCCGAGGGGAATTGCACTGATAACAATTAGATAAGCACCGGCATCGCACGCGCGAAATATTTATTTTTTGTTGGTACCTACTTATTATTTGTATTATAAACTCACTATGGATTTATTTATGATTAAATTATATTTATTATTTCTCAACTGTGACACATAGTATTATATATTTTTACATAACTATATAAGTATTAGTATACACACAATCACACATAACTGGTTCGACGTACACACCTCTCAACCAGGTCCAGTTGAAAACCAGCGTCAGGCACTTAGTTGCCTGACATTTATGCTGAACTGGGCCTGTTTGGAGCAGCCGCGGGGCAAACAAATATTTGTACCATATAGTTTTAGGTTATTTTTTATTTTATTGTTTTTTTTATCACTTGTTCTGTTTAATTTATCTCATTGTGCTATGCCCTGCGTTTGTACCAATAAATATTATTTCTTTCTTTCTTTCTTTCTTTCTATAATATAATATAATATTCCACACCTATCACACAATGCTGTCTAGTCTCAAGCTAAGCAGAGCTTGTGTTATGAGTACTAGACAATTGATAAACCTACTTATATATTTCTAAATACATACATATTATATATAAATTACATCCAGACACAGAACAAAATTGATCGTGCTCATCGCACAAACATTTTTGTCCTGGGTGGGAATCGAACCCTCGACCTCCAGCATAGCAGTCAGGGCCACTAACCACTAGACCAACAGGCCAGTCAAACAAAAAAAAAATTCTGACACGACCTCCGCTCAAGGGCGAAGTCATTGTATGATTTCTCTATCTGATTGTATACAAAAACCGAGATATTCAAAGATTTCTAACACCCGTGGAAAGCTGAGACGGATTGCTAGTCCATTGTAATATTGTGGTTTTTATGTTATGAAAAAAAAACTGGGCAAGTGCGAGTCGAACTCACACCCTGAGGGTTCCGTACAAACTTACCTATAATATAAATAGTTCAATTCCGGAATGGAGTCTCGGAAGATTTTTCGAAATCTGAAAAAAAAATGTGGCGTAACAACTACAGGTTTCAGATTTATTCCTATACTCGTGGTATAAGACCTTGCTTTATGCCAATTTTCAGGATTCTGGGTCAACGGCAAGTACCCTATGAATTTTAATTTCCTCAAGAGTGTCGAAAGGTACGTATTTTGCCACATAAACCGAAGTATCTTTTTTCTCGTTAACTTACAAGTTTGATTTTTTTACAACTTCAAGAGTCCGCAGACTTGAGTATAAGGTTTTAATTTCAACTCGATACCTCCACGCGTTCCCAAGATAATGGGTCTTGACAGACAGACAAACGAACAGACGGACGGACAACAAAGTAATCATATAAGGATTCCGTTTTTTCCTTTTGAGGTACGGAACCCTAAAAAAATGTTATTCTTCTTAGTCATACCCCCCGCCCTCATTGTATAATGTACTCATTAAAATAAGCGTTGTCTGTAACGGTGTTCCCATTGTGTGCAATATGAACAAATAAATAAAATACAAAGTATTTTCAACAAAGACTGAGTTTTTGAGCTGGTCCTGCGGCGTGAATGCTAGACGAATAAACAGAGAAATAAGTAAATTTAAAATATATGATTTGTCTAAAAGAGGGATAGATCTGAAATTGCAATGGGTTCCTTCACATATAGGTATAAAGGGTAATGAGGAGGCTGACCGTTTAGCAAAGTTGGATATAGATGAAGGTAGAGAAACATATATTGGAACCGATTATGTAGAATTATTGCCTAGATATAAAAACAAATGTCACGAAATTTGAAAAGAACATTTCAATGAACGACCGAAAGAAGAGGGAATGTGGTATAGGTCTATAGTTTCGGAGCCTCCTCTTATACCATGGTTTTGTAGCACCAGGTTCAGCAGAAAGTTATTATGTAACGGCTCACAGACTGAGATCTGGACACATGCCGCTCAATAAGTTTGCATTTTTAATGAAAACAACTAATTCACCAAATTGTAAGGAGTGTGGCACAGTAGAAGATGTTATACATCTGTTGACGGAATGTGTCAGATTTCAATCTGCAAGAGAAGAATTGTATAAAGAGCTAGGTACAAACATGTACCTACGATGTTGGAATTTTTCATCATATTTTGTCGACACCTAACTCAGAGGCTGCTTAGCTTAATTAAGTTTGCGCTGTTACTTTTTACTATATAAGGTAAAATAGGTAAGGTATTTACTGTTATAATGTCCGATGGGACTGTCATGTACATTTGTATAAAAGTCCCAAATACAAAATAAAGAGAGAAAAAAAGTAAATGAGCAGAGGGTATAATATTTGTTTATATACTTACAGTGTAAATTCTATAGCGAAATTGAAGGGACCGGGTAATTAATTGCGTAAAAAAGAGTTTGCATTGAACGTAGAGTAAAATAAAAAAATATAATTTAGAATTGGTTTTTCTTTTAGTTTATTTATATTGTTCTCACATAATAGTAGCGACAAGAAACATGTAACTGAGTTATTTGTAATACATAACATGATTAAAAGAGCGTCCATGGAGTTTCTTGCACATTCTTCTCCATAGAGATTTACGCTTTAGATTGTGCAATTAGCAACATTTTTCTGACTGACTGACTTCTTGACATTTCAAAAGTGCCTGTAAATGGTTTATTTGAAATAAAATGTATGATATCTTACGTAAAAGTGGTTTTAATTTTAACTAAATAAAATTAAAAAAAAAATTACATAGCAAAACTATGATCTATTATCTGTTTTTCTCTTATTTTGCTATCAAAAGCAAACTTTAGTTTAGGGAGTTAGTGATAGCGTGACGAGTGACAGGACAGAATGGAAGAAAAAAACGTGTTGTGCCGACCCCAAATAAAACAGGACAAGAGCAGGAAGATGATGATATCGTATTTTGCTCTCACGCGAGTTAATGATATTTTACGTTTTATACAGTCTTTCTTTTATACGCCGTGGTAGCAAGTTCAAAAAGGCAAACCTTAGGAAAAAGACTGTAGCGACATCTATGGCGCCATGAACTACGAAATCCTGCATCGCGCAATTAGTGTTCTCCGCGCGATTCCAATATATACAACAGCCCAAAATAATCTTCCGGGTAGTTGCCCAGATCAGACAAAACATCCGACTGGTCGGAAGATTCTCTCTTTTCTACGGAGGTTTGCGGGACTTTACACTCTGATTCGCATACCTCTAAACTGGCTTGTCAACCCAGTTTAGAGGTGTGCGGAACAAAGCATAAAGTCCCTTAAGAGCGTCCTTTTCGAAGTATTTATTTATATACACAATAATATATAGTATATACACAATACTATATAGTATATTTTCAAAGTCATGGTAAACAGCCATCACCCACTCCTATCAAAGTCGGGGACTCTACACTCGAAGTTGTAGACGACTACGTTTACCTGAGACAGATGGTCCAGTTGGGAAGGTCTAACTTCGAGAAAGAGATCAATCGTCGAATCCGACTCGGCTGGGCAGCGTTCGGGAAGCTGCGCGGTATCTTCTCGTCCAATATACCACAGTGTCTCAAGATGAAAGTCTATGACCAGTGCGTGTTGCCAGTGATGACATAGGGCTCCGAAACGTGGTCACTTACAATGGGCCTCATCAGAAAGCTTAAAGTCACCCAAAGGGCAATGGAGAGGGCTATGCTCGGAGTTTCCTTGCGTGATCGAATCAGGAATGAGGATATCCGCAGGAGAACCAAGGTTGCCGACATAGCACGAAGAATTGCCAAACTAAAGTGGCAATGGGCAGGGCACATTGCTCGCAGAACAGATGGCCGTTGGGGCCGAATGGTTCTGGAATGGCGACCACGTACCGGAAGACGTAGCGTTGGAAGGCCTCCTACAAGGTGGACCGATGACTTGGTAACGGTTGCGGGAGTCCGATGGATGCGAGACGCACAGGACCGTTCGTTGTGGCGACGCTTGGGGGAGGCCTATGTCCAGCAGTGGACGTCTTTCGGCTGAAATGATGATGATGATGATATTTTTATACAACCGCTCTTACGTGATTATGATTTTATTACACATCTTTCTCTAGATATTTTGGATACACAGCTATCGTGGATATTATCTAGGCTTCTATTGAAATCAAATTATAAATTTGTGTAAAACTAATCTAGTAAAGACCTCTGAAAATCGGCTATTTTACGTGAACTTTGGCCCTCCATAATTTACTCATATATTAAAAATATAAAAAAGTACATCCATAGAAGCCTTGCACATTTAATCGAGATTCTGAATGACGACAATTTTGCTTAAAAACTTTTAAGGGTTTAAAAAAAACGCATATTTCTTGGAACAATTTTTGTGAAATATTCAAGTAAATCATGGAATTACCGAATGCCAACAGAGTTTTCAGGCGTTATCTCTCTTTTTTTGCATTGCCTCTTCATCAAACATCTCGTTGGATTGCTGCGCTAGATGAAGCAACAAACTTTTAAATCATGCTCGATGTTGACGATAGGCGAGTGGCAAATTACCCTCTAAAACTTCCGACAGTAAGACGACGAGGATAGGCTATTACAAAAAACAAATGAACATATTTCTAAGAATTACTTACGTGCAAAATATTTACGACTCGATCAATATTGACAATCCAGTCCAAAGGTTGACTGGTAGAAGAATGCTTTGTTGCATTAAGTTGATGCAACTCAACATACACTGTTTCACTGTTTTTCATACAACCGCTCTTGCGCGATTATGACGTTATTACACATTTTTCATTACATATTTTGAAAACACAGTAACTTGTGGATATTATCTAGGCTTCTATTGAAATCAGTTTATAAATTTGTGTAAAACTAATCCAGTAAAGACCTCTGAAAATCTGCTATTTTGCATGAACTTTGACACTTCATAATTTACTCAAAAAGTTATAAATGTATAACAATAGGAGCCTTGCAAATTTAATCAAGAATCTGAATGACGACAATTTTTTTTCAAAAATTTTTAAGCTTTTAAAAAAACACGTATTTCCTAGAACAAGTTTTGTAAAATATTCGAGTAAATCACTGAATTACCGAATGCTAACAGAGTTTTCAGGCGTTATCTCTCTTTTTTCGCGTTACTTTTTCATTAAACATCGCGTTGGATTGCGTTAGATGAAGTAACTTTTAAACCATGTTCGATGTTGACGATAAGCAAGTGAAAAAGGACCCTTTTAAGACCGCCTATGTACCACTACTTACTGTACTGTAAATAAATAAATATTGTATTTATGGTCAGTGAAATTAGTTAGTTTTTTGGAGTCCAAATAACCCTGGTGGGAGTGGTTGCTATGTTTTAATTTAAGGAGCATATTTTACAGTATTTTGAAAGCATTACCAAATATATATGTTAACGCCACCTATTTACAACCATTAAAACCAGCAGTTATTACCCAGAACTGGGCGTAACCTAGCACTAAATCGCTGAATACATTACTCTATCGCACCATAAACCTTCCACACACATGTTATGAATCAGCATATAAACAGACTTTGCAAAAATATTCACGCAAAACGTCGTTAAAAAGCTAGTTAATACTCATTTTCGTCATAAAGTTGCCGTCATAATATTAATATAGCGCTCCGAAATAATTTGAGGGAAGTCGTTACCTCTCCGCTTTGCACCACTACACATTTAGGCCGCCGCTCCTGAACTCTTAACTGAAACTACTGGCTGCATGTTACACCGAAACGAGCGACCTCATTTTGAAAATATGCACAAGTCGGCGCAGTATGCCGATCACAGTGGAAATCATTTCCAGAGACCCTATTTTGTGGGTGGTGAGAAGGTAACGAGCAATAAACAAACTTTTCCAGACTACCAACGACCTTACAGCCACTAGACGTCTAATAACGTCGTCATATTTGAGTTTGTTTTATTACTTCTCTTTGTGTTTGTTTTTAATCATGCCTGATAGTTAAGTTAGTTTAAATTTAGTCATCCTAGTGATTTTATTTAAGTATCCCACAGTTAATCTGTGAGCAGCGCTGTGGGCTACAATATTGTTTATATGTTTTGTATACCTGTAGTACCTAAGTCTTATATTGTAGCTGTTTGCTGTTCCTTTTTATAAAAATAAAATAAAATAAAAAATAAAATAAAAAATAACAGGCGATGCATACCTGTCAACACATATGATTATAGATCTGATGTCTTGACCAATCAGAACGCAGTACCCCGCTCTACCGTACCAATCAAAACGTAGTACCCCGCTCCCCGTACCTCGGTTAGTTGACAGAATTGTTTTGGTGCGCTAGTTCAAGCATGAGGCGTCTAGTGGCTGTAAGGTCGTTGCAGACTACACAAGACATGATTTATTATTTAAATGTAGGTTTTAGGTATTCACTTCACAACGAGCCGTGAGACAATTTCTATAGCTGTGTTGCCCACATGGCACGTGGCGGTGGCGGTTGCCACTTTTAAATGCTCGGCTTGTGCGAACTCGGACCAGATTCTGTCAAGCGGTGTGACGTATCCGCTGAAGTCCCATTATCAAGCTGGTTCCCGTACTATTGACTTCGCTGACACTTCCGTACTATTAATTGACTGCATCGACATGCAGATGTGTACTAAATATAAGGTATATTTCTCTTTTTCCAGTTAATATGTAGCGAAATCTTTGTCGCCGCGTAGGATCTCTCTCAAAATCCTGTATTGCGGAATTAGAGTTCTCCTTGCGATTAGAACATATACCATCCATCTTGTCAAAGAATCCTGGCTTTTCAACGGACGTAAATGAGTCTTTACACTCTGGTCTATCCTCGTGAGGGAGATCGGTGGCAACGATCTCTCGCGCCGGGCCTTGGTACAGGCCATGGTCCGAAGCGAGGAGGGGCAGGCGGTCGCCTCCTTCTGCAAAGCAGTAATGCTAGCAAAGGAGGAGGCCGCACGTGCATGCGCAAGGGGGCGACCCTCATGCCCCAGTCGCCGGGATCCCGAACCCGATTTCCGGTCACCAAAGGCGCGGTCTTGCGGACGGTGAGCAATGGGTAGCTCGCCGTCCGACCGTCCGGTAACCGTCCGGACCGAGCCCAAGTTGTCGACGGTGCGTACTGTTCCACGCGCGCCTCAAGGAGATGTCAGCAACTGTAGGGGCCCAGCAGGGTCGAAGCCAACTGGGGCCAAGGGTTTGTTTCTGAAAGGAAAACTTGGCCCTGGGACGAAAGCAAAGAAGGGACTTAAAACTCACTCCTGTTAGTGAGTTTTTAGTCAGTAAAAGTCTGACACGCCCTCGCGCTCCGTCCAAGAGCGGGGATGTCATTGGATGATTTTCTCACCTAAAAAAAAAACAATTCTAAAAATATATTAAAATGCCAAACTTTTTGGCTTGCAGTGGTGGCCAAGTGACCTCGACTTCCAACTCAGGCAGGTGCTTTACTTTGTGCTATTTATTTCATCATCAATGCTCTCGAAGCGGTGAAAGAAAATATTTTGAGGAAACCGACATGTTCTAGAACCGAAAATGAACCACCATCTCGAACTGAGTCCGCGTGGTTGATTACGGCCCATTACCTCTCCTAGAGAGGAGACCTCAGTCCCAGCAGTAGGAACATCATAAGGCTGATTATCAACTTTTTATTGACTGTCATTATACAAATATTCTCTAGTCTCGTATAGAAGTCCTACGTATATACCCATGGCCGGCGTCCTGCACAAAAACCTTATACGGATATATCCGCAGTCAGCATTCAATATGTGAAACGCTCGCAACAAACATAAGAATCCTAATGGCGTTACACGACGGTGTGACAGGCACCCGGCCCCGGCAAAGGCCACTTCACGGAATCTTTATGGGCATATTATGCAACATTATGCATCTCGCATGCTAAACATATCGCGCCCCATCTTATATAATTTTGCTTAGAGACTTGAGATTTGAGAGCCTTTATACAGCTTATTTTGTTGTACTAAGAACCTCGTTAGTCTCTGTGGTTTTAGTTTTGATATTGTTTGTGTAAAATAGATATAACTAGTTCTTTTTATTATAGGTGAGAAATTCAAAGACTTCTCCCGTTAGACTTTTATTAACTTAAACCCACTCCTAAATTCCATCTTTGCATTGCTATCTACGACCACGGGTAACCTTTATAGAAGTCATCCCATGGCCCGAGTAGGCTTCAGCTACGCTGGGCCCCAACGGATTTGCTGACACGTATTACCATAAATTCACGCTTTTTTACCAATGTTATGTATTTATTATTTTTCCAATGTTTGTTTTATCAATTTTTGTATTTATTGTTTTGTTTCGATACCCACATAGTTTTATATAACCTCCGTGTCCGGCCTTAACAGAATACCAGCGCTGCGTTATTTATCGTTTTATATATCGCAGCATATGCTGAGTTAGGCGCCTTTTTGGCCTTGCACAGATCATACAGTTATTTTATTATACTTAATTCTACTATATTTTAATTCCAATGTGTTCTACTGTATTTTAATTTTTTTTTTTTTAAGGTGGGAGCGCGAGGGCGTGTCAGACTTTTACTGACTAAAACCACACCTGTATCCTTCAATTACCCTTTGCGTTCTAGGACTACGGGTTTCCCTTTCAGAAATTCTCCGCGGTCCTAGCTAGCGGGCATCGGCCCTGCTGGGCCCCTACGGTTAGCTGACATCTCTTTGAGGAGCGCGAGGAATACTACGCGCTGTTAACGACTGGGCTCGGTCCGGTTAATTACCGAACAGCCGGACGACGAGCTACCCAGTGCTCGACGTCCGCAAGCCCGCGTCTACCGTGGCTGGTAGTCGGGGTCGGAATTACGGCGGCTAGGGCGTGAGGACCTTCGTTCCCTCACGCGTGCAGCCTCCTCCTTCGCTAGCATTACTGCTTCGCAGAAGGAGGCGACCGCCTGCCATTCCTCCTCGCTCCGGACCATAGCCTGAACCAGGGCCGGACGCGAAAGGTCGCTGCCGCCAATTGCCTCCACGAGGACACGGCGGTGCTCCGCCCAAGCGGGGCACACCTCCACTGTATGCTCCACCGTGTCCTCTGGGTGGTCCGCACAATGATAACACCCGGACGTTGCTTCCGCCTGAATCCGATGCAGGAACCTCCCGAACTTGCCATGTCCGGTGAGGACCTGCGTCATGCGGAAAGTGAAGACGCCGTGTTGCCGCTCCAGCCACTCCTCAAAGAGGGGACTTATCGCCATAATTGTAGCGTGCCCAGCACTGGGTTGCGACAGTCGCCGTCGCCATTCCACCATGAGATCCCGCCGAAACTCTGTCCGCCATGCCGCGACTTGGCGCGGCAGCGGAGTTTCGCCCCGGCGTTGCATCTCCACGCGCAGATCGTGCATGCGTGCAAGGACTGTTGCCTCCAAATCCCATGGTGGCAGGCCAGCAAGGAGGCTCGCCGCTTCGCGGGATATCGTGCGGTATCCCCGTACCATCCGGATGGCCATGACCCTCTGGCAAGCGTTCAGCATGGCCGCCGGTCGCCTTTGCAGCGACGGCACCCACACCGGTGCCCCGTAAAGGGCCATGGACCGAACGATTCCCGCGTAGAGCCTCCGGCAGGAGGCGTCTGGACCCCCAAGGTTGGGCAGGAGCCGCTTTAGGGCAGCCCCGGTCCGTTGCAGTTTGGGAGTCAGACGTCGAAAGTGCTCCACAAAGTTTTGATTTTGAAAGTTTTGATTGAATTTATATTGATGATTTGTTTATTTAATATTTTTGTATGATTAATGTAATTATTGTGTTATATTAATTAATTTAATTCCTTTTTGAGGCAATTTTATTGATTTATTATTCACTAGTCTTATTAGGTTAGTACTTGTAGTGTTGTGTTATTTAATGTTATGGGTGTAACTTACCTTTTAAAAAAAAAAAAAAAAAAAAAAAAAAAAAAAAAAAAAAAAAAAAGTTCCACCGACTGTCGAGGACAAGTCCCAGGTACTTCATCGTCGACCCGACGTCGATGCGAACCCCTCCTACCGTTATTTGGGAACCCGGTGGTGGCGCGTTCCGAGGGCCATGAAAGCACATGGCCTCGGACTTGTGCAGTGCCACTTCGAGTCCCAACTCTTTGATCCTGTCCACGACTGTCGCAACCCCACGTGTCGCTAGTTCAGCCGCCGCCTGGTGTGACTCCCCCTGCGCCAGGACCAGCGTGTCGTCTGCGTAACAGACCACGCTGACCCCGTCGGGGAGGTCGCCGCGCAACACGTAGTCGTACCCGATGTTCCACAAGGGCGGTCCTAGTACCGATCCCTGCGGAACACCGCACGACATCTCTCGCCGTCTCCACTCTCCCTCGTGACCAGGGTAGATGATAAACCTGTCCTTCAGGTAGGCCTCGATCAAACGACGGAGGTAGTCGGGCACCTGGTGATACCGGAGTGCCCTCCTAATGCTACTCCAGGGCAGGGAGTTGAAGGCGTTGGTGATGTCCAAGGACACCGCCACTACGACCTTGCCCCGGGACACCGCATCCCCCGTCGTGAGGGCTCGCACGCGCATGATGGCGTCCACCGTGGAGCGCCCCCTGTGGAAGCCAAACTGGCTGTCCGAAAGATCCGGCCCTACCCGCGCTAAATGCGTGACGAGGCGGTCTGCAATTACTCTTTCAAAGAGCTTGCCCACCTCGTCGAGCAGCACTATGGGCCGGTATGCAGACGGAGAGTCCGCAGGGCGCCCCGGCTTCGCTATAAGGACCAGTTTCCCGGTCTTCCAACGAAGTGGGAACTGGCCCCTCTCCAAACATGCGCTAAACAGCCCTCTTAGTCGAGGCCCGAGTTCCTCCATGGCCAGGACCCAAGCTTTCCCAGGCAAGCCATCGGGTCCTGGGGCGGTATTTTTGGCGTTTAGCCTTCGTACCGCCACTCTCATCTCTACCTCGGTCACCTCCGGAGTAACGTCGTCGTCACCGTCGTGGTCCGCGTCGGACACCGCAAGAGGCGGAGCCATTGGTGGGGAAGAATGCTCCTCTCTTGATGGGAACAGAGCGTTCACTACACCCTCCACGAGCTGGGGCCGGAGACTCTGTGTCAGCGGGGGAGCCCAGGCGCGGAGCTTATCCCGCACCATTTTGTAGGGGCGTCCCCATGGGTCTCCATTCAGAGTCCCCAACCACACGTCGCGGGCCTGTAGTTTGGCTCGCCGTATCTCCGCTCGGGGGGTGCGCTTCGCCACCCTGTATCCCTCGTACAGCTCCGCCTCTATGGCCTCCGCATCCGGAGGGCGGATGCGGCGCCTGCGGTGTCTGGTGTACCGGCGCCTTGCGGCAACGCATGCCTTGCGCAGTTCCGCAATCTCCGGCGACCACCAGTAGACCTGACGCCGGGCACGTCCTGGCCGGACTCGGGGCATTGCCACGTCGCATATTTCTGACATGGCCTCCCGGAACCACTCCGCCTCGGCATCTATGTCCACAGGCCTGTCCGGTGCTGACACCCAGGCCTGTACGATAGCGGCTTCCAGGAGGAGCTCCCGGTCCAGCTGTTTTAGTGCCCACCGCGGACCACACGGGTTCTGTCGGACCGGCGCGGTCGAGGTCTGGGCGGAAACGTCAAACCGGATGTACCGGTGGTCTGAGTACGTCTCCACCCCCTCCATGACGCGCCAGTCAATGACGCGCGGAGACAGAGCGGGGCTTGCGAACGATATGTCCACCACGGACTCGCCCTGCATCCGCACGCACGTGGGGACAGAACCCCGGTTTAGGACGACCAGGCCTGACTCCAGGGCCCAGTCCTCCACCATCCGGCCCCGCGTATCTGTGTACCGGGAACCCCAAGCCAAGTTCTTGGCGTTGAAGTCCCCGCAAACAACCACAGGGAGGGATTGAAACCCGGCGACGACGATGTTCAGCTCCATAAGGGAGTTGTGGAGATCGGCGAGAGTTCGGTTCGGGGAGAGGTATACACCTACCACTGCGATATCCCCGAACCTTGCTGCCACGCAACCCTGTCCCTTCTTGACACCCTCTAGGGACGGGGTACCGGCGGCGGCCGACGAAATTAATGTCACCGAGCCGTTCAGATCCTGCACCCAGCCAGCCCTGGGTGGGACGTAGTACGGCTCGGTGACCACGGCGATGTTAATCGACCACTGCGCCATGCTCTGGAGCAACAGATCCTGAGCGGGGGCGCAGTGGTTGATATTCGCCTGGAGGAGACGTAATGGAGCAATTATTGGCATTCCATTACAGTCTCCTCCCGAGCCCCTTGTGAGGGCCCTGCCGCGGCAGTTGCGGCGGTGGCTGTGGTTGCGGCAGCGGCGGCTGCGGCGGTGACGGCGGTGGTGGGGGAGGGCCTCTTGCCCTTACCCCTGGCTTTGGTTGGGGGAACGCAGTTCCTGCTCCCAGCCCGGTGTTCGGCTGGCTTGCCAGCCGCTGCACACACATAACAGTGAGGTGCAGCGTTACAGGTTACGGCTTTGTGGCCGGGTCGACCGCACTGGAAGCAGTGATTGCTTCTGTCCACCTCCGAGGTGCAGTGGACCCCTGCATGGTGGCCCACTTGGCAACGGAAGCACCTCAGAGGTTTGGGCTCCAGCAGCTTCACCTGCGCTGAAACCCAGCCCACCAAGAGCCTTCGGCCCTCCCCAGTTATGGCCTTGGCGGCCGACACGGGGCAGCTCACCGTGACGGTACGCATGCCCGTGTTGTCGGCACGGATAGTGCCTGCCCGCACCTGGTCGCCAAGACACTTTCCCGTCCTGACGACCGCGGCCACCACCTCCTCCTCCGTCACGGAGTCGTCCAGGCCCATAATGCGTATATCGATGCATTTCGTGGGCCTGGATACTCGGGCCACCTCCGCGTCTAGGGACGCTCGTATCTTCTCCGCCAGAGCGTCCGCGGTGGGGCCGCTGTCCGCACCAGGGACTTCCAGCATGCGGCCTCCGGTTGCGGTGGTCCTCATTCACAATCCCCCGGCGATGCCAAACTCGGTGAGGTCCACCGCCCGCTTTGCCTTGGTCATCACGTCGTTGTAGGTCGCGCCCTTCTTTTCCGCACCTGGCTGTAATGTGATCACTACAGCTGCGGATGTCGGGGCGCGAAGCCTAGCCGCGAGGGCCCTCTTCTTGCGCTGCTGCTGCCTTTCGCGCTTCTTGGCCGCCCTAGCCGCCTTGCCCACCCTTTTCTTCTCTCCGACCACTTACCATTCGGCGTCGGCCGGAGACTCTATAGTTTGGGGTAGCAAAGGAGGCCGGCTCGCCACCGCAGCAGGAGCTTTTACCGCCTTGCCTTTTTTAGGGGGGGGAACAGGTTTCCTCTGCTGTTGCTTAGCTGCCGGGGCTGGCCTCGCGGGTTCCGACACCACCGTAGACCCGCGTTTTGCTTGTCCCGACAGGCCCGGCTTGGGCGCAACAGCTGGGATCGCGGCGGCGGCGGCGTATGATGCCGCCTTCCGTTGGCCGGAGGCCGCAAGCGGTGGTCGCAGAACGATGCCCTCCAGAACGGAGAACTGCTGCTGCACCCGCTGCTGAAACTGCTGCTGCTGCTGCTGCTGCTGCTGCCGGAAGGCAGCCAGCTCCTGCCGCAGCAGGGTCAGGACCTCGCTCTCTGGCTGGGGCTGTGACCGTTTGCGCCCTCCTTTTGGCGCCGTCTCGGGGCCAGCTCCTCGGAGACTGGCCAGGTCCGCCTCGAGCCGCCCAATCCTCTTATTGAGGGGCTCCAAGACGGTACCCAGTGCCTCCGTAATTGAGGTCGTGCCTTGGGAGATAGCTTCCCTCTTCTTTGACTTCTCCCTTTTTTTAGAGACGCTTGTTAAGGCAGCGACCACAACCTCGGTAAATCTGGCCATCGCCTCCTCCATGCCATCTGGCTCGCTTGCAGAAGGCTCCGAGGGACTGCCCTGACCGCTAATTGCCCCGGAGTGGCGCCCCTCCCTGGCGATTTCCAGGGATCGCCTGGTTGCATCCTGGGCAGTGAGCCCCCTACCCCTTCCTGTCTTGCGGCCCGCCCCCCGCCCAGCGGTGGAAATCTTGCGGGCCGAAGCCTCATCAGAAGACGACCCCTGACCGACTCCCGACATGGGGCGCTTCCGGAGGAACTGGTTCCTCCTGGGAAGGGTGTCTGCAACCTCCATTATCTCTGGGGTGAGCGAAGATCCGGTATCGGAATCCGATACCTCATCTCCGCTCACCTCCCTAAGGCCGAAGCTCCTGCCGGCCTGTTCAGTACCCGCTGGCGCCGTGGATGTGCTGGGAACGGGTCCCAGGGACTCCACGCTACCGGCGGGTGAGCCACCCTGGCTCAGTGCGTCCACAGAGGACGGTACGGGGTCCGAAGACCCGAGGCGGTAATTGCCCCCCCCAGAATACGAGGGGCAGCCCGAGCTCTGCTCGGGGAGGGATTCTCCTGCATGCAGGTACCCTCCTGGGGTAATATTATTTTTATTACTCGCGCTCATAGTGGTGCTGAACACAGCTTTGCCTTTTTGTCAATGGGGTGGGGTCCCCAATAAACACGTTCGCCATCATGGTCATGTCTGATATGCAGACATGTACCAGAGGCGAACCCACTCTCCAAAACCCACTGTCCAAAAACACCAACAGCTGTTGGTGCCGATGCTTTTGGACAGCGCACCCTCCGTGGCGGTCCGTCTGGACTCCGCCCTGAGTGTGTTCCTCTTGGTCTGGTCTCTCACTTGAGGCCTTCCGGCATGAGTAGCTCTACCGGCATAGCCCTCAAGATCACAGAGACACGCAAGCCCCACCACGACGACAACGTGGGAACACAGTTGGTGGGGGAGCTCCCGCCTTAACCTTCGTGGTTATTTTTTTTTTATAACAAACCAGAAATGCGTGTAGGGAGAACTGGCTTGGCCTAGGCGAAACTAGTTTATCCTAAAATCTAGTTTGGCCGGTAACATATACATTCCTACAAGACACCCAGACCTAGAAGAAATATCTGGGGGTCATACAAATATTTATTCCATGCGAGAATCGAAGCAATCAAAGTTAGTCGAAATTCGATCGATGGAGTCAAGATTCGAATCATTTATGTACAGACAGCTGCATCAATTGGGTACGCCTCTCATATTAAAATATCTTAGAAATTGTTTAACTAGGTTATAACGCTGTTCCTATATATATTTGGTTAGTTCCTAATAAACAAGTCAGCAGCAAAAAAACTACACAAAAGTGTTCCAGGAATTTCCCATTGCTAACTAGGCGTGTGTAACTCTTTACTGAACCGACTCACTGTTCCGAAACATTTTAGTGTTCCGAAATATTGGAACAACAGTAATGTCTTAAATGCATCATTTGGAACACTGAAACACTCTTTACTTTAAGTGACCTGCAATCTTTTTAAAATTCAAATTAAAACGTAAATAGTGTAAATTTTAATGACCTGAACTAAAAACATCTGCTTTAAATTATTCTCAAATCAAAATTCTATTAAATAAAACTGTTGGTGTATATGGCGCAACGTAACAGATCACGATTCATAACAGTCAGTGTCTGTGTTTGTAATTTTGTATCTTTTGAGCCGTTGTTCCAAATGTTCCGTTTGTATCTTGTGAGCCGATGTTTCAAATGTTCCGTTTATATCTTTTGAGCTGATGTTCCAAATGTTCCGTTTGTATCTTGTGAGCTGATGTTTCAAATGTTCCGCTTGTATCTTTTGAGCCGATGCCGATGTTCCAAATGTTCCAAATTATACATATCACTGTTTCGGAACATTTCAGTGATTCAAATGCAAATGTTCCAATCGCAAAGTTTTGCCCACGCCTACTGCTAACTGACTTTAGTTACCAGTGGAGAGATTTCATTCCATTACTTTCAGCAACCACCAAAAGCAACGTTTAGGTAATTACCTGCATCCTTAATCAATTACATTAACGCAACACATCCAATTACCTTGCAACACGGACGCATGTGCCGGTCTGAACCGGTTACAACTAGTTACGGCCGGTCGAAACCAGTAATATCCAGTCTAAACGGCCGTAATGGTCCGTTTAATAGGTTTGAGCTGTATTTATCGTATGAATCCGTGTGTCTAGCCTGTTCATCTGAGTTATTGGATATTGTGAACGGACAATAGGTATTGTGTGATGATTGTGTGGTGATAATAAATTGAGTTTCGTTGGTATAGGTTTGGTTTAATTAAGTTAGGTGTGAAAACTTTCGCGAGTATCGCAATTTATTGCTGGACATTAGCTTTTGTTAAGCTGTGCCTCATTACACTCAGTCCTCCTCTTTTTACACTTAGCAGTTTGCACATAGGCGTCCAGTACACGGTCATGCATGCAATCAATTCCATCAATCATGAATGATGGTTTTCTTCAGTCAGTACCATGCAAACGTCAATCATCGCATTAGACGGTAGATTTTTCGTCAATCAAAACATTGACTGTGGCAAAACTGACAGCAAAACCTATCGTGTAATGGACGCCTTAGGGCTCATACAGTCGAACAGCACTTTGTTGACAGCAGATACCACTGCAGCCGTCAACGGGTGTGTCGCGTCCGCCATTTTGTCAGTCAACTGCAATTAGGACATGAGTACGCAAGCGTTGTGCGTCCACATAATAAGCTCCAGTTACAAAATTGATGTTAAATTGCATAAAAAATTAAACAAAACAATAAAAACAATTTGAGTTTACATATAAACGCACACGTTTGAGTTGTCTTTTTACGCATTATAGATAGCGCTGCAAAAAAAAAAGTTATGGCTATGTTTTCAACGATTATGTTATAATTATGGTTTGTCGATGGGAAGATTATTAAGGTTTCTTTTCTAATTCAGATAATCTTATATCTTTTTCAATCTCAATGATTGAAAAAGATATTGTTATTGAGTACATTATAAAATACACAAAACAGATGAAAACTAAATATTGATAAAGTAGATATTATAACTAATTACTTGCTTTCAATAATATCGTAACAAAAAAATAGGTCGTAACTTATTCATCATTTTGATGTCAATATCTCCGAGGGGATGAAATTTGGAGCACGAAAATGTTTTTTTTTTTTTCTTAAAAAGGGACGTTTTTGTAAAAGCTGATATTCTAAAGTTTGTTACAAAGTTTATGAATAGTTAATTATTCCTAAAAGTAAAGAAAAATTTAAACTTACTTTTGGCTGTGTTACCATCAGTTGTTACCAGTAAATTGTTTCATCTTTTCGTTTTTAGGGTTCCCTACCTCAAAAGGAAAAACGGAACCCTTATAGGATCACTTTGTTGTCCGTCTGTATGTCAAGACCCTTTATCTCGGGAACGCATGGAGGTATCAGTTTGAAATTAAAACCATATACTCAAATCTGCAGTCCCTTGAAGCTGTGAAAATATTAAACTTCTAAGTTAACGGAAAAAAGATTAAACGGCCGTATCTTTTTGTTATCTTTGTTGCAAAAAACGTATATTTCGACACTCTCAAGGGAATCAAAATTTATAAGATACTTCCTGTTGACCCAGAATCCTGAAATTTGGCATAAAGCAAGGTCTTATAGCATAGTATAGGAATAAAATCTGAAAACAGTAATTTTATTGTTACGTCACAAAAAAAAATTGCGATTCTGAAAAATCTTTGAGAGATACGGGAATTGAACTATTTTCATAGGTGAGTTTGTCCGAAACTCTCAGGGCGGTGAGTCCGTCTCACACTTGTAAAAATAAGAGCTATTTGGGCTTTTGGGGGGATATTTGGCGACCAAAAATAAAATAGCCATTTTTACCGACTTCAAAATGAAGAAGGTTCTCAATACGACGGAATCTTTTTTATTTTATTATGTTTGTTTTCCGAATCTTACTCGAGAGATGATTACACCGAGAATACAGACACAATTAGAAAATTCTTTTCTTATTGTGTGTAAGGGTATACTTTCCAGGTGGTTCCATGTTCATCAAGTCAGAATTTGATGATGCGGGAAGTCCCCTCTCAAAGAGGGGACTTCCACCCATAATTATGGCGTGCCCAGCACTAGATTGTGACTGTCGCTGGCGCCATTCCACCTTGAGATCCCTGGAAACTCTTTCCGCTATGTCGCGGCAGCGAAGATTCGGTCCCGTTGCATCTCCGCGCGCAAAACGTGCATGCGTGCAAGGGTCCTATTTCTGGGAGGTAATAAAAAAATAACCACGAAGATTAAGGCGGGATCTCCACTCCCTAACCAGCCCGTGTTTTACACACATTGATTTTAAGTAATAGAACATGTTTTATTTGCCCTTAATTTTATAGGTAGGTCGGTTAACATTGATAAATATATACCAAAATCTATTTATTTTACACATTGCCGGTGGACCAGCAGGTACTCAATACAATCCCTAGGAATTGTATACATTACCGTAATGTACCTATGTAATGGACAATCTTCTTCTTCTTCTTCCTGCCTTTATCCCATATTACTTGGGGTCGGTGCAACACGTTTTTTCTTCCATTCTGTCCCTGTCACCTATTGAATAATAATATTCATAATATCTCACTACATTGCTTGGATGCCCCAGGTATTTTATACATTGCCTAGGTATTGTATAGAATACCTCAGTTATACAGATAATACCGGTAATATATATACCTATATGCCATATTCTTATTATTATCTGTAAATTAGTCCTAAGAGCGTCTTTTCCGCCAAATAAAATATTTTTCTTTCTGTATATTAGACTTGTCATGTCATGCACTTTGCCTTTAAGATACCATCGAACTGATCTGATGATGGACTGAAAGGTGGAAGGTAGTCACGGGAAATCCGTAATAAAATGATGTATCCTGGCCGTGTTTGGGTTTATTGGAATGGTCATGAAATGGAGGTACTCTGGTTAAAATATAACTAGGTTTTCATAAATTATATTCTATAAGGTTCCCTTACCACAATTTTTTTACATTATTTATGTTTAACACAAAAACACATTTTACAAAAAAAAAATTACAAACCACAACTGTTCTCAGTCGATAGTTAAAAAAAAATGTTACACAAACAATATCTATACGTCAAAAAGTCTTATTTTTCACAACACCCTCCCACAATCAGCTCTGCAGTAAAATTCTGTAGTTCGCGAGTGCCATCTCAAAAAAAAAAACACTTTAACAAACGTCCAGATTCAGAGCAAATATCTGTGGGCCGTACAGATTTTTTTCCAATAGGAAAATGGAATCCAACACTCGTCTCTCCGAAAAAGAATATAAAAGCAAAGCCATTCTCACGGATATCCTATAAAATTGTAGTTTCGTCTGCATCTGATAACAACGACTTTTAACATGTTCAGTGCGGTACGAGGTCTAATATGCCTCGTATGTGTCTTCTTTGCGGTGTGGCTCAGAAAAACATAGTCTTATCTGTCGTTCGGCGGCCATAACTTCAATTTCCTTTAGTTTATTTATTTAAACTTTATGTACAGTAGTGGTACATTTGCAGACTTAATGCAACTAGGCATTATTTATTAGTACCTTTGGTATAAAAAAGGCAACACTGGTAGGTGTGCACAATAAATAAATAATAGATATAAGTTGCTTATAATAATAGTTTAGGGAAAGAGAAGAATCTAAGATGCCCTATCAAAACAGAATGCAGTGGTGTATCTACTTTAATACGCATATATATCGCACTTAGCCAAAAAATGCCCTTAGTTTTTTAAACATTACGGGGTTTAATAAGCCCCTTACCGCCATAAGGATAGTTTTGAAACGAGGTCTTAAACGCCCCGTACCGCAGGAATGGAAATAATATAAAAATGAGTGCCAATGTGATAAAGATGAAAACTAAATTATACGTGTTATATAAATAACTGAAAATCTTTTATGGCAAATATTCCAGCTTAGCCCGTGTTTTTTTTTAAGGCTTCAGCATTTTGCTAATCAGTGTCAGGTTCTTTGTCTATTAAAATAAGATTAACGACCGTACCTAATAAATGTGACTTTACTGAGTTATAATAATAAATAAAAAAATATCAAATATATATTTTTTTTAATTTGATATAAACTAGTGCTTGGCTGCGATCCCACCCGATGACCACCCGATGGTATATAAGCAGTGATGCAATCGTTGATGGTAAGGCGCACCAACATAATAATATGTATATAATAATCAAATATCTCCACTTAGCACACGAGGTTGTCGACATGTGGAATGTGGACTCGGCTGTCATTGTGCCGATTGTAGTGACCGCCAATGGCCTTATAGCCAAAAGCCTTGACGACCATCTGTCGAAGCTGTCGTTGCGCGGTTGGATCAAACGCTTGATACAGAAGGCAGGTTCCTCGACACGGCTCGCATTGTGAGTAGGTTCCTGTCTCTGGAGCTACTGCAGCACTGCTATAATTGCCGGCCGACTACTATTTTTTTATATTTTTAAATGTTTTTTTTCTAGTTATATTTTTAAGAAATATTTAAATTATATGTAAACAAGAGAAATAGAGATATAGTAATAATATGAAATTTATTTCAGACAAAAGTCTATATATTGCTAGTAACTCAAGTAACCTTATAAAGCTATTGTTAGTACATACAAAGACAATCACAAAACGACACCGCAAAGTAGCACCAGTTTATGCCAGACCCTGGACGCGACCACCCTCAGTGTGTAGTCGCATCCAGTGCCGCTACATCAGCGAGTCCCAGCGACCCACGAGCACGCTCAGAAGTTTTTTTTTTCTGTGGGAAAGTCATCCAATGACATCCCCTGCTCTTGGGCGGAGCTTGAGATAGTGTCAGACTTTTACTCTCCTGTTCCTTCTTTGCCTTCGTTTTAGGGCCCCGGGGTTCTCTTTTGCATCACTCATGGCCCCAGTAGGCTTCGACCCGGCTCGGTCTTGCTGACATCTCCTTGAGGCGCTCGTGGAACACTACGCGCTGTAGACAATTTGGGCTCGGTCCGGACGGTTACCGGACGGTCGGACGGCGAGCTAACCATTACAAGCAAGCAAGCGCCTAAGGCGGCTGGAAATCGGGATCGTCGGCTCAGAAGTTATACTCATTAAAATTAGCAATACAACACTCTCACTTCAGCTAACCCTATCGAATTACTTTTTCATGGAATAGCCATTCAATAAGTTTTGACGAACTGACTATTGTTCCGTATGTGTGAATACGTGTTATGGTCGCATATAAATTAGAATAATACTACGTTCGCTAAATTAATTTTCACACCAAGCTCATGAATGCTGGTCAGCGAAAAATTAATATAAAAAACATAGTCATCGAACCCGATCTCTTAAAAACATAAACAAATGAAATAGCAATAAATATAAATGAATAAGTACTTGCAGACAAAGAACTAAAATGGCGTCGAGACTAAAGCATAAAGTTGAAATTAAAACAATACAACTATAAAGGGTAGATGTTTAATGTTCGCGTTTAAACTTTATTATAATTTACTTTATAGATGGAGTACGTTAACTGTTTATTGTTAGATATAGCCGGGTAGAAGTAATAATGCACGTACATGAAACTTTACACATCGACTTTCCTTTTTTAGGGTTCCGTACCTCAAAAGGAAAAAACGGAACCCTTATAGGTGAGACAGTGGTCAAGCACGAGACTGTTGATAAGAGTAAAAAAACCGGGAAAGTGTGAGTCGGACTCGCGCACTGAGGGTTCCGTACAAACTTATCTATGAAAACAGTTCAATTCCCGAATTGAGTTACGAAGATATTACCGAATCGCAAAAAAGGTGTTTTTTTGTGACGTAACTACAAATTTACTGTTTTCAGATTTATTCCTATACCTGTGTTACAAGACCTTGCTTTATACCAAATTTCAGGATTCTGGGTCAACGAGAAGTTCCCTATGAATTTTGATTCCCTTGAGAGTGTCGAAATACACCTTTTTTTGCAACATAAACGGCCGTTTCTTTTTTTTCGTTAACTTAGACGTTTGATTTTTTGACAGCTTCAAGGGACCGCAGACCTCAGTATATGGTTTTAATTTCAACTCGATACCTCTACGCGTTCCTGAGATAAAGGATCTTGACAGACAGACAGACGGACAACAAAGTAATTCTATAAGGGTTCCGTATTTTCCTTTTAAGATAAAACCCCTTAAAATAAAAATAAAATGGCACTCCTTTAACGCTAAGCGCAACTGAAGAAACGCAGGTGAGTTTTAATCAGTTAAAATCTGACACTCATTCCACCAAGAGTGGGGGAAGTTATTTTATGATTTTCCTACCCTAAACAAGAAAGCAGATTTCGCATAGAGAACTATCCTGAAAACAGTAGATATGTAGGTACCACAAACAAACATACAGCCGAGAGTTGTACCTGCATTGCAGCTGTAAAACGTAAATGAAAGTCCCGCACTAATACTGCATCGCATACTAATCTACCTAGGCTTAATCTGCAGCTCTTTATTGGGACATTTATTATTAAACTGTGTGAAGAGTGAGATGAAAGCTGTTGAGTTATAAAAGCTACACGAATGTCAAATGCTTGCACCGACTGGACAGGTTCACTCAGATCAAATTCAAATTCAAAAGATTTTTATTTCACATAGGCCTACATTGGCACTTATAAAACGTCAGAAGCTAGTGCACGGTTCCAAATTGGTCGTTTCCTATGGAGAAGAACCGGCAAGAAACTCCATGGTTACTCTTTTAAAAAAAATGTTTTTCTTACAATATTTCCATGTTACAGTATAAGTAGATATTATGTAAGGACAATGTAGACCAATAAAAATAATCATAATAAAAAGTGAGTCGTAATAGGAAGTAACCTAAGAATTCGCGGAGTCTACAGTGTTCTCACATTCACATTATAAAAAAAGAGGCTATATAAAAAAAAGGAAGAAAAATAAATAATTACAATTATCAATAAATGAGACGTTAACAAAATAAATTACTAACGAATTTATGGTGGTTGGGGTCTAATAATATAAAAAATATTGCAAAAGCAATGTGTTACAAAAAAAAAGGAAAAGTATAAAGTACAACAAATGTGGAGCAGTTAATAGATATATTTACACAATATTATGAGTTACCAGGGGGCCACATGTGCAGAAGCAGTCATTGCCGAACAAAGATATGTGTGGTTCTTTCCTCAAGATATCAGCTCTGACACAATCTGCATAGTTCTCATATGGTTTGAACATTACATGTGTATTGTATGGGTTTAAAACCGACTTAACAACTTTTCTGACATTACAATTTGACGTTTGATAAATTAACTTAGACATTAAATAATAATAATAAAAGTATATTGAGTTGGCTTGCGAGGTTGTCGACATGTGGTATGTGGACTCAGCGATCATTGTAGCGATAGTCGTGTCGGGGAATGACTTAATAGCCAAGACCTTCGACCAACACCTTAGGAGGCTTGCGTTAGGCGACTGGATCAAGAGCTTGATTCAGAAAGCGGTACTCCTGGACACGGCTCGTATTGTTTGGCAGTTCCTTTCTCTGAAGCCCTGACCGGTAGCTTGGACCCTGTTCCCGATGTGGGTGGGATACTATTTTTTATATTTTTAAATGTTTTTTTTTGTGATTAGGTTTAAAAAATAATAGGTCTTTACCTATGAAATTGAAGATTTTTAAAACGGGTTGCTTTGAAGTGTTATATCATTGGATTGACTTGGAATCATAAGTTCAAATAAATTTTATATTAAAGGTATGTTATTCTTCTTTTGAAATTAGGTATTTATTGGTTTCTCTGTGTTTTGTATTTTCTGTAATATCGCAGTACTTATAACCATGAAAGCTAATAAAAAAACGTTTTTTCATATTAAGAGTTTTAACGTAGATACTATGCATTGCAAAGGGCAAACAATATCAATGTCGCATACCTACGACTTTCTTCTAACAAAAAAACTCTGTGTTCTTGGCTTAATAGATTTCGTTTTGGAAATTTTGTCTTGTAGCCGCCCTAAGAAATAAAGTTATTCCTGAGATAAAATTACTCACATGAAAGTGATTGAAACCAAAATAGACATCTCATTCATTAGCAGTTTTAAGTCCGTATACATCATCAATATTGCATATCACTTGAGTCCCATTGTTTCCACGGTAGAACTCATATTACAAAATAATGCGAGTTTTCTTAGATTTCATACAAAAATGGTTATAAGTACTGCTATATTATAGAAAATATAAAACACAAAGAAACCAATAAATACCTAATTTCAAAAGAAGAATAACATACCTTTAATATAAAATTTATTTGAACTTATGATTCCAAGTCAATCCAATGATATAACACTTCAAAGCAACCCGTTTTAAAAATCTCCAATTTCATAGGTAAAGACCTATTATTCAAAAGTGTGATTTATATGTTTAAACCACGAATATCGATGGTTTAAACAATAAATAAAGGAAATAATAATATCCCACAACTTTCACACAACGCCATCTAGTCGCAAACTAAGCAGAGCTTGTGCTATGAGTACTAGACAACTGATAAACATAGTTATATATTTCTAAATAATTATATATACATTATAGATAAAGTACACACAGACACACAACAAATGATCGTGCTCATTACACAAACATTTGTCCTGGGTGAGAATCGAACCCACGACCTCCGGCATAGCAGTCAGGGCCACTGACAAATAGACCAACAGGCCTATTAAAGATAGACTTTATAAAGTATTACTTTTTGTTTTAAATATATGAGTATGTTTTTTATGGTGAAAGTGGATTATTCTTCTTTTCAGTAATTTTAGTGTTTATCTGGCAGTTTGAGTACTTTATGCGGCCTACTTAAATGATTTTTTCTTTGGTACTGTTCATCGAGTCGTTGAAGTCCTCAGACCGAGTCCTGAGTTGAGCTACACGAATAACTGGACAAATCCACTCAAATCTGCGCAGTTCTTTCTTCCAAAGACTATCTCTGGCACCAATCAGCATGGTTTTCGTATGATTAGACCATTGCGAAACCGCGTCACGTAAATAGTGGGCGTTACTATCAGGTCACTATTGCTCTCCTCTTTAAAAATCATCATCAGTCACCACAACGACCGATCCCGCGACCCTCACCAGGTCAACAGTCCACCTTGTGGAGGGCCTTCCAACGCTGCATCTTCCGATGTGCGATCACCACTTTAGAACCTTTCGGCCCCATCGAACGTCTATTCAGCGAGCAATGCCTTACTCACAGCCACTTAAGTTTGGCGATTCTTCGGGCTATGTCGCTAATCTAATTGTCAAAACGTAGAGGTCACAAGGCACTGTCACACTAAAAATATAAAAGTTAGTTATACGATAAAAAGTAGCCTCAATAGGCTATACATTCATTAGCACCTCTCTCTCTTTTGCTCTGGACACGTCATAATCAAGGCGATAAGTCCCCTCTTTGAGAAGTGGTTACAGAGGCGCCATGGCGTCCTCACAATCCACTTGATGCAGGCCCTTACATTGGGACAAGAAAAAAGTCGTGTGTAAATAATGAATTGCCGCCGGAGTCTATGTTTCCTGATAGCTATAACCTAGGGGTTTTTGTGTAAGAAAGTGGCGATATTATTTCAAAGGCTGCGCGGTAGCACCAACAGTATTTTGCAAATGATCGCAGCCCGTCTCGACTGTCCCATACAGGCACACTGGGTGGGAATAGTTACGGGAAGGTTATAATAGATAATATTGTACTATGTACCTACTAACATAGATCTTAAGAATATTGTTACTAAGATTCATATGGATCTAAATCCGAAATAAATGGATATTATTATTTAAATCAAGAGTGAATAGGTTACTTCTAGGCAAGCGTGCTCCATCGTCGGCCCTATCATCATAATAATATAATAATAATAATAATAACCCCATCGCCGTATCTCTACGTTGACGTCGTGGTGGGGCTTGCGTGCTCCAATATACCCTAGGTCTGTATCGGTAAAGTTTGCTTTGCCGTAATATGCCTAGGGTGAGGGGCCAGACTAAGAGAGATACAATCCGCAGTGCAGTTTTGTGGCGAACTGTTGGGCATTAGCGACCCCACGGACCCGATCTCCCGGGAGAATTCTTGTTCTTCATCTCCGGCTTGCCTTTATTGGCCGGCCGTAGTGAACACTGACGAGGAACTGAGCTCCCACCTCTCTCTTGCCTTTATTGGCTGGCTTGAGTGGAGATTCGCAAGAGCAAACGTGCTCGGGAGAAGGATGTATAATCCAGTAAGGTGCTGGTAGGGATCTTGACCGTACTTCCGAGATTGTCCTGATAGCCGTGGTATACCTCTCCACTCCTCAAGCACCTCAGGATATGTTGCCCTCTTGTTGCTACGTCACTTCGTGCTAGCGGCCGTTTTTGGGGGCCCATTTATTGAGTGTGCAAGTCACCCCCTGCCTTTTTTCGATGCATATTAATAACGTTGTTCAGGCAGGGGCCATAGTCTTGACATAGTTCCATGTTACCAGTCCACTTAAGACTCCAAAAACCATAGCCCTATTATCTTTGTTCTCCATATGTCGCAACAGTTTTTCAATAACCGGGGGTTGTCCTTGGGTGCACTAGCATAGCGCGTACAGGGATAATCGTCGGTTGATATCATGTTCCTTTATAATTATCTAAAGGGCCTCTGCGAGTTGGCTTCGGCTCCTCGTACGCCTCCCAAAGGTCCAGGACCTCAGGGTCCTGAGATAAATAAAATATAAAAAAATAAAAAAATAATAATATTCCACAACTATCACACAACGCCGTCTAGTCCCAAGCTAAGCAGAGCTTGTGTTATGGGTACTAGACAACTGATAAACATACATATATATTTCTAAATACATACTTAAATAGATAAATGACACCCAGACACAGAACAAATGATCGTGCTTATCACACAAACATTTGTCCTGGGTGGGAATCGAACCCACGACCTCCGGCATAGCAGTCAGGGCCACTAACCACTAGACCAACAGGCCTGTCAAATCAAATCGATTCCCATCAGGTGAGATAGTGGCCAAACACGAGTGTATACATAATAAAAAAATATATATTATGTTTAAAATAATATTCTCCACACACCTATAACTCTGTTCACCCAAAAACATTAACAAAATAAATTCTGAAAGTCACGTCAACACCCTACAATGCTATTTAATGTCCTCACATAAAACACACGTAATTACCAACACGGCGCGATGCGAGAAAATTCACCTGTTTTCATTAATATTACAGACTTGAGGGAGTTCTATTAATTATTTAAATTCATACGGAATCGTGCGAACGTATTGTAAGCCGGTTTAATGAAACTTTATGGGGAATGTGAAAATTCTGTGTTGATTAACCGGTTCAAATGTGTGGTACACAATGTATATGTATATATTAAGTTTATTTAGCTACTCTAATATCCCCAGGGTGAGGGACTACCCCCTTTTCATGTTAAGTTCTTACAGCCCATCCTAAGGTTGTCTGGTAGATATCGCTGTTAGCGATAAGACCGCCATTGTACCCATAGATTAAGTTAGTTTAAAAGTTTTGTTACTATTTTGGTGTACAATAAAGTTTTATTCTATTCTATTTTAATATTTTAAAGTTCTAATTGTAAAATAAAAATTATTGAAGGGGCACACGATGTGTTGCGGCGCCGCACCGCAAAGATTACACCGTATCGGCGGGCACACGAGCGGTGCGGCGCCGCAACATTTTTGTGTCGTAGCGGAGCCGCCGGCCCCGCAGTAGCGTTTAATAATGTTCCCTTTCTTGTGACGTGTAAACAACTAAGCGGTGCCGCTCCGACGTCGCAACGCATTCATACCTCCCCGCTTCGTCTTAGCGGTTGCAAGTCCGGTGGGGCACCACAGCGCATCGTGTGACATGGATAGATAGATAGATAGATATATTCTTTATTGTACACCAAAAATACAAATGCCACATGCCACAGATATTGCTATGTAAGATGACGCAGCGACACCGCTCCGGCGCCGCACCGCAAAGCATCGTGTGCCCTCCCCTCACGCTTATGACTAGTTTTATCCACAGACAGCACTAATAAAATTAAAAAGTTATTCTAAAACACATATTTCCAAAATAATGATACAAAGTATTTTTTTATTTATTTAATTAAGTTCAGCCTTGCTATTCTGAAAAGTTTATTTGCGAAATCACTTCTGAATCCGCAGTGAAATCATGGTGAAATTAAAGTTTCGTATTCTGAAATGGAGTGAATTCGACACTGGCACCACCGAGTGATGATCAAAGTGAGAGGAACTAAAACGGTTGAGTATTTTGACATTTATCTACAAATTTGTCTATAGGATTTGGTATTCTGAAATACAATTCGCTGAGTATGACATTCGAGATGATTTGTGAAATGAGTTTCGAAATGATTTACCATTTACAGAATAGCACGGCAGTTCGAAATCACAGGTTTTACACGATGTTGACGAAAAACATAAAAAAATAATTGGGTACGCTACTTACTAGAGTTATTAAATTTGGACAATAAATAATAACAATGTAAATAAATAAATTAAAAAAACCTATTCATATAGTGATCCAGCGCTAACGAGCCCGACATCAAGTACAGTTCGTGGGTTCATTCCCCAGAAAGCCTTGCTGACAAGCTATCTTGCTGATTAACAACTTACTTATTAGCTATCTTGCAGGTTAGTCAACTTGCTGACTAGCTATCTTACTGATTACTCAATTTGCTGAATGGCTGTGTTATTGATTAGGCAACTTGCCGATCGTACAACTTGCTAAATGGCCACAACTACCTATGTAGAAGTCTAAAATAGGCTCAGTATTCCAAGGCATAATTTATGGCTATTATAATAAATCAATGTTGAAAAACTTGTAACAATCCATCACTTTATCAAAACGTCCCCAAACGAAAGTTTTATTATTCTATAAATAACTGAAGACCTCCGACACGTATTGAGAAACTGAAATGTTGGAGGCCTTGTAATAGATACAATTTGACAGTTCCTTTTTTTCTGAAAGGTACAAGTTTGTTGAACACAAAAGTTTTTTGGACCTTCTCAAGTACTCTGATAATTACTTTCCTTTTCTTTCTTCTCAAAGAAAATCGATTAAAGTAGATACTTATAAAAAAAAACTGGGCAAGTGCGAGTCGGGCTCGCGCACTGAGGGTTCCGTACAAACTTACCTATGAAAACAGTTCAGTTCCCGAATTGAGTTACGAAGATATTTCCGAAGCGCAAAAAACGTTATTTTTTGTGACATAACTACAAATTTACAGTTTTCAGATTTTTTCCTATATTTATGCTATGAGACCTTGCTTCATGCCAAATTTCAGGATTCTTGGTCAACGGGAAGTACCCTATGAATTTTGATTTCCTTGAGAGTGTCGAAATACACCTTTTTTGCGACATAAACGGATCTTACCTACTTGAAATTGAAATTGAAAATATTTATTTTAGACACAGTAATGACACTAGTCCATAATATGTTAGTACAAACTTATAACTATGTTAGTAAAATTTAAAATTATTATTATTTTGGACGTGCATGAGCGACCACTGCCTCAGGATTTGGCTGTCCACTCTGTCTGACACCACGCCCAGAAGCGTGTTGGTGCTCCTCTTTATCCGAGACCACAGAGAGGCCGTTCTCTTGCGAAGTACAGCCTGGAAGCCATCCGTGCTGTGATTGACGAACATGCTGGAGGCACTGCACCGCCATGGAAGCCCCAACAGCCACCTGAACGCGTTGTTATACTGGACGCGCAGAGCACTGTAGGCTTTTTTAGTGTAATTGCTCCACAAGTTGCACGTGTATAATGTTTGTTTTATATCTCGTATCTTTTTTTTTTCGTTAACTCAAAAGTTTGATTTTTTCACAGCTTCAAGGGACCGCAGACCTGAGTATATGGTTTTAATTTCAACTCGATAACTCCACGCGTTCCAGAGATAAAGGGTCTTGAAAGGCAGACAGACAGATAGACAGACGGACAACAAAGTGATCCTATAAGGGTTCCGTTTTTTTCCTTTTGAGATACGGAACCTAAAATATATAGAAGAAAAGATTGATGATTGGTCTGTGGACTGCGAGATTGTTCTAACGAGTTACCGTGGTCCTGGAACGCAAAGGGCAACTGAAAGAAAACGAGTGAATTTTAGTCAGTAAAAGTGTCAGTGGAGAAACGATCTGACCAAATGAGGTATTCTTGACCCATCGCAAACACAGTGCCAGAGTGGAGCCTCTTCATAGGCTATGCGTCTCCTCTTTTCCACATTTGTTAGGCTTAGGCCTACCGTCCGCGGAAGCGTAGCAACGAAGCGGCAACGTCGTGCCATCGTGTCGTTACCGCTTCACGCAGGCGTACATCAAGCGCAAAATGACTAATACGCGTCTATAAAGCTACGCGTCCGTGGACAATAGTCCTTAGGGCCTGCACACACTTGAGACAAGACTGTCCTAGACAGACTTGTTTAACACGTCGCAGACTTGTCTCCGACAAGACTGTTTTGTCCACGACACGGCGCACACCATCAAGACAAAACAGTCTAGCGGCGTACGGCCAGTGTTGCCAACTTAGTGGATTTTCCACTAAAACTGGTGGTTTTAACCCCCATTTAGTTGCGAAATATTGGTTTTAGTGACTAGTGGATTTTTCTAGTGCTTTATTAAAATTCAATTTCTTACTAAAAATGCGATCACTCGGGTTTAAATCAGCGCCATATAATCCATTATTATCAATCTGATACCGACAATGATGGTGCAAACAAAAATGATTCGTCTGTAGACGAATAAATACATAGCTGTTAATTAATAATTTGTATGTAGATTTACCTACTTATGTTAATTTACCCACAAATGGTATTTTGATCAACTGATTGTTAATTTTTATCACTTATTATTAAAGAAAACTAATAACCTATATGTCTACTTATTTTATTTCGTACAACACACATTTTTTTAGTGGGAAATTTTGTATGAGATAATTTTTTGTTAGTGGTTTTCTGGTGGTTTTAAAAGTTGACTCTAGTGGTAAGTTAGTGTAACTGTTTGCAACACTGGACGTCTCAAAACAGTCTTGTCCCAGACAAGTCTGTGGTGTCGTAGACAAGTCTGTTACGTCGTAGATAAGTCCGTCTAAAACAGTCTTGTCTCAAGTGTGCGCGGCCTGCACACACTTGAGACAAGACTGTTCGCAAAACATACTTTAAGGCGTATGCACACATACTCCTACTGCGAGGGATACAGAGAGGCAAAGCGCACCCTCCGAGCGGAGATAAGGCGGGCCAAGCTCGAGGCCCGCAATGTGTGGCTGGGGACTCTGAATGGGGACCCATGGGGACGCCCCTACAAGGTGGTGCGGGACAAATTACGCCCCTGGGCTCCCCCGCTGATGCAGAGTCTCCGGCCCCAGCTTGTGGAGGGTGTGGTGAGTACTCTGTTCCCTGCGCGTGGGGAACACTCTCCCCCGCCCATGGCTCCGCCACCAGCGGTGTCCGACGCGGACCACGATGGCGACGACGACGACAACGCTCCAGAGGTGACCGAGGTAGAGATGAGAGTGGCGGTACGAAGGCTGACTGCCAAAAATACCGCCCCAGGACTCGACGGCTTGCCTGGGAAGGCCTGGGTCCTGGCCATGGAGGCTCTCGGGCCTCGACTAAGAGGGCTTTTCAGCGCATGCATGGAGAGGGGCCAGTTCCCACTTCGCTGGAAGACGGGGAAACTGGTCCTCATCGCAAAGCCCTGCGGAATCTCCGTCCGCGTACCGGCCCATTGTGCTGCTCGACGAGGTGGGCAAGCTCTTTGAAAGAGTAATTGCAGACGGCCTCGTCGCGCACCTAACACGGGTGGGGCCGGATCTGGCGGACGGCCAGTTCGGCTTTCGCAGGAGGCGCTCCACGGTGGACGCCATCATGCGCGTGCGAGCTCTCACGACGGGGGCTGCAGTGTCCCAGGGCAGGTGTGTCGTGGCGGTGTCTTTGGACATCGCCAACGCCTTCAACTCCCTGCCTTGGAGTAGCATTAGGAGGGCACTCCGGTATCACCGGACGCCCGACTACCTCTGTCGTGTGGTCGAGGCGTACCTGTCGGACAGGTACATAATCTACCTTGGTCACCAGGGAGAGTGGGAACGTCGAGAGATGTCGTGAGGTGTTCCGCAGGGATCGGTACTAGGGCCGCCCTTGTGGAACATCGGATACGACTACGTGCTGCGCGGCGACCTTCCTGGCGGGGTCAGCGTGGTCTGCTACGCAGACGACACGCTGGTCCTGGCGCAGGGAGAGTCGTACCAGGCGGCGGTCGAACTAGCGACACACGGGGTTGCGACAGTCGTGGGCAGGATCCAGGAGTTGGGACTCGAGGTGGCATTGCACAAGTCCGAGGCAATGTGCTTTCATGGCCCTCGGAACGCGCCACCACCGGGTTCCCAACTGACGGTAGGAGGAGTTCACATCGGCGTCGGGTCAACGATGAAGTACCTGGGACTCGTTCTCGACAGCCGATGGGATTTCGAGGAGCACTTCCGACGTCTGGCTCCCAAACTAAATCGGACTGGGGCTGCCCTCGGGCGGCTCCTGCCAAACCTTGGGGGTCCAGACGCCTCCTGCCGGAGGCTCTACGCGGGAATCGTTCGGTCAATGGCCCTTTATGGCGCACCGATATGGGCGCCGGCGCTGCGGAAGCAGCCGGCGGCCCGGCTGAACGCATGCCAGAGGGTCATGGCCATACGGCATACGGATGGTGCGAGGATACCGGACGATTTCCCGCGAAGTGGCGAGCCTCCTTGCTGGACAGCCACCATGGGATCTGGTAGCAACAGGCCTTGCTCACATGCACGATCTGCGCATGGAGATGCAACGCCGGGGCGAAACTCCGCTGCCGCGACAAGTCGCAGCATGGCGGACAGAGCTCCGGCGGGATCTCATAGAGAAATGGTGACAGCGACTGTCGCGACCCAGTGCTGGGCACGCCACAATTATGGCGGTAAGTCCCTTCTTTGAGGCGTGGTTGGAAAGACCTCACGGCGTCCTCACCTTCCGCATGACGCAGGTTCTCACCGAACACGGGAACGACGCCCGGGTGTCGCCACTGTGCGGACCGCCCGGAGGACACGGTGGAGCACACGGTGCAGGTGTGCCCCGCTTGGGAAGAGCAACGCCGTGTCCTCGTGGGGGCGATCGGCGGCGGCGATCTCTCGAGCCGGGCCTTGGTACAGGCCATGGTCCGGAGCGAGGAGGAGTGGCAGGCGGTCGCCTCCTTCTGCGAAGCAGTAATGCTGGCAAAGGAGGCGGCCGATCGCGTGAGGCAACGGCAACGGTCCTCACGCCCCAGCCGCCGCCGGGATTCCGATCCTGATTTCCGGCCACCATAGGCGCGGGCTTGCGGACGGCGGGCAATGGGTGATCCGCCGTCCGACCGTCCGGTAACCATCCGGACCGAGCCCAAGTCGTCAACGGCGCGTATTGTTCCGCGCGCGCCTCAGGGAGATGTCAGCAAATCGTAGGGGCCCAGCAGGGTCGAAGCCTACTGGGGCCATGGGTAGTGTGAAAACGAAACCGGGGCCCTGGGACGAAGGTAACGAAGGAACAGGAGTGGGTTTTAGTCAGTAAAAGTCTGACACTATCTCTCGCTCCGCCCAAGAGCGAGATTTGTCATAAGATGATTTTCCCACCAATAAAAAAAAAAAAAAAATACTCCTACTGCCGCCTGCCTCCGCATAGAGCCCCGCTGACCTTTAAAACCATTTGCGAAATATTGATTGATTTACATAAGCTATGTACATTCTGAAAAAACGAACATAGAACCTAAAATTGGTCTACAAAATGCAAAAAAAAAGAATATTTGAATTTCACAAATGACTACGACTTTCGTAAATTCACGCGGCTCACAAACTGACGAGCTTCAATCACGCCGCGAGCATTAATCCCGAGTAGATTCCTGCTCATAATGCAGCCTGCATTATCTACGTATTCACACCTATGATTGGGACATGGATATTCACGAGACAAGTTATATTGGAAGTATTGGGACAAAATAATATAATTTAGGTGTCTTCAAGGCTAGAGTGAATAGGCTCTTAATAAACTAGTGCGCCTCACCATCAATGATTGCATCACTGCTTACCATCAGGTGGGATCGCAGTCAAGCACTGGTTTATATCAATTAAAAAAAAATATACAAAGAGCTGGAATTAAGGCCCTTGCTCCTATTTAGTCCCATAAAACAGTGACTTTCTAAAGCCTAAGTAGCTCGGTAACGGCTGGGTTAGTAGACTTGAAATTTTTTTTATTATTGTTTCTTATATCATTATCAATTTCTTCGTATGACTAATACTTTTGCCAGAAAAGATCTTTAACAACAATATTTTTCGCTTGTTTTCCCTGCTTCTTTCAAACGGCTTTGATCTTTAGAAATATGTTTAGACAAAAAAATTGCTTGTTAAGTGTTCTTCAGAATGTACATAGCATATTTAAATCAATCAATATTTCGCAAAGAAAATGATTTTAGGGGTTGCGGGGGTAGGCGGCAGTACAAGTATGTGTGTCATTTAACTCCGGCCAGATGTTCAAGGGACTATATGTCTTAAGGGGATGCAACTCGACATGTATTGTCACTGTTTTTCATACAACCGCTATTACGCGATTATGGCGTTGTTACACACTTTTCATTCGATATTTTGAAAACACAGTATCTGGTGGATATTATCTAGGCTTCTATTGAAATACTCTGCAAGTTGGCTTCGATAAAAAAAGAAAAACTTTTTATTTGCCGGAAAAGGCGCAAACTTAAGACTAACATATTGCAAACATTTTCCATGGCATGATATAATAACCCATAATAATAATTTATTTTTAAACAAACAACAAAGATCTAGAGAGATCTAGATTAAACCTCGTTCCAATTTTTTTTAAAGAAAATTATTAGTTTGGAAAAAGCTAGGGAGACTGATTGAAGTAATGACATTTCAGAATCAATTTATTTAGAGAATCCAAGAGAATAAACCAAGTCAGCAAGATTGGGAAGAAGAAACATGAGCTATATCATATATTCAAACCTGCCCTGAAAAATATACATTTAATTAACGAAAACCTCATGCAAATCGGATCATAGTTTTTGAAAAAATCGCTGACATATAAACAAACATACTTACGGGTCAAATACAAACACTCCTTTTTTAAATCGTTTAGAAAAAAAGGGCAACCGAAAGATACAGGTGTTGTTTTAGTCAATAAAAGTTTGACACGCTCTCCCGCCCCACTCTAAAGTGGCAAAAATCATTGGATGATTTCCCACCTAAAAAGACAATGTTTCAAAACCGTTTGGGCGTGAGAATGTCCATTCCCTAACAGTTGTGACCATCTCCTAGTACCACTGCATTGCAGAAGGAGACGATCGTATCCCATCCCCTCTCACTCCGAATCAGGTCTCAGCGGGAGTGAACACCGCCGTCGATCGTCTGCACGAGGGTAGGGCCACCGTGTGCTCCACCGTGTACAATTGGACATGTGGTCAGGCTCTTAGTTTTTAGATATAGCATAGCATAGCACTTATAGCATAGTATAGTATAGCATAGCATAGCACAATCAACCTTATAATGTTCCCACTGCTAGAACTCTGGCCTCCTCTCCAAGAGAGGGAATGGGACGAAATCCTCCACGCGGGCCCAGTGCAGGTTGATGAATGTCACATGACTTCGAATTATTGGTTCTAGGACATGCCGGTTTCCTCACGATGTTTTCCTTCACCGTTTTGAGAGCAGTGGAGATGAAATAAATTACACAAAGTAATGCGCCTGGCTGGGTTTGAACTCGTCAGCTACAACTCGTAAGTCGGGACCGTTACCACTGGTCCACCACTGCTCTTAGTTTTTAGATGCTAGGTACTTTTTTTTAGGTGTGAAAATGACATCTCCTGCTCTTGGGTTCGCTTCGGCGGGAGGGTGTATCAGACTTTTGCTGAATAAAAACTCACTCCTGTGCCTTCGTTGCCTTTCATACCAGGGCCGAGTTTTTCTTTCAAAAACAAACCTTTGGCCCCAGTAGGCTTCGACCCTGCTGGGCCCCTACGGTTTGCTGACATCTCCTTGAGGCGCGCGAGGAAAAGTACATCTCTAATTGGGATCGGGATTCCGGCGGCAAGGGCATGAGAGCCGTTCCCTCGCGCGTGCCCGTGCGGCCTCCTCCTTTGCTAGCATTACTGCTTCGCAAAAGGAAGCGACCGCCTGCTAGTCCTCCTCGCTTCGGACCACGGTATGCACCATGGCCCGGCGCGGGAGATCGTTGCCGCCGATCGCCTCCACGAGGACACGGCGGTGCTCTGCCCAATGCTAGGTACTTATTATGATATTTTGATTATGCCTTTGGTAACTTTGATCCTTTTTAAAACTATATTATGTCTCGTCACCAAGTGAACATCTAACCTCATTATTCTCAGAAGCGTCGTCTAGTTTCATAAAATTAGTTATCTAATTAACAAACTCAGCCAGGGACTCGTTCAAAACTGCGCACTTTAGTGGCCGTGGTGTAGTTGTTCCAAAATGAGAGCAATAATTACATTTTTAATAAAAAAAGTAAAACTAAATTATAAAATAAACAGACTTAATTAGCTGTTTTGTTAACTAACTTACTTTACCTTTGTTTATTCATGTGGATAACGCTAATATTATAAAGGCCAAAGTTTGTGTGTATATTAAATTTTGTTTGTTCTTAACGCTCGAACAGCTGAAGAGGTTTGAATGAAATTTAGCACACGGATAGACCGTGTCCTGAAAAAGAACATAGAATACTTTTTGTCCCGGGAATATGTTCCCTTTGGACAATTTTCCACATTCACGCGAGTATAGTGTGTGGTGGCCGAGTGAGCAATGGTGGCCGAGCGGTAACGGCCCGACTTACGAGTTGTAGGTCGCAAGTTCAAACCCAGCCAGGCGCATTACTTTGTGTAATTTATTTCATCATCACTGCTCTCAAAATGTGAGGAAGCCGGCATATCTTAGAACCAAAAATTCAAAGACATGTGACATCCACCAACCCGCACTGTGCCCGCGTGGTGGATTACGGCCCATTCCCTCTTCTAGAGAGTCTGAGTCCCAGCTGTTTAGTGTTCCGTACCTAAATCGGTGAAAAGGAAACCCTTATAAGACCCCTTTTGTCTGCCTGTTCGTCTGTCAAGACCCTTTTCTCAGGAACACGTGGAGATATACAGCTGAGATTAATATCAAACACTCAAGTCTGCTGCCTAAAGCAACATTGAAAAAATCAAACTTCTAAATTAACACATTCTAAAGATAAAGCCATTTATGATTCGTATAAAGCCCATATTTTGATAATCGCTAGGAAATCAAAACCTATAAACTAAACGGTATCACGTTGACCTAGAATCCAGAAATTTGGCATTAATCAAGTTATCATAGCACAAATATAAAAATAAATCTGAAAACTGTAAATTTGAAGTTACGTAACAAACACTTTTTTGCGATTCAGAAAAATCTTCGAGACTTGATTCGAGAATTGAACTATTTACAAAAGTAAGTTTGTACAGAACCCTCATTGCGCGAGTCCGACTCGCAGTTGCCCAGTTGTTTTAAAGAACATTGCACAAACTCTAACGTGTGTGGGTTCATAAATATGTAAACTCAAATTGTTTTTTAATGTTTTGTTTTTATTTTTTTCAATTTAACATCAATTTTGTAACTGGAACTTATTATATGGACGCACGACGCTTGCGTACTCATGTTCTAATTGCAGTTGACTGACAAAATGGCGGACGCGACACACCCGTTGACGGTTTTTTAGGGTTCCGTAGCCAAATGGCAAAAAACGGAACCCTTATGCATTCGTCATGTCTGTCTGTCTGTCCGTCCGTATGTCACAGCCTTTTTTTCCGAAACTATAAGAACTATACTGTTGAAACTTGGTAAGTAGATGTATTCTGTGAACTGCATTAAGATTTTCACACAAAAATAGGAAAAAAACAATAAATTTTCACTGAAATTCGGTTTGAACGAGATCTAGTAAGTAGTTTTTTTTTAATACGTCATAAATCGTAAACCGCAATTTACCTTTCAAGTTTGTACGGAACCCTCAGTGCGCGAGTCTGACTCGCACTTGCCCGATTTTTTTTAATTGTAACAGTATTTATGGCCAGACTAAGTATAATTACTATTATCTTCAGCAATCAACCTGCACAGACTAATCAAAAACCACTTCGCAACAAAACGATTTTATCTTTCTTCAACACCAATCTTTAATCTAAAACCCAGCCAAGAAATGCAGGAAGTAAGCCAGGCCAAGCCTCCCGATACGTATTTCACAGGCGGTTTGAATAGGCCCCTAGCTGCAATATGTGCACGGATATAAGCCGGGTATAAATCTGCATGCCCGGATAATATCCACAGAGATACTGCCGCTAAGATTATTAGCTACTCGCTGACATTAAGGGCAGATTGAAATTTTAGTTGCATATTAAATGTTTTAGATAAGATATTCGGTAAAATGATTTTGGGTGTAACTGGGATGTGATTAAGAGCGTTTATGCGGTGTGGAGGAGAGCAGTGGTGACCGAGTGGTAACGGCCCCGACTTACGAGTTGTAGGTCACGGGTTCAAACCCAGCCAGGCGCATTACTTTCTGTAATTTATTTCATCACCACTGCTCTCAAAACGGTGAAGGAAAACATCGTGAGGAAACCGGCATGCCCTAGAACGAAAAATTCGAAGACATGTGACATTCACCAATCCGCACTGGGCCCGCGTGGTGGATTACGGCCCATTCCCTCTCCTAGAGAGAGGAGGCCTGAGTCCCAGCAGTGGGAACATTAAAAGGCTGGCTGCATAAGCTAAGCGGTGTGGTGTTTCATATAAAAGTAGAACTACACTGAGCACATGTGTGCCACACTCGCCGATCTGGGCGCTTCGGTCTCCATACACTTTAAATGAAAACTAGACTTGTAGAGCTACACTTGATCCACGCCACGCGACGTCGTTCTACGTACAAATCAGGCGTGTTATACGTGTGCGTCGGTCTAATGTAGTTCTAGCTTAATACTTGCCGAATTGCCTCGCTGAACAGCGATGGCTAACCTTTCCACCAAGAACGACCTAGGCCGGTAGTCACCCATTGCTTCCCCGAGCCCAATCCCCCACAAAACACTTTAAACACTTTGCCTCACCAGGCTCCACTTGGCGGCCTCATACGAGTTTGTTAGCAGGTAACATATATTTCCGCTAGACAACCGCAAAGAAGAAATGTATATAAAAGTAAAAAAATAAATAAACAATAATAAAGAAACAAAAAACTTGATAAAATGTTACAACAAAAAATAAAGAAAACATAAACAAAGGGTGAATGTGTTGGTGATGTGTGGGAAATGTGCTTGTAAATGGTAGTAAATGTGAATGAAGATGATGGACAGATGGTCGAAAGAGACGAAAGGTTCCGGAGTGACGACCACGTACCGGAAGACGCAGCGGTGGAAGGCCTCCCACAAGGTAGACCGATAACCTGATGAGGGTCGCGGGAATCCGATGGATGCTAGATGCACAGGAGCCGTCGTTATGGTGACACTTGGGAGCGGCTTATGTTCAACAGGGGACGTCTTTCGACTGAAATGATGATGATGGATGTATAGATTAAGGACGATATCATTTATCATAACAAAATAATAATTACGATGGACCAATCAGTCTCATATGAATTCTGTGGTAAATTTCAAAATTCATTACTGGCCTGTTCGTCTAGTGATCAGTCCCTGACTGCTATGCGGTAGGTCGTGGGTTCGATTCCCACCCAGGTCAAATGTTTGTGTGATGAGCACGATCATTTGTTCTGTATCTGGGTGTAATTTATCTATAATATGTATGTATTTAGAAATATATAAGTATGTTTATCAGTTATATAGTACTCATAGCACCAGCTCTGCTTAGTTTGGGACTAGATGGCGTTGTGTGAAAGTTGTGGAATATTATTAAAATTCATTCTTCAATCAAATGAAAGCCCAATATTCCTAAAATATCTTTAAATTAATGCTGGCTTTCATCAAGTAGGGACTATCAATATTTTATCAAGTTTACACACTTAATTTAAATTATACATTAACTTGGCAAAAGATTTTCTAAATTAAATAAGCCTTCCAAAATTACTAAAATTAATTTCAAAGTCTATGGTTCTTGTCTCTTTCTACACAGACTTCATTATTAAAGGAAGATTATATTAACAGTTACTATGAGTTCAAATTAAGTGTATATTACGAACTTAATTAGGTAATAGTCTTATCTTTTATTTAAATCAATAATATCACAAAAGCAACAGAAAAGAGGCTGTGGTTGAGCGCTTGAAGTTGTCCTTAAAGGCTGTCTCTGAATGGGGTTTTGGAGGCGGAACAGAGAGTAAAGTCCCACATACCTCCTTTGAAAAGGGAGGATCCTCCGACCAGACGGGTGTTATGTCTGGTGGGCAACTGCCCGATAGATGATTTCGGGTTGTTCTATATTATGTTCTAAACACGCGGAGAACTTTAATTGCGCGATGCAGGATTAGTTCTTATGTGACGCCATAGATGTCGCTACAGGGCGATGTCAATTTGGTCGAGTTCAAAAGAATCCAATTCTACCCTGCTCTATCTCTTCGAGGTATAGCCGTGCCGGTAACCAACCATCTTGACCTTCTTGGTGTAACATTGACAGCTACCCTCAATTTTGACCCTTACATCGAGAGGCTTAACTGGCTGCCAAACCTTTTGCGAACTTTAACGGTGTGCATGTAGTCGTGTCGATGGAGAACTAGGCCCGATTCCTTGCAACGGGGCACTTTTATATGGGACCGCGAGTGATGCTTCATTACGTTTTCTATTTTAAACTGGCTTCTGCCAGCGAGTCCCTCAGAAATAAATTCAAAGAAATCGATATACTGACTCTGCCTTCTCTTTATATCTTAGAAAGTATTTTGTATATTCACAAAAACCTAGGACTCTTCAAAATTAGAAGCGATTTTCATAACATAAATACGCGTAGTAAACAAGAAATTGAAAATTACCCAAATGGACATTAGCTAAGACCAGCAAGTCATTTTTAGTAAACAGCATACGCTTTTGTAAACAAGCTGCCAAACGCGGTGACTGAACTTAGCGAGGGAAAGTTTAAAACCCATATTAAGCGTGTCCTAACTAAAAAAGCGCATTACAAGGTTAAAGACTATGTCGAAGACACGCTTGTTTGGCAATGACTGCTTCTGCACATGTAGCCCCCTGGTAACTCATAATATTGTGTAAATATTATTATTATATTATTATTATTATTATATTATTAATATATCTATTAACTGCTCCACATTTGTTGTAATATATACTTTTTTTTTTCTTTTTCTTCTAACACATTGCTTTTGCAATATTTTTTATATTAATAGACGCCAACTACCATAAATTCGTTAGTAATTTATTTTGTTAACATGTCATTTATTGATAATTGTAATTATTTATTTTTCTTGCTTTTTTTATATAGCCTTTTTTTTATAATGTGAATGTGAGAACACTGTAGACTCTGCGAATTCTTAGGTTACTTCCTTTTACACTTTTTTTTAATATGATTATTTTTATTGTGCTTTTGGATACAATATTGACTGGTTTATACTGTTCTTACATAATATCTATTAATCTATATGACTGACTGACTGACATATCAACGCACAGCCAAAACTACTGGGACTAGAAACCTGAAATTTTGCACAAGGCTTCCTCTTATGACGTAGACGAGCACTAAGAGAGGAATTTTCAAAATTCACCTGAATTTTAAAAAGGGATGAAACGGGGGTCCAAAGTTTGTATGGAGAAACCTACTTTCACGCAGGTGAATCCGCTGGCAGAAGCTAGTACTGTAATATAAAAATATAGTAAACAACCACTTTTTTTAAAAGAGTAACCAAGGAGTTTCTTGCCGATTCTTCTCCATAGGAAACGACCAATTTGGAACCGTGCACTAGCTTCTGACGTTTTATAAGTGCCCATGTAGGCCTATGTGAAATAAAAACTTTTGACTTTGACTTTGACTTGACTTCACCCGCGTAAAAGTAGAAAATATATGCCTGTGTCAGAGATAAAGTAACATTCTACTGGTGAATAAAAATTAGAAATCGGTTCTATAGTTTTTTATTATTATTATTATTATAGTTTTCGAGTTTATTCAATGTTAACAAAATCAAAAAAAATCCTCTTTATAATATTATTAGTAGATAGTTGCCGCCCACGGCTTCACTCCCGTCAAATTACTTCCCACATTTCAATCAATTTTAAATTTTACAACAATCTTCCCTATCTTTTTTTTTACAAACTAACCTTATATTAAGCTGTTGATCCCCGCACGAACGCCGGCGGTCGTGCGCCATTGTCTTACTATTGTGTCTCTAATTACGCTACTCAAGAAGTTAAACTTTACAAATCTAATTAAAAATTGTTAAAATCATTCAAGCCGTAAATGAAAAAACGGAATTCTTATAGGATCACTTTGTTGACCGTCTGTCTGTCTGCCTTTATCTCGAGTGAAATTAAAACCATATACTCAAGTCTGCGGTCGGAAAAAAAAGATACGGCCGTAAAAAACGTCCATTTCGACATTCACTAGGGAATCAAAATTCATAGGGTACTTCCCGTTGATCTAGAATCCTGAAATTTGGCATGAAGCAAGGTCGTATAGCACAAGTATAGGAAAAAAATTGAAAACTGTAAATTTGTAGTTCCGTCACAAAAATAAACTTTTTTTCGATTCGGAAAAATCTTCGTAACTCAATTCGGGAATTGAACTGTTTTCATAGGTAAGTTTGTACGGAACCCTCATCAGTGACCAAGTCCGACTCGCACTTGCCCGGATTGTTAAGTATAAGAAAAAGATTACTAGCTTCCGCCAGTGGCTTCACTCAGTGACAAAATAGCATTCTACTGAAAGAATTTTTAAAATCGATCCAATACTTTTCGAGTTTATTTATTACAAACAAATACTCTTATGTTTTAGTTTTCTTTATGTATGTATGACGGTGTACAATAAATTAAATAAATATATTTTTTTTATAATATTAGCATACATATAAATATGAGATGCAACAATCTATAAACGTATCAGGGTTTTATTTTACATTTACCGATATCCCCACAAAAGGCATTGGGAAATGTAACAAAGCATCCTGCCTACCTGAAACTGTTGAGCTGAGCGCCACAGGCACACAAATCCCTCAAAGCTGAAGCTATTGAAATGTTTGAGCTCTTGTGTGCTTACCAACATGTTCTACTTCACGAAGAAATCCATCCTACTTACTTTTTAAACGACACAGTAAGCGCTTGAGTACTAGGTATCGCATTAAAGGTGCCAAGTTCCATTCAAATTCATTCAGCCGTTTGAGCGTGGAGGAGTTCGAGTCATCATCATCATCATCATTTCAGCCGATAGACGTCCACTGCTGGACATAGGCCTCCCCTAATGTCGCCACAATGAACGATCCTGTGCGTCTCGCATCCATCGGATTCCCGCAACCTTCACCAGGTCATCGGTCCAACTTGTAGGAGGCCTTCCGACACTGCGTCTTCCGGTACGCGGTCGCCACTCCAGAACCTTTCGGCCCCAAGTGTCATCTGTTCTGCGAGCAATGTGCCCTGCCCATTGCCACTTAAGTTTGGCGATTCTTCATGCTATGTCGGCAACCTTGGTTCTCCAGCATATCTTCATTTCTGATTCGATCACGCAAGGAAACTCCGAGCATAGCCCTTTCCATTGCCCTTTGGGTGACTTTGAGCCTTCTGATGAGGCCCATTGTGAGCGACACGAGGAAGAAGTACGAGTGAAGGAGTACGAATACATACAATTATTTTAAAACGCGTTGCGGTGGATTTTCAAAGCAATCTAAAATAAGCTTTATTAAAAGGTCCTGGTAAAAGGTCACGGGAATACGCTGGATGCGAAAGGCATAGAACTGGTCGATCTGGCGATACCTAGGGCAGCGGGTTGTCCAGACGTGGACGTATTTGTATGAAATAATATTGTTAAGTAGGCAGATATCGAACTTGCGGGCGACGAGTAATGTATAGTTCGGCGTCCGGCCGTCTGGAAATGATCGAGCCCGAGCCGTCGACTGAGCGCAGTACTCCACGCACGCTAAAAAAAGATGTCAGCAGTACCGTAGGGGCCCAGCTGGGACTATGCCGGCTAGGGCCGAAGTAATTATTAAAAAAGTTACCATGGCCCCGGAACGCAAAGGGTAACTGAAGGACACAGGTGGGGTTTAGTCAGTAAAGGTCTGACACGCCCTCTCGCTCCATTCTAGAGCGCGAAAAGACATTGGATGATTTCCCACCATAAAAAAAAAACAGTACTGGGACAGAACAGGCAAAAAAAAATTAGTTAGAAGTTTTTACCTTAAGAGGGTTCTTTTCCACTCGCTTCACTTCACTCTAAGAGGGTTCGTCAACATAGAGCATGGTTTAAAAGCTTGTTACTTCATCTAACGCAATCCAACGCGATGTTTGACGAAAAGGCAACGCGAAAAAAGAGAGATAACGCCTGAAAACTCTGTTAGCATTCGGTGATTCTGTGATTTTTTTTAAACACTTAAAAGTTTTTGAAAAAAATTGTCGTCATTTAGAATCTTGATTTAATTTGCAAGGCTTGTATTGTTATAAATAAATAATTAAAATAAAAATCATTTATTATCAGACAGTATACCATAGCCAGTACATAATTTAAAATAGTCTCATATTTAAAAACACAGGATAAAATTTAATTCAAAACAAAATTAACAATAAATAAGTCAAATCTAAAATTATAATTAAAATCTAAATCACAATAAATATTTTTTTTTATAATTTATGTACACACAAGATTTAAAAAAAAAATTAAATCTAAAATTAAAATAGGTACTTCTTTAACTTTTTTTAATTTTTGAGTAAATTATGAAGTGTCTAAGTTCATGCAAAATAGCTGAATTTCAGAGGTCTTTACTGGATTAGTTTTAAACAAATTTATAAATTGATTTTAACAAAAGCCTAGTTATTATCCACAAGATACTGTGTTACCAAAATATCTAATGAAAAATGTGTAATAACGTCACAATCGCGTAAGAGCGGTTGTATGAAAATAGTGAAAATGTATGTCGAGTTGCATCCCCATAAGTGTGCCTATATAAAGTTTTAATTGGTTTAGTATTTTTATAATAATAATAATAAACCTTTATTTCAGACCACTTAGATCCAATATATATTTAAAATTAATAATTATAAAAACCAAAAAAAAAACCAAAAATGTACCATCATAAACAAGTCCTGATTACACAAAAAAAAAACAATAAATTAAGTCAAAAAACAATAAATTAAGTAAAAAAAAACAAATATTAATTAAATTTAAAAAAAAAATGTCAAAAAAGTTAAAAAATAAAATAAAAAATATTTATATTCTCACTTATATTAAAACCTACTTTTCTAAAATCAATAACATATCACTTATCGAATAATCAGTAGGTACAAGATAGGTAGGCATCCAGTCTCAAACAAAAGGTTTGGCGCATTGCGGGTTCGCCACCTGGCTGCGATCACTCCGAATCACAATGGGGGTACCGCGGGACCTGTAGACCATACTGCTGGACCTGTTGATGATATTTATTTATGGTGACTGGTAATTAGTGTACGATACTTAAACACGTGATTGTGCTCATGATAACCAACAACTTTTACTATGGGAACAAACCTGAAATCGCGAAAAAAAATCAGCTGTTCAGTACATTTATATTTGCCTAATGTACTGAACAGCTGATATTTTTTTTTGCGATTTCGGCTTTGCTCCCATAATAAAAATTGTTTGTTATCATGAGCACAATCACGTGTTTAAGTATCGTACACTAATTGCCAGTCACCCTATATGTTATGTTGGGGTATGTTGGCTGTAAGCTTTCTTACTACAGACACTTAACGTGCACGTCTTTCTAAATCTTTATATAAACTTTTCTGCCCCTCATGTTGAAGGAAGATTTTTGGCCGCAGGGCGTGTTGTTCCGTCGCTTCCGCGGACAAGTGCCACAGAAAAGCACAAAGTGAACAAGTTCAGTGTGAAGTGTTACTAACATATTCTTAAGTCTTATTTATTAAGAACAAATTGTAATTAATTTACTTTATATATGTTACTCTGTAAGGTATTTATCTATGGGCCAAGATACCTAAAAATAAATGATTTATTTACGCTGAAGGAAAACATCGTGAGGAAACCGGCATGTCCTAGATCCAAAAATTCGAAGACATGTGACATTCACCAACCCGCACTGGGCCCGCGTGGTGGATTACGGCCCATTCCCTCTCCTAGAGAGGAGGCCTGAGTCCCAGCAGTGAGAACATTGAAAGGCTGAATATGTATGTATGTATGTCGCGGGTTCAAATCCAGCCAGACGCATTACTTTGTGTAATGTATTTCATCACTACTGCTCTCAAAACGGTGAAGGAAAACATTGTGAGGAAACCAGCATGTCCTAGAACCAAAAATTCGAAGACATGTGACATCCACCAACCCGCACTGGGCCCGCGTGGTGGATTACGGCCCATCCCCGTCCTAGAGAGAGGAGGCCTGAGTCCCAGCAGTGGGAACATTAAAAGGCTGAATATGTATGTATGTATGTAACATAATTCACCCACGTTTTAGTCTGGTTGGTGTTTATCAATACAACAACACCTTGTCCTTAAAAATGGTTTAGTTAATAATGAATTGATATTACTAGACTTAAATCTGTTTTCGCCAAAATAAAGGGAAAAAATGTTTCTATGGGAGAAGGGGCATAACTTATTTTATACCCTCAAGGAATTCATTTTGTGGATGGTATAAGTCATTATCTTAAAAACTATTAACTTTATATAAAAAATAATCCAATAATAATAAAGAGCATAAATAAAAAACAACACATGTATTTCATTAGGTAGCGGTTTAAACGTCAGACGAGGTCAAAGTAAAGTTGAATTTTTGTACTTAAATCCCTTTTCACTAGGATCACAGATCATCATCATCATTTCAGCCGAAAGACGTCCACTGTTGGACATAGGCTTCCCCCAAATGTCGCCATAATGACCGGTCCTGTGCGTCTCGCATCCATCGGATTCCCGCGACCCTCACCAGGTCATCGGTCCACCTTGTGGGAGGCCTTCCAACGCTGTGTCTTCCGATACGTGGTCGCCATTCCAGAACCTTTCGTCCCCATCGATCATCTGTTCTGCGAGCAATGTGCCCTGCCCACTGCCACTTAAGTTTGGCGATTCTTCGGGCTATGTCTGCAACCTTGGTTCTCCTGCGGATATCTTAATTTCTGACGCGATCACGCAAGGAAGCTCCGAGCATGGCCCTTTCCATTGCCCTTTGAGTGACTTTAAGCCTTCTGATGAGGCCCATTGTAAGCGACCACGTTTCGCAGCAGATATAAAGGCACAAATAAAGACAATAACTGCTAATAACACCAACCCCAAAGACAAGCAGTATCCTTATACAAAGTGCCTAATAATGGCTGAACATAAGAGCGGGGGACACTACATTTTAGCCTTGCTATTAATATGAAAACTTTGATCAAAAGCCAAACTTTGCCAATCGCTGTCTGCCTTTTGTTTCCCGCCTGAATTAATGGCGGGCGAAAACAAGAGGCTTTTACAATGTCATGCGCAGTATTGAGCATCGTCGGTAATGTTTTTACATAATTTTTGGTTGGAACAGCGGACGGGTTACGTGGCATGTTAACGTTTTATTAAGGTCAAAGTTTACCCCAATTATCCTTAGGAAGGAGCAGCGGGGGAGCAGTGGTCGCCGAGTGGTAACGGCCCTGACTTACGATTGGAAGGTGGCTGGTTTAAACCCAGCCAGGCGCATTACTTTCTGTAATTTATTTCATCACCTTTGCTCTCAAAACGGTGAAGGAAAACATCGTGAGGAAACCGGCATGTCCTAGAACCAAAAATTCGAAGACATGTGACATCCACCACACCCGCACTGGGCCCGCGTGGTGGATTACGGCCCATTCCCTCTCCTAAAGAGGAGGCCTGAGTCCCAGCAGTGGGAACATTATAAAGATGATTATGCTATGCTATCCTTAGGAAAACGCCAAACTTAAGTGGCAGTGGGCAGGGCACATTGCTAACAGAACAGATGATCGATGGGGACGAAAGTTTCTAGACTAGTGACCACGTACAGGAAGACATAAAGTTGGAAGGCCTCCCACAAGGTGGACCGATGACCTGGTGAGGGTCGCGGGAATCCGATGGATGCGAGAAGCACAGAACCGGTCGTTATGGTGACACTTGGGGGAGGCCTATATCCAACAGTGGATGTCATTCGATTGAAATGATGATCCTTAGGAAACGTACAGTCAGCATAAAAATGTGAGTTTACTTCTTAAATTGTGGAAAGAGAAATGACTGCTTGTCAATTACCAACTTCTTCTTCTCGAATCGATGGTTTCTTTTCTCTCAAAGTATTTGGGTCCAGTAGGTGGCCATGATCATAGCGGCGTCAGGGGCGTTTTTAAGGTTCTCCAAAGTGCAGATGCAGGGACTCTTTGAGCAGTCTAGTACGTGGGTTACTAGAATTAAACCAATAACTAAATTACCAAATGCCAATGGAGGATGAAGACGGGGGACTTCTGGATTATTCAAAAGAGTCACCGCGGTCTTGGAACGAAAAGGGTAACTGAAGGAACACAGATGGGGTTTAGTCAATAAAAGTCCAGCTGCAGAAATAATTTGGCTAAATGAGGTATCCTTGACCCATCGCAAATACAATGCCAGTGTGGAGCCCCTTCACAGGATATGTGTCACCTCCTGTCCTGCTCAACTGGGCCAACGATAGAGCTATTCAGATGGCTACAAATTGGTCAGACAAAATTTGGGATAAATCGACATGAAAGAAGAAGTAAAAGTCTGACCCTCTCGCCCCACCAAGAGCAGAAGGCAGAAGTTAGATTTTCCAGCCAAAAACAAAAATGGATGAAGATGGAAACTATACTAAGAGAATATACACTCTGCATGAAATGTAGTCTATGTCCTAATCCAAAACTTGTTCTACTTTTGTACCAACTTTAGATCCAAACGGGTTTAGCCTTTGATTGGTAAATACATTTTTAAATAAAATACTATTAATAGGAATAAGATAACTGTACCACCTTAAAAGTAATGGTGGATGTATATCGGTGCAGACAGGAAAATGCAGATTGTTTGAAAGAATCACGGCTGCCGTGGATCGCAAAGAATCACCGCAGCCGTGGAACACAAATAATCACCGCCGCCGTGGAACGCAAATAATCACCGCAGCCGTGGAACACAAATAATCACCGCCGCCGTGGAACGCAAATAATCACCGCCGCCGTGGAACGCAAATAATCACCGCAGCCGTGGAACACAAATAATCACCGCCGCCGTGGAACACAAATAATCACCGCCGCCGTGGAACACAAATAATCACCGCCGCCGTGGAACGCAAATAATCACCGCAGCCGTGGAACACAAATAATCACCGCCGCCGTGGAACGCAAATAATCACCGCAGCCGTGGAACACAAATAATCACCGCCGCCGTGGAACGCAAATAATCACCGCAGCCGTGGAACACAAATAATCACCGCCGCCGTGGAACGCAAATAATCACCGCAGCCGTGGAACACAAATAATCACCGCCGCCGTGGAACGCAAATAATCACCGCAGCCGTGGAACACAAATAATCACCGCCGCCGTGGAACGCAAATAATCACCGCAGCCGTGGAACACAAATAATCACCGCCGCCGTGGAACGCAAATAATCACCGCAGCCGTGGAACACAAATAATCACCGCCGCCGTGGAACGCAAATAATCACCGCAGCCGTGGAACACAAATAATCACCGCCGCCGTGGAACGCAAATAATCACCGCAGCCGTGGAACACAAATAATCACCGCCGCCGTGGAACGCAAATAATCACCGCAGCCGTGGAACACAAATAATCACCGCAGCCGTGGAACACAAATAATCACCGCCGCCGTGGAACGCAAAGGGTAACTGAAAGAACACAGGTGGATCATAATCAGTAAAAGTCAGACATTCTCTCTCGCTGAAACTATTCAAAGCTCTATGTATGGTCATGGTAGATATCCCTATAAGCAAAAGACACATACCTCTTGAAAAAGGCTACCTTATAACTTTTTTCTCATAACACAAATAATAGTACATTTGATACAATTGGAGAAAGTTTTTCATTGCGATCGAAGCGTAATGTATTGAAAAACGTCATTTGATACACGTGGTTTGTCACTGCAGCACGCTGTTACATGAATTTCACCTCGGTTGCAATGACAAAGTTTCTCCACTTGTATTAAAATGGCCCAAAAATAGGAAAACTCCCAATAAATCCAAATTGAACGTACCAATCAAATATAATCTATAAATACTCATAATTCTATTATATCACAGTTGGGCAGTTACCACGCATTGGTGTAATGTCTTGGAAACAATGACCGTTCTCCCATTGTTGTTACATTGCGATCTTAGGCAGCGTTTAGATTTTGGAGGGTAAGTCTAGTAATCGGTCGAGTAGGTCATTAGATACTCGCACGCCAGTTCATCACACATGCACATAGAAAAAGGACTTAAGAGTTATGATTGCTTGAACAATGAAAACAACTTAGTGAAAAATTTTATACACTTTAATACAAGTGCAGAAAGTTTGTCATTGCGACCGAGGCGGAATTCGCACGAGCCGTAGGCGACTATGTTATGGAGCCGAGGGCTGCAGTGACAAATTTGCACGTGTATCAAACGATTTTTTTCAATACACTTACAAAATAAACGGGGGTTGACCGGCAACTCTTGGGGGACGACGCGCGTCCAGCCTGATACGATAAATGTAACAAACGTGCCTAAAAGTGGTGGGATAAGAGCGGGTTTTCGAGTAAGTGTATTGAAAAATACTTAGTGATATTGCCGCTCGATCGACAATCGAGAGGTGGACCAGTAAAACACAAAGATGGTACCCAAAAATTGCATAATGGATCACGGCAGACTAAGAAAGAGATGGCGGGACGACTTCGATCTCTTATTTAGGAATTTATTAGAAGTGGCTCAGAGCCGAGAACAATGGAAGAACCATTTCTTTCATGTTTTCATGGTTCCAGGGAGGACTTTGCCCAGCAGTGGTACAGTATAGGCTAGATGTAATAATATAATAAAGTGATTTTATTTATTTATTTATCCTCTTTACATCTATCTTTACAGGCCTTAAAACCTAATGCGACAGTGCAGCTAACAACTATACTTAAACCTAAATATACATTTATGATAAAATCTTTAAAAATCTATTAAAAAATGTGTACAATCTATTAAAAGTGATATTGACGTTTCCAATCTTCTTTCGTTTGAAAATCGAAGGTCAATCTTTTGATTTCCTAACTATATTCTAATTTAGTGCCTCAGTAAAAAAACCAGCACTATTACTAGCACAAAACATAGCCCTGTGCAATATTTCTGTAAGACCGTTATAGACAGGTAAAACCCTAATTCAGACAACCAATTTGGGAGCTTTAGTCAGGATTACACCTAAGCTCTAAGCAGAGAATTTTCATAGTAGGTATTACGATGCTAACAACGGTTTTTCCAGCTACTCTACTCGCCTTAGCCGACTTACTCGACCAACGTAAACGCAGCACAGTGATCTAATGAGCGATAAAACTGTGTTTATCCTTATGTTTCTGTATTTTTCTTCGCAACTTTTATAGGTCGAGATAAAAACAAGATTATAGTTGTAGACTTAATAACGGTTGTTCTTTGATTTGTGGAAGTTGCTTGTTCTTTGTATCTGTTAGGCATTGTTGTTATTATTATGATTATGAGCCTGCTCTGCCCAAAGGCCTTCCAGTGCTGCGGAATTGTTGATAGAGTTACCACGGCCCTAGAATGCAAAGGAAAATTTGAGGGACATGGTGAGTTTTAGTCTGTAAAAGTCTGGCACTCTCTCTCACTCCACTCTATAGCGGAAGAATTCATTTGATGACTTAGCATAAAGCATAATCAGCCTTTTTAATGTTCCCACTGTTCGGATTCAGGCCTCTTCTCTCTAGGAGAGGGAATGGGCCGTAATCCACCACGCGGGCCCAGTGCGGGTTGGTGAATGTCACATGTCTTCGAATTTTTGGTTCTAGGACATGCCGGTTTCCTCACGATGTTTTCCTTCACCGTTTTAAGAGCAGTGGTGATGAAATAAATTACACAAAGTAATGCGCCTGGCTGGGTTTGAACCCGCGACCTACAAACTCGTAAGTCGGGGCCGTTACTACTCGGCCACCACTGCTCTTCTTTGATGACTTGCCCTCTCAAAAATAACAAATTAAGTAATACAACCTCTAAATAATTGTTGATTTGACGTTTTGCGTTGTTGTCGAGTTGGTTCGAGGATATTACTTAGACATTGATGACTCAGTGGAAAGGCGCGCGGAGAAGCTAATAAAGCTAGATTTGGTTAAAACCAATCTAAAAAGCCTGGAGCACAGGCGTAGGGTAGCCAGCCTTTCGGTATTTTACAAGATGTATTTTGGAGAGGCCTTCCAACGCTGCGTTTTCCGGTGCGCGGTCGCTACTCTAGAACCTTTCGGCCCCATTGACCATCCGTTCTACGAGCAATGTGCCCTGCGCACTGCCACTTTAGTTTGGCGATTTTTCGGGCTATGTCGGCGACCTTGGTTCTCCTGCGGATATCTATCACAAGGTGGACCGACGACCTGGTGAGTTTCGCGGGAATGCGGTGGATGCGAGACGCACAGGATCGGTCGTTGTGGCGACGCTTGGGGGAGGCCTATGTCCAACAGTGGACGTCTTTCGGCTGAAATGATGATGATGATGATGATTTTGAAGAACGCAGGAATTACATGACTTGATTCCGCCATCACCTTTATATCATCGGACAAATCGACGTACGGCAAATGTCCGTCTTTACGTTGTTGACACCTCTACGGTCCGGACTAAGGCGTTTCACCTCATCGTTTATACGGCATACATCGCAGGGCTGGAATAATTTGCCTCTTAATAAACTAGTGCGATTCACTCTCATCGATTGCATCACTGCTTACCATCAGGTGGGATCGCAGTCCAGCACTAGTTTAAATCTTTAAAAATAAAATTGATATCAGAATTCAATTCACCTATCATTTCAAATATGCGATCCTAAATATTAAAACAGTTCACGAACGTAATACTAAATTCTAAACACAGTGTGAGCTACATATCTATGCTAATTTAACTCCACATAAATATCCGACTGAGCAATTGAGTGCAGAGAACAATAATCCTGCTGGAGCCGGGTACGAGTGTGTATACCTGAGTCAGGTAGGTTCAATTTGCACCAATATGCACCTGTAACCGCGCGCAGAGTAGTGAAGGGAAACAGAGACTTTTAATGTCTTCATTTATTTCTTCACTTCATACACTCCCCTTACATACACCCTTACACACCCCTCTATTCCACACCCTCACTACATACACACTACACACTTCGCACTACTTTAGAATAAGTAAATGTAATGAATAGCTAAATTTATGGAATTACTCCTGTTTTTATATTTCTGGAGGTGGACGTTGATAGGTGCGCCTCAGTTTCAAACTATTGCAGCTATCATCAGGGTGACTGGTAATTAGTGACCGATACTTAAACACGTGATTGTACTCATGATCACAAACAACTTTCCAAAAGAAACTTTTTTTTTAGACTCATTAGTTTTATGGCAATAACAAAAGAGATGTTTGAAATTCGCGTGCGCGCGCTTGCGACCGCTCAGCTGTTAGCCGCGTAACGTCGTTGTCTCATGTACTTTTTGTACCTTACCTACAATAGTGATAGAGTACCCGCGCGGGTTGCAAACCCATCGGTGTACGTAATCAGTGTAGGTACCTACATGTTTCGGTTAAATAATATCCAAAGACAGTTAACTAGGAACCGTGAGCCTTTAAATGTCTAATCCTGAGCCACGGAACATAGGCCTACGCTGCAGATGTGACGCCCCAGCCGCCGCGTGGTCATTTAGGTACACAGTGTTATACCTACATAAAGTTTCTCTGTTTATGACACGATGAGGGGATTAAAATAAATAATAAATTATCTAGCATTTTGGTACTTTACGTGCGCGCGCTACAATAAATAAATCCATAATCTTTCTAAACAAACTAACGTCAGGAATTGCGTTTCTTTTGTTACTTATCTACGATGTTTAGAAGCGACTTATTAGACACTACTACATTATTAACTGACTCGATACCTACTTGACACTCAGCATTGTTCAAGTTATTTTAAGTTTCCCATCCTTCTTGGGTACAAAAGTTGGTACAATAGCCTTGCTGCTTCACCATTACCCCCTTCCAAGTAGCATCACATCATTGACAACACCATGTCACTGTACTCACTCGCTGTGTAATTGTATGGCACCGTGTGCGCGGGCGTCAAAAACAAAAACGAAACATGTGCAAGTGCATGCGACGCGCTTTCCGGGGTGACTTTTATTATTACCTACGTCACTACTGCTCGGCAAAGGAAATGGTGTGGACGGGGGAGGGGGGAACGTGACTCGTGGGACGCTCTACTAGTACATTGCCCTTTGCCGAGCGCGCGCGAATTTAAAACAGCTGTTTTGTTATTCTCATAAAAGTAATGATTATATAAAAAAGTTTTTTTGGGAAAGTTGTTTCTAATCAAGTGGATAATCACGTGTTTAAGTATCGATCACTAATTACCAGTCACCCTATATAAATTGTTATATTATTTGTTTCTAGTTTCAAATAAAGATTTTTATTATTTTTTAATTATCCAGATGCTATTTTTACCGAAAAAGTTAATGAAAACTGGGGATTAAAAATGTCAGTTCTTGTATTTTTTGTTACTTCAAAGCAAGAGTAAACACACGTAAGTACGCGGAGTTTTAGCAACAGGGTCCCGTTTTTACCCTTAAGGTACGGAACCATAAAAATATCACCAGGCTGAATTGAAGCCTGTATAAGATGGAGAATAGTTTTGCAAAAAAATCGCTAGAAGAAATAAGGAGGGATTTTAACCAAGCTCTGGAATGGGAAATAACATTTTTTCTATCAACGCCAATAGTCTGATAGTTATTATTAGATTCGTAGAATTGATAAATATCCAGAAGGTTTTGGGAATAGAACAAAATCGTTCAATATTTTGTACGACGCGTCTCCTCGTCTCGAGGAACACGATATTACATAAAAATATTCTAGGACCAACTGTATCGGCCTGAAAATCTACGCACGTAGACTTTATCAATCAGATTTCGGAATTCTTTTTCATATCAAAATGAAGTGTAATCTGACGAATAATCAACATTGTAGCTGCTGTTATTTCCCTGCTCCACTAGTTCGATGTTAGTGTGATGTGGTTGACATATGGCTCCGAAACGTGGTCACTTACAATGGGCCGCATCAGAAGGCTTAAAGTCACTTAAAGGGCAATGGAAAGAGCTATGCTCGGAGTTTCCTTGCGTGTTCACATCAGAAATGAAGATATCCGCAGGAGAACCAAGGTTACAGACATAGCCCAAAGAATCACCAAACTTAAGTGGCAGTGGGCAGGGCACATTGCTCGCAGAACAGATGGTCGATGAGGACGAAAAGTTCTGGAATGGCGACCACGTACCGGAAGACGCAGCGTTCGCACAAGGTGGACCGATGACCTGGTGAGGGTCGCGGGTATCCGATGGATGTGAGAATCACAGGACCGGTCATTATGGCGACACTTAGGGATGCCTATGTCCAACAGTGGACGTCTTTCGGCTGAAATGATGATGATGATAACTAGTTCGATGGGCTATAATTTTTCTTTGAGATTTAATTTTTTAAATACTAATTCTTTCTTATTTTTTCTTCGAATTCCATTTATTCTCAATATTTATCTTCTAATATGAGCTATTTAAATTTAATTTCTGAACATCTTGACATTTGTCCTTGCCTGACCTGTTGTTGCGTGCGCACACCTTTCCTGCTAATTAATACTAGGCAATGTAATTACTCGCCACAACGAACGGTCCTGTGCGTCTCGCATCCATCGGACTCCCGCAACCGTTACCAAGTCATCGGTCCACATTGTAGGAGGCCTTCCAACGCTACGTCTTTCGGTACGTGGCGACGCTTGGGGGAGGCCTATGTCCAGCAGTGGACGTCTTTCGGCTGAAATGATGATGATGATGATGATGATGATGATGAATGTAATTACTACAAAATTACCACAATGGATAAAAGCAATGAAGTATCTAGTTCTAATAACGCTATTATTAGAACTAGATACTTCATTGCTTTATACAAAAATATTTGACTTTTGAAAATTAGATAACATCTATAAAATTACTTAGAAGGAACTTACTTAATTTTTTACTTGGAAGTTTACCTAAGATTTTTTTTTTTTTTTTGTTAACAATACTGAGGCCAAACCCTGATCTTAAGGCCCAGTCTTCTAGCTCATATTCTAAATCTAAATAGTATTTATTGTCCGACAACAAAAGCTTCTTTACCTTTGTATTTTTTTTATGCGTGTTACCTCAGAACTCCGTCGTTTATGGACCGATTTACAAATATTTTTTTTCCTCTTAAAGGATATGCTTCCACATTGGTCTCATTTTCTTCAAAATCCAGTTCTGATGATGGGATCCATGAGGAATCGAGGTAACTCCTCAAATATTATAGGCAAGTAAATGGTGATTTTCGTAATTATCATCGAGAACTTAAGCATTTACAGTCAAAAAGTAACATTTGATGCAGTGGAACTGATGAAAAAGACCAGAAATGGCCAATGGAATTTTATACTCACATAGATATCACAATGAAGATAGTTAAGCGAGATAGATTAGCGATTATGACAATACAAACAAATAATAAATAGTTATGAATAGTTATGTTGAAGATTGTATCATCGAAGTGACCTGATGATGATGATGGAGCTGGAAGATAGGTACCGGAACTCTGTAGTTAATCAATGTATCCTAGCCGTGTTTTGGGCTTATTAGAATTGGCATGACATGCACTTTGGCTATTAGGTACTATCGAACTGATCTAATGATGGAGCCGGAAGTTGAAAGGTAAACACAGGAACTTCATAATAAAACAATGTAACCTAGCAGTGTTTGGGTTAATTGGAATTGTCATGAGAAATAAGCACTCTGGTTTTAAGTGTATCGCCACTAAAAATTATGAATTAAAAAACTTTTTACAAAAAAAAAACCGACCACTAAAAAAAAACTCTAAAAAGATAAAAATAAATTTAATTTCGGAAGTCGGTGTTAAACAAGAAACAAACAATAGGTACTGAGAAACACCTACTTCCGAAATAAAAGTTATTTTGATCCTTTTAGTGTTTTTTTAGTGAAAACGGGTATTTTTTTTTTTTGTAAAAAAATATTTAAAAAATATACATTATAGGCAGTACTCCTAACTAAAATATGGCCTGAATTCGCATCGCTGTTGACTGGAACTGTGCCCAAAATATTGACAGCATTGCCACGTTGCATGGCAATGCTTAATCTATGACAGAGCCACAAATACTCCTGCTAGGGCTTCGGGAACGTTTGAAAGAATTACCGTGGCCCTGGAAAGCAAAGGTGGTTAGCTCGCCATCCGACCGTCCGGTAACCGTCCGGACCGAGCTCAAGTCGTAGACGGCGCGTAGTGTTCCACGCGCGCCTCAAGTAGATGACAGCAACCGTAGGGGCCCAGCAGGATCGAAGCCTACTAGGGCCAAGGGTCCTGAAAGGAAGACTCGGCCCCGGTACGAAAGGTAACGAAGGAACAGGAGTGGGTTTAGAGTCAGTAAAAGTCTGACATATCTCCCGCTCCGCCCAAAAGCGGGGGATGTCATTGGATCATTTTCCCACCGAAAAAAAATGGTGTGGTTTTAGTCAATAAGGCCCGTATTATAGAACCTTACTCAAGTACTACTTAAACTGCGTTCAACCGATTACTGCTTGAGCGAAGAATCTCGATTTAAGTGTTCAGTTTATTTTAGAACTATCCTCAAACTCAAATCGAACGAAACTAAGCTCGAGTAAAGTAATTTTGATCTCTGATTACGTGAGTAAGCAATCATTGGTAACCCTGAACAATGGTTTGTTTTCTATTGCAATCTTTTTTTTTCGCACGATTAAACTGGATCAAAAACGGATGACGAGGCGGACGACACGACGTCTACGTATTGACACTGACAGCCACCCTTAACCCTTCAGAATAGGTACGTATGTTCTGTGGACAGCAAAACTGTGAAACTGTGTGTTTTTGGCGGGATTATTTTGAGTGAAATTCAGTGGCTGGTTTAATTATTCGCAAATCGATGCCTAGTGGATATTGTGAAGTAAAATTGGTGTAGTTTTGTATCCTAAGTGTTCACACAACTGGACAATATGTGGAATCAATGAAACAGGCGCGATCTTGGTAAAATGGAGCCGAGAGTTTTATAGTTGGCGAGAAGGCTGACTCGATACATTTGCTGCCAAATACTGCAAAAAAAAATTAGAATGTGTTGCACCCGCATTCTAATGAAACTCAAAAAAGATATAATTGAAAATAAAGACTTGACTTAAAGGTCTCAGTTACCAAGTCAAAATTTGATTTATTCATTTATAGATTTGTCTCATAATTAAATAAATTATTATAATAATGTACTTCTGCAAATATATCCATTTTGATCAGGTAAGTACTCGATTTAGTCCAAATCCAGAAGAATTTTTAATGAGAATCTATGCTCAAGCGTGGTTTCGACTACACGACTTGCGAAAACAAAGATCAAATCTCGCCTCAAGCAGAGATTCTGAGCTGATTGTGATTTTAAAATAAAGACACATTGAGTGGAGCTCAGTCAAGCCTCAAGCACTGTTCTATAATACGTAAAAAATGTAATTTTAAAGTGACATTGCTCAGGTGATTATTGATTTTAGTTTCTCTGCTCAAGTCAAGTTCTAAAATTAAAACTCCAACTGAGACTAGTTTTAAGTAATGCTTGAGTCTTGATTGTAGTTCTGTAATACGGGCCTAAGACTCTGACACACCTTCTTGTTCCACTCTAGAGCGGGACAAGTAATTTTTATGATTTTCCACCTCATAAATAAAGCCACAAATACTGCCTCTGTTTAATATAAACACTCGATTACTCTGTGCGTACGTGCTAGACTATCCGGAATAAGCATACGATTTTCTGCAGCGGCTCTTCTAATAAAAATATGTCTGGGATTCAATCGGCTCGAGCCGTGGGCGTGGACTAAATTATAATCAGCTTCGATATCGAGAAGGAAGTCTTGAGGGTAATCTCGACTTTGTTTGTGTAATGGGCCAAATATTGAGATTTTTGAGGTAAATATTAAGATGTTCGGATAGAATACTGATTTGTTACGTCGAGATGGGGAAGAGAGGCCATTCCTGAGTAACATTCAATTATTTTGTGACACATAGGCATTGCTATGGGTTATATTATAGAATACTCGAGGGTAGCCCGCGAAATTCAAATTATGTGTTTTTTTTTTTCGGTGGGAAAATCATCTAACGACCAATCTCGCTCTTGGGCGGTGCGGGAGATAGTGTCAGACTTTTACTGACTAAAAATACATTCCTGTTCCTTCGTTGCCTTTCGTACCGTACAGACCCTTGGCCCCAGTAGGCTTCGACCTTGCTGGGCCCCTACAGTTGCTGACATCTCCTTGAGGCGCGCGTGGAACAGTACGCGCCGTCGACGACTTGGGCTCGGTCCGGACGGTTGCCGGACGGTCGGACGGCGAGCTACCCATTGCTCGCCGTCCGCAAATCCGCGCCTACGGTGGCCGGAAATTGGGAAATCTAATTTGTGTGTGGACTGCAGCCACAGTCATATGGGCTGGTGATGCAAAATTCTATATATTCTAAAGAGGCTAATTGGTGATCCAGATTTGGTTTAGACCAATCTACAAAACCTGGAGCATAGGCGTAGGGTAGCCAGCCTTTCGGTATTTTACAGGAGAAGGTGCGCGAGAATTACACTACTTCCACTATCAACTTTCAACTTTCTACCATCGGACAAGCCGACGTACGGCGACCGTAGATTGTCCATCCTTACATTGTTGACACCCTACGGTTTGGACTAAGCGTTTCGCCTTGTTGTTTATACCACGTACATCAAAGGTCTGGAACAATTTACCTGTTGCGGTCTTACCGTCCAATTATAATTTAAGTGTCTTCAAGGCTAGAGTGAATAGACTCATAATAAACTAGTGCGCCTCACCATCAACGACTGGATCACTGCTTACCATCAGGTGGGATCCCAGTCAAACACTAGTATATCAATAAAAAAAACTGTCTAACTTAGAGAAGCCTTGTCTATAAGTTAGAGAGTTATAATGATAGTTTAAATGAATAAAGTTATGTAAAAAAACAGGTACCTGTATGTCGGTATCGCAAATATAATTTTTATTACCCTATTATCCGACATTGAGCTGCTAATTGAAAAAAAAACATGCAAAAACCGAATTTCGCGGGCTACCCCAGGGTAGCAGGGGCTCATACCATAATATGAAGGGTCCAGAGCCTTCACCTCATGATATGAACTTAGCTGCACAGTTTCAAAACATGGTACTTTGAATAGAGCCTTCAAAAACCAGCAAGTACAAGCTCTAGAATTCAAAGGTCAACTGAAAGACTCAGATGAGGTTTTAGTTGCGGGCTTGCGGACGGCGAGCAATGGGTAGCTCGCCGTCCGACCGTCCGGTAACCGTCCGAGCCGAACCCAAGTCGACGACGGCGCGTATTGTTCCACGCGCGCCTCAAGGAAATGTCAGCAAACTGTACGCCCAGCAGGGTCGAAGCCTACTGGGGCCATGGGTTCGCTTCTGAAAGGAAAACCCGGCTGGTATAAAAGGCAACAAAGGAACTAGGAGTGGGTTCTAGTCAGTAAAAGTCTGACACGCCCTCTCGCTCCCCCCAAGGGCGGGAGAAGTCATTGGATGATTTCTCTCCTAAAAAAAAAGGTGAGGTTTTAGTCAGTAAAGAAAAAGAAAAGAAAGAAAAACATTTTATTTGGCGGAACAAGGCGCAAATTTAGAACTAACAAATTAATAAGTATGTATATTATGTGAAAGAAATATGCGCCACATCCGCGCAAAACGGCCGAACGCTCAGCATAATGCCGTGACCACACGCAAAATGCGATGAGTCTACGGCGCTGGTTTTCAGCGTGGGCCGGTAACGGTATCGACATAAAGACGTCGGCACGGTATTGTACGGTTTCAGTAAAAGTCTGACACTCTAGAAGTCTAGAGCAGGGGAAGCCATTGGAAGAAATTATCTCATACAAAAAAGCCTACATATACATATTACATATTCAGCCTTTTAATGTTCCCACTGCTGGGACTCAGGCCTCCTCTCTCTAGGAGAGGGAATGGGCCGTAATCCACCACACGGGCCCAGTGCGGGTTGGTGGATGTCACATGTCTTCGAATTTTTGGTTCTAGGACATGCCGGTTTCCTCACGATGTTTTCCTTCACCGTTTTGAGAGCAGTGGTGATGAAATAAATTACCCAAAGTAATGCGCCTGGCTGGGATTAAACCCGCGACCAACAATTCGTAAGTCGGGGCCGTTACCACTCGGCCACCACTGCTCAAAAAAAGCCTAACAACACTATTATCCATTACAAGGAAAATAACAGTAATCAAAGGGTACGCAGAAGGATTAGTTGATCGTAAGAGGATGGTTTGTATGAAGAAAAATACCTGAACAGTTTTCCTTAACCTTGGATTTCCCCACCTTCATTTTCACCTACACATACCAACTATCTTGTGTTCTTAGTAAAGCCATATAGGTATATGTCGCAGGCGTTGCGTAGAACTGGTGATTTCATAATGTGTCCGGCATTGAGTTTTCACCGCATATAATCTATTATATAAAAGCGATGTATCACTCACTGATTAATCACGAAATCTCAGAAACTATTACACCTACAAACTTAAAATTTAGCAGGTAGGTTCCTCACAGGGTGTAGACATCCGCTAAAAACGGATTTTACGAAACTCCACCCATAAGGGGGTAAAACGGGGGTTGGAAGTTTGGACGTAGAAAGCTTTTTTTACGCGGGCGAAGCCGCTGGCAGAAGCTAGTGTTTTGATATTTATCATAGTATTTTTTTTCTAGGAGATGTGCCGTACCGTAATCCACCGCGCGGGCCCAGTGCGGATTGGTAGATGTCACATTATTTCTTCGAATCTATATGTTCTGGGACATGCCGGTTTTCCTCACGATGTTTTCCTTCATCGTTTTGAGAGCAGTGGTGATAATACACAAAGTGATGCACCTGGCAGGGTTTGAACCCGCAACCTATAACTCGTAAGTCAGGGCCGTTACCACTGGGCTCCTATTATTTTAGCGTATTATATAGATATGTATTTTATTATTATAAATACCTAATCTTAATTATAATAAACGTAGCCACAAATTATTGAAAAATGGCTACCAGAGCAAAGTGTGACACCGTAATATTAAACCCGTCAGGGATTTCCGAAACCAGGCAACTATGCTCTATCAGAATCAGTGATTCCTTCAGTTGCGCAAGAAAGCAAATTCCTTAGTAGTCCTGAATTGAGCTACACGAATACTGACAAGTGCTTGCACTCCAGTCAGTGCAAACATCATCAGGTCCACTCAAATCTATAATAAATAATAATAATATAATAATCACACAACGCCGTCTATTCCCAAGCTAAGCAGAGTTTGTGTTGTGAGTACTAGACAACTAATAAACATACTTAAATATTTCTAAATACATACTTACATATTATAGATATATTACACCCAGACACAGAACAAATGATTGTGCTCATCACACATACTTTGTCCTGGGTTGGAATTGAACCCGGCCTCCGGCATAGCAGTCAGGGCCACTAACCACTAGACCAACAGGTTAATCATAATATTAATCATTTATTAAAATGTTATAGTAATTATTTATATTAATCCATATAAATTAATTTATTTAATGAATTGAATGACATTAAAAAATATAAGTATCATATGATTTGACCATTACATGTTAGCTGTATGGACTTTAAAACAGACTTTGTCCTCGGAGTTTGTTTCGGTATTTCTTCTCAGGGTAGTCAGTCAGGAACCACCGGCCTCAACTAGTTTAAATTGACGATTTTTTTAACCTATTTGCAAAATAAATATAATTTAATATAACAATTTAATATGCGTCGTTGCTAATAATATATTGCAATGACATTGACGTAGCATACAAATAGTTTACAAAATTTGATATTTTAAATTTGTTCTCTAATTTCATTTCACTGCACTTTCTTTCTCAATTATTGCGTCATTATTATTAACTTTTTCTAGCAAGAAAACTAGGTATTGTACATAAACGTCAATAAAGGGCTATCTACGCTGGTAGCGGTAAAAACTATACCAAACTATTTCACGAGATGATCATGAAGTTTAACGTTCAACATTAGTTATCTAGAATTTTAGTAAAGTAAGTTTAAGTTAAAATAATGGGGACTTATATTTATTCAATTAAAAATCATAATTATATAACTACTTATAAATATCTAAACTAATAAATATTAAAAAAAATATTATATTAAAGTTTAAATAATTATAATTACAAGGAGCATTTTGCATATAGGGTTTGCCTGCAATTGGTTGCTGTTTACCTTTCCGTGAACCTTAATTAAATAAATAAATAAACAATAAATAATACGGCCAGACACTTCATAAAACGACCAATTCAGCGGTCTGACTGCAACTCATAGACACCTATATATCTATCCACATAGAAGCAAAGTTACCGAATCGCACCTACCCGATCCGAATAGATTGAACTGGAAAATATCCAATGCAAATATACTCCGGTGTTCTTCATATATAGATATGGATGCGGCAATATTGGTAACGTGGACGTGTGACCTGATCTTGGATTGTAGATACCTGTTCAAGTGACTTCAGTCCTATTGACTGGCCTGTTGGTCTAGTGGTTAGTGGCCCCCCTGACTGCTATGCCGGAGGTCGTGGGTTCGATTCCCACCCAGGACAAATGTTTGTGTGATGAGCACGATCATTTGTTCTGTGTCTGGGTGTAATTTATCTATATATGTATATATTTAGAAATATATAAGTATGTTTATCAGTTGTCTAGTACTCATAACTCTCTGCTTAGCTTGGGACTAGACGGCGGCGTTGTGTGATAGTTGTGGAATATTATTATTATTATGACTTAGAACCATCATGAAATCGGTGAGGAAAAAAGGTAAAGTTATTCATTCTGTATAGTTCCATCTCTCTCACACTGCAATAATTATGATTTTAACACATCCTACCAGAATACTAGCGCTAGGTTATTTATTGTTTAGATACAGTAGAATATACTGAAGTGGGCGCCTTTTTTGGCCTCTCACTTACTTTCGAGCTATTGTTTTTTTGTTGTTGTTTCTGACTTTCAAAAAAGGAGGAAGCTCTCAAGTCGTCAATTTTTTTTTGTGGAAAGAATGAAGTTAAAAGAAAACGTTTATTCGTAGGTATCTCTTTCAACGCGTATTTTCGCCAAATTAGGTGGCCCCATCTAAATTTGGTGAAGATCTGATGAAGAACTGAGAAATGAAATTTATATTGTTAACACTATTTTAAAACAACATTAGGCCAATAGGTGCGCTCTGAAGAGGTACCGCTGACTATTTGCTCAGTATTTAGTTTTAGCTGTATAATACAACAATTTAAAATCGAACAATAAAAAACTTTTTTTACAAAAAAACACAACCGACTTCAAAAACAAACTAAAAAATGCAAAATAACTTTTAACTTTACGAATAACTTTTCGTGAGTGCATTCACAAATGTAAACTCGTTTACAAATTTAAAGACCAGAATTAGCCGTGAAGCGAATGAACGCCGAACATTTTATAGCATAACTTCTATGTATGTGATGCCTTTGTAAGGGTTATCTAGTAGTCTAAGTGCCTACACGAAGCAAACTGCTTTATGGAGAAAGCACCCGAGTAGCCAACGAAACTTAAATTTTCTTTGGTTTTTTGTATTTTCCAGGTCAGTGTCAAGCTATGATCTTTAAAATATGGTTCGCGGCCATAATAAATGTGGCTTTACTGAGTTATAAATAATCAGAGGTCGGAATTAGGTAGAGTTAAACATGTACTTACACCGATTTCATACAGCGAAAGAATAAAGTGGATATGCCTCAAATCCCGAGATTAATTTTAAAGAGCAGATTTTTTTTATGACACTATCAGAAATATAGCAGAAAATTTTTCTTCCTGCTTTAATGACCAGGAAGAGGAAGTGTATAAATTTATTAACCTTACCTCAGTTGACGTTTTTTTTTTTTTCGGTGGGAAAATCATCTTATGACATCCCCCGCCCTTGGGCGGGGCGGGAGATAGTGTCAGACTTTTACTGACTAAAAACCCACTCCTGTTCCTTCGTTGCCTTTCGTACCAGGGCCGAGTCTTCCTTTCAGAATCAGACCCTTGGCCCCGGTAGGCTTCGACCCCGCTAGGCCCCTACAGTTGCTGACATCTCCTTGAGGCGCGCGTGGAACAGCACGCGCCGTCGACGACTTGGGCTCGGTCCGGACGGTTACCGGACGGTCGGACGGCGAGCCACCCATTGCTCGTCGTCCGCAAGCCTGCGCCTACGATGGCCGGAAATCGAGATCGGAATCCCGGCGGCGATTGGGGCGTGAGGACCGTTGCCTCACGCGATCGGCCGCCTCCTTTGCTAGCATTACTGCTTCGCAGAAGGAGGCAACCGCCTGCCACTCCTCCTCGCTCCGGACCATGGCCTGTACCAAAGCCCGGCGCGAGAGATCGCCGCCGCCGATCGCCCCCACGAGGACACGGCGTTGCTCTACCCAAGCGGGGCACACCTCCAACGTGTGCTCCACCGTGTCCTCCGGGCGGTCCACACAATGGTGACACCCGGGCGTTTCTTCCGCACGAATCCGGTGCAGGAACCTCCCGAACTTACCATGTCCGGTGAGGACCTGCGTCATGCGGAAGGTAAGGACGCCGTGTTGCCTTTCCAGCCACTCCTCAAAGAGGGGACTTGTCGCCATAATTATGGCGTGCCCAACCTCAGTTGACGTAGAGAAATCTTTTTTAATGAAAAATACTAATAAAAATTGTATGTTAATTATCTTTGTTTTATTTGTCTTATCTACCTCTGAGGTTTTTTTATTATTATTATTTATTTGTAATATTCTTGTCCATACGGGATTTTTCATTAGAATTCCCGGGAAGATCCATATTAATATCAACATTTCGATGCAAGTACATGAAATATTCTACCTAATTTCGACCTCTGGTTATAATAATTAAAATCTTTCAGTTCGTCTTAACCTATTGAATGAATTTTTCATGGAATAGCCATTTAATAGAGTAAGACGAGCTGAGATGTACCTATTATTGTATTGATAATTTTAATGATTATAATTCCTTGAATAAATACGCATTACGCCCGCCAATCATAGTTTAATCAACATACAAATAACGCTAGAGAACCCTTGTAATATCCCTGGCGCTTTCATTTTTAGGGTTCCGTACTTCAAAAGGAAAAAACAGAACCCTTATAGGATTACTTTGTTGTCCGTCAGTCTGTCTGTCTGTCAAGACCCTTTATCTCGGGAACTCGTGGAGATATCGAGTTAAAATAAAAACCATATACTCAGGTCTGTGGTCCCATGAAGCTGTGAAAAAGTCAAACTTCTGAGTTAATGAAAAAAAAAGATACGGTCATTTATATCGCAAAAAAACGTGTATTTCGACACTCTCAAGGGAATCAAAATTCATAGGGTACTTCCCGTTGACCTAGAATCCTGAAATTTGGCATGAAGCAAGGTCTTATAGCACAAATATAGGAAAAAATCAGAAACTGTAAATTTGTAGTTACGTCACAAAAACAAACCTTTTTTTTCGATTCAAAAATCTTCGTAACTCAATTCGGAAATTTGTTTTCATAGGCAAGTTTGTACCTACGGAACCCTCAGTGCACGAGTCCGACTCGCACTTGCCCTTTTTTTAAATTAAATTATCGCGGGTGTATTCACAAACATGTAAACACATATATGCACAAGACACCCAGACCAGGAGTTGTCGTCAAGTGAATCAACGCAGAGAATTTTGTAGGTACCTATATGACCCTGTTAGAGTTATCTAGTAATCTCTAAGTGCCTACTCGAAGCAGACTATTTTAAGAAAGATGCTCCACTTTCAACTCTCATGAACCAGGCACTTTAGCCGCTCTGAAAACTAAAACTAAATAATGTATCTTCTTAGTCTTCTTCCCCGTTTCGTAGCTCCGAAGTAATTGCGAGCTAGCCGTGGACGCAGAAAAAGGGTGAAATTTGAGTCACGTGCCAACTAAACGTAGGATTCCTCATAAATATTGTAATCAGACCAACGCAGTATACCTTCCCAGTGAAATTTATTTAAATTCATCCACTTGCGTATTCTTCAGTTTTTATAGATCGCATGATAAGTGCGCCTTCCTATAGATTATCGTGAGATTGAATGTGCTGCATTAAGATTCTTTGCAGGCTAAATCTGTATTTTTTTTTCAATGTCATAAACTAATGCTTGATTACAATCCCCTGCAATCGTTGATGGTGAAGCTCACTAATTTATTAAGAGCCTATTCACTGTAGCCTTGTAGACACCTTAAGTATATTGGGAAGGGAAGACCGCAGCAGGATAATTGTTCCAGTCCTTCGATGTACGCGGTATAAACAACGACGCCAAATACTTTGTCTAAACCATAGAGGTGTCAACAATGTAAGTGTGGACACTCGCCGTACGTGGGGATTGTCCGATGATAGAAAGACGATGGCGAAATCAAGTCATATAATTCCCGCGCACACTCTCCAAAATGCATCCTATAGAATACCGAAAGGCTGGCTACCCTACGCCTGTGCTTTGGAGATTGAGTTTAAGCTATTATTGGTGGTCGATGGGGCCGAAAGGTAAGCGTTGGAAGGCCTCCCACAAGGTGGACGGATTTCCTGGTGAAAGTAACAGGAATTTGAGGGATGCGAGACGCACAGGACCGTTCGCTGTGGCGATACTTGGGGGAAGCCTATGTCCAACAGTGGACATCTATCAGCTGAAGTGATGATGATAAGGCTAAGTACATCTGGAATCTGGACCGCCTCAAGGAGATGTCAGTAAACCGTAGGAGCCCAGCAGGGTCGAAGCCTACTGGGGCCAAGGGTTTGAAAGGAAGACTCGGCCTTGGTATAATAATAATAATAAATATCTTTATTTCCCAAAAGTTACAGATAATTATTTCTTATGTTAACAGTTTATACTTTCATGGTATAGAAAAAGAAAAAGAAAAACATAAAACAATTTATATTTTGCAGAAACCTGTACACAATAATTTAAACTCTGTCCCTTAAACTAGGTTATCCTGTGTCTTAAGGGACAGTGTTTCGCAATAACATTCTAAGAGGTATGTTTATGAGTGGACGGTGTCGATTTGTCTTCAGAGGGGGGAAAAAAAAAAGTTATAATTAACATTTGTTTCTAAAATTAAGTATGAGTTTGTAAGGGTGAGTGTGAATGAGTGTGAATGTAAGTGTGTAGGGGTTTGTGTGTGAGTGAGTGGGTGAGTTGTTTGTGCAAGTGTGTGTGTATGCAGAAATTTAAGAGTAAGTGTGAGCATAGAGATGAATGAGTAAATATGTGCTTATTAGGTTATGTAAGTAAGCAAAGTCTCCGTTTCGGTATAGTCCTGTTCAAGTAGCCATTCTGTTACTTTTAGTTTTAAGTTGTGTTTGTTGAGGTCTAAGATATTTATTTTTTTATGGATCTTTTTGTAAATGTAAGCGCTGATGACGTAATACTGGTGCTTAGCGAAGGTGGTCTTGTGTTGGGTGCCTGTGGGAAGGTTTGTGCGCTTTTTAGGGTTAGATGGGGGAAGGCTGCGATGGATCCTTAGGACAGACTGAAGCACAAAGAGTTAACGAACTGTAAGAACTTTGCAGTCTGCATACAATTGCGTCGTTGGGTATCTATGGGGCTTCCTTGTCATTACTTTTAGTACGTACGTGGTATGAAAGGCAACGAAGGAACAGGAGTGGATTTTTAGTCAGTAAAAGTCTGACACACCCGCCCAAAAGCGTGAGATGTCATTAGATGATTTTCAAACTAAAAAAAAAGTATATTATTTGTTTTTATAAAGTATTGCTATAGTTAGGTGTGATACTGGGTCCCGCATTAGGACACCATTTTTTTGTAGGAAATCTTCAAATGACTCTTTTTCCCGCTTTGGGTGAATTGGGAGGGAGTGTCATGTTTTTCTAACTAAAACCCATAGTAACTCTTTTGAAGAATCGAAGAAAAAGACAGACAACAAAGTGATCCTATAAGGGTTCCGTTTTTTTCCTTTTGAGGTACGGAACCTTAAAAATATAAGAAAATACCGCGAAAAATTTGAAAATTTCAGAATATTAAGACGACTATATCTTCACGCGTTTGACAGTTCATAACTATGACAGGACTACGTCTGTAGAGTCAGCTAGTTCAATATAAAAAAAACTTAAATTGTCATTCTTCCATTCAATTCCTTTAGTCATTTAGTCAACATCATCATTTGAGCCGAAGGACGTCCACTGTTGGACATAGGCCCACTCCAAGTGTCGCCCAGGCGGCGAGCAATGGGTAGCTCGCCGTCCGACCGTCCGGTAACTGTCCGGACCGAGCCCAAGTTGTCGACGGCGCGTCAGCAAAACCGTAGAGGCCGAGCAGAGTCGAAACCTACTGGGGCCATGGGTGATGCGAAAGAGAACCCCGGGGCCCTAAAGAAGGAACAGGAGTGGGTTAAGAGAAAATAAAAGTTAAGAGCGCTTGCTTCGCTAGTTTAAGCACGATCGTTTAATTAATAAAATTGATCATGTTCCTCATAAGTCCAAGTCTTACACGAACACGCACTACATAAAACGTACTGGTACACTGAAATATATTTAATAACATTAGTAACGACGTTTGCGCTAGTTTCTGTAGTTTATACCGAGTGCTTAATAAAGGTGCGTCTACAGCCGTGCTATTCTGTAAATGGTAAATCATTTCGAAAATCATTTCACAAATCATCTCGAATGTCACACTCAGCGAATTGTATTTCAGAATACCAAATCCTATAGACAAATTTGTAGACAAACGTCAAAATACTCAACCGTTTTAGTTCCTCTCACTTTGATCATCACTCGGTGGCGCCAGTGTCGAATTCACTCCGTTTCAGAATACCTACGAAACTTTAATTTCACATGATTTCACTGCGGATTTAGAAGTGATTTCGCAAATAAACTTTTCAGAATAGCAATGCAGTACGTGTTTGGAGCACCTTTACTCCATACGCGTCATGATTATAATAATAATAATATATTTTTTATATAATAATATATTTATTCAGAGATAAAATTTGGTAAAATAGTTACATAAAATCTTAGGAATAATTACAAAGGTATAACTATGTTAAATGCCTGTACTAGGATAAACCTGTATCACAGGCGGTAGAAGCTCTTACACTATGGTTTTGTAGGACAATAAAATTCATAACAATATTAACATTCAGTCTCTAAATAGGGAAAAATATAATTTAAAAATATAATGTTATATACCTAGATTACTTAAACACTAAAAGTCACAATTATGGTATTTCGTATTTTTTAAAACTGTTTCATGCACTTTAGGTATTCTCTAGTTACACACACATGGATTTTGCGTCAGCAGAATTGGTAATTGGGTTAAAGTCGAGGTTGCGATAATACTAAAAAGTTATGTTTACATTGGACAAATATGTTTAAATATAAGTAAAAACGATGGATTGTAGGTCAGCACACTAGAATTTTGAGTCAGCAGTACGCGTAACACGGAAGTCTGGCCTTGAGTATGACGCTCTAGGCGCCCTCATAATCGATAGAGTTAATATATCGATATTCCGCTATTTTCCTAGCAGGACACTCAGCGTCTCCTGTTTTATGGTTGGAGGGCTTTTTGAAGCGAGAGCAAGTTGCACATTTCGGTGAGTCCGCTTTCTTTGAGCACTCGGACATCGAGTGTCCTGTCTCGCCGCAGTGGCCACACGTCGAATTGACCTCTCTACAGGTTTTTGCTGCATGTCCATACTGCTGGCATTTATAGCATCTCGTAACCAGGGTGAAGTCCCTGACTGGGCAGGAAGTCCAATTTATGAAAATCCTTGACTGGGAAATTAGAGCTCTTCGTATATTGGCTGGAACTTCAACCACGTAGTTACAAGTCTGCGAATCTTTTTTTCCCGATTTATGGCTTAATTTAACCATGGTCAAAAAGGACTCCATGGAAATCGTTGGAAATTTTTCGGCTACATTTTGTTCGTAAATGCACCTGAAGACTTCAGTTTCAGTCAAAGAGGACGGCACTCCTACAACCACGATCCGGGGTTTGCGCTTGGTGGGTTCGTCGGCGGTAAGGCCGGATGCAGACTGCTAGACTGCGTACTTGATTTTATCCGCGTCATCCTTTGTCTCTGTACTGATTATAACGCCTCCGTTTTTAGTCTTACGGACACCACGTATATGCAGCTTGACTTGATCTGGTCGTATCATCTTTTGCACAAGGACTTTTGTTTAGTCACTGGACTTTAGCTTGTTGTTGGGATATATGGCCACGGAGTTTAAATTGGATGGTCGAACGAAATCATTTGACCCCTTCTTCACCATGTCGGCAAACGAAACAGTGCCAGAGTCCTTAATCGTCTTTGTGAGGTCCAAGATGTGGTCCGTCAAGTTGCATTTTTCCATTAGGTCTTCATTGAGAATGCGCACTTGGACTGCTTTCTGCTTTAGCGATTGATATAGGACTGCCATCTGTGAGGTGCCAGATCCTATTTTACGGCACAAAGTTGAAATTTTCAATTTCTGCTCCGAGTTGAGTTTGCCATCCGAGGCAATAGAACAAACCTCGTTTAGATGCTGCTCAATGGTTGACATCCATCTTTGTATCTCGGGTGTTGAAACCGCTTCGATTGAGAGATCAGATTGGGCTGGATTTTGCGTCATCGTCTTCGCTGGAGATGTGGAGAGATTCACTCGATCTCTTGAGAAGGGGCTGTTGTCCATTTTATATAAAACTAGTTCACTTATTCTAAGTTTCCATTCTATTTACTAAACTACACACTAGGCAAAAATTACTGCAAAAAGAAGGTCACTGATATTATTTTTATGAAATTAAATATTGCTACTGAGCACGTCTGTATGCTACGAGTGCGAATATGTTCGTTGCTAAAAACATCAAATTATTGATTAGGCACTTAATGAAGATTTATCAAATCTTAAGGCTTACTTACGTCTTCTAGTGCACAATATAAGAATCGCGTGCGGCCAGTCTCCGCACCCCCCGTAGCTCCCCACAGTCCCCGCATTCATCCTATCTAGCGTAATATTTAAAACAATATTTGACACGGTCGGAAAGTTGCTCTACTAAGTATTATTCAATAGTAATTTATGAAGGGGCAAGCTACGCAAGGAGTTTTCTACCGGTTGCATTTTGGGGAGTGTGCGTCGGAATCGCATAACTCAATTTCGCCAAGCCCATTCTAGCATCGGACCACCAGACGTACGGAGTGGCGGTAACGTACCGGAAGACGCAGTGTTGGACGGCCTCCCATAACTTGGAATGCCGACGTGGTGAAGGTCACGGGATCCGATGGATGCGAGACGCACATGCCCGATCGTTGTAGCGACACTTGGGGGACGCGTATGTCGAATAGAGGACGTCTTTCGGCTAAAGTGATGATGATGATAATGAACAATCTTATGTCGTGATAAATAAACCAATAGCAGCAAATATGAATACATCACCCTGTCTTCACCCTTACCCTGTTTCTAAGAACCGTATTCTCGGCATTGTTCGAGAGTTTCACATACACGTTTATTGTATTTCAAATGCGTTTCACGTAGTTTTCGAGATTCTTACAAGTAGATACCTAATTGAAGAACATAACTGTGACACGTTGAGCGTCGTCGTCTTGCTTTTGTTTTATTGTGAGGTATTCAAACATAATCTGCGAGTTATGTTGAGTTTCAATGGATTGAATTAGCGTGGGTTATGTTCTGGGAATGTGCTCAGTGTTTAGTGTGTAACCTAAGCCGCTTGTAGCTTGAGTTTTGGTATTTAAATCAGCCTCTCTAGCCAAGTTACAACCGTTTCGTTTCGATTCTCTTTTCGTCGATCGCCTCGAGTAGGCCACGCCTCCGCTTCCTTTATTCTGACGTTATCTCAACGCTCAGTCACTTGGTCAGAACAAAGGAATAGGAGGCGGGGCCGACTCGAGGCGATCAACGAAAAGACAATCGAAACGAAACGGTTGTAACTTGGCTAGGGGGCAGGATAGATAGATAGAATTGACTGGAATCCGTGAGTTTAAAGAGTAAGAATTTACGAAGCAGTTAAGTTGGTAACCTAAGCCTAGAGTGGCTTTACATACCTAATACATAGATATTGTGTGTTGTGTTATAAAATACTACTCCACGGATATTCATGCGATTTTCACCTATAGACTGACTGATTCATAAATAAGGTTAAAGTGTATTAATACATGCACATTGAATACCCATGCGATCCTGGGAAGGGTTGCTAATTTCATTATTATTCTAAACACCTAAACAAAACGAGAAAATAATAAAAACGATCACAAATATCAACATTACCTATATAATAATTATTATTCTGAATTAAATCACTTTCGTATCTTCCTTACTTTAAATTCCTATATCTCTTAATTCAGTGTGCCTCCTGGCAAAGGCCTCCTCTAGCTGTTTCCACTGTACTCTATCACGAGCTACTCTCCTCGAGTTGGGGCCCGCTGTCAATTTCAACTCATCCTCCCATCTCAACAGTTGTTTTCCCCTACTACGTTTCCATCCGTGGGGTAATCTCTCACTATTTGGCTCCACTTTTCCTGGTTGTCTCTTTTCATGTGGCCTGTCCATCTCCACTTTTGCTGGTCAATTCTATACAAATATATACATATCACGATTGCCCCTAAAAAGGAGATTAATGTTCTTAAACTCCACGCGAACGAGTCGGGGTAACAGCTTGTCCAACTATACTATTACTAATATTACAAAGAGGTTAGATTTGTAAGTTTGTATGTATAGGGGTAATCTCTGTAACTACCAAACCGATTCTGAAATTTTTCGAGATTTGACGAGAATGGATAAAGTGAGAAATGAGTATATTAGAGGAAGTTTGAAAGTGGCGCCAGTGACTGAAAAGTTGAAGGGGTTTGTCTTGGTATGGTCATGTAAAGAGGAGGGATGAAACGCATGTTACTAAAAGAGTTATGAGTATACAAGTGGATGAGTAGAGAGAGAGAGGGAGGCCAAAGAAAAGATGGATGGATTGTGTGAAGTGACATGAAAGAAAAGGAAGTTAGTGACAGCATGACGAGTGACAGGGCAGAATGGAATGGAAGAAAAAAACATGTTGCGCCGACCCCAAATAAGACGGGACAAGGGCAGGAAGATCATGATGATATTTAGCTGCCCTATCCATGAGATGCTATCGGCTATATTATTATATTTTCTACTCTCACGAAGGCGAAACCGCTGGCAGAAGCTAAAATACGAAGTAGTTTATTGTTATAATAGGGTATTACACTCATTTTTGAAAAGTATCCCAATTAAATTCTATAGTGCTAAAAAACCACTAAAAAAAAACACAAAGTACCCTAAAAATGCATTTAAAATTTACATTTTCAAATTTCGAGCGTAATTTGACGAAAATGCAGAACGCAGCGGACGCCATAGTTACTCTGTGGTCGTGACGTCAGTTGGCTGTGTAAACAAATGCGCTGATATGCACTCAGTATGGCCGATCAGTTAACAGTTGACAGCTGTCACTTTAGTTTACACAGCCGAATGACGTAATAACATGGTGGCTACTAGGTATTTCATGGTGATAAAGAAAAACTGAAAACTTTGAATTGAATTTTAAAAATTATTTTGTTTTTTTTATGAACTAAAACTAACACTTACCGACTGTTATTTGCCTAAGCTATCTTAATAATATAATATTATTAGATTTTTTCTCATAGAGAGTAAAATACCATATTAGCATAATCATATTTACAAGTATTTGGAGCCTCCTTTTAAGCAAAACAGTTCCTGTATTTGGAGACTCCGTGCTTCCATATCATTCCCGTACCTACTTATACTAACAGAATTACTGTGAGTTAAGAAAAATAGTGTATCTACTGTGACATATACTTTAGCTATTAGTATACTTTCCTGCTTTAGCAGAAAAATAACCTGCCTAGCCAAGTTACAATCGTTTCGTTCGCGCCGAACGCCTCGAGTAGGCCACGCCTCCGATTCCTTTGTTCTGACCACGTGACTGAGCGTTGAGATGACGTCAGAACAAAGGAATCGGAGGCGTGGCCTACTCGAGGCGTTCGGCGCGAACGATACGATTGTAACTTGGCTAAGGGGGCAGGTACCTAATCTAATTCGGTACGTGAATTTAGAACAATAAGTTATTTCTCTCCGAAGGTAAAATAGGTAAAAGGTCAAAGCTTAAGAGGTCTATAGAATGTACAACAATTAAGTTTAGTGACTGTTATAATGTAATTATTCGCAAATTTATTTTTATTGGAAATTGAGATGTTAAATTTGTAGTTTTGTATTTCAAGTTGTACTGGAGTGACTGAGACTTGACTCAAATAAAAGAGATCAAATATGGAATTACATTGCACTGTTTACTAACGTGATTTAACAAAGGGACTAATGAATATGACAAAAACATATTTACCAATTATCCTAACTCAAAAAGTAAACAAAAGAGCACGCTTGGTACAGGCCATGGTCCGATACGAGGAGGAGGTGCAGGCGGTCGCCTCCTTCTGCGAACTGATCATGCTCATCACACAAACATTTGACCTGGGTGGGAATCGAACCAACGACCTCCGGCATAGTAGTCAGGGCCACTAACCACTAGACCAACAGGCCAGTCAAAAGTCAAATAATAATTGCTGCTTAATTTTTTAACCAATTTTGATGCAGTTCAGTGGTTATATATTGCAGATGATAGCACAATTGTAGAGACATACCTGGTCTGCCAAGTGCTCGGGCTAGTAAGGAGCTAATCCAATCTGAAAGAGAGGCTATGATAGAGCGTACGAATGTCTCACTTCAGGCAGTCTCCAAGAGGGGCGAAGTCAATCTTATGGGATTCAACGCCGCCAAAACATAAGCGTGTCTGTTCACCGCCAAAAGGAGCCCATTCACCCCAAGGTGACTGAAAAGCAGGAGCCAAATCCTGCTTTTGCTAGAGTGAATAGGGTCTTAAAAAACTAGTGCGCCTCACTATCAACGATTGCATCAATGCTTACCATCAGGTAGGATCGCAGTCAAGCACTAGTTTTAGTTCATTAAACCCCGAGCGAACGCCGGCGTTCGAACGCCATTGACTTTCTATTGTGTCTCTAATTACGCTACTCAATAGGTTAAATATCAATAAAAAAAAATGTTGTTTAGAACAAAACATTATACAAAAACAAACAGAGGAAAATACCCAATTATTTCCATATATCAGACAAACGTAAAAGAAACCTCTACCAAAAATATATTTCTTTGCTCAAAAAAAATACTTACAAAGACTACTTACAATATTCGCTCTCATACACGAACCCTAGTCGTTCAATGGACCCAAAGGGACTACATGAAAGGGATTAATTCACAATATAATCACGAATTAATAGGTCACTCTCTATACCAAACGTTGGTAAAGCAGTTAAAAGTGGCTTTGGAAATTGGGACGGCTTGGCATTAAAACCGTCATGGCGGCAGAGGTCAAAATTTCATTTTCCCTAATGAATAATATCCTCGCAGTGCGGTCATATATCTCAGGATTCATGAAATAATATCTACTTTGTGATCCGTTTGAACGGGCTAGTGGTTAGGCGAGTAGAGTGAAGCGAGTGGCGTGGCTAGATAAAGGCATTAGTGTAGAATTAAATTAGTTCTTGGCCGATAGATAACTCATAAGTTTTAACGCAATTTGCTCTAACTTTGAGCGGGTTAGTTCTCAAAATTTTGGTTGCTCTTAAATCCTAATTTCTGATGAATGAAACCAGTTTAACGGACTCTTTTATGATAAAACCACTAGGACTTAAGAAGGGTGTTTGTTAAATTGGGGCATTCTTATCTTAAAGTTGTCGCTAAAACATGCAACGGCGGTGATTCAATATCTGTTATGCAGCTGTCCGTAAAATACCCAAATCATTATACAACTTACCTACTTACTTGACCATAGTATTTTTTATTGGGCAAGCTCTCGGCCCGTCCAAACGGGCCTAAAGTCAGACTAATGTTTCGTATCTTAATAGGAATCTCGGTCTCATAATGTCCAAGTCATCAGCGTTTTCCGAAAATACCCTTCTTAAAGACCACCCACCCCAGTTTTTGCTGATTGCTTCATTTTTTTAATAACCTCACTCCGTTTCAATTCGAATTGAGTCCCGTAATTGGGTGAAAACTGTGAGGGTAATGTTCAGTTGGAATTTAAGTGTCCTGGGATGCGGTTTAGGGTTCCCCATGGCCCACGTGCATTGGCATAGTCAAAGTTAAATTAAAGACAAATGAAATAGGTAGGTAGATATAGGCACTTACCTAGGGTATATTCCAATAGTGTTAACACACGCTCGATTTTGGTACGACGGTTTAGTCCGTCTGTACCAAGGTCGACCGTGACTCAGAGTAAGTTTGGTCCGTCGTACCAAGTTCGAGAGCTCTGAGGCCCGACTACGAGCTCATATCGCGATTCATTTGACGATCAAAACTGAACTGTTAAAAGGATGGAGCTATATAGGGTGACTGGTAATTAGTGACCGATACTTAAACACGTGATTGAACTCATGATTACAAACAACTTTCCCAAAGAAACTTTTTTTTAAACTAATTATTTTGATCACAATAACAAAAACAACTGTTTGAAACTTTGAATTTCGCGCGCGCGCCTTCACCCGATCAGCTATTAGCGGCGCGGCGCCCGCGCGTTTTGTCTAATGTGTGACTAATAATACATGTCAGTAAGTTTGTACGGAACCCTCAGTGCACGAGTCCGACTCGCACTTGACCAGTATACGACAAAAACGATCCTTTCCCCGCAGAGGTCCATCGTAGTGGGATAAAAATTTCAGTACAACAGGGATGGGCACGCCACAATTATTGCGGTAAGTCCCCTCTTTGAGGCGTGGTTGGAAAGACCTCACGGCGTCCTCACCTTCCGCATGACGGAGGTTCTCACCGAATACGGTAAGTTCGGGAAGTTCCTGCACCAGATTCCGAGACGCCCGGGTGCCACCACTGTGTGGACCGCCCGGAGGACACGGTGGAGCACACGGTGGAGGTGTGCCCCGCTTGGGCAGAGCAATGCCGTGTCCTCGTGGGGGCGATCGACGGCAGCGGTCTCTCGCGCCGGGCCTTGGTACAGGCCATGGTCCGGAGCGAGGAGGAGTGGCAGGCGGTCGCCTCCTTCTGCGAAGCAGTAATGCTAGCAAAGGAGGCGGCCGATCGCGTGAGGCAACGGTCCTCACGCCCCAACCGCCGCCGGGATTCCGATCCCGATTTCCGGCCACCGTAGGCGCGGGCTTTCGGACGGCGAGCAATGGGTAGCCCGCCATCCGACCGTCCGGTAACCGTCCGGACCGAGCCCAAGTCGTCGACGGCGCGTATTGTTCCACGCGCGCCTCAGGGAGATCAGCAAATCGTAGGGGCCCAGCAGGGTCGAAGCCTACTGGGGCCATGGATAGTGTGAAAGTGAAACCCGGGGCCCTGGGACGAAGGCAAAGAAGGAACAGGAGTGGGTTTTTAGTCAGTAAAAGTCTGACACTATCTCCCTCTCTGCCCAAGAGCGTAATTTGTCATTAGATGAATTTTCCCACCTAAAAAAAAAGTACAACAGGGATCACCTGGTACCCTGGTTCGCTGCGTTAGCGATATGATATGTTTATACACTTTCATAGCATTCAGCTCATGGCATGTGTTCCACCTTAATATTGGGTCATCCATCTAAACAGACAGAATCCACATTCATACCAAATGGAACAATCTTATTTTCCTAAAGATGGATATCTAGGACCAAAGCACTCATCAGAACGAATCAAATGAGCCCAACCTCGATGGGGTTGTGTCGTTTTATTGGCGAGTTTCTTTGGCCACCTTCCAACTCCATTATCAGACCGTGGTTACCATATAGAATCAAAGTACTCGTAAATACAAATCAAACGAGCCCAAACTCGATGGGGTTGTGTCGTTCTATTGCCGAGTTCCTATGGCTACCTTCCAACTCCATCATCGGACCGTGGTTACCATATAGAATCAAAGTACTCGTGAATACAAATCAAACGAGCCCAAACTCGATGGGGTTGTGTCGTTCTATTGCCGAGTTCCTATGGCCACCTTCCAGCTCTCTATCATCAGACCCTGGTTACCATATAGGATCAAAGTACTCTTGAATACAAATCAAACGTGCCCAAACTCAAAGGGGTTGTGTCGTTTTATTGGCGAGTTCCTATAGCCACCTTCCAGCTCCATCATCAGACCCTTATTACCATATAGGATCAAAGTACTCGTCAATACAAATCAAACGAGCCCAAACTCGATGGGGTTGTTTCGTTTTATTGCGTAATTCCCACGGCCACCTTTCAGCTCCATCATCAGATCAGCTCCATGTCATCATAGTATCGCATTATCACGTAATTTACACATGTATACAAAATTTCAAATCAATCGGTTGAAGATATCTGCTTCAAAATTGAGTTGCAAGATTTGAGCCGAACATACACAGTTATAAAAAATATCATCATCATCTCCCTGCCCTTGTCCCGTGTTATTAGGGGTCGGCGCAACACGTTTTTTTCTTCCATTCTGCCCTGTCACTCGTCATGCTATCACTAACTTCCTTTTCTTTCCTAATACTCTTCACACAATCCATCCATAGTTATAAAAAATATAATAAATAATATAAAATTATATAAAAAAAGAAGCTTGTAAAAAAACACTAAAAGGATCAAAATAACTTTAATTTCGGAAGTTGGTGTTAAATAAGAAACAAACAATACCGAGAAACACCGACTTCCGAAATTAAAGTTTTTTTTTTATCCTTTTTTTTTAGTGAAGTCGGTTTTTTTTTTGGTAAAAAGTTTTGTATTAGGTACTTAAATGTTATTGTAATTTTCTATTAATTAGAGCAAAAATGTTTACTCTATGAAAATTTCAGTTATTTACCTTTTCCAGACAGCCTGCTTACAGACAAACGGACGGCAGTACGAAGACGAACAGTCAGTGGAAGCATAGTAGGTAATAGGGTTCCGTTAGTTACTCTTCTGTTAACAGGATCCCTAAAAAAGTGTAAGTTGCTATCGAATTTGAACTTTGGTACCGTACTTGCTTGGAGCATAATCAAAGAAGTTTTTTTTTAACCGACTTCAAAAAGGAGAAGATTCTATGTTCGGCTGAATGTATTTTTTTTTTTATGTATGTTCACCGATTTCTCGGTCAATTGTGAACCGATTATGATTTTTTTTTTTTTATTGGAAGTTTATGCTTCCGAGTTGGTCCCATAGAAATATTGTTATGATCTGATCATGAACTTCGAAGATATGGAACAGAACTCCTCATAGAATCACAGCAGAACCGTCGTAACAAGTAAAATTGCTTTGTTTATACGCGTAGTCGATGACTGACTGAAAGAAGAGGGGGAATATATAGCCTGAAGTTAGGCACCGGAACTCTGAAGCCTGAAGTTAGGCACCGGAACTCTATAATAAATTAATGTAATCTAACCGTGTTTGGGATTATTAGAATAATAATTGTCATGAGGTGCACTCTGGCTTTAAGGTATTTATGTTTGGCTGAGGGGTACTTTTTAGTGGTGGTACCATAACTAAAAAGTGTGAAATAAAAAACTTTACAAAAAAAGAATACAACCGACTTCAAAGTAAAGTCGAAGAAAGAAGTCGGTTGTATTTTTTTTTTGTAAAAAGTTTTTTTTTCATGTCATAGTAAGATCCGAAAGTAGCTTGACAAAATTCTTATGTATGATTATATTAATATTGAAGTTACACAGTACAAACAGACTATAATTTGAATACAGCCTAAAAATCGACAACACCATCTTTGAAATGTTAGCGCCAGTTTGTGTCCTTTACTTTCTTTGTTGTGATATTGTTACCAATACCTTGTTTGTAGATGGCGCCCTAAACGCCACTGTAAATATTTTCATTAATTTGGCTGAGGTAAACTTAAAAAATAAACTATTTCAAAATATGGGCACAAATATTTTTTTATTTTCTTCATGATTGTTTTATTGGCAGCCACGTTTTTCCAATTTTTTATCTATGGAAGTCGGTAAAACAGTGATCATGTGGTTTAAACTATTACGGTAAGTGCCATCTGTTGCATTTAAAACAAACAACTAAAACCACAATCTAAAAACAGCTGCATGAAATACTAATCAGAAATGAATAATAAAATGAACGTTTTCTTAATATTAAACATTTTATTGAAAAGTTTACTGAAAGATTCATACAGAAACCATGATTTCCTAAAATTATAAGAAGTGTTTCAAGTTATTTCGTCTCATATTTAGAAATTATTCTAGCGCAAGTAGCGACATCTTTCATTTCATTTACAAAGTTTTAGCTGTCATCTATCGGAAAATTTTGTCAACAGACGATTTAGTTCGCATTCCATCCGGGGCGCTCACAACCCAAACAATGAATACCAACATGGTGGCAATGTGCTACACAGTTTGAAAATGCAGGTCGTGTCATGCTTTGAAAAAAATCATTTTATACTCGATTTTGGTGGAAAATGTCGGACCCTAAACGTGTTACTCTTATAACAGTGGGTGCTCCAAAAAGTGCAAAGAATAATGTGAACAAAACAGTGAGATTAACTATAAATTTGGATGAAAGCAACGAAAGTAAATATCCGGAGCTGAATTACAAGGAACTAGTCATTGCAGAAGAGGTAAGTTATAACAGAAAATCATAGCAATTTACGCAACCATACTGGTTTTCCAGCTCTTTGTAGTGCAGGGCGTCTGCTAAAAAAAATTTGTAGCCTAAAGATCGGCAGGGCATCGGCCATCGCCTAGTCTTATGGGGTCCAGTTGAAATCGTTTTAGGATATTTTTGCTTACGTTACACGGTTTTGTATTAGGTTTGTGACATGAATTTGCGTCCACGGGCTGCTCGAGAAGCTCAGATAGCGGTCGCCATGTTTGCAACAATCATAGAAGTTCGTTGTCGGCTTAGAACATCATTTTACGAGAGCAATGTTTTGATCGCTTACACGTTATGATTAAAGTTGTTTTTGCTCCAATATGAATATTTTTTACATTGTTATGCCATATAAATAACTTGAATAATGAGTGCTGACGATAATGCAATGCGTACGATATCATTATAGCACGCGAAAGTCTTGATTTCAATGACCTAGGATAACCTACCAATTGTATACGGTATCCGGTAAAAGCAAGGTACAATTTTAGGTTACATTTTAAGATTTAATTAAAATATGTTGTAAATGAAAGTATGAACATATGTTTGCAATTTGAGTGTACATAAGGTGTATATAGGTAGGTAAGTTTATCATAATATGAGATAGAGGATGCGTGTAAGGAGGGAACAGCTATATTACGTTGCGTATCGTTGTACTGTTCTAACGCATTATTAGGATAATGAGATTAATTTTAACCGATAGAAAGGGTTATTTATTGTGTATTGAATGTGTATATAGAATGTTTGGTTATGTATTTGTTTGCAAACTTGATCTGCAATGTTGCCAAGTTGGTTTCGCTTGCAAAATGCACTCGTTGGCAGATTGTATCACGACCTTTGCTTCTTTGTGAGCTTTTTATTTTAATATGCCTCTATTCTCGATCGATAACAGTTTTTTAAAGTATATAACGAGTACATATAGGTTATGTACTGCGGGTGTACTATATACTTTTGAGCGTGTGAGTGAGTGTGTGTAAACTTAATGGTTTGATTTGTATGTGTTGCAGTTTTTAGAATGCTTTTTATTTTTATTTTGTGAATTTTCATTGCGTGTGGGACGTACTTAGGTAGTTATAGTGAATTAGGTTCGCTTTTTTTTGCGCTGCGGTATTATTATTTTTAGTCGCCGGTTAGGAGTATCATTTTATGAAACAGGTTTAATTCGGCTTTATGGATACTGGATGGTTTTTATTTCACTGCGCGCGTGCAGACTGTCGCGCGCGATTTCTGTCAATTATGGCGCGCTTTTATGGTCATTATGTCAAAGCAGTAACGTCTATTATTGATTAACTATTATTATTGATCTGATATTATGTTTTGTAAATAAACATGTTTTAGAATGCTTTTGTTTAGAGTAAGTGCAATGATATTGCATATTCGGTGGATTTATAATCTAGTTAGGGCTAGTATTGTTTTTTTTTGCATACTTTAGTTACTTTTGTGTTTATATTTTTCACATACAATCACGCTTGCTTATTCTGAAGGGTTGGGTAGAGTTGCTTTTACGTTGATAGCCTGTCTAAGTTTTTATGGCAAATTTCATCAAATAAATTGTTTAAATGTTTTAACTTTGGCAGTTTTACAGTCTGATACTTTTTATCTAGACATTTACATGTCGATGACGTAATCCCAATGATTCAGACGTTCCTCCCTACGTCTTTACAAAGATAAAACCTAAGTACCTTGTAATCAATTTTTTTGAAAAATAAAACTAATATGTTTTTTTACACGTCCTCCTATTTCAAGGTTTTAATCGATTTATGAACTTGTGTCTGGCGTTGGTTCACATGGTGTCATTGTCATGGCCATTCTTAACACGATTCATTCAAATTAAGAATTCCCAATGACCAATAACTAGAAGAATGAATTACTTAAATATTTTTTTCATATATAACCCAAAAAAAAAAAACATTCAAAAACTAAATTGAAGCATTTAGATCCTTATTTTAATTAGTTCAAAGTCGAAATTCCAATATAAAGTTTAGGTGGATGGTTTATCTATCAATTTATTGTATGTGCATTGTCTGTGTTGTAAAAACTGTTTGAGTATTTCAATAATTACCTGTACCTACACTTTCTCTTTCTTTAACTTAATGGTTAAAACCAATAGCCAACTGATTAGTGCAACAATCTTGGTCTACTTTCCATTACAAATGTTGGTAGTCCAATATTGGTTCTAAATGTGTTCTTATCATCATCTTTCTGCCCTTGTCCCATGTGTATATGGGCTGGTGGAACTTATTTTCTTCCAAACTGCCTGGTTAGTTTTTTTTTAATAGCCTATACTGTCACACTGCTAGGCAAAGGCCTCCCCCAACTTCTTCCCGGTATTCTTTTCTTGAGCTACAAACCAGACCTTTGCGGTCGGCATCTAGGTCGTCTCGCCACCTCTTCCCAGGTCGACCTCGACGGCGTCGTCCATCTCCAGGTACCTACTTTGTGGAGACTTGCCCAACAGTCAGTTGTTTCGCTATAATTACTTCCCTTTTCTTAATAGTTTTTAGCACCAAAGGATTTAGCATTTGAATTAAAAAGTCTTAAGTATGCTTAGCATAATTAGATTTGGATCAGCTAGTGGTGTCCTGGGCATGAACACTACACCAATCATGGTAGGCTGTGGGCATACAAACAAATTATTGTATAGTCTTAGCATTATAAGTGTTAATATATGGCATAATAGTACACCTAAATATGTTGGGCACGCCATCATCATGGTTAATAAGTCCCCTCTTTGAAGAGTCGCTGAAAAGACGTCACGGCGTCCTCACCTTCCGCATAATCCGCAGGTCCTCACCGGACATGGTAAGTTCGGAAGGTTCTGCACCTGATTCGTGCGGAAGAAACCCCTGGGTCTCACCATTGTATGCACTGAGGACATGGTGGAGCATACAGTGTGTGCTCCACATAGGCGGAGCACCGCTGTGACCTTGTGGGGGCGATCGGCAGGGGAAACGGCGGCCCTGGTAAAGGTCATGGTCCGGAGCGAGGAGGAATGGCAAGCGGTCGCTTCTAGGTTTTAGTCAGCAAAAGTCTGACACGCCTTCCCACTCTGCCCTAGAGCATGAGAAGGCATTGGATGATTTCCCAACTCAAAAAAAAAAACACCTAAATATGTAAAATAAACATGTTTATCTCATACACCAATTATCTAACATATAATCAATTCACTAAACACATGTCAAGATAACAGTAATCTATAACTTTCTACTCAATAACTGGAAAATAGACCAAGGCGAAATCTTATGCAAATTTCGACCAATCAAATCATGCCTATGGCTGCCACGGGCGTTCTTATTGGCTGACAATCATGTGACAGTCATTGTTTCAAACGCTTATAAAAATTAATTAGTCCACATGATTTTGCTGTGGAATTTTTAATAGATCTTAGGTTTAGACTAGTCAATTTATGAGATAAGTATGTATTATATGTATTCTTATCAATATTTATATAAGTTAAGAAGGTACCTATTCTGAATTGGGTATCAACATTTTATTGATTGTTCTACTTAGCACTTTATTATCTTTGTAGTATTTTGAAGTTCTGTAATGAGTGCAGGATATTAACTTTTTGCCTAAGTATGTATTATATGTATTCTTATCAATATTTATATAAGTTAAGAAGGTACCTATTCTGAATTGGGTATCAACATTTTATTGATTGTTCTACTTTGCACTTTATTATCTTTGTAGTATTTTGAAGTTCTGTAACAACGAGTGCAGGATATTAACTTTTTGCCCATGGCTTTGCTGTCATTAATTTAGATTTTTATAATCAACTAGCTTTTGCTCGCGGCTTCACTCCCGTCAACTGACTACTATATCCTACTCTAACCAACTCTATCCTACTCTACCTTACTCTACCCTACTCAAAAAAAAAAGTTTCCTATATCCGTCTCCTGGTTCTAAGCTACCTCCCCACCAACTTTCAGCCAAATCGGTTCAGCCGTTCTTGAGTTATAAATAGTGTAACTAACACGACTTTCTTTTATAAATATAGATTCAGGTTATTGGTCAATAAAGGAAGCATTAACGCTATATATACACATATGTATAGTGCATAACTTGGGTTTTTTATTCAGATTGTTGATCAATTCCAATAAAGGTTAAATTGTTATGAAAAAAAATTATATTATATTTCATGGATCACTTAATTTAATGATGTTCCATTGTATTTGTAATTTCTGTTATTTAGTCATTGTGCACACCTACCACAGTGTTGTTTCTTTTAACCCAAAGGTTGACTAGTAGAGAATGCCTTGTTGCATTAAGCCTATGTACCACTACTGTACATGAAGTTTAAATAAGTAAATAAATAAAATCAGAAATAAGTGGTAGGAGTTAAACAGTAGTAGCAGTGTTTGTGTCATAGGGTCTACCTTGCTGCTAATTAAAGATCCTGCCTACTCCATACTACCTACACCAACTCCTGCCTACACCATCCTTATTTTGTGAATCAAAAATGTATTATCTAAATCTATATTTATACATATAAAAGCGAAATACCACTCACTGATTAATCACGAAATCTCAGAAACTAACACCTACAAACTTAAAATTTGGCAGGTAGGTTCCTTATAGGGTGTAGACATCCGCTAAGAACGGATTTTACGAAACTCCACCCCCTTGGTGAAACGGGAATTGGAAATTTGTATGAATACATCTTTCATGCCAGCGAAGCCCCTGGCAGAAGCTAATTTAAAATAAAACAATGTCTTAACACTCAACAAAATTTTATAATGACGCTAGGTGAGCTGGCAAACATTGTTCTTTCTGCCATATAAATTTTCAAAGAAAAATGGGTGATGGGTAGAAATAGTCTACTCAGACCTACAAATATACACATAAAATTTAATTAAACATCAATCAAGAGTTTGATAACACTGGACACAATATATTTATTATTAGAAAGAGAGATTAGTATTTTTTTTTAATCCAATTAAGTTTTCTTCTTCACTACTGGTTCCTCTACTAACAACAAAAATCTATATTTTTTTTTATTTTTTTTTTCACAACTAACAACACACAACTCATTGACTGACCTGTTGGTCTAGTGGTTAGTGGCCCTGACTGCTATGCCGGGGGTCGTGGGTTCGATTCCCACCCAGGACAAATGTTTGTGTGATGATCATTTGTTCTGTGTCTGGGTGTAATTTATCCATAATATGTATGTATTTAAAAATATATAAGTAGGTTTATCAGTTGTCTAGTACTCATAACACAAGCTCTGCTTAGCTTGAGACTAGACGGCGTTGTGTGATAATTGTGGAAAAAAAAAAATGTTCCATATATAAATAAATTACACCCAGACACAGAACAAATAATCGTGCTCATCACACAAACATTTGTCCTGGGTGGGAATCGAACCCACGACCTCCGGCATAGCAGTCAGGGTCACTAACCACTAGACCAACAGGCCAGTCAAAAAAAAAATATATAAAAGAAGAAACTGACTGACTGACATATCAACACACAGCCGAAACTACTGGGACTAGGAGCGTGAAATTTTGCACAAGGTTTCCTTTTATGACGTAGGGGAGCACTAAGAGAGGATTTTCCAAAATTCACCCCCTAAGGGGATGAAACGGGGGTCCAAAGTTTGTATGGAGAAACCTATTTTCACGCGGGCGATGGCGCTGGCAGAAGCTAGTCATAAGGTATATAGTCATAACATAATTATTTTATCATTATTTCTAGATAACTATTTGTCTGTCTACCAATTAATTCATAATACATAATTTATTATCGTGCAATGATAATATACTGCTACATCTATGAATGTATGCAAATGTGCAATTCCCACATTAAGTGTAGATATGTGCATGTGTGTGGTAGTCATCACAAATGACAGGGTTCTTGACCTACTAAGTTGAAACTAACTGTATTGTTATTCATGTACTTCAGTTACAAATGATCTAGGGGTACTGGATAGTGCCTTGTACTATTAATTATTCTGTGCTAGTGTTTCCAATTTACTTTGTTGTAACAATTTTTTTTATTATCTGTTTTTACTTAATTAATTTATGTAGAGATAAATAGTGTTGGGTATTGCCTGTCTTTACTTTTTGTAGTAGACAAGAAATAATTGAGAATAAACTATGAAATTGCCGTTTTTTAAAACGGGTTACTTTGAAGTGTTATATCTTTGGATTGACTTGGAATTATAAGTTCAAATAAACTTTATATTAAAGGTATGTTTATTCTTTTTCCAAAATTAGGTATTTATTGGATTCTTTGCGTTTTGTATTTTACACTTCAAAGCAATTCGTTTTAAAAAACGGCAATTTCATTTCTTTAACCCCTAATAATACAAAATACCTATATCTTTATCTAAAAACCGCATCGAAAATTGAAATCTAAAAGAAAGTCGTGTTAGTTACACTATTTATAACTCAAGAACGGCTGAACCGATTTGGCTGAAAGTTAGTGGGGAGGTAGCTTAGAACCAGGAGACGGACATAGGATACTTTTTTTTTGTGTAGGGTAGAGTAGGATATAGTAGTCAGTTGACGGGAGCGAAACCGCGGGCAAAAGCTAGTTGGTTATAAAATGAAGCAGCAATTAGCATAGCTCGCATTTTTGAACGCGAACGTAGAGTTCAACTGTTAATGATAAGCAAGTGTCATTCCTACCGCTTACACCAACTTAACCTGCTCGGAGTTAGAGTTAGTTGGGTTAACTCTAGGGTAGCTACTCGAATTATAAAAGAACGACTCTGGGTTGCAACTCGAAGCTACTCTGGTTATTTTTGAACGCAGGGCTGGCTTCTTAGCTCTTTTCTACGCGGGTAACCTAATGGCGGTGACGTCACATTTAAGTTTGTGCGTGCATCCTATTTCTTCTACTTGACAGTTAAATAGAAGTAGAAGGGCTACTAGATTTGAAAGGTTTATAAATTATAGGTCTAGAAAAATTCTTTCTATTTACGATTTTGTATCTAATGTACTTTTTGATACAAATAATAAAAAAAATAGTCAAGTACTCAATTGAGTGAGCAAAAGTAACAGTAAGAGGAAGATTGCAGTGTGCAGGTTGTCATGTTAAAACATTTAGGCCTTACAAAAGTTTTAAAATGAAATTACATATTGTGGTCTTGTTAGAGTTCCGTACCCAAAAGGTACAACGGGACCCGATTATTAAGACTCCGCTGTCCATCTGTCTGTCTCCAGGCTGTATCTCATCAACCGTGATAGCTAGACAGTTGAAATTTTCACAGATTGTGTGTCTCTGTTGCCGCTATAACAAATACTAAAAACAGAATAAAATTAATATTTAAGTGGGGCTCCCATACAACAAACAGGTTTTTTTTTTCACGAACGATACGGAGTGCGCAAATCCGACTCGCACTTGGCCGGGATTTTTTTTGATGATTTGTATTAATATGGTGCAATTAGATCTTACCCTAAAATTACTTTATTTATGTTTCAGAGAAAGAAGAGAGTAGAGAGAGAGAATGGCAAGACGGCAGGGTTGGACCCCTTCTCGGAGAACAACGATGATGTGCTGCGCGTCGCCAGGCAGTTTGAGCAGAAATACGTAAGTTTTGTTACTTGGCAATCTCCTTTTTTTTAGGGTTTCGTACCTCAGAGGGACAAAACGGAACCCTTATAGGATCATTTTGTTGTCCGTCTGTCTGTCTGTCAAGACCCTTTATCTCGGGAACGCGTAGAGACGCTCAGGCTTGTCGTTCCCTGTAGTTGTGAAAAAATCTTAATTAAAAATCTTAAATTAATATTCTAAGTTAAAAAAAGATACGACCGTTTATGTCGCAAAAAACTTATATTTCGGCACTCTCAAAGAAATCAAAATAGGGTACTTCCCGTTGACACAGGTATAGGAATAAATCATGTTGTTACGTCACAAAAAAATATATATATTGGCGATTCGGAAAAGTCGGTCAGCCCCGGATGCGGCTGAATACCTGTGTCACGGTAATATTATCTATACAGTATTGTAACTCGGCCGTATCTTAGAAATAAATGCCTACAGCCGCGCGGTACGTAAACATGCAATAGGGCTGCCCGCACTATGGCTGCCCGCCTCCAGCATTTTAATTACATTTGCCTACTTTGTATTTCCATTTAGTTTTGTGATTGTAAATATACTTTTTTTATATAAACAAATAAAATACTTTGTGAATTGAATAGGAAGTGTTCAATGTTTGCGACCGAAAAATATTTGCGGCTCGACTGAGACGTACCTACGAAATGCTTTATTATTACATTTTAAAGTACAAAAATCCGCATTCTAAAGCTTAATTAAAAATTGTTTTGGGAAACATGGACAAGGTGGAGAAAAAGGAATATCTTTTACTTGGTTATAGATACCTGCAGCTACTTTACAATTTATATGTTTGGTTTTAAATGAAGAATTCATGCAACCAAAAACAGCACAATATATCCTACTCGTCATATTAAATATATAAATATGTACTTGAATGAACTTATTTTTATTGAAAAAATCGCGCGGCACAGACGCGACTGTCTGCATCCCGAGCGCACCTCGAGATCGAGGCGCGTAGGTATAGCTCGCGTTTCGTCCGTTTGTATGAAGTTGGAATACTGTATAGATAATATTACCGTGCCTGTGTTTTAATATAATAATAAAATATTCCACAACTACCACACAACGCCGTCTAGTCCCAAGTTAAGACGCAAGCAAACAAATGAAAGAAGAAACGTAGGAGTGGGTTTTATTCAGTAAAAGTCTGACACGCCCTCAAGCTCAGCTCAAGGGCGAGAGAAGTCATTGGATTAATTCCCACATAAAAAAAAAATCATTATCATTTCAATAAATAATAAGAATGCATTTTTAAACTTTCGTCAATAATAATTCACGCAACAATGGATTTAGGTTTTTTTTTTTAAATATCAGTGAAGTTTCTGAGGAAAAATTTTAATATCCTTAACAAATAAAGTCATAACTACCTAGTTATTGAATTACCTATTTTGTAATTTTCCTGGTAATTTGTTGTAATATAGGTAATTAAACAAATCTACTAATGAAAAGCAATGCTAAGTTTATTTACTCCTTTTTTCCTTACAATGCTTTTCTGTAAAATTAATGGAATTTCTCTAGCATATTTTGCGAAATACTCCGACTTACCTACTTATATTACAATCCACAAAAAAATAATGCGTTAAATTGTAAGTAATATGTTACGGTTCACAATCTTTGACAGTTTACAAACTCGCGAGATAGATTATAATGTAACGGTATTTACAATTTTACAGTGACATTTATACATATATGACAAAGCAAAATGTGTGTGAATCGCTTTTCCATTTTGCCATGGCGGTCATAAGGTTAATTGTTTCAGGCCTGGGGTCCCTAGGTCTTAGCTATGGCATACAATTTTCGTAGTTTTAAGCTCCATTATATGATTTTAGGATTCAACTAATTTCAGTCAAGATAGGTACTAACTAGATGAGGCCGGTGTTTCCTAGCTGATTACCCTGAGAATAAACACCGAAACAAACTCAGGGGTCAAAGTCTCTTTTAAAGTCCATACAGTAAATATGTAATGGTCAAATCACATGAGAACCATGCAGATTTGTCTGATATGGTTTATAGATTTGAGTGGACCTGTCCAGTCAGTGCAAGCATTTGTCAGTATTCGCAAAGCTCAACTCAGGACTACTAAGGAGCTCAACGACTTGGAAACGAATTGTAGGTCTCCACATTTTTATTTAAACTTATTCTTCTGTGGTCTTTCAGGGCGGCAAGAGCACGTACGGCCGTAAGGGGAGGTCGAAGCACGATGATTTCGCAGACATTGGCGCCGGGTACGATGAGAGTGACTCCTTCATCGACAACACGCATGGGGTAAGTTCTTTGTTTATTGCCCGCCTCATCATCATCATCATTTCAGCCGAAAGACGTCCACTCTTAGACATAGGCCTTCTTTGTGGGAGGCCTTGCAACGCTCGCTGCGTTTTCTTCCGGTACGTGGTCGCCACTTCGGCCCCAGCGACCATTTGTTCCACGAGCAATATTCCCTGACCACTGCCACTTAAATTTGGCGATTCTTCGGGCTATGTCGGTAACCTTGGTTCTCCTTTGGATATCTTCATTTCTGATGTGATCGAACAATGAAACTCCGAGCATTGCCTGCCTGTTATTCGATAACTATTATAAAGGATCATACTACTGAGATAAAAAGTAACCTATAGCCCAATCCAATTCGTGGTCTAACCTTATGTCTGTACGCACTGCATCCATATCTGCTCAGCTGTTCTGGCGTGAAGAAACATGAAAGTCAAAATGGTTGTTAAACAATTATAACAAATGTTTAGACTTGCTGCCCCCTAGCCAAGTTACAACCGTTTCGTTTCGATTCTCTTTTCGTTGATTGCCTCGAGTCGGCCACGTCTCCTATTTCTTTGTTCTGGCCACGTGACTAAGCGTTTAGATGACGTCTGAATATAGGAATTGGACGCGTGGCCTACTCGAGGCGATCGACGAAAAGAGAATCAAAACAAAACTGTTGTAACTTGGCTAGGGGGCTGATCACACAACTTTGTGTGTATGTTCGTAACACCTTTACGCTCAAACGGCTGAACGGATTTGAATGAAATTAGTACATTGGTAGATCATGTTTTGCAATAGGATTTAACATATTTGGGTTGTTCATGAATCGTCTTCCAACAGGACGATAGGCGATCTAAGTAAGCCTGTGGTTTTTTATTGACCGTATTCTTTGTAGGAGAAAGTAGGAAATTCATGCGAACGAAGTTGCAGCCAAAGCGTTAGTTGAGTAATATAATAAAAATGGTGGTTCGCTTCTTTATCAAATTTGATGTACTTGTATGAGACCAACACAGGTGGGGTTTTGTTTAGTATGATTGATACTCCCTCTCGCACCACTGCGGGACAGGTTATCAAATAATTTCCTCCCCAAAAAAAAGAGGAAGTTCTCATGGGATAATTTTCGACTTTCGCGCCAGCGAAGCCATTGGCAAAAATAACTTATTGTCTCGAACCTACTCGTAAACCAGGGCTTGTTAACGTTACCAAATTCACACAGTATCGTTAAGTAACGATATATTCATAAAATTAACATTTTAACGGTAATACAGGTAACGGTACTTTGGTATCGAATCTATTAAAATATTGTTAACAATTAACGTTATAAGTATCGATACTTTTTTCGTTACTTCATGAGATGTTGCGGCGCGGTGTATCCTTTTAAACTTAGGCGTCCATTACACGATAGGTTTTGCTGTCAGTTTTCCCACAGTCAAATATTTTGACTGACGAAAAACCTACCGTGTAATGCGATGACTGACGTTTGCATGACGAAAATCGTATGGCGATAAAATTCCGTCATTCAAACATCATTCATGATTGATGGTTCTGATTGACGCTTGCATGACCGTGTTAAGGACGCCATACATATCCTTGACAATGACATGACTGTGACAATTTAATAGACTAAATATACCTTATGCTACGTAGTGGTGTTTTTGAATACTTAATCAAACTAATTACTGCAGCATATTTGTCTACTTTTAATTAAAAAAAAAAATGTTTTTTTTTTGTTTTGTTTCTTTCTCAACACACTCTGTCTGACGTAAGATTAATGTCACTTTATTGTAGGGAAGACACTAACACCTGCAACACAGTTTTTACTAGCGCAGGCGTTAGGGAATTCTATAATCCAAATTGTAAATTATGCCAATAAAGAATTATTATTGTTATTAATCTTGAAGAAACAAATGAGATTTAATAAAATTACGTTATTTAACGGTACTTTTAGTATCGCATTTGGTAACGTTATCAATCCTTGGGCCATGGTAACGTTACTATTTACCGATAACATCATCGATAACGTTACTCAGATTACCGTTAAAAATTCACTCAAGTACCGTTACCGAGCATAACTTCACTTGTATTTTTAGCTTCACTTGTATTTTTTTTTGACTGACCGACATTTTGAAAATTCAAAAGTGCCTGTAATTGGTCTATTTGAAATAAACGTTTCTGATTTCTAACGTTACCTTCGTACGATGAAGGTAACGATACAAAATTTTTAACGTTATTCAAAGCCCTGTCGTAAACTACGGGACTGGTCACTAACTAGACTGAGTTAATCAAAACAGTTTGGTTTATTTTCAAACTGTGTCAACTGACCTAATGCTAAAACGGACATTCTTCTGGAAAACGTTCGATTGTTCTCGGCGACAGTCCCTATCCTAAAATACCGTGTGACCCAAATAGAACAGAATTGGCTTAGCACTTCATTTTCTTTGCTTTAAATAAGTACACCTTGTTGATGAAAAGTTATAAAATTCCATACTTATTATTTTATTTTATTTTATTGGGGACAAAAAACAGTTAATGCTAGAGAAAATACAAAAAAAATATCCTTAAACTAGATGCACAAACATGTAACCCACTCCAATTATAATTCATTTTAATATTAATTATTAATTCAATTATTCTTAATTCCATTTAATTTACATAAATATTTTTATTTCATTAAATTCAGTACAATTTATTTTAATTCAATTTAAGTCAACATTATTTATTTTAATTCAAAAATTAAAATAAATTATAAAACAAACTCCCCCACTCTCTGTTTGTTTGTTCGCGTTAAGCTTAAAAATTACTGAACGGCTTTTCATTGGGCTTTCACCAATTCTGTCCAGATATTCATGAGGAAGGTTTAGATGAATCTCAAAGTTTTGTGGCGAGACGCTGGGGTGGGTCGTTAGTCTATATTAATTTATCATGTATATATACCTAATATTATAAAGAAAAAAGATTTGTATTTGTGTTTGTAATGAATAAACTCAAAAACTACTGAAACCGATTATCCGATTCTTCACCACTGCTCTCAAAACGGTGAAGGAAAACATCGTGAGAAAACCAGCATGTCCTAGAACCAAAAATTCGAAGACATGTAACATCCACCAACACGCACTGGGCCTGCGTGGTGGATTACGGCCCATTCCCTCTCCTAGAGAGGAGGCTTGAGTCCCAGCAGTGGGAACATTAAAAAAAAGCTGAATATGCTTCAGATATTGTTCTGGGTCTTGTGACTTTACATGTGTGTGAACGCAACCGATATTTCCGAGATTAGATACAGGAGTATTTCCTATTGTGGGGCAAGTAGATCACATTTAGTCAGATTTATTTAAATCTCTTGTGATAGGGGACGGGAGGGACTGTCCCAAACGTGGAAAGACGTGCGAAGAGGCTAATTGATGATCCAGATTTGGTTAAGTCCAATTTTCAAAGCCTTGAGCACAGGCGTAGGGTAGCTAGCCTTTCGGTGTTTTACAGGTTGCATTTTGGAGAGTGTGCGCGGGAATTGCATGACTTGATTCCGCCATCTCATTTCTACCATCGGACAACCCGACGTACGGCGAGTATCCACCCGTACGTTGTTGATACCTCTACGGTCCGCACTAAGCGTTTCGCCTCGTCGTTTATACCGCTTACATCGAAGGACTGGAACAATTTGCTGCGGTCTTCCCATCCGATTATAATTTGGGTGTCTTCAAGGCTAGAGTGAATATGCTCTTAATAAACTAGTGCGCCTCACCATCAACGATTGCATCACTGCTTATCATCAGGTTGGATCGCAGTCAAGCACTAGTTTATTCCAAATAAAAAAAAGCACAACATCTCGACACCAATCTTTTTCTCAACCTCTAATTATCTGAACACGTTGATTTCAGTATGATGAGATGATCCCCCCGGAATGTGACACGTTGCACGGAGGCTTCTACATCAACTGCGGCTCGCTGGAGTTTAAGAGCGTGGCCGACAACGCCGCGATATCTGATGCCGAGCCCGGCGGCAGTCGCAGGAACAAGGTAAGTCTTGAGCCTCGGATACGTTAGGGGACAAACTGTCCCCATTACACGCGCAAGAGTGTTGCTAATCTACGTGACGCTGTAGCGACATCTATGGCGTCACATAAGAACTAATCCTGCATCGCGCAATCAAAAGTTCTCCGCGCGATTAGAATATATAGAACAGCTCGAAATCATCTATCGGGCAGCTGCCCACCAGACATAACACCCGTCTGGTCGGAGGATCCTGCCTTTTCAACGGAGGTTTGCGGGACTTTACTCACTGTTCTACATACCCCCAAAACGCTACGCAACGTTGTTCTGTGTCCCCCAAATTGCTCCCTCAACATTTTACTAAGTATTCATGGGACAAGAGAAATAACGTTATCGACCGCATCGTCGCTTTCCATCTGGTGAGATTGAGATAGCGGTCAAGCGCGAACCTATCAAGAATAAAAAAAAAAACGTCTGAAAACTGTTGGCATTCGGTATTACCGTCATTTATTCGAATATTTTACAAAACAGGAGATACGTGTATTTTTTTTCTAAAACCTTAAAAGTTTTTGGTAAAAATTTCGTCATTCAGAATCTCTATTAAACGTGAAAGGTTTCTAAAGATATATTTTTAATTTATGAGTACATTGTGAAGGGCCAAAGTTCACGCAAAATAGCAGATTTTCAGCAGTCTTTACTGGATTAGTTTTACACAAATTTATGTTTTATATAATTCTCCAATCTGCATGGTTCTCATATGATTTGACCATTACATGTATGCTGTATGGACTTTAAAAGAGACTTTGACCCTGAGTTTGTTTCGGTGTTTCTTCTCAGGGTAGTCAGCTAGGAAACACCGGCTTCATCTACTTTAAATTAACAAAAAATTGACGTGTAAAAAGTGTTTTTAAAAACCTATTTGCAAAATAAATATCATTTATCATTATCATTTATATAATTTCAATAGAAACTAGATAATATCCACAAAATATCCACCACTTAATTTAACGATACTACATTCTATTTTAAATATCTGTTATTTATTTATTGTGCACACCTACCACAGTGTTGTCTTTTTTAACCCAATGGTTGACTGGAAGAGAATGCCTTGTGACTTGTGGTTTTGTTGTATGTATTTTGTCTATGGGCCTCTGATGCCTGAAAATAAAATGATTATTATTATTATTAAGTCCGCCTATGTACCACCACTGTACATGAAGTTTAAATAAATAAATAAAATATCTGTGTTTCCAAAATATCTGGAGAAAGATGTGTAGGTAATAACGTAATAATCACGTAAAAGCGGTTGTATGGAAATGTATCTCTGGTTGGCCGCTCTTAATGAATAAATAAGGTGATCGCAAACATTCCACTATTACAGAGACGTATATCATCAAGCGAGAGCAGCGAGGATGAGTCTTCCGACGGCAGTTCTTCAGAGTCCAGTCAGGATGATAAGGACAAGGTCATCGTCAATGGAGATGTTGACTCGCACAAGACTGAACACCGGAAAAAGGTAAGCTGAAACTTTCAGTACTTTTTAATGTAATTTATATTATAGATATACAATACGGCCGTGTAACTTGGCGACCGTGAACTTAGGCTCTGCGAACTTTAGCGCATGTACACTTGTAAAAAAAACTGTTATTGACATTAATTTTTTTAAACCAAATTACGAATAAAAATTTACTAATACAGGGACCAAGTACAAATAAAACAAATATTAAAACACTTTGAGACAGAAACCTACAAAAATAACTTATGAAACAAACCTAACACTACACAAAAAACTAAACAATATAATAATAACAACCAACGAAAACTTTTGTCACCGCCGTGTGCGCCGCGCCGTGTCGCTGTCTCTGTCTGTCTTGAGCACACTCAAGACAGACAGAGACAGCGACACGAAAATAACACCAATGCTAATGTGTGAGTGAGACATATTGCCGAATAAGTACGAAGCTTTACGAAGTTACCGAAGAGAGATGTCCAATACGCGTGTCTGATGGTGTTGTTTAATCGATATTTTTTCAAATCGATTTAAATTAAGTTATAATATATTTATATTCAATTTTCTATGGAGGTTTAAAATATTCTCAAACAATCGTTATTCTAGTTGTTTATATATAACTGATATTTAACTAAATCATGTCTTTCAACCAAGAAAATAAGACTTTATTGTTTTTTTTTTTTCATTACAGTTGAAATCTCGTTTACTAACGACAACATTGTTTGTAAATCTATTCCGTTCAATATCTCATAGAAACAAAAATTATAAATTCCAAATCGATAAAAATCGATTGCGATATTTGATAGAATAAAGGGTCGATTGTGTCTACATAGAGTCAATCTCTAGCCTAGACCTCCGCCCCGCGTACGTCGCCTCATGCCACCATTTTGTTCCTAAAAAACGTTCTGCGCAGCCTTCTGCGCAAAGTTAAGGGTCGCCAAAATACAACGGCCGTACTGTACCTGACAGGCCCGTTGGTCTAGTGGTTAGTGACCCTGACTGCTATGCCAGAGGTCGTGGGTTTGATTCCCACCCAAGACAAATGTTTGTGTGATGAGCATGATCACTTGTCCTGTGTTTGGGTGTAATTTATCTATAATATGTATGTATTTAGAAATGTATATGTATGTTTATCAGTTGTCTAGTACTCATAACACAAGCTTTGCTTAGTTTGGGACTAGACGGCGTTGTGTGAAAGTTGGGAATATTTATTATTATCACTTTTATTCGAGGCAGACAGAAATACAAACAATCAGAAAGAATAACAAACAATCACAATTACGAGAAACGTCCAGAATGATTATTTGTTTCGTCGAGTATATGAAGAGGATTATAATTCCGACACCGCATACCGCAGCGTTGTGCGTTCCGATCAAAAGATCTTTAGAGGTGTGCGTGTCGATCAAGAGACATAGTGTCCGGCACCGTTACCTCACCAGTGTATGTTCAGATCAAAGACCAAATCTTTATAGTATCCGGCACGACATACCGCAGTGGTGTGCGTTCCGATCAAGATATCAAACTTTTATATTGTCCAGAACCACATACCTCAGTGGTGTGTTTTGATCTAGAACCCAACTCCGGCACCGCGGACAATATAAAAGTTGCGCGGTGGTGTGCGTTTCGATCAAGATATCAAACCTTTATAGTTTATATACGGTACAACCGCACATACTGCAAGTCAGCATTTACGCCTCACACTCATTTTACTTTATAATAATCTTCAGTTCGCGTCGAGCCATCAAGCCGGGCGATCTCATCACGGCCAACAAGGGCCACGTGTCACTCATTTCACACACATCAGTTCATTAACTCATTTTACCTATAACCTTTGGAACAATACAGTAGTTTAAATTATTTTACCATCTTTTATTCTATACCGCCCACATTATCTAAAAGTATTGTGTGATCTAGCAAGAGATCATACAGTCTACCCATAATATATTAAATCTTTATAATCAATTCATTGAAATACTCGATAAGCAAATCGGGATGTCCTCCAGAAGTGCCATTGACTGTTTAAAACGCGATAGTTCAAAGATAAAGATAATGATGACGCTCCTACACTGATAAGATTGTATAAAAATTAACTTACTTTTACAGAAAAACAAGAATATTGATAAGAAGAAAGCAAAGAAGGTACGGCGCACTGACTCATCCGCGGCCACGTCTGGGAAACAAACCTCTGATGGTATGTTATCACTTCGACACATTATCATCATGTCGCAGCCTGCAGACGTCATCTGCCGGACATAAGTCCTCCCGCGCATCCCTCCGATTCCCGAGTCCCTCACCACACAGCCCCCACACCACACAAGACGTGTGACATCCACCAACCTGCACTGGGTTTGCTTGAAGGATTCAAAAACCGACGAATGACAAACGGCCAATCTCTCTTAGAGTGGAGGCTTATGTCCTGATTATAATATTCCCACTACTGGGGTATATTATAAGGCTGATTATGCTTATACAGTAACAGCGGTTTCGCCCGCGTGAAAATAGGTTTTTCCATACAAACTTCCAACCCACGGGGGGTTGGAAGTTTGTTTGTATGTTTACCGGAGTTTCGTAAAATCCGCTCTTAGCGGATGTCTACACCCTATAAGGAACCTACCTGCCAAATTTTAAGTTTGTAGGTGTTATAGTTTCTGAGATTTCGTGATTAATTAGTAAGTTGGCTTTTATATACAGGGTTACAGGAAAAGTCGTGCTAGATCCGTTAAGGGCGTGGAGTAGCCATCATTTCTGACTTATTTGTGCATTATGAAACAAGCACAGTAGTCACAAATTAAAAGAAATAGTCCAGAATCACAGCCAAGTCGAGAAAAAGAGCAAAACGATATCACATCTACTATGTACGAAGCACAAAAGCGGACTGACAACCAAAACAATATGAGACAATATCCCGTGTTGTATTCCCAGCCGTAACCTCTACAATATTTTTTCTTTCATTCGCACCTACATAAATCGTCACTTGTATCGCTCGCACGGTGCGTCTTAACTTGAAGGACAATAGGCGCGGGGCCGTTAGAACTGCTTCCTGAATAGTCCCAACTACTTTTTTTCCACGAAATGTAATACAAACCCTAGATTGTTATACCTCGTTAGATAGCTGATGAAACGTAGATATTTTAAAACGCATCTGCCGAACAACTGCCATAATATTTTTTTTAGATATCCCTTAGAGAAAAATAAACTTTCTAATATTTTTTTAAATTTCTTAACTTTCACTTGTATACTACGGCCTACTCAATTAACTTATGCACTATTTTAATGATTGAAGTCGTAAAGCATCTTATTATGCATGTAAAAATGCAATAATAATAATAATAAGTCACACAAAATAAACAAAATTAAATTTAGTAGCCTAAAAATCGGCAATTTTCAATAAAAAATTAAAAGTCGAATATCTCGAAAGGGGTTAAGTTTAGGGTAGGGTGTTTCATAGTGAAATTTGTCAGAAATGATGGCTACTCCACGCCTTTAACGGATCTAGCACGACTTTTCCTGTAACCCTGTATATATAGATTCAAAACATATAGTAATATGTAATGTGTTCACGACAGATAATGGTCAGGGTGACGGCGAGAGCGGCGACTCGCGCACGTCGCAGTCCGACTCGCTGACTTCAAAGCCGGCGCCCAGCTCCGAGAACGCCGTCACTTCCGACAGCTCCAGGTAACGTATCCGACTCGCTGACTTCAAAGCCGGCGCCCAGCTCCGAGAACGCCGTCACTTCCGACAGCTCCAGGTAACGTATCCGACTCGCTGACTTCAAAGCCGGCGCCCAGCTCCGAGAACGCCGTCACTTCCGACAGCTCCAGGTAACGTATCCGACTCGCTGACTTCAAAGCCGGCGCCCAGCTCCGAGAACGCCGTCACTTCCGACAGCTCCAGGTAACGTATCCGACTCGCTGACTTCAAAGCCGGCGCCCAGCTCCGAGAACGCCGTCACTTCCGACAGCTCCAGGTAACGTATCCGACTCGCTGACTTCAAAGCCGGCGCCCAGCTCCGAGAACGCCGTCACTTCCGACAGCTCCAGGTAACGTATCCGACTCGCTGACTTCAAAGCCGGCGCCCAGCTCCGAGAACGCCGTCACTTCCGACAGCTCCAGGTAACGTATCCGACTCGCTGACTTCAAAGCCGGCGCCCAGCTCCGAGAACGCCGTCACTTCCGACAGCTCCAGGTAACGTATCCGACTCGCTGACTTCAAAGCCGGCGCCCAGCTCCGAGAACGCCGTCACTTCCGACAGCTCCAGGTAACGTATCCGACTCGCTGACTTCAAAGCCGGCGCCCAGCTCCGAGAACGCCGTCACTTCCGACAGCTCCAGGTAACGTATCCGACTCGCTGACTTCAAAGCCGGCGCCCAGCTCCGAGAACGCCGTCACTTCCGACAGCTCCAGGTAACGTATCCGACTCGCTGACTTCAAAGCCGGCGCCCAGCTCCGAGAACGCCGTCACTTCCGACAGCTCCAGGTAACGTATCCGACTCGCTGACTTCAAAGCCGGCGCCCAGCTCCGAGAACGCCGTCACTTCCGACAGCTCCAGGTAACGTATCCGACTCGCTGACTTCAAAGCCGGCGCCCAGCTCCGAGAACGCCGTCACTTCCGACAGCTCCAGGTAACGTATCCGACTCGCTGACTTCAAAGCCGGCGCCCAGCTCCGAGAACGCCGTCACTTCCGACAGCTCCAGGTAACGTATCCGACTCGCTGACTTCAAAGCCGGCGCCCAGCTCCGAGAACGCCGTCACTTCCGACAGCTCCAGGTAACGTATCCGACTCGCTGACTTCAAAGCCGGCGCCCAGCTCCGAGAACGCCGTCACTTCCGACAGCTCCAGGTAACGTATCCGACTCGCTGACTTCAAAGCCGGCGCCCAGCTCCGAGAACGCCGTCACTTCCGACAGCTCCAGGTAACGTATCCGACTCGCTGACTTCAAAGCCGGCGCCCAGCTCCGAGAACGCCGTCACTTCCGACAGCTCCAGGTAACGTATCCGACTCGCTGACTTCAAAGCCGGCGCCCAGCTCCGAGAACGCCGTCACTTCCGACAGCTCCAGGTAACGTATCCGACTCGCTGACTTCAAAGCCGGCGCCCAGCTCCGAGAACGCCGTCACTTCCGACAGCTCCAGGTAACGTATCCGACTCGCTGACTTCAAAGCCGGCGCCCAGCTCCGAGAACGCCGTCACTTCCGACAGCTCCAGGTAACGTATCCGACTCGCTGACTTCAAAGCCGGCGCCCAGCTCCGAGAACGCCGTCACTTCCGACAGCTCCAGGTAACGTATCCGACTCGCTGACTTCAAAGCCGGCGCCCAGCTCCGAGAACGCCGTCACTTCCGACAGCTCCAGGTAACGTATCCGACTCGCTGACTTCAAAGCCGGCGCCCAGCTCCGAGAACGCCGTCACTTCCGACAGCTCCAGGTAACGTATCCGACTCGCTGACTTCAAAGCCGGCGCCCAGCTCCGAGAACGCCGTCACTTCCGACAGCTCCAGGTAACGTATCCGACTCGCTGACTTCAAAGCCGGCGCCCAGCTCCGAGAACGCCGTCACTTCCGACAGCTCCAGGTAACGTATCCGACTCGCTGACTTCAAAGCCGGCGCCCAGCTCCGAGAACGCCGTCACTTCCGACAGCTCCAGGTAACGTATCCGACTCGCTGACTTCAAAGCCGGCGCCCAGCTCCGAGAACGCCGTCACTTCCGACAGCTCCAGGTAACGTATCCGACTCGCTGACTTCAAAGCCGGCGCCCAGCTCCGAGAACGCCGTCACTTCCGACAGCTCCAGGTAACGTATCCGACTCGCTGACTTCAAAGCCGGCGCCCAGCTCCGAGAACGCCGTCACTTCCGACAGCTCCAGGTAACGTATCCGACTCGCTGACTTCAAAGCCGGCGCCCAGCTCCGAGAACGCCGTCACTTCCGACAGCTCCAGGTAACGTATCCGACTCGCTGACTTCAAAGCCGGCGCCCAGCTCCGAGAACGCCGTCACTTCCGACAGCTCCAGGTAACGTATCCGACTCGCTGACTTCAAAGCCGGCGCCCAGCTCCGAGAACGCCGTCACTTCCGACAGCTCCAGGTAACGTATCCGACTCGCTGACTTCAAAGCCGGCGCCCAGCTCCGAGAACGCCGTCACTTCCGACAGCTCCAGGTAACGTATCCGACTCGCTGACTTCAAAGCCGGCGCCCAGCTCCGAGAACGCCGTCACTTCCGACAGCTCCAGGTAACGTATCCGACTCGCTGACTTCAAAGCCGGCGCCCAGCTCCGAGAACGCCGTCACTTCCGACAGCTCCAGGTAACGTATCCGACTCGCTGACTTCAAAGCCGGCGCCCAGCTCCGAGAACGCCGTCACTTCCGACAGCTCCAGGTAACGTATCCGACTCGCTGACTTCAAAGCCGGCGCCCAGCTCCGAGAACGCCGTCACTTCCGACAGCTCCAGGTAACGTATCCGACTCGCTGACTTCAAAGCCGGCGCCCAGCTCCGAGAACGCCGTCACTTCCGACAGCTCCAGGTAACGTATCCGACTCGCTGACTTCAAAGCCGGCGCCCAGCTCCGAGAACGCCGTCACTTCCGACAGCTCCAGGTAACGTATCCGACTCGCTGACTTCAAAGCCGGCGCCCAGCTCCGAGAACGCCGTCACTTCCGACAGCTCCAGGTAACGTATCCGACTCGCTGACTTCAAAGCCGGCGCCCAGCTCCGAGAACGCCGTCACTTCCGACAGCTCCAGGTAACGTATCCGACTCGCTGACTTCAAAGCCGGCGCCCAGCTCCGAGAACGCCGTCACTTCCGACAGCTCCAGGTAACGTATCCGACTCGCTGACTTCAAAGCCGGCGCCCAGCTCCGAGAACGCCGTCACTTCCGACAGCTCCAGGTAACGTATCCGACTCGCTGACTTCAAAGCCGGCGCCCAGCTCCGAGAACGCCGTCACTTCCGACAGCTCCAGGTAACGTATCCGACTCGCTGACTTCAAAGCCGGCGCCCAGCTCCGAGAACGCCGTCACTTCCGACAGCTCCAGGTAACGTATCCGACTCGCTGACTTCAAAGCCGGCGCCCAGCTCCGAGAACGCCGTCACTTCCGACAGCTCCAGGTAACGTATCCGACTCGCTGACTTCAAAGCCGGCGCCCAGCTCCGAGAACGCCGTCACTTCCGACAGCTCCAGGTAACGTATCCGACTCGCTGACTTCAAAGCCGGCGCCCAGCTCCGAGAACGCCGTCACTTCCGACAGCTCCAGGTAACGTATCCGACTCGCTGACTTCAAAGCCGGCGCCCAGCTCCGAGAACGCCGTCACTTCCGACAGCTCCAGGTAACGTATCCGCGACAGTTCCCCAAAGGCAAATCACCCTTTCGAGGGGCCCTCACCTAAAGACGATATTTTGATTATGTGTTTGTTAATAGTAGCTTTTAACCTTTTACTGGCACATCAAACCAGTCACGGTAGGCGTGGGCTTGCGGACGGCGAGCAATGGATAGCTCGCCGTCCGACCGTCTGGACCGAGCCCAAGTCGTCGATGGCGTGTAGTGTTTTACGCGCGCTTCAGAGAGATGTCAGCTACTATAGTAGTCCAGCAAGGTCGAAGCCTACTGGGGCCATGGGTGGTGAGAAAGAGAACCCTAGGGTCTTCCAGGGCCAACGAGAGCAAAGAAGGAACATCAGTGGGCTTTAGTTAGTAAAAGTCTGACACGCCCTTCCGCCCCGCTCAAGGGCAAAAAAAGTTATGATAGTTATATGTATAATTCATTGAATTCGTTTAAAGAAGATGGTAGTAGTATTGTTACCTGTAAAAAGTTTTGTATTAAATTACCTATTTTTCACACAGAGATTTCGAAACCAAGACGGAAGTGAAGCTGCCGCCTCAAGTGGTTCTAGTGTTAGAGTCGCTCGAACAGTTCGTGAGTAAAGCGCTCAAGCAGACCCCCAACGTGCCGCGCAAGCAGCTGTTGGCGCAGACCGACGAGTACACTGTCAGGTAAATCAGAAGATATTTCAATTTTTAATATGTTCCTTATAGAAAATTGTGTTTTATTGGTTAGCGCATAATGTTATTTTTCAATATACAGAAATTATAATCTTTATGAGACATATTTTATTGGTTACACAAACGGCAGTTTTCATTACAAGAAAACCGAGTTGTATCCTCAGCACTTGTAGTTTAAAGTGTGTTGGTTCCCTCTGTGCGGCGGCGCGTGCGTGCGGGCGCTGTCCCCGCGAGCACGGCACGCTGCGCTAACATTTTTTTTTTTTGTGACGTAACAACTAATTTACAGTCAGATTTTTCCTATACTTGTGCAATGAAAACTTGTTTCATACCAAATTTCAAGATTCTAGGTCAACCAACCAATTTTGATTCCCTTGAAATATCCGTTTTTTACGACATAAACATCCGTATCTTTTTAAAAAAAACGTGTTATGCCGACCCCAAATAAAACGGGACAAGGGCGGGAAGATGATGATGAACTAGATAATAAGCTAGTTTCTGAATTAAGTATTTTGAATTTAAAATGTCTCAAACCCTACTTAAAAGTCAAACAACGTAAAAAAAAAGGGAACAGTCCTGTGCGTCTCACATCCATCGGATTCCACGCCAACAATGCACAGTCACCACTCCAGAACCTTTCGCCCCATCGACCATCTGTTCTGCAAGCAATGTGCCCTGCCCACTGCCACTTAAGTTTGGAGATTCTTTAGGCTATGTCGATAACCTTGGTTCTCCTGATATCTTCGTTCCTATAATGCGATGACGCAAGGAAACTCCGAGCATAGCCCTTTTCATTGTTCTTTGGGTGACTTTAACCCCTCGAGCGCCGATTTTACCTTGAAAAACGCTTAATTAATAATCGTTTTGCACACACGGGTGTACGAAATTTATTCGGCCGGCAAAATTTTGGTGTCTATATCTTCGTTTTTCCTAAAAAAAAAAAAAAACATTTTATATCTTTTTTTGGTGATTTTACGTAAAATCGCGCAATTTCATGACAATAATACCCCTATACGCACGATGAATACCTTCTAATGAAACCCATTGGGAGTGACCACGTTTCAGAGCCATATGTCATTAACACTTCGCTGTACTGGTAGTTTACACTCCACGACTAAACCGCGTATTTTGCTTGCGTACGGGTTGGACAAATGGGTCATTCGATCCACCTCAGCTCCTCCAGGAAGGCCAGCAGCACCTTGGTGTTACTGACCATTTCGCGGAGGTTACCTGGGTTTCCGAAGTATTTTGCCCTGTGTCCAGCGACAACTGGGCAGCTTAGAAACAGATGTGCTGCTGTCTCGTCCTCCTCCATGCAGGCTCTGCACAGTGGGCTGTCTGTAACTCCTATGACAGAGAGGTGCTTATTATAGGTCCCGTGGCCATCGTCACTTTACGCAACTCAGGTTTAGTCAGTCGTAGGGCCTGTTTCGTAAAGCAGCCATCGATGGAGGGAAGAAGGGGATCCTTGGCCTGCCTGCACTCACTATGGTCTACCCATAGTCTGTGATGTAGGTCTCTAGTTCGTTTCCGTACTTACTGGTAGTTGATCTGGCACCGTTATAAAGATGCATGTACAGCTCAAATCTCGGCTTTCTCGCGTGGCCGAAAGGTTCTGGTGTGGCGATTGCGTACGTACTGAAAGCCGCAGCGTTGTCACGACTTCCCACGCGGTGGACCGATGACCTGTTGAGGGTTGCGGGAATCCGATGGATGCGAGACGCACAGGATCGGTCATTGTGACGACACTTAGGGAATGTATTTCGGTTGACATGATGATTATTAGCATTATAAGCATTGTTTTCACTCCAGATTGGAGCGTGTGCTGTGGGCTGGGTCGTGCGAGGCGCGTATATGGCGCGCCGCCTTCTCCCGCTGCGCGCGCGCCCTCTCCACGTCGCGCGCCAAGATCATGCATCGCCTCAAGTCGCGCCCCGACAGGCTCAGCGCCATACCCGAGACACGTGAGTACAAAACCTCCGCTTTGATGTTATACTACCGCTTGCGGCACTCCGCACGAGACACCCTGAGCGCGGACTGGCGGACGGCGAGTAATGGGAAGCTTGATAAAAACTAGACCTGGGTCGACAGCACTCTTCTTTCAATCACGCCTCAAGGAGATGTCAGCATGAGTGACGGGGCCTGCCAGGGCCGATGCCTGCCAAGACTGCAGGACTGTTCGAATGAGTCATCCCTGAACTGCAAAAGACAACTTAATGAACATGGGTTGGTAATAGTCAGCAAAAGTCTGACAATTCATTGGAACAGCAACAAAGTGGTGTTTTTTTAAGTACAAATAAGGTATCACAAATCAGACCCAACCGAGTTAACACCAAACCTAATCCTTGTCAGTACTAATCGTATTCTGAAAAGTTCATAATGACGAAAGCAACTAGACATTTTGCAACAATAAAGCAACTTCACATTAGACTTTTGATTATAACAAAATTGGCCTTTATTAAGTTTACTACTATACGCTTATTCAATTCTCACCCAGCTGCTACCAAGCACTGCGGAGGCTTAACCAAGCTGATTATCTTATTGTATCTTCCGATTACCTGCATACCGTTAGGGTAATCTTGTCCCTATGTAGACACTACATTCGTGGTGTCTACATAGAGACAAGATTACCCCAAGGATCATCGGTGGTTATTATGGTTGGCTCATTATATTATCACTGCTTCCGTTTCCGAAAAAATGTGAAGCGATGTTTTCAATTGGCACAAAAAAAACTAAACCGAATCTATTCAATTTAAATTTTGCATACAGATAAACAGGTAGATATAAATATTTATTGGTAAAAATTACATTTACAAGTCCACAATATCTTTTAATTAAATGAAGTACTTGTGTTGAGTTGTGTAAACTATTGCTACAATTAATTAATTATATAAATACATAATCCATTACGTTATAAATTATCACGCTATTTGCTATAGTGGACGATCAATTAATCAAATATAACCCATCTACAGAACCATCAACCACAACAATTGCTCAACCCACAACTGCCACAGCGTCTACTGCCCCAACAACGCTGACGTCATCAACAGCAACAACAACTAACAACAAACGCAAGATGGATGACGATCTCGAAGACTTTGATCCCAATCAGCTCAGTGCAGACGAGAGAGAGGCTATGATTGTTGAAACTTTGCACAGGTTAGAAGAATGATGCATTAGTGATTTTTAAACAAAGGCTTTAATAGATATTTTAATATAATGAATTTATTTTGACTCCAGATCAAGTTGATCAAAAGATGTTTTATAATATTTCTAGCTTTTGCTAGCGATTTCACCCGCGTGAAAGTCGCAAATATAAATCTTTCATTTTTTTTTTTATTAATGATAGGCTCGCGTTTGACCACCATCTCACCTGATGGTAAGCGATGATGTGGTCGACCGATGGAGTACGCTTGCCTAGAAGTAGCCTATTCAGTCTTGACTTAAAGAGTGAATAGGCAAAGACTTCATCTGTATAATACTAGTATAGAATGTAAAGGGGAAAGTTTGTTTGTGCGCATATGTTTGTTACACTACTGATAGATCATGTCCTAGACTAACGCATGATTTTTTTTATCCTCGGAGTATGTGCGAAGGATTCATAAAAATATAACGCTTCTAGTTTTTCGAAATTCATCGGCAATCTTTAAATTATTATTTGTATTTGACAGGACGGTCCTAATAGTAGATTATTATTCACCAAGGGGGATAAAGCAGTGCCTTACGTCACGGGCATATTAAAGGCCGAGAGTCACGAAGGATTCTTGGGGTTAAACCCCGAGCGGAGCGAGGGAGTTAAGCTAAGAATCCTGAGTGTAGCGAGGGAATTAAGCTAGCCCAAGACGAAAGACAAAATCGTTAAACAGAACAGCTTATCGTACCAGACACACGCCTTTTGTTTAGATGTGTGTTCCATTTTTCTTTTATTTGTTTGCTCGTAGAGGCTAGTTCGATTTTCGAACAAGTTAAAATCTATCATACTATTTTTTTTATTTAAGGCTCCTAATTCAAATCACATTGCCCAGCGGACAGTAATGAAATTCAATAGAATGTTATTATCCGTCTAGAACTTAGGGCATTAATGACTTGCTTTATTTTAGGTTTACGTGACACATAATTTGTCATTTGCGAGCCACCAGCTCGTAAAATTTTTAGGTACATAGTTTTCTAATATGTAAAATACTTAATTTGGTTTCAGGTTAAAAGCACTGATAGATGAACGTAAGCCTGGAATGATAGCTAACTACAATGCTGAGTGTGAACGAGTACAAGAAGAAAGGTAAGTTAAACTATATTATAACAGGTTTTTCTTTGGATTATTGTGTCTGCAATGCATTTGATTATGCCCGATGTCACAGTATATAAGGTGTAAAAAAAATAACTTTAAGAATTTCGAGGGGACATTGTACTCCTCATTATGAACAACTTTTACTATGGGACCAAACCTGAAATCGCGAAAAAAAAATCAGCTGTTCCCTACGTTTATGTTCGCATAACTCGTCAAAACGTATGGAGCAGCTGTTTTTTTTTCGCGATTTCAGGTTTGGTCCCATAGTAAAAGTTGTTCATAATGAGGAGTACAATGTCCCCTCGAAATTCTTAAAGTTAATTTTTTTACACCTTATATATATGGAACAGTACGGAAACTACGTACAAATGTTCGAAAGGGCACACTCACACAAACATACGCATCGACAAGGCTCCTAAGCGTTTCTCGCGATGCTGTCAGTAGCAAGAAACGCTTAGGAGCCTCGTCGATGTGTATGTTTGTGTGAGTGTGCCGTTTCGAACATTTGTACGCAGTTTCCATATATATCTATACTGTGGCGATGTCTAACGGTGGCGTGTATTTACTATAATAATAGGTGCTTGTTCTTACTTAAAACAATTATCTATATATATATATAAATGAATAGCTGTTCGTTAGTCTCGCTAAAACTCAAAAATAGCTGGACCGATTTGGCTAATTTTGGTCTTGATATATTCGAGATAGTCGGGGGAAGGTTTAAACGGTGAGAAAAAAAAATGAAAAAAATAACCCCAATAAAATATCCGAATACTATAATGTTCTGGTAATGCCAGTAGATGCATCACTGCTTACCATCAGGTGGGATCGCAGTCAAGCGCTGGTTTATATCAATTAAAAAAAAAAAGATGGCGTTATCCTTACTATAAGGCGGTACGAAGTTCGCCGGGTCAGCTAGAAAAATATATAAAAATGTTTACAAAAATATGCAACCATCATCTTCCTGCCTTTGTCCCGTATTATTCTGGATCGGCGCAATACGTTTTTTTCTTCCATTCTGTCCTATCACCCGTCATATTATCCCTAAGTCCCTTTTCTTTCATATCACTCCTCACACAATACATCCATCCATCTCTATCTCCAGTTTGGCCTCCGCCTCCCTCCATCCACATGTATACTCATAACTTTTACTAAATGCGTTTCATCCTTCCTCTTCACATGACCATACCAAGACAAACGATTCCCCTTCAACTTTTCAGTCAGTCTCAACTTTCAAACTTCCTCTAATGTTCTCGTTTCTCACTGGATCCATTCTCGTTATACTACATAAAATATACAACCATTTATTTAAGAAGAAAAAACCCTAAAAATGACAAAATAACTTTAAATTCGGAAGCTGGAGTTTCTGGTTTTATTTCTTCGTTTTTATATATATTTTTTTTTGCTGACCACCCCACACCTAAAACTAAACATTGAGTAAGCTCTATGATGCCTAGAAGAATGAAAAAATGCCAATATCTTAATCTTAGTGCTGTTAGTGAAATTGCGTACCCCTTCAGAGCGAATCGGCGTGATGAATGAAGTGATTCAAACAATAAACAGACATGCGATTGCAGCAGTCCCGAAAAATTTGATATCATTTATTCAAGAGTTCCATTGTCAAATCTTTCTAATTTAATATGGTCAAATTGTTCAAGGGGCGTGGCGGCTAAGCTGCGTGATAAGATGAGTCACTATTTTCTTAACGCGAATACGCTATAGTGCCACAGACACGGAATATAGAGAACACTGGAAATAGTAAGTAGGCGTGACAGTGTCGCCGCTAGTCAGTACCGCATTACGCACTCGCTGTTCAAGCGCTCTCATTCGCAAACTAGACTGCGTCAACGTACAATTTAAGTTTAATAATATTAAAATGCCTTATTGTGCCATATTGGACTGTAAAAACCATAGTCGGACTAAAAGTCCAACTCATGGAGGTGTATCATACCAACGAGAAGTATTATTTTCAGATTTATTTTAATAAAATGAAAAAATAAAATTTCGTCAAACATTGCACAAGATATACAAACAAATATTGTCTTTAATTTCATGACTACAAGGTTGATTTTCTTTTCCCGGTTATTAGCCTTTCTGGAATATTCGCTTGTCTACTTATACTTTTGACGCTATCCAAATAGTGCGTGACTTTATCGATAAAATCAATCGACATGTATTACGTTGCCTTTTTAAAATAAAAGTATTTAAAAATATGTATGTAAGTAATTATAATACAGATAATTATTACATTAATAAAATAAAAATTGTAGGATGATACTCGTGATATAATTTCAAATACATCTACCTGAAGAGTTAGGTAAGAGTACAACACAGCAGTTGACGATAATTGTTAGATTTTATTTTCCTTCCTTAATAATTTCAGTTTTTCTAATGTTCCAATTTGTAAAGAGATATGGATCTACGCTACCGGGAGCAAAAAAATACGCTTTTTAATACGTTTAAAAATTGCCCTACGAAATATCAATTTCATTATTTTGATACTATCACATTACCGCATACAATATTTTTTTCGCATTATATGTTTTAAAGACGTTTTCGTACTATCAATATTATTTCGATCGAATTAGGTTACATCACTATTTGAGTAGCAACCTGCATTCGTGTCAGTGATACGCCATTCAAATACCACCCTTATTTTTACGTAGTTACAGTTCATACTGAACAGTGCCATCTAGCGACGAGTGGCGGTACTTGGTAGTCCAATATGTATTTCTTTCTTGTTTTTGCCAATTTGATTTATAAGCTGTTGATATTAAAGTTGCATTTCGTATAATATTTTTTTTGCATTTCGTTTACGCCCTTATTTTTTTTTTAGCCAATCGTATCTTCCGGTTTGCAGTAAGAGTAAATCGTAAATGTATGAGTTTGGCGACACCGGTTCTGGTACAAACATTTTCTCAAGCTACTTCTAGTGTTCTCTATATTCTGTGGCCACAGATTACTTGCTATCTTTGCCACAATTTGTTAAACCAATGAAACAATCACGAAACATGAACTATTGCTAATTCTATATTTAATATTTTCCTAAAACAATTTCTAGAAAAAAGCTGCAACTTCTGTCTTCGGAAGGCGGTCCACATGTTGAGAAGCGGCTGCCCAAGCGTCGCTTCCCCTGGTGCGTGCGCAGCAGAGCTCTACTAGCGAGAGCAGCTCGTCTAGCGGGGCCGGCGGCTGCGGCCGTGCTGCAGCAGAGGGTGCTGCCGCTGTTCCCGCAGGGCTTCGTGAGGATGCCCACGCTGCTGAGGCAGGCCGAGTGAGTGTATAGTGTCACACCATAGCTCTACTAGCGAGAGCAGCTCGTCTAGCGGGGCCGGCGGCTGCGGCCGTGCTGCAGCAGAGGGTGCTGCCGCTGTTCCCGCAGGGCTTCGTGAGGATGCCCACGCTGCTGAGGCAGGCCGAGTGAGTGTATAGTGTCACACCATAGCTCTACTAGCGAGAGCAGCTCGTCTAGCGGGGCCGGCGGCTGCGGCCGTGCTGCAGCAGAGGGTGCTGCCGCTGTTCCCGCAGGGCTTCGTGAGGATGCCCACGCTGCTGAGGCAGGCCGAGTGAGTGTATAGTGTCACACCATAGCTCTACTAGCGAGAGCAGCTCGTCTAGCGGGGCCGGCGGCTGCGGCCGTGCTGCAGCAGAGGGTGCTGCCGCTGTTCCCGCAGGGCTTCGTGAGGATGCCCACGCTGCTGAGGCAGGCCGAGTGAGTGTATAGTGTCACACCATAGCTCTACTAGCGAGAGCAGCTCGTCTAGCGGGGCCGGCGGCTGCGGCCGTGCTGCAGCAGAGGGTGCTGCCGCTGTTCCCGCAGGGCTTCGTGAGGATGCCCACGCTGCTGAGGCAGGCCGAGTGAGTGTATAGTGTCACACCATAGCTCTACTAGCGAGAGCAGCTCGTCTAGCGGGCTCGTCTATTTCTATTTATTTGATATACATATATACATAATTTTATCTAAAAATAGCTTTTAGGAGTAGCAGAAGCCAAATTCACTATTTATTGAAATCATATTCTACAAATTCCAATACTTATTGACTTGTCCATTTTATTTCAGTCTCAGCAAAGAAATCAAAATATCAGACTTGAAGCGTCCCCGGCTGGGCTCAGCGTCACAAGCTGCCCCGCAGGCCGCCGCCCAGGCCGCCCCCGCGCCCGCCCCCCCGGCCGCCCCCGCGCCGCGCCCCTCGCCGCCTCCCCCCGCGGCTGCCGCGGCCCCGGCAGCCTTCACAGAACCCATTCAGTTCCCCAGCTCGCTCACTGTCACCACTACATCCAAACAGTCCCCAGACAAGACTGAACTCGAAGATAACAAACCTTCAAGTTATAAAACAAACAATGTCTTCAGCTCAATCATGAACTTCACCCTCAGCAAGGACCTCGTTGTAGAAAAACCAGACAAAAAAGACAATGATAAAAAAGAAGAACTATACATTCCCCCAAACAATATTGGCAGCATTACTATTACACCGGTCCCTAACAACCCCCCAAAACCCGAGAAAAAACTCAATAACAATGTTCAAGTATCGCAAGTGCCAGCAGATAAGCAATCTGGGTTCATAAGGGTGAAGTCACCGGCAGCTCTGAACGAAATGGTGAAAAAAGACAAGGTTAAGAAGCCAGAAAAGAGTCAAGTCAAAGAGAAAAGTCGAGTTGAGTCACCGTTACACATCGACACTAGTTACCAACCCAGTAAAAAAGACCCCAGTCCCAAACTAAAGGAAGAAATCCCTCAAAAACAAATTGAGAACATGAGAGTCGCTGAGAACAACATCCCGAGACCTGCCTTAGTTCCTGTACACCACTCCCCAACGTTTGCGAAACCAGATAAACGGCCACCTGAAGTCAAGAAGAAAAAGGATGTGGTTATCATCTCGGACGTAGATCCGTTAAGTGAGCAAGAACCGCTAGCTGTGGACGACAGTAGCAGTGATGTGGAGTTAGTCGAGGACAATAGGACTGATAAAAGTGAACCAAAACGTGATAAAAGTGAGAGTAGTGTGCCTTCCAAGGACCGTGTAAACCATGACACGAACAAAAAAGTGAATAACGTTAAAAGGAAAGACAAGGAAGTGCGGAAGAGTGAGAGTGAGGAGGCTACCAATGATGATATTGATACGCTCATGAGGAACCTTCGAGAGATGGAGGTAAGGTCTTCGTTTTTTGTGACGGAATGATGCATGGGGATTTTTTTAGCATCCTAATAGATTATTTTTTTATATTGAATTTTACTAATAAGAGTGCTTTGATTTGGTTTTGCGTTTATTCCGATCAGCTGCTCCATAGTGTAATTTGAGGCAATTATAATTACCAATGCCGGAGGTTTCTGCATCAACAACTAGTGGCAATTTCAATATTGTTACACAATAATAAAAATTGTGGGGTTTAAGTTTTTTCTAGTATAAGTGCTATACTTTAAGCACTATAGTTAGAGACATGAAAAGTCGGAATTTTGAGCCCATAATTTGACTAGGTTCAATAAAGATTTTAGCAAATACCACTTTCTTGACTTAATAATACTCGCACACACTAAAAATGTTGAGTTTAGCGCCGAGTAACGACAATATGGCCACGCTCGACCTTTCACATTCAGGAATTTCGCACACTATCTAGCCATTACAAAGACTGGAAGTTGGCGGAAATGTTGGCCTAGCAACTCCAACACAGACAAAAACTTTGTTACGGACAATCTTCCCTATTGGTTGGAGCTTCTGCTGCCAAGATAAAGTGCATGAGGCCGTTATGCTCTGCAAAACCATGTTAAAAGAAAGTTCAGTAATTTTTTCCTAATGTGGATTTTTGCACATGAAGTGAAAGCCTCCGACAAATTGGCATGGCTCACTGAGACTAAAAACACTTTAGATGAATAATATCTGCCCAAAGCAAGGCTTTTCGTTAATCAAACAGATTGCCTTGATGCAAAAAGAATAAGGAAAAAAAAATCTAAAGCTAAAATCTGGGCAAAAATTATTTCTAAGTAATTTCTTTATCCAGAATGTAGGTGAACTAACCATAAACTGGATATTTTGTCACCATCTCTTTGTAATACAGTACAGGCTAACAGCGTCAAGCCGCAGCGCGTCTCAAAGCAAATCAAAAAGACCCGGCTCGGCCCGTCACTATGTGAGCTAGCTTTTAGACGGTATGATATTCACGAATCCGTCATGTAGTTATCATTCAACAGTAGTTTTCCTAGAAAATTGTAAAGTTTTAAGTGAGAACTACACTAGACCGACGCACACGTGGACCACGCCTGATTTGTAGGTAGCGGCGCGTTGCGCGGCGTGGATGTAATGTAGCTCTGCAAGTCTAGTTGCCATATAAAATGTATGGAGACCGACGCGCCCAGAGCGGCGTACGTGGCCCACGTCGACGTCGTTCTACGTACAAATCAGGCGTGGTCCACGTGTGCGTCGGTCTAATGTAGTTCTAGATTTATTGTTCATGTCATTCTAACCAAACCATGTCACTTGATTACTTAATTAGTTGTTAGTTCTAACATAGTCCCGAGCTTGAGTCAAAGCTATATTCTATCAGCATAAAATTAGGGACGGGCCGATTGTGGACATGACCGACTAAGTGAGTAGACCACTACTTGAGACTCAAATGGTTACCATTATAAATAGGTTGTGGGGCTTTTGGCACCAGGACCGCGATCCCAGATTCCACCTATAACAACAATAACCAATTTTTTGAGTAGTTTGTTGGGACCACAAGAAAAACAAAGTTAATAAAACAAAAGCCTAGGTATAATATTTTGTTAAAAAATTTCATTAATTGTTCGTACCGGTAATAAATAAAAGGTTATATTATTTAGCTGCACAGCAAATGACCAATTTAATTTAATATTTCTTTAAGAGATGCATTTGTCTCTCAGTTCAGATTTAACTAGTAAATATCTTTATAAATAGCCTGAAATCGACAGGTTGCGAGGTTAGTGTTACATATAAATTATGCCTGATACTTAGTCTAGTCCTCGCTATATTAGCTTACATGTCGTCGTCGTCTCCCTCGACTCCTGTGATTTAACAACTCCTAAGTTCCATCAGTTGCCCTTTTGAGTTTCAAGGCGACTCTTTCAAACCATACTGCAGGACACCCTACATGCACATGTTAACCCTGATAGAATCTTACTTTGCCACTCAGTATCTGGGAGTATCATAGCTTTGTATATAGTTTAGCTGTATTGAATGATTAATTTAGTTGTATATGGGTTGTAAATAACACTAGCCAGTAGCCATCCATAGGACTAATATACGTTGCACGACATGTTTCAGCATTCCCAAGAGCCCACAAAGTTCAACAGTAACTCTTACGGAGGAGTTATTCCAAACGGTAATTATTATTTTCAGTTTGCATCCTTACTTATATTGCTAAAGAAATTATGTTTATGGGAACTTGGGTATTTTTTACTGGTTTGATATACTATGCGTTCCAAATAAGAATAGGAAAGACCTTGATCTGTCAAATTTTGATTGAAAAGTACAGTTTGCAAAGATAACTTATTTGCATATTAATAACAGTTTTTTTTTTGTTTTGTGTTACTGAGTCTTAGTTAAATCTAGTTGAAGTAAAAACGTTATTGTTTAATCTAAATTAGCTAAAATATATTATTTCAGTCATAATTAGTTTTAAAAAAAACTATTTTCTTTCTTATTTTCATTGTTAGGAACAATTCGCCTTCTTTTTCCATTTACCACTACTCTGACACTTCAGACAGTGACGCAGAGCTTAGTAAAATTGAAGAACTGGATTCTGATTAAACTTTTTTTGTTCATGATTCGTAAATAAATATTATTTAAAACAATTATTGTTTTGCACCCAATTTTTAGATTTGACAGCTATGACGTCACAACATGGCGTAGAAATCGATCCTATTCTTGTTTGGAACGTATTGTACAGATTGATTTGCAGATACTTCTTTGAACTCATACACACGAGCGATGTTACCAGCGGCAGAGGTGACTCCAGCGTGCACGTGTCGACGGCTGCAGTTACCTCTACCGTTGGCAACTTGCCGCTCGTTTGTATGAGATCTTAAGGTGACGTCAGGGTAGCCCGGGAAATTCAAATTGTATATGTGTATATATTTAAAAAAATTGCATGCTCTTGCAGGTCGCATACAATGACTCTTAGGCTATAAGATCTTCCTTGTAAACAATGTATTTCTTGCAATTAAAATTTTGATTTGTTTTTTGATACGTATTTAATTACAGAATTTATTATAATCATTAAAATCATCAATAGAACACTCAAGTTGGTCTTACCGTACGTCTATTGAAAACTTTTTTTATGAAATATGCATTTAATAGGGTAAGACGAACTGAGAGGGTTGTTTTGATGAGTTTAAAGGTGCTATTCGAATCTCGGCTGCAGGCTGCGGATGCAGGCAGCACATGCGGCGGCTGCACGAAGCCGGCTGCAGCTGCACGACTGGTTTTCTATGTAGTAGTAGTATGGACTTTTGTGAAAACCATTCCGAATGTGGCTGCGGCCGTACGTGCTGTCAAGCTTCGGCTGCGAGTGCTGCCGCAAGTCGTTGCGCACGTAGTTACGTCACACCAACCTGTTTAGACAAGTTCGACATAAACGCTACTCGGAGCCGATAGCGCCCATATTGGATTGAATCGTAGATTAGCACGTGCAGCCAGCCTCGGAATCACTCCCGGCTGCGGATGCAGGCAACGGCTGCGTGTCATGCGTGTGCTACCTGCATTCGCAGCCTGCAGCTGAGGTTCGAATGGCACCTTAATGATTATAATTCCGTAAAAAAAAAATAAGTATTACACCAGCCAATCATATTATAACTTTGACTTGCAAAATGCAAGAAACTTAGAAAATTTGTATTTCGCGGGCTACCTCATCACCCTTGGTGATGAAAGCTACGGTTCTAAACTAACATCCGACTATTCTCAAGCACTATAGTTACGAACCGGATGTTAGTTCTTATATTTGGCGAATTAAGTGAATTTTAACCCTTAAACCGCTTGCGTTGGTCCGACGAGTGCCTTCGTGTCCCATTCGCCAGGTTCGTGTGTTTGCGACTGGGTACTCCATCTCGTTTAACTCTTCAATCCCCATAGGGGACAAAAGAGCTGACGAGATGGAGTATTTGATCGTGGATGTGCGACTTTGGCAAAATAAACGCAAGAGTGTTGGTCGGATATCTCTCGACGTTGGTGGTTAAAACGTTAAAGCAATAATTTGACTAAAGGGCCTATTACACCATTCGATATTCATTCAGACAGTTTTAGTCTATGAATTGACATATCGCGTATTGTAATAAGAGTTAGACCGGTCTTACTCGGAACAAAAAATAAGACAGTCTGAATATCGTGTGCTGAATATCGCGTAGTGTAATAGGCCCTTAAAAAATAGAATGTCCGATTTGTGCGATTAATGCTCCAATTACACAAAAAACAATAACTAAAAAATGTTGACTACAACGCCATCTAGCGAGTAAATGACCGTAGCTTTCACCTGAAGCTATTATATTTATTTTGGGGTGTAAAGCATGGTTACTATGCCACATGTTGGGATCTTAGTCTTGACTCTTGATTTAGCTTAACGCTTCACATTGATATTACACTGACTCAGTCATGCAATGATCAATGAATGGAATGATCCACAAAAGCTTGATAGACTTTCTCAAACTGAATATGTATATAAAGAAGACTGAAAGGCGGTTTTACTATTTTATTATTGATAGCCTCATGCTTGACCACTGTCTTACTTGATGTTAAGTAAAGTTGTGGTTGACGATGGAGCACGCTTGCCTAGAAGTAACCTATTCACTCTTGACTTAAAGTTTAGTAAAGTTCCTTTGAGAATTCTGCAATTTTATTAAACACAGAGCACGGAATCGAATTGCTGTGCCAGAATTAAATATATTCGTGCCACTCAAATACCGGTGTCGCGGGCATGATCAGAATTACTGTCATAGGCAACCAGTTCGCACGATTAGAAATCTCTCCAGGGCCACGATGTTTTTGAAAAAGATACCGTGGTCATGTAACATAAAGGGCAACTGAAGGACACATGTGGGTTTTAGCCAGTAAAAATGTGATACGCCCTCTCGCTCTACCCTAAAGCGAGAGAAAGCATTGAATGATTTCCCACTTCAAATAAAAAAGTTAAGCCGAGCCGCCAATGCTCTCCGTGCTCTGTAGAATAAAGGGTTCAAATCGGGTTCCTGGTACAGACAGTGGGTAAGCGTAACATTGTATGTCAACTAGCGAAACACGAGAGGTCTTCCAGCCAGTCTGCGTTCCCGAGGAGCGCCGTGTTCGGGGAGGCGCGGGACAGGGATAAGCTGTAAGTGCAGCTGATCGATGCCGCAGACTGAATAGGAAATGGAGTGCTCATAGATAGAATACCAACTCTATATTTTGTACTCTATAGTTGCATAAAAGATATACCTATAAAAAAAATATTACAATGGGCGGCATTATCATAAAAGTCAAATAAGTTCATATGCATCAAGTTAGATTGTGGTCAAACACGAGACTTCGTCCAATTCTGAGCATAAACATTTTTTTACCGTTCCCCCATGCTCCGGTGCTAATCGAATTCTAACCGTGATAGAAACAATGTCATCTTTCAAATGATTCTTTCAAAATATAGTGGAAACTAGCTTCTAGCTGGCAGAAGCTAGGTTCGCTTCGCCGGTGTCAAAGCAAATAATATATAAATTTCTATGTCGCTTAATGATAGATTAGTATTCTACTGAAAGAATTTTTAAAATCGGTTCAGTAGTTTTCGAGTTTATTCATTACAAACAAAAATATAAACTTAAATTGTTTTCTTCTTATTAGTATAAATAAACGTGTACGCACTTCTAGATATCATTTTGATCGTAAAAAAAAAAAAAATTGTTCTATAAATTCTGAAAATTTTAACTGACTGGCATCATCACATTATGGCAAAAAGTTCTATCAAACATTGTAGCACATCATCATAAAATAGTCATGAGGGTTTTTCTATTAAAACGAACAGTTGAAAAGGCTTGTCGAAGAATATCAACCTTGCGTTAGGTAAAATGAATTTATGAGTACTCCATTTACTTACCACTCTGTGTTCGACATTGCTTGTACAGCTTCAAATTAGGTTGTAACGAATTTTCCTACTTCATTCTAATAAAGATTGGTGATTACAATGAAATACAATTTCTTTTTGCATGATGAAAATATATTTTTTTAGATTTTCATCTAAACTATACATTAATTTAATTAATGTCATACCTAATATAGTGTAAGCTGTTCACACCTATAATAGGCATGCATACCAGTGTCATAAAATTAAAAAAATATTTTTCTTAATAATTCTTTATGTAATGCTGTGTGCCAATAAATAAATACATACTTATTATGGAAATTCGTTACAACTTCCTTGCCTCGACATCATACCCTCTGCTAAGGCTCTGAATAATATACTACGCTGTCATTTTTGCACCGCATAGTCTCATATTATTAATATTAATCTAAATAATTGAGGGCTACAGGACCTAAAGTGCGGACACTCTCTGCTTATAAAAGAAAGAGATGCTCAAAGACACTACTTGCAAAATATGAAGCATTTTAGCGGCTTTTGCCAGCTTTTTACTAAAGATCTACAGATTTTATTGTTTAATTAAAACACTAGAACGGTAAAACGTTGCTTGAGAATAATCTGACGAACAATCAGAATATTAGTCCTTTAATTTAATTTTAATTGATAAAAGTAATTTTTAGAGGCATCTGCGTGATTTTTTTTCCCTGTCGTACTTAATTTAGCTGTATATAGGTATGTTGTGGCCAGATCATAGAAATTGATCACTTCATGATATGGCCAACTAAAACTGGCCAGATCGTTTAAACGTTAACATTTGATGATATGTCTAGTAAATGTATAGTAAAAAATCTAAAGAAAATAGGCCAAACGAGGATTGAATATCATCAAACTTTAACGTTTAAAACGATCTGGGCCTCAAGTCTGCTATTACAATAGTGTCAGAATAGTCTATCATTGATTTCATAATTGTTGATTTTGACAAGTTTGGTAATCTACTAATATAATGGCGTCATTATGACTTTCCAATGATCAACCACTGACACTCCATTGAAAGAAATGGCACAGAGTGGTAATCCCGTATATAATGACAAATGAATGTCTGACGTATGCGGTAATCGGCTAAAGTTTTGACAGTTTCTTTGATCAGTGACCTCCCATTAGAACGTCACTGTGCAGTCATTGCTTTTAATTTGTTACAAGACAGCACGTACCACAATTCTATTACGAGACCACTGATCGATCATCATGAATTAACAGATTACGATCTTTTAGCAAAATGACAATGGAATCGTGTTGGAATGACGAATTTATAAAAATAGCAGACTAGGGCCCCTGGCCAGTTTTACTTGGTAATTTTATGAAGTGATCAATTTCTATGATCTGGCCACGACATATATATTAGAATAATAAGATATATTTTTCTGATACTGTTTACTGCAGTGGATTATATTATATACTTTTGCGCATTTTATAAAACTTCTGATTAGATCCTGTAGTCTTCTCAATCATCAGTCGCATAAATGTGGCTTTCTTGTAGATAAATTGACATGAACGCTTATAAAACATTTACAACGCATACTTTAAATCTAATAAAAACTGTAATTTATGTTTTCTATCTTAAAAAACATGCCTGTTTTCGCTAACACAAGATGACATGTAAATACTGTACTGTAATACATAACTCGTATTTTCAATTCTCAGTTTTGTTCCCCTTCTGTTGTATACTGTTAGTGAAATCAAACAATGAGGATCAGTCATGATTTTTGTGGAGTATGCAGACTTATAGCGTCAAAAAAACAGTAAATACTGTGGAGAAATTATTTAAATCGGACCAAAAATAACTAAGATACAGAAATTTTAGTGTATTAGTTCCAGAAATGCGCCCGAGAGTGAAGCGACTCTCGCTGTGACGTCATCTGTCATGATCGGTCTTCACCGCCGAATGAATACAATCAAGCCGTTCGTCGCACGGATCATGACAGATGACGTCATCGTAAACAATCCAGCGAGAGCGCGCGTTTCCAAGTAGCCGTTCAGAAAAACTTTAATAAATCCACCATTTCTTGACGGATATTAATAATTTAAAAAATTAAATGCTCAGTATATTATCACACATACGATGTACTTAGCAAAAATCGGATTTGATATTATGTGATTGATCCTCATTGCAGTCTGTTGTAACCAATCCGAATAGACCAATATTTATCTCTGTTCCATTCATTTAATAAAATAATGTAACCAATGTACTAAGTTATGTATCACTAAATCACTTGTATGTAAAATAAGAGCCATAATGATTTTCTCTTCTGAAAATCTGTTCAAACGCTAAATGTTTGTTTGACTTTTTTGTTTAATATTCAAAGAACAACTTGTTTTCATGAAAGTTTTATCTGAAAATTTAAGTGGTTCCAGATAATTTTGTTTGAATACCCTTTCTGTATCTTTGTTGGACCTCTTTCGTAATGCTAAACTTTGCAAATGTCTATAGAACATTCATTTGTTTCAGTACAGAACGCACTTCTTTGAACAACATGGATGGATGTAATGCCATCACAGGTGAGGAAATGATATTTATTTACTACTAGCTTTTGCTCACAGCTTCGCCTGCTTACATAAAATTATTAGCCTATGTCACTCTGGAATAAAGCAGCTTTCTATCGGTGAAAAAAATTTAGCAATCGGACCAGTACTTTCGGAGATTACCTCCTACAAACAAAAAAAAACAAACTTTACTTTTATAATATAATAATATAGATACTGGCCGCTGCCAGAGGCTTATAGTATAAAAGTATCTCGTCATCTTAGTAAAAAATTGTGTTAATGACATGTATGGTATTTCCATCAACATATCTCTCTAACTTAGAGAAGGGCTAAAATGTGCCATTTTAATAAAAACTTGACGATTTATCTTGCCTCTAAGTTACAGCTATGATTTATTCCATTTTAATACCAACACCTAATACCACTGGTATTTGTTAGGACTCATATTAAAAAACAAAAAGTCCAATGTCTTATTGACTGTACCACCTTATATCTTTATATAAGGTGGTACAGTCAATAAAATGTTTTGTGTGTAATAAATGAGACCTTATATTGAAAAAAAAATGAAAGTTAAATCCGAAAAAAATTCGTAATGATAAAAGAAAACCAATTTTTTTTATTAGGTTTGAGTTGACTGTACCAAATTCAAGTTGTCGGTATTCGTTTAGAATTAAAAATATATATGACTAGCTTTTGCCCGCGGCTTCGCTCCCGTCAACTGACTACTATATCCAACTCTACCCAACTCTACCCTACACTACCCTACTCTACCCTACTCTACCCTACTCTACCCTACTCTAAAAAAAAAAAAAAAAAAAGTAAAGTAAAGTATCCTATGTCCGTCTCCTGGTTCTAAGCTACCTCCCTGCCAATTTTCAGCTAAATCGGTTCAGCCGTTCTTGAGTTATAAGTGAAGTAACTAACACGACTTTCTTTTATATATATAGATTTAAAAAAATACAAGTGGTATTAGTTTTTAGTATTAGAACGAAATAAATCACAGTTATGATGATTGATTTAAAGAGTATAGACGTGTAAATACCTATAATAAATGTCGTTACCGCAAATATATTTTTTGTTATCATATTTTCTGATATTGAGATACAAATTGCTTTAGAATTTTGAATGTCACTACCTGAAAGAAAGAAAAACAGTTTATTTACGTCAAATATGGCGCACACCTTTAAGATAAACAAATAACAATAACGACATATATAATTGATAGGTTAAGCATCACATCCGCGTAAAACGGCCAGCGCTCAGCAAAAATGCTGGGGCTCGTATAAAATAGAGTCTCAGTGCTGATTTTCAGCACCAGCTTTCGTCGACGGAGAGACGTTGATCGGCCAGCAACCCCGCCTGGAGCATTCCCCTTTTTTTTTCTTGTTCTGTCCGACTCTGTCAAAAGCCTACCTCCAATCCATCTGTCGCGGGTCCGTGCTTCCTCCTTCCGGTTCTAGCGAAATCTATCTAGTTTGTGCCGCCACCTTATTAGATTTTTATTCAAGATAAATAAATTTCCTCGTTCCAGGTTGACACGAGAGCAGAGCTATTGAATCACAAGAATGTTGTAACAGTTACATGAACTTGAAGATAGTTTGTATATCACAACCGAACTGGCCACTACCGGATTACTGAATTTATACTGTACACGCTTTTATTCAAGTCGATAGATCGATTCCTCGGTTATTATTGCGATTTTATTTGTAGAATTTCTGTTTATTTTTTAATGGTAATGACAAAGGACGATGCCAATTTCGCTACGTCTGAATGATGAATAGATTTTTTTTTCCACTTAAAAATACTGCCCATAGATAGCTATTATTATTTGAGATGGGTAATCATTAAATAACTACTCCTGGTCTGGGTGGAACGAGAGTGAGTGTCAGATTTTTACTGACTAAAACTCACCCATGTTCCCTCAGTTGCTCTTTGCCTTCCTTTGTGGTAACTCTTTTGAACAATCCAGCTTGGGTCATTATTTATGCATCTTTTAATTTGGATAAGTTTAATCTGCACTGTAGTAAAACTTTTATTATGTGAAAATTCAACAAAACCTACGGCAAAATCTTTGTTTTAATAGTTCCCAAAATAATAACAGACTAAAGACGATGTTTAATGTTAGGTATAATAAATAGAAATGCTGTTGGTTTATATTACCTTAATTCTTAAGTAATTATTTATACACAAAAACTTAATACAGTGTTTTGACAATTGTTTGATATTGCTCGTGACTATACAAAAGCGAGCTTAATTCAACAATGAGTTTTTTCCCAGCTAACCTACGAGTGATATTCGAGGGTAAATTAATAATTTAACAGTTAAAAGTGGTTCAAAATTTACTTTTGGCATATTTGTACAAAAATTTGCTTAGATTTTAATAGTTCGTACTAGTGCAATACACAATTCTTGGCACTAAAAGTGCCAAGAATTCCATCTTTTATTATTGGATTAATTCCATCTTTTATCATAGCCATGTTACCACAAAAAATATATTCACCAAGATATTCTATTTCTGTTAAATAAAAATAATATTTCGTTACATTCTCACTGTTTTAAACTACGCACGAAAATGTCAAAATTATCAAGAAATACGACCTATCGACTTCTATAACTTCGCGTTAGATGTCTAAGCACGTTATTGTGTCGATAACAAATATATCGATTGACAAAAATGTCAATAGATATCTGCATGTCGACATAATTGACCCTAGTGTAGCGCTTATGAAGACAATTGTCGATATCGACATTTTGAAGCTTTATGTCGGGTCCAGAGAGTATTTTGATTTTTATTTCTAATGTACCGAATGTCTTATTTTGCCTATACATATTTCTTATTTTATTCTTCTATGGCATGCTTAAAACGAAGTTGTAACCAATAAACTGTCTATTTTGTTATTTTATATATTACTTAAGAGGATAAAACGTTTCGTATATTCTTTAATTAGTATAGGCATTTACTTATTTAATATATTTTTAAATTATATTATTTTCTTGATACCTTCTTTACGAGAAGATATTGTAATCTGTCAATTTTCTGTTTTTATGAATCATTTTGTGCTAATATCTCTGGACCCACGTGCTTTGACAATATTACAAAATGTTTAATTTTATTGATACACTAAGTTTGTATAGAAACACACGTATTTTGTATAATAAAGCTATTAGTTTTACGATAAACGTTTTAAATACCGGGGAATAGTACTGCTCCACCCTTTCAATCGTCGTTTGCTTGTTGGAATAATGTAGAAGTATAGATATTTTTTGTGTAAGCAACATTGCGAACGACTTTTGAGTTTCGTTTCAGAAAGGAAATAAAAAAAATCAATAATGATATTATAATAATGAAATAAATTTTAGACTTAAAGGATTGAGAAAATAAAAATGTTAGTTGGCGACTAGGCGAAGTTCAAAGGCCTATAAAAATGTAAAAATTGCGCGGAAAAACCTATACTTATTCTAAATCATGATTGTATTAAAAATTAATTAATTAATAATTACACTATTTGTTATTTTCCACGATTATTGTGGTCTCCTTAGGTGTTGCGTGATGATTATGCGTGTCGGTTATAACCTCGTTTGTGTAATCATCGTGCGCATGCACCTTTACATGGTAGAGATGTTAGCAATATTGTTGTATCTGCGAAATGCACTAAATCTTAAGTAAATATTGTGGAGCAGTAACATATTTTTACACGAACTCAGATATTATGACATAGTTTTATTTTCGTTAAAATAAAACAATTCAAAACGTTCTTTTGTGATTGAGTGAGTTGAAATCCTAAATTCCAAATTATGCCCAATGTAACAATTATGAATAAATATTTATAATGAATATGAATTTTTTATTTGTTGTAGTTTTTTTTTCTACCTTGAAACAAATAGATTAGAAAGAAAACATTTATTTGAGACTCGCACAGGACAAACAACAAAATAAAAAGTAACTACTTCATCTATAAATACTTAAAAATAATAGAAAAAACAATATTAAAAAATAAAAGACCTGTGCGAGGCCAAAAAGGCTCCTATCTCAGCATATGCTGCGATATTAAACTAAAAAGTAAAAATAAAGCAGCGCTGGTATTCTGATAGGGCCTGGTGATGCCACGGAACACAGAGACAAATAAGATAATAAAATAAAATATACTAAACATAAACAAATCAAACTACAAAAAAGTGTAAAATAAAAGAACTATTTAACCATTCATACATACGCCCGATGCTCCGTTATGCATTTATCTATAGCAGACAAACGAATGGAACGCGCGGGCGCAGATGTAGGCTATGGCTATAGTCTGTGGTAATGGCCGGCGGCGGTCAAAATGAGAAAAACAAAAATAAATAACAGTTCAAATAAAACGATTTTAAGTAATAAACTGGAAATAATGTGCATACAAAATTGAGTGATTAGTCCTCTAACAAAACGAATTTAATTTAGGTAGCCGAAAGTCTAATTTTTTTTGTTTAGCGCTCAATACATATTTATGTAAGTATTTAGTAATTTTTAGTGCTATCGGTCTGTAGCCCACGGGCACGGAAGTCAGCGGGGCGGCGCACGGTGGATCGGAAATCGGCTTTCATAGACTTAGGGATTTCAAATTACAAGTGGCAATTTTATTGCCAGATATTGCTTTTACTAGCAATTACTATGTAGGTATAGAAAATACACCTGAGTTAATTCTCATCGGATTTTTAATAGAATCTTCGTAAAAAAAATTGGTTGCCTGTAAAGTCGGTATACGGGCGAAAGTTTTACGTGACAACGACTTTGAGTGGTAAAATAATTTTAATGTGAATATTCATTCGTATAGTAGGAAGAAGGATGAAATAACGTGCCTCTCACTCGCTCTCATTGTGAGCGCATAACGTGAGCGGAGCGTAACGCAGTTTCTTGAAGTGTCACCCGGCAAACCAATTTATAAGACGTTGTCACGTCAAAATTATAATTCCTTCGATTTTGTACAGAATTGACTACGAGATTGAGTAGGTATAGGTGGGTGGTATGGGTTTCCTATCAAAATCACCGATATAATTTGCTCCATCACATCCGCTTGCATTTTGAAACATCGGTCGTTAAAAAATAAAATGCACAACACTACACCTGACTACACCAAAGCAGACCCACGGGCACCGCTTGCCATTTCTCATCAGAAAAATCGAAACACTCGTTTTTATGGTTTCTGTCCTAATTTAACAATGTTATACTTTCATATGCATTGTTTTGTATGTCTGTCTGCCTGTTTGTTCCGAATTTAGCTGTTTTACGAGAAGCGGACGAAGTGGCGGGGACCAGCTAGTATGTACCTATAGAATAGTTATAAGAAATCTTAATTGTGTAAAACAAACAAAACACATGTGTATGAATATTTTTTTATTAATTTCACAAAAGTATTCATTAAAAGCCACAGTTTGAAGGCTTTTAAGCTGTCAAAGCGATGACCGTATATAACATTATCTTCCCGATCGTTTATATTCAACAGTGAGCTAGAAAACAGGAATTCACAAGCTATCTAATAAACTACATAAACGTTTATTTTTATAGAAAATATTGACATATACTTCATCCGATAAAAGGCCGTGAAGCTTGCATTGTCACTTGTAAGTATTGCGCGATGAGAGAAATCACATAAGCACGTTTGAACAAATCCACAAAGACTTGCCAAGCGTTCTTCTGCGAAAAACCCCGCCCTTAAATAGGACTTTAATATTTTTGTATAAATAATGACTTTCACTTACAATTAGAGTGTGAATAACACTATCTTTACGTATTACAGAACAGCTCAGTGTGTTTTTATATTTATATAAGTGTGAAGCGACACTGATTTTCTAATATTTGAAATATACTTTGAAGCTATTTTGTGTTATCCTAAGTCGAATGCCTTACTCTATTGGAAGAAGATTACCTTTCAATACGCTGAAGATATTCACAAAGTCAGCGACAAGTTCAGATGTTTCAATCATCATCTTGTAGACAAGTAGTCTCTTATGACGTCATTATTTATATTAGCTGCAGGTATTCAAAGGTAATTTTTTTCCTATTATATACTATTAAGTTACCTATATATATTTGTCGAAGTGTTACAGACACAAAAACACTTTTAATTAATAATACATTTCGAGTAACTTTGGAACTCGTTTCACTTTCCATAGTTGAAGTATACTTTCGAAGTATTTCTTACTAGTCGACTGTGATTGTGAGTAAAATTCAGCTATGGTAAAGTCAAATTTAATTCGAAAATCTGTTTCGTGGGTCCCAATTCCCTTTTTCCATTACGACTCTCCTTATGAAAACTCTAATCTACATAAGCCGCCAACGGCAATACGTCAGCCATTTTTTTTAAATATTTTTATGCATGTAAAATGGCCGAATTTAGGATTTGTTTAATCTAGTTTAAATACGAGCGGATTTGAATATTACGTATAAATATATAATATTATTGAAAGCTCAATGTGTTTCGAACACCCTTGTAACGATGAGGTTAGCGATTTGAATGGGTTAAATAATATTTTGATGGAAATTTTGACCATCACTCAATATTTAAAGTCTAGTTTCAATATTTGACAATTTGAGTTTCCCATTTTGACATTAGGAATCTTTGTCAAATTAACTTTTAAACTCAACTAGTCGACTTTAAATTTGAGTCTTCAAATGCAGAACTGAAGAGATAATTTTACGCCCAAAAAGCTTAAGATTATATAAATATTATAAATACTCAATGAGGTGATCATACAAAAAATATTCATCTTTAGCAATCGAAATCCTCAATATCTTAAAGCTTAAGCAAAAATAAACTCTTTATTTATACTCATAGGGTCCTATATTCGTTATAATTATACTACGAACCAAAGTTTTTTTTTTGGAAACCATTGATGCCTTACTGTCTAGGTACATACCGTGCTCAACACCAATACTTTCCATACACACTGCCATTTTACATCTATTATAGTCGCATACGATTGACTATCCATAACGTGCTGCTACCAGGTCAGCTCTGACCAGAAACTGACTCAAAACACTATCAATCCATTATCTACCTTAAATCTACTCCCATTAAGTTTACAATTATTTACAAAGAACTTCCAACATCCCAAACTAAACATGTACGAGTCTTACATTTAATTTTACACAAAAATCTATGTTAACATCAATAGTGTTCTGTGAGGATATTGTGTCACAGATAGAATATTATAAATAGCGTTAAATTTACAAAAGCTTAACATACCTACTTCTATGGACTAGTAATTTATAAGGTAACCTTCAAGAGACCAAATATTTGGTAAATCCTAACGGTAAATGTCAAACTAGTTTGTCAAATTTCTCAAGACTTAACATGTCGAGTCCAATTTGACAATTCAGTTCGACCACACATCAATCATTATGCCTATAACATCAGCCCTAAATATTGTTTGATATTTGGACATCAGCATTGTTCTATTCTAAAACGTTAACTTATTAACTAATTTATTTTAACTTATGTTTAAAAGTTACACAATATTATTCTATACAGTTTGTAGAACAAACGTATAGAAAATTGCCTTACTTTTCAACAATTAGTTAAAATTTTAATTACAAGTATAGGTAACGTCTAACATCAAATGAAAAACAGGCTTTTTACAACTCGAGGTAATACATAGGTTTATAATTGTCTTTAACAGATTTCAAGCAAGGAAGGGGTTGGATGCTTACGATTTTACAAAGATATTTTCAATTTAATTAATGTTTTAGTATTTAATGCCATTCTGATAAAGTATTTTGTTGAACTTAGGGCGAAAATTTCTAGAAATGGAAGAAGCTAGCTTGCCTAATTTTGCAGTGATTAATATCTGTCATAAAGATGTAACATCGACTTACATTTTACTCTAACATTAATTAAATTAATTAAAAACTCTGTTCAATTTATGATTTTACACTTCACAATTTTTTACCTAGTCTTATGAAGTTGATACATGGATTTTTTGTTTTTCGCCATGATGCATTTTATTATAATAGTCATTATTTATGTGGAGTTTACGAGAAACACGTATAACAGATTTATTTACAAATTTATTAGTTATATGAAAGCAACAAGAAAAATAACCTTGACAGAAAAGACCTTGCTGAGTAACTGTATACATTTTCTTACCATAATATGTAATAAAATCATACTTGTGTATTGCTATATTGCACGTAATGTTTATTTAAAATATTTTCACTTAATATGACAGCCTATTAGCGTAAAAAAACTAATAGATATGTTCATTAATGCAGTCGAGTTTGTTTAATGAAATGTCAAATTCAAGCCCTGAATGTCAAATTGAGACACAGTTTGTCAAATTGTAATTTGACAAAGACTTGGATGGTTGTTTGTCAATGTTAGGGTACCTAAGCAAAACTATGATGGCTAGTTTTCTACTCAAGATTCTCAGTCAGCTTATTTTTTTGTATCGTTTTAACGAGTAGTTACCTAAATAGTCAATTTTGAATATTTTATTTTACAAATTAGGTATCAAAACGCCTTAGTAAATATGGCAACAATAAGGCGTTTTGCGCTTTATTTTCTGTCATGACTGAACCATTCCCCAAGCAACTACTTATTGACCATTCCCATAAAATTTGAAATTTTCTTTCTCAGCAACACTTCAGCTCCCTTGCACCAAATTTCCTAAAGGAACGAAAACTTTTTGACTGATGGCTGATCAAATCAAAGAACACTACGTGACAATAATAGGCCCGACAAATTTTATATTGCTTCACCTTTGTGTCACGAGACTCATCAAATCAATTACCTTTCTCTCGACCCCGATTCAATCTCCATACAGCTGTTTAACATTCCCGTCTCATCTGTAGTCCACTCCCTGAACATGCTTCCTATCAGACCCATCCGTTCAGCAACCTTGACTCTTTCACCAGGTTTCCAAAAGGTACAGAAAAACTGGTTGTTTGATTATCAAACTAAGATTGGTTAAACCTCAGCAGAAAACATGAATTTGAGAAGAGGGCTATCAAGTTTTGCACTGCTTGTCCCTTCTAAAACCAGGTATTATCCAAAACTCTTGGCATTTTCCCTAGATCCTATCAGTAACTGTGTTTTAATCATCAGTCCTAACCTCCAGGGTCTTATCAACAATCGGGTCTACTAATCATGAAACAATTTTCACTCGAGTATGGTCCTCAGTCCTATCAGTATCCTGGTGTTAATCTTCAAATCCTTTTTCCTTGTTGGGGGACAAGGAAGACCTTGAAATAATTTTCTCTTGTGGGTACTAGGAAAAAAGATTTGAAGGTCTTGAGGGTTTTAAACGCACGACGACATCGCGAGACTTAAGCTAGAACTACACTGCGCACACGTGTGCCACACACGCCGATCTGGGCGCGTCTGTCTCCATACATTTTATATGGAAACAAGACTTGTAGAGCTACACTTGATCCACGTCACGCGACGTCGTTCTATGTACAAATCAGGCGTGTTGCACGTGTGCATCGGTCTAATGTAGTTCTAGCTTTAGATGGGGGGATGACCTCGACTTTTACTGAAAGAACTAGCCCACACAGAAAACAGAATCAAGTGGAAAATGCAGGGAGTGGTCTTTGGCCAGCAGTGAAACAATGTATAGGCTAGTTCGTTTTGCTGATGTTACGGTATTACTCAGTTAAAACGATACGTAGCGGTGAGTGATGACGTCACGTAATGCGGGCGCTAGGGCGCGTCGGCGGCGCCACTGTCGCACGGCTCGCGCGGCGCCGGGCCGCACTCTTCCTCCGCCGGTAATGGCTCGCCTGGGGAAGTAAACATAAATTCACCTGATTAGCATTACACAAAAGATAGTGTTTATTCTCCCAGCTATGGGATATTAGATTTCTACATGCAGACACAGATCTATGTCCGTGTCAGCATGTAGAAATCTAATACCCCATGAAGACAGATTTCAACTTATAAGGTGTTCACTGGAAGTTACGGTTCTAAACTGGCTAAAAGAGAGATAAGATTCTTCTTGCAGAAGTTCCTCATTTTTGAAGGCCAAGTTCTCTTACAACCTTAGTATAGAATGGTCCTGGATAAGTAGCGTTTACCTTCGGAGTGCGGCTCAGTGAGTGGAGTTCAGGAGCCTCTGCGGCCGGTGAGAGAGCCCACCAGCGATTTGAGTGCGGCGCCGAGCGAGCCGCGCGCGCCGTCGCCGCACGCGCCCGCGCCGCCGCCCCCGCTCGCCGCGCCGCCGTGCGCGTCCAGGCACTTCTGGTAGCGGAGCTGGAGTGACAGACGAACAACTTTACATTTTTGTTACATAAAAATCTCTTAAGACTCTTGTTTTTATGCTGTTGTTGTTGTTGCTTGTATGTATTGTTTATCTGTTGTGTTTGTTTGCATCGGATCAACTCAGAATGGATGAAATGGAAACAGGTCACTGGAACAACTTGTGACCTACGGATGCCTCTCAAGTTGTAGGGTAAAATCTACAAGTCCGTGATAAGACCTGTCATACTGCATGAATTAGAATGTTGGGCTATGAAAAAGACGGATGAAAAAAGATTGCATGTAGCAGAGATGAGAATGTCGAGATGGATGTGTGGTGTGACGAGAATGGATAAAGTGAGAAATTACGGTGCTCATTTCAAGTGGGGTTACTTTAGCCCTGTTTTCCTATTGGGTACTAAGCTTGCGCCAAAGTTATACCAAAAGTAACCCCAATTTACTCCCCAATCTATTTACTAAATGAAGCAGCAGTAGGTACACGTAACTAACAGCTATTGGCAAGTATATTTTCCAACAACTCAAAGTTAAGAAAAATTTGATTTATTATTATAAGAGTAAGTTGAAGAGCACCTTGCAAGCCGCCTCGATGGTCTTGCAGAGCGCGCCGGAGGAGGGCTCGGCGTGGAAGGCGTGCGCCACGAACAGGTCCTGCGCCGTGTGCACGATGAAGGCGCAGCGCCGCACGTCGCGCCCGATGCCCAGGAACGACAGGTAGCGCACGCGGCACTCCACGATGGGGGTAGTCTCCTGAAACGCCACAAATCATTGGTCGTTTAAGTATGGAAGAACATGAGAAAGGATACCTAAGTTTTTTTAGCATAGGGAAATTTGTTTCAACTATACTCGTAGATAGTCAGGGGTCAAAAGTGCAGTTCCACCCTACCAATGCTAAAATGTCTACAGTTTCTTTGTAAAAGAGGGTCAATGGTTCATAACTGATTTAATTGGTAGCATAGAATCTAAAGTATTTAATGATCTAGTTGTGGAAAATTGAACTTTTACAACAAAGAAATTTTAGGCACTTTAGCATTGATAGAGTGCAACTGCACTTTTGATCCTTGATTGTACTTCCTCTATCCTATAGAAACTTAAGTACGTACCATTTATGACAAATAAGTACCTAATGACGGTGCCTAGAAGCACTCGGAGTTAGCCTTTGTACTATAGTAGTGTCCTATTCCAGGATAATGGTCTCTTCTGAGTAGTAGGTACCTACTAGCCGGAGGTCGTGTGTTAGTTTCTTACCCATGACAAATGTTTGTGTGATGAGCACGATCACTTGTCAGTACAAATTATCGTGCTCACCACACAACAAAGTGATCCTATAAGGGTTTCGAACCCTAAAAACAAAAGTCTTTAGAGACACATGTCTGGGTGTAATTTATCTATAATATGTAGGTATGTATTAAGAAATTTATAAGTATTTATCAGTTGTCTAGTACTCATAGCAAAGCTCTGCTTAGTTTGGGGCTAGATGGCGTTATAAATAATATATGTTTTCTTTTGTTCATTCCGCAATTCTGGTGAACAATTTTTACACAGCTGATTGTCAATGTCTCCTTTAAATCTCACTTTCTAAGTCCCATTCCTACCACAAATAGTTTCCTAACAACTCACCCCCTCATCAGTAATAGTAATCATGGAGGGCGCCACGGCCACGGCGACGGGTCTCCAGGCGGAGGGCGGGCGCGCGGCGGCGAGGCGCTCGAGCGCGTCGTTGAGCACGCGCATGCCCGTCGCGCGCGCCACCTCCGCGCTGCCCAGGTACAGCGCGCGCACTGTCTTGCGGGGCTCCTCCATTGGGGTGGGGAAGGCGGCACCTACTGGGGGGAGAAAAAGAAAGAAGGTTTAAATTACGGTGAAATAGAAACGGGTCTGCACACGAAATAGGCAAAGAACGGTCATAGCAGCTCGTTTAATATTGTGTTTACATTGATCGCGCCGATGTCAGAATGCGCCGGCCGGTGTGAACGAATTGTAAGTACCTATATTATACTTTTAGGCTACAGGTTAATATTTGATAGTTTCTGCCCTACAACCAGTAACAACAACTAAAATATGAAGGTGGTTGACTCAAGTCATAGCAACAATGGGAACTGAGATGCAGATTTCAGATAGGTACAGACACCCATTAGCATCTGATGGCCAGCATGATCTTGCTTTTCTGTGTCATTATGGATTAATAAGTTAACCAAACCATGACTTATCCATCGGCCTTGTTTATAATCCATGCTGGTACCTCGCAGAAAGAAACTTAATAAATAGGTTACTTCTAGGTAAGCGCGCTCCATCGTCGCTTTCCATCAGGTGAGATAGCGGTCAAGCGCGAACCTATCAGAATGGCTGTCTACATTCTAGAGCATACTACCTTCTTGGTTCGTAGTTTCCTCCCCAAATATCTATGACCAACTTTTCTGGTCTATTTATCGAAATGGAATATTGGAGGACCCTTCAGGTTGAATTCGCTTTACACTTCGATGGTTCTTAAAGAATAGTCAAAAGGATCTTACCAGAGAGCGGTCTAGGCCGCCTAGTAGCCGGTAGGTCAGTGGGGCGCGGTGGCGGCTGCAAGGACCTCTCGATCATGATGCGCTTGCAGATGTCCCTGAGCGCGTTGGCGATGCTTCGAGCTGGTGCCTCGCAGCGGAAAACATGGCACATGTGCTTGCGAGTCGCGCGGTCCCGGGCAACGTAGGCGAAGTCCCTGCGTGGAGAGATGGGGGTTTAAGAAGGTAGTTGTCGACTTGGGGGGTATGCTGATGACAGGGCCCTTTCAAGGATCATTTTTGGTAGATTCAGCGCTTTGAGCCTGGCTGGCAGTGCTGATTGGTACTATCCGTTCCAAATAAGAATAGGAAAGTCGATAACCTCGATCTGTCAATATGTTGATTAAAAAGTATGGTTTGCAATGAAAACTTATTTGCGTATTAATAACGGTTTTTTTTTTGTTTTGTATTACTGAGTCTTAGTTACATCTAGGTAAAGTAAAAACGTTATTGTCTAATATATATTATTTAAGTCATAATTATTTTAAAAAAAACTATTTGCCCTTCCGCCTTCTTCTTCCATTTGCCACTACTCAGACGCTTCAGAAAATGACGCAGAGATTAGCAAAATTGAAGAACTGGATTCTGATTAAACTTTTTTCGTTCATGATTCGTAAATAAATATTGTTTAAAAAAATCTTGTTTTGTTTACCCTACCTAATTTTTCGATTGGACAGCTATGACGTCACAACATGGCGTAAAAATCGATCCTTCTTATTTGGAACGCATTGGTTTACAAAGATTTGAAACGGTTTGTTTACAAAGAGCGCTGACGATTTTATCTGCAGGCCGACTTTATTTCTGATTGGTAATTTAATTTTATTCAGCGTGGTGTCTTTACAGCGTTCTAGTATAAATACCGATTGCCCAGCTATAGTAATGACAGCGCATCGTCAGGACTGACACTTTAATAAATTATTTTATTTTTGCTGTCGCTAGATTTTCAGGTAATTTTAGGTGTGGTATGCATAATTATTTACATAAAACAAATATAACGGCCTATGGTACATGTAACAGCGTGAAATGACACCACCAAAGACAATTTGATCATGTTGCGTGTTTCGAAGAAAAGCCAAAATAGCACGTGAAATAAAAGCTGAAGAGTATTAACAGAAAAAACTAGAAAATTAACATAACCAGGCTTCGGATAACGCCATAATGGATCCTGTCTACAAATTAAAACCTTTTGAAATGGCTTTGAAATCTACTGTAAGTAGTAAAAACTCTAATCAAAAACTAGATTTTCAAACTTTTTTAAAAACCAATTCACAATCACACCTAATAATCTAAATATCTAGAAAATAAAAACCTGTAATTTCGATTGTATTTACCTTTCACTAATCCAAGAATGCAGAGACAGAAAATTTTTAGATTTAGTTGAATTTTTACCAGTTTGTGTATCAAGAGATGTGGGTGGGTACTCACCGGCCGTTGTCCCTGCCGACTCCCCAGACGCGTATGGTATGGATCGGTTGTGTGTGCAAAGTGTTCAGGCTTTCTGGATCGATCAGCTTTAGGGCGCCGTCGTCTAGGTCCATGAAGAGGTCCTTGCCCTGCAAACAGAAATAAGGACGCTTGATCAGTGCTTAAGCTGGAGTAAGTTAACTGAAAGGGTTGACAACAGCTTGTCAGGTAAGAGACGAGACCACCGTAGGCGCAGGCTTGCGGACGGCGAGCAATGGGTAGCATGCCGTCCGGTTGTCCGGTTACCGTCCGGACTGAGCCCAAGTCGTCGACAGCGCGTCGTGTTCCACGCGCGCCTCAAGGAGATGTCAGCAACTCCCCTACAGTTGTCGGTTGCAGGGTCGAAGCCTACTGGGGCCATAGGTTAAGTGAAAATGAACCCCAGGGCCCTGGAACACAAGGCAAAGAAGGAACAAATGAGTGGTGGTGGTAGTGTGTGGTTTAGTCAGTAAAAGTCTGACACGCCCTCCCGTTCCGCCCAAGGGCGGAAGATGTCATTAGATAATTTCCCACCTAAAAAAAAGGTAAGAGACGAGAAGTCTGTAAATCATTTTAAGGTCTCTGTAACCAGAATCTTTCGAAATTGTCTGTAGAAGATTAAAAATCCTGAGAACAGACATCAAAGTTAGTAGCGTCATTGACTGCACAGAGTATACCAGGGCTACTTAAGTACCGGAGGGCACGGTTGAGTATTCAGTGGAAGTTTTCCTCGCTTGGGTGAAGGACCACCTTATCCTCTTGGAGGTGGCTGGCGATGGCGACCTCTTTTGTCCGGTTCTGGTTCAGGCCATGGTCCAATAATGCGAGAAACCGTGAGGTAACGGACATCCTTACGCCCTAGCCTCCGACGAAGGAGACGGCACGGCCGTCGGGAATTGCAGGGCGGTCATCCGGCCATCGTAGGCGCACGCTTACGGACGACGAACAATGCGTCGTCTACCCATCCGGTAAGGACCAGGCCCGAGATGACGGCGCATAGTGTTCTGCGCGCGTAAAAGAGATATCAGTAAAACTGAACATTGAGGGGTGACGCCTGCTAGGGCTGAGGGAATGTTTGAAAGAGTGGATGTGGTCCTAGAACTCAAACGGCAACTGGCGAATACAGGTGGGCTTTAGTCAGTAAAAGTCTGACACGCCCTCTCATTCCACCTTAGAGCGGGGGAAGTCATCTGATTACCCATCTCAAAAAAAGGCTTATTAAACCAAGATTATCCTTCACAATATTTTACTCAAAGACGAAACAAGACAACAAGTTACTCACATCACCCCAACGTCCGACTTGATCCAGCAAATCATTGCGGCCCAGACTGAGGTCCACGATACATTTGTTGACGGCCCGACTGGACCGCTCGGGGGTCAGGTCCGACTCGGCGATCTCCACCCAGCCCAGGGAACGGACGAAGAACCGGACGGCGCGGCCGTTGTCGGGTTCCGGACGGGCTGGGAAGCTGCGGCGTCTGGCGAATGAAACATACATTTTATAAAAGCAATACAATCAGAGACACATGTCCGATAAAATTAACATTATACGGGTGAATTTTTGAGACCGCTCAAGGGCGAGAAATGGCAGTTACCTTAACCGTTATAAATAGTTACAGGAAAACTTTCCTAGGAGACCATCCATAACTGTTTAAGATATTCTGAACTTCATTTATAGATTATGTAAAAAAATTACAGTCGGCAAAAAAATTCTAAAATACAAAAAAAAATCTTTGGCATAGATTTTTTCAGGGTTTGATTGAACTGATGGAGTAAACAAACAGAAAAGCAGTATCTGTTTGCATTGCACCATTTTTACGTTCAATCTAACAGGTTTCACCACTTATTATTGCGTTGGCACATGAGCATTTATATGTGTGTCAGTGATATGCAAAATTATACGTGGAGGGTTAAAGATCACATACGATGACATTTCGAGAGATTTTCTTAAGACAAATTGGTCAAGATGTTAATAGCACCCTCATGACTACTAAGTCTTTTAGTTGCCATTCTACTAGCAGGAAATAATCTTTTTGTAAAGAAGGAGTTTATTGCACGTTCTTCTCCATAGAGATGTACCTACGCCCCATCTTTTTGACTGACAGATTACTTAAAAATTGTCACGATTTATATAAAATAAATGAGTTGAGTTTAAATTAATTGGCAAAACTTTGCAGCGATGAGGGTAATCGATATAAAATGTTTTTTAAGTTTTCTACTACAAGTTTAAACCTTTTTTTTTGTTTGTCTATGCACGTATAAGTAATAGTTGGATGTAAGTATAATAACTTTAGTAAAATGGTAATAAAATTTTGTTTAATATCTTCTGCTGACGGTACTTTTAAGCGAAACTGACTTTTATTTGAGTTTATCAAGATAAAAATAAATCGGGTGCCTCTGGTACGGGGCCCTCGGGGATCGGGGTCCTCAGAGAATAACCCGCTTCCCTGAGGTAGTCAATACCACATATTATCTAAATGTGTAAAAACTGAGATACAAAACTACATATGCCAATTTTACATCACATTATCCAGTAGGAATCAATTAGCGAATAATTAAAACATATCTCTACAGATAACGGCACGAATCTTGAGCGCTCGGCGAAAGAGTGGGGATCGCTTTGCGAATCGTACACATCGGCGAGCCAATCACTGTACAAGGATTGCACTCCCCGCCCCCGCGTCTCACTTTATACCACTAAAGAGACCCGATATTTAACTTCTGCGCAAGTGGAAATCAGCGCTCAAGATCTATGCCGGTATCTGTAGCTGCGTTTATTACCCCCATTGAATTTTTAAACAGAATTTAGAAATATGTACCTATGGTTTCACCATAGCTGTGAAATTGATTTTTGTCCCAGTTTTGACTCCACACTTACTTGTAAGACATCTCCTCTTTCCGTTTCCTCTCGGCCTCCTGTCCATCGTGATCCAGAGCTCCACTGGTGGTACTCCTGGTGACGGAGCTGGTCATCATGTTGCCCTCATACTTGCTGACTTCGGACAGGTTCGAGCAATCCCTGACCATGGAGATGCGGGACTCCTTGGCTTCTATCGGCGGCATTTTGGGGATCTCTCTCTGAATGGTACCACTTTTTATGTGCCAGTAGTATGGGCCGTCGTTGTCTGGAGGAGATTGAGGATTGATTAGTGGGAGGGAAGTTCATAGAACCCTTCTTAAGGTAAATACTAGGGGTAGCCCGTGAAATTCAAATTTTCGAAAGCTTTTTGAAATTATCGGATAGTAAGGCAAAAATTAAAATATATTTTCATGACATGTATGTATTTACCTACACAATTATATTTAATAAAACCATTAATACCTATAGCTATCTAATTTAGAATAGAGCTAATGCAATTCTAATAAAAAATTGACGTGTAAATTGCCAATTATCTACGACAATTTGAATTTCTCAGAGTCGACACGTTTATGACGTTCGGGGCGCTCCGATTGGCCCGCTCCAACATCTAAACCAATCAGACAGCCAAACGCGGTAAACCTTACTGGGGCCACGGGTAGTGTGAAAGTGAAACCCGGGGCCCTGGGACGAAGGCAAAGAAGGAACACGCCCGCTCCGCCCAAGAGCGAGAGATGTCATTTGATGAATTTCCCACCTAAAAAATTGATCGCCTCAACGTAAAAATAACTCGCTTTCAGCGCACAGGCTACCCTGGAACATTCACTGTAAAAGATGGTGACTACTAATACTTATGACTTATGACAACCGCTAAATAAACACAATCGGTAACAAGAACATAGGTACAATGATTCATTTGTGTGCCCACAGCCCACCTCCCGAGTAGTTGATATACAGGACCTACGTAGCTATAGTTGAGTTGTGTTCAGAGACCTGATTAGCGAGTCTAAACCTAATGAGTCTACCACACGCACAAGCTTCACCACAGTTTTGCCTGCGCAGGCCAGTTTGTACGCGGAACACCTTGCGTGTAATTGGTAAAACTCATAACGTTTTACACGGTGTTCTGTGTTGAAATCGGCCTGCGCAGGCAAAACTGTGGTGAAGCATCTGCCTGTGGCAGTACCTATGCTTATTTTTCTCGCGTGACAGTAGGTTTCTCTATAAAACTTTGGACCTTAGGAGGTGAATTTTAGGAAATCTTATATTCTTTGTTTATATCATAAAAAGAATCTCTGTGCAAAACAGCGTTCTAAGTTCTAGGGTTTGGACTAGGCGTTGATGAGGCCGTGAGTGAGTCAAGACTTTACCTTTTATATAGACACAGATTGCACAGTTCTTACCACCGAAAATTTTAATAAAGTAAGTGTTAATATAAAAATTTACAGAGCATGTTTACTCCTATCTCCTGAACGTGGAAAAATACGATCGTCTTTAGTTATGTCGATAGTAATGTCGACGAGATAAACAGTGAAACATTCTCAAAGGATCCACATATCCTTTTCCAAGTTACGATCGTTTTGTTTGCGTCGAACGCCTCGAGAAGGCCACGCCTCCGATTCCTTTGTTCTGACTACGTGACTGAGCGTTGAGATGACGTCAGAACAAAGGAATCGGAGGCGTGGCCTACTTGAGGCGTTCGACGCAAACGAAACGATCGTAACTTGGTTAAGGGGGCAGATGTATTGACGCCAAATCTCAACGCTAACTTAGAGGCCTACTGTTCACGGACGCGCAGCTTCATCTAAGGCGTCCATTACACGATAAGTTTTGCTGTCAGTTTTGCCACAGTCAAATATATTGATTGACGAAAAACCTATCGTCTAATGCGATGACTGACTTTTGCATGACGAAAACATAATGGCGATAACATTCCGTCATTACAACATCAGTCTTGATTGATGGTTTTGATTGACGCTTGCATGACCGTGTAATGGACGCCTAAGACGCTTTTCAAAATACGCCAGGTAGCTTGAGCAGCACAGCTTATTGAACCTTGTCCACGAGGCGTATTACACGCGTACGTTTTTAATCATTTGTGAAAATGCCGTCGGACGACGATGACGTTCCCGTCATTCGTACGCCCTGACATGGAGTACGGCAGGCGTCATGAAGCCTGCTTGCAGCGACGCGAGCACGACGTTGCCGCTTCGTCAACAGAATTTCATATGTTGTATGTAAGCTTCACGCAGGCGTACACCAAGCGTATAGTGACGAATACGCGTCTATGAAGCTACGCCCCTGAGGACTGTAGGCCTTAGACTCTGCGTCAATTTGCCTTAAAACACACAGCGAAGGTGAAGACTTTAAAGCTAGAACTACATTAGACCGACGCACACGTAGACCACGCCTGATTTGTACGTAGAATGACGTCGCGTGGCGTGGATCTAGTGTAGTCTTCAAGTCTGGTTTCCATATAAAATGTATGGAGACCAACGCGTCCAGATCGGCGTACGTGACACACGTGTGCGCAGTGTAGTTCTACCTTTAGTGTACCTACTTATATTTGTCTAGCGTTTAGCCAAGTAGATATTTATACACGCTTTTAATAAGAATTCTATACAATAATTGCAGACATTTGTGGCTGCTGTCATGAATGTTGAAGACGGCTGTTTTAGCTAGCGGAATAGTTGAAGTATCTAATTATTTAACTGTACCATACAAGATGGCGTTAAACACAACTCATTAAGCAAAATGATTGGGTGGTTGGTGTCTTTTGAAAATGCGTGCTTTGCACTTGAGTAGATTTATAATTTATTGAGCAATAGCGTTGCAAAATCGTGTCTTGTCGGATTGCGACAATGTGTGAACACATGAATTAACGAAAACCGTAGGGATGGCGATCTGAGATTGATTAATCGAAGAGTGGTTTTTATAGGTCTAGAAAATTGATTTTATAAATCGACCATAAAAAATGAATCGAGCGATTTGTGCATCGATCTCAGCACCCCTAGCCAAGTTCATAATCTGCAATCGTTAACGCTAGTCGAAAACAAATCAAATGTATGGGAATGACATCATCTCAACGTTAAGTCACGTGGTCAGAACAAACGAATAGAAAATTCGTAGCCAAGTTCTTATAGAACGACATTGTAGAACGAGCGGCAAACTCAGGAGCGTCAACATGGCTACCAACTTATCGTTTTCTACAATTGCTGACACCGGGGCGTTACCTACCGATTGGAGAACGGAATTCGACACGAAACGGTTGTAACTTGGCTAGGGGGGCAGAAATTTGATACCGGAATTCGTTTTTTTTCCTGCGGAATGCAACGATATTAAAAAACGTTTAACACATGTGAATGTTGTACACCCAGTATATCATCATCAATCATGAAACAAATGTGCATTGTAAGATCATCTGTATCTGTGTATTTAGGACTTTGTACCTGCACGGTAACCAAACGGATCGATCTTCAGTAAACCGATTTTTAGCACTCGATTTATTACTGAATCAATTTTTTACACATGGATTCGAATTGATTTAAAAATCGATCTTCCTTAGGAATAATCGCCATCCTTAGAAAACAGACATTGAGAAAGAAAAAAAACTGTCTTAATTTTTAGTGATTGGTTAGATTTCATGCTAGAAAATAAATCAAAGTTAATCGTTTAGGTACAGATCGTTTGTTACCAGAAAAAGAACCCTCAATGACCTACCTATCTACCCTCACGAGAACTAGGTCTAATACTCCAAATGAACATACATCTCCTTCGAGTACCTTCGTGTTTCTCCCAGCCAGGAGGCAGCTGGGGCTCCTTCTTGGGCCGCAACTTCACTGGTATCGCGTACAGGTCGTCATTGGGGCCCTCTGCGGAGTGGGGCACTGGGGCTGAGTGACTTTTCTCTGAGTCCTCACGATCAGCCCTCTCTTTTTCTGGTGGGGGCGACTCTTCGCCACCATTTTGCGGTGTGATTAGACCGCTTTTGTCGCTGTGGAAGATAAAAAAAAATATGTTAGAATTTTAGATAAGGAAGATGGTTCAACATCGGCCAAATTATTGATAAGGTGAGATAGTGGTCGAGTCTATCAGATATATTTAAAAAGCAACGGAAGAAATTGTTGGTTAATTCAATCACAAAACGCTGAAGGTCTAGTTTCTAGGTAAAGGCTTTCAGAGACTTTTTAAAACTATACAGTATACCTAAAATCAGTTGCGTAGCTAGGCGCGGGCGAAGTGGGCCCTCGCTCACGGCCTCGCATTCAAAAGGGCCTCGCACAAGCGAGGGCTCTTTAAGAAATCTTATAAGTTGAATTTTCAAAAATCCCTTCTTAGTGCTCGCTTACATCATAAAACGAAGCCATGTGCAAAATTTCACGTTCCTGGGCCCAGTAGTTTCGGCTCTGCTGATATGTCAGTCAGTCAGTTTCTTCTTTTCTAAATATAGAAAAACGCCTCGCTGATGTGCCTTCCACTGCCCACGTCTAAATTATTTATTTGAGGGAAGGTGGAAGAAAAAAACGTGTTGCGCCGACCCCGAATAAGACGGGACAAGGGCAGGAAGATGATGATTAAAGTCATACGAAAAAATTATATGTTGATAATGTTGTACATGTACTCGTATCTATAATAAACATTTCTTTTTTCAAACCTATTGACCTAGCCGTTATCGAGGATTAGGCTTCAGAAAGTCACTGTTTTATGGCACTGCTCAGGAGCTAGAGCCTTAAAATCCTAAATCATGATTTTCCTCGTAGTTTCTTACCTCATAATTTACCATACCTAATCGTTTTTTACAACGCTACTCTAAACTAGTTCAAGTTCACATTTGTATGTTAAGTTAACATTAACCTACTGCATAATACTCAGCTGTACAAATTATGTATTACTTCTCAAGCATTCAGCTATAATGTCGATGTTCAAGATCATAATGTGTTCATTATAATGAGTCAAGTGCAGTGGCGGATCGGGCACGTAGTATGAGTAGCAAATGCTACGGGCCCCGCGCGTTAGGATGGGCCCCGCTTGGACTTATAAAAACAAGTCAATAATACTTCCGAACGTATTTTGATCACGGTGGCCACTCTCCGACTCGGCTGGGCAGCGTTCGGGAAGCTGCGCGGTGTCTTCTCGTCCAATATACCACAGTGTCTCAAGAAGAAAAAGTCTTTGACCAGTGCGTGTTGCCAGTGATGACATATGGCTCCAAAACGTGGTCGCTTACAATGGGCCTCATCAGAAGGCTTAAAGTCACTCAAAGAACAATGGAAAGGGCTATGCTCGGAGTTTCCTTGTGTGATCGCGTCAGAAATGAAGATGTCCGCAGGAGAACCAAGGTTACAGACATAGCCCGAAGAATCGCCAAACTTAAGTGGCAGTGGGCAGGGTACATTGCTCGCAGAACAGATGGTCGATGCGGACGAAAGGTTCTGGAATGGCGACCACGTACCGGAAGACGCAGCGTTGGAAGGCCTCCCACAAGGTGGACCGATGACCTGGTGAGGGTCGCGGGAATCCGATGGATGCGAGACGCATAGGACCGGTCATTGTGGCGACATTTGGGGGAGGCCTATGTCCAACAGTGGACGTCTTTCGGCTGAAATGATGATGATAATGATGAAGTCCAGTGGCGGATCGGCCATGTAGTATGAGTAGCAATTGAGATTGGTGGGCCCCGCTTGGACTTATAAAAACAAGTCAATAATACTCCCGAACGTATGTATTTCGATCACGGTGGCCACTCTCAACAGAGGTTAGCATAGTACGCAGGAGATAATGATACCAGAAGTATGAATTAACGTAAAGGACATTTTTACGTTTTGCGTAAAATACCCTTATATCAATCACCGTAAGGTACATTTTTACAATTTAGGTAAATGTCCCTTACGTTATTTCATATTTCCAGTATCGAATATTATAATACACAAGTGCTTGCGCAAACACAAGTTCACTCTCTTCCTTTACTCTCATAGTCCGACGCGACCGCAGACAGATGAGGCTCACGACCAACGGCTTTACATGCTTTCCGAGGTACGGGGGTGTCACCAACTTCCAAACTCTTGGCTGTTACAGAGTAATTCGTAATGAAAACTCAATGACACTTTTTGCCCCAATCGGAATCGGACCCAGGAGCTAACGCTCAGCGGTCACGCTTGCGACTACGAGACTAATGAGGCAGTTAAAACAAAAACAAGTCAATACACTTGTGCCATATAAAATCTAACCATTTTTTCATTTTCCTACAGACCCGTCTCTACATATGGGTCCCGCGGCCTGTTAGAAAAATAATATAGGTAAACAGTTTTAATTTGACATCATTATAAAAATTTAGGGGGCCCCTTGGTAGAATTTTCTACAGGCCCCACGCTGGCTTAATCCGGCTCTGGTGAAGCCGCGACTCGACATTGGTGTCTGTGGAAACGCTCATAACTTTGATCCACATGGAAATGGCATCAGTAATGACATTGGTTTCAGTCACAACATTTAACCCTAAAAACCTACCTATGGGACCCTAGTACTAAGCCTCCGCTGTCCGTCCGTCCGTTTGTCTGCCTGTCTCATGAACCGTAAGAGGTAAAGATAAGTCTTTACCTTTAAGAGTTGAAATTGTCACAGAATGTGCATTTCTATTGCCGCGACACAAACAAATAAAAAATTAATATAAAGTTAGACACCTAAATTATAATCGGACGGGAAGACTGCAGCAGGGAAATTGTTCCAGTCCTTCGATGTACGCGGTATAAACGACGAGGCGAAACGCTTAGTTCGGACCGTAGAGGTGAGAGTGAACACTCGCCGTACGTCGGATGATCACCCATCCATAGACCGACCGCAGTAAGCGTTGCTTAACTTAACTAATGCGGCTGTTATTACTGAGCTCCTCAAGCTTGAAAAATCATCTTTTATAGTACAACTAGTTCGGCTAATGCGGCACATTGTTTATAAGTTAATAAAAACTAAACAAAGCGGTTTACGTGACCGACTGGAGCTGAGTGCGTCACTGCCTTTATAAGTTTATATGAATCACGGAGTTAGGGTGCGGGCACGGTGGAGTAACAAGCGGGGAGCGGGGCGATTAAGTAACTCCTATTTGCTTTAGATATTGACAGAGCCTAATGAATATCTATGAAACAAAGAAGAAGAAAAATAGAAAGAAAGAAAAGATGTTTTTGTTGCACACAAAAAGGTATGCAGAAACTTAAATTAACAGATACAATCAGAAATTAACCAGTTTTCAACTGAACCTGAAAGAAATGATTGGTTACACGACAAAAAAGATCAGCGAAGAAGAATTGTAATCATGAGTTTTACGAGATGTCATAAATTATCCCCTCCAGTTCAAACCGGCTGAAATAATAATAATAATAATCAGGTCCTGGAGGTCTTCAAATCAAGAGTGAATAGATTACTTCTAGGCAAACGTTTCTCCGATTCCTTTGTTCTGACGTCATCTCAACGCTCAGCCACGTGGTCAGAACAAAGGAATAGAAGGCGTGGCTGACTCGAGGCGATCAACGAAAGAGAATCGAAACGAAACGGTTGTAACTTGGCTAAGGGTGCTGTTCTCTAGCCAAATCTTCTAAGCTATCAAAAACATCCACTGATAGCGTTAACAACCCGCTATCGCTATATCTCATCACTGAATCCTCTACCTAACTGCAAGGCCGCCGGCGCAGTCGACCAATTACCTGTTCATATTTACCGACAGAGCAGCAACTGTGCTTAACAAGAATTAATGCTGTGATTAGGAGCTACTGTGATGTTATACTAGAAAAAGACGACACTAGCAAGACATATGTTTTTTTTTTTTTTTAAGGTTGGAAATCATCCAATGACTTCTAGGACGGAGCAGGAGGGTGTGTCAGACTTCTACTGACTAAAACCTACTCCTATGTTCTTTCTGTGCCCTTTGCGATCCATTTCCCTTTCGAAAGTCAACCCATGGCCCCAGTAGGCTCCGGCCCTGCTGGACCACTACGTTGTTGCTGACATCTTATTGAGGCGCGCGTGGAACACTACGCTCCGTTGACGACTCGGGCTCGATTCGGACGGTTACCGGGCGGCCGGACGGCGAACCAAGCAAGATATAAGTATGTACCATGACTTTTTATTTTACGGACTATAATTACAGCCGGACATTTATTTATTATATTCTTTATTATACATAAACAAAAAATACAGGACAAACATTATTAAAAATAAGTGTATAATGGGCGGTCTTATCGCACAGGGTAATTTAGGGACATTGTTCATCGACAGCTGGGCATTATCCACTGCTGTCTCGTTGGTCCATAGCAAAGCATAATCAGCCGTGTAAAGTTCCCACTGCTGGGACTCAGGCCTCCTCTATAGGAGAGGGAATGGGTCGTAATTCACCATTCGCTCGGTGCAATTTGGTGGATGTCACATCGAATTTTTAGTTATCGGACATGTAATTTTTTTTGTAATTGCCAGAGAGCAAAACTGCCCAGGAGAACCAAGGTTGCCGACATAGCACGAAGAATCGCCAAACTAAAGTGGCAATGGGCAGGGCACATTGCTCGCAGAACAGATGGCCGGTGGGGCCGAAAGGTTCTGGAATGGCGACCACGTACCGGAAGACGTAGCGTTGGAAGGCCTCCTACAAGGTGGACCGATGACTTGGTAACGGCTGCGGGAGTCCGATGGATGCGAGACGCACAGGACCGTTCGCTGTGGCGACGCTTGGGGGAGGCCTATGTCCAGCAGTGGACGTCTTTCGGCTGAAATGATGATGATGATGATGAAAACTGCCCTTCAGTTAAAGTCTACGAAATCCGGCCGTCCGGTAACCGAACCCGAGTCGTCGACGGCACGTAGTGTACCACGCGAGCCTCAAGGAGATGTCAGCAAAACCGTAGGGGCCCAACAGGGTCGAAGCCTACTGGGGCCATGGGTTCACTTCTGAAAGGAAAACCTGGTGTCCTGCACGAGAAATCATTGAATGATGTCCCAGCAAAAAAAAAACATCGAAGTCTACGAAAATGACGTCAATCTAAGTCACCATTTGTCAAAATAGGAGAGACACAGAGCTGACTATAGTGATTGGTTAAGAGAGAACCAGCCCCCCTAGCCAAGTTACAACCGTTTCGTTTCGATTCTCTTTTCGTTGATCGCCTCGAGTCGGCCACGCCTCCTATTCCTTTGTTCTAACCACGTGACTGAGCGTTGAGATGACGTCAGAATAAAGGAATCGGAGGCGTGGTCTACTCGAGGCGATCGACGAATAGAGAATCGAAACGAAACGGTTGTAACTTGGCTAGGGGGGCAGAAGACTACATATGCCTAAAAATTTGTTAACATTCGATTATGTATTGTGTACAACCAATATCAGTCAATTGGAACTAAGAATCGTGCATTACACTCTTTTTTTTTTGGGGTATGGGTGATTTTAGAAAAGTTTCTCCCGCTTTGCTTGAAGTGAGGGGAAGTGTCAAACTTTTATTCATTAAAACCTACCCCTATTCTATTAGTTGCCCTCTCCATTTAGATGCTGAGATTCGATATCAAAATATACGGTAAAAATATATATACGAACCCAAGGTAAAAATATCTTCTTTTCCTTGCGAGCATTTTAAAGTAACTTCAAAAAGTCCTTCTAGTGTCGTCCATTTGTCGAATGTAAAACTGTGTTTTATATACAAACGAAAAACACGGCCACTTCGTTGAACAATAAAATCAAAACTGTACCTACACGCAAGTTTTTAGGGTTCTGTAGAAACCAAGAAGAAACACTTGGAATTTGCTAGACCAACCCCTTTGGTTTGTCTTATCTCTATAGACAGATCTTAAACGAATTTTTTTATTGGAATGTTGGCTTTTTTTTGCAAAATTACTCGAGTTTAAAATTTTCCTTCATAATCAGACATTATGATTTGTAGGCTATAATAGATATAAAGTTTTAAATTGTTTAGGAAAATTCTCTAAATGTAACAATATTTTAAAAAATTGGGGGAAAGGCAGTTATCATCTTAACTAAATAGGTACTTAACTGACAGCTTTTTTTAAAACAGTATTGACTCATTGTATATGACGCTGAATTGCCATACATGACATTCTTAATATTTAGTGAATAGATCATTTCAAATACAATAAAATCCAACAGTTTGTTGCTTTGTAATCTATCAGCATCTTACTGTGAAAAAAGTTTATAATTTTGCAAGATATATTGTAAACTAACGGATTTTGCAATTATCCGGTGATATACATACATATCCACAGCACAGTTATTCTTTTTTAATCTTTTTCAGTTTTAAAGGAGATATGTATTTTGTTATAAACAAAAAGCATAGTTATCTATTTATTAAATTAGTAGTAAACTAATCTATTGAATCAAAAGTTAATTATACTACCTATCTTCAGAACCCTGATGCATTGTTCAACTCGCTCTTGGCAATATTTTTTCCGAATAATGACTATAATAAAAACGCAATTAACATCAAGTCGGAGCTGAGACGTAACATGCACTTATAATTACCAATTAACTGGAATCGAGTTTCGGCTATTACGGACTGATGCAACAATCAGATAAAAACAACGATACTGGAATCTGGAATAATATTTGTATTGTCCTCAATATTTTCTAGTACAAAGTCAATACGAAGCGAATTACAAAACACGTTTTACCTAGTCACGTTTTTAGATGATAAAAAGATTTTTCAATACACTTACCGCACTATACTATACTTTATACGTTTTTTTCACTAGTGCGGAAAAGTGCGCGTGCTCGCCCCCACCACAATTTTATTACATATCTATATACGATAAACGTATCAGGCTGGGTGTGCGTCGACCCCCACGAGTCGCGTATCAACCCCCAAGTGTAGGTATTGTAAACGTCGTTTGATACACGTGGAAATTTTTCACTGCAGTCCTCGCCAAGGCTCAGGTGAATGCCGCCTCGGTCACAATGACAAACTTTCTCCACTTGTATAAAAATGTACTATTGATAGATTGTCCGAAAAAGTTACCATGGAACTCGCAAAGGGTAAATGAAGGAAAACTGTGGGTTTTTATCAGTAAAAGCCTTGACACTCCCCCTTGCTTCGCCCTCAGCCGTCACGCTAACATCGACTCCCTTTTCTTTCACTCATCCATCTATCCAAATTTATGTTCGAAACTCTTCTAACTATGGTTTCCAAGCCATACAAATATTTAATTAGGTGTGTCTCTATTGGTAGAATTGATTACTTTCAGGCCAATCGCTTCATAGACATTGGACTGGTGATAAAATACTCAAATGAGATAGGCTTCATGTCTAGACAAAGATTTTTATATGGACGATGTCTACAGCCGAAAAATATACTAACCCCTAACAAAGAAAATCTTGGGATATCATCAAATGACTTCTCCCGCTCTGGGTGGAGCGGGAGGGCGTGTCAGACTTTTACTGACTAAAACCACACCTGTATCCTTCAATTACCCTTTGCGTTCTAGGACTACGGGTTTCCCTTTCAGAAATTCTCCGCGGTCCTAGCTAGCAGGCATCGGCCCTGCTGGGCCCCTACGGTTTGCTGACATCTCTTTGAGGAGCGCGAGGATCACTACGCGCTGTTGACGACTGGGCTCGGTCCGGTTAATTACCGAACAGCCGGACGGCGAGCTACCCAGTGCTCGACGTCCGCAAGCCCGCGTCTACCGTGGCTGGTAGTCGAGGTTGGAATTACGGCGAGTAGGGCGTGAGGACCTTCGTTCCCTCACGCGTGCAGCCTCCTCCTTTGCTAGCATTACTGCTTCGCAGAAGGAGGCGACCGCCTGCCATTTCTCCTCGCTTCGGACCATAGCCTGAACCAGGGCCCGACGCGAAAGGTCGCTGCTGCCAATTGCCTCTACGAGGACTCGGCGGTGCTCCACCCAAGCGGGGCACACCTTCACCGTATGCTCCACCGTGTCCTCCGGGAGGTCCACACAATGCTGAGACCCGGGCGTTGCTTCCGCCTGAATCCGATGCAGGAAACTCCCGAACTTGCCATATCCGGTGAGGACCTGCGTCATGCGGAAGGTGAGGACGCTGTGTTGCCGCTCCAGCCACTCCTCAAAGAGGGGAGTTACCGCCATAATTGTAGCGTGCCCATAAAATTGTACACTGGATCCTACCCTCTACTGTGATCTCTCTCTATAACTCAATGGTTTGCTCTATTATCCACTTATATTGTAAGTCGTTATGGTGTACAATACGGAACAGATGAAAGGTGTACAATACAGAATTAAAGAAGCAAATATGTCGCTTCAAATATTTGGGATATTACATGGACGAGGAGGATGATAATTCGATTTGAGATATTAAAACCTGAAGACAAACACTCAGCAGTGCCTAAATAAATAAAAACAGTAGATAGAATACAGTCAGACAGAACTTTTTTAGACCATTTCAAAGTCTATTTCGGTACGCACTCCAGTGTTAGGCTAGACATACCGTAATTAGATATTGTCGGTGTCGACTGCTGTTCTCTGACCCGTGTCACTACAAGATAGACTTATAGACTTGAAGGTCACAAGGAGAAAGCTATTGAGAGCAATAATTAATTTTATTTAAAAAAAAATACATGTTATTTGTCTTTATTTTGAGGGTATAGAATTTGTAGCGTAACATAAGATACAGCCGTGCTATTCTGTAAATGGTAAATCATTTCGAAAATCATTTCACAAATCATCTCGAAAGCCACACTCAGCCAATAATTCAAAATACCAAATCCTATAGACAAATTTGTAGACAAACGTCAAAATACTCAACCGTTTTAGTTCCTCTCACTTTGATCATCACTCGGTGGCACCAGTGTCAAATTCACTCCATTTCAGAATACGAAACTTTGATTTCACTGCGGATTCAGAAGTGATTTCGCAAATAAACTTTTCAGAATAGCAATGCAGGTGATATTATTAAACTACAAATTCTGTTACGTCTATTAGACATACCTATCTACCTAATATTGCCGGAAGACAGCGGCGAAAGGCCACCCACAAGGTGGACTGTCGGGCAGCGAGCGCGCTCCCGGGGCTCATGCTTGAGGCTGACCACAGACTACATACTAATCACTGCTATCCAGGGGCGCCGGCTTTTAGAAAACCTCATGGGTGTTCATGCTCATTTGATGACTCGAAAAAGTGGCGAAGTGTGAGAAGAGAAATGCACACTGATCGACATTTTGGTAACGGATACTGGCATCCGTTGCCCGCATCGTTAATAAATAATAAATTGAGACAACATCATAAACATTGGCCTGGTCCCAAACTAAGGTTTTCCCTTGTACTATGGAAAACAGGAACAACGAAGGTACCACAAACACCCAGACCCAACACAAATATCTGTTTCATCAACAAACACTTGTCTCTGCGAGTAATGAAAAAACGCCCATCCCTATAAGGGGATCACTGATCTGTTTCTTGATGTCTATTCTCAGTGGTGCTCGGCACCCACTGTTTATTTCTCATGGGTGCTCGAGCCACCGAGCACCCATGGAGTCGGCGCCCCTGCTGCTATCCACTCCAAAGCCATCAGAAAAAATTATCATAATCATTATTCTTGGCAGAGAAATACTTTATTTATTTAAACTTCATGTACAGTAGTGGTTCATAGGCGGATATTCTCTACCAGTCAACCTTTGGGTTAAAAAAGACAACACTGTGGTAGGTTTGCACAATAAACAAATACTTCAAATAGAATAAATAAAATATAAGTTATTTATAATAAAAAATACATATAGATGCTATAATTATAAACTAATAAATACTATGAAAAATATCAAATCATTATGAGAACTTAAAATATAACAAAAGACCGAACTAAGGTTGAGAGGACTTCAAGTAGTAGTTCCGAATTTTACGCTTGAAGGAAAATTTACTTTCAGCTTTTTTGATATCAAGGGGATGCACATTCCAGAGTTTAATGGTGGAGACAGTGTAAGAATGAGCTTTAAACCCAGTACGGTGAGAAGGAATATGAAGAAGCATGTTTTTGGATGCACGAAGGTTAAGATTATGAGAACTGCCCAACACTTTAAAATATTGTTTTAAATAATCAGGAGCACAAGGATCGTTCATTATGGAATTATGGAATTATTGATTGGAACGTGACTGAAAGAAGGATGCCAGCTGTACGCTTCTTTCCTAAATAGCTTTTTTACCAGTGCTTAACTGCGAATACTGCGATCCCACCTGATGGTAAGCAGTAATGCAATCGTTGATGGTGAAGCACACTAGTTTATTAAGAACCTATTCACTCTAGCCTTGAAGACACCTAAATCATAATCAAGCGGGAAGACCGCTACAGGCAAATTTTTCCAATTCTTCGATGTACGCGGTATAAACGACGAGGCGAAACGCTTAGTCCTGACCGTAGAGGCGTTCCATTGAAAGCCTCTTTAGCTTTGAAGACACCTAAATTATAAGTCGCCTGTGATAATAAAGCTGCTGAAAGGTCTGCCCTGTTCAATAAAAAACTAAACTATAAGGAGTCAAAACAAAGGTTTTTTTTTAAATATCTACCTTGTTTTTGTTACAGGCGAAGCTGCCTCGTCTTCAACTCTGAAAAAAAGCAAAAAAAAAATACGTTAATTTAATCAAAATTCTATTAGAATTTTTCATTAACAAAGCGACCTAGATTTTTAATAATTCTTTGTAGGTACAGCGAAAGTGTTGGCCCAGATTTAAATGGAACAAAACATTTTTGTTATGAGTATTCATTGTTCTTTATATTTTAACTCGCCTAATTAACAGAAAAAAAATGGTTTCAGATGAAATATTGTTCATTTTCAAAATATTACCTGAATTATATGTCCGATTTAGAGGTTATTTATAACTGAAAGCCCTGAATTTTGTTAATCTTGTGTAGTGTGTATTTATTTTTTTGTAGGTGGGTAATCATCCTATGACGTCTGCCGCCCTTGGGCGGAACGGGAGGGCGTGTCAGACTTTTACTGACTGCATTCCGGGGAACTGGGTTTTCCTTTCAGAAGCGAACCCATGGCACCAGTAGGCTTCGATTCTGCTGGGCCCCTACGGTTGTACACAACCGTGTTATTGGTAAAAGCCAGAACTATTCTGTAATAATCATTAATTTCTTTTACTCTCTGGTTTAAGGTTTTATTACCTCAGAGACAAGTAAATCTTAAAAAGTAATTAAGGTCACTAACACTTAAATTCGCATTCACCTTAAAATTCCAAAAAAAAAACACGCACATTTCCAAGATGGCCACTAAAAAAAGATCGGCCAAGAACTTGGTCCCATTAATGCATCCAATGGCCAATTCAAACCACCTAATTTGGGCGAGGGAAACGCGGATTGAGTGCTAACAGCCAAGTTTTGCCAAGTCCCCCCCAAACACGCCAACTTGGGGGAATATGGTTCGAAGTTTAAAGTAGGAATATACATAAGTTTGAGTCGGGGTGAATAATGTTTTGTTTTTGAATCAAATAGTATTTGGTTTGCTGTTGTTTGTAATAAGGGTGGTTGATTGATTGCTCTTTGCAGACTTGGAACCCCCGCTGCAATTAATGCTGTCTGTATTGGTTATGAGACTAACTTATTACAATAATCCCGGACACCTTTTGCCTATTCAGGATGTAATTAATTTATCTGTATATTAATATAATAAAAAAACTTTTTACAAAAAATATACAACCGACTTCAACGTAAAAAAAACACTGAAAAGTGCAAAATAACTTTAATTTCAGAAGTCGGTGTTTCTATAATAGTTTTGTCTCTTCGTTATTTAACACCGACTTCCGAAATTAAAGTTATTTTGCACTTTTCAGTGTTTTTTTTACGTTGAAGTCGGTTGTATATTTTTTGTAAAAAGTTTTTTTATTATATTAATATACAGATAAATTAATTACATCCGACTTGTATTTTTTTTTTAAGTTTTTATTTTACACTTTTTAGTTGTGGTACCACCACTAAAAAGTACCCCTCAGCCAAATTTAAATACCTTATAGCCAAAATACGGTTAGATTACATTAATTTATTACAGAGTTCCGGTGCCTAACTTCAGGCGTCATCATCAGATCAGTTCGATATATTTCCCTTCTTTCAGTCAGTCATCGATTACACGTATAAAAAAAGCAATTTTACTTGTTACGACGGTTCTGCTGTGATTCTTGTACACAAAGAAAAAGAAAGGATTTTCCAAAAGTATGACGAAACCTAATTTCATGGCAGAAGCTAGTCTAGTAGTAGAATATGTTTATATCTGACTGGAATGACTGGCCCGATTTGAATGTATGTGTATATTTGTGTTTATAGCAATTTATTGAAGTCTCAGGCAGACACACACACACAGACAATTTTCCCAATTTTCTCTCATAGAAGTCTATGAGAGAAATCTGTTTGGAAAAACATAAGGCACATTTTGTTTTTTTTATTCCAGCCCAACTATGTCCTGTTGTCAATAATATTAGGGTTGATTAGCAATTACAATATCTAATAGAATTTGAAAGAACGTCTGTCAAGCCCGCTAGTAAAATGTATAATTTTTTATTTGGTTTCTTTGTGCTTTAATATTGTCTAGTTTAATCCTATATATTCCTACACTCACCATCTTCATTACTCATTATTATATCATCTTTTACTTTGATATTGTCAGTATCTACTTCAATTCTTATAGTGTCGATTGTCATTAGGAAAATTTTGGGTCGTTTATTACCTACTATGGACTCTGGGTCATCACATCTGCCGCAAATCATTATACCTACCAGATGGTCGGTTATATTAAGCCAAGAACATAGACTACTATATAAATAAACAAGAAATAGCTTAGTTTGAAGACATGCACGACAATGTATCATGTCTATAAAAACTAACGACATGAGTCGAGCCGTGTTCTTGAGAATTGCAGCAAACGATGTCATGTGCTATTTGCATATACTGCACGAGTACTAGGAGAACATGAATGCAGAAGTGTTATGGTGGACAGTTTACGAGTACTGAGGGATAGTGCCTGCCATAAATCGGACGATGATCTTAACTTCTTTTAGAAGGATAAAGATCGCAGTGACGCTAATAGTAAGAAATTGTATTGAAGCATTAGGAGAACATGACTGTACAAAGCATACTGTTGATAGTTTACGAGTAATTTACGTACATGACGAATGGTGTCTGACTATATAGATCGGACAATGATCTTTTGGGTAATGGTAGTGACAACTTTGTTGTAGTACTTAAATGAAAGTATAGGTGCATATAAACACCATACTCCGATATAGATTCTATATCGGAGTATGGTGTTTGAAACAATGATGTAATTATATCGCTATCGTTATAGCAATATACCTAAATATAGATATATGAAAGCGAATCATATTTATTTATTTATTACTTTATTGCACACCTTAACTTTCTACAGGACAGACATTTATAAAAAAAATAAGTGTACAATATGCGGTCTTATTGTACAGGGCAATTTCTACCAGACAACCTTTGGATGGACTGTGACGAAAGGAAAAGATTTGGGGCTGTCAGTGTACAACAACATAAAAAGATAATAAAATACATATAATACATAAATAGGTGTATTACCAAATAATAAACTAATAAATATTAAAATATACGACAACGAAAGGAGAAGAGAAATTAAAGTGATCATAATGGTGTAAATAGAAATATAACTATGATACGAGCACGATCTAGTAATATAGCTATCTTACTAGAATAATTTAGCAAAATTATTATAAGTATACAACATAATTTTTAGTATATACGAAACCTGAATAGTGAATATAGTTTGTTCAGAATCAGTAACCGAATCGATTCCAATCATTTTTACATCATGTTAGATTTTTTTCCCTAAATATTTAAAAAGGTCACAAGTTGAACACCACCGACACTAAGTACAACACAGGTCACGGCAGATCATAGCGGGCATTAGGCGCCAGCGCACCACTGGGTGCGGGAGCAAATCAACCCCTCAGTCGCCCGGATGGCCCAGTGAACATGTATTTGTGCAGACAACCAGGTAACATAACAAGCTTATAACTTCGTTATTTTTTATGATGAAATTTTGTACATAGATTTTTTACATAAAAATTACTAGACACGTGTTTTGGGTTTCGCATTATACTAAATATAATGTGCTAAATATAACTATATCACCACGTTGACCGTATTACTGCCACATGCACATATTCATATAATACTTGACGCACGTAAACGATGTATGGACCATGGACATTTTTTATGTTAACTTTGGTATTCTTCAACTACTTTAAATTTTTCTAACCAATAAACTAATTTATAAAATAAAGACTAAGTAAAGACTCAGTGAAGGTCTGACAAAAGTCACGTAGTGCTACAAAGAGACATTTAAATGTTAATAAGTGAAGCGAGCTCATTCTGCATTCAGACAGTCCAATGCAGGCACAATAATGATATTTTACACGCTAGACTACGTATATAGAAATACCAGATTTTAGCATTGTAATTTTGTAAATATAATGAAGGATTTTGAAATTGGTGATATCGCCTTTGAGAGCTTTAAATGATTAGCTGAAGCTAGAGTACTCAGAAAAGTCAGCTTAAAGGACGTATGATAGAAAGGAAATGATACTGCAAAAACTAACAGCAAAGAATGGAAGACAAAAACATATGGAACTAATTCCATGTAACTTGAACGCAACAGTTGAAGAATATGATGGAGAAGAAAATATACAAACTGTTGAAGTTTAGATTGGATAGTTAGAAATTGCGAGGGTACTGAATAACTTTACAACAGTCTCAAACGAGAGAAAGTATAGGAATATGGCGATAACTAAATAGGGAACTACAATTTGTATAAAATGTCAGTCGTGTGATCAAGAAAGAGGGACACCCTATACACCACTAATTTTTAATTAGTACAAATACTTAAAGGACTTATTAGAAAAGGTCTTGTTATTATTTAAGTAAAGTCTCACTAGATAATATTAAATTTATAAACAGTAAAGTTATTAGAGTTAATATTTTTAATATTCACACAACTATCACACAACGCCGTCTAGTCCCAAGCTAAGCAGAGCTTGTGTTATGAGTACTAGACAACTGATAAACATACTTAAATAATTCTAAATACATACATATTATAGATAAATTACACCAGACACAGAACAAATGATCGTGCTCATCATACAAACATTTGTCCTGGGTGGGAATCGAACCCACGACCTCCGGCATAGCAGTCAGGGCCACCAACCACTAGACCAACAGGCCAGTCAAAGTTTATTTATATCCCAAAATGTCACTCAATTTATGGAAATATTGTATAGGCTTGTGATTATGAATGAATGAATGGTGATCAAAATGGAAAAACACTGCGCGTAGCAATGATTTCGCGCTAGTAATATATATGTCAATGGCGCGTAGTATTTTCTACTAGCATTTGTTATGAATGATCGATTCAATTATAAATTTACCAATTATGACAAATTTTCGTGGAAAATTTTGGGATTTAGTTTTTTATTTACTTTTGAATACACAAATATGATCAGTAACGGGTACGGATAGAACCCCATTTTATTTTGTTTTAATTAAAAAATAGGGGTGTATAGCTCCATCCTTTAACAGTTCAATTTAGGTCGTAAAATGGATTGCGTTAAAAACTCGAGGCAGCTGAACTGTAAGATCAATCGAGAAATGAGAATTAATATTTCAAAGGTATAGTAATGGGATGACAATCAGAACACACGATCATGACCAAGCAAAACCACAAGTGAAATTGAAAGTGTCTTTTCACTTTTCGTAAACAGTACTAATATATCTCATAGCGAAGCTTCGAGAAGATATTTTAATAAGCACATCATATCATTCCTTAAGATCTGATACACATTATTGTCTGCATCCATTGTTAAAGCTTATCCTTGACGATTGTCGAACAATAAGATCACTTCTCTTGGCATTGCATCATTATTATTCTAAGCCTGCGAATTAGGCGATTCCAGTTTTTAATTGAATATGATACTGACTTCAAAGTTATAATTAATTGGAGTATGATAAAAAAATGTTCTTTTTGTTTTGCTATAGCTGTATTTTAAATATTTCAGCTGTAGGTTGGTTTTAAAATGGACAATCTTAACTTAAATCTAAATTTATGACTGACTATAATTTGGTACTTAGATTTATTAAGTTAATATATGAGCATAGTTTGTTTGGTTGTTTTTAATGATAGTCACTAACAATGATTAGGGTAACCCTAATAATAGAAAAGCAGAATGAGAAGAATCATCAATGTAAATACTATAAACAACTCATCAGGGCCTCAAAGTCTACTATTACAATAGAGTCAGAACGGTCTATCATTGATTTCATAATTATTGATTTTGACAAGTTTGCTAATTTACTAATATAATGGCGTCATTATGACTTTCTAATGGTCAACCACTGACACTCCATTGAAAGAAGTGCCATAGAATGGTAATCTCGTACATATTGACAAATTAATGTCTGACGTATGCGGAAATCTGCTAAAATTTTGACAGTTCCTTTTATCAGTGACCTACCATTAGAACGTCATTGTGCAGTCATTGCTTTTAATAATACGATATTGTCATTCTACCACAACTCTAGTACGAGACCGATCAATGATCGATCATTATGAATTAGCAGATTACGAACTTTTAGCAAAATGACAATGGAATCGTGTTGGAATGACGAATTTATAAAAATAGCAGACTTGGGCCCCTGTTCTTACAAACATAACAGAAGACAATCATTATGAACTATTTAACGGAAAAAACGTGAACACGTGAAAGTAAAAAAAATATCCCAAAGGAATCCAAATCCGCATTGTTTCAGCGTGAAGAAGTATCAAACAGAAAAACTTTAACTAGTGCGATTAATTAAACGCAAGCCACGAAAATCAAAGCAAAACAATTCTGTCAACAAAAGTGTGGAAAACGAAGAAAAACAGCATCATATAAAAACAGGTATTCCATTAGGTACAACCAGATGCATCGTACGTGACCCCACTCCAATCTCAAGCTGAAATATTGAAGTCGCACGCTCAACGACTTTCCAAGACAAAAGACTTTTACTGCCATCGAGGCGTTGGCACCGACTTCAATCCGGACAAGTGGTTTTTTAGGAGTTAAAGATGGGGATTGCACACGAATGAAAGATGGAATTTCTCCTTACGGATTTGCACTTTAAAGGGTATCTACCGTTTAAAGTGCAAATCCACAATGATTGTGGAAAAGTTAGTTTTGGCTTACTTGAAGATATACTTGACCATATAGATGCCTAAGATTGCTTGGTTACAAGTTATAGCAACTTTATTTACAACAAAATATAACTTCAAATACGCTTATATGTATAAAATTATTAAAAAACTTGCCGAATATAAGACAACATGGCGAAATGTTATACACAACAAAGTGATTCGTCCCTCCACTGTCCTGCATTGAGAACACACAACGCAAAGAAGACCTACGCCTACACATTACTTGTATCACTCAACACACTTCAAAAGCCAGTTGATCTGAAGAAACAGAATATATCTTCACTCTATTTTTAGTCACGATTCACAATAAAACCTCTACGCAATTTTTACAAATACCAGTACTGAGAAATCCAGGATTAAAGCTACGAGTGGGCGGCATCTATTTATATCTGGATTGAAACGACTTGACTAAGAAAACACAGACATAATAATTCTAGGGTGAACCGCAGACAAGACTGTAATTCGAGATAAGACAGTTTTATTAGCTCTGCTGCAATCCGGCAAGGTTGCGATGTTCGACCAGGGATGTTGTGTGTTCAAATGCAGTTTAGAAAAAAAATGATGATTTCATTGCGTGCTGTTTGAAAGTTAAAGGTAATAATAGATTTGATTTTGTTTCGTTCATGGTCGAGGCCACATGGCCAATGAGGTTTTCAAAGTTTATCATGATCATTCGTTTGAAGATTCTTATCACCAATGGTACTTTGGAGGTATGCGGAGCAGAGAGTAAAGTCCCGCAAACCTCCGTTGGAAAGGGAGGATCCTCCGACCAGACGGGTGTTATGTCTGGTGGACAACTGCCCGATAGATGATTTCGGGCTGTTCTATATGTTCAAATCGAGCGGAGAACTTTAATTGCGCGATGCAGGATTAGTTCTTATGTGACGCCATAGATGTCGCTAATGTACCATTGGTAGCATCAATACCACATTTTGAAGACACTTCACAGTATCAATTTTTAAATGCTTGAATGAATCTGTTAATTTATTTGTAATTGTTTGGTTAGTTAAATTCAACAACCCAGAACCAACGAGAAAAATAAATGGCATATTGAATTCTGGAAAATCTTGTGAAGAAAATTTCAGGGGATATGATATCAGTATTTTACATAGAGCAACTATCTTTCTTTCCTCCACAACCCAACTGGGTAAAACCAAACCCCTTGCAAGAACTGGTATCAGATTCTCTGACTTGTCATGGTGACCCGTAACGACAGAACGGAAACAATGGCACATAACGTGCTTTTCAAAACACGGAAATGTTTAATTTTTTTTATTATCATTGTCATTACTATCTCACCTGATGTGGTTGAAGATGGAGCACACTTGCCTAGAAATAACCAAATCACTCTTGACTTAAAGACCCTAAGTTATACTCCTATCAGGAAACACAGACTACAGCAGAGAATTACACTCCTTAGCTGTACGCATAATGAAGGTGTTGCAAAAATATTTTGTGCGTATGGGTGGGATGTCCACCTTGTGCCGGTGGCGCACCGTCGTACGTCTGGTGATCCGATGATGATGGAGACTGGTCAGATTTCTGTGGCTACTCGTTTCATTGCAAACAAACTCATAATTCTTGCAACCGAAGCTGTAATAGATATTAGATAAGCGACTCGAACACGCCCGGTTTATTACCTTCGCAAGGTTAGACCGCTTCCGTTGTAAACAATTTGTAAGTTGTTTGTGTTTCTGCACGCGTGTGTTTTTCTTCGTTCCAATGTACTTGTAGTTCAGAAGAATTTTCTATTACATAGTTGTGGCATTCAATGTATACGAGTATGTTAGAACTTTTTATTTTTTATTTTTGGAGTAAGAAATCGTCTAATAACTCCATTGAGTTATTTGCTTCGTTTGATCTCGTTCTCGCTCCACCAGACCATGGTCTGCCCCTCTAACCAAGTTACGATCGTTTCGTTTGCGTCGAACACCTCGAGTAGGCCACGCCTCCGATTCTTTTGTTCTGACGTCATCTCAACGCTCAGTCACGTGGTCAGAACAAAGGAATCGGAGGCGTGGCCTACTCGAGGCGTTCGACGCAAACGAAACGATCGTAACTTGGCTAGGGGGGCTAGAGTGAGAGAGAATAGAGTGCCATCGCTTTCTTCTGCGAAGCCGTAGTGCTAGTGAAGAAGATGTCCCCCCAGCAGTAAGGAAACGGAAATCCTCGGGCCCAAATCGCGACAGGAGACGCTCCGGGTGTCGGGAGTCGCAGTGCAAACCCCGTCCTCCATAGACGCGGGCTTGCGTACGACGAGCTACCTATTGCTCGTCGTCGGACGTCCGGTATGAACCGAGACCGGATCGTCGACAGCGCGTAGTGTTTTAACCGCGTCTCAAAGAGATGTCAGGAAATCGTAAGGGCCCAGCAGAGCCGTGAAACCATGGTCCTGGAACGAAAAGGGCAAATGAAGGAACAAGGATGAGTCTGGTAACCGTCCGGACCGAGCCCGAGTAGTCGACGACGGTCCGTAGTCCTTCAACCGCGCTTCAAAGAGATGTCAGCAAAACCGTAGGGGCCAGCAGGACCGAAGCCTACTGGGGCCAAGGGTTGGCTTCCGAAAGGGAAACCCTGACCTGGAACGCAAGAGAAATAAGGAACATATGTGTGGTTTTAGTCAGTAAAAGCGGCAGAAAGTATTTGATAATTTTCCACCCTAAAAAAAAATCTTAGTAGCTACAGTTTATATTTTTTATTATTATTTTAAATTCTTGTTTTAAGTTCGATCGTTTATCGATCGACTATAATAATCGACTAGGTACGTCAATGCTTTAAAGGCAACACTGTGTTTTGTTGTTTTTATTGTTGTACCCCTTTACGTACCTATATTTAATGGTTTATTGTTATTTATATTTTTGGTTTGTTTATTCAGTGATTTTAAGTATATACTCGTAATATGTAATCCTTGCTGGCCGATTAACGTCTCACCGTCGACGACGGCTGGTGCTGAAAATCAGCGCTGAGGCTCTGTCTTACACGAGCCCCAGCATTTTGCTGAGCGCTGGCCGTTTTGCGCGGATGTGACGCATATCTACCACGGTTACCACTTATAATATAAGTCGTTGTTGTTGTTTTTATTTTTAAAGTAAGTATGAGCCATGTTTGACGTAAATAATCTCTTTTTCTTTCTTTCTTTTCCAGAATTGTCTTTTCACCGACATATAAAAAGTTTATTACTTCTTCCATTAGTCCCTACCCTTAATGTAACTCAAAAAATATTTCAATGTACATTAAAAGCTATATCCCAACGAAATGATCCTTTAATTAGATTTACAGGAGTCACACCACCACCACAAACCACTCCATTTTTAACCTTTTAATGTACAGAATAAGGTTGGTTATTGCTTTGCAGGATGAATGCAATTTTGTCCGCTAGGTGGCGCCACGTTCTCACGAATGCATTCTGATATTGAAGCGGGACGTGATCGCAATAAAGTAGGTTCCTCCCATAATATGGAAAAGGATTTGTTTTTGTTTTGTTTTTTGTCAGATTTAAATTGAAAATGGCAACTGGCTTGGAGACGCTATTGTGGGTTTTCAGAGGATCTCTTTATAGATGCAAATCACACTAAGGGCTATATTTCACTGGAACACCATGGCGCCGCCATGGTGTCCGTAAGATACCAAACTAGACACCAGAGTCGCTACACCACACTGAAACAGTATCAAAATGGACCTTAAAGGCTATTTCACCGGGACACCATGGCGTCCCGGTGAAATTTAGCCCTAACATACTCTTTGGTCTGGTGGTTGCGCCACCAAATTGGTTGCGCAACCAAACGGACACCAGGTGAATAACTCTCTATAGAGCTGTATACATTTTGTTGGTAGCGGCGACTGGTCGGCCGCCATGGTGTCCCGGTGAAATACCGTCAAACGGGGTGAATAGGACTGCAGGGGTGAATAGGAACTACACTTTGGTTAGGTTTTTCACATTGGTATATATTTCTATAATTGATTTCTATCAAAGCATCCGTTTTTATTACAATTAGTGAATAAATAGGAGGACTTAAATGCTGGGAAAAATTGATAATTAACGCGAAGATCCCCTTCAAAGTTTTGTTCCTATTCACCCCTGCGGTCCTATTCACCCCGTTTGACTGTATAGTCCTAATGTTATAAAGGGGCATGTTTTATTATTTCATTGATAACTATATATATTATATTTTGTGTGTACTTAGTTGCCTAATAATCTTACACACGGTGTCTACATCTCTATTTTTTCTAACCTTCCGTTCGTATGCTGGAAGAGATTTCTTTAGAAATTAGTATCACCTTTGTACCTATTTTTCTGTTTCTCTCTTCTTATCTTTAATTATACGTGTGTACATGAATAGTTAATTAAATAAATAAATAAAAGTGAAAGTTGTATATAACGGGACCTGATGGGTCGCCTCGTTATCAGACGGGTCAGCCATCGTTAAATGTCCGTAAATACAATTAGGTAGACACAGTAAAACACCTTATTAATCTTTAGATTTAATTTAAGATTTAAAATAACAACGGATGGCACAGATACAGACGGATTATCAAGACGGAAAACGCGGCAAGTTCGATAGCACGTGGCAACGACCGTTGACGCTCACGCTTCAAACTCGAATGTCCAGTGACACTGTCCCCTCTCTACCGCAAGCCTCGACTGACGTTTTAAAAGGTCAAACGTCACGTAACAAACGTCATGTGTCAATCGGTAATCATACAACCAGTGCTGCCACGTGAATCGACCTTACCCAAGTGTAGTACTTGACGTTTCCGTTACAAATTATTTGGAAGAATAATAATCAAATAAACTGGTCACACTAATTGATTAACTGACGTCATGATGCAAGGTTCCGACACGGCCGTCCTGACATCTCACACGTCCTCGTGTGAGGTACCTATAACAAAAAGTTCACACAGTAAATGCGTCCACTCGCTCGGCCAACCTGACCAATGATAGGCGAACTCGAATACTCTCAACATAATCTTTATTAATCATCATCAGTAATCAATTTACAAATTTTGGTTATTTCGAAATTCAGATTTAAGAGATCTCACTACTTTGAAACTTCTTAATGACAATATTAAATATTCTCTTAAGTAACGAACTTAGATTATCACAACAAGACAGAAAACTAATCTGTCTAACAGAACTTAATATGAAAACAAATAAACATCAGAACAACCTCTTTCTAAAATCCGTCAATGACTCAAGAAAACCTCCGTCTGGCGTCTGATAGTTTTATTACCCTTCAAGACAACCATCCCAGCGTCTGACAGGCATTCTCAAGACAACCATTCCGGCGTTCGACAGCCATTGGAGACAACCAACGTGGCGTCCGACAGCCTTTCAAGACAACCATCCAGGCGTCTCTTAGGCATTCAGGACAACCAACGCGGCGACTGACAGGCATTCAAAACCACCAACGCGGCGTCTGACAGCCATTCAAGACAACCATCCCGGCGTCTGACAGGCCTCCAAGACAACCAACGCGGCGACTGACAGGCATTCAAAACCACCAACGCGGCGTCTGACAGCCATTCAAGACAACCATCCCGGCGTCTGACAGGCCTCCAAGACAACCAACGCGGCGTCTGACAAACTCTTAAAGAAAACAGAACTATTTACAGTGAAAGTAGTTGAAAGTAGTATTCGACATTATGATAACATCCTAATCCACAGATTCCGAGTCGATATCATCGATGACACTTGTACTTTCAGGCATTTTGCGTAACCTGTCGTGAGCGTATTTGTACGTACGATTGGAGTTTAAAGCCCGCAAGACATAGCGATCCCCTTCCAAGACTTCAGCAACTTTGAAAGGACCTTTGTATTTAGGGTCCAGCTTTGTTTGGTTTCGTTCTTCATTTTGCAGAAGAACGTAATCTCCAACCGCAAATGGCTTTACCTTAGCTTTAGTCTTGTCAAAACGCGCTTTATCGTAATCAGCAGCTCGCTCTACGTTCACGACTGCATCTGCCCTAACTTTGTCTATATCTACCTCTGGCTCTACATCATCAAGCAACAAAACTCCTAACGGCCTAGCAACCTTGCCGATCAACAGTTCCAGGGGACTAGCCTTCGTCACACGGCTCTGAGAGCAATTAAGCGCTAGCTGCACTTCGGGTAGTGCATTCTGCCAAGATCGATTACTGGTTTCAGCTGCTGTAAGTAAATTTTTGAGAGTACTCATAATGCGCTCAACTTGACCGTTAGCTCTCGAGCTACCGGTAGCGATCAAGTGGAGCTTTATACTCACAGACTCGCAGTAGTCTTTGAACTCTCGACTGGCAAAGCACCGCCCCTGGTCTGCAATAACTCTCACTGGTGCACCGAATAACGACACACTATCTTTTAAAGCTTTTATGCTGCTGGAAGAATCGATACGCGATGTGTGATAGAGCAACACATATTTGGTAAAAGCGTCGATGAGGACAAACACATACTCCTTTTTGTCGTTTTTCCCACTCAGCTTTCCAGTAGCATCTATGTGTATAGTGTGCCAGGGAATTGCTATTTTAGGGATAGGGTGCATTTCCGCCTGGACTTTACCCGAGTGCGATTTTGAGACCTTACACGTGACACAACTCTCGACAAAACGTCTCACATATTTGGACATACATTCGAACCAATACAACTCGTAAGCCTTTTCTAGAGTCTTTTCTACCCCCATGTGCATCAGACCTTCATGCACATTATTGATTATAGACCACCTTAGCGAGCGCGGAATGATTGGAAGGCAACGGGTCTTACCATTACGCTGAACTTTGCGATACAGAATACCGGACCGTAACTCGTAGGACTGTGCAACATCACTAGATAGTCTCTTATCGTTTAGGTCCGAAATAACCTTACAAATTTCAGTATCTTTTTGCTGCTCTGCTTGTAGCCAGTTGTCGGTCAACTCTGCAACATCGATTCGCCGGGGCTGGACTTTCTGAAACGCGTCTTTCGGAGGTAAAGGGTTTCTGGATAAAAAGTCAGCGTGAGACATAAGCTTTCCTCCGCGGTGGACAATATCGAAGTCAAAGCTCTGTAGAAAGGCCCACCATCTGTGAACTCGTGGAGTCAAGTCGAGCTTTTTGCGAGTCATTTGCAACGAACTACAATCGGTGACCACGAGAAATTTTCGGCCATGCAGATAGTGCCTGAAGTGCTTCACCGCGTTGACAACTGCGAGGGTCTCCAACTCGTACGAGTGGTATCTGGATTCCGCAGCTGTAGTACGTTTGCTGTAGTAAGCCACTGCGTGCAACTTACCTGCCTTTTTCTGCATAAGGACTGCACCATAACCAATCGCACTTGCGTCCGTATGCAGCTCTGCATCCAAGTCAGGATCAAATATAGTCAGCACGGGCTCACTTGTCAACACTGAAATAATTTGTTTTCTAACAGCTTCATGTTCGAGCTTCCAATTCAATTTACCATTACTAGCTGTAAGAAGAGCATAAAGCGGAGTCATAGTCTGCGAAAACTTCGGCACAAACTGCCGGAAGTACGACGCAAGCCCTATGAACTGACGCAGCTGCGTGACAGTCTCTGGTGGCGGTAAAAGCGTAAGTGCTTCCACCTTCCTCGGGTTTGGACGTACCTGTCCTTCACTAACTTCAAATCCCAAGTACTCTACCTTCTTTTTGAGAAACTTACACTTTTTGAAATTTAAAGAAAAACCTTTATCAGTGAGAATTTGCAATACAGACTTCAGACGATCCAGAGCATCTTCCACGCTGGCTGAAACGATTAATACGTCATCCATATAAACAATGACGTAACTATTGACCAGATCACCTAGGGCATTAATGATAGAACGCTGAAAAACAGACGGGGCATTTTTAAGACCAAACGGCATTGCGAGATATTCATATTGGCCGTCTGGAGTCACGAAGGCGGTTCGCTCAATTGATTCCTCAGCAATTCTAATTTGATGGAATCCTGAAGCCAAATCTAAAACTGAAAAATATTGGCCCCCATGTAACCTGGCGATCTGATCCGAAATCAGTGGTAGCGGAAACCTGTCGGGCACGGTGTTATCGTTCAGCTCGCGATAATCCACGCACATTCTGTCCGTACCATCCTTCTTTTTGACAAGAAGGATGGGGCTGGCAAATGGGGATGAGCTAGGACGAATAATGTTTGAATCGAGTAGCTCCTTCACCTTATCCCGAACAACCTGTCGCTCCTGTGGACTCAAACGATAGGGACGCCTATTCACCGTCTTGTGAGGATCCCTCAATCGTATATGCATCGGTTCAGCATCAGCACGCCTAAAAGGAACACCATTCGCGAAAGAACACTCGAAAGATTTTAAAATGTCCATCAACTCACCTCGGTTTGACAATGGTACATCTGTATCAATTGCATCGAGATTCACACCCTCGTTTGAACGAGATTCACACAGCTGAACAACATGCTCATTTACGAAAACCAGTCTTTCAGCAGACATGTGAATCGCTATGCCTTGTTTTAGAACTTCACGTCCTACCATAATGTCATGACGTAAGCAATAGTCAGGTAAAACATGGAAAAGAATTTCTAAATTTATGTCATCAATGATAACGACCGATAGTATCTGTATAGTAGAGTGCACAGAGGTTTGACCTATACCTATCATAGTTACAGTATTGTTAATTCTTTTACCACTAAGTTTAGTAGCAACAGACTCCTTAATCAATGAGCACTCTGCACCAGAATCATAATAAAATGAAAACTGCTCACCACTATGACGTAGCCGTCCAACAGGCGTACTGACAGAGCACAGGTCGACACGTTTCTGCTTGGCTGCATCAGGTCCGGCCTCGCTGCTGCTCCCCTGGCTGCGTTGCTTAGTGCAGTTTGATGCATAGTGGCCCTGGCCTTGGCAACGAAAGCAGGTGATCGCAGGCTTCGTCGCAGATGACTGCGGCTTCGAGGAGTAGTTCTTGGCTTGCTGAGGACTCGAACGGTCATCTGGTCTTCTCATATCTCGTCTCTTTGATAGGCAGACTGTAGACTTGTGACCCAACTTCCCACAGTAAAAACACTTTAATGGAGTAGAAGTGTGGCCGGCGCGTGTCTTCTTCGGATCCACCATGTCATAATCACTACCAGCTTTTCGTTTGAGGAACGAGACAGCCTTGAGCTCTTGTTGTAGCTGATTGCGGGTAGTTACTTCGGTCGTAAATGATAGTCGCTGAACACGTCTATCGAAGCGGGAAACATGTGCCAAAACTGTAGCGATAGCAAGCTGTTCAGTCGTCAAATCTTTCCATCTTGACATAATGGAAGTCATTAACGAGGCGGCGTAGGTAGCTAAGCATTCGTTTTCTTTGGGCTTACGTTCATTCAAATTTATCAAAAACGAGGCAACAGTTTCAGGACAATCGTACCTTTGAATGAATAGCTCCTTGAAGTCGCTCCACGTCATTCCCGGAAACGACACTGTTGACAGCCACGTGGAAGCTTGGCCCTTCAAGGCACGGCTCAAAGCAACCATTAACTGCGTACCCTGGCGATATTCATCGTTAATACACAGGCTAGCGGTTGAAATCCATGCACGTGCATCCACATCCGATTTATCGGGGTCAAAATCGGGTAATCGCAACTCCATAGGTAACGATGGCGTCTTGATGGCACGAACAAGCATCTCAAAGTTCTTATTCTGCTGCATTAGTAGTTGCTGCCACTTTTCATCACTATTCACATCAGTGAAATCACTATTACGAGCACGTGGGCTGGCGTTTTCTAATCCCACTTCTGATAACGGGACCTGATGGGTCGCCTCGTTATCAGACGGGTCAGCCATCGTTAAATGTCCGTAAATACAATTAGGTAGACACAGTAAAACACCTTATTAATCTTTAGATTTAATTTAAGATTTAAAATAACAACGGATGGCACAGATACAGACGGATTATCAAGACGGAAAACGCGGCAAGTTCGATAGCACGTGGCAACGACCGTTGACGCTCACGCTTCAAACTCGAATGTCCAGTGACACTGTCCCCTCTCTACCGCAAGCCTCGACTGACGTTTTAAAAGGTCAAACGTCACGTAACAAACGTCATGTGTCAATCGGTAATCATACAACCAGTGCTGCCACGTGAATCGACCTTACCCAAGTGTAGTACTTGACGTTTCCGTTACAAATTATTTGGAAGAATAATAATCAAATAAACTGGTCACACTAATTGATTAACTGACGTCATGATGCAAGGTTCCGACATATATATGTCATGCGTGTGTTTGTTACTCCTTCACGCTTAAACGGCTGAACGAATTTGAATGAAATTTGGCACACGGATAGACTAAATCTTGAAATAGGTCTTAGGATTTTTTTATCCCGGGAATATGTTCCTTGAGATAATTCTCAGGCAAAGCCAGTGGCAAAAATCTGAACACTACGCGCTGTCGACAACTCGGACTCGGTCCGGACAGTTATCGGACGGCCGGACGGAGAGCTACCCATTGCTCGACGTCCGCAAGCCCACGCGTACGGTGGCTGAAGATCGGGAACGGGGTCCCGGCGGCTATTGCGTGAGGAAGTCCGTTCCCTCACTCGTGCGGCCGCCTCCTTCGCTAGCATTACTGCATCGCAAAAGGAGGCAACCACCTACCATTCCTCCTCGCTCCAGACCATGGCCTGTACCAGACACGGACGTGCTCCGCTCAAGCGGGGCAGGCCTCCACCGTATGCTCCACCGTCCACACAACGGTGACACCCGGGCATTTCTTCCGCACGAAGCCTAAGGCACTAAGTCCACCTCTGTACTTCGTGTGCATAAAGCATTTAATAAATAAATAATAAAATGGTAACTCATTCCCACGCCGAGCATTCTGGCTGTGTGTAATGTGTTCAATTAATATTTCATATACGAAAATACATTTTAGTTTTCCGCTGCAGCATTAATAGCCAGAAAACATTGAGCTAAAAGTTTTTAATACAATTTTCCGTGAACCCGGCCATGCGCCGTAAAAATCTAGTGTAACAGTGTTTGTAAACTGGCGAAGTTTTAACGCTACGGTGCAGGATTTAGTTATGCTGTGGTGCTGGCGTTAATTGTTTTTAATAGACAATGATAGCTATATTTTTTGTGAGGAAAAAAGGGATATGGTTGGGACTGATTCAGTTTTTGATAGAACTTTTGTATAAAATACACGTTTGGCAAATGTATTTAGTAACACAAAATTTACAAGAAAAAACAATTAATTTTGAGGCCGATTTTAATAAAATAAAATTTGAGCCATAGCTTACCCTAACTTTTCTACCGTACACTCTCAATAAGGTTCAGTTGAAAACCAGCGTCATGCAACTACCACGAAGTTGTCTGGCATTTTTGCTGAACTAGACTTATTTGGTGCAGGCGCGAGACACACAATGTTAGTTATTTTATTTTCTTATTTATTTATTTATGTATACACACAAACACTTAATATCGAAAAGAACAAATACAGATAAAAGAGTACAAAGGCAGCTGTAAAGCAAGCTTATTTCTAACGAAATTTCTTCCAGCAGACCTGCGACAGGAGAGTTGGATGAGAAATGTAGACGCAGTGTGTATAAATAATATAGAGAAGAATTAAATAGACTAAATTATCTAAATTAAACTTATAATACAATAATATATATATATATATATATATATATATATATATATATATATCAATAACAGTAAATAAATGTACGCATAAATAGAAACAAACATAGATTAAATTATAAAAATACATACAAATATAATATATAACTTACGAGATGGTAGAGAGGTAATGTTCTTTGACTAGCTTTTTGAAGGCAGATATATTTGTTTTATCTTAAGTGTTTACATGGTGTTTCTACATTGTGTGTATCTGTGCACGTGTGCTAAATAACATATTTTTCTTTCTTTACCATTTAATTTATCAAGAAGTGTATTTACTTAAAATTTTATTTAAAACAAAACACAATTTAACGTACGAAAGCGCGCTGCAACCCGTACTGCTTTTGAAAGGGAAAATCGTGATCCTAGAACGCAAACGCTTTTGACAGGCCTGTTGGTCTAGTGGTTAGTGACCCTGACTGCTATGCCGGAGGTCGTGGGTTCGATTCCCACCCAGGACAAATGTTTGTGTGATGAGCACGATCATTTATTCTGTGTCTGGGTGTAATTTATCTATATATGTATGTATTTAGAAATATATAAGTATGTTTATCAGTTGTTTAGTACCCATAACACAAGCTTTGCTTAGCTTGGGACTAGACGGCGTTGTGTGATAGTTGAGTTCCTGAAGGAATATATGTGGGTTTCAGTCATTAAAAATCTGACACGCCTTTTCGCTCCACCCGAGCGAAGGAAGTCGCAGATGTTTTCCCAACTCCAAAAAAAAGACCGTACCGCTTTTGTGTTCGCAATGTAAAAAAGGTAGTAAAATGTAGGAAAAGTGGTCATTTGTCACAATCATTGGGAACTGAATAATTAAGTTACTTATTATTTTCGAGTGTGTTCAAAAATACGCTTTATACACGTGGGCAATGGTCATTGCAGTTACACGGCTCCAAAGCTACCTCGTCTTCGGTTTGGGCGTGTACGGGACGCGCGCCCGGCTTCAGAGGCAAGTTAGAACCCGGTTGTATCAAAAAGTTTTAAAAAAACTTAATTTTGATACTTGTCAGGTTTCAGACTACCTGTAACAAGGTAGGTACAGCTTTACTGTTAAACCTGTCCTTAAACCAAAACACTGTAAGTATCGAATCGCTATTCGCTTTTAAATTGTACCACTATAGCTTTATTACCTACGTTGACAAAGGATGTTGTTTTCTTCGCCTTGTTAGCTGTTCATAGAACGAATGATTTTACTATTATGATGTTCAATTTATTTATTTACAGAATACAATTTATATTTGACAGGTTACCCAAAACTTTTTATGTTTACAGAACCTGCAGCAAGCTATCATAATATGTAAGATTGGAAAAAAAAATATGGTTAATTTTTAATAAAACACACAACACAAACACACAAACAACACAACACATTATATTCCGTTTCAATTTTATTAATAAGTATTATGAAAAACACAAAAAAAAACTGCTAATATCGGCTTTTACTTGGTCTTCACTGCTTGTAACTTTTGAAAAAATAGCCAAAATGCGTAAGTACAAGGTTCAAGTTTAAGTCAGTTTTACAGAAATCTTAAGACATTTATTTTTCAGTACTTTCGGTGCAAACAGCCGCAGTGCAGCGTTATTATCTTTCAAAACGGATGTTGCTCTGTTCGCTATTGCGTGTACTGTGAGGCCATAAAACTCGCGACTTCAAAGCACGGAAATACTAACCAGAAATATTTATGGGTTATAAAAATTGTATATAGACAGCAATGAACCAGCAGAGTAAGTTTGCATAAATATAGAACACTAAAAAAATACTAGACATGCCAGTACACTTTGTGCAACAAGCCACAAAACAATTATGTTCGACAAGAGCGCATTTTGTATGGGCCCCAGAATATATAATAAAGCCGATTAGATAGAATATATAATATTCGATTAAAGATTATTTAAATGAAAAATGCAATTACATAATTCAATTCTAATATAATCAAATTTTTGTGTGTTTTGTGTTTAAATTATTTTTAATATCAATTGTAAGAAGGAAATGTATTATTTATTTATAAAATGTTATATTTTAAGGCTGTAATATTTGTAGTTTTGTACACCACTAATAGTAGGGTATGGTTCAAAGAACGACTGTTTTATTATACCACCTCATGTTTTACCCATACTCAAACAAATAAATGATTTGTATTTGTATTTGTAGTATTGTGGAATTTTTTAAAAAAAGGTATAGGTAGGTACCACAGCACATTTTCTCACGTAATTAACATTAATTTTAAAGAGCAGCCCGCTATGACCTGCCGTGACCTGTGTTGTACTTAGTGTCGGTAGTGACGATCTTATGATCTTTTTTAAATAGTTTTGGGAAAAAATATAACACGGTGTAAAAATTATTGGAATCGATTCAGTTACTGATTCTGAACAAACCATATTCAGGTTTCGCGTATACTATAAATAATATTGTATAGGAGAGGTGTCTCTCAATTTATAACATGGAATAAGAAAAAAATCTATTTAATCCTGTAAAACTAAAATCTACTTGATAAGAAGTGGTGAATGCGTCTGTTATGTTACATATTTAAGCTTTCAGGCTTGAACAAGTTGGTCACTATAATATTCATAGGTTGGTAAATCGCTGTCAGTTTATAACTTGCGCCACACTACAGCACTATTATCTACATTGGGAGCGGATGTTGCTCTGTTTGCTGTTTGCGTGTGCATCGCGAGGCCACTAAACAAGCGATTTTTTACAAACACTGTTTTTAGGGGGAAAAAAAATAATTGGAACAAAGTGTCTGCTTGATTTATTTATTGAGTTTAATTGCCCGCAGTTTTGTTGTCATGTCAAAGATTTTTATTGCTTTAAATGAGTGAAATAGGTGAGTGTATTCGTAAAGAAAATTGTGTGAGCCGGAATTAAATACACAACGAAATTAGTAAATGCCGTAAATCTAGGCTACCAACTTTTTTATAGTCAAACTGAAAACTAATTTTAAGTTATTAAACGACCACTAATAAAATATTTATTCAAAACATTAATTCAAATTACGCGAAAGTTTGTATGTTTATTACTCCTTCATGCAGAAAAGGCTGAACGGATTAAGATTGAATTTAGCACATGGATAGACCATAATAGGTACATAGGATAGGTATTTCTTACCCCAGAAGTATGTTCAAAACTATATATACAAATCTGCCTAATCCTTTGAAAAATACAAGCGTGCTGCCGTGTGATATTATAAAGTAAATATAACAAACGGTAAACTTAATTCAATCCCATTATAGTCGTCACCAAAATAAAGTCCTCCAACAAAAATTAATCTTTGTCCGAAAAACATGTGAAGCCCTTGTCCCCCCCTCGGTCACTATCACAACCCAGCTCAGCAACCAGCCCCGAATGCACCGGATCGATGCAGCGGCTGCGCACTGCGCGGGTCGATGCACCCGGCCATGGTGACGTAACAACGCACGTTAGTGTGGAATCAGGACAGAAATACCACTCGAAATATCTTGAGGTTGAGAGTAACGCTGTTGTTATTGAATTGGGAACAGATTATTGTGAACACAAAACGGGATATGATTGATTTGCGTACTTGTATGATTGCGGTAAGACCCCTTTTTTTGAGGAGTGGCTAAACAGGCGTCAAAGCGTCCTTACCTTCCGCATGACGTAGCTTAGATCCTCACCGGACATGGTAAGTTCGGGAGGATTCTGCACATGATTTAAGAGCAAGAAACGTTCGGGTATCACCATTGCGCAGACTGCCCGGAGGACACGGTGGAGGTGTGCCCCGCTTGGGCGGAGCATCGCCGTGTCCTCGTGGGGGCAAGTGGCGGCGGCGACCTCTCGCACCGGGCCCAGGTACAGGCCGTGGTCCGGAGCGAAAGGGAATGAGCGGCGGTGGTCCTTCCCCAAACCAACCCGCACTGATCCCGCGTGGTGGATTATGGCCCATTCCCTCTTTAAGAACGGAGGCCTCCTTCCCAGCAGTGGGAACATTATAAGGCTGATTATGCTTGTGCTGGTTTTAAGAAGGGTCCTTTTCCACTGGCCTATCGTCAACATCGAGCATGGTTTAAAAGCTTGTTACTTCATCTAACACAATCCAACGCGATGTTTGATGAAGAGGCAATGCAAAAAAAGAGATAACGCCTGAAAACTCTGTTGGCATTCGGTAATTCCGTGATTTACTCGAATATTTCACAAAACTTGTTCCAGGAAATACGTGTTTTTTTTAAACCCTTAAAAGTTTTTGAGAAAAATTGTCGTCATTCAGAATCTTGATTAAATGTGCAAGGCTTCTTTCTATTGATGAACTTTTTTTATGTTCTCATCTGTCTTTTTCAAAGCCAGATGAGAACACTCTCATGATCTTTATAGTATGACAGGCCTTATCACAGACTTGTGACCCTTCGGGTAGATTTGTGTTCTTTCAACTTGAGGGGAAGCCGTGGGTCACAAGTTGTTCCAGTGACCTGTCGCCATCTATCCTGTGTTGAGCCGATGTGTTACGTCTCGGTCGGTTAAGAAGTATAAATTCAGTTATATATTTGCCTAATTATCATGCATTGTGGGACTTCGGCTTTGATTTATATTGTGTCCCTGGCCGAATGTTGAGTTAGGTTGGGGATGAGGAACGTCTGATTGTTCCCCTCGCTCTGATGGAGTTATTACTTCTTTGATAGGTTTACTCAAATCTGTATGCAGTTGTGTTACTATCTTTGGGGTTTAACCTTGAGGGATTTGACGATTTCATGCACTGAATGGATGTTTGGTCACTACAATTTGTCTGACTAATGAAATATAACTTTGTGACAGTTACTTTGTTTATTTACTTCTTGTGGAGCTTTAAAGCGTCTGACAGTAGTTTTGATCGATGGAAAGTGTCTGACACTTATGATACTACTATAAAATAATATTCTACAAAACATATATAAAAATCACCCATAAAAAATTAAGTTAAGTAACTCGTTATTTTTAGTTCCCTTTCTCACATGGTACCTGCTCAGGGGCCCCAAGGAGGTGCTCCACAAGCACACAGATATTCAAAGTACATGAGACGCTACTGAGAACCTAAGGTTTCATTCATGTGAAAATAAGTTATGTCAGACAGCTCTGGGATCTTATTCTTTAGTATATAAGAATTGTATCACTTTAGTCAAGACCTTTTTACAATCTTGAATAGAATTTGCCCTTCGTAATAATAGACGAAATAAAACTAACAGTTCCAAGTGCCGAAAAGACGATGAAAGATGATGATCAGTTGATTTAAATTGCCTTCATATGCGTCTATTCAGGCAGAATAAACATGTTTTCTTTCTTTCTTTTATAAATGTACTCGAATACTGGTTGAGGATATTTAGAGCTATATTTTTATTATATATTAGCTTCTGCCAGTGGTCTTGTCCGCGTGAAAGTATCTAGGTCTTTCCAAACAAACCTTGGAAAACTCCTTTCTTATTCTTTTTCATCACAAAAGGAATCTATGTGGAAAATTTAAGCATTCTAGGTCCAAGGCGTTCTGGTCAAGGTGTTCCAGGGGTTCTGGACGTTAATGAGTCAATGAAAAAGTTAGGACTTGGCCTTTTATATATTATACAGATCGTACCCTTATTGCAAAAACCAAGTATCTGCAATTTTTACCCAAATTAAAGTTAAATCCATTCATCCATTCGTCTCATCAAGATGAATCTACAGGTAAAACCGGTTATTAGCTACAACACTTATTTACAAAGATAGCTTCGGCAAAAAGTAACTAAACTACAAATTTGATTGAATATAATAGTAATAACATAAAATAATAATACATAAATGTTGGTGCATTTAGTTGGTTTTTGCAATATGGGTACGAGATACAATATGCCGAGGAGTACCATTCTCCTAAGAGTATTCCAATTAAATATTATCAATTAAATATTAATTTGGAAACCGTCAATTCTGACGAATTCTCTTCCTTTTTGTTTACATAATCATATTCAAAATAACAATGAAATGATAAATGATATTTATTTTGCAAATAGGTTATAAATATGTACCTAACACTTTTACACGACAATTTAAACTAGATGAGGCCGGTGTTTCCTAGCTGAGTACCCTTGAGAAGAAACACCGAAACAAACTTAGATGTCAAAGTCTCTTTTAAAGTCCATACAGTAAACTAATGTTAGGTTAGGTTAGAGTTAGTGATAGAGCGTGACGAGTGACAGGACAGAATGGAAGAAAAAAACGTGTTGCGCCGACCCCAAATAAAACAGGACAAGGGCAGGAAGATGATGATGGTGACAGTAAACTAATGGTCAAATCATATGAGAACCATGCAGATTAGTGTATGAAGTAGTCTTTTGAGGAAATAACCACATAGATTTGAGTGGACCTCTCCAGTCAGTGCAAGCATTTGTCAGTATTCGTGTAGCTGAATCTGATAAACTAAAAATGTCATTTACGAGGTTGCTAATTATTTTAGACAAATTCTCTCGCATTTTTTTTTTAATTTTAGAAGAAATGGCTTTTCGGTGATCGTGAAACAGACCCAGATTCTTATGCGTCTGCAGCCTCTATTTATCGTGCCGATGGACTCAAATATATTTTTTTCAGACCAGTCAGCAACCTGTACAGCTTTGTTATTAGCCTCAAAATCCTGAAAGGTGCAAGTGGTTGTGTAGGACGGGCAGCGTAGCAGGTGAAGCATGTCCTGAGAAGCGGCTCCACACTGCCACTATGTTTAACTTGGGTCGAGAAAGCCTTATTTGGCCAGATTGTTTGCGCTGCGTACACCATACAGGCTCCGCAGCCTATTAAAAACATCATCATCATTTCAGCCGAAAGACGTCCACAGCTGGACATAGGCCTCCCCCAAGTGTCGCCACAATGAACGGTCCTGTGCGTCTCGCATCCATCGGACTCCCGCAACCGTTACCAAGTCATCGGTCCACCTTGTAGGAGGCCTTCCAACGCTACGTCTTCCGGTACGTGGTCGCTATTCCAGAACCTTTAGGCCCCAACGGCGATCCGTTCTGCGAGCAATGTGTCCTGCCCATTGCCACTTAAGTTTGGCGACTCTTCGTGCTATGTCGGTAACCTTGGTTCTCCTGCGGATATCCTCATTCCTGATTCGATCAAGCAAGGAAACTCCGAGCATAGCCCTATTATAAACAAATATCTACATAATTCTGACTCACCTCCTATTATCCAGATAGCTGTCGTACTCATCTGGCGTGTTCTTGTCGTCGTGCATGTCGTACAAGTCACTGTAAATGGCTGACTCCATTCGGGACGGGTCCAAGTGGTAGTTTGGGTTCTCATAAGAGAGGAGACCATTCTCTGAGGACAAGGGAGACTAGATTAGTGTCAAAGGTATGGAGAAACAGAGTTTACAGTTTTTTTTTTTTATTGATATAAACCAGTGCTTTACTGCGATCCCACCTGATGGTAAGCAGTGATGCAATCATTGATGGTGAGGCGCACTAGTTTATTAAGAGCCTATTCACTCTAGCCTTGAAGGCACCTAAATTATAGTTGGACGGGAAGACCGCAGCAAGCAAATTGTTCCAGTCCTTCGATGTACGCGGTATAAACGACGAAGCGACACTGAATAAACACCTTCACACGATAGGCATCACAGACAGTCCCCTGTGCAGAGCATGTTTGGAGGGGGAGGAGACGATTGCACATGTGCTCCTGGACTGCACAGGTGTCACTGAAATACGCACACGAACCTTAGGATCCCCGAACTCCCTTATTGATGCCCTGAAAAACCTAAGAGGCCTTATCTGTTTTTGGAGAGAGGTGGGCTGGTTGGAATAAGCCCACCTAAGGTTGTGGCCGCTATGGCCCATGTACAATGGTCCACACAGGACTAAGTGCGGAAACCATACATAAATAGATAGATAGAACGACGAAGCGAAACGCTTAGTCCGGACCGTAGAAGTTTCAACAACGTAAGGACTTGGATATGGATACTCGGCGTACGTCGGAATGATGTATTATTCGTTGAATCAGGACTTCATATAATAAGTAATAGGTTTTTGTACCTGTGAAATGGTCGTTTTATGAAACACCACACATTGACAGTTCAAGTTCTTTAATATAGCTATATTTAAAAAAAAAATAGCATATAAGAAACTAAAAAGTAATATAATTTTATACGTATTTAGTAAAAACCACGATACCCATAAAAAAAGAAATAAATAAATAATAATAAATGCATTTTTTTTTTAATTGTGTCTGACAGTTTGTTCCGGCTGATTTTCGAAACGGCTGGAGCAATTTTGATGGAACTTTCACTAGTAGATAGCCGCTGATGTTTGTACTTTTAGTTTAGCAAAAGAATTAGGGCTTATGAAAACCACTTCTTGAAATTGCTACCAAATGGCATTGTAGGTAAGTACCTACTGTTTTATGATTCTGACGCGAACGAATCCGTTGGAACCAGCCAGTTTATAATAAGACTAGCTTTATGATAAGACTAGCTTCTGCTAGCGACTTCGCCTGCATAGGTAGATTTCTCCATACAAACTTTGACCCCCGTTTCATCCCCTTAGGGGGTGAATTTTGGAAAATCACCTCTTAGTGCTCGCCTAAGTCATAAAAGGAAACCACGGATGAATCATTTGACTGGCATGTTGGTTTAGTGGTTAGTGGCTGATTGCTATGCCGAAGGACGTGGGTTCGATTACTTCGATTCCCACTCAGGACAAATGTTTGTGTGATGAGCACAATCATCTGGTCGTAATTTTTCTATAATAATGTATGTATTTAGAAGTATATAAGTATGTTTATCAGTTGTCTAGTACTCATAACACAAGCTCTGCTTGGTTTGGGACTAGATGACGTTGTGTGATAGTTGAGGAATATTATATTATTATCATTAGGTGGAAAATTTCAATCTCATAGGCCCCGTAGTTTCGGCTGTGTGTTGATATATCAGTCAGTCAGTTTCTATTTTATGTATATATATAGATTATTGTTACCGATCGTTCAGCTAAAAACACAATCTACTTTAAACTTTTTCGTAGATTAAAGAAGATTTACTCTACGAGCAATACCATTTACTTAAACCATTGACCTCGGATCGAAAGATCTGCCATCAGCCATTATAATACGTTGACTGTCTGGCCCAGTCTTGTGCTAGGTTTATTTTGTAGATAGCTTAGCTGTCTCTGGCATCTAGAAAATAAAACGACCAATGCACGGAGATTATCTAATGGAAATGGGAATTCTGGGTGCAATTGGGCTGTATTTATATTATATATTATTGGGCGAAATGGAGCCGGCAAATATGTGGTCATTAAAACAATTATAATTAAAATATTTACTTCAGTTTATTTATATTTTTGATATTTTGATTTTCCTTTTTTTTTTCTTTCCTTTGTGTTAAGTTAAATTTCTCTTCCCATTGTATTTGGATATTAGCTCATTTTTATAATATTTAAAAAAAAAACTGTTGGAACCTGTAACTTGTACATATTTACGCTAATGTTTTCTGTCATGTCAATTAATTGTTAAGTTTTCTGTCAGTGTTGTGCACCTCTGTAAATGACAAATTCACTATGCATAAAGCTATAATGTGTTTTTTATTTGTGTATGTTTTAGTAAGTCATTGAGGCGCCTTCCCAATAAATAAATATATAGTCCAAAATACTTCTCTACTAAGGTCTTTTTTACATAGCATGGGTAGGATGACAGCAGGACGAAAATATACATCTTTAATATGAGAGAAAAGGATAGGTTGCTACATTGTATGAATCTGACAGCTGTCACCCGCACCATTCTATAGCAATTGTAGTGTAGTAAAGCATTTTAGAATGACATATTTTTTTAATTTTCGTTCCAGTTCGCTGAGGGTCGCACTTGGCTGGCCTCATCGAAACAGAGCCGAAGCCGTAATAATAGCTGACTATCACCCCCCCCCCCCCACACACACACAATACACCCCCTCCCCCGGCAAAACTACACCCCCTCATTTCATCAACATGTGTCCGTGTAAATGTAATTGCTGTCATCGTAGTGTGACCATTAATCATGTTTGATAAAGTGAATTGATGTGTGTCTTATTGTTAATATTCCCTTTATTCATTGTAAACACATATAAATTACATTTTTAAATATATTTTTTTAAACAAAGTCATATAAAAAAATATATAAAAAATAGTAGCCCACCGGTCGGTATCAGGAACAGGGTCCAAGCTACTGGTGGTCAGGGCTTCTGAGAGTGGAATTTCCGAAATACGCGCCGTTTCCAGGAGTCCAGACAAAAAATAAAAACACTTAACTAATTAAAATGACATAATATATACACAATAACTCCTATCTAAAATATGGCGTCAAAAAATTCCTCCGCATCGCTGTCGACTGGAAGTGTGCCCAAAAGACGTGCGGCATTGCCACGTTGCATGGCAATGCTTAATCTAGACAGATAATTATAGTTGACATTTATGATTATTATTATTTTTCATTATTATATTGACATTTGTTTCATCTTCTCATCAGAAGATTTAGAGTTACCCAAAGGCAATGGAAAGGGCTATGTTCAGAGTTTCTTTGCGTGATCGCATCAGAAATGAAGATATCCGCTAGCGAATTATGGTTACCGATATAACCCGTAGAACGCCAAACTCAAGTGGCAGTGGGCAGGGCACATTGCTCGCAGAACAGATGGTCGATAGAGACGAAAGGATATATATATTTTTAATGTATGAATCTATATATATAAAAGAAAGTCGTGTTAGTTACACTATTTATAACTCAAGAACGGCTGAACCGATTTGGCTGAAAGTTGGTGGGGAGGTAGCTTAGAACCAGGAGAAACACATAGGATACTTTTTTTTTTTGAGTAGGGTAGAGTAGGGTAGAGTAGCGTAGAGTAGCGTAGAGTAGCGTAGAGTAGGGTAGAGTAGGGTAGAGTAGGGTAGAGTAGGGCAGAGTAGGGTAGAGTAGGGTAGAGTAGGGTAGAGTAGGGTAGAGTAGGGTAGACTAGGGTAGAGTAGGGTAGAGTAGGGTAGAGTACGGTAGAGTACGGTAGAGTATGGTAGAGTAGGGTAGAGTAGGGTAGAGTAGGATAGGCGGTACGAAGTTCGCCGGGCAGCTAGTACATTATAAAGGGCCAAAGTTCACGCAAAATAACAGATTTTCGGAAGTCTTTACTAGATTAGTTTTATACTTTAGGTTTTGATTTTAATAGAAACTTAGTATCCACAAGATATAGATCTTTTTTTTAGGTGGGAAAATCATCTAATGACATCCCCCACTCTTGGGTGAGGCAGGAGGACGTGTCAGACTTTTATTGACTAAAAACCAACTCCTGTTCCTTCTTTCCCATTGTTCCAGGGCCCCGAGGATCTCTTTCGCATCACCATGGCCCCAAAAAAAAAAAATGGCCCCAGTAAGCATCGACCCTGCTGGCCCCTACGGTTGCTGACATCTCCTTGAGGCGCGCGTGGAACACTACGCGCTGTCGACAGCTTGGGCTCGGTCCGGAACAAGATACAGATCTGAGTTTCCAAAATATGTGAAGAAAGATGATTAATAACGTCATAATCACGTAAGACCGGTTGTATGGTTATCTCGGGTTAGGCTCTCTTAAATCTCTTAACCTTTTGAGTGCGTAATTAGAGACACAATAGAAAGACAATGGCGCGTGAACGCCGGCGTTAATGCGGGGATCAACAGCTTAATGAGTAAAAGCCACCCTAACTAAAACACCTAAATTGATTCCACTCGTGACCTACAAAATCCTGGATTCTGTTTAGAATAGATCGTGAGCGCTCGCTTAAGCCAACGTTAAGCCATTTAGTTTGAATCTTGAAAACTATTAGCGAATCTGAACAGTTTAGTGACGCTTCGAGGCGGTGGAGAATGTTCCTAAAAGGCTTTCTCCACACAGAGCGACTTTATATTTTGGATAGAATTATTCGAAAGTCATCGTGGTCGTGGAACGCAAAGGGTACCTACCTGAAGGAACATACACGAATGGGTTTTAGTCACAGTAAAAATCTGACACTCTCGCCCCACCCATAGGGTGACTTGTTTTTTTTAACTTCCCATCAAAAAAAGGGAGCTATCCAAGTCCAACACAAATCTTTTATCAAAAAAACGTGCTGTAGATTTTTTCTCTGTTCCAATAAATATTACTAGAAAGAGGTTTCATTAATTTGACGTTCTATTCCAGGGATGGCGAACCTATGGCACGCGTGCCAGTGGTAGCACGTGGCTAAATAATTCGGGCATGGCACCTATAAAATCATCGTATTAAATCACCTATAACATGTTGTACAACCAATTGTACAAAAAGAAAGACATTTATTTTAGACTCGCACAGGACAAACAACAATAAAATAAAAAGTAACTAAGTAGTTACTTTTTAGATTAAGTATTTATAGATTAAGTAATCTATAAATACTTAACTTAAAATAAAAAAATAAAAGAAAACAATATTAAAAGATAAAAATAAAAGACCTATGCGAGGCCAAAATGGCTCTTATCCCAGCATATGCTTCGATATTTAACAAATACATATATGTGATTTCATACGGCAGTAATCACACTAATTTTTACTTTTATTTAATTAAATAAATAAGCAAACAACTGTTAAGATTACGCTATACGAATTTAAAGTTGCAAATTAAGTTTTCAGTTTCAAAGTTTGCCCATTAAATTGCAAAATTCTTTGGCGGCACGTCATAACCACATAATTTTTTTTCATATATTTAATGGCACGTTCTCCAATAACGGTTCGTCATCCCTGTTCTATTCTATATTCAAGTTATTTGAAGCATCCTCGCATGGTTCCTTACGTTCTAAATTTAAATTTTGATGATTTCCCACCAAAACAAAGAAGGGCTGCGGGACTGTTTTTTTTTTTTAATTTAAGGTTGTAAACTATTGCTGGACTGCCAATAGTTTGAAAGAGTCACCATGACCCTAGAACGCAAAATGGAAAGCAAAAGGCAACTGAAAAATCACAGGTAGGTTTAGTCCAGGGGCGTAGCTCCAGGCACATAAAAATGGCACTCTTATTTTTACTACTGAATGTGCTATTAGTTATAACTATAAAACCTTTATTTTAAATTGCGAATTGTGTATTTTTCCTATGATCCACAATAGTTCGGAACGCCAACATCAGAGTCGCCTACATATTTTGACCATACTGTATTAATCGCGGTAGTCGCAACATAGTATATTATACGAGTGGGCTTGCGGACGATGAGCTATAGGTAGCTCGGCGTCCGGCCGTCCGGTAACCGTCCGGACCGAGCTCGGGTCGTCGACGGCGCGTGGTGTTCCACGCGCGCCTCAAAGAGATGTAGCAAAACCGTAGGGGCCCCGCAGCGCTACTGGGGCCATGGATAGTCCGAAAGGAAACCCCAGAGTCCTGGAACGCAAGGCAAAGAAGGATCATAGGTGTGGTTTTAGTCAGTAAAAGTCTGTCACGCCCTCCCGCTCCGCCGTCATTGGATGATTGGGACCACATTAAAAAACAGCTTGTTAAACGAAAAGTCGTGCTAGTGTGTTAGACCTTATAGCTAAAATGTTACTGAAGTCTTATCTGAGACTAACTTTATCGTCAGTAGTTGCCTATTCAAGTTCGTGGCACTTCAGCCCAAGTGTGTAATGGTAAATGTGACTAGTTCTAAAAGCTAGCGGATCTATTCACGTAACAGTGAATATTTTATAGGTTTTTGTTAAATGACTTGGTGAGGGTCACGGGAATCCGATGGATGCGAGACGCATAGGACCGTTCGTTGTGGTGACACTTGAGGGAGGTCTATGTCCAACAGTGGACGTCTTTCGGCTGAAATGATGATGATTATGAATGTTTCTTCTAAAAATCTTTTAGAGACACATTGTGGAGTCACGGTTAGTACTCGTAATAGCAGAACCGAGATAGTTCTTCCATGACCAAACTAGAATTATTATTTGTCTTTTTTTTTGAGGTTGGAAACCATCCAATGACTTCTCTCGCACTAGGGTGGAGCGAGAGGGCGTGTAAGACTTTTCTGTTTAAACCACACCTGTGTTCTTCAGTTGCCCACTAGGACGACAGCTTCCTTTTCAGATATTTCCCGTGGCCCTAGCATGCATAGGTCCTCCTGGGCCCCTACGGTGTTGCTGACATCTCTCTGAGGAGCGCGTGCAACACTACGTGCTGTTGACGGCTCGGGCTCTGTCCAGACCAGACGGCTGGACGGCGAGCAACCCATTGCTCATCGTCCGCAAGCCCGCACCTACGGTGACCGGGGATCGCTCTAAGACTCCCGACTCTATTTGTAGAATGTGTTTTTAAAAGTTTTTGTGCGTACAAAAACGGCTAACATCTTTTTTTTTGGTAGGAAATTTGGCTGATAGGTAGACCAAGCCTTGGAATAGCACATAGCATATTTAACACACGAGTAATTTGGAATAATTCTCTACTTTCACCCGAGGAACCGTCGAATCCGACTCGGCTGGGCAGCGTTTGGGAAGCTGCGCGGTATCTTCTCGTCCAATATACCACAGTGTCTCAAGACGAAAGTCTATGACCAGTGCGTGTTGCCAGTGATGACATATTATGGTTCCGAAACGTGGTCGCTCACAATGAGCCTCATCAGAAGGCTCAAAGTCACCCAAAGGGCAATGAATAGGGCTCGGAGTTTCCTTGCGTGATCGAATCAGAAATTAAGATATCCGCAGGAGAACCAAGGTTGCCGACATAGCACGAAGAACTTAAGTGGCAATGGGCAGGGCACATTGCTCGCAAAACAGATGGCCGTTGGGGCCGAAAGGTTCTGGGTGGCGACCGCGTACCGGAAGACGCAGTGTTGGAAGGCCCCCTAAAAGGTGGACCGATGACCTGGTGAAGGTTGCGGGAATCCAATGGATGCGAGACGCACAGGACCGTTCATTGTGGCGACATTTGGGGGAGGCCTATGTCCAACAGTGGACGTCTATCGGCTGAAATGATAATGACCCGGGCAAAACCGCTTGAAGGAGCTAGTGTATCAATAAAACTAATAACAAAATCAGCGCAGCAATTCCACTATAAACGCTATAACATAAACAGCTTAAACATAACAACCGAAATACTGACAAATTGCAATCCCACTAACGCGCTATAAAATCCTAACATTCCTATTAAATCCACCAATCCGTTAACAACACTTTCCTAAATCCCCATCCCCACCCCCCCTTATAATCCTCTTAATAGGGGGATGAGAGGATGACTACATCCCGTACAAGTTCCAATAGTGTAATAGTCATTGAAAATAACCCTTGTTGCGATATTACACGAACATTATGGTCTAATAGTTACATGCGAGTATCGGGCCATTGGTGTGTGGTGCAAGTGACGAGAGAAAGCGATTTAAAAATAACAAATCTTTATTTCAGACCAAATCCATAGTTGTTACAAATAGAACTAACTTATACAATTTGGGCACGAATAAATATTTGTGTGTGTTATTTTTTAACCGACTTCAAAAAGGAGGAGGTTCGGTTGAATGTATTTTTTTTTAATGTATGTTCACCGATTTCTCGGTCAATTGTGGAACGATTTTGAATTATTTTTTTTAATTGAATGATTATGCTTCTGAGTTGGTCCCATAAAAATATTGTTATGATCTGATCATGAACTTCGAAGATATGGAACAGAACTCCTCATAGGATCACAGCAGAACCGTCGTAACAAGTAAAATTGCTTTGTTTATACGTGTAGTCGATGACTGACTGAAAGTAGAGGGGGAATATATCGAACTGATCTGATGATGAAGCCTGAAGTCTGTAATAAATTAATGTAATCTAACCGAGTTTGAAATTATTAGAATTATCATGAGATGCACTCTGGCTATAAGGTATTTAAGTTTGGCTGTGGGGTACTTTTTAGTGGTGGTACCATAACTAAAAAGTGTAAAATAAAAAACTTTTTACAAAAATAAATACAACCGACTTCAAAGTAAAAAAAAAACACTGAAAAGTACAAAATAGCTTTAATTTCGGAAGTCGGTGTTAAATAACGAAGAGACAAAACTATTATATAGGGTGACTGGCAATTACTGTACGATACTTAAAGACGTGATTGTGCTCATGATAACAAACAATTTTTACTATGGGAGCAAAGCCAAAATCGCGAAAAAAATATCAGCTGTTCAGAACATTAGGCAAACATAAATGTACTGAACAGCTGATTTTTTTTTCGCGATTTCAGGTTTGTTCCCATAGTAAAAGTTGTTGGTTATCATGAGCACAATCACGTGTTTAAGTATCGTACACTAATTACCAGTCACCCTATAGAAACACCGACTTCCGAAATTAAAGTTATTTTGCACTTTTCAGTGTTTTCTTTACGTTGAAGTCGGTTGTATCTTTTTTTTTGTAAAAAGTTTTTTTATGGAATAGGTGATTTGAACAGGCAGACGACAGGTCTATTGCTAACTGCGGGTATGTTCTAGATCCGATTTCGACGTCAAAATACTAACAATTACAAAAATAAAACAGTATGTCAAAGGCCAAGCCCAACCGATAAAAAAACAGATACGTCAATGGCGTGCAAATTAGCAGCAAAATTCCCATTCGGAACCTTTGGGTTTTTAAGTAAAGGGGGGCTACTTCTAGGCAAGCGTGCTCCATCGTCAGCTATATCATCGCTTACTATCAGGTGAGATAGTGTCTAAACGTAAGTCGTTAATTTCAAGCAAAAAATATTAATAGTATAACTACTTCAGGTTGAGTGCACACAGCTTTTTAATCATACTCGTGATCACAATATAACAAGGGTAATTAATTATTATACCTAACAATAAATTACTTCATGAATGCATAATTTCTAGTGAAACGAAGAAGCTATTTTATTAATCACTATCATATTTTAAGTGTCAAGATTATTATAGGTAATTAATCTTTACATACAAAAAGTATAGTGTTGACTCAGTAATTTATTTATTTGTTTAATCTTCTTAATTCCTTAATTCTTTCTACACAAAAACATAACATAATACTTATGTAAGTACCGTCAGGAGTACAAAATTTGCGCTTTCAATATTTCTTCAATTTTTTATACGAGGAATACGTTACGTTAGAAATTTTCAAATTCAACCCCTTATTATGCGAAAAAGGGGTGGCAAAGTTTGCATGGAAAATGTGTATTATTCTTGGATTAACGTGAAACATGATCTTAGTGATTTTTGGTGTAATTAAACAAGTCTATATTTTAGCGACTTTTTAAAATCAACCCTCCCTGCCACCCATTCAAAGGGATGAAAAGGTTTTATACACGAGCGAAACCGAAGGCATTAGATTGTTAAACTAATAAAAATGTATTACATGGTGTATTATATACCGATTACATACGAGTTAACTGCCGTATACATACAATAAAGTTATATAACCGTGAAAATCGATTACTAACGATTATAATGATTCGCGATGCATGTTTTTTTTAATACGTAATACCGGAAGGAGTTGGAGGATATATTTGATTGAGATAAGTTGGGTTATTGACCTTTTCACCCAGAAGATGGCGTGACGGGTGAGATCCAATTTGTTATGCTGAGGCTATCTCGAGTTGGGTTAACTAGATTCTATTTATTCTTTGTCTAGACTACAGTTTATGAGTTGTTCTCCTTTCCATATAAATCTTTATTAAACCCTGCTAGTTTCGGCTTATACATTCACTAGTTATACTAACCACTTAATAAAACAATCTAAATTAACGCTAAATTCGTTATTCTGTAAAAATAATTGACTAAAAATAAATTCATTCATATTGCGTACAGCTAAGGAGTGGAATTCCTTGCCGGAATCTGTTTTTCCTGATGGCTACAACCCGGGAATCTTTAAGTCAAGAGTGAATAGGTTACTTCTAGGTAAGCGCGCTCCATCGTCGATCGCATCGTCGCTTTCCATCAGGTGAGATAGCGGTCAAGCGCGAACCTATCAAGAATAAAAAAAAAACAGAAATATAAAAAAAAATACGGACTAAATTTCGACCACGGTGTCCAATTTCAAAACAGATTAGCCAAGTTCGCAGGAGATATTATACACGCACAAGTGCGTGCGCAAACACATGTGCACTCCCTGTTCATTTACTCTTATACTCCGATGGGACGGCAATTCGACACGACCGGCAAGAGATCAGGCGCAGAACCAGACTTTACGTGATTTCCGTGACACTAGGGTGTCAATTTGTCATACCAACAACTTACGAACTCCGGACTACAGAACAGTAATTCTTAGTATTATTTGCCAGACCCGGAAATATTCGATTTCCGGGTCGTCGGGCTAGGATGCGAGGTGCGAATTTTGAGCGTGGGCTCAACATTCGCGCTTGCAAGCATGAGATGAACGAGACTGTTAAAATATGGCAAGTATATAAATTATTGTATCAAGAATAGTTTTCACCGATACAACGACTGTATTGATGAATTTAAAAAATAAATGTAAAAGAGAGAGAGAGAGCATACCTAAATATCTACCCCCTTTTTATGTTAAGTTCTTACAGTCCATCTTAAGGTTGTTTGGTAGATATCGCTGTTAGCGATAAGACCGCCATTGTATTATGGATACAATGGCGCTCTTATCGCTAATTAAGTTATTCGATCGCTGATTAAGTTAGTTTAAAAGTTTTGTTACTATTTTGGTGTACAATAAAGTTTATTCTATTCTATTCCTTTATGTATATAAAAGGCCTTGACTCACTTACTGACTCATCAACGCCCAACTCAAGCCCTTGGACCTAGATCGCTATAATTTTGCTCAGAGATTCCTTAAATGATGTATACAAATAAGAAAGGATTTTCCAAAATTCACCTCCTAAGGAGATGAAACAGGGGTCCAAAGTTTGTATAAAAAATCCTACTTTCAAGTGAGCGGAGCCGCTGGGAGAAGCGAGATGATAATAGTATAAAAACTTCATGGATTTCTCGTGAACTTAGCATGACTCCTTCGTTGAGGTAAAACTTATAAATCAGAATACGTGTGAACTGTCTTTCATCGGTGTCGCCAAGAGTAACGCTCGAGAAGTCAGGATTACATGGTGTCCTGGTCACCCCTTCGAGGGGTGGGCGGCAAAGCGTGCAGTGTGTGGGGAGCTGATCCTTTTAGTAGCAAACTGATTACTATGATATTGTTACTGGAAGTTGCATATATTTTGTTTTTGTTTTAATATTGTTTTTTGTACGGTTTTTAAGTTTTTCATAATTAGTAAATACTACAAATAATGGCTACTCTATTATTATTCTACAGCTGATTTTTTTTATTTTTTTTTGCCTATTAAGTAATGTGCCCTTAATGCAACGACAAAGAGACGTTATCAATGACAAATTGTTACCGGTGCAAGCTTGACTTTACGACAAGTGGGTAACAAAACAAAAAATAAATAACCGATCAAGTGCAAGTATTTTAACAACAATGCAATTTTTAAAATTTTTACCTGTCTGTTTGTTTGTTTGTTCCAGCTAAACTCGGAAACAGCTTAACCAATTTTGACGTGATTTCCACTGGAGTTGAAGTTATAAGGCGTAACTTAAGCTACTTATTATTTTAGCGCGGGAACGAGACTTGATTTCCGTGGGGGTTATCTCCGAAATGGAAATAATTTTTAACCGATTACCCCAAAAAGGAGAGTAATGTTTTTAAACCCCAGGCACAGAATAAGTAATAGTACAAGTCCACAGGCGAATGAAGTCGCGGTTAATACCCAACGAATGACGCGGAATAATAGCGGGAAATACACACTATGTGAAAATCTCAACTGTATTTATTTATTAACGTATAAATTATTAAGTCATCGTATACTTCACCGTGTGTCCGTGGCATCACAGCAGGCCCTAACAGAATACTAGCGCTGCGTTATTTATCGTTTTAAATAACGCAGCATATACTGAGTTAGGAGCCTTTTTGGCCTCGCACTGATCTTAACTTTCTTTATTTCATAGTGTATTTTTAGTTTATACGATTGTGTGAGCCACTAATATACGTTTTTTCTTTCTTTCTTTACACAAAACCCGCTACCTCTCATCGCTCACACCACAAAATAAAGGCGTGTGTCCACGAACGTAACGGTCGCGCCCGCTTCCGGACAACAACGGGACCGCTCCGGCGACATAATTGATACTTTTTGGTAATATCGCTGTTGTTCTGAAATAATGCGCGACTCGTGAATGTGGGCCTTTAGTGTGGGAACGATTGGAGAATGGATCCGTTTGCGTTGGGAAAGAAATTGGGGAGTGGTTTGGAAATTTGTGTTTGGCTATGGGAATCGGTGGTCCATGGTTAAAATTTGGGAGTGGTTTGCTATCAAAATACAGTTGGTAATAAATGGATAGATATACTCTTTATTGTACACTACAAAAATACAGTATAGTACATTATTTATAGGGTGTAACAATGGACGGTCTTATCGCTAAAAGCGTTTTAAAATAAAGGTAAGGTAATTAAAGGCTTCAGACAGAATGTTGAATGATCATAAGTGCCTGAAACTCTATTGATACCCACACGTTTTAATCTACACTTATTAATATTCATCATCATCATTTCAGCCGATAGACGTCTACTGCTGGACATAGGCCTCCTCCAAATGTCGCCACGATTGGCTGCTGCGCTGCGTATCACAAGTTCGATTTCCACACGGAACAAATATTTGCATGGATTTTATTTTCTTATGGATAGGCGCACATTTGACCACTATCTCACCTGATGGTAAGCGATGATGTGGTTGACGATATAGAAGTAACCTGTTCACTCTTGAACTAAAGACCCCAAGGTTGAAGCTATCAGGAAACACAGACTCCGGCAGGGAATTCCACTCCTTAGCTGTACGCAAAATGAATGTATTCCCAAATCGCTTTCTTTGTACGTATGATTACAATTGTGGGAATTTTTTTTTAAAAAAAAACCTCTCATTAGTATAATATTTACATCGAATGCATTTCACATACAAACAAACATTCGTGCTGACGCTCATTACACTTAGTGAGCTATGTCAGAGGAATGTGACATTCAGTGTAGCTCACAAGGCTTGAGCGTTGAACTTCGTGTGAATCATCGAACCACAACGATGTTTGAGGAGACAGAGGTCAGCAGGATTCTTTAGATTAGGGGTTCGATCGAAGCATATGACCTTGATGAAGAGAGCAATGTTAATAGTCACGTAGGCACTTGCTGAAGTGAATTGGAAGGGAGCTGGGTGCCTTGTTTACCCTGAAACTTGTTTGGCGATTCTTCGCCCTTTTTTTTAGGTGGGAAATCATCCAATGACATCAATTTCTCTCGCTCTAGGGTGGAGTGCGAGGGCGTGTCAGACTTTTACAGACTAAAACCCACTCCTACGTTTTTTTTTATTATTATTGATAGGCTCGCGTTTGACCACCATCTCACCTGATGGTAAGCGATGATGTTGTCGACGATGGAGCACGCTTGCCTAGATGTAACCTATTCACTCTTGACTTAAAGACCCCTAGGTTGTAGCTATCAGGGAACACAGACTCTGGCAGGGAATTCCACTCCTTAGCTGTACGCATTATGAATGTGTTCCCAAAACGCTTTGTACGTATGGGTGGGATGTCCACCATGTTCCTTCTTTGCCTTTCGGAAGCGAACCCATGGCCCCAGTAGGCTTCGGCCCATGTCTGTAAATATGGACCTGGTAACCGGAGAGGTTAGGCAGAGACCCATAGTATAAATACTTAGATCCTAGTTATTTTTAATCACATGTAATCGGGGCGTTGAATACCGTGTGTATCTTTTCGTGTATTATATAAAGTTATATTTTGAGTCGCTCTTCGCGCAGTGTGGCGTCGCGTCGCGTCGCGTCTCGGTGTGAACTGACCCTGCAGTTCAGTTGATGTCGTCAATGGATCGCGATAGAGAGAGTTCAAGAGCTCGTGGTAGGGCTTCTGGACCTATTCTGGCGTAGCAGTGAGGCTTGCTATTTTATTTATATTTTTCCTTTTTTATTGTTTCGTTTAAACCTAACTAGTGTTTGTGTGCCTTGCCCCCCTAGCCAAGTTACAACCGTTTCGTTTCGATTCTCTTTTCGTTGATTGCCTCTAATCGGCCACGCCTCCTATTCCTTTGTTCTGATCACGTAACTGAGCGTTGAGATGACGTCAGAATAAAGGAATCGGAGGCGTGGCCTACTCGAGGCGATCGACGAAAAGAGAATCGTAACGAAACGGTTGTAACTTGGCTAGGGGGCTTGTGTTGTGAACTTAACTGAATAACACAGCTTACTCGTGAGATTAATGACGTCAGAAATGCATAAAAATTAACGTATAGATCAACGCAAAGCTCGAACGAACGACTGGAATAATTTGCCCGCTGCAGTCTTCCCATCCGATTATAATTTAGATGTCTTCAAGGCTAGAGTGAATATGCTCTTAATAAACTAGTGCGCCTCACCATCAATGATTGCATCGCTGCTTACCATCAGGTGGGATCGCAGTCAAGCACTAGTTTATATCAATTAAAAGAAAAAAGTACATTCAATTGTACGACAGTAAAATAAAATAAAACAACGCCTCATGATAGCCATCAATCGAACTCAAACTCCAATGAAATAAGTAAATTATTCACATACGCTCGTACCAAGACGGGGCGCCCTGTATCGATTTTCATTCGACCTTCAGACAGCCCGACTGCTCGCTTTTAAAACTTGAAGGAACCTAATTGAGGGTAGCTTGGTGAGTGACACGTTTTTGAGAGGTACAGGGAGGGTTATTGAGCTGGTGAGGTCAAAACATTTTAGGTAGGTACAATGATAAATTATATTTGTTTTACAAACTCGCTGTTGCCGGCGACTTTACTGAGTAGAAAATTGAGACAAGGGAACAAACTTATTACCCTTGTGCCGAATTTCATCTGAATCCGTTCGGCCTTTTAAGCGTGTAGATAAGTAACAAACTAACACACATACTCAGATACTTTCACCTTCATTTTAGTGATATAAATAACACTATTACACATATTTTTTTCAACTGAGGCCTGTGTTTCCTAGCTGACTAACCTGAGAAGAAACACCGAAATAAATTCTGAGGTCAAAATCTCTTTTGAAGTCCATACAGTAAACATGTATTGGTCAAATCATATGAGAACCATGTTTCTTTTTTTTAGGTGGGAAATCATCCAATGCTTTCTCTTTCTGGGTGGAGCGAGAGGGCGTGTCAGACTTTTACTGACTAAAACCACACCTGTGTCCTTCAGTTGTCCTTTGCGTTTTAAGACCACGGATTTTCTTTTCACGCCGGTGACACGGGTGGGTTTAAGTCATTAAGTGTGACGCGCCCTCTGGCGCCACCTTAAAGCGAGAAAGTCCTTTGAATTTTTTCCAACCACAAAAAAAATTGTCTGTAATATTTCATTGTTTTTATGAATGCATCGTCACATTGCTCTATATGGTAGTCGTATTTTAGTAACTAGTTACGTCATTCATTTAAATAATTTTAACTGCGCATGAGGATAATATTGTTTTGTTTTTTTACAGTCTATAAATTCTGAATAATAAAAATTATGATACTTATAAAAAAAGGATAAACTAAAAAAGACGCTGCGTAATAATATAATTAATAACAAACAGTTTTGGTATCTTTATGATCCAGTTTTTTTTTAATGGTGGACTATACTTAGTCTTGTCATGACCTTTATACAATAGTAGTCATTTTGATAAGCACCATTGCATTGGAAAGGGCTATGTTCGAAGTTTACTTGCGTGATTGCAAGAGAAATGAAGATATCTGCAGGAGAACCAAGGTCACCAAAGTGGTAGTGGGCAGGGTACATTGCTCGCGGAACAGATGGTCGATGGGGACGAAAGGTTCTAGAGTGGCGACCAAGTACCGGAAGACGCAGTGTTGGAAGGCCTCTCACAAGGTAGACCGATGACCCGGTGAGAGTCCGGGAATGAGATGGATGCGTGACGCACTGGACCGATCGTAATGGCGACGCTTGGGGGAGGCCTATGTCCAACAGTGGACATCTTTCGGCTGAAATGATGATGCATAGGCTCGCGTATCTCACCTGATGGTAAGCAATGATGGGGCCGACGATGGAGCACACTTGCTTAGAAATAAACTATTCACTCTTGACTTAAAGACCTCTAGGTTATAGCTATCAGGAAACATACACTCCGGCAGGGAATTGCACTCCTTAGCTGTACGCACATGAGTACGCACAATGAATTTACTTATTTCCAAAACGCTTTGTCAAGTATGACATACGACAGTAACGTTCTGCTATGATCCTTTAAGGAGTTCCGTTCTATATCTACAAAATTCATCATCAGATCATATTTCTATGGTCGGTGAAAATACGTATAAAAAATCTGGGCAAGTGCGAGTCGGACTCGCGCACTGAGGGTTCCGTACAAACTTACCTATGTAAACAATTTGATTCCCGAATTGAGTTACGAAGATTTTTCCAAATCGAAAAAAAAATTGTGATGTAACTACAAAACAGTTTTTAGATTTTTTCCTATACTTGTGTTATGAGACCTTGCTTCATGCCAAATTTCAGGATTCTAGGTCAACGGGAAGTACCCTATGAATTTTGATTCCCTTGATGAGAGTGTGGAAATACACGTTTTTTGCGACATAAACAACCGTATCTTTTTTTTTCCGTTAACTGAGATATTTCATTTTTTCACAGCTTCAAGGGACCGCAGATCTGAGTATAAATATATAAAAATACATATAGCCGAACATATAACCTTCTCCTTTTTTGAAGTCGGTAAAAATAGGATAATTTGAATTACAAAACCACTTTCAATTCGACATAACAAGACGTAACAAGTTTCTATCAATTACATAGAATTTCAATTTTCCAGAATTGCAATTTAGACTGAAGAAGATAATAATAATTCTCGATTCGTACTTTCGCTAATTGGTTTCTATATTGCCTATTCATCTCGGAGAATGATATGATGATTGTTCATTTAAGTACAGAAATACTATAATAATGCAGAAATGCGGTTCTAAAATAATTTTGGATCACTTGAATTGATTGGGCGTTTTTTTTTTAGGTGGAAAATAATCCAATGACTTCTCTCGCTCTAGGGCGGATTGAGAGGACGTATCAGACTTTTACTGACTAAAACGCACACCTATGTTCCTTCTTAGCCTTGCGTTCCAGGTCCCCGGGTTTTCCTATCAAAAGCGAACCCCTGCTGGGCCCCTACGGTTTTGCTGACACCTCTGCGCCGTCAACGACTCGGGCTCGGTCCGGACGGTTACCGGACGGCCGGTTGGCGAGCTACCCATTGCTCGCCGTCTGCTAGCTCACGACTACGGTGGCTGGAAATCGAGGTCGGGATCCCAGTTGCTGAAAGAACAACCATGCGTGCGGCCGCCTACTTCGCTAGCAGAATTGATTGGGCGTGGGAGGGACGAATTGGATTATATATTTTGAAGCGAGAATAGCGTTAAATAGGTTACTGTGTTGACTATTGATTACTAATAATGTTTATTTCATTTCTTAGTAGTACACTGCAGACTACTCCCTTGATATTTTAAGTTCTTACGATCAATCCAAAGGTTGTCTGGTAGATAACGCTGTCAGCAATAACACCACCATATGCTATGTTACTAAATGATATTTATTTTATATTTAAAAAATACTATTACATGTAAATTTTTTCGTCAGTTTAAACTAGATGAGGCCGATGTTTGCTAGCCGACTACCCTGAGAAGAAACACCGAAACAAATTCAGGGGTATTGTAAAACTATTTTGGTTTACAATAAATTTTATTCCATTCTAATATTATAAAGGCTAAAATTTGTATGTTTGTGTGTATGGTTGTTACTTCTCCACGCTCAAACGGCTGAACGGATTTGGATGGGTATACACGGTCTTGCCCCCCTAGTCAAATTACAACCGTTTCGTTTCGATTCTCTTTTCGCCGATCGCCTCGAGTAGGCCACGCCTCCGATTCCTTTATTCTGACGTCATCTAAACGCTCAGTCACGTGGTCAGAACAAAGGAATAGGAGGCGTGGCCGACTCGAGGCGATCGACGAAAAGAGAATCGAAACGAAACGGTTGTAACTTGGCTAGGGGGGCTGGAATAGCATGAAGGATACTTTTCATTTCGGTCACTTGGATAATTTTTCACTTTCACGCATAGCCACTCGCAGATGCTGTTAGTGTGTAATAAATACAAAGTTGAACTTATTGAACGTGTAACATAGAGTTGTAAATGTAACTGAAAGACTACTAAACACAGAACTGATTTTTTTTTCAAGGAAGACACGAGTATTCATATATGTATGTATATATCACGCTTGCTTCTAGCGTGTCCGACCATTTTAGTTGGAAGAGGCATCTCCTCCTTCCCCTTTTTTTTGGTGATAAATCATCTAATGACATCTCCCGGTCTCCCGCCTCGCCATGTTGTCCCTATCCTCAGCGATGTGAATGGTGTCGCAGACTATGGTCTCCAGTATTGCACGGATTTGGTCTGACCAACGTATCGGACTCCTGCCTCAGGCTCTTTTCCCATCATTTTTTGGAAGATTCGAATTCTTTTAAATAAGGACCAATAAAATGTATGTTTTGCTCTTACATGCAAGTCTTCTATAAGATCAAAACCCATCCTTAAGACCATATTCAGTCAAGATTATGGTACTACCTATATACCAATCGAGTTCAAATTGGTACAAGACACTTCTGTCTCAAATTGACACTAATGAAGAACTTCAAGCCATGACCCATGTAATATCGATTGGTACTTGAGTACTGTCGAGAAATCGACGGACCGGTATCAATATTCCATGAATCCGCCAAAAGAGAGGGCATAAAGATATAAAGTGCCTCTTTAAAACCAATCTGTTTGAACGGGCGGCCGTTTTCGACCGTTACGCGGCAAAATTGAGCTTTTGACAGCAAACGTCATTATTTGACACTTATGTTCGAAGTTCGAAAGTGGCCAGTGTTTGTCTATCATTGGTTTTAGAGATGTTACGTGATTTGTGTTTAGTCATAGACCATTTATGAGTGTATGCTTATTATTAAATGTTTGTTTTTTACGTGTGCCACTGCCATGTTGTAGTTTTAATTTGCATAGCGTTTCTTAAGCTTTTGATCTGCTTAAATAAGTATTTGGATAATTGCAGCCTTTTGTAATAACAATATGGAAAATGCGATTTTTTTTATTTGCAATTTTTTTTTTTTTTTATTTGCAAAATTAAATCAAAATTCATAGGGTACTTCCCGTTGATCTAGAATACTGAAATTTGGTATGAAGCAAGGTCTGATAGCACAAGTATAGGAAAAAAACTGAAAACTATAAATTTGTAATTACGTCCTAAAAAAAAAACTTTTTTTGCGATTGGGAAAAACTTCGTAACTCAATTCGGAAATTAAACTGTTTTCATAGGTACGTTTTTACGGAACCCTCAGTGCGCGAGTCCGACTCGCACTTGCCCAGTTTTTTTTATGGAAATTACCATCACCTATTTAATTAAATTTCTCTTTAATAAAACTCAAGTTCAAACTTAACAAAAATGGTTTCCACGAATCCTAAAAGGTTAAATGACTGACGATTCATATATGGCACAGACTTAAGTCCTCCATATATACCTACGGAATGAGTCAGACGAATTATCCAGGCCGAATTTACCAGCTTTCATATTGTATGAATCAGGCCAATCTCCTCGCAATCAGTCTGAAGAGACCTTAGCATTGGTTCAATGATTCACAGTGTGAAATTAAGTGATATGGAATGGAATGTTTTGGTGTTTTGGTATAAGTGGTCGATTCCAAATGTGCTCTTGTTTTTTTATTTATTTTATTATCTAGTATACAGATAGAATAAAAAATAATCCAATTAAAAATCTCGTGTCACAGTGTTTATTATAGAACTTCTCCGAAACGGCTTGACAGAATTTTATAATTTTATTTTTTCACATATTTGGTAAGCCAGAGAATAGATAGGTAGGTGTGAGAAGTGATATGAAAGAAAAGGGAGTTAGTGATAGCGTGACGAGTGACAGGACATAGTGGCAGAAAAAAAAGTGTAGCGCCGACCCCAAATAAAACGGGACAAGGCAGAAAGATGATGATGGTAGGTCTGAGAATGGGTTGTAAGCTATTTTTTACCCTCCAATGCCCACCCCCCATTTTTACCCTCTTATGCCCAGCCCCCATTTTTATCCACTTATTCCATTTTTTATACCCCCCATTTTTTTTTTTAATTTATATGGCAGAACAACGTTTGCGGGGTCAGTTAATACATTATTTTATTTCTAAAGATATATTACTAGGTGCTGCCAGCGACTTGACATGCGTGAAAGTAGAAAGTTGTCCCAAGGGATCATATTCCCGGGATAAAAAGTAGCTTAGTATCTAAAGAACTTGTTCTACCCGTGTCCCAAATTTCATCGCAATCCATTCAGCCGTTCGAGCGTGAAGAAGTAACAAACATACACAAACAAACTTTCACCTTTATAATGTTTGTGTGATATTATTTTAAAAAATACACACATTCTAATTAAAATATAATAATAAATAATACACACATTACACACATACACACACACATACATTACATTACTATTATTTTCAATATTTTTTTTACAGTTATTATTTTTATTATTTACATTATAATTAATATATTATTTGATTATAATTTAGGTGTCTTCAAGGCTAGAGTGAATATGCTCTTAAGCTGTTGATCCCCGCATTAACGCCGGCGGCGTTCACGCGCCATTGTCTTACTATTGTGTCTCTAATTACGCACTCAAAAGGTTAATAAACTAGTGCGCCTCACCATCAACGATTGCATCACTGCTTACCATCAGGTGGGATCGCAGTCAAGCACTGGTTTAAAAAATAAAATCAGTAACACAGAAATACAAAAACTCAGATGAGTCCACATTTCTCTTGTAAACATCATAACTCTTTGTCAAGTAAACTTTCGGCTAAAGTTATACAGTTAACACTGACATCACAAAATCAACACTAAAGAACTCAATATGTAATATTAGTTAACACTTTCTAGATGAAGAGTTATGAAAGCTGGTGAAAATTATACTAACTTTGTGTGTTTTAAGTCCAGATATATTAGGGGACAAAATATCCCTCAGCATCATGCGCAATGCTATGAAATTGTCAAGGGCTTTAAATATGTTATTATTTAATATAATATAATATATACCAATATAAATATTACCATCCAGCGTGGCCAGAGTGGCCATCCAGCCTGCGGTCTGGGCACTTTGCCCATTGACATCGATGAGGACGAATTTTTTATGCCCTATGAGTTCTTTTTCTACCTGTTTTTACATATTATTATTTTCAGTTTGTCTAAATACTTATTAAGTTGTAATATTTAAAAGTTAAGATTTATATATAAATGTTAAAGAATTAGGTCTTTATCATTTGTATATACATTATTTTAATATCATTAATAAAAAAAAACGGACAGAAATATTTACAGTTCAAAAGAAAATGTATTATATAATTTTAATTATTTTTTTATTTTGCGTAACAGAGTGGAGTGGTGGTATTTTCTCCATCAATTTCGGAGTACAATTTTGGATAGCTCGGACATTGAACAGTTTATCAATTATCACATGGTTATAAAGATTCTCGGTGCTTAAGGAATAAATTCCATGATACATTATCAAGTATGGATTTAAAGCCCAATCACAAATTAGATGGTACAGTACTTTAAAATCTCATTACGGTAAAAATAATGTCTTTATCGTAAAGAGATCACCATGAGAAACATTGGTGACCTCTTAAACCGACAGCTGTTCTCTCTTGCTCCTCTTTAATCAAGAGAGGTTATTTGAAGGTTTTCAACCCCTGACAATTACAAAATATGCGACATACATAATTAAGTATATCACTGAAAAAAAAGCAGTAATTCTACCAAAATTTACCAACACCATGACGTTCCAAAAACTCCTAAAAAAAAAAAAAAAAAACTATAAAGCTAGGTACTCACTTCCCCGTTTATGCAGTCCCATGGTTTCCGAGTTCACTTTTAACAAGCAGACGTACACATCACTAACTAACATTCACTTTCGATCCATCACTATTCACAATCCGTAGTCTTGTAGTTCACGAGTCACAAGTGGGAGTAAAGCTGAGGACACACAGAATGAAATTACATAAAATTACGCGACTAGAATACAGTTGCGCGTAATTCCAAGCAATTTTATGTAGAATTAAGTAAAACAACGAGGTCTGAATTTCGAGATGTTTGGGCAGATTTTAATATAGGTATAGCAGCGTGGGTTACCTAGCCAGAATACTCGAGTGATTGGTTCATAAGCGAAGATTTTATGGAATTTAGGCTTGCTGTGTCGGTTGTATTGGTTTAAAAAAAAATAAAATTGGCCGTCCTTTTTTTCTGATAATTTAGCAAACAAAATTCTAATTATAATGAATCCCACGACATGGAATCCTAGTGTGGGGTGGGTTGAATCGAATATTTTTTGATTTATTATTTATTTATAGAGAAGAAACAAATTTGCAGCCTCAGTAAAAAGCATGCGTTAAAAACCATAAGCTTTTCAACAATAAGATGTTATTAAGTGTAACAAAAAGAAAATAAAGTAAATAAAATAAAATAATTTTTATTTTTTATATCAAAAACGTGTAAAAAATACATTAGGTTTTATCTAATATCTAGTCCACTGCCATAAAAATAGTTCATACAATTATCTCTGACGCAAGCATTGTATCAGATATTTTAATCTACCTTTGTTCCATTAAAATTATAAGCCAGGGAAAATATATTTTAATATTGTTAAGTTGGTTTTAAAATAGTCTTTAAAAAAAAAACGATTAGTCATTTCAATAGTCCTAATTCCCAAGGCCGATATTATCAAACACATGTAAAAATATATGTTTGTTAATATTTTATTTATGAATAAATCCATTTATTTCAGGCTTAGATTAGGTACCCATAGTTTAATAAGATTAAATTACCTACGTTACCTACGTTGCATGTAATTTACAATTTGAAGACGATAATATTACAAATTAATAATACAATTTTAGATTCAGTTATTTGTTTAATCTAGAATTGTTATTGTTATCGTGTCGTAACAATTACTTCTACAGTTGCTCCCACGTTTTCACTTACGGCAAAGTTCACACGGATTTAATGAAACAACAATAATTAAGTATTGTTTATACAAACTTAGAATATTGTTTATAATATTCGCAGACATAAACAGTGTTATTATTTAATAAGATTACTTGAAATGTATACCAGTCTAAATATTACATAATTTGTATTGTGAACACTAAGCTTTACGTTTGAAAGTATGAGAATCTTTTAGGATGCACTTATAACGAGTTTTTTTTTTAAACATTTTGCTAAACGTTGTGACTCAAAAATATTGTAGAAACCGTGTAGATATGATCCGTAACGATAACGTCCGTAATTCCCAATTGAGAATCCGACTTGTAGGTAACTAGTTTATTATCAAAACCAATCTAATCAACTCTGATCTTGGGAAAATCTTCATAGATATCTTCTGCTAAGAAAAAAACGGAGATTCTAACTAGCCCGGCAGAAGATTCGTTTCTTCTAACTACTTGTTTATCAAAATACGAGATATAACAGACTGTGAAATGTATGATGTCGACATGCAATAAGAAAATGTGATGTGGTCCATCCCATACAATTTAACTTTTCAACAATCGACGAAGACAATGACGTATATGAGTATTGTGGAGGGATCAAACTACAAGGAAGGGAGGGGCCTTCCTTTGCAATCGATGCCTGTCTTGCGAAAGGACCGAAGCATTAAGAAATTAAAAATATTAAATATTAGACAATCAAATTTTAATTGTCAAGACTCGATTCTCTTACGGATAGCCTTAAGACTTATATTGTATGGTAGATTCTATACATTTTCCGGATCTGGGTGTTTTGTAAAAGTAAGTTAATAGACTAGAATGACCCGCTGGATCTGCCGTTGTCGAGAAATAAATTCCTCAAAGAGAAAAAAAAATATTAAAAAAAAAATACTTTTTTTTTGAAAGAAAGTAACAATATATGTACATAAAAAATATTCATAAATTAAGTATTAAGTTTATATGATATATTGTACACATCCTGAGATAGCAAAGTCACACATATTGTCACTGTTTTATGATGTCAAGTAATTGTATAACGAGTGTTTCTCGCCAAAATGTATGAGATAAATAAATAAATTAAAAAAAAAATTAAGCATGCAACCACGATACAAGAGCAATTCCTAGTGTGGGGCTACTGTTAAAAAAAACATACGTATAAATACGAACAAAGTCGGTAACAACGTAATTACTAGACAATAGAAGTAGCTACAGACGCCTGAGAGCGAATAAACACCAGCTCGAACTAATTACAGAACCAATGAAAGTGGTACATTTAGCCAGTTTTTTTCGTCCCACGCTAAAAGCCTTCGCTTTCGTTCAACGCGTGATTTTTGTTAATTAGGAAAATTTGACGTGTGCACGTTAATTGCGCCTTAATTAGGTGCTTAGAGAAAATTCTTTTGGATAAGGCGTACGTATTTAGAACGTATTTTAGTAGGTATTAACTAAATTTATATGTTATGCGGTCAAGTCTAGAATGTATGGCGATGTGTGTGGTCAGCGGTCAAAAGTTGATGAACTTTGAAAGGTATAGGGTAAACCGAAGAGCCTGCACAATTAACAGTCGTTGAGCTCTTTAAATTTTAATTTAATTTAATTTAATTCAAGATAAGACAACAATATGGTCCACTTTGTTAGTAAAATATCTTAAAATTAGTGTTAGTATTACATAAACAAAAAAATAATAATAATAAAAAACATACAGTGAAGTGTGAATCCGAGGCAAGATGTGCAGAGAACGATATGGCAAGAAGCAAACTATCTGCCCATTCTTTCCACATAGTGCCTCAGAATAGGGGAGTAAGGACTCTCAAAGTACCAATACAAAGTTGAGCTACACGAATATTGACAAATGGTTTCACTGACTGGACAGTTCCACTCAAATCTGTGTGGTTCTTTCCTTAAAAGACCATATCAGAGTCTGAGTTTGTTTCGGTGTTTCTTCTCTGGGTAGTCAGCTAGGAAACACCGGCTTCATTTTGTTTAACTCATTAAACCCCAAGCGAGCGTTCGCACTCTCATTGTCTTTCTATTGTGTTTCTAAGTACGGTATTCAAAAGGTTAAATAAATATCATTTCTCAATGAGAATTAATATGCGTTACTGCCCCCCTAGCCAAGTTACGATCGTTTCGTTTGCGTCGAACGCCTCGAGTAGGCCACGCCTCCGATTCCTTTGTTCTGACCACGTGACTGAGCGTTGAGATGACGTCACGTCGACGCGAACGAAACGATCGTAACTTGGCTAGGGGGGCTGAACTGTCATATATAAATCTACTCGCGTACCAATTTTCATCTGAATCCGTTAAGTTGTTAGTACGTAAAGTAGTAATAAACATACACATACCTACATACAATCTGTCGCTTTTATAATATTAATATGACCAACATTTAAATTACTTACAGATAGGTCTTTTGAAAGATAGAAAATATCTTATTCATATATGTAGATTTTTGAATTTTTTGAGGTGAGAAGTCATCTAAGTGACTTTTACTGACTAAAACCACACCTGTGTCCTTCAGTTGCCCTTTGCGTTCTAGGACCACATGCTTCCTTTTCAGAAATTCCCTGTGGCCATAGCGGGCATCCGCTAGCCGGCGCCAACCGTAGCTCTACGTTCCTATTCACCCCATTTGAAACAGAAACAGGGTTCCGTAGCCAAATGGCAAAAAACGGAACCCTTATAGATTCGTCATGTCTGTCTGTCTGTTCGTCCGTATGTCACAGCCACTTTTTTTCGAAACTATAAGAACTATACTGTTGAAACTTGGTAAGTAGATGAATTCTGTGAACCGCATTAAGGTTTTTACACAAAAATAGAAAAAAAAGCAATAAATTTTGGGGGTCCCTCTACTTAGAACTGAAACACAAAAATTTTTTTTTCATCAAACCCATACGTGTGGGTATCTATGGATAGGTCTTCAAAAATGATATAGAGGTTTCTATTATCATTTTTTTCTAAACTGAATAGTTTGCGCGAGAGACACTTCCAAAGTGGTAAAATGTGTGTAACTTCCCCTCCCCTGTAACTTCTAGTTTGTACGGTACCCTCGGCGCGCGAGTCCGACTCGAACTTGCCCAATTTTTTAAGTATAGCTAAAACATATCTCATTCCAATAGATACTCGTACAGTATCTTAATAAACGTATTTGTTAATTAAATCTAAAATTGTTTCTTTCAAAAGATCACGTGTTCACAGCGATTGAGAAACTCTCCCGACATTATACGTGGTTTGAAAGCAATGGACAGATGACACGGCGTTCGCATCGCAATCTGCGCGTGAGTCTGTCGTGGTAAATTGACAGATTATAGTGATTACCACGAACGTATGACTGGCGGTGATAGCTGTGGAAATTGGGTAATCTATGTGTGTGAGAAGAGCTGTGTTGGTACCTAGATAACTTACCTATAGATTATTCTACGTGGTGGTGAAATGTGTGGGTATACAAGGCCCTCCACACCGCTAGAGACAGGAATAGATGGAGGAACATCATAAAAATTAAAGTAATGAAGCAGGGAGGTCACGACCCTCAGCATTGAGGAATACGACCGACGTAAGGAGGAGGAGGGTGAAATGTGTCAGATATCACTATACACACTATCTATAGATATACAATAAAAATTAATTCACTGGCCTGGCCTGACCTGACCGGACTGGCCTGTTGGTCTAGTGGTTAGTGGCCCTGACTGCTATGCCGAAGGTCGTGGGTTCGATTCCCACCCAGGACAAATGTTTGTGTGATGAGCACGATCATTTGTTCTGTGTCTGGGTGTAATTTATCTATATATGTATGTATTTAGAAATATATAAGTATGTTTATCAGTCGTCTAGTACCCATAACACAAGCTCTGCTTAGCTTGGGACTAGGCGGCGTTGTGTGATAGTTGTGGAATATTATATTATTATTATATTATTATTAATTCCTATTTCTCTTGGTCACGACATCACGTGTGAACGGCTGGACCGATTTCACTAATTTTTTTTTGTTGTGTTTGTTATTGTCAGGAGAAGGATATTATGAAAGAAAAAAATTAAAAATATTGGTAGTAGGGTAGAGCAGAATAGAATAGTCAGTCGACGGGAGCCAAGTCGCGGGCAAAAGCTAGTTTTATAATAAAATTAGCTTTAGTTGTATAGCATAATCAGCCTTTTAATGTTCCCATGTTCCCATTGCTGGGACTCAGGTCTTCTCTCTAGGAGAGGGAATGGGCCGTAATCCACCAAGCGGGCTCAGTACGGATTGGTGAATGTCACATGTCTTCGTGTTGCATGTTGGTCGATAATCATCATCATTTCAGCCGAAAGACGTCCACTGTTGGACTCAAACTGTAGGGGACCAATTGTTGCCAGTACAACGTTCCTGTGCGTCTCGCATCCATCGGATTCCCACGACTCTCTGGGTGTCTTGTGTATATGTGAGTTTAACATACTTTTGAACGCAACAATCCTCAATTTCCTAATTTTTTTTTTCCTCAATTTTAATCTAATATATTTACTCTATTCATTTGCAGTACACCACAGACTACCCCCTTTTTCTATTTCAATTTCTTACAGTCCATCCTAAGGTTGTCTGGTAGATATCGCTGTCAGCGATAAGACCGCCTTTGTACCCATAGATTTAAGTTACCTAGTATAAAAGTTTTGTTACTATTTTGGTGTGCAATAAAGTTTATTCTATTCTATTCATCCTGTTACAGAAGTAATTCCTAGTGAAAAAAAAAACAATCTATATTTATAGCCAGTGCATCAAAAATTCATGATTGATATATTGTTTTTTTTTTTCTATTTAGTCCTCCATTGACTTTATTAATAAATCAATTTAATTGTTTCTAAATTTGATCCCAGAGATAATTTTTTATTTGACTTTTGAATTGAAGTTTCGTATGGTTGATGTCTATCAGCATTGCCACAAAAAAAACACACACAATTGGAATGGCTTAGGTCCAGGCCAAATTGTGTTTTTGCTGGATGCTTCAGAAATTAGAAATCTTCTAAACGGTGTTTACCCTCCGATTTCTGCATTTGAAGTTGAAAACTCTACTTTGGCCTGAAAACCTGACAAAATTTGGCATTAAAGTAGGGTTTGAGACGTTTTTAACTCAAAAATAAAATCATTTAAAAAGAAACTCCATGAACTGTTAGTGAACAAATGACTCTATGAAAGACTTCTTTGCCGAGAAATCACTATTAAAATATAATCTCCCTGGGTCATGATGCGTTTTGTATACGAGAGACTCCATTCATTTATAAACTGTTTGTTTATTGAAATTTGTTACTCCAACAATGTAATTTAATATTGTTGACATGCATGTAATATCACTTTATGTACTTACTTACATTATATTTTACGCCCTGAGGGTAGAACATAGCCGTTCGTAGAATATTTAATTAACACCATCTGTATTATGTAAGTACAATTACTTAAGATCCACAATAAAGATGATTTGATTTTATTTGATTTGAAATTTTGACATAATTATTTGCTTTTTCCCATCAATTAAACTTCTTTAACCGTATGTTTTGAAAAAGAAAACTGAACACAAAAACGGCCTTGCGTTTTATTATAGTTTATAATCGCACAAAACGTTTTCCCCCATAAGTAGATTTCTAACAACCAAACTAATATTATATTTTAGGTACTTCCTTTTCAACCGATTACATTCACGTTACGTCCGAGGCAACGCCATATTATAATGATATTATTTTTAAGGTTATTTTGGTACATAACCTTATCTGACGTTGTTTATAAATATCGTTATTGACCTGTGACAAGTAAACAATGTAGTTTGGGATTTAAATAATAATAGCTTTGACCTTTTAACACGTTTTGTTTTGACGTATTTCACCCAAATTTTGGCATTTTATATCTGTCCTTGTCCCGTGTTATTTGGGGTCGGTGCAACATGTTTTGTTTTCCATTCTGTCCTGTCTTGCCGTCACTAACTCCTTTTTCTTTCGTATCAATTCTCACACAATCCATCCATATTTTCTTTGACCGGGATCTCCATAGTGTTCCCATGTCTGGATGGATGGAGACATTATGAGTATATACATATACTCATAAATCTTTTAGTAACATGCGATTCATGGACTGATAATAAAATGCAAAAATATGAAGTCTTCTCATTTTTGCATTTTATTATCAGTCCATTAATTGTCGACTGCAAACTCAGTGAGCCTTTTTAGGGTTTCGTACCGAAAGGTGGGCAATAGGGATTATTACTAAGCCTCCACTGTCCGTCCGTCCGTCTGTCTATCTACCTGTCTGTCCGTCTGTCATGTCAATTCCAACGCACACTCCCCGAAGTGTAATCGATAGAAAGCCGACAGGCCAGCAACTCGGCGTCGATGCTCAAGGCTTTGGAGTTTTGATTCGACAAGTGCATCATCACCGATGATCCTCTTGGTTCGCTCTTGGCTTAATATAAACTTGGAGCTACAACAACAAATGAAGTTAAAAATTAAAGGGGGTTCCCGTTCAAGAAACGTTATTTCGTCGGCGTTTTTTGCTCGATTTTAATATTGTAGTACGGAACCCTTCGTGTGTCAAGTGCGAGTCGGACGACTCGCACTTGAATAAGTACAAACTCCTCAAGTACCAGTTTTTCTTAACCTGTCTATTAAGGCATACGTAATATCGAAGACATGATTCTTTCTTTTTTTACAAATTCAGTCCAATTTTTACCAATCGTTTAAACATTTTTTTCACAATATTAAATTGTGAAAAAATGTTTAAACGATTTTAACACAGAATTTGTTCATAAATTGACTTTCAGAGTCAATTATATTTTCAATGAAGTGAATATAATGCAAAATGACTACTAAAAATATACAAATGACAATATTGCAAGCCTTTCAAAACGATGCAGGTCACGGGTGACTCAAGGTGATCTTGTCATTAGTGACAGGTTTTTTACTGAAACACTAAGCCTGGCTGTACACGGGCCACTCACGACAGCCATAAATGTTGCCACCTTTTTTATTATTGATAGGCTCGCGTTTGACCACTATCTCACCTGACGCTAGGACCGGCTACAAAGGTAGCCGACGCGTGCGACAGCCACTTGTGGTCTTTTTTTAACCCATGCTTGACGGGATTGAATTTCTGATATAAACATTTCTATATCCATATCCATTATTCCAATCAACGTTAAACGTTGCCTTGTTCCAAATGGTTAACTGAAGCGAAGGGAGAGAGGAGTGGGGTATAGTGCGAGTGACGTTTTTTTAAGCTGAGAAATGACCCAATAAGGCGCGAGTGGCGAGTAGCTACGGTTCGTAGCGTGAGGCAACTTGTGTGGTTTTGTGGTTGTAGTTGGTGGCTCGTGTGCGACCAGCCTAAAGTCTTATATTATTTTTGCCTTTTACAGAACATTATAGAGTTTGATCATGTATGAGACGTTTATCTAATAAGACTTTACGTAACAATTTAAAATAAGATTTTGGAGTATAATAATAATGACTTTTATTCACTGCGATGGATTGATGCTCTTATAACACAAGGGTGTCACAAATCTTTAAAATTCTCGGCTTTTATCTACTATAAAATGCATGTATTATACATCTAAACCTTTCTCATAAATCATACTGTCTATTGGTAAAAACCGCATAAAAATCGGTTCAGTAGTTTTTGAGTGATCATCATGCACCTATGGCAATATTTTTGTCTAAAATCCCTGAAGGTACCCACCTTCTAGATAGGTACGTGACTATATGACTGTAATATTTAGCTCTTAAATATTATCCCGGGAGTAATCCCTTGGAATAAGAAAGAAGAAAGTTGACGCGTTGGAGATGTGGTGCTGGAGACGGATGCTGGGAGTATCTTGGACAGAGTTTCGTACAAATGATTCCATATTACAAGATCTTGGCATCAGACAGCGCCTATCATCCACAGTGCAGTCGCGCATTTTGAACTTCTTCGGCCATGTATCTCGTCGTGATAATGAATCCATAGAGCGTCTCGTAGTGCAGGGCAAAGTTGAGGGCACCAGACCACGTGGTAGATCACCAATGAGATGGACAGACCAGATCAAAGCCGCAACTAAGTGCTTGGTTAATGAATGTACTCGGAAAGCTGCAGTCCGCGATGAATGGCGTCGTGTTACCAAGATGATGACTCATCGTGATTCATAATGATGACCACGACCACTCTGGCAAGAGTGTACCGACTGAGAAGAAGAAGAATCCCTTGGAATAGTTATATTTTTGATTCCACTAGTTAGAGCTAGTAATACTAATATTGCAAAGGTGAAACTTTGTATGAATGTGTGTGATGTTTTAATAACCTTTGTGCCAAATGCGGTTTTCAGGAGTGGTTTGGCACGGATTAGAGATTACTGTTAAGCAGTATTTTACTTTTAGCTTCTGCCAATGGCGTCGACCGCGTGATACTAGAAAAGTTGCTGAAGCTATAGAAAAACCGAGCTATGCTGTGAAACCGTAGGCGCATTGCGGACGGCGAGCAATGGGTAGCTCGCCGTCCGACCGTCCGGTAACTGTCCGGACCAAGCCCAAGTCGTCGACGGCGCGTACTTTTTCACGCGCGCCTCAAGGAGATGTCAGTAGAGTCGAAACCTACTGGGGCCAAGGGTCTGATTCTGAAAGGAAGACTCGGCCCTGGTAGAGAAGGCAATGAAGGAACAGGAGTGGGTTTTTAGTCAGTAAAATTCTGACACTATCTCTCGCACCGCTCAAGAGCGGGGGATGTCATAAGATGATTTTCTCACCGAAAAAAAAAAACTATGCTGTGAAAGTAGCTGTGTCTTGTAGAACCTGTTGTACTTAGTTTTTTGGGGAAAAGTATTCTATGTATTCCAGGACATAATCCGTGTACCAAATGTCAACCAAACCTGTTCAGGAGTTAGAGCGTGAAGGAGTTACGAACATATAGGTACGGCCAAAAGCAAAAGTCCATAGGTACTACAGAAATAAAATCGTGTGAAGCGAGAAATGACGCCATCTAGCGTAAAATCAGATTGAAATGTTGCTATCGACAACATTACATTATACTGTTAATAGATGACACCGCTGTGCTTCAAATGATTAATGCTTAATTAATGCTTATTTTTGTACTTTCTTTTTGTTTCTTCAAACATTGAAATAATTTATAATTTCTTTTAAAGAGATGAAGATATTAAAATTGAATAAGTTTCATCAATTATCATCAATTTATAAATATTTGATTATCTATGTGTTAGTTTTCAAACTTGAGAGGGTAGGTTGAATATGGATTTACTTATAAAAAATAACTAGTAGGTAGTATAAATAATACTTAGACCAAAGAGTTATGACTAAGCTCAATTGGTTGTTCGCTAAGTTAATTTCGATTATATCGTTCCAGCGCCTTTCGTTCAATTTTATTTTTAACCAGGTGTATTGTCTACTTATTTTACGAAAATGAGTAAATATGCATTGTTATATAGATTTAGTAAAAAGAACTCAAATAATTGCTATGCATAATCAAGGTAAAAACTTGTCAGAAGTAACCAGAGAGACCGGTGTAAACGTAAGTAGTTTTTTTTTAACGCTTTTAAACAAAAAACTCCTATATAATAATCATTATTGGATATTATATATTTCTGTTTTATTGTTGCAGAGAAAAACCGTTGTTCTATGGATATGATGATTTGAAGAAGAAGGTTCTTTGAAGCACCATCAAAGAGCTGGCAGACTAAAACTAATAAACATGTTGCAGCATCAAACCATGATAAGGGAGTACGAAGAAAACGGACGTCGGTCGACGAACCACTATGCTATATATACACTTATTTTCTGTATTAACTGGAGACCTTGTTATGTGTGTTTAACTTAATATCCGTATTTAAAACAACTTAAAAAAGTTATGAACACTTGATGTGTTGTTGTGCAATTTTATAGTTTTTAGCCTACATTTTTAATCCTTTTGACCTTTGTGATAAAATTATCTGGTATTTTGTTTGTTTTTGTTAAGGTTACATAAGCTTCAAACCTCTTTTCAATTTTGGAAACGAATACTTAAGCTATGGCCTCAATAAGAAATTATATATAATATTATAATCTTATTCGGTGATTAATAAACGGTGATTGTTAAATTTGATTAAGAAATTGTAAGAAATAAACATATTATTTTTTAATAGTGCCTTTTGTCAACTGTTTACCTGCATTTTTTTCATTTAGCTGAGTAACTACCCACTTGAATATTATATTACAAATAAATATCCACTTGTTAGCTTTGATTTAATATTCCTTCCAACTTCTTTTGTTACTTACAAAAAGACTTACAAAAAAACTTACAAAAAGTGTGAGTACTACGTGAGATTTGAACTCATGGCTCATTGATTTATGCATCTATCTGCACATGCTAAACCGCTAGGTCAACATGACTCTAATTTGAACGATGAAATTATGAACTACAATCAGTTGTTGACGACAATGATGACGCATGTGTCTATTATTTGTTAAACTAAAAGTCAAGTTTATACTTTGTGAGATTGCCTTTACTCGCCACTTAGCTGTGAAGAAACCAACGCCATCTAGTTTAATTTTCGAAAACTTGAACTCTAACGTGCAAGGGAAAATAGGCGTATCTAAGCACTTTTGATGGGTGACTGTACATACACACATACAAATTGTTGTCTTTTTAATATAAGTGTGATAATTAGAATGTTGTTTTAAAGAAATGTCTTTTTAATTTTTATTAGTAGCGAGCAGTGGTGGCCGAGTGGTAACGGCCCCGACTTACGAGTTGTAGGTCGCGGGTTTAAGCCCAACCAGGCGCATTACAATGAGCAGGGCACATTGCTCGCAGAACAGATAAGTAAGTAATAAAAGTAAAGGCCTCCCACAAGGTTGACCGATGACCTGCGGGGCTATTGCGTAACTCTGTTGACAGTTCAAGTGATGATCACTTATTAACAATGTGCATCATTGAACTGTCAAACAGCTAGTTTCGTATTGCCTATCTTCAGTGACCAACTGCAGTGACGTCATTAGCCACTGGTGCCTTTGATAGCCACCGTAACACGTTTTGACAGATGTTATTTTATCGATAATTTTAAAATTGCGATTGTGTAAGCTTTTGAAGCTGTTTAATAGTCGATAAAATTTTAGAGTGGTCACAATAGGCACCGTAAATTTTTATAATTCACCACATTTTCACCGTAGTTTGTTAGTCACTTTTGTGATACGTAATACCAATTTTATGAAATTGTCAGTTGACAACTAAGTTTAGTGTGCAACGAATGCTAGTTGTCAACTGTTATTGAAAAAGTTAGCCAATAGCCCCCCTGGTGAGGGTTGCGGGGAACCGATGGATGCGAGACGCATAGGACCGTTCATTGTGGCGACACTTGGGTGATGCACATATCCAACAGTGGACGTCTTTCGGCTGAAATGATGATGATTGAAGATGACTTGGCCATTGTGACATTAGAATGAAAATGTGTCGGCCATATTTAAATCCAAACCAATTCAATTTACTTAATTGCAAACTTTAGTCATACAAACTACCATTAAAGTCAGATCAAAGTTATATTTCAGTTGCTTAGCGTAGACAATAATTGTATTGTATTATTTAATTGAAGTCTGACTTTGAAATGAACTTGTCTGGAACGTTGATAAAAATGCTTCACTTGGATACAGGTAAAACTAATTTCATCTATTAAACCAATATTAAAAAAAAATGTATTAAATTGGTTATTTATATACAAGCCGCTACCAGCGGATACGCCCGCGTGATAATACATTTCTCCATACCAATTTTGGACCCCCGTTTCATCCCCTTAGGGGGTGAATTTTAGAAAATCCTCTCTTAGTGCTCGCCTACGTCGTAAAAGGAAACCTTGTGCAAAATTTCACGCCCCTAGTCCCAGTAGTTTCGGCTGTGCGTTGATATGTCAGTCAGGCAGTTTCTCCTTTTATATATATAAGTCAGGCAGTTTCTCCTTTTATATATATAGATTTGTATAATGTAATCTTTGAAAGCACTTATTTATACATAGGCATGATCAGCCTTTTAATGTTCCCACTGCTGGGACTCAGGCCTCCTTTCTAGGATAGGCTGTAATCCACCACGCGGACCCAGTATGGGTTGGTAGATGTAACAAATCTTCGAATTTTTATTTCTAAGACAAGCCGGTTTTGTTTGTTTTTTTTTCAACAAAGATTTTTTTGAACACCAACTCGAAATTAAATTACACCTGTGTGAAGGGGAAGGAGGACCGGTCGCTAATAGGCAAATAAAAAGAAATTGATACTGACATTGCTTGATTCCTCGCAGAACAGATGGCCGTTGGAACAGAAAGGTTCTGGCGTGGCGACCACATACCGGAAGACGCAGCGTTAAGGCCTCCTACAAGGTGGACCGATGCCCGCGACCCTTACGGTGGCGGGAATCCGATGGATGCGAGACGCATAGGACCGTTCATTGTGGCAACACTTGGGAAGGCTATGTCCAACAGTGTACGTCTTTTGGCTGAAATGATGACGATGATTGCTTAATTTCATGTTACAGTACCTTATAAAAACATCTTCGAATTTCGTAAAAAAAATACCTACAGTATTTCAATCAAAGTAGCTTTTGTTGGTATATGTGTGGTCCCCATATATCATGACCTTTATGATATCATGCCCTAACACATTAAAAAAACTGGCTTAAATTTTAACTAGTTTCTTAACATTAATAAATGGCCTTGTTCACAAATAAAATAAATAATATTAATTTCTACTCTATGCAAATTGTTCTTGACCTCTGACAGATGGTGATCTTTAAGCATACAAAAGTACATTAATAAAAAATAATTATTTTTATTGATGGATGTATCTAATCTAGTTTTTATTTTAATAATTTTAAAGCTATTTATTAAATCAAGTTATTCTCATCAGTTTTTATGGTTCTTCTTTAGCGAAATTCAATTATTACTTCGCAGCTGTTTTGATGGTTTCCTTATTGAGACAGAGACAGTTTAATAAATCAATTAACTAGATTTAGCTGACACTAAAAGCACGGTTGGTGCAGTGATTGAGTGATTATGGTTGCTGCGGTACGGTTTTTATATGCTATACGGTAGAGGTGTGCGCCGCCTGGGCAAAGCACCGCCGTGTCCTCGCGGGGGCGATCGGCGGCAGCGATCTCTCGCGCCGGGCCGGAAAGAATGGCAGGCAGTCGCCTCCTTCTGCGAAGCAGTAATGCTAGCAAAGGAGGAGGCCCTCGCGCCCCAGCCGGGATTCCAACTACCATAGGTGCAGGATTGCGGATGGCGCGCTATGGGTAGCTGGCCGTCCGCCCGTCCGGTAACCGTCCGGACCGAGCCTAGGTCGTCGATGGCGCGTAGTGTTCCACGCGCGCCTCAAGGAGAGAGGAGATGTCAGCAACCGTAGGGGCCCGGCAGGGTCGAAGCCTACTGGGGCTATGGGTGATGTAAAAGAGACCCCCGGGGCCTTGGAACAATGGTAAAGAAGGAACAGGAGTGGGTTTTTAGTCAGTAAAAGTCTGACACGCCCTCTCGCTCCGCCAAAGAGCGGGGGATGTCATTAGATGATTTTCCCATCCGAAAAAAAACCCGAAGCTAATTGGGACAATGCTAGGGAGATTATGAAGATAATGCTAGTTAACGTAATTTTGAACAACAGTCTAGCTGTATTACATTAATCAAAATCTTAAGTTACCTTGACCCACACTTTTTATTTTGCATCAACTTATTAATTACAATTTACATATTGTAGAGGTTAGAAGACACCAAACTGATAAATGGTGACATTTAATCCTCAACAAGTTTATGACGCAAAAAATATATTAAAATAATTGTTGCGAAAAAACGACAAATCAAAGATCATTTCATATTAAAAACGAGTTAATAATCACATCGTCCGAGTGTCTTGGCAAGATTCTACAATACTTCGGTCACATTGCAAGGAAAGACGGTGGTAACCTCGAAGGGCTCATCGTGGCCGGTAAAGTGGATGGGAAAAGGCCTCGTGGACGCAGCCCAATAAGTTGGTCTGACCAGATCCGCACCGCTCTTGACTCTAAAGTATACAATGCCCATCACACCGCCAGACACAGAAACAGATGGAAGAACATCGTACGATTGAAAGTGATGAAGCAGGGAGGTAACGACCCTCAGCATTGAGGAGCACGACGCAAGGAGGAGGGATCACATCACACAAATATTATAAAGGTGAAAAGTTTGTTTGTATGTGTGTATATTTCTTAAAAAAGCTGGATGAATCTGAATGAAATTAGGCACACTATCCTATCTGCTATTCCTGGTCCGAAGCGAGGAGGAATGGCAGGCGGTGGCCTCCTTCTGCGAAGCAGTAATGCTAGCGAAGGAGGAGGCCGCATGCGTGAGGGAACGAATGTCCTCACGCCCAAGCCGCCGATATTCTGACCCCGACTACCAGCCACGGTAGACGCGGCCTTGCGGACGTCGAGCAATGGGTAGCTTGCCGTCCGGTAATTGACCGGACCGAGCACAGACGTTAACAGCGCGTAGTGATCCACGCGCTCCTCAAAGAGATGTCAGCAAACCGTAGGGGCCCAGCAGGGCCGATGCCCGCTAGCTAGGACTGCGGGGAATTTCTGAAAAGGAAACCCGTAGTCCTAGAGCGCAGAGGGCAACTGAAGGACACAGGTGTGGTTTTAGTCAATAAAAATCTGACACGCCCTCTTGCTCTGCCCAGGGAGAAGTCATTGGATGATTTCCACACTTAAAAAAAAAGATGTGCTATTCCAGCATATCTACCTTCCATGATGTGCTGGAAAAGCACATAGGATATTTTTTTCCTTGGAGTAGGATGTTAGGTCACGGGTTTGGGATCAGCAGCGCAGTTGGCGCGGTGGTTAGTGAGTGGCTGCTGCACTGCAGGTCGCGCTTTCGCTTTTCGATTCCTGCACGTAACGTTTGGGTATATGAGTGTATATGAGTTTACATGTTAATGAACGCATACACTATACAGAAGTATTTCCTAGTGTGAGACAAATTTAATAAAAAAAAATTAAAACTACTTTCTCGCGGGCCGCCAGCATAAGTAAATAATAATAAAATTGAAAGTAAGTTATTGGTATACTTAATACATGTAACTGCAAAACTGCTGATCCGATTATAATGACTTTTTAAAGCAGTAAGTAAACGGATTGAGGACACTTTCCTTCCTTTTACGTAAATTATTTAAACATTTCACATGTGTAAACTAAGCCATGTGCTTTAGCCCAGGTTCTGCAACGATAATCAAACTTAAAGTAACTTCTGCCAGCAGCTAGGCCCACATGGAAGAAGGCTTCTCAATACAAACTTTGGACCCCCGTTTCATCTCCTTATGCGGTGAATTTTCAAAAACCCTTTCTCAGTGCTCGCCTACGTCATAAAAGTTTTTGATACCGTTACCGGCCCACGCTGAAAACCAGCGCCGTAGACTCATCGCATTTTGCGTGTGGTCACGGCATTATGCTGAGCGTTCGGCCGTTTTGAGCGGATGTGGCGCATATTTCTTTCACATAGTGTGCTTATAATTTGTTAGTTCTAAATTTGCGCCTTGTTCCGCCAAATAAAATGTTTTTCTTTCTTCTTTCTTTCAAAAGGAAGCCTTATGCAAAATTTCAAGCTCCTAGTCCTAGTAGTTTCGGCTGTGCGTTGATATGTCAGTCAGAAAGTTTATCCGTTTATATACAACATTATTTTTGTAGGTATATGCGAAACCGAAACACGTGTCCTAGCATTTTTATGTAAAGAATCTATGTAAAAAATTTCATAACTGTATCATGAAAAATCACAAAGTTATAAGCTTGTTATGTTACCTGGTGGTCCCCACTAACACATGATCATCGGGCCATCCAGGCGACTAAGGGGTTGTTTTGCTCCCACACCCAGCTGTGCGCTGGCACCTAATGCCTGCTATGGCCTGCTGTGACCTGTTTTGTACTTAGTGTCGAAGGTGTCTAACTTGTGAACTTTTTAAAATATTTTTGGGAAAAATGTAACATGGTGTAAAAAAATCAATTCAGTTACTGATTCTGAACAAACTATATTCATGCGTGAATTGGTTGAATGAATTATCATATGATGATCGATATATTTGACTTGGGTTTAATTTGTGAGTTTAGTAAGGAGACGATTATTTACTTCCATAATAATACACTCGTCAAGTCGAAGCTTTAATGGTTTGAGCACAGACGCCGAGTTGTTAGCCTGTCAGTTTTCTACCGGTTGCATTTCGGGGAGTGTTCGTCGGAATTGCATAACGTAATTCCATCAATCATCGAACCACCGGACAGTAAGTACAGCGATGGGCCACCGGTAAGTGGGCATCCCATCCATACGCACAATGCATCTTGAGAACACATTCAATGTGCGTACAGGAGTGGAATTCCCTGCCGGAGTCTGTATTACCTGATAGCTACAACCTAAGGGTCTTTAAGTCAAGAGTAAATAAGTTACGTCTAGACAAGCGTGCTCCACCGTCGACCACATCATATGATAGTGGTTAAGCGTAAGCAATAATAAAAAACTGGGCAAGTGCGAGTCGGACTCGCGCACTGAGGGTTCCGTACAAACTTGAAAGGTAAATTGCGGTTTACGATTTATGACGTATTAAAAAAAAACTTCTTACTAGATCTCGTTCAAACCAATTTTCAGTGGAAGTTTATAAGGTAATGTTCATCATATATTTTTTTTAGTTTTATCATTCTCTTGGGGGGGGGGGGGGGGACATTTTACAACTTTGGAAGTGTCTCTCGCGCAACCTATTCAGTATATAAAAAAATGATATTGGAAACCTCAATATCATTTTTGAAGGTCTATCCATAGATACCCCACACGTATGGGTTAGATGAAAAACAAAATTTTTGAGTTTCAGTTCTAAGTATGGGGAACCCCCAAAATTTATTGTTTTTTTTCTATTTTTTGTGAAAATCTTAATGCGGTTCATAGAATACATCTACTTACCAAGTTTCAACAATATAGCTCTTATAGTTTCGGAAAAAAGTGGCTGTGACATACGGACGGACAGACAGACACATGACGATTTTGCCATTTGGCTACGGAACCCTAAAAAGATATCTAAGTATTTAATAAAATTAAATTATATATCTTTATGTATATTTTGGGGTCATTATCACCACAACAAAGACTTATAGTTTCTTCACCCGTCAGCAGTGGTTTGAATACAGTTTGATAGTTTTAATTTAAGGTGAGTTATAACGGCTAACTCACCGCCTGGTTGTTAGTCTAGAATTCTAGATTTAAAAGTTTCCATTAGATTCGTTATATGAGTTGGATGGCAGTTTTACGATTGCTATAAAATATCCAGCTATATTTACCTACATGCGGACTATCCGGGTTACAGAATGACTCACTAAATGTACTGAAGAAGTATATTAATCACACTGGTATTATAAAGGCGAAAATTTGTATATATGTGTTTGTATGTTTGTTACTCTTTTACGCTCAAACGGCTAAACGGATTTAGATGAAACTTGGCATAAGGGTGGACCAAGTCCTGGAATAGGACTTAAGATACTTTTATCGCCGGAGTTTGTTCCTTCGGCATGATTTTCAACTTTCAGCTAGGCGAAACAATTGGTAGAAGCTAATTTTACCCACCCATAAGCACAAGACTAAAGTCTATGACCAGTGCGTGTTGCCAGTGATGACATATGGTTCCGAAACGTGGTCGCTCACAAGGGGCCTCATTAGAAGGCTCAAAGTCACTCAAAGGGCAATAGAAAGGGCTATGCTCGGAGTTTCCTTGCGTGATCGAATCAAGAAATGAAGATATCCGCAGGAGAACCAAGGTTGCCGACATAGCACGAAGAATCTCCAGGCACATTGCTCGCAGAACAGATCGCCGTTGGGGCCGAAAGGTTCTGGAGTGGCGACCGCGTACCGGAAAACGCAGTGTTGGAAGGCCCCTTAAAAAGGTGAACCGATGACCTAGTGAAGGTTGCGGGAATCCGATGGAAGCGAGACGCACAGGACCGTTCATTGTGGCGACATTTGAGGGAGGCCTATGTCCAGCAGTGGACGTCTGTCGGCTGAAATGATGATGATGATAAGCACAAAAGTTTTGGGAACACATTCATTGTGGGTACAATAAAGGAGTAGAATTCCCTGACGGGTCTGTGTTTCGGTCTTTAAGTCAAGAGTTAAGTTAAGTTGTCAAGAGAGGTTACTTCTAGGCAAGTGTTCTCCAGCGACGACCACATCGCTTACCATCAGGTGAGATAAAAGTCAAGCGTGAGCCTATCAATAATAAAAATAACCCTAATAAAAAATAAACGAATCTTTTCAAATATAAAACATATTAAGTAGTATAAATATAATGAATATCGCGATACGGTAATATACCCTGATACTCATCAATTTCTACTTTCATGTTTATTATGTTTATTATTATTTGTAAAGGAGATATTAAAGTTAATAATAGTCATTAATAATATCAATGTGTTTGCTTATAAAAGAAGTGAATAATTTAATACATTACCATTCATTTGCATTAATGAAGATTTAATGAGGGCTGTTTGCTTTATGAGAATTGGTAGAGTAACATTTAAAAAAATGGTGAAGGAGCATTACTATTTACGCTTTGATTTTTCTTCTCCTGACTCGATTATACATATATTTTCAATACACTTACTCGAAAACCCGCGCTCTTATCCCACCGCTTTTAGGCACGCAATATACTGTTTTCCGCACTAGTGCAGAAAAATGCACGTACTCTCCCCCGCCCCAATTTTATTACATTTATCGTATAAGGATGGTCGCGCGTCCACCCCCACGAGTGGCCGGTCAACCACCGTTTTTCGTTTTGTAAGCGTATTGAAAAAAGTCGTTTGGTACACGTGCAAATTTGTCACTGCAGCTCTCGGTCGCAATGATAAACTTTCTGAACTTGTATCAAAATGTACTATTGATATTTATTAATCACCCAAAAGGGGTGTAGCGACATCTATGGCGTCACATAAGAACTAATCCTGCATCGCGCAATCAAAGTTCTCCGCGCGATTGGAACATATAGAACAGCCCGAAATCATCTATCGGGCAGTAGCCCGCCAGACATAACATCCCGTCTGGTCGGAGGATCCTCCCTTTTCAACGGAGGTTTGCGGGACTTTACTCTCTGTTCCGCATACCTCCACACTGGTGACCCTCGACAAAGAACGTCAGCGCAGCCTTCGTGCAGCTACTACTTCGTGACGTCATCATCACTTCCTCAAGCTTTCGAGCAGCGAGCCATACAGCCAGCACCCACGGCTTTAAAGGGTATCCTGACCACCAGCATGCCTACCTGGTCATACCTGGTCATCACCCTCAGCCTCATCAGCGACCTTGGCGAAGCACACTGCACCTTCGGCCAGTCACATGAAGAGCTACGAAGAACAGAGGTTCTTAGTAGTGGCTTGACTGCTGGCGTCGACCAGGAGAGCCTGGTCGACGCCAGCAGTCAAGCCACTACGTTGCACAGCACTACTCCGACTCACTGGAGCATACAGCATCATCCCGACTCACTGGGATATCATCACCCCAACTCACTGGGGCATCATCCCGACTCACTGGGACAGCAGCACCCCGGCTCACTGGGGCATCACCGCAGACAGTTCCGACTCACCGAGAACTATGCGGCATTCGGTTCCGACCCACTGGAACCAACCTACTACTGGTCTGGCACGCATCAAGAAGCATCAAGAACCATCGATCTCCGATCTCCGGAGGGGAGTGATGTAGCGACATCTATGGCGTCACATAAGAACTAATCCTGCATCGCGCAATCAAAGTTCTCCGCGCGATTGGAACATATAGAACAGCCCGAAATCATCTATCGGGCAGTAGCCCGCCAGACATAACATCCCGTACCGTCTGGTCGGAGGATCCTCCCTTTTCAACGGAGGTTTGCGGAACTTTACTCTCTGTTCCGCATACCTCCAAAGGAGAATGAAAAGGGCTATGCTCGGAGTTTCCTTGCGTGATCGAATCAGGAATGAGGAAATCCGCAGGAGAACCAAGGTTACCGACATATCACGAAGAGTCGCTAAACTTAAGTGGCAATGGGCAGGGCACATTGCTCGCAGAACTCTATTATTACTCAAACCCTCAGTGCGCGAGTCCGTCTCGCTCTTGCCCAGTTTTTTTTACTATATTTACCACTGGAGCCCAAATTAAACTTTTTATTTTATCTTAACCCAATGAATTTTGAATGACTGAAAAAATTAGCTGAGACAGAAAGTAATTTCATTTTCACTAATAAAGTTCTTGAATTGTTGATTAAAATATCCAACGCCATACCATCAAGTCGTCTATAAACCTCAAAACAATATAAAAATTGATACAGTTGACAGTTATATTTCATTCATTAATATTATTTATCCATTGTTTGACAGTTTTGACCGTTTGTTTGACTAATAACCAAAGGTTGACAATACATCATTTGTTTTCTTTAGAGAAAAGAAATTTGATGTTCATTCATTTTCACGAGTTATTTGAAAATAGAATGGGCTGTAGTGAAAATATTGAATGGCCAGTGTTTTTTAAAGTATATTTGGAGTTTTGTACATTAGTCGGCAAAAATGCAACCTTTTTAGAATCACTTTTTTATCCGTCTGTCAGTCTATCCGTCAATTAAGACATTTTTTTCTCAAGAACGCGAGGAGGTATTAAGCTGAAATTAGTATTAAATACTCAGGTCTACCATCCCTTGGAGCAGTGAAAAAATCAAACATCTATCTCAACGCAATCTAAAGACAAGGCCGTTTATGCTTCGTTTAGGCGCATATTTTATCATTCGCAAGGAAATTAAAATCTTTAGGATACTTCTCGTTGACCTAGAATCCTGAAATTTGGTAAGAAGCAGTCTCATTGCACAAGTAAAAGAAAAAAATCTGAAAACTGTGAATTTGTAGTTACAACACAAAATAATTACTTGCGATTTGATTTTTGAAAAATCTTCGAGACTCGCTTCTGTAATCGGACAAATCAAATCAAAAATATTTTTATTTCACATAGGCCTACATGGGCACTTATAAAACGTCAGAAGCTAGTGCACGATCCCAAATTGGTCGTTTCCTATGGCAAGAAACTTCATGGTTACATAAAAGAAGTGGTTGATGTTACAATATTTTCATATTAGATATTATGTAAGAACAGTGTGGACCAGTCATATATATTACCAGTTATATATGTATTGTATACATAGTATTGTACCCAAACTATTTATCTAGGTAAGTTTGTACTCGCACTTGATCGGATGAGTCTATTGTGTCCCACTGTAGGCCAAAGGCCTCACTTTCTTCTTAGGAGTCCTACTCGTAAAAAAGCTCGGCCTGAGTCTATTTACTGATAGGTACAACGTCTTTAAGTCAAGAGTAAACAGGTTACTTCTAGGCAAGCGTGCTCCATCGTCGGCCACATCATCCATTACCATCAGATAAGATAGTGGTCAAACGCGAGCCTATCCATAATAAAAAAAACTGGGCAAGTGCGAGTCGGACTCGCGCACTGAGGATTCCGTACAAACTTACCTATGAAAACAGTTCGATTCCCGAATTGAGTTACGAAGATTTTTCCGAATCGCAAAAAAGTGTTTTTTTTTGTGACGTATCTACAAATTTACAGTTTTTCAATTTTTTTCTGTTCTTGTGTATGAGACTTTGCTTTATGCCAAATTTCAGGATACTAGGTCGACGGGAATACCCTATGAATTTTGATTCAATTGAGATTGTCGAAATACATGTTTTTTGCGACATAAACAGCCGTATCTTTTTTTTTCGTTAACTCAGAAAGGGTCTTGACAGACAGGCAGACAGACAGACGGACAGACAACAAAGTGATCCTATAAGGGTTCCGTTTTTTTCTTTTCAGGTACGGAACCCCCGCAAAAATACTAGCTGCTAAAATCATTGAAAAAACCACGTCAAAACAAGTGTTCTAACAAACTGTTTCAGTCCTGAAAAAAACTTTTCCTAACAGCTACATTGCCCAGAACAATTCTCATATTTGTTTTATGAATTCCATCCCTTTCAGAGCCAAATTGATACAGTACATACCGACTATGTTCTGTACTTACGTAACGTGCTGTCTCATATGCCCGGGGTCGATGAACCGCTTGTCCTATTTTGTACGCTTTATAGCCCCGGACGTTAGTACATCATGGACTATTGTTAGAAGAAATAATATGGTGTTTGATAAAAGAAATCTGCTTTCTATATTGCCGTCTTGGGGTTTGAAAGCTCTGATTTTTGTATTGATTTGAGAATAACACGCTTACACTTAAAACCTGTAAAATGTTGTACATAAGCTGCTGCTTATGTGCTTTTTTAGGTGCGAAGTCATCCAATGACTTCAGCTCTAGGGCGGAGCGGCTGGCTGGCATTGGCTTAAAAGTCTTTTACAGTCGGCAATTACAGGTCAACCAGCATTCACAAAATAAGGAGTGATTTAGGACACAAAAGTAATTATTATCTATAAACATATAATAAATCTGTACAAGTTTATAGTTGTGCGCGCATCTGAATGCTGCATATATGCTATGCAGCATTCACAAAATAAGGAGTGATTTAGGACACAAAAGTAATTATTATCTATATAATAAATCTGTACAAGTTTTTAGTTGTGCGCGCATCACGTAAAATGTACGAAATCGACGTAAAATGTACGTTACAATTATGTGTAACTTGTTATATTACTTAGACTTTGATTCATCGCAATCGATTGACTACATCGAAAGATATACTACATTCATTGACTATTAGGCGGTACGAAGTTCGCTGGGTCAGCTAGTATACAAATAAAATTGAATGGATTAACAAATCAAATAATCAATACTAACATATATAATTTATATGAAAGTGGCGCCAGTGACTGAAAAGTTGAAAGGGAATCGTTTGTCTTGGTGTGGCCATGTGAAGAGGGATGAAAAGCATGCCACTAAAAGAGTTATGAGTATACATGTGGATGGATGGACAGGGAGAGGTAAGCTAAAGAAAAGATGGATGGATTGTGTGAAGAGAGAAATGAAATGAAAGAAAAAGGAGTTTGTGATAGCGTGACGGGTGACAGGACAGAATGGAAGAAAAAAATGTTCCGCGCCGATCTAAAGAAACATGGGTACAAGGGTAGGAAGATGATGAGTGTTATATTGAAAGAAACAATGAATGGATAAATATATGGTAAGATAGGAGATGAATTGTTCATTCCAATTTATTTAGTATATAAATTATTTGTCCCAATTTATTTAGTGAATAAATTATTTATCCCAATTTATTTAGTGAATAAATTATTTGTCCCAATTTATTTAGTGTATAAATTATTTATCCCAATTTATTTAATGAATAAATTATTTGTCCCAATATATTTAGTGCATAAATTATTTATCCCAATTTATTTAGTAAATAAATTATTTGTCCCAATTTATTTAGTGTATAAATTATTGGTCCCAATTTATTTTTCATATATTTTTTTATTCAATTTATTTGGTGTATAAAAAAAATATTAGTCCATTTAGTCTCGGTGCAGCATATCAAGGGCGACACATAATGGAAGATGATGATGATAATGAAGCCGGTAAGTTTAAATTGATGATGATTTGACTGATTTGTTCACTTCACAGGTTTGAAAGGTTTTTAAATTTAATATTTTAATAACAAGAAGCCATTCGAGTCAAATCCTCTGTGAAGCCATTTGTCGGCCTTCGCTAAGTTCCGGTTTGAATGAAGATGGAAGTGTGTATCCGTTATAGAAAATATAACAGTGTTTCTAATACACTCCTTCATTGGCTATGTAGAAATTGATTATTTAAAATCTGCACATAAATGAAAATGAATAGCTAAATGTGTTCTAAATGCGAAACTCGAGATCGATTTAGATGATTTTGTTTTGAATATTTCTTTATTGTTTCAGGAAGGAGAAAATTTAAAAAAATACACAGGAAACCGTAAAAAACAATTGTTCTTTGTTACATCTAAACTGTCCCTAGCTGTCAATATAAGGGTTACCTGTCAATTTTAAGTGTAAGCATAACATAGCATAAGCAACCTTTCAATGTTCCCACTGCTGGGACTCAGGCCTCCTCTCTAGTAGAGGGAAAGTGTAAACTACTTTAATTTATCCATAGTTTTTTTTTCTCCTTGTCATCGACAAGAGATAATGGCTAGTACTTACGTAGTAACTATTCAGTAATCTGTGCTAGTACTCTTGTGTATCCGCCAGCGTCAAGTTGTTTATAGATAGAAGGTGTTTATTTTGGGTGAAATCGTGAAATCTCGGCCCTGGTATGAAAGGCAACGAAGGAACAGGAGTGGGTTTTTAGTCAGTAAAAGTCTGTTACTATCTCCCGCCCCGCCCAAGAGCGGGAGATGTCATAAGATGATTTTGCCACCAAAAACAAAAGCTCCATTTTGCCGAGATGCTTCCAATTCTCAAATTCTGATCTTCACTCGGAAATATCCCGCCAAAGACCCGAGAAGTCCTACCAACAGCTCTTAACGCAATCCCAATTGACGACCTAAATTGAACTGTTAAAGAGGTGGAGCTGATTGTACAGCTTTTTTTTTCGGTGGTATAATCATCCAATGACATCCCCCTCTCTTAGGCGGAGCGTGAGATAGTGTCAGACATTTACTGACTAAAAACCCTTTCCTGTTCCTTCTTTGCCTTCGTTCCAGGGCCCCGGGGTTCTCTTTCGCATCACCCATTGCCCCAGTAGGCTTCGACCCTGCTGGGCCCCTACGGTTTTGCTGATATCTCCTTGAGGCGCGCGTGGAACAATACGCGCTGTCGACGACTTGGGCTCGGTCCGGACGGTTACCGGACGGTCGGACGACGAGCCACCCATTGCTCGCCGTCTTCATTTTTGTGTTAAAAAATTTGCCTTTAAAAAACCTTTAAATAATTTAATGGCAGATATAAAACAAGATTAATTTCTTGATGCTATTGTTATTCGATTTTTTTTAACCATGACCTTTTCATCAGTTTGATTTAACCGGTTTTACCATCCTAACATTTAGGTGTGACCGTTCATTGATTAATAGGTAGGTACTTAAATTAAAAGCTAAAAGCCGCTTATAAAAAAAAAATTGTAACGTGACCTTTTCCGATGAAGATTTATTGATGATAATGATAAAATTTAAGATACTGTGTAATCAAGAATCAATCAATCAAAATATTTATTTCAAACGAGTTGACCCGGCGAACTTCGTACAGCCTAGCCAATGAATTTTTATACGTTTTAGTTAAAATGTCAAAGGATAACGCCATCTACAGGCATTTCCAGAAACAGCATAATTCATTTTAAGATGATATTTTAATTAGAGATGGCATTGTATACAGATATTTTCTTTTAATTTTTCCATATTTTCTCGCCGTTTAAACCTTCCCTGCCCCCCTAGCCAAGTTACAACCTTTTCGTTTCGATTCACATTTCGTTGATCGTATCAAATCGGCCACGCCTCCTATTCCTTTGTCCTGACCACGTCACTGAGCGATATTGATAGCGGTATTGATATGATGTCAGAACAAAGGAATCGGAGGCAAGGCAGACTCGAGGCAATCGACGAAAAGAGAATTGAAACGAAACGGTTGTAACTTAGCTAGGGGGGCTGGACTATCACGAATATTTTAAGATCAAAATTAGCCAAATCGGCCCAGTCGAGTTCTTGAGTTTTAGCGAGACTAACGAACATCTATTCATATTTATGAGAAGATAGGTAAACCATTTACAGGCACTTTTGTATTTTTTTTTTTTAATTATGGATAGGTTCGTGATGGACCACTATCTCACCTGATGATAAGCGATGATGTGGCTGACGGTGGAGCACGCTTGCCCAAAAGTAATGAATGGGTTACTTTTGGGCAAGCGTGCTCCATCGTCGGCCAAATCATCATCAAAAGTAACTCATTCACTCTTGATTTTGATTGATTGTGAAGAAGTCAGTCAGAAAAATTATGCAATAATTGCAAATTTCAAAGCTTAAATCTCTATGGAGAAGAATATGCTAGAAACTCTATGGACCCTTTTTTTAACCGACTTCAAAAAGGAGGAAGTTCTATGTTCGGCTGAATGTATTTTTTTAAAATCATGTTGTGTATTAATAATAATAACACCAACGTTGTATGAATCGTACCTAATGCTTTTTCTACCTGTGTTCCTACAGTTGCTCTTTGCGATCCAAGAACGTGGTATCCCTACTAACCTATGGATTCATTATACACCACAAATTATTAATTAGTACAAATACTTAAAGGGCTTATTAGAAAAGGTCTTATTATTATTTAAGTAAAGTCTCAATAAATAATATTCACAAACAGTAAAGTTATTAGCGTTTATTTATATCCCAAAATGTCACTCAATTTATGGAAATATTGTACAGACTATTGAATAAGAATGAAAAACGATGGAAAAACACTGCGTGTAGTATTTTCTAGGAGCAATTGTTATAAAATAAAATAAAAACTTATATTTCGGACAAAGTCCATAGTTAGTTAGTATTTACAGAACTTAAAAACTAGTGTTAGTACTTATAACTACCGGAAACAATTTTTACGTAATATACGGCGTTATGAATGATTGATTCAATTAATTTACCTAATTTTTTATTATTTTGATAAATTTTCGTGGACAATTTTGGGACTTCGTTTTTTTTACTTTTGGCTACACAAATATGATCAGTAACGATTACAGATAGAGCCCCATTTTTTTTTGTACTAATCAAAAAGTAGTACATAAGTGTTCCATAAAAGTTAAGAGGTAACCATAAAATGGTTATCAGGGTACACCGTTACGGGCCTTGACAATCCTGTTTCCTTTTCTGGATAAGCCTTCTTCTCCATCTTACATTTAATATTAGGTATATCCACAGTCTATCATTACTACACATTATCTACCACTCCTACCTACCCCCTTGTCCAAACAAAGCGATACATTGCGTGCAGTCCGATCTATAAAGGGAACTTTTAGTGAGGGCAACGCACTTTGAATCCAGGTCGGTCTTACTCGATCAATCATGAACCGACCAAATGGTTTCAAGACTATAACGTGTGATCCATCATGGTACTTCCCTTCGCGATGTAGGTTAAGTGAGATTGTTTTGAATTTCAATTGTTTTGTGGGTTTTGGGTCAGTGTTTTTTAGGTGATTTATTTAGGTAGTGAATTAATTTGGAACTACGACGGACGCTTAGTGTAATTATAGGCAATGTGGTGGCACTTTTTAGTTAAATATCGCAGCATATGCTGAATTTAGAGGAAATTAGATTTTTATGATTTTTATTAGATTATTATGAAATTAGAGGAAGTTTGAAAGTAGCGCCAGTGACTGAAAAGTTGAAGGGGAATCGTTTGTCTTGGTATTGATTGGTATGGTCATGTAAAGAGGAGAGATGAAACGCATGTTACTAAAAGAGTTATGAGTATACATGTGGATGGGTGGAGAGGGAGAGGGAGGCCAAAGAAAAGATGGATGGATTGTGTGAACAGTGATATGAAAGAAAAGGAAGTTAGTGATAGCATGATCGTTGACAGGATAGAATGGAAGAAAAAAAACATGTTGTGCCGACCCCAAATAAGATGGGACAAGGGCAGGAAGATGATGATGATCGCAGCATATGCTGAGATAGGAGCCTTTTTGGCCTTGTACAGGTCTTTTATTTTTGTCTTTTAATATTGTTTTCTTTTATTTTAAGTTAAGTATTTATACATTAAGTAGTTACTTTTTATTTTATTGTTGTTTGTCTTATAAATATAAATAAATGTTTTCTTGCTTTCTGTTTTCTTTCTTTCACAGTGATCATCGCTGCGAAATCGCTGTGCACGTCAGCACAGCAATATTATTATTATTAATTTTTAAGTTACAATAGATTCATTTTAGGCACACAAGTACATCATAACATTTTAATCCAATGAAAACAAAATTATGTCCGATAAGCATCACAAATAAATTAATTCAATTGCATTAAATTGCATAAAATTCATCATCATCATCATTTCAACCGAAAGACGTCCACTGTTGGACATATGCCTCCCCCAATTGTCGCCATAATGACCGGGTCCTGTGCGTCTCGCATCCATCGGATTACCGCGACCCTCACCGGGTCATCTCATTGCACAAAATTGAAACAATTATATGGCATTACATTATAATATTAGTAAGTTAAAAAAAAAAAAAAATATAGGTGTAGATTGCAATTAAAAAAAGTACAATTGCAAAAAAAAAAACTTAAGAAATAATGTACTGGGGATGTTTGAAAACAATTAAAAGCTCAAATTGTTTTAGAAAATTAAAAACTTAAAGCCAAATAAACAGTTTTGACAAATCAATTAACACTTTCTTCTTTGTCATTTTCAAATATTAAAAACTTGAATTTTAATTACCATTTGAACGGATGTAGCTTTTGATTTCACTATTTTAGTAGATAAGATCTCCAATAAACAAAATCTAGAATGCCTATAAAATAAATTAAGTTTCTATTTTAATCTAGATATTAAAAAAATAACAATTTGAAAAAAAATATTGAAAAGTTTTGGTGACAATTATAGGCTATGCTTGCCAGGGTTTTAGTTGCGTGGGCTTGTGGACGACGAACAACGGGTAGCTCGCCGTCAGGCCGTCCGGTAACCGTCCGGACCGAGCTCGAGTCGTCAACGGCGCGTTTCAAAGAGATGTCAGCAACACCATAGGGGCCCAATAGGGCCGAAGGCTACTGGGGCCATAGGTTGATCCGAAATGGAAACCAGAGGTCTTGGAACGCTTGGCAAAGAAGAAACATAGGTATGAGTTTTTGTTAGTAAAAGTCTGACACGCTCTTGCGTTTCCCCCTAGAGTGCGAGAAGTCCTTGAATTATTTCCCACCAAAATGAAATGCTATGGCAATTAAATGAAAAAATCACACCACGAAAAACACTGGGGCCACGGGTAGTGCGAAAGTGAAACCCGGGGCCCTGGGACGAAGGCAAAGAAGGAACAGGAGTGGGTTTTTAGTCAGTAAAAGTCTGACACTATCTCGCGCTCCGCCCAAGAGCGAGATTTGTCATTAGATGATTTTCCCACCTAAAAAAAAACCACGAAAAATACTCTACTATTTTTAAACGTTGCCTATCACTAGGAATGACTTGTGTATGCGTTCACAAACATATAAGTTCACGTACAAGACACCCAGACCTGGAATAAGTATTTGTAGGCCATACAATTTTTTGTTTCGTGAGGGAATTGAAGCGTTATGCTATGTTATGGGAACACATTCATTTTGCGTACAGCTAAGGAGTAGAATTCCCTGCCGGAGTCTGTTTCCTGCCCCCCTAGCCAAGTTTCAACAACAACAATGTCTGACGTCATCTCAACGCTCAGTCACGTGGTCAGAACAAAGGAATAGGAGGAGTGGCCGACTCGAGGCGATCAACGAAAAGGGAATCGAAACGAAACGGTTGTAACTTGGCTAGGGGGGCTGATAACTACAACATGGTAGATACGTTACTTCTGGGCAAGCGTGCTCTATCGTCGACCACATTGTCGTTATCCATCAGGTGAGATAGTGGTTAAGTGCGAGCCTATCAAAAATCGGGCAAATGCGAGTCGGACTCACGCACTGAGGGTTCCGTACAAACCTATGAAAACAGTTCAATTCCCGAATTAAGTTACGAGGATTTTTCCGAATCGCATAATAAGTTTTTTTTTTTGTGGCGTAATTACAAATTTACAGTTTTCAGATTTTTCCATACTTGTGCTATATGACCTTGACTTTCATGCCAAATTTCAGGATTCTAGGTCAAAGGGAAGTACCCTATGAATTTTGAATCCCTTGACAGTGTCGAAATACACGTTTTTGGCGACATAAGCGGACGTATCTTTTTTTTTTCGTTAACTCAGAAGTTGATTTTTTCAAAGCTTCAAAGGACCGTAGACCTTAGTATAAATGGTTTTAATTTCAACTCGATACCTCCAAGTGTTTCAGAGATAAAGGTTCTTGACAAACAGACAGACAGACAGACGGACGGACAAAAAAGTCATCCTAAAAGGGTTCCGCTTTTTCCTTTTGAAGTACGGAACCCTAAAAAGGCTTGATTTACATAAATAGTTCTTTCTTTGTTCTCCCAAAACCTACCAATAACAATTTCTGTTACTTTGTCTAACAGTACGAGCCGAAAACTGAATTAAAATAAACTTGAAAGTTCTCAACAATTGGCTCGAACAATAAAATACATTGAAAGCTCATAAAACCTGTCAAAAACTAAATGAAAACTGATCGTGGTTAAGCCTAACAGCGGGTTTAACAAGGGGCCCCTCTTAATCTCAGTTTAAACCAGGATTACCCTAATTAATTGAACAGATTTACTACGGAACCCGCGACGTGGTTTACATATTTTATAAATAACATCGTTGTTTGGGAAAAATTGTACCTAGTGTAGTTACGAAATGATTTAATGAGTCGGTTATTCACGGGTTTGTTTATTAATGGGTGGGTTATTCACGGTTTGTTTATTAATGGTCATGTTATTCATGATCGGTTTGTTTATTAATGAGTTCAATTGTGAGTTGTATTTTGTGTTGTTATTTCTTCATTCGCATCACATTTAACTCCATTTCGACTCGATCGAGGATTTAAAAAAAAATATTTAAGAAATGTGAAGAGTCAGTGTTTTATTCTGTGTGCGTAATGTAGATATTGTATAGATATATTATATAAATGTATAGAGTTATGTTACTATTTTTGTGTATAATAAAGTTTATTCTATACTTAGTCTGTTAGAAATACGATCGCATACTTCATGCAGTTAGCTGTTTTGTTAGATCAGATATTTTATGATGTAAGATTTGAATAATATGTTCTGAAAATAAAAATCGGTTAGTAGATTCCGAGCAATATCCTTTCCGCCAGGGAGCGCTCAACCGAACTATAATGTCCTCTCAAGGGAATATTTTCAAACGTAGCTAAAGCTGTTTTCTCAGGATTGCTGTTCAGGGAGTGCTGTACCTATTACTGAGCTTCCCTTTGACTCTTCTCTCTCACGATTATCAATCTGTCCAGTCAAGATTCCAAGACACACCAAAAGCTGTAGCTTTAAATTTTTTTTTCTGTATAATCAAGTCTAGCTGCCGCATTACGACGGTTGCGGGATTGTTTATAAGAGTTACCATTGCTCTGGAACGCAAAGGGCACCTGAAGGAAAATAAGTGGGTTTTAGTCAGTAAAGGTCTGACACTCCCTCTCCCACCACACAGAAGGAGAGAAGTGAAGCAACGTACGGCGAGTGTCCACCCTTACGTCGTTGACGCCTCGTCGTTTATACCGCGAACATCGAAGGACTGGAACAATTTGCCTGCTGCGGTCTTCCCGGCCGATTATAATTTAGGTGTCTTCAAAGATAGAGTGAATAGGCTCTTAATAAACTTGTGCGATTCAAAATTAACGATTGCATCACTGCTTATCATCAGGTGGGATCGCAGTCAAGCATTAGTTTGTTTAATTTTAAAAAGGAACACAACACAGATGGGAGCAGTGGCGGAACTATAGGGTGGCAAGGCTGGCAAAATGCCACGGGCCTCTGGTCTGGTGGGGCCCCCGGTCCACGAGGCCTTGAGCTCTGAAGAAGTAAATATACAAATTCAAGTAAATTATTAAGATTTATTAAACGCATTCATAAGAAAAGGATCAATTTCCCGTGGTATTTTGCCAGCCTTACCACCTTATAGATACACTGGCAAGCCCACTTTTAGAGACGAAATATAAGTTCTCGTGTAATAGAGAACTTACCAATTTATTAATAATAGAGAATATTTTATGTCTGTACTTCAGTTATTTAATCAAATTAAATTACAAACTTGACGATTTTCCTGGGGCCCCATCCAATGATTTTGCCACGGGCCTCAGATGGTATAGTTACGCCACTGGATGGGAATTAGTAAAGTCTAGACTCCCTCTCGCTCCACTAACTCCAAATGACTCCCATTTGATGACTTCCCAATAAAAGCCCAGAGCACACCTAGAGCTACATAGTAATTTTGATTTTGACGTAAATATTCTGGTTTTAACTTAGTGCCTAACTAACTATTATCGTTGCATTACGCTATATGATATCTACTATTTCCAAAATAATGTTGTTTATTGACACAGTGTTACAAAAGTAACTGTGAAACCTAATTTATGTTGTTGTACACAAATGTAACATTGTAACGAAATAGTGGCCAACTGGCCAGTGATTGTCCAGCCGTGACCGTGAAACATGGTAATTTATGTAGTCAGAGAATTTAGACATTTATTTTTATTTCGTCTGTGTTGGGTTTATTTTTCGAAAATGATGTAACCTCTTTTTTAGGGTTGCGTACCCAAAGAGCAAAACGGGACCCTATTACTATGGCTCCGCTGTCCGTCCGTCCGTCTGTCTGTCTGTTCGTCTGTAACCAGGCTGTATCTCATAAACCGTGATAGCTAGACAGTTGAAATTTTCACAGATGACGTATTTCTGTTGCCGCTATAACAACAAATACTAAAAAAACTGAATAAAATAAATATTTAAGCGGGCTTTCATACAACAAACGTGATTTTCTTGACGTTTTTTGTTACGGATGGTACGGAACTCTTTGTGCGCCATCTGACTCTCACTTGGCGAGTTTTTCAATAACTCAGGCGAAAAAGCTGACTGAAGATTTTTTTTTATAAGCTAGTGCTTGTCGGTGATCCCATCTGATGGTAAGCAGTGATGCAACCATTGATGGTGAACCTCACTAGTTTAAGAAGAGCCTATTCACTCTAGCCTTGAAGGCTCCTAAATTTAAATCGGATGGAAGCTATTTTTTAAATAAAAAAGATGATGAACGTAGAAATAAATAGATTGAATTGCATCATCTATGTGATGCAGAGGTAAGTTGATAGTAACACCGATGTATAAAAACCATATCGATAAAAACCTATTGGACTATTAATTAGCTCAAATCATGTTCATTTTCATAAAGGTAACTAATAAAAACTTAAAGCCATAATAGCGTGCAATCGTGACGAATCGAATAACACTTTCTTTGTCAGATTCAAACAACAATTAACATAAAATTGAATATCCAGAAACAGTTATACGGATGTTTTTTATTTTTTATTTCGCCATTTTAGATAATATCTCTAATCAAAAATTCTAGAATGCCTATAAAATGACTGTTTTCTATTTTAATTTGGATCTTAAAAATAAAACTGGTTGTATAAAAAATGGCTTCTGTGTAACACTTGCATAAAATTAAAAGTGCATTGGTTTGCCTTGAATTTGTTTAAAAAAAAAACTAGTTTTTTTAATAGTTTTTTATTGTGTTTTATAGTTAATCCAATAACACGGTCAGTATTTAAATTGAAAAAAGGTGAATTTAACTGTCAAGTGTCCACCACGATCTTTATTTGTTTAATTAATTTTAAATATTCAGTTTTTGTTTATTTGTCAAGGTTTATGTTGTCAATCCTGAATAATCCTGATTTACTTAAGTTAGATTATATTTAGATTAAGTTAGTATATAATCTAACCAAGATACTTAAATGATAAGTCCTTAAACAGATACTTAGGTAACCTATTAAATGATAAAACCTCATCTCCGCATATCCTTCATTTGCCGTGCCCGACAGGGTCCACGATTGTTTCTTTTGACAAATGTTTACCACAAGCCTATATTGTAGATTGTAGACTGCAATAAAAAATGGAGTATTGAATATTGAGTACTTATTAAGTACTTGATTATTACCAAAATAAACAATAAATTTAATTGAAGAAAAAAAAACAGTGGTTATAATCAGTACCTACCTCATTAAGCAGTCTTAGTAAGACCAATTATAAAAATCCCTATGCAAGTTATGCAAGTGAAATAGGACAGCCAAGTCAAATAAAAGCCGACAGTATCTCAACAGCTTGACATTGATATTATAATAAGACGAATGTAATAACTGATCCTCTAATTATGCTAAACAATGAACAAAACAAAAAATGATGCTTCAAGGAGACTCAACTCATCTATTACGCATCAATTAAAAGGTTATTAAGTATTGAAATACTAATTAATTTACTTAAATGAAGGTAATAAAGATCTTGGATGAAAAACTAACGTTATATGGTTTTTTTTAAAAAAAAAAAGCAAGTTTAAAAATGGTACGCGTAAATAAGACACTGCTTTCCAATTAAACCAATTTAAAGAAAAAAAAACCGTATTTGCATCGAATTAAACCTTGTTAAACTCTCAAGTAAAATTAATTGCACGAAATACAAATTTCCTTTGAGCTTCTATCCCAATAAATCCTCAGCCCACACGCTATTAAACAATACAAATTAAACGTCTATCAATTTTATAAAAAAAACGCCTCGTTAATTTTACTTACAAAAAAAAAAACAAATAATCCCGCCAAAACCTTAAAAATCAAAATGTCACTCAGTGTTTTCAACGCACTTCACTATTCACTTGAATATTTTTACGAGCAAAGGCACAGCGCGCGTTCAGCCTCGTATACGGCCGGTTGCAGACTGAACGGAGGGGGGTGGCGCCCTGCTGTTAGTCCGTGTACACACGCTCCAGTTTTATTGAACAGAAACATGCTATTGAAGGAAAATATCGGATTTTTATTGCTGAAAGGATTGATTGTTTTACATGGAAATTTTAAAGGAAAGGAGGTTTTACATTTTTCTTTGTGAGAACAGTATGACAGAAACATTGGCTTTTTTGACACCATTTTTCTTACTGGACTTTGATATTTTTCAGTCGACCTTTGACCTTTTTATTAAGCTAGCCTTCATGAGTTATATGGAGTTCATTTAGTTAGCATTTAAAGGGGCACCGACTCCGTGGGTGCTCAGGGGCTCGAGCACCCATGAGAAATAAACAGTGGGTGCCAACACCCCTGAGAATAGACATCACGAAACCGATCAGTAATCACCTTTTAGGTTACATATAAATTATAATATTTCTTGATAATAAAAACTAGTTTAATTTTTATACATGGTTCAATTTACATTTTTATCAAACATAATTAGTAATTAAGTACGCAGTATGTAAGTAGGACATTTATTTATTTGTCGATCGATAAGTGTGCATTTCTCCTCTCACACTTTTTCGAGTCATCAAATGAGCATGAGCACCCATGAGGTTTTCTAAAAGCCAGCGCCCCTGAGCATTTATCTAGGTACTGTTATAAATAATACAGACTATTTACTATAACTACGAAAGGAAGGAAAACAATTTACTGTAGGACTTGAGTAGATTGATTAAGGAGTCTTCCAGCGGGCTCTATAACTAATGCATGGTCACGCACAGTCTTAGGAGATATTATGTAACCTACTAAACGATTTTAAACTACCAATTTGCTGTTGGAAATGTGAAGGATTGTTTAGGCAAATTTTTTTTAGGTAGGAAATCGTCCAATGACTTCTCTCGCCCTTGGGCGAAGCGGGAGGGCGTGTCAGACTTTTACTGACTAAAACCCACTCTTGTTCCCTCTTTGCACAACCCATGACCTCAGTAGGCTTCGACCCTGCCAGGCCCCTACTGTTTGCTGATATCTCTTTGAGGCGCGCGATTGTTTAGGCATGAAATGCAAACTGTACACCAGAAGAAACAGAGAATATATCAAAGATATAAAATAAAAAATAGAAGGTTCTTAACCCCTATTTCAATATAATTTATATCATGTAAATTTTGAGTTTGAATCAGGATATGCTGACATCACCTTCGTTCCTGTCCAGCATGCACAACCACCAGCACCTTCCACGACTGAAACGAAGCCAGCGACAGAGCTATTCAGGTGGCTAAATATTGGTCGACCAAAGAGTCAAATCAACACGAAAGTAGAAGTCATGAAAATGGTACATTTGCTTTGGATTAATCCTTTTTGGGGTTCCTCACCTCAAAAGGAAAAAAACGGAACTGTGTCTGTTTGCCTGTCTGTCTGTCAAGACCCTATATCTCGGGAACGCGTTGAGATATCGAGTTGAAATTAAAATCATATTACTCAGGTCTGCTGTCCCTTGAAGCTGTGAAAAAATCAAATTTCTGAGTTAAATAAAAAAAGGAAAGGCCGTTTATGTCGCAAAAAACGTACATTTCAACACTCACAAGGGAATCAAAATTCATAGGGTACTTCCCATTGACCCAGAATCCTGAAATTTGGCATAAAACAAGGTTTTATAGAACAGGTATAGGAATAAATCTGAAAATAGCAAATTTGTTGTTACGTCAAAAATAAAAAATCCTTTTTATGCGATTCGGAAAAAACTTTGAGACTCCATTCGGGAATTGAACTATTTACATAGATATGTAAGTTTTTACGGAACCCTCAGTGCGCGAGTCCGATTCGCACTTGCCTGGTTTTGTTTTTATGTCATGTAAGTTTCGTTTTTATTAATTTATGTGCTTAGTTTTATAATTTTTATGTGTTGTGTGTTCATTTTCTGTGTTGCATCTATCTATCAGTCTATCTGTCTAACAATCCTGCAGCCCACAACTCCACAGCTTGAACCCTGCACTGACCTATGCATGCAACTGCACATGTATGTGGCACAGTTGCATTCGACGCCGATGGCCGGCAGAGCGTTACGATTGCACAATCATAACATTGTTGCGTCAAGCATATGTACCATGTGTACCATACGTGTACCTGGGTGTAGTTTGTAGCACGAGTTCAGGCGAATGCTCCAGGCGAGATCCCAACCCCGAATACCAGCCCACCGTACCACCGTTTTATTTTTTTTTATTTTTTTTAAGGTGGGAAATCATCCAAATGACTTCTCGCGCTCTGGGTGGAGCGCGAGGGCGTGTCAGACTTTTACTGACTAAAACCACACCTGTATCCTTCAATTACCCTTTGCGGTCTAGGACTACGGGTTTCCCTTTCAGAAATTCTCCGCGGTCCTAGCTAGCGGGCATCGGCCCTGCTGGGTCCCTACGGTTTGCTGACCGTACCACCGTAGGCGTGGGTTTCCAGTCGACGAATAATGTGTAGCTCGCCGTCTGGCCGTCCGGTAACCATCCGGACCGACCTCGAGTCGTCGAAAGCGCGTAGTGTTCCAAGCGCGCCTCAAAATGATGTCAACAAAGTAAAACATGTCGCCATAGAGGCCTAGCAGGGCCGAAGCCTACTGCGGCGATGTCAGCAAAACCACAGAGGCCTAGCAGGGCCGAAGACTACTTCGGCCATGGGTCGACTTGTAAAAGGGAAGTGGTCCTAGAATGCACGGGCAACTGAAGGAACATAGATGTGTTTTCTAGTCAGTAAAAGTCTGTCACGTTCTCCCACTCCGCCCTAGAGCGGGACAAGTCATTAGATGATTTCTTACCTTAAAAAAAGGATAACCCATGAAATTCAATTCGAAAATATTTTTTTAAGTTGTTTATTTATTTTATTTATTACTTTATTGCACACCTTAACTTTCTACAGGACAGACATTTATAAAAAAATAAGTGTAGGTACAATAGGCGGTCTTATCGCACAGGGCAATTTCTACCAGACAACCTTTGGATGGACTGTGACGAAAGGAAAAGATTTGGGGCTGTCAGTGTACAACAACATAAAAAGATAATAAAATACATATAATACATAAATAGGTATATTACTAAATAATAAACTAATAAATATTAAAATATACGACAACGAAAGGAGAAGAAAAATTAAAGTGATAGGTAATGCTCCTTTACCATCTTTTTGAAAGTTGGTAGCGTTTGGGCACGCCTCACTTCTAAGGGCAATGCATTCCACAAACGCGCTGCTTGTATCGTGAAAGATTTATCAAAGAACGATGTGGAATGCATATGAATACTAAGTTTTAAATTCTCCGATGACCTCAAGGACCTAGAATGTGTGTCACAGAGGAACTGAAAGCGTTTTTTTTTAAGTTGTTTTGCATTTTACAGGTCAGTGTCAGGTTCTATCATCATATCCCTAGCCTTTTCCCAACTAGCTGGGGCTCGGCTTCCAGTCTGACTGGATGCGGCTGAATACCCGTGTTTTACATGGAGCGACTGCCTGTCAGACCTGCACAACTCAGTTACTGGACAACACGATACTCCTTGGATAGACTGATGGTCACACTTTCTGTCGTCTGACTACTTGTAACGACTGTCAAAGATCTACGAATAACAACCGGGACCAATGGCTTTACATGCTTTCCGAGGTACGAGGTATCAGTAATGTCCTAGATAAACTTAAAAAAGTAACGTCAACGATACCTTCGACAGATGGCTTTCGAGGCTTTTGGCCATCAGACCGTTGGTGGTCACGACAATTGGCATAATTATTATTATTTTTATATATTTTATTTATCTCAGGACCCTGAGGTCCTGGACCTTTGGGAGGCGTACGAGGAGCCGAAGCCAACTCGCAGAGGCCCTTTAGATAATTATAATGGAACATGATACCAACCGACGATTATCCCTGTACGCGCTATGCTAGTGCACCCAAGGACAACCCCCGGTTATTGAAAAACTGTTGCGACATATGGAGAACAAAGATAATAGGGCTATGGTTTTTGGAGTCTTAAGTGGACTGGTAACATGGAACTATGTCAAGACTATGATTATTATTTTACTTTCTCACAACGCCATCTAGTCCCAAGCTAAGCAGAGCTTGTGTTATGAGTACTAGACAACTGATAAACATACTTATATACATATTTCTAAATACAACATACATATTATAGATAAATTACACCCAGACACAGAACAAATGATTGTGCTCATCACACAAACATTTGTCCTGGGTGGGAATCGAACCCACGACCTCCGGCATAGCAGTCAGGGCCACTAACCACTAGACCAACAGGCCAGTCAAATGAAAACAAACAATGATAACCGAGTCCACATTTCACATGTCGACAACCTCGTGTGCTAAGTCGAGATATTTGATTTGTTTCTCTTTCTCAGCTTTCACGAGGTACCCGTCATGTGGGATGGTGATATCGACTATCATTGTGCGGTACGGTATTCGGTCTATCATCACTATATACGGGTACAATAGTCCTGTCATTGATGATAGACCGATCCCAGTACAATGTGACATGATTATTATTATTTGTTTTATCTATACGAGCAAAGTCAAGATAATGGTGCGATATGACGATTGGACAGAAAACAAACTTGGTAGCGGACCTGGCCAGCTACATGTCTAATGTACTTTGATTCCCTTTGACAGTTTTTTCTGTCCAAACTTCGTGATAAGTGGCTCTACTTAATCACATTTGGCTATAAAAATTGGCTAAATACACCATTAGTTTTTTGTTTTAGTATCTTTAGCAAAAGATGACTTCCATCCGCTTCTGGAGCGATCCTTATTCGGAATTCAGAGAAATTCTTAATTTATAAAATCCTATTTTGAAGTTATTGTGATTTGGTCTTTTAATTGACTGGAGATTTTATTACAGAACTAGATATCCCTTGCAGTTTCACCCGCGTCTCCTCCCAGCGAGAGGGGTCTCTATATTGCATATTTTCTTCACATGTCTTTTCTGAAAGTCCTTATATCTGAAGAGCTGGCCGCCTTGTTTTCTCTTATCGTCCTTGAGTTCAGAAAAAAAATTGTGCTTAGTCACTCTCTCGTCTCTTACAATATGTGCAGACCAGCGCAGCTGACGACGCATTAGATAGGTCTCAAACCACAAACTAGCTCTACGTAAAACATCCGTGTTCCTAACACGGTCAGACTGTCCCTCTGCTATTACATATTATGCATATAATATACACCTAAACCTTCCTCATGAATCACTCTGTTTATAGGTGAAAACTGCTAGGAAATTCGTTCAGAATTTTATGAGTTTATCGCATTCACACAGACAGACAGACGCGGTGGTGGACTTTGTTTAATAGCAGAAAGTATAGATTGAAATGAGTCGTGGTTACTTACGTATACCGGATGTTTCTTATAAAATAATTCGAAAGACTTATTATGAGTAACATTACATTACATGGCAGTATATTTGAACCAAAAAGCAGACAGCCATTGTCGAGTGACGCATGTATTCAAAGCTAATGGAAAATCAATGCCGACTCTGTATTGACAGCCACATCAACACACATCATATCGTATACAATTACTTACGTCATTTATTTAGTTATGTATTGAAGTTTTTTTGTTTTTGTGAACACAAAAGGAGAAAAGAGGCTTTATTTTTGTGTTTTAATGGATCCTTAAGAGGAGATAAGAGATATTAATTTGTGATCGCAATATGTTTTTTTTTATATAAAAAGGGACAAAGCACTTTGTCTATTTAATAATTGGGTAGGTACTTTTTTCTCTGAGTATTTTGTGATGTTAGGTATATATATCTGTACTTCTATATATCTACTAAAAGAATAAAGATTTAGATTTTTGTTTGTAATGAGTAAATTCAACCGACCGCGATTTTGAAAATTCTTTCACCAGTAAAATGGTACTTTATCACTGAATGAGAAATAGACTGGAACACAACGCACGTGCTACGACTCGGACTTGATCCTCCTCGGACGGCCGGATGGCGAGCTTAATTAATAATAATAATAAAAACGTTTAATTCGGAACTTGCCATATTTTGTTAGTAACAATTTAAGCTTAGAACTAGTATTAGTACTTAACATAAAGAACAAATAGGTATTTATTCTAAGCTGGGTGAGACACACCGAACCTGGGGAATGTGACCGCGTGCACTCGTATCCACCAACCCAAGATCGGAGAGTCAGCCGGCGTTCTAAGAATGGTGTTGTGGCCGGTGCTATCGATGTTTGCGTCGGCAAACATGCCGGACGCACTACAATAACGCTGCAGCTCCAGCAACACCTGGAACGTGGCAGTTCTTATATTGGACACGCAGGCCGCTGTATGCCTTCTGCGTAAAGTTCACCCACAAGCTGCACGTGTAAAAGGATTGGCAGTAAGCTTTGAAAAGCGTTACCTTCACCTGCGTCGTACAACGTGCAAACCTGAGGGCCAACACGTCACATCGAACAGCCAGCGACCTGCGCTCCCTCTCCACATCCGTGTTATCTCTCAAAACTAAATAGTTAAATTAAATAGGCCCCTGATGTATGATTATTTTGGAACTGTGAAGATCACACTATCTAATATTGTAAAGGCGAAAGTTTGTATGTTACTCCTTCACACTCAAACGTCAGAACGAATTGGATGCACACGGGTGGAGTATGTCTTGGAATAGCATATAGGATACTTTTAATCCCAGGATTATATACCCTAGGGTATTTAACTCTTTATGAGAAAAAGTCTATAAATATATTATTAAGATAGCTAGGTAAAATCCAGTCGGTAAGTGTTAGTTTTAGTTCATAAAATAACAAAATAAATTTTAAAATTCAATTCAAGTTTTCAGTTTTTACTATCTGTTCTTTAACGCCATGAAATAGTAGCCATCATGTTATTACGTCATTCGGCTGTGTACTAAAGTGACAGCTGTCAACTGTCAATTGATCGGCCATACTGAGCGCATTTGTTTACTCAGTCAACTGACGTCACGACCTCAGCGTAAATATGGCGTCTACTGCTTTCTACATTTTCGTCAAATTACGCACGAAATTTGAAAATGTAAATTTTAAATGCATTTTTAGGGTACTTAACGACTAAATAATATTTTTGTTTTGTAGTTTATTAGTACTATAGAATCTAAAATTAAGACACTTTTCAAAAATGAATGTAATACCCTATTTTCTACTTTCGTCCAGATAAAGTCACTGGCAAAAATAAACTCTAGGTCTGTACAGGTAGAGTATACTTTCCCGTAACATTTCTAGGGTGAGGAGCCAGACTAAGAGAGATGCAATCCGCAGGGTAGTTTTATGGTGAGTTGTAGCAACCCCACGGACCTGATCTCCCTAGAAAATTCTTGTTCCTCATCTCCGGCTTGTCTTTATTGACCGGCCGTAGTGAACTCTGACGAGGAACAGGGCTCCCACCTCTCTCTTGCCTTTACTGGCTGGCTTGAGTGGAAATTCGCTGTAGCAAACGTGCTCGGGTGAATTATATATAATCCAGTAAGGTGCTGGTAGGCATCTTGACCGTATTTCTGAGATTTTCCTGATAACCATGGTACATCTCTCCACTCCTCAAGCACCTCAGGATATGTTTCTCTCTTGTTGCTACGTCACTTCGTGCTAGCGACCGTTTTTGGGGGCCCATTTATTAAATGTGCAAGTATATTAATGACATTGTTCAGGCAGGGGCCATAGTCTTAACATAATTCTTGGTAACCAGTCCACTTAAGCTTTCTAAATCCATAGTTCTATTTCTGATTCCGTAGTATGTCACAATAATTTAATAATTTCCCACCAACCGAGGGTTGTCCTTGGGTGCACTAGCATAGCACGTACAGGGATAATCGTAGGCACGGTAATATTATCTATACAGTATTCCAACTTCATACAAACGGTCGAAACGCGAGCTATACCTACGCGCCTCGATCTCGAGGTGCGCTCGGGATGCAGATAGTCGCGTCTGTGCCGCGCGATTTTTTCAATAAAAATAAGTTCAAGTACATATTTATATATTTAATATGACGAGTAGGATATATTGTGCTGTTTTTGGTTGCATGAATTCTTCATTTAAAACCAAACATATAAATTGTAAAGTAGCTGCAGGTATCTATAACCAAGTAAAAGATATTCCTTTTTCTCCACCTTGTCCATGTTTCCCAAAACAATTTTTAATTAAGCTTTAGAATGCGGATTTTTGTACTTTAAAATTTAATAATATAGCATTTCGTAGGTACGTCTCAGTCGAGGCGCAAATATTTTTCGGTCGCAAATATTGAGCACTTCCTATTCAATTCACAAAGTATTTTATTTGTTTATATAAAAAAAAGTATATTTACAATCACAAAACTAAATGGAAACACAAAGTAGGCAAATGTAATTAAAATGGTGGAGGCGGGCAGCCATAGTGCGGGCAGCCCTATCGCATGTTTACGTACCGCGCGGCTGTAGGCATTTATTTCAAAGATACGGCCGAGTTACAATACTGTATAGATAATATTACCGTGTCGTAGGTTAGTACCACGTTCTAAGTGTCTAAGGGCCCTCTGAGACTTGATGCGGCCCCTCGGGCCCTCGTATGACTTCCAAAGGTCCAGGGCCCCAGGGTTCTGAGATATAGAAATAACACACTACATAAAAGAAAATAATGTCTGGCGATCTCATTTTTGCGTTGTAGCTAAAGTTATTTTTGAGTCTACGTAGGTAACAAAATAAACAAAAATAGACGACCCCAAATATCTGATATTTATCTAATACATATATACATATATTGACCTTTGTATTTTATTTAGTAATCACAGAAGCTGAATTAAACATAAATCTTCTTTTCAGTAATTTATGTTAACTTTACTAACAAAACATAAAATAAAATTGGGCGATCACATTAATCTAAATTGTATTATTCATATAATCAATGGCCGTTGTGTGACTAATTGCAGCATTTCAGCAAATTGTTCTGTATTTTACTACAATTAAAACATAATAAGGTTAATATTTCTTTGACAAGAAACCAACCCGATTACTAAAAAAAGAAAACACAAGCTAATTTATGGTGTAATGAGAGATGCGCTTCTATTTTCGAAAAAAGCTATTTGAATTTTAAAATTCGAAAAGAACATTTTATTTCTACAAAATATCTAGTTCCTTAAATACCTACTGCAAAAATATATTGACGATATTTTAAAGGTAATAAATATAAGATTAATTTACACGCATATAACTATATCTACTCGTGCATAAATTAATTGAACCTGCCTTTGATGCTAAGAACCATACAATTTTATTTAGTGTTATTATCGTGTAAGTACATTATAGTTTTTCTGTAAGCATTTTCACTATTTTGAACTAACCTTGGCAAATAATTCAAGCACAATTATGTATCCCACTTACTTCTCACAATTTTCACCGGTTTAATCTTCAAGACGTAACTGAACAACCCGGAAAATATTAAAAACCGGCACATTACAGTCTCATAACACTAATTAACACTAATAACCTTGTCTCGAACTAAAATACGACCACTCACGCACACTCAATGAATGAACTGAACGCAACGGGTCACTGAAAAGTCACCCTTAAAATTCTGAAAGAAATTGAGAAAAACCGAAGTTTTATCTCGAAGGCTATTAGGTTGGGAATGGCTTAGCAGTTTGGTGGAAGTTATGACGTTTTGTTCTAAATGGGTTGGTTGGAAAACCCGTAGTAGTGAGTCATGTACTGAAAACTCGCCAGAGGGGGTGTAAGGGGGGCGTAGAGAGGGTGGCACCACGCTGGCGCCTGTAAACCCATACATTTCTTATTAATCAGGTGTGAATAACGAAAAATGGGGATCGAGGGTGATTTTTACATGCTGTTTTTTTTGGTTTATGTGAATTTCATCAACTTTTCACCCTTTACAGGTAAATACTTCTATTTATGGTGGGAGGTAAGATGTTTGAGTTTATGCTAAATGGGTCAACACGTTTATTATTTGGGGATCGTGTTTTATGGTCTACTAAATTATAAACTAATGTTCTGCAGGAAATGGTTTTGAAGATTTCAATGAAACGGATTTATGATTGGTCTAAATTATAGGTACTTAATGTAATTAGGCACTTACAAAAAGGTTTCAACCAAACATACGAGTAGGTCAAATAAATCAATGTTATTCAATAATGCAGAGTAATCAAAAACATTACAAGATTGTTTGAAAGAATCATTGCGGACAATCACACACAGGAAATCCAAATTCAAAATTATTTATGCCGCGCCAAGTCGCGGCATGGCGGACAGAGTTCCGGCGGGATCGCGTGGTGGAATGGCGATAGCGACTGTCGCAACCCAGTGCTGGGCACGCCACAATTATGGCGGTAAGTCCTCTCTTTGAGGAGTGGCAGGCGATCGCCTCCTTCTGCGAAGCAGTAATGCTAGCAAAGGAGGCGGCCGCAAGCGCGAGAGAACGGCCCACATGCCCCAGCCTCCGGGATCCCGATCCCGATTTCCAGCCACCGTAGGCGCTGACTTGCAGACGGCGAGCAATAAGTAGCTCGCCGTCCGACCGTCCGATAACCGTCCGGACCGAGCCCAAGTTGTCGACGGCGCGTTGTGTTCCACGCACGCCTCAAGGAGATGTCAGCAAAACCGTAGGGGCCCAGCAGGGTCGAAGCCTACTGGGGCCATGGGTGATGCGAAAGAGAACCCCAGGGCCCTGGAACGAAGGCAAAGAAGAAACAGGAGTGGGTTTTATAGTCAGTAAAAGTCTGACACTATCTCTCGCTCCGCCCAAGAGCGGGGGAGGTCATTGGATGATTTTCTCAATAAAAAAAAAGTCTTCCTTTAGGGTAAATATTTTTTTTAAACAAATATAAGAGGTAATCGAGCAAGTATCGACCGCTAACTAAATAACAATATAGAATCGTGACCAGTGGCTATTGCGCAAGATGACCGTCAAAAAGCAGTGCCCTGGTTAGTGGTTACTCTCGCTCTCTTTAAGTTAAGTTTAAAGAAATTAAAAACGATAATGTACAGTAGAAGCAAGATTTTGAATTGGCATAAAGGTTTATTTTTTATATTACTCCTTTATTTTTCCTATTTATTTTTTATGATGTGAATTTATTTAACTCACTAAGTACATGGTATAAAACAAAGTCGCTTCCCGCTGTCTGTCCCTATGTATGCTTAGATCTTTAAAACTTTTTTTTTAATCGATAGAGTGATTCAAGAGGAAGGTTTATATGTATAATAAATGCATAATATAGTAGATAAACACTGGTAATTTTAGAAGTTTATAATGTGATGTCGTAAATAAACACATTTTTTGCGCTTACATTGCAAACGCTGGCTGGACCCTACGAGGTAGATCAAAATAATGTAATACAGTATTGTGCACCTTAAAAAGGTCTACAAAAAAATTCGCGATGTTGTATGTCTATCTCTTAGGGATAATCCACAACAACCATTTTTTATCCTTTACTTTTTACGAGAAATAATGGCTTATTTATGAAGCGACTTTAAGCAATACAGCATTAATCCTTATCCAATTGTGCATATAATATAGATCAATATGACCCTTTCAAACATCACAACAGAATGGATAAAGTGAGAAATGAGTATATTAGGGGAAGTTTGAAAGTGGCGCCAGTGACTGAAAAGTTGAAAGGGAATCGTTTGTCTTGGTATGGTCATGTGAAGAGGAGGGATGAAACGCATGTTACTAAAAGAGTTATGAGTTTACATGTGGATGGATGGAGAGGGAGAGGGAGACCAAAGAAAAGATGGATGGATTGTGTGAAGAGTGATATGAAAGAAAAGGAAGTTAGTGATAGTATGACGAGTGACAGAGCAGAATGGAAGAAAAAAACATGTTGCGCCGACCCCAAACAACACGGGACAAGGGCAGGAAGATGATGATGACCCTTTCAAACATGTAATTAAAATAAATATTTTCGAAGATATTACAGATTTAAAATGCAGGGCTATAGCGGTTGCAGTGGTATCAGCATTGCACCCGTGCAAAGCCGGGGCGGGTCGCTAGTAATATGATATAAAATTAAAAGAACGTATGGAGTTTTTGCACATTTCTTCATCATCATTCTTCTCCGTATGTCTATGCTTTTGAATGTGCAATTAGCATCATTTTACTGACTGACTGACTTCTTGACAATTCAAAAGTGTTTACCTATTTGAAATTAGTGTATTTAATTTGATTACAATATTGTGGACCCCTAAAATACATTCAGTCAGAAAAGTATCGGGAATGGATGATTTGTTTATGGTGCCAAATTCAAATTTTTGTTTTTTTTTTGGTGTTGGTAGATTGGCACAACGGTTTTCCATTTTGGCGCGGAGTTTGAGTTGCATCTGTTATTTATATTAAATACAGTGTTGTTTTTAGTTATATCATATCTAGTGTGTATTGCGAATTTCATAATGGACAAAAACATCGAACAAAGAGTTTGTCTTAAATTTTGCATCGCCAATGGAAATTCGTGTTCGGAATCACTGAAAATAGTACAGACAGAAGGCTTACCGTGAATCGACTTTATCAAAAACACGTGCTTATGAGTGGTACAAAGCGTTCAAAAGCGGTCGAGATGTGATGGAAGATTTGCCTCGCTCTGGTAGGCCATCAACGTCTTCAACTGAAGTTAACATCGCAAAAGTGAAGGAAATAGTGACTGAAAATCCTCATTCAACTTTGAGAGAGATAGCCACCGAACTTTCTGTATCTCACGAGTCAATCCGTACCATTTTAACTAATCATTTGGGTATGAAACATGTTACCGCTCGGCTAGTCCCAAAAGACCTGAATTTTTTATCCAAAAACTCAATCGCATGAGAGTCGCTGAGGACATGCTAGAACGAGTCAATTCTGACCCAACATTCATGAAACGCATTGTTACTCGTGACGAGACGTGGGTCAGGAGAGCTTCGGAGTGGCCTTCCAACTGAACCGAAACCGAAAAAACCACGCCAAAGTCGATCAAAAGTCAGTTATGTTAAAAATAAAACGAAATCCCAAAATTGTCCACGAGTAATAATTGGTAAATTCATAATAGAATCAATCATTCATAACCATTTGCTACTAGAAAATACTACGCGCAGTGTTTTTTTTTAAATTTTGATCGTCATTTATTCATTCATAATCAATAGTCTGTATATTTCCATAAATTGAGGATGTAGTATCTATAGTAATCTATGGCGTCACATAAGAACTAATCCTGATCAAAGTTCTCCGCGCGATTAGAACATATAGAACAGCCCGAAATCATATATCGGGCAGTAGCCCACCAGACATAACACCCGTCTGGTTGGAGGATCCTCCCTTTTCAACGGAGGTTTGCGGGACTTTACTCTCTGTTCCACTTACCTCCAAACTGGTGACCCACGATAAAGAACGTCAGCGCCTTCGTGCAGCTACTACTTCGTGACGTCATCATCACTTCCTCAAGCTTTCGAGTAGCGAGCCATACAGCCAGCACCCACGGCTTTAAAAGGGTATCCTGACCACCAGCATGCCTACCTGGTCATACCTGGTCATCACCCTCAGCCTCATCAGCGACCTTGGCGAAGAACACTGCACCTTCGGCCAGTCACATGAAGAGCAATGAAGAACCTCTCCTGGTCGACGCCTGCAATCAAGCCCTACGTCGCACAGCACCGCTCCGACTCACTGGAGCCAGCAGCACTACTCCGACTCACTGGAGCCTGTAGCATCATCCCGACTCACTGGGACATCATCACCCCGACTCACTGGGGCATCATCCCGACTCACTGGGATAGCACCACCCCGACTCACTGGGGCATCATCCCGACTCACTGGGACAGCACCACCCCGACTCACTGGGGCATCATCCCGACTCACTGGGACAGCACCACCCCGACTCACTGGGGCATCACCGCAGACAGTTCCGACTCACCGAGAACAATGCGGCATTCGGTTCCGACCCACTGGAACCAACCTACCACGCCTGGCACGCATCAAGAAGCATCAACAAACGCAAACAAACGCTAATAACTTTGCTGTTTATGGATATTATTTATTGCAACTTTACTTAAATAATAACAAGACCTTTTCTAATAAGCCCTTTAAGTATTAGTACTAATTAAAAATTTGTGGTGTATAAACAAGTTATTACATCAACCTAATCAGCTTAGTAATCTGCCAAGTGAGCTAGTAACTATAATAATATTAATTGTATAATTATTTGCGGCGCCACCCGCAACGTTTTATGCGTCGCGTCTCGCACTGCAGCCTTTTGTAGCTTCAGTTAGTGCAGTATAATAAAACCTGTCATATCAAGTAGGTATACTTGGATCCGGGTACAATGGACTCCGATGATTCACATTGCTTTGTTCGTCTGTCTTGTACCTACATATGCCTTCACTTGAACGAGGTTGTACAGGCTTGAGATCTTTATCAGATTGGTTTTCATTCAATAAATTCTTAAAATTAACTCTAACTATATCAAAACCTAGCTCATCAACTGGTTTCTTGATTCTGATTTGTTTCTAAGTAAGTTATTATATTGATAACCATGAGTTTTGGTTTAAATATATCTGATCTACAACGTGAGATAGTGAGCAGTCCTGTGGTAACTGCTCCGACATACCAGTTGTTAGGTCGCATGTTCGATTCGAACCCAGCCAGGCGCATTATTTTGTTTAATTTATTTCATCACCACTGTTCTCAAAATGGTGAAGGAAAACATCGTGAGGAAACCGGCATGTCCTAGAACCGAAAATTCGAAGATATGTGTCATCCACCAATCCGCACTGGAACCGCGTGATGGATTACCTACCCATTCCCTCTTCTAGAGAGGAGGCCTGAGTCCCGGCGGTGGGAACATTACATGGTCGATTATGCTTTATTATGTTATTATACCTACAACATGTAACTAGAATAATACACACCCTTATAAACCCCAATTAGAAAATTAAGTTATAATTATAATTTAAGTACTAATGCGTTTAGCTATGATATTTAGTTTTGAGTTTATAAGTCACCAGTGTACAGAATGTTAAGTTTGACTTCAGCATCACAATCTCTCTGCCCTTGTCCTGTGCTATTTGAGTTCGGCGCAACATATTTTTTTCTTCCATTCTATCCTGTCTTTAGGGTTGCCAACTTTTATTAGAAGAAATAGAGTACATCTGATTAAAAAGGAGGTAAATATAGAGTATGGACTTATAAAAATCATTTATTTAAATTAGTAACAAAATGTTTTAGTACTTTTTGCAGCACATAACAATTTTTCATTGTTTTTTAAAAGAATGGTATGACTCCAAACATTCTAACTCTAAGTTTGCATAGATCAGGAGCTCATTTTTAATCAATCTCAATAAAGCCCTGTTCCTTTCTTCCCGCCACTTCACATTCATGAAAATAGTTGACATTTTCGGTTACGATAATAGGTATGCATCATATATGTGTGACTGGTATTAGTATAGTAAAAAGTGTGTGTAAAAAAGAGCATTTTAGCGGCCTCTATTAGTGTTATATATTATAGAGTACGTTTAGAGTACAATACTCTATTTTAGAGTACAGTTGGCAACCCTACCTTTGTCTTGCTACCACTGACTCCTATTTCTTTTATATTACTCCTCACACAATCCATCCATCTTTTCTTTGGCCTCCCTCTCCCTCTCCATCCATCTACATGTATATTCATAACTCTTTTAGAAACATGCGTTTCGTCCCCCCTCTATACATGACCATACCAAGACAAACGATTCCCCAATGTTAAGTTTGACTTGTTAATGTCAGATTCCATTTGGCTCGACTCGATAACTACAAAAAAAAACCTCACGCCTAAAAGTATTGTGTGAATTTGCATGGTAAAGCAGCGCTAATAACCGAATTACAGTTCACTTAAAATTCATTCATCAAAAGAAAGAAACATTTCTATGAATGTAACAACAAAGGCATGGAGTCGTGACCCATACTAACAATATGTTTGATTGCGCAAACGACCGCCAAAATAATGTGCTGCTCCACATACTAAGGTGGTCTTTACTCCAACTGAAGACAGGCCTTGATGGGTGTGGACAAGTTGTTATAAATGAGTTGTCTATGTGTGAAAAAAATTTAGCCTTAGCTAGACACGATTATTTTCGAAACACCAATGACATCTTATAAAGGGCTAAGCTCGGAGTTTCATTGCGTGATCGCATCTGGAATAAAGATATCCGCAGGAGAACCTAGGACGCCGACATACCCTGAAGAATCGCCAAACTAAAGTGGCAGTGAGCTGGGCACATTACTCGTAGAAGAGATAGTCGATGGGGACAAAAAGTTCTGGAATGGCGACCGCGCGCAGGAAGACGCAGCGTTGCAAGGCCTCCCACAAGTTAGATCGGTGACCTGGCAGAGTCGCAGGAATACGACGTCTCCGACGCCACAACGAATGGTCCGGTGCGTCCACCGGACCATTCGTTGTGGCGACACTTGAGGGAGGCATATGTCCAACAGTGGACGTCTTTCGGTTGAAATGATAATGATGATGATGATGATGATGAATGAAATCTTGGTAAATGTAGGAGCGCCTAGTTTTAACATTAAAAGTCATCATGTAGGACCAAATCACGTTTGAAAGCATAATGAGTTTCTAGAATATTTGGTTGATTAGAATCAGAGGTTAGTCAGGATATGGTTAGTCGAAATTGAAATGTTGTTACGAACTTGTAATTTCAATAAAAATCCAAGTTATTAATGAAACTGAAGTGGATACAGAGTTGGATGAAGACAACTATGACCACATCAAAAGTAGACGTTTGTATATGGAACAGAGTAAGGTCCTACATATCTCTTTTGAAAAAGGAGGATCCTCCGAGGTATTGTGTATGCTCAGGGTAACAGTTCGATAGTTGATTTTCAATAGTCCGAAAATCAATTATCGAACTGTTGCCTTGAGCAGCAGAATTTTTGGTTCCGTGACCGTACCTCAAAAGGAAAAAACGGAACCCTTATAGGATCACTTTGTTGTCCGTCTGTCTGTCTGTCAAGACTCTTTATCTCGAGAACGCGTACAGGTATCGAGTTGAAATTTAAACCAGGTCTGCGGTCCCTTGAAGCTGTGAAAAAATCAAACTTCTGAGTTAATGAAAAAAAAAGATACGGCCGCTTATTTCGCAAAAAACGTGTATTTCGACACTCTTAAGGGAATCCAAATTCATAGGATAGGTACATCCCGTTGACCTAGAATCTTGAAATTTGGCATGAAGCAAGGTCTCATAGCACAAGTATAGGAAAAAAACTGAAAACTGTAAATTTGTTGTTACGTCACAAAAAAAACTTTATTTTTGCGATTCGGAAAAATCTTCGTAACTCAATTCGGGAATTGAACTGTTTTCATAAGTAGGTAAGTCTGTACGGAACCCTGAGTGCGCGAGTTCGACTCGCACTTGCCCGGTTTTGTATTTTATTTAAATAATTTAAATTAGTGCTTGACTGTGATCCCACCTGATGGTAAGCAGTGATGAAATCGTTGATAGTGAGGCGCACTAGTTTATTAGAAGCCTATTCACTCTAGCCTTGAAGACACTTAAATTAAAATCGGACGGGAAGACCGCAGCAGACAAATTATTCCAGTCCTTCGATGTATATATTCTTATCGTGTGGATAACTCTGATATCTATACATATAATAAAACAGTAAAATGGTGGAGCGTTGGTATTAATTGGCGAAAAAACTACTGAACCAATCCTGTTCAAATTTTGCATACATAATCCTTATAGGCCGGGTCAACTGTTAGGCTACATATTATCACGCTATTTGCTATGGGGGGTGAGCAATAATCTAAAATGTCGATATTGAACGACATTTACGAGTTCGATCCCCAGCTACAGTTAAAAATTTTGTCATTATTTCATCTTCTTTTTTGTAATAAAATAACTTTTACCATTTTTTCAAAATAAAATTGACATTTCTATTCGATAACTTCTAAATATTTTGTAAAAACTAATCAAAACACATAATAAAATCAAAGCGGCGAGTAAAATCACGTACTAAAATGTTGTAAATATGGCACCACACGCAATTCAGCAACGCCATCTAAAGACTGAAAGTAGAAATAATGATGACAATGATAGTTGAACGTCATATTTGATAGATGGCATTGTGTGTATTTTACGTAATTTTCTGAGTGGCGGAAGAATGACCATCGCCCAAGTTTGCAGACAGTTTTAATGTTTAAAATTGGACGAAAACCGATAAGGTTAAACTGGAGTTAGACGGAGGCATTCTTAATCCTACTGCTTTTTTTCCCCGTGGTTTTAACAATCTAATTGACCGTGATTATTCAAGGGATACCAACCAAAGGCGATAAAAGTAAATACTTATATGTATTTAATTATTGACTTTAAAATAACACGGCCAAATTTTCGGAAGGGGTAGCATGGCACCTTGCGTTGGAAGGCCCCCAGGTGGACCGATGACCTGGTGAGGGTCGCGGGAATCCGATGGATGCGAGACGCACAGGACCGGTAATTATGGTGACACTTGGGGAGACCTATGTCCAACAGTGGACGTCTTTCGGCTGAAATGATAATGATAATGATGGCACCTTTATTTTTCTTTTTTTAAGGGTGGAAGTCATCCAATGACTTCTCCCACTCTGGTTGGAGCGGGAAGGCGTGTCAAACTTTGACTGACTAAAACCACACCTGTGTCCTTCAGTTGCCCTTTGCGACATCTCTTTGAGGAGCGCGTGGATCACTACGCGCTGTTGACGACTGGGCTCGGACCGGTCAATTACCGGACGGCCGGACGGCTGTGGACGACCCATTGTTGGATGTCCGCGAGCCCGCGTCTACCGTGGCTGGTCGTCGGGGTCAGAATCTCGGCTCGGCGTGAGGACGTTCGTTCCCTCACGCGTGCGGCCTCCTCCTTCACTAGGATTAAGGCTTTGCAGAAGGAGGCGACCGCCTGCCATTCCTCCTCGCTCTGGACCATAGCCCAAAGTCACAAGGCCCGGCGCGAGAGGTGACTGACGCCGATTGCCTCCACGAGGACAACACACACCTCTGTGTGCTCCACTGTGTCCTCCGGGACGATGGTACCTTGCGGCCTAACAATGGTGTGTTTTATTATTAGCAGTCACTGCTTCATATAAAACGGGGTCGAAAGGTTTGCGTTCCTGATCACAGTTTGACAACGTATGATGTATCTCAGATTCCTTGCAGCCTTACGTCGACATCCGTACGTTACCTCCTTGCAGTGAGTGGTGACCAACACTGGAACCATCCTCTGAGGGAGGCCAGTCTCAGGGATAACACTAATCGGCTGCTACATTTGTTTACCGGAATTTCATTGATGGATACACAAGCTCAGGACTGTTGAGGGTGTTTCACGCGGTTTCTGTTCCGGATTCGGTTGGAAGAACCCTGATATTACCATTTTGCAAATCGCCCGGAGGACCCGTTGTAGCATGCGGTGGAGGTCTATCCTGCTTGGGTGAACCGCCGTGTCTTCATAGAGGCAATCGGCGTCAGTGACCACTCGGTTTGGCCATCAATATGCGAGTTCGATTGGACGGGGATACACGCGTTCAAGATTTCACCGAAATTCATTCAAAAGTTGGAGACTCTTCATAGGGTAGTTCCCACTATGGAATAACATTATCTGATATACGAGGACGTCAGTCAAATACACACCAAAAAATCCTAGGTAAATGAACAAGTAATTTTTACGCCCCAAATGATCAAGCTGCAACAATCAATTCAAGCATGCTCTTGCAAATTCTTCATAATTACTGTTGTGGAGGAAGATAGTTGATGATGATGGTAATTTTTGGATTCACTGGCTTTTTGGCTTTGCACCATCAGTGCAAACGTTATCCAGCTGAAGGTCGGTGTCCCGATTATGTTCCTTCGTTTACCTCTACCAAAGCTGTCTGACGGCTTAAACTCTTCAGTGAAACATTATTGAGGCGAAAATTTTACAGGAGGTAACAGGGACATTGGCCCTAGAGGGCCCTATCCATTTGCTGACATCTCTATGAGTCGCGCGTAGATTACTACGCGCCGTCGATTCAGGATTGCTTTGACCAGATAACCGGACGGCTCCACCGCAATCGCCCTGCGGCTTTCAACACCTGGAGCATCACTTCCCTCATCATCCCTCATAGTTCAAGCCGCCTTCTTCGATCGTAGTGCTTCACTGAAGAAGGCTACTGGTTGGCATTTTTTGCACTAATCGCCTCCATGAGGACACGGCGGCGCCGGCGCTCCTACCAAGCGGGATTGACTTCCACCGTAACTTCCATCGTATTCTCCGTGCGATCCGCACAATGGTGAGACTCGAGTGTTTCTTTTCGCTGAATTCAATACAGATACCTCCCGAAACACCCACATCCGGTGAGTCCTGCACAAAGAGAGGATGCCGTGACGCCTCTGTAGCCACTCCTCAAAGACAGGCATTACCGCTGCGATTGTGACGTGCTCACTGTGACAATGTTGTTTTACCAGAACATAAACCAGAAACATACATAAACTAGTGCCTTTTCCCTTGGGGTAGGCAGAAATGCCAACTGCTACGACCCTTACATACTCTTTCTATTCATTGACGTTCATATATCTGGATCTGGACGAGTACATAACATGTATCCTGAAGGTAATTTGCGTTTTTACCTTTAACAGTTTTATGTGAAAGTACAATAAATAATTACGATGCTTTCAGAATGAATTGCAAGCACAGAATGATTGTATAGTTTTACGAACTTAACGCAGACGAAGTCGCGGGCAACAGCTAGTCTGATATATAGATGCAGGATTTTGTAGTTTAGTTCCTGTGTGAGTGGCGTCATATATGTATGTCATTACTATCTTCATCTTCCTGCCCTTGTCCCATGTTACCTGGGATCGGCGCAACACCCTCTTTTATTCCATTCTATCCTATCAACAGTCACGCTATCATTGACTCCCTTTTCTTTCATACACATACCAATCCACCCATATTTTCCATGGCCTTCCACTTTCTCTCCATCCAGATGAAATTAACCTGATCGTCACATTATCCCAGTTACATTGTAGACAGAGTTCACATCACACAACGAGCCATAACTAAAGTAAATAATAGAAAAGCTTTTCACTCCAAATATTTCGTGACCTTTGTTGACCTACCTGTGACGTACGCAACGAAGGAGACAGAAGATTTTAAGCAGACAGACAGTCTTGGTATTACAAAAGAAAATGTAGACAGCCACGCTAGGGACTAAAACGAAATTAAGTAAACCTTGAAATCTGTATAAAAGAAAAAAGTTTTATAATAATTTGACCTTTTTACCTACCGATGACGTAAAAAAGACACGCGCATTGACAAAGTACCAAGAGTTCATATTGTGTAGGCGTAAGTCTATGAACTATGAATCAATGCACCAAGGCCGCATGAACAACAAGACTGCATTAGTTAATAATCATAAGGTGTGCATGCGGGAGTGGTATGATGATAGAAATACTTCACTGAATATTTATGAAGGAGAAGGACAAAGATTGTCTCGTAATAGCTCGTACAAAAGATTTATAAGTGGAATAGCATCAGTTTATGGAAAACATGGAAAAGTCTATACGTAAACAAATCTTTTAATCTTTACCTAACCCCGGTGACGTACAAACCGAAAGACAAACCTCATACGCAGTGAAGAGTGACTAAGTAAAAATTACAAATTACCAGGAGTACATAAAATGTAGGCGTTCAGAATCTATGAATCTACAATGCACCAAGGCTGCGTCAGACGATAGCGGGGGAGGGCGGGGCGCGGGCGCGGGCTGGCGCCATGATGTCTGCTGATAGGGCTGGCTCGCGTGACTCCGTCGGACTATTTCGGGAGAAATACGAACAGGGTTACCAGTTATTGGTATTTAGCCAGTTGATATAAATTTTCATAGATTTGGAATTCGAGGTACCAATGAGTAATAGTTGTGTACCAATCGATTTGTTTATTAGCTTTCTTTATTACGTTTTTGCTACGCATAACTGATATGTTGTATAATTAGCCGTATGTAGATGATTACTGAAAGTACGGATTTTATGATTTCTCTTTTTAGTGTGTTTGTAAATCGGTCAGTCTCTCGAAATTTTGTAATGGATACGTAGATTGTACGTATACAACAAACTTCTGACTTCTGCCAAATCTGCTAATTTCTGCGCGTGTAAGTAGGTTTCTCCAAACAAACTTTGAAACCCCGTTTCGTCCCCTTAGGGAGTGAATTTAGGAAAATCCTCTCTTAGTGCTCACCTACATCATAAAAGCCTTATGCAAAATTTCACACTCCTAGGTCCATCAGTTTCTGCTGTGCTGATAAGTCAGTCAGTCAGTTTCTTTCTTTTATATGTATAGATGTAACAAAATCAACGCACATTCTGAAAGTAGTATTTTTACAATCGACTACTGAATCGATTTCAGCTATTTTTAAAATAGATAATTTTTTATCATAAAATAATTCTTAATTATTTTTAATCATATCTTAAACAATATACAACTTGATACTGATCTGTAAATTGCAAAAAAACAAGAATAATTGAATTTTGCGGGCTACCTTTCAAAATCTTCCTTATCATTTCTTAGCCAGAGGCAGCGTCGCTATTAAAAATACTTGCGAATAGAATCATGTCGGAGCACTTAAATCAGCTAACTTTAATGTGACAAGTTCTCTTTTGTCATTACCGTGTCGAGACGTGAGCCGTCAAAACATTGACGTCATAAAATAACAAGATTGGCCCGACCGTTGACGCCACAGACTGTACCACAGACACAGAGCAACGGCGGATACTAATGAAGGAAGGTAATGGAATGATGCTCTTAGCCTTTTTAGCAGCAGCTGTTTTATGAGTATACAAAGAAGGAGAACTGGAGCACAGAGATAGGACAGAGATAGGACACTGGAGCACAGGCACACAGAGCGATATGAAGAACATCCGTAGTAGACGATTATTCGTAGATCGGAGATTTTTATTACAGCCAGAGAAAAGGAATTGAATTTGAGAAGTCAGATAAAAAAGAGAAATAAGCTTGTCTAGAAAAGAAAACAGGGTAGTCAAGGTCCTTAGTGATGAATAGATAACCATTTTAAAAGCGAACGATGTTCAGATACATTATCAATTGATTATATTTACGAAGGTTGAAGACAAATCAAATGCAGTTATTCAGAAGTCAAGTTTATTGAGAAGATCTGTATTTAGGTAGCACACATCACCATAATCAATAATAGGAAAAATTAGGGACTGTACAAGCAGTACATTTATGTGAGCTGGAAGATTTTTCAGTTAATAGAGGGACCGTAACCTTCCGGTTACTTTCCTACTGACACAACCTGCTTCCGCCAGTCGAGGCAGGTGTCGCCATGTAGACCCAGATCCTTAACTTCGGAGCCAAACGGAATGACCGTGCTGTTAAATATTATAGGTGAAATAGTTAGGCCATCAAGGTTTCCCAAACTATGAGGGCTCCTTACTATGATAAAAAAGAGTAACCATGGAGTTTCTTGCCGGTTCTTCTCCATAGGAAACGACCAATTTGGAACCGTGCATTAGCTTCTAATGTTTTATAAGTGCCCATGTAGGCCTATGTGAAATAAAAATATTTTTGGTTTCGATTTCTTATAGCCTGACATTTTAAAGGTTAACTGCCACCCTAAACGGTCAGACCAGCTTTATAATGGTCTTAAATCCTGTTTTAGCTTTTCGATCGTATCCGATAAGTTGTCAACACTTAACTGACAGTAGAGCTGCAAATAGTCAACGTAAAGATGATACGCACACTGAAGCTCAGAGGTTACAAGATTAATAAAAATCAAAACAAAAGAGGAGATAAAATGCCGCCTTGAGGGACGCCAGCTGAATGCCGATTCTGAACAGATAGTTTTTTCAGGATGTGTGTTTATTATTTTATATGTAATTTTCCAAAATACTTAATTCCCACTGTTTTTCAATTATGACAGCTCTGCTATTTTTTCGTCTCACATTAGCAATTACTTCAAGGGGTTGACGCGCTTCAAGGCAATTGCATGTGGTGATGCACCATCGGCAAATTATGTACTGACGCACATTGTACTTTTCATCACTGTGTCCGTCATTGTATTACTATTTTGTTCTTTTTCTGTCGACCTCATTGACAGGGTCAAATAGAAATACACTCATTGCACTGACGTCTTTCCCCCGATACATAAAAAAAAAAATCTTGTCACCACAACGAAAGGCGCCATGTCGTTGACACTAGATGCTAAAGATATGCCCTACGTTTGCGAAAGTCTGACGATAACATCTGGGCACAGTCCACGCATGATTGTTAGTCAACGAGGGTAGTTTTACATTGTTTTAATGAGGATTTGGTAGTCAAATTATTCCAAAATGGGGTGGGAATGGTTATTGCGTGGTATGCTAATGAGATGGCAAAAATATTTGTTGGGGTTGATTTTTAGGGAGATTATAAAACTGCTGCCCTGAAATCGCACGATGGGGTTGCGGCAGAAAGAGATGGCGGAACGACTAAGGTGTCTTTTCTAAAAATTGGTAAGGAGAGGTCCAGAGGCGGAAACAATGGAGGGAGGTCTTTTCCCAGCTGTGGGATACTACAGGCTAGATATAATATTAATATAATATATATGTCGGTACAGGATGCCCATCACAGTGGAAGTCCTTTTCAGAGACTATTTTGTGGGTTATGTGTGGGTAACGAGCAATAAACTATTCCAGACCTATGCAACTGATTTATTATGATTTAGGCTTTAGATATTCACTTCACAACTATCCGTGAGACAATCCCTAGACTAGATGTTATTCACGTGGCTACCGACAGAGAAAAGAGCCCCGCCTCTGTGGTCGGTCGTTTATCTGTTCGGCTCGCGCAAACGTCAGCCCAGATTCTGCCAAAGTAACGTGTGACGTCAGCATTACTTCGCTCGTTTATTCGTTCAAAGTGTTTTTATGTTATGTTTTCGAAAATGTCATTATTAAAGTATTTTTTGACACGGGTGCCCTGGCTGAAAGTTTTAATTGATTAAAGCCGCCACATCGACCTTGCCTGTTTGAGAGAATGTGGTTGATAATCTCCATATAGGTAGATATTCAATACCATGGGAATTGTCTATGCATTGCTGACTTTAAAGATGAAGCTGGATTGTCTCACGTGTCTAAAATTTCACCTGCATGCGCTCATGCTCTTCATACCGGAGCACAGCAATGCTCGACGGAAGGAATAGGTGAGTTTGTAATCTCAATCTCAAATTTAATGTTGAGATTCAAGCTTTTAAAAATAATATTCATTTATCCGCCATTCAGTTCAATTTGTCTACTAAGAAGCAACATTTTAGGGAGTACATATATAGGCGAATAAACAATTATGATATTACAATTATGTTATTATGATAACAAACAATTTTTATTATGAGAGCAAAGGCGAAATCGCGAAAAAAATATCAGCTGTTCAGTACATTAGGCAAACATAAATGTACTGAACAGCTGATTTTTTTTCGCGATTTCAGTTTTATTCCCATAGTAAAAGTGGTTGGTTATCATGAGCACAATCACGTGTTTAAGTATCGTACACTAATTACCAGTCACCCTATATGTAGTTATCTTAAAAAGTCGATCGAGGATGATGATTTATCTCGAAGTTTTAAATAAAAAGAAAGGTAGTAGATATAAATTCAGCAACGCCAAATTAGTAAGAAAAAGTTATTTTTAATTGGTACTTTTGACTGCCATATAGGTTTTATAACTTCATGCGACTGAAAAAACTGCGATTTTGATGACTCGTATAATTTATGCTTTCAGTACTTTGACTAGACACTCTAAAAAGCTCTCAAAGTACCCGAAAATTTAATACTGAGGTAATTTCACCTTCCTGTTAATAGACGCAACCGTAGGTGCTCATAATTACGAGCCTCACTCCTTGAAGAGGATCGTTAAGTGCTCGTATCGAGTGTGGGATGTTTATCTATCACTTGCCTGAGAAAGTAACTCTCTGTCGACTGGTGATGGCTTAATTCATTTGAAGGTTCTAATAATACCAGTTCTAATTGAATTGAGTGTGCGCGGGAATTGCATGACTTGATTCCGCCATCTCCTTTCTACCATCGGACAACCCGACGTACGGCGAGTATCCACCCTTACGTTGTTGAAACTTCAACGGTCCGGACTAAGCGTTTCGCTTCGTCGTTTATACCGCGTACATCGAAGGACTGGAACAATTTGCCTGCTGCGGTCTTCCCGTCCAACTATAATTTAGGTGTCTTCAAGGCTAGAGTGAATAGGCTCTTAATAAACTAGTGCGCCTCACCATCAATGATTGCATCGCTGCTTACCATCAGGTGGGATCGCAGTCAAGCACTGGTTTATATGAATTAAAAAAAAAAAAAAATTGAACTACACCAAAGACAGATTGCAGCAAGAGCGATCTCCTTGCCAATGGAGTTGACACTGTGGTGTAGCTTGTGCGTGTGTTAGGCCCAAATGGGAGCTAAACTATAAGCTTCTTAACAAAAGTAAACATTACCTTTATTTCTGAAAGATATTGATGGATTTTGAGCAGCTAACTTTAGAAACCTTATCTTTGCTTCCCTAAATCTTTTACTCTGGGAAGTAACTTACTTTCAAACCCTACGAATTAAATTCAGATGCTTATATATCAAGAAGCCGCTGGGAGGCCCAAGGCCCTCGCAGAAACCCCGGGTTGTGGTAGAAGCACCCACCTTATGAAGCTTACCTCGTTCTGTCTTTTCTGGAGCTCGTGAAGGACCGCGCTGCTGGCAGTCTAGGATCCAGCCTTGGCATGGATCTCGAGCGTGGCTAGGAGCACTACCCTAGGAAGCTGATCTCATTCTGTAGGTTTTGGAGCTCGTGAAGGACCGCGCGGCTGGCAGGCTAGGGCTAGGAACACTTACCTATGAAGCTGGCCTCGTCCTGTCGGTCGTGGAGCGCGTGCATGACGAGCGCGGCGAGGAGCGCGGGTCGCGCGGCTGGCAGCCCTGGGGCCAGCCCTCGCAAGGACACCGGCGCTGCGCTTAGGATCGCGCCGCTCAGCATTCCCTAACGCGCAACTCGGAGCATTCCTTGTGGCTGCACCTGAGGAAGAAGAGACAGATTAGAAAATGAAAGGAACCAAAAGATACGTCCAGCAGGTGAATCACTTTTCTGTTTGAATGAATGAATGTCAATAGTATAACATATTAGAGTCAGCCAGTTGGCCAGTTTTAGTCGGCCATATCATGAAGTGATCAATTCCAAGATCTGACTACAACAGATACAAGCAAATTCGATAGCTCAATCGAATTAAGTTTTGAATTTCCCATCATCGTTAGTGGCATTGGCTATCAGAAATAGGCTGATATAGAATTTCACTTGGTTAGACGCTGTGATCACTCAGTCCAGCTGCCATCTTAATGGATGGGTGGCTTGTTCTGGTCGTAACCTATTCTTCTTATAATCCAGCTTAAAAGACCCCCTTTTCCACTCGCCTATCGTCAACATCGAGCATGGTTTAAAAGCTTGTTACTTCATCTAACGCAATCCGACGCGATGTTTGATGAAAAGGATAGATAGTATAGTATATATTCTTTATTGTACACCAATAATAAAAAAGCCACTCAAAAGGCAACGCGAAAAAAGAAAGATAACGCCTGAAAACTGTTAGCATTCGGTAATTCCGTGATTTACTCAAATATTTTACTTGTTCCAGGAAATACGTGTTTTTTTAAACCCTTAAAAGTTTTTGAAAAAAATTGTCGTCATTCAGAATCTTGATTAAATTGTTATACTTTTTAACTTTTTTAATTTTTTAGTAAATTATGAAGTGTCCAAAGTTCATGCAAAATAGCAGATTTTCAGAGATCTTTACTGGATTAGTTTTACACAAATTTATAAATTGATTTCAATAGAAGCTTAAATAATATCCACAAGATACTGTGTTTCCAAAATCTCTAATGAAACATGTGTAATAACGTCATAATCGCGTAAGAGCGGTTGTATGAAAAACAGTGAAAATGTATGTCGAATTGCATCCTGAATTGTTGCGTTAGATGAGGGAGTAGCCTACTATTGGATGTTGATGAAGATCGGAAGGGAACCAACGTGATTTAAGTTGGTTTTCGTCTCAATTAATATCCACTCATGGCTTTTTCAGACTAGGTAGGTATGTTTTTTTTGTGAGGTGGGACATAGGAATAGAGGTTGGAGTATAATAGGGGAAGTATGAAAGTGGCGCCAGTGACTGAAAAGTTGAAAGGGAATCGTTTGTCTTGGTATGGTCATGTGAAGAGGAGGGATGAAACGCATGTTGCTAAAAGAGTTATGAGTTTACATGTGGATGGAGGGAGAGGGAGACCAGAGAAAAATGGATGGATTGTGTGAGAAGTAATATGAAAGAAAAGGGAGTTAGTGATAGCGTGACGAGTGACAGGACAGAATGGAAGAAAAAAAACGTGTTGCGCCGACAAAACAATAAAAAAAAAACGGGACAAGGGCAGGAAGATGATTATGAGGTGGGAAATTATCCAAAAACTTCTACTGCTCTAGGGTAGAGCGTGTCAGACTTTTATTGACTAAAACCCTATGTTCTTTCAGCTGCCCTTTGATTCTAGGATCACAGGTTCCCTTTTAAGAAATTTCCCGTGACCCAAGCGGGCATCGGCCCTTCTGGGCCCCCTACGGTTCTGCTGATATCTGTTGGAGGCGCGCGTGGAATACTACGTGCCGTCAACGATGGATGAGCGGACGGCGAGCTACCCATTGAACGTAGACCGCAAGCCCTATGCCCGGGGTGTCTCCTGTCGCGACGGCTGGGGCATGAGGACGTACGGTCCCTCCCTCTTGCAGTCGTCTTCTTCGCTAGCATTACTGCTTAGTAAAAGGAGGCGACCGCATCCCAGTCCCTCTCGCTCCGAACCATGGCCTAAACCAGGGACCGGAGACTTGTTGTTGTTGTTGTGGTCAAGGATCTCTGACACACATCCTTTTCATTGTAATCCTATGTAAACTTCACAAACTCAGCTCTCTACAAACTTCAACCAAATAATGTTGTAAAACATATTATTTTCGTTGTATCTCGAGTAAGGGGAAGCAAAACAACATATTTTAAACTTTATGTTTCCTCCCTTCGCGAAGATATTGGATATGAACAGAATTTAACGGGTCTTTTACTACTGAAATCTCTCAAAGAGCCATTTAATGCTTGACTGTCGTCGCTTTTGACATTATCAAGCAATGATTTCTTGTAAATTTCGAATGTTAATTACGATTTAGCGGTCTTTTTTGGGACACGCCAATGGGAAAATGAATCGGAATGTATACACAACAAAGTGCGTCAAAATGATGTTTAGCCTGTATTATCTACGTGAGTAAAGCTAGAACTACACTAGACCGACGCACACGTGGACCACGCCTGATTTGTTCGTAGAGCGACGTCGCGTGGCGTGGATCTAATGTAGCTCTACAAGTCTAGTTGCCATATAAAATGTATGGAGACCGACGCGCTCAGATCGGCGTGTGTGGCACACGTGAGCGCAATATAGTTCTACCTTAGCGCTTGTACACTTATTCTAGGGTTTGTGTTCTGAGAATTTCTTTATGGAAGTAGGTGCACAAAAACATTATCCGATACTTGACGCGAAAGCTAGCTTGCCGCACCAGAATAGGGGGAAAATTTGTAAAGGAGTCAAGAAGCAGCTGAGGTGATAGCGCATCTATTTTTATAGGCGGGCCGTCTTCTTAAGATTCGGCCCATATGACATGATGCCGGTTTGATATCCCATAACTCAAAGTTTATATTCTATAAGGAAAAATAATAGTAAAAGTCCTAGAATATGTGGTCCAAACTGCATGGTTTCGAAGATATCATCAATCATAATTAATTTAGGTCAAAAATTTACACCCGTGTGACAAATCTTTACTTTTGCGATGTTGCCAGTCATTGAAGAAATCTAAAGTAGTTTGCAAATAAACAAATGACATTACATATTTACGCTGTCATATTTCAGGTAAGGGTGTTTTACATGAATAATCGTGAATTTATATTGAATTATTTTGTATGGAACGTGAAAACAAAAAAAAAAGATATTTGAAATAGTACATTTTGATACAAGTACAGAAAGTTTGTCATTGCGACCGAGGTGGAATTCGCACGAGCCGTAGGCGTGTGTGTCATAGGAGCCGAGGGCTGCTATGACAAATGTGCACATGTATCAAATTGTGGCGGGGAGAGCACGCGCACTTTTCTGCACTAGTGCGGAAACCAGTCTATTGCGTGCCTAAAAGCGGTGGGATAAGAGCGGGTTTTCGAGTAAGTGTATTAAAAATAATTCATATGCCAGTTGATTCTTTGATATGGTCTCATTCATACCCTAGAGTTATGGGATATCAAAAGAAACACGTTGTATATAGATTTACCATAATAATGTAATTTCTGGGGTGTGGTGTGGTGTGGTCGACGGACCATAGGTACTAATAAATCAGAGTCCTAGTCTGTATATAATACTTGATCAAAATAAATTCTATTCTTTATTTTATTTTAATTTCAATTTATTCATCTTTTTTTTAGGGTTCCTTACCCAAAGGGTAAAACGGGACCCTATTACTAAGATTCCGCTGTCCGTCTATCTGCCTGTCTGTCCGTCCGTCCGTCTGTCACCAGGCTGTATCTCATGAACCAGTTAGACCGTTGAAATATTCACAAAAAAAATTGTATTTCAGTTGCCGCTATAACAACAAACTAAAAAAAAAAACAGAATAAAATAAAAATTTAAGGGACTCCCGTAGAACAAACGTGGTTTTTGTGCCGTTTTTTTGCTACGGACAGTACGGAACCCTTCGTACGCGAGTCTGACTCGCACTTGCCTAGTTTTTTTTATTATTTTTTTCAATCTTTTTGTTTTCTTTAATATTATTTTTATCACTTTATCGTAAATACCTTCATTCTGAGCAAATAAATCCATTCAACATGCATGCATTCTATTCTAAGAACCATTCATATTAAAACAACCAACCCCTTACAGAAATACGTCCATTTATAAGGCACACTACTCATGAAGACTAATCAATAAGCCAATCATGGCGGGACAGTTTCATCCATCAAGCCATTGTCAGCGGCGGCCATTTTCTTTGTTTTGACAAGATGCTCCATGGTTACCGTGGTGAAGGAAAATTTTGTTGTGTTACTAGCTGAGTCCGCATCTTAAAGACCTGCGCAGACGACGGACTTTTCTCTGCGGCGAAGAAAAAAGTACGCTCCGCGAATAAAAAGTCCGCCGCGGATTTACTGCGAACTCAACGCACACGGTGTGCGTGTTTATCGTCGTGCATACGTACGTCACTCTCTAGCGCACAACGCGGACTTAAGGGCCTATTACACTACTCGATATTCAGAAAGTCTTAGTCGATGTCGCGTAGTGTAACAAGGGTTAGACCTGTCTTACCCGGAACAAAAAATAAGACTGAATATCGTGTGCTGAATATCGCGTAGTGTAATAGGCCCTTAAAGTCCGCCATGTGCGTTGCTTTGCCTAGTCACACGAGTTCTATTTTTTTCGGGGACTCCCCCGTGTATTTGTCCGCTCTCTGCATGTTTTCGGTTATTTGGGGGACTTTTTGTATGCGGTACTTTTAATCCCTCGTTTGCGTTACTCGATACAGTTGTTTGTAAGCGATCTATTTTAGCGGACAAAAAAGTCCGCGGACCAAAATTATAATGCTAGCAAAGGAGGCGGCCGATCGCGTGAGGCAGCGGTCCTCACGCCCCAACCGCCACCGGGATTCCGATCCCGATTTCCGGCCACGGCTTGCGGATGGCGAGCAATGGGTGGCTCGCCGTCCGACCGCCCGATAACCGTCCGGACCGAGCCTAAGTCGTCGACGGCGCGTACTGTTTCACACGTGCCTTAGGGAGATGTCAGCAAATCGTAGGGGCCCAACAGGGTCGAAGCCTACTGGGGCCACGGGTAGTGTGAAAGTGAAACCCGGGACCCTGGTACAAAGGCAAAGAAGGAACAAGATTGGGTTTTTAGTCAGTAAAAGTCTGACACTATCTCCCGCTCCGCCCAAGGGCGGGATTTGTCATAAGATGATTTTCCCACTCAATAAAAAAAGAGAATTGTTACTCTTTTATTTTTTTTTTATTAAATTGTGTAATTCAATAACCACAATATAATTTGACACTGACCGGAAAAATGCAAAAAAATTAAGAAAATTAGATTTTTCTACTTTAGAACATCCGCCATTTTTCAGATTTTCGCAAATATAATTTCGCACGTAACGTTCTAACCCAACTACTTCACTTTAAAGAACACAACCTTCCAACTCGTCACACAAGTCTGAACTCACTGCCTAAACTTATCCTAGCTTGACCTAGAAAGCCAAGCCTTCTCACACCCATTGTCTCAAACAAAAGATCAAGAGAACACCGCTCTAATTAGTGAGCTTGTGCTTGCATTGTAATCTTAAGTCACAAAGAAAAGCAGACGGTTCGAAGAATAAGAGGTTCTCGATAATATCTGGGAATCGATTTGGAGATAGCAGCGTTTTGTAAGATGGATTTTGAACTGTAGGGGCCTTATAGGGTATTACACTCATTTTTGAAAAGTGTCTCAATTATATTCTATAGTGCTAATAAACCACTAAAAAACACAATAATTTTATTGAAAATGCATTTAAAATTTACGTTTTCAAATTTCGCGCGTAATTTGACGTAAATGTAGAAAGCAGTGGACGCCATATTTACTCAGTGGTTGTGACGTCTATTGGCTTTGTAAACAAATGCGCTCAGTACGGCCGATCAGTTGACAGTTGACAGCTGTCACTTTAGTTTACGCAGCCGAATGACGTAATAACATGGTGGCTACTATTTCATGGCAATAAAGAACAGATAATAAAAACCGAAAACTTAGAATTGAATTTTAAAATTTATTTTTTTATTTTATGAACTAAAACTAACACTTACCGACTGCATTTTACATAAGCTATCTTAATTATATTTTTTCTTCTAGATAGAGTAAAATACCCTATTATCGTAGGGGCCTAGCAAGGCCGATGACCGCTAGGGCCACGTACGCCGCTCTGGGCGCGTCGGTCTCTATACATTTTATATGGCAACTAGACTTGTAGAACTACATTAGATCCACGACATGCGACGTCGTTCTACGTACGAATCAGGCGTGGTCCACGTGTGTGTCGGTCTAATGTAGCTCTAGATTTATCGTGGCCCTGTAACGCAAAGGGCAACTGAAGGACAGGGGGTTTTAGTCAGTAAAAGTCGGACACATAAAACATAGAGTGGAAGAAGTCATTTGATGATTTCTCACCTTAAAAAAAGGGATCTTCAAGCTATTGGAGAAACAACAACTTCCTTGATTTGATAATGCTCTCAAAATAAACTAAAAATGTTCAGCTCAGCGTCATCTAGTGAGAATTAGTAGAGGTAGCTTAAGCCGTAGCTTTCACCTTTATTTGGACTAAAAAAGGATTTTCAATACACTTACTCGAAAACCCGCTCTTATCCCACCGCTTTTAGGCACGCAATAGACTATTTTCCGCACTAGTGCAGAAAAGTTTGCGTACTCTCCCCCGACACAATTTATTCATTTCTTCGTAAGTGTATTAAAAAAAGTCCGGTCCATAACACACTCGCTTATGGCTCGTGCAAATTCCGCCTCTGTAGCAATGACAAATTTTCTGCACTTGTATCAAAATGTACTATTGCTTTATAAAAATAGCTCAAAATTGTTTTAAACCCGGTGCAAATAATAGGTATGTCGCTCAAGCTGCCCAAGCATTTTTAATTTCCGAGTCTTCCGTGTAGTAATAACGGGGAATCCTTGTTAATCCTATTAACTGGCCACCCTAGTTAGGGAGGGTGAATAAATCAATGTGCTTTCTATACTGGTAGATACACCTTTTTATTTTTGGTTCCTGCGTGAATCTGTTTACACTTTTAGTAGAGTGGAATGAACTGGATTGTTCCCTTTAAAAAAAACCGGGTAAGTGAGAGTCGGACTCGCGCACTGAGGGTTCCTTACCTATACCTTACCTATGAAAACAGTTCAATACCCGAATTGAGTTACGAAGATTTTTCCGAATGACGTAACTACAAATTTACAGTTTTCAGATTTTTATCTATACTTACTTGTGCTATAAGACCTTGCTTCATCCCAAATTTGGGGATTCTAGGTCAACGGGAAGTACCCTATGTATTTTGATTCCCTTGAGAGTGTCGAAATATACGTTTTTTGCGACATAAACGGCCGTATCTTTTTTTTTCGTTAACTCAGAAGTTTGATTTTTGCACAGCTTCAAGGGACCGTAGACTTGAGTATATGGTTTTAATTTCAACTCGATTACCTCCACGCGTTCCCGAGATAAAGGGTCTTGACAAACAGACAGCCGGACGGACAACAAAGTGATCCTATAAGGGTTCCTTTTGAGGTACGGAACCCTAAAAACACAATAAAGTCATATAAAACTTCTCTGGAGAACTCAACAGATCTGGAGATTATGCTGTTTGTCACTTTAGTTCGCTTCTGTTCATTTTTAGGGTCCTCCTACTAGAAGGTTGCCAACGGGACTATCAGCGGCTGTCAGTGGGCTTTCAGCGACCTGTCAGCTGACTGTATCTCATAAATCGTAAGAGGTAAAGAGCTGAAAGGAGACAATTTTTTTTGTTTGGGGAATAGGCCCACCACAAATTGTGGCATATAGCAATGAAATGCACGTTAGTTTATTCCTTATAATCTCTAGATTACAGTGGTAATATTAGCAAAACTTTATGTAACTGGAGTACCGTGAAATACGACAGTCAAAACATGACTCTCATAATAACCTAAAATCTCACAAGAGCGATTGTCTAATGAGTGGATAGGTCTCCTTGGTATTTTAAGTTAAAATAGTGTACTGTTCAATAATATACAGTATAAAACAAAGTCACGTCTGTACTACGTGACAGACTTTGATGTGATTTACACGATTTGATAGACTTATTCATGAAAATGCGTAGATGTATTCATTTCGAAATAGCGCGGCTTTTGCCGGCCATTGACTGTAGATATAAAATAATAAGGTGATGTGTTTTATGCTGGTTGTGTAAGGAGAAAAAAAACCACATTATAGGTACATCACAAGTATTTATTACTGTTCATCATCATCATTTTCAAAGTCATCTCTTAAAAGCAGTATTTCATCTAAAAAAGATGCAGGTGGCTCAACCTCACCTTGATGCCACGCCCAAGATAAAAACCACACTATACACATCACATATGCACAGCAGCCAACAGTGCGTCTGCCCACTAAACAATTACAACAGTATCCAGCAAGAGCAGTATTCAACATTCCTTTGAAATCGTGCTGCACAATTGATACAACGGCTTTGTGGATTATGCATGTATCTACAGATGCAATTTTCATAAAATCTTTCGAATAAAAATACGAAAAGAACAGAAGAAAGAAGAAACATGCAACTATCTAGTAATCGGAAACAATAATAATGTTGTCTGTAGCGGTGGGCGTTTCAACGACGAACAGTTTTCAAAGACCGTTTTTTATTCTGCAACGTAACAACCGTTTTCCATCCTGCGACCAAACAGTCTTCGTTGCACAAACCAGTCTTCGAATTACTGTATGCGAATTGTTATCTTACTGTTAAGAAAATAAGGTCGAAAATCCATTGCTTCAACTATCACACTCGTCGCATCGTCGTTTTTAAAACCATTTATTGCAATGAAAAATGGATTTTATGTTTATAGTCATAAAGTTCATTTTTCATTGTAATAACTGATTTTGAAACGACGACGCGACGAGTACAGAATTTATTACCGTCCTCAAACTAGTTGCGACAACGAACGTTTTCTGCAACTACTTCACTCAACGATAGTTTCGTCTTCAAACCAGTTGCGACGACGACCGTTTTCTGCAACCGTTTTTGTCGTCGCCAAAACGGTTACGTCTCGTCCGTCTAAAATTCGACAACGACCCAACACTAGTTGTCTGTCAGTGTCAAACTGATTGAAACTGGACCACAGAGCTTCTGCAACGGGCTATTAATTACGTTTCGTTCCACGGTGATTTTTAAAGTACGTTACTTGATATTTGTGTTAACCGCTGCTATTATTATAACAACAAAACCGCTGTTATTAAAACAGCATTAAAAACAAGTTCGCTGTACCAATTAATTATTATCTTTTGAAACGCATTTAAATCCGATGTCACCGCTGCGCACTGTAGTAACATATTTTTTTTTCACGTTAAAATAAACTTGAAAACGCTCCTAAACAAGCATTTTTTGCCGTAATACTTTTTTACTATTATTTCATTATTCCGGTTAGATATCTATATAATTTTTGGTCTGTTGATTATAATAAGATAATCGCTTTTTCCATGTGTAATATGATTAATAAACGTAACCGTTTAATAGTGGGCCCAAAAAAAATTGTCTCCTTTTCACAATATGTGTATTTCTATTGCCGCTACAACAATAAATAATAAAATTATAGGGGATTCCTATACAAGGAACGGTATTTAGCAGGCGTTTTTTTTTTTGCTCGATTTTAATATTGTAGTACAGAACCCTTCGTGTGCGAAACTGACTCGCACTTGGCCAGTATTTTAATTATCTCTTTTGCTTTATCGCATAGGTATGTAAATATGTTCCGTATGGTGTCCGGACGTAAAGAATAACACCCTCCCATCTCTTCCCGAGGGTGTCGTAAGAGGCGACTAAGGGACATACCAGAGAATGGGCAGCAGCATCCTCTGTGCATTACAACAATCAAACTGCGATCGCCAACCCGTCTGCCAAGCGTGGCGATTATGGCAACCCCCCCCCCCCCCCCCCAAAATGAAAAGCAGAATGAAAAAATGGCCCCTAGTGCCCGGCAGCCCGTCTACCCTTGACTCCGGTAGCGGTCAAGGCCACGACGAGGCAAGGAGTGCGAAGAATCTCCGGATGAGATCTGGCTACCCATCTACAAGGTGGACCGATGACTTGGTAACGGTTGCGGGAGTCCGATGGATGCGAGACGCACAGGACCGTTCGTTGTGGCGACGCTTGGGGGAGGCCTATGTCCAGCAGTGGACGTCTTTCGGCTGAAATGATGATGATGATGATGATATGTAAATATGTATTTATATTCAGTTTACATGTTTACTTTCCGAAACGCAATGTAAACTTCAGTAGGAAACCAATACTATTTAAAAAACACAAAGAAAAACTTGTTTTTATTGTTAGCGAACCCGTTGAAGTTTTGTTATATTTTCTTCAAAACTCAATGTTATTCTCAGCCAGTGGTGAAACCTTCAAGTAGTTTCGACGAGAAAGTTTGCGTGAACTGTTTTCTTCAGATATTTCGAGAGAAATCCTAGTGGGATTTATTTTATAAAGAAATCTACACGAAAATAAGTTTTAGAGTTTGAAATATAAATCGTTTAATCGGGGTTAATGTACTCTGATAATAATGAACCTACGTATCGAAAACCTACCTTGAAGAGTCAGCTTAATAATATATTTACATTATTTTATTAACCGACTTCAAAAAAAAGGACGAGGTTATCAATTCGGTTGTATTTTCTTTTATGTGTGTTACCTCAGAACTCCGTCGTTTATGGAAAGATTTGCAAAAATTTTTTTTCCTCTTAGAGGATATGCTTTCCGACTGGTGCTATTTTTTTCAGAATCCAGTTCTGATGATTGGATCCATGAAGAATCGAGGGAACTCCTCAAATATTATAGTCAACTATATAGTGATTTTGGTATTTTCATCGAGAACTTAAACACAGTCGAAAAGTAACATTTGATGAAGTGGAACTGATGAAAAAGACCAGAAATAGCCAACGGAACATCATTCTCACTTAAATATCACAATGAAGATAGTTAAGCGACTATGATAATACAAATAAATAAATTTTATGGTTCTTTGTTAAAAGTTTTTTATTTTTCGATATTTATCTCACTAATTATGAAGGCAAAAGTTGTGTGTGTGTTTGTATGTTTGCTACTTCTACACGTTCGAACGGCTGAACGTATTTGGATAAAATTCGGCATACGGATAGATCATGTCCTGGAGTAATACATATAATACTTTTCATATCCGGAGTAAGTTCCCATGGGATATTTTTTTAATAATGTAATATTCCACAACTATCACACAACGCCGTCTAGTCCCAAGCTAAGCAGAGCTTGTGTTATGAGTACTAGACAACTGATAAACATACTTATATATTTATAAATACATACCAACTGTAGATAAATTACACCCAGACACAGAAAAAATGATCGTTCTCATCACACAAACATTTGTCCTGGGTAGGAATCAAACCCACGACCTCGGGCTTAGCAGTCAGGTTCACTAACCACTAGACCAACAGGCCAGTCAAACTAATGCTATTTTCTACTCTCATGCTGGCGAAGCCGCTGGCAGTAGCTAAATTTTCCATAAGCATCAAACCAGCTAGAATGAGGAACAACAGATTACAGGTTTAACAATTTTCGATATGACAAAAATATGCCCAAAAACTTGAGTGGCAATCGGCACGAGCTCGAAGCTTGTAAGATCGATAGGGCGGAAAGGTTCTGCCCCCCTAGCCAAGTTACAGCCGTTTCGTTTTGATTCTCTTTTCGTTGATCGCCTCAAGTCGGCCACGCCTCCTATTCCTTTGTTCTGACCACGTGACTGAGCGTTGAGATGACGTCAGAATAAAGGAATCGGAGGCGTGGCCTACTCGAGACGATCGACGAAAAGAGAATCGAAACGAAACGGTTGTAACTTGGCTAGGGGGCTGAAGTGTCGACCGAGGAATGGAAGCCGCAGCGTCGTAACGCCTACTTGATAGTGAACCAATGACCTGATGGAGGCTGCGGGAGTCTGTTAGTAGCGAGAAGGATAGAAGAGAGTAAATCTGGGAGCGCTTATGGAAGGTCCTAACTTCCTAAGCTCAGAGGCTAGGACTCGGGCCCAGTGCGGGTTGTGGATGCCAAATGTCTTCGGATTTTTGGTTCTAGGACATTTTTTTTAATCATATAAATCAGTGCTTGACTGCGATCCCACCTGATGGTAAGCAGTGATGCAATCATTGATGGTGAGGTGCACTAGTTTATTAAGGGCCTATTCACTCTAGCCTTGAAGACACCTAAATTATAGTTGGACGGGAAGACCGCAACAGGCAAATTGTTCCAGTCCTTCGATGTACGCGGTATAAACGACGAAGCGAAAAGCGTAGTCCGGACCGTTGAAGTTTCAACAATGTAAGGGTGGATGCTCGCCGTCCGTCGGGTTGTCTGATGGTAGAAAGGAGATGGCGGAAACAAGTCAAGCAATTCCCGCGCACACTCTCCAAAATGCAACCTGTAAAATACCGATAGGCTGGCTACCCTGCGCCTGTGCTCGAGGTTTTTTAGATTGGACTTAACCAAATCTGGATCCCCAATTAGCCTCTTCGCACGCCTTTCCACTGAGTCCAAAACTGCTAGATGGCATTGCACATGCCGGTTTCTTTACGATGTTTTTTGAGTTTGAACCCTAATCGTTGTGCGTCTCTTATGAAGCACATGCGGGCCAGCTCCAGCAGTCTTCTGAGCGTGTTTGTGGGGTTGGGATTCGCTAATGTGGCGGCACGATGCGACTACACTCGATGCTCGAATAAACGTTTTTTCTTTCTTTCTTTTTTACTTGCCTGAAACTGGCGCTAGTGTGCGGTGCCGCTTAGTGCATTGTTTATTTTCGCGGGTCTATCTTTGTATGCACTAACAACAGTTTTATAAGGTTTTTTGTGTTACTAACAGTTTATTGACTACGTCTGGAATAGATGAGTTATTATTATCTCGTTTATTGATTATTCTTACTAATCAAACAGAATTTTAAATATTTTTTTAAAAACATTTTAAAACAAGTAAGAAATTGCCGTTTTTTAAAACGGGTTGCTTTGAAGTGTTTTAAGTCCATAAACATCATCAATATTGCATACCGCTTGAGACACATTGTTTCCACGGTAGAACTCATATTACAAAATAATGCGAGTTTTCTTATACAAAAATAGTTACAAGTACTGCGATATTACAGAAAATACAAAACACAAAGAATCCATTAAATACCTTATTTCGGAAAAATAATAACTTACCTTTAATATAAAGTTTATTTGAACTTATAATTCCAAGTCAATCCAAAGATATAATAACACTTCAAAGCAACCCGTTTTAAAAAACGGCAATTTTGTATTTAAAGACCTAATATTATTATAAATCGAAAATTGGAGAGCTACCACTGTCATGGTACATAATAATAACATCAGATATTTACGTAATCTCTGTTTAAAGTTCCCGAACAATCTTATGCGTAGCTCAAACGAACATGTTTGCGATGGAAACTGTACAAACAGCCTACAAGTTCAAGCAACCCTTTGTGCCCCGAAACGCTTGAATTATTAAGTAATCCCGGATTTCTGGATTATTAAGTTCTTATTTCCACATTGTAAGGGAAAGAAAAATATCAAGTGTGTTCGAGACTTTTGAAATTGTGCTAGCGGGAAAATATAAGGTTAAAACACCTTATATTTTTAAGCACAATTTCCAAATTAATCTTCTAATCCATATCGCATTAATATTATAAAGGCGAAAGATTGCGAGTGTGTGTGTACGTTTGTTATTACTTCACGCCCGACCGGCTGGACGGAACTCGATGAAATTTGGAAAAGGCAAAGGATACTTTTTATCCTTGGGAAAATTCTTAAAATTAATTAATTAATTAAAACTCTTCCAGGCAACCTGGAATGGAGAAAAAAAACTAAGCGGACATAATAATGTCAGAACATGATATGGGGCTGTCAGTTGGTTAGACAAAAAACAAAATAATTATTACAAAATATTATAAGTATATATTATAGACAGGCTCATTCATGCTTGTCTACTCTCACCTGATGGTTAGAAATAATGTGGTTGATGATGCAGCACGCTTTACTAAAAGTAAAGTAACCTATTCATTCTTAAATGCAAAACCGGGACAGGTCTCAATTTTCCAATAAAATCATAACCAACATGTATTTCAGTAATAAAAATAAATAAAATTGATGTTAAACCTGTCGATTTCCGACTTACACGCTGTTACACTCACGTACAATTCGTCACGTTTTCCGTCTACTGTAAGGGAAGAGAATTTCTCGACTTATTGTGTTTCGACATTCCGAATTGGAAAATCTTAATATGTTTTATATTGTGTCAATATTTATTAGGTTTATGGAAGAAAATTGTAAGCCAGGAATAAAATAAAGGTAGAAATTATTTCCGCTTCTTAACTGGGGTAAAGGTCTTTTCAATTATTTTCGAGGTTGTCCTTGTCATATAAGTATCGACCTGCTTAAAATCCTTTTGGGAATAACTTTTTTCCTGTCAGATTATGTTAGAGGATCAAAGTAAAGCTTGTGGTATTAACATCTTCAAAGTATTGTCAAGCTTTGCCCAAATCACTAAGGCCAGTAGTAAATATTTAAGATGGGGTTTTTTGTTGTTTCGTTAAGGCCGATTTCCAAACCGAGTATTTTTAAGTGGGAACATGTCAAACCATACTTTGAAGATAATTTTTCAGGCAAATTGCTTAAAATGATTCCGAGAGAGTTTTAAATCCTATACGGGGACATGGACTACCCCGTGAGCCAAATTTCATCTTATTTTCTTTTATGAATAAACCAGTGCTTAACTGCGATCCCACCTGATGGTAAGCAGTGATGAAATCGTTGATGGTGAATCGCATTAGTTTATTAAGAGGCTATTCACTCTAGCCTTGAACACACATTATTTTGACGGGAAGACCACACAGCAGGTAATTGTTCCAATCCTTCCAATCTAGATTTGTGTAGGCGTTTGAACGTGAAAGAGTAACAAAAATAAACACATACACACAAACTTTTGCGTTTATTACATTAGTGTTTACCTACACGAGCAACGGAAAATTCCATCATATCTCTATTACATGTGGAACAGAAAATTTCCACAAAAAACGCACAAACTGACTATTCTCACACCCCCAACTATTTATCACTCCACAAATTCACCTTTATTTATGTTATCGAGAGTTACGACGACCTAATTTTGCCAGCAATCTTGCCCCCATAAAGCAAGGTCGACCGCGGTTACCTTTACCGCATACGTCACTCAGACAAACTGTGCGGTCGAACTGCCCCGGTATAGTAGTGTACCTTCAAGTTGATCCCATCGGTGTTTACATTACCTAAGCTGAGTTATCATGATAGATTTAGGTTGCGGGTTAAAAACGATTTTATCCGGACCAAACAAATCGTAAGTAAAGAAAGATAATGCTAAGTTTTTTGGTTTGGTTTTGATGATGGTCTTGCGGGCAGCATGAAACCCCTTGTAGATTACTTAGGTAGGTACTCCTAGTACTATCTAGCTCAAAACAGATACACTAGGTGTTGATAATAGTAGCTAAATGTAGGTATATGAATTAGTCGAATTAGGAGACGCTTGACTAGGAAAATTAATACAGACCAATATTTTCAGAGGCTCTGAATAGAACGAAGGGGGGTGGCAGACTCCACCTGTGTTACTTTAGTTGCCATTTGTATTCTAGAACCACGGTAACTTTTGAACACTCTTGCAGCCTTGACAATAAAAACCAGTCTGATCTGGTTGAACTAATTTGTCCCTATTTCTGGTAAAATAATTATGTTTATCGCCTCTTTTACTAAAAATATAATTTTTTTTTTAACGTACATGATCTTTTCACGGATTTATTAACAAGGCACCGTCATGATGTTAATATTCTTAAACAGTTCCCTTAGAGAATCATGCCGGTGAAGAATGTAAATGGTTCTGATAGCTCTTTTCTGTACAATAAAAATAGAGTCTGCAGCCTGTCCCCATAGTAAGATACCATAAGACATTTTACTATGAAAATAAAAAAACCAGGCAAGTGCGAGTCGTACTCGCGCACTGTTGGTTCCGTACAGAATCACAATTTTTTTTTTTTGGAGATGTAACTAAAAATTTACAGTTTTCAGATTTCTTCCTATACTTGTGCTATGAGACCTTGCTTCATGCCAAATTTCAGGATTCTAGGTCAACGGGAAGTACCCTATGAATTTTGATATCCTTTAGAATGTCAAAATATATGTTTTATGCAATATAAACGGCCGTTTTTTCACAGCTTCAAGGGACTGCAGACCTGAGTACCTATATGATTTTAATTTCAACTCGATACCTTTACGCGTTCCCGAGATAAAGGGTCTTGACAGACAGACTGACAGACAGATGGACGGACAACAAAGTGATCCTATAAGGGTTCCGTTTTTTCCTTTTGAGGTACGGAACCCTAAAAAATAGGTGAACCGTTGACCTGATGAGGTTCGCGGGAATCTGATGGATGCGAGACGCATTAGGCCGGTCGTTGTGGCGACACTAAGGGGAGGCCTATGTCCAACAGAGGACGCCTTTCATCTGAAATGATCATGAAAAATTAATAGAAAAAGACCAACATTAACACAGGGAAGTCAACCAAGGCCTACTCTCCACGGATGCTAGATTATAGCTTCATAGACGCGTATTCGTCAAAAGACTAATAAAGTAACGTTAATGTAGACTAAAGGCTGGTTAATCTAATAGCAACAAAACCTGCCCCTCTAACGAAAATAACCCTGTTAAAATACGATCCTGTAACGAAGATAACCCTGTAAAAATCTTTTGAAATTTCCACCAGTTAAAACATTCTCTCCAGTAAAATGGAAGTCCATCGCTGATCGATATTGCGACTTACGAGTCACCTTTCGCAAGACCACCTGAATTTTTAACGAAATTCTTCGAGAAACTCCTATAAATTTGAATAAAGACAAAAATGATTATTGATGGACCCTCCTTATGCAAATTGGGGGGAAACTGGCTTCACTAAGACATTCCTTTTTAATTTATGGTCAAGTTCAAAGGGTAACTTTACCTTCAATGTGAACGCAGTTATTAATTTAAGTTTTATAGTTGAATGAATAGGTGTAAGTTCGTTGTTTTATAACTTTAGTTTTGGACGTTTTTTGGGCGTGTCGTTTAGCCTTCGTTTTTAGGGTTTCGTACCTCAAAAGGAAAAAACGGAACCCTTATAGGGTCACTTTGTTGTCCGTCCGTCTGTCTGTCTGTCTGTCAAGACCTTTTATCTCAGGAACGCATGGAGGTATCGAGTTAAAATTAAAACCATATACTTAGGTCTGCGATCCCTTGAAGCTGTTAAAAAATCAAATTTCTAAGCTAACGAAAAAAAAAAGATACGGTCGTTTATGTCGTAAAACACGTATATTTCGACGCCTTCAAAGGAATCAAAATTCATAGGGTACTTCCCGTTGACCCAGAAACCTGAAATTTGGCATAAAGCAAGGTCTTATAGCACAGATATAGGAATAAATCTGAAAACAGTAAATTTGTTGTTACCTACGTCACAAAAAAAAACCTTCTTTTGCAATTCTGAAAAATCTTCGAGACTCAAGGAAATCATAATAATGCCGTTTCGTGCTCTAGGGTAGAATGGGAGAGCGTGGCAGACTTTTACTGTAGTTATGTATTGTGTTTTATATATTATAGAGATTGATCAATTTGTTAGCAGTACACCGTAGACTACCCTCTGTATTATGTTAAGTTCTTACGATCCATCCTAAGGTTGTCTGGTAGATATCGCTGTCAGCGATAAGACCGCCATTGTACCCATAGATTTAAGTTTATGTATAAGTTGTGTTACTTTTATCTACTGAATGAAACCACACCTTTTTCCTTCTGTTGCCCTTTGTGTTCTAGGACCACGAGTTTTCTTTTCAATTCAAAAAATTCCCCTAGCTGAAATCGGCCCTACTGATCCTGTTTCTACCTTATCGTTTAAGATTCAAGATTCAAAGCATTTTATTTCAAATAAACCATTTACAGGCACTTTTGAAATTTCAAGAAGTCAGTCAGTCAGAAAAAATGATGCTAATTGCACATTCCAAAGCGTAGATCTCTATGGAGAAGAATATGCAAGAAACTCCATGGACACTCTTTTCAATCATGTTTTATATTGCAAATATCTTTGTTACATGTTTCTCGTCGCTATCATGTGAGAACAATGTAAATAAAGTAAAACTTAAAACTAAATATAGATATTAAAATAGCAACAGCTAAGAAATGGTAGAAATTAAGGGTTAAGGGTAGAATGATCCGACTGCCAGAACTCATTGGGATTCATGGACTCTGCGCCTTTACTAGAAAGCGTACCATAAGGTCACCACTGTTAATTCTGGTTTTCAGAAGCTCTAAAATTAGAAAAATTTAAAATTAAAATCGTGTAGGGTGACAGCACGGCTGATACCCGTTAGGGCCACGAGGAATTCCTGATATGGAAGCCGTAGTTCCAGAATGCAAAGAGCAACTAAAAGACATAGTAGTGGTTTTAGTCAGCAAACTCCCACCTCACCACACAAGAGCGGGAGAAGTCATTGGATGATTTCTCTCCTCAAAAAAAAACTTTATTACAGTCAATGTACATATTTAATTCATGACACTCCGTGCATAAGATGAACGTTCATAACAAAATTAGTACGTTTATTATTTCTTATTATCTTAATTTACAAGACAAAGGTAGGTAATTCTAGCCTTTGTGTTCAGAACTGGGTGGACAATTCTCTGATTCAGAATTCAATTCCATTATGTTCTCATACTTAAGCCTCAATTTCCCAAGGACCCGATCACCACACTGCATACTATAGCATTAAATAGATTACGAGTTCATAGCCATTAACCCATACATAACCCACTTTCCCCTAACCAACCATAAAAGTAATTAAGGAACCCTCTTCTCCCCTCTGCCACCCTTGTAGCAAGCGACGCATTCCAAAACAGAAAAACAAGATGTGATGGGGACAGACGAACTGAATCCATATTGCTATACTTAAATAATATAAAAAAATCGGTCAATTTCGAGTCGGACTTTTGCATGAATAGTTCCGTACCTAGATACAACATTAGACACTATATATTATAACCTTTTTTTAGTTTTTAGTATTTATTGTAATAGCGGCAACCATTTTAAAGCCAGTTTGGACATATGGAATGGAGCTTTGGGGAATCAGTATGCAATAGCAACATAGAAATCTTGGAAAGATTTCAGACTAAAGCTATGAGATCCATGTTCAACATTCCAAAATGCATCCCTAACTCTATACTCATAACACAAGCTCTGCTTAGCTTGGGACTAGACGGCGTTGTGTGATAGTTGTGGAATATTATTATTATTCCATTTATTTATTATATTACATACTTATTATATTTTTAAATATTTCCTTAAAAAAAAAACACATTAAAAAAAAACATTTAAAAATATAAAAAATAGTAGCCCACCGGCATCGGGAACAGAGTCCAAGCTGCCGGCGGTCAGGGCTCCTGAGAGAGGAATCTCCTAACGATACGCGCCGTGTCTAGGAGTACTGCTTTCTGGATCAGGCCCTTGATCCAGCTGCCTAACGAGAGCCTCCTTAGATGTTGTTCGAGGCTCTTGACTATTAAGCCATTGGCCGTTACGACTATCGGCACAATGATTGCTCTATCCACTTCCCACATGTCGACAACCTCGCGAGCCAAGTCAAGATACTTAGTTTGCTTATCTTTCTCAGCTTTCACGAGGTTCTCGTCATGAGGGACCGCTATATCAACAATCATTATTATTATTATTCTGCACGACCTGGGCCTCAACACTGTGAAACAAGAAATCGCTGCGCGCAGCCTAAACCACTAAAATACCAACAAAAATTAACAACACATGTTAATGTTCTAGCTGCTACTCTAACGGGTTCTGGAAGTATAATTTACTCAAGACTGAGAGGGAACAGCGTTCCAAATCTTATAAAGCGATTCCCCAAAGAATAGTGAGAGTGGTCAATGGACGACTCCCTGTGCTCCACGAAACAAATGCTCAGACATAGCTCAAACAACGGAATAGCTAAATGTCTATGACAGATTGCTGTGCTAAGCAGGATACAGTGAAAAAAAAAAACCGGCAACAGAAATACATCATCTAGCCAGGTAGCCAGCCTATCGGTATTTTACAGGTTGCATCTTGGAGAGTGTGCGCGGGAATTGCATGACTTGATTCCGCCATCTCCTTTCTACCATCGGACAACCCGACGTACGGCGAGTATCCACCCTTACGTTGCTGAAACTTCAACGGTCCGGACTAAGCGTTTCGCTTCGTCGTTTATACCGCGTACATCCAAGGACTGGAACAATTTGCCTGCTGCGGTCTTCCCGTCCAACTATAACTTAGGTGTCTTCAAGGCTAGAGTGAATAGGCTCTTGATAAACTAGTGCGCCTCACCATCAATGATTGCATCGCTGCTTACCATCAGTTGGGATCGCAGTCAAGCACTGGTTTATATGAATTAAAAAATTTTTTTTTTAAATCTGTGAAAATTTCAACTGTCTATCTACCACGGTTCATGAGATTACAGCCTGGTTACAGACAGACAGATTTTCATGCGGTTATCGCCAACAGACAGTGATTCAGGAGGAAAGTTTATGTGTATATTACATCTTCATTTCTGTTTTTTAATTAGTTTTTGTTTATTATTATAAATTTATCTAAATTGTGCTCACATAATAGAAGCGACAAGAAATATGTAACCAAGATTTATGTAACTCATAATATGATTTAAAAGTGCCCATGGAGTTTCTTGCACGTTCTTCTCCATAGAGATCTACGCTTTGGAACGTGCACTTTAGATTCACTTTTTTGACTGACCGACATTTTGACAATTCAAAAGTGCCTGTAATTGGTCTATTTGAAATATTCGTTGTTTGAAATATTCGTCGTTTATTTGAAATGTGCGTTTCTGATTTCTGACAACATGCATATTATAGTATATTTTATTGATGTGACCAAAATAAAAAAATTGCGATTAGGAAAAATCTTCGAGAGATACGGGAATTGAACTAATTATAACATACATAGGTTTTTTTTTTCTTTTTAGGTGGGAAAATCATCTTATGACAAATCCCGCTCTTGGGCGGAGCGTAAAATAGTGTCAGACTTTTACTGACTAAAAACCCACTCCTGTTCCTTCTTTGCCTTCGTCCCAGGGCTCCGGGTTTCACTTTCACACTACCCGTGGCCCCAGTAAGCTTCGACCCTGTTGGGCCCCTACGATTTGCTGACATCTCCCTGAGGCGCGCGTGGAACAATACGCGCCGTCGACGACTTGGGCTCGGTCCGGACGGTTACCGGACGATCGGACGGCGAGCCACCCATTGCTCGCCGTCCGCAAGCCCTCGCCTACGGTGGCCGGAAATCGGGATCGGAATCCCGGCGGCGGTTGGGGCGTGAGGACCGTTGCCTCACGCGATCGGCCGCCTCCTTTGCTAGCATTACTGCTTCGCAGAAGGAGGCGACCGCCTGCCACTCCTCCTCGCTCCGGACCATGGCCTGTACCAAGGCCCGGCGCGAGAGATCGCCGCCGCCGATCGCCCCCACGAGGACACGGCGTTGCTCTGCCCAAGCGGGGCACACCTCCACCGTGTGCTCCACCGTGTCCCCCGGGCGGTCCGCACAGTGGCGACACCCGGGCGTCTCTTCCGCACGAATCCGGTGCAGGAACTTCCCGAACTTACCGTGTTCGGTGAGAACCTGCGTCATGCGGAAGGTGAGGACGCCGTGAGGTCTTTCCAACCACGCCTCAAAGAGGGGACTTACCGCCATAATTGTGGCGTGCCCAATAACATACATAGGTGAGTTTTTACGGAACTCTCAGGGCGCGAGTCGAGACTCGCACTTGCCCAGTTTTTTTTTTGTATGACTGACTTCTTGTCAATTCAAAAGTGCCTATAAATGGTTTATTTGAAATAAATGTTTTGATTCTTGAAATACAAGAAATCTTTGCAACTAGTGCACATAACAGAGGTATAAAGGAGAACGAACATTTTTGTATGGGCTCAGTTCCTGGTGCTATATGAAGTTGTGATCTTATAAACACTTTTTTATACATTTTTCCTGTTTTCCTCTTTGAAGGGATCAACAAAGAATCAACACAGGGCCCAGAGATGTTTGTTTATTTTTTTTATTTGTCCCCGACTTATGACGCTTTGTTGATATTTAATTAAAACATTTTGTTCTGTTTTTCTGACTTTTCTACAAGTCCAGCTTCTTGTGAAAACAGAGCCCGAGGAAGCAACTACTACCACCAATTTCAACGTTTCTTGCGAAATCATCTAATCACTTCTCTCGGTCTAGGTCGGAGCGAGAGGGCGTGACAGACTTTTACTGACTAAAACCACACCTATGTTTCTTCAGTTGCCCTTTGAGTCCCAGGACCACGGTTCCCCCTTTCAGAAATCGACTCACGGTCCTACTAACCAATTTTGATGTGTTCGTTCGGAGAATATCTAGGTATTGTAGATGTAGAGATAGTTGCCGGTTAAAATATAGGTAAGTCTCTTAATTACATCTTAAGTAGGAAACTAAAGAGCATATTAGGCTATCGTAAGATCTCCAAGCGAAAAACTTATCAAAATGTTATTCTTTTTCAGATAAAGAATAGATAACACGACTCTGTTGCTAATGAATGGAAACCAAGACATTCTACGCGAAGAGATGGTTGTACTTAACTAAATTCAATTGAAAAGAGAAGAATCCAATACCAGCTTGATGCTCTGGGGTCGATTGAGAAGCGAGCTAAGAATATTATCATTTATGATGCACTTGTCGAGTCAAATCTTCTGTCTTGAGCATCGACGCCGAATTGCTAGCCTGTCGGTTTTCTATCGTTTACATTTCGGGGAGTGTGCATTGGAATTGCACAATTTAATTCCACAAAGTCCGTTCTATCATCGGACCACAAGACGTACAGCGGTGCACCACCGGTACAAGATGGACATCCCACCCGGCACCCATACGCACAAAGCGTTTTGGGAACACATTCATTATGCGTACAGCTAAGGAGTGAAATTCTCTGCAAGAGTCTGTGTTTCCTGATAGCTGCAACCTAGGGGTCTTTAAGTCAAGAGTGAATAGGTTACTTCTAGGCAAGCGTGCTCCATCGTCGGCCACATCATCGCTTAACATCAGGTGAGATAGTTGTCCAACGCGAGCCTATCAATAATAATAAAAAATCGGATTATTGTTAACCAGGAACAGGAGTAAAAAAAACGGTTAAGTGCGAGTTGCACTCGCGCATCAAGGGCCCCGTTCAAACCAATGACTAGATATTCTTTGATTCAAACTTACTTATGTAAGCAGGTATTTCGATTTTCAAATCGAGTCCGGAAGATTTTTCCGAATCGCAAAAATTTAATCATTTTTAGAGGTAACTACAAATTTATGGTTTTTAAACTTTTTCCTGTACTTGCGTTCTAAGACCTTACTTTTTGCAAAATTACCGGGTTCTAGGTCAAAAGGAAGTACCCTATAAGTTTTAATTTCCTCTCGGGTACCAAAATATGAACCTAATCAGAGCATAAACGGCATTATCTTTAGATTGCGTTTACTTAGAAGTTTGATTTTTCGCTGCTCCAAGGTGTAGCGGACGTCAGGTCTGCTATTTGATAATTAATTTCAGCTTAATATCTCCACGCGTTTCTGACAAAAAGGGTATTGACAAATGGGTGGCAAAGTGATCTTCCGTTTTTGCAGATTGACAACCTGATGCAGCTGGAAACCAATATTTACATGGAGTGGCAGGCTGTCTTATCTTCACTACAAAGTCACTGAGTGGTGCTAAAGAAGAGTTATGGCAGATTTTTCTGGCATCTGACCTTTAACAAATGTTAAAGTCGACAACCGCTTCCAACGCCTTAAAAAGCTTTCCAAAGCACAGAAAAGTCTTGGTTTGTAATTGATGGTAACCCATCCACAGACCCATCCACTGCTCTCAAAACGGTGAAGGAAAACATCGTGAGGAAACCGGCATGTCCTAGAACCAAAAATTCGAAGACATGTGACATACACCAACCCGCACTGGGCCCGCGTGGTGGATTACGGCCCATTCCCTCTCCTAGAGAGGAGGCCTCAGTCCCAACAGTGGGAACATTATAAGGCCGACTATGCTATGCATCCACAGGCAAGCATTGTTCACTCTTGAAGACCGACTCGTACTATTAATACGAAGTCACGAACTCTTCAAAAAAAACGTAAATGTTAATGATGTTTCAGTGGTTCCAAAGTAGGTGAGTCGTTGACATTCGGGCAGCGACGTAAAAATTCAAACAATACTTATTTAGCTTACCTACAAAATCACGTGGGTAAGAAATAGCCCAGTAATCTACGTACGTAGGTATTTTCAGGGCAATCATGACAAATGTAGCATCGACTGCGTCATTCTTTTGAAGAAGAAAAACATACAACAGTACCTAACCATTACTTTGTGAAGTCTGAGGATTGACGCAAAACCAACTAGTCATTTTGTAAGGCTTCAGTTTCGTAACAGACATAAGACATATCACTGAAAAAATACAAAAAACTTCTGCTACGCAGCAGAAACTAAGAAGCTCTTTTTCATATTGAAAGCTTTTATCTAATATTAGCCCTAATACATCTCTACCTACCTATAAAAATATTCGCACAAATTGGTATTGTAACATAATGTCTTGCACTCAATCTTCTGAAACTCATTCCATATTCTAATAAGTTTCCCGTAGCAGGTCTTATTGCCCTACATTATGTATAAAAAGGTAGATACATAAGTATGCTACCGTTTTACTATTGGAAAATAGTCGTATATATAATAAAAACCTTTTTTATTTGGAGGCTTATAGACTTGATGGTAATATGACAGCCGTTTTATGTAATCGGATTTCTGGAAAACAAATTGCATTGCTCACTTGAAGACGCGAATGTTCACCTTACAGCAAAAAGGTCATCATGATTATATCTCAAACGATTCTATTCGAAAAATCAATTCAAATGAGAATTCTAGACAAAAACGCGCAATCTCATTTACTTTTTATTCGATTTATGAAAAATAAATGAAGTAAAAACACTTACCTTTGCCTTCAGAACACTTACACAATCTTGATTAAAGAAAAAAAATATTACGTAAGCACACGCTTGTCCGGATTGTCTTTGAATTCAAAATTCAAATGAGATATCACTTTAGAACTTCGCACTTAATTTAAATGTCTGTATCGTTCATTGCACGCGTTCACGAGTGATTTTTTCGTTTTCGAAATATGAAATAAATGGAATAAAAATGGAGGATACGCTTTGTCGTATTGGGGTTAGTTAGTGGGTGCCTTACTGCGCGTGCGTGAAACTCACCCCATCCCCCTGCATCTATTGCGTTCCAAAACACACGCAATTTTAGGGGAGCATGTTTTGATAAAAGATAAAACTGGATAATTATCATTTCTGGGTATTAAAATATGAGTTTAGTTTAATTCTAAATTATTTTTTGACAATTTAGTAAGTTACAGTGTTCTTGTCCGCTACGTTTGCTCTAACATTTTCATAATAAAATCATAATGTTAACGCTATAACCTATTCCAGTCCAATACTGAAATTTTCGAGCTCGCTTCGCTCGCTCTTCAATGAATACTTTATCTGTCCCAGTCAGAGTACTTTTATTGTTCGAAAGAGTTAATGTGGCCATTGAATGTGAAGGAAGTTCTAGTCAGGAAAAGTCTGATATTACCTCTCGCTTCAACTAGAGCGTGACAAGTTATTTAATATTTGTAAATTCCCATCCGAAAAAAAAAACATTTTGCTCGCTCAACAAATAATGAGTTACTTTAGTTGCTCTACAGTGCCACCTGGAGCTCTTAAAGCGATCCATTTTACGACATAAACTGAACTGTTAAAGGGATCTATAAAGGGTGTATAGCTCTCTTTCTCACTCCCACAACTGACATTTGAACTAGTCATGGTAAGTCCCCTGGCTCTCTGTCGCTCGCTTGCGTTTGCACTGTAAATCACAATGAAATCCCAAGCTTGCGAGTCTAGACTTCTGATGAGTAACTAGTGTCCCACTGCTGGGACTGGGATAAGTAAAAAAGTACTATCTTATTGTCAAAGTCAAAGTCAAAAGTCTTTATTTCACATAGGCCTACATGGGCACTTATAAAACGTCAGAAGCTAGTGCACGGTTCCAAATTGGTCGTTTCCTATGGAGAAGAACCGGCAAGAAACTCCATGGTTACTTTTTTTTAAAAGTGGTTGTTTACAATATTTTTATATTACAGTATTAATAGACATTATGTAAGAACAGTGTAGACCAGTCAATATTGTACCCAAAAGCCCAATAAAAATAATCATATTAAAAAAAAAAGCGAGTCGTAATAGGAAGTAACCTAAGAATTCGCGGAGTCTACAGTGTTCTCACATTCACATTATAAAAAAAGAGGCTATATAAAAAAAGAAGAAAAATAAATAATTACAATTATCAATAAGTGACATGTCAACAAAATAAATTACTAACGAACAGCCTTATGTCTGGAACATTGAACAGCCTTATGTCTGGAACATTGAACAGCCTTATGTCTGGAACATTGAACAGCCTTATGTCTAGAACATTGAACAGCCTTATGTCTGGAACATTGAACAGCCTTATGTCTAGAACATTGAACAGCCTTATGCCTGACATCCTATTCCAGGACATGGTCTTTAGGGAACGTTCTACTTTGAATATTCAACATTTTTTTTTCTATTTATTTAAGGAATTTTTATACATAAAGTACATGCCAATTCCATCGTAACCTAACTTAAACTACACTACATCTACTTACTAGTTATGGCTTACCTACGACTAAATAACATAAACAGCGCTTTAGCGGCTTCAGACAATGGAGAGGACAACGTCTCGTGGAGCATACCCACATTAGTTCTGCTCAAGTTGTAAGTTCTTAATAAGAGCTCTCGATCGGTATTGTAAAGGACACATTCCACCAACAGGTGATGCACGTCTTCAATAACACCGCACACATCACAATTTGGAGAATCTGATTTTCTCATCATGTGTACAAATTTGTTTAGTGGAACGTGACCAGATCTTAACCTGAGCGCTGTTACAATTAAAGACCTACTCAAATTTACATTAATGAACCATGGTATTCGAGGAGGCTCACTTTGTAATGTTTTGTTTAGTATATGCTAAACCCCAAACACGTGTCTAATATTTTTATGTAAAGAATCTATGTACAAAATTTTATTTATGTATCATGAAAAAGCTCGTTATGTTGCCTGGTTGTCCGCAAATATACATGGTCACCGGGCCATCTTGGCGACTGAGGGGTTGTTTTGCTTCCGCACCCAGCTTTGCGCTGCCACCTAATGCCTGCTATGACCTGCCGAGACCTGTGTTGTACTTAGTGTCGCTGGTATCCAGCTTGTGACCATTTTTAAATATTTTTGGTAAAAAATATAACGTGGTGTAAAAATTATTGGAATCCATTCAGTTACTGATTCTGAACAAACTTTAATAAGTAAGATGGTAAATGGTCTAACCACGAGTTATTATCATCATCATTATTTCACAAAGGTTACACTTATAACTAAATCGTATACAGAGTATCGAGTATGGCCTACTGCCAGCTTGACCACGCGTCCCGCACTACCACCTTAAACGATAGGGGGCAAGCAGAGCAGCATAGAGTCTCAAAATGCGGACTTGAAACAACGAGGTCCAGTTAAGAGCTCGTGCGATTAAGACGGTTTCACAAAGGTGGAGAAGAAGAAGAAGAAGAAACCTCCTTGTCAGAACCAGTGCGGTACCGCGCTGGCAGGACCCAACATGCTGCTGCGTCCAGCTATATCCACGACGCAGCTGTATGTGTCGAGACTACATCACACCACGAAGTTTGAGGAGATCGTGGAGTATGTACGTGTAAAAACAAACTGGATTTTGAGAGTCGTGCAGTTGGAGTCGCGCCATAACACTAATTTCAAGTCGTTTGTGGTGCGGGTGCCGATTCAACAGTTGGAGACCATCCTCAAAGGAGAGTTTTGTCGACGATTTCGTGGAAAAATACCCACGTCGCAGCGAAACACGACACCGCCACTTCGTGTGCAATAGTGCAAAGAAGAAAAATAGATAGTTAGGTAGTATAGGTAGTTTTATTTTTGAGCCGTTTGGGGTTGAAACTCTTGGGCCGAGGGGTCCGAGTGCTCATAAGATTTTCAAAGAATTATCCAAACGCTTAGTTGACACTTCGCGTGACCCAAGGGTTGGCTTTTACCTCGGTCAGAGATTGAGCATTGCCATACAACGTGGCAATGCCGCCAGCCTTTTGGGCACACTTCCAGACGACAGCGATGCGGAGGAATTTTATGACGCCATAATTTAGCTAGTAGTTTTTGCCTTTAGTGTATATATAGAAAAATAGATTAGTTATTGTATGTTATTAATATGTATTAGTCTATTATTTTTAAGATTATTCTATGTATTCTGTCTATGGGCCTTAGTTGCCTGAAAATAAAAAAAATATTATTATTATTATAATACATTTGCTGAAAATGTTGTTACATGTTCCTAGAGGTCTACCCGTGTACCAAGTGTCATCGAAATCCGTTCAGCCGTTCGAGAGTAAAGAAGTAATAAACATACAGACACACTCACAAACTTTCGTCTGTATAATATTGAGCGTGATAGAAATAGTTAACAGGTTTCCTTCGTCGTAACTGTGATAGTCTAGGATCAACTATTTCTTTATAAGCAGACATTAATTATGCCTTTAGATCCCTTTATTCTTTTTGAAGATAGGTTCCATAAAGATACATATAATAAGCCCCAGAAATAAAAGGCCCTCATTTTTAGGGTTCCGTACTCAACGGGTAAAACAGGACCCTATTACTAAGACTCAGCTGTCTGTCCGTCTGTCACCAGGTTACATCACATGAACCATGATAGTTAGTCAGTTGAAATTTTCACAGATGATGTATTTCTGTTGCCGCTATAACAAAAAATAATAAAAAAACAGAATAAAATAAATATTTAAGGGAGCTCCCATACAACAAACGTGATTTTTTTGCTGTTTTTTGCTACGGTCGGTACGGAACCCTTCATGTACTTTGCCGGTTTTTAGGGTTCCGTACCTCAACAGGAAAAAACGGAACCCATATAGGATCACTTTGTTGTCCGTCCGTCTGTCTGTCAAGACCCTTTATCTCAGGAACGCGTCGAGGTACCGAGTTGAAATTAAAACCATATACTTAAGTCTGCGGTCCTTTGGAGCTGTGAAAAAATCAAACTTCTAAGTTAACGAAAAAAAAGGATACGGTCATTTATGTCGCAAAAAACGTATATTGCGACACTCTCAAGGAAATCAAAATTCATAGGGTAATTTCCATTGACCTAGAATTCTGAAAGTTGGCATGAAGCAAGGCCTCATAGCACAAGTATAGGGAAAAATCTGAAAACTGTAAATTTGTTGTTACGTCACAAAAAAAAACTTTTTTTGCGATTCGGAAAAATCTTCGTAACTTAATTCGGGAATTGAACTGTTTTCAGTAAGCTAAAGAACCCTCAGTGCGCTAGTCCGACTCGAACTTGCCCAGTTTTTTTAATTATAAAGCTAAGTTTCGTCGTCTGTGTGAATAGGACGTCAATCTATTTTTTATCCTCGCTCACTATGTTTGTAGAGGAACCCTAATCCGGAAAGATGAAATACGCAATCGTGAATTCGAGGTACAGCGAACACACGTCAGTGGTATAAAAACTGATTTTAGCTGACCCCTTATTCTGTTGAAACTCCGAGCAAAGCGAAGTCAGGTCAAGATAAAAGTGTTACTACAGACGTGCTGCCAACTGTACAAAGGAATGAAGATATCCGCAGGAGAACCAAGGTTACCGATATAGACCAAAGAATCGCCAAAAGCGGCAGGGCACATTGCTCGCGGAACAGATGGTCGATGGTACCGAAAGGTTCTGTAATGGTGACCGGAAGAAGCAGCGTTGGTAGGCCTCTCACAAGGTCGACTGATGACCTGGTGAGGGTCGCAGGAATCCAATGGATGCGAGACGTACAGGACTGTTCGTTGTGGTGACAATTGGGGGTGACCTATGTCCAACAGTGGACGTCTTTCAGCTGAATTGATGACTTTCACTAACTTTTCTTGCAGGAAACTAAGGACGTTCATCCAACAAAGATATACCATCAAGCCATATCAAGCCATCAGGGTTAACGGATTTACGATCGGTTGCCCCTGCCCCCCTAGCCAGGTTACGACCGTTTCGTTTCGATTCTCTTGCGTAGAACGCCTCGAGTTGGCCACGCCTCCGATTCCTTTGTTCTGACGTCATCAGTCACGTGGCCAGAAAAAAAGAAATCGGAGGCGTGACCTACTCCAAGCGTTCGACGCAAGAGAATCGAAACGAAACAGTCATAACTTGGCTAGGGGAGCTGGTCATGGAGCATGCAAGCAGTCACCTCATTGTGCAAAGCAGTAATGCGAGCGAATGAGGTGGCGGAAAGGGTGAGGGAAAGGCAATCCTCCCGCTCCAGCCGCCACAGGAGACGCCTGCCCGAGCTTTTCGGCAGGATTTTTCCAAAGAGTTATGGCTCTGGAACGCAAAGGGCAACCGGTAATCCCTTTTTTCAGTTCCTTCAAAACTGAAAAAAGGGATTACCGGTAAAATTATAGGCAATCTGATAGCAAAGTATTACTATAAAAGCCTTCTGGCTTGACTTCTTCTGACCCGAACATCATAAAGGTTGGACATGGTCCTTTGAGCTTTCCTATGCCACCATAATACCATCATCACCATCTTGACATCGCCCACTGCTAGGCATAGACCTCTCTTTTCTGTTTGACTATTTTAATCAGTTTTAATCTTTGAAACACACAAAACCGTTTGCCGTAATCTGTTATATTATGTTAGAGTTTGCGCCTTTTCCAGCAAATAAAATATTTTTCTTTCTTTCTAAATACACTATCGCTTTGATTGGGCAGTAGCCCGGACCAGACAAAACACCCGCCTAGCCGGAGAGTCCTCCCTTTTCAATGGAAGTATACGGGACTTCACACCATGTTCCGCATACCCCTCAAAGCATTCCAACATTTTTATTTGTAACTTATGAACAAATTATTTTTGTATCCAAATAATAATGTATGTTCATTCAAATATAACGCAGTGAACTGCGCACAATACAACACATAATACCTAGAAATGTATATACCTAAACATCGTATTCTTTTCAGTAATATATTATGACTTTGAATTTTGCAGTGTGCGCGGGAATTGTATGACTTGTTCCACCATGTCATTTCTACCATCGGACAACTCGACGAACGGCGAGTATCCACCCTTACGTTGTTGAAACCTCTACGGTCCAGACCAAGCGTTTCGCCTCGTCGTTTATACCGCGTACATCGAGGGACTAGAACAACTAGTCTGCTGCGGTCTTCTCGTCTGATTATAATTTAGGTGTTCAAGGCTAGAATGAATAGGCTCACAATAAACTAGTGCGCCTAGCCATCATCGATTGCATCACTATTTACCATCAGGTGGGATCGCAGTCAAGCACTAGTTTATAACAATTAAAAAAAATATTCCCTAGACCAATCCACGTTCCTGTGTCAAAGCCTCACCTAGGTTCATCATCATCATCATCATTTCAGCCAAAAGACGTCCACTGTTGGACATAGGCATCCGCCAAGCGTCACCACAATGACCGGTCCTGTGCGTCTCGCATCGGATTCCCGCGATCCTCACCAGGTCATCGGTCCACCTTGTGGGAGGCCTTCCAACGCTGCGTCTTCCGGTACGCGGTCGCCAATCCAGAACCTTTCGTCCCCATCGACTATCTGTTCTGCGTACAATGTGCCCCGCCCATTGCCTTTTAAGTTTAGCGATTATTCGAGCTATGTCGGTAACCTTGGTTCTCCTGCGGATATCTTCATTTCTGATGTGATCACACAAGGAAACTCCGAGCATAATCCCTTCCATTGCACCTTTACCACCAGGTTAATTTCCTTTTTTTATTATTATTGATAGGCTTGCCCTTGCCTGATGGTAATTGATGATCTGGTCCACGATGGAACACGCTTGCCTAGAAGTAACTTATTCACTCTTGACTTAAGACTCGACAGGGAATTCCCCTACTTAGCTGTGCACACAATAAATGTATTTCCAAAACGTTTTGTGCCTATGAGTGGGATGTCCACCATGTACCAGTGAAGCATCGACGTACGACTGGTAGTCTGATGATGGGACGGGCTTGGCGAATTATGCATTGAAATTCCGACGCACACTCCCCAAAATTCAACCGGTAGAAAATCGACAAGCTAGTAACTCGGCTTCGTTGCCTGGCTGGCCAGATTCATACCATTTATGATTATTTTAAGAAGCGGGAAGGATAATGAACGCGGTCGATCAGTGGATGGATGACCAAGTGACAACCTTAATATACAAAGGTTCCTCCGTGGCTGAAAAGGCACGTAAATCTTTGGTAATCGTTACGGTTACCAATCTCAAAGGGTATCGTGTTCTCTAATTGCTGGGTTATGGAGACCAGATAGTCAATCGTACCGTGTGAAATAGGTACTGATATTCAGTTAGGATTCGGGTGAATTAGAAGTCGACCACAACATGATAGGAAAATGGATAGGTTACACTGATTTGTGTTTTTAGGGATCCGTACCTCAAAAGGAAAAAACGGAACCCTTATAGGATCACTTTGTAGTCCGTCCGTCTGTCTGTCTGTCTGTCTGTCAAGACCCTTTATCTCGGGAACGCGTGGAGGTATCGAGTTGAAATTAAAAAAAAAAAACATATAGGTACTCAAGTCTACGGTCCCTTGAAGCTGTGAAAAAATCAAACTACAGAGTTAACGAAAAAAAAAATGATACAGCCGTTTATATCGCAAAAAAACGTGTATTTCGACGTTCTCAAGGGATTCAAAATTTATAGGGTACTTCCCGTTGACCCAGAATTCTGAAATTTGGCGAGCTGGGTCCACAGGCACAGGTATAGAAATAAATCTGAAAACAGTAAATTTTTTGTCGTCACAAAAAAAAAACTTTTTTGCTATTCGGAAAAATCTTCGAAACTTCATTCGGGAATTGAACTTGACATCTAATCTAATAGGTAATGAGTTTGTACGGAACCCTCAGCGCGAGTCCGACTCGCACTTGCCCAGTTTTTTTTACTATTATCTCGTCTTTTGCGCACGTGATGTTTCTGGTTGACAATAATTGGGTTCTTCTCTTTCCAAGAGGATTTTATTAACCAAAATCCATCACTTCTCATGGAAAAACACACAACCCTGGTTTCCATTCGTACGGCTAACAGGCTAATGAGGAACAAAACAATGAGCAACCGATTCGCGGCATCTATCTTTCTTTTAATGTAGATTGTTTGGACAGTCTATAAGTATATAAATATAAGTAATTTTTTTTTGCCGATTATCCAAAAATAATGGCATAGGAAACCGGCACGTCCTAGAATCAAAAATTCGAAGACATGTGACATCCACTAACACGCACTGTGCCTGCGTGGTGGATCACGGCCCATTCTCTCTCCTAGAGAGGAGGCCTGAGTCCCAGCAGTGGGAACATTACAAAGCTGATTATGCTATGCTATGCTAAAGGCAGGAGCATTTTGGGCCAGTATGGACATATTATGTTATATGATATGTGTTAAAGAGCAGTGATAACCCAGTAATAATGGCGCGGGCTTGCGGACGGCGAAAAATGGGTAGCTCGCCGTCCGACCGTCCGGTAACCGTCCGGACCAAGCCCAAGTCGTTGACGGCGAGTACTGTTCCGCGCGCGCCTCAAGGAGATGTCAGCAAACAGTAGCCGAGCCCAACAGGGTCGAAGCCTACTGGGGCCAAAGGTCTGACTCTGAAAGGAAGACTCGGCCCTGGTACGAAAGGCAACGAAGGAGCAGAAGTGGGTTTTTAGTCAGTAAAAGTCTGACACTATCTCCCGCTACGACCAAGAGCGGGGGATGTCATAAGATGATACTCCCACCGAAAAAAAAACCCTGATTTACAAGTTCGTGGTTCAAACTCAGGCGTTTACTTTGTATAATTGTCATCACCACTGCTCTCAAAACGGTAATAATAACATCAGGATACCGGCATGTCCTAGAACCACAAATTCGCAGACACGTGACATCCACCAACCCACACTGGGCCCGCTCTTTCCTAGAGAGGAGGCCTGAATTCCAGCATTAGGAACATTAAAAGGGTGATTATCAGGGATATTTTATAAAACACGGCGTATTTATCTCCATTTTTATTTTTTAACACATACTTTTTGTCCGCTAGAGGGCGCCATGTCGAGTTTTGTGACACGTCACGTAGCCTATGTTCAGCGGACAGTGAAGACGGTTCTAACGATACCTCATATGTCGAGTTCTGATTGATAGATTAGGAGCTATGAGGGAACAGATGAACATACTCACATACATACATAGCCTGTCATAAAAAACTTTTTACAAAAAAAAATACAACCGACTTCAAAGTAAAAAAAACACTGAAAAGTGCAAAATAACTTTAATTTTGGAAGTCGGTGTTTCTATAATAGTTTTGTCTCTTCGTTATTTAAGAGGCCGTGCAGAAAATTCACTCGCTAGAGTTTAGGCAAATTCGCTGCAATGTTATGTTTGTGTGCATCGTGCATGCAGCTACACGCACACACGCGTAAAAATCGAGCTTGGTGGCCGCTCAAACAATTTTGAGCCGCTATAAGATATTTTTCTGAGTTACAAAATTATAAAGTAAGTATGGTTTGTAAATAAAAATCTGGAACGTGTATATATTTTATATTTGTCACAATTCACACCAAAATTATTCAATTTTGTGTTAGATGGATGTTGATACATTTAGACAATTAACTAAATGATAAATACAAAACGATGATACAATGATATTTATTTAAGTAAAATAGTTGTAAAAAAACACTTTCCATGTGTCAAAAAAAAAATTAAGTTTACGAGATATCTCTTTTAAAATTCAGATATGTAATCTCGGTAAAGGTGTATGCGGACAGTGTATACTAGTGTCTGAGATGTTCTTTTGAGGATGGAACCATACAGATTAGAGTGGACCTGTTCAGTCAGTGCAAGCATTTGTCAGTAAACGTATAACTCAACTCAGAAATTAATTAATTGACAAAATAATACCAAGTTGAGGTCATCGTTAAAAACTACGTAAAAAAAGGAAATAAAAAGACCTACATATATACCAAAAAATTCGCAGCAAATACAATAAAAATAATACATTTCACAAAGGTCATTGCGTTATTGCATAATAGTAGATTATGTGACTAGGGGATAAATCAGTGTCTTTAAGTCGCGGGCGGCATGTTGAATTTCGAACGAAACGAAGGTTGCTAATTTTAATCCCGAACGTCAGTGAGGGATTTATATAATTAACTCCCGAGCACTGCTAGGGAGTTAATAAAGAAACCTGAGTGAAGTGAGGAATTCAAGCCGCCCAAGACAAAGACAGCTTTATCCCCGTGTTGGATACTCTACTTTTTACACCATCTGTGAGATAATTAAAAGACAATTTAGTAAAACAAATCATATAATAGAGAAATATAATATATTTCTCTATTATATGATTTGTAAGTATTATTTACGAGTTAATCTTAACTATCACTCAAAATGTTTTGAGATTTGAAACAAACAAAATTCACTACTCAAAGATTCTATAATTTAAATTTTCTCTATCGCTCCCGCTTGTTCATTACTTTTTTTAGAAACTTTTTTATTCTGTTTTTTTTTTTGTTAGTGGCCAGTTTGAAATTTGAATAAACTTGTTTGATGCACTACATTTTAATTCACATAATGCTGACGGTTTTTCACGTTCCAAATTCAAATCTCATTATTCCCTAGGGATCGCCCATACTGCATTATCTCCCTAGGGACATAATGACTTGCTTTCAGTGATGGTTGTATGACGTATAAAAGGGCATTATCGAGCAGGTGGTGTAAAAAAAATATATTCATCAATGCCAAGTATTCGAATTGAACCAAAAATATCGGAATAAAAAGGAAAACAAACAAAATAAATAAGAACATCACCGTATTTTTAAAAACAAATATATATTTTTTTTTTTTGAATATTTCAAAGATGAGATCAGTACAGCTCTATACACGATCAAACTTGTGCTTGATAAAGGTGGAGCAGCTGTCTGTTCCGGTGTAAAGTACCGAATCACCTCAGCTAAGATCTTCAATTTTTTGGCAGCCTGCTGAGCTTTTGCCTTGATATAAGAGCCAAAATTGGGGGTAGACGACAACGTTACCCCAAGAAGCTCAAGATGGTCGGTTATCGGCACGGTTACACCCCGGAAATATGGAGCCGTGCGAAATTGTCTCCGTTTAGCAGAAAAAGACAGGCCTGGGTTTTAGCAGCATTGAACTTGACTAGATCGGCATCGTCCAAATCAGATACTGCCTTAGGACCAGTTCAAAGTCAAAGTCAAAGTCAAAAGTTTTTTATTTCACATAGGCCTACATGGGCACTTATAAAACGTCAGAAGCTAGTGCACGCGTTCAAGCGTTCAACCATAGTCTCTCGGAAAGACTGGATCTGTGTGTCAGACACGTATCTCTTGGCAACAGTGCTGTCGTCTGCATACCCAAAGATACCGGGTTTAAGTAAGTCATTTATGTGCAGCAAAAACAATGTTGCCGAGAGTACCGACCCCTGAGGGACCCAGGCATTAATATCCATTTGACCGGACGAGCAGCCATCAACGACCACTCGGATGGATCGATCCCTCAAGAAGTCTGCGATCCAATCACACAGACCAGTGGGTAGACCGAAGGAAGGAAGCTTAGCAATGAGGTTTTCGTGCCAGACCCTATCGAAAGCCTTCGAGATATCAAGGGAGACGGCAAGCGCTTCCCCATGCTTCTCGATGGCCTCGCTCCAGATGTGAATGGTATACGCTAGAAGGTCCCCAGTGGACCGATTTTGGCGAAAACCGTATTGCCAGTCACTGAGGATGTCGTTAGCTTCTAGGTATGCCAGAAGTTTCTTGTTTAGCACCCGTTCCATACTCTTACAGAGGACGGACGTAACAGAGATGGGTCTGTAGTTTGCTGGATCAGCTCGACTGCTCTTCTTGGGCACAGGCTGCACGTTAGCTTGCTTCCAAGCAATCGGCACTTTTCCAGTCTCATATGAGATGCGAAATAGGCGTGTCAAGATCGGAGACAATTCAGGCGCACAAGTTTTAAGCACAATTGCTGGTATCCCGTCGGGGTCACTAGCTTTGTTCACATCGAGGTTACGCAGGACCCTACGAACATCCTTTTGATGGATACGAACGTCTGACATCTTCGTCGCGCATCCATTAAGAGAAACAGGTGGCCGTGCGTCACCAGAATTCAGACGAGAAGATTCCGCAAAAAGAGAGGCAAACAAGTTTGCTTTCTCCTCAGCGGTGTGAGCCAGCGACCCATCGGGTTTCAGCAATGGCGGAAGTGAGGGACGGCAGAAGTTCGATTCAACCGACTTAGCCAGGGACCAAAACGCTTTACTACCTGCGGGGTATGAAGCAAGTTTGCTCCCAATTCTGCTTATGTGGTCAAACCGAGACCTCTGCAACACCTTCTTGCAGGACTTGGAAGCCCTGTTAAAGGCCTTCTTCTTCTGAGCCACGTCGCTTGCTTTGCGCGTACGAGCGTCAGCCCAAGCTCGATATGCCGCGTGCTTAAGCGCGTCTGCGCGATCACATTCGGCGCCAAACCATGGACGAGCTTGCATTCTTTACCGGCCGCTACTTCTTTCTTTTTTTAGTCATGCAAGTTGTCGTGACATTTCTGGTAGGTCAATTTGCTATTAAGTGGCAAATTAATGGAAGCCGCTAGCTCGTTCAAGTTGGCCCGACCACAACCAATACTAATAATACACGAAACTGCGCTGTTGTTAACGTCCATTTCATTTTTTTTTTACTCTCACATGTGTTTATTTCGAATCGACTTCCACACAGAACATGATAAATATATTTTTGACGCAAATGACTGCACTTTCTCTTCTTTTATCAGTAGATTTGACAAACTGCACCCAAACCTATAATTATGTTTAGATATCGTTACCAATTGGTCAAACAGGTATTGAAAATCAACTATTCTTCGCTCTTCTATAGATAAGGATGATGATGATTCCTGAAAAAAAAAATGTTCCTGACTCGTATTGTCCTAGGTACACGTCCACATTAAATATAAATACTTTTGAATAAAATCACACCTTATTTGATTCGATAACAAAGTCATCGTCTAATTCTAAATCCACTGGTTGGGTTTGATTCTCCTGTAAATTTTCTTTATTCTGTGACAAATTGTAGTATATTTTAACATAATATACTAGGCACCTTTAAATGTAAAGTCGCTGTATAACATCCAGACAGTCAGAAAGTAAATATGGCGAAAAATATGTAAAAATAATATTTTTATTTTCTGACCATATCTGATTGAACCTCTTCAACATGGACTGAATATTGCGGAATATTATTTCCGTCCGAATGATTATCACCTATATTCTGAAAGTATATATTATATAAATAGTTTTAACTATGCGTACCTACTTTATAGGGTTATTTGTAAAACACTGGCAACCTCTCAGGACTATGTTACTTACATCATAAATAAAAACTTTTGTTCTATGACTTTTAAAAATTTATCATATTTTAGTTCATCAGATTTTCATACAAAAATAAAAATATTTTAATTGAACATTCTAAACATTACGAAGTATATGCGAAGCAAGCGATAGTACAATAGCGGAGGGGAGCGGGGATCGGGCAGCGGGGGTGCTTGATGCGCTTGCGTCGCGTCATACAGACGTAGGTATACCAAAATACAAAGTTGAAGTGTGTTAGAAAGAGCAACGAAATCTTGAAGGGTTATTTTGGTAAATGAATTATGTTTTGTAAAAAGTCATAGAACAAAAATTGTTATTTATGATGTCACTAATACAGTCCTGCAAGGTTGTTAGTGTTTTACAAATAACCCTGTAAATGAATATATTCTTTGATTATATACTTGTCTAGATGCCACATTGACCGTACTAAACGGCCCAAATAAAGTCTACTAAAATTGGTAGACTCGCTTCTCCCTTACGTCAGTGTCATTTGAAACAACTAAGGATAATGTGCTCACGAAAAATAATTAATTATGCCGGTTTGTGCTGTCAGACTGAGCCGTAATTATGTGGGAAAACAATATAATAACACTAAGATCACTTTTCATCGGTAAGTTTTGTTATTTAACCACTATTATTATAGAAAACACGACTTTTTAATTCGTTTTTTTTGTATGTCATTCCGATTAGCCAGTGTTGTCAGTTTATTACTAGGGAGATTTGGCGAAACTATGGGAGACAAAATACAAATATCATTACATCATCTTTAGATCAGGAGAACATTTATTATAACTAGAAATAAAATGAAAACCATGACGTCATGCACAAAATATTTTTTTTTTTTTCTATTATTTTAGGTTTCAGATTTTTGCTGAATTGGGCCGGTTTGGTGCAGCCGTGAGGCACACATTCCTACTATATCCTTACATCGGACTTTATACTTTTTATTTGTTGGTTTTATGAAATTACATGTAACTGGAGTATTGTGTGTCTTTAAGTCTGTGCTAAATAAACGTATTTTCTTTCTTTCTTTAATCTACAAAATAATTATTTCATTCAACTTATTTTATTAAACTTTCGTCATAATAAATAATGGAGAAAAGGAAAGCTAATAATTTGGAACAGGCATCCCTCAACACGCACACCTTGACAGTTTGACGACAATAAGTACACGTGCGGTACTCACACATGTCACGAAATTGGAGACACTTTTAGCGCGTCGTATGTTTGCATTGCTCTATCTAGACAAGTATATAATCAAAGAATATATTATTGTTGGTATATTATAAGTACATTATTTATTTTTATACGATGTAACATAATAAACGCAAAACATCCTGTGTGGTCTCTCGAACCAAGAACTTACAAAATTTCACTTTACGAGTTAAGTTTAGAGAAAAAATATGAGACTTTCAATATAAACTGAAACAATTAGATCACCATATATAGTACAACTAAAACAAGTTATGAATTTCTAAAAGTAGGTCTTGCGTTTATTTATTTACACCCTGTACGTAACACAATGGTTATAATTACCATGAATAGTTCAAGTTGACACATATTGTCAACTTTATTAGTGTCTATAGTCGTTTCAAAATTTTCATTAGCATCTATTTCCTAAAAATTAGCAACATTGTCAATTAGTATGTACTGGTAAATGCTATTTCAATACACTTACTCAAAAACCCGCTCTTATCCCTACCGCTTTTAGGCACACTATTTACTGTTTTTCGCACTAGTGCGAAAAAGTACGCGTGCTCGTTGCCAACATATTTTATTACATTTATTGTATCAGGCTGAGCGCTAAGCAATCACGTAAAAATGTATCAATCAGCAGCACTCAGATCCATATAAAACGCTCGCCTACGGCTCGTGTGAATTCGTCCTCGGTCGTAATGACAAACTTTCTCCACTGTATCAAAATGTACTATTTCACTTCTACTGCTGATCGAAGGTAAAATCTTACATGTTCTGGAAACGAAACCGTAGCCAGTGCATTGGACTTGCGTTCTTTAAGAACTTGTCTTGCACGTATCAGCCCCACATTTTGTTTTTTTTTTTCCTTTTATTGACGCCTTTATAATGCGTCCTTTTCTTTCGACTCATTATCTGCAAAAAAATCGGTCCATTAACGACGGAGTTCTGAGGTAACAAACATAAAAAAATGATTAAAACATACAACCCAATTGATAACCTCCTCCTTTTTTTAAGTCGGTTAAAAATATCAACTTTCTGTGGATGGTAATATAGCTGCCATTAACCATTGTAGATGGCATTAGTGAAATAATTGTAATTTAATCATAGTAGTAGAGTAATTCCGCAGATAACCTTTACATACAAACATACAACAGTTACCTCTAAGGAGTGCGTTACCCAGGCAAAATGTTTTGCTTTAGAGAGATGAGACTTAAACAAATAATTAGTGTATCATGAGGAGCAATTTGTTTACTAATAGCAAAATTTGTTTGAATTGTAGTTTTTAAGTTATTTAAGAAAAACAAATTTTGCTGGAGTAACGTTTGAAACGTTACCCAGGCAAAATCGTCTTTCAAAAATTAGTTTCAGCACGGAACCAAATACATGAATAGATAGCTTTTGTTGAGTAGTAAATGTTTATAAATAGCAAAATTTGTGTGTGGTATAGTTCTTTAGTTATTTAAGATTTTGCTGCGGTAACGTTTTGGGATTTCCCAGATCTCGAAAACGGCTCAACGCAGAAGTTTGAAAAAAATACCAATAAAAGACCTTAATTTGTTTAAATTTGTTTAATCATTAGTTTTTGATTTGGTTGACGTAAACCAATGTAATTAAATGGTTTCAAAAATCAGAAGAAGCGGGTTTACATGTAAACCAATACACTTATAACCAAATAAACAGCTGTAAAAAATACCCGTGGTTCGACGCTTGTTTACAGCAGACATTTTAGATTTCATACTTTACACGTTAAGAAACAAATTTGATTTATTTTAGACTGGTCGTACTTTAGCGATCGAATACGCAGTTCCCATAACATTAAGAAACATGGCATACTTTAAACAAATTAAAATGATTCATGAAAATTCTTTCCTGTTAATTTCAGCCTTGAATTACGGCTCTAATGAAAGTTATCTCAAAAACAAGAATATGTCAGCAATTCTCTAATAAGCCGACCAAATTGAAAAGGTCACGTAAAAGCGACTGCACCGTACGTACGGGTAATCTTCGCAAATTAGCAGCTTGGTAACCGATGTTTTGTACAGTTAAGCAGAAAAACGTTATTCGTGAAGCCGATTTTTTAATATTTTTTAAGTGCAGTACCATATTACACAATTTTTACTAGTTAATAAAAGTGTAATATCATAGTGTATAATTTATAGTGTGATTTAAAACAATACAAACATATATACATGTAGCTATATTTTTAGTACTTAATTTGTTGTTTCTGTTAAACCAAATGTTTTATTTTGATACCACAACGCAAAGCCACGCTAAAAACGTTTTAACGTTCTTGATGCTAGTCAGAGCAGCGCGCATCGCTGTGTGCAATGCAACGCAACAGCTATATGCCTTGTCTTACTTACTCTTTAGCTGTGAGTAGTTGAGTACGCTCTATCTATGGGTACGCTAGCTCCGACCGAACCAATGAAACAATCAGTCGTGAACCAAGTGTTTTGGAGAGAAGTGCTTGTGGTTTATGTGTGTGTGTACGACGACGTCTTTGAACGATGTGAGTATTAAATGTTTTTATTTTACAGTACAGTTGTGTTTCAGTATAAAATAGTCATTCAGCGTATATTAATGTACGCTTTTTGGTGTGAATCAGAATAAAGAAAACTCGTCAAATGTGACCCAAAACACAATTAGCCCCGGCACAAAAAAAAACTTTGCCATTTTCTTCATTACAATTAGGAAAATATAGTATATAGTTTTTTTATCATTTCAATGGCTATCATGGAAATATTGAACCAGAATATCGCGCAAAATATGAAATATTATTGTTTTACGACAGACTCATCTCTTTATTGCTTAAAACTGTGTGTGTGATTATTGGCTAAAATAACAACGTGGCGGTCTCAGTGGTAGGCTTTAACTTTTAATTATTCTATACCTACGCCATGCTAGGCAATCGCGTTGTGATATTGCTCTTAGACTTAACGTAAACAAAACAAAAAGGATACAGTTTTTATACGTTTAAGCTATACTGTCATAAAGTTTCAAGCGCTTTAACGAATCTAGTATTATTCTCAATTATATTGAAGTGTGTTTGACAAGTCCGGTGAGTATTCGGTAATGATAGTTTATGAAACTTGTATAATGAGGGGTATTATACACGAGTGTTACAATACCTAGTTAGATATGTGCTGTTTCATACACGGTACTTTATATACACATTAATTGCAATCAGATCACACGAAATTCAGTATACGTACAACAAAGCGTAGGAATGGCGCCACGCCTAACAAAACCCAGCTCATCACTGCGCAAGCGCTTAAGCGGTTTATCTTTAGCCATCTTGGATTTTTTACGGCATTTATCGCATATTGGTAATTGGCGATCCCAACCTTAAAAACGACACCCTTTTTAATCTGCTAAAATGTCCTTTCGCGCAATATCTTGAGAAGACTGAAGGTACTGTACACCTACAGTCTTTTTACTGAAGTGTGCATTCGCAAATGTCTTTATGCGCAAGTATCCATTCGTGCGAATGTCTTTCTGCGCAAATGGCGAGACAAGTGTACTAGATTTTTAAAATGATAGGTAATGAAAATATTAATGTAAATGTGATGTGTGCCTTGCTTTTTTTTCAGGTAGTTGCACTTCATGGCTTCGGGAGCAGAATGTGCAAGCCTCAACTCACACCGTTGTTCATGTCAGTTCATTTTATATTCGGAAAATCACACATACCAGTGAAGTACCAGCAGGTACAATAAAATGGCAGGCCGAAAAGTAAAAGTGCCCCTTGACGACCTAAGAGTTGTGTTCTCCAAATATAAAGATATATTTAATGTTTCTATTCCCCCAATCTCAAATGAAGTTTATGACCACATACAACAAGAACTGCGTATTCAGTTTAATCACGAAGTCAGCAAAGCAGCCCTGCAAATATCTGCGAAGAGAAATAAAGTTTTATTTTTTAATTCTCGCGGAGATTGTGAAGATAATCGAACACAATTGCATGCAGTTGTAGAAGCTCCTTCTGATTTAACAGTTTCTTTTGAAATGAGTAAATATGACTACTATAAAATTGCGCCTATTGAATCCCACCATCTCGCACAAAATAAGTGGACCAACGAAATGCAAGATCATATATTTTTTAAAACCGATTTAGAATGCACATTCTCGTTTAAAAACAATTACGTGCCTACTGATCTCAAAAATAACGACATCACATGTACAGGAAGTTGTACGCAATGCAAAGCTAGTCTGTTCTTGACAATATCCCCCGAAACAGCTGATAATTCTTATAAAGTAACGCTTATTCTTACAAATTTGAAAAAAGGCTTTGGGCATGACCCTCGAATTAAAAATAAATTAACTTCACACCGGGTTAATCTGCACAAAGAAAAACTTAAAAACATTAAGGCTTTAAGGGTACGAAATTCAACGGCCGATGAAGTTATGAGCATGGATAATCCAAAAGAACCGCCAACTTTGCCTAAATTATTAAATTTGAGGAAATACCGGCATGAAGCTAGAAGCACTCTTCAGTTTGATAAAAATATTATTTTATCACTGTATGCCATGACCTGTAGCCCACCGTATGACAGTTTCATAAAAAAAATGTCTCTTGTTCCATTTATATTGTATTTTTGGACTACTGAGCAAAGTATATATTACGATGACATCTTGGAAGACAAATATAAAATCCTGTCTATTGATGCCACTGGATCTTTATTTAAACCAATAAAGCCACCCGAAGCAAACGATTTTTTAAAATATAAAAATCCCAAACATTTTTTCTTATATGCCATCGTAGCATATACCTTGGGTGCTAGTGTTCCAATTTGTTATATGTGCTCTGACTCACACACAACAGAAACAATAGCCACATGGCTAAGCACATGGTTAAACAGAAGAGTCCTTCCAAATGAAATAATTTGTGATGATTCTTCTGCTTTAATAGCGGCCATAACGAAAACTTTTTTGAAAACGGACTTGAATAACTATTTAAGACAATGTTTTGCAATAGTTGAGGAAAAAAAAGGCAAGATACCTGCTTGTTACATCAGACTTGATAAGTCTCATTTTTTAAAAAAACTGTATACACAAAGTTGTTTTGACAAGACTTCTGAAACATGCAAATATTTTTATATCAATTGCATCAAATTGATACTACAATCACGAAGCTATGACGAAGTAAAACTAATTATTAAAGATGTAATCACACTTTCTCTTCATGAATATATAAGTACCGATCTTGATTATACGGCATCGAAATGTGAACAAGCATTGAAACGATTGAGCGACCAAATAAAAACATATCTAAGACACACAGACGAAATTGAAAAGAATGAAAGAGAGGACAGTTCCGAAGAAATATATTTTGTAACAGAAGATGAAGAGAGTGAGCAACACGGTGGCCCTATGCCTTTGATAAAATATTATGATGACATTATGAATACAGAACTATTATATTTACAGTTAATTGAATCTACACCAATGAAAAATGCTTTTTTTTTGCCGGAAATTAACAACACTCTTAAAAGACTTTTGAAAAAATTACCTTTGTGGGGCAATATTATGACTGATTATTTTCCTGGAGCCAAAGACTATGCCAGCAGCTCAAATGTAGAAAATCATTTTAAGGACATCAAAACTATATATTTTGAGACCAAAGTTGAACGCGTCCGGTTAGACGAATTTCTTATACAACATTATAGTTTTATTAACGGAACCATAAAATTAAGCTCTAGTCAAATTTTACACGAGAATACTAAGAACAAAGAAGAACAGGCCTTAAAACTAAGAAACAAAAAGGAAAAACGCAAAACAAATTATGAGTATTTCTCACGAAAAATAGTAAAAATTAGAGACAAACACGAACAAAAACGAGATTCATTCTCAGCAGAGTTAATTATATCTGATTCTGCACCGAAGTCAGTTGAAAAAGAAGAAGAAGAAGAGAACCTAACTGATACGTCAGATTTTGATATTCAATCAATTTTTCAAAATAAACCTATAGAAGTTGAAAACTGGCGGGGACTTACCATACCCACTCCTAAATCAAAAAAAGCTACCTCCATATACATATTACAGAATGGTAACGTCGCATATTCTTATGTACACCAAAACAGGGTACTTATAACAAACACTTGTGCTTTTGATTCCCTCGCGCAAGCATTCGGTGTAGCTTATCAAGACAGGCCTGCTTTCAGAGAAAAGTTAAATAGTGCTAGCGATGGTTTAACAACATTCATAAAAGAATTATCTAATACGAGAAAAACTTGCAAAAGATTATATGAACTTCGTGACAAACTATTGATTGACCTTTTTGATAAAACAAAGTCACAGCAAAATATTATCAGTTGTGAATGTAATATAACAATGATTTTAGAACAGGTATTCATGAGCAACATATACTTTTCTGCCACCAGACAGAGGTGTTGCTCAAATGACACATGCTCAAATGCATTACAACCAAAGAAAATTGATTGGAAATATATATCTTTAAATATAAATATTATAACACAAAAGGGTATTGACTTCTTGGAAGAATCTGCCACATCGTGTATTAATAATGATAATGTTTCACTGTGTCCTGTATGCGAGACAGGAAATGTATATTTTACATATGAATTAAAACCATTACTTTTCTTCGAACTACATGACATGTCTGTTAACCTGAATGATATACCCATTAATATAGAGTTAAATGGCCAACAGTATATGATTTTGGCAGTAATTGATTTTGACCCACCATCAAGTTCCACATTGATTGGACATTACAGAGCATACTGTTACAGAACGAAAACTCAACAATATGAATGTTACGATGATCTGTACTGTAAACTACAGAAATGCAAAAACTCCATAATGCCACATTTGATTATATATTCATTAGTGTAGGTAATTAAAACGTTAGAGACTGGAAGCATAAAACACATAATTTTATACGGTCCCAATGACCACACAAATTTTATTGAATTAGGTACGAATCTGTGATTATGAGTGATATTAGTAGTTATTAATGATAAAAACTGTACTGTTTCCTATATTTTTAAATAGGTACATAAGTGTAAAAGTTGTTTATTTTTTATATAATTGTTGGAAGATTTTTATTATATTGTTGTTTTCTCATTTAAAAGTTTTGTGATTATATACATTTTTTATAGAATATGCTCGAAACCGTCCCTCATAAGGGCAAGAAATATAGGCAAGCCGATAATACATATTTTGTAAAAAAAAACATTAAATGTGCTTTGCACATTACACACACAACGCCGACTCAATTCCAACTCAAGTCACACTGTGGTATTGAAATATGAGCTTTATGTCGTGTTACTTAGAGTGGATATTTCAACATTAAGTTAAAAGAAGGTTACGACGCTTTGACAATGATTGGTTCACGGGTTATCCACCTGTGGCAGTCACATGTAATGTTAAAATATTCACTCTAAGTAACACGTAACAAAACTCATATTAAAATGCCATACTGTGAGTCGAGGTGAAATGGAGTCCACCTATCAACCTACGTTATTAGTACCTCCTAAGGAAAATTGTACAAACTATTAATGTATCCAAATATTAAAATTAAGTAAGTAGGTTATAACTTATCTGTGATTTTTCTCTAAAAATGTTGATGCTAAGGCAAAGCAATACATATAATTTGTATGAGACTGATTTTTTAAATAAAAATAATGAATCTTAACCATTTTATTATTTTAACTAACCTGACCAGAAAACTTTTGTATTCAACTGTACTAACAAAACATCTATATTATCCTGTTCATTTCAGATGGTTGCGCTTATGTATGGTGCGGTCGCTTTTATGTGACCTTTTCAATTTGGTCGGCTCATTAGAGAATTGCTGACATAATCTTGTTTTTGAGATAACTTTCATTAGAGCCGTAATTCAAAGCTGCAATTAACAGGAAGGAATTTTCAGGAATCATTTTAATTTGTTTAAAGTATGCCATGTTTCTTAATGTTATGGGAACTGCGTATTTGATCGCTAAAGTACGACCAGTCTAAAATAAATCAAATTTGTTTTTATCTTCTTAATGTGTAAAGTATGAAATCTAATATTTCTGATGTAAACAAGCGTCGAACCACGGGTATTTTTTACAGCTGTTTATTTGGTTATAAGTGTATTGGTTTACTTGCAAACCCGTTTCTTCTGATTTTTGAAACCATTTAATTACATTGGTTTACGTCAACCAAATCAAAAACTAATGATTAAACAAATTTAAACAAATTGAGGTCTTTTATTGGTATTTTTTTCAAACTTCTGCGTTGAGCCGTTTTCGAGATCTGGGAAATCCCAAAACGTTACCGCAGCAAAATCTTAAATAACTAAAGAACTATACCACACACAAATTTTGCTATTTATAAACATTTACTACGCAACAAAAGCTATCTATTCATGTATTTGGTTCCGTGCTGAAACTAATTTTTGAAAGACTATTTTGCCTGGGTAACGTTTCAAACGTTACTCCAGCAAAATTTGTTTTTCTCAAATAACTTAAAAACTACAATTCAAACAAATTTTGCTATTAGTAAACAAATTGCTCCTCATGATACACTAATTATTTGTTTAAGTCTCATCTCTCTAAAGCAAAACATTTTGCCTGGGTAACGCACTCACCTCTAAGTACTATTGAAGTCGAAAGAAATTTAAACAATCTTAATAAACAAAGTACATAAAATAAAAAATAATACTTACTGGATCACAACGTGATAGTCGGCGTACAAATTTGGGAATATATTCACGTGAATTTCGCGAGCGGCTCCGGAACAAAGTAGTACGTGGTCACTCTGGGAGAGCCCGATCGTTACTGACGCGATCGTGTTTGCGCGGTCGATAATATAGTTCAATTTGTTTGTAATTTACGAAATGAAGTTATTGTTTATTTATAAAATAAATTTTAGATTCTATTAACAGATTAACTTAAGATTGTTGTGTAATTTTTAAATTTTCTTAAAAGTGTTTCTAAGGTATAGAAAAAAATACTTATTTGTACAGATGTTTTCCAAGAATTATGTTTTTTCAACATTTTTTTTCTGCTATATTTCCTATTGAAGTCAATAATGTTTTCAACCCATCTGAGAGTAGACCATATAATGATGTTACTAATATTTTTTTAAATGTTATAAATCATTTGTAGTTTGTGTAAAACCTAGCCAAACTTCACTCGATCGATACTTTTGCGAGAAAAGGGTTTTGAATATGGGTAATTGCCATTAATACACACATTATTTTAAAAAAATAGTCAAGCCAACTGAGAGAATAATAACTTGACTTTCATAATCCTAAAAAATAAGGTTTAAATTCTTCTTACTTTTCTCACAAACCATGATCAAAAAGGTTCAAAATGAGATAATTCTGTGCACGGAGCCTTAACACCGACTTCCAAAATTAAAGTTATTTTGCACTTTTCAGTGTTTTTTTTACTTTGAAGTCGGTTGTATTTTTTTTTGTAAAAAGTTTTTTATTTTACACTTTTTAGTTATGGTACCACCACTAAAAAGTACCCCTCAGTCAAACTTACATACCCTATAGCCAGAGTGCATCTCATGACAATTCTAATAATCCCAAACACGGTTTGATTACATTAATTCATTACAGAGTTCCGGTGCCTAACTTCAGGCTTCATCATCAGATTAGTTCGATATATTCCCCCTCTACTTTCAGTCAGTCATCGACTACACCTATAAACAAAGCAATTTTACTTGTTACGACGGTTCTGCTGTGATCCTATGAGGAGTTCTGATCCATATCTTCGAAGTTCATGATCAGATCATAACAATATTTCTATGGGACCAACTCGGAAGTATAACCTTCCAATCAAAAAAAAAATTTTCAAAATCGGTCCACAATTGACCGAGAAATCGGTGAACATACATAAAAAATAAAAATAAAAAACATACATTCAACCGAACATATAACCTCCTCCTTTTTGAAGTCGGTTAAAAATCATAACCCTCCGTAGTCGGGTAAAAATAAAACAACATCAAAACTATAGAATAAAATTTGTATTCCGTCATCAATACACGAATAGAGTCCGGTTCAATACATTAATAGTGTTTGTTTAATAAAATAGAAACTATTTACTATATTATTATTATTATTATTGAAATAACGCTCAAAAATACATTGGCTTAACATCGGATAAACTATTCAATTAATACATCTCATTCATTAACATTCGATATTTACCGATTAGAATGTTCTAGGCTAGTTAAAACTATTTATTTATAATATTATATACTAAGTGTAACACGATTTTCTTACAGCATACTCCTAAACGTCCTGAAACATTAAAAAAAATATGTTTTAGAAACAAGCAACACATAGACTGGCCTGTTGGTCTAGTGGTTAGTGGCCCTGACTGCTATGCCGGAGGTCGTGGGTTCGATTCCCACCCAGGTCAAATGTTTGTGTGATGAGCACGATCATTTGTTCTGTGTCTGGGTGTAATTTATCTATAATATGTATGTATTTAGAAATATATAAGTATGTTTTATCAGTTGTCTAGTACTCATAACACAAGCTCTGCTTAGCTTGGGACTAGACGGCGTTGTGTGATAATTGTGGAATATAATAAAAAAAAAAAAAAAGATCTTAAAAAAGTGATTATGAGTTTTTGCCAACGGAAAAGGAATGTAGGTTTCTTCTTAAAAGCTTTGGACCCCCGTTTCATCCCCTTAGAGGGTGAATTTTGGAAATTCCTATCTTAGTGCTCGCCTACGTCATAAAAGGAAACCTTGTGCAAAATTTTACGCTTCTAGTCCCAGTAGTTTCGGCTGTGCGTGGATGAGTCAGTCAGTCAGAGTCACCTTTTAAATATTGTAATAAGTTCAAAATGCTCGAGTTCAACTCTCGAACAGTTGCCCAGACCAGACCCAACACAGATTTGGTCGGAAGAACCTCCCTTTTCAAAGGAAATTTGCAGGCTTTATTCCCTGTTCCGCATTCCACTTAAAAGCCCTTGAATAATATTATGAATTTTGTTTTATGTTGTCTTTCCACAACCCTTGGTTGACTGGTAAAGAATGCCTAAGGCATTAAGTCCGCCTTTGTACCTTTGTTGCATGAGGTTTTAATAAATAAATAAATTTTACTAATAACCTTGAAATAAATGAGGAATTGAGAAACTTTTAACGCAAATATGGCACTTATTTACACTATTTTTTAAAAACGAATTATACTTATTTCGTATTCTATCCATTTGCGTAACACCAATCATCTCTTCAATAACACTTAACTTTTTTTTATTTAATAGATATAAACTAGTGCTTGACTGCGATCCCACCTGATGGTAAGTAGTGTTGCAATCGTTGATGGTGAGGCTAACTAGTTTATTAAGAGCCTATTCACTCTAGCCTTGAAGATACCCAAATTATAATTTTATTATAATTTCATCTATACCTATGTGAAATAATAATAAATCTATTGATATAAAATAATGCGTTGTTACCTTGTACCTAGCACCAGTATTATTTGGTCATGCCCTGTTTCGCTCGCCTCTCCCACTCAGCCCTCATCTGCAGAATCCCTTTAAACTGGGGAGACGCATCGGCTTCCCCTGAAGGCTCCTTCTCTTTCCCACCTTCATCTTTCTCAATATCTCCGTCCTTGTCTATCACAGCACTTTCTTTCCTGTCATTGTCGACCGACAATCTGAATTTATCATCATTCTTCTGCCATGGTCTCTTTGTCAAAGTGTCGGCTTTATAAGCCATCGCTTCATTCTTTGCTATGTTTTTAATGTCCTCTCTATCATTAGATGGGTCAGGGAACGTCCTATTTCTAAGTCTTTTTTCTGGAGTGGAGTCTGATACTTCTTTCTTGTATTTGTTTACTTCGCTTCTGTAGACGGGAGCGCTGTCTCTTTTAGGGTTTGAAGATACGTTGTTTATGCTCACACTGTTGATGCTTACGCTTCTTTGATAATGTGGAGCTCCGAACTGACTCACACGAGCAGCAATGTCAACCAATCTTTTCTCTTCTTCCTTTATAACATCTTCATTTTCTTTGTCGCTGTCCCTAGATTTTATGGAAGCGTTGAATTCGTTTTTAAGTATCTTGCTTCTAGTAGGCGGTATATCGCATTCTTCTTTTTCTTTGTTACTGTTGATCGCAGCTATTTCTTGCGCAATACTGTCGGCTTCAGAATCTTTAAGTTTTAGAGATCTTCGCGCGAATACTTTCAACAGTTCTGGTTCGTCATCGTTTTTCTTGTCACCTCGTAGCTCTTTAGAAAGGATGCCTGGTTTCTTACGATAAACGACAGTCTCATCGTGTCTGTCAGGAGTTTTGATATCATTGCTGTCCGTGCTTTGAATAGAACTTTTACTTCCGAAGCTCGAATGGGATTTCTGATCAATGGATATGTTGTCGTAGATTCTCTCCGTGCTACCATCGGTACTCATGGAGTTTGTTCGTGGTTTCTCTGGCCTATCCTGTAGCTCAACACTCATTGCTTTTCTTTTAAAGAATGCTTTGGGTGTTGATGGGCTCTGCGGCATAACAGGAATGACAGACTTCCTTCCACTAAGTGGGGAGCTCTTGTCATCTGTTTGAGTATTCTCAATAATATTCTCAATGAATTTGTTGCTCTTGATAGATTCCTTTCTCACGGGAATATTCTGTGTTTTAGTTTCGGTGATTTGGAAACATTCGACATCTTGTTCTTTCTCTACTTGTGGACTATCAAGTTTCTTTGGCGTGACGTTAGCTGTTAAAACAATGTTTGTAGCAGGTTTAGCATCAACTTTGTTCAACTGAATGTTTAGAAACTCCGGGACTCCAGGTTTAGATCCAGATTTCTGCAACTTTTCATCACTTTTGTTTACTTTTGGCGCTTCTGCCGTTTTGACTGGGGTTTGTTCTTTATTAATATGAGTAACTGATATAAAACTTTCAGTTTCTGGCTTCAATTCCCTTTGCACATTATGTTTGGCACTTAAAGCGCTCTCGACAGATATAGTTTTCCGCCTATCTTCTATCGGCTTCTCTGGGCTACTCTTAATACTATCTAAAGAACTAGACTTGAGTATTGGGGCAATAATGGGCTTAGGCGAACTAATAATATCATCAATTTTAGCCTCTATTTGAGAGATATCGCTGTCGCGTTTATTATCCATCGTAATATGGATGCTATTAGTGAAGAGTTTCCTGTCTTCGTTAGCATCAGTTTTGAGGCTGTCCAAGTAACTGCTATCAGTACTCGGCAAGCTATCATAGTTAGCTTCGGCACTGCCGTGCATTATACCGTAGTTTCTGGCTGAAATTCTTTTGGAGAAGTCGTTTCGTTCGCTCAGGTTCCTCCTGTAGTTGACTTCCCAGCTTTCTAGTAACGGTTCAGAAATGCCGACGATGGCCGGCAGACTAGGCATCTGGTTCTCTTGGGAGCTGATGGAGGTGGTCTCTGACGCGTATCGGAAGCTGTGCGACTTGCCGATGCTGCTGCGAGTCTCCACGTACTCGTCTCCCAGAGACCTCATCGCGGAGGTCACGTAAGACTCTTCAGTTTTTGAAGCGAGGCGGGCTGATTCACGTTTACTTTCGATCAATTTCTCAGTAAAATCGGAAACGTGCTCAGACGACCGGTGTTTGATGTTGTCTGAACTCTGATGCCTAGTTGCTTTGGGAGGCGACGTCGATGCCAGCATGCTTGGGTTGAAGTACGGGATGTTCTTCGGCATGCTACCACTACTGGTGAATATGTTGTTATAATCGTTATGAACATTCTTGATGCGCATCGCTCTGATGGGAGGCTCATCATCTGAGATCGCTGGAGACTCTTCCTGTGCTCTGTTCAACACCTCATTACTAATAAATGCTTTCGAAGAAAATGGGTCAACCAGCCTTTGGACTGACGCTGGTCTCTTAGTTTTATCAAGGTGCAGGTTAAAGGATTCCCTCTTATCTTCGATTGCCTCTTTGGAAGAAGTCCGTTTTGTCCTCTCAATCTTTTCACAGAATTCTTCGCGTCTGCTGTAGCGACTTTTCATTTCTAGGTTCAACATTTTGTCGGTTTCTTCAGCGATTTTGAGATCAGTTATATTGTATTCAACGCCGGGGACTTTGGCAGCGCTGTACACATCTTTGTACGCGCTGTCTTGGACGTAAGCGCCCTTGTTGTCCAACCTCTTGTGTTGTTGGTTGGCGAAAGCTTTCTGCCCGGCGGTTTTGTGGGTTCTTTCTGCGGGTACCGGTTTGTACCCTTGTCCTTCATGAAAATGTCTCTCTGTATCAACAGGTTTATACTGCGCAGCAGCCTTCTCAGTTTTAGACTTTTTAATCTCTTGCTGACCATCCCCGTCCGTCTGATCCTTTTTGGACTTCTTCCCGCTCTTTCTCAGTAGAAGTCTACTGAAGAACGATTCCTCTTTCTTTGAAGACTTTATCGCTTCGTTCTCTGACTTCTTGTCTGACTTAGATTTCTTCTCTAGGCAAGATTCATCGGCTTTCTTATCCAAGCGGTACTTCGTCATCCTCTCTTCTGAATGGTAAGTTTTGATGGTTTCTTCGTGAGTTCTCGATGAGCTCTCTCTAAGAGCCTGCCCTTGGGAGCTTGACTGGCTTCTTTTTATCGAGGATCTCGGGGTATTGGACTCTGCTATACTAAGCTTTGCAGGAGACTGACCCACGAGTTGACCAAGAGCCAAACCAGGAGGTAAAGACGAGGATTTTAGCTTAGTATCGCTTGGAGTCTCCAGGACTCTAGTAAGTTCCCTGTTCACGTGCTGATGCTGTTCTTTAACGATCATATGATGCTTCGTAGTGGTCGATGAAGAGAATGATTCTGAAACGAGAAGGTTTGAACGTCAGACATATAATCAAAGCATAAGTAACTTAAGCTGGTTTTAATATAGTGTTTTATTTAATGCGTACCAGTAACGACTTCTGAATGTTTGTGACTGACTTCAGGAGTGGTGCTTCGTATCATTTCTTCGTTCAGTTCGGGCGTTATCGGCAAGGCTGATGCGGCAATCTGGAATTTTAGCGTTCAAAGAATACATGTTTGGTCAGAATTTAGAACAAATAGGAACATGGACATAGTGAGTGATTTGATGACTAGTTGATAGAAAACCAAAGAACCCACTGAGCTGGAAGCTTTGTTAGAAGAGAGCCCTACATAAGTTTGGGTTAGAACGATTAAGTAAGCAGTAGAAACAGCAGTTTAGAAAAAAAATACGATGACACAGTGATTGGGTGGACACTACTCTTGTGTAAAAACCTTCCTTTTTTGTTACCATAGGCTTCACCAAAATAAAATAAAGTCTATAGATAAAAGTAGACATGATACTAAAAACTGTGCCTTTTTTTGTAAGACAGTATGCAATAATGGTTTTGCCACTATTTTAAGGAACATTTAAGTTTTAGGAGAAGTTCAACTTGATCCAGCGACATCTTAGTCTTAACTACTAGTTTCTATCCGCGGTTTCGGTTGCGTGAAAGTAGACAATATGTAGCCTGTCAGTGATAAAGTAGGATTCTACCGGTGCAAGAATTTTTAAAATCGGTCCTGCCTCTTCTCTACATAATCTAAATATATGAACTGAGGGTCAAGAAGGAACTCACACTCGTAACCTATATCTTTACGGTAATTAGGGGGAGGATACATAATGCGGATATTTTGGGCGGACGGGTACGCGACGCGTCGGCGACGGCCGCGCGCGCACCAAGTTACTGAGCTCGGCGCCTCTCACGCGCGCGCTGCGCACGCTCAACCTCATAGCTGACGACGTGGATATATTTTATTGTGCTCTGAGTGAATTCACTAAGATAGCGCTTTTTAAAATTTGTTACAGAATCTAGTTTGTAATTTAGTAATAAGAAATCTCAATATCGATTTGAACTAGTCTGTAAGGATATTGTTGAGAATAAAAATAAATAAATCTCGTGTCACAGCATTTATTATCGAAGTCTTCCAAAACTCCAAAGTCAGACAGTTTTTTTTTTGTATATTTGGTAGGTTTCAGAGGGTCGTAGGCTTTTGTTTACCCTCCTACCCAGGCCCCCAATTTGTTTTTGATAATTTTACGGCAGAAGAACGTTTGCTGGATCAACTAGTATTAGTATAATATCGTGACAAAATCTTAGAAATTGAACACTTCATGATATGGCCAAGTAAAACAAGCCTGCCCCCCAAGCCAAGTTACAACCGTTTCGTTGTGATTCTCTTTTCGTTGATCGCTTCGAGTCGGCCACGCCTCGTATTCCTTTGTTCTGACCACGTGACTGAGCGTTGAGATGACGTCGACGTGAGAGAATCGAAACGAAACGGTTGTAACTTGGCTAGGGGGGGCTAGCCAAGTTACAACCGTTTCGTTTCGATTCTCTTATCGTTGATCGCTTCGAGTCGGCCAGGACTACTATTCCTTTGTTCTGACCACGTGACTGAGCGTTGAGATAACGTCAGAATGAAGGAATCGGAGGCGTGGCCGACTCGAGGCGAGCGACGAAAAGAGAATCGAAACGAAACGGTTGTAACTTGGCTAGGGGGCAGCAGATCGTTTTAAACGTTAAAGTTTGATGATATGTCAATCCCAGTTTGGCCTACTTTCTTTAGGTCTTTTATTATAATAGAAATCCTACATCAATGATATGGCCAAATGAGGATTGACATATCATCAAACGTTAACATTTTAAACGATCTGGCCAGTTTTAGTTGGCCATATCATGAAATGATCAATTCTAAGATCTTGCCACGACATAAATATAAGTTACGAAATTTAATTTGAAATGGCACTGTACCTCTATAATTTGAAATGTTCGTCATATACCAGGCGACTTAAAAAAGTTAACAAGCGCCATCTATCTTCAATGACAAGAAGCTCCACACAGCCAAGCAAAGCGACAGGACCAACGACACCTACTTTTAAGTTCAATACTAACTGGGTTGTTCTTCTTGCGGCGAGGCGCGCCGTGCGTGCGGCGCGGCCGGACCGCCATCTTGTGCTTGGCGGCCGAGTGCGACAGTGGCGCCACGCCCGACGGTGGCTCCGACGTGTCTGGAATTAGGATTGTGGAAATTTAATAAAAAAGTCATTACAATGTGGAAATTATGAGACTTTCTGGAATACTGTAGCAGTTTATATTCATTGCTGTAGCTTATGTTGGAGTCTCAATTCATCATCATCATCTTCCTGCCCTTGTCCCGTGTTATTTGGGGTCGGCGCAACACGTTTTTTTCTTCCATTCTGCCCTGTCACTCGTCATGCTATCACTAACTTCCTTTTCTTTCATATCACTCTTCACACAATCCATCCATCTTTTCTTTGGTCTCCCTCTCCCTCTCCATCTTATGACAAATCGCGCTCTTGGGCGGAGCGGGAGATAGTGTCAGACTTTTACTGACTAAAAACCCACTCCTGTTCCTTCGTTGCCTTCGTCCCAGGGCCCCGGGTTTCGTTTTCATGATGGCCTATAGAATAGGTGTTCCGGGTCTGGTGGCGTGTGTATATAAGGTGTAAAAAAATTAACTTTAAGAATTTCGAGGGGACATTGTACTCCTCATTATGAACAACTTTTACTATGGGACCAAACCTGAAATAGCGAAAAAAAAATCAGCTGCTCCATACGTTTTGACGAGATATGCGAACATAAACGTAGGGAACAGCTGATTTTTTTTTCGCGATTTCAGGTTTGGTCCCATAGTAAAAGTTGTTCATAATGAGGAGTACAATGTCCCCACGAAATTCTTAAAGTTAATTTTTTTACACCTTATATAAGTTTACATGTTGCTGCACACACCCACGATACAGGAGTAATTCCTAGTCCAAAGAAAGAAAGAAAGAAAGAAGGCCATCGTCATGAAGTTTTGGTACCACCCATCCGAAATTTTGATATAGTAATATCGATTGATCAAAATGAACCAAAGTTACAGACATAGCCCAAAGAATCGCCAAACTTAAGTGGCAGTGGGCAGGGCACATTGACCACAGAACAGATGGTCGATGGAGACGAAAGATTCTGAAGTGGCGACCACGTAGCGAAAGACACAGCGTTGAAAGACCTCCCACAAGGTGGACCAATGATCTGGTGAGGGTCGCGGGAATCCGATGGATGCGAGACGCACAGGAACGGTAATTATGGTGACTCTTGGGGGAGACCTATGTCCAACAGTGAACGTCTTTCGGCTGAAATAATGATGATGATCAAAATGGTTATAGTGTATAATACTCACTGTAGAAGTCAAACTGCTCACTCCTGGAGTGATCTTGCGAGTGGTGGTGGCCACTGCTGCTGTCCTCGTCCATCTCGGAGGAGCCCACGCTGAGGAGGGAGCCATCGCTGCAGGAGGACTGCGATATGCCTGCATGGTGCCGCTGGAAACGAAACAGAAGGTGACAGTTAGTAGGAGAAGAATTTGGTGTGGAATGAGAGGATTGTGGTAAACCAAGACCGCATAGTACCCGATGCCTTTGGATATCGGGTATGTATACTTCAATATTGGTGGTGCGTTGCTATAATAGAAACAATGGTCTATAATCTGTAGCATGTAAGCATAATCAGCCTTTTAATGTTCCTACTCCTGGGACTCAAGCCTCCTCTCTAGGAGAGGGAATGAGCCACAATCCACCTCGCGGGCCCAGTGCGGATTGGTAGGTATCACGTGTCTCGTAAATCGGGACCGTTACCACTGCGTCACCATTGCCACTCTTAAATCTGTACTATATTATTACTATTAATGTTATAAAGTTGAAGAGTTTGTTTGTTTGGTTGAACATCTCAGGAACTACTGGTGTGAACTGAAAAATTCTTTTGGTGTTGGATAGCCCACTTACTTATCGTCATGAACCCAGCTATCCAATACAGAAAGATTTATTCAAATTCGACTGGCATTTCCAGAGATCAACGCGTTTAAACAAACACAAAATGTCTTCCGATTTACCTATATTAGTTTTGTAAAATCGTACTTTATATTCTTCTTCTTACATGTATTTGTTTACAATCGTTTATTTTTACCGGATGTTGAAATAAAACACCATTTTGATATGCCGTTGTAAACTGTCTTCCACGTTTACATCAATATCAGATAACGTCTGATAAGTATTTTTAAAACGCGATAACCTATCAGGAGAAATAATACTTTCATTTGAAGTTTATGCATCTGGCTTTGGCAATAAAAAAATACTGTACAATGCGTTCCAAATAAGAATAGGATCGATTGCCATGTTGTGACGTCACGTTATACTGTCAAATCGAAGAATTATTATGGCGAGCAAAACAAGAAATTTTTAAAAGGAGACAATTTTTTTTGGGCCCACTATTAAACGGTTACGTTTATTAATCATATTACACATGGAAAAAGCGATCATCTTATTATAATTAACAGACCAAAAATTATATAGAAATCTAACCGGAATAATGAAATAATAGTAAAAAAGTGTTACGGCAAAAAATACTTGTTTAGGAGCGTTTTCAAGTTTTTTTTAACGTGAAAAAAAATATGTTACTACAGTGCGCAGCGGTGACATCGGATTTAAATGCGTTTCAAGAGATAATAATTAATTGGTACAGCGAACTTGTTTTTAATGCTGTTATTAACGGTTAACACAAATATTAATCAAGTAACGTACTTTAAAAATCACCGTGGAACGAAACGTAATTAATAGCCCGTTGCAGATGCTCTGTGGTCCAGTTTCAATCAGTTTGACACTGACAGACAACTAGTGGTGGGTCGTTGTCGAATTTTAGACGGACGAGACGTAACCGTTTTGGCGACGATAAAAACGGTTGCAGAAAACGGTCGTCGTCGCAACTGGTTTGAAGACGAAACTATCGTTGAGTGAAGTAGTTGCAGAAAACGTTCGTTGTCGCAACTAGTTTGAGGACGGTAATAAATTCTGTACTCGTCGCGTCGTCGTTTCAAAAACAGTTATTACAATGAAAAATGAACTTTATGACTATAAACATAGAATTCATTTTTCATTGCAATAACTGGTTTTAAAAACGACGACACGACGAGTGTGATAGTTGAAGCAATGGATTTTCGACCTTATTTTTTTAACATTAAGATAACAATTCGCATACAGTAATTCGAAGACTGGTTTATGCAACGAACACTGTCGCAGGATGGAAAACGGTTGTTACGTTGCAGAACAAAAAACGGTCTTTGAAAACTGTTCGTCGTTGAAACGCCCACCGCTACAGACAACATTATTATTGTTTCCGATTACTAGATAGTTGCATGTTTCTTCTGTTCTTTTCGTATTTTTATTCGAAAGATTTTATGAAAATGGCATCTGTAGATACATGCATAATCCACAAAGCCGTTGTATCAATTGTGCAGCACGATTTCAACGGAATGTTGAATACTGCTCTTGCTGGATACTGTTGTAATTGTTTAGTGGGCAGACGCACTGTTGGCTGCTGTGCATATGTGATGTTTATAGTGTGGTTTTTATCTTGGGCGCGGCATCAAGGTGAGGTTGAGCCACCTGCATCTTTTTTAGATGAAATACTGCTTTTAAGAGATGACTTTGAAAATGATGATGATGAACAGTAATAAATACTTGTGATGCTATAATGTGTTTTTTTTTCTCCTTACACAACCAGCATAAAACACATCACCTTATTATTTTAGATCTACAGTCAATGGCCGGCAAAAGCATACGCATTTTCATGAATAAGTCTATCAAATCGTGTAAATCACATCAAAGTCTGTCACGTAGTACAGACGTGACTTTGTTTTATACTGTATATTATTGAACAGTGCACTATTTTAACTTAAAATACCAAGGAGACCTATCCACTCATTAGACAATCGCTCTTGTGAGATTTTAGGTTATTATGAGAGTCATGTTTTGACTGCCGTATTTCACGGTACTCCAGTTAGATAAAGTTTTGCCAATATTACCAATGTAATCTAGAGATTATAATGAATAAACTAACGTGCATTTCATTGCTATACGCCACAATTTGTGGTGGGCCTATTCCCCAAACAAAAAAAATTGTCTCCTTTAATTTATTTACGAACTGTGAACGAAAAATGTTAAATCAGAATCCAGTTCATCAATTTTGCTCATCTCTAAGTTTTTCAATTTTGCCCAATTTCTTGCGATTTGACAGTATGACGTGACGTCACAACATGGCAATCGATCCTATTCTTATTTGGAACGCATTGTACGCCCTAAGGATAGGATATAGCTGTTGACAAAACATTTATTAACACCAGCAATATTCTGTACTTACTAGTGATCCGATGTAACGAATATTCGCATGATTCGCTTTCGCGAATATTCGCACATTTTTTAACATCCGCATTCATATTCGCAAGAAACATGCGAATATTTGGCGAATGTTTCTGACAAACAAAAAGGAAATAATACATTGATTGAAGGGCTGTTCATTGCGGCGACACTTGGGGAAGCCAACGTCGAACAGTGGACGTCTTTCGGCTGAAGTGATGATGATGATGACAAGATATTATACAAGAAATAAACACAAGCAAGTATTCTTTTTACATAAGCAGTTGTTTAACTAGTGCCGATTTATAAAACAAACCATTTCCTTTCCCCAATATCTCGCCCATTAATCTTCCAATAAACCAAATATGAGCGATATTATATTAATGATTAATGTTTTATGAAACTGCAGGTAACATTACGTATATTGCCGGTAGAGCAGACGGCTTGAATAGCTTTACATGCTAATGCAGCGTGCGTCCGGCCCGTGATTTATTTCAATAAGATTATCTGTACTGATAACTCGATTTCTATGTGTATGGTGGAAAAATGGTTGTTGTTTGGAACAATACTGTGATTACGTTTTGTAGCGTTGGCAAATGTAGTTTCATCAGAATTAGTGTTGAGCGAATAACATCAAAAATAGTCCTCTGAAATGGCGCACCTAAACCAGGTTACAGCACTTATGTATCGGGTCCTAGCACCTGTCAAAACGCTTTTGTTTTTGACATTATTTAATTTCAATACGTCACACACAGTTATGTTTACGTCACACGTTTGAATTTGCCGCTAGAGGCGCTAGTGTATCATGAGGTCTTGGAAATATACAAATTGTAATGTCTGTTTTTAACTTTTTTTTAAAACAAATGTTGCCCCCACACTTGGAATAACTCCAGTATCGTGGGTGCGTTCACAAACATATAGGGTGACTGGCAATTAGTGTACGATACTGAAACACGTGATTGTGCTCATGATCACAAACAATTTTTATTATGGGAGCAAAGCCGAAATCGCGAAAAAAATATCAGCTGTTCAGTACATTAGGCAAACATAAATGTACTGAACAGCTGATTTTCATATACCCAGCCCCGGAACAGCTATCTAAATTCGGCCTAAGCTGTCTTAAAGTTATCATTATTTTATGAGTAAACTGATCTATTTGAAGTATTTTGTTCTTTTTGTTTAAACAGAATTGTTAAATTAGGAGTTCAAAAAAAAAAACATCGTGAGGAAACCGGCATGTCCTAGAACCAAAAATTTGAAGACGTGACATCCACCAACACGCACTGGGTCCGCTTGGTAGATTACGGCCCATTCCGTCTCCTATAGAGGAGGCCTGAGTCCCAGCAATGGGAACATTACAAGTACAGTTATGCTTATTGTTATGCTTTACACATTTAATATTAACCTTAATGTTGGCACTAATATTCCTCCTCCTCGGGGGCCGCTTCACCGACACTTCCTCCGCTTTAGTGATGTACAACATCATATTCACTATCGATATCACCAACCTTATCGATACTCTCACTTGTCGACACTTTCACATCACTATGTTTGTTTGTCACACTTCTTAATCATTATTTACGTTTAATTACACTTTATGATTAACAGTTTTTATGTTGAAAGTTATTACACACTGAAAATGATGCAATTTGTTTAATTTAAATTGTGATTTTGTTATTGTTTTTTGTGAGATTAGGGGCTCATGATCCATTTTTTATACTTTACGTTACGAAGTGATTCAAAGACACATACCTATATTGTTAAACAGTTGAATTTTGGCATTAATTTATTATGAATTATGATTTTTATGACAAACATTCATGGAATACACTATTTTTTTTTTCACCATTCAACACATAACCCGTCACAAGGTATCATAATTTTTTTTGGCTGATAATAGAATACTAAAAACACACTGGATCCTACCCTCTATTGTGATCTCTCTCTCTCTATCACTCAATAGTTTGCTGGAAGAAAACTCAACTCTGAGTATATAGGGTGACTGGCAATTAGTGTACGATACTTAAACACGTGATTGTGCTCATGATAACCAACAACTTTTACTATGGGAACAAACCTGAAATCGCGAAAAAAAATCAGCTCTTCAGTACATTTATGTTTGCCTAATGTACTGAACAGCTGATATTTTTTTCGCGATTTCGGCTTTGCTCCCATAATAAAAATTGTTTGTTACCATGAGCACAATCACGTGTTTAAGTATCGTACACTAATTGCCAGTCACCCTATATAGTAAAATAAATAAGACAGACTGTAAAGTATGTTTTAAATGTAAAAAAAAAACTCTGAGTTAAGCTCGCCTTTGTAATCTACTTACTACATAGAAGTTGTTTTAGTGTACAATAAAAAAAATTTCGTTATTTTTTCATTTAAGTATGTTGCAATAATTTGTCAAATCTAACAATATTTTATTTTTATAGAAATATATAATGTTATAAATCAAAATACTATTAAAAAAAACTTTTTATATCAATTTTTTTTTTTCTTGTAAAACTGATGGAAGATTTGTGAAATGGAAACATAACCTACCTCTTCTGTCACAGACTCCATCTACAGATCTATCTAGAAAGTACCTACAGTGCAGTAGTCCGATATCGCTATTATCTCTTATCAGATAGAATACGTTGTCTTATCTCGGACAATCGATGTGTTATTATCTGGACGGTTATTGTCATTTTGTGTTATCTCGGCCTACTCATAGTTTTCGATGTGTTTTATATCAATTTTGTTTTTAATAGGTAAATTGAATTTGAAATGCGATTATGTTGGTAATTATGACTTCACAATTATATTTGTAGAGGATTTAACTCAAAAGAAAGTTAAAATTATTAAGCCCTGTTTTTTTAATAGTTAGTTGATACCTAAAGAATTTTATGGCAGTTTGACATATTGTTTTTATATATTAAACTGTCAAACCACCATTTTTATTCTTGAGTTTAAAAAAAAAAACTGTTTATTGAATAATCAGCCCCAGTTGTACTGTCAATACAAATGTAAATACCTAGATCATCAGAGAATCTTGATAGATTCACTGATGACTTCCTGAATAAAACCCGTATTCCAATGGTTGCCTTTTGCCGTCAAGGGCCGCAGCGACTCTTTTAGACAATCTCGCAGCCCTAGAAGTGCTTTGAAAACCCTTTTTTTTGAGGTGAGACATTATCCAATGACTTCTCTCGCTCCTGGGGAGATCAGGAAGGTGTGTCAGACTGTTACTGACTAAACATTACCTGTGTCCTTCAGTTACCCTTTGCGTTCCAGGATCACGGTATCCCTTACAGAAATTACCCGGGGAACCTGGCGTGCCTCGGCCCTACTGGCTCCTTGCGGTTTTAATGACATCTGTTTGAAGAGTGAGTGGAGCGTTTTGCGCTGTCAAGGACTTGGGCTCGGTCCTTACCTCGGTGAGTTACTCATTGCTCGTCGTCCAAGCCCGCGCCTACGATGGCCTGGTATGGCGCTGTTCCCTCACGGGTGCAGCCATCCCCTTCGCTAGCATTACTGCTTCGTAGAAGGCCACCGTATCCCATTCCCTCTCGCTCCGGACCATGGCTTGAAGAACCAGGGCCCGATGCGAGAGGATGTATAACAACATGAGAGATGGTAGAAATTGAAGAAAAACTCAGGTTTATAAATATATATACTTAGTTTCTCTTTAGACATCAGCAAAAGTCGGTAGGCTGTTCAACATTTAATCGCGATTACTGAAGATACTGATAAAACGTGTGAAGTGTATACACTGATAACACATTATCACACGTAATATTGATCAATGCCAATGCCGCTGATATGAATATTATAACTTTGTATTATTGGCAGTTCCTTAGACTTATCGATGACCTTGTAAAAGTAATTGTTAGAATTATTTTAGTTAATTGCCTTAAATTGTTATACCTATCATTAGTATGTATTTTTTTTAAGGTGAGATATCATCTAATGACTTCTCTCTCTCTATGGCGGAGCGGGTGGGTGTGTCAGACTTTTACAGACTAAAACAACACCAATGTCCCTTCAGTTGCCGTGCGTGCTAGGACCACGGGTCATCTTTTCAAAAGTCGACCCTTGGCCCTTGTAGATCATTAGTACACTATACAGTACTTATGTTATTATTATGGTGAACATTATAGTTTGTTCTAATTTATTCTATTCTTTAAGCAATGCTCTCGTTATAACCAGCCCCCCTAGCCAAGTTACAACCGTTTCGTTTCGATTCTCTTTTCGTCGATCGCCTCGAGTAGGCCACGCCTCCGATTCCTTTGTTCTGACGTCATCTTAACGCTCAGTCACGTGGTCAGAACAAAGGAATCGGAGACGTGGCCTACTCGAGACGTTCGATGCAAGAGAATCGAAACGAAACGGTCGTAACTTGGCTAGGGGGGCAGGGGTTGAAATAGGTAGAGAAAATTTACTTAAAGTACGTGGAAGTAAGTAATAAAGTTTATAATACCTCCTCTAAAATCCCAGAATTATAAACATGACGATTAAATCCCGAGATTTTAGAAATTTCAAATTACTTTACGCTTTGAATACATTTGAAAAAAATATTATGTTGAAAAATCTTCGGTATTATGTTTTTAGAGTTCCGTATTAAAACCTGTTAATACGGAACTCTAAAAACATAATAATAATAATAAACTAAAATTTAAGCTGTGTAAAATCATTATTCAAACCAGCCCCGATGACAATTTAAATTTTAAAAGTAAAAATGTTAAAATAAAGACGTACGGCGTTGCGCCATCGGTACATGGTGGACATCCCACCCATACGTACAAAGCGTTTTGGGAACACATTCATAATGCGTACAGCTAAGGAGTGGAATTCCCTGCCAGAGTCTGTGTTTCCTGATAGCTACAACCTAGGGGTCTTTAAGTCAAGAGTGAATAGGTTACTTCTAGGCAAGCGTGCTCCATCGTCGGCCACATCATCGCTTACCATCAGGTGAGATAGTGGTCAAACGCGAGCCTATCAATAATAAAAAATAATAAAAAAAGATTTTATACAGTTTAAATTAAAAAACATAAACATTTTTTTTTATTAAGAAAAAACCGACAACAATTCCACCACTGGGGGGTCCAGAATCATGTACTGGATTCATGGTATTCGTTAATGCGTCGATGTTAAAGACACCCTGTATACAATGTGCAAAACTTTGGTCAGAGCGTCATACATTTTAAACATCTTCTTTGTAGAAATGCACTAATCGATCATAAGCGAGTTTATAATCCGACTCGCACTTGGCTGATTTTCTGGGCCCCAAATCTGCTATTACAATATTGTCAGAATGGTCTATCATTGATTTCATAATTGTTGATTTTGACAAGTTTGGTAATCTACTAATATAATGGCGTCATTATGACGTTCCAATGGTCAACCACTGACACTCCATTGAAAGAAGCGGCATAGAATGGTAATCTCGTACATATTGACAAATGAATTTCTGACGTATGCGGTAATCTGCTAAAATTTTGACAGTTCCTTTGATCAGTGACCTATCTAGTACGTCATTGTGCAGTCATTGCTTTTAATAAGCTCGATATTGCAACTCTATTACGAGACCATTGACCGATCACTATGGATTAGCAGATTACGAACTTTTAGCAAAATGACAATGGGATCGTGTTGAAATGACGAATTTATAAAAATAGCAGACTTGGGCCCCTGGTGACTTTCAGCTTTAACCACAACCGGGACCTGGATCCGAGCTTGATTAACATGTTAGTAGCAGACTCAGCATTGTAAAATCGGAAGCCATGTATAAAAAGTCATGTCCATATAATTATGATAGCAACGAACGTGATCGAAGACAGACAGTCCATTTCCATTCATACCAACTATCAACTAATTATATTATAATCGCAAAACAGCCAAATAATAAAAGATATTATTTTAGTCCTTGAGCCACACGTGCAAGCGAAAATAAACGGATTACCTAGCTAATTTACTTAAATGTATAATCTGAAACAGTACATATGTACTGGTATGTAATTAACTTTAATGGAAGTATTCATAATTAAATAATGTATTAATTACTTCTGTCTAGGTAGTTATGTTGTGAAAAAGTGCCGTATGTCATTGAAGCTATATTTTAGAGGTTAATTTGTCTACACTTCAGGCCAAATTAACGTACGCACAACGCACACGCTATTAGTACCTACCTACATAAAATTATTTAATAATCTACACATAATTACTGCAATTTGCTCCCGAAATAATCTTAATTTTTAATAATAAAAAAGAGACCGTTGTGTCATTGAAACTATATAGGGTGACTGGCAATTAGTGTACGATACTTTAACATGTGATTGTGCTCATGATAACAAACAATTTTTATTATGGGAGCAAAGCCGAAATCGCGAAAAAAATATCAGCTGTTCAGTACATTAGGCAAACATAAATGTACCTGAACAGCTGATTTTTTTTTCGCGATTTCAGGTTTGTTCCCATAATAAAAGTTGTTGGTTATCATGAGCACAATCACGTGTTTAAGTATCGTACACTAATTACCAGTCACCCTATATATTTTAGAGGTCAATTTTAGTACACTTTAGGTCAAATTAATGTACACACACGCTATTAGTATTTGGAGGTAAGCGGAACAGAGAGTAAAGTCCCGCAAACCTCCGTTGAAAAGGGAGGATCCTCCAACCAGACGGGTGTTATGTCTGGTGGGCTACTGCCCGATAGATGATTTTCGGGCTGTTCTATATGTTCTAATCGCGCGGAGAACTTTGATTTCGCGATGCAGGATCAGTTCTTATGTGACGCCATAGATGTCGCTACATCACTCCCCTCCGGAGATCGGAGATCGATGGTTCTTGATGCTTCTTGATGCGTGCCAGGCCAGTGGTAGGTTGGTTCCAGTGGGTCGGAACCGAATGCCGCATAGTTCTCGGTGAGTCGGAACTGTCTGCGGTGATGCCCCAATGAGTCGGGGTGGTGCTATCCCAGTGAGTCGGGATGATGCCCCAGCGGGTCGGGGTGATGATGTCCCAGTGAGTCGGGATGATGCTGCAGGCTCCAGTGAGTCGGAGTAGTGCTGCTGGCTCCAGTGAGTCGGAGCGGTGCTGTGCGACGTAGGGCTTGACTGCTGGCGTCGACCAGGAGAGGTTCTTCGTAGCTCTTCATGTGACTGGCCGAAGGTGCAGTGTGCTGCGCCAAGGTCGGTGATGAGGCTGAGGGTGATGACCAGGTATGACCAGGTAGGCATGCTGGTGGTCAGGATACCCTTTAAAGCCGTGGGTGCTGGCTGTATGGCTCGCTGCTCGAAAGCTTGAGGAAGTGATGATGACGTCACGAAGTAGTAGCTGCACGAAGGCTGCGCTGACGTTCATTGTCGAGGGTCACCATTTTGGAGGTAAGCGGAACAGAGAGTAAAGTCCGCAAACCTCCGTTGAAAAGGGAGGATCCTCCAACCAGACGGGTGTTATGTCTGGTGGGCTACTGCCCGATAGATGATTTTCGGGCTGTTCTATATGTTCTAATCGCGCGGAGAACTTTGATTTCGCGATGCAGGATCAGTTCTTATGTGACGCCATAGATGTCGCTACAAGTACATAAAATTGTTTAATATTCTAAAAATAATTACGGCTTGTTTTCGCACGTAATAATTTTAGTTTTTAATCGTCTGTTTTGATATTATCAATAGCTAGCTGCTGCCAGTGGCTTCGCCCGCGTGATAGTAAAGTAATATCCCGAGGGATCATTCTCACGGAATAAAAAGTATCCTATGTGCTACTCCAAGACATGGTATACCCGTATGCCAAATTTTCTTCGAAATCTGTTCAGCCGTTCGAACGTGACGAAGACACAAACATACACTTTCACCATTATAATATTAGTCAGACAGTGAGAAAATGACGCTAATTTTATATTCCAAAGCGTAATCTATATGGAAAGAATGTACAAGAAACTCCATGGATACTCTTTTAATCAGTGATCTGTCATTCCACCTTGCTTGTATGACATGACCGCTCACGCCATGTTCACTTGACGTAAGTTTTTACGATATTTATAGAATCGGTACAATCCCAAACTAAGCTGAGCTGGTGCTATGAGTACTAGACAACTAATAAACATACTTATATATTTCTAAATGCATACATATCATAGATAAATTACAGCCAGACACAGAACAAATGGTCATGCTCATCACAAAAACATTTGTCCTGGATGGAAATCGAACCCACGACCTCCGGTATAGCAGTCAAGGCTATTGACCACTAGCCCAACAGGCCTGCTCTAATCGTACTGCTGCATGTAATCGAAGCCGTGTATGAATGAGTTCGGCCAAAAGTGCATGGCTGGGCGAAAGTCCCGCGTGCTGTGAGGTGTTCAGACAGTGCGAACTGCGGGTGGTTGCAAAACTACACGCACGCTGACGTAACAGCAGCCAAGCCCGTGGTACTGACGTCAAATAATTTACAGGTTTAATGTGTTTGAATTTGTTTTGTTATCTCTTTAAAACTTACTTATTTTTCGGGTTTCACTAAAAATACTACATTTTCTTTCCCACGTATTTTGAACACTTTAGGGAAACTGACAATCTTCAGTGAAATTTTTCGGACATTTTTGCCGCGTCTCAGATGAGCTGTGTTTGAACACCATTTACTGGGTCTTTTTTAAATGCTGAACGATATCATGGCAGACGACAAAAGACGGAGGGATGATCTTGACTCTTACCAATAAGACAATGTAAGAGAACCGATATGAAAAAGAAAAAAAGAAGTCTTGGCTTTTGGAGCGTTACGGAACTGAGTGTATAGTCCCATACCTCTGTTAAAAAGGGAGGATCCTCCGACCAGACGGGAGCTATGTCTAATCCAGGCAACAGCCGAATAGTTGATTCCGGTCTGGTTCTAATTGCCTAACTCTAATACCATGATGCAAGATTCAGAATTTTAGCTCTGATGTGGCGTAATAGATGTCGCTACAGGCTCATCAATATGAAATAGTCGACATGAAGTTAATGAAATAGATTGATTATTCAGTCGCATCCGGTTAGACTGACAGCCGACCCCAGGCTAGTTGAGACTAGGGAAATGATGAGAAACTAGGACCAACGACTAGAAAGCGACTAAAAACCGAGTTTTGAAACGCAATATACCACCTTAGCATACACACTGTACCATACTGTGGCGACCATAGAGGCCACACATATATGGCTTGGATACTGGCAGCATAGTTATACTTTTTAAGGTATAGGTAAAAAAAAGCTTAGGTATTTATATTTAGATAGAATGTCAAATAAGTAAAAAGACTAAGCAAATTATTTTTATAAATAATGTAACAAATAGTGCTTCTAACATTATAATAAAACAAATTGAACTAGAAGCCTTTTCAATTGCGTCTCCGCCTTCACAATACTCACTTTCCACTACACACACCACACACACCATCCACACATAATATGCACACTTCACAATTAAAACACAACAGATAAACTATTGCAGCGGCAGGACGACACCGTCCATCGATTATTATGTAACAAGAAAGTGCATAAGAGTTTTGAGGCTGTACACTGTTTCTCAAAATACAAGCAGGGTTCTAATTAGTACAGATTTCAACATACCTAAAGAATAACTACCTTATATATCTAACTATCCTCAACCTACTATTTGTTACTTTATGCATCTGTAATTTTTGATACATAAACATATTATTTTTATATGCTGGAAACAAAAGCTTAGTGATTCTGTAAAAGAAAACATTTGAGCAACTCAACCCACTTTCAAGAAATTCCTACCATCTACCCTAGCTGTACAAACAGAGACACGTAATATGTTCCACAGAAGCATCGATGACGTAACATACGATCATCGGGTATCTCTACCGTATCATATGACAGCAAACATTAGTATAGATAGTAAACAAATCGATTAAGATGACATAAAAGGAAAGAATTGATCATTGGATCAGATAGATCTGCACTAGGCACTTCATAATTTACAGTTTTACGGAAGTTTTTTAATGGATAGGCTCGCGTTTGACCACTATCTTACCGCCCCCCCCCCCTAGCCAAGTTACAACCGTTTCGTTTCGATTCTCTTTTCGTTGATCGCCTCGAATCGGCCACGCCTCCTATTTCTTTGTTCTGACCACGTGATTGAGCGTTGAAATGATGAAAAGAGAATCGAAACGAAACGGTTGTAACTTGGCTAGGGGGGCTGCTGGTAAGCGATCATGTGGCCGATGATAGAACACGCTTGCCTAGAACTAACTTATTCACTCTTGACAAGTCCCCTAAGTTGTAGCTATCAGCTACAACCTAGGGCCCCTTAAGTCATAAGTGCACCAGATACGGCTGAATACCCGTGTTTTTTTACAAAGAGCAAATGCCGTCCACAACTCAGTTACTGGGCAACATGATACTCCTAGGATAAACTGATGGTCAGACTTTCTGGCGTCTGACTACCTGTGACGACTGTCAAAGATCTACGAATGACAACCGGGACCAAGGGCTTTACATGCTTTTCGAAGCACAGGGTGTCAGTAATGTTCTAGATAAACCTAGAAATATACGTACAAATTGAAAAACTCATGTTGGTACTTGCCCGGTTTCAAACCAGCAACCTCATGCAAGAGAGGTGTGTACCTTAGCCATTGGGCCATCACAATCCATAGAATATTTAACTACCCAACTACTGTATCATTTCCATAAATCACAAACCAAAACATTACACATCGCGCCACAAAAATGGGCCCACTCTGATTGTTACCTATATTTATGTCACAACACCTAATTGTGCCGCTCTGTCGGTTGCCGTGTGCCGGTAGCCAATGGGAAGCGGAAGAGGGGTGAACTATCACGTCGAGCCGGATGTCATCTGTCTACCGTCCGTAATTATGTAGTTGGTGCTCAGTGTTGGGTCTGAATACAATAATGTGTATGCTATTAAAGGCTTTTATTACTAACAGGTATTTTTTAAACACTATGTAAGAATACAATATTCCACTGAGACATCAGGCTTCAGTCTTTTTAGCGGTCCGACGATAGTTGGGTTTTAGTCGGTAAGTCTGACACGCCTTCTAGCTCCACTAAAAACGGGAGAAATCATTTGATGATTGCCCACCCCAAAAAAAAAACCGTTCATTGGCAGATCCTATTGACTTATAAGACTTCTAATTTTAAGTTTTATGGTGAAGAAAAAGAGTATCTATGCGAATATATCCTGCAGTCCTTCATGTCTTGTTTTAAAATTAGAAGGATTTATTATGATGAGTAATTTAGTAGCTAAAAGGAAATGATAAATGTTGATATCAAATTTCTTTGCTCGTAAATTGTTGGTTTGTTGACTTGCATACTGTAAGTAAAGCAAGCAATTGATAAATAAATATGATAATTTTAACTTTCGTTTTCCAAGATCTCATACTTAGAAAATAAAAACAAACTGTGGGGGGTAGGGGTACGCTAGTAATCTTTGAGATCAGGATTTCCCAGTGCAGTCTAAAATAATTATTTGTAACTATACTATTTTTATGTAGTTTAATTCATCTTTCTGCAGTTAGGTACTGGAATCCATAAATACGAATATATTTGTGCAAATCATAGGTAAAAAAAAGTAAAAGGTATATAGTACTGATATACATCTTGACGCAAAATCAATAAATAAAGATACTTAATTTAAGTACCTACTTCATCAAATAAAACCTAGATTGTTTCATTATCACACTATGATTAATATCACGCAAATATATTTTTTAATACCTACTTTCAGATAAGCTGGACACATAATTACGTATTAAGATAATAGATTACAAATCTATTATCTATCACCTTATCAGCAAGTACTTAAAAAAACAATGTACCTTAGTATAGTGATCACTCATGTGCGCATTTGCATACAAAAGTAATTCAGATAAAATAAGTACATCCGCTGTGCAAATCCTCATAATTGTATGGTAGTACGCAGTGTAAACTATGGTGGGAAAAAATAAAATAAAAAGTGTTTTTTTTTTCATATAGGCATGTAGGCCTTGCGCGCCCTGGTTCATAGATTGCTTTCTATTTCAACTTTATTGTATACCATGAAAAGTTACAACATAAATGTGGATAGCAGAGTTCATGTGTTCATGTGTCTGTATGTGTGATTATTTTATTATTATTTTTATTACGATTTTGGGTACAATATTGACTGATCTGCACTAGTTTCTCATACCTATTAATATTGTAATATGGAAATATTTTAAAATCAATCAGAGTTTTCGCGGAGTTTTTTGCCGGTTCTTCTCCACAAGCAACGACAATTGGAACCGTATATAGCTTCTAACATTATAAGTAGGTACCCATGTAGGCATATGAGAAATAAAATATTTTTGAACGTCGTCGTTTGGGATTTTTGTTCATAAATATCATCATCATTATTTCAGCTGAAAGACGTCCACTGTTTGACATATGCCTCCCCCAAGTGTCGCCATAACGACCAGTCCTGTGCGTCTTCTTCGGGCTATGTCGGTAACCCTGCGGATATCTTCATTTCTGATGTGATCACGCAAGGAAACTCCCAGCATAGCCCTTTTCATTACCCTTTGGGAGACTTTAAGTCTCCCAAAGTTTAAGTTTCTGACGAGGCCCATTTTCTTTTCATTTGCGATTTCTTTAGTAAAAACCAAATTAGGACGGATTCCTGAATTGAGTCCGTCTTAAACCTTACTTCGAAGTCAAATTTTGACAGGTATTCAGGCTAAAATAGAGGTTGAGATATGCTCAACTTCAAATGCCCCCTTGCGCGTATAGGGGTATTATTATTATGTAGGTAATTGCGCGTTTTTACGAAACATCACCAAAAAAAAAAAACTTTTTCTGGATTTTTCTAGGAAAAACGAAGATATAGACCAAAATTTTCGGCCGAATAAATTTCGCACACCCGTGTGTACAAAACGATAATTAAGCGTTTTTCAAGGTCACTCAAGTTGTACAGACGTATGTACAATCGGCCCTCGAGGGGTTAAACCAGAAATCGAGTATTAGACTGTCCAAAATTGAAAATTGCATCCTCGTACAGGGAATTTTCTCCAGTGGAAGAGACATACAAATAATGGCAAGTAAACGCGACACGTTTCCCTCAAGTGTTTACTTCAACAGGGAAATATTGAAACAGTAGGTTTACTATCGAAGTTAAGTGCATGCGTGTACTTACTATCAAGTACTAAAGAGTACTACGAGTACCTACATTTAGATAACAACTAACTATACAACCTACTTGAAAGATATCTATAACGACCTATAACTGCAATAGATGGCTCATCAGTGCTATATAAGCTCTACGTAATCCATTTTATGACCTGAACTGAATTGTTAAAGGGATGGAGCTATATAGGGTGACTGGCAATTAGTGTACGATACTTAAACAAGTGATTGTGCTCATGATAACAAACAATTTTTATTATGGGAGCAAATCCGAAATCGCAAAAAAATATCAGCTGTTCAGTACATTAGGCAAATATAAATGTACTGAACAGCCGATTTTTTTTTCGCGATTTCAGGTTTGTTCCCGTAGTAAAAGTTGTTGGTTATCATGAGCACAATCACGTCTTTAAGTATCGTACACTAATTACCAGTCACCCTATATATGGTGTATAGCCATCCCGCTTTCTCGCTCAAACGTCTGACATTTTAAGGCGTAATGGTACCTAAGTCCCCTGATTTTTTTGCGAAACATAGATTCAATGTTCTAAAATCGCTAAAAATTAAGAAAAAAGATCACCTTATGTTGTAAGAAAGCGGGGGGTATTCAATTTTCTTTTAATAGCATACACGTTGACCAACAGCCCTTTTAAAAATCAAGAAGAAAGCGTTCACAATAACTACTCAAGTGCGATTAATGTAACTACTATGACCCATGGATTCTTAGGGCCAACGCTGCGTTAAGCGGGAGCCCGCGCGTTCACCCGTCGCGTGACGTCGCGCGTGTATCGTATGCCGCGGTCCCCGTTGTTTATTTGATTATTATCTGCGCAGTGTCGCTAGTTCAACTTTAACGGTGTGCATGTAGTCGTGTCGCGGGGCGCGGCTGCCCGCGACCGCTGTGCACCCGGACAGAGCACTTTCGTATGGGACTGCGCGAGCGCCTGCGTAACTCAGCGTTCGGCTTTATAATCTGTAGTAGAGTAGTATTACACAGTTCAATGTGATCCTCTAAAGGAAAAAACGGAACCCTTATAGGATCACTTTGTTGTCCGTCTATCTGTCTGTTAAGACTCTTTATCTCGGGAACGCGTGGAGATATCGAGTTGAAATTAAAACCATATACTCAGGTCTGCGGTACCTTGAAGCTGTGAAAAAATCAAACTTGCAAGTTAACGAAAAAAAAAAGATTCAAGGGAATCAAATCGAATCCCGTTGTCCTAGAATCCTGAAATTAGGCATGAAGCAAGGCCTCATAGCATAAGTATAGGAAAAAATCTGAAAACTGTAAATTTGTAGATACGTCAAAAAAAAAACTTTTGAGACTCGATTCGGAAATTGAACTGTTTTCATAGGTAAGTTTGTATGGAACCCTCAGTGCGCGAGTCCGACTCGCAGTTGCCCGGTTTTTATTTATTAAGTACGTTTCAACAAGTTAACTTTGTCGAGACAGTCATAAATATCTTTTGCCGATACTTAACTTCAACGAATTTTATAACCGTTTACTGCTTTTCTCTTCAAGTTAAACAAACCATCATAATTAACTAGCGTATTGACTTTTAACAGATACTGAGCAAAATACGCCTAACCGTTATATTATTACAAAACTGCGAAAACAATTGAACTATGGAAAGCGCGTAGAAAGCGTTCACAAGAATTACTCGAGCGCAACCAATGTACTATGACCCATGGATTCTTATAATCTTTAGTATTACACGGTTCAACGTTAATTTGACAATGTAAGCCCATTTTATGTAGATCCATTGATGTAGTAGAGATGTATAGAATTAGGGTTTTTAATAAATTGGTGTTTATCTGCAGAGGAGACTCAAGTTGAAGGGTAAAATTTACAAGTCCGTGATAAGACCTGTCATACTCTATATGGATCAGAATATTGGGCTGTGAAAAAGATGGATGAAAAAAGATTGCATGTAGCAGAGATGAGAATGTTGATATTTTTTTTTGGGTGAGAAAATCATCCAATGACATCCCCCGCTCTTGGGCGGGGCGGGAGATAGTGTCAGACTTTTACTGACTAAAAACCCACTCCTGTTCCTTCTTTGCCATTTTTCCAGGGCCCCGAGGAAGCCCCAGTAGGCTTCGACCCTGCTGGGCCCCTACGGTTGCTGACATCTCCTTGAGGCGCGCATGGAACACTACGCGCCGTCGACGACTTGGGCTCGGTCCGGACGGTTACCGGAAGATCTGACGGCGAGCTACCCATTGTTCGCTGTAGAATGCTGAGATGGATGTGTGGTGTGACGAGAAAGGATAAAGTGAGAAATGAGTATATTGCAAAGATTGAAAAGTTAAAAAAGAACATGAATTAACTAACAGTTTCATCAGAAAAAAGCCCTTGAATTAATCAGAACTACGGCACTAATTGATTATCGCGGATAGACAATAAAAACGTTGTAAAAAATCAGTTTCCCTTTGTAGCAAAAACATTACTATTTGGTAACCGGTAAACTTGATTGAACCGATCAAACTACAATGAAAAACTGTTAAGATTGATTGGAGTTCTAAATGTTCGTTCGATACTTTGATTGTTTCTCACCTAATTCGTTTATTAAAAGCATTTACATATAATTAGATACCAGGCTTTTCTAATGCAATTAAACCACTTAAGCTGTTGATCCCCGCATTAACGCCGGCGTTCACGCGCCATTGTCTTACTATTGTGTCTCTAATTACGCACTCAAAAGGTTAAGTATCTTTTATGGTATTAACTATTAGTCCATTCCATCATCGGACCACTAGACGTACGGCGTTGCGCCACCGGTACATGGTAGACATCCCACCCATACGCACAAAGCGTTTTGAGAACACATTTATTGTGCGTACAGCCAAGGAGTGGAATTCCTTGCCGGAGTCTGTGTTTCCTGATAGCTACAACTTAGGGGTCTTTAAGTCAAGAGTGAATAGGTTACTTCTAGGCAAGCGTGCTGCATCGTCGACCACATCATCGCTTACCATCAGGTGAGATGGTGGTCAAACGCTAGCCTATCATTAAGAAAAAAAAAAACAAAATTGAAATTAAAAATAATAATAATTAGCTATACCTGAAATAGAACATAAGATACTTTTTATCCCTTGGGATAATTTTACCCCATTTTTTTTTTTGCCTGAGGCATTAAGTCCGCCTTTGTACCTTAGTTGCATGAAGATTAAATAAATAAATAAATATACTTTTAGACAGGTGAAGCCGGTAGAAGCTAGCTTTAAAATAAATCTAAAGCCCTGAAGCGAACCTATTTACAGCGTAAACACTATTTTCATTTCCCCAGCCAATGAATATTGAAACAGTTTGAAATGGCGAACGGATTGGATTTTCAAACACCCGCCATTTTGCATTCGACGGATGAACTTCCGCCATCGGTATAGTGAAGAGTTTTCCAATATTACAGCACATTGTCGACGATGATGCGAAAATTTTCATTAAACATTTCATAATCGATTTTAACGTTGATGAGATGGGAATGTGGAGAAATTTTGAAAGTGACGCCAGTTTCTCAAAGGTTGAAAGGAAATCGTTTGTCTTGGTATACATGTAGATGGATGGAGAGGCCGAAGGAGGCCAAAGAAAATTGTATGGATTGTGTGATGAGTGATATGAAAGAATAGGGGTCCTGGGACGAAAAAGGCAACTGAAGGATCTTAGGTGTGGTTTAACTCTGTAAAAATCTGACACACCCTACCGCTCTGCCCTAGAGCGAGAGTAGTTATTAGATGATTTCCATATAAAAAAGTCTAGGCAAGAGGTATCGTGTTATCCAGTTACAGGGTTGTGAAAGTCAGGTAGGTAGGCCCTTCATGTAAAAAACTTGGAACCCCACCGACCCCAAAAAAGGCAAACATAATTGTCATTTTTTGACTGGCCTGTTGGTCTAGTGGTTAGTGGCCCTGACTGCTATGCCGGAGGTCGTGGGTTCGATTCCCACCCAGGACAAATATTTGTGTGATGAGCACGATCATTTGTTCTGTGTCTGGGTGTAATTTATCTATAATTTATGTATGTATTTAGAAATATATAAGTATGTTTATCAGTTGTCTAGTACTCATAACACAAGCTCTGCTTAGCTTGGGACTAGACGGCGTTGTGTGATAGTTGTTGAATATTATTATTATATTATTATTATTATTATTTCCCCTCATCCTCAAATTCCTGGTCTCCCAGAGCCATCCAATAACAATCAGCCTTATAATTTTCCTACTGCTGGGACTTCCAGGAAGGAAATGGCTACCACGCGGCCCCAGTGCGGATTGGTGAATGTCACATGTCTTCGGATTTTTGGTTCTAGGACATATCGGTTTCTTCACGACGTTTTCCTTTACCATTTTCAGAGCAGTAATGATAAAATAAATGAAACAAAGTAATGCGCCTGGCTGGGTTTGAACCGGCGGCGGCGCCCTACAATTCGTAAGTCGGAGCCGTTACCAGTGTGCCACCAGTACTTAGAGCTAGAACTTTAATAATTCCGGTGATGCAAACATTTTCATAAAATATTTCACAATCGATTTTGATGTTAATGCTATACATTACGAACTGGTACTTCTGCGGATCAAAATTATGTATTGTGTAAGTCAGTTTTGTCGATTCTCCCGACCGTAACTGTAAGTTGAAATGTACTCTAAACGTCAGGAAATGTTACTTTGAAAATTGTAGGCATGTCGATTTTCACGCTAACAAAACTGCGAAAAGTATTTTATAATGATGTAAGAAATATGCAGAGTAATTTTTTTTTTTTTTAACTTTGTGATGAATTTATTTTTTAATAAAAACACTTAACAAATTAAAACTATATATACACTAAAGGCAAAAACTACTAGCTAAAATATGGCGTCATAAAATTCCTCCGCATCGCTGTCGACTGGAAGTGTGCCCAAAAGGCTGCTGCAAAGAGTTATATTGCACTTGCACACCTTTCTAAATAGACCAAACTATACGTATAATACGTATAGTTTAGTCGTTCGCACAGGACCGTTCGCTGTGGCGACGCTTGGGGGAGGCCTATGTCCAGCAGTGGACGTCTTTCGGCTGAAATGATGATGATGATGATACGTATAATACATTTCTACCAAAAATAACATTTATCTTTATCTTTGTATCTCCAAAATCCACCCTTAAACACTTTTCATGGAACCTAGTACCAACCGACGATTATCCCTGTACGTGCTATGCTAGTGCACCCAATGACAATCCCCAGTTGGTAGGAAACTATTACGACATTTGGGAAAACCAAGAGAATGAACTATGTAAAGACTATGGCCCCAGTCTGAACAATGTTATTTATATACGTCGGCAAAAAGGCAAGGGGTGACTTGTACACTCAATTAATAGGCACCAAAAAACGGTCGAAAGCACGAAGTGACGTAGCAATAAGGAAGCTACATATTCTGAAGTAGTTGAGGGGTAGAGAGATATACCACGGCTATCAAGCCATGGTTTTAAGAGGTTTAACTGGACTGGTTACCAAGAACTTGATCAATGTAATGGCCCCTGCCTAAACAATGTTTTATTATTATTTGGTAAGACACACCAACAGCTATTAGTTTATGCTTTTTTTTAAATGTGGGCAATCATCCAATGAGTTCTCCCGTTCTGGAAGGGCGGGTCAGACTTTTACTGACTAAAACCACACCTGTATCCTTCAGTTGCCCTTTGCGTTCTAGGACTACGGGTTTCCTTTTCAGAAACTAGCTGGCAACGGCCTTGCTGGGCCCCTACGGTTTGCTGACATTTCTTTAAGGAGCGCGTGGATCACTACGCAGTGTAGACGACTGAGGCTCGGTCCGGTCGATTACCAGACTGTCGGACGGTGAGCTAACCATTGCTCGACGTCCACAAGCTCGCGTCTATGTTGATCATGCTTGTGTTTCAAATAAATTGATGAGATTTAGTCTGTTCAACCGATTTTGCAAACATGTCAGTGTTAGCTTTCACATCACTTGCAGTGATCCTGTTCCATGCTGTTACGACTCGGTTAGGTAGACATTGTTTCAAAGGCTTAATCCTGGATTCATTTCCCCATAGCTTGTAGGTACGAAGTTACAATTATAATGATATTCATGATACCAATCAAGACTTAAGGCCAGACATCTATCTAGGACTAGATTATTAAATTACGCAATCGATTATCTTGTCGAAGATAAACAAACACACGAAAATCTAATTCCGTTGAAAGTTAGTAAACAATTGCAAGACAAACATGACTCATTTGAGAAAACAAAATGGTGGATGCAACTGCTCTGACAGCTACACAGTAAGACATAAACAGAAGCAATATACTAAGATCCCAGAGCTGTCAGACATAACTTATTTTCACATGGATGAAACCTTAGGTTCTCAGTAGCGTCTCATGTGCTTTGAATACCTGTGTACTTGTGGAGCTCCTCCTTGGGGAACTTTGGCAGGTACGAGGTGAGAAAGGGAACTAAAAATAACGAGTTACTTAACTTAATGTTTTATGGCTGATTTTTATTTATGTTTTGTAGAATATTATTCTAAAGTAGTATCATAAGTGTCAGACACTTTCCATGGACCAAAACTTCTGTCAGACGCTTTAAAGCTCCACAAAAAGTAAATAAACTTTACTTATTTTTACATGTCTGATTTTAAATATGTTATTAAGGTAACTATTACAAAGTTATATTTCATTAGTCAGACAAATTGTAGTGACCAAACATCCAGTCAGTGCATGAAATCGTCTCACTCGCTCTGAAACGCATGCGTGCTCTCGCGCTCATACTCTCGGCTATATAATTTTTGTGTTTAGAGGAGCTCTGGGATCTTGGTCTACAACGGGCAACACTGAAGATTCTGAACAAGATCGTGGGATGAGCTGAATTCATTTTTAAAGAGCTGGCTTTTTTATTGGATATCATCAAATAATTTCTCTCGCTCTGGATGTTGGGGGAGGAAGTGTCAGACTTTTAGTTACTAAAACCCACAGTGTTCCTTCAGCTGCTTTTTTTGCGAAGGCTTCGGTAACTCCTTAGGCAATCCATAGCCCTAGAGGCGTTAACCCTAACTGGCCCCATCACTTTTGCTGACATCTCTGAACACAACGCGCCGTCGACCTGGGCTTGGTTCTTACCGGACGGCCGGACGGCGAGCTACCTTTTGTTCGCCGTCCGCAAGCACACGCCTACGGTGGCCAGTAATAGTCCAGCGATTCCGACACCCGGGGCGTCTCCGGATGGTGAGATGAGGTAGACTCATTTTTAATCTTGCTCGTATTAGATTCGAGAAATGTGGAAGTGCACAAGCATATGCTGAGCGAAGGCGAAAGGCCGTTAAGTTTCTAACCCTTCCCACTAAGCATAGACACAAATGAATCAGGAGTAGCCTGATTCATTTGTGTAATATTATAAAGGCGAAAGTTTGTGAGTGATACGCATGTGTGTTTGTTACTTCTTCAAAATACGAACGGCTGTACGGATTTTGATGAAACTTGATACACGGGTACCACAGATCCTAGAGATGATCCCTTGGGATAATTTATGCTACTATCACGCGGGGGAAGCAGCTAGCACCAGTTAGTATAATTATGACACCATTTTATTTTCAAAAAACTGAATATATTAAAGCGAAATATCACTGACTGATTAATCACGAAATCTCAGAAACTATAACACCTACAAACTTAAAATTTGGCAGGTAGGTTCCTTATAGGGTGTAGACATCCGCTAAGAACGGATTTTCCGAAATTCAACCCCTAAGGGAATGAAACGGGGGTCCAAAGGTGATTGAGAAACCGACTTTCACGCGGGCGAAACCGCTGGCAGAAGCTTGTATGAGTAACTAAGCGTTTACCCTAATAAGGTAAACGCTTAGTTACTCATACCATACAAGCAACAAAACGTCATCATAATCACAGCAAAACAATATTTTTATGGAATTTACCACATTTTAATAAATTTATCGACAGGATGCGTAGGAGTCGGTGTTCACAGTCTGCGGATCTCCGCATCAAAACACAATACAAGTGGGTCAATGACTGATGTTTCGTAGTTTTTAATAATATAATAATGATGATGTAAAAATATATTAGTACTTGGGGTATTTTTTAGGGTTCTGTGAATTACGAACGGAGGACATCCGTTTGCCTGATTGGCTTCAGGGGAATTGTGAATGGGAAAGACCCGATCACAAAATGGACAGCAATATCAACAGTATTCCAGTTTGTTATACATATTTTAATTTTAATTTTAAAATCCAACGCTTATCTTATCTTATCATGATGTGGGGCTGGCCCTAGGCCAGAGCACTTCGACCCTTCTGAATCTTTTATGCCCCTCCCTTCGACTCAACCACTAGCCCTCCGTGCACCTTCTTCATGAGTCCCAGTATGGATGATGGGGCTGAGCCTGTAGTCCTCTGGTCTAGGAAAACCAACGCTAGTACTTACTATCTACATTTTTATTTTTATAGACCTCTGAAACCGTCCACTCTTTTATTATTGATACTTCCACTTGACCGCTATCTCACTTAACGGTAAGTGATGATGTAATCGAAGTTGGAGCACGCTTGTCTAGAAGTAACCTATACACTCTTGACCTTAAAGGGGTGACCAGACAGTTGCAAACTAGCGTTCCAACCAAGGTGACCTTGGTTTTTTTTTTTTAATACGCGCCAACACGTTCGGTGGTTGGGAAAACGCGCCTCCCAACCAAAGGCGTTGAAGGTCATGGATTACAACTGCTGTCTACACGGATTGAAACTAGCAAGGTCACCTTGGTTGGGACGTTGGTTTGCAACCACATGGTTTGGTGGTCACCCCTTAGAGACCCTCAGGTTGTAGCTATCAGGAAAAATAGACTCCGGCAGAAATAGTAGTTTTTAAGAAGTCAGAATTATAACGAGCTCGTTGGCAGTTATAAATTATATTTTCGAGCCGTTTGGGGTTATAACTCTTGGGCCGTGGGGTCCGATTGCTCATACGCTTTTTATAGAATTATCCAAACGCCTAGTTTACAGTTTGCGTGACCCAAGGGCTGGTTTTTAACTCGATCAGAGCATTGCCATACAATGTGGCAATACCGCCGTTACCGTCTTTTGGGCACACATCCACTAACAGCGATGCGGAGGAATTTTTGACGGCATATTTTATGCCCCGTTTACACGTAGGCCCAGCCTCAGCCAATCGCCATCGCTAGCCATTGTGTAAACGGGGAAACCCCGTCTAAACAATGGCGATTGGCCGAGCCTGGACCCACGTATAAACGCACCATTAGCTAGGAGTTATAGTCTTTATTGTATATATAGTTTTAATTAGTTAAGTGTTATTATTGTTCTTGTTTAATTACAAATATCGAGAAATAACTTAATTATCCAATAGTCATGCCCATCAACACCCTGCCCTAAAACTACGGACAGTGAGGGCCGAAATGTTATTTCAATGTGAAGATGAATACCCAGTAGTGTTATTAAATCATCAAAAGAAGCCAATTTCTATCCCAAAAAAACGTTAATATAACATAATACATATTACACACAACGTAACCTGCGTTTTTCAGCCAATCAGCCAGTAAACACACAACGTGATAGCATCGTCACGCCACTGAAGGAACCAACCGATTAGTGCAGGCTGCTTACCACGTCGTGACAGTTTTTTTTTTTGAGGGGGAAATCATCCAATGACTTCTCGAGCTTTAGGGTGAAGCGAGAGGACGTGTCAGACTTTTACTGACTAAAACCCTCCTGTGTCATACAGTTGCCCTTCAAGTTCTGTTTTTTTCTTTTCGGATGGGAAAATCATCTAATGACATCCCCCGCTCTTGGACGGAGCCGAGAGATAGTGTCAGACTTTTACTGACTAAAAACCCACTCCTGTTCCTTCTTTGCCATTTTTTCCAGGGCCCCGGGGGTCACTTTCGCATCACCCAAGGCCCCAGTAGGCCTCGACCCTGCTGGGCCACTACGGTTGCTGACATCTCCTTGAAGCGCGCGTCGAACACTACGCGCCGTCGACGATTTGGGCTCGGTTCGGACAGTTACCATTGAGCCACCCATTGCTCGCCGTCCGCAAGCCCGCGCTGCCCTTCATGTTCTGGGACCGCGAGTTTAAAGCAACTCCCCGCGGTCCTATCGGGCATCGGCTTTGTTGGGCCCCTACTGTTTTGCTGACATCTCTTCGAAGCGCGCGTGAAATACTTTACGATACGTTCCCTCTCGTTCTGGAACATGGCCTGAAGGGTCCAGTGCGAGAGGTCACCGCCACAGATCTCCTCCGCTAGGATACGGCGGTGCTTCGCCCAAGTGGGGCACCTCTACCGTGTTATGCTCCACCATGTTCCCCGCTTTAGGGTGGAACTTAAGGGCGTGTCAGACTTTTACTGACTAATCCACTGTGTCGTCCAGTTGCCCTTTGCGTTCTAGAGCCATGGTCACTCTTTCAAACGTTCGAGCAGTCGTGTATGTGTTGGCATTGAATGAATGCAAGACCCGCTTGTGTAACATTGCCTTTATTTGGGTTCCTTAGATAACTTGGACTTAGATTAAGGTTTTTAGCGGATGTAGCATCAAACTAATGTTATAAAAGCGAAAGTTTGTGTGTAGGACGTGTGTGTGTGTGTTTGATACTCCTTTACGCTCAAGACGCAGAACGATTTGATTTTTTTGACAGCAAGGTTGGCGAAGTGGTGAAAACAAAAACACAAACGAAACAGAAACTCTCTGTCTCTGTCTGTGTGTGTGTGTCTTCATAATTTTAAGCACGCAAAAACAGTTATGATTTTTTCAATGAATTATTAATTAAGAGTTTATAGTCGCTTGACAGTTATTCTGATAACTGTTTCAAACTTTTAATTCGTGAAACCAGGGAATTGAACGGAAAAAACCGGGAACAGGAAATGAAAAACCTATCTGAATAAGAAAAAAAATGACAGCAGAAAGGGGCAATGCGCAAAGGCAGCTCATTTAAATTTTGTAAGATTTTCATCTTGGATCGTTTGAAACTATCAAAAATAATAGTTTTATTGTAATTTCCCTAAGAACCGGTACCTAAGTAACTAATTAAACTTGCCCAGAGAAAAAGATAACAATTCATCTTATATCTTTTTTTTTCGAATTTAAAATCAAGTCTCAATAATTTTTTACCGACAATTAATCCAAATTTAGATTTCTATGCCATATCTTTTAATTCTTGCAACTATTAATAATACTTTATTAAAATATTTTCTACGGAACCTTTATTCAAATTAAGCGTGATTTATTCTAATCAAAGCTGGCAACACTTAATCGTTTAGACAATGGCGGCAATTAGTCAAATTCGTTTCGAAATTTAAATTGTTTTAGTAAATAAAGGCGGAGCCAGGGTCATGTGACAGGTTACATTTATTTAATAATTTTTATATTACGAACAAAATGTTTTATTACAAAAAAATAGTGTCCCTTCACTATAATTTATTGGTTAGTTTTGCAAAGAGGCTTAGGATTAGATCACTAGAACAGAAATATATAGACGGATAGAAACTAACTTTTGTCATCGGCTTCGCCCCTCCTGGGATAAACTATGAGCTATTCTAGGACATGGTTTACTCGTACGCCAAATTTCATCCAAATCCGTTCAACTGTTTGATCGTGAAGTAACAAACATACACACACATTCGCCTGTATAATATTAGTGTAGTAATACTGTCTACGCTATTATTGTATTTCTGCTTTAAAATAGCTTACGTTTTTCTAGTTACGATTAACGGTTTTCAGCTGATTACACCCAAAGAGTTACATGAGGCAATCTTTTTTGTCTTAATTAATATAAACTAGTGCTTGACTGCGATCCCACATGATGGTAAGCAGTAAAGCAATCGTTGATGGTGAGGCGCACTAGTTTATTAAGAGCCTATTCACTCTAGCCTTGAAGATAACTAAATATACTATCTATTCTGAGAATGTTTCAATTTCACAAAAATCGGCAGAATCGTCTTGGTAAGACTGCCTCAATTCTTAAAGATATCAAGATTCTAAAATTTTGAACAACACCAAATTATATAGGGTGACTGGCAATTAGTGTACGATACTTAACACGTGGTTGTGCTCATGATAACAAACAATTTTTATTATGGGAACAAAGCCAAAATCGCGAAAAAAATATCAGCTGTTCAGTACATTAGGCAACATAAATGTACTGAACAGCTGATTTTTTTTCGCGATTTCAGGTTTGCTCCCATAGTAAAAGTTGTTGGTTACCATGAGCACAATCACGTGTTTATGTACGATACATAAACACGTGATTGTGCTCATGGTAACCAACAACTTTTACCAGTACACTAATTACCAGTCACCCTATATAGAAAACTTATTAATTACGACTGAATTACTGTTAAAACCCCACCATTTAGCTTACAGAGGTTACCTTAAAATACTAGAAAACAACAGCAACATAAGAAAAAAACCAGTAAAAACTATTTTAAACTTAACATTTCATAACAACCACATATAAAACACAACTACCTATGCGTCTTAAAACTGACAAGAAATAAATACAATACAAAACTACCTACAGTTACTCTCGTAAGGTCGTGTTTCACTATTCGATTGAGTATTGTGATAGCTCAATGTAAACGTGTACTCCGTGTAGGTACTCCCACGTTTTTATTGCGAGTACATGGAGGTTGAAGTACACCGTTACTCATTGGCACATTGTCAAGTTTAGCAGTAAATGAGCTGTATAAGACAGATACTGGGCTGTATTGAATGGCACAATGATAGATCAATGAATATAATGTTAGTAAGATGGATTCGGTAAATATTCTGGGTATCTAAGCATGCTTTGTTGTTGGGTGGCAAAACATGTAATAACTTCGTCCGCTTTGGATGAAGTGACACAGAGTGTCAGAGGCACGGGCTTGTGGACGACGAGCAATGGGCAGCTCGCCGTCCGGCCGTCCGGTAAGAAACGAGCCCGAGTCGGAAAAGGCGCGTAGTGTATCACGCCGTAGGGGCCCAGCAGGGTCGATGCCGCCAGGGCCACGAGGATTTCCGAAAGGGATACCTTATTGCAGGTGGCAGCTGCAGGATACTGGTCGCGGTTTTAGTCAGTAAAAGTCTGACACGCCCTCCTGCTCCACCCTAGAGCGAGAGAAGTCATTGGATGATTTCCCACCTCAAAAAAATAAAAAATAAGGTGATATGGTGGTGTTCTTTCAGTGGTCCTTTGCGTTCTATATCTGGTGTTTCTTTCGAACAATCTCGCAGCCCTACATGGTCTTACTGTGAGTTATAAGGAGCTTTCCTCTGACCTCTCAACCTTGCCAGGAGGCCTGAGACAGTGGGAACATAATAAGGACGACTATGTAGCCTTCATGAGAAAATCAGCTGCATACAACGCACTAGTGTGATAGGAGTGGGTGAAGGCACAGATTGCATCCTAATTCGTTCGAGATTTACCCACATTTTGTTTTCGTTTATTTTTTCTCTTGTTACATTTTTGTTTTATTCGTCTTTTATTTATTTTCTCGCTTTAAACAAACACTTACACTATTTTATCACACTTAACACATTTCACTAAAAACCCTATTTTGATGGTTTATATTATTTAAGTACGCATCACTGTTGAAATTGTTTTGCGTCCGTTGCGTCACAACCACAGGTTCAGTTGAAAAACAACGTCAGGCACTAGTTGTCTGGCATTCATGCTGAACTGGACCTATTTTGGTGCAGCCGTGACACAACTATATTTTTTGTTTTTGTTTTGTTTCGTGTTACATAAATATTGTTTGTGCCTTGTGCTGTACCAAACAAATCCTTTTTCTTTCTTTCAAAATACATCTTAATAACAACTTGTGTAACAAAATACTTGCTTAGTTTAAACAGAGTTCAACTTTCTCCGTCGAAGGATATAGAAAATGGTTGACTTGTCCGGGATGTGGCATATTAACAGAACTTGCAATGAGAAATAGTGCGACTGCCAATTGTATATAGGTACATATCTATGTGAAGCTATGAGGAACAGGTTTTTTTAAAGGGCTCGTTTAAGGCCTAAGTTATAAACCTGCCTTCACCATGGAGTAATAGTTAGAGACTATAAGTATTAGATTGATCTTCAGAATATGTTTTGTGGATGAAAGCAAACGAAGCCTCGTTTAGAGCTAGTAAACTGATAACTGCTCAGAGACAGGATACTTTTCTTTCACATATAATAGAAGTAACAAGAAATATGTAACCAAGATTTTTGTAACTTATAACATGATCTAAAAGAGGTTCCATCATGGAGCCTTCAATAAAGTTTCTCGCACGTTCTTCTCCATAGAGATAGATCTACGCTTTGAAACGTGCTGTAATTTAGCTTCACTTTTTTGACTGACTGATATTTTGACAATTCTAAAGTGCCTGTAAATGGTTTATTTTAAATAAATCCGAATCGCAACTATAAATTTACAGTTTCTAAATTTATTCCTATACTTGTGCTATGAGACCTTGCTTCATGCCAAATTTCAGGATTCTAGGTCAACTGAAAGTACCCTATGAATTTTGATTCCCTTGAGAGTGTCGAAATACACGTTTTTTGTAACATAAACGGACGTATCTTTTTTTTTCGTTAACTTAGAAGTTTGATTTTTTTACAGCTTCAAGGGACCGCAGACCTGAGTATATGGTTTTAATTTCAACTCGATACCTCTACGCGTTCCCGAGATAAAGGGTCTTGACAGACAGACAGACGGACGGACAACAAAGTGATCCTATAAGGGTTCCGTTTTTTTCCTTTTGAGGTACAGAACCATAAAAACATAATTACTAGAAGTCTTCATTTATGATAGATACTTATCGTACTGTCATTGTGCCCGCTAAGGCTAGAGAAAACTGCATGAAAAACCATAACGTATCATTGTATGACTCGATTAGCATGCATAATGTTTCATGCGTAAAAACTGTTACTGTCACAGTTAGCAGTTAAAGTTAACTGCCTGTTACACCACAGTTACAGGTGAATTATGTCAAAGAATAATTAATAACTACTGATTTTAACTGTAAATCACTTTGTTCTGTAAGGAAATGGACTGGTTATTTGCTTTCCATTGTGGCATTGATTTTTGCTGTTTTTTTTTTTATTATTATTGGTACGTTTGTCTTTCATAGAGTTTTATGACTATGGTAATGGCAAAGAAACACTATAAAAAGGCTAATAATGTTTTTCTATATGAACTTTTTTTTTAAGAAAACTTTTTTTTTATTATTGATTGGCTAGCGTTTGACCACCATCTCACCTGATGGTAAGCGATGATGTGGTCGAAGATGAAGCACGCTTGTCTAGAATTTGCCTGTTCATTAAGAATAACTCCGGTATCGTGATTACATTGCATTGAACCAAAGTAGATTGAACCCACTGATGACACAAGAGTAATTTCTAGTGAGGCAAAGTAAAAAAAAAAACAGTAAAAAAATTACATAATAAAACTAAAATCATTATCATATCGAAACTAGTGATGGGAACGGATGAATATTAATCTCACTTATCTTTTGAATCTAGTCAAATAGATTGGATCTAATTATTGCAAAAACTGTTTTTTAAAGTCTGAATAATAATTACCAAGAGAATTCGCACATTATGTTGGAAAACAAGTGTTATTTTAAATGAGTTATATACGACATATGTTTCGTTATTCATTTGACATAATAGTTACGCTTTTTATCTTTTCGAATTAAAGATAACTTTCTGAATGACAGTAAATCTTTTCAATTGTCATGTCTTTTTTGTGCGACGCTTTTGTATTCTGATCTGTCTGTTTGTCACTTTATGTGATAGTTTCCTTACGAAGCTGGTTTTCTTTTCAGTGAGAATAGAATTTAAGGCTAAGCAGCAACATGGCTGTAAACAATGCAATTTAAAGAATGTTTCGCTGTCTATATGAAAGTCATGTTTTTTATTGCTTTGTATAGCATTCCTAGCGTCTACAATGCCTGTAGGAATCAAAAATGTCGTATCATTAAATTTATTTTTGTCCATAAGTCACGATGTTTTTTTTTTGCTTTCCGATAGCGTTAAAATTTATCTGTCAGCTAAACTTTTTACTGTAAATTAGTTTTAATTGATAGGATGTTAATAAAGCGATATTAAATAATTACTGCGCTTAATTAACAGAAAATGTCTTATAAATCTTTTAACTTTTGATTGCCATCTTTCTTTCGTATCTTTTTTGCAATTTCGCGTTTTCTATTGTAAGTGTGAGTTTCGCTTATGTTGTGACTTAGGTGTGTGAATTTCTGTTACGTTATGTGTTATATTTAACTTGCTTACGTGGTCTGATATTAAAAATATAATCATTCAGTAGGTACGTAAACGTTATAACTCTCCAAAATCCTATGTGTTTTTCTGTAGAACAAAAATTTTTATCCTATAGAAAAAACTTTCTATTCATATTCATAAATATTTGATAAAGTCCCAAATCTCCCAAAAAACAATTTGCACTTGACGGTTTAGCGCAATTTGTCACTTCACTGATAATCTTACCAATTAAAGTTACAGAAACGTGTAAAAATAAAATACAAATCACTAAAAATTATCGATACACTTAAATTAACTACACTGTAGAACCACCATCACTAAATAAAAACTATTTAAGTAGGTAACGTCACTATTTAAAAAAAGTACTCCACGCAACAAATGACAAAAGTCCAAAATTAAAAAGAAAAATCTCCCGCGGAAAATGAAACGTCAAAAAATCACAGACAAAAATTGTTTTCTTTTTTTTATCGCGCGCGCAACGCTGTGTAGCTTCGCGTCGAGACTGGCGCGTTTGTTGGTAGATAGGGGAAGCCTTAAATGGTAGTGTTGGTGTGACGTACAGATTAGAAGAGCTTTGTATTGGAGCATTGGCAGAGTAGCAGTACATACATGGTGATACTGTGGCTGTATGTGGGTATAGGCTGTGCCTTACAGGGTAAAGAGATTATATGGGTAATGTTGAAATGTTGATGGGTTATTGATCCGATGATTTTATACAGATTTCTTTGGGAAATTGGTGATTGAAAGAATACATAATTGCATTACAAATACGGTCAATAAATTATAGAACCTGGCTAGTGACATCGAATTTTACATGATTTTCATAATTTTTTATCGAATTCGTACCTATAGTGCGTAGAAGAACTTAACCGATAGATTTCTAATTAGGTTTTAAAAGACCTGAAAAGATTTGTAATGACGTTTCTTAGCTAGTCATGTATTGTCATCAGAACTCAGAGCGTGTGCAAAATTTCATCCTAATCGAAGACCGGGAAGTGGGTCAAATTAAGATTCCAAGATTTTCTTACATACATAGTTACAAGTGAAGCTAATAAAAGCGTGTTAAAAAAGTGAAATACCACTCACTGATTAATCACGAAATCTCAGAAACTATAACATCTACAAACTTAAAATTTGGCAGATAAGGACGGATTTTACGAAAGTCCCACGGATTTGTCATAAGATGATTTTCCCACCTAAAAAAAAACCCCTAAGGGGGTAAAACGGGGTTCCAAAGTTTGAATGGGGAAAGTTACTTTCACGCGGGCAAAACCGCTGGCAGAAGCTAATCCATACCTATATAAAAAAAAGAAACTGACTGACTGACATATCAAATCGCAGCCGAAACTACTGGGACGGAAAGCGTGAAATTTTGCACAAAGTTTCCTTTTATGACGTAGGCGAGCACCGAGAAAGGATTTAACAAAATTCAGCTTCTAAAGGGATGATACAGGGTAAACAGTTTGTATAGAGAAACTTAATTTAAAACGATTGGCAGAAGCTAGTTTAAATAAAAAAAATACACGAATTGATTCGAATTTTCACGAAAAAAAAAAACAATTTCGATGGCCCAGTTTTCCTGTCAACACACCCCACCATTTTCCTTACACAACCTTGTCTACCAATACAGAATCCCCTAGAGAGCAACAATGAAAGTCGTCAAAGCCCATGGCACCGTGTGAAAGCCATACAAAGCTGAATATTTAATGCGACCGTGGCGGTCAGGGTCCTCGCTGGCGTCACATGTCAAAGTACTATTGATTAAATTTTTTATCCTATTAGGTAGTGGTGGTAGGTGGCAGAAAAGTATTTTGTTTCGTTGGGAAGCCTAGAAATTATTTGAATTCTAAATAGTACCGTTCTAGGGAAAAATTACAAAATTATCTCAAAGAGCCAATCACAACTAGCCACACAATTTCATTGTTATCTTTCTTTCTTTTTAGTTTAATTACCTACACGAATAATTTACATAAAAAAATACTTAACTATACCTAACTATAATTACAATAAAATCAAAAAAATATATAAAAACCGTAAACTAACAACTAACTATAAACAAACTAAAATATGGCTTCAAAAAACTCTCCCACATCGCTGTCGACTGGTAAAGTGCCCAAAAGACTGGCGGCGTTGCCACGCTATATCTGTATGCAATGCTTATCTTCTGTCTGTCTGTTTGTTTGTTTTTTTTCAGTCCTAAAAGGCCTTGATGAACGTAAAAATCTGTTTGTCTGAACTACTGATACTAATTTTCAATTAAACCACAGAACTTAGCACTTGGAACAAAAAGAAAGTAGGTACTTAAAGCTATTATATACGCGGGCTATATATAATGCTTATGGACTTGTGAACCCAAGTTCAAAAGCATTAAATAGCCTCTCTCCAATCCGGATACAACAAAAACACAATTCAAAAAACATACATCACGAGTTTGACAGTTTCCGAAATAAAAAAAAACAATGTCAAAAGTGTACTGCCATTCAAATGTCACATTCGTTATTTAAAAACAAATGGACCATAGACCATGGCGCGTGGTACCGTTGCAACGGTACCCTTACAATGGGAGACTATAAAACTAGCCGTAGATGTCACAAGATACGTCTAGTTGTCTAGGTCTTGTACTTGAGTATGTTTTTTATTACTGTAGTCTGTATGTTCAAAGAAATTCTTAAGAAATTCTTCGTATACAAAATATGAGACGGACGACTTTTTCTGGATTTTTGTCTGGTCTGATTTTGACTTCTATTTTATGGGAATTGAACTTAATAATTCTAGTACATACATAAAGAAGTGTTAGTTACACCATTTATAACTCAAGAACGGTTGGGCCGGTTTAAATAATGTTTGCTTTATTAGATTCGTCTCCGCCCCGAATAGCAGAATAACTATTAAAACATCGGAACAATTCACCTAAAAAAAAAAATGGAAAAATACCCAAATGACAGCAACTGTCAAATACCTACATTGGTCTCAATCATTCGGTCAATAAGTTTAGCTAAAAGTACCTAATGACTTTATTCATTGACTGGTAAGGTAAGAAGTTCGCCAGGTGAGCTAGTATCAATGTACCTAAATAATAAAAATATTTAAGTGCTCTTACTATTAAAAATTTTACAGAGCCCGCCAAGTCCATAATTTAAAAAAAAACCATAAGTATTTGTACTAATTAAAAATTAGTGGTGTATAAAGAGGAAAGATTTTATTTTCTGTTTGTTTGTATGTTACGATTTAAGTCAAAAAGTACTGGACCGATTTTCAAAATTCTTTCACCAGTCCAAAGCTACTTTATCACTGAGTAACATAGGCTTATTATATTTACTATTTTCACGCGGGCGAAGCCGCTGGCAAATGCTAGTCTTCAATAAATAAATAGCTTGTAACCGAGAATGCGACGAAACTGTGAAACACCTCTTTGTCTATTTTTCCAAGCACCACGAAAGTAATACTGTGTGGGAGAGTAAGTTAATTTTCCAGGGAATTTGTGTGGGTTTCAAGACTAAGCTGGGATCTCGTGGGTGTCGTGAAGGCGATTAAGGGATTTTGTGAAGCTACCTATGGCGCAGGGGCGTCCAAATTTCAGTTTATAACACCTAAAAGCAGTCAATTGTTGACTATCACGTGTCTATAATAGCCAGAGATCGGAATAAGTAGATTGGGAGTATATATGTATATCTATAGTTCGTGGTTCCCTCCATTCCTTACATTGTTCCCCGCTCTGAGCCAATTCCTGCCAATGCCTAAGGGAGATATCTAAGTTGTCCCACCATCTCCTTTTGGGTCTGCCGCGACCCCGTCATACGATTTCAGAGTACGAATTCTGTTTTTAAAGCCCACCGCTTGATCGGTAATGCCAGCCCAGTCCCACTACGGATTTGTTTTTGGAGCACAGTTTAATAGGGTTTCGAATGCGATCCGTTAGAGCACGTTGGCAAAACCTAAGTTTGGATTTTTAAATGTTAGTCAAAGACAAAGTCTGTGCACCTATTTGGCACTGCCGTGAGGCACATTGTTGCTTTTTTTTTAATTTTTAGTGTTCCGTATCTCAAAAAGAAAAAACGGAACCCTTATAGGATCACTTTGTTTTCCGTCTGTCTGTCTATCAAAGAACCTTTATCTCGGGAATGCGTGGAGGTATCGAGTTGAAATTAAAATCATATAGGTACTCAAGTCTGTGGTCCCTTGAAACAGTGAAAAAATCAAAACTTCTAAGTTAACAGAAAAAAGATACGGCCATTTATGTCGCAAAAAACGTATATTTCGACACTCTCAAGGGAATCAAGAATCATAGGATACTTCCCGTTGACCTAGAACCCTAAAAGGCATGAAGCAAGGTCATAAAGCACAAGTATAGGAATAAATCTGAAAACTGTAAATTGTAGTTGTCTTCTACGGAAAAATCTTCGTTACTCAATTCGGGAATTTAAATGTTTTCATAGGTAAGTTTGTACGGAACCGTCAGTGCGCGAGCCCGACTTGCACTTGCCCAATTTTTATTTTTACTTTTAATTTAAATTTTCAGTGCTTGTTTGTTCATTGTGTGCCAAATGAACATGTTTCTTTCTTTTCTTTCTTTCTTTCATAGGTCAAGATGGGGAGAATACACGTGTTCATTAACTTAAGCAAGTGACATACCTACGCTGTACGCAAGGCTCATTTAAAATCCCGGGATCATAAACTTGACTATTAAATCCCAGGATTTAAGAGTTTGGACTATATTACTATTACATATATTGAAGATTTTTATTATGTTTTAGGGATTGAGCACCTAATAAAACATAAAATGATTCTTCCATATATTATTTAGTTCAAATGTATTCAAATCGCAACGAGTTGCAATGAATTTGACACACTACCGTAAAACGGGGTAAATAGGAACGCAGGGGTGAATAGGAACTAAACTTTGATTAGGACACCCCGTTTGACTGTACTCTTTTTTGTTTCAAACAATAAAAGCTGAAAATATTTAAGTCCATGTACCAATCCGGTGATATAGTCTTATCATTACCGGTATAACGGAAAACACTTTCTATCTGTAACGTATTTAATTGAAAATCGAATTTCTCTTTTCACTTAGTTTTTAAGTCATGTGGGCGTTTGGCAGTTGACAGTCAAATGACAGCTGTCAGACACTTTACGCTCCGACTGCTTCTGTACATTTCAGAATTTCAGTTATTCCTAGCATTGCCTTTCCATGATATGTATACGAGAAAACATTCATAATAAAATACACACACACCTACCACAGTGCACACCTACCACAGTGTTGTCTCTTTTAACCCAAAGTTTGACCGGTAGAGAATGCCTTGTTGCATTAAGTCCGCCTATGTACCACTACTGTACATGAAGTTTAAATAAATAAATAAAATAGAGTAAAAGGGCTCGGAACTTAAATTTGATGCTTTTCTGCATAAACGAATCATGCAGAAAAGTGTGAGAATAAAGGAGAGTTATGCAAACGCGAGCAAATCGATATCTCACTTACCAGAAGTGCTGAAATTTCAATTCGCTCGTCATCCATGAAAATAAGCCAACTGTATAAAATGTTAGAGATAACAATATGTTCGTCGTTTTGCTCATCATCATCGTTATTTCAGTCCACTGTTTGACATAGGCCGTATGCGTCTCGCATCCAACATATTCCCGCGACCCTCACCAGGTCGTCGGTCCATCTTGTGGGAAGCCTTCCAACGCTACGTCTTCCGGTACATGATCGACAGTTTAGAACCTTTCGGCTCCATCGACCACATCATATATATGAATGAATAGCTGTTCGTTAGTCTTTGTTAAAACTCGAGAACGGCTGCACCGATTTGGCTAATTTTGGTCTTGAAACATTAATATCCAGGGAAGGTATAAACGGTGAGAAAAAATGGAAAAAAAATCACGAAAAAAAAAATCCTAAAACAGCGCCATCTCTAATTAAAATGAATAAAACTGTTCTGGTAATGCCAGTAGATGGCGTTATCCTAACTATTGGGCGGTACGAAGTTCGCCGGGTCAGCTAGTTACACTGGATGCCATTGGTCTCGGCTATCATTTTTAGTCTAACAGTGCGGAACCCTAAAACTCTCCCTCGGGACTGTACTCTCGAGAGGAACATTACACCAGCAAGAAGGCTCATGTAACGCACACAATCGGTATCGACCTCGCCTCCACTTTCACCGTTGCGCCCGCGCCGCGTACATTTTGCAACGCTCAATCAGTTGAACTGATTTATAACATTATATCGCACACGATTTATTGATTACATGTCTTATTAGTGTTTTTCACGGAGGTTCCTTTTAAGGCGAAGCTGGGTTCTTAGTTCTAGTAGGAAAATATGGACTGCGGGATCGTTTAAAAGAAGTATTGAAGGTTTTTTTTTCGGGTGGGAAAATCATCTAATGACATCCCTCGCTCTTGGCAGGGCAGGAGATAGTGTCAGACTTTTACTGACTAAAAACCCACTCCTGTTCCTTCTTTGCCATTTTTCCAGGGCCCCGGGGATCTCTTTCGCATCACCCGTGGCCCCAGTAGGCTTCGACCTTGTTAGGCCCCTACGCTTTGCTGACATCTCCCTGAGCCGCGCTTGGAACAGTACGCGCCGTCGACGACTTCGGCTCGGTCCGGACGGTTACCGGACGATCGGACGGCGAGCCACCCATTGCTCGCCGTCCAGGGAGTAGTTACTTGAAGATTTCCCACCCCTAACAAAAGGTAGGAAATTCTATTAAACGTTCAAACAGCATTTCGTTCCAAAATACAAATCACAGACACAGATGAACTAAAAGTATACATAATTATACCTAAATAAGCTTATCACACTAACATTATAAAGACGAAAGTTTGCCAGTGTATGTGTATATTTAGTTTTTTTTTATTGTTTTTTAGCCTATACTGTCCCACAGCTGAGCAAAGGCGTCCCCCAACTTCTTCCAGGTATTCTTTTCTTGAGCCGCCTCGAACCAGTCCTTGTGATAGGTATTTGCCCACCGGTCAGAGTGCAGGCGGCTGATGTGCCGTCCATAGCTCCCCAGACCCCAGGGTTGCGCTCACGCCTGTCCACACCAGTACAACCGCTGGAGTCGCCGGGCACTTGGGGCCTAGGGGGGGGTTTGGACCATAACCCGCTACGCTGATCCAGTGCGTGTTGGCAGGTCGCCATAGCCTCTTGCACCACGTGCAGGTGAGGTTGACTTGAGTCCCGATAGCTGTTCATTGGGACCCCGTATGCACTTCTATTTTATATTTAGTTAAACTCGTTGAAAAATAAAAGGCCTGTTTAGACATTTTGAGAAAGACCCTAGAATATAACTTGGAACGAAACTGAAAGAAACAATAAAATAATAATTAGGGGTTCGGCGTTTTAGTAGCTATTTTAGTAGTAGCGACACTACACCGAACTAGCCGCTAGGTAGTCAAAACACAAATGTCAAAACGAGCCTTTTATTTTTTGACAACTTTGCTTCTTCACGTGCGAACGGCTAAACGGATTTCGATGAAACTTGGTACACGGGTAGACCATGTCCTGTAGAAGCACATGAGATACTTTTATCTCGGGATTATGTTCCCTTGTGATAATTTTCTACTATCTCGCGGGCCACAGTGTCCCAAAACGAAAGTCGATGACCAGTGCGTGTTGCCAGTGATGACATATGGCTCTGAAACGTGTTCGCTTACAATGGGCCTCATCAGAAGACTTAAAGTCACCCAAAGGGCAATGGAAAGGGCTCGGAGTTTCCTTGCGTGATCGAATGAGGAATGAGAATATCCGTAGGAGAACCAAGGTTACCGACATAGCACGAAGAATCGCCAAACTTAAGTGGCAATGGGCAGGGCACATTGCTCGCAGAACGGATGGACGTTGGGGCCGAAAGGTTCTGGAATGGCGACCACGTACCGGAAGACGTAGCGTTGGAAGGCCTCCTACAAGGTGGACCGATAACCTGATAAGGCTTGCGGGAATCCGATGGATGCGAGACGCACAGGACCGTTCATTGTGGGGACACTTGGGGGAGGCCTATGTCCAACAGTGAACGTCTTTCGGATCTCGCGGGCGAAGCCACTGACTGCAGTTAGTATAAACATAATAAAAATAAGCAGGCCTATCGCTTGTTTCTAAGTATCGTTCAACACAGGTGGACCGTGTTTCTAGTTTTATCACTGCGATAGTATTGTTTGTTATCTCGCTGTAAAACAATAATGGTATCTATTAGAAGATTAAGTTATCCTACGTACTTTCTGATAGTAGAGTAGACCAAAGAGCTAGCGATATGTAGGTATAGGTACCTACAGTTATATCTACGTCTTTTTTACATAGCATGGGTAGGATAGGATGACAGCAGATGAGAGAAGAGGATAGGTAGCTACATTGTATGATTTCGACAGCTGTCACCCACACCAATATATAAAGAGTATAGCAATTGTAGTGTAGCATAGCCGGGCCGTTGGTAGCTAATCCGCCTGCAACATTATCAGGCTAGAGGGGACTCCGGAGTCATGGGTACTGAAAGCGGTGACTCTGATCGTCCACCGAGTGACAAAAACAAAGACAGTGGTACAGTGGTCCTGTGCTGCCGTGCACACAGAGGGTCAGTGGAAAACCATGTAAGATCTCCCAAGAAATTAGTTACAGGCGTTGTACACAGGGGGTTCTGGAGTATCCTCTGCGTGATAGTAAAAAAACTGGGCAAGTGCGAGTTGGACTCGCGCACTGAGGGTTCCGTACACACTTACCTATGAAAACAGTTCAATTCCCGAATTGAGTTACGAAGATTTTTCCGAATCGCAAAAAAAGTTTTTTTTGTGACGTAACTACAAATTTACAGTTTTTAGATTTTTTACTATACTTGTGCTATGAGACCTGGCTTCATGCCAAATTTCAGGATTCTAGGTCAACGGGAAGTAGGTTTCGACCCTGCTGGGCCCCTACAGTTGTTGACTTCTCCTTGAGGCGCGCGTGGAACAGTACGGTTACCGGACGGTCGGACGGCGAACTACCCATTGCTCGCCGTCCGCAAGTCCGCACCTACGGTGGTCGGAAATCGGGATCGGAATCCCGGCGGCGGTTTGGTTGTGAGGACCGTTACGTCACGCGATCGGCCGCCTCCTTTGCTAGCATTACTGCTTCGCAGGAGTCGACCGCCTGCCACTCCTTTTCGCTCCGGACCATCGCCTGTACCAAGGCCCGGCGCGAGAGATCGCCGCCACCGATTGCCCCCACAAGGACACGGCGTTGCTCTGCCCAAGCGGGGCACACCTCCACCGTGTGCACCACCGTGTCCTCCGGGCATCCTATAAGGGTTCCGATCTTTTCCTTTTGAGAAACGGAACCCTAAAAATATCTCAAGGGTACACTCCCGGGATCAAAAGTATCCTATGTTCTAATCATGGTCTACTCGTATGTCAAATGTCATCCAAATTCGTTCCGCTGTTTGAGTGTGCAGAACTAAGAAACATACCGACGGTGAAGTGCCAATACCTTCTAACTAACATAAATTACTTTTTAGTGCTTTTAATTCAAATGTGTGTTTCCGCATGTTTTTCTGAAATCTCTGAAGCGAATATTTAGTTGCAACTGTACCAAATTAAATTGTGGAAACACTTCCTAACTAAACCAACATGTCAATTATTAGTATTACCTCCTAACGTTTTTAAGACAAAAATGTTTTGACTTCGACAGTTAGGAGTTCTTGTCACTTCGCCGTCGATACATAGATTAGATATATATTGCGTGACTGATTATATATTATCTTCCTATTCGTACCTATTTATGACACCTGCACCTAACTTCAGGCCACAAATGCGGCCATAGACAAGGGGATGGAATGAGGCTAAACTTTTAAGTGTTAACCATCGACTTGAAAAAAGAAACCTTTAAAGAAGTAAGTTTTTTTACACAAATGGTTGCCTTCCTTTATTTTTTTATTTAATACTTTGCTATCTTTAACACATTTTATTTTTATTCTATAGGTAATATCGCTCAGTTAATGTAAAAGACGATTATGCAAATGCTTCAATCGTAATCCTATTAGGTATCCTACCTTGGTTTTATAACAGCAGCGACCTTCGTAGATTAGTAATATATTTCCTCTGATTTGAGACTACCTACTCCATAATTCCGTCGGATTGATAAAAAAGAAGCCTTAATTTTATTTCACTTATAAAATGTAGGTACTTAAGATACCCATTCTTTTTGTAATCATTGACGGTTTCTCCATTGGTTTAGCACATACCTTAGTGTTATTCATTTTAATTCTGATGAAAACATCTATTTATTTCAGCAATTATGTAAATTGTTCTAAATTGTGAGCAGCGGCATCTATGTTACAGTACTTGCACTAAACATTTGCGATGACTTGTAATGCTTATTAACAAAACTAGATGTCGCCATAATCTTGATCGCTAGGCATGTTATTTTTAAATCCAATTACAATTAAACAACAAAAATTGTGAATTTAACGTTAAATTTATTTATTTACTAGCTAACGACATTGTAATGTCCAGTAAAGCAAATCGTACTATCAAACGTTGGTAATCGTTCACGCTGTCACCAACAGATGGCGCTGTCCTAAAACTCATACTACTATACAAGAACCCATTTTCTTACCTTCTCAACCTTGTCAGTAGGTGGTGATGCTGGTGGGCTCTGCGGTAGACCTAGGTCCTCGTCGTCATCACTACCGTCACCTCGCCCCCGCCGCCTTACTGCCGCCACTAGCTCCGCCTGGTGACAAAAAGGGCAACATTAATTTATGAACGTAATTTATGAGGAAGTCGTTCCAATCTGCTTCTAAATTTGAGACAGGTAATCTTAAAAAAAAATATCAGGCTTGTGAAAAATTTTAGCTCTCTGTCACTTGAAATTTAATTTAGGCTTGTACCTTTTGAAATAAGTAACTACTATCAGTCCAAGTCCATGTCAATCAATGGTGGATGATGAACAAAGGCACTACTTTACTGGCAAGGCAGTACAAGCAAAAATTACCCATAACGTATATCCTTATGGACATTGCTGATAGTGATAGTGCCTGTAACTTCTTTTTTCTGCACTCTTCTTATTTGCATTTTTATTTACTTCGATCAACAATATTACACTTGTTTTAATTGGATTGTACTGAATGTGGTGTCTGTGTTAGAAACAGGATAATTATTTTATTATTTAGGTAGGTAAGTTTGTCTGTATAATAGGAAAACGATGCAAGGAAAACCTGGTGCAAAATTATTGTTTATTATTGTCCCTACACTTAGATTTTGCCAACAAATTGTCGAACAGTTTCTTCGATACAAGGATACAACCAATATTACGCGCTTGCCAAAGCATAGCAGAATCTTCGCTTCATGACTTCTCCATAGAAGGGAGGGCAGGAAACTCCATCAGCCTATTACGGTCCTACTTCTAGAACACTAAAAAGCAGACTTAAACCTAGCTAGCTAAGTCCCGTTGGCGAAAACCCGACATGTCTTCGAGTTTTGGTTCTAGGACATGCCAGTTTCCCCACGATGTTTTCCTTCACCGTTTTGGAATCACTAATGTCGAAATAAATTTAAACGAAGTAAAGCTACTTCTTGTGTTTGAACTAGAGATGGGCAAACTTCATGAAATTTTTCAAACATTTCATCCCTACCTTCAAACTTCCTACAAATAATATTGAAGGTAAGGATTAATTCTGAGCTGCTATCACTGAGACACTAATTACTGAACTGAATACCACTAAACTCCTTATCCTTTAAAAAATGTATTCAGCTGCAAATGCATCATCATCTATTCAGCTGAAAGACGTCCACAGCTGGACACAGGCCTTCCCTGAGCATCTCCACAACGACGGGTCCTATGCGTCTCACATACATCGGATTCCCGTAACCCTCAACAGGTCATCGGTCCACCTTGTGGTAGGCCTTTCAACTTCGCGTCTTCTGGTACGTCACTCTAGAACATTTTGGCCCCATCGACCAAGTTTGGCAATTCTTCAGATTATATCGGTAACCCTGGTTGTCCTGCGAATATCATAATTTCTAGAAAATTTCATACATAGCCATCTCTCAGTCTTCAGAAACAAATGCACGTCACAGTGCAAAATTCCGCCATGTTTTTGACCCATAAAACACGACAATTGGGAGCGGACAGTGATAAGGATAACGACGCAGCTTCCTTTGATATCAATGTGGTACAGATACTAGCTTTGCGATACAATTTTATGTTATATCATAATAGATGGCTCTGTTTGGTACAATAAAAGTTTCATGTAAGGACCTTAAACTAAGACCTGTGACATCGGTAAATCCGCAATGGACCCAAGAGGCAGATTATGGTCCATTCGTTCTCATAAATTAAAGGCTGTTTTCCAGCTAGGGAAATGTTGAAACGAAAAGGCCAGTGGTAGCTGGTCTGCACTGGGACATCAGGTTCATGCCCTTCTTTTTGGTAGGTGACCAAATAACTTCTCCTTCTCCGGGTGGAACGAGACACAATGTCAGGCTTTTACTGATCTTGCATGTGCGCTCCAGGACTGCAGTATCTCTTTTTAACAATTCTGCAGATTATCAGGTTTATGCCCCTAGGTACTTGGAAAGTAGAGACTGCTACCACGATCAAAAAACCTTGATGGAAGGTCAAAAATATACATATATTAACGGAGTAAAATCGTTTAGTGCAATATAGTGCAAAAAAAATGTTTTATATATCGGTAACTAGCAATAACAAGCGCTAAAAGAACTGTCACTGTCAATATTTTTTTTTTTATTATTGATAGTTTACGCTTGACAACTATCTCACCTGATGGTAAACGATGATGTGCTTGACGATGAGCACGCTTGCCTAGAAGTCAGTATTCATGTAAAGACCTAGGTTGTAGCTATCAGGAAACACAGACTCTGGCCAGGAATTTCGGTCATAGCTGCTACAAAAAATGCTTAAATACTAACAGAGTTCGAATTACAAAATTTGAAGATGTGAGTTCGGATCAGTCAACCCAGAGTCAGTGCTTGCAATTGAGTAGTTTACCTGCTGCTAATCTAGTGGGAGCTCTCATTCCATTTTGACAGATGGATACTAATTTTCATTCCATATAAATTTTCTCAATCAGGTGTTACATAAAACTTTCTTTCTTTCTTTATTTATTTAGGAACCGTGTCAGCAGTAGTTGATTAACAAACGATCTTAATTGGCCAATCCAATCATTACTAGATACTAGCGATGTAACATATACGGCAATTTTAGTAGGTATTTACTTTTATTAAAATAAAGGATAAATAAAGTACCTAAAGAAGGAGTCGATGACAAACATAATTCCTAAAACAGGTTATATTCATGATGATTCAATACTAGAATAATATAGGTACACACTAGTTATGAACAAACCCATAATCGTGCCAGTTTTCCATCTGTGATCCAACTGAATTTTTTTTTCCATCCTTGACTCATACCCACTGGTAACTTTAACACTTCTCTTTGGCACTTCTCACTAACTTAGCATTGCACTGCACTATTTATTTCAAAAGTCACTTATGTAATATTCCACATTGGCACTATTTAATGTTTCCTTAGTCTAAAAAGCCCACTAGTTAATTTTATCTGTTGATAGAAAACTTTTTTATAAGTTTGACACTGATTTGAATTTAGAACTCTTTCGCTCGAAGTCGAAAAAGTTTCCGATGTTGTTATGTTTTCTGGTGTTGGTCAAAATTTTGTTAATAAACACGTATATTCTCGCCAACGTCTCGTGTGCAACTAATTGTAAAATTACTAAAATAAATATGTAACAATAACAGGCATTAGTCATGTCAGATTTAGTGGTAATGTCGTACAACACTGGTAGATAACAACGGGAAGTCGAATTAATGTTGTTTACCGTGAAACCATTAAGCATCTTCAAGCTTTTGTTTAAAGTTATGAACCGGTTAGATAAGTCAATATAGTTTGCTAATAGCATTCAGAGATAATTTTACGTAAGCTTTTTTTTATCTGAGATTTTTTTATGTGAATCGATAACGGTATTCAGGATTCTTTTCCTTAATGAGGCGGCAAAGAGTTAAGGAAATTTAATTTTAGATTTGTTGGTTCGCAAATTTCATTGTGAGTATTATTGTTACCACCTGTATTTATTTATTTAACCTTCATGTAACACAAGAATATAGGCTGAATTATTTATTACCTTAATAGGTACCAAGCCAAGCAAGCATGGGTGATATAATTATGTATGATTTGTTTAAGGTAGGTACTAAACTTTAATTTACTTAAACATAGATTTAATTGAATTTTAAAAAAATGAAGACTGGGGCGACATTATACACCCATATTTTATAATTAGTACAAAAAATGGGGCTCTATCCGTACCCGTTACTAATCATATTTTTGTAATCAAAAGTACTTAAAAAAAAACTAAATACCAAAATTGTCTACGAAAATTTGTCATAATTGGTAAATTCATAATTGAATCAATCATTCATAAAAATTGCCACTAGAAAATACTACGCGCAGTTTTTTTCCATTTTGATCGTCATTTATTCATTCATAATCAATAAATAACCTGTACAATATGTCCATAAATTGGGTGACATTTTGGGATATAGGCAAACGCTAATAACTTTGCCGTTCTAAATATTAATTATTGAAACTTTACTTAAATAATAACAAGACCTTTTCTAATAAACCCTGTAAGCTTGATCCCCGCATTAACGCCGGCGTTAACGCGCCATTGTCTTTCTATTGTGTCTCTAATTACGCACTCAAAAGGTTAAGTATTTGTACTCATTAAAAATTTGTGGTGTATAATCAAAGGCTGTCGTCCCCTTCGCTAGCATTACTGCTTCGCATAAGGAGGCAACCGCCTGCAATTTCCGCTCCGGAACATGGCTTGAACCAGGGGTGATGACGCGTGTGGTTGATATTATTTAGTCAAGAGCCCTTTTATCCGAGACAAAATCTAGTCCCAAGACAATATCAAAAAGACTAAACGGATCAATAAATACCAGGTCACCAGAAGATGAAAGAGATTGCATAAATCGTGTTCATATACTAATAGATGAGTGTGATATTTTGTAACTGTATAACAATGGATAGGTTATTATCCAACTGTATCATTGTTTGGCACTAGCACATTTGAATTTAATGTGCAAATGATACACGACTTGGGTGACCCGCAGACTAGTTTGCATCACACAACCTTTTTTTTAAGGTGGGAAATCATCCAATGACTTCTCTCGCCCAGGACGGAGCGGAAGGGTGTGTCAGACTTATACTGACTAAAATCAAACCTATGTTATTACTTTGCTTTGCATTCCAGAACCCCGGGTTTTCCTTTCGGAAGCCAACCCATGTCCCCCGTACCCCCTTTGACCCAGCTGGACCCCTACAGTGCATCATACGACTTTCCATCATATTTCGAAGGATTTCGAAGGAAACTGCTAATTTATCTGTTTTTAATGAGAATGTGGGGATGCGGATTTTTTTTCTTTTCAGTAATTTTAATGTAAGTGGAACTTTTTACGGCCTACCCAAGTCTTTTCTTTGGTATTGATCGTCAAGTCGTTGAAGCCCTAGTAGTCCTGAGTTAAGCTACACGAATACTGATAAACGCTAGCACTGACTGGACAGCTTAAGTCCACTCAAATCTATGTGGTTTTTCCTCAAAACACCATCTCAGACACTAATTTGCATAGTTCTTTTTTGATTTGATCATTACATGTTTGCTGTATGGAGTTTAAAAGAAACTTTGACCTCTGAGTTTGTTTTGGTGTTTCTCCTCAGGGTAGTCAGTTAGGAAACACCGGCCTCATCTAGTTTAAATTGACGAAAAAATTGACGTGTTATAGTGTCTTTAAAACCTATTTGCAAAATAAAAATATTATAAAAGCGATAATTTCTTTGTGTGTAAGATATGATTGTAACTCCTTCAGTCTTAAACATCTGAAGTGATTTAGATGAAATATGGGGCACAGATAGACTAGATAGACTAGATAGAGAAAATAATAAATAAGCTTTTACTTTTTAACCCGTAGAGTTCCGGGGAGTAGGTTCCCGTGGGTCAATTTTCTTTCTTTCACGCGGGCGAAGCCACAGGCCGGAGCTAGTGGCGGAATGAATGTTGCTGAATGATCTATTGCTGAAATGGAAGGCTTTGCTACAAATTTTATTATGCGTCACGCCATTACACCGCTGAATTATCCTCAAAGGTGTTGTTATAACGAAAGTTATTCATAAGGTTCAGGATTTCATTTAAACAAGATAATGTTATTTTTTTTTATTAAAAAACTTTTAATTCATTGTGTTTTACTAGTAACTTAGTTTTTTTTCCTATTTTTTTTTTAACAAACTCTTTTAATTGGGGGTGCATAAAAATAACTAGTCAGCCATTTCAGAGTCCACCATATTGAATTTAGAATGACGTCGTCTAGCTAAGCATTGCAAGCAACATTATAATACCTACTTGTATATCAGTCGATCCTTAGGGGATCGTAGATGCAGTATTTTTAACCTAATATTTGACGTCTATTTATTTGTTTCTTGTATTTTCTTTAATTTGTTTCACATCTTTTATTGTTTTTATTTTTGACATTTGTAATCATTTGTTAACTATAATGTAATATTCTGTATAAGAATGCCCTACCAATAAACGGGGATCATAGATGCAGTATTTTAACCTAATATTTGACGTCTATTTATTTGTTTCTTGTACTTTCTTTAATTTGTTTCACATCTTTTATTGTTTTTATTTTTGATATTTGTAATCATTTGTTAACTATAATGTAATATTCTGTATAAGAATGCCCTACCAATAAACTACTATGACTAAACCTTCGCGCAGCCTAGCAGGCATCAGCCTTATTGGTGTTCTTCAGGTTACTACGGTACCTAAAATTTAAATAAATACATAACGGGACGGCGATACGGTAATGACACATATTTCTCGCTAACGTTGAATAATAGCAGAGTATCGGGTGGTGATGTACAATGCCACCGCAACCGCAGGAAAACCTTGCGTTAAACTAGAGCGTGTCAGTTTTAACTTAACAGTCACTTTAGTTTAGGTTTATTGAACTTAACTTTATTCTTTCCAAGTATTTTCTAAGTAGTTAACATTGTTCAATATTAATAATAATATTGGTAGTAAAAACCATAGCCTTATTTATATCTTAGTTTTCCATATGTCTCAATAGTTTCCCACCAACCGGGGGTTGTCCTTGGATGCACTAGCATAGTGCGTACAGGGATAATCACCGGTTCGTACCACTTTCCATTTCCGACCGTCCGGTAACCGTCCGGACCGAGCCCAAGTCGTCGACGGCGCGTATTGTTCCACGCGCGCCTCAGGGAGATGTCAGCAAATCGTAGGGGCCCAGCAGGGTCGAAGCCTACTGGGGCCATGGGTAGTGTGAAAACGAAACCCGGGGCCCTGGGACGAAGGCAACGAAAGAACAGGAGTGGGTTTTTAGTCAGTAAAAGTCTGACACTATCTCCTGCTCCACCCAAGAGCGGGATTTGTCATTTAGATGATTTTCCCACCTAAAAAAAAAAAAAAGCCTCTGGGAGTTGGTTTCGGCTCCTCGTACGCCTTCCAAAGGTCCAGGACCTTAGGGTGCTGAGATAAATAAATGTATATTGGTAGTCATTATTCATGATTCAGAAACTTAAAGAAATTTCAGTACTTAAACAATACAATTTCAACATGTCTAAAAAGTTCAGTTTCTGTGTGCGACTGGGTCGAGTGATCCCGCGGGTCCATTTCGAGTAGGTCCAGATTTTAAAAAATTATAATTGATAGACTCGCGTTGGACCACTATCTCACCTGATGGTAAGCGATGATGTGGCCGACGATGGAGCACGCTTGCCTACAAGTAACCTATTCACAAAGACTAGTCTAGTTGATCAAGACTCATAGACACCAAATGTTTGGTTTCGGTAGGAAGACATGGGGCCTTACTTTGGGGAGAAAGTGGGATGGAGCAATACACTCTATATAGCTTCAGTTCACGAGTAGGTCCTCAAATGGATTGCGTTAAGAGGTCGTAGTTGGACCTTCGGAGATCGCCAGTAAATCGCTTTCGCGCAGCTCCCACCTCTGTGGGTGCTAACCTATATACTCGTAGACATATTTAATGTTGATGTAAAAATCTAGGTAAGTCTATACCGTGTGTTCGCACCATTAAAAATATATTTTGCAAAAGGAATGTAGAGGCTTAGAAAACTCGTTTCGCACCCACCAACACAAGTTTTAATTTTGTCATATTATATTATTTATTAGGAGTCCATAAATTTATGATAATCACTTTGATACGACAACAGTTTTCTACAAATAAAACAAAGAAATGAAGGTTATTTTTGGCTCAATAATATTATTTAGTTAGATAACTGTTATGTAAACATAATAGCAGTCGCTTTCTTTTTAACATTTCAATTGTTTTCAGCTGTCAACAAAGTTGAGCTGTCAAAATGAATAGTATCGTTAATGAGAGTGAGTGACGGTGAAGATTGGAACCAGATTCGAATGCACATAGCATCTATCTATTCATATCTATCTATGTATTTTTATAAAAGGAATAGCTGTTCGTTAGTCTCGCTAAAACTCGGGAACGACTGGACCGATTTGGCTAATTTTCGTCTTGAAATTTAAACGGTGAGAAAAAATGGAAAAATCACGAAAAAAAAACCGAATACAACGCCTTCTCTAATTAAAAAGTCATTTTCAAATGAATGCTGGTTCTGGTAATGCCAGTAGATGGCGTTATACTTTGACAGTTTAACTAACACAACATTCAATGACTATTAGGTGGAACGAAGTTCGCCGGGTCAGCTAGTACCTAAGCTAACGTATAAAAAGCTCACGTCACAATGTTTGTTATCAAACTCCTCCGAAACAGCTTGACCAATTTTCATGTTTTGTGTTTTTTTGTATATTTGGTAGGTCTAAGAATAGGCTATTTTTTACCCTCCTACATCCTCCATTTTTTTGTTTGATAATTCATTTGGTAGAACAACGTTTGCCGAGGCAAATAGTCAGTTTTGTAATTTTCCTACTGCTGGGGCTCAGTCCTCCTCTCTAAGATATGGAATGGGCCCAGTGGTTGGTGGATGTCTGTCTTGGAATTTTGGGTTCTAGGACATGCCCGTGTCGTCACAATGTTTTCCTTCGCCGTTTGGAGAGCAGTGGTGATGAAATAAATTACATAAAGAACAGTGCATGTCTGGGTTTGAACCCTCGACGTATGCGGACGGCGAGCATTGGGTAGCTCGCCGTCCGACCGTCCGGTAACCGTCCGGGCCAAGCCCAAGTCGTCGAAGGCGCATACTGTACCACGCGCGCCTCAAGGAGATGTCAGCAAACCGTAGGGGCCCAGCAAGGTCGAATCCTACTGGGGCTAAGGGTCTGATTCTGAAAGGAAGACTCGGCCCTGGTACGAATGGCAACGAAGGAACAGGTGTGGGTTTTTAGTCAGTAAAAGTCTGACATGCCCGCCCTCCCACTCCGTCGCTCCGTCCAAGAGCGAGGGATGTCATTGGATGATTTTCCCACCTACAAAAAAAAAATACGTCGAGGGTTCAAACCCAAACTAGGGGCCGTTACAACTAAGGCATTGCAGCCTTGACAAATGTTCAATTACGTAAATACTTTCAGAGACAAATAAAAAGGTCAACTGTAAGATTCAGTCATATAAATGTTATTCAAGAAACAAAACATGGCCATAAAAAGTAACCACCGTTTGAAAACACGTAAAACTTACAAAACCGGCGAGGTAACGTTAAATCTGCTATAAACATAAAAATATTAAATAATTCGCGCCAGTTCACAGGTCGTATCCTCTTGTCTTGTGGCCCAAGTGACAAGGTAATCGCGACTGAGGGCTAATGAATACTCAATTCAATAAAACAGCAAAAACAAAACGTCCCTTAGCTCACAACACCGCTCAAGTCAAAAATTGGCGGTTTTCACATTTGAATGCCTTTAGATGGAGCTGCTCATTGCGCGTCTAACCATTGGTCACATGATATAGATTTCAGCCAATCAGAAGTCATCATTCGAAAGGTAGTGATAGCGTGCAAGTCGGCTGGCCTCTCAACACCGCACACTTTTTTTCGCTTCCTGTAAAGTTGGTAAAAATGACTTATACGGTGTTGCTAAGGGACGAAAAGAGAAATGTAGAATGGTACGTTTTTTGTTGTTGTAAATCTGTATGGATTAAACATATGACGACCATTAATAGATTCACGTGTTAACTTCTTAAAAAGAGAAACTGACTGACGTATCAACGCACAGCCGAAATTTCTGGGCCTAGAAACATGAAATTGTGCACAAGGCTTCTTTTAATGACGTAGAGTCGTAGACGAACAAGCACTAAGAAGAGATTTTTGGAAATTCAACTTATGGTGAGAGAATTTCGTTTGTATGCCAAATCTCATCATTCCATGTACCTACTTTAGTACGGTAGTAAGTTTATTAAAACTTGAAAGTTAGCACAAATTTTATATTTTTAGTTCTTCAAAAGCTTTTATAAAAACTTTCTGGCGTACGAAGTCGCTGGCAAACTGCTATAGTACCTCATAATTGGTCTTTTATAAGTAGGTAATCTACAGCCATACAATTCTGCTGTGACTTCCAGATTTCAAGCCAATAAGATCCGACCAGCCGCATTTTTGTGCCACTAAGTAAGGTTGACTCACTACATTATGAGCTTCACGACCTTCATTTCAAAAATTGAACCCGCTGTACTCTTCTATCTTGCGCCATAACATCACAAAAGCGAGTGGAATTTCACTTTCGCAGTGATGGAACAATAACACAATAGTAAGCTCGCGGCTTCTCAACACAGTTTAAGTTATAAAGGACATTGTGCTACTTCGACATTTCAAGTATTTCCTACTTGTATGTAGGAATCACTGATTCTGGTACCACAGATAAGCCACTGGATAAACACACAGTAACGAAATAATTGGGCTATCTTTTTACCGTCGCCACAACGACCAATCCTGTGCGTCTCGCATACAGCTAATTCCCGCGGCCGTCACCAGGTCATCGGTCCATCTTATGGGAGGCCTTCCAATGGTGTGTGTCCCAATACGCGGTCGCCCCTCCTTTCGGCCCTATCGATCAACTGGTCTGCGAGCATAATTTACAATTGGTTTTTTTATGGTGGGAAATCATCCAATGACATCTTCTGCTCTATAGCGGGGCGTGTCAGACTTTTACTGACTAAAACCTACTCCTATGTTCCTTCTTTGCCTTGCATTCCAGGGCCCCGACTTTTCCTTTCAGAAGCGAACCCATGGTCCCAGTAGGCTTCGTCCCCTGCTGGGCCACTACGGTTTTGCTGACATCTTGAGGCGCGCGTGGAACATTACGCGCCGTCGACGACTTAGGCTCGGTCCGGACGGTTACCGGACGGTCGGACCGCGAGCTAACCACTGCTCACTGACCGCAAGCCCGCGCCTACGGTGGCTGGAAATCGGGATCGGGATCCCGGCGGCTGGGGCGTGAGAGAATTTACAAAAGGTCTAAGTGCCTAGTTTATAACGTTCTGCGCTCCGATTGACTCGCTCCAAGCTCTTAACCAATCAGAGAGCACATGCGGTAAACGTTTCGACCGCATTATCGTAAAAACAACTCGGACTCAGCGTACAGAGTGCCCTACCTACCTAGCTCTTAACGTAATCCATTCGACGACCAAAACTGAACTGTTAAAGGGATGGAGCTATATAGCCCATCCCTCTGTCTCGCTCACACGCTTAACATTTTAACACCATGACGGTCATGACCCCAGATGTTACTTAATGATGATTGTTTTCAAAATTTGTACATTTGAAGACTTAGTCAAATCTATCTTAAGGGGTGACCAGACGGTTGCAAACCAACGTCCCAACCAAGGTGACCTTGATTGTTTCAATCCGTGTAGACAGCAGTTGTAATGCATGAACTTCAACGCCTTTGGCTGGGAGGCGCGTTTTCCCAACCACCGAACATGTTGGCGCGTGGTTTACATCCATATAGCCGCAACACAAACCAAACATAAACCAAGGTTACCTTGGTTGGAACACTAGTTTGAAACCGTCTGGTCACCCCTTAAGTCTAGTTTACATAATTGCTATTGAAGAATACCTTTACTAAAATAAAGAATTAATAGCAGCATTCACTAAACGTGTTTAATAATCTTACTTTTATTAAAGACTATAATTAAAGCTTCCGTTTTAGAGAGTTGCTAAGTGAATATCGCTCGTTAAACTATATTACGTAACATTTGTATTATTTTCTTAACAATAATTGCTAGTTCTAGATTGCAGAGAATATAAAACCATTTATTAGACCACTCATCGTCTAAGTAGAATTTATAGATTGACGAAGCTAATAGTGACGGATCACACATACACCTTCGTTTTTTTTTTTTGACGTGACAACGTCTTATAATTCGATGGAGCCGGCTGCACGCACGAAAAAGTGTGACGCATGCGGCGTTACCTCGCTCTGAGGCGTTCCATTTAAGGCTTGAAGTGCAAGCGAGAGCGCGTTCGGCCTCCGCGTTCGGCAGTGTTCGACATCTGTCTCTCTCCTACTTGACTGAGCGATGCGTCTGCGTCGTGACAACTGCTATAGAATAATACATTTACATGTTTTCGTCAAGTAAAAGTGAATGTCGTGTTAATTGTTTATTTGTATTTATGCGTACAAATAAATGTAACACGTTGTCACGTTCAACTATCGTCAGTAAACCGACTTTACAGACAACCGATTTTTTTGAGGTGAAAAATTATCAAATATCTTTTTTCCACTTTGAGTGGGGCGAGAGTGAGTGTCAGGCTTTTACTGACTAGATAAACAAAAATATAGACAGATAGATATGCTCTTTATTGTACACCATAAACAAAATTACAGTAGGAACTTCAAATAACTTAAAGCTCCGTGATCGTTTAATTACAGACAATATTTTTTATATGCCAATTGTGATCAACAAGCAGGTGTTCCACCTGATGATCAGTGGTTACGGCTGCTTATGGATATCTGCAGTACCAGGATTATTACCAAAGCCCCCTTAGCCAAGTTACAACCATTTCGTTTCGATTCTCTTTTCGTTGATCGCCTCGAGTCGGTCACCCCTCCTATTACTTTGTTCTGACCACGTGACTGAGCGTTGGGATGACGTCAGAATAAAGGAATCGGATGCGTGGCCTACTCGAGGAGATCGACGAAAAGAGAATCGAAATGAAACGGTTGTAACTTGGCTAGGGGGGCAGGTGTGTTTTCTACTCTCGTCTTATCAAATAATACGCTCTTCCATCTTAGTTTGAATCTAAAATAGCGAGTATAGAAGTACCTACTATCAATTTATTTTTGAATGACAGAAAGCAATATTTTTAACATCTTCATCTATAAATAAACAATAGGTAAATTATTATGCATTCTTTTATTTTTCAAATTAAATAATATTTAATTCTAGTTAACAAATATGAAAGAATTTTTAAAATATCTTCATCAACAACGAGCAGCTAATAAGCAAGCAGTTAATAAGAAACAGAAGACCGACATGGATTTTGACGTCAATGTCCATCACACCCAGAAAGACAGATATTTGATTGAAATTGTTAAGTATGTCTTGTTTGTTGCATCCAGAGAATTTTTGAGGAAGTTGGAAGAATCCGGTCGCTTTTGTTTTTTTTTTTTATCGCCAAGTAAATAGCTGTAACATGGACAGCTTTAATTCAAGTCCAAAACTTTGCAAGTAAATTTAAAAAAAAACTAGATAGCTAATGTCACTAATTTTAAACTTAAAAGTACTCTAATACAATACACATCTAAATAAAATTAAAATTCAGAGTCTATGCCTTATATATTTAATTAAATTTGTATTTGAATAAAAAATTTGGGCCTTATTTTCATAAAACAATAAAAAGTCGATGAAAAAAAATCCACAGGGCAAGAGAAGTGTTTAGGGGTCTGAAAGGATAGCAGATGACTCCTCCCGTCGACCATTTCAATTTGGCACACGATGCACCAAACACCCTGTATAGTTATCAATTTTATATATCAACAATAGAAAAAGAAGAGTTAGATAATAAATAAAGTCTTACTGCAGCCATCTTCCTAATCCAATTAAGCAATGACAGATTGTTAGCGATAGCTTAGGGGGACCAGAGAGAATATATACATATCTACAAAATTAATAACGAAGCCGGTAGCTACGTGATCGTATATATTTCTTACAGAAGACTTAATTTGTCGGAAGGTGGATCCAAGCATCTTAATGAATTGCTACAATAACAGAAATAATCATTGAATTCATCAATAGAACCCTTTCCTGTATCTATGAATACAACCCTCTCAGTTCAGCTAACTCTATTTAATGACTTTTTAATAAAATAGCATTCAAGCTGAAGCATCTACCCGAGGTGTTTTCATTTTAATGTAGGTATATTTCGTTGAATTATAAAAACTAGACATTAATATGAGCACTAAAAAAAAACTAGTAAAATATAGAATACAGAACGGAAAAAAAATCTCCATAGAGGTCATTTCGTTTAAATATATTAGTGATGCGTGGGTGATCGTCGAAGATGTTATTATTTCTGCATCTCGTATTACAAAAGCTTTGGACCGTACGCCATTAACCTAATCGACGGGGAAAAGTTATCACATGTACATATGTATATGCCGATTCGTATCTTCGAGTCTTATGGGGATGCAATTCGACATACATAAAAATGTGTAATAACGTCATAATCATAAAATTTTTATAATAATTTGAATTTAATTTTATTATTTAATTTTGACTTTATTATTTAATTTTGACTTTATTATTTAATTTTGACTTTATTATTTAATTTTGACTTTATTATTTGATTTTGATTTTATTATTTAATTTTTATTGATTAAATTTAAATATTCACAATTTTATTCTATATTCTAATTGTATATAAATAATTTCAATTTAATTTAATTATTTGCATTGCACAATATTGGCCTTTAACTTTACAAACTATGATTCTAATTGTGACTGTTTTGATTAACTATTCTTTTTTTATATTGTGTATGAGTGTGTTAATGTTACTTGAAATAAATAAATTATTCTTATTATAATCACGTAAAAGCGTTTGTATAAAAAAAACAGTAAAAATGTATGACGAGTTGGATGCCTTTAAGTGGCAGTGAGACATTGCTCACAGAACAGGTGGTCGATGGAGACGAAAGGTTCTGGAGTGGCGGCCACGTACCAGACGACGCAGCGTTGGAAGGCCTCCCTCAAGGTAGACCGATGAGCTGGTGAGGGTCGCGGGAATCCGATGGATGCGAGACGCACAGGACCGGTCGTTATGGCGCCAAGTATCCGTACCCATATACATACTTACACATACCTATTTATTAACCGGTTTCGGCATACGGTTTCGCTCGTATAAAAAGTGTTTTAATTACTTTACTCAACCTATAATTCCGTCCTGGGTTTTTTTTTTCGGTGGGAAAATCATCTTATGACATCCCCCGCCCTTGGGCGGGGCGGGAGATAGTGTCAGACTTTTACTGACTAAAAACCCACTCCTGTTCCTTCGTTGCCTTTCGTACCAGGGCCGAGTCTTCCTTTCAGAATCAGACCCTTGGCCCCAGTAGGCTTCGACCCTGCTAGGCCCCTACAGTTGCTGACATCTCCTTGAGGCGCGCGTGGAACAGCACGCGCCGTCGACGACTTGGACCTAATTCCGTCCTGGGTGGAGCGAGAGGGCGTGTCTGACTTTTACTAACTAAAATCCACCTGTATTTCTTCTGTTGCCCTTTACATTCCAGTCGTAGTATTCTGCAGTCCAATATATCTCTTCGTCATCGATTCGAAATACAAACAAACATACATACTTTTACATTTATAATATTATGGAATTATGATGTTAAGATTGCCTTAAGATCTTCAAGGTATTCGCGAGGTGAACTGGCGTATTCAATATAGTATGATCATTGTGGTAATTTATTAAATGTGTTTGCACATTGTATAAAAGCGGTAACAGAACTTATCGAGGGAAAATTCAAAACTCATATTAAGCGTGTCCTAACCAAAAAAGCGTATTATAAGGTTAAAGACTATGTCGAAGACACGCTTGTTTGGCAATGACTACTTCTGCACATGTGGCCCCCTGGTACTCATTATTATTGTGTCTATTAACTGCTCCATCTTTGTTTTAATATATACATTGTTTTTAACTCATTGCTTTTGTAATATTTTTTAAATTATTTAGACTTCAACTACCTTACATTCGTTAGTAATTTATTTTGTTAACATCTCATTTATTGATAGTTGTAATTATTCATATTTTTCTTGCTTTTTTTTATATAGCCTCTTTTTATAATGTGAATGTGAGAACACTGTAGACTCCACGAATTCAGATTACTTCCTATTACGACTCACTTTTTTTTAATATATGATTATTTTTATTGTGCTTTTGGGTAAAATATTGACTGGTTTACACTGTTCTTACAAGTACATAATATCTATTAATACTGTAATATAAAAATATTGTAATCAACCACGTTTTTAAAAGAGTAACCATGGAGTTTCTTGCCGGTTCTTCTCCTTAGGAAACGACCAATTTGGAACCGTGCACTAGCTTCTGACGTTTTATAAGTGCCCATGTAGGCCTATGTGAAATAAAAATATTTTTGGTTTTGATTTTGTATCTCTAAGAGCGCATTTATGAGAGCTTATACTGCCAATTATGTGAGGTATGAACCAATTAATATTCGTCATAACTTTAGCTTCCGTTTAAATTACCCATACGTACAAAAGTTTTTGGAAACACATTAATTGTGCGTATATAGCTAAGGAGTAGAATTCCCTGCCGGAGTCTGTGTTTCCTGATAGCTACAACCTAAGGGTCTTTAAGTTAAAAGTGAACAGCCCCCCTAGCCAAGTTACGACCGTTTCGTTTGCGTCGAACGCCTCGAGTAGGCCACGCCTCCGATTGCTTTGTTCGTCGGACGCCATCTCAACGCTCAGTCACGTGGTCAGAACAAAGGAATCTGAGGCGTGGTCTACTCGAGGCATTCGACGCAAACGAAACGGTCGTAACTTGGCTAGGGGGGCTGGTCACTTCTAGGCAAGCGTGCTCCATCGTCGACTACATCATCATTTACCATGAGACGAGATATTTGTGGTATGGAACGGGCTTGTAGAAATTAAATTATGCAATACCGATGCACACTCCCCAAAATGCAACCGGTAGAAAACCGACAGGCTAGTAACCTGACTTTCGACTCGCTTCTCAATTACTTTACTAATGACATCCCCCGCTCTTGGGCGGGGCGGGAGATAGTGTCAGACTTTTACTGACTAAAAACCCACTCCTGTTCCTTCTTTGCCATTTCTCCAGGGCCCCTGGAATCTCTTTCGCATCACCCATGGCCCCAGTAGGCTTCGACCCTGCTGGGCCCCTACGGTTGCTGAAATCTCCTGGCGCGCGTGGAACACTACGACGCGCCGTCGGTTGACGACTTGGGCTCGGTCCGGACGGTTACCGGACGATCTGACGGCGAACTACCCATTGTTCGCCGTCCGCAAGCCCGCGCCTATGGTGGCCGGAAATCGGGATCGGAATCCCAGCGGCGGTTGGGGCGTGAAGACCTTTGCTTCACGCAATCGAACGCCTCCTTTGCTAGCATTACTGCTTTGCAGAAGGAAGCGACCGCCTACCACTCCTCCTCGCTCCGGACCATGGCCTGTACCAAGACCCGGCGCGAGAGATCGCTGCCGCCGATCGCCCCCACGAGGACACGGCGGTGCTCTGCCCAAGCGGGGCACATCTCTACCGTATGCTCCATCGTGTCCTCCGGGCGGTCCACAAAATGGTGGCACCCGGGCGTTTCTTCCGCACGAATCCGGTGCAGGAACCTCCCGAACTTACCATGTCCGGTGAGGACCTGCGTCATGCGGAAGGTAAGGACGCCGTGAGGTCTTTCCACTCCTCAAAGAGGGGACTTACCGCCATAATTATGGCGTGCCCAAAGCAAAGTGGCTTAGAAGTTAGAATCCTCATTTGAACCATTTTAAATATAATACAAACTGACTCAAGAATTTACATAACTACAAACTTGAATCACGAAATTTAAGTTACATTGAACAATTTGCTATTATTTTATCCAGTTCATAAAATAAAGCATTAAATGAACTGATATATAAATAGTTAGGTAAGCAAATATGTGCATTTTATGTAAACATGTACAGGAAAACTGCGATGATATCACTCGATATAATTAGTATTCTGTGTTACAGCTTTAATTATTCAGGTAGGTATCCTATCAGGGAAAAATGTTATTCAAAATCAGGACTAAAAATAATTTTGTAACAGTATGTTTCAGTAACTAAGCGTGTGGGTTCGTATGTTGTCAGGGGCGCCGACTCCGTGGGAGCTCGGGGGCTCGAGCACCCATGAGAAATAAACAGTAGGTGCTAAGCACCCCTGAGAATAGACATCAAGAAACAGATCAGTAATCGCCTTTTAGGTTATGTATAAATTATAATATTTCTTGTTAATAAAAACTAGTTTAATTTTTATGTAATGGTTTCATTTTATACTTTTAACAAACATAATTAGTAATTAAGTACGCAGTATGTAAGTAGGACATTTATTTATTTGTCGGTCGATCAGTGTGCATTTCTCTTCTCACACTTCGCCACTTTTTCGAGTCCATCAAATGAGCATGAGCACCCATGAGGTTTTCTAAAAGTCCCTGTATGTAGTGTTTATATCATACATAGGGTTCAACCGACATTATATGCCTAATCAAAGAGTTCAACCATAGCTTTAAATTGTAGATACCTACCTACTAAAGATTTTTTTTTATTTACCATATTTTATGACGTGATAACTTTTTTAACAAAAATTTATTTCGTATTAATGGGTTTAGAATACGGATGTAACACATACGAATGTTTTCGTAGTATTTGCTTTGATCAACTTTAGCCGTACCATGAAAAACAGACTGTTCCTTGTATCTGGGAGTAAAACCGTCGCTCCAGCACAGGGCCTATCCCTAACGCGATGTCGACGCTCAATGCTCTCGCTCAACCTGCCCCCTTAGCCAAGTCACAATCGTATCGTTCGCGCCGAACGCCTCGAGTAGGCCACGCCTCCGATTCCTTTGTTCTGACGTCATCTCAACGCTCAGTCACGTGGTCAGAACAAAGGAATCGGAGGCGTGGCCTACTCGAGGCGTTCGACGCAAACGAAACGATCGTAACTTGGCTAGGGGGGGTTGATTGTGACGTGTTCGCGGATGAATAGATGAAGATTTTATCTAATTGTTGAGAAGAGTGAATGGCTGCCGTGTCGTAATATTTTGTGTAAAAAACACGCTTGTAACAATCGTAAATGATCTTTGGCCGTGTTACTTTACAGTTAATTAAATACATATAAAATTAAAAAAATAATACATCGAGTCAGCCTTCTTGCCAACTTAGCTGATATAGTCAACACTACACTCAGATTCTTAGCTCCATTTTACCGAGATTGCGCCTGTTTCAATGATTCCACATATTGTCCAGTTGTGCAGATATTTGAGATACAAAACGACACCATTTTACATCACAATATCCACTGAGAATCAATTTGAAATTTTCGAATAATTAAAAAAACAACTCGAAAAAATCCCGCCAAAATGCCGTTTGGTTATATGAATACGCGTTTACTATACAAGAAACACTAACTGGTGAATAGCACCTCTTTTTCACCTTGCAAGAACGGCTGTTATTATCAAAGTTTTAAAGAAAAAAACATTTAAAATCGTACGAGGGGGGAAAATCTTCAAATATGTTCCTTCTCCCATTATGGGTGGAGCGGGAGGTAGTCACAGACTTTTACTGACTAAAACCCGCCTGTTACTCTTTGCGTTCCAAGACCACGGTAACTCTTTCGAAACATCTCGCAGTCCAGGCTTATCTTGCCAAGTCTGGCTTCGTCTTTGAAAAAGTACACGACTATTTCCGACTATTCCCGACCAGTCGTGAAGATTAGGAACCAAGGCACAATTTTTTAAATTCAGAAAAACGCACTTTTTGCCCTGTCTATCTTTAAAGTAACTATAATAAACTCAATGAAATTAGATCACTTGTATAAATGCAAATATATTAAATCACGTAATAGAGCTGCGAAAAAATAAATTACTTATAATAAGTACACGTTATTGGCCGAAATTAGAAAAAATAGGTAAAACAAACTTAATGGTTTTTGGTACAAAAACATTATGACGAATTTGAAATTTAAGTAATTAAATTTGAACGGCAGGCTTACCACATTCCAAATATTCAGACAGAATCTGCATATTTCACGTAAATATCAAGGCAGCTCGATTACCATGCCAAAATATTGCACAAACATTCAGCTTATAATATTTTATAGACGAAGAAAAAAATAGTTACCAAAAAGACTTTAGTTGCCAACAGCCAGGCCATGTTCCAAATAGTTCGAATTGCCTCCGAAATTCGCGCCATTTTGTTCACCACAAATATCCAAAATTCCAAATTTGAAAACTTTTGTGCACATTAAATTTTTTTTGAGTGACTAGAATTAAATCAGTTGTTTCTTTGCCTTCATTCTTTTGTTACGTACGGAATTTATGAACATGAATGTTAAATGAGAATAAATAATTAGGCTTATGTATTATGAACAACGAAGTGAAAATTTTGTTTGAAAATAATACACACGACAGTGTAATTGTTTCATCATTACATTCTCTATGACTTAACAGAATCATGGATGCCACTCGTTCTCATGTTTTGAATACATTTTAAGTTCAAAAGTTGATTACACTTTCGAGCAGTAATTTCGTAGGTACCTTTTTAGTCGCGAAAAGGCCTAAAAAGCCCTTTGACCCTCAAGAGCTTTTATGCTTAGAATTTAATTTAAGCACACTCCCGAGGCCAAGCACTAAGTAATTAAAAAGTAACTCAACAAACAAAATTACCAATTCAAATTCACTTTCCGTAACTCAAGAATGAGGACCTCAAATTCCAAATTTGAAAATCCGCGCGAAAATTTTTGACAGCTATTTTTTTTTTAATTAAAAAAGAGGTAAAACATTGCACAGTGTTGCACGACAGAAAGAACCGAAACCACTGGAAGTAATTGTGAGACGTATAGTTTACTCTGTGAAGAGAATTTTGGAAAGTAGATGCATCAAGCGAAACGGTACTGAGCATTGAAATTAATGTATCGTCGCCTACGCAGCGTGCACAGTGGCGAATTGCCATGAAATGGTGGTATTTTTCTGTAATTTGACTAGTTTCTTTGATGCTACAATTAGATATTGTATCATGTAATTATCATCCTATAAATGGTTTCTGTAACGTGGTGATTAACTGAAAATATTATTTGGATGAACAGTTTCGAATTCTGAGCAGTAAAATTAGATTCTACAAAACTTTAAAATCGTAATAGTGACGAATAAATTATAATTTTATTAATGTCCTATGCTAATTTAATACGTAACCAGGGATTTCTTGCAGTGAATTATCGTAGTAGTATTTATTAATTCATATTGCGCATCCCTAAACCTCTCCTACAATATTTAATCAATCAGGCTGACGAGAATCACGGTAGAGCATACGGTGGAGGTGTGCCCCGCTTGGTCAGAGCACCGCCGTGTCCTCTTGGAGGCGATCGACGACACAACCTTTCGCGCCGGGCCCTGATTCAGGCCATGGTCCGAAGCGAGAGGGAATGGCAGGCGGTCGCCTCCTTCTGCGAAGCAGTAATGTTAGCGAAGGAGACGGCCGCACGCGTGAGGGGACGACCCCGACCCTGATCACCGGCCACGGTAGGCACGGGCTTGTATACGACGAGCAATGGGCAGCTCGCCGTCCGGCTGTACAGCAACCGTCTGCACTGAGCCCAAGTCATCAACAGTGCGTAGTGTTCCACGCGCTCCTCAAAGAGATATCAACAAATCGTAGAGGCCCAGCAGGACTGCTAGGGTCGAAGGGATTTAAAAAAAATGGAAACCCATGGTCTTAGAACGCAAAGGGCAACTGAAAGACACAGGTGTGGCCCTCGCGCTCCACCCTATGGCGAGAGAAGTCATTGGATGATTTCCTAGCTAAAAAAAAAAAACGGCTGGCTAGAATATTAGCTATTAACCAACACTTAATATTAAGTCCTACCTCTAAAACAGTCAGGCTGACGAGAATATCTGCCACCTAACAATGTGTCCCAAACCTAACGTGCTTAACCGCCGTTAAATTAGTGGTAAGTGTGGATGAATTATTGGAGAGGACTAGCATTGCGTGGCGGCTCTAACGTCCGCGTCTTGTTAGGATAGAGACTGCTGGCGATAGACATCTTGATGAGATGAAGCATCTTATGCGTGATCTCGTCAAGAAAAGCAGAGAAAAAACTGGGCAAGTGCGAGCCGGACTCGCGCACTTAGGTTCCGTATAAACTTGAAAGGTAAATTGCGGTTTACGATTTATGACGTATTAAAAAATAAACTACTTACTAGATCTCGTTCAAACCAATTTTCGGTGGGAGTTTGCATGGTAATGTACATCATATATTTTTTTTAGTTTTATCATTCTCTTATTTTAGAAGTTGATGGGGATTCAGATAAGAAAAAAATTATATTAGAAACCTCAATATCATTTTTGAAGACCTATCCATAGATAACCCACGTCTGGGTTTGATGAAAAAAATTTCAGTTCTAAGTATGGGGAACCCCCAAAATTTATTGTTTTTTTTTCTGTTTTTGTATGAGAATCTTAATGCGGTTCACAGAATACATCTACTTACCAAGTCTTAACAGTATAGTTGTTATAGTTTTGGAAAAAAGTGGCTGTGACATACGGACGGACAGACAGACAGACATGACGAATCCATAAGGGTTCCGTTTTTTGCCATTTGGCTATGGAACCTTAAAAAAGAACACCTCGATGACTGTTAGTACGCCCGTTTGTCTGCCTGTCATATTTCGTTTTCCTCCAGAATTATTCCATGGTAAAAATAACATCTTTTTCTATGTAACTCTATTGTCACCAAAAGCTTTGAAAATAAATCTGTAGGTACGACTCCCGGAGTCCTGGAACGCAACGAAGGAACATAGGAGTGGGTTTTAGTTAGCAAAAGTCTGGCACGCACTCTCGCTCCGCCCAAGAGCGAGAAAACTCATTGGATGATTTCCCTCCAAAAAAAGTTCTTTTTGATTGATAATGTCATTTCAGCGATAAGTAAGTTAGTAATCCAATTTAGTTATCCTACTTAGCCTCTGTCACTAGTGTCACCTGTCTGTATTTTTCTTTTGTTGTATTTTTAACATAGGAGTGGGTTTTAATCAGCAAAAGTCTGGCACGCACTCTCGCTCCGCCCTAGAGCGAGAGAACTCATTGGATGATTTCCTTCCAAAAAAAGTTCTTTTTGATTGATAATGTCATTTCAGCGATAAGTAAGTTAGTAATCCAATTTAGTTATCCTACTTAGCCGCTGTCACTAGTGTCACCTGTCTGTATTTTTCTTTTGTTGTATTTTTAACATAGGAGTGGGTTTTAATCAGCAAAAGTCTGGCACGCCCTCTCGCTCCGCCCTAGGGCGAGAAAACTCATTGGATGATTTCCCTCCAAAAAAAGTTCTTTTTGATTGATAATGTCATTTCAGCGATAAGTAAGTTAGTAATCCAATTTAGTTATCCTACTTAGCCTCTGTCACTAGTGTCACCTGTCTGTATTTTTCTTTTGTTGTATTTTTAACATAGGAGTGGGTTTTAATCAGCAAAAGTCTGGCACGCACTCTCGCTCCGCCCTAGAGCGAGAGAACTCATTGGATGATTTCCTTCCAAAAAAAGTTCTTTTTGATTGATAATGTCATTTCAGCGATAAGTAAGTTAGTAATCCAATTTAGTTATCCTACTTAGCCGCTGTCACTAGTGTCACCTGTCTGTATTTTTCTTTTGTTGTATTTTTAACATAGGAGTGGGTTTTAATCAGCAAAAGTCTGGCACGCCCTCTCGCTCCGCCCTAGAGCGAGAAAACTCATTGGATGATTTCCCTCCAAAAAAAGTTCTTTTTGATTGATAATGTCATTTCAGCGATAAGTAAGTTAGTAATCCAATTTAGTTATCCTACTTAGCCGCTGTCACTAGTGTCACCTGTCTGTATTTATCTTTTGTTGTATTTTTACAAGTGACACTAGTGTCAGCGGCTAAACGCGATTATGCGAGCCAAACGTTAAAACGCGATTAGTTTTATTGGTGAATTCCGCCCTTAGTTCCTTACAAAATTTAGCTACCTACCGCGCAGTTTTTTTACTTATATCAATTTGAGGTGTCCCAATGTGTTCCAAAATGCTTTGTTTTATACATTAACTAGCTTGTGCCAGCGGCTTCGCCCGCATAAAAGGGAACATACTTCTGGGACAAAAAGCATCTTGTGTGCTATTTCAGGAAACGGTCTACCCGTGTGCCAAATTTCATCTAAATCCGTTCAGCCGTTTAAGCGTGAGGGAGTAAGAAAGTAAGTTTTTTTGGCCATATCATTGATGTAGGATTTCAATGATAATAAAAGGTCCAAAGAAAGTAGGCCAAACAAAGATTGAAATATCATCAAACTTTAAAGTTTAAAACGTTCAGCCCCCCTAGCAAAGTCACAAACGATAAACGTAAACTCTCAGTAGTCTTTAATAGATTTTCAACTTTATATTATTGAATATAAAGTTGAAAATCTATTGAAGATTACATAGTGTTTTCGTTCGTTCCGGTCGCTAACGCTCAGTAGTCTTTAATAGATTTTCAACTTTATGCTCTTAAGTATAAAGTTGAAAATCTATTGGAGATTACTAAGCGTTCACGTTTATAGTTTGCAACTTTGCTAGGGGGGCTGGCCAGTTTTACTTGGCCATATCATGAAGTGATCAATTTCAAAGATCAGGCCACTACATACACACGCTACCAAAGTTCATCGGCACGTTATTACAAAACTTTTTATATGAGTAGCGTAACTATTTCATTTTCATGATCCCGTCTGCAAACTATCGCGTAACTTATGAACCTTCCGCTACTACTAACGTTGCGATAGTTTAAGTTCTGCTGACCTAATAAAGGTGGATAGTATCAGCAGGGTGCAAGGCCGGTATCCCACTGGCGTTTTACGAGCGTTGCCGCTTCTCCAACGTCTGCGCAACGTTGTCGCTGCGCAGACGCGAAGTTAACGAGCGAGTTTCTAGTGGCAAGCGTTAAATCCGCTGAACCCAACGTTAACGTCGCGTCTGTACAACGTTGGCGCTTACCGCTAGAAACTCACGACGTTAAAGTCGCGTCTCCGCAACGTTGGCGCTACGCAGACGTTGGAGAAGCGCCAACGCTCGTAAAACGCTAGTGGGAAAGCGGCCTAAGGGACAGCGTCAAAGCCTACTGGGGCCATGGGTTCGCTTCTGAAAGGAAAACCCTAGGTCCTGGAACGCAAAGCACAGAAGGAACATAGGAGTGGGTTTTAGTTAGTAAAAGTCTGACACGCCCTCACACTCCGCCCTAGAGTGAGAGAAGACATTAGATTATTTCCTACCTAACAAAAAGGGTGTAAGGGACATCGTTATGCAACCTCCCTCAAGTTGTACGATGATGCACCTTTCTTTTTGGCAGAAGATCATTAGTTTTTTCTAACTAAAATCATCGACCCTAAAGAACCCTGTCAATGTATCTGACAACTCTTTGAGGCGCGTGGAACACAAGAATCCCTCTATCCGTCCATTGCTCGCCGTCCGCAAGCCCTCGCCTACGGTGGCCGCGGATCGCCCTGTGACTCTCGTTGCCCAAGGCCTCCCGCAGTAGCTGAGACATGAGAATGTCCTCTGTTTCATCTTTCTACCGCCCACTTTGCTCGCAGTACATCTTCGCAGAAAGAGCTGACTAGGTAATTCCTATTCCCTCTCTCTGCAGACCAATAACCAGGACAATATGTGGAATCATTGAAACCGGCGTGAACTCGGTAAAATGGTCTTGAGAATTATTGTAGCATAGACTACCTCGGTAATACTTATCGAGAAAGTTGACTCGAGTCATTTGCTGCCAAACACTGCAAAAGCATTAGAATAATTATGTTACATCCACATGGTAATAGAAAACAAAGTGTGTTTATTTTACGAAGACATGGCTTAACCTTTTGAGTGCGTAATTAGAGACACAATAGTAAGACAATGGCGCGTGAACGCCGGCGTTAATGCGGGGATCAACAGCTTAACCCTTAAGCAAAATATAATGTGTGCAAAACATCGCGCTAGGCGTATAATGATATGTTTAAATGTATCTTATTTGAATATATTATTGTCTAGACGTTTATATACGTAATACTTACGTTTCTCGCTATTTATGTACATAAATATACCACCATTATATAACCTGTTCTTCGACTATATTAACATTTCTTGTTAAAATATTTTTTAACAATAATTCCTCCGTCTATTGTCTGAATTCTCGAAATTCTATTTATGACTAGCGTCTGCCCGCGGCACCGCTCGCGTGGAAGTAGATTTCTCCATACAAACTTTGGACCCCCGTTTCATCCCATTTTGGGGTGAATTTTGGAAAATCCTCTCTTAGTACTCGCTTACGTCATGAAAGGAAACCTTGTGCAAAATTTCACAGCCCTAGTTCTAGTAGTTTCGGCTGTGCGTTGATATGTCAGTCAGTCAGTTTCTCCTTTTATATACATACATTAAGCTCCTACTTATGTGGCTATTTTGTGTTCTTTTAACATATAATAAATAAGTTTATGATATTTTTATTATTAAAACAGAATAATATACATAAACTGGAACAATTTGCCAGCTGCGGTCTTCCCGTCCGATTATAATTAAGCTGTCTTCAAAGCTAGAGTGAATAGGCCCTTAATAAACTAGTGCGCCTCACCATCAATGAATGCATCACTGCTTACCATCAGGTGGGATCGCAATCAAGCACTAGTTTACATTATTAATATATATATATATATACCTATATATATTTGCTAATTGATCTCAAATGATTTAATTATTAATGCTGTAATTTTCTATAATTACTGTGTGTCACAAAAGACATTGGCAGGAATTTGTATAGAGCTGTGCCCTAACAAAAAATATATTCAAATATTCGTATGTTTATCAGTTGTCTAGTATTCATAACACAAGCTCTACTTAGCTTGTGACTAGACAGCGTCGTGTGATACTTAGTTGTGTGAATATTATTATTATTATTCACGCACACAGACATACAGAACGTCGTATTAAAGCTTAAAAATATGGTTTTACAATAGATTCAGTTTTATGATCAGAGAACAAGCTAAAGACGCTATAAATAAGATACAAACAAATGCCTAATCATTTTGAATAGCAATGATGTCGCTACACGTTAAAGTGACAGTACGTCAGTAAGGGAACGCTTTTCACTGAGTATATTTTACCAGCCCCCCTAGCCAAGTTACAACCGTTTCGTTTCGATTCTCTTTTCGTTGATCGCTTCGAGTCGACCACGCCTCCTATTCCTTTGTTCTGACCACGTGACTGAGCGTTGAGATGACGTCAGAATAAAGGAATCGGAGGCGTGACCGACTCGAGGCGATCGACGAAAAGAGAATCGAAAAGAAACAGTTGTAACTTGGCTAGGGGCTGATTTGTGTAACAATTTATAGTTTAGATTTAATAAAAGTTAACAATAATTTATTATTTTAAAACTAAAGTGTGCTATATCCTAACAGGACCTTTATGGGGCCTTTATATACAATCTAAATAAATATAAACTGCAGTAAATGCATAATAATATGAATAATAGACGTTTGAATGATTTTTAGCAACAACATAAACAAGTTACATAAAGTTTGTAATACTTCTGACGCACACGCATGGCGCCAAAAAATCATACTATTAATAAACCGAGAGGAAAGAAATGAAACCTGCTTCAAAACAAATAAAAAACTAAATCAGCTGCTCATATATTTTGCATATCGATTAATAACTAGCTAGACTAGATTAGCTTATATTTAGCATCATAATTTTTATACATTTATTTATCTCAGCACCCTAAGGTCCTGGACCTTTGGAAGGCGTACGAGGAGCCGAAACCAACTCGCAGAGGCCCTTTTAGACGCTTTTAATGTAAAGTGGTACGAACCGGTGATTATCCCTGTACGCGCTATGCTAGTGCATCCAAGGACAACCCCCGGTTGGTGGGAAACTATTGCGACATATGGAAAACTAAGATATAAGGCTATGGTTTTTGGAGTCTTAAGTGGACTGGTTACCAGGAACTATGTTAAGACTATGGCCCCTGCCTAAACAATGTTATTAATATCCATCGACAAAAGGCAGGGGGTGACTTGCACACTCAATAAATGGGCCCCCATAAACGGTCGCTAGCACGAAGTGACGTAGCAACAAGAGGGCAACATATCCTGAGGTGCTTAAGGAGTGGAGAGGTATACCACGGCTATCAGGACAATCCCGGAAGTACGGTCAAGATCCCTACCAGCACCTTACTGCATTATACATCCTTCTCCCGAGCACGTTTGCTCTTGCGAATCTCCACTCAAGCCAGCCAATAAAGGCAAGAGAGAGGTGGGAGCTCTGTTCCTCGTCAGTGTTCACTACGGCCGGCCAATAAAGGCAAGCCGGAGATGAAGAACAAGAATTTTCCCGGGAGATCGGGTCCGTAGGGTCGCTAATGCCCAACAGTTCGCCACAAAACTGCCCTGCGGATGCATTATATTTAGCATCATATTTTTTTTTTTTTTATCTCAGGACCCTGAGGTCCTGGACCTTTGGGAGGCGTACGAGGAGCCGAAGCCAACTCGCAGAGGCCCTTTAGACAATTATAATGGAACATGATACCAACCGACGATTATCCCTGTACGCGCTATGCTAGTGCACCCAAGGACAACCCCCGGTTATTGAAAAACTGTTGCGACATATGGAGAACAAAGATAATAGGGCTATGGTTTTTGGAGTCTTAAGTGGACTGGTAACATGGAACTATGTCAAGACTATGGCCCCTGCCTGAACAACGTTATTAATATGCATCGAAAAAAGGCAGGGGGTGACTTGCACACTCAATAAATGGGCCCCCAAAAACGGCCGCTAGCACGAAGTGACGTAGCAACAAGAGGGCAACATATCCTGAGGTGCTTAAGGAGTGGAAAGGTATACCACGGCTATCAGGACAATCCCGGAAGTACGGTCAAGATCCCTACCAGCCCTTACTGGATTATACATCCTTCTCCCGAGCACGTTTGCTCTTGCGAATCTCCACTCAAGCCAGCCAATAAAGGCAAGAGAGAAGTGGGAGCTCAGTTCCTCGTCAGTGTTCACTACGGCCGGCCAATAAAGGCAAGCCGGAGATGAAGAACAAGAATTCTCCCGGGAGATCGGGTCCGTGGGGTCGCTAATGCCCAACAGTTCGCCACAAAACTGCACTGCGGATTGTATCTCTCTTAGTCTGGCCCCTCACCCTAGGCATATTACGGCAAAGCAAACTTTACCGATACAGACCTAGGGTATATTGGAGCACGCAAGCCCTACCACGACGTCAACGTAGAGATACGGCGATGGGGCATCATAATTATTATTATGATGTTAAATATAAGCTTGAAGTGCAATAGGCGAATAGATCGCGTAAAGCCGGTAACAGAACTCCCAAGTTGCTCGATCCACCTCCCCTATACCGAGAATGCTAACGATGTTCAACGCGCTCGTGGAGACCAACCCTGGATTAGATTTGTTTGCTGATGAATGGAAGACTATATTAGTAGAAAGTTTGCGATTCTGTGAGAAGACAGCGTGAAAGGATTAACGTATTTTAGTATTAATGGCTATTTTGCTGTACTAAATAAAATAAATAAACAGTCCTAAATTCACTATCAGGTAGTTTCCTGGTTTGGCCCATAACATCGGTATACCCCTGTACCATGACGTTCAAAGTAAGATTGTTTCATTCTTATTTCTGTGTGGGTAAGAGACAGAGCTATACAGGTTGTCTAGCGCCATCTCTTACCCAAAATGGAATAGGAATAAAACAATCTTACTTTAAACGTCATGGTAACCCCCAAAGATCCTCACTTTTCAACGGAAGTGTGCGAGACTTTACACCATGTTCCACATATTCCTAAACTTCTTCACACTCGAACGGCTGATTGGATTTAGATGAAATTTGTGATACAGTCAGTTAAGCAGTTATAAAAATTGTGTATATCTTTAATTCTTTAGAGTAATAAAAACAAAAGCTACAACTATATCTACTAAATCATATCGATGATTTGGAGCATAAAATTATGGATATGCAGGCTAGTTCCCGTGGCTCAGCTATTGAAATAAGAAACCTATTACCAGCTGAAAAAAACTCGCCATCATTGCCATCTCTTATAGTTGATACATGCAAGGCGCTGTGTATAGATATTCTTCCGTCCGATGTGCGTGATGTGTATAGCATTCCCAATAAGGAAGGCGATAAGAGGTCTATCATTGCGGAATTTCAGACCGTCACTCTCAAAAATAATGTCCTCGCTGCAGTCCGAAAATTTAATAAGAACCGAAACAACTCCGAAAAATTGAATACTGAACACATCGGTCTCCCTGGAGCTCGCACACCGGTCTACATCTCGGATCGTTTGTCTGGCACCACAAGAAAACTTTTCTTCGAATCCCGCGCATTTGCAAATGCAAACGGCTTCAAGTTCTGCTGGACGGCAAATGGTAAAGTCCTACTACGCAAGGAAGAGGGCCTGAAATCCATCACCATAAAATCCAAGCACTGCTTAGAAAAACTGTGTGTTCAAAAGTGACTATCTAGTGGATATTACCCTCTAGTCATAAATAAGCTTGTATTTTCGTACCTTTCCTTTAAACTATATTTGATGCTTTACATTACTACTCCTTTAAATAAGTTAACTCGCACTGTAATTCAAGAACTTAATATTTACACACACTCCCATACACTCTACACAACACTCTATACAAACACATGGAAAAAGGCTTTCAGTTTCATTGCACTCAAATTCCAAACCCATTCAATTATCACGCAATCTGGTCACGACCCTGGATCTTATGTTACTCCAAATGGCTCTAATAAATACTATTAACTCTGAACTAGATTCAATAAACGTAGGTAATTCAATAAATTGTAACCCAGAAGACTGCCTTAAGTTTATTAATAATTCCGATGGTTCAATAAAAATCCTACATTTAAATATACGAAGTATAAACAAAAACTTTGAACAATTGCAGGTCCTTTTACAATTGACTGACGTTAGCTTCGATATCATCGTCTTGACCGAATGCTGGCTAAGTAAGGCAATAAACGTTCCTATATTACAGGGTTTCCAATCGTATCGTACGGACATAAACTCGAACCAGAACGATGGAATCGTTATATATGTGAAACAGAGCCTGCAAGTCTCAGTTTGGGAACCCAATTTTATGGGGGGAAACAGCCTGGTCTGCCAAATAGATGACAAAAAAATTGCTGTAGTAGTAGTCTATCGGTCCCCATCATACAGCTCTAGGGAAAGTTTTGATTTATTCCTAGATAGTCTAAATAATATTTACACTAAACTTTCCACATGGCAGAATATTGCCCTTATTGGTGACTTGAATATTGATATTAAGATGAGCAGTAGGAATGATCGAAGTCTAGATTACCTCATACTTAATTCATCGCATGGGCTGCTACCGTCTCATCTTTTACCTACTAGATTTGAAAATTGTCTTGACCATGCTTTCATAAAATCAGGCTTGCCTATCACAACATTAGTTCTTGAATCACACATCACAGACCATAAACCCCTTGTTCTTGATATCTCTAATGCAAGTCCCAGCCGCAAAACATGTCACCATGCAACTTCCGTAAATTATGAGGAAATTATGAAAGAGATAGGAAACCTGAATTTTACGGATGTTTATCAACTCGACGATCCAAACACAATGATGGACACTTTTATAACTATGTTAACATCCGTGATTGCTAAACACACCCAGTATATCAAGATCCCAAGTAAAAAAAAAACTCTTAAACCTTGGATAACCCCAGGCCTCTTAAAGTGTATCCAAAATCGGGATAAAATGCATATAAAAGCAAATAAGGATCCAGACAATCTAATTCTCAAAATAACATACACTCGATATCGCAACTTCTGCAATGGCCTGCTTAGAAAATTGAAAAAAACCTACGAAAAGAGTGAATTAGAGAAAGCAAAAAATAACCCTAAAGCGCTTTGGAATACTATTAAAACTATTACAAACACGACTAAAATAAAAACCAGTCCTCTTGAACTACTGAAAATATGTGACACCCCTAAAGCTTCCATAAATAAAGTTGGTAAATTTTTCAGTAGTGTAGGGAAAAACTTAGCGGATAAAATTTTATCAAAGGGTCAGTGTCCCACAAATATCAACAATCAGAGTCTGAATAAATGTTATAACACCCCGCTAACTCCCGTAAACTCCCTCGTGCTGCTTGATATAGACGAATCTGAAGTGGAGTCTCTTATTTCGCAGCTACGTAACGACTGTGCGTTGGGTTGGGATGGCATATCGCCTATAGTATTGAAAATGGGCAAACAGACACTGATAAAACCTATGACGTTCATCTTTAATAGTTGTCTCCGGGCGGGTGTTTTTCCAGACGCACTTAAAAAAGCAGTTGTGCACCCAATTCATAAGGGTGGGAGCAGAAACTGTGTCAACAACTATAGACCGATTTCGGTTTTGACTGCCCTTTCCAAAGTTCTGGAAAGGATTCTTAGCAACCGACTTAAGAGCTTCTTGGATAGATACAAAATCATAGCAGACAATCAGTACGGTTTTCGTTCCGGTGTCTCGACTGAAGATGCAGTACTTGATTTGACACAGTTGGTTGCTGGGAATCTCGATAAAAAAACTAAATGTGTCGGTATATTTCTAGATCTTTCAAAGGCATTCGACACAGTTTCTGTTCCCATACTTGTCGCAAAATTGCAGTTACTTGGCGTTAGAGGTATAGCACTGCAAATCTTCAAGGATTATTTGAACAACCGTACCCAAAGAATAAAAATTGATGATCACTTCAGTGATGAAGAAATTCTGTCATACGGAGTGCCTCAAGGTAGCATTTTGGGTCCTATTTTGTTTCAAATATATGTAAATGACTTATGCAGAATGTCTCTCCCCAACTCGAGGATCTTTGTATATGCCGATGACACCGTCGTTATAGTTGACGGGTCAACATGGGATAATGTTAAAAGTAGCGCGGAATTAGCACTATGTGAAATAGTAAAATGGCTCAACTTAAACCTGCTTACCCTCAACTGTACTAAGACATCTTACATTCCTTTCGCCATCCGTCAGAGCGCCGCTCCAGACCACACTTTTTCGATAAGTGTGCACACTTGCTCACAACTGTCATCCTCATGCCAATGTCCAACACTTACACGAACTGATCACGCCAAATACCTTGGTGTTCAAATAGATGCCGGGTTACGCTGGAATAAACAAATTGATGCCCTAACTTCGAGAACGCTGAGACTAATATATACCTTCAAGTCACTTAGAGATTCTGCTAACCCCGATACTCTAAAAATGGTCTTCTATGCTTTGTGCCAGTCTGTTCTTGGATATAACATCACTGTATGGGGCGGTGCAGCTAAAACTGTTTTTCTTAGAGTGGAAAGAGCCCAGAGAGCAATACTGAAAGTGATGCTACGAAAACCCTATCGCTATCCAACAACTCAACTCTACTCAGACTGTAATGTACTAACAGTTCGTCAGCTCTTCGTTTTACAGTCTGTACTCAGAAAGCACTCTAGCGTCCCACTGTCTGATCCCAACAAACGAACTAATATTCCCCCGGGTACACGACACAACACCGCTTTCGCCAAACACCAATACTTCACATTGAGTTCACTTATATACAAAAAAATACATAAAGAGCTAAATATACTCGATTGCAATAAATTTGAACTGAAAGCAAAGGTAATGGAATGGTTATTACGACAAAACTATGCTCAGACGGAATCACTTCTCAAATACATAGCCTAATACTGCATTTATTTATTATTATTATTATTATACACTTTTATTTCCGTACATAAAACACCTCATACTCACTACTCTAATACACTCACCGCTCACCACACCACTCACCACACTACTCACCACACCACTCACCACACCACTCACCACTCACCACCCACCACTCACCACTCATATTTTTATTTTTTTTTATTTTCTAAATATAATAATATGTTTTTAATAAATCTGATAATAAATGGGTGGCACAGTCTGCAGTTGTAATAATCCTTTTTTATGTAACCTCACAGCTGAACACTGTCTCTTAAGATACAGGTTAACCTAGTTTGAGAGGCAGGGCTCACATTACCTGTATACAAACTTCAGCAGCGTAATTAGCATTTTGTTATTAATCAGTGTATACTAATGTATGTATGTTTCTTTGTGACAATAAACTTTATTATTATTATTATATCATGGCTACCCACGGCCCACCTACACAGCGCACACCCAGCCGGTACAACGCAAATGAGTCAACTACGTTATCTCAGAAATGTCACTTTTAAAGCGGTTTTGTATATGATGTTTATATTCTATGAAGGTTATAAATAATAATTCAACACGTCAATACTTTTTGTCAAAAATAGATGATGTTTTTTAGCGGACTACTTAAAGAAATAAAACAGCAAAACAAACACAGGTTAAAGTCTCTTTTAAAGTCCGTACAATTCGTAATGATCATAAACTATATATATATGTATACTAATCTCAGTAGACGAAGACGACGAAGATTGACGAAGTCTCGAAGTTGTAGACGACTACGTTTACCTGGGACAGACGATCCAGTTGGGAAGGTCTAACTTCGAGAAAGAGATCAATCGTCGAATCCGACTCGGCTGGGCAGCGATCGGGAAACTGCGCGGTATCTTCTCGTCCAATATACCGTCTCTCAAGACGAAAGTCCACCACCAGATTAGTGCGTGTTGCCAGTGATGACATATGGCTCCGAAACGTGGTCGCTTACAATGGGCCTCATCAGAAGACTTAAAGTCACCCAAAGGGCAATGGAAATTCCTTGCGTGATCGAATCAGGAATGAGGATATCCGCAGGAGAACCAAGGTTACCGACATAGCACGAAGAATCGCCAAACTAAAGTGGCAATGGGCAGGGTACATTGCTCGCAGAACAGATGGCCGTTGGGGGCCGAAAGGTTCTGGAATGGCGACCACGTACCGGAAGACGTAGCGTTGGAAGGCCTGCTACAAGGTGGACCGATGACTTGGTAACGGTTGCGGGTGTCCGATGGATGTGAGACGCACAGGACCGTTCATTGTGGCGACACTTGGGGGAGGCCTATGTCCAGCATTGGACGTCTTTCGGCTGAAATGATGATGATGATGATGAATCTCAGTAGGTACTTTTTCGAAAAGGAAAATTATTTTAATGTTAGATAGTCCACTAAGGCCTTAGCTCCCGAGCAGCGCCATAAAACCGTGACTTTATGAAGCCCCGGTAACAGCAATGTCAATAGGTTTGAACAAAATATGTATTTATTATAAACCATTAATTTTTAATTAGTACAAAATACTTAAAGGGCTTATTAGAAAAGCTCTTGTTATTATTTAAGTAAAGTCTCAAAAAATAATATTCATAAACAGCAAAGTTATGAGCGTTTGTTTATATCCCAAAATGTCACTCAATTTATGGAAATATTGTACAGGCTATTGATATTATGAATTAATGAATGGCGATATGAAAAAACATTGCGCGTAGTATTTTCTAGTAGCAATTGTTATGAATGATTGATTCAATTATGAGTTTACCAATTATAACACGTACAAAGCGTTTTGGGAACACATTCATAATGCGTACAGCTAAGGAGTGGAATTCCCTGCCCGAGTCTGTGTTCCCTGATAGCTACAACCTAGGGGTCTTTAAGTCAAGAGTGAATAGGTTACTTCTAGGCAAGCGTGCTCCATCGTCGGCCACATCATCGCTTACCATCAGGTGAGATGGTGGTCAAACGCGAGCCTATCAATAATAAAAAAAAAAAAAAAAAAATGACAAATTTGGGATATAAGTTGGTAGAAGTTGCTCTCGCGTCCGTAGGATTTACCACCTTCCCCAAGGCCTACCCTACACGTGCCCCCCGGGTGGTGCAAAACGAGCAACAACGCCGAGCAACAGGCGGCGGTTAATTAACCTGTCTTAAGGGAACTCACTGCCCTAAAGGAACTAAATCTCCCTAAAAGAGTGACGCTGATACCTTGGGAAAGTGCCAGTTGTATATCTCCCAACCCCCCCTTATATGAAAATGTCGAAAAATGAGATTGTTTTGTCATGCGATCCGGCTAACCCCCGGCGCCCTCCGGTATCCGGGCCGGACGGTGTGAAATTGGCTACCGAAGACTCCGTAGAAGTAGGCAACCAGGCTCCTACGGCTGTAAATACTACTGGAAATCGTAAATTTGTTCAGCAGGCTTTCCACCCCAGCCTATTCTCAACGAGACCAAGAAGTGCGTCCATTGGGAGTACACCAAAAACGAGCCCACCCTTGACTTCTAGTACCACTTCAAAAGCTTCACAAAAAGATACGGTAGAGCACCAACCTAGTCCCCCAGACTGGCAAAGAGTACCCGTTAGCCAGAATAAGAAGCGGAAGACGATGTGCCATAGTCCATCACCAGAAAGGTTGCAAACAAGTAACAGATATAGTGACCTACCCATTGATTTAACTGAAGATATAACAGATAAGAAACCTATGAAACACAGCAAGCCACCACCTATTGTTCTATAAGGAAGTACTCCATATAGAACAATAGGTGGTGGCTTGCGACCTCTGGTTGTGGTAAGTCGTGAACCCCAATAAGTATGCTTGGCATTCCAGTCACCACCTGCAACGTACCGATTGCCGAGTGTTTGCAAGAAGTCGGAAAACATTGCTTCTGAGATTTTATGCTTAGGTGGACAGTAAACTGCAGCAAGAGTAAGGTTTCCAGATTTGTCTTCTACAGCGATCGACGTCGCCTGTATGTGCTCAGTTTTGTAGTCTGGCATTTGATGATGTTTTATCGATTTTCTTATGACCACGGCAGACCCACCATGGCCAGTTTCGTCAGGGTGGTGTGTGACATAGCATTGGTAATTGTCGAATTTTACTTGTGTCTTAGCAGTACAGTGAGCTTCGGATATGAGTAAGATGTCCAGTTTCTGTATCGACATTAACAGGACCACATCGTATTTATTTGGGGCTAGACCATTTATGTTCCAGGTGGCTATGCGTAGCGAGGTCATTTTGTTAGCTTGTCGACAAGTTTAGCTATGAGACTCATTAGAGTACTCATTTGTTGGAGGATAATTTCAAACTTTTCGTTCTGTTTTGAGAGTATTTGTTCTAAAGTCTGGCTTTGTGTTGTGATTTGGAATTCTGGAGGCTTTTCTGTTGAAGTGCTATCTTGTGTCTTTTGTTTTAGGATTTCAGCATAGGATTTTTCAACTTTGCGTTTGTATTGCTTAGGTTCTATATTCTGTGTATCCTTTTTATTGTGAATTTCTGCATGAAACTGTGATTTTCTATCTGTAATATTTTTTCCCCTTCTGGCTAAGATCTCTGTATACACTTGGCACCCTTTGACCTTAATAAGTTAACTGAGCTCTTAGAAACTGTGGCAGAAAAGGACCAATTTACCTACAAAATTGTCAACAAAAATCAGCTTAGAATAAACAGTGCAGATACAGAGGTCTACAAAAAATTAATTAATCTTGTCCGGAGTAATGGACTTATTGGGCATACTTTTAACAGGAAAGATAAAAGACCAGTTAGAATAGTTATTAAAAACCTACACCCTTCCACACCCTTGAACATTATTAAGGAAGAAATAGAGGCTACAGGAAATGTAGTAACAGGTGAAATAGTAAATGCAAGATTTGGTCCAGAAAAAAAACCTACCTCGACCTTCTTCGTCAACTTGGAGCCAGGCCCTAATAATACAACAATCAAAGAGTTAAGATATATTTACCACCAGTCAGTTCTTATAGAGGACCCGAAAAAAAGAAGGACAATAGTTCAATGCCAGAGGTGCCAGCAATACGGACACACTAAGAATTACTGCATGCGACCATACAGATGCGTTAAGTGTGGACAATCCCATAAGACGTCAGAATGCCAGAAGCAAGATCGCAAAGCCCCGGCAACATGTGCGCTGTGTAATGGACCACACCCAGCCAACTACAAAGGGTGCCAAGTGTATACAGAGATCTTAGCCAGAAGGGGAAAAAATATTACAGATAGAAAATCACAGTTTCATGCAGAAATTCACAATAAAAAGGATACACAGAATATAGAACCTAAGCAATACAAACGCAAAGTTGAAAAATCCTATGCTGAAATCCTAAAACAAAAGACACAAGATAGCACTTCAACAGAAAAGCCTCCAGAATTCCAAATCACAACACAAAGCCAGACTTTAGAACAAATACTCTCAAAACAGAACGAAAAGTTTGAAATTATCCTCCAACAAATGAGTACTCTAATGAGTCTCATAGCTAAACTTGTCGACAAGCTAACAAAATGACCTCGCTACGCATAGCCACCTGGAACATAAATGGTCTAGCCCCAAATAAATACGATGTGGAACTGTTAATGTCGATACAGAAACTGGACATCTTACTCATATCCGAAGCTCACTGTACTGCTAAGACACAAGTAAAATTCGACAATTACCAATGCTATGTCACACACCACCCTGACGAAACTGGCCATGGTGGGTCTGCCGTGGTCATAAGAAAATCGATAAAACATCATCAAATGCCAGACTACAAAACTGAGCACATACAGGCGACGTCGATCGCTGTAGAAGACAAATCTGGAAACCTTACTCTTGCTGCAGTTTACTGTCCACCTAAGCATAAAATCTCAGAAGCAATGTTTTCCGACTTCTTGCAAACACTCGGCAATCGGTACGTTGCAGGTGGTGACTGGAATGCCAAGCATACTTATTGGGGTTCACGACTTACCACAACCAGAGGTCGACAGTTAAAACTAAGCCTTGATGCAAACAACGCTCGAGCTATTTCTTCTTGTGAGCCAACATATTGGCCAAGTGACACTAATAAAATGCCGGACCTCCTGGACTTTTTCATAATCAGGGGTGTTTCCAAAATGTACCTAAAACCAGAATCCTGTTATGATGGCTCGTCTGACCACACTCCAGTCCTACTAACTTTGAGCACGAATGCCATAGAAATGACCACTCCAGAAACCCTAACTAATAGGCATACCGACTGGAGCTACTTCAGGGAGTACATAGATAAAAACATACAGTTAAAAGTAGCTCTTAAAACTCCTGATGACATAGAGGATTCAGCTAAATACATCACTACTCTCATACAGGAAGCTTGCTGGAAGAGTACCCCTGAAAACAACCAGAGTAAAACAAAAACAGTTAACTATCCGCTAGACATAAAATCAGCGATACTGGAAAAGCGACGACTGCGTAGAGTATGGCATCTAACCAGACTAAGAGGGGATAAAACAAATTTCAATAGAGCAGCTGAAGACTTGAAATGCAAATTAAAAGAATGGCATAATAACACGTTGCAGACGCAGCTGGAATCATTATCTGCTACAGAGGCAACTAATTACTCCTTGTGGAAGTTCACTAAACATTACAGTAGACCACAGACTGCAAAGCCTCCCCTGAAATGCAACTCCGGCTGGGCACGAACCCCACAAGAGAAAGCAAACGTATTTGCAAAACATCTCTCTGAAGTCTTTCTCCCGAATGATACAGTTGATAAAGAATTTGATAAACAGGTAGAACTAAACCTCAAACAAGATTACCAAATGGCTTTACCACCGAAACCGGTAACTGCACGAGAAGTCTGGAGGGTGTCAGCTGGATTCAAAGATAAAAAAGCGCCAGGATTTGACTTAATTACTAAGGAAATTATAAAACAACTACCTAAGAAAGCATTTGTTTTCTTGACAATGCTATATAATGGTATCCTGAGAGTACAGTATTTTCCAAAGTTGTGGAAAGTATCACAAATAACGATGGTATACAAAGATGGCAAACCACCTAATGAAGTCAGCTCTTATAGGCCTATAAGCTTGCTACCAATAATGTCGAAAATCTTTGAGAAGTTGCTACTATGCAGAATACTCCCAATTCTGGAAGAAAAACGCGTCATACCAGCACACCAGTTTGGATTCAGGCAGCAGCACTCTACAGTGGAGCAGGTTCACAGAGTTTACGAAAGAGTTAGAAAAACTCTCGAAGAAAAAGAGTACTGCTCCGCTGTGTTCTTGGATGTTCAACAGGCCTTCGATAGAGTGTGGCATGAGGGCCTTCTCCTCAAAATTAAAAATAGTCTCCCACACAGCTATCATCAGATTCTTGTTTCATACTTGACTGAACGACTCTTTCGGGTCAAGGAAGGAGATGCAATGTCGAGTTTGTTTGAGATATGTGCTGGTGTTCCTCAAGGCTCCGTTCTAGGACCTGTGCTATATACTATATTCACAGCTGACTTACCGGAAGCAGATAACACCACAATTGCAACGTTTGCTGACGATACTGCCATTCTAGCCAGCGACAAGGATCCGAGTGTTGCTACAAAACTCCTGCAGACAGCATTGAATAAAACCACCAAATGGTTAAAGGACTGGCGAATTAAAGTCAATGCATTAAAATCAGTACAAGTTACGTTTACATTGCGAAAGGGTAATTGCCCCCCTGTTCAACTTGAAGATACCACCTTACCACACCAAAATAGTGTCCGTTACCTTGGTCTACACCTGGATCGGCGCCTGACATGGAACCAACACGTAAAAAAAAAGAGAGACGAACTCAACATTCGTTTCAAGCACCTTCTTTGGCTTCTGGGTCGGAACAGCAAATTGTCAATGGACAACAAGTTACTCATTTATAAAGCCATATTAAAGCCGGTATGGATGTATGGCATTCAACTCTGGGGTAGTGCCTGCAACTCTACCATATCATGCTTGCAGAGAATGCAAAACATAATACTCAGAACGATCAGCAATGTCCCATGGTATGTGACCAACCAAGAAATTCACGAACATCTGAAAATGCCCACAATAAAGGAGGAAATCCAAAACGTAACCATAAAATACCGGGAGAAGCTAAAGAAGCACCCGAATACGTTAGCAGCACAGCTCACGATGCGTAGCTACGTAAAGCGCCTTAAGCGAAAGGACATCATATAGATAGACGATGAGGAGACGTTCCCAATGGGGAACGCACTCAAACTGACATAGCGCACTCACCAAATTTGCTCATAGTGTCAAACACTGATCGCAGATATAACACAGAAAAAAAAAAAAAAAAAAAAAAAATTTGGGATATCGTTTTTTTTTTACTTTTGACTACTCAAATATGATCAGTAACGGGTACGGATAGAGCCCCATTTTTTGTACTAATTAAAAAATAGGGGTGTATATAACTTTATCAACATATGATTTTGACTAAAAATTTTGCCAAAAACAAAAAGTTTTTTCGCTTGTTTTCCCTACTCCTGTTAAACACGGCTTTGATCTTTAGAAATATGTTAACAAAAAAATTGCTTGTTAAGTGTTCTTCAGAATGTACTTAGCATATGTAAATCAATCAATATTTTGCAAAGAAAATGGTTTTAAAGGTCACTCAATGCGGGTGCAGGCGGCATGCGGCAGTACGAGTATGTGTGGGCCAGATGTTCAAGGGACTATACACCTTAATTAAGGAAAGCTAAAAAATAATCTTATAAAGGCAAAAGTTAGTGAGTGTGTGTGTGAACTGTGTGGCTGAACGTACCGTATCCGATTAGCCTACCGACCAGCGGGGTTACCATGACGTTCAAAGTAAGATTGTTTCATTCTTATTTCAGTGTGGGTAAGAGACAGAGCTATAATACAGGTTGTCTAGCGCCATCTCTTACCCACACTGGAAATAAGAATGAAACAATCTTACTTTAAACGTCATGGTACAGGTCTAGGTCGTAGAATTTATTTATTTGTATAGGCACTTCAACGACTTATTTACGATTTGACACATGGATAGGCCATGTCCTTGAACAGCACATAGGATAATTTTTATTTAGGGAGTATGTTCCCTTGGGACAATTTTCTACTCCCAGGCGGGCGAAGCCGCTGGCAACAGCTTGTATTCATATAAAAATCATGTAGATTAATGTCTGAGACGGTCTTTTGCGAGAGGCGCCATACAGATTTCGGTGGACCTGTCTAGACAATGCAAGCATTTATCTGTCATAATATTTAATATCTGTATCTATTCTCGAATTCTGATTCCAGATACTTGAAAAACTAGCTGCTACCAAAAACTTCGCTCACGTGAATGTAGGATATTATGCTGAAGGAACAACCTCCATACTCCTGAGATAAGAATTATTCTATGTGCTATTCTAGGACTTGATCTACCCATGTGCCAAATTTCATCCAAATCCGTCCAGCCGTTTAAGAGTGAAGGGGTAACAAACATACACATACAAACTTTCGCCTTTTTAATATTAGTGTAAAACTAATTAGCATGTTTGTTTACAGTTTATGGACATTAAAATATTTGGATATCATTGATGATATAACTCGTTTACGAAGTCATGATAATTTGTCACCGAATTGTTGAAAACACCGTAAGTTTGTAATAAATCTAGCGAGATTATAAACTATCGATTAATCATTTCAATAAAATAAATCTCGTCTAAATTCAATAAGTTACAATTTATATCCGTGTTTTATTGAGAAGAAAGATTTACAGTTCGCGACGTTTATTAAAAACCAACGGTGATTGCGAGAACCCGGTGACACATTCCTTCTATTTCTCCAGATCAAGTATATAATAATATAGTATAATCAGCCTTCTAATGTTCCCACTGCTGACTCACAGGCGTCCTCTCTAGGAGAGGGATCCACCACGCGGGCCCAGTGTGGATTGGTGGACGTCACATATCCTTACGGTTTCCTCACGATGTTTTCCTTCGCTGTTTTAAGGGTTTTTTTAATATCGTGCTGTTTAGATCACGCATGCGGGTTTGCCCCGCACGCGTAACCCCCGCAAATGTCCATTTCATATAAGTATTTATTGTAATGCGTGGAATACGCACGCGGGATGCATTTTTTTGCATTTTTTTTTTAAATCCGCATTATATTAAAAACACCCAAAGAGGTACGACGTAGGTACGTCGCCGATTCAAACCCAGCCAGGCTCTCAAAACGGTGAAGGAAAACATCGTGAGGAAACAGGCATGTCCTAGAACCGAAATTCGGAAGACATGAGACATCTACGAATCCGCTCGTGTGGTGAATTACGGCTCATTCCCTCACCTGGGGTAGGTACGATTCCCAGCAGTGGGAACATTATACGGTTGATTACGCTATTTATTATTATAATATAACCCTGGTGACTATGTATGGGCTGAAAATTAATGTCTACCTAGGAATAACGTTGTTGGACACAAGTCAAGGTCAGTCATTCGTAGAGTATTCCAACATAATTTTACATTTCAATGTTAGGTTTTTTTTTTTAATGATATAATATATACTAATGCTTGACTGCGATCACACTTGATGGTAAGCAGTGATGCAATCGTTGATGGTGAGGCGCACTAGTTCATTAAGTGCCTATTCACTCTAGCCTTGAAGTCACCTAAATTATAATCGGACGGGAAGACCGCAGCGGGCAAATTGTTCCACTTTTTCCATGTACCTACGTGGAATAAACGACGGGGCGAAACGCTTACTCCGGACCGTAGAGGTGTTAACAATGTAAGTATGGTGTTGTCCGATGGTAGAAAGGAGATGGCGGAATCAAATCATGTAATTCCTGCGAATACTCTCTAAAATACATCCTGTAAAATACCGAAAGGTTGGCTACCCCGCACCTAGATCAGTTTGATGTAGCCATCATGGCTAAATCAATGCTATTATCTTTCAGTCCACTCCATCTATTGTTGAAAATGGGTCTCCCATGGACTTCTTCATTCTGGCATCATTCAGAATGAAGAATTCATTCATCAGCAGAGACTGACCGAAGGTTAGGTTGCGGTTTCAGCCAAAAATGAGCCGAATATTCGGCTTGACCGAAACTAGCGTCTTTGAGTTGACGGTTATGATAGATACTTAAAAACTGCCTGTTCAACTTTGTGTGCATTTTTATGCAAACATGTGGATCATTTTTATGCAATCGTCGATTTTTTCAATTATTAGTATTTTATGAAAGTTATAACTAAATATTAGTTGTATGTGTGTGTTATTATTGTTGCGTTGTTATTCGTCCTTTTGAGTGCGTAATTAGAGACACAATAGTAAGACAATGGCGCGTTAACGCCGGCGTTAATGCGGGGATCAACAGCTTACTTAAACGATTACGTGAGGCACGAATAAAAATTTTTTCTTTGTTTCGTTTTTATTATAATTATCGAAATATATTTTAATAGAATATTATTTAAATTTTTTGTCAGTTACCATGTTAGTTTCAGTTACGACCGAAACTGGAAGAGGAGCCGAAAATTCGGTATCAGTTTCGGCTGCAAATAATGTTCTAGTTGATCACTAGACATAGCGATGAAGCTATGTTACGTTAACATTGTAAAAAAATAGTACCTAATGTTACAGTTTTGGTGTACAACACGTAAAGTTTATTCTATTCAAATTAGAGTTATTTTTCTCGTCTTAATTTTTTTTTTATTTAGTGTCGTGGCAGTATCTAATAGTTCTTTTTATTTTTTAAACTTTATGCACAGTAGTGGTACATCATCATCATCATCATCATTTCAGCCGAAAGACGTCCACTGTTGGACATAGGCCTCCCCCAAATGTCACAATGACCGATCCTGTGCGTGTCGCATCCATCGGATTCCCGCGACCCTCACCAGGTCATCGGTCCACCTTGTGGGAGGCTTTCAAACGCTGCGTCTTCCGGTACGTGGTCGCCATTCCAGAACCTTTCGTCCCCATCGACCATCTGTTTTGCGAGCAATGTGCCCTGCCCACTGCCACTTAAGTTTGGCGATTCTTCGGGCTATGTCTGTAACCTTGGTTCTTCTGCGGATCTCTTCATTTCTGACGCGATCACGCAAGGAAACTCCGAGCATAGCCCTTTCCATTGCTCTTTGAGTGACTTTAAGCCTTCTGATGAGACCCAACTGAGTGGTACATAGTCGGACTTAATGCAACAAAGCATTCTCTATGAGTCAACACTTGAATTGAATAATATTTTTTCCTCCATATATCCTTATCTATCGTCACAACAATGCTTCTGTGTTCTGTTATCATACATAAGTGTTGTATTATCTCCAACAGATTCATCTTTACTCTTATTATTATTCTTTAGTTCACAATAAGTTTTAATATAATTTTCATTAGACCAGCTTATGTATACAGTATACGGTCAAACAAAACCCAAATAGCTATACAATATAATTTTATTTATATGTATAGTCGTATATATATTTTTAATTTAATTAAATTTAATTTGCAGTACACCGCAGTCTACCCCCTTTTTTATGTCCAGTTCTTACAGTCCATCCTAAGGTTGTCTGGTAGATTTATCGCTGTTAGCGATAATACCACCATTGTACCCATAGATTAAATTAGTTTATAAGTTTTAGTTACTATTTTGGTGTACAATAAAGTTTTATTCTATTCTATTCTATTCTATTCTATTCTATTCTATTCTATTCTATTCTATTCTATTCTATTCTATTCTATTCTATTCTATTCTATTCTATTCTATTCTATTCTATTCTATTCTATTCTATTCTATTCTATACGGTCGTCCGTCCTATTCTCATATTAACTTCCACAATAATTCACACTTATCTTCATTTGCATTGATAATGTGTATTACTTGAAGATGAGTATTAAAATGATTCTATTTTTATGAAACAGTTACTTACAGTAAGGTGATCGTTAAAAATATTTGCATTACGTACAGCCAACCTGTTGATCCGACTTTTTTGTTTATCGTTTTTACTATTACAAACCACGAATAGGTTGTCCATGGTTTTTGCGAGTACATCGCGTGTCATAACCAAATGCAGTATTCTAAAAAATGTGAGAAATACATATTTATGTAGGTATTTCATATATATTTGTAAGCAAATATTTATCGTATTTTTGATTAGTTGTTTCTGTATAAGGAATTGGACTCAGTGGATTGTATTGTATTATTATGTAAAAAAAAATTTGTGTAGGTAGTTGGTGAGTGACGCTGTATTTTATTTTTTGTTGTAAACTTAGGTGTTTAATTAAGAAAGTTCATAAATATTAATTGAAGTTCTTGTTTCAGTCTTCAAAAAAAAAACTGAAATTACTAAGCAGCTTGGCTTTCACGTTTCGCAAAAACTAATAATTAAATCTGAAATTCTATATTTAGTTACGATTAACTTTGAGTTTTGGCTTTGAATTAACATTACTGAGAATACATTATATATTTAATTGACCGGTTGTTTAATAACCCCCGATTTCTGAGTTAAGAAATTGAAGTGTTGTTTATTTGTCATTAAAGTAAGGTTTAACGCTCTCAATCCAGAAAAACCGGTCCTTAGCACACCTATATCCCAAGCAAATATCGACTACTTAACACCAACTTTGAACATAAACAAAAGAGTGACGTAACACAAAAATTCGAAAAACAAACGAATACTAAAAAACACTGGCATAAAAATTTATCGATCAGTAGCCGTATGAGTCAGAGTTAGACCGATCCCAGTTTCCATATTTGAAAGGCAGACGTAAAACATTAAACTGGCTAATTAGCTTGAAATTTGTGTTCCAATTTTAAACTTTTAGCTGTCAAGGGTGGCGAGACGAAAGGTGACGTCATTATTTGTTTTTTTTTTTATTACTAAAATTGGCTTTGGTTAACTGCGGTTTAATTTTATGTGACATGAGTAAAAGAAAATTGTTCATGGTTATAACTAGAGCAATGTAATTAAATTTAACTTAAGTAATAAGTCTGTGTTAAGTTAGCCATCAGACTTAACGGAGGATATTCTTGGCGACCTAGCCAAGCGCTTCGCCAAGGCTTCGAGCTTAATAAAGCTCGGGTCAATGTCAGAGATAAAAGCATGACCATCAAAAGATAATTAAAAAGATTCTCAACGGACTAAGTTATAACTTGAATCGCCTAGGAAACAACTTGTAATTTAAACACCAGAAAACTTAACAACACGAAAAACACTTTGGAACACGGTTTATTCACACAAAAAATGTTTGTACACAAAACACAACACACATTTTGATTATACTTTTTAAAATAAATAATCGAAGTTCTATACGCCGAGCGTGTTCGCGAGTTCTGTTCAGACTGGGTGATTCATCCCATTCGATGGAAGAAAAAAAAAACTAAGTTGAATTAGGACCGCAACACACGCGCGGAACACAACTGTGACTGTGTTCGAGAGAGCAGAACTGAGCAACGGAACTCGATCTTGTATAGGATTTCGCGTTACTACATGCTCGTGTAGAACAAGATGCTGCAGAAGGTTTACTGGTCAGATGTGATGTTTGAAAATGCGAGAAAATGTAATGATGTATTTTTCGACAGATATTTTATTAATATTCCTCAACTTTCACACAACGCCATCTAGTCTCAAATAAGCAGAGCTTGTGCTATGAGTACTAGACAATTAATAAACATACTTTATAGATAAATTACACCCAGACACAGAACAAATGATCGTGCTCATCACACAAACATTTGGCCTAGGTGGGTATCGAACCCACGACCTCCGGCATAGCAGTCAGGGCCACTGACCACTAGACAATCAGGCCTGTCAACAGTCAGATCCAGTCGTCTGTTGCGAGAACGGATTGGGTCGGCGGATTTGGTCCGTCGAACCGAATTCGAACGTGTGTGGATACTTTAACAGTTTCAATATTGACTCTTTAGATAGGTGAATACCTGCCACAGATAAAATTGCTCAATGGCAGAATAGTTTTATACATTGTGGCTTGGCAAAGGCCCAAATGATGCCTCCGGGAAGGCAGATAAAGTTGGAAGAGAACCGTCGCCAAATGTTCAACTAAAGAACATAACTCAGGGTGACTTTTACAGGAGTTCGATTTGATTTTTGAAGAGATTCAGCACTAAAGTAAGTAAAGGGTGCGCCGGGTACATTTTAGGTATATTGGATGAGCTATTTCGTCAAGTGAAATTTTATTGTAGACAAGCTATGCCTATCAGATAGGTAGATGTCCTGGCAATCAAAGCTGATTTTACATCAACGTTAAGGCAATAAGTTGGGAACGCGAAGCTGAGTCGCAAACTTCATCTCCTATCCCTGTAACCTTCATCTAGAGTGACCTCTGATCGATCACGCTGGATAAGTAGTAAGGTTGAAGAACTTAAATTCAAAATCGAATATGGAGTTTCTTGCCGGTTCTTCTCCATAGGAAACGACCAATTTGGAACCGTGCACTAGCTTCTGACGTTTTATAAGTGCCCATGTAGGCCTATGTGAGTTTTTTTATTTTTTTTTATTTTGAATAGGTAACCTCTCACGTTCTGGGTGGCGAAAGAGGTAGTGTCAGACTTTGACTGACTAAAACCCACCTGTGTCCTTCAGGAGCCCTTTGCGTTCCAAGGTCGTAGTAATTCTTTCGAAAAATCCCGCAGATTTAACTAGTTAGGGCCTAAAGTCAGCCATCTTGTACGGAGTGGTACTTCTAACATAAATCTGTTTGGTATTATTATGGTTGAATTATCACGGCTCCTACGTGATGTTGTTATGTGGTATTAATAAATGTATTAATTAATCGCGTCTGGGCGTGTCCAGGTTGCAGTATTATGAGACTTTTGTTTGCTTTTGTTCAAGCCATCGTGTTTTACGTGCAAGAATAGGAGGCATATTAGCGTATGTTTTGGTAGTAGAATTCCATTTTAGCTATAGGTAACGAAATGGCAAATGGCAATGGAAAGGGCTATGCTCGGAGTTTCCTTGCGTAATAGAATCAGAAATGAAGATATCCGCAGGAGAACCAAGGTTGCCGAAATAGCACGAAGAATCGCCAAACTTAAGCGGCAATGGGCAGGGCACATTGCTTGCAGAACAGATGGCCGTTGGGGCCGAAAGGTTCTGGGTGGCGACCACGTACCGGAAGACGCAGCGTTGGAAGGTGGACCGATGACCTGGTGAAGGTTGCGGGAATCTGATGGATGCGAGACGCACAGGACCGTTTATTGTGGCGACATTTGGGGGCGTCTACACCACACTTACGCACAATACGTTCTGGGAACACATTCATTGTGCGTACAGTTAAGGAGTGGTATTCCCTGCCGGACTCTGTATTTTCTGATAGCTACAACCTTAGGGGTCTTAAATCCTTGGTTCGATCAGTTTTGAGTACCAAATAGCTCGCCGTCCGCCTGTCTGGGTAACCGTCCGACCCAAGCTCGAGTCGCCGACGGCGCGTAGTGTTCCATGCGCGCCTCAAAGAGATGTAAGCAAAACCGTAGGAGCCAGCAGGGCGAAGCCTACAGGGGCCATGGGTTGACTTTTGAAAGGGATGCCCGTGGTCTTGGATCGGTATAATAGTGCTAAGTTGGATCATAGGTGTGGTCTGACACGCCCTATCGCAGGAGAGCGGGAGAAGTCATTGCATCCACTTAAAAAAAATGATTTTTCTGAAAATTTCAAGTAGCGAGTAGGTGTCATGCCTGGATAAAATAACAATCCTTTATAAAAAGCACTGTTATTTAAGAACAGAAAATTTTAGATCTGACCTTGACCTGAAATATAGGTTAGCTTTTGTGTCCCGTACTCTCTGAGTCAGTTCCTAAGTCCAAGGTCACACAGACACACATTTTGTAAGGTTCGTCTGGCCTCCGGTCTGGGCCGGTATTATATTAGCTAGGCTGTGTTACAATAGCTTCCACAAATAGCGACCAACTTGCTAATTTTACTATTACATAATATGGAATGAAATTAATGTAGCGGAGATGAGAATGTCAAGATTGATGTGAAGTGACGAGAATAATAATAATATAATATAACAATAATCTTTATTTAATCTTTATACAATATTGTCACATGTAATAGCCACAAGTAAATCTTAAACAAAATATAGATATATTAATTCCAAACGAATAACTACGAGTATAACTAAATTATCATTTTTTAGGGACTTAAGGAAAATTAACTTTACACCTAGAATTATGTATACCTAAGTAGCGACTTGCCCGAACTAGGTTTATAAAACGTGTGTTTCGGGTATTAAAAATAGAACAGAAAATTTACAGAATATTTAAAGTAAGAAACGAGTATATTAGAGGAAGTTTGAAAGTCGCACTAGTGACTGAAAAGTTGAAGGAGAATCGTTTGTCTTGGTCCTTATCAACATGACCATTCGTGTGTAGAGGAGGGATAAAACGCGTGTTACTCGTACTAAAACTTTTCCAAAGAATTCCTGCACTAGGTAGGCTAGGTCTTACCCTCAGGAAGCTATAAGATTTACCTATGGAGTTACAAATTAGATGGTTTCCTAAAGAATACACAACTTCGAGAGCAGCAGATGGGAAAAGAGTGCTTTGCACAGAATAAATATTTGCCAAGAATGCAAAATATTTATCGCTCTCAGCAGTCGCAGGTCAGTACACCGAACATGTCTCAATGCAGCACGAACCCTCTTAAATAGAGTTTCGGCTGGGTGACAGCCGAAACTGAAACTTAGTACTAACTTTTTTTTGCCGAATATAGGCCGGAATCGAAAGTTCGGTCGGATATTAGAAGGAGTATTTGTGTAGTTTATTTTAGATCTGATCTGATTTATGTTACCTTTTCTTTTTTATTTTAGGTGGGATAATCATCTTATGACAAATCTCGTTCTTGGGCGGAGCGGGAGATAGTGTCAGACTTTTACTGACTAAAAACCCCACTCCTGTTCCTTCGTTGCCTTTGTCCCAGGGCCCGGGTTTCGTTTTCACACTACCCATGGTGATTTATGTTAACTTAGATTTTTGTTGTGCATTTGTTTGAGTTATCTTCTTAAATATATTTTTTTTTCAAATATATATTAAGGTTTGCTTTAAGAAAACCCAATTGTGGGTTAAGCTCGCCTTTGTACATCAGTTGTCCAATTTTTTAATTAATTGTTATTTTATGTATAATAATGAATATAAAGATCGAAAGAAATAAATAAAGAAAGAAAAGATTTTTTGTTTTTTTTTATTTATTTGCTTTTTCTTTCTTTCTTTCTTATATAAGAATATAAGACTTACAAACACATACACAAACTTTCGCCTTTATTATTAGTGTGAAGTGTGTTTGTTTGGCAGTATCTTACTACAGAGTAAACTGGTGAAAATTGAAGATCTTACTGTAGGTACCTCTTCCATGAGAGAGTACAAATTATAAACTTAACTAAATAAACTGGGCAAGTGCGAGTTGAACTCGCGCACTGAGGGTTCCGTACAAACTTACTTAAATAAGTAGTTCAATTCCCGAATTATTTTTCCGAATCGCAAAAAAAAATATCTGACGTAACAACAAATTTACTGTTTTTAGATTTATTCCTATACCTGTGCTATAATACCTTACTTTATGCAAAACAGGATTCTGGATCAATGGGAAGTGCCAATTGATTACCTTGAGAATGTCGAAATATACGTTTTCTGCGATATAAACGACCCTATCTTATTTTTTCGTTAACTTAGAAATTTAATTTTTTCACAGCTTCAAAGAACTGCAGACCTGAGTATATGGTTTTAATTTCAAATCGATACCACCACGAGTTCCCGAGATAAAGGGTCTTGACAGACAGACAGACAACAAAGTGATCCTATAAGGGTTCCGATTTTCCTTTTGTGGTACGGAACCCTAAAAAACGAATAGAAATAGAAACATAATATTATTTACTCAGCCATACACTCCAAAAAACCAAGTATCTATTCACAACAACCAAAGAACGCACTCTGACCAAAAATTCTGCAACTCATTGAAAAGCGTACAATGACCGGGCAGATCTGGAAATTGCGTAAGAGTTTATACAATGACATGGTTCGATTCATGTACTTTCTATTTGAATAGATACGACTTAAATATATTAATAGTTTTTATGTAGTCATCCGAAACGAGAATGAAAACGTAGACGTCATCATGGCCGTTTAGTGTTAGTGCGCTGAATGTCAGTTGTTTTTACGTTACGCGATCGAGACGTTTATGACGTACGCCATTTCGATATTTCCGCCATGTTTTAGTTAGGGCTATATTACACCGGGACACCATGGCGGCGCGACCAGTCGCCGCTACCAACAAAATGTATACAGCTCTATAGAGAGTTAGCCCCCCTAGCCAAGTTATAACTGTTTCGTTTCTATTCTCTTTTCGTCGACCGCCTCGAGTTGGCCACGCCTCCTATTCCTTTGTTCTGACCACGTGACTGAGCTATATATTTGACTGGCCTGTTGGTCTAGTCGTTAGTGGCCCTGACTACTATGCCGAAGGTCGTGGGTTCGATTCCCACCCAGGACAAATGTTTGTGTGATGAGCACAATCATTTGTTCTGTGTCTGTGTGTAATTCATCTATAATATGTATGTATTTAGAAATATATAAGTATGTAGTATTATCAGTTGTCTAGTACTCATAACACAAGCTCTGCTTAGCTTGGGACTAGACGGCGTTGTGTGATAGTTGTGGAATATTATTATTATTATATTATTATATATCACCGGGACACTATGGCAGCGCATGTCGCGCCGCCGTGGTGTCCCGGTGAAATATAGCTGTGTGTGTAGGTATTTAACTAGTTATTAATTAATACTTTTGGGAAGAATGTATAAATTGTAAACACTGGTGTCGATCGTAAAGTTGAGACCACATTTTCCCATTTAAAAATCTCTTAGGATATGGACACATAGGCCAATCACATATAGATGCTACTACGACTGTAAACTCATTATCTTGGGACCTACATTATGTGAGAAAAGAAAAGAACACGGCTCCTTCCGCTGCAACACAATGGTGGACCGCATTTGTGTCATAAACATTGATTCTTTTATTATAACACACTGCCTCTCATTATGTGAACAAGGCCGGCCATGCTGTAAAATACTGATAAAAGATTTAGTAAGTCTTTTTTAAAATTAAAACCATATACTCAGGTCTGCGGTCCCTTAAAGCTGTAAGAAAATCAAACTTATGAGTTAAAGAAAAAAAAGATACAGCCGTTTATGTCGCAAAAAACATGTACTTCGACACTCTCAAGGGAATCAAAATTCATAGGGTACTTCCCATTGACCTAGAATCCTGAAATTTGGCATGAAGCAAGGTCTCAATAGGACAAATATAGAAAAAAATCTGAAAACTAACTGTTTGTAGTGAAAATTTGTCATAATTGGTAAATTCATAATTGAATCAATTATAACTAGTGAAAATTTTTCATAATTTGTAAACTCATAATTGAATCAATTGTTCATAACAATTGCTACAAGAAAATACTACGCGCAGTGTTTTTACATTTTTATTGCGATTCATTCACTCAAAATCAATCCTAAAAAAAAAGCTTGTATAATATTTCCATAAATTTAGTGACATTTTGGGATATAAACAAACGTTCATAACTTTGCTGTTTATGAATATTATTTATTGAGACTTTACTTAAATAATAACGAGACCTTTTCTAATAAGCCCTTTAAGTATTTCTACTAATTGAAAATTAGTGGTGTATAGTTGACTGGCCTGTTGGTCTAGTGGTTAGTAGCCCTGACTGCTATGCCGGAGGTCGTGGGTTCGATTCCCACCCAGGACAAATGTTTGTGTGATGAGCACGATCATTTGTTCTGCGTCTGGGTGTAATTTATCTATACTATGTATGTATTTAGAAATATTTAAGTATGTTTATCAGTTGTCCAGTACTCATAACACAAGCTCTGCTTAGCTTGGGACTAGACGACGTTGTGTGATCGTTGTGGAATATTATTATTATTATTATATTATTATAGTACTCGATACTTTAAGTAGTTAACTGACATGACGTGTAAGAACTAAATAGGCTTAAGTAACCGCGACAGAAGTCGCACCTGACACGCACCTAATCTCATTTGTAAGTAACGACAAGCAACATGTGTTATTTTTAAATCAATCTCCCTAGAATTTGTTAGGGTTCCGTACCTCAAAAGGAAAAAACGGAACCCTTATAGGATCACTTTGTTGTCCGTCCGTCTGTCTGTCTGTCTGTCAAGACCCTTTATCGGAAATGCGTGGAGGTATTGAGTCTGAAATTAAAACCATATAGGTACTCAAGTTTGCGGTCTTCTGATTTTTTTATATACTTGTGCTATGAGACCTTGCTTCATGCCAAATTTTAGGATTTTAGGTTAACGAGAAGTACCCTATGAATTTTGATTCGAGAGTGAGAGTGTCGAAATACCTACACGTTTTTGGTGACATCAACGGCCGTATCTTTTTTTTCGTTAACTGAGAAGTTTGATTTTTTTCAGTTTCAAGGGACCGCAGATATGGTATTAATTTCAACTCGATACCTCCACGCGTTCCCGTGATAGTAATGTCTTGACAGACAGACAGATAGACAGATGGACAACAAAGTGATCCTATAAGGGTTCCGTTTTTTCCTTTTGAGGTACGGAACCCTAAAAATGATTTTAGTTAAGCTGGATGCTATGTTTTTTGCAATATACCAGAACGGTATATTGCAAAAAACATAGCATATCTGATGGAGATGTATGATAGAGCTATAGGTTTATTTAGGCAAGAAAAATAAAAATCTAACCTGGAGCAGTAAGGTATTCCGTATAAAAACAAAATTTAAGGCGGGTCTACGCTGGAGAAGCCGGGCACGAGCGCAGCACCAGCCGAGCTAAAATTCGTGTAGTGTGGACCGTGTCTAGAGGAGCCGAGCACGAGCGCAGCACGAGCCGAGCTCAAATTCGTATAGTGTGGACCGTCTCTAGAGGAGCCGAGCACGAGCGCAGCACGAGCCGAGCTCAAATTCGTATAGTGTGGACCGTCTCTAGAGGAGCCGAGCACGAGCTCAGCACGAGTCGAGCTCAAATTCGTATAGTGGAGTACACGAATTTGAGCTCAGCTCGTGCTGCGCTCGTGCTCGGCTCCTGTAGCTTAGACCCGCCTTAAATTTTGTTTGACAAAATGTTACGTGAGTATATTAAAAACTAAATGATCCACATTGTGAGCGCCTGATAAAATGTAGATCGCTATAAGTAACACAATGTAGACAAACTGTGCACACCGTGGTAGGCGTGACGGTTGGTTTCTAAACAATCTCGCATAGTAAGATAAAAACATAATATATTTGAGATAATTACATGGAATAAGAGTAGTGGAGTCCGGCCATAAAATTAATTTCAAGTCCTTTGTGGTGCGGCTTTCTTCAAAGGAGAGTTTTGGTCAAAGGGGTATCGTGTATCGATGATTTCATGGAAAAATAACGACGTCGCAACAAAACACGACACTGTCACTTTGTGTGCAATAGTTTATTACATAATTTGTTATAGTTTCTTATTTTTACAATTAGTTTATTATTTTGTAAGATTATTTGTGTATTTTGTCTAAGTTGTCTGATAATAAAGGATTGTTATTATATAGGGTACTCACCCGGTGCGATGTGGCAACATGGCCCAAGCCGTGCGCAGGAGTGGGCCGCTCGTCGCTGGACTCATCGCCCGACCTCTCGCCCGTGAACACCGAGTCGTGGGATACTGACAGTCCGCTACCGTAGGCGCCCTCCCTTGGGAAAGAAAGAAAAGGTGAATATATTAACCTTTTGAGTGCGTAATTAGAGACACAATAGTAAGACAATGGCGCGTGAACGCCGGCGTTAATGCGGGGATCAACAGCTTAATGGCAGAAACACGACGGCAGATAGACTAATTCGACACAGCGTCATCATATTGATATATGATGACGCTGTGTCGAATTTGTCTACAAGAGATGAAACCGATAGCTGTTTGGCCGGATACTCGAATATCCGGCTGCTGGATAAAAAATAAAAAAATGGTGCTCACTGATAGTAATTTGTTTAATGTTCTAAATAAAGTAGATACCTACTTCTCTAAGTGTTATATTTCGTATTTTTTTTAATAGGGTGTCCGCCCGAATAGTCACTTACTATCTAGTATCCGGCTGGATAGTAAATATGAGCCGGATAGGCTGGATATCGAATACTGGACGTCCGTTTCATTTCTAATATCAACTATTAGTTCAGTCTTACAAACTATTAAAAACTATGGAGTAAGTACTTATAATAAATACCTATTTACGTTTAAATTACTTTATAAATTCAATTATATTATTATTAAATTATTATTTAATATTATATTTCTTCCTAATATTAAATACATACATAAACTATGCAGCGAGTTCTAGGCAAGTTTGTTTCGTATTATGCGGTTTTTTTTTGGTTACAATTTTATTATTCATTAGGTTATATATTACTAATACAGTTTGAAATTGTTTTTACTGCCTACCTAACAAAATTTTTAATCATAACGATCCGGTTCGTTGAACTTTAATTCAAAGCGAAACAGTTTGCAACTTAGAAGTTCCACCACCAAATCATAGATGGCGCTACTTATTCAGAAACTTAACATTGAATCAAATTCAAACTTTGTTTTTGAATAAGATATTGATAATTGTAGCAATTATTGTTAAATACAATAAAATAATTTTATAATTGATCTCCAGATCACCTCTGTCAGTTTTTTTTTAAGATAATCTAATGACTTCTCTCGCTCTGGTTGGAGCGGGTGGGTGTGTTAGACTTTTACTGAAGAAAACCACACCTGTGTCCTTCAGTTGCCCTTTGCGTTCTAAGACAGCGGGTTTCCTTTTCAGAAAATCGGGCATCGACTCTGCTAGGCCTCTACGGTTTGCTGACATCTCTTTAGGGAGTGCGTAGATCACTAGGCCACACTAGACGCTGTCGACGACTTGGGCACCTCTGTCATAATTTTGGGTCATTAATACTCCACTTACTTTCTCCTTGCATGTCGGTCAGCGTCCAGCAGTTCTGAAGTGGAGCTGCTCTTGGGGTCGGGCGAGGCGTCAGCTCGGGCTCCACTGCCACGACGCTTGAACATGCGCCGCAGGCCCCGAAGAAAGCGCCCTGTGCGACCTTCGCCTGAAACATGGACGCCTGGTATTAAGAACTTTAGAAATTGAAGATTAGCTGCCAATTTATATTTTTACAATACACTTTCGCACGCAAATGACTGTTTTTCACACTAGTGCGCAAAAGTGCGCGAGCTCGCCCCGCCGCAATTTATTGCATTTATCGTATCAAGCTGGGCGCTTAGCGAGGGTCCACGAGACTCGTGTCAACACCCGTTTCTTTATATCTTCGTAAGTGTATCGAGAAACGTCGCTTGATACACGTGGAAATTTGTCACTGCAGCACTCGGCTCCATAAAACCCTCGCCTGCGGCTCGGGCAAATTCCGCCTCGGTTGCAATGACAAACTTTCTTCACTTGTATCAAAATGCAAACTATATCTAATTTCTTGTTTCTTTTTTGCCATACTTTCCCCACAAGGCTTCCCTTCACTCCCTCCACGTATATGGCCCAGAGCTGCTAAAGGTCTTTACATAAAGCGAAATTCTATCAGCATTCGACCCGATCTCGGACTTACGACAATAGTCAAGCCACTACAATCTCACTCTTCCTACAGCCCAAAGAGGAAATTAAACAATCCTTCTTGAAGAATTCTAGCTCATACCTCAGTCTCATCATCAGTCATGATGAGACGGAGGTATGAGTTATTATCCTTGTTGATGGAAACAATGGAAGGAATAAGGGTGGGTTCAAGTCAGTAAAAGTCTGACACTCCCCCTTCTCGCTCCACCCAGAGCGGGTAAAGTTATTGATGATTTCTCAATAAAGAAAAGAGATGCATGAGGGATGTTATAAAATGGTTAACTGTGATGTTTTTGTTTTGGCTAATCCTCGCTAATTTTAGGGGAAGAATCAATGACCTAATAAACGCACCGCCTTAATCAAATTTTATACCACAGCTATATTTAAAGTTGATCGTTCATCCCCCATGGTAATACTCATTTTTTATGACACTAACAAAATACCTTAGGGGTGGTTCCCCAAGCTACGAATTATACGATAGATTTACGATTATAGATGGTTCATTAAATCAGGGGTCAGCGTATAGAATTTTAGTATTCTATTGTTGCAAATTTTAGGGGAAACCACCCTTCTTCAATTGTCGTGGATGTGTCAGCTACAACAATCAATAGATCAAACAATTTGGAGTAGCCAGAACATATGACATTTCGGCAAGCTGTTCAAATCAATCATGGTTACTGCTCTGTAAAAGAGTGTCTTTAGAACGCTATGCTATCCTAGTACCTGACACGGCAGTTTGAAAAAAAAATGCTATTTGATGCTTACCAGGGCTTATGGGATTGTTCGAAACGAGTTACCTACCGTGGCCGTAGAACACAAAGGGCAAACTGAAGATACACTGTTTTTTTTTAGTCAAAGTCTAACTCTCTCTCGCTCCATTCAGAGCGGGAGGAGTCATTTGATTATTTCTCATGTAAAAAACAAAGCAAGAGTTTGGAGAAGTTTAAGTGTTCAATAATGCAGTAGCCAATCAATTTACTCCGTAACGTACAGGTACAACATGGGTTCTTGTAGATCTCTTTTTATGCTATGTGTTCCTGGTACTCATCCAGAATAAGAGATCGTTTTTTTTTTATTCCTGATAGGTTCGCGCTTGACTGCTATCTCACCTGATGGAAAGCGACGATGCGGTCGAAGATGGAGCGCGCTTACCTAGAAGTAGCCTATTCACTCTTGACTTAAAGATTCCCGGGTTGTAGCCATCAGGAAACACAGATTTCGGCAAGGAATTCCACTCCTTAGCTGTACGCACAATGAAAGTGTTCCCAAAACGTTTTGTGCGTATAGGTGGGATGTCCACCATGTACCGGTGGCGCATTGCCTTACGTTTGGTGGTCCGATGATGGAACGGGCTAGGCGGAATTAGGTTATGCAATTCCGACGCACACTCCCCGAAATGCAACCGGTAGAAAACCGACAAGCTAGCAACTCGACGTCGATGCTCGTTTCTGCAATACTCTCTATAGTTGTGCTTTTGAGTGCTGTTGGTAGTACTAACTTGGATGTTTCAAGGGATTCTATAGCACCCTTCATATTCTGCGAGCCTGGTACTCACCATGGTTGTGTGTGTCGGTGATGGGCGGTCGGTATGGCGGCTCCAGCGAGCCCTCGCGCACACACGACATGAGGCCCCCGCCGCCGCCGCCCGACATTCGAGCCCGCTCCTGTAACACACACATAACACAAATTAGGAAGGTACTATATTGCAAAATGTAGAGAAAAAATGTCAGAAAGGCAGTCGATCCATGTAAAATATAATACTAACTGCATCTGGTTTGATTGACTGATCACCACCCAGTTGGGAAAGGGCTAGGCAAATTGATTGACGTAGAACCATTTGTTTAGCCAGTCGCAGGGCATTTTACATTTAACAATAGCATAAGCATAGCATGGCATAATCAGCAGAGGTCGGAATTAGGTAGAGTTATTTATGTACTTTGAAAACAAAATTATGACACTATCAGAAATGGGTATAGCAAAAACTTCTTCCTGCATTAATGACGAGGAGGAGGAAGTGCATAAATTTGTTAACCTCACCTCAGTTGATGTAGAGCGATCTTTTTCAATGAAAAATACTAATAAAAATTGGGTGTTATTTATCTTTGTTTTATTTATGTCATAACTATCTCTGAGGTTTTATTATTATTTATATGTAATATTGTTGGCCACACGGGATTGTTCATTAGAAATCCCGGGAAATCCATATTAATATCAACATTTCGATGCAAGTACATAAATAACTCTACCTAATTCCGACCTCTGATAATCAGCCTTATAAAGTTCCTACTGCTAGGACTCAGGCCTCCTCTCAAGGAGAGGGAATAGGCCGTAATCCACCACGCCGGCCCAGTGCAGGTTGGTGGATGTCACATGTCTTCGAATTTTTGGTTCTAGGAAAACCAGCATGTTCCTCACGATGTTTTCCTTCACCGTTTTGAGAGTATTGATTATGAAATAAATTACACAAAGTTATACGCCTGGCTGGGTTTGAACCCGCGACCTACAACTCATAAGTTAGGACCACAGGGCCACCACTGCTCCAAAACAGCACTCCACATTTACCAAAATCGTCACATTTACAAAAATAAAAGAATGGTAACTTAAACCTTCAACGTAAAGGAGAAAACAGAAATTAAATTTTCGAAAGATTAAAACTTTTAATCCCGTTCTGGTGCCTTCCTTAATCAACATGTTAATTTAGAGCGTCCCTAATTTGTTTATTTATGATGATTTAATTAACATAGGATGTTATTTAGGACCCCGGATAAACAAATTACCGCCAGTGTTTAATTAAAACGTTAAAAATCCGCCCCTGACTTCTAAATAGTGAAGTTTTCACGTCATGCCAGCGTTCTCTGCAGATGCCAAATGATCAATTTATTTTGAAAATAGGTTTTTTAAAAACACTTTTACACGTCAATTTTTTTGTCAATTTAAACTAGATGAAGCCGGTGTTTCCTAGCTGACTACCCTGAGAAGAAACACCGAAACAAACTCAGAGGTCAAAGTCTTTTTTAAGTCAAGAGTGAATAGGTTACTTCTAGGTAAGCGCGCTCCATCGTCGACCGCATCGTCGCTTTCCATCAGGTGAGATAGCGGTCAAGCGCGAACCTATCAATAAAAAAAAAAGTAGGAACATGCTACGACAAACACATTTTTGCGATAACTTCTTGTACGAGTATAGTACGGCCGGCGAAAGATGGCGAGAGTGAAGTTAGGCTCTAGCAACTTTAGCGCTTTAATACTCTTAAGAAAATAAACAATTTAACAAAATAAGTTCCATTTGCTATTTTCAATGCTGTAATTAACGGTTATTGGCCTTTATTTTTGTAAACCACTTATTTTTTTACGAATACACAAGCGCGAAAGTTGCTAGAGGCTAACTTCACTCTCGCCATCTTTCGCCGGCCGTACTGTATACTGAACGCAAAACGAAGCTGATAATAAAGAAATAATTGACATGTCAGTCTTCATTTCGAGAAGACACGGGTCTACATATAGCCCTGGAGCTTGTGGAGGAGTTTCTTCAGGAAGTAAAGATCTTCAACGTTAAACCATTTATATCAATCAGACTTTTAGAGTTACTTCTGGTAGACAAGAATGGTCCGTGAAGTTTTTTCTTATAGAAATGAGCATAGTCGGCCTTATAATGTTCCCACTGTTGGGACTCAGGCCTCCTCTCTAGGAGAGGGAATGGGCCGTAATCCACCACGCCGGCCCAGTGCGGGTTGGTGGATGAATTTTTGGTTCTAGGACATGCCGGTTTCCTCACAATTTTTTTTTTCTTCACTGTTTTGAGAGCAGTGGTCATGAAATAAATTACACAAAGTAATGCGCCTGGCTGGGTTTGAACCCGCAACCAACAACTCGTAATTCGGGGCCGTTACCACTCGGCCACCACTGCTCATTCTTCTGCACAGAAGTGAAGGGGTAAGAAAGTCCGTAAGATCAAATTGACTGAAGGATCCGTGGACCGCAATATGTGGGTCACTAAAGCTGTGTTTGAGTACACACTTATGCACTATAGTATCTGTTACCAGTGATTTAATTAACATGGAGATTAAGAACTCACTGGGACCTTTTTTTTGCCGGTGGGAAAATCATCTTATGACATCCCCCGCTCTTGGGCGGAGCGGGAGATAGTGTCAGACTTTTACTGACTAAAAACCCACTCCTGTTCATTCGTTGCCTTTCGTACCAGGGCCGAGTTTTCCTTTCAGAATCAGACCCTTGGCCCCAGTAGGCTTCGACCCTGCTGGGCCCCTACAGTTGCTGACATCTCCTTGAGGCGCGCGTGGAACAGTACGCGCCGTCGACAACTTGGGCTCGGTCCGGATGGTTACCGGACGGTCGGATGGCTAGCTACCCATAGCACTCACTGAGACTTAGGCCTCCTCTCTATGAGAGGGAATGGGCCGTAATCCATCACGCTTGCCCGGCGCTGATTGGTGGGTGTCAATGTCTTCGAATCTTTGGTAGAACCAAAGGCATGTCGGTTTTCTCACCATTTTTTTTTCTTTGTTAAGAGCAGTACTAGTAGTGATGAATTAAATTACACAAAGTAAAGCTTCTGACTAGATTTGAACCTACCACGTACCTACAACTTGTAAGTCGGAGCCGTTACCATTATTTATAATAAATAATAATAATATTCCACAACGCCGTCTAGCTAAGCAGAGCTTGTGTTATGAGTACTAGACAACTGATAAACATACATACATATTATAGATAAATTACACACAGATACAGAACAATTTTATCGTGTTCATCACACAAACATTTGTCCTGGGTGGGAATTGAACCCACGACTTCCGGTATAGCAGCCAGGGCCACTAACCACTAGACCAACAGGCCAGTCAGTCAAATTTGACCACCACTATCCGCCATTATTATTATTTTACATATACAATGTTATTATTATTTAATTATTATGATTGACCTGTTGATCTAGTGGTTAGTGGCCCTGACTGCTATGCCGGAGGTCGTGGGTTCGATTCCCACCCAGGACAAATGTTTGTGTGATGAGCACGTTCATTTGTTCTGTGTCTGGGTGTAATTTATCTATATATGTATGTATTTAGAAATATATAAGTATGTTTATCAATTGTCTAGTACCCATAACACAAGCTCTGCTTAGCTTGGGACTAGACGGCGTTGTGTGATAGTTGTGGAATATTATTATTATTACACAAAGCAATAGCACCGCCATTGTCGAACTACGGTTAACGAAATGATTATTATGTATAACCTTATCGTTACACAAACCCCTTAAGGGTTTGTACCCGTAATTACGTGAAACCCTTGTGGAATTATTTGTTTATGTAGTCGATTGTCGGTATCGTTAGTGTCTGTCATTTATCACTTTCTCTCACGGGAAGGCAGTACATCTGTACTAATTCCAGCGGGTGCTACTAAAAAAAGAAATATATTTGTTTTTATGTTTACATGGTCTTTTTTTTTGGGGTGGGAAAATCATCTAATGACATGATGACTTTTAATGACTAAAACCCCACTCCTGTTCCATATTTGCCATTGTTCCAGGGCCCCGGGGATTTCTTTCGCATTACCTATGGCCCCAGTAGGCTTCGACCCTGTTAGGCCCCTACGATTTGCTGACATCTCCTTCAGGCGATCAACGAATTAGGCTTGTCCGCTAGCCCGCGCCTAGGGTGGCCCGGTGGCCGGAAATCGGGATCGGAATCCCGGCGGCTGGGGCGCGAGGGCCATTGCCTCACGCGATCGGCCGCCTCCTTTGCTAGCATTACTGCTTCGCAGAAAGGCGACCGCCTGCCATTCCTCCTCGCTCCGGACCATGGCCTGTACCAAGGCCCGGAACTGTAGGAACACTGTGGACGTTAGTCAGTAAAACTCACTCCCTACCTCAGAGCGGGAGAATTCATTTGATGATTTCGTACATAGAAAAGTTCATATAGGTACTTCTCATCCTCGTAAGCTGTTGATCCCCGCATTAACGCCGGCGTTCACGCGCCATTGTCTTACTATTGTGTCTCTAACTACGCACTCAAAAGGTTAAACACAAGATTTTTATCAGTTAAAAAAAATGCCGAAATAAACGTAAATAGAATGAACCGTGCGTCCATCTAGAGTAAATGTCTAATAAACCTTCATTACGAGGCAATAAATACACTGCGAAATATTGGCCGGTCGAGGAAAACACTCCCTGAACGCCCTGAAGTAACGGTTCTTGGAACACACAATATAACCCAGGTATAACCTGCATGTCCAATCATTATATAGGACAGTACACAAGGTTTGAATTTGAAGGCTTCGATTGACGCAATATCTTTCAGACTTTTCGGGTTTTGTTATTTCAGTGTAACGGGCAAAGGTAAGTGTTTGACAAAGAGCAATGGAAACCACATTGTAGAGCACCCAATACAAAAGTAAGTCCTAGTGTGGAACAGTTTTAAAAACTGGGCAAGTGCGAGTCGGACTCGCACCCTGAGGGTACAAACTTACCTATGTAAATAGTTCAATCCCGGAATGGAGTCTCGGAAGATTTTTCAGAATCGCAAAAAAAAAAAAATTGTGACGTAACAACAAATTTACAGGTTTATCAGATTTATTCCTATACTTGTGCTATAAGACCTTGCTTTATGACAAATTTCAGGATTTTGGGTTAACGGGAAGTACCCTATAAATTTTGATTTCCTTGAGAGTGTCGAAATGTACGTTTTTTGCCACATAAACCGAAGTATTTTTTTTCTCTTTAACTTACAAGTTGATTTTTTTTACAGCTTCAAGAGTCCGCGGACCTGAGTATATGGTTTTAATTTCAACTCAATACCTCCATGCGTTCTCGAGATAAAGGGTCTTGACAAACAGACAGACAGACAAACGGACAACAAAGTGATCCTATAAGGGTTCCGTTTTTTTTCCTTTTGAGGTACGGAACCCTAAAAAGAAACAACTACATCGTGGTTATTATCGAGGAGACATCTAGCAGACGGCGAGGAATAGGTAGCACGCTTTCCGACCGTCCAGTACAGGCCAAGCCCGAGTCGACGGCGCGTTGTGTTCCACGGGAGATGTCAGCAAAATAGGGCTCTAGCAGGGCCGGTGCCTGTTAGGGCTCGGGAATGTTAGAAAGAGTTATCGTAGCCATGTAACGCAATGGGCAACTGAAGTTTGACAATCCCTCTCGCACCACCCAGAGCGAGAGAAGTTATTTGATGAAATCCCACCTCAAAAAAAATCCGGCCAAGTGCGAGTCGGACTCGCGTACTGAGGGTTCCGTACAAACTTACCTATGAAAACAGTTCAATTCCCGAATCGCAAAAAAAGATTTTTTTTTGTGACGTACCTACCTAACTACAAATTTACAGTTTTCAGATTTTTTCCTGTACTCGTGCTGTCACACCTTGCTTCATGCTAAATTTCAGGATTCTTGGTCAACGGGAAGTACACTATGAATTTTGATTCCCTTGAGAGTGTCGAAATATACGTTTTTTGCGACATAAACGGCCGTATCTTTCTTTTTCGTTAACTCAGAAGTTTAATTTTTTCACAGCTTCAAGGGACCGTAAACCTGAGTATATGGTTTTAATTTCTACTCGATACCTCCATGCGTTTCCGAGATAAAGGGTCTTGACAGACAGACAGACGGCAACAAAGTGATCCTATAAGGGTTCCGTTTTTTCCTTTTGAAGTACAGAACCCTAAAAAAGAATGATAAAGACTGCCATTATTAGTTTTTCAAAACTACCCTCTAAACGCGGTTTAGGTAGGTAGTGTTAAAGATTTTATAAAAAGGCCAAGTGCTAGCTATTTACAATCATTTGTTTGACCAGTAGAAAGCCAGACGGAAGTTTGATAATCAATTCACTAAGCCAACCCGAAAATGGCCACCAATTAAAGTAACTTCTGATCTAATTTATTAAACTATGGAACTAACTTCATTGGAATCCCTTCAAACACTATTAGAATTAACTTGAATCTCAAACTCGGATGAAATTAAGATGGTTTTAAGTTGCTTGACCTTAATCTATGTTAATATTATAAAGTTGAAGTGGTTGTTTGTTTGTTTGAACGCGCTAATCATACGTATTGGTGCATTTTCACTTATGAGTCATCATCATCTTCCTGCCCTTGTCCCGTTTTATTTGGGGTCGGCACAACACGTTTTTTTCTTCCATTCTGTCCTGTCACTCGTCACGCTATCACTAACTCCCTTTTCTTTCATATCACTTCTCACACAATCCATCCATCTTTTCATTGGCCTCCCTCTCCCTCTCCATCCATCCACATGTAAATTCATAACTCTTTTAGCAACATGCGCTTCATCCCTTCTCTTCACATGACCATACCAAGATAAACGATTCCCTTTCAACTTTTCAGTCACTGGCACCTTTTTTAAACTTCCCCTAATATACTAATTTCTCACTTTATCCATTCTAATCCATTTTCACTTATGAGTATACCCTGATAAAAATATGAGTATATTTTTAAAGTTGCTTTTTAAAATGTTTAAAGGTATGGATAAGTAGGCTGTACTACATAGTCTGACGGACTGAAAATAATATTAGCACTCGAGCTCGCATTGAGCTGAATTGAGCCGAGATATCGTGTCCGTCCTTGTACCTTGTAGGGGGCCTTCCAACACTGCGTCTTTCGTCCCCTACAAGGTGGACCGATGACCTGGTGAACGCTGCGGGAATCCGATGGATGCGAGACGCACAGGACCGTTCATTGTAGCGACATTTGGGGGAGGCCTATGTCCAGCAGTGGACGTCTGTCGGCTGAAATGATGATGATGATGATTGTGTCCGTGAGCGGTGTCTGTGTGCGTTACTCGAGCGCGCTTTGTATGTAGATTGACTTCTGTACCTATCTATTTTGTGACACGACCCTGGTGAATAGAACACGAAAACGGTCGTCGGAACAATCCGACGCAAAAGGGCGGGGTTAAAAGATAGTTGAGGAGCAGTAATCAAACAAGCAGATGAAACCACGGGGGACAACTAGTCCTATAATAATCTTACTGTATACAACTAATCTCTTAATACAATTTAAGATTAGTTTGCCCTATTTTGTATTGAGCCCATCTTGGACCCTTTCAAAGAACCCTGAACTCATGTATTGGGGAAGGATTGCTTTGTAACAGTGTATACAATCATTATATACTATTTGGGTGAAAATGGCAACGTACAAAAGGGACGGTATATGGCAATCCAAAAACACCTTATGTAAATATACCAATTTGTGGATATAGACGACACAAAAAGAGTATACGTAACGGCCCGTTCACGATCTTGCCGCTGTGAGCGGGAGCTAAGCGCGGGGCGGCGAGCGGCAAGATCAAAAGTATGAAAATTTTTGAAGCACGCTACGAGACGCCGCCGCCGCCGCGCGCCCGCGTTCTGATGCCGCGCCGCTCGCCTCACCGCTTGCCGCTAAGACCGAAGTCGTGAACAGGCCGTAAGAGTTAGCACGCAAAGGGCAACTGAAAAATCTGACGTTCCCTTTCCTTCCACTCAAAGCTGGAGAAGTTATTTGACAGTTTTACAATGGTTTTACACCTCAAAAAAAGCGTATCACATGTTGATATGTAATTTCTATCTGACAGTGATGTGAATGAATGTACTGTAGTAGTAGACTGAACGTCGCTGGTAATATTATGACCTAGACCTTAAGCTGGTTTAGTCTAGGTAGGTACGTTGAAGTGTCAATATAATGTGCAGCCAGTACCATAGCTAGCCTTTTAAACGCCCGGTACATTTGTTCGAGCTTGGCTTCGAATCATCAGCCGCCTGGTAGTCTTTACAGAGCAAATCAACGACGCAATTTTTTTTTTCTTTGCTTCAGGTAGTTTACCCAATTCGTTACTATTCCTTAACCAGTTAACCTATGTTAGTATAATCTATGCTTTGTTAGTATAATAAAATTGTCAACAAACTTAAAAAATATATACCTAATGCTTCATTACGCCAAGCAATGACTTTAATTAAGCTAATTAGTTGTAAGGTTTATTTTCATTTGCCACTTCATCTTTGTTCTCAATCAAGGCAATACACATTTGGCAATCAGCTTTTTTGGAGTTTCCTCGAAGAGTCTCTGAAATTCCCCAACAGCTTCTATAACTGCCCTCTTAAAAAAGTTTTAATGTTACTCGGCTCGAACAATAAAAAGAAACATGATAGGATATAGCTAAAACAAAATGCGAAATGAGCACCTACGCAATCGGAACTCCTGTCTGTCCGTCTTCAAAGTATGTACACGATAAATAACAGGTAAGTATAAAGAAAAGATGAAAGAATGAAAAGAATGAAATGTATGTACTAAGTTTTTTTGAGAATAAAATATTATTATTATTATTAAAGAAAAACATTTTATTTGGCGGAGCAAGGCGCAAATTTAGAACTAACAAATTATAAGTACATATATTAAAAAAAAATATGCGCCACATTCGCGCAAAACGTATGGTATGTACGTAAGCTACTAACCACCAAGCATACAAGATCCAAAACTTTGCCCTAGTGGCCTAGTTTGATAAATTCTACGCCCCTCCAGGGCCTGCGCTCTGTGCCTGAGCACCGCTAGCGCTGGCCTAGTTACGGCACTATGTGCAGCTTACTGTACTATCTTCATCATCATCATCAACAGCTTCACCATCTGCTGTGCCTCTCATTTCTCGTCTCGATCTTCACGCTTCTTTAATTTAAAGGCTATATTTCACAGGGACACCATGGCGGCGCGACCAGTCACCGCTACCAACAAAATGTATACAGCTCTATAGAGAGTTACTCACCTGTACCCTTACCATGAGTTACTATCGAAAAACTACACCATCTTACCGTCGCGTAGTCGAAATCGAATATACGTGCATCGAATAGACTACAATTAAACTCGTACCATGAGTCAAACGGGTTCTCTAGCGACAACTCGATAGTATAAACGGTGTCGAGTGTTTACGTTGGTACAAAAACCGCATCGTATCTAACTTCACACTTAAGTTTTGCACAACCAATAGGGTACTTGCCTGTGATTATTTTTATACAATATTTTGTACTAAACAATAAATATCACCAAAAATAAATGTTTTTCTGAAAACCGCATCAAATTAGGTTACAAATTGGAGCAGCAATTAGCATTTCAAAAATTTGTATGAGAAAGAGTAGGCGAGTAGTGGGGATCTCTCGCTATTTCTTTTCTACGCGCGTAACCTAATGGCGGTGACGTCACATTGTAGTCTGTGCATCCTTTTTCTGTAACAATTCTTTCTATTTGCGATTATTGATAAAGTTACTTTTTGATAATAATAACTAAAAAAAATGAGTCAAGTACCCAATTTGGTGGCGCAACCAACTCGGACGCGTGCACTTAAGGTACATTTTTTTCATTTTATTTTTATACTGTCACATTGTGGTGTTGCGACTCTGGTGTCTGTATGGTGTCTAGTTTGGTAGCTTATGGACACCATGGCGGCGCAACTGGTCGCGCCGCTATGGTGTCCCGGTGAAATATAGCCCTTGGTGTCCTATCTTACAATAGTATTAAAAGATGTAAGACATTAAAACTATGTATTGTTTTATGGCTAATTCTTCAGACACCAGGAATATCCTGCGTATAATTTTCTCCTTCTCTGTCTATTCCATTCAAAGGTTATCTGTATAAGACCGCACTTTGTTACACCGTATTAATGTTAAGCTCCTTTTACTGACTAAAAACCTACTCCTGTTCCTTCGTTGCCTTTCGTACCAGGGCCGAGTCTTCCTTTCAGAATCAGTCCCTTGGCCCCAGTAGGCTTCGACCCTGCTGGGCCCCTACAGAAGCTCCTACTGTATTTTTTTTTCTTATGGTTTATAATGAGGTGTCTTTTCCTTTTTAGGATTCCGTACCTCAAAAGGAAAAACAGGAACCCTTATAGGATCACTTTGTTGTCCGTCTGTCTGTCTGTCTGTCAAGACCCTCTATCTCGGGAAGGCATGAAGCTTTCGAGTTAAAATTAAAACCATATACTCAAGTCTGCGGTCACTCGAAGCTGTGAAAAAATTAAAGGATCATGACCAACGATGTATGGAAATCCGTCTTAAGTTGAAGCACAATAAATGTTTATTTAATATAGACTACGCTTTATATACTATTAAATAAAAGTGTTCATTTTCACACAAACACCCGAGTTTTAAAGTAATTAAACAAAAACGGAGATAACCTACAAATTATGTCTAACCAACTCGCAACTTGTAAAATGACCACAGATCACTCATGTAGGTACAAAACAACATTGTTAGTTATCATCCGTCTGTCATCTGGCTTGACAGCTGCATCTGCGTGAGACGAAGCACAAAATAAATATATTATATTATCGGAACGATAAAATACATAATTATACAGTACGTTATGGTATTACTAATTACTTAGCTATTTAAGATATTGATATCATTTTTGTGATGTTTTTGTCTAAAGGTTCATACTTACGTACAAAGAGTATAGTAATATATAGCTTACGTAACTCGTACAAATGAAGAGAACGAAACGTCAATCATGACTGGAAATGTACCTAGCAATCGTTAATTTACTGTTTATCTTAAAATCATAATTCCGGATACGAAAACAGAATTCCTGAAGTGAAAAGCTGTAAAAAAATAAGCAAATAATTTCTATATTAATTTGATTTTCGTTCACGCATCTTTGCTAGACTGCTTTTGGTCAATCTCCTTTCTAAGTTAACGAAAAAAAAAGATGCGGCCGTTCATGTCGCAAAAAACGTGTATTTCGACACTCTCAAAGCAATCAAAATTGATAGGGTACTTCCTGTTGTCCTAGAATCCTGAAATTTGGCATGAAGCAAGGTCTCATAGCATAAGTACTTTTGTTTAATATTTTCATAAGTATTTAGAGCCATGTTCACTCGTTTATGCATAAGCTGTGGTTACCTATAATTGAGTGTGCATTATAGGACAAGGTTACGTGTACCAATTTTAATTTCTAAGTTTTTTATTTTGTAACACTCGTTGGTGATCCTTAAATAAATAAATAAAAAAATAAAAAAGTATAGGAAAAAATCTGAAATCTGTAGATACGTCACAATTTTTTTTTGCGACTCGAAAAAAATCTTCGTAACTCAATTCGGGAATTGAACTATTTTCATAGGTAAGTTTGTACGGAACCCACAGTCCGCGAGTCCGACTCGCACTTGCCCGGTTTTTTTTATATTGCATAGGCTCGCGTTTGACCTCCATCTCACGTGACGGTAAACGATGATGTGGGCGACGATGGAGCACGCCTAGAAGTAACCTATTTTATATCTATCAGGAAACAGCCTCCGGCAGAGAATTCCACTCCTTAGCTGTACGCATAATCATAATCGCTATCGGTCTATCTATCATTTAATTGTGTTACATAATTGACGTGATGATAAAAGGGTTTTCATGTCGACTTCCTTAAAGAGATAAAACTGGGAGGCACGTGTAAACCGATTCCTGGAAATTATATTTTCGTCATGAGCTGGAAAAATCCTCTGATCCCTACCTCTTTGTGTCTCTGATTAAGGTATTCAAAAGCTTTAGTAACATGTGATTTTGTTTTGCTGGCTTCCATATCTCTTCTATTGTTAGGGCGAAATTCACCAATAAAACTAATCGCGTTTTAACGTTTGGCTCGCATAATCGCGTTTAGCCGCTGTCGCTAGTGTCACTTGTAAAAATACAACAAAAGAAAAATACAGACAAGTGACACTAGTGACAGCGGCTAAACGCGATTATGCGAGCCAAACGTTAAAACGCGATTAGTTTTAAGATTCAAGATTCAAAGATTCAAAGCATTTTATTTCAAATAAACCATTTACAGGCACTTTTGAAATGTCATGAAATCAGTCAGTCAGAAAAAAAAAAAATGATGCTAATTGCACATTCCAAAGCGTAGATCTCTATGGAGAAGAATGTGCAAGAAACTCCATGGCCACTCTTTTCAATCATGTTTTGTAATTACAAATATCTCTGTTACATGTTTCTTGTCGCTATCATGTGAGAACAATGTAAATAAAGTAAAAATACAAACTAAATATAGATATTAAAATAGCAACTGGCAGCTAAGAGATGACCAGTCTCAACTGACAGCGCCCGTTCACGAACATGACGCCAATATTAGCACCACTCAGCTCCACCATTTTGAAGGGAACCGAATGATCCAACACATGCGCCACCATCAGTGAGACATTTGAGTGAGCATGATAAACTCTCAACTGCCATGCTGATTTATGTCAAACAAGTCCAATAGTAACATAAAAAACCATAAAATAGCTCCATGGTACTCACATTTACAAACTTTGAAAAAAATGCTTCTACATTATACAATACTTTTATTATTTAAAAATTAAAAAAAAAAAACATTTAAAAATAATAACAATAATTTCCAAACTAATCAATTTGTTCACCCCGGTGGTAGTGGAGCTGGACCAGCTTTGATCCAAGCATTTTTATCTTGAATATAATCCTCCAACTTATAATATGCCTGCCTGCATAGTGTGCGTTTAATACAAGATTTAAATTTTGTTTCATTAAGTTCTAATATTTGTGGAGGTATTTTATTATAACATTTCAAACAGTACCCCATGAAAGAAGACGCCAGTTTAGCCAGTCTAAAACCTGGTTGAACTAATTGGTCCCTATTTCTTGTAACATAATTATGTCTATCGCCTCTTTTGCTAAAAAGATGAAGATTTTTTCTAACGTACATGATGTTTTCATAAATATATTGACAAGGCACCGTCATGATATTAATATCCTTAAACAGTTCCCTTAGAGAATCGCACCGGCGAAGATTGTAAATAGCTCTGATGGCTCTTTTCTGTAGTATAAAAATTGAGTCGATGTCTGCAGCCCGTCCCCATAGTAAGATACCGTATGACATGATACTATGAAAATAACTAAAATAGACTAGTCTAGCGGTATCAACATCCGTAAATTGGCGGATTTTTCTAACAGCATATGCAGCTGAGCTAAGCCGTCCTGCAAGAGATGTTAAATGAGGACCCCATTGTAGCCTAGAGTCAAGCGTTATCCCCAGGAAAACAGCTTTGTCGACAAATTCTAGTTTTTCATCGTTTAGTATTACGTCACAATCACTACTTTTGACATTCGGTAAGGAAAATCTTATGCATTTAGTTTTTTTCCCGTTTAAAACTAGATTATTAGCAGTGAACCAGTTTTGGACCTGCAATAGTGCGTTATTTTCGTCGTCAAGATTATTAGTCCTTCTATTTATCTTAAAAATCAAAGAAGTGTCGTCGGCAAACAACACCATATTAAGTTTATTTTGCAACAAATAGGGTAAATCATTAATATAAACTAAAAATAAAAAAGGACCTAAAATTGAACCTTGGGGTACCCCCATTTTCACATTTAATCCCGACGAATTGACACCGTTTATTTGAACTTGTTGCTGTCTGTCAATCAAATAAGATTTTAATAAGCTTAAAGCTGTTTTGCCTAGTCCGTAATGCTCAAGTTTCAGGAGTAATGTTTCATGAACCACACAATCAAACGCTTTAGACAGGTCACAGAAGATACCTATAGCATCCTGTGCCTCTTCCCACGCATTAAAAATGTGTTTTAGTAAGGAGACACCAGCGTCAGTTGTACAACGTCCTTTGGTGAAACCATACTGTTTATCGTGTAAGATGTTATTTGTGTTAAAATGATTAAGCATTTGATTTAACATCACCTTTTCAAATATCTTGCTAAAAACCGGCAACACGGACACCGGCCTATAATTATTACTGTCTTTACTGTCCCCAGATTTAAAAAGTGGTATCACTTTACTATATTTCATCAGATCCGGAAAAACTCCTTGATCTATACACAAATTAAATATTATAGCTAAGTACGGCGCTATAGTCTCAATAATTGAGGTACAAACTTTGATAGACATACCCCACAAATCTTCTGTCAATTTAACCTTGATTTGTTTAAAAGCTTTTATTACAGTTATAGGGTTTATATGCTTAAAGTTAAATTCAGTCGAACAGGCTGCAACGTTCGCCTGTAATAAACTAAAAGCATGCAATGGCGACGAATTTAGGGCTTCAGTAGTTTTAATTGGTATACTGGCAAAGAAATTTACAAATTCTTCCACGTAGTACAGACGTGACTTTGTTTTATACTGTATATTGAACAGTGCACTATTTTAACTTAAAATACCAAGGAGACCTATCCACTCATTAGACAATCGCTCTTGTGAGATTTTAGGTTATTATGAGAGTCATGTTTTGACTGTCGTATTTCACGGTACTCCAGTTAGATAAAGTTTTGCCAATATTACCAATGTAATCTAGAGATTATAAGGAATAAACTAACGTGCATTTCATTGCTATACGCCACAATTTGTGGTGGGCCTATTCCCCAAACAAAAAAAATTGTCTCCTTTATTTAGTTTACCGGATGTTATTGGTCTGGACTGAATCTGCACTTGTTGTATGGGTAAAACGAAATATGTACATTTTAGCAACTATAATCAAATTAAAAAGCAAAATTTCAACATTATATTTAATGAAGAAAAAATAATTAGAGACGACAATATTAAATTTCTTGGCATTACCATAGATGAGCATTGCAATTGGAAATTACACATAGAAACAGTATGCAAGAGACTCAATAGATTTGTTTACGCTTTAAGACAGTTAAGAAAAACAGTAAGTGAGACAGCAGCTCTTACTGCTTATCACGGCCATGTAAGCTCCATCTTAAGGTATGGTTTATTGTTATGGGGCAACTCACCACACATTAGCAGAGCCTTCATTATACAGAAAAAGTGTATCCGAGCAATAAGTAACGTCGGGCCTTTTGAAACATGCAGGCCACTTTTCAAAAAACTAGGAATACTTACTCTTGTATCTATGTACATAATGGAAATTGGGATGTTTGTAAGGAACCAATTACATTTGTTTGTAGACAGTAATGATAAACGTAAATATAAGTCAAGAGACCCCACTAAATTGGAAACTCATGCCTTTTGTAGGAGCGCATTGCATAAAAAGAACAGCTATAGGATGTCAATCAAAGTCTACAATCATATACCACGTCGGTTGAGAGAACTTCCCTTATATAAATTTCAAAAGGAAATAAAATTATGGCTAATAGAGAACTGTTTTTATACCTTAGGTGAATTTTTTAACTATAAGAGTTAAAAATTTCACAAAAAAAAAACTTTCCATAAAATTGTGTTTTTAATTGTATTGTTCTGTTTTTTAACTTATTCTATTGTATTTATGTGCTTTTTATTTTTTGTATTTGTTAACTATTTCACTGTATTTGCACCTAAAAGTTAATTTTCGCATGCCTCCAATAGGTGAGATGTGTAAAGCACTACCTTTTCTTTTTAACAATCTCTGTACCATATCTCTGGCGATTAAATGATTATTATTATGATTATTATTATTATTATAAGTTGGATTCAAAAGTTACCATTAGGCCGCTATGATCAGAGGGCAGATAATTTACAATGGCCTTTTCTAAATAGTTGCAGCAACAAAAAACATTATCGATACATGTAGCAGTAGTTGTCGTAGTTCGAGTAGGTTCTATAAACACATTAGATAAATTAAATGATTTGAAGAGATTTACTAATCTACTTTTTATTGGTGAATTCCGCCCTTAGTCTTATATCGCAGTGATTTTGATACACAGCTTAAATGTATTACTCGCTGTCCCCCGCTTCTTAGATTACTACTCCACTCCTATTGATAGTAGCGTAATGTTATATAGTTTCTAGCCTTCCTCGATACATGGGTTATCTACCACCAAAAGAGTGTTTCAATTCGAACGAGTAGTTCCTAGATACTAGTTGAAATATTGAAGTCTTAATTTTTTTTTCAAAATCAAGATCAAATTTCATCTTTTTATGTATGTTTACCGATTTCTCGGTCAATTGTGGACCGATTTTGAAAATTATTTTTTTGATTGAAAGTTTATGCTTTCAAGTTGGTCTCATAGAAATATTGTTATGATCTGATGATGAACTTTGAAGATATGGAACGGAACTCCACATAGGATCACAGCAGAACTGTCGTAACAAATAAAATGATTTGTTTATACGTATACGCGATGACTTTAAGTTTGACTGAGGGGTACTTTTTAGTTGTGGTACCGCAACTAAAAATTGTAAAATAAAAAACTTTTCACAAAAAAATACAACCGACTTCAATGTAAAAAAAAACACTAAAAAGTGCAAAATAACTTTAATTTCGGAAGTCGGTGTTAAATACACATGTTTATATACAGCTTCATGTAAGCGGCTCTCCTCGTATATATAATTTGCCTTTGGAACATTGTGTGTGTAAAAATTATTGTTATTGTGTCTTTAATTTTGTGATTGTAATTTTGTGTTTTAGTTTAATTTAATTTTTATTTGAACTTCATTTTTTGTGCATTCTAATGTTAATTGATTTGATTATTTTAATGTTATATTTGATTTTAATTTTGTATGTTATTTATGGACTACCTATGTCTTGAGCTGAGTGGTGTTAATATTAGCGTCATGTTCGTGAACGGGCGCTGTCAGTTGAGACTGGTGATCTCTTAGCTGCCAGTTGCTATTTTAATATCTATATTTAGTTTTTATTTTTACTTTAATTACATTGTTCTCACATGATAGCAACAAGAAACATGTAACAGAGATATTTGTAATTACAAAACATGATTGAAAAGAGTGTCCATGGAGTTTCTTGCACATTCTTCTCCATAGAGATCTACGCTTTGGAATGTGCAATTAGCGTCATTTTATTTTTCTGACTGACTGACTTCTTGACTTTTCAAAAGTGCCTGTAAATGGTTTATTTGAAATAAATGCTTTTGAATCTTTGAAATAAATGAATAATAATAACAATAATAAATAACGAAGAGACAAAACTATTATAGAAACACCGATCCTATCAGGAGCTCTTAACACGATCCATTTAACGACCTGAACTGAACTGCTGGAGCTTTACAGGGTGTATAGCTCCATTCCTCGCTCGCACGCTTGGCATTTTAACACATCATGGTAAGTAAGGAGCCTGTTCTGCAAATAGCTTGAGCGTGTGAAAGCTCTCAACTCCCATAACATGCCACCTGCGCGAGCTTGCGGACGGCGAACAATGGGTAGTTCGCCGTCTGACCGTCCGGTAACTGTACGGACCGAGCCCAAGTCGTCGACGGCGCGTACTGTTCCACGCGCGCCTCAAGGAGATGTCAGCAAACCGTAGGGGCCCAGCAGGGTCGAAGCCTAATGGGGCCCAAGGGTCTGCTTCTGAAAGGAAGGCTCGGCCCTGGTACGAAAGGCAACGAAGAAACAGGATGGGTTAGGTTAGTCAGGTGGGTTTTTAGTCAGTAAAAGTCTGACACTATCTCTGGCTCCGCCCAAGAGCGAGGGATGTCATTAGATGATTTTCCCACCGAAGAAAAAAAAACTCCCATAACATTCTCACCCTTCATTAAATTCTACAATATAAACTGTAAACCACAATCCAAGAGACATCCCTAAAAAAAAGCATTATCACAATCATCAGCTCCTTATCACGATCTAACCGGTACTAAGACAACATCGCGACATCCATTATCGCTCGCAGCTACACTCTCCCTCCCCCAGTTTCATGGTACAAGGTCGGGAACACGGGACATTGTATGCCCCTCTGCCAAGGTCAAGGTTGCCAGCCCGATCGATACGGATGCTGTGGTGAACAAGGATAGAGGTACAACTAATGCGTGTGTGCGAAAGAGAAGGAGCATTAGAGTAAGAGATACGAGGGTAGTGTTTTCCTATTACGACACGGTGTAAAGATGTCCTTGTGTGGAAATTTTAATTAGTTAAAGGTCATTGCTTGGAGATTAATGAATCAAGAACAATGGTTTTTAATTTTTAATGTGGGAAATCTTTCAATGACTTCTCGCGTCTAGGGTGGAGCGAGAGGGCGTGTCAGACTTTTACTGACTAAAACCACACCTACATACGTCTATCAGTTGCCCTTTGCGGTCTAGCGTACAGCTAAGGAGTGGAATTCCTTGCCGGAATCTGTGTTTCCTGATAGCTACAACCCGGGAATCTTTAAGTCAAGAGTGAATAGGTTACTTCTAGGTAAGCGCGCTCCATCATCGACCGCATCGTCGCTTTCCATCAGGTGAGATAGCGGTCAAGCGCGAACCTATGAAAAAAAAAAAAAAGCACCATAGGTTTCCTTTTCAGAAATTCCCCTTGGCCATAGCGGGCATCGGCCCTGCTGGGCCCCTACGGTTTTACTGGTATCTCTTTGGGGCGCGTGTGGAACTCTTTGCGCCAACGACGACGGGCGGACGGCGATCTAACCCATTGCTCGTCGTTTTCAAGTCCGTGTCTGTGGTAGCCGAGGATCACCCTGCGACTCCCAAAGCCCAGGGCATCTTCTGTCGCGGCTCTGGGGCCTGAGGATGTCCATTTCTTAATCCCCGTGGCCCTAGCGAGCTTCGGCCCTGCTGTGCCCCTACGGTTTTACTGGTATCCCTTTGAGGCGCATGTGGAACTCTTCGCGCCGTCGACGATGGGCGGACGGCGATCTACCCATTGCTCGTCGTTTTCAAGCCCTTGCCTGTGGTAGCCGGGGATCACCCTGCGACTCCCAAAGCCCAGGGCGTCTCCTGTCCCTGTGGGGCCTGAGGATGTCTTTCGCTACGACGAGCTAGCCATTGCTTTTCGTCAGAGTGCGACACCCGATGCCCGAGGCGTGTCATCACGGCGGCTGGGGAGTGAGGATGAATGAACAATGTTGAAAGATGAATAGAATGAGTTGGTATTCCGATGGAGTATTCTTAGAATTGCTATTATTAGCTTGGGAAATGAAGAGAAATGTTGACTGAATTATTAAGTTGTGTTTATGTAAATAAGTTAATATTTTTTTTTGTTTTTAGGGTTCCGTAGCCAAATGGCAAAAAAACGGAACCCTTATAGATTCGTCATGTGTCTGTCTGTCCGTCCGTATGTCACAGCCACTTTTTTTCGAAACTATAAGAGCTATACTGTTGAAACTTGGTAAGTAGATGTATTCTGTGAACCGCATTAAGATTTTCACAAAAAATAGAAAAAAAACCAATAAATTTTGGGGGTTCCCCATACTTAGAACTGAAACTCAAAATTTTTTTTTCCATCAAACCCATCTTCTTCTTATCGATTCGATGGTAAACTCGTCAAACTGTTTGGGCCCAATAGGTGGCTACATTAATATCATCATTATAATCAAACCCATACGTGTGGGGTATCTATGGATAGGTCTTCAAAAATGATATTGAGGTTTTTAATATAATTTTTTTATATACTGAATAGTTTGCGCGAGAGACACTTCCAAAGTGGTAAAATGTGTGTAAAGAGAATGATAAAACTAAAAAAAATATATGATGTACATTACCTTATAAACTTCCACCGAAAATTGGTTTGAACGAGATCTAGTAAGTAGTTTTTTTTTAATACGTTATAAATCGTAAACCGCAATTTACCTTTTAAGTTTGTACGGAACCCTCAGTGCGCGAGTCCGAATCGCACTTGCCCAGTTTTTTCTACAATGAAGACTGAGGCCTTGCGATGTCTTACAAAAGTTTTCCAGTAAGAATTGTTGTACTGGTCTCTCGAGAGTATTATACTTATTACATGAACAAAGACGTAGTATTAAGCAGGGTTGGACTTTTTTATTGTGGTCGATAACTTACTATTAATACGATTTATATATATAATTATATGTATGTATGTATAGGTATATATTTTATTAAATATGTATGTATGTTTAGTTTTAGTTTTATATATAATTTTGTAATACTTGTTGTCTAAACAATATTTTCTTTTTTTTTATGCACCTGCCATATTGTCTCTCCACTACCCTAGGTTGACTGGTAGAGAATGCCTAAGGCATTAAGTCCGCCTTTGTACCTTGTTGTTGCATGAAGATTAAATAAATAAATAAATAAATTTATGAAGTTTATTACGAGCTGTGTGCTTGTCTATGCTATTGGAAAATGGTTTTTCCTGGGTAAGCATATAATACTCTTTTTTTTGGTATGGGATATCATCCAATAACTTTTATCGCTCTAGAGTGGAGCAAGAGGGCAACATACTAGGACTGCGGAAACGATGGAAAGAGTTACCGTGGCCCTAGAACGCAAACGAGAAATTAACGAACTTGTGTAGGTTTTAGTCAGTTAAAGTCTGACACGACCTCCAGCTCGACCCTAGTGCGAGAGAAGTCATTTGATGATTTCCCAAAACAAAAAATAAGGCCCAAATGGCATGACTTTCTAATCACTGCAACGATGAAAGTCCGTAGAAAAAGTCTTTATGATATAGTACAATTCAATTCTAATGTCATTTATTCTCTCTTCACAATTCATTGCCTTAAAAATTAAAATTGTAACTGTCACTGGATAAATTGCATACACCGTTACATTATAATAAGTCTCGCGGGATTGGTTAATAGATCATTTTAAACAAAATTAATGTCTAAAAACTTCGATAATTTACTGTTTCCAAAAATCCGACCTACTGCTATCTCATCATCACAATATAGAGTTTAAAATATAAAGGCAAAAGTTCACATGTATGTTTGTTACTTCTTCACGCTCGAACCGCTGAACGGATTTAGATGAAATTAGGCACATGGATAGACCATGTCCTGGAAGAGCATATAGGATAATTATCTACTTTTAATACCGCTAACAGAAGCTAGTTCCTCATTATCATCATCTTCCTGCCCTTGTCTCGTTTTATTTGGGGTCGGCGTAATACGTTTTTTTCTTACATTCTGCCCTGTCACTCGTGATGCTATCACTAACTTCCTTTTCTTTCATATCACTCCTCACACAATCCGTCCATCTTTTCTTTGGCCTCCCTCTTCCTCTCCATCCATCTACATGTATACTCATAACTCTTTTAGTAACATGCGTTTCATCTCTCCTCTTTACATGACCATACCAAGACAATCGATTCCCCTTCAGCTTTTCAGTCCCTGGCACCACTTTCAAACTCTAATATACTCATTTCTCACTTTATCCATTCTCGTCACAACACACATCCATCTCAACATTCTCATCTCCGCTACATGCATGCAAGCTAGTTCCTCATTAAAAAAATTAAATGCAATAATTTACCATATTATGTATTATTAACAAACTCTCCATTCAACCTCGAAAACCAGACACCGTGTTTTTCCGTGTCACCTCTCGGCACTCTACTTTAAACACGGTGTCTCTCCGTGTCTTCAGATGAAACACCCCACGTTCAGGGTATGTCGTCAAGCGGTCATTTATTAGGGCAGGCTCATGGCAGGCTTAACCGTATGATGTGGGAGAAAACCCCGGTGATTGATGATAGTGACGTGCGTTAGCGCTGTTTTTGTTAAAGAGGTGGGTAGAAAGGAGTTTTTAGTGCTTGTAGGTGGGCCTTTGTAGGGGGTATTAGAAAAAAAGAAATTAAAAAAAAAGTTTAGTTGTGCTGTGTAGCTCCCACAGGACAAATGACGATATAAAATATATTATTAAGTAATCTTATTGTACATCTAAACTAATATTATAAAAAGGTAAAGTTGTTTTTTTGTTTGTAGGAGGTAATCTCTGAAAGTACTGCCCCCCTAGCCAAGTCACAAACGATAAACGTAAACTCTCAGTAGTCTTAATAGATTTTCAACTTTATGTTATTGAATATAGTTTTTTTTTTTTTTTATAGGTGGGAAAATCATCTTATGACAAATCCCGCTCTTGGGCGGAGCGAGAGATAGTGTCAGACTTTTACTGACTAAAAACCCACTCCTGTTCCTTCGTTGCCTTCGTCCCAGGGCCACGGTTTCGTTTTCACACTACCCATGGCCCCAGTAGGCTTCGACCCTGCTGGGCCCCTACGATTTGCTGACATCTCCCTGAGGCGCGCGCGGAACAATACGCGGCGTCGACGACTTGGGCTCGGTCCGGATGGTTACCGGACGGTCGGACGGCGAGCCACCCATTGCCCGCCGTCCGCAAGCCCGCGCCTACGGTGGCCGGAAATCGGGATCGGAATCCCGGCGGCGGTTGGGGCGTGAGGACCGTTGCCGTTGCCTCACGCGATCGGCCGCCTCTTTTGCTAGCATTACTGCTTCGCAGAAGGAGGCGACCGCCTGCCACTCCTCCTCGCTCCGGACCATGGCCTGTACCAAGGCCCGGCGCGAGAGATCGCCGCCGCCGATCGCCCCCACGAGGACACGGCGTTGCTCTTCCCAAGCGGGGCACACTTCCACCGTATGCTCCACCGTGTCCTCCGGGCGGTCCACACAGTGGCGACACCCGGGCGTCGCTTCCGCACGAATCCGGTGCAGGAACTTCCCGAACTTCCCGTGTTCGGTGAGAACCTGCGTCATGCGGAAGGTGAGGACGCCGTGAGGTCTTTCCAACCACGCCTCAAAGAAGGGACTTACCGCCATAATTGTGGCGTGCCCAATTGAATATAAAGTTGAAAATCTATTGAAGATTACATAGTGTTTTCGTTCGTTCCGGTCGCTAACGCTCAGTAGTCTTTAATAGATTTTCAACTTTATGATCTTAGGTATAAAGTTGAAAATCTATTGGAGATTACTAAGCGTTCACGTTTATCGTTTGCAACTTGGCTAGGGGGGCTGGTCCGATGGCAAAATTTTTTCACCGTTAGATAGCTGCTTAATTCCTGAGTGACATAGGCTATATTTTATGTACGCGTTCGGAGCCGCGGGCAAAAGCTAGTCGTAAACATAAACTAACTGCAAAATAAAATATCAACTAAAAAAATAAACACGAAGGCTAAGGTGGGAGCGAAGAGAAGCGGAGCACCCGCCTTAGCCATTCCAGCTTTGTCTCTTACCCACACTGAAATAAGAATGAAACAATCTTACTTTGAACGTCATGGTAACCCCCAGGTATTCATCATATCATCCTAAATATTTTCACAGGTTTCCGCTATACCTCCCTCTTGACAAGAACCCTTAGCCAACCATTTACGACACATTCACCCATAAAACACTAAAGTGCCCACATTAAAAACCACACCGACTACAATATGGTCTACCCCGAAAGTTTCGCGGTTTGCAATTGTAACGTTGGCTGGTTGCTAGTGTTGCTACATACCCTGAGAACTGGGTTGATGGTCATAATGTAACATTACGACATTTGTTGTGGTCATACCTTATGAGAGTGTAGGTATTATGTTGTATAATAAAGACCGGTGATTTTGGAGTAAAAAGAAAATTATAGGAACGCCTTGAAATTGTTCGGTTTATAACGTAGATTTGAGAGGGTTGAAAGTGTTATTAGGCTAGCGACTCCGCCCATATGAAGATCGGAAATTAGCTATTTGCGCTAATACTTATAAAAAAAATATCCTATGACCTGAACCTGGTCTATTTTTAGGGTTCCGTAGGTACCTAAATCGGCAAAAACGGAAACCTTATATGATCAGTTTGTTGTCCGTCGATCAAGACCTTGTTTCTCAGGGACGCGTAGAGGTATTCATTAAGCTGAAATTAATATCAATCACACAGGTCTGCTATCTCTTGCAGCCTGCAGAGGAAAAATCAAACTTCTATGTCAACGTAATCTAAATGAATATGAGGCTATTTATGCTTCGTTTATGGCGAATATTTTGACACTCTCAAGGAAACCAAAACCAATAAGAACACTTCTCGTTAACCTCGAATCCCGAAATTTGGTAAAAACCAATGCCATGTAAGACAAATGAAGGAAAAATTCCGAAAACGGTAAATTTGAAGTTACGTCACAAAATAATTACTTTTAGTAAGTTTGTACGGAACCCTGGGTGCGCAAGTCCGCCTCGCACTTAACCGGTTATTTTAACTAGTGATTGGCTCGCGTTTGACCACTATTTCACTTGAAGATGAGAGGATATGATTGACGATTGAACACATTTGCCTAGAAGTAACCTATAGAGCTGTCCGTATACCAAAATTCGTTCAGCCGTTAAGAACTTACAGATTTTTATAATTCATAATAATAGCGGGGTCCGCAAATTTTAGAGAAGAAAGAAAATTTGAGAAAGGGCTCGAAATTGGCATTCTATTGTCTGTTTTAAATGTACATTTGAAAGGTTTTCTTTTGTTATACGATCTCAATTCAGTTTGAGTTGAGGTCCATCATCATTGCATTACTCTTTAAATCTTTTGTTCTGGTTTTGACGTCAATTAAAATAATGATAAAATAACTGAACGTTAAATGTGAGTTTGCAGGCGTGATGCCACTAGTTTGTGCCAGCGGCTTCACCAGCGTGGAAGTCGAAAATTTCCAAGGGAACAAAAAAATCTATCCTAACTTCCTAGGTCCTATTCTAGGACATGGTCACGCGTGTGCCTTTTGAACGTGAGCGAGTAATAAACATACACACACAGTCATTCCCACTCCTTTATAATAATAGACAACCACAGACTAAGCTGTAACATCAGACAACTGTGTTTTGTATAGACAACCACAGACTAAGCTGTAACATCAGACAACTGTGTTTTGTATAGACAACCACAGACTAAGCTGTAACATCAGACAACTGTGTTTTGTATAGACAACCACAGACTAAGCTGTAACATCAGACAACTGTTTTGTATAGACAACCACAGACTAAGCTGTAACATCAGACAACTGTTTTGTATAGACAACCACAGACTAAGCTGTAACATCAGACAACTGTTTTGTATAGACAACCACAGACTAAGCTGTAACATCAGACAACTGTGTTTTGTATAGACAACCACAGACTAAGCTGTAACATCAGACAACTGTTTTGTATAGACAACCACAGACTAAGCTGTAACATCAGACAACTGTGTTTTGTATAGACAACCACAGACTAAGCTGTAACATCAGACAACTGTTTTGTATAGACAACCACAGACTAAGCTGTAATATCAGACAACTGTGTTTTGTATAGACAACCACAGACTAAGCTGTAACATCAGACAACTGTTTTGTATAGACAACCACAGACTAAGCTGTAACATCAGACAACTGTGTTTTGTATAGACAACCACAGACTAAGCTGTAACATCAGACAACTGTTTTGTATAGACAACCACAGACTAAGCTGTAACATCAGACAACTGTGTTTTGTATAGACAACCACAGACTAAGCTGTAACATCAGACAACTGTTTTGTATAGACAACCACAGACTAAGCTGTAACATCAGACAACTGTGTTTTGTATAGACAACCACAGACTAAGCTGTAACATCAGACAACTGTGTTTTGTATAGACAACCACAGACTAAGCTGTAACATCAGACAACTGTGTTTTGTATAGACAACCACAGACTAAGCTGTAACATCAGACAACTGTGTTTTGTATAGACAACCACAGACTAAGCTGTAACATCAGACAACTGTGTTTTGTATAGACAACCACAGACTAAGCTGTAACATCAGACAACTGTTTTGTATAGACAACCACAGACTAAGCTGTAACATCAGACAACTGTTTTGTATAGACAACCACAGACTAAGCTGTAACATCAGACAACTGTTTTGTATAGACAACCACAGACTAAGCTGTAACATCAGACAACTGTGTTTTGTATAGACAACCACAGACTAAGCTGTAACATCAGACAACTGTGTTTTGTATAGACAACCACAGACTAAGCTGTAACATCAGACAACTGTGTTTTGTATAGACAACCACAGACTAAGCTGTAACATCAGACAACTGTGTTTTGTATAGACAACCACAGACTAAGCTGTAACATCAGACAACTGTGTTTTGTATAGACAACCACAGACTAAGCTGTAACATCAGACAACTGTTTTGTATAGACAACCACAGACTAAGCTGTAACATCAGACAACTGTGTTTTGTATAGACAACCACAGACTAAGCTGTAACATCAGACAACTGTGTTTTGTATAGACAACCACAGACTAAGCTGTAACATCAGACAACTGTGTTTTGTATAGACAACCACAGACTAAGCTGTAACATCAGACAACTGTGTTTATTGTGTAGTAGTGTCTATGGTGCAGTACAGTTATGCCCGGTTTGCACATGGCCCGACAGATTGCTGTATTTTATTGTGCGTCTATTTGGACAGAATAAACATGTTTTCTTTCTTTCTTTCTTTACTTCCTAAGAGGGAGAATGGGCAGTAATCCACCACGCAGGTCCAGTGCGGCTTGGCAGATGTCACATCCTCACGATGTTTTCCTTCACAGTTTCGAGAGCAGTGGTGATAACATGAACACAAAGTAAAGCGCCTCCCTTTCGCGCGTCGACAAGCGTCCCCCTGAGTTTGTTTCGGTATTTCTTCTCAGGGTAGTCAGCTAGGAAACACCGGCCTCATCTAGTTTAAATTGACGAAAAAATTGACGTGTAAAAGTGTTTTCTATAATCTATTTGCAAAATAAATATCATTTATCAATGGATGCGAAATTCACAGGGCCGATCGTTTTGTTGACACTTGTCACAAACTTGTCGACACACGGTCTACGTTCAGTAGTGAACGTCTTTTGTCTGAAATGATGATGATGGCTTCTTCTCAGTCGCTGCAGTGCGCCTGTGGAACTCCCTCCCACACTCCCTACGTGACAGCCCGTCTTTGGATGTCTTCAAGAGGAAAATTAAAGAGTATTTCCTTTCACAATGACATAGAATATATATATTATAATATGTTTATAATATATTAAGTATGTTTGTATTTATGTATTATTTTATTTGTATTATTTGTAATTTTAAAATTGTACACTGGATCCTACCCTCTATTGTGATCTCTCTCTGCCACTCAATGGTTTGCTGGAAGAAAACTAAACTTTGAGTTAACCTCGCCTATGTACATGAACTTTGTTATCTACATATTTTATAAGTTGTTTTAGTGTACAATAAAGATGATGATCACGATGTCTTACAAAAAAAAACACATCAAATTATTTAAAGAATTATTCTACACAACAAAAACGGTTACAATGACAAGAATCCCAAAAGGGACTACTGAAAATATTGAACCTCTTAAATTATTAACGAAATGTCTGTTTAGGGGATTTTACTAAGTACCGAAGAAACCTCTTTAAAAGGTTTTCCAAATTAAAATCAATATCTCACGTCGGCCTTCAAAAATTACAAGGTTGGCTCTGTTAAATTATTTTCTTTAAAGGTTCAGGTGCCCTGTGTCTTTGCTGGTAAACTGAATAATAATTTATTGTTTCTTCGTGAGCGCCCATTAAAAATCTTATAAGTGGGAATGAAATTGCTTTTTGTCAAATGCTTTATTATTGAACGGGTAATTTATTTTTGTTGAAGACTTGTTTACTTAAGGAAATCTCAGAGTTTAAAGCCGAATGAAATTCCATCTAATTGATTGCCGTTGCCTTGGTAATGAGTTTGTGGTCCAATTAGGGGTTGAGTGATTGGGAATGATAATGATACTGAGATTTTGATCCTGCCATGCCACTTAAACCATGCCACTCTGCCTTTTTCCTGCCATGTTGTCTCTCTATCACCTTTAGTTTTCAATAGGCTCGCGTTTGACCGCCATCTCACCTGATGGTAAGCGATGATGTGGTCGACGATGGAGCACGCTTGCCTAGAAGTAGCCTATTCACTCTTGACTTAAAGACCCCTAAGTTGTAGCTATCAGGAAACACAGACTCCGGCAAGGAATTCTACTCCTTGGCTGTACGCACAATAAATGTGTTCTCAAAACGCTTTGTGCGTATTGGTGGGATGTCTACCATGTACCGGTGGCGCAACGCCGTTAACGTAATTGACTGGTAAAGAATGCCTAAGGCATTAAGTCCACCTTTGTACCTTTGTACTGCATGAAGTTTTAAATAAATAAGTGTTTACCTACTCTAGAGTGATTGCGTAATGAGTATTTTGCTGCCCTCAGAAAATATACGTTATTATTGTTATAAAACTATGCAAGATTTGAAGGTCAAACATAGCTAAACGTAGCTTAGTAACTGGTCCTTTTCCTACCTCAGTGTTTCTTAAGCTTTTTGCTATCACGGGCCACTTTAATTTTTTTCTAAAATACCACGGACCCCGTGTCAAAGAATATTATAGGGAAATATCTCATTAGCGCAGATATTTATAACAGATATTCATAGCAGGATTGCGAAGGCATGACGGCGAGGAAAAATAGCGGACTCGTATACAGGCCTTTCAGTTTTGAAGATGTTTATACAAGACTGTAAGTTTGTGTAAAAGTTTTGTTACTATTTTGGAGTCCAATTTTATTCTATTCTATTTTATTTTACTCCATTATATTGTATTCTATTCCATTCCGCAATAAAGTGGTCTTGTAGCAAAATCTATTGGTGGCCATTTTGATCCAAAGGTGGTCACGATACTTTCCCATAATATCTATCGTGTCACTTGACCTTGTAGATGACAAAATATTACTTAAAACTATGGAGAAGTTATTAAATTATTCTGAAATACTTTTCAATGAAAGAATGGAAAAGAGAGACACGTTTAAACACTGTTTGATCAGTTGTATGAACGGCATTGCTAGGACGCGGTCCCGTTTCAGTTCTGTGTGTGGTGTATGTGCAAATATTTTATGTTGTATGTTGCCACAGGTGTCAGAAGTTGGTCAATCGTATTTATCTGGAACGTGGAGGATGACGTAGAGCAGGAGTTTTATTGTGTTGTATTGACGTAATAGTACAGTTTATTTTTAGGGTTCTGTACCCGAGGAGTGAGAGATAGTAATAGGATCCCGTTGGCAATCTTCGTTGGCAACCTCCGTTGTCCGTCCATCCGTCTGTCAGCGTAATGTATAAACCGCAAGAGGTAGAGAGTTGAAATTTTCACGTAATGTGTAATCCTATTGCCTATAAGAGACGTGTTTGTTTTTCGTTTTTTATTTATTTATTTTAATATACGTAGCACGGAACCCTTCGTGTGCGAGTTTGCGCGCTTTGAAGAAGTTTACGAGTTTAGATTTAATTAATAATAGGGCGTTTGGTCGATAGGGTCGAAGGGAAGACGCAGGGGTCAAGAATGGACATGTTCTAGCTGACATGAAGTTGATGAAGAACCCCGTCATTATAATAGAAAAGAACAGAATAATATATCGGTATTATCTTTAGTATAGCTGTACAATGTTATATATCTATCATAAAATTATACAGCAATACACAAGATGCCGCCGGTTTTCCGATCCCGATTTCCGGCTACCGTAAGCGCGGGCTTGCGGATTGCTAGCAATGGGTAGCTCGCCGTCCGACCGTCCGGTAATCGTCCTGACCGAGCCCAAGTCGTCGATGGCGCGTAGTGTTCCACGCGCGCCTCAAGGAGATGTCAGCAACTGTAGGGGCCCAGCAGGGTCGAGGCCTACTGGGCCCAGGGTCTGATTCTGAAAGGAAGACTCGACCTTGGTATGAAAGGCAACGAAGGAACAGAAGCGGGATTTTTAGTCAGTAAAAGTCTGACACTATCTCCCGTTCCTGATTGGATGATTTTCCCACAGAAAAAAAAAGCTATACATAAGATAACACGTAAGCTTTCAATCATCACCTGCCTTGTTTTATCCACTGCTCCTCCCTGTTAATCCATGCTTTCCTAGTTAATGTCTCAACCAGAGTCTAAAACTAGCAAAATCAAGGTACATTACAAAGCTCTAAATACCCCTTCAGGGAGCCGGGGAGGTGTGACGTTATAAAATGAAAAGCAAAAGTCTATTTACTAAAAAGGGTTTGGCTAAAGAGTCTTTTAAGGACTCACTTAGTGAGGGTCCTTAGTTGCTTTTGTTGAAAATGAGATTAGGAAATCATATTTAAGATAATGTGCTCGTAGGCAAGTTATTAGGACTACCTACCCAGCCTTGCGTTCAAAAATAACCAGCCCCCCTAGCCAAGTTACGATCGTTTCGTTCGCGTCGAACGCCTCAAGTAGGCCACGCCTCTGATTCCTTTGTTTTGACCACGTGACTGAGGGTTGAGATGACGTCAGAACAAAGGAATCGAATCTTGTTGCGCGTGTGTCTGTGAATTCAGCGTAATTTCAGCAACTCATTTATAGCCGTGTAAATGACACTTTTATTTTTGAGGTAGGAAGTCATCCAATGACTTGTCCCACTCTAGGGTGAAGCGAGAGGGTGTCTGACTTTTACTGACTAAAACCCACCAATGTCGTTCAGTCGCCCTTTGCGTTTCAGGACCACAGTATCCCTTACAGAGATTCCCAAAGCCTCACAGCAGGCATCAATCCTACTGGGCCCGGCTGGCTACGGCTAAAAAATTGTGAGGAAACCTGCATGTCCTAAAATCAAAAATCCGAAAACATGTGACATATCTACCAAACACCACTGGGCCCGCGTGATGGCTTACGACCCATTCCCTCTCCTAGAGAGGAGGCCTGAATCCAAGCAGAGTACATTATAATGCTGATTATGATAATATCTTACGTACAACTCACAATTCAACATAAATATATTATCAATTTGCTGAATCTTACATTAACTGTCATCATTTTGAATTTCAAATCGACTACGAAATTATTCGGTTCCGCTCGCTCTAGAAAACTCTTGAATTAATGATCTTCGAATAGAATTGTTTAAGAATACATTACGGGGGGCCAGATAAGTGTTATCCAGCGTAATTTGCGAGCAGAATGAATTGAGTACTTTAAGGCCGCTATCCCAATGGCGTTTTACGAGCGTTGACGTTGCGCAGACGTTGACGTTGCGCAGACGCGACGTTAACGTTGCAAGTTTCTTGCGTACACCGCTATCGCAGTATGTGTGCGACGTTATCGTTGCGTTCAGCGTATGTAACGCTTGCCACTAGGAACTCGCGATGTTAACGTCGCGTCTGCACAACGTTGTCACTTCGCAGACGTTGGAGAAGCGCCAACGCTCGTAAGACGCCAGTGGGATAGCGGCCTAAGACTTGTTTGATACCGAACACAGCGTAATTTGAGCGACTCATTTTGAGCTGTGTAAATTACACTTTTTTGTGATGTGGGAAATCGCCCAATGTCTTCTCTCGCTCTAAGGAGGAGTGGGAGGCATGTCAGAATTCTTCTGACAACCTACCTGACATATTTTCCGTCAGTTACCCTTTGCGTTCTAGAACCACAGGTTTCAATATTTTTTCAGAAATTCCATGTGGCCCTAGCAGGCATCAGCCCTACAGGGCCCCTACAGTTTTGCTAAAATCTCTTTGTGTCGCCAGGAATACTACGAGCCGTCGAAGACTCCGGTTCGCTCCTTACTGGACGGGCGGACGGACGGCGAGCAACCCGTTACTCATCGTCCGCAAACCCTGTTGTATAAATTACACAGGGTTAACGATCCTCTGGGGGCTTCGGCTTTGAGTTACTGGTTTCATTATCACTTGCCAAAGCCTCAGTCAGTTACGAGTCCTTTAACTTAAACTGAGACTTAGAAGTAGGTATTTTAAAAATTATTTGTAAAAATACCTATGTCTCAAGTCCTTGTGTATCTTGAGAAATAATTATTCCAAAGAGCATTGAGAATACTGACATGCAGTTTAGCAATCCGTCTGACGGGCGTGGGTGTCCAAGAATAAGTTGAATGTATTTTGATTTCATTCGATGATTAAACAGCCCCAGTGGCGGATTAACCTAGCGCGGGGCCTGTAGCAAATTCGACCAAGGAGCTCCTGTGTAGACCTATTAAATACTTCTCATTCTTATCTCAATCACCAATAACACCGTGGATTTTAAGATTGGGTAAGGTACTTGGAAAGTACGGTAATGATCTAAGACATTGACTATCATATTCAATGAAATAATAATCAGCTGTATTCGGATTTCGAAATATTTATATAGATTTTTTTGGCGATCAAGTGCAGGATCCTTGAACACGCGGGGCCCCCGATTGCGCGGGGCCTGTATGTATGTATGTTGCTACTCTTGCTATATGGCTAATCCGCCACTGAACAGCCCACACTGCCTCTAATAATCAATTAAGATTTTATGTTTATAGTTAGTTATTAGTGCTGTAGACCTATAAAGCGTACATTATAGGATAATTTTGTTGCTCGGGGAAGATGATGACAATCCGTGAAACAATGAAAACATTCTGAGGAGACCAGCGATCCAAAATGGGCTCACGTGGTGGATTATGGTCCACTCCCTCTCAGAAAGAAAAAGCTTATGATCTAGGTTGTAATTTAACACAATAGAAATTATTCCTGTATAAAAGGTACGGTGTTCACAGACATATAAATATACATACACAAAACACCAGAAACACTTATCAGTAGGCTATACAAAAATTTGTTCCGTGCGGGAATCGAACCTGAGACCCGCAGCGCAGCAGCCGATCGCTCAACCACTGCACCAACCGTGGCATCCAATAAACGTATTTTGTATTTAGTCGATTTGTCTATGCTAATACGAGTAGTTTTCTTTCTTTCTCTCAGCAGTGTGAACGATACAGGCTCTTTGTGCCATTCCATCGTAATACACCCCTATTTTAAATTATAACAAAAAAAAAAATGAGGCTCTATCCGTACCCGTTTCTGATCATATTTTTGTAGTCAAAAGTAAAAAAAACGAAATCCCAAAATTGTCTACGAAAATGTATCATAATTGGTAAATTCATAATACTCGTAGAATCAATCATTCATAAAAATTGCTACTAGAAAATACTACGCGCAGTGTTTTTCCATTTTGATCGTCATTTATTCATTCATAATCATTAAATAACCTGTACAATATGTCCATAAATTGGGTGACATTTTGGGATAAAGGCAAACGCTAATAACTTTGCTGTTTATGAATATTGTTAATTGAGACTTTACTTAAATAATAACAAGACCTTTTCTAATAAGCCCTTTAAGTATTTGTACCAAATAAAAATTACTGGTGTTGATCATCACCCTCTTATTCGCCTTTCTCCATTCTATCCTCCTGTCCTAATTCCTAATTTATTTGAAGTCAGCGCATCTTACCTTCTTCTACACATCTTATTTTTAGGGCTCCGTACCTCAAAAGGAAAAAAACGGAACCCTTATAGGATCACTTTGTTGTCCGTCCGTCCGTCTGTCTGTCTGTATGTCTGTCAAGACCCTTTATCTCGATAACGCGTGGAGGTATCGAGTGGAAATTAAAACCATATACTCAGGTCTGCGGTCCGTTGAAGCTATGAAAAAATTAGACTTCTAAGTTAACGAAAAAAATATATATGACAGTTTATGTTGCAAAAAACGTACATTTGACACTCCTAAGGAAATCGAATTTTTTAGGGTACCACCCGTTGACCTAAAACCCTGAAATTTGGCATGAAGCAAGGTCTTATAGCAAAAGTAAAGGTATAAATATGAAAACTGAAAATTTGTAGTTACGTCACAAAAAAAAAATAACTTTTTTCTATTCGGAATAATCTTCCGAGACTCGATTCGGGAATTGAACTATTTACATAATTTAGTTTGTACGGAACCCTCAGTGTGCGAGTCCAACTCGCACTTGCCCAGTTTTTTATTATTATTGATAGGCTCGTGTTTGACCACTATCTCACCGGATGGTAAGCTATGATGTGGTCGACGGTGGACGGCGATGGAGCACACTTGCCTAGAAGTAACTATATCTAGACATTCATCACTCAGACAATCCATGCATTGTTATTCTGATCTTCCTCTACCCCCATAAATCCGCATAGGTCTCACCCGTAAAGCGCTTCAGCAATCATCCATCACTAGAAAATTAAAACTTTTACTTTTAATCCTCAAGCGCTACTTCCGCTTGAATTCACCTTCACCTCTGCCCTTTACATATGTAGGTTACGTCGTGAACTCACCCGTTGGTTTCAGGGGTTTGTTTCACTAACTGTTGCCATGGTAACCGATCACCCCGACAAGACCTGGAACCAAAGAGAATTATATAATTAGCTTTATGTTCGTGTAACTTGGTTTTTTTAAGGTTCCGTACCTTAAAAGGAAAAAACGGAACCCGTATCTAATCGGATCGGGATCGCGTGAAAGTATGGCGTTGAAATTTAAACCATATACTCAGATCTGTGGTCCCTTGAGGCTGTGAAAAAAATCAAACTTCTAAGTTACAAAAAAAAAAGAGATACGGCCGTTTATGTCGCAAAAAACGTATATTTTGATACTCTCAAGGGAATCAAAATTTATAGGGTACTTCCCGTTGACCCAGAATCCTGAAATTTGGCATAAAACAAGGCACAGGTATAGGAATAAATCTGAAAACAGTAAATTTGTTGTTGCCTCCCCAATAAATAATACTTTTTTGCGATTCGGAAAATTCTTCGAGACTCCATTCGGGAATTTAACTATTTACATAGATAAGTTTGTTCGGAACCCTCAGTGCGCGAGTCCGACTCGCACTTGCCCACTTTATTTTTCATGAAAATTGGTGGGTATTTATACATAGGGGAGTTGTTCAGATAAAGGTTTTATGAAGGTTATTAGGTTATTTTTCGTGAATAATAAATGTTATAACTTCGTATCGTTTTATGTGTAGATAACATAAGGCTATTGAAAAACAATCGTGAATCGTTATTTTTTGACATCGACTAGAATGGATACTAGTCGATGTATAAACTAGTATTATTTAATTTGTGACAAACGAATTACAAATTACGAAGTAGGTAATCTACACAAATAAATCAAATAAAAAGAAAGATTTGTATTTTCGAACTTTTGTTTGTCTAAACTAAACATTGTGTTGAATATTACATCAATTTATTAAAATAGAACTCACATTTAAGCAAAACAATTTCTAAAATTTAAATTAAATAAAGTAAAATATTGAGTCAAATCAATAAACATATTATTATGCCTAGAAATAAATCTAATGTCAAATGTCGGATATAATGTCAAAAGAAATGTCAAATGATTAACCAAACTCAAACCATTGTTAATGTCAAGTTTTAATAATGTTAAAAAATAAAGGGGAAATAAAGAGGAAAGATTTGATTTTTTGTTTGTTTGTGTGTTACGATTTAACTCAAAGACTACTGGACAGATTTTCAAAATTCTTTTGTCCGTAGACAGCTACTTTATCACTTAGGCCTATATTTTCTATTTTCACGTGGGCGAGGCCGCTGGATAAAGCTAGTAATGAATAAATTCAAAAAATACTGGACCGATTTAAAAAATTCTCTCTCCTACTCTCTCTGCTACTGAATCAATAAGTGACATAGGCTATATATTTTTACATTTATGCGGGCGAAGCCGCAGGCAGAAGCTAGTTTATTTAGCAAAGCTTTTTAAATTTTTTGTTGACATAAAAGAAAAAAATATTCTGTCGTCAATAGAACACCATGGAAAAATCGAACCGTCCTCAGACTTAAGAATTCCAAAACAAAGTAAAATATAGAACCGTTCCTAAACACGAGTGGTCCTCCATAAAGTCAAGTAACGACGTCCCTTAACTTGTAAATATTCGGATCCCTACATAATTGCTGCTTGAATCTTTAATATAACCTAAAACACTCATGTATTGTTTGTTACCAGCTTCAAAAATGAGGAGGATCATAATTTGGTTGTATATTTCTGTAGCGATGTATGTATGTACGTTCGCCGTGAGTTATAATAACGACTAAATATATCGCAATGTCTATATTCCTCGAAAGAATTGTCAGAATCGTTAAGTCCAATTGACATTCATCATCATCCAGTAGTGGATCCCTCAAGTAGCGCTACAATGACCAGTCCTATGCGTCTCGCATCCATCAGATACTTGCGACCCTCACTAAGACATCAGTCCAACTTGTGGGAGGCTTTCCATTGCCGCGTTTTGCTTTACGCTCACTAGGACACTACTACAGAACCTTTAGGCCCTATCAATCATCTGTTCCACAAGCAACGTGCACTGCCCACTACCATTCAAGTTTGGTGATTCTTTGAACTATGTCGGTAACCTTAAACATGTCTTTATTCTTGATTCGATCACGAAAACTCCAAGTATGGCCCTCTTCATTGCGCTTTGGGGACTTTAAACCTTTTGAAGAAACCTCTTGTGAGCGACCACGTTTCACTGCTATATATTCATCATTGGCAATACATACTGGTTATATGACTGCCTTAAGACAATGTGGTACGTGAACTAGAAGATACCGCTCACATTTCCGAACGCTGCTCAGTCGAGACGGCCTCTATTTCGAGGTTCATCCTATCTATCTTCACCGTTTGTCCCGAGTATAGGTAATCGTCTACAACTTCGAGTGTAGTCTCCGATCTCGATAAGAGTGGTGCTATATTAACAAGGCACAATTTAAATCTGTGTACCCTGACAGCTATAACCTTTATAACCTATAGTATTTAAATCAAGAGTGATGAGGTTACTTCTTGGTAAACGTACTTCATCTTTGTGCACTATGATCTGGTTTGACAGCGGTCTAACACGAAACAAAAAGTTCTGGGGATCACATCAAACGCCGCGATCACATGACCAACGAGTGATCAACTGTCAGACATTTTTATTGAAAGCAGTTTAAAAAAGTATCATTACGCTATCCCCCTTGTGGGTAAAAAATTGTTTGTTGAGATGCTGAAGTGGCTTTAGACTCCAGACGTTTCCGTTTTAAGAGCAATCTACTTGATTTATATAACCCTCCATTCGTGTACTTAATTGTTTTTTTGCCATCGGTTGCCGAATCAATCTCAGCTTGTTCTAAGACAGGTTTGATAGTTTTTTTTTTTGTTTTCGAAATTACAATCTGTCTGATATTTTATAACATCTACCTTTGTAATCTTCTTTTTAATCTGTCCTATTCTATCCCACTCTTTCCACCTTTCTTCGTTCTGTACTTTTGCCTTCCAGTTTTAACGAAATCTATCAAGTTCATCATCATCGACATTTTGACTGGTCTGTTGGTCTAGTGGTTAGTGACCCTGACTGCTATGCCGGAGGTCGTGGGTTCGATTCCCACCCAGGACAAATGTTTGTGTGATGAGCACAATCATTTGTTCTGTGTCTGGGTGTAATTTATCTATAATATGTATGTATTTAGAAATATTTAAGTATGTTTATCAGTTGTCTAGTACTCATAACACAAGCTCTGCTTAGCTTGGGACTAGACGGCGTTGTGTGATAGTTGTGTGAATATTATTATATTATATATTATATCGTTCATTCATCTCCTATGTAGTTTGGAAGCGGTCATCCTGTCTCTGGGCACCAACCTGTACTACTTTGGCCCACAGTTCACCCAGCATGCAACTGACATATCCAGTCCTCTAGTAGTATTTAAGATGGCCAAACCTTCTCAGCCATATCAATTATGTTGTAGACTGAGAACATATACATAAAACAAATCTCGGTTTCCTTAACTTTTGCCACAGTGCAAGTGCTCCTATGGTCTAATTTTGGAGTGGCCGTTTTTCTGTTGTTTTTATTTTAGTAATCGTGTAGTGGATATCTACAAACAGAAACTCAATAAATGGATAATAAAATCTTTATTAAACATATTTTTATCTTTATATCTTGGTTGTCGTTATGTACTGCGCGGGCTTTACTGATTGAGCGCTGGTCGAAGGACAGCTGTCAGAGAGAGTGAAGACGTAAGGTATGTACTAGTGAGTCGATATTTATTTATATTTAATTATTTAGTGTACACACACACGGGCCACAACAGAATAGATGCTGATTTTGCTTATCATAAATTTTGCCGATTAAAAACCACTGGCCTACAAACAAAATGCCAATACTTCCCACAGTGAACAATATCTTTCAATAAAAAACTTTTTACAAAAAAAATACAACCGACTTCAAAGTAAAAAAAAACACTGAAAAGTGTAAAATAACTTTAATTTCGGAAGTCGGTGTTTCTATAATAGTTTTGTCTCTTCGTTATTTAACACCGACTTCCGAAATTAAAGTTATTTTACACTTTTCAGTGTTTTTTTTTACTTTGAAGTCGGTTGTATTTTTTTTGTAAAAAGTTTTTTATTTTACACTTTTTAGTTGTGGTACCACCACTAAAAAGTACCCCTCAGCCAAACTTAAATACCTTATAGCCAGAGTGCATCTCATGACAATTCTAATAATCCCAAACACGGTTAGATTACATTAATTTATTACAGAGTTCCGGTGCCTAACTTCAGGCTTCATCATCAGATCAGTTCGATATATTCCCCCTCTACTTTCAGTCAATCATCGACTACACGTATAAACAAAGCAATTTTACTTGTTACGACGGTTCTGCTGTGATCCTATGAGGAGTTCTGTTCCATATCTTCGAAGTTCATGATCAGATCATAACAATATTTTTATGGGACCAACTCGGAAGCATAACCTTTCAATCAAAAAAAATATTTTCACAATCGGTCCACAATTGACCGAGAAATCGGTGAACATACATAAAAAATAAAAATAAAAAACATACATTCAACCGAACATATAACCTCCTCCTTTATGAAGTCGGTTAAAAACACAAAGACTCAATAACTTATCTTCCAAGAATTTCTATGTTAAACTAACAAACAGATTCACGCACAAAAACTGAACTAGAAGTAGAACTAAATCGCTAACAATAAATAATAAAAAAAATAAACATATCGAAACAATAAGAGTCACAATAAGTTGCGTGACGAAACCCACGGTATGGCATACTACTTTTTTACTCAAAGTCATTGAACTATTTACCACGATACAAACGCACATACGATCACTCTTATAACTTTGATTATAAGTCATATTTTATCTTGATTGAAAAGCATTTGTTACTTTGTCGATCTATAATAAAGTTGCCTTGTTTAAACAATTGTAATAACTCTTATCACTTTAAAATACGAATTATTTTTGCTTGGCCTAAGTGTTAGTACAAAGTTGTAAAGTTGGCATAAACTTGTATTGCGTTAAGTTCAAGGTTTTGCGTAGTTTCCGGATGATTACTGTTGGCGGTTGCTTGTGGGGATAATTCACTTTTAATTGGTCGTGTTTATCTGATGATGAGTGGTAGAAAGTAAGGGCCATTTGTATTTGTCAAGTTTTTGGGAGGTTTTTCTAATGGTTGTAACGCCTTTGGCTGACATTAATCGCGAAAGTTTAGTTCCATTATCAACAATATCCACCTTCTGTCATAACTTTTGGTTAAATGGACACCCGAATGATGGTAGTGACATAAAAAAGAAACTATTTAATTACTTTTTTATGTTCTGAATAGCTATTAAGCGTTAACATTTTAGAAAAGTAGATAATCACGCAATTTTTGGAAAGAGTAACCGTGGCTGAGGAATGTAACGAGCAACTGAAAGACAGGTTGCGCCCTCTAGCTCCACCCAAAGTGGAAGAATTCATTTAATGATTTCCACCTCAAATAAAAAAAAAAATACATCATCATAATAATATATTCTATTCTGCCTGTGACTAAAAAGGCCCAACTGAAATGGGACTGGGCAAGACATGTCTGTCCGCATGCCCGACACACTGTAGGCCAAAGTAGCACAAAGCTGATGCCCTGAAACAGTGCGATGGAATCGCGGCTGACCACGAAGAAGATGGACCACCTAGACAGATTTTGCCAGAACTAGAAGGAGAAAGCGTGGACCCGTGAATATGGAAGGAGTAAAGTTATGGCTTTATTCAGGAGTGGGACAGAAAGGCCTCATAAAAAAAAACTATTCTACTCATTTAGAAAGAAATAAAAAAGAATTTATTTGGTACAGCACAAGGCACAAATATACAATATTAGCAAACACGAAACAAAAAAAAGAAAAAAAAAACAGAAGCAAAAAATATAGTTGTTTGCCTCACGGCTGCACCAAAATAGGTCCAGTTCAGCATAAATGCCAGTATTATTTCATCATCGAGCATGTAATTCCAGTTCATCTGTACTAAGACAGCTTGCACTAACATACCCCGGTCCATGGAGTTTCTTGCACATTCTTCTTCATACAGATGTACGCTTTGGAATGTGCAATTAACATCATTTTTCTAACTGACTGACTTTGACAATTCAAAAGTGCCTGTAAACGGTTTAGTTTCTTCACACAAACTTTGAAACTCCGTTTCATCTCCTTAGAAATTATATTTTGTAAAAATCCTCTCTTAGTGCCCGCTTTCGTTTTAAAAGGAAAACTTGTGCAAAATTTCATAATACAATACATATAATTCTTTTTTTACACCACCTGCTCGATAATGCCCTTTTATACGTCATAAAACCATCACTTAAAGCAAGTCATTATGTCCCTAGGGAGATAATGCAGTATGGGCGATCCCTAGGGAATAATGAAATTTGAATTTGGAACGTGAAAAACCGTCAGCATTATGTGAATTAAAATGTAGTGCATCAAAGTTTATTCAAATTTCAAACTGGCCACTAACAAAAAAAACAGAATACAAAAAGTTTCTAAAAAAAGTAATGAACAAGCGAGAGCGTTATAGAAAATTTAAACTATAGAATCTTTGAGTAGTGAATTTTGTTTGTTTCAAATCTCAAAACATTTTGAGTGATATTTCTCTATTATATGATTTGTTTTACTAAATTGTCTTTTAATTATCTCACAGATGGTGTAAAAAGTAGAGTATCCAACACGGGGATAAAGCTGTCTTTGTCTCGGGCGGCTTGAATTCCTCACTTCACTCAGGTTTCTTTATTAATAATAATAAATAATAATAATAAATCGTTTATTTATAACATAGGGCATTTACATTTACAATAAAGTATATTAAATATTAAAAAGAACACAGTTGCTTATATGCCTGAACTAGGGTGAACCTGTGCTTCAGGCGAGAGAGTGCTTAAATACAAAATAATAAATTAACTCTAAATATGACTATTAAAAAAACTTAACTAAATTTAGATATACGGCGAGTTTTATTTACAAACAGTAAGTAGGTCTTCTGTCTCTACATAAGATATGCTTAGGAAAAATTGGAAAATCATCTTTTTACAGTTATACTTATTTAATTTGTAGATACTTAATATTCTATTTAATTTGTTGTACAGAAATGGGCCTAAAAAAGTAAAAAATCTTTTTACAAATACATATTTTGAGGATGCATTAGAATGACAAACAATATCATTCCGTCTCTTATTAGTAATTTCGGCGTTGAAGGAAAGCATGGTGTGCTGTTTTAATACTAAGTGCATTATGAAAAGCTGGCGAACAGAAAGCACGTTACAGGATTTGTATAACTGATCTGTAGGATAGAGAAAGGGAAGGAAATTGGCTACTTTTAAAATTGCTCTCTGAGCTCTTTCAAGGGGCAGTAGGTGAGTTTTAAGTGCTCCACCCCAGGAAGTGATACAGTATTGGATTACAGATTGACCTAGGGCTAAGTAAATTTGTGTCACCAATTTTGAATCTGCAATCACTCGCAATTTCTTAAAAACATAGATTAGTTTGCGTACTCTTTTAATTAGACCTTCAATGTGTGGTCCAAAAGAGAGTGTTTCATCTATTATAACCCCGAGATATTTGATGTCGCGTGTTTTAAAGATACAGGGACAATCACACGTGCTGGATGATCGGAATCCACATTTATGGGCATACAGATGAGAGTAACCAATGTTAAATTGAGGCTTGCGCATGCAAAAGTGAATATATTTTGTCTTGTCAGCATTCAATGTTAGTAAATTGCTTTGAAGCCAATTAGTCACAGTGTTGAAACCCAATTGAGCGTATTCATACAGTTCGCTGTTGGTTTTAGCGGTAAATATTAAGGCCGTGTCGTCGGCATATGAAACAATTTTGCCTTGTTTAATATTTAGGTTACACAAATCGTTAATATAGATCAAGAATAGGGTAGGGGCCAGGATACTTCCCTGGGGAACACCATATCCAGAACTTATTTGCTCATCACTTGTAATATTGTCTATTTTGACACATTGATGTCGATCATCTAAGTAGTCAGCAAAAAGTTTAAGCGGTGTTCCTCTTATTCCTATGGCCTCTAATTTGTTTATTAGCAAAGGAACCGATACTGTGTCAAAGGCCTTCGCTAGATCAAGGAACACCCCCAGGGTCTGTTGTCCTTTGCCTAGTTCTTCAGAGACGTAATCTGTCAGGCTGTGCACTGCATCAGCTGTAGATAATTTGGCTCTAAAACCAAATTGTGCCGATGATAAAAGTTTATTTTTCTCTAAATATTTGACTAGTCTACTGTTTAATATTTTTTCTAGTATTTTTGAAATTGAGGAAAGTATCGATATTGGCCTATAATTATTTACTAAGTCTTTGTTTCCGGATTTAAAAACAGGGATTACTACTGCTTTTTTCAGAAGTCTAGGGAAAATTCCTTCGGAAATACAGATACGAAATATATGCGTCAAAGGTGAAACAAGGATATGCTTACAGAGTTTAAGGATCTTATTACTAATATTATCCCATCCTACTGCAGAGTCATCTTTTAGTCCACAAATGATTCGAGTAACTTCGTCTTCGTCAGTATCTAGTAGGCCAAAAGAATTTAGGGCACACCTGTTTCTTAAATCAAGTGGAGGTCTTTGGACACAGTCTTGTGTTGGAATCTGTTCGGCAAGAGTTTTCCCAACATTTACAAAAAAGTTATTAACATGGTTAGCTGATGAAAGAGGTGAGGGATTAATATGCAATAAATTCGAATTAGATTCATGCTTTTTTGCCATATAAGTGACATTTTTAATATATTTCCAAAGTTGCTTACTGTTGGTTCCTGCTTTATTTAATTCAGTTTTATCGTAGTCATTTTTTAAGTTCTTTAGGAGGTTATTGCAAAAATTCCTGTATCTTTTATAGGAGATTTGAATAATAGGATTTTCAGGGTTTTTCTTAGCTTTCTGATGAAGTTTATCTCTCTGTCTTATACACCGAATCAAACCCGGAGTGATCCAAGGTTTAATGTTATACAGTTTCTTGTTTACGGAAAAAATAGTCGTGTTACGTAATATTGCAAATTGAACATGTTTTATTAAGTACGATAAAGCAAAATTAGCGTCAGCAGTATTGTAAACTGGGTTAAAGTCAAGATTGCGTAAATCATATTCGAGTCCATTTGTGTTTAATTTCGTTTTGGTCCGAGGTCGATTTTGCTTAGGCAGCGTTTGATTTAGGTGCAGTAGGACAGCGTGATGGTCAGTAATTGTCGAGTTAGTAACAAGCGTTAAGTACGATAAGCTAGATTTGATCATCATATGATCGAGACAGGAACCACTTTGATGAGTAGGTAAAGTATGTGCGGGGAGAAAACCATGGAATGAGCAGATATTAAGATAGTCTTGGGTCGCTGCATCGAAGCATTCAGAGTTAATATTTATATTAATATCACCTGTTAGTATAACCTTCTTAAACGTGCACAGTTCTTGAAAAATTTGGTTTAAGGAAGCGTGAAAAGTGTCTAAATTTCTAGCGGAAGGCGATCTATACATAGCTATTATTGCTGTAGTTGTACCAATTTTGATGACCAAGCAATTACACATACAGTCTTTTAGGGTAGATTCTTCAACTGCGACCTTTAATGATGCTTTACAATAAACAACCACACCGTCATTTTGATTATTGTTAATTCTGGTATATGATAAATTATACCCCGGTATTACTGGGAGGTGGTCCTGACGATTACACAGCCAGCACTCAGTTAGTACCACTATATCACAGTCAAAGTTAAGTCTATGAAGAAAAATGTTAAAGCTATCTATGTTCTTATAAATACTGCGAATGTTTTGTGTTAGTATGGTAAGTGACTTTTGAGTATCGGAAAGATATTGTCTGCACTCCTCAACCTTACATTGTTTTGAAACCGTTACAAATGTGTTATCTATATCAGTCAATAAGTAATTATCCATAATTTAAAAAATATAAAAACAGTAACTAAGTCTAAAATATAAACAAATATGTGACGCTCTTAGGCGCCTTCATAATCAATCGAGTTAATGTACCTGTTCTCGGCTGATTTTTTAGCTGGACACTCTGAATTATTAACTCCCTCGCAGTGCTCGGGAGTTAATTATATAAATCCCTCACTGACGTTCGGGATTAAAATTAGCAACCTTCGTTTCGTTCGGAATTCAACATGCCGCCCGCGACTTAAAGACACTGCTTTATCCCCTAGTCACATAATCTACTATAATGTTTGACTGTGACTGACTGAAGTGGTAATAAAATTCAATTTAATTAAATGATAATCCAATGACAATTCAATGCAATTTGATAATCGAATGTAATTTAAAGTAATTTAATTTTAATTTTAACATTTCATTGTATGTAATTTTATGATATATGTTGTCTGTATGTGTTTATGTAACTAAGATGAGTCTTTGGTACTTGAAATAAATAAATAAATAAATAATAATACTCCCACTAGTTTCGGCTGTGCGTTGATATGTCAGTTAGTCACTTTCTCCTTTTATAATATAGGTTCTTGATTCTAAACTCGTCTACATATTCTCCGGTGCACATAGTGCAAGAAACTTACTAAACAGCAATAAAATCATAAGTTCCCTACAAAATCTCAGCTCCAGCAAATCTATCATGTTTTAAAATAGAACTGTCCAAGTTTAATATTTCTCGTGGAAAGATTGCGATAAAAATAACATGTTCCACTAGGGATGTGCAATGGTCCGGACTTCGGAACGTGGGATCCGATGCGCTGCGAGTCTGATACGAAAATAGAAATACTCACATTAGGTATTTCATATTGATGCAGCATGAATTTGTAGTGGTTTTACGGAGTTATTACGTAATAAAAGTTTTTTTACACCACCTGCTCAATAATGCCCTTTTATATGTCATACAACCATACAACCATCACGTCAACAAGCAAGTCATTCTGTCCCTAGGGAGATAATGCAGTATGAGCGATCCCTAGGGAATAATGAGATTTGAATTTGGAACATCAAAAACCGTCAACAATAAGTGAACTAAAATGTATGTGCATCAAACAAGTTTATTCAAAATTCAAACTGGCCACTAACAAAAAAAAAACAGAATAAAACGTGGTCGTGGTTAATGACGAGTTTCGAAAAAAAAGTAGGTAAGGAAAAAGCGATAAAGAAAATTTAAACTATAGAATCTTAAATTGTGAGTGTGCGTGTTGAGTGACAGTTAAGATTAACTAGTACATAATACTTACTTATATTTCTCTAACATATGATTTGTTTTAATAAATTATCTTTTAATTATCTCACAGATGGTGTAAAAAGTAGAGTATCCAACACATTATCCACAGCTGTCTTTGTCTTGGGTGGCTTGAATTCCTCACTTCACTCAGGTTTCTTTATTAACTCCCTCGAAATGCTCGGGAGTTAATTATATAAATCCCTCACTATCGTTCGGGATTAAAATTAGTAACCTTCGTTTCGTTCGGAATTCAACATGCCGCCCGCGACATAAAGACACTGCTTTATCCCCTAGTCACATAATCTACTATTATTTCATTATCCGACTCGGCTGAGCGGCGTTCGGGAAGCTGCGCGGTATCTTCTCGTCCAAGATACCACAGTGTCTCAAGACGACAGTCTATGACCAGTGCGTGTTGCCAGTGATGACATATGGCTCCGAAACGTGGTCGCTCACAAAGGGCCTCGTCAGAAGGCTTAAAGTCACCCGAAGGGCAATGGAAAGGGCTATGCTCGGAGTTTCCTTGCGTGATCGAATCAGGAATGAAGATATCCGCAGTTTGGCGATTCTTCGTGCTATGTCGGCAACCTTGGTTGTTGCCGACATAGCACGAAGAATCGCCAAACTTAAGTAGCAATGGGCAGGGCAGATTGCTCGCAGAACAGATGGCCGTTGGGGCCGAAAGCTTCTGGAGTGGCGTCCGCGTACCGGAAGACGCAGTGTTGGAAGGCCTCCTACAAGGTGGACCGATGACCTGGTAAGGGTTGCGGGAATCCGATAGATGCGAGACGCACGGGACCGTTCATTGTGGCGACACTTGGGGGAGGCCTATGTCCAACTGTGGACGTCTTTTGGCTGAAATTATGATGATGATGATGATGATTCCATTATTGACTAGCTGCTGCCAGTGGCTTTGCTCGTGTGATAGTAGAAAATTATCCCAAGACATCATAATCCCGGAATTAAAAAATCCTGTGCTATTTCAGGATATGGTCTACCTGTATACTAAGTTTCATCGAAATCCGTTCAGCTGTTCGAGCGTGAAGAAGTAAAAAATATACACACACACATTCACAAACTTTCGCCTATGAAACATTAATGCTCGCGCTTGACCACTATCTCACCTGATGGTAAGCAAGATGTGGTCGACGATGGAGCACACGTGTCTAGAAGTAACCTATTCACTCACTCCGGCAGTGAATTCCACTCCTTAGATGTACGCATAATGAATGTGTTCCTAAAACAAACGATTATTTTGTGCGTGTATGGGCATCTATATAATAAAGCGGGTTAAATTATGCTACATACTCCTCTTGACATATCATTAAAGAACTTTCTGACAAAAATGGTTCATCACTCTCCCTCGCCCTCTAACATAATTCCAAATATCTCATTTTTTCCCGTAACCTCATTAGTCACCTCTTTTATATCCATATCATCACTATCACCTGGCACAAATGGTACAGTTGCTCCCGCTATCCACACGCGCCGGGCCTTGGTACAGGGCTATGGTCTGAGGCGCGAGGGCGCGGCCCTCACGCCCCATTCGCCGGGATCCCGATCCCGATTCCCGGCCACCGCAGGCTTGCGGACGGTGAGCAATAGGTAGCTCGCCGTCCGATCATCCGGTAACCGTCCGGACCGAGCCCAAGTCGTCGACGGCGCGTACTGTTCCACGCGCGTCTCAAGATGTCAGCAAACCGCAGGGGCCCAGCAGGGTCGAAACCTAGCCAAGGGTCTGCTTCTGAAAGGAATACTCGGCCCTGGTATGAAAGGCAACGAAGGAACAGGACTGGGTTTTTAGTCAGTAAAAGTCTGACACACCCGCACGTCCCGGCCAAGAGCGAGGGATGTCATTGGATGATTTTACCACCTAAAACTAACATTCTTCGTGATTATAAGAAAACCCAGCCCAAACCAAAGATCACGTTCACCGTATCAAGCCGTTTCTCATATAAAGAATTCCAGTTCCGTCACTTAACACACAACTCCACTTGGTTTACCAACGCTATCCGTAACATCTTCGCTCTCAGGAGGCTGCAAGACGATTTCCTTGCTAAAATAGGACTCGGATCCATTCCCAAGAGATATGATTTACAGAACAGCCACAAATGGAAAAACCTCCGCTTTCCCAGATGGTTATGCTTTAATAATGCATCATGTGGCTTGTAATAAGTGGCGAATTAATGTTGAATTATCCCATTATTGTTTTATTTTGTTTTTCTGTGTTCGTACGAGGTTGGAGGAAAAAGCTTGCGGACTTATTTAAGGATTTAATAAATGAGATACAAATGGAATATGAAAATAAACGGCAACGGAAGTTCCTTGAAGATTTCACGTAAAAGCTACATAATTTTTGGAAATAACACTAGGTTATGACACTGGGTTAGCATGAAATGATCAGAAATTTTATCTTGACCATAGTAATAATAATAATAATAATATAGCCTTTTTATTCAGATCTCTTAGGTGATTTAAATGCATTGTGCATTTAAACTTATAATATAATAACACTGACTCATAAACTATTTAACCTAATATCTGTTGCTTGGTTATCTTTCCTAGATCTGTTTGCCAATCGGCAAACAGCCTCCTCCAGCCTTTTCCATTCTTTCCTTTCCTGTGCCACTCTGTTCCACGTGACTCCGGCCACCTGTCTAATGTCGTCGACCCATCTTTTTTGCGGTCTACCTTTCTTCCTCATGCCGTCTCTGGGATACCAGTGGGTCACTGGAGCCTGAGAGAGGCTATGAAAGATAAAAAACTCCATATAAACCTCAAAAGTAAACTGTTTAACACCTGCATTCTACCTGTTTTCACGTACGGATGCCAATCATGGGCGCTAAATCATGAAATATTAAGCAAACTATCAACCTGTCAGTACGCAATGGAACGGAGTATGCTAAACATCAGAAAGTCTGACAGATTGAAAAACTTCGTCATCAGAAATAAAACAAAAACTACAGATGTAACAACTAAAATCAAAAGACTGAAATGGAGATGGGCTGGCCACGTGATAAGAGGATGCGACAAATGGAGCCAAAGAGTGACCCTTGACCATAGTATTGTAGTTCTATCAAAGCAACTAAAGCCTACTCTACAAATCAAGTGCTTGTACTCAACTAACTACAGGTAAATATTGTTTTCTGTCCATATCCTGATTTATATGGAGTGAGCGCAACATTGGGCCACCAAAATACAGGTTGTGCCTAGTTTGGGTCACTTCTAACGTGTTCTCTGTTTGCTTTCTTCTTTATTTTCGTGATAATTGTTTTTTATTAGCTTATTCTGTGCCACGCCTGGCCAAAGGCCTCGGTCCACTCCTTCCGTCTTTCACGAGCCCGCGATTCCACCTTCCAGATCTGGAGAAATTTATCTAGTTCATCCCGCCATCTCCCGTGGTCTCCTTCGTGGTATAAACATTAGATAATAAATATAAATAAATGAAATTTAAAATGCCTTATTCTTCTGTAACATAGTATCTATTAGGTATATTCTCAGCAGTCACCCCCTTTTTTACCAACTACAGCAACATGTCATAATAAACACATTATCAAAACACCACGATCATTTTAAAATCGGCGCATCATTGTGAAAGTGACGTAAAGCCGGGTACGGACTGCTGTAACGTAACATGCAATGTAACACGCAAATGAAAGAATTTGCCGTCCACATTGTCGCGATGTATCATGCAATGTAACAGAATTCCCATAGTGTGGACTGTGGACGCCTTGCGCCAGCGAACCGTGCACACTACGCCGTACGCGCATTTCAACTATGTGAGTAGGTATGGAGTACAGCTCGGTTCGTGCGTGCGCTGCGTCTACACTCATGAAATGCTCCGTTCATGTTACCTTGCATGTTACGTTGCAGCAGTCTGTACCCGGCTTTACAAACTCGTGAGTGAGCGTACCACTGAGTACTGTGAGGTCACGACGTTACAATTATACCCCACAATGGATTGCGACATCAGTGTTATGACTTTTTGTAATTTTGGGAACTTGCCTGAGAATTAGAACAAGGTATTTAATACTAATTGATTTTGAAATTACTATCTTTGAGAATGCGATAAGAAATGATTCATTTTGAGAATATAATTTATTTATTTAAACTTCAGGTACAGTAGTGGTACATCTGTACCAGTCCACTTTTGGATTAAAAAAGACATCACTGTGGTAGGTCTGTAGTGGGTGTGGTGTGGTGTGGTAATCGCGAATTTAAAATGTTTTATTACAATGATTTATATGCTATTAGTTGGCCCCGGCAAAAGTTATTCTACCATATAAATTATCAGAGATAATAATTGGGGGTGAGGGTAGAAAGGAAAAAATAGTCTACGACCTTTCTCAGAACTTCCAAATATACACAAAAAAAAATCATAAAAATCGGTCAAGCCAAAACAAAGGAGTTCGATAACAAACGCTGTGTGACAAGAGATTTTTATATATTAGACTAGCTTTTGCCCGCGGCTTCGCTCCCGTCAACTGACTACTATGTCCTACTCTACCCAACTCTATCCTACTCTACCCAACTCTATCCTACTCTACCCTACTCTACCCTACTAAAAAAAAAAAGTATCCATTGTCCGTCTCCTGGTTCTAAGCTACCTCCCCACCAACTTTCAGTCAAATCGGTTCAGCCGTTCTAGAGTTATAAATAGTGTAACTAACACGACTTTCTTTTATATATATAGATACGAGTAGATGATTACCTGGAATCACGTTAGGATTCCCATCACCGTATGAAGAAAGACTAAATTCTACGTCTTACTCATTGACCCATCTTTCCTTAATTTTTGAAAAAACACAAAGCAAAACTTTGTCATTTTGTCATATTCAGCCTTTTAATGTTCCCACTGCTGGTACACAGGCCTCCTCTCTAGGAGAGGGAATGGGCCGTAATCCACCACGCGGGCCCAGTGCGGGTTGGTGAACGTCACATGTCTTCGAATTTTTGGTTCTAGGCCATGCCGGTTTCCTCACGATGTTTTCCTTCACCGTTTTTAGAGCAGTGGTGATGAATTATATTACACAAAGTAATGCGCCTGGCTGGGTTTGAACCCACGACCTACAACTCGTAAGTCAGGACCGTTACCATGGCGCCACCACTGCTCTTGGATTTGCCTTCAGATGGAGTCACTTGCATCCACCAAGCCTATTTACAAGTAAATGAGTCATGAGGATCGATCTAGAATTATGACAATTGATTAAGATTTAGGTTAGCAGTTGCAAATAACGAAATGTCGAAACCTAAGATAAAAAGTAACATGGAAAGATGATCCAAAATAATGGGGAAAGACAAGGCAAAGAGCAGTCAACCAAATAATACAGATACAAAATCGCTAAAAATAATTATAAGTTCCATAGCAATCAGTTCAAATTTTCCCAACGACCATGATTATCCACAATTCTCCATGCAAATCAGCTCAACTTCCGACACGATCTCAAATAATTGTCCGCATATAATTCCGAGTCCATACCGTTCAAGAGGAATGAGGACGAAGAAATAATTCAATGTATTTTAAAATTGCGAACCAATCGAGTTCGGAAAAGCGTATTACGTGATGTTTAGCATTGTCCGATTGTGTCAGACTGTTTATTGTTACTCACAACTATTATTGAGTATGAGATTGTTTCTTTATTCTTATTCTTCGCTGGATAAGGACAAGACGACCTATCGGCTTTGCTAATATTAATCGAGTCTAAAAGAAAAGAAAGAAAAGAAAGAAAAGAAAGAAAAGAGAGAAAGAAAAGAAAGAAAGAAAAGAAAGAAAGTAAGAAAAGAAAGAAAGAAATGAAAAGAATAAAAGAAAAGGAAGAAAAGAAAGAAAGCAATGAAAAAAAGAAAGCTAAAATACAATAAGTATGCCTCAGGGCTGCGCCAAAATACGTCCAGTTCAGCATAAATTCTAGACTAAACCAGCGTCAAGCACTAGGCTTGACGCTGGTTTTTAATTGAACCTGAGGTAACTAACGGTTACTTTTGAAATATTATATTATATTAGATAATGTCGTAAAACCACGCATATGGATCAGTTGTAGCCTCAACTCTCTACTGAAATAATTCTCATTAACACATAGGTAAATACATAAGGACCGAACATAATTAAACTATTTTACATTAATAATACAAAAGTTTTTGCGCATATCTGCCAGACAGCCATCATAATCTTATCGGAAAATCTTTCTTTTAAAACTCGAATTACCGTTTATCACTTGTATTTATAAAACTGTTTCAGTTCTAACCCCTTTATAAAGGAACTACAATATTTACTTAATAACTTAAAAATGATGGGATGAGTACTTCTTACCTTCAAAATTTGGCATACAATAAGATTTGAGATGATCTTAACGCAAAATGAGCAATGGGTAGCTCGCCGTCCGGCTATCTGGTAACCGTCTAGATCGTGCCCGAGTCACCGACAGCGCGTAGTGTTCCACGCGCGCCTTAAAGAGATGTCAGCAAACTGTAGGGACCCAGCAGGGCCAAAGCCTACTGAAAACCCGGAGTCCTGGAACGCAGAAGGGACATATGAGTGGGTTTTAATCAGTAAAAGTCTGACACGCTCCGCCCTAGAGCAGGAACAGTGGTTGGATGATTTCCAACCTAAAACAAAAATACTCAATTCAGAAACCTGTTCTCACCCATCTAATTCACTTTCGGAACTCAACGTCTAAAATACTGGCTGATATACAGTTTCACATCATCCTAATTTTTTACCAGGTAACACATGTTACATCAGAAATAAATCCACTTTTCGAAACAACTTGATCTACATCCTAGATATCAGCTCATGCCGTAGCGAGACCCAATCCAATCATTCCCAGAGGCAGATATTCGGGAAATGGCGCCGATCCCCGACGATTCAATTTCCTTATTGTGATGCCATCCGAGTATGAATATATTACACGTTACAGTATAGCGCCAGGTCTTCAGACTTCAATGTAGGACATATCTTATGGCTGAAATATTCAGAGCATTATTTTTGAATGTGAGATAAAACAGAATTTCAGTCGAGAATGTCTGAGCTATCTAGAAATTGCCAAATAATAATCGGACAACATTAGAGGCAAATTGACTTGAAAGGAAAGGTATTCAATAGGTTTAACGTTGTGCTTCTTATCAGGCTTTAAGAATAGGGGAAGACGGCGGAAGACCAAAGAAATTATCCAAAGAGAACAGAAAAAAGTTTTGAAGAAGAAAACCATATTCAATTCAATGCTGGTCAAGTTGGCTAGCGTACTGCTAGGGTTGTTGCACCACCCCAACACCCAGATATGCTGGAAGAACTACGATAGCATACACGTGCCGTCTGCTTGGACTAACCACCTCAAATTTGCACCCTAGTCATAACTCATGAGCCATACGTATTAGCGCCTTAAATTATTCGTAAGAAGGCTGGATTGAATATTAATAATTTTAAGTGGTAATTATAATACCACCTTAGAGGCGTCTGTAAGGGTGTTATGATATAACTTAGTTAAATGCCGTAAAGCCGAAATAAATCCAAGACAAACACAAGAACTTTTTAAGGTCTTAATTGTTTAGTTAAAATATTAATTTTGACTATGATATCATAAATAATTTGATTTTACCAACAAATTAAAATTACCCTAATAGAGAATTTAACGTTTGTTTATTGTTATCTGTGACGAAATCAGAAAAAATAAAACACAAGAATGGTGATTCGATGTGAATGCTCACACCAGGCGAGATACTTGTAGATATTGCAAATCTTCTTGCTAATGAGGCTTTTTTTTATACAAAGTAAACACCATCCTCAAGTCCATGTCAAATTCAATTTAGCACAAAATGAGACAACCTAGTGCTGCATTTAGATTTTCCGTAGGCTTGACTAAGTTGTTTGGCTGAATGTATCTAATTTCCGGATCTTTCTGCTTCAGCCATTTTTTATGACAATAATTTATTATAAACTAGCTTCTGCCAGTGGCTTCTCCCGTCCGGGTGTCACCTTTGTGTGAACCGCCCGGAGGACACGGTTATACTGCACCGTGTCCTCCGGGCGGTAGAGGTGCGCCGAGATTCCGATCCCGATTTCCAGCTACCGTAGGCGCGGGCTTACGGACGGCGAGCAATGGGTAGCTCGCCGTCTGACTGTCCGGTAATTGTCCGGACCGAGCCCAAGTCGTCGACGGCGCGTAGTGTCCCACGCGCGCACCTAGGAGATGTTAGCAACCGTAGGGGCCCAGCAGGGTCGAAGTCTACTGGGGCCATGGGTGATGCGAAGGAGAACCCCGGGGCCCTAAAACGAAGGTAAAGAAGGAACAGGAGTGGGTTTTAGTCAGTAAAAGCCGCTCTCCCAAGGGCGGGAGATGTCATTGGATGATTTCCCCCCTAAAAAAAATGGCTTCACCAGCGTGAAAGTAGGTTTCTCCCTACAAAACCCCTGTCTCATCCCCTTAGGAGGTGAATTTTGGAAAATCATTTCAAATTCTTTGTATACATCATAAAAGGAACCTCTGTGCAAAATTTCAGCGATCTAAGTCCAAGGATTTGGACTGAGCTTTGACAAATCAGTGAATGACTTTGCCTTTTATATACACCACAATTTTTTAATTAGTAGAAATACTTAAAGGCCTTAGTAGAAAAGGTCTTGTTATTATTTAAGTAAAGTCTCAATAAATAATATTCTTAAACAGCAAAGTTATGAGCGTTTGTTTATATCCCAAAATTGTCACTCAATTTATGGAAATATTATACAGGTGATTATGAATGAATGAATGGCGATAAAAATGGAAAAAACACTGCGCGTAGTATTTTCTAGTAGCAATTGTTATGAATGATTGATTCAATTATGAATTTACCAATTATGACAAATTTTCGTGGACAATTTTGGGATTTAGTTTTTTTTATTCTTGATTACACAAATATGATTAGTAAGGGGTACGGATAGAGTCACATTTTTTTTTGTACTAATTTAAATAGGGATGTATACAGATATAAGCACAAACAATCTGAACGAAGCTGTAAATATATACCTACTTTAATATTATTCCGCATTCTAAGTTTTTTTTTTTTTACAAGATATTATTATTTATTTGGGTAGGCAGATTATTTCAACCTGTCATCTTTTATTTTATGTGCCCTCGAATATTTTCGAAGATATTACAGATTTAAAATGCAGGGACGTAGCGGTTGCTCGCTCTTTTAAGAGTAACCTCAAAAGAAAACATGTTTGTAGTGTCAAATGACAAAAAAGCCGTGAACGTTGTACATAAAGACATTCTGTAGTATATTTAGTATCAGCATTGCACCCGTGCGAAGCCGGGGCGGGTCGCTAGTATGATATAAAAATAAGCCACAAAATCTCCGACTCCTAAAATACAGGCCTGCGTAGCTAGTTTAAGAGCTCGGGAATACGACAATAATTTTGACTGAACTATACAACCTCCTCTTTCTCTATGCTATGTACTGTATTGTTGCTTTTATGTACAAATAAAACTTATTAAAACCGTGAGCCAATTTTCATCACATCCGCTATTTTTTTTAATTTGTTATAAACTAGTGCTTGACTGCGATCCCTCCTGATGGTAAGTAGTGATGCAATCGATGATGGTGAGACACACTAGTTGAGAGTTTGTCATGCTCACTCAAATGTCTCACTGATGGTGGCGCGTGTGTAGGATCATTCGGTTCCCTTCAAAATGGTTGAGCTGAGTGGTGCTAATATTCGCGTCAGGTCCGTGAACGGGCGCTGTCAGTTGAGACTGGTCATCCCTTAGCTGCCAGTTGCTATTTTAATATCTATATTTAGTTTTTATTTTTACTTTATTGACGTTGTTCTCACACGATAGCGACAAGAAACATGTAACAGAGATATGTGTAATTGCAAAACATGACTGAAAAGAGTGTCCATGGAGTTTCTTGCACTTTCTTCTCCATAGAGATCTACGCTTTGGAATGTGCAATTAGCATCATTTTTTCTGACTGACTGACTTCTTGACATTTCAAAAGTGCCTGTAAATGGTTTATTTGAAATAAATGCTTTTGAATATTTTGAATCTTTGAATCTTACACGTGTATGGTACCTATTTACGACAATTTTAAAGTTTGAAAACTTATTTTCACTCCATTTTGAAATTACGTTTGTTCGGTCTAAGTTATGACATCACACTAATATTATAAAGGCGAAAGCGTGTGTTTGTACGTTTGTTACTTCTTCACTCCCGAACGGCTGAGCGGATTTGGATGAAATTCGGCACACGGGTAGACCATGTCCTGGTCTAGCACACATATTATATATTATTATTATATTTTATCCCGGTAGTAAGCTCTCTTAGTACTTATATACTTACTTATGCAGGCGAAATCGCTGTTAGAGCTAACAATTAATATTATATTATAATCTATTTAAAGTAGTTTCTGAATGTTGTCGGTTAAGGATCTTCTGATCCGATTATAAAAATTCTTGAAAACTAGTTTACTAATAGATACTAATATTGATTATAAATTGACTTTTTTTTATTGCTTTTCTCCGTAATTATTTAATATCTCTTTTATGTTCAGTAGTTTCCTTTCCGAGAATTTATCGAGTTCTGAGACCTAATGTTATGTTTAAACATTGTCTAGTACCGTCGAGTCTATTATGTTTATCTTTAATGTCTGCAATTTCCTTTCTTGTGACATTCTCCTGAATTTATCGTCTGTAAGGTCTCTTAATACAGTATTCTTACTGTATTTCAGTTTAGTGTTTGTAAGTTTAGAACAATTTATAGTTGCCTTTAATTCTTGTGGGGTTCAAATTAAATGTCACTTGGGGTATATTTATTTTTCAGTTTAAGAAGAATGGGCATTACGTTTTATTTTTAGGAAGAATTTTTGACGACATATTTTAGGAGTTATTGCTTTAACAGGGTCCTTTTTCACTCGCCTATCGTCAACATCGAGCATGGTTTAAAAGCTTGTTACTTCATCTAAAGCAATTCAACGCGATGTTTGACGAAAAGGCAACGCGAAAAAAGAGAGATAACGCCTGAAAACTCTGTTAGCATTCGGTAATTCCGTGATTTACTCGAATATTTCACAAAACTTGTTCTAGGAAATTCGTTTTTTTTTAAACTTTTAAAATTTTCTGAAAAAAAATTTCGCTATTCAGAATCTTGATTAATTTTTGAGTATTTTATGAAGTGTCAAAGTTCATGCAAAATAGCAGTTTTCAAAGGTATTTACTGGATTAGTTTTACACAAATTTATAAATTGATTTCAATTGAATCCTAGATAATATCCACAAGATGCTGTGTTTCCAAACTATTTAATGAAAAATGTGTAATAACGTCATAATTGCGTAAGAGCGGTTGTATGAAAAACAGTGAAAATGAATATCGAGTTGCATCCCATTGGGAGTATCTTCTTCTTCTTCCTGCCCTTGTCCCATCTTATTTGGGGTCGACACAACATGTTTTTTTCTTCCATTATATCCTGTCAATCGTCACCCCATTAGGAGTATATATAGTTTTAATTAGTTAAGTGTTTTTTTTTTTCTTGATTTAGTATTTTAAAAATCAAAAAATTAACAATTTGTGAACAAAAAAAAAAGAGATTTTTTGTCAGTAACTTTTTGTTAGTTACATGCTAGCTACTTTTATACAAAAAAACCGCAGTCGTAATTATGTTAATTAGTTTTAAGAACACAGCTGGTCTAGTATGACTAAGTAAGACTAAAGTGATATCATGATAAGAATCAGTGTCACGTCACGATTGGTCTACTTTGACTTGAAGTAGAATTTCACACGTAGCACACGATTCAGGAGTATTCTTAGCGTGGGACAAAGTTATATTTTTAAAAGTAAATTCAACGGTTACGAGTACATAGATACGATAGCTAGGACTGCGGAGAATTTCTGAAAAGGAAACCCGTAGTCCTAGAACGCAAAGGGCAACTAAAGGACACAGGTGTGGTTTTAGTCAGTAAACGGCTACAACCCGAGAATCTTTAAGTCCAGAGTGAATAGGTTATTGCTTGGCAAGCGCGCTCCATCGTCGACCGCATCGTCGCTTTCCATCAGGTGAGATAGTGGTCAAGCGCGAACCTATCAAGAATTAAAAATAAAAGTCTGTCACGCCCTTCCGCTCCGCCCAGAGCAAGAGCAAGTAAGAGAAGTCATTAGATGACTTCCACACTTAAAAAAAAAACGGTTACATACGATACCTAGATTACTAACATAATACCAGAAATAAAAACATAATAACATAATGGCTGATCCCAAATAAGTCAAATCTTGCATTGCAATCATTAAAGTGTTTTCCGAAGGGAAGTAGCTGATGCAGAATTACACGTACACTGCAAATAACATTACCAGGTCCCAGGTGGCAGGAAGCAGGTCTATAATCATACAATTCTACTTTCTCTAGCTTGCAAACTGTCAATGTTTCTAAACATCGTATTTCCTTTACTAAGAATAGAATCCACTGCACACATTCCTAAGCATGCCACAAATAGATAGAATCCTCCTTACCAAGTTCTCTCGCATCTCCACCACTATCGATCGAAACGCTGTTTGCTCTATACATTGCTGACTTTACGTTAACTTTTCAAGTAGGGAGCTCTGTTTGAACGTGTAATGTATTACAGATTGAATTAGATCGAAGCGCTGCAGTTTTGAAAGATGATGTAGCTAAAACTTAAATAGGATTTTGTGCTGGCTGTTTTTTTTTATTTTGCTGAGTAATTTAGTTCGGAGGTTTTCAAGCGAAATGGGGTTTTATATGACTTACGATTGAATGGTTTTGTTTAATTTAATTGTTAGGGGTTTGTTCATATGAGTCGGGTAAATGAACCCTTGATGATGCCTTGGAACGCGAAGGGCAACTGAAGGAACACGGAAGAGTTTAGACAGTAAAAGTGTGACACTCCCTCCAACTTCACCCAGAGTTCGGATGAACCCGTGGCCCCAGTAGGCTTCGACTCTGCTGGGCCCCTACGGTTTTGCTGACGTCTCCTTGCGATACGCACCATGCGCCGTCGCCGACTTGGGCTTGTTCCTGGGCCAGCGCGAGAGGTCGTTTCTTCTGATGAAATAGGGTGCAAAGGGTGCAAAGACCATTTTAAATACACTTTTTGATGCATTCGTACTCAGTTATTCAGTCTTTTAATATCTATATATTTACAAAAAAAAAAGCTATTGCATAGCATGTAGAGTCGTACAATACGGCTAGTTGCACGCACACAAACACCGTGTCGAAGACTGCCGAAAAGAAACGACGTTAGACAATGCACGGCCTTCAAGCCACAACTCCGTGCCCGTCGGAGTGGGAAGCGTGAGGTTTTTTTCGTTACGGAATTTCTGGATTCGGTCCCCGCGCTCAAGGCCCTCGATAGAAGCTATGAAATAGCTTAAAAACCATCCAATATTTCCTTACATCTCGCTATCACTTCTTTGTAAAACTTTTCCGTTTTTTACTCATCGCCAAAAGTATAAAATTCGGAGTAACGTCTTTTGTAGCAGAAAGGGTCGATACATCAGTTTATTTTTCGGTTTTAATTTTTGTTTTAAGTTTATTTAAAATTATACATTGAGTAAAGTTTTATCCATTAAAACAAATAACTCTATGAAATGGTTACAATCGTGTAGTTATTTCAATTATTTATAGCCAGCGTAATAAAATATCCATATTCTGTTATATTCAGCCTATCATATCCTAAAGCAAGGCACTTGAAACCATGCATCATTCTTGCACACATGCATTTGGTTTATAGCCTAGCCCATCAGCTGGATCTGCCTGCATTATATCGTTATCTTCAACACTATCCAGTGCTTGATCATGGTTTATTTATAAAGGTTCTGTCTGTTTGTCTGTTTCAACTGGAGTTGTATTAACATCTGCAGGGTGAGTCAGATCAGTATTGGAAATATATTTGATATTTATCATTTAGGTAATCTTGTTGTTTATGGCAGTTGCTACTATTAGAGTTAAATGTTTGTTTATATTAGGCACGTGGGTACTATGACTAGATTTTGTAAGTATGTCAGTAGGTTTAGATGATTTTTCTTTTAAATAACGATGCGACACTTGAAATTTTATTTTAAAAAAACCGGGCAAGTGCGAGTCGGACTCGCGCACTGAGGGTTCCGTACAAACTTACCTATGAAAACAGTTCAATTCCCGAATTGAGTTACGAAGATTTTTCCGAATCGCAAAAAAAGTTTTTTTTTTGTAACGTAACCACAAATTTATTTTCAGATTTTTTCCTATAATTATGCTATGATATCTTGCTTCATGCCGAATTTCAGGATTCTAGGTCAACGGAAAGTACTCTATGAATTTTGATTTCCTTAAGAGTATCAAAATATATGTTTTTTGCGACATGAACGGCCGTAACTTTTTTTTTTCGTTATGTCAGAAGTTTGAATTTTTCACAGCTTCAAGGGACCGCACACCTGAGTATATGGTTTTAATTTCAACTCGATATATTCACGCGTTCCCGAGATAAAGGGTCTTGACAGACAGACAGACAGACAGACGGACCGCCAACAAAGTGATCCTATAAGGGATCCGTTTTTTCCTTTTGAGGTACGGAACCCTAAAAATTACTTAACTCTAATTTCAACAAAATACACACTAAAACAAATAATAATATGAAAACTTTAAAATAATTTAGAACTTTAAAGTATGGCGATGGCGCCGAAAAACTCCTCCGCATCGCTGTAGGCTGACCGACTGGTAATGTGCCCAAAAGACATTGTTACATTTTATAACAATGAAGAACATAAGAACATATATTGTTTACACCTCTGAAATATAGCGTGACGTTATCTTTTATGAAGAAAAACCCATTAAAACAAGTTACGGTTATGGTTATAAACATACGAACCTACCAACATCATTTAACCAGTAAGTGGGTCATACACACAAGGAAAATTCTTCTGAAAAACCTTTCGTTATTGAATTACATCTTAGTGCTTTTTTTCCTAATTAATAAAAATAAGAATAGGTAAGAAACAGGGCAAGTGCGAGTCGGACTCGCGTACTGAGAGATCCGTACAAACTTACTTATGAAAACAGTTCGATTCCTGAATTGAGTTACGAAGATTTTTCCGAATCGCAAAAAGTTTTTTTGTTTTGACGTAACTACAATTTTACAGTTTTCAGATTTTTTCCTATACTTGTGCTATGAGACCTTGCTTCATGCCAAATTTCAGGTTTCTAGGTAAACGGGAAGTACCCTATGAATTTTGATTCCCTTGAGAGTGTCGAAATTCACGTTTTTTTTCGACATAAGCGGCCTTAATTTCTTTTTCGTTAACTTAGAAGCTTGATTTTTAAGGTTCCGTATCCAAATGGCAAAAAACGGAACCCTTATAGATTCGTCATGTGTATGTCTGTACTGTTGAAACTTGGTAAGTAGATGTGTTCAGTGAACCGCATTAAGATTTTCACAAAAAAATAGAAAAAAAAAACAATAAATTTTGGGGGTTCCCCATACTTAGAACTGAAACTCAAATTTTTTTTTTCATCAAACCCATACGTATGGGGTATCTATGGATAGGTCTTCAAAAATGATATTGAGGTTTCTAATATCATTTTTTTATATGCTGAATAGTTTGCGCGAGAGACTTCCAAAGTGGTAAAATGTGTCCCCCCCCCCCCCGTAGCTTCTAAAATAAGAGAATGATAAAACTAAAAAAAATATATGATGTACATTACCTTATAAACTTCCACCAAAAATTGGTTTAAACGAGATCTAGTAAGTAGTTTTTTTTAATACGTCATAAATCGTAAACCGCAATTTACCTTTCAAGTTTGTACGGAACCCTCAGTGCGCGAGTCCGACTCGCACTTGCCCAGTTTTTTTTACAGCTTCAAGGAACCGCAGACCTGAGTATATGATTTAATTTCAACTCGATGCCTCCACGCGTTTCCTAGATAAAGGGTCTTGACAAACCGACAGATAGACGAAAGAACAACAAAGTGATCCTATAAGGGTTCCGTTTTTCCTTTTGAGGTACGGAACCCTTAAAAACCATTAAAAAGTCATATTTTATTGTTTTGACTTCTACACGCACAAAGTCGCGGGCAAAAACTATTGTAAAATAAAAGTAATTGGGTTTATAAGTAAGTCTACACGTAACAGTTAATCTCAATAATAAAATAAAAAGATAATATATCCCGCTCAAGTAACAAAAACTTCATTCACACACCGAAGGGAAATCATAAAAGAATTGAGGAAATAATATCTAAAATGCCATTTCCAGTCATAATTCATAAAACAAACGATATTGAGCGTCATTAAAATGGGAATAAAAAAGAGATTCCCAGTGAGGAGCCTGAATCGTCCGGTAATAGGAATTCCTAAGCCGGGGTAGGAATTGCTGGGAACGTATATTTGTGGGCTTCATAATAAAGACTGCCAACGGAGTCTTATATTGTTTGAGGTTCGTATAGCTTTCCTAGAGTCATGACAGTGGGTATATAACTGGTGAATAATAAAAATATATTATATATATGAATGGCCGTAGCTATTTATTTCTTTATTAAAACTTTATGCACTAGTAATAAACACTGTACAAAGGCGGACTTAATGCCTTATGCATTTTCTACCAGTCGACCTTAGGGTGGTGCAGAAACAAAACATGGTAGGTGCAGCTTAGTGGTAAAGAAATAGAAATGAAATACAATAATAAATATATACTTAGATATATACATACAAATTAACAATGTAATTATGAAAAACGAATCCAACAAATCAACGCTGTGATGATTACACCAACTTCCCGCGAATGTGCTCACGTGCCATCACCTTAAAAGTGAACCGACTGGACGCCATGCTGATGTTCAGCGGGAGCGCATTTTAAATTACCTACGTATCTGCTCTTTTCCTCAAGACAAAAACGATCTATGTCCTATTCTAGGACATGATCTAAGTACCTGTATTTATACATATCTACAATTAGTATTAAAATAAATGCTTCGTTTTTTTAGGTGGGAAATCATCCATTGACAACTCCCGCCTGGGTGGAACGGTAGGGCGTGTCAGACTTTTACTGTCTAAAACCCACTCCTGTTCCTTCTTTGCCTTCGTTCCAGGGCTCCGGGGTTCACTTTCATACAACCCATGACCTCTACGGTTTGCTGACATCTCATTGAAGCACGCGTGGAACACTACGCGCCGTCGACGATTTGGGCTCGGTCCGGACGGCGGCTACCCATTGCTCGCTGTCCGCAAGCCCGTGCCTACGGTGGCTGGAAATCGGGATCGGAATCCCAGTGGCTAGGGCGTGAGGGTCTTTCCCAAATGCTTCGTTATGACTACATCTGGAACGAAAATTATCACATCTGGTGGGTTCTATGATTCGGATATCATCATCGTAAGTTCAGTCGAAAGACGTCATCAGGCCTCTGTCATGCATCCCTACATCGACCGCAGTGGACTTCTGTTGAAAACAGCAACAAAGGCACTACCTTTCAACAACGCAGCATTTTTCAACACGCGGTAGCCACGATCAAGTCAGATCGTTTTTTGCGATGCACGAGAATTTTATCTACAAATATTTAAACTGAAATGTCGTTACCTGGCTATCATTGAAACAATTCACTACGGTCATTGTTTACTATGAACATACATATAACATGCAAGAAAACTGTTCATTGCCACCACGTGGTAAGAAGTCGACGCACTGCCTATTAAAACGAGCCAGTTTTCACTCAAACATCACACCGCCAGCTCATTACTGAAACTGCAAGCCGTGACGAATGACGCCGCCGACATTATGCTAGCGTGACAAATTATGATAAAGTTCTTATTAATAAAACTGTTGAGGAGTGGAGATGCTTGTGGAACAGTTCATCTGAAAAGTGTTACTGTACTGTACGTATTTAAAGATGGAACTTCATTTCATTTCATTTTTATTCATTTTAACAATTTACATTGTGTCTGAATGTTTTACAAAATAATAATAATAATACAACAGAAAAATAATTAAAAATCACCAAAACATTTCCAATAAAAACAAAAAAATAAATAAAAAATAAACATTAGAGTAAAAAAATTAAATTAAATAAAAATCACAATTACACAACAATATCAACACAAAAAGAAATTATAATAGATGGTAAAATTTTTAAATTCATGGTTGTCAAAAATCATTAATTCATTAAAATTGTAAGTAATTGTCACTTAAAATCATATTTTATAATCCATTTAAAAACATGTCAAAAAAAAAAAAATCACAAAACATGTCAAAACAATTCAAATTGGTTCATAAATACTTAATAAAAACAAAAGATAAAATAATTTAAATCATCAAGACAACAATGAACCAACATCATGAACATAAACGTTGAGTCATGAATTCCTCAACTGAATAGAAACATTTTTCCAATAAAAAGTTTTTGAGTTTATTTTTAAATAGGGTGGTTTTATATAATATTTCTTTCAGTTCTTTAGGTAAGCAATTAAATAATTTTACCGCTTGATACTGAACATAGTGTTTTGCAATATTTAATTTGGTGTTTATTTTATGTTTCAAGTATTGGTTCCGTGTGCTTTCCCTTTGGTGTCTTTCGTCCTGTGTTTCATAATCATTTATGTGTTTTGCCAGGCTAGTCAAGACTATCAGTATATAAAGGCTAGGTACTGTTAGTATCGACAGACTCTGAAAATACTTCCGACAGGACTCGATTTGGGGAATGCGAACCATTGTTCTGATTGCCCTCTTTTGTAACAAAAATGCTCTATTAGAGTTATACTTGTAGCTATTTCCCCATTGTTGAATGCTATATCTCAATCTTGACTCCACTAGTGCATAATAAACTGATTTTAAAATATTTAAGCTAAGTTCATCTCGTAGGCTTCTGAGGGCATAGCATGCTGACGATATTGACCCGTCTATGGCTTTTAGTTCATTTTTCCAATTTAGTAAATGATCAATATGAACCCCTAAAAATTTTACCGAGTCTACAATATCTATTTTTTCTCCATTAAACTTAACAGTTAAATTATCACTACCACGTGATGTAGACTTGAACAGTAAGATGTTTGTTTTTTTTGTATTTATAATTAATTTATTTGCCGTAAACCATGATTTGAAAAAGTCAAGAGCCGTATTCATGCTGTTGCTCAATGCCTCTGCAGTGGCTTCGCTAACAATAGCATTTGTATCGTCTGCAAATGCTACTAATTTTATATCAGGGTATATTTTTGTTACTAGGTTAAGTAAATCGTTCGTAAAAATTAAAAATAGGATTGGACCTAGTATAGATCCCTGTGGGACACCTGTTAAAACCCTTCGTAACTTTGAATGGTAGACTTTCTGAAAATTATCTTTATTTAAATCTTTTACTTCTACATACATCCTCCTATTCGTTAAGTACGAGCGAAAAAGCTCCAAAACCTGTCCTCTAACACCATAATGTTCCATTTTAGCAAGCAACAGTGTATGATTAACAGTATCAAAAGCAGAACTTAAGTCTAAGAAGATACCTGCCACCTTGAGTTTTTTATTTAGTTTGTCAACCACATCGCCAACCAAAGTGCTAATAGCTTCCGCAGTTCCGACACCTTTTTGGTATCCAAATTGTCTTTTATTGATAATTTTATTTATGTTAAGATGAGTGACCAGACGAATTTTAATTAATTTTTCAAAGATTTTTGAAAGTGTTGGTAAAACTGAGATGGGCCTATAGTTTTTTGGATCCGTTTGTGAACCTTTTTTATGTAAGGGAATAACTTTGGCTATCTTGAGCTGCTCAGGGAAAATACCGTCATCAAAACACCTATTGAAAAATTCTGACAAGGGCAACGCAAGTATATTAACATGTTGTTTTATGACACTTATTGGCAAGTCATCATACCCGCTTGATGGTTTATTTGGCATTGACCCCACAATTTTTATTATTTCTTTAGGAGTCACAGGTGTCAAGTGCATTTCATTATTTACCCTATCAGTAGACTCTTTTAAATAGAACAGTGAATTACATTCTTCTACATTATCCAAAGAATGGTCAAAATTATGAAATTGTTCAGCGAACACATTCGCAACTTCCTTAGAGTTATCAATTATTTTGTCATCCAATTTTACAATAAGTTTCTTCAGAAATGTTGGTTTGTGTTTGTTCCTATGCCGATTTACTACTTGCCAGATTTCCTTGCTTTTATTTTTAGCTTTCTGTATTTGATCCCTTACAGCAATACTTTTCGCACTTTTTACAGCCCTCCTAAACAGGCGAATGTAATTTAGTTTATACGTTAGTATGGTATTATGACTACTTCCATTATTTACACACAAAAACCTTTTCATTTTGCTGGACACCCTTATACCCTTTGTGGTCCATTTTATACCAGCACTATTATTTTTTAAAACTACGTGCTTTTTTCGCTTTTTGAAACTACATTGAAAAGCACCATTAAATTTATTTAAAAATGTGTTAATTCCCATCGAAGACCAGTCGACACCTAATATTTTTTTACTAAAGATATCGTGGTTTTTTTTCGTGAACATTCGTTTTTCAACAATAATGTTCTGGTTATTGTTTGTTTTTTTTTTCCATTACGTTTTTTCCATTATTTATTATTTATTTCCATCTGCCAAACCATTGTGGTCTACAGAAACCTTCTTAATGTACGTGTCATCTAAGTTAGTGATGAAATTGTCTATGCAAGAAGATGACTGATTTCGAGTAAAAGTTGCCGTTTGAATAAGAGTTTTAAAATTATAACATCGCAAAAGACTAGTAAATTCCGTACGCTTCCTATTTTCATAGAGGAGATCGATGTTAAAATCTCCACATATAATACACTTTTTATTGAAAAAATACTCCAACACCATTTCCAATTTTTCCAAAAATATTTCAAAGTTTTTTTCATCGGGGCTTCGATAACAGCAGCATATGAATAGCCCAGTGTCAATATCTTTGGTACAACATATTTCAAATGATTCAGATTTGTACAATTTGTTTATTTGCGCGTAATCTAGGACTTGTCTATTTCTTTGTCCCAAGATGAGACTACCACCTCTTTTTTTGTTTGCCCTAGTATTGTGTGAAACCAAGGTGTAGTCAGTAAGTGCAAATAAAGGAGCATTTGATTTGTTTAGAAAATGCTCAGTAACACAGATATAATCTATTTTAGGTAATGTTTTGTCTACATAAAGTTCCAGGTCGTCTTTTTTATTGCTAATTCCACACAAATTTTGATGAAAAATAGTTAAACAAGCAATATCATGCGCAACCATATCTTTTTGACAACTTTGAGAGTTTAGCAGTGCATTAGGCTCGAAAAAAGTCCTCATTTACGACAGCACTGTCTGTTTGGGTTGCCGCATCCATAAACACCATATTTGATGTAATTAAATTACAAGTTTGAGTGAATATATTTTTAAAACATTTTTGTGCGGAGAGTTCACGTTTCTTGTTTAGCTTAATGATGTACGTAAGATATTCATGTTTGTAATTTAAGCGTAGAATTTCTCTATGTATTAATCTACTGACATATAGTTTATTTAGATATCTAGAATCATACATTCTACCTTGATGTGTACAGGTCTTTAGTGGTACAAGAGATATATTTGTACAGTTGCGACTTATAATCCTGAGCATATTATTAAGCATACTAACATTCAAATATCTATTTTTAAGAATTTCGCCAATTATGATGTTTGTACCTCGGATCTGACTTACAATATAATATAGAAAAGATTGAAATTGCAATGGATTGTGATCATTTAAACCTCCCAGAATTATTACGTAGTCCGACTTGGTGAAACTTTGACATATTGCAATACACGAACTTAGTACCTCAGATGTAGTCGCGTTGGGTTTTATAATAGAAGTTACAGTAAAAGTATTTCCGAGTAGGTTCTGTAGGAGATCTCTCATGTCATATCCGGTCTGATCAGCAAATATCATGACTCTGTGCTTGCTTTTTGTCTGTAATTGACCTGCTGTATATTTGCAACTAGACGAGTGTGTTGTAGGGGTAGACTTGATATTGGAATGAGCACCCTGCCCGATGTGCACATCTCCAACGATCGTAGCCATATCAATATTGTTGAGTGTATTAGACTTAGCATTGGGGGAGCTTACTTGATACGTAGTATTTTTAAAGTCACAGCCAATTCTCAAAATCGTATCCTCATTGTCCAAATTCACCAAGAGGTCCTTCGTAAGTGATGACGTTGCCGTCGGTAGTGTAGGTTTGGAATCTTGGTACATTAATGATGAAGAGCCAGGCTGGTTATTTTCAGCACTTGCACAATGCTTGAAACGCCGTTTGTACTGTGGTGAATAAAACTTTAATGGCGTGTAGTATTTTGCATTTTTCTTACAGTTTAATTCTCCAATTCCGACGGATTTATAAAGTTTTATTTTATTTTGGTAATTCTGTACTTCTTTTTTTAGGGACGTATTTTCTAAATTTATGTTTTCAATTTCCGTATTGGCAATCTCTAATTCGATATTTAACTTGTTTATTTTGTCTTTTAATTCTTCTATAATTTCATCCTTATTTACTGCGACGACATTGGGTTGACTTTGGCATGATACGTCCATGTCAAACTCGCTATCACTAAAGCATAGATTTTGCCTCGGTCTTCTTTGTGTGTTAACATTTTCTATGTTTCCAATTTCGTCCATAGTAATAATTGTGATAATAAATAATAAGTAAAAGGGATTTTTCTTTTTTCTTTTTAATCTTGGATTTGAACTTGCGTCGCATATAACTCAAAGCGCTGTGTTTGACCTGAGCGCCAACTTTACTTTTTAAGATTGCGTTAAAATAGTGAATTGTATTCCTAGACCATTAGTTTTCTCTAAATTCATAAGATGGCAACACCTGCAAATCGATTTTCTGTGAAGCAGCCAACGACGACAGTGTTTGACATGTCTTGTGTAATAGTCGATTTATCGATACGTTTGTTATCTATGGTCAGAGTTTGTTGACACCACTATTGTAATAATTTTGGTATAGATCGTAGTAGTCTGTGGTCAAACACCGTTATGCAAATGTCATTTTGTATTTAATGTATTTAGCCAATCAGCAGTTCGAGGGCTTGGAATGTATTTATTCGGTTTTTCAAAATTGAACATGTATAGTGGTGCTTTGAAAAAATAACGGATCAGAAGTGTTTTCTCACCAAAGATTTTAGTGCCTGTTCTTATGTTTGATATCCGTAATCACTTTCCACATATATTGTAGGTTATGTTTACAAATTCCCACGACTACAAAGTATGTTTTTTACACTTTTTAACAACTTTTAGAAATTAAAATAAGGAGCAACAATTTCACCCGTCTGTTTACGTTCGTGCCGTGCCGTGTCGTTCGTGCCGTGCCGTGTCGTCTGCCTCCCTAGCCAAGTTACAACCGTTTCGTTTCGATTCTCTTTTCGTCGATCTCCTCGAATAGGCCACGCCTCCGATTCCTTTATTCTGACGTCATGTCAACGCTCAGTCACGTGGTCAGAACAAAGGAATAGGGAGCGTGGCCGACTCGAGGCGATCAACGAAAAGAGAATCGAAACGAAACGGTTATAACTTGACTTTGGTTGGTGTCCCGCAAACCTCCGTTAAAAAGGGAGGATTCAACTGTCTGGTGAATACTACCTATATGGGTGTTGTGTCGGAACTGACACAACTGCCTGATGGTTGATTTTAGACTGTTGTATGTGTTCTAATCGCGCGGAGAACTCGGATACCGGCCTCGTCTAGTTTAAAATGACGAAATAAAAAAAATACCTGTAAAAGTGTTTTTTTAAACCTATTTGCAAAATAAATATCATTTATCATTTACCGCGATGCGGGATTTTGAACTTTTAGTTCCTGTGTGGTGTCAAAGATTTCGTTTTACATATATGGTTCAAAGGGCTGTCAGCATAGTTGTCAGGGCCCGCTAGTGACGATGCCTCCTGCCAGGGCTGTTCGATCGATCGAGCAAGAACACAGGTGACTAAAAAGTCAGTCAAAATCAGACAATCCCTCTCTCTCCATCCAGAGTAAAAAGATTCGTACTTACAGTACACTCAAACGTAAAGCAGTTTTATCTGAACTTCTTCAAGCCCTAGGTAAGAGGCATAAAACACTGCAAAAATTAATGCAGTAGACCTGAATGAATTCGACCTCAGTGGTAATTGAATACTTATTACGTTTACAGTTAGGCTTTTCCACCTTTCACAATATCAAAAAAAAAACAGGGCAAGTGCGAGTCGGACTGCAGATTATGTACAAACTTACCCATGAAAACGGTTCAATTTCCGAATTGAGTTGCGAATATTTTTCCGTATCGCAAAAAGTTTTATTTTGTGACGTAACTACAAATTTACAGTTTTCAGACTTTTTCCTATACTTGTGCTATGAGATCTTGATTCATGCCAGATTTCAGGATTCAACGGGAAGTACCCTATAAATTTTAATTTCCTTGTGAGTGTCGGAATACACCTTTACTGCGACATAAACGGCCGTATCTTTTTTTTGTCAACTCAGAAGTTTAATTTCTGACTCAGCTTCAAGGGATCGCAGAGCTGAGTATATGATTTTAATTTCAACTCGATACCTCCACGCGTTTTCGAGATAAAGGATTTTGACAGACAGACAGACAAACGGACAATAAAGTGATCCTATAAGGGTTCCGTATTTCCTTTTGAGGTACGGAACCCTAAAAATACAGAAATTATATAATAGTGTTAGATGGTTTTTAAGAATTATTACTCGACAATTCTTCAAATGCATCGGGATTGTAAATTAGCAGAGCAATGTTTCCTGATAGCTACAACCTATCATATTGATAGTATTTTTGTCAAGAATGACTAGGTTATTTCTAGGCAAGCGTGCTCCAACGTCAACCACATCATCGCTTACCGTCAAGTGAGATAGTGGTCAAACGCGAAGCTCATCATCATCATTTCAGCCGAAACACGTCCACTGTTGGACCCCAAGTGTCGCAACAATGAACGGTCATGTGCGTCTCGCATCCATCGGATTCCCGCAACCCTTACCAGGTCATCGGTTCACCTTGTAGGAGGCCTTCCAACGCTAAGTTTTCCGGTACGTGGTCGCCATTCCAGAACCTTTCGGCCCCAACGGCCATCGGTTCTGCGAGCAATGTGCCCTGCCCATTGCCACTTAAGTCAAGGTCAAACGCGAAGCTATCAATAATAAAAAATCGCAATATACGTGAGTAATTTCAATTCTCTATCTGTCTTATGCATAGTTTCTCCTGGTCATCACTCCGCTTCAATTATTTCGTCAGAACTCCGTGACGCGGTGGTAGGTGGTAAAAAATCATGAGCGGGTTTTTGTCACATATAATTTATTATCATTCTCGTAATAACTGATTACTATTTACAGTTTTTGTTGTCATATAAATGAATATCAGAGAGTGGAGTGTTTTGTTCAGAATTTATTTGCAATTATTAAGTTATGTGATTGAAGTAATTGGAAACGAAAGATGATGTCTTATTGTACAGTCAGGGATCAAAAGTGCAGTTGCACTCTACCAATGCTAAAGTGTCTGAAATTTCTTTGTTGTAGAAGTTCAATCGTCCCACTAGTTTATTCAATACTTTAGATTCTATGCTACCAATTAAATCAGTCATGAACCATTGACCCTCTTCTACAAAAAAAAATTGGGCCTTTTAGCATTGGTAAGGTGGAACTGCACTTTTGACCCCTGACTGTACATTGGCATTCGGTAGGCTTCGAGTCAACCAAAGGGCAATGGAGAGGGCTATGCTCGGAGATGCCTTACGTTATCGAATCAGGATTGAATATATCTGCAGGAGAACCAAGATTACCAACATAGCCTGAAGAATCGCCAAACTTAAGTATTGCTCGCATAACAGATGGTCGATGGGGCCGAAAGTTTTTTTTTTCGGGTAGTAAAATCATCTAATGACATCCCCCGCTCTTGGGCGGAGCGCGAGATAGTGTCAGACTTTTACTGACTAAAAACCCACTCCTGTTCTTTCTTTGCCATTGTTCCAGGGCCCCGGGGATCTCTTTCGCATCACCCATGACCCCAGTAGGCTTCGACCCTGCTGGGCCCCTACGGTTAGCCGAAAGGTTCTAGAGTGGTGACCACGTACCGGAAAACGCAGCGTTGAAAGGCCTCCCACAAAGTGGACAGTTGACCCTGGTGAGGGTCGCGGGAATCCGATAGATTCGACAAGACCGGTCGTTGTAAGAAACAGTGGCCGAAAAGACGTACAGCAGTGGATATCTTTCGGCTAAAATGATGATGGCATTTTGATGCACGGTACATTAATTTGCCCATCTATAAAAAGATGGCTCTCATTTGTAAATTGCGAAGACATTTCGCACGGAACAAGTATTTGTATGGCGTAGAGATAGATGTTAGGGGTCTAGGTCTTTAGTGTAAGTATGTGAGCTTACATATTGGTAAATGCAGATCCCCAACCACTGGTGTAGCTACCGAAGGGCTGGGCATGGGCACTGCCCCAGTGCTCTGAGGCCCCAAAGCTCGAGAGCCCCGAAAACATGTTTTTTTTTTTAATTGTTATAAACCAGTGCTTGACTGCGATCCCACCTGATGGTAAGCAATGATGCAATCATTGATGGTGAGGCGCACTAGTTTATTAAGAGCCTATTCACTCTAGCCTTGAAGACACCTACATTATAGTTGGACGGGAAGACCGCAGCAGGCAAATTGTTCCAGTCCTTCGATGTACGCGGTAGAAACGATTAGCAAACTTCTAGCGAAAAATTCTCCCATATTCGAAATCTAAATAAAATAGATTGCAATACTACTTTAATCATGGCAATTCGTTTTTAACCGACTTCTAAAAAAGGAGGAGGTTCTCAATTCGGATGTTTGTATTTTTTTATTTTTTTTATGTTTGTTCGCGCATAACTTCGTCGCTTGCCAACCGATTTGAAAAATTCTTTTTTTGTTGGAAAGAGTATACTTCCCAAATGGTCCCATAGTCACCAAGTCGGGATCTGATGATGGAATCTTGGCGAAATCGAGGGAACTCCTCAAATAATATAGGCAATCATATAGTGATTTATGTATTTTCATCGAGAATTAAGCATTTACAGTCAAAAAGTAACATTTGATGAAGTGGAACTGACGAAGAAGACCAGAAATGGTCAACGGAACTTCATACTCGCATAGATATCACATTAAAGATACTTATGCGACTATGACAATACAAATGAATGAATGGTTCTGAATAGTTACGTTGAAAATGGTATCATCGAAGTGATCTGATGATGATGATCGAGCCGGAAGGTAGGCACTGGAACTCCGTAATTAATCAATGTATCCTAGCCGTGTTTGGGCTTATTAGAATTATCATGAGATGCACTTTGACTATAAGGTACTATCGAACTGATTTGATGATGGAGCCGGAAGGTGGAAGGTAGACACAGGAACTTCATAATAAAACAATGTAAACTAGCAGTGTTTGGGTTAATTGGAATTATCATGAGAAATAGGCACTCTGCTTACAAGTGTATCGCAACGAAAAAGTGTGAAATAAAAAACTTTTTACAAAAAAAAAATAACCGACTTCACTAAAAAACACTAAAAGGATCAAAATAACTTTAATTTCGGAAGTCGGTGTTAAATAAGATACAAATAATACCGAGGAACACCGACTTCCGAAATTAAAGTTATTTTGATCCTTTTTTTAGTGTTTTTTAGTGAAGTCGGTTATTTTTTTTTTTGTAAAAAAAAATTATTTCACACTTTTTCTAGTCAGTAAAAGTCTGACACTTCCACACAGTTCACCCTGAGCAGGAGAAGTTATTTGAAGATTTATCACGTCAAAATAAGGGGTCCCATTTTTTTTGGCCCCAGGTCCGTTGCTCACCTAGCTACACCACTGCCCACGACTCAGGAGTACTTAATTCCTAGCAAGGGGCAAAGTTAAAAAAAAGTATGCCCGTCAAAGAACCAGAGGAGAAAATCTCGTGGATTTCTAAAATCGAATAATGTAAGATTTCTCAATTTCACAAGGAAATGGCCCAAAAATCTTGATCACTTTTTTGATAATATGGTTATGTAAAACACGATCGTTCTACCGTTGTATCGCACTCGTGAAACATCGTTACATTCACGCGCCGTCTACCGTGTACAACCCGTGTAGCTATATTGCTGGCTTGCAGCCCTGAACTGAGGATGGCTGGGACTTTCATTGACCTAGTTTTCTGGATGGATCTGTGTTACGTTTTTTGAGAGGTAGGTAATCATTTGCAACAGTGGTTCGCAAAAGGTTGCTAACCTCTTTTTTAAGGTGGTAAATTACCCAATGACATCTCCCGCTCTATGCTCCTGACGAGCAATGCGTAGCTCACCGTCCAGCCGTCCGAGTCGTCGACGGCGGGTAGTGTTAAGAGATGTAGCAAAACCGTAGAGGCCCAGAAGGGCCGAACCCTACTAGAGTCATGTGTCAACTTCTGAAAAGATTAACCCAGGTCCTAGAACTCAAAGTGCAACTGAAGGACACGGGTGCGGTTTTAGTCTTCTTCTTTCTACCATCGGACAACTCGACGTACGGCGAGTATCCACCCTTTCGTTGTTGAAACTTCTACGGTCCGAACTAAGCGTTTCGCTTCGTCGTTTATACCGCGTACATCGAAGGACTGGTACAATTTTCTGCGGTCTTCCCTTCCGATTATAATTTAGGTGTCTTCAAGGCTACAGTAAATAAGCTGTAAATAAACTAATGCGCCTCACTATCAACGATTAAATTGCATCACTAATTACCATCAGGTGGGATCGCGTTCAAGCACTAGTTTATATCAATTAAAAAAAAGTCAGTAGAAGTCTGTCACGCCCTTGCGCTTTGACCTTGAGCGGGAGAAGTCGTTAGACGATTTCCCACCTTAAAAAAGTGAGTCGCGGTCCAGTCAACTTTGGAGGTTTAATAACTCCTCTCGCTCTGAGTGGAGCGAAGACTTTTACTAATTAAAACTCAACCGTGTTCCATCAGTTGCCATAAGCGTTCCAGTGTCGCAGTAACTCTTTCGAACAATCCTGTAGACCCTGGCGGCTTGCAGCCTTGAGCTGAAGGTGGCTGGGACTTTCATTGACCTAGTTTTCTAGTTGTTTCTGTACAGTTAAGATTAACTTTGTGTCTAGGAAGTCAGATTGAATAGAATTTGTAGATACCACCGTCCGTCAGGCAACTGCTATGTAGTTGTCTGTCAATTTCACTGAACTTGGATTTGGCATAGCCGTAAGACACACAATGTTAATTTTTTTTTAATCTAAGTTTCTAATGTACCCTAATTCTACTGTATGCGTGAGGTACGAATAAATGTTTTTTCGAAGTACGGGGTCTCGGGAATCTATCTATATATAGGGTGACTGGTAATTAGTGTACGATACTTAAACACGTGATTGTGGTCATGATAACCCACAACTTTTACTATGGGAACAAACTTGAAATCGCGACAAAAAAAACAGCTGTTCAGTACATTTATGTTTGCCTAATGTACTGAACAGCTGATATTTTTTTCGCGATTTCGGCTTTGCTCCCATAATAAAAATTGTTTGTTATCATGAGCACAATCACGTGTTTAAGTACCGTACATTAATTACCAGTCACCCTATTTATATAAAAGGGGAAACTGACTGACTGACATATCAACGCACAGCCGAAACTTCTGGGACTAGGAGCGTAAAATTTTGCACAAAGTTTACTTTTATGACGTAGGCGAGCACTAAGAGAGCATTTTCCAAAATTCACCCCCTAAGGGGATGAAACGGGGGTTTAAAGTTTATATGGAAAAACCTACTTTTAAGCGGGTGAAGCCGCGGGCAGAAGCTAGTGTCCTAATAAGCCAATACAATTGGTGCTAGACTAAAAAAATCCAGCAGCACCATCTTTCAAATCCCCAGTACCCCAACAGCACTGCTCAGACACCAGCTACTCTGTACCACCGCATCGAATGCCAGCTTTCTCTCACGGTCGGCTGGCAGAGGCAGATGTCACAGCTCAGCGAGCATCGCCGCACGCTTAGCTAGGCTCTCGGATTTTAAATAACACGCCTGTTAAAGTGAAGGTCAAGTTTATTATGGATTTTAGTTACGTTTTTTTTTTTTTTGATAGTTTTGGCACCTAGTGGTTTTTATTTGTAACCTAATCAAGTGGCTGGTTGGATTCTAAGAGATTTTTCATTCACTATTTTTAGTCATTAATGTTTATTTTTCATTTAAAGATCGCTCTATATTTAATAGTTGTAAGTAAAGAAAATTGAGAATATGTAATTAAAAAAGTATAAACGTGTAAGTAAATAGGTACCTAATTTATTTTCTGTTAGGTATCAATCAGATACATCGATATATACTCGTATGTACTTTTTTTTTTTTAGATATATCTAGAACATGCTACAGTTTCACGGATTTACCGTACGTATTTAAAGAAATTTATCACTCTTTGTGTATTTATTTATTTACACACAAACACTTAAAAATTAAAAGAACAAATACAGATAGAAGAATACAAAGGTGCTGCATATTTCAAATGAAATTTCTTCCAGCAGACCTGCGACAGGAGAGTTGTATGAGAGATCTGTTTATTAGCGACCCAGAACTTTAACGGCCTAATTTATGTACGAATGTAGATGTGTGGATGAGCAATGAATGGATTGTGTGAAAGATCACATATTATTATCTAGTAATATAATAATGAATTTATGGAAAGAAAGAAAAACATTTTATTTGGCGGAAAAAGGAGTAAATTTTTTTTTTTTAATAATAAAAATCAATATATTTTTATAAATAATATAATAATATATAATATTATTTTTGATTATTATTTTTTGATAATTTATTTTATTTATTTATTAATTATTGGGGTGAACTGAGATTTAGCACCCTGAAAAATATGGAAAAAGGTGACAAGACTAACGCGGTGACTCTTTTGAAAAATCCTGCAGTAGGCTTGAAGTAATCTTTGTCTTTGGAAGAAAATGGATGATGAGGAGGTTTTTGCCCAGCAGTAGGATGATACAGTTGAAAAATTATAATGACATTCGAAAAAGTTTATTTAATTCAACCAGGATAATGTCTTGAAGATAGTCTGTTCATTAAATAGCACTCGATTTCGAAATTAATGCCTGAAAGTTTTCGCTCAGTGCAATCCTTTCTTAAATAAACAACAACATGAATTTATTATTTCAGAACAGTTGAAGTATTTGCATTACAGTCTGTGTTTGTCCTGGGCAAATGAAGGTCTGTAGAAATTGAATTTAGTTTTAAGTACCCTGTTCACTATCAGATGGTTCAGCCAAACATGGATATGCCATACAAGAAATTAATATCTGCATAGTAAACAGGACCCCGCAAAGTGATTGAAAATGATTTGTGTTATTTTTTTTTAAATATTATATTGTAATATAATAATGACTCTCTGCACGTGTTGGTTTCTACTGTTAGTGCAGAGAGTACCTGTCATAAAATAAATAAATAAAAGTGACTGAAGGAACACTGTTGGTATTTTAGTAAGTAAAAGTCTGACACTCCCTCTCACTCTACCCAGAGCGGGAGAATCTATTTGATGATATCCTAACCCAAAAAGAAAAAAAAAGGACTGCTACTGAGACATTTCAAATGTTAAAATGTAACATATACTATACCTGACCCGATCATCGAACCCAGAACCGATAGAAAGAGCAAATTATTTTTGAAAAGTCACAGTAACCTGCCAGGTTTGAACCAGTATCCTCAAACTATAAAGAAGCCTCAAGGGCCTTAACCTCAGGATCATCAAACATTTAAAGTTTCCAGCGAAAAAATAATAACAAAAGATATAATCATGAATCACAGTGATCTCTGAGCACGATTCCTTGTTACTTGGTTATTTTGTTCTGAGAATTTTTTATTTTAATTTTATTAGTAAGGCACATTGTAAGCGACCACGTTTCAGAGCCATATGTCATCACTGGCAACACGCACTGGTCATAGACTCTCGTCTTGAGATACTGTGGTATATTGGACGAGAAGATACCGCGCAGCTTCCCGAACGCTGCCCAGCCGAGTCGGATTCGACGATTGATCTCTTTCTCACAGTTAGACCTTCCCAACTGGACCGTCTGTCCCAGGTAAACGTAGTCGTCCACAACTTCGAGTGTAGAGTCCCCGATCTTGATAGGAGTGGGTGGCTGTTTACCATGACTTTGGTTTTGTCCATGTTCATTTTAAGTCCCACTCTTTCGGAAGCTCTACTGATGATGATGATGAGTAAGGCACACCAACAATTTGTTCACGGATGTTTTTTTTCTTTGCATTAAATTTCCAGATTATGGTCCCGTGCAAACAAACCAATTACAGTCGTGTTCATCAATCACGGATTTTTCGTACTTACAAAATATGTTTAAAAGTTTAACTTCGATTAGATTACAATTAAAAGCATAAAACAACAATTGAAGTATTAAAACCTACAATTAAATTAAAATATATAAAAAAATAGGTTCCTCCATACATACTTTGGACCCTCGTTTCACCCCCTTAGGGTATGAATTTTACAAAATCCTCCCTTAGTACTCGCCTACGTCATAAAAGGAAGCCTTATAAAAAAATTCATGCTCCTAGGCTCTGTAGTTTCGGCTGTGCGTTGATATGTCAGTCAGTTTCTCCTTTTATATATAGTATAGATTATATATCGCGTACATCGTAGGACTGAAACAATTTGCCTGCTGCGGTCTTCCTGTCCGATTATAATTTAGGTGTCTTCAAGGCTAGAGTGAATAGGCTCCTAATAAACTAGTGCACCTCACCATCAACGATTGTATCACTGCTTACCATCAGGTGGGATCGCAGTCAAGCACTATTAATTTAGATTACAGACAAAAACAATTCAAATAAATAAATAAATAACACAACAAAGAATTTGTCAGGATTGACTCCTCTTATCACTTGTATTATAGCATATAATATATGTATGTACCACCGACAAGATATTATAGTATGTAGTTTGTTTATTTATTGGGGATCGAACGTCAATATTATAATATAGTATAAGGAGCCGCTGTATATCATTGAAGATAATTTCCGATTTAGTGTTTTGGAATTCCCTCTGGAGTCTGTGTTTCCTCATAGCTACAACCCCTGGTACCCTCTACTTCTAGGCAAACAACGTGTTCCATCGTCGACCACATGTCGCTTACCATCAGCTGATACCTATAGTGATGAAGGCGAGTTTATCAATGATACAAAATAAAAAACCTTACACGTTCATGAAGGGAGACGCCCCGGGCCTCCAGCCACCGTAGTTTGTAGAAGAGCAATGGGTAGCTCGTCGTCCGACCGTCTGATAAGAAACTAACTCTATTACTCCAGTCGTCGACGGCATGCAGTGTTCCACGCGTGCCTCAAACAGATGTCAGCTGTTTATACGGATTTCGTAGGGGCCCAGTAGCGGATACCCGATAGGGCTAAGGGAAATTTTAGAAAAGGCAGGGCAACTGGACGAAAATAGGTGGGTTTAAGTCAGTAAAACTCTGACTCGCGCTCTCGCTCCTTTTCCAAATTCCCAACAAAAAAAAAAACACGTTGTTAAACAACAAAGTGCATGTCATCAAGTCCCTAGGATACAGTCATGCTAGAAATAATTAGATAACAAGTACCTTAAAATACCAGCCACAGATACCAGATACCACAGTGAATCATCATCGACTCCTGCGTATACAGTGCGCTCTGTTCCGAGAAACTACACTAATTGCATTCACTTATCGCTGTTACAAACATACTGAGCTTACGTCACTGCAAGTTATGTCAAGGTACAGATGTTGTGAAGACAACAACGGTAATGTTGGCGAGTATTTATTTTGTATAATTGGTTGTTTTAAAAATATGTATTAGGTAGCTGCTGTCAGTGGCTTCGCCTGCGTGATAGTTTGAAAATTATACTAGAACAGAAGAACAAACATACACACTCACATACTTTCGCCTTTATAATGTGTGATGAAAATAGCAGTACCTACCTAATAATTATATATGTTTTTTATATGTTGAGCAGTGGTGGTCGAGTGGTTACGGCTCCGACTTACGTGTTGTAGGTCGCGGGTTCAAACCCAGCCAGGCGCATTACTTTGTGTAATTTATTTCATCACCACTGCTCTCAAAACGGTGAAGGAAAACATCGTGAGGAAACCGGCATGTCCTAGAACCAAAAATTCGAAGACATGTGACATCCACCAACCCGCACTGCACCCGCGTGGTGGATTGCGGCCCATTCCTTCTCCTAGAGAGGCCTGAGTCCCAACAGTGGGAACATTATAAGGCCGACTATACTATACTATATGTTGTTTAGTTTCGATAGGTATGTTTATTATTATTTAAAAAACAATTCAAGAACCATATTGTAGTGAACATTGAATAGAATAAACTTCATTATACACCAAAATATACACAACAGTTTTCAAAGGCTAGCTAGTATTTTTCCGTCACTTGCTAATTATAATAATTACTCTTTTCCATAACGGTAACTTTTTTTTTATTATTTCAATAAAATTACAGTTGCTAAGCGCCAAAACATTTTGGATTGAGAAAGATAAAACATTTAGAATTCTTGTTTAATGGAAGAAGAGTAAAGAATATCAAGTATTATTACAAGTATCTTTGTCTCGATAAATTCCAGACATTTTCGTAAAGACAGCGGATAATCTCAGATGAAATTCTTAGCGAGTTTTCTACGAAATGACGGTAATTTTCTCCATTTATTGCTTATTATTCGCTAAGTTTTACACACAACTGTTTGTGTTAAATGTATATAGATTGTTTGATTGCAAGTGTCTTCGGTTTTAAATCTATTTTGATAAGCCCTGGGAATAAATTCTTTAACTCAAAACAACCGTTTGTATGATTATACTAGACACAATAAAATTGTTTTACTATAGAGCCATTATGTTTTAAGTCTAAATATTTTTCTTTTAAAAACATCAAGTAGAGCAATCTTAAACATGAGTATGTCCCTACTTATTTTAAAAATAACATACTAGATTACTGGGATATCCCATGTATCATTGTGCCAAATGACGTCATCGAATAATAAAGCGTAAGCTAAAACTGTCCGCGCTTCTAACATTGCACACAGTTCAAATGCAATAAAGATTCCCATGCACCGTGCGTTTGAGGACAAAGCAGTCGCGATCGTACGCGAGTAATTGTCTTGACATGAACAGATAACGAACTACCTCGTACATAATGGCGTGGCACATATTTTTTTAATTTAATCTGAACACGTTATCTTTGTAAACGAAGTTTCTCTGTGTTTATTTTTGTACTATGTTTATCTATTATTTTTGTGGGAGTAGCGAGTTTTTATAATGAAAACAAAGCAAAGTGTAATTGAATTGTCTCTTTTATCAGTATTTCATAACAATGGTATAAGTGAAAAATCTTGTTTGTTGATATTTTTCTTTACACACATTACCTACAAGATAAGCTCAGTACCTCCTTTTTTTTTCATCAGTCTGTCTAGAATTTTCTCAACAATTCTATACACCAGTCTAACTGGACGAGGCTGAATAGCAGTATTTTACATGGATCAATTACCTGTTTGACCTACACAACCTAAACCAAATAAAATCAGTACTCAGCTTGAACTCCAGTACTTACCTACTCAGCTACAGTAAAAACGTAAGTACCATTATCTAAACGACCCTTATCTAAATCGCATTACACTAAATTCAAGACAAACTTGTCGTCCTGTCAGTCGTATTATGAATGTGACGCCTTACAAGTGCGGATGACTCACTCAATGAACTTGTCCACCGTTGAAGCTAGTCGCAAGTTCAACGATTGTCGCAGGGGAGGTCGCTCTATTGATTGTTTGTACGTGCCGTGAATAGATGGCTTTAATTACTATTTCTTTAGAATGTTATAAAACGTTTTAAATTTATTTTTAACTGTAACTGGCTTTCGCACGCGTCTTTGCCCCGTGAATTTAAAACCTAAAATTATCAATTTTTTTTAAATTTATTACCTGTTTCTTCCTATTTTTTTTTTTACTATCCATGTATTAGAGCGAATCCTTAAAAATCTATCAAGCTGTTTTGTATTTTAACGAGATAAACGAATAGTATTAGATTTTTGAATATGTGTCGTGGCCAGATCTTGAATTGATCACTTCATAATGTGACCGGTCATTTCATGAAATGATGCTGTTTATGCTAAACGCGTGATTATTTCATTAATAAATAGGTCAAACATGGTTGGTCATAAAATAGTTACGTTTTCCACCGGTAAAGTCTATTCCTCAATGTATAGATAGATAGATATATTCTTTATTGTACACCAAAAATACAAATTACATTAAGAACTCTATATATTATTATTATTTTATTATTCTTATTATTCTCTATATATTATTATTTGTTGTATTCTTGTTTTCTACTACAAAATATGCTTTTGTTCCATTAAAAATACTAATATTCGAAATTTTTTAAATATTTAAAGGGTCAATAGCCCTCAAACTGGGTGATCCTCAGCTAAGATGAAACCCACTTCATGAGCTGTTCTCATGAGTATCATGAGGGCCACTTAAAGATAAAACTCTCGCCAAAGCAGTGGCTGTGGAGAGCTGTATCGTGGCCTTTTGGGGCCATAACGAGAAACTTGAGGGGTAGCAACGTGTATCTACAAAACTTTAATATGAGGCGCTGCGAAGAAAAAACTTTCTTATCTAAACCTAGCGGAAAAAAATACTTCCAGTAAAAATTCTGGCTAAAATATCTAAAACTTGCCAACCAAATGTCAAGCCAGTATCTAAACGCGCACTGAGGGTTCCGCACAAACAAACAAAAACAGTTCGATTCCCGAATTGAGTTACGAAGATTTTTACGCATTGTAAAAAAAGTTTTTTGTTGTGACGTAACTACAAATTTACAGTTTTCAGATTTATTTCTATATCTATTCTATAAGACCTTACTTTATGACAAATTTCAGGATTCTGGGTCAACGGGAAGTACCCTATGAATTTTGATTCCTTTGAGAGTATTGAAATGCACGTTTTTTTGCGACATAAACGGCCGTATCTTTTTTTTCCGTTAACTTAGAAGTTTGATTTTTTCACAGCTTCAAGGGACCGCAGACTTGAGTATACGGTTTTAATTTCAACTTAATGCCTCTACGCGTTTCTTAGATAAAGGATCTTGACATAAAGACAGACAGACGGACGGACAACAAAGTGATCCTATAAGGTTTCCGTTTTTTCCTTTTGAGGTACGGAACCCTAAAAAGAAAGAAAGAAAACGTTTTTATTTGTACCTCACAAAATTGTATAAATACCAAAAATACATATAGAAAAGACAATCTAAAATTATAATTTGTGCGAGGCTAATAAGCCAATTTAAAACGATTATTAAAGTATCCTTACATCCTTCTTAAAACATGTTATATTAAAACTAAATTCGCAATAAATTTAAAAAAATAATTAACAGATTTTCACGCAGTTTTCACGAATAAACAGAGAGATTCATGAGGAAGGTTTAGAGGTACATACATAATTTTTTTTTTTTGGTGGGAAAATAATCTAATGACAAATCGCGCTCTTGGGCGGAGCGCGAGATAGTGTCAGACTTTTACTGACTAAAAACCCACTCCTGTTCCTTCGTTGCCTTCGTCCCCGGGTTTCATTTTCACACTACCCGTGGCCCCAGTAGGCTTCGACCCTGCTGGGCCCCTACGATTTGCTGACATCTCCCTGATACGCGCCGTCGACGACTTGGGCTCGGTCCGGACGGTTACCGGACGGTCGCACGGCGGGCTACCCATTGCTCGCCGTCCGCAAGCCCATAATTAATATAGTAGAAAAAAAGCCAAGAATTTTAAAGATGTCTAACACCCGTGCGAAGCTGGGATAGGGCGCTAGCTCTTAACATCCAGTTTGCTTGTGAGAATGTCCTGATGCAAAAACTTGGGGACAATACAAGGGAGTATTTAAGTCAAGAGTGAATAGGTTACATCTAGCCAAATGTGCTCCAACGTCGACCACATCGTCGTTTACCATCAGGTGAGATAGTGGTCAAACCCGAGCCTATCGATAATAGTAATTATAAAAAAAACCTTTTTTTGATGATATAAATTAGTGCTTGACTCCGATCCCACCTGATGGTAAGCAGTGATAAAGTCATTGATGGTGAATCGCCATATATTTCGAATTGTCAAGACCATACAAGACAGTCAAAAAAATGTTTTGTCAACTACTTTTTTCAAATTTTTATTCTAAATTTAACTTCAAGCAATAATTGTTATTAACTAGTGCTTAACTGCGATCCCACCTGATGGTAAACTGTGACACAATCATTGATGGTGAATCGCACTAGTTTATTAAGAGCCTATTCACTCTAGCCTTGAAGACACCTAAATTATAAACAGACGGGAAGGCCGCTACAGGCAAATTGTTCCAATCCTTCGATGTTCGCGGTATAAACGACGAATATCATTTTGCCCGACCCAGAGATCAAACTCGAACCTCACACTCAAAATAATCACATTTTTAAAGGTTGGTTTCATAATACTTCATTCAGCTCATTTACCACAGAAACACCGAACAATAAACAAGCTAAGTGCTACTAATTAAAAGCACAGTAAATCAATCTCATGCCAGTCATAAGTTCATAACGTAGTTTAATTTTCTATAGCTAACAGACTGTAAACAGTTTCCCATCATTAAGGCGCGCTATCGTGACACTGGCGGCGACGTGTTGCGACAGAGCTCCCGATATGGTTTTGACAAAGAGTAGACAGTATAGTGGAGTGCTAAGCTCGTGTGTTTGGCTTTGCGTCTGGCTTTATTCTGACAGAAATGTAAACTCAGCGATGATTTTTTACCAGAAAATCGTTTTTGAAAGGTAAAGGATATAGGAGTATTATCTTTAGGAAAACTTTTCTGCTGACTGAAATATCACTGATGTCGATCACGTGGGTTTAGACGCGCTTTTATCAGTAAATATCAAAAACTAGTTTTTGAAAGTGTAGCGAAAGTGAAGCAGACAACTGAAAAAGAAATGCTCAGAATGCTTGTAACAGACTGCAGAATCGTTCAAAAAGCAATAGAAAGAATACGAATGAGTTTTTAGCCAATGAAATCCTTAAACTCCTTCTCGTTCCTCTCAGAATGGAAGGAGATTTATTTGATAATTTTGCACCCGCCAAAAATTAGCACCCGTATTTTGTAACGGGTCATTGCTCCAACATTATCTGCGTAGCCTTCTCCGTAGCTTCATAATTATAGGGTTAACATCCAGTCTGTATATCAGTAACTTATAACAACAACCCAATAAATGGGTTATACTATTACTACATACTCGGAATTCGGCGAATACTTGCGTTATTGTGATATCCATAGGCCAGTTGGGTTTGTCGACAATAGTATGAAACGGTTAGAAAATCTTAACTCGCATCTGATACCTCACATCGTGGACATTTTTTCGCTTTTCTCATAAATTACCTGAAACAAAAATACACTTTAATTAGTACAGAATACATTTTTAATTCTCAGCTCAGCTGGAAAACTTAAGCCTATTTATTACAGAATTATGTAAGATGGCCGTTGCTTTCATATATTTTAATAGTTACTAGGGATGCTAGACGTGGATATTCTGGGGATCTATATTTTGGTAGCATAGGTTATTTATTTTAGGTGGGAAATCAACCAATAGCTTCTTCTACCCTTGAGCGGAGCGCGAGGGCGTTTCAGACTTTTGCTGACTAAAACCCACTCCTATGTCCTTCTTTGCCTTCGTTCCATGGCCCTGAGGTTCTCTTTCGCACAACCTATGACCCCAGTAGTGTCCTCCGGATGGTCCACACAATGGCGAAACCCGGGTGTTTCTTCCGTACAAATTCGGTGCAGGAACACAAACGCTTGTCGACACTTACACAGCCGCATACAAATGTGATTGACCCCTTAATGTAGACAACATCTCGTATACCCAAATACGATGTTTTATCGCGACAATGCGGCACGAATATTCGCGAGATAATGTAACCACAGCACGATACGAATTAGCAGATTACTTGAGGGTTTTTAGGGCTCTGGGTTAGTGTTAGTGTACATTTAACGTTCCGGTTCCATACTACTCCATGTCATACCCCGATACGGCCCGTTCCAGCCTGCCTTGTTACACCCACAGAACAACTTGTTTGATGGACGTGCGTCCTAGAATTCATTATTAAGTTTCGTGTTGTCTATGTAAATTGTAAAGTTTCTTGAGCAGCCTTGTGAGCACGATTATTGCCCGTTACTTTAGAGGATTTGCTGATAAATTGTCTTAAGGCAGGACGGGTTTGGCTGATTTTCAATTAATATTTGTTTGACAGTGTACAACAAATTTATGTATTTACACGAATAATTTACATTTAACTAACTATATTACAGTAAAATAAAAATAACAATAAAATAACCATGTTGGAAGTTGTATTTTCGAACCGTTTGGGGTTGAAACTCGCGGATCGTGGGGTCCGAGTGCTCATAAGTTGTAAAGATCTGTCGAAACATCGATTCTTATTGACACTTCGCGTGACCCAAGGGCTGGCTTTTACTTCGGACAGAGGACAAGCATTGCCATTGCAGCGTGACAATGCCGCCAGCTCTTTGGGACAGCGATGTGGAGGAGTTTTTTGACGCCATATTTTAGTTTGTTTATTATAGAGATAATTGTAATTTAGTTTAGGTTTTTTTTTTGACAATGTTGTAAGATCAAGTTTAGCGGTCTGGAGTGAGTATGGACGTATTTGGGGTCTTATGAGTCACGCTTTGGTCTTGAGAATGATTTGACTCAATTTATTGAACGTCATCCTATTAAGGAATGATACATCAAGTGATTTTTATAATTCTTCAATTGCAAAAAATATATTTATTAACTAAGAAATATTATAGCTTAATATTAGGTATAAGATATATGTATACAAACTGAAAATAATAATATGTGATAAACAGGTCGAAAAAGAACTCATATGGCATCAAAAAATTGCCCAAATTGTACAAAAAAAAAGTTGTCAAAAAAAAGTGCCCAGAACACTGGCAGCATTGCTACGTTGGGTAGCAATGCTAATTCGTTGACCGAAGAAATACCCAGCCCTTATACTCGTATAATATACATATAGTAGAAGTACGCTTCTATCTCAGCATATGCTGCGATATCTAACAAATAAGAAAAAATAACGCAGGCTCTCATTTGACCACTATCTCACCTGGTAGTAAGCTTGGTCGATGATGGAGCACGCTTGACTAGCATAGCATAGTCGACCTTATTATGTTCCCACTGTTGGGACTCAGGTCTACTCTCTAGGAGAGGGAATGGGCCGTAATCCACCACGCCGGCCCAGTGCGGGTTGGTGGATGTCACATGTCTTCGAATTTTTGGTTCTAGGACATGCCGGTTTCCTCACGATGTTTTCCTTCATCGTTTTGAGAGCAGTGGTGATGAAATAAATTACACAAAGTAATGCGCCTGGCTGGGTTTGAACCCGCAACCTACAACGCCACCATTACCTACCACCACTACTCTCCCACTCTCACGCTTGCCTAGTAGTAACCTATTCACTCTACGTTGCAGGTAAGGAAACAGACCCCAGCAGGGATTTCCACCCGTTAGCTGTACGTACAACAAATGTGTTCCCAAAACGGGTGCGATGTCCACAGTGTACCGCTGGCGCTGGTGCAACGCCGTACGTCTAATGGTCATTAACTCGTCATCGAAATATCATCTAAAGTTATTGATTTAATTTAATTACTCGTACCTTTCCGCAAAACATTAATATTCATAAATCTCTCAAAACGAACATAACTTAGCGTTGGCGAAATATGATATTTACCTTCCGTTTAGCGAAAATTACAGTCTACAATGTCCTGTGTTCTCATATTACGATTAGATTTAATAGTAATCGCTTCTGAGTTTAAATGTGGGTGTAATTGAAAATGCTGTTATAGAGTTTAATTCGGGAATAATTATTACGAAAACTGGATTGTCATTTACATTGACTTTTGCGATAATTTGATTGGGAATAGTGAATATTGATGTTAGGTAATGGTATTTGCTGAAGGCCGCAAGATTACTTGTTTAGTCTAGGTTCTAGGTAGCACCTAGGCTGATGGATATATTATATAGGGTGACTGGTAATTAGTGACCGATACTTAAACACGTGATTGTAGTCATGATTACAAACAACTTTCCCAAAGAAACTTTTTATTATACTAATTAGTTTAATCACAATAACAAAACAGCTGTTAGAAACTTTGATTTTCGCGAAAGGGCTTTCACCCGATATTATTTTACTGAAACATGTAGGTACATTGCATAAGACATCGATAACGCTGGCGCGGGCGCCGCGCCGCTAACAGCTGATCGGGTGAAGGCGCGCGCGCGCAATTCAAAGTTTCAAACAGCTGTTTTGTTATTGTGATTAAACCAATTAGTATAAAAAAAAGTTTCTTTGGGAAAGTTGTTTGTGATCATGAGTACAATCATGTGTTTAAATAACGGTCACTAATTACCAGTCATTCTATATATAACTATATATTGATTACATTATTACTATTTTAATTCTGTATCTTCATAGGTAGTTGTGTCTTGTCAATATAGTAAATGTCTAGTGGTCCTAGGTGTTGTGATTGCCCAGTGGTTAAATTACCCGCCTCTCATACATAAGGTTGCGGGTTCGAAACTGGGCAAGTACTAGTGTAAATTTTCCAATTCGTATGTACTTTTTAAGTTTTTTTTTTTAATTCATATAAACCAGTGCTTGACTGCGATCCCACCTGATGGTAACCAGCGATGCAATCATTGATGGTGAGGCGCACTAGTTTATTAAGAGCCTATTCACTCTAGCCTTGAAGACACCTAAATTATAGTTGAACGGGAAGACCGCAGCAGGCAAATTGTTCCAGTCCTTCGATGTACGCGGTATAAACGACGAAGCGAAACGCTTAGTCCGGACCGTTGAAGTTTCAACAACGTAAGGGTGGATACTCGCCGTACGTCGGGTTTTAAGTTTATCTAGGACATTACTGACATCCCGTGGCTCGGAAGGCACGTAAAGATATTGATCTCGGTTGTCACAGTCGTTACAGGTAGTGAGACGCCAAAAAGTCTGACCATCAGTTTAGCTAAGGAGTATCATGTTGCCCAGTAACTGGGTTGTGCAGGTCTGATAGGCTGTGGCACCATATAAACCACGGGTATTCAACTGAATCCGGTTAGACTAGATGCCGAGATGATGATCTTCGTAGGTCCTAAGACTTTTTATCAGCGAAAACAATTGTTATATGTTTGGGATTGACATGATTATAGCATAGCATAGTCGGCCGTATAATGTTCCCACTGTTGGGACTCAGGCCTCCTCTCTCTAGGAGAGGGAATGAACCGTAATCCACCACGCGGGCCTAGTGCGGGTTGGTGGATGTCACATGTCTTCGAATTTTTGGTTCTAGGACATGCCGGTTTCCTCACGATGTTTTCCTTCACCGTTTTGAGAGCAGTGGTGATGAAATAAATTACACAAAGTAATGCGCCTGGCTGGGTTTGAACCCGCGACCTACAGCTCGTAAGTCGGGGCCGTTACCACTCGGCCACTACTGCTCTAAAACACGAGTATTCAACCGCATTCTGTTAGACTGATTCGGTGGTGGTTCGGTGAGCCGAGATGATGATCTTCGTAGGTCCTAAGACTTGTTAGCAGCGAAAGCAATTGTTATATGTTTGGGATTGACATGATTACGCTACACTTATTCTTCTTTTCAGTAATTTTATCTTTTGTCTAGCAGTTTGAGTTCTTTATACAGCCTAATCAAATGTCCTTTCTTTGGTATTGTTTGTCAAGTGGTTGAGCTCCTTAGTAGTCTTGACTTGAGCTACACGAATACTCACAAATGCTCGCACTGACTTGACAGGTCCACTCTAATCTGTAAGATTTTTTTCCTCAAAGGACAACTTTAGATACAGTTCTCAGTCTCGAAACCACCCCCCTAGCCAAGTTACAACCGTTTCGTTTCTCTTTGTAACTTGGCTGGGGGGGGGGCAGGCAAGTACCAATGAGAATTTTACATAATTATTTACTTTTCTAAGTTTATCTAGAACATTAGGTACGGACATCCCGTGCCTCGAAAAACATGTTGTGTTATTGTGCGTACAGCCAAGGAGTGGAATTCCTTGCCGGAGTCTGTGTTTCCTGATAGCTACAACTTAGGGGTCTTTAAGTCAAGAGTGAATAGGCTACTTCTAGGCAAGCGTGCTCCATCGTCGACCACATCATCGCTTACCATCAGGTGAGATGGTGGTCAAACGCGAGACTATCATTAATAAAAATAAAAAAAAAACATGTAAAACTGTTGGTCCCGGTTGTCATGGTCTGTGACAGTCGTTACAGGTGGTCAGATGCCAGTCTATCCAAGGAGTATCGTGTGCCCAGTAATCAAGTTGTGGGGGTCTGTTAGGCAGTCGCTCCATGTAAAACACGGGCAATCAGCCGCGTCCGATTAGACTCGAAGCTGCCCTAGCCAAGTCACAAACGATAAACGTAAACTCTCAGTAGTCTTTAATAGATTTTCAACTTTATGTTATTGGATATAAAGTTGAAAATCTATTGAAGATAACATAGTGTTTTCGTTCGTTCCGGTCGCTAACGCTCAGTAGTCTTTAATAGATTTTCAACTTTATGCTCTTAGGTATAAAGTTGAAAATCTATTGGAGATTACTAAGCGTTCACGTTTATCTTTTGCAACTTGGCTAGGGGGGCTGACCCCAAGCTAGTTGGGGTCGGCTAGGGAGATGTTGATGTTGAGACTAGCTTTTGCCAGCGGCTTCGCCCTCGTGAAAGTTTTATTTATTTATTTATTTTTATTCCCAACAATATCCTTACAGACTAGTCCAAATCGATATTGAGGTTTCTTATTTCTAACTTACAAACTAGATTTTGTAACAAATTTTAAAAAGAGCTATCTTAGTGAATTCACTCAGAGCACAATAAAATATATCCACGTCATCAGCTATGAAGTTGATCTCTCCATGCAAAATTTGGACCCCCATTTCATCCCCTTAGGGGGTAAATTTTGAAAAACCCTCTCTTAGTGCTCACCTACGTCATAAAAGGAACCCTTGTGCAAAATTTCACGTTCCTCGTCCCAGTAGTTTCGGCTGTGCGTTGATATGTCAGTCAGTCAGTTTCTCCTTTTATATATATACTAGCGCTTTGCCCGCGACTACGTCCGCGCGCATCGCCGTTTTAAGCGTCTGGCCCTGTGATTTGTTTATTGTCATTGCAAAGCAAACTTTCAAAGGAAATTATAGTCTTTTGAATTTGAAAGGAAGATCGTTCGGGATTAATGGAATACGCGGTATGAACTCTGTTTCTCCCTGGGCAGACCCGGTTAAAATAACAACCTCAACCATACTGCGGTGCAATGATTTTACTTGCAACCTGATACCGTTACATAACTTCGGAGGCTTCAAGTTCCTAAGCAACATCACGGGTGTGCCCACATGCAGTTCACGTTTATGGTATGGAAGGCCGACTGGATTAATAGTATTCAGAAACTCAACCGGATAGTGGAGTGCTTCGTCTGCATTTACCACAGTGTCTATAGAATTAAACACTATTTCTTCAGCTTCAATTGATGTCAGCAAAATATCGCTGATAACTGCTGCTCGGTCGTTCTTAGACGTCAATACAGCTCTTTCTCTTAGCCATTCTAATGGTTTGTCCTTTATTTGAGCCACACCTGAATAATTTCTTCCTATCTTCTCTTTGACTGTACTTACTACCGTACATAATTTTTCTGGTATGACTATAACCCCATCTAATTGTTGGTACTTGCCGTTACCTAATTGAAGTAAAAGGTCTTAAAATTCACCTGCAGAGACGTCCCCTCTGAGATGTACTCTCATGTTTTTGGTTAATTTAAGGATTTTAGTTAAACGCAGCGTTGACGGCCTCCCACAAGGTGTACCGATACATCCTGGTGAGAGTCGCGGGAATGTGGTGGATGCGAGATGCACAGGACCGTTCGTTATGGCGACATTTGGGGGAGGCCAATGTTCAACAGTGGACGTCCTTCGGCTGAAATTATGATGATGATGATGATAATGATGAAGGATTATAGTACAGTATCTTTTAATATATGCTTTATTTCATTCACTCGTGTCCCTTTTGGTACAACTGGTAACCTTTGCTGAAAATCTCCTGCCAGCAATATTGTCAAACCACTCATTAAGTTGTCATTGTTTCTTATGTCCTGTTATCCTGTAGAGTTCGGTTTAATGCTTCAATAGCTCTTTTGTTTGACCATTGTACTTTCATCCCAGACTATTATTTTTGCTTTACGTAACAATTGGGCCAGATTACTATGCTTGAAAATGTTGCACATTGGCGTCTAATCATTGGCGCAAAATCTGATCTATAAAATGTTATAGTTCGTTATTTACCTGCCTCTCCATGTGTCGTTTAAAATCTTCTGAAAGATATGGTTTGAATTTTTAGGGGTATGTGGAATAGAGAGTAAAGCCCCACATACCTCCGATGAAAAGGGAGGATCCTCCAACCAGACGGGTGTTATGTCTGGTGGGCTATTGCCCGATAGATGATTTCGGGCTGTTCTATATGTTCTAATCGCGCGGAGAACTTTGATTGCGCGATGCAGGATTAGTTCTTATGTGACGCCATAGATGTCGCTACAAATTCATCCCACAGGCTGAATGGAATCGCTAGTTGACAAAAAACTAACATTATAATGAAAAGCTCTCTCACCATGAACGGCTATTGATACATGTCTGCCTCTCCTAGGACTGTACGTCAGTGTTGATCATGTTCAAGTAACCCTAAAGCCTTGCATGCTGATTTGAAAGTCGTATGTTCTATGATTCTGGACCTCGAACTTCATAAAAAAGCAAACGAAGGTGGTAACACTCTGTATTATTTGGATATACCGTATATTCCCTGCCTAAAGCGTTGTCTTTTTTAATGTGTAGCCAACCATCTACATTTACTCCTCTTTTCCTCCTTTCGAACCGATTACTGTTCCAAACATAGAATGCACAGATTTCACAACACAGGAAGGTCTTTGCAAAGTCATCTACTTGACATAGTTAAAAAAAAAAAGACGTGAGAGTCATTTTTGGTGGACAGGAAACCTTTATTAGCTAAGTTTTCTTGATTAAAAAATACTCTTTGACCATTTTTCTAAGTGCACAGCAAGATGAAACACCGTGAGAAAATTCTCATGAATAGAAAACACGAAAATTTATCACAGTGCCTCTGAACTACTGATATACTTTCCACTTTTATACGTTTTGACTTCATCTTTTAAATTGTTTAAAGAAAGAGTACCTTGGTCATACCCTTTATTCACATATTTACAAACATATTTAATCGATTTGCGGTGTGGATTACCAACGATTATCAAGCTCTACTCCATTTATGGTCACAGTAAATCCGCCATTATCTGAAGGATGTCTCCTGCAGTTTGAATTTCCGTCATCGCCGGTCAGTGTTTTTATAAGCATTGTTCGAGGATAACGTTTAGTGCATAGCTGGTTTCTCATTCATGGCGAGTTGGCGTTGAAATTTCCACAGGGGACATTTATCATATTAGATTTCAATATGTCATAGAGCTTTGGATCTAGATGGGATCAGGTATTTCGGCACAAATAAAATTGTCAGTAATGTGAGAAGGAATGTGTCTTTTTAGCCATATCAGAATATGAATGTGCCGAAGTCTGGAAAATGTTAGTATTCTACTGTGTACACAGTAGAAAACCAACATTTTACGTACATGTATCACGGAACTTCACCAAATATTTTGCCTTTAGTTATCAAGTCAAACATTTTTTTTTTTACTTTGATCCTAAATATTTGTGCGATGATATCGTGGCGATTGTGAGGTTTTTAGCCTGGAAACAAATTTTCATTAATTTCTTTCCACCGAGGGTTGCACGTGAAGGTGAAAAATAAGTCTGCGCGACCATAATGACGTACATAAGTCATGGCGTATTGAGTGTGCTCGAGCATGTATCTCGGCCCACCGGTGAAGGAGGACGGTAATCCACTATTGTTTAAAGAAAGAGTACCTTGGTCAGACCCTTTATTCACATATTTACAAACATATTTAATCGATTTTACCGAGTTACAGTATTCCACATTGATGTGAAAGAACTGGATTACCAACGATTATCAAGCTCTACTCCATTTATAACTATTTGACCCAACTGATGAGGATCAACATCTTGCCTACCGATGGCGTCCTTAAGTATTACTGAACTAATCAATCAAAGACTTTTAAAACATTAAATTAGCATAATAATTTCTATCGAAGAAGACGCTAACTATGACACACCAACTTGTTTTGTAATTAATTTTATGTTTTCGTTTGTACCAATTTGGGTCAGTAGATGTCGTTGTACGTATATAAATAACATGATTGATACGTTATTATAGGATTAGGTTATCACATGGTTGTGTTGCAAAGAAAGTCTATTAGCACATATAAAAAAGAGATATTTCATACAAACATGGAGGAATCCATTTCACCAACAAACATGAATGTACTTGAACTTTTTGTTTGTTGTTGAACTATTTTTGAGAAATAAATAATCGCTATTTGCTCCATTGTTTTTCTAATTTCTAATACCGAGTTGCGAGTAAATTAGGCTGCGCAGTAAGACTTCAAAAAATCTTGAACACGACCTAAACCGTAGTTTGAGGGTAGTTTTGAAAAACGAATAATGGGAATCTTTATTATTTATTTAAACATGTATTCGTGCCAATTTTCAAGTTTATTAACCCAAGGAATAAGATTCTCCCATACAAACTTTAACACCTCCTAAATCTTGCACTGAGGGTAGTACTGAAAAAATAAATATGGAAAACTTTAAAACTAATTTAGGTTAATATTTGTACAAAGTTTGGAGTCAATTGGTCCAAGGAAAAAAAATTTGCACACTTACAAAATCCCCCCTTTTTACCCCCTTAGAGGATGAATTTCCAAAAATCCCTTCTTAGTGCTCACTTACGACATATAATTAATCTTTATCCAAAATTTCAAGCTTCTAGCCCCAGCGGTTTCGGCTGTGCGTTGATATGTCAGTCAGTCAGTTTCTCCTTTTATATATATAGATAGGGTGACTGGCAATTAGTGTACGATACTTAAACACGTGATTGTGCTCATGATAACAAACATTTTTTATTATGGGAGCAAAGCCGAAATCGCGAAAAAAATATCAGCTGTTCAGTACATTAGGCAAACATAAATGTACTGAACAGCTGATTTTTTTTCGCGATTTCAGGTTTGTTCCCATAGTAAAAGTTGTTGGTAATCATGAGCACAATCACGTGTTTAAGTATCGTACACTAATTACCAGTCACCCTATAGTATAGATAGACTAGCTGACTCTGCGAACTTCGTACCGCCTATAGATAACGCCATCTACTGGCATTACCAGAACAGTATAATTAATTTTATAATGACATTTTAATTAAAGATGGCGTTGTATTCGTTTTTTATTTTATTTTCGTGAATTTTTAAATTTTTTCTCACCGTTTAAACCTTCCCTGGACTAACCAGAACGTAGTATGAGTTAGTGTTTGTTCATCTAGGTATCACATCCACCGGAAAGCGGAAAATGAATTAACTGTATTACCTACTTTCTATTTTGTCAAAATAACTTTGCCAAAACTCGGCTAGTTTTACTTATACGCAGAATCAATTAAAAATCCCTGACGATTCGTTGAACCTACCCAACATCGAAAAACACTGATCTAATTCCGAACAGCCGGTTACATTTCGACATGTGTCACCAGCGCCGGAAAACCGGGTTTCTGTGGCTGGCACGTTGCCAACCGTCTGGCCGTGCACGGTGCATCAATTGTGGTCTTATTATGTTGGTAACACCGGTTATCGCGTGACGTAAGCTGATATTGTGATTTTTGACAATTCGATGTTTAATATACACTGGATTTTTTTTCTTTTTTGGATGGGAAAATCTTCTAATGACATCCCTCGCTCTTGACGACTCCGACTCAAAACCCACTCCAGGGCCCCGGGGATCTCTTTCGAATCACCCATGGCCTCAGTAGACTTTGACTCTGCTGGGCCCCTACGATTGCTGACATCTCCTTGAGGCGTGCGTGGAACACTATGCGCCGTCGACGACTTGGGCTCGGACCGGACGGTTACCGGACGAGCTACTAATTGCTCGCCGTCAGCAAGCCCGCGTCTACGGTGGCCGGAAATCGGGATCAGCCCCCCTAGCCAAGTTGCAAACGATAAACGTGAACGCTTAGTAATCTCCAATAGATTTTCAACTTTATACCTAAGAACATAAAGTTGAAAACCTATTAAAGACTACTGAGCGTTAGCGACCGGAACGAACGAAAACACTATGTAATCTTCAATAGATTTTCAACTTTATATCCAATAGCATAAAGTTGAAAATCTATTAAAGACTACTGAGAGTTTACGTTTATCGTTTGTGACTTGGCAAGGGGGGCAGAATCCCGGCGGCTGGGGCGCGAGGGCAATTAGCATTGCATCAAATACATTATAAACAGACACTTTAATTTTATTTATATATGTAGATGGATCTTGATGTCTGTTTATTACAATTTTGAGGTATGTTTGTAGGAAGTACTAAAGGTAAAAAGGACGACTGATACGTACTAAGGACCTGTGCACACCACGTTCCTATATCCTATTAAAGTTCTTCAGACTCGCGTGCGTAACGACTCTGTATCGCTTCAAACGCGCGTCACCGGAGCGTTTAAAAAACGTGATGTGGCCCTAACTGATGACTAATGCTAGAACTACACTGCGCACACGTGTGCCACACACGTCGATCTGGTCGCGTCGGTCTCAATACATTTTATATGGAAACTAGACTTGTAGAGCTACACTTGATCCACGCCACGCGACGTCGTTCTACGTACAAATCATGTTACACGTGTGCGTCGGTCAAATGTAGTTCTAGCTTAATAGATTTGTGTGTATAATTAGCCCTCGTGCGAATCTGTGGCGGGGCGGGTTACTAGAAAAAAACTGGGCAAGTGCGAGTCGGACTCGCGCATTGAGGGTTCCGTACAAACTTGAAAGGTAAATTGCGGTTTAAGATTTATGACGTATTAAAAAAAAACTACTTACTAGATCTCGTTCAAACCAATTTTCGGCGGAAGTTTATAAGGTAATATACATCATATATTTTTTTTAGTTTTATCATTCTCTTATTTTAGAAATTACGGGACACACACACACACATTTTACCACTTTGGTAGTGTCTCTCGCGCAAACTATTCAGTATATAAAAAAATGATATTAGAAACCTCAATATCATTTTTGAAGACCTATCCATAGATACCCCACACGTATGGGTTCGATGAAAAAAAATTTTGAGTTTCAGTTCTAAATATGGGGAACCCCCAAAATTTTTTGTTATTTTTTCTATTTTTTGTGAAAATCTTAATGCGGTTCACAGAATACATCTACTTACCAAGTTTCAACAGTATAGCTCTTATAGTTTCGGAAAAAAGTGGCTGTGACATATGGACGGACAGACAGACACATGACGAATCTAAAAAGGTTCCGTTTTTTGCCATTTGGCTACGGAACCCTAAAAATGGATAAAAATGTTCGTATGTTTAGTCATAACTGACTTGAATTTCATGCAAACAAACAAAATTGAATTGACAGAACATAAAACAAGCAACAAACTAACATATTATAGAGTATTAACGACTATCTAGGTTCAGGCAGGTCAAGCGATACGTCTATCTGACCGCAGAACCTAACGAAGATGTAGGAACACGTGGCTACAAGCTCACTATCGGGGAATATTTATTTATTTAAAAAATATATATTTTTGATAGCTTTTTGCAACTTGCAGCTCAGTATCGGATAGTGTGATAACAACAATGTACACAACTATACTCAATAAAACCATCATCATAACCCACTAGAAGAAGAAGCATAACATAGCATACTCAGCCTTTTTTAATGTTCCCACTGCTGGGACTCAGGCCTAATATCTAGGAGAGGGAATGGGCCGTAATCTACCACGCGGGCCCAGTGTGGGTTGGTGAATTTCACATGTCTTCGAATTTTTGGTCTAAGAACATGCCGGTTTTCTCACGATGTTTTCCTTCACCGTTTTGAGAGCAAGAAGAGAAAGAAGCACTGAAATCTCTAAATTTAAAAAAAAACCGCTCTTAAGAGCAGCCAACACGAGGTACATTTCCATACAACTGCTCTTACGTGATTCTGATGTTATTACACATCTTTCTCTAGATATTTTGGATACACAGCTATCTTGTAGATATTATCTAGGCTTTTATAGAAATCAAAACATAAATTTGTTTAAAACTAAACCTCTGAAAATCTGCTGTTGTGCTGTAAGTGAATTTTGGCCCTCCACAATATATTCTATATATTAAAAATATAAAAAAAGTACATCCATAGAAGCCTTGCACATTTAATCGAGATTTTGAATGACGACAATTTTTCTGAAAAACTTTTAAGGGTTAAAAAAAAACACGTATTTCCTAGAACAAGTTTTGTGAAATATTCGAGTAAATCACGGAATTACCGAATACCAACAGAGTTTTCAGGCGTCTCTCTTTTTTCGCATTGCCTCTTCATCAAACTTCGCATTTGATTGCGTTACATAAAGACACAAGCTTTTAAACCATGTTCGACGTTGACGAGTGGAAAAGGGCCCTTTTCCGTTTACACCCACTTTAATAAGAACAGCGGCGAAATTCGCCACACTAATCTAATAATCTTTACCGCCTACATAATTCCAAATTCTGCTCATTAACATACCTGCCTAATTCCTCAAACCCAGGAAGACTTAGCACCCACACATTTAGCACTTACTGAGTTGTATAACCGAAACCCTGTTTTGTTGGAATACGCAAAATTTTGCTGCCATAGAACACGGAACGCCACGCCACGCCGCCGGCAACGACTAGGAAAGACTTTGCAAAAAAATTGTTCTGAAGACAAGTTTTTTGTTAATTAGAAAGAAAAGAAAAATGTTTATTTATCCTCACACAAGTTATTAAAACCAAATAATACGTACGATATAATAGTAATAAAAAATAATACATTAAAAAATCTATCTAAAAATCACATATGTAATTACTCCTGTATCGTGAGTGTAAACTGCGTTTTACTGCCACCGTGAGCGCGGATTTCCGGATGAGAGCAATGGGTAGCTCGTCGATCGGCCGTCCGGTAAGCCGGACCGAGCTCGAGTCGAAAGCGCGTTCCACACGCGACACGATCACGATCCCGATTTCCAGCCACCACAGGCGGCTTGCGGACGGCGAGCAATGGCTGTCTGGTAACCGTGCGGACCGCGCCCAAGTCGTCGACGGCGCGTAGTATTCCACGCGCGCCTCAAGAAAATGTCAGCAAAACCGTGGGGGCTCAGCAGGGTCGAAGCCTACTGGGGCCATGGGTTCGCTTCTGAAAGGAAAATTCCGGGCCCTGGCATGCAAGGCAACGAAGAAACATAGGAGTGGGTTTTATAGTCAGTAAAAGTCTGACACGCCCTCCCACTTCCCCCAGGGGCTGGAGATGTCATTGGATGATTTCCCACCTAAAAAAAAGAGATATCAGCAAAATCGTGGAGACCCAGTAGGACCGACGCCAGCTAAGGCACAAAAGTCAGAAAGTTCACGTCTCTAGAGGCTGGCTGGCTATAGAGTAAACGGCGAGACAAAAACACGCTTGTTTAGTATCCAAAGTTTTGACAATGCCATCTCTAGCTGTGCCCGCCCAAGTCTTTCTTGCTCTATGGCCGCCGTAATTGAATTTAGTGCGATCAGTTTAGTGAGCCAAACATTGGATTATGTTTATATTAGCGTTGCAAAGACTTAATTACGTCAGAGGGTAGGTTCACTTACATTGAAGAATTTTCTATTATATTCTTTATTGTACCACAGAATAAGTAATATTACACACAACTTGTAAAACAGACAAAATAGGACAGCTGATGTAGACAAGCGAGCTAAACACACAATTGGGTTGGGTCAATTTTGTGAACCATTATGGGAGAGTATTTTTGGATTAGACGTTGGGAGTCGTGATGGTCCAGTAGTTAAGGCACCCTCAGCCTCTCGTGCATGAGGTAGCGGTTTCAAAATCGGGCAAGTACGAATGTGAGTTTTTCAATTCTCACACACCGTGCCTCGTGAAGTCATTTGACAGTCGTCACAAGATAGTCAGACGCCAGAAAGTACCGTAACCATCAGTTTATTTAACAAGGAGTAACGTGTTGCCTAGTAAATGGATTGTGAAGATCAGATGAGCAGGCACTTCATGTAAAACGCAGGTATTCAGCCGCATCCGGTGAAAGGTGGAAACCGTTGGGACAAGACTAAGGAGATCTTCTTCTTTTCGTGTCGATATACTCCAACTAAATTTTATCTGACCAGTATTTGGCAACCTCTACGGCTCTGTTATTGGCCTCGTATAGATCCTGAAAACTGCAGTTGGTTGTGCAGGATGGACAGCATAGCAAATGACGCATGTCCTGTACAGCGGCTCCACACTGGCACTGTGTTAGAGATGGGTCGAGGAAGCCCCATTTGGCCAAATTATTTTTACAGCGGCCAACCTGGGTCCGCAGTCGGTTAAGAGATTTCCAGATTGGCCACTGCAATTCGCGTCCAGGGGGGAGATGCTCTGACGGGGTGATAAAATGTGTAGGAGTTGGGTGGGGTGCATGAAACGAGCCTCCCCGAGCGGCGTTAAAAATATCGTACAGCGATTCCAAACGCCCGGCGCACCCTGGACAGCTAGCACTCGGTAACGCAGAGTCTAGCTGACTAATCCTTTCACCACGATGTCTCAAACTAGGGAGATGATTGTTGGATTAGATATAGCCCAAATTTCGTATTTTCTATTAAAGGTGAAAAAGCCGAACGCGTCGAACGATTCGAAAGAAAAGAATTTTAGAATTCTATATAAGAAATTCTATGAAACCCCGCACACCTAACCGCGCCTAATCATCCGAATTTGGAAGGTCTCAAGAATAAAGAATTCTAAAATTCGATTTCGGCTCGGCTAAAGCTAGAACTACATTAGATCGACGCACACGTGTAGCACGCCTGATTTGTACGTAGAACGACGTCGCGTGGCGTGGATCAAGTGTAGCTCTACAAATCTAGTTTCCATACAAAATGTATGGAGACCGTCGCGCCCAGATCGGCGTGTGGGGCACACGTGTGCGCAGTGTAGTTCTAGCTTTAGTGTGCTTTCACCTTAATACGAAGGACTTCCGGGTGAGATCATGTTCTCTGTGAAGTGTGAACATTTACTTTGCAAAAAGGATTTATAAGATACTGTTGGGAAGCAGGGTTATTTGAAAGAGTCATCACGGTCCTGGAACGCAAAGAGCAACTAAAGAGCACGGTTGGCTTTTAGTCAGTAGATGTCTGAACTGGATCTCGCTTCACCAGAGTGAGAGAATAAATCATTTGATGACTTCTCACTTCTCGCTTCTCTTCTCTTCTTCTTCTTCTTCTCTTCTTCTTCTTCTTTTCTTCTCTTCTCTTCTCTTGTGATGAGACCATTAATTTATTTTAAGACCATAATTATGTACCATATTCTGACGAAATAAATGAATCTTGAATCTTCATCTCTCAAAATGTAATGTATTTTCTTAGTTATGTATATAGGTATTTATTTGCAATGTTTTATTACAACAGATGCTCTGCATTATAGCCTCGTGAGTTTAATCACGTGTAGATCGTAAATAAACAAATATTTTGCAACAAGATGCTAATGGTAGAAGAAAACAGCCGTTGCTTTGCACACGTAAAATAATATTGTATGAAGTAAATATACTCGTATTACACCTATGATTTCAAACGTAGAAATGTTAGGAATAAAAAAAAAAGGTATAAAACTAAAACCCGACTACGATAAAAAAAAAGAAAATCCGTAGTCACACGTTATAGGTTCCAACCGAAACGCTTTAATAACGTGTGACTACGGTTTTTTTTTTGTCGTAGTCGGGTTTTAGTTTTATACCTTTTTTTTTATTTCAACAATTTTGGTGTTAAATTTAACACATGACTTTTTGTCCGCTAGAGGGCGTCACTTTAAATTTGAGCAATATTTTTGAAATATACAAGTGTAGCCCTTTTAAATGATACCAAACACGGCGTATTTATCGCCATTTTTATTTTTTAACACATTACTTTTGTCCGCTAGATGGCGCCATATCGAGTTTTGTGACACGTTACGTAGCCTATGTTCAGCGGACAATTAAGACGGTTCTAACGATACCGCATATGTCGAGTTCCGATAAGAAGATTAGGAGCTATGAGGGAACAGATGAACATACTCACATACATACATAGCCTGTCAAAATCATAACCCTCCTTTGGCTTTGCCATAGTCGAGTAAAAATGAGAAAAATCATATTATATTAGACATTTTTATGCCATAAACATAATTAATAAACGAGTACAATACTGCCTGCAAGTGGCTTAAAATGCTTTAAGAGGAGAATCTTTAAGAAATACCTCTTAAATTTCTAAAAATACACCGCACTGAATTACACAAAAATAATGATAAAGAAACTAAATAGATGTGCCAACAGTTTCACTGCGAGATATTTGCAAACCTATCCTTAATTTCAAGAAAAAAATTGTTACTAAAAAAGTTATGAGTATACATGTGGATGGGTGGAGAGGGAGAGGGAGGTCAAAGAAATGATGGATGGATTGTGTGAACAGTGATATGAAAGAAAAGGAAGTTAGTGATAGCATGACGGTTGACAGGATAGAATGGAAGAAAAAAACGTTTTGCGCCGACCCCAAATAAGACGGGACAAGGGCAGTAAGATGATGATCTCTCAAAAACAGCTATTCTATTTGCAGGATTTACTAAAGTTTAAAAACAATTTATTTTTCTCGTTATTAAGGACAGGTTTGCAAATATCTCGCGGTGAAACTGTTGGCACATCTATTTAGGTTCTTCATTATTATTTTTTTGAGTAGGTAATTCAGTGCGATGTACTTTTAGAAATTTTGAAAACTGTAAGTGCTTTATTGGTGTTTCTTAAGGACTCTCCTCTTAACCTTCGAATCTACATAATACTTGCCATTAACGTGAACATTGTGATTGCAAAAGAACTAGAGAGCAAACAATTCGACGACATGTGACTTCCACCAAACGCGTGGTGGATTACAGCCCACCTCCCCCAGAGAGGAGGCAAGAGTTCCAGCAGCAGGAACATTATAAAGCTGATAATGCTTAATATGCTGCTGCTTTTGTGCAATCAAACGGGACTTTCATTAATTTTGTTTAAACTTTTTCTACCGTCTGGTGAAGCAACAGTCCGTTAACCTATGGTGCTATTGCTTTCTATCTCCTTCTATTTACCAATATAAGGAGCCTCATTTTATTTTCTTCTCCCACGACAACACACCGGCTTCGTGAAAGGCTTATCTCGTTCCAAGCGAGTTGTTTCAGTGTAAAAACAATTGCTTATCATGCTACCTAATAATATTTTTACTCTGTGTTTACTAGGAAATTCTTCCGACCGACACGCTTTCTTCTTAGGCATAGCGAAATTATTACGTGTGCAGTTATGTAAATATAATTGTGTGTGTTTGTTTGTTTGAAAGTGTTATTGGATTTTCTCTTAGTAGCATCTTGGATTCTAATCTTATGACCAGTTGCTATGAGCTGTCTCTGATACGGTACTTCTTTATTTAGCGTTTCTGGTTATGTTTCTTCGTTATTTAACACTGACTGAAATATAAAATGATTTGTACTTTCTAGTATTTTAATTGAATTTTAGTTGTATTACGCCTCAGCTAAACCTAAATAGTGTGCAAGTTTTTGTGCCTATAAAATTTGGAGAGTTCCCTCAATTTCTCCAGGATACCCATCATCTGGCCATGATCACAGGACCACTTAAAAAGTGCACTCCTCAAACTAAAAAAGAACTTTCCAAATCGGTCCAGGCGTGTACTAGTAATCGGGAAATATACATAAATATAAAAAATCATCCAATGACTTCTCACGCTCTTCGGCTAAGCGAGAGGGCGTGTCAGACTTTTAGTCTTTTACTGATTAAAACCTACACCTATGTTCCTTCTTTGCTCTCCAGGGCCCTGGAGTTCTCTTTCGCACAACCCATGGCCCCAATAGGCTTCAACCCTGCTGGGCCTATACGGTTTTGCTGATATCATTTCCAAGATACCTTGAATACCATTATAACAAATCTTCAAGCAGGTAAGTAGGTGCAATTAGTAACACATGCTCTACAAAACAAATGCAAGCAACCAATCAGCGCACCCCACACCTCTACAACAAAGCGATCAGATGATTCACTACATGCATACGCTAGCTTCCTGTCGACCTTGACAGATCGTCTGCATGTCACGTTCGTGCGTGATTGGCTTATACTCGTTACGTATGTTTTATGGTTCGCAATGTTTGAACTAAAAATAGCGTTATATTGTTAGGTATATGTACAAGATAAATGGTAATAAAAACTGGGCAAGTGCGAGTCGGATTCGCGTACTGAGGGTTCCGTACAAACTTGCCTAAGTAAATAGTTCAATTCCCGAATGGAGTCACGAAGAATTTTTCTGAATCACAAAAAGTTTTTTTTTAAGACGTAACTGTTGGAGTATAAGAAAAACAAATCTATCCTACTTCAACACTATGGTCTTTCTCTTTCTAGTCAATAAATATTGTATTTAATTGGTCTGAGCCCCTTGTCAGCACTTGACTGAAATCCCTAGTATGGTTACAGTTACTGTATTCCTTTAGCCTTGCTTAGAAGCACACGTCTCACGTAATATTACTGAAACACAACTTCCAATATAAAGGATTAATAAATAGTTATTATTCAAATCCTTAAAACCGTGTTTCCTTTGATGTCCACCTATTAACCCCAACAGTAACAACAAATTTACTGTTTTCAGATTTATTCCTATACCTGTGCTATAAGACCTTGCTTTACGGGTTCACAGTTTTAAGGGACCGCAGACCTGAGTATATGGTTTTAATTTCAACTTGACACCTCCACGCGTTCTCGAGATAAAGAATCTTGACAGACAGACAGACGGACAACCAAGTGATGCTATAAAGGTTCCGTTTATTCCTTTTGAGGTGCGGAACACTAAAGTGTATGAAAGAGTAATAATAAAAATTCCACAACTTTTAAGCTGGAAGCCGATTCCAAATCGATATCAATTTTCTGTCAAACAAGAGTCAATGACTTTTCCTTCTATATATTTTTTTAAATTGTTATACACTAGTGCTTGACTGCGATCCCATCTGATAGTAAGTAGTGATGCAACCGTTGATGGTGAGGCGCACTAGTTTATTAAGAGCATATTTTCACTCTAGCCGCAGACCGCAGCAGGCAAGTTGTTTCAGTCCCTCGACGTTCGCGGTATAAACGACGAGGCGAAACGCTTGGTCCGGACCGCTGAGGTTTCAACAACGTTGGGGTGGATACTCGCCGTTCGTCGGGTAGTCCGATGGTAGAAAGGAGATGGCGGAATCAAGAACCAAAATGCAAATGGGATTGGGTGGGTCCCGTCAGCCGTATGCAAAGTGATTGCTAGGCAAGAGTCACCACGCAGTGGGTTCCTGCAGAGGGACAGCGCCGTCAAGGCTGACCCAGACAGAGATAAGAGGTGGCAAGATCATGTAGACGCATACTATGGAGACTAGTTCGAGACGGCGCGGGAATAGAATATCTGGAAGGATTGGGGAAGGCCTGGGAAGAATGCAAATTCTGAAACCACCAATAACTGACTTTTAGTCCAAGGCATTTGATTGGCCTGTTGGTCTAGTGGTTAGTGGCCCTGACTGCTATGCCCGAGGCGGTCGTGGGTTCGATGCACGATCATTTACTATTCTGACTCGGGGAGTAATTTATCTATAATTATGTATATATTTAGAAATATATAAGTATGTTTATCAGTTACCTAGTACTCACAAGCTCTGCTTAGTTGGGGACTAGATGGCGTTGTGTGAGTTGTAGAATATTATTCCGTTTACACACATAAATTAGATTTAATATACTTAGTAATTATTATTATGTCATTTATTTTCTAACATACGATTTATATGTTTAAATATTTCTATTATTATTAAGGGCACTTATTTTTAACACGATCACCTCATCTAAGCTATCAATGACATACTCCGACTTCCAACCCGTAAAAAAATAAAACAGAAATACAAAACCAACCATATATCTCATTACATATAATTTCCTGAAAGGTGACTTTGAAATAGATTTTCCTTCCCATTATGAAATATAATAGTAATAAGTAGAAAGCTACACGGGGTATTACGGCTTCTCTATCAGGAAGCAAAGCCGCTGTAAGCCGGCCTGGTGATGTCACTTGGTAAGCCGCTTCCATTTTTATTTTGGGGTCACGGAAACAGCGGGTAGAGGAAGAAAGGATTGAGAGGAAAGTACACAAGAATATTTTGATAGAGGAGTAAAATATAACTAACCATACTTCATCTGTTTAGGTAATTAACTAAATGTAAACAATCTTGACATGTCTTTTATCTAAAAGTTGACTAAAAATTACAATTTGTTATTTACCTATACCGATGTTTGGTAATTAACTAATTAAAAATAATCTTTGTATGTCTTATATACGATTTTTTTAAATTGTATGTTGTCCTCTATGTAACTTGTGCCGGTTCTCCAGGACGCTGCTTGAGGCTGAACATCAATTATTATGTATGCATGTTGCCTTTTATTTATTTTCTTCATCTTACATTTATCTTTACAGGTTTATTTTTTATACCTAATGCAATAAATGCGCTTATCGTAACTTATTAATACTAACATCTATAATTAGTTATAAACAATGCATTCCTTGTGAATTCACCCCGAGAACAACAAAATAATCCGTCTCATTAGCTATCAGGTCGAGCGTGCGAAGTGCGCGCTTAAGGTTACACTAATCGACACTTTTTCCATACAAATTTTGGGGGGGTATTACTCCACAGTTTGACATTGTACATCCAAAGTAAAACATGATATGGTTTTGTCTTATTCTTAATTTTGTCTGTACGTAAACAGAAAAACAAAAATAATTTCCGTTACAAAGTTATGAGCCAACAAAGTTTCTGTTTTTTCGCAACTTAAAGTGTAAAAAAGTAACAAAAATCGTACAAAATCTCAAAATCGAAGTCGGTACCGACAAAATTTTATTATCGAAGAGTTCTATACAATTTATTATTTGTATTAGATTTATGCAGTGGTTTTTTCATAAAACTCGATTTTCCAAAGCACTACTCTCAGATTTTACGCACCGTCTAATTTCATTTCAATTCGGAACGGTGTTTGTGTGCATGCGAACCATACGATGTGCATATAATTTAGCCTCTAACTGCTCACACTTCATATTATCGCAGTCGGACACGATGTCAGATGAGTCATCGCAATTTTTGGCCTCACCCATCAGCGAGTTCGAGCCCGCGACTAGTTCAGCCTTAAGCGGCGCCTCGCTTAAAAGGTTAGTCCGACCGCGCGGCTCAACCAGCAGGCGCGGTCGCCGTCGTCGCCACACGTACCTGTCGGGAATACACAGGCTCAGCTGTCCCAAAACAACTGGATTATGCCCCTTTCCTCTCAATATTTTAAATATATATGAGGTAAGTGCTAGATCCCTCCTAACCCCTTAATTCATTGTATCCTACCATACCTAAGATAAATAAAGTAGGATACATCAACGGATACATTGGATAAACACCGTAATATCTCATATATAAATATCTAACAAATTTATTTAGTACCTTCTCCAGCATGAGACTATATTTAGCTTCATCAGGAGACCAGATGACTGCGTTACACTCTAGCTGGCTCCTAACCAGTTTGTTATATAATGCTATAATAGCTTTCAAATTCGTGAACCCACGAAAAGTCAAGCTGGTTTTAAACTTACTGCCAAGTCCTTGACTTCTGCGACCCGTACCATAGGCAACCCGTCAATATGGTAGCTGCATAAGATGGGATTGTGTGCACGAGAAAAAGTGATTGTCACACACTTTGAGCTATTGAATTGCACGAAATTTTCTTTGCTCCAGCTCAGGACCCCGTCAATGTCCCTCTGTAGCGTCACACAATCATCCTTGCTCCTAATTTGAGGTCGTCGGCAAACAACAAACGGTTAGCGTCTTGGACTACTTCTGGTAGGTCGTTTATTAAAAGGATGAACCCCAAAGGTCCAAGGTGACTCACTGACCTGACTCACTCCTGACCTCGTGAAATATGGATCTGACATGTGTCCCGCATATTCCACATATTGCCGCCAATCTCTCAAACAACCAGCAAAGAACTGGAGCGAATGTGGGGTGAAACCAACACCAGCTAACTTTGTAAGCAACACGTCATTATCGACTAAGTCAAATGCTTTTTTGAAATCAAAGTAAGCAGCATCCATTTGCCCCCCACTATCCACTGTCGGCACCAGATGAACCTAAATGAATACTTTTCAATTAGGAAAGAAAAAACCCTTCCTACAACCTCACAATCTCTTCCATATTCACCATCAACGAGTGCATCACTGCTTACCAGGTGGGGTCGCAGTCTCCAACTAGACTAAGAATATGAAAAAAAAACGCGATTTATCGCTTACTGTGGTGGTAGTTTGGCGATTCTTCGGGCTTCGGCAGTTTTATTTTGAAGTAACAAAAATTATGGAGTAGATAGATATAACGAGGTGTGCGCAAAATTTTAGAAGAAAGATTTTCCAATAATTCTAAATTTTATAGCAAAATCATTTAGCCTTTTACTTTTTACCTAAAACGCTAAACAGTGTGATTTATATGCGAACCACATTACAGAATAATATTAAGGGAATCCAATTCCGTTTTCCTAATTTTGTCGTGTTGAGCACGTAATTTATATTTACAAAATTTTAGAACAATGAAAACATTTTCAGTACAATGAGATTCTACAAAGAATCAGCCTTATAATGTTCCCATTGCAGGGACGCAGACTTCCTCTCTAGGAGAGGGAATGGACCGCAATCCACCATGCGGGACCAGTGCGGATTGGTGGATGTATCATGTCTTCGAATTTTTGGTTCTAGGACAAGCCGGTTTCCTCACGATGTTTTCCTTCACCGTTTTGAGAGCAGTGGTGAGTGGTGATGAAATAAATTACCTACACAAAGTAATGCGCGTGGCTGGGTTTGAACCCTGCTCACTGCTGCAAATTCTACATAAGATTGTAATAAAATGTCGCATTGGCCTAAATTCCAATTGGCTACTCGTAATTAAGTTTAAATTAGATGCTGACTAAGAAATACGCGATTCAGGCAAATTGAGTGACATACGACCTTGACGTGATTGTTTTATTAGTTTGCCTTAGGTACACCACATTTAGAAGAATTGGCTTAATTACATAATTAAATATACGTCCCAGCGAATTTCTAATTTTAGCGGAAATATCTCTCGAATGAAGAGAGAATAACAAAATAAATATAGATAAAAATTTATTTGAGGTGGGAAATCATGTAAAGCCGAATTCTCACCTACGAGCCGTATCTGTAACCGTTGCAGATACAGTATCATAGTTCACGTGTAAACGTTTCCTCGTGGTTACTGTAACCGAATGGATCCGCAGTATTCGTCGTGAGGTCGCGGCGCGCTCATGGATGTTCCGTCGGAAGCGATTGCTAGTGCAGCATACATTTTAATAGATAATTTGCTTGAAGATCCTATACAAAGAAAGGAGTGGTTCTACGTTACTTTCCGATTTGAAATTCCAAAAGATTAGTGGTCATTATAAAAATTCATGTAACGATAACGACTTCTCCCATTGTAGGGCGGCGCGGCAGGGCGTCTCAGACTTTTACCGGCTAAAACCACCTTCCGTTGCCTTTTGCGTCCTAGGACCACCCAGTAACTCTTTTAGAAGGCGACTCATGGCCCTAGTAGGTGTCGGCCCTTCTAGGCCCCTACGGTTTTAATGACATCTCTTTGAGGCGCTCGTGAAACAATTTACGCCGTCGACGACACGGAGTTGGACCGGACGGTTACAGGACGGCCGGACGACGAGTTAGCTCATTGCTCGTCGTCTGCCCCACGCTTACGATGGCTGGTAGTCGGGAAGGGGTCTCAGCTACTGTGGCGTGAGGATGTCCATTCCCTCACGCACGTACCTACAAAATATCTATTTTGTAATTTCCAAAATTAAGCATTAAAAAGGTAACTTGTATACTTTGTACAAGTTATAAGCATGTACTTACTGTCACAAAAAAATAAAATACCTTGCTCATAATAACCTAAACATTGGCGATAATCGCGGTTCTCCTAGCCCCGCATGTCAGCTGCCTTGACACCCAGTTGATCTCGGTTTAATTGCATCCCAGCCACCGATAAAAATCAAGGGGACTCTCTGACGTCGAATATTCATTTTGTGACTAAACACTGGACGGTGGCAACTTTTTAAAAGGATTCCCCTGTTCGTTTGGTTGATATTCTGTTTTGAATTTTATGATTGCGATTGTTTTTTAGTTTTTATCTTTGAGATTTATTTTATTTGAGAAATTTTGTTTATGATAACAAGTAGTAAATTGTTTTAACACAATTATTTAATTTAATAAATTATTAATTGATTTCGCTAGCCTATAGTAATGACAACATAAGTATTGTGAATGCAAATAACCTTTATTACGGCATCCTGCTGGTGAAAATTGTTTTACCTTCGTGCATTTTCAATTTCGTGATAGCTTTAGGCATAAGTAAACTGCCCAACACTAGATCTGCCGACGAAATGTTTCGAGTATCGGACAATGTACCGAGAAGATACGCTACAATGCATTTTACAAATAGCCTGACGTTGCTCGATTTTAATCTGTATAAGAGCACTACCTGCACTTGACATATTTTATGCTCGACAGCATTATATTGAGCCATCTCTCTCTCTCTCTTTGCCTAGCCTTATCCCATTTCATTTGGGGGCAATATTTGTTTTTTTGCAGGAATTGGATTTCTCTTCCATAATTAAAAAGTATTTATGTAAACTATGTTACTTGCAACTATTCTTTTAGATCAGTAGAACTTATATGATTAAAAAGTTATGTTTTTTTTTTAATATTGTTTTATCATAAATATAATAAGACTTTAATATAGTTTATTATTTAAAAAAGATTTAGTATAGTCACTATATTTGCAAGCTTATTCCATAGTCGACCACATCAGATGGTAGGTATAGTGGTCAAGCCTAAAAGTAATAAAAAAAATGTTTGCGAATGACCACTTGACAGTTCAGTCTAGGCTTTTTGATAATTACCTTGATCAAAATTGGTTATTAAATGAAACAGCAATTAGCAGACTAATTATTAGTTTGAGGCAGAGTGGGGGCGTGGTGGGAATATATCACTATCTGTTTTGAGCACGCGTAACGTAACCTAATGGTATTGACGTCACATTTCAGTATGTGCATCCTTAGACTGTTATTTAATAGTTTCCCTTTCCACTAGATTTAAAAGGTTTCTAAATTGACAGAAAGAATTTGAAAATTTCTTTCCATTTGCGATTTTAGATAAAGTTACTTTTTGATACAAACAATATAAAAATACTGGGCAAGTGCGAGTCAGACTCGCACACTGAGGGTTCCGTACAAACTTACCTATGAAAACAGTTCAATTCCAGAATTGAGTTACGAAAATTTTTCCGAATCAGAATTCTTTTTTTTTGCGACGTAACTACAAATTTTCAGTTTTCAGATTTATTTCTATACTTGTGCTATAAGACCTTGCTTCATGCCAAATTTCAGGGTTCTAGGTCAACGGGAAGTAGCCCTATGAATTTCGATTTCCTTAGAAGTGACATAATCGGCCGTAAGTATCTTTTTTTTTTCGTTAGCTTAGACGTTTAATTTTTTCACAGCTTCAAGGAACCGCAGACCTGACCATAGGACCATAGAGGACCATAAGACTAAGTGCGAAAACCAAACATAAATAGATAGATAGATATGGTTTTAATTTCAGCTCGATACCTCGACACGTTCTCGAGATAAAGGGGACAACAAAGTGATCCTATAAGGGTTCCGTTTTTGCCTTTTGAGGTACGGATGCGTAAAAATGAGTCAAGTAAGTACCCAGTTATGACTATGATTTCTTCATCTTTGCTTACAGAAACCGAAAGGTCAACCTTCAAAAATCAATCCTAAAAATGTTCATTCCCAATATCTATGTACATTCCAACTATCTATAACTACAAGTAAAATGGCGCTTAATCAACCAATCATGATCGAAGGCCGTTCGTCCCTCGCCGACCGAACCGACATCTTATTAGCGATGGCGGGAATTTATTTGGGCATAATCAACGCTGTGATGCTCGTATTTATGCGAAAATTGAGATGAAAATCGAAAAATGAGGGTATATTTTTTTTGTAAGTATGTTGCTGGGCCTTGAAAGTCAATATGGATTGGTAAATTAGAAATATACAGGTAAGAAGTAGTACACAGGAATGGACACATCTGATATGTGTCACCTGTAAAAGTCGTAAGATTGTAATTTTTGATTGTATTTTTGCGCAGACACAGACAAGACTTGAGTCAAATTGACACGAAAGAAGAAGAATTTTCAAAGACTCGTACAATCAGAGAGATGAAGTTAATATACGCTATAGCCCATAGGCTACTTATCCACAGACCAGCTGGGTTTTCGATAATAGTATGAAACGTTTAGAAGATCAACTCGCATCTGATACCTCACATCGTGGATGATTTTCGGTTTTTCTCATAAATTACCTGAAACAAAAATACACTTTATTTAGTACAGAATATATTTTAATTCAACAGATATTAAGGAAAATGGCCGGCTTAGCGCTCAGCTGGAAAACTTAAGCCTATTACAGGATTATGTAAGATGGCCGTTACTTTCATATACTCGTACTTTATTAGTGATAGGTTGCGGTATGGCCTGTATATGAAGCCTCGAGTTCAGCAGAGGATATGCTGGTAATAAAGATATATGAGCTTAGACATCTATGCTCATACTTATATTTTTTCTAATGAAGAAAAATACTGAAATGTGGCTACATTTATCATTATTATTGTTGGGGCTTTTTGACTAGATTTTCATCTTTAAGTTGAAATCATCAGTGTATTTAAAATTAATGAGGTTTTTGTTGATAATATTGTAACTAGGGCGGTGCCCTTGAGGGGGGCAGAAATTATCAAACAAGAGCCAAGATTTGCATTACTCTTTGTAGACTTTACATACAATAAGTACCTATTATTTATAGTGTAGGTACATAAACGCACTTTACCGATAATATAGGTGCTCAGGACTCCAGCACTCACCAGAGGTTAATAGTAGATAATTGTGGTGTTTTTTCTGGGAAATTCATCTAATGATATCTCGCGCTCTTGTGCGGAACGGTAGGGTGTGTCAGACTGATACTGACTGACTAAAAACCCACTCCTGTTCCTTCTTTGCCTTCGTTCTAGGGCCCCCGAGTTTCACTTTCACACTACTCGTGGAGTTGGCTTCGACCCAGCTGGGCCCCTACGGTTTGCTGACATCTCCTTGAGGCGCGCGTGGAACATTTCGCGCCGTCGACGACTTGGGCTCGGTCCGGACGGTTACCGGACGGTCAGACGGCGAACTGGGTGGTGGTGGTGGTGGGGGGTGATTTGAAGATGCTTCACATCATGCGAATTTTTTGTATCTAGTAATTTTTTTATTATTATTCGAGCCGGGTAAGATTAATAAACCTTTTTTAAGAGAGTCAGATATAGAAGCTGCCACCGAGCGCTTAGAAGGCTAGTTACTGCACTGCTCTAGGCTGCATGATAGTTCGAAAGAGTTACCGCGGCCTTGGAGCCCCACCCTAGAGTGGAAGAAGACTTTGGATGATTTCCCAACTCAAAAAAACCACTACTGTAGTCAAAATATTCTTCCACAAATATAACTTGTAATAAGCTGCAGTTAGTGCAGACGCTAATGGGCGAGTGTCGCGGCACGTTAGTGTAAGTGGCGCAGTTGCAGCCGCGCTAATGACAGGCCGCACTCACGCGGTTTGAAGTTTAATAGGGAGGTGCTGTGTAATCACTGCTCTCGGGTGTTTTACCTTTTGCTCTTCTAAGGTTAGAAAGTTGGGTGAAACGTGATGATGATTTTGATAGTTTGTCTAAACTATATAGATATGTAATATAAAGAGGTAAAGTTTGTTTATTTTTTTGTTTTTTTCCGATTGCAAAAATTTTTTCTCCGATAGAAAGCTGCTTTATTCCTGCGTGACATAGGCTATATTTTATGTATGCGGGCGAAACTGCGGGCAAAAGCTAGTTTGGAATAAAAATATAGGCAGAAAAAGCAATGGGAAACGGTGATAGCTGTATTAGGTGCAAAAGTTAAAACTGTAGCGCAGCTATGCAGGAATAAATCCAGGTCGTACCACTATCTTCTTCGTGGTCTGCCACGGCTCCGTGTTTCTATGTTAGGGCACCAGTCCAGTAGCCCTTGGTTCTTCAGACAAACGGCAGACATGTCCTGCCCAGTCCCATTTAAGTTGGCCAATCTTTTGAGCCAAATTATGGAGCGTAACGTAGTGTTCCAAAAATGAAAATGCTTGTTTGGCAAATTTTGTATCTTAGCCTATTGCAGTCACTTTTAGTGCTGGAATAAAACCTTTAAAAACCTGTAACCCTTCTGATCTTCCACTTTTCACATTTAGACTTTAAGAGCCCACGCCCACGGCAACTTTTTGAAGCGATGCTGTCGTGCGTTCGCATCGATATAGTCGCGATGCTGTAGCGCGTTGGCATCTTTTCTATAGCGCTTGCAAATGCGACTAAAGCGCGTTAGTAGCAATGCTGTCGCGAGCAAAAAGTCGCGTGAGCTAGGACCCTAAAATGAACGTGACCAGTCAGATGATGCTTCTTAGAAGATTGCCCATTGTTACACCCTATTAATTTTAAGTTCCTACTGTTATGTTTATAGTGTAGGTACTATAACGAGTATATCTATCTATCTTAGTCCATTTAACTTTATTATGCCCTATTCGAAGACGTACGACGTCCACTAACCCGCAATTCACTCGCGTAGTGAATTACGGTCGAATCCCTCTCCTAGAAAAGAGGCCTGAGTCCCAGCAGTGGGAACATTATAACGCTGAGTATGCATACGCTCGTTCCCTTAATTTCACTTTTGAACTTCACACGAAAACTGCACTAGTGTGCAATCCTATTTCACACCTACAGTAAAGTCGTGCGGTATCACGGCTCGCTAAGTGCATCGCTTCGTGTACATTGACACTTACTTTTTAGCACTTAGTAACGTGTAACTGTGATAGGATGTGTAGTAGGATGCTCCTCTTTAGCACTTATTAAAAGTAGAACTTCATAACATGGAAAATGAAAGGAAATTGAAGTTATTACACTAATATTATAAAGGCGAAAGCGTGTGAGTGTTTGTTACAACTTCACGCTCGAATGGCTGAACGGGTTTGGATGAAATTTGGCACCCGGATAAACCATGTCTTGGAATAGTACACAGGATACTATTTTATCTCGGGAGTATGTTCTCTTGGGACAATTTTCTATTTTAAAGCGGGCGATGCCGCTGGCGTAAACTAGTTAAAGATAAAAGTTGGTCTGCTCTCGAAATAAACTCACAAAATATTGAAATAGTGTTTCTAATCACTCAATGGTTTGCTGGAAGAAAACTCAACTTTGAGTTAAGCTCGCCTATGTCACAGTCAGGGGTCAAAAGTGCAGTTCCACCTTACCAATGCTAAAATGTCTAAAACTTCTTTGTAGAAGAGGGTCAATGGTTCATAACTGATTTAATTGGTAGCATAGGATCAAAAGTATTGAATAAACTAGTTGTGGACTATTGAACTTCTACAACAAAGAAATTTTAGACACTTTAGCATTGGTAGAGTGCAACTGCACTTTTGATCCCTGACTGTACATGAACTCTGATATCCACATATTTTGTAACATAATGTGGTGTACAATAAAGAATAAAGGAATAATAAATCAACTTTAATAATCTATTTTAAACATAATGGGTTCCCGTCAAATACTCGTAAAATGTTTTGAATAGCTAACTGAGAGTGAAGTTTTATGAGTAACTTTTACAGAGAACTCCCAAGATACAGACAAACATACATACGAAGAGAGTTTTATAGACAAACACGGATTTTGAACCGTAAAGGTAGAACTACACTGCGCACACGTGTGCCACGTGCGCATATAGCAACTAGATTTGTAGAGCTACATTAGATCCACGCCATGCGACGTAACGCGACGTCGTTCTACGTAAAAATCAGGCGTGGTCCACGTGTGCGTCAGTCTAATGTAGTTCTAGCTTTAAGGTAGAACTACACTGCGCACACGTGTGCCACGTGCGCATATGGCAACTAGATTTGTAGAGCTACATTAGATCCACGCCACGCGACGCAACGCGACGTCGTTCTACGTACAAATCAGGCGTGGTCCACGTGTGCGTCGGTCTAATGTAGTTCTAGCTTTACTTTGCAAAATAACTGAGAATTTCACACTAGCTACCCGGAAACAGACAACAGACATTATGGCCGACATTCTTACAACATACCTAGGTATTATTCGTGTGTACGCTGGTATTTACTTAGCATTTTGTGCAACGCGTGTGTTCTTATGTTAAATAGTTTATGATATTGTGTCTGCATTCCTGTTGGGGCGTAGGTGGAATTGAAAATTATATAACTAAGTATGAGTAGTTCATTTTCGTGGTACGAAGTGTATTTTTCCTCTCAGCCCCTAAACGATTGTCGAGGTGACGAAATGGACGAGTTTTTGGCGTGACTTTTTCGAGTGTAGTTCAGTTGAACGAAAGAAAAAGAAAAGAAAGAAAAACAGTTTATTTGCACAAACATGACACATAACTTAAAAAATAATAATAATAACATACATATATAACAAACTATACAAAAAAAGGAAAATTATGCGACACATTCATGCAAAACGGCCAGCGCTCAGCAAAATGCTGGGGCTCATGTGCTGGACAGAGCCACAGCGCTGATTTTCAGCGCCAGCCGTCGTCGACGAGTCGTTGAACGGCTAGCAACATCTTATGAACTAAAAACAATAAACAAACTAAAGATAACATAATAATAAACCATTTTACAATAAAATAATAAAAACAAACATAAAACACATTTATACACAAAGTAGTCGATTGTTATAGTCGATCGATAAGCGATCAACTAGAACTGACAATGCGCATTCTTAATTCTTTATGAATCTGTGGTAACAATATAAAAAAAACATAAAAAATGGCCGGTCGATGGATCGCATCATACTCTTTGGATCACATCGGCAAGATTATTACATAATAATAAACAAAAATCAAAATGATTCCTGACCTACGCAACCTACGCCATCAATTTGTTTATGTAAAAATGTTTTTAAGTGAATTGTGTGGAGGAGTTTTTGTGAGTACTGTGAGTAGCATTGTTAGTGTGAAATTAGTGCCCAGATGACAGATACGGACAGACTGGCAAAACAGCAAAACGATCCAAAAAGGAAACGAGCAGAGGTAAGGGTTGTAAAAAACTAAACTTAAAAAGAAATAAAATCAATAGGAATAATAATCAGAATTAATATAAAATAATCAGCAAAAATGTATAATTAATCAAATATTATGTCCTTTACAGATACTTAAAGAATTGTTGGAAAGATATCAAAAGCGCCTTAAATGTGAGTAATGAGCCAAGCTCCAGAAATCGATCCAGAAAATCAACAGGAGGGACCCAATGGTTAAAGCAGCTCGCACCGCTGGAGATCCCTGCCAGTGCTTGATGGCCGAGACCCCTAAGGTGCAAACAGAACAGTTAAACAACTTAGGCTTATGAGGATAATTGTTGACACATAAGTACTTTCTTATATTGAAACTTGAAACACTGTAATGTTTTCAGGCATCTTATCGGAGGTGGGAGACTATTCCAGCAGTGCGTCGCTGCGAACCTGAAGGAGCCCCTGAAAGCAGCAGTTCTGTGCATTGGCACAGTTAGCGGGCTAACCATGGACCGAAGTTTGTTTATTAAGTAATTTTGCTTCCAAGTCAGCTTTGCAAATAAATAGTGAGGTTTATTGGTTTTGATAATGCCAAACAGTAAGCAGGCCAAGTGAACCTTCCTCCTAGCAGCCATCTTAAGCAGTCCTAACTGGTTCATGAATGGAGTTATGTGACTTCTACGAGGTACTGTAACACAAAAACGAACACAGGCATTTTGTATACGTTGAATCACTCTCTCTGTTTTATTCAGTAGGCAAGGTCCATATACAGTATCGCAGTAATTCAATTTAGATAGTATAAGGCTGTCAACAAGTTGCTTCCGCACTGGCAAGCTCAGGTACTTACGAATCCCATATAAAACTTTCAATCTATAAAAGCAATTTTGGAGAACTTTGGTTATATGAGCTTCAAAGTGTAGACCCTGATCCATAAGCAACCCTAAATTACATGCCTGCTCCACCTGAACAATCTTTTCTCCCTTTATGATTATCGCAGGATTGAATGATTTAATAGCGCAGAGTTGTTTTTTTGTGCCCAGCACAATGAATTTTGATTTTAGAGGGTTCAAAACCAGACAATTCTTCTCCGACCATGACACTACTCTATCCAAGTCTTGGTTCATCCTCTGCACTGCCAGAGGAGTGTCAGCAGCCTTAAAAGATATGTATAACTGAATATCATCAGCATACATGTGATATTTGCAATTGGTTATGGATTTGATGATATCAGCACTATATAGAATGTACAGCAACGGTCCCAAAATTGACCCCTGCGGGACCCCCCGAGGCACGCCGAGAGTGGAAGATGAAAGGGTGGAACCGTCTTCCCTGCAGATTTCAACATATTGTGTTCTGTCTGATAGATAACTTTTGAACCACTCCACTGCGTCACCATCAAAACCATAATAAGATAATTTTGACAGCAGCAGATTAGAATTTATAGCGTCAAAAGCCCGGGAAAAGTCCAGCAGGGCAAGTATAGTACCTTCACCCTTGTCACGTGCCTCAAGGATATTCCCCACAACGTCAGCTAGTGCCGTTGCAGTACCTCTTCCCTTTCTAAAACCAGACTGAAGGTCGGGGAGAATGGAATTTGTCTCTAAAAATTCAACAACCTGCATGTAAACTACACGTTCCAGGATCTTTGAGAGGCAGGGCAGGATGCTTATTGGTCTAAGGTCCTTCATATTAGCTGGGTTACTGTTCTTAGGGATAGGGCGGACAACAGCACAACGCCAGATTTTTGGGAATGTACTTGTGAGGATGGAATGATTGATGATATCTGTTATTGTTTGCAGTGTAGTAGGCAAAGTGAGGGTTAACATGTCCAGACTTATCCCATCCACACCTTGCGCATTAGACTCCAAACTCTTGATGATTTTAAGAACAGATTCTGGGCTTGTAGTTGAGAGGGAGAATTTAGCAGGGCCATGTCTATGGGAATTAAAATATGACAGGAGAGAGGTGTCCGCATGACAGCTACCTGGGACATCCAAAAATGCCTTGTTGATGTCATGCGGGTTGTCAAAATGTCCAGGGAGCAATTTCTGCTTGTGGTCTGGAAGCACGTCAGATTTTAAATTACGCCACAGCTTTTTTGGGTTTTTAATTTCCTCGTTTATACTTTTGGCAAAGTATGCCTTTTTTTCATAGTAAAGTGCCCTAGTGGCTTGGTGCTTGAGGTCAACATAATACTTCTTATGTTGCTCCCCTGACTTACGGAAAGTGGCCCTGGCCTCATCACGCAGTTTAAACATAAGTCGTATATTATCGGTTATCCAGGGGGTAGAGCGATTTTTAAACGTCTTCCTCTTGATAGGAGCATGGAGATCAAAGAGCTGGGTCATAAACAAGTTAAACGTATGCACCATTGCGTCAACATCATTCATTGCTCCAATACTTGACCATGGGAACAGATTTAGGTCGGTGTTAAAAAGGTCCCCCAAAATGTTGGTGAGCGGACGATACACTACTAATCTTGGTTGGGGTTTTTGTTTCTTAAAGATTGTCTCACATGTGACAAAGGAGTGATGGCCAAGATCAGCAATGTGGTTCACTTGGACGTTACGAACGTTGGCATCAGAGCAAATCAAGTCGATAAGGGAACTACTGTCACCTATAAAATGTGTTGGTGTCTGGACTAGCTGGGTGAGGTTAAAAACTTTGAAAAAATCGGAAAGTAGTTGAGATTTGGAGCTATTTGTGTCCAATAAGTTGACATTAAGGTCACCTAGCAGGATTATATGGTCGTAGGGGGCCAGGCCACTAATACTGTCAGTTAAGCCCTCAACAAAGACCTCCAAATTCAACCAGGGTGGACGGTATGCTGTTCCAATGAGTAATTTCTTTTTATTTACAGTAAGGCCTAACCAGAGTTGCTCAACGTCAGCATGGGCAGGATGCGCTCTCACCCTTGCAGCCACGCCGTCCTTAATGTAAAACGCAACACCCCCGCCGCGTCCACCACGCACGGAAACAGGCCGCGGCAGATGCTTAAGCCTGTATCCCGGAACGCTAGGCGCCCGATCTTCCTGACCCTGACGAAGCCATGTTTCATTGATAGCCATGATATCCACGGCGTGGTTACTCATGGCCACCAAGAACTCATCATGGTTAGTCCCCAGAGAACCCGCATTCCATAGGCCAAACTTAATACATTTTCTTGGAGTCATTTGCATTTGTCATCTATGTTATATGAGTATGTGTATGTGTATTTGTGAATGATATATGTGTAGGTGTAATGAGCGGTAGGCTGGGGTGAGCATACTTGTTTTAGGGAACTCATTCCAACTAAGTGATAGGCGCAGGCAAGAATAGCTATATAAACCAGTAATATATATTTAGCATTCACTAGCATAACAAACATAATAGTTATATATAAAATATAAGGATAAAAATATAGAAATAAAAATTTACCGAAAACTGCAGAGTTGCAGTGGAGCAACTTGCAAACACAACAGCGACAGACATCTTCACATAAGACAACTCTTAATATTGACACATCAAACAACAAAAGATTAACATAAAAGACTACAGGCACTAAATAATATATTAAATAAATAATTATACTAAACTGTGACATCAACAGGTCCAAAGACACGAGAGATGTCTGCATCGGAGCGTATCCTTTGAGTGGCGTCCCCTGGCTTCCTTCTGGCGAGAATGCGGCCTCGCTTGGTCCACACAAACTTCCAGTCAGTGAGACCAGCAGCGTCGCGTGCCCTTCGAAACAGCTGGCGGTTGGTCTTGGTGAGCCGCTCGTTGAGAAAAAAACGCCGGGCGGGGCCAGGCATATCGAGGTCGGCTGTGGTCGCGCCGCGCCGCACGCGTGCGCTAGTCAGCAGCTTGTCGCGCAGATCCCGACGAGCCAGGCGCACGACAATGGCGCGCGGTCGAGATTCCGTCGCCCCGGCCGAGCTTGTCGCGTTGAGCTGTCTACTGCCGACCCGCTCGGCGCTCACTATGTCGCGCTCGTCAAGTGTGACGCCTAGCTTCAAGCCGATGACGCGCACTATGTGGGCTGGGTTGTCAGCCGTGGCCTCCGGTATATTAGTGATCTCGACGTCGTTCGCCAGAAGTTCTTGGTCCCTGTCGTTGAGCTCCCGCTTTAAGTCCTCGATAATCCCATCGACCGCTGCAGGCTTAGGCGGGTCGGAGGCCCGCTGTTCTAGAGCATCCAGTCGCGCCTCCAAGTGGTCGATACGCGTACTACAGGTGCTCATGGAAACTTTAAGTCCCGCCATTTCGAGCTCCATCTCCTTTCTAAATAATTGAATTTCTGCTCGCATCGCTCGCAATTCCTCCATAATCGAAACTGCGTCGGGGGCGGAGATTGGAGGAATGTTTAGGCAACCAATATCGGTAGAGGAGGCATCGCGCGGCGGAGTGTCACACACGACAGGGCTAACAGATTTGGAGCCGACTGCAGTGATGACCGGAGTGCAGACCTGCTCCACCGATTTTTTAAAAGTACTCTCCGACGCGCCTCTGACGGGGGTATCAGCTCTGTTGTCTCGCACGACACCCTTTGTACACTCGGGGCAGCGCCAACCAGCAGATAATGCTGCCTTAGTTGGAATGCCCACACAAGCTCGATGGTAGTGAGCTTGACATTTGCCGCACTTCACACCCTCTTGCGTCGAAGTAAATCGACCGCATCCACCGCATTTGAGACCAGGCATGGTGATGATACAGAGATTACTTGCTGCCAACGTGATGCTAAGTCAACTCTCTAGATGGCGCCAGTGGAGATCCAATATAGATCGAAGGAAGTAATGTCCGACAAGTAATGTAGATGGCTCTGTAATAAATTTGGCAACTCGCTCTACTAATTAAAGTAGAGGGTACAAAATAATTCTTTGGCCAAAATCTATAATGTTTATCGAGAGTTTTATGACCTTAAATCTCACTATTTATAGCTCACTTCAATAAATGTCACTTAGCTTTGCACTGTGTTTATTATTAAAAGCTTATAATACTGAAAAACGAGTTATTTTATTTGTTTATTTATATACAAACAAGACAAGGCTACACCGTCACAGACGTCAAACGTCAACTGAACGATTGACTGCTGCGCTGCGATTGATTGAGTCGTGGGTTCGATTCCCGCGCGTTACAAATATTTGTATGGCATACAGATATTAGTTCCGGGTGTGGATGTCTTTTTTATGTAAGTTTACATGTCTATGAACGCACTCACGATACAAGAGAAGTTCCTAGTGTGGGACAGTTTAAAAAAAGTGGCTGTTTTAGGGCGGAATTCACCAATAAAACTAATCGCGTTTTAACGTTTGGCTCGCATAATCGCGTTTAGCCGCTGTCACTAGTGTCACTAGTCTGTATTTTTCTTTTGTTGTATTTTTACAAGTGACATTTTCAACATCATCAACATTTGCACATTTTTACAAGTGGTCAATTCCGCCCTTAATTATTCACAAATTGATTTCCAATAGACATTGCCACTTAAGTTTGGCGATTCTTCGTGCTATGTCGGTATGTACCTTAGCTTAAACATAACTATCAAATGTTAAAGTTAAGTTGCACTTTTTTATCCAGGTATTAAAAAAAAAAACTTGATTTTTTCAAATATGTCTTTAAAAATGCCACAGTTTATATAGGTAATTTGAAATATTATTGAAAATACACACATAAATATATATGTATAACTGCAGAAGTAATTCTACAACGCAATCCCGATTTATGACGGTACATAAGTCGGTGGACGATTTATGTGAAGCGCAGAGCCTTTTATGTCGAAATAAATAATATATATGTACTAGTTTCCATTTTACTACTGAACGTGTATGGTAGAATTACCTATTGTAATTAATTATTATAATTGCGAAGCAGGTGTATTTTTAAACGATTGATTTACTGAAGGCCTCGTTGGTTTATGAGTAGCACGTCTTACTGCTGAACGTGTGGTTCATTTTTTTTCAAATAACTTTTTTCGTTCTGGGCGGAGCGACACGGATGGATAAAATACCGACCCTCCCTAGGTGGGCACGCCATAATTATGGCGTTAAATCCCCTCTTTGAGGTGTGGCTGGAAAGACCTCACGGCGTCCTTACCTTCCGCATGACGCTGGTCCACACCGGACATGGTAATTTCGGGAGGTTCCTGCACCGGATTCGTGCGAAAGAAACGCCCGGGTGTCACCACTGTGTGGACCGCCCGGAGGACACGGTGGAGCACACGGTGGAGGTGTGCCCCGCCAGGACGGAGCAACTCCATGTCCTCGTGGGGGCGATCGCCGGCGGCGATCTCTCGCGCCGGGCCTTGGTACAGGCCATGGTTCGGAGCGAGGAGGAGTGATAGGCGGTCGCCTCCTTCTGCGAAGCAGTAATGCTAGCAAAGGAGGCGGCCGATCGCGTAAGGTAACGGTCCTCACGCCCCAACCGCCGCCTTGATTCCGATCCCGATTTCCGGCTACCGTAGGCGCGGGCTTGCGGGCTAGCAATGGGTAGCTTGCCGCCCGACCGTCCGGTAATCGTCCGGACCGAGTCCAAGTCGTCGACGGCGCGTACTGTTCCACGCGCGCCTCAAGGAGATGTCAGCAACTGTATTATTTTTATTTTTTGTAACTTTCAAATATTTCCGTGATGCGGACGTAATCTCGTAGACATACACGTTTGAAATCGTAAGTTAGGGTCAGATTCGCGATTTTTTTTTATCGAGCCAACTAATTTATATCATGTTTTGTTTTTTACCCGGCGGTTGGTCATATAGCATAGCATAGCATAGTCGGCCTTATAATGTTTCCACTGCTGGGACTCAGGCCTCCTCTCTAGGAGAGGGAATGGGCCGTAATTCACCACGCGGGCCCAGTGCGGGTTGGTGGATGTCACATGTCTTCGAATTTTTTTGGTTCTTGGACATGCCGGTTTCCTCACGATGTTTTCCTTCACCGTTTTGAGAGCAGTGGTGATGAAATAAATTACACAAAGTACCCTGGTTGGGTTTGAACCCGCGACCTACAACTCGTAAGTCGGGGCCGTTACCACTCGGCCACCACTGCTCTATATTTTTAAATGTTGGTCATATAGTCAATTTTAATACAATAATTTTTCATGGTTTTCTCTTTTATATTTGTGGATTTCCAGAGGTTTAAAAAAGTTTAAAATTAGTAGAACCTGGCTTAAAGAAAATTTGAATTTCGCTGGCTACCCATTAAGCTGTTGATCCCCGCACGAACGCCGGCGGTCGTGCGCCATTGTCTTACTATTGTGTCTCTAATTACGCTACTCAAGAAGTTAACAACCCAAAGCCGTATTATTTCCCGTTTAGTAGTAGGTACATAGCGTGATGATATCATCATCATCATCATCATTTCAGCTCAAAGACGTCCACTGTTGGACATAGGCCTCCCCCAAATGTCGCCACAATGACCGGTCCTGTGCGTCTCGCATCCATCGGATTCCCGCGACCCTCACTAGGTCATCGGTCCACCTTGTGGGATGCCTTCCAACGCTGCGTCTTCCGGTACGTGGTCGCCAATCCAGAACTTATCGTCCCCATCGACCATCTGTTCTGCGAGCAATGTGCCTTGCCCACTGCCACTTAAGTTTGGCGATTCTTCGGGCTATGTCTGTAACCTTGGTTCTCCTGCGGATATCTTCATTTCTGACGCGATCACGCGTGATGATATAACATAATTAATTTAATTAAAACACTCATTTGATTGATAATAACGAAATGACAGGACAGGAGTCGTGTTTCACTCAAATGTTAGCGTAGCGTGGCTAACTGAGATTTATCAAATGGTTTTTACAGACTTGTCAGTGACACAATTAGCGAGAAATCGGTAATTCGTTATATTTTGATATGTCTGACTAATGTCACACTTTTTGTGATCACGACGAGAGACTGGAAAGTGAAAGAAGTGAATCACCAGATTATTGAATTATTGCAAAACCAATTTTTTGGAGAATGTAAACTAATTATGTTTTTTAGGGTTCCGTAACCAAAGAGTAAAACGGGACCCTATTACTAAGACTCCGCTTTCCTTCTGTCTGTCTGTCCGTCTGTCACCAGGCTTTATATCATGAACCGTAATAGTTACAAATTTTAACAAATGGCGTATTTCTGTTGCCACTATTATCATAGTGGCAAATACTAAAAACCGGGCAAGTGCGAGTTGGACTCGCGCACTGAGGGTTCCGTACAAACTTACCGATGAAAATAGTTCAATTCCAGAATTGAGTTACGCAGATTTTTCCGAATCGCAAAAAAGAGTTTTTATTTTGCGACATAAACGGCCGTAACTTTTTTTTCGCTAACTTAGAAGTTTGATTTTTTACAGCTTCAAGGGACCGCAGACCTGAGTATATGGTTTTAATTTCAACTCGATACCTCCACGCGTTACAGAGATAAAGGGTCTTGACAGACAGATAGACATCTACTAGTGACCCACCCCGGCTTCACACGGCAAGGGTGCAAATTATATACACAAACCTCGTTTAGCGTTCTTTTTATAAGTGAAAACTGCATAATTTTTCTTTCTTTTTCTATCAAAATTTTGTTCGTAGTTTTAGAGGTGTACGCAGATGAACAGACAGTCAAGGGAAACGATAAATTGTGCAATTCTTGGTAATCTTGAAATTTTGAAATTGCCATAAATTGCTAGGTATTGTCATAATGACAAATGAAATGCAATTAATCTCTCTTGTAACCGCATCATGCAAACTATTATGCTATTGCGTGAAAACACATAAATTAAATTAAAATACTTAATGCAAAAATAAACATAAATCATGTTTAATGTCGACCACAAAATCAGTGATTATTTGTGGTCCAATTAAATCCAAATTAATCATAATTACAAACACGCTTGATTTAAAAGATTTCTAGACATTTTTCATTATAGCGATATCCACTTGGATATCACGGCAAAGTAGTAACAGTCGCACGACGCGTCGTTGTCGCACGGGACGAATAGCAATGGGTAGCTCACGTCCGGGCGCCCGGTAAGGATCATCATTCATCATCATCATCATTTCAGCCGAAAGACGTCCACTGCTGGACATAGGCCTCCCCCAAGCGTCGCCACAGCGAACGGTCCTGTGCGTCTCGCATCCATCGGACCCCCGCAACCGTTACCAAGTCATCGGTCCACCTTGTAGGAGGCCTTCCAACGCTACGTCTTCCGGTACGTGGTCGCCATTCCAGAACCTTTCGGCCCCAACGGCCATCTGTTCTGCGAGCAATGTGCCCTGCCTATTGCCACTTTAGTTTGGCGATTCTTCGTGCTATGTCGGCAACCTTGGTTCTCCTGCGGATATCCTCATTCCTGATTCGATCACGCAAGGAAACTCCGAGCATAGCCCTCTCCATTGCCCTTTGGGTGACTTTAAGCCTTCTAATGAGGCCCATTGTAAGCGACCACGTTTCGGAGCCATATGTCATCACTGGCAACACGCACTGGTCATAGACTTTCGTCTTGAGACACTGTGGTATATTGGACGAGAAGACACCGCGCAGCTTCCCGAACGCTGCCCAGCCGAGTCGGATCACTGTAAGGATCACCTAGCCATAATATGTCAACAAAACCGTAGGGACCCAGAAGGGCCGATGCCCGCTAGGACCAGGGAATTCCTTGAAAGAGTTACCGCGGTTCTAGGACGCAAACTTAAAGGGCAACTGAAGGACACGAGTAAGTTTTAGCCAGTTAAAATCTAGCACGCCCTCTCCCTCCATCTTAGAACCGGAGAAGCCGTTTGATGATTCATTCATTCATTTTTTACCTTGCCATGTTCCTACTGACTAAAACCAGGTGGGTTGTAGTCAGAGTTTTTTTTTGTGATAGAAAATCTACGGTGGCCAGATATCGCCCTGCGACTCCCGATGCCCGGGACGTCTGAGGTAGATCACAGGCAACTGAAGTTTATTCAGAAAAAGTCTGACATTCTCTCTAGGTCCACCAAGTGCCAGAGCGATTATTTAAAAAAAAACTTACCCCCAAAACAGTACAGCGCCCTGCGCGTACAATATAATAATGCAGTCAGGGTGCTGATGGGGCTGCCCCGATTCTGTAGCGTATCGGAGATGTTCGCCGAGTCGCGAGTCGATTGTTTCTATTCTACTATGCGAAAACGGTGCACATCCCTAGTGAGCAGGGTTCGGGCTAACTCCAATGGCATCCTGAGGGCATTCGCGCAGAGATTCGATTGTCATTACCTGAACCATTACTGTATGGTTCACTTACTGAACAATCGGAATATGTAAATACATATTACGTGTCTGATTATTTTGTGTATGAGGTCTTTGTAATTGTATATGTTTTTGTTGTTATTTTATTGTGTGTGTGCTATGATCCTGTGATGGTCGAAATAAACGTATTATTATTTTTTATTAAAAACAAATATACAAGCATATTATAATGTTAGCGAGTGATTTGAAGATTCCCCTTCGCCTCGTTTCTCCGGGCTGGTTATTTCTGTTTATAATGACAATGCCTTGAGTCGAGGTTACAGAGGACGGGAGTAACTTCTTAGTTCACGAACTGCGCTCATTTGTACGATGGCTTAACTTGTGGTGAGTTTTGGCATAAAGCCAACTTTGTGCAGCTGTGGAGGATCAACAGGAATTAAATACACTTTCGGTTTACAGACGCGGCATTTAAACCGATGACCTGTCTGTTGTTTTCGATGGGGCTCACCTCCACCATATGCTTCACCTTGCCTTCGGGCGATTCTCATAATGGTGACAGCCAGGCGTCGACACAAATAGAAGAAGAAGCCGCCTGAATACGAAACAGGTACCTTTCGAACTTGCCATGTTCAAGGCGAGGACGCCGTGGTGCCTCTCCAGCCACTCCGGACTTACAGGTGCGATTGTGGCGTAACCAGTCAAGCTTCAGTTGGGTGCGAAAAGTACTGGACCCGTGAGGAGGCCCTGGTCCAACAACGATAATGACAAACACATTTCGGTTGGGATGGTGATGATGAATCAACCTTTACTATTCCTACTGCTAGCTATAGGGTTTCTTCTTTGTGAGAATAAGCTGGTAACCTACTATCAGCCATAACGGGCTCCATCGATCATACTAACCTCTCATGAGACACGCGTAGAACACAATGGGCCGTTGACCTTTGCCTGGTCTTTATCGAACGGCGAGCTACCCATTGCTCAGCGTCCGCAAGGCCGCAAAACTTACAGAAAACTTCTAGACCCAATACAACTATCTGCAGGGAATGGAACCAGCAATATCTCTACCACTGGTACAACCGTGCCATCTCTAAACCAATACTTCTTAGTGGAGTCTTTAGTTAGGCTATCATAAGTCCCTTTACTCATTTCCTCTCCCTTACCAAATTCTTCAGGCGGAAATAATCACGAAAGCACCATAAGCCAGCAGAAACATCACAAAACGTAGAAAATTACGTCACTATTCCAGTCGCATTTCATTTCAACTCAGGGGATGACTTCAAACTTCAAACGCATTTGAAAACATCTCTGCTTCTTTTCCTTGACCAAGAAAATATTATCCTTATTTATTTTTATATAAGGTTTATATTTCCTTAGCAAGAGTAACAAACGCATTTCAAAGAATATCTGCGTCTCATTTTTCATTAAGGGAATTTTATCCTTGACATTAAAGAGATAAGGTTTAATCTTCCTTGGCGGTATTAAAAGAGTGAGAAGAGGGTAGTAACGAAATCAGGTTAAGTGTACTTGCCTACAGGTGGCAAGGCCTTTTTACATTTTGCGCCTGTTACTTGATGGGGCTTAACGTGCGGGAAAAACTGAAACTTCAGATCTAGGTCCCCTAGCCAGTGGCGTAACTATACTATCTGAGGCCCGTGGCAAAATCATTGAATGGGGCCCCTAAGATAATCGTCAACTTGGTAATTTATTTGGATAAATCACTGAAGTACAAATATTTTTTATTATAAATCGGCAAGTTCTCTATAATACACGAGTAGTTTTATATTTGGTCTCTGAAGAAGGGCTTATCAGTGGCGTATCTATAAGATGGTAAGGCTGGCAAAATACCACGGAAAAATTATCCTTTTCTTATGAATGCGTTTATTAAATTAAATAATTTACATGAATTTGTATATTTACTGCTTCTGAGCTCAAGGCCTCTCAGACCTGGGGCCCCACCAGGCCAGGGGCCCGTGGCATTTTGCCAGACTTGCCACCCTATAGTTACGCCACTGCCAACTTTCATCCTTTGCGCGAAGAATTCTGAGCACTATCCACTTGCAGCACTTGGGTTTTATTGGAAAGAACGTGAGGTATTTTTTGAAGAAGGTTTTTCTTTTAATTGAATTTGAAGAAACGCTGCTAAAGATATGAATGAAGTGGTTGAGGTTGGGTGAATTTATTTAGAAAAGTTGAAATGAGATTTCATTTTAGTATGTTTTAACTCTTAACTGCAAATGATATAATCTTAGAAGAGGACCAACATAAAAACAGAAATCTTTGAAAAGTTCAGATGATTTAGATCCGCCGCGATTCCGATCCCGTTTTCCGGCCTCCGTAGGCGCGGGCTTGCGGACGGCGAGTAATGGGTGGCCGTCCGACCGTCCGATAACCGTCCGGACCGAGCTCAAGTCGTCGACGGCGCCTACTGTTCCACGCGCGCCTCAGGGAGATGTCAGCAAATCGTAGAGGCCCAGCAGGGTCGAAGCCTACTGGAGCCACGGGTAGTGTGAAAGCGAAGTCCGGGGCCTCGGGATGAAGGCAAAGAAGGAACAGGAGTGGGTTTTTAGTCAGTAAAAGTCTGACACTATCTCGCGCTCCGCCCAAGATCGGGATTTGTCATTAGATGATTTTCCCACCTAAAAAAAAAGATGATCTAGATTCAATGAGCCTAGATAATAATTTGCATCTTCAGGATTAATAATAATAATAACCTTTATTAACAATCGAAGACACTGTTTAGTTAATAATAATGAAATATAAAAATTATTTTCCGACATCGGTTTTAGAAGATGGTTTTGCTTTAGCATAGGCCTCCCCCATATTCTTCCACAGTTCCCGGTCATGGGAAGGTCAAGGTTCACCTTCAGGATTTAAAGACCTAATCCAAAATTTTAATATTTCGACAAAAAGTCATAGAACGTCTAAAAACCGATGGGACTTCTAATAAAACGTGGAAACAGAAAAATAATTATTTTTACGCAGTCCAAAATGTTATAAATTTTCTTTAAAATTTCGTAATCTAAGAATCTTTACTGGCTGTTTTCTCTATAATTCTAAAGGTGTGAATTATTGACAGGTCGCTTATCAATAATTACTGTACTAGCTACAGAGAAACGCAGAAGAAAAAGTCCTAGCTGAAACACAAGAATCTCTCACGAATCAATCAAGAATTTAGCAGTCACGAGCGCTATTGGGCAAGGAAACGGAGAAATATTTGCGAGTATGACCTTTTATTAATTGGAGAGTAGTTTTATTAATATCGCAGTACTTGTAACTATTTTTGAAATATAAAAAACTCGCATTGTTTTGTAATATGAGTTCTACCGTGGAAACAATGTGTCTCAAGCGGTATGCAATATTGATTATGTATATGGACTTAAAACTGCTAATGAATGGGATGTCTATTTTTGTTTCAATCACTTTCACGTAGGAAATTTTATCTCACGAATAACTTTTCTCCTCAGTGCGGCAACAAGACAAAATTTCCAAAACGAAAGCTATTAAACCAAGAGCACAAAGTTCTTTAAGTTCTTTTGTTAAAAGAAAGTCGTAGGTATACGTAATTAATATTGCTTGCCTTTTGAAATGCATAGTTTCTACGTTGGAACTAATAATAAAAAAAAAAGTTTTTTTTATTAGCTTTCATGGTTATAAGAACTGCGATATTACAGAAAATACAAAACACAAAGAATCCAATAAATACCTAATTTCGAAAAAAGAATAACGTACCTTTAATATAAAGTTTATTTAAACTTATTATTCCAAGTCAATCCAAAGTTAACACTTCAAAGCAACCCGTTGCCGTTTTAAAAAACAGCAATTTCATACTTTAACCCCTATTATTTTATTTGCGAGGTATTGACCTTTTATTATTTGGAGATGCAAAGAAAGATGCAGAAAATATTACCCTATCAAACTCTATTTCAATTTCAAAATTTTCTTATTATGTCAGACCGAAACCAATCAGTTTTATTTCTTTATATCAACAAAAACTGGAGCCTTACATGTTAAAATGACAGGCGTGCGAGCAAGAAAGAGTGATGCAACTATACACCCTGTATAGCTCCATCCCTTTAACAGTTCACTTTAGGTCGTAAAATGGATCGCGTTAAGAGCTCGCGGTAGGGCCTCAAAACATAACAAGTTTTTTGGTTTTTCCAAACATTTTTGTACCCAATGGTAATGAAGGATCCGGCGTACCGGAAAACGCGGCGTTGGAAGGCCTCCTACAAGGTGGACCGCGACCTGGTGAGTGTCCTGGGAATCCGATGGATGCGAGACGTACAGGTTCGGTCCTTGTGATGACACTTGGGGGAGGCCTATGTCCAGTTTTGGACGTCTTTCGGCTGAAATGATGATGTTTATAGATACCAATGGCTACTTTAAAATATCTCTCGAAAATATTCCCGTTCCTCCACATTCATGACCTCAACCTCATAAATGACGACGTGGATATATTTTATTGTACTCTGAGTGAATTCACTAAGATAGCGCTTTTTTTTAAATTTGTTACATAATCTAGTTTGTAATTTAGTAATAAAAAACCTCAATATCGATCTGGACTAGTCTGTAAGGACATTGTGGGAATAGAAATAAATAAAAATAAAATGATTCTTTATTCAGAACTCTGCCAGTTCCACAATAACTCACTTAGCTAGCTAGCACCTACACGTGCTCCCTAAGAGCTGACGCAAGCGACTGGCTATGCAACCTCATGACGTCACCCACAGCATGTGCAGTACTTCAATTGTTTTTCAACGAAATTCTTACATTGTGGAAGATATATGAAAGACATTCTTAGTGTACATATAATTTATGAATTCTTGAAATGTTCATGACCTTTACAATAGCTCACCATAACCGGCAAAGAAAATTATCGAAAAGAAAACGATGACTTAGCGACTATACCGACAAGAAAAAAAAAACTGACAATGAGATACGACCGTTTTTTTTTTTGGGAAATCATCAAAAGCACCAACTCTGAGCGAAAGGGAGTGTCAGACTTTTACAGACTTAAAACTCAGCCAAATTCAAATAGCAATTTTTTGACTACGGAAATGCAAATCAATGGAACTTGACAGACTTCCAAAACATCGCTTCATCATCATCTTCCTGTCCTTGTCCCGTGTTATTTGGAGTCGGCGCAACACGTTTTGTCCTTCAATTCTGCCCTGTCACTCGTCATGCTATCACTAACTTCCTTTTCTTTCATATCACACAATCCATCCATCTTTTCCAAAACATCGCTTAAGGGTCCACTTTAAGCTTATAATGATTTAGAAGTCTGTTTAGTTCTTGACACTATACCACAAAATGCTAAAAAAAAATAAGAAAATTTAAATGTCGCGGGCTGCCCTGGCGCTTTCACCTTGACCCTGAATGAAAAACTAACGTAACATAGACCACATTTCAAAATAACCTACAAAAACGACAATAATTGAATCCACTCCAACATTCCGTCCGTCCCAGTGATATAACATCGTTTTTTGCTATCATAACAATATCTCGGCCGTCAAGCTTTCTGAGACAGTTTTTCTGCAGAAGATAAGGATCAAAAAACTATATAATCAATGATGCAAAACATCGCGTGTAGGAATCTTTACGTCTCGCTTCGCATCACAAAATGTTGAGAGTTCAAGGCAATGGAGATAAGCAAGAGAGGGACGGAGATGGAGAAATGCTTGAGTAAGAGAGAGATGGGTAGTGAATTAGTGATGTCGCAGAAGGTAAACATTTTATGAAAGTGTACTTAATTACCGAGTGTGATATTTGTTTCAGTGGCATAGTTTTAAATGTGGGGAATTTATAATTATGAAGATGTCAAGTGTAAGCTTAAACGGATTGAAGCAGAGTATTTATTTGTGAGGCCGCCCCCAAGTGTCGCCACGACGAACGGTTCTGTGCGGTCACCAGGTCATCGGTCCATCTTGTGGGAGGCCTTTCAAAGCTGTGCGCAGTCGCCACTCCAGAACCTTTCGGCCCTATCGAACATCTGTTCTGCGAGCAATGTGCCCTGCTCACTGCCACTTAAAGTTGGCGATTCTTCGGTCTTTGTCGGTAACCTTATTTCTCCTCTCATTAAGGTACAGTTGAGAACCAGCGTCAGGCAACTACCACGTAATTGTCTGTCAATTTCATTGAATTAGGATATTATTTTTTTTGGTAATAAGTACTAATAAGAATAATAATATTCCACAACTATCACACAACGCCGTCTAGTCTCAAGCTAAGCAGAGCTTGTGTTATGGTACTAGACAACTGATAAACATACTTATATATTTCTAAATACATACATATTACACCCAGACACAGAGCAAAGATCGTGCTGTGATGAGCACGACGGACAAACCTTGGTCCTGGGTGGGAATCGAACCCACGACCCCCGGGATAACAGTCAGGGCCACTGACCACTAGACCAACTGGCCAGTCAAAGTGTCTACATGTTGTTTCTACATTGTGTGTATCTATGTGTGCCAAATAAAATATTTTTTCTTTCTTTCTTTCTTGCGGATATCTTCATTCCTAGTGCGGTTACACAGTAGGTATAGCCTAGCTTCATTCCGAGTAGGTATAGCCCTTTCCATTGCCCTTTAGGTGACTTTAAGTCTTCTGATGCGGCCAATTTGTATTTATTTAGTGTACCTATAGTTATGGATGGTTGCATATTAGAAAATCAAAACTTTCCTGAGCAAATTTCAAAAGAACAACGTACAAATCAACAAAGTTTAAAATAACGATGGTCATTTGATCAAAAGTTCAGCTGACCAAAGTCTGGAATATCAATGTTTAAATTATTTATTACACTCTTGACCAAATCGTTTAAAAGTCAAAATGGATTACTGGAAAAGTATTAATTATCGTAGGTTTGTTTTTGTTGCCCTTTGCAAGTTGCGCTCGTATGACTGTGTTAGTGAATCATTTGGGTTAGGTTAGGTTAAAACTGTGACCATCAACGCGCGAAGGCGAGCGAGCGGAGCAAGCAGATTCCCCTCTAATGTCAGTGAATCATTTGGGTTAGGTTAGGTTAGAACTGTGACCATCAACGACCAAATCCCCTTCTAATTTTAAAAGCCATTATAATTGATTTAGGCCCCTAACCACCCCATATATCGATGGAAATTAGTGTTCTAACTTAACCTAACCTCAAACTTTAAACACAAATTAACATACTTATATTTACATCGGGGTTAAATATAATGACCACCATAAAATGCTTTGATACCCTTAGTTCTTTTACCAAAATATGTATATATACTTGACACCAGAAAAATAAAGTCTAAAATTACAATAGTACTAGCTATTTTAGTCACGACTGCACTTCAAATTGTATTCGAACACCAAATGTAGTAAATGATCACCAAATCTTAGCGAGCAAATTACTGCGCTATTTCTGCCGGTATACCGTCGTTTGCCCGAATTTGACATTGGGTATGTAACGGTTGGTTCAGGAGAAACTGGATGCAATCGGGACTTTAGGGCACTCCAACTCGGATAGGTTAGGTTAGAAGGGGATGGCGGGGTCGTGTGAGCGAGCGAAGCGAGCGAATAGACCCCGCCATCCCTTTCGTGGTTATTTTTTTATAAATCACACAGAAGTAGGAGCCCTGCGAAGCGGGGCTCCGTTAAACAAGCCCACCATCAACCATGCATAGAATTTTGGTGATCATTTACTACTTTTGGGTTAACAATGATTTATTTGGAGTCATTTTGCTTAAATAGGATAGCGAGATGTTAAAACTTTGGTTATAATTTTACATTAAAGTGCGGGTTTAATTTTGGTGATCATTTACTATTTCTATCTGTTATATGTTACTATATCTGGTGGTAAGTTAAACATAAGCCATTTACATCTAGCAAATTTATTCAGTTGTCATTTGTGATTATGTAATTTGATTAGTAATGATTTGATATTTTAAAATTACATCTAGCAACTTTTGATCAGTCGTTCATTTGATGTCACATACATTGGGATTCTAAAATTTTTCTAAATAAAACATTTGGTCATTTAAAATTTGTTATTTCGTTTATTGTTCTTTTGAAATTTGCTCGAGAAAGTTTTGATTTTCTAATATGCAACCTTATGGATGAATCCTTACCATCAGCCCTTTCAACCTTCTAAAAGTTCCTTGTACACGTGTCCGGTGTTATACTTCTAAGAGGAAATATTGGTTTTGGATGTGGGAAGCCCTATTTACGGATCTGCCGCTATCCTTCCCAGAAATCGGGGCAGGTATTATGAAAATAGATTGGCAATGTTTTGTGATTCTATCTGTACTAATATGCATTATCGAAAGGTTTGTTTACGGTTTATAATAGGTTATATCTGGAAGTACATATCCGATTACAGAAATTTTCCACTGATGAGCCAATTACCTGATAGAACAATTTTTTACCCGGAAAAAACATGGACCATCATTTTCCTGCTCCTTGTCCCGTGTTTATGGAGTCGGCGCAACACGTTTTTTTCTGTCATTCTATGCTGTCAAACGTCACGCTATCTCTGACTCCCTTTTCTTTCATATCACTCCTCACTCACTCCTCACACAATTCATCCATCTTTTCATTGGCCATTCATCCGGAAAAAAACCATAGCTCCGGAAGAATAATTTGATGGCTTGGCACAGTGGCTGAGCGATTGGCTACTGCACTGTGTATGACGCGTTCGATTTCCGCACGGAACATATATTTGTATCGCCTACAGATAGTTGTAGTTTTGATTTGCCTTGTGTATATAACTTTACATGTTTGTGAATATTTTTTTAATAAAAGAAAGACAGAAAAACCACGGCACAAATCTTGTTTACGATATATTAAGAACTGTTCTCAGAAATATACTTTTACAAACATAGTCGTCATCATCTTCATTTCAGCCGAAAGACGTCCACTGTTGGACATAGGCCTCCCCCAAGCGTCTCCACAACGACCGATCCTGTGCGTCTCGCATCCACCGCATTCCCGCGACTCTCACCAGGTCGTCGGTCCACCTTGTGGGAGGCCTTCCAACGCTGCGTTTTCCGGTGCTCGGTCGCTACTCTAGAACCTTTCGGCCCCATCGACCATCCGTACTACGAGCAATGTGCCCTGCCCACTGCCACTTAGTTTGCCGATTCTACAAAATCATACCACATTTAAATAACTCAATCATTCGTCAACACACAAACAATTTGCATAAAATTAGTCCACCTAAATAAAATCTACTTAAAATATTTCGTCTCACAAAAAAAAAGAAGTTCTCACTTAACGGTACTCGCTGAGGAGTCTGTATGACGTCATGAGGGGAGGAGAGGGGGAGGTCAAGGGTCAACACTTACAAAGTTAGTATCAATTAAAATTGAGTTTGAAGATGGGAGCGATTGTCAGAGAGATCGGTGACATTCGTTGATGTGGTGAGATTAAACGAAATTAACATTTACTACATAACCCCCACTATTTCAAAGTATTATTGGGGGCGAAAGGTTTTTTTTTTTCGGTGGGAAAATCATCTTATGACATCCCCCGCTCTTGGGCGGAGCGGGAGATAGTGTCAGACTTTTACTGACTAAAACCCACTCCTGTTCCTTCGTTGCCTTTCGTACCAAGGCCAAGTCTTCCTTGAAAGGAAGGGACGAAGCGTACTGGGCCCCTACGGTTTGCTGACATCTTGAGGCGCGCTTGGAACAGTACGCGCCGTCGACGACTTGGGCTCGGTCCAGACGCTTACTGGACGTTCGGACGGCGGGCCACCCATTGCTCGCCGTCCGTAAGGGGGGCGGAAGGTAGGTAACAAAATCTTCAAAGGCTTTATTTTGAATTTATTTTGAGAAGCATGCCTTTATTATGTTTTATATAATATTAAACCCGCCTATCAGCTTGACATCTGTTCTAACCTGTATCTGACTTAAAAAACCGGCCAAGTGTGAGTGGGACTCGCGCAAGAGGGGTTCCTTACCGTCCGTAGCAAAAAAAACGAGCAAAAAAAATCACAAGCATTTGTTGTTATAGCGGTAACAGAAATACATAATCTGTGAAAATTTCAACTGTCTAACTATCACGGTTTATGAGATACAGACAGTGATAGACGGACAGGCAGACAGACAGACTGACGAACAGCGGTTACTGTAATAGGGTCCAGTTTCACCCTTTGGATACGGAACACTAAAAAACACTTAATTTCTTTTTTTTATTAAATTCAAAAACTTATTCTATATTTTTTTAGTGAAAACAATGTTATTTTGATATACATATATAGACTAGCTTTTGTCAGCGGCTTCGCCCTCGTGAAAGTAGTTTTCTCCATACAAATTTTTAACCCCCGTTTCATCCCCTTAGGGGGTGAATTTTGTAAAATCCTCTCTTAGTGCTCGCCTACGTCATAAAAGGAACCCTTGTGCAAATTTTCATGCTCCTAGTCCCAGTAGTTTCGGCTGAGCGTTGATATGTCAGTCAGTCAGTTTCTCCTTTTTTATATATAGATAGATATAGATTAAAAATACATGCACGAATGAAAAGATAATTTAAAAACAATCTGAAGTTTCATTAACATTGACAAAGAAGAAAAGGATTACATTGAAAACGAAACAATCAACATAGGAATGAAGAAAAGACGGGACAACGAAGATTGAAATTAAAGATCTCGACAAATTGTGTACTTAGCAGTATTTGTTGAACAAAAGATTATTTTGTTGGTTTCTGACAATAACTTGAGGAGTTTTGATAATTAAATATCGGTATTATTAGGCTTGGTAGCGTTTTGTAATAAGTTTAATTCCTTGTGGCTTCGTCTGGGATGGAAATGGGTTTGTTTTTAAGTTAATGATAAATTTTGTTCATTCTTCCTTCTATATACAGTCCATCCTTCTGCGGAATGCGCTTCCTCTCGATATCAGGACGGCCGAAAGTCGATATGCTTTTAAGCGGATGTTGCGGAATCATTTGCTCCACCAATAGCAGAATCGTCTCAAAACTGCTTTCGTTACTTTATACTAATATGTATATATGTATGTGTATTTTAATTATATGTGTACTTTTTTTAAACTCTTTTTTTTCATAAAAAAAAATATTTTTATGCACCTACCATATTGTCTCTTCACCACCCTAGGTTGACTGGTAGAGAATGCCTAAGGCATTAAGTCCGCCTTTGTACCTTTATGTTGCATGAAGATTAATAAATAAATGTTTCCTGATAGATACCACTTGGGTTTCTTTAGCACAAAAGCATAATCAATAATGATTTTCCTTCAAGCATAAAATTTGGAACTTCGGAAGTTCTCTCAACCTTAGTTCGGTATTCGTCATAATTGTTATATTTTAAGTTCTCTTAATTAGGTACAACGATTTCATATTTATCATAGTGTTTATTAGTTTATTATATTAGCATATATACGTATTTTATTATTTTATGCAACTTAATTTAACGATACTACATTCTATTTCAAATATCTGTTATTTGTTTATTGTGCACACTTACTACAATGTTGTCTTTTTAACCGATTTCAAAAAGGAGGAGGTTCTATGTTCGGCTGAATGTATGTTTGTTTTTTTTATGTATGTTCATCGATTTCTCGGTCAATTGTGGACCGATTTTGAAATTTTTTTTTTTGATTGAATGGTTATGCTTCCGAGTTGGTCCCATAGAAATATTGTTATGATCTGATCATGAACATCGAAGATATGGAACAGAACTCCTCATAGCATACAGCAGAACCATCGTTACAAGTAATGTAGTCGATGGCTGACTAAAAGAAGAGGGTGAATATGTCGACTTCCGAAATTAAAGTTATTTTGCACTTTTCAGTGTTTTTTTTTTTACATTGAAGTCGGTTGTATTTTTTTTTTGTAAAAAGTTTTTTATTTAACCCAAAGGTTGACTGGTAGAGAATGCCTTGTGGCATTAAGTCCGCCTATGTACCACCACTGTTACATGAAGTTTAAATAAATAAATATGCTAAAACGAATGTTGTGTAGGCGCTAAAGGCACGTTTAGGAGTCAATCTTTTAATGAGGTAACGAAGGATTCTCGGTATTACTAGTTTCAAGTTTCTCAGGGCTTTTAGTATCTGGTTACGTTCCAAGATCTATGTAATTGGAGAAATACAAGTAGAGCTCTAAAGCTAACGTTTTTTTCTGAGATTTCGTACTAAGTAATATAAAACTAATCTTTTTTTTTCGTTTCCCGGTCTAGGATAGAGCGAGACAGCGTGTCAGACTTTGACTGACTGAAACACACCTGTGTCCTTCAGTTGCACTTTGCGTTCCAAGACTATGTTATCAGTTTCAAAAATTCCCACGACCCTAGCGGGCATTGGCCCTACTGGACCTCTACAATTTTGCTTTATTAAATAAATATGCGGAACCCGAAACACGTGTCTAGTATTTTTATTTAAAGAATCTGTCTATAAAATTTCACAACTGTATCATAGACAATCATATAGTTATAAGCTGTTATGTTACCTGGTTTTCCACACAAAACATGGTCACCGGGCCATCCGTACGACTGAGGGGTTATTTTGCTCTGCCGTGACCTGTGTCATACTTGGTGTCGATGGTGTCCTACTTGTGACCTTTTTTAAACATTTTTGGGAAAAAATATAACATGGTGTAAAAATTATTGGAATTGATTCAGTTACTGATCCTGAACAAACTATATTGAGGTTTCGCATTATATACTATTTTTAATATTTTTTTTATTATTAATGATGTTTTATGTATATATTTTTAAATGGCCAGAGATCACCCAAGATAGAGAGGCTTGGAAGAAAAAAGGGAAGCCATTACTTAGCAGTGGTATAATATATTATAAGCTAATAGAAAAAAAAACCGGCCAAGTGCGTTCCGTACTACAATATTAGTATCGAGCGCAAAAGACCACAAAAACAAATCACGTTTATTTGTATGGAAACCCCCCATAAATATTTATTTTATTTTATTTTTAGTATTTGTTGTTATAGCGGCAACAGAAATGTACATCATCTGTGAAAATTTCAACTGTCTGGCTATCACGGTTCATGAGCATACAGCCATACATACAGCCTTGTGACAGACAGACGGACAGCGGAGTCCTAGTAATAGGGTCCCGCTTTTACCACACCAATGACAGCCCCATTTGAGGTCTAGGTAATAACTGTTTATTCCACGTTGCTTGGAAGAAATCGCGGAATGCGATAAGGGCGCCCAATGTATGTACAGATAACTGCATCAATTGGATTCCCCTTTCACATTAAAATAACTTGGAAAAGTAACCATTTGATAACGCTATTCGTACGTGCTTTAGTTTTTTTTGTATGTTTTTAATAGTGTACAATAAAGTATACCTATATTTACACAAAAATGAACCCCTGTTTGCCCTGGTCACGTCATCACGCATGAACAGCTGGACCATACTCGCAAAAATTTTTTTGTTGTTATTTTTTATTGTCAGGGTAGGTTCTTACGGAAATAAAAACTGGGCAAGTGCGAGTCGGACTCGCGCACTGAGGGTTCCGTACAAACCTACCTATGTAAACAGTTCAATTCCTGAATAGAGTTTCGAAGATTTTTTCGAATCGCATTTTTTTTTTGTGACGTAACAACAAATTTACTGTTTTTAGATTTATTCCTATATCTGTCCTATAGGACCTAGCTTTATGCCAAATTTCAGGATTCTAGGTCAACGGGAGAAATTTGATTCCCTTGAGAGTGTCAAAATATACTATACGTTTTTTGCGACATAAACGACCGTATCTTTTTCTTCATTAACTTAGAATTTTGATTTTTTCACAGCATCAAGGGACGGCAGACTTAATAATAATAATAAGTTTATTTTCAATCAATTGTTCACAAAAGTTCAGTAATAGGATACAATATAATTTGCATGTAGTATTATTTCCTGGTCCCCAAACTAGGTTTATAGCCTGTGACTTGGGGACCAGAAGACCAGACTTGACTAAATGGTTTTAATTTCAACTCTATACCTCACGCGTTCCCGAGCTAAAGGGTCTTGACTGACAGGCAGACAGATAGATAGACGGACAACAAAGTGATCCTATAAGGGATCCGTTTTTTTCCTTTTGAGGTACGGAACCCTAAAAAAGAAGAAAATTGCGCAAAATTTAAAATTTCAGAAAACTACGACAACTATTAACCTTCGCGTGTTTGATGGTTCATAGCTAAAACAGGACGTCTGTCGGGTCAGAGCCATTTCTAAACAAATAATTATTTTGAATGTTCGTCTTCTTCAACGTTTCATCTCCAAACGAGCTAGCATAACCACAAAACAATACGGTACTTTCGCAACAGAAACTCAAAGTCACAAGTCATTAACAGTTGTGCATCAGTGACTCAATAACCTAAAAACTGGCAACATTAATGTGCAGACAAAGGAAGATCGTTAGTCTGTGACACCCAAGTGTGGTAACACTCGGTTGCGACATTGTGGTAGGGTTAGCGAGTTTGTTTATAACCTTTCTTTAAATGAGGTAATATTTCGTGACTGCCAGATTTATTTACCGGTTTCTCGAAAACTGGATTTAATGATTAATCCGTCTATTATGTAAGCGTGTTTGATAAATGGTATCTCAAAAATGTTTAGTTTTTTTGCGGACAACGAGCAATGGGTAGCTCGCCGTCCTGCCGTTCGGTAAGGACTGAGTCCTAGTCATCGAAGGCGTGTAGTTTTCCACGCGTGCTTTATAGAGATGTCAGCAAAACTGTTGGTAGGGTCCCCAGTATGCCCCCTAGGGATTTTTTGAGAGGTCGAAGACAAAACAACATGCTAACTAGTTAATGATGCCTATAAATATATTATTGAAGTGAAACTTCTTTATCGGGGTTGGAAAAAAATTTAGTGTAACATTTTTTCGTTACGCGTCACATTTTTCCGTTACGCGCCATCTTTTTCTTATCCCTACCACGCGTGATTCGAAGTATACTTTCTCCAGCGGAGTAGGGATTGGTAAATGTCGAAATAATTGTAGAATTTGTATTTATGTCTATGATAATAAAAGCCTTTTATTAAACTTTATCTAATTTAACTTTATTTAACCAATTTCTGTAAAGTTGCATATAGTAAATTATTTTTTGAAAAATAACGTCTTATAAAGAAGTTTCACTTCTTACAAGTGTACGCTAGTACACGCACACATTTTTTTTATGATAAACTAGCTTTTGCCCGCGGCTTCGCTCCCGTCAACTGACTACTATATCCTACTCTACCCAACTCTATCCTACTCTACCTTACTCTACCCTACTCTACCCTACTTTAACCTACTCAAAAAAAAAAAGTATCCTATGTCCGTCTCCTGGTTCTAAGCTACCTCCCCACCAACTTTCAGCCAAATCGGCGAAAAAAAATCAGCTGTTCAGTACATAACATTTATGTTTGCCTAATGTACTGAACAGCTGATATCTGTTCAAATGTCAAAGATGCTAATGCGGGAGCGACCATTCATCGACTTTTTATTAGTCTAACCATACATATAAAAAAACGAAATCAAGAACATATTGCTACTCACCATATAAGCAGGCCTCTTGCCGACCCTAAGCGCAGGTGACACGTCCGGGTGCCTGATGCCCTGACCTACTCCACTTGAGCACAATGACCAATTTATTGACCATAACAATCGATGGAACTAATTCGTGTAGTCTCTATTATGTGAAGGAGCATTATATGAGAACCATTGACATGTTGTTTGGCTGGTCTCAATTTGGGAGATATGTAAATTCTTTTGGTAAGTTTGCTAAAAGTGTCCTGATTTTAGCGGTATTCTTTGTTCTTGAATTATTAATTTTATTACAAGTAAATCTGAGAAATATACCTATATATTTTTTTCAAGTTTATATATCTACATGTAAGCTGTTGATCCCCGCATTAACGCCGGCGTTCACGCGCCATTGTCTTTCTATTGTGTCTCTAATTACGCACTCAAAAGGATCTAAAAATAACGTAATTAAAACTAACTTACAAAATAAAAATAAAAGCCATAAAGTAGGTACTAAAAAAAGGAATCTAAAGTACGGCGTCGAAAAACTCCTCCACATCGCTGTCGACTGGTAATGTACCCAAAAGACTGGCGGCATTGCCACGCTAAATGGCAATGCTTATCCTTTGTCCGAAGTAAAAGCAAGAATTATTAATTATATCATAATTACTAGACATTGGATTATAAGTATTTACATGTTTTTTTTTTTAATAATATAAACTAGTGCTTGACTGCGATCTCACATGATAGTAAGCAGTGATGCAATCGTTGATGGCGAGGCGCACTAGTTTATTGACAAGAGCCTATTCACTCTAGCCTTTAACCTTTCGTATGCCGTAATTAGAGACACAATTAAAAAGCCATTGTGTCCCGCGTAGATCTGCGTTCGCATACAACGGGACACCTAAATTATAATCGGACCGATGTAAGCGGTATAAAAGACTAGGCGAAACGCTTAGTCACTAAGCGCGGACCATAGAGGTGTTAACAACGTAAGAGTGAACACTCGCCGTACGTCGGGTTGTCCGATGGTAGAAAGGAGATGGCGGAATCAAGTCATGTAATTCCTGCGCACACTCTCCAAAATGCATCCTAAAAAATACCGAAAGGCTGGTTACCCTACGCCTGTGTTTCATGGGCAGAGCAACGCCGTGTCCTCGTGGGGGCGAACGGCGGCGGCGATCTCTCGCGCCGTGCCTTGTTACAGACCATGGTCCGGAGCGAGGAGGAGTGGCAGGCGGTCGCCTCCCTTCTGCGAAGTAGTAATGCTAGCAAAGGAGGCGGCTGATCGCGTGAGGCAACGGTCCTCACGCCCCAACCGCCGCCGGGATTCCGATCCCGATTTCCGGCCACCGTAGGCGCGAGCTTGCGGACGGCGAGCAATGGGTGGCTCGCCGTACGACCGTCCGGTAACCGTCTGGACCGAGTCCAAGTCGTCGACGGCGCGTGCTGTTCGACACGTGCCTCAAAGAGATGCGAGCAACTGTAGGGGCCCAGCAGGGTCGAAGCCTACTGAGGCCAAGGGTCTGATTCTGAAAGGAAGACTCGGCCCTGGTACGAAAGGCAACGAAGGTACAGGAGTGGGTTTTTAGTCAGTAAAAGTTTGACACTATCTCCCGCCCCGCCCAAAAGCGGGGTATGTCATAAGATGATTTTCCCATCGAAAAAAATTGCAGAATAAACCAAATAAATATGGAATCCAGCCATAAATTTCCTCAGTAATCGTATTCAAATTTACCATAACTTGACAGAGGTGAATCCTTACCCTCTGGTGGGTACCTATACTGCACAATTAAATGGCCGCTGGAGACATCAATCGATGTTGCTATCAGTATTCACGTCATGAGCGCCGAGTCGATGGATATTTCATACATAATGTTAGTTACTTATTGGAGAACAAGGTATGAGATGTAGCGGCTTTGAGTTTTGCATTGAAAGATTAACTTAATTGAAGTGAAAAACTTTTTCCTCCCTAGAGTTTTGACCGGGTCTACCTCATTTTGGTCTTGGGATCTTGACAAATTGAAAGGGCCAAAAGTTCTTTTTTGAATATTTCAATACGTATCACAGTCAGGTCTAGCATTAGTGGATGGGTGTTGGACGTTCTTGAGTAACAACGCCCAACCCAAACCCTTGGACCTAGGACGTTGAAAAAGAGTGGCCATGGAGTTTCTTGCACGTTCTTTTCCATATACGCTTTGGAACGTGCAATTTAGTTTCAGATCGCTGTGCCTGACAATTCAAAAGAGCCTGTAAATGGTATATTTGAAATAAACGTTTCTGATTTCTGTATTGGGTAACCTAGTCACACTCGGGCGAGGCCGCTCGCATCAGCTAGTTTACCATATAATTGTTTTTATCAGCCACGCTTCCAATCCCGCTCTCAGTTCCCCACTTGCAACCTCAACTAGTTTTCCAGCGCAAATGCAAAACCACCTACGAGTTCTTCATCACCGAAGCGCGCATATTTTTGGAAGTACGGAACTGCTAACCAGACTATTTCCTTTATCGCATCTATTAACCTTCAGAAGTCTACTGGAAATACAGGTCTTAGTTCTATTAATTAGCAAACAGGTTTAGTTTAAAGTTGTTCATTTACATGTGAGTATGGATGGATCGTGTGAACTTGGCCTTAAAATATACAGTAGGTATAAAGTTTGTGAATGAATATCAGTAGCATTAATTAGCATAACCAGTCTTATAAGGTTCCACGGCAGGCTTGCGGACAGTGAGCAATGGATAGCTCGCCGTCCGGATCAAGGCCGAGTCGTTGACAGTGTGTAGTGTTCCACGCGCTCCTCAAAGAGATGTCAGCAAAATCACGTACTGAGACAGCAGAGCCGATGCCTAGGGCACCTCAGAAAAGGAAACCTGCCGTCGGCGTCGCCTTGCGGGGATAAAGGGTCTTGACAGACAGACAGACGGACGGACAACAAAGTGATCCTATAAGGGTTCCGTTTTTTCCTTTTCAGGTAAGGAACCCTAAAAAGAGATTTCGGGAATTAGAATGGAAGAAGCACATAATCAATGCTATGACACTTAGGGGAGGTTTATGTCCAGCAGGTAGAAATGATGATCCAATGAGGCGGTATGCACCAGTCATATGGTGTATACCGCCTCCATTGCATTAAGTCCACCACCTTGTCAACCTATCCACCATTATGTCCTTTTATATACACCAAGATTTCATTCAGTACTGAATAGAGCTTAGATATAAGCTGTTCACACCAACGTGTCGGCAGAAACCTCCGATTTGAGGCAGCGAACTGACGATGGCATTGTGCTGACACTTAAGCCGAGAACAGGGTGTGGAGCTGACGCGGTTGCAGAAGCGAGCGCGAAATATCATTGTGAAAGTCACTTTGGTTGAGTTTTATTATTATTGATGGACTCGCGCCTGAACTATCTCTCCTAATGCGCACACCGCACTATACTATTAATTTCTTATTTGTTTGTCTCACAAAACAAAGTACCTTCCCATGTTTATGTGTTTAATGTACGTACTCGTAACATTGATGTTTGTGATGGTTTACATTTTAAAATTTTTGTTATGTGCTTAGTTTTGTAATTTTATTGTGCTTTTGTGTATTTGTCTGTTTATTTTTGTGTGCATCAAATAAATTATATATCTATCTATCTATCTAATGGTAAGCGATGATGTGGTCGACGATGTAACACCCTTGCCTAAAAGTAACCTATTCACTCTTGACTTGGTAGTAGCTATCAGGAAACACAGACTCCGGCAGGGTTACTGCGGTAGACGTTCCGGTTTTTAGCTTCCGAGAGCAGTATAGTTTGTGAACGATCGCCTGCCATCAAAACTCGCAATGCTCTGTGATCACCAAACCGCGTGCGCGTCCGCTCTTGTCACCGTGTGTTCACCCTAAACGAGGCCTTACGTTGCAGCTTAGTGCGTCAGGGTGGCAGGGAGGCTGTGCAGTTGGCCTAGTAGATAGCCCGGCTATTATTCAGTTTCGGACTGCGAAGCTGAATAAACTGTAGCGAGCATTCTCGACGTGTGCTAGGGTTTATAAAATGTGGCATATGGTTTGGATAGAAAGTTTGTAAAGCTCCATAAATTATGTGAACTAAAAACTGCAGTACACAATTTTACTGAAAACTAATTGCGTTTAGTGTTGAACTAATTTATAGTCTCGTTGTTTCTGCGAATTGGTTGAAGATTACGCGGAATGTCTATTCCCTGTAATCTTCTAGCAGAATTTTGCGTTTAGTGATATTTGGTGCAAGGGGGTCACGTGTCGTAAAAATAAATGCTATGAGTTTTTTTTTTAATTTTCCACAATTCTATCACACAACGCCGTCTACTCCCAAGCTAAGCAGATCTCGTGTTATGAGTACTAGACAACTGATAAACATATGTTTCTAAATACATACATATTATAGATAAATTACACCCAGACACAGAACAAATGATCGTGCTCATCACACAAACATTGTGCTGGGTGGGAATCGAACCCACGACCTCCGGCATAGCAGTCAAAGCCACTAGCCACTAGAACAACAGGCCAGTCCATTATAAAACTTCATTAGACTGAAGCACACGTGGGCCACGCCTGATTTGTACGTAGAGTCACATCACGTGGCGTGGATCTAATGTAGCTCTATATGTCGAGTATAAAATAGATAGTTTGATATAAAATGTATAGAGACCGACGCGCCCAGATCGGCGTACGTGGCCCACGTGTGTCCAATGTAGTTCTACCTTTACACTTTATCAACGCAAAATAAGATGGTTTTTGTGTACCGTAGCAGCGATATTATTTACTCATCACTAACCAGCGGTTTCGCCCGCATGGGAGTAAAACATATATAACCTATGATTACTCAGTGATAAAGTTGCATTCTATTTGTAATAGAGTTTTTAAAATCGTTCCAATAGTTTTTCGAGTTCATTCATTACAAACAAAAATACCTGCAAAGATACTTTCCTCTTGCCAACAGCTTCGCTCACGAGAAACAAGAAAATTATTCTAAGCGAATAACACTCCTGGGATAAAAAGTATCTTATGTACTATTTTAGGACATGGTACAGACCACATGGCCTACTAAACTTTTATGAAAATTTCATCCAAATCCCTTCAACAGTTTCAGTAGAGAGTAAAGCGAGAACTACACTAGACCGACGCACACGTGGACCACGCCTGCCCCCCTAGCCAAGTCACAACCGTTTCGTTTCGATTCTTTTTTGGTTAATCGCCTCGAGTCGGCCACGCCTCCTATTCCTTTGTTCTGACCACGTGACTGAGCGTTAAGATTACGTCAGAATAAAGGAATCGGAGGCGTGGCCTACTCGAGGTGATCGACGAAAAGAGAATCGAAACAAAGCGATTGTAACTTGGCTAGGGGAGCTGATTTGTAGAGTAGCGTAGCGGCGCGTTACGTGGCGACGCGTGGCGTGGATCTGATGTTGCTCTGCAAGTCTAGTTGTCATATACACAGACAGACGCGCCCAGATCGGCGTACGTGGCCCACGTGTGTGCAATGTAGTTCTACATTAACAAGCATACAAATAGTTACACTCACAAACTTTAATCTTTATATTAGTGAGATTACCGTGGTGTCTAAACACGAACCAAGCTCATACATACAGTTAATCAACAACAGACCAAAAACTATAAATAACTCCGATAATTTGATTCTTAAACAAACTGACGATGACGGTATTAAACTGAAGCCATATTAATAAATAGCTCTCATCCCTTCAGATGTTCAGACGCGGGTGAGTGACCTCAGCTATATCGGGATTGTCTCGAACTGCAGTTAAATCTTGGGATAGTGTCGCCACGATTTCGTAGGACAGGATTAGAAGCGTAAATCTTCAGCTATTCTTACAATAGCTGAAGATAAGTCATGGTTCTTGGAATATAGCAGTTTTTTTTTGAGTTGGGAAATCATCCAGTGACTTCTCACACTCTAGGGTGGAACAGAAAGGCGTGTCAGACTTTTACTGACTAAAGCACGCCTGTGTCTTCAGTTATCCTTTACTTTTTAGTACTACCGTGACCCTAGCGGGCATCATCGGTCCTGCTGAGCCCGTACAGTTTTGCTGAAATCTCCTTGAGGCGCGCATGGCACACCAACCGTCGACGACTTGGGCTCGGTCTGGACGGTTACCGGACGGCCGGACGACGAGATACCCATTGCTCGTCGTCCGTAAGCCCGCACCTACGGTGTCCGGGGATCACCCTGCTACTTCTGACGCCGAGGGCGTCTTCTGTCGCGGCAGCTGAGGTGCGGGGATGTCCGTTGAGGATAGAAGCGTGCGACCGCCTCCTTCACTAGCGAGAGGGTGTGTCAGACTTTTACTGACAGAAACCCACCTATGTTCTTTCATTTGCCCTTTGCGTTCAAGGGCCACGATAAATCTTTCGAACAATCCCGCAGCCCTGGGACGCATCGGCCGCAGTTTGAGCGTAAAGGAGTAACAAACTTACACACATTCAAACAAACTCTCTCCTCTATAATATTACTGTTATTTTTACACTTTACACAACCCCACATTTCCTTCCACAAATATTCATGGCTACCTCAGGACATTGACAGTGATCCAGGGGTTAGACAGATAAATCCTTGCTCTAAACAATTTGCGACAGTTCTCCGTCGTATCGTGTCGTAGTGTCGTATCCGATTTGTCGTAAGGTTTTATAATGCCGTCTTTATTACTTGTGCAGGGTTTAAAGGGACTTCGGGCCGGATTGCCCTCTATTGGATTGGCAAGACACATGTTTGGGTTTCAGGTGATATAGTGTTTTGAAAGAGACATTGGTTTTGGTTTGGACTTTGGTTTGTATAGGTTTCTTGAGTTTTTATATTTCAGAGTTCCTACTTTATGCTAACTCCACCTAAGTTTGCACTCCGGACGCCGAGCAATGGGTAGCTCGTCGACCGGCTATCCGGTAATTAACCGGACTGAACCCAGTCGTTAACAGCGCGTAGTGATCCACGCGCTCCTCATCAAGAGATGTCAGCAAACCGTAAGGGCTCAGCAGAGCCGATGCCTGCTAGCTAGGACCGCGGGGAATTTCTGAAAAGGAAACCCATAGTCCTAGAACGCAAAGGGCAACTGACCACAGCCGGCCACAGGTGTGGTTTTAGTCAGTAAAAGTCTGACACGCCGCCAATTCATTTTACCATTTCCACTAAAAAAAAATCTAAGTTTTCACGATCACGTGTTCCAAGATTAACAGCGGTTCTGTTAATTCTGTTTTGTTTTTGTTCTTTAGTTTCATCTATATATATAAAAATGAATCCCTATTTCCCTTGGTCACGGCATCACGCGTGAATGGCTGGACCGATTTCACATATTTTGTTTTTGGTGTGTTTGTTATATTCAGGAGAAGGTTCTTATGAAAGAAAAAAATTAAAAAAATTGGTATGGTATAGAATACAGTAGTCAGTTGGCGGGAGCGAAGCCGCGGGCAAAAGCTAGTTCGGAATAAATATACCTATAGGTATTTTTACTAGGTGATCTAACGTCATCATCATCAACATTTTCAGCTAAGATGATGTTGATGATGATGACCTCTGATGATTTCCAACTGTTGTATCTTATAAAAATGAATGGCTAAATGTGCTGCTAAGCACAAAACTTGAGAACGACTATAACAATTTGAATGATTTTTTTTTCTGTTTTTGAAGTCTCTCTCGTCTCTAGATGTCAATAATATATAGGGTTAGCTGTCAATCCTTAGCAAAAACTACTTTAAGTTGACAATGACCTGCTGAGAGTCGCGGGAATCAGATGGATGCGCGAGGCACATGGCCGGTTATTATGACGACACGGGGGAGGCATGTGTCCAACAGTGGACGTCTTTCGGCTGAAATGAATGAATGAAGCAGGTACAGTAACATCATAAAGTCAATGACAATGACACAACAGAATTTTGAAGTAGTTTACGAAAACTACTTTTTCATAAACTATTTCAAAAGTAGGGGAAGTCGGAAGTCACCCCTTATCCACAAACACCAGACTACAATAAATCTTATCTATCACAACGAGACAGTGTAACAAAGTTACGAGCCCCTTCATAGAGTTCACAGTTAACTTACAAACAGGGTGGAAAGTAACTGAAACTATAAACAACTTTTAACTTTACGATGATGATTCTATGGGCAATTGGGCATGTCAGGAGTAGATACTGTTACCATATATATACTTCTATTCTATTATTATATAGAGAAAAGATTTTTATGTTTGTAATGAATAAATTAAAAAAATTGGGCAAGTGCGAGTCGAACTCGCGCACTGAGGGTTCCGTACAAACTTCAATGAATAAATGAAACGATACGGCCGTTTATGTCGCAAAAAACGTATATTTCGACACTCTCAAGGGAATCAAAATTCGTAGGGTACTTCCCGTTGACCTAGAATCCTGAAAATTGACATGAAGCAAAGTCTCAAGTAGCACAAGTACCTATAGGAAAAAATCTGAATACTGTAAATTTGCGATTTCGAAAAATCTTCGTAACTTAATTCGGGAATTGAACTGTTTTCATAGGTAAATTTGTACGGAACCCTCAGTGCGCGAGTCCGCCACGCACTTGCCGAGTTTTTTTTTAAATAATAACGAAAACCACTTCAAAATGTATCAAGCTATTAGTTAAGAAGTAATAGTAGATCTGTATTTGCATAATTTTCCTTTTGATCTAGGTCCCAGTTTTTTATTAGGTATAGGCTTGCGTTTGACCACTATCTCTGATGGTAAGCGATGATATGGTCGACGATGGAGCACGCTGGCCCAGAAGTAACCCATTCACTCTTGACTTCAAGACCCTAGGGGGCTGTAGTCAAGAGTAGGTTATTAAAAAGAATAGAAAGTTTGACAAGTTACAAACCATTTAACATCAAACTTTCAGCAACATTAGACATCAAACAATGAAGTTTACAGCCTCCTAAACTTAGCCACTTCAAGACAAGACACTGCTGAAAATAGACAGACAAAACAACCAAGTGCAGTTAGACTGAAAAGTGAAATAAGACAAGGAACGATCTGAAGGTACTTCAGACTTGTCTTCAACTTTTGTAGCTGAAGGATTCAGGCTAGTTTATTTTTATGTGAGACTAGTTTTAGAATTACTGGTTTTCTTGAAGTACCTACTGACTGAAATGTATTTTTTTTTTTAAATTTATTTATTTAAGGAACTTTTAACAAATTGTTATATCAGTTCCATCCCTTATCCAAATACATCACAATTACAGAGTAACTAGTGAGTAAACTAAAATAGCTTCTGATACATTGGTTTGGTTAGAATAACGTTAAATATACCTAAATCTAGCTTATTTATATTTAATTCATTAATTAACGAACTTCTTTCAGACTCATTCCTGACACACTCCAACAGAAGGTGATGGACATCTTCTATTTTATTATGACAAACTAAACAATTCGGAGAGTCCACCATTTTCATTAAAAATGCAAAGGCTCTTAAAGGCATATGTCCGGAACGAATCCTGAAAGAAGTTACTAATGTTTTTCGACTAACTTTAAAACTACTAAACCATGGGGCTCGAGGAGGCTCATTTTGGATTGTTTTATACCATATCCCTTTATATCTCGATTTATCACCAAAATATTCTTTCCACTGAAATGTTGAAAGGGAATTGTTTGGCTTGTTATAGCCACGTGAAGAGGATGGATGAAAAGCATGTTAATAAACCAATTATACATATGGATGGAGAGGGAGAGGGAGGCCGAAGAAAAAATTGATAGATTGTGCGTGTGTGAACGTCGATCAAAACTCACAAAGCTAAAAGTTCAATAACGCCGGACTGATGATCAATTAATTTGTTGAACATAATTGTATGACATTCAACAATTAAAATTAATGGTTAATTAATAAGCAATCAACTTTGAGCGCTCTTGTTTTTATGCCCACTGATGGAGATGATTAATTAAATTCTCTTTGAATAAAATGATTAATGCTGCTATATTATTAAGTTATTTTTTTAATTCATCTAATGACTTCACGTGATCTACGGCGGAGCGAGAGGGCGTGACAGATTTTTACTGACTGAAACTATACCCATGTTCCTTCAGGTTGCCCTTTGCGTTCTAGGACCATGGGTTTCTCCTTCAGACCCATGGCCCAAGTAGGCTTCGGCCCTGCTAGGCCTCTACAATTTGGCTGACATCCCTTTGAGGCGCGCGTAGAACATTACGCGCCGTTGACGACTCGGGTTCGGTCCGGAAGGTTACCAAACGGCCGGACGGCGAGTTACCCATTGCTCGTCGTCCGCAAGACCGCACCTTCAGTGGCTGGTAATCGGGTTTGGGTTCTCGGCGGCTGGGGCGTGAGGGTGACCGTTCCCTCACGCGTGCGGCCGTCTCCTTCGCTAGCATTACTAATTCGCAGAAGGAGGCGACCATCGTCCATTCTCCAGGAACCAGGAATCGCGACCAGCGCGAGAGGTTGCCGCCGCTGATCGCCCCCCCCCCCCCACGAGGACTCAGCAGTGCTCCGCCCAAGCGGGGCACACCTCTACAGTGTGCTCCACAGTGTAAATACGTATCCATATGATGTACTTTGGGCACGTCATAATTGTGGCGGTAAGTCCCCTGTTTGAGAAGTGGCAGGATAAGCGTCACGACATCCTCACCTTCTGCATAACGGAGGTCCCCACTGGACATGGTAAGTTTGAGAGGTTTCTGCACCTGATTCAGGCGGAAGAAATGCCCCGGTGAAAAACCGCCCGGGAAAAGCTTGATTAAGAGGCAACGCAAAAAAAGATAGATAACGCCTGAATGCTCTGTTGGCATTTGGGAATTTCGTCATTTACTCGAACATTTCACAAAACTTCTTCCAGAAAATACGAGTTTTTTTTTTAGGGTTCCGTACCTCAAAAGGACAAAACGGAACCCTTATAGGATCACTATGTTGTCCGTTCGTCTGTCTGTCCGTCAAGACCCTTTATCTCGGGAACGCGTGGAGGTATCGAGTTGAATTTAAAACGTTTATACGGAACGCTCAGTGCGCGAGTCCGACTCGCAAATGCCTGGTTTTTTTTTAATTTGAAAATATTTTCGTCATTCAGAATCTTGATTAAATGTACAAGGTTTTTATAGACATATTTTTTTATATTTTCAATTTATGAGTTCATTATGAAGGGCCAAAGTTCACGTAAAACAGCAGATTTTCAGAGGTCTGTACTTGATTAGTTTTACATACATTAATATTTTGATTTCAAGAGAAACCCAGATAATCCACAAAATATCTAGATAAAGATGTGTAATAACGTCATAATCATCGTGTATCTCTTGTTGGCCGGTCTTAATACCTAATCCGACTTTTGGCACCTAGCATATTAACCCACTCGGTGTTTGCTGGGGCGTTAAATTGGTCCCCATTTATCAGTTCAGTAAACACGACTAGCCTAGATCCGTCCGTGATCTGTTTGCTACTATATCAATGTAAACAATGTCTTGTACTTATAATAATGTGTGTACTGACCGTGTATAATGTGTATTGTAATTTGTAATTTATCTAACATCAATCATTAAGTATCGTCGATACATCTTTGTTGATCTAGAACCTAGATCCAAAGGAAAATTATGCAGTTACAGATCTACTATTACTTCTTAACTAACTAACAGCTAACTAATAGCTTGATACATTTTGAAGTGGATTTCGATATTATTAAAAAAAAAAACTGGTCAAGTCTCGCGCACTAAGGGTTCCGTACAACCTTACCTATGAAAACAGTTCAATTCCCGAATTGAGTTACGAAGATTTTTCAAGATTTTGACCTAACTACAAATTTACAGTTCTCAGATTTTTTCCTATACTTGTGCTATGAGACCTTGCTTTGCTTCATACTAAATTTCAGGATTCTAGGTCAACGGGAAGTACCCTATGAATTTTGATTCCCTTGAGACTGTCAAAATTTTTGCTACATAAACTGCCGTAACTTTTTTGACGTGACAACGTCTTATAAATTGGTTTGCCGGGTGACACTTCAAGAAACTGCGTTACGCTCCGCTCACGTTATGCGCTCACAATGAGAGCGAGTGAGAGGCACGTTATTTCATCCTTCTTCCTAATATACGAATGAATATTCACATTAAAATTATTTTACCACTCAAAGTCGTTGTCACGTAAAACTTTCGCCCGTATACCGACTTTACAGGCAACCAATTTTGTTTATATCCATTGAAGGCAGTCATTAACGCACACAAAAATTAGAGCGAATTATCAAGCACACAAAACTGAACGAACGTATAATCCCTTAATACGTCATTCAATAAATAATAAATACATGTTTTTTCGTCAACTTAGAAGTTTGATTTTTTCACAGCTTCAAGAGACCGCAGACCTAAGTATATGGTTTTAATTTCAACTTAATTCATCTACGCGTTCTCGATAAAGGGTCTTGACAGACAGACAGACGGACGGACAACAAAGTGATCCTATAAGGGTTACGTTTTTTTTCTTTTGAAGTACGGAACCCTAAAAAGTTAGGTCCTTCCTTGAGATTTTTTTAAGGAAAATGTGGCATATTAGGTACATATTAGCACATTTTATTTTAATTCACCGCACCATTCAGCCCACCAATAATAAAACACTTCTGTGAACTTTTGTAACTCAATGGTGGATAAACCAATACATATAAAACGGCCTTTTTGGTCTCGTGATCGTAAGTGCAGCTGTGAACGTGAGGTCTTGGGTTCGATTCCCAGGTCGGGCAAGAAGTGCTAAGTACTGGGTTTTTCCATTAGGTATCACTCGGTAGCAGCCCGGAGTTTGGGTCGTTTTTGGTCCTGCAACTTATCTCGCCCCGGTGGTGTCGGATTGCCGTCCAATCGGACTATTATTCGGATGGTAGAGAGACCAAGAGTGCATCTCTGCTTGCGCACACGCTTGTACACTATACCTAATATCTCCTACGTACCTGGTTGGCAATATCCGTCGAGATTTGGTCAGGACTACTCAGGACGATTATTATTAGGGGTAGGTATGTAGATACAGGATTATAAAGAATTTCGTAAACTTAAATCATAAGGGCCGACGCTGCGTTAGGGCTCCTGTACACGATGCCGCCGCCGCGCCGACACCGCGCCGTCACCGCACTTCTATGCTAATACGTTCGCGACCGCACCGCTCCCGCGACGCCATCGGACCGCCACCGCGTTCGCGCCGCTTGATTTTACCATACCACTTTATAGTTATTAGTAATACATTAAAGTAATGAATGTCTCGTAATCAAAATTATCCATGATAGGTTACTAAACATTAAGTGTATATATGCGCATTACGTTGGCGGCCGGTAATGGAATATGCAAAGTCAAACACTGGCGGATGGCTGACCGGTGGCGGTGCGGCGGCGGTGCGGTGACGGTGCGGTGGCGAACGTATACACAGCAAAGAGGCGCGGTGGCGGAGCGGTGTCAGCGCGGCGGCGGCATCGTATACAGGAGCCCTTAAGCGTTCGCCCGCGCGGTCCCATACTAAAGTATAACGTCGCGGCTCGCCGCGCGGGTATCTGTCGCAGACCGTCGCGCCCCGCGCCCGTTTTGCTACGTAATAATAGATTAAAGTTCTCTATCGACACGACTAGATGCACACCGTTAAAGTTGAACTAGCGCAAGTAATAATCCAGTTTCCACTACGGGGACGTACGCTATATAAAAGACGCGCATAGTCACGCGACGGGTGCCCGCGCGTACGCCCGCTTAAAGCAGTGTTGGCCCTAAGGGGATCACGTCAATACAGATAGTATGAAAAAGATGACTTTAAAAATATGGAAGGTGTGAATTTAAAACAAGTAAACATCATAGTTCCAGATACATTCCCAAGGGGTCCACGTCGGGATAGTGACGGGGCGGGGGTGCGAAAAGTGTAAAACTTGTACAAGTTTTGAACTTAAAATACAAGTTGTCTATGCTTTATGTCCCTCGAGAAATAAAACTTGGAATTCAAGAGAATATATGAATAAGTTAGTTTTAAGTTTATAATAAACTGTATCAACAAGTTTTAAGTTATGTTTCATAATAGAGCTGGGTAATGCAGGTTAGACGTGGAGATGTTAAAAGATAGTACAAAATGGAAGTCCAAAGACGAAAAGGGGGAATGCTGAACGTGGGGTTAAAAGACTGAGGGAGGTGTATGAAGAAAACGGAAGAGCAAGACAAAATTTAAATTAAGGTAAATACATTATTATTTTTATTTTAATGTAAAATCAATGCAATCTTTATTATTGATCAATGTTTGGGAATCTGTAAGTCAAGACTGAATAGGTTACTTCTAGGTAAGTACGCTCCATCTTCGACCGCATCTTTGCTTTCAATCAGGTGAGAGGCAGCGGTCAAGCGTGAACCTATCAACAATAATTAAAAAAAAACTTATTTGTCTTTTGACCCAAAAGAGTTAACTACTTAAATGAGTTGGACCCAAAAGGTGGCCGCCAATCATGTAAATTGACGGTACAAAATAATACTCTTTTATTTTTAACAAAATAAATAATGGTTGTATTTCAAATAACATGGTCGAGTGTTCATGATGAACTAGATAGCTACCCAAATGTGGCGCCTCCTTTAATAAATAAACATAGCAACGGAAGACATTTCCGATTACCTTGGCATTCGCTAAATGTTACTTTTAAATGCTAATTACGGCACACTAATGCTAAATGATGAATAAATTAAAAGGATTGTTTATTTGTTTAGGGTGGCTTACACGTGTCATCAGTCAAAAATGAACTTTATGAGCCCATTGTCCAGTGTCATCGTGGAGGAGATTCGTACATCTCACTCGCTTTGTGCCAGGCCAATCAAAGCAGCCTCCTTCTTCTGCTAAGCAGTAATGCAGGCAAAAGAGGTGGTGGAAAGCGTGAGAGAGAAGCTTTGCTCACACTTCAGCCGCCGTAAGAGGTGCCCTGGGTGTCAGGAGTCGCAGGGCGATTCCAGGGTCCCGTAGGCGCGGACTTGCGGACGGCGAGCTGCCCATTACTGTTATTTGTGTTTCACGCACGCCTTAACCTTTTGAGTGCGTAATTAGAGACACAATAGTAAGACAATGGCGCGTGAACGCCGGCGTTAATGCGGGGATCAACAGCTTAAAGAGATGTCAGCATGATTGACGTGGCCTCCTAAGGCTAATGGCTGCCAGGGTTGCGGATTTATTCGAAAGAATTACCGTGACCCTGGAATACAAAGAACAACTGAAGGAATACAGGTGGGTTTAAGTCAGTAAAAGTCTGACACTTCCACTTGCTCCACCTAGACTGCGTGACTAATTAGGTATAAGGCCGTAGTCTGGTTTTGTGCTTTGTCGATGATTATAAACTCACTCCCTAAATAGGAAACATTTACAAAAGGTATAGGTGCTTCAAGTGACGTCTTGCTGAAAATAATACTTGAGTTGCTGTCGATTCGGACACAATATACTCGGACAAAGTGATAATTTGGACACCATCAAACTACTGAAGCTGTTTCATCATATCTTCCTGCCCTTATCCCGTTTTCTTTGGGGTCGGCACAACACATTTTTTTCTTCCAGTCTGTCCTGTCACCCGTCATGCTATCACTAACTTCCTTTTCTTTCATATCACTCTTCACACAATCTATCCATCTTTTCTTTGGTCTCCCTCTCCACCCACCCACATGTATACTCATAACTCTTTTAGTAACATGCGTTTCATCCTTATTGCATTTCCTACTGAACCTGTTTATTACTGCCCAATAAAAGTTTTAAAATATAGTGGGGAAAAAAAGTGATACCAAAACTATTTTAGAGCGGCTTTAAGGCGTCACTGTACTGAACGACTTCAATAATTTGATAGTGTCCGAATTAAAATGTGTTAATTTGGACACTGTATCCGAATCGTCACCAACTGGAATACTTGGTCATGTTAGATCTCGGACACTAAAGTAACACCCGAGGAGTAAAACGCATAAATAATAGATAATGTCATTGTCACCACAAATTACAACATAATATAACCTTGGAAAAACAACAATTCAAACAGTTTCTAAATTAATAAAAAAAATATAATAAAAATTTACATTCCCCGCTTCATAAAAATGCATCATCTATGCAATATGCATGACAACTATAAAAGATAGAGGCTATCAATTTAGAAATTTGTGAAATCGTTAATATTTGGTTGTTAAATAAATATAAGCCTTGGTTCAGACGGTCACGCGTTATCGCGTGATTAGAAATGTTGAGGCACGACATGAATTAGCGCGCGGCAAACCATGCAACAGGTATGTCAAGACGTATTAACGTTGGACAAACTGCCTTTTGCGGCCTAATGCCCGTTTAAACTAACACTAAACGACACCACACAAAATACGTAAATAATACTGCATTGAAAATCCAACAGCATGCTAGTGAAAATAGGGCTAAATTTCTTAGTTTTACGCTGTTGATCCCCGCATTAACGCCGGTGTTCACGCGCCATTGTCTTACTATTGTGTCTCTAATTACGCACTCAAAAGGTTAAGCCTTGACTCTAGTTAGAGGAAAGCTGTATTTTAAACCAAAACCAAGTAGGTATAGACAATATTATATTTATTTTAATATTGGCTCATTTTATTAACAATATCATGCAAGAGTAGGACCTAGATAAAGAGCTCTCTGACTGATCAAAATGAAAATGAATAAATCAGCGGACATGTAAAATGTAATTAAACGCTAAATAAATTCATGGGGACGATAGCGGGACAAGTTCTATCCCCGAAAGGACTGGCATTAGATATACATTTGAAGAAAAAAAAATTGAGCGAAAAAGAGAGGGGAGGTTCTGCCTTGCAGTGAGACACTATAGGATAGTAAAGAACAGAATAGAACAGAGCAGAAAACATTTAAATAACAGTTGCTGATTGCAAGACCAAACGCATGACCAACATACTTTTAACCAAAAGTGTTTGCAAATCGCACCATCTGAACAAAACTTTAGTTGCAATTTATTATACTGTAAAAACCAGTGTCTAGTTGTCTACCCATCTCTAATGGTTTGACCTTAATGATGCACGGACATTGCCTCACAAGAATATTGCTAACTACGTGTTTCAATACATGTTTAATTTAGCATGCATGACTTTTGCCTGCATCCACGACAATGTGGAATCAGACGGAAGTCTTTAAACGAAGTAGATGGGCAATAAAAAGTCAATCAAGCTACTGTTAGTGTCGTAAGAGGTGATTTGAATTCATAAAATGGTGTAAACTAAGATTTGGCAAGAATTTCTGATGGTAGGAGGCGCAGAACCATACTGAATGGTTGCCGAGAGATGACAGAAGAAGAAGCGTATGAAAGTCAACAACCAGTTGGATGACCTTGGACAAGACACAGTACTGACCAAACACATAGACATAGACAAACAAACAATAAATATACACTATCGCCTACACATGCATTTTGCATCGTAGCAACAAAAATTAAACTTTTAGCGACGACATTACGCAATATTTTCTAAAACGCATTGTCTCAGGAGGCGCGGCCCCTGTAACCAATAATAAACGTTTGCGAAAAGCAGAGAATGATATCGCACCCTCACTCACACTAAGCGCACTTTGTGTTCTACGAGACACATGCGCGGCGACAACGTCACGCGTCTTCGCGACTTCTATTGCCTTATTATTAAGATTTCTGTGTATATAGCTGTTTTAGGTTTAAGCTATATAGAGTGTATAGCTCCATCACTCTTTTTTTGCACATACGCCTGACATTTTAGCACATGAGGAGGAGACATGGCACAAAACCGAGTAAGTCTACTTACAACTAGGAAGGCATATAGCAAGCATTCGGAGCAATATGTCGTGTACATTTGCGTTTTATATATAGAAGTATTTACCGCTTATCCTACACTTGTCGATCATCATCATCTTCCTGCCCTTGTCCTGTGTTATTTGGGGTCGGCGCAACACGTTTTTTTCTTCCATTCTGCCCTGTCATGCTATCACTAACTTAATTTTCTTTCATATCACTCTTCACACAATCCGTCCATCTTTTCTTTGGCCTCCCTCTGCCTCTCCATCCATCCACATATGATCATAACTCTTTTAGTAACATGCTTTATCCTACACTTATCGATGATTCCTTTAATATTGTAATTTTAGCGAAAACTGTAACTGTACGTTATCAATAATGTTTGTAAGTTAGTTTTAATATTTCTCATGTAAGTGAATTGAAATAGTATGGGAAATTAAAATATATTACCGAATCAAGGTTGAAAATTATGATGATGAGACCGAAAAAGTACTTATTTATTTCAAAACTAATCACATTATATTGTCAGATAAACATGTCGGTCTTATAAAATATCGTTGGATATTGGAGAAAACAACAATAATAAATTCTGCAAAATTGACAATGTTGAAATGTTCACCAATTCTTGACGTTAATTTAGTCAGCGCTCATTAATTTTGGCGTCTCTCATTTAAAGAGGCTGATCCTTATTATATTTAAGTATTGAAGACATGACAGGCATCTCGTTAACTTAACTTTTATCGAAGAATTTAATCAAACTGTTGAGAAAAACTAGTGCTGGCTTTACTAGGAACATCACATTAAATTGACAATTTTGATAGCTTATAAAATCATCATCATCATCATCTTCCTGCCCTTGTCCCGTTTTATTTGGGATCGGCGCAATACGTTTTTTCTTCAATTCTGCCCTGTCACTCGTCAAGCTATCACTAACTTCTTTTTCTTTCATATCACTCTTCACACAATCCGTCCATCTTTTCTTTGGCCTCGATCTCCATCCATCCACATGTATGCTCTTAACTCTTTTAGTAACATACGTTTCATCCCTCCTCTTTACATGACCATACCAAGACAAACGATTCCCTTTCAACTTTTCAGTCACTGGCGCCACTTTCAAACTTTGATGGCTTATAAAATCTCGCGGAAAATATCACTACCAGTGATCACCTGCGTGTAATCTGTTGAAATTTATTATATATTAATATCTGTAGGAGCACACATGCCAATAATGCAAATTTGCATGTTTTGAGACTTAGCGTCAGTCGTAAGGGTTTGTCAGGCTACGCGCAAGTCGCATTTGAGTAATCTTTTGAACATTGGACAATACAATCTCCTAATTTAAACCAGGCTTATCTGTACACTCCTCCACCATAAAGGCCGACTTTTGTGAACTCAACACATCCATACATTCCATCCATTTTCCTGTTAGAAAATCACCAGTTCGTCTTCCATGTCTGGTGATTTTGGTCCTAAATGCCAAATAATCCTCGCGGCCGAATGTCGATCACGGTGGCTAATTTCAACAGAGATTAGACCAAATACGAAGGAGAGGTTATAGTGCGCTGTGCGAACGGACAGAACGGAGATCTCACACCACCAACTTCCAAACTCTCGGCTACTACAGAGTAATTCTTAACAGAAAAATCCATTAGCACTTTTGTTCAACCCGGAAATCGATCCCAGGACACGACACTAAAGGGGTGACCAGGCGGTTGCAAACTAGCGTTCCAACCAAGGTGACCTTGATTTATGTGTTTGGTTTGTTTTGCGGCTACATGGATGTAAACCACGCGCCAACACGTTCGGTGGTTGGGAAAACGCGACTCTCAACCAAGGGCGTTGAAGGTCATGGATTACAACTGCTGTCTACACGGATTGAAACTAGCAAGGTCACCTTGGTTGGGACGTTGGTATGCAACCGTGTGGTCACCCCTTAACGAGGCAGTTTATGCCAAGGTGCTAGGGGCCAATAACTTTACCCATAAACACATACTTAAATTACTACTTACATCATTAGTATTTAATAAGCTTACAACGTTGCGTAATAACTGCACGATCCTTACCTGGAAATAAATAAAAACAAACATGAATTATATTGTAATTAAAAACATAATTATTAATGAACATCAATTACTTTAGTTATATAATCAAATTACTTAATAGTGCAATACAACGACTACAAGTTATTAAATGTACCTAAGCCTACATACGAGAGGTAACGGCCCCGACTTACGAGTACGAGTCGCGGGTTCAAACCCAGCCAGGCGCATTACTTTGTGCAATTTATTTCATCACCACTGCTCTCAAAACCGTGCAGGAAAACATCGTGAGGAAACCAGCATGTCCTAGAACCAAAAATTCGAAGACATGTTATATTCACCAACCCGCACTGGGCCCGCGTGGTGGATTACGGTCCATTCTCTCTCCTAGAGAGGAGGCCTGAGTCCCAGCAGTGGGAACATTAAAAGGTTTATTATGCTATGCTATGCTAAGCCGACATTGGTAACCAAGGTAGCGTTGCCAGGCGTCCGGATAAAGACGGACACAGTCGGGCTTTTTGGTTCCGTGTCCGGCTGTCTGGTTTTATTTGGCTTTTTGATATTGACCATTCTTTTACATTTGTTGCGTTCGCAAGCTACTGCCAACTACTATTGCAATTATTGAAACTAATATTGATTAATTAATAATATAGAAGATTGATTACTTCAATTTTATTGAAGTTTCATTAGAACTTATGAAAAAAAGGGCTCGATTCTTAAAAAAAAATCGCACTCCCGCTCTTTAAGGGTCTAAGTGACCGAAAAAGTTAGAAGTATAGGAAAGTGGCATTAAGTCCACTTTGTACTTTTGTGATGCATGAAGTTTTAATATATAAATAAAGTGTGATTCAGTGCTAATGCTGACACAGATGTAGCGCAACCCTAAGACGACGAAGCAAGTCGGGGAATCCCCAATAGATAAATGACAGTCGTAAATCCTTACACTGTTCATATAGAAACAGTGAGATAAGAAAAACAATCAGCGATAAAATTGATAAAAGCGGCAAAAACAGGTAGGCAACAATATTAATATTTTTTAACGAAGAAGTGGCGATTAGAGTTACACTCACATGGACCTCCCTAAAGGACTATATCATGATGATTGTCTTTTAACAGAAGATGTTCAGGAAATGAACAGATTTACATGTTTGAGGAATTTTGTTGATTTTTTGGGTTGTGTTGTTGCACCAAAGCTGTTTGTCCGCCCGTATGACAGCGGGCTATATCTCATAAACCGTTAGAAGTAGAAAGTTGAAATTATCACAGAATGTGTATTTCCGTATTTCCATTACCGCTACAACAACAATTAACAAAATGAAGTTAAAAATTAAAGAGGGTTCTCTAATAAGAAACGTTATTTGGTCGGCGATTTTTTTTTAATAATAATAATTAATTTATTGTTTGTTACAGGTGCATGGTCAGTTCTTATAATTATTTGTTGTGGGATGGGACTTACAATATTTATATGTCAAAAATTTCATAAAATAAAATACGATACTGGTTATAATTAAATCGGTTACAATATTCATAAGTATGTCATTTTGAATTAAAATTAAATAGATTAATGGTCACAATGATACTGGTTACAATATTTATATGTAATTTTCAATTATTCTAAAATATATGCCTGCTTACGGTATTATTTACGTGTCCATTTCAATTAAAATAAACAACACTGGTCACTTTTTACTTCTACATCGTCAAATTCGTTTGGATTATTTTTCAGTTTGTTTTTTTCACTTTCAATAAGACTGATATACAGCTGCATCCGATTTGAATGGAACTCGACTCCAACACAGTCGGGGAAAAGGCTAGGAAGATTTTTTTCAGGCAGTAAGATTAAGTACTCTTTATTACAAACATATAAACACAGTACCTACATGGTGGACATCCCACCCATATGTACAAAACGTTTTGGCAACACATTTATTGTACGAACAGCTAAGGAGTGGAATTCCCTGCCGGAATCTGTGTTTCCTGATAGCTACAACCTAGGGGTCTTTAATTCAAGAGTGAATAGGTTACTTCTAGGTAAGCGTGCTCCATCGTCGATCACATCATCGCTTACCATCAGGTTAGATAGTGGTCAAACGCGAGCCTATAAATAATAAAAAAATAAATTAGATAATAATAAATTTATTGAAACATTGTTACAAACGGTACCTTAATAAGTATATAAACAAACTGAAAAATAATATGTACGAACGGGTAGAAATAAAACTCAGCGTTCTGGGCACTTTTCCCATTGACATCGATGTGGACAATTTTTTTATGCCCTATGAGTTTTATTTCTACCCGTTTGTTACAATGGTACCTTAAATTAAATAATCTTAAATTATTATAAGTCTGTAACTAATTGCGGGCTTCAGTTATGTAGTATACGGTGGTCCCCAAACTAGGCGGCGCGGCCTGTATCTTGGGGACCGGAGTTGAAAATAGTAAAAATAAAACTGCTTTTGCCACTGGAATATTTAACAATATGTACATAAAAAGAATTTAAACACTTATAAAAAAAAAAAAAACTAAAATTAAAACAAGTTAAAAGGAGATCAAAGTAACTTAAAAACTAAAGCCTGAAAATTTGAAACCTAAAAAGTAGAAATAAAATTATGCTGAACCTTGCAGATTATTAGGTACCAGATTATTGACCGATTTCTGAATTCAGTATTTGGAGATACGAACGTGTCAAACCCTTCTTTGATTTCAAATTTTGACAACCTTTCAGACGAAAGTAGAATTTATCAAATATCCAACTCCAAATTCAGAAATCGAAGGTCAGAAATCGTGGGTCCAAAGATCCTTGAAAGACAGGCTAGACAACAAACACAATCTAGACAGAGACTAGAAAATATCGAAGTTCATTTGTCTCAAATGTTCTAATAGTCTCCCCAGTCTGGACCCTAGGCTCGGTCAATCCAATATTGTGTTCCATGGACCAATCAATGCAACCTTGGAACAATTATTGGTCATATCAAACTTGATCTTAGTAGTTACGATGACCGATGATCTTATTGGGTTCTTTTTGAAACACAAGAAGTCGAGACCCGCTCTAGGGTGGACCGAGAGGGCGTGCCAGACTTTTAATGATTAAAACTACACCTGTGTCCTTCAGTTGCCGGACGAACCCTATGTGGTCCTAGAATGGTCCTTCAGTTGCCGCACGAACCCTACGTGGTCCTAGAATGGTCCTTCAGTTGCCGCACGAACCCTACGTGGTCCTAGAATGGTCCTTCAGTTGCCGCACGAACCCTACGTGGTCCTAGAATGGTCCTTCAGTTGCCGCACGAAACCCTACGTGGTCCTAGAACGCAAAGGTGTTTCAAAAAATCCCCGATGATGTTATTGGATGGCTCTTATTTATTGGATAACATCCATAGCCAATGGCATAGCATATTGTTTATGTCTTGTGCGCAATAAAGAATAAGAATTAGTTCATACTATCGATGGAGCCCTAAACTTAAAAATTGAATTAAATATTTTTATTATTAATTCAAATCAGTCATTTATTTTCTGTTCAAGAAAGAAAGAAAGAAAAAATATTTATTTGGCGCGTCACCAGAATCACACAACTTATGTGTGTGTGTCTCTCGGTTGCGCCAAAAAGGTTCATTTCAGCAATGTTGCCAGACAGAAAAATACTGTCTGACGCTGGTCTTCTAATGAACCCTTTGTAACGGAGCGAGCAGTTTCAAACATTAGGTACTAGGTATATTAAATAAATATATAAAAATAAATACTTTTGATAAAATAACTATGTAAGTGTTAAAGAGTGGTAACGTCCCCGACTTAGGTACGAGTTGTAGGTCGCAGGTTCAAACCCAGCCAGGCGCATTACTTTGTGTAATTTATTTCATCACCACTGCTCTCAAAACGGTGAAGGAAAACATCGTGAGGAAACCGTGTCCTAGAAACAAAAATTCGAAGACACTATAATTATAGAAGATTCACTATAATTATAGGTATTCTTAAAAATTAAATTAACAATGTTTGCGACTTAGAAACTATATTCCACTATTATAAGACACTGGTGCCTGAAGTAGGTTTTTAACAGTGGACATCTTTCGACTGAAATGATGATGATGATTATCTCCAATCCCTATAGTACAGCCCCCCTAGCTAAGTTACAAATGTTTCGTTTCTATTCTCTTTTCGTCGACCGCCTCGAGTCAGCCACGCCTCCTATTCCTTTGTTCTGACCACGTGACTGAGCGTCGGGAAGGAATCGGAGGCGTGGCCGTCTCGAGGATAGAAACGAAACAGTTGTAACTTGGCTAGGGGGGCTGATAAGACTATTTTGCGGTTGTCGCTCTCAATGTAGATTGTGTAACATCCGAACGTAACTTCAGACAAGTTCAATATCTACTGTATTATTTAAAAACTTAATTAAAGAGTGAATCTAATTAAAATTCCTATCTCAAGAATTGGCAGTGCGAACGTGGCTTCGCTATACTTGCCAGATTCTTCTGTTTTGCATATTTTCATCAACAGCTGTGCAAGCAGAATACTTTCAAATTCTTAGTGCGAAACTATTGTTGTTATAAAATTTAATCCTCCGTTTTAAATATTGAGTCATGCCTTTTCAACGGCCCATCCAAGATTCTAGTAAATTTATTTTTCTATTGGCTAATATGTAATTATGTCCATCCGATGGATGCGAGTCGCATAGGACCGGTCATTATGGCGGCGCTTGGGGTTTATGTTCAACAGTGAACGTCTTTCGGCTGAAATGATGAATATGATGATGATGAACACGTACGTGTGTTAAAACTTTCTTATTTCGACCAGATACTATAAATACAATCTCTTTCAATATACCACAGTGTCTCAAGACGAAAGTCTATGACCAGTGCGTGTTGCCAGTGATGACATATGGCTCCGAAACGTGGTCGCTTACTCATCAGAAGATTTAAAGTCACCCAAAGGGCAATGGAAAGGGCTATGCTTGGAGTTTCCTTGCGTAATCGAATCAGGAATGAGGATATCCGCAGGAGAGCCAAGGTTACCGACATAGCACGAAGAATCGCCAAACTTAAGTGACAATGGGCAGGGCACATTCCTCGCAGAACGGATGGTCGTTGGGGCCGAAAGGTTTTGGAATGGCTACCACGTACCGGAAGACGTAGCGTTGGAAGGCCTCCTACAAGGTGGACCGATGACCTGGTAAAGGTTGCGGGAATCCGATGGATGCGAGACGCACAGGACCGTTCATTGTGGCGACACTTGGGGGAGGCCTATGTCCAACAGTAGACGTCTTTCGGCTGAAATGATGATGAAGTAATTAGGTTTTGTAATAAATACGTAATTATTACAAAACCTTATTACTACTTCATTTCTATGATCTGCATTAGATAGTTAAGGACCAATCTTCCCAGTTTTTCCAACTCCTCATAATCCTAATAATAATCCATTCCTAACACTATTAACAAGTAATCAACAACAACACTAACATAATATCTGTGACGTGCTTTGCATACAATAGCACACGTGTCGACCATTGATACTACAGGCACGTACACAGCCCTTATTGAGCATATGTCAGATAATGTAGCTGCTAAGCTTAGGTTGTATATAAATAATAAGATGTAAGAAGAATATGATACTAGTGCAGGTATTGATGATGAAAGACTAGCTCAGCAAAATGCTGAAACAGGTGATATGTTAGCGAAGGAAAAGAGAAGGAATCCTATCAAGAAAAGGTATTATATATAAAACTATATAGAAGACTATAGACTCTCAATTACTTTAATGGAGCACCAACAAAAACCAAACTCAAAATATTCCATTTAAAAATACACGTCATGCACTTAACTAAGGTTTAACAGCAAATTTTAAAACATTACACATGAAAAAAATTTAACAACACACAAAATTAAGTATTCCAAAGTAGTTAACGTTTATCATGTGTTTTCTTCACATCAGAGCAAGGTTAAAAACGCAATAACTTGTACAAATGAAGGACATTTCAAACACAGTACATTCGTCACTACTTGGAACACGCTGCAGATTATTTTGTTCGTAAACAAATTGTATAAGTGTATAAAGCGTGCTCAAAACAAAGGCAGTTTCAACAATGAAGGGGAATTACAATGGCACTGATCTCTGAGTTTTCTCGGAACAATACTGCCAATTCAGTTTGTAATTACATAATGTTGAAGATTTTCTGTTTATTTGATATTTCAGCTTTGTACGTACCCAAGGTAGTGGTGGTTTCTGATATATGATATGATATTTCAGTTAATGGCTCATCATCACTGCACGAATGCACGAGGAAGGCGGCCATCAGAGAGGAGTGGCGGCGTGTTGTGAAGCTGCTACCAACACCTGAAGTGATGACGACCACTCTGTCAAGAGTGATATCGACAAGGAAGAGAATTTTTTTATGTAAACGTCTCAACTAAGCAAATAGAGCGTTGGAAGGCCTCTCACAAAGTAGACCAAGGATCTGATGAGGGTCGCGGGAATCCGATGGATGCGAGGCGCACAAGATCGGTCATTGTAGCGACACTTGGGGAAGGCCTATGTCCAGCAGTGGATGACTTTCGGCTGAATTGATGATGTTGGTGATAAAGCAATTGAAGTATTGTTGCCAAATGATAATATTTAATCCTTATTAATTTAGACAACGATTTACTATGATAATTTCGTTCCTGAGCATTGCTAGCAAAAATTTGCATCTATGTAAAACTATGCGCGTATTTCCCTACTAATTTACGAGTACACAAACAAAGTGACCCACTGAACAACACTGCTTGCAGAAGCACTTACTAAAACTTAACCACTTTACATTATAAAAGGAAAATGTCAACTTGAGTAGCCTTTAAAAACTTACAAGTCCCTTGTTTTAAAACGCTCTTGAAAGCATTTAAGGAACCCGTCAACTATAATATCAGTGAACAAGTTGAAGTTGGGGCTTGAAAAATGTTCTCAAGGAAATAGCAAAGTGACGTATATTTCCTATGACATTTTAAACGAGTTTGAGATGTAAGATTGCCATTATAGCGTATTTATTATCCTAGTTTTGAAGTAGACAGTTAGAAAAATTAGATAAAAAGACATAAGGAAATGGATACTGGTAATTATGGTGATTTCACTACTTTGATTGCCATATTTCCGTATAAACCTGGTAGTTTATGAGCTTTTTTTTACCGTAAGAAGAATTAAGGTATAATATGATGGAACTTAAAACTCTCTGAAACAAACACCGAAGTATTTTATGATGATTTAGCTAATTTATAATTTGGTAACTTCTGAAAGCCTTAAGATCGGAACCAATGCAAGATGAAGGACAATGAGGATGATATAACTTATGCTATTATTTTTAAACTAACGATAATTTGACTAGGTATGCTTTTTTTGTAAAACGGCTTACACCACAAGTTATACACGTTTACCACAACCATATAAGCACCTCCACACAATAGGCATCACAGACAGTCCCCTGTGCAGAGCATGCTTGGAGGGGGAGGAGGCAATTGCGCATGTGCTCCCAGACTGCACAGGTTTCACTGAAATACGCACAAGAACCTTAGGATCCCCGAACTCCCTTATTGATGCCCTGAAAAACCTGAGAGGCCTAATCTGTTTTTGGAGAGAGGTGGGCTGGTTGGATTAAGCCCACCTAAGGTTATGGCCACCATGGCCCACGTACAGTGGTCCGCAAAGAACTAAGTGCGGAAACCATACTTAGATATAGACATAGACCACAACCATAAAGAAAGCTAAACATCACATAGTAAACATACGCATGAGTCACATTACCATAAATCAACACAAACTAAACAGTGATGCCGTCCCCACTAAAAAGACAGTGGTAAATGATATCAATGATTTACAACCCGAGCTAGTATATGCCGTGACTGATGATCGTGGCGAGTGACATAAGAACGTCGTAACTCACGGAACAGACTACCCACTTGTCCAATCGAAACGCGGAACTATTGGAGTAATGTCAGTTCAATATTAGGAAGGATAATTTCCCTTTTTTTTGTAATTTATTGTGTTATAGGAGGTAAGTACTACGAGGGTTTGTGGTCAAGCAACGCTTAACGAGGTCAGACTGTGGATGGATGACAACCTTTTTTTTTAGATGCGAAAATCATCTAATGACAAATCGCGCTCTTGGGCGGAGCGCGAAATAGTGTCAGACTTTTACTGACTAAGAACCCACTCCTGTTCCTTCTTTGCCTACGTCCCAGGGCCCCGGATTTCACTTTCACACTACCCGTGGCCCCAGTAGGCTTCGACCCTGCTGGACCCCTACGATTTGCTGACATCTCCCTGAGGCGCGCGTGGATAATACGCGCCGTCGACGACTTGGGCTCGGTCCGTACGGATACCGGATAGTGACCTACCCATTGCTCGCAGTCCGCAAGCCCGCGCCTACGGTGGCCGGCAATCGGGATCGGAATCCCGGCGGCTGGAGCGAGAGGACCGTTGCCTCGCGCGGTCGACCTCCTCCTTTGCTAGCATTACTGCTTTGCAGAAGGAGGCGACCGCCTGCCACTCCTCCTCGCTTCAGACCATGGCCTGTACCAAGGCCCGGCGCGAGAGACCGCCGCCGCCGATCGCCCCCACGAGGACACGGTGATGCTCTGCCCAAGCGGGGCACACCTCTACCGTGTGCTCCACTGACGAACTCGAATAGCACGAAAAGCCTTTGGTTCTAGCTATCATTTGTAGACCTTTGATAGTCGTCACGGATAGACAGGACCAACATCAGTCTTGCCAAGGGGTATCGTGTTACCCAATATTTGGGGTTTGAAGATTAAATAGGCAGTCGCTCCAAGTACTTGTGCTCATCTATCTGCATCTGGTTAAACTGGAAGGTGTCATGATCGGGAAATGGCTAGGCAGATTGAGGTGGAGGTTTGGCTAATGCCAGATACTGAGAAACTGGATTTGATTATAATTATGTACATAAAGTAAGTAAAATAAGTGCTCAGTTAAAAAAGCAATAATTATAGCTTATCTAAGAGTAACAGTTTTTATATAACGGTAATACATAAGGTCCGCTACGATACAATTTGCATATTAGTTGTCAATATACTACGGAAAGATACACGCCAAGGACGGAAGTAAACACGGATATGACGGATGATAAAGATGTAATTATAGAATACCACGATCTTGATCTTGTTATTACTATTAAACAATATATGTTAGCAACAATATTTACTTAAAAACTATGTTAGTACCTACCCATGAAATTCCAGTTCTATATAAAAATTATCAACCGCAACTCATTATAATTCAATATTCCTATCTAAAGTAATAAATTTAATAAATTCAACCAAACATGTCAAAAACAATACAAATTATACGAGTAGGTACTCGTATTATACTCGTATTATAAAAATTGAAATTAAACCAAAAGAAATACATAAATTAAATTTAGTCTCCTGCATTTCCGGTATATCATCAAAATTACATTTAATCAATATTACGTAAAATAAAATACAATAAAATTAGGTCAACCTCTACATTCCTATTAAAATGCGCATCCACTTGTTTTGGAACGGACAGTCCAGTCTATCGGCAAACATTTGCATGATGCTTTTACTGTTGCCTTGCAGGCGCTGTCGCAGAGACGCAGTTCTCTTACGGATGACTGCATGAAAGCCATCAGTACGCGTCTCTGCAAACATACCAGACGCGCTACAAAAACGATGCAACCGCATCAGCATCCTAAATATATTGTTATATTGAATGCGTAATGAATGAGCAGCCCGGTGAGTGTAGATCACCCACAGGTTGCTTGTGTAAAGCGATTCGCAATACGCCTTGAATAATGTGAGTTTTACATCAATCAGTATGAAGAATAAGAAAAGATTTGTACAAGAAAAAATACACTTGCAAATTCTACAGCCGATCATAAATTTATTGTAAAACATGTATCACAATTTCCCATAAATATGGCACGATAACCCGTTACTCTTGGTACTGTCACCGCAATCACCACTTTTATAGTAGATCGTTAGCGATATATACGACGTTTTTATGTTTATATTTGAATGGCGATATGCGGTAGTATGTCGCAGCTTGTAATTTTCGTACTCGTAAAACATTGTGTTTGAGGTGATTTGGTGACGCGTTTGGTAGTTCCACTTTTGATGTAGTTGGTTATTAGTTTTTTTAGTTCGTTTTGTTGAAGGACTTTGCGGGTTTGTCAAGGTTCTTTACTGTTTCTTTGTGTATGTGTTATTTTAACGGTAGTTACAGTTACATAAATATCTAAAAAACAAAAGTTATTCACTCGAATATGTATTGTATATTCCAATAGAGGCGTGTTAACTTGGTATTTATTTTGATACTTAGAATAACGATTTTGGTTCTATTTCTCCTCGTATTTAACTGTTCTAACTTTGATCATGAGTCTGTGGTCGATTGGACCCGCTCGATTTTGGTGCCGCGGGTACACTTGACCACTCAATTTATTTTCTGTATTTTCATTGGTCAAATGGACCCACATTCAAATTTAAAAAAATATCCATTGTTTAAAGCTACTGGTGGATACAGTCAAGAACAAAAGTGGTAAGTCAAAATATAATAAAACGTACTTAATTCAGTTAGATTTAAACGTTTGTTCTCAATCAAATTCTAAAATCTTTTAAAATTAAGTTGTACATATAAGTAAAATCGAGACAAACTGCAATTTGTAATTATACAAATCAACATTTAAAACATCCAAAAAAATCAACATCACTTCTTGGAAAGTATTTTTTAGCGCTTGAATAGCTGGAACTTCAAAATCCATTGTGTATCAATGGATTTTGAAGTTCCAGTTATTCAAACGCTAAAAAATTATTTGGCTCCCATTCAGACATTCGACTTTGAAAACTAAAAGATTCGACTTTCTTCCGTGACTGTACTTATAATAAAATTGGGCAGTGGGTCCAATCGACCCATTCAAAATGGGACTGGGTCGAGTGATCCCGCGGACACTAATCGAGCGGGTCCAATTGACCACAGACTCAAGCAAAATCCTCTGTCTGCTATTTCGAATAATTTGTAGTCACAACAGCTAAATAATAAGGGTTGTTTCATACAAAGTTTTTTAAAATAAACGTTACTCCACGCTAGGATTTACTCTTGTATCGTGGCCTCATGGAAGCGTTCACAAAAATGTAAATCCAAATACACAAGACACCTGGAACTAGTACCTGTAGACAATACAAATATTTGTTCGAATCCGTGACACTATTTTTTTATTATTATATAGATAGGCTCTCGTTTAACCACTATTCACCTGATGTCAAGCGATGATGTGGTCGACGATGGAGCAAGCTTACCTAGAAGTAACAATCGTGGCTTTCGCTACGTCTCCGTCAGGGGGCGTGGCAAGCGGTGTCAGGGCTTCGCCCTCTGACCGCAGAGTCTAGCCGGGGTCCGTTAAAACGGACCCGTCATCATGGTGCCTACTAGGCTCGGCGGTTATAGAGCATGGCTCTACGTGTTTATGTTTACCTAGAAGTAACCTATTCAATCTTGACTTAAATACTCCTAGGTTGTAGCTTTTAGGAAACGCAGACTCCGGCTGGTTGGGCACGCCACAATTATGGCGGTAAGTCCCCTCTTTGAGAAGTGGCTGGAAAGACCTCACGGCGTCCTCACCTTCCGCATGACGCAGGTTCTCACCGAACACGGTAAGTTCGGGAAGTTCCTGCACCGGATTCGTGCGGAAGCGACGCCCGGGTGTTGCCACTGTGTGGAACGCCCGGAGGACAAGGTGGAGCACACGGTGGAGGTGTGCCCCGCTTGGGCAGAGCAACCGTGTCCTCGTTGGGGCGATCGGCGGCGGCGATCTCTCGCGCCGGGCCTTGGTACAGGCCATGGACCGGAGCGAGGAGGAGTGGCAGGCGGTCGCCTCCTTCCGCAAAGTAGTAATGCTAGCAAAGGAGGAGGCCGATCGCGTGAGGCAACGGTTTTCACGCCGGGATTCCGATCCCGATTTCCGGCTACCGTAGACGCGGGCTTGCGGACGGCGAGCAATGGGTAGCCCACCGTCCGGATCGAGCCCAAGTCGTCGACAGCGCGTATTGTTCCACGCGCGCCTCAGGGAGATGTCAGCAAATCGTAGGGGCCCAGCAGGGTTGAAGCCTACTGGGGCCATGGGTAGTGTGAAAACGAAACCCGGGGCCCTGGGACGAAGGCAACGAATGAACAGAATTGGTTTTTTAGTCAGTAAAAGTCTGACACTATCTCACGCTCCGCCCAAGAGCGCGATTTGTCATAAGATGATTTTCCCATTAAAAAAAAAAACACTCCGGCTGGTAATTCTACTCCTCAGCTGTACGCACAATAAATGTGTTCCTAAAACGTTTTGTTTGAATGGGTTCGCAAAGCCGTATGTCCCCAAAATGTAAACGATAGAAAACAAATATATACTAGCAACTTGTCGTCGATTCGACCGATTGACCAACAACTACGCTAATTGTGCCGTCAAAATTATTATCCTAGCCGAATAAATTCAATTCCATTCATAAACAAAAACAACACTCTCTTAAAGCTTACACAACACTTCTCAAGTTATATCATTTCTATTCCACTCTTCACTCAAATCGTTGCACAAATAATCGTTTATACGCGTAAAATGCATTCGCTTAATCCGCGATATAATAAAAACATTATAATTATAGAATAAACGAGTGTGACGTAAAGTACATAGTCGGGCGAATGCACTCGCCTTAACGAGAGTTCCCATCACTGGGGCGGGGCGGTAGGGTTGGTGATTAAAATAATAAATATATATTGTTTTTTTTTTTATGGTGCCTCGCGTTTGACCACTCTCTCACCTGATGGTAAGCGGTGATATTGTCGACGATGGAGCACGCTTGCTTAGAAATAACCTATTCACTCTTGACTTAAAGATCCCTAGGTTGTAGCTATCAGGACACAGATTTGTTATAATCATTTCATTTTATTATTAAGTTTTTTGTATTTTTTTATATTGTATCGTTTTATTTTTCGATCCACTTTTTTATTTAACTTATTTGGTATAAGTTTTTTGGCAGTTCTTCTCCATAGAAAAAGACGAATTTTAACCCTGTAGGTATTTGTTTCTGACGTTTTATAAATGCCCATAAAGGCTTCTGTGAAATACAACAATTTTTTCAACTTTGTTTGTATTTAAAATTTCTACTGTGGGCGTAGGAATTATTCCTGATTGCGACTGAAAACAAGTATTTGTTCTGTGCAGTTATCGAACCTGCGACACCAAGCGTTGCTGTAAATCGCTCAACCACTACGCCAATCTTACCGTAATTTTCTTCTGCTTCTTTATTTATATGTTTCTTCAACGAATATTTCACCATGTCCCTTGCAAAGTGCGAATACCATTTTGAGTAGAGCATTAGAAGAAGCACTCCGCGTTTTCTTTCCCTTCCGTGCCAGCCCTGTCATAGGGAGAGATCATTGCACCACAGCATTGCACTATCCTCAGTGAAACGGATCTTAAGTGGACCGTGCCAGATATTTATTGCAAATTGTTTTACGTACACAATACGTTATAGTCCCGGTTGTAACACTTAGAATTTAATCGGAATTTGTTTGAGGCTTTACGTGAAGAGATCGGGAGATTAGGCAGGTAGACTTTACATTCTCATAATTCATTATCATTTCAAGCGAAAGGCCAACAACAACGCTACAACGAACGGTCCTGAGCGTCTCGCATCAGCAATCGTCCTGCTGCACCAAAATAGGTCCAGGGGGGCTATTGGCTAACTTTTTCAATATCAGTTGACAACTAGCATTCGTTGCACACTAAACTTAGTTGTCAACTGACAATTTCATAAAATTGGTATTACGTATAACACAAGTGACTAACAAACTACGGTGGAAATGTGGTGAATTATAAAAATTTACGGTGCCTATTGTGACCACTCTAAAATTTTATCGACTATTATACAGCTTCAAAAGCTTACACAATTGCAATTTTAAAAGTATCGATACAATAACATCTGTCAAAACGTGTTACGGTGGCTATCAAAGGCACCAGTGGCTAATGACGTCACTGAAGATAGGCAATACGAAACTAGCTGGTTGACAGTTCAATGATGCACATTGTTAACAAGTGATCATCACTTGAACTGTCAACAGAGTTACGCAATAGCCCCGCTATTCAGCATAAATGCCAGACAACTAGTGCTTGATGCTGGTTTTCAACTAAACCTGAGATAAAGCAGCTATTATACCATCGTACTACTTTTTAACGTTTCTCTACTCTCCATGATAATCATATCAATTGACATACGTTCACATCTGGACTCAGTTTTCCAGTGTCACAACATCGACCGGTTCTATGCTTCTAGGATCCATTGGACCCCCGTGGCCCTCACTATATCTCCTATTGTAAGCCCTAACTCTCACCACACAAGCCCATCAGCCGTGTCGTCATCGAGTATATCAATAAATCTAGCAATTGCAACAGATCGTGACGCGGACGGTTGCGCGAGCGCTTCTTTACGACGCATTGTCTTCAGCAAAGGTAATTCCTCGCGTGAAATTGGCCGATCGACTATCTTGTGATAAGTGAGTTATGTCACGTTTGAGAAGTTGGGTGGGTTAGAGGTTTGAACTAGCAAATTGTTTCCGAGTGAAAACTAAGATTGCATGACTGTATTAATAAATAGCGGCTATAAGATCTGGAGAACATTTTGGCCTTTATCTTTTTGGCGTAGTACGTCTTGTGCTGGGCTTATTCCTGCCCTAAGTGTTGTCATGTCTACCGGTCTTATGTGCAACGATTCTTGTGAGAGACCTTCCAACGCTGCATCAAAAATCACAGGGTCTTACTCCTAAATTTATGTATGTATAAGTTTTTCTAGCATGTAATATTGTGTGAAAATATTTTTAGTTGGGATAGAGAGACAGAAATGAATTCACTTGTTTCTTCTCATTGATAAAATATTTGATTTTCATTATCACCATTACAACCCAACATTTTGATTCATATAGTACTACAGATCTTGTTACGGACTTCCCCCGTAGATCCCCTTTAACTTGAGGATCAATCGTGGATTAGAAGTTGTTCCAGTGACCTGTCACCATTTCATCCATTGCAGTCTCATAGGTAATCAGTTTTATGCTAATAACAATATGTCTGTCATCTATCACGTTTGTCGTGTCTGTCTGTACATTGAATCGGCAGTCAATGCCCTTTCGACGCTGCCATTTGAAGGTGACCTCACCCCTTCAAACTTAAAGAGCACTATGTATATTACCTATACCCTCAAGGCGTTATAATATCAAAAGTTTATGTTGTTATTTTGATAGTGTCCTTTTTTTCAATAGTTCATTTTAACCTACTAAGGGGGACCCTTTTTTTTGGCGGGATATTATCTAATGACATCTCCCGTCCTTGAGCGGAGCGGGAGAGCGTGTCAGACTTTTACTGACTAAAACCCACTCCTATGTTCCTTCGTTGCCTTGCATTCCAGGGCCCCAGGCTTTCCTTTCAGAAGCGAAGCCATGGCCCTAGTAGGCTTCGACCCTGCTGAGCCCCTAAGGTTTTGCTGACATCTCCTTGAGGCGCGCGTGGAACACTACGCGTCGTCGACGTCTTGGGCTCAGTCCGGACGGTTACCGGACAGTCGGACGGCGAGCTACCCAATACTGGCCCTAAATCATTAAATGATAATATTTATTATACCTAGAGGCATTTGTTTCCGTTACTGTAGTACTGTGTATGTAGTAAGACGACATCTTCTAGCGGTTATACTACATCTTTGGCTTGTTCTCTTCCATGTTAATCCTGTATTTTGATGGCTATTCATCACGCTGGTAATAAATCATCCTTTTACGAACGTTTGTTACTACTGTATGGTATAGATATCAGAAGTTTCAGTTTTCTAATATTTCTCGCAGTACGCATGGTCGATGGGGTCAAAAGGCTCTGGAGTGGCGGCCGCATACTGAACGGCTTAACGCTAGAAGGCCCTGACAATGTGGACCGATGACCTGGAGAAGCCTGCAGAAATCCGCTGGAAAGGAGAAGCACATGACCGTTTGACACTTGTGGACAGTCTATGTTAAAATGGATGTGTGGTGTGACGAGAGTGGATAAAATGAGAAATGAGTATTAGAGGAAGTTTGAAAGTAGCGCCAGTGACTGAAAAGTTGAAGGGGAATCATTTGTCTTGGGTTATATGTGAAGAGGAGGGATGAAACGCATGTTGCTGAAAGAGTTGTATAGTTTACACGTGGATGGATGGAGAGGGCAAGGGAGGCCAAAGAAAAGATGGATGGATTGTGTGAGAAGTGATATGAAAGAAAAGGGAGTTAGTGATAGCGTGACGAGTGACAGGACAGAATAGAAGAAAAAAACGTGTTGCACCGACCCCAAATAAAACGAGACAAGGGCAGGAAGATGATGATGATCTTGCAATACTTGCGGGCGGCGAGCCATGGGTAGCTCGCCGTCCGGCCATCCAGTAAAGACCAAACACGGGTCGATGGTACGTTGTGTTCCACGTGCGCTGTAGAAACCGTAGAGGCCTAGTAAGACCGATACCCGCTAGGGCCATGGGGAATTTCTGAAAGGGAAACCATGATCCTCGACCTCAAAGGGCCACTGAAAGACATAGGTGTGGTTTTAGTCTTAAACTCTCGCTCCACCTTAGAGCGAGAGAAACATTGGATGATTTCCCCACTTAAAAAAAAGGTATTACAAACTAAAGAGTATTTAGAATAGTTGCAATCTATTGTTGATTATCTCGGCATCTGCCTGGCGTAGCGTAAAGGGGCCTACGCCATTGCATCCGTGGTTTAAAAGCGTTACCACACTATTGTTCAAGACGCACTTTACTGGTTGCGATAGATTAAAGTAATCTTTTTGGATATGTGGTAGAAACTGTTTTAGAAGATGCCTGTAGTTCCACTAATATATCTAGGTTTTTTAAAACGTTTTTCTTTGAACTGTGACATTTTTGAATTGACTTAAAAAACTTTAACATAAGCAAGAGCAGTGGTGGCCGAGTGGTAACGGCCCCGACTTACGAGTTGTAGATCGCGGGTCCAAACCCAGCCAGGCGCATTATTTTGTGTAATTTATTTCATCAACACTACTCACAAAACGGTGAAGCGAAGAAGCATCGTGAGGAAACCGCCATGTTCTCGAACCAAAAATTCGAAGACATGTGACATTCACCAACCCCCACTGGGCCCGCGTGGTGGATTACGGCCCAGTCCCTCTGCTAGAGAGGAGGCCTGAGTCCCAGCAGTGGGAACATTAAAAGGCTGATTATGATATTATGCTATAAACTTTAAAACGGCAATTTCATAGAAGACTATTATTATAAAGCCGAATCGCACGGGAATCCGATGGACGCGAGACGAACAGGACCGTTCATTGTGGCGACACTTCAGGGAAGCCTATGTCCAAAATTGGACTTCTTTCTGCTGAAATGATGATGATGAATTTTGCGGGCTACTTTAGAAAATTCCCAAAATCCCCCTTAAAACAAACATTGTTTTGCGTTAAATGAATTGCAATTGATTTTTCAATACACTTACTCGAAAACCCGCTCTTATCCCACCGCTTTTAGGCACGCAATAGACTGTTTTCCGCACTAGTGCAGAAAAGAGCGCCTGCTCTCCCCCGCCACAATTTTATTCATATATCGCATCAAGCTGGGCGCGCGTCGACCCCCACGAGTCGCCGGTCAACCCCCCCGTTTATTCATTTCTTCGTAAGTGTATTGAAAAAAGTCATTTGATACACGTGCAGATTTGTCACTGCAGCCCTCGGCTCCATAACACACTCGCCTACGGCTCATGCGAATTCCGCCTCGATCGCAATGACAAACTTTCTGCACTTGTATCAAAATGTACTATAACAGTCGGCTAGCATTACGTTAAATATCCATTGATCGTCACGCTTTTTTCTCGTACTGAATGAAGTGGATTCCAAGGTAAATATGTGCATCAGTATCGCTGAATGCTACATTACGATTGTTACTAGGATGTACAGTTGAATGGTCAGCTACTGTATTTTGCTTCTAATGATTGTGAACAGCTGTGAGAGGCATGTGTCTGGTACTCCGTTCCAGGTTTATGTCGATTTGGTCATCTTCGTCTCAAATGCACTAATATTATAAAGGCGAAAGCATTTTTTTTTTTTTGAATTCATATAAACCAGTGCTTGACTGCGATCCCACCTGATGGTAAGCAGCGATGCAATCATTGATGGTGAGGCGCACTAGTGGATGTGTGGTGTGACGAGAATGGATAAAGTGAGAAATGAGTATATTAGAGGAAGTTTGAAAGTGGCGCCAGTGACTGAAAAGTTGAAAGGGAATCGTTTGTCTTGGTATGGTCATGTAAAGAGGAGGTATCAAACGTATTAATAAAAGAGTTATGAGTATACATGTGGATGGATGGAAAGAGAGAGAGAGAGACCAAAGAAAAAATGGAAGGATTGTGTGAGAAGTAATATGGAAGAAAAAGGAGATAGTGATAGCGTGACGGATGTGAAAAAACTTGTTGCGCCGACCTGGATAACACGATAAGGGAAGTAAGATGATTATGATATTATAATCTTGATTGTACACAAACGTAAAAATAATTTAAAACAAGATAGCTGATGTACACACTACACAGGTGAGCTTAACCCACAAAACTGAGTTTTTGGCAATATTGCTGAAATGAACCTTTTTCTGCGCCGTATTGCACACATAATTTTTTTTTTAATGATTTTTTATTTCCCATTTTATTTCTGTTGTGACTGTCGCAAATAAATGCTTTCTTTCTTTCTTTCTTTCTTTCTACCTTAATCAGAAAAGCACCAATTCAAGACAAAGTCAAGCTACGCGTTTTTAATTGATAATATTACAAGTGCGAATAAACAAGTGCATTGGTAGCTAAATTATCCACGTGGAACCCTTAATCAAATAACGACTCCGTGTTAACAAAACACTATTTGTTTGACAACTTTCCATAAAACTTTGCGCTTTAATTCAATGAAGTTTATTACTCCATAACAATCACTGTTCACACCCAGCCAGCATAACTCAATTGTCGTCAAAATTTAATGCAAATCTGACCTTATTTCCACAGCAATCGAAACTCCACCTTGCTTCTACACAAAAAAGGTTGAATATCGTTTGGTTCGATTGAGGACTGAATTCAGAGTAACCGAATCATGAGAGTCGACGATTTAATTCGTCAGTTACGAAACGCATGCGACTTCATTCGTTTAAATAGGGATTTATTCGTGTGCAACCAGTGCCACTTGACCTGTGGCGAAATTGGGAACTAGCTTCAAATGCTCAGTAATTTAGAATTGTCTTCGCAAGCAGCGCCATCGTGATGTGTATGGTTATAGTAGAAGGTTCTGTTGAAATACCTACGTGTGGGTTGGTTGATGGCACTTCGTTTGTGGTTAGGAATAAAAGGTATCTAAACATAATTTATGACAGCTGATTATATACCCACGCGTGTTATCGTCGAGATGGAGTGTGTTGAGAGAAACTAAGGAATATCTATTTATGTATAGGGGTAGCGTTATGATTGTGTCTACATGTGAATGGATGGAGAGGGAGAGGGAGGGTAAAGAAAAGATGGATGGATTATGTGAGGAGTGATATAAAAGAGAAAGGAGTTAGTGATAGCGTGACGGGTGACAGGAAAGAATGAAAGAAAAAAACGTGTTGCGCCAACTCCAACTAAAATGTGACAAAGGCAGAAAGGGGTATACGTGAGGGGCTGCAAGAATGTTGGAAAGAGTTACCACGGCCCTGGAACGCAAAGGGCAAAAGAAGGAAAACAAGAGGGTTTTAGTCAGTAAAAGTCCGACACTCCCTCTCGCTCCACCCGGAGCGGGAGAAGTGATTTGATGTTTTCTCAACACAAAAATGGAGGTAGACATGAGTAGATTTGAATTTTTATAAAGTACATGTTCGTTATTGCCAAAAATAAACATGAAAAAGACAAAAAAGAAACGCCCTCTACATTTTAAAAAGTAATCACAAGTACCTACGTTTAAATAACGTCATTCTTATATAAATAAATACCCATCACTTGAGTATTTACCCGAATATTTACCGGCTTTATTCCCAATTGGGAATATACCTGAATATTTACCGGATAGAATCCCATCTCTATGAAGAGGTCATGAATTCCAAATTAACCAGAATAAATTGACCTGCTATTTACAACTCTACCGACACCTCAAGAAAATGAAGAGAGAAATTTGTTGGAGTTTGTCAGGTTTTGGAAATCAGAAGGTATGTAATTCATGCACTTTTACATATTATCGAAAGGCTCTCATTTGACTACTATCTCACTTGACACAGCGGTCATGTGATCGCTAATAAACCCTTCTTACCTTGAGTTATCATCAAATAACCTGACCTATGATGGAGCGACATAGTCAATATAATATTGTGATAAAGATTTAAAAAAAAACCTGTCATGACTTTTACATAATTAAGTTCATAGTGTTCCTTCTGTTACCTAGATTAGATTGCATAATTGCATCAGATACATATCGACGCTTAAAAGGCAAAAATTACTAAGCGACATTGAGTAAACTTTACAGGAGAGTGATATAGTTAAAATTTTTAGAAAAAAAATTGTAAGTTAAAAAAATTACGGATTTAGATACTATATAATATAATTATATAATTTCATTTATTCAAGTAACTAAGGACTCATAATTACACATAACACAGAACATAACACAAAACATTTATAATATAAATAAATGTTTTGTGTTATGTTCTGTGTTATGTACCTACCATGATGTTAATAATATCTAAATCCGACTATTTTGTCATTTTTAACTAACAATTTACTTTAAATCACTCTCCTGTAAAGTTTACTCAATGTCGCTTAGTATTTTTTGCCTTTCAAGCGTCGATATGTAGGTATATTCTACCTTACATATTATGCAGTTACGGGTGTGTAGTCAGAATCACAAATTCCGCTCTGATTGGTATGAAAATTCAGAGTAATTGCAATCCTTCCAATTCTACATATTATTATGGTTCGGATCACGGCTGAAACTTTGTTTGTTCACAATCAGTCGGAATAAAGTTTCAGTGTGAGTTTTGTTTGTGACGGGTGAAGGTGAGGTTATGTCGGAGTTTGGCATAAAGTCCCTGCATTGAACAGAAATGAAACTGACACTGTATTTAGGAGTTGATGACGTTTCGGACACAATATTTTCGGAAACAGTGTCCGAATTTACACATTTTTTTTTATTTCAATATTTTTTTCACTGACGATTCGGACACACTGTTCAGTACAGTCAGATAAAAAGTTTTAAAATATAATATATGGGGAAAAAAGCGTTACCAAAACTATTTTACTTCGGGTAATAAATTTCTTTCGGAAAACGTAGCGTTGAAAGGCCTCCTACAAGGTGGACCGATGACCTGGTAACGGTTGCGGGAGTCCGATGGATGCGAGACGCACAGGACCGTTCATTGTGGCGACACTTGGGGGAGGCCTATGTCCAGCAGTGGACGTCTTTCGGCTGAAATGATGATGACGATGATGAACAAATTTCTATTATTATTTTAAAACTTTATCATCTGACTGTACTAAACAGCTTCAATAAATTTGGTGGTGTCCGAATCTTCAGTGAAAAAATATTGACACTATTCTAGGTTTGTAACACTTACATACCAACACAACATTAACAATCAATTTTAAAGAAGGATCAAAAATATACTTTAAAAGCTTATTTATTTGTATAAAAGTTAGTACGTAGTACTTTGAGATAAAAAGGTCCTTCCGCATGACGCAGGTTCTCACCGAACACGGTAAATTAGGGAAGTTCCTGCACCGGATTCGTGCGGAAGCGACGCCCGGGTGTCGCCACTGTGTGGACCGCCCGGAGGACACGGTGGAGCACACGGTGGTGTGCCCCGCTTGGGCAGAGCAACGCCGTGTCCTCGTGGGGGCGATCGGTGGCCATGGGTAGTGTGAAAACGAAACCCGGGGCCCTGGGACGAAGGCAACGAAGGAACAGGGTGGGTTTTTAGTCAGTAAGTCTGACACAATCTCCTGCTCCGCCCAAGAGCGGGATTTGTCATTAGATGATTTTCCCACCTAAAAAAAAAACCCTTAAAAAGCTACGTTTTAGTTTAGAGGCTTGTAAACTTATGAAAAGTCACCCGTGTTAACTTAAGGAAAGGGTTTCGAAGTTCTTTTTTAAAATCGTTATTTTTCACAAGATTTAAAGTTACTTCGAACGATACTAATGTCTACTTATTTTGTTATTGCTACATACTACTTACCAACATTTTATTAAAACTAATTAAAAACAACCTAAAATATTGTGTCGAACTGTGCCCAGAAGACTGGCGGCATTGACACGCGCGCCATAAGTATGGCAATACTGTCAGACTTGAAGGTCAAGGACCTAATTTTTTCACGAACAGATGGATATACTTACCACAAGGGAATATCAAAGTACTTTTTTTTTCAGGACTTTATTTTTTTTTCTAAGTGCGTCTGTAATGGTCGCTGCAGACGGGCCACCGGTCACAACAGGCATATTTCCTATAGTTTTCATACATTTTATATAGTTTTGACTGGCCTGTTGGTCTAGTGGTTAGTGGCCCTGACTGCTATGCCGGAGGTCGTGGGTTCGATTCCCACCCAGGACAAATGTTTGTGTGATGAGCACGATCATTTGTTCTGTGTCTGGGTGTAATTTATCTATAATATGTATGTATTTAGAAATATATATGTATGTTTATCAGTTGTCTAGTACTCATAACACAAGCTCTGCTTAGCTTGAGACTAGACGGCGTTGTGTGATAGTTGTGGAATATTATATTAATTATAATTAAAATTATTATTAATTTATTATTATTTATTATTATTCGCCGCACACGGTTGACGCCGGTGGCCGCCACACGCTACAAATCGCCGCTGCTCGCTTCTTGTTGCTCGCACTGGCCACTAAACGCCGATACAAAACGCCGTCACACGCCACTCCCGCATTTAAACCTTCTTCGTCAGAGTCCATTACCATACTGTACGTATGGGTTAAAAAATGGAGCAGCAACCAGCCATAAGAGGCTGTCGCGCGTTTCAGCTATCTTTGTAGGCTTGTCATGGCGGCGTTTGTAGCTGTGGCATGTGGCCCGTGTGCGGCGACCCTTAAATATTTACCGATAAGATCGCTCATTGTTACACCCTATAAATTTTATAAACCTACTGTAAATAACAAATTTTTAGGTGTACAATGAAGAGTATATCTATTTATCTATTTCAAGTTTAAAAAAGAAAAGCCAGTAAGTAGTACACTTTGATTAACCTCCATAAATGAATATGATATCCATATTGTCCACCAGGTGTGAATTAAGTTTGAATTTGAATAAAAACAAACACTTTCACTCCTTAAAAATACAAGTTTCAAAGGAGTGAAACTGGAATTTATTTAGCATACTAATGAATAGGTATAAAAGTATTGATACACAAATCCGAATATTGACCTGGGGCTTACTATGAAATGTTAAAATGTCAGTCAAGCGAATGTGAATGAGCATAAGCATAGCATAATCAGCCTTTTAATGTTCCCACTGCTGGGACGCAGGCCTCCTCTCACTAGGAGAGGGAATGGGCCGTAATCCACCACGCGGGCCCAGTGCGGATTGGTGAATGTCACATGTCTTCGAATTTTTGGTTCTAGGACATGCCGGTTTCCTCACGATGTTTTCCTTCACCGTTTTGAGAGCAGTGGTGATGAAATAAATTACACAAAGTAATGCGCCTGGCTGGGTTTGAACCCGCGACCTACAACTCGTAAGTCGGGGCCGTTACCACTCGGCCACCACTGCTGTAATGTGAATGAGGGATGGAGTTAAACACCATATCCATCCTTAGTTTTAGAATATACGAAACCCGAAACACGTGTCTAGTATTTCTATGTAAAGAATCTACGAGTATAAACGAATTTTCATAACTGTATCATGAAAAATCACAAAGTAAAAAGCTTTTTAGGTTATCGTTGGAGCAGTGGCGGCCGAGTGGTAACGGCCCCGACTTACGAGGTTGTAGGTCGCGGGTTCAAACCCAGCCAGGCGCATTACTTTGTGTAATTTATTTCGAAGACCAGTGACATCCACCAACCCGCACTGGGCCCGCGTGGTGGATTAAGGCCCATTCCCTCTCCTAGAGAGGAGGCCTGAGTCCCAACAGTGGGAACATTATAAGGCCGACTATGCTATGCTATGTTATCTGGTTGTCCCCACAAATACATGACTATTGGACCATCCGGGCGACTGAGGAGTTGTTTTGCTCCCGCATCCAGCTGTGCGCTGGCGTCTAATGCCCGCTATGACCTGCCGTGAACTCTGTTGTACTTAGTGTTAGTGGTGTACAATTTGTGACTTTTTTTAGATATTATTTAGGAAAAAATATAACATTTTTATTTATTTATTGTTGTAGTAGTGTAGCTTTTAGTTTTAAATCGGATGTTTTGCAAATTTTTGCTATTGTGTATTTCGTGGAAAACGTTGTTGGTTACACGTTTAACCATATTGTATTGTATTTTTTTTTTTTTTTTCTATAAATTGTAATGTGTCACTGTTTGTATTTCCATAACAAATAAATAAATAAACATGGTGTAAAAATTATTGGAATCGATTCAATTACTGATTCAGAACAAACTGTATTCAGGTTACGAATATACTAAAAATAATGTAGTATAGTTTCATCCCTTTACCAGTTCAGTTCAGGTTAAGAGTTCATGGTAGGCCACCAGGGCCGTGACGTGTTAAAATGTCAGGCGTGCGAGCGAGAAAAACGGATGGAGCTATACACCCTAGATAGGAGTAATTCCCACCGTAAGCGCGGGCTTGCGGACGGCGAGCAATGGGTGGCTCGCCGTCCGATCGTCCGGTAACCGTCCGGACTGAGCCCAAGTCGTCGACGGCGCGTACTGTTCCACGCGCGCCTCAAGGAGATGTCAGTAAATCGTAGGGACCCAGCAGGGTCGAAGCCTACTGAGGCCATGGGTCTGATTTTGAAAGGAAGACTCGGCCCTGGTACGAAAGGCAACGAAGGAACAGGAGTAAGTTTTTAGTCAGTAAAAGTCTGACACTATGTCCCGCTCCGCCCAAGAGCAGAGGATGTCATTGGATGAGAAAAAAAAGGCGTGGTTACTTATGTATTTAAAGTTAACGAGAATGGAACTACGGCTCATAAAACAGCTAATTATATTGAATGCTATAAATTGTTATAAATATTCATATAGCGCCAATTAATTTAATTTGAAGTGCTGTAATACACTCAATGTATTCACTAATTTTGCCAAAAATTGTGTAATGACTCGCATTGCTCGAAATCATAACGCAGACTTCTCTCTAGCTGATATAATGTTCAACTGCAATAATCCAACTTTCCAAAAACACATTATAAAACCTGTAAACGAAGACTTACATACCCCAAGACATACCGATCACACCACTAACCCAATTCTGTTCCAGAGACCTGACAGCGATCAGGCTCCAGATTGGAAATGATATTGGTCTCCTATCATTCAATATTTTGTGTTTAATTGCTGACCCGTCACCCGATAGACGCTGTCCTATCTTAACTATGAACTGTTAAACGCGCGAAGATTAAAGCGAGAACTACACTAGAGCGACGCACACGTGGACCTCGCCTGATTTTTACGTAGTGGCGCGTGGATCTAATGTAGCTCTGCAAGTCTAGTTTCCATATAAATTGTATGGAGACGGACGCGCCCAGCGGGGCTATTGCGTAACTCTGTTGACAGGTCAAGTGATGATCACTTGTTAACAATGTGCATCATTGAACTGTCAAACAGCTAGTTTCGCATTGCCTATCTTCAGTGACCAACTGCAGTGACGTCATTAGCCACTGGTGCCTTTGATAGCCACCGTAACACGTTTTGACAGATGTTATTGTATCGATACTTTTAAAATTGCGATTGTGTAAGCTTTTGAAGCTGTATAATAGTCGATAAAATTTTAGAGTGGTCACAATAGGCACCGTAAATTTTTATAATTCACCACATTTCCACCGTAGTTTGTTAGTCACTTGTGTGATACGTAATACCAATTTTATGAAATTGTCAGTTGACAACTAAGTTTAGTGTGCAACGAATGCTAGTTGTAAGTTAGCGAATAGCCCCCCAGATCGGCGTACGTGGCCCACGTGTGCGCAGTGTAGCTCTACCTTAAGTCCGCCTTTGTACCTTTGTGTTTCATGAAGCTATAAATAAAGGACCACAGGTGGCTTTTAGACAGTAAAAGTCAGACACTCTCTCTCGCTTCACCCAGAGCCCGAGAAGTTATTTAAAGATTTCCCACCTCAAGAAAAATACTAGCCTACTACCGACTTGTAAGTCATTCTTGTACAATACAACGTCTTCTATTCCTATCTTAGTAGGCTTATTAGTCTAGTCTGAAGAATCTATACAGCGTCTGTCGAGTCATTCATGGCACAAGTATCCAAATGAAATGAATCATTCAGCTAAATATAGTTGGGCTTATTGAAACAGAGCTCTTTATAGTCTCCAGTGCCAATTAAAATACCAATTAGTTGCCATCTAAATATGGCATTGAATCTTCATCCTTGAATATATATATATAAATAGAATCTATATTTCAGACCCTCTATTCATTCCTCTTAGGAAAATTACCTAGAATTCAAGTAAGTCGTAAGTAGGTAGGTTCTTATTTTTGTTAGTAAGAAACATTTCTTGGAAAAATAAATGTGGGATACATGAAACTTATAAGTGCTTGCTTACGTTGCGATGCTTTTATAAAAATAAAAGAAAATTATTTTGTATGTAAGAATTATTTTACTTAAAAAATATGTAAGTATTATAATTTGTTTACCAAAAATAAAAACTGCCCTAGTTTACAGACATATCACGTAATGTTTTTGCAATTTGCAAAAATCGAAAATTTGCTGAAATCGCGAAAAAAATATCAGCTGTTCAGTACATTAGGCAAACATAAATGTACTGAACAGCTGATTTTTTTTTCGCGATTTCAGGTTTGTTCCCATAGTAAAAGTTGTTGGTTTTCATGAGCACAATCACGTGTTTAAGTATCGTACACTAATTACCAGTCACCCTATAAACATATATATTGGCGGTAGTAACATGTACGTATTTATACAATTACACTCATTAAAACCCATAACTCTCTAACTCTTGACGTTTTACCCTATCTCTAAGTTAAAAAGTTATGATTTATGTAAATACATACATGTAGCTACCGCAAATGTAATTTTCAATATACTTACTCGAAAACCCGCTCTTATCCCACCGCTTTTAGGCACGCAATGGACTGTTTTCCGTACTAGTGCAGAAAAGTGCGCGTGCTCTTCCCGCCACAATTTTATTACATTTATCGTATCAGGCTGGGCGCGCGTCGACCCCCACGAGTCGCCGGTCAATCCCCGTTTATTCATTTCTTCGTAAGGGTATTGACAAAAGTCATTTGATACACGTGCAAATTTGTCATTGCGACCGAGGCTGAATTCGCACGAGCCGTGGGCGAGTGTGTTATGGAGCCGAGGGCTGCAGTAAACTTTTTGCACTTGTATCAAAATGTACTATTTTGTTACCATATTACGATTCGATACTGAACTGCAAATTGCAAAAAAAAAAACTTTCGAAAATTTGAATTTCGTGTACTCTGGGGCTTTCGCCTTAATCAAAACTTTTGATTCAAAAATCCTCTTCGATCTTCCTTTGAGACTCATAACATAACATAAACGTAAAGTTCAGAGTTCACGCTAGGGTTGGCTCCTATATTCGTAGCCATGAATAAAAAACATCCGTGTCCTTTAAACGGGCCTTGACGAATTTAGCAATATTTGGAAAATGCCGACGCATTATTTATAACTTTATCGGCGAAATGTCGGGAGGTTATCGTTGAGTGGTCTTGATGACATTTTCAGCTTATGCAGACGTATTTTCGATAATATTCCACACTCATGACAATCGAATAAAAAGAGCAAAACAAAGTCTAGTAGAAGATAGTTTTATTTATGACCAGTAATCATTGCCATACTGTACAGCGTTTTTTTTTTAAGGGTGGAAATCATCCAATGACTTCTCGCGCTCTGGGTGGAGCAGGAGGGCGTGTCAGACTTTTACTGTCTAAAACCACACCTGAATCCTTCAATTACCCGTTGCGTTCTAGGACTATGGGTTTCCTTTTCAGAAATTCCCCGCAGTCTTAGCTAGCGGGCATCGGCCCTGCTGGGCTACTACGGTTTGCTGATATCTCTTTGAAAAGCGCGTGGATCACTACGCGCTGTTGACGACTGGGCTCGGTCCAGTTAATTACCGAACGGCCGGACGGCGAGCTACCCATTGCTCGACGTCCGCAAGCCTGCGTCTACCGTGGCTGGTAGTCGGGGTCGGAATTACGGCAGCTGGGGCATGAGAACCTTCGTTCCCTCACGCGTGCGGCCTCCTCCTTCGCTAGCATTACTGCTTCGGAGAAGGAAGCTACCGCCTGCCATTCCTCCTCACTCCGGACCATAGACGACGCGTCCTCCCGACGCGAAAGGTCGCTGCCGCCGATTGAGCACATTACCAGTCGACAGCGATGCGGAGGAGTATTTTGTCGCATTAAATATATTTAAATTGTTTTTAGTTACCTTTAATGTGTATAATAGTTAAGATACAAACTTTTTATTTTGCAAATTGAAAACACTCTCTTACATAAAACTTAAATATTAACTAAACTATTTATACTAAAACCGAACTATGTACATACAAACTATAAATACTATTATACTAAACCTAACTATGTACATATAATACAAAAACACCTATTACTCCTCCACATCGCTGTCATCTGGAAATGTGCCCAGAAGGCTGGCAGCATTGCCACGTTGAATGGCAATGCTCATTCTTTGGGCGAAGAACGAGCCAGCCCTCTGGTCACGCAAAGTGTCGATCAGACGGCGTGAAATTTCCTTAAAAAGGAGACGCGCACTCGGACCCCATGACCCAAGCGTTTCGGCCCCAAACGGCTCAAAACTGTAATTACCAATAAGATTACAGTATTTGCGCTGTTTGAGGGTCTCAGCAGCCGCAGCGGCAGCGCCGGCACAGCCCGCCGAACTAAGAACATGGGATGGCGAAAGGGTGTCGACACAGGTTGCGTCCCACACCAGAGGCTTACCCACCTTCCACGGCACCAACGTCATACCATCTGGTCTCTTCCCATCGTCACGTACCAAGCCGCTACGTTCTAATACGGCAGGTACGCCAGCGGTGACGAGAGCTCGACGAATAATGTCATTGATGCTAGCGTGCCGTGCTATGCGGCCTGCGCTCCTGCAGCAGGACAGGCCATGGTGTCTGAGGCTGTCGACAGCTTCGCCACAGTGGCACCGATGTGGAGCAACACAAGGTGCGCCTAAGCGTAAACAGATTGCGAGCCGAAACGAGGCGTCATCCATCATAGTGCCTATGGTGGATGACGGGAGTGCCTGAAGCCACAAACCCGACTCCCATTCCCCTACAGCCAGCAGACGCGCACGCTCAGCAGTACTTGACGACGTATTCATTAGGTTGTTCCGTACAATACTGCAGAGCGGCACATCCCACCGTCTCTGCGAGGACAGGTTGTCGGGCAAATCCGTGTTGGGACAAGCCATTTTCCAAGCGTTCAACGTATCGGACACGCACGGTACCTCAACATCAACCAGTGAGGAAGATAAAATATTCCTGGTTAAAGTTTCAGTACTGTGCACCGAGGAGAGGAAAGCTTGTAAACTTATACTTGAAATTTTGCGGACGCCGAGGCCACCTAGCCGGATGGGAAGAGTGGCTTGCTGCCATGCTCGGTCGTCCAAGGCCACATTTAGGATCGAAGATTGTGTGTTCCTAATAATTTGATCGACTTTTTCCAAAAGTTGTGGATGTTTCCAAAGATGGGAGGAGCGAAGGCTATATGTAAATTTTGGTCCAAAACAACAGTATCGAATAAGTGTGAAAGCCGAATGCATGTTAATTTTGAAAAGTCTTTCCGAGACGTCATCAAAATTTTGTATTTTCTGTTCTATGAATGTTGGAAAAGATTCATCGAAAATTAGGGAGCCCAGGAGGTGAAGAGAATTTCTATCGGTGATTTGGATATTTGGTGCTATTGAGTTAAATTTTTCTAAAATCGTCTATCTATCAGTCGTTTGGGGGACGAAAATTTCGCATTTATTCGGTTAAGTTGTAATCCAATAGAAGTAAATTCATTTTTCAAAAACGTTAAATCTTTTAAGACCGTGTCTACGTCACCTCCTAGGGTTCCGTCATCCAAATACCAGACATTGAATTTAGAATTTAGCTGTCGAATGATTGGATTTATAGCCAAACTGAAAATGACTGGCCCAAGAGGGTCACCCTGTTGACAGCCAACGGCTGACTCCAAAAGGTTTTCCTTATAAAGTAATTTAGAGGGATGCCTATAACATTGATAAAGAAAACTGTAAATTTTGGGTATTTTATAAGAGTGTAAATAGTATGTATCTAAAAATCTATACTAATATAATAACGAGGTAAAATTTGTAAGTCTGTTTGTAGGGGGTAATCTCTGAAACTACTGAACGGATTCTGAAAATTATTTCGCTAACATGTAACTATCTCTAAATGCTATAGGCAATATATTTTCTAGTACCACGCGGGCGAAACAGCTGGCAGAAGCTTGTATTTTTATACATTAATAGTTAGTTATACGTATAATACCACCTAATCAAACCAGTTGTTTTATAATGAACGTCTTCAAATCTTTAGTCTTAAAGAATGTAATGTTATCTATAAATAGACTTTCATGCGCTGCGTTTGTCGCTATTTAAAGAACAACTCAATTATGGAATTGCGAAGCAGTCTATTCTACTCGACTATGGCACAGAAAAACCGTGTCATAAATCCAGGTTCGTTGTCTAAAACTCAATGGCTTTATAAATGTTTGTTTGTTTGAGTTTACCTACGTGTGATAATGATTAACGGATAATTATTTACCGTTAAACGTGAGATGAGTCATAGGTAGGGAAGCAAATTGTAAGCTAAGTTTGTTTGTTTTTAGCGGTAGACGTTCGCACGGAAGCGGCTCATTCGCGTATTATGAGCATATTGTGTTCTATTCTTTATTTAATCGAGATTCTGGTAACAAATAATTATTTTGAAGTATAACAACTGGAATAACTTATGAATCTCGGATGTCCCTCAAGTTTAAGGGTAAAATCTACATGTCTTATCCCAAGGGAACATACTTAAATCAAATCAATGCAAATTTCATCCAAACCCGTTCAGCCGTTTGAGCGTGAAACAAACACAGAAACACATACTTTTTCTTGGTGGAAAATTATCAAATTACTCTTCCCACTCTGGGTACTTTTTTCTTTCCTTCTTGTGTTCTAGGGCCGGGGTGACTCTTTCGAACAGTCCCGTAGCCCTGGTAAGCATCGGCCCTTACAAGCCCTGGCATACATCGGCCCTAACAGGCCCTGTCAACACACATCCATACAAGTTTTGCGTTTATAATGTTGGTGTGATTGACTGGGGTTGTAGAAGCAAAGATTATTGTATTTAAATTGATTTTGTTTGTTCGGTTGTAAATTTCAAGTTTTCCTAATCATTCCGCGCCAGTATCCTGGAAATAAATAACCCAAGACCTCATATTTTTGGTCTATAATAATAAAATTATTAGATACATACATAAATGACATTCCCTGGCTTGTCTATTTACATGAGGCAGTGTATTCCTTTACAATTAAGTAGTTGAAAAAATAATAAGTTAAAATGGAAATATATACAATAAATTTGAAATAACGGTCAATGTCAAATATCAAAAATCAAAATCACGGTTGAACATTGTAATCAAAACTATAATTCAATATTAAATTAAATCCTAAAATAAATGTTCAGTTTACATTTAAACACAAGCGTTAAATAAGGCATGATTTACGTGGCTATAAAAATACCAAACATAAAGAATTCCCCATTGTCCCACAAACTGTGAAGCGTGCATCCAAACGATTAAAATAATTTACGACGCAAATGTCAAGGGCATATGATAAGGAGATAACATTTTAATCCAATATTAGCCCCTTATCTCTTGTAGTCACACATTCATCAGTGACAGTATATGGCTCTTGTGGGATGAAGATGAATTGTGTGGTAGATCGACGGCAGCGTTACATTTTTTTAATGTTGTCTCACACTAGGAATTACTCTTGTATCGTGGGTGCGTTCTCAAATACACAAGACGCTCAGACCCGGAACAATTATCTGTACGCCATAAAAATACTTGTTTAAATACTCTTTTTTTGCATTGCCTCTTCATCAAACATTGCGTTAGATGAAGCAATAAGCTTTTAAACCATGCTCGATGTTGACGATAGGCGAGTGGAATCCTTTTCCACTCGCCTATCGTCAACATCGAGCCTAACCTCTTAAAGTGTAAATAACAGTAACCAATCCACGGTTAAAAATTAGTTACACGTGTTTCTCAGAAAAAAATAACTTGTTCCGCATCAAGCTGGTCAGGTTTTAACACCAGATCAGAAATCAGAAACGTTTATTTCAAATAGACCAATTACAGGGACTTTTAAATTGTCAAAATGTCGGTCAGACAAAAAAAAAAGGGAAGCTAAATGGCACGTACCAAAGCGTAGATATCTATGGAGAAGAACGTGCAAGAAACTCCATGGACACTCTTTTAAATCATGAGTTGCATAAATCTTGGTTACATATTTCTTGTCGCTTCTAATATGTGAGCACAATGTAGATTAAGTAATAATAATTAAAAAATCTCTTGAAATCAGTTTGACATAAACCCAGATCAACATCGATCTGTAAACTAGATTACGCTGAGCTCAGTTTTATTGAACTAAGTTTATATAGCGAATGATGAAATCGGTCCTAAATCAGCAGCCAGACGCCTTCCTCGTTCTCTATTTACTGATTACTAGCTTCTCTCGCGAGAAATTAGGCTTGTTCATATTTGGAACGTCAATGTCTACCTTATAAAAGGAAGGCTTATACAAAATTTCACACTCCTAGTCCCAGTAGTTTCGGCTGTGCGTTGATATGTCAGTTTCTCCTTTTTCCCTAAATTAGAAGCTTCCTCACGAAAGCAACAATACTTAACTGCACAAAATCTTAAAACCAATTTCTTCAAAATCCAATTTAACATTACATATGAACGACACTGAGCCTTGAACTGCTAGGCGGCCGTAACTTGGTCATAAAAACGAATGACTCACACCACAGGATTTATTCTTAGAACCAATGGAAGCCATGTATGACGCACGGACTTCCCGGGAAAGCCTTGGATAAGATACCGGGATTGTGGCAGGAATCAAGAGCTGTTGTTTTAGTTTTGAAAGTGTGATTCATTGGGCCTGCTTTTTTTTATTATATAGGCATAGGCTCGCGTTTGACCACAATTTTACCTGATGGTAAGCGATGATGTGGCCGACGATGGAGCACGCTTTCCTAGAAGTAACCTATTCACTCTTGACTTAAAGACCTCAGTTATAGCTATCAGGAAATACAGACTCCGACAGGGAATTCCACTCCTTAGCTGCACGCACAATAAATCATCATCATTTTGACTGACCTGTTGGTCTAGTGGTTAGTGGCCCTGACTGCTATGCCGGAGGTCGTGGGTTCGATTCCCACCTAGGACAAATGTTTGTGTGATGAGCACGTTCATTTATTCTGTGTCTGGGTGTAATTTATCTATATATGTATGTATTTAGAAATATATAAGTATGTTTATCAGTTGTCTAGTACCCATAACACAAGCTCTGCTTACCTTGGGACTGGACGGCGTTGTGTGATAGTTGTGGAATATTATTATAAATGTGTTCCCAAAACGCTTTGTACGTATGGGTGGGTATGGGTGTTGCTGTGTAAAAAGATGTGTTTCCTTCCTTGTGTTATGAATTAAAAGAGATATATAAAAGAAGAAAGAAAGAAAAACACATTTATTTGGCACACAAATACAAAGAATGAAGTAAAAATGATTTAGAATCTTAAATACATCAACATTGTGTGTGTCACGGCTCCGCCAAATAGATCCACTTCAGCATCATTACCTACAGGAGTCTTTGGTTACTACTCCGCTCCCGTGGATTGTAGCGTTCTGTTATATAGCGTATAACGTTACTCGATAAACGGGATATGCAACATTAAAAGATTTTTTTTATTTGAACCAGTAGATCCAGAGGTTAGCGCGTTCAAACAAAGAAACAAATTCTTCATTTTTATAATATTAGTATGTGTAGATAAGAACACTGAATAAGTTTGTGCAACTCAATTTCTAATTATAGAGAAGATAATTTTAGGTCAGCGAAGTTTTATTAGCAGACGTTTTAAAGACCGTAGAATAAATATTGATAAATGAAAAGGTATTACCTAATCAGACAATATTTACTTACTTTATTTTTCTCGAATAAATCGAGTTGGGAAATTATCAAATAAGTACATCCACTCTGGTTGAAACGAGAGAACACTGTCAGACTTTTGGAGACTAAAACCCACCATTGTCCCTTCATTTCCCCTTTACGTTCCAGAGCCGTGGCAACACTTTCTAACAATCCCGCAGTCTATTTTTATTCAAACCTAATAGTTCATCTCAATCTCCAGAGTTGACTGTGAGGAACACAAGGTCAACCAAACTTCGCAGTTGAATAGTGGCACTAAACATGGCGTACACTCAAGTCTAACAATAAAGCTTGAAATGAGTTCTTAATTGAGAATATTGAGATAGTAATCACTCCATCGTCACAGAACTGTGTAAAAGTAATACCGAATGCACATTTGACATTAATCTTCATTACAAAATTAAAAACGACAATAAAAACGTAAATTCAACACTTTGCCTATATTGATGACTTGATAGAACCGTGCAATTCGAAATTGACTGCATTCCACACACGATCCCCTAAGTAGCCATTATTTATACCTGACAAGTTGACATCTAGCAAACAGATGTTCAGATGTTTTTATCTTGCATCTAGAAAAGGAAATAAATTCCTCAGCTACATGAGGTTTATAGCAAGTCTTGCGATTGTGTGACATTGCAATGAATGGCTGCAGAATATCCACTGCGCGTAAATGTGCATTCATGTTGGTGTCACATACAGAGGAATTATGGTTGGACTACAAATCAACAAGGACGGGTTTTAGATAAATCTAATAGATAATACGAGAATAAGGTAAATCCTTTCTGAAGTTAGTTAAAGGGGGAAGCGCCAGGGTATTTTGCAGCCGTTTCATGAAATATCCATTCAATAGACTTAGAAATTAACTGATATAAACAACCCGTTTATATGATTGTAATAATTATAATTTCGTTAGTAAATACGTGTTACAGTCGCTAATAAAATTTCAATCAATATACAATTGGATATTGGACTGCATAATACAAAAAACTTAAAAAAAATTAATTTCGCGGGCTACCTTTGAGCATCCCCCTAAAGATTAAGAAGTTCCTTCTTTTCGTGTCGATGTACTCTTACTAAAATTTTTCTGACCAGTATTTGGCAACCTGCACGGCTCTGATATTGGCCTCGTATAGATCCTGAAAACTGCAGGTGTTTGTGCAGGATGGACAGCATAGCAGGTGACGCGTGTCCTGTGCAGCGGCTCCACACTGGCACTGTGTTAGAGATGGGTCAAGGAAGCCCCATTTGGCCAAATTATTTTTACTGTTGGTTAAGCGATTTCCAGATAAAGAAGCTACGTGAACAGATCGTAAGCTCTGTATCCTTTTTTTAGGTAGGATATCATCAAATATTTTTTCCCGCTCTGAGTGGACTCAGAGAGTCAGACTTTTACTGACTACAACCCAACCATGTTCTTTCAGTTTCCATTCGCGTTCCAGGGTCATGGTGACTTTTTCGAACTATCCTGCAGCTGACTAAATAAATACCGAATCCTGCTAGCTCTGTGTCGTTTGGAACTGTATTCTTCACAAACTTAAGTTAATAACTGGGGCCTTACTGTGATGTGTAAAAATGTCAAGCGTGTGAGCGACAAAGAGGAATGGAGCTTTAGACCCTGTATCGTCGGTACAGACAGAATTCGTTCTTTATAAGATGCGCAAAGTCCTACAATAACTTGATTGACTTTTCTGAACTTGACTTATTCACTATCAAGCCGCGTGTATTCAATCGAATTCTTACCAAACATTGGTTCGATAACTGTTTTATTTAGCACAGTACACGTTACATTATGATTGTGTCGTATTGTTAAATGGCATACCATCATTGTAATTTATCTTTTTTTTTTCTATTTCAAGCGTGCTCTTCATAGCTATTTAAATGCGAAAACATGTCATCGGTTTATAGTTGCATAATTTGTTATAATAATAATAATAATATCATTTATTTGCGTAAAATGTGGTAGGTACAAAAGGTGTTATATAAAAGAGACTAAGTGCAAAGACACATTCCGCCATTTCGTGATGGCATGCAAATATTTAGTCGATAGTGTTTTAGTAACATAAAGTAACTCACAACTATCTAGAGTTCTACGGTTAATAAAACAGGAATATAAACAAATCTTTACCCAAATTATTTAAACTAAATAATATTAGACACACATTAACCAAATTACCAGAGATGGTAAATGAAATACTTAAAAATAAAACACATTAATAAAGACTACAAAACATTCCTAAAGTGGTAGGACTGACAAGTTTTTTTATTTAGAAATTCGCCTACTGAGTAAAAACTATGCGATATCAACCATTTTTTTAAAACTACACAGAATTTTTTGTAAGGTAATTTAGTCATCCAGCTAGGTAACGAGTTAAAAATAAGTGGTGCCATATATACGCAACTGCGTCTGTACATTTCTATTCTAGGCACAGGGATCTTTAGTAAGTACTGAGTAACTTTTCTCTTGTTAAAATTATTTTTTGCTTCAAATAGAGAGAAATTTGTTTTAACAAATTTTGCAATTTCGTAAATATAAATACATGGAGCGGTAAGAAGTTTGTGTAATTTAAATACTGGTCTGCATGATTCGGTCCAGTCCATGTTAAAAATAGCGCGAATACATTTTTTTTGTGCTATCAGTATTCTGGACATCTCAGAGGAATTCCCCCAAACAATGATACCATATCGAATAATGGAACATATGTAGGCGTGATACACCATCATAGCAGTCGGTTTAGATGTTTCTTCTTTAACTTTTTTTAAGGCAAAAACAAATCTGTTAATTTTCATGCATATTTCGTCAATGTGGTCTTTCCAGGTTAGGTGTTCATCCAGTGTTATTCCAAGAAATTTTGTTTTACGTACTTGTTCAACTAATTGGTTCTTGTGAGATATTTTAAGTGGAATGTTTTTACCTTTTTGCGTTTTGAAATTTAATATTTTAGTTTTTTCTACATTTAGTTTTAAATCGTTGTTTTCTAACCATGATATAATTTTGTGTAAGGTATTATTTATATCTGACTCGTAAGTTTCAATGTCTTTACAATTTAGGATTACCGTCGTGTCATCAGCAAAAAGAACACAATCTTGCTCGAGTGCTTGAGGAAGATCATTAACATATACAAGAAATAATGGTGGCCCTAAGATGCTTCCTTGGGGTACTCCGAAGTAATTATGTCGAGTTTTTATGTTGTTTTTATTAGTTGTTAATACTGTTTGTTTTCAGATTACAATAAAATAAAACAAAATAGTTCCATCCCTTTCAACAGTTCAGTGTAGTTCGTCAAAAGGATCACGTTAAGAGCTCATATTAGGGCTTCTAGTCTAATGGTCTTTTAAAATAACCCTTTTAAAATAACTCTAATGGTCTTTATTAGAGTAGAAGCCCTTACGTTTATCTTTTAGGTTTACGGTGTTGCTTAAATTTTACGGTCATGAAAAGCTTGTTATTAATTATACTATGTGCATCACTATTATAACTTTGTCATGTCCTAAATGACTTAGCTACTTAATTAACAGTGAACCTATCTACTAAATTAGTTTACGGTCGGTACTCACTTCAGAGTTCAGATGCCGAGTGACAGATTAATTAATTATCCGTCATCATCATTATTTTAGCCGAAAAATCTATTGGCTTCTCATTGGTGTTACCACAACGAGCAATCCTGTGCGTCTCGTATCCATTGGATTCCTGAGACCCTCACCAGATCATCGGTCCACCGTATTGGAGGTCTAATAAAGCTGCGTCTAGTACACAATCGCTATTCTAGAACCTTTCGGACCCATTGACCATCTGATATGCGAGGAAAGCTGATTCGATCACGCAAGAAACCTCCCTAGCTAGGGCGAGAAAGGGCCATCTTTCCATTGTCCTTTGGGTGACTTTAAAGTTAGAACTACGCTGCCCACACGTGTGCGATGTACGCCGGCCGATCTGGGCGCGTCGGTCTCCATTATATTTCATATGGCAACTAAACTTGTAGAGCTACACTACATCCACGCCACAAGACGTCGTTCTACGTACAAATCAGGCGTGGTCCACGTGTGCGTCGGTCTAATGTAATTTTAGTCCTTCTGATGAGGCCTATTGTGAACGACCACGTTTCAGAGCCATATGTCATCAAATAAATCAATTCTCAGTACCTGCTAGTTTTTTTTTGTAGATAGCTACAATATGGTTCAAATGGTGCAGATTACATGAGACTGGAACACTTATATTTTATTGGCTTTCTGTTTATTTCTCGTCATGTTGGCCTAGTGATGTGGCGACAAATTAATCTGAGGCAGCTATCACCGACAATGATGCGATACATAAAACAGTGGCGCTAGTGGACCGAAACCAAACCAATGACCGTGTTAGCAGGGAAACGCGGCTAATTTCTAATGGCTGTGTAGTAAGTTATATTGAGTCGATATGATATTATTATGTCATTGAGTAGTATCATTAGTTGATTGATTGGGTATGTTGAAAGTCTTTGTGGTTAATTGTTACAAATAGCGACATACGGTACAAAAATATAAAGTAACTAGCTGACCCGGCGAACTTCGTACCGCCTATCCTACTCTACCTAACTCTACCCTACTCTATCCTACTCTACCCTACTCTACCCTACTCTACCCTACTCTACCCTACTCTACCCTACTCTACCCTACTCTACCCTACTCTACCCTAATTGCGACTATAATTTGAGATTTAAACTATCCTATCTCTCAAGTTGGATCGAACTGCACATGGTGTGCGAATTTTATTATAATCGGTTAAGTGGTTTAGGAGTCCATTGAGGACAAACATTGTGACACGAGATTTATATATATTAAGATTTAATATATATCTACATAGTATAAAACAAAGTCGCTTCCCGCTGTCTGCCCCTATGTATGCTTAGATCTTTAAAACTACGTAAAAAAACCGTATCAAAATCCATTATTTTGATACGGTTTTTTTAATAGATAGCACTCTATCCAAGAGTATATAATACATGCATAATATAGTAGAGAAATTATAGGTATAGGTTTCTAATGTGATGTCGTAAATTTATAAACACCTTTTTTTTGCGCTTACATTGCAAACGCTGGCTAAACCCTACGAGATAGATCAAAATAATGTACAACAGTATTGTACACATTAAAAAGGTCTACAAAAAAGTCCGTGATGGTATAAGTCTATCTCTTAGGGATAACCCACAATAACCATTTTTTATCCTTTACTTTTTATGAGAAATAATGGCTTAATTAGGATACAATTTTAGGCGATACAGCATTAATCCTTATCCAATTAAGTACCTTAATTACATTGTGTATTTAATATAGATCAATATGGCCATTTACAGCATATAATTTAAATTAATATTTTCGAAGTTATTACAGTAAGTTTTAAAATGCAGGGACATAGCGGTAGCGGTGGTACCAGTATTGCACCCGTGCGAAGCCGGGGCGGGTCGCTAGTTTTATAGATAAATTACACCCAGACACAGAACAAATAATCGTGCTCATCACACAAACACTTGTCTTGGGTGGGAATCGAAACCACGTCTTCCGGCATAGCAGTCAGGGCCACTAACCACTAGCCCAACAGGGCAGCCAAAATGAACTACCCACATTTCACAAAATGTTCCCTAAAGTGATAACCGCGTGAGTTTCTTCACGTCTATTGTCTAGTTAGCGCGATGGCACGCTTACAACACTATCACGAAACTATTAGCCAAGTTATTGAGTTTCGGACGGTAGATATATCAAGACTAGGTGAAAATTAGCTCGGTTTTATGTGATACGAGGAATTTTTATTAGATTTTATATGTAGTCGGTGTGAAGTAGATTCATGACGTTCTTGCTCTATTTACCGACACGTATTGGTAACGTTTACCAATAACGCGTGGTTTGAATTGTGTTATAGACTTGAAAGTGTGCTTGCTTAGGTGTGGCTGTTGTCTACGTGTGATCAAAATATTTACGTGGTATTGTAGTAGGTATTTTTAATAGGGATCATACGATTTTATATTATTAATTTATATTCGTTTGATCAAAGAGAAATGGACGAAATTACACTGATCCGAAATTACAGAAAGATTTGCGGTTCGTCCGGTCCGGATCTGCCCCCCTAGCCAAGTTACGATCGTTTCGTTTGCGTCGAACGCCTCGAGTAGGCCACGCCTCCGATTCCTTTATTCTGACCACATGACTGAGCGTTGAGATGACGTCAGAACAAAAGATTCGGAGGCATGGCCTACTCGAGGCGTTCGACGCAAGAGAATCGAAACGAAACGGTCGTAACTTGGCTAGGGAGGCTGATCAACACGGCCCGATTAACGTTGTAAAATCTTTATGCGGATTGAGAGATTTGAAGAAGATTGTCAACCGTAACATATTTTGTAACAACGGAAATTAATAGGTAGGTACTCTTGGACCACCATTAATTAGCAGCTCCAATACGTTATGTGGGTAGAAGTGCACGTAAAGCAGCTACTCATTGTGCACTACTGAGCCCTACCACGACCTCTTAACGCGATCTATTTTACGACCTAAACTGAGTTGTTATAGGGATGGAGCAATATAGGGTGTTTAGCTTCATCCCTCTTTCCCGCTCTCATGGAAAACTACCAAGTCTCCAGGCAGATCTCATCCAGAAGCACTACCCTCACCTTTTTCGTATACCTACTCATATATTTTAAATAATTTTTAATTCTTTAAGTAACTATATACTTAAAGCATTTTAATACTGTTATTTTTTTTTCTTCTATGAGTAGACATCATCATCATCATCTTCCTGCCCTTGTCCCGTTTTATTTGGGGTGGGCGCAACACGTTTTTTTCTTTCATTCTGTCCTGTCACTCGTCACGCTATCACTAACTCCCTTTTCTTTCATATCACTTCTCACACAATCCATCCATCTTTTCTTTAGTCTCCCTCTCCCTCTCCATCCGTCCACATGTAAATTCATAACTCTTTTAGCAACATGCGCTTCATCCCTCCTCACTTCCTCCCCCCCACCCCTTCTTTTTTCTTCTGTTAGTAGTGTAGTAGCTAAATGTATGTTTGCCTAACTTGGGAAGAAACTGGATCTCACGACACAGGGAATCCTAGTGTGACATCCAGACAATTGGTAAATAACCTAGCACTCACGGCTCTCTCTCATAATAATGCAAGATCGTCTAATCATTGTAATTGTCAAAATGGACTAAATAAAGTTTTTATGTATTTAAATTTAGGCAAACTGGTGCTATCGACGACCGCATCGTTGCTTTACAATAGTGAGATTGTAGTGAAAAGTAAACAACAACTTAGAAAAAACAACTAAGTCCATTATAGACAACCCATAGGTACCGTCATAGACACAAATAAGTCCGCCACAGTGCCATAGACTTTGTGTTAAGCCGTCAAGGTTGTTCTGAACGTAAACAAGCAACAAGTCGTTGTTCTTGATCTTGCTTGGCTGCGGTCCATTGAACTAAGACAAAGAATTAATAAACGATCAAGTATTAAAAGATGTCTTATTCTGACTTTCTTAGAATTTACCTGTACCTGAGTAGGAGTTTGTGGTAGAAGGTAAAAAGGACAATAGGTACATTACGTACCACAAGTTATTCAGTAATTGTGCACGGTCAGCCTCCCCCCCCCTAGCCAAGTTACAACCGTTTCGTTTTGATTCTCTTTTCGTCGATTGCCTCCTTTATTCTGACGTCATCTCAACGCTGTCACGTGGTCAGAACAAAGGAATAGGAGGCGTGGCCGACTCGAGGCAATCAACGAAAAGAGAATCGAAACGAAACGGTTTTAACTTGGCTAGGGGGGCAGGTGTTCCCAAGAAAAATTAAACATGTAAAAATAAAATTGACAGCTTCAAGCAGTTAAATGCAGTTGGTGGATTTTATTTGAGTACAATCATAGATGTAACGTCATAAACTGCATCAGACTTTTGACACTGTAAATAATCTATATTTATTACCTTTTAGTGAGTAATGGTTTGGAAATCATCACCTTGAGCCTTTTATTTTGATAGGCTCGTGTTGACGGGTTTCACGCGATTGTCCAAAACAAAAGTGCTTCACTACTCAGGAGAGTGAAAGATAGTCGCAAAAGCACCCTGAGTACTGTAGCGGAGAGCTATAGTTCCCTGATTGTAAAATTTCAAGAAAAAGATATAAAAAAATAATGAAGAAAGATATTGAAAGAACTTCATTACTTTTAAAAAGCTACAACTTTCTGGTTTAATCCAGTCCAACTTTCGCCTCATTCTCAAAAAGAAATACCTTCTGAACATTATGTTCTACAAGTTAAATAACACATCGTCACGGAAATTCGTATATAAACAAAAATAAATACGAAACAATCCATCTCTCGCTGGTAACAGTTATATAAAAACAATGTTGAATGTAATAAAATATAAAACAAGTTCTCTGATTGAGTTTAACGAACTGTGAAGGATAGTTTGATAGGCAATAGCAAATCTATTCAGGATTATGAAACTGAGTGAAATGCATTATTTTCTTTTAAATCTAGAAAGTATTTTATTTACATCAAAATATACCTACATATCTATAATCATCATTATCTTCCTGCCCTTGCCCCATATTACTTGGGGTCTGCGCAACACGTTTTTTTCTTTTATTCTGTCCTGTCACTTGTCATGCTATCACTAATTCCCTTTTCTTTACCCTACTTTTCTTTCTCCATCCATCTACATGCTTATAAACAACAAAACCTAATTAAAAAACTTGACTACATAAATACATGTGACTTAAAAACTGCAACTGCAAGTGTGCCCAAAAGACAGGCGGCATTGATACGTTGTCGGCTATGCTTAATCTCTGATTGAGGTAAATTCCAGTCCTTGGGTTACGCGAAGTATCAACTAGGCATTTGGATAAATCTTTAAATAGTGTATGAGCACTCGAACCCTTCCCAAACTTCAAGAGTAACTGTTGCAAACATTGTTCAAAAAAGTATTGAAGATTCTGTTTGTGAATAAAATAAATATGCAATGCATGCAAAAAACATATCGCAATGACAGGGCGAGGTTATTGAAGAAAAGTGCATTCAAATGATGCATTTACACCTACAAATGAAGCAATCTGAAAGGGTCTTTAATTTGGCGGAGATATTTGGATATCTATGGAGTCTACTCTGATCAGGTAATCAGAGTAGTCTCCATAGATATCCGTGGTAGTCTCCTTTGTGTATTATCCTATGGGTGAGGATCATAGCAGCATCAAACCAGGATAGACAGACTACAGAAACACAAACTCTTCATTCATGAAAAACAAAATAGTCAAGAAAGATATATACAAATAATCCTACATACAAAAAAATCAAACAAGATAAAACATTCAAGTACATAACTCATCCTTCACTTTATCTAAAGAAAAACAAGTTTAACTCAACTGAGCCCACATTAGCATAGTGCACACAAAATATTCACGTGCTCGATATGAATATGTGCATGTCTGAAGACACTGTGACTAACACACTGAATATTTAAAAGTAATGCGGCAACTACGGATAAGAATGGGTGAGACAGGCTATGTTGTTTTGCCAGTGATGGGATCTTCCGACACTAAATTAGCCGTTACAGTAACACTAATCTGTTTGCAAAATGTGGCATGGCTATCATTATCTTCATTTCAACATACATATAAACCTCCCCCAAACATTGCCACGTCGGCCGGTCTAGTGCGTCTCAAATCCAGTAAATTCCCTGGTTAACATAAGACTTTTAATAATCCATTGAAAGTGCGTTGTACTTTACTTCATGTATATACTCCATATTTTATTGCATTCCATATGTACATAGATGGTATAACAAATAGTCAAAGACCAATATGGACCCTATCGGGCGCATTGTATTTTATTTCATGACCACTGCTCTCAAAACAGTGAACAAAAACATCGTGAGGAAAATAGCATGTCCTAGAACCAAACATTTGAAGATTTGTGACATCCACCAGCCCTCACTTCCCTCTCCTAGAGAGGAGGCCTAAGCTATAGCAATGGGAACATTATAAAGATAATGCTCTGATTATGCTAACCATAACACGTTACTCATTATGGCACCGCTTTCTACTCCAAAAACGCAATATGTACGTAAAATGGACCACAAAACACTGATAAAGAAAGATTATATTTATCAGTAAACCATTAGTGCTGTAAACGGTGGTCGTTACCGAAGTGTGTTTTAACTAATTGACACAATCGGACAAGGCTCGGTTAAGGATAGTTACACATTTGCGGAAGATCAGAGATTTTGTAATGCTGCTGAAGAGTTCAGTTTCAAGCTGTATTGTCTTGTTGCCAAAACAGTTGAATGTATGTATGGTATAGCACTAATCAAAGTTAAATTAATGATTGATGCAGTAGTTTTTTTAAAAAGTGTTTACAGGCATCTTTGCCACAATTAAAACGTACTACTAGATACTAAATAGTTGGCTCATATTTTTGGGAATTAATCTTATTTGCAACGGATGCAGACGAGTTTTTGGATGCCCTTTGGGCACTTTGCCTTATACATATCAGATTCACTATTGCCACTTATTCTTGAACTGTATTACCATCACTTTGAATCACAAAATTTCTTCCAATGTCTTTGCTAATGTTAAAGGCAGTCAACCAACTTTTATTTGATCTACCCTACTCTCAAGAATGCATTGTCCAATTTACCGACGGCGACGAATTTAAAGACAACTAATAAATCACACTAATAGGTACTTATTATAAAGACGACAGTTTTTTAGTACGTGTGGATTTAAACGATAGGCAGACGGGTAGACCATGAACTGGAATAGAAGATAAGATACTTTTTATTTCTTTTTTTCTCTGAATGGAGCGACATCTCATCTCGGCATCTTCTTCTTCCTGCCCATATCCCATATTACTTGGGCTCAGCACAACACGTTTTTTAATGACTAAAACCGATCTGTGTTTCTATAATATAATATTTTGATCAATTTTAATTTGTATATAGTGATTTTAATCTTGATTTTATTTTCTATTTAATTTAATTTTAATTTCATATTAATTTCAATTTCAGTTTGGATTTCTATTTTGGTTATAAGTAATTTTAATATTTCAATTGTAATTTTAGTTCCTAATGTTTTGCTCTTGTTTTAGTTTTATTAATGTTATATTAAGTAGGTACTCGTAGCATGTAGTTTTATAGTTTTACTTTTATGGGGCATGTGGTGCTAACCTATAAGAAATTGTAATACTAACCTAGATTGTAACTTTTTTTTTTTCGTATGTTTCAGTGTATACGATTGTTGGTTGGCCAATAAAATAAAAATATTGTTGTCCTTTGCGTTACAGGGTCACGGTAAACGTTCCAAAAATTCCCGAAGTTACGGAATATGTTCCCTAGGGACAAATTTCAACTTTCACACGAAGTTTGTATCCCATAAAGTTTTAGTTCAAATAATTTAGTTTTTTAGTTATACCTAAGCGGTAATTATTGTGTTTAGTGAGTAAGTTACTTTTAAGTAGGCAACTAACAGTAAAGTTACGCATGTTGTGCTTACCTGTAAGGAATTGCTGCACTAATCTATAAGTTTATTCCATGTATTTCATATCTTTGTATGTGTGTAGTCAATTGTTGGTGAGCCAAATAAATAAAATAAAATAAAATAAAATAAAATAAATGTGCAACTACCTTAAACAAAATACGGTCCGATTGGAATGACAATTTGGGTAGACTATTGATTGGACAAATGGCGTACAATAGTTATCTTGCTGCCCACACAAGTAATTCATGTTAGTTTAAAGTAATGGTGTTGTTAGTTGTTAGTGTGACTTGCTTGCTTTACAAAATGGTGTCTGGTCTGTAGTTGTTAAGGAAATGAAGGTTGTTCTTTTGTAGTGTTTCTGCTGTAAATAGTGTGTTGTTTAAATACCTGTAGTAGTACATCAGAGTGGCAGTAGTAACATATCTTCCAGTAGCATAGCATAGTCGGCCTTATAATGTTCCCACTGCTGGGACTCAGGCCTCCTCTCTACGAGAGGGAATGGGCTGCAATCCACCACGCGGGCCCAGTGCGGGTTGGTGGATGTTACATGTCTTCGAATTTTTGGTTCTAGGACATGCCGGTTTCCTCACGATGTTTTCCTTCACCGTTTTGAGAGCAGTGGTGATGAAATAAATTACACAAAGTAATGCGCGCCTGGCTGGGTTTGAACCCGCGACCTACAACTCGTAAGTCGGGGCCGTTACCACTCGGCCACCACTGCTCTCTCCACTGCTCTCTATCTTCCAGTGCTAGAAGGTATACAACACTTTTTTTTTAAAAGTACAAATATTTAAAGGGCTTATTAGAAAAGGTCTTGTTATCATCTAAGTAAAGTCTCAATAAATAATATTCATAAACAGCAAAGTTATTAGCGTCTGTTTAGGTATATCCTAAAATGTCACTCAATTTATGGAAATATTGTACAAGGTATTGATTATGAATGAATAAATGGCGATCAAATGGAAAAACAACTGCGCGTAGTATTTTCTAGTAGTAATTGGTTATGAATGATTGATTTAATTATAACAAATTTTCGTGGACAATTTTGGGATTTCGTTTTTTTTACTTTTTACACACAAATATGATCAGTAACGGGTACGGTGGGTAGTCCCATTTTTTTAGTACTAATTAAAAAATAATGGTGTATATGCAATGTACTAGTATATACTAGTTACTTCTTCTAAGTTTCTCCATATAAAAAGACCCCTGTTTCATCCCATTAGCATTTGAATGTTAAACTCTTTACTTATTCTTTGCATACATCGTAAAAAGAATCTTTGCGCAAAATTTCAGCGCTCCAAGTCTAAAGGTTTTGCTCTGGGTGTTGAGTCAGTAAGAGAGTCAGGACTTTGCCTTATATATATATATATAGATAGATAGAATAGAATAAACTTTATTGTAAACCAAACAAGTAACACAACTGATACACAAACTCACAAACTACACACACACACACATGCACCATCCATGATACAGATGCAGATACTGTAACTAAAAACTCAAATTTTCAGAAGAAGCTTAATTTTGGAGCTTCCTGATAGAAGCTCCAGACTTGCGGGGTGGTTGGAAGCTGGCCCCACTTAATTGAGAAAAGCCTAGGCAGATTTTTATAATGTCTAATTGATTGTCACTTTGTCCTAGGCCTTAATAAAAAAACAAACCATTGCTAAAATGGCATGTCATGTCCTTGTCCATGCTTCCAAATGTGAAACTCCTGAGTCAAGTTTAAATTCAACACTTGTTGACCTTTTTTTTCGGTGGGAAAATCATCCAACATCCCCTGCTCTTGGGCGGAGCGGGAGATAGTGAGATAGTGTCAGACTTTTACTGACTAAAAACCCACTCTTCTTCTAAAAACTCAGTCTTCCTTTCAGAAGCAGACCCTTGGCCCCAGTAGGCTTCGACCCTAGCCGTCCGCAAGCCCGCGCTTACGGTGGCTGGAAATAGGGATCGGAATCCCGGCGGCGGCTGGGGCGTGAAGACCGTTTTCTCACGCATGCGGCCTCCTCCTTTGCTAGCATTATTGCTTCGCAGGAGGCGACCGCCTGAAGACTTATTGACCGACGATTTTGCGTAGAAACTAGCACACATATTAAACAAAATGGCGTATGAGAAGGCTCTATTTATCGGTAAGTAAATGTGGATACAGATCTCATGATTTGAATACACGAGAAGCACTTTGGAAGGGACCGCAATAAATTGTGAGCTTAGCCAAAGTATGACATGTTTGGAGCTAGATTGATTCTGAAGAGGGTCTCAATTTGCTCAGTTTTTTTCGTGAATACATGAGAGCATTGGACGTATCTTCATCACCATGCTTTTAAATCTCTGTCCACGTGTCATAGATTTTTGATGTTTTTGTTAATAAAGTGAATGGGCCAAGTAGTCTCTAAAAATTGGTAGATTAGGATTTACTAACTTCTGAAACCACATAAAATAATATTTTACATGGTTTTCTGCGTGATCGCGTCAGAAATGAAGATATCCGCAGGAGAACCAAGGTTACAGACATAGCCCGAAGAATCGCCAAACTTAAGTGGCAGTGGGCACATTGCTCGCAGAACAGATGGTCGATGGGGACGAAAGGTTTTGGAATGGCGACCACGTACCGGAAGACGCAGCGTTGGAAGGCCTCCCACAAGGTGGACCGATGATCTGGTGAGGGTCGCGGGAATCCGATGGATGCGAGACGCACAGAATCGGTCATTATGCCGACATTTGGGGGAGGCCTATGTCCAACAGTGGACGTCTTTCGGCTGAAATGATGATGGTTTTCTGGTATCAGCTATGTTTCAAGAGGAGGACAACAGTGTATTTAATTTTGTTTTAATATATTTTTATATATATGTACGTATTTAGTATGTTTAAGTAATCTACTTATATTTTGTTAAGTAATAATCATTAAATTTCTAAATTCAAATTACTTTTGTTCAGAATTTATCGAATGTAAGTTTTAGGTTTTCATATTATAATATTTTATTATTATAATGTCTTCATTTATAAACTTGCCTGACATAACATTTCATTAATGAATAAAAATTATATTTTAAACTTTCCATGAAAAAACCTTACAAAATTGAAATGCATAAAATCTGTGTACCTCTTCAACTGCGACCTTCACGTTGAAAAGTTAATTAATTGTAATGAACATGGAAACTGGGTCATTTCATAATACATCACAAGTTTTGAACAACAATACCTACTGTGTTACAACATTGAGAACATGAATATATAACACCTAAGTAGGTATACCATCTTGATTCTTGGTCACAGAGGAGGTCTCAAGGTGGGTTGAAATATCGAAGGAAAACTGGTGACTGCACAGTCAGATCAAGAAAAGTTTGGGGCAAAACAGGAACAAAGAAATCGGTGCCTTTGCTCTTCAGCCCCCCTAGCCAAGTTACGATCGTTTCGTTTGCGTCGAACGCCTCGAGTAGGCCACGCCTCCGATTCCTTTGTTCTGACCACGTGACTGAGCGTTGCGATGACGTCCGAACAAAGGAATGTGTAAATACATACATGTCGTTATATATATGTGGCGTCATGTGTATAATTTTGGTTAATCCAATACTGAGCTGTTAATTGCAAAAAACTTTCGAGAATTTGAATTAGAAAAAAAAAGAAAGAAAGAAAACACGTTTAATAACAACATTGTGTGTATTACGGCTGCTGAATGCCAGACGACATAGCAGTTGCCTGACGCTGATTTTCAACTGAACTTTACTTTAAGAGGCTCCTTTTTCACTCGCCTATCGTCAGCATCGAGCATGGCTTCAAAGCTTGTTACTTCATCTAACGCAATCCAACGCGATGTTTGATGAAGAGGCAACGCGAAAAAAGAGAGATAGCACCTGAAAACTCTGTTAGCATTCGGTAATTCCGTGATTTACTCGAATATTTCACAAAACTTCCTGGAAAAAGTTTTGTATACGTGTTTTTTTTTTTAAATCTTAAAAGTTTTTGAAAAAAGTTGTTGTCATTCAGAATCTTGATTAAATTTGCAAGGCTTCTATTCTTCTAATTTTTGATTTTATTATGATGAGTCAAATTTTATGCAAAATAGCAGATTTTCAAAGGTCTTTACTGGATTAGTTTTACACAAATTTACAAATTAAATTCAATAGAAGCCTAGATAATATATATCCACAAGATACCGTGTTTCCAAAATATCTAATGAAAAATGTTTAATAATGTCAAAATCGCGTAAGAGCGGTTGTATGAAAAATAGTGAAAATGTATGTCGAATTGTATGCCCATAAGTGTACGCGAGCTATCCTGGCACATACACTTTAACAAAGACAATACTTGCTCAAGTACCCACATATGCATCACGTGCTAAAATATTATCAACATTTACCTAACACAATGTCTAGTCAACTTCCACTCATTGAAATAACAATAAAACATATAAGTCTGGTCCTTTCCCGTCATTCACAAAGCACGGAACAATTGCATCCTCGGCGCCATAACTTAGCATAACACTCGGCCAATGTAAATTGTAAATCATGAGTAGTACTGAAACAATAGGGTTCAATCAAAACAGCAGATGTTAGGTTACTACGATGTTGGTATAACATTCGACGTCTGTTGTAGTTTTGTTACTTAAATGCTATTAACAAGCTTCAACCAGCCGCTTTGCCCGTTTGAAAGAAGGTTTTGTTCATACAAACTTTGGAACCTTGTTTCATCCCCTTAGGGGGTTAACTTTGAAAAATCCTCTTTTGTGCTCGCCTACGTCATAAAAGGAAACCTTGGCTGAATTTTACGCTAGTAGTTCCAGTTGTTTCGGCTGTGCGTTGATATGTCAGTTAGTCCTCCTCGTCCTTATCCTCGTTTGGCTATATCATTGATGTAGAATTTCTATGATAATGAAAAGTCTAAAGAAAGTAGGCCAAACGAGGATTGACATATCACCAAAATTTTAACGTTTAAAATGATCTGGCCAGTTTAACTTGGCCATATCATGAAGTGATCAGTTTCTATGATCTGGCCGCGACATATTTACGAGTACCTATACAGATTTATGTCATTAGGACTTTTGACCTAAGCTCCTAATGGTCAGCTGCTCAAGGTTTACTTGGCTTAGGTATCCTATGAAGCCCCTTATTTTTGGTGAAAAATAACATGACGAGTCTAACACATCCTGTGTTGGTCTTTTACTAACTACAAACCATCTGTATTCCATCAGTTTTCTGTTGCGTTCTAAGGCCTGTGGGATAAAGAAGGTTACAGAAAATTTTTATTGCGACAAATATACTTTCTTCGAAGAAAAGTTTTAAACGAGTTCCTTTAAAACCACAACGGATTCAGTAAAGCCAAATCATTTGCCTTATAACTATTCATGACAAGAAACTGCATGGTCTTCCAAATGTTCTAAAAGCTTCAAGGAATTATGTTGAATAGTAAAAACGGCATTTTTTAGCCTCAGTCAAGACGTGTGGCTTGACCTTGATTATATTTAAGAGGTGACCAGACGGTTGCAAACCAACGTCCCAACCAAGGTGACCTTGCTAGTTTCAATCCGTGTAGACAGCAGTTGTAATCCATGACCTTCAACGCCCTTGGTTGGGAGGCGCATTTTCTTAACCGCCGAACGTGTTGGCGCGTGGTTTACATCTATGTAGCCACAATACAAACCAAACACATAAACCAAGGTGACCTTGGTTGGAACGCTAGTTTGTCTGGTCACCCTTTAATGTTTTGCTAAATTATTACAGCCTGTTAAGTACTGTCCCACTCTTGGATAACAAACTGTCTTCTCTTGTACAGAGAAGGCTCTCCCCTAACTCTGGTTGGAGCGAGAAGAAGTGTCAGATTTAAACCGTCTAATAGTCTTCAGTTTTCTTTTTCATTTGCCCTTTGCGTTTTGGAGCTATGGTAACTCTTTCAACGTCAAATAGGCGGGTTTTAGTCAGTAAAAGTCCCGTCCACGCCTTCTCGCTCTATCCCAGAGCTGGAGAGGGCATTTGATGATTTATCACCTCAAAAAATAAAGACAGCATTAGTTCTTTCAAACGATTTTGCAGAAAGACAAGGCACGAGAATTAATTAGCCTGACCTATCTTCTCCTCAACAAATCTTAAGAAATCACAAATACCGTTGCACATAAAATAAATCTCACACAGCGAAGACGTTTCAGAAAAAAATCGAGATACTGAGATAAACGACACCGATAAATCTAGACGCGTTACTTTTCCAGCTAATTGACTTTTTATTCACTAACACATTAGACTAGTTTAATAAATTATTCATTAACATACTAACGCATTTAAAATGTTAATTTTCTGTATAAGCAGTGTGAGGAGATGTCCATTATGAACACGGGTTCTATGCATCGCTCTAATTTCTGATCTTGAAGGAGACACGCATAACTATCAAGCTAGAACTACACTGCGCACACGTGTGCCACACACGCTGATCTGGGCGCGTCGGGCTCCATACATTTTATATGGAAACTAGACTTGTAGAGCTACACTTGATCCACGCCACGCGCCGTCGTTCTACGTACAAATCAGCCGTGTTACACGTGTGCGTCGGTCTAATGTAGTCCTAGCTTCAAGCTACAAGACAGGTTGGTCATCAAAAGTGCGTTTAACATTTTGTAAGTGCGTCAACTTCAACTTCAACTCTTCATTAATGGCATTTGTGGAAAAGACACCACAATTTTGCCAATAACACGTTCAAACTGTTAATAAACCATCAAATGCTGTAAGTGCGTCTTGAAGCACATTTCAGTTATCTTCACACAACAACATACCACAGAGTCTCAAGACGAAAGTTATGACCAATGCGTACTGCCAGTGATGTTCGGTGAACATCACTGGCAGTAGTAACGGTTTGAACCCGCAACCTACAACTCGTAAGTCGGGGCCGTTACCACTCGGCCAGCACTGCTCATTTTCCTCAATATAAAGCATTAAAAAGAAGTTTTATTGCAGTGCGTGTTGCCAGTGATGACATATGGCACTGAAAAATGGTCGCTTACAATGGGCCTCATCAGAAGGCTTACAGTCACCCAAAGGGCAATGGAAAGGGCTATGCTCGGAGTTTCCTTGCGTGATCACATAAAGAATGAAGATATCCGCAGGAGAACCAAGGTCGCCGACATAGCCCGAAGAATCGCCAAACTAAAGTGACAGTGGGCAGGGCACATTGCTCGTAGAACGGATGGTCGATGGGGCCGAAAGGTTCTAGAGTGGCGACCGCGCACCGGAATACGCAGCGTTGGAAGGCCTCCCAGAAAATGGACCGACGACCTGGTGAGAGTCGCGGGAATGCGGCGGATGCGAAACGCACAGGATCGGTCGTTGTGGCGACGCTTGGGGGAGGCCTATGTCCAGCAGTGGACGTCTTTCGGCTGAAATGATGATGACTTGATATGTTGACATATATCATTGTTAAGTTCACATGTCTTCACTGACCTCTATGCATGTCTTTCAGAACAATGTTTTTTTTTACTTTTCAGGCAAGCGTTTCATAGATCTCAAGTAATATGTACCAATGTACAGAGGCAAATAATATTCTTACCCTTTTATTAAACCCATTTCTCGCCTCCTACAAAACAAATAAAGTGAAAATTCCCACCCAGGGATTACTCACATCCTACAAAAGCAAACTACCCACATATTACTAAGAAAAAACTTTCTACTACCTACCATTGATATGAAAACGTTCCGAATCGTTCGGAGTTTGTCCTAAAACTTTTAACGAAAGTAGACTATGATTTATTCCTACTTTTTTTGTTTGTAATATCGATATACAAAAGGTTATATTTTAAAACTACTAAGAAGATTGTTTATAAATATCGAGTAGGTACATAAATTGTTTACAACTTATATGGGGAATAAAACGGAGGGTGTAAAACTGAAAGAGGGTTGGGTTCAGACTTGAGTACTAGCGTTTTTATGTAAATGTTAGGTTCAGTTAGGTCTCAAGTAGAGAAATATTACGCTCGCGATTTTTATCAAGATAAGTACGGTGCCTTAGGTTTTTATGAAAGTAGGTTTAAAGGATCGTTGAACAAGGGTCATCAGACCTAGTTTTTTCAACTGCGGCATTGTCTGCCTTTAGCAATAAAATAATGGACTGTCAGGTATGCTAATTCAGTTTAAGTCTGGAATATAATAGGATCTTTTTTTGATGGTCTGTTAAAAGGGTCGCTTTTGACCATATATATCTTACTTATAATCGATGATGTGTTCGACGAAGGAGCACCCTTGTGTAGAAGTTACCTATTCACTCTTGAGTTAAAGACTTTAACATGGAATTCAACCATTTTTTTTTACGTGGATATTCAGCAAATAACTTCTCCCGCTCTAGAGGATTCCGATCCCGATTTCCGGCCACCGATGGGTAGCTTGCCATCCGACCGTCCGGTAACCGTCCGGACCGAGCCCAAGTCGTCGACGGCGCGTACTATTCCACGCGCGCCTCAAGGAGATATCAGCAAACCGTAGGGGCGTCGAAGCCTACTGGAGCCAAGGGTCTGCTTCTGAAAGGAAGACTCGGCCCTGGTACGAAAGGCAACGAAGGAACAGGAGTGGGTTTTTAGTCAGTAAAAGTCTGAAACTATCTCCCGCTCCCGAATGTCATTAGCCGATTTTCCCACCGAAAAAAAAAGGATGGAGTGAGAAGGCTTGTCTGACTTTTACTGACTAAAATACACGTGTGTCCTTCAGCTGCCCTTTGCGAAAATTCAAAAATTCTCCTGGCATGCAAATCCTCTTAGCTGTACACGAACAATGAAAGTATTCTCAAAACAGATCTTTCTCAGCAAGACCTTGGTATCATCAGTCAACAGAAATTAAAGATCCTTCCTTATAAAACTCGGAAGGAAGTAAACTCAGGTCCTAATCGATTGAAGGACGACCCACCCAAAGGAAGTGCTAAAGATAACCTACAGCTGCAAAGTACAATGTCTCTAATTAAACATTAATCAACGCTATGCTAAGCTAATTAATACCATGAAATCAACACGATTATACAGGAAGACGACGTAACATAAACTAACTGCGGATATTAGTAATATGTGCTAAATCTAAACTTGAGTACTTTTCGAGGAAATTGATGCCTTGAACTGGCTGTACGACTGTACTTGGAAGTGAGACCTTACGGGAGGCCAGCAAATACTGCCACGTGGAGTTAGTCCTATTTTAAAGGAATAATTGATACCCGTGAAGTTACGAGTACTAGAAAAACTCCCGATCACAAGGTCGCGACCCTGCAAATGTGAAGGCCCGAGTGCTGCTGAACTATTCTACCTCGTATAGAAAAAGGAGAAATATTCAGATTGAACTCAACCATCATTCATTGGATTGGCAATAAAAAAAGTGAACTGCATTAAAAGTGCCTCCAGAAGAATGACGGTAGAAGCTTTTCAGAAACACCCCGAGCAGTCAACCTGATAACTAGCTAATCTTTAGACCACAGCATAATATTCTCATATAGCCTGTACTAGCAGGAGAGAAGAAAAATGAAGTGCTAATGAAACATTGGTAGTGGCTCAAAATTGGTGTGTAAGGCCTTAAAAAGGCTTGAATTTCTTAGCAAATAAGTTAGTTTCAAGGCTACGCAAAAGTAACACGTATTATAACACATTTTTGCTCGATTTTTTACAACCGATATATTAGTTGTTCGCCTTATTTACTCGATTTTCGCCGATGCGACCTACATAAATCGAGCTTGAAGGCACGTACTGTCTTTAGCGCGACTTGTAAAGTTAAAATTCTCCGAAGGGTTAAGGTAAACTGGCATTATTCAAAGAAAAAAAATTATAAACTCATCAATATTATATGTAGTAAAACTGTTAATTATTTGGACTTCGCTTTACCTGTTTTATTTTGAGGTGCCAAATAACTTCTTTCGTTCTGGATGGAGAGGCAGTGGGTGATGAGAGGGCGTATCAGACTTGCTGACTAAAACACCTGTGTTCCATATGCATTTTAGGGCCACGGTAACTCTTTTCAACAATCCACAGACAGCCCGATTTTGCCATACTTAGCGACATACTTTTTTGTAGCTCTCAACTTTATTTCTATCTCGTATTAATAGGTGTTAGAAAGTACCTAGCTAAAGTTAAGATGAACTCATAATACATTATTATGATGTTAATGATTTCAACCGCATTCTAGGGGGGCGTTCAAGTATTACGTAACCCTATTTGGAGAGGAGGGGGGGTCTTGTAAAACGTTACGAAGTGTTACAGTTAGGGGGGGGGGGTTCGAACAACGCGTTACGTAACTTTGTTTTTTATTTAAATAAAAAAAACTAGGGTTTTAAAATCTCCCAAGTTGGCAACCACACACGCATGTATTACGGGGAATACCCCGATTGTATTATACGACTTTTTTATTTTGCTCTCCCCAGTTGGCAACTCTTTTCGGTTATGTTTTTAGCTGTCTCTTACCCACACTGAAATAAGAATGAAACAATCTTACTTTAAACGTCATGGTACAGGTCTAGGTTACTTGTAGGCAATTGTGCTCCATCGTCGACCACATCATCGCTTACCATCAGGTGAGATAGTGGTCAAACGCGAGCCTATACATAATAATAAAAATAAAAAACAACGCTACGCAGTTCTGCATGATCCAATCCTAACATTAGCATTTGAAGATCGGTATCAAACTAAATAACACAGCACACACACCCGATACAAACGCGACGCAATAACACGACATGTATAGAATCTATAATCACGTATTTGTACGTCATTTCACTTTAACTTTCTAAAATGTACGTAGAATGCAATTTAAGGAACGTTTTAGTGTGAAGAAGATGGAGAGGAAGGTATGGTATTTATATAGCAAGGTGATTGCATTGTTTGAAAGAGTTACCATCGCCCTAGAACACATCTTTGCCCTCGCATCTTCGGCTCTACTAACTCTCTTACTCTTTCTCTCTCTCTCTCTCTCTCTCTTTACAATTGAGAGAGGTACGAGTAAACGTTTTTCTTTCTTTCTTTTTTCAACTGAAGAAACAGGTGGGTTTTAATCAGTCAAAGTCTGACACTTCTCTCTCAACCAAGAGCGGAAAAGTTATTTATTTTCACTTTTTATGGGTTGGTAATAAATTCCTCATAACTCTCCAAAATTCTCATGAGCCTCATGATTTACTGTTTCGAGATAGTACTTAATCACCCAAGCTTGGTTGTCGACGACCGTAAGAAGGTAAGAGAATAGTAGCGTAAGAGATGCGAGAGAGGATGCAGAGGACCGGATGCTGTGGTGCAGTTTGGAGAAACATATCCAACCATAGATTGCGATAAGCTGAGTTGATTGGTACCGACAGTTATATTGTTTATTTAATCTTCATGACACAAAAGTACCTACAAAGCCGGACTTAATTGCTTTAAAGGTAGCCAGCCATTCACGTTAGAGTGTATCTGACAGGTTTGCCTATACAGTTGAGTTTTACAGGTAAACCGGAGCGTGTATGTTGCACAACTGTGCAGGTTTCCACACCTGTACACTTACAGGCAACCGAAAAAATATGAATTTCGATATTTTTTGCCCGTTGGTGTACCTGTACAGATTAACTGTACAGGCAAAATTGAGCGTGTGTGCCGATCGCCTGCGCAGGCGTCAGTTGTGCGGTGACTGCGAGAGGTAAACCGATAAGCGACACAGCGTCGAAATCTGTTACCGGAGCCACGTCTTCAACTGAGAGTTTGTACAGGTTTATCTTTACGTGTATGTCCTCTAATCAGCTCAAGCTTACCTGACAGGTGTAACGGAACAGGCAATCCTGTCAGGTACCTACTCCCTAACGTGTATGGCTACCTTTAGGCAGAATGTCTAAGGCATTAAGTCCGCCTTTCAACCTAGGATGGTGAAGAGACAATATGGCAGGTGAGTAAGAGAAGAAGTTTTTAAAACGATTCTGCTATTATTGTAGAAAATACATTGGATGGCGCAAAATAAAAATAAAAAGTGTAAAAAATAAAAACAGCAACTTTCGTAAAAGCTCGTTACTTAATATAGGTTTCTAACGATTGAACACCAGACAACCCTCTCAATAAAAATACAACACAGCTGATCCTGAAGATGGACGTTATCACAATCAGAAATAGGCTTAAAAACGCTGGTGTGACGGTTTGACCTTATCAAATTGACCGGAGAAGGTAGAATATAGAGTATGCTGGAAAAATACGGGAGGCCTTTGGCCAGCAGTAAGACTACCTAGAAAAGATTAATATTCGGAAAACGCTAATCACAGTTAAATCAACATAATAATGTAGGTAGGTGAAGCACAGCAAATACCGAGTGTTTTGCAAAAGGATCTTTGTTTGATCCAGCAGTCAGGAATGCCACACTCGTGACGTAGCACCTACCTACCGCAGTTTATGAATTGAATCCATTGTTCCGAACCAACATCTGTTGTAATACGTAAATGTATTGCAAACTTACTACACATAGAATGGAAGAAGTTGGTACATTATATGGACTAAGAAACTATACATATATGTAGATCTTTTTTTTGATAGTCTGTTCTGTCCCACTCCTGGTTACCCAGGAGTGGGACAGAACAGACAGATGCGGGCGGCGAGCAATGCGTAGCTCATCGACCGAGCGTCTAAGTAAGGACCTAGCTCGAATCGAATACGCGAAATGGACGGAAAAAAATGCGGGATTTTTCGAAAGAGTTACCATAGCAAAAATCAACTAAATGCACCAACATTTTTGTATTATTATATTATGTTATTACCATTATATTAAATCGGTTATTTATTTTTTGCCGAAGCTATCTTTGTAAATACGTAAGTGTCGTAGCTAATAACCGGTTTTACCTGTAGATTCATCTTGATGAGACGAATGGATTTCATTTTAATTAGGGTAAAAATTATGATAGTTGTTTTTTGCAATAAGGGTACGATATAATGGCCATGGAAAGCAAAGGGCAACCGTAGGAACACTGGTTGGTCTTAGTAAGTAAAAGTCTGACACTCCTACTTCGGTCCAAAGCGGGAAAAGTTACTTGATGAATTTTCACTTCAAAAAGAAAAAATTACAAGTCTGTTTTTAGAAAACAGACATTGTTTTTAATTGTTCCTTCGTTTTGATAGCATTACTGAAATAAGTCACACAAAATACAATGCCTGCACAGACTTGACTTTGAACTCACGAAATAGAAACATCGCAAATATTTACTTTTCCGAGTCAGTGTTAAATATTGCCAATCCAAAAATGGAATACATCTGGCAAGGTCTGCCGTATTCCTAACATGTGTATCAAAATAAACACTATAGAGCTTTGGGCTTTGACACAGAAGATAGAAGGAAAATCATGAAGAAGATGGGGACATGACCTGGGTAAAACCAAGAAAAGGCTCTTAATAAACTAGTGCGCCTCACCATCAATGATTGCATCTGTGCTTACCATCAGGTGGGATCGCAGTCAAGCACTGGTTTATAACAATTAAAAAAAAAAAGTCGGTGCACATGAACTTCGATTTCATTGAACAATGGCTCGATGTTTAAACACTGTATTAACAACGCAAAGGCATAAAGTGTTTTTCAGTCAAGAATTTATCGATGTAATAATAGCACCTAAAACGCTAAACTTTTAAAAAAAAATAGGTACCTAAATAAAACATTAAAGAAAAATAAACCTGTTTTTCAACATGTTTTTGTAAACAGTACGCTCAAACATAAAATTGTAAGTAAAAGAAAACTTCAGCTTTTTCTAAGAAGCTATTTTAAAAAGACATTTTCTTAGTAGGTCTGTAGGCAAAGGAATAATAACAAATGCTAACAACTGATAGTGCTAATCTTTCCAATATTAATTCATTAACGCTCAGGCGGTAGCCGGCGCCCGGAAGCCATTGTCTTACTATTGTGTCTCTAATTACGCACGTCAAAAGGTTAAGAAGAATTAATAATATTAAAGAAGAACTGGCACAAAATACGGCTATTGGCTGATGAGCTCGCCGTCCGGACGCGGGACGTCCAGAGCGGATCGACCCCAAGTTGACGGCACGTGTTTCACGAGCGCCTGATAGAGATTTCAGGAAAACTTGAGAGTAAGTAGGGCCTGCTAGGGCTGCGGAATGGTCAAAAAATTTACCGTGGCCCTAGAACGTAAACCCAAAAAACAGAGATGGGTTTTAGTCAGTAATAGTCTGATACGCCCTCTCCCTTATACTCTAGAGCGGGAAAAGCTATATGATAATTTTCCAACTCAAAAAAAAAAAATGGTTAAATAAGAAATTAGAAAGATCGTCTACATAGACAATATTAAAGTGTTCAAAACCCAATTCAATTATTGTAATTTAAGAATACACACTTGTAAAGTACCACTTTATAAAGTTAAGTTAAAAGCATCATCTTCATCAAACGGAAGATTTACTCACTATCCTAAAGTAGTGATACAATAGCTACTTGTTGGAATAGTTCAGATCACAATTTTGAATCTACTAAATTAAAATATTGGATTTTTTACACACCCTCTCACATACACACACACTCATTTTTCACATTTTACACACCCAGAGGACCTATTCCTATACCTTTTAAAATTCTTTATTTAGTTTAAATCTATCCGTAATATTAAGCATATTTTTGGGTAAAATTATTTCTTTTGTTTTAAAACTCACAAGTTTCACCTTACTCGAGGGCTTGAAGCACTGCTTGCTGAAATACTTACAGGCCATAAACCTAGTTCGGCAGCAGATGCTAACTGTTAGACAATTGATTGCATTATTTACTTAGTTGTTATATATAAGTAGCTTATAAGCAAATTGTGTATACATGATTTCACTTTTTTGCTCAATAAATATTATTATTATCATAATAACCAACCTGTTTCATGGACAATCAGTTAAAATGTATAACTTTATGCCCCTATTAACCCATAGGCGCTTAGTAGTTTTAAAAATATATTCAACGCAAGCCGGTTTCCATACAAAAATGACAAATAACCCGTTACAATACAACACGTTACAATAAAACTTTCGAGTACCATTGAAATGCTTGGTTGAATTTCTGCTAACTCAGTAAGCGAAAATACACCTTAATAAAATAGATAATCATTTATCTTGTACAGGTATTTGTACCTACTACTCATAAATGGCGGTACAAAGTATAGAAAATAACACGTTACGTGTGCCTCGTACGTGATGCACCGATTAAAATAACACATCAACACGTCGGTCGAGAGCATTGAAAGGAGTTGACGGGGTTAACTTTCTCCGCACTAGTTAAAAAATACTATAGTATCCTCATACGCTATCAAAGACACTATCATATTACAAAATACCCCATCCCGCATCCTGTTCTCGAAATAAACCCTATACCTACTTCACTCTCTTCACTGTTATTTTTCCATCCATTTTGTAGTAGACATTTTTTTTTTTCTTTCAAAAATAGACCGTGTTAAAGAGTTCGAACCTTTTTTGTTTGAACTGTTAGAACAACATCGAGTCGAAAACTAAACAAAAATGAACCTACGAGATGGGCCAAGGCCGAAACAAATAAATATTTGGAGTAGAACGAAGGTTGAATAATGTAATGAGCTTCGGGACAGGGAGACTGAAGTTACTGAACCAATTTTAATGGAGTAACTTAGTAAAATAATAAATAATAAAAAATGGTTTGATGAAAATGAATTGGGAGTTTTTAAATTATGCTAAGCAGATCGTGGAATAACAGTAGTAGAATGCCAATATAATAATTCAGGACTGAAGGTAAATAAGTAATAAAGAACTTAGTAAGCGGATCATAAAAAATACCCGTAGTCGTAATCAACATGACCTCAAATACAGCAGCGTATATGCTAATTAAATAGATTATGAAAAATGGAATTAAAATAAACAAAGCCGGGTTTCAGAGTCTATTAAAAGTTATTCAGAGTTTCGTGCCAAATTGTAGGATTCAAATCCAACGTACACACTTGAATTTTAGACACACGTTCTGGAAGCTGAATTCACAAACATCAAATAGAAAGTTTGAATTGAATTGTCGCTCACACTGAAATGAGTGGTTCGCCAGATTCAAATGAGCTCTAACAATACCTAGTATTCCGAGAGCAAATCGAACACCTGGCGTAGAATTTATGTTCGATTTCGGATCAAAACTTATATTTCCTAAAGTTCGATTCACAACTTCAAGCTATAAATTATGCACGTTTTGCTGTCATTTGTTCGCTTCGTTCAAAGCTGTTCTTGCGATCTCATTGGAAAGTTTATTTCCTAAAGGCAGGGTATAGTTCTAGTTCTGTAATCGTATTTCTATTTAGTGCGCGGCTGATTCTGTCGTACACAGTTAGCACTATTATCGTTTGTTTAGAAACGGCTTGGAAGGAATTTAATACATGTGTTGAGATAAAAAATAAGCGTCGCTCCAACACTTAGCGTGTCGCGCAGGTGGCTTGGATCAACAAAAACTATTTGTCCAGGAATTTCTTGGTGCACCCATTTTTTTTTAACTACGCTTCAATGTAGTCAACACTATGTAAGCATATTTTTTTGCTGTGAAATTAAATTCACATGTAAAAGAAGTTTCAAAATAATAAAAATGCAAGTTGCGCTATTAGATTGTTAAATTTCATATACTAACGACAATAGGTACCTACCTATATCTGCCTATATCGCACAAGATGACACGTTTTCTAATTATAATTTGGATAGCAAAAATCGAATAAAGAATTAGGTACCTATTAATAATTGCTGATCAATAAAAATGCTATTAAAAAGCAATTACCCGTCTTATTGTACCATCCGATAGCATCTGGCCATCATAATGTATAAAACTCGGTTGGTGGTAATGTGTTCGGAACCTCGGACTAATTACGCACTGACTGGTCATGCAAGTGTGAAAATAACTGTGTTATTGCTAAACAACTAAAGAAATTTACATAACACACTATCTATCATAAATTCTTACTATTCTTCTGGTAGAAAAAGGAGCGTATCTTTTGTAATTTTGTTTTTCTAGCCAAACAAAATACGTATCTAATCGCCCAAACGAGTTCAAAATACAGTAGTCATCTTTGCTAAATTCCACAGCGAAAGGTTCTTCGCTCCGTGATGTTTATCCAATTTCGTTTTCCAGTAACGACTTCAATAATAAAGGGTGCCAATTTCGTTTGCTTATCTATCGGTAAGAGAAAGTTGCTAACCTTGTTCGCTAGATTATAATCTTCGAAATTGTTGAACCGATTTAGATTACTGTTACGTTTACTATCTTTTCATTTTACAAACTAAGAAGCTCTTTAAAATAAATTAATTTGACACCGAGGCTTTTTATCAATAAGGAAAAAAAAGTTAATTAGGTGAGCCAGGTTTTCAAAGTTACTTCAATGAAAAACAGCCCTAAACTTGTTCCCTCTTTTCCGTTTTTTGCACGCAAGTCATCTGTTACTCAACATGTTTTTCTATCTTAACCAGTTGAAACCATCGATATATTATTCAATGTCAGTTGAAACCTGATGTTTTTTTCAGTGAGCCGTTGGTGTAGGAGAACCGGCTCGACGGGAGTGCGAGTCAACAGGTAGGGTATAGGGCACTGACCTACAGTTGCGCTGCATGAATGGCACGTCTTAATGAACTATCGATTTTTGAAAATAGAAGCAATTACTACCATAGAGGTTAACATTCATATGGGAAAAAGGACCAGGTAGGAATAATGGGAGACGTTCCATTGCTATTTGAAAAAAAACTTGTTTGGAGTTTTGTTTACAAAGTCGTCTGTACGTTCAAGTAGGAAGAACATTTTTAATCACTGCAATACTGCATGCATTGTAATGTTTAAGGATTTTAACTGCGTTCATTAGCAGCATGTAGACTATGTAAACCAACTGATAGCAAGTCAAATAACGGAACTTATCTAACGAATTCCAAAGTGAAAGAAATACTATTTTCAATGCAACGATAAAAAAAAAACTCTCGTTGTAAAGATAACTGTAGTTTGAAGAGTAACTAAGTAGGTAATAAATGCCGCTCACCTCGCAAACTGCAGGCGAAACGTGTCGTTTCGAGCCAGTTGCACGCCAGTGTCCTTTTGAACTTAACAAAGGTCTACTTTCACCGACGCCAGCCCCCAAGATTCAACTATACCATATACGGCCCTCTCGACGAATATTGCAACTTTGCTTACGCGCTTTTTATCGAACAAAACAGTAAAGTACAATTGAAACGGTAAATTGCGATCGAATTAAAAAAAACCGTAGACGCACTTCACAAACACTCGTCAAGATTGACCACTTTTATTTCACCGCACTGCTGATTCTGGAGAAAAAAGTGTTGTATCATGAACCCGTTTAAAAAGTTGGGAAACTTTTCGACTGTTTTCGTTGATCGAACGTAGTAGCACGTCCGTCGTGGGGCGATGCCGCCGCGCGAATGGCGGCTGGCCCGGCTCGGCGACGAGAACAAAACGAGTCGAGAGAAGCGAAGCGTGCGCCGTGATGGAAGATACACAGAGATTATGAGGGCGAAAGAGACAACTATTTAGAACCGTTTGCCAACCCCCCTAGCCCCGCATGCTAAATTTAAGGGGAAGTAAAACACCTGCTTGTAAAACAATATTTTATTGAACATTATTGACCCAGATGTTTTGCAAAGTTTATTTATTACAAAGAATTTTATTGACTTATTTGGAAGTTACATTAAGTCAATGTGACGTCACAAGGACTACTTTACAAAGTTATTGTTTACAGGAGTGTCATTCTTCAGTCTTATAAAATTTGTAAGTATGGAAGAATAAAAAGAACACACCAAACATTAATATTGTAAACAATGTATAATATTAATAATAGTATTAGGAAAACACGATGAGGTTTATAAAAAAAAAAAAACAAAAAAAATACATGTAAAAATATAAAAATATTAATTATAATTAATATCTTAGTATCATAATTTAACATAATAAATACTCGAAAATTCCAATTTTACATAAAAAAATTAATCTCAAGTAAATACTGTATAAAACATGTCTACTTAACATATCAATTATACCCAATCTTAGTAAATAGTGGAGGAAAATAATAAAAGAACAATAAATAATAATTAAGATTCAAATTAAATTTCAATAGAAACCAGTTAAATATCTCCATATACAATACAAAATTAGGTAAACAACTCTTAGGACTAATATTCGATTGCTATCATGGTCTTACTAGTTCTACGGGTACACTTAAATCTGGTGTGACTAACAACGGATTTGTTTGCAGATGAACCTTAGCATCATAAGCGTGTTTTTGTGCGACCGCAACAGGCGCAACTTTCTTAATAAAGTTTGTTCTTATAGCTAAAACTATTGTATTCATAAACCCTACCACAACGTAAATGCCACCGATGATTGAAAACAGTCTCAACATAAATTGAAGTAAATTCTCCCTTTCTTGGTATACTTTCACTTTTAATGCAGCCATGTCATACTTGAAGAACACACCGGGCACCCCGTGAGATCCTTTAGAATGACTGATCGGTCTTTCAAGCTCTTTGACCGAGTACTGGAAAGTTTTTATTGATTCAAATGCGGTATCCACATCAGTTGGTACAACTTCTATAAAATATTGGTACAGCATGTTTTCTTCATTGGTGATTTTAAGATCTCCTTCCAGTGGGTATATTATTCCATTGGCTGGACTACCAAAGCTGAGACGGTGTATTCTATGACTGAAGTTTTGGGGTGTGTCATCAAACAGCATGTTTAAGTGTATATGTCCTCTTGGTAAGTGTAAACTTTTTCCTGCTGTTACATGGAAGTTTCCAGCAACTTTGTTTAGTGTTAGGACGCCGTGAAGTCGGCATGCGTCTGGTCGACGATTAGGCTTTGTTTTCCTCGCTGGTATCGTAGCGCGAACCGACCCGTGACCTTTTTTCCACATCAACTGCCAAACAGAGTGATACTCTTCTCTAAGGTAAGAATTTAAATATTTTACAGCATCAAAGGCATCTTGCTGCTCCTGTGTAAGCTCAAACCAAGTATCTTCTTCTTGTAACTCACCAAAACCAAACACGCTTTGTGAAGTGGAATCCAGAATATCAGCCCCAATATTGGAACAGGGCATAGCAACAGTCATATCAATGTTTATTCGGAGCTTTTCGTCCATATCAACATCTGGCATGAATTTGAACACTAAATTACTGTCTAGATAGTAAGTAACTTCGCTGTATATCAGCCACATAATAATAAGAAATGCGATAACGGAAAAAGTGCCGCCTACCGGTGTGCTGTCCACGTACTCTTCCGGCACTTTGGGGAAGGCGTCCAGCTCCTTCACTCTGTCAATAACTTTCTTTTTGCCTCTATATCTTAACATTTTAAATTAAAATAACTGTATCTAAAGTAGACTCCTCAGTCGACGTGTTTTTGACTTTTTGTGCTTTTTTTTATTTTGATATTTTGCTTCCACTTGACAATGACAAGTTGACACTTGAAAACACGACTTTGACAGCAAAGCAACGAATCACAGGAGTGTGTTCAATTATTTTATAAAACACGCTTCTTACAAATTACACTACTGAATTATAAATCAATCTGGCTAGCCTTTTCCTAACCATATTGTCAGGATCCGCTTTTGGTTTATTAATAGCAATTGAATACCTACCAGGTGTTTACATGTTAGTCACATTGCAGAATCCATTTGCAAATCGAACAAAACTCACAGGACGTCGAAGAGTGACATAATCGAACGCACCGCTGAATATACAAGGGCTGCGTTCAAAAATAACCAGAGTAGCTTCGAGTTGCAACCCAGAGTCGTTCTTTTATAACTCGAGTAACTACCCTAGAGTTAACCCAACTAACTCTAACTCCGAGCAGGGTAGGTTGGTGTAATGACAGTTGCTTGGCATTGACAGTTGAACTCTACGTTCGCGTTCAAAAATGCGAGCTTAGAGTATCTACCCGATGACGTCATTAGAGTTAACTCTAATCTCATTTTTGAACGCAGGAATGGAGAGAAAGCTTATTACATATAAACAGTTTTAGCTATATTATTACGTTTATATGAAATGACTAAACTCTGTGAGTAAAAATTAAAATGAGTGGGCAAAACTTTCGATTTCATTTTAAATAAAATCAGAATAATTTTTGAACGAAGCTTTATTTGTCATTTTGCAATGACATTTCACATTTTCTATGTGTCATATTATCTGTCATTTTTGCTAGCCGAGCTTCGCCCGCTGCGAAATTCGGAATTTTCTATTTTTATCGCATCGGGAGACAATAAATACAAACATTTATGCAGTCCGACGACGAAGACACTTCGTTGCATTCATGCTTCGACTCGCTAAAAACCGCCGTCATGGGGTGCTGCTATAGTATTTGCCACAAAGACACTGATCCACAGGTAATTTTTACGCTATTTTTCGATATTAATTAGTTGAATAGCGTGTGATTGTGTGTTAGATTGAAGTTTATTATCGCCTTTAATACGTTTCGAGTGTGAAATATGGGTGGTTTTAGGAACTGTATAGTCATTTCCCATTCCTAGCTTTGACACTGACATGCAATGGTTATCTTTATCGTCTAATATTCAGTTGACTCACATTTTATGTAATTAAATACATAAACAGTATGGTTTAGTCATTAATACAGACCTAGACGGCAAGAGTTTACAAATACATCATTGTTTTAGGAAGTTGGGCAATGGCCTGCCTGTGGCTTAATGTTTATGCATAGAGTCCATTGTGCATTATCTTTATACCTACAATCCATGTTTATGACAGTAATTGAAATTTCTTCGTATTTGATCTAAACCAATCCAATAAGACTAAAATCACTAGTGAAACCTCTGTTGGTTGACATTAAAAACAAGTTTACATAAAGATACTCTATTAACCTGGTTTTGCAGCTAGATTTTGCATTTAAAAACTCTTTGTTATGGTTCAGTGGACAATTTGTCATGACTAATTTTGTTTACTACACGGATTAAGTGCCCGCTAGTAAAATGAATAACCAACCTCTATCTCTTTGATAACTCCCTGGTATCCACCCACTTCTTTAATGTTATATTGGAAACATTTCATACCTACATAGTTAACATATATAGTTAATTATTAAGAGTCCTTGTGCACTACCACTCAAAAGTATTTGGCAACCTGAATCTCTAAATTACAATTAATATACTTGTTAAAACCATTTTTTTTTAACCTTTTGAGTGCGTAATTAGAGACACAATAGTAAGACAATGGCGCGTGAACGCCGGCGTTAATGCGGGGATCAACAGCTTAAACTGCAATGTATCTGCATTAAAAGGGTAAACGTCTTGTAGTTATTTGGTCATAAAACCAAAAAGGTGATATTGGAACCTATTTATAAATCTTGTAAAAGCAACTGAGAAGTTTTAATACTGCAGAAGATACCAAGGCAAATTGTTGATTATATTGTTAAGAAATTGGTGACTCAACAATTTGCAACAATAATAATATAAGCAGCCTAAGAGCAAGCACTTCTAATGATAGTCCGGTCAATTTAGACATTCGAAGGTGCATAAAATCCCAACAAGCTGAAAATTAGTAAAATTGTTCAAAACATAATTATAAATAATATTTAAAAGTCATCATTCCCGTGTATGGAATTTTTTTTATTCAAGTTCAAAGGTCAAAAATGAGTTTTTCGCGATTTTCAGCAAAACGGTAAGTTTTATCATAAAAGTACCTTAGACAAAAATTGTAGATCATAAAATTATCTATAAAAAATGCACGAATACTTTTTTCCTACGAGCCACCGTTTCTGAGATATAACGATTCAAAAAGTTATAAAAGTTGTTAATGTCATAATATGCACACGTTTCCACGCCACCTATGAGGTAGTGTACTTAGCGCGTTTTTTTTAACGTGGTTTCCCCAGTAGGCCTACTCCACGGGTCAGTTGTGATCCTGTTTAATGTGAAACTATTGCAAAATAACGGAAATTTTCAAAGATTGGAAAAGATAAAAGCGATGTAAATTAAAAAAAAATTGGTGAAGTTCATTCGCCTGATTCGTAGGTTTCAAATTCTTCTTGATCTTCTTCTTGTTATTCTTCTTCTCCTGCTTCTTCTTCATTTTCATTTTGGATGCAAGTAAATTGCGTCAATAGCGATGTATCGCATGACACTTCGTCGTAATCAAACGAATCCTCCATTGTTTGTGATTCGACATTAGAGCACGACCGGCCTTGACAATTTGTGCATGCCAGAGAACAAAACAGTCCGACTTTTTTGCAACCACATTTAGCACCGCATCCCTTTTTGCAGTTGCAAAAAATTGTGTTCAGCAGTTTTTCCGGCGCAGGTGGGAGAAAAGTTTGAACTGGCTCTAATATATTGTTGACAAACTTCCAACCCCAGTCTGTAGGGTCTATCTGATAACCAAGCCACACTTGAACTTGGTAATATACCCGAAAAAGATGTTGATGAGCAGCAACCGAGGTTGGAGGAAGACAAGCTAATTCAACTTGTTTTTTATTTTTCGTATTTTTAACGAAACATGCTTATCGATGCTTATCTAAACAGGTAGTTTTTTTAGGAGCTCCGTACATAGAAAGAAGAAAGCGGATGCCGTTGGTGATAACTTCTTGTTGAGTTGAATTACTCTTTTTAAAAACTTCAGCACATTGAACTAAATCTTGTTTTTCAAACACACTAGGTACCTCATAGGTGGCGTGGAAACGTGTGCATATTATGACGATAACAACTTTTATAACTTTTTGAATCGTTATATCTCAGAAACGGTGGCTCGTAGGAAAAAAGTATTGAGACATTTTTTATAGATAATTTTATGATCTACAATTTTTGTCTAAGGTAGTTTTATGATACTCGTAAAACCGTCTTACCGTTTTGCTGAAAATCGCGAAAAACTATTTTTTTTTACCTTTGACCTTAAATAAAAAATTTTCCATACACGGGAATGATGGGGAACTTTTAAATATTATTTATAATTATGTTTTGAACAATTTTACTGATTTTCAGCTTGTTGGGATTTTATGTACCTTCACTCTCATTTTTTGGTCTAGATTGACCGGACTATGAAGAGCATAGTGGTTACAAGAAGCATAAGTATGAAGTAGAACCTAAAACCCATTTCTGGGTGGCCAATAACTTTTGAGCGGTAGAGTAAGTAGTTTGCAATTAAAATAATTATAGCTACATAAATATTTATCTAAGTATTTTTGTTAAATGTTGCCCTACCCGTTATGTTATTGCTAAATAACGTAACGGGTTATTATTTAGCAATAACATAAGTTATTCCTAAATAACTTCTATATCGTGGGTGTATTCACAAAGATGTAAATTCACATACACAAGGCACCCAGACCCAGAGTACCTATCTATAAACCATACAAGTATTTATTCTGTGTGGTAATCAAATCTGCGAGATGCTGTACAGCAGCCGATCGTGTCATCACCTTAACTTGCACTTAACTTGTATGAGTCAGATTGGTCTATAAAGCAGCAGGAAGACATCATTTAAAGTGTGTGGGTGTCTTGTGTATGTGAGACTAGCCCGTAGCTTTGAAAAGCAGGTTTCTTCATACAAACCCCCATTTCATCTCCTTAGGGGATAAATTTTGGAAAATCTTCTCTTAGTGCTCACCTACATCATCAAAAGAAGCCTTGTGCAAAATTTCACGTTCCTAGTCCCAGAAGTTTCGGCTGTGCATTGATATGTCAGTCAGTCAGTTTCTCCTTTTTAGGGTTCCGTAGCCAAATGGCAAAAAACGGAACCCTTATAGATTCGTCATGTCTGTCTGTCTGTCTGTCTGTCTGTCTGTCTGTCTGTCTGTCCGTCTGTCCGTCCGTATGTCACAGCCACTTTTTTCCGAAACTATAAGAGCTATACTGTTGAAACTTTGTAAGTAGATGTATTCTGTGAACCGCATTAAGATTTTCATACAAAAATAGAAAAAAAGCAATAAATTTTGGGGGTCCCCATACTTAGAACTGAAACTCAAAATTTTTTTTTTCATCAAACCCATGCGTGTGGGGTATCTATGGATAGGTCTTCAAAAATGATACTGAGTTTTCTAATATCATTTTTTTCTAAACTGAATAGTTTGCGCGAGAGACACTTCCAAAGTGGTAAAATGTGTGTCCCCCCCCCTCTAACTTCTAAAATAAGAGAATGATAAAACTAAAAAAAATATATGATGTACATTACTATAAAAACTGCCAACGAAAATTGGTTTGAACGAGATCTGGTCAGTAGTTTTTTTTAGTACGTCATAAATCGTAAACCGCAATTTACCTTTTAAGTTTGTACGGAACCCTCAGTGCGCGAGTCCGACACGCACTTGCCCAGTTTTTTATATATATGATTACACATTTGTGAACGCACCCGTGATTCATGAGTAAATCCTAGAATGGGGCAATGTTTTTTTACTAGACATCTGATACACATACATAAATATATTTCTAAATAAATACACATTATAGATAAATTACACACAGACACCGAACAAATGATTCCTCCGTGCCTCACAAAATACATTAATATGTTGGTTGCGGCTGTCATTTGTAGATATTTGACAGTTGTTACAAGCCAAGAGATCGTACACCATTTTTGTCAAGGGAAATTGTGTACTTACTTGTGAAGGTCTGATAGGCACTTGCTCTATCTTAAATATTCTTGATGGATGAAGAATATGGCTCTTTCTTGGACGGAGCACCGCCGTGTCCTCGTGGGGGCGTTTGGTGGCAGCGAAGCGAGGAGAAATGGCAAGCGGTCGCCTCCTTCCGCGAAGCAGTAATACTAGCGAAGGAGGACCAACGCACGCGTGAGGGAACGGACTTCCACACGCCTCAGCTACCAGGATTCCGCTCCCCGATTTCCAGCCACCGTAGGCGTGGGCTTGCGGACGACGAGCGATGGGTAGCTCGCCATCCGGCCGTCCAGTGACTGTCCGGACTGAGCCAAAGTCGTCGACGGCACCCGTGATCTCACCAAAACCGTAGGGGTCAGCAGGACCGAAGCCTACTGGGACCATGGATTGGCTTTCGAAAGGGAAACCCGGAGTTCTGAAACACAAGGCAAGGAATATAGGAAATAGCATAGCATAGTCGGCCTTATAATGTTCCCACTGTTGGGACTCAGGCCTCCTCTCTAGGAGAGGGTATGGGCCGTAATCCACCACGCGGGCCCAGTGCGGTTTGGTGGATGTCACATGTCTTCGAATTTTTGGTTCTAGAACATGCCGGTTTCCTCACGATGTTTTCCTTCACCGTTTTGAGAGCAGTGGTGATGAAATAAATTACACAAAGTAATGCACCTGGCTGGGTTTGAACCCGCAACCTACAACTCATAAGTCGGAGCCGTTACCACTCGGCCACCACTGCTCTCTATATATAGGAAATATAATTGAGAAAAGACTAGGTATTTTTCTAGGCTTCAAAGGTTTTTAAGCCAATTTCATGTATTTCATAAATAAGCGGCAGCTTTAAAATAAAATGTAAACAATATAAGTAGGCCGATTAACTTTCGAATTCGTCATTCAATAAACAGGAAACTGATATACTTAAAGATAACAAACTAAACATTGATAGCGCCAAAATAATGTTGGTCAGAATAATATTATTCTTTGAATAGCAATTTGTTAATGTAATCAAATACACACATTTTGATCTCTTTTTTATTAAGAGAAACCAAATGAATTCTTTTATGTAAATTCTACAAACCGTTACATAACAACCATTCAAATTTCGAAAAGAAAAAACATATTCTGACAAAGGTAGACAATATCATTTGAAAAAACTGGCTAATTGCGAGTCGGACTCGCACAAGAAAGGTTCCGTACTACAATAATAAATTTGAACAAACAACGTCGACAAAATAACGTTATTACACAAAGTAATGCACCTGGCTGGGTTTGAACCCGCAACCTACAACTCATAAGTCGGAGCCGTTACCACTCGGCCACCACTGCTCTCTATATATAGGAAATATAATTGAGAAAAGACTAGGTATTTTTCTAGGCTTCAAAGGTTTTTAAGCCAATTTCATGTATTTCATAAATAAGCGGCAGCTTTAAAATAAAATGTAAACAATATAAGTAGGCCGATTAACTTTCGAATTCGTCATTCAATAAACAGGAAACTGATATACTTAAAGATAACAAACTAAACATTGATAGCGCCAAAATAATGTTGGTCAGAATAATATTATTCTTTGAATAGCAATTTGTTAATGTAATCAAATACACACATTTTGATCTCTTTTTTATTAAGAGAAACCAAATGAATTCTTTTATGTAAATTCTACAAACCGTTACATAACAACCATTCAAATTTCGAAAAGAAAAAACATATTCTGACAAAGGTAGACAATATCATTTGAAAAAACTGGCTAATTGCGAGTCGGACTCGCACAAGAAAGGTTCCGTACTACAATAATAAATTTGAACAAACAACGTCGACAAAATAACGTTTCTTGTATGGAGACCTGCTCTAATTTTTAGTTTTATTTGTTGTAGTAGAAGCAATTGAAATATACATTCTGTGAAAATTTCAACTCTTTACCTGTAACGGTTTCTGAGGTACAGCCCGCTATTGCCTCCTTTTGCGAAGCAGTAATGCTAGCAAAGGAGGCGGCCGATCGCGTGAGGCAACGGTCCTCACGCCCCAACCGCCGCCGGGATTTCGATCCCGATTTCCGGCCACCGTAGGCGCGGGCTTGCGGACGGCGAGCAATGGGTGGCTCGCCGTCCGATCGTCCGGTAACTGTCCGGACCCAAGTCTGACGGCGCGTAGTGTTCCACGCGCGCCTCAAGGAGATGTCAGCAACCGTAGGGGCCCAGCAGGGTCGAGGCCTACTGGGGCCATGGGTGATGCGAAAGTGATCCCCGGGGCCCTGGAAAAATGGCAAAGAAGGAACAGGAGTGGGTTTTTAGTCAGTAAAAGTCTGACACTATCTCTCGCTCCTCCTAAGAGCGGGGGATGTCATTAGATGATTTTCTCACCAGAAAAAAAAAGCCCGCTAACAGAAGGACAGACGGACGGACGGTCAGCAGAGGCTTAGTAATAGGGTCCCCCGTTGGCACCCATGGGTATGGAACCCTACAAATCAAAGGTGCTAACAAATTTAACAAATCATCATCATCATCATTTGAGCCCAAAGACGTCCAACTCTGGACATAGGCCTCCCCAATGTATTGCTACAACTAACGGTCCTATGCATCTCGCATCCAGCGCATTCTCGCGACTTTTACTAGCTCATCGGTCCACCTTGTGGGAGGCCTTCTAACGCTGCTTCTTCCGGTACATGGTCGCCACTCTAGAATTTCGTCCCCATCGACCATCATTCTGCGAGCAATGTGCCCTGCCCACTGCCACTTAAGTTTGGCGATTCTTCGGGCTATGTCGGTAACCTTGGTTCTCCTGCGGATATCTTCATTTCTGATGTGATCACGCAACGAAACTCCGAGCATAGCCCTTTCCATTGCCCTTAGGGTGACTTTAAGCCTTCTGATGAGGCCCATTGTAAGCTACCACATTTCGGAGCCATATGTCATCACTGCCAACACGCACTGCATTTTTTTTTTTTTTAATTCATATAAACCAGTGCTTGACTGCGATCCCACCTGATGGTAAGCAGCGATGCAAGCACTTCTATAGAATGCTTTATATTGAGAAAATGAGCAGTGGTGGCCGAGTGGTAACGGCCCCGACTTATGAGTTGTAGGTTGCGGGTTCAAACCCAGCCAGGCGCATTACTTTGTGTAATTTATTTCATCACCACTGCTCTCAAAACGGTGAAGGAAAACATCGTGAGGAAACCAAAGGAAACCAAACTGCTTACCATCAGGTGGGATCGCAGTCAAGCACTGGTTTATATCAATTAAAAATAAATAAAAAAATACTGGCATGTCCTAGAACCAAAAATTCAAAGACATGTGACATCCACCAACCCGCACTGGGCCCGCGTGGTGGATTATGGCCCATTCCCTCTCCTAGAGAGGAGGCCTGAGTCCCAACAGTGGGAACATTATAAGGCCGACTATGCTATGCTATGCTATTGAGGAAAATGCAGTTGATTGTTATAAACAGATTGTATTGAAAGCACTAAACATGATACTACAGTTGTACAACATAGGTTGGTGTAGAATTACATATCTGCACAACTTGTGTTGTTGATTTGCGTATTGTTATAGACTAAATATAGATTTTTTATTTAACCTTTTGAGTGCGTAATTAGAGACACAATAGTAAGACAATGGCGCGTGAACGCCGGCGTTAATGCGGGGATCAACAGCTTAAATCTACTGAGTAGGTATTTTTTTATTTTTTTATTTTGATTTAATATAAACCAGTGCTTGACTGCGATCCCACCTGATGGTAAGCAGTGATGCAATCATTGATGGTGAGGCGCACTAGTTTATTAAGAGCCTATTCACTCTAGCCTAGGTAGAATTTAATTAATTATATTGTAGGTTTTTTTTTTAAATTGAATTCATAGTGTTTTTATTGATAGGCTCATGTTTGCCTACTATCTCACCTGATGGTAAGCGATGATGTGGTCGACGATTTTTTTTTCTGTGGGAAAATCAGACAATGACATCCCCCGCTCTTGGGCGGAGCGAGAGATAGTGTCAGACTTTTACTGACTAAAAACCCACTCCTGTTCCTTCGTTCTCTTCCTTTCATACCACGGCCGAGTCTTCCTTTCAGAATCAGACCCTTGGCCCCAGTAGGCGTCGACCCTGCTGGGCTTCTACGGTTGCTGACATCTCCTTGAGGCGCGCGTGGAACACTACGCGCCGTCGACGACTTGGGCTCGGTCCGGACGGTTACCGGATGGTCGGACGGCGGGTTACCCATTGCTTGCCGTCCTCAAGCCCGCGCCTACGGTGGCCGGAAATCGGGATCGGAAATCCAGCGGCTGGTGCGCGGGGGCCATTGCCTCGCGCGTGCACGTGCGGCCTCCTCCTTTGCTAAAAAAAAAAAAAAAACATTAATGCTTCGCAGAAGGAGGCGACCAGCTGCCACTCCTCGCTCCGGATGTGGTCGACGATAGAGCACGCTTGATCTCTTTGAGGCTGCGAGGACCACTACGTGCCGTTCTCTCCTTCGCTCATTTTATTGCTTCGCAGAAAGAAGCGCCAGCTTCCCATTTCCTCTCGGTCCAGACCATGGCCTAAACCAGAGCCGGACGCGACAGGGTGCTACCGCCAATCGCATATTGCCCTAAATTACCCTTGTATTGTTGTTTCTTCTCTTATTGATTTACTCTTGTATCGAGTGTGCGCAAAATACACCCAAACCAGGAACAACTAAGGCCATAAGAATATTTAATCTGTGCAGGAATCGAACTGCGAACACGCAACGCAGCAGGCAATCATTATTATCGATAATTTGTTTTATTAATTCAAAGTATTCTTATTTTATTACTTTAAAATAAACAGCCATAAATATTCATCCCTAATATTGATTTATAAATCGTTTATTAATAATCTTGCATATAATAAACATGCATTAAACGCACACTATGTAGACAAGCGTATTATAAACTGGAAGATTATATCCTTGACAAAAACGCTTGGCTAAATGCCGGTTCTGCTCCACAGCCACAGCCTTCAAATTAAGTTTTCTGTTTTTTTTTTTTTTTAAATATATATGTTTCTAATTATTGGAAGAGATACTTACTATTCCCCTTTTTGTTTTGTTGTTTTCGAAATCTTTCTTATTTTATTTTATTTGTTTATTTCAATATAGCTTATGATAATTTATTACCTTTTGCATTTGGAAACAATAGTATTGTATAATGTAGAAGCACTTTTTTTTCAAGTTTTGTGAATGTGAAGTACCATGGAGCATTTTTATTAGGTTACAACTTGTTTGACATTACGAGCATGGCAGGTGAGAGTTTGTCATGCTCACTCAAATGTCTCGCTGATGGTGGCACGTGTTATTGGGTCATTCAGTTCCCTTCAAAATGGTTGAGCTGAGTGAGGCTGATGCACGCGTCATGCTCGTGAACGGGTGCCGTCGGTTGAGACTGGTCATCTCTTAGCTGCCAGTGGCTTAATTCAATTTCTATCTTTTTAATTAGTTTTTATTCTTATTTATCTACATTGTGCTCACATATTAGAAGCGACATGAAATATGTAACCAAGATTTATGTAACTCATAATATGATTTAAAAGAGTGTCCATGGAGTTTCTTGCACGTTCTTCTCCATAGAGATCTACGCTTTGGAACGTGCAATTTAGCTTCACTTGTTTTTTTTTGACTGACTGACATTTTGACAATTCAAAAGTGCCTGTAATTGGTCTATTTGAAATAAACGTTTCTGATTCTGATTTCTGATTTCTGATTTCTTGCAATTAAAATATTGATTTATTGCAACATTAACCTAATAACCTTCGGATTGAATAATAAATAAATAACGTATAATCTTATAATTATGTATTCATTCACTTTAGATTGCACTATACTCTATTCATCTGGGCTTGGTAGGTAGGCCTTCCAACTCTGCGTCTTTCGGTACGTGGTCGCCACTCCAATACCTTTCGTCTCCATCGACCATCTGGTCTGCGTGTAATGTATTCCAGGACATGTCTACCCGTGTGCCAAGCACAAGCATAAATAAGCGTAATCAGCCTTATAAATGTTCCCACTGCTGGGATTCAGGCCTCTTCTCTAGGAGAGGGAAAGGGTCGTAATTCACCACGCGGGCCCATTGAGGATTGGTGGATGTCACATGTCCAAGACACACCGTTTTCCGCGCGATGTTTTCCTTCACCGTTTTTAGAGCAATGGTGATGAAATAAATTACACAATGTAATGCGACTGGCTGGACCCGCGATCTACAACTATTTTTAAGGAATCTGCCTTATTACTATACAGTGGGTATAGTTTACAATACAGCGTCTTTCGCCGAAAGGAGGCCAGTGTGTTCTCTGCAGGTTTTTTTTTAGGTGGGAAAATCATCTAATGACAAATCTCGGGGGCGGAGCGGGAGATAATGTCAGACTTTTACTGACTAAAAACCCACTCCTGTTCCTTCTTTGCCTTCGTCCCAGGGCCCCGGGTTTCACCTTCAAACTACCCGTGGCTCCAGTAGGCTTCGACCCTGCTGGGCCCCTACAGTTGCTGACATCTCCTTGGTGTTCCCTGCGGGTAGAAATTTATTGAACAGAGCAGCTGTGATCCTATTGTCTACTGTCCTTCCAGGAGAACACAGTGAACGAGCGGACACACCTCCTCGAAGTGACAGAACAGCAGCAAGAGACGCCGGTGCCGGCTGCATCGGCGTCCACACCACCCCGCAAGCCTGACGAACAGAGCGCACTCAACAGGATACTGCATGAGACTGCCACGTGAGTAACCTTTTTCATTATTATTACCGCAGCAGGCAAAATTCCAGTCCTTCGATGTACGCGGTATAAATGACGAGGTGAAACGCTTATTTCGGACCGTAGAGATGTCCGATGGTAGAAATGAGATGGTGGAATCAAGTCATGCAATTCCCGCGCACACTCTCCAAAATGCATCCTGTAACATACCGAAAGGCTGGCTACCCTACGCCTGTGCTCAAGGCTTTGTAGATTGGACTTAACTAGATCTTGACCACCAATTAGCTTTTTTCGCACGCCTTTGCACCGAGTCCAAAGCTCGTTTTTCGAGTTTTGGTCGAGCAGAATATTCGGAAATCAAAACTAGTTTTTTGGCCGAAACCAGCCCCCCTAGCCAAGTCACAAACGATAAACGTAAACTCTCAGTGGTCTTTAATAGATTTTCAACTTTATGTTATTGGATATAAAGTTGTAAATCTATTGAAGATTACATAGTGTTTTCGTTCGTTCCGGTCGCTAACGCTCAGTAGTCTTTAATAGATTTTCAACTTTATGCTCTTAGGTATAAAGTTGAAAATCTATTGGAGATTACTAAGCGTTCACGTTTATCGTTTGCAACTTGGCTAGGGGGGCAGGTCTTCGGCCGGTCTCTTGTTATTGAGCCCTCGCCACCGACTTTCAGTTACTCTATTTTCGCCTTTATTTTATCCGTACTAAAGCTTCGTTCTCCTTTTCCAGCAACGTGATAGACGTGGGCGCGCTAGGCCCGTACGCGCTCGAAGCGGGCGCGTACTCCGAGCGGGTCCGGGTTTACAGCGCCCGCGTCGCTGGGCTGGGCGCTGCGGGGGCGCCGGCGCCGCGGCTGCTGGCTGACCTGCCGCATTCAGAGCGAGCTGCCTTGCTGGCGAGGCCGGCATTGGCAGCTGAGGATAAAGACTTAGTGAGTTATCTTTTACTATAATTTTGCTCTTCTTCTCGCGAACAGATTTGTGTGCAATTTGCTGTGCTCGTATCACTGGGAGAAATGTGAAACCTATTGGTGGAATACAGTATATGAATATGAGACGAGTAGCTTCTGCCAGCGGTTTTGTCCATACAAACTTTGGACCCCCGTGTCATTCTGTTAGGGGGTAAATTTTGGAAAACCCTTTCTTATTCTTTGTAAACATCATAGAAGGATCCTCTGTGCAAAATTTCAGTGATCTAGGTCCAAGAGTTTGGACTGAGTGTTGATGAGTCAATGAGAGACTTAGGCCTTTGCTTTTTATATGTAGAGATGTGGGATACTCAGCAATTTTAAGATTTTTCTTGAACAGGATTGAGTCATTATCATCATCATCATTTCAGCCGAAAGATGTCTACTGTTGGAAATAGGCCTCCCCAAGTGTCGCCACAATGAACGGTCCTGTGCGTCTCGCATCGGATTCCCGCAACCTTTACCAGGTTATCGGTTCACCTTGTAGGAGGCGTTCTAACGTTAGGCGATCGCCACTCCAGAATCTCTCGGCCCCAACGGCCATCTGGTCTGCCACTTAAGTTTAGCGATTCTTCGTGCTATGTCGGCAACCTTAGTTAAGAAAAATTGAGTGATTATGTTCAAGAAAAATCTCGAACTAGAGTAATGTGATACTGATACGATACTACAATAAATATTTTACTTATAACAGTTGGTGACCTGTTTCAATAATGACGATAGAAACATGTTCTGTGGCCACCAGCTATTTAAACAGACGTGACCTTGAAGGTATACAATAGGTGTATCATGAATGTTAGCGAAGCCGTAATGTCGATTGAGAAGCCCTTAATTGTCTTTGAATACAATGAACAAGAGCCTGTAGAATTTATTAACACACTTTTATTGGAATTTTGTTCCATTTATGTATATTTTTACAATACGGCCGACGTAACTTGGCGAGTCTGTCCTGGACTTTGCGAACTTTAGCGCATGTACCTACACTCGTAAAAAAAACTGTTATTGACATTCAATTTTTTAAACCAAAATCCGAATAAAAATTTACTAATACAGGGACCAAGTACAAATAAAATAAATAGGTATTAAAACACTGAGACAGAAAGCTTCAAAAATAACTTATAAATCCACAAAAAACTTAACAATATTATAATAATAACAACCAACGAAAACTTTTGTAACCGCCTGTGCTCAAGACAGAGATAGCGACACGAATGTCACACCAATGTTAACGTGTGAGTGAGACATATTACCGCGTACCGAACATTGCCGAATAAGCACGAAGCCTTACGAAGTAACCAACGAGGGATGTCCAATACGCGTGTCTGAGGGTGTAGTTTAATCCATTTTTATTCAAATCGATTGAAATTAAGTCATAAAAATATATTCATTCAATTTAATTCAATTTTAAAAGGAGGTATAAAATATTCTTAAATAGTCGTTATTTAAGCAGTCGTTAATAGGTAACTGATATTTAACTAAATCATGTCTTTCAAGCTGTTTTCTTGCTTACATTTTTGTAGTTTTTTTATTAAAGTCGAAATCTCGGTTACCGACAAAGTTCACTATATATGAAAATCTGTTTCGTTTAATATCTCATATAAACAAGAATCAATAAATTCTAAATCAATAAAAATCGATTTCGATATTTGATTGAATAAAGGGTCGATTGTGTTTATATAGAGTCAATCTCTAACCTAGACCTCCGCCCCGCGCACGTTGCCTCATGCCACCATTTGGTTCCTAAAAATCTCTCTTGTGCAACTTTCTGCGCAAAATTCGGACCCGCCAAGATACGTTGGCCGTATTATATATTTAATTATAATTCATAGTACTTCCGGTTCCGAGTGCTGGGGAGTCAGTAAATGCGAAGAGCAAAAAATGCATGTCACAGAGATGAAGACGCGATGCGATACGATGGGCGGGTGGTGTCACGAGACTGGATAATGTCCCCAATAAGCTGATCCGAGGAAACTTTAAAGTAGCCCAAATACAACACAAGATGCAGGGGAGCCGCTTGCGATGGTATGAGCATTTCATAGAAGAGGGCAAAAGAGGAAGAGGTCGGTCACCCAATACCTGGAGGCGAACCATCCAGAACGACCTGCTGACAATGTGCCTAACGCCAGAAATAACGCAAAATCGCCTAGAATGGCTTAAAAGTATCAGTAGCGCTAGCCCCAAATAGGGAACAAGCCAGGGCTTTGATTGATTGAGTACGGGGAATTATAAAACGAGCGAACAAAAAATAAATTTGCGACTGATGATGAGATACTATTTTAATAACTTGAGCGCTATGAATTTGAGTAAGCGAAAGATTAACAAAACTAGCGACAAAATATTGATTAATAATAAAATCCAGAACGAGCTTACTAAAAGTAGGTTGTGATTAATCCATTTCAGATATTAAAATTCTAGCCGTGCGACAAAATTACTAAGTGAGCGACTAAATTACTAATTGAGCGACTAGAAATATTTTTTTTTACATAGCGAACTACTAATAACAAAAAGTTCACTTTAAGAAATGTTTTCACCATTGTCGAATCATCAAGTCGCAGACAGATTCATCATTTGGAACAGGGTGAAATAGGTTAGGTTAGGTTAGAACTGTGACCAACGTCAAAATTGCTCGCAGATTTTATTTCAACATTTTCTAATTATCCGGGTTTTCGCAAAATTTGAATTATCAAACTACCATGTGACATACATAAAACATAAATATCGATATTTAGGACATTCGATACTCTGTTCTTCGATATTTAGGACATTCGAAACTTTTCATTTAAGATAAAATGCCGCTCAGTATAAATAAATCATTTGCCAAATATTGAAAAAAATGCAGGACGTAACGTTGACACTCAAACAAATATTAGATCGCTCAAATATTATGAAGCTTCTCATTTTGTATTTTAAGTGAGTTACTTAAAAGTTGCTGTTCTGTTGATTTCTCATCACTCGCAGTCAGTCGCACACTTAGTAATACTATAACCTAATTTAATTATTTTTGTCACTTAAAACTTTAATTTACAGTCACTCGTTTAAATACTCTGAAAGAAAACTCATTGACAACAAAAGTCCTAAGGGCAATGGAGCGCAGCATAATAGGTATCAAGCGAATAGATCGCGTTAGAAACATCACGCTGTGCTCCATAACTAAAGTGGCAGATGTCGGGGAAAACACGGTCAGGCTGAAGTAGGAGTGTGGTGGCCACGTCGGTCGCACGAATGCACTCGGACACAGATGGGCGAGGATTGCCACTCACTGGAAGCCTAAGAGAGGTCGACCACGGCGAAGGTGGTGTGACGATCTGATCATGTTCGCGGGGCAAACTTGGCCAGAGAACGCCCTAGACAGAGACGTTTGGAAGGAGAAAGGGGAGGCTTTTGCCCAGCGTGTGAGCAGTGGTGGCCGAGTGGCAACGGCCCTGACTTACGAGTTGTAGGTCACGGGTTCAAACCCAGCCAGGCGCATTACTTTGTGTAATTTATTTCATCACTACTGCTCACAAAACGGTGAAGGAAAACATCGTGAGGAAACCGGCATGTCCTAGAACTAAAAATTCGAAGACATGTGACATCCACCAACCCGCAATGGACTCGCGTGGTGGATTACGGCCCATTCCCTCTCCTAGAGAGGAGGCCTGAGTCCCAACAGTGGGAACATTATAAGGCCGACTATGCTATATAATTTAGCGCGAATGAAGACGACGCAGCGTTGGAAGGCCTCCCACAAGATGGATCGATGTTCTGGTGAGGGTCGCGGGAATCCGGTGGATGCGAGAGGCCTATGTCCAGCAGTCTGGTCGTCTTTAAAAGGATGCGGCCTTTCGATTTGCAACACGGTAGTAGAGTCGACGACTCTAACACTAGCACACTAGACACTATATCTAAGTATAGTGCTATACTTAAGAGCGTCCAACCCGAGATACACTGTCATTATTTTTTATAGAACCGCTCTTACGTGATTATGACGTTATTACACATCTTTTCTCGATATTTTGGAAACACATATCTTGTGGATATATCTTTCTATTGAAATCAAATCATTTTGTGTGAAATTAATCCAGTAAAAACCTCTGAAAATCTATTATTTTGCATGAATTATAGACCTTCATAATGACGACTTTTTTTCCAAAAACTTTTTGGAAAAAGAACGTATTTCCTAACAAGTTTTGTGAAATGACAAAATCACCGAATGCCAATAGTGTGTTCTGGCGTTGTCTCCATTTTTACGCATTGCCACTTTATCAAACATAGCGTTGGATGCTCACGTTGACAATAGATGAGTGGAGAAGGCCCTCTTAAGCCCAACGGTCCTATCAGAATACCAACACTGCATTTTTTTTTAAATTTCGCAGCATATGCTGAGATACGAGCCTTTTTCGGCTCGCACAGGTTTTTTTTTGTTATTTTTAAAAGTTGTTGTGGGTTGTTGTTGTCTTTTATGTTAGCTTATGTGATCTGCGCGATCTGTTTGTCCTGTGCGACTCTCAAATAAACGTTTTCCTTTCTTTCTTTCACCGACATGTCATTGTCGTGCTTTCCTAGGCTCGTAGGAATTTCGATATGTAACGCATAGTCCACAAGACCCATTCGGCTGTTAATCATACATTTTAGTCTTAAAAAACCTAAAATTTCCCATTTCAGATAACAAATGCAGTCAAGAAAGCCGCGGCCGCCATTTCCGAGCTTCGAGTTGAACATCACGAAGACCTGGTGGTGCCTTTCCGGGTGCCATAGCAGCGGCGGACCGCGTCTTACTGCGAGGACGAGCGGCCTTACTGACGTGACATGTGGCCGGGACATAACAGTAAGAACCTAAACTAGCTAGGAGAAAATTAGGACAAATGAAATGGAGAAAAAAATCCTATCAAAAATGTAACATTACTAGCAAAAATATGAGCACTACCTAAACATTCGTGGAAGGTGGGCTCATGTTTGAAAAAATACCGCGCGGTTGTGGCGCGGTAGTTGAGCAACAGTCGCCCGACTTTTTGGATGGATTTTTTTCGGTGTGTGGTTATTCGGCCTTTTAATTAGAATGGACTATGAAAGTGGTCTTTAAACTTTGTAAATTGGTTTGTTTAAAATGTATAGTGTCGGTCACAAAATTACGTTATTTGAAGAAAAAGGTAGATTAGTTGTAGGTAGGAGAGGTTCGGCTATGATTGACATTCGGTTTATCTTTGATTGTCAGATTAGACCTTTCAAAAAGAAGAAATTTGCGAAGTACGGATGTGAACTAAAGATCATATGACCTAGATTTCTGCATGTGTCTGTCTGCCTTTTTCTTATCCAAATCGACTTTGAATCTAATGTAAAGCTGAGATAAATTGAATAATAGTATACCAAGTGAATAAGAATCTTGTATGAGATAGCGTGCACACGCAAAATTTAATTTCCGCACTAATTTGTTTCTCACATCAAGTCTCCGGGATTGTATGAAAGTGCGTGCATGTAGCGACGCGACAGCTGGGAGACTTTTTTGTCCGCTGCTTCGACGATAGACTGCGATGCAACTATCGCCTGTCTATCGGTAGCAATTTTATAAGCGAAAGTTGCGTCGCTGTCGCTCCCGTATCTTCCAAATCTCGGCGAGGAGACAGCGACAGAGACAAAATAGCTGCTGGGCAACTAAGTTGCTCATGCGCGCTATCCCTAAGAAGAGACTAGTCCCGCCATTTTCGATTGCAGTCAAGTAACTGCCAGATTTTCATATACTATTAAGATATAACTTATACTTACAGTTTACTTGCAGTTATAACTGCAAGTTTTAACTGCAAGTCACTGCAATATAGAACTGCTAATTAATATAGAACTAAAATATATAATTATTAATTATTAAACGTCTTTTTGTAATATTTTCCATTATCATTTTGTGTGCCATGGCTATAGTGTTTATGCCAGGGTCAGCTTTCATTTCTTGTGGCAATACTTATCTTTGACTGTTAAATTATCTGTATGTTTAGATTTTTCAACGAAATTGTAAATAATTCGCAAAATTTTATGTTGTTATCTTGTAAATTGGATTCTAAAAGAAAAATTGTTACTAATTTCTACAACGATTTTATTATTCAATTCTAAATCGAAATATTTCTCTGTAGTTTTATTACTTTTTTGTAACAAGGCCAGTGACCGCCGTCCCAGGCTAAAGGCACATAATTATGTATGTATATTCTAAAACTCGACACCAATATTAATTTAAACAGAATAGAACCATTATCATATCATTTATTGAAAAAATATTCAATAGACTTTAAGTTATATGATAACCAGTATTCATTCTGTGTGATAATTTCTTTATTCATGTTTTACTGTTTCCAGAAACTATGGGACTAGTTACTAGCTTAAATCAAGCTTACAGTTCAATTTGAGACACAGATTGCAATTTTTGCGCGACAAACTCACAATAGTTGCGCGACTGACGTAACATAGTTGTGCAACAAACGCGCAACTTTTATGAAAATTATATTTGAAATTGGTGCCTCGCAAAAACTGTATTCTGTTCTTCAAATTGAAAGGACCACAATTTTATAGTGTTAACATATACCTAACTACATTTTTTACGATTTTATATTGATGTTAATTTTGTCGAAAATTGCGGTGTTTTTCAACATTTCTGGAAATAGTGAAACGTTGTCAGTTAGGCTTACTGTCCACGGACGCGTAGCTTCATAGACGCGTATTCGTCATTATACGCTTGGTGTACGCCGGCGTGAAGCTTACATACAAAACTATGAAACTGTGTCGACCAAGCTCCAACGACACGACGGCACGACGCTTCACGCAGGCGTACACCAAGCGTATAATGACGATTACGCGTCTATGAAGCTATGCGTCCGTGAGCAGTAGGCCATAGTATAGCACAATCGTAATATCTCACTGTGTAGTTATTAACCAAACAGCGCTCGCTTAGTTCTAATTTCATGATATTATACCAAGACCGCCATGTTATATGACAGATAATATAGGGTGACTGGTAATTAGTGACCGATACTTAAACACGTGATTTTACTCATGATTACAAACAACTTTCCCAAAGAAACTTTTTTTTTTTAACTAATTAGTTTAATCACAATAACAAAACAGCTGTTTGAAACTTTGAATTTTGCGCGCGCGCTTTCACCCGATCAGCTATTAGCGGCGCGGCACCCGCGCTCGCGTTATCGATGACGTAAGCAATGTACCTACATGTTTCGGTAAAATAATATCCAAAGACTGTTACTGCTGCTGTGTAAAAAAGTTTCTTTGGGAAAGTTATTTGTAATCATGAGTACAATCACGTGTTTAAGTATCGGTCACTAATTACCAGTCACCCTATATAATAAATAATAACTAATGAATGTAGCTATAATAAAAATATGTCGACAAATATATTAAATTAATTTTATTCAGAGTTGCTACAGTTATGTTTCAGTTTATTTTTAAGTGTAAACTAAAATTTTGACTAACATTCTGAATTCGAACCAAAAAATCTTTATTGTAAAATTAAGATCATGTTGTAACGACTTTGCCTTATTCGGAGGAACAAAGAAGAGTGCTCGATGAATCCTGAAACTTACGTGGCAGTGGGCAGGGAATTTGTTTTATTTCGGACACAAAAAGATCCATACAGTGTTAGTAACTTAATAAATAACTTATTATCTAGTACCCATTATCCTTTGCACAAGAAATTTTACAATCGGAGAGCTATAACTCTCCGCTACAGTTCTCAGGATGCTGTTGTGACTATCTCCCACTCTCCTGAGCAGCGAAGCGCTTTTCTTGCGAACAATCGCGTGGAACCCGTCGGTACGAACATCTCCGACGCACTGCAGTAGCGAGGTAGTCCCAACAACATCCTGAAGGTTTTATTATATTGGACGCGCAGGACATCTAGCAATCTTTTGGTGTAATTGACCAATAGATTACCGAGCACCGAGCAAATCTACAATGTAAAAATGGCGTCCGCAGCTTTGATAGGCCTCCCACGCGTCGGATCGATGTCCTGGTGAGGGTCGCAGGGATCCGATGTATGCGAAACGCACAGGACCGGTCGTTGTAGCGACACTTGGGGGAGGTCTACGTCCAACAGTGGACGTCTTCCGCCTGAATTGATGACGATGATGATGGTGGAACAAATGCACCATTTGCACGAGCGAGTGTCGCGCGTTGATAATGTCGTCCTGTCACTGCACTCTATGACAGCTCTTTAAGTGCGTCTACGCATACGAGCACGGGCGGAGCCTCTCTGCTCCTTGTCGTTCCTGGCGTCAAGTGTGGACGTACAACGAGCCTCTGACGATCAGTCCTCGAACGTTATGCGAATTCCTTTGTGTTCGTAAAAAAAAACAATTATTGGGTAACTTACCTGTATTTGTCCATGTTCATTTTAAGACCCACTCTTTCGGAAGCTCTACTGAGGTCATTGAGCATTGTGCTGAGCTCTTCCGTAGTCTCAGCCATGACTACTATGTCGTCGGCAAATCAAAGATGAGTGATGTACTCGCCGTTGACATTAATGCCTAATCCACTCCAGTCCAGAACCTTGAAGACATCCTCCATTGCTGCCGTGAACAGTTTCGGAGAAATGACGTCTCACTTCCTCACACCCCGCTGCAGGAGGATAGGTTTCGAGGTCTGGTGCTGCAGTCTGACTGACATAGGTAATGGCGCTTTCGTACAAACACTTCAGCACCACGATGTGGCACCGTTGGAGAGACTGCAGCACAGCCCAAGTCTCGATCGAATCAAAGGCTTTCTCGTAGTCTACAAACGCTAGGCAGAGAGGCAGATTATACTAGTCGACGTACACGAATTCATGCTTGATTCGTGCTAGACTCGTAAGTGTAGGCGCACCTGAAGAACGTATCCCCCTCATGGCGAAAATATTGCAAAGATTTAACGAGTGACATTGACTGGCGAAGTGCCCTACCACGAGCTCTAAACGCGACCCATTTAACGACCCGAACTGAACTGTTAAAGAGATAATAATAATAATAAAATTTATTCAAATTATATACAATGCGTTCCAAATAAGAATAGGATCGATTGCCATGTTGTGACGTCACGTCATACTGTCAAATCGAAGAATTATTATGGTGAGCAAAACAAGAAAATTTTAAAATTTAATTTGTTTACGAACTGTGAACGAAAATAGTTTAATCAGAATCCAGTTCTTCAATTTTGCCCAATTTCTTGCGATTTGACAGTATGACGTGACGTCACAACATGGCGTCATTCCTATTCTTATTTGGAACGCATTATAGTAACTCTGTGAATATAGTTTTTCTTAAATCTATAACAAGTTCTCAATGTGTTCTATGCCTGAACTATGTCATCCTGTGTTTCAGGCGAGAAAAGGTAAAGCATTATGAATAAATAATCACAGTGATTTACATAACAATAACAAAAAGGTAAAATAGTCATCTAATAAGAAAGCAAAAAAAAAGTGTAAACAGTATAAAAAAATCTTACTATACTAACTTAGCTAACTGATCAAAATAAATAGTGCAAGCAATCTTTATTTTAATACAACTAGTAACTTCTCTGTATCTTCATAGGCCAATTTTTGTAGAGCTTCCTTGAGAGACTTCTTAAAAATTTACGTAATTTAAGGAATAAATGCTTGCTTTTGCATTCAGTCTAATATAAAGTAAAGGTCACAGAAAAACATAAAATTTGGCTGTGAAAGCATGTTTTGTACTTTTTGTGGGACAAACTATATCTTTCCATCTCTTTTTAGTAAGCTCGGTGATGTAATGGAGGGCTGGAGATGGAGGTTTAGAGGGTGTATAGCTCCATCCCACTTTCTCACTCCCACATTTTAACACGTCTGTAATGCCTCGGGATTTTTATGTAGAACACGCGGCGATTCTCACACGTGGAGGTGGCCTTAACAACTCCTGAACTTTGGGATTCTTTGTCTCCCTGAATAAGGCAGTCTACAAACTTGCGACTAGTCTCTCATATCTGCGATTAATCGCAAGTAAGAGGCGTATATTTATTAACGTGTTGTAAATAACCAGATTAAGCCTAAAGGAATCTGTGATGCAGATTTTTATAATATGTAATAATATAGAAGGCTTATTATAATGTCTCATAGAAATATTATAGACTGCTTTGACTTTACAAGTTCTAAAAGATTTAATTATTCATTATAATTAAGAGAAACAGAATACGATATTATTTACATATAAGAGCTATTTTTATGTAGAAAACCCCCTTTTTGTGGTGGGAAATCAAATAATTTCTGCCGCTCTGGGTAAAGCGGGAGGGAGTGTTAGACTTTTATAAAACCCACTTATGTGTCATCAGTTGCCCTTTACGATCCAGGGCCATGGTATCTCTTTTGAACTGCTTCACAGAAAGAGGTGACCGCTTCCTCTTCCCCCTCGCTCCATGACCCAAAAAGTGGGCACTGCGGTGTTCCGCCCAAGCGGGGCAGACTTCCACCGTATGCTCCATCCTATCTCCAATCCCTACTACATCACACGGTGGAGGTTTGTCCCGCTTGGATGGAGCACAGCCGTGTCATCGTGGGGGCGATCTGTGGTGGCGACCTATCACGCCTAGCCCTGAAATTCTTTTGCACAAACCCGCATTCATTGGCCCTATTGTGGTCCTCGTTCGTTGTATATCACCCTTGGTTTAGATCGAAGCAGTCTAATAATTATATAGATATTAAAACCTATCATTTTGAACTGTAACAAGACGACTGACTGAATGTAGTTAGTTTTATTGTATTGTGTAGATAACTTGTGGCGTGTTGGAATATCTATAGGTATTCATATACATAAATACATAGACGTGGTCTCGTTGTCTCTCATACATCGATATACGTCACTGTCAATTTTCTAACTGCAAAATGCAATTTCGTTCTCGCATTTTTGTTTTTTTTTTAAGTTAAAAACACTTTATTAATTGATAAAAAAAACACTTAACTAATTAACACTATATATACACTAAAGGGAAAAAATATGGCGTCATAAAATTCCTCCGCATCGCTGTCGACTGGAAGTGTGCCCAAAAGGCTGGCGGCATTGCCACGTTGTACGGCAATGCTTAATCTCTGACCGAGGTAAAAGCCAGCCCTTGGGTCACGCGAAGTGTCAACTAAGCGTTTGGATAATTCTTTGACAAGCTTATGAGCACTCGGACCCCACGGCCCAAGAGTTTCAACCCCAAACGGCTCAAAAATATAACTGCCGACGAGGTTGTTGCTTTTTGTTTTGGAATATTATAAAACTTGATATTCAATTTTTCAGACTTTTTCCTGTAAGTACTTTTTTCTTCATAGCTCAAGCTGTGTTCATGGTTCTAGGTTAACAGGACGTACTCTATAGGTTTTTGATGCCCTTGCGGGTGTCAATATATACGTCATAAACGGCCGTATCTTTTAGAATAAACTTACACGTAACATACACTAAAATAGTAACAAAACTTTTAAACTAACTTAAATCTATGGGTACAAAGCCGGTCTTATCGCTGACAGCGATATCTACCAGAAAACCTTAAATTATGTTGACTTAGAAGTTTGTTTTTTTCACAGCTTCAAGGGATTGTAGACTTAATTTGATATTAATTTCAACTTGATACCTTCACTCTTTCCTGAGAAATAGGGTCTTGACAGACAGACAGACAACGGAGACAATCTATAAGGGTTCCTTTTTACCTTTTGGGGTGTGGAACCCTAAATCGATAATTAGGAAATTATCTAATGTCTTCTCACGCTCTTGGGTGGAGCAGGAGGGCTTGTCAGACTACTGATAAAACCACACATATATTCCTTCAGTTACCTTTCGAAATCTAGGACCACGAGTATCCTTTTCATAGGTCTTACTAAAGGGTATCGTGCACCCTAATCAGTGAGTTGTGGAAGTCAGATACTTAATGGCCTTTTCAAAGCTAAGTTTTAATGGAGCGACTCGTCTATCTTCCACAACCCTTTAACTAAAGGGGTGACCAAAAGGTTGCAAACAAACGTCCCAACCAAGGTGACCTTGCTAGTTTCAATCCGTGTAGACAGCAGTTGTAAACCATGACCTTCAACGCCCTTGGTTGGGAGGCGCGTTTTCCCAACCACCGAACGTGTTGGCGCGTGGTGTACATCCATGTAGCCGCAACACAAACCAAACACATAAATCAAGGTCACCTTGGTTGGAACGTTAGTTTGCAACCGTCTGGTCACCCCTTAAGTTTCATAATAATCATTAAAATACCTAAAGATATCCCAACACGCCAATATTTGTGTATAGAATTTTGCTAAATATTTAAGAGCTTAAATTTCATTTAAATATCAACATCGATGCCATTTTACAGTTTTTTATTTTTTTAAAGACGCTACTTATTAGCGTCTTGCGTTTTGTAGCGATCGTACGCTAGTGTGAAACCACCCTAAGATGTTATTTTAAGTTAACGTTGCGAGTGATGAAGGTGTTTGTGGACAGTGCGATTTTTTGACGAGAATAGCAAGTGATAGTTACGACTTTTTGAATTGTTGCAAACAATTGTATGTGTTAGAATTTTAGATCACTGGTGGAACGTGAACCAATGTTTATATACACATAGACATTTAAATACACAGACTTTTCACGGTCCGTTCAACCAATTTTAACTTCTATTCCATTGACATAACGATGGCATTCAAAGCAAATAAGTGGTACCAATACCAATTGTTTACTGCAGCTGTCATTTGTCATGTCTCCAACGCAAAAGAGTTCAAAATTGGTTGACCGGACAGTAAAAGGGGTTTGTTTAAATGTCTAATCTTAGGGCTATATTTCACCGGGACACCATGACGGCGCGACCAGTTACGCCGCCATGGTGTCCCGGTGAAGTATAGCCCTTACATACTCTTTGGTGGGGGCGTCACTGGCGTCCGAGCTGGTCGTGCCGCCAAATTGGTTGCGCAACCAAACGGACACCAGGTGAGTAACTAACTCTCTATAGAACTGTATACATTTTGTTGGTAGCGGCGATTGGTCGCGCCGCCATGGTGTCCCGGTGTAATATAGCCCTTATTGCGAATGGAGTATAGAATCATGACTAACTATAGTGGCATATAGCGCTGTATTTAAGCAGTATAGTTAGAGACTTGAACAGTCAGAATTAGGTGGAATTTCAATAATTAGATAAGTTCAATAAAATGAAAAGTCAAATTTTGGCAAATACCATTAATTCCTTAACAAAATAATGCTTGATGGCTTCCTTTCTCGGGTCTAGGTTCTACGAAATTAATGCTGTATTAGGTTTCAAGTTCCACATAGATAGATATTCATACGAGTTGCTATTGCGACTAAAAATCGCACTGTTTTCACTGAAGAATGTTGTTATCGTGTCGAGATGACGCGATGAAGGAATTTAACTCAGAAATGAAGGATTATTATAATTGTAGAATACCAGTTATTTTATTATGCACACCATCAATGTATAAAAGTGAATATAAATTTCTATTTAAAATTCTTGTGTTTTTATTTTATTAAAGGTTTAGGGCAGGGTGGGGTGACGTTCATGGCTAACCGGTCTATCACGTTTGATTGGTCGATCTCGGCTGTTACTCTCAGTCGATCTTGGCAAGGTAGCAGATAGTTTGCTATAATCGAGGAGATGCAATCGCCGTACTCCAAGAGAATAAGGAAAGTAGCATACTTCGCAAACACAGACACCACCACCGTCCTTCAGTCCTCGCCGCGACCCCGTACCTTGCTCGAGCCAGCCCGCGGCGCTGTGCCTGTAGTTTTAAAATTTCCTAAATCTATATCCGTATTTGTTGATCAAGAATTTAACTTTGTTTAAACTGCTACACGATAGCATAAACTCAAAAAAAACATAAGGAGGCGACCGCCTGCCACTCCTCCTCGCTCCGGACCATGGTCTGTACCAAGGCCCGGCGCGAGAGATCACCGCTGCCGATCGCCTCCACGAGGACACGGCGTTGCTCTTCCCAAGCGGGGCACACCTCCACCGTGTGCTCCACCGTGTCCTCCGAGCGGTCCACGCAATGGTGACACCCGGGCGTTTCTTCCGCACGAATCCGGTGCAGGAATCTCCCAAACTTACCATGTCCGGTGAGGACCTGCGTCATGCGGAAGGTATGGACTCCGTGTTGCCTATCCAGCATCCTCAAAGAGGGGACTTACCGCCATAATTATGGTGTGCCCATTCCTTTTGAGGTAGGGAACCCTATAAATACAATACAAACTAAAAGGACTAGATGTAAAATTTTTGCACCTCTCTATGGTCTACGCTCTGTGCCTGGGCACCGCTGCTGGCACCGCCCTAGTTACGGCACTGCTATTGGGTAGACACGCGAGTGCTACGATCTTTATAGACCAAGATCCCAGAGCTGTCTGACATAACTTATTTTCACATGGATGAAACCTTAGGTTCTCAGTATTGTCTCATGTGCTTTGAATACCTGTGTACTTGTGGAGCTTCCCCTTGGAGCCCCTGGGCAGGTCCCAGGTGAGAAAGGGAACTAAAAATAAGAGTAACTTTTTGTTATGGCTGATTTTTATAGATGTTTTGTAGAATATTATTCTAAAGTACCTAGTATCATAAGAGTCAGACACTTTCCATGGACCAAAACTTCTGTCAGACACTTTAAAGCTCAAAAAAAAAAAAAACTGGGCAAGTGCTAGTCGGACTTGCGCACTGAGGGTTCCGTACAAACTTGAAAGGTAAAATGCGGTTTACGATTTATGACGTACTAAAAAAAAACTACTGACCAGATCTCGTTCAAACCAATTTTCGTTGGCAGTTTTTATAGTAATGTACATCATATATTTTTTTTAGTTTTATCATTCTCTTATTTTAGAAGTTAGAGGGGGGGGGACACACATTTTACCACTTTGGAAGTGTCTCTCGCGCAAACTATTCAGTTTAGAAAAAAATGATATTAGAAACCTCAGTATCATTTTTGAAGACCTATCCATAGATACCCCACACGCATGGGTTTGATGAAAAAAAAAATTTTGAGTTTCAGTTCTAAGTATGGGGACCCCCAAAATTTATTGCTTTTTTTCTATTTTTGTATGAAAATCTTAATGCGGTTCACAGAATACATCTACTTACAAAGTTTCAACAGTATAGCTCTTATAGTTTCGGAAAAAAGTGGCTGTGACATACGGACGGACAGACGGACAGACAGACAGACAGACAGACAGACAGACAGACAGACAGACAGACATGACGAATCTATAAGGGTTCCGTTTTTTGCCATTTGGCTACGGAACCCTAAAAATGAACTTTACTTATTTTTACATGTCTGATTTTTAAATATGTTATTGAGGTAACTATAACAAAGTTATATTTCAGTAGTCAGACTAATTGTAGTGACCAAACATCCCCTAAACACAATTTATAAAAAAACAGACATGTAAAAATAAGTTATAGTAGATTATGTGACTAGGGGATAAAGCAGTGTCTTTAAGTCGCGGGCGGCATGTTGAATTCCGAACGAAACGAAGGTTTCTAATTTTAATCCCGAACGATAGTGAGGGATTCATATAATTAACTCCCGAGCATTGCGAGGGAGTTAATAAAGAAACCTGAGTGAAGTGAGGAATTCAAGCCACCCAAGATAAAGACAGCTTTATCCCCGTGTTGGATACTCTACTTTTTACACCATCTGTGAGATAATTAAAAGACAATTTAGTAAAACAAATCAAATAATAGAGAAATATAAGTATTGTGTACAAGTTAATCTTAACTATCACTCAACATGTTTTGAGATTTGAAACAAACAAAATTCACTACTATAGTTAAGATTAACTTGTAGGTACATAATACAAACAACCTTCGTTTCGTTCGGAATTCAATATGCCGCCCGCGACTTAAAGACACTGCTTTATCCCCTAGTTACATAATCTACTATTACTTTTTGTGGAGCTTTAAAGCGTCTGACAGAGTTTTTGGTCCATGGAAAGTGTCTGACACTTATGATACTACTTTAGAATAATATTTATTTATTTATTTATTTATTAAAACTTCATGCAACACAAAAGTAGAAAGGCGGACTTAATGCCTTAGGCATTCTCTACCAGTCAACCTAGGGTGGTGAAGAGAAAATGTGGCAGGTGCATAAAAATATAAATGAATATTAAGAAAATAAGAGTTCAAAAGTATATTTAAATATACAAAATAAACGTACTATAATATAATATAATCATATATATTTATTTAAAGTAAAAGAAAGGGGTTATTGAGACGACTTCACTATTTGTGCAGAAAGTAATTTCGCAACATCCGCTTGAATGCATATAGGCTGGTGGCCGTCCTGCCTTGCTATTCTGAAAAGTTTATTTGCGAAATCACTTCTGAATCCGCAGTGAAATCATGGTGAAATTAAAGTTTCGTATTCTGAAATGGAGTGAATTCGACACTGGCGCCACCGAGTGATGATCAAAGTGAGAGGAACTAAAACGGTTGAGTATTTTGACATTTATCTACAAATTTGTCTATAGGATTTGGTATTCTGAAATACAATTCGCTGAGTGTGACATTCGAGATGATTTGTGAAATGAGTTTCGAAATGATTTACCATTTACAGAATAGCACGGCTGATCTCGAGAGAAAGCGCATTCCACAGAAGTATGGACTGTATATGAAAGGAAGAATGAACAAAGTCAGAAGTATGAGAAGGACAAAGCAGTAGAAGATTCTAAGAAGAATGCAGATTTCTTAACATGAGAAGAACATAGATATTTAAAGTGTGATATAAGATAAGAAGGAGGGGTGGGAGAATTGAGCAGAGAGTAAAGAGTAGTCAGAGCGCGCAGACTCCTTCTCTGGCGAATGGGCATCCATTTGAGCTCAGATCTGTAGCTCGAAATATGATCATATTTTCTTAAATTATATGTATACGAATCGGATGCAGTTGTTCAGGAGCCTGTCAATTTTATCGAGTAACACCGCGTTCAGGCGCAAAAAAGGCGTAATATTCTACAAAACATAATAATATATAAAAACTAGCTGAGCCGGCAAACGTTGTTCTGCCATATAAATAAAAATAAAAAAAAAAAAAATAAAATAGATGTTGGCCGATTCTCAGACCTACTCAATATGCTCACAAAATTTCATGAGAATCGGTCGAGCCGTTTCGGAGGAGTTCAAGTTCGAACACCGTGACACGAGAATTTTATATATTAGACTAGCTGAGCCGGCAAACGTTGTTCTGCCATATAAATAAAAAAAAAAAAAAATAGATGTTGGCCGATTCTCAGACCTACTCAATATGCTCACAAAATTTCATGAGAATCGGTCGAGCCGTTTCGGAGGAGTTCAAGTTCGAACACCGTGACACGAGAATTTTATATATTAGATTTACCCATAAAAAATTAAGTTAAGTAACTCGTTATTTTTAGTTCCCTTTCTCACCTGGTACCTGCTCAGGGGCCCCAAGGGGGAACTCCACAAACACATAAGTATTCAAAGCACTTGAGACGCTACTGAGAACCTAAGGTTTCATCCATGTGAAAATAAGTTATGTCTGACAGCTCTGGGATCGTAGTAAACTCCTTTGCTATAATAAACCCATAGAAATGGGCGTGTGACATTTACGAGAAAATTAAAAAAAAAGTATGTGTAATATGAAAACGTCAAATCCTACACAAAACTGTCACAAACAAACATACTCTTTGAAACAAACCAAAATCGAATATATTATTTATTGAAGTATTTTTTAATACATTGTTTACAAAATGTCGGTCTTCGACGGTGAAATAGAATACCGGTCCGTTTATATGGTAGACTATGAGAAAAAAAATAAACCGTAAGTTCTTATTACCTACCGTTAAAACTTATAGCAACAGTTTTTGTGTAAGCCTCAGACCAAGGTGTTGGTCTGAGGTGTAGGCGCACAGGAGCGTGGGTATTAGCACAAGGAAAGAGGAACAGGTTAAATGCTACTAAAACCCGGGAGCCTATTCCGCCCGGCTTAACTTTCCAAGGTTTTTTTTGGGTGGGAAAATAATTTAATGACATCCTCCGCCCTTGGGCGGAGCGCGAGGGCGTGTCAGACTATTACTGACTAAAAACCCACTCCTGTTCCTTATTTGCCATTGTTCCAAGGCCCCGGGGATCTCTTTCGCATCACCCATGGCCCCAGTAGGCTTCGACCCTGCTGACATCTCCTTGAGGCGCGCGTGGAACACTACGCGCCGTCGACGTCTTGGGCTCAGTCACGGTTACCGGATGGTCGGACGGCGAGCTACCCATTGCTCGCCGTCAGCAAGTCACGAATTTCGGCGGCTGGGGCGTGAGGGCCATTGCCTCGCGCGTGCGGCCGCGGCCGCCTCCTTTGCTAGCATTAGGTACTGCTTCACAGGAGTAACTTTCCGAGGTGTAACCGTGTCGTTTACGAACATCTTGGTCTTCTTGATGTTACGTTAACATGCTTTCTCGACTTCGGGCCATACATAGAGACAAAGGCTCAGCTGGTTCCCGGTACATGGAAGACATACCCCACGCAAAATACCGTTTTGAGAACACCGTAGTACGCAGGTACAGCTAAGAAGTGGAATACCCTGCCGGAGTCTGTGTACCTGATAGCTAAAAACTGGGGATCTGTAAGTGAAGAGTGAATGGAAAGGAATAAAAATTATAACAATTGTCTTTGATGTTTTTTTAAATTGTAAAAGTTACTTTTAGAGAAGCGTGCTACATCATAGACAACATTATCGCTAACTACCAGCCCCCCTAGCCAAGTTACAACCGTTTCGTTTTGATTATCTTTTCGTCGATGGCCTCGAGTAGGTCACGCCTCCGATTCCTTTATTCTGACGTCAGCTCAACGCTCAGTCACGTGGTCAGAACAAAGGAATAGGAGGCGTGGCCGACTCGAGGCGATCAACTAAAAGAGAATCGAAACGAAACGGTTGTAACTTGGCTAGGGGGGCTGGTGAGATTGTGGCTGAATGCGGCGCAAGTCTATCTTATTTATAGCCTATTTTGTGTCCCATTGATGGGCAAAGGCCTCCCTTTTCTACTTCTAAGGAGAAGGAGGTGGACGCCAGCGTCGTCGAGGCCGACCGCGGCGAAGGTGGTGTGACGATCTGATCATGTTTGCGGGGCAAACTTGGCCAGAGATCGCCCTAGACAAAGAGGTTTATCTTTTATAGTACCTAGGTACATAAGGAACGTACCTACGTACGAATGGAGTCTCGTAGATTTTTCCGAATCGCAATTATTTTTTTGTTGTGACGTAACAACAAATTTAAAGTTTTCTGATTTATTCTTATACCTGTGCTATAAGACCCTGCTTTATGAAAAATTTCAGGATTCTAGGTCAACGGAAAGTAGATACCCTATGAATTTTGATTTCCTCGAGAGAGTTGAAATATACGTTTTTTGAGACATAAACGGCCGTATCTTTTTTTTTCGTCAACTTAGAAATTTAATTTTTTCACAGCTTCAAGCGACCGCAAACTTGAGTATATAGTTTTAATTTCGACTCAATACGTCCACGTGTAGGGTCTTGACAGACAGACAGACGGACGGACAACAAAGTGATCCTATAAGGGTTCCGTTTTTCCTTTTGAGGTACTGACCCCTAAAAACAACTTATTCTTTTCACACGTCATTTCCTTCTCTGTTCACAGCAAGAGCCCTCGGCGCAAGCGCATCGACGATGATTGTCTCATAGTTGGTCTCGGCCGTGACATGCTGAAAGCCAAAGATGAACCGCGGAAAAACCCAGACGTGCTATGTCCATTAAACCAAGAATTCTACAAAAATGCCGTCAAAAGGGTAAATAAGATTAAAGAAGAATTTTTATAATCAATTGGTCTTTTGGCTTGCCTGCCTGGGCTGCAGGTTGATCCAACAACGTTACCGTAAACCCTCGCAAGGGCAACTGAAGGTACACTGTGGGTTTTAAGTCTGACACTCCCTGTCATTCTTCCCGGAGAAGTCATTTGACGACTTCCCCGTTTTCCCATAAAACGGCAAATGAGGAATTCATGGCTTTTCGAGGATCTGGCATGATGAACAGGGGACTTGCCAGACGTGTTAAAATGTCAGACTTGCGAGCGAGAAATAGGGATGGAGCTATACATACAGCCTATATAGCTCGTAGCACTGCTGGGTAAATGATAAATGATATTTATTATGTAAATAGGTTTGAAAAAACACTTTTGCACGTACATTTTTTTTTTCGACATTTTTAACTTGATGAGGCCGGTGTTTCCTAACTGACTACCCTGAGAAGAAACACCGAAACAAAATCAGGGGTCAAAGTCTCTTTTAAAGTCCATACAGTACATATCTAATGGTCAAATCACATGAGAACCATGCAGATTTGTCTCAGACGTTCTTTTGAAGAAAGAACCATACAGATTTGAGTGGACCTGTCCAGTCAGTGCAAGCATTTGTCAGTATTCGCAAAGCTCAACTCAGGACTAATAAGGAGCTCAACGACTTGACGAACAATACCAAGGAAAGGACATTTGGGTAGGCCGCAGAAAATACTCAAATTCATACGTTAAAATTACTGAAAAGGAAAAGCAATCAAGGGTGTTGGATTATTCTTTAACAATTTACTTTGGCAAAGGTATTAAAGTGGAGAGGATCTTTTTCATGTTAACCACGATAACGCGCGCTTAGATGTACCTAAGGCCCTCAATTATGTTAATGATGAATTTTGAACACATTTTCAATAGTTTGCAGACGACTATCCGAAGATCACAAAGATGTACATGTCGAAGGACATTGATCCGACGCCTATTGAGAATGAGATCAAGGACTTGAAGAGGACGGAGTATCTAACTAAGTTCTGTTCTAGAGGTGAAGTTAGCTGAGCTCATAGCTTCCATAGATAAGTTGTTTTAAACGCCCAAATGACACGATACGACGACGCGTTTTCGTCAAAATTCTTCTATGTTGGTCGTCAGACAAAAAAAAATCTATAAAATGGTGTCGCGCGTCGGTACCAATTTCTTTTTCTCGGCTATGCTTGGGTCAGCAAAGCAGTTTTAATGGTACTTATTATTTTCTAATGTAACCGATAAATGATAAATGATATTTATTCTGCAAATAGGTTTATAAGAGTTATGAGTTTACATGTGGATGGATGGAGAGGGAGAGGGAGAGGGAGACCAAGGAAAAGATAGATGGATTGTGTGAAGAGTGATATGAAAGAAAAGGAAGTTAGTGATAGTATGACGAGTGACAGGGCAGAATGGAAGAAAAAAACGTGTTGCGCCGACCCCAAATAACACGGGACAAGGGCAGGAAGATGATGAAATAGGTTTATAAAACATTTTTTTTTTGTCATTTTAATCTAGATGAGGTCGGCGTTAAGACTCTTCAGAAGGTATTATTAGCATTCTAGCGTTCAATTGTATTTTCGAACCATCCAGGGACCCAATCAAATATACAAACAAAATTTCATCCAAATCGGTCAAGCCGTTTAGGATGAATTAGGTGACAAAACACGCACAGCAGAATTTATTTATATATATATGTCACCGGCCAATCCCGATTTTAGGATGAACTAGTTTCAAGAGCTATCGACACGAGATCCTGATTTTAGGGCACCCCGACACGGGTAGGTTAGGTTAGAAGGCTAAGAGCTCGAGAGCCCCGTGGAGCAGGGCTCCGCTCGTGTAGGGAGAACTGGTTTGGCCTAGGCGAAACTAGTTCATCCTAAAATCGAGTTTGGCTGGTGACATATATATATTATGTACTAGCTGACCTAGCGAAGTTTCAGTTACTAAATTCAGTTTTTTTATAAAGGTACTGATAAGACTGCATTCACTTGTAACAAGCATTTTAGCTAATGTTGAGTTATATAAAAATAAAGGGGACCGTTTTAGCGAGCATCCTAGCGAGCGATGTAGCAAGCATTCTAGTGAGCATTCTAGCGAGGTTTTTTTTTTTTAAATTGATAGAAACCAGTGTTTGACTGCGTTGATGGTGAGGTGCACTAGTTAATCAAGAGCCTATTTACTCTAGCCTCGAAGACAGCTAAATTATTATCGGACGGGAAAACTGCAGCAGGCAAATTATTCCTGTCCTTCGATATACGCGCTAGAAACGACGAAGCAAGCGCTTCTAACGAGGGTTCCAGTTTGTTTTTCATATTGCCATATTTAAAAACAGGTACTAAAACTTGTTTTTAACCTTTCAACAGACCTTCCCTTCATGTCGGTGAACCTCGCCCGTCGTGCGCGCGCGCTTCAGACTCTGCGTCTGCCGGATGATGTGTACATACCGGACACCACTCAGAAAGGCGCCTTCCGCCCCCCCAGGCCTGAGAAGTACGCGGATCCACCGTCCGCCATGTCTATGAGGCCCAAATTTGATGATTCTTTGACGAGTAAGTATTTGGCGCAAGAGTGGTCCGTGAAATTAATAATAATAATATTCCACCACTATCACACAACGCCAACTAGTCCCAAACTAAGCAGAGCTTGTACTATGAGTACTAGACAACTGATGAAAATACTTATATATTTCTAAATACATACATATTATAGATAAATTACACCCAGATACAGAACAATGATCGTGCTCATCACACAAACATTTTTGTCTTGGGTGGGAATCGAATCCACGACCTCCGGTATAGCAGTCAGGACCACTAACCACTAGACCAAAAGTTCAGTCGAATTCGTAAGCGTCAGAACCCCTGGACCACTAGCGATATTTGATGTTTAGAAAATACCAAAATTTACTACCTTTTCGCCACTTGGTACCTCTATTGAAAGCGAGAAAACGCCTGAAGAAAGTGACCAGATATTAAACGCTAACTTAGAAGTTTAATTTTTTCACAGCTTCAAGGGACCGTACCTATATGGTTTTAATTTCAACTTGATACCTCCATCCCGAGACAAAGAGTCTTGACAGGCAGACAGCCAGGCAGACAGATGGATAGACGGGCAAAAAAGTGATATCTATAAGGGTTCCGTTTTTTCCTTTTGAGGCACGGAACACTAAAAACCAATCGATTTGTGTCGTTAAAGAAATTCTATTCGTTCTTCTTTACCAAGCACCTTGATTACAAACCATACCATATTCTTTTTCACAGAGGAACTCCGTCGCATCCTGCGGGTGAATACAGGAGACACAACTTATGGCGCCTGTCACGGCCTGCTTGCCAAGGTCGTGCTGGAGAAGAACCCCTTCGGCAAACCCCGCAAGGAGCCGAGATACGGCCGCTGGAAGAACCCTTACATGTTTACTTATAGAATCTGACGGGTGATGAATAAAATTGTTAGTTGAGGTGATGTTGTTTTTATTGCAAGACTACCGCAACCGCTATGTCAATGCATTTTAAATTTGTAAAATCTTCGAAAATATTTAAATTGCATGCTGTAAAGGGCCATATTGATCTATAGTAAATGAACAAAGTATTTAAGGTACTTGAAACTGCTTCAAAATCTGTTGCGTAGTTTTGAAGATCTAAGTATACATAGGGACAGACAGCGGGAAGCGACTTGGTTTTATAGGTACTATGTTGATGCAACAGTCTTCTTTCACCATAGACCCCGCATTCTTATTAGGTTCGTGTGAAATAATGATTAGCAAAAAGTCAATCGCGTGCGATCAATCGCGGAGTATGCTCAGAGGTACCCCAAGAAACCTGCAAATTGCAAAAAAAAAGAAAAATTAAATTTGTCCGATTTCCCTGCTGCCTCTTTCACCTTAACGTCAAAAAATTCCGTCTTATCTAATAGCGGCTCCACATTAGTGCCTCCACGGCACAAGTAGTGCCCTCCACATTCAGGGGATGATCACTATCGTTCGTGAAACCCGCCGTGAAATGGACGTAAAAGCTGCTTCTGCAATAACTTGTTTGCTGTGGCAACCTAAGAATATTTAGACGTTCTAATCAAGATAGTTATTAGGAAGCGTTGGAAAAAAAGATGGTGGATAACTGAAATACATCGTAACCGATCAGGATATGTTTGCTAGTGTAGTGAATTTTTGAATTGATTTAGCATAATATGATTAGATCTGTCTTTATTAGTCATATCAAATTCAGTTCAGACTTTCTATAGAGAAGCATTATTACATTCTGAATCCAATGGCGAATTTAAGAAATTTACTTGTATGTAAACACTAGACTGAATATTTGCTTCAGAAAGTTTCTCCAATTATTTATTATATACGTCGGTACGCCTTTGTAGTCCGGAGTGAACTGGCACGGGGCAGTGAATGTGTACGCGTGGACGCCGCGCGAAGGCGGTGCAAACCCTTTGCCACGAGACAGAATACCGACGCTGATCGGGGAACAGGCGTGGACGCGCGTGGACTCCGCAAAAACCGTTCACATTTACGTTCACGCCTGTTTACGGAGTTTCACTGCACTAATGTGGAGCCGCCATAAAAATGGATTGCTCTAGTCCCCGATTAAGAGCTTGCGCTTGCGAGTGTTGATGCTGTCGCCAAGTTTATAATATGAAACCGACTTTTGTATTTACTACTTTTGACTTTGTATTGTTTTGATATGTATTTACTACTTTTGACGTTGTTCCGTATGGTGTTCGGACGTTAAGAATAACACCATCCCATCTCTTCCCGAGGGTGTCGTAAGAGGCGACTAAGGGACATACCAGAGAATGGGCAGCAGCATCCTCTGTGCATTACAACAACCAAACTGCGATCGCCAACCCGTCTGCCAAGCGTGGCGATTATGGCAACCCCCCCCCCAACATGAAAAACAGAAGGAAAAAATGGCCCCTAGTGCCCGGCAGCCCGTCTACCCTTGACTCCGGTAGCGGTCAAGGCCACGACGAGGCAAGGGGTGCGAAGAATCTCCGGATGAGATTTGGCTACCCATCTATTAAACGACTCGACCTGGCAACTTTCAACACGCGTACACTGAGGACTGACGAGAAGATCACCGAACTGGAGGAGGAATTGAGCAGGTTGCGATGGAGTATTGTGGGATTGTCTGAAGTCCGAAGACAGGGGGAGGATACGATAATTCTCAAATCCGGTAACCTGCTCTATTTCCGGGAGGGTGACCAGCAGTCCCAGGGTGGTGTCGGGTTTATCGTCCACAAGTCCCTTGTGAACAATGTCGTGAGGATCGAGAGTGTGTCGACCAGGGTGGCGTACCTTATACTCAGAATATCATCAAGATATTCGCTGAAGGTCATACAGGTCTACGCCCCGACCTCGACACATCCCGACGACGAAGTAGAATCCATGTATGAGGATATATCAAGAGCCATGCATGGTTCTAAGACTCACTTCACCGTGGTCATGGGGGACTTTAACGCGAAACTGGGCAAACGAGACGGTGACGAGCTGCGAGTGGGGCAATTTGGATTTGGACGTCGGAATCACCGGGGACACCTACTGGCTAGCTTTATGGAGAAGGAGGGCCTCTATATGATGAATTCCTTCTTCAAAAAGCGTGAGCATAGAAGGTGGACCTGGCAAAGTCCTGACGGTGCAACTAGAAATGAGATTGACTTCATCCTGTCGACGAAAAAGCAAATATTCAATGATGTCTCTGTGATCAACGCGGTGAAAACTGGAAGTGATCACCGCGTCGTAAGAGGCACATTGAATATTAACATTAAGCTTGAAAGGTCTCGACTGATGAAGTCTACGCTCCGTCCAGCACAGATCCAGATCCAAAACCCCGAGAGCTTTCAGCTCGAACTCCACAATCGTTTCGAGTGCCTAGGAAGCTCCGTGGATGAATATAACGATGGGTTCGTGGAAACTGTCCATACGGCCGGGTCTAAGTTTTTCAAGACTCACCGTACAAATAAAAACAAGAAGCTCTCCGATCCGACCCTCGAGCTAATGAAGAAGAGGCGTGAGATGATTCTGCAGTCTTCAGACGATGCGTGCATATACCGGCAGCTCAATAGACAGATCTCGAAGTCCCTGAAACGTGACCTTCGCCGCTTTAATACCGCAAGGATTAAGGATGCGATTGAGCGGAATAAGGGCTCTAAAGTATTTGCACGAGATCTGTCTATTGGGCAAAGCCAGCTCACGAAACTGAAGACCGACGATGGCAGAGTCATATCCGCCAAATCGGAGCTTCTGGGAGAGATGGAGGCTTTTTATGGACAGTTATACACGTCTACCGCTAAACCCGCAGTAAATCTAGTAAACGACCCAAGAGCTAGATTGACTCGACACTATACCGAAGATATCCCGGACGTCAGCCTGTACGAGATTAGGATGGCTCTGAAGCAGCTGAAAAACAACAAGGCGTCGGGTGAGGACGGAATTACGGCAGAACTCCTGAAGGCGGGTGGAAAACCGGTCCTTAAGGCCCTTCAGAAGCTATTTGATTCCGTCATACTCGAGGGGAAAACGCCACAGGCGTGGAGCAGAGGCGTGGTGGTACTCTTCTTTAAGAAGGGCGATAATGCCCTGCTTAAGAATTATAGGCCCATCTCGCTTCTGAGCCATGTCTACAAGCTGTTTTCCAGAGTCATCACGAATCGTCTCGCGCGCAGGTTCGACGACTTCCAGCCTCCCGAACAAGCCGGATTTCGAAAAGGCTTCAGCACCGTGGACCACATACATACGCTGCGGCAGGTTATACAGAAGACTGAGGAGTATAACCAGCCTCTCTGCTTAGCGTTTGTGGACTACGAGAAAGCCTTTGATTCGATTGAAACTTGGGCTGTACAGCAGTCTCTCCAACGGTGCCAAATTGACTATCGGTATATCGAAGTGCTGAAGTGTTTGTACAAAAACGCCACTATGTCAGTCCGACTACAAGACCAGACCTCGAAACCTATCCTCTTGCAGCGGGGTGTGAGGCAGGGAGACGTTATTTCTCCGAAACTGTTCACGGCAGCAATGGAGGATGTCTTCAAGGTTTTGGAATGAAGAGGGCTAGGCATTAATGTCAATGGCGAGTACATCACTCACCTTCGGTTTGCCGACGACATAGTAGTCATGGCTGAGACTACGGAGGAGCTCAGTACAATGCTTGGTGACCTCAGTAGAGCTTCCGAAAGAGTGGGACTTAAAATGAACATGGACAAAACCAAAGTCATGGTAAACAGCCATGTAGCGCCCACTCCTATCAAGGTCGGGGACTCTACACTCGAAGTTGTAGACGACTACGTTTACCTGGGACAGACGGTCCAGTTGGGAAGGTCTAACTTCGAGAAAGAGATCAATCGTCGAATCCGACTCGGCTGGGCAGCGTTCGGGAAGCTGCGCGGTGTCTTCTCGTCCAATATACCACAGTGTCTCAAGACGAAAGTCTATGACCAGTGCGTGTTGCCAGTGATGACGTATGGCTCCGAAACGTGGTCGCTTACAATGGGCCTCATTAGAAGGCTTAAAGTCACCCAAAGGGCAATGGAGAGGGCTATGCTCGGAGTTTCCTTGCGTGATCGAATCAGGAATGAGGATATCCGCAGGAGAACCAAGGTTGCCGACATAGCACGAAGAATCGCCAAACTAAAGTGGCAATGGGCAGGGCACATTGCTCGCAGAACAGATGGCCGTTGGGGCCGAAAGGTTCTGGAATGGCGACCACGTACCGGAAGACGTAGCGTTGGAAGGCCTCCTACAAGGTGGACCGATGACTTGGTAACGGTTGCGGGGGTCCGATGGATGCGAGACGCACAGGACCGTTCGCTGTGGCGACGCTTGGGGGAGGCCTATGTCCAGCAGTGGACGTCTTTCGGCTGAAATGATGATGATGATGATGACTTTTGACTTTTAGCTATGCTTTAGTAGGTATCTTTAACTACCCTGAAAGGAAACAGGAACACAGAGGTAACTACCCTGGGAGGAAATACGAACAAAGACGTTAAAGTCTCTTCCTAATGGTTAAATCATATGAGAGCCATACAGATTAGTGCCTGTACGTGCTACGCTAGTGCACCCAAGGACAACCTCCGGTTGGTGAAAAACTTTTGCGACATATGGAAAACAATGATAATAGGGTTATAATTTATTATTATTATACTATAAGTATTATAAACTGCATTGATACCCTTCCAAAACCAATCAACGTAACATTGTGTTTTAAACTTGTGCCTTTTAGGAAAACCAGAAAAATGGCGTTTATAATTTCTATCCAAAGACCACGGTTTTCCACTAAAACCTCCTACTACAACAATAAACAAATTAAAAAACAAAACTTAAGTCAACTTTAGCCTGTCAATATTGTCATTTTGCAATTCTAAATTCCTGTATATAAAAAATAAAAATATATGAAAGTTCTTTAGGCCTGATCACAAAATTGCCAGTGGGAACGATATGAAATAGCTCGAGTTTCTTTGGCACCATGGATCACTACCTGACAACATATCGGAAGGACTACCTGTGGCCAAATCTGCCAGGGTCTGAGTCTGCATCTTCGGCAGCTCCTGGCTCAGGCGGTGAAGGTCGTTACGCTGAGTGAGAGCAGTTCCAATTTTTATGGGATGACAGACATGTAGAAACAATGGTCACTGAGAATTTTTAAGGCAGGACTTAGCGCATAAAATTATGGCAACTTAGGTCTTTGTGACTAAGATATTTTACGACTGGATCCGTTTTCGTAACGATCGGGGTCGAAGTCGTTATAAGCCTGTCCAGCAGTGGATGGATGTCTATTCACCCAACATAGGCTTAACTGGTAGTTTTAAGTTAACTAGGTAAGTATATACCATCTCTTATAGAGTCAAAGTCAAGGAATTTTTGGTGATCCTGTATGAAAATGTTTTTGAAGCAGTTACTTCACGTCCACGACAATTCGTGTCCAAAACCTAGGAGCTTGGACGCATAAATGACGACCTAGAGACCTAGATACGGAAGTTGGTTACAATTTAACTGCGACTGGTCCAGTGGTCTTTTGGCAGCAAATGGGTCGTAATGGCCATTCATGTAGGTAATGCGCTTTCGGTTTTAATAGTTCTATGTATGTAGCTACTTGCCCTGTTCATGGCATCATGCAGCGCGAGCCCGCAAGGTCCCTTCAAACCTCAAAGTTTTAGGACCAAAATACGCCTGATTTAACCAAAATGTTTAACTGGTCTCACATTTGTAGTGTGCCGAAACTCTCAGGCCAGGAGCTAGCCTTCTACCAAGCATGCATGCAGCACACGCGGCCACCAGACTGCCGGTGTCCTCAGTACTCTGGCGGGGAGATGCCGCAGCTTCCACCCGGGAAGGAAGGCGGATGGAGCCGGAATGAGGTGGATATCCAGCTTGCTTTAAAAACTCTATCAATATGTTCTCAGCGAGACCACTTGATCCGTAAACTAGACTATGAAAGAAGATCTACCAAAAACTTTGCTTAATTAAGCCATCGGGTCACGTAGCATTTCCAAGGTCAATGACAATGACTTTGTCCCCAACCAGATGAACTTGTACAACCAATCAGTCTACCTTAAAGCTTTGATAGACCTGAGCCTTCACTTGTAATATGACACTGAGCTTTCGCCAATAGTCGGTGCGATCATTCTAGCGAATGCTCGTTGGTTGATTCGCTAGAATCACTCCTGTTTAATCCATTTGTGAGCTTTTGCCTGTCATGTAACATTCACCAGAATGCTCATTACAAGTGAATGCTCATGTTTCAAACCTGCCTAGCCTTCCCTAACCATGTTGGACTCGGCTTCCAGTAGTATTCAGCTGTACCCGTTAAGCAGCTAAATCATTTTACATGGAGTGACTAGAGTTTCTGGGTAACACGATACTCCTGTCTATACTGGGATACAGATTTCTGACTAATATAAATGCTCACGTTCATGTTCAAAGTGAATGCCCAAGTTTATCATCGTCTTTAGGTTACTCTGCAATCGGGCGGGGCATGCGACGTCGCCCGATGCTCGGGAGTGATTGGCGGCGGCGTGGACGCTGCCCTCAAAGGCGATGCGGTGGCTGCGCTTTCACGAAGACTCGCCGCCGCTCGGTTTTTGAAACTCCTTTGTTGTCGGCCGCGCTTGCCGCTTCCACCATTACCGCCGCCACCACCGCCCTGTCTAGTCTGGTATTGGAATAAACCTGATTTAACTATCTAACAATTTCTAAACTAGTTACTCTTCTGACTATTACAATATTATTTACACTTCCACTGCTTCTTTCTCTATAAAATCAAATATTCTTGCTAATATTTCACTTTGTCAGATCATGGGACCGATGTTAGATCCAAAACTGTACCCGGTGCGGGTTGCAGCAGCGCCAGAAACGCCTACGTCTCGCTACGACCAGCCGAATGCGTTCTTGGATAAGGTAATTGTTTTTATTCTTCTAATTTCATTACAGTGAATATTTTGGTACGTTTAGATACGAAGGTAAGTCTCCAGTTTTTTCGACACCCTAATGTAATGTCAAATCACAAACAGTAGAACTTGTTCTGCCCGATTTGACTTAAAATGAAACTCAGCGGTAGATGATTCAATGGTTCGCATCACTTAAGAGGGGGCCCTCTTAAGTTCTCCGTCCGTCTTTCGTCAAAGTTCGAATGGTAGAAAAGTTTATTGTTTTATGCAACGCAATGTTTTTTTTGTTTTTTTTTTGTATTTCAACTATTATTTATTTATTCATTGAAACATACACAGTTTTATATAATTACATAAGAATCTTTAGAAATTACACAAAGAATGACGTTAACATGTTAGCAATGGGTCCCAAACTAGGCAAAGCCTGTATCTCGGCGACCCAATAATTATACAGAGTTAGCTAGATGATCTGGCCTCCTGGCACTACGTATATTTTTTTCATAATAAAAATACAAAACGAAAGAAGTAGGTACATAAATGGGGTAAAAAAAAATGAAAAATACTAAACAAAGAACTAATACTACCTGTTAGCAACGATAGTGCAAAGGAACAATTAAGTGTGTAAATGTAAAGTGTGAGTGAGGGTGTGTGGTGTATTTGTGTTTGTCTCTGTCAGTACCTATTAACTTGTAGGTACAACAAAGTAAGGTTTCTGTTTCCTCGTAATTTCGATCCAACAACCATTATTTTACTTTAACTTTAGCTTCAGAGAACTCTCTCGGTATAGCGAAAATTCTACTCACGGCGTTGAAAATACGTAAGGGTGGGTAGATATGTCGAAAACCGGGCTGCAGACAAGCTGGGCTATTGGCTAACTTTTTCAATAACAGTTGACAACTAGCATTCGTTGCACACTAAACTTAGTTGTCAACTGACAATTTCATAAAATTGGTATTACGTATCACACAAGTGACTAACAAACTACGGTGGAAATGTGGTGAATTATAAAAATTTGCGGTGCCTATTGTGACCACTCTAAAATTTTATCGACTATTATACAGCTTCAAAAGCTTACACAATCGCAATTTTAAAAGTATCGATACAATAACATCTGTCAAAACGTGTTACGGTGGCTATCAAAGGCACCAGTGGCTAATGACGTCACTGCAGTTGGTCACTGAACATAGGCAATATAATAATAATAATAATAATAATAATAAAATTTATTCAATTAACGTTTACAAAAAATTAACATTAAGCCAACAGTAACAAGGTTTCCCATACAATTATAGTGCCTAAAAATATACTAAAACTAAAATATTATTGAAGGTGCAATTAATCGTGGTTCGGAATAGCAATGTTTGATAGTGGACTGCCCGATCTAGGTTAATTTAAACCTGTGTTTCAGGCCATCACTTTACAGTCCAGTTTCATTGCGACAGTAAAATTTAAAGTTACAGTAAAACTATTTTAATAAATTATATTCTATTATAATAAACAATTATGAAAATAAGCTTATAGTACATTAATACTTAAAATTATGTCTATGAAATTATACAAAAATAAACACAAACGAGGAGATCAGATAACATTATGCCAAAATTTCTAGAAGTTGTTCTGTGTCTGTGTAATTGAGTTTCACTAAATATTCTGACAAATTCTTACTACATTTTTTATACCTTACACTATAGAAACTTAGTACTTTGTTAAGCCTATTATATAGAAATGGTCCTAAGAATACGTAAAAACGCTTAGTAAAGGCATGTCTGGTTTGAGGCTTTATGCAAACCAAGTCCTTCCTTCTCTTGTCAGAAGGTAGAGGGTCAAAAGGAAGTGCCGCATGCTGGTGTAGTACTATGTTTAAGATAAATAATTGCCGCACTGTTAGCACATTGCATGCTATGTAGAGCTGGTGCGAAGGAAATCTAAAAGGGCGAAAGGTAGCAACCTTGAGAATTGCTCTTTGAGCACGCTCTAACGGGAGTAAAATTGTTTTGGCCGCACCACCCCAAGAAGTTATGCAATATGTAAGGATGGATTGACACAAAGCTAAATAGACCTGTTTAATTAAATTGTAATCGGCTATGTTACGTAAATTTTTAAAAACATATATTAATTTGCGCACTCTCGTACACAGTAACTCGATATGTTTACGGAAATTCAGATTTGAGTCAATCGTGACACCTAGATATTTTAAATTGTCAGCTTTGGCTAAAGTCGGGCAAGAGCATGCAGTGTCAGCATACGTGCAGTTAATATGTGCGTGAATGTTTAGGTTATTAAGCGGTATGTTAGCATTTTTCATTGTAAATAAAATGTAATTTGTTTTATCTGCGTTTAATGTTAGGAGATTTTTCTGGAGCCACTTAGTAACAATGTCAAAACCATTTTGAGCGTATTCATACACCTCAACTTTTGACTTACCTGAAAACAATAGAGCAGTGTCATCCGCATATGACATTATAACACCATTTTGGAGCGACAGGCTGCATAGTTCATTTATGTAGATTAAAAATAATGTGGGCCCCAAAATGCTACCTTGCGGAATGCCAAAACAGCTATTTCTAAGATCAGAACTGGTATATTCACCAATTTTTACACATTGATGACGATCACTGAGATAGTCTGAAAATAGTAAAAGTTGTTTACCTCTTATCCCAAGTGATTCAAGCTTGTGCAAAAGTAAAGAACAAGAAATTGTGTCGAAGGCCTTGGCAAGGTCTAGAAAGATCCCAATTGTGTGCATACCATTATCCAGGTTAGTAGTAATATAGTTAGTCAAATTGTGTACTGCTTGGCTAGTTGATCTCTTAGCCCTAAAACCAAATTGACTATCTGATAGTAGTCTGTTTTCTTCTAGATATTTTATTAATCTACTGTTAATAATTTTTTCTAAAACTTTAGAGAGGCCTGTTAACACTGAGATGGGTCTGTAGTTATTCACACTGGTTTTATCTCCAGATTTGAATACAGGTGTGACCACAGCCTTTTTAAGTAGTTTTGGAAATATACCTTTAGATAAGCAAAGTTGGAAGATGTGGGTTAGAGGAGGGGCAAGTAGGTATTTAAATGTTTTAAGAATATTATTAGGTATGTTATCCCACCCAGTGGCACAGACATCCTTAAGCCCGCTTATAATTCTGACTACTTCGTTAACGTCTGTATCTAATAAAACAAAAGATTTTAATGTGGAGGATGTCGTGGTAGAGTTGTGTTGGGAAATGATATTAGAGTTGAGTGTTTTTTCAGCTAAGTTTTTACCAACGTTAACAAAAAAGTTGTTTGCTTTATTTATTGCTTCTGTTGGGTTTATACCTGACAGTAATATATCAAACGGGGGTTTGGGTTTTTTTGATCGAAATGTATGAGATTTTACAAACTTCCACACTAGTTTACTATTTTTCCCGGCCTTCTGTAATTCGTTTTTATCGTACTGATTTTTTAGTTTTTTCAAAAGATTATTACAGAAGTTCCGATACCTTTTATAAGTTATAGAAAGCACTTCGTTATCAGGAGCTAATTTTAATTTTAGGTGAAGTCTGTCTCTATGCCTTATACAACGAACGAGACCAGGGGTGATCCAGGGTTTAATGCAACTATACTTTCTAGGCATTTTCATAGTAAACGTGTTTTTCTGTATCGCAGATTGTAACGAATTTATGAAATAATGTAACGAACTATTTGCATCGTCTGAATTATAAACAGGGTCAAGATCAATACCGCGTATGTCATTTTCAAGAATTGACATATTGACTTTAGTGTAGCTACGCATGCAGTTTTTTCTAGGTGAACTTATTTGTAATGTTAGTAAAACAGCCTGATGATCAGTAAGCGTAGAATTAGTAACCAATGTTTTGGATGGATTGTTTGATTTTAGAATGATGTGGTCTAAGCATGAGCCGCTCCGATGCGTGGGGTGGTAGTGTGCTGGTAGAAGTCCATGAAATGAGCAAATATTCAGATAATTATGTACTTTACTATCTATTTTCCCGGAAGCAATGTTAATGTTAATATCGCCCAAAAGTATTATATTTTTAAAAGATGCTATGTTTTTTAAGTTTCTGTCGAGTGACTCTAAAAATCCATCTATGTTTTGAGAAGGAGGCCTATAAATAGCCATGACTACCGTATCGGGAATTACTTTAATTATTAAACAATTACTATCCAGGGATACTGGTTCTTCTCTTACAGTTCTTAAATTATTTTTGATATAAACTACTACACCATCGTTCTGGTTTATGTTTATGTCACTTCTGTAGGAATAATAACCGTCAAGAGATGGTAAGTTAACCATCTGTTTTGACAGCCAACACTCTGTTAAAACAATAATATCACAGCTTACGTCAAGATCCTGTAACAGTACTTCAAAACCGTTCATGTTTCGACTTATGCTGCGAATATTCTGTGTGAGTAGGGTTAGTGTTTTGTCACCAGAAGGAAGAAGGTGTTTACAATCCTCAACATTGCAGACTTTGGACTCCGACACAGAAAAACTATCTAGGTCGCAAATTAGCTGATTTGTCATGACAATTAAAAAATAAACTAAAAAGTAAATAAATATAAGCTACCTGTTTATCTGCTAACTAACTAAGTATTAGGTGACGCTCTTAGGCGCCTTCATAGTCTATTGAGTTTATGTAATTCATTTCTGCATGTTTGCGGGCCGGGCAACTTACATCACCAGTTGGATGGTCACATTTCCTCTTGAAGCGTTTACACGTTGCGCATAGAGGGGGAGAAGATTTGCTGCTACATTCCTTGAAGGAGTGTCCGCTCTCTCCACAGTGGTTGCAGGTAGGACTGGTTTCTCGGCAGAACTTGGCTGCGTGTCCGAACTGCTGGCAATTGAAGCACCTGGTGACTATAGTGAAATCTCTCACCGGGCATGATGTCCAATTGATAAAAATTCTGCTTTGGTTGATGATAACCTTTCTTATGCTAGCAGGTAGTTCCAGGATGTAGTTACAAGTTGGAAGGTCTCTCTTACCCGATTTATGGCTCAATTTGATGCACTCTAGGAACGACTCGCGAGTTATATTCGGCAACTTGTCTGATAGGTTCTGCTCGTAAATACAGTCAAATACCTCCTTTTCAGTAAGAGCGACGGGGACACCAATGATAGCAATCCTAGGTCGGCGTTTGGAAGGTTCTTCTATTTTAAGGCCTGATGATACCAGTTTTTCCGAGTTCTTGAGTTTATCAATATCGCCTTTGTTTTCGGTGCTAATCAAAACGCCCCCATTTTTCACTTTTTTTAGGCCACAAACGTGAAGCTTAAGTTGTTCTGGGGAGATGATCTTTTGGACAAGAGACTTGGTGTCCTCACTTGTTTGGGTTTTATCGCTGGGATAGATGGCGACTGATCTCCAATTTGCAGGACGGACGACGTCGGTACCTTTCTTAACCATGCTAGCATAGGACGAATTTTCTGATGAATTCAGTTTGGTTTCTACGACCTCTCTGAACTGCTGGAGAGTGTTCACAACATTCTGCTGAACCTGAAGGTGCTGGATTGTAGTATGGGCCTGGATAGTTTTTGTCTTCAATGATTGGTATAAGACGGCCATCTGAGCCGTCCCACTTGAGACTTTACGGCAAAGAGCGGAGACACGAAGCTTCTGGTCCGAGATCATTTTCCCATCCGCGACAATAGCGCAAACTTCACTCAGGATTGCATCTATGGATCCTATCCACTTCTGTATCTCCTGCGTGCTGATGACTTCACTCGGCAATTCTTCTCCGTGGGTGCTGGTGGGTTTGGGTCGCTAGGGGGTACTGGTTGGGTAGGCGTCGGTGGAGGACTTCGCCGTAGTAATTGGCTACGACCAAACGGGCTCGCTCCGGGGTTGGACATATTACCGAAAACACTTTATTTATTGTACAAAAAGATCTATCTAGTTCATCTTGTTTATGTAAGTCGGTTACAAATCACACGCGACACACTTTAATTTTATGCTGACGGAGCAATATTTATATTTATTTCTCGTAATTGTTTATTTCATTATAATCAAGAACAGAACACACGTCCGCTTAGTCTCGCGACTCGTAAAGCGATCCAAATATATGAAACTAGCTGTTTGACAGTTCAATGATGCACATTGTAACAAGTGATCATCACTTGAACTGTCAACAGAGTTACGCAATAGCCCCGCTGGTCTTTAGTTTTAGAAGGCGGATTCTATCATATTTTGAAAAAAGGGCAACGCTAATAAAGAAATAATTTACAAAACTCAAATATTTTACAAAATGTAATGTAATGTAATGTTGTTTCAGGAAATAAGAGATTTTTTGCAAGCCTTAAAAAATCGAAGAAAATAATCGTCATTCAGAATCTCGATTTGATGTGATGTGTTCTAAAAATAAAATAAAAAAATGTTATTTGTTCTAATCGCGCAGGGAAGTCTAATGTCGAGATACAGGATTTCGAATTTTAGTTTCTATACGGCGTCATAGATCGCTACACTAATATAGCCACTAAGCTCCTCATCCAGACATTCTCATTTACACTTTTCTAAATCTTAAGCTCTGAATTGTAAAAAAATATTTATTTATACTTCTGTCTTCTTTATCTAGTTACAATCGAAGTACCCGATGCTGTACAGCATCCTGCAGAACGAAGCATCTCCGGAACTGAAGCAGAGGATAGACAGGGACCGCAATAAAACGACCTACCAGGTCGACTTTTGTGAAGCAGGTATGGTCTTAGGCAGTGGCGTAGTTAGGTGGCCAACGGCTCTGGAGCTAGAAAAAACTGGGGCCCCTTTTTTACGTAGGAAATTATCAAATAACTTTTCCTGCTCTTGCTGAAGCGGTAGGTGTCAGACTTTTAGTGAATAAAACCAGTTGCCGTAATGATTTAAAGTAGAGTTGCAACCTCATATAATTAAATTTCGAAGGTGGGAAAATTTTTCGTTAGTTCAAAAAGAAATTTGTAGGTTTTGGAGGCTCCCCGAGTTTAGGTGTCCTGGGGTACTGCCTCGCCTAGCCCTATGGTAGCTACGCTAGTGGTCATAGCTTAAGAGGGATTGGCCCAGATATATCTGGCGCATCACAGATTAGATATGGGCTAAAGGACCCAATTGCAGGTTAATGGGTCCGAAAGAACTTCTTCCTCTTTATCATACACTTTTGTAGGTTTTTATTTAGATGTTGTAGATTTGTTCACCGAGTTACATGCTGGCATCTGTCATAGCTATGTATGTATGTAGCACAGAACTATGTAAGTAATTGTAACTTTGAAATAAAACATTTCTATTTCCATCCATATTTTGCCTCAAAATATGTAATTTGGAGACAAAATCCTTACATATTATAAAACAAAGTCCCTCAGTGCGTCTGTCTGTATGAACGCGATAAACTACTCAACTAATTATTTATTTAGTTTTCACCAATAGACAGAGTGATTCAGGAGTATATAAATACATGCTTATTATGTGTAGGTACAGGTTAGGGTGAGAGCAGTGGTGGCGGCCGAGTGGTAACGGCCCCGACTTACGAGTTGTAGGTCGCGGGTTCAAACCCATTCAGGCACATTACTTTGCGTAATTTATTTTATCACCACTGCTCTCAAAACGGTGAAGGAAAACATCGTGAGGAAACCGGCATGTCCTAGAACGAAAAATTCGAAGACATTTGTGACATTCACCAATCCGCACTGAGCCCGCGTGGTGGATTACGGCCCATTCCCTCTCCTAGAGAGAGGAGGCCTGAATCCCAGCAGTGGGAACATTAAAAGGCTGCATACATGTGTAGGTACGTAGTAGAGAAAAAAGCCGAGAATTTCAAGATTTATAACACACGTGCGTAGCAGAGCCGCTAGTTAAATATATAATGAGCTTGTGATTATACTCCGTAACTTTCCACCAGGTCCCGGAGCCAAATTCGAGGGTCTCCAGCGCGCCGCAGACGAGAGCGGCACGGGCCCGTGTGCGCAGCCGATGCGTCTGCCCGGAGACCCGTGCCGCGTGGGCCCCAAGCCGGGGCAGAAATCTGCGCCTAGAACCATCTCCAAGCAGGCGGGGGCCAGCACCGCAAGCGATCCCAGGGCTAAATGCGGTAAGATATTTTTAGAATGATTTTTATTTTAAACTAGCGGGCACCCGCGACTTTGTGCGCTTCAAACTCAGAGAACAATGCCATTTGGTAGCAATTTCAAGAAGATTTTTATCACGCAGAACGCTTCTTCGAATTAATTTTAAAAAAAGTAGCCTAAGTTCCTCCTTATAATATACTACCAGTGAGAGTCCAGTCAAAAACAGCCAGACAGACCGATACACATAAATATTAAAAATTGCATTTTTGTACTCGTATCGAATATAAAGTAAAAAAAAAATTTAACTGCCAAATTTTAAGTTTGTAGGTTTTATAGTTTCCGAGATTTCGTGACTAATCAGTGAGTGGTATTTCGCTTTTATATATGTATATAGATAAGAGTTTCGTGCTCTCAAAGGTCTCCCAAGTTAAATTGCATAATCATAATAATAATGTTGACAGAAACAACATCAGCGGTGCCACCTCTCGGCCGGACGGAGTACCAAGATGGAGTGTCGAAGCTGGGAGCAATCATCATGCGAGACAAACTGCATCGGAAATAAATCACGACGTGATACAGACGATGTCGGAGTACAGAAGCAATCATGGAATAAACTATTTGGACGACATACTTCTTCTTTTTATTATTATCTCTCTGTTGACTATTTATATTGGCTTATTAGAATGCTTTGAACCGCTACTTTACCGAAACTTTTATTTAACTTACAATGTTTGTACAGTCAGGGGTCAAAAGTGCAGTTCCACCTTACCAATGCTAAAATGTTTATAATTTCTTTGTAAAAGAGGGTCAATGGTTCATAATTGGTAGCATAGGATCAAAAGTATTGAATAAACTAGTTGTGGACTATTGAACTTCTACAACAAAGAAATATCTGACACTTTAGCATTGGTAGAGTGCAACTGCAGTTTTGATCCCTGACTGTACTTGGGATGTTTTGAGTAGTGCTAGTTCAGTAGTAAAGGTCCCAACTTACAAGTTATAAGTCGCGGGTTCAAAGCCAGACTTTTTCTAATTTATGTATTTCATCACTACTGCTTCCAAAACGGTGAAGGAAAACATCGTGAGGAAATCAGCAAATCCTAGAACCAAAAATTCGAAGACACTTGACAGACACCAATCCGAACTGGCCCCTCGTGGTGAACTATAGCCCATTCCCTCTCCTAGAGAGGAGGCCTGAGTCCCAGCAGTCGGGACAATATATAAGCTCGATCCATCTCCCCTATACCGCGAATGCTAACGATGCTCAACGTGCTCGTGGAGACCAACCTTGGATTATCTAATCCAAGGTTGGTCTCCACGAGCAAACAAATCTTTGTTTGCTGATGAATGGAAGACTATTGTATTTATTAGAAAGTTTGCGATTTTGAGAGTGAAAGGATTCACGTATTTTAGTATTAATGGCTATTTTGCTGTAGTAAATAAATAAATAAGGCTGATTATGTTAAGCTCGGGCACCCATGAGAAATAAACGGTTGGTGCCGAGCACCCCTGAGATTAGACATCAAGAAACAGATCAGTAATCGCCTTTTAGGGATTGGCGTTTTTTCATTACCCGATGACCCGTTTAGCGCAGTGGTTTATAGCGCCGGTTGAGACGCAAGGGTCGCGGGTTCGATTCCCGCACCAACACTAATGTTTGTTGATGAAACAGATATTTGTGTTGGGTCTGGGTGTATGTGGTACCTTCGTTGTTCCGCAGTATGTAAGTAGGACATTTATTTATTTGTCGGTCGATCAATGTGCATTTCTCTTCTCACACTTCGCCACTTTTTCGAGTCCGTCAAATGAGCATAAGCACCCATGACGTTTTCTAAAATCCGGCGCCCCTGATGCTAAAGCTATGTTTTGAAAGGTATGCGGAACAAGGCATAAAGTCACGCAAACCGTTGAAAAGGGACGATCCTCTGCCCAGACCAGGTACAATTACCTGGTCTGGGCTACCGTCCGATACTTGATTTTAGACTCTTGTATATAATTTAGGTGTCTTCAAGGCTAGAATGACTAGGCTCTTAATAAACTAGTGCGCCTCACCATCAATGATTGCATCGCTGCTTACCATCAGGTGGGATCGCAGTCAAGCACTGGTTTATATGATCTAAAAAAAAAAAAAAATATGTTCTAATCGTGCGGAGAACTCTGATACCACAATCCAGGATTTTGAATTTACTTACTAGTAACTTTTTTTTTATTTGGGAAATAACCCGCCCTTGGGTGGGGCGAGAGGGCATGTCAGACTTTTACTGACTAAAACCCACTCCTGTTCCTTCTTTGCCTTCGTTCCAGGGCCCCTCAGGCCTTGCTCACATGCACGATCTGCGCATGGAGATGCAACGCCGGGGCGAAACTCCGCTGCTACGCCAAGTTGCGGCATGGCGGGAAGAACTCCGGCGGGATCTCATGGTGGAATGGCGACAGCGACTGTCGCAACCCAGTGCTGGGCACGCCACAATTATGGCGGTAAGTCCCTTCTTTGAGGCGTGGTTGGAAAGACCTCACGGCGTCCTCACCTTCCGCATGACGCAGGTTCTCACCGAACACGGGAAGTTCGGGAAGTTCCTGCACCGGATTCGTGCAGAAGCGACGCCCGGGTGTCGCCACTGTGTGGACCGCCCGGAGGACACGGTGGAGCACACGGTGGAGGTGTGCCCCGCTTGGGAAGAGCAACGCCGTGTCCTCGTGGGGGCGATCGGCGGCGGCGATCTCTCGCGCCGGGCCTTGGTACAGGCCATGGTCCGGAGCGAGGAGGAGTGGCAGGCGGTCGCCTCTTTCTGCGAAGCAGTAATGCTAGCAAAGGAGGCGGCCGATCGCGTGAGGCAACGGCAACGGTCCTCACGCCCCAACCGCCGCCGGGATTCCGATCCCGATTTCCGGCCACCGTAGGCGCGGGCTTGCGGACGGCGGGCAATGGGTGGCCCGCCGTCCGACCGTCCGGTAACCATCCGGACTGAGCCCAAGTCGTCGACGGCGCGTATTGTTCCGCGCGCGCCTCAGGGAGATGTCAGCAAATCGTAGGGGCCCAGCAGGGTCGAAGCCTACTGGGGCCATGGGTAGTGTGAAAACGAAACCGTGGCCCTGGGATGAAGGCAACGAAGGAACAGGAGTGGGTTTTTAGTCAGTAAAAGTCTGACACTATCTCTCGCTCCGCCCAAGAGCGCGATTTGTCATAAGATGATTTTCCCACCAATAAAAAAAAAAAAAGGGCCCCTGGGGTTCTCTTTCGCATCACCCTTAGCCTTAGTAGGCTTCGACCCTGCTGAGCCCTAGTAGGCGCGCGTAGAACACTACGCGCCGTCAACGACTTGGGCGCGGTCCGGACGGTTACCGGACGGTCGGACGGCGAGCTACCCATTGCTTGCCGCCCGCAAGCCAGTGCCTACGGTGGCCGGAAATCGGGATCGGGATCCCGGCGGCTGGGGCGTGAGGGCCGTTTCCTCGCGCGTGCGGCCGCCTCCTTTGCTAGCATTACTGCTTCGCAGAAGGAGGCGACCGCCTGCCACTCCTCCTCGCTCCGGACGCGCAGGCCTGTACCAAGACCTGGCGCGAGATGAATTTTAGTACCTGTGTTTACTGTTGGACATAATTATGCCTCCCCTAAGTGTCGCCACAAAGAACGGTCCTGTGCGTCTCGCATCCATCGGATTCCCGCAACCCTTACCAGGTCTTCGGTCCACCTTGTACGAGAATCTGGAAATAATTAACCCTAACCGATTGAGCTGAAATTTAATATAGGTACCTACCTAGGTATGTTATTTGGATGACAATGCATTAATATGGTATACCATGGAGCTGGTCTGGTGATAGAGTTGGATAGTTTTAGGATCATTCCTATGTCAGCTTTACGACACCTAAGGGTCTATTATTGCTTAACGGTGAGGTGGACACAAACTTCACGCACCAGCCCCCGTCGGAGATACTCCGGGCGTCATCGGAAGTGGGCTTGTGGACGGCGAGATACCCATGTAGCGACATCTATGGCATCACGAAGTAGTAGCTGCACGAAGGCTGCGCTGACGTATCACGTCGGGGTCACCAGTTTGGAGGTATGCGGAACAGAGAGTAAAGTCCCACATACCTCCGTTGAAAAGGGAGGATCCTCTGACCAGGACGGGGGTTATGTCTGGTGGGCCACTTCCCAATAGATGATTTCGGGCTGTTCTATATGTTCTAATCGCGCGGAGAACTTTAATTGCGCGATGCAGGACTATTTCTTATGTGACGCCATAGATGTCGCTACACCCATTTCTCGCCATCCAGATGTCCGGTAAGGACCCAGCTCAGGTCGGCTACGGTGCGTTGCGGTGCGTCATGCGCGCCTCAAAGAGATGTCAGCATGATTGTCAGGGCCAGTTAGGTTCGAGCCTGCCAGGGCTGCGGATTGTTCGGAGCAGTTATCGCTCGCAAGTGGCAACTAAAGGTATACTGTGGGTTTTTAGGCCGTAAAAGTCTCTGACACTCCCTCTAACTCCATGCTGAGCGAGAGAAGTCAGTTGAAGATTTCCCACGTCTAAAACAGGGTCTATTATTGCTTTAACTAATACCAAAAGGGAGTTTTTAATATCGTGCGGATTTCATCACGCATGCGGGTTTGCCCGGCATGCAGAAAATTACTCAAAATAATGCGTCCCGCGTGCGTATTCCACGCATTACAATAAATACTTGTATGGAATGGACATATGCGGGGCTACGCGTGCGGAGCGATCCCGCATGCGTGATCAAAACCGCACGATATTATAAACGCCCTTATCAGGATAGGATGGTGCGGGTGGCAGCTGTCGGATTTATACAATGTTCCTATATAACCTTTTCTCGTCCTTCTGTAATCCTGAGCATGCTATGTAAAAAGACCTTAAAAAAGGATCGGGTAAGTCATAATCTCCAATAAAACACTGAATAAACTGATAAATACTCGTATATGTAAGTGCCGTGAAGTATATCGTCACGTGGAGGGCCTCGCGCTGGAGATGAGCTCGCCGCGCTTGTACAGCGTGCCGGCGCCCGACGTGGCCGACGTGGCGGACGTGGCGGACGTGGCCGACGTGACGGACGTGACGGACGTGGCGGACTCCTTGCGCGCGCTGGTGTCGTGTCTGGCGGCGCTGCGCGTGCGCGCGCTGCTGTCGTCGTGCTGGCGCAGCATCACGGCGCGAGCGTCCGATGTGTTGCGCTCTCTGGGGACACAAGAATGAGGGTGACAAACTTTTTAAGGGGTTGTAAGTTCTTGGACATACAAAAAGTTCTGTAATCAGATTTAAGTTGATTTCCAAAATTTGGAGCTCTAAAGCTGGGACTTTAGGTCGAAGTAAAATAGTTCTTTCAACCAACTACTCTTAATAATACATTTATTCACGTTCGGACCAGCAACGTCCTATGACGTCAAAGTACAATTTGTTTTTGTTAACACATCGTTCAATGTAAATATGTCATATCGCCAAGCAGCCATATTAAATTCCACAAATTCTATTAGTTAAACTTTTTCGACGCAACACTTGCAAATCTCAAATATCTAGAATTGTTTGTAGAGCAGAACGTTCATCAACGTATGACTATTTTGTCAATTGTACAATGTGGCAAAGTGGTGTGTAGTGGCTTTCGTAGAAAAAAATTCTTGCTGTCAGGAAGACATCAGATAGTTGCCAAAGATGAACTTAAAGACCACTTTCTTTTGATTTCTGCAAATAAAGAACATGGAACCAACCTGGTAAGCGCCATAAGTCTGTCAAGATCAGGTGAGGGGCGCCTCAGCTCCGCCGCTGACGTCAGCGTCACACGGAGGGGCGCGGGAGCGAGGGCGGTTGAAGGAGCCGTTTGCGCGGGGGGCGGAGACGAAGGGGGCGAAGACGTCGCGGACACAGACGCCGGCGACGACGAGCCCACCGCCGAGTCACGCTTGTTGGAGGACTTGTTAGAGGACTTGTTGGAGGACTCGGAGCCCGACGTGGAGCGGCGGCGCGGGGTGGAGCGGGGGCCGCGCCGGCCTCCGCCGCGGCTGAAGGCGGCCGGGATGTGCAGCGACGCCGTGATCACGCAGCTGTCGTCGTCGGACCCGCCCAGCGTCTGAGGAACCAAACTAATTATGTCAAACTATGATATTGGTGGAATGGAAAAGATGATCGAATCAGGAATAAAGATATCCAAGAGGCAAGAGAACCAAACTCATCGACATAGCCATAAGAAGCGCCAAACTTAAGTGGCATATTGCTAGTAGATCAGATGGTCGATGAGCCCGAAAAATTCTGGAGTGGCGACAGCGTACTGGAAGACGCAGCTTTGCAAGGCCTCCTATAAGGTGGACCGATGACTTGATGAGGGTCGCGGAACCGGTCGTTGTGGTATCACTTGGGGTAGGCCTTTGTCTAACAGTGGACGTCTTTCGGTGAAATGATGATAAATGATACTATCAGATTGTTAAGTACTCCTAATCAGAACATCAATATAAGAAGAAGAAAAATATTTTGCGAAGTCTCGAAGATAAATAAAATTTGGATGGACAAGGGGGATGCTTTAACAGAGGGGAGAAACGGCTAGATATAAAAAACTGAGCAAGTGCGAGTCGGACTCGCGCCCTCAGGGTTCCGTACAAACTTACCTATGTAAATAGTTAACTTCCAAGTTTGAGTTGTAGTTTGAGTACATGGTTTTAATTTAAACTTGATACCTCCACGCGTTCCCGAGATAAAGGGTCTTGACATACAGACGGACGGACAAGTGATCCTATAAGGGTTCCTTTTTTTTCCGTTTGTGGTACGGAACCCTAAAAATACAGCGGCTTCACGAGATCTCTTATTCAAGAAATATCTGCCTGTGGATTTAAAATCGAACTGGATAAACATTTCTTTCTTCTGTTTTCGATACATCAGAATAAAAATAGACATATTATTGAAGATGGGCAAAGTTTGTAAATGATGAAGTATATTACTAAGTCGCGTTACCTCATTGTAGTCGCTGGCGGAGTCGTTAGAGTCATTGCTGTCGGTGCGCGCGGCGGGGGTGCTGCCCCCGCACACTACGCCACTGCTGCCACATTCCTCACTGCTCCGAACCCTGGAAAAGAACAACACTCATTGATACTGCTGTACCATACAGGATCCGCTCAACACAAAACTAGGACAGGGCATTGCAAAAACTTCCTGCGGCAATACATAGGTTTAGGTGAACAGACAATGTGCGATGCGAATCAATTCGAAAGTTATTACGATGCGTCGTGTGAGCTCGTAGATTTTTGTGCTTCGGCCTTTACTCGAGCCAGGCCACGTCGGTGAGGCTGTAGTTTTAAATTTGTCCCTGATTAATCAAAGTATGGTCCAGCCTGTCCCTTGCCCAGTGACACCCTAAGTCGAAGTCTGAACCCCAAAAGAGGTGCCCTTAGCAAGAAGTCGGATTAAATTATTATTAAGGCCGCCAGAGAGAATTCCGATGAAGCGGATGAGAATTTGGCAACGGTAACACACGTGTTTCACATAAAAAAATCCATACAGGAGAACTATTATGTTTATTGAGAATCTTAAAAGAAGACATATGTCTTCTAGCAAGTTGTTATAATATTTAGTTATTATCATGTCTTCAGGCGGTCATTTTCATCATCATCATCATAAACTTAACTGAGAGTCTGTTGTGGACACCAATAAAATTTGCGCAATTCTTGGCAATGGACCTTCACCTCTGGCTCATAAAACAACTAGGTAATAAAACAGGTCAACCATCCAGCTTAGGATTCACAGTAAAAACTAGGTACCTGGTAACTATTGTCATAGCCGAGGAGAGGGATCCAGAAGACGTGTCGGAAGCTGCCGTCTGGTCTCTGGTGCGTCTGCTGCGCGAGTAGCTCTTCTCACTGCGCCTGCCAAGAGAACAGGCAGGGGGATGAACTGGGTGATGTTCATAAAAAGAAACATTGAGGGTGAGGGATCCTAAGAGGAGACTACAGCTGGTCCTTAGATTGGCTGCACAAGGGAAGTATCATGTCGTGGCGTGGCAGATTACCAAAGTGCCATTAAGGTATGGTAAGTGATCATTATTCTAACTCTTTTTTATTAGCCTATACTGTGTCTACTGCTGGATAAAGGTCCTTCTCCTTCCAAACCTCTCTATCTACGGCGATTTCTGGCCAAGTTTTCCCCGTAAGTATGATTAGATCGTCATCACCTTCGCCGAATTCGACTTCGATGTCATCCTCCCTCAGACGTCCAGTGAATGACAATTTTCGCCCACCTGTCTGGGTTCATTCGTGTGACGTGGTCAGCCCACTCCCACTTCAGTGACTGTTTTTTTATACTCTCTGATTTTAACTTTACTACTAGCTTAAAAGTACAGCCATACACAATGACATGCGATGTCTTTGACTTCAAAATCGGCAACGCGTCAAATTTTCCTGTGATGAGGCTGATGACAATGGGTAGATGGTTAAGTTTACATTCGTATCCATAAAATTACAATAAATACAAACAAAAAAAAAACACTCTTCAAACACGGTACACAATCGAATCCCCAAGAACTCCTAACCTCTGAAGCCAATCGAATTCCAATTTTGGACATGCTTATCCTGAGTAGAGCGTAATGACCTGATGTATCATATTTGTGAAGTAATTGTTTCTTGATCCATGCAACCTGAAAAGTGTTTACCTAGGCAAATTGCCAGGCCCTCCTGTAGCAGCTGCTCCATGCAAGAACTGTTCTCGTGACCACACTTGTCTCATGCTGTTCTCATTGTTCTCCGCGTTTGCTTCGGCAGCACACCTGGGGAAGGACGGTGATGTGAGGGAGGGAACACACACTCTCAATCGTAATGTTTTGTACAAATGGGCTTTTGGATCCCACGGTAGCTCGTGGTCTTTTGATCCGGTTATTCACATGGGCCTTGAAGTTTCTTTTTGTAAAGTGAAACTTCGGGGCTATACAATCGTTCAATAGCACGTTTGTGTTTTCAAACTTCTTTATATTATCTTAGACCAGTGAAAGAGGTTATTAGTTTTGGTCTTTTGACCTCATATTGATGATTAACATTTATTTGAGTTGGTCTTTGGAGGTATTTATGATTTTTAGTATTGTAAAACACAGTATTAGTCCACATTTTCATTTCCACTAACACACACAACACTTTCTACTTACCTAAATTAATTTTAGGATGTAGCAGAAACTCAATACAGGCTGGGAGACCTTAACTCCTGATGATAATCTGATAAACTTCATCTTACTAACCTGAATACTTCAATTGGGTGTCTAGCAACTGCATCACTACGGCAAAAGAATTGCTTCACCAATACAACGCCATGTTAAAAGCTCTAATTTTCATACCGGTAATCTAGTACAGTATTAACAGCTGGTACTTACTCAGCTCTCCTCAGCAACAAGGAGTCCAGGTGTGCTGGAGCTGTGTGAGCCAGGTGTATGTAGGCCTCGTGCAGCAGTTCTGCGGGTAGGGTCCACAGCTCTCCCTGCTTCTCCACCAGCTGCCGGACGACGTTGATGACGTCAGCGCGCTCTGAGAGCTGTTCCACGCTGAAAATAGGGGAGACGCTTATAATACATTATAAGGTAATGCAATATGCAACAGGTTTCTAAAAAAAGTTATTTCTGACTTTTAAAAAGGTAGAGCAATGAGGACCAAAAAAATATCGCGCGCCCTGACAGGTTCTTTGACTCGCCACCACCAAACCTACCTAATCACCAGGAAGATATGGGAGAAAGTGAACAAAGAATGGCCAAAGATTACCAATGCTAAAAACATCGGTAATCCATTGACGAGAAAAGTACGTGGCAAAACTATGTTTTCGGATTCAAAGGCTTCAAAAAGATTCACCAGTTTCATCCAGGTTCTTAAGACAAAATAAAACTATTCGATTCTTATTTTCTTTAATAGGTACCTACAAGGTTACAAACGTAAGCGAGGATCCTCTGTGCAGATGGGCATGGTGCCTGTTGGGCAACTGTCCTGATGGCTGTTGTTTTAATTTATTATTGCGATTTTTTTTATGTCAGCGGTCTAGACAACAGTTTTTATGGACTCTTACACCCCCAAAACCTCACCTGGCAGTCTCATTAGGTTTATTCCTGTGTAGTATATTGGGGGCGAAGATGGTCGCCAGGTTGGCGGCGTCCATCTTGTTGCCAGGCTCGTGGTGGTCATCCTCGGAGTGTGCAGCCAGCTGCGCCAGGAACGACAGCAGCGCGTTCAGCGTGTCCCGGTGAGCTGCCGGGAGCAGCTGCACGATGAGGCGCAAGGCTTCCCATTGGAAGCGCCGGTTGTGGATTTCTGGAAGGAAAGATATTCTTTTTAAGGGCATTTTCATGATGTATTAAACTGTCAGTCGTGCGAGCGAGAAGGAGGGATGGAGCCATACAGCCTATATAGCTCCATCCCTTTAACAGTTCAGTTCAGGTCGTCAAATGGAGTTTAGTCGCGTTAAGAGCGCGTGGTAGGGCTTCTAGTCATTTTAGGGTAGATCTTTCATCCATCAATACAGATAGATGTCATTCCTCAGAAGGCTGTCCATTGTAAGTGGGACTGGGCTGGACACGTCTGCAGCACGCTGATCGAGATCGGAGGGCCCATAAAACACAAAACTGGTGCCCTGAAATCACACGATGGGGTCGGATGGCAAACCATGAAAGAAATGGCAGGACTTCCTTAGGAATTGACAAGAAGTGGTCCAGAACCGGGGATAATGGAAGGAACGGAGGACTTCACCCAGTAGTGGAAAGTAACACATAATATTAATCATCGTTCAGCTGTAAATAAGGGAAAAGTTATCAGACAGGTAGAGCGCTATTTTGAGCATATTCCTGTGTTTTTAGAAAACCTTAAGAAAATCAAAGAATGTTATTTGACAGCGTCATTAAAAGAAAACAGATTTGAAAAGTGACTCACTTTGTGTTTGTAAAAATGCAGGGTACAGGTCCCTGCAGAGCAGCGGGTCAGGCAGGTCGCGCAGAAACTCCTTGAGCAGAGTGGCCACGTCGTGCGGACACACTGCCGAGTCCAGTGCCGCCTCCTGACTCCTCTCCCAGTCCTCGCGTAACTGGAAATGTAAGAAAGGTTCTGTTAGAGATTATTGTAGAATATGTAAATGTTGAGATATTGGGTAAGGGCAGCCAAAAGACGTCTTGCTGGATATAGGCTTCCCCCAAGTGTCACAACAATGAGCGATCCTGTGCGTATCGCATCCTTCTGATACCTGCGACCCTCACTAGGTCATCGGCCCACCTTATGGGAGACCTTCTAACGCTGCGTCTTCCGGTAAGCGGTCGCCACTGCAGAACCTTTCAGCTTCATCGACCATCTGTTCTGCGAGCAATGTGCCTCGTCCACTGCCACTTAAGTTTGGCAATTTTTCGGGCCGTGTCGATAACTTTGGTTCTCTTGCGGACAACTTCATTCCTGCTTGTCATTTTTGAAAATAACCTTTTTATCCCCAAACCATGGGGATATGCTTGCGGTAAATAGTAAATTTTTCCAGCAAAAGATCCAAAACAATCTACATAAGATTACAAATTGACGCAACCATTCAATTTATTAGCCCAACCACCAAACAATTCTATCTTCGTCCCCCAACATTGTAACAGCAATCAGCACGAAACACAATACTTAGCAGCTCTAATAGAACTCTGTAATAATTGCAGTAACTAGGTCACGAAACCACTCAACTATAGGCAATATCTACCTTCGCTTGAGAAAACATCTAATTCTGTAGATCAGTGTTATATTCTTACTGAGCATGTTGACTGTGGAGTGTAAACAAGGGACTCCGGGTGATTTAATAGCGTTAATTCTGTCATAGCTGTAACTATTACTTTGTGAGCTGGTTGTTGAAGTTAGTAGAGTAACTTGTATGATATTTATTGTAGGTCTCTGAGGTAGTCTATTTTTTCCAATATTAATGACATCGAAGACATTGATTTCGATATCTTCGAAGTTGGGGAATACACAGAACTGGGAGATAAGGGAGAAGAAACATATACTCAGCAGTGTGTAATTCTGGGATGAAATGATGATGATAATAAATATATAATTAAACTGTTTCTGTTGTACACGACAGACAATTTTAATATTAAATGAGCCAAGAATGATGAACTGTATAGTACGAGACTGGCTGGCATCTTAAGATGATCTTAGGCTGAGTTTGATAAGCAACAATTTACTTTTCATAAAAAATAAATCTGTATCTAGTGTAAGAAGTCAACTCTAAATCAAATGATATTGAAAATAGATGATACGTCCAAAAATGACGATCATTGGAAACTCTGAGAGTGGGTTTACTGAATCAAATTGCTTCCACTTTTAGAACCAAGACCAAAGCCAGAATGTAACGTTATCTTGCCAATCAAGGGTGTGCTATTTCCTTAATTAAGATCTTTAGCTGATTAGCCGTCGGACGCATCACATGCTATTACTGAAATGTCCGAAATAGAGCGTTACTCTCTAAATGTGATAGCGCTATTAAAGGATCGGGCTATGTTTAGAAAACTGCAGAGTGCGTCCACTTATAGACACGCTGTATCTGCCGATACTTTATAATATACGGTTCGTTCCAAGTCCTCGTTTTCTTATATCTATCCTTGTCATCTATAACAATAAACAGGATGTACTTTACCGTATTAGGTAGTCCGTCCTAATTCTCACTCTTCTGGTATTTCTTCATCTTCATCTTTTTTATTTCGTATCTTTTATTTTACCTGCCCATTTTTCTGATACCAGTAAGTTGGCCTACAAAATGTCTATCACTACATAGTATAAAACAAAGTCGCTTCCCGCTGTCTGTCCCTATGTATGCTTAGATCTTTAAAACTACGCAACGGATTTTGATGCGGTTTTTTTAATGGATAGAGTGATTCAAGAGAAAGTTTTATAAGTATAATACATGTATAATGTATAGTAGAAAAACACTGATATATTTAGAGGTTTCTAATATGATGTCGTAAATAAAAACATTTTTTGCGCTTACATTGCAAACGCTGACTGAACTCTACGAGATAGACTAAAATAATGTGCTACAGTATTGTACACCTTAAAAAAGTCTACAAAAAAGTTCGCGATGGTATATGTCTATCTCTTAGGGATAACCCACAATCCCACAATAACCATTTTTAATCCTTTACTTTTTACGAGAAATAGGATGGCTTCTTTACGAAGCGATTTTAAGCAATACAGCATTATTCCTTATCCAATTAAGAACCTTAAATTAATTTAAATACATTGTGCATTTAATATAGATCAATATGGCCCTTTACGGCACGTAATTTAAATGAATATATATTACAGATTTAAAATGCAGGGACATAGCAACATTCTGTTTGATTCGGTAGTATATTTAGTATCAGCATTGCACCCGTGCGAAGCCGGGGCGGGTCGCAAGTAATTTCTAAAGCTGCGTGATAGTTAAATTTTGAGTACTCCAGTCCAAATCATCTTCTTTTCTTGTTGTCAGTTGTTTGTGTGTTTTATTCCTAACATCTCTTGCATACTAACAATTTGTTATGTTTGTGCTGTACTCTAATTTGATAAAATAAATGATTATTATATTCTGTCTCTTACCTGTCTAACTCTCTTCTTGGAGGCGGATACCCTGAACAGCCCGAGGGTGTGCATGCCATGCCTCCTCAGATGCGAGAGGCAGGCGGATATGATCCCCGGCACCTTAGGGCCTCCCAGGCCTGCCTCCTCCAGACCCGCCCAGCCCCATTCTCCTGAGTCACAAGATTCACTCTGGAATGGTGAAAAAATTTGGATTAGTTTTGGTATCATATTTATGTTATAGCTAGATATCTGAAGCATTTTTTTAATTTTTTTTTTACTAATGTTAGGCTCGCGTTTGACCACCATCTCACCTGATGGTAAGCGATGATGTGGTCGACGATGGAGCATGCTTGCCTAGAAGTAGCCTATTCACTATTGACTTAAAGTATATTATTCCATACTGCGTTATTACAGTTAGTCCTCCAACCATAGTAAAGAAATCATTTTTTTTTTTTGTAATTTGATGATCTTGCCGTTATTAAAGAGACTGTCTTTAATTATTCCTTTACCACACCCTTAATATAGATTTTTTTTAGGTGGGAAATCACAACCACACCTTTTTTTCTCCAGTTGCCTTGCGTTTCGAGATCACGGGTTTCCCTTTCAAAAGTCAACCCTGTGGGTTTCGGCCCTGCTGGGCCCCTACGGTTTTGCTGACATCTCTTTAAAGCGCGCGTGAAACCCGTTAATGACTCGGGCTCGGTCGCCACGATTGCAGGACGGCCGGGCGGCGAGCTACCCGGGCCATTCCTGGTCGTCCGCAAGCTCACGCCTACGGTGACTGGAAGTCGGGTTCGGGGTCCGAGTGGCTGAGGCGTGAAGATTACCGTTTATATAGATAATGCTAAGAACTCACGAAGCGGTTTTCACCCGCGGCCGCCGCGGTTGCGGGCCCGCAGCTTTTGTAGAATGCGGATATTGTGTGCGGTGTGCGCGGTTGTTCGCGGCTCCCGCTGTATCGGCGAGCAACTACTAGAACATCGCGGGCCGCGCTCGCCCGCAGCCTCTGCGGTTTGCGCCCGCACTCTCTGCGGTCGGTTGGCGGGCGACTGGGCTCCGATCATTTCACCCTCCGTCATGCAATCGCATGTCTTGCGATAATAATGATGGCTGCGATGGCCACGGGGTGGCTGCGTGACCGCATAAATCTGCGGTCTCGTGAGTTTTGAAACAAAAAAGCTGTTTCCTCTACCGCGCGAGTGAAAACCGCTCCGTCAGTTCTTAGCCTAGATTTCCGCATTAATAGGGGTTTTGTTAGTCAATAAAAATATGGTTATAAGCACAATATATACGTATGTATATCACGGTTATAAACTCTTCTAATATGTTCGCTTTCACTATATTATTATCATAGTTACACCTTACCATCGTTTTATATCCTTACTCAGTGACGTTCACCACCATCTGTTCAACTTAAAACTATCTTAGTTTTCCCAGATTTTCGACTCTACCTAAATCTTTTTACCAACATAATCCAATCAATAATCTCAATCACATTCTCTCCCTTTTGTAAGTCAGCACTCCGTTCCCACAAGGTAAGCAATTTCATTGGATTTATTATAGACCTGTTTATTTTTGTTCAGGGTATATATATACGTTGCGCCGGCGCGTCATGCGATAATTTTATCGCGGCCTTAATGATCAAAGTGAGGCCAGGTAACCGGATACTTATGACGACACGTGACGTCACGAGCGACCTATTGACACTGTAACACAAGGTCCCTTCTTAATTACAAGTTATTTTCAAACTGTTTAAAATAAACTAGGAAGCTTTTCCTGAAGAATTTATTTTTGTAGATTACGTGGAGAAATTACTCAATGTTACTATGAACAATGTTAGGCTCTGGCGAGTTATTGCTGATCTTAAATTTAAATATTTCTGCGTATTATTAACTGTTGACATTAATGATCATCATAACATGTTAACTCGCGTAACTTTCTGTTTACATTTGATTTGAAATGTTACTTTATGTCGCTCAATATGTCTGTGTTATACATAAATTTATTTAAGAATTATATCGGAATTGGATTTTTATGGCGATTTGAGTTTGATTTTTGTTTTTCTTCCATCACAATCAGTATAAGATTTGTGACTCAATAATTAAAAAAAACTGGGCAAGTGCGAGTCGGATTCGCACACTGAGGGTTCCGTACAAACTTACCTATGAAAACAGTTGAATTCCCGAATTGAGTAACGAAGTTTTTTCCGAATCGCATAATAAGTTTTTTTGTGACGTGTAATTACAAACTTACAATTTTCAGATTTTTTCCTATACTTGTGCTATATGACCTTGCTTCATGCCAAATTTCGGGATTCTAGGTCAAAGAGAAGTACCCTATGAATTTTGATTCCCTTGAGTGTCGAAATACACGATTTTTGCAACATAAACGGCCGTATCTTTTTTTTTCGTTAACTTAGAAGTTTAATTTTTTCACAGCTTCAAAGGACCACAGACCTCAGTATATGGTTTTAATTTCAACTCGATACCTCCACGCGTTCTCGAGATAAAAGGTCTTGACAGACAGACAAACAGACAGACGGACGAACAACAAAGTGATCCTATAAGGGTTCCGTTATTTTTTTTTGAGGTACGGAACCCTAAAAATGATAATTGAGATTGTGCTGGTAACTACATGACACAGAAGATGATTGGGTTAAGGGCTCCCGCACAAAACTGCGACGTGATGCGATTTCCTGCGGCAAAGCATTGGTTCAGGTGACCACACAATCTGCGATGCAAATCAATTGGTAAGTTCTTGCGATACGTCGTGCGAGCTCGCAGATTTTTACGATGCGAAGTCGCATTGAAGATTTGTATTTAAGCCCTTACACAATAGATGTCGGTAGCTCAGGACACCATAGTCGCATAGCACGGCATGCCAGTATCAACGATACTATTTGTCAAGCTCTTGTCACCGCCCGCGTTCGGAACTCTTGCGTCGGGCCTTGGAACAGGCTATGGTCCGGAGCGAGGAGGAGTGGCAGGCGAACGCCTCCTTCTGCGAAGCTGTAATGTTAACAAAGGAGGAGGCTGCACGTGCACGCGCGAGGCACTGGCCCTCGCGCACCAGCTGCCGGGATTCCGATCCCGATTTCCGGCCACCGTAGGCGCGGGTTTGCGGACGGCGAACAATGGGTAGCTTGCCGTCCGACCGTCCGGTAACCGTCCGAACCGAGCTCAAGTCGTCGACCGCGCGTAGTGTTATACGCGCGCCTCAAGGAGATGTCAGCAACCGTAGGGGCCCAGCAGGGTCGAAGCCTACTGGGGCCAAGGGTCTGATTCTGAAAGGAAGACTCGGCCCTGGTATGAAAGGCAACGAAGGAACAGGAGTGGGTTTTTAGTCAGTAAAAGTCTGACACTATTTCTCGCTCCGCTTAAGAGCGCGGGATGTCATTGATTTTCCCGCCAAAAAAAACCCTTAGAATACGGAATCAAACATTCTGATACCGAAAATGTGACGAATGTTCATTAACTCCCGCGACAATGCACGAACTATCAAGCACCACGGTCTAATAGAACAACGCCTTACGAGTAATAAATCTAAACATCAAAGACTTTAAATAAATGCTACAATTGTGTACGTTTATATAAAATAGTGAGCAGTGGTGGCCGAGTGGTTACGGCCCCGGCTTATGAGTTGTAGATCGCGGGTTCAAACCCAGCCAGGCGCATTACTTTGTGTAATTTATTTCATCACCACTGCTCTCAAAACGGTGAAGGAAAACATCGTGAGGAAACCGGCATGTCCTAGAACCAAAAATTCGAAGACATGTGACATCCACCAACCCGCAACCGCTCCGCGTGGTGGATTACGGCCCATTACCTCTCCTAGAGAGGAGGCCTCAGTCCCGTGTCAGTGGGAACATTAAAAGGCTGATTATATATAAAAAGCCTAGTCCTGGCTCACTCACTAACTCATCAACGTCAAGCCAAAACCCTTGGACCTAGAACGATGAAATTTTGCACAGATGTTTTTTTTATAATGTTTACAAAAAATATAAGAAAAGATTTTATAAAATTGACGCCCTGAGAGGACGAAACGGAAGGTATCAAATTGGGATGATGCACAGACCAGACCACAGAGAGAGAGAGACTTCAAGCAAGCCTAAATAGCCGTCTATCAAAATAAAATAACTAGGTACAGAAAAGGTCAAAGAAATAAGACCTGAATAAAGCAATAAGCAATTTGCCTGTTGCAGTCTTCCCGTCCAACTATAATTTAGGTGTCTTCAAGGCTAGAGTGAATATGCTCTTAATAAACTAGTGCGCCTCACCATCAATGATTGCTTCGCTGCTTACCATCAGGTAAAGAACTAAAGGAATCAACCCGCATGAAGCCCGCGTGGTGGATTACGGCACAACATTTCTTCTCATAGAGAGGAGGCCTGAATCCTAGCAGTGGGTATATTATAAGGATGACAATACTATGCTTATGCTTATAAAAATAACAAAAGAAGCTAAAATAAAATCACTTTTGACAAAATTTTACATATATAATGTTCTCTCTAGCTAATTATCACCCATGTTATTACCAGAAATTCCAAAAACAACAATAAAAAACCAAAACAAACCGTAGTAGTGGTAGTAGAAACAATCAGGTAGAAACAAGCTGCTGTTTAAACCGCTATCATTAACCCATTACATAAACCAAACCTCAAAGTGCAATAAATTGAAATTATCGCACAACAATGTTACTAACTGCTCCGTTACTCCAAATGCCAAGATGTTAAGACATAGATACAACGAATGTCTATCATATGGAACGTCTTCAGCATCAACCGCAAGATTCTTAGCTATTCATGTTTACTCGTCAATCCGACCTACTCGTATATCCAGCAGACGGGAAGCTGTCATTATTACTTGGTCTATGATTGATATTACCTTTAATAAACAGTTGCGATTGACCTATTTACCAGTTAATGTCTTCATTCTGGGGGATTTCTGTGTCTCTTAGTGGAACAGGATTGATGGCATTAGCTACGTTGCAGATTATCTTTTTCTAAAAGTAAAGCTACTTTCATTAACACTTCACTACACTCACAAAGCGGTACGTATTCCCTATGTGTTTTGTCCCACTTCTAAAAAGGTCTGCCACTTCTTCTATTTCTCTTAATTCTGTGCTTCCTCTTTGCAGTTCTGAAGGAATCCATCCAATACTTCTAAAAATCTCTTTCTTAGGTTATCGGTCTTACAGTTCATTAACATTTTCTGCTGAAGTCAAAAACCGTCAAGATTTACAAGGCTATGAAGCTTAAGTAAGGGCACGAGTTCGTATTAATACGAAAAGAACTTTCAGCAAATCCCCAAACAAAATGAGTCCAAAATCGAATACTAAGTTCTTACTACCATACAATTTGAAACGTGTAACTCCAAACCGCGTCCACGAGAACCCAGACGTTATGTTTACAAGTCACACAGACATAAATCTTAAACAAGACGATGCTCTGTCATTACTGGGATTTATTGACTCGTTAGCTGTGATCTGCTTTGTCATAGCAACGCCCACGTTATCGCCGTCTGCGAAACTGTCTGGCCCTATTTGTGAAGGATTAGTAGTTCAGTAGGATAGCTTTCGATCAGTTTGCGTAAATTCTACGAGACTTGTATATTCCTTAAAAATTGCCTGGATTATGAACTCCTTATCCTCCAAGTGAAACTAAAACCCATTCGTATTCATTCAGTCGCCCTTTGCGTGCCCAAGGCTACTGTGACTCTATTCCTTATTCATACTTTAAGATAGGTGCTGTATTCGTCTTTGTCTGCCATATATATTTATCAACAGTCGACGAGCTTGTATCTTTCCCATTGTTTTATTTCTGCATGTGGTTGAGAGCTTGAAAGTGGGTCGTTTTTCTTTTTTACCGGTAATGAACAATACAAAAAGGTGCGACTTTTTTTCAAGGGTGGAAATCATCCAATGACTTCTCTCGCTTTGGGTGGAACGGGAGTGTCAGACTTTTACTGACTAAAACCACACCTGTGTCCTTTGCGTTCTAGGACTACGGGTTTTCTTTTCAGAAATTCCCCAGTCCTAGCTAGCGGGCATCGGCCCTCCTGGGCCTCTACGTTTGGTTTGCTGACATCTCTTTGAGGAGCACGTGGATCACTACGTACTGTTGACGACTGGGCTCGGTCTGGTCAATTACCGGACGGCCGGACGGCGAGCTACCCATTGCTCGACGTCCGCAAGACCGCCTGCCATCCCTCCTTGCTCCGGACCATGGCCCGAAATAGAGCCCGGCGCGAGAGATCGTTGCCGCCGATTACCACCATGAGGACACGGCGGTGCTCCACCCAAGCGGGACACACCTCTACCGTATGCTCCGTTGTATCCTCCGGGCGGTCCACACAATGGTGACACCCAGGTGTTTCTTCAGGAACCTCCCTTTCCCCTAGCTTTTAGCGATAAGACCGCCCATTGTGACACCCTATTAATTTTAAGTTCCTAATGTAATTTGTATTTTTGGTGTACAATAAAGAATATATCTATCTATCTATCTATCTATCTCCCGAACTTGTCATGTCCGATGAGGACCTGCGTCATGCGGAAGGTGAGGACGCCGTGTTACCGCTCTAGCCACTCCTCAAAGAGAGGACTTACCGCCGTGACTATGGCGTGTACAAAAAGGTGCGACAAATCTGTAATCTGATATTTTCGGTAAAATATGAATGTAACCTACCTAATCCACAATTAGTCAGGAACCAAGAAAAATGTGAATTATTTATCAATTATGATTCTTCTATAGATCCAAAAGAAGATGAATGGGCTGTGTAAGGAGTGATATGATAGAAACAGGAGTCAAGAGTCAGGAGTATGGCGGTAGGCAGGACAAAATTGAAGAAGAAAAAATGTGTAGCTTGGAACAAGGACAGAAGATATATGTATCGACGAATTTTCAGAATCAAGGTTAGTGATATCATCACCAAATAAAACCAGCGATTAACACAAGATTTGATGCCTTACATAATGATAGTTTTCTATTTATAGCACATGAGTTTAATAACTACAGGTACATTATAAATGTTGATTCAGGTAAATGCCGTTGCAATTATTGGGTCATTGGTTTTAGACTCGCTTGTACGCGTGTATTGTTCTTTGATAAACAGTTTATCTTTTACTAATGAATCTACTTTCGATTTCGCTAAATATTTTTGAGATTTTCTTTTTTTACCATTGGCGTACGTGATCACAGTGGTCACGGCGGTATTAGCCATTAGCATACCAACCTATTTATCGTTTATAGATGATTTGATGTCTTTTGTAAAACCACAATGTTTTTTTTCGCTCCGTACCCTTACGGTTCCATGAGACTTAAATTTGATGAGTTGTATCATCACCAGCGTATAATGTTCCCACTGCTGGGACTCAGGCCTCACCTCGAAGAGAGAGAATGGGCCGTAATCCACAACGCGGACTCAGTATGGGTTAGTGGATGTCGCATTATGTCTGAAGTATTGGTTCTAGGACATGCTGGCTTCACGATGTTTTCTTTCACCATTTTGAGAGCCGTGGTGATGACATATAATAAAGTACACAAAGTTATGCACCTGCCTAGGTTCGAACCGCCGACGTACGACTTGTAAGTTAGGATGTTTTTGATATCATGCGGATTTCATCACGCATGCAGGCTTGCTCCGCACGCATAACCCCCGCAAATGTCCATTTCATACAAGTATTTATTGTAATGTGTGGAATACGCACGCGGAACGCGATTTTTTTCATTTTAATTTTTTTGTGCATGCGGAGCAATCCCGCATACGTGATGAAATCTACACGATATTAAAAACACCCTTAGGGCTGTTACAACTGGGCCACCACTACTGTATGTAGATGCCAGTAATGGTGAAGAAAATGCTGGACCGATTATACATAGCATGTGACAAGGGTAGGAATATGACGAGTAGGTACATCTACAGCTGGGTGAGAATCATGATCAACGGCATACTATTGACCTAGACCGTCAGAGTTCTGCTAATGAAGACAATAAATTACAAACTAAAGCAGTAAAAATACAAACGAAATCTTCTTAAAACAATTTGTCACATTTCTCATTACCTCCAAAGCGTTCACCAGAAATATAACGTTAGGAACTTAAAGTGTTACAAACACATAACATTAAAACTTCGGTCTCAAATATAATGCACACACAAAGTAATGGCCGTTTACCACATAGTTTCATGCCAGTTCTATGGTAAACGTGGCAAATGCAGCTAATGCGGCGTGGAAAATTTTGTAGTTCGCACAAATATGATTTAACTGTGGCATTTGCGTTGTTGCATATTTTTCTTTGCGTAAGGAAACTTTACCTTTAAGATATTGGAAGTGAACTGCAGGATAGTTGGAAAGAGTTACCATGGCTATCGCTCCACCTAGAGCGAGAGGTTTCGTTTGATGATGTCCCAGGCAAGAAAAGGATATGGGGAAAAATCTCCCGCCCAATAAGGAAGCGCTATCTATCCTTATGTAGGACGCGAGGAGGAGTGGCAGGCGGTCGCCTCTTTCTGCGAAGCAGTAATGCTAGCAAAGGAGGCGGCCGATCGCGTGAGGCAACGGTCCTCACGCCCCAACCGCCGCCGGGATTCTGATCCCAATTTCCGGCCACTGTAGGCGAAGGCTTGCGGACGGTGAGCAATGGATAGCTCACCGTCCGACCGTCCGGACCGAGCCCAAGTCGTCGACGGCGCGTACTGTTTCACGCGCGCCTCAAGGAGATGTCAGCAACTGTAGGGGCCTATCAGGGTCGAAGCCTACTGGGGCCAAGGGTCTGATTCTGAAAGGAAGACTCGGCCCTGGTACAAAAGGCAACGACATGATAAATTTATGAATTTAGACTTTGGCTTTGCTCGTCTTAAGTAAACAAAACTGATATTGTATTGCTTTACCTTTTCTTCTTGGTTCTAAGGACAAGACCTCAGTTTTAAAAATATTATTGACAATGTCACTAAGCCGTTAAAAACTTTAACTCGATTTTTATACTTTCTTTCTATTGTAGGTCTACATTTATATTAAATCATATCAACATAATCATATCATTATATTTTTATTGCTTGTCACATTACCCATCTTCGGCAATTAGCGTTTGATTATCCCGCCAGTTTGGATCTGAGAGTGTAAAAACTCCTAAAAAAGCCTTTCAATAATTCCACAAATCAAATATTTTGTCTATTACTCCTTCCTCTTCAAATAGTAAATGGAGTTGCATGTCTGATAGGCCCAGGTGCATGCCACGTCACACATTACGTGTCTTGGCGACTACTACAGAACTATTTCTGCGCGCTCAAATGGCGAATGACGAACGGTAGCATTTACATGACCACTCTATCATGACCTTCCTGACCCCTCGCAAATATACTACTCACTGGTGAAAAAGGGGATTTGTAGGGACATGTTTTAGGTCAATGATTGTTGGGCTGTTGAACCTAAACGCTACTGGGTTGCAGTAGAAAATAGATGTCAATTATATTATAGCTTCATCGATTGATGCATCTTTTAATTCATCGACCAATTCTATTGTTAGTATCTGTTTTCTATTTTTGGATATAGTGTTTGGTTATCGAACTTTGTAGTTATGACTCATTGGAGCTGTAAAATTTTTACATCTGGATTTAGATTTGCCGAAAGACAGGCGAAATTGATGCTTAGAGTTACTCATCTTTTTAATTCTGTTACAATAATCGCTTGACGTTAGTTTTCGTTAGTTCATCTTTGATCTTGTAACAGTCGATTATACTTCTCATCATACCCGATCCATACAATTTCAAAATCTTATAACTCAAATTTTATTGACACCGATACATTTGCATGATTTAAATTTAAGTTTAAAAGAACTACTATAAAAATATTTAATTTGTAATTAAATTATATTTAGCCCTTTCCATTGCTCTTTGGGTGAGCATGAGCAGTTCTTTTGGAGAGCAGTGGTAGTTGCAGGTTCAAACCCAGCTACTCACATTACTTTGTGTAATATATTTCATCGTCAGTGTTCTTAAAACGGTGAAGGAAAACATCGTGAGGAAACCGGCATGTCCTAGAACTAAAAATTCGAAGGCATGTGACATCCACCAACCCACACTAGGCCCGTGTGCTGCATTACGGCCCATTCTCTCCCCTGGAGAGGTGGCTAAAGTCCCAGCAGTGGGAACATTATAAGGCTGATTGTGTTATTATGCTTGTTCTTTGGGTGACTTTAAGCTTTCTGATGAGGCCCATTGTAAGCGACCACGTTTCAGTGATAGCTCTGTAATTCCATACAATTAGGACTTTTTGACTATCGTAATCACTTAATAGAATTTTGATTTTTGAGCATGAACCTTCGGCCGCTGCCCCCTAGCCAAGTTACAACCGTTTCGTTTCGATTCTCTTTTCGTTGATCGCCTCGAGTTGGCCACGTCTCCTATTTCTTTGTTCTGACCACGTGGCTGAGCGTTGAGATGACGTCAGAATAAAGGAATCGGAGGCGTGGCCTACTCGAGGCGATCGACGAAAAAAGAATCGAAACGAAACGGTTGTAACTTGGCTAGGGGGGCTGATGATAATTTAGGTTTTTGTTTCAAATCAAGGTTAAGTGATGTAGGTTTGACAAATATTTGCAGACTATGCATAATGTAATGACTTACATCATCGCCCTTTTCAAGGGCTCCGAGAGACGCGAGCGAAGCGCGGGAGCCTCCGTGTTGCTGCCGTCGTAACGCCCGCTCGCTCTCCACGCATTGCGACAGAGGTACTCCGAATACACTGCCGCCCGTTGACTCTGTGGAGACAAGAGAAATAATGATGTAAAACTAAAGTATAGGTACAATAAATTATGTTTTTAGTAAAAACTAAAGTAGATCGTGGCGCTTTCAAAAGAGGTTTAAGATTAGCACTTTCTTTTGTGCCTGAGACTGTAGGGATTTTTTTTATAGCTTATGGCGTGTCCCACTGGCCTTTCTCCTTCCAAACTTCTTTGTCTAGGGCGATATCTGGCCAAGTTTCCCACGTGAACATGATCAGATTGTCACACCACCTTCGCCGCGGTCGAACTCGACGGCGTCGATCTTCGTTTAGGCGTCCAGTGAGTGACAATCCTCGCCCATCTGTCCGGGTACATTCGTGCGACGTGGCCATCCAACTCCAACTTCAGTCTGGTTGTTTTTTCCCCGAAATCTGCTACTTGAGTTACGGAATTTTATATACTAACACTTTCTTCTAGGATACATCGCAGACTATTCTATTATGCATTTTGGTGGTAACAACCAACATAACGTGACTTAATATCACAATACACTTGAACATATGTAGATATTTTTGCACGCTCACCCTGTGACTTCAAAAGTTACCTTTCATGCATGTTTTTATTTTACTTTATTTCCTCTTTCTCTCTTTCCTCTCAATTTCAACTTTGTTTGGTACTTCTTTTTTATTTTATTTTTGAGTAACCCAATAGTTAATTAAATTTAGCTTTAGTCATCTTAGGCCGCGTTCCCACTATGTCGTAACGGGTAATTTATCGTCGAACGACTATCGTCTCTTGCTATTCCCATTATAACAACTGTTTGTCGTGTCCACGACAGATAGTGACTACAAGGACACGTGATTTACAGTCACGATTTAGTCTTGACAATTTTTTTTTTTTATTCTTGATAGGTTCGCGCTTGACCGCTATCTCACCTGATGGAAAGCGACGATGCGGTCGACGATGGAGCGCGCTTACCTAGAAGTAACCTATCGTTTTACGACTGACGTGCTAGCCGTTCCCTCTATCATGACAATCTGTTGTCACCGCAATAAAAGTCGTAGACAACACTTAATCGTGTCGTCCTATATGTGAACACCACCATTTAAATATAAGCCACGACACTTAAATCTGAAATCAGAAACGTTTATTTCAAATAGACCAATTACAGGCATTTTTGAATTGTCAAAATGACGGTCAGTCAAAAAAAAGGTGAAGCTAAATTGCACGTTCCAAAGCGTAGATCACTATGGAGAAGAATGTGCAAGAAACTTCATGGACACTCTTTTAAATCATATTATGAGTTACAGTATAAATCTTGGTATGTATTTCTTGTCGCTTCTGATATGTGAGCCTAATGTAGATAAGTAATAATAATTTATAAATTGAATTAAGCCACTGGCAGCTAAGAGATGACCAGTCTCAACTGACGGCATCAGCCCCACTCAGCTCAACCATTTTGAAGGGAACAGAATGACCCAATATCACGTGCCACCATCAGCGAGACATTTGAGTGAGCATGACAAAACTACACGATTATCTGGCACAGTATTAGTTAACGTCACGACACAGTGAGAACGCGGCCTTAGTATTTTTTTATAATATATGGTAGTCGTATATTGTTCTTGTTTATATAAATACCATATTTAATGAATAATTGCTTCAAATCTTTTACTCAAAGATCAATGCAATATAAAAAAAATCTATTACTGAGAAAACTCTGCAAAGCGAAACTATTGTAAAACTTGATGAATCAAGAAACAGACTGGCAGATGAAAATTTAAACGTAGTAACAGACATGTTTCTGGTTTAGCAGCAAATTCCTACACCGAAACCAGACTTCCGCATCGTGGGCTAAACGTGGAAACTAAAGCCGGGCTTCCCCGAAGGGGTAGGCGATAGTGCATCGTCCTCCACCCACCTCTCGTCTATGTGTTGACGGTATATACATATTAGACTGGCCTGTTGGTCTAGTGGTTAGTGGTCCTGACTGCTATGCCGGAGGTCGTGGGTTCGATTCCCACCCAGGACAAATGTTTGTGTGATTAGCATGATCATTTGTTCTGTGTCGGTGTAATTTATCTAAAACATGTATGTATTTAGAAATATATAAGTATGTTTATCAGTTGTCTAGTACTCATAACACAAGCTCTGCTTAGCTTGGGACTAGACGGCGTTGTGTGATAGTTGTGTGAATATTATTATTATTATATTATATACAGTGTCAGTGGCAGAAGGCGAGTCTACCACTAACACAAAATGGCGCTTATTTGTATTTTTATTATTTTTACACGTAGTCCCGCCAGTCTCATTACATTGCGTCTATTTTATAACAATAATCTTTATTTAATCTTTACACAATATAGTTACATGTTGCGGTCCGGACTAAGCGTTTCGCCTCGTCATATATACCGGGTACATCGAAGGACTGCAACAATTTGTCTGCTGCGGTCCTCCCGTCCGATTATAATTTAGGTGTCTTCAAGGCTAGCGTGAATAGGCTCTTAATAAACTAGTGCGCCTCACCATCAACATTGCATCACTGCTTACCATCAGGTGGGAACGCAGTCAAGCACTAGTTTATATCAATTAAAAAAACAGTAATAGAAACAAATAATTATGCTAGTAGGTACCCAACGAGTAGCTATTTGTATAACTAACTTATCAATATTTAAGGACTTATAGAAAATTAACTTATACCTAGAATTATGTATAATTAGCGACTTTCACGAGCTAGGTTTAGAAAACCTGCATTTCAGGTAATCACTTAACAAGACTATACAGAAATTACCACACTTAAACTTCCAATAGTTTATAGCCGATAATGAGAAAAAAGAACTAGACAAGTGCGAGTTTGACTCGCGCACTGAGGGTTCCGTGCAAACTTACCCATGAAAACAGTTCAATTCCCGAATTGAGTTTTTTTTCCGGTGGGAAAATCATCTTATGACATCCCCCGCTCTTGGGCGGAGCGAGAGATAGTGTCAGACTTTTACTGACTAAAAACCCACTCCTGTTCCTTCGTTGCCATTCGTATCAGGGGCGAGTCTTCCTTTCAGAATCAGACCCTTGGCCCCAGTAGGCTTCGACCCTGATGGGCCCCTACAGAATTGAGTTACGAATATTTTTTTCCGAATCGCAAAAAAAGTTTTTTTTTTGTGACGTAACTGCAGATTTACAGTTTTCATTTTTTTTTCTATACTTGTGCTATGAGACCTTGCTTTATGCCAAATTTCAGGATTCGAGGTCAACGGGAAGTACCCTATGAATTTTGATTCCCTATATCTTTTTTTTTCGTTAACTCAGAAGTTTGATTTTTTCACAGCTTCAAGGGACCGCAGACCTGAGTATATGGTTTTAATTTCAACTCGATACCTCCACACGTACCCGAGATAAAGGGTCTTGACAGACGAACAACAAAGTGATAGAGGTTCCATTAAGGCTCTATAAGGGTTCCGTTTTTCCTTTTGAGGTATGGAACTCTAAAAATAGGATAGGATTTTTTCATTTGAAATATATCAATAGCAGCTAAGCTCACCTACTTTTTTTTAAATTAAAACAAACGTCCCACACAAGGAATTCCTCTTGTATCATGGGTACGTTTACAAACATAAACTATGATACTTACACAAATACCCGGGAACCTGTAGGCCATGCAGTAGCATGTAGCATGTAGGCATGCATGTTCCGGAATCCCTCGACGGACAGCTCAGTAGCCAATCATAATAATATAAGAATTCAGAAGGTAGTGGTACTCCTGGACACGGCGCGTATTGTTAGGAGATTCCTCTCTCTGGAGCCCTGACCACCGGTAGCTTGAACCCTGTTCCCGATGCCGGTGGGCTACTATTTTTATATTTTTAAATGTTTTTTTTTATGAGTTTTGTTTAAAAATTATTTAAAAATGTAATTTATATGTCTATTCAATAAATAAAGGAAATAATAATATTTCACAACTATCACACAACTCCGTCCAAAGCTAAGCAGAACTTGTGTTATGGGTACTAGACAACTGATAAACATACTTTATATTTCTAAATACATACATATTATAGAAAAATTACACCCAGACACAGAAATGATTGTGCTCATCACAGAAACATTTGTCCTGGGTGGGAATCGAACCCACCACCTCCGGCATAGCTGTCAGGGCCACTAACCACTAGACCAAAAGGCCAGTCCATTTCTGCTTCTTAGGTCGCTCAAAATTATTCGGGAGACGCTTAGGATATGCTCGCTTTTGAAAGGAAAACCCGGTCCTGCTATGAAACGCAAAGGTACAGGAGTGGGTTTTTAGTCATTAAGAGTCTGACATACCCTTGCGCTCCGCCCAAGAGCGAGAGATAAAGATAAAGATAATTTTATTTGTCAAAACATGGGTATACATGCAGTCTTAGCATGCAGGATGTTACAAAATTAGTGTTCTGTCCGTACATGTTTCACCCTTCAGGCGTACAAATTTATATAGTTTACAATCATTTATCAAAAATTCCAAAACACAAAAAAAAAATATGCATTAATTAATTAAAATAAAATAAAAAATGTCAGTATAAAAAGAGAGATGTCATTGGATGATTTTCCCACCCAAAAAAAGGGCGAGTTACTGAATTGAGTATTTTGGATTAAGAATGTCTCAAACCCTACTTAAATACCACATTTTGTCATCATTATCACCCCGTTTTATTTGGGGTCGGTGCAACACGTTTTTTTCTTCTATTCTGTACTGACACCCGTCACGCTATCACTAACACAATCCATCCATCTTTTCTTTGGCCTTCCCCTCCCTCCATCCACATTTTGACAGGCACTAACTTCAAATGCTTAAATCAAAAATTGAAGGTAAGGCCTGGTTTTCACAGGCCCAGTAGCTGGTGGTCAGTGAAGGACAGTTACTGTTCGACAGCTATTGAAAACAAAGTTGAGCCAGCCCCCCTAGCCAAGTCACAAACGATAAACGTAAACTCTCAGTAGTCTTTAATAGATTTTCAACTTTATGCTATTGGATATAAAGTTGAAAATCTATTGAAGATTACATAGTGTTTTCGTTCGTTCCGGTCGCTAACGCTCAGTAGTCTTTAATAGATTTTCAACTTTATGCTCTTAGGTATAAAGTTGAAAATCTATTGGAGATTACTAAGCGTTCACGTTTATCGTTTGCAACTTGGCTAGGGGGGCAGTACTGACTGGTCACTTGCTGTCGGTCAGCTACTTCAAAATTTTTTATTTCTACTGTTCACTGACCTTCCCCCACTCCCACAAGGACAGCTACTGGCTCGTCACTCGCTCCATATGAACGCAACTAGAGAGTGGCTGGTCAGCGCCGGTATTAGTGCCGAGGGACACTGGATGCCTGGACAGATTTTTGTACAGTCATATTTCTTTCTTGTTTTTCTTCTGGCTTTTGAGAATTTCCATCAAACGTTTACCAAGGAGAAATGCCAATAGTTGTATGTTTTTTCGGATTATATTGCACTGATTTGCCATTATTTGCTGGCCTCGTGAAAACGCAATGAGTTAGTAACACCAGGCCAGCACTAGTAAAAAATAAACTGCCACCTATGCAGACCCAGTAAAAGATTCAAAGATTCAAAGCATTTTATTTGAAATAAAATGCTTTGAATCTTTGAACCCAGTAGTGAGAACACGTCGGAATAGTCACAGTACTGTACAGACAGCAGAATGTACAGTTGATGACTACTGGGTGGTCAGAAACTGGACCTGTGAAAACCAGGCTTAAGAATCAGCAAGCTGATAACACACCCTTCACCACCTCTCAGGATTTCCAGTCTATTCTCTACTGGGAACTAAATGCCGTGTTAATATTAGCCCATCTATTTGCACTGGGGTATTAATATAAACGAAACGCTTCATAAAGCTAAGGCGGGCAGAGACGGGAGCGTAACAACTGCGACAAAGGTCGCGTCTATTCCGAGACTGTTGAGCACGGAGTTGCGCGGCTCGGTACGTTGATAATGCGGCAGCTATGCATTTTTGGTGGCGTCATCAACTTCATATTTTTGGGCTGCGATGCAGTGATGGCCACTAGGCCCCGAGTTACGAGTAGTAAGTCATCATCATCATTTCAGCAGAAAGACGTCAACTGCAGGACATAGGTCTTCCCCAAGTGTCGTCTCAACGACCGGTTCTGTCTCGCAAGCATCGGTTACGAAAGCGCATTACTTTATGCAGATTATTTTATCTTACTTCCTATTACTACTACGTAGGTACTATTTACTGTTTCCAAAACGGTGAAGGAAAACATTGTGAGGAAACCGTCATGTTCCCTAGAACCTAAAGTTTAATGCCAGACCTTTCCAACAGCGGATCGTGGATCAGATTTAGGGTACAGGTATAAGACCACAAATTGAGCTCAATGTTGCTTAGATCCATCGCTTATTTATTGCTGAATCATTCCAACACTTAATCGGATTTAGTATAGAGGAATAAGATCATAAACCGAACTCAATGTTCCTCAGATCCACCACTAATTTAATACAAGACCTGCCTAACAGTAGATCGGATGGGATACAGGAATAAGACCACACACTGAGCTCAATGTTGCTCAGATTCACCGCTATTTTAATATAAGACCTTTCCAATAGTTAATCGAATTTAGGATACAGGTATAAGATCACAAATCGATCGATACACACGATCAAGAATCTCAATGTGGCTAAGAAAAGGCTAGGTATGTACTCGTAGACACAGAAAAGCTGTGTTACTCTATTCTCAGCTCCTAAACATTCATAAAGATTTGTGCAAACATTTGTCAGCTGGAAACAGTCAGACTAGCCTAATTATAAAGCACAAACTAACACAATCCTAGACAATAGCCGTCCATGTGTTTTTCATCATCGTCTTTAACTTTTTTACTGCGATGATAGATGCGAGAATAGGTCAGACTATATTTCCCATCATATTTCTATGATGACTAACTTTTTCTATTTAAAACAAAACAATAAATAGAGAACTTAGTCATTATCCGTGGGCACGAGGAAGCGAGTGTTTACACACTCCAAACTATATGATCACACAAGTCATACAATTGGTATTTTGATGAAAAGCACACAAAGTTATATTTTAAGGCGATCGTTACCATGTTGCCTGAATTATAGACAAATATACATACATCAGTTATGATTGATAAAGTTGTGGGATGATAGTTGAAAACAGTGCATACGGCTTTTTTATTTGATAGGTTCGCAAACAGACTAACAGTCAAATTGATTTGAAGTAGTTACATCTGAAATACCAATTTATTGTATTGTCGATGCAAATACACATAAAGTTAAAAAAACTGATTCCTACTATACAATTTTTCTTTCTTATATTTCTATGTGCTAATTAGTTTTTCCGCTGGAAATGTTTACAATGTTTAAAAACTAATGCAACATATAGAAAACAAAGATATTAGGGCTATGACTTTTGGAGTCATAGTGGACTGGTAACCTGGAACTATGTTAAGACGAACTATGTTATTATATCCATCGACTTGCAAACTCAATAAATGGGCTCCCAAAAACGGTCGCTAGCACGAAGTTACGTAGCAATAAGAGGGCAACATTTCCTGAGGTGCTTGAGGAGTGGAGAGGTATACCACGGCTATCAGGACAATCCCGGAAATAAGGTCAAGACCAGCACCTTACTGGATTATACATCTCTTTCCCGAGCACGTTTACTCTTGTGAATCACCACTCAAGCCAGCCAATAAAGGCAAGAGAGAGGTAGGAGCTCTGTTCCTCTTCAGTGTTCACTACGGCCGGCCAATAAAGGCAAGCCGGAGTTGAAGAACAAGAATTCTCCCGGGAGATCGTGTCCGTGGGGTCGCTAATGCCCAACAGTTCGCCACAAAATCGCCCTGCGGATTGTATCTCTCTTAGTCTGGCCCCTCACCCTAGGCCTGTTACGGCAAAGCAAACTCTACCGGGGTACAAACCTAGGATGTATTGGAGCGCGCAAGCCCCACCACAACGTCAACGTAGAGATACGGCGATGGGGATATATATATTGTAGCTATTATTATAATTTTTAAATCCATAGTTTTTTTGATGAAATTAAATGAAATATCCTTCATATTGTATTGAACTAGCATTTGCCTTAGACTTCGTCTGCGTGAAAGTCGGTTATTGCATCTGTGTCAATAATATGTTTGTCTTTCCCTAGGATTCAAGCTTACTCCTCACTGAATTTCATCAAAATGGGTTCAATAGCTTAACCGTGAAAGCAAGACAGAAGTGACAAACAGAGTTACTTTCACATTTATAATATTAGTATTTTTAGGGTTCCGTAACTCAAAAGGAAAAAACGGAACCGTTATAGGATCACTTTGTTGTCTGTCCGTCTGTCTGTCTGTCAAGACCCTTTATATCGGGAACGCGTGGAGGTATTGAGTTGAAATTAAAACCATATACATATATACTCAAGAACTTAACGAAAAAAAAGATACGGCCGTTTAAGTCTCATAAAACGCATGTTCGACACTCTTCAAATCAAAATTCATAGGGTACTTCCCGTTGACCCAGAATCCTGAAATTTTGCACAAAGCAAGGTCTTGGCACAGGTATAGGAATAAATCTGAAAACTGTAAATTTGTTGTTACGTAACAACAAAAAAAAATTTGCGATTCGGAAAAATATTCGACACTCCATTCGGGAATTGAACTGTTTACATAGGTAAGTTTGTACGGAAGCCTCAGGGCGCGAGTCCGACTTGCACTTGCCCAGTTTTTTTCTTGTCATCGCATAAAATTATTTTATAGCGTATGTCACCTGGAATGCTCAGGACCGGTTTAAGTATTTATAATAATCGATAACAATTTTGTTTTATTTGAATACCTGCTTAAATAATGATTAATTTATTTATTTATGTACACACAAACACTTTATTTTTTGTTACACTTATTAGATTTATAAACGCATAATTTGGCTGACAAAATGTGATTTTTATTATTCTAATATTCCTTTTTATGGTATTTATTTTCTTAATACACATATATTTTACATTTAAAAAATACTTAGCTAACTATAATTACAGTGAAACCAAAGAAATACATTATACCACAAACACTTTTTTTTTTGTTTGGGTGGGAAAGTTATCTATTGACATATCCCGCTCTTGGGCGGAGCGCGAGGGCGTGTCGGACTTTTACTGACTAAAAACAGACTCCTGTTCTTCTTTCCCATTGTTCCAGGGCGCGGGGATCTTTTTCGCATCACCCATGGGCCCCAGTAGGCTTTGACCCTGCTGGCCCCCGCGGTTGTTGACATCTCCTTGAGGCGCGCGTAACAGTACGCGCCGTTGACGACTTGGGCTCGGTCCGGACGGTTACCGGACGGTCGGACGGCGAGCTACCCATTTCTCGCCGTCCGCAAGCCCACGCCTACGGTGGCCGGAAATTGTGATCGCAATCCCGGCGGCCTTCATCTCCTTTTCTGACTTTACTGCTTCGCAGAAGGAGGCGGCCGCCTGCCACTCCTCCTCGCTCCGGACCATGGCCTGTACCAAGGCCCGGCGCTGCCACCGATCGCCCCGACGAGGACATGGCGGTGCTGTGCCCAATCGGGGCACACCTCTACCGTATGTTCCACCGTGTCCTCCGGGCATACCACAAACAACATAAAATTTAAAAGAACAAATACAGATAGAAGAGTACAAAGGTGCTGCCATAGTTATCAGAAAGAAGTGTTTTGTGTTTCTAGGGATGCTGCTTATTTCAATATATGGGTCCAGCGACAGAAGAGTTGGATAAGAGATGTAGACACAGTGTGTATGATGAACGATGAATGATGTATGTAGGTGAAATAATAGTTAAACAAACAATAAAATATTACTTGAAGTTGACGCACCATAAATCGTTGACATCGCCAAATCAGCTGTGCATTCCGTTAAAGCAAATACTTAAGATAACTTATTGCGGCGCCCCGGGGGTATTATTATTACGTCATTGCGCGTTTTTACGTAAATCACCAAAATAATAATAATAATAATTTAAAAAAAACTTTTTCTGGATTTTTCTAGGAAAAATAAGTATATAGAACCAAAATTTTCGGCTAAAAAAAAATCGTACAAACGTGTGTACAAAACGACAATTAAGAGTTTTTCAAGGTCATTCAAGTTGTACAGACGTATGTACAATCGGCGCTCGAGGAGTTAAAGAAATTAATAATGTTTGCATTTCAAAGCTTTTTATCGACTTCAATCTATTTCAAATAATGTAGGAAGCCCATCAACGGTTGCGTTATAAATATCGCATCGTTATGTGAGATGGATTGCTTTGTGAGACGTGTAGGTAATGGTAACACTTACGTCCTTTGATTCGAATTGAAGTTTTTGGCAAGATTTCTTCGAGTGGAGTTCTGTGGTTGTTTTAATTATTCGCAAATTGATTCCTAATGGATATTGTGATGTAAAATTGGTGTAGTTTTGTATCTCAAGTTTCTGCGCAACTGGACAATAGGTATGTGGAATCATTGAAACAGGCGAGATCTCAGTAAAATGGAGCTGAGAAATGCATTGTAGTGTTTACTACCTCAGAGAAGTTTGCCGAGAAGGTAGAGTTTTGCTGTCAAATACTACGAAAACATTAGAATATGTACATCCATATTCTAATGGTAAACAAATGAACTATTCATACGAAGACACGGCTTAAAGGACTTAGCATCCAAGCCAAAAACATCAACAAAAAAAACTTATTCTTAGAATACATGACATAAAAGCACTTCCGCTGAAATAATGTCATAACTCAAAAAAAAAATTATATAATTCGATGATAATTATGTTATCAGTGTCAGAATTCATCATACTTTAAGTTGAAGCAGTATCATATTTGTAGTAAATCAATGCCCATACGTGGCCCATGTTTGTTTGTTTATGTATAGTGTCATAATGGTCATATCCTTGAATTAATACATTATCTGTTAATCTGTTTTTCCTGATGGCTACAACCCGGGAATCTTTAAGTCAAGAGTGAATAGGTTACTTCTAGGTAAGCGCGTTCCATCGTCGACCGCATCGTCGCTTTCCATCAGGTGAGTTAGCGGTCAAGCGCGAACCTATCAAGAATAAAAAAAAAAAAAAAAAAAAAAAATTATACCTAAACGTCTTTTTCTCGATAATTTGATTTTTGAGCGAAATTGTAGTGAGATAATCATTAGCGATATTGGGGAACGAAAGACAATATAACTTTCGTATAACTGCGTGTTTAAATTGAGAATAGGCTTCCTAAGTCTTCACGACTTCCAAATTTAAAATTGCCTACAACTGTAATCGATGAAGACCACACACGAGTAACCACTACTACACAACCACTTTCACACATCTGCACCGGTTTTCCCATCAACCAAGGCCGAATTAACTAAACAAAACTATTTGCAAGTTCCCAAGAAAATAGCAATAAAAAACGCGGTTTGGCCTATTAAGAATGTGTGTGGATTTGTGGCTAGTCAAACAATATGGGCGCGCGTTGACGGACACTTCTCAAAAGCTAGTCTGCATCTATTTTTAAATCGTACTACGGAGAGTTGGCGCTTACGATATTTTAAAATTCGTACTTATTTTTTTTTTCTTCGTGTTCGACTTTTGTATCATAGATGAGTCAGTTTGTTTTTTTTTTCTAATCGATTTGCGTTCTATTGTTTGAGCTTTCTGGATATTGGGTTCGCTAAAAATTCTTTGCTAAGAGTTTAGGCAGAGGTTAGTAATTGCATATTCTGTAAAAATTATATTGTTTTGCAATTTGTATGGACTTTCTTTCTTTTTTAGGGTTCCGTGACCCTATTACTAAGACTCCACTGTCCGTTCGTCTGTCTGTCCGTCTGTCAACAGGCATCTCATGAACCGTGATAGTTAGACAGTTTAAATTTTCACAGATGATGTATTTCTGTTGTCACTATAACAACAAATACTAAAGAACAGAATAAAATAAATATTTAAGGGGGCTCCCATACAACAGACATGTTTCTTTTTTTTGCCGTTTTTACAGATAATGGTACGGAACCCTTCGTGCGCGAGTCCGACTTACATCATCATCATCATTTCAGCCGAAAGACGTCCACTGTTGGACATAGGCCTCCCCCAAATGTCGCCACAATGACTGGTCCTGTGCGTCTCGCATCCATCGGATGCGACTCCGATTTCTGTGTGAGTCCGACTCACACTTGGATGTTTTTCTTTTTCATAAAGAAGAGCTATAGCTATACGATGTCTTTACACTTGTGTAATCATAAATATAACTTTCACATTTCCAGGATTTTTGTATGTTCTCCAAACATTAGTACGAACAAATCTATTTATCTACTTTTTTGTTGTGGGTTGTGATTAATATTTTGAACTTGACCTAATTCCATTTTTTGCACAGTATCGAGTCTGGTTTTATCTTTTTAGCATTTTTATTTTCTCCTTAATTATGTACAATTCAAAGTTTCGTGTATTGTCAAAAAAAATCGTACTTAATAACGGTAATAGTTTAGACAAATATACAAAACTGGGACGTATCTAGACTTAGTAATATATTGCACAGACGCATTGCTCTTTTCTTGACGATACTGTTACACCTTCACAACGAGACATCAACGTAGTTTTAATTAAGGGCATCCAACTCGACATACATTTTCACTGTTTTTCATACAACCGCTCTTACGCTATTATGACGTTATTATCTACACATTTTTAATTACATATTTTTGAAACACAGTATCTTGTGAATATTTATTTATTAAAACTTTATGCACTAGTAATAAACACGGTACAAAGGCGGACTTAATGCCTTATACATTTTCTACCAGCCGACCTTAGGGTGGTGCAGAAACAAAACATGGTAGGTGCAGCTATTATGTAGGCTTCTATTGAAATCAATTTATAAATTTGTATAAAACTAATCCAGTAAAGACCTCTGAAAATCTGCCATTTTGCATGAACTTTGACACTTCATCAATCAATTTAAAATTTAATAAAGATTCTGAATGACGTATTAATAATGAGAAAAATCACGTATTTCCTGGAACAAGTTTTGTAAAATATTCGAGTAAATCACGGAATTACCGAATGCTAACAGAGTTTTCAGGCGTCATCTCTCTTTTTTCGCGTTGCCTTTTCGTCAAACATCGCGTTGGATTGCGTTAGATGAAGTAACAAGCTTTTTAACCATGCTTCATGTTAACGATAGGCGAGTGGAAAAGGACCCTCTTAAGGTATAAATTCACTTTTTATTTAGGACTAACTCAAAATGTGAGTATTTTCTTGCGCGTAGCTTGGCTATAGAATTTATTGAAAGAATTACCGTGGCCTTGGAACTCCCTCGGGCAATGGGTAGCTCGCCGTCCGGACGTCCGGTAACCGTCCGGACCGCGCCCGACTCGTCGACGGCGCATAGTGTTCCACGCGCGCCTCAAACAAATGTCAGCAACGCTTACTGCGTAATATGTCAATTACTTAAATGTAAAAATAATAAATACACACACAAGTCGTTTGTGAACGTGAGGACTATGTTGATTGCTTTTTTTTTTCCTTTTCAGTTCATTTTAACGTATGTCTGGTAATTTGAGTATTTTCTGCGGCCTACCCAAATGTCCTTTCCTTGGTATTGTTCGTCAAGTCGTTGAGCTCCTTAGTAGTCCTGAGTTGAGCTTTGCGAATACTGACAAATGCTTGCACTGACTGGACAGGTGCACTCAAATCTGTATGGTTCTTTCGTCAAAAGACCATATCAGACAAATCTGCATGGTTCTCATGTGATTTGACCATTACATATTTACTGTATGGACTTTAAAAGAGAATTTGACCCCTAAGTTTATTTCGGTGTTTCTTCTCAAGGTAGTCAGCTAGGAAACACCGGCCTCATCTAGTTTAAAATGACGAAAAAAAAATTGACGTGTTAAAGTGTTTTTTTAAACCTATTTGCAAAATAAATATCATTTATCGTTATCATTCATTTCATTTTGCTGATCATGCGGAAATTGTGCATGATCAGCTTTGCAGCCAGCAGATTTGAAGCCTTTGTCCCTAGAACAATACAACTCCTGCTAAACATGGTGTGCTTCCACTTACATTTCAAGATAAAGGACCAAGTGGTTTTTTTTCCCTTATCTTATCACAGGTTTGTAAAGAGCTTGATAAGACATAATAACGTAACGAGAACTTTAGTCGAGCCTGCTAGGACCACGGGAAAACTTCTGAAAAGGAAACTCGTGGTTCTAGGACAGAAAAGGCAACTGACGGAACATAGGTGTGCTTTTAATCAGTAAAAGTCTGACACGCCCTCTCGCTCCGTCCTAGAGCGGGAGAAGTCATTGGATGATTTGAGTCTATTGGAACTATAGCAAAATATACATTTAGCAGACATGTTTTTTTTTAACCCTTTTAATCGCTTGCGTCGGATTCGTCCAACGAGTGTATTCGTGTCCTTTTCGCCAGGGTTATATACCACTGTGTCTCATGACGAAAGTCTATGACCAGTGCGTGTTGCCAGTGATGACATATGGCTCCGAAACGTGGTCGCTTATAATGGACATCATCAGAAGACTTAAAGTCACCCAAAAGGCAATGGAAATGGCTATGCTTGGAGTTTTCTTGCGTGATCGAAACAGGAATAAGGATATCCACAGGAGAACCAAGGTTACCGACATAGCACGAAGAATCGCCAAACTTAAGTGGCAATGGGCAGGGCACATTGCTCGCAGAACGGATGGCTGTTGGGGCCGAAAGGTTCTGGAATAGTGACTACGTACCGGAAGACGTAGCGTTGGAAGGCCTCCGACAAGGTGGACCGATGACCTGTAGGAGACCTTCCAACAGTGGACGTCTGTCGGCTGAAATGATGATGGTGATGATGATTTGCCAGGGTCGTGTGTTTGCGACGGGGTACTCCATCTCGTTTAGCTCTTCAATCCCCATAGGTGACAGAAGAACTGACGAGATGGAGTATTTGGTCATGGATGTGCGACAATGGCAGAATACACGCGAGTGTTTGTTTTTTTAGGCGGTTAAAAGGTAATTTTATATAAGCTAGTGCTTGACTGCGATCCCACCTGATGGTAAGCAGTGATGCCATCGTTAATGGTGAAGCACACGCGGGTATTAAGAACCTATTCCCTCTAGCCTTGGTTAAAAAGCCAACGTTTTTCTTTCTGTAACGTAACAATTTACACAAGTATAAACAAAGGTGAAGTCTGTACCAACCTTGGAAGCCGACAAAGTGAAGAAACTGGCCCACTGAATGCCGTGTTTCGGTTTATTTTAGCGGCAAATGTAAATATTAAACATTTGGTAATAATGCTGTTTACATAATATAGTAGTGACCCCTGCAAATTAGTTCGCGTATCAAGTTATTTGTTGTTGCAGTTGTGCAACAATCTAGATTTTGTAAACTTTTTATATGCTGTAATTTTAAGGGTTTCGTACCTCAAAAAGTAAAAAGGGTACCCTTATAGGATCACTTTGTTGTCCGTCTATCTGTCTGTCAAGACCCTTTATCTCGGGAACGCGTGGAGGTATCGAGTTGAAATTAAAACCATATTGTCTAGTCTGCGGTCCCTTAAAGCTGTAAAAAAATAAAACTTCTAAGTTAACGGGAAAAAAAGATATGGCCGTTTATGTCGCAAAAAACGTACATTTCGACACACAAGGGATCCAAATTCATAGGGTACTTCCCGTTGACCTAGAATCCTGAAATTTGGCATGAAGCAAGGTCTCATAGCACAAGTATAGCAGACAGCAGACCGCAGTCTACCCCCTTTTTTATGTCAAGTTCTTACAGTCCATCCTAAGGTTGTCTGGTAGAAATCGCTGTTAGCGATAAGACCGCCATTGTACCCATAGATTAAATTAGTTTATATGTTTTTGTTACTATTTTGGTGTACAATAAATTTTTATTCTATTCTATTCTAAGTATAGGAAAAAAATCTGAAAACTGTAATTTTGTTTCTTGAAAAATCTTTGAGACTCGATTCGTAAATTGAATTGTTTTCATAGGTAAGTTTGTACGGAACCCTCAGTGCGCGAGTCCGACTCGCACTTGCCCGGTTTTTTTCTTAGCACCCTGTCTCAGACATTAACGTAGAAACGCGTATCTTGGACCCAGTTCTGCACCCCCAGTGGTGGAATGTTTCGTCGGCGTTATTTTTTAGGGTTCCATACCCAAAAGACAGGACACAGGACCTTGTTACTAAGACTCCACCGTCCGTCTGTCTGTCACCAGGCTGTATCTCATGAACCATGATAGCTAGACAGTTGAAATTTTCACAGATGATAGGTATTGTATTTCTGTTGCCGCTATGTCCGACTTGCACTTGAACGGTTTTTTTTTTCGTTGAGAAAATCATTCAATGACATCTCCCGCTCTTGGGCGGGGCGGGGGATAGTGTCAGATTTTTACTGACTAAAAACCCACTCCTGTTCCTTCTTTGCCTTCGTCGCAGGGCCCCGGGTACACTTTCACACTACTCGTGGCCCCAGTAGGCTTCGACTCTGCTGGGCCCCTACGATTTGCTGACATCTCCCTGAGGCACGCGTGGAACAGTACGCGCCGTTGACGACTTGGGCTCGGTCCGGACGGTTACCGGACGGTCGGACAGTGAGCTAGACATTACTCGCTGTCCGGAAAACCCGCGCCTAGCTCCTTTGCTAGCATTACTGCTTTATCTTTTTCTATACGCATAAACGCGTATCATGGATCCAACATATGATTCTGGAGTTTTAATTCCCAGCAGTAGTAATTTACTTTAAATCTTTACTTTTTTTATTTTTTAACAGGATAAAATCGTTATTCTAATCAAACCTAATTACATTTTAAAATTAAAGACTAATTAATTATTATTATTATGACTGGCCTGTTGGTCTAGTTGTAAGTGGCCCTGACTGCTATGCCGGAGGTCGTGGGTACGATTCCCACCCAGGAAAAATGTTTGTGTGATAAGCACGATCATTTGTTCTGTGTCTGGGTGTAATCAATATATAAAATCAATGCCACTTTTTGTTGTAATTTTATAACTCAAGAACGGGCTCATCTATCCAAACCAAATGTTTAGGCTTTGTTCGGACTATTTAGTAGATGGTTTATGTGAAGTTTGCACAAAATCGGTCGAGCGGTTCTTCATTTATCACATTTTTTGTAACAAAAGAATTCAATAAATGGCGGATCATTTTGTTAATGGGGATTTTGCTGTCAAATTGAAACTTGTAGGGTAAAGTAGGGTAGAGTAGGGTAGAGTAGGGCAGGGTAGAGTTCGGTAGAATAGTCAGTTGAAGGGAGCGAAGCCGCGGGCAAAAGCTAGTTTATCTATAATATATGTATATAGTTAGAAATATATAATATGTTTAAATCTGTCTAGTACTCATACCACAAGCTCTGCTTAGTTTGTGACTAGATGGCGTTGTGTGAAAGTTGTGGAACAAAAAAAAAATTCACTATGAAAATAAAACTAGAAGCTTTCTGCTCAGCTGAGCTGCTGAGCTGTGTATCGCGGGTTCGATTCCAGCACGGAACAAATGTTTGTATGGTCTACAAATAGTGGTTCCGGGTCTGGGTGTGTTGAGCATGTGTGTTTAAATATTTGCACCCACACAGAGACCGTAGTAATTCTTAGTGTGAAAAAGTTTTATATTATTGTATTCATTCTTGTCGAGATTTAAAGATTCGATTAATGAATTATTATTCACAATTATAATCCAGCTGGACGTTTTCCTTTAACATTAGAAAGCGCTCATTATTTATATCTTGCTTTAGCTATTCGTTCAGTATTCACGGAATCCGCAACGTCATAGTACCTGGTGAGGGTCGCGGGGATCCGATGGATGCGAGACGCACAGGATGTAGTCAATATTACAATAAAATTCTCAGCTTCAATTACCGAAATTGCACCAGTTTCAATAATCCCACATATTGTCCAGCTGTGTAGACACTTGAAATACAAAACTACACCAATTTTACATTACGATATCCACTAGGAATCAGTTTGCAGGCTTGCGGACGACGAGCAATGGGTGGCTCGCCGTCCGACCGTCCGGTAACCGTCCGGACCGAGCCCAAGTCGTCGGCGGCGCGTGCTGTTCCACGCGCGCCTCAAGGAGATGTCAGCAACTGTAGGGGCCTAGCAGGGTCGAAGCCTACCGTGGCCAAGGGTCTGATTCTGAAAGGAAGACTCGGCCCTGGTACGAAAGGCAACGAAGGAACAGGAGTGGGTTTTTAGTCAGTAAAAGTCTGACACTATCTCCCGCTCCACCCAAGAGCGGGGGATGTCATAAGATGATTTTCCCAACGAAAAAAAAATAAAACTAATCTAGAGTATGGACTAGTTTAAAAAAAAAATGCCGTCTGACAGTAGATGGCGATTGATAGCAGTCTGATAGCGTAGTGTTGATAAGACGTGGATCGTCGTGATGTAGTCCCGAACGACTCTTGGCACCAATTCAGATTGTCGAAATATTTCACTAGTCTCCCTGCCCCCGCACTAGCCATGTTTTAAGGAACTTTTTTTTTATTAAAATGCCGTTTAAATTATAATGTTTAGGGTTTAAAAAAAAAGTATTATAATGATAATTCATTGTGGGTAAAGCTAAGGAGTGGAATTCTCTGTAGGTTACTTTTAGGCAAGCGTGCTCCACCGTCGACCATATTATCGCTTACCATCAGGTGAGATAGTGGTCAAGCACGAACCTATCAATAATAAAAAATAAAACAAAAGTATTGTAATATTATTTAAACTTTATATACAGTAGTTGTACCTACAGAGGTGGAATCAAAGCATCAAGGCATTTTTTTTGTAGGTGGGAAAATCATCCAATGACATCCCCCGCTCTTGGGCAGAGCGAGAAAGCGTGTCAGACTTTTACTGACTAAAAACCCACTCCTATTCCTTCTTTGCCTTCGACCGAGGGCCAAGTTTTCCTTTCAGAAACACTTGGCCCCAGTAGGCTTCGACCCTGCTGGGCCCCTACGGTTTGCTGATATCTCCTTGAGGCGCGCGTGGAACAGTATGCACCGTCGACGACTTGGGCTCGGTCCGGACGATTAAATAGCGAGCTACCCAGTGCCCTCTCGCGTGCGCGTGCGGCCTTATCCTTTGCAAGCATTACTGCTTCGCAGAAGAAGGCGTCCGCCTGTCACTCCTCCTTGCTCCGGACCAAGGCCTGTACTAAATTAATCAATGCAACCTTTTTTTTTATTTTTGGGGGGAAACCTTCAAAAGGCGCCTGGACTTTTGGGGAAAAGACCAGGGAGTGTGGGATTTTTACCTCACTAAAACCACCCCGGTGATCACCAGCACATGGAAGAGGGCCCCGTGACCTCTTAAAAGATCACCCCGGAACCCCCTCTGTACAACGCCTGTTAGGGCACATCCTTGAGGAGACTGTGAGAGGTCTCCCCTTAGTCTCGTTGTGCACGGTAGCACGTGATCACTGTGCCACCGTCTTTCCGTCTGAGAGCCTGTGACCTCGGAGTCCCGCCTACCTTAAATGTTGCAAGCAGGGTTTCAGCGTTTTAGGCGTCGAGGCGGTTGGCCCTCTGACGCCTCCTTCTACGAGTGGGATCGGTCCTCTCACGATCCCGCTCAGCGGCCTCCTTCTGGACCATCACGGTCTCGCAGAAGGACGCCATTTCTCTACAATTATCCGTCTCCGCCAGCATAGCCCTCACTACTGCTGGCAGAGACAGATCCCACCCGATCTTGGCAACCAAAACCTTCCGCTCAGAGGCCCACGCAGGGCACTCTTCAAGCGTGTGCTACGAACCTAATATAATATAACCTAGCCGTGTTTGGACTTATTAGAATTGTCATGAGATGCACTTTGGCTATAAGGTAGGTACTATCGAACTGATCTGAAGATGGACCCGCAAGGTAGGCAAAGGAATTCCGTAAATAATCAATGTATCTTAGCCGTGTTTGATCTTATTATTATTGTCATGAGATGCTCTTTGGACTATCGAACTGATCTGATGATGGAGCCGGAAGGTAGAAGGTAGACACAGGAACTTCATAATAAAACAATGTAACCTAGCAGTGTTTGGGTTAATTGGAATTGTCATGAGAAATTGGCACTCTGTTTATAATTGTATCGCCACAAAAAAAAACACTAAAAGGATCAAAATAACTTTAATTTCGGAAGTCGGTGTTTCAAACAACACTGACTTTCAAAATTAAAGTTATTCTGATCCTTTTAGTGTTTTTTTTTTAGTGAAGTCGGTTTTTTTTTTTTTGTAAAAAGTTTTTTCATCAATTGTACTTGCTATAGGTCTGGTATGCCAACATTTCAGTTTACTTATTAAAAAAAATCCCAGTATGGCAGCCGGCACGTGTAAAAACGCACGTAGCACATTGTTTCGCAATTCAACAATCACAAGTGAACATTGAAATATGTAAATACCATTCTTCGCTAGCAAACGGTTCTGACTATTCTCGCTATAAACTTTTTTGGATAAACAATGAACAGTTGAGGTGTAAATATTTGGAGATGAGCCGTTTCTGTGAAGCTGAAGATATGGGAGGAACAGTTTTTGCTGTAATCTTGCACTCGCATTTGGTGGTTTTTTTTCGGTTTGAAAATCATCCAATGATATCCCGCGCTCTTGGGCGGAGCGGGATATAGTGTCAGACTTTTACTGACTAAAAACCTACTCCTGTTCCATCGTTGCCTTTCATACCAGGGTCGAGTCTTTCTTTCAGAATCAGACCCTTGGCCCCAATAGGCTTCGACCCTGCGGGGCCCCTACGGTTACTGACATCTCATTGAGGCGCGCGTGGAACACTACGTGCCGTTGACGACTTGGGCTCGGTCTGGGCGGTTACCGGACAGTCGCAAGCTCGCACCTACGGTGGCCGGAAATCGGGATTGGGATCCCGGCGGCTGGGGCGCGTCGGCCATTGCCTCGCGCGTGCACGTGTGGCCTCCTCCTTTGCTAGCATTACTGCTTCGCAGAAGGAGCCGATTTCCTGCCACTCCTCATCGCTCCGGACCATGGCCTGTACCAAGGCCCGGCGCGAGAGATCGCTGCCGTCGATCGCCCCCACGGTAATACTTTATCATCGACATAGGCTTTCGGCACTACGCATGCCTAAACACAAAGAAAAATAACTCGATAGTTAGGGTTTTTAGGAAAATTCCCATCACCAGTTGGCGCCACTTGGCCGAGGTCTTCTACTTTTGAAAACGTATACATGACGACTGACGTTGACATCAATTTAACTAATGTCATTAATATAAGTGTTTTGACAGGTGCCTGGACCTGAAGACTCCGATTACCACCTGGTGAATGTCATTTTAGAAAACCCTTATTACATAAGCATGGTTAGTTAAGTGTTTTTATTAATGTTTTCAGTTATTTGTTACTGCTAATGTGCGTAAATGAGTTAGAGTGCAGATTAACTTGTTAATTTTTTATTAATTATTTATAATTGTTTTTTTTTCTTCATTCTTTGCCCCACACTAGGAATTACTCCAGTGTTGTGGATCTGTTCACAAAAATGTACACGCTCTCATACACAAGCCAACCAACCAATTAACATCTGTAGGCCATGCAAATATTTGTTTCATGGGGGAATCGAACCTGTGACACGTAACACAACAGTAAATTGCTTAACCACTGGGCTAACTGTGCTGACGGTGCCAAATTGAACCATTTTATAGTTATATATGTTTTATGGTTCCATCTTCAAGTGGGTGAGTTGATCACATAAGTAGGAGGAATGTGGCTTTAGAAATGGAAAACATTTTTATCTGTTTACGATAGAGTTACAACACTGATTTTGGCTTTCGGCAGTTCGCTCGAATAATGGGGGTTAATAAGTTTTGATAGGCTTGAAAGTGGTCGAAGGTGGAGCACGCTAGCCTAGAAGTGACGTATTCACTCTTGACTTAAAGACCCCTATATTGTAGCTATCAAGAAACACAGATTTCAGAAGGGAATTCCACTCCTTAGCTGTCGCCTCCTTTTGCGAAGCAGTAATGTTAGCAAAGGAGGAGGCCGTACGTGCACGCGCGAGGGAGCAGCCCTCACGCCCCAGCCGCCGGGATCCCGATCCCGATTTCCGGCCACCGTAGGCATGGACTTGCGGACGGCGAGCAATGGGTAGCTCGTCGTCCGGTCGTCCGGTAACCGTCCGGACCGAGCCCAAGTCGTCGACGGCGCGTACAGTTCCACGCGCGCCTCAAGGAGATGTCAGCAAACCGTAGGGGCTCAGCAGAGTCGAAGCCTACTGGGGCCAAGGGTCTGCTTCTGAAAGGAAGACTCGGCCCTTGTATGAATGGCAACGAAGGAATAGGAGTGTGTTTTTAGTTAGTAAAAGTCTGACACACCCTCTTGCTCCGCCCAAGAGCGGGGGATGTCACTCGACGATTTTCCAACAGAAAAAAAAATCTCCTTAGCTGTACGCACAATCAATATGTTCTCAAAATGTTTAGTGCGTATGGGGGGATGTCCACCATGTAACGGTGCATTTTCGTTGTGACGTGTTGTTGCGTAAAGAATATCGTCAATCTTAGCGTATACTACTCAGCACCATTACAATGATCTGGTTATTCTAGGTTATGGCGACCGTCTCCCGGAAGACCTCCCACAAGGTGGTTCTGGTTCTGAATCCATCGAATTCGACTTAATTCGAATTTAAGACGTACAGGATACTTGGGGTAGGTCTATGTCCAACAGTGGACGTCTTTCAGCTGAAATGATGATGAATGATGATAAGAAAAAACTTAAACTAATCGTATTGCTATGCACCTTTTTTAATGGTGGAAGTTTTAAACATAAAAACCGTAGCGCCAGTTATAAAACTATTTAAAATAAATTCTAGCACATAAAAATCATTTATACGGTTTTCAGAGGATTAATACATTCATTGCCTTCTTGACTTTTACGATTCCACGACTAATACATAGATTTTCTCCGAGAAGAAATAAAATATGATCTGCTTTTTATAGAAACGTAGGTAATTAAGAATTTGGATTTAAAATGTGTTTTTTTTTCTCCCGTTTATTGGAGTAAATATGAAATATCAATGTTTTAACTGTAGTCAGGTACACCACAAACGCGGTCGTTAGTCCCCTCTTTGAGGAGTGCCTGGAGAGGCACCACCGAGTCCTCAGCTTCCGCCAGTTTGGGAGGTTCCTGTTTCGGATTCAGGCGGAAGAAACACCCGGGTGTTAGTTACCATTGTGAGCTATCGTGACCCTGAAACGCTAAGGGCAACTGAAGGACATAAGTAGGTTTTAGTCAGTGAAAGTCTGACACGCCTTCTCATCCACCCTAGAGCGGAAGAAATCATTTGATGAATTCCCACCTCGAAAAAAAAACTGTAGTCAGTTAAATATAATTCTTTAACTACTGATATTATGGGCTAATGCCCATAGTCATTTGAAAGTATACGAGTAAGTATGCATTAAGCCTTATATGTTTTCAGCAGTAAAATATGAAATAAGTGTCCTTGTGACCTAGAGATCGCATAGCATTAATGGCATTTTAACCGACTAAAATAGGAGCTTTGTGGGGTGCATAGGTATCGTCTATAAATATAATGAATTAATAAACACAGCTCAGTTGGCATTCGAACCTCGTACGTTTCATTTCTCTCTCTACACACACGAAACCCTACACTGTTTTTAAATTTGCCTCGTTTCAGATTCTTCATAAATTTGCAAAAGCCGATCTCAGAGAGCTTCAACTTTGTTGTTTTCCGGGGGACTCGCAACTATGTCCGCTACTTGCTGGATTACGTCTTTACTAAGTTTTGCTGCGATCATGAAGTATTTGTTGGTGTCTGATGTTTTCTGAGGCGCTAATATGGCTTCAAATTGTAAGAACCAAGCCGATCCGTTACTGGCAATTCGACGTATTCCCGGCAGGACATAAATGGGTATGGGATGTGGTGCGTAGGGTGCTGTTTGTAACAATGCATAATTGTTACAAACAGCATCCTACACACCACATTCAGCTACATTACGGGACTAAATGTGTGTGTGTGTGTGTGTCCCAACATGACGCGCAACGCTCAATCTACGTGACGATGCAACTTCACTCAGTATCCCGCAACTTTCCCTAACATAGCGAAGCCCGGGGTCTCGGGATGAAGGAAAAGAAAGAACAGGAGTGGGTTTTTAGTCAGTAAAAGTCTGAGACTATCTCCCGCTCCGCCCAAGAGTGGGATTTGTCATTAGATGAATTTCCCACATAAATAAATAAAGAAATAAATTTTCTCTAACATTTTAAGATGCATTTTCGTTACGCGTGATATGTTGTTGGACAATTTGACAGTGTTACACATCATGTTGGGGGACATTTATCCCCTAGTATGTCTAAGGCTTTAAACACCCAAAGATAACCTCAAGAATTCACATATTAAGTTATTAAAACTCAATAAACTTGCACAACAAAAGATTCGCTAACAGCTTAATTATTGACTGACAAGTCGTAAATCTTAAGACTCGATCTTAAATACAGATCAAACCGGGTTTTACGAGATGCTGGTTTACATCTCAATTAAATAACTGTACGTATCAGTTACGCAGGTATTTATTTATGGTATTTCATTGTTCTGAGAATTTAGTATAAAAAGAACCAGAGTTGTAATAAATTAGTTAATTAGAAACCCGTTAGATCTAATTTTATCCTTTACTATTATTTTCGCTGAAAGACGTCTGTAGACTGGCCTGAAGGGTCAATATATTTTTTTAAACTATGGAAACTAGTGCATGATTACGATCCGACCTGAAGGTAAGCAGTGATGCAATCGTTAATGGTGAGGCGCACTAGTTTAAGCATAATAAGCATAAGCATAATCAGCCTTTTAATGTTCCCACTACTGGGACTCAGGCCTCCTCTCTCTAGGAGAGGAAATGGGCCGTAATCCACCACGCGGGCCCAGTGCGGGTTGGTGAATATCACATGTCTTCGAATATTTTGGTTCTAGGACATGCCGGTTTCCTCACGATGTTTTCCTTCACCGTTTTGAGAGCAGTGGTGATGAAATAAATTACACAAAGTAATGCGCCTGGCTGGGTTTGAACCCGCGACCTACAATTCGTAAGTCGGGGCCGTTACCACTCGGCCACCACTGCTCTATAATAAGCATAGCACTAGTTTATTAAGAGTCTATTGGCTCTTGCCTTGAAGACATCTAATCTATAAGGTCTATCGGACGGGAAAATCGCAGCAAGCAAATTGTTCCAGTCCTTCGATGTACGCGGTAATAACGACGAGGCGACACGCTTAGTCCGGACTGTGGAGGTGTAAACAACGTATGGTTGGATACTTGCCTTACATCGGGTTATCCACTGGTAGAAAGGTGATTGCTTAATCAGTCTCTCTAAAATGCATCCTGTAAAAAAAGGCTGGCTACCCTACGCCTGTGCTCCAGGCGTTGTAGATTGGTTTTAACCAAATCTGGATCACCAATTAGCCTCTTCGCGAGCCTTTCCACTGAGTCCAAAGCTACCAAATGGCATTATATATAATTATATATTAAACTACTAGATAATATTATGGGACCTCAATTAAACGACAGTAGGTATATCCATAAAGAGCTGTATAATTTCAACAGTAAAATGTGAAAATTAATTGGGGCGTGGTTGGTGTAATGGTTGAGCGAGTAGCTACTGTGCTGCGTGTAGCGGGTTCGATATCAGCTCCAGCCTACATACGGCCATATGTGTTCTGCAAATAAATTCAACGCAACACACAACGCCATCTAGTCCCAAACTAAGCAGAGCTTGTGGTATGAGAACTAGACAACTGATAAACATACTTATACAACTTGCTTTAGAATATGCGAAACCCGATACACGTGTCTAGTATTTCTGTGTACAAAATTTTCTAACTGTAGCATGAAAAATCACAAAGATATATGTATGTAGATAGATGTATGTATGTTATCTGGTTCATCATCATCATCATCATCATTTCAGCCGAAAGACGTCCACTGCTGGACATAGTCCTCCCCCAAGCGTCGCCACAGCGAACGGTCCTGTGCGTCTCGCATCCATCGGACTCCCGCAACCGTTACCAAGTCATCGGTCCACCTTGTAGGAGGCCTTCCAACGCTACGTCTTCCGGTACGTGGTCGCCATTCCAGAACCTTTCGGCCCCAACGGCCATCTGTTCTGCGAGCAATGTGCCCTGCCCATTGCCACTTTAGTTTGGTAGTTATCTGGTTGTCCGCACAAATACATGGTCACCTGGCCATCCTGGTGACTGAGGGGTTGTTTTGTTCCCATAACCACAGCTAGGTGCTAGCTGTGCGTTGGCGCCTAATGCCCGCTATGACCTGTCTTGACCTCTGTTGTACAGTGTAGGTGATGTCCAACTTGTGACCTTTTTCAAATATTTTTGGGAAAAAATATAACATGGTGTAAAAATTATTGGAATCGATTCAGTTACTGATTCTGAACAAACATTCAGGTTTCGCATATACCTACTAAAAATAATGTTGTATATTTCTAAATACATACTCGTATATATTATAGATAAATTACACCCAGACACAGAACAATTGATCGCGTTTATCACACAAACATTTATCCTGGGTGGGAATCGAACCCACGACGTCCGGCATAGCTTTCAGGGCCACTGACCACTAGACCAACAGGCCTACCCCCCTAGCCAACTTGCAAACGATAAACGTGAACGCTTAGTAATCTCCAATAGATTTTCAACTTTATACCTAAGAGCATAAAGTTGAAAATCTATTAAAGACTACTGAGCGTTAGCGACCGGAACGAACGAAAACACTTTGTAATCTTCAATAGATTTTCAATTTTATATCCAATAATATAAAGTTGAAAATCTATTAAAGACTACTGAGAGTTTACGTTTATCGTTTGTGACTTGGCTAGGGGGGCTGTCCTACGGCCTGTCAACGGTTTAATAAGAATTATATTGCGGGGTATTTACGACCGGATTGGAAGACATGTCGTAACAGCTGCTTGTTAGTACGGCGACAGATGAGGAGGCTGGGCGGAGAAATTCGATTTTGTTTTATCATTTCCTAGTTTTAATGTTGTTGGAACAGCCATCACTGTGCCTCGTGGTTACCGGTTAAGAATTAGCCGTATCTTTTCTTTCTTTCCTATTTTTTTTTCTTTTATTCTTTTTATCCTTTTTTTTTCTTTTCCTTCTTTCTTTCTGGGGATTATAGGCGTGATGTTGTGTTATAAACAAACAATGCTGATTCGAAGTCTGAATTGTTATAACTTTTGATACAATTCAATTTGTAATCATCCATATACTGTTATTTGACAGTTTCCCCTTTCAACAGATTTGAAAGGTTTCTAACTTGACTACTATTGGTCTGTTGGTCTAGTGGTTAGTGGCCCTGACTGCTATGCCGGAGGTCGTGGGTTCGATTCCTACCCAGGACAAATGTTTGTGTGATGAGCACGATCATTTGTTCTGTGTCTGGGTGTAATTTATCTATATATGTATGTATTTTTTTAGTTGTCTAGTACCCATAACACAAGCTCTGTTTAGCTTGGGACTAGACGGCGTTGTGTGATAGTTGTGGAATATTATTATTATATTGAATTAATTTGAGCATTAAAAAAAATTGAGTCAAGTACCCAATTTATTTCAGTTCTATCGCTGATTTGACGCCATCAACTGCATCAGATTGCTTAAAATGACTTGTTTCGAATTGAATTTTCGATTATATTTCTTACATTTTAGAGAGTAATACATTTGAAACCATCTCCTTGAATCTTTAATTGTGATACCCTACATGTAAACAAAAAAAAGAAGTTATTATTTTTTATAATTTTGATATATCCAGTGTCACTGTAACGACAATTCTCAAGCTAAAATGCAACAAGCCGTTTAGGCTCTAGGGCGTACCAAACAGACACACCCCTATTTTTTAATTCGTACAAAAAAAAATGATCACATTTGTGTAGTCAAAAAAACGAAATGCTAAAATTGGTAAATTCATAATTGAACCGATCATTCTCCTAGAAAATACTACGCGCAGTGTGTTTTCCATTGTTTTTCATTCATAATCAATAATAGCCTGTACAATATTTGTCATAAATTGAGTGAAATTTTGGGATATAAACAAACGCTCATAACTTTGCTGTTTATAAATATTATTTGTTGAGACTTTATTTAAATAATAACAATTTCCTAATAAGTCCTATAAATATTTGCACTAATTAAAAACTAGTGGTGTATACACACAGTCGAAAAACATAACACTCCTTCTGGCGCAATCGGGTAAATATACCATTTACATATTATTCAATAAAAGAACACTAAAATTCGAGCTTACAATGGATTGACCTTACAACTATGACGCAAAAACTACCTGTCTACGACATCTGCTACGGCGTAGGCGTCTACGGAATGCCTACGAGCCACTGGGCTACATTAATCTCGTAGCGCGTAGCAGTTAGTTTAAACAACTGACTACTATATTTAGCTACAGTTGTTTACAAAAATAGTTTGTAGTTGCTAACTCAGAAATATTGAAATGTTTTAGTTTGTGGGATAAATTTGTTTGTGTAGTGTAAAGGCTAATTTAGATTTATTAATTTTTTAAGGTGGAAAATCATCCAATGACTTCTCTCTCTAGGATGGAGCGAGAGGTCGTGTTAGACTTTTACGGACTAAAACCACACCTATGTTCATTCTTTGTTCTTGGCGGAGGGAAGTACCATGGGTTTCCCCTTCGGAAGTAAACCCATGGCCCCAGTAAGCTTCGGCCCTGTTGGGCCCTACAGTATTGCTGACATCTCTTTGAGGTGCGCGTGGAACACTACGTACCATCGACAACTTGGGCTCGGTCCGGACGTTTACCGGACGGTCGGACGGCGAGCTACCCTAAGCTAAGGCTAATTTAAATAAGGTCTAGAATTATTGAAAAAATGTGTGTGTCAAGACGTATTATTTTGTAGCGTTATTTGTCTCTAGTCTAAAGATGGTTTTCATACTAACGATTGGGTTAGAATTCGGATGATTGCTTGTTGATTCTAAAAAGTGAGATGGATTGAAACTCAATAATTGGGTTTCCAACCGGTTATAGCCGATCTCTCGTAGCTAATATTTTTTTTAGGTGGGATGATCACTTAATGACATCTCTCGCTCTTGGGTGGAGCGCGAGGGTGTATCAGACTTTTACTGACTAAAAACCCACTCCTGTTCCTTCGTTTCCTTTCATACCAAGGCCGAGTTTTCCTTTCAGAAACAAACCCTTGGCCCCAGTAGGCTTCGACCCTGCTGGGCCCCTACGGTTTGCTGACATCTCCTTGAGGCGCGCGTGGAACAGTACGCGCCGTCGACGACTTGGGCTCGGTCCGGACGTTTACCGGACGGTCGGACGCCGAGCTACCCATTGCTCGCCGCCCGCGCCTACGGTGACCGGAAATCGGGATCGGGATCTCGGCGGCTAGGGTGTGACGGTCGCTCCCTCGCGCGTACACGTGCGGCCTCCTCCTTCCTCCAATCATCCTCCTTTGCTAGCATTACTGTTTCGGAGAAGGAGTGCAGCTCGCCTAGTCTTATATTTGAAACTGTACACACAATTTTCTTTTTGCCTACGATGACGGCGTCTTTAGCCAGTTGTAAAATGGAGTTTCTTGCACGTTCTTCTCCATAGAGATCTACGCTTTGGAACGTGCAATTTAGCTTCACTTTTTTCTTTTGACTGACCGACATTTTGACAATTCAAAAGTGCCTGTAATTGGTCTATTTGAAATAAACGTTTCTGATTTCTGTTTAAAAACAGAAGAAGAGAAGATTTACCAAAATAAAAATATTTTCATTTCTTCAATCAATAGCTATTATTGTGTTTTATGAAAGCCCTCTCCATTACAAAAATAGCACAGATCTATCTATAATAATGGTTTTATTGTTTCATAGAAATTATTATTGCTATAATTATTATCTATGTCACCACGTGTATTTTGTTGAGACAAATAGATCAGTAGACAAGGTCAAATTCTGTTTAGTTTCGTGAGCTTACATGCCTAGTGTGACGCACAAAGTATACGCACACACAAACAAACGCATACATAAATGTGTTTCTTTCTTTTCTTTCTTTCTTTACTTCGGCGGAACGATCAGTACGGCCGATGCCTACTAGAGCTGCAGGAATGTTTTAAACAGTTACTGCGGCTAAACAATCTGGGTCATTCTTAAGAGGGTCCTTCCCAATCGCCCATCGTCAACGTCGAGCATGGCTTAAAAGCTCGTTGCTTCATCCAACGCAATCCAACGCGATGTTTGATGAAGAGGTAACGCGAAAAAAGAGAGTTAACGTCTGAAAACTCCGTTGGCATTCAGTAAATCCGTGATTTACTCGAATATTTCACAAAACTTATACGTATTTTTTTAAAACCCTTAAAAGATTTTTAGTAAAATTGTCGTCATTCAGAATCTCGATTAAATGTGCAAGGATAGATGTACTTTTTAATATTTTTAATATATGAGTACATTATGGGGGGCCAAAGTTCACGTAAAACAGCAGATTTTCAGTGGTCATTACTGGATTAGTTTTACACAAAATGTTTTGATTTCTATACAAGCCTAGATAATATCCACAAGATATCTGTGTATCCAAAATATTTTTTTTTTTTTTTTTTTTTTTTTTTTTTTTTTTTAATGATAGGCTCGCGTTTGACCACCATCTCACCTGATGGTAAGCGATGATGTGGTCGACGATGGAGCACGCTTGCCTAGAAGTAGCCTATTCACTCTTGACTTAAAGACCCCTAAGTTGTAGCTATCAGGAAACACAGACTCCGGCAAGGAATTCCACTCCTTGGCTGTACGCATAATAAATGTGTTCTTAAAACGTTTTGTGCGTATGGGTGGGATGTCCACCATGTACCGGTGGCGCAACGCCGTACGTCTAGTGGTCCGATGATGGAACGGACTTGGCGGAATTAGATTGTGCAATTCCAGTGCACACTCCCCGAAATGTAAACGATAGAAAACCGACAGGCCAGCAACTCGGCGGCGATGTCCAAGGCTTTGGAGCTTCGACTCAACAAGTGCATCATTGCCAATGATCCTCTTGGCTCGCCTCTCAATTGACTCTATCGCATCAAGCTGGTATTTGGCAGACCCGTCCCAAAGATGAGAGCAGTACTCCATACACGATCGAACTTGCGCTTGATAAAGTTTTAGCAGCTGTTCCGGCGTGAAGTACCGTCTGACCTTCGCGAGGATTCCCAGCTTTTTTGCTGCCAGTTGAGCCTTTGCTTCGATGTATGGCCCAAAGTTGAGAGTTGACGTCAGCGTAACGCCAAGAAGATCAAGATGGTCGGTTATTGGCACGGTCACACCTCGGAAAGATGGAGCCGGGTGGAATTGACTCCGTTTAGCGGAAAAAAGACACGCTTGGGTTTTAGTTGCATTGAACTTGACCAGATTGGCATCGCCCCAATCGGAGACCGCCTTCAAGGACGAGTTCAAGCGTTCAACCATAGCCTCTCGGGATGACTGGATCTGTGACCCACTAGCGCGTGCGTCAGCCACATATCTCTCGGCAACAGTGCTGTCGTCTGCATACCCAAAGATACCGGGTTTAAGTAAGTCATTTATGTGCAGCAAAAACAGTGTTGCCGAGAGTACCGACCCCTGAGGGACCCCGGCATTAATATCCATTTGACCGGACGAGCAGCCATCAACGACCACTCGGATGGATCGATCCCTCAAGAAGTCTGCGATCCAATCACACAGACCAGTGGGTAGACCGAAGGAAGGAAGCTTAGCAATGAGGCTTTCGTGCCAGACCCTATCGAAAGCCTTCGAGATATCAAGGGAGACGGCAAGCGCTTCCCCATGCTTCTCGATGGCTTCGCTCCAGATGTGAATGGCATACGCTAGAAGGTCCCCAGTGGACCGATTTTGGCGAAAACCGTATTGCCGGTCACTGAGGATGTCGTTAGCTTCTAGGTATGCCAGAAGTTTCTTGTTTAGCACCCGTTCCATACTCTTACAGAGGACGGACGTAACAGAGATGGGTCTGTAGTTTGCCGGGTCAGCTCGACTGCCCTTCTTGGGCACAGGCTGCACGTTAGCTTGCTTCCATGCAATCGGCACTTTTCCAGTCTCATATGAGATGCGAAATAGGCGTGTCATGATCGGAGACAATTCAGGCGCACAAGTTTTAAGCACAATAGCTGGTATCCCGTCGGGGCCGCTAGCTTTGTTCACATCGAGATTACGCAGGACCCTACGAACGTCCTTTTGATGGATACGAACGTCTGACATCCTCGTCGCGCATCCATCAGGAGAAACAGGTGGCCGTGCGTCACCAGAATTCAGACGTGAAGATTCCGCAAAAAGAGAGGCAAACAAGTTTGCTTTCTCCTCAGCGGTGTGAGCCAGCGACCCATCGGGTTTCAGCAATGGCGGAAGTGAGGGACGGCAGAAGTTCGATTCAACCGACTTAGCCAGGGACCAAAACGCTTTACTACCTGCGGGGTATGAAGCAAGTTTGCTCCCAATTCCGCTTATGTGGTCAAACCGAGACCTCTGCAACACCTTCTTGCAGGACTTGGCAGCCCTGTTAAAGGCCTTCTTCTTCTGAGCCACGTCGCTTGCTTTGCGCGTACGAGCGTCAGCCCAAGCTCGATATGCCGCGTGCTTAAGCGCGTCTGCGCGATCACATTCGGCGCCAAACCATGGACGAGCTTGGCCAGACATAGTTACGTCAGAGAATGGGATGAAGTACTCCATCCCCTGCCGCAACACATCCGTCACGGCATCTACGCACGACGAAGCATCATCTGAAGAAAAGCAAGTGGGCTGCCAAGGATAGCATGCGAAGAAAGACCGCAAGCCATCCCAATCTGCTGACCTGTATCGCCAAACCCGCCGGGTGCCTCTAGGGCTCGGATCGGGCGGGGAGTAGACAGACACAGACTTAACCAGACAGTGGTCGGAACTGCCTAAAGGCGAACATATCGACACAGAGTAGCGGTCTGGATCTGTTGTCAGCAAAAGGTCCAGGCAATTGGCTGTGTGCGAATCCACATCCGGCACCCTCGTTGCCCCCTGGACCAGCTGGGCGAGATTTAATGCTAGCGCTAGCTTTCGCACCTCTCGCCCAGCGTGGTCTGTGGACTGGTACGGGAAAAGCCACTCTTGGTGGTGGGCATTAAAATCCCCCAGTAACACCAATTGAGCAGAAGGGTACCGCTGCTGAGCCGCATCCGCCGCCTCACTCAGATGTTGTGTGAGCCCGGATGTCTCTTGATCTCCGCTGTGCGAGCGGTAGACACAAGCGTAGATTATTTTATCTAGGCCTGTGTCCACCAAAGTCCAAAGCGTCGAGAACCTGGAGTCCTCAAGGTTACGGAGACGCCGATAGCAGATGTCGTCCCGGGCGTACATACATACACCCGCACGTGGTTTGAAGTTGTGCTCCAAGGTAAAACCTGGGTAAGAAAGGTACGACACGTCGGACGGACCTCTGATCTGCGTCTCCGAAAGGAAGAAGAGAGCTGGTTTTTCAGTCTCGAGGTGGTGGTGGACTGCGACGAGATTTGAGTGCAGACCTCGTATGTTAATGAGGTGCACTTTGTGAGAGAGGGAGTGCAGCCGCTGTCTAACTTGTCTCTTACTTTTCTTTTTCATTATTTGAGTGAAGGGAGGAGAGGAGAAGGAAGTGAAATGAGGTTCCACGCAGCTAACCCTCAGGCACGCACTGAAAGGACGACATCATTGGGGGACTAGTCTGGAGACTGCGGGGACGCCCGAGCCCCCCCGGGAATGTCCATCGGGCCCTCTCGTCTGGTCGCCAACCAGCACGATGGCGCATTCCGGGATTTTTCGACAGTTGGCGGGGCAGCCTTTCATGTGTGGCTAGCACATTACTTGGGCCCCCAGCTACCTGCGGTCGGCCAGCGGCAACCGTGCCTCGGATCCCGCTACCCTCCGCGACTAGCCTCCCGATTCCTCCCCATCAGCACGAGCCAGGATGGTCTGCTTGCGCTGGAACAGCTATTTCGACCCAACTCCTCTAGACTGGCTACACTGAGCATCATACCGGAACACGGCCAGGCCGTTTGGCGGTACGTCTTTGCTCAGTGGGTGGTCGCAAGCCAACGGTCGAAACCTACCACCAGTTAGTGTCACCTGATTAGCACCACCCGGGGACCACGTGTAGGGACTTGCTTCAGGTATTCTCCTACGGACGCGGGTGACTCGGCCCCCAAAATTATATAATATATAATTATATATCTCCATATCTGGAGAACCACCCATACACACCCTTACGTTGTTGAAACTTCTACGATCCGGACTAAGCGTTTCGCCTCGTCGTTTCTACCGCATACATCGAAGTACTGGAACAATTTGCCTACTCTTCCCGTCCAACTATAATATAGGTGTCTTCAAGGCTAGAGTGAATAGGCTCTTAATAAACTAGTGCGCCTCACTATCAACGATTGCATCGCTGCTTATCATCAGGTGGGATCGCAGTCAATCACTAGATTATGTCAAATAAAAAAATAACAAATTTTCCACAAATTGCAAATTTTGAGTTAGATTACCTTCATTCTTCTTTCTTACATTCTAAAGGCGCAACGTACCTAAAGCTCAATGTATTGCTGAAATGGTGCTGCCCAAGATGTCGGGCTGCCTTAGACCTCGAGACTTACACCCTAAAATAGTGCTCGAATATAGTTAAGACTTACCCTTATCCTTGTCGGCGTCTTTGGCTCGGCTCTGGTCGAAGAAGCCGGTGGTGAGCGCCTTCCGCTTCAGCAGGTAGGCACGCCGCTTGGGTTTCGTCGCGGCCACAGCATTCTCTGGAAAACATATAATATATGAGGCTTCTTCTGTCTGGATAAAACATGAATGGCAATATTGCATACTGATAACCGGAGTTATACCAACCAACAGAGATGATAAGAACAGAAACTTCGAGGATTATCTACTAGTTTCTGATATTTATAATGAGTGCAATAGTTTCAAAAGGAGTCAATAAACTCATTGAAGGTATCTAAAAAAATACTCATAATTTTATGATATGTTTGGAGAACACGCCCACGGTAGTAGAAGTATTCTCTAGTATGGCAACTTTATCTAAAAGAAAAAGAAAAAATTATAAGACGCTGTAGATAAAGTCCAAAAGCCATATAGCGTGGCAATGCTGGACCATAATTACCAGTCGACAGTGACACGGAGGAACTTTTCGAAGTCGTATTTTAGATTGCTTTTTGTTCGTTTTAATTTAGTTACAGCTTTTTTTTTGTTTTAGTGTATCTTTAAATTCATGTGATTATATTTCTTCTGTACGTGTGTTTGTCACCTAAACGGCTCGACCGATTTGGATGAAACTTTGTGTGTATATTTCAGTAGGTCCGTGGATTGTTTGAAAATACAATTAGACCCGGTAGGTGGCGCTGCAAGTAGGTTCTCAATTTTTTTCTGTTAAATGCCAGCTTTCAGAAATTCTGTCTGGACCGCTAGTACTCGTATATGTATATATAATTAAGCCAAAATGTACGGGAATGTCAAGAGTTCCCGAAGTGTCACGTCAACAATATCCCTAACCAGTTATATTATTAACATTTCGATATATACAAACTTTTTACAAAAAAAAAAGACAACCGACTTCAATGTAAAAAAAAAACACTGAAAAGTGCAAAACAGCGTTGTTAGGCCTCCCATAAGGTGGACCGATAACCTCGTGGGAATCCGATGGATGCGAGACGCACAGGACCGGTCGTTGTGGCGACACTTGGGGGAGGCCTATGTCTAACAAACAGTGGATGACTCTCAACTGAAATGATGATGTGGTCATGGTATGAAAAACAATACGCAATCAAAACTGTCATCGAATTATCGCACTATTTTTTATTTACTTTTTGAAGTGGGAAATCATTCGATGGCTTCTCCCGCTCTAAGGTGGTACGAGAGGGGGTGTCAGACTTTTACTGACTAAAACCACAAATGTGTCCTTCAGTTACCAGGACTAAGAGTTTCCTAACGGGCATCGGGCCCCTGCGATTTTGTTGACATTTAGGAGCGCTTGGAACACTAGGCGCCGCCGACGATCAGCTCGGTTTTGCCGGACGGCGAGCTACCCAGCTCGTGGTCCATAATTATCCTACAATGGAAACATTTCCACACAGCTCTATGATTTGTTCGTACCACAATATCTCACGTCGTAAACTCAATTATTTTGAAAGATGGATAGTCACGATTGTTCCAATTGTTAGCTGACACTATTGTACCACATTATTTTCGTCTTGGCCAACCTCTCCAATCCGTAATAATAGACCGATAATAAATAGCCGTTAATCAGCTGATTCGTTTACGTCAATATTGATAAAATATTTTTGAATACTATGTGGAGTCTAGACTGCTTCTGTCTCTGTCTGTCTGTGTATTTGGACGACTCTCAAAAACTGTATAGTGCACTTTGGACAGTTTTCGACACTAATGTTATAAATAGGTAAAGTTTGTTTAAATGTTTTTTTGTTTGCAAGAGGTAATCTCTGAAAGTACTGGTCCGATTGCGAAAATTTTTTCACCGATAGAAAGCTGCTTTATTCCTGAGTGACATAGGCTATATTTTATGTATGCGGGCGAAGCTGCGGTCAAAAGCTAGTTGTAAATAAATACATAGGGTCATACCGGATTAGATGTCCCGTGGGTATAAATGCCCCAATTTTTGTTTTGTATTCACTTTAGTTTAATTTAGCTTTGTTTTGTTTTGAAATGCGTACAGCTAAGGAGTGAAATTCCCTGCCGGAGTCTGTGTTCCCTGATGGCTACAACCTAGGGGTCTTTAATTCAAGAGTGAATAGGTTACTTCTAGGCAAGCGTGCTCCATCGTCGGCCACATCATCGCTTACCATCAGGTGAGATGGTGGTCAAACGCGAGCCTATCAATAATAATAATAAAAAAAAACAAATTATATATTACGTAATTAGTAGTTAAAATTATAATCTGCAATCATTTAAGGGGTCCGGGGAAAGTGACGGCATTTTTGATACAGGGTAATCCTTGTACGAATGTCAAAGCACTACTTTGGCATCTTAAGTGCGCAATAGAGATTAGATTGTCCTTATTTTTGTTTATGTGGTGTACAATAAAGAATATAATAAATAAATAAACAATAGAGTACATTTACTTGATTCCGCCATCTCATTTCTACCATCGGACTACGCATTGTGCGGCAATGTTAAGATTATGATTAAGCGTTTCACCTCGTCGTTTATACCGCGTACATCTTTAAGTCACCTTATTCATTATTTATTTGACATTAAAAAAAATACACAAAACCAAATCGGTTCAGCCGTTCTTAAGCTAATATTAGATGCTATTTAACGGTATTTCATACATTTTCACACGTACTAGAAGCCATAAACCTACTTATTTTATCTCATGCAATGAAATTATTTATTCTGTAAATAGGTTTAAAATCACTTTTCCACGACATGATGCCATTATTTATATAAAGGTGTCATTGACATTTCATAACTGATCCTTTTTTTTTTTTTGTTTTCGGGGGGAATCCTTCAAAAGGCGCCTGGATTTTTGGGGAAAAGACCAGAGAGTGTGGGATTTTTACCTCACTAAAACCACCCCGGTGATCACCATCCGCACATGGAAGAGGGCCCCGTGACCTCTTAAAAGACCACCCCGGAACCCCCTCTGTACAACGCCTGTTAGGGCACATCCCTGAGGAGACTGAGAGGTCTCCCCTTAGCCTCGTTGTGCACGGTAGCACGTGATCACTGTGCCACCGTCTTTCCTGAAGTCACTTAGCGGGCGGACAGAGTCCCCACTCTAAGAGCCCGTGACCTCGGAGTCCCATTCATAACTGATCCTAGATCGTAACAAAACAAACATAGGAACGCTTCTTGTAATGTCCAGAGACGTTTTCAAAAACCATCATCGTAGATGATTCAGTCACTATCAGTATTAAATAGAATCTTACTCATCATCAGCTCACCCTAAAATACTTCACAAAATTATGAAACAAACAAATATGTAACTGGAGTCGTATACCCGACTCTAAAGTGTCTCGAGAACCCGATGCTTGTTATGATAGAGGCTAACAGGTCACAGCCCCCGCACTATGCCAATATCTAAAGTACTAGGAGAGCAGGTAGGTATGAGAGAGTTGAAAACAATCCTACATAGATACGTGTAGTACGTATACTTGTGACTCGTCTGTGAAGATTTTTGGGTAAACAAATGATGACGTAATATCAAAATATATCGTAATTTGTCTTAAGGGCATCCAACTCGACATACATTTTCACTGTTTTTCATACAACCGCTCTTACTCGATTATGACGTTATTACACATTTTTCATTAGATATTATCATTTCTAGATGGTTACCCGTCGCTACGGGCAGTGACAAGTTTGAACGACGTATCAACGTGATAAACCAAAAAACTACTCAACTTAGTCTCATGCATTTTTCACGAATTGACAGAGTGATTCATGAGGAACGGTGAGGTACACCTCACCATCGTCATCATCATCATTTCAGCCGATAGACGTCCACTGCTGGACATAGGCCTCCCCCAAATGTCGCCACAATGAACGGTCCTGTGAGGTGTATAATACATGCATATTATATACACAAAAGTTGAGAATTTCAAAGATTTCTAACACTCGTGCAAAGCTGGGGCGGGTCGCTAGTGAAGTATAATGGTTTCAAAGTACAGGAGCATCTGATAAGCTTTTTCTTTCTAACAGTTTTGAGTTTGTTTCTCGTCGATTGACAGCAAAGTTATTCATTGTGGCAATTGGAGGTGCGAACGTGTAACATTCTCGCAATAAAATAATCTATGTCATACTCAAACCATGAAATTTCAACCCACTGAAAATGCCACCACAAACAAAGCCAGTTGAGGAGTCATAAAATAACACGTGTGCACAACAACGGATGAGAGGAATTCTAACAACGCACGAATATGCTCCATTAAATTATTACGCACTAGTGCTGGCGGTGACCACGCTTATGTCATATTATATAGGGTGTGAGGAGAAACAAAATATAAATCTGTTGCGAAATCTAAAATTGAACACAAATATTTAATTACTCGTAGCTTTCATTTATATCCAATTACCATCATCTGTTTAATGAAATGTAATTTAATAATAATGCAAATCTTGGCAATGACTTAATAGCCAAGAGCCCCGACCAACACCTTAGGAGGCTCGCGTTAGGCGGCTGGATCAAGGGCTTGATTCAGAAAGCGGTACTCCTGGACACGGCTCGTATTGTTAGGAGGTTCCTTTCTCTGGAGCCCTGACCCTGTTCCCGATACCGGTGGGATACTATTTTTTATATTATTAAATATTTTTTTTTGTGATTAGGTTTAAAAAATATTTAAAAATGTAATTTATATGTATTTACAATTAATAAAGGAGATAATAATGCTAATCTTAATTTTATTCAAATTTATCAAAAGTTGTCTGAATTGATTTTATTCTAACATATTTTATGATATTACAACCAATTTCATTGTAATCTTGTTAAATTTTATTTTATTATAAGTAAATCATATTATTGTCAATTTTCAATCAAACGCGTGATTTATATATTTATGATTGTTGCGAATAACGCTGTTGATTGCATAATTGTTAATTTTAAGTTTTATTGTTGTTTTTTTCTATGTAATTGTTTGTTATTCCAAATAAATAAAATTAAATTAAAATCTGCTTAAAATTTCTCGACTACATTGGGGTCATGATCCAATCTAACCTATGAATGAATGAATGATGAATGAATGATTCATTTGTCAAATTTTACCTAAACCTATGAAGCTGATTGGTATTATTTTTTTACATGGGGCGACTGCTTTTCTTAACCCCACAATCTGAGCAACATCGGTGCACAACAGAATGACTGCAGGTCGGCAGATATTTTTTTTTTCTAAAAATCTATTCGAAAATTCAATTCTTTATTCAGGAAAAATATTTTGAGATAACGTTTTTAGAAATTTACTTAAAAACAACAAAATTTTCTGTATGTTACGAATCATATACACCAATAAGACAAAAATAGAACTAGGTTAATAGCGTAACCACTAACGACCCCAACTGTAACCCTAGTGCTAAAAATACCCGTTATTTCTGTCCACCACAGTAATGCAGTACAAATGAATCACTAAAGACTCGCGGTTGTCTAAGTGTCATACAATGCAGTTTGCTCCGAAGCTCGCATTCCGGGAATACTTGCGGCTATATATATAAATAAAATTTAAAAAAAAAATATTCCTACCAAAAAAATATTACAATAATAATCTTGGTTACAAAATGTCGCTTGTATTATGAGTGCACAATGTAGATAAATAATTTAAAAAAAGAAATTTAAAAAATAAAATAATGAAACAGTTGGATCAAGGGCTTGATCCAGAAGGCAGTACTCCTGAACACAACGTGAATTTTTCAGAGATAACCACAAGATAAAGATGAAGTTAGATTTTTCTCCTGAGATTCCTCTCTCAAGAGCCCTGACCACCGGTAGCTTGAACTCGGCTCCCGACACCAGTGGATTACTATTTTTTGATATTTTCAAATGTTTTTTAAATATGTTTTTTTAAGAAATATTTATAAATGTAACCAATATGTAGATAGATTATGCAAAATAAATAGAATAATAATAACAATAAGAGAAATTATTTTAAAAATAATAAAAATTAATATGTAAACAATTATAAAAAAATATACAAAAAAAAGATAAAAATTAAAAATACCTGTTATTTCTGTCGACTACAGTAATGCAGTACAAATGAATCACTAAAGAGTTGCATGTATCTAAGTGTCAGACAATGCAGTTTGCTCCGAGGAGGCTTGCATGCCGGGAATACTTGCGGCTATTTATAAAAACCGCATTAGTTGGACATCATGTGATAACCTGGGTGCACGTGGTTTGTTTGTTTGTGTCTTGAATGGGTGAACTTTACTTCAGATGTACACATAATACCTGCGTAAATACGTATGTAAGATACTATTAACAATTTCAGCCCAGCGCCGTATTCGTGAGGTGCGCACATTATGACATAATAATTTCTCATACAAAATGGACACACGTTGATAAACGTTCTGCTCTACAAGCAGTTCTAGATATTTGATTTTTTTTTCGGTGGTAAAATCATCTTATGACATCCCCCGCTCTTGGGTGGGGCGGGAGATAGTGTCAGACTTTTACTGACTAAAAACCCACTCCTGTTCCATCGTCGCCTTTAGTACCAGGGCCGAGTCTTCCTTTCAGAATCAGACCCTTGGCCCTATTAGGCTTCGACCCTGCTGGGCCCCTACAGTTGCTGACATCTCGTTGAGGCGCGCGTGGAAATATATTTGCAAGTGTTGCGGCGAAAAAGTTTAACTAATATAATTAACTATGGCTGCTTGGCGTTATACGACGTAGTGCAAATATGACATATTTTTATTGGGCGTGATTAGACGTTGTGTTAACAACAAATTGTATAAATTTGACGTCATAGGACGTTGCTGGTCCGAACGTGTTAATATAATATTTGGTATTTACTCGTACCACGTATTATGTGGTATGAGTAAATACGAGTACCTACGTGGTACTAATGATGTGTTATTGTTTTTGTTGAGTGAAGTCTATCTCTGTATTTACTCGTATGTAGGTATCTACAAATAACATAGCAAACGCATATCTTGAAAATGGTATGTGCAGAAGTAGCTACTGAAATGATTTCAGCTATTTTTAAAATGGGTAATTTTAGTTTTGTTTTTTTTTTTTTTATGATTTAAGTACTTATATATTTTAATTTTGACGGTTGACAGGATAGAATGGAAGAAAAAAACATGTTGTGCCGACCCCAAATAAGATGGGACAAGGGCAGGAAGATGATGATGATATTTTAATTTTAATTTAAACATAAATCTATATGTATAAAAGCGAAATACCACTCACTGATTAATCATGATATCTCAGAAACTATAACACCTACAAACTTAAAATTTGGCAAGTAGGTTCCTTCTAGGGTTTTCCGCATAAAACGTTTTGAGAACATATTTATTATGCGTACAGCCAAGGAGTGGAATTCCTTGCCAAAGTCTGTGTTTCCTGATAGCTACAACTTAGGTGTCTTTAAGTCAACAGTGAATAGACTACTTCTAGGCAAGCGTGCTCTATCGTCGACCACATCATCGCTTACCATCAGGTGAGATGGTGGTCAAACGCTAGCCTATCATTAATAAAAAAAAGGGTGTAGGCATCAGAACGGATTTTACGAAACTCCACCCCTAAAAGGGTAAAACGGGGGTTGGAAGTTTGTATAGAGAAACCTATTTTCACGCGGGCGAAGCCGCTTGCAGAAGCTAGTAATATATAAATATGCATATAATAATATGCTTTATACAGCTTATTTTAATTTTTTTATGAAAAAATATCTATATTTATTAAAATATTTCGTCACTGGCGTGTTTATGCGTGCGTGCGTAAACACTAATACCAATGCACTATCCACGTAGTGAGTCGATACCTATATTATTTCCCGGATGTGATGTGGATAATGTAACATATTAATTAGGTCATCTTCTTGTAATTTTCTTCTAAAATAATTTGTCAATTTAGTCCCAAAGCCTACAATAATGTCTAGCTAATCTGCCAGCATAACATTCTATAACAACTTGGCCGTCTATCTGCGTATGCGCAGACGCGAACATAGCGTATCGTGCGAACTGACAAGGTGGGCAGGGAACTTAATAAGCGGAACGTGCGGCGCCCCGCTCTAGACGATATTAGGGTTGAACTATTTGAATGGATGATGGATGATAGATATAGGGTAAATTGGGGTTATTATCTAAATTGGACCGGCTCGTAATTTGTACCACTTCAAAATCTACCAAACCATGATGTTTAGTTTTGAATTGGTAGGACTAGAAAGCATTACTACCAACATGACGCAATCGCTGCCATTTTGGATTCGATGTCACAGCAGCACACGGCGTTCTAATCTTATTTTATGGAGGTTTACCTAAAGATTTCTTGTATATAGGATAAAGTAATGAACATTACACGAACTTAAGACATCTATAACACATAGTAATTCGAAAAATTCTTAATACAAATGTAAACACAAATATAACCTTCACAAAAATATAGAAAAATACAAAATGATCCTTTTTTTAAATGGGAAATCATCTAATGTCTTCTCTCGCACTAGGGTGGAGCGTAAGGGCGTGTCAGACTTTTACTGCCTAAAACCCATTCCTAAGTTCCTTTTTTGCCTTGCGTCCCAGGACCCCGGGGTTCCTGCCCTGCCCTACGGTTTTGGTGACAGCTTTTTGAGGCGCGTATGGAAAACTACACATCGTCAACGACTTGGGCTCGGTCCGGACGGTTACCAGACGGCCGGACGGCGAACTTTCCCGTGCGGCGTCCCCCACGCGTACAGCCACCTCCTTCGCTAGCATTACTGCTTTGCAGAAGAAGGGGACCGGTTGCCATTCCGCCTCGCTTCGTACTATGGCCTATACCAGGGCCCGGCGCGAGAGGTCGTTACCACCGATCGCCCTCACGAGGTCACCGCGGTGCTCCACCCAAGCGTGGCACCGTATGTTCCACCGTGTCCTCCGGGCGGTCCACATAAATGTGACACCTGAGCGTTTCTTCCGCACGAATCCGGTGCAGGAACACACTGACATTTAAAACCATTTTCTTTGCGAAATGTTTATTGATTTACATATACTACGTACATTCTGAAGAACACTTAACCAGCATTTTTTTTGTGCAAACATATTTCTAAAAATCAAAGCCGTTTGAAAGGAGTAGGGAAAACATTAAGCGAAAAAATATCATTTGGTTAAAAATTTTTTTGGGCAAAAGTATTAAGCCAAAACTACACTGCGCACACGTGTGCCACACACGCGGATCTGGTCGCGTCGGTCTCCATACATTTTATATGGAATCTAGACTTGTAGAGCTACACTTGATCCACGCCACGTGACGTCCTTCTACGTACAAATCAGGTGTGTTACACGTGTGCGTCGGTCTAATGTAGTTCTATCTTTAGTCATTCAAAAAAATCATGTAAGTATTGCCCAGCCGTTACCGAGGAGTAGACTTCAGAAAGTCACTGTTTTATGGCACTGAACAGGTGCAAAGTCCTTAATGCAAATGGGAATCCAAATTACATACAATAACAGTAGTAGTACCTAAAGAATCCTAATAAAATACAGCCGAACATATTATACTGTACTGTACTTCCCGTTGACCCGGAATCCTGAAATTTGTTATAAAGCAAGGTCTTATAGCACAGGTATAGGAATAAATCTGAAAACAGTAAATTTGTAGTTACGTAACAAATTTTTTTTTTTTGCGATTTTGAAAAATCTTCTAGATTTCATTCGGGAATTGAACTATTTACATATGTAAGCTTGTACGGAACCCTCTGTGCACGAGTCCGACTCGCACTTGCCCAGTTTTTTTGTACGAGTCTTCAGTGGAGTAGTAGGTGTATTTTAGCACTAAAATTAACGTAAATAATTAACAGCACTTGGCAGACCTACCCGCCACCGGCGCCCGCGCACTAATACATACTCTTAATAAAGATTTATTTGACAACAAAGCGAAGACGACACTCAAACTCCCTGAGTAATAATATTTAAAGCCAAAGTCTTCAAACTGATCGTAAACACTTTAGTTTCAAATGCAAATTGTTTTACCACTGGTTATATTATTTAATAACTTCTGCCACCGGCTTAGCGGAAACTAGGTTTCTTCATACAAATTTTGAACCCCGTATTTACCCCCGTAAATTATGAGAAATATTTTCTTAGTAACCGACTACGTCATAAAAAGAAACCTTGTGCGAAATTCCCAGTAGTTTCAGCGTTAATATGTCAGTCAGTCAATTTCTCCTTTTATATAGGATCGAGTTGCCTAAATTGGACCGGCTCGTAATTTGTACCACTGCAAAATCTACCAAACATGATGTTTAGTTTTGAATTGGTAGGACTGTAAAGTAATACTACCAACATGACATAATCGCTGCCATTTTGGATTCGATGTCACAGCAGCACACGGCGTTCTAATCTTATTTTATGGAGGTTTACCTAAAGACAACAACAGCTGTTGTAGCAACAGTAATTACACCGCAGCTATTATGTAGCATAGCATAGTCGGCCTTATAATGTTCCCACTGCTGCCCTGCAGGGTCGATGCCTACTGGAGCAATGGGTTGTCCGAAAGGGAACCCCGGGGTCCTGGGATGCAAGGCAAAGAAGGAACAGGGGTGGGTTTTAGTCAGTAAAAGTCTGACATGCCCTCGCGGTCCACCCAAGAGCGAGAAAAGTCATCGGATGATTTCCCACCTAAAAAAAACACAATCGGAATAAACATAATCTGATCTAATTTATTTGTTCCAACACAGTCGGGTCCAATATAGTACGATGCGGTATAATCGGTTCCAACGGCATCAAGAACAATTGGGAAAAGGTGGATGTTGAAAACCAGTTAAACACTATAGTTTTCCTAATAACTGTAGGTGTTTGCCTAAGCATACGTTTCTGCAAAACTATTTTAATAATAAAAAAAATAACTCTATATTCAAACAAAAAAAAAACTAATATAATAATAATATAATATTCCACAACTATCACACAACGCCGTCTAGCCCCAAGCTAAGCAGAGCTTGTGTTATGAGTACTAGACAACTGATAAATATACTTATATATTTCTAAATACATACATATTATAGATAAATTACACCCAGACACAGAACAAATGATCGTGCTCATCACACAAACATTTGTCCTGGGTGGGAATCGAACCCACGACCTCCGGCATAGCAGTCAGGGTCACTAACCACTAGACCAACAGGCCAGTTAAACTACCAGACTGTCAGTCGGTCAGTCTAACTAGTTGTAATATGAGAAGTATTTTAACGTAATATTTTGTTGGTGCATAAATTATACGAAGTCATATTTAGTATACATCAAACTGTCTAGTAAAAAGATGTGAAAAAAACATGCGCGTGTGCGTTTTCCAAGAAATATCTCAATGTATGAAAATTCGCAGAAGCTTTCTAAAACGTCAAGGAGAAACCAATGCATTACTTCGAATCAGGTGTGAGTTCATGGAAACACGTAATTTTTTTCAATTTTATAATAAAAATCGGGCAAGTGGGAGTCGGACTCGCGCACCGAGGGTTCCGCACAAACTTACATAAGAAAAACAGTTCAATTCCCGAATTGAGTTGCGAAGATTTTTCCGAATCGCAAAAGAAGTTTTTTTTTGGTGACGTAACTACAAATTTACAGTTATCCGATTTTTGCCTATACTTGTGCTAAGAGACCTTGCTACATGCCAAATTTCAGGATTATAGGTCAACGGGAAGTACTCTATGAATTTGGATTTCACTAAGAGTCGAAATATACGTTTTTTGCGACATAAATAGCCGTAAATTTTTTTTCATTAACTCCGAAGTTTGATTTTTTCACAGCTTCAAGGGACCGCAGATCTGAGTATATGGTTTTAATTTCAACTCGATACCTCCACGCGTTCCCGAGATAAAGGGTCTTGACAGACAGACAAACCGTATACTCATCGCATTTGGGTGTGGTCACGGCATTATGCTGAGCGTTCGGCCGTTTTGCGTCGATGTGGCGCATATCTTTTCACATAATATAATTTATTAGTTCTAAATTTGCGCCTTGTTCCGCCAAATAAAATGTTTTTCTTTCTTCTTTCTTTCTTTCTAGACAGACGGACAACAAAGTGACCCGTTTTTTTCCTTTTGAGTTACGGAACCTTAAAAACGGACTCACAAATCCCTTTTGACAAACGTGTACATCAAAACAAAAACACGCCCAGAGTCCTTACCATCATCATCTTCCTGCCCTTGTCCTGTGTTATTTGGGGTCGGCGCAACACGTTTTTTTCTTCCATTCTGCCCTGTCACTCGTCATACTATCACTAACTTCCTTTTCTGTCATATCACTCTTCACACAATCCATCCATCTTTTCTTTGGCCTCCCTCTCCCTCTCCATCCATCCACATGTAAACTCATAACTCTTTTAGTAACATGCGTTTCATCCCTCCTCTTTACATGACCATACCATGACATGATAAAATGTCAAGCGTGCAAACGAGAAAGAAGGATGGAACTATACACTCTATATAGCTTCATCCCTTTGTTAAAGTGAAGTTTAGGTCGTAAAATAGACTTAAGAGCTCGCAGTCGGGCCTCAGGTCCAAACTAGTGATGCAACACGTATATATTAATTGAACTGATATTAATCAAAGATATTTTTGTAACCGCCTCGTGTAAGAAATAATTAATAGTGCTGAAGATTATTTACAACGGTTGTATATAAAATAGTGCTCATCTGCCCACAGAATTGCTTCAGAACTAATTATGAACGAGCGCGGTCTTTTGAAGCGGCCACGAATTAATGTTGTGGTGACAATTTGCAGTTTAATGCTATAATTAACAACTTTTATTATTATGGACAAGCTTTCGTCAATGGTTTTACCTGATTAAATGTAAAAAATCCTACTGAACGTAAAAAAAATCCTATTTCTTCATATTTTATCTGATTCAAAAGCACTTATGATGACCATGCCATGCATAGTTTTTTTGAATAGGGAGTAACCATCCATATATACACCCCTATTTTTTAATTAGTACAAATAAAAATGGGGCTCTATCCGTACCTGTTACTGATCATAATTATTTGTGTAGGTAGTCAAAATTAAAAAAAAAAACGAAATCCCAAAATCGTCCACGAAAATTTGTCATAATTGGTAAATTCATAATTGAATCAATTGTTCATAACAATTGCTACTAGTAAATACTACGCGCAGTGTTTTTCCATTGTTTTTCATTCATAATCAATAGCCTGTACAATATTTCCATAAATTAAGTGACATTTTGGGATATAAACCAACTCTAATAACTTTGCTGTTTATGAATATTATTTATTGTGACTTTACTTAAATAATAACGAGACCTTTTCTAATAAGCCCTTTAAGTATTTGTACTCATTAAAAATTTGCTGTGTATACACTTTTGTCCATGTATCATCCAAATCGTTCAGACGTTGAGGTGTGATTACTTAACAAACATATTGAACATATATTATCACACTAGTATTATAAAAGCGAAAGTTTGTGAGTGTGAATATTTTCTACAACTACACACCACACTAAAATTATAAAGGCGAAATTGTGAGTGTGTAAATTTGTGATTGTTATTCTGTCACGTTGAAAATGCTGAAGGGATTTGGATGAAATTTGGCAAACGGGAAGACCATGTCCTGGAATAGCAAATAGAACACTTTTTATCTTAGGAGTATGTTTCCTTGGGATAATTTATCAGTTTGACGCGGGTGAAGCCGCTGGATGAAGCTAGTTTGTAATATAAGTAGGACAATGTTTTTATTTATGACTAGCTGGGACCAGCGGTTTCGTGAAGAAGATTATTTATATTACGAGTATACATACCTAGTCTCACTTATCTGGTATACTATCACAAAAATATTTAACACCGGTTGGCGCGAAAATGAAAAAAACAAAATGAATATTCATATAAGAATGACAGGTTCCAAATTCAAATGTAACCTTTGCTTTTTTTTTTAATTGTAACTGTATTTATGGCCAGACTTAGTTTATACTAAGTCTGGCCATAAATACAATTAACATAACCTTTTATAAGGTTATGTTAATTAAAATTTAGCGTCCCAGTATTAGTGCATCCACACTGCAATTAATAAAAATATTTCTCAAAATTAATTTGTTTTAACTGAACCAGATAACGATGAGGTGGTGCAAATTACAAGTTTAGTATGTAATTAGTTTAAGTAGTTGCTGATTTATATTATAGCGTAATATATTAACGATTGTGTAAATAAAAAGTTAAAACCTTTGATCTCGATATAATTAATAACAGTTGCGCACAGCGCGGATCACGCCCACTTTATGAGTTTTTTCTAAAGTTAGTCACAACCATAGAGCATAGTTTAATTTATTATTATTTTATTTTGTTTAATATTTTTTTAAATTTTTGTTTTATTTTAGTTAGTCCATACAAAGTTCCCAGTTTAATACCAGCGGTGAGTTATTTATTGTTTTTAAATATTTGTTGAGATAGAAGTCATTTTATAGGATTATCAAAATATTATACATTACTTTAACGGCATTAGGTTACAGTCATTATTGCTGAGAGAATTAAGTAGTTGAGTAAATTTTTATTATTAGTTATATTTATTATTTTTCTCTATTTTATAAACACACAAGTTACATTTTTTGTTTTACACAATATCATAATTATAGTAGTAGCTTATCGATATCGGGAACTGGGTCCAAGCTACCGGTGGTTAGGGCTCCTGAGAGAAGAATCTCCTAACAATACGCGTCGAGTTCAGGAGTACCTACTGTTATCTGGATCATTATTAGTTTTATTATTATTTAAAGTAACATAAAAAATCGCAAATTGATAGAATTTTTCAAACCCGCTCAATATGAAAGTTAGGGACCTTCAAAATCTGATGTGTGTGTTTTGATGTGTACACTAAAAGACATTTGCAAGTGTTTGCTACTAGCACCTCCTACTTACGTAGCTTCCCAATGCTCCTCAATACCTTCGTGAACGCTTTGAGTACTTTGTGTTTGTCCCTAGGGGTAAACCCTGTCGCACTACTACTTCTCTTCTTCTTCGTACTCCGCGTCACACTTCCAGCCGCTATGATTAGGGTTGCCAACTTTTATTTGAAGAAATAGAGTATAATATATGATTTCAAAGGAGGTAAATAAAGAGTACGGATTTACAAAAAAGAGTATAATTTATTAAAAAATAAATAAAAAGGTAATTTTTGGATCTTTTTGCAGCACATAACAATTTTTCATTGTTTTTAAAAGAATTTTACTACTTCAAACATTCTAACTCCAAGTTTACATAGACCAGGAACTCATTTATAATAAATTTCAATGAAGTCCTGTTCCTCTCTTCCCGCCACTTCACATTCATAACCGTAAAGATAGCAAACATTGTGTAAAAAGGAGTATTTTAGCGTCCTCCATTAGTGTTATAGATTATAGAGTACGCATACATGATATAGAGTACAATACTCTATTTTGGAGTACGGTTGGCAACCCTAGCTATGATGGCTCCTTTTCTGTAACTGCAGTGCGTCTCTGGAACTCTCTCCCACAGCCCTTCTCTGGACGTATTTAAAAGGAAAAAAGAGCATTTTCTTTCACAACTGACCTAATATTAGTATACGAGTATATTGGTATTTATTAGTAAGTATTATTATATAAATATATATCTTTATATTTATAAGACTTATTTATGTAGGTTTATATTGTACACTGGATCCTGCCCTCGAATGTGATCTCTCTCTGTAACTCAAAGTTTTGCTGGCAGAAAACTCGCCTTTGTACATGAATTTTCAAATAAATAATTGTATTAATGTTAAGTCTTGTGTACAATAAAGAATTAAGAAACTTACCCTTTCTATTTTTAGGGCTTATTTCAGTCACTTAATGAAACCGATACGCCGCATTCTTAGTTCCAAAACACCACATTTTTCTCACACACTTTACACGGCAATTAATATCGCTAATTGTATTTAGATCTTTGTTTACAAACTCCTTTGAACTGGACCTTGAAGGTTACTCAATTATCTTGTCAACAACGCTACTGGTTCATTATTTAGAGATGGGCACACTGGAGAACCGTGTGGATAGAGCGAGATAGCGTTAGCGTAAAACTGTGTGCTAGATGGAGAGGAAGCATGTTTTAGATGTCAAAATTGTCAGTAAATTATCTACCCTCGTAATAAAGTGATCGTGGGTGTCGAAGAGGTCGTTTGTCTGTCTGTCACAGAGCTATAACTCGCGACCGATTGAAGGCAGATATCAAATGTATTGCCGTCAATATGAGATGGAACAAAATAGTGTTAGTTGCAAACTTATCGTTCAATAACGGGTGAATTGGTGATTTGTTTTGTTTGACTGGTTTATGGTATCTTGTAGATAATGATATAGATAGCTATATGGCTGTTACACTGTCAAAGGGTTTCGTAAATCGATGGAATTGCTTTTAATCGGCACGGTTAGCGCAGTGGATGGGCGATTGGCTGCTTTATTTAGGTGGGAAATCATTCAATGACATCTTCCGCCCTTGGGCGGAGCGGGAGGGCGTGTAAGACTTTTACCGACTAAAACCCATTCCTAGTTCCTTCATGGCGGGGCGGCGGCGGTTCCTTCTTGCTGCTAATAATGTTGCTATTTATTAAGCCCAAACATTTTGACGAGATTATCATCGAAACGAAAAGAAGAAGAAGAAGTTTCTTCGTTGCCTTTCATTCCAGGGCCGGGTTTTCCTTTTAGAAGTGAAACCATGACCCCAGTAGGCTTCGACCCCGCTGGGCCCCTAAGGTTTGCTGACAAAACCTTAAGGCGCGCGTGGAACACTACGCGCCGACGTCGGACGGCAAGTTACCCATTGCTCGCCGATCGCAAGCCCCCGCCTACGGTGGCCGGAAATCGGGATCGGGATCCCGGCGGCTGGGACGTGATGGCCGTCGCCTCGCGCGTGCGGCCGCCTCCTTTGCCAGCATTACTGCTTCGCAGAAGGAGGCGACCGCCTGCCACTCCTCCTCGCTTCGGACCAAGGCCCGGCGCGAGAGATCATGGCCGCCGATCGCCCCCACGAGGACACAGCGGTGCTCTGCCCAAGCGGGGCACACCTCTACCGTATGCTCCACTGTGTCCTCCGGGAGAGTCTTTTACTGACTAAAATCCACGCCTTCGTTCCAGGGCCCCGGGGTACACTTTCACACAACTCATGGGAGCCATTGGTTGCTGCGTTGCACACGGAATTAATATTTGAATGGTCTACAGGTCGTTGCGTCTTGATACACAAACACAGCGTTTACTTAGTGAATGAACCCACGATACACGAGTATTTTTTGTCTGACTGTCTCTGTTACAATCAATGTTTAAAACTTGTCAAAATGTAGGCAAATTACAAGTGTTGTTCCTTAAAAAAAACAGTGCAAGTGCGAGTCGGACTCGCGCACTGAGGGTTCCGCAGTAACTTATCTATGAAAACAGTTCGATTCCCGAATTGAGTTACGAAGATATTTCTGTATTGTAAAAAAGTTTTTTTTTGTGACGTAACTACAAATTTACAGTTTTCAGATTTATTCCTATATTTATACTATAAGACTTTTGTTGGTTTTTTTTTCAAAGCTTTAAGGGACCGCAGACTTGAGTATACGTTTTTAATTTCAATTCGATGCCTCCACGGGTTTCTAAGATAAAGGGTCTTGACAGACAGACAGACGGACGGACAACAAAGTGATCCTGTAAGGGTTCCGTTTTTTCCTTTTGAGGTACGGGACCCTAAAAATACATTCAGCCGAACATAGAAACTCCTTCTTTTTGAAGTCGGTTAATTATGTAAATTATGCCTCTCCTATTACCAATATTTTTTCTCTTTTTGTCAACCGTACGTGATTGAAGAAAGCAAGATCAACCAAATAAATCTACGAACCATCTCAAAATTATTGTTTAAATTATTCTCAGACGTTGTGGCCCATTTGAAAGCTTTGAATTTAGTAGTATGTACAACTGACGTAAAATATACATAACTAACAGTAAATTGTCCGGAACGACATTTTCATAAAAATAGAAAGTGAATTGTGAACCTTCGTGTCCGAAGATTACGTGATTTTGTTTGTTTTAGAAAATGTTGTTCCATTTCTTAGGGTTCCGTACCGTGCCAACGAGACCCTATCACTAAGCCTCCACTGTCCGTCCGTCCATCTGTCTGTCTGTCCGTGCGTCTGTCAGCGGGCTGTATCTCATAGACCGTAATAAGTAGAGATTTGAAATTTTCATAGAATGTGTGTTTCCATTACCGCTACAACAAAGAATAATAAAAGTTAAAAAGAGTTAAAAATTAAAGGAGAAACGTTATTTTATCGGTGATTTTTTCTCAATTTTAATATTGCAGTAGGTACGGAACCCTTCATTTGTGAGTCCGACTGGGACTTGGCCAGTTTTTTTACTTTGAATAGTTTCGCTTTTGACCACTATCTCACCTGATGGTAAGCAAAAATGTGATCGACGATGTAACATGCTTGTCGGTCGGACGGCGAGCTGCCCATTGCTCGCCGTCCGCAAGCCCGCGACGATTCATGAGTCTTCATTTTCGTTTTGATTTTTTTAGATAACTCGGTTGGCCAAGTGGTTGAGCGATTGACTTCCGCGCTGTGTATCGCAGGATCGATTCCCTCACGAAACAAATATTTGTATGGCCTACAGATTAATGTTCCGAGTTGGGTTGCTTGTTTAAATGAGTTTACGTTTTGTGAATAATAATAATAATAATATTCAGCACCACCACTATATCAGGCTTATTGGCAACAATAGTCCTGTCAGTGATGATGGACCGATCCTAGTACAGCGTGATATCGCCATTATCGAGAACTGCCCCCCTAGCCAAGTTACAATCGTTTCGTACGCGCCGAACGCCTTGAGTAGGCCACGCCTCCGATTCCTTTGTTCTGACCACGTGACTGAGCGTTGAGATGACGAAGAGAGACAGAACAAAGGAATCAGAGGCGTGGCCTACTCGAGGCGTTCGGCGCAAACGATACGATTGTAACTTGGCTAGGGGGGCTGGGTCGGGCATATACCTGTAGTATGGCACATCCGATTCCACAAGAGAGTACTTCAGAGCAAGTTGCTGATGGATAATCCTGGCTACAAGGTTGTGTCTATTCAAGTATTCACCGTTAGCTAGACGAGAACAACCAGAGATATTTTTTTATATTTTTAAATGTTTTTTTTAATGATTTTGTTAAAAAAATATTTACAAATTTAATTAATATGTATATTGAATGAATAAAGTGAATAATATTCCAAAACTATCACACTACGCCGTCTAGTCCCAAGCTAAGCAGAGCTTGTGTTATGAGTATTAGACAACTGATAAACATACTTACTCGTATATATTTCTAAATACATACATATTATAGATGAATTACACCTAGACACAGAACAAATGATCGTGCACATCATACAAACATTTGTCCGGGATGGGAATCGAACCCACGACCTCTGGCATAGCAGTCAGGGCCACTAACCACTAGACCAATAGGCCAGTCCAAATGCACGGGAGTAATTCCTAGTTCTGGACCATTGAACTTCTACTACAAAAAAATTTTAGGCTATTTAGCATTGGTAGAGTTTTTTTTTTAGGTGGGAAAATCACCTAATGGCATATCCCGCTCTTGAGATCTCCGCTCTCACCCGGGGCCCCGGGTTTCACTTTCACACTACCCGTGGCCCCAGTAGGCTTCGACCCGGCTGGGCCCCTATGATTTGCTGACATTTCCCTGAGGCGCGCGTGGAACAGTACGCGCCGTCGAGGACTTGGGCTCGGTCCGGACGGTTACCGGACAGTCGGACGGCGAGCCACCCATTACTAGCCGTCCGAGCATTGGTAGGGTGTAACTACATTTTTAACCACTGACTGTACAAGCACATACAAGGCTCAACCCTTTAAAACTGAAAAATACGCTATAATAATAATAATCGTTAAACGATAAACTTGTAAAAAAACATGGAGGTATGTTATTGTAATTTAAAAACTAAGTCTTACTTCATTTTTTGTTCTCGTTCAAGTGTACAGAATTCCAGTGCTTAAATATGGGATTAGCCAGATTGCATGTGACTGCTCTCAAAATACTGTTATTGGACCGTCTCAAACTTTACCAAAAAGATGCAACTCTCGACCTCATTATTGCAAAGAAGTCCGGGACCCTCGCTTCGGTAAACATGCTCGTGGCACTGCAGTATCTTGGCAGTTTTATAAGAGTTCGGTAAGCATAATCACAACGTAACACATCCATCACAACAATAACAGCGCTTACTCCAAGCTGTCGATTACTCGCTTGTATTTAAAGAACATGATTTAAATGTATAAGCTTACATCTGGCCATCTTATTTATAGAGTTATATTGACAGCTTATCATTCCTCTCGGGCGAGACATTCGCGTTGCTATGGCAACAGATCTCGGACTTACACGTGCTTTTGTGGGCAGTCAAGGACATACGAACTCTTAATAATAACAAAACTATATGTCTGTGAGTTCGTAAGTGCGTTCGAAACTCGTAAACCACTTATTGGATTTACGTGATGTTTTTTTTTCAGTTCATAGATTTTCTTTAGTACTTTAGTTGGTTTATTTTGTTAAGTTAAACTAGTTTATGCTAGTGGCTTCGCCTGCGTACTATCCTAGGGAATATACTCCCCTGATAAAAATAATCCTATGTTTTATTCCAAGATATGGATTAATCAACCAAACCAGTGCTGGGTGTCTGACGCCCAGTAATTGCTGATGGTGTAGCGACATCTATGGCGTCACATAAGAACTAATCCTGCATCGCGCAATCAAAGTTCTCCGCGCGATTAGAATATATCCGAAATCATCTATCGGGCATGAGCCCACCAGACATAACACCCGTCTGGTTGGAGGATCCTCCCTTTCCAACGGAGGTATGTGGGGCTTTACTCTCTGTTCCACATACCCCTAAAATGGTGACCCCGACGTGATCACGACGTACGCGATTAGAATATATACGAGTATGACAGCAAGCAACTGTTTACCAACTGTATTGTAAAACTCTGTACTCTGTACCGAATACAATATCATTTTATTATGTTCTATACGGTCTATCCGTGTACAAAATTTCATACAAAACCGTTCAGCCATTTGTGCGAGAAGTAGTAACAAACATACACACCCATAATACACATAAACATAATTCAAACTTTCGCCTTTCTAATATTTATGTGACAGTGTGGGAAAAACCGGGCAAGTGCTAGTTGGACTCGCGCACTGATGGTTCCGTACAAACTTACCTATGAAAACAGTTCAATTCCCGAATTGAGTTACGAAGATTTTTCCGAATTACAATTTTTTTTTGTGACGTAACTACAAATTTACTGTTTTCAGATTTTTCCCTATACCTACTTGTGCTACGAGACCTTGCTTCATGCCAAATTTCAGGATTCTAGGTCAACGGGAAGTACCCTATGAATTTTATTCCCTTCAGAGTGTCGAAATATACGTTTTTTTTTGTGACATAAAACGGCCGTATCTTTTTTTTTCATTAACTCAGAAGTTTGATTTTCTACAGCTTCAAGGGACCGCAGACTTTAGTATATAGTTTTAATTTCAACTCGATACCAGCTCCTCGCGTTGCCAAGATAAAGGGTCTTGTCAGACAGACATACAGACAGACGGACAACAAAGTAATCTTATAAGGGTTCCGTTTTTTCCTTTTGAGGTACGGAACCCTGAAAAGAAAAAAAAAATGAAGAAAAACAATATCTAAAGAAGTAAAGAAAACACATCAGACACTGCTTTTGTGCCTTGGCTTTGTACTTTGTGGCTTGAAAATGTACTCGTAACTAATAAAAAACCGATAGACTGGCGACTCGATGACGAACCCAGTATTTCTGCAGATTGTGACCAGAATTGAATGAATAATTTACTGAGCTATACCGACCGTACTAAAGCTTAGATTTTTAGATCGGCACGCACAACGCTGCGGTATGCGGTGTGGGATGCATACTGCGACGGAAACAAAAAACTTTTTCAATACACTTACTCGAAAACCCGCTTTTAGGCACGCAATTTACTGTTTTTCACATTAGTGAGGAAAAGTGCACGAGCTCGCCCCCGCCAGAATTTATTAGATTTATCGTATCACGCTGGGCGAGGTGCGAAACTCCAACGAAGCGCACGTCAACTCCCACGAGTCGCGGGTCAACTCCCGTTTATTTATGTCTTCGTAAGTGTATTGAAAAACGTCGTCTGATACACGTGGAAATTCGTCACTGCTGCCATCGACTCCATAACACCCTCGCCTACGGTTTGTATCAAAATGTATACTACGTATTCTAAATATTTGTACGGCTGAAATGCCGAATATAGTGAGACTCCACCAAATGTTAAGAACTTGTTACCCATATTCTTGCAAATAAATATATCATTCATTCATTCATTCATAAATACATAGGTAGGAAAACAAGTGGCGACAATTACTATATTAGCTAAAAACGAAACATAACATAACATAATTACAGGTACAAGTAATATTTCTTCACAAGTGTTTTAAATATAGGAAGTGATTACGCGCGTTTTATTGACAATAGCAATGTATTTCCACAGGCGAGTGGCCTGGACAGAAAAGGACTTATCAAGGAATGCAGCGTTTGAGTCTCAAGTTATCCGATGACCTAAAAAAATTTCGTGTGCGAGTCACAAAGAAATTCAAACCATTTCTAAAGAGGGATGAAAGGGGAAAATAGCACATTATACAAGGGAGAAAGAATATTCATAGATTTTTCAAATCGATTTAGGTTTCTTTGAGTAATCGGGGAAAATAGAAAAATTAAAGCGGACAAATTGAGTACCTCCCCCTTTTGTTTAGGTCTATAATGCTAAGACACATACACACACACACACACACACATATGGTTATGTGTTTGTGCCTGTCAAACTAGAAACCAAAATTCAAGATATTTTATTTCACATAGGCCTACATGGGCACTTATAAAACGTCAGAAGCTAGTGCACGGTTCCAAATTGGTCGCCTCCTATGGAGAAGATCCGGCAAGAAACTCCATGGTTACTCTTTAAAAAAAAATGGTTGATGTTACAATATTTCCATATTACTGTAGCGACATCTATGGCGTCACATAAGAACTAATCCTGCATCGCGCAATCAAAGTTCTCCGCGCGATTGGAACATATAGAACAGCCCGAAATCAGCTATCGGGCAGCAGCCCGCCAGACATAACATCCCGTCTGGTTGGAGGATCCTCCCTTTTCAACGGAGGTATGTGGGGCTTTACTCTCTGTTCCACATACTCCCAAACTGGTGACCCTCGACAAAGAACGTCAGCGCAGCCTTCGTGCAGCTACTACTTCGTGACGTCATCATCACTTCCTCAAGCTTTCGAGCAGCGAGCCATACAGCCAGCACCCACGGCTTTAAAGGGTATCCTGACCACCAGCATGCCTACCTGGTCATACCTGGTCATCACCCTCAGCCTCATCAGCGACCTTGGCGAAGCACACTGCACCTTCGGCCAGTCACATGAAGAGCTACGAAGAACCTCTCCTGGTCGACGCCAGCAGTCAAGCCCTACGTCGCACAGCACCGCTCCGACTCACTGGAGCCAGCAGCACTACTCCGACTCACTGGAGCCTGCAGCATCATCCCGACTCACTGGGACATCATCACCCCGACTCACTGGGGCATCATCCCGACTCACTGGGACATCATCACCCCGACTCACTGGGGCATCATCCCGACTCACTGGGACAGCAGCACCCCGATTCACTGGGGCATCACCGCAGACAGTTCCGACTCACCGAGAACTATGCGGCATTCGGTTCCGACCCACTGGAACAAACCTACCACTGGTCTGGCACGCATCAAGAAGCATCAAGAACCATCGATCTCCGATCTCCGGAGGGGAGTGATGTAGCGACATCTATGGCGTCACATAAGAACTAATCCTGCATCGCGCAATCAAAGTTCTCCGCGCGATTGGAACATATAGAACAGCCCGAAATCAGCTATCGGGCAGCAGCCCGCCAGACATAACATCCCGTCTGGTTGGAGGATCCTCCCTTTTCAACGGAGGTATGTGGGGCTTTACTCTCTGTTCCACATACTCCCAAATTACAGTATTAATAGATAATATGTAAGAACAGTGTAGACCAGTCAATATTCTACCCAAAAGCACAATAAAAATAATCATAATAAAAAAGTGAGTCGTCGTAATAGGAAGTAATCTAAGAATTCTTGGAGTCTACAGTGTTCTCACATTCACATTATGAAAAAGAGACTATGTAAAAAAAAACAAGAAAAGTATGAATAATTACAACTATCAATAAATGAAAAAACAAAATAAATTACAAAAAGCTAAAGAGCCTCCTTGAGTCACAATAAAAATCACGAATACCACATTTCTCAACAATACTTTACTGACTCACTTAAGAGCCGCCCCACATTTCTAAGTCCACGTGAACATTCCTACAGTGACACACGGACGAACAGATAATACGCGCGAGATTCCTGAGCTATATATATCTTAACCTGGTTGTAAGTGATCTCGGATTGGCAGCAATACGTGTGCATACGTAATGGCCACTGCGTTTGTGCCGTGACGAGTGAGGGACGATGGACTGGAGGCATGTACTGTGGGGATCGGATGTGAGTGTTTGATTGGTAGAGATGAAATGTGTATGAGTGATGTATTGGGTTTGTGATGAAGGTATGTGACTGGGATTGTTTGGAGAGAATTTTTACAGATTTGAGGAACAACGCTGAGGAAATTAAGACTTCGGGAATTTGATAAAAAAATAAAACCTAGTGACAAAGTTGATTTGAAAAAAGGTCGTGTATTTATTTACTTTTAAAAATAACCTGACTTTTATTTATTTATTTAAACTTTATGTATAGGGCGGACTTACGCGGACTTAATGCCACAAGGCATTCTCTACCAATCAACCATTGGGTTAAAAAAGACAAAACTGTGGTCAAGGACAAAGGTGTGCACAATAACTAAATAACAGATATTTGAAATAGAATGTAGCATCGTTAAATTAAGTTGCATAAAATAATAAAATACGTACCTATATTTGCTAATATAATAAACTAATAAATACTATGATAAATATGAAATTATTGTAATTAAGAGAACTTAAAATATAACAATTATGACGAAGACCGAACTAAGGTTGAGAGGACTTCAAGTAGTAGTACCGAATTTTACGCTTGAAGGAAAATTTACTTTCAGCTTTTTTGATGTCAAGATGGAAGCACATTCCAGAGTTTTATGGTAGAGACAGCGTAAGAAAGAGCCATAAACCCAGTACGGTGAGAAGGAATTTGAAGAAGTATGTTTTTGGATGCTTGAAGGTTGAGATTATGAGAGCTGCCCAATACTTTAAATTATTGTTTCAAGTAATCAGGAGCTCAAGGATCGTTCATTATAGTGAAGAGCGTGCAGAGGGATCTGAGGGATCTCCTGTAGCGGAGAGACTTTTGGTGGTGTATGTGTTGTTAGGGAACCATGGATGACGTACTATGGTAGATATAAGAAAAGAAAGTCTATGGGCTTTAGGCAAAATGATAGATAGCGTAGCGATAGAGACTGCCAGAATGACATAATATAATGACAAAGTAATGAGACATTTCAAAATTTTACCTTTTTTCAGTTTAAAAAATATATTACTACATACATTAATACTACCACCGAATAAGTAATAGATACTAAGTGTCAACTTTGAAAAAAAAAACTGTTAAAAAAAAACTTCAATAAAAAAAGCACTAAAACGATCAAAATAACTTTAATTGCGGAAGTCGTTGTTTCTCGATATTTTTTGTTTCATATTTAACACCGACTTTTTAGTTGCGATTCACTTAAAGCCAGAGTACCTATTTCTCATGACAATTCCAATTAACCCAAACACTGCTAGGACATATTGTTTTATTATAAAGTTCCCGTATCTACCTTCCACCTTCCGGCTCCATCATCAGATCAGTTCAGTATTACCTTATAGCCAAAGTGCATCTCATGAAAATTCTAATAAGCCCAGGGCTAGGCAAAATACATGCTTTGCTTTAATTGAAATACAAATTGCAAAATACAGTATAGCAAGTAATTAAAATACAAAATATCTTTAAGTAAGGTATTTGAAATATAAAATACAAAATACGGTATTTTAGCTATCTTTGATTGAAATACAAAATACAAATTACATATTACAAAATTAGTAATCTAGACCAGCATGGGCTGAAAAGTAGAGGAAAACAAGATTAATTAATCAGTAAAACCAGAGTTTCCTTTCATGAACACTAGATTTTTAAATGTACTGTCAGACAAACAGCCTCTTGTTGGAGAGTGAATAAAAGCTGCTAAAGAAAACAATCTTTCTTGAAGGTTAAATGTATTTTAATGTTAAAATGTATTTTGAAGCCTCAAGTATTTGAAATACTTATTACAAAATACTTCGCCGTCAGGTATTTGAAATACAAATTACATTTTAAGGAAGTAATTGAAATACAAATACCAAATACGTATTTTAATTACAAGTAATTCAAATACTGCCCAAACTTGAATAAGCCCAAACACGGCTAGGATACATTGATTAATTACGGAGTTCCGGTCCCTACCTTCTGGCTCCATCATCATCATCATATCACTTCGATGATACCATTTTCAACATATCTATTCAGAACCATTAATTCATTTATATTGTCATAGTCGCTTAACTATTTTCATTGTGATATCTATCTGAATATGAAGTTCCATTGGCCATTTCTGATCTTCTTCATCAGTTCCACTTCATCAAATGATACTTTTAGACTGTAAATGCTTAAGTTCTCGATGAAAATACTAAAATCACTGTATGGTTGCCTATAATATTTGAGGAGTTCCCTCAATTCCTCATGGATCCTATAATCAGATATAGATTTTGAAAAATTTGCAAATTGGTCCATAAACGACGGATTTCTGAGGACACAAACATAAAAAAAAATACAACCGAATTGATAACCGCCTCCTTTTTTTTAAAGTCAGTTAAAAAAACATGTGAAATCCTGGAGTAGCGCTGGCCTGATGCTAATTTTTGCTCCACTGCTGTCGTGATTGCCCAGTGGTTAGGGCACCCACCTCTCACGCATGAGGTTGCGGATTCGAAACCAGGCAAGTACCAATGTGAATTCTTCAATTCATAACAGAAAAGTATCTAACTTTTCTACATTTATCTATGATATTACTGACACTCCGGGCCTCGGAAAGCGCGTGAAACCGTTGGTCCCAGCTGTCATTCGTGGTTCTTTGACAATAGTTACGGGTAATCAGACGCCAGAAAGTCTGATCATCAGTTTATCCAAGAAGTATCGTGTTGCTCAGTTACTGAGTTAGGCAGGTCTAATAGGCAGTCGGTACATGTAAAATACTGGTGTTCAGCAGCATCCGGTGGATAAGAAGCCGACCCCAACACAGTTTGCGGAAAGGTAAAGGAGATGATGATGGAATTGCTGCCAGTTGCTCTGATATGAAAAGTCCCGCAAACTGTGTGTCGCTACATCAGCCCCCTAGCCATTTACAACCGTTTCGTTTCGATTCTCTTTTCGTCGATCGCCTCGAGTAGGCCACGCCTCCGATTCCTTTATTCTGATGTCATCTCAACGCTTAGTCACGTGGTCAGAACAAAGGAGTAGGAGGCGTGGCCGAGTCGAGGCGATCAACGAAAAGAGTATCGAAACGAAACGGTTGTAACTTGGCTAGGGGGGCAGAAACGTTTATTTCAAATAGACCTATTACAGGCACTTTTGAATTGTCAAAATGTCAGTCAGTCAAAAAAAGTGAAGCTGAATTGCACGTTCCAAAGCGTAGATCTCTATGGAGAAGAACGTGCAAGAAACCCCATGGACACGCTTTTATATCATATTATGTTTTTTTTTTTTTTTTTTTTTAATTCATATAAACCAGTGCTTGACTGCGATCCCACCTGATGGTAAGCAGCGATGCAATCATTGATGGTGAGGCGCACTAGTTTATTAAGAGCCTATTCACTCTAGCCTTGAAGACACCTAAATTATAGTTGGATGTGTTACATAAATCTTGGTTACGAGAATAAAATAATATAAAAGACTAAGGAGATGGTGTTGATGGAATTGCTGCTAAATGCTCCGATGTGAGAATAAAATAATATGAATAATTCACTAACACTCTAATCTCAAAACGTGTTGCGCCGACCCCAAATAACACGGGACAAGGGCAGGAAGATGATGATGATGATGACTCTAATCTCAAAATACCACAGAGACAGATAGCATCCAGGTAATTAATCTAAAAACAAAACATTTTAAAATAGAACCACGAAATACGAGTTGTATATTAAACAGCAGACAGCCAAGATTATTTCGCAACAACAATTACACAGAATAATTTATATTGTGCACGCACGAACAATAAAAACCTATAAATACTAATCGTCATATTATTTTTGGATTAGGTACCGAGTAAATCTTTCTGAAACGTAATCATAATTTCTCTAAATATCCGGTCACAACGACAAGAAATTGTACACATTTCATGAAACTAAAACAATCAGAGAGACATTTATTAGTGATACTCGTATTTAAATAGAAACAAGTGACGATGGTGATGCAAAAAAATAAAAATAGTCAAGTGCGAGTCGGATTCGCGCCCGAAGGGTTCCGTACCATCCGTATCATAAAGCGGCAAAAAAAAATTTACGTTTGTTTTATGGGGCTCCCATACAACAAACGTGATTTTTAAGGCCTTAAATATTTATTTTATTCTGTTTTTTAGTAATTGTTGTTATAGCGGCAACAGAAATACATCATCTGTGAAAATTTCAACTGTCTAACTATCACGGTTTATGAGATACAGCCTGGTGACAGACGGACAGACAAACAGACGGACGGACAGGGGAGACTTAGTAATAGGCTCCCGTTTTACCCTTTGGGTACGGAATCCTAACTAGATGTTAAAATTAAAGAAAGCTATGACAACTCGGACACTTGTTTCATATCAGCATTGCTACCACGAGCTCTAAGCGCGACCCATTTGACAATCTAAACTGAACTGTTAAAGGGCTACGTAGGGAGCTACTTATACAACCTTATTTTTAGTATAATTATGCGAAACCTGACTATAGTTTATTCAGAATCAGTAACTGAGTCGATTCCAATCATTTTTACATGTTATATTTTTTTCTAAAAATTTTTTTTTAAATGTCTAAAGTTGGACACCACCGACACAGGTCACGGCAGGTCATAGTGGGCATTAGACACCAGTGCACAGCTGGGTACGGGAGCAAAACAACCCCTCAATCGCCCGGATAGCCCTGTGACCATGTATTTGTGCGGATAACCAGGTAACCTAACAAGTTTATAACTTCGTGATTTTTCATCGTACAGTTATGAAATTTAGTACATAGATTCTTTACATAAAAATACTAAACACGTGTTTAGGGTTTAGCTTAAACAAATACTAATGTTGAGCTCCATCCCTCTTCTCGCTCCCACGCCTGACATTTGAACACATCATAGTAAGGCCCCTGGTACAATTTTAAGCAGCGTACACCTTGGGTTGGAACAGACCTTTTTTGAGTTGGGTAATCATCAAAGAACTCCTCCCGCTCTGGGTGAAGCGAGAGAGTTATCAAAATTTTACTGACTAAAACCCGCCTGTGTTCTTTCATTTTCCCTTTGCGTTCTGGGACCAGGGTCATCGGCCCTGCTGGGCCCCTAAGGTTTTGCTGTCATCTCTTTGAGACGCACTTAGAACACTACGTGCCGTCAATGCCCCGGTTCTTACCAGACGGCCGAACGACAAGATACTGTATTATTATTATTATATATTATTGAAATTAAAATTATTTACCACTTAGGTCTGCGGTCCCTTGAAGCTGTGAAAAAATCAGACTACTCATAGCTCGTCGTCCGCAAGCCCAAGGAGTATCCCATTAGGCTGGAAGCCAACTCGAACATAGTAGGGAATAGGCCGATTGATTTTTACAAAACAGCAGACGGCACAGTTGTCGAGATGTGTTCTCGTCGACGCACCGACAAACTCTTACTATGACAATACTCGCGACAGTGATCTAAGACCCACCTACACCGACATTCCTAATCAAAAATATCTAACAAAGAGCCATGCGATTGTTTATAAGAGGTAATTTTCCCGAGCTGCCAAGTACTGTGAAGAACACAAGTTTCAGAGAGTTGAAAGCATAGATATCATCATCATCATCATCATCATCATCATTTCGGCCGAAAGACGTCCACTGTTGGACATAAAGATAAAGATAAAGATAAAGATATATTTATTGCGTAACTGTGTACAATAAGGTCTTATTTATAAACATTACATTTTTAGATTCAACAGTCTACCCAAGTCGGATATGCAATAGTGTTTTTTTTTTTTAATTTGAATATTAAAAAAAAAAAGAAGTAGATACACAAATATTATTTTTTATCAAAAAACTCATGCAGATTATAAAATACATTATCAATCAAAAATGTTTTCAATTTATTTTTAAACATATTTCCATTTAACTGCTTAATGGCTATTGGTAACTGGTTGTACACACGAATAGCAGTAACATAGGTACTTTTATAATACATCATATTGTTGACAGCTGGTAGATTAATGTCATATTTATATTGTTTTCGAATGTTTCTTTTGGAATTTGATTTGAAATTAAAGTTTTGCATATTGTTTTTAACAAATAAACATAATTCGAGTATATAAATACCAGTCAATGTCAGGAAACCCTCCTTTTTGAAGACATCTCTTAATGATTCGGTACTATGCATGTTATATATTGTTTTAAGACATTTTTTCTGAAGAATGAATGTAGATTGTACGTTTGTCGAGTTCCCCCAATATATTACACCATAAGTTAACAGTGGGTACACATTTCCAAAATAAGCATTTCTAGTGACACTTAAATTCGTAGTTTCTGCAAGAACTGACAAGGCGTAGCAGGCACTAGATATCTTTTTATTAATTTTTTCAATATGTGCCTTCCAGTTTAAGTGTTGATCTATTGTAACTCCTAAGAAATTTGTATCTTTTACTTCTTCAATCACTGTATCAGAAATGGTTACACTCAATTTATTGTGCTTACTTTTATAGTTTCTAAATTGAATCAATTTGGTTTTTGAGGCATTGACTTTTAAATTTATTGACTGCAACCAATCAGTCACAGTTATTAATGTTCTATTTATTTCACTTTCGTAAATAACATTATTGGAATATTCATTTGAAATAAATATAGTAGCGTCATCAGCATACATTACACAAAGGTGGTCAATAATATTCGGAAGCTCGTTAATGTACAATAGAAAAAACGGGGGTCCCAATATACTGCCTTGCGGTACGCCTAGTATTACAGATTCGAATTTAGATTTTAAAACCTCCACCATTTTAGTACGTTCATTGTATACATCAATTACAGTACCCTGCATTCTATTGTTTAAATAATTCTCAATTAATTTAAGTGCCATAGGCCTCTCCCAAGCGTCTCCACAAAGACCGATCCTAGATATAAAGCATTTTATTCTTCAAATACCCAAGGGAACATACATAAATAATAATAAAAAACTGGGCAAGTGCGAGTCGGACTCACGCACAGAGGGTTCCGTCCAAACTTACCTAGTAATATATATAAATAAATTCTATGTAAATAGTTCAATTCCCGAATGGAGTCTCGAAGATTTTTCCGAATCGCAAAAAAAAGTTTTTCTTTTTGTGACATAACAACAAATTAACTATTTTCAGATTTATTCCCATATCTGTGCTATAAGACAAGTTTTTCTTTTTGTGACGTAACAACAAATTAACTATTTTCAGATTTATTCCCATATCTGTGATATAAGACAAGTTTTTCTTTTTGAGACGTAACAACAAATTAACTATTTTCAGATTTATTCCCATATCTGTGCTATAAGACCTTGCTTTACGGCAAATTTCAGGATTCTGAGTTAACGGGAAGTACCCTATGAATTTTGATTCCCTTGAGAGTGTCGAAATACATGTTTTTTGGGACAAAAACGGCCGTTTTTTTTTTTTTTCGTTAACTTAGAAGTTTGATTTTTTCACAGCTTCAAGGGACCGCAGATTTAAGTATATGGTTTTAATTTTAACTCGATACCTCCACGCGTTCCCAAGAACAGCTAGACAGATAGACAGACGTACAACAAAGTGTTTCGTTTTTTTCCTTTTGAGGTACGGAACCCTAAAAATAGAAAAACCAGAACACAATCTACCCGTTTTCCACTTCAATGTTCCTTTAGTTGCCCTTTGCGTCCCAAGACCGCTGGTAACCCTTTTAGAAGTCGACCCATGGCCCCGGTAGGCTTCGCCCCTATAGGACCCCGACGGTTTTACTGAAATCTCTTTGAGGCGCACGTGGAACGCTAGGCGCCGTACTACAGCAAGCTATTATATAGAATCTGTTTTTTTTTTAGTTTGGAAATTACCTATATTAGCAGTTGAAGGCTCTGGGTGGAGAGAGAGTGTCAGACTTTTACGGACTGAAACTTAACTTTGCGTTTCAAGACCGTGATAACTTCCTGTGATCCAGTAGTCTGCCAAATTTTTCATGTTATTTTACAAATCATATTATTGACTTTAAAAAAAATATATTCTAATATAGTTTGGATGGACTGAAGCTCCATCCAGGCAGATATGGACACAGATAGGACAGTGTAAGAGAGTAAAGCGACCGTTTACAATTCTGTCCAGGCACATTATCGTGTTTTTTTAGAGGGTAGGACGAAAGGGAGATTCAGACTTTTACTGACAATAACCTCCTTCTTTTTGAAATCGGTTAATAATAATAATAATATCCCCATCGCCGTATCTCTACGTTGACGTCGTGGTGGGGCTTGCGTGCTCCAATATACCCTAGGTCTGTATCGGTAAAGTTTGCTTTGCCGTAATATGCCTAGGGTGAGGGGCCAGACTAAGAGAGATACAATCCGCAGCGCAGTTTTGTGGCGAACTGTTGGACATTAGCGACCCCACGGACCCGATCTCCCGGGAGAATTCTTGTTCTTCATCTCCGGCTTGCCTTTATTGGCCGGCCGTAGTGAACACTGACGAGGAACTGAGCTCCCACCTCTCTCTTGCCTTTATTGGCTGGCTTGAGTGGAGATTCGCAAGAGCAAACGTGCTCGGGAGAAGGATGTATAATCCAGTAAGGTGCTGGTAGGGATCTTGACCGTACTTCCGGGATTGTCCTGATAGCCGTGGTATACCTCTCCACTCCTCAAGCACCTCAGGATATGTTGCCCTCTTGTTGCTACGTCACTTCGTGCTAGCGGCCGTTTTTGGGGGCCCATTTATTGAGTGTGCAAGTCACCCCCTGCCTTTTTTCGATGCATATTAATAACGTTGTTCAGGCAGGGGCCATAGTCTTGACATAGTTCCATGTTACCAGTCCACTTAAGATTCCAAAAACCATAGCCCTATTATCTTTGTTCTCCATATGTCACAACAGTTTTTCAATAACCGGGGGTTGTCCTTGGGTGCACTAGCATAGCGCGTACAGGGATAATCGTCGGTTGGTATCATGTTCCATTATAATTATCTAAAGGGCCTCTGCGAGTTGGCTTCGGCTCCTTGTACGCCTCCCAAAGGTCCAGGACCTCAGGGTCCTGAGATAAATAAAATATATAAAAAAATAATAATATTCCACATTGGGTGGGTATTGTATTGTATTGTATTGTAATACGGACTAGAGATCGCAACTCTACGACTAAAGCACGTATTTTAAGCAAGGGTGAGACAAATGTGCCATTCGATCCACACCAGCTCTTCAAGGAAGGCCAGCAGCGCCTTGGTGGTACTAACCATTTCACGAAGGTACCTGGGTTTCCGGAGTACTTTGCCATGTATCCAGCGACCGCTGGGCAGCTTAGAAGCAGATGAGCTGCTGTCTTGTCCTACACTTTAAGCTACATATTAAAGTTTCCAGAGTAGAGTTTGAAGTACTCAGCAAAAATTTCTTTAGTCTGGATCCAGAGGTATGTCTATGGTTACAGAAATATTAAGGGGCTTTCTTCATGACCAGGAAAAGAATTTTAATTGTCATCTTTGGTGGTCTGCCAAATGATGATGGCGGGTCAAGGTTACGTTTAATTGCAGTTTTATTACTGTGTTTAAGAAAATTTGTATTGTATTTAACTCGGTATGCCATTTTCGGGATATCATCAAACTACTTCTCTCGCTTTAAGGTGGAGCAAGTGGGTGTGTCAGACTTTTACTGTCTAAAACCCACCTTAACCTTCAGTTGCCCTTTGTTTTCTAGGGTCACGGTAATTTTTTCTCTCGTTCTCGCAGCCCTAGCACGCATCGGGCCTTCTGGGCCCCTTCAGTTCTGCTGACATCTCTTTGAAAAATTCTAATCCATAGGATATCAGTAAATGGTACTAATTGAGCTTGTAAGACTCGTCTCAAACAAAAGAACATACAATCAAACATTGCAAGTTACATAAAAGATTGTAAAAGAGCTGCTAAAATGTGATAATGCCATCTGATATTCAGACTTCATCCAGCAAAATATGACTATCATCCTATCTTGGTTTTAAATAACAAAAAAATATATAAAACACCTGATAGAATATTTCGTGGTTTACTATTTATAATAGGAAAAAAAATATATATATGTAATATCCATTTCTTATACGTACTCGTAAAGTGGAAGATTATAATGAAAAAGTTATTTTCAACTAGAAAATAAGTACTAAGTTACCATATCCATTATCGACCACCAAACGAACTAAAAAAACAATTCTAACAAATTGTGAAAAAGCGTCACCCGTCACAACAATTTAAAATATAATTTCTCCCTTCGAATATCCAATACTAAAATACTTTACACTTCATTAGAACTATCACAATTCTCGATTTTCATATTAAAAAAAAAAACAAAATGGCGGGATAAATAAAGTGATTTAATTTCGCTGTAAGCGTACACATGTATGTCAACGCGCGGGATAATGTCGTGCGTGACGTCAGGACGCGTCACGTTTGCGTAACGGCGCCTGCGCATGCGGCTACCACGTATTTGTAGACGATAGATAAATACAGAAGTATAACTTTAGAGAGGGGCGTTGAAAGCCGGCTTTCCAAGTTACAACCGTTTCGTGTCGAATTCCGTTCTCCAATCGATAAGGCCTCGGTGTCAGCAATTCTAGAAAACGATAAATTGGTAGCCATGTTGACGCGCCTGAGTCGGCCGCTCGTTCTACAATGTAGCGTTTGTATAAAAAAAGATGTAGCGTTGAACATTGTAGAAACGATAACAGTTCATTCTATCATTTTGAACGATGTGAACTTGGCTACGAATTTTCAATTCGTTTGTTCTGACCACGTGACTTTAGGTTGAGATGATGTCATTCCCATACATTTGATTCGTTTTCGACTAGCGTTAACGATTGCAGATTATCAACTTGGCTAGGGGTGCTGGTTTGCCGCACAAGAGAAAATCGATTACTTGTAGGCAGAAAGTATATTGTAATGCAATAATCTACTTATAGTAATTTAATGAATAATTACAACAATTTTGATTTTATATACCAACCAATATGTTTAAAATTTGAATGTTTAATCATTAAATGAATATAATTAATTTGACAATTTATTTTTACCTGTAGTTACTATACCGTACGATTTTTCGTTAAAATCGGTTCAGTAGTTTAACCGTAAAAGCGTAACAGATAGACAGAGTTACTTTCCCATTTATAATATTTATAAAAGATTATTATTATTTTTTGAATTCTGCTATTTGACTTGGCAAAAATTTTTCTGGCATATAGATTATCAAAGAAAAAATGAGGGGTGTGGTAGGAGGCTGAAAAATACTTTACGACCAATTCTCAGACCTACTAAATATACACCAAAAATTTCATAAAAATTGTTAAAGCCGTTTTGGAGGATTTCGATAACGAACACTGTGACACGAGATTTTTATATTACTAGATGTATTTGCACACCCTGTACAGCATATTATTGTACGTTAGCCTTTACCTTTAATACTTGCCAGTATTATTCAAATAAATAATTTGAGGTGCCCCTGTCAGTTCACCAAACATTCATTTACAAATTAGGTAACAACCAACGTTTCGTATACTATTTATTTCACAAACAATTCATTCCACAAATGTTTTATTTTATAAACACTCGTTTTACAAACAATTATTTGGCAAATGCTTCTCTTTACAAATGTTTCAGATGATATTTAATCATTTATACATTTTTCATTTAATATTTAGATTCTTTTGAAAAAATCACGTTTATGTATACTTACTCAATAATATAGCAGGACTTTTACATATGTATAAGTGATGTGAGTACATGTAATTTTGAGGAGAGGTAGGGAAGGGGGGAAAGTGGCAGATCATGCATGAAAAAGTTAGTTGTTATTGTTAAAGTTAGTGAACCATAATTTGACTTGATGACAACTCGTGAAATGGCTGTTATTCCAAAAAGCATGCTACTTCATCGTAACCCTTCGTAGCATGCGCAGTCGCAACATTCTCCGCTACAATTAAACTTCTGTTCCTTTCCTACTCGCTATACGTATTTGTTAGCAGCCATTTTGTGAATAGCACATGTCTTGTACGTGTCAGATATTAATAGCCGGGACTGGGTCACCTGTAGCTCCACTTCAATATTTACAGGTGCTTTATTCGTCATACAAGACGTAGGACTGAAAGTAGACCTATAGATTCTCTGAAGGTTTTTTTTTCAGATAGAAAATTATCCATTGACTTCTCCCGCACTAGGTTGGACCGGGAGAAACCACATGTAAGTATCAAACTTTTAATTCAATGCAATTCAATTCAAAGTATTTTTTATTTCACATATGCCTACATGGGCACTTAGAAAAAGTCAGAACTTAGTGCACGGTTCCAATTTGTCGTTTCCTATGGAGAAGAACTGGCATGAAACTCGGTTACTCTTTGACCTTGGTTACCATGGTTACTATATAATAAAACATTATTGGTTTTACAATCTTCTTCATAGCGTATCGATGGCAAAACTAGTTAAATTCCTTGCCTGGCCCAGAATTCGGCCACGGCAGTGCCGTCCGCTGATGCCGGTTTTACAATGTTTCCATATAAGAATAATCGCCTAGGCCGTATCCACTTCGTGGGCCCAGTGCGGGTTGATGGATGTCTGTGACAGCCATCTCTTCGGCTTCGATTTTTTTTTATTATTGATAGGCTCGTGTTTTATCACTATCTCACCTAATGGTAATGCATCGGTCCTGCTGGACCCTTTCGGTTTGCTAACATCTCTTTGGCGCGCACGGAATAATAATAATATAATAATATTCCACAACTATCACACAACGCCCTCTAGTCCCAAGCTAAGCAAAGCTTATTTTATGAGTCCTAGACAACTGATAAACATACTTATATATTTCTAAATACATAAATATTATAGATAGAATACACCCAGACACAGAACAAATGATCATGCTCATCACACAAACATTTGTCCTTGGTGGGAATCGAACCCACGACCTCCGGCATAGCAGTCAGGGCCACTAACCACTAGACCAACAGGCCAGTCAATACTACGTGCCATCGACTACTCGGGTGCGGTCTTTACCGGACGGGCGGACGCCGAGCTATCCATTGGCCGTCGTCTGCAAGCCCGCGCTCCCTTTAGGTTTAAGGGCCCAAACACAAAACTGTGAACTACTATATCTATGCGGTAGCGCAACACATCCCAAGAACTTGCGAATTGATTCTCATCGCACATTGTAAAAGGTCACCTGAACCGATGCCGCATGAAATCGCATCGCAGCGATTCGATTCAGTCTTAGGGATCTGCGATGCGGATGCCGTTTCGCAACGCATTGCTATTGTGTGTGGAAGCCCTATATTAGTTAATATAACTCATATAGGGCTATAAGTTTAATTTTAGAATATTGATCTGACAATTTTTGTTTACAGATTTTTGGTGTGTTACTTTTGACGACGGTAAGTGGAAAAATAGCCCCTCGAAGGCCGATTGTACTTACGTCTGTACAACTTGAATGACCTTGAATAACCAACTTAATTGTCGTTTTGTACACACGTTAATACGATTTTTTTTTCCCGAAAATTTTGGTTTCTATATCTTTGTTTTTCGTAGAAAAATCCAGAAAAAGTTTTGTATTTTTTTTGGTGATACGAAAAAACGCGCAATTACTTAATAATAATACCCCGGGGCGCCTGAGGGGATAAAAGTGTAACCTTTTTTTGAAGGTCTGTAATCGTCAAATGTCTTCTCTCCCTTTGGGTGGAGCGCGAGGGTGTGTCAGATTTTTAATGATTGATGAGAAACTTACCCGTGTTCTTTCATTTGACCTTTTTTTTTCAAATAGTCTTGCAGTCCGATAGAAGTGTTCCCTTGGGTTAGACATGAAGTCATTATCTTCCTGCCCTTGCCCTGTATAGGTAACACAGGCTATTTGGGACCGCTTTTTGTAAATTAAATTACATTTACTTACCAACAGGGAATATGTATGAAAAAAATATTTGTTATCTAACCAGTTTATCAATTTATACAAAAACAGAATATTAGGAGTGAAAACAACGACTTTCTTTTTAAGTGCTTCTTTTTTTATGGTAGGAAAATCATCTAATGATAAATCTCGCTCTTGGGCAGAGCGCGAAATAGTGTCAGACTTTTACTGACTAAAAACCCACTCCTGTCCCTTCTTTGCCTTCGTCCCAGGGCCCCGGGTTTCACTTTCACACTACCCGTGGCCTCAGTAGGCTTCGACCCTGCTGGGATATGATTTGCTGACATCTCCCTGAGGCGCGCGTGGAACAATACGCGCCGTCGACGTCTTGGGCTCGGTCCGGACGGTTACCGGACGGTCGGACGGCGAGCCCCTATTGCTCGCCGTTCGCAGCGTTTCCAAGTGAGAAATAGTGAGCAATCTGGTACAGGATGGTGATCACCTTCGAAGCCCTTTTCAGAGACTCTATTTTGTGGGCGATGACTGGGTAAAAAGCAAGAAACAAACTATCCCAGATCGCACTACTCATTTATTATGATGCAAGCTTTAGGTATTTATTTCACAACGAGCCGTGAGACAGTCCCCAGACTAGGTGTTGTTCACACGGCTGCCGGTAGAGAAAAGAACTCCCTCTCCGGTCGCAACTTTTCTCTCTTCGGTTCGTACAAACGTCAGCCCGAATTCTGTCAAAGTGACGTGTGTCAGTTAGCTCGTTTTATTCGTTCGACTTTACACTTTACCGATGAAGTTATTTAAGCTATAAGTCTGAAACAATGCAGCAGAGAATTTGTTGGACACTATGACCACATGATCACATTAATAAGTATTAGACATATTCGCAGTGGTGAACCACTTCATCGGTGCACTATTGTTGTCTGCCAAATTATTTTTCGAAGTTTTTATAATTAACTTGTAAAATGCATTAAAATGTAGTATGTAGTCGTCACCAAAAAAACTCACGTAGGTATTCGACATATTTCTATAATGCTGAAAATGCAGCACTTTCGAAAAAAGTCTTCGATACAAAGTGTGGTAGACTCACCATACGTAAGCCACTCTCGAAGTTTCAAGTTAATTATTAGAATTGACCATCCAAACAATAGTCTCTGCAAGATAGCGAAATAATAAAAAGCTAAAAGTTTCCAATAAAGAAATTCCATTCAGATAAATTTGCTATCCTATCTGTGTACTAAAAATGTTTCTGATAATATGACATGAGCTTTGACTGGTCAGCAATAAAATCCTAAGATCAACTCGGATCAAGTGGCTATAAAAAAGGTCAGAAACCATAAAGTTTTATATCTAGATAGACGGAGTGAAATGTAGACCAAACTATTTTACTTTGCAGCTCGCTGAGCTCCCTCCCTCCCTCCTCTCAACTGAGTCTATAAAGAATGTCCTTCTTATATATCATTAAGCCTCCCCCAAGTATCGCCACAACGACCGGTCCTGTTCGCTCGCTGCGAGACGCACAGGACCTGTCGTTGAAGACTATTAAAGGTTATTAAAGACTACTGAGAGTTTACGTTTAGGGCTTTCAATACCGGTATTCCGGGATCACGATATTACGGGATCCCGGAATACATTATATTGAAAGCCCTATGCGATATAATATGGACTTTTTTCAATCGCGGTATTTACGAGTCAATATCGTGATTAGTGTATTATAAATATTAATATGTATTATTGCGGTTTGTTGCAATAAGTAAATACCGTGATCACGTGATCTTACTATTGATTGATAATACTAATACCGGTATTAATATCGGTATTTGAAAGCCCTATTCTCGCATCTATTGGTTTACCACGACCCTCACCATGTCATCGGTCCACTCTATGGGAGAATGTAACAAACTCGATATTCATGGAAAGATTACTATTTAGATTGATTATTATTTGGATAAGAGGGTTGAACCTTTAGTCATTTAGTAAGTTTATCTAGGACATTACTGACACCTCGTGCCTCGGAAAGCACGTAATGCCGTTGGTCTCGGTTGTCATTCGTAGATCTTTGACAGTCGTTACATGTAGTCAGACGACAGAAAGTCTGACCATCAGTCTATCCAAGCAGTATCGTGGTCCCCAGTAACTAGGTTGTGGAGGTCAGCCCCCCTAGCCAAGTCACAAACGATAAACGTAAACTCTCAGTAGTCTTTAAGAGATTTTCAACTTTATGTTATTGGATATAAAGTTGAAAATCTATTGAAGATTACATAGTGTTTTCGTTCGTTCCGGTCGCTAACGCTCAGTAGTCTTTAATAGATTTTCAACTTTATGCTCTTAGGTATAAAGTTGAAAATCTATTGGAGATTACTAAGCGTTCACGTTTATCGTTTGCAACTTGGCTAGGGGGGCAGGCGTTCCTTGTAACATACGGGTATTCAACCGCATCCAGTTAGACTGGGACCCCAAGCTAGTTAGAAACAAGGCTAGTGAGATGATGATGTGATGAGCGTTCAGTCGACACGGGAGTTAATCAGCAAACCTTTTCCAACTTTCCTGTACTAATCCCCTAATCTATAACACTTATAATAATCACCGCGATATGTGTAGACAATCGCGCGATCAGCAAACAACACGACTGGCATCCGACCAAGTTTCGCAACCGTCGCACACGCCCGCCACTCGCCGAACAGTTCATCTAAACTCATATCCCGGAATGTTAGGATGAGAATACAAGAGGCCATGACAGCCAGTGTGGCCTAACTATAGTTTTTTCAATTCTGATCCCAAGACTAGAGCCTATTCTAGGCTCTTAATAAACTAGTGCGCTTCACCATCAATGATTGCATCACTGCTTACCATCAGGTGCAATAGCAGTCAAGCATTAGTTTATATCATTGAACTGTTCTTTTTTTCAAATAAAATCAGTATCGAATAAATTACAGCTGGGCCACTCTGGCTCTGAGATCATGAAAGCTGTAATGCCCTAACTGTCATTTTTTGATTACTGATTATATTAAAAAAAGAACTGCCCTTTTTCAAATTCAAATTCAAAAATTTTTTTCAGATAAACGTCCATATACCTACCTAATATTAAAGTTGTCAAAAAATAAAAGGCCCATTTTGGCATCTGTCAAAACGAATAGGTACTTAAATACGCAAAAAGAATACTCGCAATATATTAAATCATATTATTTAACGCGTCAAAAAAAATTATGTATTTTTTTAAAGCACTATAATTAATTCATTATTATTTTATTGTTTCTAAAAGCATGTTATTAACAGCTTTCATTTGTAGATCTTTGACGGTATAGTTACGCGTAGTCAAAGCCAGAGAGTCTGACACTAGTCGTGCCAAGGAGCATCGTGTAACCGACCAACCGGCGGTTGCGGAGGTCGGGGGCCTTACAATCAGAAATCAGAAACGTTTATTTCAAATAGACCAATTACAGGCACTTTTGAATTGTCAAAATGTCGGTCAGTCAAAAAAAAGTGAAGCTAAATTGCACGTTCCAAAGCGTAGATCTCTATGGAGAAGAACGTTCAAGAAACACCATGGACACTCTTTTAAATCATATTTTATGTTACATAAATCTTGGTTACATATTTCTTGTCGCTTCTAATATGTGAGCACAATGTAGATAAGTAATAATAATTAAATAAAAATAAAAAATAAAAACGAATTAAAAAATAGAAATTAAATTAAGCCAATGGCAGCTAAGAGATGACCAGTCTCAACTGACGGCACCCGTTCACAAGCATACAATGACGTCATAAAATGTCAATCGTGCGAGCGAGAAAAAGGGATGGAGCTATAGACCCTGTATAGCTCCATCCTCCACCCCTTTAACAGTTCAGTGTAGGTCGTCAAATAGGTCGCGTTAAGAGCTCATGGCTTCATTGCCTCAGATAGACCGTCGCTTCATATAAATTACTGGTACCAATGGACGTACGGATGGGAAAAGGCTTAGCTTATGATGTGTCGTCACCAGAGGTCGGAATTAGGTAGAGTTATTGATGTACTTACACCGATTTCATACAGCGAAAGATTAAAGTGGATATGCCTTAAATCCCGAGATTAATTTTAAAGAGCAGAATTTTTTTATGACACTTAGAAATATAGCAGAAAAAAGTTCGTCCTGTATCAATAACGAGGAGGAGGAAGTGTATAAATTTGTTAACCTCACCTCAGTTGACGTAGAGAGATCTTTTTCAATGAAAAATACTAATAAAAATTTTATGTTAATTATCTTTGTTTTGTTTGTCTTATCTATCTCTTAAGGTTTTTGTTATTATTTTTTTGTAATATTGTTGGCCACACGGGATTTTTCGTTAGAAATTCCAGGAAGATCCATATTAATATGAATATTTCGATGCAAGTACATATATAACTCTATCTAATTCCGACCTCTGGTCTAATCATCAACATAGCATAATCATCATTAACTAATTGTTTAACTTCACCCGCTCTGGCAATAGCCCTCGTTGCTTGTGGCAGTCCTCTCGCTGCTCTGCTAGCCTCATCGATAGACTTGATGGCAACAATGTGGTCTTCCCATCTTGCCACAGAACGACCTGCCCTGGCCTGACCGATTTCTGCTTCCAGTCCTTGGACGCCACTCGGCGATGCCTTACGAGAGACAGTTCACAGTCAGTTCTGGCATCAGAGCGCTTTGCCAGGTGTCCGGCCTAGCTCTATTTAGAGTTCCCTTGTTCGTTTTCCGGTATCAAAAACTTTTTTACATTAAGTATATTCGGATCTCGACATCTGGAACTCAGTCTATTAGACGTATAACCCTCCATGGCTCTCGGTGCAATTCTCAGCCAGTACCTTCCTTGGTGAGCGTCCACGTATCAGCACCGTAAGTCATGATGGATAGAACATACTGATTCTAGAGACTGGTCTTCAGACACTGGAATTTAGCTGATTTACTGTCCCAAGCTATCATTTGTTCTCGATAACTCCGCATACAGGAAGATTTGAATATTTATTTGTAGATGTATACTATCACCTTAATCTTAATTCAGTATTAGAAATTTTGTTGATTTCTTGTTTAATTTTTAAACAAAAAATCAACAAGTTAAGTTTTCCTTCGATTCCCATAGAACCTAGGCTTCACACCTCCGGATTTTTGCTCTGGGGTTATCTGAAGAGTAAGGTGTACAACAGTAATCCACCAACCATATCTGAATTGACGGAAAACATTAGACAAGAAATGAACAACATTCCTACCCAATTTCTGAGGCGCGTTTTCATGAATGTTAGAGATCGCTTTGAAGAGTGCCAGAGTCGTGAAAGACGATATTGGAAAAATGTTATCTTCAAAAAGTAATTTTCCCATGTCTGCAGTCATTTCATTTTCGAATTCATTTTGTAATTTAAAGCGAATATATAAATATATTTGTTAAATTTTTATACGTGACGGTGCTGTTTCAAGTCGCCTACCACAAGAAGTGGAAGTAGTTGGGGGAGGCCTTTGCCCAGCAGTGGGAAAGTACAGGTTAAATAAAAAAAATATGAGACACTGTATTTTATACAATACTCGTCAGTTGTTGTGCCTAACTCCTTACTCAGGAACCCATCAACCGCTTAACAGCCAACTAGAAACTATTACTCAGCTCCTAAACACCTCGGAAACCCGTTTATCACCTCATAAACACAGGTGTAAAGGGACTTACTGAAAAATGACTTTCTAACGACCCTTTGAACTTCAGCTATGTTTTGAAGTTCACCCAATTAATAAATACAATTTTATATGACAGGTAGGAATTAGTTTCGTTTGGCTTGAGCGTGGTTTCGTAACGCTTCTTTATGACGTATTTAATGTAGAAGATTTTATTTTAATCAAAATTATGTGGTTTCATAAACATTAGTGATGGTTATGAATGTTAAAATGAGATTGGTCGTAATCTTTGGTTTGAGGTTTTTTTTTATTTGGGAAATCATCCAATGAATCTCCCGTTCTAGGGTGGAGTGGAAGTTCGTGTAAGACTTTTACTGAAAAAACCACCTTCCCTTTGTGTGCTAGGACCCCGGGCCGGCCGAAATCTCTGCGGCCTTAGCGGGCATCGGCCCTGCTGGGCCCCTACGGTTTACGGACATCGCTTTGAGGAGCTCGTGGAACACTACCCGCTGTCGACGACTCGGGCGAATACCGGACGGCCGAACGGTGAACTACTGATTGCTCGTTGCCCGCAAGCCTGCTGCTACCGTGGCTGGTAGTCGGGGTCGAAGCGGCTGGGGCGTGAGGATGTCTGTTCCCTCATGCGCCCGGTCGTCTCCTTCACTAACATTACTGCTTCGCAGAAGAAGGCGCCCTCCTGCCATTCCTCCTTGCTCCAGACCATGGCCTGAACCAGGGCCTATTTTGCGTAAGGTTACAAGGTACAAGTGGTCATTCGACCCACCCTAGCTCTGCAATTAAAGCTAGCAGTGGCCTGGTTGTACTGACCATTTCGCGGAGGGTATCTGGATTTTCGAAGTATCCAGCGACCGCTGGGCAATTTAGAAGCAGATGAGCTACTGTGTCGTCCCCCTTCATGGTCAGGTGGGTGTTAGTACAAAAGTCTGACATTCCTTCACACTCTGTCCTAGAGCGAGAAAAGTCATTAGTAGATTTCCCACATCAAAAAAAAGCTCCATATAAATACAAACTATAACAGTATTATAAGAGCAATAGCGTCTTACAACTCTTTTATTGTGTCCAACAAAACGTGGCCGACATTACCTAGACTAGATTATTGACGCAGAAAACTGTGAGATAATTGGTTACATGTTAAAATATTCTACGAAATATGACCTTCAACAAGATTTAATTAATTAAGATGATGCAGCTGCTGGTCAGAGTTTTGGCTCTGTCTTTGACGAGAGCTTCTTCAGCAACAATGCCTAAAAGGTCGCGTCGCGTTAAAAAGTCGCTTAGCGATGGCTGTAATGCGCTGATATGACGCATATTTTTTTCCTATTTGTTTTATTCCTTTTCACACGACATAACGCTTTTTTTTCTTTATTTGTTTAGGTGTAACGTAACCTAGTATTATAACAAATTATCGTTTAAGACTCACCTTCCGGTATCTTGATAGCAGTTCCAAGGTTGATCTGTTGCAGGCGCGCGAGGGCGGCCTGCTGCAGCGCGCGGCGCTCCACCTCGCTGAGCGTGAGCAGCGAGGTGTCCGTCAAGCGCACGCAGCGGCCGCTGCCGTCTGCCCAGCAACAGCTGCCCTGCACATAACGCGTGACGTCATCATACCACACACAGGCTATCTTCATCATAATCATTATCATTTCAGCCGAAAGATGTCTACTGTTGGACATAGGCCTCTCCCCAAGTGTCGCCATAATGACGCGACTCTCATCAGATCGTCGTTCATCGATCGTCGGGTCCAGCTTGTGGGAAGCCTTCCAACGCTTCGTCTTCCGATACGTGGATGCCACTCCAGAACCTTTCATCCCCATCAACCATCTGTTCTGCGTGCAATGTGCCAGGCTATCTTGCTCTATAATAAATAGTAGAGAGTAATCAACATGCAGATCAAGCAAGACACAGAGTTCAAGCAACATACAACGCATTAGCAAACATTAAGGCATCATTCACACCAAACGTATTGTCCGCCGCCGACTGTGAGTATGCTCACTGTCAGCCTCAGTGTGAACGTGGACTCCTTCTGCAGTATGCGTTCTCACCAAGCCGACAGTACCTACGCTATAGCATAGAATGTGTAAAAGTAGGCTTGTTACGCGTAGTACAATAATCGGCCACCGAAAGTCAGCGACAACGCACTACGTAATAGCGTATAGTCGGTTCGATGTGAACGAAAAGTTAATTTATATGGAAAAGCGATAAACTGCGTAACGCCCGCTCACAGTCAGCGGCCGATAATACGTTTGGTCTGAACAATGCCAAAGGCATTGCTCAGACCAAACGTATTGTCGGCCGCTGACTGAGACGCGCGTTAAGCAGTTTATTGCTTTCCATATACACTTCTGGACACATCTATTGGCCCACCTTAGAGTTTAGGTTTCGATGGCCCCTACCGAAATATGATTGCTAGATTGAACAAAAACTGTTGATGCAGTTTTAAACCTGATACATTTTACCATCTTTTTCGATCGTATTGTTTTAAATTTGAATTCAGAATACCATACGACATGGAGCTACGCCTAACAAGTCGGATATGCGCCTTGTTAAAGGCAATTGATTTTTGAATAAAAAACATGTTTTATCAAATAAAGGTTTAATTTAATAACGCGTGTTGCCTCCATGGGCATCTACCACAGCTCTCATACGATTAGGCATAGAGTTTATCAACCACTCTATGAAATTTTGAGGGATCATCTCCCATTCCTCTTCTATGGCAGTTTTCAACTCCTGCATCGTCTGGGCAACTGGCTGACGAGCCCTAACACGTCTTTTTAGCTCGTCCCACATGTGCTCAATGGGGTTCATGTCTGGGCTTCTGGCTGGCCAGTCCATAACTGTGATGTTCACATCCCGAAGATATTCCCTGACGATGCCGGCCGCATGGGCTCTTGCATTATCATGCATAAAAAGGAAATTTGGGCCCACATAGTCCGCGTATGGTATCACGTGAGGTTCTAAGCACTCACGAATGTACCTTTCAGCATTTAATTTTGGCAGCCGTGGTCCTGTAACAACCTCAAGTTGAGTTTTGCCGCTCGCGGATATACCGCCCCAGACAGTCCATGAGCCACCGCCATAAGCAACCCTCTCTTCAAAGCAGCATTGTGCGAAACGCTCTCCCTTACGTCGGTAGACCTTCTTCCTTCCATCATTGCCATGTAACACAATTTTAGACTCATCAGAAAAGAGTACACGGCTCCAATCTTGCTGTGTCCAATTTAAATGACTGCGTGCGAAATGAAGGCGCGCTGTTCGGTGGGCTCGCGTTAGTTTGGGCCCATTAGCTGGCTTGTGTGGTACCATATCGTGTTCTTTTAACCTTCTCCGAACAGTTCGAGCGCTCACAGATACTCCGTGGAAGTCGCGAAGTTGGTTTTGTATCTCAATGGAGGTAAGGTGACGATTTCTCAAGCTGGTCGTCACGATGAATCGATCCTGCCTTTCAGTTGTGACCCGAGATCGTGGCCTTCCTTGGCGACGAACAAAGCCGCCAGTCTCTAGGTACCTCCGATAAACATTTCGGACCGCAGATCGACTTAAATTAAGTTGAGCACTCACGTTTCTTTGGCTGTGTCCGGCCTGAATAAGTGCCACAGCTTGGACGGCGACTTCAGGTGAAGTATCCATAGATTATTGATAGAACCTCACCTTAATGTTAAGAATAAGTAATGTTTGTTGCAAAACCAAAAATATCAATCACTTTTTCAAGAATTATATCCAAGTAAACCAATATGAAACGCATGTTACTAAAAGAGTTATGAGTATACATGTGGATGGGTGGAGAGGGAGAGGGAGGCCAAAGAAAAGATGGATGGATTGTGTGAACAGTGATATGAAAGAAAAGGAAGTTAGTGATAGCATGACGGTTGACAGGATAGAATGGAAGAAAAAAACATGTTGTGCCGACCCCAAATAAGATGGGACAAGGGCAGGAAGATGATGATGATATCCAAGTAAACCAATAAAACCAAGTTTTCTTAGTATTCGATTATTTGATATCAACAAACAGGCTCCAAATTGTCTTTTGTTTCTTTAAATTCTGTGTTCAAAATTCAAAAAAAGACTATTGAATGAAATTGTGAATGTGCCAGGTTCAAAACTGCATAAAAACTTTTTGCTCGACCTAATATAAAATTTTAGCTAGGACCAAACGAAACTGAAAATACAAGGTGGGCCAATAGATGTGTCCAGAAGTGTATATTAACTTCTCGTTGACACCGAATCGACTAAATGCTGTTACGTTGCCGCTGACTCTCGGTGACCGATTATTGTACGATGCGTAGCAAGCCTAGTCTTTTGTTCACACAAGTAACGCATTCTACGCTATAGAGTATTGTCGGCTTGGTAAGAACGCATAGTACAGACTGAGTCCACGTTCACACTGGGACTGACAGTGAGCATACCTACTCACAGTCGGCGGCGGACAATGCGTTTGGTGTGTTGTGACCATAGAAATATAAAAAACAGGAGAAGTGGCAAGGGGGCGTGTTCATGTCCGCGCGACTTGCACAAAAACAGCATAGTCGAGCAAACGGCCGTCAGTTATAAACTTGTGAGATTCGCGATACGTGATCGTAAACAAATTTAAAATGCCGTGTTGTTCAGTGGTTTCGTGCAAGAACCGAAGCGATAAGAGAAGCCTGGGTCATCACGGAATCTCTTAGCATATGTAAATACAAGTTTAATACTATAATTATCTTTAAAATCAGTAAAAACAAGAAATCTTATAATGTCCCTTGCTGCTACTACGTTATTTTTGTTTTCAAACATCAAGGCGACTGTATTACTCTTACAGTGAATACATTGCTCTTTAACCACTACCTAATTTTAACGCTCAGTAACTGAACCAGCATTGTAAAAATAACATAACGATACTTTAACAATGCGGTGTATTTCATAATACAGCCGCTGTTAGTTGCGGCGAGTTAATGATGTGCCTGTATGATCTACTAATGCAGACTATCGACCATAATATCGATTGGTTGGATATCCGAAGTGAAATAATGTAAATATTTTTATTTATTTCGATTATTTTACAGAGTAGTAAAGAAATACGCAAGCAACTGTTGTAAAGTAAGTTAGTTAAATTGTAAGTTAATAGTCGAAGGACTATTTTTTGGTATCGTATGTTATTCCTTATCTTAGTGTTATTTCCTTACTTATTTCTGATTTTGATATTTTCACTTCCTTCTTAAAGTCTTCAAAAGTTTCGAATGCGTTACAATAACGGGCATGATTTAGAATATAATAACGACTTTTGCTTAAAATAAGGCAACATGTTCTAGCTCTTTATTTGTTCTTTTTATTTAACAAGCTCTGTACTGTTTTTTTCTAACAAAAGCCTTTCATGGTGAGGTTTAGCAGTAACTTAGGTAAAATGATAACTAAAATGTTATTTTATGTTTTCAGTTTCGACGCAATTTTAATAAAGCAATGGATTGATGCCACTGAAAGGCCACCTAATTGGTTCTATAAAAAAATATAGTACCATAATATGCTAAATTCACTTTCAACCAGAAATGCTTTAGTCTCTAAAAACAACGCAGTCTTTTTGAATGGGCAATCCTTAAATTAGGACTAGACCTTATTTTTGTAGAAGTGAATTAAAGTTTTTTTAGTAATTGAAAGCTTTGTCATGTAATAATTCATAATATAAGTTATTAAACTTTTCAGAATTTTAGAGAACCAGGACACGCACTTGGCCGATTTTTAGTATTTGATACTGACGTTCTAAAATGCCGTATATAATGGCCTAATGCGGGTAAATGGATAGAGTTTTTGGGTTTTATGAAAACAAATTTTATTATTCTATTATTAATTTATTATTTTTTGGACATACCTATTAATTTTGTTTTTGGGACCTAAAAGAAATAGTACAACAAAAAATGGAAAAATCGATAAGTTTTCTATTTAGTCAATCACTAGCGTAAATGTAAAATAAATTGCTTTTGCATAGACATCGACATTTAATGTGTGCGTAAGTTGTACGGTGCATGGGAAATACACGCTGTTTTAAGGAATATAAGGTTTATAATTTACTGAGTAATAAGGACTGATTTATGAATTGCGGATGTGTGCGCGACTGCGTAACTATTGCTGCATGTGTAGTAGTGTCGGCGGTGGTAGGGAAACTGGAGACATCGTGTTCCGGTACATTTTTTACTACTTAACATATCTCCTCCTTTCTTATATCTATGGTTGTGACTGATGCCAAAACGAGAACCAACCATCCTACACACCGTGATAGACCTTGAAATTTTTAATGATCTCAAAGATAGAGAGAAAAAAGTTTAGAAATTAAGCTAAGTTGTAACTACATTAAGTTTAGTACCTAATAAATGGAATTGTGATGTATGAATGATTTTCATATTTTTATTATTGTTTTGTATTGTAATATTTTAATTAAAAATTATTTCATAATTTTATCATCATCATCAGAGAATCGTTAGAGCAGTGGTGGCCGAGTGGTAACGGCCCCAACTTACGAGTTGTAGGTCGCGGGTTCAAACCCAGTCAGGCGCATTACTTTGTGTAATTTATTTCATCACCACTGCTCTCAAAACGGTGAAGGAAAACATCGTGAGGAAACCGGCATGTCCTAGAACCAAAAAATCGAAGACATGTGACATCCACCAACCCGCACTGGGCCCGCGTGGTGGATTACGGCCCATTCCCTCTCCTAGAGAAGAGGCCTGATTCTCAGTAGTGGGAACATTAAAAGGCTGATTATGCTTATACTTATGAGCGGTCCTATCACCAAAAGCGATTTTTTACAACCAATATTTAAATGAATTTGACAGAGAAGGAGAAAAGATACCACCTACATGTTTGTGGTGTACTATTTACATTACAATACATAACTAATAAATACAAATAATATGTTATTGTTAGGGAAGAAGACACTGCTGGCCATTCATTGAAATTCTCATAGCAGGACGACAAAGGAGTTAGTAGCAGGAAAAACATACAAGCATTCTTTTTTTTTTAATTAATATAAAGTAGTGCTTGACTGCGATAGCAGCGATGTAATCGTTGATGGTGAGGCACACTAGTTTATTAAGAGCCTATTCACTCTAGTCTTGAAGACAACTAAATTATAATCGGACGGGAAGACCGCAGCATGCAAATTGTTTCAGTACCTCGTTGTACGTGGTATAAACGATGAGGCAAAAAGCTTAGTCCGGACCGTTGAAGTTTCAACAACGTATAGGTGGATATTCGCCTTACGACGGGTTGTCCGATGGTAGAAAGGAGATGGCGGAATCAAGTCATGTAATTCCCGTGCACACTATCTAAAATGCATCCTATAAAAAATCGAAAGGCTGGCTACCCTACGCCTGTGCTCAAGGCTTTGTAGATTGGACTCAACCAAATCTTAATCACCAATTAGCCTCTTCGCACGCCTTTCCACCGAGTCCAAAGCTGCCAGGTGGCATTTTGCAGCACTAGCCCATATGTGGCTGCAGTACTTCACACACGGTCGGGCCTGTGCTTTGTATAACATTAGAAGCTGTCCCGGTGTGAAGTACCGTTGGACCTTTGCAAGAACGCCCAGTTCTCTTGAAGAAATTTTCCAAAAATCATACAAAGACCTGCCGAAGAATTCTCAAGGTCAAACCAGCTTCCTACTATCATAAATCTACAATAATAAACATAAAAAGTAACAAATAGGAGTAAAGAACCCGTAAAGTGTTATCTCAATGAATATACCACGTTAATGTCACAGATATACGCAGTAAATTACCAACAGGTGTCCATATAGTCGTACACATGACGTTTTTATTGATACCCACGCCTTTATATCAAGAAGTGTTTACGATATCTGTATAGTTCTTAAGACTGACTGTGGTGGGATAAATGTCTAATTTGGCATATTATACCCATGCTATGATATGCTTATGAGGGTCCTTTTTCACTAGCCTATCGTCAACATCGAGCATGGTTTAAAAGCTTGTTACTTCATCTAACGCAATCCCACGCGATGTTTGATGAAGAGGCAATGCAAGAAAAGAGATATAACGCCTGAAAACTCTGTTAGCATTCGGTAATTCCGTGATTTACTCGAATATTTTACAAAACTTGTTCCAAGAAATACGTGTTTTATTTTTCAAACCCTTAAAAGTTTTTTCAAAAATTGTCATCATTTAGAATATTGATTAAATTTGCATGGCTTCTATTGTTATACTTCTTTTACTTTAATAATTTTTGAGCAAATTATGAAGTATCAAAGTTCATGCAAAATAGCAGATTTTCGGAGGTCTATACTCGATTAATTTTACACAAATGATTATAAATTGATTTCAATAGAAGCCTAGATAATATCCACAAGATACTGTTTAAAAAATATGTAATGAATAATGTCATAATTGCGAAGAGCAGTTGTATGAAAAATAGTGATAACATAACGAGTTGCATCCTTTTTTTTAGGATTACATACCTTAGTCGGCAAAAGCAGAATCCTTATAATATCACTTTGTTGTCCGTCTGTCAAGATCTTATTTCTCGGGAACGCGTGGAGGTATTATACTGAAATTAATATCAAATATTCAGGTCTGCTACTCTTTGGAGCAGTGAAGAACTCAAACTTCTAAGCCAACATAATCTAATGATAAGGTCGTCTATGCTTCGTTAAGGCGAATTTTTGACACTCGCTAGGAAATCAAAACCCAGCACTTCCCGTTGACCTGAATCCCGAGATTTGGCTAGAAGCAAGGTCAAGTACTAGTAACTTTTTTGCGATTTGGAAAAACTTCGAGACTCGAATTAGGAATCTAATTATTGTATGTTAGTACGACATCCTCGTTATATAAGAAAATAACAATATATGAAGATATGAAACTTAAATATGAACTAAATATTTATGTTAAACCTAACCACGTACATAAATATATAAAAACAAAATACACTCAGGGCTCGAAGTACTCCTCTACATTGCTGTCATCCAGAAATGTGCCCAGAAGACTGTCAGGATTTCCACGTTGGAAAGCAAAGGTCATTCGTCTTTAGACAAAGAAAGACCTCTGCCATCTAAATGAAGCCTGCCCTCTGGTAACGTAAATGTGTAGATCAATTGGCAAGAAATATCTTCTCTGACCCCATGATCCTATTAAGCTCTAAAATCTTGAGCATCGACGCCAAGTTGCTAGCCTGCCGGTTGTATATCGGTTACATTTCATGGAGGAGTGTGCGTTGGAATTGTATAATTGAATCTGCCAAGCCCGTTCCATTATCAGACCACTGAAGTACGGCTATGCGCCACTAGAAAAGGGCAGTCACCTCACCCATACGCACAAAACGTCGTGGGAACGCATTTATTGTGCATACAGCTAAGGAGTGGGATTCTCTGCCGGAATCTGTTTCCAGCTACAACCTACCGTCTATAAGTAAATAAGTCGACCACACCATCACTTATGGTGGGATAGTGGCAAAACACGAGTCTATCATAATCTATCTATAGTTTCTTCAGTAATCTTACTGTCACCAGTTATACTTAAAACTTTCCTCATCACTCATGTTTCTCATTGTTCCGCATCGAATAGGCACACAACTAATTCTCTCACAAATTTTTAGTTACCGATGCTTTCAAATTTCCTTTTGACCTAGTGTAGTTGGTAAAACATCGACAAAGCTACGTCTAGTTAGGCGTCTTTCGTGATGCAAAACGAGAATATTAAAATTCAAAATATCTTTAGTGTTGCAAGAAAAATCTAAATCTGACACAACTTGAATCGACAAATAAAGTAATAATGCTTAAAAGGTCACACTCAAAGCACATACAGAAAGAAGCAATAAATTATAAAATCTAGTACACACTGAAAATTAAGCAAACACAATGATTTACAAAATGTTAAATGACTCATTCGCACAATGCGCTAAATTATTTTAAAAGAAGGAAATCTCAAATGTTCAAACAAGAAAAGTGACGAATACAATATATATTTTTCTCCACCTTGTTAAAGGTCATTAAAATGAATACAAAATAGAAAAAAAAGTGTATCCAATGCAGCAGATGTTAAAAACAAGTCCAATGTGGGTCACTTGTCCAAATTAGCAACACAATCTGAATAAAAACAGGAAAAAGCAAATAAATACAGGAAAAAAATCACACGTTTTCAAGGCAAAATAGAGAAATGTTTTGTCAAAGAAAATCTAGTATTAATAACCCACTTTCAAACCAAGGTGACAATTAGCCGGAAACATAAAAATACTATAAACTCAAGAAAACAAGTGTATAAATAATTTGTTAGTGTGTGTTGTACATCTAACAAATTAAAGTTAAGAACTCATAATCCAGATTAATAATTATGAAAATTAGACGAATAATAACATTGTAAATGAAATATAATTATCTAAGCCTACACATACTGTGAAGGTTTATGTTCCTAGACTTGCTCATGCAAAATATTTTACTTCTATAATATAACGTTAGAAATTAAGAAAGCTCCAAACGCTAAAGAAATTTTATAGAATCAACAAAAACTTAAACATTGTGAAAACTCACGAACATTTGATAGACGATAGTATTGATGAAACAGTGATATAAAGTAACATCAAATTCTTCAATAACATAATCATTCAAAGAGTAAAGATTTATAATATTGTTTGTAATGAATATCTTAAAAACAACTGGACTGATTTTAAACATTCTTTCACCAATTGAATGCTACTGTATGTCTCAGTGACATGTGACATACTCGTATCTACAATCACGAGGGCGAAGCCGCTGACAGCAGCTTAAGTTTGTGAGTGTGTATGATTGTTATTTCTTCATGCTCGAACAGCTTGACAAATTTGAACAAAATATAGTAAGTTCTACTCACTTACTATATTTTGTTCAAATTTGTCAAGCCATATCCTGAAATAGATAATCATAGGATATCATTGTCTTTTTATCCCGGGGGTATGTTTTCTTAGGACAATTATCTACTATCACGTGGGCAAAGCCGCAGGCAGTAGATAGTTAAATAATAAAATAGGATAGAGGAAACTCATTACTTCAAATGAAAACTTATAGAGTGCAAGCTACTTAACCTTTTGAGTGCGTAATTAGAGACACAATAGTAAAACAATGGCGCGTGAACGCCGGCGTTAATGCGGGGATCAACAGCTTAAACAGGACACAGAAAAGCTTGACCAAAGAAACTACGGTGTCTTTGAAAGATCATATAACATTAAAAGGGGTAGATTATTTTTGATTTAGTAAATCATCAAATAACGTCTACCGAGTGAAGCAAGAAGGACTGTCAGGCTTTTACTGACTAAAGGAGAAGATGAAGTAACACAAGATGGGTTTGTGTTCCTTCCTTTACTTTCTAGGGCTGCAGTGACGTTTTTGAACAATTCCACAGCCATAGAAAGGGAGTCAATACTGCAATAACGTCTGATAAAGACGACACGAAGAAACATGGTGAGCCGATCACAAACAAATATAAAAAAATGAAAAAGTTGAGGGGTAATGGGAGACTTAAGAAAAGACGTATGGATTATATGACTGAAAATGCTATTGATAACGTCATGAGAGGATTCACATCGACTCTAACCTGGGATAAGGACAAGCAAAAGAAGAACAGTAACAACAAATTACCTCTTCACACACAACCCAATATTACAGTGATAAACGACAAGTTTATCCGTCCGTCTGTCACTGGCTCAAAATTAAAGAAGCTGATAGTGAGTCAGGCAACGCTAATAAATGTGTTGTGTCTCATATACGCCTACGATACTCTTTGATAGTCCGCTTTTAAACGAGCAGCGGGCTTGGACGCAGCATCTGTATATATTTTTTGTTATATTATGTAATTTGAATGCTGAGATGGGTGTGAAAGACAGAGTGTATATCAAGATTGTAGTGCATCTAGATTTAAGAGGAGAAGTGTTGATGGATGGTATGTCTGGCTTGCAAGGAAAATGCAGAGTTGAAATTAGAATTTAGTTTTGAGGCAATCGATACTGGCATTGAGTTTTCAGGAAAACGACTACAACATTTTTCATTAATGTTTATGCTGCTACCGGGTAGTCATTAATTTATTATATCATCGTTTTAACAGTCGTTTAGCTATCAAACATCTAGCAGATTTGATACAGTACTATTTTATAAGAAACCTACTAAATAAAGAACTTAAATAAGGCATTAATTTATCATTTTTGAACCAATATGTACAATGGTAGTGGGAAAAACTGCAAACATTTCAATAAAAATAATATAACATTTAATCTGGGCAGTGTGACTGATGCACAAAATCAACTAATGAATTAGTTTGATAACTTTTAAATAAGAAACAGTTTACAGACATATAATAATCAAAAAAGAAGAAGAAAACAGAAAAATAGGTACAAAGGTGACGGTTATTTCTGAAGAAATCTCTTCCAGCATTTTATTTTAATCAACTACAAACATTAGTTAGACGAACTAGATGAAGGTCAATGTTCTGTAATGATCATTTTACTGCTAATAGTTTACACAGATGAGTAACCGCAGGCTGTGCTTGATTAAACGTCAAACGACGGAGACGGAATAAGTGCTACAGAAATATGACTGATTGATGACAAAAATAACTCAAATGACTAACAGAAATTCAGAAATAAATAGAAAAACTAATGCACCATGTGATTCAGTACCAGAGAAGCATAAAAACTGACAGGTGGGTTTTTTAACTTGCCTGGCATCACATCTACGATGACTTAGCCTGTATTAAATTCGCTCAGCCAAAGTGTATAAATAGTGAAGCAAAAGGTTTTCGGTATAAATGTATTGGGATATATATAAAAGGTTATTTCTGTATGTGTAAATATATTCGGGTATATTTAGAATGACACGAGTTATTTCAATTTCAAGCGTTTCAACACAGGTGCATCGGCACCTCTCATCGGTTTGTAACCCCAATATAAACGTGTGAATTTATATGAAAGCATGAGCAGAAATAACAAGCAAATAACATCAAAAATAAATTAAGAACAATAAAACAGAATTATATTCTGTTAGTGATAGCAACTTCAAAGATAAAAGAATAGAGAGAGCTGATGAAGTTAATAAAAAAACAACAAAAGAAAGAAACGTCAGCCAAAAGCAACAGTCTATATATCGAGCAAACTATCTATGAATTCATCCGAGAAGATTTAATGGTGATGATCCTAATGATGGGGGAATTACCAACAGAAACTTGTTTCTAAAAACGATTGCAACTGGGTAGGAGTATAAGATTAATGCAAAAACAGTCAGTAAAAATCTCATCCATTAGGATATTGCAAATCCAGAAGATATTACTGATAAAAGACAGAATATTTTAACCCACATGAAATAAACCATTCACAATGATCCTCATGAAAAACCAAAAGCATCCACTTATACTCTCGAAGCATACAACAATATACTTGAAGAACTCAAGCCTACGCGTCTCGTTGAAACCGAACGTCGTCGGGACTGGAGAGTGCATTACAGACGCAATTTATGATCCTCCAAGAATTATTAGTGTAGTAGGTAAGTAATGTGGAATGCGGCTTTGCGAATCATGTGATACTACGAGGATAAGCCGGTATGCATTGCATGTAGAGATATGAAAAGAATTTGGTTATTAACCGGTACGAACCGGACAATAGCTGATGATTTTGTCGAGCCGTCGGAGGGCCTGTCTCCTGGACACAAGTTGCCATGGCCCACCTGGAAAACTCTAAACAGACTCCGCACCCAAGTTGGGCGCAGCAAAGAAAATCTCCACAGATGGGGGTTCTCGGACGGATCCGATCTTCAGTGTTCGTGCGGCGTCTCTCCGCAGACCATGTCCCAACTTCGATCCTGCATCACGTGCCTGTTCATGTAGGGACCTAATGACAGCATCAGCGGACGGCACTGCCGTGGCCGAATACTGAGCCAGGCAAGAAATTTAACTAGTTTTGCCATCGATACGCTAAGAAGAAGAATAGCATTGAGTTTAAAATAAATTACCGCTTTCTGGACATGTCTGAAAAATGTCCTGAACGACATGCAAAACCTTGGCTTTACAGATGAAGATGATCACCAGCGAAGTGAATGGCGCCGATAAATTACGAAAGCTCACCACGCGTAACATGAAGAGGCGAGGGCAAAGAAAAAGAAGACCGGTCATGTCGGAAAAACAAACATAAGAAAGGGTATCGTGTTACCCTTTACCCTTCTGGGTGATGACCAAGTTGGATTGGGAAATAAGTACTATACCTATTCGTAAAAAAAACGTTGACATTGTCAAAAACCCGACCACAAAGTCACAAGTCATTTTAAGCAGCAGTTTCAGTTGGTAGGATTTGTTTTAGTTCCATCATAGATTTGACGCCATTAACGGCATTAGACGGATTTTTGTAAATGTCTTTTTTTATCCCTACACTTTGTAGTGAGTATAATAGTATATATTTTGTTACCGGCAATGAATAAAATACCTGGGACGTCCTGGCAATGTATGAAATATTATGAATACATACGTTCATTACATACTAAAGTATGTAATGAACACACCACCCTAATCCTTTGCCTAGGTTTACCTAGGAATTGTATAGAGTACCTGCTGGTCCACCGTCAATGTGTAAAATAAATAAATTTTTGTCTATATTTACCAAAGTTAACCAACCTTCCTAAAAAATTACAAAACATGTTTTATAACATAAAATTATTGTGCGTAAAAGACGCGCTAGGTATTTTATACATTGCCTAGATATTGTATAGAATACCGGATTATATAGATTGCCGGTAACATATATACTTTTAAAATCGTATCCTTGAGCCCTTTAATTTGAAACCGTACATGAATATGACACGAAAAAAAAATTTTTTTATTTTTTATTTTTATGTACCCAGTATCACTCTCACATCTAAGGAAAAACTAACGATACCTCACAAGCCAAAATACAATAAGTTATTTAGGCAACATTTTAGCTCGCTGCCCGGCCTTCCGGTAAGGTTGGCCCGAGTGGATAGCGCATAGTTTTCCACGCGCACTATAAAGAGATATCAGCTAAACAGAAAGGGCATACTAGGGCTGATGCCTGCTAGGGCTGAGGGAACGTTTGAAAGAGTGACCATGGCCCTAGAATTTAAAAGGTAACTGAAGGACACAGGTTCGTTTAACTCAGCAAAAATCTGATACACCCTCGTTTCGTTCCGCCCTAGAGCAGGACAAGTCACGTGATGATTTCCCACGTCAAAAATAGGTAAATAAATTGGAATTTCTGGATGGTCTCAAATGGACTAACAAGTAATAGGCGCCAGGAATTCCATAACAATTTGGAAACTCCGCAGGCAGGCCGGAAGCAATAAATTGTGAGAGTCAACACTCGTGTGTGTCTGTACCTCGGCATTCATTCATCCGTGCATATTTGCACTGAACACAATGTTTTGAGTTACAACATTGGAAATATGACGTAAATGGAGATTAGAGACCAGGTATGTCTTAATGAGAGGTTCAGTCCACTGCTGCAGTTCCTTGAATAAATTTTGCGTTAAATTACTAGTGATTGTTATAGATACTACATAACAAGCTCTAGATCAGAAACCCTTTCTTATTGAAGCGTATAAAATAGGGTGATAAAATTTAGTGTCCAACTACATTGATCACCTAATATGAATAATAAATAATAATAATAGGCAGCTGGATCAAGGTCTTGATCCAGAAAACTAAAACTCTTGAACACGGCGTGCATTGTTAGGAGATTCCTCTCTGAGAAGCCCTAACCACCGATAGCTTGGACCCTGTTCCTGATGCCTAAATATTTTTTTTTAAATAAATATTCAAAAATATAATGAATATGTATGTAAAATAAATAATTGGAACAATAATAATATTCCACAACTATCACACAACGCCGTCTAGTTCCAAGCTAAGCAGAGCTTGTGTTATGAGTACTAGACAACAATAATAGAATAGAATATACTTATATATTTCTAAATTCATACATACTATAGATAAATTACACCCAGATACAGAACAAAAATGATCCTGCTCATCACGCAAACATAGTCCTGGGTGGGAATCGAACCCACGACCTCCGGCATAGCAGTCAGGGCCACTAACCACTAGACCAACAGGCCAGCCATAAGTCAATGAAAAACTAATGATGAGGGATCGATATCACAACTGATGCTTCTTAATATACCTTTAATGCAGATCTATAATAAATATATATGCTAAGAGAAAATAATTGTAAATAAGTCTAAATTCTAATTAGTAATATTGCATCAACTATCTTAAAATTTTTCAAACATTTCGCAAAAGTGAAAGTAAAAATCATGCATTAGGAAATCTGCACGTAACCCATTCTCAAATAGACAGTAACAACAGAATGAACATTATGAAAAATTTACGGAAATTCTTAGTAATATATTCACTGGGAGTTCCCAGATTTATGCAAAAATAAACAATGTACAGGTGCACAAACAGTGAAATACCGAAAAATATATAAGTGGTACACTAGCTACAGATAATACGACCGATCATATGTCCAGCTTGAGCAGCTGTCAGTATCGCACAAAATAATGGTGTTTTGGAAAGGTTGTGACCTGCCTAAACAATCATAACAGAGAACCCTGCTCATTAGTCTATCATGGAAGACCATAGATTGATTGTTGTAGATAAAACAAATGACGAAGTTTTTACTATGAATTAGGTTATATCCATTGATATTGTTATTGTAGAAACATTAAAATATCAATCCTTTTTAAAGAATAATTGTAGAGTTTCTTGTTGATTTTCTTTTATAGGAAACGACCAATCGGAACCGTACACTAGCTTCCGATGTTTAGTGCTCATGTCGGACAATGTAAAATTAAATATTTTGAATGAATAGTAACTTTGCTTCACCGTACATCCATCACTAATGTAACAGATAAGAAAACCATTCAGCTTATTCTTTTAAGGTAGAGCTAGGATGAATAAACAGCGCGTTGATAGACATGAGATGGCACTTCTCTTGATTTAGGTGAGACGTTGTTTACTATTTGTTTGTATACAGTACACAAACACGATGATGTAAGCATACACACATATACACATATACACACATATACACACTAAGCTACACAACACAGCACAAATTGTAATGTTACACATAAAGCAGAATAAAATGCTGTACACAAAGACTATAATGAAAAACAACGCAGATTAAAGTGTGATACATTCACAACATAGCTTACAATGATGTACACAAAACAGTTAAACAACAGAACTTAAGATACACAACAGTGTGTACTTTTTGAAAGGTTTTTAGTATAGTCCCGAATGCCACACTCAGCACAGTCAGCTCGACTATAATGCTACTCACAACATAGACCATATTGCTTAAAACTATACAGATATAAGAGAGAAAAAAGACTAATTTGTGATACACACCACAGATTATAATACAACACACAGGACAAATTATATTGCCCTACACAGCACAGAATATAAAGTTACACACAACACAGACTATAATGCGACTGACCTGAGGTGTCCATGTGGCGGCGACGCGCGACGAGCTTCGGCTCCTCGTGCGCCACAGCTTCTTGCTGACACTCTGCACCACGCTGCTCGAAGACCGCGACTTCTGCATGCCACCTGCGGGAGGAGCCACGGTCGGAGCACTTCTACCAAGCAACGTCGACAAGAACGAATGCGACTGCGTAGGGGACGTTGGTGATGGCGGCGACGACGGTGTCGACGCAACAGACGCAAAACGCAACTCCCGATATGTCAAAATCCATCCCTCTTCTGTCTGACAGCCTTTGTGAGGACCATCGTCATCCACGTCACTCGGCATCCGAGGCTTAATGTTTCGCAAATTCTTATCATAATTGATGCGCTTGAAGCGATCTGCTTTGTCGGCGTCCACGCTCTTCTTGCGCGCCATTCTAAGGTACCGCTTGATAGTGTCGCTGACCGACTGCGAGACGTCATCGTGGTCGACACTGGAGCGCCGGCGCGCTGGTTTAGGCCGCTCGGGCGCCAGGCCGGTAGGGCTCGTCGGCGCCGTCTGCAGCTCCAGCTTCTCCCGGTACGCACGTTCCAGCTCCAACAACACTTCCTCTGAAATAGCATGCGTCTGCGTTCCACAATCCACGTACTTATCCTCCAGCGACTCGTGAAACACCTCAATAAGTGGCGGTGGCGACAACGGTGGCGATCTATAACCGTCCTCTTCATCTTTAAAACGTGTAACACCAACAGTTCGACACCGCGGAACACTTCTAGAGTTAGAGCTAAGCGCACTGACGAACCCACTAGGTCCATAGCCTCCGGAGACACTACCACCGCTACCACCACTGCCACCACTCCTACCGCCTCTGTAGGGCTTGGTCTTACGAAGATCATGATATAGTCTTTTCAACAAATTCCTATCGGTTAACAGGTCCTGCACTATATTGTCCCTGTTCGGGGATCTTACATAGTACCTGCTGAGGTTCTCCAGCAGGGTCCTCTCCCGAGAGGGATTGGAGTCAGCATCGGAGGGGATCCGCTCCGACTGCTGCTTAAGATACTTTCTTAAAGCGTGAACTAGCTCTTCCGTGTCCGAGTGCCTCGTCGGACCGGAATCATCTTCTACTTTCAGGTACGTGCGCAATAAATCAACTAGACAACTTTCTTCTTCCTCGGGCACGGTGCGGCTCACGTCGCCAAATCCGACCGAGCGCGCCTGCGATGCGCCGCTAAACTTAGAGGTGGAAGTAGCCGGGGTCGGCGAGGCGAAGAAGTCACGCCGAAGCTTGGCAATATCGAAGCGGCCGCCCGAAGTGTGACTGATTAAGAGGTCGGTGGGCCTGGACGGGGGCTGCGGTGCGTCGTCGATAGGCGAGCGCGCGCGCACAGAGCCACCGCGCGCGCGCTTCTTGCGGCGCGGGCGGGGCAGCGCGCCCGGATACGAACTCTTGCGCCACAGCAGGAAGCGGGGCTCCTTGGCGCACACCTCTTGGAAATAGGCCTCGAGGCGCGGCACATCCTCGGGCCGGTTTTGTGCGCCGTCCGGTATGAGCCGGCGGCCGGCATCGGACATGTACTTCCATGTCTTGCGCGTGAGGAGCCAGCGCTCGCGCGGCTTGTCGCGGCGGCGCGCCACCTTCGTCATGGGGTCAGGCGCGGGCTCGAGGCGGTGGCGGCGGCGCTCCATGGCCGCGGGTCACATGGGGTCAGGCGGGCTCGCTGCGCATGGCCGACCTCGGCCCGCGCACCTGCTTGCGCGAAACTGAACACTGCTCCGCACGGTGCGGTATATTATGCGCCGAAATAGCCGTCCGGTTATAGAGCGGCCGTGAACTGGATAGGGTGCGCTCGCGCACGACGGACCGGCGCGGGCGGCGGCTCGGCACGGGACTGCCGCCCGCCCGTAAACAAACCTCGCCCGCCCACGCGCCCCCGCCGCCCGCCCCGCGCGCCTTGACCTATGTGGTGACATGCCCTAGCATCCGTGATTGACGATGGTCATGGCTCACTGTGCCGATGCGCTTCATTCATGGATGCATTCGTGGACGTCCCAGGATCAATAAATTTCAAATTGCAAAGTAAATTATTTGAAGTCAGCTGGTCCCATATTTCATTGCAAAAGCTCCTAAATATCAACATAATTATGTCTTTTAGTAAATATAGTTTTTAATGAAAACCTCCGTCTTGAATTCTAGATGAAAGAGTACAAGCTGCATCTTCAGTATTTGCTTTATTTATTTGTTAACACCTGTGAGGTTCGTCCACCTGTTCTTGTTTTCATATCAGTCCGAGTGCTTTTATTTCTGATTCTCATAGTCAAGAGTGCTAGTCTTGAACTTATAAAAATATAGGCTTACTGGATCATCAAGGTAAATGATTCACATGTTTTATTGAAATGAAAAACATATTTTTGAAATAAATATGATAAGTGTTTATGCCAAGTTTTAATAATAACTATCTAGAGACAATCGTTTAGCCAAAACACGAACGGAAGAGATGAAAACTATTGCTGTAAGTGGAGAAATTAATAGGAAAAGAAAAAGGCAAATAAAGACTGAAGTAGCTGAAGCTGTGTTTGTCTTTGAAGGACAAACTAAATCTGTAACAGCTGAATAGAGCAAAGTAGACTATAACAGAGAAATTATGAATATCAACGATAAAAATCAAAATTTTCGTAAATTCTTTTGTATATGTGTGTTTGATACTCCTTCATGCTGAAATGCTTGATTCAATTTTATAAAACTTGTTACACGAGTTAATTATGTCCTGGAGTAGGTTCAGGATTTGAATTCAGGAGTTCCCTTGGGATCATTTCATTTTCATGGAGCAAAATCGCTGGAAGAAGCTAGTATTTTTATATTTCTGGAATCAGCTAGGTACGAGTAATTGACAAATATAGTCTCTCAAATGAGCCAAACAAGATATTCGCAGCTGTTAATTAAGGTAACGAGGGAGTGACCGTACTAATTATTAAATTTCAGTGCGGTCATCAAATCATTTAGAATATTTGCACTAATGTGCGAATTAACAGGCCTACATATTTTATTCCAACGTTTCGTGATAGTTGACACAAAAATTGGTCATGGCCTGTTGACATGAAACGTGCAAAATTTAAACTGCTTGTCATAGTTATGATATGCCTGATAACTGACATACAAGTTAAAAAAAAACTGGGCAAGAGCGAGTAGGACTCGCGCGCTGAGGGTTCCGTACAAACTTACATATGTTCAATTCCCGAATGGAGTCTGCGATATTACAGAAAATACAAAACACAAAGACACCAATAAATACCTAATTTCGAAAAAAGAATAACGTACCTTTAACATAAAGTTTATTTGAACTTATAATTGCAATTCAATCCAAAGATATAACACTTAAAAGCAACCCGTTTTAAAAAACGGCAATTTCATAGGTAAAGACCTATTAGTTGAAGGAATTAAGGCTTCCTCAACCACCGGAGTAAAAAAAAGATGGCACAATGGATGATAGAAAATATAGATGTAATATAAAATATGAAATTCATGCTATACTAGAGACCACAGCCATTAAATTGCCGAAGATAGGAAAACATAACCAAATACATATATACCTATCAACAAAAAAGTCTGTCAAGATCACGACCCCTTAGCACTGAGGATAAACAACGCAAGGAGGAGGAGAAGGAGGAAGTAAGACGAAGAAGTGAAATCTGTGAGAGAAAGACGAGGTCAAATTCAAGAAACTGGTGTGGCTTGAGGAACAGAGGACTTACACTGCAAGGTCGCGAGACGAAAGAGCTTTAGCTCCAATGATTATGGTTTCCTAGTAAAGCTAGCTAATTTAGTGAATATGATGAATTTAGAAATAATCTTTACAGACTTTACAGCTATAAGAAAGATATGAAAGCAAAAAGCTTTTAAAAACAAACCTAAATGACAATCACACTTAGAAGATCGAATAAACATCAGCGAAGAAATTTCTAGAAAAAAGCATGGCAAACAAAATGTGTTAAGACCCAAGTCATTACAGGTCGTCAGCCCGTCTGGCTATGAAGTCCACATCACAATCATTACCCAATTCATTCAGAATTCTTAAGCCTACACTCTAAAACAGATTCTTCAGTATCAGTGGCCTACAATTCTAAATTCTTTCCTCGTTGCAGCTCCACCGCTGCCAACAAAATAACTTCGCTGTTACAAAAACTATACGCCTACCACACCATCTAATCCCAAAACAACAACGGACTCAAAACTTGCCACCACTGAGCGTCAAAACAGACTGAAAAAACGTTTTATTGCCACAGTGAAATCAATAAAAATTCAACGTAAAGTGTTGGTAGCGTAGTTTCGTCTCGGCACTGCATCGCCAGCGCCACATTCTGCACAGCCGCGGTATACATAACTTCCTAGGCCACTTATAAAACGCTCCCATTTAAAAATAAACCCACGAAATAACATAAACAAAATAATTTGGAAGCTCTTCCCGACTACTACTAACGCCATCTAGTGAGCGCAGCGTAAACGAGGAAAATTGAAAGCTTGCCAAATTACACTCGATAAATCGGGGTTTGCATCGGGATTTTCTTATGCTCCGAGTTCAGGTATTGACCGCTAGATGTCGGTACAATGGAATCAATTTCGAATGAGACAATTTATTTAAACATGCAAGTATTTATATTGCACTATTTATATGAATTAGACATAAATATATCTTACGCAATAAAATGTATTTTCGTAAGTTCGCTACGTTCCAAGAAAATTAATGTTCTTATTATAACAGAGTGAAATGCAGATGACGTAGTTATCGATACTTTTGTAGCTCTAAAGCTACATTTATACTACAAATTCATGCACACGTAATATCGATCGTTAGGTGAGTTAACGAACCGACAACAATTGGTTTGTAATGAAGTTTTGGCATGCTCCTGCGCATTGTATCACGCGTTCCAATTTTTGCGATTCCATAATTGATATTGCATTGTGATGGTCGACAATGGCAATGGTGGCCTGCCAACATATCGGAGCATATTTCGAGGAACAGTTTGCGTCAATAGTTCGGAAACAATAGAAGAAAATGTGAACGATTATATCAATGCTTCGCGGTCAAATCTATAAACGATTAAAAACGTATAGCAGCAAAAACTAAAAAAAAAACCACGGTTTGTCATTGTAAACATTTCTTGGATTCTAAAATAAGCTAAATTGACAGCAATAACGGAAAACAGAGATGTTGATGTGATTAACATAAAGTATGCCACTGATAATGAAGAAAGCTAAAATTACAATAGAAAACATTGAAAACATTGGAATAATGTCAAAAAACTATGCCTTAACAACAAAAACTTCTTGAATCTTTTGAGTCTGTAGTTTATCAGACATGAATGGAAATAGATATATAATAACTAAGTACGATCATAAAAAAAGAAAATTCATCAAATTAATAATTAATTTGCAAATGTCATTGATCTGACCAAAAAAACAGAAAGAGACTAAGAGGTGCCTTGGACTCAATAAAATTAAGGAGACACAGGGGAGCCGTTTCTTAAAATAAAATCAGTTGACGACGAAAACAGTGAAAGCATATATTTATATTTGATGAGGAAAATAGACAAACAGTTGTTGATACGATCAACGCGAAATAGGCCACTGATGATGACGATAGCTGTTTTACTCAGAAAAGTCTATAAATCAAACCGTTTCAGTTTCAAACTAGGCTACAATATTTGTATATCTCTTCAAATTATGCCACATACTGGAAACACTGACATTGAAATATTATTTAATGTATTAAATCACACAACATCATAATGGTGTGGAAGCGGATAAATGAATAAGAATAAAACGATTCAAATAAAATTTTGTTGGTCATTGGAAAGATAACATTTATGTTAAATGGTTATATATTCAAGCAATATTTTTAAAATATGCTGATATACAAACTAGGTTTTTTTTTTCTGTGGGAAAATCATCTTATGACATCCCCCGCTCTTGGGCGAGGCGGGAGATAGTGTCAGACTTTTACTGACTAAAAACCCACTCCTGTTCCTTTGTTGCCTTCGTCCCAGGGCCCCCCCGGGTTTCGTTTTCACACTACCCATGGCCCCAGTAGGCTTCGACCCTGCTGGGCCCCTACGATTTGCTGACATCTCCCTGAGGCGCGCGTGGAACAATACGCGCCGTCGACGACTTGGGCTCGGTCCGGACGGTTACCGGACGGTCGGACGGCGGGCTACCCATTGCTCGCCGTCCGCAAGCCCGCGCCTGCGGTGGCCGGAAATCGGGTAATATTAGTTAACAGTGACCTATGAGATGAAGATATGAAGCTAATTTTGCTTTTAGGCATGACTTAGTTCTCAAGTGGATTACGCCTGCGTCAGACGATGGTACCCAACAAATGCGTGGTCATATAAATTACACGCATCATGAATTAAAGATTTACTACCGACACATATATGAAATCTTAATCTCGTCAAATGAACTCTAAAGTAAAAGGTTTTCAACTCTCAGACTGTACAAAAGAGTACTAAGTTCCACTTTCCCAATTCGGATACGAAACATTAAGAATAATCAACTGAAATAAACTTCCTCAAAGAGTTTGAAACAGAGACGTATATTCGGAAAAAGAGAAATATATATTTGCAAACGAAAAAGATAAATTATTCTGGCGCAATTATTTTGTCGAGAAGGAATATTTTTTTAGTAAATTTCGTCTCGCGGTAGACGACCCGGCGAGGTCTAATGAACTTTTGGATTCATCTCCTCGGCATTCACCAACTGAATTGTTTTACAATGTAAAACGACAGTATCAAAATATTCTAACAACTTGATTCAGGTATTTTCCTGATGACTACAACCTTGGGGTCTTTACGTCAAGAGTGAATAGATTACTTCTAGGCAATCATGCTCCAACGTTGACCATCAGGGGAAATAGTCGCTATATGCGTTTATATCAATAGTAATTACTAAAAAACAAATAACATTATATCGTAACAGATATTTATTCCAAGTGGAACAATGATTCAACCTCGGTATTGTAATTAATGAAGAATCCAGAACCCTAAATAATAGAAATTTCGTTTAGTAAAAAACTATAGTAAATTCAAACTCAAAGCAAATCCGACGATAGATTTTGGATTAAGATTTTGTATGAAATCGGTTTATAAAGATTTCTGGTTTATTAAGACTAAAGGAACGACAAATGGATTGTCTAAAAGATGATATGACGAGAAAGGCGGTGACTATTGAGATGCCGGCCAACAGGTATGTGGAAGGGAAAGATGTGCTGGACTGACCCCACACAATTTGTGATAAAGGCAGGAAGGTGATTATGGTAATATCCTTTTTTTTAACCAACATAACGATCTACCTTATTGGCAATAAGTCAAAGCACAAAATATCGGTCGATCGTCGTCTCAGTAATAAGAACCGGAGCAAATAAATGGCGGAAACACTTCAAAATCATGGTGAACGGATCCGTAAATCTTGCATCACTTAACTAATCATAAACATCTTCATTTTCGTGTTCATTATTTTGTATTTTTCTGTTGAAGTTAGTCACTTTCCCCAAGAGAGTGCATCTGCGTCAGTTGATGTTCTTTTGCTTTTGTTGTTTTTTTGTGTATCAGCTGTGTTGCTTTGGACTTATTTATAATTATCCTTTTTTTTCATTCGTTTTGCAAGTCTTGCTTAGTTTTCCCTTTTTTGTAATCTCGCCATAGTTCAGAAGGTTGAGCTCTATATATTCCACGACGATTTTGGCTTCGGTGACTATATCTGTGCAACTATGGACTGGAAGCATGTGCTCTTATACAGCTAATATAGTCTATCTATGCTGTGAAGGTACGTGCACAGCGTGGACATGTTAAAACAACATTATGGTTTTGGATGGTAAAAGGTTGCTCGTTCTTGATGTACACTCGCCTGATGTAGATATCTTTCCAAAAGGATATTAGACATTGGAATGTGTGTGTCAGCTACCTCTTATTAATCTCTTACTATTTACAATCGGTCTTGCTCTTCAATCTTATCACCGTCATTCTGTTTATTCTTATCTCCTTGCATTGTAAAAATCATGACTCATACATATAGACCTTCCAAAATGTAGAACAAAATGGTTATTTCTAGTATAATTTGTCATAATTTTTAACTTCAATTAACGTCCAGAACACTCACAATATTTCCACTGTTTTGACGTCAAGGTTTGATCCATCACGGATTGAGGTCACCGATTATATAGGATTTTAAATGTAGGCTATTCCCAAAATGCGCATATTAATGTGCCTGTCATATCATATCGACAGATTACCGTTGTATTTTGACATATGTTAGCGTTATAGCGAAAATAGTGCGCCGGCGCCGCTGTAACCGACATTCCAAATACAAAATTGAAATGATCGCCAGTATTTCTGAGTTAGTCGCATTCGTTCGTTCTAGGCCGTACGTTTGACATTGAACTTAAACTAAAATTAAAAAATAAAACATTTGAAGACACTGAGAATAGAAATCATTACTTTTTAGAGGACAAGGATGAATGTTTCCTGTTTCTTAGCTTCGATAGCAGATTTAGTACGTTTTAAATTTGTTTGTGCAAATAAACTAATGCACTGCAGGAGTTTTTTCAAAAAAAGGGTTATTATATATCCTGTAGCAAACTGGATTGAAAATTTGGTTGTATGATAATTTTAAAACTGCTACGTTTTTCTTGTACCTAATGTATTTTCTCTAGACTCAATAGATGTGTCACAGCAATAAATATAAACACAGATAATATGACATAATCATACAAATTTTGCTAAATAAATGTTTCTCTACTGGTTAGGGGTGAACACAGAAACGATTTATGCGATTGACATGATTTTGTTTACAGTATGTTATCTTTTTTTCTTAGCTAAAGAGCTTTTCTGACCTGTTTTACGTTTGAAGTTGTTTTTGTATACTAGCTTTGTAAATGATCAAAACATCTAAAGTTTTGTAAAAAATATTTCAGAAGTTTTAAATGAAGACAATTTTAACACACAGGTACATAATATTACGAATATGTCATCCTGTAAAGTTAAAAACATTTTAGAAGAAACAATAAATTCTTTCAATAGTAAATTTTAAATGTATGAAAGCATTAAGTGCAATGAAAATAAATTAAACCAATCGACTAATTTTCGGTACACTTATTGTGTTAAAATTATGATAAGAGCACCTGTTGTTTTCGTGTTCAATATTTTTGTGAATTAACAATATGTGATATTGTATAATAATGATATAATAATATTATGTCATGAGCATTTTACAAAGTGGTTCGTTTGAGCTCATCTGTTGGTTTTTAAATATATTGATACACTCTAAAGATTCAAAGATTCAAAAGCATTTATTTCAAATAAACCATTTACAGGCACTTTTGAAATGTCAAGAAGTCAGTCAGTCAGAAAAAATGATGCTAATTGAACATTCCAAAGCGTAGATCTCTATGGAGAAGAATGTGCAAGAAACTCCATGGTCACTCTTTTCAATCATGTTTTGCAATTACAAATAAATAAACTCTTTTCAATCATGTTTTGCAATTACTAATTCTCACATACTCTTACTACTACTATACTGGGGATTCCATCTGAAAGTACTAACAGTTTATGAAGAAGATATAGAAGCTTATTTTCAAATGAATCTAAAACTTCAGAATACACGTTACTAAGAAAAATATAAGCTTTCGATAAAGAACGGATTGATCAGATAGACAATGTTAAATCTTAAAAGTAAATTTGCACAATCGATCAGAATTCGTTCGTTCTACGAATATATTCAGTTTACCATAGTTTTCTATATCGAAGTTTAATTTAACATGCATCTGTTAATACATATTATCAAATAGTTCGTCCTCCTTAAGTATCAACAAATCTGTGTTAGTTCTTCTCTAGCTCACTTTGTTTTGCGAAAAATGGTTAAAAAGGAACAAACTGCTAATTAACCAATAGGGAATATGCATGAAAAAAATATTCGTTATCTAACCAGTTTATTAATTACAAAATTAGAATACTAACAGTGAAAATTATTGAAAAGCAAACGAGATATAAAGGCGCCGGTCAATTGCGATTGACAATATTTATGTGAATGACAATGTAAATGTAACGATTGCTTCAATCATTTCAAGTAAACAATCAATATTTGCATCAATTGGCATCAATGACGGAAATATAGTCATTCACAATTGACCGTTTCGGGGACCCTTTATTTGAACAAATATATCTATAAAATTTCATGTCCGGCTTCTTTCTAAAATTGTCAGTACAAAGCTTTTTAACTTCATCGTTTATGAAGACATTTTTAAAAACACTATAGTTTACTATAAGTATTTTATTTCTCTACATAGTATAAAACTCAGTTTCGCTCGCTTTTTGCGTCTGTCGGTTTAGTTGCTAATTCCTTCTAAAACACCCAACGGATTTTGATGCACTTTTCACAATACGATATCAGAAGTATCAATTAATGTAAGGGATATTATTACATTTTAGGTAAGACTCCCTAACATTAATTGATACTTCTGTTATCGAACAATAAACTTGGAAGATTTTTGTGTATAATTTACACCCGTGCGAAGCCGGGGCAGATCATTAGTAGCACATAAAAAGTGCATATTCCCTATTATTTTCTGTACAGTCCAATGAACCACTATCTATTAATTTAACATTGGCCGGAGAGATTTGTTTACGTTTTGACAAAATGAAGGAAAGTTTATACCAAACACACTAAAAATTTCTTCATTATTGATTGAAGAAATATATGTTTTTGAATCTGCTCCGATGTTTCATTATCTAAAAGTACAACTTCATCATTGTCCCCTTACAAATATGCCATTATCTAACTAGATAAAATCTTTCTTTTTGACGTTTCAATGAATCATTTAAAAGATATAAATATGTCTAGGGTCTTACTAACCTGACATAAATGAGTTAAGTGACCACTTACATGAGCTACTATTATAGTTCACAGTATTCTCCACTTGTATGCCCATGGTGTCGCTACCACCATGCTTTCCCAGTACCCACGATGCACTTCATCCGTACACTTTGCACTTCATCCGTACACTTTGCACTTTACATCTTACTCTTTTGTAGCACTTTTTACACTTTTCACTTCACTTTTTATAAACGTTTCATTGTTTTTGCATTCACATTGATCTTTGACTATGGAAAGAGTGCAACTTTTAGTCATGATATTTTTAAATAGTCTTTGGTTTTGTCGAAATTTCGAAAAGTATCTTTTTGACCGAAATTCTGAATACTAGAACTGTCAAATTTGAAAATGGAAAGTCACGGAAAAATCAACATGAATGCAAGAGTAAAGACGCACATGAAAAACTGGAATGTTTAGTACGTCGCTGCGTTGCGAGCGAGGTGCGCGCGCGCACGGCCGACGCTGGCATGTCACTGCGGCAGAGTCTGAAACCAATACAAAAATCCCTTTATTTTCGTTGTGCGCGGAAACGGAATGCGGAAACCAATGGCTGATTTTCTTTTTGACACTAATCGTCACGCTTTTTGATCTCTGGGGGTTTTACTTATATTGACAAATTTTCTTTTTTAGGATTTTGATTAATTTGTAATGCTCCGTTATAGTCATAGTCGTTTATCGTCGTTATAGTCATAGTAAGATACTTTTTATAGTAGACAAATTATTAAAAATAAGTTACAGTATTATAATGTCAAATAATAAAAGACGTCAAACCGATGATAGAAAATACAGGAAACAAATCAAGTCAAATCACACATAAAATTATTTTTAAAAAGTCACAGTAAATTACAGTCAAAATTAATATTCATGTCAAAGTTTAGATAATCATAAATTCGTCAAAGGAATAAATAGCTTGCTTGCTAAGGCATTTTTTCAAACAAGCTTTGAAGCTGCCTATAGTCGGGGCACCAGATATAGTGTATATGCTACCGGCAATCTGTATAATCCGATATTCTAAACAATACCTAGACAATGTATAGAATACCTAAAACGTGTAGGTAATGTATGAAATGTTATTTATTTTATACTTTGCCTAAGTATTTTATACTGCGCAGCAGTGGATAGGACCTGAGTACTTGTAAGCAAATTACATTTTGTTACTTACAGCCAGACGAATTTTGTTTTTTTTTTTTCAAGTACTTAGTCCTATTTCTGTCTACGGGGTTTAAAGTAAGGCTCTTGTTTCAATGTGGTTATACCACGAAGGCTAGCTCCCAGAACCTGTCCATGTCGGGGCAGCCTAAAATTACGTCAATTCCTTCACTGCTCTCGACTTTTACACATTTTTACGTTTTTTTTTTACACTTTTCATTTTTTTCAAATCACGTCGGGGTCACCAATGTAGGAGTTAGAGTAGGTGTAGTGTGAAGGAAACAGAAATAGAAATAAAGTCCGAAGTGCCAAGAGGAAGAAAGAAAGTTTATTGTACACAGAGTCACAGCACACAAGAGCTCCGCTAGTGTAGAAGGACTGGTAGAAATAAGAAGATGACAGAACACACAGAAAGAACGTATAAATACAAGAGAGTTTGCGGCAAATTATCTCACAGAAAACGTTTATATTTTTACGAACAATAATTAATTATTGCTAATTTGACAATTGAAATGCAATGTTTATAATAAATTGGAATAGGTCACAACATCCACATTGATTTTAAGTAATATACGTAGAACATGTTTCATTTGCCTGTCATTTTATAGGTAGGTCGGTTAACATTGATAAATATACCAAAATCTATTTATTTTACATATTGCCGTTGGACCAACAGGTACTCTATACAATCCCCAGGAATTGTATAGGTACATTGCCTAGGTAAAGTATATAATGGACAATAATATTCATAATATTTCATACATTACCTGGACGCCCCAGGTAGGTATTCTATACATTACCTAGGTATTGTATAGAATAATAGATTGCCGGTAACTATATAAAATACTTAATATTTTATATATTATTATAAAAATTAAAAAGAGACTGTCAGTCTCTTTTTTAAGTGGGTTAACAATAAATGGGAATAATGTAAACAATATTTTTATGTGTTCCCCTTTAAATGTTTTGACAAAGGTGTTGACATATCTGTGTCAAATAGGTACCCATAAGTTATGTTAGAGAACTATTATAAAATTTATGAGAAAATTTAATTGTGTAATAAAATTCTACCAAAGACAAAAAAGTATTATATATTCTATACCAGGACATGGTCTATTCTTGTACCAAGTTTCATTGAAATCCGTTCAGCCATTCGAACGTAAAGAAGTAACAAACAAACATTCACAAAAGCTAATGTGAACTATTTGCACGATTTACTTTTTTCTTTTCGCCAGAAATGAAACCTAGGTTATATGTTAGAGGCCAATACGAGGAATCAATAGCAACCGAACCGAACGAAGATACCTATAGATTGCTAGTATATTTTTGTCTGGCGTTACCTATTTTCGTTCTAATATAATGAAATGGAAATATAATACGTAATATTTTGAGGATTTCATTGATGAAACCATTATTATATTATTATTTGTTGGTTATTACCGTTATATTTTTTCACACTCGCAGTTTTTCATCACTAAAACTAGTAAAAAAAAAAGATAAACGAATCGAAAAAATACGCGTTTGTGTTGCGATAGTGATTTACACTATTTATTGCGTACTCACCATAAAAATCGAAACCAAAACTATATTAAACAATGGGAAACTTAAAATATCAGATATAGAGTATTTTTATTTAAGAAAAATAATGCCGAATAAAAAACTATAGCAGTATACTAAATAGTCTCTAACTTCATTTGGTTACGGTTGGTAGACATAATTCTTTTTGCTATAGAGTTCTCAAACAGTCTTTTAAGATATGGCCTAGGATTCACTTTTGGCGAAAAATAGGCCAGCAATGTATGGCAAAAGTTTTATTCCCCTTTCGCCTTTATAATAATAGTTTTTTTTAATAAGTATGGACTCGCCAAAAGGAAGCCACTAACGAAGTTACAAGTGTGTATTTATCATTTAACAAAATAGGACAATTGTATAAAATGCATGCCATCTCTACCAGTCAAACGTTGAGTTAAAACGTCTCTACCGTGGCAGGTGAACAAAACAATACATGAAAATTAAAATATTCATGACAAACGATATTCTTGAAGATCGAGACTACTTCAGTAATTAAATCAACCAGTTCAATTCCATCATGAGCCACACGTTGGAGTGCTCCAAATGCTCATACAACTGCACTTTGGAGAACTTAATGTACACCTCTGATGCTGCAATTAATATAGCCGCCTTCTGGGCCCAAATAATTTGAGAAGATTACCATAGACTTAAAAAGAAGAGGAATCTAATTCACAGAATCCTAAGGATTATATGAACGAATCTTAATATCTCTTGATAGAACAATAAAAGTCCACATATAAACTAAATGAACGTTTAACGCCCATTCTGCGAAGCACTATAATAAAACCAATGTGTTTCTGCAGACTGCACGCGACTATAAATTCCAGGGTTTCAGTGTTTTCTCCACAGAATTAAACGAGCTTAATGCTTACTACTACAGATTGTGGCAATCATAAAATTGCTACTGTTTGAAGTCCCAATTATACAGAACTAGCTTTTCCAAAGTCTTCTCTCCAGTAGCCTATGCCACAGAATCAGTGGAGTTAGCCTCGCTAGCCAATGGAGCTTGCTTATAAAATTAGGCTATGGAGCTAGCCTATAGACCTAGCCTTTGGAGCTAGCCTATGAATCAAGGCTATAGAGCTAGCCTATGGAGCTGGCTTTTGTAGTTAGCCTATAGAGTAGCCTAGCTATGCAGTTATCCTATGGAGTTAGCCAAGACCGCTAGCCTCCACAGGCTAGCCTAGGCTAGACTTCCATGTTATAGATCCATATCTATAACACGATATTAGCTTATGGAGCTAGCTTAGAGATCTAGCCTATGGAGTCAGCCGATGACTGTATGATACTCAGCGATTATACCTACAGCTTTCTATTAGTGAGACAAGATTTTTTAAATCAAATCAGTACCTATTCTCTGACATGGTCTTTTACAAACATATAAACAATATAAACTTTCTCTTTTATTTGTTCTGCACATAAATAGATTACAACGTCTGGACACGACGAAGAAAATCCTTTGGAAGCAGGAACACAGAACCAGTTGGAAAAGCGTTTTGTGTGCTTGTTGGTTGCAGTCACTTGGCAAGACATTAGCAGCATTTTGTATAGAAGCGAATGATCAACCCGCGAAGAGTTCGAGAGCAGTTCCTTCTAAAGGAGCAGTTCCTTCGTTGTCACTAGTACCATTAATAGTTCCATGATGGAACTACTAATGTTTCTGATGAATCTAGAAATAAGGGAACTAATGTTAAAGGCCAATTCAAATTATTGCCATGATTCACTTTTTTTTTTCGCCAGAAATTTAACCTAGGTTATATGTTAGAGGCCAATACTAGGAATCAATATCAAAAAGAACCAGGTCTTTAAACCGTAACTGAACGAAGATACGTATAGAAGCATTGCTAGTATATTTTTGTTAGGCGTTACCTATTTACGTTCTATTATAATGAAATGGAAATATAATACGTAATATTTTGAGGTTTCCATTGATAAAATAAATTAAATTGGATATTACTGTTATATGTTTTCAGTTTTTTCGCAGTTTTTCATAACTAAAACTAGTGAAAAAAAATAAGTGATAAATGAATCGAAAAGATACGTGTTAGTATTGTGATAGTGATTGAAACTATTTAATGCGTAATCACCATAAAAATCGAAACTAAAACTAATATCTAACAATGGAAAACTTAAAATATAAGACATACAATATTTTTATTTAAGAAAAATAACGCCTCATAATAAACTATAGCAATATACTAAATAATCTCTAACTTCGTTTGGTTACGGTTGGTAGACCTAATTATTTTTGCTATTGATTTATCTTACAGTTCTTTAAAATAATTATGGCTTAAGTTTCACTTTTGGCGAAAAAAAAAATTACATGCCAGCAATGTATGGGAAAAGATTCATTCGCCTTTTGCTATCACTAGTTCCACATTATTATTTTAGACACTTAGCTTTATTTCAACAAAATTTAAATTACACACCTAGTAATATTTATTCCTATAACAACTGATTCACATCCCAATCAATCAACCCTCGGACTACCCACAAACGATGACTAAATATTATCCAGTCGCTTACTAAACCATCTTACTGACTGATTCGCAGTTACCAGAAAAAATAAAAATAGCCTTGTCTATCAACCAGGCGGTTAGGAGAGCAAAAGAGGAAATCTGTTCCCATGAAAAAGCAATCCATCTTGTTTTCAAACTCTTTAAAGTTCCTTCCCTAGGGTGATAAATAGGTTTAAATTTTTCTTTGACAAGAAATTAGTAGGGAATCAGAGTGTATTAGTCTTTTCATGTTGGAAACACAAGGTTTTTGTGTTGTGAATATAACAGAGATATATTTGAATCAAATTAATAATGTTTATAAAGGTCTTATAGATACAGGAATAGACTTCAATGAAAAGAAGATGGAGGTTTCCTTGAGGGTTGGGTTGTAAAACTACTGTAATGTGCGAGATGCTATATGTGTCGATACTCTTGTGCTATGTATGAGGCAAGAGTACCTACTTGGAAGACAAATTAATATAAGGAACTGAAAAAAAAATAACTTCGACGCCTGATTGTATTTTGTGTCTTTGTATGTATTATATGTACATAGTTAGGTTTAGTATAAAATATTTATAGTTAATATTTAAGTTTGCTACGTAGTTTATTAAACCCACATAATCATCCTAATTATTTTATTTGATCTAATATATATCTATTGTGAAAACATCAACAAAAACAAGTCATAGACAATACAGTTATTTTTTTCCGTTCGTTCCTATCTTTTATGACTTTGAATTAAAAATTTGATCTAATTATTTTAATGTTTATTATTATGGTAAAATTTATAATTAATTTTATTAATGATGCTTTTATACTGTCTTTTATTTTTAATTGTTATTTTTGAATTGGTTTTAATTAATTTCGAATGTTTTTTTTTATATAATTTAATCCAATTCCGTATTATAATAATTTAATGTGAATATTTGTACGCCGTTGATGGCAAGACATAGTGTTAATTTTATGTTGACATCACATAATCTGTACCTCTTTGTTTACTTACCTATGTTCTACAAATATAAATATCTGAATCTTCTGCTATCCCATATTCCTATCTCGTTTTGCTGCGCCGGTGCTGCCGCTACGACTGCGGAGATCCTCATGTGGCGGAAATATAATAACTTTGTTGGCAGTTAAAATTGATTAAAAACTGTAATACTTTGTGGTGGAAAATAAACAAATTTATTATTATTTCTATATTCATTTATCTCAGGACCCTGAGGTCCTGGACCTTTGGAAGGCGTACGAGGAGCCGAAACCAACTCGCAGAGGCCCTTTTAGACGCTTTAATGGAAAGTGGTACAAACCGGTGATTATCCCTGTACGTACTATGCTAGTTGCATCCAAGGACAACCCCCGGTTGGTGGGAAACTATTGCGACATTTGGAAAACTAAGATATAAGGCTATGGTTTATGGAGTCTTAAGTGGACTGTTTACCAGGAACTATGTTAAGACTATGGCCCCTGCTTAAACAATGTTATTAATATCCATCGACAAAAGGCAGGGGGTGACTTGCACACTCAATAAATGGGCCCCCATAAACGGTCGCTAGCACGAAGTGACGTAGCAACAAGAGGGCAACATATCCTGAGGTGCTTAAGGAGTGGAGAGGTATACCACGGCTATCAGGACAATCCCGGAAGTACGGTCAAGATCCCTACCAGCACCTTACTGGATTATACATCCTTCTCCCGAGCACGTTTGCTCTTGCGAATCTCCACTCAAGCCAGCCAATAAAGGCAAGAGAGAGGTGGGAGCTCTGTTCCTCGTCAGTGTTCACTACGGCCGGCCAATAAAGGCAAGCCGGAGATAAAGAACAAGAATTTTCCCGGGAGATCGGGTCCGTGGGGTCGCTAATGCCCAACAGTTCGCCACAAAACTGCACTGCGGATTGTATCTCTCTTAGTCTGACCCCTCACCCTAGGCATATTACGGCAAAGCAAACTTTACCGATACAGACCTGGGGTATATTGGAGCACGCAAGCCCCACCACGACGTCAACGTAGAGATACGGCGATGGGGTTATTATTATTATTATTATTTTGGAAAAACTTGGATTGTTCCAGTTTAGCTACATTAACGGGCCAAGCCAAGTCAATGTAGCGTGCGTGTAGTGGGTGTACTCGTAGAGTGGATGTTATGAGGAGAAATTTCATTTTCCTCTATCTGCATGAACTATTAATTATTATTATTAGTTAAGTATATTTTTGAGCCCTTGTGGCTGGAGACTCTCGGATCGTGGCCTTCTGAGTACTCACAGGGCTTTTTCCTAGGACAAATGATAAGCATTGCCATATTGTGTGGCAATTATACCAGTCTTTTGGGCACATAATCAGGCGACAGCCGATACTGTGAAGTAAAAATGGTATCGTTTTATGTCTCCTATGTCTACACATAGCATAGCATAATCAGCCTTTTAATGTTCCCACTGCTGGGACTCAGGCCTCCTCTCTCCAGGAGAGGGAATGGGCCGTAATCCACCACGCGGGCCCAGTGCGGGTTGGTGAATGTCACATGTCTTCGAATTTTTGGTTAATTGCCGGTTTCCTCACGATGTTTTCCTTCACCGTTTTGAGAGCAGTGGTGATGAAATAAATTACACAAAGTAATGCGCCTGGCTGGGTTCGAACCCGCGACCTACAATTCGTAAGTCGGGGCCGTTACCACTCGGCCACCACTGCTCACAACACATGTCTACACAACTGGACAATATGTGGTAACATGACTTACGCATTCTATTAGAAAACCAAGTTACTGTTACACTGTATCAAAAGCTAAATCTTTACAAACTCGACACTGAGTTACCAAAAAAAAAACTCCATCTGTTAGCAAAGTGTTTTGTTTATGATGATACCTCCAGAAACTCATGTTAAGTTGAGAGACAAAAAGCTATAAACTATCATGAAAAACAAATATGATGTCTATGTTTCTCCACCTAATAAAATTTATTGTCTGTGAAATAATCAAATCTTTCAGTGGAAACTTTAGAATCAATGAACAACATAGTAGGTGGCATACAGCATAGTGCTTACAAAAAACATTTATTATAAAAAAAAGTTGCTGAAAGTTATGACAAAAAATCATCTTAGCACCTTTTAAATGGCGATGCCTATCAAATAATAGATGAACGAAATGAAAATAAGAGAAAACCTAGAGAAAAATAAAAGTGTTTTTTGTTAAAGAGTTGCGCAAGCGTCGGTCAGTGACCGTACCATTAAAGATAATAATAATAATAATATTCCACAACTATCACACAACGCCGTCTAGTCTCAAGCTAAGCAGAGCTTGTGTTATGAGTACTAGACAACTGATAAACATGCATAAATATTTCTAAATACGTTTTTCAATGCAGTTTATAATTTGAAAATAGTTTTTAATATTTTGATATTGCAGCTTAGGGGTTGTTTCATCATCGTCAATATTTCTTCCCCATCGGTTGCCCTGTGTTGCTTGTTTCTAGATTATTAATTTCACAAATGTTAAATTCACAAGGTAATCTTCTTCCCGATGGGGGCAATAAAGCTCGCTCTTAGAACTTGGAACTTAGAACATAATTTTCGAACTAGCGAATCTATTATGTTATGAAATTAGAAATTCTTGAAATAGAACTTCCAAAATGGTTCCTGATCTCACTCCCATCAATTCTCAACAGCTATCTCGTAGTTCACAGTCTCATCTCAAGATATCTATCAACGCGACCACAATAGACCTGTCACATGCACTTTATTTGTGGCTCATCAACAGGTGTTCAACCCTACGACAAAACATCCCACACTATACCATTCGCTAAATAGTTGTGCAATTTGCTACAGCAAGCCCAACATTACTTGACCGTTCACAACGGCGCCACTTGTGCAAACAACTGTCAAATTTAATACATTTTGACTTAGTCCAGAATGACACCGTAGGTCAAGATATATTGGACAGTAAGCTATAAAATATAATAGAGATATCATCAAGCGCGGACATTCGCGATCCAATGTCAGAAATTGTATTATTTTTTCGTCATATTTTGTCATTTTGACGTCATTGGCTATGGCTACTTAGAATTCTGGTGACTGCGGCTACGACACCTATATAGATACTGACAGGGCTGGGCAAAATACATGCTTTGCTTTAATTGAAATACAAATTAAGTACAAAATACAGTATCTCAAGTAATTAAAATACAAAATATCTTTAAGTAAGGTATTTGAAATATAAAATACAAAATACAGTATTTTAGCTAATTTTAATTGAAATACAAGTTACAAATTACATATTACAAAATAAGTAATGTAGAACATGTTTTAATTAATCAGTAAAACCAGAGTTTCCTTTCATGAACACTAGATTTTTAAATGTACTGTCAGACAAACAGCCTCTTGTTGGAGAGTGAATAAAACCTGCTAAAGAAAACAATCTTTCTTGAAGGTTAAATGTATTTTAATGTTAAAATGTATTTTGAAACCTCAAGTATTTGAAATACTAATTACAAAATACTTCGCCATCAGGTATTTGAAATACGAATTACAAATTACATTTTAAGGAAGTAATTGAAATACAGATACCAAATACGTATTTGTATTTCAATTACGTATTTTAATTACAAGTAATTCAAATACTGCCCAAAACCCTGGATACTGAGGGCTGTCACCCATTCTTTGAAAGATTTAAGACGGACATGTTTCAGCAGAGTAAGCTTGAAAGAATAGAGTTGCTTAGTATGCAAATGTTAACTAGTAGAATGTAAGAAGTACGGTGGGCTGTGCCAGCGCTGAAACTGCAGCTGCTGAGACCCTCAAGTGATGTAAATACTAGCTTCTCCCTGTGACTTCGCCTGCGTGAAAGTAGGTTCCTCCATACAAACTTCTTTCTTATTCTTTGCATTCCTCATAAAAGGAACTTCTATACCTGGATACTAAGTTCTTTAAGCCATCGATCGCCCTTGTTAAAGACGTGGCGTAATGTTGCCACTTTATACGTTTGTAGATAATTGTATTTCCTCTTTATTTATTTATTATTGTTATTTCCACTTATGACTTTGTCCTAAAATTTATTTTTATTTATTTTACTCAAATCTATTGGTACACAATACCGTTGCCGACGTCTGTTAGTCGATAACGTCACCGGCTCACGCTGAAAACCAGCGCTGTGAACTCGTCGCATTTTGCGTGTGGACACGGCATTATGGTGAGCGTACGGCCGTTTTGCTCGGACGTGGTGCATATATTTTATTTTTTTTCTCATAGAAAATATTTGTAATATAAGTTTGAGCCTTTTCCGGCAAATAAAGTTTTTCTTTCTTTCTTTTTTCTTTCTTTTCTAAACAAAATTTTAGCGTTCTAGATCCAAGGGATTGAGCTAGGAGTTGATGCATGAGTGAGAGAGTCAAGGCATAGTTAGATTACTTTATACAGATTACAGCTTTGAGCCGTTTAAGGTCGAAATGCTAAGGCTATGAGGCCCGAGTGCATGTCTTCTTTTCAAAGATATTTCTCGCCGACTGATCGACACTGCGTGGCCAGAGAGCTTGCTCGTTTTTTGCCCAAAGAATCAGCATTGCCATTCAATGTGGCAACGCTGCCAGTCCTCTAGGTACGTTATCGGCGTGCTCAAGTGATAGCGATGTGGAGGAGAACTTCGACGCCTGAAGCGTGTGTGTGGTTATTTGTTACAAAGAATTAAATAATTTAACTCAATCTTAATGTTAATATTTTATTTTTGCAGTTTATTCACAGGTTTTTTTAAATAATTGTTCACTTTTGGGTGAACTCTGAAATATTAAAATATGCTGCGCAGTTTTTTTTTTAAATGTCTGAACAAAATTTGTGAAACGCTGTCTTTTTCTCGATTTCATGGTTGTTTTCGTGTGAGATTAAACAAATTGAAATGACGTCTAAAATTGTATTTATGTAAACCATATAACCTTTTTTTGCGTGGGAAATCATCAAATAACTTCTCCCGGGATTGTTAGACTTTAACTGACTATCACCCATACTGTTCCTTCAGCGCCCTTCTTTGCGAAGGCTGTGGTAACCCCTTCGAACAAGCCGCAGCCTTGCCAGGCATCGCCGCGTCGGCCCTAACTGGCCCCATCAATTCTTTTGACATCTCTCTGAGGCCCCCACGCGCCCGTAGAAACCACGTGCCGTCTTTTTAGTCACAGCCTCATACAATCATCCACTACCCGCGTCCCCTAACTTCCATATTTACTCCACGCTCTGACAATGACCAGACCATTGCAAGCGCCAACATCCTTACTACTGAAGATCTAAAACGAACTGTTGGCTCGTCTCCCAGTCAGGTGTTGCTGTTAACTAGCTGAGTGAATTAATTGAGGACTATTAGTGATGTTGTGCAGAGGCCGTTATATGACGCGGACAATTGTGACGTCAGATGACGTCAGGTTGGGGGTTTTGCAAGACTAGGTGTGGGCGAACAGTAAAATAAAAAGAAGTAAATAAATTTTTTTTTTTTTTTTTTTGATATGGGAAATTATCTAATGACTTCTCCCGTTCTAGAGTGGAGCGAGAGGGCGTGTCACACTTTTACTGATTAAAACCACACCTTATTCCCTTCAGTTGCCCTCGCTTTCATATTTTTCTCCATGGCCCTAGCTAAAAATTATGTATATACGAGGAAACACAGGGTAATAAACTAGCCTATAAGACTTGACAGACATGAAAATGAAACAACAATGTGTTTCTAAACTAAAACTTCAACTGCAGATTTAATCAAAAATAAAATCGTTTTCTTTATTTCTTTCTGGAAAGATGGAGATATGTTTTTAAAAAACTGGCCAAGTGCGAGTCGGACTCGCGCATGAAGGGTCCCGTTCCGTCCGGAGCAAAAAAGGCAAAAAAAAAAAACACGTTTGTTGTATAGGAGCCCCCACTTGTTGGATTTTTTAAATCTGTGAAAATTTCAACTGTCTATCTCCTATAAGATATAGCTTGGTGACAGACAGACAGACGGACGGACAGCGGAGTCTTAGTAATAGGGTCCCGTTTTTACCCTTTAGATGCTTATCTATATAGACTAAAAAGATGGTTATCTTACATACAACGTGTATCGTAGAACCAAATCGTTTTGCAGTGACTAAGCGATTGACGCAAGTCACGAGTAGTCACCACGTCTAATAAATGTCACATTATTTGATACACTCACTCCTAACTGTTCGTGGGTGGGCAACCTAACTTCAACTCGTCAACGTATCCCACGTGCAAATTACATGTTCAAGCGCTAAAGCTAAAAAGGCTAAGTGTGTGCTAAAGCTGACACATTTGACATTACTCAAATAACAGATAATATAACAATAATATTCCAAAACTTTCACACAACGCCATCTTGTCCCAAACTAAGCAGAGCTTGGGCTATGAGTACTAGACAACTGATATACATTTATTTACATATATATCTCTAAATATATACATATTAAATCAATTTTCTTTGTAAAAACTCATCGAAAGAGCTTTGACATTTCAAAATGTGTTCGATATGGGATTTGATGCATGTGGAATCCTGGAGGAACGATGACCTGATGCTGCGTAAGCGAGCAACGTTACCCTCCGCCGCGCCGCTCCTTTGATGACTAACATTCCACTGCGCACACGATGTTGGAAAGTAGCAGATTCTGGACTAATTGTGCTCCATTGGTGTAATTGCTGCAAGGCGTTCCGATGTGAGGATAAAAATAAATAAATAAATATTATAGATAGATTATACCCAGACACAGAACAAATGGTCGTGCTCATCACACAAACATTTTTCCTGAGTGGAAATCGAACCTATGACCTTCGGCATAGCAGTCAGGGCCACTGACCAACAGGCCTGCCTAACTAAAATGACGAGCTTTGCGTGTAACATCCCCGTATTAACAAGAAAATTGGGCACAACACAATCATGGTGATAATTCACATCTTTGACGAATGACTGGAGAGTTCTCACCTTCCGCATGACGCGGAAGGTTTCTACACCGGAATCAGATGGAAGAAACGCCTGGGTGTCACCATTTTGCGGACCGCTCGGAGGACACGGTGGAGCCTAAGATAGGAGTATTTCAAGCCCAGCGCATGTTTTCTTTTGTATTGTTAATTTTTATCACTTCTTTTTATGTTTCTTTCAATTTTGTGCAAGTCAAGAATAAACAATTTTATTTCAAAAGCACCAATAGAGTTATTTTTAGAGAAAAAGTTGTGGGAGGAACAACACTCACCACCGCCCGAATTAGTTTAACCCTAGAAATATCTGCCACTCGGTCGCGGTCTAAACTGGTCTATATGGAAAGCGATCAATAGACTACGCACCCATATAGGTCGTTGTAAGCACTACCTGGCCAAATGGGGGATTATAGACCCCTCCGACACCCGGTGTGAATGCGGTTCTCCTGACCAGACGATGGCCCACTTACTAGAGTGCTCAAAGTGTCCTATCATCTGCACTTTGGAGGACTTTAAAAATGCCACTGGGCCCAAATACTTTCATCATCATCATCATTTCAGCCAAAAGACGTCCGACGGACAAACGAACGGTCCTGTGCGTCTCGCATCCATCGAATTCCCACGACCCTCACCGATCCACCTTGTGGGAGTCCTTCCAACGCTGCGTCTTCCGGTACGTGGTCGCCGCTCCAAAGCGTTTAGGCTCCAACGACCATCTGTTCTGCGAGCAATCTACCCTGGCCAAATCTTCTTTTTGGTCGCTTCATTCTTGCCAGAATGGGCGTGGCTATCACGAAGGTAGCTCTCCGGAAACTGACCCTGACAGTTACACGACTTCCCGCCACTTTTGCCTGCTGGCAGTCATCCGGGTGCACTCGTTCAATAGACCACCATAAGACGCTTTGATATAGTCAGTCCATCATATCGGTGATCTGCCACGCGGCCTCGTCCCATCCACCTTTCCTTGTATTACAAGGCGTTCGATGGAGTCACTTCCACGTTGACAAATATGGCGCTCATTGACGCCCAGTCCCTCAAGAATGGAAGCGTTTGTACGAAACTTGGTCCGAAAGACCCCGAGCATTTTCTCCTATTGTTCTGAGCCAAATACTGTGAGGGGAAAGAAAACCATCGAATCGACAAGAAGAAATTATTTTTTAAATCTTGCTTGCAGACTCATCGCATAATACTCCGCGACCTCAGTCAGTCAGTCATCAATCAGCCAGTCAGTCAATAATGAAGCGCGTTACGTTATGCACTGTTGTGACACCTGTGACGTCTAGTGACGTCATCAAGGTCTGACTGACAACTGACAGGGCAGTGATAGATATATTGAGTGCCACTTAGCATACCGTATAGTTGTTGTGATACTACTGTAATTTTGTCGAAATGGTGGGCGCAGTGGTTGAGTAATTGGATGTTGCGCTGTGTGTCGTGGGTTCGACTCCCGTATGGAATAAATATTTTTATGGCCTACAGATAGTTTTTCCGGGTCTGGGTGTCCTGTGTATATATATATTGTATAGGGTGACTGGCAATTTGTGTACGATACTTAAACACGTGATTGTGCTCATGATAACAAACAATTTTTATTATGGGAGCAAAGCCGAAATCGCGAAAAAAATATCAGCTGTTCAGTACATTAGGCAAACATAAATGTACTGAACAGCTGATTTTTTTTTCGCCATTTCAGGTTTGTTCCCATAGTAAAAGTTGTTGGTTATCATGAGCACAATCATGTGTTTAAGTATCGTACACTAATTACCAGTCACCCTATATATCTCACTACTATCTCACCTGATGTCAGTTTTATGATTCCGGGATTTTAGAGGAAGCATTGTGATATCGAAATAGATTCTACTGATATTGGCCTTATTAACTTTCAAACTGGCAGCACAATGATACTTTTATGGTTTATGCTTTATATTATGAATAGGTGTGCAAAGATAGGAAGAAAAGGAGATTGTGTTCGAATGTCAGAGGAATGAGTGTATCTCTGGATGGTGAAAATACAATTACTCGGAAGGTGGCGCAGCAATCGGTTTCTCAATTTTTTTTCTGACGAAAAGCCAGCTTTCAAACAGAACAACGTTGCGGAAGAAACGCCCGGGTGTCATCATTGTGTGGACCGCTCGGAGGACACGGTGGAGCACACGATAGAGCCCCGCCTGGGCAGAGCAGCGCCGTGTCCTCGTGGGGGCGTGAGGCAGCGGCGATCTCAGCAAACCGTAGGGGCCCAGCAGGGTCAAAGCCTACTGGGGCCAAGGGTCTGCTTCTGAAAGGAAGACTCGGCCCTGGTACGAAGCTCCGTCCAAGAGCGGGTCATGTCATGATTTTCCCAACTAAAAAAAAGCAGCACAACGTCTGTCGGGAATATGACCATGTAGTGCTTCTAACAATATACGTAATAATTTAGAGCACAAAAGTCTTTCAATACATTTCTACCCTGACAGTGTTATCAACCCTATGGTACTTATTTCCACGAACTTCGGGTAAATATACGACCTATGCCGATATTTTTTTTTAAATAAAACAAATAATAAATTCTAACACGGGACATATTGACTGCAACAGTCGGGACCCATTAAAATAATCCACACTAAAATCATTCCATTTAAAATGGATCCCGACTGTTGCAGCCAACGTTTCATATCTAATAACAATTGAAGAATGTCTATAAAAAAGGATATAAATCCGATGTTTAAATATATCATCAAGTCATCAAGACTGATTAGAATTCTTAACAAAATCTATCTAAAAAATATCTAAAAACCCAAAATTATATTATCATACTACACAAAAAAATATACTTTTTACTCAAACTCAAATCTATTTTATGTTTCCTGTTACACCTCATGATTGTAGCCAATAGATTCTAAAGTATACATTTTAGAACGCGCGAGTTCAAACAACGCCTACCTAAATAAAACATATTTATATAAACAGAAACAACACAATATAAACAAGCAAAAACATTCTTCTTCACATTTCAAATAAAACAATGACCGCAACATAAAGTAAAAAACTGGGCAAGTGCGAGTCGGGCTTGATTTTTCCGAATCGCAAAAAAAGTTTTTTTTGTGACGTAACTACAAATTTACAATTTTCAGATTTTATTATGAGTAACACAAGTATAGGGAAAAAAATTGAAAACTGTTCAGGTCTCAACCTTGCTTCATGCCAAATTTCAGGATTCTAGGTCAACGGGAAGTTCGCTATGAATTTTTATTCCCTTGAGTGTCGAAATACACGTTTTTTGCGACATAAACGACCGTATCTTTTTTTTCTGTTAACTCAGATGTTTGATTTTTTCACAGCTTCAAGGGAGCGCAGAATTGAGCATATGTATTTAATTTCAACTCGATACCTCCACGCGTTCTCGAGATAAAGGGTCTTGACAGACAAACCGACAGACAGACATACAGACAGAGGGACGGACAACTAAGTGATCCTATAAGGGTCCCGTTTTTTCTTTTTGAGGTACGGAACCTTAACCTTAACCTAGTACGGTTATATTTTTATATATATGTTTCTGTAGGTACGTGTTTGTCATCTAACTCTTTAACGGCTTGACCGATTTGGATAAACATTTTGTGTGTATTTTGAGTGGGTCCCTTGGATGAAAATACAATTAAGCCCACTATGTGGAGTACCACATAGTGGGCTTAGTTGTATTTTTTTTCTCTTGATTGCCAGCTTTCGGACAGGATAACGTCTGTCGGGACCGCTAATATTATATATAGGGTGACTGGTAATTAGTGACCGATACTTAAACACGTGATTGTACTCATGATTACAAACAACTTTCCCGAAGAAACTTTTTTTGTATACTCACTAGTTTGTAGGTACATTCACTGCTTAGGTACGTACACCTATGGGTTTGCAAGCAGCGCGGGTGTTCTATCACAATTGTAGGTACGACAGCGTCACGCGGCTAACAGCTAAACGGTCGCCAATCGCAGGCGCGCGCGCGTTTTAAACAGCTGTTTTATTATTGTGATAAAACTAATGAGAATATAAAAAAAAGTTTCTTTGAGAAAGTTGTTTGTTATCATAGGTCATGTGTTTAAGTATCAGTCACTAATTACCAGTCACCCTATATACAATACCATTAGTCCTGACAGACGTTGTATGTAAATAGTAATAAGATGGTTGCGGTGATTCCTTCGAACAATCCGCAGGCGTCAGCCCCAACTAGCCCCATCAATTTTGCTGGCATATCTTTAAGGTGTCTATCTGGGCCTGGTCTTTACCGGACGGCGAGCTGCCTCGCAAATCCGTGCCTATGTTGGCCGGTAGTCGTACTGCGACTCCTGACGCCAAGGTCGTCTACTTACCTGGCTACGCTCACGCTGCGAGTAGGCGAGTATCACACGGTCTACTGATAAATGTTATAATGAGGAATGCGTCGTCCCCATGAGTCAGACTAAAGAAGCGAAACCGCGAGAGAATCTTGTTGTTAATAATAAAAAATGATAATACAAGGCTACACACTTTTTCATCTTACAAATTGATACAGAAATATACGCAGTATCTTAAAAGACGTTGACTAAAGAAAACACACGAGTATCAGCAAATATATAAACTTCCGCGGCATACAGTGTATAGCTGGATACACTTAGGTATTTATATTTAGTTATCATTTCAACGTCACGAATCTAATTCGACTCAGACGCATCGTGAGGTTAGGTACTATTGCAAGCGGAAAAGCTACTGGTGAAAAAGTTTGGTGTTTTTGTTAACCGGCTTCCAAAACAGGAGGATTTGAAGTCGTCTGATTTTTTTTTATCACCAATAATGAATCTTTGTAACGTTTCGGGAAAAGTTCTATTATACTAGCGACCCGCCCCTACTTCACACGTGTGTTACAAATCACTAAACGGCTCACGGCTTTTCTCTACTATAATATATGTCGTGGATTGATGGCGCAAGGGTGCGAAGGACAGCGCCATCTAACAATTAGTTCCGTAAACTAATAATATTGTCACCGGAAACGCAAGCGGCCTACCCTACCGCTTGGACACGATCGTCGGTAGAAGGGATGCAGCGAGGACTGAGGGAAGCCTGAGAAGTGCGGCATTCTACCTCGGACAGCCTCGGCATACGCTTAGTACCAACGCACGTGTTTGTTTCCTTTTGTAAAACCGTTATCAAAATAAAATTATTCTGATTCAAATTATCTTTCGTTCGAGTACCCAAGTCAGTGCCCATACCTACCAAGAACTATGTCGGATCGTGATGAAGACCCGATATTTCGCATCTCGGCCACCCTTGATGCGACATATACATGTATTATACACCTAAAGCTTCCCCATTAAATCACTCTATCTATTGGTGATAACTGAATAAAAACTCGTTCAGAAGTTTTGAGTTTATTGCGAACAGACAGATAGACGCGGCGGGGGACTTTGTATTTTGTTTTGTAATATTTAAGGATCAAAATAAGGTTTGATGGTTCAAATTGAAGAAGCATTTCTATTTACCTTTGATTTCACTATAAAACTGTAACGGCATATATGTCGCCATGCCATATAGGGACCAAAAATTTAAAAATCCGTATCGCGCTATCATAGTTCTCCACGAAAACATACAACTATCGTGGCAGTTGCCCGCGGAGGCACAACTCCCGTCTGGTCGGAGGATCCTCGCTTTTTAACGGTGTTATATGAGAACAGATAAAACACCCTGTTCCGCTTACTTCTAAAAGCTATTATCATGATTCTCTATCTATTTCTCGACAATGACAACACGCGATTAACAGTAACACTCACAGCAAAATATTTACAAATCTACGTGATTCACACATTTCAAAAATCAAAACTCAACTCGCTATTAAAATTCCAATCAAATGACACTAATTTTTTTTCCTAAAGCGTTTATGACGTAGAGAAGCGCCCCCGTTACGTCTACCGCTGACAGAACGACCCACGCCTTACACTCATTTGGTGTATGTATATTAAGTCTCGATAAACCATTTATTAGTGAACTCTTCCATATGGCGAGCGGTAGAATTTTTGTTACTCCACTAGTATTTAAATCGTGACTAAGATATTTGTTATATAGATTAATGAGTGCGTCAATTTGGATTGGGAGAAAAAAGGAATTTTATTCAGTTGTGTATTTTTTTCTCGCGGTTTTCATCGGAAAAAACGGAACCCATATAGGATCACTTTGTTGTCCGTCTGTCTGTCTGTCAAGACCCTTTATCTCGGGAACGCGTGGAGGTATCGAGTTGAAATTAAAACCATAATACTCAGGTCTGCGGTCCCTTGAAGCTGTGAAAAAATCAAACTTCTGAGTTAACGAAAAAAAAAATAGCCGTTTATGTCGCAAAAAACGTATATTTCGACACTCTCAAGAGAATAAAAAAATGTCGGGTTGCACTCTGGGAGTGCCGGCAGAAGTGAAAACTTAAGTATTAACGTTGTGCGTTTTGGATCGTCTTACGAATTTTCGATCAGGTCACGTGTCCTGACGCAGTTTAACATTTTTTACCCATTACAAAAAAAGTGTACAACGCCGCTAAAGAAGTTTTCACTTCAAAAATCATAGGGTACTTCCCATTGACCCAGAAGATCAAAATTTGAATATAGCATTATAGCACAGGCATAGGAATAAATCTGAATACAGTAAATTTTTTGTTACGTCACAAAAAAGGATTTTTTTTTCGATTCGTAAAAATCTTCGAGACTCCATTCGGGAATTGAACTATTGACATAGGTAAGTTTGTACGAAACCCTCAGTGCACGAGTCCGACTCACACTTGCCCAGTTTTTCTTAATGGGAAATTATCAAATAACCCCTCCCGCACCGAGAGCGAGGGTCAGATTAGTTGTTATGTACTTTATTTCTATAGAGTAGACGAAGACGGTCCAGTTAGGTAGGTCTAACTTCGTGAAAGATTGAAAGGTCCAAAAAGGAAACCATCGAATCCGACTCGGCTGGGCAGCCTTCGGGAAGCTGCGCGGTGTCTTCTCGTCTAACATACCACAGTGTCTCAAGGCAGTCTATGACCAATGCATGTTGCCAGTGATGACAAATGGCTCTGAAACGTGGTCGCTCACAATGAGCCTCATCAGAAAGCTCACACAAAGGGCATTGGAAAGGGTAATAATGCTCGAAGTTTCATTGCGTGATCGCATAAGAAATGAAGATATCCGCAGGAGAAGCAACATTGCCTACATAGCCCGAAGAATCGCCAAACTTAACTGGCAGTGGGCAGGACACATTGCTCGCAGAACAGAGTTCAATGGCGCCGGCAGGTTCTGGAGTAACGACCGCGTTCCGAAAGACGCAGTATTAGTAGGCGTTTCACAAGGTGGACCGATAAGGGTCGCGGGAGTACGATGGACGCGAGACGCACAAGACCGTCCGTTGTGGTGACACTTAGGGCAGACCTATGTTCAACAGTGGACGTCTTTCGGCTGAAATGATGATGATGTATAAAGGATGACTGGCAATTAATGTACAATACTTAAACACGTGATTGTGCTCATGATAACAAACAATTTTTAGTATGGGAGCAAAGCCGAAATTGCGAAAAAAATATCAGCTGTTCAGTACATTAGGCAAACATAAATGTACTGAACAGCTGATTTTTTTTCGCGATTTCAGGTTTGTTCCCATAGTAAAAGTTGTTGGTTATCATGAGCACAATCACGTGTTTAAGTATCGTACACTAATTACCAGTCACCCTATATACTTTATTTTTGTATACAATAAAGTCTATTTTATCATATTATAAATCTAACGTTTAATAATCAGAATTAAATTATACCTATTAGTTTGGTGACACATCTGACTACGACTGTATGTTGTCATATAGTTATGAATAGGATAGAATAGAAATAAAATACACGACACATTGACACAAATGACTCATGTAATGTAGGTACTACGGCTAGATCATTGTTTTAGTACGCATTACAATAATTAATGTATTGTAAACATGTGTGAGTTTTAGTTCTATGTTGAATATTGAAAATAGTTAAATTTTAATATTCTGCAACTTTCACACAACGTTATCTAGCCCCAAACCAAGCAAAGCTTGTGCTATGAGTACTTCTTCTCAGTCGGTACACTCTTGCCAGAGTGGTCGTGGTCATCACTGCTAATCACGATGAGTGATCATCTTGGTAACACGGCGCCATTCGTCGCGGACTGCAGCTTTCCGAGTACATTCATAAACCGAGCACTTTGTTGCGGCCTTGATCTGGTCTGTCCATCTCATTGGTGATCTACCACGTGGTCTGGTGCCCTCAACTTTGCCCTGCACTGCGAGACGCTCTATGGAGTCATTACCACGACGAGATACATGGCCGAAGAAGTTCAAAATGCGCGACTGCACTGTGGATGATAGGCTGTCTGATGCCAAGTTCTTTTAATATCCAAGATACTCCCAGCATCCGTCTCCAGCACCACATCTCCAACGCGTCAACTTTCTTCTTCTCGGTTTCACGAAGAGTCCATCACATGTCTCCGACGCATAGAGGAAAATGGGGAATATTAGACAATAAACAAGCCTGGTTTTCGTGGTCTTGGTAATGTTCCTATTACCCCAGATCTATGCTATGAGTACTAGACTACTGATAAACTTATTTTTATATTTCTAAATACATACATAATTCATATTATACATAAATTACAACCTGACATAGAACAAATGATCGTGCTCATCTTACAAACATTGGTCTTGGGTCGGAATCAAACCCTTGACCTCCGGCATCAGGGCCACTAACCACTAGACCAACTGGCCTGTCAAAATTATGTAATGTTTTTCAAAGCTGCAGTAGTCGTGGACTAAAAAAAAATTGAATATTCTTTTCGTGGGGTGAATAGAGAAATGTTGGAGTCTGTGTCTCCTGATAGCTACAACATCTTTAGGTCAAGGGTAAATACTGGCCTTGTGATCTAGTGGTTAGTGGCCCTGACTGCTATGCCGGAGGTCGTGGGTTCGATTCCCACCCAGGACAAATGTTTGTGTGATGAGCATGATCGTTTGTTCTGTGTCTGGGTGTAACTTTTCTATAATTATGTATGTATTTAGAAATATATATGTATGTTTATCAATTGTCTAGTACTCATAACACAAGCTCTGCTTAGCTTGGGACTAGAGGACGCTGTGTGATAGTTGTAAAAAAAATAGGTTACTTCTAGGCAATGACTATACAACCACTTCTAGGCAAGCGTGTTACATCCTCGACAACATCGTCGCTTACCATCAGGATATTAAAAAAAAATGATAGATTTATTATTTTATTAAACGTTTGAATAAACCATTATAAATAAATAAAGTAATATTATACGAGTATCTTATTAGGATCCCCGAACTGCCTTATTGATGCCCAAAAAAACCTGAGAGGCTTAATCTGTTTTTGGAGAGAGGTGGGCTGGTTGGAATAAGCCCACCTAAGGTTATGACCGCCATGGTCCCGTACAATGGTTCGCATAGGACTAAGTGCGGAACCCATACTCAGGCAAAGACATAGACATTATATCTTATCAGTGGTAACGGCCCCAACAGCCGTTGTAGTTCGTGGGTTAGATACCCAGCCAGATGCATTATTTTGTGTAATTCATTCATCACCACTGCTGTCAAAACGTTGGTCCGATCAGATCCGCACCGCTCTTGACTCTACGGTATACAATGCCCTTCACACCGCATGAGACAGAAACAGATTAACGAATATCGTATGAGTGAAAGTGATGAAGCAGAGAGGTCACGACCCTCAGCATTGAAAAAACGGTAAAGGTTGGATCCCATCATCAGAACTAGATTCTGAAAAAAATGGGACCAATTGAAAAGCATATCCTCTAAGAAAAAAAAAATTGCAAATCGGTCCATAAACAACGGAGTTTCGAGGTAACACATTAAAAAAAAAACATACAACCGAATTCATCGTAAGAAAACCAGAACTTTCATAGAGCTCTAGAGAAAAAAAGAAAAAATCTCTAAAAGAAAAATATCTCTTTGAAAATCGAAATCAAAATGTATCGCGAAACTATTTCCAACCCAAATCATACCACCTACCTATTACGCTACGACGCATAATAACTATTAATAGTACAATATCGAGCCGTAACAGCCGCTTGTCTATTATTGATTATTAAATAATATAAGTTGGCAGGTTCCCCGACACAGGCGCCTTCGATCTTGGCGCATGCCTTGATGCATCAGCTTACGTGTGTGTGATCATCAGTTTCCTCGTCACACCATGTGATGCACGCCTACTCTTAGCGTTGATAGTAGGTAGTTGTGATGTTGATAGTACTGTTTAAGGGCTGTATTTCATCGAGACACCATGGCGGCGCGACCAGTCCCCGCTACTGAGCTCTATAGAGAGTTACTCACCTGGTGTCCGTTTGGTTACGCAACCAATTTGGCGGCGCGACCAACTCGGACGCGTGCACTTAAGGTCCATTTTGATAATGTCTCAGTGTGGTGTAGCGACTCTGGTGTCTGTATGGTGTCTAGTTTGGTAGCTTACGGACACCATGGCGTACTACTACTACTCTCTACTTCAAACTAAATATACACAAAGTTATATGGGTACTATCCCTATTTATATGCGTCTATGGTTGTCGTGGGAATGGTGGGCATCAATACGTTAGAACTGCGACGTAAATGCGCGCTTTTGATGCATTACTACCATCTTATGAGTAATAAAATCGATGATACGACCACGCTGGCTCGCTGTTCACTTTACGCTCCGGACCAACTGCGGGCGTCGCGCACCTGTGCCATACGGTGCCTGTTCGTTGCCCCTCCATCACGTACTCTAACAGCTCGATGTGCCCCTACAGCCCAGGCGCTCAATCTGCTGAACGCCCTGATTGCTCAAGAACCTAAATTTGACATATTTTTTTATAGCAGTAAAGAAATGATAAATGTTTGTATAAAATTCTTTAGTTCATAGATTGTTGGTTTGTTGACTTGATAGACGCTTTGGTGCATACTATAAGTATGGCAAGCAATGGATAAATAAATACACGTGTCACAAACACTTATTGGGCCACAAGTTAAAAGATAAAAATGGATCATCGTTTAGGGTTCCAGAATGTTCCAGAGTAGGTCCAAAATTTTTAATTTTTTTAAGTTTCATACATCAGATTCTATGTTCATAAAAAAATTGGATTTGAGTCTGATATAAGATGAAGAATGTGGCGTACTTTATTTGAGGTAGCCACATTACATTACAGTGATGTTTTTCGATCCGTCGGGCCTACTTGTAATACTGCGAGTTATATGATTTTACTGCGACATTTACACGGTTATTCATTTATTAATTAAATACTTTATGCACAAACGTACGCAGACTTAATGTCTTAGGCATTTTTTTACCAGTCAACCTTAGGGTGATGCAGAGATAAATAGTGGTAGGTGCGATAAAAAAGAGAGAGAAAAGACGAATAGGTACAAGAATAGATATACTAATAAACCATTAATATAATACAATTACATAATACATACACAAGTTAATAAACTATCTACATAAATATAATAAAGTCAAGAAATTTGTTAAAATGGACAATTTGAAAACATTAACGCTGTGATGACACTACTGCCAACTTCTTACGAATTAGCTCGCGAACTTTGGTTTTGAATGTTAATCGATTTGTTGCCATCCTAGTCTCCTGGGGGAGCGCATTCCACAAAGAAATAGCTTGAACAAAGAAAGAACAGTGAAGAAAGTCAGTAGATGAGTGGGACATTGAAGTAGGCGGTTATGAGATGAGCGCAGATTTCTATTGTGGTTGGCGCAAATGTATTGAAATTGAGGGGCTAAATAACTAGGGGAATTAGGAGAATCAAGAAAAGAAAACAAGGTAGTGAGCGCCCTTTGCTCTCTGCGCTGACGTATGGGTAACAACTTTAGAAGCGACCGATGCGTTGAAACATGATCATATTTACGTAGATTGAAAACGAATCAAATGCAGTAGTTTAGAAGGCAGTCAAGCTTGTTGAGGAGATCTGCATTCAGGTCATAGTAGCACACGTCACCATATTCTTTTTTTATTTTTTTTTTATTATAGTCTCGCGTTTTACCACCATCTCACCTGATGGTAAGCGATGATGTGGTCGACGATGGAGCACGCATAATCGATGATAGGAAAAATCAAGGTTGCTTGTGTAGACAAGCATTGTCTACGGTTCGAATAATAGATACCTCTATGACTAAACGAAACAGCAATATCAACAGAATATTCTTCGAAATATTGCCTTATAAATCATGGTTTTAACCCTGCAACACTACGAGCTCATAAGCGCAATATCCAAAAGAAATCATCGTTGGTACAGCATCATTCTGCCAACTGCTTGCCAGAAATATTTGGCACAGAAAGGTGTGATGACCGAAAATATTTTTTCTCGCACACTCATTATTAAATTTGTATACGATATAAAATGTTGATCGTATATATGTCAGCGGTTATCAGTTCAACATACTGGCATTAACGAGAGACAATTGAGAGTGAATCTATTGAGATAAAACTGATGGGTCGTTTTGGCAAATTTGTAATCGTTAGGTCGCCGTCCGGAAGTCTGGTGAGAACCGAACTCGAGTCGTCGACGGCGCCTAGTGTTCCATGCGCGCATCAAAGAGATATCAGCAAAACCGTAGGGGCCCAGTAAGGCTGTACACATTCATAGTGCGTACAGCTAAGGAGTGGAATTCCTTGCCGGAATCTGTTTTTCCTGATGGCTACAACCCGGGAATCTTTAAGTCAAGAGTGAATAGGTTACTTCTAGGTAAGCGCGCTCCATCGTCGACCGCATCGTCACTCTTTCCATCAGGTGAGTTAGCGGTCAAGCGCGAACCTATCAAGAATAAAAAATAAAAAAAGGGCTGATAACCCCTTTTTTTAAGGTGGGAAATCATCCAATGACATCTCCTGCCCTTTTCGTGTCAGACTTTTACTGACTAAAATCACTCCTATTCCTTCTTTGCCCTCGTTCTAGGGTCCCGGGGTTCTCTTTCGCATCACCCATGGTCCCAGTAGGCTTCGATCCTGCTGGGCCCCTACGGCTGCTGACATCTCCTTGAGGCGTGCGTGGAACACTTAGCGCTGTTGACTACTTGGGCTCGTTCCGGACGGTTACCGGACGGTCGGACGGCGAGCTACCCATTGGTCGCCGTAAGGCCGATAACCCCTAGCGCCGCGGGCATTTTTGAAAGAGGGCAACTCAAAAACACAGGTGGGTTATAAGCAGTAACTGCCTGACACGCCCTCTCGCTCTATTCTAGACCGGGAGAAGCCATTGGATGATTTTCCACCTGAAAAAAGTGGAAGGTAACTAGGTGGTGGGGGGCGTTTAGAACGACTGTCTTTTGATATTTTTGCTTTGCTGATTCTCGAAGTAATTGTAACATACAATTATCTATTTCGATTTAATTTATTTAGACATGGTATCTGCATATTGTATCTAAACAGGAAATTACCACAGCCATATCCAAAACCATTATTCCTATTGGAAGCAGAACATTACAGAAAATCCCAAATTCATAAATTAAAAAAAAAATCTTCTTGCTCCTTTCCTACTTTAATGGGAACCACACATACAGAACACAACACATGTGCAGAATTAGTATTATAAAAACTTGTCTTCAACGTAGTCTTTAATCTTATAATTTGCTTTATTGATAAGGACACGTTTGATATGGGTTATGAACTTACTTTAAGTTTTGTTACTGACTTATGCGACTATTACAAAAGCGTATGCTGTTTATGATTAAGAGCTTCCTCTCACATTTCCGTATAGATTGTAAACATTTTCTCATACTACGCATAGTATATATGTACATCCTTGATCCTTCTAATATTGCGCCAAGAAGTCAATTTAAATACAAAAACACATAATATTCGTAATCTAATTGGCGTCCATAGCGTGTGGACGCCGATTTCTCCCCCTTTTATCTCACCAAGCCATAAATAACGCACTTTGAACTTGTCACGGTGGATCATATTCTGTGACAGCCTTAATTAGCTCGTATGAAATGGGTATGTCTATATTCACCAATAATATTTTTGGCTTCACTCATGTGCGGTTCTACAGAACCCGTTAATTTTATGTGATAATTAAATAGTCTATGGCACTAAGAGATAATGTCGTAAGGAAACCGGCATGTCCAAAAATTCGAAGACATATAACATCCACCAATCCGCACTGAGCCCGCGTGGTGATTGATTCGCTCCTCGGGAGAGGAGACGTGAGTCCCAACAGTGGGAACATTATAAGGTTGAATATGTTTATAATACTAAGAGTTATTCTTCTAGCTGTGTATCAGTAAAATAATTTTCATAATCGGATCAGAAGATCCTTAACCGACATTCAGAGACTACTTAAACATTTTTTAACTCATTTTAATATTATAAGTAATTAGTTTATAATATTAATTGTTAGCTTTAACAGCGATTTCGGCCGCATAATTAAGTATATAAGTACTGAGGGAGCATACTCCCGGGATAAAATATAATAATAATATATAATATCCTGTGTGCTAGACCAGGACATGATCTACCCGTGTGCCGAATTTCATCCAAATCCGCTCAGCCGTTCGGGAGTGAAGAAGTAACAAACGTACAAACACACACTTTCGCCTTTATATAATATTAGTGTGATGTCATAACTTAGATCGAACAAACGTAATTTCAAAATGGAGTGAAAATAAGTTTTCAAACTTTAAAATGGTCGTAAATAGGTAGGTACCATACACCAGGTTTACACAATCATACTAATAATACAAAGACTATAGTTTGAATGTACATATGTTTGTTACCAGCTCTTTATGCTCGAACGGCTGAACAGATTTGGATGAAATTTTCCACACAGGTAGCCCATGCTCTATAATCAAACATATGATAATATGTACACCTATCCTCATGCCCAAACAACATATAAAAACTCAACATTTAAATCGTAAGCTGGCAGCAAAATCAAGAAAAACTGTCATCAACGCCCTCAATTTCATATTTAATTACAAACACGTACGATGACGTATCTTGACGTTTGCTAAGATAACTGACGTCACACTTTTCGTGTCAGTTACTTTCCAACCTGTCATTTGTCAGTTTTCGTTAGGGAAGCTATGAGATCACACCTTGTGAAAATATCCACACAGATTGAGGTAAATTCTTGGCATTGACGAAAAGAAAACATTCAGATTTCTGGCTACGTTGCAGCATTGATTTAAGCTGATGGTTCGATTCTGGACCAATTTTAAAGGTGGCCTATTCGGTCATTATTCCACGCAAACGAAGTATGGTAATTCAATTATTGCTTGATATGTAATTTCAAAATTAAATATGATATAAATTTGTTTCGTCATTATTTAGGCCTATTATGGAAAGTCAACAGAAAAAAAAACAATAATTTAGTAATTACAAGCGTTGACACTTCCTATTTCGACACAAAGCGCATCTTCGGACGTAGTACGGGCCCAGCAGGGTCGAAACCTACTGTTGCCATGGGTGATGCGAAAGAGAACCCTAGTGCCCTGGAACGAAGGCAAAAAAGGAACAGGAGTGAGTTTTAGTCAGTAAAATTCTGACACGAAAGGGTGGAGATGTCGTTAGATGATTTCTCACCTAAAAAAATCTTCGGACATAAATAAATAACTTATGGACCAAACAAATGGCAAAATAGTTCTTTACTGTGTCTATAGGTTTAGATTTGTACGTTTGAAATTTTAATTTATAGATATTATATTCAGCAGTTGTTTTTATTATAACATTTTTATCAGAATCATTTACTCAAAATTTGCTTAGTCATTATGCCTACAATATTTGAGGAGTTCCCTCAATTCCTGATGGATCCCATAATCAGAACGAAATTTTGACAAAAATAGAATCAAACTGGAAACATGACCTATTAAATAAAAAAATAACTTTGCAAATCAATTCATAAATAACAGAGTTCTGAGGATACAACCTAATTGAGAACCTCCTCCTTTTTATTATGAAGTCGGTTTAAAATAGTCGTCTAAGATACTGAGTTGTCACTCAATATTTAATAGTAGGTACCTGTATCGATTTTAGCATTATTATCTATTTCACACATATTAATATTAGCCTTGTTATCAATTTATACCTACACATATTTAATTTTTTTTTGTTGTTTTATTTTCTTTTTAAGTTTTACCTATGTCATTAATTGTTTACACTCTTAACTGTTTCTAATATTGTTAAATGATATCTCAGTTTTATTATTGGTTTTAAATGAGCACATAAATCTTTTTGGACCGTTTTATAAATAAGAATTGCAATATTTTCTTTTAGTTGGTTTCTGCACAGAACCTTTTAGATTTAAAATGAATATTTCCTATTTTCAAGCATATGGCACCCAAGGGCTGCAGCTGAAAATCAGCGTCAGGTGACATTGCGCCTTGCTTGGTGGCCTTGTGTTACCATTTGGCATTATGCTGAGCTGAGGGCCTTTTGGCATTACTCAATGTACTATTTTTTTAATTTGTGTTTCCGTTTTTGTAATGCCAATTTTCTTGTTTTCTTTCTTTCTTTACCTCTGCCTTATCACAATTATTGTAATAATTGCGATATAAATAAAATACGACGTTAAAAAAAAATGAGTTTTAAAATAAATAAAATTGACAAAAAAAAGTATTTTTTACACAGCGAGTGACGCAAATTAGTTCAAATTATTTATGCGATCGGCGTGCGTGGCAGACGATGCCCACTTCATATGACATATTCATGGTCCACACATCACCTGTGACATAAATTAAGGGATCTCGTCATCATTCGCAAGTTTTATTTTCACACTTTCAACGATATTAGGGTCTGAATTATTTACTGAATAGTTTCTTTTGATCAGGAAATTGGCAAAGTTTTTAGAGTTTCGTAGCCAAAGGGTAAAAACGGGACCCTATAACTACCTTAAAATGCACTGTCTGTCTGTCTGTCACAAGGCTGTATCTCATGAAACGTGATAGACAGTTGAAATGTTCACAGAAGATGTATTTTTGTTGCCACTATAATAACAAAGGCTTATGTTTAACTTACCACCAGATATAATAACATTTATCAAACAGAAATAGTAAATGATCACCAAAATTAAACCCGCACTTTACTGTAAAATTATAACCAAAGTTTTAACATCTCGCTATCGTATTTAAGCAAAATGACTCCAAATAAATCATTGTTAACCGAAAAGTAGTAAATGATCACCAAAATTAAAACAGCATTTTAATGTAAAATTATAGCCAAAGTTTTTACGAATAGACCTAGCCAAACCTTAAAATATTCTATGCATGGTTGATGGTGGGCTTGGTTGACGGAGCCCCGCTTGGCGGGGCTCCTACTTCTGTGTGGTTTATAAAAAAAATAACCACGAAAGGGATGGCGGGGTCTATTCACTCGCTTCGCTCGCTCACACGACCCCACCATCCCCTTCTAACCTAACCTATCCGAGTTGGAGTGCCCTAAAGTCCCGATTGCATCCAGTTTCTCCTGATATAATATTGCTCGCTAAGATTTGGTGATCATTTACTACATTTGGTGTTCGAATACAAGTGCAGTCGTGACTAAAATAGCTAGTACTATTGTAATTTTAGAATTTATTTTTCTGGTGTCAAGTATATATATTTTGGTAAAAGAACTAAGGGTATCAAAGCATTTTATGGTGGTCATTATATTTAACCCCAATAACAAATACTAAACAGAATAAAATAAATTATAAGTGGGGCACACAAAAAACGTGTTTTTTTTTAAACTTAACTACAAAAACTGAACTGAAAGAAAAAGGTTATAATATAGTGTCTAATGTTGTATGTAATTATGTACAATGCGTTCCAAATAAGAATAGGATCGATTGCTAGGTAGTGACGTCACGTCATACTGTCAAATCGAAGAATTATTACGGTGAGCAAAACAAGATTTTTTTTTAATTTAATTTATTTACGAACTGTGAACGAAAATAGTTTAATCAGAATCCAGTTCTTCAATTTTTCTCATCTCTGAGTTCTTCAATTTTGCCCAATTTCTTGCGATTTGACAGTATGACGTGACGTCACAACATGGCAATCGATCCTATTCTTATTTGGAACGCATTGTAATGGTACGGAAACTTCCGTGCGCGAGTCTCACTGCCACTTGGCACGTTTTTTTACGGGTACCTCACAAGGTAAGATGCCCAGGCGAGAGGCCCTCCGATAACTTGATGATGAACTCATCAAGTCTAAGCATCTCTCACCAAACGTCGCATCTTTCCGAGGTGGTGTTACCATGAGCTAAAATAAACTAACTATAAAACAGTAAGGAAGAGGGATAAAATCATTGTTCTATCGTTTATATATATTAGAAATATTAAAAGCTTATTATATTATAATATACTCGAAACTACATCTGGAACAACTAAATTAAAGGCCTAAATGATATTCAAATCTACATCTGGAACACCTAAATTTCTCCACTCTCATTGGCTGTTCCGATTCTAAATCATTTTTAATTTTAATTGGCATTTTGTCCAGCAGTTAGCAATATACTGCCAAGTTCAGGGAAGTGGGAACTAATCATATGAAATAACGTTCTTATCGACTGATATACGAGATATGAAGAACACACGTTATTTATATCAAGTACTGACAAGTTGACGTATATTAAGTCACTACAATTATATAAAACCAGCTTTTGCCAGCGGTTTCACCCGCGTGAAAATAGAAAATATAGGCTTGTCACTCAGTGATAAAGTAGCTTTCTACTGGTGAAAGAATTTTGAAAATCGGTCTAGTAGTTTTTGAGTTAAATCGTAACATACAAACAAAAAATCAATCTTTCCTTCTTATAATATTAGTATAGACTAGCCTGTGCCAGCGACTTCACCCGCGTGAAATTAGATTTCTCCATATAAACTTCCAACCCCCGTTTTACCCCCTCAGGGGTGGAGTTTCGTAAAATCCGTTCTAAGCGGATGTCTAAACCCTTTAAGGAACCTACCTGCCAAATTTTAAGTTGGTAGGTGTTATAGTTTCTGAGATTTCGTGATTAATCAGTGAGTGATATTTCGCTTTTATATATTATATAGATTACGTATTACGCCCGCGAATCATATTTTAATCAACATACCTATAACTTGATCTTAAGTTAAAAAAAAACTTAAGATTTTTTTTTAGTTGATATTAACTAGTGCTTGACTGCGATCTCGCCTGATGGTAAGCAGTGATGCAATCGTTGATGGTGAAGCGCACTAGTTTATTAAGTGCCTATTTACTCTCTCTTCGTTCCCAGCAGTGGGAACATTAAAAGTCTGATTATGCTATTTACTCTAGCCTTGAAGACACCTAAATTATAACCGGACGGGGAAGACCGCAGCAGGCAAGTTGTTCCACTCCCGAAGGACTGAAACAAGAATGCTGGCTACCCTACGCCTGTGCTTCAAGCTTTAAATCTTTTTATTTTTTAACCCCCGACGGAAAAGAGGGGTGTTATAAGTTTGACGTGTCTGTGTGTCTGTCCGTGGCATCGTAGCTCCCAAACGAATGGACCGATTTTGATGTGTTTTTTTTTTTTGTTTGAAAGCTAACCTATTCAAGATGGTTCTTAGCTACAATTTATGAAGATCTGTCCAGGTGTTTAAGGTCTACAACTCGTTTGTTAATTGCGGTAGGGATTTTAAACACTTAATGGGTATTTACTTTACTTTTAAACATATGTGTGACCAAATAAAAAATAAAATTAAAAATTTTATAAAACCCCCGACACAAAAAGAAAGTAAAAAATAAGTTAATAAATTACTCTATCAACCTTTTAACTTCATTAAAAGAATCTATAAATATTTTAAAGATAAGCGTCACTGAGTCGGGGGACCGCAATGTGCAGAAGTTAATTTAGCTTTAACGAATAGAAAATACTTAGTTTCAAATATACGTATGAACTTAATTTTTATTGTATATTAATCTATAGCCTACCTAGATTCTTACTTAGCGTTCCCCCGACTCAGTGACGCTCATCTTTAAAATATTTATAGATTCTTTTAATGAACTTAAAAGGCTGAAAGAGTAATTTATTAACTTATTTTTTACTTTCTTTTTGTGACGGGGGTTTTTTTATTTTTTTTTATTTAAATCTTTCTGGTTACTTTAGCCCTTTCCCGTTTCATTACTATGTAAATAGCCCTTTCCACAATCCCTTTGTCAAGTTCAACAGCTAAGTCAAGAAAGTGAGTCATTATCTTATTTCTGATCTCAGTCTTCAATTAATCTCTTTAGGTCTCGGCTGAGTTTCAAGATAAAGGGAATAAAACAGCACAGGAAACAAGCTGGGCAGCAAAACTGTGGCGCGGTTTGTTTTACGTTATTTCAGGGCTAAAACAAAGACATGTTAAGGTTATTTATTGCTTTTCTTGGAAATAAGTTGATGTGTGAAAACAAAATAAAGTAACTGTTCTCGATTGACCATTTCACGTTCACATAAATTTATTTTTTACACCACCTGCTCGATAATGCCCTTTTATATGTCATACAATCATCACTTAAAGCAAGTCATTCTGTCCCTAGGGAGATAATGCAGTATGGGCGATCCCTAGGGAATAATGAGATTTGAATTTGGAACGTCAAAAATCATTATTTAAATGTACTTGCATCAAAAAAGTTTATTCAAAAATCAAACTGGCCACTAACAAGAATAAAATGTGGTTACTGATTAGTCTCAAAAAAAGTAATGAAAGAGCGGGAGCGTTATAGAAATTTAAAACTATAGAGTCTGAGAGTAGGTAGTGAATTTTGTTTCTATCTATGGTTTCAAACCTCAAAACATGTCGAGTGATAGCTAAGATTAACTTATTAATCTTTACATTTCCCTAATTTATTTGTTTTAGTACGTTGTCTTTTAATTATCTCACAGATGGTGTAAAAAGTCGAGTAACCAACACGGGGATAAAGCTGTCTTTGTCTTTGGCAGCTTGAATTCCTTACTTCACTCAAGTTTCTACATTAACTCCCTCGCAATGCTCGGGAGTCAATTAAATAAATCGTCACATAATCTACTATTGTACCTAATTTTTTACTAAAGGTATATGTTGATCACACTAATATTACAACGGTGAAAATTTATATGTATGCATGTGTATATGTTTATTACTCTTTTATGCATAAATGTTCCCTTGGGTTTTTTTTTACTTTGACGGGGGCGAAGCCACAGGTAGAAGTTAGTTAGTTTATGAATAAAAATAGATATGTTAAGTTTTTTATTGATCGAAATATTAGTTCAGGACGTGACGTCTGCGGTCATACAATGTTTTTTAAACAATTTGACATAACAATCGTTGATTTAGAAAGAATATATAATTAATTCCGTTGGTTGGATGAGAATTGTTTGAGGTATTTCTTTTGTTTCAAACTTACCCGGTTTTTCCAATTAATATAGCAGAGATATAGCAGACTAGCGCTTTGCCCGTGACTTCGTTCGCTAGATGTTTTCATAAAAACTTTAACACTCCCTAAACCGTGTTTTACGTGTAGTGAGGGATTTTTTTAAGGGTGGAAATCATCCAATGACTTCTCCCGCTCTGGGTGGGGCGAGAGGGCGTGTCAGACTTTTACTGACTAAAACCTCACCTGTGTCCTTCAGTTGGCCTTTGCGTTCTAGGACTACGGGTTTCCTTTTCAGAAATTCTCCGCGGTTCTAGCTAGCGGGCATCGGCCCTGCGCCCAGCAGGGCCCCTATAATTTGCTGACATCTTTTTGAGGAGCGCGTGGACGACTGGGCTCGGTTCGGTTAATTACCGGACGGCCGGACGGCGAGCTACCCATTGCTCGACGTCCGCAAGCCCGCGTCTAGTGTAGTAAGGGTAGAGCTCAACCCAGATACCTAACCGAGATCAAACGAACGCACAGCTTACTGTAAACTACAAAAATAAGAAAAACTAAAAATTCACAACAGTTTTCTTATTTCTGTTCATGAAACACAAAAACCATTAATTCCCTACGTTTCCACTAAAATCGGAACAAACCATCATCATTTCCCTGAAAAACACAGAACCTTGACCTTGAAGCACTGAAAACTATTAATTTACGATGATCGGGCAATTACCATTGAGCTGTCATAACAAGTGATATGATGGAAGTGTTGGCCCACTAGGTTAGCGAGGACGGAGCCGGACGCGTGGAGAGCAAGGTTGGGTATTGTCGACCTGTGGGTGGGGTGCGGGTGATAGAGGATGATGAGGCCGCAGCGGGTTTATGTTGATAAGCAGGTGCTTTCTATAAAATAAAGGGCTATAAGATCGTTTTAATGTGTCCCGTGGCTCTCGAACGCAAAGAGCAAATTACTAAAGAAACAAAACTAAAACTCTGACACTGATATTAGATGATTTCCCACAAAAAAAACGAGTCGAACTCGCGCACTGAGGGTTCCGTACAAACTAAAATTCCCGAATGGAGTCTCGAAGATTTTTCCGAATTGCAAAAAAGATTTTTTTGTGACGTAGGTAACAACAAATTTACTGTTTTCAGATTTATTCCTTTGCTATAAGACCTTACTTATGCTTTACTTTATGCCAAATTTCAGGATTCTGTATCAACGGGAAGTACCCTATGAATTTTGATTCCTTTGAGAGTATCAAATATACGTTTTTTGCGACATAAACGGCCGTATCTTTTTTATTCGTTAAATTAGAAGTTTGATTTTTTCACAGCTTCAAGGGACCGCAGAATTTCAACTCGATACCTCCACGTTATCCCGAGATAAAGGGTCTTGACAGACAGACAGACGGACAACAAAGTGATCCTATAACGGTTCCGTTCTTTCCTATAGAGGGTACGAAACTCCGTTTTTTTTTAAAGAGTGAAAAGTGGCCAATGTCCTAGTCGAGACCTTCCATCTAAATCTGTTAAAGTTTATTTGACTTACAAATATTGCTGGGTTTTTCTCACTGTCCTTGCCAATGTCTACATAATCATTATCAATTTAAAATGCGTGCCCATGTTTTTTTATGATCAACCCATGTCCAAATACAATTCAGTTCTTGAATCAAATCATCTTTAACTTCTCGTTTTACCTCTTTAAATAACTTCTTACGGACTAAAGCCCACCCGTGTTCCTTCAGGTGTCCTTTCCGTTCCAGGGACATGGTAACTTTTTGGAAGAAGCCGGTAGCCCTGGACATTTTTCTTCCCGGTTGTACGATCGGCGAAGTCTCTGTTAAAAGGGAACAGACTTCCGCACGAATTGGAGCCCCACATTGTAAGGGCTATTGGTCATTAAAATGACAAACATGAGTGGGGTACATGGTGTGGGTGACATGGGTGGGTGGTGGTGGTATGTGGGTGTGTGGTATCTTGCTGTTCACCCAGGGTTCAGACTTATAGCAAGGTTCAGTTGAAAACCAGCGTCAGGCAACTGCTACGTAGTGGTCTGGCATTATGCTGAACTGGACCTATTTGGCGCAGCCGTGAGACACACAATGTTGTTGTATTTTTAGTTTAAGTAATTTAAGTTTCTATATTATAATTGTTATCTCATTGTGTGTACCTGTGTGCCAAATAAACGTGTTTTCTTTCTTTCTTTCTTTCTTTCTTTCTTTCAAGGCATATCACGTCTTATGTCAGTCCATACACCTTATTGTACTTGTTAGTTCGTATTTATTTTACAAAACGCTCCAAGGTTTCACAATGTTTGATGTAATGTTTAAATATTTATGTTTATTTACGTGTAATATATAAATTAAATGTGAATGTTATATCTCCACTCTGAAGTGGGATTGGGCCGGACATGTCTGCCGCATGTCGAATGAACTGTGGGCTAAAAGAGCCACTTATGGGTCCCAGTAAACGCAAGGCGACACCGCGGCAGACCAAGGCGAAGGTGGAGAGATGAGCTGGATAAATATCAGAGGGACAGGCCCGCAATGGCCGAAGACAGACTTGTGTGGAAAAGGGAAAGGGAGGCCTTTGCTCAGCAGTGGGACATAAATGGGCCGTAAAAGAAAATATATATATTATTTTGTGGTAATTAAAAGTTATTTGGAATGTTGTACTACATTTAAATTATGATTGAAAATGGAATAAGAATTTTTCAGTTGGAAAATTGTTTTAGGTGCATAAGTTTACTTATTGTAATACGTAATTCAGTTATTGTTAGAAGACAATGCGTTGATTTATCGGCAAAAAGGGAAAACCACTTATGTATGTTCTAGAAGTAACTTTTTTTTGTTATCGGGGGAAAAGTTCAATAAGGATCTGTACTTTCGAGGAAGAGTCCAAGGTGTGTGGGAGTTTTCCTCACTAAAATGATCCTGGTGATTAGGTCCGTCAGCACATGAAGGGCGTTTCGTGACCTTTTAAAATACCACCCTGGAATCCCCTAGGGATATAGTAAAGGGAACTCACCTGCACTCCTAGCCAAGTTGATAATCTGCAATCGTTAACGCTAGTCGAAAAGTAATCAAATGTATGGGAATGACATCATCTCAACGTTAAGTCACGTGGTCAGAACAACGAATAGTAAATTCGTAGCCAAGTTTACATCGTTCAAAATGATAGAATGAATTGTTATCGTTTCTACAATTTTCAACGCTACAACCTTTGTTATTGTAGATCGACATTGTAGAACGAGCGGCCGACTCAGGTGCGTCAACATGGCTACCAACTTATCGTTTTCTACAATTGCTGACACCTAGGCGTTACCGATTGGAGAACGGAATTCGACACGAAACGGTTATAACTTGGCTAGGGGGGCAATGCCTCACTTTGCAGGGTAGCACGTGATCACTGCGCCACCGTTTTTCCTAGGGTCTCTCGGTGGGCAAGCAGAGGCCCCACTCTGAGAACCCGCGATCTAAGAAAGACATAGTTAAAGTCTATATTGGTCAAAATGATCCAGGCAATAGGACTCCAAACCACGTGTATGAACGTAGGCTAAGCAAAATTACATTATAAGTATTGTAGCAGACATTGTTTTGCTTTTACGTGGGAGATTATCAAATAACTGTTCCCGCTCTAACTCTGGCAAACCTTAACTGGACCCGTCATTTTTACTGACATCTCTTTGAGGCGCGCGTGAAACACAACACGCTGTCGACCCGCGCTTGGTCGTTACCAGACGGCCGGACGGCGAGCTACTCGTTGCACGCCGTCCGCAAGACCGCCTACCACCCGAGGCGGGGGTCGGGGCGTGAGGCTTGTCTCCGCCTCTCAGTTTCTGCCTTGCCTTGCTTTTCAGTGATGCAGTGATTTGCTCGTATTACTGCTTCGCAGAAGGAGGTGACCGCTAGCCATTTCGCATCACTTCGACACATGACCAGGGCCTCAAGTCTGCTATTACAATAGTGTCAAAATGGTCTAACATTGATTTCATAATTGTTGATTTTGACAAGTCTGGTAATCTAATAATATAATGGCGTCATTATGGTCAACCACTGACACTCCATTAAAAGAAGTGGCATAGAATGGTAATCTCGTAAATATTGACAAATGAATGTCTGACGTATGCGGTAATCTGCTAAAATGTTGACAGTTCCTTTGATCAGTGACCTACCATTAGAACGTCATTGAGCAGCCATTGCTTTTAATAAGCTCGATATTGTCATTCTACCACAACTCTTTTACGAGACCATTGACCGATCAATGTTCGATCATTAAGAATTAGCAGATTACGATCTTTTAGCAAAATGACATCATGAAAATGGAATCGTGTTGGAATGACGAATTTATAAAAATAGCAGACTTGGGCCCCAAAGCGCTGTTAATCGCCTCCAAGAGGGCACGACGGTACTGCGCCCAAGCGGGGCACACCACCACCGTATACTCCACCGTATCCTCGGGGCGGTCCGCGCCTGTACTCGGAACAGGAACCTCCCGAAATTACCTTGTCCTAAGAGGACTTGTGTCATGTGGAAGGTGAGGACGCCGTGATGCCTTTCCAGCCACTTCTCAAAGAGTTACATACATAATAATAATAATAATAATACTACTGAATATAAGCGGAGAGTGGTCGCAGTATGTAAAACTCAACTCTTGGGAAAGCATTTAATAAAGGCATTGAACGCCTATGCGATACCAATACTAACATATTCATTTGGAGTGATCAAGTGGTCAAAAACTGACATCCAACAAATAGAGAGAACAACACGTACCACGCTTACTAAACACAATAACCTGCACCCTAAATCTGCAATAGAAAGACTGAATATCAAACGGCAACACGGAGGGAGAGGCCTAATAGACATCCATCACCTTTGGCAGAAACAAATTGCTAGATTAAAAACATTCTTTCACACAAAATCACAAACAAGTACCATGCATAAAGCCATAGTCACAAACGATATTAACCACACCCCACTTTGCCTAAACGATATGAACACAACTTACAATATTAATAATGACTCACAGAAACAAAAATTAGAAGAGTGGAAAAAGAAAGTGTTACATGGACGACACCCCCATGATCTAGAAAAACCCCACATAGATACAATAGCTTCAAATAAATGGCTTAAGGTAGGTAGTTTATTTCCGGAAACCGAAGGGTTTATTATTGCGATTCAAGATCAAGTCATAAATACTAAAAACTATAGGAAATTCATAATCAAAGACCCCACAATATCGAATGATAAATGCCGTAAGTGTCACAGTCAACCAGAGACCATACAACATATTACAGGTGCATGTACAACGCTCACACAGACTGACTATACTCATAGACACAATCAGGTGGCAAACATCATTCACCAAAAACTAGCAACTAAACATAAGCTCATACAAGAACAAGACATAATCACTCCTTATTACAATTATGTCCCACAAACTGTTTTAGAAAATACTACACACAAACTCTACTACGACCGCGCCATTCTAACCGACAGGACTGTTCACTACAATAGACCAGATATCATTCTCCAAGATAAAGTTAATAGAGTTACATACCTAATAGATATTGCAGTCCCCAACACGCATAATTTGCAAAAGACAATAGGAGAGAAATTAAGTAAATATGCAGAACTTAAAGAAGAAGTAACTAGAATCTGGAGGCAAGAAAAAGTGTATGTCGTACCTATAGTGGTTTCCACTACAGGGGTTATACCCAACCATCTTCACAATAGCCTCAAATTAATAGACCTGAAAGATTCCATCTATATATCACTCCAAAAAGCTGCAATTTTGAACACCTGCAGAATAGTGAGAAAGTTCATGCAGATAGAGGAAAATGAAATTTCTTCTCATAACATCCCCTCTACACCAACTACACACACGCTACATTGACTTGGCTTGGCCCGTTAATGTAGCTAAAAACTAGCCAAAGAGCTAAGCAATAATCTACGTTTTTTCAAAATAATAATAATAATAAACAACCTTCAGTAGTGCCATCAGGATGGAGTTTGGTGTGGACAAATGTGCGGTCATGCATGTAAAACGAGGGGAGGTTGTGGAATCCGTGGGCACTCAACTCACGGATTCCATAAACCTGAGATCCCTCTCTCCAACCGAAACCTATAAGTATTTGGGTATGTCGGAAGCTCTAGGCATCAATATCACTGACATGAAGCAATCGTTGAAGGAACGTTTCTTTGGACGCCTGAAGAAGGTATTCAATAGTCTTCTTTCAGGCGGAAACAAGGTGCGCGCCTTCAACGGTTGGGTCATGCCGGTATTGATGTACTCTTTCGGCGTATTCAAATGGACTCAAACGGAACTTGACGCCCTGGATAGGAGGGTCCGCACACTGCTGACTGCATACCGAATGCATCACCCACGATCGTCGGTGATGAGACTGTATATCCCGCGGAAGTGTGGAGGTCGAGGTTTTTTAAATGCTAAGACCCTACACAACCGCGAGGTATGCAGTCTCAGGGAATATTTCCTAGCTACCGACGTGGGTATGCATCGAGATGTAGTGACAGTGGACAAGGGACTCACCCCGCTCTCTCTGGCTAACGAGAACTGGCGTAAACCGGTAGTGCTTGACACTAACGATCGCAGGGAAGTATGGCAGAACAAGGAACTTCACGGACGCTTTTTCCGGGCCTTTCACGGGCCCGATGTAGACCAATTGGCGTCCGTAGCCTGGCTGCGTTTCGGTGACTTCTTTGGGGAAACCGAAGGTTTTGTCTGTGCAATTATGGACGAAGTTATCATGACGAATAACTACCGGAGATTTATTGTGAAGGACGGCACGGTTGACATCTGTCGGGCATGTCACCGTCCGGGAGAATCAATTCGTCACATTATCTCTGGTTGTTCTCGTCTAGCTAACGGAGAGTACTTGCATAGACACAACCTTGTAGCCAGGATTATCCATCAGCAACTTGCTCTGAAATAGTCTCTTGTGGAATCGGAAGTGCCGTACTACAGGTATGAGCCCGACCCAGTTCTTGATAATGGTCATATCACTTTGTACTGGGATCGGTCCATCATCACTGACAGGACTATTGTAGCCAATAAGCCTGATATAGTGGTGGTGGACCGAAGCGAGAGGCGTGCAATGATTGTTGACATATCCGTTCCGCATGACGAGAACCTCGTGAAAGCCGAGAAAGATAAACAAATCAAGTATATTGACTTGGCTCGCGAGGTTGTCGACATGTGGGATGTGGACTCAGCGATCATTGTACCGATAGTCGTGTCAGCCAATGGCTTAATAGCCAAGAGCCTCGACCAACACCTTAGGAGGCTCGCGTTAGGCGGCTGGATCAAGGCCTTGATTCAGAAAGCGGTACTCCTGGACACGGCTCGTATCGTTAGGAGGTTCCTTTCTCTGGAGCCCTGACCGCCGGTAGCTTGGACCCTGTTCCCGATACCGGTGGGGTACTATTTTTTATATTTTTAAATGTTTTTTTTTATTTATGTTTTAAGAAATATTTAAAAATGTACAAAATATGTATATAAAGTAAATAAAGGAAATAATAATAATAATATTATCATTATAGCTGGCTTGAGTGGAGATTCGCAAGAGCAAACGTGCTCGGGAGAAGGATGTATAATCCAGTAAGGTGCTGGTAGGGATCTTGACCGTACTTCCGGGATTGTCCTGATAGCCGTGGTATACCTCTCCACTCCTCAAGCACCTCAGAATATGTTGCCCTCTTGTTGCTACGTCACTTCGTGCTAGCGGCCGTTTTTTGGGGGCCCATTTATTGAGTGTGCAAGTCACCCCCTGCCTTTTTTCGATAGATATTAATAACGTTGTTCAGGCAGGGGCCATAGTCTTAACATAGTTCCATGTTACCAGTCCATTTAAGACTCCAAAAACCATAGCCCTATTATCTTTGTTCTCCATATGTCGCAATAGTTTTTCAACAACCGGGGGTTGTCCTTGGGTGCACTAGCATAGCGCGTACAGGGATAATCGTCGGTTGGTATCATGTTCTATTATAATTATCTAAAGGGCCTCTGCGAGTTGGCTTCGGCTCCTCGTACGCCTTCCAAAGGTCCAGGACCTCAGGGTCCTGAGATAAATATTGATAATAATAATAATAAATCGTTTATTTATAACATAGGGCATTTACATTTACAATAAAGTATATTAAATATTAAAAAGAACACAGTTGCTTATATGCCTGAACTAGGGTGAACCTGTGCTTCAGGCGAGAGAGTGCTTAAATACAAAATAATAAATTAACTCTAAATATGACTATTAAAAAAACTTAACTTTTAGATATACGGCGAGTTTTATTTACAAACAGTAAGTAGGTCTTCTGTCTCTACATAAGATATGCTTAGGAAATATTGGAAAATCATCTTTTTACAGTTATACTTATTTAATTTGTAGATACTTAATATTCTATTTAATTTGTTGTACAGAAATGGGCCTAAAAAAGTAAAAAATCTTTTTACAAATACATATTTTGAGGATGCATTAGAATGACAAACAATATCATTCCGTCTCTTATTAGTAATTTCGGCGTTGAAGGAAAGCATGGTGTGCTGTTTTAATACTAAGTGCATTATGAAAAGCTGGCGAACAGAAAATAAGTTTCGTAGCAGACTGCGCGGAGTTTGGTAGTTTATATGTATTGTAGGAAACACAACGAAAAGAGATGATAATAATATTAGTTTCAATATCAACCACATTTCTGTCGTCGTCCGATGACTGCGGGATATTTATAGAACGGATACATTTTTTACGGCAGCGCGAACATAACGCGGTATTACGATGAAATCTTGACTTTAAGGTGACAACTGGTCATCCGTTCTGGTTGGTGTGATGATGATGAGCTTATTTATGACAGTGAATATGTCACATTTATGGCGTGTTACTCTTTTGATATTTTGTGAAAAGTTGTAGAAAGAAAATGGCGTAGGAAAAACCAGCTTTGCGATTACTCACTGTCCTCTAGCACTTTCGTTTTGTGTCGTCAGTTCATGGCAAAAACTATGTCGTTTTAACCCAAAATTCGCTGTAATCGGTACCATATAAAAGCTAAAGCATTGAGCAAACTTGGCAATTAGGTATTTAAACATATTAAATGTATTGTATTATATTTGACTGACCTGTTGGTTTAGTGGTTAGTGGCCCTGACTGCTATGCCGGGGGTCGTGGGTTCGATTCCCACCCAGGACAAATGTTTGTGTGATGAGCACAATCATTTGTTCTGTGTCTGGGTGTAATTTATCTATATTATGTATGTATTTAGAAATATATAAGTAGGTTTATCAGTTGTCTAGTACTCATAACACAAGCTCTGCTTAGCTTGAGACTAGACGGCGTTGTGTGATAGTTGTGGGAAAAAAAAAACTGTATGTTTAAACAGATAAACATATTTATTGGTAAAAACTACATTTACAAGTCACAATATCTTTTAATTAAATGAAGTACTTAGTTGTGTAAATTATTGGTACAATTAATTAATTTAATAAATAAAATATTTAACCAATAACATAAAATTAAAACAATGGATTTTTTATGAACGAACGACTGTTTTTTTTTTAAATTAAGTAAAATAATTCAATTTTGAAAATGCATCATCTTCATTCGTTATGATAAACGTTCAAATATATCGACACTTTTCGGGAAGAACATTGTTAGAAACAGTTTTTTTTGCATTTGGCCTTTTCTTTCTAATTAAAAAGTATTTAAGATTAATTGATTGATTAATTTGATTTTTTTTTTAATTTTTTTATTTGATTACAGATGGATTTATTGCAATTGTATCACTGCTTACCATCAGGTGGCATCGCAGTCAAGCACTAGTATAAAAAAAAATGTTAATTGAGACTATTCTAATAGATCAATAGTATGAATAACATCATAGAAAGAAAGAAATAACATGTTAAAAATTTGGAAAAAGATATTACTTATTAGGTAATCATACTGTCTAAATACAAAAGAAAAAAAGCCTTTATGCAAATATGTGAACTGTCGTTTTTTTTTGTTTTGTTTGGGAAAATCATCTAATGACATCCCTGCACTTGGGCGGAGCAGGTGGGCGTAGACTTTTACTGACTAAAAACCCACTCCTGTTACATCTTTGCCTTTGTTCCAGGGCCCCGGGGATCTCTTTCGCATCACCCATGGCCCCAGTAGGCTTCGACCTTGTTGGGCCACTACGGTTTGCTGACATCTCAAACTCGACTTGGGCTCGGTCCGGACAGTTACTGGACGGTTGGACGGCGAGCTACCCGTTGCTCGCCGTCCGTAAGCCCGCACCTGCGGTGGCCGGAAATTGGGATCGGAATCCCCGGCGGCTGGGGCATGAGGGCCGCGCCCTCGAGCGTGCACGTGCGGCTTCCTCCTTTGCTAGCAGCTAGCTAGAAAGAAGCAACCGCCTGCCACTCCTCCTCGCTTCAGACCATGGCCTATACCAAGGCCCGGCGTGAGAGATCGTCGCCGCCGATCTCCCCCACGAGGACACGGCGGTGCTCTGCCCAGGCGGGGCACACATCTACCGTGTACACCACCATTTTCTCCAGACGTACATAAACCCTAGTTGTCTAAAGCTCTTTAAAGCCGTTTTGACACATTCCCATGAGTAGCGAGGCGAACGGCGAGATCACACATGTAAACAGCGCGCTAACTATTCGCCTCGCGCACTTTGTATACAAATGTTTCATTGAACGACGAGGCGAATGGCGAGGCAAGTGGCTAGGCGAATGGAGAGCACTAATGTATAAACGCGGTATCTATATGAAAGTACCGCGAAGTCGCGATACAAGCTGAATAAAGTCACACAGTAGCCACATTTTCTATACTCATTCTCACCTACTTCCAACTTCCTGGTACTCCCCCTGACCCCATTCCTGGCATGCCAGCAGCTCAACTGTCCCATAAACAGACCATTAGACACTGTCCTCTCTGCTGTCCCCGGATTATAAACGACCAGCTACTTTTTATACGTCGTTCAACTAATTTCTTCTTGTCATAACCAGAGATATTGTGGGAGATCATTTGTTTATTTTTTCTTTGTGTACGATATCATGTATTTATATTCTTCGTTCTGACTAGAAGTGGTAAATGGGTGGAAGTTTCCGTAGTTGTTTTAATGTGGGTTTAAACCAAAGGAATATAGAACTTTTAGACTAATTAAATAGTTTTTATAATTAATACCTACTTATTAGCGATCTGTCTCAACTTTGTACGTGTGTCACATCATCATTTCAGCAGAAAGACGTCCACTTTTGGGCATAGACCTCCCCCAAGTACTGTAGGCGCTGGCTTGCGGAAGGCGAGAAATAGGTAGCTCGCTGTCCGGTAACCGTCCGGATCGAACCCAAGTCGTCGACGGCGCGAAATGTTCCACGCGCGCCTCAAGGAGATGACAGCAAAACCGTAGGGGCTCAGCAGGGTCGAAGTCTACTATTAAACTTAAGCTTAGCTTATGCAGCCTTTTAATGTTCCCACTGCTGGGACTCAGGCCTCCTCTCTCTAGGAGAGGGAATGGGCCGTAATCCACCACGCGGGTCCAGTGCGGATTGGTGAATGTCACATGTCTTCGAATTTTTCGTTCTAGGACATGCCGGTTTCCTCACGATGTTTTCCTTCACCGTTTTGAGAGCAGTGGTGATGAAATAAATTACAGAAAGTAATGCGCCTGACTGGGTTTGAACCCGTGACCTACAACTCGTAAGTCGGGGCCGTTACCACTCGGCCACCACTGCTCTGCTATTAAACTAATACTAAAAAAAGCTTTTAGTATTTTAAACGTTACGGAGTCTAATAAACCCCTTACTGCCATAACGATAGTTTTCAAACGAGGTTTTAAACGCCTCGTGTTGCAGGAATGGAAATAATACAAAAATGAGTATCGCTGTCAATGTGTTAAGAGAATAAACTTTATTGTTCACCAAAATAGTAACAAAACCGTCCTACTTTATTAATAAACGTAGAGAACCACGTTTATTAATAAAGGAGCCCACACACCGGGTTAAAGATCGATCTTTAAAAGAATAAGTAGTGTCGTAATTTTATAATTACCTAACACCAAAATCAGTTTATTTATTTATTTAGGATCCAACAAAGGATATACACAATACGTATCTTATAATTAGTAGTTCAGGTATCTTGTTGGTGTACTCCTTCACTTACAGAAGACCACAGCATGCACAAAAATATTTAAACAAAAACAAAATTACAAATAAATAAACAAGATATAAATCAATAAGGATAAGAACGTTGAAAATTGGCTAAATAATAATAGTGATGATGTCGACATGTGGGATGTGGACTCAGCGATCATTGTACCGATAGTCGTGTCAGCCAATGGCTTAATAGCCAAGAGCCTCGACCAACAACTCAGGAGGCTCGCGATAGGCGGCTGGATCAAGGGCTTGATTCAGATAGTGCTATTTTTGGACACAGTTCGTATAGTTAGAAGGTTCCTATCTCTGGAGCCCTGACCGCCGGTAGCTTGGACCCTGTTCCCGATATCGATGGGCTACTATTTTTATATTTTAGTGTTTTATTTGTTTTATATTGAAATATTTTAAAATGTAATTTATATGTAATATTAATGAATAAACGTGATGATAAAAAAAATATTATAGATTATATTAAATTAAATCTTGTAAACATTTTTGCACTTGCTCTTATCCCTACCGGTTTTGTGGCGTACCTAATTTACTGTTTTTCGCACTAATGCAGAAAAGCGTTTTTATTGTATTTATCGTATCAGGCGAGTCGCACGTCAACCCCCTTTTATTTATTTCTTCATAAGTGTATTGAAAAATATCGTTAGAAATTTTTCACTGCAGCACTCGACTCTATAACACCCTCGCCTAGGGGTCGGGCGAATTCCGCTTCAGTCGCAATGACAAACTCAGTTGCAACCAGAACGGCAGAACGTCCTGTGACTCAACAAAAATCTTACCACGAAGTATTGAGCCTTTTATTATTTTTAATAACCTCACGACCTAGTTATTCCCAGAAACCAATACAACAACATTACTAACACTGCATATAAAAATGTCGATCACGCATCAATCAAGATGGCGTCGCAATCAGACACACAGACATACACAAGCGCGCATCACTCTTGACTCCCTGACGCAACGCTGCCATCGTTCAAGTTTAGTGTAAACGTTCCATAATGTTAAAAGCTTCTGAATCAGCAGTCTGCGTACGTGATAGCTTGCATGTAGGTACCTAGTGCGGAGGTAAACATGGATATAGTATAGTGGTGGAGAACCTTCATCATCTTCCTGCCCCCGTCCCGTGTAAAGCCAGAACTTCATTAGACCGACGCACAAGTGTAACACGCCAGCCCCCTTAGCCAAGTTAGTAACCGTTTCGTGTCGAATTCCGTTCTCCAATCGGTAACACCTCGGTGTCAGCAATTGTAGAAAACGATAAGTTGGTAGCCATGTTGACGCGCCTGAGTCGGCCGCTCGTTCTACAATGTCGTTCTACAATAACAAAGGATGTAGCGTTGAACATAGTAGAAACGATAACAATTCATTCTATCATTTTGAACGATGTGAACTTGGCTAGGAATTTTCTATTCGTTTGTTCTGACCACGTGACTTAACGTTGAGATGATGTCATTCCCATTCATTTGATAAGTTTTCGACTAGCGTTAACGATTGCAGATTATCAACTTGACTAGGGGTGCTGATTTGTACATAGAACGATGTCGCGTGGCGTGGATCTAGTGTAGCTCTACAAGTCTAGTTTCCATATAAAATGTATGGAGACTGACGCGCCCAGATCGGCGTGTGTGGCACACGTGTGCGCAGTGTAGTTCTAGCTTTATTTAGGGTCGGCGCAATACGTTTTTTTCTTCCATTCTGTCCTGTCACTCGTCATGCTATCACTAACTCCCTTTTCTTTCATATCCATTCATCTTTTCTTTGACCTCTCTCTCGCTCCCATATATGTATACTCATAACTCTTTCATTGGCGATCGTGCCATCAAACAAAAAATAATGTAGGTATTATAGCGGTCATGACGTGCCGTCAAAAAATCTTGACTTGGCAATTTACGTGATAGAAAACCAAACATGTTGCATATTAACTTAATTCTTTATTTGTAATTTTTTTTTTTTTTATACAAGTAATGTAGGTTCCAAGGTGACCTTGCTAGTTTCAATCCGTGTAGACAGCAGTTGTAATCCATGACCTTCAACGCCCTTGGTTGGGAGGTTTTTTTTTTTTTTTTTTTTTTTGGTGGGAAAATCATCTTATGACATCCCCCGCCCTTGGGCGGGGCGGGAGATAGTGTCAGACTTTTACTGACTAAAAACCCACTCCTGTTCCTTCGTTGCCTTTCGTACCAGGGCCGAGTCTTCCTTTCAGAATCAGACCCTTGGCCCCGATAGGCTTCGACCCTGCTAGGCCCCTACAGTTGCTGACATCTCCTTGAGGCGCGCGTGGAACAGCACGCGCCGTCGACGACTTGGGCTCGGTCCGGACGGTTACCGGACGGTCGGACGGCGAGCCACCCATTGCTTGTCGTCCGCAAGCCTGCGCCTACGATGGCCGGAAATCGGGATCGGAATCCCGGCGGCGATTGGGGCGTGAGGACCGTTGCCTCACGCGATCGGCCGCCTCCTTTGCTAGCATTACTGCTTCGCAGAAGGAGGCAACCGCCTGCCACTCCTCCTCGCTCCGGACCATGGCCTGTACCAAAGCCCGGCGCGAGAGATCGCCACCGCCGATCGCCCCCACGAGGACACGGCGTTGCTCTACCCAAGCGGGGCACACCTCCAACGTGTGCTCCACCGTGTCCTCCGGGCGGTCCACACAATGGTGGCACCCGGGCGTTTCTTCCGCACGAATCCGGTGCAGGAACCTCCCGAACTTACCATGTCCGGTGAGGACCTGCGTCATGCGGAATGTAAGGACGCCGTGTTGCCTTTCCAGCCACTCCTCAAAGAGGGGACTTATCGCCATAATTATGGCGTGCCCAGCCCTTGGTTGGGAGGTGCGTTTTCCCAACCACCGAACGTGTTGGCGCGTGGTTTACATCCATGTAGCCACAACAAAAATCAAACACATAAACCAAGGTCACCTTGGTTGGAACGCTAGTTTGCAACCATCTGGACACCCCTTTAGCATCCAGTTAGTTTGCAACAGTAGGAAGCACATTTGGGGGAGGCCTATGTCCAATAGTGGACGTCTTTCGGCTGAAATAAGCCCTTGAGTATCTTACATTAGCGTGCCCGAATTATTAAGTCGCGTGCCACAACTGGCACGCGTGCCATAGGCTCACCATTCCTCATATAGTACAAGTGGGCAGACTTGGTCATTGCTGCATTGCTCACTAAACAAATACCTCCACACAACAGACATCACGGATAGTCCCCTGGGCAGAGCATGCTTGGAGACGAAGGAGACAATCGCGCATATGCTGCTTGAGTGCATAGGTGTCATTGATACTCGAATACAACCTTAGGATTCCTGTATAAGATAGGGCCTATCAGGTTCTTGAGGACGTCTGTTAGGGAAACAGATGCCCTGAAAAACCTGTGCGGCCATATCTACTTTTGGGCTGGATGGCCGCTTATCCGCCATGGCCCACGCGTAATGGTCCACCATGATTGAAATGCTAAAACGAAAAAAATGTAACACGCAGAGATAATGTTTAATGGAGCCTGGATTCCAATGTCAAGCTTCTAAGAGCTATAAAATATTCTATTTCTAAGAAACAGAAGTCATAAACTATTTGGATTAAAGATAAAAACGTACTCACATGACGTTACGGGGAAAACCATAGTAGGTATCAGGCAAGTGTAGCAACGTTTAAAATAAAAAAAAATATATAAACCGCATGAAAATAGTGTTACCGTCTGGTGAAAAACGTACATTTCCTTAGCCATGCGGATGGAAGGAGAAGGAGACCAAAGACGGATAAGTCGTTTTAGAATTTTCGGGGAGTGTGCGTCGGAATTGCATAACCTAATTCCGCCTAGCCCGTTCCATCATCAGACCACCAGGCGTACGGCAATGCGCCACCGGTACATGGTGGACATCCTACCTACACGCACGAAACGTTTTGCAGCTAAGGAGTGGAATTCCTTGCCGGAATCTGTGTTTCCTGATGGCTACAACCCGGGAATCTTTAAGTCTAGAGTGAATAGGTTACTTCTAGGTAAGCGCGCTCCTTCGTCTACCGCATCGTCGCTTTCCATCAGGTCAGATAGTAGTCAAGCGCGAACCTACCAAGAATAAAAAAAATATATATATATGAAAGAAATGATAGTCGGCAATAGTTATATCGTTAGCACACACCTCGCTAAAATAGACCAACAAAAATGATGTTGGACAGGCTGTATGATGCGAGACACCAAAGAAAAGTGGTGTAAGGCAGTCACAAAATGGCATCCAAGATATAGCAAACGTAATTAGGAACATCAAGTTATAAGATGGGAAGATGCACTAAAATTGACCGCAGGTTCAACCTGGTGGATCACTCACGATCGACAGCAGTGGAAAGAGTTAGAGGAGGCCTACGCCGTAAGGCATACCGACGTCAGGGACATTTTATAAACTCTAACTTGTACAGCAAGCAAAGTTCAAGGAAATAATATCGACAAATATGTTATGGTTAATGTTGCAACAGAACTCTGCTTCTGCTTCCGATTTTGCAATAATTCCGCAAGCTTTTTAACTTCCGTTTCCGCTTCTGCTTCCGCAAAATTTATAACAGAACTCTAAACGGAAGAATACAGCGAAGACCGCGGGGGTGGGGGGCGCGTAGACGACTGGACACATCAGAAAAGGCGCAGGGGGGAGCAGGAGGCGGTACACAAAGGTGTCGCAACGAGTTTCTTTATTATTATATTTTTTTGGTTAATTCATTACCACGCCTCGTGACGTGATTACGACGTAAACCTTCTGTTGTTTTAAAAAAAATAAAATTGTGCTTTTTTGCTTCATAGTATTAACACTTCCGCTTCCGTTTCCGCTTTCGCATCCGCATCCGCAAAGATTTACTTTTGATATCTGTTTCCGTTAAGACACTTCAGTTGCATCACTAGTTATGGTTATGAATTACTATGTACTTTTACGAATCATATGTAACCTGGTCTCGGAATAAAGGGCTTATTATTATATAACATACACCCTACCTCCTGTTTTACTGGAGTAACGACATGTGGAGGTTATTTCGTCACTCCAGCAAAACAGCAGACAGCGACATGTCGCCTCCGACTTCTAAAAGGAACCACGATCCGGCTTTTCCCATGCGGCCCAGTCGGCCATCGTATGACACGCCTAGGGTTGCCAACCATACTCTAAAATAGAGTACTGTACTCTATATCATTTATGTGTACTTACTTTAAAATCTATAATACTAATAGAGGACGTAAAAAATACTCTTTTTTACGCAAGCGGGAAGGGAGGAAAAGGGCTTCTTTGAAACTGATTAAAATGAGCTTCTAATCTATGTAAACTTAGAGTTTGAATGTTTGGAGTCATATAATTCTTTTAAAAACAATGAAAAATTGTTATATGCTGCAAAAAGTACCAAAAAATACCTTTTTTTTTAATTTTAAATAAATTATACTCTTTTTTATAAGTCCGTACTATTTATTTGCCTCCATTGAAATGAGATGTACTCTATTTCTTCTATTAAAAGTTGGCAACCGCCAAGGCAGGTATGACACGGCGTGGCTAGCCACGCCGTGTCATACCTGCCTGTTTATTTGAAACGTGTTGTTGCGCTAACCTCAAGTAACAGAAGAAGATGATGACGAAAAAGAAGAATACATTGTTTAGTCTTCAGTAGGTACCTACGGAGTAAGAATACTTCTACCGAAATTCATGACAGTTTTATTAAATTTGACACACATTATCACACACGTTTACAATCTAGAACTTTATCTGAAAATCGTAGGAAAATCCCAAGGAATATTTTAGAAACAAAAGAAATCATAGGAAAGATTTAAGAACATAAAACTTTTTAAGTGTGTCTTGAGAGTAAAATGCAATGCAATTACGCATAGCGTAGTTTTACGAGATATTCAGTTTCAATGGCATTTTACAAATGGCGATCGTACTCTAAACGTTTCAAATTCTTATAAATCTATGGTTTCAAAACTCCTGCCAAGTTACAACCGTTTCGTTTCGATTCTCTTTTCGTCGATCGCCTCGAGTAGGCCACGCCTCCGATTCCTTTATTCTGACGTCATCTTAACGCTCAGTCACGTGGTCAGAACAAAGGAATAGGAGGCGTGGCCATCTCGAGGCGATCAACGAAAAGAGAATCGAAACTAAACAGTTGTAACTTGGCTAGGGGGGCTGCTCAGCTATTTTCGTTCGCCTGTCCGCCCGTCCGGTAAGGACCGAGCCAGGACATAGGGCCCTACTGGACTGATACCCGCTAGGACCATGGAGAATTTCTGAAAAGGAAACCCGCAGTCCTAGAATGCCCGCAAGATGGAAGGTGGAACCTGATCTGCGGAGAGATGCCGCACAAACACTGAAGATTACCCTTACCTGTGACGATTGTCTTTGCTATTGCCAACCTGAGTTTTTTTTAGGTGGGGAATCATCTAGGGCGGAGTGTGAGGGCCTGCCGCGTGTCAGACTTTTACTGAGTAAAACCCACTCCTATGTTCCTTCTATGCCTTGCGTTCCAGGACCCTGAGCCCCTACGGTTTTGCTGACATCTCCTTGAGGCGCGCGTGGAACACTACGCGCCGTCGACGACTTGGGCTTGGTCCGAACGGTTACCGGACGGTCGGACGGCGAGCTACTCATTGCTTGCCGATCGCTAGCCCACGCCTACGGTGCTAATCTGAGTTTGGAGTCTGTTTAAAGTCATGAACAAACACACCTATGTCCAGCATAGCATAGCATAGCATAGTCGGCCTTATAATGTTCCCACTGCTGGGACTCAGGCCTCCTCTCTACGAGAGGGAATGGGCTGTAATCCACCACGCGGGCCCAGTGCGGGTTGGTGGATGTCATATGTCTTCGAATTTTTGGTTCTAGGACATGCCGGTTTCCTCACGATGTTTTCCTTCACCGTTTTGAGAGCAGTGGTGATGAAATAAATTTCACAAAGAAATGCGCCTGGCTGGGTTTGAACCCGTGACCTACGACTCGTAAGTCGGAGCCGTTACCACTCGGCCACCACTGCTCTCACTCGGCCACCACTGCTCTCAACTCGGCGACCACTGCTCTCGACAAATTTGCCCTCCTATGTCCAGACTAATTTAAAACTTCCTACTAAAGTGTTCGCAGTTTAGCAAATACAAATATCAAACAAACTACCGTTTAAACAAAGCTATGAATACAAGTGCTCATTTAAAATTGCTCCAAACGAGCATAAATAATGCTTGTCATTGCTAAGCTTTGTTGTATGTTCACGGCGGCTATAAACTGAGCACCGGCTGGGATCGTAAACCGTGGACACTGTGACGTCATATGACGTCGGTGGTAGAATCATGAGCTTGGTCCGTGACGGCAGCAATCATGAATATAACCGCATCATAAAATAATAAGCAAGGCTTTGAACATCATCGCGGAATTACACAAGCATGAAACGTTTTGACGGTTGGCGCAGTGGTTGAGCAGACGGGTGCTGTGCTGCGTGTAGTGGCTTCGATTCCCGCACGGAACAAATATTTGTATGACCTATAGATAGTTGTTTCAGATTAGGGTGTCTTCTGTTTGTGAATACACCCACGATGCAGGAGTAATTCTTAGTGTGGGACAACATCTTTTAAAAAAAAAACAAGAATTAAGAAAATGTTTTGGAAAAACTATTTTCTTTTTCAGTGGGAAGTCGTCAAATAACTCCTTTTAGCTCCGAGTGAAGAGAAAAGGTAGTGTCAGATTTTTATTAAATAAATTCCACCTGTGATCCTTCAGGTTTCCCGACTTCTGGACTGAGGTTACATTTAAGGAGATTTTAGACATCAAGCAGAGTTTCTACTTAACAGATTTATTAAATGAAGTAACCCAGTATTATGGTGATGGATTTGATTTGTCAGCAGGCAATACACCCATTCTCTGTTTCAGTTCCAAACACTTAATTAAAAATGAAAACACTATATTAATGATCTTTTGTGCAACATGTGACAGGAGCTGACGTCACAGCGCGGTATTTCGTCACTTCCGCCATTTTTATGCGCAAGAGTTTAGTTTTAGAGCTTCGCAAGCTTGTCGTTAATTTATAGTTAGTCCGACCTCATAAAACTCTTTTAATTTCAGTGATGTCATCAGGGATATTAAAATGTTTAGCTGATGAAATAACCTGCATGCATGGAGGTTTAGTGGCGTGTCCACTTGACAGGCGGATGGGTCGTATAAAAAGTGTTAATTCTAGTAAGTTATTCAGGGTTTCAAGTCGAGCAGAATTTTCTTTTTATCACATTTAACTTTTGGCAATTAAGAGCAGTGGTGGCTGAGTGGTAACGGCCCCGACTTACGAGTTGTAGGTTGCGGGTTCAAACCCAGCCAGGCGCATTACTTTGTGTAATTTATTTCATCACCACTGCGCTCATAACGGTGAAAGAAAACATCGTGAGGAAACCGGCATGTCCTAGAACCAAAAAAACCGAAGACATGTGACATCCACCAACCCGCACTGGGCCCGCGTGGTGGATTACGGCCCATTCCCTCTTCTAGAGTGGAGGCCTGAGTCCCAACAGTGGGAACATTATAAGGCCGACTATGCTATGCTATGGCAATCAGGAAAAATTTACTAAAAATATCATAACATGGTAAATCTTGCATTTATTAATAGTGCAATAAATAAGATGATGTCTGATTTTGTGGAACTTGCACATGCAATCATCAGAAAGTTGCAGATTACTTTTTTTTTTTACTTAGCACCCGACGGATTAACTAACTGAGAGTGGCTTTTAAAAATCAGTTTTTTATTCTGTTTATATCTAAAATTGCTACACTTATGGCGAAATTGCAACTTTAGATATGAATTATACACATTTGTATTTAATGTCTGGTATTATTTATTTTTAAATTATTTTAATGTTTTATTTGATATTAATTTTGAAAGTGAGAAATGAGTATATTAGGGGAAGTTTTAAAGTGACATCAGTGACTGAAAGGGAATCGTTTGTCTTGGTAGGGCCATGTGAAGAAGAGGGATAAAACGCATGTTACTAATAGAGTTATGAGTATACATTCAATGGATGGAGAGGAAGAAGGAGGCTAAAAAGAAAGATGGATGGATTGTGTGAGAAGTGATATGAAAGAAAAGGGAGTTAGTGATAGTTAGTAGTTGCGCTGACCCCAAATAAAACGGGACAAGGGCAGGAAGATATTTATTGATATGATTTTAATTTTTTTTTCAACCTATGGTCTATAATAGACAATAATTATTAATATAATGATATTTATTGATATAATGGTCTGAAATAAATAAATTAATTTCATTAATTCATTAATTTCATTAATTTATGCCATCGCTATTCAGCGAGGTAATGCGGCGACTTTTGTGGGCACCTATGCACCGGGAACGATCAGGGCGGGTTATTTATTGACGTTTGACATTTTAGTTTGTCTAATTGTTAAAAAAACTTTTTACAAAAAAAAAAAAAACCGACTTCAATGTAAGTAAAACAAAAAACACTTAAAAGTGCAAAATAATTTTTATTTCGGAAGTCGGTGTTTCAATAATAGTTTTGTCTCTTCGTTATTTAACACCGACTTCCGAAATTAAAGTTATTTTGCAATTTTCAGTGTTTTTTTTTACTTACATTGAATTGAAGTCGGTTGAATTCTTTTTTGTTAAAAGTTTTTTATTTTACACTTTTTAGTTTTGGTACCACCACTAAAAGTACCCCTCAGTCAAACTTAAATACCTTAAAGCCACAGTTCATCTCATGACAATTCTAATAATTACAAAAACGGTTAGGTTACATTAATTTATACAGAGATTCGATCGATCGATTTCGAGAGAGTTCCGGTACCCACCTGCCGGCTTCATCATCAAATCAGTTCGATATATCCCTTCCCCCTTTTCTTTCAGTCAGTCATCGTCTACACGTATAGACAATCAATTTTACTTGTTACGACAGTTCTGCTGTGATCCTATGAGGACTTCCGTTCCATATCTTCGAAGTTCATGATCAGATCATAACAATATTTCTATGGGATCAACTTCGAAGCATAACCTTTCAGGCAAAAAAATAATTTACAAAATAGGTCCACAATTGACCGAGAAATCGGTGAAAATACATTTAAAAAAAATACATTCAGCTGATCATGGAACCTTCTTCGTTTTGAAGTCGGTTAAAAATGATAATTTACGACACTATATTTTGTATATTACGATAAAATGACATAAATTGTTTTTTTAAATTAATTAAATATTAAGTTTTCACAAAAAAATGGTTGGCTTTGTAGCGGATGTAGATTCCCTACAACACCCACATCCATAGATTAACAATAACAATTTCGACACAATATGCCAACCAGTTTAACTATTACGTACCTAACTTGCAATATTTTCATTAATCCACGTACATACACCATTCAATAATAATGCCACATCCTGTTATTACAACAACGTAACAGAGCAATTATTAAAAGGAGCTCACAGGATTGACGACATACAACCATACATTGCCGAGAATAGTCGGAAATTGCCGAAGATAGCCGAAGAAACGGGCTATATTTAACACGGAGTTATTTATTGCATATTGTTGTGACGTCAACAGGAAATGCTATTATATCGAATAATAGATGATAGGCTAAAAGAGTTATGAGTATACATGTGGATGAAAGGACAGGGAGAAGAAAGCCAAGGAAAAGATTAGTAGATTGTGTGAGGAGTGATATGAAAGAAAAGGGAGTTAGTGATAGCGTGACCGGTGACAGTACAGAATAGAAGAAAAACACATGTTAGGCTAGGTTCCATTTTTGCTGCATTAGGTACATAACCCCAAAAATCTATAAAAGAAAGTCGTGTTAGTTACACTATTTATAACTCAAGAACGGCTGAACCGATTTGGCTGAAAGTTGGTGGGGAGGTAGCTTAGAACCAGGAGACGGACATAGGATACTTTTTTTTTTGAGTAGGGTAGAATAGGGTAGAGTAGGGTAGAGTAGGGTAAAGTAGGGTAGAGTAGGGTACAGTAGGGTAGGGTAGAGTAGGGTAGAGTAGGGTAGAGTAGGGTAGAGTAGGGTAGAGTAGGGTAGAGTAGGATAGAGAAGGGTAGAGTAGGGTAGAGTAGGGTAGAGTAGGGTAGAGTAGGGAAGAGTAGGGTAGAGTAGGGTAGAGTAGGGTAGAGTAGGGTAGAGTAGGGAAGAGTAGGGTAGAGTAGGGTAGAGTAGGGTAGAGTAGGGTAGAGTAGGGTAGAGTAGGGTAGAGTAAGGTAGAGTAGGGTAGAGTAGGGTAGAGTAAGGTAGAGTAGGATAGAGTAGGATATAGTAGTCAGTTGACGGGAGCGAAGCCGCGGGCAAAAGCTAGTAAAAAATAAAACTAGGCTTAGAATTACCAACACCAGGATATGAGCCCAAATTGAACAAAAAACTTGCACGCACAATAATTTTCCTGTAATATTCATGCTCTAAGTCTAATCAAACCAAATAATCTATTTACTTTTTAACTTTCAAAAATTCGGTTAGTTAGAAAAGTGAAACGAACAGCACATTCCAAAGCGCAGATCTCTATGAAGAAGAACGTGCACAAAACTCCATGGGCACTCTTTTAAACCATGTTAAGAGTTACAAAAATCCTGGTTACATATTTCTTGTTACTTTTAATATTTGAGCACAACGTAAATAATTAATTAAAAAAAAAAGTTATTAAGAATAGAAATTGAAATAAGGAAGTTTCTTAATCATCCAATGACTTCTCCTCCTCGCTTTAGGGCGGAGCGAGAGCGCGTGTCAGACTTTTACTGACTAAAACCCACTCCTAAGTTTCCTCTTTGCCTTGCGTCCTAGGACCCCTGAGTTCCTTTTCGGACAATCCATGGCCACAGTAAGCTTCGGCCCTGCTGGGGCCCTACGGTTTTGCTGACATCTCCTTGAGGCGCGGGTGGAACACTACGCGCCGTTGACGACTCGGGTTTCGCCACCACAAGGACACGGCGGTGCTCTGCCCAAGCGGGGCACACTTCCACCGTGTCCTCCGGGCGGTCCACACAGTGAAGTAAGGCACTGGCAGAAAATAAATGACCAGTCTCAACCAGTGCGCATTCACGAGCATGACGCGTGCTCGAAGATGAACGTTCCCATAAATATACCGTTCGTTGTTAAAAACTTTACCGCTGCTCTTAAATCTTCGTATATCTATTGCTCCAATAATAATTTGTTCTTCCACGATATAATGTTATTATGTGTTGAAACAGGTAACTTGTAATTACCTCACCACACATTAGACAGATGTGAGAATACCTGGCACTGAGCAAATCTGTTTTATTTAATAAAAAAGCAAACGAAATTAAATTATAGTGATTTTTCTTTTCCAATCATCTGCCAGGAAGTGAATCCTCCGTGCCTTGGAAAGCACGTTAAGGTGTTGGTCCCGGCTGTTATTTGTAGATATTTGACAGACATTAGTGATAGCCTGGAACTCTGGAAGCGTCTATCACTAATGACTTTCGTCTTCCGATCGTACCGAAAGACGCAGCGTTGGAAGGCCTCCCCCCACAAGGTGGACCGACCGCGAGACGCACAGGACCGGTCATTATGGCGATATTTGGGGGAGGCCAATGTCCAACAGTGGACGTCTTTCGTCTGAAATGATGATGATGATGATTAGTGATAGAAGTCATCAGTGTGTTAGAAGACAAGAAATCCAGTTTTACCAATTTCTGGCTTGTGGAGGTCGCTCCATGTAAAATATTGATATCGGTTTAATTGCAAGCCAACCCAAATCATGGCGATATGGCCACAGTGACTGTTACAACCCTGCTTACCCCATAATCATGGCGGTAATTCTCCTCTTTGAGAAGTGGCTGGAGAGGCGTTATGACGTCCTCTCCTTCCACATGACGCAGGTCGTCACTGGACATGGTAAGATCGGGAGGTTCTTGCACTTGATTCAGGCGGGGCGGAAGAAACGCCCGGAGTGGAGTATACGGTTTAGGTGTACCCGGTAACCGTCCGGACCGAGCCCAAATCCACGCGTCCATACGCGCCTCAAAGAGATGACAGCAGGGCCGAAGCCTATCCGGGGCCATGGGTCGAATTCTGAAAGGGAAACCCGTGGTTACTCAGTAAAAGTCTGTCACGCCCTACCGCTCCGCTATAGCTGGAGAAGCCATTAGATGATTTCCCACCTTAAAAAAAGCCATCATCATAATCATTTCAGCCGAAAGACGTCCACTGCTGGACAAAGGCCTCCCCCAAGCGTCTCCACAACGACCGATCCTGTGCGTCTCGCATCCACCGCACTCCCGCGACTCTCACCAAGTCGTCGGACCACCTTGTGGGAGGCCTTCCGACGCTGCGCCTTCCGGTGCGCGGTCGCCACTCTAGAACCTTTCGGCCCCATCGACCATCCGTTCTACGAGCAATGTGCCCTGCCCACTGCCACTTTAGTTTGGCGATTCTTCGGGCTATGTCGGTGACCTTGGTCCTCCTGCAAATATCGTCATTCTTTATGCGATCACGCAAGGAAACTCTGAGCATAGCCCTTTCCATTGCCCTTTGGGTGACTGTAAGCCTTCTGATGAGGCCCATTGTAAGCGACCATGTTTCAGTGCCATATGTCATCACTGGCAACACGCACTGGTCATAGACTTTCGTCTTGAGACACTGTGGTATGTTGGACGAGAAGATACCGCGCAGCTTCCCGAACGCTGCCCAGCCGAGTTGGATTCGACGATTGACCTCTTTCTCAAAGTTAGACCTACCCAACTGGATTGTCTGTCCCAGGTAAACGTAATCGTCTACAACTTCGAGTGCAGAGTTTCCGATCTTGATCGGAGTGGGTGCTACGTGGTTATTTACCATGACTTTGGTTTTGTCCATGTTCATTTTAAGACCCACTCTTTCGGAAGCTCTACTAAGGTCATCGAGCATTGTACTAAGCTCCTCCGTAGTCTCAGCCATGACTACTATATCGTCGGCAAACCGAAGATGAGCCATTAACATTAATGCCTAGTCCACTCTAGTCCAGAACCTTGAAGACATCCTCCATTGCAGCCGTAAACAGTTTCGGAGAAATGACGTCTCCCTGCCTCACACCCCGCTGAGGATAGGTTTCGAGGTCCGGTCCTGAAGTCGGACTGACATTGTGGCGTTCTCGTACAAACACTTCAGCACCTCGATGTACCGATAATCAATCTGGCACCGTTGGAGAGATTGCAGTACAGCCCAAGTCTCGATCGAATCAAAAGCTTTCTCGTAGTCCACGAACGCTAAGCATAGAGGCAGGTTATACTCCTCGGTCTTCTGTATAATCTGCCGGAGCGTATGTATGTGGTCTACGGTGCTGAAACCTTTTCGGAATCCGGCTTGTTCGGGAGGCTGGAAGTCGTCAAACCTGCGCGCGAGACGGCTCGTGATGACTCTGGAAAACAGCTTGTAGACATGGCTCAGAAGTGAGATGGGCCTGTAATTCTTAAGCAGGGCATTGTCGCCCTTCTATAAGAAAAGTACCACCACACCTCTGCTCCATGCTTGTGGCGTCTTTCCCTCAAGTATGACGGAATCGAACAACCTCTGAAGGGCCTTTAGGACCGGTTTTCCACACGCCTTCAGGAGTTCGGCTGTAATTCCTTCGTCACCCGACGCCTTGTTGTTTTTAAGCTGCTTCAGGGCCATCCTAATCTCGTACAGGCTGACGTCCGGGATATCTTCGGTATAGTGCCAAGTTAATCTAGCTCTTGGGTCGTTTGCTAGATTCGTTGTGGGTTTTGTGATATACGTGTACAGCTGTCCATAGAATGCCTCGATCTCTCCCAGAAGCTCCGATTTGGCGGATATGACTCTGCCACCGTCGGTCTTCAGTTTCGTGAGCTGGCTCTGCCCTATAGACAGATCTCTTGCAAAAAGCCCTTATTCCGCTCGATCGCGTCTTTAATCCGTTCGGTATTAAAGAGGCGGAGCCAAAAAAAGCCAACCCTAATACAGTTGGGAAAAGGGCAGATTACTTGACTCAATATACTTACATAGGAGCCACAATGATTACAAAACTGTATTTGTTTCATCAGAAATCAAACAAAACCATTCCATTACTGACATACGTCATAGCCAACCATGCTTCGTCTCACAACACCGACAGTTCTGGAAGCAGTTCTTAGCTAACAGTCCTGCGCAGAATTTATTTGTTGATCCTTCAATACGAATTACATATCGCAGTCATCAAGTGTAATGACTGATTTTAGAGCTAGTCCAGATAACACGTCTTTACACTGAAGACGTGTGACGTGAAGACTTTTTTTTGCTTGTAGGAGGTAATTTCTGGAAGTACTGGTCCGATTGCGATAGATTTTCTGATGTCCATACATACAGAGATGACATTATCTTTGTTGATTTATGCAGAAGAACTTGGGAACCAAAGAATACAAAAGCGACCGAAGCGAGCTCGAAAAATATTGAACCTGGCCATGATATCCATGGCAAGGTTCTCTATAAAAATATGAATAAGGAAATTCTTATATTTTTGAATATTTTGCATATTATGTTGAAAGCCAAGTAAGTGCTAGTGCACCCCTTGCACACCTCACCTGGCGCTTAGGATGAAAAATCATATGTCCTATTCCAAAACATAGTCTTACAATCAGCCGTATGAGCGTGAAGGAGTAACACACACAATCAAACTATTAGCATAATCAGCCTTTTAATGTTCCCACTGCTGGGACTCAGGCCTCCTCTCTAAGAGAAGGAATGGGCCATAATCCACCACGCGGGCCCAGTGCGGGTTGGTGAATGTCACATGTCTTCGAATTTTTGGTTCTAGGACACGCCGGTTTCCTCACGATGTTTTCCTTCACCGTTTTGAGAGCAGTGGTGATGAAATAAATTACACAAAGTAATGCGCCTGGTTAGGTTTGAACCCGCGTCCTACAACTCGTAAGTCGGGGCCGTTACCGCTCGGCCACCACTGCTCTGACGTATGATTTGATTTCTGACGTATGTCAGAAATCAAACTATTGTATTTTTTTAAATGATATAAACTAGTGCTTGACTGAGATCCCACCTGATAGTAAGTAGTGATGCAATCGTTGATGGTGAAGCGCTCTTTAAAAGCCTAGCCTAGCCTTAGAGACACCTAAATTATAATCGAACCAGTAGACGGCAGCAGGCAAACGCTTAGTCCGGACCGTAGAGGTGTTAACAATGTATGAGTGGATACTCACCGTACGTCATGTTGTCTGATGATAGTGTAGTGTATAAGCATGTACCTATTATAGTTTGATCGATGTAACCTTATAATCAATGTTTATCCACAATAAAGTTAGTATCATTTCATACGAGCTTTGATGGCGGAATCAATTCGTGTAATATGTGTGTCTTTATAATATTAGTGTGGTAAAATTTTGATGAGAAGTATGGCTTACAAAGGAGATCAAAAATCGAAGAACAATTTTTTTCATTTAAATTAAATGGGATGAAGACAGTAAGATGATGATGACATGAAATGGCAGTGGAATAAACATCTTTACTGAACAGTTGCATTCGACACTGAAAAATCCTTTTAGACGCCTCACTTTCATGTTTAAGATAACATCATAAATCAAAGCTTTACTCAATGGCGTCACTGAAACGAGAATACGTTTGTTACAAACACAAATGTGGCGAATCACATATGTATGATACGTGTTTCTTATAGATCTATATATATCATTTTACATCTGAAACATTTTTTAACTGCATAGTGATTCAGGTTGACATCGTTTTATAATAAATGCTCACCCCCCTTATCAAATAGCATTATAATTTATAGTCTATATGTTGACCAGACCTATAAGGATTATATATGCAAAATTTGAACAGAATCGGTTACGCAGTTTTTGTGCCAAATTAAAACATCGCTCCACATTTGTCTTAATTCTTAATTCTTTATTGTACACAAAATACTTAATATACACAGTGATGTGACAATGTTTACGGTTTTATTACATGTATTTATAATAAAAAAAACCGGTCAACTGCGAGTCGGACTCGCGCACAGAGGGTTCCGTATGAACTTACTTATGTAAATAGTTCAGTTCCCGAAACGAATCTCACAGATTTTTCCGAATCGCAAAACGTAATTTTCTTGTGACTTGACTGCAAATTTAGGTACAGTTTTCTGACTTTTTCCTTTATTGGTGCTTTGAGAACATGCTTTATACCAAATTTCAGAATTCTAAGTCAACGGGAAGTACTCTATAGGTTTTGATTTCCTAGTAAGTGTCAAAATAAGCGCCTAAAGAGACTATAAAACGCCTTATCTTTAGATTACTTAGACATGGAAGTTTAATTTTCTGGGTGAAGGGGTAACAGACCTAAGTATTTGTTATTAATTTTAACTTCATACCTCCACGCGTTCTTGAGAAAAAGGGTCTTGATAGACGGACAACAAAGTGATCAAGGATTCCGTTTTTGTCAACTGAGGTTACAGACCTCTAAAAATACAAATTTTTATTCTTTTGCTTGATCTTCGGAAGCTTTTCACACTTCATTTTGGGGTCGGCGAGTATTTCATCTTCTTCATGCACCTCTTTTCACCATTATCTCTATCGTCACCTCCTTTCAAACCGTATCTTGTTTCAGATCATCTCTTAGGTCTTGCCCTACTCTCCCACATTCAATGTCAATACTTTCCTCACGACATGCTCTACTTTCTCTCACATCACATGCTCAGACCATGACAATCGTTTCTACACAGCTTTTCAGTTACTAGTGTGGAAAATTATCCAATGTCTTCTCGCGCTCTAGGGTGGAGCGAGAGGACCCACCGGTGTTCTTCAGTTACATGTTGTATTCATATACACTTATTTGACTGACCTGTTGGTCTAGTGGTCAGTGGCCCTGACTGCTATAACGGAGGTCGTGGGTTCGATTCCCACCCAGGATAAATGTTTGTGTGATGAGCACGATCATTTGTTCTGTGTCTGGGTGTAATTTATCTATAATATGTATTTATTTAGAGATATATAAGCATGTTTATCAGTTGTCTAGAACTCATAGCACAAGCTCTGTTTTTGGGACTGGATGGCGTTGTGTAAAAGTTGTGAAATATTATTATTATACAACATGTAACTAAAGGAGACAGGTGGGTCGATCTTCGCAGAGGCGTAACGTGGACTAATTTAGACGTGGGCGAAGGCACATCAGCCAGGCCTTTTCTTTCATAAATTGGAAAACCAGACAGCGACTGTCGCAACCCAGTGTTCGACCACATCGTCGCTTACAATCAGGTGAAATAGTGGTCAAACGCGAGCCTATCAATTATAAAAAACCCTCGTTCTTAAAGAGCCCTCGCAAGGGCCCACTTCGCCCACGCCTATCCTCGGTTCCCAGATTGGGTAAGGTGTCATCACCTTACCCAATCTGGGAATTACCCAAACCGAGGATTTCATACTCAGAGGTAGTGCTTGTGACAAGTTAACGAGGCAGTATTTTCACGTTATGAAGAAACTTTCAGGCGCTGAAAACTATCCGCCCGGCGTGATACTCTGTTTACACAATAAAAAATACATAATGATGGCTTATTCCGCATCAGTCGTCGTAAAAGTCGCTGTGAGAACACAATTTCGCGGTTAATTTTACGGGTTCACAGATAAAAAAGATTCAACCTTGAGCAAACAGCGTTTTAAACATAAGACTACACAAAACTTCCGCGTCAATCTCTCTATAGTTAGTGGTTTCTATAAATACTGGTCGGAAATAAGAGAAAAACAGCACATTAGATGAGTTTATGATTCGCCTCATAGGCCATGGTCCGGGGCGAGGAGGAATGGCAAGCAGTCGCCTCCTTCTGCGAAGCAATAATGCTAGCGAAGGAGGCGGCCGCACGCGCGATGGAACGGCCCTCACGCCCCAGCCGCCGGGATCCCGACCGTAGGCATAAGCTTGCGGACGGCAAGCAATGGGTAGCTCGCTGTCTGGCCGTCCGAATCGAGCTCGAGTTGTCAACGGCGCGTAGTGTTCCACGCGCGCCTCAAGGAGATATCAGCAAAACCTTAGGGGCGCAGCAGGGTCGAAGACAGGGGAGAACCCCGGGGCCCTGGAACGAAGGCAAAGAAGAAACAGGAGTGAGTTTTAGTCAGTAAAAGTCTGAGACGCCCTCTCGCCCCGCCCAAAAGTGGGAGAAGTCATTGGATGATTCACTACATATGATGGAGCTATACACCCTATATAGCTCCATCCCTTTAACAGTTCAGATTAGGTTGTCAAATGGGTCGCGTTGAGAGCTCGTACTAAGAGTGAATAGGTTACTTCTAGGCAAGCGTGCTCCATCGTCGACCACATCATCGCTTACCATCAGGTGAGATAATGGTCAAACGCGAGCCTATCAACAATAAAATAAAAAATATCAAAACTAGCCCCCAATAAACCGCATATTTTCATTATAAAATATGAGTTGTTTGGGAAAAAATATAAATATTTTGTTTTATTTATTAATAAAGTTGGCTGCGTCATAACATATATACTAAAAGAAAATAATATGAAGACATTGCATATATCTGCCGGCTGATGATTGTACACAATAACATTCTAATCGAGTTACAACAGTTTACAGTTTACACCGAACGCTAGCCAATTGTCTGTTTTCATAGACCATTCGAAAATAAATACAAATTTCTTGCTATTACGTGATTTACTCGGTCTAAATCGATTCAAGTTCTATTTTGTGGCTCGTGCGATTATAGCTTCGTCATGGACCGTGGGTGGGGCAAAGGGATTGAATCAAGATGGGCAGCGCTTATGTGCTCAAAACATCACTAAGATTTACTCTTAGCACTGTGACTCAGAAGCCACTGGCAGTGAACCCTTACTAGTGTTTCTAAATTCGAAAATGAGTGTGTCTGTTTGCTACGGACAGCGTCTAAGGCAAGGAGGTAACCAGTCGAGACTGGTTAGTGGTTTTTTCTTCCATTCTGCCCTGTCACTCGTCATACTATCACTAACTTCCTTTTCTTTCATATCACTCTTCACACAATCCATCCATCTTTTCTTTGGTCTCCCTCTCCCTCTCCATCCATCCACATGTAAACTCATAACTCAGTAGTAACATGCGTTTCATCTCTCCTCTTCACATGACCATACCAAGACAAACGATTCCCTTTCAACTTTTCAGTCACTGGCGCCACTTTTAAACTTCCCCTAATATACTCATTTCTCACTTTATCCATTCTCGTCACACCACACATCCATCTTAACATTCTCATCTCCGCTACGTGTAATCTTTTTTCATCCGTCTTTTTCACAGCCCAACATTCTGATCCATACAGTATGACAGACCTTATCACGGACTTGTAGATTTTACCCTTCAACTTGAGGGGCATAGTGGTTACCCCCCATCCCCCCTTTTATCTTATTTTAATATGAAAGGGATTTTTTTAGGTGGGAAATCATCTAATGACATCTTCCAGCCTTGGGCGGGGCGGGAGGGCGTGTCAGACTTTTATTGAATAAAAAAGAGAGGGTTTTATTCCCTGGACTATCACGAATATTTCAAGACCAAAATTAGCCAAATCGGTGCAGCCGTTCTCGAGTTTTAGTGAGACTAACGAACAGCTATTTATTTTTATTTATACAGATAATAAATGGGTGATAATAATCGCCTTCAAAATGGAAAGTGTTATATTGAGAAGAATGGCAATCGTAAAAAAAATCTCTCTTATTAGCTTAGTTTCTCTATTAAATATTTCCTAACAGAAGCCTACCATTAAGTAGGCATTGTCCAACTGAGGATGGCATTTTGAACGATGGCAACAAGGTTGCGAAGATTCTTCTTCGTCGAAGGAGTCACCGCAACACTCACAATAACGGGCGACTGAAGAGACACGGTGGGTTTTAGTCTGTAACAGTCTGACACTCCGTCCCGCTCCATCCAGAGCGGGAAAAGTTAATTAATGATTGCCCATGTAAAATAGGCCTTTTAAATATTTTTTTAAAATGATTTGCTTAAACTAGTGCTTGATTACAATCCCACGTGATAGTAAGCAGTGATGCAATCGTTGATGGTGAATTGCACTAGTTTATTAAGAGCCTATTAACTCTAACCTTGAAGAAACCTAAATTATAATCGGACGGGAAGAACGCTGCAGGCAAATTGTTCCAATTCTTTCGATGTAAGCGTTATAAACGACGAGACAAAACGCTTAGTTTGGACCGTAGAGGTGTTAACAACGTAAGGGTGGACACAAGCGGAACGTCGGGTTAAAATAAAAATACTCAAGACTATAGAGTTTCAGGATAAGTTCTAACCCTCATCTTCTTGTTCTATACTTCTTTGAATATGTATCTATACTCATTCTCCGTCTTTCTCCTACTCCTCCATTCTTCTCCACGTGGCCTCATCTCCCAACACGTTAGTTACGATTTCTTGATGCGCGGTTCGTCTGCCGCCAACACTGAGTCACGCAGACAAATTCGTATCCATACCAACACTAGTGCCCATTCAACGATAGGGTTGCCGAACTAGGAATCGATGATTAATAGATAGATTTAGCAAGATATTTGAGGGTTTTGGCAACCAACGACTGTTTGAACGGCTCATGGCTGCGTAATGCCAACCGCATGTAGCGATCATTGGTTTAGATACGTTGTTTTTTTTTATTATTATTGATAGGCTCGCGTTTGACCATTATCTCACATAATGATAAGCGACAATGTGGTCGACGATGAAGCACACTTGCCTACAAATAACCTATTCACTATTCCATTTCTATATTCAATTTTCTATATTTTTTTTGTTTTTTTTCTTCTATTATTTCCCTTTTTTTTTACGGCGAGCTATCTGTTGCTCGCCATCCTTAAGCCTACGAATACGTTGGCCGGCAAACGTACTGCGACTCCCAACGCCAGGGGCACTGCGAACCGTGGCGTGAGACTGGTCTACTCTTCACGCTTTGGGTCTCTTCACCTCTTTTATTCGCATTATTCCTTCATCACTGCTGCTGGACGTATTTATCACTAGAAATTATCGTAAGTGCTGAATAAAGAATATTTAATACGTTTCTTTGATGCAGTTTAAGTACTTAGGCCACTATCTCACCGGGGATCAGGTTGATATTGAACAGGAACGCAGGGCGCTAGCAGTAAGACGCAATATGTTGGCTCACAGGTTTGCTCGTTGTAGTAATGAGGTCAAAATTACTTTATTTAAAGCTTTTTGATAATCATTCTACCCGAGCGGTCTGTGGGTTAATTATACGAGGAAGGCTCTAGATGCCCTGCGGATCCAATATAATAATGGTTTCAACGTGCTGTTGGGGCTGCCTAGATACTGCAGGGCATCGGGTATGTTCGCTTTAGCGCGTGTGGATGATTTCCACGCTATAGTAAGGAAGAAGGCTGCCTCGTTGCTAAGCAGATCTAGGACCAGCTCCAATGGCATTCGTCGAATCTTAGCCGATAAACATGATGCGACAGTGATCAAGCACTGGTTGCAATTGTTAGTGAGGCATTAGTTTTAAGTTTTTTACTAACCCTTTTAGTTGATAAGTTTTTTACTAACCATTGGACCCCATGTAGTCTTTAAATAAATAAAATAGTAGATTATGTGACTAGGGGATAAAGCGGTGTCTTTAAGTTGCGGGCGGCATATTGAATTCCGAACTAAACGAAGGTTGCTAATTTTAATCCCGAACGTCAGTGAGGGATTTATTTAATCAACTCCCGAGCATTGCGAGGGAGTTAATAAAGAAACCTGAGTGAAGTGAGGAATTCAAGCCGCCCAAGACAAAGACAGCTTTATCCCCGTGTTGGATACTCTACTTTTTACACTATCTATGAGATAATTAAAAGACAATTTAGTAAATCATATATTAAAGAAATATAAGTATTATTTACAAGTTAATCTTAACTATTATTTACAAGTAACTAACACTGTTTTGAGATTTGAAACAAACAAAATTCACTACTCTAAAATTCTATAGTTTAAATATTCTATTATGCTCCCGCTTGTTCTTTACTTGTTTTTTTTTTTAGAAACTCGTCCGTCACCACGTTTTATTATTATTATTTTTTTGTTAGTGGCCAGTTTGAATTTTGAATAAACTTGTTTGATGCACTACATTTTAATTCACATATTATTAACGGTTTATCACGTTCCAAATTCAAATCTCATTATTCCCTAGGGATCGTCGCCCATACTGCATTATCTCCCTAGAGACATAATGTCTTGAGTGATGGTAAATACGACATATAAAAGGGCATTATCGAGCAGGTGGTGTAAAAAATATTATTATTATTATTTGGTTCCACATTGAGCACCAAGCTAATATAGGTTCCTGTTGGTACCTAAAGAGGAATGCTTCTGAACTGCTGCTGAATAACATAATAAAATTGAAAAAGTTAGCATCTCAGCATTAGCTGGGCGTCAGACACACTTAGGTAAAATAAAATGAGCTGCCAATCTGTAGCATTACTTGGTCTATTTTGAAAATATCTCACAGTGAAAATATAGATCAAGTGAGTTTTTAATGGAGCTGTCATTTCTCTTGATGCTGGGGGATCGAGACGCTCATTCCAAGCTTGTTTTACCTAAGTTTTCACCGAGAGCTGCTATTATCTACAAACTCGTACGTTTGTATCTGGCTACGAACTCGTACCTTTGGTAAATAAAATCATATGGCTTCCTCTAGTCTAGAACAACCTTAGGGCATAGGAAGTGCGCGCGCGCCGGCTGGATGCAAGTGAGGAGGAGCGTTGCCGGCTATGTTCTTTTGATTACGAAGCAGTGTTTTGGCAATTAAACATAAATACCTAAAGAGCGTTTTTAGGGTTCCGTATCTCAAAAAGAAAAGCGGAACCCTTATACGATCACTTTGTTGTCCGTCTGTCTTTTTGCCTGTCTGTCTGTCAAGAACCTTTTTCTGGGGAACGCGTGGAGGTATTGAGTTGAAATTAAAACCATATACCTACTCAGGTCTGCGGTCCCTTGAAGCTGTGCAAAAATCAAACTTCTGAGTTAACGAAAAAAAAGCCATTTCAGGATTCTAGGTCAACAGGAAGTATCGTATGTAAGTTTACTACAAAACTACGGCCGTTTATGTCGCAAAAAACGTATATTTCGACACTCTCAAGGGAATCAAAATTCATTGGATACTTTTTTTTTTTCCTTTTTAAAAACAAGCTTTTAATTGAATGCGCTAAAAAAATATCGGCCATATTAGATCTAGAGTGACGTCTATTTATTTTTCATGTTATTCTCAGCAAGCCCTATCATTTGATACCCATATTGTTAGAATGCATTAAAAATAACTAGTCCGCCATCTTGGGTGTTCTGCCATGTTGGATTTCTTTTCTTTTTTTTTTTTGGGTACAGATGATATGAAACAACAAAAACCTAAACTACTAACAATCAAGATATACAAGCTTAAGTAAGCACCTTATTTGGGAGAATACATTGGTGAAAATACATGGTACATCTGTTTACAAATTATGTTTTCCTGACTCTTAAACTAGGGTATACCTACCTGTATCTTAAGAGACAGTGAACGGCCATGAGGTTATGTTAATATTACATAATTATTAAGTGAGGACCCTGTCGATCTATCCACTAATAAACAATTTTCAGAATGGTAATTTAAATTGAAATTAAATAAAATTAAATCAAAATAAAATCAAATTAAAATAAATTAAATTATATATAATATAAAAAAAAATAATAATAATAAAATTAAATCGAAAATAAATCAAAATCAGATCTAAATTAAATAAAAAATTAATTAAATCAAATCAAAAATAAATTAAAATCAAATTAAATTAAATTATGAACCCAATTTTTCTGAGTGTGAAAGTGTATGTGTATGTGTGTGTGGTGTATAGCGTGTAATGGTGAGTATGTACGTGTGTGCATGAATGTGTATGTGCTATGTTATGTAAGTTAAAAGTGATTCTGTGAAGTCATAGTTTTGTTGAAGTAGCCACTCAGTAAGTTTCTTTTTAATTTCCCATTTTGTCAGATCAAGTATGTTTAGGTGTTTGTGAATTTTTCTGTAAATGTGAGAGCTCAGAATATGAAACTGATGTTTGGCAAAGGCAGTTCTATGAGGAGTACTTGGGGGGATGAAGGTGCGTTTTTTTAGGTTGGAGGGGGGCAGGGATGGATGTTTTTTAAGGACTGAGTTTAGCACGAAGAGTTGACGTACTGTTAGAACTGTACAGTCAGAATACAGTTTTGTTGTAGGGAATCTGAAAGGTTTTCTTGTGATAACTTTAAGTATAGCTCTCTGTGCTCTCTCTAGTTTGAGAATGAATGTTTTACTCGCCCCTCCCCACACTGTAATGCAATATCCTAGCACAGATTGACATAGGCCAAAGTACACCATTTTTAAAGTGTCGAGAGTCGCTGATTGTCTCAGAGACTTAAAGATGTGTAAGAGACGGAGGGTTCTGGTGGTGACAGCATCAATCTGTTTATCCCATTTTAGTTCACTATCTATTTGTACACCTAGATATTTAACGCTGATTACTTTGGTAAGATTAGGACAAGAACACGACGTTAGTGAAGTAGAGGGCACCCCACATGAGTGAGCAGTAATCGAAAAAGTATCTGAGGGTGAGTTATTGTGTCTTATAGCAAATGGTACGTAATTGGATTTCAGTAAATTAAGTGTAAGTAGGTTTGAATTTAGCCAGGTCATTATGGTACTTAACGCAGACTCTGCTATAGTTTTAACACTATCCCATGTAGGTCCATGTACTATTAACGCAGTATCATCAGCGTAGGTAAAAATTTTACATTGTGGGAGCTATAAATTGCATAGGTCATTTATGTAAATTTGGAATAAACTAGGCCCCAAAATGCTACCCTGTGGGACGCCGAAGGAGACAAGTTCTTCGTCACTGAGATATGAGTTGATTTTAACACGCTGTGTGCGGTTATTCAAGTAGTCCTTAAAGATTTCCAGAGCAATTCCTCTCACACCAAGCAATTCCAGCTTACTTATCAGTAAGGAAACAGAAACTGTGTCAAAGGCCTTGGACAGGTCCAGAAATATACCAAGGCATTTAGTATTGCTATCCAGGTTCTTCGCTACATGTTGCGTCAAGTCAAGTACTGCGTCTTCGGTTGATATTCTTTTCCGGAAGCCGTACTGATTCTCAGCGATTATATTATATCTATCCAGAAAATTTTTGAGGCGGTTGTTGAGTATCCTTTCTAGAATTTTAGAGAGTACCGGTAGCACCGAAATAGGCCTGTAATTATTGATACAGTTCCTGTCTCCTCCCTTATAAATTGGATGCACTATAGCTTTTTTTAAGGCTTCAGGAAATACACCATTTTGCAGACAGCAATTAAAAAGTAAGTTATGAGAGGAACTAGCACATTTTTACAGTTTTTTAACAGTATGGGCGAAATTCCATCCCAGCCAACAGCACTGTCATCATTTAGTTGAAGTAGAAGTGACTCTACTTCAGCTTCATCCACATCCAACAGAACTAGTGAATTGCTAGTAGAGTTGGAGGGATTATAAGAACACGACCGCTGATTAGGGAGCTGGAGGGATTGTGCACCAGATACGATATTTGCCGCCAGATTTTTGCCAACGCTAGCAAAGAAATGGCATACCTTGATAACGGAAGAATAGGGATTATCGCATAAATTTAGTAGCTCTTCAGGTATAGTTCGAGTTTTAGACGTGTTAGTGATATTTTTAATAGTTTTCCATAGCTCTGTCGGATTATTTCTCGTTCTCTGCAATTCACTTTTTTCATAGGAGATTTTTAACTTTCGGAGTAAGGAATTGCAAAAGTTTCTATAGCGAGTGTAGGTTAGCCTAAGTATTATATTATCGGGTTCTTTTTTGGACTTATTATGGAGTCTATCACGATTTTTCATGCATTTTAGAAGACCTGGAGATATCCACGGTTTTATAGTCCGTTTGCGTCTAGGAATTTTAATTTGTACAGAGTTATTTGATATTATAGATGTTATTATGGTGATGAATTTATTCATGGATATATTTGGGTCAGAGGTTTTATAAATTTCCGAAAAGTCCGTGTTTTGTATAGTCTGCACAATAACGTCATGATTTATACGAGTGGTAGTGTGTCGTAACTTCCGCACGAGTTTACGATACTTCCCGTTGACCTAGAATCCTGAAATGGCATGAAGCAAGGTCTTATAGCACAAATATAGGAAAATATCTGAAAACTGTAAATTTGTTGTTAAGTGACAAAAAAAAACTTTTTTTGCAATTCGGAAAAATCTTTGTAACTCAATTCGGGAATTGAACTGTTTTCACAGTCCGACTCGCACTTGCCCGGTTTTTTTTTACTTTCAACTCACCGTTACTTTTGTGTCCACTCTCCCCAACAAGTGCTACGTACTAATTTAACATTGACATTAATTTGAACTGTAATTTATTGTGAATTTTTTTTAGATTTAATTTAATGTACGGCGTACGGCGTAACGCGAAGGAAAACATCGTGAGGAAACCGGCATGTCCTAGAACCAAAAATTCGAAGACATGTGACATCCACCAACCCGCACTGGGCCCGCGTGGTGGATTACGGCCCATTCCCTCTCCTAGAAGAGAGGAGGCTTGAGTCCCAGCAGTGGGAACATTAAAAGGCTGATTATGCTATTATGTTATGTTATGTACGGCGAGTATCGACCCTTACTTTGTTGAATATTTTGTAACACCTATAAAAAGCCCATCTTACCATGTATATATTATTATCTACACATGTTTATGCAAATATTTTATTTTTCTTTTCTTTGTATTAGGGACTTTTATACGAATGTACATGCCAGACCCATCTGACATTATAATAGTAAATATCTTACCTATATAATAAAACGTAACAGCGCAAACTTAATTAAACTATGAGCAGCCTGGGTTAGGTGTCGACAAAATATGATGAAAAATTCCAAAATCGTACATGTTTGTACCTAGCTCTTTATACAATTCTTCTCTTGCAGATTGAAATCTGACACATTCCGTCAACAGATGTATAACACTACTGTGCCACACTCCTCACAATTTGGTAGTTTTTTTTTCATTAAAAATGCAAACTTATTGATCGGCATGTGTCCAGATCTCAGTCTGTGAGCCGTTACTAATAACTTTCTGCTGAACCTGGTGCTACAAAATCATGGTATAAGAGGAGGCTCCGAAACTCTACGGAACGGACTAAGCGTTTTGCCTCGTCGTAACAATTTGCCTGCTGCGGTCTGCCCGTCCAAATATCATTTATTTGTCTTCAAGGCTAGAGTGAATAGGCTCTTTAATAAACTAGTGCGCCTCACCATCAACGATTGCATCACTACTTATCATCAGGTGGGATCGCAGTGAAGCTAGTGCTTTAAATTTACATTAAATAAAAATAATTTAAAAAAAAATGTTAATTTATGATTTTACTCCTATTTATTTGTTTCTTGTATTTTCTTTTATTTGTTTGACATCTTTTATTAATTTTAATTTGACATTCTTTATTAATGTTACTTATTTGTAATAATTTGTTGACTATAACGTAATATTCTCTGCATGACTTGTAAAGGTGCGTCCAGACCTTGCGAATGCGCCGCTCGCGAGCCGCTTGTGAAGCCTCTGCGCCGCACGCGCTTCGTACAAACATGAAATGCACGCGTGTAATTCGCAAGCAGCTCGCGAACGGCTCGCGAGCGTAAGCATAAGAATCCCTTACCAATAAACTACTATGACTATGACTAAAACTGCTCATCTTTTTTAATCCATGACAATACATTCGAAACTAAACACTGTCATAAAAACGAATCGGTTCCTAACTCTTGTATTATTTGTTTTGAAAACAAAGTGGTTTACAAGCACGGCTCATCGATAACGCATCTATTAAAAGAAAAACTTTCATATGAATTGAGATTTATTGCACTGAATAGAAACACCTCGGCTTACTTCAGCCACTCAAAAGATTTTCAATTCTTAGAAGCTGAACTAAGATTAGATCTAGATGGATTATGGCTTTTTAGACACATAAATCTGTTCCACTTCTATTCATCTTGTGCAGTTTAGTAGATATGAAAAAATGCCTTAACATGTTCAGTGCGGTACGAGGTCTAATAAGCCTCGTACGGGTCTTCCTTGAGTGCAGCTAAGAAAAGCATAGTCTCCTCTACCGTGCGGAGGCAGTATATACCTAAGATGTCCTATTAAAACAGAATGCAGTGGTGTATCAAATTCAATACGGGGTCAGTTTGACCTCGTACCGTACTTAGCAAAAAAGCTTCTAGTTTCTTAAACGGTCTAATAAGCCCCTTACCGTCAAATAATGATTGGGCACGCCATATTCGTGTACGGAGCCCTCAGTGAGACTGACTCGCATATGCTCAGTGCATGTGCGCTAGTTAGTTTAGTGTCTTAGTTTTTTTTTAATTATAACAGTATTTATGGCCAGACTAAGTAACTAAAACTAAAATATATGCCTTTTAGAAACTAGATTAAAGTAAAAAGAAAAGAAAATATGTTTATTTGGCACACCATGATTCATTAATCAACAAATAATTGAATTTCAAACTAAAATTAAACATAAAAAAGGAGAAATAAAATTAACAATAACAATATGTCTCACAGCTACGCCAAATACGTCCAGTTCAGCATAATGCCAGACAACTACGTAACAGTTGAAGATTAACAAATTATATTTTTTTAAGTAAAATCCGGAAGGAAAGTAAGGTAAGTTTTGTTGAACGCTAAAGACCTTTAAACAACAGCAAAGATCAACTTCAAAACAGTAACCAACCCTACACACAATTCGTAATCTATATATATACTAGCTGAGCCGGCAAACGTTGTTCTGCCATATAAATAAAAAAAAAAAAAAAATAGATGTTGGCCGATTCTCAGACCTACTCAATATGCTCACAAAATTTCATGAGAATCGGTCGAGCCGTTTCGGAGGAGTTCAAGTTCGAACACCGTGACACGAGAATTTTATATATTAGATATATATAAAAGAAGAAACTGACTGACTGACATATCAACGCACAATCGAAACTACTGGGACTAGGAAAACGAAATTTTGCACATGGCTTTCTTTTATGACGTAGGCGAGCAATAAGAGAGGATACGGGGCGATAAGGCGATGAAACGGGGTTGCAAAGTTTGTATGGAAAAACCTACTTTCACGCGGGTGAAGCCGCGTGCAGAAGCTAGTATAATCTAATAAACAAAGTAAACGAAGGACCATTAAAAACACGACAATCAAAACAGGAACATAAAACAAAATTACCAAATCAACAACATAATCTAACAAACAGATAATACACAATCAAACAACTAAAACATTTATGTTGAACACACAACATAATGTTGAGAACACAATATTGAAAACAACATCATGTTGAACACAGCGTAGTGCTAAACAGATAATGCTCGAAGGTCTCTCGTGCAATATTCTTGAAATGGGTTTACGATCGCTAATAAACGTTCGATACAAGAAACATTTGTGCGGTCACTGTGATAGCGATGAAATTCACTAGAAAATTATCTAAGTAAATCTCATATTAACTGGACAAAAATTGATTTTATTTATTTTATTTTATATTTTATTTTCACATTTTAGGAAAGCTTACAGACTAATAACAACATAATGACAATGGTAAATAAATAAATTGCTAATTACAAGCTTCCACATATATAATGACAAAAAAAAAATATATATTTAAAGTTGGTCCCAAATAGGTGCTAGTTGCTCAAAAAATGGCTTTGCTAAGAGCTTCCTAACTGTGCTCGCGTTGGTGCAAAATAGGTCAATGCCAGGTTCACATGAAATCCTGTTCAAACTGCGACTGGCTCTCAGAAAAAATGCATTACGCCTATAATTAGTGTTTGCACTAGGTACATGCAGAAGTGGCCGCTGTCTTAGCCCCATCTGATTAGTGCGTAGTGATCATTTTGAGACAAGTTCAGGACAGTCAATTGAACCATTTGCGATATTAATCAGGTAGCACACATCATTAATATCACGTCTCTGGTCAAGCGGTAGAAAATGGTATATTTTGCATCGGTGAATGTAGTTAACATTTTCTCCAATCTTTTACCCACGTACTACAAGAAGCAGGGTTTGAAGGCCTCCCACAAGGTGGATCCATGACCTAGTAAGCTGTCGCGGGAATCCGATGGATGCGAGACGCACAGAACCGGTTGTGACACTTGGGGGAGGCCTATCTCCAACAGTGGACGTCTTTCAGCTGAAATGATGATGATAAATCTTTTTCCTAGGTACGACTTCTTGTTTTTCGGTCTTACTCGTCGTATACAAATAGGTATATTGTGATAAATTAAAGACTACACAGAAAAGTACAAGACGAAGATAGTGGGGTCGAATTTGACTCAACCAAGTCTTTTCCAAGGTCATTTCTAGTCATTTCCACAGGAGTATCTTTCATCAAAGAGCATTCAGAAGATGCAAATGGAAATGGAAGAGAGATTCATTTTAACAGCAGAGAGCATTTCCCAAACATACATACCCAAAATATATAAATAGAACAATAAACTAAAAATAAAATAAACTTATAATAATAAACGAGCTAATAACAAACGATACCATCAGTGCCAGATCTAGTATAAATCAAATTCGTGCATCCATGTTATGTTTGGTTAACTTACGATTGAGTATGTTATCTGTTTAGATTTACCCACATTTTATCTTATTTTATTTATTTTATTTTTTTCCTGGCTACCTTGTTTTGTTATTTTACATACGTACTATCTGTGCGCTCTAATTATTAATTTTAGTTTTAAATATTGTTTCTCAGTAAGTGAATTATGTAAGCAATTCTTTATGAGAAATAAATCTGTTCTTAAACTTAAGAGAGACAAAACAGCTTCATTCCATCAATGATGACGAACAAATATCTGTCTCTCTCTCCAAGATGCCATTTTCTATGGCGGCGTACGGGCGTGATGAACTTTGACGTCGTAGAAAAAAAAAAAAACTTTTTTTTTTCTTTCTATATCCATATCGGATTCCTCTTTCTTATTAGCAGTTAAATTGCATGCATATTCTCTATTACCAACCCTAAAATGTCATCAGCATCCGCCTAGTTCTTCTAACCACCGCTGATATACGTAAGTCTCTTCTCTTTTGTGTCTTAAACCAATAAATTGGTTTCAATCCTATACTTCCCGCTACCACTGGCACCACACCTCCCTAGCCACTACACCGCAACTCACTGCCATCTTCCTTGACGTCATACCCTCATTTGCCAGGTCACTCACTAATGCAGTACGGCAGTACCCACTACTTCCCATCACGACACGCTCCATAAGTGTGTCTTAACTACTTGTTTGATTTGTAACCGTGAGGTAGTTTACTGTTCCAGTGTAATCGGTTTTAGATTCTGGCTTTTAAACGTTGGAGATTTGGGATTTGAACGCATTTTCCTAGAAATCACATTTTTGGTTTTTTCATTTTGCTATGCTTAATCAAAAAAAATGGGCAAGTGCGAGTCAGACTCGCGCACTGAGGGTTCCGTACAAACTACAATTCCCGAATAGAGCCTCGAAGATTTATCCGAATAGCAAAAAAAAATTTTTTGTGACCTAGGTAACAACAACTTTACTGTTTTCAGATTTATTCCTATACCTGTGCTATAAGACCTTGCTTTATGCCAAATTTCAGGATTCTGGGTCACCGGCGGGAAGTACCCTATGAATTTTGATTCCTTTGAGAGTATCGAAATATACGTTTTTTGCGACATAAACGGCCGTATCTTTTTTATTCGTTAACTTAGAAGTTTGATTTTTTCACAGCTTCAGGCGACCGCGGACTTGAGTATGTTTTTTTATTTTTTCTTATTGATAGGCTCGCGTTTGACCACTATCTCACCTGATGGTAAGCGATGATGTGGCCGACGATGGAGCACGCTTGCCTAGAAGTAACCTATTCACTCTTGACTTAAAGACCCCTAGGTTGTAGCTATCAGGAAACACAGACATGTAGTTTTAATTTCGACTCGATACCTCCACGCGTTCATTAGATAAAGGGGCTTGACAGACAGACAAACAGACAGACGGACGGACAACAAAGTAATCCTATAAAGGTTCCGTTTTTTCCTTTTGAGGTACGGAACCCTAAAAGTACATTGTTGATCGAACGATTCTGTTTTAGGATCACTAAACCAACCATTCATGGACTAAAGTTTATTTAGACTTAACAACGTGACTGCCAATAACAATTGGACTTTTGCAATGGGTAGCTTGCCGTCCAGCCCTCGGATGAGGACCAAGCCCGAGTCGACAGTGCGTTGTGTTCCATGCGCGGCTCCAAGAGAGGTCAGCAGACGGGGCCAATTGGGGCCCTTGTCAGCCAGGGCTACGGATTGTTCGAACTAGTTACCGTTGCCCTCGCATTGGACAACTGAAGGAACACTGTAGGTAATCAGTAAAAGTCTGAAAATTCCTCTCACTCCACCCAGAGCGAGAACAGTTTGATTTCCCACGTAAAAAAAGGTAACAAATGGCTTTAAGGGCATGCAATTCGACATATATTTTCACTTTTTTTTTCATACAACCGCTCTTACGCGATTATGACGTTATTACACATTTTTCATTAGATATTTTGGAAACACAGTATCTTGTGGATATTATCTAGGCTTCTATTGAAATCAATCTATAAATTTGTGTAAAACTAATCCAGTAAAGACTTCTGAAAACCTGCTATTTTGCATAAACTTTGACACTTCTTAATTTACACAAAAATTAAAAAAGTCAAAAATGTATAACAATAGAAGCCTTGCAAATTTAATCAAGATTCTAAATGACGACAATTTTTTTCAAAAACTTTTAAGGGTTTAAAAAAGCACGTATTTCCTGGAAAGAGTTTTGTAAAATATTCGAGTAAATCACGGAATTACCGAATGCTAACAGAGTTTTCAGGCGTTATCTCTCTTTTTTCGCGTTGCCTTTTCGTCAAATATCGCATTGGATTGCGTTAATGAAGTAATAAGCTTTTAAACCATGCTCGATGTTGACAAAAGGCGAGTGGAAAAGGACCCTCTTAGGTTTTAAGATCGCAAAGATCAATTAGAAAGAAAGAAAAACAGGTGGGTCAATAAAAGTCCAACGCTCCCCCCTCCCACACCACCCAGAACGGGAAGATTGATGTGCCACCCAAGTGAAAAGGCTCTAAGCTCTTAGAGAATACATTTAACCAACAATCTCGTCACCTAATAAATCAATCGGCGTCTCTCTCCATTTACCACGACCCCTTCACATTCGCTGGCGTCACATGATCGTATAGAATATGATTGTATGTATCAACAGTGTAAGTATCGAGTATAAATATGTGGGCTGCATCTAATACGCGCTGTTCAATTAGCAGCTTGGTCGTAGTTGGCGAGACGCCCGCCACCCTGTTTAGCAGCGGGTTTACACGGAAACAGTGGCAGCTTACTTGATAAAGTCTTTGCAGCGGATACCTTTCAAGATCACAGCATCATCATTATCTATGGGTTGTCCGAAAGGGAACCCGGGGTCCAGGAATTCAAAGGAGAACTGAAGGAACACAGGTGGGTTTTAGCCAGTAAACGTCAGCCATGAGAGGATATATTTTACTAAAAGAAAGGGCTTTATTTATCTTCATCTTTTTGGATATAAGAGGAAATTGCAGATCCCATTTTAGATATTCTCTGTGATAGAAAGCTGCAGCATCGCAGACTGCCAGAAGGTACTTTTTTCGACGATTATTCCGCAGATGGATAGAACAGAGGAGAGATGCTAGAAATAGCTAGTTTGTTTATGAATGAACATGCTTTAAGAAAAAAAAACACTTTTACAGGTCAAGTTATTCGTCAGTTTAAACTAGATGAGGCCGGTGTTTCCTAGCTGACTACCCTGAGAAGAAACACCGAAACCAAGTCAAGGGTCAAAGTTTCTCTTAAAGTCCATACAGCAAACATTTAATTGTCAATCGTCTTATGTGGAAAGAACCATAGAGATTTTAGTGGACCTGTCCAGTCAGTGCCAACATTTGTCAATATTCGTATAGCTCAGAACTACTAAGGAGCTCAACTGTGTATTTATTATTAGCGTCATATTTGGCACTAATAATCTAATTTTCTTTCTGTTTCCACTATGACCATGTGCACCCGCCACTATGGCAGCGCATCGGCATCGCCCGTGAGCCGTGTTTGGACTCCGTCAAACAAGAATAGCTCGCGATCTTTTTATAGCTGGTGTCACGTTGGAACAAATATAGCAAGCACATACATATAATATATACGTGTACGTACAACAAGCTCGTTATTATCTGTTCGGATGAGTGACCTTCGCTTGCAAACTGTTGATGCTGTTTCTTATTTGGCAAGTATTAAAGTTCCGAGTTTTTAGGCAAAGATTCGAACACTTTTAACGTGCGGTAGTGTTTCGTTGACTCTGTTACACGCTTTTTTAGGGTTCAGTACCTCAAAGGGAAAAATGGAACCCTTATAGGATCACTTTGTTGTCCGTCCGTCTGTCTGTCTATCAAGACCCTGTATCTCGGGAACGCGTGGAGGTATCGAGTTGAAATTAAAATCATATACTCAAGTTTGCGGTCTCTTGAAGCTGTGAAAAAATCAAATTTCTAAGTTAACGAAAAAAAAAGATACGGTGGTTTATGTCTCAAAAAACGTATATTTCGACACTCGAGGAAATCAAAATTCATAGGGTACTTTGCGTTGACCCAGAATCCTGAAATTTTGCATAAAGCAAGGTCTTATAGCACAGGTATAGGAATAAATCTGAAAATTTTTTTGTTACGTCATTAAAAAAAATTGCGATTCGGAAAAATCTTCGAGATTCCATTCGGAAATTGAACTGTTTACATAGGTAAGTTTGTACGGAACCCTCAGGGCGCGAGTCCGGCTCGCTCCGCTTGCCCGTTATTTTTTTAAATTGTCTACTCGTCATTGATTGTTTTTAGATTTTTAACCGACTTCCAAAAAAGAAACAGCTTATCAAGTCGTCTATTTTTTTTCTGGTACCTTGTCCATTGTCCAGTCATATCTTCGCCAAATATGAACCGAGTTTGATGATTCTTCTTGTTTTTCAAATAAAGTGCAAGTGGCTTTTTTATGCTTTTATTTACTCTTTATTCTAATTCTTCTCGTGAAAAATTTGACATATTAGCCTGGTACATTTCTGCAATGTTTACAGGAGGTAGAAAAAACGAATCAGCTAGGTAAATCATTTCATTTCAGAAATCAAAATTCCGAAAATCCCATTGATGCCTATACGATTTTGCAGTTTTGGTTTGCTATTGGTCAGAAAGCTGGTTTTCTGTAATTTTTTACCCCGTTTTAGGTAATATCGTCATTATTCTTGTACCATAAGGAAGGTAAAAGTAAAATTGACCAATAAATTGACTGGTTAACGACTTACACTCCTGCGAATAAACCTAGGTTACCGACATAGCCCGAAGAATCGCCAAACGTAAGTGACAGTGGGCAGGGCACATTGCTCGCAGAACAAGATGGTTGATGGGGCCGGGAGGTTTTGAAGTGGCGACCGCGCACCGGAAGACGCAGCGTTAGAACACAAGGTGGTCCGATGACCTGATGAGAATCGCGGGAATTCGATGGATGCGAGACGCATAGGACCGGCAACAATAAATGCATCTGAATCTGGCCTACCCTATGTCCAACAGTGGACGTCTTTCGGCTGAAATGATGATGATGATGAGTAATATCTATTTGACAAAGACAATTATGTAACATTTGTTAGTAAACATGTATCAAGTCAGTAACGGACGGTTCTCGTCATATTACAGCGATAAAGTTGTCATCAACCGGTGTAGTGTTCGCCACGTTTGGCACACTGTACCCAAGCCACACGAGGTGTCACATGTCACAATAGGCCACCTACGGGGCGCTGACAGACGAGCAGCAGTTCGGAGAACAATTGAAAGATGGAAAGAAAAACAAAATGAAATAACCCGTTGTTTTCTTGTGGACTAAATCAAGAGGTGGAGAGCAGTGGTAGCCGAGTGGTAACGGCCCCGACTTACGAGTTGTAGGTAGCGTGTTCAAACCCAGCCAGGCGAATTACTTTGTGTAATTTATTTCGCCACCGCTGCCCCAAAACGATGACGAAAAATATCGTGAGGAAACCGGCATGTTCTATAACAAAGAATTGGAAGACATGTGACATCCACCGATCCGGATTGGGCCCGCGAGGAGGATTACGGCCCATTCCTTCTCCTAGAGAGGACCCCTGAGTCCCAGCAGTGGGAACATTATAAGGCTGGTTATGCTAAGCTATGCTATGGACAAAAGTGAAAGAGAAAGATGGGTAGAGAGCGTGATTGATATCACTGCGTGGTATTTTGAAGACCTTAGTTACAGTTCATTACTATGCTATGCCGTGTGTCACCAAATTAACCGGCCCTGTGGTTCTCCCATCTAGCGGATTCCCGCAGCCTTCAGGTCATCGGTCTACCATTTGGAAGACCTTCTAACGCTCCCTCTTCCGGTCCTTTCTCAATACTCCTAGCTATTTCGCGGCGGACTATTGATAGTACCTAATGTACCTCGGTTTCTCAAAACATTCATCATCATCATTTCAGCAGAAAGACGTCCACTGCTGGACATAGTCCTCCCTCAAATGTCGCCACAACGACTGGTCCTCTGCGTCTCGCATCTATCGGTTTGCCGCGACCTTCACCAGGTCACCAGTCTTCCTTGTGGGAGGCCTTTCAAATTTGCGTCTTCCGGTATGTGGTCGTCACTCCAAAAGTCCATCTGTTCTGCGAGCTGCTCACTGCCACTTAGTTGCTGTAGACATAGGCAAGTGTCGTCACAATGACCGGTCTTGTGCACCTTGCATCTATCAGCAAAAAAATACTATGAAGAAATCATCAATCACGTCGAGGTCACCAATGTAGGGGTCTCTCTTTCGTCCGTTTCCGGATAATAAATTAAACAATTTCCACTGATAAAAAGGTCTATTTCTTTCACACACGATTATACAATACCGCGACCTGGCAGGGACTGCGGGGCCGTGCGAGTCGTATCTTAGTTCTCATATTGCATCTTGCTTACCTAGCACCGGCCCCACACAAGTCATCAGTCTTCGCGTCTAACAGATCACATTGTCTTCCACAATTATTATACTCAGGCTCATCGGCACATAAAGCGACGAGGTTATTATAAACCAGATCTATCAATCGTATTTACATTGGAGCCCTGGGCACAGTCCGTGCTATATAAATACGCGTACGACAGACTTCTCCGAAGTCAAGTGTGGACGGAAATAGAATCGCATCATGCTGTCGGATGAGCAGGGATTGTGCAGTAAGTCAGCTGTGTGTGCCGTGGATATGGGTGTGTGAGCTGATTGATGTGCTGTTAGTCATAACTGTGATTGAAAAGATATAGTGAAACATGTATTATTAAATACTGACCAGTCTGATTACGAAACTGTTTACTGATATTTGTAGATACATAAACAGCAACACGTCTATATTTCTCCAAGGCTTTAAACTGAGATGTACCTATATCCCATATTTTGCTAGTTATATTAAGGATATTTTCATTCTTAGGTTATCACCAGAGGTCGGGATTAGGTAGAGTTATTTATGTACTTACACTGATTTCATACAGCGAGAGAATAAAGTGGATATACCTCAAATCTTGAGATTAATTTTGAAGAGCAGAATTTTTTATGACTCTATCAGAAATATAGCAGAAAAAAAAAATTCCTAAATAAATGACAAGGAGGAGAAAGTGTATAAATTTATTAACCTCACCTCAGTTGGCGTAGAGAGATCTTTTTCAATGAAAAATACTAATAAACATTGTATGTTAAGAATCTTTGTTTTATTTGTCTTATCTATCTCTGAGGTTTTTATTATTATTTATTTGTAATATTGTTGGCCACATGGGAAGGACGGGACTTCTTTAGAAATCCCGGGAAGATCCATATTCATATCAACGTTTCGATGCAAGTACATAAATAGATCTACCTAATTCCGACCTGTGGTTATCACACAGATGAAAACCAAAGTATTTAATGGTACAGAACTTATTTTACAGACCAGCACCCCTTTTTTTGAGGTGAGGAATCATCAAATTACTCCCTCCCACTCTGGGTGGAGCGAGGAGTGTTAGACTTTTACGGCATAAAATCACTAGTGTTTCTTCAGTTGTCGATAACTCTTTCGAACAAACTATTTGACAAAACGTCTCCATGAAAGCTAAGGTAATGTAAATCCCTTTCACCTGGTGGAATGCACATTTCAAGAATACGTTACCTAAGTGTGAGAAGTGGCCCAACTTTGTTATTAATCGAATTACGAAAATCGAGTTACGTACACACCCGTAAAGTTGCCAAAAACTGCAAGCAGTGCATAGAAAAACAATGCGTCATAGAGTGTCGACAGACGCGACAGATCACAACATACACGTCGCGCCTCGCACCTCGCGCTGTACCTACACATAACACACACGCGTTTGTAACACCTCCCGTATCCGCATATTGTGGAGTGGAGGCAGTAGGTCAGGTTCAAGGTTTGAGAGTTATGCAAGGAAAATATTCTCAAAAAAATATTTGAATGCCTGTCATTGTGGCCCTGCCAATTTTGCTTATCATGCTTTTGTTTGCTCAAAGGGATTTCCTGTGGATACGAGAGAAGATAGGATTCCCTACAAGATTATAAAGAATGTTTAGTTCAGTCGCAGTAGGTCAATTGGGGCCTCTTTGAATTTCAATTGTCTAACAGCCTTTACGAGTTGGCTTCGGCCCTTGTAGAGCCTCAACGTAGGTACGCCTTCCAACGATGCGGGATTCCATGGCTCCGAGAATTTTAAGTATTTTTAGGGTTCCGTAACTCAAAAGGAAAAAACGGAACCCTTATAGGATCACTTTGTTGTCTGTCTGTCTGTCAAGACCATTTATATCGAGAACGCGTGGAGGTATCGAGTTGAAATTAAAACCATATACTCAGTTCTGCAGTCCCTTGAAGCTGTGAAAAAGTCAAACTTCTGAGTTAACGAAAAAAAAAGATGCAGCCGTTTATGTCGCAAAAAACGTGTATATCGACACTCTCAAGGGATTAGGGAATCAATATTCATAGGGTACTTCCCGTTGACCTAGAATCCTGAAATTTAGCATGAAGCACGGTCTCATAGCACAAGTATAGGAAAATGTCTGAAAACTGTAAAATAGTTACGTCACAAAACTTTTTTTGCGATTCGGAAAAATCTTCGTAACTCAATTCGGGAATTGAACGGTTTTCATACGTAAGTTTGTACGGAACCCTCAGTGTGCAAGTCCGACTCGTACTTGCCCGGTTTTTTTTATTATTATTTAAGTTTCTTCACTGTGTGTCTCTGTGTGCTAAATAAACGTGTTTTCTTTCTTTCATCCAGTCAAGCTGAATGTTTCCAGACTGCAGTTCACGCTCATTCCCTTAATGTGTTACAGAATCATTTGTTACACCTTTTCGTTACTCTGTATTAGTTGCACGACCTGCTCCGTCTGAGCACTTCATCAAGTATACCAATATTTTAGCAAATTCGTTACAGTTATTAACTGTTCTGACGTAAGCTATTAGCTCCCCGCCTGCTCAATCTATATACATAAAAGGAGAAACTGACTGACTGACATATCAACGCACAGCGAAAATACAGGGCATAGGAGCGTGAAATTTTGCGCAAGGTTTCCTTTTATAATGTAATGCAAGCACGACGAGAGGATTTTCCAATATTCACCCCCTATGGGGATGAAACAGGGGTCCAAAGTTTGTACGAAAAAACCGACTTTCAAGTGGGCGAAGCTGCTGGCAGAAGCTAGTATACCATAAACAAACAGCCCCCCTAGCCAAGTTGCAAACGATAAACGTGAACGCTTAGTAATCTCCAATAGATTTTCAACTTTATATCTAAGAGCATAAAGTTGAAAATCTATTAAAGACTACTGAGCGTTAGCGACCGGAACGAACGAAAACACTATGTAATCTTCAATAGATTTTCAACTTTATATCCAATTACATAAAGTTGAAAATCTATTAAAGACTACTGAGAGTTTACGTTTATCGTTTGTGACTTGGCTAGGGGGGCTGGTCACCTTACTATGTCAATTCCAAATATGCCTTATACACCACTAATTATTAATTAGTACAAATACTTAAAGGGCTTATTAGAAAAGTTCTTGTTATTATTCAAGTTAAGTCTCAGTTAATAATATTCATAAACAGCAAAGTTATTAGCGTTTGTTTATATCCCAAAATGTCACACAATTTATGGAAATATTGTACAGGTTGTAATTATGAATGGAAAAACACTGCGCCTAATATTTTCTAATAGCAATTGTTATGAATGATTGATTCTATTATGAATTTACCAATTATGACAAATATTCGTGGACAATTTTGGGATTTCGTTTTACTACAAAAATATGATCAGTAACGGGTACAGATAGAGCCCCATTTTTTGTACTAATAAAAAAAGAATAGGGGTGTATACATGTTATCATCTTCCAGTCCTTGTGCTATGCTACTTGAACTCAGCATAGCATTGAATCTGAACCGTGATACTTTTATTCACTCCCTTTCTTTTCATTATAATCCTGACACAATCTTTTCTGTAGCTTTCCTCTCCGGAGAAGGAAGAAAAATACCACAGAAAATGTAGATGTAGTATAAAAGTCTTATTTGGAATTGACACTGTAAGGTGACCAGTTTATTTATGGTCTATTGTCATGATGATGCTGATCACATACCCTTTTTCCTGCAAACCTTTTACTCAACCGCCGCCGCCGGGATTCCGATCCCGATTTCCGGCCACCGTAGGCGCGGGCTTGCGGACGGCGAGCAATGGGTGGGTCGCCGTCCGACCGTCCGGTAACCGTCCGGACTGAGCCCAGGTCGTCGACGGCGCGTATTGTTCCACGCGCGCCTCAGGGAGATGTCAGCAAATCGTAGGGGCCCAGCAGGGTCGAAGCCTACTGGGGCCACGGGTAGTGTGAAAACGAAGCCCGGGGCTCCGGGATGAAGGCAAAGAAGGAACAGGAATGGGTTTTTAGTCAGTAAAAGTCTGACACTATCTCTCGCTCCGCCCAAGATGATCCGCCCAATTTTAGATAGTTTTAAAAATATTTTAGTGCGCATACAAAATCAGCCTTACAATATTCCCACTACTGGGAATCTGGCCTCCTCTCTAAGAGAGGGAATGGGCCTACTCTCTACCAGTCAACTCAAAAAATTGAGAGGACGCAACAGAGTTGTCCTACTCCTCTTTCCGTTCGAAGTGATGTTGTCGTAAGCTGCGCGCGCCGCTCAGTTGGCGAGCCCGCAAGGGCATTACTAACTAGCGGTGTAACGTTGTATTAGTGGATCTTTTGTTTGGCGACAAACCTGCGTATTGAATTATTGATCATGGCTGGTTATGTCACTCGTTAGTCACTAAACTTCACTGAAGTAACTAAAGACGTCACTGCCGCAGCGACAGGTGACGCCCCGGGCATAGGGAATCGCAGAGCGATAGACGCGGGTTTGCGGACGACGTGGAAAGGGTAGCTCACCGTCCGCCCGTCCTATTATGAGTGAGAGCTCGAGTCGTCAACGTCGCGTAGTGTTCCACGCGCGCCACAAAGAGATGTCAGTAAACTGTAAGGGCCCAGCAGGGAAGATACCTTGGGCTTTGGGAATGATTCTGAAAAAGATGTACAGGTGAACTTTCGTCAGTAAAGCTCTGACACGCCCTCTCGCTCCACTCTAGAGCGAGAGAAGTCATTGAATGTGGTCCCACCTTAAAAAAAAATGGTGGCACTGGCTGAAAATCGTTAAAATAACGCAAGATGCAGCTTTCGACCAGATCTGCGCAAACGATACAAAAATATGCATCCATTACAGCAACGATTTATAGATAGAGAAGAAACGGACTTGAAATTGAAATGATTTACAATATCAAGTGTGACAAAACCTACTACAAACGTTAAATAATGAGCTCCAGTCTGAAAGCTAAAAATGTCGTCCACTCATTGAAGATGACTCACCTAGCCTACGTATTGAGATAAAGAAGTATCTATGTATTATTGTTGCTTCTTCTAAAGTTAAAAGTTAAGCTTGTTGCCTTTATTAAAAAAGATTATTTCTTTTATTCACTCTCTTTAAATTTTTTTGGCAAGTGGGCAAGTGAGAGTCGGACTCGCGCACTGAGGGTTCCGTACAAACTTAAGTACCTATGCAAATAGTTCAATTCCGAATTGAGTCTCGAAGGGTTTTCCGAATCACAAAAAAGGAGGTTTTTGTGACGTAACAACGTATGTAAGTACTACTTTCAGTTTTTTTTCTACAAGACCTTGCTTTATGCCAAATTTCAGGTATCTAGGTCAACGGGAAGTACCCTATGAATTTTGATTCCCTTGAGAGTGTCGAAATGTACGTTTTTTGCGACACAAACGGCCGTATCTTTTTTTTGTTAACTAAGAAGTTTGATTTTTTCACAGCTTCAAGGAACCACAGACTTGAGTATATGGTTTTAATTTTAACTCGATGCCTCCGCGCGTTCCCGAGATAAAGGGTCTTGACAGACAGACAGACGGACAACAAAGTGATCCTATAAGATTTCCGTATTTTCCTTTTGAGGTACGAAACCCTAAAAACTAGTTAGTAATCTGCCGGTGACTGTCCTAAGTTTATCTAAGATATTGACTGACGCCCCGTGCCTTCAAAGCTGCTATTAGTTAAGAGAAGTCCGACATGATCTTTGACATCAAAGGCCATGACACCCGTACGCCCGCCATAGAAAACGGCGTCCTGGGAAGAGAGACAGATATACACCCCTATTTTTAAATTAATACAAAAAAATGGAGCTCTATCCGTACCCGTTGCTGATCATATTTTTGTAGTCAAAAGTAAAAAAACGAAATCCCAAAATTGTCTAAGATATTATAATTGGTAACGTTCATAATACAATCAATTATTCATAACATTGCTACTAGAAAATATTACGTGCAGTGTATTTTCATTTCATTTTCCATTTTGATCGTCATTTATTCATTAATAATCAATAGCCTGTACAATATTTCCATAAATTGAGTGACATTTTGGGATATAAACCAACGCTAATAACTTTGCTGTTTATGAATATTATTTATTGAGGACTTAACGTTAATAATAACAAGACCTTTTCTAACAAGCCCTTTAAATATTTGTACTAATTAAAACTAGTGGTGTATTTGTTTAAAATCGTTTTCTACTTGAAAATTTGTCACTGCAGCACTCGGGTCTCAAACACCCTTGCCAACGGCTCGGGTGAATTCCGCTTCTTTTTTTTTTTTTTTTTATTCTTGATAGGTTTGCGCTTGACCGCTAACTCACCTGATGGAAAGCGACGATGCGGTCGACGATGGAGCGCGCTTACCTAGAAGTAACCTATTCACTCTTGACTTAAAGATTCCCGGGTTGTAGCCATCAGGAAAAACAGATTCCGGCAAGGAATTCCACTCCTTAGCTGTACGCACTATGAATGTGTTCCCAAAACGTTTTGTGCGTATAGGTGGGATGTCCACCATGTACCGGTGGCGCATTGCCGTACGCCTGGTGGTCCGATGATGGAACGGGCTAGGCGGAATTAGGTTATGCAATTCCGACGCACACTCCCCGAAATGCAACCGATAGAAAACCGACAGGCTAGCAACTCTGCGTCGATGCAATGACAAACTTTATCCAGTTGTATCAAAATGTACCTACTATTACTCTTTGTTACGGAGCGATGGTGCATTAGCGAGCCAAATACATTACAATAACACAGATATTACAATATCCATTGTTACAGCCAGTGACTCTGAAGATCCTTTTAGCTTATCTACAATTATTAGTACTTACAATTTTCGATTTGTAAAGAACGGCGTTATAATTGCTTACTGTACTGAGCTTCATTGTCCGTAAATGATAATGATAAATGATATTTATTTTGTATATTTTTTTTATTTTTGTAAACAAGTTTTAAAAAACACTTTTATGCGTCAATTTTTTCGTCAGTTTAGACTAGACTAGCGACCCGCCCCGGCTTCGCACGGGTGCAATGCTGATACAGCCGCAACCGCTTTGTCCCTGCATTTTAAATCCGTAATATCTTCGATAACATGCTGTAAAGGGCTATATTGATCTATATTAAATGCACAATGTATTTAAGGTACTAAATTGGATCAGGATTAAAGCTGTATTGCTTAAAATCGCTTCGTAAATATTATTTTTCGCCATTATTTCTCGTAAAGTAAGGTGATCCCCTCGGGCCAGTGATCTTCAGTTTAGCCATTCACCCAATTATTCGACAGTTAAATTCCAAATTCAACGTTTGGTATCTCGACGACGGAACCCTAAGAGGAGATGCAGACACAGTTTTAAATGACTTACATTTCCTAAAAAATCAACTCCACTCAATAGGACTTGATCTGAACCTTTCAAAATGTGAACTATTCTTATCCGACTGCACCGACAGACAACTGACTCTTTCCAAATTTAACGCAATAGCCCCAGATATCAAAATTATTAAAAAAGCTCTTTTCGTCTCCTTTGGCCTCCTATTTTCGAGGATTCCTTTCCCAATTTTGTTGAGGAAAAAATTCAAAATTTGAATGAGGTTTCGGAAAAATTGCTCAAAATTAACATGCATTCGGCCATCACCTTAATTCGTTTTTGCTGTTTCGGCCCTAAATTAACATCTTCCTCCTTCCTTCTTCTCCTTCCATCCTCCGTGCTTCTCGTTTGTGGAAACATAGTCATCTTTTGGAAAAAATGGACCAAATTATCCGACATACTCTTTCATCAATTTTAAGTGTGGCCATGGACGATCGAGCTTGGGCTCAAGCTACCCTTCCAATCTGTATGGGAGGCCTCGGCGTCCGTAAAATTACCAGCATCAGTTTACCAGCTTTTATATCCTCGGTTCACGGCACTGAAAAATTAATCAGGTATATCCTATCTTCCTCACTGATTGATTTTGATGTGCCGTGCTTTACCGAGGCTATAGATGCTTGGAGACTCGTTTGCCCGAATTCCAAACAGCCCGACAACCTTTCTTCCCAAAGACGGTGGGATGAGCCGATAGCGGCATAGGCAAAGTAGTTCAAGAAAATCTGTTGGCAACATCTGGGACACACTGCAGAGCGTGCGCGCCTGCTACCTGTGAGGGAGTGGGAGTCGGGTCTCTGGCTTCATGCACTACCGTCGTCGAACATAGGCACCTTGTTCGACGATACTACCTTCCGCCTCGCTGCTTCCCTACGTCTTGGCGCTCCTTGTTGCTCTCCTCATCGCTGCCACTGTGGCGAAGTTGTCAACAGCCTCGGACACCACAGTCTGTCATGCAGCTGAAGTGCGTGTCGCGCTATACACGCGAATATCAACGACATCATCCGACGTGCTCTTGTCACCGTCGGCGTTCCGGCCGTATTGGAACCTCATGGCCTGGCACACGACGATGGCAAAAGACCGGATGGTAATGTCTTTGTTTCCATGGAAGATGGGTAGGCCTTTAGTGTGGGACGCTACTTGTGTCGATACTCTTGCGCCATCTCATCTTCCTAGCTCGTCGTGCTGTGCCGGTGCTGCCGCAGCAGCTGCATAGAACCTCAAGCGGCGGAAATATAATAACCTTGTTGGTAGTTATATTTTCGGGCCGTTTGGGGTTAAAACTCTCAGATCGTGGGGTCCGAGTGCTCATAAATTATTTAAAGAACTTTCAAAACGCCTTGTTGACACTTCGCGTGACCCAAAGGCTGGCTTTTACTTCGGACAAAGGATAATCATTGCCATTCAGCGTGGCAATGCCGCCAGTCTTTTGGGTACATTACCAGTCGACAGCGATGTGGAGGAGTTTTTCGACGCCGTACTTTAGGGCTTTTATTTTTATTTTGTAAGTTAGTTTTAATTACGCCATTCTTTTATTAAATTTCTTTAATTGCGGAAGTCGGTGATTCTCGGTATTCTTTGTTTCTTATTTAACACCGACTTCCGAAATTAAAGTTATTTTGATCCTTTTAGTGTTTTTTTTAGTGAAGTCGGTTATATATTTTTTTTGTAAAAAGTTTTTATTTTACACTTTTTAGTTGTGATACACTTATAAACAGAGTGCCTATTTCTCATGACGATTCCAATTAACCCAAACACTGCTAGGTTGCATTGTTTTATTATAAAGTTCCTGTGTCTACCTTCCACCTTCCGGCTCCATCATCAGATCAGTTCGATAGTACCTTATAGCCAATGTGTATCTCATGACAATTCTAATAAGCCCAAACACGGCTAGAATACATTGATTAATTACGGAGTTCCTGTGCCTACCTTCCGGCTCCATCATCAGATCAATTCGATAATACCTTATAGCCAAAGTGCATCTTATGACAATTCTAATAAGTCCAAACACGGCTAGGATACATTGATTAATTAAGGAGTTCCTGTGCCTACCTTCCGGCTCCATCATCAGATCAGTTCGATAATACCTTATAGCCAAAGAGCATCTTATGACAATTCTAATAAGTCCAAACACGGCTAGGATACATTGATTAATTACGGAGTTCCATTGCCTACCTTCCGGCTCCATCATCATCATCAGATCATTTCGATGATACCATTTTCAACGTAACTATTCAGAACCATTCATTTATTTGTATTGTCATATTCGCTTAATTATCTTCATTGTGATATCTAGATATGTGATAATGTGAGTATGAAGTTCCGTTGACTATTTCTGGTATTCTTCATCAGTTCCACTTCATCAAATGTTACTTTTTGACTGTAAATGCTTAATTTCTCGATGTAAATACCAAAATCACCATATGGTTGCCTATAATATTTGTGGAGTTCCCTCGATTCCTCATGGATCCCATCATCAACACTAGATTTTGAAAAAAGTGGGACCAATCTGGAAGCATATTCTATAAAGTGAAAAAAAATATTTGCAAATCGGTCCATAAACGACGGAGTTCTGAGGTAACAAACATAAAAAAAAAATGAAAAAAAAAAAATACAACCGAATTGAATAACCTCCTCCTTTTTTTGAAGTTGGTTAAAAATTACTTATTTTTCTCGTAAAAAGTAAAGGATAAAAATAGTTATTGTGTCGTCATCATTTTTTTGTAGACCTTTCTAAGGTATACAATACTGTAGTACATTATTTTGTTCTATCTCGTAGGGTTCAGCCAGCGTTTGCAATGTAAGCGCAAAAAACTGTGTTTATTTACGACATCACATTAAAACCTCTAAAATTATCAGTGTTTCTCTAATATATAATACATGTATTATACAATATAAACCTTTCTCTTGAATCACTCTTCTTCACTCTTCTCCATTAAACAAAACAGCATCAAAATCCGTTGCGTAGTTTTAAAGATCTAAGCATACATAGGGACAGACAGCGGGAAGCGACTTTGTTTTACTATGTAGTGATGAGGACGGCCGGTGTTTCCTAGCTGACTACCCTGAAAAGAAACACCGAAACAAACTCAGGGGTCAAAGTCTCTCTTGAAGTCCATATAGCGAATATGTAATGGTCAATGAGAACCATACAGATTAGTGTCTGAGATGGTCTTTTGAGGAAAGAACCACACAGATTTCCCAGACAGTATTTCTATTTGCAAGATTGACTTTATTTTATTTATTTATCTTTATTCCAAAAAGGTAAGTAACTTATAAGCTAAGCCCCACAAAACCGTTGCAATGGTTTGACTGTGGGGTCGATGAGTCACTAGACATACTTAAATGTACTTAAAACTAAATATTATTTAAACTTACACTCTAAAACTTAAAACATTTCTAAATAATATAATTTTAATTTACGTACGTCTAAATCTATTTGTGTTTGTTTCACTCCTTGTCTGCCGGCAGACTGTTATAGGTATGGTATTCTCTTTAGTGTTCTGTCACCAAAGTAATTGGTGACTCTTAAGCTATGCTCTTGGGTAGAATAGAATAGAATAGTATTTATTCGATGCAATAGGCAACAAAAAAAAAAAAGTACAGATTTACAATATAGCTGCGCTGAGCGTGCCCGAACCGAAAGGATACTGTGGTGGTTAGCTAATAAAAGAAAAACTGTTTGTTTTCAGCTCTTCCTATTATTCTCTCATAACTGATGATCTCAGCCCCATTTCTTACCGAAACAGAGATCCATTCCAATTATACTCGTGTCAACCACACGACATTGACAACACGGACATGAAACATAATTATATACACTGCGCCCACGCATAGTACGAATGAAAAAATAATAAATCTGAATTAAATGTAGATACGTGAATATGGCGTAAAATAAATGTAGCCGGTGTAAATTGTGCACAGATTTTAATGAGGGAAATAGAAATACAAGGTGAACCGATGACCGGGTGAGGGTCATAGGAGTCTCCTGGATGCATTCAGAACGAATGTAGAAATACTACAGACTAGTACATTGTTACACAGAAGTTTTATTTGTTTCTGGTCTTCTCTGTCTTCATTTATCATCGTTTTGCCCTTATGGTAAGATGTGGAATAGAGTGTAAAGGCATCATCATCATTTCAGCCGAAAAACGTCGACTGTTGGAAATAGGCCTCCCCAAGTGTCGCCACAACGAACGGTCCTGTGCGTCTCGCTTCCATCGGGTTCCCGCAACCTTTACCAGGCCATCGGTCCACCTTGTAGGAAGCCTTCCAACGCTACGTCTTCCGGTACGCGGTCGCCACTCCAGAACCTTTCAGCCCCAACGGCCATCTGTTCTGCGTGCAATATGCCCTGCCAATTGCCACTTAAGTTTGGCGATTCTTCGTGCTATGTCAGCAACCTTAGTTCTCCTGCGGATATCTTCATTTTTGATTCGATCACGCAAGGAAACTCCGAGCATAGTCCTTTCCCTTTGGGTGACTTTATGCCTTCTAATGAGGCCCATTGTGAGCGACCAGTGTAAAGTACAACATTGAAAAGGGAGGCTCCTCTGACTCTGTGTCTGTTCCGGGCAACTGCCCGACAGTTGTTTTCGGACTGTTGAACAAGTTTGAATCGCGTTGAGAACTTTGATATCGCGATGTAGGCTTTGTGAAATGTCACCTATTATATTCTATTCTACCACTCTCCCCTTAAAGCGTCTATTCAAGTCATCTCTCACATCTCTCATCTTTTTCGATGTTTTATTTAGCCTTCCCCCTGGCTCTCTATTTATTTGTCCAATCTAGCTGGAGATGGTAAACTATACAATACAGGTTAAAGCTCAGCTGAACCAGAAAATATCTTCCGTTTCTTTAAGATCGAACTTAAACAGAAACACAAGACCAGAGCGTTTCATATGTCAATCACTAAGCACATTGTGGGTAAAATTAGAACAATAACAGCACAAACAAACCGTACGTTGCCCCAACCGGTGCTAAATCATAGAACTCTAAACCCCAGCTTTCAAACAACGCTTATTGTACCGAGTTCGTTACAACTAATTTGACGGATTTACTAGACCATGGCTTCTAGGAATGAACACGTCTTCATTCTTAAAATAAATAAAACAAAAGAGGCATACGTATACTGCTAAAATAGTACATTTTGATACAAGTGGAGAAAGTTCATCAGTGTCATCGCGACTGAGGCGGCATTCATGTTATGGAGCCAAGGATTGCCGTCACAAATTTCCACGTGTAGGTATCAAACAAGGTTTCTCAATACAATCGCGACTTGTGGGGGTCGCGCCGCACCCTGTTTGTTACGATAAATATAATAAAATTTTGGCGCGCAATTTTCCGCACTAGAGTAAAAAACAGTAAATTGCATGACTAAAAGTGGTAAGGGGAAAAACGAGTTTTCGAGTATTGAAAAGTTTCTTGTCAACAGAGACAGTGTAGGCCCAATAGGAAGCCACATTTTCTGAGCTAAACTACAAATTAACTCAACAAACACCTGTCCAATTCAAATACTTCACCTAACGACCATTGCATCTTCAAACAGCCGTTTACGAGTTTATGACTCCAGCACAAACTAATAAACAAGTCACTGTAATTTCTAAACATATGTCAAGTACTAGTCGAGCACCTGGCAGTCCCCTGGGTGTCTGGAAGCAAGATCACAGCCGCACAGTGGCAAGCAGGGGTGACACTTGGGGGAGGCCTATGTCCAGCAGTGGACGGGCTTTTAGAAAACCTCATGGGTGATCATACACTTGATGGACTCGAGAAAGTGGCGAAGTGTGAGAAGAGAAATGCACACTGATAGACCGAAAAATAAATAAATGCCCTACTTACATACTGCGTACTTAATTACTAATTATGTTTGATAAAAATATAAAATTAAACTATTTTAGAAAAATGAAACTAGTTTTTCGTATCAAGAAATATTATAATTTATACGTAATCTAAAAGGCGATTACTGATCTGTTTCTTGATGTGTATTTTCAGGAGTGCTTGCCGAGCACCCGCTGTTTATTTCTCATGGGTGCTCGAGCCCCTGAGCATCCACGGAGTTGGCGTCCCTGGTGGCAAGTCCGCTAAAGACTGATATACACATATAAATATGAAGGTGCATGAACGCTTGTCAGGTACTTCGTAACACCCATTTTTCTTCACAAACCTACGAGTATTTAGTATTAGTTTGCTCAGAAAAAAACTCTTTTTTATAGATGCACTAGCTTTTGCCCGCGGCTTTTCTCGCGTACATAAACTATAGCATAATATGTCACTCAGGAATAAAGCAGCTAACCAACGGTGAAAAATATTTAGCAATCGGACCAGTACTTTCAAAATTACCTCCTACGAAAAAAAAATACTTTACCTCTTTATTACATTAGTGTAGATAAAAAATAAGAAATCTATTTATATATACGCTTTAATTGACTGGCCTGTTGGTCTAGTGGTTAGTGGCCCTGAGTGCTATGCCGGAGGTCGTGGGTTCGATTCCCACCCAGGACAAATGTTTGTGTGATGAGCACGATCATTTGTTCTGTGTCTGGGTGTAATTTATCTATATATGTATGTATTTAGAAATATATAAGTATGTTTATCAGTTGTCTAGTACCCATAACACAAGCTCTGCTTAGCTTGGGACTAGACGGCGTTGTGTGATAGTTGTGGAATATTATATTATTGTGGAATATTATTAATTTACAAAATCAAAAACTGACCTGGGAAAATTACTTTTTGAAATCAAGATAATTCAAATATCGTCTTTTGCGGCTCTGGTAATCTTCAAAACGATCTCTAATACTCATGAAAACGCGCCTCAGAGGTAGAGTAGGAATGTTGTTGATTTCTTATCTAATGTTCTCATTCATCCCTCCCACAGAGCCTAAACCTCACATTTCTGGATTTTTTCCTCTAGGATTATCTGAAGTGCAGGGAGAACAACAGTAATCCAGCAACCATATCTGAATTGAAAGAAAAGTTTTTTTTTTTTTTAATTGTTATAAACTAGTGCTTGACCGCGATTCCACCTGATGGTAAGTGGTAATGCAATCGTTGATGGTGAGGCGCACTAATTTATTGAGAGCCTATTCACTCTAGCCTTGAAGAGACCCAAATTATAATCGGACGGGAAAATCGCAGCAGGCAAATTATTCCAGTCCCTCGATGTACGCGGTATAAACGACGAGGCAAAACGCTTGGTCCGGACCGTAGAGGTTTCAACAACGTAAGGGTGGATACTCGCCGTTCGTCGGCTTGTCCGATGGTAGAAATGAGATGGTGGAATCAAGTCATGCAATTCCTGCGCACACTCTCCAAAATGAATTCTGTAAAACACCGAAAGGCTGGAGATTAGACAAGAAATCAGTTTTAATAATGTTATTGCCAAAAAGTAATTTTCCCATGTCTTCTGACACAATATATTTAGACACAGTGTCCCAATCGACACATTTTATTTTCAATATTTTTTCACTGACGATTCGGACACCACCAAATTTATTGAAGCTATTTTGTACAGTTAGATAAAAAAAGTCTTAAAATATATAATATAAAGAAAATTACCCGAAGTTGCCGACTTAAATCCAGCCTAAAATAGTTTTGGTAACGCTTTTTCCCATATATTATATTTTAAAACTTTTTATCTGACTGTACTAAACGTCAGTATATATGTGTGTGTCCGAATCGTCAGTAAGTCAGTTAAAACACTCCATGGTTACTGTTTAAAAAAATATATTGATTTTACAATATTTCAATATTAATAGATATGAGAGGACAGTGTAGACCAGTCAATATAGTACCCAAAAGTACAATAAGTCAATATTGCACAATAAAAATAATGCTAATAAAATGTGGATCGAAATAGAAAGTCATCTATATCTTGACATTTACAACTAGGTGCACATTAACACGGTCGCATTTAGCGATCGAATGTAAACAATGCGCTGGCGCCGCTCGGCAGTTTCAGTTCGACACCGCGACAAGAATCTGGACGACTCTAAGCTCGCCTGTATTACCTGAAGGACCTACAGTACAGCGAAAGGCGATCTATCATTGTCCTGCGTATTAAGGAGCAGTGGGGCCCAGTGGTCAACGGCACGCAGTTCTTTTTTTTTAGGGTGGTATATTATCAAAATATCCTCCTACTTTGGGTGAAGCAAGAGGAGTATCAGACTTTTACAGACTACACACCACCTCTGTTCCTTCAGTTGCCCTTTGCGCTCCAGAGTCACGGTAACTCTTTGAAACATTCCCGCAGTCCTAGCATACATCAGCCCCAGTGGGCACCGTCCATTTTCCTGACATCACTTTGTGACGCGCATGGAACACCACGCGTTGTCGACTTGGGTTTTGTTCTTACCGGACTGCGAGCTACCCTTTACTCGCCGTCCGCAATTCCACGCCTACGGTTGCCGTGAATTGTCCTGCAACACCTGATGCCAGCGGTCACGTCCCCGACTTAAGAGTACTAGATCGTGGGTTTAAAACTAAACAGGCGCTTTGTTTTGTTTGTAATTTATTTAATCACAACTGCTCTCAAAACGGTAAAGACAAAAAACGGGAAAAAACTATATATATCCTAGAACTAAAATTTCGGCGACACGTGACATCCTCTAACCCACACACGGCCTGCATTGTGCATTAGAACTCAGTCCCTATCCTAGAGAGGAAGCCTGAGTCCTAGCAATGGGAACATTTAAGGCTGAGCGGCGAAGCATGAATCTACTCCAGGCTGCTACTGAGACCTTCAAGATTGAAAAACTAAATTAAAATTTACCCAAAATGGGAATCGTATCCGGACCTCTTGCTCCGCAACAGCGCTTGCAACTACTAACCTAACAAGACATTGGGGCAATGTCGGGTCAATACTGGGTATATTCTCAATAAGTGTTTTAACTATTACTTTTTTGTTACAGGACTCGCAAAAGAAGATGTTGTTTTTTTCTTCTGCCATTAAAAACCAATGGTGGTCTCTAACGGGCTAAAACCAATGGTGGTCAAGCTCATAGAGAGAGCAGTATAATATAAACATTTCAAATCGATGGTCTTCAGCATCACAAGCTACTTCAAAACTAACTAATAAATTGACGACCTTTCACACACATTGACGTCATGTAGATCTAGGTGCACGTAACAGCAGCGGTATGTTATGCGATCGACGCCATGTTTAGTAAACACGATCCGGTCAGGTCATGGCGGACAATACACACGACGTGGTTGTCTTTCTAACACTAACTATTCTTATTATATCGACATAGACGTGATACATACTTACTCGTACTATTAACAATCTCTAAGTACTCAGTAGACAACTCCAACATCGACGTAGCCTTTTCCTTTCTTTTCTTTAAAACTAAAAACAAAACGGTGCATTCACATGCATGTAACTTCACATACACAAGACATCCAGACGCGGATCAACTATATATAGACCATATAAATATTTATTGCGTGCGGGAATCAAAACTACTGTCGTGTGGTCGAGCCGTATTTGACGAACAGGGCCATCATCAACTCCGGTCACCAGAGAAAGTGGAACCTGTGAGAGACGTCTTGCGGTGTCCTACAGGGATCGATACTGGGGCCGCTTCTGTGGGCCAATGTTTCAACCGCAGGCTAGAAATACAGACACCTAACCTAGTTCACGAGTAAATATTTCACTTATGTGTAAAACCGTGTAGTACTATGAGGGGGGGAGGGACTATGACACTTTTATTCCAGTCCAGTCTAAACTTGTGTTACAAAGAGGTATAATCGTTTATCAATTGTAACAACCGGATATACTGAAGTGGATACAAAAGATCCTGCACTGATACAAAGTTACTCTATCACTGAGTTTCATGTTTCGTTCTTTTGTATCTGTACCACGGAAAAATCTAGCATTAATGAAGTGTCTACCTTTCTGACCTTTTTTTTAGGTGGGAAAATCATCTAATGACATTTCTCGCTATATAGACTTTTACTGACTAAACCCACATGTGTTCCTTTAGTTACCCTTTGCGTTCCAGGGCCACGGTAACGGTTCCGAACAATCCCGCTGCCCCAGGAGGTATAGGCACCTACTAGATCTCTATTTCAGTACGCAAAATTAATAAGTTACTGAGAATTATTTGATTGTTACGTTACACATAAACATTGCTGTCTCATTAAATTGTGTGTTTTTACTTTACTGAATTTTTATTAGAGTATTTTCTTTAATTTATCACCTCAATTATTTATTTTCAACAAACGAGAACGAGTTTTTTTAAATGAAAATCTACATATGTAAATTCTAAGCATTTTAGCAGCGTTAACCCTATAGCTTTTAATTGGATAAAAATCTGGGATATTTTTAACTGTGCATCAAAAATCTTATTTTTCACTAAAAATAATAATTGTATACCAAATATTAATAGACTTTTTACAATTATTAAGGGACTTGGGGCACCCCAACTCAGACAGGTTAGGCTAGAAGGGGATGGCGGGGTCTTGTGAGCGAGCGATATGAACCTTGCCGTCCTGTTCGTGGTTATTTTTTTAAACCATCCAGAAGATCATATTATAGTGCGCAATTAGTATGTTTGTTGGAACAAAAGCATGTTTTGTAGTAAAAAAAAATGAATAAATTGAGGAACAGGGTAGCATTTAACCGTTCTCAATCTTACTTAAAAAAATTGAGGAACAATTAAAATAAGGTGGTAGCATGGCCATTCCTTAACATCGTTGGTAGGTAGGCGACACATTGTCACCAACCTAATGGTAGCGTCTTACCGCCCGCGCCCCGCACCTGCGACCCCGCTCTCTCCTAAAAAAAGAAACAAACGACTCTCTCTCACGCTCGCGCTCTGATCTCGACTGGACTCCATTTTGAGACATTGTGAAAATTTTGCAAAAATATATTAATAAAACCTCTACAAAGTGATAAAAAATTAACTGTTTTAAATACAAACTGAAAAGAGTTGATGGGTTAATGATATAAGTGTTTATTTAAAGTATAAAGATAAACATTCGCCAGCAAATAATCAACAAACAAAATATTAAAACAGATTCTAAAACTCATTACAAGTACTCACTATCTCACCAAACACAAACAGTGTTGCGCATAACATATCGATAATATTGCATCGATTCTCGATTCGCTCGTAAAACAGGCGGATAGCGTCGATCCGAGATCAAAGGGTGACGGAGCGCAACACCAGATGGCGCTGCTATCTCTGATGCGTTTGTGTAACCCACATCAAGCCGACAATATTAAATTGTGTGATTTACTGCGCGGATTGTTTGTAGGAACCAGAATATTGCATGAACATTAGCCTAAGCTTGGTTTTACATCATACTAATATTATAAAAGCAAAAGTTTGTGTATGTATGTGTGTTTGTTACATCTTCACGCTCGAAAGGCTGGATGGATTTCGATGAAACTTGGCACACGGGTAGACCATGTCTTGGAATAGCACATAAGATACTTTTTATCGCTGCCAGCATCCAGTATATTATAAAATAATCAACTTCCAATGCTGAGCGACAAAGATTGGTTCCCCGCTACCATTGTTATTGGTACTAGCTCACGCATGATGGGTAGAGTGGCGGTTAGCTCTCTAGCTCCTATTATTTTCATCCCATCCGCATCGTCTGTCATCCCCATCAGCCCAAGTGTAAAGGATCTCGATTTGCATCTTGACTCGATGCTTGTCTGGCAAAGTCAAGTTTCTAATGTCTGTCAAAAACTCAACGGGACTTTGCGGTGTCAGTATCGTCGGAGGAACTTTTTACCTGCAAAGACGAAGACAATGCTTGTGCAGACTTTCATTTTTTCTATTATAGACTATGGCGACGTGTGTTACATTGACCTGAATGCAGTCTTGCTAGATAAGCTTGACAGACTCCTTAACAACTGCTTCCAGTTCATATTTAACCTAAGGAAATATGATGATGTGTCGAACTTCAGATCAGAGCTCAAATGGTTGCCTATTCGCCAGAGAAGAAATTTGCGCGCTCTGACTACACTTTTGTCTTTGCTCAACACTCCCACGCCTCCATCCTATCTCATAACTCACGTTCAGTATCTATGTTCTTCACACGCAAGGAATCTGCGTTCTTCTAGCAATCTCCTACTGCTCTGTCTTTCTCATACTTCTGATTTTGTCAATTCTTCCTTCTATATGTATACTATCCATCCTTCTGTGGAATGCGCTTCCTTTCGATATCAGGACGGCCGAAAGTCGGTATGCATTTAAGCGGAAATTTCGGAATTATTTTCCCTACTAATAGCAGAATCGTCTCAAAAACTTCTTTCCTTACGTTATAATAATATTTATGTATGTTTATTCAACTATATGTATACTTTTACTCTAAATAACATTTTTTTTTATGCACCAAATTGTCTCTTCACCACCCTAGGTTGACTGGTAGAGAATGCCTAAGTCCGCCTTTGTACTTTGTGTTGCATGAAGATTAAATAAATAAATAAATCCTTTAACCTTTTGACGTGCGTAATTAGAGACACAATAGTAAGACAATGGCTTCCGGGCGCCGGCTACCGCCTGAGCGTTAATGAATTAAAACTAACCTATCTATTTTTTTCCTCTTTTCGTTACTGTTCCACTGCTGGGCAAGGTCCTCCCCCAAGTGGTTCCAACTAGTCGTCGGACTACGCGTCTAGAGCATCTCACCACCTCTTTCAGGGCTGGCCTCTAGGGTGCGGCCCTTACCCTCTGCAGGAACACAGTGTACACACCTACCCTACTCGTAAATATAAATACTGTTAATTAGAAAGTGAATTACTTGAGAACGGCTGGACTGACTTTGTAATTTTTTGTTAACGATTGTAATAAACCAAGGGTCTCGGGAAACGTAAACTTTGATAAGGTTACCCGCAAAATTCTGGAGTAACTTGATTTTTACTATAAGAAATTATTGGTACCACAGGAGCGAGGCTGCAAAAAATATTGGGAAATAAAGTGCAGGACTTTCGTGTACGGAGCATCAGGCGTATTAATTTACACTTTTTGAAGTTTAATAGTATTGTTTATATGTTATATATTTTATTTTATTATCTATCTTATATTATCTTATCTGTCTCTGTGTTCCATGAGTGTGTCCGTGGCATCACCAGGCCTATCAGAATACCAGCGCTGCGTTATTTTACTTTTTGGCTAAATGTCGCAGCATATGCTGAGATAGGAGCCTTTTTGGCCTGGCACAGGTCTTTTATTTTTATCTTTTAATATTGTTTTCTTTTATTTTTTATTTTAAGTTAATTATTTAAAGATTAAGTAGTCACTTTTTATTTTATTGTTTTTGTCCTGTGCGAGTCTCAAATAAATGTTTTCTTTCTTTCCTTCTTTCTTTCTTTCGTGCATTTTCTTCATTACATGAACTTTACAATTTCAACAATGAGCGTAGCAAACCACTACTTTCGACAAACAGTTTACTCAACGCTGACTCTGTAATGTTTATCGCCTAAATCTGTATTTAATAGCATCATATTGGATTTAATGATCATCATAATGCACTGTTGAAGCGTTTGGAAGCCAACCTTCAATATAGACGAGTAACCCCCGGTTTCTAAAATGAGAAGGTAAAGTTTGACAGTCCTTTAACCTCAAATTCTCAATTTAGAAACGTTGTCGTTGTTTTTAGTGTGCAATAGACAATCAAACTACCAAACTACTACTATCACAAACTTTAGGAAAGGATCGTAGGCTTTACCGTCAATCAAATACGCGTAGTAAACGAGAAATTGTATTACCCAAATGGAGATTAGATAAGACCAACAAGACATTTTCAGTAAACAGCATACGCTTTTATAACAAGCTGCCAAAGACGGTGACTGAACTTAGCGAGGGAAAGTTCAAAACCCATATTAAGCGTGTCCTAACTAAAAAAGCGTATTACAAGGTTAAAGACTATGTCGAAGATACGCTTGTTTGGAATTGACTGCTTCTACACATGTGGCCCCGTGAGTTACCAGACTCATAATATTGTGTAAATGTATCTATTAACTGCTCCACATTTGTTTGTAATATATACTTTTTTTTCTTTTTTTTTCTAACACATTGCCCTTGCAATATTTTTTATATTATTAGACCCCAACCACCATAAATTCGTTAGTAATTTATTTTGTTAACGTCTCATTTATTGATAATTGTAATTATTTATTTTTCTTGCTTTTTTTATATAGCCTCTTTTTTATAATGAGAATGTGAGAACACTGGAGACTCCGCGAATTCTTAGGTTACTTCCTATTACAACTTATTTTTTTATTATGATTATTTTTATTGTACTTTTTAGTACAATATTGACCGGTCTACACTATCCTTACATAATATCTACTTATACTGTAATATGGAAATATTGTAAGAACAACATTTTTTAAAAGAGTAACCATGGAGTTTCTTGCCGGTTCTTCTCCATAGGAAACGACCAATTTGGAACCGTGTACTTGCTTCTGACGTTTTATAAGTGCCCATGTAGGCCTTTGTGAAAAAAAAACTTTTGACTTGACTTGAATCAGACGTAACATTTCTGTTTTTAACCTAAAACATAAATTAAAATTAGTTTCAAAAGTCCCTGTTTACAATCACAAGCTGTTACGAAATAAACCTCAGCAGATGTATTCAATCAACATTATTTTCCCATCGAAGTGTGTCCAACTGTCCATCAATTCGAATGTATCAAAAAATTCTAGAATTCGCGCACTCCAGCGCAACTTATTTTTAGATAATCAATGACAGATGACGAAGGAGTAAGCGAGAGGTAGACAGTACCGTCTCACTCTATAATGGACGTAATTTATAATAACTTCATTTGCTATTTTGTGTATTGGCGCAGGTCGCATGTGAGCACAGATTTTCAATAAACTAACGTTTCTAGTTTGATAATAGTTTATTTAGAAGAACCCTCAATGCGCGAGCCCGACTCGCACTTGCCAGGTTTTTTCTTTTTTTTTTGACAGCTGTACTAAATAGGGTCCTGTTTTCATGGACTATGATACGATCAAAACATGATGTGGCGAGAAATCACTGGACAAAAGCAAAATCCGACCAAGTGCGAGTCGGATACGAGCACCAAAGGTTCCGTACCGTCTGTAGCAAAAAACGGCAAAAAAAATCACGTTTGTTGTATGGGAGCCCCATTTAAATATTTATTTTGTTATGTTTTAGTGTTTGTTGTTATAGCGGCAACAGAAATACATCATCTGTGAAAATTTCAACTGTCTAGCTGTCACGGTTCATGAGATAAAGCCTGGTGACAGACAGACAGACAGACAGCGGAGTCTTAGCAATAGGATTCAATTTTTACACCTTAGGTACGAAACCCTAAAAATGGTAAACTGGTTAACGATCAGTACCTAAGGGCGGAATTCACCAATAAAACTAATCGCGTTTTAACGTTTGGCTCGCATAACCGCGTTTAGCCGCTGTCACTAGTGTCACTTGTAAAAATACAACAAAAGAAAAATATAGACAAGTGACACTAGTGACAGCGGCTAAACGCGATTATGCGAGCCAAACGAAAAACGTGATTAGTTTTATTGGTGAATTCCGCCCTAATACGCTATGTATTAAATCGTAAATTCTTGAACTCTTTTACTTTAGTAAGAAATTATACGCAAGATTAGTAAAATAAGTACCTAATGTTTTTCAATATGTTGTTAACATAAGCTTCAAACTCAATTATTTTTTATTCGATTACTCAACACTCACTATTTTGTTTATAATAACAAAAATACATATTAAAATAAAATTATGTAAAATCATTCTTGCACAATATCTTAGACTTCAAAACTCAACACCACAAAATTAAAAACAAATAAATATCATTCATTCTCAATATAAAAACAATATTTTAAAGTTTTAACATCACCTAAACTAGGGAAGTCCATGAAAAATCCGTACCTATCGATAGTATTTTATTAAACATCGATTTAATTGACGTGTTACCAATTTAAACTTTGATTTTATCGCGTAAGGGATTAGACGGTAATAAAATATGTACTCACGCGCATCGCGAAGTAAATCACTCGCTATCTCTTCAGATACACAGTTGTAAATTATTTAACGGACTTTATCTGTTCGCGTTTGATCTACAATATGTCTAGTTGTTAAAAGAACGGAACAAACATCTTTTCAATGTTTGTTTTACACCGTGGTGGTAAAGGTATGGTTTTCTTTAACTTTCGGTTACTGTAAAATTTGATTTCCTGCTGTTGTTGCGATGGGGGAGCAAGCTGTGTCTATTTTCGTGTCATAGTTTTGTTTAGGTACAAATGTTTGATTGATGTTGCCAATGTCGGTTTGTATGTGGATTTACTGTGTCTTAAATAAATCACGGTTCAATATCTCAGAGTATTAATTTAGTTTTCTTTATTTTTTAACTGTAGGTTTATGACTGATGACGCCTTCAGACTATGCTACACCACTTTGTCTAAATATTTCGAAAGACAAACCTATTGTATTACGAGTCCAAGAGGTAAATACATAACTAAATAATAGAAAGTACAATGGTAGGTTTTTTTAAATACGAGACCGACCTAACATGACTTCACATGTAACAATCAAAGACAGGTATTTGTGTAGGCGACAAAAAATGTTTAAGAGTGATGTTATCAGGATAAGTTAATGGTCTTGGTTTTAATGATTGAAGGTATCCATGATCGAGGCTGGTTTAATTTGTAAGCCTCCTCAGAATAAACACAATATAGCATGAGACCTAAGTTGTGGATAATATTGACTCTAATTTTGATATTACGAAAATTCGCAAAAGAACATGTCGCATTTTTGAACCAGTAAATTTATTATAGTAAAATTTCAATGTGTAAATGACCGTAACATTGAATAAAACATTCATCGCATGTTTTTATATCACAGCAAAGTTTATGAGGTCCCAAATAGATTGCTCAATGGCAGAACATAATTTGATATGTTATATCTTTGTCCATAAATCAAATAAGAACGCGTAGACTTTGTAAACGTCTCACAAACGTGTCGTCAGCTTGAGGATGACTCCAATAACATCTGCATGCATTGCCAGTTGTCGCACAACTAATAAAACTTATAAATAAGTATTAAGGCTTAAGGTCTTTGTACCAGACGAGGTTGGTAAGCCAGATTTACAACTAGACTTAAATCTAATGCATTCACAAATAAACCAAAGATATTACCATGCCGTCCATGCAAAATCTTCCGCGGATGTGGAAACCGGACACTACTGAAAACAAATCAATCGCATCCAGTCACAGAACAGTATCGATATAACTTGATCATAAGCACTTGGACAACACTAGCTTTAAAGTGTCTAAGTAAACCACTGCGGTATTCCGAACTGTTTCGAACGCGAAAAATCGATTTAAAAAAAATTCAAATGTCACTCGCGGTCGCTTAGGCGGGAAAACTGGAGGGCGGTCCGGCCGGCGCACGCGCGGTTGCCACTGATACTGGCCGCTGCGTGCCAAGTGCCGCCAGCCTACGTCACCACAAACATTTGGCAAACACGCCAACACTGCCAATCATTCCGATACACCACTGATTGTTTACGTAGTGGCCCATGTTGGTGCTATTGTATTTTGTCGCGTTGGTGTCACAGAGTTGCGCCAACTTTGTTTTGGCTTGAGTAGTTAATGACACATAAAATGGTGTTATTTTGATGTTGGTCTTATAATACGGTTGATATCGATGCTAAACAAAGCTGATGAAGGTTCATGCGGAATTGGAGTGAGGACAATGGTCGGGAGATGGCGTGTCGCTCGCTAGACGCTGCGGCGTGGCTTGGCTTACATTTGTTGACACGTTAGTCGGCGGGTTCTGTGAAAATGTATCTAAAATAGTATCACAATAATTAGTACCTATCGTTTGTGAGCAGAGAGAATGGCTAATCACGAAACTGGATCGTAAACGATGAACCTAGTTTCTCGATGACGTCGAAGCTCTAGTTTTCGAGTTATTTAACCGACATGAGGATTAGTATCAATTCTTGTGGAGTCTTCTATTTTAATGACTTTATTTTCGACTCAGATGATACAATCCTAGCTAATCGTAACTAATATTGAAAATGCGAGTTTGTTCCAGTTTCTTAGCCAAATCATTTTCGTAACTATAGAATTTATTCGATTGCTGTAGATATCTTTTTAATGCTGGTGAAGTCGCGAACAATGGCAAGTTTTTGTTAATCGTAGGCGGAATGTGGTAGACAATGTCTACGGACACGTTAGTAGCTGTTTTTCCTGTTGACTCATTGTAAACGCGACAGGGAGTCTATCTATCTATCTATTTATGTTTGGTTTCCGCACTTAGTCCTATGTGGACCATTGTACGTGGGCCATGGCGGCCATAACCTTAGGTGGGCTTATTCCAACCAGCCCCCCTCTCTCCAAAAACAGATAAGGCCTCTTAGGTTTGCGCAGCAGGGAGTTTCACAAGGGTTAATATACTTACCCTTTACTCATCATCATTATCATCATTTCAGCCGAAAGACGTCCACTGTTGGACATAGGTCAAGTGTCGCCACAATGAACTGTCCTGTGCGTCTCGCATCCATCGGATTCCCGCGACCCTCACCAGGTCATCGGAGGCCTTCAAACGCTGCGTCTTCCGGTACGTGGTTTCCACTCCAGAACCTTTCGGCCCCAACGGCCATCTGTTCTGCGAGCAATGGGCCTGCACATTGCCACTTAAGTTTGGCGATTCTTCGTACTATGTCGGCAACTTTGGTTCTCCTGCGGATATCTTCATTTCTGATTCGATCGCGCAAGGAAACTCCGAGCATAGCCCTTTCCATTGCCCTTTGGGTGACTTTTAGCCTTCTGATGAGGCCCATTGTGAGCGACCACGTTTCGGAGCCATATGTCATCACTGGCAAAACGCACTGGTCATAGTCGTATATTTCGTCTTGAAACACTGTGGTATGTTGTCTATCATATAAAAGTGTTCAAGTGTATCAAGATAAAAGTGTTACTGATAGCTTTCCCACCCATTTTCTCACAATTTCGTGGATGTAAGTAATATAGAGTTGATAATACATCCTCTAAAATTCCGCAATCATAAACACAATTTATAAAATAGCAAATTACTTATTGCGCTTTGAATACATTTGAAATAAATAATTATATTGATGAATCTTATTATGTTTTTAGAGTTCCGTACTAAAACTGTTAAATTAAAGAGTTTTGTTTTAATTTTACAGTCTTAGTTTTACAACTTGGCAAAGTGGGGGTTCGTAGGCCCTGACACCCAGTGCGAGTGCAGTGCTCCTGATCAGATGATGGCTCACTTATTAGAAAGTGTCCCTACATCTGAACTTTGGAGGACCTAAAAAACGCCACTGGCGCTACTATAAACGTGGCAACCTACTGGGCCCTAAAACTTTAAGGGTAAAAGAAAATCGAGAAGAAGAAGTTTTAGTACAAAACTCTAAAACATAGAAAGATTCTTCAATAGAATAGTCTAGTTCAAATACTTAATTCCCGGGTTTTAATCGTCATGTATGTGTACGTTAAGATTCCGGGATTTTAGAGGAGGTATTATCAACTCCGTGTTACTTACTTCCACAAACTTTTATTAAATAAATAAATAAACTTTAGGTAAACATACTGTACCTATTTCGATCTCTATTTACCACGTAGATTGTAGAATCAGAGATTAAAGAGAGAGAGAAAAGGCCCAGGTACGCGTTTGGACGTAAGATTTCATCATCGTCATTTCAGCCGAAAGACGTGCACTGTTGTATATTGGCCTCAGCCAAATATCGCCATAACGACCGGTCCACGGAATCCGATGCATCTTGCATGCATCGGATTCCCGCAACCCCCATCGGCCCAACTTGTGGGAGGCCTTCTAACGCTTCGTCTACCAGTATGGCGGTTGCTAATCCAGAATCATTCGGCTCAATCGACCATCTGTTCCGGTGATTTTTTGAAACCGAGAGAACGTCTCATTCATCTGGCCTAGCTTTCGTACCTTTCAATTTTTTGTCGTAAGCCACTGGACTCAAATGAGTGCCTTTGATGATACCATTTAGTGATCGGGGTAAACTAATATGCAAATAAAAATTTCAAATTGTAAAAAAAAACTAGGCCAGACGAATGAGACACCCTCTCGGTTTCAAAGAATCACCCTTCTACGAGTAATGTGCCCTGCCCACTACCACTTAAGTTTGGCGATTTTTCTACGTAGGATTTAGTTCTGTGAGATTACCTACTTTTTACATTATTATAAAAAATCACTTCTACTTTTCGGCCTGACAACCGTCCTAATTCTCTCTGACAATTTAATTTATTTTAAAACTGGAATTAGAGTTTATATCTTTTATTTATATTATGGTTCAAATACTCTAATAAAAGCGAGACTCTTTTATTGGAGTTTTATTATTAGAGATTTATTATGGTGTGTCCAGACCTGGCGAATGCGCCGCTCGCGATCCGCTTGCGAAAGACGCACGCGCATATCGCACGCGGCTCGTTCGTACGAAGCCCCTGTGCCGCGCGCGCTTCGTACGAACATGAAATGCATGCGCGCAGTTTATGCTGTTATTTAGATACGTTAGCATGAATTTATTAATGTTCTTGTTTAATAAACGAAAAAAAAAACAGTTTTATTACAGACTTTCTATGCCTTTCGATTTCGAATCGTCCTATTTTCGTTTCGTATTTGTAGTTTTGAAAGTTATTAATTATACAATAAGAATTTCCCGATTCTGTTGTTTGTTGTTATCACAGTAACCATCAACTTTTCTTCCTATATAAAGAAAAAGAAAACACAACAGCTTCAGCAATCTTCACTTTGAACCCACCACAATGATAATATTAACAAAACTCCGCTCGATACGATACAAATACGATACAACGTTTGAGACAAAACATTTGGGAGATATAAACAACAACACGACGTGTCCTCACTTGAGGACAGGGCGAAGATGTCCTCGACCGAGGACAGGGCCGCTGAGATCAACTTCATTTGAAGTCTCTCAATGCCAGTGTAATTTCGGAATTAGGTATTATGGAAACAAGACAGTTATTACACCAGTTGATGAGAAAAAAATGTGCTCATTTAACTGTTTGTTGTTTCAAGGTTTTAAATAGAAGAAGTGTCTAGTATTTTGTTAAATTTAAAGAGCTCTTCCCGTGACTCTGAAAGCACATAAAGCCAAGTCACAGTATAGATATAAGGAACAGTACGGAAACTACCTACAAATATTCGAAACGGCACACCCACACAAACATACCGCATGTTACGCGTTAAGAGCTTTACGAACAGAAATTGGTATTGAGCAATTAAAAATAGTATATTTTGCGTTGGTAGAATCAAAAATTAGATATAGCATAATGTTTTGGGGAAATAGTTATGCTTATAACATCAAAAGAGCTTTTGTATTACAAAAACGAGCAATTCGCACTTTAGTTCGTGTTCCGCAAAGGGAGAGTTGCCGTGAATACTTCACTGAACTAGATATACTTACAGTGCCGAGCATTTATGTATTCGTGCTTCTAAGTAACATGGCCAAATATATACACGAATATGAGTCTGCAGAAGAACGAGAGATTAGAGAAAGCACGCGTAGGCAAGATATGAAACTTTACAAAATACAGCCTAATTTAAATATTGTGAAGCACTGTCCCAGATATCAATCGGTTGTATTATTTAATAAATTGCCTTTAGATTTAAAGAGTGCTATATACTCTAGATCATTTAAAAAACAACTCAAAAGATTTCTATTGAACAAGTGTCTATATACTATTGATGATCTTTGAGGTCAATACAATGTTATACTAATTTTATGTTTTTGTATTGTTGTAATATTTAACATGTTTGTAATTTCAGATACAATTTATTGTTAATGAATAAATGACTATGACTATGACTATGACTATACGCATCGACGAGACTCCTAAGCGTTTCCCGCGGTCCTGTCAGTAGCGAATGCCGCTTAGGAGTCTCGTCGATGCGTATGTTTGTGTGAGTGTGCCGTTTCGAACATTTGTAGGTAGTTTCCGTACTGTTCCATATATCTATACTGTGGCCAAGTAGTATCTTTGACAGTCGTCACAGGTAGTCAGACGCCAAGGAGTATCGTGTTGCCCAGCAAATGGGTTGTGGAAGTCTGATAGGCAGTCGGTCCATGTAATACACAGGTATTCAGCCGCATCGGGTTAAGCCGACCCCAAGATATACGGGAAAAGGCTAGGGAGATGACCAAAAACCTCTTGTCGGGGATATCCTCAGTTACGGAAACCTTACTAGAAGGTAAGGTGCAGTGGCGGAGCTAGTCTTCATTGGGCCCCATATCAAATATTTTTGTAGCATAGAAATAGTGCCTTGAGAAGCCTCGAAAAGGATAATGAGTTTGTTTATTTTATCAATCTGAAGGTACTTAAATTGGTTGTCGTCTTATGGAGAAAATGCTAGAACGAGCTAAGCTAGCTAAAACCTATTAGACCAGCCTACCATTTAGTCATTATTCATTAACTACTGGCCTTTTATCAATAAGAGAATTTAAGGTTGCGGATAACATATTACGAATTTTGGTATATGTCGAGGCCCCTGTAGATCGGGGGCCCCGTGTCATTGATACGGCTGTTACGGCGGTACGTACTCCCCTGGTAAGGTGTCTCCTAAGTCCCTCCCCCCTATCATAGTACTAAATGTTATATACTATCTTCAATACTCAGTACTAGAATAAGGCAGTATTGCCTATTAAAATATTAACGAGTTTTTGGGCCAAGTCAAAGACTCAAATGATTCACGGACATCAAAACTGCATTAGACTACATTCCCTGAAAAACATATTTTAATTCAGTCACACAATATTAAAATAACTTAAGGAGAAACAAGCTTCATCTAAAATCAAACAGAAACAATTTTCATTTAGATTTCAAGAGAAATGACCTCAGAAGAGTTCAGACGACTCTGTCTTCATTATATGTTTTTACAACTTATTTCCCTGAACGCTGCTTACGTAATAGACTTCTCAAAACTATATGACATCATATTCTTTGTCCCAAATGCTAACAGCAGTCAATTTGTCACTTCACCCATCTTATTTGGGATGATTTAAAACCGTCACAATTACATTTTCTCTTAAACATAGCAATAATTCTTGAAAAGATTCTCAAAAATTTTGAGTCGATTGAAATTTTCTGGGAATTCAATGATATAGAACAGAGCTTGTTCAACGAAATGAGAATCACCTCCTGCTCAGTAAATTGAGTTAGTAATGTTCTGGTGAAATGAATTTAGTTTATTTAGGCTTTGTCTGATCTAGAAACGATAGGGTTTGGGAAAAATATTAGAAAACTAGTAGAATATAATCTAAGTGTTTCAAGGCAGCAATTGCAGTGAGTGCTATGTATGTACTCTTTGATTCGCCTGCCAGGGCTGCGAATCGTTCAAAAGAGTTACCGCAACCCTCGCAAGAAAAGGCAACTGAAGAAACACTGGGTTTTAGTCAATAAAAGTCTGACTTTCTCCTCCTCCTCCTGAGAAGTTATTGAGGAGTCACAGTTTTACTGACTAAAACCCACCTGTGTCCTTTAGTTGCCCTTTACATTCTGGAGTCACTGTAACTCTTACAAACGTTCCCCAGCCCTAGCAGGCATCAGCCCTACCGTGCCCCTTCAGTTTTGCTAATAGTCTAAGACCCGGCTGCAGAATAAGAGTGTTCATCGAGTATTTGCTAAAAACCAAATTTTTACGCATATTTTTATGATTAGGAGAATATATATATCTACCAGGAGCAACTGTTCAGTTGAGAGCACTAGCATTCGACGCATGCGCAATGCGTCGACGCTCCTAATCACAAATATGCGTAAAAATTTGGTTTTTAGCAAATACTCGATGAGCGCACCAATTCTGCAACCGGATCTCGTATTATAACTTTTTTTTGAGGCTTATCCTAACCGGACGGCCGGACAGCAAACTACCCATTACTCGTCGTCCGCATACCCACGCCTGCGGTGACCGGAAATATCCCAGCGACTCCCGATGCCCGGGGCCTCTCCTTCGACGCGACCACCACTAACCATAAGTTCACATAGAAAATAATACACTCACCTCATCACACGTTTCTTCTTTTTAATTGATATAAATTAGTGCTTGACTACAATCACCTCACTATTTCCTCACCTATTCTTCGAATGCAACATTGTGTACGGAAACTACGCCACATTTCTGCCAAGAACTAATCATTAGGTCACTGCTAATGGATTCATTAGTAACTATCGTAATAAATTCTCAATGGTAGAGTTTCCTCTCCAAGTCAATCCTAGGTTCCAGAATTTAGCTAGACTTTCCTGTTAAAACATTGAGCAAGATATTTCCACACTATAATATTATAAAAGCGATTTGTGTGTATGTTTGCAAGATTATTATTACTTCTTCACGCTCGACGACAGGACAGATTTGGAATTTGGTAGGGGGTGTATACTGGGTCCCAATCAACACCTATCGGGACCCAAGCCAACCTCACCTGCACGTGGTGCACCCTGCTGATAAACGAACGAGGCTATGGCGACCCGCCAACACGCACTGGACGAGCGTGGCGGGTTATGGTCCAAACCCCCTCAAATGTATGCGAGACGCACAGGATCGTTCGTTGTGGCGACATTTGGGGGAGGCCTATGTCCAGCAGTGGACGTCTATCGGCCGAAATGATGATGATGATGATGATGAGGGTAGACCATGTCCTGGAATAGCACATAGGATACTTTTACTGACTAAAAACCCTCTCCTGTTCCTTCTTTGCCTTTCATACCAGGGCCGAGTTTTCTTTACTCCTTGAGGCGCGCGTGGAACACTACGCGCCGTCGACGACTTGGGCTTGGTCCGGACGGTTACCAGACGGTCGGACGGCGAGCTACCCATTGCTCGCCGTCCGCAGGCCGCGCCTACGGTGGCCGGAAATCGGGAAATCGTGATCCCGGCGGCTGGGGCGTGAGGACCGCTCCCCGCGCGTGCACGTGCGGCCTAGTGCACGGGTAGACCATGTCCTGGTATAGCACGCAGGATACTTGTGACCCCGGGAGTATGTTCCCTTGGGATGATATTCTATTTTTACGCGGGCGAAGCCGCTGGCAGAAGCTATAGTAATGGATATTAATATCTACACTATATTTATATTTAATATTATAAAGAGGTAATGTTTGTTTTTTTGTTTGTGGGAGGTAATCTCTGAAAGTACTGGTCCGATTGCTAAAATTTTTTTCAACGATAGAAAGCTGCTTTATTCCTGAGTGACATAAGCTATATTTTATGTACGCGTGCGAAGCCGCGGGCAAAAGCTAGTCCATAATATTGTGCACAAGAACGTACCGTAAAACGGGGTAAATAAGAAACGCAGGGGTGAATAGAAACAAAACTTTGGTTTGGTTTTTCACTTTGATACTATATTATTGGCTTCTAACAAAGCATCGACTTTTTAGAATACCTTTTCATTAATAAATTGATACAGTTAAATGCTACAAAAAATATTCAAATATCGTGAAAATACCCGAAGTTTTGTTTCTATTCACCCCATTTGATTGTAACTAGTCCAACATATTAGATTGAGTAATACAAACAAAAATATAAAAACACAAACGTTTTCTCTGTATGATATTAGTACCTTTACCATTAGACTTATAGCAAAAGAATTTGTTGAGAAGAATACGAAAAAAATTCTATGTCACAATACAACTAATATGGCGGACAAGTTTTTTAAAATGCTCTTCTTTTACTGAATGCTATCAATCTGAATCACAGTCCCAGAAACATTATTTTTGTCAAGCACTCTACGACGTGTAACCAAATAATCCTGGGTTTTCCAGTCGCACCATAGAAATGAGTTTTCCTGAATTCAAGTGCAGTAATGTGATAGCTACCTAAGAACTCGAATATGACGGGATGTCCAAGATATTAAATCCCATAACATCCGTCGGTGTTTATAGCTATTATATCGGCACCTGTATGGTAAATTTGCGAATGTGTGTAATTACCAGAGGTCGGAATTAGGTAGAGTTATTTATGTACTTCTTGAGTTATTCTCTTCTACAAGAAATGCTAGAACAACTTGTATATGAAAGTGACAAAGTGGACTTGTATATGAAAGTGACAAAGTGGACAAGTGACAAAGTGACACGGCAAAAACTAAAATAATGACCTATCTGGTAATGTGAATGGCAACACAATAGAATATGTAGAAGAATACACCTATCTCGGACAGATCATATCTCCAAAAGACCTTACAGATAAATAAATTAACAACAGAATCAATTTAGCATGGAAGAGATTCTGGTCTCTTATTGTGTCTCTAATTACGCACGTCAAAAGGTTAAAGAGATTATGAAAAATCCTCTCGTGCCATTGAAAGCTAAAAGCAAAATATTTGATTCATGTATTTTACCTGTCATGACCTGTGGATGCCAAACATGGAGCCTAACTAACAATAATATACGCAAATTGGAAACTTGCCAGCAAAGAATGGAACGGAGTATACTCTACATCAAACTAAAAGATAAAATACAACTAAATGTTATAAGAAAACAAACAAGAATTACCGATATAACTTACTGTATTAAAACACTAAAATGGAGGTGGGCACGACATATGATTAGGAGTAAAAAGGATAAGTGGTCTAGGGATGTAACAGAGTGGTGCCCGCGACAACATAAAAGAAAGAAAGGGAGACAACGTCGTAGATGGGAGGACGATGTTACAAGAATAGCAGGCATCACATGAAGCAGACAAGCACACAACCGCATTTTATGGCAAACTCTAGGGGAGGCCTATGCTGGAAAGCAAGACAATCTTCACGAACCGGTGTCAGATAGTTGAAGTAAATAGTTACGAAAAAAAAAAAAGAATTGTACCTATGTGTTAAATGATATACTGATAAGTTGGATTGTTATTAAAGGCTATTCATGTAGTTACACTGATTTCATACAGCGAAAGAATAAATTAAATAAATTTTAAAGAGCAGATTTTTTTTATGACACTATCAGAAATATAGCAGAAAAAATTTCTTCCTGCATTAATGACGAGGAGGAAGAAGTGTATAAATTTGTTAGCTTCACCTCAGTTGACGTAGAGAGATCTTTTTCAATGAAAAATACTAATAAAAATTGTATGTTAATTATCTTTGTTTTATTTGTCTTATCTATTTCTGAGGTTTTTATTATTATTTATTTGTAATATTGTTGGCCACACGGGATTTTTCATATTAATATCAACATTTCGATGCAAGTACATGAGTAACTCTACCTAATTCCGACCTATGGTAATTACAAATTTTATAGGAGAGCAAAAAAACTCCGTTTTCTTATTTTTTTAAAAAGAGCGGTTTAATAAAGCGGCCCATTTAAAACTACGATATGTTTAGAAAGATTGGTGATAGTTGAGAATAATGGATGAACTTTTCCATGAAGTAGGGTGACATAAGCATAAAGCATAAGCATAATCAGCCTTTTTTAATGTTCCCACTGCTGGGACTTAGGCCTCCTCTCTCGGGTTTGAACCTGCGACCTACAACTCGTAAGTCGGGGCCGTTAGTACTGGGCCACCACTGCTCACTCACACAAAGACGACGAGGGTGATATAAATATTAATAACTAGGATTTCTCATGGTTTTATTTCCATACTTGAATTTATTTAGTTAAATAAAACATACAACATCATCAGAAAAAGTCTCACCCCAGAGCTGGAGGAGTTATATATAAAACTTGTTCTGATTACTGTTCCTACGAGATTCCTGACCGACCCAGTGCCGCCTTCCAATTCTACCTTTATTTCCCTGAAATAAACATTTTCATTCGTTATATATAAACATGCAGCTCCCGTAATAGAAGGTGGAGTTATTATTAGCTCCTTGTTCACGGTGCCGTGTAGATATGTTGCTGATGAAACATGGACGTGTGTAGGAAACTGTTTAGGTAAGAGGGGAAAGCGAAGAGCCAACGACTCGTGTACTGCTCCATAAAGGTTCATACACACATCGGTCATGTCACCATCAAGTAGCGCCAGTCACGCAAAAAATATAGTTTTGTCGAAGTCGTAGGAGACCCAGGTTTTTTTTTAGGTGGCAAAATCATCTAATGACAAATTTCGCTCTTGGGCGGAGCGTGAGATAGTGTCAGACTTTTACTGACTAAAAACCCACTCCTGTTCCTTCTTTGCCCTCATCCCGGGGCTTCGCTTTCACACTAGCCGTGGCCCCGGTAGGCTTCGACCCTGCTGGGCCCCTACGATTTGCTGACATCTCACTGAGGCGCGCGTGGAACAATACGCTCCGTCGACGACTTGGGCTCGGTCCGGACGGGTACCGGACGGTCGGACGGCGAGCCAAGGAGACAACAGATTAGATCTGTATCAGAAAACACATAGTCCATCAGAAAGTTTCACTCCTTAACTGTACGCCCAACGAAAGAATATATATACTATACCTATACTTTTTGTTTTACGTGGTAAATCAACAAATGACTTCTCGCGCTCTGGGCAGAGCGACCGGGAGTATCAGACTTTTAGTGACTAAAACCCACCTATCATCCTTCAGTTTACAGTAAATAACCAATTTTTTTGCGGGATGGAAATGATCAAATAACGGGTCCCGCTCTGTGTTGAGCGAATGTAGAAGTAGAAGTCTGACACGCCTTCCCGCACCACCCTACAGCGGGACAAATCATTGGATGATTGTCTACCTCAAAAAAACCCTTGTTCCTTCAGTTGCCCTTTGAGTTCCAATGCCACGGTAACTCTTTCGAACATTCCTGGCAGGCGTCGGGTCTACTGATCTTTTTGAGGCCCGCGTGGAACACGACGCGCCGTCAACGACGACGGAAGGCGCCCTGCGACTCCCGACTGCCTGGGCGTCTCACGCGGGAGCCGGGGCGTGTGGGTTGTCTCCTCCTCACGCATTCGGCTACCTCCTTCATTTGCATTACTGCTTGGCAGAAGGAGGAGACCGCTCTCCATTCCCTATCCCTCCGTACTATGGCTGAAATCTCGGAAAGCTGTGTGGAAGTCAAATATGATTTTTTTGGTAAAATAATATCCACGTTCAAAATGTCTGCTTTTTAATCTTCAAACAAAAGCTTATAGCAGAACTTTGGACTTTTTCATTTGATTTTCTGGCTACTTAGAAGGTATCAGGTCATTTATATCATATTTCAATTTCGTTATTCTTAAATTATGTAATATAATTAATAACATCTCTCTGTCATCCAGGATTCATAATTAGTTAAGTGTGACAGTGAAATGTGGATATCAGATTTCAGCGAGCTATTTCTTTTGAAATTGTCACAAAAAATGGATTTCTAAATAAAATTCACTTCAAAGGTTTCAGCATTTTAATTCAGAACAACTGAACTCGATATAACTAAAAAATATCATCCACTCTTATGATGTTCTTTTATAGGTTTTCTAAAACACTTATTGAATTTACTTTCATCTTCACAAATAGAAAAAGGTCATGAAAATAATCATATTCATGCGTGGTCTATTATTTTTATGAGAGTTTTTCTAGCTTCTGTCAGCTGGCTTCGCCCGCGTGAAAGTAGGTTCTTCCAGGATACAAACTTTGAACCCTCATTTCATCCCCTTAGAGGGTGAATTTTGGAAAATATTTTCTTAATCTTTGTATACATTGTAAAAGGAACCTCTGTACAAAATTACAGCGATCTAGGTCCAAGGGTTTGGGCGTTGATGATTCAGTGAGTCAGCCCCCCTAGCCAAGTTACGACCGTTTCGTTTCGATTCTCTTGCGTCGAACGCCTCGAGTAGGCCACGCCTCGGATTTCTTTGTTCTGACAACGTGACTGAGCGTAGAGACTACGTCAGACTACGTTAGTAGAGCGAGAGAGTCAGATTTTTACAGACTAAAACCCACAGTGTTCCTTCAGTTCCCTTTGCGTTCCAGGCTTTCAGTTCCGCGGTGACTCTTCCGAATAACCCTGTAACGGTAAATAACCGCTCACGAAAGTAGCACCGGTTGCTAATCATTACTCGGTGGTGAGCAAACTAATATACACACCTATTTTTTAATTAATACAAAAAAACGGGCTTTATCCGTACCCGTTACTGATCATATTTGTGTAGTCAAAAGTAAAAAAAAAAACAGAAATCCCAAAATTGTCCACGAAAATTAGTCATAATTGGTAAATTCATAATTTTATCAATTATTCATAACAATTGCTACTAGAAAATACTACGCGCAGTGTTTTTCCATTGTTTTTCATTCATAATCATTAGCCTGTACAATATTTCCATAAATTGAGTGACATTTTGGGATATAAACAAACGCTAATAACTTTGCTGTTTATGAATATTATTTATTGAGACTTTACTTAAATAATAACAAGACCTTTTCTAATAAGCCCTTTTTGTATTTGTACTAATTAAAAATTAGAAGTGTATAGGTACCTACAACAAGTCTGACAAACGTGTCGTCTTGACCCAATGGTTAAGGCACTCGCTTCTCATGCATGAGGTTGCGGGTTCGAAACCGGACAAGTACCACTGTGAATTTTTAATTTCATATATAGGTATTTTTCTAAGTTTATCTAGGACAGTGGTTCTTAACCTTATGGTCATGAGGGACCATATGACCAAATTTTTGTCTTGCCGTGGACCACCAAGTTGGTTAATTAGTTTGTAGTTAATTTATAGTACTTAAATGTAAATAAATGAACGGTTGTTCCAATTCATTTATCAATACTTAAGACACGCATAAAATTATTTAAAGCTCTGAGTATTATAATTTTCTTTCCGACATTACAGTTACGATTTTAATGCAATTTTTGTGACTGCATACTGTTTACTAACTTCTGATTCCTTGGTTCAGTGCTACTCAAAGCCAAAAGCATATCGGCAGTGGTATCCAACCGATTTAGGTGTTTTTTTTTTAATAATCAGAAGCGCCAAGAAAAACTGCTCACATAGATATATCGATGAAAATAAAGGTAGGTAACGAATATCAACGTCTCGAAGTTTTGTAAAGAAATTGCCTTTTGACTCCAAAATTCCTCAAGATTTATTTCCGACCATTCTTATTTATTAGGATGGCTCCGCGGACCACTTGGGATGCTTCCAGGGACCACCAGTGGTCCGCGGACCACCGGTTAAGAACCACTGATCTAGGACAATACTGACGCCCCGTACCTCGGACAGCAAGTAAAGCCGTTGGTCCCGGTTGTCATTCGTAGATCTTTGACAGTCGTTACGGGTAGTCAGACGACAGAAGGAGACCATCAGTCTATCCAAGCAGTATCGTGGTCCCCAGTAACAGGGTTGTGAACGTCTGACAGGCAGTCACTCCATGTAAAACACGAGTCTTCAGCCGCATCCAGTTAGACTGGACACCGACCCCAAGCTAGTTGGTTAGGGAGATGATCAAGTAGAACAAAATACCTCAGCTATAAACCTCCCGACCGAATTTCGATCACGGTGGCCAATCTTAACATCGATGACCCGCCTCCTAAAGAAAGAATAAAGCTTTGGGAAGAGCATCACCTACCACCATCAGACTTCTTGAAAGAACGTCTCCAAGAACATCTCCCGCCTGGGCGCGATTTGCAGTGGCCTGTATGGAAAGCACTAAATCGGTTGCGAACCCAGGTAGGCCGCTGCAAACACAACTTGGCAAAATGGGGTTTTATAGACCCCTCGGATATTCAATGTGAGTGCGGTGCGCCTGTTCAAAACATGAGCCACATATTAGAATGCCCCAAGTGCCCATACACCTGCACTTTGGAAGATTTGATGAGTGCTACCGATGCTGCTATTAATGTAGCCACCTATTGGGCCCAAACAGTTTGACGAGTTTACCATCGAATCGAAAAGAAGAAGAATCTTAACAAAAACTAGTTAAGTACACAAGAGATAATGTGCGCAAACAGGTGCACTCTCTATTCCTTTACTCTCATAATCCAACTGGATAGAAATTCAAGAGAGAGATCAGGCGACGAACCCACGATTTTCTGTGCTCTTCATGGTAAGGGGTTTTTTTTCGGTGCGAAAATTATCCAATGACATCCTCGCTCTTGGGAGGAGCGGGAGATAGTGTCAAACTTTTACTGACTAAAAACCCACTCCTGTTCCTTCGTTGCCTGTCGTACCAGGGCCAAGGCTTCCTTTCAGAAGCAGACCCTTGACCCCAGTAGGCTTCGACCCTGCTGGGCCCCTACGGTTTGCTGACATCACCTTGAGGCGCGCATTGAACAGTACGCGCCGTCGACAACTTGGGCTCGGTCCAGACGGTTACCGGACGTTCGAACAGCGAGCTACCCATTGCTCAGCGTCCGCAAGCCTGCGCCTACGGTGGCCGGAAATCGGGGTCGGAATCCCAGCGGCGGCTGGGGCGTGAGGACCGTTGCCTCACGCGTGCGGCCTCCTCCTTTGCTAGCATTACTGCTTCACTGAAAGTGGCGACCTCCTGCCACTCTTATGGTAAGAGGGTGTTACATAATCAACTTCTAAATTCCAGGCTGCTACGAAGTAATTATTAATAAAAAATACTATAACACTTTGCTCGACCCGATAATCGACCATGAGAGCAACTCATAATAGTCTTCAGCTGTACGAACTATGTTTATCTAACTTAAATCTTTCTCTTCTATCAGAATAATGCCAATAAGTTTTTCTTTCATAAAAGTTTATACTTCACACTTACCAAGAAACACCTGGTTCATACCCACGAAACACCGTAAAGCGTTATTATTTCAACTTGAAGAATACGAAGTTATTTAGGAACCGGTTTATTTGTACAATAAAACAATGCACATTTGGCATACTGCGCCCGGCTACGTATGGAGAGATCAAACATAATGCTCAGTTAAATTCGGTTTGATGTGGTTTAAGCACTTACAGCTTTTTTACTGAAATGCATAAAATGACTGTAAATAAAATACATTAAAAAAAGTTTCAAAGGAATACCAAAATGATTGCCCTTCACAGATCCGTACCGATTCACTGTCAAGTTATAATGATAAAGTTTGTTTAATCTATACATATAATAAAACAGTAAAATGGTGGAGCGTTGGTATTAGTTGGCGAAAAAACTACTGAACCAATCCTGTTCAAATTTTGCATACATAATCCTTATAGGCCGGGTCAACTGTTAGGCTACATATTATCACGCTATTTGCTATGGGGGGTGAGCAATAATCCAAAATGTCGACATTGAACGACATTTGCCACGAGTTCGATTCCCAGCTTCAGTTAAAAATTTTGTCATTATTTTATCTTCTTTTTTGTAATAAAATAACTTTTACCATTTTTTCAAAATAAAATTGACATTTCTATTCGATATCTTCTAAATATTTTGTAAAAACTAATCAAAACACATAATAAAATCAAAGCGGCGAGTAAAATCAAGTACTAAAATGTTGTAAATATGGCACCACACGCAATTCAGATACTCGCAACGCCATCTAAAGACTGAAAGTAGAAATAATGATGACAATGATAGTTGAACGTCATATTTGATAGATGGCATTGTGTATTTTACGTAATTTTCTGAGTGGCGGAAGAATGACCATCGCCCAAGTTTGCAGACAGTTTTATTGTTTAAAATTGGACGAAAACCGTTATGGTTAAACTGGAGTTAGACGGAGACATTTTTAATCCTACTGCTTTTTTTCCCCGTGGTTGTAACAAGCTAATTGACCGTGATTATTCAAGGGATACCAACCAAAGGCGATAAAAGTAAATACTTATATGTATTTAATTATTGACTTTAAAATAACACGGCCAAATTTTCGGAAGGGGTAGCATGGCACCTTGCGTTGGAAGGCCCCCAGGTGGACCGATGACCTGGTGAGGGTCGCGGGAATCCGATGGATGCGAGACGTACAGGTCCGGTAATTATGGTGACACTTGGGGAGGCCTATGTCCAACAGTGGACGTCTTTCGGCTGAAATGATAATGATAATGATGGCACCTTTATTTTTCTTTTTTTAAGGGTAGAAGTCATCCAATGACTTCTCCCACTCTGGTTGGAGCGGGAAGGCGTGTCAAACTTTTACTGACTAAAACCACACCTGTGTCCTTCAGTTGCCCTTTGCGACATCTCTTTGAGGAGCGCGTCTGTTGACGACTGGACTCGGTCCGGTCAATTACCGGACGGCCGGACGGCTGTGGACGACCCATTGCTGGATGTCCGCGAGCCCGCGTCTACCGTGGCTGGTCGTCGGGGTCAGAATCTCGGCTCGGCGTGAGGACGTTCGTTCCCTCACGCGTGCGGCCTCCTCCTTCACTAGCATTACGGCTTTGCAGAAGGAAGCGACCGCCTGCCATTCCTCCTCGCTCTGGACCATAGCCCAAAGTCACAAGGCCCGGCGCGAGAGGTGACTGACGCCGATTGCCTCCACGAGGACAACACACACCTCTGTGTGCTCCACTGTGTCCTCCGGGGTGATGGCACCTTGCGGCCTAATAATTGTGTGTTTTATTATTAGCAGTCACTGCTTCATATAAAACTGGGTCGAAAGGTTTGCGTTCCTGATCACAGTTCGACACCATATATGATGTATCTCAGATTCCTTGCAGCCTTACGTCGACATCCGTACGTTACCTCCTTGCAGTGAGTGGTGACCAACACTGGAACCACCCTCTGAGGGAAGCCAGTCTCAGGGATAACACTAATCGGCTGCTACATTTATTTACCGGAATTTCATTGTTTTATGGATACACAAGCTCAGGACTGTTGAGGGTGTTTCACGCGGTTTCTGTTCCGGATTCGGTTGGAAGTACCCTGATATTACCATTTTACAAATCGCCCGGAGGACCCGTTGTAGCATGCGGTGGAGGTCTATCCTGCTTGGGTGAACCGCCGTGTCTTCATAGAGGCAATCGGCGTCAGTGACCTCTCGGTTTGGCCATCAATATGCGAGTTCGATTGGACAGGGATACACGCGTTCAAGATTTCACCGAAATTCATTCAAAAGTTGGAGACTCTTCATAGGGTAGTTCCCACTATGGAATAAGATTTGTCTGATATACGAGGACGTCAGTCAAATACACACCAAAAAATCACATGTGTCATGAACAAGTATTTTTTACGCCCCAAATGATCAAGCTGCAACAATCAATTCAAGCATGCTCTCGCAAATTTTTCATAAGTACTGTTGTGGAGGAAGATAGTTGATGATGATGGTAATTTTTGGATTCACTGGTTTTTTGGCTTTGCACCATCAGTGCAAACGTTATCCAGCTGAAGGTCGGTGTCCCGATTATGTTCCTTCATTTACCTCTACCAAAGCTGTCTGACGGCTTAAACTCTTCAGTGAAACATTATTGAGGCGAAAATTTTACAGGAGGTAACTCTTTCGAACAATCTCGCAGCCTTAGCAGACATTGGCCCTAGAGGGCCCTATCCATTTGCTGACATCATTATGAGTCGCGCGTAGATTACTACGCGCCGTCGATTCAGGATTGCTTTGACCAGATGACCGGACGGCTCCACCGCAATCGCCCTGCGGCTTTCAACACCTGGAGCATCACTTCCCTCATCATCCTTCATAGTTTCAGCCACCTTCTTCGATCGTAGTGCTTCACTGAAGGAGGCTACTGGTTGGCATTTTTTCCACTAATCGCCTCCATGAGGACACGGCGGCGCCGGCGCTCCTACCAAGCGGGACTGACTTCCACCGTAAGTTCCATCGTATTCTCCGGGCGATCCGCACAATGGTGAGACTTGAGTGTTTCTTTTCGCTGAATTTGATACAGATAGATACCTCCCGAAACACCCACATCCGGTGAGTCCTGCACAAAGAGAGGATGCCGTGACGCCTCTGTCACTCCTCAAAGACAGGCATTACCGCTGCGATTATGACGTGCTCACTTGGACAATATTGTTTTACCAGAACATAAACCAGAAACATACATAAACTAGTGCCTTTTCCCTTGGGGTAGGCAGAAATGCCAACTGCTACGACCCTTACATACTCTTTCTATTCATTGACGTTCATACATCTGGATCTGGACGAGTACTTACATAACATGTATCCTGAAGGTAATTTGCGTTTTTACCTTTAACAGTTTTATGTGAAAGTACAATAAATAATTACGATGCTTTCAGAATGAATTGCAAGCACAGAATGATTGTACAGTTTTACGAACTTAACGCAGACGAAGTCGCGGGCAACAGCTAGTACATAATAATAGAATTGTTCGAGAAGCTACGCGGTATCTTCTCGTCCAATATACCACAGTGTCTCAAGACGAAAGTCTATGACCAGTGCGTGTTGCCTGTGATGACATATGGCTCCGAAACGTGGTCGCTTACAATGGGCCTCATCAGAAGGCTTAAAGTCATCCAAAGGGCAATAGAAAGGGCTATGCTCGGAGTTTCCTTGCGTGATCGAATCAGGAATGAAGATATCCGCAGGAGAACCAAGGTTGCCAACTTAGTACGAAGAATCGCCAAACTTAAGTGGCAATTGACAGGGAATTCCACTCCTTAGCTGTACGCAAAATGAATGTGTTCCCAAAACGCTTTGTGCGTATAGGTGGGATGTCCACCATGTACCGGTGGCGCATCGTCGAACGCCTGGTGGTCCGATAATGGAACAGGCTAGGCGGAATTAGAATAGCTAGCAACTCGGCATCGATGCTCAAGATTTTGAAGCCTCGACTCGACGAGTGCATCATTGCCAATGATCCCCCTGGCTCGCCTCTCATTTGTCTCAAGTGCATCAAGCTGGTGTCGGGCAGATCCGTCCCAAAAATGAGAGCAGTACTCCATACATGATCGAACTTGCTCTTGATAAAGCTTGAGCAGCTGTTGTCCCTTTAGTTTATTTCTTAACAAAACCGAAATGGAACCTTCGAACGGTTTATAATAATAATAATGAAGTTTTCAACGAACTTAAGGGCATACAAAAGAACTTGTGTAAAGACCGAAATATTTTGATGTTTTCATAAAAAAAACAGTTACCGTCGAGACATACAAATCTATTGATGTGTAACTGCAAATCGTAAATTAAACACATACACACAATGCTTCTAGTCTTTAAACACTCATTTCTAAACATCAAAAGCCATCCAAACATAGAATCACAACTTAAAACCCCTCAAGACTAGCCCTGACTCAGAAGACATAAATTAAGTCCACATTGCTTTACCAAAAAGACCACGGAGTTCGCGCTAGGCCAATGACAGATAACACAAGCAAAACAAACGAAGATCGTGATGCGGCACCGCGGGGCAATGTCTGTGTCATGGATGAGCTGACAATGGAAGTGCACTTGGCACTTGGCCAGAAAAATTAACTCAGCTGTGTCCAGAATCTGGAGTGTAGACTGGGAGCTAGGGCACCATATGTATATTTGACATTGTTTTTGTCATGTTTTTTTAAGGTTCCGTAACTCAAAAGAAAAAAGCGGAACCCTTATAGGATCACTTTGTTGTCCGTCTGTCTGTCAAGACCTATTATCTCGGGAACGCGTGGAGGTATCGAGTTGAAATTAAAGCCATATACTCAGGTCTGCGGTCCCTTGAAGCTGTGAAAAAGTCAAACTTCTAAGTTAACAAAAAAATGATACGGCCGTTTATGTCGCAAAAAACGTATATTTCGACACTCTCAAGGGAATCAAAATTCATAGGGTACTTCCCGTTGACCCAGAATCCTGAAATTTGGTATAAAGCAAGGCCTTATAGCATAGGTATAGAAATAAATCTGAAAACAGCAATTTTGTTGCTACATCATAAAAAAATACTTTTTTTGCGATTCGGAAAAATCTTCGAATGAAGATTGGGAATTGAACTATTTTCATAGGTGAGTTTGTACGGAACCCTTTATTATTATAAACCTCTCATTTAATTTATTGGTTTATTTTTATTTTTTTATACTCTCTTTTTAATAAATGAATCAAATGAGTGAATGTGAGAACATTGATTAACTATTTTTGTTTTGCTTTTGGGAACAACGTTAAATCTTACATTGGGTGCCAGAGTTCATCAAAAACGTTTCTTATGTGACAAACCATAGTTGTAAATAGAGCTGTTGGTTCAAACTTAATGTAGTAATAAATGTCTTTTTTTTAATTTTCCGGTCTATCTTATAGGTACGTTAAAATTGTAATATAAGAAATATTGTAAAATAAAACCTTTTTTAAGAGTACCTAACCAAGGAGTTTCTTACCAGTTCTTCTTCATAGAAAACGACCAATTAGAACCGCGCACAAGGTTCTGATGTTTTATAAGGGCCCATATAGACCTATGTCAAATAAAATGAGTTTGAATTATCATCAACATCCACAGGCCAACTTCGTCGACTGCGGGCATATACCTCTCTTATGTTGTGCCAAGCTCTACGTTCCTGAGCCACTCTCATCCAGGTTCTACCTGCGATGGCAACAATATCGTCTGCCCATCTCAATACTCAACTCACATTTGCCAAAAGAATCAATTATGGGCCCTGTCAGGGAGAGCAAAAGAAGGATATGCGGAGATGAAGATCTCGCTGCCGGATAACCAATATTCCTCACACCAGTTCTTGGAGGCCACTCAGTCACAGTCTTACTCCATCACCGCACCCTGGCATCTGTCCTGCACAACTTCATTTGAGATCCATATTATCTAAGTGTTTAAACACACTATGCTGAAGGTACACGACCGAAGTTCCGCAGCCGATTTTACTTGAATACGTCGGGTATTCACCTGACATGACACACCATAAGTGCCGAACTTACGCGGCAGAAATTCAGTTGCGCAATTTTGTGTGTACTCAGTGTCTCGAGCGTTGTCATGGCGTCGTGTCGTGTTATATAAACAGCCGTACAGACAGACGCTAAAGAAAGTGATCCTGTTAAGATTCCGTTATTATTTTAATAAACAAACGGGCGGACAGGCGGGGCGCGGGCATGCCTGCCTCCTGCTGCTCCCCGCCCCGGATCTTCATCGGCAATTGAACCGAACTTCGCTCGCGCATAATTTGTGCTCTACAGAATACTTTGCCGCCGAATTGGCGCTGAACTTACGCCGGACCGAAGTTAGGTTGTATGCTATAACGCAACGTAATTTCGGCATAATGTGTCGTCAGTAATTCAAATAGCATTGCAGGCGTAGATAATAATGCCAAACTTCGGTCGCGTACCTTCGGCATAGTGTGTTTAGACACGAAGTCGTTTTCGGATATCGAAGTCCTTCTTACGTCTGCGGATCTCAACGTTTGGTACTCGGTCTAGTAGCCCTATGCCAAGCATAGAACGCTCCATACCTCTCTGTTCACAGCCTCCTGCGTGAGCATCTACGTCTTAGCACCATAAGTCATGGTGGGCAAACCAGACTGGCTGTAGAGACGGGTCTTCAGACATTATGGAATTTTCGTTGATTTCAAAATGCTTACGGCACTGAATTTTGGATGTCAATGTAAATACTGGTATACAGGTGAGTTATCAGGAGCACTACGGGAATATCCGAAAGAGTTACTGTAACCCTGGATCGCAAAGGGCATCACAGGTGGGTTTTAGTCAGTAAAAGCCAGACACGCCCTCCCGCTCCCAGAGCGGGAGAAGTTCTTTGATGATTTTCTCCCCAAAAAAATGTGGTATAGCGACATTTCACACATTTGTCGCCATTGAGGAACTAAAATTACAAAATCCTGTATTACAGTATCAGGATTCTCCGAGCGATTAGAACATTATACTACAGTCCGAAATCAACTAACAGATAATTGGCCGGACCAGACACAACACCCGTCTGGTCGGAGGATCCTCCCTTTTCAACAAAGGTTTGTCAGAGTTTACACCCTGTTCCGCATACCTCTAAACTGGTGACCACGACGTGATAGTTTGCGTTCTAGGGCCGCAGTAGGTAACTCTTTGCGAAGAATCGCAAAACAACCCTGGCAGGTATGTGTTTATACCTAGCAACATATTGCGTTCCTTGTGATAGGAAAGCAAACCGTAGGGGGCCACAGGGGCTATATAGGTTGTGTGAAATAGAACTCCGGGGCCCTGGAACGAAGGCAAAGAAGGAACATAGGAGATTTCAATCTGTAAAAGTCTGACACGCCCTCTCGCTTCGTCCAAGAGAGGAGAGAAGTCACTGGATGATTTCCCACCAAAAAAAAAGCCCTGGCAGACATATCATTGCCCCTACCAACAGATTGCGTACCTACCACAGCTCCTAGCTCCGCGATCATCCCTACAATACACAAACACGTGCTACACGCGTCCCTTTGTCTGATATTTCCTTGTCTTCAAACAAACAACACAATTAATACTTAAATTCTTCAACAATATCCTCCTTTTCTGAAAACTCTCTGTTTTATTAAGCGACGAGTGATTGATTTTCAACACCTTTTATAAAGTTATATTTTTGCCAAATCCATTGTTAAAAAGGCATGACTTTAGATGTGTTCGTGTTTCACTCGAGACTCATAAACGTCAATTTATCAGGAAGGATCATTAAACTCAAAAACACACAAAATATCAAAGAAAGCTAGTGAAATGTAACGTAACGTCTGTATAACTTGTGAATGAGATGAATCTCTCAGAAAATGAAACTTAAATATGCCTTTTAAAAGTACAGCGTGAACATCATGTGAATTAATTATGGCGAGACAGAACAAATCTCCGTTAAGCCATTCGCATCCGTTTTAAGTGAACCCGTTGTTGTGTTGTGAAGGTTTAAAATAATTTTAACAGCTCTTTTTGTATTGCGCGCTTACTTTTACTTAAACAACGCCTGTAACAAAGAGTTTTGTTTAAGGGCTAAAATTGAGTTAAGCCCACCCGTTGAAACCCACGCGGGCATCCGTCGCGGGGAGCCCCTTTTTGCTTACGTAGCAAAAAGGGGCTCCCCGCGGCGGATAAATATTAAGTTCTCTATCGACACGACTACATGCACACCGTTAAAGTTGAACTAGTGACACTGCTCAGGCAATAATCTGGTTTCCGCGACGGGGACCGTCGCACACGACACACGCGCTTTGACACGCGACGGGTCCCTGTTGCGGGCGTCCGCTTCAGTTCCGGCCCTAAGCCTCAGATGCACTAGGGGACAAAACGTCCCCCATCATGACACGCAACGCTCAATCTACGTTACGTTGCAACCTTGCCCAGTGTCCCGCGACTGGCACCCCTATATTTTATAACGCATTTACGTGATGCAGGACATATCTTTGGACAATTTGTCAGCGTTGCATGTTATGCTGGGAGAGCTGGGAGATTTTGTCCACTAATGTATCTGATGTTTAAGCTTAACACCATTTAATCTTCTCCTTTCACATCTTATTAGTTTTTGACAGAAAACAGCACAAACAATAACACTGGACAGTTCTTCATTTTTGCCTGTGAGAAACCTCATCGGGTACACCGTTTGCTCAATAGACACCTACATTTTTTCAACACACTTACTCGAAAACCCGCTCCTACCCTACCGCCGTTTTTCGCACTGGTGCAGAAAACTGTTCCAACAAACCCTATATGCCGCGGCCCGCACGTTAATCTGCTTCGCCATAACTTTCAATGTCAACACGACCATCAACTGTCAGCAAACCGTAGGGGCCCAGCAGGGTCGAAGCTTGCTAGGGCAAGGGGCTGCTTCTGAAAGGAAGACTCGGCCCTGGTATGAAAGGCAACGAAGGAACAGGAGTTGGTCAGTAAAAGTCTGACACACCCTCTTGTTCCGCCCATGAGCGGGGGATGTCATTAGATGATCTTCCCACCCAAAAAAAAGCACGACAGTCGACTAATGCTTATTACAAAAAATATAAAACATCTACATTATATAATACTTGATTATATAATGTCTTAACCGACTGCGGATCCTGGTTAGCCACTGCACAAACAATCTGACCAAATGGGGCTTCCTCGACACATCTCAAACACAGTGCCAGTGTGGAGTCGCTGCACAGGACATGCGTCACCTGCTACACTGCCCCTCTAGTATTTGTTTTAATTGATATAACTAATGCTTGACCGCAACTCCACCTGATAGTAAGCAGTGATGCAATCGTTGATGGTGAGATGCGCTAGTTTATTAATTGCCTATTCACTTTAGCCTTGAAAACATCTAAATTATAATCGGATAGGAAGACCGCAGTGGCAGTGGGCAGGGCATATTGCTCGGATGGATGATGGGGCCGAAAGATTCTAGAGTGGCGACCGCGCACCGGACAACGCAACCTTGGAAGGCCTCCCACAAGTTGGACCGACGACCTGTTGAGAGTAGCTGGAATGCGGTGGATACACACAGGATCGGCTGTTGTGGCGACGCTTGGGGGAGGCCTATGTCCAACACTGGACGTCTTTCGGCTGAAATGATGATGATGATGATAAGGAGGACCGCAACAGGCAATTGTTCCAGTCCTTCGATATACGCGGTATAAACGATGATTTATACGAAACCATTAACAGAGCTGTACCGGTTGCCAAATACTGGTCAGAGAAAATTTAAGCAGTCCAACTACAAGAAAAGAATGATATATGAATTAGCATTTTGGAAGGAACTGGAAGGAGGAAGAGGATTCTATTTCTAGCATTTGCCTGCAGACTCGCTTGTTTGAAGGTCAGACACCTAATATCCGAAGGAAACGAACTATACGGATACAAACCACGGTCTGGCTTAGCCGTTGATCGAGTAATAAACATCTTAACTTTTAGTCTGATAATATTAATATAGGATTTAATACATTAATATCCAATACTAACGAGGAACAACAACAGAAATCAATTTATATATTAGGTTGTGGGCGTAGCACTTTGCTACGAGTGACCTACGGACACTTGCTACGAAGCGTAGACCGTCGTAGCAAGTAAAAGGCCTACGAAGTATAAGTTGATCACGTTAATAATAGCTACAGAGAACGTTCACCTCTCAATAGATTATGCGCTCCTAGTACACAGTCTGCCTAACAACGTATTAAAATGTCGAATTTACTGTTATAAATTCTTGAGTGTTTCGTATTATGAAAATGTAAACAAAATCATCAAAACTTTATAAAAGCTTTCTTAAGTATATTGTTTGAAGTTTTATTTCGACTAAATTATATTTTCAACACACTCGAAAAATGGCTCCTGCTTCCACCTCTTTAAGAGCTCGGCGACGGATGAATTATCCATACAAACGTAATATCAAATCATTTGCAGTTTGAGCATATTTCCACCATATTATGATAATCTTCGGATTTAGACAATATTTATCCAGGTTCCTACGTCTTTCTTTCAGAGAAGTCATTGGATCCCACAAAAAAATACCTACCGCTTTTAGATACGCAATTTACTCTTTTCTGCACTAGTGCGGTGCAGTGCGCTTGCTCGCTCCCGCTACAATTGACAACATGTCTTCGTAATTGTATTGAAACACGTCGTTTGATACACGTGGAAATTTGTCACTGCAGCACTCGGCTCCATACCTTTTGCCCCCAAGACCCCTTAGGCATGACGTATCTGCTAATTATCTTAATATGTTGAGATATCGGCACGGTAATAAAATTTCCAAAAAACGCATTAATGCTCTGTACATTCACTAACGATACTTAAAGTATTCGGCAAAAATAAACCAAATAATGAACCTACTTAATTTCTATCAATTAGAAATTCCTTGGACTCGAGTAAATATCCACTCACATACACACACACAGCTGCACACCGCGTCAATACCACGGTTGTTTTTGTCAAACAGTGATAGCAATATTCCGCGAACGAATTGCTTGAATAAATCGTGATAGAACTCGTGCGGAAAAATGCAGCAGCCAGCTCTCACCTACTCAATTGATTGTATCTATAAAATAATTATTTAACCGTAGTCGCCGCCATATCTGGGTAACCCGCACTTGACGCCTGGCAGCTCCTACGAAAAATGACCCAAGGTCCCAGAAAAAAATCTGCGAACCATTTCTCACAATAATTGGTTACAAAAATCTATGAAATTTTATTTATTTTTAGACGTGTTGAAAAATGTTGGGATAATACGAGTATATGGATTTGCTGTTAATTAAAACTACAATTAATATTGTACAAGCTTAAGATTTACTGTTAAAAACAAAAGTACACAAAAATACAATTCAAAACACTTATTATCACTTCACACACAATTTAAAAAGTCTGCGCTTAACATCGAGATATAAGTACTAACGTACTAGAGAAGCTACGTCAAATAACTGAATTGTCCTATTTTCGTAATTTGAATCTTTAGTTCGCTGCAGCGCTAAAATAATAACAATTCGTCTAAACTGTAACTAATTTACCACAGCGCTAGATTTGATGCGGAAGTGTATTTATTCTCGGCAAAAAGGTCTTAAGCGCCATGTAAATAACGGCACTTACGCGTTTTCTTCGACAAAGTGCGGCGCGATCGCCGCAGTTGAACGAGACAAAGTAGGAATTTACGGTATCTTCTCTAGTACGTTAGTACTTATATCTCGATGGCGCTTAATTATTGGGTAAAATCTTAATATGTATTTGGACACTAAGGGGGTTTTTAATATCGTGCGGATCACGCATGCGGGATTTCCCCGCACCCGTAACCCCATTGTCAAATGTCCACAAATTTAATGTCCATTTCATACAAGTATTTACTAACTAGTAAAGTACGAGTAGTAGTAGTTTAGAAGTTAGTTTTTTTTTTTAATAAGTGGTACTAACACTTAATGTGGACCAAAAGTTGTCTTTAAATGAATTAATTATTATTATTATTTATTGAGGAGGAGCATCTTGCCGGTTCTTCTCCATAGGAAACGACCAATTTGGAACCGTGCACTAGCTTCTGACGTTTTATAAGTGCCCATGTAGGCCTATGTGAAATAAAAATATTTTTGATTTTGATATAGTAATGCGTGGAATACGCACGCGGGTTGCGTTATGCATGCGGGGCAATCCCGCATGCGTGATAACATCCGCACGGTATTAAAAACACCCTACTGAATTTTGAGGACTCAATAGCAATATTTTTATTTTAATAAAGTTTTCAAAAAAACTAATTTTTTGTCACCTTAATAAGATCTATTGTTGATAACTCATAAAACAGACGATCTATATGTCATAAAATAGCCACTAAATTAGGAAGTTTAAAATGCTGAATGTCATTAGACACTAGTGGAAGGTTTATGCTAGTTTGGCCTTTGCTTTCAATGGTTTGGTCAACACCATACCTTCAAAAGGATGTAATTTGAATACTGTTAAAGGTATAAACGGCTAGACTGTAGATATAAGAATAGCGACCGTTTGGCTCTACAGAATCTTACAAAATTATTAACGCTTCATAAAACTATTCTTAATTTACAGTAACATTTGTTCACCAATCAACAACGCCCAGTACCAGGACTTCATAAACACACGACAAGCTGTCGAAAGAGACTTTCACAGGTATAAATGAGTAACATAGAAAAAACGCTTTACAAATTTGAATTTCTAAATCTCGACGTGCACACCTTCAGTCTGTTCACAAGTATTTCATCTCCGACAGCAACCAAACAGAAACCTTATACACGTTATATAAAGGTTACTATGATGCATAATCAGAGGTAAAATACTCGTAGCTGCAAACGGAGTTAACTCTTCTTTTTTCTAGACCAGAAGAAAAAGGGAGGAAATTCATCCCTGTGATTATGGCATCACAGGGATGAATTTCCTCCCTTTTGGGATGAACATGGGGTAAACTGAGATGCCTTGTCATGGTAAAATGATAATGATTTATTAGTATGTACGTATATTTTTATATATTTGACTTATTTATGTAGATTTATATTGTACATAGGATCTTACCCTCGAATGGTTCTCTCTTTGGCACTCAAAGATTACTTTATTAAGTTATTTGGGTACAATAAAGAATTAAGATGCCATGGCAGTAGTCAAAATATGATGCCAAAAACATGTGAAGATGACCGTGACCAGATAAGGTACCAACCATAGACCATAGTTCATTTTCCCAGTGAGGAACGGCCCTAAAACAGCCTCTCTCCATCATAAGGTGCTCCATCGAGTTCTGGCTGCCTCACGCCCTCCGGAGGTAAGCCCCATCTAGGCCTACATCCGTTGTGAGCTTGGTATGGTGGGATGCGGTCGTCCCGGATCATCTCGTACGCCAGCCTTGCTATGCCGTTCTGGTAGTCGCTGATGCCGGTGTGATACAGTTGTGGCCGGACATAGCCTAACACTGTGGATAATGGGAAAGGAATATTGATCAGGAAATAGAATAGCAAATATCTTCGGTTCTAGACAAAGTAAAACTAGATCGTAAGGAAGTATGGGATTGACGTGCGCGCCGATACGTCACGTCAATTAAAAACAATGTAAGGAAAATTCTAGCACTGATAGAATGTTAATATCTTTAGGACCTCTTAAAAGTCAGGAAGCGAGACAAGAATTTAGGAGTTATCTTTTGGTCCGTAATACCCACATACTCTAAATATTCTTGGCACTGGAAAAGGAATTATTACTCAGATAGACGATTTTCTTCAAATCTAACAAAAAAAACCGGGCAAGTCCGAGTCGGACTCGCGCCCTGGGGGTTCCGTACAAACTTACTTATGAAAACAGTTCAATTCCCGAATTGAGTTACGAAGATTTTTCAAAATCGCAAAAAAGAAAGACTTTTTTTGCGATTTTGAAAAATTGAGCTTTTGCCCGCGGCTTCGCCCGCATACATAAAATATAGCCTATGTCACTCAGGAATAAAACAGCTTTCTATCAGTGAAAAAGTTGTCGCAATCGGTCTAGTACTTTCAGAGATTACCTCCTACAAACAAAAAGCACAAATATAATAAAACAAACTTTATAACATTAGTGTAGATTGTCGTCTCCATATTAGCGTGTTTCTGGCGCAATAAAATAACAACAGGTTCCGTACGGTTCTCTATTGTGTCACCTAAATTTTTTATCCATAATTTAAAGTGCCATAACTTTTTTTGTCCTAATCATCATTTGTCCGAATGATAACTTACCCGAATTTAAAATCACATAATATCACATGCCATAAAATTGAAATCCCTAAATATAATATGTCCTAAATCCGTTTGTCATAAATATTACAATCAATAATATATAAAAGACATAAAACTATAGACATAAAACTATGTTTTCAATAAAAGTTATAAGTCAGCAGCATGCAAGCAAGCAGCATGCAAGCAAGCATGCAGCACGCAAGCAAGCACGCAGCATGCAAGCAAGCACGCAGCATGCAAGCAAGCACGCAGCATGCAACATGCAAGCAAGCATGCAGCACGCAAGCAAGCATGCAGCATGCAAGCAAGCACGCAGCATGCAAGCAAGCACGCAGCATGCAAGCAAGCACGCAGCATGCAACATGCAAGCAAGCATGCAACATGCAGCAGGCATGGTTTCTGTCACGGCTCCGGCGCTGCGGGGCTCCGGCGATCCCACGCGAGTTTATCGTCGCAGATGGGTTTAACGCTCACCACCGCAGCTTCAGCTTGCTGCAGCCGCAACCTCAGCCGCGGCGGCGGGTGTTACAACCACCTGCTCCTCAACTCGCGGGCCGCCTCGCCCCTCCGCGCCTACGCGATTTTAAATTACACTCTAGGGGTAGGGCAGACAAGACTGCGTGGAGTCGGATTTACAGCGATTCGTTTCTGTCACTAAAATCTAATTTTTAGCAAATGATTTATGACTAAAAAAATATTATAAATGAACATTCGGAATAATATAAGTACACATTATTTAACACAAATTTTAGGACATAATATGACTTTAGGTCATGTAAAATTAGGAGATTCAATTATTATAGTACTCGATATTATGACAAAATACTTTTAGAACTAAAGATAATTATGTTAAATAAAATTTCGGGATTTCGAACATTATGGTTATTGATGTTTATAGCAAACGTGTTATGGATAATGATTTTCGGACAAACAATTTTAGGTGAAGAAAGGGAGTACCGTTCCGTACCCAAAGGTGAAAACGGGACCCTATTATTAAGACTCAGCTGTCCGTCAGTCTGTCTATCTGTCCATCTGTCACCAGGCTGTATCTCATGAACCGTGATAGTTGAAATTTTCACAGATGATGTGTTTTTGTTGCCGCTATAACAACAAATACAAAAAACAAAATAAATATTTACAGGGCCTCCCATACAACAAGCGTGTTTTTTGCTATGGAAGGTACGGATAACCTTTCGTGCGCGAGTCCGACTCGTAAATGGCCGGTTTTTAGGGTTCCGTACATCAAAAAGAAAAAACGGAACCCTTATAGGATCACTTTGTTGTCCGTCTGTCTGTCTGTCAAGACCCTTTATCTCGGGAACGCGTGGAGGTATCGAGTTGAAAGGTGACGTTCAATAAATGTAGCTTGGGCTAAAAATAATAAAAAAATTGAACCGCAATCTGACATAAACCGGCTGAAAGAGCGTAATTATCTTGATTTTTTTGAGCATTAAATAACATTTTACAGTCGTTTTTTTTTAAGTGAAGTGCAAAAGATATAAGCTTGTATCACTATACATTATTTTATTAGGTTAGCAACCCTGTGGTAATTGACGTGACAGTACAACTTTGTACCTGTGTGTGTGTATCTCAATGACATAAAGTGCGTAGGTGTGTTTATTTCAACGTCAAACGTCAAGTTGACAAATTGTCAATCTAACATTTATGGATTTCATCTTCTTTAAACACGATTTGATATTGCACTATCACGATAATATATTTGTTTTGTTTTTATTTAATAAAACGGCAGCTGATATCATAATAAAAACTTAAGATAAGTATTTATTAGATACGGCAATTTCTACATTTGAAATAATTCTATTGCGTAGGAACAAATAAACAGAAAAAATGTGCGTTTTGTTTTTACTGAAACATTTTTCAGCTTTTTACAAAAATGGAGGACTGAAAAATTTATATTTTATCATGATCGTGTAGCGTAATAATTAAGCTTTCTGATAAGGTATATCACATTGGTGTTCCAATTTCTTTGGAATAATAGCCCATTTTTGACCTCTCCTTTAAACCATATAATTAGATCTGCGATCCCTTGAAGCTGTGAAAAAATCAAACTTCTGCGTTAGTATAAAAACAAGATACGGCCGTATATGTCGCAAAAAACGTATATTGCGACACTCTCGAGGAAATCAATATTTATAGGGTACTTCCAGTTAACCCAGAATCTTGAAATTTTGCAAAAAGTAAGGTCTTATAGCACAGGTATTTTTTTTTTTCGTCCCGGGGCCCCGGGTTTCGTTTTCACACTAAGGAATAAATCTGAAAACTGTAAATTTGTTTCTACGTCACAACAAAAAAAAAATGCGTTTCGGAAAAATCTTCGAGACTCCATTCGGGAATTGAACTGTTTACATAGGTAAGTTTGAACGGAACCTTCAGGGCGCGAGTCTGACTCGTATTGCCCAGGTTTTTTATTTCAGATACGTTTTTCACGTTCCAAATTCAAATTTCATTATTCCCTAGGGATCGCCCGTACTACATTATTTCCCTAGGGACAGAATGACTTTCTTTAAGTGATGGTTGTATGATATATAAAATGCCATTATCGAGCAGGTGGTGTAAAAATTTTATTTCTGTTTTTTTTTCAAACAAACCATGGTTATCGGTGAGTCCAAAGGCATTGCCTACATTGCCTATATAGAAAATCCGGAATAGATTAAAAATCATATAGTATCTTGACTTGTTTTTGTATCATGTCCATACGGGGCCCACGCCAATGCGCGGGGCCCGTAGCTTTTACTACTCTTGCTACCTGGTTGATTCAGCACTGAATTGAAGTGACGGACTAGTGTACATTTATACTCTTTGCTACTGTTTATACTTACAAAATTTTCAACTACTTTCTACTCCTAAGTACCTGCTACAATATCAATAAATCCAAGCACGAGTCAAACAAATCTTATTATATCCAAATCTCGCTCCCAGAATATCGTTAACGAAATGAAAACATAAAATAATTAGTTAAACAAACATTGTAAAAGGAAGTGTGCTGGAATTAGCTCGTGTTAACAAAAATATCTGTGCATATGTTGTTTGTTTGTTAAAAACAATATATACTCACTTGCGTCAATGGTCCGTCCGTTTATACAACAAAACATTTTGTTACACTTTGTATTATTGTGCATTCTTTACTGATCTGATAATTTTGGAGAATATTTCTCTGCTTTCATATAAATATATACTGTTTTATTTTATTTTTTTGCTTTGAAAACTTATTTATTTACATTTAAAAATACTAACTATAATTACAATAAAATAAAATAAATAGTAATATATAAAAAAAAACCCTACACTAATTACAACTAACTAAAACTAAAATATGGCGTCAAAATATTGTTTTTGTTATATGTATTTTATTAGATAAGTATTGTTTATATTTAAATCATCACCAACTACCTGCGTATCTTTTTCTCCTTCTCTGTCAAATCGATTCTAAGGTTGTCTGTAAGAAATCGCTTTTAGCGATAACACCGCCCATTCATCATCATCATCATCATTTCAGCCGAAAGACGTCCACTGCTGGACATAGGCCTCCCCCAAACACCGCCCATTATGATATATTATACTATTAATAAGTTCGTACTATAATTTTATTTATGTTGTACAATAAATAGTATATCTATCTATCTATCTTTTACCCGCCTTAGCTTTGCACGGGTGTTACAAATTGAAATTGTCGGCTTTTTTCTGCTTATATGTACCTACTAATTACGTACATTTATTTTTTTGTAAGTACTTTGCACCCAAACAATCCTCATGAATCACACTGTATAGCTAAGATTATGGCCGCCATGGCCCACGTACAATGGTCCACATAGGACTAAGTGCGGAAACCATACAGAAATAGATAGAATAGATAGATCACACTATATACCTATTGATGAAAACTGCATAATATACCTTCAGTAGTTTTTGAGTTAATCGCGAACAGGCAGACAGGCGCGGTGGGGGGCTTTGTTTTATAATAACATAACATAACATAATCAGCCTTTTAATGTACCCACCAGAGGTCTGTCCTAGAGAGTAGGCCTGGGTCCCAGCCCAAGCCTACTTTCTAGGAGAGACCTCTCTAGCAGTGCGGGTTGGTAGATGTCACATGTCTTTGAATTTTTATTTCTACAAAACATGTCGGTTTCCTCACGATGTTTTCCTTCCCCGTTCGAAGAGCAGTGGTGATGAAACAAATTACACAAAAAAATGCACCTGGCTGATTTACAACTTGTAAGTCGGGGCCGCCGTTACCACTGGGCACCACGATCCGTGTTTTATAATATGTACGGAATAAGGATAGCAGTAGGTATGTCACTGTCCCACAACAGGACATGGGCCTGTTCTCATACAGAGAAGGCACGAGCATTGTACACACTTTCTCCAGATTGCTTTGTGATTTCAGACTTATAATAGATATATAAAACTGGGTGCATAGATATCCTTTCTTTGCCGATGTGTGTGTTATGTCTAAGACAAAATAAATATTATAATAATCAGCCTTTTAATGTTCCCACTGCTGGGACTCAGGCCTCCTCTCTTTAGGAGAGGGAAAAAATAGATATCCACCTAAAATTCAAAAAGTTCAAAATTCAAATGTTTTTATTTCACATAGGCCTACATGGGCACTTATAAAATGTCAGAAGCTAGTGCACGGTTCCAAATTGGTCGTTTCCTAAGGAGAAGAACCGACAAGAAACTCCATGGTTACTCTTTTAAAAAAAATGTTGTTATTCTTACAATATTTCCATATTACAGTATTAACAGATATTACGTAAGGACAATGTAGACCAGTCAATATTCTACAATAAAAATAATCATAATAAAAAGTCAGTCGTAATAGGAAATAATCTAAGAATTCTAGTCTAACCTAACATTAATAACATCAAATGTAATATCGGAGCTTATGGTGATAGAAGTAACTCCATCTGATTAGCCCGTTGCATTCCACTATTGAGAATGAACAGCCCCCTAGCCAAGTTACAATCGTATCGTTCGCGCCGAACGCTTCGAGTAGGCCACGCCTCCGATTCCTTTGTTCTGACGTCATCTCAACGCTCAGTCACGTGGTCAGAACAAAGAAATCGGAGGCGTGGCCTACTAGAGGCGATCGGCGCGAACGATACGATTGTAACTTACGCTAGGGGGGCAGGTTTCTTCTAGACAAGCGTGCTCCATCGTCGACAACATCATCGCTCACTAGCAGGTGAGTTAAAAAAAAACCTCGAGGCGGGCGCAGGAGGTTATCAGACTCTTACTGACTAAAACCATTCAGTGTTCTGCAGCTACCTTTGGCACAGAATAAGAAATAGTACAGGCCAGGGTGCTGGAGTGCTTTCATATTTCATCACGCTTCCTCAGCCAGATATTAACCCGTATGTATTCATGCGGATACCGTCACCAATTGCGACTGCATACAGACACAATTCCTCCAAAGAGGTTTTGCATGTTTGCCCACCACAGGCAACCTCCATATGTTTCCAGCTGGGGAGCTGGAAACATATGGAGGTTAAGCTGGAAACATAAGAGTTTGGAGATGGTATGAGGTAAGGGGTTACCTCATACCATCTCCAAACTCTTCCTCGTCACAACTTAATTTGTAGGTAAATAGCATGATTTGTTGATATAAACATAATTTAAATGCGGCTTTTTAACGACTTCCAATCACGTTTGACATTGAAAGTAGCAATAAACTTCTTTATTGACCTAGGCAGTTCTGCCAAGACAGCTTTCTTACGATTTTATTTTCAAGTTAGGTTAATGCAAACAGTAGTTTAGTGTTCAAGTTTTTTAATCATTTTAAACTTATCTAGTAAAACAGTATCTAAGTACACACTAGGCTACATCAACAATGTTATCTATTATTGTTACATATATATTATGCCTACTTTATAACATAACTATTTTTACAAACGATCTATGTCTACTTTTTAAATTATTTAATATACAATTATAATACATTATCTTATATCTTTTAAATATCCGACTAGTCAAAAATAATTTAACTACTAAGATAAGGCAACGACACCCTATTATACCAAATACAGATCAAACGAACGAGCGGGAATCGTTCATTCCAATGGTTCCATAACCGTTTGCTTTCAAGGACTTCAAACGCTCGTTCGCGCTCGACTTTATGTTTTGACTGACAATCTAGATTCGATTAAAATGTCACCGTAAAAACTTAGCTGAAGTGAACTGTCATACATACAACCCTAAACTACGGATAGAACTCACTTCACCTAAGCTTAAAGACACTAGCACTGCTGGAATACATGCAGTTATAATGGACGATATCCAGTCGTCAGCATTTGTTCGCTCGTTTGCTTAGTCTGTACCCAGCCTCATACGCAAGCTCGCGCTCACTTTATTATAACAGAGGTGACGAAATATGGAAATTAGGGAACCCTTTATAAATCTGACTAACCCCTCAAGGTCGTCGGCAGAGGCTGCAGCGTGGGCCTATCCATGTCCATCTCATACAGTTCCTTGGCCACCTTCATGAGCTCGGTGTCTTTCATCGCCAGTTTCGCGGGCTGTTCTGGTATTATCTCCTCTTCTTCTTTTTTCTCCAGCAGCTCTGAACAGGGGCGAAGCTTCTTGACGCGAGGTACGAAGGGACGGTTGCCGAAGTCTGGAGGAAAGTTGACTCAGTAGAAGTAAGCAATAAGGAACTATAGTTACCTACTTATATACAATACATATACCTATAATAAAACTTTACATGAAATTGCGATGTGAGATAGTGGTCAAGCGTGAACCTATCAAGAATAAAAAAATGACGTTTTTTAAAACGAGCAACTCGGTTTAAAAAACGGCATTTTTTTGAAGTGTTATAAAGGGTGACTGGCAATTAGTGTACGATACTTAAACACGTGATTGTGCTCGTGATAACCAACAACTTTTACTATGGGAACAAACCTGAAATCGCGAAAATAAAATCAGCTTTTCAGTACATTCATGTTTGCCTAATGTACTGAACAGCTGATATTTTTTTCGCGAGTTCGGCTTTGCTCCCATAATAAAAATTGTTTGTGATCATGAGCACAATCACGTGTTTCAGTATCGTACACTAATTGCCAGTCACCCTATAGTTACTGCTTAGATTGACTTGGAATTATAAATTCAAATAAACTTTATATTAAAGGTACGTTATTCTTTTTTCGAAATTAGGTATTTATTGGTTCCTTTGTGTTTTGTATTTTCTGTAATATCGCTGTATTTATTACCATTTTTGTATGAAATCTAAGAAACCTCGCATTATTTTGTAAGTAATATGAGTTCTACCGTGGAAAAAATGTGTCTCAAGCGGTATGTATTATATTGATGATGAATTAAAACTGTTATTGAATGGGATGTCCATTTTTGTTTCAATCTCTTTCGCGTGGGAAATTTTATCTCACGAATAACTTTTCTTCTCAGGACAATAGGCTACAAGACAAAATTTCCAAAATATAACACTTCTAAGCAACCCGTTTTAAAAAACGGCAATTTAATAGGTTTATAGACCTATTATAATTCTTCTGTACGTGTGTTTGTCACCTAACTCTGAAACAGCTTGAACGATTTTATATTTAGTGACATTTACGTATTATATAATATAGTAAGTCAAAGCAATTATTGCCCAAACGTCGTGTTTTCAATATTTAAGTTATTAATTCTGAAACAAGCGCTCCATGAACCAGTAGGTATGGTTCTCATTCATTATGAGTCTCAATGATACTACTCTTAAAAAACTTTAATGTGGGTACCAACTAATTTATTTTGGTTATTGTGCGCGTCTATCCTATACGAAAAAATTACGGGTATTTATTGGAATAGTACATTTTGATACAAGTGCAGAAAGTTTGTCCTTGCGACCGAGGCGAAATTCGCACGAGCTGTAGGCGAGTGTGTTATGAAGCCGAGGGCCACAGTGACCAATTTGCACGTGTATCAAACGACTTTTTCAATACACTTACGAAGAAATGAATAAATGGGGGTCGACGCGCGCCCATCATGATTCGATATATGTACTTAATAACATTGTGGCGGGGAAGAGCACGCGCACTTTTCTGCACTAGTGCGGAAAACAGTCTATTGCGTGCCTAAAAGCGGTGGGATAAGAGCGGGTTTTCGAGTAAGTGTATTGAAAAATATATACGTTCATGATCACGGTGCACGCGGCGTTACGCACAGAGTATACTTTTCCGTGTAGCATAGACGCGCACAGTGAACCAAAATAAATTAGTACTAAAATACAAATGCATTTGAAAATAGCCGGAAACAGAAACTTTTGTTTTTTATGTTAAAAAAAAGGGCGAAAAATACCTTTTATCAGCCCTACTCCTTTCATCTAAATCCGTTCAGCCGTTCGAACGTGTTATTCCTAGGAGAAACAAACATAGGTACACACACACACGCACACAAACAAACAAATCTTCGCCTTTATAAATATTTGTGTGATGTTATAACTTTGGACATTTAATCCTTTTTAAACAAAAAGTCTATTCATGATATTTTGTGTAGCATAGCATAGAATAGCATAATCAGCCTTTTAATGTTCCCACTGTTGGGACTCAGGCCTCCTCTCTCTAGGAGAGGGAATGGGCCATAATCCACCACGCGGGCCCAGTGCGGGTTGGTGGATGTCACATGTCTTCGAATTTTTGGTTCTAGGGCATGCCGGTTTCCTCATCATTTTGTGTGTTGACAAAGTATTTCACTAGCTTTTGCCCGCGGCTTCGCCCGCGTGAAATTAGTGTCCCCATACAAACCCATACAAACTCCTTTAAAGGTTGAATTTCCAAAAACCTCTTAGTGCTCACCTACGTCATAAAAACAAACCTTGTGCAAATTTTCATGATCCTAGTCCCACCAGTTTCGGCTGTGCGCGAAAAAAATATCAGCTGTTCAGTACATTAGGCAAACATAAATGTACTAAACAGCTGATTTTTTTTCGCGATTTCAGGTTTGTTCCCATAGTAAAAGTTGTTTGTTATCATGAGCACAATCACGTGTTTAAGTATCGTACACTAATTACCAGTCACCCTATATATATTTTTAGGAATCAGAAAAATAAATCTAATTAATCTAAGCACAAATCAGTATAAATCTCACGGCCCTTGAACGATGTTCCCGCCACGATAATAACACCCGTCAAACAAATGCCAGGGAAAGTGGTGCGCGCACCGCTACCATAGACTCTTCGCTGTCATTCCTTCCATCCATGCTAACAATATATATAGATTTGCGTCCACTTAGGCATGATGTGTTAAGTTACCTTCTGTATGATGAGCACAGTAGGAGTTGTAGTAGGTGGAGCGTCCTCGGAGGCTCTTCATGGTCTCCTTGATGAACGCCTGGACCTCTTCGTCTGTCCATTCTTTCTATGATATGTGATAAATGAAAGATTTTTATTAAATACGAATTAAGTATTAGAACCAACCAACGACCCCTGGGGCCTTACCATGGCCTGTTTAGGTACATGTCAGGCATGAGAGAGAGAAAGAGGGTATACACCCTATATAGCTCCATCCCTTTAACAGTTCAGTCTAGGTCGTAAAATGGATCGTGTTAATAGCTCGTGATAGCACCTCTACCCCCCTAACCAAGTTACAACCGTTTCGATTCGATTCTCTTTTCGTTGAACGCCTCGCGTCGGCCACGCCTCCAATTCCTTTGTTCTGACGTCATTTCAACGCTCAGTCACGTGGTCAGAACAAAGGAATAGGAGGCGTGGCCGACTCGAGGTAATCTACGAAAAGAGAATCGAAACGAAACGGTTGTAACTTGGCTAGGGGGGCTGGTCATTAGAACCAACGGAGGAGTAAAGAATCGGCAAACGTAAGTAGCAGTGGCCAAGGCACATTGCTCACAGAACAGATGGTCGATGCGGCTGAAAGGTTCTGGAGTGGCGACCGAGCACCGGAACACGCAGCTTTGGATGGCCTCCCACAAGGTGGACCGGTGACCTCGTAAGAGGAACAGTACTGGTCGTTGCGGCGACACTTGTGGGAAATAGGGGTGAAATAGCACTATTTCACCCACCTGTGGACGTCTTTCGGCTGAAATGATAATGAGGAGTTTTGTTTGAAGATTGTTTCATCGATTTATTTTAAATGGTCATCATCATCATCATCATCATTTCAGCCGAAAGACGTCCACTGCTGGACATAGGCCTCCCCCAAGCGTCGCCACAGCGAACGGTCCTGTGCGTCTCGCATCCATCGGACTCCCGCAAGGCCCTTCAGAAGCTATTTGATTCCGTCATACTCGAGGGAAAAACGCCACAGGCGTGGAGCAGAGGCGTGGTGGTACTCTTCTTTAAAAAGGGCGATAATGCCCTGCTTAAGAATTATAGGCCCATCTCGCTTCTGAGCCATGTCTACAAGCTGTTTTCCAGAGTCATCACGAATCGTCTCGCGCGCAGGTTCGACGACTTCCAGGCTCCCGAACAAGCCGGATTTCGAAAAGGCTTCAGCACCGTGGACCACATACATACGCTGCGGCAGGTTATACAGAAGACTGAGGAGTATAATCAGCCTCTCTGCTTAGCATTTGTGGACTACGAGAAAGCCTTTGATTCGATTGAAACTTGGGCTGTACTGCAGTCTCTCCAACGGTGCCAAATTGACTATCGGTATATCGAAGTGCTGAAGTGTTTGTACAAAAACGCCACTATGTCAGTCCGACTACAAGACCAGACCTCGAAACCTATCCTCTTGCAGCGGGGTGTGAGGCAGGGAGACGTTATTTCTCCGAAACTGTTCACGGCAGCAATGGAGGATGTCTTCAAGGTTTTGGAATGGAGAGGGCTAGGCATTAATGTCAATGGCGAGTACATCACTCACCTTCGGTTTGCCGACGACATAGTAGTCATGGCTGAGACTACGGAGGAGCTCAGTACAATGCTTGGTGACCTCAGTAGAGCTTCCGAAAGAGTGGGACTTAAAATGAACATGGACAAAACCAAAGTCATGGTAAACAGCCATGTAACACCCACTCCTATCAAGGTCGGGGACTCTACACTCGAAGTTGTAGACGACTACGTTTACCTGGGACAGGTAGTCCAGTTGGGAAGGTCTAACTTCGAGAAAGAGATCAATCGTCGAATCCGCCTCGGCTGGGCAGCGTTCGGGAAACTGCGCGGTATCTTCTCGTCCAATATACCACAGTGTCTCAAGACAAAAGTCTATGACCAGTGCGTGTTGCCAGTGATGACATATGGCTCCGAAACGTGGTCGCTTACAATGGGCCTCATTAGAAGGCTTAAAGTCACCCAAAGGGCAATGGAGAGAGCTATGCTCGGAGTTTCCTTGCGTGATCGAATCAGGAATGAGGATATCCGCAGAAGAACCAAGGTTGCCGACATAGCACGAAGAATCGCCAAACTAAAGTGGCAATGGGCAGGGCACATTGCTCGCAGAACAGATGGCCGTTGGGGCCGAAAGGTTCTGGAATGGCGACCACGTACCGGAAGACGTAGCGTTGGAAGGCCTCCTACAAGGTGGACCGATTTTAAATGGTAATAAACATTATATTGTAGGTTATATTCAGGCGGAAGAAACGCCCGGGTGTCATCATTGTATGAACCGCCCGGAGGACAAGGTGGAGCTTAGGTTTAAAACTACAACTATGTTCCTTCAGTTGAAACCTTATGTTCAAAGACCACGGGATTCCATTTCAGAAGTCGACCCATGGCCACGACAGGCTTCAGCCCTGCTGGGCCCCTACCTGAGTCCCCTACGGATTTGCTGAAATTTTATTTTTGGAGCTAGATCTGTAATTTAAAAAAAATTAGAAAAAAAATAATCCTCATAGTCAAGTCATTAAGTAACCCATTTAGGGTTACTTCTAGACAAGCGTGCTCAATCTTTGACCACATGATCACTTAACAACAGTAAGATAGTGGTCCATCGCGTGTTAATCAGCGCCTAATTTAAAAAATCTTATTCCTAAACTTACGTCTTGTGTCCCAACTTTTGGGTCCAGCCATTTTCCTTCGAATTTCGCCCATCTGAGCTCTGGACGACACCTGAAAAAAACGAAAACTTAACAGTACCACTAGAAACATACAAGGATTTGTTTAAGGATTCTACGATGGCTCTACCAAACTTTGCTGCCACCGTAAATGTTTAAACAAGCATTAAGTATAATCAGCCTTGTAATGTTACTAACTACTGGGACTGAGGCCTCCTCTTTAAGAGAGGGACCGGGCCGTAATCCACCAAAAATGTTTGATTCTAGTAGGTACATGCTGGTTTCCTCACGATGTTTTTTTTCATCGTTTCGAGAGCAGTGGTGTTGAAATAAATTACACAAAGTAATGCTCCTGGCTGGGTTCGAACCTGCGACTTACAACTCGTAAGTTGGAACCGTTACCACTGGCCCAAAACAGTTCTCAAAAAAAAAAAAATAGTACGGTCAGCAATGAAAATAATAATCATCGTGTAAATGTCGTGCATTGCTTGCTAATCTAGTTTCAAGATGTGAATGGCTCACAGGCCATCGATGAGATAGCTTTTATTTTGGGTGAATCTTGGGTACCTTTTAGCCTTTTAGCCTAGCCTAGCCTAAAAGCCTTGTTCATAAACTTAACATACAAATATATTTTTAAAAGATGAGCAACCCGCCCCTGCTCACAAAACTTACATCTTTGTTTTCTTGATGGGATGCTGTCGGTACTCGTCGAAATATTCCGTTAGAAATGACATGATTCACTCTTTAATTTATATTTTTAGCTAAATATTTACTAAAGTAATATCAAAAACGATTTACAGATTGCAAACGTCAATCACAAAATCAAGACGAATTAAAAAAAAAATCTGCGCATAGAGAATTTAGGAAAACCGTTTAACAAAAAGGTTTATCGGTTAGTTTCCCTGCGGTAGGTCGTAGGTTTTATAATCAACTGAACTTATGCTTGTAATTTTTCTTTGTAAGTTTCTTTCATAATAAGGTTAGAGTTACTGCGGTTTTGCATGTTCAGCCGACATTTTTATGGGGTCGCCAACGTTGACTTTGATTCAAAGTAACTTTTATAAACAGTAAAATTATCTTTTTCCAACTTTTATGTTTATTTAGAAAGAACATAAATTCACATTAACCTTAATCATTTCAAATGGGAAAGAAAAACAACATTAAAAAATTGTTTAGCATAATTTATTATTCTAGATATTGTGAGTTACGATCATTATAAAACGCTCAATCATTCGCTAAGGCCAACATAAAATGAAATCGTGCTTAGATGTACCTTCACGACCGTTGTTGTCCTCTCAGGATATAACAAAGTCACAACTAAGAGAGGTAATCCCAAGTCCCATAATTATAATAAGTATAGGCAAATAAACGGTAAATAAGGAAGAGCTCATACTTTTTTCGGGCATTCGGACATAATCCTAAATACTTATCGCCTTACAAAAAAACACATAGGACAAGTCTAAATATACGACTTAGGACTTACTCAGGTATAAAATCAGATTTTTGCTCGTTTTCATTAAAACTAGAAAACGCTATTTATGCCAAAATATTATTACACGATAGATTGTGAATTCTCGGTACAGAACCGAGTGTTGAACATTCAACAGTGCGCATTTATTTAGCCAGTCATTTAGTGTTAGAGAAAACTGATGAACCTTTCTATTTTACCTTCAAATTCAAATTAATGAAACAAGAATAAATAGACACAGTTTTCTGTGTTCGCGCATTCCCTTGAAGTCCCCGATAAAAATGACGCAGAATCAGTGACACTACACCTCGGCGTGATCGTCGAAACATCAAAGATGGCGGATCTCCGTGACGTGCTCGCAAAACATGCGCAACCGCAGCGAGTGATGCGCGATCTATAACCGTCTAGCCAGCGAGGCGCCTGCTACGCGACCTCTGTGAGCCTATATGTAACCTTATTACAGTTCTATCAGTGCCTAGACAATCCCACATGGCTACTAGACGATTTTCTCTTTCTTATTGTTTGTATCAAAAAGTATCTAACTGTATCCGAAATCGCAAATAGAAGAAGAATTTCAAATTCGTTACATGTGAAAACCTTTCAAATCAGGTGGAAGGGGAAACTGTCAAATAACAGTATAACGATGCATATACTAAAATGTGACGTCACCGCTACTAGGTTTCGTGTGCTCAAAAGAATTAGCGAGATATTCCCACCACGCTTCCACTCTTCCTCAAACTAATATTTGAAATGTTAATTGCTACTTCATTTAATAACCAATTTTGCTACTGTTTTAATTCAGTAAACCCCAAGCGAACGGTTCGCTCTCTCATTGTCTTTCTATTGTGTCTCGAATAAGATTTCTTTTTAGAGTTATCTGTTGTTTAGTATAAAATATTGTTCGGAATCGTTACAAACCATATTTTAAGTAGGGTGCTTAGAGAATTTTGGCAGTCGCAGTTGAAATTCATCCACTATGGAACACAGTCGCTACATCAACCGGTCACTTTTTGCTTGTTACAACTAGCGACTACCACTCTGCCACTGCTGGGTTAAATATCTGGTAATTCAAGGAATCGCGGCTCGAACCCAAGGCATGACTCGTGCTTGGGTCACTATAACTCTGATACAATGAACCCTTGAACTAGGTTTAAGTTCATCCAGTACGGAAGGGCGGAACATAGATACCACTAACACGTTATGGCACAATGGCTTTCAAGCCAAGCTACTTGCAGTATTATTCAAATTACTGGCATGTGTATTCCAAATATAAAAAACTAGGCAAGTGCGAGTCGGACTAGCACACTGAAGGTTCCGTACAAAGTTACCTATGTAAATAGTTCAATTCCCAAATAGAGTTTCGAAGATTTTTCAAATTTTTTTTTTACTACGTAACAACAAATTTTCTAGTTTCAGATTTATTCGTATACCTGCGCTATAAGACCTTGCTTTATGCCAAATTTCAGGATTCTTGGTCAATGGGAAATACCCTATAAATTTAGATTTCCTCGAGAGCGTCGAAATATACGTTTTTTGCGATATAAACGGTCGTATCTGTTTTTTGCGTAAACTTGGAAGTTTGATTTTCTCAGCTCCAAGGGACCGCAGATATGAGCATTTTAATTTCAACTGGATACCACCACGCGTTCTAGAGATGAAGGGTATTGACAGATAGACAGACAGATGGACAACAAAGTGATCCTATAAGGGTTCCTTTTTTTCCTTTTGAGGTACGAAACCCTTAAAAACCACTTCAGATACTTGTGTCATTCTTAAACTGCAGGATTGTTCGAAAGAGTGAACCCTGGAACGCAAAGGGCAACTGAAGGAACACGGGTGGGTTCAAATTGGAAACACACCCTCTCGCTCCACCCAGTGCCGGAGAAGTTGTTTGATAGTTTCCCACCCAAAAAAAGAGCATTCTTCACCCAACTTTTTTTTTGTTTCTAAACCCATCCTCAAGTCGCTAATCCCTACCCCAGCGCGACCTTTCATCGGCTCACGATTTTTATGCTCGCTCGCGAATTCTGCTTGAGCTGCGTGACCAACCGGCTTAAATCATGAGATCGCGCTATTTTTAGCTCATACTTTGTCGTAAAGTCGTATCTGCAAACCGAAGCATATGAAGGTCAACATCGATCAAAATTATGTATGTTCCGTTCAATTTGTCGGGTGTCGTGTCGCTTTGAATAAGTCTCGTGTATGTGTGAAGTCTAATTTGTATGTTGTAGGTATCCTATAGTTTTTATTTTTTTTCTATGGGAAAATCATCTTGACATCCCCCGCTCTTGGGCGGAGCGCGAGATAGTGTCAGACTTTTACTGACTAAAAACCCACTCCTGTTCCTTCGTTGCATTTCGTACCAGGGCCGAGTCTTCCTTTCAAAATCAGACCCTTGGCCCCAGTAGGCTTCGACCCTGCTGGGCTCCTACAGTTGCTGACATCTCCCTGAGGCGCGCGTGGAACAGCACGCGCCGTCGACGACTCGAGCTCGGTCCGGACGGTTACCGGACGGTCGGACGGCGAGCTACCCATTGCCCGCAGTCCGCAAGCCCGCGCCTACGGTGGCCGGAAATCGGGATCGGAATCCCGGCGGCGGTTGGGGCGTGAGGACCGTTGCCTCACGCGATCGGCCGCCTCCTTTGCTAGCATTACTGCTTCGCAGAAGGAGGTGACCGCCTGCCACTCCTCACCGCTCCGGACCATGGCCTGTACCAAGGCCCGGCGCGAGAGTTGGCCGCCGCCGACAGCCCCCGCGAGGACACGGCGTTGCTCTTCCCAAACGGGGCACACCTCCACCGTGTGCTTCACCGTGTCCTCCGAGCGGTCCACACAATTGTGACACCCGGGCGTTTCTTCCGCACGAATCCGGTGCAGGAACCTCCCGAACTTACCATGTCCGGTGAGGACCTGCGTCATGCGGAAGGTAAGGACGCCGTGTTGCCTTTCCAGCCACTCTTCAAAGAGTATCCTCGTATAGTAGCCTCAAAGCACCAGAGTTGCTGTGCTGCAGGTATAGTATCCTCAAAGGGAGATCATCATCATCATCATTTCAGCCGAAAGACGTCCACTGTTGGACATAGGCCTCCTCCAAGTGTCGCCATAACGACCGGTCCTGTGCGTCTTGCATCCATCGGATTCTCGCGACGACCAGATCATCGATCCACCTTGTTGGACCAATATTTAAAATAAGTTAAATATTTTTTCAATACATTTACGCGAAAACCCGCTCTTATCTCACCGCTTTTAGGCATGCAATAAACTGTTTTCCGCACTAGTGCAGAAAAGTGCGCGTGCTCACCCCCGCCACAATGTTATTACATGTATCGCATCAGGCTGGGCGCGCGTCGACCCCCACGAGTCGCCGGTCAACCTCCGTTAAATTCATTTCTTCGTAAGTGTATTGAAAAAAGTCGTTTTATACACGTGCAAATTTGTCATCATCATCCATAACACACCTATCCATCGCCTACGGCTCGTGCGAATTCCACCTCGGTCGCAATGACAAACTTTTTACACTTGTATCAAAATGTACTATTTTGGTCCTATGACGGTAGGAATCGAACTCACAACCCATAGTACGAAATCACAAAATCCATACTCCGTCTGTCGTTCTGCGGTGTAGGTAATTACGTAACACACAAGTTCACACAACTTCAAATTAAATATACTCGTTATAGCTTTATTCAAAATCATTGTGATTTTAACAATTCAACAACATTCATAGCGCAAAAAGCATAATATGAAGCGATGGATAGGTAATTTCCGGCAATTGTAAAGAACTTGTTCGCCTGAGTTATCGCTTATTTACACGCGTATTTTAAAGTATCGATTACTTGGAAGCAAGGTAACGTGCAACCTGTGCTCAAGAAGGGCAATAGAACTGACCCGGCTAACTACAGACCTATCTCAGTACTAACGTCTATCCTCTGTATGAGTATAATATATGGAACGTTTATCTACTCAGTAAGTACCTACGCTCCTCCTGGGTTTGCCAGAAGCATATATAGTGACTGTCAATACGGGTGTCATCGAAATCGAGAAGCATGGAGAAACGTTTGCTGTCTTCCTCGACAACTTCTAATGTTATACATAGCACAGGTCCGATCGTGTGTGGAGTACTGTAGCCACATATGGGCTGGCGCTGCAAAATGCCATCTGGCAGCTTTAAACTCGGTAGAAAGGCGTGCGAAGAGGTTCATTAGTGATCCAGATTTGGTAACACAAATCTACAAAGCCTGGAGCACAGGTGTAGGGTAGCCAGTTTTTCATTATTTTACAGGATACATTTTGGAGTGTGCGCAGGAATCACAGGACTTGATTCCGCCATAAAATTTCTACTATAGGAAAAGCCAACGTACGGTGAGTCACCCTTACGTTGTTAACACCTCTACGGTGCGGACTAAGCGTTTCTGTTGCCATTTGTTCGGCGCTGCCATTTAATCCTTTAACCGCCTACGTGGGATAGACCCGGCCAACACTCGCGTTTATTCCGCAGCGTCGCACATCCACGACCAAATACTCCATCTCGTCAGCTGTTCTGTCACCTATGGCGATTGAAGAGCTGAACGAGATAAGAGTACCCAGCAGAAAAAGGCTTACGGCCCTGGCGAATAGGACGTGTAAACACTCGTCGAACCATTTCGACGCGAGCGATTAAAGGGTTAATGCAGTGTTATCAGTAGGTAACAAGAAAATTGAAGGAGTAAATAATCAAAGTAATAATATATTAATATTAGTTTATTTAGCTTATCATAGGATGACAATAATTTGAGAAATACGTAACATAACGAAACATTCACCACTGAAACAAATCAACATAAATCTCAATGCCATATGATCACCATTTACACACTGTTATTATTAAAATGATTCTCATTTTCAATTCATTTACGTCATTAACTCATCTTAATTATATAAAAACAAGGAGGGAACTTTGGAGGACACTCGAAACTCTCAAGGTTATAAAAAATTATGATTTTATTTTTTTTACATCTTACAAAATTTTTTTATATAAAAAATGAAGGGTTCCCCTTTTAAAGCATATACTATATTCTGATTTTCTATTCTCACACTACAATAAAATAAGAAAATATTAGTGTAAACCGTTTATTCAAGTAAACAGACGTTGCATTGTGACTTAACTAATAAACTGTGTTATATTAACATTTCCACAATAAAATTAATTCAATGTTTCTACGTGGGACACTTACGGGTCTGTGAAGCAAACATTTACCACTACACAATGATATAACGATCTATTTGAAAGTTACATCAAACTTATTCTCAATTATTACAACATTCAGAATAATTAAAACTGCTAATGTATTCTATTTCTTAAAACTGGCTAATACAACAATAAAAATGTAAAATGTTATACATATTGGAGTTTGTATCAGTGACGAACTTACGGCAATAGCGAGTTTCAGCGTAATGTGATGCATTCTCAAATCGTATTGGAGTCTTACTATGGCGTGAAATGAATGTCAGTCGGAGCGAGAAAGAGAGATGGAGTAACAGTACAGTTTAGGTAGTAAAATGGACTATGACTGGATAGCACTACTTATAAGCCAACGCAAAACATGATGCTGAAACTCGCTCTGATATCATCTTATCTATTATTACTATATTGATTAAAACATTTGCACATAAGGTATTATGAGGAGTTTTTTTCAGTTTAGGGAGAATAGCTGCCCGTTTATAAAGTCGTATCTACTTATTATATTTGCTCAAATGTTGAGCACTCTTGATACGTTTCGACGTTGCGTTGTTTCAGCTACGGCTGTTGTACCTCAGGTACTATTTCCAGTCGCGCTTTCTGAGTAAGGTAGCTACTCTCTCTAAACTTTTAAAATACTAATATTAACAAGCGCCGATTCAAAACATCGCTTTAAAGTCCAACACATCTCAACTTATTGGGACACTACGCCTCGGGCACACGATTCTCAACTTTACACTCTTGTTTCATAGTCCGTTTTCGCACGAAGATTGATTCAAATGAGAATTCTTGTATTTAAGTTAAGATTGGAAGTCTGATAAAAATATATTAGAATATTTATAAAGAGATTGGTCATTCGATATTTTATTCACAAAATAATTACTTAGTAATTAAAAATATTTATTTAAATTGCAACTTTTTAGAGCCGAGGTACGATTTCAATAAAACCCAAGATTTTCTTAATTGAATGATAATCAACTAATTTAATCAGCGAATATACCCTGATTTTCCTTGATTTTAAATGCACAAATCACTCAATTAACTAACACTTTTAAACCCAATAAAAATCGCCAAACATGGTTTGATAAATTAAAAATCAAGTATTACACTGTGTGATACAAGTTTATAATATAAATACATACGGTTAATGATTGTCTTATTCAATTTTGAACAAAATTGTCTTTGATATGAGTATCTAGACACATCACACTTCTAGGTTATGATATTTTTTGTCATTTTCATGTACATTATAATACGATAGAAAAAATGTAACATACATATTTGGTGTTTCTAATATAATGTCCTGTAGAAAATTACATGAATTTTTAAATAGTCAGGGAGAAATGTGAGCTTCGTTAATGCTTAAACCACCCAGATACATGTTGTTGTTTGTGGAAAGTATATTTTTTAATCTGAAGGATAGGGACAAGATCGGTAAAAGTTTTTTTTTTATTTTAAAAATGTTGTTACCAAATTTATGATTAAATAAAAGAAGAGAGAGCAGTGGTGGCCGAGTGGTAACGGCCCCGACTTACGAGTTGTAGGCTGCAGGTTCAAACCCAGCCAGGCGCATTACTAATTTATTTCATCACCACTGCTCTCAAAACGGTGAAGGAAAACATCGTGAGGAAACCGGCATGTCCTAGAACCAAAAAATTCGAAGACATGTGACATCCATCAACCCGCACTGGGCCCGCGTGATGGATTACGGACCATTCCCTCTCCTAGAGAGGAGGCCTGAGTCCCAGCAGTGGGAACATTAGGCCGACTACGCTAAAAGAAGGCATTTTTGTCAACTCATAATGGAAGGATTTAAGCTAAGAATGCTGAGTTTTTAGTTAAGAGTTACGAAGATGTGAAAACATAGGGTACAGAATGTATTTAAATATACGTTTCTTTTAATATTGGAATGGTGAGTAACCATAAACAAAGTAAATGCTTTGACCAGGGTATTAAAGGGACAGAAGAGCGTTTCCAAAGTAGATGAAAAGCCAAAATGTTAGCATGGTACTGTTGGTTTGTTATTGAAGAGGATTTTACAGTTCACAAAAGGAAAAGTCTGGTAAGGGTAAGTCTGTTATTTGTTTATTGTGCAAGCCTACCACAGTGTTGTGTTTTTTAACCCAAAGGTTGACTGGTAGAGAATGCCTTGTTGCATTAAGTCCGCCTATGTACCACTACTGTACATGAAGTATTGAGTAGCGTAATTAGAGACACAATAGAAAGACAATGACCGAGCGAACGCCGGCGTTCGCTCGGGGTTTAATGAATTGTTGTTTTCTTTCATAAAATATGGCTCAGTTTTCGTTCGCATACTTAACCAGCACTATTTTTGTTCACAACATAATGTAAAAATAGTATTAAGTACTATTTTTGTATTAAACTAAAATTTATCATAACTTCAAAATGTTTTTTTTTTTGTAGGTGGCAAAATCATCCAATGACATCCCGCGCTCTTGGGCGGAGCGAGAGGGTATGTCAGACTTTTACTGACTAAATACCCAATCCTGTTCCTTTGTTGCCTTTCATACCAGGGCCGAGTCTTCCTTTCAGAAGCAGACCCTTGGCCCCAGTAGGCTTCGACCCTGCTGGGCCCCTACGACTTCAAAATGATACGTGTTACAATAAATTAATTCAAATTTTCATGATCAGCCGGTGAAGACAAAATCAGCTAAATTTAAATAGCTGCAATATGATTAAAATGTATAATTATACATAATTTTGTCACACAGTGTTTTTTGACCGTCGAATAAAGTAACTTTTACGGAATAATATGATGTATAACACGCCGCATTAATCTCATATTGTCCTGTAGGCTCAAAGGTAACAAAACATGACAACTTTATAGTACTACTGCCAGACAAAAAATCCATAGCCTTCCACGTCTTTCTTTACGTTGTTGATTCAGACTATTTCGTCACAAAATTACCTCAAGTCATCTTAATTTTTATTTCACTTAATTTATTGCTCACTCTCACAGAGAGGACCTTAATCCCAGCGGTGGGATCTTTACAGGGTTACCAATTACATTCCAAAAAGTCACTCCAAACTAGAAAAAAAAAACAGAAGAATTTACAAAGTTATTCTGTTGCCTCATTCATAATGTTAGCGTAATAGCCATCGCTAGAAGTGGTGGTAATATCGGCATCTGTGGTAAACGTAATATCGCTATCGTTGATATTGAAGTCTATATCACCATCGTTGGTAGCGATCACATAAACAGTATCACTGTCAGTGACGTCAGTGACAGCTAAATTATCACCAACCGTACCCATATTAATCTCACCATCATTGGTAAGTATAGCACTATTCCCATTGGTCGTAAGCAGAACACTGTTACCATTATTGGAGGTTGCATTTTCGGCATCGCTTAAACTGACAGCATTATTGCCATCTGTGGAAGTTGAGGCAACAACGCAATCGTGTGGAGTAGAGGCGATATCACTATAGTTCATAACATCAGTGCCAACATCGGAAGTGGTGGCAGTAGCACCAACGTTTGTAGTGGTGAAGGCCTCGTTGCTCACAGAAGCGTTAGGTCCCTCAGTGGTCCCGGATCAGAACCTCGCCCGTATATACACGGCCGCTACGTCGTGGTTGGCGTAGCCGAGCCGCTTGGCGTGCTTGAAGATCTCGTTGGTGGTGGCCGTCAGCGGGAGCGACTGCTCCAGCGTGTCGCCCAGGCCCAGAGCCAGCTTCAGGTCTTTTTGCATATGCATCAGAGGCTGATGTGTCGAGTAGGAGGATTCAATCATTGCTGGAATGAGAAAAAGACATGGTTAGTGCTAAATAAAATGAATTTAGGCATTGAGAGTGCTCTTCCCCACTCGACATTATCAACTTTAAAAGCTTATTGTTTCATTCAACGCAATCCAACACATTGTTTTATAAAGAGGCAACATGAAAAAAGAGAGATAACGCCTGAACACTTTCGTCGGCATCCGGTAATTTCGTCATTTACTGGAATATTTCGCAAAACTTGTAATACGTGATTTTTTTTTTATACTTTAAAAGTTTCGTCATTCTGAATCTCGATTAAATGTGCAAGTTTTCTATAGATATATTTTTTATAATTTTAAATTATTAGTACATTATGAAGGGTCAAAGTTCACGAAAAATTGCTGATTTTCAGAAGTCTTTACTGGATTAATTTTACACAAATTTAATTTTCATTTCAATAGAAATCTAAATAATATCCACAAGATACTTGTATTTCCAAATTTCTGGAGCAAGATGTGTAATAACTTCATAATATGTGTACTAAATGAAGTGCATGAGAGGATTGACCTATTTTCGAGCCATGAGAGTGAAATCGCAAGAGTTTTATTAAATTTTATTAGTTATATTTAAATATTTGTTACTGTACTAAGTCTGATTTTATATTGTATTTACATATAGGTTAACGTTAAGTTTTTTATTTATTTTTTTATGTACTTCTTTTATTTTTTTATAGTTAGTAGTATTGTAATAGAGTTTAGTGTTATTTTAGCTTTTTAGGTTAATGTTAGTGTATGATTATGACTTTATTCATTTTTTTTTTTTCGGTTTGGAAACCACTATCGTATTAGGTTCCGCCTGTAAAGATAGTGTGTGTATATTTAATAATAAATAAATAAATAATCACGTAAGAGCGGTTGTATGGGCATCACTGGAAATTTATTTCGGGTTGGACGCTCTTAGCTCGTGGCACTGATAAGTCACTATTTTATTAACGTGAAATAGACTAGTCACTATTTTCTTCACGTGAAATAGACTAGACACTATTTTCTTAACGTGAAATAGACTAGTCACTATTTTGTTAACGCGAAATAGACTAGTCACTATTTTCTTAACGTGAAATAGACTAGACACTATTTTCTTCACGTGAAATAGACTAGACACTATTTTCTTAACGTGAAATAGACTAGTCACTATTTTCTTCACGTGAAATAGACTAGACACTATTTTCTTAACGTGAAGTACACTAGTCACTATTTTCTTAACGCGAATAGATTATAGGTGACACAATGTATAAGGTGAGAAGTAGTTACCGCGGCCTTTTAGTATAAGATGCGGCGAAGCGAGCGGCGTGAGCGCGAGCACGTCGAGCAGGTCGGCCTGGTTGAGGCCGGCGCGGTCGGCGAGCGCGAGTCCCTCGGCCAGCGCCGCCAGCGACACGCCGCCCACCACTTGCAGGACGGAGTTCATCTTCGAAGCGTTGCCGATGTCGCCTGGAACACACGTGTGTGTTGAATGACGATCTTGTTTTGGGATAGAGCGTTATTTCATTCAAATGACCTAAGAAGACGGAGCTTACGTTGTTCGTCACTGGCAGCGTTGAGCTCTAAAGCGAGAGTTTGATGTATTTCATTTGGTAATAATAGCTCAATATGTAAGAAACAATTATAAAATAACTACTTAAAGACTGAATGCATTGGATGAGTTTAATAACTTACGTAGGTACGCGGTGACGAACCCTTGTTATAATATTAATTTGATATAAGGAAAAATTGTTCTCAAGTAAGTGACTTTGTGTCTTTTTTGAGAAATAAATATATTTAAACCTAATAATTCAAGATTTCGTGCAAAAAGGATCCAACTGCAATACCAATTTACAACTTCAAACGGCGTTGTTTTATCAGTTCTGAGGAGTTTGTGATTATTCTCGCCATGATGCACGATTTAGAGGGTTAAACCCACAGATATGTCAAACAGTAGAGATATGGTAAGGGGGCGTGATGCTTGCGAACGCATCAAGCCACGCTTATATGTGGTTGATGTCATTTTCGGCCATTAGTCAAATGTCAACTAGCGACGTCTTCTTTGCTTATGATTTTTTTACAAAATGCCGCGTTGTTCAGTGGTTGTTTGCAAAAATAACAGCTGAGACATCTGAACTCGAATAAATTTGTATATATCATATCTTTACTGTTTGACATATCTCTGGTTAAGCCAATGAAATCACAAAAATAATGCACCCGGCAATATTATTTATACTCTCAAATTGTCAATCTATACTTTAGCAATAACTGAATACAGAATAAAACATTTATTACAAATAAGGTTATGTTTCTCGCTAATTAAACTCCTGTAAAAAAAAAAACTCGAAACATTATTGGTTAGTGAATGAGCTTCGACATGAATGTATTGTGTTAGTAGTTCCCTTCCCCTCAGAATTCTGAATAGTACAGAAGTCTTTGAAGTTAACGTATTTTATTTTGTTTCAAATTTCTCACCCTCATAGTAACTAGCTAAAGAATTTATAGCCTAAACGCTGAACAGACCAGACCTATAAGGATTACGTGTGCAAAATTTTATCAGTTCAGTTTTTGCACCAGTTGAAAACGTGGCTCTATATTTCTACTGGCTCACTGGGACGCCACGGCAGCCTAGCTAGGTCATGACATCATACATATGTATGGTTGACTGGTGAGCAACAGTGGCCAGTTGAAGTGCACACCATAGAGCTGCATGCTCTTTTCTTTAGCTGCGCGAACTGCCAGCACCACCATAGCGTCGTAGCCAGCCACGGGCCTAAAAGTGCAGACAAATCTAAAAGTGTACTTTTCTTCCGGATGTCATAAAAGCGATTGTTATGATAGCATTGCGTTGCATAGCGCGTGAAATTAGGTTTTTACATTCAAACTTTGGACCCCCATTTCAACACCTTAGGGAGTGAATTTTGGAAAATCCTCTCTTAGTGCTCGCCTACGTCATAAAAGAAAAACTTGTGCAAAATTTCACGGTCCTAGTCCCTGCAGTTTCGTCTGTGCGTTGATTGTCAGTTTCTCCTTTTATATATATAGATATGCTGATGAGTGAGGTACCTAATCTGTTAGCTAAGCGTGGTGATAATGGCTGTTGAAAAACTGTCTTAGGAAGCAATGATTTTCCCTAATTGCTGACCGAGAGCTAAGTTTGTTTAGCTTTGCTCGCAGAGTTGATGTAATTTTTCTACTAGAATGCAAACTATTCAGACAAGTATAAAAAGTTACTTAAACTATGCAAGCTAAGCTAATTCAGCTTAGTTCTTGATCTGCAATAGGCTTCAGAGTTTAAACGCTATGATGGACATGAATTAAAACCGTCACCAGAATAACCCCTGATTTAGCAATGAGATGCATGCACTTGTTAATATTGTAATAACTTATTTCTTAAAAGGACGCTCAGATTAAGACGTTGACAGTTAACCAAAAAAATAATCAAATATAATAATAAACCATAAAAAAGCAAAATAAAAACTAAATAAGCCCACGGTGCCATTTATCATCACATGAATTAATAAATTAAAATGTTTAAAAATAAAAATAAATATATTCCCCACATTTCTCTCAAACTACATACATTATGTAAATGATTAAATCATGCAACCATTATAATGGTAATTTTATGATTTTAAGTTCCAATTTTAGTGAAGAAAAAATTACTGCTTTTTTACCAGCTGAGGAGGATAGACGAGAGTAACTATTTCCTCTTTTGATTGATCTTACTGCCGTCTCATGACTTAACACAGCACCGGGGGCCACAAAAAAAAACACAACATAAATGTCAACGTCCAAGGTTCCGTTCGTCCGCAACCGGAGCAGCTGACTACTACCAAGGTAAAAGGAGTTCTTGCTCATGGCCTTGAAGCAGGACTGGCAGTCGTCGAACAGCGACCTGTCTCCGGCCGCCAGGATGATAAGGGTGCCTTCTTCTGCTTGTGTTTTTGAGCCTTGTATCTGGAATTTGAAATATGAGGACTTATTGTTAAGTATGAACAATACCAGTAGACTACATTCAGCTGTCCGGTAATCGTCCGGACCGAGTCGGAGCCGTCGACGACGCATAGTATTCCACGCACGCCTCAGAGATGTCAACAAGCCGTTGGGGCCCAGCAGGGCCGAAGCCTACTGGGGCCATGGGTTGCCTTACGAAAGGGAAACCCGGGGCCCTGGAACGCCAAGGCAAAGAATTCCTTCTTTTTTATTCATAGGTGTGATTTTAATCAGTAAACGCCTGACACGGCTTTTCGTCTTAAGTCTTTGGATGATTTCCCACCTTAAAAAAAAAACAATAGACCATGAAAGGTCTTTATAAGTGAGTAATAAGAGGACCCATGTCTACTAAACCCACACATAAATCTACTGCTGTTGCCGCTTGCTGTTACATTACAATATTTGAGAAGAACGGAAGAAGACACGTTGGGCCGACCCCAAAAAATAGTGATGATGGCTAGACAAGGATGATGATGATCCAACAACCATCAAACAAATAAAACGATTGCAACGAAATATTCCATTAGTGCTTTTAATTGGTTGTGCAGTAAAAGAAAAATGAAAAAGTTATGTCCAGAGTAAAGATTCAATTTATTCTGATAATAAAAGTTTCATGGCTGCACTAAAACTGAATGCAAAGACATCCACTGCGCTACTTGAGTGTCACATAAAATGCTGCTTCATTTAAGGAATTTAAATACGATTTCTTAGACTTTTGACTTCCAGTCTTCAAGACAAGCATTTTCGTGTCCTACACGCCACGTCTTTATTAGAAAGACCAAGCACGTCGATGCGTTTCACAACACCGGACGTCGAGCTACCCATTATCTCCGCCCAAGCGGGGCACACCTCCACAGAATGCTCCACCGTGTCCTACGGGCAGTTCAGACAATGATAATGATAACACCAGGGCGTTTCTTCCGCCTGAATCCGATACAGGTACCTACCGAACTTACCATGTCCGGTGAGGGCCTGCGTCCTCAAAGATGGGACTTACCGCCTTGCTTTACGGTGGAGTGAGACAGCGCGTTCGACTTCTACTGAGTAAATCCCACCTATATTCCTCCAACGTAAAGGGCATTTACGTTCCAGGGCAACAACTCATTCAAACATTCCCGTTTGTATTATAAGCTAACACGGCTAAATGACACAGAAGTACCAAGGTGTATTTCTACAGATTTCATAAAAGAAAAAAAAATCCTCACTCGCAATGAGTTCAAATATGTATTTCCTTACCTGTGCCTCCAAATATCGTCCGCCCTTCCCGCTAATAGCCTCGACGATGTCATGCGACGTGTCCGAGTCTATAGACGTCATCTCCACGTAGCCTTTCGACTCTAGCGACGGGCAGTGCAGTACGCCACAGTTGCCGAACACCATCTGGATATTTAAGTGAAATTATTACATAAATTAACATTATGATAAAACTAACTGGCTACCTGTGGCTTCGTCCACGTGAAAGTAGGCAATTGTGCCAATGGAACATACTCCCGGGACAAAAAGTATCCTATGTACTATACCAGGATATGGTCTACTCGTGTGACAAATCCCAACCAAATCCGTTCAGCCGTTTATAATATTAGTGTGATTAAGCCTATGTCGAAAATTGTCATAGATTGTAATCTAGTCGTATAGTTATATTTTATTATTTGACTGGCCTTTTGGTCTAGTGGTCAGCGGCCCTGACTGCTAAGCCGGAGGTTATATGGGTTCGATTCCCACCCAGGACAAATGTTAGTGCGATGAGCACGATCATTTGTTCTGTGTCTGGGTGTAATTTATCTATATGTATGTATTTAGAAATATATAAGTATGTATATCAGTTGTCTAGTACTCATACCACAAGCTCTGCTTAGTTTGGGACTAGATGGCGTTGTGTGAAAGTTGTGGAAAATTATTATTATTCTTATTATTGTATAATATTAAAGTTATGAGTTTACATGTGGATGGATGGAGAGGGAGAGGGAGACCAAAGAAAAGATGGATGGATTGTGTGAAGAGTGATATGAAAGAAAAGGAAGTTAGTGATAGTATGACGAGTGACAGGGCAGAATGGAAGAAAAAAACGTGTTGCGCCGATCCCAAATAACACGGGACAAGGGCAGGAAGATGATGATGATTGTATAATATTAAAGTACGCAAATTACACCTTTTGGACGTGGTATACCAGCCCGAAAAACAACACATAGCTTATAAAATAAATCTTTTATTTTATAAGCTATGTTTTTATTAACTGGTATACATCATTCTTTTTGAAGTTTTTGTTACCTATAATTTCTAACACCAGAATCATATCGACGCTTGAAAAGCAAAAATTACTAAGCGACATTGAGTAAAACTATACAGGAGAGTGAAAAGTTAAATTTAAAAAAAAAAAAAAAAAATTTTAAAAATTACGAAATAGTCGGATTTATATATTATTTAAATCATGGTAATAGTATCTAAATCCGATTTTTTTTTAACTAACAATATTTTTTCTAAAACTTTTAACTTTAAATCACACTCCTGTAAAATTTACTCAATGTCGCTTAGTAATTTTTGCCATTCAAGCGTCGATATTCCTTACACCAGTAAGCTGGTTCCAACTTCGATGTACACAGCTTAACGTTAGTATAGTTTACTACAATGACGAACAGGTAAATTGATATTTAATATTAAAATAAATTTGGTGGCAGAAGAGAAGGCAGTATTTATAGCACACCCACATTAATTTGGCTGTTTTATTTTACTCTTTTTTGACCTTTAATCCCATCAAATTATTGGATGTTTTAGCGTCTCACTTCCAGTACTTCCATTAACCTTTCCTCCTACGTGTGTTTACGGGTGAGACGATCGTGGATTTTTTTAATGGTATTAAACTAGTGCTTGACTGGGATCCCACCTGATAGTAAGCAGTGATTGGATCATTCGGTTCCCTTCTAAATGGTTGAGCTGAGTGGTGCTAATATTCGCGTCAGGTCCGTGAACGGGCGCTGTCAGTTGAGACTGGTCATCTCTTAGCTGCCAGTTGCTATTTTAATATCTATATTTAGTTTTTATTTTTACTTTATTGACATTGTTCTCACATGATAGCGACAAGAAACATGTAACAGAGATATTTGTAATTGCAAAACATGATTGAAAAGAGTGTCCATGGAGTTTCTTGCACATTCTTCTCCATAGAGATCTACGCTTTGGAATGTGCAATTAGCATCATTTTTTCTGACTGACTGACTTCTTGACATTTCAAAAGTGCCTGTAAATGGTTTATTTGAAATAAATTTGAATCTTTTGAATCTTTGATTCAATCGTTGATGGTAAAACGTATTAATTTATTAAGAGCTTATTTACTCTACCCTTGAAGCCAGCTTAAATTCCACTGATATGGACCGCATAACCCTTGCTACGGGCACAATGGAATAAAGGCTTTTTAATACGAGAACGGTGCCATTGTAGTCTTGTCTTACAATGGAGATACTCTGTGTACCGTACCATGGCCGAGCTAGAAAATGCTGGACGTGTTTATTCTGTAAACAGTACTTTCAATTAAATATAAGCTGTTTTAATGCCTTTGTTTTCCTGTCCTAGCTTCTCACGGGTTTTAGAAATATCTACAACATACATGTATTTATACACTTTTCTCAAGAAACACTCTGTCTGTTGGTGAAAACTGCATGAATATCCATTTAGTAGCTTGTGAGTTTATCACGTTCATACAAACGGACAGACGCAGTCTTCGGATTTCTTTTTATAGTATGTTAAAATTTGACGGCAGGTTTTAATAAGCTGTGGAACAACTTAACAGTTCAAAAAATCAAAGAAATTAATAGAAGGGTTCGTGTCTTGTAACTTTTATTATTGACTCTATATTTTTGAGTATTTATCCAATATTAGATTTAATTTTATCCCTAGTATCCTGAAGGTTATTGCGAGCCTGACTCCCTTTAAGACAAACAGGTAGTTCAAAATGGTACATGTATTCCTTCACGTCAACAAAATCTTCGTTCACGCATTTGAGCAATGTCTTCCGGCTCAGTTCCTGCGTATCCCTCCGTGACCCTAAATGATCCGCGGTAAAGGTCGGATCAGGGTCGCAGCCCTGACTCCATCCTGACCTTTGTGCTAACACATCTACCTGAGAAATCTGTATATATATTAATACTATTACATCATTATGACTTGGCTCTAGGAGCCAACGATCCGGCGAAGGGTAACCAGTGAATCAAAGGTTTGTTTTCATTACAATAGTACTTTTGCCTTGCGGGCAATTACTGATCTCGCTCTTGTATTAAGTTCATCATTTCAGCCGGAGGAATCCACTATTGGACACATAGAACTTAGCCTATAGACCTCAAGTGTCTCCACTATGACCGGTCCGTGCGTCTTGCATCCATCTGATTTCCGTGACCCTCACCAGGTCGGCGGACCACCGCCGTCACCACTCCAGAAACTTTTGGCCCCATTGACCAATTTTTTTTTTTAATTATTTCCACGGTAATTAACTATGGGGACAAAAGTATCCTAATATGTCCTAATCCAGGTTATGGTAGACCCAAGGGACCATGTCGTGTATTTCTCCCAAATCCGAAACTAATTTCTATGCCGAACAGAAATTTCTTACTTTCTAAACCTCTCCACAAACCATAACCTGCATAAAGTTGTAAAGAGAACTTTTAATTTAGGAACCCGTTTAGATCTTGTTACCTCTTTAGCTGCTTGAGGGTCTGCGACGCAGGAGAATGTGATGTCTGCCTCCTCCACCACGTCACAAGGTGTCACTGCTAGCGTCGCACCCACCTTCTCGAAGTCTTTGCACTGGAGACAAAAAATAAAACAATAATTTAGATATATATTAATTTATAGTCAATCGAGCAAAAATTATAAGGATTTCTTCAAAAAATTGTGGGCTATTGGGTTTATTATAGTTACTGTCTGCGAGCAGGCCTATACGAAATCTACCTTACAGAGAAGGAGATTTAAATTTTAGGTTTTCATAATTTTATTTTTTATTTATATCTCTATTCCCAGAAAAAGTAGAAGAAATAAAAAGTCTGAACAATTTTCATAAAACATCATACACCTAACGCCATCTATCATAACAAATCGAACTTAAAGTTTCCGTTAAATACTAATAGATGTCGCTGTACGTCGGCAGGCTGGTACCAACGCGCAATCAATATCCGCGCCACGCCAGCCAAGCCACCAGGCCGCGTCAACGACCGCAGCGCGCAATGGCCGACACCACGCGCCGCCATTTTGACGGCGATAACGGCGCCTATCTAGCCACCGCGCACGCAGCGACACCGGCGAGTACCGTGACGAGTGTCAAACGAAAGTCTCGGCTAATTCATTCGACGAGCGCAACACTGTGTACGCTTGACGAGTTACTGGAAAACAGAGGACGCATCGATGCCTTTCTAGCAAAAGCAAACCTGCAGCTTGTCTTTTTTTGCAGTTTTTTAGCAACAAATTATTGACAAAGTAAATTGAGCAATTTCTATTGTACCTATTCATTATTTGTTTAAGGAGAGAAAAACTCCAACAATAAAGTTCCGGCAGTATGCTCTTTTATTTTTAGATGACCTCCCAGGCATTGACTAAAATCGTACATAAAAATAGTTTACAATATTAAGGTTGTGATTGTGACATTTCGAAAAAGGTCAGGCATTATCCAGTCTGCGCCTACACTAGAATGTGGAAGATATTGATTCAGGAGGGAACATAAATATTTACATATAGTTAGCTGAAGAAAAAGAGCAGACAAAAGTCCCTACCTCAGAAATTCCAACTTACAAAGCGAGAACTTGAGGCATTGAATTCAATACTATTGATTTTTACTACCTACAGACAGAACCAAACAGGTGAACAAAAAAAGAAATGTTGTTAGTATAAAAGTATCGATTCCCAAATTCAATCTAATGTTTATAGAGGTACCATCAAGGCGTCAAGTGTTTATAATAAAACATTCGCAAAGTATTGATGGTTCGCGACAAACTGTAGCCGTGAAGGTCAATATCAATGTTTGCACAGATGGCGCCAGTATCGCCTCCCGATTACGTATACTGTACTAGGTACAGAATAACACTCACGCAGACAGATATCTTTACGACCTATACACATAGTAGCTACAGAAATCATTATGAAGCTTTCCTTCTCAAATTGTAACTGACTTTATAATAACTTTAGTTAAAAATGAAGATATGAATGGGTCAGATTAGGTCACGTGTCAAACGATATTTTGTTTGTCCGTGACGTCAGAATTTTGCAATTACACAATGATTTATGAAGGACATCTAAATTAAAATATGTAAATTACAACAAATATTTCGCTCGCCGTCTTCTGAATTTTTCAAGCAATCATAATAAAAAGATGTTACTGTCATCCTTTACGCAATATCCGCATCGGAGTAAGACTTCCATAATTGTTTAAATATTGAGATGATAGTGGATTTGGCACGAGTATTGCACTTGGATTCATAATCTGAATCACAGGGCATCTGCTAACGGAAATTAATCGCATATCTCTTGGGTATGCGCTAGCTACAACAGTGTTACTGTAAACTGTTTCGTATATTTTCGGCGTCCCGTTTCGCAGCCGACTCTGGGTGTATGGTGCGTACAAACTATAAATGACCGGTCGACGGGCATCCCCACAAAGGTGTCATTCACAGTTGTGTAGCTGCGAGCGCTGGCATTTCAAAGCGGTATTTCAACAATTTCCTTCGAGTCTCGCTCGTAATTGCTTTACTAAGTGCATTTGTACCGTATTGGTACACCGTTCTGTATCGTTTTGAACTTAAAGATAAGAGAGTGCATTCGTGATAAGATTATTAGGACTCGTCTCTTTCTACAGATGTTAATTTTAGTAGAAAGTGTATATTATGTGCATTTGACACGAACTATCGAAATGTGACGACAACGTGAGTAAACTAAATACCGTCCCTACTTGTGACCTTTCTTCACACTTTGTAGAAACTTACTTTCATCTGCAGACTCAGTTTCTCCGTTCCTACCCACGCTGAACATATTTTCTCAAGAAAAGCGATTACTCAGGTTACCTAATGCTCTCTTTAAAGTAGCTAGTCCAAAAGGTAATTAATCTAGAAGAGTGGATTCTGGCATTTAGCGATTGTTTAATTGCAGTATTCATTTTCGTCAGTCAAAAGTTTATTTAGATACATAATATATCGCACTTCCGCTCAAATAGTGTCACAACTCAAAAAAAGTTTGTTTGCTGATAATTAGGCTATTAATTTCAGAATTCATCATATTTTAAGCTCAGATATTGTCATATTTGTAATTAAATTATTTGCCCCCAGGTGACACATTTTTATTTATTTATATGTATGTAGCATCACATCCCTGAATTATTAGAATTTAAAGGCCTTTTTCTCAATAATTAAATTTTTGAGTTGTGACACTATTTGAGCGGAGGTGCGATATGTATAATTCTCTTTGAGATTTTTTCGTTTTGAGAATTTTTATGTAAGACAAAGCCATCGCGATGTTAGTCGATGCTGCAGTTCCAATATAATAGCAATAAGACACTGAAATCCAGCGAAATTATCATACGCAAAATTTTTTCATAGCCTAGCAAGACAAAAATTAAACCAACAGGATAAAATTATATTTAAAGCCTTATAATTTTTACCGAGGGTGTAAATTAGTTTGTGGTATACAATACCTATTATTGTATCTGTCTAAGGCAATGTCTGTATTGAAAATGTCGACGCCATAGCCTAAAAAGGTGTTCGGCACATAGATTGGTAGACTGGTCGATAGTTCTACAACATATGGAACACCTTTCAGTAACGCAAAATTCTTCCGAACTGTTTATTGGTGGGTAAGAATTTTCGGTCAAGGTCGCCTCCATTCCATTTTCAAAATGCCTTACGCTTCCTTGGCCAATAAATTCTCGCAGTTTGAAAGCTGGAAAAGTGTTAGCTACAAAGTTTCTTGATGCTAAAATGAATTCGTTAATCTCTTGGTTGAAAATCGATACGATTCGTTAATGTTCGATTGTTCCTATTAGATATAGCCATATCTGTGTTTTAACACAGCGTGTGGTCGCTAATAGGACAACTTACAGTGGTACAGGCAAGCTACTTGCATTATTTCCTGTCACACAAGATGCTCTTTGTTTTAACCCAAGCTTAAGCTTACCCAATGGACAAAATCGCTACATAAATATTGTGTAGGTAATATTTCATATTTCTTTTTCTGTCCAGGATTTTTTGCTTAAAATGATATCCTTCTCAAACAACACGAGACTACACGACTGAGCACTAGGTAGGACGAGACACAATTATGTTCTTGGATGATTTCCACCCTTTTTACTGTAGTTTACTGAATGCTTGAAAAGACTAGACATGTGGACAAAACACATCAAAATCGATATAATTTGTTCTACTGTTTCGTTCGTTTCATCGTTCGTGGTCGTTTCGTTGACAATTAGTGTTACTCGGCCTAAATATTTTATCAGTTGTGCACTTCCCGCATTTATGACCACTACATTTATTGCATTACAACCCCTCTCATTCATTGCATCACCGTTTCCTGTCCCTTAATTTTTACAGTTCCGTTGACATCTAAATTATGTACCTGTTCGGTTGCCAAGGCTCCTGTTTCCAATATCAAGCTACTGCAACCTGCAGGATATGTTCAATTCAACGCTATCTCGATTGATCCTTGGTAACTACTGCCCAGCGTCGTAAAAACCGCCTCCACGTAAGATCATCTTTTTTCTTCTTTTTCGTTTCGGTTGACAGAATGGTCGTGGTTACGATCAATTGCGTCCAATAGCTGGTGCCGTCCTAGCTCGTTTCACGATATATAAACGAGCGAGTCGTTCACGTTTGCCGATTCCCAGTCTTCTCTCAGCAACACTGCTGTGGTTTACACTAGTGATAATTAAAAGTTTACAATGTCGGACGGAACCGCTTCGTCGATTTATTTAGTAGGTCGTACGTGCTCTTTCACTGTACTGTCTAAGGTTGCCAAACAATATTATATCATAATATTATGTGCGTCATGTAATTGGGCGTATCGAGCGTTCAATGTTGCTGTGCTGACATTATTACGTGCCTGTGCTTTCTTATATAAATCAGTTTAAGCTACAACTCAGGACAATGGCGTCAGAGGGCTATTTGTAGGAATTAGAAGAAGAAGAATGAAACGGGTGGTCTTTACCCTTTTTTGGGTGGGAAGCCATCAAATAACTTCTCCTGCTTTGGGTGGGACAAGAGGCAGTGTCTGATGTTTACTGACTCGCCCTTGTTCCTTCAGTTGCCCTTTGCTGTCCAGGGTCGCAGTAACTCTTTCAAATAATCCTGCTGCGCTCCCAGACTGCCATGCAGCATGCAAGCATGAGGCATACACAGTAACAACAATTGTGTCCAAACTAATGTGTTGTTTCTTCCTTCAAGTGCGTTAGGTTTCCTTATATGTATGTATGTATATTGAGGATAATTTGCTTGAGCGTCTAGATCAAAAAGAATAATAAGGAAAGATTTAATTATTCTAGTGAATATGTATAACCATTTGTTAGATTGTTATGTAATTTCATTGATGGCGATGGTAATCAGAAAAAAAAAACTTGACGATAAAGAATGTCAAGGATTTCGAATTTCGATAAGATAGTAACAATAATGAATTTATGTACAGTTTCAAAAAGATCGATATACCGATGTACATGGAAGTGAACAACCCTATATCCGAAACGAATGGCTAAACAATGGCACGACGACGACGGCGACGTAACAGACAGAATATTACTAACACTAGAATAAGTCAACTCAATAGGATTGTTAATGTTACATCATTTAGGAACCGAATTTGATTTGGTGTCGATAGCAAGCAGCATTATAAGGAAAAATGCAATTCACTCCGAATATATAACACAGTCTAAAATCAATAATGGAATTTAGGCACCCATACACTCTGCGGGAATGTTCCAAAGAAACCTAGAACGTAAAGGACAACTGAAGGAACAAAGATGGGTTTAAAGCCAGTAAAAGTCTAAAAAAACCCTAACTCATGATTTGATAATTACTCACCTCATAAAAAGGCACACAGACACTACATACATAAATCACCAAACGCAATTTTTTAAATTCTTTTAGAGCTATCTAAACATATTTAAATCTTCGTTCTATTTCTGCCAATCGCTTGAAGATGACGGAGAATTAATAATATTTTCGGTACCTTAAATTATACATTTTCTGATTTGTGTTGCAACTGCCTGCTGAAATCGGAAACATTGCGACTGGCACGGACTTCCAGGAACATATCAACATTAAGACTAATTAAGCTTTAGATAGTAATTGGATGAACAACGCATAACATCTCTAAAGATATGTTTAAAATTTAACATTAAACATCTAAAGGTGAATTGACTTTATCATCCCAATGAAATTGTACAGACAGTGAAAAGTGAAGGACAGTTCAAGGCAAAAATTTAAAGAAAGAAAAAACGTTTATTCGTGTCTCGCATAATCGTATAAACTAAAAATACACCATGAAAAAAAAAAGAAAGGTATAATCAGTGAGAGGCCAAAAAGGCACCTAACTCAGCTTATGCTGCGTTATTTAAAACGATAAATAAAGCAGCGCTGGTATTCTGTTATGGCCCGCTGTGATGCCACAAACACACATACGGACGTTAAATACTCTATCGAAATAAAATAATAAATAATGAAGAGACAGATAAAATTCGTGAATTTATATTTATGTGTTTAATGTTTATGATAAACAATTATATTTAAAAATAGTGCATACAAGAATAAATAATAAACCATCGACCAACGCCTGACGCTCCAACATTTATCATTTGTCATTACCATAGACAAACGGAGGATAATTGCGTCAAACAGAAAACAGATAGCGCCCCTAAATACCCATGAAGCAAATACTGATAATGTGAGTAACACTAGCAAACAGTTCACTATCAGCCGATCCACCTAAAAGCATTCTCCATACCAAACTAAGCGATATAACTTATCAGCCAAGGTCGCATGGTCAAATAAAATATATGATACTGAAGTTATATATTTGCAAATATGCCTATCGTTAAACAACACGTCCCACTAAATTATCACAATCTGAGGACACTTGCACTGAATTTTTTGGCGAGAGGCCATAGAAAGAGGGAATTATTGCTTTGAGGACAGGTGCTAAAGCTGGAAACATCGAAGAAGATATTTTAAGAGGCAACTATTTTAAGTGGTTGTGCCAAAACTATTATAAAAGAATGAGTAATTAATTAGTTTTTATGCAAATTATGATCAAGACAACAGAAACAAAAAAGTAAAGACAAAAACGTTGATAATAAAGATTTGGAAATCAAATAATCTGTAAAACAAAATAATATTATTAACAAGAACAGAGAAACGTATCCCATGTGTGCGAATACAATTGTTATGGTTAATGGTCCAGCCATTGTCTTAAAACATAAACAATGGATAACCTGGCAGTTAGGAATTTCTTTCTCAGAAACTAAGCGACGTCAGTCTTGGTTTCTAGTTGAATTAAGATAGAAAATTAAGTATGAAACATAAAAAGATGCCTCATAGAGATCCTGAAACAAAGAAGATCGAAAAAATACAGGTTGTTATGCAAAATGCGCTGCTGTAAACAGACAACGGCAACTAAACGATTAAACTGCTCAACAAAGCTGTACACCCTTTGAAGATTAGCCAGCATTGAAGCGTAAAAGAGCGAATCAACGCGATGCATGTTACAAAAATTCGTTTCATAAGATAAACACGATCTTAAAAAAAAATTACGTATCCCTTCGAGTTATTTTCACGACCGTGACCAAGGAGGTTTAAAATAAACGGTTCAATATACTCAAGCATCATCTCTAGACCAATCTAATAAGCGAGCAGGAAAAGCGGGAAATTCCGGTAGGTAATATCCGTTCCCTCGGAGCCCGACACCGATTAGTGGTTCATCGATCACTGCTATTAAAACCCACGTTTCATCCGCTATGTTTCTATCTATATATAGCTAACTGTTGAGCAAAAAATAGAACGATTATTTTCAAATTGTACTATTCCACGTAATGAAGCTTCCCAGACCTTGGCGTGTATCGATAATTGAGCTATTTAGCTTCATCATACTACGTTTGTCAAAACAACCCGGTTATGAGACGTCTTGGCAATGTTCCTACACATCTTCGTTGTTTCGATTCTCAAGATAATATCTAAATAGCATTGTATAATTTAATAAATAATGTTGATCAGCTTTTAATAATTAATCAAGGTTGGTAGGCTCAGGGAATTAACAAGGTGTCTCTAAAATATGACGTACATGAACATGTAAGACAGTTCAAGGATTGGTTTTACATTTTAATGAACGTTGTTTCTGCCAAAGGAAAAGATTTTTCATAATGAGACGTTGAATAGATACGACAGCGAGAAAATTGTACAAAGGGACAATAAGTTGAGCATGTACACATTATAAAGTGGTGTGAAGTGTCATTAGTGAAGATATGAGAATAGGTTCGTGTTTAGTGGTGGGCGTCGAGCGTCGCGTGAGCAAGCATCGCTACGGGAGGAAACACCAGCCATTAAACGAAAAGCTTTCTTGTTTTATTAATGGGACCGGAACTTCTTCGTCTTGCATAACTGACGCCTTGTTCCATAAATAAGAAATACAAGACACGGTTAGATATGAATCTGATTAATTTGAAATTAAGTAGCTCTACGCTGGCACAAAATCTGTTTAAAACATACAAAACGGAATTTGAATAAACGTGAATATGTAAATTAATGTACAGGCTTTGTCGAGTCCTTCATGTATTTTAAAACTGGTAAAATAACAATGAGAATTATTACACACAATTCCACACGTCCAAACCATTTAGTAAATGTAATAAATCATTTGATTTTCATGTAAATGTTATCGTTCTACGATATTATAAACACGATAACTGATAATCGTAAATATTGAACGTACATATTTTCATAAATCCTAAAATAACATGATACATTTAGCAATATTTTCTGTTTGGGACGAAAATGTGTCTATGAGACAGGCAATAAAGCGGTCAGAGTCTAGAAAATCCGGTCGTGTTCTACATACACGAAAATGTATAAGCATTAGTATTACGAAAGCGTTATACAAAACGGATGTAGGAAGAAGGTCCAATGATAAACTTGTGCCTTCTTATGTTCTCACTAACTGCCGTTTATTAAGCGACGAATTAAGAGCATAATTAATTTGCTTAATAAACGCATTGGTGTTGGTGCAAGATAAAAAGCTCTTTAAGCATTCCTACATATATGTGGAATGGAATAAATATCGAAGCGACTTGAGACTTCTGTACCAGCTCTTGTGGCACGAAACGTATGTACGTATAAGCAGTATTCATGTCCGCGCGAAGTTGCAGACAGGATGGGCTATAAATATAGAACACCTGGGCATTGGAACGAATCAAGCAGGTCACCCCGCGAATACTGAGAATCCGGAGCGGTAATACTACTGTTTATAAAAGTGTAGGTATCCGGACATTGACGAAAAGATACCAATATTTGGATAAGAATTACCAGTTTCGATCAGATTTATTGGAAAAAAACATGAATTAAATATGATAGAATGAATAACAGATTTATCAGGTCAGCTTTCTTAACCACCTCTGTTATCCCTATCTCTAAATGCATTATTCTCCGTTAAATAAGACTGGTATGATTCATCGGTGTACTTACATTTCTCGATCTTTCCAAATCTATATGCAAAACCTGAAGAAAAACTCGTGCACATTTCGCAAGACTTTTAAAAAGTCTTTAGAAAGAGGCTGGAGTCCGGAGGCGGGTACTAAGCTCTCTTGCGAACAATAGGGCTGCAACTACACAATGGATCCAAGGGCAGGTACAAGCCCGGAGCCTCTTGAAGGTAAGATGGTAAAACGTCTCGTAAATATACATTTTGTAAAAAGATATAGCTTGTACGCTACGGGCAGTCATATGTGCGTTGGCTCATTAAAAGTAGTAATGTGTATCCCGATATGGTGACCACAACCAAGCGACACAATGGTTAGCTGTCCAAACACTGTGTTATTAACGTCAAAAGACAGTTGATCATTAACAGATATGGCTGGTACCACTGCTAAATTGCTGGCTTGACCATATTTTGAATGCTACAAAATATACGCTGTAATGGCTCGTAACACTCCCTATATTGTTAGCTTAACCATTTTTAGCCACCTAAAATCGAATACGGTTACGGAGTAACTTTGTTGGAAAAATAGGATAAATTCTGAAATAAACTACTTATATCTTCTCGTCAAATGGAAACGCGACACAATGATAAAAATGTTTAAGCACTTTGGGTTAATTGATGCGACTTGCTTTGCGTCATCCGCGAACAATTTGCGTCGACGTGCGTGTCTGTCTTTGTTCTTGAGACTTGACATAACGCCCGCCTCATGCACGTGTTCGAGACACCTGGATTTTCGAGCATTCAAACGTGTACTCCTCTCTCATCACCGCTCTTGGTATAGTTTCTACGTCGAAGAGTTTTAAAAGAAACTAAACTCCATTTTAAAATGTTTAAACATCAATTGAAGTAGTAATCGTAAAGCTGGTGAAACTGCTCTGTTTTATGACGAAAGGAAAAAAAATGGCTGGCAATCCACAGCATTTTTGCTTTGATACGTATGTATGTTTGTTTTGGCCGCTCAGTTTCAACTTGCGAATGAAAAACTAAACATGGCGATTTATACGAATTATCAACAAATCTAAAAGTAATATTTTTTACTGGTTTCCAGAAAGTTCCAGAAAATTCGATCTTTATACGTTTTAATTTAAAGTTGTGACACAGCAATCAAGGCTTGGTTTATGACCTAAATACGAGGAACTAATATGAAATGTTGGACAGTAATTGACGTGCGCTCGCATACATTTAGATGTCCCAACTGTCGTTAGAGTATAATTTGTAAGACATTCTACAATAGTGGTCATAGATAATGTAGCTGACACAAAAACGAAGTGTAAATAACGAAAAAGTGCAGGTGATGTTAGAAAACGGTAAATAATCAAAGGTCAAACGCTATGAACCGTCTAGAAGAGACTGACAAAAAAGAAGTGTATGTACAATTTGGTGATAGGATTATAGGATATGTTCCTTCGTTCGGAACGGAGCAGATTCGGATCAGACTTCAGTAACACTGTAACACGATTATCCAATTTGTTATAGAAATGTGAGTATTGATTGGGAATATAAGCAAGATTCTGTTAACATTTGAGAGCCCATGTTTAGACTATTTTGGTCGTTATCGTCCCGATTACCCGACTTTGATGAACCTAATACAAGAAGCCATAATAGAATTAGATCAGATTACATACATACTAGATCAGGTTGATGCTTAATAGAAACTGAAGTCTCCGTCTCGCCTCTTAATTAACAATTTGGCACAGATTCATTATTCAAGTTGTTCGTTATTGAAATAGTTTAACAACTTGACATTTAGGAAAGTTCGATGAATTCAGAGGAAATTCTCACAAATATTGTAATCAAATCATGACAGAAAGGGAAAGGGTAGGTATGAGCGGGATCACTGGGTTTAAATCATAACCTGCGGGTTCGTAATGATTTGACAAAGGAACTATTTAAGACACCAGTGATTAAAATATAATCGTTTGTTGTAAAAACACGTGACAAAGATAGAAAATACCGGTTCTACCTACAAGATTAAAGTTCAACGTCGTATCCTCAATTAGTGGAGTTTTTAGATTGTACCTAAGTGGAAATAAACCTATACTACACATATTTGTGAGAAGAATTAGATGTAAGTTTGTTTTTTTTTTATCAAAACCGCTAATAGAAAGAAATGGTCAAATCAGTTTCTAAACTAGTTAGTTGAAACTGAAATGTGACGTCACCGCCATTAAGTTATGTGGGTACAAATATATAGATAGCAAGATGTTCCCACCACGCCCCCACTTTCCTCATTCCAATATTTGTAATGGTAATTGTTGCTTAATTATTACGATGCTGTTTTCAGAAAAATATTGTATTTTGGTATTACTTGTTGTTTAGTCCATATTTTAATATAATAAATATGAAAGTAACTGTGTGCCTGTTACGCTTTTACGGTTAAACTACTGAACTGATTTTGATGAAATTTGGTATGCAGTAATCTTGAACCCCAAAGAAGGACATAGGCTACTTTTTATTTGGCTTCGACTTCGCGTCCATTTACGCAGACGAAATCGCTGTATTATGTATCGCTGTATATTAGTAATCTGTAAAATAAAAATCAATTGCCGAATGTAATGTATGTGAGCGGTAGTGTAACTTCAGAACGGCTGCATCTATTTAGCCACAGGTAGCTACATTGCGCACACGTGGGCCAGTGTTGGGCAATATGTAATCTGACTACTGATTAATAACTACGACTACATATTGTAGTTAGTAATCACAACTAAAAATTACATAAAAAAATCGTAAAAAGTAGTGTTAAACATTTTGATTACTAACTACAAATTGTAGTTGCAATCAAGACTACGAGACTACTTTTTATAACTACACATTTAAAGGTTGATTTTTTTTTATTACTTGTGAATCAATGCAATAATAATATAAAATAAATATAAGTACATAATCATCTACGACTTCACCCTTGTATTCAATTAATTATTCATGAAAGTAAATACGTGAATTTTTTATACAGTTAGATTCTATTTTTTTTTTAAATTAAATTTTAGAGCCAGATTTAGTTTTGATAAATCAATAATTCCAACACATTACATGTTTATTTAATTGCAAAATATAAGTTCTTAGTACTGAAATAAACAGTAATTATAACTACTAGATTACAGCAATCAAATTAACAACTACTTCATGTAGTTTGATTACTACTACATGTAATCAAACTACTTGTAGTTAACTACTTTTAATCGCAATTTGTAATCTGATTACAGAATAGTAGTTAACTACGCTCTACACTGACGTGGGCCACGTACGCCGATCTGGACGCGTCGGTCTCCATACATTGTATATGGCAACTAGACTTGCAGAGCTACATTAGATCCACGCCACGCGACGCGAATAAATATATATATAAATAAATATTTATTTATTTATATATTTATACGCGTACGCGTTCTGTGTCAGAACGGGTCGCTAGTACAATATATTGTACAAAAATTAAGACCGGAAAATGTCCAATTACGTCAAATCAGGAAAAATTTTAAGTGGTTAACCCGCAGCTACCCTACATAGAACTAATCATTAATTCATTATTAAAGTTAATTTTCCTTAAGTCCTTAAAAATTGATAATTTAGTTATACTCGTAGTTACTCGTTGGGAATTAATATATCTATATTTTGTTTAAGATTTACTTGTGGCTATTACATGTAACAATATTGTATAAAGATTAAATAAAGATTATTATTATTCTTCTTTATTTATTTTTTATACATTTATATATTTTTAAATATTTCTTAAAACACACATATAAAAAATAGTAGTCCGCCGGTGTTGGGAGCAGGATCCAAGCTACCGGTGGTTAGGGCTCCAGAGACAGGAACCTCCTCACAATCCGAGCCGTATCAAGGAGTACTGCCTTCTGTATCAGGCCCTTGATCCAACCGCGCAACGACAGCTTCGGCAGATGGTCGTCGAAGCTTTTGGCTATAAGGCCATTGGCAGTCACAACAATCGGCACAATGACAGCCGAGTCCACATTCCACCTGTCGACAACCTCGTGTGCTAAGTCGAGATATTTGATTTGTTTCTCTTTCTCAGCTTTCACAAGATTCTCGTCATGTGGGATGGTGACATCGACTATCATTACGCGGCGCGCTAATCGGTCTATCACCACTATATCCGGCTTATTGGCTACAATAGTCCGGTCAGTGATGATAGACCGATCCCAGTACAATGTGACATGGTCATTTTCGAGAACTGGGTCGGGCACATACTTTATGTCTGTGCAAATACTCGCCGTTAGCCAAACGAGAACCACCAGAGATAATATGTCTGATAGACTCACCCGAACGGTGGCATGCCCGACACACGTCAACCGTCCCGTCCTTCATTATATATCTCCGGTAGTTGTTCGTTAAGATAACTTCGTCCATAATCGCACAGACAAATCCTTCAGTTTCTCCAAAGAGGTCGCTGAGTCTTTAGCCATGGATAACGGGGTGAGTCCCTTGTCCACTGCGACCACATCTCGGTGCATATACCCACATCGGGTTTAAGAAAATATTCTCTGAGGCTGCACACCTCGCGGTTGTGCAGAGTCTTTGCGTTCAAAAAGCCTCGACCTCCACACTTCCGCGAGATGTACAGTCTCATCACCGATGATCGTGGGTGATGCATCCGATTTGCTGTCAGCAATGTACGGACCCGCCTATCCAGAGCGTCTAGTTCGGTCTGAGTCCAAGTCCATTTGAGTATGCCAAAAGAGTACATTAAAACTGGCATGACCCAACCGTTGAAGGCGCGCACCTTATTTCCGCCCGACAGAAGGCTATTTAATACTCTTTAGGCGGCCAAAGAAGCGCTCCTTCAGCGATTGCTTCATGTCAGCATTGTTAATGCTTAACGCTTCTGACATACCCAAATACCTGTAGGTTTCGGTCGAGGAGAGCGATTTAAGGTGTATGGAATCCGGGAGTTGAATTCCCTCGGATTCCGTAATCTCCCCTTGCTTTACATGCATAGCTGCACATTTGTCCACACCAAATTCCGTCCTGATGGCGCTACTGAAAGTTTCAGTTACCTTCAGTAGCTCCATTAGTTGCAAATTGCTGGGGGCAAAGAGTTTCAGGTCATCCATGTAATGAAGGTGAGATATCGCCTGACCACCTTTCTCAACCGATAGCCCAGTCCTGAATCCTCCAGTAATGTGCTAAGAGGATTCAGAGCTAAGCATTATTATTATTAGAAAAGTACTTAATGAACCCAATATTTTTTGGCTGGTTCAGTAATACACATTTGTATATTAGGCAATAAATAAGGAAGACGAAACGCTCGGAATTTCACTGCCAAGGACGACGGGTTTATTATAACTAAGATGAGATGCTTGGGTCTCCCAAATATTTTTTCGTATAAATGAAATTGACTGGATTATAGATATAGCCCGTTATAAACTTATTATTTTTCAATTTTTTTTTTTTTTTCATTAACCATTTCCTTCTTCATCATCATCATCATTTTAGCCGAAAGACGTCCACTGTAGGCCTCCCCCAAGTATCACCATAATGACCGGTCCTGTGCGTCTCGCATCCATCGGATTCCCGCGGTCCTCACCAGGTCATCGGTCCTCCTTGTGGGAGGCCTTCCAACGCTGCGTCTTCCGGTACGTGGTCGCCACTCCAAAACCTTTCGTTCCCATCGAACATCTGTGAGCAATGTGCCCTGCCCACTGCCACTTAAGTTTTGGCGATTCTTCGGGCTATGTCGGTAACCTTGGTTCTCCGGCGGATATCTTAATTTCTGATGTGCTCATGCAAGGAAACTCCGAGCATAGCCCTTTCCATTGCCCTTTGGGTGACTGTAAGTCTTCTTACCATCTTTTATATAATAACAAGCGTTGGAACCCCGTTTCATGCCCTTAGGGGGTGAATTTCGGAAAATCCTCTCTTAGTGCTTACCTACGTCATAAAATGTAATCTTGTGCAAAATTTTACGCTCCTAGGGTCTATAGTTTCGGCTGTGCGTTGATATATCAACCGGTTTCTCCCTTTATATAATAATGATTTAAATGTAATTGTAAAAGAGTTGTTTACGGCTTTGGCAACCAGAAACAATTCAAGCCGAGCCATTTTCGCATTATAATTTACCTCATAAGGAACCAAATCCATAAAATTTCTCCATTCACCATAAAACTAAATGTCGTCCTTTTTCTCCATGGATCCGCGTTATAAACCGAGCCATAACGCATAACCTTGTGAGCCTAGACCGCCTAGCGCCTGATTTGCTGTCCGTGACCTTCTAGAACAAACACTCCCAAAATATACCGCAATCTGTATAATGTGTACCGTTTTCTTTTGATGTTGAATTGTATCAATTTTGATGAGCGTGGAATTATCAGTTACTGGAAGTGCCAAAGTGAATGAAGGAATGACAGACGCGAACGGGATCACCATAACAAAAACCAGTCAAGTTGTAATTGTTAAAGACGACGATGACAAGCGAGCATATCTAATCAAGCAGAAAGAGTTTTTTTTTTCGAGGTGGGAAATCGTTCAATAACTTCTACCGCTCTAGGGCGGAATCAAAAAGCGTGTCAGTGTTTTACCAAACCGTTGGGTTTTTTGGGCACGTTTACAAGAACGTGCCGATAAAAAACCCACCTATGTCCTTTAGTTGCCACCACGGCCACTTTTTCCAAGCATTTCCTCAAAGAAACAGTAAATTAATGTTAACAAGTGAAAATCTCCTCAGTTTCCGAACATCAAATTCATGAATAAATTTTATAGACCATAATCATCATTTACTTGATACAAAATAATAATATATTCACATATGACTCCAAAACCTTTCCACATCGATCACTTTTGGCGTTATTCATAAGTTGTTGTCATAATGTATCATCAAGGCGTCTGGTACGATTAATTCTATCGCGCCGAACTCCAAGGGTACCAACTTACCGTTTTATACGCATGTAATGTAGGCCAGGTTGGCAGCCTGTATCGCGAGGCAAAGGAAACCTTGTTTCCATCAAATTTTCGCACTTCCTTTCATTATCTGTTTCATTTGCAAATACTTCAGCGAGTTTTCTGTTCGGTCGTTCCAATTTCGTGAAATTCAAGTTTGGAAACCTTGTAAATAAATTCGGTTCTGAATATTTTTCTGCGTATGTTTTTTAGTAAAAGTATGTTGCCTGTATGTTGAATTGCAGGAATCTAGACCGATATTTCGCTTTTGATAAGATATTTGATTATTTCATGTGCTTCACACTTGAACAAAGTGAGACTCCTTTGTTTATACACATTCTGGTATTAAATCAAATCATTTTTCCTGTTTCACATTTGTGTGCTAACGAACAAAAAGCATCAAAACCGGCTAAGTGCCTACTACTCATTGACGTCATCGTGCATTTGCAGACAGTTTATTTTAATAACATTCAAAATTGTATCCAGTGCTGGACTAGGCTTGGCTTCTTAGAAAGACGCTACTGTTTCATACGAGTACTTCGTAGAGCCAGGCCAAGGCTTGGATCTGAGAAGCTAGAACAAACAATTCCTGATCTTAACCACAAAACTGTACAAACAATCGCGAGTCTAAGTGACGAATGAAATGTAGCGCGGCCTACGTCACGAAACGTTGCCAAGTCAACGATCAGCGACCAACAGATGATTGGACCATCTGATATCTGTACATTATCCACTTCTTGTACCCTCTCACTACGTCCACGTGAGTGTTGACCATCTAATAGCCTTTAATGTAGACAGACATCCTTGACTCTATTGATCTTGCTTTGTAGGAAAATTCCTTGTGCTTAGTCCCAAATCATCTGCCGTTCGTGTTTATCTGGACAAAAAATCGTCGATTTTTGTGGTGGGAAACCATCAAATTACCAATTACCCGAGAAGGAAAGTCAGACTTTTACTGACTAAAACTACCCGTGTTCAGTTCGTTGCCCTTTGCGGTCTAGAGCCGCGGTCATTATTTCAAACTTGAACAATCCCGCAGCCCTAGCATCCTAAAATCGTCCTGCGTACCAATTTTAGCAACTTTGCATATTTTATGACGTAACAGAGCCTATAAATAAGTTTACAAGCTAATTTTGATGTGCGTGTGTGACGTACGGTAGGGTTTAGTTCGCTAAGCTATTGTTTGCTTAGTTATAATCAGCAATATACCTACGATTGTTTATGTAGCCAATTGTCTAAGAAGGGTCTAGAATTATTTACTTCATTACTAGCGTTCTTAAAAGTTTTCTTACTAAAACAACGTTTCCATGAAGTTTTGTTCTATGAATTAATTATTATTATTCGCGTGAGAATTTCAAAAACATGGCTTCCAAAAGATTTTACGATGTAGTTACAACGTGTACCGAACAGAATTTCTTGCTAAACTTGTTTGTAGTTTGAGCTTCATAAAACATATTTGTTTATAAGAATATTTTGCCAATGTAATATTACTTCCTACAGAGTGTCATGGTCTTGGAACGTGAGTATTGAAGTAATCCAATTTTTGTTATTACACTGACGTTACTAACATGCTTAAAGCCTACGCTAAACTAGGTATTATTGACTATAGTATAGGCACTAACATGTCAACTACTGTATTATTTAGAATACCATTCTTTACCTTTATTATAAAGACCATTCGATACCAGGCAATCGATGTTACTGTTCATATCTACAATGACGTATTCGCTATAGAGTCTACATAGTCAATAGTTCAATACGTCACGACAATTGTCAACAATTCGATAAAACACACATCAATTAATTTAACAAGATGACATCGTCGTTATTGGTGGGCTTAATAGATCGAATAAAAGACTAAGGCGCGTCTTCAAAGTTAATAAGAAGAGCTGCTGATGAAATTGTTTCATCCTCGGCTACTTGACTATTTTCATTCATTGTACAATCAAACACCTGAAAAGATCGTTACAAATTGAAGTTTCAAGGCATTATCGCCTTGAAACTTCAATTTGTCCTCGCTTTTTAAGAATCCAATGAAAAATTTCAAGTCCTAATAATTTCAGGTAAGTATCATGGCCGATTATAATACCTACTATTATAATACGTAGGTATATCAGTGGCATGAACACTAATGCGAGTTCTATGGTAACCCACACCTAGTGTATTGTGCCAGTGCGATAAGGATCCCATGTAGGTATGTCTGTGTGCACATTATGCCGTGACGTAACCTAACCTAATGTGCTATACAGCTATCAGAATGTGCAAAAACCAAACGGCCTTGTCGAAATTTCACTAGTTACACACACAGGTGCAATTTAAAGTGTGTAGGTGTAAGTCAGTGTTAGGCAACGCGCGTTCGATATAATCCTTCTGTACGTATATTTGTTTACATTGTGTAGGTATGTATGGTCGACAGACGTGGAGTTGCGGATCCTTATCAACGAGATTATTTGATAATGAATATTCGATTTTGATTGCAGTTGTTTTTGTAAACAACGTGCTGGTAAAACCATAATATTGTTCGGACTAAATTATGAAAAATGGCCAATTTACTAAATAGATGATGAACGATTGTGATTCTGATTATGTTTTTTTTCCTTTCAATAAACATCAACCTTCCAGTCAGTATTTTGTTTCTACTTAGTATCCAATGTTTAAATAAATAATACATTATCAGCTCACGCACATCATTCGCAAGTTTTACATAAATAAAGAAAAAAAAAATCACCTAATCCGAATTTTTATCCCACGGTTTCGAGAGGTAGGAAAATAAACGTATTCGTTATATTATCCGTACACGTGAGGTAATTCTATTTGTTCAATCAATGAACGAGAACCTAAGATTTACAATACACGCTCGTTTAGTTACCTACAGGGTCAACACATGGCCGTGACTATGTGGGTTACGATAAAATCTTTACTCCACTTAATAGATATAACCTTTTAGAAATAACGCCCTTATTTGCAAGGAAATGTAGAGAATTATACAAGTATATAATAATATTATGTTTCCTTCTAACAACATCTAGCAGCGGTTTAACAGTGTTCTACTAATATAATGCTTTGCATTGTTACGTACGCAATTGAAAAGTTACTTGTAAGTATTTTTTCAAAAATTTACATTTCTAGCCCGGCATTAAGATCCCCTACCATTCCCACAGCTACAAATAGGTTTAAAAGCTGGGCTTGCTTGGATGTCGCATGTCTACGAATTATTGGTTTTAATAAAATAAAAAATACACTGAGACAGATCAAGAATTCAACTAGACTAATTTAATAAAACAATTTAACAACCAAACAATAGATACTAGACGTCATCGAACCAGAAGCCCTTCAGGTGACAAGGCCAAGTTCGTTTCAGACTCACGTTTCTAGCCTAACTACTTCCATCTTGTTCATCCATAATAGGAGTAAAAGAGATAGCAATACAAAAGAGACGGGGGGATGGGTCAGAATTCGAAGTTAACTGTAATATAGTGAGTTCTAGACAAGGAAAAACGCGTGCGGTCTAGCGGAAAGAGGATTTAATGAAGTCTTTGTACGCAGTTACGTGATATGCGATCTTTGAACTCGGTCCACGGGTAACGATCGCATTGGCAACGTCGACGGCGTCTCTCCGGTTTATCTTAATACGAAAGAAATATCAACTAGTTTCATATTCAAGAAGTGATCTGTTTTGTTGACTTTGAAGCAGAGGGATCGTTAATACTAAGTCAGGGCCGTAATACTATTTCGGCACGTGACCGAGATTCTGTTACAGCGATTAGGGAGACAGAATTTATGACCTACAACGGTATGGACTAACATTAATCTTCACAGGAACTCTAGGAAGATCTAGGTCAGCCACATTATAAATTGCATCCGAACCTAAGAAGGAAGTCTCCTGCAATGCATCAGAGACGGAAAACACGTGTGGATTATTTATAGCCCCCACTACTATCCACTTGTCCCTTTCATACTTCACGTTTTCGAATAGGACAAAAAAACCATGTGATTCCAGCGATCGGTAACTTTGACGATCTTTTGGACAGTTATCAGCCTTTAATTATACTGATGGAGCTATTGCTTTGACAAATGGAAAGAGCCTAGTAATCCACAAATGAATAAGCTTAATGCTAAGTTGATGTGCCTCGTGCACGCTATTTTTGTCTCTTTTATTATGAAATAACACTCAAATTGGCATAAACCGAGTTTCAACAACAGTATCGGTATGTATTTTGAAAATATTATGAACAATAATTCTTTTGAAAATAATGGTAATGTATTCGGAGAAACTTCTGCAATGAAGTCGAAATTAGATTTGCTAAGTTCAACACGAAATCTAACATCAAAACAATCATCGTCCGTTTCCCACACGTTTACAAAATACATATTTATTTCCCACACTTTTTAGAAAAGAAGGAGGAAAGCCTTTGTGTTTTATTAATTGGTTAATAATAATTATTATTATTACTGTGACTGAAACACGCGGCCAGTTAAATACTTAGCTGATTTTGTATAAATAATAGGTACCTACTTCATGCGTGATAAAACGTGAAGATTGCCAAAACATTTCTAATTAGATAGAAACAGACTCTTTTAAGACTTACCACATATATAAACTACGTACATAGGCATTACACCTACATAAGCAATTTCATTCTTGTCCATCAAGACAATAATCTCATAAAGACTTCATAGCATTTATGAATGCCTGGTACAATTTCTCGGTCTTCGAAATTATTCCGGAATTTGGCAGATGCGTTTGTATAATATAGTTATATTAATCTCATTGATATTGTAGAAACCTTACATAAACATATGCCAAACCGTAACAATCTAATAAAGACCGTCAATTCAATAATCTATACCCTTAATCTATTCTCGTGTTTATATGCCGTAATCCGAATATTAGGTAAACTTCAGTCTTGAAGGGTGTATGTTTGTTTTGTCTGAGTCCATTCACTCAGCGTACTACAAGGTCGTATCGATATATCCTTAGTTCAATAAGACTTACTATAGCGTTCCTAGAAATCTTCAATGTCTTAAGTAGTGCGTGTCTCAAATCGATGAATATTACATGATATGCGTCAATATTTGGGCATTAAATATTGAAGCAGTTGGTTGTAAACATGTGAAGACTACTGAAGGAATATTTAGAGTTAAATGAATGGAACTGAGTAGTCGCTATAGTACTTCCCGTCTGCAGGGTAATAATATACTCAATACTCTGAAATCTTATCCTTTCAAGATCTCGTGTTCTTATATCACCTACTTAGATAAAATTATGATTAGATATAATTTGTTTTCCTTCTTGAATTGTAACGTTTTTTTGTAATTGTTAAGTGTTGTCAAAATGGTACCATATCATGACACGGTCGGTCGTACAAATTTTTATTTCCTCATTCGCCCAGTTGCGGTAAATGTTAATCATGGACTTTCTATAGCTATAAAGGAAGGTCGACATGGACATTGCCAAATCACCAATTGGGTAATTTACTGCTTATATTTTATATCTACTAAACAATAAATCAAATATCTAAATATTTCCTGAAATCAGTATTTAAATTATTTGTTAAATAAACCATTAATTATCATTTCCAATATTGGTATAAGTAGGAAATATCCCGCTATAATTTTTGTATGCGCGTAAACAAATGGCGGCGACGTGACGTCACATTTCAGTTTGTTCATCTTTTTTTGTTAGGTACTGCTTTAATTTTGAACAGATTTTAAAAATTCTTTCTATTTACGATTATGGATAAAGTTATTAATGAGTCAACTACCCAATTGGCCACATGCCGCTTGGTCAATCTTAATCACTGATCCTTATGCATAGGAAGAAACAATTGTCATTTTCTTGTCAAACCAAGATCTCATGTTTGCTGAGAACCACACCTCCGTGACAGGTGTTGGTAAAGTAGTGGGTATTGAAATTGGAACTTCATAATTATGATTAATGTTTCAGTATTTACGACAAATTCTTTGGAATGACTATCAAGTATTCCAGTCCGCTCGATATGCAGAACACAATAGGTTATTTAATGTTCAGTGGTATCCGCGCGGATATTCATTGTAAATGCGAGCTCTTTATGAGGCATCGTGTAATGAGACGAATAATTTGAATAATTGCTAACTACTTCGGACGAAGTGACACTTCGATGGATGTGCCTGGGAGCGTCGGTATAGATATTCCATCAACCTTAAAACGAAATTGTTTGTCTTCTTGATCTTCAGAGCAGTCAAAAACATTTTAATAAACGGACAACCTATCTAGTAAGAGGGGGGACCAAAATAAACCCGTCAATTCCTAGCTCCAAATCGGTCATAAACCGCCCACTAATATGACAAGACAAAACGATAACACGCGTTGTTAATTTAGCACTCCTATCAATCCCGAACTCTGCAGGAACTAACACGATAACTGCTATTCTCGACCGAATTCAATCAACGTTATTTACGTTGATTGAATTCTAGAATACAGGCGTAACATTTATGACTCACAAATTAAGAGGCGCTTAGTTATATTAAATGGCGAAACTTTTTAGGTGTGCTGTACGTGACTGACTCGCTTGGCAGCCACGCGACAACGCCGCACGAATCTTTCGCATCATAAAATTATTGTTGCGCATCAAATGCTAAGACAATCACTCTACGGACTTTGATCATACAATGTGATAGTATGTTGCGGCGAAATTCTAATACAATTTACAAGTCTGGGCAATAAGGAAGACTATTCATTAAACTTCGCAGGCGGTAGTCTGAGTACTGCATTGCCAATATTGTGTGTTTATGAGCATTTCGAATTGAAACTACACAATAATTAGCACTTACAAAATTTATGAATACCTAACCTAAAGCTGTCCATTTGCACGTAGTTGATAGCCAAACACCTACTTCAAAGACTACTAGTGTACCAGGGAGTCATAAGGTAGCTGGTAGAACTATTTTGGTCTACTGACTCAGTAATACGATTTTTTCTAGAAAATTTAACCTCGGTCGGAGTCTAAGGACGTCAAGGCCGGACGGAAGCAGTGCTCGCCACCAAAGCGGCTATCTATTTGGTAAATTGGTACTAATCTACAGACATACATATATCGCACGAGCGTGATAGGGACCTATTCTTATCAATTGAACGTTACTGGTTTTGTTAGTACCTTCAAGAACATGTCTGGCATCACAAACAACTTATTAGGCTTACGTAACAAAGGCCAGCCACCTTTTTTGGACCCTTGCCTTTTTGTAACGTTCATATATCCATCAGTCATTCCATTAGACTGTTAACAAATGGCCGAAAGATTCTATACACGTGTTGGCACCGAAGAGCTCCATCGTCCATAGCGCTAAGTGATAAGGATAACGATGATGACGCGAATACTTACAAGTAAATCTGTCTGCACACAGCGATAATGGCCTAAGCATGCTAAGTCGTCAGCTTAAACAAATAAAAGTGTTTGATTCGCGATTACCCAGTGTCCTTCACGGCACATAGCTCTGATTTGCGGCGAGTCCATAACTAATTTTGTTTAGTGTTCTGCAGGTTAAAGTATAGACCATTTTAGTCTTGAAACCTAAGTAAATTCAATCTGTAACGTTTATTTTTTAGTGAGATCTGTGGTTTTGTTGACCATCCTCTTGATAAAATAAGTCGCTTCTCATAATCCCATGTTTCGTGCGTATACTCATGAATACAAAATCAGCTTTTTTGCGCAAATCACAGTTGGCAATAGGCCAGGGTAACGTCATAATAATACCGAGTCATACGAAGTTATTATGTATTCTTTCTTATTGTGTTGGCTTACAAACTACAATAAGGGAATTCCTTATAGCCTTGACGTTATAGGCTTGCTGGTACCGCTAACTAGCCTTTCTAACTAACAATGACGGTTTATTGGATCTTTGACACTCCGTGAAGGTACTGTAATCAAAAACAACACAAACACTTCAATAGTTAATCAAGTTACGTGATTTAAAGTTCACTTTTCTACGGATTTTACCTTAACGTTTGACATTTATCGTGACTTTCGTTCGTAGTTACGTAAGTTTATGGAAAATTCCCAGGGATTAGTATAGAATAACATATACATAGGCTCGAATTGCCTTGTAAATATTTGAAGATCGCATGCTTGAATTAGAAGCTGAAATTACTTCAACATGTAACAGTTCGTATCGGTCACGCCTTGTTGCGTAACGGCATAAGTTTTGCAATTACCGTAATTATTGTAAACAATGGGGTCATGAATGGAAATGCCAATTAAAACGTATGTGTCACGGAATTAATTATAAGGATTCGTTTCGTTTGAACCGATTAAAGTCAATGTTGGCTGAAAACTTGAAATCCTATTAGTGTTAGACATCTGTTCGTCCGACATCGACGGACAAATGTCAGCGTAGCCTTGGAACGCTCAGGGAAGTGGGTGGATAATATAGGATTACAGGCGCGAGTTGTGACGTAAGCCTAGCGATCTAAGTGGAGAATTTATCAACATTTTTGGGACTTACGTAAGCTGACACTACGTCCACATTTCCCGAAGGAGTAGGCAGACGGTAGACTAGCACGTCCTCATTTCGCCAGTTACGTGATATGGATAGCAAGGGATGAGTTCTGATATATGTATGGAAGATATAGCCATGCTGCGCCGATCATAAATTAATGTATCCCTACAAACAAGACCTTGGAGCAGTGGTGGTCCAGTTATGTATAACGAGTCATGGGTTCATCAAATCATAGATATCCGGTTCAAATTTAGGCAGGCGCGTTACTCTGTGTAATTTACTTTATCACTACTTTCCTCATAACAGTAAAGGAAAACATCGTGCGGAAACCGGCATATTTTAAAATCAAAACATATGACATCCACCAACACGCGATTGGGTCTGCGTTGTAGATTACGGCCCTTTCTAGGTCTGAGTCCCAGTAGTGAGAATATTATAAGACTGATTAAGTTATGCTATAAACAAGAGGACGATGATTGCACGTGTACTGATTGGATGACCTACTCCTTAATCGCTGATAAAAACAGCCAACAGCTACATTCAGAGCTAGTCTATACAAAATTAATATGCTATTTGCTACTTTGAGGTCAGCTTCCACAGATGTGACCAAAAATTCTCAACTTTTTCCAATAAAGTTCAATAATCCACTTACCAGGTGGGTATCTTCTTTGAAAATTATTTCTCTTGCGAAATATATAGATAAGTATTAACTAGTCCACAATGTTATCTTCAAGACACGCGTCATCTCCTGCACGCCGCTTATCTGTTCCAGTATATAGCGAGTATCGCTTTACGGCGCCAACCTTTATGTCATGCATTAACTTTATCACCTGGCACGAGAGTATTACCACCAATAAACGGCTGTCATGGGTATTTTCTCGTAAAATAAAAGAGCTTGGAATAGGTTACAAGGTAAATAATCTTCTCTAAAGTGTTTTTCATTCGTCATCATTCTCTTGTTGTTTGATGATTTTATTCAGGGTCTGCGTAACTTTATGTCTTCTTTCATACATATTCCTTTACTAGCTGAACTGGTGAGGGTCGCGGAAATCCGGTGGATACGAGACGCACAGAACCGTTCATTGTGGCGACACTTGGGAGAGGCCTATGTCCAACATAGGACGTCTTGACAGAGGTTGTCCTGTTTTAAATATGATCTGTCAACCGCGTGCAGGTTAAATAGACGTAGTTTTTTGAAATTTTTCTTTTTCTGTGCAATTTTCTTAATTTTTCTTCATGTAATTTAAAAACTCCGATTTCCCTATAGAAGACCTTTGGTGGAGCGCCATGTTCGGACCAGTTAATGAATACTGTATTAATGTGTGTACTATTAAAGAACCGGTTTAAAAAAACCATTTCCGATTGATAACCGATAATCACCGGTTCTCATTAAAAACCGATTACAAAACAAAATTAAAAATAACAATTTGTGTGAATGAAATGTTGATCGGGGTAGTCTCTTAAGTTTCTCTCGGGGAACATTTTGTAAATATTCGACCAAGCTGCAGAGCTAGAGATTGGCCTTATTGTACCCGACTAGTTCATTAGTCATCCCGATAATATGTAGACGTTTGGAAAAACTGAACACCAATGAAAATTCCCTCAAAAAGAATCAGGCTACAACTGTTTGTAGCCTGATTCTTCTTGACTTGAAAATATTTATTCCACTTTGATTGCACTGACAAGAAAAGAAGTTTTAACCTTCCTTTGGCCGGTTTGAACAAACATGCTCGAAGGAAGAAAGCATTTATTTCATTTGAGTAGAATGCTCCCCACTCCGGATTTGTTCTGACAGCCATAGAAGACCTTTCCATTCCTAAGTACTTCAAAACATGTTGCCTCCTCATCGAGACGTCACTATTTACTAACAGCGTCAAGCCGTCAAGCAACTGCTACGTCGTTGTCTGGTATTTTGCTGAACCGGACCGGCGGCGCAGCCGTGAGACACACAACATTATTGCAAACGTGATAGCAGTTTTCACATAGGCGATAATGATAACAACACGATACCGTAGCACTGGTAGTTTCATTTATGCGAGGCCTTAGTACGAGTTGTTTTACACTCGATCGAAACGTCTCCCGCTTTTGGCTCTCTGATTGGTTAAGAGCTTAGAGCGAGCCAATCAGAGCGCCGAATATCATATACGAATTTGCAAAGGCAGTATTAGAATTTTGCAGTTGCTAGTTCTCATTATGGTTGACATATTCGCAAAGGTAACCGTTATCAGCAAATTGGGTATTTGCCTGTTTATTTTTGTACAATATTTGTCTAATAAACAACAAATAACACTAAAAAGAAATCTTTTTCTGAAAAGATCATCAAATTGGTTATTAAATGAAGCAGCAAATGGCTATCCAAATATTGCGCGGTGGGAATATCTCGCTGTCTTTTTTGAGCACATGTAACCTAATGGTGGTGACGTCATATTTCAGTATGCGCTTCCTTATATTATAATTTGACAGTTTCTCCTTCCACCAGATTTGAAAGAACTTGAGAACTTTCTCTGCTTGATTAATATTGAGCAAATTTGAAAAATGTCTGTCTATTTGCGATTTGATACAAAAATAAAAAAAAAATAAAGTACCCAATTATAAAATAGACGTTTAGATAAAGATAGTGCCTGTCGCTGCCCTACACATACAGAACCATATCAATAGTGACCCCATGTCGTGAATGTTTTCATATCATAATGACATAAGTTCATTCAATGCTTTGCACTGATAAACTGGCATTGTTTTGAGTCCACAATCATTCATCGACGCGATATCCGTTGAGTAGTTCATCAATTAGGACTATTAGTTTTCATACAACGAGTATCAGCGGATAAATTTTAAATTTTTGACTCAATGAGCAACGTTTCTCGCCCATATCATTCTCTTTAAAGATTTGGGATCGGCGCAATATATCTTAGACTTTTATACTCCTCTATTTCTAGTCATTTCGGGTATCTTCCTTTGCTAGATGATAATTATTTTTCTGTTATCCGAGAAACTTGTCAACTTACTATAATAATATTAATAATTTATTTTGTGTTGGAAATTCATCAACTGCTCCCGCGAGAGGAAATTTCAAACATTTACTGACTAAAATTTCTGTCGCGGTAACTTTCAAACCACCCGCAGCCCTGGCCTCTCCTTTCCCTTGTGTATCCGTGTGTAGGTAGGTACTAAGAAAAAATTCTAACAACAATGTTCTATTCAATCTTTCATAACAAGGTCAATCAGGACAAATGCACCTCAAAATAACCGAGCAAAAAGTTTCAAGAAAACCTCTGAAGGAAGTCTTCTCTCACCTGAGCGAGTCTTTTGTTTTTTTTTTTCATTCTTGTCAATTGACGAGCCCTCTTCATTTTGTATACGTATATATTCGTATCATAAAATAGAACCTGTTTTTTGTATAATTTTATATTATTTGATAGTCTATTTGACAACATCTCAACCTTTTGCAACGTCCTCTCGTGCAAATCGTGACCATGAGAAGAATTACATGAATGACAAAACTAGTTTTGATTTCGGAGAGTATCAAAATGAAGCGTATTCCGGACAAAGAACACAAATCAATGAAACAAAATTTATTTAGCACAAAAACGAAGAATTGAATTAGCTGACCCCGCCGAATTAAACAATAAAATTCTACATGGCCATGATTTCCTGCAATTTTGGTCGATCAGACTAAATGATAAGCGATATTTATAGCGATAATATCACTATCCAATCGGTATAGGTATGTACGTAATCATATATCTTATCTAAAATCCATCTACTTTATTAGACTTCCCCATAAACTAGTGACATTATATACATAAATATAAAAAATTGCATGATATCCTATAAGTTTGGGCTGTATACTGCTTTACATGGAACCAATTGAATATAAGTATCAATATACCTAGGTACAATGCGTTCCAAATAAGAATAGGATCGATTGTCATGTTGGTTGTGACGTCACGTCATACCATCGTCATACTGTCAAATCGCAAGAAAGTGGGCTTGAAGAACTCAGAGATGAGAAAAATTGAAGAACTGGATTCTGATTGAACTTTTTTCGTTCACAGTTCGTAAATAAATAAAATTTTAAAAATTTCTTGTTTTTGCTCACCATAATAATTCTTCGATTTGACAGTATGGCGTGACGTCACAACATGGCAATCGAACCTATTCATAATTGGAACGCATTGTATGGTGATCTAAACACCTCTACCTACTTACTCCTTCTTCATGGAGGAGTGATGTTATATCATCCATCGCTCCAAGAAACAATCTGGAACGGAGAAATGTTTCAAGGATGATTTACCTAGCTTAAATGTCAATTGTGCTGACGTAATCAAAGCCTTCCCTAATTCAGTATTTCGTACATAGTATGGTTTCAGCGGCAGTTTACAGCCTTTTTATAATCCGTACACGGTAAGCATCTAGTTTTTTAATAAAAGTATATTTCATAATTAATACCATGGCGACCAAGGGCGTCATTGTAAAAGTAATGACCGCGCCGACGTATTTGGAAGTCAAACATCTGTTATAGAACAAAAAGTAACAAAAAACTTCATGGCATAATACGCTTTATTGCTTCTAATGTAAAGATCATAGTAGCGTATTCAATTTTTGGCAAACGACACTGTCTAATTTTCGGTCCCACGTCTGGGTTACAAGTTACAATGATGAATGACTCACAAAAAGCTAAATAAAAACCTCGGTATGAACCTTATTGCTGCGGTGCACCGTACTTAATGGTGTAGCTCGAGTAGGTATGGGTTTACGTTATTTGACCTTTGAACTTGACTCTTTCATAATTACTTTTTATCCAGCGTAACAAAATATTGGAATCGAAAACGTAATCAGTCCGTGCGTGCCTAAATAAATTATTACAAAATTTGCGTAAATTACGCTCCATATCCTTTACAAACGTAATAAATTGCAGCTTGGTTATAGAAAAACCGTTATAAAATACCAATACAAATGATTCATTTTTATAGCATTGCAGGTGTAAAATTAATAGGTAAGCGAACGTTTAATACAACTGCCAGACGGATCCCTATTAAATAGACTTGTCCCCTTGGAGCCAAGAAATACTTGCAAGAATGCGTCGGTGTTCGGACACACGGCGCGCTTCCGAAAGCACTTTCGCCTACGTTCGGCGTCACTCGGTAGACTCCGCACCCCACAGCTGACTGGGCCAAAGTGGGAGCGAGAAGAGCATGCGCGAGCCGCACGCGCGGGACAAGGACCGCGCGCCGCGCAACTCGCAGCGCCGCCATTTACTTCTTTTCAGTGCTCGGCCCCCGTCGTAGTGACAGTGTGTTTCTTTTATCACTAAGCGCAAAGCTTATTCGTTTTAATTGTGAAATTCCTAAATAAAATTGTTTACAAATGTTTGGAAACGTGTAATTTGTGAATGTGCAATGGAGTTAAAGTTAAATAGGTGAAGATACGAGCCGTTCGTCCGAGCATGGCTGGCTTCATCGCATCTGTTGTCAACATAAAATAACGTGGATTATGCAAGTTGAATTAAAATATGCACGAGTGTTAGGTGAATTATGTGTTTTAACTACATTAAACGTGTCAATGGTTGTATTTGTGAGTGAGTTTTAGTTACAAGTGTCCCGTAGGATGTTTCAACCAAGTTGGTGTAGGTAGGTACGGAGACGGCTGGCGATTGTATGGAGCACGTACGTAGTGGAACCGAGTGTAGAAGACGAACACTGTACGCGGTGCAATTAGATTATCTTCAGTTGCGATACATAATACGAGTGCGGCAATAAAGACACACTAATGAATGGTTCATATTCGGCTCGTGTTTTTGTAATGAAAACCTCCCACGAGCGGTCGACTGGATCGTTTCCACTCGACGACAATATTAATAATAATTACTTACACTCACAAATTACAAAACATCTAAAATTACGATGTCACAGGAAAAATAGGTGTTATAACCAACACAGTGAATAATAATAATAATAGAGTCATTTTAAGTAATTTAGGGAAGTGTTTTAGTTGCCTTTACAGTAAGTTGATTACGGTTTAAAACCTTGAAATCTAGGTCTAGGCGGGCAACTCTTTATTACACTAACATGCAATGTAACAGTATCGAAACCGGAGTTTGCTATAAATGTGATAGCACCGTTATATGCCTATTTCATTAAAAACAAAGCATAAACTCATTCGTTAATAAGTAAATTTAAATATGTAAATAAATGCAAACTAGATTTCAAAATAAACCAAAAATGAAATGACAAAATGTTGATTATTAAATAGAATGTATAAACCACTAAAATATTAATTAATATTAATCTAAGTTGTTCATTTAACTAAAATACAACGAACATAATAGATAACAGAGCAGGAACTTTAGCAAACAATTTTCTATTGTTACAGTAAATAAGACTATGAGGGTTGTAATATAATGCAGCGGCTGCACAAAGTTTTAGCGCTGGCAATAATTTGCGCAGCGGTAAGGGCGCAGGAGTGTCCCCCGGGCTGCACGTGCAACAGCACCCGCCTGGCGTGCGACGCCGCCACCGCGCCGCAAGACCGCCTCCAAAAGAACTACTTATCCACCATCTACGGCAACCTCCTCCAGGAACTCTCCTGGACCAACTCCAAACTAAACACCTTAGATACACACGTGTTTGACGGACTCAACGACTTGGAGTACATCGATTTGAGCAAAAACGAAATCAGAAGAACCGAGTACGGCCTGTTCGGCGGACTGAAGCGACTCAAGTATCTCAACTTGTCGCGGAACTTCATCGACGACATTCCCCGGAACACGTTCAAAGATTTAGAAAATCTAGAAGTCCTAGATGTGTCCCACAACCGGCTCCACGTTATACCATTCCAGGTCTTCGGGCCTATGATCAGACTCCAATATTTGGATATATCATATAATAAAATAGCTACTTTCTTAGATTACTATTTTAATCCTAATAGACAACTGAAAGCACTGTTCCTAAATAATAATAGCCTAGTCAAAATTACGTCTCATGCTCTAGTCAACCTGAAGGAATTGGAGACACTGGACCTCTCTAGCAACAAATTAGACTACATACCCAAGTCTATCTTCGATAACTTCGAACAATTGAGAGAGCTGAATCTTAGCTTCAACCAGTTCCAGAACATATCACAAGATGTTTATAAGAATCTTAAAAACTTGCAGTGGTTAAGCATGGGTGGCAACCGACTGCGAACACTGCCGCCGACGCTCTTCCAACATAACGAAAACCTTAAAACGATCTACCTCGATCACACAGAACTAGCAGTTATACAAAATACTAATTTCCAGGGCTTAAGTACTCTACAGCAATTATACATAAGAAATAACGAATTTTTACGAGAAATAGAAATGTTTGTATTCCAAGACACGCCAACCATCACGCATCTGGACCTGAGCAACAACTCGTTGCTATCCCTGCCGCAGTCGATGATGTTGTTGAACAACCTGCAAGAGCTGTGGCTGGCCGGCAACCCCTGGGCGTGCGACTGTCGCATGGCGTGGTTCGCGGGCTGGGCCGAGAAGAGGAAAGACATCATCAAATCGGAGTTGAGCTGTCCGCTCACCTACCCTAACGATATGCTCAGAATATTGAACCACACCAATTGCAAACCTCCAACGTTAGTACATAAGAGTCCGCTAACACTGTACAGATTGCAGAAGGACGCTCTACTTGAGTGCAAATTCGCGGGAAACCCCGTGCCGTCCATCACGTGGATCACTCCGACGAGGATGGTGTTCCACTGGAACCCTGAGCCGCTGGTGCCCGACATCTTCCAAAAGCATGGCGTCGCCCACGACCAGTATTTCCACCCCATAGATAATTCCAAGTCGAGAGTGCGAGTTCTCGATGACGGGTCACTGTTCATAGGAGATATACATAGAGAAGACTGTGGAACTTACTTATGCTTTGCAACGAACCCCGCGGCCAACCTCACGGAGAAGGTCGTGCTCAACATAGATCCCATGACTATGTACGAGATTAAAATATACAGTATATTGTGCGGAGCGATCTGCGCCGCCGCCTTCTTAGGTCTCACACTGCTCGTGCAGTTCTTGCGCTACATATTTTTCAGGTGAGTTAATATTATTAATCAGACGTCAAGTTAGTGTGTACGTGTTTGCCAGTCTAACGTCGTTATATATTTTTGTTTCCAGATTCCACCTGATGGAGACGTGCTGCAGCTGCTGCACGTGCGTGCGTCGCGACGCACCTCGCTCCCGACAGATATTCAGCATGTTAGACAACATCGAACAATACAAGAGACAGCAGTTAGAAAAACTACGGGAAAATTACGCAGTTCAAGTGAGTGTATAACACTAATTAGTTGTCTCTCGTCACGTGTTAACATGTTGGTACCTATTCTAAGCCGTGAATATTGTTACAGGTTCATCGCATAAAAGAGAACTGCACGCAACAGATGGACTGGATACAGAACAGTTACTCCTCACAAGCAAGCCATTTAAAAAACATAAGAGACATCGGCAGTAACCACTTGAGTGCCATGAGAGACCAGTACTATGACCAGGTATTAACATATTATTATACGACTCACATTTTTTCATAACTGCATCTGTGTTCTGTATAGTTGTCGACAATTATGGAATCAACTAAGTTGAATTTAATTGATCGCACAGGTGAAGCGGGTACGCGAGTACTCCACGTGCCAGCTGAACTGGGTGCGTGAGAACTACGTGTTCCAGCGGAACAAGATCCGCAAGTTCAGCGCGCACCAGGTGCTGCGACTGCGCGAGTCGTACAAGTACCAGCAGCAGACGCTCAACAAGGTGCTAGAGAACCTGCCCAGCCTGTACTTCGAGAACTGCCGCAGCGGCTCGTGCGGCCGAAGCGACTCCATGGCCTTCGACCCCGACGTCGAGGTCATCGACATGTACCTCAAGACGAAGATCGAAAAGCTCTCGAACCTGCCTAACCCCATATTCGACAACGAGAGTAAGATATCCGTGTACTACACGCCGACGGAGCGGTCGGTGAACTCGCGGAGGAGCTCGCCTATCCCGGATGGCATCCACATCAACATGATCGAGAAGGGGCCGCCGCGCCTACTGGCCATGATCAAGCCGCTGCCGACGGAGCCGCCGTACCCAGCGGACGGCGCGTCGCCGCCGGGCTCGCCGTCGCCCACCACGTCCAAGGCAGCGGTGGGGCACCGCTCGGGGCGGCGGCGCGCGCGCGTGGAGGAGCCCAAGCCGGCCAGCGAGCCGCTGCTGGGGCGCGACGCGGTGACGTACTCGAGCGGGCGGCGGCGCGTGACGCTGCCGGCGAGCGCGTCGTCGCCCGAGCTGAGCGCGGCGCGCGAGCTGGACGCGCACCGCGCGGCGCGCGTGCTGCTGGCCGTGGAGCTGCCGCGGCCGGCGTGCGCGGCGCACGCGTGCGGCGAGTGCGAGCGCCCGCCCTTGTAGTACCGGCTGCTGACGCGCGTGTTCAAGATCTACGCCGTCTCGCGCGCGCCCGACGTACAACTCTGTGATTTAAGCGGCGAATCCCCTTCCTACGTATGATAGTGTTCGTGAATCGGAACATATCTTGCCGGATGTCAATAATAATGTAAGGTTAGCATAGTGTGGAGGGACAGTTCGGACTGGGGCGTCGCCGCTGCCGATGCCGCTTGTACTTCTAAGTAAGCTGTGATAGACTAGATTTGAATTTAGCGACAATTTAATTTCGTACTGCCTTTAGTGGTAGGCGATAAGGAGTATACTGAAACGATCTGTTCTGAATCGTTCGTAGTAGTGAATCGAATGAACCTGTTTAATTAAGCATTCTGTGGGTATTACAACTTGTAAATAACTTTTGTTCGTTTCAATGACTTTTCCATTTTGATGTATGTTTAGGGTAAACTCTTAGAGTTATGCATTTTATATTGTTCAACTTAAAGTGAGGTATATGAGAGTTGTTACTGTATAGTTGTAATTGTTGCGCGGTCACGTACATGGCGTCTCTGCCGGGAGTGGTCTGTCCCTCTGGTCGCCTGGGCGACTGATCTCAGTTCACTGCACATACCATCGTCACACATCACATCGTCAACGTTATATAACGCGTGTAATTTATCAAACTGTCTGTAATATAAACTATTCCTTATGATATTTATATATTTTGAGACTGTCCTACAGAATGTATAGCAGAGTCTTGCAGTGATATGCCAAAAATACAATCCAGCAATGATTATTATATAACGTTTCTTAATATAAAATATACAAATATTGTTGAAAATTTTCTAAATATATAACAAGAGTAAAACAGCTAATCATGGAGAATAAATTATTTTTCAATGTACACTTTTAGTCTTATTTATGTGGCATTCAACTTGCAGTGAACATGCTGAACAATCCCAAAACAAACGACATAACTATTTTTACCCGGCTACGGAGGGTTATGATTTTATAATAAGTTCTGATGGCATGCTATTTGCTATTATCTTTTGCATCCATCAGAACATCAGATAGTCACAATATAAAAAAAAAAACTATTATTCAACAGAAATGTTCAGCTGAATAATAACTTTCCATGAATTTATTTAATTGACTCTCAAATATCATAAATTTAGTTTTCACAACTTCCTTACACAACAATTACAAACAACTTTAACTCTATAAGAATTTTAATGTTTAATTTGAGGAGTGTGTCTAATTATTACAATATTGGGTTAATGTTAGAGTGCAGGTCTCTTTGAATGGTCAAATAAAGTGTGGTTCTGTAGGTAGAAAGAACTTCTTTTTTTGGAAGTCGGTAAAAAAGTAATCAACATGCAAGTTGGTAGAACAAAATTTCAGTAGTGACCTACAAGACACTACAAATTCGTGTACATAAAGAAGTACACAAAATTAAGTGTCAATGGCCGCATTATTGCAATGACTTCAAAATGGCGGACATACGCGACTGCGAATAAATTGAAGCCGTACAAATGAAACACTCTGTTCTCAAATCAAATTTTATTTGAGTCGACGAATCTTGCATAACAATGCAATGCATACTCCACTAAATATTATAATTATGACGAATACAAAAGCTTACATAATATAATATTACTAATGATATAGCAACTGAGGAACAGCTAGTTATATGAAGTATACAGCTACAAAGTAAAGGAAAGCTTAAAGAATGTCAATAGTAATGACCATTGACTTTATTTTGAAACATCACGCGACGTTTTCTAGTAAAACTAGACAAATATTGCCTTTCTAAAAAAAATAAGTATATAAAAATTATATTCCACTGTTCCGAAACTAGGGGATATTAGAGTTATAATGGCTTGTTTACTGAACTAAGACTTACCCTGACACGCATCATATACGTTAGGAGTTTAATATACCTACATCATGAATTAATAAGTAGATAAATATCATTTAGATTGAAATGAATATTTAACGTTATGTCAAACTATTTTAGTATTGATCTGTAATACTATTGTAGATTTTCTCCTATAATATTGCCTTTTAGTGGTAGTACGATTTAATGTTGCTATTATAATAACTGTGTTAAATTAAATAACTTTTATGGTGACGCTGCGGCTTGGCCAAAACATCTGCAAATAATATAGCATAATATTGGGCAGAGGTGTACCTATAGTCCTCTCACATTTCGCTAATTATGCTTTAATTACATAGCAAGTCAGCTAAAAATTTATTCAAGTGATACATACTCTAAATTAGTCCTAATTCGTTTTAATATGTAATTTATCTATCTTTAGCCAAATTAAATAGATTTCAAAAATACTTTTCGTCATACATACAAACTATTATGCCTTTTTTGCCATTGGATTAGGCAGAAAATGAGAATGCTACAATCTTATCATATTTTTCTACACTCTAACTCTGTGTCACTAAACCCAAGCCGATCTTGTAGCCCCAGGGCCCGGCTGTCATGTGGAAATCTTTGACAGTTGTTACAGAAGCTTCTGCTTCTGTGTTCAACATAATGACTTTTCCAGTTCCGGATGAGAATGTTGGGCTGTGAAAAAGACGGATGAAAAAAGACTGCATGTAGCATAGATGAGAATGTTGAGATGGATGTGTGAAATGAGTATATTAAAGGAAGCTTGAATGTGGTGTCAGTGATTGAATTGAAAGGGAATCATTAATCTTATGGTCATGTGAAGAAAGATGAAACGCATGTTATTAAAAGAAGTATGCATATAAATGTGGATGGCTGAAGAGGGAGAGAGAGAGAGCTAAGAGAAGATGGATGGGTTGTGTGAGGAGTGATATGAAAGAAAAGGGAGGTCAGTGACAGCTTGACTGCTGACAGGAAAGAATGAAAAAAAAAAAACGTGTTGCGACGCCCCAAGTAAAATGGGACACAGGCAGGAAGTTGATGATGATCAATTACTTCTGCCGCTTTGGGTCGAGCGGAAGGGAGTTTCGGACTTTTACTGACTAAAACCTAGTGTTCTTTCCATTGCCGTTTCCTAGGGCCACGGTATTAGAAGCCTGTCTAACAGCCGCTTGCCAAAGGTTACTCAGTAACTAGTATGCGGAAGTCAGACAGTTGCTCCAGGTAAAATGCATTCAGTTGCATCTGATTACACTGGAATCAGACTCCGACATTGTTGCGACAAATATAGCCAGGTTGAATGATCTAAGAAAATTTTATAATTCCTTTAGAAAAGGTAATCTAAATACAAACAACTGCTGACTCTGTGAGTGCACACCTGAAAGCTGACACCGGAACAGCAGTAATGGCAGCCGCCAGTCAGTGGTTTTAAGTTACACTACATCAGCGAATACTATTTTAATTAATTAACTGTATAAAATCAAGAATACTGTAATCAGTGTCATGATGTCCCTCTTTCCTCTCATGCTTAAGGTTGCGGGTTCGAAACCGGGCAAGTACTAATGTGAATTTTTCAATTCATATGTACTTTTTTTAAAGTTTATCTAGGACATTATTGACACCCCGTGCCTTGGAAAGCACGTCAACCCGTTGGTGCCAGTTGTCATTCGTTGATCTTTGACAGTCGTTGCGGTGTTCTGACGCCAGTTATCCAGTAATTGGGTTGTGGTTGTGCAGGTCTGATAGGCAGTGGCTCCATGTAGACCACGGGTATTCAGCCGCATCTGATTAGATTGGAAACCGACCCCAAGGTAGTTGGGAAAAGGTTAGCGAGGATATCTCCTGATTAGAGGAAATTCTCCGCTTTTCTCTACTATAACATGTATTATATACCTAAACCTTCTTCATGAATTACTTAGTTTACAGGTAAAAACTGCATAACCATTATTTGCAAAAGTTTATCGCGTTCATACAGACATAGACACGGTGGGGGACTTTGTTTTATAATATGTAAGAATATTATATCTAAGAGGTGAGAAGTACACCATATTACATGAGAAATAATCACGCCTTTAACACTTTCAGTGCCAGGAAGGAACAAACAGTAATTTTTTTGTTTGCTGACAACCCACCTCCCAGGTGGGTGGTGCGGGTGGTCATTGTTGTATGTAGCTATTGTTATGTTTCTGCCCAGTACCAGAGTAGAGGGTCCAACTATTCATCTATTGTATGACCTGGTTCTCAAGTTCTGGGCACTGAATATGTTAAAAAGCAGGCAAAGATGGACCTGGGTTACGGGATTATTCGAAAGTTACCGTGGCCATGGAGCGCAAAAGACAACTGAAGGAACACAGGTGGACTTTAGTCAGTAAAAGGCTGACCCTCCATCTCATTCCGCCCAGAGCGTGAGAAGTTCTTTGATGATTTCCCTCTTCAAAAAAAAGGCAGGAGTGGACCTGCATTTGGCCAGTAAGATCCCTTAATTATACAACATCACGACAGCATTTTTCCAAGGGTTAAACAGAGCTCAGCAAGGGTATTTAGAGAAGGTACAAACACATTTAGCTAGTTACTTTCTTTCAGTGGGGGTGAGACACTTGACATCGACCGGGCCAGATATTGGGCGGCTCCGGACCTCTCGCATCCGGCCCTGGTTCAGGTCATGGAGGACACCTTCGTCTGCCAAGCAGTAATGCAAGCAAAGGAGGTGGTCGTAGACAAGACTTTGCGGATAGCGAGCAATAGTAGCTCACCATCCAGCTGTCATTGTGTTCACGCGCGTGATAAAGAGATGTCAGCAAAATTGACGGGGCCAGTTAAAGCCGACGTCAGCCAGGGCTGCGGCTAGTTCGAAGGAGTTACAGTAGCCCACGCAAAAACGTCAACTGAAGGAACGCTGTGGATTCTAGTCAGTAAAAGTCTGACAGTTCGCTCCCGCTCCACCCAGAGCGAGAGAAATTATTTGAGGATTTCCCAAAGACATCTTTTTTTTATAATATACCACAACTATCACACAACGCCGTCTAGCCCCAAGCTAAGCAGAGCTTGTGTTATGAGTACTAGACAATTGATAAACATACTTATATATTTCTAAGTACATACATATTATAAATAAATTACACCCAGACACAGAACAAATGATTGTGCTCATCACACAAACATTTGTCTTGGGTGGGAATCAAACCTGCGACCTCCGGCAAAGCAGTCAGGGTCACTAACCACTAGATCAACAGGCCAGTCGAAACTGGGCTGCTACTATAAAAATCCTGATGAGAAAATAACACTGCCCAATCTACTACTAGCCTAGACTTTGTCCTTTGCTATACTTTCTAATAAAAATCAGTATAGCATCCCATCGCAATATCCAGTGGTTTTGTACAATGCCATCCATGACCCTACAAGGGTTTGTAGCGGGTTTTTTTTTTGTTAATTATTCGCAAATTGATTCCTAATGAATATTATGATATATATTTTTGGATTTATGTATATCAAGCATCTACACAGCTGGACAAAATGTAGAATCATTGAAACATCTCGGTAAAATGAAGCTGAGAATTTTATTTTAGTATTGACTAGATCAGCGATGCTTACCGAGAAGGTTGACTCAACACATTTGCTGCCAAACACTGCAAAATCAGTGTGTGTAGTATTGTAACCACATAAGGGCTGGTGCTGCAAAATGCCATATAGCAACTTTGGACTCAGACTCAAGGTCCAGTCTACAAAGCCTGGAGCACAGGCGTAGAGTAGCTAGCCTTTCGGTATTTTACAGAATGCATTTTGGAGAGTGTGCGCAGGAATTGCGACTGGCCTGATGGTCTAGTGGCCCTGACAGCTATACCGGAAGTCGTGGGTTCTATTCCCACCCAGGACAAAATTTTATGTGATGTGAACGACCATTTGTTCTGTCTGGGTGTAATTTATCTATAATATGTATGTATTAAGAATTATATAAGTATGTTTATCAGTTGTCTACTACTCATAACATAAGCTCTGCTTAGCTTGGGACTAGACGGCGTTGTGTTAATTGTAGATTTAAAAAAAAAAAAAAAAACATCAAGTCATGTATGACTTGATGTTTTTTTTTTTTTGGAAAGCAGTGTAAAGAATCAAGTTCAAAGTGCAAAGAATCAAGAATCAAGTGTAAAGAATCAAGAATCAATCAAGTCATGTATGACTTGATGTTTTTTTTTTTTTGGAAAGCAGTTTGTAAGCAGTGTAAAGAAGGATTCCGCCATCACCTTTCTACCATCGGACAACGACGTATGGCGAGTATACACATCTACGGCCCGGACTAAGCGTTTCGCCTTGTCGCCGTCGTTCATACCATGTACATACAGTCTTCCCGTGAGATTAAAGTTTAGATGTCTTCAAGGCTAGAGTGAATAGGCTGTTAATAAACTAGTGCGCCTCACCATCAACGATTGCACCACTGCTTACTTACTATCAGGTGGGATCGCAATCAAGAATTAGTTATTTTTTCACAGCTTCAAAGGGACCTTAGACTTTAGTAGGTATATGGTTTTAATTCCAACTCGATATCTCCACGCATTCCCGAGATAAAGGGTCTTAACAGATAGACTGACAACAAAGTGATCCTACAAGGGTTCGTTTTTCCTTTTGAAGTACGAAATCCTAAAAACCTACAGATGAGTTGTTACCGGCGGTAACTCCTCATTCACCTGCAACTCTATCCCATGGCATCGGGGCACTGGCCCTGGTTCTGAGCGACAGGGAATGGGAAGCGGTCGCCTCCTTCTGCAGTAATGAGAGCGAAAGAGATGGCCGGAACCGTGAGAGAACAGACATCCTCACGCCCCAGCCACCGCCGCAGGAGACGCCCCGGGCATCGGGCGTCGCAGGGCGAATTCTGGCTACCGTAGGTGCGGGCTTGCGGACGATGAGGAATGGGAAGTAACTCGTTATCCTCGTAGTGTCCCACGCGCACCTCAGAGATGTCAGCTAAACTGATGGGGCCCAGTAGTGTCGATACCTGCTAGGGCAGCGGGAACGTTTGAAAGAGTAACCGGCCCTAGAACGCTAAAGGGAACTGAAGGACACAGGTTTTTTTTTAAGGTGGGAAATCATCCAATGACATCTCCAGCCCTTGTGTCAGACTTTTACTAACTAAAATCCACTCCTGTTCCTTCTTTGCCTTTGTTTCAGGTCCCCGGGGTTCTCTTTCGCATCACACATGGCCCCAGTAGGCTTCGACCCTGCTGGGCCCCTACGGTTGCTGACATCTTAAGGCGCGCGTGGAACACTACGCGCCGTCGACAACTTGGGCTCGGTCCGGACGGCGAGCTACCCATTGCTCGCCGTCCGCAAGCCCGCGCCTTCGGTGGCCGGAAATCGGGATCGGAATCCCGGTGGCTGGGGGGTGAGGGCCATAGCCTCGCGCGTGTGGCAGCCTCCTATGCTAGAATTACTGCTTCGCAGAAGGAGGCGACCGTCTGCCACTCCTCCTCGATCCGGACCATGGCCATGCTAGAATTACTGCTTCGCAGAAGGAGGCGACCGTCTGCCACTCCTCCTCGATCCGGACCATGGCCTGTACCAAAACCCGGCGCGAGAGATCGCTGCCGCCGAGCGCTCCTACGAGGACACGGCAGTGCTCTGCCCAGGCGGCGCACACCTTTACCGTATGCTCCACCGTATCCTCCGGGTGATCCACACAATGGTGACACCCGGGCGTTTCTTCCGCACGAATCCGGTGCAGGAATCTCTCAAACTGACCAGGTCTGGTGAAGACCTGCGTCATGCGGAAGGTAAGGACGCCGTGTTGTTTTTCCAGCCATTCCTCAAAGAGGGGACTTACCGCCATAACTGTGGCGTGCCCATGAAGGACACAGGTGGGTTTGATTCAGGAAGTCACGTCCTCTCGTTCTAGCCTAGAGCGATTATTCAAAAATGACACTGGGGCAACAATAACGGACCGAAGAACTTCAAGTTGGTTGCCGCAGATTTGACTAGTGGGTTAGTTCAATAATAACATCAACATAGAATTATAATAGTAGATTATGTGACTAGGGGATAAAGCAGTGTCTTTAAGTCGCGGGCAGGCATGTTGAATTCCGAACTAAACGAAGGTTGCTAATTTTAATCCCGAACGATAGTAAGGGATTTATATAATTAACTCCCGAGCATTGCGAGGGAGTTAATAAAGAAACCTGAGTGAAGTGAGGAATTCAAGCCACCCAAGACAAAGACAGCTTTATCCCCGTGTTGGATACTCTACTTTTTACACCATCTGCGAGATAATTAAAAGATAATTTAGTAAAAAAAATTATATATTAGAGAAATATAAGTATTATGTACAATTTAATCCAACGTGTATCGAGATTTGAAACAAACAAAATTCAATAAGTACCTCTAAGATTCTATAGTTTCAATTTTCTTTATCGTTCCCGCTTTTTCATTAGGTACTTTTTTTTCGAAACTCGTCAGTAACCACAACCACGTTTTATTCTGTTTTTTTTTTTGTTAGTGGCCAGTTTGAATTTTGAATAAACTTGTTTGATGCACTTACATTTTAGTTCACTTAATGTTGACGGTTTTTGACGCGCGTTCCAAATTCAAATCTCATTATTCCCTAGGGATCGCCCATACTGCATTAGCTCCCTAGGGACATAATGACTTGCTTTAAGTGATGGTTGTATGACGTATAAAAGGGCATTATCGAGCAGGTGGTGTAAAAACCATATTTTCGGACTTGAATAATTGATTATTGAAAGTAATATTGTAATATTGTAATAAAATATAAAGGAAATTTTACTCCTAAGCTATTGAAATAGGATGCCTATAAAAATATTTTTCAAATAGATTATTTACTTCATTGTTCCTAATATCCTATAGGATCATTTCTTTATTTAAATTAGGAAAGTGGATTACGAAAATACTACATAATTACTTAACTTCAATTAGGTAATTACGTTCCTAATTAAATTAAGATTAGTAATTATGTATACCTTTGTTGATGAGGGTATTGTTTTATTAATAATGGCTTGAATATAAAATAAAATGATATGGTGATTAAATGTTCAATGTAAATAAAATATGTAGGTAGTCAATGAGTTTCATGATTATCAATTTTTATTATGAAAATTTAACATAATGCTGAAATATTAAAATAAAAGACTTAAAACAAAAATTAATTTCGAATCTATACTAAAGTTATAATGCTGCTAAGAGTTTGTTTGTTTGGACGCGCTAATCTCAGGAACTACTGGTTCGAATTGAAAAATTATTTTATTGTTGGATAGACCATTTAACGGAAGACTACAGGCTATATAACATCACATTATGACCCACTGGATCGAAGGAGAAACAAATTTCAATAAAACCTAAACTCTAAAAGTCTGATCAAGTCTGGTAGCAGTGAATTAACTGACTAACCGTATGTGTGCTGTTCTTATTGTACAATAACTCAACAGCTAATCATATTAGATGCCACGAGTTGCTAGCCTGTCGATTTTCTACCGGTAGCATTTTGGGGAGTGTGCGTCGGAATTGCATAGCTTAATTTCCGCCCGTTCCATCATCGGATCATGGCGATGCAGCTCCGGTACATGACGGACATCCCACCCATAAGCACAAAACGTTTTGGGAACATATTAATTGTGTGTATAGCTAAGGAGTGAAATTACTCTGCCGAAATCTGTGATTCCTGGTAGCTACAAACTGGGTAATTGGGGATCTTTAGGTTAAGAATGAATGAGTTACTTCTAGGCAAGCATGCTCCATGGTCGACCATACCGTCGCTTTCTATCAGGTGACATAGTGGTCAAGCGTGAGCTTATCAACAATAAAAAAATAACAATCGAATCAACAGCACCCAAAACCAAGATCCTGCAATCTAGTCATGAAGGACGATGTATGATCCTTTTCAATAATGACTATCACCGTTTCAAAATAGTTAGTGCTATTTTGCCACAATGATCCTTAAACTTTTTTTGACAATTCCATAGTCCCTGAAAATGGTGTTATTCAATAATTCCTTGCTGCGAAGACATTCAAGTGACCAGAGGCTTAGCATGGACCCTTTTCTTTCATAAATTCGAAAAGAGATAGTGACTGTCGCAACCCAGTGCAGTGTTCGACCACTTCGTCGCTTAACATCAGTTGAAATAGTGGTCAAACGCGAGCCTATCAGTTATAAAAAGACCCTCGTTGTTAAAAGCCCCTTAGGGAACAGGGTCGTGGACGAGGGGCCGCGTCTCCCACGCCTAGCTAAGCTAATGCAAGTGACACCAAGCATCCCACTTACCTTGGCCGCAGTTCTGTTCCAGATGACAACTTTATGTCCCGAGTTGAGCAGGTTCTTGACCACGCCGCTGCCCATGATGCCGAGCCCGAGGAAGCCGAACTTCATTTGGCTGGCTTGGATGTTCTTCTCCAGGAGCGTTTCCGACACGTTCTCCAGGTCGAGCGGGGGAGTGTCCTGCGGAAGGCGGAGAGGGGCTTTATAGAATGGGATTCTGTTTTTTATTTGAGCTTGATTATGGGTGTACTAGAAGTACAATTCTGCCCAACTCTTCATGGAATACTATGATTTTAAGCAATTGAGTTGCTATTTTTTTTTGTTTGAATATTTGAACCGTTTACTTTTGTGATCGATTTCAATACCGTTCAAATATTAACTGTACGGAAGACGAACACAAAAGCTCAGAATTTATTCACACAGCTACTGCACACTAACGGTGCTGATAACTGTTCAATCGTATGTTAACCTGATGATTTAATGCTCGCTTCTAAAGTTCAGACCCTAGCAAAAAGGTAACAGAGACACTATTTCCATTTCATACTTAGGTAGGTACCTACTTTCCTGGTAAATTTAAAACATCGATTAATCTATAAATAGTTTAATCAAAATAAATGCCATTTTTTGTTTGAATCTCTATTGTACACACCTGTATGTGAGACACATCGGGATTTTCATTGTTTTTATGAATCCAGCACTCAACGGATTAATTATTATAATAATGTTCGAAATCGACAGAGTTCACGTGCAGTCCAAAGCTGATCTCTCGTTTGTTTTAAAGACTAATTAATTTCCAGTACTGGAACATTGAACGGTAATACAAATTAACAATGGTATTATTGTGCGCATCGTAGGGAGGAAAGGCTAACAGTGTTGATTGTCCAGTATACTCATTAAATTGTGTTACGCAAACTATGTTTGTCTACTAAAGCTGTTTATTTAGTTAAAGGCAAAAAAAGTCGGTACCGTAGGCGACGTCTATTTAAATTGGCAAATAGCCCAACACTAAATGTTAAAACACAATCTAATAACCCCACAGAACCGTACTTGTTGCACTATTGTCGTGAAACATTTACTAATGTGTTGGCAGGAATTCAACAAAATGCAACAACATTATCACTTAATAATCTTTTCAAAAACCTTCAGAAGAAAAAAACATGACGTCTTTCTTTTTTTTATTATCTCACGATATATCTGACGATAAAGCATGCTTGCCTAGAAGTAACCTATTCACTCTTGACTTAAAAGACCCCTAGATTGTAGCTGTCAGAAAACACAGACTCCGACATGGAATTCCACTTCTGAGCTGTATGCACAATAAATGTGTTCCCAAAACGCTTTGTGCTCTCACATTTCATACCGGCACGAACTTCATAGATTAATTCGTGCTGTTTCAAAAATATCAATATTATAATTATAGCAAGGTGGCTTATAAATCTACAATTGGACGTACGTATCTCATCTCTCACCTTTTTAAATTCACCCTTCGTTTCGCTAGAGAATACTGATTAAACAGTAATAAAGAAACAAGAAGGAAAATAATTTCATAGAACTCATACACACAACTTTTTAAAACCAAATAAAAATAAATTAATATCAATGGTAGTCGACGCAAACAAGCCTTAACTAGTTAACCAGGTTACCAATATTTCCTAGGAAATAACACCAGCCCCCCTATAGCCAAGTTACAACCGTTTCGTTTCGATTCTCTTTTCGTTGATCGCCTCGAGTCAGCCATGTCTCCTATTCCTTTGTTCTGACCACGTGACTGAGCGTTGAGATGACGTCAGAACAAAGGAATCGGAAACGTGGCCGACTTGAGACGATCGACGAAAAGGGAATCGAAACGAAACGGTTGTAACTTGGTTAGGGGGCTGTACAGATACTTCACGATATTCATTTTTATAGATATCAAAATAACTGCAATTCGATATTACAAATACTAGCATCCGCCACCGGCTTCGCCCGCGTGAATATAGAAAATATCTCTACCTAGCCTATGTCACTCAATGATAAAGCAGCATTCTACTGGTGAAAGAATTTTTGTAATCGGTCCACAAGTTTTTGTGTTTATTCTTTACAAAACAAAAATGAAACTCTTTCCTCTTTATAATATTACTAGCTTCTGCCAGCGGTTTCACAGACGTAAAATTAGGTTTCTCTATACAAACTTCCAACCCCCGTTTTACCCCCTTAGGGATGGAGTTTTGTAAAATCCGTTCTTAACGGATGTCTACACCCTATAAGGAACCTACCTGTCAAATTTTAAGTTTTGTAGGTGTTATAGTTTCGGAGATTTCATGATTAATCAGTGAGTGGTATTTCGCTTTTATACATATAGATTATAGTCATTAGTATAGCCATATAAAAATCTCGTGTCACTGTGTTTGTTATCAAACTACTCCTTATAGGCTTTGAAAAATCGTAAGCGTCACAACCCGTGGACCTCTAGCGATATTTGATATTCAGAAAATACAAAAACACTAATTTATTGCTACTATTTGGTACCTAAATTCAAATATTTAGTACCTCTATTGACAGTGTAAACATTTTACAAAAAAAATGGATTAGTAAAATTAAATGTTGAGGTACTAAAAAGGTAATAAGGTAAGTAATATGGTTTATTAATAAATAAAGCCAGACAAAATTATATTATATTGATAATTCGATCATAAAACTATAACAGCAACGTCCAATTCGTATATGATTGAAGATATATTAGGTTAGGAGTAATCGAGTGAATGATGGAATTTATTTGAACTTGTTATATGTAGGTATGGCAATTTATATGTGTTTGTGTAATGCACTCTCCCTCCTAGTACTGAGATTCAACAATCAATACTCAAGTCCGCTCGGACATCAACGTTGTCAGATCCACGCAGCCAGGTAAATTAATAGTTTGACGTGATCAAACTACTGTATTTATTTTCATATTCGTGTGTCGAACGTATATGTTTCGAAAACCAGCGTCACTGCTAAGTAGTTGTCTGGTATTATGCTGTACTGGACCTATTTGGTGCAGCTGTGAGACACACAATGTTTTTGTTTTATTTTATTTCTACATAATTACTTGTTTCTTTGTACTAAATACTCGTACATGTATTTTCATTTTTATTTTTGGTCGTTTCCTATAGAGAAAAACCGGTAAGAAACTCTACGGTTAAAAATACAGATAGAATACGAAATCTGTAACGAAATGGCAGTTGTGGAGGGAGAGATTATCAGTTTTACAATTTATTTAAGCTAGATTGATGGCGAGCAATGAGCAGCTCACCCTCCGGCGTCCAGTAAGGTGCCAAGCCCGGATCGACGGCGCGTTGTGTTCCACGTACGCCTCAAAAGAAATTTCAGCAAGATTGACGGGACCAGTTAACACCGATGCCTACCAGGGCTGCGGATTGATGGAAGGAGTTACAGTGGTCCTCATAAAAGGCTAACTGAACGAATACTGGGTCAATAAAAGTCTGCCATGTCCCTTCACCAAAAAGAAGAGAAGTTATTTGATCATTTTCCACTTTTAAAAAGTGTTAAGCTAGCAATCATGAGTTCGAAGCAAAAAATAAAAGCTCTGTTTTGACATCTGTCAAAACGAATACTTAAATACGCAAAAAGAATACTCGCAATGTATTCCATCATATTATTTAACGCGCCAACGCGTATGTTTTTTATAAAACACTTAATATCATTAATTATTATTTAATTGTTTCTTTCAGTTTCGTTCCAAGTTACATTATAGGGTATTTTCTCAAATGTCAAAACGGGGAAACGGGCCTTTTATTTTTTAACGAGTTTAATGCTAGAACTACACTGGGCACACGTGTGCCACACACGCCGATGCGGGGCTACTGCGTAACTCTGTTGACAGTTCAAGTGATGATCACTTGTTAACAATGTGCATCATTGAACTGTCAAACAGCTAGTTTCGTATTGCCTATCTTCAGTGACCAACTGCAGTGACGTCATTAGCCACTGGTGCCTTTGATATCCACCGTAACACGTTTTGACAGATGTTATTGTATCGATACTTTTAAAATTGCGATTGTGTAAGCTTTTGAAGCTGTATAATAGTCGATAAAATTTTAGAGTGGTCACAATAGGCACCGTAATTTTTTATAATTCACCACATTTCCACCGTAGTTTGTTAGTCACTTGTGTGATACGTAATACCAATTTTATGAAATTGTCAGTTGACAACAAAGTTTAGTGTGCAACGAATGCTAGTTGTCAACTGCTATTGAAAAAGTTAGCCAATAGCCCCCCTGGTCGCGTCGGTCTCCATACATTTTATATGGAAACTGGCACCGTAAATTTTTATAATTCACCACATTTCCACCGTAGTTTGTTAGTCACTTGTGTGATACGTAATACCAATTTTATGAAATTGTCAGTTGACAACAAAGTTTAGTGTGCAACGAATGCTAGTTGTCAACTGCTATTGAAAAAGTTAGCCAATAGCCCCCCTGGTCGCGTCGGTCTCCATACATTTTATATGGAAACTAGACTTGTAGAGCTTGACTAGACACTTGATTCACGCCACGCGACGTCGTTCTACGTACAAATCAGGCATGTCTGCTTCGGTCTAATGTGTTTCTAGCTTAACCTGTATAAGTACACGTACGCACAACTACCAACAGAAGCATAATCTTATCAGCTTAGAAGAGCACTCGGCATAGGGGACGGCCAGACGACCCCTTTCATTAAATACCTCGTATAATAGAGAGTAGGGCAACGCACTTTTATGATTTTTGTACATTTGGCTGATTAAACTCATTCGCTTGGCACTAATTGAAGTCCCATAAAATTAGGTCAGTACGAAGTGTAGAAACTGTATCGGGGCAAGGGGTGTACTTTTCAGGAAACTGCATTGTGCTATTTCGTACATGAATAGGTCGTGGGTAAACTCCTCACTGCCCGCCCTTAACCTTTGAGCGCCACGGACTTATATAGAAGATAAACGTTTCCGTGCCCTCCGCGCCACGACTTTATTAGAAGACAATATCTAATTCAACATTAATTAATACAAATACACATAATGCTTAGTTTTGTTCGCACTTTTACTATTGCCTAACACCCTAACCTTAGATTTTTATTTCAATAGGGCATTTGTTTATTTAATATATATTTGTAACAGGAAATTTATAGTAGTATTCTTTATACATTTATAGCTATGCGCTGGAGAACACATCGCGTTCGACATTCTCGCCTCATAAGCAAAGATGAACACTGGACAAGCTCTCGGAAGATTCGTGATTGCTCATAAGAAGCCTACTTACAAGAGTAAGGTATTTTTGCATAGTTTCGTTACAGATGATTTCAACCAAATTCTGTTCCAGTTTTGAGCAAGTAATTTGAAGGCATATAAACAATTTTCTACTATCGGTGATGCTTACCCTTCTTCTAAATTATCTGGTCATCAATAGAATGTTACAGTGAGGCACTTTAAAAAATATGTGATCGGCACCATACTGGGAACCAGTTGATAGGTATTGTGGACGATACATCTGTATTCCTTACACGACTTTCATATCATTGGAATTTTATCTTATTTAATATTCCACAATAATATAATAAATTATTAGTGTGGAAAATTATTTTTATTTTTTTTATTTTTGCATTGTTGATTTGTGTGTTAGGATAAACAAAAGACTCAATTATTAGGAAATCAATGATTTATTTGTAAATAAAACAATTAACTATGATAAATTTCGTATAAAATATGTTTTTTAAACAGACATCAAAACCAATCATTGTACGGTCAGCAACGAATAGTTCTTTTCAAATTTCATCTAAATACATACAAATAATTCGATTTACAGCTTTTCAGTATTTTATGTTATATCTCAGACATTTTAACCAAGTAATTGTACATATTAGTATTTTTTTAAATATTGTACTCACTATTAAAAGTATATTTTCATCGACTTTCACTGCTGACCATACCAACTTACATAACAATTTAGAAAAAAAACTATAATCTTTGGTTTACTTAACAATGACATAGTACAATGATTTAGTATCTAATTAAGAACACACAATAATTATCAAAAAGTCTACACTTACCTCGCTTCGCCTTTCGGCAATGTACAAAAAGAACCGGCCGGTTTCTGAATTAAGAATTTGAAGCTGAATATTTGTCAAACTCTACTTAAGCCTGAAAACCTGTCAGACTTGGCATGAAAGTAATGTTTCACGTTGACAAGACAAATCTCAATTCGGAAATCGGTGATAATTCTTTTGTTTTTGACATTCTTACACATCACAATTACGTTCACGTTTATTTAAAAAACGCGCGCGCACGACTCGAGCGTGTGTTCCGCGCGGCCACCAACGTGGCGAGCGAGCGTGCGGGCTTGCGGCCGGCCGCCGCGGGCAGCTGCGCGCCTGCCCCGCCGCCGAGCGGAACGCGTTTTACGCGAGAGCTTGACCGAGTGGAGGCCTGGTGCAAAAGAAACTGTATTCGCAACTCTTCTTAACTAAGCTTTAACGCCAAATTATAAATAAATGCTCACCAAAAAACCGAACCTAATTTATTGACTATATTTCTTTTATAATGCCGGGAATCTTTCAATATGAAGGAAAATTGTTACGACCGGGCTAAGGCCCACCCGAAGCTGTAATGCCTTAAATAACGATGTCTTTTTTTGTTTGCTTTATAAATATTTTGGTGAGCGTTTAACTAAATCATAAACTGATAAAAAAGTTACTTACTGGGCGCAAAATGTTGGAAGGACGATGCAGCAAGCTGGACTTCTTGGAGAATGAATGGTTGAGCATCGAAGGCTTCTCATTGGCAGCATCGATGTCTGTGTAGGACCGCGACACCTTGCTCTTCTTGCGCGGTGTCGACTTGCTGGCTGACGACGACCGTTTTATAGGCTTCACCTTTGAAATGCCCAAACGTATCTATAAATATTGAGAATGGTCATTTGTGAAGTGGTGAGGTTTCTGCTAAGCCATTACCAACATGCTTTTACTTTAACCAAGATGCTATTAGCAGCCGCTGCTAGGATTTCAGGTAGTTGTGATAAAGAGTGGTATCTATCACAGACAGTCATCAATGCAGCTTGATGAAGAAATAATAACGGCATGCAATCATGCATGAAGATAAATCATGCTTAGTCAGTGATGTTAACAGCTATTATTTAACCAGTAGTTTGTTCATATTGTCTCACGGCTGAGCAAAGGCATAATACTCGTGCGACCTCTTCTGTTCAATATTAGTAAAGACTAATCTTTGTAAAAATCTACGTCATCCTACTATCTCTCAGAGTCCTTTATTTGACATATAGACATATTTTATGTATGTATCTAAATAAATAAAAAACAACGAAAAGAGTGGGTATTATTTTTATTGGATTGATTTTAATTTTTAATTTATGATATATATTTTTAGGACTACGTTTGTGTGGAATGAATAAAGCTTTATTATTATATAAAATAAAAAGAACCCTAATATGAGTTCATGTAAACTCACGCCCTTTTCTCATTGCAGTAGGCAAACAAAAATAATAAAATAAAATAAAAATATAGAGATAGAACCTCCAGGAAGTGACTGTTTTTCTTTTCATAATCAATTGTAAGACTACAAACAAAAGAGATGAAGCAATTGTAGCTTTCAGAGTGAAATACCCCGTGGGACAATTTCTCTAATGAATTATGTGCAGCTGTCCGTTTCCAAAACATGCCACCTTGAAGACAGAAGTCTTCAAATAAATTAAAAAATACATTCTTTTGTCAAATCCCAACCACTTAGAAGAGACTTTAATTAGGTCAATCATTATTTTAGTTAACATTTGACTTTTAAATGATATAAACTAGTGCTTGACTGCGATCCCACCTGATGGTAAGCAGTGATGCAATCGATGATGGGGAATCACACAATTTTATGAGCCTATTCACTCTAGCCTTGAAGACACTTAAATTATAAAAAAATCCATTGCACTTACTAGGTCGAGACAAAATGGCCTTGCTAATTAACCTACCCTATCCATCTACGTTGTACCAACTTTCCCAATCGCAGATAAATTCGGAAGAAGAGAGTGATCAGTCAGAAGTACAGCTTCTCAAAACTAACCTTAGGAGTGGAGCTCTTCTTCTTAGAAGTGGTGGGTTCAGCAGCGGCCGGGCCGGCCTCCTCCTCGTCAGCCGGCTTCTCTTCCTGGCTGTCGTCATCTTCAGCCACCTCGTCGTCCTTCAACTTGTCGAAGTCCTCCTCTGTGTTGCGGACATGCTCGTCCAGGTCACCGAATTTCTGGACAGAGATTTGGATTAGTTAATCAAACCATTTATCGAGGTGTTTTTGGATGGGAAATATTTTTATGGAATCATGTGGAATTGAGAGTTGAATCTGTTCTAAAGGTAAGTTTTTTTTTTAAATGTCGTTGTCCCTGGACTAGGAATTACCCTGTATTGTGGGCACGTTCACAAACATTTGAATTCACACGCACAAGACACCCAACAATCTGTAGGCCATACAAATTTATGACCCATGCGGGAATCGAACCTGCGACATGCAGTGTACCAGCTAATAGCTTAACCACTGCACCAATCGTGCCACCATTCAAAACTCACTTAACCAAGGGATTTAGAGGACAACAGTCCCAGTTAGGTCTACAGCCACCTACAGCATGAGAATTGCTTCTTCGCGTACTGCAGCAGGTCAATCCCAACCCTTTTCGTCCTCAACATAGTCCTTTATAGTGTAAAAAGCCTTTTGGCAAAGTTTTCGCTTTACAAATGATTTGAATTTATTAAGGCTTAGTTGTTGAATATGACTAGGAAGTTTATTATAGAAGTGCATCTAAATGAGCCCCCTATTTTTTTGAGCCTGGTTGTAGGAACCACAAATTTGTGTTTGTTCCAAGTATTAAAATTATGAATATTATCACTGTATTTTTTAAACATGTTTATATTTTTATGTGCATACAACATAGTTTGTGAAGGTAGTCATTATATTGATATCTTTAAATTTATCTCTGAGGGAGTATTTGGGACTTAATTTATAAATCGAATGAATAGCCCTTTTCTGCAAAACGAAAATTGTCTGGATATCGGCGGCATTTCCCCACAGTAGAATACCGTACGACATGACACTATGGAAATAGCTAAAGTAAACTAAACGGGCAGTCTCCATCAGTTAAATTTCGAATTTGTCTAACAGCGTATGCTGCAGAGCTAAGTTTTTTCGATAATTTGTCTATATGTGGGCCCCACTGAAGCTTAGCATCTAGAGTTATGCCCAAGAACACTGTAGTATCTTCAGGACTCAACTCTTTACCTTTTATTAGCACACTAGTTTCTACTTGCCTAACATGAGGCATGGTAAACTTAATACAAAAATGGTAAAATTAAAAGTTTAATTTCTTCACTGCTGCTTGAGGTAGCAGACCTGAGTATTTGCTATTAATTTCAGCTTCATACCTCCACGCGTTCCTGAGAAAAGGGGTCTTGACAGATGGACAACAAAGTGATCCTATAAGGGTTCCATTTTTGCCGACTTAGGTACAGAACCCTAAAAAATTATGATTGTAACAAAAGGTGACAAATACGTAGGACAATTAATTAATATTGTTAGGAGATATAAGGTTTGTATAGTTACGTTGTTTGGTCTAGAGAGGCCCAACACACTCAACTGGTTAAACAAAATCAGCCTACCTCTGGATTGACGATAAACTCTTCGATCTGATTGACTGCCTCCTTGAAAGCGGCGGTCTTGCACGACTTGATCAGCTGCTCCTTGAACTCCTGGTACGGCTTGATATTGTTGTCCTCTATCCAGGCACTGTAGACAATAAACAGAAATCAGTCATCAGCTCAGGGGCCATTGGGCCGTTTACCATAGGTTACAGGATAGTTCGAAAGAGTTACTGCAGCCCTGGAACGCAAAGGGCAACTGAAGGATTACGGGGTGGGTCTTAGTCGGTAAGTCTGACACTCCCTTTCTCTCCGCCCAGAGCGCGAGAAGTTATTTGAAGATTTCCCACCAAAAAACTTTTTACAAAAAAAAAAAATAACCGACTTCACTAAAAAAAAACACTAAAAGGATCAAAATAACTTTAATTTAGGAAGTCGGTGTTTCTCGGTATTGTTTGTTTCTTATTTAACACCGACTTCCGAAATTAAAGTTATTTTGATCCTTTTAGTGTTTTTTTTTAGTGAAGTCGGTTATTTTTTTTTTTGTAAAAAGTTTTTATTTCACACTTTTTAGTTGCGATAGACTTATAAACAGAGTGCCTATTTCTCATGACAATTCCAATTAACCCAAATACTGCTAGGTTACATTGTTTTATTATAAAGTTCCTGTGTCGACCTTCCTCCTTCCGGCTCCATCATCAGATCAGTTCGATAGTACCTTATAGCCAAAGAGCATCTCACGACAATTCTAATAAGCCCAAACACGGCTAGGATACATTGATTAATTACGGAGTTCCTGTGCCTACCTTCCGGCTCCATCATCAGATCAGTTCGATAGTACCTTATAGCCAAAGTGCATCTCATGACAATTCTAATGAGTCCAAACACGGCTAGGTTACATTGATTAATTACGGAGTTCCAGTGCCTACCTTCCGGCTCCATCATCATCATCAGATCACTTCGATGATACCATTTTCAACGTAACTATTCAGAATCATTCATTTATTTGTATTGTCATAGTCGCTTAACTATCTTCATTGTGATATCTATTTGAGTATGAAGTTCCGTTGACCATTTCTGGTCTTCTTCATCAGTTCCACTTCATCAAATGTTACTTTTTGACTGTAAATGCTTAAGTTCTTGATGAAAATACCAAAATTACCATAGGGTTGCCTATAATTTTTGAGGAGTTCCCTCGATTCCTCATGGATTCCATCATCAGAACTGGATTTTGAAAAAAATGGGACCAATCTGGAAGCATATCCTATGAAGGGAAAAAAAATTTTGCAAATCGGTCCATAAACGACGGAGTTCTGAGGTAACAAACATAAAAAAAAAAAAAAAATGATAAAAAAAAAAAATACAACCGAATTGATAACCTCCTCCTTTTTTTGAAGTCGGTTAACAAAAAAGGGGTCTATCATATTTATATTTACAGCAGGACAGTAGATATACTATGTCAGTAGTTGATATATAAATGAAGGCACGGTTGGCTCAATGGCTGAGAGATTCGTACTGTGTACCTCGAACTATAACCACCAAACCAAGTTGCTCAGTGGTTTATTTTTTAGGTTGACGACGACTTCTCCGGCTCTAGAAACTGAATTTAAGATAAGTGAAGGATTCTTCAGGTCTTTTATTTTTCTATTTGACTTTGTAAAATAATAGAATGACCATCAGCAAACATCATTCATTTATTCTTCTTCGAAGTAGCCAGTAGGGTTCACCTCAGAGATCCATAGGTAATGAATCAAAGAATGCTGTCTAGTCTACCCTCCCGCACTATTTAAGATGCCGCATAAAAACCTGTATCCGATCTACGAGAGGAGAAACGAGCATGACTCATCCAGCGATGCAAAAGGACATGTTTATATTCCTTTAGTAGGTACATACACTGGAGAGGCTTGCAGCATACACTTTATGACTCGCTAGCACAACGCCCTTCCACGCATGCGCTTCGCCGAGTTTCCGTTTAAAAACAAAACGAAATCTTCGTCATAAATAAAAATATAGTATCCATTTCGGAATTTGCCATCAGGGACTTAAAAACACCTTCATAAAGGTTACAGAATTATAAGTGTTACATGTTGAATTGATAACAGAATCAAATATGTAACACTTATAAATGTGTTTTCAATGTGTTAACCCAAAACACTTACAAAAGTGTAACAGTAACATATCTGTAACAGATATAAAAGTGTTAACAGTGTTAATAAGTGATACAGATGAACGCAGCGTTGCCAAATTTACAATGTACTTATTTATGGTTAATAAGCATTAGATAGCCGAAATCCAGTCGCAGTCTGTTGTATCCGTGCAAAACACTTGGGCTGAAGTATTGAAAATATTCGTGATTTTAATTTCAAGTTTATTTGAATAGTTTTGTGTTTATTTGACTGCAATGGATCAATCAAATCAAACCTTTCTTTAAAAAAAATCCTCGTTCGGATCAAGATGACAACCATCCTAAAATCGACTGCTTACCACTTCAACAAGAAGTTGTGCGTCCTGACAGTCCCGATATCTTGATAGAGCCAAAAGTATATTCGGAGGATTATTCGCAATCAATCCTTTCTTATAAGAAAAAAACCCACCTGGATAAGGACGAAGACTATCCTAAATCTAGATATTTACCTCTTCAACAGAAAGTGGTGAATTTGGGGGATGAACTGCACGTGTCCGTAAAATTTACTTAGTTCTGACCACCCTACACGTGTCCCCTGGGTAGTGCTAAACGAGCAGTAATTGTGGTGGTAGGCATAGCAGCGTCGGCTGCCGGCTTAAAAGTTACCACCCACCAGACAAAGCCACACCGCCAAGAGATCCGTCGTGTTCCGGCGTGATGTCTGGTGAAGCCGTATGGTGAAAGATGGGTCTGAGCAGTTGTGTTGCAATGTATACCAAGTATGATGCGCCAGCTGTTGTTATGTCGGACGTTTGATCGTGGAGGGTAGTGGGATCCGAAGCACGATTCTCGGCTGGCCGACCGCAGATAGTTGGGGGCCCAAGTAGTGTGCCAGCCACACACAAAAGGGTGCCCCGCCAACTACGAAAAATCCCAGGGTAGTCCCATCGTGCCGGTTCGCGACCGGGTGAGAGGACCCGATAGCGATCCCTGGGAGGGTTCGGGCGTCCCCGCATTCTCCAGATCAAACCTCCATTGGCGCAGCAACTCTGGTCGTATTGTTGGAATTACATCGCATCGCCTCGCTCAACTGCCATGTTCCACCAACCCTATTCACTCGAAATCTAAAAACAAAAATTAAAGGTAAAAAGAAAAGTATGTGTGTACAGCGGATGCACGTCCTCTTACTCCAAGTGCACCTCTCGAACATTCGAGGACTGCACTCCAATCTCGATGCGGTCCACCACCATCTTGAGACTGACAAACCTCACTTACTTTTCTTGACGGAGACGCAGATCAGATGTCCGTTAGATGCGGCGTATCTCGACTACCCAGGTTACTCATTGAAGCACCATATCTTGCAGCGTGCCGGGGTCTGTGTGTACGTACGCAAAAAAATATGCTGCCAGCGTCTCAGTCACCTTGAGGACCCTAATTTCTCAACGTCGTGGTTGTTGGTGGACACCGGCGTGCATAGTATGCACATGTTTTAAATCTTTGAAGCTTCTGACATTGCCTTCATTATACATCTTTGAGGTGGCAGTGTTTGTTAAAACAAACCCACAGCTTTTCAAAATAAGAACTCCTGTTGATCCCCGGTTGAGAAAAAGAGAATCAAACATTCTTTGTATTGATCGCAGTAAAACGACCCTTCTACGTAAAAGCATTTATCGAATGGCTCCACTTATTTTCAATAAAATTCCACGGCAAATAAAGAATTTGAATAATAGTATGTTTAAAAAGAAACTGAAACAATTTTTATTACATAAATGTTACTACTCCACAGCTGAGTTTATGGAGGACACCACTGACATTTGGCTTATTGCAATATTACGTTTAGATTATTATTATTTTACTTTGACATTGAAACCTTACCTATTATTACGTACATTACAAATAAATTTGATTTAATTGATTGAGTGTTTATTAAGATGACATGTTAGTTGTTAATTTGTAATAATTTTGAATTTGTAATAATTTTTAATTTATAATAATTTTTAATATACTTACTCTTTATGAATTTGCATGCCGTAAGGTAGAATGTAGCGGAAACCCTCACCTATGTATCATCTTATATCTATACCTACATTGATAGCAAATAAATATATCTGAATCTGAATCTGAACCGGTGTGGACAAAATTGTCTATCACCAAAAAAACGACAACTCAACTGTTTGGCCACCTCAGTGTGGACGCCGATAAGGCTCTGCATCGGCACCCTGATGCGCAGTTTGTCGCTCTGGGGGATTTTAACGCATCACCAAGACTGGCTTTTCCCATACCAGAGGACCGATCACGCTGGGAGAGAAGCGCGATTATTTGCAGTGTCGATGGGCCTCTCCCAGTTGGTAAAGCAAGCGACAAGGGTGCCTGATGTAGTTGATCATACTGCAAATTGTCTGGACCTTCTGCTGACCACCGATCCGGACAGATGTATCTTAACAGTTTCCTCACCACTTGGGAACTTCAGACGACTGTCTGATGAAGTCTGTATCGTCCTTCTCCCCACCTGACTGCGACTCTCGTGGCGAACGGCGAATGTGTGTTACAAGTCAGGCTGGGATGAGATTCGGCACTTCTTTGCATCTTTTTCTTGGCAGCAGGTCTGCTTCTCTTCTGAAAATCCGTCGAGCCGTGCAGATGCTATATCCGATGTGATACGTCAAGCTATGGAGTATTTCATCCCTTATCGCGACGTACTCATCGATGGCTCAGCTCACCCATGGTTCAACGCCAATTGTGTTCTAGCTGAACAGCGTAAGTATTCGGCTTTTCTCGCCTGGGTTGACACTCTTGACCACAAAGCTCCGGATCTGAGCTCAAAGAAGAGAGCCTTCAACCATGCTGCCAAGTCCTACAAAAAGGCACTAAGGAAGGCTCGCTTCGACCGCATTACTCATATTGGCACAAAGCTCTCTGCACAGCCGTCCGGTAGCAGAGCATTCTGGTCCCTTGCCAAGTCGGCCCTCATTGCCTCCGCCTCATTGCCATACGGCGAGAGAGAAAGTAGGTCTCTTTGCATCTCTCTTCGCCCATAATTCTCGTCTTGACACTAGTAGTGCTACTCCACCGACTCTGCCTCAATGCGACACTTCGATGCCCGAGGTTCGCATAAGGAACGAAGAGTTTCTGAGAGCACTGTGTTGTCTAGACGTAAATAAGGCTAGTGGGCCAGATGGTATACCAGCGATTGTTCTCAAGGCTTGTGCGCCCAAGTTGTCTCCTGTATTGACGTGCTTGTATCACCTCTCATTTAGGATTGGTATAGTGCCCAAGTCCTGGAAGCTTGCCAACGTGCAACCCGTGCCCAAAAAGGGCAGTCGTGCCGATCCTGCCAACTATCGGCCGATTTCAAGAAACTCCATTATATGTAAGATTATGGAGCGTGTATTGAACTCGCGCCTCGTAGCATATGTGGAAGGTAAAGGTCGCCTCAGTGACCGATAGTATGGGTTTCGCCACAATCGGTCTACTGGGGACCTACTAATCTATGCCACCCACTTTTGGAGCGAGACCCTCGAGAGGAATGGGGAAACGATTGCCTTTTCGTTAGTCTGATTAACTGGGTAAAAGACTTCCTGAGTGAACGATCTCTCCGTGTTGTTGTCGATGGGTGCTCATCAGAGCCTATAACGACTAATGCCGGAATTCCTCAGGGGTCTGTTCTCTCTGCAACTCTCTTCCTGCTGCATATCAACGATCTGCTGATACCCGGTATCTATGGATATGCAGATATATGATAGCACAGTTGTAGAGAGATACCTGCTAAGTGCTTGGGCTGGTAAGGAGCTAATCCGGTCCGAGAGAAAAGCTATGGTACAGCGTACGAATGTCTCACTTCAGGCAGTCTCCAAGTGGGGTGAAGCCAATCTGGTGAGATTCAACGCCGCCAAAACACAAGTTTGTCTGTTCACCGCTAAAAGGAGCCCGTTCTCTTTGGCTCCTGCTTTTCAGATTGTATCCCTGGAGTACACTGACCGCCTTCAGGTCTTGGGATTTGAAATTTCCTCAGACCTTAACTTTGGGCGGTTCATCGAGTCCAAAGCCAAGCTAGGAAACTCGGCGTTCTTGCAAAGGTCCGGCGGTACTTCACACCGGGACAGCTTTTAATGTTATACAAAGCACAGGTCCGTTCGTGTGTGGAGTACTGCAGCCACATATGGGCTGGTGCTGCAAAATGCCACCTGGAAGCTTTGGACTCGGTGGAAAGGCGTGCGAAACTGCGAAGAGGCTAATTGGTGATCCAGATCGGGTTAAGTCCAATTTACAAATCCTTGAGCACAGGCGTAGGTTAGTTGGCCTTTCGGTGTTTTACAGGACGCATTTTGGAAAGTGTGCGCGGGAATTGCATGACTTGATTCCACCATCTCATTTCTACCAACGGACAACCTGACGAACGGCGAGTATCCACCCCTACGTTGTTGAAACTTCTACGGTCCGGACTAAGCGTTTCGCCTCGTCGTTTATACCGCGAACATCGAGGGACAGGAACAACTTGCCTGCTGCGGTCTTCCCGTCCGATTATAATTTAGAGTGTCTTCAAGGCTAGAGTGAATAGGCTCTTAATAAACTAGTGTGTCACTACTTACCATCAGGTGGGATCACAGTCAAGCATTAGTTTATAACATTAAAAAAAAAGTTGTGCGTCTTACATTATTTGAAGATAATACAGAAGAAATTTAAACGAACGAACTAGAACGAAATGATTCGGATTCGGGAACGAAAGGTTTGACTGCAGAGAAGTGTGGCGGGAAATGTTCGGAGTGTGCGTTGCATAGTGACGATTCAGTTGAACCAATGGATCCAAGAAACAAGCATTTTAGTGAATTAATTGCACAGGAACTTCAACTAGTGTGTGTGTAGGTAGTGTAGATCGACGGAGGCTTTGACAACACGCGTCTTACACTCTTACGGCCACGCGTTGTTGCCACACTGTGGCAACAACGCGTGTTGTTGCCACAACGCGTATTACTTATACCTAAAGCTATACTAAAACTGATTATTTCAGTTACACATATTAACACTTATTAACACGTAAAAAAGGTTACAGTTTGATTCGGTAACATTATTGTATCTGTTACATTTAAAAGTGTTTTTCTGTTAAAACTGTTTTAAAAAACAGTGTTAAAAACACTTATTACGGTTACAGTTTGAGTCCCTGTTTGCCATGCAGAACTAAATTAAATTGCAATCGTAAAATAACCCTCAATTGAAACAGTTTTTGAAATAACTTATTTCAAAAACTGCATGCTTAATTTATTTATCGAATACCGAATTTTAAAAGTATTTTTCGCAGAATAATGAATTAAAAACCGATCTCTTCAAATGTATTCCCAGATTAATTTCCCAGTACCATACAGCTAGGTAGACCATATTTTAAACTAGGTCGCTAGCGAAGGGTTGAGTATGGAAACGAATAATAATTGGAATATGAAACGAGGTCAGCCGGTAGTTCTCAGAAATCCAGGGCCCAGAGCTCATTCCCTAGAACGTGGACTGGGGATGAAATCCATCACTATATGTGCAGTATATATGCATAGTAACCATGGAGATCCAATTACGCGAACGCCGGAACTCGGTCGATACGCAGGACGCGTGATATGAAGATGATCCTAAATTGAAAACTAGCGCTTGGCTTTTGAACGTCATTGCATAAACGTAGGTATAAGTGTCTCCCATGCTGGATTTTTTTAAAGATATTTTGCCGATTAGTGTGGTCTATCTATTAGAAGTCACTGATACGCTATAATGGCGCTGTTAATGTCCAACTTTTACCGTAATTATAGTGTAAATAAGTTAATTAATTTATTTAATTCTTTATGCACACAAAACTACAGAGGCGGACTTAATGCCTTAAGGCATTTTCTACCAGTCAACCTTTGGGTGATGCAGAGCCAAATTGATTTGTAAGTTGAGATTATTTTTTTCAAAAACGTATTGTTCTCTCATGCGTGGTCAATGATCTGGACGCGTACCGCAAGGACTAGTTCGAGAAGGCGCGGAAGAAAAATGTCTGGAAGGACTTGGGGAAGCCTTTGCCCAGCAATGAGACAGTAAGGGCTAAGAAAAAAAAATGTCCTTGCAGTACCTATCTCAACTAAACTAACAGTTGATCAAATAGGCTACCTGAATAACAACGCAGTGAGCTAAACTATTTGGCAAAATCGTATCGAGCTGTTATTAATTACTTCATGATACTTCATGATGGCTCATATCAGACTGCACATAAGGTTACCAACAATTTCCGTGTAAGAACCTCAGATTATTTAGGGATACGTTTCTTTGACGACTAACAACAATAATTCAAAGACATCGGGAGGTCTAATAATTCCATTATCCTATCAGTATCGTGTTAAGCAGAAGCCAACAAAAGATTGGCATAAATTGCCGTAACGAATTGAAGGGGAATGCTAACTGCACAATGCATTTCGCAACTCTTGAGTTTTATAACTTGATGCTACATTTCTTCGCAATCGGTTCGATTCATGGCAAATATTGGTCCTGACTGGTCAATATTATCGTGCTTGCTAAAAGCCATGGAAGCTACGTCACATACAAGGGTAGGGTACCCACAGAGGTGATATAGAACAAATATACCAGGTTTATGTATCTATAATCTACACAATATTCGAAAGAGGTTAAGTTTGTGAAGTTTCGAAGTGATAGGCGAAGCTCCTAAACCATCTTAATCATCTTCCTGCCCTTTTCCCGTGTTATTTGGGGTTAACAACACGTTTTTTTCTTCCATTCTGTCCTGTCACCCGTCACGCTGTCACTAACTCCCTTTTCTTTCATATCACTCCTCACACAATCCATCCATCTTTTCTTTGGCCTCCCTCTCCCTCTTCATCCATCTACATGTATACTCATAACTCTTTTAGTAAGTAATATGCGTGTCATCCTTCCTCTTCACTTGACCACACCAAGACAAACAATTCCTTTTCAACTTTTCAATCAATGGCGCCACTTTCAAACTTCCTCTTACATACGAGAAGTTCCTAAATAAAAAAAATCTTTTATTGATATAAACTATGCTCTACCTGTGTGTCTAACGCATTTTTATAGCTAAAAAAAGGCGACTCCCTTGGTATAAAAAATAAAAAAAATAAAACCCGAGTAAGAATAAAAAACGACGCTGAAAAAGTATGAAAGAAGATTTTCAGGATGCTGAAATAAATAAGGTTAATGGAGAAGCAAGAACAGAACAAAAAAAACGCCGTAGTCACACGTTATCAAAGTGTTACGGTTGGTGGTCTATATAACGTGTGACTACGGCTTTTCTTTTTGTTCTGTTCTTGTTTCTCCAGTTTTTTTTTTGTCGTAGTTGGGTTTTAGTTTTTTTTTTACTTTTTATTAGTAATTAAACTATTTTGGTGTTATTGACATCGAATGTTTTGACCGCTTGAGGGTGCCACATTGAATTTTGATGTTATTGATGGTAAATACAAGTGAAGCCCTTTCAAATAACATCTAACACGGTGTATTTATCTTAACGCTTTTTCTTAACATATGACTTTTTGTCCGCTAGAGGGCGCCACATTTAGTTTAGTGACACGTCACGTAGCCTATGTTCAGCGGACGATTAAGGCGGTTCTAACGATACCTCATTTGTCGAGTTCCGATATAGGAGCTATGAGAGCATAGATGAACATACACACACACACATACATAGCCTGTCAAAATCATAACCCTCCTTTGGTTTTGCCGTAGTCGGGTAAAAACGGTGGAAGTTCTACTATAAAATAAAGTCTAGCTCACGCGCTATAGGTAGTTTTAACCATTAACGATTACGTTGCACGTCAAGGATCAATGTAACGTGAAATGACGTAACGGCACTCATGGTTATTATAGTTTCGTACTGAATCACATTTTGTCGCATCATATTGTGTGCAGTAGCCCAGTGGTTAAGGCACTCGCCTCTCATGAGGCTGCGGGTTTGAAACCGGGCAAGTATCAATGTGAATTTCAATTCATCCATCCATCTATACAGGCCATGGTCCGGAGCGAGGAGGAGTGGCCTCCTTCTGCGAAACAGTACTGTTAGCAAAGGAGGAGGTCGCACGTGCACGCGCGAGGCAACGGCCCTCGCGCCCCAGCCGCCGGGATTCTGATCCCGATTTCCGGCCACCGTAGACGCGGTCTTGTGGACAGCCGCCATGGGTAGGTCGCCGTCCGACCGTCCGGTAACCGACCGGACCGAGCCCAAGTTGTCGACGGCGCGTAGTGTTCCACGCGCGCCTCAAGGAGATGTCAGTAACCGTAGTAAAATGGCAAAGAAGGAACAGGAGTGGGTTTTTAGTCAGTAAAAGTCTGACACTATCTCTCGCTCCACCCAAGAGCGCGGGATGTCAACAGATGATTTTCCCACCCGAAAAAAACAAAAAAAAAACAAAGCCTGAACACCTATCAAAAGGTGACATGAGCATGGAGACATGCTCAACTCAAAATATTCAATTCAGAAACCCAGCCTAAGTTCCCCCCACTGCGTCGGTCAACCATTGGCAATAAACAGAAAATCTGAACGGATTTTCATGCTGATTTCATCAATAGACTGAGTGTTTCATATTTAGATGTATGATACATGCATATTATGAGAAAGGCCGACCATTTCAAAGATTTGCAACACCCTAGCCAAGCTGAGCCGGGTCAATAGGATAGCTATAAAGACGACCTTGGTTTTTTTAGATTTATACTCAAAAACTACTGGCACGACTTAAAAATAATAATCTTTCACCCGTAAAAACTACTTTATCACTGATTTATATTTTCTACTTTAACCCAGGCGCTGGAAGAAGCTCAAATAATATTGGTAGCAAACCCGTGCAATGTACTCTGAGCTCAAGATTCGGCTGTCATGACCATAGAAGTCACGTGCTCGTCGTTTATATGGTGAGTACGGTGACACACTTGGTTTCTATGGAAAGTTTTGATGCTATCCCTTGCAGTAGTCATCGAGGCGTCTCTTTGTCAGCCCTATCAAGCTCAGTCATTTTGCACCACGCCCTAACGATTTAAATAGAAATGCTTTTTATCACATTCCTAACGATACGTTCGATTACGTCAATATTCTAAAGAAACTGTAGAGTATTAGCGCGATTTGAAACTAGTTACAAGTGAGATTTTCGCTTCCATACGAAGTTTTTCCTTCTATGTCAGTAGAACGATGCAAACGAAAGCATGCTTTCCCTTATTGCCACTACTATAGAGACGGTGCGTAAAAACTTACTCAACTATGCACTGTTTGGAACTGCACACATTAAATAGATACGAGTACAGACTACAGAGGCCTTACCATGATGTGCTGAAATATCAGGCGAGAGGGAACGGAGCTTGTTGGAGCTATACAACTTTTATAGCTCCATCCCTTTAACAGTTCAGTTAAGATCATCAAATAGAACGCGTTAATAGGGCCTCTGTTATGGTTTGACTAAGCTGTGTCCTACGTAAGCGATTTAACGCGATTATGATCGCGAAGCGGCGCGGCACGGATGGAATAAACAATTGATATCTATTCAAATGGCCTACGTGAGCAACCGCACGTGGGTGCGGTGCGGCGATGAGCGAAGCGAAGCGGACACATACATTTGGTTTGATATTTTCGAGCGAACTCTTGCGGTGTAGTGGTTTATTTTAAATAAATTGTGGCAATTGCGCGCACGTAGAATAGCCGCCACGTCTCTTTGAATTCATCGGTTTAAACATTTTACAATATAAAAAAAAAATCAAATATTCTTTAAAAAATCAAATTAAATTATTTTAGCGAGAGTGTAGCATATTTTGTTTATAAAAGAAAAAATAAAACAGCAATTAGCAAGAGCCACTCCATGACTCACAGCCTTTCCCCGAAGCCAGATCAATACAAAAACATCAAGTACGTTCTAGGTTTTATAAAAATGGCGCCGTTTCAGCACAGAGTTAGCTACAGGCACAATACTGTTACCTCTACCAAGCTGTATGAAAAAAAGCAAAATGAAAATTAGAATATAGATTAAAACAGGCAAAGAGTGAGACCTGTCCACCGAGGGCTTTTTACTATGGCAGGTACATATATATTTCCATTCGAAAAGTATCATTTTGCTGCGATGTTTTCTCTAATTATATTGAAAAACTGAGCAAGTGCGAATCGGACTGAGGGTTCCGTACAAACTTACCTATATGTAAATAGTTCAATTGCTAGTTTCCATTATTCCGAATCACAAGTTTTTTTTTTGTGACGTAACAACAAATTTACTGTTTTCAGATTTATTCCTATACCTGTGCTACAAGACCTTGCTAAGAGGGTCCTTTTTCACTCGCCTATCGTCAACATCGAGCATGGTTTAAAAGCTTGTTACTTCATCTAACGCAATCCAACGCGATATTTGACGAAAAGGCAACGCGAAAAAAGAGAGAACGCCTGAAAACGCTGTTAACATTCGGTAATTCCGTGATTTACTCGAATATTTTACAAAACTTGTTCCAAGAAATACGTGTTTTTTTTAAACCCTTAAAAATTTTTGAAAAAAATTGTCGTCATTCAGAATCTTGATTAAATTAGCAAGGCATTGTTATACTTCATTGACTTTTTCAATTTTTGAGTAAATTATGCAGTGTCAAATTTTTATGCAAAATAGCCGATTTTCCAGGTCTTTATTGGATTAGTTTTACACAAATTTGTAAATTGATTTCAATAGAAGCCTACATAATATCCACAAGATACTGTGTTTACAAAATATCTAATGAAAAATGTGAATTAACGTTATAATCACGTAAGAGCGGTTGTATGTAAAACAGTGAAAACGTCATGTATATAGTTGGATGCCCTTAATGCCAAATTTCAGGATTCTGGGTCAACGAGAACTACCCTATGAATTTTGATTCCCTTGAGTGTCGAAATATACGTTTTTTTGCGACATACTTATAACAACTGCCGTATCTTTTTTTTTTCGTTAACATAGAAGTTTAATTTTTTTACTGCCTCAAGGAACCGCAGATCTAAGTATATGGTTTTAATTTCAACACGATACCTCCACGCGTTCCCGAGATAAAGGGTCTTGACAGACAGATAGACGGACAATAAAGTAATCCTATACCTAAGGGTTCCGCTTTTTCCTTTTGAGGTGCGGAACCCTAAAAACTGAGTTATTTACATGAACCTAGTATCATATACTAATGTTCTTCTATGCTCTACCTCACGAGAGCATCTTGTCAACCTTTTAGATCTCTCTAATGTGTGGGACAAATGTGGACTTTCGCTAATCCTGGCCAATTTTTTTGTAAATCTTAAGGTAGCCCTATTGAATGACTTTGTTTTATGAAACTGTCAATTAATAGCAATATACGAACTGAGAGGGGTATTGATGATTTTACCGACTATAATTCCATAAATAAATATGCGTTACGGTCGCTAATAATATTTTAATGAAAATAAGACATGACTTTTATTAAATGCGAAAAACTTAAGAAACAAAATTCGCTGACCACCCTGACGCTTTCATCCTAATTTGGATCTGACTTGATGCTTCTTGATTCAATTTTCGGCAACCAATGCATTATGCTCCTCTCACCACTACTACGTCTATTAAAGTGAAACTAGATATCATTAACTTGTGTAAGTGTCTGTCACGACTGTCAAACGATGGCTTTGCTCCGCTCTACTGAGTATAGGCCTCCTCCCTTCTGCGGAATGCTCCGTTGTCTGTACTAGTCGCATCTATGTAGATCTAATCTGCGGTGTTTAAAAAAAACCGACCCGAGTGCGAGTCGGAATCACGCACGAAGGGTTCCGTATCATTATCTATAAAAACCGGGCAAGTGCGAGTTGGACTCGCGAAGTTTGATTTTTTCACAGCTTTTGATCGTTACTATATTTTGATCGTTATTATATTGGATCGATATAATTATTATTATTTTGATCGTTAATAATAATGACAGTACCAAAAAAAGGCTTCCACTGGCTAGGTTGGGAAGTAAAGAACAAACTCCGAAGCGAACGAAAAACACAAGTTAGACGAAATTGAAGCCATACTCACAACAATATATGACATACGAAAGATTCTCCACTCGTCCGCTGTGGCACAATGTTACTTATGATATTAAAGATCACAACAGAGTTCTAAACTCAGAAGATGCCACGGGGCCATCTATAAATTTGATGATTTTTTTACCCCCTCTTCCTAGTCACACAATGTCACAGTTGATTGACCCCTTTCCCCATTTATTGTGAGACGTAATATACGCATGGCCCCCAATGGATTATGAATGGATCATTAGCTAATGATCACAACAGGATTGGAAATACTGGCTAGTTTATAAACTTTACAGAATTCAAGTAAAAGGGTGACCAGACGGTTGCAAACTAGCGTTCCAACCAAGGTGTCCTTGGTTTATGTGTTTGGTTTATGTTGCGGCTACATGGATGTAAACCACACGCCAACGTGTTCGGTGGTTGGGAAAACGCACCTCCCAGCCAAAGGCGTTGAAGGTCATGGATTACAACTGCTGTCTACACGGATTGAAACTAGCAAGGTCACCTTGGTTGGGACTTTGGTTTGCAACCGACTGGTCACCCCTTAACTCTAGCCCATATCGTGGCAAACAGCTTCACGAATATAAGTCTAATAAATTCAAGGGCATCCAAACTTTAAAAAATCTGGTCACATATCTAATTTAATTTGCTAATATGCAAATTAAATTAGTTAAAAACAAAAATCTTTACATTGTATAAATCAAAATAGCTTTTCGCATCTGCCAGTTTATCCGCCAACTTCTAAATCACGTTACAGTTTTTCACGTGAAGAAGAAGAAGAAGAAAGAAACGTGGTTTTCACTAATGAAAAGAGCAATCAAATAGGGTTTACGTACTTACATAATAATTTGCACCCGTGCTAAATCCGCGCGGGTCTTTAATTTAACACATAATAAGAAAGCTTTTTTTAAAAAAAAAAAAATACAACTGACTTCAATGTAAAAAAAAACACTGAAAACTGCAAAATAACTTTAATTTCGGAAATCGGTGTTTCAATAATAGTTTTGTCTCTTCGTTATTTAACACCGACTTCCGAAATCAAAGTTATTTTGCACTTTTCAGTGTTTTTTTTTTTACATTGAAGTCGGTTGTATTTTTTTTTGTAAAAAGTTTTTTATTTTTCACTTTTTAGTTATGGTACCACCACTAAAAAGTACCCCTCAGCCAAACTTAAATACCTTTTAGCCAGAGTGCATCTCATGAAAATTCTAATAATCCCAAACACGCACCCTTCAGGCTTCATCATAAGATCAGTTCGATATATTCCCTATACTTCTTTCAGTCAATCATCTACACTTATAAACAAAGCAATTTTACTTGTTACGACGTGCTGTGATCCTATGAGGCGTTCTGTTCCATATCTTCGAAGTTCATGATCAGATCAAAACAATATTTCTATGGGACCAACACGGAAGCATAACCTTTCAATCAATAAAAAAAATTTTTCAAAACTCGGTCCACAATTGACCAAGAAATTGGAGAACATACATAAAAAAAAAATATAAAAATACATTCAGCCGAACATTCCTCCTCCTTTTTGAAGTCGGTTAAAAAGGAAGGTTTACGTACATAATAATTTGCACCCATGCAAAATCGGCGCGGATCTATAACACATAATATGAAAATTAAATTAAATTTTAGGCTCGTCAAAGTGACCACCTTTTTAGAGTTCCGTAAACAAAGGGTAAAAATGGGACCTTATTACTAAGACTCCACTGTCCGTCTGTCGGTCACCACTAGTCACCAGGCTGTATCATGAACCGTGATAGCTAGAATGTTGACATTTTCACAAATTATGTATTTCTGTTGCCGCTATAACAACAAATACTAAAAACAGAATAAAATATTATATATTTAAGTGGGGCTCTCATACAACAAACGTGTTTTTCTGACTTTTTCGTCAACTCGCTACTGTGAAACTGGCGAGCGCTCGCGAGTTGGCTCCTTCCGATTTTACCTACTTTTTTTGTCGTCAACTCGCGCGCATGAATTAAGTAAGTACAGTCAAATAAAAACAGATTGGCCCACGCTGGCTAATTGTTTAAGTACTGATTATATCTCCTTTTTTTCGGGATAGGTAAGGTGTGGAATGAGGCGAGTAGGATGCGGCCGACGACGCATGATACCCATGCGGCCGACGATGCATGATACCCAAGCATGCGATCCAGTTTTTGCCAGAATGTTACTTTTTAAAAGAGTGTAAGGTCCCGCGAAACTCCCTTAAAAAGGAAAGATCCTCCGACCAGACGGATGTTTTGTCAGGTCCGGGCAACTACCCGATAGTTGAATTCAGGATGCAAGGATCTTGAATTTTAGTTCAACTGGCTGTCAAAAAATTCGAACGACATCGACTCCGAGTTGCTAATCTGCCGGTTTTCTATCGTTTACATGTGTCATCGGATCACGAGACGTACGGCGTTGCGCCACCGGTACATGGTGGACATCCCACCCATACGCACTAAACACATTCATTGTGCGTATAGTTAACGAGTGGAATTCCCCTCCGGCAGGGAATTCAATTTTATTTATATAAAAAAAAAAATTGTGTTTCCTGATAGATACAACCTAGAAGTCTTTAAGTCAAGAGTGAATAGGTTACTTCTAGATAAGCGTGCTACATCGCCACATCATCGCTTACCATTAGGTGAGATATAGATTTCAAACGGGAGCCTATCCAGAATAAAAAATCCGAGTCGGACTCGTGCACGGAGTGTTCCGTACAAACTTACCTAAGAAAATAGTTCAATTCCCGAATTGATTTTTCCGAATCGCAGTTTTTTTTTTTGTGACATAACTACAAATTTACAGCTTTTAGATTTTTTCCTATATTTGTGCTATAAGACCTTGCTTTATGCCAAGGATATTTCAGGATTCTAGGTCAACGGGAAGTACCCTATAAATTTTGATTCCCTTGAGTGCCGAAATATACGTTTTTTGCGACATAAACGGCCGTATCTTTCGTTAACTTAGAGGTTTGATTTTTTTCACAGCTTCAAGGGACCGCAGACCCGAGCATATGGTTTTAATTTTAACTTGATACCTCAACGCGTTCCCGAGATATCTGTCTTTCAAGACCCTTTGAAAGACAGAGAGACAGACAGTCAGACGGACAACAAAGTGATCCTATAAGGTTTCCGTTTTTCCTTTTAAGGTACGGAACCCTAAAAAAAGTTCCTATGTTTTTTTTTTACTTTTGTTAGGCTGCCGTTTGACCACTATCTCGCCTTATGATTAAATCTCTCTCCCTTTATGAATAATTTAGTATAAATCTATATAAGACAGTTCCTAGACTAATGTTATCCACACGGCTGTCGACAGAAAACTGCGCCCACGTCCATGCAGAAATATCTTTCTATTAAACGATACCGATATATCTTTCTATTAAACGAAACCATAGAGAATATATATTTTCTACTTTAACCCGGGCGCTGGAAGAAGCTCCAATAATATTGGTAGCATACCCCTGCAATGTACTCCGAGCTCAAGAGTCGGCTGTCATGACCATAGAAGTCACGTGCTCGTCATTTTTATGGCGAGTACAGTGACACACTTAGTTTCTATGGAAAGTTTTTAACCGACTTCAAAAAAAAGGAGGAGGTTATCAATTCGGTTGTATTTTTTTTTTTTTTATCATTATTTTTTTTTTTTTTTTTATGTGTGTTACCTCAGAACTCCGTCGTTTATGGACCGATTTGCAAAATTTTTTTTTCCCTGTACAGGATATGCTTCCAGATTGGTCCCATTTTTTTCAAAATCCATTTCTGATGATGGAATCCATGAGGAATCGAGGGAACTCCTCAAAAATTATAGGCAACCCTATGGTAATTTTAGTATTTTCATCAAGAACTTAAGCATTTACAGTCAAAAAGTAACATTTGATGAAGTGGAACTGATGAAGAAGACCAGAAATGGTCAACGGAACTTCATACACAAATAGATATTACAATGAAGATATACATAGTTAAGCGACTATCACAATACAAATAAATGAATGATTCTGAATAGTTACGTTGAAAATGGTATCATCGAAGTGATCTGATGATGATGATGGAGCCGGAAGGTAGGCACTGGAACTCCGTAATTAATCAATGTAACCTAGCCGTGTTTGGACTTATTAGAATTGTCATGAGATGCACTTTGGCTACAACGTACTATCGAACTGATCTGATGATGGAGCCGGAAGGTAGGCACAGGAACTCCGTAATTAATCAATGTATCCTAGCCGTGTTTGGGCTTATTAGAATTGTCGTGAGATGCTCTTTGGCTATAAGGTACTATCGAACTGATCTGATGATGGAGCCGGAAGGAGGAAGGTAGACACAGGAACTTTATAATAAAACAATGTAACCTAGCAGTATTTGGGTTAATTGGAATTGTCAAGAGAAATAGGCACTCTGTTTATAAGTGTATCGCAACTAAAAAGTGTGAAATAAAAACTTTTTAGAAAAAAAAAATAACCGACTTCACTAAAAAAAACACTAAAAGGATCAAAATAACTTTAATTTCGGAAGTCGGTGTTAAATAAGAAACAAACAATACCTAGAAACACCGACTTCCAAAATTAAAGTTATTTTGATCCTTTTAGTGTTTTTTTTAGTGAAGTCGGTTATTTTTTTTTCTAAAAAGTTTTTATGATGCTATCCCTTGCAGTAGTCATCGAGGCGTCTCTTTGGCAAACACTACATTTGATGAAAAACTGAATGTAGTGTCAGCCCTATCAAGTTCAGTCATCGTCCTGACGATTTAAATAGAAATGCTTTTTATCACATTCCTAACGATAAGTTCGATTACGTCAATATTCTAAAGAAACTGTAGAGTATTAGCGCGATTTGAAACTAGTTACAAGTGAGATTTTCGCTTCCATACGAAGTTTTTCCTTCTATGTCAGTAGAACGATGCCAACGAAAGCATGCTTTCCCTTATTGCCACTACCAGAGACGGTACGTAATAACTTACTCAATTATGCACTGTTTGGAACTGCACACAATAAGTACATAGATACGAGTACAGACTACAGAGGCCTTACCATGATGTGCTAAAATATCAGGCGAGAGGGAACGGAGCTTGTTGGAGCTATACAACTTTTATAGCTCCATCCCTTTAACAGTTCAGTTAAGATCATCAAATAGATCGCGTTAATAGGGCCTCTGTTATGGTTTGCCTAAGTTGTGTCCTACGTAAGCAATTCAACGCGATTATGATCGCGAAGCGGCGCGGCACGGATGGAATAAACAATTGATATCTATTGTTATAGCCTACGTGAGCAACCGCACGTGGGTGCGGTGCGGCGATGAGCGAAGCGAAGCGGACGAATACATTTGGTTTGATATTTTCGAGCGAACTCTTGCCACGGTAATATTATCTATACAGTATTGTAACTCGGCCGTATCTTTGAAATAAATGCCTACAGCCGCGCGGTATGTAAACATGCGATAGGGCTGCCCGCACTATGGCTGCCCGCCTCCACCATTTTAATTACATTTGCCTACTTTGTGTTTCCATTTAGTTTTGTGATTGTAAATATACTTTTTTTATATAAACAAATAAAATACTTTGTGAATTGAATAGGAAGTGCTCAATATTTGCGACCGAAAAATATTTGCGCCTCGACTGAGACGTACCTACGAAATGCTATATTATTAAATTTTAAAGTACAAAAATCCGCATTCTAAAGCTTAATTAAAAATTGTTTTGGGAAACATGGACAAGGTGGAGAAAAAGGAATATCTTTTACTTGGTTATAGATACCTGCAGCTACTTTACAATTTATATGTTTGGTTTTAAATGAAGAATTCATGCAACCAAAACCAGCACAATATATCCTACTCGTCATATTAAATATATAAATATGTACTTGAACTTATTTTTATTGAAAAAATCGCGCGGCACAGACGCGACTGTCTGCATCCCGAGCGCACCTCGAGATCGAGGCGCGTAGGTATAGCTCGCGTTTCGACCGTTTGTATGAAGTTGGAATACTGTATAGATAATATTACCGTGCTCTTGCGGTGTAGTGGTTTATTTAAAATAAATTGTGGTAATTGCGCGCACGTAGGACAGCCGCCTCGTCTCGTTGAATTCATCGGCTTAAACATTTTACAATATAAAAAAAAAAAAAATATATTCTTTCAAATTAAATTATTTTAGCGAGAGTGTAGCATATTTTGTTTATAAAAGAAAAAATAAAACAGCAATTAGCAAGAGCCACTCCATGACTCACAGCCTTTCCCCGAAGCCAGAACAATACAAAAACATCAAGTACGTTCTAGGTTTTATAAAAATGGCGCCGATTCAGCACAGAGTTGGCTACAAGCACAATTGTATAAACTTCTAAACACTGTTATTGTATCCCAAGCTAGATGAAAAAAAGCAAAATGAAAATTAGAATATAGATTAAAACAGGCAAAGAGTGAGTGAGACCTGTCCACCGAGGGCTTTTTACCATGGCAGGTACATATATATTTCCATTCGAAAAGTATCATTTTTGCGATGTTTTCTCTAATTATATTGAAAAACTGAGCAAGTGCGAATCGGACTGAGGGTTCCGTACAAACTTACCTATATGTAAATAGTTCAATTGCTAGTTTCCATTATTCCGAATCACAAGTTTTTTTTTTTGTGACGTAACAACAAATTTACTGTTTTCAGATTTATTCCTATACCTGTGCTACAAGACCTTGCTAAGAGGGTCCTTTTTCACTCGCCTATCGTCAACATCGAGCATGGTTTAAAAGCTTGTTACTTCATCTAACGCAATCTAACGCGATGTTTGACGAAAAGGCAACGCGAAAAAAGAGAGATAACGCCTGAAAACTCTGTTAACATTCGGTAATTCCGCGATTTACTCGAATATTTTACAAAACTTGTTCCAAGAAATACGTGTTTTTTTTAAAACCTTAAAATTTTTTGAAAAAAATTGTCGTCATTCAGAATCTTGATTAAATTAGCAAGGCATTGTTATACTTCATTGACTTTTTCAATTTTTAAATAAATTATGCAGTGTCAAATTTTTATGCAAAATAGCAGATTTTCCAGGTCTTTATTGGATTAGTTTTACACAAATTTATAAATTGATTTCAATAGAAGCCTACTTATTATCCACAAGATACTGTGTTTACAAAATATCTAATGAAAAATGTGTATTAACGTTATAATCGCGTAAGAGCGGTTGTATGAAAAACAGTGAAAACGTATGTATATAGTTGGATGCCCTTAATGCCAAATTTCAGGATTCTGGGTCAACGAGAATTACCCTATGAATTTTGATTCCCTTGAGTGTCGAAATATACGTTTTTTTGCGACATACTTATATAAACTGCCGTATCTTTTTTTTTCGTTAACATAGAAGTTTATTTTTTTTACTGGCTCAAGGAACCACAGACCTAAGTATATGGTTTTAATTTCAACACGATACCTCCACGCGTTCCCGAAACCCGATAAAGGGTCTTGACAGACAGATAGACGAACAATAAAGTAATCCTATACCTAAGGGTTCCGTTTTTTCCTGTTGAGGTGCGGAACCCTAAAAACTGAGTTATTTACATGAACCTAGTATCATATACTAATACATATTCTTTCGTATGTCATATTGTTGTGCGTATGGCTTCAATTTCGTCTAACTTGTGTTTTTCGTTCGCTTCGGAGTTTGTTCTTTACTTCCCAACCTAGCCAGTGGAAGCCTTTTTTTGGTACTGTCATAATTATTAACGATCAAAATAATAATAATAATTTTGATCAAATATAATAACGATCAAAAGCTGTGAAAAAAACTTCGCGAGTCCAACTCGCAGTTGCCCGGTTTTTATAGATAATGATACGGAACCCTTCGTGCGTGATTCCGACTCGCACTCGGGTCGGTTTTTTTTAAACACTGCAGATTAGATCTACATAGAAGCGACTAGTACGTACAACGGAGCATTCCGCAGAAGGGAGGAGGCCTATACTCAGTAGAGCAAAGCCATCGTTTGACAGTCGTGACGATGAATGAATGAATGAATGAAAAATTAATGCACTTACACTAAAGTTAATGATATCTAGCAGACGTAGTAGTGGTGAGAGGAGCACAACGCACAGGTTGCCGAAAATTGTATCAAGAAGCATCAAGTCATATCCAAATTAGGATGAAAGCGCCAGGGTGGTCAGCTACTGGGGCCATGGGTAGTATGAAAACGAAACCCGGGGCCCTGGGACGAAGGCAACGAAGGAACAGGAGTGGGTTTTTAGTCAGTAAAAGTCTGACACTATCTCACGCTCCGCCCAAGAGCGCGATTTCTCATAAGATGATTAACCTACCCAATAAAAAAAGGGTGGTCAGCGAATATATTTTTTTTAATGTTTTCTGCATTTAACAATAGTCGTGTCCTATTTTCATTAAAATATTATTAGCGACCGTAACGCATATTTATTTATGGAATTATTGTCGTTAAAATCATCAATACCCCTCTCAGTTCGTATATTGCTATTAATTGGCAGTTTCATAAAACAAAGTCATTCAATAGGGTTACCTTAATTTACAAAAAAATTGGCAAGGATTAGTAATTTTTCCCACACATTAGAGAGATCTAAAAGGTTGACAAGATGCTCTCATGAGGTAGAGCAGAGAAGACAGCGGACGAGTGGGGTCGTCCGCTGTGGCACAATGTTAGTTATGATATTCAAGATCACATCAGAGTTCTAAACTCAGAGGGTGCCACGATTTTTTGACAACCCCCCCCCCCCCCTTTTTCCTAGACACACAATGTCACCAGCTGATTGACCCTTTTCCCCTTCACTGTGAGACGTAATATACGCATGGCCCCCAATAGATTATGAATGGATCATTAGCTAATGATCACAACAGGATTGGAAATAATAACTAGTTTATAAACTTTGCAGAATTTAAGTAACTCTAGGCCATTTCGTGGAAAATTGCTTCACGAATATAAGTCTTATAAATTCAAGGGCTTCCAAGCTATAAAAAATCTGGTCACATATCTAATTTAATTTGCTAAATTAGCAAATGAAATTTGTTAAAAACAAAAATCTTTACATTGTATAAATCAAAATCGCTTTTCGCATCTGCCATCTGCTAACTTCTAAATCACGTTACGGTTTTTCATGCGGTTTTCACTAATGAAAAGAGCAATAAAAAAAACTTTTTACAAAAAAAATACAACCGCCTTCAAAGTAAAAAAAAAAACACTGAAAACTGCAAAATAACTTTAATTTCGGAAGTCGGTGTTTCAATAATAGTTTTGTCTCTTCGTTATTTAACACCGACTTCCGAAATTAATGTTATTTTGCACTTTTCAGTGTTTTTTTTTTTTACTTTGAAGTCGGTTGTATTTTTTTTTGTAAAAAGTTTTTTATTTTACACCCCTCAGCCAAACTTAAATACCTTATAGCCAGAGTGCATCTCATGACAATTCTAATAATCCCACCAAACACGATTTAGATTAGATTAGATTACATTCCTTTTTCATTCAACTCCTGAAGGCGGGTGGAAAACCGGTCCTTAAGGCCCTTCAGAAGCTATTTGATTCCGTCATACTCGAGGGGAAAACGCCACAGGCGTGGAGCAGAGGCGTGGTGGTACTCTTCTTTAAGAAGGGCGATAATGCCCTGCTTAAGAATTATAGGCCCATCTCGCTTCTGAGCCATGTCTACAAGCTGTTTTCCAGAGTCATCACGAATCGTCTCGCGCGCAGGTTCGACGACTTCCAGCCTCCCGAACAAGCCGGATTTCGAAAAGGCTTCAGCACCGTGGACCACATACATACGCTGCGGCAGGTTATACAGAAGACTGAGGAGTATAACCAGCCTCTCTGCTTAGCGTTTGTGGACTACGAGAAAGCCTTTGATTCGATTGAAACTTGGGCTGTACTGCAGTCTCTCCAACGGTGCCAAATTGACTATCGGTATATCGAAGTGCTGAAGTGTTTGTACAAAAACGCCACTATGTCAGTCCGACTACAAGACCAGACCTCGAAACCTATCCTCTTGCAGCGGGGTGTGAGGCAGGGAGACGTTATTTCTCCGAAACTGTTCACGGCAGCAATGGAGGATGTCTTCAAGGTTTTGGAATGGAGAGGGCTAGGCATTAATGTCAATGGCGAGTACATCACTCACCTTCGGTTTGCCGACGACATAGTAGTCACGGCTGAGACTACGGAGGAGCTCAGTACAATGCTTGGTGACCTCAGTAGAGCTTCCGAAAGAGTGGGACTTAAAATGAACATGGACAAAACCAAAGTCATGGTAAACAGCCATGTAGCACCCACTCCTATCAAGGTCGGGGACTCTACACTCGAAGTTGTAGACGACTACGTTTACCTGGGACAGACGGTCCAGTTGGGAAGGTCTAACTTCGAGAAAGAGATCAATCGTCGAATCCGACTCGGCTGGGCAGCGTTCGGGAAGCTGCGCGGTGTCTTCTCGTCCAATATACCACAGTGTCTCAAGACGAAAGTCTATGACCAGTGCGTGTTGCCAGTGATGACATATGGCTCCGAAACGTGGTCGCTTACAATGGGCCTCATTAGAAGGCTTAAAGTCACCCAAAGGGCAATGGAGAGGGCTATGCTCGGAGTTTCCTTGCGTGATCGAATCAGGAATGAGGATATCCGCAGGAGAACCAAGGTTGCCGACATAGCACGAAGAATCGCCAAACTAAAGTGGCAATGGGCAGGGCACATTGCTCGCAGAACAGATGGCCGTTGGGGCCGAAAGGTTCTGGAATGGCGACCACGTACCGGAAGACGTAGCGTTGGAAGGCCTCCTACAAGGTGGACCGATGACTTGGTAACGGTTGCGGGGGTCCGATGGATGCGAGACGCACAGGACCGTTCGCTGTGGCGACGCTTGGGGGAGGCCTATGTCCAGCAGTGGACGTCTTTCGGCTGAAATGATGATGATGATGATGAGATTACATTAATTTATTACAGAGTTCCGGTGCCTAACTTCAGGCTTCAACATCAGATCAGTTCGATATATTCCCCCTCTACTTTCAGTCAGTCATCGACTAGGTACACGTATAAACAAAGCAATTTTACTTGTTACGACGGTTCTGCTGTGATCCTATGAGGAGTTCTGTTGCATATCTTCGAAGTTTATGATCAGATCATAACAATATTTCTATGGGACTAATTCGGAAGCATAACCTTTCAACCAAAAAAAAAAATTTCAAAATCGGTCCACAATTGACCGAGAAATCGGTGAACATACATAAAAAAAAAAAAAAACATACATTCAACCGAACATATAACCTCCTCCTTTTTGAAGTCGGATAAAAAGGAAGGTTTACGTACTTGCATAATAATTTGCACCCGTGCTAAATCGGCGCGGTTCTTTAATTTAACCAATATGAAAATTAAGCTAAATTTTAGGCTCGTCAAAGTCACTACCTTTTTAGAGTTCCGTATACAAAGAGTAAAAATGGAACCGGGGATACAACAAACGTGTTTTTCTGACTTTTTCGTCAACTCGCTACTGTGAAACTGGCGAGCGCTCGCGAGTTGGCACCTTCCGATTTTACCTACTTTTTTTGTCGTCAACTCGCGCGCATGTATTAAGTAAGTACAGTCAAATAAAAACAGATTGGCCCACGCTGGCTAATTCTTATAGGTACTGATTATATCTCCTTTTTTTCGGGATAGGTAAGGTGTGGAATGAGGCGAGTAGGATGCGGCCGACGACGCATGATACCCATGCGGCCGACGATGCATGATACCCAAGCATGCTATCCAGTTTTTGCCAGAATGTTGCTTTTTAAAAGAGTGTAAGGTCCCGCAAAACTCCATTAAAAAGGAAAGATGCTCCGACCAGACGGGTGTTTTGTCAGGTCCGGGCAACTACCCGATAGTTGAATTCAGGATGCAAGGATCTTGAATTTTAGTTCAACTGGCTGTCAAAAAATTGGGGATCTTAGCAAAGGTGAGACGGTACATCACGCCGAAACAGCTGCTCAACCTTTATCAAGCGCAAGTTCCATCGTGCATGGAGTACTGCTCTCATCTTTGGGATGGGTGTGCCAAATACCAGTTTGATGCACTGGAGTCGATTGAGAAGCGAGCCAAGAAGATCATCGGCAATGATGCACTTGTCGAGTCAAAACTCCAAAGTGTTGAGCATCGACGCCGAGTTGCTAGTCTGTCGATTTTCTATCGTTTACATTTGGGGGAGTGTGCATTGGAATTGCACAATTTAATTCTACCAAATCCGTTCCGTCATCGGACCACGAGACGTACGGCGTTGCGCCACCGATACATGGTGGACATCCCACCCATACGCATTAAACACATTCATTGTGCGTACAGTTAAGGAGTGGAATTTCCTGCCGGAGTCTGTGTTTCCTGATAGATACAAGCTAGAAGTCTTTAAGTCAAGAGTGAATAGGTTACTTCTAGATAAGCGTGCTACATCGCCACATCATCGCTTACCATTAGGTGAGATAGTGATCAAACAGGAGCCTATCCAGAATAAAAAAACCGGGCAAGTGCGAGTCGGAATCGTGCACGGAGTGTTCCGTACAACTTACCTAAGAATATATTTCAATTCCCGAATTGATTTACGAAGATTTTTCCGAATCACTAAGTTTTTTTTTTGTGACGTAACTACAAATTTACAGTTTTCAGATTTTTTCCTATACTTGTGCTATGAGACCTTGCTTCATGACAAATTTCAGGATTCTAGGTTAATGGAAAGTACCCTATAAATTTTGATTCCCTTGAGAGTGCCGAAATATACGTTTTTTGCGACCTAAACGGCCGTATCTTTTTTTTTCGTTAACTTAGAGGTTTGATTTTTTCACAGCTTCAAGGGACCGCAGACCCGAGCATATGGTTTTAATTTTAACTCGATACCTCAACGTGTTCCCGAGATATCTGTCTGTCTGTCGCTCTGTCTTCCAAGACCCTTTGAAACACAGAGAGACAGACAAACAGACGGTCAACAAAGTGATCCTATAAGGGTTTCGTTTTTCCTTTTGAGGTACGGAAACCTAAAAAAGTTTCTATGTTTTTTTTTTTTACTTTTGTTAGGCTGCCGTTTGACCACTATCTCGCCTTATGATTAAATCTCTCTCGCTTTATGAATAATTTAATATAAATATATTTATGACAGTTCCTAGATTAATTCATTAACGCTCAGGCGGTAGCCGGCGCCCGCAAGCCATTGTCTTACTATTGTGTCTCTAATTACGCACGTCAAAAGGTTAATGTTGTTCACGCGGCTCTCGACAGAAAACTGCGCCCACGTCCATGCAGAAATATCTTTCTATTAAACGATATTTAAACGACGAAACGATTTTTTTTTTAAGCCTATGTCCAACAGTGGACGTCTTTCGGCTGAAATGATGATGATGAAACGATATTTCTTTTATTTTAAAGTCCAATCGCATACAATTTCTAATACATTTTAAGTGGGTACCAAAAAAAAAACATCACTCATTTTAAAAGATATTTTCTGTGTGCTGACTGTACATTAACACATCTGATTTTTACGTTCGAGCGAGTTGACGACAAAAAAAGTAGGTAAAATCGGAAAGTGCCATCTCGCGAGGACTAGCGAGTTTTGCAGTCGCGAGTTGACGAACGGGTTATTCGCACTTAGTCCCATGCAAGTAGTTTGTAAGGGAAGAGGTAAGTGTGTGGACCAAAGTGGGTTGGATTTATAAAAAACCGGTCAAGTGCGAGTCGGACTCGCGCATCGAGGATTCCGTACAAATTTGTAGGTATGTAAATAGTTTATCACGGGGTTTTTTTACTAGTTTGTAAGGGAAGAGTTAGGTTTCAAGGTGCCTTCAATTGCCCTTTGCGTTCTAAGACCCCAAACGTTCCCACAGCCCTAACAGGTAGCGGTGTTACCATATTGCAGTTTGAACTCTTAAATCTTGGTAAATGTCGTAAACTATCCTCTCTATCAGTATCAAGCCCTAAAACGCAAAGGGTAACTGAAGGGCATAGGTGGGTGTTTTAGTAAAAACCTGACACACCCTCTCGTTCCACCCAAGAGCGCAAGAAATCATTGGGCGATTTCCCAAATCAAAAGAAGTCTGTTCTCTGTGGTGAGAAGAATCTTATGTCAGTTAGGGTGGTTATATTATTACTATCATCGTTTTAAGCATGTAAGGGTTTATTTATTTATTTCAGTACAGCAAAAAAAGCCATTAACACTAAAACCTTTCACTCTAGTCTTCTCACAGAATCGCAAACTTTCTAATAATATAGTCTTCCATTCATCAGCAAACAAATCCAATCCAGGGTTGGTCTCCACGAGCACGTTGAGCATCGTTACTCGTTAGCATACACAGTATAGAGGAGGTGGATCGAGCTACAGTGCGACAAAATGGGACATTAAATAATTTATACTTTCTTGAGCGATTGTTTTTGTTGTTTCGGAACAAATAATTGACATAACTCCGCATGTAAATCGGACGCATCAGTGTAACCAATAATAATTTTACAGGCTGTTGTAATTTGGTCAACAGTCCGCCTAACCTTTAATTAGTTGCGATTTAAGCATCCTAAGATAAACATGTAGCGGAGATGAGAATGTAGAGATGGATGTGTGGTGTGACGAGAATGGATAAAGTGAGAAATGAGTATATTATAGGAAGTTTGAAATTGGCGCCAGTGACTGAAAAGTTGAAGAGGAATTGTTTGTCTTGGTATGGTCATGTAAAGAGGAGAGATGAAACGCATGTTACTAAGAGTTATGAGCATAAATGTGGATGGGTGGAGAGGGAGAGGGAGGCCAAAGAAAAGATGGATGGATTGTGTGAACAGTGATATGAAAGAAAAGGAAGTTAGTGATAGCATGACCGTTGACAGGATAGAATGGAAGAAAAAAACATGTTGTGCCGACCCCAAATAAGATGGGACAAGAGCAGGAAGATGATGATGATATATTTGCACTTAAAATGCACCTAATACAGAAGTGTTATTATAGCCTAAATGAGTTTTTAACAAATTGACATTCTGTAATATCAATATTTTAGATTAAGTATTTGAAGATTGACGCAATGTTGGTAGTAATGTAGAAATTTAATAAAGACATCCAATAATAAATTAATTAATAATGAAATGATGATTTTACAAATGTAATAATATATTTTTAATAATAACTTTATATAATAATGCATGCAATAATAATTTAATTTATAATTAAGAAACATAATGTTGCGGTGCCCTAGCAGGGTTCATGTACGAAACATATAGGGTGACTGGCAATTAGTGTACGATACTTAAACACGTGATTGTGCTCATGATAACAAACAATTTTTATTATGGGAGCAAAGCCGAAATCGCGAAAAAAATATCAGCTGTTCAGTACATTAGGTACTGTATGGTGTCGGACGTAAAGAATAGCACCATCCCATTTCTTCCCGTGGGTGTCGTAAGAGGCGACTAAGGGACATTTTTGAGACTGTTAAGCACCCCAGGTCACCGCGTGGTGGCGGGTAAACCACCAGCAACAGCATTCCCAAAGAGGGTTAGTGTCAGGCAGGCGGCCGACTGTAAAACAGTAGCTATATCTCTTACAACATGATGAGTATAAATGGAATGCGCGATAGGGTTAGGGCGTACCCCACAGGCGACGCGCAGGGGCAGCACCCGGCTCCTGTGGGAAATGGACTAGGGTTGTTGCACCATCCCGGGCGGGGGCAACGTAAGAAGCTAGCTCGGGAAATGAGATTGAGGTATGCAAGTTGGAATGTAGGAACAATGACTGGAAGGGCCAGAGAGTTAGCGGATGTATTAAAAAGAAGACGAATAAACGTGGCGTGTTTACAAGAAACTAAATGGAGAGGAACAAAAGCGAGAGAAATTGGTGAGGGATATAAGTTTTATTACTGTGGAAGTGATGGTAAAAGAAATGGTGTAGGAATAGTGTTAGACAGCAAATTGAAAGAAAGCGTGATGGAAGTACAAAGGATTAATGATAGGCTCATAGTTGTGAAGATTATGTTAGAGAATGTAATGTTGAATGTAGTTAGTGTGTATGCACCACAAGTAGGATGCGATGAAACGGTGAAAGAGAAGTTTTGGGAGGATTTTGATAGAGCTTTAATGGCCATCTCTGTACATGAGGAATTGATTGTTGGAGGTGACTTTAATGGACATGTAGGAAGAATGAGAGGTGTTTATGAAAGAGTACATGGTGGATGGGGTTTTGGAAGTCCGAACAGTGAAGGGGAGACGCTGCTGCAATCCGCTACTGCATTTGACCTGGCAGTAGCCAATACTTGGTTCCAGAAAGGAGACGAACACCTGGTCACGTACAAAAGCGGTAACCACAAGACGCAAATAGATTATTTCCTGGTTAGGCGTAACCAACTAAAGCACGTCAAAGACTGCAAAGTGCTGCCAGGAGAAGACCTAGTCTCACAGCACAGGCTCCTGGTTATGGTGTCAGTAGTCAAGACACATAACAAAAAAAGCAAAGAGCGTCCTCCTCCTAAAATAAAATGGCATATGCTAGAGAAGAGTGACTGTGCGAAGAAATTGAGAGAGCGAGTGGTGGACAAAATGATAGAAATGGGAGACATGAATGATCGAAGTATAAATGAAAGCTGGAATGAGATTGCTGAGTGTATTAGACATGCAGCGAAAGATATTTTGGGAGAGACGAGAGGAAAGGGTACAATAGATAGGGATACATGGTGGTGGTCGATAGATATACAGAATGTGTTGAAAGAAAAAAAGAGGAAATTTAAGGAATGGCAGCGTATAGATCCGGAAAACACTAGCTTAAAGTCTGCAAAAAAAAGTGAATATGATGCTTTAAAGAAAAAAGCCAAGAAAGCCGTGGCAATAGCGAGAGCAAAAGCACAGGACAAACTATACGACACACTAGATAGTCCGGCAGGCCAGAAAGATCTATACCGGCTTGCCAGAGCAAGAGAGAGAAATGCGAGAGATGTTTGTCAGATAAGATGTATAAGGGATGAAACTGGAATGATTCTATCAGAAGATAGTAAAATCAAAGAGAGGTGGAAGGACTATTTTGAAAGACTGATGAATGAGGAAAACAACTGGAATGGGATTTTAGAGAGCAAACCAGTGAACGTGGGTTTAGTGAGAATGATTAGTATGGATGAAGTCAGAATAGCTATAAATGGAATGAAGAATGGTAAGGCAATTGGTCCAGACGGAATACCAGTTGAAGTGTGGAAGTTGCTGCGAGTGGATGGATGGATGTGGTTAGCTTTGTTCTTCAATAAGTTGTTGCAGGAAGAAGCCATACCTGATGAGTGGTGCAACAGTTCCCTGGTGCCCATCTTTAAAAACAAGGGTGATGTGCTTGAATGCAACAATTATAGAGGAATAAAGCTAATGTCACATACTATGAAAGCCTGGGAGAAAGTTATTGAAAGGAGGCTAAGAGAAGAGAGTGAAATTTCACAGAACCAATTCGGTTTTATGCCTGGTCGGGGTACAACGGATGCCATTTTTGCTATACGCCAGCTGTGCGAGAAATACAGAGGTGCGCATAAAAACTTGCACATGGTATTCGTTGACCTCGAAAAGGCATATGACCGGGTACCTCGTGAGGTTCTGTGGTGGGCCCTTAAGGAGAAAGGTGTGCCTGGGAAGTATGTGCAGTTGATCCGAGCGATGTACAGCCAATGCAGTACCCAAGTCCGGTCTGCAGTGGGCAACACTGGCAGCTTCAGTGTGGCTGTCGGCTTACATCAAGGGTCGGCCCTCAGCCCTTACCTCTTCCTGATGATAATGGACGCTCTGACGTCGGGCATCCAGGAAGAGGCTCCCTGGTGTATGCTGTTTGCCGATGACATTGTGCTGGTTGCCGAGAGTGGCCTAGAGGTCCAGAGCAAATTGGAGGTGTGGTGGCACAGACTGGAGAGTGTTGGCTTAAAATTGAGCAGAACGAAAACCGAGTACTTGTTCTGTGATTTCGGTGGTCTCTCCGGTCCTATGCCCTTAGCTCTCGCTGGAACGCCCATACCAATCTGCTCCGACTTTCGGTACCTCGGGTCGCTTATCCAAGGAGATGGCGAGGTAGACCGAGACGTATCAAATCGGATCAATTCAGGATGGATAAAATGGCGAACAATTTGTGACCCACGGATGCCCCCCAAGTTGAAGGGTAAAATCTACAAGTCCGTGATAAGACCTGTCATACTGTATGGATCAGAATGTTGGGCTGTGAAAAAGACGGATGAAAAAAGATTGCATGTAGCGGAGATGAGAATGTTGAGATGGATGTGTGGTGTGACGAGAATGGATAAAGTGAGAAATGAGTATATTAGAGGAAGTTTGAAAGTGGCGCCAGTGACTGAAAAGTTGAAAGGGAATCGTTTGTCTTGGTATGGTCATGTAAAGAGGAGAGATGAAACGCATGTTACTAAAAGAGTTATGAGTATACATGTGGATGGGTGGAGAGGGAGAGGGAGGCCAAAGAAAAGATGGATGGATTGTGTGAACAGTGATATGAAAGAAAAGGAAGTTAGTGATAGCATGACGGTTGACAGGATAGAATGGAAGAAAAAAACATGTTGTGCCGACCCCAAATAAGATGGGACAAGGGCAGGAAGATGATGAGTACATTAGGCAAACATAAATGTACTGAACAGCTGATTCGATTTTTTCGCGATTTCAGGTTTGTTCCCATAGTAAAAGTTGTTGGTTATCATGAGCACAATCACGTGTTTAAGTATCGTACATTAATTACCAGTCACCCTATATATTTAATTTTTAACAACCTTGTAAACGACATGAATGCAAAATAATATTTTTTTTTGGTTTTTAGCATAAATTTATTTTGGGTTTAAGTATAGTTGTTAGCTGCACTGTCGCATTAGGTTTAGGTTTGGGCCTGTAGTCGTACTGTATAGGACTCCTTTTGCGGCCAAAGCTATAGCAAAAGGTTGTAGCAGGTGGCGTTCTATACCTAGCTTTTCTCTACTCCCATGAGAAAAAGGTATAAATTTGTGTAAATACATATTAGTAGAATTCTGTCAAATACATAAATGGAACCACTATAAGTTAGTGAGTAAGCAGAAATGGAGAAGCATAGAACGCAATTTTATTTGTATGTCATATTCTGCTTATATTCAAATGTTTGTGAGTATGAAAAACTAAAAACTACTGAACGGATTTTGATGAAATCTTTTATATCAGAGTTAGACTATCTAAACTCTAACTTGCAAAATCCCTAGAATGCTTTTTGCATTGCCTAGTAAAAAATAAGCAATTGATTTTAGATATTATGATTTGAAGAATTGAATCACAGTCAAGCATATAATAGGTCTTTACCTATGAAATTGGAGATTTTTAAAACGGGTTGCTTTGAAGTGTTATATCATTGGATTGACTTGGAATCATAAGTTCAAATAAATTTTATATTAAAGGTATGTTATTCTTCTTTTGAAATTAGGTATTTATTGGTTTCTTTGTGTTTTGTATTTTCTGTAATATCGCAGTACTTATAACCATGAAAGCTAATAAAAAAACGCTTATTCATATTAAGAGTTTCAACGTAGATACTATGCATTGCAAAGGGCAAACAATATCAATGTCGCATACCTACGACTTTCTTCTAACAAAAAAACTCTGTGTTCTTGGTTTAATAGATTTCGTTTTGGAAATTTTGTCTTGTAGCCGCCCTAAGAAATAAAGTTATTCCTGAGATAAAATTTCTCACATGAAAGTGATTGAAACCAAAATAGACATCTCATTCATTAGCAGTTTTAAGTCCGTATACATCATCAATATTGCATATCACTTGAGTCCCATTGTTTCCACGGTAGAACTCATATTACAAAATAATGCGAGTTTTCTTAGATTTCATACAAAAATGGTTATAAGTACTGCTATATTACAGAAAATATAAAACACAAAGAAACCAATAAATACCTAATTTCAAAAGAAGAATAACATACCTTTAATATAAAATTTATTTGAACTTATGATTCCAAGTCAATCCAATGATATCTATAACACTTCAAAGCAACCCATTTTAAAAATCTCCAATTTCATAGGTAAAGACCTATTATTATATTAATTAAAAATATTATAATTATATTTGCTGCCATACTCAATCAATCTCTTTTGTGTCTATTTTAAAGAACTTTTGTAAGACCATACATATTATTAAATTAAACTATTTTTACACTTTTAATGCCCGTATTAGATAATAATTAAAACTATATGTATGACACACTAAAAAGTCTGGCAGACCAAAAATATCTATACCGGTTTGCTGGAGCAAGAAAGAGAAATGCGAGATATGTTTGTCAGATAAAATGTGTGCGGGATGAAACTGGAATGTCCCTATTAAAAGATGAAAAAATCAAAGAGAGGTGGGACAGATACTACTGGGACTATTTTGAAAGACTGATGAATGAGGGAAACAACTGGAACAGGATTTTAGAGAGTAAACCAGTGGATGTGAGTTTCGTGAGAATGATTAGTATGGATGAAGTCAGAATAGCTGTAAATGGAACGAAGAATGGTAAGGCAATTTGTCCAGAAGGAATACCAGTTGAAGTGTGGAAATTTCTGCTAGAGGATGGATTTATGTGGTTAGCTTTGTAATAAGTTTTTGTGGGAAGGAAACATACCTGATGATTGGTGCAACAGCTTCCTGGTGCCCATCTTTAAAAATAGGGTGATGTGCTTGCATGCAACAATTATAGAGGAATAAAGCTAATTTCACATACTATGAAAGTCTGGGAGAAAGTTAATGAAAGGAGGCTGAGAGAAGAGAGTGAAATTTTGCAGAACCAATTCAGTTTTATGCCTGGTCGGGGTACTATGGATGCCATTTTTGCTATACGCTAGCTGTGCGAGAAATACAGAGGTGCACATAAAACCTTGCACATGGTATTTGTTGACCTCGAAAAGGTAGGTGATGTGCTTGCATGCAACAATTATAGAGGAATAAAGCTTATTTCACATACTATGAAAGTCTGGGAGAAAGTTAATGAAAGGAGGCTGAGAGAAGAGTGAAATTTTGCAGAACCAATTCAGTTTTATGCCTGGTCGGGGTACAATGGATTCCATTTTTGCTATACGCCAGCTGTGCGAGAAATACAGAGGTGCACATAAAAACTTGCACATGGTATTTGTTGACCTCGAAAAGGTATATGACCAGGTACCTCGTAAGGTTCTGTGGTGGGCCCTTAAGGAGAAAGGTGTGCCTGGAAAGTATGTGTAGTTAATCCAAGCAATGTACAGTCAATGCAGTACCCAAGTCAGTCTAATCTTCAATGCGGCTGTTGGCTTACATCAAGAGTCGGCTCTCAGCCCTTACCTCTTCCTGATGATAATGAACGCTCTGACGTCGGACATCTAGGAAGAGGTCCCTGGTGTATGCTGTTTGCCGATAACATTGTGCAGGTTGCCGAGAGTGACCTAGAGGTCCAGAGCAAATTGGAGGTGTGGTGGCACAGACTCGAGAGAGTTGGCTTAAAATTGAGCAGAACGAAAACCGAATACTTGTTCAGCGTTTTTTTTTTTTCGCTGGAACGCCCATACCAATCTGCTCCGACTTTCGGTAACTCGGGTCGCTTATCCACATAGGTGGCGAGGTAGACCGAGACGTAACACATCGGATCAATTCAGGATGGATGAAATGGCGACAGGTCACTGGAACAAATTGACCCAGGGTTTGGGTCAAATTGCGTCAAGTTGATGGGTAAATTCTACAAGTCCAAGATAAGACCTGTCATACTGTATGGATCAGAATGTTGGGCTGTGAAAAAGACGGATGAAAAAAGATTGCATATAGCGGAGATGAGAATGTTGAGATGGATGTGTACTGTGACGAGAATGAATAAAGTGAGAAATGAGTATATTAGAGGAAGTTTTAAAGTGATGCCTGTGACTGAAAGGTTGAAGGGGAAAGGTTTGTCTTGGTATGGTCATGTAAAGAGGGATGAAATGCATTTTACTAAAAAATTTATGAGTATACAAGTGGATGGGCAGAGAGGGAGAGGGAGGCCAAAGAAAAGATGGATGGGTTGTGTGAGGAGTGATAGAAAGAAAAGGAAGTTGGTGATAACATGACGGGTGACAGAATAGAATGGAAGAATAAAACATGTTGCGCCAACCCCTCATAAGACAGAACAAGGGCAGGAAGATGATGATGATTATTTAATAATTCATTTATGATCTTACAACCCACCTCCCAAGTCATTGTTCTATAGTAGTGATTCCAAGACTAAGTACCTATGCTTAGTATACTTCATTTTTTTTTTTAAAGATATTTGAATATTGGGCAATCTGTGTCCCAAGTTCTTGGCACTGAATAAATTAAAATGGTAACATTTAGTTGTATGTTATCTGTGCAATGTTTTTCTTTCTATAATTTACTTTATTCAGGTTTCTTGTTTCCATTCAGTTGTTTGTTGTTATTTTGGTAGAGTTTTTCTATTCCCTTTTTCCTCACAAATACATAGAAATGAACTACAACAGTCAAAACTGGGCTAATCTTAGGCTAGTAAATGGGTGTTGCTACTGAAAAAAAATGTCATATCACTGAAAATTTTGAATTCCTGAGATAACCAATTTCCATTTAGTATCCTAAACTGGAATACAGTGCCTAAATTGCGATACAAGTTACAGATTTTTTACATGAGCTTAATAAAGCCAAAGATAATGCTACCTGACCATTGAACCTTATCAGTTATTGTTGTTTACATTAAGAAATTTGAGTACTTACTAGTTATTAGTTCCGAAGAAGTAGATGCACTGGACGTTCATGGCCTTTTTGGGAGGCTTTAGCTCCGGAGTGGGAATGGCTACCTGAAAACCATCACAAACCAGAATTAGGGTCAATGTTTTCTTTCACTATTATGACATTTCTCAACTTGTTTATCAACTCTGACAGCTTCAGTTGTTATAACTGTAAGATATTTTTAGTACTTCTTCGGCGTTTGACCCTAGCCACGCAGTATTAAAGCCAAGCACTCCCGTTTATCAAGAAATTTTCCCGCCCTTAATTGCGTGAATCTAATCTGTCAATTCCATCAACAAACGTTCCAACAGTTGTTTACAATTTTGATAAATGTTATTTACTGAGAGAAATTTAGTGTTTTCTTATTTTTAACTTCAAAAGTAATAAAGAAGGCGTCTTACCCGGCCGGGCCAAGGGCTGAATCCCTTCATCTTGGCCCTGAAACAAACATATTTCATGTATTATCAACACTGGAATCGTTTAATCCTCACTAAAAGCTTTAATTAGCTCTGAATTTCAATACATACCACACAAGATCACCAAGTTTAAAACTTTCAGACATTGTACGCGACTGCTCTATCCGGCTTTCCACGACGAACTAACCAAAAACAAAATGTTTCCAACATAGAACCGAATAGGCTTCGCGTCATTTGGTTTGTCTATGGTAGTTGCGAAAAACCGTAATTTTCCGATAAAAAAGCTATGGCACTATTACGCCGGATCCACACGCATAAACTCGCATGCGCATATGACAAGGTTTCGTCAGCAAGTCAGAAAATAATTCCAGCAAACTTACAACAGTCCACAATTCCACGTCCGCAAGTCTTCTAGTTTATTAGAAAATGTGCAGCACTGGCTGTATAAAAATTCAATTGAGTCGGTAGCCATTGCGAAGTGGCTTTAGACTTTAGAGAAAAAGCCTAGTTCCTTTTTTGTTATTTCGTCTCTTAGTCGTGTCTTTTTCAGTCACTTAATAGACTTTGTTACCGTTTCAGGTATTTTTTGTTCTGTCATTCTGTGACATTTTAAGTTTCTGTCTATGAGTTACAGAAATCCCGCCAAACTTCACTTGTGAAGTTTAGTGGCTATTTTAATTATTCGCAAATTGATTTCTATACCCTATTCAGGGAGCCTTGAGATAAAAGGTAAACAAACCATTTATAATAATATGAACTACTAAACTATAGACCACAGTTAGTGCAAACATTTTACATAAAAATGTGACGTTTTGTTATCGGGCGGGTTATAATCCTCTATCTTTTTCACTATCGATCAACTTGTTGATACGAGATATTTTCATTGAATTCATGTAATTCGCCGAAGAAAAAGTGTGCTAAGAAAACACAAATGCATTCAACAGAAAAGAAGACTGTTATTAATGTATTCAAACACGTGAAAGAAACTTGGTACCTACAATGTTTTCTTTGTTTACATATTATCTCAAGCCCAGACGAATAGGGTATAGTGGATATTGTGATGTAAAATTGGTGTAGTTTTCTCAAGTGTCTGTACAACATTAAGTGGAATAATTTGAAACAGGCGCGATAAAATGGAGGTGAGAATTTTATTGTAGTTTTGGCTACCTCAGCGAAGTTTGCCGAAAAAGTTGACTTAATATAACATGTGCACCTTTTGAGTAGCGTAATTAGAGACACAATAGAAAGACAATGGCGCGTGAACGCCGGCGTTCACGCGCCATTGTCTTTCTAATGTGTCTCTAATTGCGGGGATTCTCTCAATCCCTACAAAAAAAAAATATGTGTAGGTACATCTAGTGTTGGGATTTTATCCGAGTAAATACTCAAAATGGATAAATACTCAATAAATATCCGTTTTTACCCGAGTATTTATCCAAATCATGGATAAATACTCACTACAGTTTGGATTGCGTTATTTAGCTTAAATCTTGTTATTTTACCAACAAACAGATTGAATCAATTAAAATACGGAAAATATAGATTTGTAACGTGCTTTATTAATCACATTTATAAAAACATAAAGCCTATTATGTTCCATCTTGAATATTTTCGTCAAGCATTATCAAAGTTAGAACTAGTATATTGATTTGTTCATAGCATAAATGCACATTATAGTTTTTTTTTTTTAATGGGTGGGAAAATCATCTTATGACAAATCACGCTCTTGGGCGGAGCGAGAGATAGTGTCAGACTTTAACTGACTAAAAACGCACTCCTGTTCCTTCTTTGCCTTCGTCCCAGGGCCCCGGGTTTCACTTTTACACTATCCGTGGCCCCAGTAGGCTTCGACCCTGCTGGGCCCCTACAATTTGCTGACATCTCCCTGAGGCGCGCGTGGAACAGTACACGCCGTCGACGACTTGGGCTCGGTCCGGACGATTACCGGACGGTCAGACGGCGAACTACCCATTGCTCGCCGTCCGCAAGCCCGCGCTTACGGTGGCCGGAAATCGGTATCGGAATCCCGGCGGCGGTTGGGGCGTGAGGACCGTTACCTCACGCGATCGGCCGCCTCCTTTGCTAGCATTACTGCTTTGCAGAAGGAGGCGACCGCCTGACACTCCTCCTCGCTCCGGACCATGGCCTATACCAAGGCCCGGTGCGAGAGATAGCCGCCGCCGATCGCCCCCACGAGGACACGGCGTTGTTCTGCCCAAGCGGGGCAAAATGCACATTATAGTAGATACTTTGTCATCAGTCTTTTTAATGTTTTCACTGCTGGGACACAGGCTTACTCCTCTCTATGAGAGGGAATGGACTAAAATATAATCCACCACGCTGGCCCAGTGCGGGTTTGTAAATGTCATACATCCTCAAACTACGTAGTAGATATTGTGTCCTTCGGCCTCATTCGGGGTCATATAAACAATATTTGAGTCTAGCATCTTCCGTTTCCGTGTCACATCTATGTGGGTATATGCTACAATCTCCCACCATCATGACGTATTTCCGCTTTCGTTCACCAGGTGGCTGCAGCGCGCCAACTCGTCCATTGGCGTCCTGTTTTTCGGACGGTTCACATCTTTTAAAGTTAACGTTGTTAACGTTCGATACTTTACTAAATAAAATTCGGTATATGCTTAAAAATATAAAGTATATAAAATAATTTTGAAAAGTGTTAATTTTTTATTACAATGGCGGATAGTGTACGTAACTGCAACGAATCCGATTCTTCATTGGATTCGTCAAGTTCAAGTTCCTCGGAGTCATCACAGTCGGAGTTGGAGACTGAACAGGTGGAAAGATCCCGTAAGAGGAAGAAGGTAAGTAAGAAGAAGAAAAGTAAGCGTAGCCGAGGACAAAGCAAGGTAATCAAAAAGCTTGCAAAACAGGTTAGTGATTTGAAAAGTTTATATTACTACCCTCAATATCCACGATGAAATCAAGTCTTTAGAAAAAGTTTGTCATCTACCGTCGGCAGATAGATTTCTAGGCGCTGTAACTCGCGCACTTGTAATGCAAAGCGATGCTATGCAGCAAGGTTTTAGGCAGATAGTTGACTGGGTCAAGGTTTCCGGCAACGTGGAACCAGATCAGTTGGCATTAAAATTTAAAGAAGTTTTTTCTGGTGATTATCATAAGATTTCACGTGATTGTTTACAATTGGTTTGCGGCCGTAGAGCCGATATAGTAGAACAAAGGCGCGAAGTGTTCATTAAACAATTAAGAGAAAAATCATTTAAGCCATGTTTGAAGAAGATACCGCCGTCTAGTGAATTTTTGTTTGATAAAGTACCTTTTAGTGAATTTGTTAAGAATAATGGCGGTGTCAACAATTTTTTTTTTTTTTTTTTATAAGTACAAATAAAGTAAAATTTTCTGGGCAAGAAAAGAAAACCCCTAGACCCCAGGCGGCGTACCCTGGACCTAGCGGATATAGATCGTCCAGTCGCCCGTCGGCACTGACGATGAATTATAGATTTCTTTGTTAAGAATATTGGCGGTGTCAACAAAATTTTTTATACAAGTACCTAAAGTAAATTTTTCTGGGCAAGAAAAGAAAACCCCTAGACCCCAGGCGGCGTACCCTGGACCTAGCGGATATAGATCGTCCAGTCGCCCGTCGGCACTGACGATGAATTATAGATTTCCTTGTTAAGAATATTGGCGATGTCAACAAAATTTTTTATACAAGTAAAGTAATTTTTTCTGGGCAAGAAAAGAAAACCCCTAGACCCCAGGCGGCGTACCCTGGACCTAGCGGATATAGATCGTCCAGTCGCCCGTCGGCACTGACGATGAATTATAGATTTCCTTTTCCACAGAGTGTAGAATCTTTTTATAATTATCACGCGATGAATCCAACATTTTTTTTTTTTTTTTTTTTTTCGTCCTCAACCAAGGGGACAGCTGGCTGGTCAACGCCCTTACCAGCCCTCTAGTTTTCGGAGAAATGAACCGCAAAACAACGTACGAGGTAGGGGTTCGAGTAAATTTAATAGAAAGTTCTGACTCGGATCAGGTTTTTTGGGGGGGTTGCATACAAAATCATGTTACGGAATGGATACATTGGAGAGCACCAGAACCATTCATAAAAATAGTGAAAGGGTATCGAATTCCATTTCGAAAGAAACCGCCTCTGGTCCCACCAAGGCAGGTGAAACGTTGCAATCTCACTGTACCATCTCCAGAGATGGACATAGTAATTCAAAATTTGTTACAACAGAAAATTTTAGAACATGCCCTCATAACTCCGAGTTTTGTATCAAATTTCTTTCTGATTCGCAAAAACGACGGAACCTACCGTCCTATTTTCAATTTAAAAAGTTTAAACAATTATCTGATAATGAGCAAATTTCGTTTGATTTCGGTAAATCGGATTCCAGATTTCATTCAGGAAAGGGATTGGATGGTCAAAATAGACCTTCGGCAAGCTTACAACCATGTAAGTGTAGCACCTGCTCACCGTTGTTTTCTAAGTCTAATATATCGAAGCCGATTACTGCAAATGACTTGTTTGCCATTTGGCCTGGCGACAGCGCCCAAAGTATTTGCATCGCTGACCAACTGGACAGCCGAGATTTTCAGGAATCTAGGCATTCGTGTAGTGGTTTTTCTCGACGATTATCTTTTAGTAGCACAGGACAGAGCGACACTAATAAAACACGTCAAAATCGTTCTCCAAATTCTGAGCCGGTTGGGTTGGCAGGTAAACAGGGAGAAGTCGATTCTAGTCCCGCAAAAGATAATAGAGTATTTGTGTTTGATATGGAGTCCCTGGACAAATCAAAAAGGTTTACCAGAAAACAAGATTCGGAGTATACAAATAATGTTGGCGAAGTTGCTTCGACGACAGAAGGCGTCTCTTCGAGAAATGCAAAGTATCATAGGCGTTCTGAATTTTGCTCGACTGGTAGTTCCAATGGGTCGCTTAAATTTTCGTCATCTCCTAGCTTATTGCAACCTAGTCCTGAAAATGCCATATCAGTCGACTTATCCCTTGCCTGGGGAGGTGCTAACAGAACTGAAATGGTGGAAGGTTCACTGTGTGGAGAAATCCAGGCTTCATCCTCTACAAGCAAAAAACTGTTTAACTACACACGCAGCAGATACAGGTTGGGGGGGCGGAGTTGAACAGTCTTCACATTTCGGGCACCTGGACAGAAGAAGAAGAGCGACTTCACTCGAATCACAAAGAGATGTTAACTATTCTGAAATGTTTGTTAGAATTCGCTCCGTCTCTGAGTCACACCTCTCTTCTGTTGCAGTGCGACAACAAGGCGGTAGTAGCGTACTTAAGAAAGGAAGGGGGAAACAAGTCGCAGACCTTGATGAAGTTAATTTATCAGATTTTTTAAATTCTTCAAGAGTACGATATTCATGTAGTTCCCTATCACATTCCAGGCAGGTACAACAACGTGGCGGACGGTCTGTCACGTCACTCGAAGTTACAGGAATGGCATCTGCTCCCCGAGTTCACCAGCATTGTCTTTGCGAAGTGGGGTGTTCCCCAGATAGATCTGTGTGCATCCAGCACAGCTCACGTAGTACCTTGTTACGTAACTCTAGATCAAAGGGATCAGCGAGCATGGAGGCACAACGCGTTTGCATTCAAATGGGATTTTCATCTAGCTTGGGTCTTTCCTCCTCCGAGTTTAATACCTCGTGTGCTGATGCATCTAAATCGGGCTCGAGGTGTATTTCTAATAGTCGCACCGAGGTGGTCTCGAGCATTCTGGAGAGCAGATTTGAAGACAAGAGCGATAGCGCCTCCATTCACGATCCACAGGTTATCGAAGGTACTCGTAGACACGAGGACCGGGCAACCACCACCACGGGCGAGGGAGCTGTATCTAGAAGTATGGAAATGTGGGGGTGGTTTGAATCCTTAGGAGACTGGTCTGAAGAACAAAAGTGTTTACTCAAAGAAGGTTGGAGATCGTCTACTTTGAATACATATAGACCAGCATGGCAGAGATGGTTAAATTGGTGTTCCAGGTTTAGTGTAAATTTTTCAGATCCTACAGGTAGTGAATTGGCTCGATATTTGGCAGAAGAAAAATTGTCTTTTCGTACTATTCTTCTTCATAGATCTGTTGTGTCTACTTTATGCAATACTAAAAGCGAGGCCCGTTTAAGTTCAAATATTTTGGTAAAACAAATGATTAAAGCTATAGCATTGCATCAGCCTAAGAAGTGTCCACCCCCGGTCTGGGACCCTCAATCGTTGATAGGTTGGTTGGGCAGTAGGTCTCTTCAAAGTCAAGGTCTATTCGAAATTGCAAGGTTTTGTGCAGTGCTACTGTTGTTGTGTTCAGGGCGAAGGATACACGACTTAACATTACTTAGCGTGTCCCCAGACAGATGTATAGTAAGCGATAATAGCATTATGTTTTGGCCGCATTTTGGTTCGAAGACGGATTCTGAAACACATGGACAGTCAGGTTGGAAGTTGTTAGGTAATCTTGAAAGTGTGGCGCTTGATCCAGTGTTCTGGCTTCTAATAGACACCTGGAAACGTCGGTTACTTTGTTCTGGGGATAGATTATTTATTACAGCATGTGGAAAAGCTAAACCAGCTACTAGAACTATTTTGGCAGGTTGGGTTAAATCTATTTTGAAGAAAGCAGGAATTGAAGCTACTCCAGGTAGTTTCCGTTCAGCAGTAGCTTCACGGAGCTGGTTGGATAATGAGCCTCTTGATGAGATAATGGGACGGGCTAATTGGAAATCTGGTAATACTTTTAAAAAACATTATAGGAGAGAAGTGATCCCACCACAAGGTAGCTCCTTGATTCATCTTTTTCAGCCAATTAATTAATTACTTAAGATTAATTAAAATAGATATAAAATATGATGGATATGGTAAGTTAATTCACATACAATTACAATAATTGAGGATATTTTATGTGGTATGTATGAATGTTTTTGTTTATTTTGTAATCAAGGGTTAAGATTGTAATTATCTTATAATTATTATTTTGCTTTAAAATATAAGTGTTATAATCTATTGGATGTTTTTCTACTTATTCTATAACGGTTTATTGATCTAATTTAACTTTTATCCTTTGCAACACATTGGCGTCCCGTTCACCAGGCGATAACAAACAAAGCCTCAAATATTGTTTATATGACCCCGAATGAGGCCGAAGGACACAATAGCAGCGTTTTACCTTCAAATAAAACGCATGTTGTGTCCGGAGACTCATTCGGGGTCATACTTTTAAAGACTGCCTGGTTTGATTACTTCTTAAGTTGTAGGATTTTGAGGCCACAATGAACGAGTTGGCGCGCTGCAGCCACCTGGTGAACGAAAGCGGAAATACGTCATGATGGTGGGAGATTGTAGCATATACCCACATAGATGTGACACGGAAACGGAAGATGCTAGACTCAAATATTGTTTATATGACCCCGAATGAGTCTCCGGACACAACATGCGTTTTATTTGAAGGTAAAACGCTGCTATTTAAATTATTGTACGAGTAGTAATAGAGTTATATTCTAGCTATGTTAAAAGTTACAAGTTTTTAGCTTATTGGGACGTTACAGGTATGTTAAAAATTGGTAAAAGTTATTAAAAACGTTTTAAAAAAGATGTTATGTAATATAAAAAACTTTTTACAAAAAAAAAAATAACTGACCTCACTAAAAAAAAAACTAAAAGGATCAAAATAACTTTAATTTCGGAAGTCGGTGTTTCTTGGTATTATTTGTTTCTTATTTAACACTGACTTCCGAAATTAAAGTTATTTTGATCCTTTGTGTTTTTTTAGTGAAATCGGTTTTTTTTTTGTAAAAAGTTTATTATTTCACACTTTTTAGTTGCGATAGACTTACATATAACCAGAGTGCCTATTTCTCATGACAATTCCAAACACTGCTAGGTTACATTGTTTTATTATGAAGTTCCTGTGTCTACCTTCCACCTTCCGGCTCCATCATCAGATCAGTTCGATAGTACTTTATAGCCAAACTGCATTTCATGACAATTCTAATAAGCCCAAACACGGCTATGTCACTTTTTGACTGTAAGTGCTTAAAGTTCTCGATGAAAATATCAAAATCACTAGTGTTTCCGAAAGTTTCAATGAAGTAACTAAGAACTCCTTTTTTGAAATCTCTAAAGATAAAAAAACTAGTCATTAATCCTTAAAATAACCACTCGATTTGTAAAAAAATAAACATCATTTCATTTTGAGTAAATATCCATCACTTTGAGTAAATATCCAATAAAAATGGGTAAAAATGAGTATTTACTCATTTTGGATAAATACTCGAGTATTTATCCTCTGGGTATTTATCCGCCGCCCATCTCTAGGTACATCTCTTATTCTAATTATAAACTCATGTACACGAAGTGTAACTAATTCACATGAAGATATCGCTTAAAGGACTTAGTGTCCAAGCCAAAAACATTAATAACAACAACTGCATTTGACAGTATTAATATTTTGTATCTGTATTTTGAAATTTTACGATTTTTACGTCATTTTACGTTGCTAATTTGTCGCACGGTACTGACCGGTACCGCCAAAATTAAACTTTAACTTTGTTTTAGGGAATGCATTTTGTATAAAAATGTCCAAAAGATTTTATCCGCAACATCAAGGCGAACGAAAGAAAGCTAAACTTGACATTAGTATATCTGATCATAATTTTCCATTGAGTCAAAACAATGATTATAACAAAGGTAACCTTTCCTAAATACATATTTACTGTTCATTATTTTATTATGAATGAGTAAAAGAATATTAATAAGCTACGATAGTATCTTTAGAACGCCTAAGCTTTAACACAATGTTTATAATTAAAAGTTAGGTTAAATGTTTTTTTTTTTGCTATAGAACCCAACATTGACGACAACTGGGGTGATGACAATGATGACGAGATCCTACTGCTCGCTAGTCAAGCTTGCGAGCAGGCCTACAACACCAGTGACGATATCAGTCAACTTGCGAACTACAGTATGTGTATGAAACCAAGCTCAACAAGCACTCAGCTGAGTTTCGAACCAACTCCTAGCACGTCTAAATCCGAATTTACATTCAAAAAGCCGTCATTTAACACACCCACTGCCATATCTACCCATCTCAAAGAAAAATGCCACCGCATATCCTCACCGCTACCTGGGATCTCATCTAAAGTTATACCTAAGTCAAATGGACAAGTCAATATGTCAGATGACTTGATATTCAGTGACAAAGTGTTCAAATCTCATGATTCAGAGCATGTGTACCGCCAACTACTTCAAATGCAGGAGGACAATGCTAAACTGAAGTCAGAAAATGGGAAATTGTTGGAGAAATGTGTGACAAAAGAAGGGGAGGCATCCATACTGCGGACTCAGTTGAAGAGTTGTCAATCGGCTGTGGACAATGCCAGGTTGGAGAAGATCAAGGCTCAGGAGAAAATGCAGATGGAGTGGCAGGAGAAACTTAGTGCTGCTAACAGCCAGCTGCATGATCTGAGGACACAGTTGGATTTCAAGGTTATTGATTAGTTTTGTTTATGTAATATGTAACATTACGGCTATAATATTCAAAGGCACTTGAAAAGATGTACACTTATTACACAGTGTATAGACACTGTAATTTTTTTATTATAGCATTTTAGTTAGGACAGTCATTTTTTATGATATTAATTTTAGAGCAACAGATGTTGCATATCAGTACTTTCATTATATAATTTTTTCTTTTCTGTGTTCATTTGCAATCAGTTGTTGACTATTAGCAAATTTTTATAGGGTGTCGTGTCATGCAGAGTGTGCCTCTCCAAAAACTCGGCATGACACCTCCACCTCAATGAAAATGGCTAAACCTGGTCTGGTCAATCAAGCAAGTTTCATGCCTTCATTATATTAAGTAGGTTATTGAGAGTGCTAGCTTTAATTACTGTTATCGTCATGTATGCTTTTCTTTCAGAATCTCGAAATAATAAGTGTAAAGGAGAAATGCAAGAAACTGGAATCTTCAAAAGTGAGACTGACACAAGTTACTGTTGGTGGAAATGACATATCACAGAGGTAAAACAACTTTAAATTCTCAGTCCAAATTATTTATGAGTTAGCCTAGAAGTAAAAAAGAAAACTTTCCCTAGCCAGAAGATTGTAACTATAATAAATAAGTGAAATTAGCCCTTTTCAATCTTAAATGTACAATTTCCAAAAACTCTTAATGCTCATCATAAAATATCAATACATCGTAAAACAAAGCCTTGTGCATTTTATATTCCTATTCCCTGTAGTTTGGGCTGTGTATTGATATGTCAGTTAGTCAGTTTCTTCTTTTATATGTGAGGCCTATGTATAGTATAAATGCTGGGTTTGATTCCCGCACAGAACTGTTATTTCTATTAGCTACAGATAAGTGTTCTGGGACTGGGTATCTTGTGTCCGTAAACGCACCCACAATACAGGAGTTATTCCTAGTATGGTTGAAAAAAAAATGCAAATTGATAATGATTTATGATATAAAGTAATTATTATTTTGGAAACATTGTCATTTAATTAGTAATAATGTTGAGATGTTGAGGTTTTATAAATTACTAGCTTCTTACGCGCTTCGCCCGCGTGAAAGTAGGTTTCTACATACAAACGTAGTTAAATTAATTTTGGGGAACCCTCTCTTAGTGCTCACCTACGTCATAAAAGAAAGATTTGTGCAAAATTTCACGCTCCTAGGATCAGGCTGTGCATTGTTATGTCGGCCAGTCAGGTTCTCCTTGTATATATAAATGACTATTCTGTATTCACAGGCATTACAACAACACTGCACATAATGATACACTTGTGTCTCAAACCAAAAGAGTGAAGACAGCTTCCAATGCAGTGCAGACTGATGACAAGGCGCACATGTTGAAACTGAACAAAACTTGCAGAACAGGTACTGTCATACTATCTTGAAGCTTTTGGGTTGTTTCAGAAAATTCTAATGCTACTTGATATCCAGAGGCGTAACGTGGACTAATTTAGACGTGGGTGAATGCGCATTAGCGAAGCCTTTTTCTTTCACAAATTCGAAAACGAGACAGCAACTGTCGCAAACCAGTGTTCGACCATTTCGTCGCTTACCAGCAGCTGAAATAGTGGTCAAACGCGAGCCTATCAGTTATAAAAAGATACTGGTTATTAAAGACTTAGGGTGAGAGGCCGTGGGCGAAGGGCTGCTTTGCCCACGCCTAGCAACGCTACTGGTGATATCAATGATTTGGTTGAAGTAGACAATAATAATATTTCTATAACAATAAATAAGTCTTGATTTCAGTCTTCATTTGCATAATATATTGGAATCTCTCCTTCAAATATACACATCTATTTCTGATACATGCTTTGAAAAATGAAAGGGAAAATGAGTGATTTGTAAATTTTGTACCTATTGGTCCAAAAAAATCTTGTAGTCCGAATGCTAATAAAAAAGCCCATTGCACAAGTGGCCTGGAAAAGTAAGGAAACCATGAAGTGGTCAGGGTAAACAACCAGTGAAAATTTTTTAGACATTAGCAGTGGAATCCCCGAAAACGAGACCGTTTGTCTAGCTGACGACTGTTTTTCCAACGTCTATAAATTCATTTAGCAATTAGTCTAAAATTTAAGGATACTTTCCTATAAACAGTGTCACATAGCACCTCCTCGATTTACATAGACATACATTTTCTTCTTTCACGGGGTGAAGCCGCTGGCGTAAGCTAGTAATCTATACATATAGCATAGCATAGCATAGTCGGCCTTATAATGTTCCCATTGTTGGGACTCAGGCCTCCTCTCTAGGAGAGGGAATGGGCTAATACATATACAATGCGTTAAAAGGTACTCTGTGATTCTGTGAATGTGTTCTAAATAAGAATAGGATTGATTGCCATGTTGTGACGTCATGTCATACTGTCAAATCGAAGAATTGTTATGGTGAGCAAAACAAGAAATTTTTAAAATTTAATTTATTTACGAACTGTGAACGAAAAGTTTTATCAGAATCCAGTTCTTCAATTTTGCTCAATTTCTTGCGATTTGACAGTATGACGTGACGTCACAAGATGGCAATCGATCCTATTCTTATTTGGAACGTATTGTTATAAATCTGTAGAAGTTTGTAGTTGTGCGCGCATCACGTAAAAAGTACGAAATCGACATAGATAACTTTTACACATTAAAATAATAATAATAATAGTTCATTCTGGCGCAGCATCTGGTCGGTGCCTGTCAGTCACACCGAGGGTGACTGGACTCGAGAGGTCGAGCGTGCGTGCGATGCAATACCACAAATGGGGGCAATTGACATCAGCCCCCAAGATGTAGCTCGCCTTAGAGCTACATCCTTACTGTCACTACTGTACCTACTGCCTACTGCCTTAGAGTCAGGGTCGCTGCCCCAGTTCCTAACAACAGGAATAACCCACCTGCTCCATAAATCAGGTAGTACTGCGGAACCTAAAAATTATAGACCGATCACGTGCTTGCCGACGGTCTATAAAGTTCTTACATCCATACTGAGAAGCAAAATTAATAGTCATATTGACAAAAATTTAATCATGTCACCTTCTCAGAATGGATGTAGGAACGGGTCCCGCGGTACTAAGGAGCTGCTTTTCATTGATATGACCATTAGCCAACAGGTTCGACGTTCCCGAAAGGATCTGTCGACATGTTGGATAGATTATAAGAAGGCCTATGACTCTGTTCCTCATACATGGCTCATGAGGGTGCTGGAATTGTATAAAATTGATACAACACTACGCACCTTCCTGATGTCGTGTATGAGGCAATGGAGTACGGTCCTCCGCTATCCAGGATGTCGAAATACCCAGAGGAATAGCGAACCTGTAAGGATCGAGCGAGGTATATTCCAGGGAGATAGTTTGAGTCCACTTTGGTTTTGCCTAGCCTTGAATCCTCTAAGCACACTGCTGGAGAATTCAGGTCTAGGCTATCGGTTGAAGAGAGGTGGTCAGGTAATATCTCACCTACTTTACATGGATGACCTGAAACTTTTTGCCCCTAACAATCTGCAACTGATGGAGCTACTGAAGGTAACTGAAACCTTCAGTAGTGCCATCAGGATGGAGTTTGGTGTGGACAAACGTGCGGTCATGCATGTAAAGCGAGGGGAGGTTGTGGAATCCGTGGGCACTCAACTCACGGATTTCATAAACCTGAGATCCCTCTCTCCAACCGAAACCTATAAGTATTTGGGTATGTCGGAAGCTCTAGGCATCAATATCACTGACATGAAGCAATCGTTGAAGGAGCGTTTCTTTGGACGCCTGAAGAAGGTATTCAATAGCCTTCTTTCAGGCGGAAACAAGGTGCGCGCCTTCAACGGTTGGGTCATGCCGGTATTCAATACTCAATACTCAATACTCAATTCTTTATTGCATTCCACAATGTAGACTTAGGTGGTAAATATTTGTCAAAAGAAACAATCATGGACCCTGTCGGGCACAGCAAAAGAAAGATATAATAAGCTGAGAAGAGGACTTATTTTCAGCATCTTATAATATAACTTAATCTAAATACATTTTTGTGAAATAATTAATCAATAATAATAATAATTTGTAATAATAATAATAAATAATGTCAGTATTTAAAATGTAATTTGTAAAAATAATAATTAATAATGTCAATATTTAAAATGTTATTTGTAATAATAATAATTAATTATGTCAATATTTAAAATCTAAATTATATTATACGTAAATAAGTCAAAGGAAACAATAATTTAACAGTTTTGCTTATTCCATTCTAATGCGTTTCAATGATTTATCATTTAAATATTCGTTAACACTATAATAACATTTTCTTATTAAGTATTGATGTACTCTTTCGGCGTACTCAAATGGACTCAAACGGAACTTGACGCCCTGGATAGGAAGGTCCGCACACTGCTGACTGCATATCGAATGCATCACCCACGATCGTCGGTGATGAGATTGTATATCCCGCGGAAGTGTGGGGGTCGAGGTTTTTTAAATGCTAAGACCCTACACAACCGCGAGGTATGCAGTCTCAGGGAATATTTCCTAGCTGCCGACGTGGGTATGCATCGAGATGTAGTGACAGTGGACAAGGGACTTACCCCGCTCTCCCTGGCTAATGAGAACTGGCGCAAACCGGTAGTGCTTGACACTAACGATCGCAGGGAAGTATGGCAGAGCAAGGAACTTCACGGACGCTTCTTCCGGGCCCTTCACGGGCCCGATGTAGACCAATTGTCGTCTGTAGCCTGGCTGCGTTCCGGTGACCTCTTTGGGGAAACCGAAGGTTTTGTCTGTGTAATTATGGACGAAGTTATCATGACGAATAACTACCGGAGATTTATTGTGAAGGACGGCACGGTTGACATTTGTCGGGCATGTCACCGTCCGGGAGAATAAATTCGTCACATTATCTCTGGTTGTTCTCGTCTAGCTAACGGAGAGTACTTGCATAGACACAACCTTGTAGCCAGGATTATCCATCAGCAACTTGATCTGAAATACTCTCTTGTGGAATCGGAAGTGCCGTACTATAGGTACGAGCCCGATCCAGTTCTTGATAATGGTCATATCACTTTGTACTGGGATCGGTCCATCATCACTGACAGGACTATTGTAGCCAATAAGCCTGATATAGTGGTGGTGGACCGAAGCGAGAGGCGTGCAATGATTGTTGACATATCCGTTCCGCATGACGAGAACCTCGTGAAAGCCGAGAAAGATAAACAAATCAAGTATATTGACTTGGCTCGCGAGGTTGTCGACATGTGGGATGTGGACTCGGCGATCACTGTACCGATAGTCGTGTCGGGCAATGGCTTAATAGCCAAGAGCCTCGACCAACACCTTAGGAGGCTCGCGTTAGGCGACTGGATCAAGGGCTTGATTCAGAAAGCGGTACTCCTGGACACGGCTCGCATTGTTAGGAGGTTCCTTTCTCTGGAGCCCTGACCGCCGGTAGCTTGGACCCTGTTCCCGATACCGGTGGGATACTATTTTTTATATTTTTAAATGTTTTATTTTTTATTTTTGAAATATTTAAAAATGTAACTAATATGAATGTGAATGAAATAAAGATAATAATAATAATATTCACACAACTATCTCACAACACCGTCTAGTCCCAAGCTAAGCAGAGCTTGTGTTATGAGTACTAGACAACTGATAAACATACTTATATATTTCTAAATACATACATATTATAGATAAAATCGAAACTATATCGAAAGATATATACTACATTCATTGACTGTTCATTGATTGTTGTTCATTGATTGACTGTTCTGTTTGTTTGATTGAAATTCTGGAATGGCGACCACGTACCTACCGGAAGACGTAGCGTTGGAAGGCCTCCCACAAGGTGGACCGATGACCTGGGGAGGGTTGCGGGAATCCGATGGATGCGAGACGCACAGGACCGGTCATTATGGCGACATTTGGGGGAGGCCTATGTCCAACAGTGATGATGATGATTGACTGTAGGCGGTACGAAGTTCGCCGGGTCAGCTAGTATACAAATAAATAATTATTGTTTTTTTTTTCTATTCTCACTTACAGACCCTACAATCGCTCCCACTATCCTCCCCTACATACTGGAACCGTGTACAAATCAGCAACATTCCATACTAGACTACAATGAGAAGCTGCAGAAGGCCACAGACCTATCCCAGAACAAGTGCAGGATATACAGCACATTCCACCGTCTGCCTACCACGCCGGTGCCCAAAGAGATGGGCAAGAACAAAGTGGTCATGAGCGGTGTTTATGAAGATGTTATCAGTGTGTTTACGGAGGAAGGGGATAGGACCGAGGAGAGATATTTTAATGTAAGTATGTTTGTCTTTAAATTATTTCTGGTTAATAAAATTTTAATAACGATTTTATATGTAAAAAAAATGCAACCAACTTCAATAAAATGAAACCCCTGTTTGTAAGGCCTGTCAGTGCTTCATAAACTACATTTTTTTCACATTCGTGAAAAAAATATTGTAACTATTCAACACTTGTTTTTGCCAGACCCTTTTAAAAACTGGGCAAATGCGAGTCGGATTCGCGCACTGAGGGTTCCGCACAAACTTACCTAGGAAAACAGTTCGATTCCCGAATTGAGTTACGAAGATTTTTCCGAATTTAAAAAAAAGTTTATTTTTGTGACGTAACTACAAATTTACAGTTTTCAGATTTATTCCTATATTTATACTATAAGAACTTGCTTTATGCCAATTTTCAGGATTCTGGGTCAACGGGAAGTACCCTATGAATTTTTATTTCCTCGAGAGTGTCGAAATGTACGTTTTTTTTTCACATAAACCGAAGTATCTTTTTTTCTCGTTAACTTACAAGTTTGATTGTTTTACAGCTTCAAGAGTAGGCAGATCTGAGTATAGCGTTTTAATTTCAACTCGATACCTCGACGCGTTCCCGAGATAAAGGGCCTTGACAGACAGACAGATAGACGGACGGACAACAAAGTGACCCTATCCGCGTATCCTAGACCGCATGCAATTAGAAAATTATTCTAAGGGTACTTCCCGGATAAAAGATATCCTATGTCCTATTCCAAGACATGGTCTCTTTGTGCCAAATTTCAACCAAATCTATTCAGCTATTTTAACGTGAAGAAGTAACAAACATACTAACATACACACTCACAAACTTTCGCGTTTTTAATAATAATGTGAATGCCCCATCGCCGTATCTCTACGTTGACGTCGTGGTGGGGCTTGCGTGCTCCAATATACCTTAGGTCTGTATCGGTAAAGTTTGCGTTGCCGTAGTATGCCTAGGGTGAGGGGCCAGACTAAGAGAGATACAATCCGCAGTGCAGTTTTGTGGCGAACTGTTGGGCATTACCCGTTGTAGTAGTTGGGACCCGATCTCCCGGGAGAATTCTTGTTCTTCATCTCCAGCTTGCCTTTATTGGCCGGCCGTAGTGAAAACTGATGAGGAACTGAGCTCCCACCTCTCTCTTGCCTTTATTGGCTGGCTTGAGTGGAGATTCGCAAGAGCAAACGTTCTCGGGAGAAGGATGTATAATCCAGTAAGGTGCTGGTAGTGATCTTGACCGTACTTCCGGGATTGTCCTGATAGCCGTGGTATACCTCTCCACTCTTCAAGCACCTCAGGATATGTTGCCCTCTTCTTGCTACGTCACTTCGTGCTAGCGGCCGTTTTTGGGGGCCCATTTATTGAGTGTGCAAGTTACCCCCTGCCTTTTTTCGATGGATATTAATAACGTGGTTCAGGCAGGGGCCATAGTCTTAACATAGTTCCATGTTACCAGTCCACTTAAGACTCCAAAAACCATAGCCCTATTATCCATATGTCGCAATAGTTTTTCAACAACCGGGGGTCGTCCTTGGGTAAATGATAAATGATAAATGATATTTATTTTGTAAATAGGTTTAAAAAACACTTTTACACGTCAATTTTTTTTTTCGTCATTTTTAAACTAGATGAGGCCGGTGTTTCCTAGCTGACTACCCTGAGAAGAAACACCGAAACAAACTCAGGGGTCAGTCTCTTTTAAAGTCCATACAGTAAATTTGTAATGGTCAAATCACATGAGAACCATGCAGATTTGTCTGAAATGGTCTTTTGAAGAAAGAACCATACAGATTTGAGTGGACCTGTCCAGTCAGTGCAAGCATTTGTCAGTATTCGTAAAGCTCAACTCAGGACTACTAAGGAGCTCAACGACTTGACGAACAATACCAAGGAAAGGACATTTGGGTAGGCCGCAGAAAATACTCAAATTGCCAGACATACATTAAAATTACTGAAAAGGAAAAAAAAAAAAAACAATCAACATAGTCCTCACGTTCACAATAATAAAAGAAAAATATAGTTTACAAAATGTAATACTTTAGCAAAGTAAACATTTTTGTCAAAAATTAATAGAAAAAAAAAAGTCCAATTGCAAAATAAAAATAATCTACAATATCGAATTGTAATAAATAATAAAAAACACAATTAAAAATAAAAACAAAAGAAAAAAATAATAATAATAAGACAACAGTTGCAGTGCGTACTGGAGCAGGTCAATCCCAAGCCTTTTGGTCCTCAACATAGTCCTTTATAGTATAAAAAGCCTTTTGGCAAAGTTTTCGCTTTACAAATAATTTGAATTTATTAAAGCTTAGTTGTTGAATATGACTAGGAAGTTTATTATAGAAGTGTATACATTGGCATCTAAATGAGCCACCTATTTTTTTAGCCTGGTTGTAGGAACCACAAATTTGTGTTTGTTCCTAGTATTAAAATTATGAACATCACTGTATTTTTTAAACATGTTTATATTTTTATGTACATACAAAATGTTCTCGTAAATATACTGTGAAGGTACAGTCATTATATTGATTTCTTTAAATTTATCTCTGAGGGAGTATCTGGGACTTAATTTATAAATTGAACGAATAGCCCTTTTTTGCAATACAAAAATTGACTGTATTTCGGCGGCATTTCCCCACAGTAGAATACCGTACGACATGACACTATGGAAATAGCTAAAGTAAACTAAACGGGCAGTCTCTACATCAGTTAAATTTCGAATCTGTCTAACAGCGTATGCTGCAGAGCTAAGTTTTTTTGATAATTTGTCTATATGTGGGCCCCACTGCAGCTTAGCATCTAGAGTTATGCCCAAGAACACTGTATTATCTTCAGGACTCAACTCTTTACCTTTTATTAGCACACTAGTTTCTACTTGCCTAACATGAGGCATGGTAAACTTTACACATTTAGTTTTTTTTTCATTAAGAAGAAGGTTATTTACATCAAACCAGTGTACTATTTTTGAAAGTGCTATATTTATATCGTCAGTAACCGGCTGCTGACGTTTAAGTTTAAACAAAAGTGAAGTGTCGTCTGCAAACAACACTATGTTATGGTTATCCTTTATGAGGTTTTTTTTTTTTTTTTTTAAGGTGGGAAATCATCCAAATGACTTCTCGCGCTCTGGGTGGAGCGGGAGGGCGTGTCAGACTTTTACTGACTAAAACCACACCTGTATCCTTCAATTACCCTTTGCGTACTAGGACTACGGGTTTCCCTTTCAGAAATTCTCCGCAGTCCTAGCTAGCGGGCATCGGCCCCGCTGGGCCCCTACGGTTTGCTGACATCTCTTTGAGGAGCGCGAGGATCACTACGCGCTGTTGACGACTGGGCTCGGTCCGGTTAATTACCGAACAGCCGGACGGCGAGCTACCCAGTGCTCGACGTCCGCAAGCCCGCGTCTACCGTGGCCGGTAGTCGGGGTCGGAATTACGACGGCTAGGGCGTGAGGACCTTCGTTCCCTCACGCGTGCAGCCTCCTCCTTCGCTAGCATTACTGCTTCGCAGAAGGAGGCGACCGCCTGCCACTCCTCCTCGCTCCGGACCATAGCCTGAACCAGGGCCCGACGCGAAAGGTCGCTGCCGCCAATTGCCTCCACGAGGACACGGCGGTGCTCCGCCCAAGCGGGGCACGCCTCCACCGTATGCTCCACCGTGTCCTCCGGGTGGTCCACACAATGATGACACCCGGGCGTTGCTTCCGCCTGAATCCGATGCAGGAACCTCCCGAACTTGCCATGTCCGGTATCCTTTATGAGGTAAGGTAAATCGTTTATATATATAAGAAACAAAAATGGGCCAAGAATTGAACCCTGAGGGACACCCATTTTAACTACAGATCCAGGAGATCTTTTTCCGTTTACATCAACTCTCTGAATCCTTTCACTCAGATAAGATGTAAGAAGATCCAGGGAGGAGTCCCGGATTCCGTAATGGTGTAGTTTCCTGATTAATGTTTCATGGAGAACGCAATCGAAGGCCTTTGACAAATCGCAAAAAATGCCCAGGGCATCGCATTTGTCTTCCCATGCATTATAAATATGTCCTAAAAGTTCAACACCGGCATCGGTTGTTGAACGACCCCTTGTAAAACCAAATTGTTTGGTATGCAATAATTTATGTCTGTTAAAAAACCTTTGTAGTTGCTCTAAAATAAGTTTCTCAAATATTTTACTAAAAGTGGGTAGTACTGAAATGGGTCTGTAATTCGTGGGGTCAGATGTACTACCCGTTTTGAACAATGGAATTATTTTACTATTCTTCATTAGATCAGGAAACTCACCGCGACCAATACAATTATTAAAAATAAAAGCTAAAGAAGGAGCTATAATGTGGATTATAGACTTAACAACGTCCACAGAATTACCCCATAAATCTGCAGTCTTTTTTACATTCAAGGAGTTAAACGTCTTAATAATATCTACATCACATGTTCGAAATTAAAATCAGAATCGAAAACTTTAACATTTTCTTTAAGCAGAGACTCTGCAGCAGTGGGTGACGAGTTCAGAGATTTTGTTGTTGATATGGGGATCTCTGAAAAGAAGTTCTCAAAAGCCGCGGCAACCTGTGAGTCCGATGTGATCACATTGTCATTAATTACAAGTTTATAGTCACTAGATGGTCTTGTAGACTTTCCTGTTTCACTATTTATAACATTCCAAGTAGTTTTAATTATATTATTACTGTTTTTAATTTTGGAACTCAAATAACGCGATTTCGCTATAGAACAAATTTTTTTAAATAATTTTGAATAATTTCGCACATATGAACTAAATTCAGCAGTATTAACAAGAACCCTTTCATCATACAATTCGTAAAGCCGAGTTCTACTTTTATGAATACCAGTGGTAGCCCATTCACAGAACGAAACGTTACTATTGACCGAAATAGTCTTAGGTATAAAAGTAGAATTAAATTGATTACAGTACATGTTAAAGAAACCTTCATATTGGTTATTGAGATCATCATATGTAGACAAGTCTGGTAAATTATTAATGAGTTTAGTTTTAAAAGTTTCTAAACGACTTGCAGTTTTAGGGTTAACAGTGATATTCTTTTTAGCCACTATGTTTTTTTTGGTTTTGAAAAGTAATTAACTGTCCACAATGATCAGAATCTAATAAATTTATAATTTCTTTGTGAGTTGGTACAACATCCGTATAAATATTATCTATGCATGTGGCACTAGTAGGAGTTAATCTCGTGGGCTCCAAAAATAAGTTTACAAGATTGTAGGACTGAAATAGACTTAAAATTTTACTACGTAAACCTGAGTTTTCTAATAAATTAACATTAAAATCACCACAAGTGATTATGTACTTGTTTGAATTGGAAATCTTGTGGAAAACTTCATCCATTACCTTTTCAAAGCAGTCATACAATCCAGAAGGGGGTTTGTACACACTTAATATAATAAACTGCTCCAATTCAATACAGGCTATTTCAACTGACCGCTCAACAGATAGGCTCACAATATCCTTTCGTTCTTTGAACTTAAGGTTGTTGCTTACTAAAATTAATGAGCCACCACGTATGGCATTAATTCTACTAAACGAACTACCAACCTGGTGATTACTAAAATTGAAAATGAACTGATGGCTCTTAAGCCAATGTTCCGTTAAGCATAGAATATCAATATTATTGCAATTAAGGAATAAGTCTACTTCTAAATCCTTGTTCATAAGTCCTTGAATATTTTGATGTACCAGGTTGATACTATTTAATGATTTTAAAACTTGATTGGAAATATTTTTGTTCGTTAGTACATTCATGCTAGAGATTGTCTATGTTGTCTTAATTTCTAATTTAAACGAATATCTATGTCAACATTTGGTGCCAATTTATTGGCAAAATCATATAACATGTCATTGCATTGCTCAACAGGAGCAATTTGTTTAGCCAAGTTCTTGGCTGAAATAAAAAAATAATATGATAGCGACACAGCTATCTGTCTCCTATAAAAGTTTGAAAGATAGTATCTATCTACAAGATACCTATCTTTTGTCAAATAAAAATTAGTGCCAACATAATTGTTGATGTCAATTAAATGAAACAGATCATTATTTAGATAATATCACATTGTACAATGTCATATTAATCTTATATCTAATACGATTTTCTTCCTGTGGCAAACTCTGGCTGTATGGGAATGTAAACATCACAATTTTTCTTACACACAAGTTATTCAAAGTCCTATAATATTGGAGTAATTCTCCTTTGTTCACATTTCCCCTATTTCCAACAAAAATTAAAAGTATGGCATCCTGGTTAAAATTACATTTAATTATTTTTTTCATTATATCAAATAAAGAACAGCCAGGCATACAGTTATTTATTATCGAGTGTCCCGGATATTCATTTGTCAAAAAGTGGCCTAAATCTTTTCCAATTTCATCACAAAAAATAACTATTTCCTTATTTATGAACTGTTGTGAAAAACAATCAGTAATTTCTACTGGCAAACTGACACTAGACTGGGGTAAGGGGGTGCACTAGCATAGCGCGTACAGGGATAATCGTCGGTTGGTATCATGTTCCATTATAATTATCTAAATGGCCTCTGCTCCTCGTACGCCTTCCAAAGGTCCGGGACCTCAGGGTCTTGACATAAATAAAAAATAATGTGAATAGGCTCGAAACAAGGTGATTTTGACTTCCTTCATACTGCGGGCAATCAAATCTACCCTCACTGACAGCGTCCTCTTGTCTGCTTACCATAGCACATATTCCTTGACGGCACAGTTGGCGCAGAGATTGAGCTATTGACTACGGCACTGCGTGTCGCGGTTTTGATTCCTGCATCATCATCATCTTCCTGCCCTTGTCCCGTGCTATTTGGGGTCGGTGCAACACATTTTTTTCTTCCATTCTGCCCTGTCACTCGTCATGCTATCACTAACTTCCTTTTCTTTCATATCACTCTTCACACAATCCATCAATCTTTTCTTTGGTCTCCCTCTCCATCCATCCACATGTATGCTCATAACTCTTTTAGTAACATGCGTTTCATCCCTCCTCTTCACATGAACATACCAAGACAAACATTTCCCCTTCAACTTTTCAGTCACTGGCGCCACTTTCAAACTTCCTCTAATATACTATTTTCTCAATTTATCCACTCTCGTCACACCACACATCCATCTCAACATTCTCATCTCCGCCACATGCAATCTTTTTTCATCAGTCTTTTTCACATCCCAACATTCTGATCCATACAGTATGACAGGTCTTATCACGGATTTGTAGTTGTTGTCTTAACATCGATTCCTGCATGTAACAAATATTTATATTTATGACCTACAAATAGTTGTTTCGTGTCTGGGTGTCTTCTTTATATATTTTTGAAAGCACCAGTGATACAGGAGTAAATCTTAGTGTGGGGCAACACTTTTTTTAAAAGATATGATGTATGAATGATGTACGAAACTTTTTTATTACTTCAGATCTTCAGCTCAATAAAATCGCTAGTGAACGAGAGCCGCAGTAGACTGGAGACTGTGTGCCAGCGCGTGACCACGTCCTTCCAGAAGGAGATGGACGAGAGGTACATGGATGTCACCGCTAGTTACCTGCGCGTGACCAGGGAGGAGCTGCTGAGGGGCAGGTTGGCAAAATTTCAATCTTTGCATAAATAATGGGCAGGTGCTTCACGTGGCTGCCGGGAGCGCGCTCGTGCAGTTCCAATTGCAATCTGCTCGACACGCGCGAACTCGGCCCCGACTCTGTCAAGCGGTGTGTACATTACACAACGCTTCCTCTCGTTGTCAAACAAGCTTTCATACTATTTACTTCACCGCCACAAACTCCCATACTATTGACTTCAGCGACACAATGCTCCCGTACTATTGACTTCACCGACACAATGCTCCCGTACTATTGACTTCACCGACACAAGCTCCCGTATTGTTTAACTAAAAGTAGCCAAAATTACGGCAAAAACAACTTTATTATGCAGTTTTTACAAGACTTGCTGTTATTTATATAAAACAAATAATTATCGACTTTTATTCCGAAAACTAAGCTATAACAGAGCACGTTTATATATGCTTATAAGCTTTGTTCATGATTCTTTTAAACCAAATGTTTGATTAATTTGCTAGCCGTACAAACCCTTTTTATTTTAAGTTCTTTAATTTTAATCCTAAGGTTGTCTGGTAGATATCGCTGTCAGCGATGAAACTGCCATTGTACACATAGCTTTTAGTTTGTGTAGAAGTTATGTTACAAATATATGGTCTGTAACAAATTTAATTCTACATAACTTGGCCTAATTTCAGAGCACTATACAAAGAAGAACAAGATATACTATCCAGAAGAATGGTGGCCACACTAGCGTATGTCCTAGAGTCTTCCAGAGGACGGTACTGGTTCTTCAAACATGAAAAGATGCCTGACGAGGGAACACAGAAGAGCGGGCAGTTTATTGACATTATCAGCAGGATATGCGTGTTACTTGACAATGCTGTGAGTAATCTTCATTTCACATTCATTGTGCGTATAGCTATGGAGTGGAATCTGTGTTTCCTGATGGCTACAACCCGGGAATCTTTCGCTCGTGCTCGGCTGGTCACGAGTCGCATGAATTTCAGCTTGACTCGTGCTCCACTCGTGCGAGATTCCTCTAGCGTAACCTCCCTTTAGCTGTGAACTGTAAAAACACGCTAAGATTAAATAGTCGCCTTAGTTTTCTAAAATTTTCTGTGCAAATTTCTTAATTACCTTCTCCTGACAATACTAAACACAATAGACGTAACTGGTACCACATAATGGTACAGGATAAAAAATTAGATATGTTAGCCTAAATCACAGTTATGAAATTATTATAATAATATTAAAATGTCAAAATTAGATTAAGAAATCAATACAAAATTAAATGTCAAAATACAATAAAAAACGTAAAAAATTAAATTACAAAAAAATATAAGTTAAATAATTCAAATAGCAATATTATATGATGGTAAGCGATGATGTGGTCGATGATGGAGCTTGCTCATTTGCCTAGAAGTAACCTATTTACTCTTGACTTAAAAATCCTTAGGTTGTAGCTACCTCAGGAAACACAGACTTCCCTGCCGAAGTCTGTGTTTCCTGATAGCTGCAATATCAGGAAACACAGACTTCGGCAGGGAATTCCACTTCTTAGCTCTAAGCACTATGAATGTGCTCCCAAAATGTTTTGTGCGTATGATAATGTCCTCAAAATTGTTCTAATTTCCAGCAAACTTGTACAAACATCAACCTCGAGCTAACTCAGTTGGAATTTCTGGAAAGGAAACCCTGGTCTTAGAACGTAAGGGTAAAGTCTGACACGCCCTCTTGCTTCAACTTAGAGCGGGTGAAGTCACCACAAAAAATATGCCACCGAAAATCCAGAAAATACCTTCTAATATCACTAACAAACTCTTTTCTTTTCCAGTCCTGCGCCACACTTTACAGCGGCCTCCTTCTATCGATAACATTCCTCATCGAAGCTCTATCTTCCACCGAAATCAACGAGTCAAAAGCCCTAGACATTATAAAGACGATATTGACGTCTAGACCGATGCCATTTGTAGTCACTCAGGTGCTGAACTTGTTGAAGACGGTCGCTCAATGGCACGGGTTTATGACAGCGTTCTGCCCTGGAAATGGGACGGGGAATCTGAAGACTGATTATGATCAAGGCGTTTTGTTATATAAAAAGGGTAAGCAGAAAATACTAATTATCTATTTGTTTAGTTAGTAGGAACTGGGGTTTTTATGGATATAAAATTTCGGATTTGGGTAAAGGCTATATATAGGAATAATATTATACTGGTTTTGAATATGGTTACAGATATGATATTATTTCGGATTATTCGCTAGTTTTGGTTACGGAAATAAAAATTTTAAAATTATGAAGTATTAACACTATTATCATAGGATAACCATTGTTCTCGAGTAAGTGATTTTGTGTGTTTTTTAAGAATTAATTATCTGTGTGTCTATTAGTGAAATACAAATAGAAAGACTTGACTTTTTATTTCTAGTTTAGGTCTAGATTATCATTTTTTGACCGGGCAAAACAAACAAAAACCTTTCGTAACTTGTCATTTAGACTCCACCTTTATCAGAAACTTTTATATTGGTTATGGTTACGGATATTTTTTAATTTCGGATATACCATGTGGGATTCAACGCTGCCAAAACACAAGCGTGTCTGTTCACCGCCAAAAGGCGCCCGATCTGATGACCTTGGCTCCTGCTTTTCGAAATATATCCCTGGAGTGCACCGACCGCCTTCAGCTCTTGGGAGTTGAAGTTTCCTCAGACCTTAATTTTGGGCGGTCTAAAGTCCAAAGCCAAGGTAGCTGCTAGGAAACTCGGCGTTCTTGCAAAGGTCCGTCGGTACTTCACACCGGGACAGCTTTTAATGTTATTCAAAGCACAGGTCCGATCGTGTGTGACGTACTGCAGCCACATATGGGCTGGTGCTGCAAAATGCCACCTGGCAGCTTTGGACTCGGTGAAAAGGCGTGCGAAGAGGCTAATTGGTGATCCAGATTTGGTTAAATCCAATCTTCAAATTTGTTGAAACCTCCGGTCCGGACTAAGCTTTTCGCCTCGTCGTTTAAATACCGCGTACATCGAAGGACTGGAACAATTTGCCTGCTTAGGTCTTCCCATCCGATTATAATTTGGGTGCCTTCAAGGCTATAGTGAATAGGCTCTAAAACTAGTGCGCCTCACCATCAACGATTGCATCACTGCTTACCATCAGGTGGGATCGCAGTCAAGCACTAGTTTATATCAAATTAAAAAATATATATACGTTTTGGTTGCGAAACTTGATAGGAATATTTTGATTTTTTAATGTTTAATTATCTTGATTTTTCCCCATATTCATTAAAACTGTCACTTCAAAAACTCGAAAACAAGATATAAAACAAAACTATATTGTCTTTAATCTTTATCGTCAGTTCCTTTCTATTTGTCCAGATTCTTGTTTCATACAAGTGCTTCTAAAACAAATAGAAGCGTGTCTCAAATGTATGGAGAAGCAGAAGCTCGCAGACAAGGCGGCGGAGACCACGCAGAACCTCATCATACTGTATAGCAATATCAATGACAACTCAACCAGTAGTCTGGCGAGAGAAGTTACTAGGTAAGTAACGAGCAATTAACATTATAGCTATACTAAGTCATTCTGGGCCACATAGCCTTCGTACCGCCTGGAGGACACGGTGGAACATACGGTGTATGTGTTACACCCGCATTCTAATGGTAAACTAATGAACTATTCATACGGCTTAAAGGAGTTGGTATCCAAGCCAAAAACATTAACAAAAAAAACCCTGGTCCTTATAGCTTCCTCTCCCATTTTAGAGATGCGGAGCAGGGGAGCGAATAGACTATAGTCAGGGGCGCCGACTCCGTAGGTGCTTGGGGGCTCGAGCACCCATGAGAAATAAACAGTGGGTGCCGAGCACCCATGAGAATAGACATCAAGAAACAGATCAGTGATCGCCTTTTAGGGATTGGCGTTTTTTCATTACCCGACGACCTGTTTAGCGCAGTGGTTTAGAGCGCCGATGGAGACGCAGGGGTCTGGATTTGATTCCCGCACCAACACAAATGTTTGTTGATAAAACAGTTAATTGTGTTGAGTCTGGGTGTTTGTGGTACCTTTGTTGTTTCTGGTTTCTATAGTAAAAGGGAAAACCTTAGTTTGGGACAAGGACAATGTAAGTGATGTTGTCTCAATTTATTTTTATTACGCATTATAAGTACGCAGTATGTAAGTAGGACGTTTGTTTATTTGTCGGTCGATCAGTGTGCATTTCTCTTCTAACATTTCGCCACTTTTTTGAGTCATCAAATGAGCATGAGAACCCATGAGATTTTCTAAAAGCCGGCGCCCCTGCCTATAGTGACCCCGGTATAGTCCATTCACGCTAAGAGATGCTTTGTTTCAGATGTGATTGCCACCTCATTCTAGTCCAAATAATAGTCTACGCTCTACGGATATGCGCCGTCATGCTGGAAAATTTAAAACATAGTTTAATAGGTAATTTACTTTTCATTATTTTTACAATTCAACGTTGGTGTAGTGGTGGTTTGTACGACAACTCATCCTGAAGATCTTGATCATTTGGAAATTCTCATGAGCCTCTTTCAGCCTAGATTTGTGCATGATAAAAGCAAAACTCTCCAGTATTTCTACCCACCATCCCACAACGCTTTTTGGAAACGGGCTGCGCGGGTAATCGACGCAGGTGCCGAGTTTCTATACAATGTGTTAAACCAGCCCCCCTAGCCTAGTCACAAACGATAAACGTAAACTCAGTAGTCTTTAATAGATTTTCAACTTTATGTTATTGGATATAAAGTTGAAAATCTATTGAAGATTACATAGTGTTATCGTTCGTTCCGGTCGCTAACCCTCAGTAGTCTTTAATAGATTTTCAACTTTATGCTCTTAGGTATAAAGTTGAAAATCTATTGGAGATTACTAAGCGTTCACGTTTATCGTTTGCAACTTGGCTAGGGGGGCAGTACCGATAACCGCGCGCGCAACTCAGCACTTACAAGTTCTGGTTTGGCACATTGTCGGAGCAGGCTACCTACTTTCCTTGCCTTCCTTTCTGTATACAGCCTAAGGTAGTAAAAATACTAGTCTGTCTACCCCTTTGATGAAACTAGCGTGATGTCACGATGACGTCATCTTCTGTTCTAGATGATAAACAAACGAAGCAGTCTGGGTTACTGTCAGTGTGCCGCTGCGGCATTCAACTGCTATACGCATGCGCTGTGCGCGACGTCGAGTTCAGCACGCAGCTGTCGCACAACGAGGGACATCTCATCGAGTTCTGTGAGCTCATGAGGGGCTTCCACCATAGTGAGGCTTATAGTGAGTACATTGTGTAGTATAGAGCAAGTCTGTGTTACTAGCAGTGTGCCGCTGCTGTACGAGACGAGGAGTTCAGCACGCAGCTGTCGCACAACGAGGGACATCTCATCGAGTTCTGTGAGCTCATGAGGGGCTTCCACCATAGTGAGGCTTATAGTGAGTACATTGTGTAGTATAGAGCAAGTCTGTGTTACTAGCAGTGTGCCGCTGCTGTACGAGACGAGGAGTTCAGCACGCAGCTGTCGCACAACGAGGGACATCTCATCGAGTTCTGTGAGCTCATGAGGGGCTTCCACCATAGTGAGGCTTATAGTGAGTACATTGTGTAGTATAGAGCAAGTCTGTGTTACTAGCAGTGTGCCGCTGCTGTACGAGACGAGGAGTTCAGCACGCAGCTGGCGCACAACGAGGGACATCAGTCTAAATTTTTTTTTAGGAATACGCCGACGACACCTTCTACCACTGTCCAGCATAATGTACTGGATCCGTGGTACATGTTTTTGCGTCGATGTCTGTGACACGGTGCATAACAGTTTCAGTTTCAAATGTCATTAGATGGTATATGGGATGCATCCAGGAAGAAGCCTTTGGGGCCTTTCTAGTATTTACATAAGCAGATTTTTTTTTCATATATTAACTCCCCCCCCCCCCCCCCTCGTTAGCAAAAGTAAGCAGAGCTCTCTCCACCCCACTTGCTTACTTCGTTTAAAATTTTGGCATATTAACTCAAATTAACAGTCTATGACACACGAATCCATGACTGTCTTCAATGACATTAAAAGTTTTGCTGCTCAGTGTTGTGTGTCTGCTCACTATCGTTTTCGAACATCGACATCGTTATCTCCCATGTCATCAAAAATAAGTAAAGCAAAGACCGGCCCCACACCCTGAAGTGTTAACGTAACACTTGAATGGCCCCTTTGAAGCAATCCTACCTAACAGAGTCATAATAGCATGGAACAAGCTCACAAAGTGTTGTGACAGCTCCCACACTAAACTGCTTCAAAAATCGGTTGGACAGGCTAAATCTCTCCTTAACTATTTGAGACACACGCATCAGCTAATGGCTGCTAATGTCTTACGAAATAATAATAATAACGTTAGTCGTTAGGGCGATATGTTCCGTCACCTACTAAAAGAGTAATTGTTAATTTCAGCAAACATGCTGTCAGAACTTGCTGGGACCCTACAGTCATCGCCAGAAGATATGCCGCCGTCATTCCATAGACAACCGTGGCTGAAAAGTTTTCAATCATTCTCTCTGGTCGACTAAACTCAAATACATAGTGACTACATGTATGAAATTACAAATAGAATTCTATTTTTAGAATTTGAATGTAAATATTGTAAATAATCGAAATGATTTTGTATGTTGATGTAAATAATTAAGAAAGAATACAATTATTATTTATTTAAAACATTTATTTGTTTACATAAATATAAGACTTTTTACATTAGGAATGTTGAAATCAAGAAATAACTTATTATAATAATTTTATAATTCCATAATAATATAAGTTTTACACCTAAAAAGTGGGAGGTGACTTAGCTCAAAATATACAACATCATTAATTCTCAGTTCTCTTTTATAATTTCACTAAACTGATGACAATAAGCATTTACTTGCAGATTTTCAAAAAGAATTAATGTGCGTCAACATGTACTATTTCTTTCTTATCTCCTACTTTGACTGTTAAACATCGAGAAAAACGTAAATATCACTGTACCAATACTAAAAAGATGGCATAAAGTAAACGGGCTGTGACATTCACAATACCCCATCACAAAATCCATGTGCCTATATTATTATAAGTTTACTGTACTTGGACCAAAAACTTTATGCATGTCTAGTCATAAAAGAAGTTGATAAAATAATGCTGGTGGCCGAGTGGTAACGGCCCCGACTTACGAGTTGTAGGTCGCGGGTTCAAACCCAGCCAGGTGCATTACTTTGTGTAATTTATTTCATCACCACTGCTCTCAAAACGGTGAAGGAAAACATCGTGAGGAAACCGGCATGTACGAGAACCAAAAATTCGAAGACATGTAACATCCACCAACACGCACTGGGCCCGCGTGGTGGAGTACGGCCCATTCCCTCTCCTAGAGAGGAGGCCTGAGTCCCAACAGTGGGAACAATATAAGGCCGACTATGCTATGCTATAATAATGCTACTGGGCAGGATGTGTCTGCTGCATGTCTAACGAGCTGTGGGCCCGCACTGTACCAAACAGGACTGAGAAGGTATCCGGATACAGTGACACGGGGCTTCGGCAGACCACGTAGGAGATGGCGGGACGACCTGGATGTCTTCCTTAAGAATTGGAATTAAAAAGGCGAGAAACCGTGATCGTTGGAAAGAATGGAGGAAGGCCTTTACCCAACAGTGGGACAACACAGGTTAGATATAATAAATACTACAAGATAGCGGCAAGACCATTGTGTTCCATCATGAATGTTCCAGGGCAGCCCGCTACTGTGGCCATGGGTAGTGTGAAAGTGAATCCCGGGGCCCTGGGACGAAGGCAAAGAAGGAACAGGAGTGGGTTTTTAGTCAGTAAAAGTCTGACACTATCTCCCGCTCCGCTCAAGAGCGCGATATGTTATTAGATGATTTTCCCACCTAAAGGCAGCCCGCGAAATTCAAACTTTCGAAAGTATCAGATAAGGTATGGTAGCAAAATTATATTTATCACACAAGAGACAAGGCAAAACGTCTAATTTGACATATTTTACCTCTTCTCTAAGTTAGAGAGTTATTTATGTTGATGATTTTAATTCATTAAACCTCAAGCGAACGCGGTTCACTCTCTCATTGTCTTTCTATTGTGTCTCTAATTACGGTACTCGAAAGGTTAATGTATACAGTTGTGTATATACTTACATGTCATTACTGCAAATATAATTTTTATTACCGTAATGTGAATTTCGAGGGTTACCTTCACCCATAAGTGGAACCCAAGCACATGGCATCAAATCTTCATCTTATCATAAAGTTAGTAATAGTTTTTGGTTCAAGTACAAACAAAATAAAACTTAAGGGCTCAAAGGCTTCACTGTTGACGTAACAATGTCATCAGGAGTACTCGGCTGATGAAAGAAGTACAACATGAAACCGGTTGCTAAGAGAAAATGGAAACCTAGTATGCACCCGATAAGTATGACAAAGTATTTTGACTTCCTTAATGCAGGCATAAGCCAGAATATGAGTACTGCACCCGAGACGAAGGCGGCCACCATCACAAAGAGCCATTGCAGCCAGAATACTTGGATCGTCCATAATACGGCCACTGGTATGTATATTGAGAGAGAATATCCATAGAGGCAGAATAGGGACATCATTGTTGGTGATTTTGAGTCCTGAAAAGAGAGGAGTTTAGTTAGATATAGTCTGAGGATGCAGCATCTTCTGTTTGCAGTGAGTCAAGGCTTGACATTGAACATGTATGTGGTAATAAATCAGTCAAAAGTTTTAAGTTTACAATTAGATGGAGATGCATGAAACTCATTCGTGCTTGCCTAGCAACCCGCCCCAGATTCGCACGAGTGTTACACGTATTATACACCAAAACCGTCCTCAAATATTATGACTGCATGAAAATCCATTCATTAGTTTTTGAGTTTATTGAATTCATACTGACAGACAGACGCGGTTGGTGATTTTGTTTTATAATTCAATTTTAATAGCTTTTTGATCCTGAAAATTCCTCTGTTGTGGTACTTTTGATGTAGTTTTTTTTTTATATTTCTTTTACAATATGTCCCGGAGTTCAGTGTACCTTTTGGCAAAGGCCTCCTCGAACTTCTTTAACCTCTATTTGTATTGTATTATAATATGTAAGGATTATTATGCAGCAGCGACATGATGTTCACAATATTTTGTTTAGTTTCATAGCATTGTCATTATCAAACTTAATAGATGCCACCAATGCTGCAGTTAACATAGCCAGGTTTTTTTTTACTGGGCCCAAACAGATTAAGGAGTTTACCATTGTCTTGAAAAGAATTAGTTATCAAAACCAACTGTATTACTTGTCTGTGAAGTTTCACTGACTAATTTAAATTGATCCTGTACAGAAAACTCTTGTTGATCCAAGTGTACCATAGTAGTTATACATGTTTGTTTCTACCATGCAGTTGTTTATACCAAATTGATGTTATGCCATAAGGTCAAAACAATGACTTTACAGCCACTAGACGCTTACTCATGCTTGAACTAGCGCACCAAAACAATTCTGTACTTGTAGAGCTACACTTGATATACACCACGCGACGTCGTTCTACGTATAAATCAGGCATGTTACACATGTGCGTCGGTCTACTGTAGTTCTAGCTTCATAAACATCCGTACATCCATACATACAAACTTTTGCGTTATAATATTAGTACGATTGTTCAAGTACTGACAAAGAGACATAGAAAGTACTTTATTGCTTTATCTGGTGACTACCATAGACCAATTACCTGATTCTCTATCTCATCATGTCCATCGGTGTTAGTGGTCCACTTGAGGGCAGCCCAAAGTGCAAGAGGCACAAGCCAAACATAGCATGTGATCGCGGTAGCTGCAATGGATACCAAGTGGAAGTCATAGCGCCAGACGAAGCCCTTCTTATTCGCGTTGTGCAAATAACTGGCTATGTTACCACTCACTGCTATTGTGAATATCTGGAATTGTTACAAGACAAAGTAGATTCATTATTTGTTCTAAGCAGAGGTCGGAATTAGGTAGAGTTAATCATGTACTTGCATCAAAATGTTGATATTAATATGGATCTTCCTGGGATTTCTAATGAAAATCCCGTGTGACCAACTCAGAGATAGATAAGACAAATAAAACAAATATAATTAACATACAATTTTTATTAGTATTTTTCATTTAAAAAGACCTCTCTACATCGACTGAAGTGAGTTTAACAAATTTATACACTTCCTCCTCCATGTATGCAGAAAGTTTTTTTTTTTGCTAAATTTCTGATAGTCATAAAAAAAAATCTGCTCTTTAAAATTAATCTCGGGATTTGAGGCATATCCACTTTATTCTTTTGCTGTATGAAATCAGTGTAAGTACATATTTAACTCTACCTAATTCCGACTTGGTTATAAGCTATAAACTTAAATTCGCTCAGTGCTTTTCCATAATAAAAAAGAAAATTACTTTTCATGTCTGTATATTTATCCATTAACTCCAAAACTATGTAACGGAAATTGGTGCAGTCGTAGCTAATGGAAGAGCACTAATCAAGGAAGGTTTTAAAGTAAACTAGCTGATGCCTGTGACTAGGCCACTCTGTCTAGGTATGTCAAATTCGTAAAACAAACAATGCTATTGGGTCACAATTTGAAGGCATTCTTTTTTGCATGGAGCCAGCATCTTTTTCTAAAATAAAAGTAGCCTAGTTTTAACATCAGCTATTGACCAGTGAAAGTCACGTCATAATCAGTTTAGCCGTTTCGGAGATAAACCAGAACAAACAAACAACAAAAATTAGAAAAGCTGCTTGTTATAGATATTGAATGTAATTTTAGTAAAAAAGTTATTTTGACTAACAGACACTTCAATTTTCTTTACACATAAGTAATATGTACCTATAGATATAATGGATTTTCCACAAACAAATAACAATTTTATTCCAGCTGAGGGATTGTGAATTTAGTGTCATCGGGTCTAAAAAAACTCATGCCAATTGTAATCCTCTGAAATACTCACAGTACTTTTCTGATTCATGCTGGCTTTAAAATACACTTGGTTTGGCTTCAGAAGGATCAAGGTAAATAAAAAAATACATAGCCTTCATGTATACACTTACCAGGGTAACAGAAATCCAAATAGGTCCATACAGATCTGGCTTTCCCTTGATCCTTTCATCAAAGTAGTTGCGAGACACTTTCTGCGGCAGCACTGAGGATATGATCCTCTCCACCACCTCATTTGTGTGCACGTCAAAGTACTTTTGGTAATACTCTATAGTCCAGAAATTGTGGTTTGCTGGAAAGCAAGTACAAAGTTGGGTATTGTATGTAGAAAATATAAAAATGATACTAAATCCTATTCATTAAAACTGTTATCTAAGCGCTCTTTCCTACTTATTTCAGCAGATTGTGATTTCAAAGGCAAATAGGAACAAACAAGACATTCTCAGTGGAATCATATTCTTTTATTGTTTGATACCTCGGTAGAGGTGTAAGCTGGTTATGTTAGCCAGAACCCCCATCCAGAACAGATCAAATTGAAGTCTAAGTGCAGAAAATGAAGTGTAGTACTGTGTTTGATGCCAAGATCTGAGTCATAGTATCTCTTAGAAGGATTTTTCAACTTTAAATCAACTTCATTTAAATTTTCAAAGGCCAGGTATGATTAAAGGTCACTTATTACCCCTTCGATTATGCATGAGGATTGGTTTAATTAAAATAATTTGTCTAAGTACACAGCCTAATAAGTTAAATACTCAAGTTTCCAAAAACAATATCCTTAAAATTTATCAACAAAACTCTAGTATTACTAATGCAGTGATAAGATTAGAATCTAGTTAAAATGTACACTAATTGGAAGATAAATTTTAATTGTTTACAGAACCATTATAGTAGTAAAATACTTAAGTTATTAAAATAAAAAGTAATAATGTAGGTTCTTACTTTGTGGAGCAGCTTCTGGTTCATCAATCGCTTTCGGTTCTTCAAAATTATAATTTGGATTTGACATAGTGTTATTGTATTGATTTGTATGCACTGCCTCCACGTCGATACGTGCGCTACGATTGTTATGGTCAGGAGAATAATCCTGGAAGTCCAAAAGTTCACCCGTGTTTACGTTCGCCATGATTATTTACTTCATTTAATACCAAAGTAAATAAAATCCACGCAATTGTATCGTATTTTAGAATTTGTATTGTAACTTTTTTTAAATGTCACATTAGTCACTACTAATAACTGTCAATCTGACAAATAAGGACTAGAATGGTACATGTCATCAATTTCGAATGGCAGATATTCTCATCGGCCTGGAAAACATAAAAATACCGGTTTTTTTTGTTTCAAGTAACATAATCCTTATTTACCCATCATACTGTACAGCATCGGGAAGTTCGAAGTGAAAGCAACTATTTAAGTTGCTCTCACTTCGGCAAGAATTGGTCGGTGTCATTGGGACACGAGTAGGCTTCGTGCCTGAAGGCAATGGGCCTCATCGATGGGGCAATTTTTAATGTCCTCAGTGTCGATTTCTTTCGGGATACGTTTCATTACATCTCTGGTAGGCATGTCTTAGCTTCGGCCAGGGAGTAGATGTAAATGGAAAACTTCCTTTCGTGGAGGGTGCATGTGAAGTCCCTGTAGGTAGACATACGACTTCAGGACATAGGACTCTTATGCCTTGCTAGCATGCGCGGACATGTAATTGATCATACAATCACTACACATCTTGGACACTTTATTCCATTTATCCTTATTTTGAATGTATAAGGGGGATGGGGGCCGTTCCTTACTTTGGGTTCTAATGCCCAAAGTAAGGAACGGCCCCCATCCCCCGCGTTTGGGCTGAAGGAGTGGCTGACCTGCGATGCGGAGGTAGCGGAGGCCAGTTGACCAGAGGCCAAAGGAGTGAAGACACAATGATCTTTTTGGCCTTATTCTCCTTAGAGGCTTTGCCCTTCTTCCTTTTGCCCCCTGCGACAACTTAGAAATCGTCTTCGTAGGAAGAGCTGGCAAAGTGATGCTCGATTATTGTTGTCTATAATTTATATACCTACATTTATTTGTGTGAGCCATTATTGCATATCAATATTTTTATCATGTAAAAACTCCTTGACGTTATAGATATATACATTTATTTACTAAGAATTTGTGCAGCTTTGACTTGAACTTTGGAAAAGGTAATTGTTTAATATGATCAGGCAATTTGTTGTAGATCAGTGAATTAGTTAGTCATAAATAGTTAAAAAAAAACTATTTTCTTTTTTATTTTCATTGTTAGGACTCAGACACTTCACACAGACGCAGAGCTGAGCAAAATTGAAAAACTGGATTGTGACTAAACTTTTTCGTTCATGATTCGTAAATAAATATTATTTAAAAGATTTCTTGTTTTGCTCACCCTACCCAATTTTTCGATTTGACAGCTATGACGTCACAACATGGCGTAAAAATCGATCCTATTCTATTTAGAACGCATTGTACAGGATTAGTGTACAGGGTTGATTTTTGAAACGAATCAGTAAGGGCACGGAGCTTAACGCTTTATTTACAGGAAAACGTGCCTAGGAGACCATACATAACTTTTAAAATATTCTGAACTGGATTCACAGATTTTGGAATACAATACGGTTAAAAAAAAAAAAAAATTGCTGAAGTAACAATAAAAAACTATAGGACAATTTAAGTATGATGGTACAGTGGAATTCGTTTATAATGACATCAAAAGGAAATAACAAACACGTCATACTAAGTGGACGACATACAAAGCAAGCACTTTGTAGAAAATAAACAATATCCTGCTTTTGTTATAACGTATTTATTTTAATAGAGAGAAACACAGCATATTAAATAAAATAAAAATTGTCCTTGTCTTCAACTATCAATTACCCACTCAAACTCAAAACAAAAACAAACCACGTCACGTAACTCTCACTGCTAAAGGTTTTAGGAATCGGGTCGGTTACTATAACCGGACACAATTTATTGAAAATCGGTCACAATAAGCGACATGTCACTATATGCGAAGTCATTTTATCCACTTAAGTTTGGCGATTCTTCGGGCTATGTCTGTAACCTTGGTTCTCCTGCGGATATCTTTATTTCTGACGTGATCACGCAAGGAAACTCCGAGCATAGCCCTTTCCATTGCCCTTTGAGTGACTTTAAGCCTTCTGATGAGGCCCATTGTAAGCGACCACGTTTCGGAGTCATATGTCATCACTGGCAACACGCACTGGTCATAGACTTTCGTCTTGAGACACTGTGGTATATTGGACGAGAAGACACCGCGCAGCTTCCCGAACGCCCACCAAAGTCGGATTCGACGATTGACCTCTTTCTCGAAGTTAGACCTACCCAACTGGACCGTCTGTCCCAGGTAAACGTAGTCGTCCACAACTTCGAGTGTAGAGTCTCCGATCTTGATAGGAGTGGGTGCTACATGGATGTTTACCATGACTTTGGTTTTGTCCATGTTCATTTTAAGTCCCACTCTTTCGGAAGCTTTACTGAGGTCACCGAGCATTGTACTGAGCTCCTCCGTAGTCTCAGCCATGACTACTATGTCGTCGGCAAATCGAAGGTGAGTGATGTGCCGGCTTTCTCGTAGTCCACAAACGCTAAGCAGAGAGGCTGATTATACTCCTCAGTCTTCTGTATAACCTGCCGCAGCGTATGTATGTGGTCCACGGTGCTGAAGCCTTTTCGAAATCCGGCTTGTTCGGGAGGCTGGAAGTCGTCGAACCTGCGCGCGAGACGGTTCGTGATGACTCTGGAAAACAGCTTGTAAACATGGCTCAGAAGTGAGATGGGCCAGGGGGCTTACCATGACCTGTTATAGCAGGACTGCAGTTGAACTGCCGGTATTTTTGTACTATGACTTCGTTATAGCAGGCCTGTAACTGGCCTGCTAAGTGACGTTTACGAAATCCGCTCAAGATTCGTTCACCTTTTTTTTCGTTTAGACTTTTCGTACTATGGCGTGCTATTAGACGTGTATTTGACAGCAGATGACCGTCTTTTGAGCGTCTGTAATGTCAAAATAAGTGATCTTCAAAAAGTTACTATTTAGAAGCTGAGTTAGAAGCACAATCAAAATTGTTTTGAGACGTAGATTGGTATTCCTTTAGAACTGTCATGGTACGATTTTTAGCGATTCAGAAGCAGGCCTGCTTATGAAAGGAAATTGACTCACTGGGAATTGAACGTTTCCATAAAAGGTCATGGTAAGCCCCCTGTAATTCTTAAGCAGGGTATTGTCACCCTTCTTAAAGAAGAGTACCACCACACCTCTGCTCCATGCCTGTGGCGTTTTTCCCTCGAGTATGACGGAATCGAACAACTTCTGAAGTGCCTTTAGGACCGGTTTTCCACCTGCCTTCAGGAACTCGGCCGTAATTCCGTCCTCACCCGACGCCTTGTTGTTCTTCAACTGCTTCAGAGCCATCCTAATCTCGTACAGGCTGACGTCCGGGATATCTTCGGTATAGTGTCGAGTCAATCTAGCTCTTAGGTCGTTTGCTAGATTTGCAGTGGGTTCGGAGTTTGACGTGTACAACTGTCCATAAAAAGCCTCGATCTCTCCCAGAAGCTCCGATTTGGCGAATATGACTCTGCCATCGTCGGTCTTCAGTTTCGTGAGCTGGCTCTGCCCAATAGACAGATCTCGTGCTAATACTTTAGAGCCCTTATTCCGCTCAATCGCATCCTTAATCCTCTCGGTAATAAATCGGCGAAGGTCGCATTTCAGAGACTTTGAGATCCGTTTATTGAGCTGCCGATATGTGCACGCATCATCTGAAGACTGCAAAGTCATCTCACGCCTCTTCTTCATAAGCTCGAGAGTTTGATCTGACAGCTTCTTGTTCGTTTTTGTACAGTGAGCCTTGAAAAATTTAGACCCGACCGTATGGACAGTTTCGGATCTGGATCTGTGCTGGACGGAGCGTAGACTTCACCAGTTGAGACTTTTCAAGCTTAATATTGATATTCAATGTGCCTCTTACCATGCGGTGATCACTTCCAGTTTTCACCGCATTGATCACGGAGACGTCATTGAATATTTGCTTCTTCGTCGACAGAATGAAGTCAATCTCATTTCTAGTCGCACCGTCGGGACTTTGCCAGGTCCACCTCCTATGCTCACGTTTTTTAAAGAAAGAGTTCATCATGTAGAGGCCTTCCTTCTCCATAAAACTAGCCAGTAGGTGTCCCCGGTGATTCCGACGTCCAAATCCAAATTGCCCCACTCTCAGCTCGTCACCGTTTGCCCAGTTTCGCGTTGAAGTCCCTCATGACCACGGTGAAGTGGGTCTTAAAACCATGCATGGCTCTCTGGATATATCCTCATACATGGTCTCTACTTCGTCGTCGGAGTGCGTCGAGGTCGGGGCGTAAACCTGAACCCGTATTTTTATTTAGATGAAGTTTATTAAATTAATCAATGAAATAGAACATAATTAAAGAAATGTTAAAAAATATTTAACATTTCAATATTTCTTTTAATTTTATTAAGACCTAAGTAACACGAGTTCTTCAAAAACCTTTTGTCGTTAATTTTTTTCTGTGTTTCTTTTGCTCATGATGTCTTTATTATTTAGGTAGGTAGGTATGGCGTTTCCAAGTCGGCGGAGCTGCCGGTAGGTAGGGCCTGTGTTTTCACTACCTACTTATAATAGAGGAAGAGTTAAAAACATCAAACAAGTTTCATCTTTTGTTTTTTTTTAAATCACCTATATTGTCCATTGCTGTCAGTTCTACGATTTCAGGTAGGAAAAGTTCTACGAAAGAATCATTGAAAGTATTTTAACTAAAAAAAAGTAATTACGAAATCTCAAACGTAAGTATTTCAGATACAACATGAAAATACATAAATGTACGGATGTACCTGTATTTCAGATAGGCTTGTATCTTAGTCTGATAAGTCACACACCTCTGGACGCAAGCAACTGGGATCATTATGAAGTTTAGCAGGATGGGCTTGAGAGCAAACGTGACTCAGTCTCATCCATATTAACAACATGTGTTATTTTGTCTTTCTTTTCGTTTTATCTTTAATAGTTGTATAATCTGCGCCAATCGCTGAACCTTATTCAAATTCAAACCCTATCCTATATATTTATTGTGTTTGTAATTGTATGGTTAATTAGTGTCCATTGAATTCTTGGGTTTACCTGATGACCTATTTATATCAATAAACAATAGCCATGCACTTAGCAGAGTCCAGGGGCGGCTATTGTTTATTAATTTATTTGTATAGGTAAACCAACTTCTTATTTCAAAAATAACTTTAACAATATGTAATAATAGTTAATAGGGGATAATATGTAAAAAGGTCACTTACAGGTATCAGCAACGCCATTCATAATAGTGTTCTCACAAAAATGGGACGGGAACAATAATGACTGTTTCAACGAAACTGTCGTTATCGTAGTCGGTAGCTGATACCAGCAATTACAACAAAGCAGGGATTTCCGAACCAGTTAATTCCCTGCCATTGTCAGTAGAAGGTAGAGATAATATTCATAGGAGATAATGAGCTGAGTAGGTACGTCCCTGTAGTCAATGATGCTAGCCTGGATGAACAAGGCGATGGCATTTTGAATTTTTGTAAATTGACTGCTGTACTTGACGAGGAGTTCGAGGTCTTTGAAGAGCGCTAGATGTCTAGATTACTAGCGTCCGTCATGATTAAGGGTGGGTAACTGTATGGTCAAAATTTTAGAGAAGCCTTTATGGGGAACTTAATGATTCCTACCACCCCGGGTGGATGGGCCCGGGGATGTATAACCCTCCCATTCAGATGTTGACTGGGAGGTAATTAACTGGTAGTCTGACTTTCGAGCTTTAGGTTTTAAGGCATGTTTTCAGATAGGTAATACACATGTCACATTAGTTTATGTACATAGTTTTGTGTACGTAAAAAATATATTACTTTGAACGAAATTTAGGATGGGATGAATATATAGGATTAGTATATTTATAATGGTTGATAACATAATGATTAATGAGATAATGATTAATGAGGTAATTTGATTATTATTTACTTTCTTTACTTTGTATCAATACAGAGAGACAAGAGGTGACTATAAGATATAGATATAATTCTTTTTAAAGAAAACATATTTTTATTAGACCAAGTTTATCAATCATTTATTTGCTATAAATATGGTACCTATAGGAGTTGTTATAGTGACAGTTATAGACCGCCTAAGTTATAGGTATGCAAATATTTAAAAAAAAATATACACATAATTATGTACATGAATTAATGAAAATTGATTAACATATAATTGAAGTTTACATTATTGATTAGAATGTCAAAATATATAAAAATTAAACATGAAATAAATTTATGCATCCTTAAAAAAAATTTAACGTAACATTGTTGTATTTGTAACATTGTAACTTTTTTTCAAAAACTCTTTTACTGAATAAAAGCTTTCCTCTATCAACCAGTCCCGTAAAACACGACAGAATTTGATGTATGGTAATTCGGAAAAATATTTGGGTAAGGAGTTGTAAATAAGTGGTGCCATTTATGCACAGTTACGTCTAAACAGTTCTAATTTAGGGACCGGCATTTTGAGAGGTAACCGCGTTATCAACCGCTTACTTTTATTATCATTACCTTCGAAAAGGAATGGATGACTCTTAGCAAAGGCAACTTCCGAGATTTATAGACTAGGGGCAGTTAATAGATTTTTTGATTTAAAAATAGGTTTAAAACCATTCAACCATTCAAACCATTTCATACTATAAATTGCACGAATACATTTTTTCTGCGCTATAAAAACCCGGTTTGCCTTTGAAGAGTTACGCCAGACTACAATTCCATAACGAATGAGAGAACAAACATAAGCATGATACACCATTACAGATGTTTCTCTCGTTGTTACGTCTTTAACTTTTCGAAGAGCAAAAACGAGTTTATTAATTTTCTTGCAAATACTGTCAATATAATCCTTCTATGTGAGATGTGCGTCTAAAGTTATACTATTTACTATACTCTTTGAGTTATACCGAAAAAATTTGTTTTTTCAACTTTATCATGGTCAAGGCTTATTTAAACTGAAACTCTTTTCGACTAGGCGTTTAGAAGTATATAAGTTTTGTCTTGTCATTATTTATTTTTAATTTGTTACCTTTCAATCATTCAACTATTGAAAAAAGAGTTTGATTTACTTTAGATTCTTAAGAATTTAGATTTTTACATTCAATGATGACAGGCGTATCATCTGCAAATAAGATACAGTTGTGTAGTATCACGGGGAAAATCATTTATTCAAGATTCAAGATTCATTTATTCAATGTAAAACTTAAATTTATGTATATATGGAACAGCAAAGGCCCCAAGATACTTCCTTGGGGCACGCCAAAATTATTTGTACGATGCTGAGTCGTAGTTTTCTTTGCAATAAATGATAAATAAATGAATGATAAATAAATTACATTTATTCTGCAAATAGGTTTATAAAACACTTTTACACGTCAATTTTTTTTTTTTGTTATTTTATACTAGATGAGGCCGGTGTTTCCTAGCTGACTACCCTGAGAAGAAACACCGAAACAAACTCAGGCGTCTCTTTTAAATTCCATACAGTAAATATGTAATGGTCAAATCACATGAGAACCATGCAGATTTGTCTGAGATGGTCTTTTGAAGAAAGAACCATACAGATTTGAGTGGACCTGTCCAGTCAGTGCCAGCATTGTCAGTATTCGCAAAGCTCAACTCAGGACTACTAAGGAGGTCAACGACTTGACGAACAATACCAAAGAAAGGACATTTGGGTAGGCCGCAGAAAATACTCAAATTGCCAGACATACGTTAAAATTACTGAAATGGAAAAAAAAAGCAATCAACATAGTCCTCACGTTCACAATAATAAAAGGAAATACATAGTTTACAAAATGTAAACTATGTATTTCCTTTTTCTTCAATGATTCTTCTTGTTGAATTTAGTTACCCTTGTAAACTATTTTGGTTAATTAAATACGATGATTTATTAAATTAATCAATGAAATATAAGATAGGTATTGCAAATATTAGAAAATATGAAACCTTTCAATAAGTTTTAATTGAGGCTTAAGTAACACCAGTTCTTCAGACATTATGTCGTTTTTTTTTACAGTCATGTTTTTGCTATTTAACCTTTTCAAGCGGATATCTTTATTATAGCGGATATCGGTATTTTTGCACTGGCATTTCCATCAACAAATTTCATTAAACCCCGAGCGAACGCGAACGTCATTGTCTTTCTATTGTGTCTCTAATTACGCTACTCAATAGGCTAAAACACAGGTTTTCCTTACTTTCAATAGAGACACAGAGACCAATAGAGATAGTAATTATTTTGCTGTAGGTATATTAAAGTTTATTCTATTAATTCTATTCTAATACGTAAGACACTCAGAAAGTTTTGAGAAACTAAAAAAGTAACTTCTATAGATAAAATATTTTTATTAAATCTTTTCAAAGAACTCTCCACCAGCCTCTATACAAAGTTTCATGCGTCTGAACCAATTTTTGAAACGTGTTTTCCACGGCCTTCTCGAACGCTGCTAGTGCGTTTTCCGGTGATGAAAACTGCATCCCTTTCAGCAGATTTTTTAATTTAGGGAATAAAAAGAAGTCACACGATGCCAGAACATGACTCTAAGGAACCGTCCTTACCCTCCTTATCTGTCAAATTTATAGTACTTTTTTTTCAATTTTTCAGAAACTTTCGTATCACTTTAAGAATATGAGGGTCATTCTAGAAAAAGGACAATTTATCATAGGACTTTAATACTATATCAGTAAACATTCATATTGCGTGTCAAATTTAAGTGGGCAAAGTCAAAATCGTTTTTTGTGGTTTTGCATACAAATAAAAGGATGAACTAGGGTTGTCTCTTTTTATTGCTGATTAATATGGTTACGCAGGCCTACTTATCTCAAATTTAATTTAACATTGAGGTGACAGCCCTAACAGTAATACTTTGGTGGGCAAAGTCGAAACAACTGCTTGAAAAAGATGAATTTGACATTTCCCACCGTCATATTTTCTAATTTGAGAGAAATTTTTCAATCGATATCCAATCTTTCTTGTTTATTAATTATTACAAACTAGCAGTGGTTAAAAACTTCTTTACCTGCTGTAATTAAATATCAAGTTACAGAAAAAGTTTTTCACACGACTTTTGACCCGCAAATTACACCAAAGAGTATTGAATTACACCACCAACTTTGACATTTAATTACAGCCGACAAAAAGGTACTCTGTGCTGCCGACTACTGGAGTGAAATTAGAAAAAAAAATAAGAATCAGTTATACAGTGTTGTCAGGGATATACTTATTCAGGTTTAATGGTTTAATGTACTCTGTCTGTCACTCTGTGGCACAGAGTACCTTTTTACTCTGTGGGTTTAATAAACACAACTAAAAAATGTTGCCTGTTTTTTTTTTTAATATTTGTAATAAGTAAGCTGGGCAAACTCAGATCTGGGAAATCTTGTACTTAAGGTTTTACGGTACACTTCCTCGAAAACTAACTCTTCTCGCACTACGATTAGGTTCAACATGCCATGTATTGATCCCTTGTGTTTTTTGTTAATTTATCACAACAAGGGTTTTTTCTTTCCGATATCGTCATTATTTTTTTTTAAGCAAATAGGCGGATGTTTTTAAGGTTTTATAAAAAAAAAAATTGTGTCTATGAACAAAATATCATAAGTAAACATATTTTTTTACACAATAATTGGTTATTACCAACAAATCATTTATCTGCGTTATAAATTCAAAAATTTTGGAATTTCTATTTTTAATATTAGAATGTAACGGTTTGATACCTTTACTTCTTCTTCAACCTGCAAGGGTTAAGCACGGGAAAAAAGTAAATTAAATTAATAGTAACTAACTTATCCATTTATGTTATTTATGAAAAAAAAATTGAAGAGAATTCTTTATTATGATACGCCGCCAGATATTGTGATTGAGGTAAAAAATACCTGCGATAGCCTGCTGCCATCTTAATCAAAACTAAAACGTATGACAACTTTGGAAAATTTTCTTCAGTACAAAATGAACAAAACTGCGTCGTAATATTTTATTATAAATTGCATTCACTCTGTAACTTTGGATGGACAGTGTGAATTTGAAATTTTTTGAAGATATCATTTCAACGACTATTAATAGAGAAGTACGTAAACAGAAGTAAGTCTTGTTCTCCCCAAAATTGGGATAGGGACAGACAAACAAGATATTGATGAAACTTTGAATGCATTTTAGTCTAACGACGAGAACATGGTTTCTTAATTTCTTAAAAAAAAAAATGACCTGTAATAGTGTCAGATTTGACCATATTGACTCATCCATAGAATTATCTCAATACACACATACTTCTGTAAACAGATGTATTAAAATTATTAAAATCCTTTCCTTTTTGATATTGGTTGATGTTTAATGCCGCCATTTTAAATGGAATTTGAACAAATTACGCTGGCAGCCCTCAAACTCCCACCCTCGGCCCCCACCCGCTACATTGTCGACGCGACGAAGCAGACCTCGTCTGCGTGCGTTCTCGCCATTTTGTTTTCAACTGGACTTCGTCACGTCAATACGTATTTTCTATCGGGTCAAAGAAAACTTATCTATACGTGATTTAGTCGTAATTAATGTGTTCATTCCATCTGTACGTGAGGTGATTGCTGTAATTACGTGTGTTTATCGTCCGCAGTGCCGTGATATTCGTTATAACGTAAGTTCACTACGTGTAATTTCTAAAACCTCGCCATATTGGTTAACCACGTAACGAATGAATCTAGTGTAGTATTTGGTTATTTACAGTGATGTGCAGTTGAAGATTGTGCTTGGCATGGTGACATCAACGACTGCGGTCGTCGTCAAAGATGTCGAAAGAAGTAGCGGAAGAGTATGCGTCGAGTTTGGCGGACCTAACCGTCAACAGCAAGCCCCTGATAAATATGTTGACGATTCTCGCCGAAGAGAACATCGACCACGCAGGGGTTATCGTTGAAACAGTGGAGAAGCATTTGGAGAAGGTGAATTTCAATTTTTAAAAATTAACGCGTGTGATGTGAGGCGCCGCGGAGTTTATACCACAGTCACGTGAGGGTCGGGGAATATGGGAAAGTGTTCTCAATAGGATGACACACGCTCCTCGTAGCGTGTTTTACGTGTTTACAATGACAAGTGTGACTAATTCGAGCTCGTTGTATCAGTTGAAGCACTAACAGGTATCTCCTACTAGTACCAGATGTTCCAATTTCACAACATTGCCTCAAACAGTAGGACAGCATTGGCTATCTATACGTTTCTGTAAATTATTCTTATCGTAGATTACAATAACCTTGTTTCGACACAATTGGCTGTCTAATAATTATTTTTGATGTTTTCTCAAGTTTTACAATCAATTTCTAGTCGCAATGTTGCTTAATTTTTTTTTCCATCTTATACTTAGATATCTAATATTATTGATTTATATTTGATTAATGAATAATTGAACATTTTAGTTGTAAGACCATAGATTTTGAGATCTACTTTTAAAAGCACTTAAAATTACTTGCCTATTTCAGTATAAAAATTTGCAAACTTTAACATACATCCAATTCATATGTCTTTTACATGACACAAGTATTATCACATTGTAGCTAGTCTTGATAAAATGGACATAATGACAGCAAAGTATGACACTCACCTAGATTATAGTATTTCCTTGTAGACCTGGCAAATGTCCAAATTACGAAACTTTTCTAAAGATGTGAGATATTACTTTGAAACAGAGTTTAGAGAACGTTAAAGAGATAAAAATCAATTGCCATCATGTTATTTCTTGTTGCAAACTTACAATAAACAATTAGGAGATACCTGTAGCTAAATATAATCACAGATAACACAATCTACCTTCAAGGGTATGTAATCCTTATCTTTTTCAGTTGTATATTCAAGAAATTGTTCAAAATAAAGCTTTTTGAAACTGAATTCTTATTTATTTTTCACATATTAACAATTAAAAAGGTTGACAAAGCAAATTCTTGTCTTATTCTATCCCATACCATTATGAGCAGTGGGTGCCAACTTTAGAGAGAGGGAGCCAAGTGCACGCTTGACCAACCTGGGGTTTGGGACTAGAAGTTCTTTTTCCTCTACACAGGTACACCCTGACATCAAGCTGCCCGTACTGTATTTAGTTGATTCCATTATCAAGAATGTTGGCGGAGCCTACACCTCGAAGTTTTCTCAGAGCATTGTCAATATGTTTACAAGGACATTTAAACAGGTAATTGTGAGTCAAATTGTCGATAATTGCTTTTTGAATTTCTTGTTGTATTTGTAGACATTCTCTAATGTGAAATGTTTTTGCAGGTTGATGAGAAAATAAGATCACAAATGTTCAAGTTACGGGAGACTTGGCATGATGTGTTCCCTGCAACGAAGCTGTACCAACTGGATGTGAAAGTAAACTTGATCGACCCGGCATGGCCGATACAAGCACAGCCGCAGCAGTCAAACATCCATGTAAATCCAAATTTTCTGAAAAAGGTGTTTTTTAGTTGTTTATTGTTTTGATGTTAATTTAATTTATTAAGCTAGCTTTAGGTAGCACAATGGCCACGGTAGGTATGAGGCTATAATTATGCTTACTGCATACCATGCTCATCAGTATTATTATTATTATTTTTGTGCTGTAATGCACATTATTGCCATATTTCCATCAGTCTATTCTAGGATCTCATGCTTGTATACTGCCTGTTTTCCACCCTGTATTAATTTTGAGCCATATCTATACCATATGTCATTTAAAAAAATGTATAATTTCCATTATTATGGGACAGATAACAGTTTTTTCATGGAAACAAAAGAAGTGAGTGAAAAGATTATCAAGTCTAAGGAAACCTTTGAACAGCCTTGGGATAGAATAAATAGTAAAATCAGAAAAAAATACCTGAAAATCGCTTTTTTCTAACCTGTTACTTCTCTCAACAGAATGTGCCTACTACCAGTACTACAACGGTCACACCAGCCCCATCAGTTCCCCCTGAGGAAGACGAGAAGATGAGGAGCATCCTCGCTAAGAAAGAACAAGAGCTCCTCATGCTGCAGAGAAAGAAGGTGGAGATGGAGCTCGAGCAGATGCGGCGGCAGGTCGAAATTGCTGAGAAAACTGTCATTAAAAAGGTAAGGTTTTTTTTTAATTGCCTTACCCTTCCTATGGTTTTGATGCCGCAGCTTGTACTACCATTTTTCGGGAATCAGAAATGACCTGTGCTACTATCCAGCCTATAAACAAAAGTAAGTAAAGCAAGTCGGACTCACACACGAAGTGTTCCTTCGTACTGCAGTATTAAAATCAAGCAAAAAAACGCCTATAAAATAACGTATCTTTTATGGGAACCGTTTTTAATTTTATTTTAATATTATAAGTTTTAGCAATAGAAATACATTCTGGGAAAATTTCAACTCTATACCTCTTACGGTTTACGAGATACAGTCCGCTGACAGACGGATGGACGACAGCGGAGGCTTAGTAATAGGGTCTTGTTGACACCTTTTAGACAGAACCCTAACAAGATATCCATTGCTCCAATGCTGCGTGAAAGTAGAACAAACACATTTTTGTGTATGATTTCAACCTTGACTCAATGCTTATAGAGCGTAATTTACTTTGACGCAGATCGGAATACAGCAAATATAAAAAAAAAATATCTACTGTTCATATAAAAACACTCGAAATGTTTAGACTACACGCATTGCATTGAACGCGTTTACGTAATAAACTTGCCTAAGTTACAAAACGCGCTTTTTCTAATACCTATCAATAATTTCTGCTTTGCCTTGAAGTTGAGTATTGAAAAGAGGGAGAGGGGGATACCCTCTCCCTCTGAATTCCATGTTGTCAAAACAAAAACAATATAATCTAAACAACATCTAGGAAGTCATTAATTTACTAATGACCCCTAAATAATTTCTTCTAACCTTGATATAATGTAAAATTGCTTCTATTTAGATAATTACTTTTACATTATAACTAATAGCTCTTGTGTTATTGTTCATAAACTAATTATGAGGACAATGTCAGATATTCAAGTCATTATAGTAGCACCCATTATTATAAATAGGTACAATAGTTATAAATTAACTTGCATTAATGTTTCCCGTGCGTAATTTCCTATTTCAATAAACCAAGTTTTCCATGAAACTGCTAATTAAATTGTAATAATCATTACTTTACGTCAAAATTTATTATTGTAATATCATCACCAGCTAAGAGCATATTATTAATATCGTGCGGATTTAATCACGCATGCGGGTTTGCCCCGCATGCAGAAAATTTCATAATGCAAAAACGCGTCCAGCGTGCGTATTCCACGCATTACAATAAATACTTGTATGAAATAGACATTTGCGGGGGTTACGCGTGCGGAGCAATCCCGCATGCGTGATGTAAACCGCATGATATTAAAAACACCCTACACCTATCAGATGATATAATGGCAAAATCTGCCAGTTCTCATGCTCAAATGAGCAGTGGTAACGAACGCGACTTACCAATGTGATTGGTTTGAATCCATTTCGAGTTGTAGGTCGATTGAACCCAAGCAGGCAGTTTATGTAAATATTTACTGGCACATAATGAAAGCAAACATTATGAGAGAACTAACATGATCTTTTTTAGGTGTGAAACCATCAAAGTAATTACTTCTCTCGCGCTGGGGTGGAGCGAAAGGGCGTGTTAGACTATTACTGACTAAAGGGCCTATTACACTACGCGTTATTCAGACAGTCTTAGTCTATGTATTTTTATGTATCTCATCGTTCTGTTTCATTCCTTTACACGACATTGGCGTAAGTTGCTCTCTTTCTTGTGTCACGCTACATAGACTAAGACTTAACGCACCTATGTCTCTTTATTAACCGTTCTAGAGCCGCGTTCTAGTGCCGCGGTAACTCTTTCTTCCCGCAAACTAACATGACCTTAGGCGTCCATTACACGATAGGTTTTGCTGTCAGTTTTGCCACAGTATTTTTTTTTATTGACGGAAAACCTACCGTCTAATGCGATGATTGACGTTTGCATGACGAAAAATTAATGGCGATAACATTCCGTCATTCAATCATCGTCATCAGAATTGATTGACGCCTGCATGACCGTGTAATGGACGCCTATAAGAACAACAAAAAATCGAAGACACGATATTCATCAACACTAGGTTCGCAAACGCGTAGTGGATACTAAGTAGTTTCTCTTACAGAGAGAAGGCCTGTCAACCTTCAGCAGTAGGAACATTGTAGGCTGATAATGCTTGTCTCAAATACGTACCAAATACCGTAACTTTGTAGGTAGATATTTGCGTAGTTGACACTATGTTTTGCATCGAAGCGATGGATTACAATCGATTGTCGCACTGTCTGACTCATTAGGCATATTAATGGTCCAAGAAATGAGTTGATAAAACAATACATAAAGGTCGTTATCATAATGCGTATGGTATTACCTAGCATAATAATAATTCAAGTAATTTAAAGCTCGACTCATCCGGTAGATTACCTTCCACATACAATACGCCTAATAGGTAGTCATTTGTTAATGTTGCGAAGTTAAGCGACAGAAAGCCTCGTCTGCGCCAAAGAAAGTACTAATAATGATAGTGATGGTACTAATTAAAAATAAAATAATTTCTTTGTCATTAATTGCGTGTTATATAATATTAGAATTAGACTACTAATGTTGAAACTATTACTAAGATAAAAATGAATGTATGTGTCTGTCCACCATAAACTCAAAGCACTCATTTCCAGATTAGTAAAAAAAAAAGCAGCTATTTACACATTTCAAATCCGAGATCTAATAATAAGAAGAACATACCAGAGACACATAGGTTCTCTTTTTTAATATTGTAATTATACATATAATATATGAGGATGATTTATAGAAAGATGTGTAACTTACAAGTGACCTGGGAAAATAAAAATCAATTCATCAAGCATCTGTCAACGGATTCACTGGCATGGAAATGGTTCCCTCTATTATACGTACACATATTTTATTCTATTGTATAAGTTATATTACTATAGTTTAATTAACATCCGTTCAGTAGTAGTAACAACATTGATCATTACGTCCGGGTCCAGCCTCACAAACTATCACATGTATGATATTAGTATAATATGACTACATATCGATCGACACTAACAATGTATGTTTGACTACTTGAAGTTCCGATAGTAAAAATATTTGGATAGCCTACATGACATGCTTGCTACCTGTAATAAATTTCCCTGCCTCATGCTTGAGAAGGCCATTCAATAAAAATATTGACTTTGACTTCACTTTTCGATATCCATTTATTTATTTTATTTAACGATTTAAGTACACACACAAAATAAAAGATTAGAAGAAGGAAACAGAAAAATAGGTACAGAGGTGATGCTTATTATTAAAGAAATCTCTTCCAGCACACCTGCGAAAGGAGAGTTTGAAGAAAATAGATATGTAGACACCGTGTGTAACAGTAATAGGAAAATAAGTACATACAAAATAGTTGTCAATAAAATAATATAACAAGCAAAAAAAGATATACTATTATAATTATTTATTATTATTTTACTAGTAGCTTTTGTATTTCGTTCGTGGCTTTCGATATCTTCCATGCAAAATTACACATATTTATCTTGTTAGGGAGATCAAAATAACGTATGCCTATACCCTACCGCAAACTGTTAAAGCTATGACATTTAATATTTACCTATAAGTTTTCAATTATCAAAATCGGTCATACAATGTAGTAGTGTAACCTAACCTAACTTGCAGCTCAAGAGGCCTAGGATTTGTTTGAACACTTGTAGAGGTTTTTCATGTACACTTGTTAACAGGGCCCGCGAATATAATCGAATAATTTTTCCATTTACCGAGGCTATTGAGCTAAAAAGTTCCAGGTATAGAGGTAAGCATCATCCTATCTCAGTTATTGTGATTTATTCTCATAACAGAGGTATTTGAATGCAAAAGTGTTGGCGAGTTCATTGTAATTATCAGAGCAGGTTACTGACATACAGGGCCCATGGGCCTAGTGGCGGAAGAACCAATCAGTCGCATCGCCAACAAAATGTATTCAGTTCTATGGAAGGTACGTCACCTGGTGTCCACCTGGTTTTGCAAAACTTTGGTCAGTCAGCAAGGCGACTGGCCGGTGCTGCTAGCCTCTACTAGCGCCCTGGTGAAATATTATAGGCCTAAACCCTTCACCATATTTATTAGTATGGTTAACACGTATGCATCTGAGATTCCTTTCAAAACGGGCAGATATATTAAAAGAAAATAGTAACACTCTATCGATTATTTCGAAAAAACAAATTCGTGTTTTTTAATCATGGTTTTCTCAATACTGAATTGACGTTGTATTGTTATCTCGGTGTATGTGAGACAGATAAGGCACGAGTCGGTATACTAGTAACTGTCTTGACTACGATAATATGCGAATGATACGTGCTGTGCACAGCTCGTTGAGTTTAATACCGTAGATAGACTTTATTTAATGTTGTTGACTCTGAACTGAGTGAGTTTTAATGTTAACAGGGTAATTACCAGACTAAGATAGACCGGCAATACCTAGCTAGCTTTAATAGCTGTTAACGAAGTATAAAATATCGTTAACACGCCAAAACATTCTTATCACATAGTATTTAATAGGTTAAGCCAAGCCGGGTTTTTGCCCAATTGCCAGCATTGTGTGGAGTTGTAATTTAATGCCATCTTCCTATTGTTAACTGGGAATTTTACATATTGACCACCTAAATTACTCATTTGCAATTAGGTACTTTTGATATTAATAGGAACGAATACGCTTCAACATGAAACCTAGAAATAAATAAGGTATATTACAGGAAATAACATCTTTCGACAGTATAGAAACTGTCGAAAGATTGATTATTTTAACCATTATGCTAATGATTATTTTAACGACATCACAAACACGAGTTACATGGGCCTTTTAAACTAATTAATTTCCATGTTATTCCACTAGATCAATAAAATCATTATTTATAAGTGACCTTGGGGTATCAAATACTTGTTTCTGATAATAATATGCTCCTTCGATTTTTCTAGAGAAATGAATGATTAATTTAATTATTAAGTATTTCATTGGTTCCCGGTATTTCTCTAAAATGTAATAAAAATCGGTTGCGCAATTCATTGAACTCTGTAATAATATACTTAAACTTGTTTCATTTTTGTGAAAAAACCGGGCAAGTGCGAGTCAGACTCGCGCATTGAGGGTCCCGTACAAACTCACCTATGAAAACAGTTCAATTCCCGAATTGAGTTGCGATGATTTTTCCGAATCGCAGTTTTTTTTGTGACGTAACTACAAATTTACAGTTTTCATATTTTTTCCTATACTTGTGCAATGAGACCTTGCTTCATGCCAAATTTCAGGATTCTAGGACAACGGGAAGGACTATGAATTTTGATTCAGTGTCGAAATGTACGTTTTTTGCGACATAAACGACCGTATCCTTTTTTTCGTTAACTCACACGTTTGATTTTTTCACAGCTTCAAGGGACCGCAGACCTGAGTATATGGTTTGAATTTCAACTCGATACCTCCACGCGTTACCTAGACAAAGGGTCTTAACAGACAGACAGACTGACAACAAAGTGATCCTATAAGGGTTCCGTTTTTTCCTTAGAGGTACGGTACCCTAAAAAGTAGCATAGGTAGATAGATATATTATATTCTTTATTGTACACCAAAAATACAAATTACATTAGGAACTACAATACAATACTAGTAGCATAGTTACTGGTACGAGATAATTTTATTCATAGTATTACAATATTTTACTTGATCAACTTCTGGGAAGGCAAACTGGTATTTAGATTCATGGGTGGTAAGAATAGACACTATTATGTGCTCATGAAGTTTTGAATACGGCTTATCTTTTCCTGGAAGGTTATAGACAAAACAACATCAATTTGTGTGCGATAGAATTGTTTCCAGATATAATAATTTTAACCCAAACAAATAATCGCGGTCAAGCACTGGTAAATAACAATTAAAAAAAAACCAATAATAATTCTCCTCGAATGGAAGCGTGTTATTGTGGTTATTGACTAGCTTCACCTACGTGGAAGTAGATCATTATCCCAAAGATAAGAGATAAAGTTCCAGGAAATGGTCTACCTACCTGTGTGCCAATTTTCAAACAAAGCCTTTTAACCTTTTGAGTGCGTAATTAGAGACACAATAGAAAGACAATGGCGCGTGAACGCCGGCGTTAATGCCCAACAGCTTAAGAGTGTGAGGGATTTACCAAGACTTGTTTTCAAAAAATACTTTTGTATTGTCATACAGATAATAGAATACCTACTATCACACTATTCATTTCAAAAATTTTCAATTATTTCAATTCAGTATATTGTAAGTAGCTTTAAATTGTCCCATAAATAAATAAAATTAAAACAATATTGTTAGCGACCCGCCCGAAATAGCACGGATGTTAGAAATGTTTGAAATTGTCGACTTTTTCTATTCTAATATATAAAATTCTCGTGTCACGGTGTTCGAACTTGAACTCCTCCGAAACGGCTCGACCGATTCTCATGAAATTTTGTGAGCATATTGAGTAGGTCTGAGAATCGGCCAACATCTATTTTTTTTTTTTTTTTTTTTTTTTATTTATATGGCAGAACAACGTTTGCCGGCTCAGCTAGTATAATATAATAATAATATTCCACAACTATCACACAACGCCGTCTAGTCCCAAGCTAAGCAGAGCTTGTGTTATGGGTACTAGACAACTGATAAACATACTTATATATTTCTAAATATATACATATTATAGATAAATTACACCCAGACTATGCATGTAACATAGCCGTAAACCTTCCTCATGAATTAATCGCACTATTGATGAAAACCGCACGGAAACGAACTAATTAATCAAATCACTGGTAATAGGTACTTATAATTATGCAGAACTATGGAAACAATACCAAATCGGAAATTAAAAAAAAAAAACAGCCGTACAGTACAGTTTGTCGAGTTATGCAAATATTAATGTATGCAGCTTTTTAACTAATTATATTTTTAGTTTTATTAGAATTATCTGTGTATAAAGTCTGACAATAAGGATTGGGACTTACAATATGAGAGTAGATAAAGGAGTAGATATTTTATAATACATCTTTTCTTAACAAAATAATGTTTTTTTACTAAATTGTTTTCTATTATTACGTCTTGAACATAAGAGTTTTGAGTTTTAAGATCATAGAATTATTTGACGTCCACGTTAAAACAAAAACGAAATATCTGACTTGCAGCAGACATGACCGCAATGGCCGATGACACGGGTATTGAAGAGAGAGGGAGGCCTTTTCCCAGCTGTGAGACTAAAGGCGTACTTAAATTAGATTAAAACTTGTCTGCTAATCTGCCATTTTTTTAGAAACTTAGTTTAATACCATACAACACACGGCATTCAGTAAAGCTCTAATAACTATATATTTGTGAGAATTCTCATATACTTCGACAGTCTGAGCGACACTAAAAGCAAATCGGCTTCTCATTGACGTCTGTGTATTTATTTCACGTGTACTACATAAAATGGTTTCTCTGTCTTTGCGTCAAGTTGCTAGTTTTTTAAGCTTCGTCTATAAATCATTAAGTTTTCATATGTGTATAATGCTAGCGAATATTCTAGCGCACTTCCTACGTTTTCATGACTAAAGTAACAAAGTTATTTTGAATGAGAATTTAGCATGCTTTGATTTTTTGATGTATTCCACGGCTGTAAATTCAAACCTTGTGTCACAATGCGTTTAAAAGACAAGATGCTTTTGAGATTTACATGAATCTGGAAAATTATTGAGCTATCAAGATTGGAAATTCAGTCATACTAGTTCCATAGATTTCTTATTTCCATTGTCATTATTTCTCAACCTTGTACGATAGAAGCCCTGTTGCAACATGGCAGTAATTTGTTTAGGACTGTTCATATTTTAACTAGATAGATAGCAACTTTTTAAAATATTAAATATAATAATATAGCTAGAATGAAGTACAAAAATGGAACTCTCAAATACTGACCTGCAGTTTTTGTAAAACTAATTTAAACTCAAACATGACTTGAACTAGCGTCCCAACCCCGACTTCGAACAGATGTAAGTACAGGTGGGTGTCATTTGTGTTTAATAAACAATTTTTAATTGATTTATAAGTTATATAACTTTGATTATCGCGTCAGAAATCTTTTGTCTATTTATTTTATAAATATTAATAGAAACCCACCCTGGCTAAAAAAGTTGTTGAAATTGCTTCTATACTAGGAGCCTAGGAGGCAGTTCAAAAAACGAATGATAACAAAATTGAGGGATACAGTTTGGTGTTGCAGTTACATTATCTATCATCTCCATCCAAAATGTAATAACACAACTGGATAATAATATAATAATAATAACCAAAGAATTCGGTTCGCTAAAGGGCCTATTACACTACTCGATATTCAGACAGTCTTAGTATATGTTTATCTATGTATCTCATCGTTCTGTTTCATTCCTTTACACGACATTGGCGTAAGTTGCTCTTTTTCTTGTGTGACGCTACATAGACTAAGACTGTCTGAATAACGCGTAGTGTAATTGGCCCACCTTTCGAATATCGTATTTAGAGACAATAGAAAGACAATGAGAAAGCGAACGCTGGGGTTTAACCTTTTGAGTGCGTAATTAGAGACACAATAGAAAGACAATGGCGCGTGAACGCCGGCGTTAATGCGGGGATCAACAGCGAGTGTTACTGTGACTCATCGCTCAGGGAGGGGGAAGCGCCGCCAATTTGAGGTCATTTTGCTCCGTTTTGAGATTTTGATTTAGTGTAACTTTTGACTCGGGGAAGTTACGACATCTGTTTAAGTTTTAATCGTCTCGTTAAAATCTGTCGATTTCATATAAAATATTTGTGTGAAGTAGTTACAGTGAATATAAAGTTTTAAAATAAAAATAAAAAAAATGTCGGCCTTTACACGTAAAAAAGCCAAATACAGTGATCGTATACGGTTCGAAAGGGCTCCTTTTTGGAATCAATCGCAATGGCAATCGAATGATACTAATAGAACACTATACGACCGTGTGCAGTGCCGGGAACCTATAAGAATGAATGCGGCCGAGCGGATCAACGACGTGCGTGTACGCAACGCTGGCAGCGTTACGTACACGTATTCGTGTACAACAGACGGCCATGTCCAGTACACAGTCACACCCCAATTTTTTCTTTTTGTGGGAAACCTTTCTGCAGTACGTATTTTTTTTTTTAACTTAAACTGTTTATGAGGTGTTGTTACTTCTATTATCATAATTATATTTCAGCCAATTTACACAAAACTAATGATTATTATGCCTAAACCATCCGTATTAATCACTGTCCATTGGTGAAAACCGTATGAAAATCCTTTGACCCGACCAGAGAGACAGACGCGGCGCGGCGAATTTATAATAATGATTGATTGTGATGATTTACGTTTGTAGAATGTGGGCTTTATAAATATGCTAGCACTTTGGCAGCGACTTAATTCTTGAACATCAAAATTTCTTAAAAACTAACACCCTTTAAACTGTATTTTGAGGGAAGTTTTGAAAAACTAATAATAACAGTCTTGATTATTCATTTTGATTAGAATTTGTGCCAAGTTTAAAGTTTATTTATTAACCCAAGGAATTCTTCTATATAAACTTTGACAGGCCCTAAATCGTTTTACAGTGGTAATTTTGTAAATATGCGATGCTCTCGCGCGTTTCGTAAGCGCGCGACAGCATTGCTACTAACGCGCGTTAGTCGCATTTGCAAGCGCTATAGATAAGATGCCAACGCGCTACAGCATCGCGACTGTATCGATGCGAACGCGCTACAGCATCGCGACTGTATCGATGCGAACGCGCTACAGCATCGCGACTGTATCGATGCGAACGCGCTACAGCATCGCTACAAAAAGTCGCCGTGGGCGAAGGGCCTTATTGAAGTAAAAACTTTATTGTTTAAGCGTTTATCGCGTAATAGGCTAAATATATTATTTAAGTCAAAATTAGTTTTAAAAAAATCGTTTTTCTTTTTTGTTTTCATTGTTGGCAACAATTCGCCTTCATCTTCCATTCGCCACTACTGAGACTTCACTTGTGATGCCAAAATGAGCAGAATTGAAGAACTAGATTCTGATTAAACTTATTTCGTTCATGATTCTTGGAATAAATTTAAGAGCATTCATCCGTTAAAACTACGCAGAAGCCAAAATCAATGATTTCCGACGGACAATATAACAATAATGTGTTTAATTTCTAGATAAGATATTGACGTCATATTATTGGGAATTTCATAATCTAGTGTATGGTCCAAAAACATTTTCAAATGATCGTATAGTTTTCCCATTAGAACAGTTCTTATCCAAGCCGTTTTTAAAACTAGCGGTCGACGGTCTACGCAGATGCGAGATAGTAGTTAAACCGTGTATGGCAAACTTACAACATTTTACTTAAAAAAAAAAATGATAACATTGACTAGTTCATGACCCAAAAAAAAAATACGATTGCTGTAAGTTTTCATTCAAGAAAAGTAATCTCAAAACTGTCATTTTTAGCCGTTTTTGGAGATATTAAACGTGTTAGTTTAGGATAATATATGAGGCATTTTTTGTTTTTTTTTAGACTTATTAATTGAACGCATTTACGATCTATGACATGGTACAATAATTTTTTTAATAACTTATTTGTTTACACTACAATTAATTATTTTAATATCGCTATATAATAGACGCGAAATCGCGTCAGCGCTTTGTACCGGCCGAGGTCTTTCAGATTTTTAGTCTTTCTATTCTACAGTGATACTAAATAATTAATTGTATTGTAGTGCACATTATTGTTATATTTTCCGTCGGAAATCATTGATTTTGGCTTCTGCGTGGTTTTAACGGATGAATGCTCTTAATTTAAAAAAGATAAAATTGTTTTCGATTCCCTTTTATTTGCTTACTATTAGGATAACTAATTAAAATAAAACACCTTAGTGCAAGATTTCAGTGTTTAAATTGTAATTTAATTTTCTAATTGGGTTGTATAAGGGTGTGCATTATTCTAGTTAGATGATGTATGTGTACAAGACCCTCAGGGCCTATTACACTACGCGATATTCAGCACACGATATTCAGTCTTATTTTTTGTTGCGAGTAAGACCATTACACCACGCGACATCAACTAAGACTGTCTGAATATCGAGTAGTGTAATAGGCCCTTTAGTCATGTACAGAAACCTGAATATATATATATATATATATACTCGTAGATAGAGATGGGCCTAAACGTTAAAAAATAATAACACTGCTAAATGCTAATGCTAAAACTAATTAACACTTAAAATTAGCAGTTATATTTAGCAACTGTTAATTTTAACAACAGGCTGTTGAGAACTAACCAAACTCTCAGTTACTGTACAAGCACTTTGTTGTTGTGCCTGTTGAATATTAATCGTAGGATGCTTAAACTTCATGTGGGATTTTAAATTCGAAACAGAGCTCTTGTATGAAATAGTTTTTTTTTTACACAAATTACACGTTCCAATTTTTTTTACGGTATCGCTGTCCGTAAAAAAGTTCCATATTTCACTTCTTTTTAGCCGTTGATTATCCATTTTAGTAATTTTTTTTATTTATTAGAAAGTATTCTTTTTCAAACGTTAACAACTACACAAACAGTAAAACAATTGAAAATTCACTCACAACAACACTCATAATCATTACCTACTACCTAAATAAAAAAAAACGTAAATATACTTCATAACAAAGATCAGTCTTCAGTTAATTAACTAAATAACAATCTGTCTGACTTAACATTTAACACAAAATAAACAGTTCACAGTTGTTAAATTGCTAAATGCTAAATCAACTAAATAACAATCTGTCTGACTTAACATTTAACACAAAATAAACAGTTCACAGTTGTTAAATTGCTAAATGCTAAGTTGAAAACATTTCAATAGAGACGGAACAACATTTTGTATCCTTTCCTTTCTTTTGTACAAAGCCGTCTGCCTGCGGCCTGCAGTAGTGGGTTAGAGCGAGACAAATATATATCAATATGTGTGGACTGTGTGGTGCGGGTTCACAGATCTAGTAGGAGTAGTAGGCTAAAATAGTGTTTACATGTGAGATGTGACTGCTATATTTAACAGCTATTTTAAAATTTATTTAACAGGTGTTGACACTAAAAAAATATAGCAGTGTTAATTTAGCAGCTTATTAATTTTAGACCCATCTCTACTCGTAGAAACCTGTCGACTAATCGCGACAGTTGATTGCGGCGACGTATCAATATGTTTTACAATTTTACCATACGGTTTTTGTTGCCCAACATTACGCAATAACTTGAAATGATTGACATATCTTATTAGTTTACATTAAATTTTTGAGAGTTAGGTTAGGTTATTAAATTAGTTAGTTGAAAAATAGTGAGATTCAAAGATTCAAAAGCATTTATTTCAAATAAACCATTTACAGGCACTTTTGAAATGTCAAGAAGTCAGTCAGAAAAATGATGCTAATTGCACATTCCAAAGCGTTGATCTCTATGGAGAAGAATGTGCAAGAAACTCCATGGACACTCTTTTCAATCATGTTTTGCAATTACAAATATCTCTGTTACATGTTTCTTGTCGCTATCATGTGAGAACAATGTCAATAAAGTAAAAATAAAAACTAAATATAGATATTAAAATAGCAACTGGCAGCTAAGAGATGACCAGTCTCAACTGACAGCGCCCGTTCACGGACATGATGCGAATATTACGAGACAGATTTATTCCAGATATGCCATGAGCGATAACACTGCACATTAGTGCACATTTATTTTTGTTTTCCATATACAGTACAGCTTATAAAGGTTTATTATTATTGTTAACATTGTATAGTATGACTGTAATCAAGTATTATATATCAAAATCGATTATAGAAAGCAGAAAATGATTGAAAGCTGCCTTTATATGATTTCAGAAAAGAGCTTTGAATGCAAATGAATAAAGCATAGTTTCTGCTGCATCTATGACATTATATATGTCGTGGCCAGATCATAGAAATTGGTAACTTCATAATATGGCCAACTGAAACTGGCCATATTGTTAAACAATATCATCAAAATTTTAACGTTTAAAACGATCTGGCCAGTTTAACTTGGTCATATCATGAAGTGATCAATTTCTATGATCTGGCCAGGACGTATTAATTAACAATTCGTGGTGACTTAACAACACTGGTATTGTTACAGGTACCATCAATGCCGGCAACAACAAACAGTAACTCAACGACGGTGGCGTCAGTGGCCGTGCCCGTGCCCGTGCCCGTGCAGCCCGTGGCGCCCGAGGTGGCCAGTTTACCCGTGAGATCACGGCTCGGACCAGTGAGTTTACCTAACATTATTTTTTATCCACAGCTGGGCTATGCTTTGACACTTGTTAGGTTTAGAAAGTGTTCGATTTTTAAATAGATTTGGATCACCGTTGTTTTCATCATCGTCTCCCTTTGCAGCCAGTGAACAAGCCGGCGGGTCGCATCGCACCCGTAAGCGCCGTCCTGGCGGGCGCGCGCCGCGACCCGCGCCTGGCGCGCCACCAGCCGCCCGCGGCGCGCGCGCCCCCCGCGGCCCGCCCGCCGCCCGTGCAGCCGCCGCAGCCGCCCATCGCCGTCGTAGCGCCCGCAGCACCCGCCGCGCCGCTCGCCGCCATTGCGCCGAACGTTTTCGATATCAAACCACTCGAGCGCGTCACTAAACGGAAAAACGTGATCACCATCGACGTCCGACCGGATGGTGAGCCCGCCCGCCCCAACTCCCGCGAGCCGCGGCGCCACGAGGCGCGCCTCGACAAGCCGCACCCGCGCCGCGCGCGCCCGCGGGAGGAGCGCGAGCGGCGCCGCGAGGAGATACGCCGCGCTGGCACTGAACGTAATCATGTCGACGCCAAGCCCGAGCTCGAGCGTGGCCCCATGCCCGCTTATGTCGACAAAATGCCTGACGCTAAGAAGATAAGCAAAATGCCGCCGATACCTAAAATCTCTCGGCCTCAGGGAAAGCGAGATAGCGATGCCGTGCCGGCCAAGCGCAAACGAGAGGCCGTACGAGCCGAGCGCAGGCGGCGCCGCGGGGAGGACGCTCAGAAGGAGCCGGCCGCGCCCGTCACCGAACCCTCCGCGGTTCTGACGCCCTCGGGTCCCCCCCTGGCACCCTCGGGTCCCCCGGCGCCCTCAGCTGTCGCCGACGCGAAGGAGGCAGACGAGGTGGTGGCGTTCAAAGAGCTGCGCAAGTACAACAAAGAGCACTACATGCGACGCAACCGCCAGAAGTCCGACAGCCCCGAGCCGGCGGCGCCCGTGACAAGTAAGATATCCCTCTCTGTAGCCGCGAGCGCCCGACACTCTGTGATACTAGATATAAGCCGCAGCGTACATACGCTTGTTGTGTGGATAATAAAATGTTTAACAACTCTTGGAGTATTCATATTGACGTGTTTTTTACGGCGCTTCTGTACCCTACTCGACACACCCGTCGAGCTCTAATCCTAAGTTATCTTTGTTGACGATCGAGAGTAATTTGTTATTCAGTATTCATTGCACATTTCAACAATTACTCTAGTTTTTGATCAATTACGTCTTGTAAACTGATCAGAGGATTCAATGCACAATCACATTTTCTTGATGCGAGTCATAATTTAACATGGCTATTTTTATTACTCTTTTAAGTTCGTATTCAACTAGAATTTGGTTTCAAAATATTACTAAAAGTAATAGTGTACGTCACAAAAATATTATACAACCTTGGACAAAAAATGCGGAATCTCATCATTGCAACATTGAAGTTTTCTGGACATCAACCCGTGGTTCTATGGACTGGACGGCTACTCGAAATCTAAGGACATCACTGGACTCTGGATCAACTATTGATACAAACTAGAACAATGGACCTGCGGCAAGTAATATAAAACTCAGTAGCTGTCACATTCTCTAAAGGACATAGGTTCTTCAAACTTCTATCTGGATCGGAAAATAGGGCTTAAGCCGAAAAAGTGACAGTTTAGTCTGTTTTAGTTTTGGGGTTCTCGGGAGTTACTTTGCTTTGAAAATCAAACAAAAATAGTGCATAGGAAACGTAATTGAAAAAATGTATATCGTAAGTATTTTCATCAAATCGTTTTTTATACTGACTTACTGGTGAGTTTTGTTGTGTAAATCTAAAATATTTTTGTTGCCACGGAGTATTGAACACATGGAGTGCTTTCTTCGCCCAATTTGCGATGCTTAGTTTTTTCTACGAAAGCTGGCGAAGTCGGCTCTTTGTCATTTTTTAATTTATTTGCTAAGTTGTGACGCATAATGAAATTGCTTATGTGTGGGTATTGGCCAGAATGTGGTGTCATAAAATGGTGCGATGCTGAAATATTTGGAGGCAAAGATCGTTTATGAAAATTTTAGTCTACATCGGTGTCATTTTGCGCCGCAGCTTTAAGTAAAATCAAAATAGCTATAGTGTGACACTGCCAATTCAAAGAGGTAATGCAATTCGGTATAGATTCAAAGAGTTCTATACCGAAACAAGTAGTTCGAATTAAGAGGCCTGTAACATATCTACTGTGATTATTTTTTTTGACACCGCATTTAATGAATAATTTCGGCTGTGTTATTCAGATCAACTGTAATACTTCGACAAGTTTGACTTATTCTTTGGTGCAGAATAATTATTAGTATAGTTCAAAGCGACCTCGTTTTGCCAAATATATACAAATTAAATTCCGAAGCAAGTTTTTCAACAAGCACATTCGAGATTGGACTTTAGAACTTGAAACGACCGCAATTTTGCCTCTTAATTGACGAATAGTTTTGTTGTTGTTTGATTTTATATTTCACTAGCCCCAGTTTCACATGGGCGTTAGATTTTTTTTTTTAATTCTCTACTTTACTAGAATATGCAAGTACTCTTCTTTTTCATGAATCACTGTGTCTATTGGTGAAAATACGTTAAGTAGTTTTTGAGTTTATTGCGAAGGTACAGACAGATGGACTCGGTTGAGTACTTTGATTTATTGTGTGTAATTTATAATACCGTTACTATCTGCTGTCTTGTCGGTACAATTTTAAAGACGTTGGTAGGTTCGAGAAAATAATGAATAAAAATACTTTATTTGGCAGAAACACATGCACAGACACGAGTTTAAATGTAAAAAAGGAAAGAAGGAAAGATTTTTTTTTATGAAAAATAAAAACTGTTCATCATGCCTTCAACGATGATTGCGGTAGAACGCGTGTTTACGTCGCTAGCCTATCACGTGATAAATATTGTTTTAGTCTAGTATTGAATAAAACGCACACATTACACCGAATGGTTCTTGAGCACTCCATTTGTTCGAGACTCTGTGGTTTTCTCTAATTTCCCAATTCCAACTTAATTTTAAATTATCATAAAAAGCTTCCTACCTATAAAATATTTTGTACTAGACTTTTCTTACGGGTTTGTTTCGCTTTGCTAGGACAGGAAATATCTAATAACTGACCGGATATCAGATATTATATTTGATAAATAAAAAAAAACAAGGATTATTTCTAGAATAATAAAATTACAAATTCATTGTTTTTAGTATGCTATTTCAACAGTAATAAACAAGCACATAAAAAAAAAATACTATATATCATTAGCTCAGGTGACTCGTGAATCATTCATGCTTCACCTTCGTTGGTTTGGTCACATAAGTCTACATTTGGTTGGATATCTGGCTACGCGGCTTGTGGGATGGGGCCAGGTATCCGGCTTGTAGAAAACTGGTATCCGACACCAGACAGACAACTGGCTCATAGGACGACAAAAATCCGTTGTTTAGATAGAACTGTCGGAAATCGGCCTATCGGCCTTAGAAGGTGGCCGGATATTCGAAACCTAGGACGGCCGGAAATCAAACTTTCCTGCTCATAAGATGCCGGATATTCGAAATTTGGATTATCTTAAATCCGGTACCCGGCTTCGATGCTCTCTGGCACTGTAAGTGTCCATCGTCGGTGATCAGCACTTACCATCAGGTGGACTGTCTGTTGCCAAACAATATAATGGGTTAAATTAGCTACCGAGACAGCGCAGATCGATCATCGCCATTCTCTGTGATGACTGGGTAAGGATTCTGTGAATTAATAGTTAGCTTTTGATGAGCAGTTTTTCGTTAAAATGTAATTTTTAACCTTTTGGTAAGTTGAAACCTTTTAAATCCAATGGAAGGGGAAACTGACAATTATCAGAAAAAGAATGCACAAGCCGAAAGGTGACGTCACCACCATTAGGTTACGCGCGTACAAAAGAGACAGCGAGATGTTCCCACTGCGCCCGCACTCTTCATTATACCAATATTTGTAATATTAATTGCTGCTTCATTTACTTAACAATCATTTTTGACGCTGTTTTCAGAAAATGAGTTCTTTTTAATATTACTCGTTGTTTAGTTTATAATATTGTACAAAAGTAAACACAGGTAAAATATATACTCAATTGTCGTCATGACTGGTATTTGGGTGAATCTGATGTGCGCTTCAGGAACCAACCTCAAGACAGCCTTTTTTTATTCACTATGTTTTCAACTGACTTCATAGATACCAATGTTTTTTACTGGACTTTGGAAAATGCATCACTTTTTGGTAACTTTCGTATGCACAGGGTCTGTTGTATCATTAGATTAACTCTTACTATTTTACTGAATAACTAATTCTTACTCTCGATTGTCACTGGATATTCTTCAGAATTTGTGCTATTTCACGAAATAGCTGGTTTAAAATGCTGCCAACTTGCAGCGTGAATGCTCATGCATTTGTGACTTGAATGTGACTTTGTTGAGATTTCAAAGTAGAATCATTTGTTACAATTATGCTTCTATTATAAATTATAGTTTTGTATCACGAGTTTTTCCATGTGTTTAGTTTAATAGCAAATAAGGGTGTGGATGAGATAATCCGAAAGTGTAATTTTTCATTATTTTTAAACACTGTGACAATTATTATTTTTAATAAGACTTGTAAAAAGTAGTTTGTTTTCATTTGAATCGGTAAATTGCTTTCTTGGAATTTAATATTATTATTTTGAATCGATAGGCTTGACAATAAGGAATAATATTTTTACAGTAATGGCTGAGTTATTAGACAAGCTAATTATGTTACTATTTTTCTAATATCACAGTAGATAGTATGTTTATTGTCGCCACTAATGTTATGTAGAACTTGTAACCTAATGTAAGTAAAATTAAGCTCTTATTTATAGTTAATGTAACTAAGTCATCAAATAACTTTCAAAATCTCAACAAAGTTACTCACAGTTCACATTTTAAAAGTACACAAAACTAGAAAATGGTCGTTTCTAGTCAGAAGATCTCATACAAATTCTTAACAAAATACCTATAACGCAAAAGTAATAACTAATGACCCAAATACTTCAGCAACGTACATACTGAAACAGGTCTGTTCAGTATGTTTTGTATTGACATTTTAACGCAACTGTTTCAACAAATGGATATAAAAACACCTAAATACTAAAAGTGCCATGCAGTATTAACTTCATTCAAGTGCCTAATATACCTTCTTGCATCATTCTGTGCGACATCTATGGGCCGTTCCTTTTGTTCTGCACCGCGAAAGTTGGGTCAACAGGTAAAAGGGTCACGGTAAACAGTGCAAAGTAAAATAGACCTTAAACACATCATTAACCATAGACATAAAGATAAAGTATTATTTGCAGGTGCTCCAGAAGTCGTGACAGAGAATAAGGACGTAGATCTTAGGGTTTTACCAACCGTGGTGGCTGAAGCCAAAGCTGCCACAGTTGCGCAGAAACGACCTTCGACTGAAGCTATCGAGGTTAAATCCAAGAAGAATAGACTGGATAAGTTTGATGTGTAAGTATCTCTAATACTGAAAATCTCTCAAATACTAATTCTTTGTTTGTCTGGCTCCTAATAAGTAACTGCATCTCTTCAACCAGTTAAGCCCTCAAATAACACAATTCAGTAGAGCTGTTTTACATCAGCCTACAACAAATGTATTTTTCTTCACCAATCATTTTTGTTACCCATTTTCAAACACTGGACATCCTCCATCTCTCCATGGTTTTAATCTTGTATTTTCTAACATCGCATAATGGGCGACCACCGAAATGGTGATCATTTCACCAGATATTCCTGAACTATAATATAATCTTAATTCATTTGCTTATCACAAAATAACCACAATTCAAGACAACTCACACACGAAACATTTACAGACTCTTCGGCAATGAAGACGTAGACTTGCGTCAATTGCCCCAAGTGGACGAGCTCAACGCTCCCCCGCCCCCCAACATCACTTCCTCACCGAAGTCTGACAGCAAACCCGATGATCTCGACGTGGCGATGACGTCACCTCCCAAAGGTTCTCCCAAGAGAGACTGGAACGAAGTTAAGAAAAGGGATGATAAGAAAACTCCCTCAAAGCTGGACCTCGTAAGGGCCAAGTTTGCTGAAGTGACGAAGGGCAAAGACAGACTGGGAAGACCGCTGCTATTTAGCAAATCACCTAGTAAGTATTGCTTTTTATTAATTTCGTGACACTAAAAGTAATTTTGCTATCAATTGGTATAATCGTGATCTATAAAGATATTTACTGCTGGAAACATTACAAGTACTTTGACTATTAATTTAATATTTAAATTTCTAGGTATAGAAAGAGAAAGACGCCGCACAATGAGTAGCGACGACACAGACCTCAGAGAGGAAGATGAACAAGGCTTCGTCGAAAACAAGAAATCCATCTCCATCATCATGTCACAAGCAAAGGAACACTTCACGGACGGACAACTAGACAAGAACCAATACAACACTCTCATGTACCAGATACTGCAGCTTAACGAAAAGCTCAAACTTAAGGAAGCGAAGCAGAGAGAGTCCCTAGAAATATCTAAGAGAAGGCTCAAGGCACATACTTTGGAAGAAAACCATAAAGTGGCCAGCCCAAAATCATCGCCAACTGAACGAAACAGATTCGGAGATATCGATGAAAGAATCACCCCATCTTTGTTCCTAGACACGCCGCCCGATAGCCAGGGAATGCTACCGACAGGAGCCGATTCAGACATGAGAGTCAATTCTGATGGAATAGATGGCCCTTCCAAGAAAGGTTTGCTACCCCTCCCGCCTGTCATGCCAATGTTCGGACCTTATCAACCAATGTGGCGAGGACCAAGAGGGTCGAGAGGTGAGGAGTACGGGCCCAGGAGGTTCAGAGGTCCAGCACCACCACCATTCTTCAGAGGCAAATTTGACAAGAGAGGTCCAAGGGTGCCCTTTGACTCTCGAATGCCAATGCCTCCTTTACCTACACCCAAAATGGGCATGTGTCAAGGAGAATGTCCTTTACCACCTTATGAACGAAGTGAATCTCCGCCGCCTCTAGGAGCCCCGGGCTTTGCCATCCCACCGACAGACTTCAAAGTTTTAGAATACATAGACCAGGACCCATTCAAAACTATTCAAATTGACGGCGTTCCTCGAGAAATCAGGTTTTACGGTGACACCGCCGTTATAATGTTGGACTGGGACGATCCCAGAGAAATCAAGTTCTTGCCCGGCTGCAGACGAGTTACGTTCGACAATAAAGACTCGATAGTTCTTAATTTCAATGAAAATTATAAGCAAGTAGAAATAGATGATCAGGTATTTGATATTAAATTCGGCTCGCCCACTAGAGAATTGTACATCAATGGGAGATGGTTCGAATGTTTCTTTGGCGGACAGCCTTTAGGAGTCATTATAGACGGGAAACCAAGACTAGTTCATTTGGAAGGTCCGATGCCTCAAGTGGACATCGGCAAAGCAAAGCGCACGGACCTTGTCGCTGGTAAAATCAACCTTATCGTGAACGCTACACAGATGCACCCTGTATACTTAGACGCGAAAGTACAAAAGATCTTAGTGATGAATGGTCAGTTCCTGACAGTTCGCTTCGTGGATTCTTTGCGAACGGTTCTTATAAACGAACAGCCGTTCAAGGTTGAGTTTGGTGATCTTCCGAAGCCGATAGTGGTTGGCAATGAGAAGTATTTCATCAGATTCTCTGCGCTGCCTCGTAACATCAAGCCGGGTCACATTCAGATAGCGAACATGGAAGGTGTCGGATTACCTCTAGTGCCGCCCCTTGTCAGAAAGTTCGAAGACGTAAAGGAGGAAGATGAGAACACTAATCATATGGAAGTGGACCAAAAGGAGCCTCACAACAGGCCGGTGAAGACGCCAAGTCCGGAGATCAATCCTGAAAGCTTTGGTAAGGAAATTTTCTAATTAATTTTATGATTACCTTCCTTACTGTCTAATGGTTGTAAATGTGATTAAGCATTGGGTGCTACAGATCTGAATAATTAGTTGGGTTGTACTTTGCTAAAATCATACCAAAAATCATGTGTTATTTTTCTTTCTATGTTTTATAGCTCCTTTTCATTCGCCAGGTCTCGATATGCTAGCGAGTGTGATGCCCTCAAGCACAGTACCGGCATCAGGATCAGACTACAGCACTGCTGAGCCGTTATTCTTTAAACCGGAGAACATTCCTGGCTTAGAAAAACAAACGCCTACAGACGAAAAGCCACCTGCCCTTCCATTACTGGCCAACATTAATGTCAATGATCTCTTCGCCAAGTTAGTGGCTACGGGGATTGTGCAAGTGAAAGATGGGAAGGAAGACAATGGACCGGTTCAGGAAGAGGCGAAGCCAGAGGAAAAGATCAAGCCGAAGGAAGACAAGAATGTTATTCATAAAGTTGACTTTATGAGGATCGAGACCTTCAGAGTGTGAGTATAGTTTTATTTGAAATTTTATTGATGTTTTTTTTTTTCCAGATTGAGAGAGATGGGTAGCATTTTTCATGTCTTGTACTTCCATTTGAATTTTAAGTGTGACTGATTAGTGGTTATAACGGTCACGATATCAACCGGCGCATGCGCAAAACATGAATAAGATTATTAGTTGAAGTTTTTTAGTGTAAAGTGGGTTCTTACTCAATATATTATTTCAATCGTGATGAAAAATAACCTTTTTTCATAATGCTGTCCGATATTACTGAAGATTAGAATCCGGGCTTCCTGCATGTCGGGATCGTTAACGTAGATTCTGCTAGTTTAAACGTGCTAATAGAAAGATGTGTTCCGTGCGCAGCAAGCAGCCGGGGCTGGTGTCGCGTCTGTACGGCGGCATGCAGTGCTCGGGCTGCGGCGCGCGCTTCCCGCCCGAGCACACGGTGCGCTACTCGCAGCACCTGGACTGGCACTTCCGCCAGAACCGCCGCGACCGCGACTCGGCGCGCCGCGCGCACTCCCGCCACTGGCACTACGACCTGTCCGACTGGGTGCAGTACGAGGAGGTCGAGGACTTGGAAGAGAGAGGTACGACAATACTAATATATTATAAGCATTTTGTAAATTGAGAGTAGTTTTAATTTTATGAAATATTTTTATAATTTAAAAATATAAATTACTAGCTTTTGCCCGCAGCTTCGCTCCCGTCAACTGACTACTATATCCTACTCTACCCAACTCTATCCTACTCTACCTTACTCTACCCTACTAAAAAAAAAAGTATCCTATGTCCGTCTCCTGGTTCTAAGCTACCTCCCCACCAACTTTCAGCCAAATCGGTTCAGCCGTTCTTGAGTTATAAATAGTGTAACTAACACGACTCTCTTTTATATATATAGATACAAGATACATTTTGTAAATTGAGAGTAGTTTTAATTTTAAGAAATATTTTTATAATTCAAAAATATAAATTAAATGGCTTGCCAATAAGCGCAAACGTCAGGAACACAGATATATAAAACAGTAGAGATATGTCTTCAACACAAATTTATTCGAGTTCAGATGTCTCCAAACTACGCCCGCTTATTTCACTAACACAAAATCAAAAACTATAAGAACGACACACAAGCTTACATTTCTCACGGACACAAAGAAACTGGGAGCAACACCAATAAACACAGTAATAAAACACTTGCAAAGAGGGGGTGGACCATCTTGCTGTAACCCCATGAATTCAGAATAAACACATGCACATTATATAATTGGTGATGTTAAGTAGTAATCATTGAAAAAAAATCGATAAAATCAGGAACGTTGATTTCAAATAGACTATTTAAAGACACTTTTGAATTGTCAAAATCTCAGTCAGCTAAATTCCGAGTTACAGTGGTTCTACCTCACCAAGAGCTGTTTGTCTTCGTCTTTGTTCTACCTTTATCCCATATTATTTAGGGTCAACGTAATACGTTTTTGGGATTCCATACTTCAAAAAGAAAAAACGGAACCCTTATAGAATCAGTTTGTTGTTCGTCCGTCTGTCTGTCAAGACCCTTTATCTAAGAAACGCGTGGAGGTATCGAGTTGAAATTAAAACCATAATTATACTCAGATCTGCGGTCCCTTGAAGCTGTGAAAAAATCAAACTTCTGAGGTAACGAAAAATTATGTCGCAAAAATTTGTATTTCGACACTCTCAAGGGAATCAAAATTCATAGGGTACTTCCCGTTGACCTAGAGTCCTGAAAAGAAAGGTCTCATAGCACAAGTACCTATAGGAAAACTAATTTTGTAGTTAATCACAAAAACAAACTTTTTCGATTCGGAAACATCTTTGTAACTCAATTCGGGAATTGTACTGTTTTCATAGGTAAATTTGTACGGAACCCTCAGTGCGCGAGTCCGACTCGCACTTACCCAGTTTTTTTTTATAAATTAGTTCCCAAATATATTTTTCGTGCACTAGTAACCCGCCCCAACTTCGTATGGTGACAAGTCTTTGAAATTTTCGGCTTTGCTCAACTATAAAAAATCACTCCGTCTATTATTAGTGAAAACTGCATGAAAATCCGAATAGTTTTGAGTTTATCGCAAACTAACAGACGCGGTGGGAAAACTTGTTGTATAATATGTATAAATTAATCATTATCATTTATATCATATTAGGTAGAATCGCGTAAAATATCGATAATCACAAACATCACATCTCTAAAAACAAAATCCTGCTTCACAAATCTATCGTGTGAGTGCCAACATAAGTAAAATACTTTTCCATTGCGCTTCTAGACCAGCTGGTTCATTTCTCGATCTGTACTAAGTAAACAACGTTATTTGTTCTCAATTAAGACTGCTTCAAGCTCCATAGCAGCCAGAACAGGTTCGCAAGTCTTGTATCACGGTTCCTTGCCATATCTCTACTGTTTCATTTGATCTGTGGTCAGGAATATCTGCAGACTAGATGGTTGGTAGTAAGCTGAACTTTTGCACGTAGATGATGTTTTTTACATCAACACTAAAGCTAGAACACACGCCGATCTGGGCGCGTCGGTCTCCATACATTTTATATGGAAACTAGATTTGTAAAGCTACATTTGATCCACGCCACGCGACGTCGTTCTACGTACAAATCAGGCGTGTTGCACGTGTGCTTCGGTCTAATGTAGTTCTAGCTTAAATCATCACGAACATTTTCATTTAAAACTGTCGTCTTCACAGAAAAGAGTTGGTTCGAGACGAGCGGCCTCCCTGTGGGCGCGGCGGGCGCAGGCGGCGCGGGCGCTCCCGAGGCGCCGGCGCCGCTAGCGCCCGCGCCGGCACCGTCGGCCGCGGCGCCGGCGCCCGCGCGCCACGCGTGCGCGCTGTGCGGCGACGCCTTCCAGCAGTTCTACAACGAAGACAAGGAAGAGTGGCATCTGCGCAACTCCGTCAATCACAACGACGACTACTACCACCCCGCCTGCTTTGACGATTATAAAGTAAGCTTTCTAAAACCTATGTTTAATATTATGAGCGTTACAAAATTATTACGTGACTTCTCAAAAAAAAACTTGAGAATGTAAATCCAATTAAATAAATATTATAGCCAGAAAGATGGATTTCATATTTGTAAGAAATTATATTTTCTCATTCAAAAACAACTACAGTATTTCTATAATAACTGAAGTATTGGAATAGTTTCTTTTTTTATTAGCTAAATAACACTCAAAACACTTCTACTTTCTTACTAATGGTTATTGTTTTTTTTTTTAATAGCTATTACAAATTAGAAAGAAAAGAAAGAAAAACATTTAAATTCAACAACAACATTTCAATTAAATTCTGACATTTCACACTTTCATTACTCTCTCAATTTCTCTTTCAATAACTTACACAAGAATAAACACAATGTGCTCAATGCATAACCAACTCTCTTCTCCAGGCCTCTCTAACAAAAGCTGAAGAAGAACCATCACAAGAGTCGTCCGACGACGTGACAGCCATAGAGAAGATAGAGGAAGAGGCCATAGAGATCAAGGACGTGGAGGACGAGCCGGCGGATCAGTCTGACAACGAGTCTGTGGTCGAGGTCGTTGAGGATGCTACTGAGTTGGATCCCGTTGAAGTGAGTGTATTCATATATTCTAAACAAATGAATTATTCATACGAACACAGCCTAAAGGACTTAGTATCCAAAAAATGTTTTTTTTCTAATACAACTTTCTAACTTAGATTTTGTAACTGTATGTTAAGTGCCATTAATAAAACTAGTTTCACTTCTCTGATACCATGTTCGATTCAAATTTACAGGAACAGTCTCTTTAGACAGCTCACTCAGAGTCATTCGATAAAGCCATGACTATATTACCCTAAGTTTTTAAAAGCCTAGACAGCAACTTAGCAACCAGATTTTGATAGCTATTGTATGTTAATCAAAAGAACAATAATCAACAAGTTACTAGAATTACCTATAATTTGGATCTTCGAATCATTTCTCATACGTCATGACAGCAACCAGCGATAATTTTATATTTATCTCATTCTTACCTCGATGGCGCATATAGTTCCACGCGCAGCTCAGAGATGTTACCAAAACCGTAGTTGTACAGCAAGACCGAAGCCTACTGGAGCCATGGGTTAATTTCCAAAAGGGAAACCCGTGGTCCTGGAACGCAAAGGGCAAAGAACGATCTGACACGCCCTCGCGCTCAACCCTAGAGTGGGAGAAGTCATGGGATAGTTAAAAAAAACACTACTAAAATAAATTCTCCTCTTCACACAGATCGACGAAGGCGAAGAAGACGACGTAGTGTTCAAAGCGGAGCCTGTCGAAGAAGTGGTGGTGGACGATGAAGTGGACACGGACGACGAGACCACAGCCGAGCGCAAGGAAAGAGATCGTCTGGCCGATATAGACTTCAGCAAGATCAAGGTCAAGCAGGAGCCTCTCGATCCTGGTGAGTTCATGCTCTTGTATTATAGTTTGGTAGCAGAAACCATGCATTTTTTCGGGATAAAAATAATAACACTTAGCGTTTCTGTAGCTTTCTATCTATAAAAGACTTCATAATGTGATCAGTGCGCTGTTTGTACCTTTAGGGTTTGGATCTCTGATTGGTTAAGAGCTTGGAGCGCCGAACTTTATAAACGTTTGGTAACGTATTTACTGTACTAAATAAATAAATAAAAATCGCGTTAACGTAAAAACATTCGCACTAAGCGCACTGTTCTTCAAGATGCTCTTTACAAACATATAAAGAACCATACAATGTCATACTAAAAGAGTAATGACATGTGTATATATGGAAAGAGAGAAGGGGAAAAAAGATGGATGGATTGTGTGAGGACTTGAGGAGTGATAGAAAAAGGAGTCAGCGACAGTACGCGTTAGAACACTGTCTCGACTGATGGTACGCGATCATGTGTGCTCGACGATTGAGTAGGATTGTCTAGAAGTAATCCTATCTTATATCTTGAAGTTGTAAAAATAATTTAGTTGTAATAATAATTACCTTACCAGTGACAATACGCGTTTGTACGATTACGCATGAACAATAAACCATAGATCTTTAAATGCGAAAAAAAAATGTTGTTTGAATAATAATTAATTCATTTTAAACTATTTTTCTTTACATATTTTTTCTTATTCACAGACGACGAACCAGTATTAACACACGAAGAAGAGACAGTCCAAACAGCGCGCATAGACAACACGCACGCCACAGTGGAGTCGTCTATCGACGGCAACCTGCAGCTGGACGCGGCCACGGCGCCCGCGAGCGCGCTGCCCGTCGGAGGGATACGTATCAACATCTCCAAGTCGCTGCCAACCTTCGTCAGCAACCAGGAGGACAGGCTGGTGCTGGAGGATATCAGTGCAGATGATGAGCCCCTACCTCCTGGTGAAGAACCAGAGTTAGAGTATACCTTGAAGCCAGGGTTAGAAGGTGTTCAGTTTAGTAGGCAACCACCGGTCAATAGAGGCAGTGAACTTTCAGGGTTGTGTTCTATTATGTAATCCGTTACTTGTTTTGACGTGTCCAGTCTGTTGAAATGTTCATAAATGTGGCTAGCATGTTTCTGTTGTCATAAAAACTAGGCGTGGGAAAAGTGTGTCATCTTTGCGATTGGAACATTTGCATCTGAATCACTGAAATGTTCCGAAAAGTGATATGTATAATTTGGAACATCGGCTCAAAAGATACAAACGGAACATTTGAAACATCGGCTCACAAGATACAAACGGAACACTTGGAACAACGGCTCAAAAGATACAAACAGACTGACTGTTATGAATCGAGATCTGATAAGTTGCATCATTTTTACAAGTTTTATTTAATCGAATTTTAATAGAGAATAATTTAAAGCAGATGTTTTTAGTTCAGTCCATTAATTATATTTACACTATTTACGTTTTAATTTGAATTTTAAAAAGACTGCAGGTCACTTAAAGTAAATAGTGTTTTAGTGTTTTAATTGTTCCAAATGATGCATTTAAAACATTACTGCTGTTCCAATCTTTCGGAACACTAAAATGTTTAGGAACAGTGAGTCGGTTCAGTAAAGAGTTACACACGCCTAATAAAAACACTGGTTAGTGATTTGAAGCAGCTAAATTAGTTGTTAGCACGGTTCGTGTAAATTTCATTATCTAAAGACTGGACATGTCTGGTAAAGTGTCTTATGCAAAAGGTTTTAGTTAAACCAATTAACTTAATCAAGAAACGTTCGTTACCTACCACATATGGCGTGTTTTAGGTTTAAAAAGAACGTTAATTGCTAATCCATAGACTGATAATAATTATAGTATAAAATCAATTATTTTAGCTTAATTAAAAACCCGGATAGAGTAACGCGCAATAAATAGATATAAATGATTTTTTTTTCCTTACGTTGGATCGACCAATCAAATTCAATGATATAGTGAATCAAATGACCGCGTTAGTTGCTTTGTTGTTGATTATGATTATGAGATGACGGCGTTTACTTAGATTAAGAGGGAGGGTACGGGGTCTGGCTATTTTCTGTGTAGATGGCTTAGTTTATTTTGTTTTGGAGCACTATTAAGTCATAGTATATAATCAAGGTATTTGCGTAAGTCGGACATTCCAGTTTATTGAACTTAGTCTTAGTATTGCGCTATACATAAACACTCTTCGCGCGCCGATTGTACGCACGGGTGTACAACTTGAAATGATCTTGAAAAACGCTCCAAGTACCGCTGGTACACACGGCTGTACCAAATGGAACGTTCATTTATCCGAAGGACGACGTTTTTGTAAGAAATTTGTCATTGTGGGTAGTAATGAAAAATTTCTTACAAAAATGTCGTCCTTTGGGGGATTTTTTGAAAAACGCACGCTGACGTAAAGGATCGTTAGAAACACTACAGCTATTGTGCTTCTCACGATCCTTGACATGAACAGTCAGTTAGCTGGATTATGAGACAATAATTTGACTAAGTTTAATAAAGTGGAATGTTCGATTTTAGCTAATATCATTTCCTTGATTAAATAATGCTCCCAGATACTAAAAAGAAAATAAACTAAAAATGTTGAGTACAGCTCCATCTAGCGAGGATTGGCCACGCTCGAGCCTGTGCCGTGGCTTTCATCTCAAAGATGTAACCTGATGGGTCTAGATTCCTAATAATCTAAGTTGGGGAATAATGAGCCTTGTTGATGATTTTGCATGGCCTAATGATTTGTGTTGTTGTTTTCGGGTTTAGGTGCACGTGTGTTGTGTTTCGTATATTAATTAATACAGGGAAGGAACCTTATGGAACCATTCAATTCAAATATCTTACATAATATTGTCGTAAGATTTCTAATGGCGACCATGGATGAATGATTAATAAATAAAAAATCCATTACAGTCGACCCAGAACTGATAGCCTCTTTACTAGTAATTTTAAACTTATTTCTACTGGCATAACATCTATTTTTCTGATTTTCCGTCAGTATTCCGCCGGTTGCGTTCGAGATTACGAGCCTTAGATACATTATGTATGAATATCTATCGAATACATCATGTAAATGATTGTATATTATCTATTATAATTTTAAGGAATTGTAAAATTCAAATTGGAAATGATTTGATTCGATTTTTAGATTATCATTTGGATATCTATGATCAATGCTTTTGGTACCTACTATATTGTAGGAATTACAATCAGTCATCCCTGCTAAACATATTTATGGTGGCCAATTGTAACGAAACAGAGTTTCATAACTTGAGGCATAATATGGCAAGTTGTTGCTTGTTGGTGTTATAAAGAATGTCTTTATATTCTTAAGTTCCTGAAATATACCCATAAAACTGCCACTTATATATAATATATAACTGTATCTATATGTAATAATGTAACTGTATCTTCCTATATTTCAGTATATAAACTAGTATTATACCTATAATCTTAGACAGTTGTGTCAACCTTCCATATGAAGCCGTGAATTGTTAAAACGAAATGTGATATTAAACTTAAGTTTACGAGCGTGCGTTTTGTTTGACGAGTTAAATGTGTATATCATGTAGTTACATGTAAATATTTGGTCAACTTGTGTATGTAAATATTTAGGTAGTAATTGTAAGGGTACAAATTGTTACTGTGTTTGTATGAATTTGTATGACAGAAGAATGTAAATGTAAATATTTAATTATAGAGAATCTCTGTTTGAAGGGTTTTTATTTCCTTAAGATATTTTTTCTTTGCCACATTAGTGGTTTTCCCCTTTTAGTTATATAAAAATCTTTGAAAAATTACTACAAAAATATTAAATAAATATTGATAATTTTTAAAAAAAGGTTAGTTTAATTATTTTAATTGAATTGTCATCAGAAAGCACTTTAATCTTCTATCTTTTCCAATCAACTTTCCCTTCGATATCACAAGGTGGATCACAATGGTTTGTTTGTTTAGTTTACTTACAATTTGTAAATAAATGTTTACATCAATTTTATGTTGTGTTTACTTTATAAGGTGTATACCCTCCCATTTAATAATAATAATATTCCACAACTATCAGACAACACCATCTGACTATGGACTTGGGACTCCAAACTAAGCAGAGCTTGTGCTATGAGTACTAGACAACTGGTAAACGTGTTGCGCCGACCCCAAATAACACTGGACAAGAGCAGGAAGATGATGATGATAACATACATATATTATAGATAAATTTCACCCAGACAGTACAAATGATCGTGCTCTTCACACAAGCATTTGTCTTGGGCGGGAATCGAACCCACGACCTCCGGCATAGCAGTCAGGGCCACTAGACCAACAGGCCAGTCTAATATACTTGACTACCGCGGCCCTTAGAAGCTTGTCACTCTCCTTTGAGGCAGACAGCAGCCTAAACAGAAAATAATAATTAGCACCTATCATACAAGATTAGATTAGTACCCAAAATTCATGCTTCACCAGTTTACCGAGATATTGGAGTGATGGCCCAGTGGTTAAGGCACCCGCCTTTCATGCATGAGGCTGTGGGTTCAACTGGTTCAAGCCGGGCGTGTACCACTGAATTTTTTAGCTAGGTCGCGGATGTCATTCGTAAGATCTTTGACAGCCATTATAGGACACTAGAAAGTGTAAACATCAGTCCATCCAAGGGGTATCGTGTCGTCGAGTTAATGGGTTGAGGTCTGATGGGCAAGTCGTTTCATGTAAAACACGTGTATTCAGCCGCATCCAGATAGGCCGCTATCCCACTGGCGTTTTACGAGCGTTGGCGCTTCTCCAACGTCTGCGCTTCTCCAACGTCTGCGCAACGTTGTCGCTGCGCAGACGCGACGTTAACGTGGTGAGTTTCTAGTGGCAGGCGTTGTTACATCCGCTGAACCCAACGTTAACGTCGCGTCTGTGCAACGTTGGCGCTTTACCACTAGAAACTCGCGACTCGAACGCTCGTAAAACGCCGGTGAGATAGCGGCCTAGACTGGAAACCGATCCCACGCTAATTGGGAAAAGCTAGGAAAGTGATGATGATTTTAAAGTAATTTTGTACTATAAAATTACTCTGAAATGGTGGGAAATCATCAAATGATTTGTCTCGGTCTGGGTAGGGCGAGAGCCGTCCAACGCTGCGACTTCGGTATTACGCGGTCGCCACTTCAGAACTTTTCGGGCCCATCGACCATCTGTTCTAGACCACTGCCACTTTGGAGATTCTTTGGGCTATGTCTAGCCGCTAACATCGCATCATTTACACATAGGAAGGTAGAGCTTATAAGTTTGTATGTAGCTTTACATACTCTTTGTTTGTATGTATTAGAGGTAATCTTCAAAGCTAGTTGTGGAAGAAATAATACACAAGAGTACATAATGCATTTAAATTTTATATACAAATGAAGCTACAGCTATCTGTATATATAAAAAGCAAAGTCCTGATTCACTGATTTATCAACGCCCAGCCCAAACCCTGGGACCTATACTCTTGAAATAAGGAAGGTTCACTGTCCGTTCAAGCCATTTTGACTTCTATTGCGTTGCATTTGCATGACAAATGGCAGGTGCAGTAAACACTTTGTATTGTTTTGTAAAGTGGTTGCTTTGGTTGATTCAGGGGCGTCGGTGCTCGGGGGCTCGAGCACCCATGAGAAATAAACAGTGGGTGCTGAGCACCCCTGAGAATAGACATCAAGAAACAGATCAGTAATCGCCTTTTAGTTATGGGCGTATTTTCATTACTCGACGACCCGTTTAGCGCAGTGGTTCAGAGCGCCGATTGAGACGCAAGGGTTGCGGGGTTGATTCCCGCACCAACACACATGTGGGTGTTTGTGGTAACTCCGTTGTTCCTGGTTTCCATAGTATAAGGGGAAACCTTAGTTTGGGACCAGGACAATGTATATGATGTTGTCTAAATTTATTAACGATGCGGGCAACGGATGCCAGTCAGTATCCGTTATCAAAATGTCGATCACTGTGCATTTCTCTTCTCACATTTCGCCACTCTTTCGAGTCATCAATTAATGAGCATGAGCACCCATGAGGTTTTCTAAAATCCGGCGCCTCTGGATTGCTTTGAATACCATTCTTATACCTACAGAATAGAAGTCATAATTGGTTGAACGGACAGTGAAAAAGTTTCGTTCAAATGTCTAATCTTATTGCGAGTGGAGTGTAGAATGCTGAAAGTTTGCACAGACGTTATTTTTATGAAATATACAAAGAAAAAGAAAGGATTTTTCAAAATTGACACCCAAGGGTAATGAAATGGGGGTTTAAAGTTTTTTTAGAGTTTAGAGAAACCTACTTTATCGCGGGCGGAATCTGCTGGCTGAAGCTAGTATATTATATTTCTATCAATTTTCTGTTATATTATAATAGTGTGAATTGATGATGTATCCATAACACAATATTATTGCTCCAATCACGCGCTTAAAACGCAGGCCACACCGCCAGCTAGCGGGCGGGCGGGCTAGGCGGGCGAACATCGTTTCACCTCTTTACATACTTCGATTCACACCGTGAGCTACCGACTAACCTAACGAGCTAAGCTAACGAAATATCCGACGATTCCAGCGAAGCTACTCGTTCACCTCGTTGGCGCGCCCAGTTTGTTCGCTCGTCCTCCCCGTTTCGAGTAGACTAGTCGACGCTCGTCTTTCGAATAGCAGTGTAGTGCTCGTCTGTCTGTAGTTTTCGGTGTGAACCCCATAGTTTAGCTCGCCAATATTTCGCGTAGTTTGTATAGTTTCCTTCGTTCGCTTCGCCCACCCGCCTAGCCCGCCCGCCCGCTAGCTGGCGGTGTGGCCCGCGCTTTACACTTACGAACAAAAACAATAGGTATTATCTACATAAACTTGTTCCTTTTTAGGAAATTCCTAATAACATAACATTTAACGATATACATTACTAGCTTCTGCCACCGGCTTCGCCCGCGTGAAAATAGATTTCTCCATAAAAACTTCCAACCCCCGTTTTACCCCCTTAGGGGTGGAGTTTCGTAAAATCCGTTCTTAGCGGATGTCTACACTCTCTAAGGAACCTACCTGCCAAATTTTAAGTTTGTAGGTGTTATAGTTTCTGAGATTTCGTGATTAATCAGTGAGTGGTATTTCGCTTTTATTTATATATATAGATTACTCAGTCATACATAATGACAGAACAACATCATAAATCTACATATCGCAGTTATGTGGCCACCTAGGAAATGGCAAAGTATCCTTAATATTATTAACATTGCATATAACTTGCAGTAACCTCTCCAGCCCTAGTCCGTACCCCCCAGTAGGTATATTGCCAAATTTCCTCAACTCTAGGTACCAGTTCAATCTTTCTGATGGTAGCTTTGACTTGAGCTTCTCATAGTTGTCTTCTCTGAGGCTTCCACCGACAACTTCGCCTGTGATGGGTGTTAGAAGATCCAAAGCATCAACCTGAAATCAATTAATATCGTTGAATTTCATAAAAAAAAAAACATTTTTTATAGTCTCTGCTTACTCTCTTGGGAACAGTTTGTGAATCATGGTTATTTTTTTAGCAATCATGTATTATTTAGGCAATAACTTAGGTGGGTGTAGTGAGAAGGTTCTTATTACTTAAATTACAATAATCTACGAGGAGCTTCAGTGTAAGGGCTCCATGCCTCAAAAAGTACCTATGTTAAACTGTTGGTCCTGGCTGTCATTTGAGGATCATTGACAGTGTTTATGGATAGCCAGAAGTCAGAAAATCTGACATTAGTCTTGCCAAGTGCTATTGTGTCACTCAGTCAGGGTTGTGGAGGTCAGATGTGGTACTCAGCTACAGAAGCTGACCCCAGCATGGTTTGGAAATGGTTTGATAATGAGGAAGAGGAGTCTACAACTACAACTCTATTATAATAAAAGCTATCAATATGTTGAGATGTCATCATTCACCTTAGTGCTATCTTCAGTACTTTCCTTCATGTAAAAGGACTTCATATCCTTAGGCCATTTAACTACAAACACAGGTACACCACTGCAGTGTTCTACCAGGATTAACTCCTGTTCCTTATTTATACCCTCATCAGTCAATGCTGACCCCTTCTTCTGCAGAATCTGTCTAGCTTCATCATAAGTCAGTGTTACAAACTCTTTGGTGACCCAACTAGGAGCTTTGTTCTCTTTGTCTATTAGAAATAGATCAGCCTCATTGGTGTTCCTTGTCTCAATGAAAACATACTTCAACAGTTCCTCTATAGCTCCTTGCAACTTGTCTAGGGTATCACAGAATGCTAGTTCAGCTTCTAGCATGTAGAATTCTGATAAATGTAACCTGGACCTGGAGTTTTCTGCTCTGAAGGTCGGACCAAATGTGTAAACATTACCCATTCCTCTGCAAACTGCTTCTAAATGCAATTGTCCAGAGACAGTTAGGAATGTTTTTGAGCCAAAGTACACAGAATCTCTGTCTTTACCCTCCTGCATCATTGCCTTCACTGTCTCCTCATTGTCTGGCTGTATTTTGAATACTTCCCCAGCACCTTCACAGTCATTTGAAGTTAGTATAGGGGTGTGAATGTTGGTGTAATTATTAGCAGCAAAGTAGTCATAAATATGCTTAGTTACAGCACTTCGTATTCGCAAAATGGCAGAGGTATAGTTGGTTCTGGAACGTAGATGTAAGTATTGGCGAGTGTACTCCGGCGGATGTGTGGTTCTTGGGTTAAATGGGTAACCATCCAGTACAACACATGTTCCTAAAACTTTAACATTGTTAGCGACGAGTTCTAACTGCCCTCTCGGACTTTTGGACAGTTTTCCAGTAATATGGACCGAGGAACCATAAGTTAGTGAGTCTGTTGTAAGGTTCTTGGGAATAACTATCTGTAGTTTCTTAGCGCAGGATCCGTCGCTAATGTCGGCAAATATTAGGTCTTTCTGTTTTCTCAAATTCTTCACCCAACCCTGTAATACCAGAATAAACTTAGTTTTGTAATTCTTTCATTTTGATTATAGATTTTTCTTATAAAAATATTTGCCTTAATTTCTGTAACATTGCCGATATTCGGCTTTTCTAAAACAGCAGCTATGACGCTGTATTTTCTTAAAACCTCATTACTTCTAATAATATTCTTCAGTTTACTGTGGTAACAACTTCTGTACATCATATTAAATATTTTATTTGAGGATAAACAGAGTGTTTTTTGGTTATAAAATAGTAAGAAACAGCTTATCAGCTGTGATGACTGACAGCTGTCAATTCGTTTAGGAATTTAGAATATTAGTGTTCTATGGCTGTCCCCAGGGCTGCGTTCAAAAATAACCGGAGTAGCTTCGAGTTGCAACTCAGAGTCGTTCTTTTATAACTCGAGTAGTAACTACCCTAGAGTTAACCCAACTAACTCTAACTCCGAGCAGGGTAGGTTGGTGTAATGACAGTTGCTTGGCATTGACAGTTGAGCGTTCAAAAATGCGAGCTTAGAGTATCTACCCGATGACGTCAATAGAGTTAACTCTAATCTCATTTTTGAACGCAGGACATTACATACTCTTTGGCTGTCCCTAGGAACTTGTATCCGGCTAGCGGCTAGGCTGTCCAAAAAAGCCTAAAGACTACATAGAACACAAAGAGTACAGGTAGCTTAGCTCGGGTACAGAACGAGAACGAGACGTTACCAGAGAAGAGAATTCATCTTTCCAGAGACGGTGGGAGGAGCCGCTCTGCAGATTGTTACGGAAAAATCTATTTATTACGTCCACCAATACTGCTGAGAGTGACCGCCCCCTAGATGTGGATGAATAGGAGTCGGGTCTCTGGCTATAGGTGGTTTTAGAACCCTTGCCACGTCACGATGCAGATGGGAGTTAAACTGGAATGACCATAAAGCCTTGGAAGTTGGCCCTTTAGTGTGGGATGCAAAACACGGTGGGCTGTACTAGGTAGGCTGCAGGTACAGAAAACCTAGCAGGTAATGAATTTTATTATTACATATAAGTTTGAACCGTTTGGGGTTTAAAGGTTTAAACTCAAGGGCCATGATATGTGCTCATCAAGTTTTTCAGGAAATCAGGAAATAGCTAGTTGAATCTTCATAGGATCATAGGATTGTGTTCTTCGCTACAAATCAGTGTTGCTATTCAACTTGATAATGCTGCCAGCATTTGGTATTTTTTCCATTGACCACGATGTGGATGAATTCTTTGATGTCCAATGATTTTTTTTTATACGCATTTTCTCATTTTATTTTATAAGTTTGCATAAACGTATGTTAAACAATTTTTTAGCTTAGTTGTGTATGTATGCCTATATTAATTGAAAAACATCGGTTTTCCGTTTTCCCATCTTGTATCTGCGTACATCATCGTACATGCTCTGTGCTGCGTAGCTGGCAAGATTTTTTAACTGTCAAATGTCATTCGTTCGGCAAATCATGCATGTTCGATTTGTTGCGTTGTGAACATTTTGTGAAATTTAATTTAAATATTATATTTATCTGTGTTTTAAGTAATTAGTGTAGAAAGTAAGTATACTAGAAAAATAATTTCTTAAAAAAGTTTTTTATTTTCGCCTAAAAAAGATGATGACACTATTATAGTACAATTGTAATAATTTTGTTAATAATTGATGATTGAAACTGGTTTTCCGAGTTATTGCGTCCTTGGTCGTCGCGTTATGTTAATACGGACTTATGGTGCCCTGAGGTTTAACGCTATTTTTAATATTTTTAGTTTGATGAAGTGTCCAAAAATTTCATGCATGGCCTACTGTTCTACTTTTTTTTCCTCAAAAAAGTCTTTATAATGGCACTTTCTACTTGGAGTCGTGGTCACGTTAACGCATTAAGTCGGCGTTTAATTGTAGTTGCGATGCTCCACTGTACCAAATATGACAATGCGTACCTATCAATCTGGATATTTTTATCTATTGTTATCTGATAAATCAGTCTGAGTGAAACTACTAGTTTTTTGATGAATTTTATAACTCCTTGATAGTGACATGGCAACTTTGTGGTTACTATTTTCCTTAAACCTTTTGTGATAAGTTTGAGTTCTATTTCAAGATACATTATTAATTAAAAGTTGTAGTATTGCTAATGAAATCCCTTCAATTTAACTTAACAAGTCATTCCTTACCAGACTGAATGATTTGATAGGTAATAAAACTTCATCTCGATAAGTATTAAAACTATTGTATTGCATTTTATTTTAATAATAGAAATGTGTTTTATTTTTGTAGAAAATGGCAGAAACAGAACCCCAAGCTGGAGATGCAGGCCCGCCCAAGGGGGTGCCCGCCCTGAAAGCGCATGTAGTCGCCAACAAAATAGATGTAGCTCTATGGGCTATCAGAGTACTGACCGTGCTTTTTACCATAGGATATGTACTGCCTTTATTTAACAAGTAAGTGGAAGTCAAAGACAATTTACATAATAATATTTTGTGTTTTTTGTGCATCATTTTGACAACAGGACAATTTCAACAAGATTTCGATTATAAAATTTTCGATAATAAAATTAATAATAAATAAAATAAAATAATATAAAAAAATAATAATTTAAAATAAAATAACAAAAAAATAATAATTTAAAATAATATAAAAAAAATATATTATTAAAACAATATAAAAAAAAATAGTAATAAAATTTTTTCATTTGAATTAATTATAACAATGCACTACTAGAAAATTTGACACACAACAGATTGTATTTCCCATGTAATGATATTAATATATATAAAAAAATATTTAAAATTATTTCTACAATTTAATAAACAATATATAAATAAAGCATCTGTTTCATCTTGACAGGGCTGTTTTTATTTTATAACAATGGATGAACAGGTGTAATGTTTCTGCGTATTCAGTTATATCAAGGTTACCTTTGTTCAGTAATTAAGACAATGCAGAATAAAATAACACTGAGGGCAATGACCTTGGCCTCTTTGTTACAAAATATACCGTTCAAAGATTTCAGAGCATAAAATCTTTTATTTTGTGATTAGTATCTATCTGAAGACAAAAATATGCTCATCACTTGTATGTTTATAATACTACTGTTTTTTTTTTGGGGGGAGGAAATCATCTAATTACATCTGCTGCTATTGTGTGGAGTGGAAGGGCGTGTTAGACTTTTACTGACTAAAGCCCATTCCTATGTTCCTTCTTTTCCTTGGGTCCTAGGACTCCAGCGTTCCTTTTCAGACAACTTGTGGCCCCAGTAACCTTCGGCCCAGCATATAACTGAATTCAGAGAGCAGTGGATGTCGAGTGGTAACAGCCCTCCCCCTCCACCCTCTCCAGACTTACGAGCTATAGGTCCCAGGCTCAAACCCGGTCAGCCTTTCAAAACGGCGAAGGAAAACGGCATGTCCTAGAACCAAAAATTCAAAGACATGTGACATCCATCAACTCGAAAACCCGCATGGTGGATTACGGCCCATTCCCTTACACAGAGAGGAGTTCTGAGTCCCAGCAGTGCGAAAGGCTGATTGTGTTATAAATAACCCACTGCTGGGTAAAGGCTCATCATACACTTAACGCACAAGCTACACATCCTCAATGGAGGTTGTTGATTTCAGATTTCTATTATAAAGCCAGGTTTATAAAGGTTTAAATTACTATGATAAAATTATCTCCTCTTAATGAATTGTTTGTTTATAATATGTTAACTCATTCACAGTAATATTATAATTAAATTTACATAATTATATTGGTGGGAACCAGAACTGAATTTTGATAAGTAATCTCTGAGATAACATAGCTGACGTAATGAGTAATTCCCACTCTCTAGAGTGGGAATTACTTGTGATATGTAGTGATAAATAATCCGTAATTACTTGATATGTATTTTATAAATATACTTTTGCGTTGGAAGGCCTCCCTCAGGGTGGACCGATGACCTGGCGAGGGTCGCGGGAATTCGATGGATGCGACACGAATAGGACGCATGACACTTGGGGGAGGCCTATGTCCAACAGTGGACGTCTTTCGGCTGAAATGATGATCATAATAATGACTTTTGGGTAACCTATACTCACAAAAGTTTTGGGAACACATTCATTGTGCGTACAGCTAAGGAGTGGAATTCCTTACCGGAATCTGTTTCCTGATGGCTACAACCCTGAATAGGTTACTTCTAGGTAAGCGCGCTCCATCGTCGACCGCATCGTCGCTTTCCATCAGGTGAGATAGCGGTCAAGCGCGAACCTATCAAGAATAATAAAAAAAAGTTTCTGGCTAGTTTTTCGTCTATAGAATGAAGAGAGATCAACAGTTTGAACTGTGCACACTTTTAAACAATCTGAACAATTGGAATCTAAAGCTTCGTCTATATGAAACTAGCTTCTGCCAGCGGCTTCCCCCGCGTTAAAGTAGAAAATATATAGCCCATGTCACACAGTGATAAAATAGCATACTACTTGAGAAAGAATTTTTAAAATTGGTCCAGTATTTTTTGTGTTTATTAATTACAAACTAAAATATAAAGCTCAATAAAATAATTTTAAATTGATAGACTAAATTTTTTTGTTCACTAAATTTATTATTTCTCAATAAGGCAAAGGAAACCTTGAAACATATTTAGCTACTTTAAATACACACATGCATTGTAAGTAATGATTCTAAAATTATTTGTTTTGTAGTAAGTAACACAAAAAAACTAATATAACCTTGAGTAAAGCGTTTGTTATTTATCATACATCAATGATTAAAATAAATTCTATTTTTAGTGTTGAAATTGGTTTTTAAGATGTTTCAATTCATCAAAAGTTATGTTTACAAGTTTTGTGGATTTTTTAAATAATTTCTTTACACTATACAATGCGTTCCAAATAAGAATAGGATTGGTTGCCATGTTGTGACGTCACATCATACTGTCAAATCGCAAGAAATTGGGCAAAATTGAAGAACTTAGAGATGAGCAAAATTGATGAACTGGATTCTGATTTAACTTTTCTCGTTCACAGTTCGTAAATAAATTAAATTTTAAAAATTTCTAGTTTTGCTCACCATAATAATTCTTCGATTTGACAGTACGACGTGACGTCACAACATGGCAATCGATCCTATTCTTATTTGGAACGCATTGTAGGTAGTATTATTGTTAAATTAGCAGTATTTAAGTCATCAAGTATTATTCAGTTATTTACTGTTGTATTTTTAAGATAGGTTAGGTTATTATGGATGGATAGTTAATTTATTATTAAAATCCTAATATGTGTGAATTAAAAACAGTATGTACTTGACGTTGTCTTTTCTTAAGTAAGCAAAAGTCCACGCCATTGAAAATGGATTGAGTCAAGCAAGGCTAAGAAAATTTCAAGGAAAAATATCAGTAGGTTACAAAAAAAAAACGACATTTTTTAAATGGGCGCCACAATTAATTTTGAACATTTTGACAACTATACAAAATTAATACACAACTAGCGGTCTCAACAGACGTTGTCCTGCCAAATATACTCACAAAATTTATTCCAAAACGGTCAGGCCGTTTAGGAGGAGTTAGGTGACAAACACACGTACAGAAGAATTCTATTATATACAAAAATATGGTCGGGGGCACATCGCAAAAACATCACAGAAGCGCGTGTTTAAGTATGTTGATTTTCAACTTTATTTTTACATGTTGTAAAGTTTTTTTTTTATTCTTCTTAGGTTCGCGCTTAGTTAATATTCTTTCGTCAAAATAAACTGTTTTACGGCATATTTGCACCTTATTACAAACTGTGCGCTAGTTTATTTATAAAGAACATAAGTAAACTACTTACCGTACAGTTTGTAATAAGGTGCAAATATGCCATAAAACAATTTTATTGCATTAGATCTTGTCTTAAACCAAGTCTTGTCCCAAAACCATTTAGAATTAAAAGTGATGACCTATTTTGGTTTTACCCAATTAACTTAACTGTTGCCCTAACCACGTGTCTCCCCCACAGCCCAGTGTCAGCGTTCTACAAGGCGCTCCTCGCCAACGCGGCCACGTCAGCGCTGCGGCTGCACCAGCGCATCCCCGCGCGCGAGATCTCCATCTCGAGGGAGTTCCTCGCGAGGTTCTTCCTGGAAGACAGCGCGCACTACCTGTTCTACTCGCTAATATTCATGAACGTAGCACCTAACTTGTGTATCCTTTTGAAATATGGCTGAGAATGGAGTCTGAAGACTCTTATTTTTTTATATTCGTAGATTAATCGATGTATAGGTCTGTGTATGATATGGTTCTTGGTCACGTCTGATAACAGGCAAGTTAGAATGTGCAATGTCATCATTGGCGTATGTAGGGTTATTTTTTAGGAGGGTGGCTAATATTTTAATTATTTTGTGACGTAGGTACTACAAATTTAGATTTTCAGATGTTTTCCTTCACTTTTGCTTTGAGACCTTGCTTTTTGCCACATTTCAGGATTGTAGGTCAACGGGTAGTGCCATAAACGGCCTTATCTTTAGATTGCGTTGACTTAGAAGCTTGGTGTTTTCACTGGTCCAAGGGTAACAGATCTGAGTATTTGATACTACTAATTTCAGAAAATATAGGCCTGTCACTCAGTGATAAAGTAGCTTTCTACTGGTGAAAGAATTTTGAAAATCGATCCAGTAGTTTTTGAGTTAAATGGTAACTTATAAACAAAAAATCAAATCTTTCCTCGTTATAATATTAGTATAGACTATGCTCGCCTACGTCATAAAAGGAAAACAATCTTGACATGTATTTTATCTAAAAGTTGTCTAAAAATTTCATCTAAAAATGTTTACAATTTGTTAACCTATGGCCGATGTTTGGTAATTAACTAAATTTCAATAATCTTTGTAGGTATGTCTTTTATACGTTTTTTTTTTTTTTAAATAAAAAGACATATCAAGATTGTTTACGTTTAGCTAACTACCTAAACAAATGGAGTATAGACCCTGTAGTTTCGGCTGTGCGTTGATATGTCAGTTAAGTAAAGTTCTCATTTAAATTTTACCTAAATGTTTTCTTAAAAAAGTGTCAATGTCAACCTACTTATATTTCGTATCTCAGTAATTTGTTCACATTCGAGTAATGTGTCCACGTCAAGGTGAACCGGTACGTCATCGTCTCCATGTTATCTGTGCATTCTAATTAATTATTATCGTAGTATTACGTAGATTGCTTCCCTTATTAAGTTCATTCACGTATGGGCTGGCGTAATGTGTTGTTGTTCTATTGTTTTTCGTTAATGGCATAATTAGCCGACTTCAAAAGAGGAGGCAGAATGTAATGACTAGTTTAACTTCATTTTAGATTTTGACGGCACGGTTGACGCTGCCAGTGGCGTAACTATAGGGTGGCAAGGTTGGCAAAATGCCACGGGCCCCTGGCCTGGTGGGGCCCCTGGTCCAAGAGTCCTTGAGCTCTGAAGAAGAAAATATACAAATTCAAGTACATTATTAAGATTTATTAAACGCATTCATAAGAAAAAAAAATAATTTCCCGTGGTATTTTGCTAGCCCTTTGGTACCTTATAGATACGTCACTGGGAAGCCCCCACCTTCAGAAACGAAATATTAGTCCTCGTGTATTAGAGAACTTGCCGATTTATTAATAACAAAGAATATTTTATGTCTGTACTTCAGTAGGTAATTTAACCAAATTAAATTACAAAGTTGACGATTTTCCTGGGGCCCCATCCAATGATTTTGCCACGGGCCTTAGATGGTATAGTTACGCCACTGGACGCTGCGGGTCTTGTGTATATGTGTTTACATGTACGTGAATGCACTCACGATACAGGAGTTATTCCTAGTGTCGGGAAAAGTTTAAAATAACCCTTCTTGCAGTCGGGTAAAAAATAGAATAAAGTTGTCGCGTTTGGGCACTCACACCTGATTTCAAGTGATGATGCAACTGGTGATAACCACTGCATACTAGGTATATTTCATGACTCACTCTTTTTACTCAATAGTAAAGTGTGGCTAGCTTTTATTGGTTTCTTCTGTTAAGTACCTCTACAAATCTATATTATACAACTGTACACTAGAAATGGCAACCTGAAATCGATTAATCAAACAATCGGTTTTTTAGGTCAAGAAAATGGATCGATTCCGAAAATTTATCTCAGAAACTTTGATTCGAGATTCGATTGTTTTCGTACGGAGTGTAACCATATTATTATTTAAATACATTAAATGCACCTATTTTCCTGTTGTGAATGTTGTAAACCAGTTAATGACCAGTCATGAAACACATTTGCACTGTAGTGTTATCTCTACCGTGCTTTTTAGGAAACAGTACACGATAAACCAACGGATCGATCATTAGGAAATCGTTTTCTAAGAAATCGATTCTTTAGACTTCGTTTCGAATCGATTCAAAAATCGATATTCTTTATAAAGAATGGCCTTCCCTACTATATGCATCGTCAAAAGTGCAAAAGATGATTTGAAATCACGACCTTTCGCTTGCTACTCGAATTCTTAGTCATTAGACTACTTTGGCTAACATTTGGTAGATGTCGTTGGATACATTGAAATAACTTACTAAGACTTTTAAGGACTTCGACACTTATGAATAATATTGACGTGTTGTATTTAGGAACAGGTTTCCTATAAAATAATAAATTAATTAATATTAATTACACATATTATGATTCAAGTTATTATCATGTCTCATGGAATTTGTAGATTAGTAACTTGAATATTGTATCTGGTTACATGAGATTAGCATTCAAATAATCTAATTGAGTAATAAATAAAAAAAATAAAAAAAAGCCATTTATTCTACTACATAATCAATCTCAAATACATCATTATTCCATTAAATTCATATTAAGCATTACTAATTCAATTCATATTACTAAGGCAATTACTCCTCCTAGCTTATTTGGGATTGAACGTAAAATTGCATAAGCAAATAAAAAATATCATTCTGGTTGAATATGTACCATAAAAGTTTAACAAATTTTACACAAAATATATTACAAATTATAATAATAATACAATAAAATTCACAATAATAATAAATGTCAAATAAAAATGAAATAAATTGAAATACAATACAATAAAATTCATGATAAATGTCCAAAATCTTTGAAAACTTCAAAATTATTTAAGTAAAAATTCCAAATTATTTAAGTAAAAAATTGCTTTTATAATTATTTTATTATTTTTGGTTTAGCATTTTGAGTTTATTTAAAATAAAGTTTTATCACAGTTTGTATGAAGTGTTAATCTCATATATAGCTATCTAAACTCAACGTAGTAGTCGCCTCTTTGGCGTAGGTCTCCCCCAACACTTTCCAGTATTTCCTATCTCTAGATTTGGACATCCAGTCCGGTCCTAGCCTTTGCATGAATAGGTCTGCCCATCTTTTCCTTTGACGTCCTCGTGACCTTACTCTATCTCTTGGTATCCATTCCATGATTTTCTTGGTCCATCTGTCGTTCTGCATCCGATATATGTGATTGTAATTGAGTAATAAAAGTCCTGTAAATAAACTTGACATTCATATCGACTTGAATAACGTTAATAAAAGCTATTGCCCGCGACTTCGTTCACGTGGAACTTGTGAAACGCCACAAATAACTCTGCGGAACCCTTACACAGTTACTGCTTATAATATCAGCTATCTGCCAGTGAAAATCCCGTCAAAATCAGTCCTACCGATTGGAAGAAAATTACAATTCCATGGGATTTTTAGGGTTAGACCTCAAAAGGAAAAACGAAACCCTTATAGGAACACTGATCACTTTGTTGTCCGTCTGTCAGTCTTCGGTCTATCTGACTCTCTGTCAAGACCCTCTAACTCGGGAACGCGTTGAGGTATCGAGTTGAAATTAAAACCATATACTCAGCCCAACCAGCAAAAACTAGGCTTACAACAATCTCAAGACTACTGTTTTTTTGCTCTTATATCACTCCTATATAATGATATAAGCCTGGGTTTGGGCACTAATTATAAGCATATTTAGTTTAATATCGTTCTAATATCAGTCTAATTGAATGCTGTTTGCACTTACTGAAATCTAGCCAAAATTAATTTAAGCCGACTTAGGCTAATATTGCTTGTACGTAAGTATCTTGTAAGCCTGCATAGATTCAACTTAATTCATTAACGCTCAGGCGGTAGCCGGCGCCCGCAAGCCATTGTCTTACTATTGTGTCTCTAATTACGCACGTCAAAAGGTTAAAAGTTCGTGTGAGTGTTGGTTTGAAATTAAATGAAAACAAATTAAAGTTGCGTGAAGTTAATGTTTATAATAATGTACGGAACTTTAGTATAAAAGTAAAAGTAGTTTTACGGTAAGTAATCGTATTGGAATTTATTATTTACTGTTAATTAGACCTCATATTACGCTTCAAAATTCATGCGCCTTGTTAAATAAGGTATTTTCTGTTCTCCTTTAATTATTTTATTTGTTAATTTGTATTAATAGTGTCGCCATTAGTATAGCTGCATTTTACAAGCGCACTATTAGACTAATGTAAGATTATTTACTCTAATTTTAGCATTCGGTATACTAAAGATAACTCCATATTGGAATAAATTAGGGTTCCTCGCAATTTTACATAAAACCTTAAATCGACAGAGAAAAAAAAAGAAACTAATCTTAAGGCTATACGGACACGAAGTCGGCTTTTTAACCGACTTCAAAAAGGAGGAGGTTCTATATTCGGCCGAATGTATTTTTTGTATTGTAAATATGTTGATCCAAAATCACTCTAATATCATACTTATCCAGTGCTATTGATCTTACATTAGTTTCAAATAAGATCAGAAATGCACGTACTCACAGTACTCTTATGCTATGCTGATATTAGTCTGACATCTTACAATAGCATTTAGCAAGTCTAATATAAAATGTTCTAAAACAAATATAAGAGCGCTTTAAGCCTACCACTCTTAAAAAGTGCGAGTTCTGAGACTGTTTTGCTGGTTGGGAGGTCTACGGTCCCTTGAAGTTGTGAAAAAATCAAACTTCTAAGTTAACGAATAAAAAAGATACGGCCGTTTATGTCTCAAAAAACGTATATTTCGATACTCTGAAAGGAATCAAAATTCATAGGGTACTTTCCGTTGACCCAGAATTCTTAAATTTGGCATAAAGCCAGGTCTTATAGCACAGGTATAGGAATAAATTTGAAAACAGTAAATTTGTTGTTACATACGTCACAAAACTTTTTTGCAATTATTCGGAAAAATCTTCGATACGCCATTCGGGATTTGTAGTTTGTACGGAACTCTCAGTATGCGAGACCGACTCGCACTTGCCCAGTTTTTTTAATTATAAAGTAGCCTAACGAGAGAGAAAATTGCTCTCACCGTAACTCTAAACTCTTTTTCGAACATTTTCGATACTTTTTAGATCTAGGTACTTTGCATAACGTGTAGCGTACGAATATTCATTACAATCGGGAAAAATCATTAATTTCTGAGAATATGGAGTTTTTGTGAAATTCCGTGAAGAGTAAACGCTCAGGTTAGCTCAAAACAGTACAAGTAGTATTTTTAAAAAAGATTTTTGGAGATCAAACAAACCGATAAGCTATTTTTCTAGGTTATTTTCTCGTAGAACATTATGTGTGTGTATCATGTTTCGTAACACACTTCCTTGACCAGCACACAGTGATCCTGACGCCAATATTCCTGTTCGCGATGTTACACGCCGCGTCCTACTCGCTCACCATTCTAGACGTAAGTACATACAATTTTTTTACTTATTTATTTATTACTAGTGGTTAAAGCGAGTTATTGACGATTCGGACAAAGTGTCAAAATCGACACATATTTTTCAATATTTTTTCGTTGACGATTCGGACACCACCATATTTATTGAAGCTGTTTAGTACAGTCAGACTAAAAAAGTCTCAAAAAATAATATAAAGAAATTTATTACCCGAAATTGCCGTCGTTTTATCCCCCATTTATTATATTTTTAAGCTTTTTATCTGACTGTACTAAACTGTGTGTTTGAATTGCCAGTGACAAAAATATAAAAAAATATAACGACTTACTGACAATTCAATTGACAGTAAGTCGTTAAAGCACCCCCCCTCACATGCATGAGGTTACGAGCTCGAAACTGGGCTAGTACCTACCATTGTGAATTTTTCAATACTTATGTACTTTTCTAAGTTTATCTATTTATAATAGGTGTCAGTAATATACTGACACCCCGTGCCTCGGACAGCAAGTAAAGCCGTTGGTCCCGGTTGTCATTCGTAGATCTTTGACATTCGTTACAGGTATACTCCATCTGTTTGGGTAATTAACTAAATGTAAACAATCTTGACATGTCTTTTATCTAAAAGTTTTATCTAAAAATGTTTACAATTTGTTATTTACCTATACCGATGTTTGGTATTTAACTAAATTTAAATAATCTTTGTAGGTATGTCTTTTATGGTTTTTTTTTTTATCAGAAAGACATAAGTATCAAGATTGTTTACGTTTAGTTAACTACCTAAACAAATGGAGTATAGGTAGTCTGATGCCAGAAAGTCTGACTGTCAGTCTATCCAAAGATTGTCATGTTACCTAGCAACTGAGTTGTGGAGGTCTATAGGTAGTCATTATGGAGTGGCGAGTGTAACCAGATGCGGCTGAACACCTGGGTATACGGGTATTCAGCTGCATCAGGTTTGTCTGGAAGCCGACCCCATGCTAGTTGGGAAAAGGCTAGGGAGCATTTATTACTAGTGGGCCCGGTATTCGAACAAAGACAGTTTTTTTTAACCGACTTCAAAAAAAAGGAGGAGGTTATCAATTCGGTTGTATTTTTTTTTTATCATTATTTATTTTTTTATGTTTGTTACCACAGAACTCCATCGTTTTTGGACCGATTTGCAAAATTTTTTTTTTCCCTTTATAGGATATGCTTTCAGATAGGTCCCATTTTTTTTCAAAATCCACTTCTGATGATGGAATCCATGAGGAATCGAGGGAACTCCTCAAAAATTATAGGCAACCCTATGGTAATTTTGGTATTTTCATCAAGAACTTAGCATTTACAGTCAAAAAGTAACATTTGATGAAGTGGAACTGATGAAGAAGACCAGAAATGGTCAACGGAACTTCATACTCAAATAGATATCACAATGAAGATAGTTAAGCGACTATGACAATACAAATAAATGAATGATTCTGAATAGTTACGTTGAAAATGGTATCATCGAAGTGATCTGATGATGATGATGGAGCCGGAAGGTTGGCACTGGAACTCCGTAATTAATCAATGTAACCTAGCCGTGTTTGGACTTATTAGAATTGTCATGAGATGCACTTTGGCTATAAGGTACTAGCGAACTAATCTGATGAGGGAGCCGGAAGGTAGGCACAGGAACTCCGTAATTAATTCAATGTATCCTAGCCGTGTTTGGGCTTATTAGAATTGTCGTGAGATGCTCTTTGGCTATAAGGTACTATCGAACTGATCTGATGATGGAGCCGGAAGGAGGAAGGTAGACACAGGAACTTTATAATAAAACAATGTAACCTAGTAGTATTTGGGTTAATTGGAATTGTCATGAGAAAATAAAAACTTTTAACAAAAAAAAAAAATAACCGCCTTCACTAAAAAAAAAACACTAAAAGGATCAAAATAACTTTAATTTCGTGAGTCGGTGTTAACAAACAATACCGAAAAACACCGACTTCCGAAGTTAAAGTTATTTTGATCCTTTTAGTGTTTTTTTTTAGTGAAGTCTGTTTTTTTTTTGTAAAAAGTTTTTTTTAAAAAAAAACACTAATTCTTCACATATAATTTCAACAATGCCAAATCTAATACATGTCCAAGCGCGCAATATATGCTTATGTAGTATAACTATATAACATCCATAGAGGTTAAATTTATGCTATGTATTTTATCGTTTATTGCTCTCTGCACTAGTGGAATGGAAACGACATCAAAAGTCGTTGCGTGGTAGAGAGAGATAAGTATGTCTTCTCAGCATGCCAAACATTCATCTAAAATTATATTTAATTGTTTACTTCCTCCATTTCATAGTGCGCATGTGAAATGTATGGGGAACATTGCATTGGAAAGCGAAAGCCGTTAAACTTTTAACGAGGTGATTGAAATGCGTCAATCATGTTGTACGGAAATATTACCAGCACTTTCATCTCGAGACTGGCTGGGTGGTAAGATTTTACTTCCTTTGAAATGTGAAACCCCGAAAGAATCTAGATTAAGTGTACAGTAAAATAAAATAAAAAATCTGTCAAAATCACTCAGTAGTGCCAATTTATTATGGAAGATTATAAAATAGTCCACCATAGTTATCAAATTTCGGAAAAGAAACCCTTTTTTTTCCACAACTATCACACTACGCCGCGCCGTCTAGTCTCAAACTAAGTAGAGCTTGTGTTATGAGTACTAGACAACTGATAAACTTACTTTACCTTTATATTTCTAAATACATACATATTATAGGTAATTTTTTCTTTGTCTTTGGCTTCAAATTATCATGAATTATTTTTCAAGTATAATTTATTATTTAGGTACTATAGATCCTGTACTATAGATAACAATGTATTTATGTTGTTAAATAAAACACAGAAGTAGTTATGTTCGTACTTTGCCAATTATAAAACTATTTAGTCTCCAAATAAATGCATAGGTACGTATAGTTGAAATCCATTCCATATTGTCTTTCTGTGAGTGTATGACGTCCGCGTCGGTATTCTATTACCTGCCGATATAAACGACACTATAAAAAATAGCATACAGCCCACATAATGTAGCATTTATCACAATTATCACTATCGCGACCAGTCGTTAGACATTGGCATTTTATCAAAGTGTAGTCATAATCTGAGATCTAATAATAGCATTTCCTTCCACCTTTTTCTTTAGTTACACAGTTTATATGGCTTATTTTTTTTTTCTTTTTTTTTTTGCCGTACACTAGGAATTATACTCGTGCATCGTGGGTGGGTACACAAACATATGAACCCACATCACATGGCTCCCACACCCGGAACACCTATTTGTAAACCATATATACCAAATATTTGATCTGTGTGGGAATCGATTCCGCGACCCGCAGCCCTGCGTTCAAAAATGAGGTTAGAGTTAACTCGAATGACGTCATCAGGTTTTTTTTTTTTTTTCGGTGTGAAAATCAAAGCTACTCTACGCTCGCATTTTTGAACGCGAACGTAGAGTTCAACTGTCAATGCCAAGCAACTGTCATTCCTACCGCTTACACCAACCTGCCCTGCTCGGAGTTAGAGTTAGTTGGGTTAACTCTAGGGTAGCTACTCGAGTTATAAAAGAACGACTCTGGGTTGCAACTCGAAGCATTTTGGAACGGCTCTAACCGTAAAGACACTACCCTACTCTGGTTATTTTTGAACGCAGGGCTGTGCGCCAACCATGCCGTCAGTTATTATTTATTTAAGTATATTTAATTTTAATTACGTCATGAACCTTGAACAGAGCAGGCACCAGTTGCACTGTGCATACAAATTATAATACTCACTTAAGTATATTGGTTCTATTTTTTTTCTCCGGTTGGTAATCATCAAACAACCTCTCTCGCTCTGGGTGGAGCGAGACTGGGGTCAGACTTATACTGTCTAAAGCCCACCTGTGTTCCTTCAGTTCCTTTGCGTCCTAAGGTCTCGGTAACTCTTTCCAACAATCCTGTAGTCTTGGAGTTTCTCTTATGCTAACAACAACTCTACCTACCTTTTCTACGTTTAGCTTAATAATTGTGAAGATTGACGGCACGATTGGCGCTGTAGTTGAGCGATTGGCTGCTAGGCTGCGTATCGCGGCTTCGATTCCCACACGGAACAAATATTTTTAAGGTCTACAGATATGTAGTTGTTTCCTGATCTGTGTGTCAGGTGTATGTGACTTGTTTGTGAACGCACCCACGATAATGATTAAAGCTAGAACTACACTGCGCACACGTGCCACGTACGCCTATCTAGGCGCGTCTGCCTCCATACATTTTATATGGCAACTAGACTTGTAGAGCTACATTCGATCCACGCCACGCGACGTCGTTCTACGTACAAATCAGGCGTGGTCCACGTGTGGTGTGGGAAAACGGGGCAAAGTTTAAAAAAATAAATAAATTGGGTTCTAAAGGCCAGATAGGCAGTTGCTCCTTGCCTAAAATACTGATATTCAGCTGTATCGTGTTAAACTGTAGATCAGTGGTAGGTAGACCAGTGGTGACCTAGTGGTGACGGCCCTGACTTACGAGTTATAATAGGTCGCGGGTTCAAAAACAGCCAGATGCGTTACTTTGTGTAATTTATTTCATCACCGCTATTCTCAATACGGTGAAGGAAAACATCGTGAGGAAGCCGGCATGTCCTAGAAGCAAAAATTCGAAGACATGTGACATCCACCAAACGGCAATGGGCCCGCGTGTAGGATTATAGCCCATTCCTACTCCTAGAAGAAGGCCTGAGTCCTAGCAGTGGGAAGATTACAAGGCCGCTTACACTTACACGCGTTAGACTGTAATGCGACTTCAATACAGTTGGGAGAAGGTTTGCAGATGATAATGATGATTCATAATCATCATTTCAACCGAAAGACGTCCACTGTTGGACATAGGCCTCCCCCAAGCGTAGCCACAACGACCGATCCTGTGCGTCCCACCGCATTCCCGCGACTCTCACCAGGTCGTCCATCCACCTTGAGGAAGCCTTCCAACGCGCTTCGTTTTTCGGTGCGCGGTCGCCACACTAGAACCTTTCGGCCCTATCGACCATAATTTCTACGAGCAATGTGCCCTGCCCACTGCCACTTTAGTTTGTCGATTCTTTGGGCTATGTCGGCGACCTTGGTTCTCCTGCGAATATCTTCATTCCTGGTGCGATCACGCAAAGAAACTCCAAGCATAGCCCTTTCCATTGCCCCTTTAGGTGACTGTAAGCCTTCTGATGAGGCCCATTGTAAGCGACCATGTTTCAGCGCCATAGGCTTTCGTCTTGAGACACTGTGGTATGTTAGACGAGAAGATACCGCGCAGTTTCCCGAACGCTGTCCAGCCGAGTCGGATTCGACGATTGACCTCTTTCTCAAAGTTAGACCTACCCAACTGGATTTGTATCTTTTATTATTGTGATGAAATGAATGTTTTTGAAGAGGTAATGAATAAGGCAATACAAGTCCTGTTCCTACAAGACAATATGCTCCATTCGAAATAACAAAACTCTTTTACTGTCCGTTCAACCGATTTTGAATTTTATTGCGTTGATGGCATGACAAATCGCAACTGTAGTAAATAGTTGGTATTGTAACCACTTTTTTGCTTTTAATGCCAGTCTTATGGTCACGGATAAAAAGTAGAATAGGTTGAACGGACACTAAAAATGGTTTGTTGAAATATCTAATTTCATTTCGAATAGAGTAAGGAACAGATGATGAGCAGACATTATGTATTATGCCCCATCTTGTTCTTTTACAGCTAAATTTTTTTTTATTATTATTTGATAATTTAGTACAAACAAAGTAGTCAAGACAGAGATAGTGTACGAAATAGCTTGTCATTATTGACTTATGACGATGAGAATTCATCAATCAATAAATCATTTATGATTTAAATAAGTACAATGAATTTGACCTGTTATTGGTTGGACCAAATCGACCAGACAAAGGCAACTCCTCGTGATTCTAATTTCTCTATAAAAATGATCTGTAGGCGAGTTGTGTTGAAGTAATTACAAATGATAATTAATTTGTCCAACAAACTAGAATTGCCTTACCAGTACTTGCATTGTTCTTAGTAAAGTAATAGACTTTTCATTCTTGACCTTTGTGTGGTTCGCTTCTAGAGCAAACGTTTAAAACTTAATATAGTATACAGATGTAATAGCAGAGCCGTAGCGTGGACTAATTTAGAAGTGGGCGATGCACATCAGCCAGGCCATTTTCTTTCATAAATTCAAAAACGAGACAGCGACTGTCGCAACCCAGTGGTCGACCACATTATCGCTTACTATCAGGGGAAATAGTGGACAAACGCGAGCCTATCAATTATAAAAAAATCCCTTGTTCGTAAGAAGCCCCTTGCGCGAGGCCACTTTGGGTGGGAGGCCGTGGGCGAGGGACCGGGCCGTAGTAGTGTTGCACTGCATTAGGTATAATTAAAATGTACGTAATAATAATAATTGCCATAAACGCCGTCGTAAAGCTTCTCACAGCCAAGTATTCTTGACGCCGGTAAATCTTTAGCCACCTAGGAATGCTTCACTTTGTTCTTTATTATTAAACTAGCTTGTAGCAGCGGCTTCGCCCGCGTTAATTTATAACATGTATAGCCTATGTCACTCAGTAATAAAGTAGCATCCTACTGGTGAAAGAATTTTTAAAATTGGTCGAGTAGTTTTTGAGTTTATTCATTACAAACAAAAATACAAATGTAATAAAAAATCTCATAAAAAGAAATTATAATATTAGTATAGATGTAAATTCTTGTTTGACCGTACACCACGTTGATTCTACAAATTGTTCAGTCAGTTATAATTTTCTGTTACTAATGTTTTTAATATTAGGCCGAAGCCAACTCGCAGAGGCCCCGTTTGGCGATTTCAATATGATATTAGTTTATGAGTTTGGGTCGTTTAGTGGACTGATTACCTACCTGCCTAACCTAACCATGAAAAGACTGTAGTCCGTACTTGGTCACAGTAATATTACACGGCTATAAAAATTCTATTACTATGTTTTCTTGCTAGCTGGAATTACTTGGAATAGACTGTCTAGGGATAGAGTGAAATGGACGAGGCTTGCACCACACACTAGCTTCCGCCAGCAGCTTCATCCGCGTGAAAGTAGTTTTCTCCACACAAACTTTGTACTCCCATTTCATTGGGGGGTGGGGGGGAGGGATTTTTGGAAAATCCTCTATCAGTGCTCGCCTACGTCATAAAAGGAAGCCTTATGCAAAATTTCACGTTCCTAACCCCAGAAGTTTCACGTGAAAGTAAGTTTTTCCATACAAAGTTTGGACCCCGTTTCATCCCTTTAGGGCTCGCCTACGTCATAAAGGGAAAATTTCACGCTCCTAGTCCCAGTAGTTTTGGCTGTGCGTAGATATGTCAGTCGATCAGTTTCTCCTTTTAAATAAACAGATAATTAGTATCAGCAAAATTGGTACTAACACAACCAATAATGTATAGAAATGTATAATCTGTGTGTAGATAAATAAAGCTATTATAATAATGTTTCTTTTTTACTATTTATTGGATGGAATAACATTAAGTCCTTACACAACTGCCCGTGTTGGATTATAAGTACTTATTTATTGATCTACAGAAAACAAAGTGACCGTGCGAATGCAAGCATCCGTCATCAAGGATAAGGCTACGGTTCGAAGTTCAAACAGAATAATTATATACTTATGAATTAACAATACAAATTCTAAGAATTAAACCTTGTAGTGTGAAAAAGACTGACAAGCATAAGACTATCTCTTTCGTTTCGTTACATATAGACTTGAGCAATTTAATATAAATTGCACGAAGCTATTATAAAGAAGAAAGTTATAATTTACATTTTAAAGTTACATTTGTAACACTTTTGTTAATATTCATTAACAGTTGCTGCGCTTGTATTTGTTACTTTGCTATTGTGTTCATCGTAATCTTATTATGATAACTACTGACTTGACTGCCCTAAGGCCGCTACGTTAATGGTGTGCCCGCGACGGGCACCCTTCGCGTGACGTCGCGCGTGTGTCGTGTGCTCGGGTCCCCGTTACGGAAAAGTGTCGCTAGTTCAACTTTAACGGTGTGCATGTAATCGTGTCGATGGAGAACTTTAATGTATTATTACGTAGCAAAAGGGGCGCGGGGCGCGGCTCCCCGCGACGGAGCACTTTTGTATAGGACCGCGCGGGCGACCGTAACGCAGTTTCGGCCCTTACAGTTTATACTTGCGCAATGTCGGTCGGTTTTGATACATTTTCAAGTTTAGCAAAAACTGCCGAACATTATGTGATTCCTTATTTATTTTCAAGATTTTTATTTGTATAAAATGCGGCTAACAGAAGAAGTAGTTTGATACGCTATTATTGTGATGACCGTAGTCTTGTTCTACTGCTAGGATTGTTTTTGTTGTTGGGATTGAACGCAAAGGGCAACTGAAAGATCACAAACAAACAGCTGGGTTTTAGTTAGTAAAAATCTAAGTGTCTAAACACACTATGCCGAAAAAACGCGACCGAAGTTCGGCGTGTTAACGCCTGCAATGCTATTTGTATTACTTACGACACATTATGCCGAAATTACGTTGCATTATGGCATACAGCCGAACTTCGGTCCGGCGTAAGTTCAGCGTATTCGGCGGCAAAGTATTCTGTAGAGCACACCTTACACGCGACCGAAGTTCGGTTCAATTGTCGACTGATGTAAACTTTTTGCTACATTAACTCTATAATTAATATTTTTCTTTAAATTGATTGTCAAATATTATTGCGCAACTGAATTTCAGCCGCGTAAGTTTGGCACTTATGGTGTGTCATGTCAGCCGAATATGTCGGAACGTAAAATCAGCCGCGGAACTTCCGTTGCGTACCTTCGGCATAGTGTGTTTAGACACTAACACTCCTAGATATTTGATGCCACTCCAAAAAAAAGTCTTATTCTACGTTTAAATGAGAATTGATTTAAATAATTCAGTAGATAATTACTTTTAAAATGATAATACAGTTCGATTTAAACACATAAAATAACTAACATTCCGCCCCAGCTTCGCACGAGTGTTATTTTTTTTTTTTAATTCTTGGCTTTATGCAAACCAGGTAGGTAATTGAGAAGCTGAAGTGCATCTATCTAGTTAGACGGTCCCAAGCTTTTGAAGGTCGATGTTTTTTTATTTCTTAATCATACGGGATGGCGTGAAACATTTTTAGTTGTACTGATAACTGGATGTTTCATCACTGCCAAACTTAGAAACAAAATTAAAATCCCTCATGACAAATGTTCCCGGCACCTTTTCAGCCTGAACGAGATCCTGTTTGATGACAAAAGTTATGATGTGCAAGTGCACACATGTAGTCGACATTTAGACAATTTTAATTTAGAATTTATCACTACCTAAATAATAATAATACAATAATATTCCACAACTTTCACTCAAGGCCATCTAGTCCCAAACTAAGCAAAGCTTGTGTTACGAGTAGTAGACAACTGATAAAGATACTTATTCATATATTTCTAAATACATACAAATTATAGATAAATTACACCCACAGATCCACCACAGATCGTGCTCATCACACAAACATTAATTGTATTGGGTGGGGATCGAACATTTAGCTTTTTTATTATTGTATTTAAACTATGATATTAATGTGATGACAAATAATGTGGAATGTAATTTTATTTATTTACCTGGCAAGTTACTGTACCAGCATGTTAATATAAAATGAATTTTATTTTTAAATTATTAGTATTTTGGTTTTTGAATGTTTTATTATATTGTTAAATTTTCAACCATTCGACACAGATGTAAATTTGTTGATGAAATGAATAAATAAATAAAATCCATAACCTCCGGCATAACAGTCTACGCCACTGACCACTAGAGCAACAGCCCCCCTAGCCAAGTGACAATCGTTTCGTTCGCGCTGAACGCCTCGAGTAGGCCACGCCTCCGATTCCTTTGTTCTGACCACGTGACTGAGCGTTGAGATGACGTCAGTACAAAGGAATCGGAGGCGTAGCCTACTCGAGGCGTTCGGCGTGAACGATACGATTGTAACTTGGCTAGGGGGCAGGCCAGTCAAAATATAACTAGTTGGTGTGTCTTAGAACTCATACACACTAGCGGCATGTTGCCTACGGTAGAGGTAACTGCAGCCGTCGACCTGTAGTGACACTTGACTCACACGACGGCTGCCGCTGGTCTTCTAAGTTGGAATGTCGACGGCCGCCGTCGACATTCCGCAGCTGCCGCCAACGTGTCGAAAACTGCAGTTACTTCTGCTGTTGGTAACCGCTACCGCTACTTGCCGCTGGTGTGTATGAGCTCTTATTATTAAATTATTCAATGGATTTCTCTCGCTTTTTCCTCAGACCCTGGGTCAGAACTCGATGTGGGTGGCGCGACTACTGATCTCGCTGGTGGAGTTCCAGTCGCGCAACATCCTGCGCGCCGCCGCGCTCGCCGAGATCATGCTGTTCCCGCTCGTCGCCATCATGGCGCTCTTGTGAGTATACTACGTTATTCATGATTCTAAAATCCTGGTTTCATTAAGTAAGGAACTAATTTCATCTATAAAAGACGTTTTTAGGGTTCCGTACCTCAAGTTAAAAAAAACGGAACCCTTATAGGATCACTTTGTTGTTCGTCCGTCTGTCTGTCTGTCAAGACCCTTTATCTCAGAAACGCGTGACGTCATGCCGTCGTGTCTTTGCAGCTTCGTGGATTGGACCAATGGAACATTCGGGACCCATTAAAATAATCCAGACTAAAATCATTCCAGGGTCCCGACTGTTGCAGTCAATATGTTCAGTATTAGAATTTATTATTTGTTTTATTTTATATGTTAAAATTAATGCAATTAAATTGGTTTCTAAGCTACTGGATTTTACTTGTTTTTTTTTTTTGCAGTCTTTATTTAAAGTTATTTTTTACGCAGCCGGTTTTTTTTTTAATTTTTTGTTTTTAAACCTGTGTAAATGTTGTAAGTTACTAACGCGATATTTTGCGAAAGATGCATTGTAAGAAAGTGACTTTTTGAGAAAAAGTAATTCTGTGAAAACGATATACTGCGAAAGCGACATAATGAGAAATATACATTTTACGACCAGTAGACGTTTTGCGAAAGAGACGTTTTACACCAAGTCTATTAAAATACACCCAGATACATACAGATAGCAAGCTATACGACAAATTTAGATATGAAGGGTTAGTGTAGTGTAGAATTGACAATAATTAGGGGGACCAGATACATTGACAGCATCTACTAAATGTTGGATGACTTCCACAGCGGCTACTGCGGACTCCTCACGCCCTTCGTGTACTACTACTTCGTGACGTGGCGCTACGCGTCGCGCCGCAACCCCTACACGCGCAACACGTTCCGTGAGCTGCGCGTGGCGGCCGAGCGCGCCGCCGAGAAGCCGGCCGTGCCCGCCGCGCTGCGCTCCGGCATCCACTCCGGCGTGCGGCTCGTGTGCCGCATGGCGCCGCCCATGGAGCACCAGCAGCAGCAGTAGGTAATGTGTCGCCACCTTCTGCTAGAGACTCCATTAGGAAAAATTTTAATTAGGAATATACAGGGTAAAAAAGAAAACCTAATACAGGATAAACAAGCGTGCCTACGCGAGAGTACGACGCTGCACAGATTGGAGAACGTGACGCTTAGAGGACGCGCCGCAAGCTTGGGAGTGCGGTGTGAGAGGAGAGAGTCTCAGACGCGGAATAGGACACGGCGTAAGCTTGAGTGCGCGACGCAACTTTCAGGGTTAGAGACTCGGGCAGCGGGCGGCCGGCGTAAAGCACACCGTTGTAACTGCAGTTTTCAGGTTTTGCGACGCAAAAATTTCTAAGGAGCCCGGGTCCTACCTGGCTCTGGGGTAGGCCACAGTTTCAAGGTGAAGCTCTCGGCATCTAAACCGAGAGCCAAGCATTTAATTTTACCCTGTATTCCTATTTTTATTGTAAGAAGACACTACAAAGTATTATTATAGCTTTGCTTCTATTTTTATGATCCTGACACAGGATTTGCGTTACATACACCCTATTAATGATGCACCGACATCAACATATTTTTATCGGTCGTTCATACTGGTCTAGTTGATGAAGCATTAAACGAATTTCAAAAATAAGTGCCATTTTTTTTTTCTAATATCTTGCCTTAGTAGAACCGTCACGCTTGTATGTAAAGCGAAAAAAATGAAATTAAAAATACTTTTATCCATTTCAGGTAAATATCTCGTACGTAAGGTCAGTTAAGGTGAACAGAAAACTTTCTACATCACTATCGTTCTTTTATATGAAAACTACGCAAGTGTGCAGTCTCCACGTCTGGATGTGTCTATGGTTCAGTGTTCTTCCGTTGCGAATTATTTAACGAATACACGGATTGCTACACGGGTCAATTTATGCATTTTTCTGCAAGTATGTATTTAAAAGTATTTTTTAAATACTGTACATTGTCACCAATATATAATTTATAATATTGTCATTGTCCGTTATTTTTATTGTGAAATTGACAGCTCAATAAAATTTATCCATAAAAAAAACATTCTGTGAAGGTCAACATCGATTTAAAGGCGAACAAAACACTGTCCTTTTGGGCATCATAAAATGTAAGAACTATCTATCCAAACCATTGCAGTACAAAAAAAAATCTATTAGACAAGCACATTATTTAGTTATGGCAACCCTGAGCTAAAAGAGAGGACACAATAAAGAAAGACTGCCATCGCTAAATAATGCCGTACACACAATGTATTCATTATATGCATTTCATAGCATAATCTTTTGGTTGTTTAATAAATCAGTATATTATATTGTAGCTTAGAAGATGTATTTTATGTATTTAAGTTTAATTTCTATTTAATGTCGGTCCAATTTTATTTAAGACGTAAGGAATGTTGAATGTTTAAGTTAGACTGATAAGTGATTTGTTCAATGTAATATGTCGATAATAAAAAAAGCCTTGTTCTATGTAAGTTTTTTTATTATCGAAACTGAATTGTCCGTCAGTATTTTTTGTCACAACGGAATTAATTTGTCGTTGGGGTTTGGTGAAAATCTTAACATTTGTGTTTATTAAAAGAGCTATACGAAACATTGGGCGCCATTTCACGTTTATGGTAAAATACCCCAGTTTACGGATCGTTCCATTTTTTCGAATCATGGTCTGTTAATATTCTCATTAATGTTTAAAATCTATCAAACATCGCAACGAACACATATCTCTTTGAAATTTATTGAAACTGATCATAAATATTAATGTTACATTATTTTTGTGAATCGTATATTCCTTATTGTTTTGGTTAGGTTATGTATCGCCAGCGACATTTTTATATTTAGCAATAATTTTAATGCACTTGGTTTGGGGTGAATGTAGTCTGGTTTTTAAATAAATGTTGGTATAAACGGTATTTTGTATTTTATTTTCGTGCCCTCTACACAGTATGACTGTTTAGCAGACAGGGCTTTTTACGAAACAATGTAGTGGGCTCACTCGTGAGGTTACCTACTTGTCTTGTTAAGCCATTATAGTAATTATTTTTGCGGTCACAAAGATGTATGAATACTTATGTATTATCATTCATCATTTTACTGACTTTATAGGCGTATCTGAACAACCACTTACCGTACAAAAAGTTGTAAGTAAAATACAACTCGCTGAAAGAGAAGTTCTTTGAAGCTAAAGAATCTGGACTCTTCGAAAGGTCCCGGCCCTGATTGCATCTTCATAAAATGTTGTTGCAAGGCAACGGCATTTCCGTTAACCATTATTTTCAATCATTCATTGGCAGAGGGTATATTTCCTGAGGTGTGGAAACAGGCTAAAATTATTCCTATCTATAAAAAAGATAATCCTGCAGACGTAGAACTATCGTCCAATTTCAATACTGTCATGTTTTCCTAAAATATTTGAATCGCTTGTCTGCCCTATAATCACACATCATTTCGACTCAAATATTTCATCTTGCCAACATGGTTTCAAAGCCGATCGTTCAGTGGAAAGCAATCTGATTCAGTTTGTATCCGACATATCTGAATCTCTAGACAAACAACTGGAGGTAAATGCGGTGTACACAGACTTTAGCAGTGCTTTTGATAAAGTGAGTCACTCGTTACTTTTGTCAAAACTAGCAGCTAATGGAGTGCACGGATCACTTCTGAGGTGGTTCACATCTTATCTCCAACAAAGGTCACAGGTTGTTGTTTTGAATGGTTATGCATCACAACCTTATGTATTGAACTCTGGGGTACCACAAGGCTCCCATTTAGCACCAATTTTGTTCATTAACGATATAGGTCCTTTAATCAAATCAAAAACTGTAAGTTCTTAATGTTCGCTGACGATTTGAAGATTTACAAAACAATCACGTCTCTGAACGATTCCGTGGCGATTCAAAGTGACTTAAATCGAGTACAGGATTGGTGTAATAAAAATGGTATGTCTTTAGATGTCAAAAAATGTTTTCATATTACATTTACAAGGAATAAACAAGCCAGCGTAACATCATATACTTTCGATAACGTGATACTAAGTAAGGTTGATAATATTCGGGATTTTGGAGTGATCATGGATAGTAAATTGAAATTCAGGCAACATGTAGATATTTGTGTTAAAAAGTCAGCCAAATTACTTGGTTTTCTCAAACGCAATACGCAGGGATTCAGGTCTATTAAAACTAAAATGGTCATATACAATGCTTTAGTGCGCAGCAGGTTGGAGTATGCCAGCGTTGTCTGGGACCCTTTTTACACAATACATTCTCAGCGTCTGGAGAGCATCCAAAGGGCTTTCGCCAGACACCTTGCATTTATTTTCCCTGGCATATCTCATAGGTGTCCTTATCATCAGCGTCTGAGCTTTTTCAAGATGACCTCACTACGTCAACGGAGAACTATGCAGTCTTATGTTCCTGCACAAATTAGTGAACGGTCACATAGACTGTAGTGAACTTTTATCGCGTATCTTGCACAAAATTCCACACTTTCCTATAACCACACTGCTGCAACGCCCTACCACCTCTACAAACATAGGTCTCAACTCACCATTCATAAAAATGTGTAACAACCTAAATTCATTTTATAAGTCCGTACCCGAAGCAGATATATATATAATAATATAACGATTCTGAAGCGACATTCAAGGTAAGAATTTTGGCCTCCCTACACGCCAGGGACATGTAATCGAGTCTATTCATATACTTACTCTGTTTTGTTTTTGTCTGTTTTTTTAAATTCTATTTTTATCTCGTAACCTGTTTCCTTTATTGTCCTCTGTTTTTCGTTTTGTGTCACAATTGTACAAAAAACTTAAGTTAGCACTAAGCGGTAAACTGGCATGTGTACTGTAAATGTTGTGTTTACCCGTAATTGGCATGTATATTAGAACTATACCTATGATTTGTTTTTATGTGTATGTATATATGTGCTGTGGGAGAACCTATCTAAAAAAAAAAATATGTATGTCATTTCGATAAATCATGCTAGCCTAGTGCCAGGGAAGATTCATAAAAAAATATCGCGTATCAGTAGGTATCTATCACAAGTTATCTGTCTGGTAACACTAATATTGCGTCTAGCTACAAGTGACGTTAAATTTCAATCTTTTTGACTATTCGATCCCATGGTGACTAAAGCGAATCGATACGCAAAGGTCTGCGTTAGAATCTTGGATCTCTAGAGTGTGGAGCGCGAGGGTGTCAGGCTTTTCCTGATGAAATCACAGCAGTGTCCTTTAGTTGCACTTTGTGTTCTAAGACAACGGTATCCGTTTTTGAAGACATCCCTTTGAGGAGCATGTGGAACACAACTCGCCGTCGTCCCGGGCTCGGTCCCTAGACGGCGAGCTACCCATTGCTCGCCACCCGCAAGCCCGTGCCTAGCGTGGCCGGGTATTGCCCCGAAACTCCCGACGCCCGGGGTCTCTTGTGGTGGCGACTGTGACATGGGAATGCACGTTCCCTCACGGTTGAGGCCATCTCCTTCGCTAGCATTAGGTACTGCTTCACAGAAGTAGACGACTGCATCCCATCCCTCTCGCCGGACCATGGCCTGAACCAGGGCCCGGAGTGAGAGGTAGCTGCCGCCGATGGCTTCATAAGGACACGGCGGTCCTCCACCCAAGCGGGGTACACCTCCACCGTATGTTCCACTATGTGTGTCTGTATCTTCCGAGCGGTCCGCACAATAGTGCCACCCGGGCGTTTCTTCTGATCCGGTGAAAACATGCGACATGCGGAAGCTGAGGACGCCGTAGCGCCTCTCCGGCTACACTTCAAAGAGAAGACTTAACGCCGTGATTGTAACGTACTCAGCGCTGGGTTGCGACAGTCACTGTCTTCGTACCGCCATGAGCCGGCCAGAACTCTGTCCAGCATGCCGCGCTCTATCGCAAGCAGTTTCGCTCCGGTGTTGTACTTCGATGCGCAGGTAGTGTCTGTGTGCAAGGCCTGTTGCCTCCAAATCCTACGACGGCAGACTAAAAAGGAGGCTCGGTTCTTCATTAGAGACCGTGTGATCTATCTCCGCATTATCCAGACGGCCATAATCCTGTGGGATTCAGTTTGTGGACTGGTCGCTTCCGCTGCGACGCTATGCACACCGGCGCACCGTAAAGCTTTGCAGGAGGCACTTGAAGGCAGCTCCGACCCGCTTCAGTTTATGAGCCAAACGCGCCGGGCAGTGCTCCTCGAAATTTCACCGGCTACCGAGGACAAGTCTTAGGTATTTCATCGTCAAGCTGATGACGATTTGAACCTCGTTATTTGGGAAACCGGTTGTGCCGCGTTCCAACTGCCAGAAAACACCTTGGTTTCGGGACTTGTGCAGGGCCAGCTCGAGTTTTAACTGCCCGATCTTCACAAATGTCGCAACCTCGCGTGTCGTTAGTGAGACTCCCCCTGCACCAGGACCAGCGGATCATCACTGGGGGGTTCGCAGCGCAGCACGTAGTCGTAACCGATTATTACTTAGTGCTAGTTCAACTTTCGGTGTGCATGTAGCCGTGTGAGATGGAGAACGTACGAATGTAGCGCGTTCGCATCGATACAGTCGCGATGCTGTAGCGCGTTCGCATCGATACAGTCGCGATGCTGTAGCGCGTTCGCATCGATAATCGCGATGCTGTAGCGCGTTCGCATCGATAGTCGCGATGCTGTAGCGCGTTCGCATCTTTTCTATTGCGCTTGCAAATGCGATTAACGCGCGTTTCGTAAGTCGCCGTGGGCGAGGGGCAGATTATTGCGGCTTATTATGATAATAATAGAAGCACTATGTGGCCCGAGAGAAAAAAGGTTGAATACAGAGCAAGAACACTGTTATGGTGTGAGCGGTCGTACGGCTGCCAACTTGTAGAAATATTGTGTAAAGATGGTAGGAATTAAAGTTATCTTTCAGGCTCTACAAGGTATTAGTTTCTACAAAGAAAAACAAAAAGATTTTGTTGGATGTTTTTTATTATTAATTATAGCTTAAGACCTAAGCCACAGGTGGCACGGGCTGGGGAAGCGGCGCGGGCGCGAGGGAGCGTACGTCACTCGTGGGCTCCAGCGGGACGGGCTCGTCCTTGGGCTCCGTGACCAGGATGTGGTCGGGCTGCGGCTTCTTGGGACCGTTCTTGCCTTGTTGGTCCCATGGCAACATGATCTTGACCTGTGGATGAGATTGAAAGGTTTTATTTTGAGGAATCAATAGTTAAGAAATCTGTGGAAGAGTTTTTTCACATTATTCCACTTTCTGAAAACTCTATTCTTGTGAAAACCAAATTAAAAACACATTAGCATAAAATTCATCTATCTATACTTGAATTGCTGAGATCATTTGGATCAATCCCCATTTTTAAGGGCCTATTACACAACGCAATATTCAGCACACAATATTCAGACTGTCTCATTTTTTGTTCTGAGTAGGACTGGTCTAACTCTTATTACACTACGCGACATCCACTAAGACTGTCTGAATATTGAATAGTGTAATAGGCCCTTTTGCTTAGTTTATTTTAATGACCATTTGTATTAAAAAGGCCCTAAAAAGTAGGTATGTTAATTTGAAGTTAGTTCCATATTTTGATAATATCTCGAATTTTTAACTAAAAATAGTTTAGTATATTTGTGAGAACATGATTCAGTTTGATGCGTTGCAAATCAGATAAAAATTATAAAATATAATATTATTGAGAATACCGCAGGGGGGCACATTAAGAATGATTCTATTGTTTCAAATATTAATGTCCAGCTTGCACCGTACCAGAGCCTGTACAGACAAGCCCTCCAATAAACAAGCTGTGTCAATCTGCCACAAATATTAGACCTCAAGCCAATGAGGGGCGAGAAATCCCTGATATTGTGGCCTACAACATCATAAAAAATCTAAAATTTTTTTATCCTTGTCAATAGTTAAAAATCTGTTTTAGGAACAAATTGAAGCTTTCTTGAAAGAAACGCCAATAATTCACATGTGATAAGTAATTAGGACTGTGAATTATGACATTGGAATTTGATTCAGACCAGATTATGAATAAGTGTAAAATGGGCAATCGGCTTTCTTTGTAAATCAAAACCAAGTGAAATGGACTGAATTCTCAAGAAAGCCTATTTGTCAGCTCTTTGAGCGTCGACTTGCGGCTTAATAAGTTAAGTCCAGCATCAAATCTATCCAGATTATCCACCTATTCAGTCAAATCTAGAGTCAACCTGTTCAATCAAGACCACTTTTCCTTCTCACCTTAATTCCGAGCACTCCTTGCCTAAGCAGCACGTGTCTTGTGGCTGTGTTGACATAGTCATTGCATGGGTCACCAGAGTGGATCATGAGACCATCTACGAACTTCATGGACTTGGCACGCTGACCACGCAGCTTGCCAGACACCACCACCTCACAACCACGGGCACCAGACTCCATGATGAAACGGAGGACACCGTAGCATGCACGACGCACGGCGAGACCTGGCGAAAATTGACATAAAAATATATTAAATCATTTGGTTAAGAATAATTTTTTCTGGAGTTTTTTTTTATAGCAAAGTATAAGTATTTTTAAGAATAGGCTTCATATTAATTTTAGATGCTGCCACTGCTATTGTTTCACTCTCAGTTCTATTAAACTTGTAGTATTAAACATCTTTTCTGCTCACTCCTTTACGGCCTAGACACTGCTGCTAGCGCTAGTGGCTTTACCTGGCGGGGCAAGCCAGTGTCTCATGTTTGCTTTCTTGTTGTTGTTCATTGTAGGCTTGTATATTCGCTTATACCTATTACTGAATTGTAGGCTAAAACAATCAAGCTACAAAATTGAATTTTCAATCAATTGATCATGCTAGTATAAGTCTACCAAAACAAACGCACATCCTCTTCGTAAACTCTGCAATCACTAACTGCTGGCTGATTGGCATAGCCTGCAGTGGTCCAGGTTGCTATTATTCCGTTGGTAATTGCCCACAGCTCTACATACCAACCACAGCTTTGGTGTGTAGAGGCCGTAAGTTATATTATGATAAACATGTCAATAAAATGACCTTGCATAGTACAGACAAGCCCACATCTGTCAGCAGGTTGCAGGTTATTGAGCACTACCACACTAAACAAAATTTAATGTCATGAAGCTAACGTTTCTAAAAGTAACATTTTACTTCTTCTTTGTCTATTTTCATGTTTACTTTGGTTTGCCTACTGATGTTTTTCATCTAATTACCACAGATAATAGGACTGTGTGAATGATTTATTCACTCATTTAATATGTCACTTTTATTGAACCGGGATTAGACCTGTAGTTCGGCTTGGAAGCTTCAACATTTTCAGTGCCAATACAAAAAAATTGTTTCGAGTGCCGACACCCCCGATCCCCTGTCTGTTTAAAATAGGTATTGTTGAATTGTGTTCATGCCCAGTATGAGTACTCGACTAGAGTTCATAAGTGTTACTGGGCACACTTATGAACTCTATTTAATTTTCGATTATTTTATGACCCAGCTCTCAGGTTGTCACCACCACAGTTAATTTGTGCTAACTTAATCAAAATCATCATCACCATCATCATCATTTCAGCTTCAAAACATCAAAATCATGCTTCATAACAATATTGAATGATAAACAAGAAATAGGTATATGAAAAAGCATACAGGTAGACTCTTTAAAGTTAATTCATTTCAATGCATTTCAACAATAATTAGGTCCCAGATTCAGGAATTACATTTATAGTATGATGATAGATTGTACAGGGTCGGAACAATAAAAAACATGAACGAAAGCAATGAAACTAACCTCCAATGAGTTTGTATCTGAGCGACTCAGCCTGCGCGATGGCGCACAGGCCGCGGGTCGCCACCTTCTCGGCGTACAGCTCCACCGACTGCTCGGGGATGTTGAACCTCTTGCGGACAACTGAAGTCAGCTCACGAATCCTCCGGCCCTTCTCTCCGAGCACACTCTGTGTCCTCGTCGCCATAATGATGATCTCCGAGCGAGTCGGAGTGACGCGCACCTCCACACCGGAGTAGCCATCCTCAGCAAGCTCCCTGGTCAAGAACTCATTGAGTTCCGCCTTGAAAACTCCGTCCCCGACGAACTGCAAATTCACCGAGAGGTTATGTTATGGTCATTGTATTTTTTAACAAAAACTTTCCGGACACACAGTTGGTACTCTGGCCACATGGTTATTTATCAGAATTGGCGCAAATACGTTACGGTAAAACAAGACACCAGAGAAACATAACAATCCCAGTGCAGGTGACAAGTACTGGACTATCCACTAACATCACAAGTTTCACAAAAATATCGGACCCATAATTTGGGTTTATAGGTTTTTCAATTATCGTTTTACAATTCTGATGATGTATTTCAGTAATAAACACTCATTTTAACGTACTTTTCGCTTTTTAGAAATGTTGGCCACTGCCATGATTGCGACGGGGGAGCGAAAGAAAAGGCCGGAAACAGACTATACAAACGTCAATGTCAATTTTTTTTTTTTGGCTTCGCGAAAGCATAAGCCAATCAAACAATTTTTAGTTACGTTCGGAAATCGTAAAAGTTCTGAAATCGATTTGAATTGAATCGATTGGAATAATAGTGTGTCATTGATTATTTTATCTTTAGGTTTCGCACGGCTTGTGCGTTTTTACAGGATTGTTTTATTTTTATTTATTAGAGGAACACAAGTGGGTTTTTTCAGTAAAATTCTGACATTCCCTCTCGTTACACTCAGAACGGGAGAAGTAATTTGATGTTTACGAACTAAAAAAAAATAAACCATGAAAATTACTAAAAAGAGTGTTGCAATATGTGAGTTTACCTTACGCCTTTTCATCAAACATTTTGATGGATTTTTTTCTGATACTTATGTCGTATTTGCGTTTTTTCTGTTCTGTAGTTTGCGCACATAACTTTATAAATTATCTATAATAATAATACATAATTCCAAAATGGTCTTGTGGCGTCCACATATTGCATATGTGAACGCACCTTAGGTTTAGTGTTGCATGTTAGTATTTAAGTCAATATTATTTAGTTAAGTGGCAACACGAGGCAAGGTTTTTTTTGCGGGGCGCCACCCTTAGCATCTCTCACCCTTTTTCCTTTCAACCCTCGCGAAACACGGACTACATTATTTACCATATTATCATTAGTCCGATCTTTCAAGTTAGTTATAATTGACTACATCTGCTTACCTACTATTATTTATTATCACCAACATGTATAAAATACTCCAAATCCCACGGTGGTTGGCCAGCAAGGAGGCTTGCTGCTTCACGGGAAATCGTGCGGTATCCCCGCACCATCCGGAAAGCCAAGTGGTCTGGGGACAAGCAGAATTAAAAATTCTTCTACCACCCTGAAGATAAAGGTTTTGGGGACGCAGATGGAAGATATTCTACCTGTCCCCTTTTATGTGTCTTTTTTTTTTTGTGTCTTGCGATGAGGATCGGAGCGGGAAGTAAAAATCCAACTTGCGGTGTTCAATGTGTATTTATTTGGAGACAAAAGACCTTGCACGCATGCACGATCTGCGCATGGAGATGCCACGCCGGGGCGAAACTCTGCTGCCGCGCCAAGTTGCGGCATGGCAGAAAGACTTCCGGCGGGATCTCATGGTGGAATGGCGACAGCGACTGTCGCAACCCAGTGCTGGGCACGCCATAATTATGGCGATAAGTCCCCTCTTTGAGGAGTGGCTGACGCAGGTCCTCACCGGACATGGTAAGTTCGGGAGGTTCCTGCACCGGATTCGTGCAGAAGAGACGCCCGGAGGACACGGTGGAGCATACGGTAGAGGTGTGCCCCGCTTGGGCAGAGCGCCGCCATGTCCTCGTGGCGGCGATCGGCGGCAGCGATCTCTCGCGGCGGGCCTTGGTACAGGCCATGGTCCGGAGCGAGGAGGAGTGGCAGGCGGTTGCCTCCTTCTGCGAAGCAGTAATGCTAGCCAAGGAGGCGGCCGATCGTGTGAGGCAACGGTCCACACGCCTCAACCGCCGCCGGGATTTCGATTCCGATTTCCGGCCATCGTAGGCGCGGGCTTGCGGATCAATGGGTGGCTCGCCATCCGATCGTCCGGTAACCGTCCGGACTGAGCCCAAGTCGTCGACGGCGCGTAGTGTTCCACGCGCGCCTCAAGGAGATGTCAGCAACCGTAGGGGCCCAGCAGGGTCGAAGCCTACTGGGGCCATGAGTGATGCGAAAGAGATCCCCGGGGCTCTGGAAAAATGGCAAAGAAGGAACAGGAGTGGGTTTTTAGTCAGTAAAAGTCTGACACTATCTCTCGCTCCGCCCAAGAGCGGAGGATGTCATTAGATGATTTTCCCACCCGAAAAAAAAAGACCACTTGGCTTGATCAGTCCCACCAGTCAACCTTGAAGTTGACTTAGGTTTTGACTTCTGCCAATGTTCTATTGAAAGCAGGCACTTAACCTTCTGTTACTTAGGGCGGAATTCACCAATAAAACTAATTGCGTTTTAACGTTTGGATCGCATAATCGCGTTTAGCCGCTGTCACTAGTGTCACTTGTAAAAATACAACAACTGAAAAATACAGACAAGTGACACTAGTGACAGCGGCTAAACGCGATTATGCAAGCCAAACGTTAAAACGCGATTAGTTTTATTGGAGAATTCCGCCCTTAACCTTTTGAGTGCGTAATTAGAGACACAATAGTAAGACAATGGCGCGTGAACGCCGGCGTTAATGCGGGGATCAACAGCTTAATTACCAAGCAGCGAGTTTAAAAACTGTTAATAAATCTATTACTTTGTAATACTTATATACGCCTTTAACTGCTGCCTGTATAGCTGGGTTGTCACTGACTAACTGATGCAATAGATTCGAACTCGGTCTATCCGAGTTCAAAACATTTCTAGTAGAAGTTATTGAGTGTGAAAAAGTCATTTATCAAGGTAGAATCAGTAGGTGTAGTCAGTAGAGTCGCCTTTGTCAAGCAGCGCTTCGACAGAGCAGCCTACGACACAAAAGTCGGTAGATAACCCAGTCATAATCAGCCTTACGTTCTGTACGTTTAGTGTAAGTGAAGCCTTGTGTAGGCACTAACTAAATAAAAATATATGGGTAAAGAAAATAAATAACAGTACTTTTATTCAATGCAATTTATTCATTACTCAAGATCTTTTCATTACATACAAACGCACCATATACTTAGCATAACAATAATTTATTTATGGACTTTATTGCCCTAATGTGTAAAGTATTGAAAGAAGACATGTCATGCAAATAAATAATCCTGCACAACGAATTTATAATTATTAGATATAAACAACAGTTAAACATTTAATAAGTTTAGTCAGTGGTTAGTTGAAAAAAGCATGTGCATAATATATAATTACAATTTAAGGATCGTGAAACATTTAACTAATGTTAATAACAATATTGAACAATGTTTAACGAATCTATTATCTATGTTAGATTATTTATCTGTGGCCTAGCGCGGGAAATCAAATGATCTTGGATTGATTCCGTTACTACACTAAAACAAAAAAAAAAACTTTTTGATGTAAAACAAAGAACGATCTAACATTGCTTTAAAATGATAAAATTGTTTCTAAATTCTACAACAAATTGCACCGTGTTTATTTCTAGGTGCTAAAAGAACAAACATAATATACTAAAACATAACTTTTTCCTATTCACTTCAACGCTACTGGGACTATTAAGGAGAGAACTTGAAGCAAGCCAAGCGGGACCCGTGGTCTGTAGCTCTTGAATTATATTTACTTACTTATCAAAACAATAGGGATACTCTAATCCTTTCAAAATACTTATTAGAAATGCCGATCGCGTTCATCAAACTAAGCCTACTGCGAAACTACAATTCTACAAGTTATCTAAGTCTATTTAATAACTATCGTACGCTCAACAACTTTATAGTGTTAATTTATATGGTTAAGTTACACTAGGCGAAACTTTTGTAAGGGTGACGGCAGTTGGTAGATTTTTTATTACGTGTGTTTAACGCAAAGGGCTATGTAGTAGGTATATTGTGAAATAAGCTAAAAGCTTATAGGAAATCCTAAACACATTCTAGGTAACACTTGGACTCGAAAAAAAAGTGAATTTTTTTACGCGTGAAGTGCGTCGTGATTAGAAATCATGCATTATGAAAATAGATGCGATAAAAATTAAGTTTTTCTTCAAATCGAATAATTTTAGCAACTTTTACAAATTACAATGCACACTTGATGTAGCTTACATTTAAATGGACAGTGATAATTATCATACAAGGTGCCTTATCCTACTAAATAAAAATGTTATTATTATTTCTAATCCAACATCCACGACCTATAACTATTTAATCTTATTAATAATGGACAGAATTGCATGTAGCGTGTTTTTGATAAAAACAAATATTTAGGGTGAGGCGTGAATAGATTGCGAAGGATTTCTAAAGTGAGTGCCAGGGATAGAAATATTTAAATATTTTATGTTGGTCACACTGAATTTGTAGTAGATTCAATTTCTGTACAGATAGCAAAAAAAGTGTTCTCTGCAACAATTAATTTAAGCTTCTCAAAGCCAGCATTATGTACTAGAATATTGCGAGACTAAAGTATAACTGAATCACACTGCTAATGGGTAATAGATTAGATTTAAGGCTCCGGATCTGAAATGATAGTCTAAATTGCAGCTAAAACCAAATGATTTGTCTACAATAAGCATAGATAGCTAGTGGACTATATTATAATAAATAGAAGGTACATCTACGTGTAACTGGGTACGCTACGACTACAGAGGGACGTGAGTTCAAGGGTTCGAGAGTCATTTGTACAATTATCTAATAACTACGTGAATAATTCGACTATAGAATTTTTCTAGAAAAACTTTTTTATCTAAGACTAGAAGAATCCTCTTTACCACGAAGTTCTATTTTCTTGTTAATTTTAAGAAGTACAATGCGGTTAGTTTCCGTGTTTCGGTGAATTTAGCTGGTAAGGAGGAATTTCGGCTTAATATTGAAGCAAGTTATGAATGAACTATAAGTAGTTTCGTATTATATAATCACTGATCTGTCTCTCATATTGTTAACTTTAGTTTTGGCACAGAGATAGGAAAACTACGAGAAGAATAAACTTTCGTATGTCTAGGAGTGCATTTAAGCCTAAATCACAGAACGGAAGGAGCGGTGCGGGCGTAGTGATGCAAAAATATAGTTTATAATTGATTGTATATTAGATACAATGTTACACGACGTATGCGTAAAAAACTATGTTTTTTGTAACGTATATGTGACGTCACTTAGCCGTAACACAACTTTATTTAGCATTACATTACATTAATATAGTCTAAACTCGTCCTAACGTTTATATTGACATAATTTATTTAGCGAAAATGACTACTTTATTGGCACTTTCGCGCTGTTGTCCAACCTTCTCGAGAACACAAATGCTTTATTGAAAAAAAAATCCAATTCAATAAGCAACGCGTGTAAGGTAGCATAAGTCATATATTTGCGCTTAAATTAAATAACAGGCAGTCACGATAATCTAAACTACTAAAATCATAGTAATCAATGGCATAAGGGCAAAAAAAAGAAACAAAATAATTCGCTATAACCATTTAATAAAAACCAAAAATTAATTACAACAACGTCAATTATCATAATATTCAAAATTAAGTACTTGTTTACCCACCACCACTAAAATAGCACAAGAGTGAAAAATAGGAATGTGTCAAATAATTGCTAATTATGGAATGATAGAAAGAGCACATTGGATAATCTAAATATAAATTGAAAATATATAAGGACTCTGATAGTTAGCAGAAATTCATAGAAAATATTGCACTTTTAAGTCAATGAATAAATAATAGATTTAATCTCAAAATAATACATTAGAAAAAATAATTGGACGTAATTTGAAAGGAGATCTTAGTTACACAAATAAAATAATAAATACAATATATTGCGTTAAATTAATAAACTTTCCCTATGGCACTACATAAATAATTTCTTGTAAATTAATTGCTTCATTTAATAAAACAAACTTTTATAATACATAGAATACTATTGGTGGGCCCCGGATTGAAAGAATATGATAAGAGTAAGAGTAAAATTTATCCTTAGACATTTTAAATTAAAATATTCCTTCAAACCTACGAGCCAATATTTTGCTACATCATAAAAAAAACCTCTACGGTAGCATTTTAAATTCTGCATTGGCAATACTAAAATGGTACAATCAAATCCAGAAGTGGGGCAGAATGATTACTGAAATATTAGAATATAGTACAATGCTACGACTTCATTTCTCTTTTACTTAAATAAATAACAATTGATTAAGTACCAATAAAATATAATTATTTATAACTACGTTACTTTTCATCTTAGATAAAATCTTAACAAAAAGACTTAATATAATAGAAATTTGGTAGTAAATTGAATGGAATGTTTTGACGTCTTCTAATTTAATGTTTTAGCATTTTGGTATAATTAATTGTTACTGAATCAATTAAAAATAAAATCAGTGGAATGTTAATGCAACTTAAAAACTAATTAAGTACTTACTTGCCAGTTGCTTAAAACTTTTATTATCCAATATAGCATTAATGTGTCGAAATTTTACAACCCAACAAGACTTTTAATAATTTAATATTGTGTCCTTCGGCCTCATTCGGGGTCATATAAACAATATTTGAGTCTAGCATCTTCCGTTTCCGTGTCACATCTATGTGGGTATATGCTACAATCTCCCACCACCATGACGTATTTCCGCTTTCGTTCACCAGGTGGCTGCAGCGCGCCAACTCGTTCATTTGGCGTCCTGTTTTTCGGACGGTTCACATCTTTTAAAGTTAACGTTGTTAACGTTCGATACTTTACTAAATAAAATTCGGTATATGCTTAAAAATATAAAGTATAATAATATAAAATAATTTTGAAAAGTGTTAATTTTTTATTACAATGGAGTGTACGTAATTGCAACGAATCCGATTCTTCATTGGATTCGTCAAGTTCAAGTTCCTCGGAGTCATCACAGTCGGAGTTGGAGACTGAACAGGTGGAAAGATCCCGTAAGAGGAAGAAGATAAGTAAGAAGAAGAAAAGTAAGCGTAGCCGAGGACAAAGCAAGGTAATCAAAAAAGCTTGCAAAACAGGTTAGTGATTTGAAAAGTTTATATTACTACCCTCAATATCCACGATGAAATCAAGTCTTTAGAAAAAGTTGGTCATCTACCGTAGGCAGATAGATTTCTAGGCGCTGTAACTCGCGCACTTGTAATGCAAAGCGATGCTATGCAGTAAGGTCTTAGGCAGATAGTTAACTGGGTCAAGGTTTCCGGCAACGTGGAACCAGATCAGTTGGCATTAAAATTTAAAGAAGTTTTTTTCGGGTGATTATCATAAGATTTCACGTGATTGTTTACAATTGGTTTGCGGCCGTAGAGCCGATATAGTAGAACAAAGGCGCGAAGTGTTCATTAAACAATTAAGAGAAAAATCATTTAAGCCATGTTTGAAGAAGATACCGCCGTCTAGTGAATTTTTGTTTGATAAAGTACCTTTTAGTGAATTTGTTTAGAATAATGGCGGTGTCAACAAAATTTTTTATAAGTACAAATAAAGTAAAATTTTCTGGGCAAGAAAAGAAAACCCCTAGACCCCAGGCGGCGTACCCTGGACCTAGCGGATATAGATCGTCCAGTCGCCCGTCGGCACTGACGATGAATTATAGATTTCCTTGTTAAGAATATTGGCGGTGTCAACAAAATTTTTTATACAAATAAAGTAAATTTTTCTGGGCAAGAAAAGAAAACCCCTAGACCCCAGGCGGCGTACCCTGGACCTAGCGGATATAGATCGTCCAGTCGCCCGTCGGCACTGACGATGAATTAAGTATAGATTTCCTTGTTAAGAATATGGGCGGTGTCAACAAAATTTTTTATACAAGTAAAGTAAATTTTTCTGGGCAAGAAAAGAAAACCCCTAGACCCCAGGCGGCGTACCCTGGACCTAGCGGATATAGATCGTCCAGTCGCCCGTTGGCACTGACGATGAATTATAGATTTCCTTTTCCACAGAGTGTAGAATCTTTTTATAATTATAACGCGATGAATCCAAAATTTTTTTTTTTTTTTTTTTTTTCGTCCTCAACCAAGGGACAGCTAGCTGGTCAACGCCCTTACCAGCCCTCTAGTTTTCGGAGAAATGAACCGCAAAACAACGTACGAGGTAGGGGTTCGAGTAAATTTAATAGAAAGTTCTGACTCGGATCAGGTTTTTTGGGGGGGTTGCATACAAAATCATGTTACGGAATGGATAAAATTGGAGAGCACCAGAACCATTAATAAAAATAGTGAAGGGGTATCGAATTCCATTTCGAAAGAAACCGCCTCTGGTCCCACCAAGGCAGGTGAAACGTTGCAATCTCACTGTACCATCTCCAGAGATGGATAGTAATTCAAAATTTGTTACAACAGAAAATTTTAGAACATGCCCCCATAACTCCGAGTTTTGTATCAAATTTCTTTCTGATTCGCAAAAACGACGGAACCTACCGTCCTATTTTCAATTTAAAAAGTTTAAACAATTATCTGATAATAAGCAAATTTCGTTTGATTTGGTAAATCGGATTCCAGAATTCATTCAGGAAAGGGATTGGATGGTCAAAATAGACCTTCGGCAAGCTGGCAAGCTTACAACCATGTAAGTGTAGCACCTGCTCACCGTTGTTTTCTACGTCTAATATATCGAAGCCGATTACTGCAAATGACTTGTTTGCCATTTGGCCTGGCGACAGCGCCCAAAGTATTTGCATCGCTGACAAACTGGACAGCCGAGATTTTCAGGAATCTAGGCATTCGTGTAGTGGTTTTTCTCGACGATTATCTTTTAGTAGCACAGGACAGAGCGATACTAATAAAGCACGTCAAAATCGTTCTCCAAATTCTGAGCCGGTTGGGTTGGCAGGTAAACGGGGAGAAGTCGATTCTAGTCCCGCAAAAAATAATAGAGTATTTGTGTTTGAAATGGAGTCCCTGGACAAATCAAAAAGGTTTACCAGAAAACAAGATTCGGAGTATACAAATAATGTTGGCGAAGTTGCTTCGACGACAGAAGGCGTCTCTTCGAGAAATGCAAAGTATCATAGGCGTTCTGAATTTTGCTCGACAGGTAGTTCCAATGGGTCGCTTAAATTTTCGTCATCTCCTAGCTTATTGCAACCTAGTCCTGAAAATGCCATATCAGTCGACTTATCCCTTGCCTGGGGAGGTGCTAACAGAACTGAAATGGTGGAAGGTTCACTGTGTGGAGAAATCCAGGCTTCATCCTCTACAAGCAAAAAACTTTTTAACCACAGACTCAGCAGATACAGGTTGGGGGGCGGAGTTGAACGGTCTTCACATTTCGGGCACCTGAACAGAAGAAGAAAAGCGGCTTCACTCGAATCACAAAGAGATGTTAACTATTCTGAAATGTTTGTTAGAATTCGCTCCGTCTCTGAGTCACACCTCTGTTCTGTTGCAGTGCGACAACAAGGCGGTAGTAGCGTACTTCAGAGAGGAATGGGGAAACAAGTCGCAGACCTTGATGAAGTTAATTTATCAGATTTTTTAAATTCTTCAAGAGTACGATATTCATGTAGTTCCCTATCACATTCCAGGCAGGTACAACAACGTGGCGGACGGTCTGTCACGTCACTCGAAGTTACAGGAATGGCATCTGCTCCCCGAGTTCACCAGCATTGTCTTTGCGAAGTGGGGTGTTCCCCAGATAGATCTGTTTGCATCCAGCACAGCTCACGTAGTACCTTGTTACGTAACTCTAGATCAAAGGGATCAGCGAGCATGGAGGCACAACGCGTTTGCATTCAAATGGGATTTTCATCTAGCTTGGGTCTTTCCTCCTCCGAGTTTAATACCTCGTGTGCTGATGCATCTAAATCAGGCTCGAGGTGTATTTCTAATAGTCGCACCGAGGTGGTCTCGAGCATTCTGGAGAGCAGATTTGAAGACAAGAGCGATAGCGCCTCCATTCACGATCCACAGGTTATTGAAGGTACTCGTAAACACGAGGACCGGGCAACCACCACCACGGGCGAGGGAGCTGTATCTAGAAGTATGGAAATGTGGGGGTGGTTTGAATCCTTAGGAGACTGGTCTGAAGAACAAAAGTGTTTACTCAAAGAAGGTTGGAGATCGTCTACTTTGAATACATATAGACCAGCATGGCAGAGATGGTTGAATTGGTGTTCCAGGTTTAGTGTAAATTTTTCAGATCCTACAGGTAGTGAATTGGCTCGATATTTGGCAGATTTACATTTAAAAGAAAAATTGTCTTTTCGTACTATTCTTCTTCATAAATCTGTTGTGTCTACTTTATGCAATACTAAAAGCGAGGCCCGTTTAAGTTCAAATATTTTGGTAAAACAAATGATTAAAGCTATAGCATTGCATCAGCCTAAGAAGTGTCCACCCCCGGTCTGGGACCCTCAATCGTTGATAGGTTGGTTGGGCAGTAGGTCTCTTCAAAGTCAAGGTCTATTCGAAATTGCAAGGTTTTGTGCAGTGCTACTGTTGTTGTGTTCAGGGCGAAGGATACACGACTTAACATTACTTAGCGTGTCCCCAGACAGATGTATAGTAAGCGATAATAGCATTATGTTTTGGCCGCATTTTGGTTCGAAGACGGATTCCGAAACACATGTACAGTCAGGTTGGAAGTTGTTAGGTAATCTTGAAAGTGTGGCGCTTGATCCAGTGTTCTGGCTTCTAATAGACACCTGGAAACGTCGGTTACTTTGTTCTAGTGATAGATTATTTATTTCAGCATGTGGAAAAGCTAAACCGGCCACTAGAATCTATTTTGAAGAAAGCAGGAATTGAAGCTACTCCAGGTAGTTTCCGTTCAGCAGTAGCTTCACGGAGCTGGTTGTATAATGAGCCTCTTGATGAGATAATGGGTCGGGCTAATTGGAAATCTGGTAATACTTTTAAAAAACATTATAGGAGAGAAGTGATCCCACCACAAGGTAGCTCCTTGATTCATCTTTTTCAGCCAATTAATTAATTACTTAAGATTAATTAAAATAGATATAAAATATGATGATTATGGTAAGTTAATTCACATACAATTACAATAATTGAGGATATTTTATGTGGTATGTATGAATGTTTTTGTTTATTTTGTAATCAAGGGTTAAGATTGTAATTATCTTATAATTATTATTTTGCTTTAAAATATAAGTGTTATAATCTATTGGATGTTTTTCTACTTATTCTATAACGGTTTATTGATCTAATTTAACTTTTATCCTTTGCAACACATTGGCGTCCCGTTCACCAGGCGATAACAAACAAAGCCTCAAATATTGTTTATATGACCCCGAATGAGGCCGAAGGACACAATAGCAGCGTTTTACCTTCAAATAAAACGCATGTTGTGTCCGGAGACTCATTCGGGGTCATACTTTTAAAGACTGCCTGGTTTGATTACTTCTTAAGTTGTAGGATTTTGAGGCCACAATGAACGAGTTGGCGCGCTGCAGCCACCTGGTGAACGAAAGCGGAAATACGTCATGGTGGTGGGAGATTGTAGCATATACCCACATAGATGTGACACGGAAACGGAAGATGCTAGACTCAAATATTGTTTATATGACCCCGAATGAGTCTCCGGACACAACATGCGTTTTATTTGAAGGTAAAACGCTGCTATTTTGACCAGTGCGGTAGTTTAAACTTTAAACTCTAACTGACTTTTGCTGCCATTTAATTTAAAATACCACACTTTTTAATATTAATCGCACTGTTCCGTACAATCTTTTGATCCTAAATAGATTATCATCAACGTTTCGAGAATATAATCCCATTTATTTAGTTAATGTTGAATAGTATAGATGGCACTGTATAAGAGCCTGAAACTGCTCGAAATCGAGATGTTTTATGGTGTAAATTGTAAAGAACAGTGACTAGTTAATCGTAATAGCAGCCATTACGTTCTATCACCTACTCTGAGCGTAATATCGATACCTAGATGCGAACAGTAAAGCCGGAGACAGACTTTTAACACCCGACGTGATGTTGACACTATGGTTGGGGTCGGCTGTTACGAGTGTGACTGGCTGGTAATTGAATCGTGTCGTAATAATAAGTGTGGTACCGCGCTCAGTACCGCTGTTGGTACTCGTGGTGCCATCTGTTGAAGTCTATGTGGAACACAACCAGGGAGCCATTCTCAAGACCCGCTAACAGGAACCTGGAAAAAATTGTGTGACATTATTAGTATGAGCATTGAGCATACGCAAAGAACCCTCATACACAACAGTGATGAATGGTTATTTAGGAATTAGAGGATAATTGTTTTTGTGGGCTGTTGCTAGCAGGCTAGCAGGTGGAGTTTATTACTTTACTATGCGTTCCAAATAAGGATAGGCAAGCCAATAACCTCGATCTGTCAAATTTTGATTGAAAAGTACGGTTTGCAAAGAAAACTTATTTGTGTATTAATAAGGTTTTTTTGCTTAGTATTACTGAGTCTTAGTTAAATCTAGTTGAAGTAAAAACGTTATTGTTTAATCTAAATTAGCTAAATATATTATTTAAGTCATAATTAGTTAAAAAAAAAAACTATTTTCTTTCTTATATTATTAAGAATTAAAATTGACGTGTAAAAGTGTTTTTTAAACCTATTTACAAAATAAATATCATTTATCATTTATCATTTGAACCCATAAATCCTATTAATTAAGATATTGACCTAAATACAATAGAAATTCCAATGCAATCTGCAATAACGTCAGGTCATACGTACTTCTGGTCGTGCGAGAGCGCGAGCGAGGTGACGGGCGCGCCGGCGGGCGGGAAGGCGTAGAGCGGCGCCAGCGTGAAGGCGCGCCACACCTCCACCACGCCCGCGTCGCCGCCGCACACCAGGTACTCGCCGCAGCGGGACAGCACCAGGCACTGGAAACAACAAATATACCAATTATATAACACCTTTTAATCAAACTACCACAGAACCAAAGCAGAGTGAGCAAGCTGAAGTGGCATTGGGCCGGTTATATTGACCATAAAATCTATAACCGTTGAGGCTGATGTGATTTTGAGTGAAGACTAGGTGGAGTGACGATCAATGCAAAGTGGCTGGTAGCGGCTAGATGAGATTGCTGAATATCCAGATAAATGTATACACCTCTATTTTTTTAGTACAAAAAAAAATGGGGCTCGAACTGTACCTGTTACTGATCATATTTTTGTAGTCAAAAGTAAAAAAAAACGAAATCCCAAAATTGTCCACGAAAATTTTTCATAATTTGTAAATTCGTAATAGAATCAATCTTTATTAACAATTGTTACTAGAAAATACTACGCGCAGCGTTTTTCCATTTTGATCGTCATTTATTCATTCGTTAGCCTGTACAATATTTCCATAAATCGAGTGACATTTTGGGATATAAAAAAACGCTAATAACTTTTCTGTTTATGAATATTATTTGTTGAGACTTTACTTAAATAATAACAAGACCTTTTATAATAAGCCCTTAAAGTATTTGTACTAATTAAAATTTTGTGGTGTATTTAACGAAAATTCAATGTTTGCAAATAAATAAATGATTTATGGTTTATGAAAATGGTGCGCGATTGGAAAGACCTATGTTCGGTAGTAGAATAATGTAGACTGATGACGATGATGGACACCTTTGAACATAGCTAGAAGATTCTACTATCGATGGGCAGATAAATGTAACTAACTTATGAAACTCCGTACTACGCCAGATCAGTTCCTGGTCTAAGTGTGATGACTGTACACTTTTAGTGCGTTAAGAACGTAATTTCCTTAAATATTAACTTGGGGCTGAAGTAAGAACCCTGTGGCATTACATTCGAATATGTATAAAATGTAGTATATGAATAGAGTTTTTTAATTAATTAATCTCATTTAAAGGCGCCCGTATAAAAAAACATACTGCCGTGAATCAGACATATAGGGTATGGCTAACTATACTAAACTAATGTGATCTACTTTGTCGAAGGTATTGCTGAAATCTGACGATATATTTCAATTGTAACAATTTTTTGTTTTTCACAAAAAATAGTTGTTCGTACTCCAACTATTTTTTGTGAAAAACAAAAAATTGTCGTATCGTATCGTATCGTAAAGCTTTTCAGCTAAGTAGTTACATATCACACCTTAGAATTTAGGTCAAGTATTGCAGTGCATACCTGGAAGTTATCATTATGCGTCTCGTGGCGCAGCCTCCTGCCGTTGAGCGTGAAGGCGGCGAGGTGCCCCTTGGCGTAGGCCACGACCACGACGCCCTCGCGCGACAGCGCCAGCTGCTGCGGCGCGCACACGCCCTCCGCCGCCGACAGCGCGCGCAGCACCTCGCCGAACGTCGTGTGGATCAGCACCGGCCCGTCTGGGGGGAGGGAATAAGTGGTTGTTCTGATAAATACATAACAATGATTACACATTGGAGACACATCATGGTCTTATTAGCGATAACAAACTAGTTGCAGAAGAATTTGTAAATTTCTTTGCCAGTATACCAATTAAAACTACTGAAGCCCTAAATTCGTCGCCATCGCATGCTTTTAGTTTATTACAGGCGAACGTTGTAGCCTGTTCGACTGAATTTAACTTTAAGCATATAAACCCTATAACTGTAATAAAAGCTTTTAAACAAATCAAGGTTAAATTGACAGAAGATTTGTGGGGTATGTCTATCAAAGTTTGTACCTCAATTATTGAGACTATAGCGCCGTACTTAGCTATAATATTTAATTTGTGTATAGATCAAGGAGTTTTTCCGGATCTGATGAAATATAGTAAAGTGATACCACTTTTTAAATCTGGGGACAGTAAAGACACTAATAATTATAGGCCGGTGTCCGTGTTGCCGGTTTTTAGCAAGATATTTGAAAAGGTGATGTTAAATCAAATGCTTAATCATTTTAACACAAATAACATCTTACACGATAAACAGTATGGTTTCACCAAAGGACGTTGTACAACTGACGCTGGTGTCTCCTTACTAAAACACATTTTTAATGCGTGGGAAGAGGCGCAGGATGCTATAGGTATCTTCTGTGACCTGTCTAAGGCGTTTGATTGTGTGGTTCATGAAACATTACTCCTGAAACTTGAGCATTACGGACTAGGCAAAACAGCTTTAAGCTTATTAAAATCTTATTTGATTGACAGACAGCAACAAGTTCAAATAAACGGTGTCAATTCGTCGGGATTAAATGTGAAAATGGGGGTACCCCAAGGTTCAATTTTAGGTCCTTTTTTATTTTTAGTTTATATTAATGATTTACCCTATTTGTTGCAAAATAAACTTAATATGGTGTTGTTTGCCGACGACACTTCTTTGATTTTTAAGATAAATAGAAGGACTAATAATCTTGACGACGAAAATAACGCACTATTGCAGGTCCAAAACTGGTTCACTGCTAATAATCTAGTTTTAAACGGGAAAAAAAACTAAATGCATAAGATTTTCCTTACCGAATGTCAAAAGTAGTGATTGTGACGTAATACTAAACGATGAAAAACTAGAATTTGTCGACAAAACTGTTTTCCTGGGGATAACGCTTGACTCTAGGCTACAATGGGGTCCTCATTTAACATCTCTTGCAGGACGGCTTAGCTCAGCTGCATATGCTGTTAGAAAAATCCGCCAATTTACGGATGTTGATACCGCTAGACTAGTCTATTTTAGTTATTTTCATAGTATCATGTCATACGGTATCTTACTATGGGGACGGGCTGCAGACATCGACTCAATTTTTATACTACAGAAAAGAGCCATCAGAGCTATTTACAATCTTCGCCGGTGCGATTCTCTAAGGGAACTGTTTAAGGATATTAATATCATGACGGTGCCTTGTCAATATATTTATGAAAACATCATGTACGTTAGAAAAAATCTTCATCTTTTTAGCAAAAGAGGCGATAGACATAATTATGTTACAAGAAATAGGGACCAATTAGTTCAACCAGGTTTCAGACTGGCTAAAGTGGCGTCTTCTTTCATGGGGTACTGTTTGAAATGTTATAATAAAATACCTCCACAAATATTAGAACTCAATGAAACAAAATTTAAATCTTGTATTAAACGCACACTATGCAGGCAGGCATATTATAAGTTGGAGGATTATATTCAAGATAAAAATGCTTGGCTCAATGCTGGTCCAGCTCCACTACCACCGGTGTGAACAAATTGATTAGTTTGGAAATTATTGTTATTATTTTTAAATGTTTTTTTTTTTGAATTTTTAAATAATAAAAGTATTGTATAATGTAGAAGCATTTTTTTCAAAGTTTGTAAATGTGAGTACCATGGAGCTATTTTATGGTTTTTTATGTTACTATTGGACTTGTTTGACATAAATCAGCATGGCAGTTGAGAGTTTATCATGCTCACTCAAATGTCTCACTGATGGTGGCGCATGTGTTGGATCATTCGGTTCCCTTCAAAATGGTTGAGCTGAGTGGTGCTAATATTGGCGTCATGTTCGTGAACGGGCGCTGTCAGTTGAGACTGGTCATCTCTTAGCTGCCAGTTGCTATTTTAATATCTGTATTTAGTTTGTATTTTTACTTTATTTACATTGTTCTCACATGATAGCAACAAGAAACATGTAACAGAGATATTTGTAATTACAAAACATGATTGAAAAGAGTGTCCATGGAGTTTCTTGCACATTCTTCTCCATAGAGATCTACGCTTTGGAATGTGCAATTAGCATCATTTTTTTTTCTGACTGACTGACTTCATGACATTTCAAAAGTGCCTGTAAATGGTTTATTTGAAATAAAATGCTTTGAATCTTTGAATCTTTGATAAAGGTCGAAAAGTAGTGACATGACGAAAACTCGAAATTTTCTTTCTCAAAAGAAAGTTTTTTATGGCAGTTGCAGCTATTGTGGTTGTTAGGACAACCATGAGAAATTATTTCACGCCTTTAATTTTTGACTAGTCCATCTTAAGGTGTTTTTAATATCGTGCGGATTTTATCACGCATGCGGGATTGCTCCGCACGCGTAGCCCTCGCAAATGTCCTTTTCGTACAAGTATTTATTGTAATGCGTGAGTAATTCCGCGTGCATGATGAAATCCGCACAATATTAAAAACACCCTAAATCTCATCACACTCTATCCTATAACAAATGATTCTACTGCATTTATTAGAATAGCTTGTTGGCACACTAATGTTGAATACTCACTGACTGATGACGATATAACCAAGCCCAGCTCAGCGGACACTAGTACTCCGTTAATAGGCGCGTCGTGTCCCGTGAGGGTGACACGTGGTGCTGGCGTCTCTCCCTCCCCAACGATGCCACCGTGTCGAGCAGACCTAAGGACAAACAGGAACTATTACTAAGGACTCATCGCTTAGGAAGACCCTTATGACCAGAAAGCTGATCCAAACAGGTAGCGAGTGTAAGAATAGTCTTGGAAATTATTATTTAAAAGAAAAAAAAATAAGATCCTTGCCCCATTTATTATTTAGGTACTAAGAATTACTCTCGTATCGTGGGTGTGTTCACAAAGATTTAACCTCGCATACACAAAACACTCAGGCCTGGAACAACTATATGTCGTTCATAGAAATAAAATTATTAAAATACGGAATAACTAATGCATGCTACTCAAAAAATCTCGTGTTATGTACATGAAGTCTGTTAAAAGTTTTACGCAATCTTGAATTTCAGACGATAGAATAATCAGCAAACTTGACGCGATCCTATGTTGGCCATTCACCGCGTGGGTGCGGTGCGGCGACGAGCGAAGCGAATGCGATTGTTGGTTTGATATTTTCGCTCAAACTCTTGTGGTGCGGTGACTTGTTTTATATAAATAGCTTGCATTGCCAGGGTATTTATGTATTTGGTATATTAACGATGTCGACGTATTGATTGTCAACGAAACTAGACCGTCCATCGACTAGTCGAAACTAGTTTTTGTCCACGAGTTTACGCGTCAATTGGTTTTACAGACGACGAAACTTCGTTATCGTTTAAACTACGTTTAAACTCCGCGTCGTCTATGGCCCGATCGACATATTAGGCCGTAGACTACTGGTACTACGTAATTTGAACTATGAAGTCATATCCACGAATCAGCATTGCCATCCAGTGTGGCAATGCTGCCAGCGTTCTGGGCACTTTTCTCATTGACATCGATGTTGACGAATTTATTGATGCCCTATGAGTTTTATTTCTACCCGTTTGTACATATTATTATTTTCAGTTTGTTTATATACTTATTAAGTTATAATATTGAATAGTTAACTATTCAGGCGCATTTAGAAAATCAACTAATTTTATATAGGTACATTAATTGATTGTTTATTTTTATACAATATTTTTTATTATTCCTAAATATATACAAAACCAGATAATCATTAAATGCACGACTCTGACCTTAAACGCAATGTGTCACACAAAGAAAAGATCAAAACGAGTAAAAAATATTTTCGTTTCGGAGAAAAAGAGTAGGCCTCGCATCGTTCGACTAGCCCATCACCCTTCTCTTTTGCATACACGATGTTACCTGACGGCGGCATTCTTTTCTTGACCTAACAACAAATAGTTATTTATATTTTTACTCCTAGCTAAATTTATTGTTTGCGCAATTATGTTATTTCAACGAAAGAATTTATATTACCCGACCACATTCTCGTGTCGGTCGGAATGAACATTTCAATTTAGCCGTTTTGCGGATTCGACTAGTCCATTGGTTGTTCACTCGTTCAGAGAACGTCCGACGACGATATTAACCGACCACGTACTCGCGTCCGTTGTCGCATTGCCAGTTGACCGTCGAAATTAACGTTTTAATTTTACCTGTTTACGGATTTCACTAGTCCATTGATTGTTCGTAGACCGTCTACGCGTTCATAGGACGTCGACAGTCGAATCAATTAGTTCGTTCATTCAACGCCCATTGCTGTTGTTTATATTTTGTTAGATTTATTTGTTGCGTTGGTTGCCATGGGTTCATTAAGTTCAGATGGTTTAGAAAATATTTACGACTCCGATACATTACCTCAAAATAAAGAAAGTCAAGGTAAGTTAAATATTCATTAATTTAAAAAAATAAATCACACGTGAATTTACAACGCTACTACATCCCTCGTGTGATTTTTCTTCACTTTATCGCGGAAACATGCAGTAATATTTAGTGTTGATAATTACTTAAATAAAAAATATTGCTTTGTAAAAGATGGCATTGATGTTCCAAAAACGGAAGCTCGGAAGCGACGGAAGCTGAAGAATTCCGCTGTCGCATATTGACACAATGTTGTAGAAAGTGAGGCTACTCAAAACCGTTAGTGTCTATAGCGTTATCCGTCATGCACATGCACTCTATATTATCTTTATAACATCTAATGGTGCGTTTACAAGTGGGCCCAGCCTCTGCCAATCGCCATTGTTTAAACGGGGTTTCTCCGTTTACACAATGGCTAGGGATGACGATGACGATGAGACGCTGGGCACACGTGTAAACGGGGCATCAATAATTAAAATGTGCCGGTTGTGCTACACAGTCAAAGTTAAATCATGTTTATTCCTTCTTAACTTGTTTACATATACCTACTTTTTTATTTACAGAACTTTTATTGCAAGTTACAAATGAGTGTGAACTATTGCCGCCCATTACTAGCGCAGAAACAGTCCCAGGAGAAACAACTGAAGTTCTAAATAATGTGAATGGTATGAATTGATATTATTTTTAAATACTTTTTTTGTAAACTGTGATATTCTTGTAAGTACTTAAACATAAATTAACATTAACAATAGTCATGTACACATAAGTTTTGTATAAGGCCCACTTTGTACGGGCGCGAAGCTTCATAGACGCGTAGCTTCATAGACGCGTATTCGTCACTATACGCTTGTTGTACCTACGCTTGCTCACAGCTTACATACAAAGCTATGAAACTCTGTTAATAAAGCAGTAACGACACGACGGCACGACTTTGCCGGCGTACAACAAGTGTACAATGGCGAATACTCTATGATGCCACGCGTCCGTAGACACGTAGGCCTAAGTGAACAGCCCCCCTAGCCAAGTTACAACCGTTTCGTTTCGATTCTCTTTTCGTTGATCGCCTCGAGTCGGCCACGCCTCCTAATCCTTTGTTCTGACCACGTGACTGAGCGTTGAGATGACGTCAGAACAAAGGAATCGGAGGCGCTGCCGACTCGAGGCGATCGACGAAAAGAGAATCGAAACGAAACGGTTATAACTTGGCTAGGGGGGCAGTTCATATTTAAAGTTTTATAATTGTACCATTTTTTCTTGCAGACAAAGCATTGCTTGATTCTCCAAATACGAAATATGTCGCCATTCTATCTACTTCAGCAAGTAAAAAGTGGAATGTCACTAGTAAAAAGAATTTAAAATCAAGGAAACATGGACTGATTGGTAGGTAACACTTTTAAATTGTGTTAGGTAAATATAAATGTAAATATAAGTACAAGTTCCGTTTGAAGTTAACTTCAAAGTTGTTTTTTTTTTTACAGCTAATGTACCGAATAAATCCCTTTTTGATGAACTCGCTCTAGCCAAGTTCGAATTAGTTCAACTTCAAAAAAAATTTTTGGAAGCAGAAATCGCAGTAAAAAACAAAGCGTGGGAGTTTGAAGAAAATGAACGCAAGAAGGAGGCAGAGTTTAAAGAAAAGGAGCGGAAATTTAAAGAAAAGGAGCGGGAATTTAAAGAAAAGGAATGGAAATGGAAGGAAGAGGAATATAAATTAAGATATAATTTTAAATGAGTAATGCCATTTGTTTTATTTATGATCTAATAATATTATTAAGCGATGAAAAATATTCTTTCGTCTATTTCTGGCATCATTATTTAGTTCATGGATCTGTGCTGCAATTTCTTCTCGAGTCTATGTATCAGTATGTAACTCAAAGTTGTCTCTGAAGTTTCTATCATTTACATCGATTGCAATATTATTTTTCAACACACTTGCTCAGAAAGTGACTCTTATTGCACTGCACTTAGGTATATAATGGCACTCGTTACCAAACTGTGACATTTTGATTACCATTACGCACTAGTGCTATAATGTAGGTAGTTAAAACCTTTTTGCTCAACCTCTTTGTTAGCAAAACAAATTTTGAATTCGAATAAAATTCCCATTAAGTTATTACGTTCAATAGTATAAAAATTAGTGTCTTATTTACTTATTTCAACCAATTTACAAGTTAAAATGAACAAATTTAACTTGTACAAACGATTTATTTAATAAAAAACATTTAGTAAATAAATCGTACATTCAAATATTTTTTTATTTTTTTTGTGGTGTATGGCCACCATTTTAAGATGCGCGCGGTTTTTGGCGTGACTTTTTTTATTCCAGTGAAACTTCACTGGAATAAAAAAACGCGCGAGAGGTGCGGGGGTGTGGGAGCCGTCACTGCGAAAGCGACCGGCGGCCCAGCTGAACGCGTGCCAGAGGGTCATGGCCATACGGATGGTGCGGGGATACCGCACGGTTTCCCGCGAAGCGGCGAGCCTCCTTGCTGGCCTGCCACCATGGGATTTGGAGGCAACAGTCCTTGCATGCTTGCACGATTTGCGCGTGGAGATGCAACGCCGGGGCGAAACTCCGCTGCCGCGACAAGTCGCGGCATGGCGGACAGAGTTCCGGCGGGATCTCATGGTGGAATGGCGACGGCGACTGTCGCAACCCAGTGCTGGGCACGCTACAATTATGGCGGTAACTCCCTTCTTTGAGGAGTGGCTGGAGCGGCAACACGGCGTCCTCACCTTCCGCATGACGCAGGTCCTCACCGGACATGGCAAGTTCGGGAGGTTCCTGCATCGGATTCAGGCGGAAGCAACGCCCGAGTGTCATCACTGTGCGGACCACCCAGAGGACACGGTAGAGCATACGGTGGAGGTGTGCCCCGCTTGGGCGGAGCACCGCCGTGTCCTCGTGGAGGCAATTGGCGGCAGCGACCTTTCGCGTCGGGCCCTGGTTCAGGCTATGGTCCGAAGCGAGGAGGAATGGCAGGCGGTCGCCTCCTTCTGCGAAGCAGTAATGCTAGCGAAGGAGGAGGCTGCACGCGTGAGGGAACGAAGGTCCTCACGCCCTAGCCGCCGTAATTCCGACCCCGACTACCAGCCACGGTAGACGCGGGCTTGCGGACGTCGAGCACTGGGTAGCTCGCCGTCCGGCTGTTCGGTAATTAACCGGACCGAGCCCAGTCGTCAACAGCGCGTAGTGATCCTCGCGCCCCTCAAAGAGATGTCAGCAATCCGTAGGGGCCCAGCAGGGCCAATGCCCGGTAGCTAGGACCGCGGAGAATTTCTGAAAGGGAAACCCGTAGTCCTAGAACGCAAAGGGTAATTGAAGGATACAGGTGTGGTTTTAGTCAGTAAAAGTCTGACACGCCCTCCCGCTCCACCCAGAGCGCGAGAAGTCATTTTGATGATTTCCCACCTAAAAAAAAAAGGGGTAAATAAAAAAAATGATGCGCGGCTTATGAAAACAGATTTTTACCGCCATGTCACAGAAAATTTTACTAGTTTTACTGTTGTTTTCTTCACAAGTGTATTGAAAAACGTCGTATGACACACGTGAGTAATTAATGATTACCGTTCTTGGCTCTCTTAAGACCCTCGCCACGGCTCGGGTCTAAATACCTGCCCGACGGTAATCACTAACATTACACACTTATATCATAATGTACTATAATACAAAGCAGGCAACTATTATAGCTGGTACACGTCTAATCTTTATGTTATCTCCTCTCCTCTTTAATAAAAATCTAAAATTCAAAATACCTTTTCATAATTTTAGTGAATTTTAGTTCCATTGTGGCATAATAGATGTCGCTACATACAACTAACTTTATTGAATTCTTTGAAAGTATTTACGAATTATTATAAGGTTTAATTTTTATTCACATACTGAGTGGTCGAGGAATGTAATATCTTCTCCGCAGGTAATGTCATTGTCATACATTTTGTATTTAGCATTTGGCGGGAACGCTGACAGAAACGTCATTTGTCTACGCCTGCTGTACTATATTATATGATTTCTTTACATTCTATGTTGTCCTGGTACTTACCAATGCCAGAGCAGCACGGTGCAGTCTTCAGAGCCGGACGCGATGTAGCAGTCGGAGGTAATGTTGCACTCGGAGCGACACACGCAGGTCACGACCCCGTAGTGCCCAAAGATTATTTGTACTATTTTAGCTGTGTAACAAAACATAGATAATTTTATAGAAAAACGATTAATTGGCATGAGAAAAAGCTTTTGTGTAAATTGCTAATATTGATACAAGAATCAAAGGATACAAGTCATGTTGATACAGAATAAATAAAGAAACAGCCATTTTCTGCAAGTCATGTAAAAGTACAGAGTTTACACCATACAATTATAGAAGTACTCATAAAATATTTTTTACAACTATTTAATTACAAAAGTTAAACAATAACGATAAGACTGTCGATTATTACGTACTATTAATATTAAGCTCCTACTGTATTTTATGGTATACAATAAAGAGTATCTAGGTACCCATCTATCTAAAAAGCATGGCGGTATGGATGTCGCCTACATATCATTATTCTCCTTTTTCATTTCGACGTGAAATAACTCACCGGTCTCCGTGCTGAAGACCCGGAAGCTGTTGTCCCAGAAGCCGGCGGCGATGAGGAAGCGCGAGTCCACGGTGGTCACGAAGCAGTTGCTGCGCGCGCGCACGCGCTGCGAGAAGTTGTCGCCCAGCTGCCGCCGGGACAGGGCCTGCGCGCCGCCCGCCGCTGGAGACAACATGTTTTGTTTAGTTAGGCTTTACTGCAGGATCAGTCAACGAATTGAGCTGCAAAAACAACTTGGCGAAATGGGGTTGTATAGACCTGCCGGATAATCAATGTGGGTGCCCCTGTTCAAAACATGAGTCACATGTTAGTGCCCCAAGTTCCCATACACCTGTACTATCCAGGATTTAATGAGTGCGACCGATGCTGCCGTTAACGTAGCTAGCGTATATGAAAAGAAGAAGTCAACGAATATTTTTAGGCCGTTTTATTGAGTTGCGGCATGATGTTGTTATAATGTGTTTGCATGTAGTCGAGTTTTCAAGTTCTTATTGTCGGTATATCTTTTAATGAGCTCAAGTCATCAGTTTGTCGTCGGTTACTGCACATACTCTAATCGATCAGAGAATACTACAATTTGCAGTGAAAATTTGTTCTGTTTTTTAAACACATCTAAATTAAGTAACTGTGACCTAATGTTCTTTCTTGTGACGATGACATAATAGTGTTTAAAATTTTGTTGGCCCCTCTCCGCTTCCACGGTGTCGTACACTGTTACTTTTTGATTACTATCAAGTTAACATAAAATGGTTACTGTTGGGCATTGTACTTAATAAAAGTAGTCTTAACATATTTCCTGGTAACCAGTCCACTTACGATTCCAAAAACCATAGCCTTATAACTTAGTTTTTCATATGTCGCAATAGTTTTCCACCAACCGGGGTGTTGTCCTTGGATGCGCTAGCATAGCGCGTACAGGGATAATCACCGGTTGGTAGCACGTTCCATTAAAAGCGTATAAAAAGGCCTCTGCGAGTTGGTTTCGGCTCCTCGTAAGCCTTCCAAAGGTCCAGGACCTCAGGGCCCTGAGATAAATAAATGTATAAAAATAATAATAAATACAAAAATGTAGTAGTGCTACTCACCCCAGACGGGGTCCATGAGCAGCGGATGGTGCGGGTGATGGCTGTGGTCGGGCTGGTGGCGCGGCGCGTGCGGCGCGTGCGGCGCGTGCGCGCAGCCGCCGCCCGCCCAGCGGTGCGCCGCGAACGCGCGCGCCGCCGACACCTGCACGCACACATGTAACATATGACATCACTACTGTACCCCCAGCAGAGTTAGGCAGACGTGCTACCTATAGTAAGTGTTAAGCCTCATGCATGAGATAAGGCAATTGACATCAATCGGGAACAAATTCAAACTCTGCCCCCCTAGCCAAGTTGCAAACGATAAACGTGAACGCTTAGTACTCTCCAATAGATTTTCAACTTTATACCTAAGGGCATAAAGTTGAAAATCTATTAAAGACTACTGAGCGTTAGCGACCGGAACGAACGAAAACACTATGTAATCTTCAATAGATTTTCAACTTTATATCCAATAACATAAAGTTGAAAATCTATTAAAGACTACAGAGAGTTTACGTTTATCGTTTGTGACTTGGCTAGTTCACTGATGGAAAATATCAATAACACTCGTCCAAAATACACGTGGTATTTTTCTAGTAGGTAGGTACCTACATCCCGAGTTTTGGTTGGAAAGAAATTAAGAACACTTGATTATATCAATAGATTTAAAAAAAAAAATGTAAATCCGACAATCATCTGGTAAAAGGTACACCGTAAAAGTCAACAATCTTTATTCGATAAAAAATTTCAAATTGGTAAACTATTATACTGAAGGGTAAAGTTTTTTTAGCTTGTGTTAGAGTGAGTACAATAAGTATGAATATTTCTATAAATATTTTAGAAACACAGTTAACTTTCTTACAAAGATCACTTCCTGTGTGAAGTTAATTTACTATCACTAAACTCACCGTAACAACAGCAGGCATAGCCAACTGCGGATAAGTGTTAGCCGACACGTGCACCACAGCGGCATTCGAAGGTAGCTTCAGCCTCAGACACACGTCATCAGGAGCCGCGGCGAACATGAGCGGCGCCAGGTGCATCGTCGAGGCTCGCGGGGGGTGCGGCTCACTCAGTAACTGGGCAGGAGTCTGGCCAAAGCTGCGGATCTGGTCTTCAATGGCTGCCCGAGTGACGGGTTCTGTGATCTGGTCGAGACGGACCCCGCCTTCGTAGGTCAGGTAATAGAAGACGTTCGTTGCACGGACGGCTTCGGGACCTGCCAAGATGATGAGGTGTGAGGCTTGGTAATGGTTAGAACTTTAACTGAAGGTTAATTGAAGCAGTAAGGTTTAAACTAAAAATGGTATTTTACAGAGATGTTAAAATTAGACATTTTTACAATGATCTGAGGAAATGATTTCCGTATTTTAAAGAATTTTAACAATCCAGTCTCAGTCGTCTATGGGTCAAGAAATTATGAAATTTTCCTTTATTGATTATATCGCTCGGACAAGTTTGTGTCTAGGTTAACTTTTTTAAATACGGATATTTCTTGATCTTCAGGAAGTTCATCAGAGAAACGTCTACATTTGCGACTTATTTCGACAAAATGAACGAAGAGTTCCTGTTCTTTATTAGGTGAGAACTTTTACAATTTCCATAGTCCCTTCAACTTAGCACTTACCTCTCTGCTTATAACCAAATATGAGATCGATCCATTGGTGCAGCTGGCAGCTGACGAACTCTGACTCCAGCGCCATGCGGTTGATACGCACGAACTCCTCGGCGGAGGACGCCCAGGGCGGCAGCAGTACGTCGCCCGAGGGGGACTCCGGGATGCCCAGCCGGAACCCTGAGCTGTTCACCAGCATTTCAGGCAGGAAGAACAGCTCGGGTATCAGTTCCTGTGCAATATAAATAATATGCATAAAATACTTTTCGCACCTAGTGCAGGAGATCGTTAATCTATTCGGTAACTACAACGCGATTTTAGTTACAAATGCATTTAATTTAGGCCTGCAAAATTGAATAAAACAAACTACGAGATAGTTGCTAAATCGGGACTATAATGTATGAGGTATTTGTTATTTAACCACGTATTAGCAACAAACTCAAAGTAAATAAGTTACACCTGCTTTGCACAAGCGGGGGTTATTGACGGTAAAAGACCAGTCGATTTTTTTCTACGTTTTTTTTCACAGGTACCTACGTCGTATCTACGTCTTAGAACGTGGAAAAAAACGACTTTTTAACAATTCAAAAATGCCTGTTATTGGTTCAGTTGTTTATAAATGTCTTGAGTTTAAATTAAGTTTACGGTGCGGTAACGTTTCTTTTAAGACATTTCAACGCGAATTTAGTTTCATAATCATGTCTATGCACCACAATTTTAATTTACGTAAGTAGTTCCAAAGGCTCTCAATTTGTCTTGTAATTCTGCTGTGGCTGGAACGAGGACGAATGTTCAAAATAACAAAAACAGAGGTGGGTTTTAGCCAGTAAAAGTCTGACACGCTCTCTCGCTCCACCGAAAGCGGGAGAAGTAATTTGATGAGTACCCATCTAAAAAAAAACGGTACCCGTAATTGAAAAGTTGACGCTTTTTCCATCGAGGATAAGCTGGAACTGCAGTTACATCATTTCATTGGGCCAAGAACCAAGCAATATGCTCATTTTTTTCCTATCAATATTTTCGTGTGTGGGTGTATTTATAATTTGAGACTAAACTCGTTAAAAAATAAAAGGCCCGATTTGACATTTGAGAAAAACCTTAGAATGTAACTTGGAACGAAACTGAAAGAAACAAAATAATAAAATAATTAGGGGTCCGGTGTAGTAGTAGCCATTTTAGCTATTTCAGTAGTAGCTACACTACACCGGACAAGCCGCTAGGTAGTCAAAATACAAATGTCAAAACGGCCCTTTTATTTTTTAACAACTTTACAAGAAGCTGGTCATTTGTAGGAATTAGAGGCCTATTTAAATGGCTCCGACTTGATTAACGCTCGCGTTTAGACTGATATTTAAGTAATTAGTCTGACTTACCTTGACGTCTGAGGTATCTCGCTGGCAGTTCTTCCACGACATGGCGATGGAGGAGAACAGCCTGTTGGGGTGGTCGAACTTGCCGCCCTGTAGCGCCAGGAACATCGTCGTCATAGGCTCCTGGTGATATGAGGCATTTGTTTAGTGAGATTGTTAGAATGTAACCAGGAGATCAGATGCTTTAAAGTGTACAGATTTCAGGCGGCTCAAAAAGTGCATAGAGAGAATTGAGTCAAGGTGGCCAAGACTATTTTTATTTCGCGGCAATCTCCTCATCGGTTTAGTATATTCATTATTTGTTTGTTTTTAGATTCAGGCTGATTACGAATTAGTTCGCAATATTTATGGAGTACTTTCAAACTTTGAAAGAAAACCAATATCTTCAAATTCAGCCTGAGGTAGGTAAATTTTCCTTTAACAATATCAAAAAACAGTATTCTATTTCGACCTCCTTTTAATATTTTTTACCTTTTTCTTGTCATATGCAATTACCCGTCGCTCGCACATCTGTCGCGGCGCGTCGTACTAATGTTTTGACGTTTACGCTTTTAGTACAGGACGACTTAATGCACTCACTAACTTACTATGATCGGTGGCGAAGCGATCCCCTTTGAAGATCTCCTTTATAGTACCCACAAGACCATTGTTCAAAGACTTAGAGACTCCTACTTGAAATAACTAGTCGACGACTTGTAAATTAAGTGTTCAAGATAGATGGATCCATTAGAATTCGTGCGACTGAAGAGAACGATTTATAGCATCTTTGCGTTTGTGAAGTCCTGGTACCTAAATCTTATATTTTATTGGACTACTTGATTTGTTTTGTGCATAATAAGAGCGCGCATTGTGAATAATAAGAACAAATAAAAATCGAGATGTAGGTTTTTTGAAGATTCCAATTTTAATGTTTTTCCAATTATACGAATTTAATTTACACGCAGTACAATCACAACCAAAAACAATGACATTAGCTAAGCAAAACTAATATAAATGCACACCTATGCAACAATACAAAATCAGGAGTTAAGTACTCAGCAATTAAAGCGTTTAACAAGAACAAGATAAATCAATTACATTGTTAGAGCTGCATTCATCTAAGATTGGAAATTAATCGTAGACGCTGGGACTACTTAATGGTGCATCTCACTGATTTTATGACGTCCCAGAGATACTTATGAGTCAATTGTCTGAATAAAAAGATGTAAACGACTACAGCACCTTTGATTTCTGATTTCTTAAAGGGCTAAAGTTTATATAATAAATGTAAGTTTGTACGTTTGTGAATTCGGGTGCTTGGTAAGACATCTGATCGGACTTGGTACATAATTAGGTGTCTTAACGGAAGCAGAAACGGAAACAGATATCAAAAGTAAATCTTAGCGGAAGCGAAAGTGACTAGTACTATGAAGAAAAAGCACAATTTTTAATTAAACAAATCTTAAAAAAATAAATTGTATTTTATACTTTTAGTACTCGCAAAACAAATATTTAATAAAAAGTAATTTGGCCGCTTTTACTTCTTGTCTATTTCGGTGTTCTTCATATTAAATCGGCTCCGCTAAATAATTGCTCACTGGCTACACTGCTGGGGGGAGGTGATAAGCGTTGGCGAAATATTGACACCAGAAGAACAAAACAAACAACAAATATAAGAAAAAAACAGCAAAAAATTTACGCGCTTACGCTAAACGTCACGAGGCGCAGGGATAATGCGCAGAATAAACCAAAAAAAATATAATAATAAACAAAGAAAGTCCCTAGTGACATGTTTGCGTAATGCCCTCCCCCCGCGACTTTTCCATCGTGTCCAGTTGTCCAAGTGCCTCACACCCCCACGCTCCTCGCTGTATTCTCCGCTTAGAGTTCTGTTATAAAGTTTGCGGAACTAGAAACGGAAACAGAAGTGTAAAAGCTTGCGGAACTTCTGCAGAATGGGAAGCGGAAGCAGAGTTCTGTTGCAAAACTAATCTATACTACCAAAAATTTGAAGGTAGTTTTAATGTTGCTTATGCTCTATTATTTACCACTTCTAATATAAGGAGGTTAGTAGTTTTTAAAATGGATTTTTGTACGATTTTTAAAGTCTAAAATAATTAACGTGTGACAGTACCTACCTATTTTTTCAGAATGAATTTCTATATACACCCCTATTTTTTAATTAGTACAGAAAAAAATTGGTAAAAAAAAATGGTACTCAAAAGTAAAAAAAACGAAATTCCAAAATTGTCCACGAAAATTTGTCATAATTGGTAAATTCATAATTGAATCAATTATTCATAACAATTGCGACTAGAAAATACTACGCGCAGTGTTTTTCCATTGTTTTTCATTCATAATCAATAGCCTGTAAAATATTTCCATAAATTGAGTGACTTTTGGGATGTAAACAAACGCTAATAAATTTGCTATTTAAGAATATTATTTATTGAGACTTTACTTAATAATAACAAAACCTTTTCTAATAAGCCCTTTAAGTATTTGTACTAATTAAAAACTAGTGGTGTATAGTAATCTAAATGGTAATCAAAAGTTTTAAAATCGATATTTATATAATAAATTCCGAATGACATACTGCTGCCAGAGATTTCTTTTCTTTATTTTTTCCTTTCTTTTTTATTACAGGCAAATATACATTTCGTAAATCCGTCTGTTTAAGTTTGGCGCTTAACTTAACAGGCTAAAGGATTAGGCTTGCGCAAACTGCTTACATGTTTATGGGATTTATTTAGAGACCAAAAACGTCCTATTTATGAGGTTGCAAAAAGAGTGTGACTAAGAAAAAAGTAAAGTAAATATAAAGCTATTTCAAGCGACGAAACTGTACCCAATTAGATTCGCACGAGTAACATTTGATTCTGTCGCCAAATGTTGGGTGAAACGCTGCAGCTGATGTGGCGCGTATTTGCCACAAATCATACACGCGCGGTTACTGGCAACACTCAATTAGTATTTAATATTACGTGCAAATGTTTCCATTCCGGGAGGAGACGCGTTTCGATTTTAGCGCACGTAATTGAATACGTTGATTACTTTCTGTCCATATGACCATATTGGAACTGCTCGTTTTGTATGAATCATGAGTTAGATTTGTGTGTTCTTTTGCTAAGAAAGTGTATGTCGAATAAGTAAAGTAAACTGTAAGTAGATAATCCAAGTTACTCATACGTCTTCTGTGCAGTTTCAGATTTTCAGAAACTATTATCAGACCTGTTGTATTTTACGTCTGCGGTAGTTCAGCTTGTCTGTATCTTTTTTATTTATTTTTTTAAGGTGGGAAAGTCATCTAATGACAAATCCCGCTCTTGGGCGGAGCGGGACTTTTACTGACTAAAAACCCACTTCTGTTCCTTCGTTGCCTTCGTCCCAGGGCCCCGGGTTTCGTTTTCACACTACCCATGGAACTTATCTGTATCTAGGTCTACTTAGGACCGGTCTATATCTAATCTAATTAGCCCATTATGTCACACTGTTGGGCGAAGGTCTCCCTTTCCCTTTTCTACAAACGTCTCGTCTTCTGCCATTGCTGCATTGTGGGCCGGTCCGTCCGTTAAGAGTCGAGATCATCTCTCTAACTGTGTCTTAGTCTACCACGATGTCGCCTTGCGTTTAATGGGCCTTATAAGTGGCTCTTTTTTATTTAATTTGATTTAATTATCTAAAGGAGTTTAATCCGCTTCGTTTTCTTAGCTAGGAGATTCAGGTAAAGACAGTTATTGAAATTAAATTTCCTAAATGACTCACAATGCGCACGAGCCAGTTGAGCACGAAGGCAGCGGTGGAGTAGTGCGTGCCGTAGTGGAAGGGAGGCGTGGACTCGTGCTCCCAAGTGTTGTACCTCTCCTCGAAGTACGCTCGGCGGCTTGGGTTCAATGCGCCGATGGGCTGCGAACAAACAAAACGATTTCAGCTAATGAAGAAAATATATGAAGCTAGTGACAAACATCATGATTATTTTGCCTTAATCCCAATATGTTTGGGGTCGGTGCCCCATTTCTTTTTTCTAGCCATATGATCTGTCACACAGTCTATTCAACGCTTCTTTAATGTTCTCGTCATTCACATACAAAATTTTCTTTATGATATTTTCTTCAATATTACGCAATAAATGGCAATGCCGCGACCAATGTGTTCCACACAGCTTTTCAGACTTCATAAAGTTGTTGAAAAGGCTACTCTAAAATATTAGTCTACGACTAAATTAGCACATACATGGACATAAAACGAACTTCGGAATAAATAACGTTGGCAACGATGGTTTCATTCAAATCAAAAAAGCTCTGAAAGATTGTTGCAAATAAAAAAACGAAACAAAAAAAATGGGTTCGAAGTAACCATCTTGAATTACGAATTAAACCATTTTAATCTTGATTTAATTATCACAATTTATTAGTACTTATTACCCTGAGGCTTTCTTTGTGCACCAGTTGTAATGACATCATTGGAATAATTTGCGCAGCAGGTCCCTTGGAGACGAAATCCTAATGGGATATTTTGTCACTTGTCGTGCAGGCGATGATACCAGGCAATCATATCGTCAAGGTGTTAGGATTATGCTTACCTTGGATAGATCCCTGTAGTTGGAAGGCTGGCTCAGGTCTAACTCTTCGCTCTCGTAGTTCGTCAGGATCCATGGGAAAACCGGGTATTGGTTCAAATCGTTGTATGTGCGTCCTGTGGACAAAAACATTAAAAAAATTATAATGTGTAACTTAGACATTTAGACATAATTGGGTACTTGCTTGAGCTTAGTTGTTATACTATATTTTATACTAAACCACAATAACACAAAAAATCTTTATCTGAAAACAATTCCAGGGCTACGGGCCGGGCAGCCATCGGCAGCCAGCTTCAGCCAGAGCACCTGCCCTATTGTGACGTCTTGCGTGTGTGGAACACAATGCGCCGACGACTCGAGCTTGGTCGTCTGGACGCCTAGACGGTGAGCTACCCATTGCTCATCGTCCGCAAGCCTGCACCTACGGTGACCGGGAATCGCCTTGCGACCCCCGACGCCCAGGGCGTCTCCTGCGGTGGCGGCAGGGGCTTGAACCCGGGTGTTTCTTCCCGCTGAATCCGAAACAGGAACCTCTCGAAACATCCATGTCCAGTGAGACGTCAGCTGGAAAGTGAGGACGCCCCGTGGCGCCTACCTAGCCACTCGACGGACTTACCGCCCATAGGATAAGGCACTTACATCAAACAATGATAACTAGTTCAAACTCAAAATTATTTATTTCACATAGGCCTACATGGGCACTTATAAAACGTCAGAAGCTAGCGCACGGTTCCAATTGGTCGTTTCCTATGGAGAAGAACCGGCAAGAAACTCCATGGTTACTCTTTTAAAAAAAATATTGTTTCAACAATATTTCCATATTATAATAATAAATTAATAATAGATATGAGAGGACAATAGACCGGTTAGCTTTGTACCCAAAAGCACAATGAAAATTGTAGTACATGAATCCGTGGAGCCTACAGTGTTCTCACATTCACATTGTAAAAAGAAGCTAGGTAAATAAAATAAACCTATCAATAAATGATAGATGTATACAATAAAAAATTACTAGTGAAATTAAGGTGGCTGTGGTTTAATTAACATTTAAAAAACATTGCAAAAACAGTGTCACAAGGGAGGAAAAAAAGTTTTAGTATAAATAATGAAGTTAAAACAATGATGGAGCAGTTAATAGATGACTGTACGACAATGCAACTAATGAGCTGCCAAGGAAGGCACATGCGCAGAAGTAGTCATTGCCAAACAAGCGTGTCTTCAACGTAGTCCTTAACATTGTAATACGCTTTCCTGGCAAGGACACGCTTAATATGAGTTTTAAATTTTTCCTCGTTAAGCTCGGTATCCGACTTAGGCAACTTGTTATAAGGAATTACTGAGGTTATAGGTTAGTTAAGACAAGCAGTCTTAGTTTACCTCCATTTGGGTACTACAATTTCATGTTTATTACGCGTATTAATATTATGTAAATCGCTTCTAATTTTAAAAAGTCCTAAGTTTTTACGAACATAATTTTTACAACAAAATACTTTCTGAGATATAGAGTAAAGGCAGAGTCAGTAGGTATATCGATTTCTTAGAATATGTTTCTAAGAGACTTGCGAGCACCCATTTTGTAAATAGCAGGGATTGCTCTCTTTTACAAGATAAAAATTGATTCTACATCAGCTGCAGAGCACCACAACAAAATGCCGGTAAACTTTCTATTTCAGTTACGTACACTAGGTCGAGTTTCCCTCTTTGACAATGGGTTCAGACCATGGCGACGACCTCGCGCCACAGTTGCGCAGCAGTTTGCCAATCATCCTTCGCAAATAATTTGTTGATGTGACACTTGAATGATTTAGATATTGACCCTGTTTAATCTTACGCACTTGTATGTATTTCGTATTGATGTTATTGTTTTAAGTGACGATGATGACGAAATGATCACAATCAAATTGTTTGCGTCGGACGAAACCTGCGCAATAGTACGCAACTGAACCGAAGCGGTCTTGTTTGCGGGCATTTTTCACGCGTAAAAAGAATAAATATTTGGGACATATTTCTCAACCATTGTTTTTGGTCTTTTGGTACAGAAATAGTTTCTGCGTGAAATTTAATAGCCTGGTTTAAACAATGGTAGCATTTGTAGTTACGGGTAATTTAGACACTAAACTTCATAACTCAGACGTAAGAAATTACACTAAGGCTACAGTATATGCAAAAAAGATCGGTGGGTACCTTATTGATCTCAGCTAGCCAAACAGTTTATGCATATAAGAAAGCTTTAGGGAAGTAGGTATCGTTACCACAATTGTATTAAATGAAATTTTAATGGATCTTAATACTTGCGTGCAAAACTATACAAACAGCTATCCTACAAGTAATTTTGACGTATGTAGGTAGGTACTATTATTTTTAACATAAATATTTTTCTCGAATATAAATCAAAACAACGCATTAAGATGATATCTATTTAATAAATACGTACTAGGATCACATAAACAGAAACCAGAATGACGTTAATGCCACGTTCCAATTTTAAAAACAAGAAGGGCTTATTTAAGATGGCTAAACACGTAATCTGGAAGTAGCATTTATGAGTATACCAGCAATCACTCGTATTAGTAAACATAGCGTTTTCTGTTAGAATAGGTTAATTAGTAATTTAGCTAGATGTCAGGAACTAAGTAAACAGTGCGTGCCTCTCATGTGAAGGTAATCAGAATGATTTATTGTGAATATTAAGTTGTTACTAGAATCTGGACAAAGAAGATTATAGTATCGGTATTCTAATTAAATAATAATGAATAGGTAGTCTAGCGACCCAATTATGATGATTTGATTAAACATTGATGTGTACCTAATAATGTACCCACATAAATATATAAATCCCCGAAAGGGTTGTAACGGTATCTAAATACTCGTAGTTTAAAATATCGACGCGACCACAAAGACACGAGTAGCTCCTGAATTTTATAAGATAATCGTAATTCGTAAAAAGGCCTTCCAATATAGAAGCAATTTTATTATCAGCTGTAACCCCACGTCTTTTTTTACAGCTACGCTCTTATGGCTCGTATCGTGATGATATGCGCTATCCAACACTTAAAGATTTTTTCGATTCGAACCAGCAGTTCCTGAGATTAGCACGTTCATAACAAATAAATTCGTGTCTCAAGGCGAAAGTCTATGACCAGTGCGTGTTGCCAGTGATGACATATGGCACTGAAACATGGTCGCTTACAATGGGCCTCATCAGAAGGCTTACAGTCACCCAAAGGGCAATGGAAAGGGCTATGCTCGGAATTTCCTTGCGTGATCGCATCAGGAATGAAGGTATCCGCAGGAGAACCAAGGTCACCGACATAGCCCGAAGATTCGCCAAACTAAAGTGGCAGTGGGCAGGGCACATTGCTCGTAGAACGGATGGTCGATGGGACCGAAAGGTTCTGGAGTGGCGACCGCGCACCGGAAAACGCAGCGTTGGAAGGCCTCCCACAAGGTGGACCGACGACCTGGTGAGAGTCGCGGGAATGCGGTGGATGCGAGATGCACAGGATCGGTCGTTGTGGAGACGCTTGGGGGAGGAGGGATGATGATGATCATGAAGAAACAAACTGTTCAGCTTTATAATAAACTGCCAGAGAAGCTAGCCTTCTGCAGGACCTCAGTGGTCTTTCACATGTTTTAATATCGCATAAATCTCCGTTCACAATAACCGCAGTTAAGAATGTCGGTTAACGCCTTGTCATCGAGTGAAAGTGGTCATAAATATCAATATAGAGTACAAACAGCTTGTAGCACTGAGGAAAGAGTTGCTTCATCTCTAAATAGGACATCATTATGATTGCATTCGTGGCCGACGATGGAGCACGTTTGCCTATAAGTAACCTATTCACTCATGACTTAAAGACCCCTAGGTTGTAGCTATCAGGAAACACAGACTCCGGCAGGGAATTCCACTCCTTAGCTGTACACATAATTAATGTGTTCCCAAAACGCTTTGTACGTATGGGTGGGATGTCCACCATGTACCGAAGGCGCAACGCCGTACGTCTAGTGGTCCGATGATGGAACTGACTTGGTGGAATTAAATTGTGCAATTCCAAAGCACGCTCCCCGAAATGTAATCTATAGAAAACCGACAGGCCAGCAACTCGGCGTCGATGCTCAAGGCTTTGGAGTTTTGACTCGACAAGTGCATCATCACCGATGATCCTCTTGGCTTGTTTCTCAATCGACTCCAGGGCATCAAGCTGGTATTTGGCAGACCCATCCCAAAGATGAGAGCAGTATCCATACACGATCGAACTTGCGCTTGATAAAGGTTGAGCAGCTGTTCCGGCGTGAAGTACTGTCTCACCGTACCGTCTCTCTTAGAATTTTTAAGGAACGTTCGTTTTTTGACAAGTTTGTGTCATTGGTTGTCGTCACGCTGAGTCTTTTCTTAGTCACATGTTTAAGTACGAGAATTGAACTCTTTTAAGTGGGAAGTCATCAAGTAAGTGGCACCTGCCTCTTATGCATGAGGTTGCTGGTTCAAAACCGGGCAAGTACCAATGTGAATTTTTCAATTCATATGTACTTTTCTAAGTTTGGCTTTTTTAAGAGCAGTGGTGGCCGAGTGGTAAAGTCCCTGACTTACGAATTGTAGGTCGCGGGTTCAAACCCAGCCAGGCGCATTACTTTGTGTAATTTATTTCATCATCACTGCTCTGAAAACGGTGAAGGAAAACATCGTGAGGAAACCGGCATGTCCTAGAACCAAAATTTCGAAGACATGTGACATCCACCAACCCGCATTGAGCCCGCGTGGTGGATTACGGCCCATTCCCTCTCCTAGAGGAGGCCTGAGTCCCAACAGTGGGAACATTATAAGGCCGACTATGCTATGCTATCTGATTAGACTGGCAGCCGACCCCAAGCTAACTGGGAAAAGTTTAGAGAGATGATGATGCTCTGGTTGGAGTGAGAGGGAGAGTCAGAGTGTTACTGACTAAAGTCCAGCTGTGTTACTTCAGTTGCCTTTTGCGCCCCAGGGTTTCGGACAAAGCTCGATACGAGAATCGGACTCAAGATATTTTTCTGAACGGATAGGAGTTTATTTTAGCACAAAGTTAGCGAATGAATTCAAATCGTGTGCAGCGTTAACCAGTAAATCACGAATCGTTTTGTTTTGTTTAAGTATTACTGTAATGCTTATGGACAGATCAATCGGAGTAACGATTTAGTTCTAGCCAAGGAGGTCTCAGTGAAATGTGGGATTTCAGTATGAAGCTTGACGACTGTAGCATTCTTTCGAATCGAGGCTCTTTATATCGTGGAGAAAGCTATTCTCGGTTGTGTAAATCCTGAATCTGACAATCAATAACGTAACTATCAGTAACAGTGCAACTACTTGAAGACAAAAAAATTATTACAAAACGTTTTATTACAAATGAAGGAGCAAAATTATTTACAATTTTTCAAAATTTTATATATAAACAAAAGACTGCATCAAATTGCAATAAATTAAAGTCATGTTACCAATTACCATTTCCAGTAGGTAGGTACCTAAGTAGGTACATGCATAATATCAGAAATAGATTCGCTTCGGCCTTCGGCTACATGGACGCAAAACAATCGTCAGTTGTTTTCTAATCGCCTTTCTTAAAGGTCGGTCCTAATTATGCCTGCATCAAAACACATCGTCGATCTCGATACAAATATGTATTGACGATCGCTTATCTCTGGCCTGTGACCCCATCCTACAATTATCATCATAATGCGTGTCGTAGCCATTGTTGTAATCACGTGGCCACACTTTTCCCGCCAGCCAGCCAAGCCGGCTACTCAATTCAAACGCCTGCCAACTTTCGTGACAACCGCATCTCTGACAATGATAGTTGAATATAGTAACGAAAATAAAAGAAATAGTTCGCAGAACCACTGCACAGTAACACAGTGAAGTGAGAGTTGCGTTCGCGAGTGAAATATTACCGTTGCGTTATAGATTACAATGTTACAGTGAGTGAACGAGACTGAACTAACTGTCAACATGTTGCGGAATAAGGCTGTGGAGCTTCTCAAGAGGTTCGTAGCGCCTTCTTTTTATGATATCCTGGTAGCGCGATTGAAGTTCACATCATATTGCGATTATATTCAAATCATAATGTTGTTGTTTTATTTTAAACTAACAACAATAATTTGAATGAACAAATTATTACTGAACTATGTGAAAATCACACCTGTGTTTATACAACTGGCGGGTGTGTTTATGATACGATGAGCGTGTCAGTGTAACATACAGTCTACAGTTCTAAGAAGGAAAACAATGTCAATGAACGGTACCCTTGAGTAGTTTTGGCACAATAATAAATTTTCCTTATTAGGATGTGAGGACGTCAGTTTACATAAAACTATAGCATTCAAGATGTCTTTTCAGCGGAGCTATAAAATAAGTAGATCAGATAATTCGTCAAAAATCAGCTTAGATTTTATATAACTCCGGAGTTAAAACTGCAATTCAAAGTATGATTATGACTTGCGGAATTTTGACGGTTTACAGAGAAATAACTTCTGTTAAATAGAAGCGTTAGTAGGTGCACCAGGTTCTTGCAGATAGATCCTTTCAGTGCGCGGTCAATGAACTAATAATTTCGCAACTGTTAAAGATAGTCGAGCAATCCGTAACAATCAAATTTACGCTGGGAACTCTCAGTAATAAGCATATTTTAACCGTAATTAGTAAGAAACAAGATGCGGTTTTCACTAATAGAAATACTAATAAACGAGAAGGTGTTGTGTATAAATTGTATTTACGCGAAGCCGGGACAGGACACCAGGGTAAATATAATAATTTGGGTCGTTTACAATATGAGGGGCTGAACACATCGCTAATTCTACGGTGAATTACGGGTTGCTTTAAAAGCAAAAATTACACATTTAGCTAATAAGAAATCTTATCAGATATCAAGTAACGGGTAATAATAATTGCAGGCAGTTGCATCAAGATTTGCAACAGGAACCAATTATGACATTAGGTTAACCAGCTCTAACGAGAATCAATTAGGAACGGTAGCTAACCATTACCCACGGTTGCTAACTTGTGGTTACATATTTAGCCAAGAGTTTTACAGAGAATTGGATATCAAACAGGAAGGAACCAGGATGGCATAAATCGCAAATGTATGAAGCTCATTCGGAACAGCCACATTATATAAGCGAATTGCGAGTGAAAGGTAACTCTGTAAATATACTGTATTTTGTGTTACGCTTTTAGATGCTTCTACTGTTATTAAAACACTAATATTTTTTGTAAGTAATTGATGTTATGTCATAAATCTTCTATAATTAATGGTTTTTAATGAGCTTATTTTACCGAGTAATCTGGAACCAGAAACCCTCCAAGTCAAAAGGACAGGAAAAGGCTAGGTTGAGTGTGATATATATTGATAGCTAGATAACTCGAAATAAGTAATAGGGTTCCATATGATAGTAATAACTTGTGTAAGAATTTACACATTGTGCAATTCATCACCTACTCCGATATATTACACATTGTAGCAAGTGCACCGAGGTAATAACTCTTCACACAGATTTAGCCTGACTTTCAAGAATACTATATTTTTATTTTGAATCGATATTAAATAAAACACAAAAATAAATCAAATTAAGCATTTATACGAACTTTTGAATTGACAAAAAGTCGGTTAGTCAAAAAAGTGAATTCCAAGCACATTCAAAAGCGTAGATCTCTATGGAGAAGAATGTACAAGAAACTTCATGGACAACAATCATGTTATAAATAAATAAATAAATAAAAATATTTTATTTCAGACAAAACAGTCCATAATATTGTTAGTTAGTTATGAGTTACAAAAATTCTGATTACATATTTCTTGTCGCTTCTATTATATGATTCACAACAGTAACTGTATTTTTGTTCCTGTAAATTGTGCCTCATTCTATTACGTTTCATGTAAGCCATTCACTCGTCTATATCAGAACAGTAACCAGTAGTGTTTCAATTACAACACCCGGAGGTACATGTAGATAACGATGATTACGGTGTTGTAAACTGCTGGCGTCGGCGTCGCGGGCCGCTGAAGTAATCAGGTGCTAACAGCTATGGTCAACCGACGACGGACGTCATGATGCTGGCAGGATTCTTATGAAAATACGTGGCAAGGTAATGCGATGATTTTGAGGAAAAGGTAAATAGATGTATATCTGATGTGAGTGGAAACGCACTGAAGGGATTCCTTGAAGGATCGACCTTACAGATGGCTAGCTGGAGCTCGGGACTTCGTCCGCGACGGATTCGAAAAACAGCACAATGCCCACTATAATAGTTTACACTTTCAAAGAAACGTTTTTTTTTTGCGCGGAACCCTAATTCTTTCTCTAATATAAAAGTAGCTTAATTCTACCAGTAAAATCCAGTCGAAATCGGTCCAGCCATTTTAGAGATGAGAGGATTTAATAGCTTAGCTGTGAAACTATGTGACCGTTTCCACTGAAACTAAGCTATGTGGCGGTGCGAGTAAGATGTGCTATGAAGATGCGCTGGCGCAAAGTAGTTGCGCGAGGAAGATGCGCAGCTCGACTTATGCGATGTATCGATGGTAGGGAAGCGGCACATAGCTACACCACTCGCGATCATCCATAGCACGCATCCGTAGCACACATCCATAGCACACATCCATAGCACGCATCCTTCCATATAAAAATCATATCTTAGTTGAATCCGTTTCCACCGTGCTAAGCTATATGCACTAATGAATATGATTGGTGGATATCAAACGCATCCATAGCAACTTAGCATAGCACATCTCTGGTGGAAAAGCACCCTTATTATGCGTACAGCTAAGAAGTGGAATTCTCTGCCGCAGTCTGTGTTTCCTGATAGCTATAACCTAGGTATCTTTAAGTCAAGAGTTAGGGTTACTTCTAGGCAAGCGTGATCCATCGTCGATCACGTTATCGCTTACCATCAGGTGAGATAGTGGTCAAATGAGAGCTTATCCAGTCTCCTTACGGCCCTTTACTTCAAACTATTTCGTAAACGGTTTACTAAGAAAGCCCACCTGACATTGAAAGAGTCATGGGTACTTTACCTTTTTGGACCCATGGCCTGCCCATGGCACCATGGCCTGCTTTATACATACAATTACTGATTCTTTAAAAACTTCTTAAAATTGTAATTCGATAATTGTTATTTTATAAAAATTACATGCCTTGTGATTACATATATTGTTACTGAACATAGTCATGCACTTCGCTTATGAAATCGAATGTTTTATTGGTCTGTATGCGAATTAACAAGGACTGTTGATAACTTGCTCAGCAATTGATCAGCTTACAATGGCGGACAAAAAAAATCGCAAGCAATGAGGTTTCCTTTTTTTTCGTTGGGAAAATTATTCAATGACATCCCCCGCCCTTGAGACTTTTACTGACTAAAAACCCACTCCTGTTCCTTCTTTGTTTTCGTTCTCTTTCGCATCACCCATGGCCCCAGTAGAGCTGGGCTCCTACGGTTTTGCTGACACCTCCTTGAAGGAGGTTGCCTTAGGCTTTAGTTCGCTGAATCCAAATTCGTTCACAGTCACACGTTTATCTGTCACATCTAGAGACCTACCACGAGCTCTTAACGCGTTCCTTTTGACAACCTGAAACTGAACTGTTAAAGGGATGGAGCTATATAGGGCGTATAGCTCCATCCTTCTTTCTCGCTCGAACGACTAACATTTTAAAACATTATGGTACAGCCTCAGTTCATAGTCAGTGTGGATAAGTCTTAGCTCTTCCCGTCATCTTTGGCTGGGTCTGCTGTGAGGTTTTGAATGTCGAAACGTATAGGTATTTGAAATTTAAAAACCAGTCTAGATCTATAGATTTTTCTTTTTTGAGAGGTAAAAAATATGGCCTCCCTTTAATAATAATAATAATTCATTTATTTTTCTCACCACAATATCACAGCAATTACAAAACTAAGACAATGATAATAATTGGGTTCATACTGTGAGAGACTGGTGCCTAAGGTAGGCTTTTGGCCTCCAGGTCTTCCCCTCTTTTAATGGATGTGATTACAATATTGCATCTTCAATAATCTCTCTCAGACATGTTCTATACAAGTTTTGTAAATATTGTGTTTTGTTGTTCGTGTGTGTTTTGTGTATGTATGCATGTGTGTGTGTTTGTGTGCATGTGTATGTATGTTCGTTCATTTGTGTGGTACCACTACTCCGGGATATGAAATATTTTTTCTGTCTCAGTATAATTGAGCTGTTGAAGCCAATTCGTAATGTTTCGTAATGTTTTTTTCTTTCATTTTACAATGTTTTCTTGTTAGATGAAATATGCCTAGAGTGCCGTTTATTTTATTGTCGAGGAAGCTTCATAAATGACTGAAAAAGCGCCTTGAAAATTTGGTTAGTTGGGAGTACTAGTGGAGATTGCATCGAAATATGACGTGCTAGATGAACTATGACTAGATATTTTAGTACACCGTATTCATATACATTAGGTCTACATTGATATTTGACATCAAAACAAGAACAAAAGTTCTTGTTTTGATGCCGATTGGTGTAATTAATTTAAACTCTACGACCACAAGATTAGTTTAAGCACAGACTAGCAGGTTATTAATAATTACAATTTCACAACAGAGAATTTTCATAAACAAGTTTGTTTGTTTGTTTTATAAACAAGGCTGATTAGGTAGGTACAGTTATACATGTTTGTAAGTAACTTTACATATGAACGCTAACGCTAAACGCTTATAATGCTACTTACTTAGTAACAGATTATAATGAAGAATAAAAATAAAATTAAAAATATACTGATCAACTGATATCCTGAAGAATTCAATCTGGTGCTTGTTTAAAAGGTAAACGATTCTAGACTTGTCCTAAAAGTTCTGACATGTTTCATAAAGAAGATGAACACGTCGATGAATAAGTCGACATTCCAAATCAATAAACAACTTTCAAAATAAATCAATCAATGTTACAATCATAAATCAACGGGATTATATGTGTATACAACTCAACATACAAATTATATCAGAATTGGAGCAAACACATCTGTAGGTGAAACTAATATTTGCGTCAATACGGAACCGACGTGCGGCCCTTCAGTACGGTAGGACGGAACCTTGCGCCACTGTGCTAATTAGGATCTAAGGTTCTGGGTGTTCACAGGACCAGGTACAATGGAAACTGGAACTGATGATCATGTTGACAGGTTCGATAAGAGAGCGGATAAACCCGTACACATGTAATCTAGACACAAATCATGATTAATGAAAAAAACATTGTTTATTTATTTATTTGTTTGTAAAATTAAATCCCTGAAAGTATTTATGTACACATTTGTATGTAGAAAGTTTTGACACTTCTTTAGATATTATAAAACGAAGTCCACCACCGCGTCTGTCTGTATGGACGTGATAAATTCAAAAACTACCAAACGCATTTTTTCAAGTAGTTTTCACCAATAGATAGTGGTTCATGAGGAAGGTTTAGGTGTATAATACATCTACATTATACTAGAGAAATCTTGAGAATTTCTAAGATTTCTAACACCTATGCGAGGCTGGGACAGGTCTCTAATATCAGATAAAATAATACCTACACATAGAGAATAGAAGAGAACAAAGAAGCTGTTTATTTGATATAAAACTTCGTCTAGCTGATCTGTGACATTCGAGTTCGATGAATTCGATTACCAAGTTTCTTTCGTTGATAGAAAACTACACTACCACTCAGTGTCATGAGCGATACTTTCTATCCCGGAAAAAGCATGGTTCTCACAGGATAGGACGGTCATGGGAGTTGGGGCCGAAGCCGTGGGGAAAAAAGCAAGTTAGTAGTTATTTTTCATGATATCAAAGTCAAAAAGCTTCTAAGCAGGTACTAGGAGCCCAACTATCTAAGAAGGTTTGTACAAAACATGATGGTCTTTCCACGACAAACTAAGACGAATTCAAACAGTAGTAATTTAGTATGCACTCGTAACAATAATCGTGCCGACAAGGTAATTGATGCGCCTGCGCTTACGAACGAGGAATTCCTGCTCATCTAGCCGTGGCTGGCAGATTGGTCATCTCGGACATTATTGTATGCTAATTCATTAGGTACACTCGAGTATATTTTGTTGTATTGAATAAATTCTTTGTTAATTGTCATTTATGAATGTTGTTATCCAGAAAACAACGGCATTCTTTTAGGAGCTTCTGTATGTGAATTAAAGTTTAGATTAGTTTAATACACAAATTCTTTTAACTTCTAAAAACAATGAATCTTTATTGGGTCTCTGTTTATTTCTTCATCACCCCATTTTATCAATATGATTAAATTTTAACCTTTCATCTGACCTCCTCAAAGCACGTGGTACCAGGAAAGCATATCACACGAGTCAGTGCCATAGTGCGGTCGCTATCGGCTTGCATGTGACAGATCAATTGGATTATTGGTAGCGTTTGCACCGAGAGCTCATTTTCTAATAAACGCTATTGTTATTGCGCAAGTATTGTTATACAAGTCAGTCGGTTAGCAACGCTGTTCCACATCCTTGATGGCGAAGACATAGGAACAGATACATCTAGAAATTTCACAGCCTTTTAACTTCCTCAGCTTCAGATTAAGCTGGTCCTGGGTCTAAATATACTAATAGGTAAGTAGAAAAAAAAGTGAGTAACATGTCGATTTCATGAGCATAGATTGCATGGGCATCAACGAGGCGCTGCAAGTCATTTTAATTATTTAAATTTTATGCATAGTAGTGATATATAGGTAGACTCTACAAGGCGTTCTCTACCAGAGAATCCTGTCTTTTGAGGGTATGGATGTTGAGAACGACTGATTTTGGAAAATAGGTACGTAATGAGGTATATTTCACACTAGTGTGGGCTAGCCTCAAAGCCAATACAATGAATGATTCATATTACAACATCAGGTTGGCCGCCGGGCAGACCCCGTATTGGTCGGTCGCTGGGCGGACCCATGAAAATCGACCTTGCTGCTCCGATAAGAATCCGCGATCTATTGCCAACAATAATTGATTACTAAATAGTATCTATGTATGTGTGTAGTACTATGTCCCCCCCCCCCCCCCGATTATGATTGTTGAAAAACGTCGTTTGAAAATTGTGGACATTTGTCATTGCAGTCTCTCGGCTCCATAACGACCCCGCCTTAGGCTCGGGCGTATATTCCACCTCGGCTGCAATGACAATGTTTGCTCACTTGTACTTATCAAAATGTACTATTTCTTAATGAACTGAAATGCATCTTGGGTGCAGAGAAGACTGAGCTTAACAATTAACTACTAATCGAAGAATGAAATCCAAAAATAGAGACTTTAAAGACAAATTAAGCAATCACTTTTTGTGATTTCTTTTTACCAAATACCATGTCCGTTTGCTATTAAACCTCTCATATAACGTGGTCATTGCCACCTACTGAATCGTTCTCAAAATGCTGAAGTTTACACAATAACTAGTTGGTTTATACAAGTGGTGTTAAGAAAGTTACATGAGGCATTTGGTCAAGATATGTCATGGGAGCTGATAGCTGCAGACATAATTCTCAGGATCTTATGTAAAACATATGCAATACTGATAAGAATAGAAAATGTTGGTAGATGACCGTCATACACCCATAGAATTAAGTTCGTGTATAAGAGCTATGGTTACTGAACAATACAGATACAAAAACTGTAACGAACATAATTTATTTTGTAACTTTTATTAAATTTTTTATTATCTATCTATAGGTATAATATAAAAGAAGAAATTGACTGACTGACTTATCAACGCACAGCCGAAACAATAGGGTCTAGGAGCATGAAATTTTGCACAAAATTTCATTTTATAACGTAGGCGAGCACTATGGAGAGGATTTTCTAAAATTCACCTCTTAAGAGGGCTCTTCCCCACTCGTCTATCGTCAAACTGAGCATGGTTTAAAAGCTTGCCGGGTCATCCAACGCAATGTTTAATAAAAAGGCAATGCGAAAACAAAGAGAATAATAATAATACCAGAAAGCTCTGTTGGTACTCGATAATACCATCATTTTTTACTCAAATATTTCACAAAACTTGTTCCAGGAAATACGTGTCTTTTTAAAAACTGTAAGTTTTTGGAAAAAAATTTCGTCATTCAGAATCTTGATTAAATTTACAAGGATTCTATTATTATATTTTTTTGACTATTTTAATTTTTTATGCAGATTTTCAGAGATACTGGATTAGTTTTACACAAATTTATAAATTGATTTCAACAGAAGCCTAGAAAATATCCACAAGATATCTGTGTTTCCAAAATATGTAATGAAAAATGTGTAATAACGTCATAATCGCGTAAGAGCTGTTGTATAAAAAACAGTGAAAATGTATGTCGAGTTGGAGGCTCTTAAGGGGATGAAACGGGCGTTCAAAGTTTGTATGGAAAAACCTACTTTCATGTGGGCGAAGTCGCTGACAGAAGTTAGTCGTTACATATAAGGATATGTTACATAGGTACTATAAGTTACTATCTATGTATATGTTACTATCTATGGGCCAAGATGCCTATAAATGATTTATTATATATTTAATGTGGTTTTCACCAATAGACAGCCATTCATGACGAAGGTATAACTACATGCATGATAAAATAGAGATAAGCCGAGAATTTCAAAGATTCACGCGAAGCTGGAGCAAGTCGCTAGTTAATCATAAAGTATTAGGTATTATTATCTCGCTTGGTCATGGGAGGGAAACCGCGCCAAAAAGCTGGTCAATAAAATGAATACTCTACTCAATAGCACGCACAATTGTAAACCTAAAAGTTATCCTTTGAATTACAGTAATTACCTATCATCAACGGTTGCGTAGAAGCGTTATGAAATACAGTGTAAGATTGAAATATTTTATCTACATAATAGTTTAATCATACTGATTTTGCCTAAACCTGTGATTAAAATGTAGTTTCTATCCGTTAGATTCTACACGGTCAATTAGCTGCCTCTTTAGTAAGCATGCTAGCCTAGTACCTGCCTACTTAAACATGGCATAGTATCTACACAGGATTGAAAAAAGAAAGCGACAAGAAAATTTACAGGTTTCAATCCACTTTTTAATTGCACCCTACCACGAGCTCGATGTATTTGACAACCTAAACTGGACTGTTATCTTCAGCCCTCTTTCTCGCTCACACGCTTGACATTTTACCACGTCATGGCCCCTGTTTCCTATTGGACCAGGCCGACACTAGACAGTCACCAGTTAGAACTCTAATATACTTCTGTTTTTCGTTCAGGTACATTTTATTCTTGGTCAAACACGCACGCTGTTACATTTACCGAAATTAAGAACTTATTAAACGAATGTAAAATAAAACTGTGTGATACAATCTTTAACCAATACCTATTTTAAAAGGACGTCGTCCTAGTTAGGTACTTAATATACAAACAATTTCAGAAATGAAGTTGTTAGGTACATAATAGACAAACAATGAAGTTGGCTAAGAAAGGATTATTTTGAAATTAGTTGAATAAGTCTCCATCAGCATATTTTTGCACTGTCAATGGACTTCATTTCAAGGTCTTTACCAACATTTATTAAATAAATGGTATTGACACATTTACAGTGAGACAATACTTGAATCTGTGAATTAGTCTAAATATTATGGCAGGCGTTTTCACAGTGGTACATGTAACGCCATCTAGGGAGAAATGTTAGAAGTACTTTACATAGTATCTTATTTTTTTTTTAAATTCTTAATGGATTTCTTCATAAAATTAGTGTTACGAACACACTATTTCTTCAAAACAAAAAATAGGTCGTTAGGGATTTTAAAACTAGAAAAAAAAAAAGATTTTGTGTAAGAGGAAACGTAATACTGGAGACTGTGTTAAGTTTCCGAGAACTTTAAAAAACCAGTTTATATGTATGAAAAAATATAGGTATGTTGTTATAAGTTTCAACCCGAGATGCATTTCCATACAACCGATCTTGATTATGACGTTCGCGTTATCAGCATAGTATAATAGCATAATCAGCCTTTTAATGTTCCCACTGTTGGGACTCAGGCCTCCTCTCTAGGAGAGGGAATAGGCCGTAATCCACCACGCGGGCCCAGTGCGGATTGGTGAATGTCACATGTCTTCGAATTTTTGGTTCTAGGACATGCCGGTTTCCTCACGATGTTTTCCTTCACCGTTTTGAGAGCAGTGGTGATGAAATAAATTACACAAAGTAATGCGCCTGGCTGGGTTTGAACCGGCGACCTACAACTCGTAAGTCGGGGCCGTTACCACTCGGCCACCACTGCTCTTCACGTTATCACGTTACATACAAGTAATAATAATAATAAGTCACGTTATTCTTCGCGTTATCACGTTAGGTAGAATTATGTACTGGTACCATAGGCTGATTTCATACAGCGAATAAAATGGATATGCCTTAAATTTCGAGATTAATTTTAAAGACACTGTCAGAAATATAGCAGAAAAAAAATTTCTTCCTGCATTAACGACGAGGAGGAGGAAGTGTATAAATTTGTTAACCTCACCTCAGTTGCCGTTGGGCACGCCACAATTATGGCGGTAAGTCCCCTCTTTGAGGCGTGGTTGGAAAGACCTCACGGCGTCCTCACCTTCCGCATGACGCAGGTTCTCACCGAACACGGTAAGTTAGGGAAGTTCCTGCACCGGATTCGTGCGGAAGCGACGCCCGGGTGTTGCCACTGTGTGGAACGCCCGGAGGACACGGTGGAGCACACGGTGGAGGTGTGCCCCGCTTGGGCAGAGCAACGCCGTGTCCTCGTGGGGGCGATCGGCGGCGGCGATCTCTCGCGCCGGGCCTTGGTACAGGCCATGGTCCGGAGCGAGGAGGAGTGGCAGGCGGTCGCCTCCTACTGCGAAGCAGTAATACTAGCAAAGGAGGCGGCCGATCGCGTGAAGCAACGGTCCTCACGCTTCAACCGCCGCCGGGATACTGATCCCGATTTCCGGCCACCGTAGACGCGGGCTTGCGGACTGCGAGCAATGGGTGGCCTGCCGTCCAACCGTCCGGTAACAGTCCGGACCGAGCCCAAGTCGTCGACGGCGCGTATTGTTCCACGCGCGCCTCATGGAGATGTCAGCAAATCGTAGGGGCCCTGCAAGGTCGAAGCCGACTGGGGCCATGGGTAGTGTGAAAACGAAACCCGGGGCCCTGTGACGAAGGCAACGAAGGAACAGGAGTGGGTTTTTAGTCAGTAAAAGTCTGACACTATCTCTCGCTCCGCCCAAGAGCGGGATTTGTCGATTTGTCATAAGATGATTTCCGACCTAAAAAAAAAAAAAACCTCAGTTGCCGTAGAGATCTTTTTCAATGAAAAATAATAATAAAAATTGTTTGTTTTATTTGTCTTATTTATCTCTGAGGTTTTTATTAATAATAATAGATATATAATATTGTTGGCCACACGGGATATTTCATTAGAAATCCCGGGAAGATCCATATAATATCAACATTTCGATGCAAGTACATGAATAACTCTACCTAATTCCGACCTCTGTTTATCACATATCTTTCTCTAGACATTTTGGAAATGTAGATATCTTGTGGATATTATCTAGGTTTCTACTGAAATTATGTTTCTACTAAAACTAATCTAGTAGACCTCTGCAAAACTGGGACCTATTAACGAAATAGCGGTTTCGCCCGTGTGAAAATAGGTTTCCCCGTACAAACTTTGGATCCCCATTTCATCCCTTTAGAAGGTGAATTTAAAAATCCTCTGTTAGTGCTCCCCTACGTCATAAAAGGAAAACTTGTGCAAAATGTTACGCTCCTAGTCCCAGTAGTTTCGGCTGTGTGTTGATATGTCAGTCAGCGAGTTTCTCCTTTTATATAAATATATAGATATAGGTATAGATGTTAGATCAGCAATGCACGCACATGAGTTGGTTACGTGGACTGCAGTATCAAATGACTTGCGATGACATTTCTATAATTACTTCAAGTAGTTAACTGGTTGTTAGCTTGCCTGGCTGAAGTGATAACATGATGTGTGAGTTCTCAACTGTCATGCGATATAATAACGGTTAGGTAACTTTGTGCGGCTGAAAATCAAAGAGTGATTCTTGTTTCTTCTAATATTTTCCTCGGAATAACATTGTAAACCCCATGACCATAACTTGTTCATTGTGGTAGGTACTAGGACTTTTTTAGAACTAAACAATAGATCCGTCTTTCTGACTGAGTCACAAAACAGACAAGGCTATCGAAAAACTGCGTACAATCAATATTTTTTTTAAAGAGTAACCATGGAGATTTTTACCGGTTTCTTCTTCATAGGAAACGACCAATTGGAACCGTGCACTAGCTTCTGACGTTTTATAAGTGTCTATGTAGGCCTATGTGAAATAAAATGATTTGAATTCGCTAGCCATAAAATAGGAAAATATCTATTTTTCATTTAGTACTTCTAATTCTTTTTGATAAGCCGTGGAAGCTCGTATTCCAGCAAATCTTTTTTCGTAAAAATGCTTTTCAGGAACAGGCCGAGTATGTTTTTAATAAATAATCTATAAAATTTCGTACTTGCTCTTACAATTACGTTCTCATTAGAGATGGAAATTCTTCCTGAAGAAGATCGTTTTTTGAATCGATTCAGTAATAAATCGAATTCTAAAAGATCGATTTCCTAAAAATCGATGCGTTGTTTACCGTGCAGTTACTAAGCCGTATTTCATGATTACAAAATAATTAGGTGTACAACATTCACATAACAGTTACCTTAAGGAAAATGGATGCTTTGATGTCTTTTAGATAACAATATGTTTGTATTACGCAGGAAAATGAGTCTGAGATCGACTCACAGAATCGATCCATTGTTTAAGATTTTATTGACTTACAAAATGAATTCTTCGATTAATCGACCACAGATAGCTATCCCTGGTTCTCATTTTAAAACGTTTGAATTGCTTTCTATGGGTATAACTGACCTGCAATAGTGTTGAGGAACATGAGGTACTCGAAGTTGGAGATCTCGCGGCGCTGCCATTTCTGCGTCATGTTGGAGTTGCGCATCAGCTGCCGTGGCGACATCATCGACGCGCGTCTGTAACAATGCAAACAATAGAAATTAACATCATATTCACAACCATACCAGAGGATTTTTTAGTGACTCGGTAACTCTTTCGAACAAACTCGCAGCCCTGGCAGGGATCGGCCCTAGCGCCCCTCTCCTGCCCCCGTCAAACATTTTGATACAAGTGGAGAAAGTTTGCTATTACGACAGAGGCGGAATTCAGAGGTGTTATGGAACCGAGTGCTGCAGTGGCAAACGACGTTTTTCAATACACGTACGAAGAAATAAATAAACGGGGGCTGACCAACGACTCGTGAGGGGCTGCGCGGCGACCAGCCTGTTTATGGCGGGGTGAGCTCGCGCACTTTTCTGAACTAGTGCGAAAAACAGTAAATTGCGTGCCAAAAACGGTGGGGATAGGAGCTGGTTTACAAGTAGGTAATGTATTGAAAAAGGGTTATTTTTGTTTTTTCACACAATAGTGTCAGAGATGACGCGCTCTACTACAGTGGCAATTTTTCTAAAGTTCCGTTTTTATAGTACTTAATTAAGTTTATAGTATTTTTATTTTTACATAACACGTGTAGTATTTTTATTGTAAAGTCTGCTGCAAAAGTGCATAGGAAGTACAGAAATAAAATCGTGTGAAGCGAGAAATGACGCCATCTAGCGTAAAACCTGATTGAAATGTTGCTATCGACAACATTACATTATACTGTTAATAGATGGCGCCGCTGTGCTTCAAATGATTAATGCTTAATTAATGCTTATTTTTGTACTTTCTTTTTGTTTCTTCAAACATTGAAATAATTTATAATTTCTTTTAAAGAGATGAAGATATTAAAATTGAATATCAATTTATAAATATTTGATTATCTATGTGTTAGTTTTCAAACTTGAGGGGTAGGTTGAATATGGATTTACAGTGAGGCCGCAAAAGTTAAAGATTACATTGCTACGAACCGAGCGAGCACGCACGACACTTCCGTGCGTATGTGTGCGCGTGTATGAGTATCCACATTCCACAGATAACACATACTAAGGAACTGTCGTCGCACTGAGCTTAAAATATCATTATTATTTTTCTGTGCCATTGAATATGCATCACACAGTCACAGAGGCGACTTGTTCTTACCATTGCATTGATAAAATTCACGCAAACGTGTCATGTGCTGTTAGCCGTATGAACTAAGTGTTGGATTCGCAAACAACGTAGCCCGAGTTCAAATCATGGTCGGTCCGTTGTGGTTATTTATTACTTATTCCCAATCTATATTAATATAGTTGTTTTTTATATTTCTATGAAAAATACTATTGCATTTTTTGCACTAAATAGTTGCAAATTACGAATAATAATATGATCTATTAACCACAAGAAGAACACATTCGTAATTTTCAATTATTTAGTTGTTACATCTTTTCAATGTTGTAAGGTGGAAATAAAAAGACGTGTTTAATAAAAAAAAATATTCTTTATATTTACAAATTAAACATATATGAGAATTGTGACGCCGAATTGTTACCTAGACAACAAAATTATCTTGTAACCGTTATCTATGTTACGTGTAAGATTGTTTGTTGGAAGTATATCCACTTAGACCATTCATAATATGAATAACGTAACAATGAAAGGATATTAAAATTTTAATAAAATAAAATATAATTGTTTATATCCAGTTATTTATTGAAAAGTGATATATGATTTAGACTTTGTAAACATTTTATTTGTATGTAACGTCACAATGAATGTATTGAGGTCATAGCTTAATTGTTCATTTTCTTGACGAAAAGAAGATTGAAACTAAACCTCAATTTCTGTTAAAAGAACTTTAGTTCTCACAAGATAATCGTCAATTAGATGAGAAAAATAAATTGAACTATTATGTTAGAACAGTGTGGGTAGAAGAATAAAAAACGAAATAGAATCATGATTATTGTCAACAAAATTGATAGCGAGTTCACTGCATTCTTAAGATAAGGCGATGGCACAAGTTAAAATGTATAGCTGTTTTAAACGAAAGTAAACACAATATAATACAGTGTTTGTTAACGAATAATCATTTAAATATGTTAAAATAAAATGGCCTACTAAATATTTAATTACACCGACTGATTTTACTAAAACTTAATATTTTGTATAACCCCCATTATTTTCGATACAGTCAAGTAGACGTTTGCGCATGGACCCAACCATATTACCGCATATTTCGCTCCCTCTAAAACTTTCCCATACCTCCATGCAATGGGTTTTTAATTGTTCCGTAGACCTCTCATTCCGCGAGTCCCACCTTTGCACCATCAAACCCCATAGATTTTCTATGGGGTTGAGGTCGGGTGATCGCGCTGGCCATGGAATAACAATTACTTCCGGGTGATTGTGAAACCACTCACGCACAGTACTCGCTCGGTGAATAGGACAATTGTCCTGGACAAACGGAAATTGTGCTAACTCATCAGCTGGGTAAATGTTGCGCACAGTAGGTAGCATAATTGAGTCTAACACTTCCACATAAGTTGAACTGTTTGCGCGTGGAGGAATGAAAGCCAGTTCTCCTGGTCCTGCTGCACTCATCCATCCCCACATATTAATTGTGATTCGACCTGATTCGGTGTTAGGTATAATGTTTTTATCACACCAGCGAGTGTTATTCTTGCGCCATAAGTGAAGCCTGCCCTTTTGACTGGATTTAAATGTTTTTTCATCTGAAAATACCGCAGTATTCCAATCAAAATCTAAATAATCACGTGCGAAACGTAATCGTTCCTGTTTATGCCTCTCTGTCAAGTACGGCATTTTAGCAGGTTTTCTGTGATGCACGCCTTCAGCGTGAAGTGCACGGCGAACAGTATCAATCGAGGTGTCATATAATTCCGCAAAATGTCTCGTTGGTGCGAAACCATTTGTTTCGTATACGTCCACCATATGTCGTCGCTGCGCCTCGCTAATAAGCTTCGGTCTCCCACTTCTCTTTCGACTAGCAAGGCCCATTCTTCCTCATATCTTTTTATCCAAAGACTTACAGTATTTTTCTAAAACAAAAAAAAATATATTAGGCAGCTATACCTACTTGACTTCATTTTCATTATATAAAATGTTAACAATCATAATTATTGAATATAATTTTAAAATAAAACTGCATTTATAAATCCAATAACCAATCCAATAAACCCAACGATTTATGTATTTTTCTTTTAAGCCTCATAAAGATACGATGGATGGATTCATAAATGGCATACTTACATTTTAATTAGAAGATTAATTTATAATAAAGTTACAATTCATTAATAGCTATTATACTCACATTCAGTCCGGTTTCTTCAGATATTTGTGTTTTATTAAGACCGCTTTTATGCAGCCCAATGATAGTCGCCCTCACTTCAATACTAATATTAGCCTGCATTTTGCGAATATTACAATACTGTTAACCACACGTCACTAACCAACAACTACAACCAAACGACAGTTCATTTCGGTCAAGTTAAAACTTATGTCTACCTCGCAGAAATCTAATTCTTTATTTAGTTTTTTTGTGATCCCTTTCTAACTCTAAGAAATGTGTGAACAAGTTAAAGAATAATTTAATATAATAATATGTAATGCTAATCCATAACTTCCAATCGGGTAAGAACTTACAAAAAGTCAACAATTGCGTGGGATTTGAACTTGCGGCACACTGATTTGCGCTTCAATCTGTGTGCTCTATACCACTAGGCCATCTTGACTTATGCTAAGTTGATGAAATTATGAACTACAATCAGTTGTTGACGACAATGATGACGCATGTGTCTATCTATTTGTTAAACTAAAAGTCAAGTTTATACTTTGTGAGATTGCCTTTGCTCGCCACTTAGCTGTGAAGAAACCAACGCCATCTAGTTTAATTTTCGAAAACTTGAACTCTAACGTGCAAGGGAAAATAGGCGTTAAGGTATCTAAGCACTTTTACACCCAGATTGTACATACATTAAACATATAACCCTAAAGCTGTTTAGGCGCTACTTATGATTTATGTCTTCTTTATTTTAAGACTCCTGTAATTGAACTACATAATTAAAAAATGCACGTGTTATTCCATTGTTTTAGACGTTTTAGGAGCATTTAAGATCAATTTGTAGGCGCGGGCCCATCAAAAGGTACTTTGTCTCGGTTCGGTGGACAGCCACGGAACTGCTGCAAATTTAAGATGGCTCGCAAAAACTTAGTAACGATAAAGTTAGTTGAACACGGACAACAAAGTGATCCTATGAGAGTTCCGTTTTTTCCTTTTGAGGTACGGAACCCTAAAAAGAACTGATATGACTTTGGTTGTTGGCCGAAGAACTGTTTAATTTATTGGGGTAGTCAGGTAGAGGTATTATTTTCCGAAATTGAAAACAAAAAATATTAGTATTTAAATAATCTATTTTTGTCCGTTTAGAACTCTCTCAATAACACATTAAGCTGTTGATCCCCGCACGAGCGCCGGCGGTCGTGCGCTATTGTCTTACTATTGTGTCTCTAATTACGCTACTCAAGAAGTTAAACAAGTTTTTAATTGGTTCACGTTCGAGTCGTGTTATTTTTTGAGTGCTGTTAATTATTGTTTTTCATTTGTTCTGCTGGGTCTTCGCGAAATTAGATAACTTCAGATTGCATAATATTTTACAACATTTACTAAATTAGATTAACTGGTTCTTTTGTGCAATTATTATGCAATATTTGAGTATAAGCATAATAATCAGCCTTTTAATGTTCCCACTGCTGGGACTCAGGCTTCCTCTCTACGAGAGGAAATGGGCCGTAATCCACCACGCGGGCCCAGTGCGGGTTGGTGAATGTCACGTCTTCCAATTTTTGGTTCTAGGACGATGTTTTACTTCACCGTTTTGAGAGCAGTGGTGATGAAATAAATTACACAAAGTAATGCGCCTGGCTGGGTTTGAACCCGCGACCTACAACTCGTAAGTCGGGGCCGTTACCACTTGGCCACCACTGCTCTTAATAAATTGAGTAAATTAAAAGAAATAATATTTGAGTAAATTGTTATTAAATATATCGGGTCTTTGTACGGACAGCGTTATTGACTGGTATTTTTCTAAGGTATTTTAATGTGAAAAGGGTACCTAATTGTTGCTGCTGACTGTACGTAAAAAGCATTGGCTCCCGGCTGTCACTTGTCAATCTCTGACAGCTGTTACGGGTACTCAGAAATCGGAGAATCTGACAGCGGTCTCGAAAACAGTACCGTAACTAGGGCAGTGCTAGCGTTGCCCAGGCACAGAGCGTAGTCCCTGGAGGGGCGCAACAATTTGATATCTTGTCCTTTTTGTTTGTATTGTACTTATTTCTAAGAGCGCAGTTACAGAAGCTCGCACCGGGCTTACAAAAGGCTAGTTACGCCACTGCTCGCAATGGGGTGTCGTGTTTACAAGTTTTTTTTTTTTAAGTTTGGGCACATTGCTCGCAGAACAGATGGCCGTTGTGGCCGAAAGGTTCTGCAGTGGCGACCGCGTACCGGAAGACGCAGTGTTGGAAAGCCCCCTACAAGGTGGACCGATGACCTGGTGAAGGTTGCGGGAATCCGATGGATGCGAGACGCACAGGACCGTTCGTTGTGCCGACATTTGCGGGAGGCCTATGTCCAGCAGTGGACGTCTATCGGCTGAAATGATGATGATGATGATGATTGGAAATCATCTAATGACTTCTCGCGCTCAGGGCGAAACGGGAGGGCGTGTCAGACTTTTACTGACTAAAACTACACCTACTTCAGTTGCCCTTTGCGTTCTAGGACTACGGGTTTCCTTTTCAGAAATTCCCCGCGGTCCTAGCTAGCGGCCATATCGTGTTTACCAGTTACTGAGTCTACTACAGAAATTGGGTAAAGTTCAAATTTTATAGGCAATCACTCCTCTTAATATATTAATATTCAGCTGCATCGGGTTAATTTGGAAGCCGGACACAATAACTTATAGTTAGGAAAAAATGGCGAATTGATATCAGCCCCCCTAGCCAAGTTACAATCGTATCGTTCGCGCCGATCGCCTCGAGTAAGCCACGCCTCCGATTCCTTTGTTCTGACGTCATCTCAACGCTCAGTCATGTGGTCAGAACAAAGGAATAGGAGGCGTGGCCTACTCGAAGCGTTCGGAGCGAACGAAACGATTGTAACTTGGCTAGGGGGGCAGGTCCTTGGAGCCGTATGCGTATCTGTGGATTGTACGGTGTGTGGCAATCTTAGAATGATCACAGCTATTTTAGTTGATATTTTCTATAAATTGTGGCATTTTTCAGTAAAATAAAGTGAAGTCATTTTATTACTTTTCTATTTAAAGATTAGAACAGGATGTTGCATCAGAGTGAACATAATACAGTGACCTTTCCTTGACAAAATTAATTTGTTTATTAGGTGCTTTATTTTAGTACCAGCTGCTTCCAGCGACTTCACCGCGTCAAAGTAGAGAATTATCCCTAGGGAACAAGCTCCTGCGATAGAAGTATTCTATGTGCTATTCTAGGCCATGGTCTACCCATGTGCCAAATTACATCCGAATCCGTTCAACCTTGCGGGAGTGAAGAAGTAAAAAACATACAAACACACTCACAAACTTTCACTTTTATAATTTAAAATAATATAATATAAACTAGCTGACCCGGCGAACTTCGTACCGCCTAACTGTCAATGAATGAATGTAGTATATCTTTCGATATAGTCAACCGATTGCGATGAAACAAAAGCCTAATATATATATCAAGTTACACACAATTTTAATGTACTTATAAAAATTATCTACATCAATTTTGTACATTTTATGTATATGTGATACGTGATACGCGCACAATTAAAAACTTCTACAAATTTATTATATACTAGCGATCCGCCCCGGCTTCGCACGGGAAAGAGCGACATAATGTCATGCGAGCGCAAAAAATGTGTTTATTTACGACATCACATTAGAAACCTCTAAAATCATCAGTGTTCCTCTACTATATTGTGCGTGTATTATACATATAAACCTTCCTCTTGAATCACTCTATCTATTTAAAAAACCGCATCAAAATCCGTTGCGTAGTTTTTAAGATCTAAGCATACATAGGGACAGACAGACACGAAAAGCGACTTTGTTTTATACTATGTAGTGATTTACACTGGGGGGTCCAAAATCATGTACTGGGTCCATGGTATTCGTTTGTGCGATGTCAAAGACACCCTGTATATGAGCTAGCAAGGCTTCTTGAATGACATCTATGTTCACAATAAAAATAAATAAAAAATACCCGGCATGTGAAGCCGTGAAGCCGGTATTTCGCCTTTGATTAATCGCGTCGTCAAAGAAGACTTTGTAAAGATGAATTATTTACCAACGAGAATTTCACTATTAATTATGCCTATCTTTTATGATAAAGAACATTTCTGGGTAAAATTAACCGGAACACAAGCAACAGTTTGTTTTTTTAATCATACTGTTCTAATTTTAACTGAGTTGGACTTTATGGCTGTATTAATTAATTATTACTTTTATAGTCTGTGGTAATTATTTTTTTATGAACCGGCTACACTGAATATGGCTGTGTACTTCTTAAGGCCGTTGACCCAGTGATCTTGGCCATGGAGTTATCCAAAATATATCTACCAAAAATAAAGAGGAAGTTGATACAAGCAATATCGTAAACAGTTGAGTCATTTTGTTTGTACGAATTACAAGTAAAGTACAGTCGAGTTGGTAACTTCCGTATTCGGCATTTAGTGGCTCAGCTGCGCGAGAGCAAGTCTAATATTGAACTGTCTGTCATTTCGTGTTTGTCGCAACTTAGAACCACAATCTGATTTCATGTGAACCAAATAAACTAAACTTGTTTATTTAAGCAGTTTTTTTCCGCCCTGTTTTTTTTTTTTTTGAAGTAGGTAATCTATAGCGTAGGTAATTTTTTTTTTCCACAACTATCACACAACGCCATCTAGTCCCAAACTAAGCAGAGCTTGTGCTATGAGTACTAGATAACTGATAAACATACTTATATATTTCCAAATACATACCTAATATAGATAAATTACACCCAGACACAGAACAAATGATTGTGCTCATCACGCAAATAATTGTCCTGGGTGGAAATCGAACCCACAACCTCCGGCTTAGCAGTCAGGGCCACTAACCACTAGACCAACAGGCCTGTCAGAATCTAATCCTATAGCATCTCTCGCTCTAGGGCGAAGCAAAAGGATGAGTCAGATTTTAACAGACTAAAATTCACCTGTGGCTAGGATCACGGTTTCCCTTTCAGAAGTTTCCAGTAGCTGTAGCGGGCATTGATCCTGCTGGGTCCAGCGTTTTGCGAGGCGCGATTCAGCACTAGAATGTTACTTTATCACACATGTCTATATATTGTCTACCACGCTGGTTTATGTAATAAATAAGACCAACTCTTCGAAATATCTGTGCCAGATACATAGCATAGGTATATACACCACAAAATTTTAATTAGTACAAATACTTAGAGGGCTTATATTTACTCGTAAGTAAAGTCTTGATAAATAATATTCATAAACAGCAAAGTTATTAGCGTTTGTTTATATCCGAAAATTTCACACAATTTATGGAAATATTGAACAGGCAGGATAATGAATGAATGAATAGCGATCAAAATAGAAAAACACTGCGCGTAGTATTTTCTAGTACCAATTGTTATTAATGATTGATTCAATTATGAATTTACCAATTATGACAAATTTTCGTGGACAATTTTGGGATTTCATTATTTTTTCTTTTGACTACACAAATATGATCAGTAACGGGTACGGATAGAGCCCCATTTTTTTTGTACTAATTAAAAAATAGTGGTGTAGGTACATCAAATGTAATAAAAGATATTAACAACGTACTAACAATGTTTCTATCGAAACGCTAATTTGAATCAAATCATGTGCAAAGATAAATTACTAAAACAAGGAAGGTGATGGTGTGTGTCAGTTTTGCGTGTAAACAAATAACGAAGGTGGCGCCGCGTGTTCGACTAGTCTGCGCGATCGGTGTCAGTGTCGACGCGGTTGTCGACCCGCGCCGTTGCGTCTGCGACTGTTCTGCGGCTGCGCGTGCGCATGCTTTTAGTGAGGCTTTTTAAACTGTCACTCTAAAGACATAAGGGACTTGGAAAACTTTTCATTGACTGATATAAATTTCAATCCCAGACCTAGTCGACAGTAGAAAATATACGAGTAAGCTACTGAGCTATATGAGGTTTTTTGAAGACGGCTTGGTAACACTAAATGGCTCGTTTACATTTAGGGGAGCGTGCACTAGAATTGCACAATTTAATTCCGCTAAGTCCGTTCCATCATCGGACCACTAGACTAGACGTACGGCGTTGCGCCACCGGTACTAACATGGTGGACATTCCACCCGTACGCACAAAGCATTTCGGGAGCACATTTATTGTACGTTCAGCGGAGTAGAATTCCCTACCGGAGTCTGTGTTACCTGATAGCTACAACCTCGGGGTCTTTAAGTCAAGAGTGAATAGGTTACTTCTAGGCAAGCGTGCTCCAACGTCGGCCACATCATCGCTTAACATCAGGTGCGATAGTGGTCAAACGCGAGTCTATTCTTAATAATAAAAAAAAAAACAAAAGACGTGTCATCTGCTACACGCTAGAAATAGAATCTACCATTATAAAAGTAACGCACTTTACGTTCTGATGAATATTATGATCCATTTTTATTTATTAAAGGGTTCCGTAATCGAAGAAAACCAACAAGCGCGTTTTACACTAAGCCTCGGCTGTCCGTTTGTCTGTCTGTATGTCCGTCTGTCAGCAGACTGTATCGAATAATACGTAAGAAGTAGAGAGTTAAAGGAAGACTCGGCCCTGGTACGAAAGGCAACGAAGGTGGTGTGAAAGTGGGTTTTTAATCAGTAAAAGTTTGACACTATCTCCTGCTCTGCCCAAGAGCGGGGGTTATCATAAGATGATTTTCTCACTGAAAAAAAAGTAGAGAGTTAAAATTTTCACAGAATGTGTATTTCTATTGTCGCTACAACAACAAAAAATAAAGTTAAAAATTAAAGAGTTACCAAACAAGAAACGTTACTTTGTCGGCGTTTTCTGCTCGAACTTAATATTGTAGTACGAAACCCTTCGTATGCAAGTCCGACTCGCAGTTGGTCAGTTTTTATTTCATATGTCAGGGTTGCTCTCGTAGTCAAAGTTATTTATATTGAATAATATTCTTCTCTAACCCCCCTGAAAGATTATCAATTACGTACAAGGCAAGATTCTATATAATCGAGCAGCGGTGGGCCGGTGGCCGAGGAGCAGTGGTGGCCGAGTGGTAACGGCCCCGACTTACGAATTGTTGGTGGCGGGTTCAAACCCAGCCAGGCGCATTACTTTGTGTAATTTATTTCATCACCACAGCTCTCAAAACGGTGAAGGAAAACATCGTGAGGAAACCGGCATGTCCTAGAACCAAAAATTCGAAAACATGTGACATCCACCAACCCGCACTGGGCCCGCGTGGTGGATTACGGCCCATTCCCTCTCCTAGAGAGAGGAGGCCTGAGTCCCAGCAGTGGGAACATTAAAAGGCTGAATATGTAATCCTATATATTGTTATTAATCGAGCAGTTTATGGATATTAAGCTGTCCAAGTTTCCATTTTATTGGAAAAGGAAATGGTATGACATTGGTAGTTTAATTACTTATGTGATATTTAGTAAGATCTTCTTGATGGGATTTCTCAACTGTCACTTTAAGTACTATCTTGTTGTTCATTTGCTACTTTATTGAGATAAGCCGACGTTAATTGTTAAGGAAATGAGACTGAACTGTTTTATTTTGACAGGTCTTTGTAATCGTAAGGTTTTCTTAGCAGCATGACATCGTTGTACCTACCTAGTACATTTTGATAGTTATACAAATTAAGCTGCCAAAGCTAGTTTTCAAGGAAAATGATATTGAACTGTTTACTAGGTGCTTTATTGAAGGACATTAAAGGATGTCTGTTATTGATACATTTCTGCTTCAGTAAGTTCAGTGACATCTTAGGATCGAGTTTTACGATCGAAATACAATAGAACATTATTGTTATAAATATTATACAATTTCATATCCATGTTTATTTATAATGTATCGTTGGATGAATTTGTTAGCAGTACACCGCAGACTAGCTCGTTTTATTTTAAGTTTTTAGAGTCCATCTAAAGGACCTATTACACTACGCGATATTCAGCACACGATATTCAGACTGTCTTATTTTTTATTCCGAGTTAGACCGGTCTAACCCTTATTACACTACGCGACATCGACTAAGACTGTCTGAATATCAAGTAGTGTAATAGACCCTTTAAGATTGTCTGATTGATGTCGCTGTCAGCGATAAGACCGCCTTGTAACCATACCATTTAAGTTTGTGTATAACATTTGTTACTATTTTGGTGTACAATAAAACTTATTCTATTCTTATATTATAATAACTTTAAAAGATTTTACGATATATTAATGTAATATAACTAATAAAACCGTTAACTATGCCCAAATAGCTTCTGAATGTTTTAATACTATTCATCCTATTAGCAAAAACCAAATACAGACAAAATTGCACGTAAAGGCCAACGACAAGAGGTCAAAATCCCACTTGAGATATAAATACTGAACGAACAGATAAATTATAAATAGCGTCGATACCGATACCGAGACCGTCGAGTGGGTGAGTGGGCGATCAAGCGGTCTCGATACCAGGGCACCGGAAGCGGATAAGGTGCCATAAGACCTTATCTTGTAAATAAACAAACAATTATCTACTAGGAACTGGGATTTAATCTATTTTATTCGTGATTTATGAATTATTCAAGCCGTTAATCATATTTTGGCGTCATTTAGAGCATTTATATCAATTTTTTTATGAACTTCTGCTGCCAAACTTTGTTGAAGAAATAACGCTTTGTTGGCAATACTTAAAGGTTTCAAAATAGTTTTTTTTCCCCACACATTTTATAGGCTTAGGGTTTGTTAAATGATGCCCGAACCGCCACTACTTCCTGAAAAAATAAGAAAAAACGACATAGAATTTCTATGAAATTATCTGCCAAGTGAATGTAAACTTAATTATAGCTGATGAAACAGGCCCTTAGTTTAATAGTGCCTGTACAATAAAGAGTGTCGCAAAGCAAATTATTATTTGCAATAATAATAATTTGTACCAATTTCTGCGCAGTAAAGCACCATTGCAATGCATTTCCCTAATCTATCTCATATCGAGCCCGTTATTGAGTAACAAAACATTAACGTTTTCTCTCAATCTCCGCTTTACCACACACAATAATAAAAGCATTTCATGGCAACATTAAACAACAAAGTAGCCAGTATTTACGAATGCCAATAACCATTTAAAAAATCAAACGAGGTGAGGTAAACCTCTGTGGTACCTTGTGACCCACGCTTGACCAAACTTTTGTTCCGAGTTCAATTTTTGACCAATTGGGGAAGGTCACAGATAAATTAAACAGTACCGACCTCTTTGGTGACCAGACCATTGATATGTTGCGAAATTTACTACGTTCTGTTATTGTTTTTGGTCATAAATGGCCGTTCGATGGCGAGTGTACTTATGGTCAAATTTTTATTACCATGTAAATTGTCGTAAAACTTTTATTGACACCATTGAAGTTTAAAATAGTATGTGTGAAATCTCTTAAAAATAAGGTACCGAGGTAAGTTACCATGAAGACGAATGTTACAACTACCATAACGGTTTTTATTCAAGTTTAAAATCATTAAGTATGACATTTCGTGCTGTAATCTCTACCTGCACGTTATGTAATATTACATGGTTTAATTATAGCACCATGTATTTAAGGCTAAACGAAGCCATAACCAGATTTATGATATTGAATTTACAGAGCAGAAAATTGGAGAAAGAATTCTCCAGAAGGTGATTTTGATCAAAATTAATGTTTCACGACACGGAAACATCTCATCTCATCCCATATTATCTTGAAATATTTTCATACAGCACTTAGTATTGTCAGAAATGCTTCCCTGTTGAGATGAATGACCCCAGAAGTACCAAATAATGTTCTGGTATTAATTCTCTTTCTTATGGTCAAAAGATATCCATGAATTTCATGAAATATACTGTTTTTGATAACGTCAAGCGATGATACAACCTGTTTTCAGAAGGTATTTCTTATTTGGTTGAGCGGAAGTATCTACCTACAAGAAATAATTGACATGAATTCATAATTCCAAAAATGTTACCGTTGTTAAATTATTTTCTGCGAATCAAATACAAACATTAATTGAGATTATTGAGACATAATTGATTGCCTTTTCCGAATGAAATGTACAAAAAAGCAACTGTTTTGTTTGGCAATATGAAAACAGCAGATCCAAAAAATAAAAATTATTTAATGTTCACGTTATGCACACTTTCATTGAGACAATAATTAGTGTGATTAGAGGCCCTTAATAAATGCTTATACAATGACAATTCACCGCTGATGTCAATCATTCAATTCATAGACATGACGTTTTCGCAGTGTAATCCTACATAATTCAGGTAATCATAGACAATCAAGATGAGAGCGAGGGGCGGGGAGGGGGGGGGGGCTCGACATCGTTGATTGTCTCATCCGCCATCTTTATTCACTTTCGTACACACGCTAAACCATTTCATAATAAAGATTTATTGTAAAACTAACTACAATGCGTTCCAAATAAGAATAGGATCGATGCCATGTTGTGATGTCACGTCATACTGTAAAATCGCAAGAAATTGGGCAAAATTGAAGAACTCAGAGATGAGCAAAATTGAAGAACTGGATTCTGATTAAACTATTTTCGTTCACAGTTCGTAAATAAATTAAATTTTAAAAATTTCTTGTTTTCTCACCATAATAATTCTTCGATTTGACAGTATGACGTGACGTCACAACATGGCAATCGATCCTATTCTTATTTGGAACGCATTGTACTGTCAGCGGCTTCGCCCACGTGTGAGTAGAAAATTGTCATAAGGGAACATATTCCTACAATAATACGTCATATATAATATTAATAAATCCTAATATTCGCTCTTATTTTGATTGCACAATTTAATTCCGCCAAGTCCGTTCCATCATCGGCCCTCTAGACGTACGGCGTTGAGCCACCAGTACATGGTGGACATCCTACTCATATGTACAAAGCGTTTTGGGAACACATTCATTATGCGTACAGCTAAGGAGTGGAATTCCCTGCCGGATTCTATTTCCTGATATCTATAACCTAGGGGTCTTTAAGTCAAGACTAAACAGGTTGCTTCTAGGCAAGCGTGCTCCATCTTTGGCCACATCATCGCTTACCTCCAGGTGAGATAGTGGTCAAACCAGAGCCTATCCATAATAAAAAAAAGTATCCTGTGTATTATTCCAGGACATGATCTACCCGTGTGCCAAATTTCATCCGAATCTGTTCAGCCGTTCGAGCGTGAAGAAGTAACAAACATACTACACACACACACACACACCCATTAAAAGTTTCGCCTTTATAATATTAGTGTGACTGAAAAATTAATAACAAAGACAAAAAAAATTGGTAGCTAAAATTGGGCACTTTAAATCATTTTATCGATTTCGGATGCCATGTGTTTAGAATTTTGGTCAAATCGATTTATTTTGACCGAAAGGGCGAGTGTGTGTGGGCTACAGCTACAGTTGCTCTATTAATAATACGTATTAAAGCACTTATACGTCTAGTAGGAAATAATAACACTTCCTATCGAAAAGCATGCATTTATCTTCCGAGCGGAAACCCGTGTGCTCGACGCGGCGCGCATTCACGACTTTATGCCAATCATTTTAGGACAGCTTATAATTAATAATCATCTGTTTTCTATTATTATCATTGATTTTTTTTGCAATCATCTTTCTGCCCTTGTCCCATTATTTTTGTTTGTACATAGTTTTCTTAAACTTACGTTGTTTAAGTTCGATGAACTGCCAGCGGCTTCGCACGCGTGAATGTCGGTTATTGCGGATGCGAAGTCGAAGCCAGATATAAAGTTGAACCACACTACTTTCTTGGGGTTCAAGCTTGTGCTATACCTAATTTCATCAAAAAATACTTTAACCATGAAAGAGTAAGTGACAGAGTTAAATTCACATTTATAATATTCGTATGGATTTATATCGATACCTAATATTTTTTGACTTTGATTGAACTTGATCTAATTATTTTGAAAGCTTAAACTTAAGTTGAATGGCCGTTAATAACTGTAAATGGCGATTGTTTAAAGCTTGAACATATTGGCTATCCTCTCTATTAATTGATTGTAGTAAATATATTTTTTAAATTAATTTACTGACTGGTAAAATACAGATTTAATTGCTAGGTCAACCATCATGGAATTTTGCACAAGATTTCCTTTTGTAACAAACGTGAGTACTAACATATTTATTATTCATTCCTTAAAGAGGTTAAATATGGGAAGAAATTTTATATTGAAGTTCTTAATTTTTTTTCCAATGAGAATCGCATCGAAAACGCGTGCTTGAACAACTACATTTATATAAAAAAATGTAATTAGTATTCTCGTGTAGTAAACTAACTGTAATTATATTAATTGCTGGAGTAATTAGTATTCATTTATATTATAACTAGTCACATGTTGATTTTAAAACAGGAAATCATTATCGTACTGACAGCGAATCATTCAATCTCCATTCAATTCATTAAAATGATTTGTTTCACGACTATTGAATGGCTTCAAAAGACGCGACATAGTCGTGAAATCGCAAGTGTGCGCCGGTCGCACAAAATGACCAAGCGATATGTGACACATGTCCGGTAAATATTGACATTGGCCACTGTACGCTCGCTCACATAAATCATAACATATTTACATATTTTTTTTACTTTTGATAGTAGATATTAAAAAGCTAAACTATTTCAAATTGTAGGTAAATGCGTGACAGATTTGTTAGATTATTTTTAATTGTTTTAGCCAGTAGATAAGCTGTCAACGTACAAAAAATATAATTTTACATATAATATCAAATTCTAGTAATATTTATCTATACTAATATTATAAAGCTGCAGAGTTTGTTTGTTTGATTGAACGCGCTAATCTCTGGAACTACTGGTCCGATTTGAATGATTCTTTCAGTGTTGGGTAGTCCATTTATCGAGGAAGGCTATAGGCTATGTTTTTTTTTCAAAATTAGGGATCCGTAATAAAATTGCTATTTTGTAACACAAGGTGTAAAATCGAAAACCTATTTTTGCGTGCGCTGCAAAAACTATTGACAATCGAACAAAATGATGTTCTACGGGTTTGTAGATCCCATAAAGTCCGCGAGAACATATATCTAGCTATCATGGTTTAATCACAATAACCGATTTTGTGTTCAAAATAATTATTAAATCGTCTGAAGAAAAAAAAACTACGTTAAATATGTATCGTAATATTAATCTTTATCGAAATTAAGCATTATGTTATCAAGAGTATTTATGTAGAAGTAAAATACTTTTTGTTTCATCTCAATCGGATATTTCGTTTAAAAGTTATCACGTGTGTAAGATGTTAAGAGTTGGTACCTATTAATGAGTTATAGGCCATAGAGTTTTTTATCAACATAAAATCCTGTAATAATCTTTTTCGAAATATATTTGTTGATGAGATCAAGAAGATGCAGTCCATTATCCACAGGAATTTCTTAATTCTTTAAACCCCCCCACATTCTCTCAAGTTAAAAATTGGTGCCCCAATTATTTTACTTAGAAATCTTAAGCCACCAAATTTATGTAACGGGACTCGACTTCAGGTTAAATTTCTTCGCAATAACGTGATCGTTGCAACAGTTTTGACTGGTCTAGCGGTTGGTCAAACAGTACTTATACCTCGGATCCCAATGATTCCAAATGATTTGCCTTTTCATTTTAAAAGAGTCCAATTCCCAATTAAATTATCTTTTGCCGTAACGATAAATAAATCACAGGGGCAAACATTTAAATATGTAGGATTATATTTACGGCAAGACTGTTTTTCGCACGGCCAACTATATGTCGCGTTGTCAAGATCAGGTTGCGGAAACAATCAATATATTCTTCTGCCACAAGAAAATAAAACGAAAAATATAATTTACTCAGAAGTACTTTAAAATAATATTTTAACCCGGTTTAAAGTGGACGGACACTCCCGCCTATAGTCGTAATTCTTATGTGTCTGGCTGAATGTCGAACAGATAGACAGCTATTGCCTGCGACTTATACAATTTAACTTAACCTATATTTTTCTTAATATTATAAAGCTGAAAAGTTTGGTTGTTTGTTATGAACGCGGTAATCTCGGGAAATACTGATCTGATATGAAAACTGTTTAAATATTCAATAGTCCATTTATCTCGGTATTTCCACGGAAACGAGAAAAACGCGGGTGAAACCGCGGGGCACAGCTAGTTGTGATATAATGCGCAATTTTCTAAGTTATTATGTCCAAAACTATTTGGAGAAGTCGAGATTTGAACGGCAGGATGCTTTTCAACATGAAAAATTAAAAAAATTCCTACGCTCAGATAGAGTTGCAATTATCACTAGTTTACAATACGTATTTACAAAATATAGCCGATAGACTTGTTCCCACGAGTAATTAGACACGTCTCAATTAATTGTTATCGACTTGTTTAACTTTTATGCATTTATTATAATTTGTTTGTGTTCATAGCCGCCGTAGGTAATGAATTTAATTATCACAAATGAGCAAGCTTATGTAGAGGTACCTTAAGGACCTTAGCATTAAGTAGAGGTTAACTTTGACTGTGATTAATGAACTATTCTGTATCAATTTCAAATAATTCGGTACTACAAACAACAAAATAAATTAAAAACCTAATTATTCAAACATAATCATATTCATTAATTAACGACCAAAATTAAGTAATTGCTCAGATAGGAAACTAATTTCCATTGTTTACCTCACTTAGTGAGATAATATTGTGTTTTGTTCACCGGAATTGATAAGGTTCACGCGTTTAGGACAAGAAGCTCTTTGTGTCATCTGTTTGTTCTCGAACTTTTGTATTTTTGAAAATAAAATCGTCATTTGCAGCTACAAATTAATATTCAACTTGTTTTTAAATTTTAGTTCATATGAATAATATTTACATATTTCCTTCTACTCGACATTAAAAGCTTATCTAAGGTAGTTATTATAATTTAAATCACTGTAAACAAAACATGCAAGTATGGTCTGAAATTGGTGTACGTTTTTCTGCTTTAGTTTTTGGTATTTTGCCGAAACTAAAACTTTTATACGCGCCAGTACACAAGTCAACATTAACATACAAGTAATCAAGTATGTTTAATGTAAGATCAACGCACTTCAACATGTCATTAATAGACACGATCCATTGTTTATCACGACCCATGTCAGGAGAACCTTCAATGTCACCTGTTGCGATCTATGCTGCTCTAGTACTCGAATTGAATGAGAGTAGGTAAAGTTTACGATTCCGGCAGGAAATTGTTCTATTTATGGGTTTTTAATTAACTTTATAGATAATTCTTAGTAGTTGTGAAGGTGGTAATACTGGTAATAGGTAATAAAAAGTCCATGAATGAGTGTGTCGTGTCGTTTGTAATTAGTTGTTCGATCATCGATAAATACTATTCTAGTATGGCGAACGGAAGAATATAAAGTAAGATTTCTTTAGACGTCAAAAAATGGAGAAAAAATCACTTTTTATTTGCCAATAAATTTAAGGGACCCACAGACAGGCGCGGCTAGAGGTGGGCACCGACCGGGATTAAATCCGGTTATTGGATTTAAGCGGATCATTTGCCCATCTCTAGATAAGTCGCGTTGCAGCACCGCTATCGAAAGCATTGGAAATTATCAGTAAAAGTACTAGGCATTAAAATCCACCGGAACTGAAGAAACCTCATATTCTCCATACTTTACACTAATTAAAGGCACTTCATCCCGACACATTAAGTCTTATGAGCCCATATACTTGTATTATCGGCCGGCCAAGGCGAGCGATCGACCCGACTGCGCCGACACAGTTCCTACTTTTACTATAATCATTTAATACGGGTCAGTTGATCCTGACTGAGGGGAGTGACTTCTTGTTCCGGCGTATCGGATTACGTGAGTCAATTGTTTTTAATACGGCAGTTTGGTCTCGAATGTCTTATGTTACACAGTTCGACATAAGAAAAAATGCTCCAAGTGTCTTAAGTCGGACAGTTACACTTAAGGGCTTGGTCAGGATTGGTCGCTAAATATCTGTGGTTGTGTTGCAAGTAGCAATATGTTCTGCATTTATATGAAAGAAATGGTTCATTCACTCTTTATTTTAATATTTTTCAACAGCAACAACACTATTTTGAACGAATAAAAAAATAAATAAATTCATCTGACATTCCACTGTTTGACGTTAGCCGTGAGTGCAAATTTCTGCGAAACGTACGGAGTTATAGACGATGAATAGAGGCAATAAACGCTAAGTTTTCTTATAAAAATCTATATAGAATTACTGAGAAATAAGTGTAGATTACGTTGCAAGTGTTTGTTTTTGGAAAAGTAATAAATATGCCAGTGAAAAAGTGACGAAACTTGTGAAGATGCGTATTTTTTTCCGTCATGGCCGTCGTGTTTCGACTTGTTTTAGTGCAAAATTTATCTCGAAATGCTTTGAAATCTACATAAGTTGTTAGTTTATTTACCTATAAACATAATGAAGTTACTACAAAGTGATATAATTGCATATTGTTATCATAATCGTTGTTGAAAGAAAATAAACCGGTAAAAATGGCGCCACAGTCGTGAACATTACCTATAGATAGTACAGACAGTGTTTGTTTACATTTCGCGTGCCGCCGCGCGCCGCGCGCCGTCTTTTTGTTGAGTTGCGGAAAAGGTTATTGTGTCGTGTAATTATTGTAATTTGATGTGATATGAGTAACATTGTTTTTGCGCAAATGTATGGACTATCGTATTCAAGTGTTTTTTTCGAGAATATGTGTGTGGTTTTGGTGTAATGTGAGAAAGTTAAAGGTTATGTGTAAGAAAATTTGCAAAATGCCAATTTATCTCGTCGCTACGAAGTCAGGTCAGTTTCATTTATTTATAATCTTACACAGTTCGATAGGAAAACTAATGGGCTTTCCGGGAAGGTATAATTTATTGCATATAATTATCAATATAACCACGAAATTTGCGTTTTTCTCAATGTCAAACCAAAAAAAAAGAATAATCGAAAAATCCTCGACGCGTGGGGCATTTCGGGGAATGTTCGCGAACGTTCAAGAGGTTAATTAATTGGTCTGAACGTAATCCGTACAACATGACTAAAATATTTAAGTCTGTAATTTCTTGAGTCAATATAACATTTTTAAATTGAACAATAATGTAATAACATGTATGTTTTTAGTTCCCATTAACATGTAAATTACTCTATTGATCCTCATCTTTCTTTACATCCTTTCGAATATTTTAAAACAATGTCCCTTATTGCGTCTATCTTTTCGCGATAATCTTAAAAACTACTGAACGGATTTTCATGTGGTTTTCACCAATAGAAAGAGTGAATCATGAGGTAGGTTTACAATGTATAATAGCATAAGCATAATCAGCCTTTTAATGTTCCTACTGTTGGGACTCAGGCCTCCTCTCTCTAGGAGAGGGAATGGGCCGTAATCCACCACGCAGGCCTAGTGCGGATTGGTGAATGTCACATGTCTTCGAATTTTTGGTTCTAGGACATGCCGGTTTCCTCACGATGTTTTCCTTCCCCGTTTTGAGAGCAGTGGTGATGAAATAAATTACACAAAGTAATGCGCCTGGCTGGGTTTGAACCCGCGACCTACAACTCGTAAGTCGGGGCCGTTACCACTCGGCCACCACTGCTCTACCCTACATGTATAATACATGCACATTATAGTAGAGAAAAAAGGATGATTTCAAAGATTACTAACACCCGCGCGATGCTGGGGTGGATTGTTTGCCAGTGTACAATAAATAAATAATACATAACTTGTTATGATTAAATTATGATAGGTGACGTATTAACTAGATGTCCATTATTCGTCTCTACACAGGTAAGAAAAAAAAACCTAAAATTCGGTGTTATTTAACAGAGAGTAAAGCTGCACAATGAATATATTATAGCTGAAACGTCACATTACCGCAGAAAAAATTTACGAGTAATTTTTTTTTTGCACACCGCTAAAAGAAATAAATTAAGAAAATTGATAACTCAAATAATACTATTTGATCAGATCAGTACTGCAAATGTAACTTATAGGTATCCAGTTTAAGGTAAAATACATTATTTATTTTGTGGCGAATTATATTTGCCTTGTGGCGACTGAAAAAACAGTTCATGTGCTCAGTTTTCCCAAAACCGAGTGAAAAACCAACAACGAACTACATTTTGTCATGAGACATGATATTTTGAATATTAAAGTAGTTTACTCGAATTTTCTGTGCTGTCATTTATTCGATAAGTTTTTGCGCAAACAATCTTTAACTTTGAGTAGTGTAACAATTTATTATTATTTGTTTACCTATTTACCGTGCTAATTCTCCTAACTAGAAGTGCTAATTATAATAAAGAAGGATTAGGCAGAGGAATTGCCACCGCACCTTAGTACATCGTTATTGTGATTTTGATACATTTTTTTTTATTATAACATCAATTTCTTGAAAATGATTATGTAGGTAGAGTTTTAAACTGAATTTAGACAGGTAAACAAGAAACGAATTGAATTACCAAATGTGTCACACTATTAACATAATATTTTGATTCAGCCAGATATACATCAATCAAGTACCAGGGTGACAGAGTTCAAAAGTGCTGAATCACAGACGACCGCAGACCGCATGTCGAGCTTTCAAATCAATTGTTGTCAGTGACGAACGCTTGATTCTTTGCAATGCATGACAATGAATCGGCAAGGATACGCACTACATATTGGTAAAAAGATTTACAACTTGTAAATAGGAAAAACCCAGATTTATCGTAATTCTTGGATTAGGTGGTTTTTTTTTAAATTCAATGCTGTTAAATAATTTTTAAATTAAGTTACGCATTTATACAAGTTTTCCTATTCATAATGTGTTCATATTGTATATAGACATCACAGTTTATTTCAATTAAAATTACAAGTTACAATGCTATTTTATAAACTGAATTATAATAGTAACAGGACCGCAGATCAAAGCAAGAACGTAGAGATATTAGTAATATATGTATGTCATACCATACAAAGGCTATGTAACAGGCGAGTTATTTATATTATTTTAATAACGATATTGCCCCGCATTCTCCACAATAATGTTATAACCGGACACTTCCGATTTCCGCGTAAAGTTATAACTTTTGTTCGTGACTAAAGTGCAAACAGTCCTATAGTACTACTATATGATTGTTTGCACTTTACATTCTCTTGTTTGTAAACAACATCATTGGCGCCAATTCTGTTGTGTTTAAGCTGAATCTAATTTAGGCTATTTCTATCCTTTTCTCCCTTTAATTTTTTTTTTTTTAAATTTCAGTTGTGTTTGTGAACAGGTGCTTCAGTGTAATTGTGTGTTTTACGGCGTTTTTCACAAATAATCATTAAAAAACTAGCTGATGCGAAAACCTTGTTCTGATATATAAATGTATCAAATAAATAAATGGGGGTGGGTGTAGGAGGGTAAAAAACCGGGCAAGTACGAGTTGGACTCGCGCACTGAGGGTTCCGTACAAACTTGAATATGAAAACAGTTCAATTCCCGAATTGAGTTACGAAATTTTTTCCGAATCGCAAAATAAGTTTATAGTTTTCAGATTCTTCTCTATACTTGTGCCATGAGACCTTGCTTTATGCAAAATTTCAGGATTCTAGGTTAACGAGAAGTACCCTATGAATTTTGATTCTTTTAAGAGTGTCGAAATACACATTTTTGGCGACATAAACGGCCGTATCTTTTTTTTTCATTAACTCTGATTTTTGTTTTTTTTTTTTCACAGCTTCAAGGGACCGCAGACCTGAGTATATGGTTTTAATTTTAACTCAATACCTTCACGCGTTCCCGAGAGTCTTGAAAGACAGACAGACGGACAACAAAGTGATCCTATAAGGGTTCCGTTTTTTACTTTTGAGGTACGGTACCCTAAAAATAACCTTTGACCTATTATTCGCAGACCTAACAAATATACACGAAAATATCATAAAAATCGGTCAAGCCGTTTCGGAGCAGTTCGATAATAAACATTGTGACACGAGATTTGTATATATTAGATATGTTAAATAAAAGATAAAATCGATAACATGACGTGCATCAAGATTTCTGACGAGTGAAAAATCATTTAAGTAATGAAATAGTATAGTTTTAGTTTTATTAGTTAAAAATATCAAACAATTCGAAAACAATCACTTATTAACCACTGCAGTTATAATTTCTAAGTTATTAAGCGTTGTGCCTAATAATAAACTAGTATTAATTAACCACCTCTGCCTAACAGGCGCGTGCGTCATATAGAGACTGGATTTGATTCGCTAATTAGCACAAAAAAAACCAGTAAATGCAGTAATTTTTGCTTAAAATATCTTTGATCATGTCAGACTGTCTCAAATTGATGTTTCTTCGTTGACACGGGATTGGTTTTTATCATATCCTCGTGGACGTCAGCAAGCAGTACGTGGTAATCACATATTTTCTGACTGTTGCGACCTGGAAACCGGCGTGCCACAAGGCGGTATATTCTCTCCGGTCTTATTATTTATTTATTTATTATATTCTTTATTGTACATCACATAAACAAAAATACAGGACAAGCATATCCGTTTTTAGGGTTCCGAACCTCAAAAGGAAAAAACGGAACCCTTACAGGATCACTTTGTATTCCGTCTGTCTATCTGACCCTTTATTTCGGGAACGTGTGAAGGTATCGAGTTGAAATTAAAACCATATACTCAGGTCTGCGGTCCCTTGAAGCTGTAAAAAATCAAACTTCTGAGTTAACGATAATAATAATAAAAGACGAATGTTTGTGAGTGTGTGTAAGTATGTTTGTTACTTCTTCTATAGGTACATATAATTAATCTGTAGAAGATTTTAGTAGTGCGTGCATCACGTAAAATGTACGAAATTGACGTAGATAACTTTTATACATTAAAATTGTATGTAACTTGATATATGTATTACTTAGGCTTTGTTTCATCGCAAGCAGATGACTATATCGAAAGATATACTACATTCATTGACTGTTACGCGGTACGAAGTTCGCCGGGTCAACTAGTTATAAAATAAATCAATTCCATGATGAATTCTGAAGTACGGATATCTAATATTGAGTAGCTTATAGCAAATGTTACAGAAAGAAATCGTTTTTCATCCATTTTCAAAAGGCTATTCAGTTGTGCTGCAACGACACGTGTTTAGTAAATATGTACAGACATTAATTATTTGTTTTATCAGCATATCAAACGGAGCGTAAGATAAACCGATTGAACTGAATCTGCAGTTGTTCAACAAGTCTGCTTTAATACTAAACTGCTAAAGGTTTAAAAAGAAAATTGACTTGTAATAAAATTTCTTAATTCCCTTTGGGTAACATTTAGGGAAGGCGCCCATGAGCAACTTAGTGCCTAGCCACTTTTTATCTCTGTTGCTGTTTCCTCGCCCAGATTTTCTAAAAAATAGCTACCAATAGACGAGGTGGTAGTTGCGCCGCCAGCTTATTGCCAAACCCGCGGACAAACAGGTCCTCCAGCTGTCGTGTCGCTTCATGCGCGCATTGTCATACTCTAAGTATTAATTACGGAGACTAAAATAGCTCGTGCGCACTCACTCTTACAGGTATTACATATTTCCTTTCAATATCTGTATACCTATACAAGCTTATGCCAGCGGCTTCGCCCGCGTGAAAGTACGTTTCTCCATACAAACTTTGAACCCCCGTTTCATGCCCTTAGGGAGTGAATTTTGGAAAACCCGTTCTTAGTGCTCGCCTACTTCATAAAAGGAAACCTTGCGCAAATTTTTACGATCCTAGGTCTTGTAGTTTCGGATGTGCATTGATATGTCAGTCAGTCAGTTTCCTCTTTTATTATATCGATAAATGGCAATGTCCTGACTCACTCACCGACTCACCAATGCCCAGCGCAAACCATTGGATCTAGAACGCTAAAAACTTGCACAGACGTGCCTTTTATGATGTATATAAAGAATGAAAAATGATTTTCCAAAATTCACCCCCTACGGGAGTAAAACGGAGGTTTAAAAATCCTACTTAGACGCGGGCGAGGCGCCAACAGAAGCTAGTTGTACAGCTGTGTAGTTGTGTGTGTTGTTGTTGTAGTTGTGTAGTTGTTGTTGTAGTGTTGTTGTTGTTGTGTTGTGTTGTAGTTGTGTAGCTATATCTATAAACGGCAGATTTTGAACCAAAAAGATTACTTAAAACAGAAACTATGTTGGGCTGTCCACCAAAACCACAAAGGCGCTCTACAAAAGGAAAGTACTCACAAAATGTTGAGTAAAATTCCAGTAAATTGATTAGCATAACAATCAGCGAGTGATTATCACACACTGTCTCTCCACAGAGTACAGACACTGCGGCCGCTGCTAGACTGTAGCCACCTTCAGCACGTTTCATACAAATAAAGTGTGTCACCGTTAAATTGCACTGTCACACTAATATATTATAAATAAATAAAATAAAAATCGTTTATTATCAGTCAGAGTCCATAGCCATCTAATGATATGGACTGTGTAGGACTGTCGTTTTTAGGGTTCCGTACCCAAAGGCTAAAACAGGACCTTATTACTAAAACTCCGTCTGTCTGTCTATCCGTCTGTCACTAGGCTGTATCTCATGAACCGTGATAGCTAGACAGTTGAAATTTTCAGAGATGATGTATTTCTGTTGTCGCTATAACAACGAATATAAAAACAGAATAAAATAAATATTTTAAATAAATAGTGGGGCTCCAACAAACGTCATTTTTTTTGCTACGGACGGTTTTTTAAACGTTGCCGGGGCGCAGCGATTCCCTTGTCTATGGTCATGCGTATCAGACAGTTGGCATACATCGTCGCTCGGATCAGAGGCAGGCATTGTTGTCGCCCCACTTAGCAAACAATGGATATGGCACGGCTGTCAAGTACGTAGAAAGTAGCCATGCTTCCCCTTGTGTTGATCTGAAGTGGGAAGGGTGTGTGTTATCTTGTGAGTGACGTACTTGTTACTGATATAATTACAATGTAAATATTACAAGAAAGTCAATTGAGATAAGAATTGATGAGTTACTTGGTCCTTGTGAAGATCGCAGAACTTACCACGAGCTCTGAACGCGATCCATTTTACCATCTAAACTGAACTGTTAAAGGGATGGAGCTAGGGTGCAGATAGGGTGTATAGCTGCATCACTCTTTCTCGCTCGTACGACTGACAATTTAACAAGTCATGGTAAGGTCTCTGGGCCCATTTTTAGAGTTCCGTACCTGAAATGGAAAAAATGGAACCCTCATAGGATCACTTTGTTGTCCGTCCGTCTGTCTGTCTGTTCCCTAATTAGTTTTTTTTTTCTTAAAGTATACCTATAAACTTTAGGTTAAAAAATACCTGTTTTAGAGAAGGTTGCAATCGATTCAGTAGCCGAAGCAGTAGTATTATTTTAAATTTTGTATAAGCAGGTACAGAGGTTAATTAAACACAAGTAGATTTCTTGTAATGATTGGTTGTCAGTCTCCAAAAGCTCTAGCAGCTAGAGCCATGCTCTAGGAGCCATGCTCTAGGAGCCATTAAACTGGACTCCAGTACAATAGAAGGCTCAAGTATACGATGTCAACTCTAAAAGATGAAATTACTTTAAAATTAATTCCTTTTTCTCACCTAACCTGTGGTTTTGAAACGTTTTTAAGTCTACTAAAATTTTCTTTTCAAAACACTTACTCGAAAATACGCTCTTATCACAACCGCTTTTAAGCACGCAGTTTGCTGTTTTTCGCACTAGTGAGGAAAAGTGCGCGAGCTCGCCTTGTCACAATTTATTAGATTTATTGTATCAGGCTGGGTGCTAAGCGATCCCCACAAGTCGCGCGTCAACACCCGTTTATTTATTTCTTCATAAGTGTATTGAAAAACGTTGTTTAATACACGTGGAAATTTGTCACTGCAGCACGGCTCCATAACACCCTCGCCTGCGGCTTCGGCGAATTCCGCCTCGGTCGCGATGACAAACTTTCTCCACCTATATCAAAATGTAGGTACCATTGTCACCGCCCCACAATATCCGATGTTTAATTTATTTATTTGCCGTATGGTAAACATTACATAACACATATAATTAGCGGCAGTGATGACGCGTGCCCACTTCCTGTGAGGGACAATCACGCTCGGCACAAACTGCTTATTTTCTCCACAGTATCACAATTATCACGACATGTCAAACGCCAACTATCATAAAACTTGCTCGGGTTTTTCCATTTTACATGATATTTATCTTATCCTTCCTGTTCAGGTAAATCTTAAGATACCTATCACCATAACTCTGGTCACAAAAATGCAACTCTTTCTAAAGAGGGAGTCAGGGAATAGTCGGCGGGATGGCACCCATTTTGTTAAATGATAATACAATACTTACTTGGAACTTTGTGACAAGCTTCCTTTTGGTGAGTCTACCACACTTTGTATCGACGACTTTTTTTTAAAAGGGATATACATAGACTCGTGATAACAACACACTTAAGCTAACGGTCTGCGTGTACGTACGTATCTATCAATACCGATGCTCTACCAATGCAGTGCGGCGATTCTATTCAATAAGTTTAAGCTGTTGATCCCCGCATTAACGCCGGCGTTCACGCGCCATTGTCTTACTATTGTGTCTCTAATTACGCACTCAAAAGGTTAAATAATTTCTTAAAAAAAACACTACCTAAGCCCAATTTGCCTTTCGGAGGACACGGTGGAGCATACGGTAGAGGTGTGCTCCGTTTGGGCAGAGCACCGCCGTTGTCCTCGTGGGGGCGATCGGTGGCAACGACCTCTCGCGCCGGGCCCTGGAACAGGCCATGGTCCGGAGCGAGGAGGAATGGCAGGCGGTCGCCTCCTTCTGCAAAGCAGTAATGCTAGCAGAGGAGGCGGCCGCACGCGTGAGGACGTTCCCTCACGCCCCAGCCGCCAAGATCCCGATTCCGATTTCCAGCCACCGTAGGCGTAGGCTTGCGGACAGCGAGCACCATACCCATGTAGCACGCCGTCCGGTCGTCAGGAAACCGTCCGGACCGAGCCCAACTCGTCGACGGCGCGTAGTGTTCCATTCGCACTTCAAGGAGATGTCAGCAAATCGTAGGGGCCTACTGGGGCCAATGTACCCCCGGGGCCCTAGGACGCGAGGCAAAGAAGGAACAAACGAGTGGGTTTTAGTCAGTAAAAGTCTGACATCCTCCCGCTCTGCCCAGGAGCGAGAGAATTGTCATTGGATGATAAATTGGGCTTAGGTATTTTTTTAAGGTGGGATTTAAAAAAAAACCTAAGCCCAATTAAGTAAAATTTCAGTGCTTGAATTATGGTTGTAACTTAATTTTCTAATTAGACTGTGAGTTAATCCAGTTACATATTGCATATAGTTTTAATAATAGGTGTCGAAATAATTCCACACACAGCCCTCCCCTAAAGCACTGAATTTACTAAAAAGAAACGAAAAGTCACGGTTTGCTGTACAAAAACTTGTTAGTAAATATTTTAATTATTTGTCGCAGTCCAGATTCTAAGATTTTAGTAAATAAGAATGGTTTATTTATATGTATATACCTTTTTTACATAACTATTAGATGACAATGGACATTTTATTGTTATTATAATAAATACTGTGATTACATCGTAGATCATAATTTTTTACCTCCTCCTGCCTCCGTCTGAAACACAGGATGACCTAGTTCAACTTGACATAGATTCAAGTGAAACTGTATTTGCTGTTTTTACCTTTTTATTAAAAAAATACATTTATTATTATTATTTATAGGTAAATAGACCTTGTATTTTAATATCGTACAAATGCCAATCATCCATAAGGTAATAAATAATTAATTTTCCCTTACTGTCATACCTGAAAAAATATATAAATGTGAATAAGTTCTGTATAATAGACGACAATATAATAAAAACATTATTTTATGAGCATGTAAGCATCACATTACAAACCGCAACACTGCACCTGGATGTTTTATATAAGATGCGGAAACTATTTTTATTCACCTACTTATTAATATAACTAGGACAACATAACTTAGTAGATAACTCCAGAAAGAAATGTAAAATGTTAAGTTTAAAATGTTTCGTAGACCCGCTACGGTGCTACGGCGCGTTCCCGTGGAGAAATCGCTACGAAGGTGCTACGCGCGTAGCCCTTTCTAGGGTAGCCTTCTACAAATATCTTCGGATCAAAGAATGCGTTCTCAGGTTTATTTCTACATTTTGAATTTGGAATGTGTTGTATAAAAACGATTTGAGATGCGTCTCTTTTTGAATAAATTCAAAAAAATAGAGACTCTTCATCACTCATGGTTGCCTGGTAGACAATGCCTAAAGCATTAATGTTACATAAAATTTTAATAAATAAATATTGAAATTTATTGTTGATGACAGCTAGCATCGAAAAACATTATTTTTTTCGACTTACTTTTATTGACCATTTTTGGTTAGTAAATGATAATACTACTCACCAATTTCTAAAACGAACTGTGCAATGAGGTTGTTTTTACCGCAGGATTTTCTATATAAACATAAAATGACTCGCTGGTTACGCAAAGTACCTTTTAGTACATCCACTTTTTGAGTTACCAACGTTTAAGTTCTTTGTATTCGCGAGTGGGGGCTTCTGACTAATAGTAACACTTTATCCAGTGGTTTTGAATGTACAGTTGATAATCATCTACATTAGTAAAAACTAATAGAAAGTTTAGAAACATTTACTAATGTACTTTAGTCTGTTATTTTGTTTTAATGATTGCGCGTATGACCATTATCTCACCAGATGGTAAGCAATAATGTGGACAACGATGGAACACGCTTGCTTAGAATTAACCTATTCACTCTTGATTTAAATACGACTAGGTTACTGCTATCAGGAAACACAGACTTCGGCATTTACCATGGCATTTTCGGCAATTAATCTACTATATACCTGTGGCACATCGCCTTACGCCAGGTGGTCCGATGGTGGAACGAGAAAATGAACTGAAATGCAACCGGTAGAAAATCGACCGGCTAGCGGCGATGCTCAAGACTTCGAAGTTTTGAGTCGACGAGTGCATGCCAATGATCCTCTTGGCTCTTTTCGCAATTGTCTCAAGCGCATCAAGCTGGTATATGGCAGATCCGTCCCAAATCATAATAATTAATGTCAGCATCTTACTGTCCCAATGTAGGGCAAAGGTGTTTACGCATACGGAGACAGCACATGCAGTGATGACCACTCTTGCTCGAGACGAGTTGCCGATTTCAGACTTATATATAATATACTGGCTGCAGCCAGTATGATACTAGAAAACTATCCCAAGGGAACATATTCCCGGGGTAAAAGTATCCTATGTGCTATACCACGACATGGTCTACTCGTGTACCAAGTTTCATCGAAATCCAATCAGTAGTTTTTAAGTGAGAGTACCAAACATCCATACATACAAACTTTCGGGTTTATAATATCAGTAGGATTATCAGTAGGATTATCACGATGTTGAAGTATTTTTAGCTTATCATTAATTTTTTTTCTCTTTTTTGTAAAACATTCAGACACAATGTACAAATTGTTATTGAATAAATGAATTGAATTGGAATGTTGTCCTTCAACGATGTCAGTGTCAAAAATTATTTATGTCTTTTTTTTGCCTACAAAGCTGACTTTGTCCAAGAATTAACTGCTTCAATTTCCTGGGTAGTTTTTGAACGGTTTGCTAACTCTTTTCAGGAAATACCCACATGGCCGCCTAGGCATTAGTAAACAGGATTTTCTTGTAAAGATAAAATCAGTGTCTACTCGTAAAAGTGTAGTCATTTCACTAATAATATTTTTGGCTCAACTGACAAGGAAAACGAGTTGAAAGATGGGCTTTCCATAACATTTTTCCAGATTGTAGAAATAAATCCATCATTGTCCTGACACTCTTGGCAGAGTGGTCGTGGTCGTCACGTGGTGACTTCTGTACAAGTTCATTGGTACCAGTTTTATTTTAGGATAGCTAACCAATTTTGGTTATGACTGTACTTAAAGTATTTTCCACGTAAGATGAGTTTTCTCTGCTGTGGTATTGTTCAATAGTTACCTTTAAAAAAAGAAAATTGAAGAAACACGGGTGGGTTTCAGTCAGTAAAAATCCGACACTCCCTCTCGCCCCACGGGTAGTGTGAAAGTAAAACCCGGGGCCCTGGGACGAAATCAAAGAAGGAACAGGAGTGGGTTTTTAGTCAGTAAAAGTCTGTCACTATCTCTCGCTCCGCCCAAAAAAAACACTCCTTCTTGCTCTACTCAGAGCGAAAGCAATAAATAAATAACTAATTTCTAATTTTCAAACATAATAGATAACTCTTCTGACATCTAAAGTTATCGATAAATTTAATAATAATAATATTCCACAACTATCACACAACGCCATCTAGTCTCAAGCTAGAAAGAGCTTGTGCTATGAGTACTAAACAACTGATAAACATACTTATATATTTCTAAATATATACATTTTATAGATAAATCACACCCTGACACACAACAAATGATCGCGCTCATCATACAAACATTTGTCTTGGGTGGGAATCGATCTCACGACCTCCGGGATAGCAGTTAAGGCCACTAACCACTAGATCAAAAGGCCAGTCATCAAATTAATTATAAAATAGCTGGAGTTTTCTACGTTCAGTATCTGATGACAGAGAACAGACGTTTGTGTAAAAGGGAGAATAAGGTCTTTGCCCAACAGTGGGACATAATAGGCTAGTTAGGTGAATACAGCTTCTTTGATTTTTTTCCAATTTCTATGAGAAAATTGATAAGTTCTAATAGAATCAATACGTGATTAAAAAACACGTACCTACGTATTTAACGGTTTTGTGTTTTCGCTAACCTTGTTACTACACAGTTAGGTCCATACCAAACTAAAAACATTACGAAATACCATTTCCTTGAAGTCTAGACAAGGATTTGTGATCTAGGTTTGGTTGCACTACGCATTTTTATAAGCTCCTTAAATTTGAAGACAGATGCGTTATATGCACTTTGTCTAATTTCCGCCAAAGACTTCGCTCCACTGTATTTGACAACTATGCTGAGACAATACAAGCTCAATACTGTGGAGAAAAATAATTTTAATAACAAATTATTTTACCATAAGTACATTTCTTCAGACGTGACTGAGATTCATATTATTCATTCATCGACACATTAGAATTGATTACTATGATGTGAAGTTCTATACACATTTAACGCAATTTTTCCGAAGCCCGGAATATTAAGAACGGAAAATGTATGGGAAAGGAAAGTCCCGCCAATTCGGAAGTTGGCTCACGAGCAAAGATTCCAAATGCACATCGATACAGATTTAGAACTGTTTATTAATACAATGTTTAACTGATGATGTTCATATTACCGAATTAGGTAGGTATTCTAGATCGGCCGACATACAAAGTAGGTTTCTTGGGAAAACAAATATGTGCACACGTCATGGAAACGAATTTGGAACAAAACCGCCATAGATGTTATATATTTAGGTAGAAAACCGTCGTTGAACCATTCAACAGGAAGATTAGATTATAACAATCAAAACACATTTTCTTTAAAACGTCAAAAATTTATAAACATGTATCTATTTCCGTTATATTTCGTTTAGACATCGATCCATTCGCTTCCGGAGCACCCACAGCGCTGCTTCTCGCGGCACTATCAGCATCGGCGAACAGTCGCACACAGTAAAAGTTATGACAACAATAATGCGTTATAAAACACGCGGCGTCAACGAAAAGTCGCTTCAGTTGGTACGAGCAGCCGCAAGGTCAAGTACACATGGACTATTTCGAAAACAGTCGATCGCCGGCCTGAATCGCGATGTGACATACCCACTAGTGGCACAACCAATAAAAAAAAAAACCAAAAACTTTTTATTAACAAAAAAAAAAGAACAATTTTGACAGATCTTATTTTTAAAATTTGGAACGTTGACGCGTGTGTAACAGCACGTGCGGGTAAAATTAAAGCGAGCTTCGCGCGTCCAGTTTTTCACGCACAGCGACTGCGTACGGAGAAAACGGGAGTTTGTGTGAAAATACATTGTTTTAAATCAAATTAAATTTATTATAAAGTGTGCTGGTTAACACGGAATTCAAGGAGCTTGGAGTAATCGGGCTTTTACTGAGATACGGAGTAAGTATATTATGTGGAACTTATTGAATTATTTCAAATAGGTCGTTATTTATTTTTATGTGTTCATGGTATTTATCAGTTCACGTTATTGAAAACAATTTAATATAATCAGAAATGAAAAAATAATTAATACTACACTTTTTAGAAAAAAATGCAAAAATTTGTCTTAAATATACTCAATTTCATACGACTGGGAATGTATGGAATTGTTTGTATTCAGTTATTTTCAGTTAATGCACACAAACTAGACAAATGCTAAAACTGATTGTATGCTACTGGTACTAACTGCAAATATTGTCTGAGAAATATTAGACATGCAAGTGCATTGTCAACTGTATCAACTAAATGCTATCTATTATATTTTAATTATTAAAACAAAAGAATCTTCAGACAAAACATCTTATTACTAAAGATATTATGACCTATGTTAAGACGAATAGTTATTATATACCAGGAGACCAGAATCATGAATGGGCACATTGAAATGGATAGTCAGGTACTATATTCCTTGGCGCCGCAAAATTCTATAAATATAACATGAACAGAGATTTCTCGTATAGCGGAAATTTGTAGGAGTCATTAGAGAAAACACGTTTTTGTAATATTTTTAGGCAACAAAGCCCTTTATCGTTGAATCTTGTAAAATGTTTTATAAAGGCATTATATATAGGTATAGAATTTATGACATCGTAAAATAAGTAATTTATTGTTTTGTATTAATATACCTTAACGTGTACTTATATCGTATGCACAAGTGCAAGTAAATTTGATTATGTCCATTACTTTTCATATGACAAGAGAAAAACCGAGATGAAAACTTTTTTCTGTCCTTATCTTTCTTGTTTTTCCGTGATTAAACCAAAATAAAATATATGATGTTCGAAATATGTAGTACACAGTAGTTCAAAGAGTGTATGAAGCAATTTCATTTGGGACGATTCATCACGCACAGCGCACAAGTCACGGGTACTTGATCAGACGACGATAAACAACCATTTGCATTTATTATTATTGTTTTTATTACATTTCAGCTTTAATATAATAATATTTTGACGTATGTTTCCGTGTTGTGTGAGTATTTTAAAACTATTTTGTACTGCGTGTGAAAATGACAGATATAAGGAACACTTTTAAAACTAAGTGCATTCATTTGTTTCTTGACCTAAAAACCATTTCTTTCGCATTCGCTCCAATTTTAATTTGTAAATATTTTTTAGAAATTGGGGGTGTAAAATTCGAGTAACTGGAGAGCAATATTTACATAACATATTTAAAAATACCAAAAGAAATAGATAAAAAAACGCTTGTAAAAGAAGGTTCGTAACCTATTTGTTAATTTGTTCTTGACCTGTATCGTACATAATTTCAGGACGAAATTAAAACCTTGCTATCTACAGGTACCACAGACTTAGTTTGCAGTTAGGAAATTCAATTGTTGAAGCTCTTTTATTGGTATGTAATAACGTTCGGTGACAGGTGTGTTTTTAACGAAGCCAATTTATTTGTTTTATGTAGCGTTGAAAAATAAATAAAAATACGGAATATGATAAAGAAAAATAAAATCAAATACATTTACGTTTGTATAACTCGATAAAATGTACTGAAGAGCTGATTTTTAGGGTACCGTAACTCAAAAGGAAAAACGGAACCTCTGTCTGTCAAGACCCTTTATCTCGGGAACGTGTAGAGGTATCGAGTTGAAATTAAAACCATATACTCAAATCTGCGGTTCCGTGAAGCCGTGAAAAAATCAAACTTCTAAGTTAAAGAAAAAAAAGTTACGGCCGTTTATGTCGCAAAAAACGTGTATTTCGACACTCTTGAATCAAAATTCATAGGATACTTCCCGTTAATCTAGAATTCTGAAACTTGGCATGAAGCAAGGTCTCATAGCACAAGAAAAGAAAAAAATAAGAAAACTGTAAATTTGTTGTTACGTCACAAAAAAAAAACCTTTTTTGCTATTTAGAAAAATCTTCGTAACTCAATTCGGGAATTGAACTGTTTTCATAGGTAAGTTTGTACGGAACCCTCAGTGCCCGAGTCCAACTCGTACTTGCCCGGTTTTTTTGCGTGATTTCAGTACTAATCCCGTAGAAAAACTTATTACATGTCTAGCTGCTGCCAGCGGCTTCACCCGCGTAAAAATAGAAAGTAGTCCCAAGGGAACATACTCCCGGGATCACAAGTATCCTGCGTGCTATACCAGGACATGGACTACCCGTGCACTAGGCCGCACGTGCACGCGCGAGGGAGCGGCCCTCACGCCTCAGCCGCCGGGATCACGATCCCGATTTCCGGCCACCGTAGGCGCGGCCTGCGGACGGCGAGCAATGGGTAGCTCGCCGTCCGACCGTCCGGAATAAGACAAAGTCGTCGACGGCGCGTAGTGTTCCACGCGCGCCTTAAGGAGAAGCCTACTGGGGCCATGGGTTCGCTCCTGAAAGGAAAACCCGGCTCTGGTATGAAAGGCAAAGAAGGAACAGGAGAGGATTTTTAGACAGTAAAAGTCTGACATACCCTTTCGCTCCGCCCAAGAGCGCAAGATGACATTGGATAATTTTCCAATCTAAAAAAACCCATGCACTAAGTTTCATCAAAATCTGTTCCTCGAGTATGAAAAAGTAACAAAATATATACCCACACACACACTCACAAACTTTCGCGTTTATAATATCAGTGTGAAGCGTGATAGTGTAATTGGTTTGCTTAATGATAATGATTCACTAATTGATTGACATAACTACTATTATACTGATTAGCATAATTATTGTGATCCTGGTTGATTTAATTTTTATTTCCGTTTTATTTTTATAACCGTTACCATGCTGACATTTTTACAAATACAAATATATCGATCTATTAGAGTGTGGAGCCCTGGTGACCTGAAATACAAGCCCAATAAAGTCTAGCTTAGGCACTAGTCTCCTACAATAAACTAGAATATTGTGTTAGTTTTATTACTTATTATAATGCATGCATACGTCACAAACATATTATATGCTATCATTTAGTAGGTAACTAGTCACAAATCGGTTCCGATCTTTCCTACTTAACACAAGCTCATATTTGCATTAATTGAACGCAATAAATTACCTCCATGCACTTTATGTTTTCCTGGTACACTAGTGTGGGGGTCGATAGAAAGTTGATATACATCTAGTTAGTAAAGATATAAGCAAAAACATAATATCAATGACTACATCGCTTGTAAGATATATATAATATGGTAAGCAATAACATATCAGTCTAGATAATATGTTAATATAAGTAACAATATATCAATCTTGATAATTATGTTAATAGGATAAACTAGAGCATTCGATACTTCTAAGAATACCGCGCTTATTCTTAAGCGATTTGTGACTGTCTGAGTGTCTGTAGGTATAATGCGTTCCAAATAAGAATAGGATCGATTGCCAGGTAGTGACGTCACGTCATACTGTCAAATCGAAGAATTATTATGGTGAGCAAAACAAGAAATTTTTAAAATTTAATTTATTTATGAACTGTGAACGAAAATAGTTTAATCAGAATCCAGTTCTTCAATTTTGCTCATCTCTGAGTTCTTCAATTTCGTCGAATTTCTTGCGATTTGACAGTATGACGTGACGTCACAACATGGCAATCGATCCTATTCTTGTTTGGAACGCATTGTACATTAGTTTGTGCTCAGAAATTGCAGAACCATTTCTAGAGGTTGCGATGAATGATCATAGAATTTAAGTTACTGAAGACGATGGTTTTGGAAATTAAAATTGATTATTTACAAAAAAAGTTTCATGAAATACCTCATCACTGTATTACTGCTTTTTCTTCACTATTATGAACTCGGCCTTCCATTTGAACCGAATACCTATGGCTCAATACTAGTAAGTTATTATTTGCTAGTATTGAAAAACATTATTTTTTAAATCATTGCGTCCAAACTAGGAATTACTCCTCTTCATAACTATTTAAACTCACATACACAAGACACCCAGACTAGGAACAACTATATCTGTAGATCATACAACCATTTTTTCGAACCCACGACAGATAGCGCGGCAGCCGATCTTTCAACCACAGCGCCAACCGGTCGTCGATATAAAATGATTAAAAATGGCCTACATAAGATAAATGTTTTGAAAATAACACTCACAAATAATATCACTTTATTCATAAACGTATTACAACGGTGCGCTTGTTTTCATTTACTTCGTATATCCATGGTAGTCAGACGGTTGTGCCAACTTGTGCCTGCGACTACACTTCCGTGGCTAATCCTTCAGACACCGGGTTTTTTTGCGGGAGAATATTGTAATAATTTGGGTATGTCACTCGGAGATACTGTAGTTTTTTATCAATGAAAGAATAATAAGAAGAATAGATAAGTATGTAGGTAATGTATATGTAATGTAAAATATACATTTACAGACATAAATAAACAAACAATGTTTCCACTTAATAATGTCACGCTTTAGATTTCGATACGATATAAATTACAGTTTCTATTTTCGATGAGATATACATTGACCGAGTTCCTCCCATTGTTTTAAAGGTACCTACCACCACTACCCAGGTTCTATAACAAACACAGTTCATGCTATTTTAGAGACAATTCATTGATTTAATCCAGGAACATTGGCTTCGTCCCAAATTCGATCCAGAAAAAGAATGTCTGATCAAGAGAATATGGCGATTGAATCTTTAGTTCGTAGATATTATTTATCTTTTGATTGTTATTGGGACAGCCTAAGTATAATTTATGTTTTTTTTTTATTTGATATAAACTAGTGCTTGACCGCGATCCCACCTGATGGTAAGCAGTGATGCAATCGATGATGGTGAGGCGCACTATATAATCATAACCATTATAACAATATAGCATCAATTCTGGGTGAATTCGTAAAGAACGTTTTGGAGAATTCAGAAAAACTTAGTACAGATTTAAGATGAAGAAATTAATAAAAAATGCCAAAATGCCTAAGGCATTGTCCGCCTCTGTAGCTTTATGTGCATGAAGTATGAAATAAATAAATAATAAAAATAATGTTAATGCCTGAGTCCCAGCAGTGGGAACATTAAAAAGGCTGATTATGCTATGCTATATGCTAATGTTAATTTATCCCGCACTGGGCCCGCGTGGTGGATTACAGCTCATTCCCTCTCCTAAAGAGGAGGCCTGAGTCCCAGCAGTGGGAACATTAAAAGGCTGTTTACGCTTATGCTTATGGTAATGTTTACATTAGCTCATTCAAAAGTCTCATTAAAAATTTGATTCACTACGGAAAAAATAATACTCAAAGAATAATGTAAATGACATGTCACATAGATAACAACTGAGATGTTTTTCATTTCTCCGTAGATACAAAACGTATTGTTGCTAACTAATGATTAACTAGGTAATATTCCCATTTTATCATCCAGTTATAGTTTTTGTGTACTTTATGTTACGTCGTTGACAATACGTTAGTATATCAAGTCTATACAAAGGTTGAACAATAGTTATTTCCACAGCAATAAAAGTCAAAATTATTTAGTTAAATAACGTCAAACTGTGTATTACACAGACGTAATTGATGTACCTAACATTTGGTCGGCTAGCTGTTGATTTTTGCTAATTTGTATCACTATAAAACTGCTTGTTCCACTGAACACGCTTGCTAAATTATTTTTTTAATTCTTGATTTATTGGAGCCAGTTATTAATCGATACAGACTAATAAGTAATTAATAAACTAGATGGGGTCGATGTTTCCTAGCCGACTACCCTGAGAAGAAACATCCAGAAACCAAGTCAGATGTCAAAGTCTGTTTTATAGTCCATACAATAAACATATAATGGTCAAATCATATGAGAACCATGTAGATTAATATCTGAGGTGGTCTTTTGAGAAATGAACCACACAGATTTGAGTGGACCTCTCCAGTCAGTGCAAGCCATCGAGATATAAGTACTAACGTACTAGAGAAGACACCGTAAATTCCTACTTTGTCTCGTTCAACTGCGGCGATCGCGCCGCACTTTGTCGAAGAAAACGCGTAAGTACCGTGATTTACATGGCGCTTAAGACCTTTTTGCCGAGAATAAATACACTTCCGCAGCAAATCTAGCGCTGTGGTAAATTAGTTACGGTTTAGACGAATTGGTATTATTTTAGCGCTGCAGCGAACTAAAGATTCAAATTACGAAAATAGGACAATTCAGTTATTTGACGTAGCTTCTCTAGTACGTTAGTACTTATATCTCGATGGTGCAAGCATTAATTGTCAGTTTTCGTGAAGTTCGGTTTAGAGTTTTTATACTGTGGCTACATTATCGGTATTCGGCGAATATTCGCGTTATCGCGACAAATGTGCGCCCACATTTGTTGCGATAACGCGAATATTCGCGAGTAGTTCGTCGAAACGCGAAGTATTTGGGCGAACATGGATACTTGTCGAAACTTACACAGCCGCATAGAAATGCGATTGACCGCCAATGTAAATGATATTTATTTTGCAAATAGGTTTTAAGAAATACTTCTATTCATAATTTTTTATCAGTTTAAACTAGATGAGGTCAAAGTCGGGAGAACAAAGTCTAACGAGTCAAAACGAGGATTAACATATCATCAAATGTTAACGTTTAAACGATCTGGCCAGTTTTAGTTGGCCAAATCATAAAGTGTGATCAATTCTAAGATCTGTCCACAACATATACATGGATATGATGTTTTTATGGCGACAACGCGACACGAATTTTCTCGCGATAATGTAGTCACAGCATGAGAAGCTCAACGATTTGACGAACAATACCAAAGCCTGGTTATTTGGCCGCATAAAATACTCAAACTGCCAGACGAATGTTTTCTCTTAGGAAATTTTGAGTATTTGTCTCTTAGGCAAGTATACAAATGCGTGACGCTTTATTTAATCGGTGAAATAAATGATTCATCCAGGTCAAACAATAGTAACAGATACAAATTTGTTTAAAATCACACGTAATTCGTACGAGCATCCGTTATCTTTCGAATTATAGAATTGACTGGATCGAAGCCTACATAGAATAATGCTTCTACCCCAGATTCCATGTAACAATAACGATTTTTTTTGCCAAACCTGTGGTTAAAGGCTATTGAAGGCCCATTGACCTATAGGTCAGTATACTAAAAACTGTACATAATGTGGTGTGACCACTCCGGTGACAGAGTAACCCCGGTTGCAATTTTCTGAATAATATTTACTGTTACAAGTGGAACAATGGAGAATGGGAATTGCTCGTCAGCTGATCTTTTATATTTTATACATTATACCGTTATATTTTGATAAACATCATCTTTTAAGTATTAAAATATTTATCCTTCTTTAATCACAATAATACATAGTATAAAAGCGAAAACCGCGAAAGTAATTCTGTTTCTTTGTTACCCCTTCACGTCTTAACTGCGGAACAGAGATGCAAATACGATACTTTTCATCCCTTGGGATAAGCTAGTGAAATATATTTTGAAATGGTTACATTTTGTCGATTGCACTTGTTAATAAAGTAGGCCTGGGCTCCTGGAAAGTACCTATTATAATTTACAAGTTTCTGATAGAGGCTTCGCACGCGTGGCTTCCCTATCCCTCAGTGATAAAGGCATTCTATTACTGAAAGAATTTTTAAAATTGGTCCAGTAGTTTTTGAGTGTATTCACTACAAACAAAAATACAAACATACAAGTCTTTTCTCTTTATAATAATAATAAGTAATATAGATAATCTTTAATTTTGTGTAAATGCAGAGAAAACCATTATTTAGCGCAGGTTTGAGAAACTGAAAAACAAGTGAAAGACATGACATTACAATTGTGCATTAACAGGCACTGTTTAATGTTTATTTAATTTTAATGTATTTAAAGTTAAACATTTAGTTTCTCCGGCGCTGATACGACATGTCCGTCTGAATCACCTGTACAGCGCATTGTGTTATTTTACCTGCTTATCAATATGTTAATCAGAGCACACTTGTCACAATAGTTAGAAATACTTCAACGCTGACGATTCTAAGAAAAACTAATATTTAACAAAAAAGTCCCTTGAAACAATGTATTGCATTGCCCTTTTAGAGTCAGTATCTCGATTGTTCGTCACGGTATCGAGTATGCATTGACAAAGCAATCATCGATATTTAAAATCGAAGAAAGAAGGTGTAGAACTAATACATAGGTTTACTCAATATTTTTATTATACATAGTCTCTAGGAGCTATAATGATCTTTCGATAATATTGTAAGGGATGTGGAGCTAGGCACAATCATGCTATTGTATGCATAGGCTCTTGAAAAGAAGAAAGGCTGTGGATGATGACGCATTATGAACACTAAACGATTTTTGTCTGTTGCTTTGACGTATTATGGAGCCCGGCCATCAATGCCCAATTTAACCATAAATAAGTATCTATAAATAGATTTCTTCTAGAATTGAAACTTTATTGTTATATTAATGTATTGGATGGCGAAATACGAATATCAATTTACCAAAATCTTGAAGGACAAAGTTATCGCAGCAATTTTCACTTTTTTGTCGAAGTTTTTTCTGATATTATAGAATCAAGAGCGTAAAAATAATGGCAACGTCCTCACGATTATAATTTTATGAAGCACCTTGATCGTATTACAAGTAAGTCATGTTTTGGCGAGATAAAAATAGACAATTAGATCAGTCTATTGAAGTGTCTGGTTACGAATGGCCTAGATAAAAAAAATCTAGTTAATACGAGTTTCATCCCACGTTTGTTTCGCCTATCGTTTATCGAGAAAAGCTATCTGTCTCCGATCTAAAATCGATAGTAAAATGATTGATTCGCGAGTTGTTTACATGTGACGTACCGACATACACTGTTATATACGAGACGTACTTGTGACATAATTACTTCTAATAAGATAGGAAGTTTCTCTCAGTGCGCCCGCGCCGTTCGACAATCTTATCAAAAAGAATACAATAATAAGAAAATTTCCTTTCCAACAGTTTCGAGTAGAGATGTTCTAATATTTTAAGTGCCCGTGCTGTTAGATATAAATATGTGAATTTCATGTTTAAACTAGTTACTTCATTATGAAAGCCTAGATCAAGTGTTTGTGCGTCGTAAACATTTCATCAATGGGGTAAGAATTTCTCGTGTTTATTGTTACAAACTTGTCAGCCATCAAAGTTATTCTTCTTTGTGATTAGTTATGAGAATATGAATTCTCGTTTACCAGCATGACGTAAATAAAAGATTGCTGAGGCAGGACGTGGGGTGACGGTCATGTTAGACGTGTCATTTATTTTAGAACAAAGAGTTTGATTTAGTATAATATTATGACGCTTCAGTTAGTATGAACGCCTGGTATCGTACGCGCAATGTGTTGTAATGGAACTATCAAAACAAACTGTTTTCCGGCAAATATACTGACTAAAATCGCTAATGTTCTGTCAGGTATGTTTGGATAAATAAATGACGAATTCGGTGGTCTAGTTCGTCTATTGTTGCCCAACAATGATACACGGGCGCAGTAAACGAAATACAAATGGCAGCTTACAACATACTTTCCAGAGAATGGATCAGTTCGAGACAAAAAAGGTTATTGGCTCAGGTTATTAATGTAGGTAACCTTTTGTATTACCTTTATACATTTGTATTGTATCTAAACAAAATGTAAGTACAATATTAATGCAAATTCTGAATAAAAGTGATTTTGGTGTTTCGTAAAAAAAATTGTCTGAAAAATCTGCATTTTTTTGCCGTAAACACATATATTACTTTATAAAATGACACTATTTCAGTACCTAACGTTGCGTTTTTGTGTCCTATTCGTCATCAAATAACATATTATTTAGCGACAACTGCGCAGAATACTTGAAAAAACAAATATATCAATGATCATACTTATAAGCAATTAGGTACCTACTCGTACTTAGGCACATCGTGATGAAATCGGCTTGTCATAGAACCAAAAATTCGAAGACATGATTCCATCAATCCGCACTGGACCCGCGTGGTGGATGGATTACAGGCCATTCCCTCTCCTAGAGAGGAGGCCTGACTCCCAGCAGGAATATTACAAGGCCGAATATTATGCTTAGGTATACTTAATGCTACTTGCAAGGCACTTACTTTGGCAAAAGTACCTACGGCCTCAGGTCGGATATGATCGATCGCTATAATCATGGGACCATTTCGGCAAATAAACAAAACAAAACCATTACTGTTTATTAGTGCTCGATGCTGTTTAGTTGTTTGAGAGTTCGCCCTAGATAACCCAGAGAGGCAATTAAAAATGTTTATCATAATTAATTTTCTTGGAATTTCTTTTATCTATACAGCTTTGCTTAAGAGGACAGGAACTGATATTTTACGTATACTCTCTCGAAAGTCCCGAGTCCATACTTTATTATTATAAATGCGAAAATAGCTCTGTCGGTCTGTCTGATTAAAGGACACAACCTTTTAACATCTTGACGGTGGAATAAAACTTAGCGCACGGGTCCTTGAATAACACATAGGGCACTTTTTATCCTGGGAGTATTTTCTCTTGAGATAGTTTTGGACTATCTCGCAGGCGAAGCCGCTGGCAGGTGCTAGTTTCTTATGACGACTTTTAAAATAATATAACATAATGCAGCCATTTTGTTTTTTCCGCAGAATTTTTCATCGGTCATGGTACGATTGAATACCAGGATCTCATGTAGCAGCAAGAGTTTTTTTAATGTTTTCTTTGTTTAACAAATATGTGGTGTTGTTGCAGGGGCGCTCGAGGAGCGCGCGCGGCGGCGGGCGCGGGCGCGGCGTGTTGGGGCGAGCGGCGCACGCGCAACATGCTCACCAGCATCAAGGGCTTCTGGAAGGTGTGCCGCTATGGCGACCTTTACATGGTAACGTACCTTTTAGCTACATTATATACCAAGGGCCATACTACTAACCTGCCAATACTATCATGGTTCAGTTGTAAAAAAAGGATAAGTAGTGCTATTCGACCTGTATAGTTCTGTCTCATAATGGTTTTAAGACGTGCTAGTAGGTCCTCAGGTCTAGGATACGGTAGAGCACACGGTAGAAGTGTGCCCCGCTTGGGCAAAGCACCGCCAAGTCCTCATGGGGGCGATCTGCGGCAACGACCTCTCGCGCCGTCCGGAGCGAGGAGAAATGACAGGCGGTCGCCTCCTTTTGCGAAGCAGTAATGCTAGCAAAAAGGCGGCCGCAGGCTTGACGGAACGGACCTTAACGCCCCAGCCGCCGAGATCCCGACCCCGTTTCCAGCCATCGTAGGCGTGGGCGTTGCGGACAGCGAGCAATAGTTCGCCGTCCGGCCGTCCGGTAACCATCCGGACCGAGCTTGAGTCGTCGACTCGCGTTATCTTTGATAATGTCTGGTATATCACTGAGCATTTTATAAGAAATTATCAAGGTGTTGAGTTTTATGGAAGAGCGTTACTATTACTTTCTACTGTAGGCTTGTTTATTTCTGTCTGTCTCGTAGAACTAACAATATGACATACCTGCTCAACGGTAACTGTTACTGGAAAATACCTATCTTTTATTATAGAAAAATAACAGAGCAACGTACATAGCAACATGTCATTGTACTCATTGTAATGAATCCCGCATAGCTGTCAATTAGACGATCGTTCATATCAATTGCATTTTTTATTGATCTCTAAGGACTGAAGCAAGTATTTTTATAAAAAATATAAGTTTTATGTTTCTCTGTGCTGGCTTTATGTTTCGAACCTGGCCTTAAACCCAGGGTCCTTTAATCGATATCTGAAAGTGTGGCAGTCGTGATGACCGGCTGCATCTTGATATCCTTTCAAATATCATGTTCTAGTTTCATTTACGTCCGTGTCAAGGGTAAGGCGATAAATTTACTCGAAAAAAAAAAAAAAAGAATTTTGCAATTCTATAGTCGTTGGGTTTGGCAAGAACAATCGTAAATGGCAATTAAATAATTCAAACGCCCACCCAATACCACGTGTATTGCGCTCGCGACGTTTTTTCACTTAACATTTGGTAACGCTTCGATCATAAAATTTATAAAGTGTGAATTAACTGATAAGTTGTACGACAACTGTCAGTTAAGATTTTAATTAAGATAAATGTTGCAAATTAAAGAATGTCAAATCAAATATTGTAATGATAATTCAATTCATGACACGTAGTACTTTTTTAAGTTAATAGTTATATTTATTTGCCTGGACCTGTACCTATTTAATAAGTTTACATTAATTGGCACACTCAAATTGTATCCATAGGTCAACAGGGAAATATCGAAAACGTACAAAATGGACCAACTTGATAATCGTTGTGGTCTTTGCGGAAATCCGGACTGGTTCTCTTCCGGACCTACAATAAAACTTAATAAACCTTTGAGATAATACGCGCGACAGAATTAACTTTAGATTAATTTCGGATAGGAGTACCAGGAAGTCATGAAGGAGTTCGTTTTCATGATCTACATAATGTTAGATCATCGGCCCACGACCAGTAACGTCATCTCGGATAACAGAACACCACGAATCCTCACGAGACTTGAACATAACGTGAACAATCGTGTACCGACCGTGTACTATGACTATGAAAAAACTGGTTCCACACATGTTCTAGATGATCGAATTATTGACAAACAAAAAATAAAAGTTTTAAATCTATTATGTAAGAGATATACATATCATAAACTTGTTTTCTCACATTTTCCTGCATCGTTACTAATTTTGAAGATAATTATTTACATATTTTAAACATGAATAGTTTGTTTGCATTTGCACACGAATTTAAATGATTAAGTTTTCATATAAGTAAAGGCAATTAATATAATTGACGAAACCTACACTTTTTTTTTCAGAATTCGCTAAAAATAGCAAATTTTCTGTCTGGAAAAGTATACACTTGATAATGTCAACCTATTGTAATATGTAGCTCTTTATGTTTTTATTGTGATAACTATGTATTATTTCTATAGCAAATAAGTAAAACAAAAAATGATTCTATAGTACAAAAGGACCGATACATCTCGACAAGTCACAAAATAGTAACAAAGTATAAGCAGATTGAAATTACGTTACGTTTTTAACCGACTTCAAAAAAAGGAGGTTCTATGTTCGGCTGAATGTATTTTTTTTATGAACACAATGACATTTTTTGCACACTTTACTAGGAAGCTAAGAACTTGGGGTCTCGATAAAGTTTGGCCAAACATGTTCGAGACTTTTGTAAATATTACAGTTTAATTGTTTTGAGTTTCAATTTGATAGGATCTACACTTTTCAGAAGACACGGCAGACATGAGCAAAACGTGTTGGGAGCTGTCTTTTGTGCCTTGAGACGTTTAAGTGCTGCTAATCAGCCTAATTCCAATAAATTAGTTCCATTTTGAGCTTCGTCACCTACTAACGAACACACAAAAGTCAATTTCCTATATTTAAACACGAAACTACTATAACCAAAAAAGGCTCACGATGTTGCACACCAGGTTAGCATACATCATAATTGCAGATGCTAACAGATGCTGTTACATAAGAGTATGGCCATGAGGCGCGCGCCGGTCAAACTTGGCCGCAGCGCGTTCAAGTTCAATAACACGATTCGTGAATGACCGACAATAGTCGGCAACAAATTACCTAATAATTATGCACCTATTTAACTACGAGTGACGTCATAATACATGCTAAATGGGATGCTTAAGATAATGAGGTGCATAAGTGGGTTTAAATATTTGTTCGTTTAAGAAAATTGCAGTTTTTAAAGATGATTCCTTTATAGTTGCATTTCTGAAAATGATTTCGCAATAGAGTAGTTGCGTAAATTGGACAAAAAATGTTTTATTGTTTGCTTCCTGTTATCAAAAATAGTGACGGAAAAACTGTATTTGCTCCACTTCCTAATAGTGAGATAGATGGACATATTTATACCGATATAAATATACGTTTATTTAGTACATACCGAGTTCGTATGTAGTCAACAAAACGTCAGTGCAAGTAAGCAATAATCAAGGTGATTTAAATCTGTCTTATTATTTAATTGACAAAACGGAAGCGGAAGGAAAACAGCGACACTATAAGCCACATCAGATACTGTACGTTGGTATTTTGTGGTAGAACCAACGAGAAATGTCTGGTTTGAATATGTTATGAAACAATTAAATAAAAAACGAAACAGGTGTTGTTTGCAGAAAGAAACAATTTTATTAATTCAGATGGAGCAAAGTGTAGGTGGAAAAAATGATGACATTAATGTTTGTACATACACTAATGGAGTTATTGTTCGCATGCATCATCTTTCATATTAATATCCTTACGTAATTGTTTTATTATTTTTTTCTTTTGTACTTTTTGTACCATTTAAATTATTTCAAGTGTCTCACAATAAAAATTTTGCTAAGAATATGCGTGCAATTTTAGATAGTTATTAACGAAAAGTAATATTTTAAAATTATCTAAATCCTAGTTTTTTTATTACTTTTTCATTATGTGCATACCTACCTAACTTATTTTTATGAATATTTGTTTACCATGGAGTTTCTTACCGGTTCTTCTCCATAGGAAACGACCAATTGGAACCGTGCACTAGCTTCTGACATTTAATAAGTGCCCATGTAGGCCTATGTGAAATAAATAATTTTGAGTTGGTTTAAAATTTCGTTACGACCATAAATCAAAATGTTGACAAAGGTCTGACCATCGATCTTTGCTCAGAGACAACTTGTTTAGACAAAAAACTTTAAACCGATCTTGATTTTATTATAAAGAAACACAAAGCTACATACTTACGCTTGTTATATTTCTTATGTATTAGACAGAATGCAAGCAAGAGGTGATTTATCGAAAATGATATGTTTGAATTGATATTCAACTTATCTACCCATTATTCACAGACATGCTCTATTTATTTACTGGAGCCATTCTTGCCATTACAATATGTATCAAAATGTTTTATCCACCGCTAGCAGAACATTAATGCCTAGTACTAGAATCTGACAAAATAAAATGTTTGTTATACATTTTTATTAACATTGACATACATTTTCTAATGTCATGGAATCTTGTCAATATTAGTGTTTACGATAAACACATATTGGACACTAAACCTTCGGAAATAACGTAATAACACGAAACCCGTAGGTTTTTGAAGTGTTTTATGGGGTCATCTTGATAGGCATTTTACGTTATAGATCGCTGGGCACTCAATGACAAAAGTGGCTCATTCATTGAGATGCAAACACTATCTCTCTATTATCGAGAAAGTTAATTAAATTTTTCAGTTGAATTACAAATTTTCATTTCAAAACGATTTGTCCTTGGCTATATCATCAAGTTCTGGTTATAATTCATAAATTATATATTCACGCATGCAAAGAGGCGCGTGGATAGTTTCAGCCTCATCGGTGTATGTAGCTGAATCAAGTTAAAGTACCCGCAACATTCAACTTTTCTAAGTTTTTAGCATTTTGCTGGCCAGCGTCAAGTTGTATTTTGATTAAAATATGATTAGCGGTCGCAATACGTATTTATTGAATGGCTATTTCATGAAAAAGTTCGCGGGCCACCTTATCCCTTGGAGCTTATCCCGAGGTGGACTGTTTTCTAGTATATCATCATTTCAGCCGAAAGACGTCTACTGTTGGACATATGCCTCCCCGAGTGTCGTTATAACAATCGGTATTGTTCATCTCTCATCCTTCGGATTCTCGCGACCCTCACCAGGTCATCGGTCCACCTTGTGGGAGGCCTTTCAACGCTGCGTATTCCGGTACGTGGTCGCCACTCCAGAACCTTTCGGCTCCATCGACCATCCAGTATATGAATTGACAAAATAAATAATGTGTTTTTTTTTTCATTTACGAGTAGGTAACAAAACAAAGCTAAGAAAACCAGTCCGGTGCTCAATCGTAGTCAAAGAATACATTAGTTTTTGCTAAGTAGTTTGAATCTGTTTTAAACAACACCTGGTCTGAATAATCTAGACTTACATGTCGTTCACTATTGAGCATAGCATCGACAAAAAGCTTATTAAATCATCCATGTTTCTAAGAGACTTTTTGTGACAATCGATCGACCCTGCATGAAAAAATAATATGTAATTTTAAAAAGATGATAAATTATATTTATTTTTCAAAAAGGTTGAATAAAAACACAAACTTTTTTGAAAATTAAAAAAAAAAAACAAGAAAATACAATCATTTTAATGCGTACTGGCTGGTCAATGCCAAGCTTTTTTATCCTCAAAATACTCCTTTACAGTATAAAAAACCTTCTGGTAAAGTTCTTGAATATAAACTTAATTTATAAATTGAACGAACAGCCCTTTTCTGCAAAACAAAAACTCCGGATATCGATGGCATTTCCGCACGGGCTGTTTCTAAATCAGTTAAATTTCCAATTTGTATAACAGCGTATGCTGCAGAGCTAAGTCGTGAGCCGGTGGCTGTCCCTGTATACATGCCAAATCATTTGAAAACGTGGCTATGAATAATAATACATTATTTTGGTTGCACCGCCACTGAAAATAACTAGGTAAGTACATAATTGGCAGAAAACGCTGCGTGAACACATAAAAATCACTTTTAAAAAGTTAATGACAAAATAGACGTGGTTTTATTGAAAGCTATGGCCAATGTAGCATAGTGATAGAACTGACCTTGCTTTAGTTTTTAATAATTTAGAATAAATAAACTTACTAAAAACAAGCGATTGGTCACTTTATGGACATTTTTAGTTATTAATAAAAAAAATTATAAATAAATATATTATAATATTAAACAGCTTTTAGATAAATAAAAGCTCGCAATTAGTTCACAAGTACCAGGCATGCATAAGCTTCCAAGAAGTGCAAATAAAGCTCAGAGTAGTCGGAGTGAAGGCAACACAGTATCGGCACGGTCAAGGTTGCCTACATGCGGGTTACTACTCTACCACGGTATCTTTGTCCACATCCTTCCGATATTATGTGAGCCTGGTAAATGTATAGTAAAAATGTACAGATTGATTGAATTACGAGTTTATAAGGATTACAAATACATAATCGTTGTCGGTGATGGACGAATTAAATTGGGGAAATACTTTTATAAAAAATAAATATAATTTGACGTTCATTAAAAAAAAACGTTTAGAATAATCACATAAAAGTTAGTTTTTTATTAAAATCTTCATTTCAGTACCATGCTAATATGTTAGGGTTATACATACTTTATATTAACATGTAGTAACTAACAGAGAAATTAAACAGTATCAAAATGAGTTCAAAGCTAAATACTATAATATTTACAATTTCTAGAATTCACGAGACTAGTCCATTATCTACATATAATAATGTGATATATAGAAAATGTCACACGATAAAACGGTAGGTGAAAAACATACATGGCCTTACGTTCACTCCGGCTGATAAAGAGTTAAACTTACTGGAAGTGACATAACAGAACAGCCATTAATTACTTCTGTTAGCTGATTTATTTTTAAATTTTTGAACACTGTTGCACAATATTAACATTTGGAAAAGCCATCCTTTTTTGAATATTCGTGATTTTATTACGTATGCGTAAAAAAGATAACACGTTTCTATTTGCATCTAATCTCGTTAGTTTTTATTTAATACTAGCTATCATCCGCGATTTTACCCGCGTCTTTGTTTACTGCTTCGCTTCCGTCGTGAGTTGCAGCGTAATGTTATATAGTCGATTACAGCCTATATATTTGTTATGAATCTACATTCCCATACAGAAAGATTTTTTCCAATCCGACTGGTAGTTGCAGAGATTTTCGCGTTTAAACAAACAAAAAAATTCTTCCGCTTTATTATATTAGTAAGTATAGATACATAAATATTGATCTGAAAGAATAACTTAAAACTGGATTAGGTAGCTTTCACTGTTTCCCAACTACAGGGAAAAGACCTCCCCTTTTCTCCCTCCAACCTCTTTGCCATGGGTAATCTCTGGCTAAGTTTGTATATATATATTATTTTTACAATGATGTCTCTTCCATTTTATATATATTTCAATATGGCGGGTTATAAATATAATATAAATGAACCGTGATCGCCCGCAGTGACAGTACATACAAGGCATTTAGACAATAGCCAGTGGGAATGTTCACTGATACAGACAAGTATTTCGATTCCATCGGAGTTTCTCTCACCGTGAGTATATTTTAGATCGAAAAATAGGCTAAAAGGGGTTTCTTATTTAAAGATTTGCATAAGTATTGTCAAAGATGGCATGTGTAACGGTTTATAGTATTCTTAATAACGTCAAAAAGTAGCTCTAGGTTTAAAAAAAAAACATTTAACTGGTTTTTTCTTTTCAACGAAATTTTGTTTTCAGCCTGGTTCACATTATCACGATCTGTACCTATCTTAATAGAGACTGAAGTTTCATACTTTGTTATCTCTAAAAATAGTTTTCTTTTATACGCTTGATTTCAATGTTTCCACAGAGTAAACGAGCACCCAAGATAATTATATATCATACATAGGCTTCAGATCGTGGAAAATGAGGATGATAAATATATGATATATCATTTAACATACTAGTTCTCGGCAGATGACAATATAAGTCATTAATTGAGTGGCAAAAGCGCAAACGCTAGCTTATTCGTACTTGAATTTTTGACTCAAGTAAGCTAACGTTTGCACATTCAATATTAGAGCATTTTGTATCTCTGTATGATCTGTTCTGTTATGCCTTGTGTATATGAAATTGCAATAGGATGCGGGATTTACTGTTAATACGAGTAGTCATGTGTTTGGTATTTATTTCACATTTTAAATAACATCTTTATTTTAGTCTTACGAATTAAACTTCTATTTATTTGTTACCTTCCTGAAATTCGTGATCCATGATTGTTATTTATTTTGTACATAACACATTTAATGACTTGAAGGATCGAAGGGCCACTTTTTCTGATTTACCTACCAGTCATTTTAATAATAATTTTCACAAAATAAAATTGCGAAATCATCGAGAATCACGCGAAACAATCAGCGAGTATTTAGTTATTTACGATAATTAGGGTCCGTCGACGTACCTACTTCAGTGTGGTGGTCGTTAGCACAATCACAAGAATCGTTCGCCAGTTATGTTGTTCCGGTAGTTGACTGTCATTTATAGAACACTTACACGCATGTAAAGCCATTTGAATGTACTTTGACATTACAGGAAAAAAAACACAACTTTGCACACGAAAAATGAAAAGAATAACGCGTAATTTGTGTTACGATTAAGATATAAGTAGAGACATCTAATGGCATCAAATTGTAAGTGTTCATGAAAAAAATTCGGGAAACACCTACCTGAAAAATGCTTTATCATAGTTTTCTTTTGAAAAGTTTTTGTCTAAAGTCCTTAAACCGTTATTACTTGATTTACGAACAAACGAAGTACAAGATCCCTTTCAAGATTTTCAGCCGGTTTACAATCTATTATGAAAGATGCACATGTCCCACGTTTGACATTAGAAACATTACAACAAGAAGTACAAAGACTTATTATCTCCAGATTGGTAGATAATCGAAAATTAATAAGTGTTCATCTACCAGGGAGACATAAGACTGTAGGTACCGCCTAGTTGTGCACGTGGCCGCAGCGGTAGACTATAATTTTCTTTTCAGTGCACGTTTTAAGATAAACATCACTGTTGACGATTACCTAGTCACTGTTGATGTCGTGTTGCTAACGTTTGGGACAATTTTAATTTGCGTTGTTTTTATTATTATTTGTCATGTGACGTAAATGCAGCATTTTTAGATGCTTAGCTTGTGTCGCTTATAATCAGATCGTTACACCTTTACCTTTTTATTTGTCTTAATAATAAAATTATTTTCAATTATGTCCGTTTTCACGGGCGGTGCAGCTTAGATTTTTTTTTCTTTTAAATGTATTTTTGTTTCTTATTTCATTAGTATAATTGAGTTTTCAACACACTTGCTTAGAAAGTAACTATAATTGTACTACACTTATGTATATATATAATGGCACTTGTAACCGAACTGTGACTTTTGATTACCTACCACTATGCACTAGTGCGATAATGTAGATAAAAGCTTTATAAAACTCTGTTCTCAAAACAAATTTTTAATACGAAAAAAATACTTTTTTTTGTTAATGTTTTTTTTTTGGCTTGGGTATTAAGTCTTTTAAGCCATGTCTTCGCATAAAGTTTTTTTTTTGGCTTGGGTACTAAATCTTTTAAGCCATGTCTTCGCATAAATAATTAATTTGTTTACCATTAGAGTTTTTAGCGGGATTTCTTCGAGTGAAGTTCCGTGGCAGTTTTAATTATTCGCAAATTGATTCTTAATAGACATTGAGATCTAAAATTGGTATAGCTTTGTATTTCAAGTGTCTGCGAATCTGGACAATATGTGAAATCATTGAAACAGGAGCGACCTGGGTAAAATGGAGCTGAGAATTTTATTGTAGTGTTGATTACCTCAGCGAAGTTTGCCGAGAAGGTTACCAAATACCAAAAAAAAAGCATTAGAATGTTTTGCATCCGCATTACATATTTATTACCGATGACGTGGCGGTATTGTCTAAAGACATTGCCTGCCCAAATGGAGTGAAGAAAACGAAATTAAGATGCGCGCGCATATGAAAACAGATTCAATTTTCTACCGCCATAAATTATTTTTCTTTACAAGTGTGTTGAAAAACGTCGTATGATTCACGTGAATATTGGCGATTACCGTCCTCGGATCTCTTAAGATACCGCCTCATTCGTAATCACTAACATTATACACTTCTATCATAATGTACTATTTCAGTTAAGTACACGAGCTAAATTATTTGATTGACCATTGCCACAAATTTTAATGAGAAGGCCTCTTGTACTGGATTCTGTTACTTCTGATTAACGGTATTTGTGCCATTATCGACTTAACAATGTCGTTGAACTAAACCGACATTTTCAAAAAAAATAAGTGACATGATTACATGTGACTAATATATTTACACTTGTCGTTAATGTGGAAATTGTGTGAAAACGTGTGGACTGCTATTTTCGAGCCCACCGGATGTTAACGACATCTTTTGCGATAATTTGATATTATTACAGAAGTCGGTAATAAAGTTATGATGTCGGTAATATGTTGTGTTAAGAACTGCGTAACAGCAGCGTAGTTAGCACTGACTTGCATGTTGGGTGTTTGTGTTAATGTTACTTTTCCGTTAATTATTCAATTAATGACGCACATACTGGGCACACTTATGGTGTCTTAATTAAAGCAATGTTATCCTTGGTCACATTTTTTTTATTTGGCACTTTATTGTATTAGTTGGTGCTATAAGAGTAGTTGATGCGACGATACTGAACTTCCTAAAATTTAAATAAACCAGTACGATGATCTTTCTCGACCTTGCTGAACAGTCCAATGGATACTACGCCGTTAGATTGTTAAGAGAAGCGTATTTAAATTCCTTATGGACAGACGAGTAATTAAACACTAATGTCGCAATTTTCATATGATTAATATAATATCTATTTTAATAGAAGAATGATTATATCCATGCCGTAACTTCCCGTAATTCGGAGTTTTACTTCGGTGGTTAACTTTCACTTAACCAGGATTTCATGTATTCCAGGTGCTGGCGGCACTGGCCGCGCAGTCCATCAACATATCGGTAGGGTTCTGCCAAGGCTTCTCAGCGGTCCTGCTGCCCCAGTACACACATGAACATCCCACGATTTCGTACGAGCAGAGTTCATGGATCGGTAAGTTATATTTGCATAATACCTATTATTTAAAAAATTTAATTTCCTATTAAAAACCAAAATTGCAACCATTTCTTTAAACAAGTAAACCTTACGAATGACATACATTGTAATGGCACTGTAACAGTATTTTTAATTATGTAAATAATGTTTGTTTACTGAACAAATGTGATGTATTTATCAAGTGCAATTAGTGTGATCATCTGAATAGTAATTATGAGTTTGATTAATTACACAACCTACGTCCACAGTGATTTGTAAACGTGTGTTAATTATTAGCAGTTATCTGTCTACTTTGTCGACATTACCACATGATATACTCGTAGAAACAATGCAAACGTCTTTTATGTAAATAAAAAGCACTTACTAACTGATGCAACGATCATTGTCTTTAGAGAGCATTTCTATCCTAAGTAGTTTTCAAAGGAAACTACGCAAATTTTTCATTTAGGATTTATCATTTGTAATATCGAGAGCAGTGGTGGCCGACTGGTAACGGCCCCGACTTACGAATTGTAGGTGCATTCCAGGCGCATTACTTTGTGTAATTTATTTCATGACCACTGCTCTCAAAACGGTGAAGGAAATCATCGTGAGGAAACCGGCATGTCCTAGAACCAAAAATTCGAAGATATGTGACATACGCAACCCGCACTGGGCCCGCGTGGTGGATTACGGCCCATTCAATCCCCTAGAGAGAGGAGGCCTGAGTCCCAGCAGTGTGAACATTAAAAGGCTGATTATGCTATATTTATGCTATATGCTATATCGAGATGTTCCAAAGCAAGGGACTTAGCATCTTTCTCCATAAAATAACAACATAACAAAGAGATGGAAAGTGATGCGACCGGCCAACCTGAATAGACATTGCTAAAACAATGTTTACGTTTTATTTCGGGAACGGCGGGCGATGCCAGGGCGACACGTGAGCTAGGCCAACGAGATCGCTAAAAATAATGCTCCGTCAAAGATCACGTTTTAATGAAAGTGAGTCGGTAGTTAGGTTCAGTCATTTTCCGAATTCACTATAAGAACATTTTTACATGTAAAAATATGGATGTTCCTTATATCAAAGGACCAAATACGAATAAATTCTTGTCCGTCATTCTTGCAACATACCGAAAGCAGATAGAAATTATCAATATAAACAAAGCAACATTTGACATTACAAATTAAATATTGACGCGAACTGCCGACGTGAGCAAACGAGATAGCGTAGTCAAACACATCATTTGTACTAAGAGATAAGCAACACGAGGAGGTAGGGTCGTAAGCTTAGCGCCTTATGGCGGAGCACGCACGGTGTGAGGGTATGGGAAGTTATGGTTATGATGTATTCAAGAAACTGGGTTTGATAACGTTAGAGCTTAACATGAGGTTGGGGATTTGTATACCTAAGTTAGGTGTAGAGAAGCTTATGGTATCTTGATTATTGGCAAGAAAAAGATGAATAAAAACGAAATGAGATAAGAAAGTCCTGAATTAGTAACTATGCAATAATCTCTTAACACAACGTATCCCATAAATGTATTCAGAAACCAGACAGTTTCAATATTAGTATTCGTCATAACCAAATGACCACCTTTTGATTCTAACCACCATTGTTTCCGTCTTACAGCAAGTTTGGGTGTGATATCAAACCCTATCGGGGCTCTGCTTGGCGGCATGATGGTGGATGCTGTCGGCAGAAGACTTCTGCTGCAGTCCATCGTACTACCCAACCTGGTGGGGTGGCTCGTCATCGCCTTCTCAGAGACCTACATCTTTCTATGCATTGGAAGGTTCATCACTGGATTTACCATCGGTGAGTAGATTCAATCATATTATTGATTCTGAGTAACGTTATTCTTGTTAAATGCAAAGAAAATATTCTCAATTCAATTTAAGTGCCGTCAGAGTATATTATAATCTAGATTGGTTATACAGCTGGTGCGTCACGAAACTCATTGGAATAAATACTTGAACATGAATAAATAGTAGATGCTTATCTGAAACTGAAATGACGAAAGTCAACGACTGGTGAAAATTGAATGATTCACTAATTGAATCCTAGACAAACGAACCGTAGCGACTCTTCACACTTTAACAGCGTTGCTAATGTGATTAACTGTTCGCTTGCAGGCATGTCAACGGTCTCCTACATCTACGTGGCAGAGATTACTACACCAGAGAAACGAGGGGTGCTTAGCGCTTTAGGACCTGGTCTGGTGTCCACCGGCATCTTCATCGTCTACTCACTAGGAGCTTTCATACACTGGAGAAAAGTCGCGGCCATCTGTGCAGGATTTTCCCTCCTAACACCGTTCTTAATGTATTTCGTCCCAGAATCCCCCCTCTGGCTAGCCTCTAAAGGACAGATGAAAGAAGCCTACAATGCAATGTTCTGGCTCCGACAGAACAACAGCACCGCACAACAAGAGCTCATGGAGTTCAACAAAGATAGAAAAGTAGGAGAGAAGATGACCTTCACACAGAAACTCAGCCTTTTCACGAGGAGGAGCGTCGTTAAACCGTTCCTTCTACTCATAATTTTCTTTATATTCCAAGAGATGTCGGGAATCTATGTCATCTTGTACTACGCTGTGGATTTCTTCAAGTCTGTGGGGACCAGTGTCAATGAGTTCACGGCTTCTATAGTTGTTGGTGGAGTGCGAGTGTTCATGGGGGCTGTTGGTGCGTGCCTGATCAACAGCTTCAGAAGAAAAACCCTAGCGGCTACTTCAGGACTGTTGCTCGGCGTAGCCATGCTCGGCGCTGCGGTCTGCGATAGTTTAAACGGACCTCCTTTAGTTAAACTAGCCTGTGTATTACTGCACGTGTCATTCAGTATGGTAGGATTTTTACAATTACCATGGATAATGTCCGGGGAGCTGTACCCTCATGACATTAGAGGAGTCATGTCTGGAGCCACGTCGTGCTGTGCATACGTCCTCATTTTCTTCAACATTAAGACTTACCCACAGTTAGAAAACATGTTGACTAGTAACGGGACATTGTACCTCTTCGGATTCTGTGCGCTCCTGGGAGCTGCGTATTGTTACTTTTTCCTACCAGAAACCAAAGGCAAAACTTTGACTGAAATTATGAGGCAATTTGATGATGAGAAGAAAGAGATTGATCCAGAAGTAGGATACAAGACGGAAAAGCCAGTTACAATAGAAGGAAAACCAGTACAAAGGCGACACAGCGCAGGGGCTACAGTTTCGTTAGAAAAGAATTGGACGCAAGATGAATGCAAGAAGACTGCAGACCACCGCGAGTAATCTTCGCCGTCTTATGCTAGCCTAGTACTTTTAGTTGTAAAGAATAAGTTACCAATGAATTTGTATAGTTAACTATTTTTAATATTATTTTATTGTTTGTGAAGTTTTGTGATCAGTATTAATTAGGACGATTTTTGGCGTTTTGATGATGTTACATTCCACTAGTGATAAATAATTTTAATACAAGGTGACGACATAGGTATTTAAAGTTTTGCCTAGTTTTAAGTACAAATATTGGTGTAACAAAATCGAGGCACTGAAGTGATTAATAAAGTAACTACTATTTTTATACCGAGTAGAATATCTTTATAGGTTTAGCATTACTATTTAATTCTCATACAAGATCTAGGCGTACCTAATATATTTAAAAGAAAAAGCTATACAGGGTGAATGTATGTTTTTTAATATAATAATAGGGACGACTTACATAATATAAATGAAAGATAAATGCTGTGACGAAGTCTGAATAAAGGAGTGAATTGTTTACAATTTTTTGTTTCATTTCGATAAATATTGACCTGGATGCGATGTAATAAGATAAGATATGCACTGAAGAAATGCGATGTTCAAGTGCATAGATAGCATTCATACGTCAGACCATCATTCAGCTGTTGATATTTAGATGGCAAGATAATAAATAAACAACAATTCATTGTAAAAAAAAATGGAATCTAATCAGTCCTTAATTTGACTTTCAAATTGTTAATAATGAAGAGATATATTTTAATTTATTATAACATTTTGAAAAAAAAAAAATGGAATTATATTTAACGTAAGTGGTCAGTATTATATTAATGACGATTTCGAAATTAATACTACAAAATACAAAAAATAAATACTATAAATACCTATCTACTAAAAAGTGCTTCGTGAAGCCACGAATCTTATTTTTTTATAAAACCTTTAAAACCATATAGTATAAGCAGCGCCATCTATGCTCCACATAGGAAACAGTAATCGAGTTTTTATCAACTAGCACAAGAACGCTACATCAAAGCCTTTCAATGGTACGCTACGTGCTCACTAGATGGCAGCACAGTACTGTCTATAGCCGGGTGTTTTTTTTTACAATATAATATTATATTAGTATTGGGTAAGTTTAATTAGGTTTAAATCTGCATTTCCTCTCTAAAAACGTATTTTGCATATAGAAAGTAATAGGTGAATCTGTATTATTTTTAAAGAAACCTGAAAATATCTTTTAAAATATTAAGAGGTTCCACTCGCCTATCGTCAACATCGAGCATGGTTTAAAAGCTTGTTACTTCATCTAACGCCATCCAACGCGATGTTTGATGAAGAGGCAATGCAAAAAAAGAGAGATAAAGCCTGAAAACTCTGTTGGCATTCCGTAATTCCGTGATTTACTCCAGGAAATAAGTGTTATTTTTAAACCCTTAAAAGATTTGAAAAAAAATTGTCATCATTTAGAATCTTGAATCTTGATTAAATTTGCAAGGCTTCTATTGTTACACTTTTTTAACTTTTTTAGTTTTTGAGTAAATTATGTGTCAAATTTCATGCAAAATAGCCAATTTTCACAGGTTTTTACTGGATTAGTTTTACACAAATTTATAAATTGATTGTAATAGAAGCCTAGGATAATATCCACAAGATACTGTGTTTTCAAAATATCTAATGAAAAATGTCTAATAACGTCATAATCACTTATGAGCGGTTGTATGAAAAACGGTAAAAATGTATGTCGAGTTGCATCTCCTTAGGCATCATTATTATAAATTGTCGGCAAATCCCTGAAAAACTAAATGATATCACTTACCTGGACTGAGGAATGCCATATTTGATGCCGACACCAACCCTGGGCAGTGCCTTGATGACCTTCTTCACAGTCGCCTGGTCGGGGAACGCAAAGAATATGGATGCTGAAACATGGAGAACACCTTATTATTTGACGTGTAGTCTTATTCTTGTCATATCACCGGAGACGGGCAGCGACGTCAACGGTGGAAGAGGATATGCGATCACTAATCCTGTTGGCCTACTTTGTCAATACCATTTCCAATTTGTGCTCAGCATTGGAATACGATGATAGACTTTTCATGTTTTGATAACAATTTTCATGGTTTAGAAGCATGTGTATAAATCGGTCCTAAGATACGTAGTCTTGCCTCTACACTTTTGAGCCCTAGAAATATCAAAAGTGACATTCATGTGTATTGCTGATAGAATAGTAACAGGAGCTGATTTTATTTACAGGCAAATTACTTCCACGTCTTTCTAGGTTTGCTGATCATCAAAGAACTGTCAATTTTATTTCCGGGATTACATTGGTGTCTGAAAGGACCAGGGAACCAGATCTTCGCAAGAGTTATTTTGTCAGCGTGCAGTGGGGGGATGCTGCCGCGTGCAATTACACTCGCGTGCATAAATGCCAATGTTTTTTGTTCTCGTTTAGGTGAAGGCTGAGTCATATTGCATTAGCATTGTGTAATTTACTGACCAAAGGATCTAGTAAGGCAGGAAAGTCAAACATCAGACTATAGACAGTTATAAAAGTGTAGTCGAAAATAGAAAAAACAGAACAAAACATGCTTTGGAAACATTAGGTTTATCCTATTATTATCCTATTTACAGAAAAACGCATATTTCATTATTGAAAGGTACGGTACAACTAAGATAGACCGCACACCAAACGAACATATAGCAAATAATAGAATGAAAATATATAAAAAAAACATCGACATACCTAATATTATTCCAGACACTGACTCTTAATCTAGATTAAGCAGTCATTTTATGCAGTTTTTTGTTGCAATTTCTTTTGCGATTTTAAAAACCCTTATCCCTTCTTTTATTGAGATGTCCAAGAATTGAAGTATGTGGATTTTTTACTTTCATTGCTAAACAAAAAGCCTTTGAAAACGAACTATATTTAAATATATTCATACTAATATTATAAATTCGAAAGTTTGTGTGTTTGTATGTTTGTTACTTCACACTCAAACGGATTTAGATGAAATTGGCACAGGGATAGACAATGGCCTGGCAGGTATCCTGGGTGCTGGAATAGCACCCAGGATACCTACTTTTTGTTATGTCATATGAGAATTTTCTAATTGCATACCGGCGAAGAAGAATAAATTATATTTATTTTGCAAATAGGTTTTAAATAAAAAAACACTTTTGCACGTTTTTATTGTCGGTTTAAACTAGATGAGGCCGGTAGTTTACAGTTCCATTATTATCAGTTCTCCAAACTTCAACAAATCTGCTTGTCTGCAATTCATAACTGCGTAATCGCTATATGCTCCTTCAACGTGCATCCTACCTACTAGGACAGTAGAATATGTATACTTACTCCTGCTGGCGAGAAACATCTCGATGGCCACATTCTGCAGCAGGTATCGACGCGAGAAGATCGCGCGAATCTCGCTGAAGTACCATTTGCCGTGCAGGTGCTCGCAGTACTTCAATACCTGGAAGAATGAAAAGAGGGAGGTTTTAAATCAAGCTTGCTATATATTTATGGGCTCCTAGTATTTTTCAAAAGTATTGCTTCAAATGATTTGAGACGAAACATGTTAGTGAATAATTGCATAATTATACATTAGATATTTTCATCATCATTTTGGTAATTTTCGTTCAAGGAATTGAATCCGCAACTCGAATGCTACAAAGTATTTGTTCCAATTTGTGACACCGCATGGACTACGTCGTAAAACAACGGTTAAATTCACTATGATTTCGGAAACTCGTTATGGGCACATTAACATCATCAAACCCTGAACAAATAAACTGACAAATTAAAATAACACTGTCACTAATCAACATTAGAACATAAACACAACTTATATGTTAGTCATAAACTCGCCGCAAGATGGCGTTGAAAAACGAAAATAGCCGAGAGTTTCCGAATACCTACCGTCGTAAACGTAAGAACACGGACAGTCGTAAAAAGTTCGTTAGTTTTAATTTATACGTACAATAATTGTGTAAATCAAGTGAGAGTACGTTTGTTATTTTGTTTTAATGTGTGCTCAAGCGTTTTAAATAATGCTGTCGCAAGTGGGGTTAAACTTCTGTTTATTATGTATGTTTGTATGTACAAATGACTTTCTAGACGCAAAGATTTATGAAAATAGAGTAGAACATTACTTGTTTAGAATTTATGGTCGGTGAAAACGTGACATTTCTTTTCATGATTGAATATATTACTTTGAGTAGAGTACCTACCTAGGCTATGAATCAGAACCTAGTCTACCTACAACGATTGGCTCCACCGACCCGTTTGATCGTAAATCTAAACATCAGCAGAAGTGCAGACTTGGCAAATCGCCGAAATGTTAGACACAAGATGACAAGATTGTTGCAAGGAACTATCATCACTTGTCAGATTGTCTAACACAGGTCTAACGTGTACTGTGTCTAAACTGGCCAAGTAGACTAATTAATTACCGAATACTTTGAGGTGTCCACAGATTTATTACCTTTTGTTGATTGAGAACTATCTGTGTGAGTCATTGAAAAAAAACCTAACAATGCCCTACGCAATTGTATGCAATCGTGTTCGTAGATACTTTTGGATACCAGGGTGACATAATATACTATTGAGTAGTTTATTTTTGAAGTAAGAATCAAATGCCTCAGACTGTAAAAAGTTATCATTTGTAAATGTTTTTTACTAGGATGATATTTATTATGCTATCAAAGACTAGTATCTTAATTACCTGCAATAATTAAAAACAAACAAAAATAAAACCAACATCCGATACTCCATTATCCTACTAAACAAAAAAGCGCATTCACATAAAAAAAGCGACCACGTGTCAGTTCCCCATACAAAGGCCAGGAACCAATTCATGGGGGTCGTTAATTGGCACTCGAGATGGATTGGCGAGAGGACTGCACTGATTCTCGTAGAGTTCCTCCTAGGGGTAGTGGCACCCATTGTGTGGATGAGAAACGCCATGTGGTGCTAATGCAGTATGTGCTGATTTGTTTAGTACGAGAGTATGTGTTGCGGAAGAGGTTGATTTGATTTTTGAAAAGTGATGAATTGATCACCCGGTGCAAAACAGTAACATTATTTTAGGTTCATTTCGTTCTAAAATAATTTTGACCGGTCTGTTGGTCTAGTGGTTAGTGACCCTGACTGCTATGCCGGAGGTCGTGGGTTCAATTCCTACCCTGGACAAATGTTTGTGTGATGAGCACAATCATTTGTTCTGTGTCTGGGTGTAATTTATCTGTAATATGTATGTATTTAGAAATATTTAAGTATGTTTATCAATTGTCTAGTACTCATAACACAAGCTCTGCTTAGCTTGGGACTAGACGGCGTTGTGTAATAGATGTGTGAAAAAAAAAATTTTTTTTTTGATGTAAGGCCTCTAGAAATTATTCTTGTACCTTAAACCTAGACAACATTTAAAAAAAAAGCAGTGCTCTAATCATTTTACTCTATGGAACTTTCTCTGAACAGTTCCAAGCATATTTGCTTTTTTGTTTACTTTAATAATATCTATTACTCACATATACTTAAGTACCAGAATTACCCACTACAAAACACTATTAAACAAATAAACATGCCATTATCCCCTCGTCCAGTGATGACTCTCGTATCAAGAGCACTCCAGCGCCCCCTGCACACACAACAGCACCAGTAAACTAATCACAACACAATGTGACAATGGGACACCCCTCTGAGTAGTGTTGTTCACACCATAAACATGAATTTGTGTTTCTGTGTTCTATTCATTAGGGAGGCGGAAAGTGCAAAGAGGTAGTTTAAAAAAAAGTTTATATTTTCTGTTATTTTCAGTAAGTTATATCTGTTTATATAATAAAAGGAGAAACCGCCTGATTGACTTATAACTACTGGGACTAGAAACGTGAAATTTTGCACAAGGCTTCCTTTTAAGACGTAGGCGAGCACTAAGACCTCTATGGGATTCAAAACGGGGAGATTCTTTTATATGCAAAATAATATCCTAAGTAAATACTACCGGCTATCATTATTGTTTTTAGAACTACCTCCAATACAAAAATTTAAAGGGTTTAAAGATTGTATGGAGGATTTTTATTTCTTAAGTATTTAATACTCCTGAAACTCATTATTAGTTTTTAAAAACTAATAATGAGTCCTTTTTCACTCGCCTATCGTCAACTTCGAGCATTGTCACAGAATAAGAAATAGTGGCATTGTTTAAAAGCTTGTTACTTCATCTATAGAACGCAATCTAACGCAATGTTTGACGAAAAGGCAACGCATAAAAAGAGAGATAACGCCTGACAACTGTTAGCATTCGGTAATTCCGTGATTTACTCGAATATTTTACATAACTTGTTTCAGTAAATACGTGTTTTTTTTTTAAACCGTTAAAAGTTAAAAAAAAATTGTCATCATTCAGAATCTTGATAAAATTTGCATGCCTTCTATTTTATACTTCTTTGATTTTTTTAATTTTTTAAGTAAATTTTGAAGTGTCAAAGTTCATGCAAAATAGCAGATTTGTTCAGCTATTTACTGGATTAGTTTAAAAAAAAATAATTGATTTCAATAGAAGCCTAGATAATATCCAAAAGATACTGTGTTTCCAAAATATCTAATGAAAAATGTGTAATAACGTCTTAATCGCGTAAGAGCGGTAGCGAACAGTGAAAATGTATGTCCTGGACTTTAAAGGTTTTATGACAACATTCTTCCGAACGAAGTCGCTAGCAAAGTGCTAGTCTAAGCAAAAGGTTTTAATTATGTTGTGTTATTTTGAGACAATAAGACAACAAAGTAAGATCGAAAATAACAAACAAAAAAGTTCATTGTGAACCACATATACTAGGGTAGCAGCAACGCATAGAGGGTGTGGGTGCAAACGTCCACTTCAATTGTAACGCAATTTGTCAGCCACCCCTCGAACATCCAACACTACCTAGTTCAAACCGCCTATGACGTTCAAATAAACAACCAGTACGTATTGTTTTATTTCAATTTGTTTGACGAAGCAAGCAAAAATACATCCATTTATATTGACCTTTGTTCTGGATTTAATGACATTTTTGTAATTTTATTTTCCTCTTTGTGTTCAAATTTTGAATAAGTTGTTTTTTTTAAGGTTCTGTACCCAAAGGGTATAACGGGACCCTATTACTAAGACTCCGCTGTCTGTCCGTCTGTTTGTCACCAGCCTGTATCTATGAAACGTGAAGCTAGACAGTTGAAATTTTCACAGATGATATATTTCTGTTGCCGCTATAACAACATTTTTTTCTTATTATTGATAGGTTCTCGTTTGACCACTATCTCACCTGATGGTAAGCGATGATGAGGCCGACGATGAAGCACGCTTGCCTAGAAGGAACCTATTCACTCTTGACTTAAAGACCCCTAGGTTGTAGCTATCAGGAAACACAGACTTCGGCAGGGAATTCCACTCCTTAGCTGTACGCACAATGAATGTGTTCCCAAAACGCTTTGTACGTATGTATGGGTGGGATGTCCACCATGTACCGATAGCGCAACACCGTACGTCTAGTGGTCTGAAACAAATACAACACGCAAATACTAAAAACAGAATAAAATAAATATTTAATTGGGGCTCCCATACAATAAACGTGATTTTTTGCCGTTTTTTGCTACGGACGGTACGCAACCCTTCGTACGCGAGTTCGGCTCGAACTTGGCCAGTTTTTTTTATTCAATTGATACATGGTATCTAAGTAAGTGTTATGGATTGGCTCGCGTTTGACCACTAATCTCATCTCACCTGATGGTAAGCGATGATGTAGTCTACGCAACACGCTTATATGTATAGAATGAGGTAACCTATACAGTCTGACTGAGAGACCCTCGTTGTATATGTTAATGTTTAATAATAAAATATTCTCTAATCAATTCGTTAATTCGGATGGGAAGCTTCCAGCTCTTGTTATTATCAAATCTCGATAAGTTATGCGCAGAGTTTAATAATCCACCCCTGACAAACAAGTTCAAACAACGCGACTATCACCAGGTCCCCATAACTGAAGAGAGTGTAGATCAAAACGATCAGTTTTGAGATAGATCACGGCCGTGGACATGCTCGTGCGAATAATGGTGAAAGATACGATAAGAGACTACCTTTTGGTCGTAAAAGGGAAACCAAACTTTAGAAGCCAATTTACATGTTGTGATATTGACGAACAAGTCGTCATCAATGACATCAATAACGTGTCATTTTCGTTAAAGCGCTGTTCACAGTATCCAAAACGACATAATTATGTAGGTAGGTATGTAATTTGAAGGAGCGTTGGTACTCTTTATGGTTTTTTTTTTAAATAAAGGCTTTGCGTGTCACATTCTAGGAATAACTCCTATTTTATTTTTTTATTATTGATAGGCTCGCGTTTGACCACTATCTCACCTGATGGTAAGCGTGGCCGACGATGGAGCACGCTTGCCTAGAAGTAAGCAAACCAACCGATCGGCCAATCGCTCAATCTCTGCGCCGACCGTGCCCTGACTCTATCCCAATTAGACAATTTACCAAACATTTATCATGGATTTCCGTTCATAAATAACTATGGAAAATGAAAAAAGAACAGGCTTATTCATTTATAATTATATCAGTTTTTCCTGCATATCATGTCCACTGACAAGACCCCACACGGCATAACGAATGCATGCTCCTCTATTTTAATTTCACACAAAAACAAATCGTTACATATTATATTCGTACAACTATTTAAAGGATCCTATTCAGCGGGATACATCACGCATACCATCATTAGACCATAATGGCTGCTTGTCACGACAACCGCGGGACCAGGGCAGCATCCTGCGGTGGGAAGCTGCCATATGTAGTCCTCACTTGATTTATTTACTGTAATACCATTATGAGAGCATTAAGCGAAATGGTAGATGAAATTATGTAGCACTTAATGTTTTTTTGGATTCTGATGTAAAAATGGAGCTACCTCGAAAAAGGAACCTTAGGAGTTTGATTGGTTTATTTTTAGTTTAGTTAGAAAAAGACGTACTGGTACTAAAATTCAAAGTTTAGTTTTAACGACCATTTTATTGGCGTCTGGCAGTGTAGGGCGTAGTTAACTACTATTTTGTAATCAGATTACAAATTACGATTAAAAGTAGTCAAAGTTATGGTTACATGTAACGTAACTACAGTAATCAATCAAATTACATAAAGTAGTTATTAATTTGATTACTGTAATCTAGTAGTTATAATTACTGATTAATTGAGTACTAAGAACTTATATTTTGCAATTAAATAAACATGTAATGTGTTGGAATTAATGATTTATCAAAACTGAATCTGGCTCTAAAACTTAATTTAAAAAAAACGGAATCTGACTGTAAAAAAGTCATGTATGTTTACTTTCATGAATAATTGAATATAAGACTTGAAGTCGTTGATGATTATATAGGTACTTATATTTATTAAATATTCTTATTGCGTTTAACAAGTAATAAAAAATGAAATAATCTCGTAATCGTGATTACAACTACAATTGGTAGTTAGTAATCAAAATGTTTAACTACTTTTTATGATTATATAATATAATTTGTAGTTATGATTACGAACTACAATATGTAGTTGTAGTTAGATATTATTCAGTAATTAGATTTCATATTGCCCAACACTTTTTTTTTTTTTTTTTTAAGGTGGGAAATCATCCAAATGACTTCTCGCGCTCTGGGTGGAGCGCGAGGGCGTGTCAGACTTTTACTGACTAAAACCACACCTGTATCCTTCAATTACCCTTTGCGTACTAGGACTACGGGTTTCCCTTTCAGAAATTCTCCGCGGTCCTAGCTAGCGGGCATCGGCCCCGCTGGGCCCCTACGGTTTGCTGACATCTCTTTGAGGAGCGCGAGGATCACCACGCGCTGTTGACGACTGGGCTCGGTCCAGTTAATTACCGAACAGCCGGACGGCGAGCTACCCAGTGCTCGACGTCCGCAAGCCCGCGTCTACCGTGGCTGGTAGTCGGGGTCGGAATTACGACGGCTAGGGCGTGAGGACCTTCGTTCCCTCACGCGTGCAGCCTCCTCCTTCGCTAGCATTACTGCTTCGCAGAAGGAGGCGACCGCCTGCCACTCCTCTTCGCTCCGGACCATAGCCTGAACCAGGGCCCGACGCGAAAGGTCGCTGCCGCCAATTGCCTCCACGAGGAGGAGGCCCAACACTGGCGTCTGGAAACATGAACACGTAAATATATTGCACGATAAGCACAATTATTTATAGAAATAAATAAACCCTTGAGTAATTACAAGACATATATTTATAAACCTACAATAAAATGGAGCAACAATGCAGAACCAATTGCGCTAACAATTAACATCTATTCCGAATAAATCTTTGGAAGAATAACCTCATAAAGTTAATTTAGTTCTCGGCCGACGTTTTTGTGGATGTGAGGCTATTGAGGGTAAGCAGCAGGTTGGGTTTGCGATGGTTATCGGACGTCGTAAATAAGGCGAGGACCAGGCGAGCAGGGCGCGTGACAAGTGCGGCCATTAAGGGCCGCGATGACGGCCCGAGTCGCGACAAGACGCGAAAAAACGCCGCGCCCTTCCCCAGGCCGTGTACTGGGTGCATAATAAGGCGCGTTTATATTTTAATTGAAGTTGCAAAAAATGTGGGAGGGATATGAAGGTGTTAGGCGTCTAGGGAACTTTGTAGTGTTATCGGTGAGTTTAATTTATTTTCTAATTAGAAATAAAAATGTTTAAACCTGATCAGATAATAACGGAATTATATATTTTTAACAAAAACTTTAATGCTATTACCTTTATCATAACTACAAAAACTTTTGCTGTTTTTGAGATTTCAGAAAATGCATTTTACAGGCAAACAAATTAACCGAAATCGAATGACGTTTTTTCCTTCGTTACCATAACAAGGTGCGTCAAAAGATAGGATATGTAAATATGGAGCTGTCACCAGTTACCGCAGGCCTCACGTCCGCAGTGGGACGAGTCCGATACAGTGTGTGTTATCTCTAACAGACGAAAGGTGGCGGACAACTGCCAACTATGACCCGTCCTTAACAAACTACCAATTAACTAGAAAACGGCATTGTTGAATTGAATATTAATTCTATTGTTTTTTTATTGTATCTTATCGTAGACAACGTTTACTATAAAATAAAATAGGTATTTCATGCTTTTCAGTTTTTGCTTTTAACGATGGGTGCTTAAGTTAATGTTAAAGAATAATATTATTGAACTAATTAAAATAAATGAAAAGGGCGGGCTCCGGTGGTGAGACAGATAATTTGCATAAATAATGAGACGTCAGTTTATTATCAGTTTGCATCTTAAATCATGCTCTCACGTAGATTACGAGAGCACCAGTTTATGATGATAACTGTAATGGCGTTCTGCTTGCTGTGTTCCGTAAATAATTGTTTAAGACAACAATACTTGATTTAATGTACTTAGATATTGAGTATGTTCCCGTGAAAGATTTGAGTGTTATAATTAAATTATTATATAAAGAAATTAAAATTAAAAGTTATTTTATGAAACACTTTATAAATCTCTATGAATCATCTTACCCCTAGAACTTAATGAACCAAGGGTATTTTCTATACCCTTATGGGTGTTTTTAGAGCCAAAGATAGATCTGATATAAATGTATTTGTATAAGTCATGGTACTCGCGTATTGCTGATCAGCACTATTCTGTCGCCTTACACGAATTGTATTGCAAAGCAGCAGTACCTAATCCGCATTTATAGGGAGCTTGTACTCTTTAGCGATCATTTACGTTTATTCATGTAGCATTAGTTACCTACGTGGTAAGTAAAGGTAGTCAAAAAATCCATTTTTTTTTGCTATCAGTGAGTATCATCCTTGGAAGACCACAAGGTGGACCGATGACCTAGTGAGGGTCGCGGGAATCCGATGGATGCGAGACGCACAGGACCTGTCGTTATGGCGACACTTAGGGGAGGTCTATGTCCAACATTGGACGTCTTTCAGCTAGAATGATAAGTATCAATTCAAACTAACATCGAAGGTGTGTGCGACCTCCTGAACAGCGCATAGTCTTAGCGTAATAATGTACAAGTCTTATTAGGTTATTTTTCGTGTATTCATGTAGTACATTATTCGCGGCTCGCCTGTTTCTAATTAACATCAATCCAATTAGTAGTAAAGTTTGTAGGCGTGTATCACTGTGTGTGTTAAACAAAACTCTAATTAAACGTCTAACAATGTTTTTGCCGTATGCTACCAATTTGTTTGAGAAACTAATTTCTTTGTGTTTTCATGGAAGTCTGTTTGTATGAGCGATATCTAATCTACACAAATAATTTTCCTTGGTAATTAGTAGAAAGGTTGTTTATTATTATTGCGAATACACGCTAGTAAAGTTATTAAGATGATGGCCGTCTCGATACTTTTACCAATTTACCTTAGGTTTCGTGTATCTTGTGCGACAGCGGTTGATCACACCACCAATGTAATGACTCAGTTTAAAGTATCCTTTGACATCGCAAAAGACAGCCCAACCAAATCTAAAATAAAATACTACTGGAATATGACGAAGCCAAGCTCTATATTTTACGAAAACCAGGACCGAAAAATAACCGCTATCCGTTTAAAGTCTATCTTATATATACACCAAGGAAGCAGGACCTCCAAGGGTAGTGAAGGTATCTGGTTGATATTTATAGCGTGGGATCATCCCCGACCCGTCGCTTCCACGAACCCGCTGGGACCCTAGTACCTTACCACGGCATCCGTACCGAAGGACCAACGTATTCAAATTACATACGTGAAAAACGATGAGAGGCTTCCTTTTAGATGGAAATGATATGGGAGGAAGATTTGTGATTATGAGCAAGTTAAAGGTTTTATTCTGCAGTGAAACTAGTGACATTTCCATTGTTTTAAGTGATGAATGAAAATTTTCAGTACTTCATCTTCTCGATCACTGTGGGACAGTAAGTTGAAGGTACATTGAACTGCGAGTTTTTAACTCAAAATTTCAAGTGAATGAAATGGTTGTTAAAACTAAACAAAACGCGTCATCAGAGAAGCCACTGAAGAACTACATTTACATTTCAGTCACGATAGCTGAATATCTTAAGCAACTATTCGTTAGAATTCCTCAAACAATATTTGCTGCCAACTAAATCATTATTTCTCAAAAACTTTTCTAGGAACTTCCTTTGATCATATCTTCATTACTGTTGTTTTCTTTTTAGCTGAAAGCTCATGTACTAGGGGTACATGAGCTGTTGGTATTAATGCAGCGTTCGGTCGGGTGTCGGCGTCGTGTGAGGAAGTCCTAATTAAAACGCCATACATCACGCTCGTGTGAGGCGAGCATGCACCTCTATTACTGATGCTGCTACTATAGTGCGTCGATGTTGTCCTAATACAATAAAGGTGAATAAAAAACTTTTGTCGATAAATTAAGCATATTTTAAAACATCTGGCAGATATATTGTAGACCTTAAAAAAAGTTCCCATAGAAATGGCATCTACCTTAGGAATGCTTTTTGTAACCAAACGAAGAAGAGAGAGAAAAGAAAGTTCTGCTTAGGCATTTATTAAATTTTTCCGAGAAAAATAATTTACAAAACTTAACAAATAAATAGTAAAGTACGAAAAGATTTCAGAGAAAAATCTCATCATGATGACATATGGTCATATACTCATATTTAAAAACCTATTTCCGTTCAAAATCTCACTTTTTTCTCGTACCCGCGAGTCGTAAACGCGTGGTAATCCGTCGGTTCCCTATTTCGCAGTTAGTCATCCCGAATGGTTAATAAATTCCCTGTCATCGCGTCTCTACGCTTCACATACTATTTCTGGAGTTTTGTTATTTTTTTTTAGATACTCGTGTTTTTTCTTTAGAAGATTTCGAGGATAAATCTCTGATGTTTCGTGTTAGCGGTCGAAGAAACTGAATATTTATGTGTATTTAATTTTTTGGTTGTTTAGGTAAACATTTCTTTAAGATAACCTTGATGGTCTTTAAATCTAAATGGTGCTTAGATTCAATAAGGGCCACTTTTAAATTCGGTACGATCTAGCATGTAGACCTAAGACTCGAGTGATTTTCAATTAAAATTCCAACCTCCGTCTCATCATTCAACCGATAGAAGTCCACTGTTGGACATAGGCCTCTCTCAAGTGTCACCACAACGAACGGTCCTGTGTGTCACGCTTTCATCGAATTTCCGCAACCCTCACCAGGTCATCGGTCCACCTTGTGGGAGGCGTACCAACGCTGCGTCGTCCAGTACGCGACCTCCACTTCAGAAGCTTTCGGCTCCACCGACCACCTGTTCTATGAGCAATGCCCTGCCCACTGCCTAACCTCCGTTTACTACCATAAAATATAGAAAATTGGGAAGGAAAAATCCTTTGCTCAGTGTTCGCAATGCAGAACAGGTCAGAAATATACACCTATTTAAAAATTGTCAAATAAAAGATGCAACCAAATCTAGTTGCGTCTGAAAGCTCTCATTATGAACGAAAGATACACATGCATTTAGTTTCACAAGATATAGCGGCTGTCAGTGTAAGGATTATCAGCTCAGAGACAAACACAAGACTAAGATCATCACATAAACTTAATGAATGGCGCATGCGGTGAGACGGTAGGAATCAGGAAACAGTGACATGTGGGGCTTGAGGCTCTACCTGCGAGCTCTTAACGTGATCCATTTTACGACCTATACTGAACTGTTAAAGGGATGGAGCTATATAGGGTGTATAGTTGCATCACTCTTTTTCGCTTGCAGGCTTGACATTTTAACACGTCCAGGTAAGGGGCCCTGATCTCTTGACTGATCTGCAGCTATCATGTTTAAAAGTATCGATTACTAAGAGAGGTAAGCGGATAAAAATGTGTTTTCAAGGAGAAGAATTAAGGCTCGTTTTGCGCACTTGCTGGGTTGCGCAAGGGGGTTTTTTAATAGAATTCTGTCGAGAATTCTACTTAAGCTAGTACAATTCATAGAAGATGGTGGCTGTCCTTTATTTTTTTTTTATTGATAGGCGTGCATTTGGCACACTATCGGTACACACCTGACGGCAAGTGATGATGTAGTCGCCGATGGAGCACGACTAGACCCTCACTTGATAAACTAACTTTAGAAGCAAGCAAATCAAGCTTTGGGAAGAACATCACCGACCACCATCAGACTTTTCGAAACCCCAGGAACATCTACCACCTGGACTTGAATTGCAGTGGCCTATATATATAGAAAGCACTAAATTGGTTGCTCTCTCAGGTAGGCATGTGAGTGCCACTGTACATAACATGAGCCACACGTTGAAGTCATGCCCATACACCTGCACATTTGAGGACTTATTGAGTGCCACCGATACTGCAGTTAACGTAGCCATCTAAAGATTAACAAGTTTATTATTTTACAATAAATAAATAACTTATGAAAGCGAAATAAAAGAATTTTTGATAACAACAGTGCTGAGATCAGGTTAGATATCGCTGATGGAGATTCTTAAACCCAAATAAGATATCGCATCAAAAATGTTTTGTACTGAACAAATAACTGCAAATGATACACAGTCATCTCATTCGAAGATCAGAAACGTAAGATCCAATCTACTCACGATCACCTACAAACGGAGACCCACAAAAATAAACCCCGACGCCCACTGGATCGCTCCAACAAAACGAGCTACAATTAGATCTGTCTCCTGCGAGCGTCACGTTCGATTACAGTGGCGTTCGCGCGTAATTCGCGCCACGTGTGCCTGCGCAGCGGAAGTATGCCATCTGCTGACAGTTGGTGGCGCCACCGTCGCACGCACTTCCGGATTACCGCGAATTTTGAATCAAGAAGGGTGGGTCATGTCTAGGAATTAGTTGAGTGGTCTTTGGAGTTGTCTGAACAACTGACAGGTTGCATTAAAAGATGGGAATGATAAGAGAGGAAGATAATTGTTTCTTTGTTTGTCCATGTTTCTTTGATGTGGTAGTCAGTAATGATAAACTGATGCAGTGCAGCTTTGAATACTCTGTGAGAATCATTATCTGAAACTGCAATAGATACAACCATACAGTAAGAGACCACAAGACAATGAACACAATAGAAAAGGAATATCAAATAATTTTATTTTATTTATTTATTTTATTTTACAGAAGGCTTACAGACTAATAAAATATGATATAAAGAGTGTAATATTATCAAATAACTAAATTCAAGCCAATTATATAGATAAAAAAATATCGATTCGATTATGTATCGATTTTAAACAATGTGTTCATGATAACGCTAAACAAACAACTTTTACTACTAAAAAATATATATTGACAAATCCCTTCGAGCCATAAAGCATCTATCTATTACCATAAAACCCAAAACCAAATTAAAAGCCACTAAAAAGCCGCAGCTTCTCCTTACCGAGCCATAAATAAGCGCGGCGCCCATAGACAATCACCTACAAGTAGTCATAGATAAGGATGCAGTAAAACGCGCGTTATCTGCGGCGCACGCGCACGCACCATGGACAAACCTTCTACAAATTTAACGTTTCGTTAACATAGTGTTGGACTGTTCGTGATAACGATGTGGGCTTGTTACTGACTACTGGGAGCGTTTGAAGGTAGGGTGATAAGTTTCAGATTTTTGTGGGTATGTGGGTGATTGGTTACCAATGGGTTTAGGGAAGGGAAGAACTTGGTATACCAACGTATTAACTATACTAGCATCTGCCAGCAGCATCACCCGCGTAAAAGTAAAAAAAATGTCCCAAGTGAACGTACTCCCGGGATAAAAAAAAACCAATATCTTTGCAGGACAAGGTTTACCTATTCGCCAAGTTTCATGTAAATCCGTTCAGTCGTTAAGACGAAAAGGGTAACCACGTGAAAGGATGACGCATTTATTATATTGTAATGGCTACGTAGACTATGCTTGTCATGATTTAAATCTACACTTCTACTTAATTTAAAGAGGTAACGTTTGTGAGTTTAGATGCAGAAGGTAACCTCCGACACTCCTCATCCAACAACTGTCAAAAACTCTTTCACTGATAAAAATCAAGATTATTTTTGAATGTCATAAGCTACTTCTGTGGTAAAGTCAACAGGGACGAAGCTAAGAGATAAAACTAGTCAAAATTAAAGCTGAAAAGAAGCTTCTTCTTTACAAATTACACTAATTTAAAAGACGCGAATACTTTTACTTCAAATACAATTTTGAAGAACATCTTAATCTTTACGTTCGGCCATGCACAGAGCAGAACGTTCGCAGAAACAATTCGTTAATGATACAAAACCAGAGAGAAGTCGCGACAAAACAAAGAGATCCGAATATTATCTCAAATCTTTATAATAATTACAAGAGACAAGTGTACGTCTCAATCCGGACGAGGCGATCTCCACGCATGCTGAATCCAATTACCGAGGGCAGGCGACCGAAATATCTTTGCATTCGAGAAAAATAATCGGTAAAAAACACATCGACTTGGTTTGTACAACCTTAACTTTACCCTTACTAACTTATATGCAACTTTCAGTATTGGCTAATAGAGTCTAGATTAAAACGTAACGATCAGAGAACTTTGTACGTTTTGCTTCTAAAAGGGTATCCCTGATTGGGCGGGGCGTCCCCCCCACACCACGGTCCTAGAAGGGTGGGACAAACGTCAGTCGCGCGCCAGCGGTGGGGGATGACAGATGTATGTCTGTAAGCATCGTTCATATCTCAACACGATAGCGAATTCAATTCTCAATAAATAATAAGGTTCTGCCACCGCCGTGTTAGCTGTACAATGCTGTCTGTCAGTATGTTTGCACACGCGTGGTGATAGAACGACGATAGAACCCAGTGCGACGGCTCAACTGATATTATTAAACCGAGTGACTCCTCAAATCCAAACATTTGATTTAACAGTGCTATTAACGAAGCAAATGCTATTTGTCATTACGTTTTAGTTATAAAGTCTGTTCCTCTCGGTCAAATGAGCGGCGCTAGTATATTCGTACGTGATTGCAATGCCGTCTCGTTGTGAATTAACAATTGTTTTATGTTCAACAAAACTTATTGGTATGTGGAGTTGAAGTATTCGATCGTGTGAATATGTTTTTTCCAACTAATACTTCGTAGTTCTCGCCAATATCAATTTGTCTGATCTCGTTGCCTATCTACAAGAAATTTCAATTATTATGGGCATCTTTTTTCTAAAATAAAAACGAGGGCTAAGAATAATTCATGGTTTGAACTGGTCAAGTAATCACTGTGAAATGTGGAAAAGCATTTATTTGAAAAAAAAATTACAGGTATTATTTTCAGCATTGCATCGCCTAAACATGCGATAATGCTATTTTTTTGATATTTTCACAGAAGGTAGAGGATTTGGGCTGTCCACTTGATTATAGTTATCTAAGTTATTGCATCACAACTCTTCATTTTCTTTTATAGTCGATGGGTCATTTAAAGATTCTTTAAGCTCAATAGTCTTGTTAATTAGGTACAGTGTCAGTGAATGTCCTCGAAACTGAAGGTGTATGAGCACTTGGGGCACCCTAGTAATCCTAGCATCGATATGTGTCATGTTTTCTAAAGGAACACCGCACTCAAAATGGGCATGGGACAGGTCTATATCTTCTCATTTGTCAACAAGTCCGAGGCACTGCTTTAATTTATTGTCTAATCCAGGCTCTTAAAGCTGTTACATATATTATGTTATGTATTATACATAATTTACTAGCGTATTTCTGAACATTCTAAAGATTATAAACAAGCCTATAGATTTTCTGAAGTTTCGGAAAAACACATACTTATTGCACTCAAAAATAAATTGTTTCTTTGAGCCAAAAGTTGGTACTTTAATAAAGAACATACTTTTTTTAACATTTCGGTTCATTTTTTGCATATTAAATAAATTACACGATTAATTTGAAATGTTTACTATGATTGTATCTAATATAACAGGTAGAGCAATTCCTAATTAATTATATTTCCTATGCCAAGTACATGATGATGCCAAGTAGATGATAATGAGCAGTGGTGGCCGAGTGGTAACGGCCCAGACTTATGAGTTGTAGGTCGCGGGTTCAAACCCAGCCAGGCACATTACTTTGTGTAATTTATTTTCATCACCACTGCTCACAAAACGGTGAAGGAAAACATCGTGAGGAAACCGGCATGTCCTAGAACCAAAAATTCGAAGACATGTTACATCCACCAATCCGCACTGGGCCCGCGTGGTGGATTACGGCCCATTCCCTTTCCTAGAGAGGAGGCCTGAGTCCCAGCAGTGAGAACATTATAGGGCTGAATATGCTATTATACTTATGCCTATGCCAAGATCCATTTTCTTGTAATCTTTCTTTATAATACCCATTAAAAAAAACTATATGAAAACTGTACTTGGCTGTTATATAAAATAATAACAAGAACACAAATAAATAATATTATCAGCATTCAATTGAACACGAGGGCCTAACCAATGATATTAAAGTTTCTTCTGCAGGTCCTAAATATCAGGAGGTTATAAATAAAAAATGTAAGTTACCTACATGCTGTATAAAAAATAAAGTAATTCAAATATAGAAGGGTGGCTTCATCCGTCAGGGCGTACAACCAGCGGACATCCGGCGGAAGAAGGCGGGGCATGGCGGCCGCCATCTTGCGTCGCTCGCGCATGCGCCGAGCCGACGCTGGACGGGCTTTATAAAATAATAAACAAAGTCAAATTACGAAGCGACGCGACTTTCGGAAACCTTTTTATATTCCCCAGAGACTTGTGATAAAAATATGGTGAATATTCTCACAAGGCCGGTGTGGGATTACCGTATGTTACGTGGAAGGAAAGGTTCATAGCGATATAAATTAGTTCCTCGTGTGAGAAACATTAATCGTGTATGTGAAAAGCATTTATGAATATCATACGGTCGTATCTTGGTAATATTTATTCCGTGTTCATGCTTCAACTAACCAAAATGTATATTATGTTATGTTCAGTATCTACCATTCCTAATTACAATCTGTTTTCCCGCATTTGAGAAATCGGTATAATTTGCAGTACTTACTTATTTATCTATTTACCAAAAGGGGGAAATACGTGGAAAAGGACTAGCTTTAGACGCAAATGGTACTATTTGTTCAACCAATAATCCAGCAATTGTAGATATTCCTATTTTTTTTCTCTAGCGTTTATTTTGTTGTTTTCTGGTGGCAGTAAAAACAGGTTAACAAGCAATAAATTTTACATCTATTTTTCATCCGAAACACTCATTAAAAGACATTTCAACTTATATTAAGAACATAATCACTTGCAAAGATTTATTTCTAAAACAAAAACCAAACCACAAAAATAGCCAACCGTTATTGGTTTAATTTAATAAAATTATTACAGCGATTAACATTCCTTGTTATTCCAAGTTTATTTCCTTTTCCGTCTCCCGAACTATCCCGTCTGTATACCAGGCTCGCATGAATCGTCAGGAGTGAGCCGGGACGTAAATCAAGCCGCGTCGTCCCATCCATCACGCGACTCCGTCCCATCAATCGCAATGCGACCGAAATAGCCGCGCGGTGTATAGCTAAACTTGGACATCTTCTCACCTAAGGGACGCGGAGAGCATATCTGAGAGGATTGTTAGCTAGGCCTGCTACAGTTTATGAAGCCCTAGAGAATGCGCAACTTATTTAAATGAGTATGTTTATTGGTATTCAACATTCTTGTTGCTCTTGGTGTTTATGTTAGGAGAGCATTCGATCAGTCGGTACTGTTGGGAATCGTTAACTTGCTAGAGGAGTATTTTTAAGCCGTTTGCCTATTTAACGACCCAGTGAACGTAATCCGTAGATATTGAGTAGAGTCTGTGGCTATATCCTTGTGTGCCTTTTGCAATTCAACTTTTCATGGCAGATATTTTTGGAAGGTTTACTTGATCTTATTATTTGAAACACATATTTACGATATTTCGGTACGTAAGAATACTTTTAAATAATGTTTATCCTCTAGAATCTAAATCTTAATTTATCAAAGAATTTCTTCAGGTTACAGTCAACGGTCATAGATGTCAGGTATGAATAGAGGTGGGGCGATAATGATGTAGAAGGAAAATACTTGTTTTCTAATCTCAAAAACTGTTTGACAGTTTTTAAAATATTATTAATGTCGCGATGTAAGGCATAGTAAAGTAAGTATAACTATTGACAAATTGATATTGGTTTTAACTTGCTCAATTTAAATTTTTGAATATTTACCTACACATTTATTTCAAAACAAGAAAAATCCCATTAACATTGGTTATAATTAACTTTCGTTTAATTATAATCAATTTTATTACCTACTACTTTCTGCCAGCGACTTCGCTTGCGTATAAGCAAAAAATACTAAAGGTTGTGATTTTTTTTTAAATTTCGGAGAATATTACAAAAAAAATAAAAATCTTTCTTCTCTATAATATTAGTTTAGATTAAATATATATCTATCAAATGAAGTTCAAATGTGTCGCAGAAAAACTTAATACCTTTACCACAAAGTATCGCAACACTAGGTAGGTAGGTACTCCACAAATAACCATTGAAAATCTAGAAACTGGTGAATATAATATACCATAACTTATGAAAACAATACAAGAATAAAAAAAGTGAAAATTTTAGTTTTGTTCCTGGAAATATTGCTTCAATGAGTGCTGACATTACATTGCTACCGAACAAGTTCCTACTAACTACTGAAAGCAGATAGTTGCTTGGGTGTCAGTTAAATATTGTAATAGACCTAGGAAATTTTCTATTTTTCTTATTTTGATTCGCTACTAACAAATAACTGTATCAATTAATTTTGAAAAAAAAAAATACAAGGTGACAAAAATTTATGAAAAAATAGTATCTTTCATTTGAGGCAACATTAAGTTTAGTACACGAAAAATATAATTAACGGCGTCCATTCATCCATGTAAATCAAAATTGGGAATAAAAATAACACAATTATCTTGTTAGGTTGCCTATTCACTACATCCTGACCGCCTAAAATTGAATTAATAGGCCCAATTAGAATCAAGATAACAAGCGGCCATAAAAAATATCCTCATTAATAGAGCCAAACTTGTTACTGCTACCGAATTAACGAGCGCCGAACTAACGCAATCATGTAATTACGAACACCTCGCACAGCCAACTCCAGCGATACCTACAGCTTCGCGGAGGCGGGGCCGCAGCGCGATCAATACGAGCACAACGCGCTAACGATACCGAAGGGAAATAGCTGCGTCCCTTTCCGACGCCCCTCACTCCACCTCCGGAGTAAACGAGACGGAATCCGACCACCTCATTCGTTGAGACGCATCCCGATGGGCGTACTCCGGCCTTTACAGTCGGGTAATCCGACATGGCTCAGTCGGCAAAGAACCGCGTGCCGTGCGCGTGCGTGCCCGCCGCCGGCGTACGATGCACTCCGCGTAGACACACACAGTCACCATGCTCGTGCCCCCGGAGATGATGGCGGCGCAATCCAAGCTCGTCTACCAAATGAACAAGTACTACAACGAGCGCGTCGCCAACCGCAAGGCGCAAATTACCAAGACCATCCACGAGGTGTGCCGGATAGTGCAGGATGTGCTCAAGGAGGTGGAGCTGCAGGAGCCGAGGTTCATCTCCTCGCTCACGGACTACAATGGACGTTTTGACGGCTTGGAAGTGGTTTCGCCTCATGAGTTTGAGATAGTTATTTACTTGAATCAAATGGGAGTGCTAAACTTCGTGGACGACGGCTCGCTGCCCGGCTGCGCCGTGCTGAAGCTGAGCGACGGCAGGAAGCGATCCATGTCGCTGTGGGTGGAGTTCATCACCGCGTCGGGCTACCTGTCCGCCAGGAAGATCCGCTCGAGGTTCCAGACGCTGGTCGCGCAGGCGTGCGACAAGTGTTCCTACAGAGATTGTGTCAAAATGATCGCCGAGACGACAGAAGTGAAGCTACGGATTCGCGAGAGGTACATTGTGCAAATAACGCCAGCGTTCAAGTGCGCCGGCTTGTGGCCGCGCTCGGCGGCGCACTGGCCGCTGCCCGCGATACCCTGGCCACACCCTAATATCGTCGCTGAAGTCAAAACTGAAGGCTTCGACTTACTATCGAAAGAATGCCTCGCGTTACAAGGGAAGAACTCCGCAATGGAAGGTGACGCGTGGGTGTTGAGTTTCTTCGAGGCTGAGAACCGTCTCCTGCAAGGCGGGTGTCGGCGAAAGTGCTTAAGTATCTTAAAGACGATTCGGGATCGGCATTTAGACTTGCCTGGTAACCCTGTGACGTGCTATCATATGAAGACATTACTGTTGTACGAATGTGAGAAGCACCCGAGGGAGCATGAGTGGGACGAAGTGGCAATCGGGGACCGGATTAATGGAATCTTCCTGCAGCTGATCTCGTCGCTGCAGTGCCGCCGCTGTCCGCACTACTTCCTGCCGCACGTGGACCTGTTCAAGGGCAAGTCGCCGACGGCGCTGGAGAACGCCGCCAAGCAGGTGTGGCGGCTGACGCGCGAGATGCTCACCAACTCACGAGCCTTCGAGAAGCTGTGAACGAACATTGAGTGATAGTGAACGTGGAGTGAAACGCTTGTTTATTGGTCCTCCAGTCATTTTCAGTAGTTTAGCGAAGCATTTCGTGTTGATAGGTATGTGTTGGAGACGCACAGTGTAAAGTATATGGTTGTAGAGTGAGCTATCTGAAATATTCCATTCGGATCGGACAGACTGTAAGTAGACGTGATACTAATATACGCTAGGGACGCAGTTTCGATATAATATTTTTGTGATATACTGTAAATAGCTTAAACGTTGTACAATTTTAGTGATATATTTAATTTAAAATCATCGTGTATTTATTTGACTGAAATCTTATAAAGTAGGCGCATAATCTACTTATAGTTAAAAATAAATAATTTGAAACTATAACTTTTACTTTGATTTGTAGACATGTTCCCACACTAACATACACATCATTATAGAGACATATTCATGTATTGCATTCGAGAACAGGATTAACATTTTACATTTTTCATTGTGTAAAGTAGGCCTAGTGCCGCCATGGCGGAATGGGCACGGTTGGTTTTGCAAGCGACTATCTGTGTGACCTAAATAACCAATCATATGCATGCACATTCCAATAATGTAGGTTTTGTGCAAGCGTTCATATTCTGCACAATTTGCATAAGCTAATGATCGTAGAATAATATAAATCTTTGATCATACGTGTAGATAAAATGGCTTTACTCTGAATATTAACTTTAGCAGTTTATACTTTCTTTAGATTTCACAAGTTCGCTTTCTAAAGTATAAGACACAGAAATCTTCTCCCGTGTTTTTATAAAAAATCTAGAAGCTTTTTACGACCACATCTGAGATGACAAGCTTATCTAAACGACCACATTTTACACAGTAACGACTAACCCGATGCGTGACATTCAAATAACGATATGTTAATTTTATGGATAGGTAAAACACAAACTTGTATGGAAGGCCAAACTGAATCCTATCAGATATCATGTATCCGAATGTACTGGGCGAACAGACACAGGCAGGATATTGAATACCTCAACCGCAATACTACATAAAGTAACAAAAAAAGCACAAAACGTTGTCAAGTGACAGCGTTTGGTACGTCCTACGTAGACAGTATCAGGTTACAAGTCGATATTTTACATGTAAAAGCCCGTGGGCCGAGGCGAGCACGACCCGACAGTCGCGAGTCGCGAGCCTACGGATAGCCAGCGACCATTAATTTATACAGTGATATCTAGACGCGATACTCTCGCAAATATACGATGGAAAAACTGTGTAAAGGATTTTAGATGCGAGACGCTCTGCAAGCTTGTCTACGCGGAGATAACGATCTTATTGATGGAAGGATAAGGGCGCGATGAAAACCAAATTGATTGGGGAATTACGTGCAAATAGTCAGCAGATGAACGCGCATAAATTATAATTATATATGAAGTTAGGCGATAATCAGCCGCATATCTTGATGGCCGAGCTTTGAGTCCGTATAGATAAAAGTTTACAGACTCCGTAAAGTATTTGTGATGTCAATCTGATGTTTACATAACTATTTACGTGGTAAAACACATCTGGTTAAACTGGACTCTACCTAGCTGGGAACAGGCCCGGCTGATTGCACAAGATAAAATCTATAAAATATTCCCATACGCTTGTAAACGTACGAATACCGATGCGTTGTAAGCGAACTTGCCTCAAGAAGGAAATGTAAACGAACTCGCAGCAATACCTACACTGTCGTGCCTCAAAAAGGGGTAATAACAATAAAATCAATAACCTCAGAACATAACATTATTAAAACAAACATTAGTATAAACAATGCCGTATCCAACAAACTCGGGCGGTCGCTAAGTGTCCACAAACCTGTTTGTTAGTTGGTCACCCTACGCGAGCGACGCCTACGCGTGCATTTGTTTTTAGTTTTTACTTGGCCGTACAAACAGACGAAAGGACACATTTATAAATAAAATAGCCTTAGAATAAAGAAATAAAGTGAACTTACAAGTCTGTGACACTTGAAGAGCAAGCTGAGATGTAGTATTTCGACCCACACTTCAATTTGGATGTCGATTTAAGACCTTGCTGTTTTGGGCACAAATTGTACCAACTCCTTTAGTGTGGCTAAGTCCGTCAAGTGTACCTACCATTTAAAGTATGTCAGGACACATCCGTTTTGTCCTGATTCTAATCAAATCTAATAGGATCAAGATTTGGTCCTTGAGATCAGAAATCTGCAGTAGAGGTCAAAAGACCAATGTACCAAAGGACCAATGTGTAAAATTAAAATGTAGTAAGAAAATGATAAAATATACAAAGCACTTAAGGAACTAAAACATCTGGTATTTGATGGCGTTACAAAAATAGAGCATTTTTTATTGTTCGTCGAGTGACGATACTTAATAAGCGGTTGATGACATTGTAATTAACTATTAAAGAACTTATAATTAACAGTTTATGAACGTTTTTCTAGATGCCCTTTACAATAATATTATAAATAATGTTTGGTTAAAAATCGGAATGTAAAATGTATTTTCAGAAACGCTTATAGTATTTCAAGAAAAAGTTATCTCAGGACCAAATTCTAACCAAAATGTAGGTAGGTATGTGAAGTAGTAAGTTGTACCATATATATCTTAATTAGCTCTAAGTTCAGCAGACACCTGACGCCATTTAATAAAATGAATTATGAAATAATTACTGAAAACCGTTGCCTATTCGTATTCAATTCGTTATAGAAAATGAGTTTCTAAATCTACATCTACACTAATATTATAAAGAGGTAGGTAAAGTTTGTTTTTCTGTTTGTAGGAGGCAATCTCTGAAAGTACTGGTCCGACTGCTGTAATTTTTTCACCAATAGAAAGCTGCTTTATTTAATTATGAGTTACATAGGCTATATTTTGCACGTGGGCCAAGCTGCGGGCAAAAGCTAGTTTTTATTATAACACAGTTTACCCACTTCACATTAATAATATAAAGGCCAAAGTTAATAGGTATGTTATGTTTGTTACTTTTTCACCTTCAAACGGCTGCACGGATTCCAATGAAACTTGGTACAAGGGAAAGGCCATGTTCTGGAATAGCACATACGACTTTTTATCCCGGGAGTATGTCTCTTGGGATCATTTTCTACTATTACACGGGCGAAGCCGCAGGCATCAGTTAGTATTTCTATAATACTGATAAACTTAATGATCCATTAATATCAACAATGTTAAATAAATCAAAACTACATTCTATTCTATGCGAATAAAAAAATAACACAAGAAAAAACTCAGCCAAGTTCTTAATGACATTAAGGTGTGAGGTTTATCTATAAAAAAATAAAAGTTGCTACAAGGCATTAGTAAGAATGTTTGCAATTGGAATTGTTCTATTAACCAGTTATTTATTACTACTACTTATCTTTATTTATAGACAGTTATTTACATTTTCTACAAGGTGATAGTCGTACATTGTTGCAGTAATTATACAGACAACAATCCCCCCATAAATAGCGATCAAAATTGTAATAAATAATTAACTAATTATAATAAAGTGTTACAGTCGGTGAAACTTAAGTTATCTATTACTATAAGCCCAGGTTTTAACCGTTGTTACTTTTTGCAATAATTTATTAATTAGCCACTTTTTTTATGCGCCCTTTATGAAATAATTTAATAATAAGGGGCTATTATCTTGATAAGGAGTGGTCTCTTAGTTAATAGAGATGCATTCAATCAATTACGTGTAGTTTGTGCCAATTATTTTTACACTTTGGTATGTTAAATTGAGAGAGAGAGAATTTGAGAATTGTTAGAATTACCTACTGGGAAAATTGTAAATTCCCGTAATTAGTGAGAAAAAAACATGATTATTATTTCTATACCTTATTCCTTATTTCTACAATATAAACAGACCATTGACTTTTATATCAAAAAAATGAATTATAGGTATTATAAAAAATGAAAAGTTGAAAAAGGTAGGTAACCTATGAATTTATTTGATTCAGTAGATTACGAATAGTGTTCACAAACTTGGCTCTCCTTTTTTATCTTATTTTTTTTTAGTATAATAAATATCAGTTCAGCTTTATAAATTGCAGTGGGCGTTTAGTTTTCAATAAAACACGCATTATGGTTCTAATGAGGAGGCAAAACGGGGCGTAGCGACCGCGCCGACGACGTCCAAACAAATATTGACGTAGGCCCATTGTGATTAGCGCACAAAAAAATCGGCACGACTGTAGGAAATATTAGAGAGAATTTAATATGATATTTTTGATTTTAGTTTCTACGTGTAAAATATTATTTTTAATAAAAGAGTGGCGAAAGGTACTTATGTATCTATTACTTAAGTGTGATAAGAAGATAGATTAAGTTGAAGAAAGGATCATAGTTTTAATAGTATCCATATAAACCGAAGCGAGAATCTGCCTCTTTTTTGTTTTTGTTGAAGCAGTTTTCAAGGGCAAATATGGGATTTCAGGCCGACTGATCAGAAGGCGTTTGGTAGGCCAATCGGCCTGTGCGGGTCTAAGGACCAATTTCCATTGCAGTACCCTTAACACTTGCTTCTCTTAGCTTAATATTTTCTGATTCCCTTATTTTGAATCAAATACCAGTACTCGAATAAAAAAATTAAACTACATTATTTTATTTTCGAAATGCGGCAGATATTACCATAGGTGTTTAGGCACCTTTCAAGAGAATCCAGGTGAATACGAACCACGTAATAAAATAGTCCACTGATGAATTTTAACAACGTTATACGTGTGATTTTTTTGCATTTATGCGGTTTTTAAGATAAAAAATCTCAAATGATATGGACTTTGCAAATACGGAATCTTATTTGGTATGTTTTAATTACATAATACTCGTATAAAAGACCCCAATAGTCACTCTGTCGTACTCCTACAGTAGACTAGTGAAATGAATTGTTATTATTTTTTTTATTTTTTCGACGACTTAAAAGTTCTGAGTAGGTATCCGTTTTAATCACAAAACATAAAAGGATCTTTCACATGTTCACGTATCACAAGGATAACTACCAAGTACTTCAAAGCAAGTAGTTCAAGCCACTTGACATCAATAATTGCCTATTAAGTACCAATTACAGATACCAGGAGAGCATAGGATCGTTGGTGATCGATTACCGAAGATTTATAGGACTATTAACGTAGACAAGGAAATGTCGGCTGAATGCTGATTTACTGTGGAGGTTTTGAATATTTGAATTGTGGGAATTTAATTAGACAAATTTTTCCGAGTTCTGAAAACCGAGTGTTTGTAGGCAGGGGTTTTGTTAGATAAAAGGAACTGTTTTTTTATTTGGTTGATCAGCAAATAGAAATATGTATACGTATATTGCAAATATTTTAAAAATTTAATGCTACTGTATCTTGATTAGTTTGAAAGGCTTGAGAAGTCCTTTGAAGTTTCGGTGTTCCCTTTCAGAGACATGCAAGTGTTTTTACATTTACCATATTTTTTCTAGGACGCATTTTTAATGCTTTAAAATTTTGTTAGCTCCTATGATCTAGAACCTGGGGTCAAGCAACAAAACTACGAGCAATTTGTCTGTGAACAGCAACTGAGTACTGGTTTTTGTATTTTGTTGATATTTCTAATAGGTTTATCGACGTGAAATCTGTGAACAAAACATTGTCATCAATGTCAATAGCAAGTTAAACCTTGCTAAATGCTGGCTTTGGCTTGAAACTATTTACTATCTTTTAATATTCTACGCTAACCCCAAACAACATCATCACATGAACACTCTAACTGCCAAATAACTCTTCATATTGCTTCATTACATATAATTTCATTTTGTCAATGTCATGCATACCTGTTATGAGGTTAGGTAAGTTTGCACGGAGGATGAAAACAGTTCAATTCTCGAATTGAATTACGAAGATTTTTTCGAATTACAATTTTCTTTTATAACGTAACTACAAATTTACAGTTTTCTTCCCATACTTGTGCTATGAGACCTTGCTTCATTCTAAATTTCAGGATTCCAGGTCAACGGGAAGTACCCAATGAATTTTGATTTCCCTGAGAGTGTCGAAATACACGTTTTTTGCCACATAAACGACCGTTTTTTTTTCGTGAACTCAGAAATTTGATTTTTTTACAGCTTCAAGGGACCACAGACCTAAGCATATGGTTTTAATTTCAACTCTATATCTCCACGCGTTTCCGAGATAAAGGGTCTTGACAGACAGACAGACGGACAACAAAGTGATCCTTTAAGGGTTCCGTTTTTTCCTTTTGAGGCACGGATCCCTAATAACAAAAAAATGGTATATTCGGTATATTTATATAAAAGGTGCATCAACAGTTTAGAAAGATTAGTATGCGCCGCGACTGTTCGTAGCGACGCGCGGCGCCACCTCGACACACGACGATAATTCAAACAATACCGCTAGGATACGTGACTTTCACAGTACCCCATCAATATGCATCAATATGCATCATAATCATAACTTACAATGAAGCCTATGTATTCTAGCAGAGTGCCAACTAAGCGTTTCTAGTAAACAAATGTAAATGTGAAAGAAATGTGGCGTCATGTGCACTGCGCGGTGGTCTCGCTTGTCGTTTGTTCATCTGATAGGGATCGTGATAGGAGCATGGACTACCAAGTGATTTCAGCACGTCACGATCAGTTCTCAGATGGGATGTTACTCCTATATTAGAGTTAAATTTGTTCGAGTCTCAGATGCGAGAGTAAATCAACCTTATTGTTGAGGGTGAGAAATCATCAAATATCAACGTGGCAACATACTGGGCCCAAAAACTTTGAGGGAAGAGACAACCATCGATTCCAGTAGAAGAAGATCATCAAATAACTTCTTCTTGGACACATTCCTAGTAAAGCCAATTTATTATCATCATCATCATCATCATTTCAGCCAAAAGACGACCACTGCCTAGGCCGAGGCCTATGTCCAATTTATTATATTAAGATATTTATAATTAAATTACTAATCCATACTTAATATTTTAAATGTGAAAGTAACTCTACCTGTCTGTCTGTTACGCTTTCACGGTTAAACTATTGAAGCGATTTTAATGAAATTTCGTACGAAGGAAGTTTGAACTCCAAGTATGGACATAAGCTATATTTTGTCTATTTTCTACTTCGACTTTGCATCCGCAACAGAAACTAGTTAGTCTAGACTATAAGGTTAGATTGTAATAAAAATTACGAGTCCATTCTTTGGATGTAGGATTAGGTGAAAAACTTCTACCGCTCTGGATGGAGCCAGAGAGAGTGAGAGAGATGTATCAGACTTTCACTGACTAAATCCTACCCATGCCATGTTTCCTTTGTTTTTCAGTTGTCCTTTGTAATCTAGGGCCGCGTTGACTATTTTGTAGAATCCCACAACCCTCTCTGGCAAGAGTAAATCAGCTTAGAGTCTGTATTTTATCCGGTTAATGGTGCTAGGCACCTCCATTGCACTCATACTCACATGGAACTTAGGTGGGCCTGTGTGCTTACTCAACATATTTTAACAATGCATCGGGGAATACTGGTCTAATGACACTAATATTTAGGAAATTTTTAATTTTCGAAAAGGAGATGGTCCATAATGTATGGACCAAAAACCCAGAATCGATTGGGACTAAATGGGTATCAGTAGTTTCATTATTACTCATCACTAAAAAAAAAAAATATTTTACGAAAAATATTTATTTTAAGGACCGATGACCTGGTGAGGGTCGCGGGAATCCGATGGATGCGAGATGCACAGGACCGGTCATTGTGGCTACATTTGGGGGAGGCCTATGTCCAACAGTGGACGTCTTTCGGCTGAAATGATGATGATGATGATGATTTTTTTTAATTACTTTCTGTATCTGCTAGGATAGAATCTGAAAACCCAGCGGAAATACTAAATACTGAACTAAAAACATTTAATAGGTAATAATATTAATAATGCTTGTATTGGACTTTAAACTAGTTGTACATTATTACTGCTCAACATAGTGATTACACAGTTGATTGTTATAACTTTTACAGTAGTCCTATATTATTGTTAATTAGTAATAATTATTGTTTTTGTAAAAACTGGAAAAAATCATAACTCATGATTTTTTCATACATACTTTGTCACCCTATAGCTCATATACCCCATTGATTTCGGCTTATTGAACCTACTGATACCTATTTAGTCTCAATCGGTTCTGGTTTTTTTTTGGACCATCTCTTTTATAAAGGCGAAAGTTTATGAGTGTGTATATATGTTTCTTCTTCACGCTCGAACGGCTGAATGGATTCACGTAAGATAATTATTTCCTTATTTTTACGAGGGCGAGGCTCTGACAGCAGTTACTGTAATTTAAACTTCTAAACTAATACTACAAAGAGGTAATTTTGTTTGTTTTGCAGTAGGAAATAATGTGTCAAAATACCTACTGACCTGATTACCAGAAGTCATTCCGTGAAAGACAGCTACACTATTTGTTACGGCATAGGCCTTTATCTAGAAAAAGTGCACAACCTTTCTAGCTACGGCAACCACACCGCGGGATATTATGAAATATTATAGAAGATTGCCTGAAAAATAATAATATAATATTCCACAACCATCACACAACGCCATCTAGTCCCAAGCTAAGCAGAGCTTGTGTTATGAGTACTGGACAACTGATAAACATTTCTAAATACATACATATTGCATACAATTATGCAATATGTATGTATTTAGAAATGTTTATCTATTGTAGATAAATTACACCCAGACACAGCACAAATGATCATGCTCATCACACAAACATTTGTCCTGGGTGGGAATCGAACCCACAACCTCCGGCATAGCAGTCAGGGCCACTAACCACTAGACCAACAAGTCAGTCAAAATCACTAAAGGTCCCTATCAGCAAGGTGACAATATTCCCACCAGCCCGGCGAGATATTTACATCGGTAATGTTGAGCGCAGTTTGCGTATTGTATTCGATAGTGTAACGGCTAACTGAGATACCATATTATACAGATAGTGAACAAGGAGAATTTTATGATATGTCGGATCCCATTTGTTTGATTTATTTAGAAGTCCATTGAACATTGCAAAATGGAAGCTTTGGGCTATAGGGTGATTTTACTTCTATCTATTTGTTAAAGTTTGGGTAATAATTCCGAGTGAAGCCGGAATACCTTTGTTTTTGAATTGAATATAAATAAATAATTGTCCCGACCGAATCTGGATCACGGTGGCTAATCTCAACAAAGATTAGTCAAGTATGCAGGAGATATAAGCATGCTCAAGTGTGCGCAAACAGAGGTGCACTCAATGTTTCTTTTATAGTTTAGTCTCATAGTCCGATGGGACGACAATCCGACGCGATCGGAGAGAGAACAGGCGTAGAACCGACGACTTTAAGTGCTTCCAAGGCTCGGTGGTGTCACCACCAACTTACAAACTCCGGGCTGAACTCTGTAGTAATTCATAATAGAAAATCCTAATATATTTTTTTCCGAATCAATCCCACGAGACCAACAAGGTATGAAAATATATCGATTGATTGTAAAGGCTAAAAAAGAACAACTTAAGTGAAATATGCAGAAAGAATGTAAAATGTTCAGCAGGCGTGTAATGCTTCGCTGAAATCACTTACAAAGGTGGCTGCTTGACCATGTGAATGTCTCGTCTATGAGACTAACCGACTGAAAAAATAAGAAGCAACAGTTGCAATGTAGCTATAGGTGTGGTTTTAGGAGATAACACTAGATAGAGAAGATAAAAACAAGAAATTTGTGCCTGTTGCGTAGACGAGTACGCAGAAATAGTATTATAAATAAGAACGATCTACCAAGTGTCTAGGATGCAAAAGAGTAACCGGAAAACGAACGACCCGGACCTGCAGCCAGTAAACCAGGACAAAGCGGCTCCGTTCCACGAACACGGTAATTCCTAACAGTACTAGCACTGCATAAACAACATCCTATCTTTTCGTCTAATCCGCGCCTCGCAGGACTAGGAGAACAGGACTCGTGCGAAACGCAAAATTTTCACGTTGCGATTGCATAACGAATGCGCAAACGCGTTCACGGCGACAAATTTCAATGTAATCTGTATAATATTACAATTTGCTGGATGAATAATTCAATATGGCGGACGGGGCACGATGTTTATTCGATTATAGCGAGATTTACATACATATTTATAGGTAGGATATGTGCGAGGCTGTAACCTGTTGTCATATCCATAATTTGAGCTACCGTGCGCGCTGACCCGCAGGTTGGGCTTGAGTCAGCCGCCATGTTTGACCAGCTGAGAGTTATTAGGAGATCAGAAATCGCAGTAACTATACGGCTGATGAAATTGATGGTTTATCCATTTGGTTGTATTTTAATTGGTTGGTGTGTTAGCTATACATTGTATACTAATTGTATACTACTGGCCAATTGCAACTGTGTAGGTATAGGCTGTTGTGTTTTTCCACTAAGACCATATGTAAGGGAAGTCCTTCTCATAATAACTTTTTTTTTATGTGCGGGAGGAAGTTTCACACAGACTTTTACTGAGGTTAATTTTGACCGTTTCCTGCGGTTTTTTATGCAAAAAGAAATAATGTATGCTCCAATGTGTTGATTTTATTTTAACATTACTTTTCTCTAATATCTTCAGACAGCCAAGATTGAATACCACTACACTAGTTGTGAAACTATCAGTTCATGTATTTTAGGGCATTGCAAAGCAATTGGGTGGCCTACTCGCAACCGGGAACATTACGACTTAAGTTAACCGAAAGGATCATTTAGATGGTGTTTAATATCGAAATACAGTCATAGCTCACAAGTAGGAACAGACAAACCCACGTTTACTAAGCTAGCGAGCAATTTATTTCCCTGAGCGATGTCTTATGACACCTACAGCGACAGTTATTCAATAAACTCTGACATTTGCGTGCTTAGTGGTCAAGCGGATGTTTTGCACAAAGTTTAACAAGTCACCGGATATTTTAAAGACATTGCGTAACAAAATTTTTTTTTTCCCCTTATGTTTCATTAGGTTTTGAAACAGCTCGCTCTCGAACTGTCGACCTTGGTCACTGGTTAGCGTGGCCGGGCATCCAAATCTTGCGATCCAGTGTTGATAGACGGACCAAGACAAGACTATCGCAAATATTCTGAGAATCTAAGATGCTGAAAAGATTGTCTTAATTGTGTGTCTCTGATAATACGTGAATATACTTTTTTAGACACTAGCTGTTCTCCGCGGTTTAGCGTGGCTTATCCTAGAAAAAACGTACATTTCCCGGTATAGAACTATCGAGATAACATCTGTCTTCCTGTCCAACTATAATTTAAATGTCTTCAAACCTAGAATGCTCTACTCTGCTGGCTCTTAATAAACTAGTGCGCCTCACCATTAATGATTGCATCACTGCTTGCCATCAGGTGGGATCGCAGTCAAGCACTGGTTTATATCTATTTAAAAAAAATCTTTGTAACAGTAATAGTTTATTGATGTTTTTCTCTTACAAGGGGCAAGTTCAATAAATGGTTCTATCGGTGGGCATAAACTGGGCAAGTGAGAGTCGGACTCGCGCACTGAGGGTTCCGTATAAACCTACGTATGTAAACAGTTCAGTTCCTGAATTGAGTTTCGAAGATTTTCTCGAATCGCAATTTTTTTTTTGTAACCTAACAACAAATTTACTGTTTTCAGATTTATTCCTATATCTGTACTATAAGAAAAATTATGCCAAATTTGTGATCTATGAATTTTGATTCTCTTGAGAGTGTAGAAATATACGTTTTTTTGCGACATAAACTGCTGTATCTTTTTTTTTCATTAACTTAGAGGTTTGATTTTTTAACAGCATCAAGGGACCGCAAATTTGACTACTTATATGGTTTCAATTTCAACTGGATACCTCCACGCGTTAAGGGTCTTGACCACGGAATATAGAGTACACTGGAAATAGTAAGTAGGCGTGACAGTGTCGCCGCTACTTAGTACCACATTACGCACTCGCTGTTCAAGCGCTCTCATTCGCAAACTAGACTGCGTCAACGTACAATTTAAGTTAAATAATATTAAAATGCCTTATTGTGCCATTTTGAACTGTAAAAACCATAGTCGGACTAAAAGTCCAACTCATGAAGGTGTATCATACCATCGAGAAGTATTATTTTCGGATTTATTTAATAAAATGAAAAAATAAAATTTCGTCAAACATTGCACAAAATATACAAACAAAAATTGTCCTTAATTTTATGACTACAAAGTTGATTTTCTTTTCCCGGTTATTAGCCTTTCTGGAATATTCGCTTGTCTACCTATACTTTTGACGCTATCCAAATAGTGCGTGACTTTATCGACAAAATCAATCGACATGTATTACGTTGCCTTTTTAAAATAAAAGTATTTAAAAATATATGTATGCAAGTAATTATAATACAGATAATTATTAAATTAATAAAGTTAATAAAATAAAAATTGTAGGATGATATTCGTGATATAATTTTAAATACATCTAGCTAAAGAGTTAGGTACAATACAGCAGTGGACGATGACGATGATTTCAGCTGAGATGATAATAATTGTTAGATTTTATTTTCCTTCCTTAATAATTTCAGTTTTCCTAATGTTCCAATTTGTAAAGAGATATGGATCTACACTACTGGGAGCAAAAAAATACCCTTTTTAATACGTTTAAAAATTGCCCTACGAAATATCAATTTCATTATTTTGATACTATCACATTACGGCATACAATATTTTTTTCGCATTATATGTTTTAAATACGTTTTCGTACTATCGATATTATTTCGATCGAATTAGGTTACATCACTATTTGAGTAGCAACCTGCATTCGTGTCAGTGATACGCCATTCAAATACCACCCTTATTTTTACGTGATTACAGTTCATACTGAACAGTGCCATCTAGCGACGAGTGGCGGTACTTGGTAGTCCAATATGTATTTCTTTCTAGTTTTTGCCAATTTGATTTATGGACTGTTGATATTAAAGTTGCATTTCGTATAATATTTTGTTTGCATTTCGTTTACGCCCTTATTTTTTTTTTAGCCAATCGTATCTTCCGGTTTGCAGTAAGAGTAAATCGTAAATGTATGAGTTTGGCGACACCGGTTCTGGTACAAACATTTTCTCAAGCTACTTCCAGTGTACTCTATATTCCGTGGTCTTGACAGACAGACCAGAGGTTCCGCTTTTTCCATTTGGAACCCTTAAAAAATGATCGTATTCAGATCCATTTGACGAACTGAACTGTTAAAAGGATGGAGCTATATAAGGTGTATAGCTTTCCTCTTTCTCGCTCGCACGCTTGACATTTGAACACGTTACAATAAGGCCAGTATTTCTTGAGATTAATTCCTTGAAACATACATACAATTACTACTAACAATTATATCTCTTTGTTGTTCTAACTTTTAAAATACCAATGATATTTAATATTGTAGGTGCAGAACATTTTCTTTAAGTTTTCTACCACTTTTTCTTAAGATGGGAAATCATCCATTGATTTCTCCTGCAAACAAATGCATGTTAAGTTGTGTATTATTAAAAGTTCATCAGATCACTATGTTGATTTTCTACATTTTATTCAGGTAATTAATTAATCTTTGCATTAATATTGGTAATATTTAAGTTGCGAAGACAGGACAACATGGCGAAATAAATACTCCACAAAAAAGTTATTCGTTGAGCTCACGAACCTCAGCTTTAAGGAAAAACGACGCCAGGAGGAGGAGGTTGCTTCAGCAAATAGATAGATTTTAGCCCTCATCTTTTAGATTTGTTTAGTATCGTACAAAAAAAAAATGTTCTAATTTCAACAATGCAGCATGTTATCATAGCATTATCCCAAATGGCATCGAACAGCAGATAGCAACAACCTGGTACCATCCCAAACTAACATTTCAATAGGTAATCTCAATGTCTAGACATCCAAATGTATTCTGTATTTGTAATACAATGACTGAACACTAAATCAGCTGCAGACTTCACCAGAAGACCTAGGTTTTGAATACTGATGTCACCTCAATCAAATATATAGATGAACGTATATTTTGACTGATAGAGAATTAAATACACACTTCATTCAGTACATTGTGAATAGAAGCAGTTTACGCTTCTATTCAGAATTTAGATATTTTACAACCAATAGGTTACTTCTAGGCAAGCGTCGTCGGCCACATCATCGCTTACCATCAGGTGAGATAGTGGTCAAACGCGAGCCTATTAATAATAATAAAAAAAAACCTATACTACGGTATACTATACTAATCTATAGAATAGTCACTCTAGTGAATAGGCTCCTAATAAACCAGTGCACCTCACCATCAGCGATTGCATCATTGCTTACCATCAGATGAAATCGCAGTCAAGCTCTAGTTTATATTATTTAAAAAAAAAAACCCCATTCCATGTTCGGATCACCAGACGTTCGGCGATACCCCACCGGTACATGGTGGACATTCCGCCCATACGCACAAAATTGTTTTGAGAACACATTCATCGTGCGTACAGCTAAGGAGTGGAATTCCCTACCGGAGTCTTCCTGATAGCTACAACCTGGGGATTTTTAAGTCAAGAGTGAATAGGTTATCAGACCTCTAGCAGCTCAATTACCTACTGGAGAACACGATACTCCTTTGATGAAGCAGGTTTAACGATTGTCAAAGATCTACAAGTGACAACTGGGACCAACGGCTTTACGTGTTATCCGCGGCACGGGGCGTCAGTAATGTCCTAGATAAACTTATTAGAAAACAACTCTTAGAAAAGTAAATATGAATTAAAAAATTTACATTGGTACTTGCCCGGTTTCGAAACCGCAACCTCATGCAAGAGAGGCGGGTCCCTTAAATACAGGGCCATCTCATTAAGCACAGCACCCTCGTCCCCCAACGTATATTAACTAATATAAAAAATACCTATTCATAATACCTATTCCACAACAGCTATCACACAACGCCGTCCAGTCTCAAGCTAAGCAGAGCTTGTGCTATGAGTACTAGACAACTGATAAACATACTTATATTTTCTAAATACATACATATTATACGTAAATTACAGCCAGACACAGAACAAATGATCGTGCTCATCACACAAATATTTGTCCTGGGTGGGAATCGAACCCACGACCTCCGGCATAGCAGTCAGGGCCACTAACTACTAGACCAACAGGCCAGTCAATATATATTTTGATGTGGGAAATCATCGAATAACTTCTCCAGCTCTGGGTGGAGCGAGAAGGATTGTCAGACTGTTACTGACTAAAACCACCTGTGTTCCTTCAGTAGCCCTTTGCTGTCCAGAACCATCTTTCGAACAATCCCGCAGTCTATCTCTGGAAGCGCTGCACTCCACAAAACTCACTAATCTCACCATTTTAAGGGTACAATATTCCAACTGGACATCCTTAGGTACTTATGATAAAACAAAGTCCCCCATCGCGTATGTCCAGGGGCGCCGGCTTTTAGAAAACCTCATGGGTGCTCATGCTCATTTGACGGACTCGAAAAGTGGCGAAGTATAGGAAGAGAAATGCACACTGATCGACCGACAAATAAATAAATGTCCTACTTACATATTGCGTACTTAATTACTAATTATGTTTGATAAAAATATAAAATGAAACCATAATATAAAAATGAAACTAGTATTTAGTATCAAGAAATATTATAATTTTTACGTAACCTAAAAGGCGATTACTGATCTGTTCTCAGGGGTGTTCGGCACCCATTGTTTATTTCTCATGGGTCGGCGGAGTCGGCGCCCCTGCGTATGTCTGTTTGTATGAACACGATAAACTTGAACAAGGATTTTCATGCAGTTTTCACCAACGGACTGAGTGATTCATGAAGAAGGTTTATACAAGTATAATACATGCATATTCTTCTTCTTCCTGCACTTATCCCATATTACTTGGGGTCGGCGCAACACGTTTTTTCCTTCCATTTTGTACTGTCACTCGTCACACTATCACTAACTCCCTTTTCTTTCATCTCCTCACACAATCCATCCATATTTTCTTTGGCCTTCCTCTCCATCCATCCACATGTATACTCAGAACTGTTTTAGTAGGTAACATGCGTTTCATCCCTCCTCTTCACATGACCATACCAAGAGACAAACGATTTCCGGCGGCCCAGCTGAACGCGTGCCAGAGGGTCATGGCCATACGGATGGTGCGGGGATACCGCACGGTTTCCCGCGAAGCGGCGAGCCTCCTTGCTGGCCAGCCACCATGGGATCTGGTGGCAACAGGCCTTGCACGCATGCACGATCTGCGCGTGGAGATGCAACGTCGGGGCGAAACTCCGCTGCCACGACAAGTTGCGGCATGGCGGACAGAGCTCCGGCGGGGTCTCATGGTGGAATGGCGACAGCGACTATCGCAACCCAGTGCTGGGCGCGCCATAATTATGGCGGTAATTCCCCTCTTTGAGGAGTGGCTGGAAAGGCAACACGGCGTCCTTACCTACCGCATGACGCAGGTCCTCACCGGACATGGTAAGTTCGGGAGGTTCCTGCACCGGATTCGTGCGGAAGAAACGCCCGGGTGTCACCATTGTGCGGACCACCCGGAGGACACGAGCACACGGTAGAGGTGTGTCCCGCTTGGGCAGAGCAACGCCGTGTCCTCGTAGGGGCGATCGGCGGCGGCGATCTCTCGCGCCGGGCCTTGGTACAGGCCATGGTCCGAAGCGAGGAGGAGTGGCAGGCGGTCGCCTCCTTTTGCGAAGCAGTAATGCTAGCAAAGGAGGCGGCCGATCGCGTGAGGCAACGGTCCTCACGCCCCAATCGCCGCCGGGATTCCGATCCCGATTTCCGGCCATCGTAGGCGCAGGCTTGCGGACGGCGAGCAATGGGTGGCTCGCCGTCCGACCGTCCGGTAACCGTCCGGACCGAGCCCAAGTCGTCGACGGCGCGTGCTGTTCCACGCGCGCCTCAAGGAGATGTCAGCAACTGTAGGGGCCTAGCAGGGTCGAAGCCTACTGGGGCCAAGGGTCTGATTCTGAAAGGAAGACTCGGCCCTGGTACGAAAGGCAACGAGGGAACGGGAGTGGGTTTTTAGTCAGTAAAAGTCTGACACTATCTCCCGCCCCGCCCAAGGGCGGGGGATGTCATAAGATGATTTTCCCACCGAAAAAAAGAAAAAAAAAAGAGACAAACGGTTTCCTTTCAACTTTTCAGTCACTGGCGCCACTTTCAAACTTCCTCTAATATACTCCTTTCTCACTTTATCCACTCTCGTCACACCACACATCCATCTCAACATTCTCATCTCCGCTACATGCAATCTTTTTTCATCCATCTTTATCACAGCCCAACATTCTGATCCATACAGTATGACTGGTCTTATCACGGATTTGATGGTACCATCAAATCCGTGATAAGTACATGCATATGTAGAGAAAACTCAAGAGTTTCTAAGATTTTAAACCCCCCTTGCGAAGATGGGACGGGTCGAGGTCGAGTCATCACTCATCATCTTCCTGACCTCATCCCGTTTTATTTGAGGTCGGCGCGACACTTCTTCCATTCTGTCCTATCACCCGTCACGCTATCACTAACTCCCTTTTCTTTCATATCACTTCTCACACAATTCATCCACATGGGACGGGTCGCTAGTATGCCATCTTTACTAATATTATAAAAAGGAAAGATTTGATTTTTTGTTTGTTTCTTTCTATGTTACGATTAAACTCAAAAACTACTAAACTGATTTTCGAAATTATTTCAACAGTAGAAAGCTACTTTATCACTGCGTAACATAGGCCTATATTTTCAATTTTTACGCGGACGAAGCCGCTGGCAAAAGCTAGTATACTGTAACCCGGGGAAAACCGGGACGGCCCGTTTGTATTACATATATCGCAGTGCGTAGTGTATTGTTATTATATTGACTAAATGCAGATATTATTGTATTGTATACTACTGTTTGTTATCCCTACAAAATAAAATAAAATAAAAATTATCAGTCATCGACAATTTAGGTAGAGAGCCGTCGCAGTACATTTATAGGTAAGTACATAATTATATGTATAGTTTAATCAGCATCATTAAGAAGCACAAATATGTCTCTTAGTAAGCATCGGCCTCATGAACATGCAAATAAAATCGTTGAGCACAGCTGCGTTACTTAATTAACTTAAATCGGGTCATTTTGTGGTTGAAATGGTCATTCCAAGTTTGTAACTTTCATTCGTATTTAAATATGGGAAATGTCTTTATCGCATACTAGCTGCCGCCCCCGGCTCCGCCTTCGTGATATTATTTAACAGTTTGCAATCAATTTTGAATGTGTCAAATGTTTTTCCCTATTTTATTTTTGTTTCACACCACGTTTATATTAAAACGATCAAAACAAAATAAAAATTACTAAAATTGATCAAGCTTTTTTTGAATCTAACGAACAGAATAATTATTTTATATATTTTCGTCCTCTATATAAAAATAAATTAATTTTTATATAGAGGACGAAAATATATAAAATATGAGATTTCTCCGGCGGAATCGCTCTCCTATACCACAAGAACAATTTTCAGGGGTAAAAGTAGCTTATACACCCTATCTATTACTAATAATATAAAGAGGAAAGATTTTTATATTTTTGTTTGTCTATACTAATATTATAAAAAGGAAAGATTTGATTTTTTCTTTGTTAGTATGTTACGATTTAACTCAAAACCTACTGGACCGATTTTCAAAAATTTTTCACCAGTAGAAAGCTACTTTATCACTGAGTAACATAGGCCTATATTTTCTATTTTCACGCGGGCGAAGCCGCTCGCAAAAGCTAACTAAACTCAAAAACATCTGGATAATTTAATAAAATCTCTCTTCAGTACCTATAATGCTACTTTATTGCTGAGTGACAGGCTACATATTTTCCACATTCGCGCGGATGAAATCGCTAGCAGAAGGTAGTACCTACTGTATATTCCAGTTCTTCTAGAAAAAGTAGACAATTTCACATATTATTAATTTTGATAATAACCCTGCAATCAAGAACACAATTAACTTAAGATATTTCCTATCCTAACGCAGTCAGACGGCTGAGCAACAAAAACTGTGCAGCAACAACTTCAAAGAGCTCGACTGGGAGAATAGTGGAGTAACCGAACGCTGCATACATTGCCTTGATATTTAATAAGTCATCCGAACAGTGTGCGCACTCGGGCGGGTAATGTGTTGCGACGCGTGTGCCCGACGGACGGCGGGGAGCGATGAGCGATAAGCTTAAGCGGAGCGGGCGGGAGAATGAAGAATTTATTTTAAAAAAGGGCCAATTTAAAATTTCTAAATGAATGATGACGTCAATGTTTATGTGAGAAAAAGGTATGACAAAAAAAAGAATAAGCCTCAGAGATAGTAAGCAAGTAAGTAACCATTTATTGCGTATTGCAAAAAAGATTAGCCTAGATAAGTAAAGCCAGTGATGAAATACAAAAATTGAGAGTGGCTATTCCACATAAATGAGATCACTGACCTCAAAACTAGGAAACAACCATGTATCTTGAAGAACAGATACTGTTCACCTCGCTTCTTAATCTTTTTGCTAAGTTGAAGTAAGTTTTTATTAATATGCTACGTAGCTACTGTCAGCGCCTTCGCCCGCGCTATAGCATACGAGTACTTATCACCTCGGAGTATAAAAAATAGCCTACGACCTATAATTCTTAGACTTAATAAATAATAGAAGTCGTAGGTATACGTCATTGATATTTAGCTTGCCCTTTGAAATGCATAGTTTCTACGTTGGAACTCCTAATATGAAAAAACGTTTTTTTATTAGCTTTCATGGTTATAAGTAGGTACTGCGATATTACAGAAAATACAAAACACAAAGAAACCTATAATTATCTAATTTCGAAAAATAAATAACGTACCTTAAATAAAAAGTTTATTTGAACTTATAATTCCAAGTCAATCCAAAGATATAACACTTCAAAGCAACCCATTTTAAAAAACGGCAATTTTATAGGTAAAGACCTTATTATACGCAAAAAGTTTATTAAAAATCGGTCATGCAACACTGTGACACCACATTTTTATTATCAGATTTAGGAGTTACATAATACATTCGTTTGGATAGTTTTTAGTTTTTCATTTTATTTTGTAATAATTTGAGTACTATCTTATACTATAACATATGGATAAAAGTTTAATACCTCCGTTGTGCTGTGTCTGTCCCGAATAAAAGTTTTTCTATTCTATTTAAATTCTACCGCCAATCGCTTTCATTAGAACTCCAAAAAAAACTCATTGATGCGTGAAATATAGAATTTTGTATAAAAACGGTTCTCTTTCAAGATGTTATTACGGTCTATTATAAATAGAGAATAATGTTTAGTTTGTATAAAGACCGCCTAGCCAAGCGTGAGATACACAATACAAATATGTATGTTATTATTGATTAACATACATCAGTGACTTTCTTGATGTATTGGACTGACGTTTATGTACTAGGAGATTATAAATACTGGGTGAGTTAATAAGAATGGATTATTTTTAGGGGCATAGCGATCAACATCTTCACAGCTGTTTATATTTGGAGGTGGGGAATCATCCAACGACTTCTCTTGCTCTAGGGTGGAGTGAGAGGGCGAATCAGACTTAAACCACACCTGTGTCCTTCAGTTGCCCTATGCGTTTTAGAACCAAAGGCCTATCTTTTCAGAAATTGCCTGTGGCCCTAGCGGGTTTACAGCTAAGTTGGGTTCAGTTTCCAGTTCAACAGGATGCATTTTAATAAAAGTATTCTATACGAACCATTCTTGGAGGACCCAAGCCAAGCAATCAACGCAATTCGGCTGGAATGATGGTAAGAATGTTGACGAAACTACTTCCCTGTCTGACATTTACTACAAAATATTAAAGCTTCTAATTAACGATACACATTATTTTAAAGTCCTATCAAGATATAAGAATAATTCAATAATTTCAATATCTTCTTTATATATAAAAATGAATAGCTGTTCGTTAGTCTCGCTAAAACTCAAAAACAGCTGGACCGATTTGGCTAATATTGGTTTTGAAATATTCGAGATAGTCCAGGGAAGGTTCAAACGGTGAGAAAAAATGGAAAAAATCACGAAAAAATTGGTCTAGAATTAATTCATAGATTTTTATTGTGCATCCGAATACAACGCCATCTCTTATTAAAATGTCATTATAAAATGAATTATGCTGTTCTGGTAATGTCAGTAGATGGCGTTATCTTTACCATTATTAGGCGGTGCGAAGTTCACCGGGTCAGCTAGTTGTATTATAATAATTGATCTAAAAACAAGTGCGTGTTGTCAGTGATGACATACGGCTCTGAAACTTGGTAGCTCACAACGGGATCATCATCAGAAGGTTGAAAATCACCCAAAGGGCAATGGAAAGGGCTATGCTTGGAGTTTCCTTGCGTGATCTAATCGGGAATCTTCATTCCCGATTACCGGCTAGATTACCGACATAGCTAGATCCAGAAGACGCCAAGTTGGAGTGATGATCTGGTGAGGATCGTGGGAATCCGATGGATGCGAGACGCACAGGGCCAGTTGTTGTGGCAACACTTGGGGGAGGCCTTTCGGCTGCAATGATGATGATGATTATTTCTGATAGAAATACACTCCTAAAGCCTATGAAATATTAGGAGCTAAAATGGTAACGCCCTAATTGATTTTTAGAAGTACTGTGGAGATGGAATAATTGTAGGTTTTCTTTCCGCATTTACGTACTTTATTAGATTCTGGAAGACAGGTTAAGTACCAAAGGACTAATTTTTATAGAGCTTCAAGTCTGTGTTTCCAGATAGCCACAACTTAGGGGTCTTTAAGTCAAGAGTGAATAGGCTACTTCTAGGCAAGCGTGCTCGATCGTCGACCACATCATCGCTTACCATCAGGTGAGATGGTGGTCAAACGCGAGCCTATCATTAATAAATAAAAACTTTTTAGAAAAAAAAAATAACCGACTTCACTAAAAAAAACACTAAAAGGATCAAAATAACTTTAATTTCGGATGTCGGTGTTTCTCGGTATTGTTTGTTTCTTATTTAACACCGACTTCCGAAATTAAAGTTATTTTGATCCTTTTAGTGTTTTTTTTAGTGAAGTCGGTTATTTTTTTTTTCTAAAAAGTTTTTATTTCACACTTTTTAGTTGCGATACACTTATAAACAGAGTGCCTATTTCTAAGGACAATTCCAATTAACCCAAATACTGCTAGGTTACATTGTTTTATTATAAAGTTGCTGTGCCTACCTTCCTCCTTCCGGCTCCATCAACAGATCAGTTCGATAGTACCTTATAGCCAAAGAGCATCTCACGACAATTCTAATAAGCCCAAACACGGCTAGGATACATTGATTAATTACGGAGTTCCTGTGCCTACCTTCCGGCTCCATCATCAGATCAGTTCGATAGTACCTTATAGCCAAAGTGCATCTCATGACAATTCTAATGAGTCCAAACACGGCTAGGTTACATTGATTAATTACGGAGTTCCAGTGCCTACCTTCCGGCTCCATCATCATCATCAGATCACTTCGATGATACCATTTTCAACGTAACTATTCAGAATCATTCATTTATTTGTATTGTCATAGTCGCTTAACTATATCTTCAATGTGATATCTATTTGAGTATGAAGTTCCGTTGACCATTTCTGGTCTTCTTCATCAGTTCCACTTCATCAAATGTTACTTTTTGACTGTAAATGCTTAAGTTCTTGATGAAAATACTAAAATTACCATAGGGTTGCCTATAATTTTTGAGGAGTTCCCTCGATTCCTCATGGATTCCATCATCAGAACTGGATTTTGAAAAAAATGGGACCAATCTGGAAGCATATCCTATAAAGGGAAAAAAAAATTTTGCAAATCGGTCCATAAACGACGGAGTTCTGAGGTAACACACATAAAAAAAAAAAAAAAAAAAAAAAAAAAAATGATGATAAAAAAAAAAAAAAAAAAATACAACCGAATTGATAACCTCCTCCTTTTTTTGAAGTCGGTTAAAAATAAAGTAAGATATTCTTGTAACGCTATACAATGAGCTTGGATTGCTCAAAATAATATCAAAATAATGTAATAATCCCGACCGAATTTCAATCAAGCCCAATGAAGATACGATATACCTGGCTAGTACGCAAGATATGTAATAGTGCACAAACGTTTGTGCAAAAACAAGTGCACTCTTTAGTTCTTTAGTGTCACAATCCGATATGGGACAGCAATCGGACACGACCTGGGCGAGATCAAGCGCGGCTGTTCGTGCTTTCTGAGGCACGGGGGTGTCACACAACCGATTTCCAAACTCAATACTCAATACTTTATTGCATTCCATATTATGTACATAGGTGGTATAAAATATATTCAAGATCAATATGGACCCTGTCGGGCACAGCAAAGTTAGGAGAGAGGATGGCGGCAAAGTAACAATTCATGGAATTAATTATTGTAGGTAGATCTAATAGATGTATATTATTATGTATGTGTACAAGTATTGGTAGATTGTGTCCGATTATTTAATTTTTGTTTTTGTCATCTTTATTATTAAATTATGTATGTATATTTAAATTAGATTGTGTATGCATATTATTATTATTATGTCTATTGTATAAGTAATTGTAAATTATGTCAAATATTTTATTTATTTTTGTCGTCATTAATAGTAAATTGTTATTATTAAAATTAATTAATTTATGTATATTAAACTTAAACTCCGGGCTGTTATAGAGCCCGGCAACCTCGAGAACAACGCGGTATTTCTCAATTTACTGTATTACTGAAAAGGTTAAGTGCTATTTAATCAGAGTTACTTTTAATATAGTGTTGTAAAAATATTTCTGCTGATAACAGTTCCCGATGTTCGCGACTTCGTATAAGCCGCAAAGAGATGTTTTATTTATTTCGCGATATTGAATTAATAACAGATGTTATGTTATAGTATGTTATATGTAAATGTGGCGATAAATGTCCTCCTCAATTATCACTCAGGTGGTTACTTTATAGTGCTAAGTACCTACGGTTTTATATAAAAAGTCTTTGTCTACTTAAATTGCGCACAGTGTGCAGTTTGCTTCTGAAGATTATCACATTATTATTATAAAGGCAAAAGTTTATATGAATGTGTGTGAGTGTGTGTATGTTTGTTACTCCTTACCGCTCTAACGGCTGAATGGATTTGGATGAAATTTGCCACACACGAAAGTCTATATTTTTTTACATTCATGCCGGTAGAAGCTATGTACTTAGTATGTTTTATAATGCCCACTAGCGATCCTATAGGACATTGTACGGCCCGTAAGCTGGATTTTAGTTAGAAAAAAAAATTGATAACCCGATTGCAGCGCCATCTTGTCCGGGTCTAATTGTATTTTCAAACAATTTAGGGATCCACTTAATTGCACACATAATGTCATTCAAATCGGTCAAGTCGTTTAGCAGGAGTTAGGTAACAAATACACGTACCGAAGAAGTATATATGTGTAAAAATTATTCTTTACCCACGTGGAAACAGAGCCGTAACTAGAGTGGTGCCAGCGGTGCCCGGGTACAGGGCCCAGACTCTGATGGGGCACAGAAACGATCACACAAAAAACAAATTTTGTATCATGCATTTCATCAGAAATAGGTTACTGTTTCCCATTCCCTCTCGCTCCGTACCATGGCCTGAACCAGGGTCGGACACTCAGGTCGCCACCATTGATCGCCTCCACGAGGACACGATAGGGCTTCACCCCAGTGGGGCAGGCGCGTGCTGTTCCACGCGCGCCTCAAGGAGATGTCAGCAACTGTAGGGGCCCAGCAGGGTCGAAGCCTACTGGGGCCAAGAGTCTGATTCTGAAAGGAAAACTCGGCCCTGGTACGAAAGGCAACGAAGGAACAGGAGTGGGTTTTTAGTCAGTAAAAGTCTGACACTATCTCCCGCCCCGCCCAAGGGCGGGGGATGTCATTAAATGATTTTCCCACCGAAAAAAAAAAAGAATAGACTTTGACACATGAAATATTTATTTCTTACTAGTTGACTCGGCAAACTTCGTACCGCCTAGTCAATGAATTTCGATACGTTTTAGCTAAACTGTCAAAGGATAACGCTATTAGGTACTGGCATTACCAGAACAGAAATTTTAATTAGAGATGGCGTTGTATTCGGTTTTTTTTTTCGTAATTTTTTCATTTTGCCCACCGTTTAAACCTTCCCTGGACTATCACTAATGTTTCAAGACCAAAATTAGCCAAATCAGTCCAGCCGTTTTCGAGTTTTAGCGAGACTAACGAACAGCTATTCATTTTTATATGTATATAGATTGTCTGTGTAGCAGTTGAAGTACGTATTCATGGCATTTTACATTTTTTATTCTGCATTTGCAAACGTTAAACCTTTAAAATTTACGAAATGAATTACTAAACGTCATACAAAAAACAGTTTAGCGAAATGATTATTAGGGGACTGTTTACTTTTAACGTATTTCTATATTCGCGAAAACGACTGTCTTTAGCAATTTGTTCGTGTCAGTAGGTGGCAGAATTCAAAACAAATTACCTACATCCCTACTAATAGTCCCGTGAAGTTTACTCACAAAATTATTTATAAGATCCTAGGAACTTATTTCAAAGACAAACTAGACAGCTTTTAGATTTTTATCCTGAATATAAGAAATCAAAACAATCCCAACACGTTATTTATATTATTCTAGCGAAACATTTCGGCAATTTGAATACAAAGTCGAGGTTGAGTCGTTCGCGAACTGTGTCCGCTCGATAACGCACGTCACGCAAAAAGCTTTTCTGTGTCTTTCAATGAAAAAAATATTAAAAAAAAAACTCGCAGGCCGTCGGTGATGCATCCAACGACATTTTTCAATATCGAAACAAAAAATAGGCAGAAATTAAGGTAAAAATAAATGCTATCATCGTAACCGGACGATGCAGCTTTTATCGAAGGGACAACTTTTAGGATTGTTCAAAAGTGATCCAGTGGGTTTTTTTGTAACTTCCAAAATGTCTCATGATATTGGTTATTTCTGTATCTAAAGTGCAATGGAATGGAAATAATTCTTGTGAAGTTATTTTCGAATAAATTTGACTAAAAAATACGCATCGATGCAAAAGAATAGTCAAAAGTGTCTCTGCCTAGTTCCATCACAATTCAAATAAGGTTCGAATTTCAAAAATAAACGTGATTGTTTCAAGCTATTCACGCATGGCTGGCGAGAAAGAGAGCGTTACTATGTGTCCAAGTGCGAAAGGGACGGGAGAAGCTATGATGGACGGGCACCGTCCACTGCTGGGACACCGATCGTAGCTCACGACGTCCCGCATACTTTCTCATCGCCGTACACCAAAATAAACTCTAAACTTTTTATGCGTTCCTGGTATATTTAGATGATATTGTCGCTGCGTTTTCCAGTTTAAAAAAAGTGTTAAGTGGATGATTTATATTAAGTGCGACCCGTTATGGGCGGCTTCCGGCGTAATTATTTACTAAAAGAGTACGACGGTGGCGTTCTGAAGCGTGTGACCTCTATTATGACGATGCACTGACAGAATAATTCATGTATTCTGGATGTACAGCCCTTTGTCGGTTACTGCGGTGGTAGCAAAGGACTATGTGAGAAGAGTTCCTAAGTGTACAAACCAAAGTCTTGATAAACGGCACACATTAACCGAGGCGGCTAAGGTCTACGAGCACGCGCATAGTTTTGAAAATCGTGTTACAAGCCAGCTCTATTATGTTCAAAACGTTTAACATTAATATGTTTAATGCACATACAAGTTTCCTGCTTTAAACGTTGGAAAATTAACGAAGAACACCGTTATGGTACGTGGCACCATTGTAACTGAATCGCTATTTACATATTATTAAAATTCATGAAATGGCACCATAGTTTAGGTGTTTTCCATTTCAGCTGAAAACACTTCAGTTTCATCACCTGTAAACGGACAATGGCTAGCACGAGCTAACCTCATGAATTCATGACCACCTGGTACTTTTTTTCAAACCACAGCAGGTTAAATTTACGATCGATCGATTATTGTATATAAACTCATACATGAGCAGTTATTGAACGTGACAAGCACTAGTGCTGATTAATTACGCATTAGCCACACATGTCTGCGCAAGCGCATACATATGCATAGCTTGTGCAAGCAAATATGTGCATAAGTGCAATACTGTTTATCACGGGGTTTTTTACTAATATTCTTTATGTGTTTCTAACAAATAAGTCAAGAATTCATGAACCATTTGGATAGCAGATTTGTTGATTCAGATTAAATTAGATAAGGCTAAATTTTGCGAGTTTACTGGAATCAGAAATCAGAAACGTTTATTTCAAATAGACCAATTACAGGCACTTTTGAATTGTCAAAAAGTCGGTCAGTCAAAAAAAGGAAAAGAAGTGAAGCTAAATTGCACGTTCCAAAGCGTAGATCTCTATGGAGAAGAACGTGCAAGAAACTCCATGGACACTCTTTTAAATCATATTGTGAGTTACATAAATCTTGGTTACATATTTCTTGTCGCTTCTAATATGTGAGCACAATGTAGATGAGTAAGAATAAAAACTAATTAAAAACATAGAAATTGAATTAAGCCACTGGCAGCTAAGAGATGACCAGTATCAACTGACGGCACCCGTTCACGAGCATGACGCGTGCATCAGCCTCACTCAGCTCAACCATTTTGAAGGGAACTGAATGACCCAATAACACGTGCCACCATCAGCGAGACAGTTGAGTGAGCATGACTAACTCTCAACTGCCATGCTCGTAATGTCAAACAAGTTGTAACCTAATAAAAATGCTCCATGGTACTTCACATTCACAAAACTTGAAAAAAATTGCTTCTACATTATACAATGCTATTGTCTCCCATATGGAACATAATTAACTAGTTTTTGCAAGCGACTTCACCCGCGTGAAGGTTGTTTTACCATACAAACTTTAGACCCACGTTTTATCCCCTTAGGTAGTGAATTTTATAAGATCCTCTCTTAGTGCTCGCCTACGTCACAAAAGGAAACCTTGTCTAAAATTTCAAGTTCCTAGACCCTGTAATTTCGGCTATGTGTTGATCTGTCAGTCAGTCAGTTTCTACTTTTACATTTATATAGATAGACATAGGCATGATTTCACATTTCGGTACAGATTTTTATGAGAAAGTTTTTTGAATAACTGAAAACTTATTTTTGAGTCACAGATTGATTTGTTTGAAAGAATTGTACCATTCGAATAACAGTAAGCAGTGTGACCGTGTTTTTGTCTGTTATGAAAGCCTTGAATTTGGAAAACTACATCTGAAAGCGGTGAACGAACCTTCTTAAAAGACTACATGCTACAAGAATGCTTTGGAAAATTGGCGAAAAATCAATCCACCAATTTTTGCAATAACCTACTCCCATAACGAAAAAATATGTGAAATGTGAATAATGAATCAAGATACTAGTTGGTAATCTGATCCATATGAAAGGTCGTTATTTATTGGAATTCATATTAAATTGGTCTCTCCTTGGCTACTACGACGAGACGCCACCTAAATAAATACTATACCTAATATTTTGGACATACGCGGCGACTAATTTTGAATTAATTCATAATAACTATAGAAAAAATAACGAATGTCTACTCAAAGCTTATTTACTTGGAATTAAAGCAGCCGTTTAAAGAACACGGCTATTTTATCACCGATCACAGTGTTCAGATAAGAATTATTAACAAAATGGCAACTCCCAGACATTAACCTTAGTTCAGAAGAGCGAAAAATCGCCTCCTTATCATTTAATTGTTCATTAAAGTTATATGAGTGAATATTTTTACGAGCTTAAAGTAAGTACCTAAGGGTTTTATTATTTTTTGACTGTCGTTTTATGATTTTATTTTCTCTTCATTGGCACTATGTATTGGTTTTATGATATGGAAAATGACGCATGAAACGTAATATCATCATTATATATTATACATTCATGGTTATTTATCGTAAGCACATGCATTTATTTATCATTTATTATAAAGTGAAGATTTTAATAAATTAACATTAATCCTATCAGCAACACAATGCATTGACGTGTAAAAGTGTTTTTAAAAAAATCTATTTGCAAAATAAATATCATTTATCATTATAATTTATGCAAAATAACTGCGCCGTACATTTTTGTGGAGCACGGCCGCCATTACCGGCGCTTGAATGTATCTTCATTTCCTAGTCGTGTAGGTAACACCTGATTATCTTCAAACTTTTCACACAAACATTACTTCAGATGTTGATGGTATTAGAAAATCATCGCATCGGTCATTGGGACTGCGATAATACGATTCGATGAGGTGCACATCCTTTACCAAAAATTACATAATCGGTGAAAATCGTCTATGAAGACTAAGCTTTATTTTGCGTCCTTATGTGTTTAAATAAAATGCTCATGTACGGAATAGACATATATTTTTGAATATTAAAATATATCTACCTAGTAAGTCTTTTTTAACATATTAAGTGGGTCGTCCGACATTTCATTTGATTTGTGTAAAATTATAATTGGGAACATTGTGTCTAGCACTTTAAATGAGCGATGACTTCACATAAAACGACGAATTTTACGAAAAATTTAAAGTTGAAAAAAGTTAAATATTAAATCTATGGAAAAGTTGGAAGAAAATTTGCATCCAGTATTATAATATAGTCTACAAAGAAGTTTGTTTTCTTTTTTTTAACTTCAAGCATCGTTTGCGACAGATGACTTAAATTTTATTTATAGATTATGTGTAATGTGTATATAGGTTTGTAGTGAACGAGCTAATGTACTAAATGGACCTCTAAGGTTAGAAAACATTATATTATACTAGCTTCTGCCAGCTGATTCGCCCGTTTGACATGGGTTTCTCCATACAAACTTTAGACCCCCGTTTCATCTCCTTAGGGACTGAATTTTGAAAAATCCTCTCTTAGTGCTCGCCTACGTCATAAAAGGAACCCTTGTGCAAAATTTCAAGCTCCTAGTCCCAGTAGTTTTGGCTGTGCGTTGATATGTCAGTCAGTCAGTTTCTCCTTTTATATATATTGATATTTATACTGATTATTAGTGAATAAACTCAAGTATACATATTCATTAGAGATTTTGTTTTATCATCACAGTGCACGCTAGCAGCGTGTTTCTAAGATTGTTGTGCCATCTGTCATGTACGGTTAGTGTTACCACGTTACCAGGCTACCAGCCGTGTGTAGGCGTAATGACAACTAGTGGACTGCATTTGTGTTGGATCTGTTAGCTGATAACAACCGACGATCGTCTGCTTCATTAGACTTGTGATTAATGAGGAAAAAGCCAAAAAAATAACGCCTGTTACAAGTATCTTTGATGAATTAATCGGTTCCATGCGAGCCATTTTAATGGTTTAAAGCCCATACATAAAACATTTCAAGAAGATTTTAAGTATGCGAAAGCAACAAGCAGAGAATCCAGTCGGCTAACGAATATGGTAGAAAATCTGTCATCCCTTCAAATGATTACGGTGTTATAGATAAATGTAACAATTTTAGGCACTTCATATTTGTAGCAGCGGTAAAAAAGCTTGTTTTCAAATTATCTTTGTCAGTCTAATCAACAGTAGATATCTTTATGGACGGACAATTCATCAACCAGGAATCCAGGAAGACAAAGACACCATTAATTATAACGACATCTAACAAAGAAGATACGATGATAGGTGCAATATTTATCTCTATAATCATTTACCTTGTTTTTCAAATGGCACTTTATTAATCAATGCGACGTTAGACAGGCTGAGTCACGGCCGGCCTCCGACTCTGTAAACATGCCAATACTGACCAGATGCCAGTACAGATGAGTATATAATGCAATTAGTATTGACTTGCTCGTGTGTTAGCGGACGCTGAGGCGTTTCATCCTTAATTGGTTTATGTTATCCTGGTGTTAAATGTATTTAGTAGGATTTCAGAGAGCCATTTTCGCTCTATTTTCGTAAGTTCTTATTAAGCTTTTTTGAAGCTTCACATATATATGTATTATTACATAATTTTGTCCACTAAATATTTAATTATTGTGTTTATATTTTTCGCGGATGTTCAGCTGTCAAATATTTTAATCATTTATTCAATACTAAAATACCCGTAGGTCAACTATGTGATAAATGCGTTTGATAGGAACACTACACGACTACTTCTTAAGGTCAAGGTAAACTACAAAAGGTAACAAATGAAATACTCCACTGTGATGTAATTCTATCTCCATTTTAAAACATGGCGTCGCCGGAGGGATTGTGTCAATTACTATAAAGATCATCACGTAAAGCGCTCAGTTATAAATGTAACAATGTTCCGAACTGTGGGAGTGAGTAATATCATAGAAACATGATCTAACAGGGAACATTACCAGTGAACAGTAAGTGAGGCCGGTGTATGGACTTGTACGTTTTTATGGGAGAGTGCGGGAAGGTCCGCGCGGCATGGGGTAGGCGCCATGCCACGGGGTTCCATTCCACCGTTTCTCTCTAAACACAAATATTATATTTTTATTCGTTTCCTATCTAATCTTACGTCGTAAATCTTGACATTTTGTTTATACCAGATTGTCCCGTGAAGTTTTTTTAATTATCGCCCCAATAAAATGTTGATAAAAGCCCCTAATGCGACGTTTTGTTTCTGCGAACTCATTTCTGCGGTCAACGTACAACTTGTTGTTTTATTTTGTTTATACAGAGTGTGTTTAGACAACTGGAAAATGAGAACAATGCTGCTTTATCCTCGTATATTGTAAGACTTGTGGCTGATTATGATTGGCTCTATAAATTCAGATTTCTAAGTACCCTAATAACATAATGAAATACCCTGAAGAATTCATGATATTCATATTGTTTTATAAGTATTTTGACTAAAGTGGAAATGTAAGATCATAATAAGCTCCAGAAACAGTTTTATCATTTACTTTTTTCTATTATTTCTGTGAGAAAGAGTAAAATATACGCATGTTATGAATTCGGCGACTGTGGTCATTAGCGGTGATAATCACCCAGCAGCTAACTATTTATTGTCCTGGTTGTCCATAAACTTGAGATTCTTTCACGTTCTTACATACATTTTTATTTGAAAAATTTCGAATGATTTTCGTAGTATTAACATAAATTGGCACATGCTCAAGCCAATAGAAGTGGAATATAAGGAAGTTATCATGTTTTAGAAGGTCAAAACATGAGCGTGCCGAGGGTTAGAAAAAAAAAAACACTCCCATAACGTAAAGTGGACTTTTGTAGTAAAAAAAACTCTTGGTCGATCAATTGTCAGAAATCTTTATAAATATAGAAAAAGCTTTACTTCTTGAAAATCTTCTGTGAATAAGAAATATTATCAGCGTCGCAAATAAAATGGACTAGAAATTAAACAACCAGGCATGCGTAAAATATGAGACGGATAATATTCTAAGCATTCCAAATTCCATTCGGAAAATAAAGATAAAGATTATTAGCTAATATCTCAAATCGTTAGCGCTATTAATGTCGCTGGTTCCGTCCGCATAATAATGACATTTAAATCAAGATCCAGCTTACGTTCAGACGGCGAAAAGTTATTGAAATTATTGCGATACTCGTCAGCGCAGGCATACAAACTTTTTTCTTGAGGGGTGAAGCGTAATGAAAACAAATGACACAGACCCACGCGCGTCCCATAAAAAATTCAATTCATGGTTGCACGAAAATAGTAGCACTGTATTGAATTTAATATCTGAGAGCATTTTAGGGTTTTTTTAGTTGTCACAGCGGCAGCGGTTAGCAGCGAGAAATACGACTGTTTAGATTGAATTTGAATATTTTAGAATCAACTATTTTTAATACATTGACAACTCGGATAATTTTAAAGGGAGCTTTTTCTTCTCGTAATATTTCCACGAGTATTTCTATACAAGATAGAGCTACAGTGCCTATGTGTATCAATCGGAAGACATAACTCACTCTCACAGCACACTATTAGCTGATGTTTGACACGAATCCCATGAATATGTCTCATTTACAGCAGTGGCGAAAGTACCAGGAACTCATAGATCTAAAGTGGATATAATTTACAACGTCGCCTAATGGAAGGAGCACATTAAGAGCGCATCTTTAAGCGTTTACGTATTAATAGAATAGAGGCAGTGTACCGGGGCCAGGTGCTACACTTGGGAGGTAATTGCTTAATAGCCAGCGACTCATTAGAGGGACGATATTTTTAAAGAAAGCCCTCCGGGTAAGATACAGTTTGTTGATATAAGCTAGTCATTTTTAATGAAGTAAAACCTGCTCCATTATTTTGTTCATTAATTTACGACGTTATGCCATTTGTAACTGACGTTTTATTGATTTTATTTTAAGATAAATCCAGTGCAATACATATGCGAGTAGTCTTTAACTCAATAGAAAATAAATAAACACTGAACAATAGCGCGGTCGTTAAATTTGCCATCCTGCAATTGAATTGATTTCTTATCCATTTATATCTTATCCCAACTTTCTATCTGTTTATGAACTCCTAGTAACCCATCCGTAACTTCATCAAAGTACAAAGCAAAAGGGTTGTTACTAGACACAGAGCACTCTGCAACCCTCAAATTATTTCCAGAAAACAAATTAAAAAGCATAAAACATGATTCAGTGTTCACCTCACTTAACCCTTTGCTGCGTCGCAATAAAATTACTCCCGTGAATTAACCCTTCCTCCCTCCGAGTAAAACACATTTACTTGCAAAACGACCCCCGAGCTTTTAAATTATGATAGATTGGCGGGTAGTGACAGGAATTATTTGGGTTTTGGTCTAGTAATCACAGAATGGGTGATAGAGAATATTTTTGCATATTATCTAAAATGTTTGCAAGACAGGAGTTGTTTTTATTAGTTGTTATACTGTTTGTTTTGCGATTAAAATAAAATAAATAAATAAATAAATAAAATATTTAAGAAGCAATGTTACCTCTAAAAATGTTTCCACATTGGTGAAGACCAAAGACGAAATTTCCTTTATTATTGAAAGTAAATATAAAAAGACCAACATTGGGATAACCGCGGTAGCATTTCCTTCCTTCCTAGACACTTGAAATACGCACATTCCCGTTATCCACCTGTGCCGTAGATAATATTTTTTCGTTAGGAAGCCGGAGCAAAAACCTACATCCGCTAACGGTAATATGGAGAGCCCTCGAGAGAGATCTACGTCCCAAGGGGACGCACTTCTGATCTCCAATGCGTCTTCCCCAAATGAGAAATCTAGGGCTGTCCGGAAAAAAATAGTTCGACTAGTGTAAGATTGTAATAGTAAATATACATATTTAGCTGCGAAAGAAAAGCAATAAAATGATATTGTATCAATCTGCACAAAACGTTTTGGGAAATGTACTTATATTGTGCGTACAGCTAGGGAGTGGAATTCGCTGACGGAGTCTGTTTTTCCTAATACATAGCTAAAACCTGGGGGTCTTTAAGTCAAGGCTGAATAGGATTTTTCAAGGCAAGTGTGATCCATTATCGAGCAAATCGTCGCTTACTATTAGGTTAGATAGAGTTCAAAAGCAACTTTATTTAGTTAGGTAACGCCGCAAACGGTTCTTTACGGTTTTTCTGAACATTGATTTGAAGATTTTTTTTAACGTTTTCTGACTTTGAAAAAATAAAATCACCAAGGAAACTTGTAAGCGAACACTGCTTGTATCCTATTAAGCTATAACCGCAACATACTACACTTCTGGACACATCTATTGGCCCACCTTAGAGTTTAGGTTTCGATGGCCCCTACCGAAATATGATTGCTAGATTGAACAAAAACTGTTGATGCAGTTTTAAACCTGATACATTTTACCATCTTTTTCGATCGTATTGTTTTAAATTTGAATTCAGATTACCATACGACATGGAGCTACGCCTAACAAGTCGGATATGCGCCTTGTTAAAGGCAATTGATTTTTGAATAAAAAACATGTTTTATCAAATAAAGGTTTAATTTAATAACGCGTGTTGCCTCCATGGGCATCTACCACAGCTCTCATACGATTAGGCATAGAGTTTATCAACCACTCTATGAAATTTTGAGGGATCATCTCCCATTCCTCTTCTATGGCAGTTTTCAACTCCTGCATCGTCTGGGCAACTGGCTGACGAGCCCTAACACGTCTTTTTAGCTCGTCCCACATGTGCTCAGTGGGGTTCATGTCTGGGCTTCTGGCTGGCCAGTCCATAACTGTGATGTTCACATCCCGAAGATATTCCCTGACGATGCCGGCCGCATGGGCTCTTGCATTATCATGCATAAAAAGGAAATTTGGGCCCACATAGTCCGCGTATGGTATCACGTGAGGTTCTAAGCACTCACGAATGTACCTTTCAGCATTTAATGTTGGCAGCCGTGGTCCTGTAACAACCTCAAGTTGAGTTTTGCCGCTCGCGGATATACCGCCCCAGACAGTCCATGAGCCACCGCCATAAGCAACCCTCTCTTCAAAGCAGCATTGTGCGAAACGCTCTCCCTTACGTCGACCGAGACGATCGAGACCTTCTTCCTTCCATCATTGCCATGTAACACAATTTTAGACTCATCAGAAAAGAGTACACGGCTCCAATCTTGCTGTGTCCAATTTAAATGACTGCGTGCGAAATGAAGGCGCGCTGTTCGGTGGGCTCGCGTTAGTTTGGGCCCATTAGCTGGCTTGTGTGGTACCATATCGCGTTCTTTTAACCTTCTCCGAACAGTTCGAGCGCTCACAGATACTCCATGGAAGTCGAGAAGTTGGTTTTGTATCTCAATGGAGGTAAGGTGACGATTTCTCAAGCTGGTCGTCGCGTTGAATCGATCCTGCCTTTCAGTTGTGACCCGAGATCGTGGCCTTCCTTGGCGACGAACAAAGCCGCCAGTCTCTAGGTACCTCCGATAAACATTTCGGACCGCAGATCGACTTAAATTAAGTTGAGCACTCACGTTTCTTTGGCTGTGTCCGGCCTGAATAAGTGCCACAGCTTGGGCGGCGACTTCAGGTGAAGTATCCATAGATTATTGATAGAACCTCACCTTAATGTTAAGAATAAGTAATGTTTGTTGCAAAACCAAAGATATCAATCACTTTTTCAAGAATTAAATCCAAGTAAACCAATAAAACCAAGTTTTCTTAGTATTCGATTGTTTGATATCAACAAACGGGCTCCAAATTGTCTTTTGTTTTTTTAAATTCTGTGTTCGAAATTCAAAAAAAGACTATTGAATGAAATTGTGAATGTGCCAGGTTCAAAACTGCATAAAAACTTTTTGCTCGACCTAATATAAAATTTTAGCTAGGACCAAACGAAACTGAAAATACAAGGTGGGCCAATAGATGTGTCCAGAAGTGTATAATTATCTCCAGCACAATCATTGTAAAGGTGTGAAAAATTGTAATGACTAGCATTTGTACCGTATATCTTTACAATTGCTCATGAAAGTCATACGTAAGTGAAAAAGTGCATAAAAATGCGCATCTTGATAGCCCTACGAAGGCGGGGTGTACACCGAGCGCGCTCGCCCTGTATGTTGTGACTGCAACGTTTCCCGCGAATAAATCACTTGCTTAATGTATTGAAATGACGCACCAGTGAACAGACACCAAGTGTGTTACTGTCTTTATATATGCGTCACACGAAATCGTACTTTATTTCTGGGGCATTAGAGTGAAATTTGTAATGTTTTTGTTTGAAATTGACACATAGGATTATTATTCAAATTTTCAACCAAATGCTTAGGGTGTAAGGTCTAAAATGCTGTAAATTCAAAAAGACAATTGGAGTTTTATAGTGCGGGAGTCTAAGCACATTGGAGAAAGTACATCAGGAGATCAAAAAAAATCGCAGCTTTGGCGAAGAATAAAGTTGAAAATGGCTTGGAAAACAGTTTTTCAAGCGCAAATCTGAGCTGGTTGGTTGACATGTAATCCACATGAAAGCTTTCGGATTAGTGTTTGATGACATCATTATTTCTCAAATGACGATCGTGTCGCGATTTTCTCTACCCTTAAGGGTCCGGAGGGGGAAAAATTCGTAGTGATTTATTATCAAAACTTAAATTGGGGAAAAAATATAAATGAATAATATGTCTTGAAAAATTGGCAAGGCTCTTAAGAAATCAACGTATTATTTTATAATTTTTATTTACTTTAGCTTCATGTACAGTAGTGGTACATAGGCGGACTTAATGCAACAAGTCATTCTCTAGTAGTCAACTTTAGGGTTAAAAAAGAAAACACTAAGGTAAGTGTGCTCAATAAATAAATAATAGATATTTGATATAGAATGAAGTGCTTATATATTTTTTTTTTAATCCAAAGTATTTTTTACGAAAAAATATTGCCAGTTTCAGTCTATTTCATCAAACAGAGATTTGATTTTATAGCTCACTATCCGAACTGGACTGGAATTGAAAAACAAGCATCTTCAAATAACCATAGAGTTTTACATTTTCCTATTGACATCATACCATTTTAAGAGTGACTATTTAAAAATATCTACATATAAATAAGCACCGCTTGAATAGCTACCTAGTTGTTTTCTAAACAACAAATATAAATACAAAACACCGGTCGAATAATTTCCTAATAATTCTAATAAATCCTTAAAATCGCATGGGACGTGCCAGCCTTATGAAACCCCGGTCATACTATCTTAAACCTTATGCAGAATGAAATATAGTTGTTATCAGATGTGAAATTAATTTGGTTTTTGGTACTGTTCCCTTGTTTCAATTTTCCAGATCAGCGGTCCCTGTCGGGCTGTGATTGGGATTTGCGCGGACAGAAGCGCACATGTTGGGATATGCGCACTTTTGATCATCAACATGTTGATTATTATGCACAGGGGAGAAAGTACCAGGAGAATATAAGATAAATTAGTAGTATTATTTTTTTTTTCCTCCAGATCCCAGTACTTTTCACGCAGACTTCTGTAATCCTGATCGAAGTTTTAAAAGTTTTCAGGAGGAAAACTATAATCTACCAATAATTCAAGCATATTTGATAAAGTTGGTGAGGCAACTTAGTAGATTTAGTACACTAAAATGGAAGTTGAAAATTCGAGACCGTGTCAGTAAACTCTATTTTGCTATTCAGTAGAAGTGTCTTAATTTATTTAATAAAGCAATCCACAGCGGGTCCATCAATGCCCATAGGAACATTACTTATCTCGGGGGGCAGCGTCCCGGGCATCCCGGGTAATCCCGGGTCCCGCGGGACTCGTAACGCGAGCGCACGGACAAATAGATACATGTGTACTCGTACATTACAATATGTTAAGAGGCAACCCTACTGCGACGTGCTTGCAAATATGTTATCCTAGTGGTGGTAGTGACAAATGATTTTCTGAGATCTGTTTAATTAATTCATTTACATTAAACCTATTTTTCATTTAATTGCAATTTCATCCAATGTGTCAATATGGAATACCTACTTTAAAATATTCCATAAACCAAGGTTTTTTCTGGTCCTTCGAGCCGGATAATTATGATAATAATACTGTTAGAGGTCAAGAAATATTCTTATTTTATGATCTAGTGAATAACTATTCCTCACCCAGATCTATAACAAAGTCAGTCCCTGTACATAGTAGTATCTTTTAATCTACAACAAACAATTCAGTTTTCATACAGCCCACCAAATCTCAAGTCATAAAAATAATATCACTTACCTCCCGTCAGCGTTATCGCCCCATCTTTCTTCCATACATACATACCATACACTATCAGCGAGCATCTTACTAAGTCGTTGTGTATGTCTGTACGTCTGAAGAAACTCTCGGGTTACATCAACACTTACCTGCAAAGATACAAACAGATAGGTTACACACCGATGGGAAAAAATACCAGGAATTTATGTATGGGAATGGCGAATTTTTTTCTTAAAACTTATTTTAGTAGCGTTCTTGATCTGTGTTGAGATAATAGTATTGTTTTGCTATTTTAGTTTTTTTTTTGTTTTATCGTAGCCTATATTTTGGTTTAATCTAATGACTTGTTTCCCATGGCGTTGTTTTTAGGGTTCCGTAACTCAAAAGGAAAAAACGGAACCCTTATAGGATCACTTTGTTGTCCGTCTGTCTATCTGTCTGTCTGTCAAGACCCTTTATCTTGGGAACCCGTGAAGGTATCGAGTTGAAATTAAAACCATATACCCAGGTCTGCGGTCCCTTGAAGCCGCAAAAAACGAGTATTTCAACACTCTCAAGGGAAACAATTGACCTAGAATCCTGAAATTAGGCATGAAGCAAGTTCTCAAAGCACTAGCATAGGAAAAAATCCGAAAACTGAAAATTTGTAGTAACGTCACCAAAAAAAACTTTTTTTGCGATTCGGAAAAATCGTCGTACTCAATTCGGGAATCGAACTGTGTTCATAAGTAAGTTTGTACGGAACCCTCAGTGCGCGAGCCCGACTCGCACTTGCCCGGCTTTTTTATTGTTGATAGTTTCGCGCTTGACCGCTATTTCACCCGATGGAAAGCTGACTTACAAATCCCCAGGTTGTAGCTATCAGGAAACACAGACGCACAATGAATGTGTTCTGGGCACGCCATAATTATGGCGGTAAGTCCCCTCTTTGAGGAGTGGCTGGAAAGGCAACACGGCTTCCTTACCTTCCGCATGACGCAGGTCCTCACCGGACATGATAAGTTCGGGAGGTTCCTGCACCGGATTCGTGCGGAAGAAACGCCCGGGTGTCACCATTGTGTGGACCACCCGGAGGACACGGTGGAGCACACGGTGGAAGTGTGTCCCGCTTGGGCAGAGCAACGCCGTGTCCTCGTGGGGGCGATCGGCGGCGGCGATCTCTCGCGCCGGGCCTTAGTACAGGCCATGGTCCGGAGCGAGGAGGAGTGGCGGTCGCCTCCTTCTGCGAAGCAGTAATGCTAGCAAAGGAGGCGGCCGATCGCGTGAGGCAACGGTCCTCACGCCCCAATCGCCGCCGGGATTCCGATCCCGATTTCCGGCCATCGCAGGCGCAGGCTTGCGGACGGCGAGCAATGGGTGGCTCGCCGTCCGACCGTCCGGTAACCGTCCGGACCGAGCCCAAGTCGTCGACGGCGCGTGCTGTTCCACACGCGCCTCAAGGAGATGTCAGCGACTGTAGGGGCCTAGCAGGGTTGAAGCCTACTGGGGCCAAGGGTCTGATTCTGAAAGGAAGACTCGGCCCTGGTACGAAAGGCAACGAAGGAACAGGCGTGGGTTTTTAGTCAGTAAAAGTCTGACACTTTCTCCCGCCCCGCCCAAGGGCGGGGGATCATAAGATGATTTTTCCACCAAAAAAAAAAAAAAAACAATGAATGTGTTTCCAAAACATTTTGTGCGTTTATGTGGGATCCACCATGTACCGGTGGCGCATCGCCGTACGCCTGGTGGTACAATGATGGAGCTGGTTTGATGGAATTAGGCTATGCAATTCCGACGCACACTCTCCAAAATGCAATCAGTAGAAAACTGGTGTTTCCGTATTGTAAAAAAAAACCTATTAACAACGTTTGCTATGAGTGAGTATTGTAAACATCATAAGGTTTTAAGGTAAAGGGCAACTGAGGGAACATCGGTGGGTTTTAGTCAGTAAAAGTCTGACACTCCCTCCCGCTCCGCCCAGAGCGGGAGAAGCTATTTGACGATATCCCATCTCAAAAAAGACTTGCTTTAAGGTAAGAACTTGTATCTACCCAGCAAAATACCAAGCATGCTCCACTCTGTAAATAACTGCCAAGTATTCATGATATAGCAACCAGGGGAATAGAACCCATAGGACGCCAATGAAACACCTACTTTACTATCAGGTTTGACATGAACAATGTCGGTTTATGAAGTCGATAAACATCTCGTTACTATTTAAACAATTCCACAATCTCCTGCCTCTGTTACCCTGGTACCTAACAAGCTAATTCAAACACGTCTAATAAATAACACGATTACATTAATTGTAGTTAGATCTACACGAGCTACTATAAACACACCATTTTATGATTCGAGGGAGGCTGCATTCAAACGTGTGAGTATTTCTGTGTTATCTTTCTAACATTGAATATTTAATTGATGTCAATTAAGTTAAACTTTAACGACTGGCTGGGTTGTGTAGAGGTATCAATAATCTAATATTGGATATTTATGACCACTTTATTAAACTTGAATTATAACAAACAAGTATCAATAATAAACACTGTTATAAGATGAGTTCTCGTCGGATAGTAAAGATCTTTCTCAATATCGCTAGATAACATAAATCTCGGAAGCTGAGTTCATTATCTTCATCTAACAACCGCCGCAGAAAAGACAAATACAATTATTTGGATATCTCAAAGTACCCCGACTGAGTTAATCTCCATACAAACTACACGAGCAAGAGAGGTAGCTGTCACTCTCCTAGACGTCCCCAAGTCACCCACATAAATAATGTCAACAGTCGGTGATTCAGAACAATCGATGATCCATGATACCGCGTCACCGGCCACTCACCGCTTCTACGATCAAAAAAATACATTGGAAACACCACTCCCGGGAACACAAGGCATAAATATATCAAATGAAAACAATAGGGCGACATCAGAGATATCGCATCACACACCACGGACCCACGGACATATTTCAAAAACCGGAGATAAAATAAAAACAAAACGAAAAAAAATCAGTTGAAAAACCAACATCGAAAAAAATACGTGACGGGCATTAATTAAAACGGACCCTCGACCAGGAATTCAGAAAAACAAAGAGGTTAAACAAACCTTCGCAGTGGGATCCCTCGCAATGATCATCATCTCACATTTTTAATCATCGAACATAAAATCTTTTTTGTCGATGGAATACTGACCGTGCGCGGACGGATTAGAGATGGGAGTGGCGTCATGGCCGATACCACATTTATCGACATAAAGAGCTGTTGAAAATTATTTTTTGGTTGGATTGTCACCGTTGTTTTAATGGTATTACGCATTGAAGAAGGGTTATCTCTTCGATCCGATCTCTGGGTCCAGGTACAGGACCAAGATTGATTGGACACGACCCGACATTTTTATGCCCGTGCTCTCGGGTGTCGTCGACTCCGTTGTAAGGAATAGGTTATTAAATTAGTGGTATCGATCGAACAAAAACTCGTAATTATCGCCGTATAACCGAATATGCATCATCATTCTTTTTGACGTTTTGTTGTTGGTTTAAGTGAATGAAATATCAAGATAATTGATTTCGACGCTGCTGATTGTGGGCTGGCTCATGACATAATCGTCTTTTGGCAAATATGGTAACATTTGTTATTGTATATATGTATTTGTTACTGTTATACCTATAGAACTCGCGGTTTGAAAAGAGTTTTACAGCAGATGCATGCATTTGTATTCCAAAAAAAAAGTAGGTTTTTTTGTGCAACTCTTTTTCCACAAAAAGTCCGCCCATAACATTTATTACGATCACTTAAAGTGGAGTTTATAAAAGGATTGTAGATCATTATGCGGGGCGATAGGATCGCGGCGCAGGCGCAGCGCACAATGGTTGTCAACACAATGTCAGGGGACGATCGACCAGGGGATTATGACAAGCGCGGACAAAAGCACAACGGCGCTTAGCGGTTGTTCACGGGGACTAACGTAGTGAATCTACGTAATGTGAGGGTCATAGAGTACTTGAATGTTTAATAGAGCTGGAGAGTATGAATATTTAAGTAACTGCGAGCACTTACTACAGCTTGTGCAAGAAATTTTATTGGTCTAGTCTAGGTCTAATTGCTCTAAGATTATCAAATATTAGCGGCATTATCTGTCATTAAATTAGAAAATTAAATTAATTTTAGTTTTAGGCATAGAAATTTTTTAATGATGAATATACGAATATCGCGAAAACAAACCCACCAAACAGTACTCTATATCCAGGTGTCATCATCAAAACTAGACAAATAATAAAAAAACATAATATAACAAACAAGAGACCAGATGATCTGACACTCGATCCCATCTGGATAAAGCAACAATGCCGTATTACGTTACCGACGTTTATCTATACAAAAACTATACCAAAAACGGCACTGCTGAAGGACTAACAATACTGAATAGAGATTTAAGACAGGATTTGGATTCAAAGGGCCTTCGAGAGCGCGCTTTGTTTCTGAGAGCCTTTTAAATTTCACGTCTTGAGGTAACTGGACCGTAGTGAGGTCACAGATTACTGAATAGTTTGGTGAGGTGGGGTGCCAGTATGAGAGAGCGGTGCTGGAATTTCTTAAAAAACAAAAAAAAAGTTTACCGCACTAGAAACGACTCCTGCATCGTGGGTGCGTTTACAAAAATATAAACTCACATACACCAGACACCAAGATCCAGAAAACTATCTGTAGGCCCTACAAACGGGAATCGAAACTACAACTACGCCAACCGTGTCGTCAAAATGCGAATATAAGTCAAGAAGCTGAAGACAGATGGTGATGAAATATATGGTGAGCAAAGGAAGGGGTTAAATATGAATGGTTGTTAGAGATATACAAAAAAAGATAGCAGTGCCCCAAATGAATTATCCCTCTGTACTTTAGGTTTAAGTAAATCTTAAAGGTGAGGCGTGTCATCTTAAGGTTTTTGAGTACAAATCCAAATCCTTATGATCGGGATCAATAAAGATCAATCGTATACAGCTAAATCCGCCATAAAATAACATAGACTCAATCCCCGGAATATACGAATCTCTATATTTAACATCATCATCATCATTTCAGCCGACGGGCGTCCACTGATGGACATAGGCCTCCCCCAAGTGTATATATATTTAATATACTTTATTGTAAATATGCCCTAGCTTATAAATAAACGATTTTTTTATTATTATTAATTACATAGTTATAATTCTTTTTTTTATCACTTTCCGCTGACAGTTCCACTCCACCTTTCCCTTGGATTTGGCGTACTCGGAAGGCAAGAGCGGCGTCGCTTTGTGCAAGTCCTAAAAGGGCGTGTGATTGTAGTGTCGAGTAATGGCCACTTTTTGCGCGTGCGCTGTAAAAAGGCGGCGCTGCATGGAGCACGCGCATCGCCACACATTCAGATAGCACTTATTTTCTGCTTAAGGGATTATTGTACTCTTTCTACGTATATTTAGAAATTTTTAGATTTGTGATTGTTGCCCTATTCGTTTATCTATGTATGATGTCAATAATCGTTGCAAATTTTTGGGAGCTTAGGGGTCCAACATACATTTAAAAGGCCTACCAGGCTCCGACGGCTCCAATTGACGACTATCCCTGCAGAAGTGTAGACGCTACGCAAGTGCACCCAAGGACGATCCCGAGTTGTTGTCGCAGGACAGGCTTTTTGCGGGGTGTGAACACAAATATATTGGACTATGTGTGGGTGGCTAAAGTTTACAGGTAGGTAACCTAAAAAAGATAATTTTAGTTTTGGCAAGAACTGGTACAAAGATTCCGCTGTTAGATAAAGAGACTTACTAATCTGCTATCCGTGATAATTCTCGAAGGGTTGCTCAAGCGCATAAAGGAGTGTTCGTAAACTAGAAGTCAGTCACGATTGGTGTTCGATTACTATCGGCCGCTTGATAAGTTGTTGCAACGCGTTGCTCTGCGATCCCTACATAGTTGATAATAGTGATACAACGCAAGTTATGTTCCGAGCTACTGTGGGTGAAGTATGCAGCGTGTTGATTGATATTGGATATTACTTTTATGATACACGTAGATTGTTGTTTATAAAGTGAATGAAAAATGGTGTAATTAAGGAAGAATTGTGTTAAGTCTTAATCAAGTAGGTAATTGGAAGAACTTGTTCTTACTTCTTAACTAGCTGCTGCCAGCGACTTCGCTTCGCTTCGAAAATTATCCCAAAGGAACTACAATATGTTATTTCAGGACATGGTCTACCCGTGTGCGAAATTTCATCTAAATCCGATGAGCCGTTTGAGTATGAATGTGAAGTAACAAACATAAACACGCTCAAAACACTTTGGGCTTTTAATAATATGGCTCATAAAGATGGAAGTATCATAAAATCAAAATGTCGGGGGACTTTGACGTGACATTATTGCCATTTTTACAAACAGTTTGGTCAGTTATAGTCAAAGTACCTAAAAGGTAAGTAGTGACCATCAAAGTCATGTATCCGGGTGGTCTATCCAAACCTGGGACCACACGCCATAATAGAAAGCATAGTCAAATATGAAACACGATACCACGAACACATTAGTGAGATGAGTGTCTCAAATGATGAAATTCACTCATTCGTAATAAAATGTGCACTTTAGCATAATAGTGTTGTCACGGTAATATTATCTATACAGTATTCCAACTTCATACAAACGGTCGAAACGCGAGCTATACCTACGCGCCTCGATCTCGAGGTGCGCTCGGGATGCAGACAGTCGCGTCTGTGCCGCGCGATTTTTTCAATAAAAATAAGTTCAAGTACATATTTATATATTTAATATGACGAGTAGGATATATTGTGCTGTTTTTGGTTGCATGAATTCTTCATTTAAAACCAAACATATAAATTGTAAAGTAGCTGCAGGGATCTATAACCAAGTAAAAAATATTCCTTTTTCTCCACCTTGTCCATGTTTACCAAAACAATTTTTAATTAAGCTTTAGAATGCGGATTTTTGTACTTTAAAATTTAATAATAAAGCATTTCGTAGGTACATCTCAGTCGAGGCGCAAATATTTTTCGGTCGCAAATATTGAACACTTCCTATTCAATTCACAAAGTATTTTATTTGTTTATATAAAAAAAGTAAGTATATTTACAATCACAAAACTAAATGGAAACACAAAGTAGGCAAATGTAATTAAAATGCTGGAGGCGGGTAGCCATAGCGCGGGCAGCCCTATCGCATGTTTACGTACCGCGCGGCTGTAGGCATTTATTTCTAAGATACGGCCGAGTTACAATACTGTATAGATAATATTACCGTGGTGTTGTTCAGTGGCGCGCACACATAGCTCTCGATAGCCGAGTCGATAAGTGACGGTGACAAAGGTCGGCTCAGACAAAGCGGCTGTAATCGAGATATCAGACGCTGTATTGTCAAGTCATAAACTAACGCGGGATATATTCGTCGATGTAAGAATGACTATTTCTGAATATTTCTTCTTTTTTTCTAAAACGTTATGGTTACCATTTTGGAAAATTCGGCTGAAAATGTTTATAAGGTAAATACTAGAGATAGAATAGAATAGAATAACTTTATTGTACATCAAATAAGTAACCGTAAGAGGTGCGCTAAATATTCGTTTTATATTTGTATTCGGCAGAATTTTGTGGCATTCGTATTCGGCCGAATCATTCGGTTGAAATACCGAATGTATTCGGTTTAATGTGGTGTAATGGATCATTTTAAATCAGCCTTTACGGCAAAATAAATTAAAGGAATTCCATATTCTAACAAACATATTTATTACATTAGAAATCGTTTATCGTAAGGTATTTAGTTTTATGTTTCGCGATTTTAAGATTTTTCTGTATGTAACTGTCAAGTTCGACAACAATTTGGACTTTTAGAGTTTTCACTCCGTACGGGCTTTCTTGACGGGAGTTCTTCATAGCAATCCCAAAAAGCGATGTGGGTTTCTTCAATTATTTTTATTACAATAATTATTATTAAAATGGTAGTTAGTGAAATCTTGTAGGGGGCTTGCTGCTGGGTCATTAATATCCAACTCGGTGTCACTTGGACTTTCATTATACTCACTTCTTCTAATAGCTTATAGACGAACCTTTTTTCAGACGATTACACATTATTCTTCTGAAAAAATCTCGTGCTAAACCTAAGATCCTCATCATCATCATCATCATCATTTCAGCCGAAAGACGTCCACTGCTGGACATAGGCCTCCCCCAAGCGTCGCCACAGCGAACCTAAGATCCTATATAAACTTATTTGCGCGGCAAAACTATGGAACGGAGAACCGAATTATCCGGCAGTATATTCGGTTCGGTAAGAACTTAGCCGAATATTATTCGGTATTCGGATATTCGGCGAAACCACTATTTGGCGCATCTCTAGTAAATAGATAAGCAAATTCTATCCCAAACTTTGTAATTTTATTTAGCGACTCTCACAAAGAGACCGGTACAAAAGTTATAATTAACGTATTTATCTATTGCACATAGATGAGTACAAATTACTTTTAAAATAAAAGTGAGACAACGAAAACTTGCATAATGTAAATAAAAATTGCAATTTAAAACAAAAGATGGTTGCTGCAAAAGTAAATCTTCGTCTCGCTGACGGTTTATCTTTTGTGCCTTTAACTATAAACGCTCGGCGTAGCGTCTGCGCAGCGGATTAGTGCAGCGCAACGGAGCGCATGCGCGCAGCAGACCCAACGTAATGCGCGCGGCGCCGCCCGCCACACAAACATTTAAATTCAGCCTTTTTTAGTCAAAACCACACCAAATCTTAATCTCCCTATTTTATGGAACTGTTCGTACATAACCGGAGACGTCTGGGCTTGTGTACCGGACTCTCATAATGACTGTATTAGTTTTGCATAATTAAGGATACAAAAATTAGGGATTCTGATTTCTTGAACAAACAGGATTATTTTTGTTTTGTTTGTATTTTTAATAGCCAGAATTCCTTTACATTTAGTATAAGGATTTGCGTGGGCTATAAATACCAACGTACTAACCTAAATGCACTTCATGATATTTTTTTTCATAAAACTTGAACCTAGAGTAACGCTAACTTACATAAAACCTGATCGAAAAGCATCTAAGCATAAACCATCACATTTGTTAACCATAAGAGTTCATGTAACAAGCAACTCCACGGTTTACTCGCTCTTCAAATCATTGTCAAAGTATCATGTGAAGATTGTGGCGTTTTATTTTATACGTTTTGGAAGACATTAACGTTACGTATCGAGTTACTCGGTATAATAGAGCGTGTGTTTGTGTATTAATGTATTATAGTGAGTATAGTTACTGCTCTGGTGGCCGCCGGGTGATGCAGGTCACGCTGTGGGCGGACGGCTGTACTGTCACCGTTTCTTCTTGTTTTCTCACAGTACCTACGTTTAATTGCTTTCACAGTGCGTTTAATAGTTTTTTGACACGATTTTCTTTTTGTATATAGCTCTTGTTCTGATTGCGTCAACATAAAACCTAAGGTTTGGCAAAGGGACAATTTATATTTGATAACGATTGTTTGAAAACTTTTTCGTAGAGCTTGTTAATTTCATATATTTGATACTTTTTAACAATCATCAGCGTTGATAAAATTACACGTTTTCTATACAGATATACAATGGATTTGTTTATACAAGAGAATCTGTAGTTTAATTTCTAAAAAGATATGAACTTTAAACGTTGTTGAAGAGGTTTTAAAGAGAATATTGTAATTTTTTAAATGAATTTAATTCATTAATTTCCAGTAATGTATACAACGGAAAGGTGATAAAGATCAAGTATAAAGACACAGACTCTGCCTAATTAAAGAAACCAGACAAAACTAAACATCACATAACCACACATAATTAATTACTTACGCTTGCTTTCCCACATTTACTTTACCTATTTCACAAACCTCGGAGATCTAAGTAAACGACATCCGCATATAAATTAAAGCGTCCCATACATAAATAATGTACAGTCTATGTTCTAATTAAAATCTTGTTCTATTAAAGAAACTTGCGACGCCGGGTAATTTCTGCTATAGAAAAGCGCCCCGTTGTGATTTTAACGTTCGAAAGACTTCGAGAGTTTCAGTCCTTTATCATTAATCTGGATACCAGTCGATAAAACCGTAGACGTACGAGGCGGTAAAATACATCGACAAATTTTATGTGACATCACTAGTCGCCGTAGGGCGTCGTAGGCCCCGCCCACTCGCGTACGTAGCTCTGTAATGAGAGTGCGTCCCTTTCACTCACTTCTAATACATTACTTATTATATTCATTGATTAACTCCTGGTATAAGTAATTCTTTTAATTGAGTTATAATTTAATGCAATGTCAAAACTGCAACCTATTGAAATCTAAAATGAAGTTATTAAGTTATATAAGACCCGATGATAAGTTCGCTAGTAATATCATATTTCAATTTCCATAAAATTAATAGTGTCAGGGAATCTACTAGTCCCGAGTTTACTGGATAAATATTTAAACCTGAAGTGACAATTTTGCAATATCCAATATGGACATAAATAACTCTCTCAAGGGATCGGTCGTTGTGGAGACGCTTGGGGGAGGCCTATGTCCAACAGTGGACGTCTTTCGGCTGAAATGATGATGATGATGACTCTCAAGGGAATCAAAATTTATAGGGTACTTCCCGTTGACACAGAATCTTGAAATTTTGCATAAAGCAAGGTCTTATAGCATAGGTAGGTATAGGAATAAATTTGAAAACAGTAATTTTATTTTTACGTCACAAAAATAAAATAGTTTTTTTGCGATTCGGAAAAATCTTCGAGAGATAAGGGAATTGAATTATTTTCATAGGCGAGTTTGTACGGAACCCTCAGGACGCGAGCCCGACTCGCACTTGCCCAGTTTTTTTAATAGATGCGAGTCATTAAAAGGCCGGAGGTAGATTAAGTGTCAGCCTAATAAACTTCATAAAATAAATGAAATTAAAATCAATTTATGTAACAGATTTTTAGGAAGAGACAGCTGCAATCTTTTATTTCTTTGGAACCGTTTACGGCGTTGACAGCTGCGGTTATTAAATCATGTTCTGTTCAGTAATCCCCGGGATTAGGGCAGCAGAATCTCTGAGACATGACAATCTGTGGCTCCGTATAAGAGGTTAAGCAGAAAGATTACTTTAACACGATACAAGACACATTTGTCAAATGTTACTTCCTTTTTACTGAGAAGGATGTGGGTTTGATGAGCCATTTTGTACAAGTTTTAAATTCATGGACTGAAGGATGATACGATCATGTCTTGGCTTATTACATCGTTGAGTTCTCTCGGATATATTTAATCCTTACCTTACTTTATTATGAATGCAATGGCTCGTATAAGTTTGCAGTATGCAACTGCACGAGGTAAAGAAGAGAAGGTTAGACTAAAATATTAAATACAGAAATGTTAAAGAAAGTTTTTAGGCTTGTAAAAGACTTCCGGGGCGAAACTCCGCGGACAGAGTTGCTTTGCCCAGTGCTGGGCACGCCATAATCATGGCGGTAAGTATGTCTTCAGGGAGTGGCTGGAGAGACATCACGGCGTCCTCTCTTTCGGCATGACGCAGGTCCTCACCGGACATGATAAGTTCGGGGGGTTCCTGCACTTAATTCAGGCGGAAGAAACGCCCGGGTGTCCCCATTGTGCGGACCGCCCGGCACGGCGTCGCCCGGAGGACACGCTGAAGAATACGGTGGAGGTGTGCTCCACTTTGGCGGAGCACCGCCACGCCGTGTCCTCGTGGGGGCGATTGACAGCGGCGACTCTCACGCTGAACCCTGGTTCAGGCCAAGGTCCGGAGCGAGGGGAATTGTTGGCGGTCGCCTATATTTCTGTGAAGCAGTAATGCTAGCGAAGGAGGCGGCCGCACGCGTGCGGGAAAGAACATCACCACACCATAGCCGCTAGGACTACCAGCCTCCGAAGGAGTCGGCTTGTGGACGACGAGCAATGGGTAGCTCGCCGTCCGGCTGTTCTTTAACCGTCTCGACGTAATGTTCCACGCGCACCTTCAAAAGATGTCAGCAAAACCGTATGGGCCCAGTAGAGTCGAAATCTATTGGGGCCATGAGTTGACTTCTGATAGAGAAACCCGTGGTCCTAAAACATAAAGGGCAACTGAAGGAACATAGGTGTAGTTTTAGTCGGTTAAAGTCTGACACGCCATCCCGCACTGCCGTAGAGCGAGAGAAGTCATTAGATCATTTCCCACCTTAATAAAAAAAACTGTGTAGCTTAAGCGGACATTTCTGAGGGTCCTATCAGGATAACATAACAACGAAAAAATGTTTTTTCCAAGCATAGTGCCCAGACATCTACGCATTTCTTCGCTGGCCTATTTTCTGCCTCAGTGTCTATGCATTTTTACAACGAACCTTTTTTCCTAGCTAATATATTCATAGGGACAAACCGACAGACCGGCAAACTATGCATAATATTAATCGGAAAGCCATCAAAATCTTATTTCACGCACCAAGGGAGCAGCCAAGTGCAGGAATATTCGCGGGCGTGTCGGATGACGGCGCGTGGCGACGCGTGGCCTGCCTTGTCAATTCTGCTGCCCTGGTGATCTTACACAATGGATGCTGGAGTCATTTGCCGCTAAATAATGGCTAATCTAATGATGTCATGATTATGGAGTAACTTAACACTACCCAAATCTCCGTGTCAGTTTTATGTAAAAGTTGTGTTTGTTTTATACTTCCTCTGTGTCATCATTCACTCGTTAACATTGTTATCAAGTCTTCGACCTACAGTCAGCAGTGCTGGACTTTAGGACCTCCTGAAATTTCTGAATTAAGTATTTCAATTTGAGTATTTCCCAAACTCTACTTTCGCTGAAAACCTAACAAAATTTGACTATAAAGTAGGATAAGGGCTATAAAATAGGTAAGATGTTTTTCATACATAATAATCAATTCAGAAACTCACCCTTATTGTTTTGTCACTCTCCCATTATAAGATGCCTTTAAAACTTACTCCTACGAAAAAGTTCCAAATAATCATCATTTGTTATGCCTATTACAACCTGTTAGGGTCGATTTTCTAGTCTGACAGAATGCATAATGAATTTTTTTAACTACCATTTACTGATCTGACGTGCACTTGCAGTTATTGGATTATACGATATCCTTACAACCATATCCAACATGTTCGTGCGTCTAAAGACGAAATTCGCACTGAGGGTACAGCTGTTGGAGTCGCGCCGAAACGTCAATTTTAAGGTGTTCGTAGAGCGAGTCCCGAACACTTTCCTGCCCCTCTTACTGAAGGAAGACTTTTGGCCGCAGGGCGTGGTGTTCCTTCGCTTCCGCGGACAGGTGCCACAGAACAGCACAATATGAACATAGAGCAATGTGAAGTGTTACTAACATAGTCCTAAGTCTTATATTGTTAGTCTGTAAGATATGTATCTATAGGCCAAGATGGCTCATAATAAATGATTTATTATTATATATATTTGCAGCTTAAACAATAATATGTACTACAACGGAAAACACTCAACAGAAAGATAGTGCCAAGAATGCACTTGCAAGTTAATTTGATAAGTATAATGTAATAACGTTCAAATGAAAACTAATGTCAGTGCGCGGCGGTCAGGCGGAAACATCCGAGCACAATCTAATTTGTGTCCCCCTGTACTCACAGTGGATGCTGCAAGGGTGGCAAGATGGATATTGTTGCACTTAAGTTTCGATTTATAAGTGTTGTTTGTAGTTTGGTTCAATGGCACACTGGTAAAATTAGCAGAGAACAGATAAAACATTGAAAAGCAGGATTCAATTCCTCTGGCAGAGGAATTTTCTTTATTCATTAAATGCTTTATGCACAGAAAAGTACAGAGAAGCACTTATTCCTTAGGCATTTTCTACCAGTCAACCCTTGGTTGATTCAGAGAAAAATAGTGGGAGGTTTATTTTAATACGACTAACATTAACTAGTATTTTTCTACTTCACACGCCTTTCCACCGAGTCCAAAGCTGCAGATGGCATTTGGCAGCACCAGCCCATATGTGGCTGCACACTAGTGCACACACAATCGGACCTGTGCTTTGTATAACATTAGAAGCTGTCCCGGTGTGAAGCGAACCTTTGCAAGAACGCCGAGTTTCCTAGCAGCTACCTTGGCTTTGGACTCAATGAACTGCCCCAAGTTAAGGTCTGAGGAAATTTCAACTACCAAGAGCTAAAGGTGGTCGGTGCACTCCAGGGATACATTCTGAAAAGCAGGAGCCAATGAAAACATCTTTCTTATTTTTTCTGTCTTTTATTGCAAAAGGTATATTTATATTTTTCAATAGGTATACGATATTTTTCAATTTTTTAAAACTGAATATACATTCGCGTAACTTGGACGATTCAGTACTTCATATATGTATAACGGTCTAAATAAGGAGTTCTTCAAGAGACGCTGAGTTAGAAACAGGCCAGGAATACTTTCGAACAAAAGTAAATTAAATACCACAGGTTTCAATCAGTATAACTAAAATATAGAAATAAATAGAACTAAAAATAGACTTCTCTAACATCAAAATAAAAACTTTAATTTCGAAAGCTGCTGTCTTCGGTTTTGTTTCTTCATTGTTTGTTAAGGAATTTCGAAGCCAAAGTTACTTTGCAATCATCAGTTTTATTTTTTGCAAGTCTGTTTTGGACAATCACAACTATAAAGTCAGTTTAGTTTTGATTCCCCCAAAACTAAAACTTGACTTTCCACAGTTAATGCATAATATAAACAATACATAGACAAACGATCGCTGCAATCGCAGCTCATTTGCTATTACTTATTAAAGAGTTCCATTCCTATCTTCATCTTCCATGATCTTCATCGGATCCTAATATATTGCAAAAACCATCTGCAATTTTTACCCAAATTAACGTTAAATGCATTCATCCATTCGTCTCAAGATGAATCTATAGGTAAAACCGGTTATTAGCTACCACACTTATTCATATAGATAGCTTCGGCAAAAAGTAAATAACCTACAAATTTGATTGAATATAATAGTAATAACATAATATAATAATACAAAAATGTCGGTGGTTGGTTTTTGCAATAAGGGTACGATATAATATATATACGTAGGTTCTAAAACTTTCCTTGAAAAAGATGTAATTAAATAGCGAAAACTTCATTCAAATTGGATTGGTAGTTTTTGAGAAAACCGCGGCCGTACAAACATACACACATACGGATCGAATACAGATTCTCCATATATATTTGAAGACGAATTAAAATGCTTTCATTGCAGTAACACTTCAAAACTAGTATTTAAAATAGTAAATTGTTTTTACGTTTGTAAAAGTCATTTATTTATAACAGAATATAACCACAATATACCTACTTTTAAACCACTGCACATTATTAAATAACTGAACTGACACACGCTTAAAGTCTTAAAACCAACACTTGTAGCCAAATATCATAAGATGTGACGTCAAAATATCCTACATCGCTGTCAACTGTAAGTGCGGCTAAAAAAAAACTGGCGGCATTGCCACGTTGTATGGCAATGCTTAATCTCATTAATAAGGCCAAAGCCAGCCCTGCGCTTCGGAAAATTAAACGGAAAAGAAAACATATACCAGAGCACGGTCAATCATAAGATGAAAACGCCATTTCGTTCTTTCCTACGAATTCCACAACCTCCGTGCTCGCCTGCTTACCAATAGCTTGTAAAAAGTTTCGTATTCTCGGTACTTATTGATCTGATTATGAAGCTAGGATATTGTCACCTAGAACCACATACTTTTTAACAAACAAAAAAAAAAAACAATTAATCCTACAAAACCAAATTACAGAAAGCTTTCCAAACAAGACAATGAGAAAAGTGCAACAACACAAACAATCACCAGGGGTGCAGCAGTAATGAAATCCGAACTCGATTAGTTGGGGGGCTAATGAGGCAGGGGTCGTAACCAGATTACACCTCTAGAGAGCGAGCTAAAGTGATTACATGACAACCCTACTGCTGCCCGCACAACCCTGCTACTGGTGCAGCGTGATGATTTGTGAGACTACACACGAGTGGGATGCTGAATTAGTTATAATACAAGTATGTGAGCTTATGATATGTTTGTATAACCAGGGAAGTAGCTGAGTATAGATTTGACGTAGTATCCAGGAAAATAAAGACCCAGAAAGCGATAAAACTTGTCTCGTCAAAAGATATGTTATTCTTACATTCGATCAAGAAGACTAGGATCCACCATTTTAGTGGCATATTGCTGACTTCGTAATTAAACATTCCTGGATAAACTCAATGATAAAGCCTAGGGTTTGCAGATAGGACATGTTGTGTAGACTCAAAATAAATTGTGATAAGGGCAAGAGAATGAGGTTTCTTTATTTGTGTTTCTTCATAATTATTTATTGGTAGCAAGAGAAATTTTATTTATTTATTAATTTAAACCTCATGTACAGTAGTGGTAAATAGGCGGACTCAATGCAACAAGGCATTCTCTACCGTCCAGTCAACCTTCTTGAAATTTTGCTCCTAGCTAGGATTAAATTAAACAGAAAAACATACATACATCTCAGCCCAGTCAATCATTTTATAAAATCGCCATTTTGTTTTTCCCTATGAATTCCATGACCTCCATGCTTTCCTACTCGCCTAGTACCTACCTACAGTTCACCTATCTACCTACCCTGGTGATGGATGGTAATAGTGCCATAAGTAGCGACGGGAGGCGATCGTTCGCGGACACAGCGGTAAGTACGCGGTGTAATGTACTTTTCTTCCTTAATAGACTTACAACCTCACTTAAAGTACGTTAAGTGAGGTACATGTATGGCATTCGCATTTACACCTGAGGTAGGTGCCTAACGAACCTAAGTAGCAGGAGGGGGTATGTTAAAGATTTTTCTACAGGCGAATTGATTTTTTGTCAGAAATAGTTCAATTGAAACAAAACGCTAGGAAATCAGCTCAATTTTTGTGATGACCGAAAATCGAGAATGATAATGATACGAGTATTATTAAAGATAGATCGAACCTATCATTTCCTATGGCGTCCATTAGGTACACGATAGGTTTTGCTGTCAGTTTTGCCACAGTCAAATATTTTGACTGACGAAAAACCTACCGTGTAATGCGATGACTGACCTTCGCATGACGAAAAATGTATGGCGATAAAATTCCGTCATTCAAACATCATTCATGATTGATGGTTTTGATTGACGCTTGCATGACCGTGTAATGGACGCCTATGTATCGTTTCTTTATGGCGGTAAGGAGACAGCGACTGTCGCAACCCAGTTGTGGGCACGCCACAATCGCGGCGGTAAGTCCCCTCTTTGAGGAGTGGCTGGTGAGACACCACCGTGTCCTCACCTTCCGCATGACGCAGGTCCTCACCAGACATAGCAAGTTCGAGAGAGAGTTCCTGTTTCGGATTCAGGCGGAAGAAATGCCCAATTGTCACCATTATGCAGGCCGCCCGGAGGACACGGTATATAGAGCGGTGCGCCGATAGGTTGGAGTACCGCCGTGTCCTTGTGAAGGCGATCGACGGCAGCGACCTCTCACGCCGTGCCGTTTAGGCCATGATCCGGAGCCAGAGGAAATGGAATTCACTAGCATGGAAAATGAAAATGGCGCAACCGTGAACGAACGGACATCCTCACGCTCCAGCGGCCGCACCGGTCGTCGGAAGTCACCATTTCCGGCCACCGTAAGCGCGGGCTTGCGAACGACGAGTAATGGGTAGCTTGCCGTCCGCCCGTCCGGTAAGGGCCGAGTCATCGACGGCGCGTAGTAATCCACGCGCGCCTCAAAGAGATGACAGGGCCACGGGGTAATTCTTAAAAGGAAACCCGTGGTCCTAGAACACAAAGGGCAACTGAAAGACACAGGTGTGGTTTAAGTCAGCAAAAGTCTGAGACCTTTCGATCTGATTTCACTAAAAAAAATATGTATCGTTTCTTGTCTACCCTTAACAACTGCGTTTTTTACACTTCCGAATCTCAAGCGCCAAACTGCAATCAAAGAAACAAAAATCCTACCAAAACCGTGCCGACTTTGTACCTAATTTAAAATTCAAGAAGACCTTTAAACAGATACCCTAAATTATTAAAACAAACAGTGCTTCAGTTGCGGCACGGCACAAAGGGTCGTATGCGCTCGCGCAACTTGGCCGCGTTGATTTATCAATCAATTGCGCGCATCGTTAGTGCGCCGCAGGCTGTGCGGCTTTTGCTCAGCCGCCGCTACATGCGAGCTATGTATCCCTGGTACCTATAGGTGCAATGGAATATTGATCAATGGGTTCATAGCATTGTATTTATGCAAACCCTCATGGGCATGTGTGTTGCAGTCGGATGAAGTGGTCCGAAATGGTTTAGAGCTTTTATTAAACGAAGAATTGGAAATTGGACATGCTACATCTAGGAGGGCTCCTAGTAAATGGATTACTTTAGTATACATAAATGCTGAAAACATGATAAAATGATAGTTAGTCCACTTTTAGAAATAATTACGTTTAGCCCACTTTTTCAATAACTTACTGAACATTCAGCAACTGATCCGCAGTTCGTTTAACAACGGATCTTCAAAATCTCCAAACCAGCTCGTGAATCGATAACAAATGATACTGGCACAATTCTGAGAAATAGAAAAATGATGATCTCTAAAACAAACGCAGCACGTTAGACGACTATGACCGTTGACGCTGCGGTCACGCACATCTCTCGGCCATGATTTATCGATATGTTGCGCGCGCGCCGCTCACTGCCCCTACCTACTATAAATTATTATCGGTAATGATCAATACGAGTGATTTATTATTACGATAAATAAATCGATACGCGCCCAAATAAAATATATATCGATGCGATTGAAATCGATAAAAAATATACGATTTAGCATAGACGGCTTAATGACGATCACATGTTTACTTGAAGAATGCGCAAGTCTGGTGTTAATGTATACGTTTGAATAACATCTGGAGACTGTAGACAGTGTACCATGACTGCAGGCTACATCTAAAAACGCCGCTAAAGTCGCCCGCGCAAAGTAGGTTTCTGCATACAAACTTCCAACCCCCGTTTTACCCCTTTAGGTGTGGAGTTTCGTAAAATCCGTTCTTAGCGAATGTCTACACCCTATAAGGAAGCTACCTGCTAAATTTTAAGTTGTTATCGTTTCTGAGATTTCGTGATTAATCAGTGAGTGGTATTTCGCTTTTAAGTCGCGGGTTCAAACCCAGCCAGGCGCATTATTTTGTGTAATTTATTTCATCACCACTGCTCTCAAAACGGTGAAGGAAAACATCGTGAGGAAAGCGACATGTCCTAGAACCAAAAAATTCTAAGAAATGTGACATCTATCAATCCGCACTGGACCCGCGTGATGGATTACGGACCATTCTCTCTTCTAGAGAGGAGGCCTGAGTCCCAGCAGTGGGAATATTATAAGGATAATTATGCAATGCTATAATGCATAGGATATAATCTATATTTACAATAATGCGTTCAGGATGTTGTTGGGTCTGCCGTGGCGGTGCAGCGCCTCTGGGATGTTTGCTGAAGCGCGCACTGATGGTTTCCAGGCCATCATGCGCAAAAAAGCAGCTTCCCTGCTGGCCCGTATACGGAGTAGCAACAACGGCATTCTGAACGCAATTGCTGTACGTTTTGACTGTTCCTTTCAAAATTATTGGGTCATGTCTTGTAAAGGTGTGGCCAATCATGGCAAATAAAATAAAATTTGTACTAGGTTAAGTTTTCTATGGGTCTATGCCACCCGAAATAAAGTTATTATTATATATATAAAAGGAGAAACTGACTGACTGACATATCAACGCACAGCCGAAACTACTATGACTAAGAGAGTGAAATTTTGCATAAGGTTTCCAATTACGACGTCGTCACTAAGAAAGGATTTTCTAAAATTCACCCCTAAGGGGATGTAACGGGGGTCCAAAATTGGTATGGAGAAATCTATTTTCACGCGGGCGAAGCCGCTGGTAAGAGCTAGTATACTATAAACTATTATTCAAGGGGTTTTAATCGGAAAATAATATTTTACATTTTGTTTTTGCGTGACAGAGTGAAAGAAATACACCTCTGTCACACTTCTACCTACCTACTGATCGGTTGTCAATAGAAAAGAATTCCTCAATTAACGTTTTTCAGTTGAGCCATAACTCAAATTTCCACAAAATTCTACCTTACTATAAAATCTCACCAAATACACGGTCCAGCCATTTTAATTATAGTCAAAGTCTGTAGTTATGAATGTAGTTATACACACAGACTAATATCTGCAAACTCATACAATACATTTCAAATACCAAGCCCTTCATTAAAATTTTCCGTAGGTACGTAAGATCTTCATTTTTCTGCAAGCCTGGTATCCACAATAATTCCAATATGGGGGTCCAAAAGAAGCCACATAGCGATGGGGGTCGTTTGTTCGACGACGGTATTTTAACGAGCACGACGCGAGAACGTCCGCCGACGCGACAATGAAGCGATTACATGCAGCACCTCGTTTTTGTACCTCTCGGAACAAGCGTGATGATAATGGAAGTGTGTTGTTATATTCATCGGTGATGAATTTTCGGGTTTATTTTCTCCTGAAAGACTTGAACCGGAGAGCATACTATAGGAACTATGCTGTGTTAGTATCTTTGAGATTCTTTGAAAGAGTTACCGTGTACTGGAACACAAACGGCAACTGAAGGAACACGGGTGAGTCAGTGTTTGGCACTTCCTCTCGCTCCACCCAGAGCGAAAGGAGTTATTTGATGTTTAACCACCCCAAAAAAAAGCTATGCAAGTATTCTGTCAGATGTGCAATTAAAGCTAAACTAGATTAGTTTAGCACACCCCGGGGCCCTGGGACGCCAGGCAAAGAAGGTTCAAAGGAGTAGGTTTGAGTTAGTAAAAGTCTGACACGCCCTCCCGCGCTGCTCTGGAGCGCGAGAAGTTATTGAATTATTATTCACCAAAAAAAAAAACTAATTTAGCTTAGCTCATGGTCTACAACCGGAACAAAAAAATCTAAGATAGAAAAGGCCACTTCTCTCCAGCTTAATTTTTCCAAGATGTTGATAATTACTTCAGTTAGTCGTGTACAAAATACAATAGCTTTATAAACATCCCAAGACGACGTGTGCCATTCTGCTGCAAGAAAACCAGTATCATAAACCCCGTGTTTAATTTTCCATGTAACAGTACCGACCGTGGAGGTTTTTCCAGTGAGCGAGCGCGGGTCCCAAGTCAAAGTAGTAAATAGTGGTTACCGAGCAACCGTTGCGTTGTTAGTCCGCGGGTCTCCACGGACTCGTAAAATAAATCGTAAGACGACGAGATACCATCTACATCCCGTACGGTTCTATGGTAAAAATGCAATGTTTTAATTCCGTGGAGCTCAAGCCTCGCCGGGAAACACTCCGATGCAGTCCACAGATAAACGTCCGAGAATATTACAACTTTTTATTTTTTGAAATATCCGAGGGACGGCCTTTTTTAGCTCCTAAGTTATGTGGACGAGCGCGGTAGTAAAATTTCATTGGCTATTCGAAAATTCCGAGATGGTGGAGATTCGAGGGCTGAATGTTGAAATGAAGCCACTGCGCTTCTTTATTGTAGTTTTAATTATCGTTAAAACTGCTATATAAATTATCGTTTTAAGTTATTGCTGTTAACTTGGGTGAGATAGTTAACGAGTGATATTTTCATTTAGAGAAAGCGTCCGCTGGTAATTTTATTACTCTAGTAGAAATTCTTTATCAGCAGCATAAAGGGCAATATAAATTCCTGTGAACAACTTCGTTGGTAATTTGTTTCAAAACTATTTTATCCTTTCCGAGTGACCGTAGTCCTAGAACGTAAAGGGCAACTGAAGGACACAGGTGAGTTTTAGCCAGTAAAAGCCTGACATGCCCTCTCGTTGCACCCGCAAAAGAAGTCATTGGATGAGTTCCCACCTCAATAAAGAAAAAATCGCAACCAATACAACGCATATCTAAACATACACTAAATTGAATCTATAGAACGCCAAATACCAAGTTATCTTCAACATCAAACCACACGTTAGATAACTAGTAACAATCTCCCGACAGCCAGTGATACTGAGCAACGGTCAACAAACACATATCCGAGATCAGAGCAGATACAAGCGATGCTGTGTGCTCTGCTGATGATGTTAATTACTAGGAGAACATGACTTGAGATACGCTTGTTACAAGCCGACGATGACGCGGAGGATTTCGTAATTGAGGAGCATGATATCGTTTATGAATGACTATTGTGAAAAGAATGTGAAATGGACTGTATAATTTCTTGTCTTGTGTTCTTCTTGAACTTGAAATAAAACAAGGCTTCTTTCTTCCAGGTTTATTTCTTCTCGGGTATTCTTATTTGAATATTCGGAAAACGACTGTGTCTACGAACAAAACCGGTTCCAATTTATACATTACGCAGCTGATCGCTGATTGGTCGAACGGTCAGGAGGTGGAGCTTTTCAACCATTAAGGAACATTCCGGAATGCTCACGAATATTTCAACCAATCAGAATCAAGCCCGGAATAATCTCGAAATTACATGCAATAACCTTTAGTATCGCGAAACTTTACCTTAACGAGAGCCTTTACACTTTAAACATGCTTTTTACATAGAAATATCCATATTTCACATATAAAACCTTATATCATTCGACTTAGAATTCACTAATCTATCCTACAAAAATATAAAAACCTTAAAAAGTCACCATAACAAAACCTTAGTCCTTATCACTACGTAATATAATTACACGTTATCACTACACAATTAGGGCTCATTTTATGAGTTCCTCACTAAAAACTAATTAGGTTCACTTAGAAAACACTAATTATTCACATAATCACTCACTGTCCTATCAGTCTATTGTCACTTTGACACATATTAGGTCCGCAGGCTCGGCGTCCATTACATCTCTCCCCCCAGCGCAGCTTGCGTAGCTTCCTTCCTCAACACGACGACGAGCTTGCTAACTGGCCGCCGGAAGACGCCGGTCCTGGTCCTCACCTCGACGATCCTGACGCCGCCGTCCGGTCCTGGATGCGTGCGCTCGACTCGTCCCATCGGCCACGTGTTTCTGGGCAGTGTGCTGTCGACCACGAGGACCACGTCACCAACTTGCAGAGGACGCACGTCGCTCTGTGGCTCGCCTCGGGGTACCAAAGTAGGAAGGTACTCCCGGAGCCAGCGCCTCCAGAAGTGGTCCGCGAGCGCCATGCTTGCTCGCCACACTCGTCGATCAGCCTCGTCGCAGGGCCCCGTCGATGGTAGGCCGATGGAGGATCCCAACAGGAAGTGGTTAGGTGTGAGGGCCTCAGGATCCGCTGGGTTCACGCTCACGTGGGTCAGTGGGCGTGCGTTGATGGAGAACTCCGCCTCGGTCAGGAGCGTTTGCAGGACTTCTTCAGCTGGCGCCTTCTCCCTCAGAGTTGCGCTAAGAGCTGCCTTCACGGAGCGTACCATTCTCTCCCATACGCCACCTTGATTTGGCGCACCAGGTGGTATGAACCGCCATTCCATCCGATGAAGTAGCCCTTCGTCTTTCAATGCGGGGAGCCACTCTTCATAGGCAGCACGAAGCTCTTGATCTGCTCCGCGGAAGTTCGTCCCATTGTCGGAATACATGACTCGTGGCCACCCTCTGCGCGCTGCCATTCTTCTCAATGCCATGATCGCCGAGTCCGTTGAGAGCGACGCGACGAGCTCGATGTGCACAGCGCGGGATGTGAGGCACGTAAACAGTGCACCCCACCTCTTCTCACGGCGACGCCCCACCTTGACCATCATCGGTCCAAAATAATCCACCCCGCAGTTGGAGAATGGGCGGTGGAACGGGTCAAGGCGAGCCTGTGGCAGATCTCCTGTGGCTGGCGTTTGCGGCATTGCTCGCCGCCTCCGGCAGAGGGCGCAGTCCTTCTCCGCAGCGCGTACTGTAGGTCGCAGATGGATGATCCAGTACCGCTGGCGCAGGTCGTTGGTCACGCGTTCTCGGTTGGCGTGACCTGCTGCACAGTGTTCCCGCATAACCAGGAGTTTTGTGATGCGGTGACGGCCGTCCAAGATGACTGGCCGCTTTGTCTCGATCGGCGCGGAGGAGGCTCCGATCCGGCCTCTCACTCGCAGGAGTCCATCTTCCATTACCGGATCTAGCCGGTAGAGTCGGCTCGCTCTTGGGAGGGGACGAGCAGACTGCATCCGCGCGATCTCGTCGTAAAAACTGTCCTCTTGCGCTCGTCGGATCAGCTCGGTCTCAGCGCGTTCGATGTGTCGGTGTTCCAGCTGCGTCGCTCGTCGTCGGCAGATGTCGGTGAAGGCCAACACTCTTGCTGCGCTTCTCACCAGGGTCTCGTACTTGGAGAAGCGTTCCGGTTCTGGTAGCCAGTTTTCTCGCCCCGATGTCTCGCTCACGTGCAGGACTTCCTCGTCGTTCTCTTCACCTGTCGACGTCCCGGGCCACTGGTCTTCTGGCAAGTACAGGAAACTCGGCCCCTGGAACCACCGATCCATTGAGCTGATCGGCGCGTCAGTCAGACGTGTGGCATCGTCAGCCACGTTCAGGTCAGTAGGGAGCCATCGCCATTCTTTTCTCTGCGTCAACTCGGCGATCTCCCCAAGTCGATGTGCTACGAACGGTGTGTAGCGTCGCATGTCGTGTCGTATCCAGTGCACGACCGTCGAGGAGTCGGTCCAGTATGTTGTCTGGCCGATTTCCACTCGATGTTCCCTCTTAATCGTGTCGGCGAGTCTTGCTCCGATGACCGCCGCTTGGAGTTCTAGCCGAGGTATGGTTTGTGTCTTCCTCGGCGCCACCTTTGCCTTCGCTGCTACCAACACGACTGCGATACTCCCGTCGCTCCTCTTGATGCGCCAGTATGCCGCGGTCGCATAGGCCTGCTCGCTGGCGTCACACAGCACGTGGAGATCGATTCGTTTGTACTTCCCCAGAATGTAGCAGCGCGGCAACCTCAGCATGGCTATCTCTGGAAGGCGCGCAAGCCAGGACGCAAAGAGTTCGTTCTCCTCTTCCGGTATCTGTTCATCCCAGGCTATCTGTAGGCGCCACAAGTTCTGCAGGATAATTTTGGAACGGATCGTGTAGTGGCTCAGCAGTCCCAGCGGGTCGTAGATTGACATCACGGCGCTGAGTGCTTCCCGCTTGGTCGGCGCACGTGCTCTTGACCTCACTTCTTCTGGGACCCGGTTCATCGATGTGTTGAACCCGAGCTCATCCTTTTCGGCGTTCCAGAACAGCCCCAGGATCTTGCTCTCTGGCTGTTCTCCCCCCAGTGGCGTAGGGGTAGTGGCGTGTAGCTCCGAGGGCACGTCGCTCAGCACCGCCTTATCGCTGGCACTCCATCCTCGTAGGGTGAACCCGGCGTGTGCGTGTACGGTTCGTGTTTCTTCAACTGCCTTCCGTGCCTCCTCTACATCTTCGTAGCTCGCCACCCAATCATCCATGTAATGATTGTTCCTGATTGCCTCCAGTGCGCGCGGGAACTCCTGCCCATACACTTCCGCGTTGTGGTTGCGAATATGGTGGGCCATATACGGGGAGCTAGCGGCGCCGAAGATCATACTGGTCATCTTGTACTTCTGTGGAGGCTTCTCTCGTTCCTTTCCTCTCCACAAGAATTGCTGAGCCGGTTGATCTTGAGGTCTTATCTTCACCCGCAGGAACATCTCTTGGATATCTGCTGTGATCGCGACGGCCTTCTCTCTAAACCTGAAGATGATTCCTTGCAGCGACAACAGCAGATCTGGTCCCTCCAGCAACTCGTCGTTGAGGCACACTCCGTTGCTCCTAGCAGCCGCGTCGAACACCAAACGGTATTTCCCCGGTTTGTTGGGGTTCTGCACCGCGAAGTGTGGCAGGTACCAGCTGATGGCACTTGCGTCCTCAGAGCCGTCGCACGGAGTCGCATACCCTTTCTTCAACAAGTTCTCGATCTGGCTGGAGTAGTTCTTTTCAAAGGCGGGGTCCGAGTCCATCTTCTCCTCAATCTTCTTCAGTCGACGAAACGCTTGATTGTAGCTAGAGGGCATGGCGGTGTCGTCCCGTCGCCATGGCAATCCCACCTCGTAGCCTCCGTCAATCTTCTTTGTCGTTCTCTCGACTATAGAGATGGCTCGCTTGTCCGCTTCGCTGACTCTTGGCTTCTTCTGTATACCAAGAGACTCGATCTTGAAGTGGGTTTCAACCAAGTTGTGGAGCTCCTGATCGCCCGCACTGGTGGGTCTGGCAGGCTCGTATAAGTGTAGCACGTTTCCCTCTCGATAGATGGTGCCGCGTGGCGCGGTCCCATGCACCACCCATCCGAGTTGAGTCCTTGAAGCAGCTGGCTGGTTCTGGCTGCCGACTCGCAACTCTCTTGAAACGATACACTCCCAATGATCAGTTCCTACCAGGAGTCCAGGGCGCGCCGTTCCATAGCACACCTCGTCTCGGTCCAAGTCCCTCAGGTGCTCGTAGTCCAATAAGGTCTCCGGAATGGCCTGCTGGTACAGCTTCAGATCTTTTATCGTTCTTGCTCTGATCCGATGTCCATCCGTTTCCTTAACCCCCTTAACCTCGACGGATACGAGCTGACTTTCCATTTCCTGCTGTGACATGTTCACTCCGCTCAGGTGAAGCGGTTGTGACGGTCCTTCTGCCCCAATGCTGGCTGCTAGTTCCTTATCAATGAGGGTGATTGTCGCTCCCTCATCCAGCAGCGCGTAGGTCTTTGCCTCCCCCCGTGGTCCCGTCACGATGATAGGGCACATCTTCAGCAGCACTGTCTTGGGTCCGGGAGCAGGTCTCGTTGCTACCGATAGTACTGCTTCTTGCTTCGGTGACTCGTCGGTCTTCGCTTCTTCGGGTTTCCTGGCTTCTGTCTTCTCGTCATTGTGCAGGGAAGAGTGATGTGGGCGGCGGCAGTCGTTTACGCCGCACGGCTTCGCCTTGCACACTATGCGTCGATGTCTTCTCTGGGCGCACTTGAAGCAGACTCCCTTCTCGCGAATCAGACGCCATCTCTGGTCAACCGAAAGCGCCTTATATTTGGGACACGCTGTTAGCAAGTGATCTTGATCACACTTTGGGCACAAGTCCTTTTTCTCTTCTGTGTCTTCTACCGTGGCGTACACCGTCGCTTTCTTCTTAAGTGTCACAGCAGGTCTTGCCTCTCTCTTTACACTAGAGGCGCACGATGCAGGGGCGTATGTGTATCGTAACGCCCTGTCCGCTTCCCGCATCAAAAACTGAGACATTACGATGATCTCTGGGTCCCCGGTGCCTTCGTGGTCGTACGCGTAGTCACACCATCTTGCCTTCAGGTGCGGGCTCATCTTCTCTAGCACCTCTCTGCTCAGCATCGGATTGTACAGGTACCCTCTCTGGTCGATAGTCTTGAGAACGCAGGTTATATTTTGCAGCTTGATGGCGAAGCTATTTAGCTCCGTCGCTGAGGCCCCCAGTCTCGGAAGTTTCTTCAGGTCTTCTATTGCCTTGTCGATAATGACTTCTGGTCTTCCGAAACACTGCTCCAATGTCTTCATTATGACGTTCGGGTCCGTGGCCGTATGGAGTAGGGCGGCTACTGCGTCTCTAGCTTCTCCCTTCAGGCAGCTCCTCAGTCTTTGGATGTTCTCTGCTGCCGAGATCTGGTACATCTGTGTCGAGTCCCGATACGATGCTTTGAATGGAAGCCACTCGTTGGTCGCGCCGGAGAAAGTTGGAAGGTCCGTGTGTCGCAGTCTTGGTCTTGCCATTTTCTCTAGGGTAGCTGCCAGGTGTTCTATGCTGTTCCTGGTCCTGGTGGGTGTCGGTGATCTTCCTCGTGCTGTGTCGAACCGGAGCTGCTTCGCTTCCTCTCTTCTGGGTGCTTCCTCCCCCCGTGAACTGAGCGGGTTCTTCATTAGCCAGTCGTCCACTTTACGTAGAGGTTCTTCCCGTGGGAGGGCTTCTGCTAGCTGCTCTTCATGCACGCTCTCTTCGTCATTGATAACCGACACTTCCACTGCTAACCTCTTCTTGATCAAGTCTGCTTCCAGCTCTAATTCCCTTCTTCTTATGGCGGCCAACTTCTCTGCTGCCTCCAGTTCCGCCACTCGTAGTCGTGTCGTGACGCTGGTGTTTGAGCGTATCGACCTTACTGATCTTGTAGGCGACCTTGGTCTCTGTAGATCTTCGGTTCTTGTGGCGACCCCAGAAGGTCCTGCCGTGCTAGCGTCCGCTCCCCTTGAAAAGGGTGACGCTGGCGGCTCCATCGACAGTCTTCGTAGTCGCTCCTTCTCAATACGCGCTGCTTCCTGTAGCTGGGCGCGTCGCTGTTCTTCCACTTCCACTGCATCTCCCTGGCTTCGGGTGACCACCATTTTCACTGTGGAATGTATGTGGAATCGTTCCCAAATGTTCACTATTAGCGGCTCACTTGATCCGCCCCTGACGAGTCCCGAGCCCAACGATCCTCTTCTTGATCCGCCCCTAAATAATCTGGATCCACCCTTGATCAAATGTCCCTCTTCTTCTAGGACCAGTGGTTAACGAATATCACCTCAACGGGGCCCCTCCAACACGTTAGGAACCGGTGAATTCTTCGTCTCCACTTCAACGGAGCCCTCTTTTAAGCGAGACTAGCAGATCCTGATTTTTCTTCCCTCACTTGGCGTGATCTTGAAACGTTGGTTCAATCTTCGTTACGCAGACTCGTTGTTCACACGTCGTTTCCGTAGGTGCGTCGTCGCAGATTATTATGATCTTAATCCGGCGAACGAAGGACCAGACTGAAGTACTTCGTCGCTGATTCTTTCGATCTTAATCCGGCTCTCGAAGGACCAGACTGAAATGGACTGTATAATTTCTTGTCTTGTGTTCTTCTTGAACTTGAAATAAAACAAGGCTTCTTTCTTCCAGGTTTATTTCTTCTCGGGTATTCTTATTTGAATATTCGGAAAACGACTGTGTCTACGAACAAAACCGGTTCCAATTTATACATTACGCAGCTGATCGCTGATTGGTCGAACGGTCAGGAGGTGGAGCTTTTCAACCATTAAGGAACATTCCGGAATGCTCACGAATATTTCAACCAATCAGAATCAAGCCCGGAATAATCTCGAAATTACATGCAATAACCTTTAGTATCGCGAAACTTTACCTTAACGAGAGCCTTTACACTTTAAACATGCTTTTTACATAGAAATATCCATATTTCACATATAAAACCTTATATCATTCGACTTAGAATTCACTAATCTATCCTACAAAAATATAAAAACCTTAAAAAGTCACCATAACAAAACCTTAGTCCTTATCACTACGTAATATAATTACACGTTATCACTACACAATTAGGGCTCATTTTATGAGTTCCTCACTAAAAACTAATTAGGTTCACTTAGAAAACACTAATTATTCACATAATCACTCACTGTCCTATCAGTCTATTGTCACTTTGACACATATTAGGTCCGCAGGCTCGGCGTCCATTACAGAATGTGTTTGTTAGAATGTAACTTAGATACGTTAAAAACTCGTTCTATGTTCATTTCGTGAGTGATCTAGATCTTAAGCATAGATCTCTAGTCAAATCAAATCAGTTAAGAACAATGCTCGGAAGCGACGGATTCACTGTCACAGACGATGCCGTGGAATTGGTGACAATTGACACACAAAAGAAGAAAAGTCAAGCCATGTACAGTCAGGGATCAAAATTGCAGTTGCACTCTACTAATGTTAAAGTGTCTAAAATTTCTTTGTTGTAGAAGTTCAATAGTAAACTAGATTATTCAATACTTTAGATCCTATGCTACCAATTAAATCTGTCATGAACCATTGACCCTCTTCTACAAAGAAATTTTAGACATTTTAGCATCGTAAGGTGGAACTGCACTTTTGACTCCTGACTGTACATGGTGATTTTGCGAGAAACAAGTATGCATCAGCTCATTTTTTGAGAATTGATTTGAAGATGTAGAAGATAATGCAGTCGTGTAATCAAGGTCTAAAAGCATAATTAGCATTGCGTCTGTTTGTGAGATTTGGATGTCTGAAAAGACACTAAAATTCATCACAATGAGCTTAATCGAAGGAATAGAAGTACATAGCAAGTGACGGTGTGTAGATTCTACAGTGTGAATAAGACGTGATTTTTCTGCAATTAATTAATTTAGACATTATAGCGCCAAGCCTCGTCCAAATGAAATTTATTTTATCTAGAAGCTTATACAATGGTACGTTTCTATATGTTTTTCGTATTCCCAGCCCATAAACATCGAACATCAAACAAATATGACAGCAAAAACATGTCTGCGTCCCTATCCACGACTCATAACACATTACTTCTCAAGATTAAGATGCACCAACTACTAATAGATTCAACACGACATACGAGTGTTGCCAGAGTGAAAAAAAACTGTTGAGGAATAAAAATCCGAGAGTATTGGAGTAGTTGTTTATACATAATACATGACGGACATGTGTCGCGGTGATTGGCTTGCAGCTTGCAACACCGAGCTGACTGTTTTTACTGAGGACACAGCGAATTCCTAAACCGCGTTATTTTCTTGTGACGCGGCATTTGAGATGTTTCACTGATTGTGGACACCGCTTCATTATTCGGGCGAGATGAATCGGTGTTCGTCAATTCTGTGTGTTTTTATTCAAGTGTTTTTCAAGATGGCCATCAGATTTTTAAAATTATTGAGTAAAGAGGACCTCAGATTCACAGTGATAGTGATCAGATATAGAAAATCACTTATCCAATCCTCGAGTTTTGAAGCTCCCTTTGAATACTTTGGGACTATTTTGATGTCTCTGAAACTCTTTTGCCACCATCAAAATTATACACACTATTTATCAATATTTTTCTCTGCTTTTTTGTGCAGTATATTTACCATCCTCTGTCCTTGGAGATCATCAATATTAATTTCAATTGAATAACTGGACACATCCAAAAACGTCTGAACTCCTAGTCGATCCATGCCTAATCAAATTCCTACACGCTGTGACAAAAACCAGGCATTCATATGTGGCAAGCATCACGCTGTTCGCGTCGTGGTCGCTGACGACAGACGGTCACGGCAGACAACAAAAACAACTGCAATATCCCTACGCAACTAGATGCAGAAGTATTATTTCAAACAAGGATAGTGTGTCTACAAGGAAAGTGTTTATAAATTCTTTCTTACTTGCACCAAAAAGAGATGGCGAGATGATCTAGACCAATGTTCCGCAAAGGGTGTGCCGCGGCACACCGTGGTGATTTTTTGGTGGAAAAATTAATAGACAGACGGAAGAAAAAAGTAGATCAACTTATGGACTGGGTTTGAAATCCATTCTCCGGGGGCATTCCTTTCAGACACTTGCCGATTATTATCGGACAGGAAAAACTGTTCAGAAACTTGTTTAAAACATTTTCGGCTGTGTGAAAAATGAATATCCTCTGCTTTCTAAGCATTGCATGTTTAGACAGTTTTGTCATTTATAACGACCTATTTCTTTGACGAAGAATTTCAACTCTTATCACAATAAAGCCTAAACAAGTGAACTTCTCAAGACGATCGACGAAAATATTTAGAGCAGACGATTACTTCGGGCTGCCTTTTTTTGAAGGTGGGAAATCTTTAAATAACTTCTCCCGGGATCTTCTCTTGGGTTGGGCGAGAGGACGGTTCGATGTATACTGACTAAAATCCACCTGTGTCCTTTAGTTGCACTTTGTGTTACCCGATACCTTTTCTGCAATATAAAGTGTAAGTTTTTTGATAAATAAGCCAATACTGGTAAATTGATTTGTTGATTACTAAAAAATATTGGTGCGGGGAGAGAAATATATTTTTAATATTATGTAAAAAAGGACTTTCATTTATGGTGTGCCTCCAAAATTTTCCAATTTCCTAGGTGTACCTTGAACACAAAAAGCTTGCGGAACACTAATCTAGACGTGCCACGAGTACTGGTTGAGACGGCGCGGGAGAAGAATGTCCCGCACACACACACGCGCATGCGTGTTGTGTGTGTGGACTCGGGGGAGGCCTTTGACAGTACTGCTGTCAAAGGACAGTGGCTAAGGAAAAAGAAATTTGCACCATACGCCTTTGCCTTCAATACCTCAAATAGTGGGAAAACTATCTTTAGTTCTTCACCATATTGCCTAGATCAATCTGAGAACTTTTTTTAGGATGGAAAAAATGTTTAAAGTTTTCAAAGGTATTTTAATAGTTTGGGTTCTAGCACTAAAGCAGCTGAATGAAAAGATGGTGGTGAAGCGTCAATGCCTTTTCTTAAGGTATATGTATTTTTAGAGAATAAATAATATAAATTAGTTACCTTTCCCGCATTCTCTAAGTTAATTGAGTCTCTGTTGACGATTTCCTTCACCAATATCTACGACCACAACGCCCACTGGTGACGTATCGAATGCTTTCTTGAGACGCTCGCTAAAGACCGCTAGATGGCGTCTAACCCGCTAACAAAACAGTGTGTCCGCTACGCAAATCGACATTGCGTCGAATAAAAACCGCTCCGCTATCAAAATCCCATATCTGTTGAAGACCTGAGAATTCTCCTGTAATAAGTGTATCTGCTACTGTGAGACATTGAGACCTTAGAGTGCAGTGTTGGTTTCACGAGTTCTGACCAGCCCACCGGTGGATGGATGAAGATTTAGCTCGCCGGCCGGCAGCACACACACCGACCACGCGTCCGTGAGCGAAGCGCTTTCCTGACGACGAGTGGGTCACTGGATTAGCAAGGTACGTGGGCTATGAATTGCTATAAACGTCGCCAGATTCTGGTGTCGCAGGGAATCGTCAACAGGGATTTAATTTTGTGTAATACAACCATAATTTCACCGCCATATTGGTAGTCTTAAAACTCCACCCGTTCAGGTGATTGCTACTTACAAGCTTCACCATAATTTTTTGGTCCTTTCGAGCCTGGATAGATAACCAGGTAACCGCTCCCTAGTTAGATTTTTACGTAATATTTGGTGAAAATCATAATAGGTATATATAGGTTATAGATATTTACGTAAACCTTTGGTAAATTATTCTTGCCTATAAACCGCTCTCCGCTATAACATAAACATAATTGACAATAGATTCTACGTAGGTTTTGGTAAATCTGTCAATATTGTTTCATAGAATTTAATGAGTTACGTATTTCACTTTGATAACATATAATAGGAGGTAGTTTCACATCATTTCGGCTTTGTGCGTATTAGTGATTTTTATTCAGATACCGCCACAGAGCGGGAGGATACTTTACGATTGCTAACCGCCTGATAAGTTTACCCGCGCATATTTTTAGATATTGCTCTTGATATTAACTTAACAAAATGACTGAGAAACAATTAAAGCCGGAAGATTTACTGACTATCCTTCATGAGAAGAAAGGATTGTTATTCAAACGCATTAATCGATTATATGAATTATCGAAAAATATTTCGTCGTTCGATACGAGAAATAGTGAAAGTTTTATGACTGAATCGGAAACTATTGACGACATTCGTGATAAATTTGAATCTTATGTCGATCAAATTAACCACATAAACATTAATTTGAAACCTGGTTCGAGTCCCGACTATGCTTGTTTAGAATCCTTTGAAGATTTGTTTATTCGCATTAAGCGTATTAGGAATAAAATCGACAGTAGTCAATCTCAGTTATCTCAATGTAGTAATTCGAAAACGCTTTTTGAACCACTAAAAATAAAGCTGCCTCCGATTGCATTGCCATCTTTCGACGGGAAACCTGAGAATTGGCCTGTTTTCTATGAGTCGTTCAAGTCGAATATTCATGACAATGATCAGCTGACTGACTCGCAGCGTGTGCAGTATTTAGTAGGTAGACTTACACATAACGCGTTAAAGATTACAGCCGGTATTGTGCCTACGGCTGATACCTATCATTTTCTATGGGACAGTTTAGTTAATAAATACCAGGATAAACGTACATTAGGTATACACTATTTAAATAATATATTAGATTTAAAAAGTTGTTTGTGTAACGCAAATAGTCTCGATTCTTTCATTGAAACATTTAGTGCAAGTATTTCTGCCTTGAAACAACTCGGTATTCCGGATCTTGCGGATTTTATTCTCTTGCATTGCGCTATGAGAAAAATAGATTCACAGACTGGTCAATCGTTTGAACTTTCCGTTCGCGATGTTGAAATACCTACAACTAGATTGTTAATTAGCTTTGTTCAAGATCAGGCTAAGATATTAGCACGCTCGAATTTATCTCATTCGAACGCGAAAAATAATTATAATAAACCTCATAGTCCCGCATCTCGCGAGCCTCGCACGCAAACGAAAGCGTTTGTGGTGAATGTATCGCCTAATTCTACCGCTCCTCCCGCTCCAGCTCCGCCCCGCTTCGTCTGCGCGTATTGTAAAGATAACGCTCATGTTCATTTGTATAAGTGCGCTAAGTTTCAATCCGCGTTGACTCCTAGAACTAGGTTTGAGTTTATTAAATCCGTATAAGGTTGCGTAAATTGTCTGAGCACGTCGCACGGTTTGAGTAATTGCAAGTCGACCTCAGTCTGTAACGTATGTAAGAAACGCCATCATACTTTATTACATTTTGAGAAAAATAATAAACAATCGCATGTAGCTGATGTTAAACCGACGAATTGCAATGTAGCCGTCGCGTCCAGCCTGGCTGTGCCGCTGGCCACTGCGCCCCCCGCGTTCCTCCCGCCCCGCGCGGCGTCTTGTGGTTCGGGTGACGTTGCTCAAACATGTCCGACCCATAACACGGCCGTATTATTGGCTGCAGATACGAGGGCTAAGTCGGCAGTCTTGTTGTCGACCGCTCAGGTTTATGCGCGCGCTAACAATAATAGTTCGGGCCATAAAACAATAGTTAGGTGCTTAATTGACAATGGTTCGCAAAATAATTTAATAACTACAGATTGTTGTAGAAAACTCAACTTAGTAATAATTCCTTTGAATAATTCTTTTGTCAAAGGAGTTGGTTCTGTGTCGCGGCCGATAATAGGTTATGTGAATCTAGATATCGAGTCTCGCGTATACCCGCATCAAAAATATACTATTTACGCGTTAGTAGTTGAATGTATTACGGACCAGCTACCTTCGCACCATATTAAGTGGGATTGTCATGTGGACTTCCACTCGCTTCCGCTCGCTGATTTAAGCTGGAATATTCCAGGAGATATTGACATAGTGTTAGGCGCTCAGCAAACAGCTGAGCGCCTAACACTATGTCAATATCGTATATTTATTTGGGGAATAGGGTAGACTTAGGTTCAAATGCGCCACCCGCATTATTGACCACATTCGGGTATGTCCTTATGGGTGATTTTCCGCCTAGTAAAGATAATTTAAATTTACCTAGCTCTTCTTTCACAGCATTAGCCCTTAATGATTCATTACAAAAGTTCTGGGAATTGGAAGAAGTTGAAAATAAACGTTTTTTATCTCCTGAGGAAACCGAATGTGAGAATATTTTTTCCTCGACCGTGTCACGTGGCGATGCGGGACGTTATACTGTCGCGTTGCCCTTTAGTAAGGATCCCAGCGAGTTGGGTAACTCCCGTACCGCCGCGTACCGTCGACTGGTTGCGCTGGAGAGAAAACTCCGCCAATCGCCGACGTTGCGGGAAAATTATAACGCAGTGATCCAAGAGTACATAGATAATGGATACTTAAGTCCAGTCGACGAATTCGCCATTTCGGATGACGGGTACTACATCCCTCATCACGCTGTCGTTCGGCCAGACAAGCCGATGCCGCGCGTCGTATTGGATGCGAGTGCCAGGATTCATACCGGTTTATCTTTAAATGATGTACTCCATATTGGTCCAAATTTACAAACAGATTTGCTTCTTCTTTTAATCAATTTTAGATTACTTCCTATCGCTATAAATTCTGATATAAAGCAGATGTACTTACGAATTTGCGTACCTGTTGAGCAGCGTAAGTACCTACGCATTTTGTGTCGATTCAGTGAGAATGATCCTGTGTTGACATTCGCTTTTAACCGCTTACCTTTTGGACTGAAGTCGAGTCCTTACATAGCTATGCGCACTGTGCGACAGCTGGCCTCGGACAGTCCGCATTATTATATACTTAAATTCGCTAGACCGAAGGTTCGTTGTGAGCCCCGGTCGCCGCAGGGATTGTCAGCGGCGGAACGAGTTATGATCCGTGCTGTGCAATCTGTTCATTTCGCAGATGACATTGAGCTCATCATATGTGGTAAATTGTTGCCAAAGAAACTTGGCAGTTTATCTGTCTTTTTAGATGAAGAGGGTATGCTACGCATTGGGGGAAAACTTTCAAAGTCATGCCTTCCCTTTGATGCGAAGCATCCTTTTTTACTTCCCAAACATGATCCTGTGGTGGATTTGATAATTCGTCATTTCCATGTGATGAATTGTCACACTGGGCCAGGGCTACTTATGTCTATTTTACGACAGCGATTTTGGATACTAGATGCCAGGACTGTCATTAGGTCCAAGTTGCGACAATGCAACACCTGCTTTAAAGTTAATCCGACGCATCCCACTCCAATGATGGCGGACATTCCTGAATACCGTGTATCGGAATCAAAGGCGTTTGTCCATACTGGAGTGGATTATGCTGGTCCCATACGCATAACTCTCTCTCGTCGCAGAGGTCAACACGCTCAAAAGGCTTACATCTGCTTGTTTGTGTGCTTGGTAACCAAGGCTGTCCATGTAGAGTTAGTCTCTGAACTTGCTACCGACGCCTTTTTATCCGCGTTTGAGCGTTTTATCTCGCGTCGAGGGCCAGTATCCTATCTTTATTCGGATAACGCTACCAATTTCGTTGGTGCTAAGGCTCAATTGGATGAACTTTATAATTTCTTAATGAGGTCAAACCTCAATTCATCTCTTTTAAATGAGTTATCAACTCGCCGCATTAAGTGGAAAATGATTCCACCTCGCTCCCCACATTTTGGCGCTATGTGGGAAGCCAATATAAAAACATTAAAAACGCATCTTTATCGCGTGATTGGAAGTCAACTTCTCACTTATGAAGAGTTACAAACTGTACTCATCCAAATAGAGTGCATTATGAACTCACGCCCTCTGAGCGTGTTGTCTTCTGATCCGCATCCTGAAGTTATTACTCCCGCTCATTTTTTGATGTCGACTCCATTGCAGTACTTGCCGGCAGCCGGTTTGTCTGATCAGCGCTTAAATCTGTCCCAACGTAAACAGTTGTTAGATAGTATGGTGCAATCCTTCTGGAAGAAGTGGCATCTAGAGTATCTGCATACGCTGCAAGTTAGGCAAAAATGGGCAACTCCGGACAAGCCTGTAGAAGTTGGAACTGTCGTACTCGTGGGACAGGACAATTCGCCTCCTCTGTGTTGGCCATTAGGAGTCATAACTGAGGTTTATAAAGGGACTGACAATGTCGCTCGCGTCGCAATGGTGAGGACAAGGTTCGGTAATTTTAAACGCTCTGTCACAAAACTATATCCTATTCCAACGCAATAAAATTTCATTTTAACGATACTCGTAGTTTTTTAAGGTTTAGGATTAGTTTTTTTTTTTTTTTTTTTATTCTTTATTGTTAAGGGGTTTTTATCCACACGGATACGTCAACCCCATCGTACCTTATAGTCTATTTACACACATAATCATAAACACACTCTTATACTATAGAAAAGGAAAGGGATTTACTGCCTTAACTTCTGAATCAAGCCACAAATTATGCGTTTAGTCCTTTCTGACTTAGGGTATGCCAATATATTTTGGATAAGTCCAACATCCCACATATTAAGTTTAAATTCCCGAGCCAGAGATTCCCTTTCATCTTTGTTCCTAGCACATTCCATCAGCAAATGTTGTACATCTTCAATTTTATTGCATACCTCACAATTAGGTGATGCAGCCTTCCGCATTAAGAATGCAAACTTAGCTGATGGAAAGTGGCCGGAACGAAGTCTTAGCGCTAACTTAACATAACTCCTAGATAAACTTTTGTCATCAAACCAGGGCTCACGAGGGGGTTCGTTTTGAATGACTTTATACCAAATGCCTTTTTCTTTGGAAATTTCATTAAAGTATTTTTTCCATTTGTCGAAGCACACACTCTTAAACTTTGTAAAATATTCCCAGTAATCGGGCAAATATGAGATAACATTACCCGTCTCAACAGCTAGTTTAGATAGTCGGTCAGCCTCCTCGTTGCCCCGTAATCCTATGTGCGCTGGAACCCATTGCAAGGTAATCCTAGTATTATTATTGTTGTAGTAATGGATTAGTTTAAGAATCTCATAGGCTATCGATGCACCTCTGCAACCAGAGGCGCATCGAGCCAAATGTTGTAAAGCGCTTTTACTATCTGTAAATATAGCTACTTTATTTAGATTTTGATTAACTGAATAATACACCGCTTGATATATTGCACTGAGTTCCAGAGACATTATACATATATTTACATCAATTTTATACATAGCTTTAAAGCCTGCACTTTGAAAGAAAAAAGCTGCGCCGCACCCATCAGTACTTTTTGATGCATCTGTATAGATTTTACATCGATCACTATATTTGGAAGCTAGTTCTGAGACCACTTCGTGTATCAATGCATTGTGATTATAACATGCTTTTGGGTGCATTACACAATCTAAATCACTTTTAATAGCGTCTTTAATTAGTAAAGCTGATACCCAAATGTCTAGAGAGAACATTTTAAGACTATCCGAGGTATTAATTTGCAATTGTCCTAATTCTTCGAAGGAAGTAGCCAGTAGGGGTTTTCTTTTATTTGCCCAATAGCTATTACTTGTTAGGGCATCCAATTCTGAAATTATGTCTATAGTGACATTATTAGACCATGACAAAGACTTTAGAATCATTTTATAGGCGAGATATTTCCTCCTCAAAACTAGTGGCGGTATGTGCAGTTCACTCTCCATCACATGGATAGGTGAGCTTTTTATGAAACCTCCTACTACTCTAAGTGCTTGATTTTGTAATTTATCTAGTTTGCTTGTATGTGTTTTTGCACTAGAATCATACAAGTAACAGGCATAATCAAGTCGACTTCTTACTAACGATATATATATTCTACGTATGTGTTTAGGATGTACTCCCCAAGAAGAACCTGCCAGTACTTTTAATACATTAAGGTATTTTCCACACTTACTAACGGTTTCATTGATATGTTTTCGCCAGTTTAAACTTCTGTCTAACCAAACTCCTAAATATTTAACATATTCCACCACTGGTAAAGACTGACCATACACTTTTAATGAAGGCAATATTCGCCTTCGGCCCCTACTAAATATACAATAATTTGATTTGGTTGGTGACAAAGTCAATCCAATCTCACCTAGTAATGTGATTAAACAATTTAAGGCGTCTTGTAAATATCGCTCACATTTGTTTATTTGTTTATCACTAAAATAAATAACGAAATCATCTGCGTATTGTGATACCATTACGGTTTTAACGTAACGGCAGATTTGATGCGTAACTAAGTTAAATAATAAAGGCGACAGCGGGTCACCTTGTGCCAATCCCCTGTTCGTCAGTCTTGTTTCAGAACCTTCACTATTAAACGATTTAAGTTTTAATTTTCTCTCGTTCATAAACGACCACAGGTAAATACACATTCGAGATCCAACTTCAATGTCATCCAATACTTTTGTTACAGAATCGATTGAAACATTGTTATAGGCATTTTCGATGTCCAAAAAGCATGCTACTGTAGGGATGTTTTTCGTAAATCCAACTTGAATGTACGATACTAGCCGGGATAGTGCGTCCAAACATGATTGTGCCTTTCGAAAACCTACTGTGTATGGAGACAAGAGTTTGTTTTTTTCCGCAAACCATTCTATCCGTTTACAAATCATAAGATGAAAGATTTTACACACGCACGACAACAGTGAAATAGGCCTTAATTTAATCTCACTATTAGCATTATTTGCAGCTTTGGGTATGGGAATAATTTGAATATTTCGCCATTGGTAAGGAACAATTCCGAATTTAAATATATAATTGTAAATCTTCAGTAGCAGAACCTTTCCAGAGTCTGGTAAATTATACAACATTGAATATGCTATACCATCCTGCCCCGGGGCAGAATCTTTTTTTTTAAGGCATTTTTCTAGTTCTTGACTTGTAAATTCGGATTCTAAAATTTCATTTCGGGACTTAAAACTTGGTATCCAATTCGGAACATAGTCTGGAGTCAGAGAACGTAAAAGATCGAGTTGTTTGTCAATGGGAGGGCACCATCTTTGCTGCTTAAAACCTTTCATCCACTTCATACGGCGCCACATTTCCTGTGTCGACGTAGCTTCATCTACCGAATCGCAAAATTTTTGCCAACCATGAGATCTCGCTTTCCTAATTAATGATTGAGATTCTGAAGTCTTGGATTCAAGTTTTTTTAAATTATCAGGGGTGGGATTTTTGCGGAAATTTGACAAAGCTAACCTTCGCTGAGCAACTATTTCAGATAATTTAGGGGACCAGTAATTTTTTTGTTTAAATTTTTCGTTTGGCTTTAAACTGAATTTAAAATAGGGTATATGTTTACTAGCCGCGTATTCAACTTGGTTTATAAAGAAGTCATACATTTTTTGCACGTTACCATTAAAAGAGTCCTCATTAAAAGTTTTTATATTTTCAGAGATTGTTTGACGGTATTCACACCAATTTGCGTTTTTAAAATTACGTTTTTTAACAATATGGGTATCACAGGATAAGTTAGCTATCATTTTAATAATCAAGTGATCACTACCCAGATTTTCATTAAACACCTGCCATTCAAATTTTATTGCAACGTCAGAGGACACAAATGAAATATCCGGGGACGTCTGTTGTAAATTGCCATTCACCAACTTGACTCGAGTTGCCATGCCGTTGTTAAGCGATATAAAGTCATTTTCTAGGGATGAATCCATAATTTGAGTACCTCTCACGTCTGTTTTAACCGACCAATTGGTGTGATGACCGTTGAAGTCTCCCGCTATTATAGTTTTACTAGAAAAGTGACCAAAAATATCATTCCAATCAGAAGGTTGCGTTTGAACAGACGAAGGACAATAGAGTGATGCAATATATTCTAAGTCTCTGCAATTTAATAATTTAACACACATTAATTCAATGCCCACATTATTACTGTTAAATGATATAGGGTGAGACTGAATTGACTTGTGTACCAGGATAGCAACGCCACCATAACCATCATATCTATCATTCCTATATATATTAAACCCACTAATATTTACGTTAACCTCACAATCAAACCATGTTTCACTAATTATTGCTATATGTATATTTTCTTGTATTAGAAGTTCCGAAAAAGATACCAATTTAGGACGTAGACTCTGTGAATTCCATTGGAATATGTTTACCTTTATTACTTCTTGTGTACTATCCATTATTGAGGCAACATAAATATCCCAGGACATTTTCTCCAAATATAATACTAACCAGGAATTTCTTAAGTTCTTTCCAAATTATTTTCAACGTAGTTAATATTTTTTCTTCTAATTTAAGTTCAGACTTATATACTTCTGTTAATTTTATCCATAACTTCTTCCATTCAAAACTATTTAGCAATTGCGTACTTTGCCTCAAACCTTCTTTTCCATTCTGTGCACTACTTCTATCTTCCTCCGTTTTTTCCTCCTCGAAAACATCTCTTTTCTTTTGACCTTTTTGATTTATTTTCTTTTTTGTCTTTTGTTCTGGACTTTTAGTATTTTCTTTTGTCTCCACATTTGCAAGATTCTCTTCCTCTTCTTCATCTTCTTCCATATCCGATATCGGTTGTTGATGGACTATAGCTCTGGTCAATACGTCTCTATAAGTTTCTTTACCAGTGTTGATTATGGCCGTAGGTTGATTATTATAAACTCGCTGCGAGATATCGACTGTGTTTACATCATCCCTCTTCTCCATGTACAGTTGTAGGGCTCTTCGGTATGTAACTTGTTTTTCACTCATGATAATCCGAACAGTTTTTTCCTTTAGATAAACGGGGCAAGTTTTATCCAAGACAAAATGATTCCCCTTACAGTTTAAACATTTGAAGTCTTTTATGGTACAGTTATCATGTTTACCTCCACATTTCGGGCACAAAACTTTTTTTGTAGGACAGTATTTAACTATATGGCCAAACTGCCAACAACCCGAACACTGGGTTACTGGAAATACGTACGGTTCAACTTTAAACCGGCAGTCATAGGCATAGATATATTGAGGTAGCACATCACTTTTAAAACTCACTCGTACTGATTCACAGTCGATCCATTTTCCGTCCGATTGCAAACGTTTTAATCTTTTTACGGATAACAATTCGACGTTTGCTTGTAAAATATTAAAAAGCTCTTCTTCACTTAATTCAAGGTCAATGCCCTTCACTATTCCATACGATGTTGACATATCCTGCACTAATTGACATCGTAGGCCCATGTCCTTGATCCTTTTACATTCGGCTAATTTTAAAGCATCGTCTTTTCTCTGGAATTGAATGAGAACTTTGTATGCACTTTTATATTTTACCCTCAGAATATCTTTAATGTTTTCCGATCGTAATAATTTAGCCATGGCTATTGGTTTAGGTAAATTCTCCACTGAGGTAACAGATACTTCATGAATCGCTACTGTTACAGGTGTGCTAGTACCTCCATTATCTTTCTCTTTTTGTTTACTTACATCAACTGAATCACTTCTTATTAAACGTTTGGGTTTACTTCTGATTACCGTAATAAACTCATCGTCACTATGGTCGTCTTCTCGTTCTTTTCTTTTCTCTGCCGCTCGTATTTCACCCTTATTTATCTCTTTTCTAAACTCCCGATTTATATCTTCCATATTTCCCATCTCATTTAATTGTTGCTCACATTTTCGTAAAATGTCCGTGTCACTTAAATCTTCACCACTTAAATCCTCGTCCATTTTAACAAAACAATATGTAATGTGGGTATACGTGAAAAGTATCACTCGCTCGTTGCTAAATACACAAACGCGTACGCACGTCACAACGGCTCGCGCCACACTGGTTTAGGATTAGTATTCTAAATGATTTTTATTTTCCGCATTTAGTCATAAAGCTTAGACTTTCCGATCATGATCTAGGTTAGTAAATCTTTACAATTTTAACCTTTCCCTTTGAAAGCACTTGCGTCCTTCCAAGGGGGGGAGCATGGTGAAGCGTCAATGCCTTTTCTTAAGGTATATGTATTTTTAGAGAATAAATAATATAAATTAGTTACCTTTCCCGCATTCTCTAAGTTAATTGAGTCTCTGTTGACGATTTCCTTCACCAATATCTACGACCGCAACGCCCACTGGTGACGTATCGAATGCTTTCTTGAGACGCTCGCTAAAGACCGCTAGATGGCGTCTAACCCGCTAACAAAACAGTGTGTCCGCTACGCAAATCGACATTGCGTCGAATAAAAACCGCTCCGCTATCAAAATCCCATATCTGTTGAAGACCTGAGAATTCTCCTGTAATAAGTGTAGTAAAAAAAATGAAAGAAAAATGTAAGTAGCAGATAGCTACTGTGAGACATTGAGACCTTAGAGTGCAGTGTTGGTTTCACGAGTTCTGACCAGCCCACCGGTGGATGGATGAAGATTTAGCTCGCCGGCCGGCAGCACACACACCGACCACGCGTCCGTGAGCGAAGCGCTTTCCTGACGACGAGTGGGTCACTGGATTAGCAAGGTACGTGGGCTATGAATTGCTATAAACGTCGCCAGATTCTGGTGTCGCAGGGAATCGTCAACAGGGATTTAATTTTGTGTAATACAACCATAATTTCACCGCCATATTGGTAGTCTTAAAACTCCACCCGTTCAGGTGATTGCTATTTACACGCGTCATCAGATGGCATGTCTGAAATCGTAGACTAAAATTGTATACCAAGAAGGTGAACCATGATGAGCGGGTAAGAGTGAAAATGATACCGACGCTTGAAAGGCAAAAATTACTAAGCGACATTTAGTAAACTTTACAGGATAGTGATTTAAAGTAAATTTTTTTAGAACAATAATTGTTAGTTAAAAAAAGGCTATAATTACTATTAACATAATGTTGATTTCGTCATCTTAAACAATTTTTTTTCTAAACCTTTTAACTTTAAATCACTATCCTGTAAAGTTTACTAAATGTCGCTTAGTAATTTTTGCCTTTCAAGCGTCGATACGATTACACTAAGCTTAACTGATTTCTTGGTCCTTCCTATGTGAATCTTACCTACTGTGAGTCTTCTGTTTCTTATCTTTAGCGTAAATAAGAAGAGAAACACAATGGTCCATAAATCATAGGATACTTGTCACCGCAACCATTGTGTGTAGTTGAGTGGGTCCATTGGTCGCCGCTAATTATATCGTGTTCCTTTAATTGAGCAGCCATACTCTTAGTACTAAAGTGTTGGGGCTGCAGCGAAAGGAAGAGGTACCTGTTTTTACACTGCTTTGTGTCGTAAGATATGGGGCTCTGGTAGTTGGCATCAGTGTAAATTCTAAGGAACTGTCATCTGTTTCTTATTTGAATAGTTTAGGTGGGTTCTTCTAGGCTTAGTAACATTGTAGTTTCTTGAACGGTTTTTATTCTATGTATGTTAGTAGTAACGAGCTATTAGCTTATGTTTACCTGGTATTAGACAGCATCAAATCTATTTAATAAGGAACTAATTTTATCTGCCTTGAGTTTGCGAGATTAATTTTGGCCCTGCTTGAGCTGAGCATCGCTTCTTGGCTTTTTGTTGATTTCCGAATCAAAAAAGATGCTGTACTTTCATGTAACCCATCGAAATTACTAACTTAAAATGCAACTAGCCGCACTTACATAGTCCTGGGTGTGTTACTGACTACTAAATTGAACTTCATTTATAATAGCATACTTTTTTTTAAATAATATAAACTAGTGCTTGAATGTGATCCCACCTAATGGTAAGCAGTGATGTAATCGAGCCTATTCTCTCTAAGCCTTGAAGACATCATCATCATCATCATTTCAGCCGATAGACGTCCACTGCTGGACATAGGCCTCCCCCAAATGTCGCCACAATGAACGGTCCTGTGCGTCTCACATCCATCGGATTCCCGCAACCTTCACCAGGTTATCGGTCCACCTTGTAGAGGGCCTTCCAACACTGCGTCTTCCGGTACGCGGTCGCCACTCCAGAACCTTTCGGCCCCAAAGGCCACCTGTTCTGCGAGCAATGTGCCCTGCCTATTGCCACAGTGTCTCAAGATGAAAGTCTATGACCAGTGCGTGTTGCCAATGATGACATATGGTTCCGAAATGTGGTCGCTCACAATGGGCCTCATCAGAAGGCCATTCCATTGGGAAAGGGCTATGCTCGGAGTTTCCTGACGTGATCGAATCAGAAATGAAGATATCCGCAGGAGAACCAAGGTTGCCGGCATAGCACGAAGAATCGCCAAACTTAAGTAGCCTTGAAGACACCTAAATTATAATTGGACGGGAAGACCGCAGCAGGCAAATTGTTCCAGTCCTTCAATGTACGCGGTATAAACGACGAGGCGAAATGCTAAGTTCAACTTCTATGAAACCTTTAAAAAAAGAAACTTAACCGCAACAGACCCTATCTACTCCAGCATTAGTTAGCCAGACCCTGAACCCTCCTGTTACGGAGACAGGTCGCTTAGCCCTCGTTTGAATCCACCTCTGTGAAATGTTAAGTAAAATGACTGCAAATAGTACCTGTGTGAATTTAAAGCCCGTACCAGTCCCTACCTCGTACCTTCGTCAGCATTTGTTAGCCAAACTCTCATTCCCTCAGTTACAGAGTCAGGCAGCGTAGGCCCTCATTTGGGGCGTGCCATATAAGGCAGTGTGCGGAGAGACGTCTCGGGCGCGTCACCTGCGAGCGAGCCTTTTTGTGCGCCCGCGCCGCTGCCGCCCGACACACTGCAGATTTACTGCCAGGCTACAGTCAAGATGTGGAGCTACTGGATCGTCCCAGGATAAGCGGTTTTTTGGACGGTTTCGAACCCGTGGTCTGTTCGACATACTATAGACAGGTACGGTTTGTATAAACTCTATAGAAACCGTGTCTTTTTCTGGGATACAAAGTAGTCTATAGGGCTCTGCAATTACGCAGCTTTCTATAAATGAAAAAAAAAAAAACGAAATCGGATTTGGACTTCCAGAAATTAGGTTAGGAAGTTCGTAAAAGGTAGACCCTTGTAATCTGACAAAGATTAACGTATCTGACTAAGGGCGGAATTCACCAATAAAACTAATCGCGTTTTAACGTTTGGCTCGCAAAATCGCGTTTAGCCGCTGTCACTAGTGTCACTTGTAAAAATAGAACAAAAGAAAAATACAGACAAGTGACACTAGTGACAGCGGCTAAGAGCGATTATGCGAGCCAAAGGTTAAAACGCGATTAGTTTTATTGGTGAATTCCGCCCTAAGAACAATACTTTTATTTCTTAGATTATGAACAAGCTAAATGAATCAAGGATGTTTTCAGGAACTCAGATTTATTATGATCCAAATCATCGTACTTGCACAGGAATACGTGGTCTAGGAACTAAGTCGGGAAGCATTGGACATAGAAACGTCTATGCCATGACAGTGGGTGATCCTTTGGTGAAATAATAATAGGTATTTTATTTACTTAAGAAATTGACCTTTTTTAAAACGGGTTGCTTTAAGTGTTATATCTTTAGATTGACTTGGAATTATAAGTTCAAATAAACTTTATATTAAAGAAACGTTATTCTTTTTTCGAAATTAGGTATTTATTGGTTTCTTTGTTTTGTATTTTCTGTAATATCGCAGTACTAAATAACCATGAAAGCTAATCCTATTAAACTTACTTTTTTCACCAAAGGATGATAATGAAATTCTTGCAAAAACATTTATGGGCTTTAGGCTAACCTTATCCATTCTAAAAAACGCTTTGTTTGGTCTAGATACAACTAGCTAAATAAGTATATATATTTTTTTATGCAAATAAATTTCATTCTGTTCTAAATAATTTATTTTATTGTAAGTAATTTCTAGTTTTTTTTTTAAATGTAGAAATGTAATGAAAACATTCCCATCAAAATCATAAAAAAGCATTCCTAAATCCATAAACCATCCATAACTATTAACATTAAATCAAATGAAGGCATTTCCAGTAAGTTTAACTCTTGCCTTCAAGTCCACGTGCCGCCTCCCTACGCCGAATACGGTCTGAAAAAACAACACATTTTGTTTATGCTTCATTGTGACATTTTTGTCAAAATTTTAATAAGACGAATAAAATTGCTTAACGGTTTATAAATATCAGCTTGTAAATGCGCACTCAATCTTGAGAATTGTGATGCTGTAGCAAGAGGTGCTGCATAAGGTATATCGTTTAAATATAATTTTACAGGCAAATGAAACATCAAAGTTAAAAGGTTAGTTTTTACTGTACATCGTCTTATAGCATGATAACTCTATGATTTCCATAGATTCCTTGACCAGCAAGTACGACAAAAACAAACATCACTCAACTAAGATTACTTAAAATAATTTAAAACTCCTCCATAAATAGCCATAAGTAATTGCAGCTATTGCCGAGTCAAATCCATATTTCAACGCGAATTCAATAAGCAAACGCAAGTGATTCACAGTCAGCCATAAAAAACGGTCATAAATCCATAGTTTGTATGAGATCGCGTGATCGCCCAGTATTTAACTTAGGGCGCCATGATAATTACAATCAATAATCGCTTACACGATATATAAACTGAATAGCAACTATTAATCTGATGATTTCGATGTGCTCTGAGCATTCCTTACGCATTCCGATTACTATACAACGGATTTACAGTCCATATGAAACTCGTTCTTAAGTTTGCAGCATAAAACTTGAAATCGTTTGATATTTTTTTGAGTTTGAGGCGTTTGATTCAGTGGAAAGTATCGAGAGCTAACTGTGATAAATAAACTTTAAGTAGCTCAACTGCGGCGTGTGTAAGAGAGACGGTAGTATTGGGTTGGGTGTAAGAGTGAGTGAGAGAGAGTATTCTTGAAGAGTTAAGGGGGTGAACAAAACAAACACTGGGCGGCAATTACAAGCGCCTGCGGTGCGGCCGTCGCCGAGGACACGCGCCGCCCGCCAGCGCCGAATGTTTACCGAACGCAGACACAATAAAATAACATTTTATAAATGTTTTTTTTAACTTCTCATAATGTGGACAATCAACGGAAAACAGACGAAGTGCTCATGATATGAAATTAATATATGCAAGCGACGTTAAATACATACATGGTTTTTAAGCGGAAAAGCCGATTAAGTTGACAATTCGTGGAAACTCGAGACATCCTACTATATTGTGTTGTTAGATATTTTGGACAGAATGATACTTTTCAATTTATGAGACATGTACCACTAGTTTGTACAAAACAATCATTAATTTGATAAATTACCCAGTGTATTCAATCTGCTAAAAATAAAAGGCAGTAAAGTAGTTCTGAGCATTACTCACAGATGTATTAGGAGTACAGCGCGGGTCAGAGGTGAGCATTAATATTCAATGAGGCTAATATCTAACATGAGTGACCGATGGACCGGCTCCCAGTGTTGGACATACGTGGGACTAGTATCGAGTTAATAAATTGCGCCTTTACGCTTTAATAGTTGTATGCTGTAGAAGTCTTATGTTGCTACAAATTATTTTAATATCGGTTAGCATAAAATCTGATCTAGAAATGACTAATACAATATGGTTGAATGATTATAGAATTAACATACTAAACTGTACTTAAGAATTTGTAAAAGCTGTCGCAATCGGTCTACCTCTCGTTGAAGTGACACTAAATACCTATGTAAAAGCCATTAGAATATTTACAATGTGTGATGTGTAAAATGTAGCAATCAATTAAATTAATAGATGCTGGAAACCAATTAACTATTCTGGCAATCTTATTTAGTGCATTACTGGTTGAATTAAGTTATTATTCCGCTTCAAAAAAGTCACCAGGCTTTCAGAAATTCACAGCTCGTTCCGTCCTCCAATTAGGAGCGCAGCGCTACTAAGAAGTGATGTAATAAAAAATAGTGGGACAGTAAAGAGGTTGAATTTAAAAACAATGCCCACGATTTGCGAGGGCAACAGCCGGGGAACGCTGTATAAGGCATTAATCGTCGCCTGCGAGCGGATTCCGCGAAAACGGCAGATATCGCACGAACCATCTCGTTGAGACACGGAGCCACCGCGCCAAAAACTTAAATTAATTATAACACCGCGTAGGTAGGATATTCTCCCTTAGGTTTATGTTTATCAGGGAATCAATAAATTCAATCCATAATATTTTATTATTTCATATACTCGCAGGCCTACATGAGCCCTTACAAAACGTCAGAAGCTAGATCACAGTTTCAATTGGTTGTTTCCAATAGATAACAACCGGCAAAAAACTTTCTGAAGTAGAAACACACTCTTCCGATAACTTCCACACGTTTTTGGCGCTTTAGGTGCTTCTCAAAATGTAAAGAAAAAAGAAAACACACCATTCAAATAACACAAAACAGATTCATCTTAAGACTGAGGTATATAAAATGATTAGCACACTAATTTAATCTTATGTTTAAGTTTAACATATTCTAATCGAGGTACAGATGACTTCAGACTGTGAGCGAGGATTGACGCAGCGTCGTATACCTACGCCTTCAATTCTTCAGACCTAAACAAGCAAGTCTGCGCAATCACCGACGAATTAGAACGATTTGAAAATCCATTATTCGATGGCGATTAACTTTTTGCGAACCATTCATTAGACGGTTCACGTAGAGTCGAACACCGATTCGCATTCAGACAACATAGCTCGTCTGCTTCACTTATCGAGTTCCCACCACTTGCTCCAGCTACTTTTTATTGAACAATGCTTTCACACATGTGTAATAGAATCAGCGAATTTGTGTAATAGGGCATCGCGAAATTACGAACACGTTTCTGATTCGTTCGTGACATTCCGATGCGGTTTGATTGGCCGTGATTCTATATAAAGAGCAAGCTCACGTCAGATGGAGCTAGTAAGTTAGTAGATATCGACAGATGCACATTTGTAAACACTTTCTGCATAGGTAATGTTGGAGATGTCGGTGCAGGCCGCACGCGAGCTATGCTGCTCTGGTATGCCATTCGTTATCATTTGCATCGTCTTTTGTTTTCTAGGAGAATCTATTCACTGCTGGTTCAGTTTTTTCTCGAATAATAATTATGCATTTATGGAGTTTTCCCACCTGGAGTTATGCTATTAAATCAATCAGATGTTTAATTTAATCGCATTCCTACGAGCACTCAAAGGCGTCCCGCACACGAGGGTTATTCACCAGCGGACCGGGCACGGGCCGCTCGCACACGACGAATCACGCAAAAACTATGATTAAATGAAGATGCACGTTCATTTGTTTCTTATTATAGAACTTCCTGTTAAGGTGCAGCACTAAGCGACGGGTTTCTTTCCACACAACACAGTTCATTATGAACATATTATTTTCAAATTACTTATGTTTTTCAACTAAGCTCACAGTTTTAAATACAAAATCATACTTATATAGAAATTAATTCGGTATTTAAATTATTTTATTTTCATTCAATAAGTGTTTTGGGCTCCTTGGCCTGATTACCAGACAACATAACAAAAATTAAAAACCTGTAAGATTACAGATATAATCCATCAACCAACAATTCATTTTTGCTTCTTTATTCGTAAAACTTGCCCTTAACAGAGTCGTTACAAAAATAATATTTTCTAATCATTGTCTATAATTAATTGATCACTATAATTATGTATCTTGTCGACAGATGTGTTATTATTTCATCATAAAACTAGATTATTAATTAATAGCCTTAATTAACAAGATTATTTTTTTTCATTATGATTGTATATAAAAACCATCTATCCTTGCAATTCAATCAATCAACACCATAGGCCAATGGGCTACATCTAAGTTAAAATTAGGCAGATTACTTTATAGTACCTAGGTAGGTTCTTCAGCCTTTAGTAAGAAATCTGTTAAGTTTCATGTAATTTAATACATTTGTCATCAATCCAAAAGAAGTTTCTTGAGATATTATCTAAATTCAATTATAAAAGCCCAAAATTCTATTTAACTCTAATAAAATAAAATAGGGATAGGATATTAAATTACCATAAATTAAAATGCCAAAAAACAAAAGCGGAACAAACGCGAATGCACCAGGCAAGCATAAAACAAAAGGGGTTCGGATGGTAGCATAAATCAAAATGCGACCGTTTGTGAGGAGGAAGCGGTCAATCATCCCCCTTATAAAACACACAATGTGCTATGCTAGTTGCCGGGCATGGCTGGGTTATGAAATAAGCGAGAAATAGAAACAAGTTTAAAATATATTCAGTGAAAAATTCAAGATCGTCGCATAATCGTCTGCCTTATCTTTTCACAACTAGGTATGTTCGAGCTGGCTTCCAGTCTACCCAGATGCAGGAGAAATAACAGTATTTTTTATTACAGATGTCCTATCTGAGCTATTTAACCCTGTAACTAAGTAACAAAATATTATTTTTATTATGGATAGGCTCGCGTTTGACTACTATCTCACCTGGCGGTAAGTGACTATGTGGTCGACGATGTGATTCACTCTTGACTTAAAGACCCCTAGGTCTAGCTATCAGGAATCATAGAACCCGGCAGGGAATTCCACTCCCCAGCTGTACGCACAATGAATGCATTCCCAAAACGCAACACAGTCCTTGACAAGACTATTTCACTTAGAAATATTCATGTTCTGAAAATGTAAGAATGTTGCAAGAGAACCTTCTGTATCTAATCAATTTCTAAAAGTACGAACAACAAACTCAGACCTGTCCTTAAAATAAGTTATTTGACACAATAAAATCGATAAGTATTCACACTTACAAAGTAAAAACTTATCTCAAAACGAGCCAGGCACATATCGCAAGTCGTAACATAAACAGGCCGTATCTTTCCGCTAATCTAATGGCCCTATTTGACATTATTATGGTACACCACAATGACATACAAAACACCTTTTGTGGTAAAAAAAAAATGTTCTTTCTGAAATAAACGTTTGATTAGTATTAATAAGAAAAAAAAAACACTTATTTTATTTTAAGTTTAACGAGGTGAAGTAGTAAGGCAGACACGTTTTGCAGTAAGCCGCAAGTTTCCAACGTTCGATTAAGGCAATATGATAATTTTCATTAGACTTAGTTGCAAAACTACATGGAGGCAGGCTCGCACGGTAAGGGCAAAGGGGTTAATGAATACAATGGTAATAACAATCGTTATACTCATGCAAATCGTCTTCGTGGCCCATAAAAGGATATTCTATTTAAAGTTTACCTTTACTTAAAACAAATAGGCCATCAATTTAGTTTTAATTCAATTACATGGGTTGGAAAAGTACCAGGATGTTATATGGAGTGAAGAGTTGTTAAAAACGCATCAAGCGTCAGTTTACTGGGAGCACTTAGACTAATCGACTTTTCGAAAATGTTCTACCGCCTAACGAGCTTAGTGCTCCGAGTCCATCTGTAATTACCGATATTTGTAAAAACTATACAATTAATTAGTTTGACGAGGTAAAATTACGTAACGACATGTATGTTGGTATTATATAAAGATAATTATAAAACCCTTTTATTAAAAGGGTGATTTTCCTAAATTCTTCATGCTAAAAATTTCCGACTACATTTTGACAAGCTATCCCCATGATCATTGACCATTTGGCACTATTTTGTATCTCTCTACCATATACATAATGTATCTCCCTACATAAATCTAGCACCTGATCATTTTATCAAAAGCTTCCCAATGCTGTGTTCAAATTCCCTGAATAAAGTGGGAAACAAGCTTTCTTACACGCTTTTACGAATATTCCCTTCATCTAGGCACCAAAGGGATTCCGGTTCGGCGGATCCGGTGCCATTTTGCTACTTACCAGATCCGGTAAAGATCGGACGGATCCGTTAAGCCTGATAAAAATGCAGCGCAGTAAGTGTTTTAGTGCAAAATAGGAGAACAAACGAAGCCGATCAAGGACGGCAGGTAAGTACAGTCCACAAAGGAGATAAGTATCCAGGGTCGTCAGATATAGTTGAAATTTTTATGGAAATCGATGGATGGATATAAACTACCTATTTGCAAAATATTTTTCAATACAGTTCCTGGAAAACTCGCTCTTTTCCCTACCGTTTTTAGGCAATTAACTATTTTCTGAAATAGTGCAGAAAAGTGCGCCAACTCGCACACAATTTATCCTGACACAATTTATTGTATTTATCGTAGCAGGCTGGGCGCCCTCACGAGTCCTGAGTCAACCCCCGTTCCATTCCCATTTCTTTGTAAATATATTAAAAAATGCCGTTTGATACACGTGGAAATATAGCACTCGGCTCCATAATATTCTATTCCATTATATTCTTCGATAGAATTCTGCTTCGGCCGCAATGAAATCCTCCACTTGTTTTAAAATGGCATTAATTAACATATATCGCCACATTACTGCGATGCTGGATCGGGGTCTAGCGTCGTCTCGTCCCAGCTTTGCCGTCAAATTTATGAATTTGGAATATTTTTGCCTATTCCTGTCAAGCCGATTTTAAGTGATAACATTGACTAAATGTACTTACTTCTTTAAAAAGAAACGGATTGAAAACCATACCGGATTGCTGCAATCCTATGATAAACTCTCCTTTGGTCCATCTTCGGGTATTTACCGATTCTCTTCTAATATTCAGTTTGTATGAAGGTACTTATATTATGTAAATACTCGTGACGTAAGGACGAAGGACGCAGACGCCGGGTACAGGTACAGTCGGGCTCATTAGCAACGTTATCAGGCGGGCGCGGGCCGCGGGCGCTGCGCATAAAATTATGTCGATGCATTAGTATAAGGACTGGCTTACATGGCGATGTGGATTGTGGCATTTTAATGTCAAGTATTTATGTGCTTCAAAAACCGGTCAAGTGCGAGTCGGATTCGCGCACTAAGGGTTCCGTACCATCCGTAGCAAAAAAAGGCAAGAACCTCTTCTTGTCTTTTTTTATTATTTATTTTATTCTTTTTTAGGGTTCCGTACCTCAAAAGGAAAAAACGGAAACCTTATAGGATCACTTTGTTGTCCGTCTGTCTGTCTGTCTGAGTCTGTCCAGACCCTTTATCTCGGGAACGCGTGGAGGTATCGAGTGAAAAAATCAAACTTCTGAGTGAACGAAAAAAAAAGATACTGCCGTTGTATGTCGCAAAAACGTATATTTACGAAAACGTTATATTTATGTTACGTTACGTTCTACAAGAAGAGAAAATGCAAATAAAATTTGGATAGCTAAAGAGGAAATCTAACACCAGTCTTGCCAAGGGGAATTGCGTTATTCAGTTATTGAGTTGTGGAAGCCACATACGCAGTCACTCCGTGTAAAGTACTGGTATTTAGCTGCATTTGATTAGACTAGAAGCCGACCCTAACATAGTTGGGAAAACGCAGGCAGATTGAATGAGAAATTCATATGGGAGCAGAAAATATGCTGCGCCTGTCACAACACACTATTATTATTATTTTCTTCTCTGTGTTCATTTGCAATCAGTCGTTGACTAAAAGCGAAGATGAAGTACGTTGTGTCATGACCGAGTGTGCCTGATGTGCCTCCCGGCGGAGACAGCAATAGGTAACACTAATATTATAAATGCGAAAGTTTGTGAGAGTGTGTGTATATGTTAACTTCTTCACGCTCGAATGGTTGAACGGATTTCGATAAAACTTAGTGCACGAGTAGACCATGTCCTAGAGCAGCACACAGGATACTTTTTATCCCTGGAGTATGTTCCTTTGGGAGAATTTTCTACTTTCACGCGGGTGAAGCCACTGGAAGTAGCTAGTCTCAAATACATCGTTGCGGAAAAATATAAAGTTTTCAACATTCACCAATAAGGACACAAGCTTAAAGAGGAAATGACTTGCTAAGGGGTCCAACTGACATATTTTCTTTTTTTGCAAAACAAGTCCACAGCTTTTTGCCAGGCATGTAAACCGAGCACAGTACAATCGCATACAGCGTTGCACCGGATGGATGCATGCTTTTAGCGAGGCCGCGATACGACGAGTTTCGGCGACATCAGTCGATAAGGCAGACTTACGGCCGCGGCGACACGTACTTGCATCGAGGGGATATTCATACATATTGCGATAACAGTCTGAAACAGGCTAAACTAATATCTTGCCTTTATTGCCGACTGTACAGTCTCCAGCAAAAATACGTTACACTTACGCAGATTAACGACAAAATTTATTTTGTCGGTTAGAACAGAGAAAACACCTTATCTCAAAATACAAGTGGTATGACTTCGAACAACACAGTGTACAAGTAAAAGCATATTATAATTAGCATAGCATAATCAGCCTTTTATGTTCCCACTGCTGAAACTCAGGCCTCCTCTCTCTAGGAGAGGGAATGGGCCGTAATCAACCACGCGGGCCCAGTGCGGATTGGTGAATGTCACATGTCTTCCAATTTTTAGTTCTAGGACATGCCGGTTTCCTCACGAGGTTTTCCTTCACCGTTTTGAGAGCAGTGGTGATGGAATAAATTACACAAAGTAATGCGCCTGGCTGAGTTTGAACCCGCGACCTACAACTCGTAAGTCGGGGCCGTTACCACTCGGCCACCACTGCTCTCATATTATAATTACTATCACTATTTTAGGAGAAAGTCCTCCTGTTCTTGTCTCAATTGAATTATTAATCGAGTACATAATTATTAAAATTGTAATAATATGTATTTATAAACGAATTATTGTCTCGTTTCTTTATTTAATACATATTTTTTAAAAGACACATAAAAAAAGCTATTATTATTCATAATTCCTTTACGTATCTACATCTGTCATCACTTCGGTAATGTCAGTAGTCAACTACTTTAAAGCCATTTCATGTTCTTCCATCCATCTTTTTTCTTTTCTTCCACTATCCTTATTTAAGTTAACCATGGTAAAATATTATCGTTTCGAAAAAACTATGTTCGCGCCAATTTCTTTATGTAACTAGCTCACCCAATAGACTTAGTTCTGTAACAGCCATGAACTATCAATCTCGCGAATTGTCAAATGTTCAAAAGTTAAATAGTCATAGTTTTCTGACATTTTCTTATTTTCTGCAAAATTTTCTTATTTTTCTTTCCGTAAGAACCTTCTCTTGACAATAAAAACACAACAAAAAAAAGAATTAGCAAAATTGGTGCAGTCGTTCACACATGACCAAGGGAAATAGAGATTCATTTTTATTTTTATTTATAATACATACTTTATATTATATAGATTACTTTAGGGATAAAACTGTTTCTGTATCTTGCATTTATATAAGTGCAACGTATTTATGCTCGCGATTGTACTTGTTTATTTGCACTCTACGTTTTTTTAAAGGGAATTTTAATGTGGGTATTATTTCACTCAGAGATCGTCCAAACTCATGCGCCGGCGCCGTTTGTAACCTACTAAGGTAATAACTTAAACATTTAATAAACCTCTCACGATAACCCTTTATAGGCCTTAATGTTGAGAATATGATCGTTCGACAGTTTATGTAATTAAAGTGTTTTATGAAGGTAAATAGAGCTCTGAATTGAATTATAAAATATAATTATAGCAATAAATTCAACTGAACTATTTAAAAAGTTTCTTTTGAGGCGCGTTGGCAAACGCGATTCTCACACATATAAGTTTATTCCTTATGCACTTTGCTGTGAAAGAGAAAACCATTTTTTTTACTAAACTGAAATCTTTAGTAAGGACATAATGCTAAAAGTCTAATTCTTAGCTAATGCAATTCTAATTCACTCTAAATTCGTATGATATAAGATTTTTTTAAATGATATAAACCAGAGCTTGACTGCGATCCCACCTGATCGTAAGCAGTGATGCAATCGTTGATGGTGAATTGCACTAGTTTTTTAAGACGATATTCCTTGAAGACACCTAAATTATAATGTAATTATAATTAGTAGATAGTACTCGTAATTCTAGAAATAAGGACAGAATTCAGTATTGATAAGCTACAACACACAACACAACTACTCCTGGAGGACACGGTGGAGCATACGGTAGAGGTGTGCCCCGCTTGGGCAGAGCACCGCCGTGTCCTCGTGGGGGCGACCGGCGGCAAAGATCTCTCGCGCCGGGCCTTGGTACAGGCCATGGTCCGAAGCGAAGACGAGTGGCAGGCGGTCGCCTCCTTCTGCGAAGCAGTAATGCTAACGAAGGAGGACCCGGCCCTCACGTCCCAGCCGCCGGGATCCCGATCCCGATTTCCGGTCACCGTAGGCGCGGGCTTGCGGACGGCGAGCAATGGGTAGCTTGCCGTCCGACCGTCCGGTAACCGTCCGGACCGAGCCCAAGTCGTCGACGGTGCGTAGGTACTGTTCCACGCGCGTCTCGAGGAGATGTCAGCAAACCGTAGGGGCCCAGCACGAAGCCTACTGGGGCCAAGAGTCTGCTTCCGAAAGGAAGATTTCACCCTGGTATGAAAGGCAACGAAGGAGCCAGAGTGGGTTTTTTGTCAGTAAAAGTCTGACACACTCTATCGCTCCGCCCAAGAGCGACTATGTCATTGGATGATTTTCCCACGGGAAAAAAAATACAACACAACTACTAGGTTACTTTTAGGCAAGCGCGCTCCATCATAGACCACATCATCGCCTTCTATCAGGTGAGATAGTGGTCAAACGCAAGCTTATCAACATGTACTCGGCAACATTCTAATTCTATGTCGGACTTAAATATATTTCACCTATCAAAATTCCACTTATATACCATCAGTGTCCTTAACTAACTAACTTCAACAAACCTTAACCCTTCGACTGCCGCGCTATCACTACACCTTAGAACAATAAAGCATGTATTACTGGTCGCCCGGGGCGGCAATATTCCGCCTGATTTATCGAGCCCTGCTTTTGTTTACCCAGCCTCATTGGCGGGCCTGTGTAATTAATATCAACGTTAAACGCAAACGTTTATTTTTTGCAAAGTGCGCTGTGCGCAAGAGTCGATCGTGTATTATAATAGACGCTATGAGGTTTCTTTGTTTGGTCTGTTTTTGTGAAGGATAGTTATGATTGTGAAGGTGGAAGGTGAGATTTGGTGAAGAGTTAAAATATTGCTAAATCGTTGGGAAGACTAGTTTTCGAGTAGATTTATTCTAAAGTATCTGGCATGACACACATGGATTTGAGGGCAAATAGCTTCACCTTTTCTGTGGCTGACCGATCTTGACAATTGAAAAGTGCCAGTAAATGGTTTATTTGAAATAAATGCTTTGAGTTTAAGATCTGATTCGATTCCGAACTGAATAGTCGCGGAACAATTATTTGGATTAGGTGACCCAAAGAGCAATCACCCTTTAAGTTAATGCAGGGTTGAATAAAAACCGCACCCCTTACAGTTCAGTGCGCCTACCAGTTCCGTTGCCTGATGAACAGGCAACTTCAAAAGGTTATGGGACCTACCCTGTTCCACTGTGTGACACTTGTCATTCTGTCTTCCAGCGAGGCAACACCTAATTCTATCAAGCTAAAGGTCATGGTTCCTTAGGTGTTAATGTATTCTGATGTGCTTTCGACGTTGGATCATTCTGCCCTTTCCAAACAACAACATCTGAACGGCAAAGTCCCGTTGCACAATTACCGCCCACCTCGCGATCCATCACCGCATCCTTAGCTCGGCAATTAATATCAATGTATACACGAACTGGCGAATATCTCGATAGTTGGGACTTGGGAACGAGTCAACAACCTGCGCTCACGTCACCCCGTCGTTTGCCCATCACTCAGAATGTTTATTTTTCAATTTAACCCGTCAGTGGCGAGGCCGGGCGGCCCCGCTGAGTTAGGGCCGCCACACACCGCGCCGACAGCTTACCGCGCGCACAGCGCCGCCTACCGACTCCGCCCGTAACCACACAACCCTGAACCACTTGCCCCACTTGCTATTAATTGCTGGCTGTGGTTATTAGTTGATTAGTACGTTGGGTTATTTATTAGATTTGTGTTAATGTTAATACGTTGTTTGGACATCAATTTAAAAGCAACGATTATGGTTTATACGATATTAATCTTATTTTATTATTGTTTAAATTGTTTTCTTGACAGCTGATGTTTATAGGAAATTATAAACATTTGTAAAACAGACACTGTTTACTTAGTGCTTGTTAGTATGTTATTAACTATCCCGTTAAGCTCAGTAGAAAAAGAAACAAATAAGACAGTAGAAAGGAAATACATAGGTACTACATATTTCTATCAAGCGATCTCGATTATATCGCCTGCAAAATCATTCAAGACATACAAACTCTATCAACAATGCAAAACAAATAAAAACCAGAACGTCACACAAATACGACTATAAATATCGGTGGCGGGCAGCCCTGTAAACAAGCCGTGGCATACAGGCGTCGAGACCTACAATTAGGGCCAGCCAACAAGACCACGGCTCCTCGAGCGAGCGCCGCTAATACGCATCCACCAGCTAGTAACACACACGCCAGTCTTATTAGCGCACAACATGCGCAAAAATGTTCCTTTACCACCACGGAACATGGACTTGTAAATCGCAACCACAAGTTTGAGGGTTAAAGCATCACTATGATGCTTTACAACTTTAGCATTACGACCAGTTCTAGCCAAAAATACTCTTGTGAGGCTACACATAAGGGTGAAGGTGAATGTATGGTTAAAATTGCGTAAGTCAAGTATGGGGAAATTGTTCTTTATTGTTTATTGGCTCAACCATTCATCAGTGAGTTATTACACCGAGAGTAGAGTAAAAATATTGGGTGAAAATTGATTTTTCTCAAGACGGATTGCACGAGACGGGCTTAAATCATGAGGTTCAAACTCTTATATGTGTTATAGAATTAATTAGAATTAGGTAATAGGATGGAATTCTCTAGAGTTATAATTATTAGTGAAATAGCATAGCAACTTGAAAGATTACAAATACAAAGCTTTGTTGAAATCTAATGGTAATTGCAATATACGAGTGTTTCGTAAAGCAATTAAGATATTCTGAGGCTATGAAAATGAAAAAAAAGTAGGTATACTCGTATAGTATCTACAATTAAATACCTAGTAGACCAAGGTTTTTTTTTTAGGTCGGAAATCATCCAATGACTTCTGTTGGTCTTGGATGGAGCGAGAGGGCGTGTCAGACTTTTACTGGCTAAAACCCACACCCAAAGGAACATAATCCTTTTTTGCCTTTGTTCCAGTACCAGTAGACCAAGGTTAAGTTCATGATTAGTTACTGGGCTTAGTTATTATACTTTGTCTAACTATTATACCTACTAAATTATGTTGCGTTTACAACAGCAGTATTCTTATTGACCAAAGGCCAGTTTTCAAATGTTACTGATCTGCAGATCAGGATCATATTCTGCCAACCTCGTTTCCTCTGGTACATCACTCCTCTCGAGTCACACCTCCATAATGAAATAGACCACAGATGATGGTGTGGACCACACGTGCGCCTGGCGCCGCGTACCAGGACCACACAGGCGGGAGGCGGTAGCCACCACTCTGTGGTTAACGTAGCGGAGGACAGCCGCAGGCAATGGCTACGGTGGACTGCTGGAGCGGGTCGCTCTTGATAAGGTAGCTACCATTGGGTACAGTTTGCTCTTTGAATATATTTGAAACTAACTCGAGGAGGAATTTTCTCCCAAGGGACCAAGCAGCTCTGGCAAATATCGCAATCATTTTCGCGTGTGATAGGACTTTTAGTTGAAATAAAGAACTACCCGACCGTTTCAGAATCAACGAATATCGGCAATCTCAATCATGCCCTCCTACAACACTCTCCTTACAGTTTCTGCACGAGTTAGGAAATGAAAACCATTTTAGGTCAAATGTTTATTTCTTACTTTTGCCCGCGGCTTCGCCCGCGTACATAAAATACAGCCTATGTCACTCAGGAATAGAGCAACTTTCTATGAAAAAATTTTAGCAATCGGACCAGTACTTTCAGAGATTTTCTCCTACAAACAAAAAAACAAACTTTACCTTTTTATCATATTAGTGTAGTTTATTTCCTACTACTTAACCAAGCTTAAAAGTTTGTATCCCAAACAACATATAACCTAACCAGTAAGACACCGCGCGTCGCGAGCAATCATTCCCACAAGATATACGGGTTTCTGACGCGATGACCGCGATTACAGTGATTATATAGCTCCGTGCGTGGTGGTACACCGGCCTATTATCCCAGCGCGCTTTATTGAAAAATTAATTCACTTCACTTATACCGCTGACATTTTTATAGGTAATTAATAGCAAGGTAACGGGATTCGTTTCGCTAGATGGTTAATTATCGTGCGCTTACATGTTGATGTTTGCCTGGTACTAAAACTTTTAGAATGCCTATTATAAACTAAACCTAGCGTAAATTAAAAAGTGCTATGATAAAATCTTCTGCATAGTAGTTTCTACTCCTAATTATTCTGATGGAAGCATTCTGAAGAGTGATAATACTCTTTAGAAGATTAATTTTATTTATCACATAAAATTATTATTCAGAACCATATAAAAAACATTGAAGAAGTAAGGCTCATTGCACCATAAATCCCTAAATTATACATTAAATGCATTTAGGTATATTATGTGGCGTGTTAGCATAGAACATTTTTGCTTGTCATTCCAACAGCAAGAGACCTTGTAGCCTTCAACATACAGCCGAACTGAAGGTATCCATCAATCCATATTTGTGGGCAGCAAGTGCAATGATTTCCTAACTGTCAGTCTGACAGTAAGTACCTATCTACATCAGGACTTCAGACCACGTCGCGGGTACGTGCCCCAAAACTACGTGACGATGCATATTCAACGGATCATGCAAGTTACGGATTTTTAGGGAAACAACTTCAAAATGTTTAAAGTTTGGTCAATCGTTGGTGATGGAAAATAATGGCTTTTCAACATTCCCTACTCCTTGTCATGAAACACTCGAAATGAAATAAATGAAGCTATTTTGGAATTTATCATCATTCTGCTGAATATTCAGACAGAACATACACAATCGTATAGTATATACATTTAACTTTGTATTGTTCCCAAAATACCTCAGCCCAGTCTCAAACACAATTCAACGATAAATCCATAAAATCCTTTGTGGTGACAGAATTGGGCATCATCATCGCTGTTTATAAAATAAAACGTTATTTAAAATATCTTTAGCGAAAATTAAGAGCACTTTATGCTGGGTAATTAAAACTATAAATATAAGGAGAGAGCCACAGGACCATTTAAAAGCAAAATGGCGCTTGCCAAGGAATGTTAAAACAATATTGTGTCAGTGTTAATTACCTGTTTGTGGTTAACGCGCAATTATTGCTCTCTACTTATGAAAATGATGGTTTGTTTGTCCGTCTGTACTATTGCAATCAAGACAACGGCGCGGGCGTTTCTTTCTCAACTCAAGTCATTTGTAGCAATGCTACAGCTTTCTGCTTTATTTAAAGCTTCATTAGACAATCGAGAAATGAGCCTCGAATATGTCTTAATATTTTTGTAGCTGCAGTAACGAAAAGATCATGCAACCTTTGCTATGACCATTGACCATGTACCATACAATCGTTAAGACCAGCTTAACCTTTTGACGTGCGTAATTAGAGACACAATAGTAAGACAATGGCTTGCGTGCGCCGGCTACCGCCTGAGCGTTAATGAATTAAGTATTCGTTAACTGGCAAAGCCCGTACAGACCATTATTTTCTTCATTTTCAATTTAAAAGCCACCTACCCCCACCTCATTGATTGTGAAAACTATAATATTGCTAATTTCATCTTCGCTGACCCGAAAAAACCCGAGAAAGAAGGATGGAGGTATATAGTAGCACCATCCCTCTTTCCCGCTCGCAAGCTTGACATTTTAACTCTACTGCCCTGCGTTCAAAGGATCATGACCAACGATGTATGGAAATCCGTCTTAAGTTGAAGCACAATAAATGTTTATTTAATATAGACTACGCTTTATATACTATTAAATAAAAGTGTTCATTTTCACACAAACATCCGAGTTTTAAAGTAATTAAACAAAAACGGAGATAACCTACAAATTATGTCTAACCAACTTGTAAAATGACCATAGATCACTCATGTAGGTACAAAACAACATTGTTAGTTATCATCCGTCTGTCATCTGGCTTGACAGCTGCATCTGCGTGAGACGAAGCACAAAATAAATATTATATTATCGGAACGATAAAATACATATACAGTACGTTATGGTATTACTAATTACTTAGCTATTTAAGACATTGATTATCATTTTTGTGATGTTTTTCTCTAAAGGTTCATACTTACGTACAAAGAGTATAGTAATATATAGCTTACGTAACTCGTACAAATGAAGAGAACGAAACGTCAATCATGACTGGAAATGTACCTAGCAATCGTTAATTTACTGTTTATCTTAAAATCATAATTCCGGATACGAAAACAGAATTCCTGAAGTGAAAAGCTGTAAAAAAATAAGCAAATAATTTCTATATTAATTTGATTTTCGTTCACGCATCTTTGCTAGCCTGCTTTTGGTCAATCTCCTTTGAAGTTGGAGTTAACTCAAATGACGTCATTAGAGTAGATACTCAACACTCGCATTTTTTAACGCGAACGTAGATTTCAACTGTCAATGCCAAGCAAGTGTCATTTATGGTAGCTTACCAATCTACCCTGTTCGGAGTTAAGAGTTAGTTGGGTTAACTCTAGGGTAGCTACTCGAGTTATAAAAGAACGACCCTGGGTTGCAACTCAAAGCATTTTTGAACGGTTAGAGTAAGGACCCTACCCTACTCTGGTTAAGGTAGGGCATGGTAAGGTCTTGACGTAAGGGTCAGCGAAGATGAAATTAACAAAATTTTTAACAGGGTCGTCAAATGGTTCGCAATAGAGCTCGTGGTAGGGCCTCCGATCAACCCCATTAATGTGCGTCTCTACTTCATCGTACCGCACTATAATATTCACCATAAAGGCATTATTAATTTACGTTATCATCAGTTTTCAATTAAAACAACAGTACCCACTTAGACAGCTGCTTCTCATGACTCCGTGAGATTATTCCGTCTTTTCTGTAAGCTGCTAACTAAGTATCATTATTAGCGCGATTTTAATTACGATAGCTTTAATTCAACACTTTTATTACCTATCATGGTTATGGCATTTGATATTGTTAATTTATTGAATACTCATTTATTTTTATCAATTTTAATAAAAAAAATATTTTTTATTGGAAGTCATTAATACTTTATTATCACCTTTATCTATGCTTGCTTGGTCCCCCATTATAATTGAAACTTGTAGGTATCAAATTGAGTTTGACCTCTCGATCATCAGGATTATGTAGCATTTTTTAATCTAAGCCTTATTCGTCCGATTCCATACTACGTCTAAAACTTAATTTTTGCAGTATCATCAATATTGATTTCATTACTCCACCACTGATAAGTATAGACCTCCTATTACACATGCTAACCTGGTAAGAGTGAATCTCGTTCAGATTTTACTCGAGATCTTTTGTAGGCCCCAAACTGCAGGCAAAGCCATGAGTCTACCTCATATCTTCTGGCATATATGTATATAAAAAGTAGCCCTGCCGTTATCCTCCGACGTTGTATACAGCTACAACTCAGTTGTACGCGAGCTAAATTATTTGTTTACCTCTTTAGTTGGAATTATAACCCCGTTTCAACATATTTCACGCTTTTTTAAGTTTCTTAAGATTTATTAGTATTTTCTCCGAATTTGCAGAAATGTAAAGTTAAACACTTTGGCATTTAAGATCTGTATGTTTATAAACTGCAGTAAAAGATGTCAAGGAACTTTATTATTTTAGAACGACGTGAGTACCTACAAACAAGTTGAGGCACGCTAACCGTTAGTTAGGCTTTTAAAATAACCTCACTGCAGACATAGAACCTAGAGTTTTATGCATATTTTTCAGAAACTAATTTTACTTACTTACCTTGTAGTTCGAAGTTCAGAAGCTCCGAGTTCATCGGGAAAATAGTGAAATTAACAGATAACTTACCTGAAAAAAAGAAAAGAACAACGTTTAGCGTTTGTCAGATTGCATCTACAGTTTTGCAATTGAAGACATTTTGATATCAGAACACGTAGGTTGTAACGATATGTAACTCTATAGGTGAAGTTTTTATTACAAACAAACGTGTGAGAATACATCCGTGTCAATCATAAAAAAACCTCGAACAGCCGCATTCATCCTTTTAGTGCCGACGCTTTACAAAGTCGTGTCGCAAGCAAATATCCACGGAAACTGCTGTTAGGCGTCATAACCGAGAGCTATGTGAGAATGTCGTGACTCGGGTCTATTGCCAGTACCTACTACGATCCTTACACACGCACGCCTAAGAAAAAGTAACCAAAACACACGTGTTACTTACTCATCAATTAAAATCAAATTAACAATTTGCCTGTCAAAGGCAATTTTCATTGTTCGTACTAGGATAACATAGATACACCTACATTGAAGTCAATTTATTTTAAACTTTAAGCATTTAAACTAAGATGCAAATTCTTTCGTCAGTGAGTCAGTAGTCTTATAAAGATGAGTGGCTACGCGAACAAATTGTGTTGGACACTGGCCGCCTATGCCTTATTGTTTTTTAATGGCCCGTCCCGCCCCCGCCGTGCCTTCACCATCCATCATCCTCCTTAACATCCACTTTTGACGTTTTTTTCTTTAAAGTTGTACAAATAAAAACGAGTTGAATTCCCCACGGCGCTCACTGACATTCCTTAGAAAGTTAAAACAACATATAAATTAATAAACGATCGTAAGGGTTAGTGTTGGTATAGTTAGGTAGGATAGCGTTTATTCAAGCCCGATTAAAATACAATTTAAAGTTTATAAGGTTACATGCTTTAAAGGGTTCCCCTGTTAGTATGAGAGCCTGGTCCTGCTGCCATAGTAAAATGTATGAAATGACTTAAAACGTACTATAGTAACTACGACGCACCTCTGGAAACCTTTTTTAGTTCGTTCATTATTCAATTAACTATATTTACTTGCTAGAGTCATTCAGTTTGTTTCCTTATCTATACAACTAAAACATTACCTTTCGATAAGCATATTTTATTTAAAAATAAAATTTCAATATTTTGTCATACCTCATTTAACCAGTACAAAGGTGACCTATTAAATATTCCACCCAGGGCAAGTGTCCCATAAACTCGCTATCAGCAGTACAATCGCGAACAGTTCGATCGACATCAACCCATCTGCCGTCGATAGCACATAGTACCTATACGTCATGGGCCCCTGGTAACAACTTACGGAGTCATTAATACTAAACCTATGTAAATTTGTGTCACTCTAATGAGACGTATGGGGCATTCAGTTGTGTTTTGATGGGGTATCTAAATGAGTGAATATATTAAGTGCTGATTACGTTAAGTGACAGAATTTGGAGTGAAAATATATATAGACTGAGTACATTGGTTGTATTTCAAAGATTCCATTCAGGTTTACTAAGGTTGCGAGATCTGACCACACACTTGCACAAAAACATGACGACTCAAATCAAATTTAAAGCAAACTGGTTACATACTTTGCTCTTTTGCAGCCTTAAGAACAACCAAAATAAAGTCTCAATCCTGTAAATATAGAACAGGCAAATCCCTAATAGAAATGGAAACCACTAGAGCCACTAACATAATCAACACACCGCTCAATTGTTTGCGATCAGCTGATGAGCAGAGGTCAGAGAGAGCTAATCCAGACCATGCACGCACACGCCGGAGCCATCGCACTGAAAAGGCACGCACATAAAGGTGGGTCTACGCTAGAAGAGCCAAATACGAGCGGAACACGAGACGAGCTCAAATTCGTGTAGTGTGGACCGACTCTTGAGAAGCCGAGCACGAGCAACACAACACGAATTTGAGCTCGTCTCGTACTCCGCTCGTACTCGGTTCCTCTAGCGTAGGCTCACCTTAGGATTCACCATAAGAGCTTAAGAACTTGCACAGTAAATATTTGATGTTAACATAAGGGATTATGAAAAAGACCCTGAGCAAGATGGAAACGCTGGAAAAATAATGTGAAACTCGTTGATCGAAAGTACAACGCATAGTCGGTGATCGTGTTTACGGTATGGAGTACGACATCGTGAAAGCATCTATCATGATTTTTTCTCCTTAATCCTAGAGTACCTACATCCAAAATATGGACTCTATTTTTAGGGTTCCGTACCTCAAAAGGAAAAAACGGAACCCTTATAGGATTACTTTTTTGTCCGTCTTCTGTCTGTCTGTCTGCCAAGACCCTTTATCTCGGGAACGCGTGGAGGTATCGAGTTGAAATTAAAACGCCGTGAAAAAATCAAACTTCCGAGGAGTTAATGAAATAAAAAAAAGATAAGGCCGTTTAAATCGCAAAAACGTATAATTTGACACTCTCAAGGGAATCAAAATTCATAGGATACTTCCCGTTGACCTAGAATCTTGAAATTTGGCATGAAGCAAGGTCTCACTAGGACAAATATAGGAAAAAATCTCAAAACTGTAAATTTGTAGTTACGTCACAAAAGAAAAAACTTGCGATTCGCAAAAATCTTAACTCAATTCGGGAATTGAACTGTTTTCATAGGTAAGTTTTTACGGAACCCTCAGTACGCGAGTCCGACTCGCACTTACCCAGTTTTTTTTACATAACAGGGGTAGGATGATAGCAGGACGAAAACATGCATCTTTAAGATGAGAGAAAAGGATAGGTAGCTATATTGTATGCATCCGACAGCTGTCATCCAAACCATCGTATAGCAATCGTAGTGTGGCAAGGAAACGGCCTGGATACTGAATGCGTATACCTTGTCTGTGTACATTGAATCAAGTTCGTTTTCTCTATGATCTATTGCAGGGTGAAGCGCCGGCACCCACCGTCTGGTATGCCTACCTGTCAGGATGCCCAGTGTATTGAGAGGAGCCAAGTTTGGCTATCAAATATGGTCGTATCTAATTAGATGGTCGAAGGTTTTGTTGAGCATGTTCGTGACTACATATTGGACTATAATTATGTCACCGGGAAATCTTTGTACATTATAATTTACAGAAGAATTGTGTATTTGGATGACACCTAACTCCTAAAGGGCTTGACTGATTTGGATGAAGTTTTATTGGGTCCGCTAGGTGACGGTGCTATCGGGTTCTAAATTTTTTTCTGACACAAACCCAGCTGCCCACAAGGCAGGACCACGTACGCCCGGGACCACTAGTTTTATATAAATAATTAATTCTCTGTTTTAAGTAAAACAACTTGTAAATTCAGGAAGTTCGACACGTTAGGACTCCGCGTGGCTTATTCATTATAAGCGAACAATTTCCCACTAGTTCGTTCGCTGGAAGCGTCACAATAAAAAACTAAACGTTCAAAAGCACGCCAACTAACGAGATCCCAGCAAAGTTTTATTGTTGTTGTATAGCGCCCATAAAAATGGCGCCTGTCGAGCTTTTATTGATCCGTGAATGGTCGACGAATGGCCCAAGACCTCTGTTACGACCAATTTAACCGATATCAATTAGCGATGTTTGATTTACTTGAAAGGTAATAAATTTGTTTTCAATTTGCGTGGAATCCTTTAGAATTTGTTATTGACACCTGAGGGACTAGGCGACCATGACTCGTGAAGAATTAGGCATTCCAATATTTAGCCAATGAATTGGTGACGGCGTGAATTACACCTGAGTTGAAGGGGACGGGACGGATTGCGATGGATGTCGAAATGTTAAAACAATTACTGGCCAAGGGCTTCCACTACCGACTTTGGTATTTTTTGTAACGAAATAAGTTACATATTTACACGGTTCAAAAGTAACAAGATATGTTTTATTTGTTTGTCATTAATCGCGCTGCGCTCACGCACGCCGTATGATTGACGCTCACCGCCGCCCGCGCAACGTTTTACATATAAATTACCAATTACAGACCCCTCACAGATTTCACAGAGTAGCAGAGGTGGCATTTTTACGATATTTATAATGTGTATTTATTCGTACATGTTTATTTTAGAAACGCCTATTAAATTAGATATTATTGTAGGCGTAGATAATGAAGACTGGATTTTTAATCGACGTGGATTGCATTGATTTGTATATTTTATCGATAAACTTGCTTCGATTGCCTAATTGGGCTCACACGCTCTATGTAGGAATGCAGCGACCAATCAGAGAAGAATTCAAATATGTCATCGTTTATATCATATCTAAAGACAGTTATACACTAATCGTTTTGGTAACCAACTTCATTAATTAAAAAGAATTTTGTTCAAATTTTTCAGTTTGCTTGAGGTAAAGTTTCAAGTCCTCCCATTCTTATTTCATGAAATTCTTTAGACACTCGAAATTTTCGAAACTAACAATGTCTAATTAATGCAATCTCTTCAGCTAAACACACACCAAAATAATCGATATGAGTACAATACATCGGTGGTAATCTATACATTGTAAAGTCTCCACAGTAACGGTAGCCACTTCTAATAATGAGTAATGAGCTAGAAAGAATGCAGGATAACAACTGACGGGCAATTGATGGGAAGCTTACCGCTGCATCGCTTCTGCCCGCCTGGTTACAGACTGCATTAAATAGACACCGCTCATTAAATTCCGTGATTGATTTTGTGGCAAAACCAATACAGTAGTCGCTACCGGTATGATTAGTAATTAAAACATGTCTAATAATACTGAGATAGGCAAACAAGTTGCGCACGACCGAACAGTCCGTTTTAATGAGTTGACATTGATATATGACTACCGAATTGTGAATTAGCATAAGATTCGAATAAGTTTCAAGATCAAGATTCATTCATATCAGAATTTACAAACTGATTCGCAAAGGAATTTAGAACGTTTATTATAATCTGAGAGGACACGGCTCGGGAATCGGAAAGATAAATTGCATGACGTGTAGCTAGAGAAACTAAACTGCTCAACTACGTAATGTAGGAGGTATTTAATTTTAATGTTCTTAACAACAGCAAATCTTTCAATCAGATACCAAGCAATCATAGGATAGCAGGTATGGTGAGTAGGCAAGCAGGCCCACCCGCCGCGCGGCCGCGGGCACGCACGCGCGCTTGCCAAATTGCCCAACTGATGCAAAATACCCCCTTGAGGTTACAAGGTCTCTAACGGTTCCTTTCATGATAGAGCCTCTTGTCTCATACACTTCCTTAGAATCATGGTAAACTGTTGCTAACGGTTGGCATTCGTTTATATTTGCAATCTTCACTTGAAGCTGTCTCATTTTCATATTGGTTACACGGACAATGTTCTATGAATTCAAACACAACGAGAGCTTTATATCCACGTGCATCGAAATTGATTGTGAGAACATTAGCAAGAATGTCACACCGCCACATAGTACCAGTTCCCATATTCCAGTGACAATTTCCTGGAACATTTAGCATTACACTTATAATATTGTATTGCTTTCCTATCACGTTCAGAGATGACTTTATTTTGATATTGCACGCTTGTACTTTATCACCCATTGTGTTTTTATTCTCACTCCTACGTGCCTCAATGTCGGCGCCTGAAGTTTGTACATATTTCACTAATACACGTTACATTGTCATTCGTAAAGGTGTATGAACTGTGAAAGTGCGCTTTGAATGAGTGTCACACGAGCTGACGAGCCACTATCTACGTCATCGTGACGAGCTGACAGCTACGGACTTTGAGCTAACTTGTGATAGGTTTGGCGTCAGTAATTAAAAGTTTTTGGATGCATCGAGGGCACGTCTCCTTTAAAAACATAAGACATCTGTGGTAAGTTCATTTTTCTAACCATTTCTGTCCCAAGTCCTTACCGACATTCTTCTCCCGTGGCGAGATGATTTAGACGCGTACCACGAGGACTGGTTGGAAACGGTAACTTATTATCAATGGAATAAGCATCTAAGCAAAAACCATTTCTGTCAAGAGCCTGCTTCATTGTACAATAACAAAATATCACAGCGAGGAAAATGTCCGCTTGTCACATGTCTACTTCCCCGATTCAATTTTGTAAAATAAACAGAGAAGTGTCACGGAGCAGGCCATAACGATTCTGTTTTACTGAGCTAGCGTGTTCCGCTCGAATAATGTACCGGCTGATAGGGGGCTTTTTGTTTTGCTAAACGGGCAAAGTTGTTGCGTGTCGTCCTCGTCCACAATCTACAGTCTCAGTCCTGTGGTTGGGATATTTTCATCCTTACTTACTTTATGTGTCACTACCTAATCGATAGAACAACCTTGGGAACGATAAGGTCAACCAGACAAAATATATAACCATATATCATTTTAAAAGACAAACGTTTAGACTATTAAGCAAATCTCTTCAATTTAAATGTCGACGAACTTGAGAGTGTTTAATTTATAAATAGCTATGTATTCAAAAATCTGTTAGAGATATTAAGCATTCGTGTTGAACATTGTTAGAATTAATGTGACATCCAATAAATATTACGAAACGCGTCAATGCATGCTTAGAAAATATTATTATTACCAGCTAACACAAATTAGGAAACGAACTCCCAGGAGAGACATATTTAGCCAATCCATTTCCTAGTGTAACCAGGAACATATGAGGAGATTTTTTCGAATAGTTTTTCAATGTAGTATCAATTAGGAAACGTTCTGTGAGATCCGCCTCGACGTTAGCGCTCTGTTGCCGGCAATTAGAGTTGCTATGGCGCCCGCGGGACACCGCCGGATGCCCGGAATGTCTGAACTCCTGGCGCGGTATGCGACCCTGGTAATTATTCTCGGGTGATGCACGGTCTATTGCTCCTGGTGACTAATTAAAAACAATTTCCGTGATTTATTTATTAGTAGTCCGTTATTTATGAGTCACTCCAAATAGAGCATAACGTTATAATAATATTTCAACAAAATTTCAGAGAAATTAGCTGCATGTTCATAGTACGCTAGTAGCAGTTCAGTTCCTATCCCAGATACGACCAAGGATTATTTAAAATATATATTTAATGATTAACTTTACTTTACCTTACAGCACCAAGCTAACTCACTGAAGTCTAAGTGCTACATAAGATTAGTTCACACACACACACACACACACTTTGGTTCAATGGTACGGAGATATCAATTAATACTAACTAACCTGTTCTAAGTGGTTTATCTCTAATTGCAAGTAAGTAAATAGTTGCATGTAACTTAACTGTTTTCCAATCCAAGTAAATCAAAGATGGTGATCTACGCACGCACAATATCAAGTAACAAGGTACTGTCCTATACAATTAAACACGAAAATCATAAGAACGTAAGATATTTCATATAGTAACGACTAGTGATGAGCAAAGCTATCTATCGATAAATCGGAGACGCGCAGCGGGGGCCGGCTTATCGACTCGACATCTGGCGCCTAAATTCTTACATGCAACGTACACCGGTTGTAAATAAGGCAGGAATCGCCACTGACAGACAGACAGACCAACGGAACAATATACGACTGTACCTTAGCTGTGACTAGTATGGATATGCCTTTATCCATACTTAATATTGTAAATGCGAAAGTAACTCTGTCTGTCTGTTACATCTTCACGTCTTAATGGACCATAAAGTTGGATGAAACTGGGCTCATGGGTAGACCATGTCCTCAAAGAGAGGATACTTTTTGTCCCGGGACTATGTTCCTTTGGGAGACTAATCAATTATCATATAGGCAAAAAAGCTAGCAGGAGCCAGTAATCAATAAACGGTTTGTAGTAAATCAAATGTTAAAACCTTCAACAAATCAAGAAACTGTCCGAGCCAATTCAAATGAGCATGGATTCTATTCCTACGCTTTATACTAGTGAATAAATCAATTTATAATTAATAATAAAAAAAACCGGTGAGAAAAAACAAACGATGTAAAGATCAACAAGCACGGAACTCCCAATATTAAAAACGTGTAAAAAAATTAACAAGAGTCATCCCATTTGTTTAATGTTATTTGCGAAAAACTCAAGCAACACTGCCAATACTTTTTCTATACACTTACTCGAAAATTAGCTCTTATCCCTACCACTTTTAGACACGCAATTTATTTTTCACACTAGTGCGGAAAAGTGCGCGTGCTCGCGGCGCCATACATTTATCATATCAGGCTGGGCGCGGCACGACCGCCGGCGCCGTTTATTTATGTGACGGTAAATGTATTGAAAAACGTCGTTTGATAAACGTGGAAATTTGTCACTGCAGCCCTCGGCTCCATATCACACTTGCCTACGGTTCGAGCGAATGCCGCCTTGGTTGCATTGACAAACTTTGTCCACTTGTATCAAAATGTACTATTTCACAATATTCAAGTATTTGCAAACACACAGCGAGATCTTCAAAGTCCTAACGTCAGCAAAAGCTTTATCAGTTTTCACAATCAAACATTAAATAGAATGTAGAAACGACAGGTAGACACTGAGATACAAACCTGCACTTGCCCACACCTTTCAAATATCGACTCTAACACCTCATAAACAAGGTTCAAAGTACGATTGATGAGGATCTTATAAATTTGAGGAGTCTCATGACACGTGTCAGTTTCGCTGAGAGCTGTCAGAGTAGAGTAATATATTTATTTAGGTGGTGCCGCGGCTGCCGTGTTGCCTCCGTCAATGATGACGTGAGAACCGTACCGGAATACTTCCTGAGAATCTATGAGATGCTGGTACTTTCGGTGGTATGCGAGCTTTTGGCGAGATTTCTTCAAGTGAAGTTCAGTGGCTGTTTTAATTATACGAAAATTGATTCCTAGTGAATATTGTGATGTAAAATTCGTGTTGTTTTGTATCTCAAGTGTCAAACTGTAAAATTGGACACACAAGTGGACAATACCTGGGATCATTGAAACAGGCGCGAACTCGGTAATATGGAGCTGAAAATTTTATTGTGGTATATTGACTACCTCAGCGAAGTTTACCGAGAAGGTTGACCTATACATTTGCTGCCAAATATTAAAAAAAACATTAGAATCTGTACACCCATACATCATCATCATCATCTTCCTGCCCTTGTCCCGTTTTATTTGGGGTCGGCACAACACGTATACAACACACACAACACCATATACTAATGGTAAGTAAATAAATTATAGACATGGACTTAAAGGATTTAGTATCCAAGCTAAAAACATTGAATAAACAAAAAAAAACAGTTAAGTATATGCAGTAATTTTAACAATGGAAATAATTTGATATTTGGGCAGCAAGTTTTGATATATTTATAAAATTGGATGTGTTTTACAGTATTAAAAAATAGCCATTGTAATAAACGAATTATCTTCACTGGAATAATTATTTCTACAAATCAAAACGAAAAAGAAAAGCCATAAAATCAAACCCATTTTCGCAAGAAACAGTGAGTAACCTTCAATCATAACTGAATCAAAGTTCACTACTGCAACTTATAAGTACACTAGGCCATATAATCCTTATGTTATTGCAAATTAAACGTCCAAGCGTCGCAGTTATTATATAGGATTCACATATAGTATGTTATATATTTAATTAGGTACTCGTAATTATGTGGATCAATGGCGCACTAACTATGCTAGTGTATTGGGGCTGTTTGTTTGCTTTCACTTTATTGATTATGAATTCCTGGTAGCATGCTTTATTTACTCCTTCGCAAATCCTCATTCCTTTCATGAATGAAAGTTACTATTATATTAATGGAATTTTTCATAAATGAGAAAATAAATTTTTAGCAGATATGCTAATTTACTCCTTCCGTCCTTTCGTCCTTTTCCTTTTTTACGCAGTAATCATAAAGTTATACATAATATATACGTATTTTCCTCTAATGCAAAAATGCATCACATTGATGAAAAGATTCTTTTACATTATTTTAATAAAAAAAAGATATAAAAATGCATTTTTCCAAGAACTATCTCAATCCAATTTTTATTTTATATAAAATCTTAGATAAAATTATTTATCACATTTCTCCATTGCCACCCAGAACACAATTTCCATTTACAAAAAATTAGAATTAAAAAAAACAGCCATTAATTTATCAAAAGTTTAATTATGAAATATGCACCAATAAATCGTTGTCGTTTGTACGAACGACAGGCATAGCCGGGATTCCGACTGTGTACGTGTTTTTTGTCCCTCTCGCAGCGACTATAAACACGACACGGTTAATTAAAACGGTATATTAGCATAAACAAATAAAATGCCCCATTACGAATTCAATTTACAATCTTTGAAATCGGTTAAATTAGTCGCAGTAAATAATATCTCGGATACAGTTTCGATAATAGCCTTGGGGCGCAAAGCATGAGCGAAGTAGGTAAAACACCGTGCTTTGCAGTAGGGTTTGGGATCCGAGATAGATTGATCTAAGAACCAATTTTATCCGCCAATAAAATCGATTTTGTTATTCGATCTTAAACAATGAATTTATTCTGTTATTTTTAATTATTATTAAATTAATTTAAAGCACTTATTTTTATATGAATATTGTAGGTACACCCGATTACTGGTAAAAAGTCACAAATAGCTGTATGTGCATTGTAGGATCTCATCTGTACCGTGCTTTTTAGGATTAATTACCTGCGGGGTATCCGATGGAACGATTTCTATGCTTTTGATGTGTCGATTTGAATACTCCTTCCTAATTATCGACTTTGAAGCGTGAGGAAAAATATGTTTAAAAAAATGTATAAGTGATCCCGCTACAGCTTAAAACATGAAGCACATAACATGTGGTGTAGCGTCACCCGCGCAGTGAATCGATGCCTTCATTTAAATTTGGTGCGTTGAATATGGTAAATAGTGCAAATTATTAATTATACGATTATTTTATACAATTAATGTAACATTTGATTGATTCACTACCGGTGTGATGCATAATTTAATATTTTATTTGGTGCATTGAAATCTGAATGTTCTTTTTAAAGTTTTTCCTCCTAAAATATTTTAGTTTTGAGATAAAATAATAAAGCTATAATCAGGTAACAAATCATCATAATATGCTAAGAATCCTTCAAATATTCGAACCTAGCTTCTGCCCTCACCTGCGAGAAAGCAACTTTTCTATACAATCTTTGGACCGTTTCATTCCCTTATGGAGTGAATTTCAGAAAATTCTATCTTATTATTTGTGTAAATCATAAATTGAAATTTTGTGCTAAATTTCAGAGTTCTAGGTCCAAGGGTTAGTGCTGGGCATTGCCGAGTCAGTAAGGGAGTCAGGGTTTTGCATTTCATGTACACAGATGTGGAAATATGTACTATTTTTTTACTCAAACACGCGTCTGATTGAATTTGGATGACACTTATGCAAATTACGCAATGAAGGAAAACATCGTGAGGAAACCGGCATGTCCTAGAACCAAAAATTTGAAGACATGTGGACAAGGAAGACATTAGGGCCCATTCCCTCACCTAGAGAGAAGGCCTGAGTCCCAGCAGTGGGAACAATAAAAGGCTGATTATGCTATGCTATTGTGCTTATGCAAATAATTTATAACCTGGATAAATACTTAGAATACTTTTTCTCTTAGCCTGAAGCTCTTGCAAACGAAGTCAGGGGCAGAAGCAAGTTAGTTACAAGTCGCAGCGTCTATTGAGATGGACTGAAGATATTCACAGGGAAGCTGGTAATGGGCTACGGGATTTTTAGTAAGAGTTACCGTCTTGGAACTCAAAGGGCAACTGAACAAAACAGTCGAGTTTTAGTCTCTTTCTCCACGCAGAGCGGGAGGAATTATTTGATGATTTCCAATCTCAAGAAAGGATGATTAGTAAGTATTTCTGTACTAACTGCAACCAGCGACTTCGCCCGCGTGAAAGTAAAAAAATGGGCAAGTGCGAATCGGACTCGCGCACTGACGGTTCCGTACAAACTTACCTATGAAAACAGTTCAATTCCCGAATTGAGTTACTGACGAAGATTTTTCCAAATCGCAAAAAAAAACTTTTTTGTGACGACTAACCACAAATTTACAGTTTTCTGATTTTTTCCTACATTTCTGCTATGAGACCTTGCTTCATGCCAAATTTCAGGATTCTAGGTCAACGGAAAGTACCTACCCTATGAATTTTGATTCCCTTGAGAGTGTCGGAATATACGTTTTTTGCGACATAAACGGCCATATCTTATTTTTCGTTACCTCAAAAGTTTGATTTTTTCACAGTTTCAAGGGACCGCAGATCTGAGTAGGTATATGGTTTTAATTTCAACTCGACACCTCCACGTGTTCCCGAGATAAAGGGTCTTGACAAACAGACAGACAGACAGACGGACAACAAAGTGATCATAAAAGGGTTCCGTTTTTTCCTTTTGAGGTACGGAACCCTAAAAACTGTTTTAAGAGAATCTACTCCTGGGATAAAAACTACCCTGTGGTTTTCCAGGACATAGTCTACCAGTTTGCCCAATTTCATCCAAATCCTATCAGCCGTTCGAGCGTGAAGGAGTAACAAAAAGCAGTAACACATTAACTTTATTATTTATAACATTAGTGTTAGAGAGTTTTGCAATTTCACTAAGTAATTGAATCTGTGTGATGCTGCTATGACATAATACTGTACTGTAATACTGTGAACTTTCATGACAATATCTTAACAAGCTTTTTTTTCTTCTTTTTGGCTCTTAGCAAGCTTAAAAATAACCACAACATCATCTAAATATCAACGGTTACGAAGATATCTCTTACATTACAAATGTAACGTCAATCACAGTAGGTATTAGGAAAGCAGGAATTAACAGTAATTACACTTGTCCAAATGATACGTGCACAGGTATGCCCCCCCCCTCCCCGGGCCGCACGCGCCCCCCTGCGTGAGCACGCGGCGCGCGGCGGGGCGCCATTGTCCCGCTGTCAGGCAAGACCCGCGCCCCACACAACGAGCCAGTTGGCACGACCTGGCTGGTGAAGTATCGATACTGCTAGCCAGGTTATGATTCCACTAGTTTCGATAATGTCCACAGATCCATAATACAAGATTATGCTAAGATAGAGAAGATCGATATTTTTTTTCATTGTTCACTATTAAAAAAACAATGTCTTAATTGCCCAATGGTTAAAGCACCCGCCTCTCATGCATGATGGTTGCAAGTTCGAAACCGGGCAAGTACCAATGTAAATTTTTCAATTCATATGTACTTTTCTAAGTGAATCTAGGACATTATCGACACCCCGTTTCTTGCAAAGCACGTACATACCATTAAAAAATTCAGAAGCAGCTTAAAATTATTAGGCTGTAGTGCATGGATGATCTTATCGCTAAAGGCGGACAACAGAAGAAATTCATCCAGCTAAAATCTTAGAACAAAATAGCTTCAAATCAGATTATGCAAAACCTTGTTAAAGTTACAGTGAATGAAGATAAAGACATTCCAAAATTAAGGTCAATCATTCAGAACGCAAGTCAAGCACTTCAAATCGATTATATAATTATTATACATATTATTTATTATTCGACAATGGGACATCAAAATAAGAAAGCAAACACTTCTCAGTGTTTAAGTACACAGAATTAACATGTAATCATAACACCAGCTATTTTACTGTTCCTGTCAGCATGTACGTTATTAGTTTTAATTATATGTAAATTAACTAAAAATAAATACTAACACAAAATTATCGACAGCGGGCAGCACTAGCGTGGCGCCTGTTCGATAGCGCGCCGCGGGGACGCATTGTCCGCGCGTCTAACCGCCTCATATTCGGTTACCCAACTATATTACACGGCTATACGCAATATCGATATCTCACACAAAACAGATCACGAACATCTTTACTCCAAAACGCGACGAACAAAGCCCAACTTTACATGTTGGGTTCCAAGGTTCATTTTTGTGTGTATGCAATTTTGGTGATTACGCCAGTTAGTTTGAAATATAAAACGATATAATTTTCATTTTACTACTCCTTGAATACACAAGAGGTTTAATAAATAACTAAACAAAGCTCACACGTCGCACCTTATTTGAAGGCAGTTTTGTCAAGCGATTGTCTCAGTTTCACAAATAATTTATATTATTGTATAATAGATTTGGAAGAATATGATATATTTTTATAGCGGTTACAACAGACGATTTATTGTATGGTTTTAGTTAATAAGTTATTTATTTTATAATTATTGTAATCTGTTTAGGTGTACAGTTTATCATTTTTATGTCTGGTTTGCATGAGTTAGGTTGTTGAAATGTATATTAGAAAGACTTAGATTAAATTAGCAATAAAAATTACTTCTTTGATTTTATTTCTGAGAAAACTAGAAACATCGAACTGTATTTTTGTAGCACAGAATAAATCAGAATTTTGATTGGCTTTATCTTGAAGATATTTTAAGGTCCCGATAAGAAAGATCCGTGTCCGAAAAAATACAAAATCCATAACCTTTCCTAATTTGTTGATATTGCAATCTTAACGGTATTAACACTTACCTAATTTCGTTTCTTCAATTCCGATTCTCCGATTACTTTTCTGAATGGACTCAACCATATCGGATCAATAAACACTATAATGGACATCATACAATTATTGTAAATAACTCGGGAACAAAGTTGCAGTACTTACATGTGATTGTAAGTATCGGGTACCAAGAAAACTCTTTTATCGTGTAATTCAATACTTAAACCTGTATCAATTACTTTACAATGCACGACGAAGTTTAAGTTTATGTAGGTACACGTAATAAGATCATTTTTTAGGGTTCCGTACCTCAAAAGGAAAAAAAAACTGGGCAAGTGCGAGTCGGACTCGCGCACTGAGGGTTCCGTACAAACTTGTATGGTAAATCGCGGTTTACGATTTATGACATATTAAAAAAAAACTACTTACTAGATCTCGTTCAAACCAATTTTCGGTGGAAGTTTGCATGGTAATGTACATCATATATTTTTTTTAGTTTTATCATTCTCTTATTTTAGAAGTTACAGGTGGGGGGGGGGGCACATTTTACCACTTTGGAAGTGTCTCTCGCGCAAACTATTCAGTTTAGAAAAAAATTATATTAGAAACCTCAATATCATTTTTGAAGACCTACCCATAGATACTCCACACGTACGGGTTTGTTAAAAAAAAAAAATTGTTTCTTTTCAATTTTTGTGTAAAAATCTTAATGCGGTTCACAGAATACATCTACTTACCAAGTTTCAACAGTATAATTCTTATAGTTTCGGAAAAAAGTGGCTGTGACATACGGACAGACAGACAGACAGACATGACGAATCCATAAGGGTTCCGTTTTTTGCCATTTGGCTACGGAAGCCTTATATAGGATCACTTTGTTGTTCGTATGTCTGTCTGTCTGTCAAGACCCTTTATCTCGGGAATGCGTGGAAATATCGAGTTGAAATTAAAACCATATACTCAGGTCTGTGGTCCCTTGAAGCTCTGAAAAAATCAAATTACTGAGTTAACGAAAAAAAAAAGATACCGCCGTTTATGTCGCAAAAAACGTGTATTTCGACACTCTCAAGGGAATCAAAATTCATAAGGTACTTCCCGTTGACCTAGAATCCTAAAATTTGGCATAAAGCAGAGACCACTAGTATAGGAAAAAACCTTAAAACTGTAAATTTGTAGTTACGTCCCAAAAAAACTTTTTTTGCGATTTGGAAAAATCTTCATAACTCAATTCCGGAATTGAACTATTTTCATAGGTAAGGTATTTTTTTGCTAAAAATGAGAGCTAAGAAATTAATATTTTAGTAAACTTCAAAAATGCAGCATGGTCGATATACCTCGCTCACCAGTACCTACATTTTTTTTTGTCGGTGGGTTATTGTAGCTTGCACACCGGCAGCTCTTTTGGTAAACTGTACAGATTTTGTGTACTACAAAAAGGTATTTTATCACGTGTGTATACATATAAAAGGAGAAACTGACTGACTGCTATACACAGCCGACACTGCTGGTACTAGGAGCGTGAAATTTTGGGCAAGGTTTCTTCTTAAGATGTAGGCGAGCAATAAGACACGATATTCTAAAATTCACCCCCTTAGGGGACGAATCATCATCATTCATCTTTTCAGCCGAAAGACGTCCACTGTGGGACACAGGCCTCCCCCAAAGTGTCGCCACAATGACCGGTCCTGAGCGTGTGCGTCTCGCATCCATCGGATTGCCGCAACCCTCACCAGGTCATCGGTCTACCTTGTGGGAGGCCTCCCAACGCTGCGTCTTCCGGTACGTGGTCGCCATTCCAGAACCTTTCGTCCCCATCGACCGTCTGTTCTGCGAGCAATGTGCCCTGCCCACTGCCACTTAAGTTTGGCGATTCTTTGGGCTATATTAGGGGATGAAACGAGGGTTCAAAGTTTGTCTATAGAACCCTACTTTCATGCGGGCGAAGCCGCCGGCCAAAATCCCGTACGTGTGGGGTATCTATACCCCACACGTACGGGATTGATAAAAAAAATAAAATTGATCTTTTCTATTTTTGTGTAAAAATCTTAATGCGGTTCACAGAATACATCTACTTACCAAGTTTCAACAGTATAGTTCTTATAGTTTCGGAAAAAAGTGGCTGTGACATACGGACGGACGGACAGACAGACATGACGAATCCATAAGGGTTCCGTTTTTTGCCATTTGGCTACGGAAGCCTTATAGGATCACTTTGTTGTTCGTATGTCTGTCTGTCTGTCAAGACCCTTTATCTCGGGAACGCGTGGAAATGACGAGTTGAAATTAAAACCATATACTCAGGTCTGTGGTCCCTAAAAGCTGTGAAAAAATCAAATTACTGAGTTAACGAAAAAAAAAAGATACCGCCGTTTATGTCGCAAAAAACGTGTATTTCGACACTCTCAAGGAAATCAAAATTCATAGGGTACTTCCCGTTGACCTAGAATCCTAAAATTTGGCATAAAGCAGAGACCACAAGTATAGGAAAAAATCCTTAAAACCGTAAATTTGTAGTTACGTCCCAAAAAAAACTTTTTTTGCGATTTGGAAAAATCTTCATAACTCAATTCCGGAATTGAACTATTTTCATAGGTAAGGTATTTTTTGCTAAAAATGAGAGCTAAGAAATTAATATTTTAGTAAATTTCAAAAATGCAGCATGGTCGATATTATACCTCGCTCACCAGTACATTTTTTTTTTGTCGGTGGGTTATTGTAGCTTGCACACCGGCAGCTCTTTTGGTAAACTGTACAGATTTTGTGTACTACAAAAAGGTATTTTATCACGTGTGTATACATATAAAAGGAGAAACTGACTGACTGCTATACACAGCCGACACTGCTGGTACTAGGAGAATAAAATTTTGGGCAAGGTTTCTTCTTAAGATGTAGGCGAGCAATAAGACACGATATTCTAAAATTCACCCCCTCAGGGGATGAATCGTCATAATTCATCATTTCAGCCGAAAGACGTCCACTGTGGGACACAGGCCTCCCCCAAAGTGTCGCCACAATGACCGGTCCTGTGCGTGTGCGTCTCGCGTCCATCGGATTGCAGCAACCCTCACCAGGTCATCGGTCTACCTTGTGGGAGGCCTCCCAACGCTGCGTCTTCCGGTACGTGGTCGCCATTCCAGAACCTTTCGTCCCCATCGACCATCTGTTCTGCGAGCAATGTGCCCTGCCCACTGCCACTTAAGTTTGGCGATTCTTTGGGCTATATTAGGGGATGAAACGAGGGTTCAAAGTTTGTATAGAGAAACCTACTTTCATGCGGGCGAAGCCCCGGCCGAAGCTAGTCTATTCATATGAGGCCAACCGTGTCGACATTATGACATGGATGGCGCAGTTGAGGGTCTGACTGTCACGCTACGTGTCAATCCCGGCACGAAACAAATGCGTATGGCCTACAGACAGTTGTTCCAGTTCCAGGTCTGCGTGTCTTGTGTATGTCAGTTAACATGTTTTGAACGCTAGGGTGAGTCGACGTGGGCAGCGGGAATGTTCGAATTACCGTGGCCTTAGAACATAAAGGGCAACTGGAGAAACACAGCTTAAGAAAGTTTTAGTCAGTCAAAGTCTGACACGCTCTCTCGCTCCGCCCAGAGCGGGAGAAAATGTGTGCTGATTTCTCGCCTCAAAAAAATGATAACGAGAAAAGGTTTTTTATTTTTCAAAAAAAGATCAAATCAATTTGTCGTCATACTGTATCATTTTTCGTCGACATCGAACAAAAATTTAGTTGATCGTCTACTTCGTTACATTAACTTCACAATAAAATCACGCAATCCCACTAAAAATACCATAAATATCAACCTACCTCAGGGTCAATCTTCTTATACTCGGGATCCTCCTCATCCACCTCGAAGTAGAGTTCCGTGGAGGTCAGCGAGACGGTCCCAGGCGCCACCAGCCCTGGAGCCACCAGCCGTGCTTTTGTGCTTATGTTCACCGGACCTGCGAAGTACCAGGAGGCAATGTTAAAGAGGATGTGGCTATTCTAAGAGGTTAATACTTGAGTAACTCAACGCTCATTATTAATGAAATAAATGGAACATATTCAGTAAGACAATATGATAGATGATTTCTAGTGCGAGGCAATGTTTTTTAAAATATTATTATTGTTAAGGCGCCTGACATAAGTTTGAATGCAACGCACACAATTTATGCTACTCAAGTAATTTTCAGGGTTTTAAGAGCAGACCGAATCAGCCTTGGCGGATTTAAAGTCGCTCATTTAGATAAATCAATATACCCATACTGTAACAACAGTTTTAGACCCACTGCGCTAAACAAATTTAAATAATAAATCATTAATCACGTAAAACGGTTTAACATGACGAAATATCAACTTTCTATGTGATTGATTATAATTAACAATCCGTTTCAGAGTGTATAATTATTTAAATGTTATTTGTGTCGTATAATATTATGGTATATATTATATTATAATATAAGTCAGGCGCTACTCATAAAATATTATGTATTTATTATCTGAGTAGCGCCTGACGTAATACTGAATGCAACGCACTCGAATGATGCTGCTCAAATATTTCGTTCAGGCGTTGTAAGTGAGAATCACTAGCCCTACAGGGTTGGAATACTAGATTACACTTCGTTATTATTACAAATCCAGTAAAAAAATTTGAATAATATTTGAATATTATAATAGGTTACGGATCAATTTAATTGAATACGTATTATTCATAATCAATTGAATTAATCGAATGATATGGACCATTTTAGTTTTATGCGATACTAGGAGATCAAAAACAGGAGGAGTCCTTTCTGCCATGAATTCGAATAATCGAACTACAATCGATAGCTTACCAGTAAGGTCGGCATCGATTTCTCTGTCATCGACCAGGAGTTCAGCATCATCTAAGAGCTCTGCCGCGGCGGGCGTGGGTAACTGCGCCCCGCGACCCGCCCCGCCCGCCGCTATCCTAGAGTGCAGTTCTTCCGTCGCCTGTGATTGGTAAATGAATAAGATTAATCAGTAAACGTCAACTATTTTGTTTTCTTCTTACTTGAAAATAAATGAAGCTATTCAGAACGAATAGCATTTCGTTTAGTTCCCAGGACTGCAATTGTGTTTTAAACGGGTTCAAAATTGTACCAGGATAACATAATTTGGAAGAGCGCCAGATTACCTGTAAGATAGCGTCGTGGTGATGTGTGCTTGGGTGTGGCCTGGCTAACGCAGCGGCTACATGTCTTCTCCCTCGCGCGTCAGGAACTAGTCTTCTTCGTCGACGAGCGTCGTCTTCCCAAGAGTCTAGCTTCCAGAATTGACTGCCACTGCTGAATATTATAAAACGTTAGAAGAAACGCCTGCGTCTACGTCGATATGCGTGTGGATCTGTGTATATGTCAATAGAGCAAACATGGAGAATTATATAGAACACTATAACGACAGACTATTCGAAATAATGAATTGATTTATTGACTACATTGCTAAGATTCTAACTGGGATTTTTACAGCCTGAAAAAAGTCTTAATGGAATGAACAAGTCGAATTTGATTTTGTGATTGCAATTTCATATCCATGCGTTTATGTTCACCTAGTACAGCTTGCAGAAAGAATAGCAACAAAGCGACCGTAAGAGCTTCCGGTCAAATCGGCACATCTATCAACCAATGCATTAGTCTGACTGACAATGGATTACTCTACGTTTAAGGTTGATTTTCCATCATTTATCGAACTATAAAGAACTGTGAAATGTTGATTTGATTTCCTGAATACCTAAATGGTATCATGGAAAACTCAGATCATCGAGTATTTAACGAATGGTACCCAGGATGTGGCGTGGCATGTGAAGCGGCGTGCCGCAGCTTGTCGAGCAGCCGCGCGGCGGCCGCGTGGTCGCGTCTCCGCGCGGCCGCGATCAGTCGCTCGCATGTTCGCTCTTCTTCTGCTCGCTCGGCGCTACTCGTTGCACATAAGCACTGCATAAACAAATATTAATAATAACTTATTTGTACCTTAAACTACAGCTTTCTTTACACAAAGTTAATAATCGCCTGTTATATATCGGATGCTAAATTGTTGAATTATTAAAAATGACAGAAAATTATCCCAAAATTCTATATTGTGGATACATTTTTGACAGTAAATACATTCAAACCGAAGTCTTATCTAACAAGCTTTATAAGTAGGAAAATGGAAAACTACTTCTACAATCTTAATTGTGAATTCTCACCTCAAAATCGGCATGTTTGAGCACATCATCAGCCCTCATCCTGTTCAGTATGAACTCAGCTTCATTGGCGACCCTCACGATATGGTCCCTCATGGCATGTGACAGGAGACGACCCTCATTGATCAGCTCGATAAACGCCAACCCCGCATGCTTCTGCAAGGAATTCTGCCACTCCTGGGAGCAGAGTAGCATCACCAGTTCCACCACTGATGTACTGGATTTGAAGGTTTGGAGACCTGGGGGAGTTGAGGTACGAAGTTAAGTACTAGGAATGCAAGAGTCGTCGTGACCACATTATTCCAACCCATTGCTTCTACAACCATGTGCGTTTCTTCTAATAAGAAAGAGCTGTTTGTTAGAACCACATCTAAAGCCCAACTAGAATCTAATAGCCTCTATGTTGCTAGTTACAATCAAAGCTTTCCGAAACCAGTTTATTTACTATTATTAGAAGAAAATTAAGCATTTATAATATATGTAATTATAGCCAATTTAAAAACGATTTGACATAATTTTCCATATAAATCCCAAACCTTTTTCTGCAATTTAGCAATTTCCTCCATCAAAAGTATAAGAACCAAGCATGATAAGCCACTACCATGCCTAATACCGGTCTACCTTTACCCTCCATTAGCAGCTCCTGTCCGTGGCTGCCGACCAGGGTCTTAGAGAGGAAGGGAGCAAAGTCCAGCATGATCTCTCTGAGGAGTGGACAGACAGGTCCGAGTGCTGTCTCTAGCTTGTGAGTGAGGGATGCCTCGCGGGAGACTCCGTCTGCTGACATTGTGGTGTTCATCGCGCTAAGACCTGCCAGGGTCTCGTTGTCCTGGGGAAAAAAGATTTTGATTAAGGCATGAAAAGTTAAATACTTTACAATCTAAACTTTTTCTTACACTGAAGCTCATACGGGTTTTTCATTGATTTAAGTGTTGTGATCGTGCGATAAAATACAGAGAGTTGAGACTCAGCTGGCTTCTAGATCAGTGAAGTAGCAAATTTCTACAACAATCACTTATAAAAAAATATATGCCAAGGTAGTTTAAATGAATTTGTAACGCAACAATTGATCAACTTCGTGCCAAAAAAAAACTGATTTGTTGCGCAATGAAGCTATGTCACTCTATATTTCTAGTTAGAATATTCCAGTTACTGTCAGAATAGATTATTTGATTCATATAAGAATGTCGACAACTCACTGGATGTAAGTGTCTCTGCGCCGCTTGTAGATTCCTGTTCTGATGCCTCTGTGCGAGATGATGGTGTGACTCAGAGTTCCTCATATGAATTTGTTTGTCTATATCTGAAATATAGCAAAAAAATGTAATATATAAAAATTTCGTATCACAATGTTTGATATCGAACTCCTGCGAAACGGCTTGACCTATTTTTATTATTATTATTATTATTTATTATTTATATCAGATACATCCATATTATGTTAGTAGAACTTAAAACTATGTTAGTAAAATTGTTCATTAAAATAAATAGAATAAAATAAAATCAGTTCATAAACTTATACATATTATAACTGTGCCCGCTTGCCGCTGCACCAGACCTGCAGCTGTGCAAACGAGTCCAGTGCCCCAAGAAGGGGCAATCCGGCTTATCAGCTATCACCCTCAAAATGCTGTTGGTGCTCCCCCGAATCCTACGCATCAGGGATGCTGTTCTCTTTCGCATAATAGCTTGAAAGCTGTCTATATGTGCTTCAGCAAACATGCCCGACGCGCTACAGAACCGCGGGAGCCCCAACAGCACCCTAAAGGCGTTATTATACTGAATGCGAAGAACGTTGTAGGCCCTCTGCGTATGTCTAACCCATAGGCTGCACGTGTAGAAAGACTGGCAAAACGCCTTGAACAGAGTGATTTTCACCTCTCTAGTACAACGTGCAAACCTACGGGCCAGCATATTACATCGGACCGACAACGCTCTTCGCTCCCTTTTTATGAATGTTTTTAGAATAGAATAGAATAAAACTTTATTGTACACCAAAATAGTAACAAAAACTTATAAACTAACTTAATCTATGGGTACAATGGCGGTCTTATCGCTGTTAGCGATATATAAGGTGTAAAAAAATTAACTTTAAGAATTTCGAGGGGACATTGTACTCCTCATTATGAACAACTTTTACTATGGGACCAAACCTGAAATCGCGAAAAAAAAAATCAGCTGTTCCCTACGTTTATGTTCGCATAACTCGTCAAAACGTATGGAGCAGCTGATTTTTTTTTCGCTATTTCAGGTTTGGTCCCATAGTAAAAGTTGTTCATAATGAGGAGTACAATGTCCCCTCGAAATTCTTTAAGTTAATTTTTTTACACCTTATATATCTACCAGACAACCTTAGGATGGACTGTAAGAACTTAACATAAAAAAACGTCTGTTTTTATGTATATTTGGTAGGTCGTAGGCTACTTTTTATCCTCTTATTCCCCATTTTTTAATTGAAATTTTTGTATTGATTTATATTTACGATTATATGGTACCAACTAGGTCATAAATCTATATATATAAAAGCGAATTACCGCTCACTGATTAATCACGAAATCTCAGAAACTATATCACCTACATTATTATTGAATAAATTATTTAAATATATATATATATATATATATTATTACTAGCTTCTGCCAGCGGCTTCGCTCGCGTGAATTTAGGATTCTCTATAAAAACTTTGAACCCCCGCCCCGTTTCCACCCCCTATGGGGTGAATTTTCAAAAATCCTCTCTTAGTGCTCGCCTACGTCATAAAAGGAAACTTTGTGCAAAATTTCACGTTCCTAGTCCCAGTAGTTTCGGCTGTGCGTTGATATGTCTGTCAGTCAGTTTCTCCTTTTATATATATAGATTATAGGGTGTAGACATCCGCTAAGAACGGATTTTACGAAACTCACCCCTAAGGGGATGAAACGGGGGTCGGAGAAACCTACTTTCACGCGGGCGAAGCCGATGGCAGAAGCTAGTTTGATTAAGACTAGCCTGTAACCGACCTATTTTAAGGCTAAAGGATTTCTTCAAATCACACACAGTAGAATTTAACCCTAAACTTTCAACATTGTTGATTTGATTACTAATCATTAAGTCAAGATTTCCCCAAGTCAGTTTACTTCAATGAAGTTGCATTTCATTTCATTCTATGATCTATCTACAAAGTCTGGCTTCATCAGATAACTTTCGGTGTGGCCAGCACTCCATCTTACAAGTCTATCTTTTTTCTTTCCAGCCTTTTCCCACTTTAGACGGCATCGGCTCTCCTTATCTCACACCGTCAAGACATGTCAACGTCCCCGAGATAAAGGGTCATGACAGACAAACAGACAGACAGTCGGACAATAAAGTACTTAATCCTATTAGTGTTCCGTTTTTTCCTTTTGAGGTACGGAACCCTAAAAATGGATAGAGAAATATACCTTCGTGTATATTTCCTTCATGGTCGCGCGTCCTGCCGGTGATAGTGGCAGGTCCACGCTCTCCGTCCTCGTTAAGGTTTACGTCAGTCCAGGATTCGTCGTTGCTTACCTAGAAATTAAAAAATACAGAATTAAATTCTTCATTAGTAAAACTAGAAAAACATCAGTTGGGCCACAGAGGTGGAACTCACATTTGTTGCATTTTATCTATGAAATAAACTTAAATGGCATCATTTAATACTAAAACTTTGTAAATTGAAAATTATTCTACTCATTACCTGAGTATTTAGACATTAAAATAAATATTTTTCTTTGTTTTTTTTTTTCAAGCAACTTTTTCTACTGATGATACGTACCGGATGCTTATTATCGTCAAGCGCGATCTCGCTAGAGGTCTCGGGGTCGTTGTTGGTGGTCTCGTTCGAGTTCAGGTGGAACGAGCCCGCGTCCTCGATCGAGTCCACGCTCTGCAGACACACACAGGTGATACACACAGTCCAACTATACGTCTAGCAGACTCCTAACACGACTAACAGACGACTAGACAGTAAGAGGGAAATACTAGCGGTGGTAATCTGATTTTTATCTATTTCAAAGTCAGGGAAAGCTAAACAACGATTTTGAATGTCTAATTTATTAAGTCTAACATTAAAAGAGTAAAAAACAAATAATTTTTCACACAAGAACTCACCGACTATCTTAAAAATGAATCACTATTTGGATTTTGTTCTAGTGAAACTTTCTGGAGGATATTAAATTTTGAATTTTTCACAGTATGAAATTCAGACCTTACCTTTTTCAAACTATAATAAGGATTATAAATGTAAATAATCTACTATGTGGTGAAAAGAGAATGATAATAATAATAATAAAAAGGTGGACAATACAATAAACACCATGCTTTAAAAGAATTCAGTGAAAAAGCAAGCATAGCACACACATGCCGGAAACAAAGTTATATTACAATAAGGAAAATATATTGAAAGAACACACGAAACATTTGACTATGAAAATTCCCAACCGTGTAATGATTTTATACATAAATAATATTCAACACCCGTGTTTCTTCTTAATTCATTATAATTACAATTTTTTATACATTATTATAGTATATAGTGTCCTGGTGCTTAGTGCTTTAATATTTTGTGATTTCTTTGTAAAGAATACAAGTGAGCGGAGCTAGCCTATTGTGTCGTTTCATTTAAATATACATATTATGTATGTATCGTGGCAAGCTTGTGTATATTTGTGTACATGATTGGAACTGGAACTTATCCATCGCCATTTTATAAATTCCTCATCAGAATAAATTAAATAGCATCGGAATCAAAGCATTTTTGAGATTACCAGAAATTAAGATCAACGACGGTTACATTGACAAAAGTACCAGGGTTACAGAACCAATCAGGAGTGTCAACACTAAATTCCATGTTCACACAAATTCAGAATGTGTACAAACCAAATTGACCACCGACACCGTTATCCCAGACAATGTTTTGGACCTTGCGGTTGGAGGCTTACAACAGGACAATAACATTTATTTATTAAATTAAAATATAAGCCAGATAAAACAAAGATACACTGAGAATACATCGCTAGATCTGATTTTATAGAAACATATTAAACCCATCCACTTTTACTAGTACTAGAAGAATTTAAAGAAGTCCCCCTGAAATTATTATAAAATATTGAAACTAAACAGCAACGAAGGGACCCCCAAAGACCACAGTTAAGGAGACGCAGTAACTAATAGAAAGAGATAGAGCATCGGCCGCCTCCCCACAGAGCTACTAACCTTGGGCTTGAGCTGACTTTTGACTCGGAGGCTCGACTTGAATAGCGGCTCTTCCTTTTCCGAGGCCGGCGACAATTCCGGCTTATCGCTAGGCTTAGCTTTCTCTCCAGTACTAGGCTTCAGTTCGTCAGTTGTCGTTTCTATTTTCGCAACACCCTCTTCTTTCCCATCGGTCTCCTTTATTAATTTTATTGCAAAAGCAAAACAAAACAAATATAATGAAGCGTCCACGTATCACATTAAAATCTTCCACATTTAATGTTTCATTCAACATTTATTATATAATAGCGACATCGAAAACGAAAACCAATCGGCAAACAAGAAACCAATTTGCCAAACAATGAAACTGATGACTATCCTCGACTATAAGGGGCGGAGTCTGAACTGCATGCGCATCTCGCTAAACCTAGATCTATAACTAACCTTATACTCATTAACACTATATGCTACTTACAGTAAAACTTTCTTACTTTTCATGTAGTAAACCTATATTGGAAGAGTTTGAATAAATTGGAAAAACATGCTATGGAAAGAGAAATTTAGAACAGATCAATGTCATCAATACTATTAATAAAGAGGCTAAAAATAAAAGCTTTAAAAATAATTTAGAAAAGTTACTAACGTACGTAACAAAACATGGACATGATGAGTTACAGGGAAGCTTTTATGTTTAGCGCCAATGGACTACAAATAACGACTTACTGCCTACAGACTTTATTTCAATACTCACAAGTCTCAAAGGTAGAAAAAGAAAGACAGGGATCTATCAAAATTCTTACATGCAGTTATGGTCCGTACACAAACACGATTAGGTCTATAATCGCATACGAAATCATAAACATAGAATGAAAACTTTTAGTGATCTTACCTTCATAGATGGAGAGTCCAAATCGTTAATGGTAGAATTATTCTCATCGACCACAATCATGGCATACTCCACGTCATCTCCATTGTGTTCTATGGGGACAGAAATGTCGTAGGTTAGTTGCTTATCATAATATGTCGCGTCATTAGAGACAACACCGACAAAGCTTTGCCTTAATAAAGCGGGGGTCAGGTTCCTACATTATATTTCACTATTCATGGGATATACTTCTATAATTATTACGAGGAATTCTGTACAAAGCTGGTTATTTACACTAGTTACTAGTATAATATATCTGAAGCACTTATTATATTATTATTGGGCATTTAATATAAGGGAGTAGTACAATTCAATGCCAAGTCTACGAATACTAGAATTTCATGCAATGTCCACAGTAGAATACTGCACAGAATTCCGGACAGGTACTACAACCAACTTTTATTTAATTTCATCTTAAATCTTACGCATGCTTCTTAAAATGTATGGATTTTTCAATTTCTACTTCAAACGATGACGCAACTTAAAGAAAAATGGAAAATAAAAGAAGCGGTGCCTCAGCGGTGCAAAGATTTACATTGCTTTGTCTTCGAAGACAACGAACAGACAAACAACAATTTGGAAGCTTCATGTAGAGTTGTAGAAGCTTTGAATTCATATATTTCAAAAGACAAAACATTGCACGCGAACATCGACCACATATTATAGTATTTTGGGCGTCCACATCACAGTCCTATAATCATGTTTGCGACTTCTTGAACGCACGAGAGAGCAACTGAAACCACTATGAAGCGTGGAAGCGAAACTCAAGCACGGAGAGAAAATAGTGTTCTTGCTCTGTCGTGCATTTCTTTTCTTGTTATTACTATTTTATTTAGTCCTTCAAACAATAACGGTTTTCATACGAAGAAAGAGAACAATCGATAAGTAATAATCGATACGGTATATCTCTTCACACTATGTTTTATGCAATTGATACAGGGGGTGCGACAAGGAAGCATTATAGGGCCTTTATTTTTTAAATATTGAACCTGTTCCGCGATTTGAATTTTCAACTTTTTTTTTGTTCGTAATGCGAACGCCAATAGTCGTCGGCCGCGTTACCTGCGTGAGCGCGGTGGTAACTAGCGATGCGTGTGTGTGCGAGCGTATTATTGTTAACGTGTTGGCCGCATTCGAGCTTGCAGTGCGAGTGGGGGTGGCGGTGCGCCGGGTGCCCACCGGGCAGGAACTGCGGGTACACGTGGTGCGACCACTGCGGGAACAGCGGCCGCGACCCTGAGCCCGCCCAGCCACGGTACCAGGGCAGCAGGAGTACGAGAGATGTAGGTACATCGGGATGCACGGGATAAAGATTAGAGCCACAAGACGATACCAGGACATTAGAAAGTGTAGGAATATTTGAAATACAAAGTGCAATAGACCGAATTAAGTCACATCGTGGTATCAGGAAAACAGGACAAGGTAGAAGTCAAGACGCACGATAAGATTTAAGTGAAAATACAACATGGTAGAATGAAAACAATAAAGATACAGAGATAAGATAGGATATACGTTAGGCGAAATGTAAAGATTTGCGTAGAATTGTGTAGAGTGTAGAAAGTTTATGACAGTAAGGAAATATATACAGTTGGAAGGAGAAAAAGGATAAGAGGAAGCGGAAATAAGAAAGTCAAAATACGAATTTTGTTTGCAATGTTAAGAAATTCGATCGTTAGACATCGCGATGTTTACAATAGCAAAGTGATGTGCGGTTCATACAAACGGAACGATCGATGCAAGTTAACAGTGGCAGTGCCGCAGTGTAGTAAATGTAGACGATTTTACCAGTGTCCCAAATCGTGACGCGTATATCAAGCGGCGTGAAAAAAGGAGAAACGACACAATTCAGATATACAGTCTATTAGTATCCTTTTGAACTGTCGCTCTCGAAAGTATCTACATCTTCTATGTGACAACTTCGTGGTTATATCACCAGTTTGGTCTAAAAATCTTTGAGAACCAAAGTGGCAATCCTTCACTCGTATAGCTATTGATCAACTAACTCATGTTACTCTGTGTGCTATTAATTTATACTTCCGACAGCGACAACACACAATGATGATGATGACTGTGACAGTTTAATATGAGAACCAATATATTTTATATAAATATGATTTATATTGAGTGCGGTAAAGCATATAAAAGAAGCAAAAATAAATAGCATACAATTAATAAATCCATTTCTAAGAAACAAACCCGATATGTCTATAGTAAGAAGAAAGTATAGTTTTAATTATATTTCATACACAAAATATTATATCAAGACAGATTTCTACATACATAAATAATTATAATTTATTTCGTTGCTTAACACCATATTTTAATCAATTTTGATTAATTTTTAACGTTTCGTAGGTTTTCTGGTTTAAAGATCAAACAAAATTGGTAGAGTTATAAATATGTAATATGGTCGTATAAGAATATAGAAGGTAGATAGAATAGATAGTCTACTACATAGAACAGTGAATGCTGACATAACAGTGCCACTACGTTTGTAAGTTGTTGTGGAAAATAATATTAGAGGTATTTGGTATGTACACAAAAGATTTGTTTTTAATTATATGAAGAAGAAATAAGACTCAGAATCGATAGAACTGGATAGCTCACAGGTGATGAAAGGGAAAAATAAAGAGAATCTAAGTCCATCAAAAGAATGCGATCATTTGAAACAGACAGAATCGATACTGTCGTAAACAATTTGGACTTTCATTAATTATTTCATGTCCAAACTGACTTTTACAAATACAAGTACTTATATTTAAAAATAAGCGTGCATAAATTATAATTATATTTCCTTTAGCAAGTCCAATTGTGTTAATGTGTGTTTTATTTTAAAATAAGATGATAATCTGTAGTATAATGTAGTGTGGCCAGTACATACCGTGATGCTCGTGCGCATGGTGCGCGCGGCGCGTGCAGTCGGGCGGCGCGTGCGCGGGCGGCTCCAGGATGTCGCGGTACTTCGACACCATCAGCACCGAGATGAAGTAGACGATGGCCAGCGATAAGAACTGTGCCTGCTTCGTCTCCTCCTGCCAAACCGATAGCATACAGATCATTTGCTACCTCTTGTAGCCACCCAAGCACCATGAACAAACTAATATTGTTATAAATAATATTTCACGAATATCGAAATGAGTTATTTTTAGACTAAACATGAAACGAAACCAATCCAATGTTATGTAATAAATATGAAAATAATAGGCAGAATTTTCTCTTACATAAATTTTATTTTTAAAGCTGCATTATTTTATTAAAATTTAAAAATAATGTACACTAGTTTCAACTTACCACGTCTCTATAAATTACAGCTCGAAGTCTATTCACATCCATGTCTTGAAGAAGTCTTTCCGGGTCCTTGACTGGACTTGATGCGTCAGCTAAACTCGCCACCACGCTCTGTGGTTATAGAGGAAGGTAGAACACGTTACAACAACTATCAAAAGAAACAAACACCAAAGGGTTGGTGCAAGAGTGAATAATCAAGTTGGAAAAGTGTATCGAAGTACTAGGAGACCATGACCGTCGCAGAGGTATTTATGGCAAAATTTTGAAGTAGCGGTAAACATTGTAAATCAAGTAGAAAATACATCGGTAGTTAACATGCAATAGAAAAACTTGTGAGAGTAAATATGTTGAAGCGTGATCTACGCTATTTTCTTTCAACATGCAATGTGCTCGAATCTAATTTATAATAGCGCAGTGTGTTGTGTATCATTTAACATAGAATTTTATTTACCAAATACTTTTTTGTGAGCAGTGCAAGGTGTTGAAAGCTGTCATTAATATCGGTTACAATTTTTATACCAGGACATTAGAAGAACACGAAAGTTTCCTTTTAAAATGCTAGTCACCAAGCTACATAAAAACTTCTTTTGTTGAAATGTCCTTTGTCGCTACTTTAAAGTTATAAGCTCGTGATTGGCTGTTGAGATCACTATAGTAGCTTGATCACTGGCGATTGGACGAAGAATATATATTGGTTCTTGACGCATGAATTAAATTTATAAACTGAGTTGACAGATGTTCCCTAAGATGGTTGCTGGATCAATTAACTAAGTTTGGTGTACTGGGAGTTCATAACTGCTAAGGGTTACAGCTAACCAATAACTAAAAACGCGGTGTCTCTGTTTGTTTCCTTTTGATTCTTCCTTTGAATAATGCTACTTGAAGTTAAGGGGGACTTTAACTGACGATTAGCCTACTCAACACTTTAACTGAGGGTGGTGAAAGAGGCTTTTAACTAAGTTTGGTGTACTGGGAGTTCATAACTGCTAAGGGTTACAGCTAACCAATAACTAAAAACACGGTGTCTCTGTTCGTTTCCTTCTGATTCTTCCTTTGAATAATGCTACTTGAAGTTAAGGGGGACTTTAACTGACGATTAGCCTACTCAACACTTTAACTGAGGGTGGTGAAAGAGGCTTTTAACTAAGTTTGGTGTACTGGGAGTTCATAACTGCTAAGGGTTACAGCTAACCAATAACTAAAAACACGGTGTCTCTGTTCGTTTCCTTCTGATTCTTCCTTTGAATAATGCTACTTGAAGTTAAGGGGGACTTTAACTGACGATTAGCCTACTCAACACTTTAACTGAGGGTGGTGAAAGAGGCTTTTAACTAAGTTTGGTGTACTGGGAGTTCATAACTGCTAAGGGTTACAGCTAACCAATAACTAAAAACACGGTGTCTCTGTTCGTTTCCTTCTGATTCTTCCTTTGAATAATGCTACTTGAAGTTAAGGGGGACTTTAACTGACGATTAGCCTACTCAACACTTTAACTGAGGGTGGTGAAAGAGGCTTTTAACAAAACTCTTCTAGGATTAATGAGGCTGAAACGGTAATGCACCACAAACTACCAGGGACCCAGAAACACGAGAAGGAGTGTGGAGTAGTGTCTCGTATTATTTACCTTGGGCTCGGGCGAGTCGGCGGTGCGCGCGGCGCTGCGGGCGGCGGCGTAGCGCTGGCGCTCCTTGCACTCGAGGCAATTGCGCACGGCGCACGTGCACACCTACGCACACACACACTCGCGATCTACGCCTACGCCGCTACGTCGCTACGACTCGCTAGAGACTAGGAAGTGGTAGCCGTACACGACATCGACCGTACTCCAGCGTTTTATGATGCCTTAGTACTTTCATATTGAATAATGACGTATAGCTGATATTATATTGTTTATCGATTTTTGTATGATATATCGATAGTTGTACTGGTTAAATTATAGGTAAAAAAAATCATTGTTTAGTTTAATGTTCCTTCATAAAAATCAGGAGTACGTCCAAGAGAAACAGAACTAATCTATACCAAGAAAATAGAATCTACATTTACTTATCTAAGACAGAATATTTAATGAAAGAGACTATAAGTATGATTTTAGAAGTCATAATTTCTATACGGTCTATGTATTATGAAGATGGAGAAAATATTACTATTTCTGTCACAAGAAATCTAGATATCTTGGAATACAGACTAAAACTGATGATATTCTCATTACTTTATAATTTTAGATGAAAAATGGAAATGTAGTAAAATAAACAAATATGCTTACATAAGTCGTGATAATTTTTGGTGTTTCAAAATATTTATGTAGAACTGCTTCTAAAGGAAATACTGACTGTGAGAGTGAATTCGAGAACCAATCTAGTTTTCCATAAATTTCCGCTACACACAGAAATTGACTTGTTAAGATTCAACCATGGTCCAAAAATCAACACGAGCTTCATTCCCTCCAGCAATCCCGCGAGAGGGGCACTCACCAAGCGGAGGCACTGCCGCAGGATTCCCCCACTTGACATGTTCTTCTCAGCTTCAAGTTCTGCGAAGTTGAGCGCGCTGGCGAAGATCAGCACGTCTGCCATGCTGACGAGCCTCTGCAGGAAAGTCACTGCCACCTCGACAGGCATGCCTTGTGTGGGCTCAATCACGTCTAGTTCGTTCTGGAAAATAATTAGAAATATATCAGAACATTGTTTTGGAGAGATCGACTCTCCAAAACAATGTTCTGATATATTTAGGATCGAATATTGCAATTTCATCCAATTTGTGACTAATGTTCTTTATAATTCTACAACTAAGAAATAATAAAAAGGATCAGAAACAATAGAATAAACTTTATTGCACACCAAAATACAAAACTTATCATCGTTATCATGTCAGCCGAAAGACGACCACTGTTGGACATAGGCCGCCCCCCGAGTGTGGCCACAACGAACGGTCCTGTGCGTCTAGCAGCCATCGGATTCTGGCGCCCCTCGCCAGGTGCATGGTCCGCCTTGTGGGAGGCTGCAACTAACGCTGTGTCTTCCGGTGCGCGGTCGCCACTCCAAAACTAATCGATCCCATCGAACATAATTATGTTCTGCGAGCTATGGTGCTATCTGGCCATGTCGTTAACCTTGCTTCTTCTGATATCTTCATCCATGATGCAATCACACAAGGAAACTTAACATATACACAAACTTAAATGTATGGGTGAAATGGCGATCTTATCACTGACAGCGATATCTCAGACAACCAATGATAGACACAATATTACAAGAACAGCAACAATACCAATGTAAGAAACTGCATTTCTTCTTCTTGTATCTTGCTTGCTAGTGAAGTATTCAAAAAGATTAACAATGAAGTCTAATTTGTCTTACATTTGGAGATGTTGCTGAAGCTAGCAGAGGCAGCAGGCCGCCGCAGGCGATGATGAGGTTGTCTGCTAGCTGACTGATGAGGTGTACGGTGTTCACCACGAAGATTGCGTTCTCGCTACTGTTCACGAAGTCTATTACTGACTTCGTCGAGTGACTTCGCCAAACCTGTAACATTGCCGGTAACAATTAAAAAGTTCATCATTATTTTTATTTTTTTGATGTATAGCAAAAAAACCGGTCAAATGTAATTCGAACTCGCGGACCGAGGCTTCCGTACAAACTTACCTATGTAAATTGTTCGATTCCCGAAGTCGATTTTATCGAACCGCTAAAATGTAATTGATATGTGACGTAACAACAAACTCGTTTAGATTTTTTTTTCCTTTACTTGTGCTATTCTAGGTCAAGGGGAAATATAGGTTTTGATTTCCTTGTGATTGTCTAAACATGCTCCATATACGGCCTTTATCTTTAGATTGTGTTCATTTAGAAGTTTGATTTTTTCACTGATCCAAGGAGTTGCAGACTCGAGTATTTGACATTAATTTCAGCTACCTTCACGCGTTTCTGACAAAAATGGCCTTGACAGACGGCCTGACGGATAACAAAATGAGTCTATAAAAGGGTACCGTTTTTGCCTACTGAGGTACGGAAGCCAAAAATCACCCTAATAATATATGAAAAATAATCTACTACTAAATTACTATGTGACTTACTTGAATATCAGTTTCCAATGAGAACAGTACATCAGACAGTAATCTTTGGTGTATGTAGGACCAGCGGAACTCCGGGATCCTGAAGGGAGGGCGCGTGGGCCCGGGCGAGAACATGGGGCGGGAACACTTTGACGGACGCTTCGTTTCTGTAACAGAGGTAAATTTAATAAGACCACATCTGAATTCACTTTTATACAAATTATAAGGAAAGATTGGAGTGGAATTCCCTGCTGGAGTCTGTGTTTCATAATAGCTATAACCTAAGGGGTCTTTAAGTCAAGGGTGAATAGGTTACTTCTAGGCAAGCGTGCTCCAACGACGACCACATCGTCGCTAATTATCATCAGATGAGATAATGGTCAAACGCGAGTCCATCTATAATAATAATATTTAAAAAAAAAATGTGACCAACATTGATGATTTTTCAGTACTTGATAAAATAAGGTTAACATTGAGTTAGTTGACTAATAACAAAAACCAGCCTCATTGATTTGACACAAGATTCGAAAAAGTAATTAGGCTGTTACAAAACTGTGTTTCAGCATAGAAACAAGTTAACACCTGGAAAGGTTACACAAAAGATTTCACTTACCAAAGTGATTAGAATCCACTTGTGTGCTAGTGGAGGCACTGCGTGGCCTCTTCGGTGATGATGAAGTGTTGGTACCCTGCGTGGCGACGCCCTCTCCTCTATTGCTGTCCTGCTTCATCTCACTGTCCCCAGGCAAGCTTACACGCCTTTTGTCCTTATCACTCTCGTGACTATCGTCTTCACTATCCGCCTCCTTGTCAGCTAAGAGTATGCTCTCACTGATCGTTGAGATCGGAGGAATTTCGGGCGCCTTCTCTTCTTCTTCGTCTGTTGTCGGTATGTCGACTCTTTGGCTTTCGTTTTTCTCATTTTGCTGCGTAACTTCGTCTTGCCTCTCTATATCTAATTTCTCAGCCTCTTCAGTTCTAGAATTGACTAAAAATTCACCATCCAGAGGCAGTACGTTGCCTTCATGCGGGTGATCGGAGGGAATGACCCTCTGCGGACTATTATCGTCCGACGTAATATTTTCGCTATCTTGTTCAATATTTTTACTAACTGTTCCAACATCTGTACTTTCAGTTTCAACGTTTTTACTATCTGGTTCAACGTTTTTACTATCGGACTCAACACTTTCGCTAACAGCCACAATATTCTCACTACTACTTTCTACAATTTCAACATTCTCACTTTTTGTCACAACCGATGAAATTAAATCCGTAACTAAATCATTAGCGATCGTCTCTGCCGCTCGCTTCTCATCAACAATCTCTTCGATTTCCTGTTCGAAGTCATCACGACCGTTAGGAGTGTTTCCTTCAGAGTGCAGTCCACCGGATATCGCTCCTGAGTCCGTGTCATCATCAGTCTTTAACCTCACAGTTTCTAGCGCGATGCTTAGTACATCGTTGACGATATTAATGGCGACTCGCTTCGGGTCGTCGGGGTCATCGTCTGATTTATCTAATGATTTCTTCGGACTCGTGGCTTCACTAGGGGTTAGATATAAGTCTGAGCGATCTGAGAGTTCGGATTCTCGTTCTGTTACAACATTGAGTTCCGCAACGCGTTCTGGACTTGCCGTCTCGCTAGCAGATAGACTTGAAGGAATGCCTTCACTACGGTCAGTAGCATCATCTTTCGATACGCCATCACCGACGTCTCGTACAGGAATATAATCTAGGCTACCTTGCCTCGTCAACGGCTCATCATTCTTTTCAAGCGTACCAACACCGGACTCTGGATCTTCTAACAGCTTAGTATCTTCAATGATAGATCGCACGAGTTCATTCTCGGGCATCACTTCACTCGGGGACACTACTCGTTCTATGTCATCGGTAGGGGTTTCCACTTCATCGATAGCATGCTCAGTTTCACTGTCCACACACCTCACTTCACTGGCGTCCGTGGCGTCGCGTTTGGGGGAATGCACTTTACACACTTCACTGTACACTGCGTTGTTAGTCCTGTCGATAGCTTCGCCTTGGTTGTTACACCGGCAGTGGTCGAGGTCCCTGAGCGAGAGTCCGGCGCCGATCTCCGTCTGCGCGGCGTGGTGCAGCGCGGGTGGGTGCTGCGCGGCGTGCTGCAGCGCGGGCGGGTGCTGTGCAGCGTGCTGCAGCGTGGGCGGGTGCTGCGCAGCGTGCTGCAGCGGCGCGGGCGCGTCGCGGCGCTCCCAGCCGCAGATGGTGGAGATGGGGCGCTGTTGCCGTTCCGCCGGGTCCGTGATGTTGTCAGCTCGCCGCTGCTCGTAATGCTCGTACATTTGAGCAAATTGTAGTTTGAATTCTTCATAGGATACCTGTAAGAGGGTTGAAAGTTAAGCCATTGTCAATGATAAGTAACGTGCTGCCGTTCAGTTAAGAAGTTCACTCTACAGATAAATTACGTTTCTTAGCTTCCAGACAAATTATCATTTTACTAGCCATAACTGTAGTTGAAAAGTCATAATGTAAAGACTCATACACGCGAAATTTCTGTAGCGCTTATTCAACACAGATATATTGAACTTCGTCAATCGTTATCCCTGATCGATTTCGTTTTGCCTAGAGCCTATTATGGAGTTTATCGTTTCTACGTGGGACATACTGAAAGTCTCTGGATCTGGCCACTTACAATAAAAGAATGAAAAAACATTTATAGAATTCGAAAATAGAACTCTTTGCAAGCTTGTTACTTTTAAATTTGCGAGACTGTCATTTGCTTTTTTCATTGTGACGTCCTTTCGAAGATTGTGTGTCACTATCAAAACGAATTTAACTCGTGAACATTTTCGTTCATGTTTTTTTATGATTTTCGTTGTGGCTTAAGTCAACAAGAGAGTTGCCAGAAACTTCAATTAGCATTTGGTGATGAAGAACCATGTCGCAGCTCTGTGTATTCGTGGTTTAGAGAATTTAGACGTGGACGTGATCATCTCTATAACGAGGTACGTGAAGGTCGGCCAGCGACTGCGGTTATAGACTCGAATATTGACACCGTACCAGTCCTGGCGCACTCCGCGTTGTAGGCATGAAAATCTACCTACGGCGCGCTGCCCCGTTGGCGTGGCTAATTCAATAGAGTATCAGAAGCGCGTTCGCCCTGTCGCTTGACGCGCGCTAATTAAAAATATTTTAGAACTCTACCTAGTGTTTATTTCAAATATTTGCTACATTTTTCACGTAAAAAGTCAATGACCTTAAAGACCATTCAATATAATTATACCTCCCAGTACTACTGTCTACCTTACTAATGTAAGGACAACATATACCTACTGGAATTACACCTTACAAAATGTTAATTATTATGTATAATAACGTCTTAAATGGCCTACCACCTTGTAAAAATTACATATGAACGCAAAGCTAACTCACATACAAAACCAATAGTTATATCCACATCATTCAAAATTTTAATTCATTTATACCTAACTAAATGTAAACAATCTCTTAACACATAAATGAGATGACTTTTTAAAAATACATTTTTTAAACACAATTATACAATATACAAATCAATTAGGTACCTATCTACCATATAATTTAAGAAAATCTGAATATATTTTATGTTATAAAACGTAAGTACCTATTTGACATTTTTCAAAAACACACAACTCTTAACCCTATAGCAAAAGCGGCCTGTTCAAAGGTGCTTAACGGGCATAATAAAAGAGACTCTCGGCACGCGAACTTAAGGTGCATTTTGATTCGTTGCGAGCGCTAGTATGCCCGGTAGGTAAATATAATGAAGGCCACGTCCGTGCTGTGCAATGTATTATGAACATTACTACCGTTGTTAGTAGGTTTATATTCGCATGTTTTCTTTCGAAAAGTGAGATTTCTGTACTTGTACTATTACTTATTCTGTGACCGTACAATAACTTATTGAAACTGACAAAAAAATTACTTGCCAGCAAATTCGTGCTTTGTTAGGCATTGGAATGAGCCAAGTGCGAAACATTTTAATGTGCATCTGAAGATTCGGAAGCTTTGCACTCGTTGGATACCACATGACTTATCGGAGAACCAGAAACGACTGCGTGTCCAGTGGTGCCGTAATAGTACATTATGATATAAGTGTGTAATGTTAGTGATTACCGTCGAGGCGGTATTTAGACCCGAGCCGTAGCGAGGGTCTTAAGAGAGCCAAGCACGGTAATAATTAATTACTCACGTGTGTCATACGAAGTTTTTCAATACACTTGTGAAGAAAACAACAGTAAAACTAAACTAGTAAAATTTTCTGTGACATGGCGGTAAAAATCTGTTTTCATAACGCGCGCATCATTTTTTTTTTACCCTTAGAGGAAGGCTTTTGATCATACTGCCTAGTCTTACGTTTATGCACCGTTTATGTTTTCTTGCGAGAAAAGTTTTTACGATAATGTCTTTCGTAGTGACAATATACAATAGAATATGGATGTTACATTTTCTAATGATTTTGTAGTATTTAATTTTATTTAATTAGGTAATACAGCCACTGAACTTCACTGGAATAAAAAAAACCGTGCGCATCTGAAAATGGCGGCCATAGACCACAAGAAAAAAACAAATTTTATTTGAATGTACGATTTATTTACTAAATGTTTTTTTATTAAATAAATCGTTTGTACAAGTTAAATTTGTCCATTTTAACTTGTAAATTGGATGAAATAAGTAAGACACTAATTTATATACTATTGAACGGGAATTTTATTCGAACACAAAATTTGTTTTGAGTACAGAGGTTGAACAAAAAGGTTTTAACTACATTATAGCACTAGTGCGTAATGGTAATCAAAATGTCACAGTTTCGTAATGAGTGCAATTATATACCTAAGTGCAGTGCAATAAGAGTCACTTTCTGAGCAAGTGTGTTGAAAAATAATAAAAAAGTTTAATGGAGGACAGTCATTAGGGCTGTCTATAATATCGTGACAGGTGACGAAAACTGCTTTGAACACGAAAGAAAAAGCCAGCCCGAATTTGCCGACGAAAGTTACGAAAAGTCTAAGTTGGTAAAAAAATGGTTTGCTTCTTTTTTCGGCAACACACACACACACACACACACACACACACACACACACACACACACACACACACACACACACACACACACACACACACACACACACACACACACACACACACACACACACACTGTACTCACTGCGTGTTACTCACTGTAGTGTACATTACACTACAGTACATTCACTCAAGGCTAGAGTGAATAGGCTCTTGATAAACTAGTGCGCCTCACCATCAATGATTGCATCACTGCTTACCATCAGGTGGGATCGCAGTCAAGCGCTGGTTTATATCAATTAAAAAAAAAAAAAAAAAAAAAAGTATCGCTTGAAGATCAAAGGACAGTGACTGCAAATTGGTAAGTCAACACTTGCTTGCCCAGAGTCTTAGAAAAAGTTAACGAAAAACGTCCTCGCAGCAATGTACTCCTCCACCACGATAACGCATCCTCACATTCCGCTAAGGTAACAGAAGCCTATTTGAAGGCTTCAAATGTGGAACTGATGACGCATCCGCCTTACAGCCCGGACCTCACACCCTTCGACTTCTATTTGTTTCAAAAAATTAAAGACAAACTTAGCGGCACGCGTTTTACGAGCCTGAATCGGCGGTGAATGCATTCCATAAAGCCTTTGAAGAGTTCTCTAAAGAAAACTGGTCTAACTGCATTGTACAATAGTTTCAGCGAATGCATTAATTGCGAGAGAATATACTTTGAAAAACAATAAATATATCGTGTCTTTTAACTAGTCTAATTTATCAGAATCCAGAAACTTTCAGTATGCCCTAAGTATTACAGTAATTTCTCCTAAAATAAGTCTTATAGCCACACTACAGTACCTTAGAGTGCACGATGGCCAACGTGTCCACCCAGACGCGCCACCCCCCGTACTCGTGCTTGATGGCGTGGTGGAGCAACATCCTGAACAGGGAGTAAACCATGTCGGAGATCTTCTGCTCTTCGGCGTTCTTCGGGTGGATGTAAGCCATCGCTATCAGCCATTCCTGAAATAGACAGTCGTATGAATAGTTGCATTATACAAATATATTATGTAAAAAATTGTTCAAAACGGATTTTAGTCAAATAGTTGATATTATCGGTTTTACTCATAAGAATTAATTTGTTCGTATCCCTTCACAAACCATGATAGCCTGGTAGAAGAGCATCTAGGGTCACCAGGTTATACGTATTTCTCTGCAAGTACTAGGCTAGCATGAGTGGTGAGGGAACTGACCTGCCACACAGACATCTGAAGCACCGTCCTCCTGTTCTCCCGGTTGTTGCTGCAGAGGAGCGTCATGTCTGATAGGAATAGCTTCTTAACTTCTAGTAGCTGTTCCGTTTGCTTGGATTGTCTGATAAGGGTGGCTACGACTTTCAGGATCACTGTAAAATAATATTTTTTCTCATTAGCGTCACATTATGTCTGCTAGTGAACTGCAATCATTATTATCAACCATTTATTTCCATCTTGACTTGCCGCCGTCTTCCAAAGCTTTTTGTATTTTGTTCAACTAAGCAACTTGTTTTTAAAATATTTTATTACGTATATTTAGTAGTGAACGACATTGTCAACATCAAGGTAAACGGTAATATAATCGTGCGATCTACAGTTAATTTCTAAAAACAGCTTTTAATATCTATAAAGATGGTTCCTCACTTGGATTCTCAAGCCTGAAGTGGGGCTGCGGCTCGGGATGGCTGGTGTACAGGATCTGCTGGCCCACATGCTCCGTGAGCAGCTCGTAGAGCGCGTTGTAGACGGGCAGCGCCAGGCCCTCGCCGCACGCGCCCAGGCGGGTCGCCAGCAGCGTGTACAGGTTGTGCGGCGACATCACGTCGTACTTGCGTCTGAACAGCAGAGACCAACCGTACATGGAAGGCGATGGATGAAAATCATGTTGGACTACTCATATTTAGATACGTCTTTACAATCCATCAGAAAACTAAAGCTTAATAAGCAGTCTTACCCACATTGCAGGGGCCACACAAGAGTGCTACATAAGTCTATGTCTTTGTACAAATATTAGTAGTTAGGTGGTAAAAAGGGGACTGACCAAGTAATTTCAATTTGAGATGGTGATCCTTCCTGTTGAAAATCGATTTTTGAATCAATTCGAATTGAGTTCTAAAGAATCGATTCAATAATAAATCGTGTTCTAAAAGACACGTGTTTCGTGACTTTGTGAGTAATCGGGTGCACAACATTCACATAAAAATTAGCTTGAGGAAAATAGGTGCCTTAAATGTTTTTTTACACCACCTGCTAGATAATGCCCTTTTATACGTCATACAACCATCACTTAAAGCAAGTCATTATGTCCCTAGGGAGATAATGCAGTATGGGCGATCCCTAGGGAATAATGAGATTTGAATTTGGAACGTGAAAAACCGTCAGCATTATGTGAATTAAAATGTAGTGCATCAAACAAGTTTATTCAAATTTCAAACTGGCCACTAACAAAAAAAAAAAATTCAGAATAAAATAAAAAAAGTTTCTAAAAAAAAGTAATGAACAAGCGGGAGCGTTAAAGAAAATTTAAACTATAGAATCTTTGAGTAGTGAATTTTGTTTGTTTCAAATCTCAAAACATTTTGAGTGATAGTTAAGATTAACTCGTAAATAATACTTATATTTCTGTTTTATAGATTTCTTTTACTAAATTGTGTTTTAATTATGACACAGATGGTGTAAAAAGTAGAGTATCCAACACGGGGATAAAGCTGTCTTTGTCTTGGGCGGCTTGAATTCCTCACTTCACTCAGGTTTCTTTATTAACTCCCTCGCAATGCCCGAGAGTTAATTATATAAATCCCGAACGATAGTGAGGGATTAAAATTGGCAACCTTCGTTTCGTTCGGAATTCAACATCCGCCACCCGCGACTTAAAGACACTGCTTTATCCCCTAGTCACATAATCTACTATTAAATAACAATCTGGTTGCATTCCACAGTAAAAAATCGAAACTTAATTTCAAATTTCTGAGATTCACAGTATCGATCCACCGTTGATTTTTAAAATCAATATTAAAATTGATTTTAAAAATCAATTTTCTTGACGTACTTATGAAATCGATTTTTCGATTAATTGATCTAAGATTGCCATAATTTATTTGAATGCACCCTCGTTTGTGGTGACAATTCGAGGGCTATCTTTTATGTTGCACAAGAAATTCTCTCACAAATGCTTGTTTTTCTCTTCTAATGTTTTGTTAGGGGAAGATCTAAAGAAAAAAATGTGATTTACTTGTGTGTGCTTCTGCTAAGGAAAAATCCTAGTAGTTTCAGGGCTTGTAATCTGATTAGTTGACTCTCTGACGATAGCAGCTTGAAGATTGTCCTAACTCCACCCTGAAATGATTACAATACCAGAATTAGGACTAATGGACATTTTTGTATAATAATGTATGAGTGACTAAAAACATAGATGTTTACCTTGGCATCAAAAGCAGGCACCATCGAGCTTGGGTGTTCCGACATCAATGATATTAACATTTGTAGGACGTCGTGCAAGTTTTCATCCTGTCAACAAATAATTCAATAAAAGGTCAAAGTACGCCTTTATCTACACTAATATTATGAAGAAGTAAAGTTTGTTTTTTTGTTTGTAGGAGGTAATCTTTGAAAAAACTGGTCCGATTGCTAAAATTTTACACGGAGAGAAAGCTGCTTTATTCCTGAGTGACATAGGCTATATTTTATGTACGCGGGCGAAACTGCAGGCAAAATCCAAGTGTCAAATAAAAGGAACTACACTATGCTATTAAAACTCCATCCAAATCGGATTAGTAGTTTTTGAGAACATCGCGTACATACAAACATACATTATAGGTAGAACAGAACCTCATTTTTTTAAGTAGAAAGATAAAAATATTTTTTTATGATTGGGACACATGCACTGTGATCAAACCCATAGAAAACTGTACTTTCCAGTTCCTTTCTATCATAACAGAAAAAATCAGTATTTTTTCTGAAATATCCAATTCACTCAAGCTATCAATTTCGCACAAAAGTACCAGGACATCATACCTCGTGCATAGTAGTCAGATAGTTGAGTATAGATTGTAGTTCGTCTTCCTTGACTCCGTTACCGATCATGATCAGTTGTTTTAGAAACAGCAGAATGTATGCTCGGATTGTGAGGATGTCTTTGTGTGCCGGCCGAGGTCCTTCTGAAAGACGAAAAATAGTGCAATCAATATATACGTGTATAAAAGGAGAAAATGACTGACTGACATATCAACCCACAGCCGAAACTACAGAGCCTAGAAACATGAAATTTTACACAAGGCTTCCTTTCGAGCACTAAGAAGCGATTTCAACCCTTAAAGGGGTGAAAAGGGAGGATTTCGTTTCTATGCAAAATCTATTCATGAGTTTGTTTTTATGTTTTTTATATATAATAGCTATATAATATAATTTTATATCTATGTATAGTCTAATTTATATTTTAATGTAAAATTTCATTTGCAGTAACCCGCAGACTACCCCTTTTTATGTTAAGTTCTTAGAGTCCATTTTTTCCATCCTAAGGTTGTCTGGTAGATATCGCTGTTAGCGATAAGACCGCCATTGTACCCATAGATTAAGTTAGTTTAAAAGTTTTTGTTACTATTTTGGTGTACAATAAAGTTTTATTCTATTCTCATTCCGAATGCGAATACTTGAAAGTTAGCACAAATCGTAACCTAAGTAAATAATGATGTCATGTAGGGGGTTATAAAAATTGTATTATAAATATTTCGTGAGTTAATAAACTTGAAACTTGGCACAATTTCTAATCAATAATAAAGACTTTCATTATTAGTTTTTCAAAACTACCCTCTAAATACGGTTTAAGTTTTTATAAAAACATTCTTGCAAACGAAGTCTTTGTCAAAGTGCCAGTTTAAAAGATTTTCTTAATGGAAAATTAAGATCATTAGAATCCAACGAGTTATATCAAAACGTCTCTCGCTAAGGCGGGGGGAGGCGTGACCTTCACAACCTTCGGAATACATAAATAGATTAAATGTTTGCACATAATTATGCTTCGTCATGTCATTGTAATTAGAACAGTTCAATTTGAATAAGACGGATTCTATGTTTAATTTTGAGAACAAGAAGTAAGTATTTGCGAACATTACTCATTCTTTCATCTCGTGAAATTAAAATTACCAAGTTGATTTATTACAGAAACATAATTTATGGATAAGTTCCATAAGGCTTCATTCATAATAAATCTGACCGGTCCAGAAGAGTTCGTATTTAATAAATTCATGCTCAGCCAAAAAGTATCTAATCACGCAGTCTCCTTGAGGTACCTGAATTATAAATGACGGGAGCGTAATATCCTACTTTGTACTTACCTAATCCCTTAGGCGTGATTCCGCTCTTAGCTCTCGGGTTCACAACCCAGTAGTAGAACTTGAGCGTGTGCACGGTCTGCAGGACGGTGCTGACGCGCCGCACGCTGCCGTAGATGTGGGCGTCGGCTAGGAAGTCCGTGGCCAGGTAGCAGTAGAGGCGCGCCTGCACCGCGGCCGGCGTGTGGATCCACAGCGCGGGGTTGAACAGAATGTGGTCCAACAGCTGCCAAGTGAGAAACGATTGGCAGAAAGACTGCGATTAGCATAGACCTTAAGCTGTCCGATGGTTGAAAGCGTATTCTCTCTTGCTTGTTTTCCTAGTTCAGGGATATGCCTACGTAATACTCGTACCAATACACTTACATATTGCTTCTAATTACGTACCTACAATACAATTGACTATTTACTGCTATTTAATAAATATTGCAAGGTCTTGCGCCTACATAATAAATAACATGAAGCTTTTGGAATATAATAAAGTTTATTTGAAACACGAATACAATTATTGCTTTGTCATCTGAAAAATAAGGTTTATATTTTATATAGTGGACGTTACTTGGCTGCGACAGGTTTCATTTTTCACTATAAAAGCATTAGTGCAGAGTAAGCTAAAATAAATATCATTTTAAACAATACTTTCTTCCATTGTGTTCATAATAGCTATTGTGTCAACTAACTAACCCTTGGAATGCTTTATTGTATTATATAAATATTGAAGTATAAAATGAGATAAATAATACGTATATAAAATAACAAACTGAAATTGCAAGCGCTACCAGGGTTTCAAAGATCTGGTGAAGCACTAATTTTACAAGGGAATGTGTCAAGTGTAGGATCAGGGCCAGAGATATGTATATAAATAAATAAAAATATTCAAAGGCTTCAAATCCCCAAATAAATATAGTATTTTAACCATATTTAAAGAAAGATCATGTTTTATGAATTAATGACTAGTAAATTTTCTGATTTACTTTTTACAATAGTCCCGAGTTGCCTTGCATCTAAGTTTTATTTACAATATTGTGAATTAGAAGCCAAACAAGCGGGTACCATCAAACTACATAAATATATCATATTTGATAGTACCACTATATCCCTGGATGACAGTGGGTGTGCAGAAACAACTGTAGTACACAGTCGAGGTGAAGTAAGCAAGAGGAACATGCGCTAACAACCATCGAACAAATAAGTTGGGAAACACATCGTCACCACGTGCGATAAGATGTTCTATTCAATCTCGATTGGAAATATCCTGTAGCAAAAAAAAAAAATACAAAGGACCTCTTTGTATTGTTTGTTGTCCTGGTACTCACAAAGTGATTACTTTGCAAATCGACTTTCCAAAAGTCTTTTGTGCAAGTCATTAAATATGTAACAATAAACAAACCGAATAAATATTTCCAATCGAGAAAAAATCCAGTACAAAATTTACATAAAGGACGGAGCGGAGCACCAGTCACACTTAAAATAAACCTGCCGATACAAAAGTGGGAGTGATTGATTGTTGGTTTTATACAAATTGGAATTCGAATTAAGCCTGTACAACATGTTTGAATTACATTTTCTCAATGCTTCGACTTTTAAAGATACAAAGCCATTTTCCGAAGAGGTGATGAGTTGATATAGGTTCTTATAAGAAAATTAATGATGTTTCTTACTACGGAATGTGTGAAAAAAGGCGTATCAGCTTCCCGGTGGAACAAGCGTGTTAACCCAAGCATATTGACAGGTTCATTACCACTAGCGTAGTGTACGTGGCACTAAAATGTACAAAGGAATGAGCCGCATATCGCGTGTTTGTTCCATTATCCAATAGATTTGTTTAATTCAATGACACATGTTTACAAGCCCCGAAGCCGTGTCGTGTGGTGTCGATTCGATTGTGCAATGGTTTCTGTGACTTTCCTTTGAAATTCTACCAACTTAAATAATTACATGAGAACGTTGTGTTGGTTTGTGAAAAACGTTGTATAATAAAAGTGAATAAATAATAAGAGAATTTTTCAGTGTTATTTTGAATAGTTCTTTTATAATAAATGTTTAATTGCTAATTTAACTCAATGAAAGTCAAGAAAACATCTGTTTTCTAACGAATAGACGAGCTCAACAACGGCCCGATATAAATTACCTTATGAAGGCAATTTTCTCACTTATTTATGGGTTGTTGTACCTTTGTGCGCGTTTTAAACGAGCTGTATTATGGTAATATCCGACGAATTAATCTTGATGTTTTGGTAAAACGATAAAAACAAAATTTATTGCATTAATTTCGAGAACAAACGAACTTGGACGAAATACAAAATTAGTTACCTTGAATTTGGGAACTTTTATAAAGTAACTTGATAAAATAACAAGATTTCAACTCTTTTACTAAAAATTACTTCGGTAAAATCTTACGAACATAAATAGAAATGAAGTAGAATACTGAAAACAGAGACTGAAAACATACCTGTTTTAGTAGCAGATCGGAATTAGGGGAGCAGCAAGTGACAAGATGTTTAGTGAGATGTAGGAAGGAGGCGAGTGTGTCGGGCGTGAGGTGGTCGCGGCTGCAGCGCTGCAGCATGTGCGAGATGACCAGGAACCCACGACACTGCAGCATGTGCTGCTGCACCGTGCTGCACGACTCCACCAGCGAACACACGAACCCCAACAGTTTTGAACTGAGGAATTAAGTGGCAACAAGTTAATATGTACACTGTCATCTTGATCTGAAAACCTAGTTATAAGCTTATCAATACCATTTTGATTACTAAGGTTCATGTATGACGAGTAAAATATAGATGTGAAGTTACTATTTTATACAATCACAATAAATGGAAATTGAAACAATATTTCAGTGACCACTAACGCGACACAGATGTAAATTTTCATGTCGCACATGAAAAATTTACACCGTTTAAGACGTATCCCAATAAGCGATGAATTTCGTTTTGAGTCTATAAATAATACATGTAAACTCCGAGGTAATGTCCCAGCAATTTCCACGGAATAATGACGCGGTACGAGGGTAATTCTGTCGTAAAATATATTTCGAATTATCATTGTGGATATTCTGTCACAAGGATCATGAGGCGTCTTATTAGATGACATGAGAATAGGTGGCCCGGTAACTCTTATGCATAAATGTAATCCGTTGTGCCTTTGATGTTTTGGTACAATTTTGATGGCGCACAGAGGCCTTATTTATCCGGATCCATCCGGCCGTGGCAAGGGTCGTCGAAGGTGCCGCTTTGAACTGTCAGCGCGCCTGTTATCATACGCTCCAACCTCCGTCAATATTAAACATGTGCCACCGACGGGAAGTCAGCAAATAGCCGCTGTAAACCTTAGCACAGATTTTTGTATTCAAATATACCGTTGAGACCACTTAGTATAGAAAATGGCAACAAAATTATGCAAAGGAATTTCGAACGAATCAATACGTATCTATCGCGCTGCGACCTAGTTTTATTTCTCGAGGGGAAAATAAGGTTAGAAACTCAAAATAAACTGACACTGGAATTGAGTCACTAATAGGATTCCGTTTAATTAAACGCTAAAAACTCACTAAGGGGCAACGCAAATAGAAGACGGCGAGACGAAGGTACGGTACAGACACGGCGCAGATACGGTGCAGGCGCGATATCTGCGCAAACAGACGCGGGGACGGTACGGCACAGAGTATTATTATACAAGGTGCTATTTAGTGGAAATAACATTTAATACACCTCCTTTCGGTTTTTTTTCGAATACTAATTCCCTCCTTTTGTATCATTATAATTCCTATGTACAGTCGAGAGCACATCAAGTGTAACATTGCGCTACGAAAGCCGCCACTATTACAAGTGCAATAAAGGCGTGCTCAAGGTCAAACTGTATAGCTTGATGTGCTGTCGACTGTACTTATGTTTGCAATATGTAACCGCTATGTTTGCTATTTAACTACTTTAAAATACGAATAACATCGAAATACATAAATCAAATCATAATAAGTTAAATTACATCGGATTTTCATTAAAATCATGGATTAAGGCTGATTTACATTGATACAGTAGCTGGCGCCAGCTACTGTATCAATGTAAATCAGCCTTTAAATATCCATATGGACGAAAATTTGAACAGTTTAAAATATATCGCTACGTATCTTTGTTCATACTGTATATAATGCGAGACGCCGCTTGCGCCTACATCTGCTGGCGACGTGGCGGGGGGCGAGGAGCGGCGTGCCTGCGCCGTCCGCTTGCCGCCTTCAGTCACGAACAAAAGATAACGCAAGACGCACGTCGCTTCGTATACAGGATGCGTGACGATATTGAGTTTAATATTGAGTTTTGCGAGTTAATTGAGCAATACCCGAATATCTATGACTACACTAAGACAGGGTACAGTAACAGAAATGTGCAAGACAAAATATGGCAAGAAATAGCAATAAAAGTCGGTGCACGGTCTCCACACTGGATGTATCCAATACCTTCTTGGTCTTTGCTGTAAATTAATAATCTGTAGCAAAGCCAGTGCATCTTCATCTTCGTCTGAAGAGGAATACATGTCTTATCCCGTCAATATCACGCTCTATAATGACTTAACTTGCCGTATCGTCCCCGCGTCTGTTTGCGCAGATATCGCGCCTGCACCGTATCTGCGCCGTGTCTGTACCGTACCTTCGTCTCGCCGTCTTCTATTTGCGTTGCCCCTTAAGGGCTTTATCACACTAGCGGTTTGCGAGCGGCTGCGGGGCGGGGCTGGCGCGCAGCGAATGTGTCGCAAACACGCCGCGGACGCCTGACAAATTCGCAACGTTTTCAACGCGTGTTTGTAGCAAGTTAACGACGTACAATACAGTAACAAAATGGATTCCGACGAGGACATACTACTGTTGTTTTTTTTTTACTTCGAAGACGCCGGAGACCTGCACCTCGTTGCCGGATTTCGTTGCGCATCCGCAACAAATTCGCTGCGCATGTGCGGCGTGTTCGTTGCGCGCCCGTAACATATTCGTTACGCACCCGTCCGCTTTGAGGACGCTCGCAATCCGCTAGTATGATAAAGCCCTTAGGGACAACGTTAATTTAGAAATTACACTTTTAACTAGAAAAACGTTTACCTAGATTTTTATTTTTTTAAAAAAACCTTGTGTTGAATTTATCTTGTATCGTGGGTGCGTTAACAAATATGTAAGCTCACATCGAACCCGTAACACGCAGGGCGGCAGCCGATCGGTCAACCATTGCGCGAACCGTGCCGAAGCGTGCTATAATATCGCATATATTAGACATACAAATAAATGCATGTCGCTACTTTTAAGATAAAGTGAATTATAATCCTGTTTAATAACAGTGGTTCGTTAGGGCGTGCTATCAAATAAATCCGATGTTTGCGTAACCCTTAAATATTTCATAAATTTGAAGGTCTTCTCATTAAAATTAATGTCACGCCTGATAATTTCATAACCGCCCTTCGTAACCCTATGCTAATATAAATTGTCGCCGCAAAATGTCGCTCATAAATCTATTCCGTTAAGCGGAGTAGACACCAGGCAATTAGGAGTTGTAGGAGTTAGTTCCCGAGTCGTATTACAGAGTCGCTTCTGGACGGTGTGGAGTTGAGAGCCGACTGCCGGCGGACAGTGAAAGTGCATTTAGTCAACTAACGCGCCCGAAGCCACTAGGAATATTAATGAGTGGCTTTGGCAAACGCTCGCTAAGCCAATGCCAGTGATTTAGTTCTGGAATTCCGCCCAACTTTATTTCGAGCCTAACTAATGTGCCCAAACTATGGAGTAACTAGGAGCTGAGGTAGCAATTTGTTCAGGGGACGTTCAACACTTCCTTTGTTTCGGTAGCGCACTGAATCAATTCCCGCAAAGTTTTGTAATAACATTTTAGGCAGTTAGGTTCGCTGTCAACTTACTCAACTTCGGAGACACCTACTTACGGGAACTTTCAGCATTTCATTAGCAGGCACATTGTCTCTCTGAGCTCATTATAATGAAATGGTACCAGGATTACATACCATAGCATGGGATCTCTCTTGGGATCAGTGGCGGGCGCGTCGTGCGGCAGGTCCAGCTGTGCGAATAGCGGGAATAGGACTTGCACCCCGCCGATGGAGTTCAGCGCGCTGTGTATTGAATGTGTTACTACTGCTTTCACTTCCTGCGAACATATTAAAACAAGTTATCAACAGCTCCAGTAGCCCAAGTCTGGTAGCACCCCAGGTACCTCCACTGCATACTCCAGGGTACGGTAGTGGGAGCCTGACTATAGTCGATGTAGGAGCACCTATCGTGTAAAGGGTAAAGGTCTTTAGCTATGAGTTGGCCAGAGTTCCTTTATTGTTAATTATCAGGAAGGATCAGAAGTCTTAAACATTAAAGTAATCATATTCATCTGTAACCAGAACTTCGATAATTTCAGAGCACAAGTTGAAAGTTAGAGTACAAGGTATAATCGAATGCTAAGTGAATCTCTCTATAATAGAGCATCGATCGCATGCGCGGTCAGACGGAGAAAACTATGGAGAACTTGGTAACTCATGATAACTTGGTAACTCAGGATTATGTTAAGTTACGTTTGATGGCTTATTAACATTCCACTGACTTTAGATTAGTTGATGTCTTCATCAACCATACAACATCAGAAGTTCATATTCGATACTTGGTTACTGTGTATATTTTTTCCATTAAAAACCCGAATATTTTTTATAGTAGATCAAAAATGAGTGAAAAATCATACCAAAGCATCACGACTATATGCATGAAGGGTCACGAAGAGGTGTACTAATAGTACATCCACATTAGGCCAGTTACATTTGCATGAAGTAGACAGATTCAGAAAAAAACAAAATATAGAGAAATGCCAGAAAAAACAAAAGCACTAAAAAATCCATAAAACACGTTAGAAATGGGCGTTTTTAATCAAGAAAAGCCGAAAGGTGGCGTGATAACAGGCTGTTCTCTTCAGTAAACCAGCTAGGTACATAATTCTTATGAAACGTGGAAAGATATTTAGGTATCTATCAGGTCTAATGGGATGGATGTGGTTGAAATCTATCGTGTGCCGGAGGCGTTTCACTCGATACGTACGAGTACAGACCTTTAGGTCTGTATTTCTCTCTTAACCTTTGCTTTATCAAAGGTTATGAGAGAAATACAGCTCTTACTAACTTAATAAACTTTACTAGCAAAGTGACAATCTAGCAATGTTAATGAATAGAACTTATTTTACTGAAATTGAACACTTTCTTCAAATAAATAATCTGTGGGCTTGGGAATTTTTGAAAGGGATACCGTGGTCCTGGAACGCCAAGGGCAACTAAAGGACACACGTGGGTTTTTTAGGATGATTTCCCACTTCTGAAAAAGCCCACGGGTAGTGACTTATTATGGGGGTTATATTTGGATTACCACCTCTGTTAGTCAAAGACAAAATATTTTTTATTAAAGGATTATAAAAGTTAGCCAATGCTAAATAAAATGATTCCAAATCCTTGTTTGTCTCAGTTACCTGCAGCATCAGCGCATGAGGCGTATGCACGAAGTAGGAGACGTTTCCTTTGGGAGCGGACTGCAGGCACAGCTGACCGTCCGTGGCCACCGGGTTGTACATGAACACTATTCCTGACGACAGCTTGCCGTCGTATAGCACCTGGTAATGTGAGGAATCTATTAGATGTCTTACCTCGAAGCATTTATATGACATGTACACGCAGTGCGGTAAGTGAAAGGAAGGGATTTCAAATATAAATATTTTTTCAAATTTTAAAGCATGCAGCACACAATCATAGTACATTAATCTTGAAATATTGAGTTCTATTGAGGATAACTTGATTAGGAATCAGGCCAAGCAATTGATTGTATAGAGCTTACTTTGAAAATTATATCTTTTAAATATTAAAGTAATTGTAAAACTACAGTTAACATTCAGGAGGACCCAATAAAACATGCAAAGCTTTATAGCAGCACTATTTTGCTGTTACCAGGATAGCATCAGACACACGAAACACAACGAAAACCACACCAAGCCATACTTTCTTTATAAAATCTGTTTTCCAAATATGAAAATTCTCGCCAAAATTCATGAGAAGACGCGTGTAACAAAATCATATTGTGCGTCGCACAATATACTCAGCGTATAACGTTACAGTTAATGCGTTTACTTCCGTATACCAGGAAAACAGCCATTATAAGAAGTAAAACCATAATAATGCACATAAAACACAATAACGATCGCATTACCTACTGAAAGTAACACGGGTTAGATAGAAAACCTGGCCGTATTTGAAAGTAAGGAAAGAACGAAAGGGAGTTTTCTTATTCTAAGTATAGGTAAGTCAATTTCCCAAACTTAATAATACCTACATTAGTTAAACAAGAAATAATAATTAATAAAAATGCAAATCTGTAAGCAACCCAAAACAAAATAAAACGTCTAATCAACTTTGACTGATAGCAGTAAAAATACTAGAACAAAATCTACATAACACTAGGGCAGCATGAGCTTAAAAATGTAAGCGTCGACCGCAGAGTAGTGTCACCGAGGACATTAACCACGAGAGGACGTCACCTCTCGAGAGATGTGACCACTAAAAGCTATTCAAAATGTAACCCTCGCTACACTAGTCGACCAGCGACGATGTATGACACACGTCGACAGATTCGAAACAGGTTTAATTAATGGAAAACCTTTCAGAATGTTCTGTCTCAACGATATGTGGACTAAAATGTTTTGCAAAATAAATGACAGCGCTGGCCCGTTGGGTTTAGTTTCACAATTTTCATTTTCTCGTAATAGGAGCATAAAATTAATTTTATAACTTAAACGTTTCAACTAATAAAGTTGATATTTTATAACCTTTTAAACAAATTGTTATTTCTATTATTCTAAGTATTGTGGTTTAGTGGCTCCAGCGTGGCCATCTACTCTCGTTAAGACCACTAAACCACATTTGCCGAATCCAATTCCGCTGGAACTCAGCGAATGGCATTCACTGAGTAATAAAACAAATTTTAAGTAATTCTCGGACAGTGGGATTTAAAGTCGCACGTGCTATTGGTTCCGGGGGGTTCCTAAAGTGAATCTTAGCTAGGTTAAAGTTTGCACAGCGCACGATGTGCATTACAGGGGCTAATCTAAGTACCGTCTCACCGGGAGTGCACTTAAGCTTTCGCTACTTTCTGAGCGCCTGGTGCGCGTAATGAGATTACGTGTGTTGTGTTAACAAGTCATTGGGTTAGCTTGATAAGCTAATGATCATTTGAAGACATCAATAATTTTCTCACAAGAAGGAAAAGCTTTTAAAATGGAAATGACATGCACTTTAAAAGGATTAAAATTAAATAGTACTATAATTTATGTGGGGTAGTATCCAGTTTCTATTATCTTGTACAGGAGAATCTCAAATGGAACTTGTATTTTCTGCTATCTCACAGAACGGTATGTGCATACTGGGATTTAAAAAAAGTAGAAAGCAAAACATTTCGAGCTAATTTCTTTACCTTACTTACTCGGGTAATTAGTTTAGAATTTAGATGTTCAACTGTTAAAATTTAATAGGTGGATTATCACGGGTTGGTTCACTATGATTAGCTAATCACAGTGAGCCAGCCCGTGACAATTCAGTGATTAAAAGTTTATTAAGCCCAAAGCCTTCGTAATTAGTAATAACATAAATAACAAGTAATTACATAAATAACTAGTTATATCATCAAGAGTATTGGTCCTTCTAAATGTCAGACGTAACTAAGTTTTAAAACTGAAGCCTCAATTAAAACTTGTAATCGTCTTAACACCTCCAGACGGCATTGGCAACCCTCGATTATCCTAAACTCGTCTCGAGAGAAATAAACCGAGATGTCACTTTACAAAGTCAATGACAGCTATCCATTACAAATGTTTGACTAAGACGGCATAAGCTCCGACCGTTCATAGCCTACGAGTCGTTAATCATAAACTATTCGCGAAAAGACAATAAATGTAACAGGAGCAGTGCAATGAACTCATAGTTACAGCTGCAGTTGCCGGGTTTATCGCACAACTTGCAAGTTATGACATCCTGGTTCGCAAGTGAAAAGTTTTACACTTAACAGTGTCTTTGACTTAGTTAACATGAATTATGTCTCTGTAAGTGCTAGAGCGTTCTTTCTTAAAGTTCGTGTTTGAAAACAGTTCTTGAGGCTTTAAATAAAACTGGATGTGGCAACTATTTCCGCTACAGTTTTAGTGAAGAGCGAAGATTGTTGTTCCGATATTTTGCTGTTGCGCTTTTCTAGTTTTCTTTATCTTTCAAGAAAATAAGTTGAAAGACAGACACTTTTATACCTATGTGTGCAATCTTGTTCAATTTAGTAGATAATCTTTGTTATCCTAATAACATATAATATTCTATACCTATATTTGACAAATCAGCGTTATAATTGCGCCTTCAATAAACAAACGACATAGTTAATAAATATCCTTACGCCAACTTTGTAAGTTAAAGTAAATTCTGCGAGGAGCGCGCAAGAGCAATTTAATATTAAAATACACAAGACGAGGCAAAACAATGTCGGACGAGCCATCTCGTTACACAAGATTGTTTTACTTTAAAATGCACTGCCGCTATGCAATGCAAGCAAATGCCTGACAGCTGGCTGGATGCGACAAATCCTTTAAATTCTACGTTCCTAGTACGTTTTTTTTTTTTTTTTTTTTTTTCCAGTGGGAAAATCATCTTATGACATCCCCCGCTCTTGGGCGAGGCGGGAGATAGTGTCAGACTTTTACTGACTAAAAACCCACTCCTGTTCCTTCTTTGCCTTTCGTACCAGGGCCAAAAAAAAAAAAAAACGTTCCTAGTACGTTGATAAAATAAAATACTTCCTGTTTTATTGCAAAAGAATAATTTGCGTACCGAAAAATAGTCCGTTTGCTCACTGACTTACTGGTTTTATTTTGAGATCACAATGTTAGGTTATAGAATTCCAAAAGCTTTTTCAACACACTTATTCGAAAACTGGCCCCTACCTCACAGCTTTAAGCTGTTGATCCCCGCACGAACGCCGGCGTTCGTGCGCCATTGTCTTACTATTGTGTCTCTAATTACGCACTCAAAAGGTTAAGGCACGCAGTCAAGTATATTTCGCACTAGTGCGGAATAATACATACTATATATTGGGTTGTCATATTGTCCACAGTCCCTACATTGATAGGACGCTGGGCAGTCCCACGAAATTCGACCTTGTCGCTCGAATAAGAATCCGTGAACTTATTACTCAAAATAATTTATTAATACATAGTACTTATCTATGTTTATTCTATTTTTTTTCGTGTAAGTGTGTTGAAAAACGTTCGTTTGATAAACGTGCGCATTTCTCAAGCTAAGTCGCTCGGCTCCGTAACGTCCTCGTCATCGGCGCGGGCGTAAGTTCACCTCGACTGCAATGGCAACGTTTGTCCACTTGTACTATATATTAGACCATAAACATCACAATTGGGTTCAACTTCAACAACAAAGCCACATTCCTAATCGATTACAATTTATACTATGAGCTCTGCGTACTTTACATCCTAATTAATTACTAAGCATCTGCACACCAACTGATTTGCAATTTGATGTGATTAATTGATAACCGCGGAGATATCAACGCTTAATTTCACAATCAATTAGTACAGCATGGGTTAGTGGGAGCATAATTTGGTTAGGTTACCGTTAGTACATGCCATTTGATCCCAATTAGGATGATTATGCTGGAAAAGGGGTCTAGCTTTATAACATAGTGAATTTTGCTAGCGTTGCTAATTCACAAAATAGCTCCAAACCAATTTATTGACTTGATATTACTTTTTCTTTTGCCTCAGGGTTAGCTTCTGTATACAATCAATATTTTGAGTTCTATAGCTTTGTTAATGGGTTTCTTGTAACTAATTCAATTTCTTTCCAAAATTGTTCAATATGTACGATCTTTTAAACAACAAAATAATTCCAAGCAAGCAAGTGCAACAATGAGTTTTCTCCCACCAAACCTTTGAGTTACAGAGAGAGAACACATTTTTTTTTTTTTTTTTTTTAATTGATATAAACCAGTGCTTGACTGCGATCCCACCTGATGGTAAGCAGTGATGCAATCATTGATGGTGAGGCGCACTAGTTTATTAAGAGCCTATTCACTCTAGTCTTGAAGGCACCTAAATTATAGTTGGACGGGAAGACCGCAGCAGGCAAATTGTTCCAGTCCTTCGATGTACGCGGTATAAACGACGAAGCGAAACGCTTAGTCCGGACCGTTGAAGTTTCAACAACGTAAGGGTGGATACTCGCCGTACGTCGGGTTGTCCGATGGTAGAAATGAGATGGCGGAATCAAGTCATGCAATTCCCGCGCACACTCTCCAAAATGCAACCTGTAGAATACCGATAGGCTGGCTACCCTGCGCCTGTGCTCGAGGCTTTGTAGATTGGACTTAACCAAATCTGGATCCCCAATTAGCCTCTTCGCACGCCTTTCCACTGAGTCCAAAGCTGCTAGATGGCATTTTGCAGCACCAGCCCATATGTGACTGCAGTACTCCACACACGATCGGACCTGTGCTTTGTATAACATTAGAAGCTGTCCCGGTGTGAAGTACCGTCGGACCTTTGCAAGAACGCCTAGTTTTCTAGCAGCTACCTTGGCTTTGGACTCAATGAACTGCCCAAAATTTAGGTCAGAGGTAATTTCAACTCCCAAGAGCTGAAGGCGGTCGGTGCACTCCAAGGATACATTCCGAAAAGCAGGAGCCAAGGTGAACGGGCTCCTTTTGGCGCTGAACAGACACGCTTGTGTTTTGGTGGCGTTGAATTCTACCAGATTGGTTTCGCCCCACTTGGAGACTGCCTGAAGTGAGACATTCGTACGCTCTACCATAGCCTCTCGTTCGGACCGGATTAGTTCCTTACTAGCCCGAGTACCTGGAAGGTATCTCTCTACAACTGTGCTATCATCTGCATACCCATATATACCGGGCATCAGCAGATCGTTAATATGCAGCAGAAAAAGAGTTGCAGAGAGAACTGACCCCTGAGGAACTCCGGCATTAGTGGTCATGGGCTCTGATGAGCATCCATCGACAACAACTCGGAGAGACCGTTCACTCAGGAAGTCTTTTACCCAGTTAATCAGACCAGGGGAAATGCCGTACGCTGGAAGCTTACTCAGAAGGCTGGCGTGCCATACCCTGTCGAAGGCCTTCGAGACGTCTAAGGAGACAGCAATCGCTTCTCCATTCTTCTCGAGGGCCTCGCCCCACATGTGAGTGGTATACACTAGTAGGTCCCCAGTAGACCGATTGTGGCGAAACCCGTACTGTCGGTCACTGAGGAGATCGTTACCTTCCAGGTATGCCATGAGGCGCGAGTTCAATACACGCTCCATAATCTTGCAGAGTATGGAGGTTATTGAAATCGGCCGATAGTTGGCAGGATCGGTACGACTGCCCTTTTTGGGCACGGGTTGCACGTTGGCAAGCTTCCAGGACTTGGGCACTATACCAGTCCTAAATGAGAGGCGGTACAAGCGCGTCAATACAGGAGACAACTCGGGCGCACATGCCTTGAGAACTATTGCTGGTATACCATCTGGTCCACTAGCTTTATTCACGTCTAGACGACACATGCTCTCAAAACTTCTTTATTTCTTATGCGAACCTCAGGCATCGAGGTGTTGCAGTGAGGTAGAGTCGGTGGAGTAGCACTGCTAGTATCAAGACGAGAATTATGGGCGAAGAGAGATGCAAAGAGACCAGCTTTCTCTCTCGCCGAGTGAGCCAGTGTTCCATCAGGTTTAACCAGCGCAGGCAATGTGGGCCTACAGAAGTTCGCTTCGACCGACTTGGCAAGGGACCAGAATGCTCTGCTTCCGGATGGCTGTGCAGAGAGCTTTGTGCCAATGTGGGTAATTCGGTCGAACCGAGCCTTCTTCAGTGCTTTTTTGTAGGACTTGGCAGCACGGTTGAAAGCTCTCTTCTTTGAGCTCAAATCCAGAGCTTTGCGGTCACGAGCGTCAACCCAGGCGAGAAACGCCGAATGCTTACGCTCTTCAGCTTGAACGCAATCGGCGTTGAACCATGGGTGAGCTGAGCCTCCGATGGGTACGTCACCATAAGGGATGAAAAACTCCATAGCTTGACGTATCACATCGGATATAGCATCCGCACAGCTTGACGGACTCTCAGAAGAGAAGCAGACCTGCTGCCAAGGATAAGATGCAAAGAAATGCCGCATCTCATCCCAATCTGCTGACCTGTAACGCCACATTCGCCGTTCACCGCGTGAGTCGCAGTCAGGTGGGGAGAAGGACGAAACAGACTTCACCAGACAGTGATCTGAAGTTCCAAGTGGTGAAGAAACTGTTACGATACATCTGTCCGGATCGGTGGTCAGCAGAAGGTCCAGACAATTGGCAGTATGACCAACTACATCAGGCACCCTAGTCGCTTGCTTGACCAGCTGGGAAAGGCCCATCGATATTGCAAAGTTTCGCGCTTCTCTCCCAGCGTGGTCGGTCCTCTGGTATGGGAACAGCCAGTCTTGGTGGCAGGCGTTAAAGTCCCCCAGAGCGACGAGCTGCGCATCAGGGTGCCGATGCAGAGCCTTATCGGCAGCCTCACTGAGGTGGTCGAACAACCGAGTCGTCTCCTGATCACCGCTGTGCGAACGGTAGACACAGGCATAAACAATTTTGTCCATACCAGTGTCCACCAACAGCCATAGCGTAGACAAATTAGGGTCTTCAAGGTGACGGAGACGCTGGCAGCAGATGTCATTACGGACGTACACACAGACCCCGGCACGCTGCAGGAAATGATGCTCCAGTGAGTATCCCGGGTAGTTGAGGTACGCCGTATCTGACGGACATCTAATTTGGGTCTCCGTCAAGAAAAGCAAGTGTGGCTTGTCAGTCTCAAGATGGTGGTGGACCGCAACGAGATTGGAGTGCAGCCCTCTAATATTTCATTACATTCGAGGGTAGGATCCAGTGCACAATATAAACCTTACTTAAAACTTTTTTTTTAGGTGGGAAAATCATCTTATGACATCCCGCGCTCTTGGGCGGAGCGGGAGATAGTGTCAGACTTTTACTGACTAAAAACCCACTCCTGTTTCTTCGTTGCCTTTCGTACCAGGGCCGAGTCTTCCTTTCAGAATCAGACCCTTGGCCCCAGTAGGCTTCGACCCTGATGGCCCCTACAGTTGCTGACATCTCATTGAGGCGCGCGTGAAACAGTACGCGCCATCGACGACTTGGGCTCGGTCCGGACGGTTACCAGACGTACGGACGGCGACACACCCATTGCTCGCCGTCCGCAAGACCGCGCCTACGGTGGCCGGAAATCGGGATCAAAATCCCGGCGGCGGTTGGGGCGTGAGGACCGTTGCCTCACGCGATCGGCCGCCTCCTTTGCTAGCATTACTGCTTCGCAGAAGGAGGCGGCCGCCTGTCACTCCTCCTCGCTCCGGACCATGGCCTGTACCAAGGCCCGACGCGAGAGATCACCGCCGCCGATCGCCTCCACGAGGACACGACGTTGCTCTTTCCAAGCGGGGCACACCTCCACCGTGTCCTCCGGGCGGTCCATGCAATGGTGACAACCGGGCGTTTCTTCCGCACGAATCCGGTGCAGGAACCTACCAAACTTACCAAGTCCGGTGAGGACCTGCGTCATGCGGAAGGTATGGACGCCGTGTTGCCTATCCAGCCACAATGGTTGACTGGTAGAGAATGCCTTGTGGCATTAAGTCCGCTTATATACCACCACTGTACATGAAGTTTAAATAAATAAATATATAATTATAATATATCTATATATATAAAAGGAGAAACTGACTGACTGACATATCAACGCACAGCCGAAACTACCGGGACTAGGAGCGTGAAATTTTGCACAAGGTTTCCTTTTATGACGTAGGCGAGCACTAAGAGAGAGTTTTTCAAAATTCACCCTCTAAGGGGATTAAACAGGGGTTCAAAGTTTGTATGGAGAAACTTACACGCGGGCGAAGCCGCTGGCAGAAGCTAGTATACTAATATATATTAATATTATGTCAATAATGAAAGGAAGTGCTCTTTAAGTTTCCCCTTGAAGACATCCAGAGAAGGGCTGTCGCGAAGGGAGGTGGCAGAGAGTTCCAGAGACACACTGCAGTTACAGAAAAGGAACCACCATAGCGGCTGGAAGAGTGACGTGGCGTGCGAAGGAGAAGAGAAGAGATAGTGCGACAGAGTTTACCCCTAGGGACGAGATGATCAAAGCGTTCACGAAGGTATTGAGGAGCATTAGGATTATGCAGGATAGTGTAGAGAAGAGATAGTAATATGTGTTTCTCGGCGACGCCAAATCGGCATCCACCTTAATCTGGTCCGAAACTCGACACGTGGTCGAATTTGCGGAGGCCAAAAATAAATCAGATGCACAAATTCTGCAGTCGTTCAAGTTTGTTTAGAAGTACCTCCGTAGCATCTAGATAACAGACATCCACATAATCCATGAACGGTAGAAGAAGAGATTGAACAAGATTAATCTTAGATTGAAATGGTAGGAATTTTTGGAGACGTTTAAGATACTGAAAAGAGTAAAAGATCCTCCTACTCACATCAGCAACATGAACCTACCAAGAGAGGCTGTGTCCATATGCACGCCAAGGTTTTTAGCGCTTTTAGAGTAAAATATGGGCACAGAATCATACACCTGGTGGGAGCGACTTGTGATCCAATAAGTTGAGCATGTATCTACCACCAACAATGAGCGCTTGGGATTTAGCTCGGGGGTTAGTAAAAGTCCAAAAGATTTAGCCCACTTGTGAATGTTTTCAAGGTCATTGTTGATGGCAGCCACAGCTACAGCGAGTTCGTCTACTTTATAATGACGATATAACTACAAGTCGTCTGCATAGAGATGATAATTTGAAGTTAGGACCTTAGTGAGAGCATTCTCCTCTTCCTCCTTTAGTAAAACAATATTTGAATATAATAAAACTGGGTTTATAATGAATACAAAATAAGATTACGCAGAAAGCAAACAGGACACTAGGACTACATATGCTTCAAGTAGGTAGAATTTGGGGGGCAGGTGCTTGGAAGGTTTATTATCATTTAGCAACCAGGGCTGCATGCCTGTGATCTTTATAGTACATTTTGATACTAGTGCAGAAAGTTTGTCATTGCGACCGAGGCGGAATTCGCACGAGCCGTAGGCGAGTGTATTATGGTGTCGAGGGCTGCAGTGACAAATTTGCACGTGTATCAAACGACTTTTTTCAATACACTTACAAAATGAATAAACGGGGGTTGACCGGCGACTCGTGGGAGTCGACGCGCGCCCAGCCTGATACGATAAATGTAATAACATTGTGGCGGGGAGAGCACGCGCGCTTTTCTGCACTAGTGCGGAAAATCGTCTATTACGTGCCTAAAAGCGGTGGCATAAGAGCGGGTTTTCGAGTAAGTGTATTGAAAAATATTTTCGTATAGTTTCAGTTTTGTTAGGTTTTTAACTTCTTATGTCTATGTTATCTTAATTATCCATTATCGAAGCGAATAGTTTCTACTTAGCCTGGATTACCTACTCTGTGCATTCTACTGGTGCAAGTGCAACTATGATAATATAACTTCGTACATAGCACGGCAAAGTTCATTAAAAACTTATAATCAACATGTCCCTAAGTATGGAACGAAGAGAAACTTATGCAAATAATTAAGAAATTGTGTGGGGTTGTTGTCATAAGAACTTTATATTCACAATTTATATAAGTACTTATGCAAGGCAGTATTAATAATTATATTAGTTTGGTTATTAAATCTCATTTTACGCTCCAAGGAAGTTCATCTCAAATTGTATTGGTTCTACAATATAAAGACCTTAGACCGAGCTTGATGCAGACAATAAGATCCCCGCTATGTCACAAGACGAATATACTTTTATTCTTTTTAACTAACAAAGGAAAACAATGAGATGTCCACATCTGACTAATTACGAATGTCAAATGCGCGCCACAAAAGATACGGACCAAGTCAAAGATTAATTTGCGTTTTAATTAAAATTCTGTCAGGGGAAAAATTTATGTTATTTTGAAAAGACAGCAACATAATTACAGAATTAATTCCAGTTGGCAGATTCCATTTTATCATAGGTACGGTGATGGCGACAATACGTGGACTGTGTACTAAGACATCAAGAAACAGCAGCAGTAGCAACTACAGAAGGTTACCTTTTTAGTCGTTATAATAAAATCTACAATATGTAACTGGAATAACGTACACCCTTATCCTTCCAATTAGAAAATTAAATTACAATCATAATATAAGCACTGATATTTTACTTAAATGTAAGTTTTTTTTTATTCAAAGTTTAGTTACACTAATTGTAGGAAAAATTTTGGGAATTGACGCACATTATTGGTAGAGCAAAAAATATATAAAAAGATAATAACATTAAAAATTATGTTAGATAGTGCATCGGTATTGATATCTACGCACGCACACACTTATGTCTATAGTTTGCCTATACTCTAATGACGTTATCAAGATTCATCAAAAATATATCAAAATAGGCAATTTTTATTCTAAAATAACCTTGGAAATTTTAAGATTTAAGTACCTATTTTAAAAATAACTGAAATAGATTCAGTTGACCATGGAACACACTGCTTTCAGGGTGTGCCTTTATTATGTTACATGTTATACAGAATTTATTGCCCTTCTTCTTTTGCCCTTCTCTACAAAAAACACAAGGTTAAAAATACCCACATAAAGTTAAAGCCTTCAAATGAAGTCTGTTTACTGAAGACAGGGTTTTTAAAATCAACCTTCCGTCAAAATTGCACATAAAATTCGTTTTACGACCCCTAAATTTTACGTGCAAAGTACATTCTCATTACGCAAGTTGTTTTATGACGTCACACTAGACAAGTTATATGGCTCAGTGCGAACCATAAAGCTGCGACGCGAAAAGCAAGGAGGTTGAAAGGTTACACTGCCCCGCCAATAAAGTGTTCGCTGCCTGTAACTTTCCTCAACTTACGAACCGTGTACAAATATGCGCTCCTGGTAAAAGTATTTGCGAAGCGCTCGAATATTTGCAACATTTATATGGCAGATAAAAATAAAATACCTATAAAATTTTCTCGGAATTTATAGAAACCTGCAAAATATTTCCTTGCTGTGTAAACCCGTGAAATCGATTCACCTTTGAACTGACGACCTTTCTATCACTGACGCAAGCAATTTCGGTTTAAATTATAATGTTAATAGCAGGTCCCGGTCGGTCTGTCTAACTAAATGAACGTTCAAAATATAAACATTTTGTTGTAGCTTCGCAATTACGGATCCTTGACTAAATTAAACACAATTTTCTTAATTAATAATTTCTAGTAAAAAAGCGAGATACTCTTAAAATATTCATGAAGCTACGTTCAAGTAGCAGTATGACGGAACGCGTGAATATTAGTCAAATTAGTACGCCAAGAACGATGGCGAAGCTCTCCAAACTCATTATTATCCGTAACTCCGTCATAATTAATAAAAAAATCAATTAAGAAAGTTTTAATTGCATTCCGGCAGCGGCAACACTTGTTTTCTTTCTTTTACGCACAACTTTGTCGTCATAACTTTTAGAATATCATGGTGGTAGAATATCACAAATTGCCATTCTGCTAGTAAGATTTTATTTTCTTATTTTTAGTAATAGTCTTATATCGCGGTAGTTTTTCAGGGCACAATATCATTTTAATTAAAATAACCTTCAATGCCAATGTTCCTTTAACCGAGTTACTCCATTAAAGAGACATCAAAAAGTTTTCATAGCTAATCAAAAGAGATCTCCTACTACGATTACAGAAACATTAAGTAACGTTCCTGAATATTTACAGCTATTTAAAAAGTAGGCATAAGCGGGAAGATACTTTAAAATGCATACAAAGTACGCGATTATCTAAAACACGAAGTCTGAAAGACTCAGAAACTCATTACAGATTATCTTGATATTAAATATAAGCCGAAGTATGTTAATATCTTTAAGGTTGAATAACTGTAATTCTTAAACACAATAGAGACGAAGGTACTTTCAAGTTCATGTTTGAAACAGTAGGTCGAATAATTCTGTTTCCAAAGACGAAATGAGACGTTGATTTACGTGAAACAGAATTATTTACTATGGGTAAGACCCTAAAGATACAAAAAAATACCTGAAGTTACAGTAATAAATAATGACTAAGACAAAACGAGAGCTTACCTGCGTGGATGTGCTTCATAATTCCACACTATCAGAAGAGTGTGATAATATCTTAGCTTAATATAAGTACATAATCGCAAATATTAAAACCTGTATTCGAAGCTGGCTGAAGAGTCAACACAAACACTGCGTTTACGAAGTATTTATTCACTGAAAGACAAGACCCGATTCATCCTCTTTATGAAAGTTTTGCCAAGAAATGTCCTCAAAGACCGTAAACGATTCAAGAGCTAAGTAAACCTGAAAATTTTCCAGAGGAACTACTATAGTTAACTTGTACCTTTCACTACAACTGCAGAAGATTTCCGCCAGTCGAATTATAATGAAACCGCAAGAGGAGGTCGGCCATTACGCGTGGTATCAAATGGCTGACCCTCTAGGCTCTTGCTCTCCTAGTGAGTCGTGCGGTAAGTGCGAACCCAAAACTTGCTATACTCGTGAATAAGGTGAAACTTGCGCGAACGACCGTAGACAACGGCCTGTTTGTTGGTCCCTTATGTGGCGATACTGCGATACTGCCGGGTTACACTTAACGAAAATTGCTCATTTGCAGCCCTTCTGAATGTTTGTTAATTGAAATTAGATCTGATCTAAACAGAGATTGTGTTAACACTTCCCATTTTACATTAGGGGTTAATAATGCATGCTTCCTTGATTGGATTCTCGATACCCTTCTAGTTATATTATTGTTCTCCTACTTACAAATATTCATTACAAGCTTGTTCTTCAATACTAACAACAAATCTATTTTTAAAGTGAAAATTATTACTTTTCGAAATGTAATTCTTAAATCAGTTTCAGTTTGCCATCAATAAACATTACATAGCCCAGTGCTACTGGCTCCGAACCCTTATTTATTCAGGACTAATGAAGCCCTGAACGTTACCTGAAACTTTCACAATCTGGGCCAATAAATAACTTTTGAGTAGAGTTTAGATTTAGCGAAGCGTGTACACATCAACAACGACCGATACGTCCGTCTGTCGGTACACAAGCCGAACTACTTACTAACACTTAGTCCACACAGTTGTACCATTCACAACTTTAGATTAATATCAAACTCCAGTTTAAAGTAACGACGGATTAACCGTATTTGTTTTAACGAAACCTAACGTACTTGTAAAGAACTAAAATGTTAGTCCACTTTGATTAAGTCACAGTCAATATTGAACGAAAGCATCATTTGGAACTCATTATCAATTCATTTAATATTAATCGCACAAACACTGCGACACCATTAAACTTGCAAATGGATTTACTTTGTAAGTTAAGATAAAATAATGTGCAAATCCTTTAAAATATCAAGGAGAAAATCGTTTGGTAAATTATGCGATTTAGTTAAATTCCTTAGAAAATCGCATTACTTTAGCTATTTCTTACAATCGACGAAATTAAATCGCCTTTGTCGGTTCGTTACCTTCTGTGCATTTAATTATATTCATTTTATTTTAGAAATCTGTTTCAAATAGTATGCTATAACTGTTAAATATGTCTATCATTTGTTTACAACAAGCATTGGTTAAAGTAAGGTAGAGTTACCATGCAGTTTCTTGATTCAATCTGTAAACCCAAAACACCATCGAGTTAGTGGAAATGTAGATCCCGGCATTCCTTTTACAAACATGGTTAAACCTGTCTACAAGACATTCATCGTCTTACGTCGTGAACGTTCTGCGTGGGGTCGTGTATGAGGTCCCCGTAGCGATCCACGCGGATCTCCAAGGACGGCAGCGGCGTGTGGCACTCGGCGTCGAAACGAAACTGACCCTGGCACCACACATGGACAGCAAACGAACATTACACAGTGACACTTTGTACAGGAAGTGCTCGGTGAACGTGGCGGTTAAACATATTCACAAAAGCAGGACAAAACAACAAAACTGAATATAAGGGCAAGCGGCGCGACATGCTTACACGCTTGCATGCTTCAATATCTACGAGCATGGAGGCATGCGCGGCGGCCACTTCGCGCGCCTCGTCGGCTAGCCGGCGCCCTCGAGGAGTCGCGTCTTCTTTCACAACTACGCATGCTTCTTCTGTTTCTGCGGGCTTAGTCTCTTCTTCAGCGGAAGCTACATCAGGCGGCACAATCTCGGGAGTTTGGGGAGAGGTTTCGGGATCGGGAGGAGGAGGAACATCAGCGTTGTCAAGCTTGGGAGCGCTCGTCTCGCTCACCCTTTTATGATTCTCCGGTAAACTGATGTTGCATTCGTTGTCAAAACGGAATTGACTCTGTTCCGTGGTAAGCAAGAAACAAATGTAAAACACGATTTATTTAATTATTTTGTACAAATAATATTAAGACACATAAGATATAATCTTTAAACTTATTTAGGATGTCAGATCCTAAGTTCAGACTAAAATATCATCAAGGTAACATGTTGGCGTATAAAGTAGACTCACCTTATAGCCGGGCCCCAGCCTGTGCATGGCGCAGATCTGGTGCGTGGTGAGCGCCTCCCCAAACAGATAGATGGCGGCCATCTGCCCGCAGAACACTCGCTCCTCGTCCAGCTCCGCCGTCGCGCCAATGTAGCATTTGTCGAAAGGCTACACGAACAGGTTAACACAATTTACTTTGAAAGCACAGTTTTTTTGTTGTAACTAAGATTGTTAAAAAACGGGCAATTATACTTAAAAAATACTCAACAGTGAGTTTATTATATTAACAATTAACAAATTATGAAGTTTGAAGTATTCATTCAAATATCAAGTCTTTAATATAGCAGAAATACCAAATCAAACACTGATAAGATGTTAAAACCGAAGCAAAAGCTACTTGGAGTAAACTCATCCATAACTCTCGACAGCTTCTTGAACTACAAAATTAGTTTAGAAGCACAAATTACTTCAAAAAATTAATTTTCTTCAGCAGAATATTTTGGTAAAAGCGTTTGAGATTGAGAAGGCATTTCATATTCGCCGATATTTCAGCAAGGATCGAAATAAGGTCGGAATTGAATCAAAACTTATTGGTGGACGAAATTCCTATTAGAGTAAGCATTTGTGGCCAAAGTTCTTTAATACAAAATGAAGAATAAGGTTACTGCCAAGTATTTATTGGAGGAATTTGGGGTCAACATCGTGCAGCAGACTGAAACCTAAGCGCAGACTTGTTATGTAATACATGTGGATACAATGGACCACATATTAAATGAAAACGTAACTACCATCATAGAAATAAATGAATTTCATAATGAGAACACGATGGAACTGATAAAACTGTTTGCCAGTAATGAAAACGATTTAATTGAGTTTGTCGAAAACATATTTTTCATAGGGTCAGTTTAATTAAACTTAAATTACTTTAGTGATTATGAAATTGTTGTTTTTGGAAATGTTGAATGTTTAAATGGACTTAGCCTGTCATTTCAGCATATTTAGACGAAAACTTTAACGAATATGTTAACTAAACATAACAGGATTTTTGGAAGCAGTTAAGTGTATTTTATTTACGGGTAACTACTATTAGTGTTCGTTTGATTGTCGGCGTAAGTTCTGGATGTTCCTAAATATTCATAATACTTCTAAATAAACGCATTATTTCCAGTACTTGACATTTGGAACTAATATAAGATATATAGAGACGTAGGAAGTATGCGAACATTGAGCCAGGATATTTATAGACTTGAAGAAAAAAACTTTTAACAGGCATGTATTGGAAAATGTTTCGGGATTCAGGAAATTCTGTGCCAATTACAAGTTCTCCGTACAAGGAGGAACGACAAACACCAAGTCTAATAAAGCCAATATATAAGGTGTAAAAAAATTAACTTTAAGAATTTCGATGGGACATTGTACTCCTCATTATGAACAACTTTTACTATGGGACCAAACCTGAAATCGCGAAAAAAAAATCAGCTGTTCCCTACGTTTATGTTCGCATAACTCGTCAAAACGTATGGAGCAGCTGATTTTTTTTTCGCTATTTCAGGTTTGGTCCCATAGTAAAAGTTGTTCATAATGAGGAGTACAATGTCCCCTCGAAATTCTTAAAGTTAATTTTTTTACACCTTATATATCTACAAAAGAAGAAAAGCATTGAGATATTCATTGTTTTAGTGTAGTTTGGCTGGTATGAGGACAATAAGGAATTGAAGACATTGCGTCTTTTTTGGGTGCCTCAAATGACTTCACCTTCTCTAGAGTGGAACTTCATTTACCCTAGAGCTACGGTAACTTTTTCTAACGTTCCTGCAGCTCTAGCAGAAGACATCACCTCTGACGACAATACCTTACGCATATTTAAGTGTTGACAATAAGATTAGCCTAGCAATGCGAAGTCTTCCAAACAGTAGTCCAGACCTTTAAAGCTCACATGAGATAGCAGTGTGAAGCAGGTACACAAAACGGTGATTACCGCACGAGAGCCCATCGCCAGGGCATCGCGCGTCGCTCGGCGCGTTATCCCCAGCTCCGTGAACAGTAATGGCATGTAAATTCACATTTACAGCTGAAACACTCGTGTGTAGTCACAAATGGTATTTTTGCGGCACGTTGGTGACGTGAGGGCTTAGCGCTCACGATTTTCCCAATATCGTTTGAAGGTGCGCAAATCTCTTTTACGTGTCAAGTTATGTTATACCGCTTTAGGAATTTTTAATGAGAAGCACCTTTTTTATAGATAATATACTATATTTGTGAGTGATTTTGTAAAACAATATTTTTGAAGGTTTTAATGAAGATATTATGAAATCAGAACTTCAAAGTGATTAAATTAAAGCCTTTACTTCAATGTCATTATTAGCGTCCATTCTGTCCATTATTCAAAGGATCTAATTCAGTTCTTTGTTAGCCGGAATTTACATCAAAGAGTATTTTTTCTACCAACCCTTGGTTTCAGAATACCGAACTGATAAAATAATTCAACCCGTTGTAATGCCCCAGCCATAGAATATAAAATTGCCAGTGTTAAATCCAGCTTTTGTTAGAATTTAATTTAAATTTCGATGCCTAAGTAAATTCTTTTTATAGAGTTAAATATAAAATGTCGTATGAATGTGACCACTGATTTAAATCGCGCTTGATTTAAAGCAAAAAATATTCAGTTTGAAAGACCTCTAGGTCTTTCAAACTTTTGAATATTTTTGGCTAGACTTTCTAATATAATTTTTTGCTTATAACGAGTTCAATATTCAAGCTGGTCACAGAGAGGCACGTACACATAAGTATACAAGTATTTTAGTCCCAAATAATTAGTTTGTCTTCATAACGCTAGACAAGTTCATTTTGCAGCAACTATGCGTGACCACGTCCGAGCCTCAGTGAATATTCATAGAGGCGGGCCATGCATGAACTAACGCCAACTTAATCCCTCGAGCGGGAAAGAGAACGCCAGGAGAACATGAACTAAATAGAGCTTCACGAAACAAATAAAGAAAGAATCCCAATCAAAGCAACACAAAAACAACCGGCGGGTTCGTGCACTTTCACTCTAATTGGCTGCGTATATTTTTAATCGGATTATTCGCAGCACGAAGCTTTTGTAAAGGCAACACACAATTAATTAATGTAGCGGAACGAATATGGACGTGAAGGTATTGATAGATGATTCTGATGTAATGGGGGTTCATTTCCACAGTCATAATAACAAGATTTAAGGCCAACTTCGGTAATTTGGGTCACTCTTGTAATAATATTTAGGGTTAATCCCTTGTGGCAAGCAGGCACATTCGCGATCAATCGATGATTTTCATTTGATACGAAGTTGGTTAACTATGTTTTGATGTTCATGCCTGTTTTATGGTAAAATATCCGTAACCCTAACTGATATCAATGCTTCTACTTATGATGGTGAGCTAAGCAAAAAATCAATGTCTTCAGTCGTTGGAAGTTTTGTCAAACTCTTAAGACTTGTATGTATTACTATGAAGTCCGCGTACATCCACAGGAATTTGCATGGCATTACTTGTAATAAATTGCTGCTAACGACACGTACGTGACGTCTCGAACGCACAACTTGTCGCAAAGGGGGTGTTCGCCGTAGATAACCGAATGTATTACGCTAAGCTCCTATAGAGTTATGAGCACTTGGTACTTGAGCCTGGATTAGGGGTACCATTTAACTACTAGATAAACGACAGATTAAAAGTTAGAAATACATAAAAGTTTATGTAAAGCTAAGGGCTACATATCCAGCTGCAACGAACCAACCCCGGATCTCACTGGATCACAATGCAATCGATATCTTTGAAAGGTGTGGATTCTATTGGATAGAGTTTTTCCTTCTTCAATAACTTTATACTTACGTCGTTGGTGGAGACGAACCACGCCATCTCCGTGCTGGACGCAAGCTGTCCGTTCACCAAGCACTTAATCTCGCTCTTCGTCCATCTGTTGTATATGTACACAACTGCTATGGCGTACCATCTGTTCAGAATAGAAAAATATTTGTCCACTGTCATATTTCACCCTTGCTTGAGACAAGCTTGAGATATTTGCTTGAGACAAGAGTCCCAAATCAACAAATCCTTTTCATCACAACGTTGATAGTCAATTAACAAGAGAATCATAACAACCATCAATTATATGATTATTCATGCATGTAATATAAGGGTTTGGTGATTCAGTTCAAAGTTAAAGGTCACATTAATGATCGAGTCTTATAAACAATAAAGGAGCATTTTTTGCACATAATCAAGTTTAGTGAAGTGTGTAACTTTGAAAATGTTCAGTCTACTGTAATACTCTGTTCAAAGAGTTCAAACATGTTATACATTACTCTCAAACAAATAAAACGAATACAACTTTTGTATGCGCGAGTCAAGCTGATTCTACATAAAAACTCCAAAACTGATCCCAGTTCATGCACTTTGGTAATAACTTCTCTTAACGTACATAGAGGAAAATAATTAAATAAAATTAACTGGATAATTTTTGAGGCAACTTTTCGCACGAAAGCCGACCGTCGTCATAAACTGACTACACAGGAAAGTTTATTTATACTGCTGCAACTTTTTACTGCCCTGATTTAGTGTTCTGAACAAAGTTTTAAAATTTGGGGGAAGCACGTTCAAAATTTACCGCTCCACGGCTGGTTTATAAATAATTTCGTGTTTTTAACGATATGAAACAAGTTACAGACAAGGCAGACAGACTTACACATGTTTTAACGAACTGTAGGTGGGCCACACGACTGTGGCAACGCCACTAGTCGCTCCCTATTCGCTGGCCTCATTCTGTTTAAACTGCGGGCTACGCTAGGCCAATTCAAGTACAAAGGGATACCACCGACTGTACCTAATATCCCAAAACTGTTGCAAGTAGCAAATATCCTAATACGCCACAGGAATGGCTTTGCTTTCCAACTAAATCACCGAGTGTCGTGAGGGACTAGCGCTATCAATCCATTTGCGCCCCATTTTACGAGAAAGCACCCAATCAATTGTAGTGGTGAGTATAGGGAGTGTTCTTACCTTCTTGGTTGAAATTCATATTTAACACAATGTTGGAACCCCTTGCCCCGCACTTTCATTGATGTGAGAACTAAACAGTTGCCGACGAAGTGAGCCGTGTAGCCCACGCCTTTACTCGTTTTGAAGCTGTTGAACAAATCAAAAATGTTATTAAATATCCAAAAAAAACTAAATTCATAATCATACCATCAATCCAGATAAGTATAGCTTATTCAGAAATACTAGAGAATCATAAAAGTATGCGGTACACACACCATGATCTTCAAAAAGGACGTGGCGCGTGGCAAACTCGCAATTCAATTATCCCCGGACACAAACCGAAAATGATTTAGCTTAGTACCAGGATAGCAGAGCGCAACCGAAACTATACTTGAAACGTCCAAACTCTACTCAAATCAAATGAAAAGTTGGGAACACAGGTGCAACCGCGGTCTGCGGCTACACGCGATTTACGGAATACATTTGGCATTCGCACTGTAATACGCTTTTAGTACAAATTGACTTGATATTGCCTATCTAACCCTTACCAAATTAAATTGTGATGCCTTCTACTGGAATTATTAAATGTTTTCGCCCCAGTAACTGTGTTTATTACCTTGAATATTATAGTAGGTATCATGCAAGGCGTTAACGTGTTACTGACAATATTGGGGGTATACGAAAACTTAATTTCGTTTATGTTTATTTTTCGCGTGGGTTTTACTTATGTAGTTAGTTTTATCCATTTCAAGGAATACACAATACCTACTTAGACATTTGACTAAGAGGCTATGAGGTTTTTTTTTCTGAGCTCTAATATCTAAAAACTTTTTAGTTGCTACACTTAGAACCATAGTGCCTATTTCTCATAAAAATTCCAATTAACCCAAACACTGGTAGGATTTATTGTTTTATTATGAAGTTTCCGTGTCTACCTTCCACCTTCCGGCTCCATTATCAGATCAGTTCGATAGTACCTTATAGCCAAAGTGCATCTCACGAATTGTCGTGAGATGCACCGTAATTATGCTGCTTTAGCTGATTAGAATTGTCTAATCAGCCCAAATACGGCTGGATACATTGATTAATTACGGTGTTCCGGTGATTATCTTCCGGCTCTATCATCATCATCAGGTCACTTCGATGATACCATTTACAACATAACTATTCAGAACCATTTATTTACGAGAATTGTATTGTCTTTGTCGCTTAACTATCTTTCTTCATTGTGATATCTATGTGAGTATGAAGTTCCGTTACCTATTTCTGGTCTTCTTCATCAGTTCTACTTCATCAAATGTTACTTTTTGACTGGAATGCTTAAGTTCTCGATGAAAATACCAAAATCACTATATAGTTCCTATAATACTTGAGAAGTTTCCTCGATTCCTCATGGATCCCATCATGAGAACTGGATTTTGAAAAAAATAGGACCAATTTGGAAGTATATAGGGAAAAAAAATTTTTGCAAATCGGTCCATAAACGACGGAGTTGATAACCACCTCCTTCTTTTAAAGTCGGTTAAAAATAGGAACTTCATGTCACATCTTCGCTAATGGCCATTCATATTAGGGTTGTAACAGAACTTCGCCTCCGCTTCCGTTACTGCGGAAGTACCTATTTCCCTAATAGTATAATACTTATAATTTTTTTTTTTTTTTTTGTAAACTAATGTTTATGTTTATTTAAGTGTACTATGAATGCACGGATTTAAAATAAAGATTTTTGACTAGTCACTCATCTTCCTGCCCTTGTCCCGTGTTATTTGGGGTCGGCGCAACACGTTTTTTTCTTCCATTCTGTCCTGTTAGTCGTCACGTTATAACTAACTCCCTTTTCTTTCATATTAGTGTTGGGCAGGACAAGCGATTTTGATGAGTTTGTATGAGTAACTCATTCACCTTCGTGATTGGTAATACATTGTACCACTTCAAATGAGGTGGGACAATGTCTCAATAACGTGATAATTCCTCGATATTGTAACAATGTCATATCGTTACTACAGATTAAGCTATTAGTCGTTAATGTGACATTGTCCCAACTTTTTGAACTAATAACACAAAACACATTTTGAGGCTTTGAGGTGAGCTTAGAAGTATGAGGGATTACATTGGAAACTATCATATTACCTTCTATGACATACATGAGTTCAACAAACACATCGTAGTTGAACTTTTAAGTACTAATAATAAATACAATTTGTACGTCAAAATAAGTAAACAACGTACAAGAAATGATATAAAAAATGTATTGAACAAAAAAAAGGTTACTTAATATAATTTAAAAATAGCAACATTGCCACCTTTTTTCCGTTGAGTTTGTTCCGTCTCTCGGTTATCATCTGACCAGATTTTGAAAAAACCTGGTTTTTCACATGAGTCAAAGAGTACGTAAAGCTAACGCTTTAAAATGAGTCTTATTAAATTGTCCGTGTTGACGTGTTCACCAAATGAACCAACCACAGATAACGAAGCGACGCGCTTCGATAATCGCTTGCACTCTCGCTCACTCGTCTCGCGTAATGCGTACTATGTCATTCATTCGTATTTTGTCACAGTGAAGCGGTACAAAATATTTTTTTGAGGTGTTGGGACATTCAGTCATACTGTATGGGACATTTGAAGTGCCTCTTGTATGTCCTACCCAACACTATTTCATATCACTTCTCACACAATCCATCCATCTTTTCTTTGGTCTCCCTCTCCCTCTTCATCCATCCACATGTAAACTCATAACTCTTTTAGTAACATACGTTTCATCTCTCCTCTTTACATAACCATACCAAACAGTCTATGGTCAACCGTCAAGATGACATATCAAAATTTTCCGTATTTTTCAATTTAATTCATTAACGCTCAGGCGGTAGCCGGCGCCCGCAAGCCATTGTCTTACTATTGTGTCTCTAATTACGCACGTCAAAAGGTTAAATCAATTTCCTTTAAAAAACTCATCGAAAGAGCTTTAAAATTTAAAAATGTCTTCGATATGGGATTTGGTGCATTTGGAATCCTGGAGGAACGCTGGCCTGATGCTACGTAAGCGAGCGTACGTGACCACCACCACACCGCGCCCGCGCCGCTCCTTTGATGACTACCACTCCACCGCGCACATGATGTTAGAAAGTAGCCGATTCTGAATTAATTGACCTCCATTGGTGTAATTGCTGCAAGGCGTTCCGATGTGAGAATAAACAAATAAATAATACCAAGACAAACGATTCCCTTTCAACTTTTCAGTCACTGGCGCCAATTTCAAACTTCCCCTAATATACTCATTTCTCACTTTATCCATATATCATATTTTTGACTACTATAAACCATAAATTATAATTTTTTTCACATCCGACATCCAATTTCCCTAGTACAGGCTTCAGTCTCCACAACATCAATGTAAATGTACTTACTGTAACAATGTACTGTACTTATGAATTGTTATTTTTGCACTATGTGGTGGAGAAAAATAGACGCTTTTATTATTATTATTAATTTCGACTCCGCCTCCGTTAACCTTAGCATCCGTGGAGGCGAAACTCGTAGCCTCCGCATCCACCTCCGCCTCCGCTAAGATGACCTCCGCAACAACCACTTTATCTGTTCTGTGGTTACAACCCTAATTCATATATATAAATCGTTTCACAAATTTAATGTCAAATAGGGTCCACGATGGCCAATAGCTAAATCAGAAACCTAATTGCATAACTCTTTTAATCACAATCGGAAGGATTTTGAAGGACAGTCTTAATCTATTGCTTCATAATATTTATGTTTGAAAAATCGTCGTTATTGTAAATAACATCTACAGTAATATTTTATGGAGGTAGTTTTTTTTTTTGTTTGTAGGAGGTAATCTCTCAACACCGTACAGGGTTGACGGTGACATAGTTACCTACCAGTATAAATATATTTATGGTGTCTTCTACTCGGCCTGAAGTTACCAGGATACCATAAAAGGTCGACAGTGAGATAGTTACCAGTATAAATATGGTTTCTCCCTCTCGATGTTGACGGAGTTGATGGGGTCGAGCCGGAACCACGTGGTGAAGGTGAACCCGTTCTCGTAGGGCCATCGGGCGAGCGGGGGAAGGACTACCGCCTGCAATACAAGAACATTATACAGTGGGGAATATTTATTCTACTTATATATCTAAACTAAACATAAATTAACGATTGCATCACTGCTTACCATCAGATGGGATCGCAGTCAAGCACTAGTTTATATCAATAAAAAAAAAACATCTTAACAAACAGTCGCTTTTCATATTTTTTTGTATGACCGCTTGGTTGAAATACCGACCTATGATCTTAACGTGCAAGTTATTTCGCTATTATTAAGCGAAATCTAGAAATGTTTTACCATAGCGCCGTATTAGTAGATAGCGCACATCGGTCGTTGTGGGAACACTTGGAGGAGGCCTATGTCCAACAGTGGACGTCTTACGGCTGAAATGATGATGGTAACTCATGCAAGGCGATGGCGGGTCACAATTAATGCAAGTATCATATTTTGTTTTTTTTTAGGGTTCCGTACCTCAAAAGGAAAAAAAACGGAACCCTTATAGGATCACTTTGTTGTATGTCTGTCTGTCTGTCAAGACCCTTTATCTTGGGAACGCGTGAAGGTATCGAATTTAAATTAAAACCACATACTCAGGTCTGCGGTCCCTTGAAGCTGTGAAAAATCAGAGTTAACGAAAAAAAAAAGATACGGCCGTTTATGTCGCAAAAAGCATGTATGTCGCACTCTCAAGGGAATCTAAATTCATAGGTAAGGTAGTTCCCGTTGACCTAGAATCCTGAATTAGGCATGACGCAAGGCCTCGTAGCACAAATATACTTGGAGAAAATCTGAAAACTGTAAATTTGTAGTTACGTCACAAAAAAAAGTTTTTTGGATTCGGAAAAATCTTCGTAACTCAATTCGGAAATTAAACTGTTTTCATAGGCAAGTTTGTACGGAACCCTCAGTGCGCGAGTCCGACTCGCACTTGCCCCGTTTTTTTACCATTGACGGGCTCTTGCTTGACCACTATCTCACCTGATAGTAAGCGAGTATAGTGTTATACTTAAACACTTTAGTTGGTGATACGAACAGTCAGAATTAGGTGAATTTTGAGGCAATAATTTGTCAAAGTCAATAAAGTAGAATGTTTGATTCCCGTAGATACTATTTCCTTGACTTAATAATGTTCCTGTACATTAAAAAAAAAAAAAACTAAAAGAAGAACAGGGACACACTTGGGCCCTAACCTCAAAGACGGCTATGAAAAAATGTCGTTCTTTCGTACATAATAGTAATTTTATTTTATTTATTAGGGACAAAAAAAACAGTTACATGTTAAGGAGATATAAAAGAATTATTAAATGAATAGGTAAACATATAACCCACACTATTGTCCACGGATTAATCAAATATATGAAAAACGGAGACTGATTTTAAGAACCAATTTTGTTTTTAATAAGTTATTTAGTTAATTAATATTAATTTGGAAATTAGATGCTAAAGAGCTGACAACGAGAGATTTAAATTTATTATTAATAAATTAATACATATATGTAAAGTTACGCGATGTGTCTGCCATTCTGCTCGAAGCAGAATGTCAGACACATCGCGTAACAGTTTTGCAATTTTAGTTACGTTACGTTTTTTAATGATTTAATTTTTTTGTTCCTTATCAGGCAAGCTGGAAGAAATCGAGAGATAAGCCCGCCAATTTAATTTATTTTTAGTTGTACAATAAAGTATTTATATAGAAATATGTACCTAAATACACACAAGAAAACCTATTTAAACAGGTGTAATACATAATGTGTTTTATAAATAATTAACACATTATGTATAAAAAAAAACAATTATAATTTAATTTTTATCATAACATAAATATTACATATTCAGCCTTTTAATGTTCCCACTGCTGGGACTCAGGCCTCCTCTCTCTAGGAGAGGGGATGGGCCGTAATCCACCACGCGGGCCCAGTGCGGGTTGGTAAATCATAATAATTTTATCATAAGGTTGTCTGGAATAGATAGCCCTGTGCGTTAAGACCGCCCATTGTACACTTAGTTTTTACAAAATATTTATCCTGTCCACATTATGAGGTGTACAATAAAGTGTACAATGAATCATTTATTCTGTGGTATAAATTTTACGTAATAATATTTATGTCGTAGGAAAGAAAGAAAAACATTTTTTCGTTCATGCGGTACAGACATTAAGGAAAAAAAGTAACAGCGTCTGCCAACTTACACTCAATTCTGAGTGTTTTTAGAATATAATAAATTTTATTCTAAACAAAAACAGTAACAATTTAGTTAAGGGGATGCAACTCGACATACATTTTCACTGTTTTTCATACAACCGCTCTTACGCGATTATGACGTTATTACAAATTTTTCATTAGATATTTTTGAAACACAGTATCTTGTGGATATTATCTAGGCTTCTATTGAAATCAATTTATAAATTAGTGTAAAACTAATCCAGTAAAGACCTCTGAAAATCTGCTATTTTGCATGAACATTGACACTTCATAATTTACTCAAAAATTAAAAAAGTCAAAACAGTATAACAAATAGAAGCCTTGCAAATTGAATCAAAATTCTGAATGATGTCAATTTTTTTCAAATACTTTTAAGGGTTTTAAAAAAAAAACACGTATTTCCTGGAACAAGTTTTGTAAAATATTGGAGTAAATCACGGAATTACCAAATGCTAACCGAGTTTTCAGGCGTTATCACTCTTTTTTCGCGTTGCCTTTTCGTCAAACATCGCGTTGGATTGCGTTAGATGAAGTAACAAGCTTTTAAACCATGCTCGATGTTGACGATAGGCGAGTGGAAAAAGACCCTCTTAATAGTAGTTTAATTATTTCGTATGTGGTTTTTTTCTCTTCATATTGCACACATATCTCAAAATTTCGAGACCGCTATGAACTAAACGATTACACTAGCTGCTAGCAGCGACTTCGCCCGCGTCGTAGAAAATATCCCAAGGAAACGTCAAGGTCACAGCACTCAATAAATTGTAACACATTAGAAAACATGACTATACCACCCAGAGGTCCCCTTGACTAGACCAGCGAGGTGACGTCAGCAAAATAAATCAGTTCAATTGCTGAATATAATGCCGATGGATGTCAAGCATCTGCCTAGTAAAAGCAAAAACTTTCAAAAAGATGGTGAAGGAGCATTACCTATCACTTTAATTTTTCTTCTCCTTTCGTTGTCGTATATTTTAATATTTATTAGTTTATTATTTGGTAATATACCTATTTATGTATTATATGTATTTTATTATCTTTTTATGTTGTTGTACACTGACAGCCCCAAATCTTTTCCTTTCGTCACAGTCCATCCAAAGGTTGTCTGGTAGAAATTGCCCTGTGCAATAAGACCGCCTATTGTACACTTATTTTTTTGTAAATGTCTGTCCTGTAGAAAGTTAAGGTGTGCAATAAAGTAATAAATAAATAAATAAAAAATCACCACGTGGTGGTTCTACCAAGGTTACGTGTAATTAGATTTCGTCAACTTAAAAACCTTAAAGTCTCCTATCCCTATATCCAAACATACTTAGAACATTGATTTTCTTTAAAAGCGACATAAAAATGTAAAATCTAAAAGAGCAAAACTTGGCAAGTGCGCGTCCTCGCCAGTAAAAACTTATTTTATGCTCGACTGGGAGGCCAGCGCGCACAGGGATCTCTTGTAAAGGTTCCTATCGAGATATCGCTTCAATAAAATCTACATGTAAGCTCCTTTTATCGTCACTCCAATCTTCCATTTCGTATGTGTATATTCCAGTATAATATACAATATGTTCACCAACTAAATAAACAAGTTATTTCCACCTTTTCCACGAATTACAATTTTATTCGTAAAGATTAGTATCACGACATGTTATTAGGTCTTAGTTGAGAAGATTTACCTACCAGGATAAAAGAAGTGGGACAGAGATTGCACGAGGCTCGCGTCTTTAGTAGCAATCAGCCAGAAGACGCTCGATGCGAACAAATAAATGGGTTCATACGACGCGACACTGATTAAACTTACATGTCGTTCTAGCAGCTCCATTATAAGTTAGCTAGATTAATTTTGCTCCACGTTATTGAAGGACAGGTTATTATTGAGCCAGTACGAGGATTGGTCCGTTGAATGTGCAGAGATGCTTTTCTTTAAACGTTTTACAAAATGCGAAATTTGTAATGGCGACCGGACGCGAGCCAGTCGCCAGTATCTCTTGCGCGCACACAAACACAACGCAACGCGTACATGACAATAGTGCCTCAATGTGTGCGACGACGAGGAGGCGACGCAGCTGTGCGACTCGTTCGATGTGAGTCACGGACCGGTTTTGTATCAGTAGCGCGGGGCCCTCCGCTGAGATTACTTGTGCGTTGCGTACCGGTCCGCGATCATGGCGCGCGATATGAGCGAACAGAATATGAACATACGATTCGTGAAAGAGGTGGAAAAGCATCCGGAGCTGTATAACTTTGAGCTGCCTCAGTACACTCGGAGAGACTTGAGCGATGAGGCCTGGGAAGAAGTGGGCAGAACTATGAACATGACACGTGAGTGATGCCAGGCTATTAGTACATGTTTACACCGTTTGGCGCTAGTAGTAACGAACATTTTGCACCGAAGCGTCTCGCGTTTTTTTGCGCCATTTCATAAACGTCAGAAGGCAACGTTTATTAATCGATAGATTTTAATGATAATAGTGACAATGTTTTGCATGATTGCATGCATAATGTAAGATTTTCATTTGTTATCATTCTTTATGTATAATAAGTTATGTCCCGGTACGTTGCTGTCGGTAGCACGTTACCGATACACAAAATTACATCTTATGCCGTATGCAATAAAAGATTCAATGTTATCTAGTGATGACTCAATAACGTCGATAGTATCTTATCAACGCGTGCGCCGGCGTCGCCACGCGTTTCCGATGTCGCTTGTAGCGAGCAGGGTTGTTGCGAATATCAGCATCAGCATCAGCGGAACATCAGCATTATTTTTCGCATCAGCATCAGCATCCGCATTGATTGTTGCTGATGTTAGATGCTGATGTTCAAAGTTCGTGTCGCGACTTAACCGACGGAGGGCGGAGTTAAAGGCACGTGCCGTTGTCGCTTCCGAGTTTTGGCCAATCAAAATACGTACATTTCAAAACAAATATTATTCTCTGTGATTTAGTCAATATTGCAAGCAAAGTGTATGCAGAGCGCATTGTTTTGTGTTAGTAAATTTACTTACCACAGTGTATTTTTTTAGGGATCGATATACGTATTTGTTTGTGTGTCCGTCTCCCGTCTATCAGTCTGTTTGTCACAGTCATTTATCTCGTTGGCTATTGAACTTAATTCAATGAAGCAAAATCTGTAAGCGGTTTACGTTTACTCAAAAACAGAAATGGATAAAATATTTTACAGACAGAATCATTAAAATATATCTTTTATTATAATATTTACCTTAAACTATGAAATTCAGTATTTAAAAAAAAAAAACTTAAAATCAGCATCAGCATCAGCTGATGTTAATTTCAAAAAATCAGCATCAGCATCAGCATCCGCTGATGTGACAAAATCCTGCATCAGCAACAACCCTGGTAGCGAGTGCCACAGAGTAAACGCGAGTGCTCGGCTCACACTTGGCCCAGCCGCTCGCGCGCTTGGCGTGCATCAATTACATAAGTAGTGAGTAGGTAGGGTTGCCAACTTCTTTTGGAAGAAATATAGTTTTTGAAATATTGGGATTAATAAAAGTACAAATTAATGTTAATGTCGATTTTTATTTTTTGACGTTTATTTTAGAGAATTTACTGCTCTCTTTGCATCATAATCAGCATCACATTCCACATTTTTATGACACAAAATTAACAAAACAATTTTGACCAATGGCGGACTAAGTATGTCACGGGATATTTTTGTTTTGTCCTGAAAACCTTGATACAAAATATAAATGTCTGAGTGAGCGAAGCTAGCTCAAGAAGCTATCTCGCCGCCACGGACGGCCTAATTTTTGACTTTTTGGCTTTCATACACAAAATATAGAAGTTAAGTGGTTGACGATGCAGAAAAGTTTTTGGCGTCAAACTGTGTTTTGGTTACGAATTAGTACATATTTTGAATTTAAGATTTCATTAAAAAATATTTTAAAATTTTAATTAGCGATGTAAATGTCGTATTTTATTATCATTTCGTATTATATTGTTTCTCTATAATAATATATAGTACAATTGACAAAAATATAGTATAGGTGGCAACCCTAGTAGTGACATTGAAGCCCGTCCCTCTGTGGCTAGGGCTGCCAACCGTACTGTTTAAAACCGTTTATTAGATACTGTTTTCACGCAAATAAAAGTTCTAAGTGTCGGAACAAACTGTGACGTCACTAAGTTAATCTAATATATAAAATTCTCGTGTCACGGTGTTCGAACTTGAACTCCTCCGAAACGGCTCGACCGATTCTCATGAAATTTTGTGAGCATATTGAGTAGGTCTGAGAATCGGCCAACATCTATTTTTTTTTTTTTTTTTATTTATATGGCAGAACAACGTTTGCCGGCTCAGCTAGTCTAATATATAAAATTCTCGTGTCACGGTGTTCGAACTTGAACTCCTCCGAAACGGCTCGACCGATTCTCATGAAATTTTGTGAGCATATTGAGTAGGTCTGAGAATCGGCCAACATCTATTTTTTTTTATTTTTTTTTATATGGCAGAACAACGTTTGCCGGCTCAGCTAGTCTAATATATAAAATTCTCGTGTCACGGTGTTCGAACTTGAACTCCTCCGAAACGGCTCGACCGATTCTCATGAAATTTTGTGAGCATATTGAGTAGGTCTGAGAATCGGCCAACATCTATTTTTTTTTTTTTTTTTTATTTATATGGCAGAACAACGTTTGCCGGCTCAGCTAGTCTTATATATAAAATTCTCGTGTCACAATGTTCGTTCCCGTACTCCTCCGAAACGGCTTGACCGATTCTCATGAAATTTTGTGAGCATATTGAGTAGGTCTGAGAATCGGTCAACATCTATTTTTTTTTTTTTATTTATATGGCAAAACAACGTTTGCCGGGTCAGCTAGTAATATTTAAAAGAGTATATCATTATAGTGGGGATTCATTTATTGTTATTATGTTTTTTGTTGTTTGCTTTGTTACTATCCTAACAAAATGTAAGGTTTATAGAATATATACATAAATGGTATAAAAGTATTCTAACGTAGCATCACGCCTGTTTCTCTCGAAGGTATAGGCTGTACCTAGGGCCCAGTTACTCTTTGTGAAGGAGACAAGCTTCGTGCCCTGCCCTCCGCAAGAGACGCCCCAAGGACGACTGTAAGCCACCGTAGGCGCGATCGAGCGGACTGCGAGCCATGGCTAGCTCGCCGTCCGGCCATCCGGGAAGAAACAAGCCCGGGTCAACGGCGCGTTGTGTTCCTCGCGCGTCTCAAAGAGATGTCAGAAAAATTGATAGGGTTAGTTAGGGCAGACGTCAGCCAGGGTTACGGATTGTTCAAAGGAATGGTAACTCCTCGCAAAAAAGAGTAACTACAGGAACACTGTAGGTCTTAGTCAGAGAAATTCTGACTCTCCTTCCCACTCCAAATAATTCCCAGTTACTGAGCAATCACGCTATTGTAACTATGAAGCAAAAAATTACATGATAACTTTTATTTCCAGCTTCGGCATGCAGAGAAAGATGGAGGAATCTACGAGCAGTCTTCATGAGGAACATTAGATCGGCTCCGAGAGGCAGCACAGGCAAGAAGAAACCTTACTACCTCTCTGAATCCATGCAGTTCATAATACCCTTCCTGAGACCTGTCATAGCCAAAGAGAAACAGAAACAGCTAGAACTAGAACGAAGTAAAAAGCCTATACAAGTACAAGTAGAACAAATAAAAGAAGAAGTGTTCGACGAAGAGCTGGAGGAATCCAGCGAGGAGAGTGCTGAAGAGATGGAATTAACAGTGACAAGGAAACGACCAGTACAAGAAGACCTACCTTACCAAAGCATGAAAGTAGCTAAGATGGCTCAGCCATCACCGTCATCGTCGTCAATACCACTCGACAATGATCACGTCAAATCCTTCCTAAACAGCCTCCTGCCTGAACTGAACGAAATGAATTCTGTACAGTTCAAGAACTTCAAAAGAAAAGTGTTACTGCTAATTGATGATATCGTGTCGGAGATGCCGGCGGCTGCGAGGGACCGAGAGTTTCTCATGTAAACCACCAGTTGTTACTATTCCACTATTTAGATTATTAAGTCGATTATTATGAAGAAGTTTTTTAATTAAGTATTAAGAAGGGCGTTGAAGTCCTCTCTATTTAGAATTAATAATTTTGTATAAGATTTAAAGAAATACCAGAGTAATTTTCAAAGAGTTGTAGATTTTATTTATCCATTTTTTCCCCCTAATTAGGTAAACTAAGTATGATATTTTACTAGTTTATTGCTAATATGTACCAAGGCAATGTTTCACGATTCACACACATCTTATTTAGTTTTCTTTTTTTTTTAGGGTTCTGTACCCGAAGGGTGTCAACGGGACCCTATTATTAAGATAGACGGACGGACAGCGTAGGCTGTCCGTCCGACTATATGTCTATCTGTCCGTCTGTCAGCGGGCTGAATCTCATGATCCGTAAGAGGTACCTAAAGAGTTCAAATTTTCACAGAACGTGTATTTCTATTGCCATTACAACAACAAATAAAATAAAGTTAATAATTGAAGGGGGTTCCCATACAAGAAACGTTATTTGTCAGCATTTTTTGCTCGATTTTAATATTGTAGTACTGAACCCTTCTTCTGCGGGTCCGACTCGCACTTTGCCAGTTTTTTAGTATCTTCAGGAGAGAGATGGTTGCCCAGTCGTATCGGCCTCGACTTGCGAGTTGTAAGTCGTGGGTTCAAACCCAGGTGCTTTAGTGCAGATACACAAAGTAAAGCTTGTGCCTGGGTTTCAAACTGTTCTCGAAACGGTGAAGAAAAACATCGTGAAGAAACCAGCATGTCCTAGAGCCATAAATTCGAAGACATGTGATATCCACCAATCCGCCCTGGGCCCGCGTGGTGGATTACATTATAGCCCTCTTCTACAGGGGAGGCCTGAGTCCCAGCAGTGGGAACATTACAAGGCTGATTCTTCTTCCTGCCCTTAATCCATATTAAATGGGGTTTTTTTATTACAAGGCTGATTATGCATTGGTTCTTCTATTTTTCTCTCCTCAACAATTTAAATAGCCTAAGCAAAGGAGTCAAACAGGCAATTGCGAGGGCTAAGTAAAACAAACGTGTCGCTGGCACAGCTCCAACAGATCTCGTTACACCCGAGCATTCACGAGAAATTGCACAAATGCAATCCAGTTCAAAACGTTAGACTCTTGTAACTAGGACTTAAGAACAATGATAAAACGGTAGCACATCACGGAGCTTCTTAATGAACGCCAGTAAAGGTATTCTTCTAAAGACGTAATATTATTGTATTATTGGTCTCTTGGTCTAGTGGTTAGTGGCCCTGACTGCTATGACGGAGGGTCGTGGGTTCGATTCCCAACCTTGATAAAAGTTTGTGTGATGAGCACGATCATTTGTTCTGTGTCTGAGTGTTATTTATCTTATATACGTAAGTATTTAGAAATTTATAACAATGTTTATCAGTTGTCTAGTACTCATAGCACAAGCTCTGCTTAGTTTGTCGCTGTGAAAGCGACCGGTGGTCAAGCTGCACGCATGCCAGAGGGTCATGGCCATCCGGACGGTGCGGGGATACCGCACGGTTTCCCGCGAAGCGGCGAGCCTCCTTGCTGGCCTGCCACCATGGGATCTGTAGGCAACAGTCCTTACACGCATGCACGATTTGCGTGTGGAGATGTAACGCTGGGGCGAAACTTCGCTGCCGCGACAAGTTGCAGCATCACGGACAGAGTTCCGGCGGGATCTCATGGTAGAATGGCGACAGCGACTGTCGCAACCCAGTGCTGGGCACGCCATAATTATGGCGGTAAGTCCTCTCATTCAGGAGTGGCTGAAAAGACAACGCAGCGTCCTGCGTACTGCGTCACCTTCCGCATGACGCAGGTTCTTACCGGACATGGTAAGTTCGGGAGGTTCGAATTTTCAGTTTCAAAAAGATTTTTTTTTACGCGGAACCCTTATTCTTTTTCTAAAATGAAGGTAGCCTATGTAACTTTTCATAACATCAGCTATCTACCCGTGAAAGCCCCATCAAATTTAGCCGTTTCGGAGATTAGCCGGGACTAACAGACCTTTTTAATTGCTTTTTTTAAAGGTATCTAAAATACCTACTTTCATATTGTGCAATTAGTTAAAAAAAAATATTTCTATGTAACAAAGAGATACTTCGATTTAATTTATATGTATAGATTTATTCAATGGAAAGAATACTCAAACATAAATTATTCATCTCTATTTTGACAAAGAAATGGAACCTTTTCACAATTAATTTATATGAATTTAATTGTTACCATTCGGTCTTCATTGTAACGAATGAACAATAAATATGTACTATTATATTTTCCGAGAACCAGGACTTCATAAGCGAGAGCAGCAGTTGAATTGTTGAACACGATATTTTTCGCCGGCACATGACATTAATTTACTTGTAGCGCTCCTCGGCCGAAGTAAAAAGCCTATTTTTATTTTTGACGCGTATTTATATTAAAAGGGTATTTTGCTCGTGTTTATCGAACGTCCTACATGTCTGAGTAAAAAATGGGAACACATTGTATTGACAAAGGTTGCAGTGAAGATTGATTGGTGTTCATATTCCTCGACCCTTACGTTAGAGAAGCCCGCGCCGATGGATAGGAAGGTATGCCTCAACACATCACTCAAATATATTGGCATATTTTTCCTAATCTTCCGCCTTGAGGTCTCATAGGTACATACAAGGAATTAATAGTTCTTTCTCTATGAAACTGGCGTTGTTTTAAAACGGGTTACCTACTTTGAAATGTGTAATTTATTTCATCACCACTGCTCTCAAAACAATGAAGGAAAACATCGTAATGAATGCATGTCCTAGAACCAAAAATTCAAAGACATTATGACATTCACCAATCCTCAATTGGCGCGCGTGGTGGATTACGGCCCATACCCTCTCCTAGAGAGGAGGCCTGAGTCCCAGCAGTGGGAACATTATAAGACTGATAATGTACCTATCGTGTATAAAAGTTCAAAAGATGCAATGCTATTATGCTATGGCCAGCATCTTCGGATTATCTTGGACGTTCAAATAATGTCGAAAACGGAAATTTCATAGGTAAGAGCCTAATACTCGTACATAGGTAAATGGTAACAAGTCTAAATCTCCTAAATATAAGGTTACGTACTGTAGCTTCGCTGGGCCGCGGGAATTTCTGAAAGAGATATATACTTGGCGTACGCAACGCTGTCTCACACACGTTCCACGTAAGTCATGTCGTGGTATACGTGGGCTCAGTTTGCGGGAGGGTGTGTCAGACTTTAACAGACTAAAACCACACCTATGTTCCTTGAGTTGCCTTGTGTCCTTGGACCACGAGTTTCTCTTTCAGAAGTCAACCCATGGCCCCGGTAGGCTTTGGCCCTGCTGGGCACCTACGGTTTTACTGACATCTCTTTGAGGCGCACCTGGAACACTTACTTGAAAGCTATACATACATACCTATCTATATATTTTCTTACATAATTGGTCATCATAACTTGAGTTGTTTTGACTGGCGTTGAGGAATATACCATGTAAACTCACTTATCTGCACAGAATTCATCATGTACCGTCATAATCATACAATAACAAAAAGAAAGCCCATATCATAACACATCTCATACGAATCTCACACCTTTCCGATCATGTAAAGTACTCGTTGAACATCTACGATGCAATAAAATGTGAATACATCTCGCTTTCTGAATAAATTCATACAACTTACATATTTATCCATCCTCACATCGTATCGTAGTTTCAATTATGAAATTAAAAGTACTTGTACCTGACAGACACAGACTCCCTTCCGTAATAAAATAATGCTATAATATTATGTTTGTCTGTTATAAAACGAACATAAAGTTCCTAAATCATAGGACACTTATTAAGTCATTTTAGCGATGTCAGATATTTGCGTAATTTTTACGATATTTTAAATGTTTGTTGATTGGATTAATTGGTGGATAAATGTTATTATTTAAATTAAACATTCGTGGGATACTCTAAGCTCACACTCATATTTCAATAACCTCGTTCAGTGACAAAAACATAAACTACTAGATGTGTGTGAGCGTGGTGCACAATATAAATAAAATGATTTCATTTCGCTGCGTCGAGGGTTTTACGTAAGAAACATTGCCTCAAGAAAACTATTTTCCAACGGCTGGAAATGTTTCCTAGGTTTTAAGCAGCTTCTACAGCGCTACAGCCAGGCTTGTAGTTTGTATTCGTAACGCTTGCCTTCTGCTCTTGTAATGTTTTGACTTATTGCGAATTCTGTTTTCTAGGAAATAAATATTTCATATCTATCTTTAAGTACATATCTATAAAAGGAGAAACTGACTGACTGACATATCAACGCACAGCCGAAACTACTGGAACTAGGAGCGCGAAATTTTGCATAAGGCGTCCTTTTATGACGTAAGCGAGCATTAAGAAGATTTTTCAAAATTTACCCCCAAAAGGGATTAAACGGGGGTCCAAAGTTTGTATAGAGAAACCTACTTTCACGCGGGCGAAGCCGCTGGCAGAAGCTATTCTATAAAAAGTAATACACAATGCCTTGTTTACTTGTCGTCGTGCGCATTCAGCGTATTCACACAACACACAATTTTTATTGACACACATAAATCATGCTTACCACATATTTATCTAGTATTAACCTACCAAGCAAGCAGAAGCGGCTAAGAAGCGTCAGTTCGCCGTCAGATCTCCGGATAAGTACGACAGAGAGAAATGGACCGGCCCCGGGCGAGACGGCGATAAATAAGGAAAAAACGGACACACAGATAGCCCAGTATGTCACGCGGATTACGCCGCCGGCCCGTATTTGAATAAGAATTGCCAATAAGGAGAGGAGGGGACGCTTAAACTGCGCTCCTAAAGTGTCCTACTACCCTAGTATCGATCTGTATAAGCGGTGAGGTTTTCAGCAATGCTGGAAAGAAATCAAGTGGCGATTTGTTTATGACTTGCATGATGTTTTGATCAATGTTCGGGACGGATGGTCCAAAAGGGTAGTTGTAAGTAGTTGAATTTGTGTATCTGGGGAAGAATGAATAGTTATTTTTCTTTACACGTCATGGCGGTTATAGGGTTATATATATATATGCGCTAGAAGGTTGCGTCGGTAATGAAACGTGTCCGTGAGAGCTGAAACAGTGTACTGAGAATGATGGGAGACAAGTATGATACTGCACTACTGGGCAGGTTTACGGAGCTGCATGATAAGGGGTCTCAGTGGGCCTGCTGAGTTGGACAGTTGCTAAACTTGTTTATTATATATATTTTGACATGCGTTTAAATTTTAATAATTTTGATTTTAATTTATGTTTTTAATTATAGATTTAATTTATTTATTGTGATTTGGAATTTAATTTTAGATTAGACTTATTTATTGTGATTTTAATTTATGATTTGATTGATTTATGGTTGATCGCTTTACGAGTCGCGAGACTAAGCGGACGTGTGTTCTGTTATTGATTATAATGAAATAAACAATTACGAGAAATAAATATAAATATTGCTCCGTCAGCATAAAATTAAAGTGTGTCGCGTGTGATTTGTAACCGACTTACATAAACAAGATGAACTAGATAGATCTTTTTGTACAATAAATAAAGTGTTTTCGGTAATATGTCCAACCCCGGAGCGAGCCCGTTTGGTCGTAGCCAATTACTACGGCGAAGTCCTCCACCGACGCCTACCCAACCAGTACCCCCTAGCGACCCAAACCCACCAGCACCCACGGAGAATGAATTGCCGAGTGAAGTCATCAGCACGCAGGAGATACAGAAGTGGATAGGATCCATAGATGCAATCCTGAGTGAAGTTTGCGCTATTGTCGCGGATGGGAAAATGATCTCGGATCAGAAGCTTCGTGTCTCCGCTCTTTGCCGTAAAGTCTCAAGTGGGACGGCTCAGATGGCCGTCTTATACCAATCATTGAAGACAAAAACTATCCAGGCCCATACTACAATCCAGCACCTTCAGGTTCAGCAGAATGTTGTGAACACTCTCCAGCAGTTCAGAGAGGTCGTAGAAACCAAACTGAATTCATCAGAAAATTCGTCCTATGCTAGCATGGTTAAGAAAGGTACCGACGTCGTCCGTCCTGCAAATTGGAGATCAGTCGCCATCTATCCCAGCGATAAAACCCAAACAAGTGAGGACACCAAGTCTCTTGTCCAAAAGATCATCTCCCCAGAACAACTTAAGCTTCACGTTCGTGGCCTAAAAAAAGTGAAAAATGGGGGCGTTTTGATTAGCACCGAAAACAAAGGCGATATTGATAAACTCAAGAACTCGGAAAAACTGGTATCATCAGGCCTTAAAATAGAAGAACCTTCCAAACGCCGACCTAGGATTGCTATCATTGGTGTCCCCGTCGCTCTTACTGAAAAGGAGGTATTTGACTGTATTTACGAGCAGAACCTATCAGACAAGTTGCCGAATATAACTCGCGAGTCGTTCCTAGAGTGCATCAAATTGAGCCATAAATCGGGTAAGAGAGACCTTCCAACTTGTAACTACATCCTGGAACTACCTGCTAGCATAAGAAAGGTTATCATCAACCAAAGCAGAATTTTTATCAATTGGACATCATGCCCGGTGAGAGATTTCACTATAGTCACCAGGTGCTTCAATTGCCAGCAGTTCGGACACGCAGCCAAGTTCTGCCGAGAAACCAGTCCTACCTGCAACCACTGTGGAGAGAGCGGACACTCCTTCAAGGAATGTAGCAGCAAATCTTCTCCCCCTCTATGCGCAACGTGTAAACGCTTCAAGAGGAAATGTGACCATCCAACTGGTGATGTAAGTTGCCCGGCCCGCAAACATGCAGAAATGAATTACATAAACTCAATAGACTATGAAGGCGCCTAAGAGCGTCACCTAATACTTAGTTAGTTAGCAGATAAACAGGTAGCTTATATTTATTTACTTTTTAGTTTATTTTTTAATTGTCATGACAAATCAGCTAATTTGCGACCTAGATAGTTTTTCTGTGTCGGAGTCCAAAGTCTGCAATGTTGAGGATTGTAAACACCTTCTTCCTTCTGGTGACAAAACACTAACCCTACTCACACAGAATATTCGCAGCATAAGTCGAAACATGAACGGTTTTGAAGTACTGTTACAGGATCTTGACGTAAGCTGTGATATTATTGTTTTAACAGAGTGTTGGCTGTCAAAACAGATGGTTAACTTACCATCTCTTGACGGTTATTATTCCTACAGAAGTGACATAAACATAAACCAGAACGATGGTGTAGTAGTTTATATCAAAAATAATTTAAGAACTGTAAGAGAAGAACCAGTATCCCTGGATAGTAATTGTTTAATAATTAAAGTAATTCCCGATACGGTAGTCATGGCTATTTATAGGCCTCCTTCTCAAAACATAGATGGATTTTTAGAGTCACTCGACAGAAACTTAAAAAACATAGCATCTTTTAAAAATATAATACTTTTGGGCGATATTAACATTAACATTGCTTCCGGGAAAATAGATAGTAAAGTACATAATTATCTGAATATTTGCTCATTTCATGGACTTCTACCAGCACACTACCACCCCACGCATCGGAGCGGCTCATGCTTAGACCACATCATTCTAAAATCAAACAATCCATCCAAAACATTGGTTACTAATTCTACGCTTACTGATCATCAGGCTGTTTTACTAACATTACAAATAAGTTCACCTAGAAAAAACTGCATGCGTAGCTACACTAAAGTCAATATGTCAATTCTTGAAAATGACATACGCGGTATTGATCTTGACCCTGTTTATAATTCAGACGATGCAAATAGTTCGTTACATTATTTCATAAATTCGTTACAATCTGCGATACAGAAAAACACGTTTACTATGAAAATGCCTAGAAAGTATAGTTGCATTAAACCCTGGATCACCCCTGGTCTCGTTCGTTGTATAAGGCATAGAGACAGACTTCACCTAAAATTAAAATTAGCTCCTGATAACGAAGTGCTTTCTATAACTTATAAAAGGTATCGGAACTTCTGTAATAATCTTTTGAAAAAACTAAAAAATCAGTACGATAAAAACGAATTACAGAAGGCCGGGAAAAATAGTAAACTAGTGTGGAAGTTTGTAAAATCTCATACATTTCGATCAAAAAAACCCGAACCCCCGTTTGATATATTACTGTCAGGTATAAACCCAACAGAAGCAATAAATAAAGCAAACAACTTTTTTGTTAACGTTGGTAAAAACTTAGCTGAAAAAACACTCAACTCTAATATCATTTCCCAACACAACTCTACCACGACATCCTCCACATTAAAATCTTTTGTATTATTAGATACAGACGTTAACGAAGTAGTCAGAATTATAAGCGGGCTTAAGGAGGTCTGTGCCACTGGGTGGGATAACATACCTAATAACATTCTTAAAACATTTAAATACCTACTTGCCCCTCCTCTAACCCACATCTTCCAACTTTGCTTATCTAAAGGTATATTTCCAAAACTACTTAAAAAGGCTGTGGTCACACCTGTATTCAAATCTGGAGATAAAACCAGTGTGAATAACTACAGACCCATCTCAGTGTTAACAGGCCTCTCTAAAGTTTTAGAAAAAATTATTAACAGTAGATTAATAAAATATCTAGAAGAAAACAGACTACTATCAGATAGTCAATTTGGTTTTAGGGCTAAGAGATCAACTAGCCAAGCAGTACACAATTTGACTAACTATATTACTACTAACCTGGATAATGGTATGCACACAATTGGGATCTTTCTAGACCTTGCCAAGGCCTTCGACACAATTTCTTGTTCTTTACTTTTGCACAAGCTTGAATCACTTGGGATAAGAGGTAAACAACTTTTACTATTTTCAGACTATCTCAGTGATCGTCATCAATGTGTAAAAATTGGTGAATATACCAGTTCTGATCTTAGAAATAGCTGTTTTGGCATTCCGCAAGGTAGCATTTTGGGGCCCACATTATTTTTAATCTACATAAATGAACTATGCAGCCTGTCGCTCCAAAATGGTGTTATAATGTCATATGCGGATGACACTGCTCTATTGTTTTCAGGTAAGTCAAAAGTTGAGGTGTATGAATACGCTCAAAATGGTTTTGACATTGTTACTAAGTGGCTCCAGAAAAATCTCCTAACATTAAACGCAGATAAAACAAATTACATTTTATTTACAATGAAAAATGCTAACATACCGCTTAATAACCTAAACATTCACGCACATATTAACTGCACGTATGCTGACACTGCATGCTCTTGCCCGACTTTAGCCAAAGCTGACAATTTAAAATATCTAGGTGTCACGATTGACTCAAATCTGAATTTCCGTAAACATATCGAGTTACTGTGTACGAGAGTGCGCAAATTAATATATGTTTTTAAAAATTTACGTAACATAGCCGATTACAATTTAATTAAACAGGTCTATTTAGCTTTGTGTCAATCCATCCTTACATATTGCATAGCTTCTTGGGGTGGTGCGGCCAAAACAATTTTACTCCCGTTAGAGCGTGCTCAAAGAGCAATTCTCAAGGTTGCTACCTTTCGCCCTTTTAGATTTCCTTCGCACCAGCTCTACGTAGCATGCAATGTGCTAACAGTGCGGCAATTATTTATCTTAAACATAGTACTACACCAGCATGCGGCACTTCCTTTTGACCCTCTACCTTCTGACAAGAGAAGGAAGGACTTGGTTTGCATAAAGCCTCAAACCAGACATGCCTTTACTAAGCGTTTTTACGTATTCTTAGGACCATTTCTATATAATAGGCTTAACAAAGTACTAAGTTTCTATAGTGTAAGGTATAAAAAATGTAGTAAGAATTTGTCAGAATATTTAGTGAAACTCAATTACACAGACACAGAACAACTTCTAGAAATTTTGGCATAATGTTATCTGATCTCCTCGTTTGTGTTTATTTTTGTATAATTTCATAGACATAATTTTAAGTATTAATGTACTATAAGCTTATTTTCATAATTGTTTATTATAATAGAATATAATTTATTAAAATAGTTTTACTGTAACTTTAAATTTTACTGTCGCAATGAAACTGGACTGTAAAGTGATGGCCTGAAACACAGGTTTAAATTAACCTAGATCGGGCAGTCCACTATCAAACATTGCTATTCCGAACCACGATTAATTGCACCTTCAATAATATTTTAGTTTTAGTATATTTTTAGGCACTATAATTGTATGGGAAACCTTGTTACTGTTGGCTTAATGTTAATTTTTTTTGTAAACGTTAATTGAATAAATTTTATTATTATTTTTTATTATTTGTTTTTTATTTATTATGATTTCATTGTCTTTATTTTGAATTAAATTTTATCCTGTGTTTATAAATATGAGACTATTTAATGTACTGGCTATGGACTACTGTCTAATAATAAATGATTTTGATTTGATTGATAGATTCTGATAAATTATCCTGTTTCAAAATTAAGAACCACAGTAACTCATGCCCTTTTAGGGTGTCTATTAACAATTTTATTTTCTCGTAAACTTTAATAACGAACTACTGAAGTTGACGAAAAATTTAAAACAAAAAATAATTAATCTTAAAGGGGTTTATGTAAATTATGCGGGTTCTCTTTTCACGGTAGCACCATCAGCGCGGGAAAAAATCTAAAATATCACGTTACCTCAAAAAAACCAAAGTTACTTTTACTTTGAGGAGTATTTCATCAAACCGAGTTACAATTATGGCTTTATTTGAAGAAATTTATGACAAGGAAGTTCAAATTAGTAAAAAATCTCTAAGGAAATTTTTACACAATAGAATTTTCCGTGGCTTCAGAGTGCCGCTCGGAGGCTTCTCCATTACCGAGATGATTTCATTAATGCTCTTTAAAAAATCTCCGAGTTTGTTGTTTAAATAATTACCGGGTCAAATGTCGAATCTTAATTTTCTTTCGTCTCGATCCGAAAAAAACATGTCGCAAATAATTAAGCGTCCTTTATTTGGAAGGCAGACGGATGAGAATCCCGTCAAAAACATTTTGCAGTGTAGAATAATGAAAAAATCAGGCTCTGAGGCAGGGCGCAGCTGGGGAAGGTCCTTTGAAATATGAGCTCTGTTTATAAATAAAAGCGGTCGGTAATAGCCGACCGTTTTTCTTCATTTCTTTTGATGGTTCGGTAAAATGGCGTCAGGTGGCGCTGCATGGGGTACCAACCCCAGGGCGCCAATTGTGAATTTATAACAATTCGGCCGGTATCAGGAGTGCATTTTGTTATTAGATAAATAAATCTTTTTCTTGTTTTCGCCTTCTGTTTACACAGAGGCAACGATTTATTTTGATTAGGTACGTAAGAAATAATGGAAGGGCGCATTTTGTTTGTTGCAGTTTGAAGCGACAATTGTTGACAATTTTGATTCTACAAGTATTATACTCGTACAACTCTAACTAGGTAATCTATGCATTTGATTTTAAACTTTGAATATTTTTATTGAGTGCGTAGGTAAATACGATAGCATTATTACAATATTTTAGTCTCAAGCCCTACGTTTATGTATAATTTGGTAGCAATCGATTTCAGGATTTGTTTTAGGTATTCAAACATTAACAATAGCATTTAATCCTGAATCAAAATCAAAAGGAAATTAGCTTCATTTAATAATAAAATATTCCATATAACACACAAATACAGTGGGCCGTTTGAGAACTTCAAACTCTGTTTTGAGAAGTTTGACGAAATTTTCGTTAAGTGCGTTCAGTTCCGACTGCTCGTCTTATTGCCAACATATTTGAGTTCACAGAACTCGGTGAGATTCGCCTCCAGTCACGTTTCGAACTTGACTACAATAAAGATTGGAGAAATATACGGATAGATAAAAAAAAACTGAATAACTTATGCGTCTAGATCTTGATATTTCCAAACGAAAAAAAAAACTTCCAGAGAGCAAGGAACTCTTCGGAGTATACAGACAGATACCAGGTTATCATATGCGCTGAGGAGTTTCCCCCCGAAATTAAACACGATCGTAATCAAACAAATGATGCTAAGTATACAATATGTGACTTCTTGTTGCATTAGTACCTACTGTATCTAATTCTGTCAATCGGTAAAAAGGGTCAAATTGCGCGTAATGCAAGCGCAGCTGATACTACCGCGTGTGCTGGTGAAAGGTAAATAAATTTAAATACTTTTGCGATAAATCCTTGGTCAAAGCTATGTTGCAGAAAATTTATAATGCAAGTAATACCTACCTACTTTAGAATGCCCACTTAGCATGCGAGAGGCACAGGAATCGACAACCGGTGCCTTCGATCCTTTTATTTATTTTTTCCTACAATTGCACCATGCCAATTATCAAAATAAACACCGAATGTTTCAATAACACAAAGAGCAGCAATAATAAATAAAAATGTGTAAATAACTGATGTACAAAATTACCACCGGCGCTGGCTCCAATTACCATATCGTGATTTTTTAATTGGATGCAGATTCACACGCTCAAATAAATACTAGGTACTCCACAAAAATAATGTTTCGGGTTAATTCTGTAAATGATACTTTACTTATCGAGCAGTAATTTCTGTGAGTTAATATTGAATTTATTTGTTGTGGTTTTTGTTTGGTTCAGGAGAAATGTTGAGCTACGATCGGGAGTGCGATCGCACGCGGCGGTATCGACGAGGTGGTCGGCAACTTGCTCTATTTCATACGGCTGACAGAAAAGGATAGAAGCATAGGAAAATGCGATTTAGTGCTGCCATAGATGTATCTCAACCCTCACAAAAAAAAAGATCTGCAACGGCCATGAATATTGAAACACGCGACTTTCCATTGGCTCACTAACAAGACTTTGAAATGGGTTGGATCGTAATATGATTCCCGTAATCCCACAGGTAGAAATCGGAACAGTATAAACCTCTGCGATTTTATGCTATCCTTATTCACGGGCGCTCCTGGTCATTTTCAATAAGTCGAGTCACATAGTCCCCGGGCGATGGGCGATTCTATTATAAATAACAATGTGAACGTACCGATCCTTTCCGTCCGGGGAAGCTGAAGAACACGTCCGGCCCGTTCCGGTGTGGCATCTGCCGGAGCACGTTCAGCAGCTTAGCAGAATGCCGGGGCTGCAACATATACAGACGTTATTGATTCTAATACAATAGCTTAGAATTTTATAACAAAAAGAATGAACAGATAAAATATTATACCGTTTGGCCATTTGCTACGTTATAAAACCTCAGAAAACGGTCCTTCTAAAACATTTTACTAAACGTTTTACATGACCATTTCTTTTCTTAATAAGCCATTAAATTGTCGCTTATTACCAACGGAATGGCCTCGAATATAAGCCACATTTTCAAATTTCACAGATAACAAAGAAAAATCCCTTTCAACTGAAAAGTTTTAAAATACTACGACATAAACCCTCTCGATATTGGCAGTAATGGCGTCGATAACGAAAGCCTTGCCAACTCAGAAATAAAAAGGAGAAAAATTTATAAAGCTGCCAGACAGACTTTATCTCACAAAAAATATTTTAATCTTGCCTTGTTTGTTGCTAATGACCTGCTTTAACTAACTAAAACCTAAATGAGCTACTTAGGTAGAAATAGATTAAATGCGAGCTAAAAAGTACAAGCGATTCTCATTCAGTGGCAAACATAAACACAAAGTAACTGTGCCGCTTGTGCCGGCTAATTACCGTTTCACCACACTGTCTGTAAAACGATGCAAATTTCAAAAGCATTGGCGGTGCGCCTAATTGCACGTTTGGTTGTAGCCTTCTCCATTTGTCCGCGTTCGTCTCATATCCCTCTAGTTTATGTTGCCCTGGTCAAATTAGACGGTTTTTGCAGGGGCGTTAGCCAGGAATTTGCGTCAGGAACGCTTTCAGTTCAGAGTGGAACTTTGTAATGACATTTTTAAATGTCAACAGAGATAGGAATGTTTTGTGTAAAGCAATAAATTGTATGTTCCGAATAAAAGTTTAAAGCAGTGAATATTTACATGAGTTGAGGACTCATATATAGCTAGTAGAACATACTTCCCTAAGCGGCTATTCATGAAAGCTATTACTAAAACTTCCTTATTTATCTCAAGTACAAAGTAGTTAACTTGTAACCTAGAAGTAAGTTTGAGAGGCAATAAAACCGTTGTTTCTCCCTCTGGCGGTGTTGAGGAAAGCGGTTGTCTCGAGTAGTTGCTCAAGCGTGGACGCTCCGAGTCCCGAGCATACTTGAGCCCAAGATGCCCGGAAACTATCACTTAAATCGTAGGCGGCATTCTTTTCTTTGAAACGAATATAAAGTTACACACTGTTTACACCCGGAAATGTTGCTGTGTGTGAATAGGAACCTCAGTAGATGTAGTTTTAATGCCTTGATCGCCAGAAACAAGCGATTTTATACAATGTGCTAGTAAACGTATACTAACTAGCTAAACTAAGATACCTAATAAGAAATTCTTGTAACGAAACACCGTTATTTTGTTATGGCATTAGATATGAATATCGCACCCTTCACAGCATAATCAGCCTTTTAATGTTCCCACTGCTGGGACTCAGGCCTCCTCCCTCTAGGAGAGGGACTGGGCCGTAATCCACCACGCGGGCCCAGTGCGGGTTGGTGAATGTCACATGTAACTTTGTTTGTAAACGGCCTCTTTAATCATCGAATCAGGGCAAAGACTCAACTATACTAAATTAAGAACAAAATTAAGGCTTTCCTCACCCATTTCCCGTTGACTGCTTTCATGGCGCTGAATAGCTGTTTGAGCTCTTTGACTGTGACGCTATAGCTGGCCAGGACTCCCAGCATCTCGATGAGTAGATCTGCAACAAAGGACAACCACGTAACAATGTATGTACCAGGAATTTATAAGTTTAATGCAACATTCACAACAGGCTCGGCGCAATGAAAAGGTTCATGGATGCGAAAGGGATTTACTAATACGTAGGTACTAACGCTGCTCTCATGCTACCCTAGTAGAGGATAACTATTTTAGTCAGTATTCATATGTGTATGTATGATAGTCCAGGATATAATAGAATATTTCTGGTTCAGGTTCAGTTTTTTTCCCGTAAATGAAGTGGTTAATTATAATCAGATGAACTATAGAAGCAATTTATTAAGACCAGGTGGGTTACCATGACGTTCAAAGTACATTCACAATGCGTACAGCTAAGGAGTGGAATTCCCTGCCCGAGTCTGTGTTCCCTGATAGCTACAACCTAGGGGTCTTTAAGTCAAGAGTGAATAGGTTACTTCTAGGCAAGCGTGCTCCATCGTCGGCCACATCATCGCTTACCATCAGGTGAGATGGTGGTCAAACGCGAGCCTATCAATAATAAAAAAAAAAAAAAAGTAAGATTGTTTCATTCTTATTTCAGTGTGGGTAAGAGACAGAGCTATACAGGTTGTCTAGCGCCATCTCTTACCCACAATGGAATAAGAATATAACAATCTTACTTTAAACGTCATGGTAACCCTGCTGAACATAATTCCGAGGCATTATAGTTACAAAATCATGACCAATGGCCTAAATGAAGAGATAGGTGCCAATTGATTTCGCCTATTTTTGGCAGTAAAAAAGCCATTACTTTTTTTTTATTATTAATGATAGGCTTGCGTTTGATCACCATCTCACCTGATGGTAAGCGATGATGTGGTCGACGATGGAGCACGCTTGCCTAGAAGTAGCCTATTCACTCTTGACTTAAAGTTTATATTTTAATAGTTCTATAGCATAAACATGGACCCTTGCCATGATAGTTACTGCCAATCAAGATGGCCTAATTGAGTTCCTAATTTTTTTTTTTAATCATTTGACTATCGACAAACAAAGGTAAATATAGCAAGTGACAGAACCAAACTCAGTGTAGTCCGTTGCTAAAAGCTTTAGGAAATTGTTTAAATATCATCAATATGTGTTTAGTGCCGAGCATTTAATTACACTGTCATACGCACCACTCGCTCCATTGTAAAACATACAAGCAAATTGAAATGTTCTAGTAATTAATTCAAATTCACATTATAAATTCAAACGAGAGCGACCGAAACAATGCAACACATATGAATAGCTAGCTAGGGTATACTCATCTATGTGAATAATGAATCACTAATTAAGATTAGGTCTGCAATCGACCCGAACTCCGCACTAGTTCGATTATAAATGGTTCGTGAATACATGACTTTGGTTTTCGGATTCTAACTTACTACTATAGCTAATATGTATTTTATTAGTAATGTATCTCTGTAGTATACATTGATAGATTACACAATAATTTTATGAATATCTCTTAGAATTGTTTACTATGTATCTTCTACACGGCGCAGACTTGTTTGCACTAAGTTTCTAATATTAATTGTTATTAAGATATTATTTAAAGGCTCAGGCAAAACTGTTTCAAATAATACCTACGCATGTTATTCTTTTTCTTATACCAGGGTACCATAGATTTAGAGAGAGAGAATATCAATTTTATTATGTTTTGCAAGAGCCGGCATCAAACAATAAAATACAGCGCGGCTTAGTACTGGTAAATGTTTCAGAGATCCACGCTCGCGGACTATATTCATAGAAAATAAAATTTCATTTAAATGTGGAACCCAATTCTTTTCAAAAAAAATATTTTTTAATACACTTACTCGAAAACCCGCTCTTATCCCACCGTTTTTAGGCAGGCAATAAACTGTTTTCCGCACTAGTGCTGAAAAGTACGCGGGCTCTCCCCCGCCACAATTTTATTACATTTATCTATCGACCCCCACGAGTCGCCGGTCAACCCCCGTTTATTCATTTCATCGTAAGTGTATTCAGCCCTCGGCTCCATAACACTCTCGCCTAAGGCTCGTGCGAATTCCGCCTCAGTTGCAATGACAAGACAAACTTTCTGCACTTGTATCAAAATGTACTATATTAACCGACTTAAAAAATAAAGGAGGTTCTATGTTCGGCTGTATGTATTTTTTTTAATGTATTTTCACCGATTTCCCGGTCAATTGTGCACCGATTTTGAAAATTATTTTTTTGATTGAAAGGATATACTTTCAAGTTAGTTCCATAGAAATATTGTTATGATATGATGATGAACTTCGGTGATATGGAACGGAACTCTTCATAGGATCACAGCAGAACTATCGTAACAAGTAAAATTGCTTTGTTTATACGTGTAGTCGATGACTGACTGAAGGATGAGGGGGAGGGAATATATCGAACTGATCTGGTGATGAAGCCGGAAGGTAGGCCTCGGCTTGGCTTATAGGAATTGTTATGCAATGTTTTAATGATTAATTTATTTTGCCCTTTTGATTTTTTTTTATTGAAGTCGGTTGCATTTTTTCTGGAAAATAGTTTTTTTTTTATACACTATTGTAATGATCTTTAAAGAAAATATTCATATTATATCGTTCTAATTCTATCTATAAGCGATAGATGGCACTAATAGTTACATGTAGATTTTATGCATTTATTTTGTTTAAATATAACATAATTATTAAAATAAAATATTTACTTGCAGTTAATTATAGATAAACCCTAATGTGTATTAGTTAGTCAATTGATGTTACGTACTGTTTACTTTGCTCTAATTGGTCGGTTAGTCGACAGAGTGTTTGTGAAAGTTTGTGGTGGGGAAACATTGAGTTTGTAACTGTCATTTTGGACAGAGTCAGTCTGCTTTGAGTTGTTGAACAGTGAACATGTCCTACCAATCCGTGATATATGATTGTTAATAGAATGATAAATATGAAATTGTGTTGATCAAAGTGAATAAAATATTTATATATAACTGAAGCTGCTGTTACCCTTTGCTTTCCAGGTCGATGGTAACTTTTTTTAAAAATTTCGCGGCCGATACGATAACACTTAATAAAATATTGCGTTATAAACAATATTCCTTACAGCCGCACAAAAGATTTGTTTGTAATAAAATATAAATTACAACTTTTCAGCTCAATTTATTGCCTATCGGGGCTTAATAAAATAATACGATGGCTACTTTATCTAATTGGGCTCAAAAACGTTATTGTTTTTCTTTTACAGACAATATTATTTATATTTTCAAAATTATGTCTTATAAACAATTTAGGAACCAGGAATATAAAAATCTAATTTTATATAATAAATGACAGCCAGCATCAACCAAACATTTCGTGCAGTTAAAACCTGGAACTTGGTAATCAGATTGCGAAATCCTCTTACAACGCCCAGGGGAGACGATGGGGGATGGTCCCATCTATGGGACCACACGGCGAAGTATTGAATATTAATTTGCAGGAAATTGGCGAAACCACAGCCCCTCGAGCGCACACTTAAGTTTCAATCGCTCTTCTGTTTCATAAATAAATAGCTTACCACTAAATATCTCCGTAGTTACGCCATTATTCGGGACTGCTCGAATCAATATTTGATCAGGCATTTCAATTATTTGGATTACTTTGTGAAACAACTCTAACTCTAAAAGTGAAACAGTCTTTATATTTTGAGTTGAATAATTTGATGCCAGTTATTCGAGAGTGAAAAAAAAGATCTTTATTCATTAGGTCTCTTGACATATTCCACCAAAGAAGCATAAGCTCTAGAGCATGACATTTATATATCAGAAGAAGCATCTCATCTCTGCGGTTGCCGAGGTGGTAATCATGCAAATTATTCTGCTTGCAAACGCTGCGAGAGCGAAGCACGCATTTACTATGTCATGTTTTAGGTACCTGCACTGATGTAATTACTGCAATTTCAGTGAGAACTTTATTTATTTACAAGGGACATCGTTACTGTAATTTATTAAAGTCACTTTTAGCTGGGAATCTATTCTAATCAGATTTATTTATATTATTTTCTGTAGCTTTTAGAAGCTGCTGTAACAATTTTTGCTAAAAGTTTTATCAGCTTGGGCGTAGCCGAGGCGTGCTACTTCCTAGAAATAATATCAAACTGCACGTTACGTTTTTGGAAATCAAACAAAACAAGATATTTATACCACAACGTCACGTAACATTGAGCGTCGTCGTCGTCAATCTGTCTCTAAACGCGTCCTGAGCCGGACCCGTATCAATCACGCTCCCTTTGAATTCAGCTTTCATCATTCAGGTAAGTCACATGAGCTTTTTAAAAAATCACCTAACAAAACAACAATGTGGAAAGTCCATCTGTCACGTAATGGCCGGCGCATTGTTCTCGGGTTAATCCCGGGCCGCGTTGGTGGCTAATCCCGGCGTAATTCCGGCACAGTCCGGGATTCGCGCTTCCCGGAGTCCCGACGTCCCGGCGTCCCGGCTCGCTATGCCTCTGCCTCGGTTAATGCCATCCTCGGGATATTAAAATGCTTCTCGCGATTATGCTTTCGAAATATTAATGGAGATTTTTCGCACCAGTTCTCGGTGAAGTCATGTTTATGTTACTTTTATGACCTCAGTTTAGTTTATTGCTAAAGAGGGCTTAGCTTGGGTCGTGCTGTTTATGGCATGTCTCGGGAATAAAATATTATAAAATAAACGTTGAATATTTCTCACTTTTAAATAAACCAGCATACAGTGTACTTAGTTATCTTGTACCAAATCGAAGAGGTGAAATTATAAAACGCAATATGGGCTAGTAAACAATTTGAAGGTTTAGTGCTCCGTTTTATGTAAACAAATAAAAACCAATCCGTTTTGTGTAATATTGCGATTTTTTGTGTATATTATTGATTATATGGCGACATTAATGGCCATGGCCAATTGCCATCACACATCCAACCATGTTCTATTAACAAACAAACAAAAACAAAACTCACGAGAGAAGCAAAACCTCGAATTGCACCAGGCAAGCATAATACTGCAGGAGCTCTAGTGGCACTACCTAGATCTAGTGGCTGAAATACAAACCGAACGATTGCTCTCGAGCGCACGCTTGTTGGACCCAGTGGGTTTACAATCAACGTCAAAATGCACCTATTAATTTGTTGGCCAGTGTCGGGCGCACGCTACGCAAACACAGGTTATAATGGAGCTTTTGTACTTAATTAAATATTTCCTTTCGACCAATTTATTTCGGATATTTTACAGACTCTCTGATATTAAATCTGAAACCGTATCAGGTAGAATTGGTGTATAATTATATAGAGTGCTTTACAGGAAATATGTAACTTGTTAATTAAAAAAACGTTTAATATTCTGATATTGAAAAGAGTATCGCAGTACTTGAATGATGAAAATATCTTTCGTTTTAATAACGCAACGCAATACAAACCTTAACTTTATTTTTGGCATTCGCTTCTTCATAATTAATTAATTTAATACCCGTCACAATGGAGTGGTGTGAAAACAAATGATGACGAACTTTTTACTATCGTTTGTTTTCTTCATCGACAACGTTTATTCTAAAAACGTTTTCAGGAACACTACAATTTATTAGCTCGTGAGTTGCCTGGCCTGACAACACTATTATAGCCCGTCCAGTCCAGCTCACCTTAAGTACTCTGTCCGGAAAGTAAGCTATTACAGAGTACCGACGTTACAAACGAATGCAGCCTTTACCAGCTATGTATTAGCACATTTTTCAATTTCCGGAACATTGTTACCCGAATTAGAGGCATATGTACGTACAGCTAAGGGTCAAAAGGGCAGTTGCACTTTACCAATGCTAAAGTGCCTAAAATTTATGTATAGTAGACGTTCAATGATCCATAAGTCGTTTATTCAATACTTTAGATGCTACGCTACAAATTAAATAATTCATAAACCATTGACAATCTTCTATAAAGAAATGTTAGTCACTTTAGCATTAGTAGAGTGCAACTGCACTTTTGACCCCTGACTGTACAATTCATTCGTACATTAGACATATTTGGCTAAAAAGATAACACAGGGTTTATTTTAAGGTGGGATATCGTTCAAGGGCGGGTGTGTCAGACTTTTACTGACTAAAAGCGCACCTGTGTTCTTTCAATTGCCCTTTGCGTTCTAGGAATACAGGTTTTCCTTTCATAAAATCCCCGCCGCCCTAGCGGGCTAGTCGATTAGGTACCATGACATCACATAACGAGCATAACTTTAGACTCTGGGCTGTGGTAGATTTAAAGCTTTCTACAACGGGGTAAGAGACATGGAATTATTCATACATTTGAAAGGATAAAAGTATGCCTGACTCACAGCTTATCAAAAGAGTATAGTGGCTACATAAGTGTCTTGGAGCACCAGTGTGCGAAAAGCATGCAGCTAAAATTGGGAAAGAAGATTCCAAGATTATATACATATACAGAGAGTAAAAGAGTGTAATTAGAATCCTGTTAAAATATCATAAAAAATGGTCCTGGAGGCGCAGGGTATCGATCCCGGTACCTCTCGCATGCTAAGCGAGCGCTCTACCATCTGAGCTACGCCCCCTGATAGGTACACAACTAAAACTTGCATTCTGTTGATTGCAGCCTTACTAGCTGCTCAAGGTAACTAAGTGACAAAAGAAAGTCATGTATAATTTCATAAAAACATAATTTCAAAAACATTCCAGTTGGAGGCGCCGGGTATCGATCCCGGTACCTCTCGCATGCTAAGCGAGCGCTCTACCATCTGAGCTACGCCCCCTGTTGACTATTACCACCAATTTTGCGTCTTATACTGTCCAGCGAAGGCAGTACGTAGTGCCCAAGGCGACATAAACCAGACCACGACGCGACGTGACATTTCACGCATTCTTAATCGACGCAAGCGCACCGCGCACGTGCCTTTCACTTAGGAGTTAGTAGAACCAAGCTATCATAAAACAATAAAGTAATCTAGAGCTCCGTTAATTTAGTCTAGATAATAGAGCGATAACTGACCGAAAAATGATGGTATCTGGATATTTTTCACCGATAGAAAGCAGCTTTATTCCTGAGTGACATAGGCCATATTTTATTTATGCGGGCGAATCCGCGGGCAAAAGCTAGTCTTCTAATATATAATATATAAAAATCTCGTGTCACAGTGTTTGTTATCGAACTGCTCGGAAACGCCTTGACTGATTTTTATGAAATTTTTTATGTATATTTTGTAGGTCTGAGAATAGGTATTAGCCTATGTTTTACCCTCCTACCCCGCCCCCATTTTTTTTTTTTTTTTGATAATTTCGGACCAGCTAGTACCAATATAATAAAGCGGAAGAGTTTGTTAGTTTCTTTAAAAGCGCTAATCTCCAAACTATCAATGAAAAAAACCTTTCTGTATGAACCAAGTTCATGACAAACAGTAAAGATTAAAAAAACATCATGCTGCGACCCACAGGAGCGGAGTAGTAAACAAAGACGCGGGAGAAACCGCAGGGACAGCTAGTACATACATAAACTTAAACCATTTTCTTAACTTTTAAGGATATATAAAAAAAAAACTTTTTTGCTGGAACAACTATTGGAAATATTCGACTGAACGACAGAAGTTACCGAATGCCAACAGAGCGTTCAAGCGCTATCTATCTTTTTTCGCATTGCTCTTTATGGAAAAGTAGCTTTTGCCCGTGGCTTCGCCCGCGTACCTACATAAGATATAGCCTATGTCACTCAGGATTAAAGCAGCTTTATATCAGTGAAAAAATTGTATCAATCGGACCAGTACTTTCAGGGATTACCTCCTACTAACAATAAAACCAACTTTCCCTCTTTATTAAGTGTAGATTTTTTATCAGTGTAGATTGCGTTGGCTGAAACAACAAGCTCTTCAACCATGCTCACGTTGACGATAGGCAGGTCGGAAAGGGCCCTTTGAAGGGTTATACATAGATTACTTTCTTAAGCTTGAAGCAAGAAACTTCATTGATTCTAAATCATTATTGTCTTTTTGGCCAACCTCTTAACAATAATGGCCTCCTGGTGACGACTCAACATCTAATTACTCTTAAAACTCAAAAGAGCTGTATTAGTATTAAAAGAATCTACTCAGGGTTGAGGTTGCTTCCATTGTCTACCCAAGTTTAGGTTATTTACGGCCTGAGTAAGTGATTGCAAACGCCACCCATAAAGATGAATAGGTCCTTAGGGTAGCCTTCTGCCCAAAAGGTCTCGGACCAAATTGTACAGCGGTGTAAATTATGAGGAAGACTTGTCTAAAACTAATACAAACCTGTTGCTATTTGTATTTTTAGCGATCATACATAAATATTCTGATTTCTAATAACGAAAAACACTTATAGGCGCCGGATATCGATCCCGGTAACTCTCGCATGCTAAGCGAGCGCTTTATTATCTGAGCTACTAGCTAAATATATTGTTACAATGGTATGTGTTTCAAATGTTTGCGATAAATGCATTTCGACGTCATGACATGTTTTTATTTTAAGGTGGGAAATCATTCAATGACTTCTCCCGCTCTGGGTGGAGAGGGAAGACGTATCAGAATTTTACTGACTAAAACCACACCTGTGTCCTTCAGTGAAAAAGAGATAACAAAGAGAGAAAATCCATGTGAAAACAAAATTTTGTAGCTTTTTTATTTGTGTAGTTATTCTAACTTAGAAGATAAAATAATAAACCCTATACTTTACCTAAACGGGGCACATGTAGACAAAAACATTATTTTGCAATTTTTCTTTTTTGGAAGCGATCCTACTTCTTATTAAAAATTCATAAACAAAACCTTCCCATAATAGATTCCGTTGCGCCATCCGCCTTCACATCGCAAAGGTTACGTCGCGTCTGTCAGCTGTCATGTTAAGGCCAATTTAACTCCATAGTATTATGATACCCTGGTATACCTGAAAATCTTATTCAACCCTTTTTAAGTTCTAAAGAAAGTAGAGAAAAAGGAGGATGCAGTGATTTATTATGACTGTATGTAGCCGCAATTATTGGTTTATAAAACATTATTAAAGACACGTTACGTTGCACTGTACCACCTGTACATGCCTGCATGACAATAAAAAATAAGAAACCTTATTAGTTGCACCTTTTTTGTGCAGGGGTTGGGCTACATAAACCACCCCCACTTCCTGTGGGTGTGGTAAAAATCAATCAACGCTTGCTATTAAACCTCTACGGGGGTTGAGAAGCCCTGGTATCTATGAGAAACTATTGCAACCCTTTTACCCTATGGGTATTTGATCCCCCTAAATTAAATTCTAAGGAATGCCAACTGACATCCTGATTTCTTCTGGTATCCCAATCACGGTGGGAATAGTAAGATTGATAGTGTTCCTTAAGATGATTTTTTCTGAAAGCTTTCTTTATTCCTTTGCGTAAATTATTATTCCGGAGAATCTAACCGTTAACTACTTGGCCGAGGAATTAAAGGTCTTTTGAAAAAACTTTGTAGAACTTCAATAGGGTTCTGTTCTCCTGGTACACGTGAGAATTTAAGGAGCTCCATGAGACTTAACATTAATAGGGTGCGCGCACCGAAAACACGCACGAGCGAAGCATTTTTTATAGTCTAAGTTCGTTAATATGTTAGCTATGCTCAAGTTAAAATGTGTTAAAAGAACATATTGCTACAACCAAGAAATAGAATATACAGTTTATTATAACCACACATCATCACAGACTTTGCCATAAACTATTGCTAAGCGGACTTGACGCCCACTGTGGCTTTTCTTAAACTTCCTCACATATGAGGGAGGCGTGAACAACGTGTCAACTTATGGTGTCAGCCAGACATTATTGCACCTGCAGCGATGTACGGCGCATAAAGTTTTCCACTTAAATTTTCCGGTAACCAGTCAGCAAACTTTCTTTATTTCATGCCAAGGCATACCTCTTTATTTTTCTATCAAAACTTCTGAAGTATTACGGAATCTGTTTAATTTAGCGATATCTTTGGGCTATCCTTATTTTAAAAGGGTAGCAGTTTGGTTAACTTTTATTTATCTTTGAACAATTTTTTTATAACATTCCTGTTATTGTTTGGCTTCCGTTAACATAATTTGTTTTAAAACAACCCTTATGAACCCATGGTGCCTTGGTATCTGTGAGAAACTATTTAGATACACGGCGGACTGCATACTACACACCAAATCGGCGTTTTCATTCAGCGCCAAAATAAATTCCAGATGACTGCTTGATCACTTATGAGACCCTAGTTATCTTGGGAATTTGAAGATTGAGTAGTTTTATTACAGAGCATACCTGCTTTTCTCAAGGAATTTAAAAAAAAAAAGATCATAATAACATCTTCTTTTTGTTAAACGACTACATAGACTGGCTTCTTTTATATTCGCGAAGCGTTCTCAAGAATCCCTCAGGTTCTTACAAACATTTTTAAACGTCTATCTGAGGGGTTATGGTCTCCCGGTACGCGTGAGAAATAAACACACCCCGTGCGATTTAACGTTTGAGCGAGATTTGAGCTCCCCCTTTTCGTTTAAAAATACGAATACATATCAAAAGAAACTAAGACCGAGGTTTTTTCTACATAAAATAAACAATGCAATTTGCCATCTATGACTAAAATAATGATAGTTTTATTTAAATAAAGTTTAAAAATATACCTATATTAAAGTTTGAAGGCTCTACCATCTGAGCTACGCTCCCTAAAAGTTATACAATCAAATCTTGTATTCTGTTGATAACAGCTTTGCTAGTTGTTCAAGGCGACAAAGTGACTTTAAAAAAGTCACGTAATATTATATAAAAAAATAATTCCAAAAAGATTTCAGTTGGAGGCGCCGGGTATCGATCCCGGTACCTCTCGCATGCTAAGCGAGCGCTCTACCATCTGAGCTACGCCCCCTGATATCCGTTCAGTTGAATATCACGTTCTGATAGTCTACCAGTTACTGCAGCGCACGTGGCCTCAAGCTATTAAAACTATATCAAGACCACATTGGCAAATACTTTCACGCACATTTCAAAGACGCGCAATGCATAATGTTCTCCATTAGCCGTAGACGACTTTGGAGTAATTAAATCGGTCCAATTACAAATCTAATCTGATTTTCTCTTCTTAACTCGATTTTCTAGTATCTAGGCCATCAAGTCTGTATCAAGTCAGTTGTCCATAACGACTAGGCCACATTAATAGCAGACCAAAGCTGTTGGATCGAGTACATTCGCAATCTCGTACGAAAAGTGCACCCATCTGTCTTTCAGAGCACCTATTAACATAACCAATTTGGAAAATTAAATCCTCTATGTATAAGGAAATAAACGCAATTTCGAGCTCTCGACAGAACTTCCCGGAACGAGCCCCACAAGCAGCCCCCTGCACCTGCAACGAGCACACACTAGTTTGACAGTTGCATTTAATTAAAACTTATACACTTGCCATTTCTGGCTAGAACTTCTTACAGGGAGAAAAAATTATTATTAACTCAACCTATATTTTCTTTGTAAGGACCTGGTTTTAAAACCTAATTCTGAAAATTCTGAAATTGATGGTCCCTGGCTAAATTATTATCTTTGGCAGTTTCTATATAATTTTATAAAATCAACTAGTGTTTGTATTACGTTGTCCAACACGACGATACCTATTCTAGTTTAAAATCATTTGTTTTATTAGTAGATCGTAAGTTCAAAGTGTTTTTCATAAAGTTTATTTTATATATAACTAAATGTTATTCCCGATCAATAAACTCATAAAGGAATTCTCAAAAGCCACTAACAATAAACAGACTTCATTTGTGTTGAAAAATGTATCTAGACACTTGCAATTTCTGAAATAAAGGAAAAGATTTTCCTAAACTACATAACTGAGATACGGGACGTTTTATATGTAGGTAGGTAGTTGCAAAAATTCTTATTGGAGGCGCCGGGTATCGATCCCGGTACCTCTCGCATGCTAAGCGAGCGCTCTACCATCTGAGCTACGCCCCCTGATAGCAACATTATCAAAAACCACGTTCACAGTGTGCAGTGCAACGTTACGTGTTGTTAAAGTTGATTTAATTGCGTAAAGCCGGATTGGCTGGCGCTGCGATCACAAACTATCTTCGAATTATACGAGAGTTGTAGTATCTGACCATTGGATAGCGCATTGGGTTTCGTTTAGGAGATCTTACTTCATTTCTGAATACTTACCTGGTGACTAGTGGAAAAGTTTTTTAAATATAGCATTTGTTTTTGTTTCAGGTGGGAAATCATCTAATGACTGCTCCCGATCTTGGGCGGAGCGCGAGGGCGTGCCCGACTTTTACTGACTAAAACCCGTTCCTGTTCCTTCTTTGCATTCCAGGGCCACGGGGTACACTTTTGCTTAACCCATGGCCCCAGTAGGCTTCGACTCTGCTGGGCCCCTACGGTTTGACCATCTCTTTGAGGCACGCGTGAAACATTACGCGCCGTCAACGACTCGTGCTTGGTCCGGACGGTTACCGGACGGCCGGAAGGCGTGCTACCATCTACCTACCATCTTTTAGTAATGTCTACTTATATTTTTAACCGACAAAAACTATATAAAGTTCAGACCCTACAATAACATTTTGAATTCCAATTTCTTGGTATCGAATCTTCAATTCAAAATGTACAAAGTTCCTTGGATTTTCCCTAGAGAAACTAAGAAGAACTATCAATGTTGAAGATGGGTAAATTATACTCCGGTCGAATGATTTCATACGTACCTAATGTAAACTTAGCTAATATGTGGTGTGAATGTATACTTTAGAACTTCACACTTACCTAATTGGCATACTTTAGACACAGAGAGACGGATATAAGATCTTACATCAAATGCTGCCCTGGTAGACAATAAACGATTTCAAGCTTGGTATGAACCAATACATCTACAGTAAGCTATTTAGCCCTGGTAACGAGCTAAACTGCTGAATGGTTATCATGATACTTTTCAAAACATTTACAGTTGTATCCTAAGTTAAACCTTAGATTAATCTACTGAGCTGTTCAATAACAGTTGTAAAAACGAAAGAAATCCAAGTTTTACTACCAGAAAAAATTATACTGAAAAGAGTTTCCAAAAAGGTTTTTATTGGAGGCGCCGGGTATCGATCCCGGTACCTCTCGCATGCTAAGCGAGCGCTCTACCATCTGAGCTACGCCCCCTGATAGTTTTACAAACAAATCTTGTATTCTGTTTATAACAGCCTTGCTAGTTGTTCAAGGTGACAAAGTGACTTAAAAAGTCACGTATAATTAAATAAAAAATAATTCCAAAAAGATTCCAGTTGGAGGCGCCGGGTATCGATCCCGGTACCTCTCGCATGCTAAGCGAGCGCTCTACCATCTGAGCTACGCCCCCTGTTACTTAAGACAGCCAAACAATCGACAATATTCCGATCAGACAGTAAGTAACCTTGTTAAAAGGCAAGGACATTGCACGCAATTTCGAACATAAACTCCATACCTTTCACTCGGCCAAAGAGCACGTTTTCGGTTGGCCACACAAGTCTGCTATCTCACGTACTATAAATTACTTTGATACGCGGCCGGTATTACATCGGGTTGGAAAACACTATAGGTATATCCGAGTAATAAAGATTTCAGTTAACTTCAATTGTTTGCATGTGTGAGCTGATCATATGCTATCAAACGTTTGAAATATCTATCTATAATATTAGGTCTAACTATGAAATTATACGATATTATAGAAAATATAAACCACAAATAATAAATACCTAATTTCGAAAAAAAAATAACGTAACTTTAATATAAAGTTTCAAGTAAATCCAAAGATATAACGCTTCAAAGCGACCCGTTTTAAAAAACGGCAATTTCATACTTTAACCCCTATTATATAACTAGTTGCTGCCAGCCACTTCGCACGCGTAGATACAAGTAGAAAATGGTCCCAAGGGAACATACATCTAGGATAAAAAATAACATATAAGCTATTTCAGGACATGGTATAACCGTGTGCCAAATTTCATCCAAATCAAGCAGCAAACATACATACATACACATACTCACAAACTTTAGCCTTTATACGTAAAGAAGTGGTATCATCGTCTTTAGCCGAAAGTCATCCCTTTGCTGTGACAACGACCGGTCCAGTGCTTCGGCATCCAGTTCACTCCTGCGACCTTCTCCAGTCAGTCCCTTATGTTAAATGAGCGCCACCGGTACATGGTGGACATCCCACCCATACGCACAAAACGTTTTAAGAACACATTTATTATGCGTACAGCCAAGGAGTGGAATTCCTTGCTGGAGTCTGTGTTTCCAGATAGCTACAACTTAGGGGTCTTTAAGTCAAGAGTGAATAGGCTACTTCTAGGCAAGCGTGCTCCATCGTCGACCACATCATCGCTTACCATCAGGTGAGATGGTGGTCAAACGCGAGCCTATCATTAATAAAAAAAAAAAAATGATCACCGTGAAAACGTAGTTGAAACAGAAAGAAGAAGAAAGAAAGAAAAACTGTTTATTCGCGCGAAATGAGCGAGAAGTGAACAGTCTTTTCTCGTGCTGTACTGAATATTAAAATTCTCTCCTTCAAAACTTAGATGAAGCTTAATCCATTGCTTCAGACGGAATGGCAGTTCGCTTCATGCAAGTTTTTAGGGGGACACTATAACAGAATAGACTGGCTGAAGCTACGAATGGACAGGTCACTTCACCTTGTGCAGATCTATCCACTGATCCCTTCCATCATGGAGTCCTAATCATACTGCTACACTGACGAACTCGTGGTTTGACTTTTCCTTACAGCCGTTACACACCATTTTGTAACTCCAAGACCCTGGTTCAGGTCATGGTCCGAAGCGAGAGGGAATGGAAGGCGGTCGCCTCCTTCTTCGAAGCAGTAATGCTAGCGAAGGAGACGACCGCACTCTTGAGGGCACGGACATCCTCACGTCTTAGCGGCTGCGAACCTGACCTCGTCCACCAGCCACGGTAAGCGCGGGCTTGCGGATAATGGGCGAGCAATTAGTGATGCGGCCGTGGTTTGGTCCATGGTTGGTAGTGCAAACTCCTGGGACGCAGTGATCTCCATCTGCGAGATGACTCTTGACAGGCTGCGGAAAGGGAAAGAGAGACGAGTTCTCTCCCGTCCCGTACCAGGCGCACCGGGCGTCGAGGAAGAGCGGACAACGCCCTCTTCCAAGCCTCTTAAAAAGGTTCAGGGTCGACGGATTAAGGGGCATCCGTCGGCCCAATCTATCCCTGAGATGGTGGCGCGCCTCTCTTACACATATAAGAGAGCTTACTACAATATAGGACGAGACTTACGAAAGTCAAACTGCACCCGCAGCCCTCGGTGTAAACGAGGGAACACCGAGGGACTACTCCACCCACCCCAGGGCGCAGGACATCCATGAGGATTTCCACCATATTGAGGGCTGGCACGGGAATTACTCCGTGTGTTTCTGATCTTTCCATACTTTTTAAGACAAATATTACTGTTACTTAATGAAACAACTATAGCTTGTGTTGTAAGTACTCCGATGAAATTATAAAACACGTTTTACAACTGATTACGTAGCAACTATGCGATAAAAAAGCGAACGTTTTATTTAATACTTGTGCTATCAGGGGGCGTAGCTCAGATGGTAGAGCGCTCGCTTAGCATGCGAGAGGTACCGGGATCGATACCCGGCGCCTCCAACTGTTTTATTTTAATAAATAGTGAATCTTATTCCTTTTTTTACGTTCTATTTCATCCCTGAATTATTAATACTCTTATTAGCTTTGTGATGTTTTTGCTTTTTGCTAATGTGAGACTAACACACCTAGTCTTGCTAAATAATGCAATTTATATTATTATTTTCAAAAAACCGACACGCGTTATCTCACAATAAAGGTGGCCTAAACTGTTTCCAACAACGACATACCTTCTATGAAGGATAACATACCTATAACGGAATTACTAAATTCATGGAATTTTTAACATTGAAAGCCGTGCACTAACATGAAGTGCCGCTCGTTAAACGGCACTTCATGTTATTGTTAGTACGAAATCCATCGTTACGAGGAAATTCGTAAATCCTACGCATACTGGTTTATCAGAGTACGCAAAGGGCATCATAGGCAATCAAAACTATTTTGATTTGTTTACAGTTTAGTGTCAACAATGTCAACAAAAACAGGCATATCAGAATTTCAAAAGTCACTGTTCTCTCAGATATCTACTAGGGTATCATAAGTAGGAAGTAGGGTTCCATTTTCGTCCGTTTTTCTCCATTGGCCAAATAAGTGGTCTGCAGGATATTCATTACTTAAGTTTCTTTAAGACAAAGGAACAATGTTTTAGAAAATAATATTAATGGTATTTTCATTTTTTTTCAATTGCAGCTCTTTGAATGCTGCAATTGAAAAAACAGACTCTTATTGACATATATGGTCCTTCTATTATGTGGTATTAACTGCGCTTGGTATATTTAACACGGCATTCATTGCGATATTTTTTGTTGAACAAATTTTTGAGTATAAAATATTATAATAATGTTCACATCTTAACTAGGACATCAGAAAAACTGAGAAGAACCTCTTACATAATGAATACGCGTCCTAAAAAGCATTCGTTTCTCTTTCCAACTTTACCTGATAAAAATGGGAAGGGAAACGAAAAACTTGGGTGTGGCAAGACATCCTGTTCTCACAGTTACTAGAGCATCATAGTTCACTATGTTATGCATCAAACCAGCAATGCAAGTTTTTAAAATGAATTTCTCACAGGTTATTACTTTATTTCCCACGAAGATGAATACTTTCTCACGGCATTCATGGCGATAATTTTCGTTGACAAATAAATACTTGAGTACATTTCAATTCGTTCACATCTAAACTAGGGGACCAGAAGACCTCAGAAGGATTCTTCCCCAACGCAACGACATAAAAAGTCAGGCAAAGGAACGAAAATAAATAAAAGAATATCTTCCAGTATGCAAGATGAACAATGTTCTCACAGCTACTAGAGCAACATAGTTCACCATGTGCCCTTATGCAATATAGTTCCAAGTTACATTCATGGAACACACACACGCACATGGACACAGATTTTTTTTTGGGGTTGCCGACACTTTACTGCTCTAATGGCGGCAAATTTAAATCTTGCGTTAATTTTGGGACACCCTATACATTGAGTAAATAAATATGCATTAGTTTACGTGTGAACTACTGAAAAAGTAAGGTAAAGTAGGGAAGAGAAACGTGTAAAAAATAATCATCTTTGCAAAGATGTATTTAAGTAGATCAATATTCTCACAACTACTAGGGCACCATAGTTCACCGTATGATGTAACAAGCTAACTAAGCAATGCGATTTTTTTTTATAATGAGTACATTTGCAATTGAATCTTATAATTCCCATGAAGATACTTATTTTCTCACGGCATGCATGGCGATTATTTTTGGTGTACAAATAATTAAATAAATATAAATTTGTTCACACCTTGACTAGGATATCAGAAGAACTCAGAAGGATTCTTACCCAACGTTAATCGTTGGGTTGGCAAAGTCATAAAAAGTCAGGTAAAGATGGGAAGAGAAATAAACAAAAAATCTTTGATCAAGAGTGGCAAGATATCATATTATGTATGTGTGTGAGAGTTGTTACTGTTACTAAATCATAGTTAATCATGTGACGTACTTACCTAACATATTGGGAATGCAAGTTTTTGTAATAAACGTTTACTTTATAATTTTTCACTCCCACGAAGATGCTCATTGTCAGGATTCTTACGTAATTAAATGTGGAAACGTAGAGTCAGGAATTCCATATCAATGTATAAATATAATCTTGCAATATTTGCAGAATATGGACCACTTTTCTCACAGTTACTAGAGTATCATATTTTACGAGGGTTTCACTATCCCACAATTAGTCTACACTTGTTGTGTGATGGCGATTTCAACGGAATAAAATAAAAGCACGGTTTTTTCCTCACTGTCATAATTTCCATTCATCACTTTCTCATAAATCAATTTAATATTATGTAGTTATTTTTGGTAGTTAATACCTTAACTGGAACATCACAATGTTAGTAGAATGTTCAATAGAGAGTTCTGAACTCTATTTGGAGACGGTTTTATAAATCAAAGAAGATGGATCACTTTTACCACTGGTACTGGGGAATCATAGCTTACAATGTGATATTAGAGAACTGCATACAGCAATAAACATTGTTGTGTGTTACGAGTTACGACTGTGGAACTACACGGAAGTTTAATTGTGATAGTTTGTTCTGATATTGGTTCAGTTAACGCGCAGAACATGGACGTAGTTTTAAAATACCTTTAATGTAGAAAATATTGTGAGTACATACTTATTCCTACTTTAGAAATTATGTACCTGTCTTAAAGTCGTTTACACCTTTACGAATGGTAAAATTAAATATTGTGTTATGCCACCATTTTACTTCGCGCCGAAACTGAAATGCAATTCTATTATTGTTCACATAATGTAGTAATATTTTCATTACGGGTCAAAGGATTCGCAAGTTTAGATATATATAAAAAAATACAATCAATGTATCCTGGCAACACCATCGCGTCTAGATGTCACTTATTTTTTTTGCGGTAAAAGTTTCGCATGGAAAAAACTTTATCCTATCTAATTATTCATTTAAGATACATGGAATAGTATTTTTTTAGCAATTTAACAAAATCCCAAGTGATACATCTTATTATTCATTTATAATACATGAAATAGTTCCTTCTTTAGCAAAATAACAAAATTTCAAGTGATAACCTATAAAGTGTATTGTGCAATAACGAATTTCAGTGTCGAATTTAAGCCTTGAATCTACAATCACACAGGATGAAGAACCGATATCCAGCAAAAGCCAAAGCACTAAGTGATCATAGCGAGTACTGCATCTCAGACTTACAAGTCGAAACCTTGCTCAATCTTCAATCAGGGTACGAGATACCATTAGCGAAGTTGTTTTTGCACGCTAACTGATTGGAAGCTGCCAGACTGGTACGTGATGCTCTTAGCGGCTTATTCTACGTTGCTAGTCTGAAAAGGCCCCTGAAACCTGTCATCGAGGACGCGATCCTCATCGGGCAATGGCGGAGGCACTAAGTGATCATAGCGAGTGCTGTTTTTCGGACTTGCGAGTCGAGGCCTTTTTCAATCTTCAATCAGGGTACGAGATACCATTGGCGACGTTAATTTTTACGCGCCAACTGATTGTAAGCTACCAGACTAGTACGCGATACTCTTGGCTTCGTTACTCTACGTTGCTAATCTGGTATGCATCTGTTATAGCAGGTGAGTCCCATTCATTTATAATCCAAAGAACAAAAATGGCAAAAAGACTAAGTTCGACGTGCTCCACTTTATCAGTGCCTATAAAGGTCACGAGAAGGCCAAGTTCATACTACCCATCTGTGTATTATTAATTCGTGTAAAAACAGTACACCACCTATGTGTAGATCGCTACAAAACATTCAAACTCCTTTAGTGAATACGAGATATTCCAAACCACCATAAGGTGGCAAGTTATACTGCCTAATATGTAAATTATAAACTTTCCAAAGTAATGCTAGAGAATACGAGATATTCCAAACTGTCATAAGTTAATCCAATGTACCTAGCCGGATTGCCGGTAGATACCCACCTGTGTCCAGTTGTTGGACTAGAAGCCAACCCAAAACCATGGGAGAAGGCAAGGCAGAATTATTGACACCCTCACCGGCTACAATGCTGGTGGAAAATACTGCCATAGTGCGAGCATAACGGTGGCCGATTATCAAACCTATTTTTTGCTGAGTTAAATAGTAAAGACCTATTCAATAGAAATATTATTATTTCCTTATGGTTATGTTGTACACTGACCTGCAATATATTCAAAATAATAAAAACAAAAACAAACCATGGAACACGAGATGTTCACAATGATATATATCTAAGCACTAAGTGACATGAATACTTCATCAACAATTTACAAATGATATGTTCACTTATAGCAACAAATATCAGTAAGTGTTGATTATGATATGACTCCATGTAATAATATCTATGGAAAATCTTGATATAATTTAAACGGATTAAATTCATAGGTACAGCATATCATTCCACATCCTCATTATTTAAGCTTATAGTAAAAACCTTGCTCAAAGAGCATGTAAGCTAACTTTTAAGGAACCAAAACCTAAGGAAATCGCAGGTTAAGTCCTCTGCTGATACCAGCAGTCCTGAATAAAATTATAAGGTTCTAAAGTTTCAATACCAGAATTACAGGAACTCCTCACAGGCTCGAAGAACCCGTGCACCAGCACCTTGGAATACTTGATGTATGACACCAATGCCACAATTGGTGTGGCCACCCGCTGGGCTGAGCGGTTTGAGGAAGCTACCATTGATTTTAAGAAGAAGTAACTTCTCACTGTTGAAAGCAGAAGGGAATAATATTGACGGGCAAAACCACCAGCCCTACTTACTTATAATCACCCCAAGGGAGTAAGTCAGCAATAAACTTATAATGATATACAACAACTAAATAATGAAATATGTGCTGATATATTTGTAAATAGTTGTTAGAACAAAATGGTATGAGGTATCTACCTTACTCGTACTTAATGTCTAAATCACTCAATAAACTAAAAATTCAATATAAATGAATGTCAAATTACACAAACCGTGTACGCCTGCTATTGACATAATTGCACAGAACTAAACCTAAATTCAAATCTTTTGTAAAAACTTACCTGGTTGGTGCTCCTAATAAATGAATAAACAGGGAAATCTTTGTTGTAACAAAACAGAAATAACAAGATTCAGATTTAATTTGATCTGCACTGGTATAACATTTCCAGTAGCAATTGTCTTATATTGACAATATTTTCTGTGTTCAAAGCAAATATTGTATGGAGGGAAATTGCCTTATTATAGGAAATACCTAGGAACAAGCTTCCCATGACTAGACAACTGGCCTTGTCATGGAAACATTACTTCTGATGCATTTGGCACATAAGAGCTCTCATGCCACGGGACACAAAAAGTGTGCACCAAAGCAACTTGTTTCACAAAGGACTCACTTCTATGACAATCAAAAAATCTCACTGTGCTTAATAGAAAAATTACTTTGCAGTATACATGACTCCTGAACTTAAAAATTTAACATAAAAGTAGACAACTATCTACCACTTGGTAAAGAAATGTAATGTTAGATTTTATGTTAGATCATTCAGACATTCCCAAAACATGCATGGCATACCCACCAATTTTGGAACAGGGATGGTTTGCTGAACACAGTTTAATATCATGCCTATAAGCCTATATGTATCCTATAAGTCATATGGTGAAATTATGGCTTCTCTCTACTTTGTTAGGTTGTCACTGTCAAACAGTGTCAGAAATGCAATAGACAACTTTGTCTACAGTGCAGCTAAAACCCGGTCCACACATGACCTACAGTAAAACTAGTCTTTTCTTTGGCTGATACTTTTAAATTTATTTCATGTTTATCCAGGTAGAATAAACATATCTTATCTCCTCTTTATTCTCTAAAATAGCTAAGTGGGACTGAATGTTCAAAATACACTTACTTAATTGAGGCAATGAATTACCCCATTTGAATTACTAGTATCATCAAAACTATAAGTACTTAACTTACCAATACAAAAGTAAAATTGCATTAAAACAAAAAGGGGGGGGGGTGTATGCTGGGGACCAACTAGTGCAACAGGTCTTCGTGAAAAGTCAGTGACCATACAACTTCTCTAGGTATCTAGTCCCTAGCAGGAAGTTCATTCCATCGACATGACATAAACCCCTCCCTCAAGAAACAAAGTTTCTCGTTACATATAACATAAACTGTGACACATAAATACTACTGTGATGACAGAGAAAGACAATCGCATTAACTTCCATTTCGGGAGGCACAAAAAAATGACATAAAATGGTCTTCATAAGTATAAAATAATTGTATTTACATATATTTAGATAGACCTATATGCATATACATACAGGTATATACAAGTATACACATACATGCTGAAATAAACGTTAGTATACTAGCTGTATCACGCAGTAAAAAAAAAAAATAAAAAAAATATAATAATAATTTAATATAATAAAATATAATTTATATGTTATGTTAAATGAACAAACGGAATAATAATAATAAAATCGATAAGCTAGACTTCCATACCAGTCACCTACAATGTCAACACAAATATAACTTAGATGTGAATAGATACTTATCGTTTGAAACGAAAATGATGAATGTGATAATATATAATGCATGTACCTAATTGCATTGCCTAATGCAAGGCTAATTATATGATGCATGTAATGTAATTACATTACCCCCAGTGACATTTAAAACATCACTATGATAAGATAAAAACAACTAATGAGATTATTCTACTTCAATAGATTTCAACAAATTGTCTTTGTGTTAAGTGGGAACAGCAGTACTATAAAACCAAAGTAACTTTTTGTCTGATTACATTTAGCAATAATGACCTTGTAATATAGCCGACATCAACGGCTAGGTACAGGGGCGCTGGCTTTTAGAAAACCCCATGGGTGCTCATGCTCATTTGATGGACTCGAAAAAGTGGCCAAGTGTGAGAAGAAAAATGCACACTGATCAACCGACAAATAAATAAATGTCCTACTTACATACTGCGTACCTAATTACTAATTATGTTCGATAAAAATATAAAATGAAATCATTTTATAAAAATGAAACTAGTTTTTAGTATCAAGAAATATTATAATGTAACCGTAACCTAAAAGGCGATTACTTATCTGTTTCTTGATGTCTATTCTCAGGGGTGCTCGGCACCCACTGTTTATTTCTCATAATCGGCGCCCCTGGCTAGGTACATATAACGATGATGTACAAATAACCAAGTAAGTACTAAAATATACTGAGAGTAATGATATAATATTTCTAAAATAAGCTAGTAAGTCATAAGTGACTTTCATTAAGAATAATCCAATTAATTACAATACACGTCTCACACCGTGGTATTATAACTGCCCCTGTTGAAGATAACATGCTTCTCATCTAAATCAGTTGCCTATCAATGAATCAAATATATTTTTACAATACGAGAATACTTGTCACACAATACTTTAAAAAAATGAACGGATAGTCTAGTCAACACCTTGGGACACTCCCAGCAAGAACGTATGACTGTAGCGACAAAAAAACCTTAGGGAAAACTGAAATCAACTCATATCTTACTATAAAAAGAAACCGCACTTGAGTTGATAGTACCAGTACTAACAATAGCGTAACAATTAATTATTGCAGCAAACTCTAAACATCTACATTATGTGAACAATAATAGAATTGCATTTCAGTTTCGGCGCGAAGTAAAATTGGGAATCAAACGAGCTTACCTGTTAAGCGAAGTCTTGATTCTAATTTTATGAGCGCCGAAACTGAAATGCAATCACCCACCCACCACTAGTTAATAGCCCCAAAGCTGCAATAATTAACCTACCTAACTCACAGTTATCCTTACAGGGAAATAGTGAATGTAAGTATGCGGTAACAAGTCTGTCCAAAAGACAGCTTGTTCCTTGTCCTATAATCTCTAAAGTAAGTGACATCTAGACGCGATGGTGTTGCCAGGATACATTGATTGTATTTTTTTATATATATCTAAACTTGCGAATCCTTTGACCCGTAATGAAAATATTACTACATTATGTGAACAATAATAGAATTGCATTTCAGTTTCGGCGCTCATAAAATTAGAATCAAGACTTCGCTTAACAGGTAAGCTCGTTTGATTCCCAATTAAATACGTTTCATAAAATCTTTTTAGCTTAACATAAGCCGATACAAATAAGCTACAGAAACCAGGCAGGCAATAAAAACTGCTATTGACATCGTCAGCCCAGCCAGGCATTGTATGGCTCGATCTAAGCAAACTAGGCGGCGTAGTCTGCCATTTATTACCACTGACGACTGTAGGCCTATTACAATAACTTGTAAGTAACCATGACCCAAGCAATACAATACTGCTGTTAACACGATCATTATTATTATATTGCTGAAGTTATTACAGACAAGTAATCTAAAACTGGTCTAAACATTTAGATACCGAACTACTCATGTTTGTTATCGCAAAATTTTAGGTGCCATTTCTTGTCGGTAGGTTCTAACTTTACGAAAGTTTAGAGACTCCCTTACTTAGCCTTCTTCCTCCCTGGTAGCAGTCGCGCGGTCGTGCCGTCAAAAATGTGATTTGATTAAACACTGATAATATTCTAATGAGTACTTTCTGTAGATTGACTGGATTTGCATAATAAAATGGCACTAGTAAGTTGTTCATAATAAGATGGTGGTTTCCGTGATGGTTATGGTTGTTTTTGTGTTTAATATTTAAGTACTTACGTAGTGAAAGCAGCACATACGGTAGAGCGATATCCAGCGCCTTAAATATTATTAATACTCGTAAAAATGTATATTTTTAGTAGGTGCATATCTAGGTAATGATCGCAAGTTTGGTTACCTGAACCAAAGGCCAGTTTTAAGGTGTTGATCAAAACTTGGACTTATGATTTTACCAGTGTAATTCAGTTCTTTGTTTTTATAAAATTGGGCTTCTTATAAAATGTCGCAGGATGCAGCTTCTTCAATGCAGTTCTCAGGGCTGTCTCATTATTCCCAAGAAAACCAGGATATCAGAAGATACAAGAATTAAAAGAAAGGATCAAGGTGTCAGGTGCATGGGGATAATGTGAACCCTCTATAGGGGAACGTGCACCACGAAGGCTCTGCCGCCTGGTGGCGCAAATCCGAAACATTTACCCTAACAATTTATTTAATTTTGACATTTCATGTTTATACTAATCGTATTTTACTAATGTATCTAATGTGCTATTTTAGGAGTAAAAAATAATGTAAATTGTGATTAAAATCCATTGTTGCATTTTTGGATGCTAGAAAAATGATCAGAAAACATTTGATGTATAATTTGATTACTTTCCGACCAATAAATAGTACTCACATGTCATGGTTATGTGAAAAACGACATAAGTGGATAAATGCAGTAAAGAAACATACGTAAGTAGAGTTTAAAAGTATTTAAAAATATCTAGTAATGTTATATTGTTAAAATAAGTACGTTTTGTAATTATTTTTCAATACAAACAAAGTCCTTAAATAAACATAATCTCAAACAATTTTATTTCAGCAAACGTACATAAGTATAACTGGCTCCCATCTAAAAATACTAAATACAATAAGCAGCGCTCACTTTATTGGCAACAAAAAAACAGTAAATCCTTTACATCCCTCATATATGTTCCCACAATTTTCCCTGGTGAAGAAAATAATTCAAAAAAATTGGTTAGTAGAATACAGAGATTTGAACGGTGGGACGTTTACTCCATAAACTCCATTGTTGTGCATCGCTAGTTTTCGACTGTACTTTTCGGGGAATTTTTGTAATAAATTAAGGCACAGACGTGATTGCATTTACCAGATAGCCCTGCCTTACATTTATAAATTGTGCTTGTAATAATTCTATTGCAATCAAGCTGTAAAGAAGGGGACATGAACAGAATTAACAATATAGATGACATGTTATCATCGATATAATGTATCGCTAGAATATAAGTCGATGCATGTTATTTACATAAAAAACTAATTCAGGAAATACTTTACCGTTATTTTAATATCACCTACATTGGATATTTTTGTCTGTGCGACAATTTTGCCAGTTATAACTTGATCTATTTGCTCTTCTACTTTTATAACACGTCTGGACTCGAAGAGCTTTTGACCTTTGATCATGTTTTGGCAAACACTGGCGACCGTTGTTGATCGGCAGGAACCCATATTTTATTATTTTTAACATAATATTACAAAAAATATCTTATTCACGAGCAATGAAAGGTTTGGAAAGTTTCTTTTTTTATCCGCGCCGTGTCTCTTGTATCGGCGTTGTGCTGCCACCTACAGTTCCTGCACGTTCCCTATACAAAATCTTTCAAACTCCAAGAGTTTTAAAAGGGTTGCGATAGATTTCTCACAGTTACTAGGCAGTGGCGTGCCAGATACCTTTAAAGGGGGCAAGCCAAGGAACCTTGACTTATCTACATACTACCTACCCAAGTACCCATTTACCTAATATTTCGAACAAAAAAAACTCGCGCTATAATCCGCCGTCACGTATCATCAGTGCAAAATCTCTTGCTGTAATGCTGATTAATTGCTACATTTTCATTTGTTATTAATAAGATAGAAATTAATTATACATCATACCTGTATCATAAATGATTTAAAACATGTAAGAGCCATCTATTGATATTTTTTGGCAACTCTTGCTCGCTCACAACAAAATTCTAGCTGGCTACTTCTGAATAATCCACTAGATGGCGCACAAAGTAGTAATCAATGAAATCAATCATTTGTTTACGATATATATGTAATATAATTAGCATAGCAAATACTCACAATTTAAACAGCCATAGAGTATACAACAGCATAGCCGTTCTTCGTTTCTTTATCACACACTTAGAAATTTCATCACATAACTGTCGAGAACACGGATATCGGTCGAGAAATAGAACCAAGTTTTTGTTCGCGGTTTACCAAAACTACACAATGAAATAACAGCATTTGAGAATTCTGATGTCTTTTCATAGCACCAGCGAAGTTATTTAAGTCATTATAACCTGATGTATTCCAAGCATTCTTATCGTTTGAGAAAAATATGCAACACGAATGAAACTGCCTATTATGTGATTTAGTTTTCTGAGAAATATTCAAATCAGGGGTATGTTTAGGCGAAGTTACGAGATCATATTTATCTCTAAAAGTCAAAGTCTTTACCTGGCCAAGTATTTTTTCCACACATTTTAATCCGTCACAAGGAACAATTGCATGTATTTCCGAATTCATTTCAAAGATAATAAACTTTAATCACTTCAAAACAAAGTAAGTTACAGTAATAACTAATCATAAAACTTTAAATGACAGAAATCAAAAATCTTTGTTAACAAAACACACGTAAAAGTAAACACGATTTAACCGCTCAAAGCAAATTTGAACTAATTTGTTTGCGGAACTTTTAAGCGTCATAGATAGAGGGCGCCTCGGAATTTGTGTAGTAAAAGTGCGCCTTGTAGTAAAATTCATTGATCAAACATTTCAAGCCCGGAATATTTTAAAGAAAAAATGTTCGATTAGTACTTGCACACAGTATCAAATTTTACTCACACAGACTCACATTTTTATGTTTTTATAGGGAAAAGTGAGATGGCAGATCAAGCCTCATAACAAGCCTTTGCGCCAGACAGAGGCAGCAACACACTAGTGTTCATCTCTTTTTTTTGTTAAGTGTTAGAGTGAGATCGGAGAGATGGCGCTCAGAGCGGCAACATTGCTTAATATGCATACGTCCTAGGTATCGTGCGTGAATGAACACGAAATGGCAACAGCGCGTAAACGCATAAGCGCGCGAAGTTTAAAAATTAGAGTTTTATTTAATTTAATTCATTTGTTGTGTTTTATGATATAGATGACTGTGGTGTGGTGAGGTATTATTTTCACATCAAGCCCGGCTTTTTAACTTGTATTGCTCGCACGTCGCTGTTACTAGGGTAACACAGTCCCCGTAGAGTCACAGGACTTCGATGTTTTTTAGCCACGTGGTTCTCCTTCAGTAATCTGTGAAAGACTTTCGAATTGCGATTTGGAATAACTAGGCAGTTAATGATTGATGAATGAATAATGCACAGTAGTAGCTCGTTTTTCGGGATGTATCAAGTGGATCAATAACTAACTAATATTATAAAGCTAAAGAGTTTGTTTGTTTGAACGCGCTATTCTCAGGAGCAGGTTCAAATTAAAAAATCTTTTAGTTTTGTAAAGTGCATCTATCGAGGAAGGATATATGACAATAATTTTCACAGTAGGTAACTAGATAGCGTAGGTGTAACACAAAAAAGTCTACATCACCCCAATACACACTCATTTCAAACTCGGGACACATTGACCCCGTTTCCATGTAAAGGTAACATGGAAAATAAAGAACGAGCGAAATGAAGGGAGAGAGGTACTAGGTGAGCATAGGAATACAATAGGTGGCGTGCACTGAACAGAGGACGTGGAAAAGACGTGTCCCTTTTACGTGTTTTGCACACGTATGACCTATGCTTATGAGAGCATTGTGACGTTTGTCGTACTGAAAAAAAGGTGAAAATGAAAGATTGTGTGCCACGGTGTGATCCCAACTTTAGAACATTTTAAGTAAACATTACAAAATCTTCAATTACAGTGAATCCTGCCTAACTGAAGGGTCAAGGGGCTTAGGATTTATTATTACATACAGAGGCTATTCATTTACACAGTTTCCCAAAAAGCCAGGATTACAGTAACGTAGTCTCAATCACAGAGAGCGCAGAAAAATCGAATGTTTGCAAAGAATGTGTCGCAACCTACCCGGAGCAGTATTTAAAATGTTAAATTTATTAATAAATAGTCTCACGGGGGTTATTGAACTAAAATCATCATAACCATAGAAAAATTGTAAAAAAAAATGTACTTCTGCCACACAGATTTATTATTTCAGTAAAAGAGGTTTCTTACGTATATCAAGGGCCCAATGACTGAACCAGGTTTCACTGCAATTAACGGTTAAATTTAATTTTCCGTCACATATCAGCTGCTCCATATTTTACGAGTTCATAGATTAGATAAGAGGATAATAAAAGTCAGAATTACACGTACAAAAAAAGTATCAAAGCAAACATTATATAATAAGCTTAAAATATGAGCTAACAAAACAAATATGATGACAAAGTACAAAAATAGCCGGCGACGTACCCGAGAGCACTTTAACTACGCATGAGGCTCTGATATTATACGACACGAGTCGTTCAAGAGTTTACCATAACGGATATTGTTGAGAATAACGAGTTTTTTACACAAGGGGAAAAATTCATAGGGAAAAAATAAGTCTGTGATCAAATTATTTCAGATTTTTCACAACGTTGAACTTTGTGAATTTGATTTAACGCAAATAAAAAAAATTACCATTTTAAACGTTTTTTTAAAAGCACATGGTTCCAAGGAGAATTTTTCTTTGATAAATTTTGTCTAAAGTTGTAAAGTAATAATGCGCCATGGGCCATTCATTTATTATGTAAGACGATTTTTACTACTTTTTGACCTCCTCTCCCCCATAATAAGAAATAATAAGAATAGACCGGCCCTTCCCCCCGTTTAATATTTATTACGTAAGAATTTAAAGGAATATAAACATACGTTTGGTATGGTTTTGATGTTTATTTTTAGAGACCCCCGCAAACTGCAGACCTTCGTTCGGCCGACAGTTTAGTCTAGTTTGGCTGCTAAGTGCGCACACTAGCCCGACTAAACAGTCGGGTTTGTGGTGAGTGCGTATACTAGATTTAACTATCGGCCGACACCTAGACTCGGACGATTTGCTCTACTAACTAATACTAACTAATTTGTAAATAAATAGGTAGTTAGGTACATCAACGTATCAACAACTAGCGATGGGATAGAACTGGACAGCGCCATAACAATTATGACCGTTCGGTGCCAAAGTTCGGAACAAACTGAACAGTCGGTAGTGTGCGCGCGTGGTAAGAGCGCCGTACTGATTAGCAGTCGGCCGATAGTTGGCCTACTGTTTTGTTGGAAGACAATCGTGTAGTCTATCAAACTTTTTTGTTGGCCAATACTGAATCGTTGTGATGTGCGCACTTCCATACAGCTTCATACTGATTAAGTAACCAACCAAACTATCGGCCAATCGAAAGTCTGCAGTTTGCGGTGTCTCTTAAAAGTAGGTAACAATTTTTAAGAAATTTTGCAACTATATCGTTTACACAAACAAGTAACGTCTAGTTCACAAGCGGGGAGGCGCAGTGACGTTGCCATGGAAATAGTTTACCTATACGTACGGATCCCAGCGCACATCGGCACTAGCGCGGTTGCCCGCACTTTTTCAAATCTTAATTTTGCGTAATTTTTTGATCTTATATAATCACTATCAAGACCCCCTTGTAAGGAAAAATAAGACATGATCAAACCCCTCCCCTAAATCGTCTTACGTAATAAATGAATGGCCCCAATATGCACATCTCATAACAAGAAGACGTTCGTTTCTCAAATTATTCTTATAATTTCTTGGTATACTAAGGCATTAGCAAGTCACAAGAGGTGTTCAAACATCGCAAGAAATTTATTCCGTCCCTTCCTTTTTTACTGAACATCAACAGGTGCCGCCGAGCAGGGCACGAAAGGCAAAACGCATACTAGGGTCGACAAGTTAGTTAGGGATGTTTATAATAATAAAAGGGTAAAGAGCAATGAGGGTTAAAATTAATTGAGTCGTAATGATGAACTTAAGCTTTTATAATTTTTTTTCCCATACTTATAAAACAGGGGTAAATGTAAACTATTAACAGTGGCGTGCCTAGGGTTTCAAAATAAGGCAAGCCCAATAAAATTTTAACCGATTTCAAAAAAAGAAAGTTCAGTTTTCGACTGAGTATGTAGATACCTACGTATGTATCATCGCAATTTTCTCACAAACTACTGATTAGGTACAATAAATTAAAAGCCCAAAAAACAGTCATGAATTTCATTTATAATTATATCTGAGAATCAAGCACAGTTGTTTTCTATGACTAACATCGGGGGTTTCGTCAATAATAATTGAAACAAATTTTGTTTGCCTAACTTCGTAATTGATGCAAGTTTGCATCACATCGGCTACGGAATGAATAATATCGTTTTGAATTTTGTTAGATAAATAACTCGGCCCCGGTTTGTCACTTTTCTAATGCTGCATATGCTTTTCTAAAACGACATCGTATTTTGAAATTAACGAGACCAGTTCTAAAAAATTGCCTTTATTTTTGAATATTTAATTTCGTTATTTTAAAAAGTCGCTAGTTTTTATTGTTGCTAAATCTTAAAAAAAGTTTCCAAACTCGTTAAAAATCTCCAAGATCTCACAACGTCGCTAAAACGGCAACACTGCAGAGTTGGCAAGGTGACAAAGTCACGCATACGCGAGCAACTTCATACGAATGCCCGGCTTAAATCTTCCATACTGATCGATTTGTAGTCGCATAAAGTTCTAACTCGTTATACGGCACATCGCTATAAGTGCGAAAGTGACAGAGATAGTATTTGAAAGCCCGGTAAAAGCCGGTACGTGTAAGCGAGATAGATATAGCTCTCGCGTAGATGCTGCCAATGCGAAACTCTGCGCGCGCTGTGTGTAGTGTGGCATAGGTAGATACTTTGTGTTATTTTGATAAGAATTAAAGCGCGCGAACTTTTAAATAGTTCGGGTTTGATATTGATTCTCTATCGAGCATTTTAGTAAGGCATGCCTGGCTTTTCTGCTTGTATGAAGGTACCGCCACTGACTATTAACTTCTCACCTTTACTAGGGTAACATAATAGTAGAGAGTGTGAAGGAAAGTACATACCAGCGACGACTGTCTCAGCTCGGGGTAGCCTCTGCAGGACATGGTGTATGAGGCCGACGTCGGTACAGGCTTGGAGGTTACGCACACTCTTGCGCAAGATCGCGATGAAAACTGACCATATTTCCGCCTGCAACAATTGTAATGTATCAATAATAAATTATACCTGACCAGCAAACTTGAACTATATTTATTACTAGCATCTGCCAGCGGCTTCGCCCGCGTGAATGTAGGTTTTTCCATACAAACTTTGGACCCCCGTTTCATCCCCTTAGAGGTGTGTTTCGTAAAATCCGTTCTTAGCGGATGTCTACACCCTATTAGAAACCTACCTGCCAAATTTTAAGTATGTAAGTGTTATAGTTTCTGAGATTTCGTGATTAATCAGTGAGTGGTATTTCGCTTTTTTAAATGTATATAGATTTATATTTATTGACTCACTTGTCCGCTCATAAATGGAGGAAAAACGATACAAAATATGACATGAAAATAAAGTGGATGACTTTAGAAACAATCCGGGGGAGTTAAAAAGTTAGAATAAGCCAACAGAAGCTGGCTAGCGTATTAAACCATAATCCACTTGCCGCGTTTATTCGTCCATACTAACGGCGCGCATCAAGGCAGAAATTTTCAATTTCAAAGCTTTCTGTTTAATAGAGCCTGCAGTGTAACGACGCAGCGGCGGCATGCGAAATATTTTTAATGAAATTCTTTTCTGTTTGCGCTCTCGCGGTACTGCAATGCTGGTAATTTTAATTTTACACAACACTATGTGCGCCCGGCTTAATTTGCTCTAATTTACGCTAATGTAACAGGGATGTTGAGTTGCACGGCTGGGGAAACACGAAAACATTAGCCGGACCTTTGTTCTTATTTCAGCTAATGTTTAAATTAACCGTTCCGTTTTTACTTTCATTAGCAACCACAAATGAAAAACCAATAAACCTTTGATGAAAATAAATGAATTTACTCATAAATTAACGTCATTAATTTTCACTAAAACAATGGAATCAGCTAATTGAAAACCTTGTTCACACGCGCTGTAAAAGGGATGCGTTTAATTCCCATCGCTACCAAGGCAGCATGAACACGTGAGCAGTGTACAACATTCCTAGGAGTCCACAAATTCACACAAGCATAATTTTATTCCCAGATGTATCAGCGCAACATAAGCACGGTGGCGGTGATCGTTAACCAGTTACAGACAGTGTAGTTTTATCATGGGAGCTGATACTTGTGTGAGTTATTCCATTGTTTATTGCATTACACCTATGTTTATTTTTTTTAATGATCTAATAATATGTATTACCTATTAATAAAAAATAAGCCTAGTCTTTAAACTTATATTTTAGCATTTGCATAGCCCCATAATTCGTTTTAATACTTAAATAATTGGAATGTTTGTTATTTGTAGAGTGATCTTCAGTTTTAAAAGTAAAAAGAAACATGATTAATTGATTAAAACAACAGGAAATCGGTCATCAGGAACATCTAGTTAATAGACACAAAAGAAAAGTTGGCCAAGTGCGCAAAGAATACTTCGAATAATATTATTCTTTTCACCATTATCATTATGTTCACGTGCTTATTTCCCATTGTTCAGTTCATACTCTGCCATGCGGGAACAAAACAAACCCAACGCTGGGGTACTAGGGCAGCAGAAAGCGTAGTGTACTTGCATTACAAAAGCCCCTCGTAGGTAACGAGACCGGTTGTAATTATATTACATTCTTGGGCCGTTAGCAGAACAATCTCGGTGAAATTACAAGTTCAGGGAGAATTCTCGCAATCCACTCTGCGAAGCGGGGAAGTATTTTTATTTCTTTAATTTCTTAGGCCGGTCACTTCATTATTTTGATTTCGTTCCTGATTATGCATAATTAAGAGGAATATGAATTCATTTAATGAACTCGCTAGTCGTTTCCATTTTGTAAATGTTTTTTTTTTCTTTTCCTTTTTGGTTGATCCAAGTTTTAATTCGAGAAATCAAGATACAGTAATTGCCCATTTAACCACGTTTTTGAAGTGAAAACTTTTTGAGGCGCGCTAAGCACTTTATTTTGTGGGTAATGAATGAGACTGAGCCGTCACGCTCGGCTCTGTAACGCTCGCTCGGGTACAGTCGGTTCGAGTCGACCGATCTTACCCGAAACGATTATGGTTTTGGATTACAAAAATTAATAGAGTATTAGGTACTCAAAAGGCTTTTGCGTTATATGTTTATGCAAATTTGTAAGCGGAACTTCGCTTCTTCGCAATTTAAAAAAGAACCCATTCGAACAATACTCAAATCGTTGAGACTCCCAAGTCTGAACTTCGCAAAACAAAACATATTGTTTCTAAATTATTATAATAAAGCAATTGTATTTGAAACAAACATTTGTACAGCAAAACAAAGTTTGGTAAAACACGTCACTCAATAACGTAACGAACCGTCTCGTGGTTGGACGGTTCCGTAGTGTCGCACCGTCCCTCGCCGCACGCGAGGAGCTCCATACAATGAGTGAGTACGGGGAGAATGTGGCTGTATGTAATGATATCCGTAGCCTTCATTATCAGATGAAACTCGCGGCACGCCTCATCAACGTCTCGCGTCTCATGTTCTCCGAGTAACGAAAGAACTTTCAAATTAGAGGAATAAGAAAAGCATCTTTAAAATCTTTATTATTGTTCAGCCTACAATTCTACATAATGATGGTTTAGTTCACTAAAGTACTAAGTACATTATTGTGGATTTATACAGAATAGTTAAGATAAAGTTTTTAAATAGGTAATATACTCAGGGGTCAAAAGTGCTAACATTATAAATGTGAAAGTGTCTAAAACTTCTTTGTAGAAGAGGATCAATGGTTCATGACTGATTTTCTTTGTAACATAGAATCTAAAATCTATATATATAAAAGCGAGCAAAAGCAGCATTTCTCATCTTTGGTACAGTCTCGTATTGTTACCTTTTTCGGTCACGTATACCGCCGAGGGGAAGTGGCTATTGAGCGACTTGTGGTCCAGGGAAAGGGTGAGGGTACCAGGCCACGAGGAAGATTATGAGGTGGACTGACCAGATTAAAGCGGCAGTAAATGGCTCATCATCACTGCACGAATGCACGAGGAAGGCGGCCATCAGAGAGGAGTGGCGGCGTGTTGTGAAGCTTGCCACCAATACTTGAAGTGATGATCACGACTACTCTGTCAAGAGTGATACCGACAAGAAAGAAGAAGAAAGCGAAATACCACTCACTAATTAATCACAAATTCTCAGAAACTATAACACGAACAAACTTAAAATTTGGCAGGTAGGTTCGTTATAGGGAGTAGACATCCGCTAAAAACAGATTTTACGAAAATCTACCCATAAGGGGGTAAACCGGGAGTTGGAAGTTTGTATGGAGAAACCTACTTTTACTCAGGAGAAACTGCTGGCAGAAGCTTGTAATGAATAAACTAGTTATGGACCATTGAACATCGACTACAAAGACATTTGTGACATTTTAGCATTGGTAGTGAAACTGCATTTTTGACCACTGACTGTGCGTATAAACACAATCGTTAATTTTAGTTTTTAATATAACGAGATTTTTTTTAAATTATATAAACCAGTGCTTGACTGCCAGTACCAACAGTAGTTACTAGTGTGAACTGTGAGCCATCGATATAAACATGATTACAAATTACGATCAATCAATATAAAATCAATAAAATAAAATTAATCAATCAATATAATAAATCAATCAATCAATTATATACCGAACTTTCGGTTTACTGAAACTGAATTCAAGAAGTTTCGTGCTGTGACTGGACATGTTATATTGCACATCATTGATTCATCATCTCAGCCGAAAGACGTCCACTGCTGGACATAGCCTTCCCCCAAGCGTCCCCACAACGACCGATCCTGTGCGTCTCGCATCCAACGCATTCCCGCGACTCTCACCAGGTCGTCGGTCCACCTTGTGGGAGGCCTTCCAACGCTGCGTTTTCCGGTGCGCGGTTGCCACTCTCTAGAACCTTTCGGCCCCATCGACATCCGTTCTACGAGCAATGTGCCCTGCCCACTGCCACTTTAGTTTGGCGATTCTTCGGGCAATGTCGGCGACCTTGGTTCTCTAGCGGATATCTTCATTCTTTATGCGATCACGCAAGGAAACTCCGAGCATAGCCCTTTCCATTGCCCGTAAGCCTTCTGATGAGGCCCATTGTAAGCGACCATGTTTCAGTGCCATATGTCATCACTGGCAATCGAATCATTGATTAGGAAAAAATAATTTTGTTTGTACCTCAAATATCAGAGAATGTATGATTATACAAAATATGTGATTTAAAAATAAAGAGAGACTGTTTAAGATTGGCAATTTTTTCCTCCACGAAAACAACGAAAACGTGACCAAGCCGAAATTCGGTGCGATTTCGGGCGTAAAAATTAGTTTCGATCGTTCAGGTTTTACGTAGGCAACTAATAACGAAAATTGCTTGAAGAACATGAAAGCTATTAATTTTCTAACATGACTACCGCAAAAAATCTAATAACAAGGCTAATAAAACCGTTGTCGAGCGCAAGTGTTGCCTAAAAACCATCGCCTGAGGGCTGACAGCGCCGGTGGTCCCCGCGCGTTCCTAAAGAAAAACTTCTCATAAGATGACTAAGCGAATTCGCGCCACTCCGGTGCGGCGGCGGCGCCTCGTCCATCACGGCGAGAGTGGCAGACGCGCTCTGAGATCCTGGTAGTGCGAGCTACGTACACAAGTGATGTATCACTTCATTAGACTGAGTTGAGAAACACACTCCTCGGCCGTCCTAAGAGCCTGGTGAAGAGAGCACAGGAGTAGAAAATTTAAATTTCAACAGTGGAATTTTTTTGCTTGAAACATTATCTGTTGTTATTTCTTTCCTAACATAAAGCTACAAAATACTTCTAATTATTTAAAGTATAGAAATAGTATTAGTTATTTTTGGCTCTCTAAATGAAGTCTTCAAAGTGAATAGATTGTAGATTGTCATTTATTTTCCTTTCTTATTTTCTTTGTTGTGTTTTCTTGCGAAAATTACTATCAGATGATGAAAGTAACTGTGAGCACATTAAATTCGTTTACAAAATGATCTCCGGTCAATAGATGATATTCTCAAAACTAGTTAGCTTTCTATCACCACAAAAAGTTCAATTTGTTTACAATCCGTTTTTAAATTACGTTTTCCAGATCAGATATTTCAAAGGCAAATGAAACACCTTCCTGTTCATAAACACAATATAAATCAAAATTATTATTATTTTCAATCGCAAACAGAATTGTCTTCAGTACAATCGTATTGGATTCCATTCAAAAGGAAATCTACTGAGGTAGATAAACAAATACGCAAAACGTACTTTTTCTTTTCTATGAGCAACAAACGATTTTAGAAATGTTCCCTAACAGCTTTCCTTTGTAGACGATTGTGAATTTAACAAGCAGAAATAAATACTATTTAATACCAAGGGTTGACAAGCGACTTTTCGATAGAAAGAAATCCGGATTTAGAAATCTCAACTTAAGTCGTATGGTATTCTAAATCCACACCTTGCAAAGACGTTTGAAAAAAAAAAAAAAAAAACTAATGAATATTACGCGGTTCTAAAAATTCATGTAAGTATCGAAAACCAAAACTAACTTTTACGACTTCACGAATAAAATAAATCTGAGATTCGGAAGGGTTACACATTATCTTTATACATATATAAAAGAAGGAACTGACTGACGCCCATATCCACGCACAACCGAAACTGCTGTGACTAGAGACATGAAATTTTGCACAAGGCTTTCTTTTTATAACGTTGGTGAGTACTTAGAAATTATTCTTCAAAAATCAGCCCCCAAGGGGATGAAATAGGTGTGTAAAGTTCAGGGGACGGAGGGAGGGGGGTGTCGCGCGCCTCAGGGAGATGTCAGCAAATCGTAGGGGCCCAGCAGGGTCGAAGCGTACTGGGGCCACGGATAGTATGAAAGTGAAACCCGGGGCCCCGGGATGAAGGCAAAGAAGGAACAGGAGTGGGTTTTTAGTCAGTAAAAGTCTGACACTATCTCTCGCTCCGCCCAAGAGCGTGATTTGTCATTAGATGATTTTCACAACTAAAAAAAAAAGGGGATGAAATAGGTGTCTAAAGTTTGTATGGAGAAACCTACTTCCTTGCGGGCAAAGTCGCTGGCAGACGCTAGTTTAGGTACGTATAATTTCCAGTCTGATGCAGAGTACAGTAGGTTCTATAGATTCTATTCCTGGCTTACACTTTTATTCAGTACTTTCAGGAAATATTTTATAGAGTCACTGATGTTCATTCAACGCGGCTCAAAGTCCTGCTGGTTGGTTCAATAAGTATGATTGTTTTTTTTTTTTTTTCAATGGACTTTAGGCGAACTAAAAAAGTGTGGAAGATGATAGGGTTGAGACAAAAGTAAACCTGACCTAACAGCATAAACAGAATAAAAACAGAAACACGAACAATAAATTAATAGTAAACAAATATTTGTAAAACGAAGCTTCCACAAAATTTAGCTGATTCTAATATTAGATATGATTCATACAAATGCATTGTCATCAGAACTAGACAAACACGAAAAAAAAAAAATTCAACTAGGTACTGTTAGACTAAAAAGTCGATGATTGAGCGCATCCCTATTGTCGTCACACATCATCGCCCCCCGCACTAGCATCTTTGACAGTTGAGCAGAGAATTACGCGCCCTTTTCACGGTGTTATACTTATTGAATAGTTTGGGGTTATGATTAAATGTATTATATGTTAAAACTGCCTTTATCCTTATTAGTACGTAGGATAAGAACGTTTTTTTTTTTAGGCGGAGCGTCAGATGGTCTCCCGTCTCAGACTTTACTGACTAAAAACCCACTCCTGTTCCTTCTTTGCCTTCGTCCCAGGGCCCCGGGTTTCACTTTGATACTACCCGTGGCCCCAGTACGCTTCGACCCTGCTGGGCCCCTACGATTTGCTGACATCTCCCTGAGGCGCGCGTGGAACAATGCGCGCCGTCGACGACTTGGGCTCGGTCCGGACAGTTACCGGACGGTCGGACAGTGAGCCATCCATTGCTCGCTGTCCGCAAACCCGCGCCTACGGTGGCCGGTAATCGGGATCGGAATCCCGGGGGCTGGGGCGAGAGGACCGTTACCTCGCGCTGTCGGCCTCCTACTTTGCTAGCATACGTAGGATAAGAAGGTGGGGTGCTAATAACGTTTGCAAGATATGACTGCAAAAAATTACCATTATTATTATTTATTTATTTATTTATTACTTTATTGCACACCTTAACCATTGTGGGTTAAATAAAAAGACCTGAGGTAGCGACAAATTAATTCGGGAAAGATGATAATGATGTTACTTGTATACTCGTAGAACTAAAGAAGTAAACTGATGCAGACAATAAAAAGTAACTGAACCAACCCGTAAATGACTTTTCAGTTTGGCAAACAGCAATCAGCATTACCAGGAGTTTATGTTGCGTAAGCAGGCTACGAACACAATACGCGGCGCTGATCCATATTTATGCGATTCAATACATGATATCAGTTGCGGTGGCCAACTGCTATTACGCCAAACTATCCTTTGTCAGTTTGGCATTGTTGCAGCTGTTACATCATACTAATTATTATTTACTATGGTAATGTTTCAATAAATCATGAGAAATTAATGATTATAGAATTGTAAACAATATTTATTTCATTAAAAAAACCTAAAGATCAAAAAATCAAAAGAAAACCTGTTTCCGCCCGGGATCGAACCGGGGACCTTGTGCGTGTGAAGCACACGTGATAACCGCTACACTACGGAAACTTGATGAAAACTTACAAAATAAGCATTCACTATGAAACTAAAAACTTATTGCAACCTATTCGAATATGTATCAAAATTCAGAACACATTTTTATTATTGTATTTTAGCTGACCAAACCGAAGGACCCGACAGACGTCCTGTCTTAGCTATGAACATCCTAGTGAGTGTGGGGGGGGGGGGCAAAGTGGAAGCGGTGTACATTGCAAACTAAATTTTCAAAGACAATTTTAAAACCCCACCCTGAGGTTTTGGGACAAAAGACAATGCTCCTTACTGCAGATCCGACATCGGATGAACCCGTTAGACTTACGTCACAGGTTTTACGGAATATGGTAAAAAGTAAGTCTCCCGGACACGTGACGGACTTGGTGTGAAGCATCCATTCGTGTAGAGTTTTGTCAATATTTTTCACTATTTGTACCAAGCATGTCTATTTGCCAGACGATAATGTTAAGAGCAGCTGTGGTGCCAATTGTAAGGAATAGAACAGGAGATATTAATGACAAACAAAACTATAGACCCATTTCTAGCTAGCTACCATATTGACCAAGGTGTTTGACTGTGTGCTGAACCAGATATCTTGCTCAGTATGTGACATTCGAAGATGCTAATTATTTAGGTTTAGTTCTTAAGCACACCGTCAAATACTATACTGATCGTAAAACGACAAGCAATAGGTAGCTTGCCGTCTGGCCGTCCAAGCCTGTATCTATGACACGTTGTGTTCCATGCGGGCCTCAAAAATATGTCAGCAAAATAGACGGGGCCAGCTAGGGCTGATGTTTGTCAAGGCTAAGGGAATGTTCGAAAAAGTTACCGTTGCCCTCGCAAAGGGCAATTGAAGGAACGCACGTGGGTTTAGTCAGTAAAAGACTGATATGCCTTCTCCACCTTCGTCCACCCAGAGCGGGAAAAGTTATTGAATAATTTCCCACCCCAAAAAAGTATCATTGTTTAGTTAGATATTTCTTAAAGGATAAATTATTGGAGAAAATAAATTGAAACACTGACAGTGTACTTTTTATTTTTGGCCAGATCCATTGTTAGTTACACTTTAAAAGGACCTAAATACGACCTGCCTAGTTGGGTCACCGTATTTAAAATGTGACATGGGTTTAACAAACAAAGACCTCCTTTGGGAGCGTCATTAATGTAACATCTTTTTTTAGCTCAAACGGTGGGTTTATCTAAAAGTAACCCCTTTCAATAAGATCGTCCGCGTTACCAAGATCGCATAGCCAGCGAGGAGATTGAACCCTGTTAAGATGCGCCGAGGGGACGATGACTCACGGATTGTGCTCCCTTTACCGCGTTGCTATCTTCTATCGTACCCATCCTACCTTAATAAGACGCTTATTAATCCTTTCTGCAGATAAAACTTTGAATATTTAAGTTTTCATACACGTGGACTTTAAATCTATGCATATTTTTATAAAAAATGCTACTACGATGATAATAGTGCTGTTTAGAGTAGAAATTTGTTAAACCACTTTATTCAACCCCTTAGTAAAAAAGTAAAAAAGACGAAGTAGTTAAAAAAACCTCACAAGATGCAAAACAAGTAAAGGGTTAAACTTGATCTAAATTCATACCAAGACAACATGTGATTAGAGGAGGCCATCTAATGGAATCGTCTTAAAAAAGAAACGCAAAGGAAGGGATCTTCGTTTTAACAAAAAGTCCTACAAAAAATGCATTCAATCTTCTGTCCCTTTCAGACGTCGTTTAAAACGTGTTATAAAAATTGTTGTCCCTTGCATACGCTATAAGGATACAGAGGTGTTTTCTGTCTGCTTTCCTAGTATTTAAAGGACGTTTAATGTAGTCTCGTCCATTTAAAATGGCGCTTGATAGCATAGCTTGGTGCCCAAAATACGACAGTGACTAAATTATCCGACATACAATAAGAATGCGGTTTACTTTGTATTTAAGCAAATTCTGATAGTCTTGTTTAGTCGTATGAAAAAATATGTCAAATATTTACCTGTAAGCTGGGTGGACAGTGGTCTAGGAGTTCTAACATGTGTTGAATATTCTGCGCGTCCTGTATCACGAAATTCAACTCCATGTCGAACTCTCCTCCCACGAGCTGTAAACAAAAATAAACATTATTCATAAGCTGTCAAAACACATTTCTCGCTGTCATAGATTGACAGATGATCGTCAATAATAATATGGTTGAGATTGGTGCTGATATTCGTTACCGACGTTATTTATCACAAACCTTTACATGTTTCAGCGGTTTAAATGTAATATTCTCTTCCAATGGGGGCTTGCAATGTTGAAAAAATATCGATACATCGATGTATCGATACTATTACTATTAAATATTCAATATCGAAAATCGTACCAAAAACTATATTTCTTTTTTCAAATCTAATTTATTAGCAGAATATTTAACGGAATTCAAAGCCGTAAAAGATAGGAAAGAAAGGAAAAAAATAACTGTATTCTCTATGACTAGTATGTTTTTACTTTAATTACCGAACAAATGCTGGGTTGTTGCCTAAAATAATAAATTCTATTAAGTTTTTTTTAGATTCTCATAGATTAAATTTATGTACATTTTGTATACAAATTACTATTACCTTTTATTAATCTAGACTGAACTAAATAAATTATTATTAAAAAACCGAAAATCTCGGAAAGTTTGATCGATATATCGATATCTTTTCCTAGATACATTGAGGCCAATATTAATATTTTTATAAATGTCGATATATCAATAATTTTAATCACTGCCGACATCCCTATTCCAATGATCGCCGTGTTCAGTTCCTAGATTACTTGAAATAAACTTAGTTCTAAGGTGTGAATCTGCTAGATTGTTAGATTCTTAGTTAACCGGTTCTCGGGCCCAGGTCGGGAAGTTATGCAGGGTCGGGGGGGCCCTGGGCTAAATGGCCACGGAGATCTGCAGTTCTGTTGGTAATAAGCTCCTATTCGAAGTTTTGCATAGCAAGCGTTTTTTCAGGAGTGAAATAACCAACGATTTTCACAAATGTTTGTATGGAAAATTTACCTACGTCTCTAAAAAGAACACAGAGGTATTCAAAATCTTGTATTTTCTAATGATAGCAATGATTAACCTAAGATAAACACGATTGATTCCAACCTAACCGGAAAGTTACGTAGGTATAGTTTTTATTTAATACGTACTTATAAAGTAATAAATTACTTCTACTTCACCTATTAGAGCACGACTGAGTGCTCGTGAAAGGACATTGTACGTGTCTTTTGGTTTTGCCCATTTTTTCTATCGACAGAATATTTTGTGACCGAGTGAAATATTGGCTGTATCTTGAAAAGCTCGGCACAATGGGGTGTTGTCCCCGTCGTGTTCGACGGACATTCAATTTGCGCGATCGGTCAATCGCTGTATAGCTTCTGCTAGCCTGGTGCCCGGACCTTTTGTGTTCGTCACAATTGCGTAAGCAAAGAACATGAAAAATGTACTCGACTAACAAGCTATTGCTATAGCTTTCCGCATTTTTTTTTTACATTGCACTCTTCTTTTTTCTTGATTGATAAATATTAATTTATATAAAAAAACACAGTTTTCTACATCAAAATAAATATATCTGTCTCACTTGCTCTAAACACACTATGAATGAATGTAGTAGTACCTTGCATGGGGCGGGGCGAAAGGTTACGTTGTATTGTATATCACTATCCCGTTCTATCATTAGCTGTCACATCATGGTAATTGTCATGGTGTTCGGAACCCTACCCCAAAGCCGTTAACAATGACGTTTCACCCCTATGGTGTTGCGGTACTAGGCGATCATAAAAATAGAGAAGATTTTTCACCACGGTGCTGCCACTATTTGTCACTTAATCGAGGAGTGTTGAACTCTATAGAGGGGCTGTTATGGTTTGCTGATATTAGGAGCAATTATGACATGTTTTTTTGGGTAAGTTAGGAACAAGGCATTGTTTTGGAAGGTCTGTCGAGCATGATGGTAATCTATCAATTTGTTTACTTTTGGAACTAATCAGATTATAATTATGTGTGTAGTCATAGACTACCCAATTTCTCCACATACTAAACGACACACTGTGATAACTTGTATTGTTCACATAGGTAACTTACATTAGCTGTCTATATTGGCTGCTTGTGCTGTCGAAATTTTAATTGATATTTCGATGACACGACAGCCAATCTTCACTATGGTATAACATCCAGAGAGATAAAATCCTAACCTAAAAAATTGTTTAACTGATATTTTTATATCTATAATAACATGTTTTTCAACCATAGTGAACATTACTTTCGTTCAACAAAATTTACGTGGTTAAAATCACAATTAATTTCAGTGGAATATTACAAATGCAGGTATTAATTATATTATTTTAACAATCTAGCTAGACTGAATGAGCGTTCATGTAATTTTACTCACATTCTAAAACCACACGTTATATTTTACTTTGGAAAGAAAACCCACATTAATAAAAGTACACCTACATGAAACTTTTATAAGACTAACTTTTCTTGCTCTACTTAAGCATATATAGAAATGTGTTTTTTCCTAAGTAACGCTACTTAGGTGAATATAAGCGACTTAACAAGTAATAAGCGTGACAAGACATCAAACGCAGGAAACCGCGTAAGCTGAATGAAAAAAAATCATATTGAGAGCCGAGGTACGCGAAGTAATATAATAAAAAGTCTTGATCCTGAAGAATGGCATATCATAAACTCGCTCGACGAAATCATCCGACAAATCTCTGAACTTTGCAACGGAGAGAAAGCGCTCCACTTAACCCTAAAGTGCTGACGTTAAAAATTATGACGTCGATAAAAAGTGTGCGAGCTGCGCCGCCGTGTAGTCGCGCAGTCCGGTAACGGGCGCCGACTGTCACTTACAAACGTGATTATTGCCGGTAGCCGGTCGCACGGCGGCGGCGGTAGGACCGGTAATTTGATTGCTTGCCCGCCGGCTATTATTGCCGGCAACCCTATATCCGGACAGATCCGGTTATGGCGTCTAATAATAACGCTGGCACTCGTCGCTTGTTATTTCATTAGGATCTGTTGGGACTGTCACGGCAGCCTGTCACGCAGGTAGGCACGACGAGGGTTCGTTTAGGACTTTGCTAAGCTTATAATGTTTAGATACGATCTGCTTTGTTTTTAGATTTAACACAAAACGAACTTGGAGACAGTTGCTTAGCTGTGCTACTGACGTTTTAATTAATTTCGAATATAACTTTTAGGCTTTACGTTTGTAATACGAAATATGTAGCACGTTACAGTTGAAATTAAACTAAAACTTCATGAGCCGAAACTCGCTTAACACTTCTGCCACACGCACAAACAAAAATGTTGCTCAAAGTTTTCCTAATGTGACGTCGCTAAGCGGTTAGTTTGCGTAAACAGTTACCTAACCCGTGTCCGCATGAGTTCACCGGAGGGAAAATATTCGTGGGTTTCCCGTGCGGCTGAGAGCGGGTAGTCGGGTAGAAAGTCAGGACATAAAGCTGTAGGTACGGAGGTAACTCGAACACTCGCATTAACATTCGCTTCGGTGTAATTACGCGGAGTGGACGACTCGTCGCGCGAGGGTAGGTCTGCGCCCGCTGGGAAATATTCCGGACGGCTGTATTAAAATGCGACGACATCACGTATCGCCCACGAAGCCTATGCACGTTAATTTTTTCCTTACATTTCTAAATGAGAGAGAGAAGCTGTAAATAATTGCGTAGGATATACCTTTTAGTCGTAATTGCAGGTCCCGTGATATTGTTTGGATTCTGATATGATTATCAGTATTTAATTAATAGATAATGTATTTTGATCAATGTAATGAGCTTTGCAGAGTTATTTATTTAAATTATTAAGTTTTCACCTCAAATCACACTGATTAGTTCCACAATTTTGGTGTAATTAACTTAAATTGTAAATGCAAAATTTCCATGTTTTGTTTGTGACGTTATCATCCATTTCATAAAAGCACATCTGATTTAAGAAAAGAGCTCTAAATATTGAAACTAATATCCTGGCTGAGAGCGCTACTTTTCATCTGGACGAAGTAAGATATTTCCAGGTTAGCGCAGTCACGTGCCACAGCTACTAAATAATAAATGCGGGATCGTAAAAGCTGTCAAATAAGCTAAATGTGGGGTAAACACGAGAGCTCAAAAAGGCGTGCGCACACGGCATTAGTTGTGGAGACAAAGTGCTCGTAAAATCTCACGCAGAACAGCCCCGTGATAAATTGTACGGGACAGACTTCAGACGCGGTACAAGTTACACTGCAAAGCCGTGCTTCGTTTACCTAACAATACCTGGAAAGAAAAGCGACCAAGAAAATCTAAATAGGTAAACGCATAATTATAGTGCATCTTATTAATATTCTTAACTATCTTTTGCCCGCGGCTTCGCTCCCGACTACCTACCCTACCTACCTTACCTTAAACCCTTTCGTGTGCCTTAAGGAACATACGAAAAAAAATATTACCCGAATTGGTGAGTTTTTATTTATATAGATTATTGAACAACTAGCGATCCGACCCAGCTTCACAAAGGGGTTAGAAATTCTCGGTTTTCATCTACTATATATATAATTAAACTATTATACACCTAAACTTTACTCATGAATCACAGTGTCTATTGGTGAAAACCACAACCATAAATTCAATAGTTTCTGAGTTTATCGCAAACAGACAGCCAGAGGCGATAGACTTTGTAAGGAATAAAATAATAATATAACTGAGCTGTTGAAATCAAAAACCACAATAGGATTAGGCATCATGTATATTGTTTAAAATTTTGTACCAACATTTATAAATTATGTAGGACATGGGTTTACACAATAATTTGGTGACTTGGACCAGGCAACTATAAACTGTTACGATCCAAATGGGGCGCAAACCTTTCTGCGACCGTCGTGAAACTACCGCATAAACAAATAAACGTCCCGACATACATGATGACGTATAGTACCCTTGTACTTACTAAACCAAGGTAGAACCTGATCGTCGTAAAACCCTCAATAGAATTTCCAGTGGATTATTTCAGAAGCCTAAACAATGCGAGATTCTGAAAACCGTTTTCGGTGAACGAGTCTCAATTACCGGAAATTCCGCGTTTAACTGGCCTCCGCCGGATTTAGCCGTTACAGGCTTCCTTAGGGATTTTCAAAGAAAAAGGTTTGCTTCAATAAAACGGGACCATTATTTTGCAACAGAATAATATCCCGTGATAGAAAAACAAGTGAAAATATTAAGATACTTTGGAAATATTAAGACACAAGGGTATATAGATTTTTTGCCTAGAACCATGAATGTAATGGTTTTATATGGACAAAAAATCTAAGGTAGCACAACGTTTACCCTGCCTCATAAGATGAAAGGAGTCAGTATTGGGACGTGTGCTTTTCAAGATCCCTTTTTATATGTTACCCTACAGTTCTAAACACAGAAGTTCTTTTTAACATACTGTTGAGTTATGGGATCCTGGTACCTGGATTAGACGTTGCCATTTAGAATTCACAAAAATAAATACCTGCTTCAGAGCAGGGGCATAAAATAATGAATCAGACTGTAAGTATCATGAGAAGAAAGAAATGTTACAAAAGTATTGGTAATAATCTTAATAAATCTAAAAATTTACAACGATTAGGATCATTTCGTCCCGAAGGGCGGTAAAGGGTTAAATGGGCGATCACTTTTACTAGGCGCACAGAAAACCAAAGGTATAATAAATACCCCAGCATACTCGGCTGTTTATTCTCTATGGGGCGAGAGTCCCCTTGGGATTATCCTAAAGCATTATCGATTCACATGGATATTAGGCGCGCAGATGTACGAAGGAGGTTTTACGTTTTTTCTACATATTTCTTTATCAAAAAATTAAGATGTTTCAAAGATTTGAATTCCAAAATAATAATGAGATTGGTGACTCTTATTAGAGATAATCAAATGGTAAATTAGAGATTCTAGATTTTAAGAAGTAATACAATTTCTATTCTTTTTGCGTTCAACGTCTAGAATTGTAAGATTTATGCTATGTCTATCACTACACTGTAAATGTTAACAGAGCACTATACCTTTAATTAACATTAAGGATATACATATATAGATTCTAATCGAGTATTAGCTCAAGTAGTTTTTTGCATTGCCGAATTGGTTTGACTTCATATTTATTTATTTATTTTGAAAAAATCTTTGTGGACATCGATATATTCATAGTTATGACTACTACTACAGATACTTTATTCTCCTTTAACAATTTTCCAATAATATAAGCATTATACAGTAATACAAAATACACACATAAGCAACACCAGCAGCCTCCTTTCACACACAATGTAAATAAACTTTCCTTCACATGGCAGATATTCAAAAAGAACCCTTAGATCTCTAGCGCCGCCACTCACAAAATGTTTGCGAAAACTTAAAAGGGCCATGAATATGCAATAAAAGTACCAGGTTGACATAGAAAGCGGAGGATGGCAGTTCGCAACAAGGGATGCTGGATGCTGCACTAACCCCTGCGGTTAGGGGCGGGGAGATCGTTGAATGGAGCGTAGGGTGCAGATTTATCCCCAATGTCAACGTCAGAGGACGTCAGGGCACGTTAAATATTTGCCTGCCGAGTATTATAATAAGTTGTGTGCATACAAACGAGTCCTATGAAGTTTCAAAGCGATTTGTCTCTAAGGATACTTTGTTTTATAGTTTCTGAGTAGTAAATATTTGAGGTCGCAAAAAGTTTTCAATAAACTTACTGGAAAACCCATTCGTATCCCTACTATAAGCAAGCAATATTTTTTTAGTTTTCCGCACTAGTGCAGAAAAGTGCGCGAGCTCGCCCCCGCTACAATTTATTACATTCATCGTATCAGGTTGGGCGCTAAGCGACCCCCACGAGTCGCCAGCCAACCACCGTTTATTTATATCTTCGTAGGTGTATTGAAAAAAGTCGTTTGATACACGTAGAAATTTGTCACTGCAGCACTCGGCTCTTCAACACCCTCACCAGAGGCTCGGGTGAATTCCACCTCGGTCATCATGATCATCATTTCAGTCAAAAGACGTCCACTGTTGGACATAGGCCTCCCCCAAGTGTCGCCAAAACGACCGGTTCTGTCGTCTCGCATCCATCGGATTTCTGCGACCCTCACCAGGTCATCAGCCCTCCTTGTGGGAGGCCTTCCAACGCTGCGTCTTCTAGTAATTGGTTGCCACTCTCGTCGACCATCTGTTCTGCGTGCAATGTGCCCTGCCCATTGCCATTTAAGTTTGGCGATTCTTCGACCTTGGTTCTGCTGCGGATAACTTCTTTTCAGATGTGATCACGCAAGGAAACTCCGAGCAGCATAGCCCTTTCCATTGCCCTTTGGGTGACTTTAAGTCTTCTGATGAGGCCCATTGTAAGCGATCACGTTTCGGAACCATATGTCATCACTGGCAACATGGGTCATAGATTTTCGTCTTGAGACACTGTGGTATATTGGACGAGAAGATACCGGAGAGTCGGATTCGACGATTGACCTCTTTCTCGAAGTTAGACCTACCCAACTGGACCGTCTGTCCCAGGTAAACGTAGTCGTCCACAACATCTCCGATCTTAATAGGAATGAGTGCTACATGGATGTTACGGACACGAGCATGTAATTTAGAATCACTAAATATAAGCAACATTACGTCATTCACAGACGCGTAATGTATGTACATAAGCGCTGTACATAATAGAGAGCAAGCCTATCAGAGGCCAGACTATTGTCCAATCAGCTACTGGGATAGTATATAAGGCTATGTACTGAGTTCTTAGAAGTACATAATGCGGTTCTTAGAAGTAAATAGTACAGAAAAACCGTTAAGAATAATCTGGGTTTCTATTGGTAGATTACAATGGAGAAAATCACGCCACTATTGATGACCAATGGTGTGCTTGCCGTATGCGGGGGGTCGGGAGGTGAACGTCAGCCGGCCTCAACAGGATTAGGAAATAGACTAGAGGAAAAGGGACTCTCTCCCACGACTTGCGACCGGCTGAAAAAGTACTTAAGCTGCACTTTCGTTGAAGACGACGTTCTCTCTCTGCAGTTCGACTCGAAGCGTCACTGCGACAGTTTGTCTTGGCACCCTACGCTCCTGGAGCGGCCCTAGATTTCCAGATTTCCTAAGTTATCTAACGTATTAGAGTCAGTGAAGTATTGTAAAGTAACTGTGAACTATTTGTGAGTTAGCGTCACGCGTATGTACGTAAAGGACTCGATATTTACACGTGTTATGTGAAGTCTGTATTTTTATACGTGTTAAATAAATTGGCTGAGGCCTTTCAAGCGTGACCATTGTGTTGTGTAATTATTTACATCCTCTGCCCCCAACAGAGGAACTTTGGTCCTTCGAGAGCCGGATATTGGTCCTTTGGTAAGGAATATCGAGCGGCTTATTGTGCGTCTTTGGGGAGACGTGAAGAAATACAGTTGGGTGTCGAAGATTGAAGAAGGGAACGCTTCAAGCTCGAACAGGAACGCTGCAAGTAAGAATAGGAACGCGGCAAGTTACGTTTCGAAGAAACCTATTTTCAAGAAAGAAGAGGAAAGCTTTCAAGATTGAAAAGGAACGCTTCAAGTGGGAAAAGGAACGCAGCAAGTCACGTTACGAAGAATACCTATTCTGAAGATTGAAAAGGAACACAGGAACGCAGCAAGTCCGACCCAGTAGGTGCTTAGGATTGTCGCCACGTCGGGAACTTCGAGCCGCCAGCGTCGTGTCAAGCGTCGTGTCAAGCCGTCGTGTCAAGTCATCGAGTCAAGCCGTCGTGTCGAGCTGCAGAGAGGGATCCACGGGTCCTTTACGCCGTCGCGTCAAGAACCTTTTAAGCGGGTGGACCGCGGCTCAGGTACGTGCCACCTAACGGTGTCAAAGGTGCGTGCCTGAGTTAACGCCGTTTCAAGGCGGTGCGACATATTGTGCGGTGTCGCCAACCAAACGTGGTTGTACAGCACTACTGCGCCTGTAAGGCTGCGCACGTTGCGAGGGCCGGACTGTAGGCACTGCCGAGGCAACCGGTCGTTCCCACCGGTTGCTGAGCACCTCGTACCGCGTGTAGCTCTCTGCAGGGTAGTCCCCACCTTTCCATTTCCTGCACATTTTCCATCCCTGCCGGAGCATATCCCTCTCATAGGGCCCTCCGGTAGGTCTGATAGGGCCGCTAGGGCATTGATAGAGCTAGGGTGCCAAACGAGGAGGAAGGATGCCGACTACAAGAAGCCAGAAGAACGAAGATACGCAAGCCCGCGTGTTTGAAGACCCCCCCGCGTCACCGTCGTCCCGCGCGACAATATTATCACGCGCTAACCCCCGCGTTACGATTCCCGCGTCTGTACCAGTTCCTGCAACAGTGCCTACGAACGCGCCGACAGCCGAGAACACTACGATGGATGCTATAACGTCAGCCGCCGCCGCGACCGCCATCCCAGCGCCCGCGCCCGCCGTTGATAGGATAAATAGTAGGTCGCCCGTCCAATCCGTACGATCGCGCCAATCCACCGCTAGTGCTGTACTGCGCATTAGGCAAGCAGAATTACATGCTGAGGAGCGCCTCGCCGCGATACGCCGCCAGGAATTGCAACTCGAAGCCGAGCTGGTTAAGAAGAGATTAGCGATAGATGTAGCTACCATTCGCGAGGAAACAGATCGAGATAGTGATATAGCCCAGGACGTCGCGGACACCGATAATCGAATCGATAATTGGCTGCAATGCGCGCAGCCTACGGGGGACGAGGAATTACCATCGCTGACTGCGATAGATCAAACGTCGTCAGCGATACGCGCACCCGCCCCGGTTCACATACGGGGGGAGGAAGCTGAGCGCGCCCGGGGTAGGCAGGAATTTACGAGGCCGCGTACGCCACAGTATGAGGAGCGAGAACACGCGTACTTTCCGAGGGAGGAGCCGCCCCGCGTAGAGAATAAGGAGCCCCGCGAACCTAGGTCGCGGTCACCGCCTAGGTCGCGACATAGATCTCGATCTCGATCCCGAGATATCGATAAGCTAGCCGACGCGTTAAATAGGATGACACGTTATCGACCGCCGCCGCGTCAAGCGATAGAGTTGCCCATTTTCACGGGAGCGCCGCACGAGTGGTTGCTGTTCAAGTCAGCAATGCGAGACTCGACACGAGAGTATGGATTCTCACGAGGAGAGAACTTAGCGCGCCTACGCAACAGCCTGAAAGGTGAAGCGAGAGAGACCGTGTCCGCGCTACTTTGCACCGCTGCTGACCCCGCCGTGATAATGCATACACTCGAACAGTGTTACGGACGTCCCGAGATTATAATCGACAAGTCGCTCGACGAGTTAAGAAAGTTACCGCGACTCGGTACGACGGCCGCTGAACTCAACGCGTTCGCGATAAAGCTGCAGAACATCGTCAGCGTGCTATCGTGTCTGGATGATAGGGGGTACCTACAAAACCCAATGCTGTCCAGACACGTGGTAGAGAAGCTCAGCCCACACATGCGCGCGCGTTGGTGTGATTACGCCCAAGAGCATGGTAGTCGCGTGGAAGCAGAGATCGTTACGCTGTCGCGCTACCTAATGAGGGAAGCTGATCGGGCCGTAAGATACGCGTACTCGTCGACCGTGACTACGACTTCAAAGGAAGCGACGCGTCAGCAAGCTCCCGCCAGAGCACAAGCGGTCATTAGGAGGAATAAAGCGCGCGTACCCGCAACGTACGCCGCCGCCGAGCGACCTGGCGAGGACGAGAGAGAGAGGGCTAAGAAGACGTGCTTGTGCTGTGGCGAGGGACATGCCACGCCAAGCTGCAAGAAACTTGGTGACATGACGGTCCAACAAAGATGGGAATGGGCCAAGGAAACTGGAGCATGTTTCAAATGTCTGGCGAGTAAACATCGTCGATTCAAGTGTACCGCGAGGAAGTGCGGAGAGCAGGAATGTCGTAGATCGCACCATAGGCTACTCCACACCGCCGACCGAACTTCGGACGCGGCTAGCGCCTCCACCAACTGTGGGACCAGGAGCGTGAGGGAAGAATCGGCGACCACCGCATCTGCCCATGCCGGCAGCGAAATGAGCGCGGTGTTACTCAAAGTGTGCCCAGTAACGTTGCGGGGGCCGAACGGCAAGGAAATAGAGACGCATGCGTTACTGGACGAGGGCTCCACTGTTACGCTACTCGACGAAGAGATAGCTAACGAAATGGGCGCAAAAGGAATTAAGCGAGCGTTACGCGTCCACGGGATTACGGCCACGCGACAAGAGAACGACAGTCGTTGCGTGGAAATAGGAATCAAGGGAAAACGCTCAGAGTGTTTTAACATACGCGCGCGTACTGTTAAACGCTTAAATATAACCGGTCAGACCGTGAAAGCGAGCTATCTACGCTGCGAACACATGAAACGTATACCTGCACGTGACGTGTGTTACGAGAATGCGAAGCCACGCCTATTGATAGGCGCCGATAATTGGCATTTGATAGTGTCGCGAACTTTGCTCACGGGACGGCAGAACGAGCCAGCCGCTTCACTTACGCAGCTAGGATGGGTGGTCCACGGAACGGTACCACGGCGCGTAACTGAATTCGAGGCGAGCAGCGGGATAGCATTGCACGTGCACCCACAGGAAATATCCGATGATTGCGAAGAGTTAAAGGACCTCATCACATCGCATTTCTCGATCGACGCTCTGGGGATAGTTCACCAGCCGAGACCAGTGCTGGCAGACGAACGGGCGAAGGATATTTTCACGAAGACTGCTCGGCTGGTTAACGATCACTATGAGGTAGGATTGCCGTGGCGGAGTGATGAGCCACACCTACCACCGAGTTACGATATGGCCTTTCGTAGACTCAAAACCATTGAAAGGAAAATGGATAAGTCAGCTGACTTCAAAAAAGCATATGTGTCGCAGGTCAATAACCTCATAGAAAAGGGGTACGCGAACAAAGTAGCCGAGAATGTAGGTAGGGAGAGTGTCATACCGGAATGGTACCTACCACATTTTGCCGTCACGAACCCGAATAAACCTGGGAAGATACGTCTAGTCTTCGACGCGGCAGCAACCTCTGCAGGGAAATGTCTGAACGACGAGTTACTCTCCGGGCCCGACATGTTGAATACTCTCTATGGCGTGTTATTTAGATTTCGTGAAAGGTCGATAGCCGTCACCGCGGACATACGAGAGATGTTCCTTCGAATCAAGATTCGGCCGGAAGATAGAAGAGCGCAGAGGTTCCTGTGGCGTGGCAACGATCGGTCCGGACCACCAATCAAGTACGAGATGGCGTCCATGATTTTCGGTGCTAGGAGTTCACCTTTTCTAGCACACAGCGTGCGCAATAAGAACGCGGACGATTGCCGAGAAAGTCGCCCGCACGCGCACTACGCCATCACGCGTGCTCACTATATGGATGATTGGGTGGACAGTTACGACACCCGGGAACAAGCGGCTGAGGCTATGAGGGAGGTGGTCGCCGTGCACGCAAGAGCCGGTTTTCAGTTGGCAGGGTGGCAAACCAACGAGGCCGACCTACTATGCGAGATAAGCGATAGCGACAAGTCCAGTTCGCCAAAGGAGTTAGGAGCGAACGCACATCCCTACGGGAAGACGTTGGGTATTATGTGGCTACCGACGACCGACGAGTTCGCCTTCAACGTGGAAATGCCACGAGTGCCCGCCGAGGTGAAAGCGCGCGAACGCGCACCGACAAAGCGAGAGACATTAGCAGCAGTAATGTCCATTTTTGATCCGCTAGGCATGCTTAGTCCGTATACGATAACGGCTAAGATAATGTTACAAGACCTGTGGCGCAAACAGACCGGATGGGACGAACCTTTGCCCCCGGAAGAGGCTTGCATTTTTGAAGAATGGTTAGGTGATTTAAAATACGTAGCGAACCTACGACTCCCGAGATGTTATTTTAAAGGTGGTGTAGTGAATAGAACTCTACACACGTTCGTCGACGCGAGCGAGCAGGCGTACGCGGCGGCGGTATATATGAGGTCAGTGACCCCTGAGGGAAGAGTGATCGTGACACTCGTCGCAGGAAAAGCGAGGGTCGCGCCAATGAAGGCGCAAAGTATACCGCGGCTCGAATTGCAAGCGTGTCTAGTAGGTGCGAGGTTAACCGAGCAAGTTAAACGGGAACATCGTTTTGAGTCGTTAGATACGACATACTGGAGTGACTCCAAGACCGCCCTACATTGGATAAGGAACGAATCTTCAAAGTACACGCCGTACGTCGCGCACCGACTTCGGGAGATATGTGAACTCACACAAGCAAAACAATGGCGCTGGATACCATCGGCTTATAATGTAGCCGATGACGCAACTCGGTCCGGAATGACGCAACTGGAAAGCGACAGTAGATGGTTCACTGGTCCCCTCTTCCTGGGCGGACCAGAACACATCTGGCCAACGGAGATCGCGCAGGGAGAGGGGGGTGATGAGATCGTCACCCACATAGCGCGCATCACCAGCCACGTCGACACGACCGCCGAGAAATGTATGGCCATATGGGAAGATAGTGCGCACCATACAAGGACCTGATGGTGTCATACGCAGCGCTGAGGTACAGACGCGTGGAGGCGTTTTCAGACGCCCAGTTAGAAGGCTCGTTGTCCTGGCCGATGGAAGTTAGGCTCGCGTTGCTACGCCGGGGGGAGGCTGTTACGGACACGAGCATGTAATTTAGAATCACTAAATATAAGCAACATTACGTCATTCACAGACGCGTAATGTATGTACATAAGCGCTGTACATAATAGAGAGCAAGCCTATCAGAGGCCAGACTATTGTCCAATCAGCTACTGGGATAGTATATAAGGCTATGTACTGAGTTCTTAGAAGTACATAATGCGGTTCTTAGAAGTAAATAGTACAGAAAAACCGTTAAGAATAATCTGGGTTTCTATTGGTAGATTACAATGGAGAAAATCACGCCACTATTGATGACCAATGGTGTGCTTGCCGTATGCGGGGGGTCGGGAGGTGAACGTCAGCCGGCCTCAACAGGATTAGGAAATAGACTAGAGGAAAAGGGACTCTCTCCCACGACTTGCGACCGGCTGAAAAAGTACTTAAGCTGCACTTTCGTTGAAGACGACGTTCTCTCTCTGCAGTTCGACTCGAAGCGTCACTGCGACAGTTTGTCTTGGCACCCTACGCTCCTGGAGCGGCCCTAGATTTCCAGATTTCCTAAGTTATCTAACGTATTAGAGTCAGTGAAGTATTGTAAAGTAACTGTGAACTATTTGTGAGTTAGCGTCACGCGTATGTACGTAAAGGACTCGATATTTACACGTGTTATGTGAAGTCTGTATTTTTATACGTGTTAAATAAATTGGCTGAGGCCTTTCAAGCGTGACCATTGTGTTGTGTAATTATTTACATCCTCTGCCCCCAACAATGGATGTTAACCATGACTTTGGTTTTGTTCATTTTCATTTTAAGACCCACTCTCTCGGAAGCTCTACTGGAGTCACCGAGCATTGTACTGAACTCCTCCGTAGCCTCAACCATGACTACTATGTCGTTGGCAAACCGAAGGTGAGTGATAAACTTGTCATTGACATTAATGCCCAGCCCTCTTCATTTCAGAACCTTGAAGACATCCTCTATTGCGCCCATGAACAGTTTCGGAGAAATGACGGCTTCCTGCCCCACGCCCCGCTGCAAGAGAATAGGTTTCTAGGTCTGGTCCTGAAGTCGGGCTGACATTGTAGCGTTTTTGTATAAACACTTCAGCACTTCAATGTATCGATAGTCAATCTGGCACCGTTGGAGAGACTGCAGTATAACCCAGGTCTCGATTGAATCAAAGGCTTTCTCTTAGTCCACAAACGCTAAGCAGAGAGGCTGATTATACTCCTCAGTCTTCTGTATAACCTGCCGCAGCGTATGTATGTGGTCCAAGCCTTTTCGGAATCCGGCTTGTTCGAGAAGCCGTCCGCCTCGGTCGCAATGACAATTTTTTGTCCACTTTTATCAAAATTTACTTACTAATTTGACGAAATATGTAACTCAATAACTGAAGCACACAGTTCACTATGCCCAAACAAAGGGTTGTCAACCGTTTTATATTCTTTAAATTGAAACCTTCATTTAAAGTTTCAAAATTTCCTAGCAGAACTTAATAAAATACATACCCTCCTTCAAAAAACACTACCAAACCAGCCCTGTAAGACAATGGTGACTGAATTCGCGGCTCAATTACTTCCCCATGTACGGCAAAGTGATTAAAGATATAAAAACAAGTGCGTCCTGTAACAATTTATTCGGAGTCGTTATGAGGATGATTGAGGTGAAGGGCAGCCCGGTAACCCTTCAACTGCGCCCGTTAACGCCGGGTCAATGAGTCCCGTCGTTTATTAGACGACTTTGATGTCAGTTCTGCTATAGGCAGGAACTTCCCACGTTTTAGCGTAATTTGATCAAAATTATGTTATTTGGAAAACAAAATTTATGTAATGTAAATATTTTGTTTTACCTTATTAAACTTTTATCATTTTGACGTGACTCACTTATCCTGTTTACCTAAATAAGAGAATATTAATTTTTGTTTCCCCATAGTTCGCTTTCCTTTGCAAATATCTGTCGGCCATTGCAAAAACACGATGTAATACATATTTATAACGAAAAAACCATCTAAGCCCAAAATCCCCCTCCTGTGGGCAAAAAGTAGCTCCGCCCTATTAGTTTCACATCGCTTTGCCGCTTATGGAGGCCTGGTACTATTGAACGGAATGCGTGACGTTATAATAACGGGGAATTATACTTATGCCTTGCCTATTCAGGTAATTTCAAGCCAGTAAGTCCACTTAACCTGAAATCACAAATCACTATAATATTACAAAGGCGAAAAGTTTGTATGTATGTGTGTGTGTATGTTTGTGACTCCTTCACGCTCTAACATTTGAATAGATTTGAATAAAATTTGGGACATGTCTATTTTTGATATTTATTAAAAACTAGCTGACCCGGCGAACTTCGTACCGCCTTAGCGTAGCAATGATGCACTACTTTATTTTGTTGTATATTTTTCAATATTTCTGAGAGATTTTCTTAATATTTTTTTCCGTAAGAACCTTCTCCTAATAATAACAAATACAACAAAAAAAGAATTAGTGAAATCGGTCCAGCCATTCACGCGTGATGCCGTGACCAAGGAAAACGGGTTTCATTTTTATATATATAGACTATGATGTCACCTGCGGCTCCACCCGCATTAAATTAGTACTTCTCACCTTTACAAATTCTTGCATATAGATTAATAATCCAGAATATAAATGTTGTTATAGCTATTCTGCTACCAAATTTCATCCAAATCCGTTCAGGCATTTCATTGTGATGGTGTAACAAACATATATCACCTTAATAATATTGGGGCGATGAGTACCTGCATCTTCTGATACTGTCTGTCATTATGTTTTTAATTCATTTAGCACTAAATGCAATAAGTGATTTGTGGTGCAAGCGGTCGGGCTTTGAGCACACACACATCAGTGTTGCGATGTGATGCGACGCCGTATCGTAGAAACCTGCGATGCGAATTGCTACGATGCGATTTCGTGCGGCAAAGCATCGGTTCAGGTGACCATATACAATGTGCGATGTGGATCAATTTACAAGTTCTTGTGATGAGTCGTGCAAGTTGCGAGGAAAACATTTTTTTAATTTCCTCACAATTATTTACAAAGACAGGAAGTTTATTATGACGTCCCTAAGTCCGTAATAAATTGGAATAAATAACAAGTTCCCCGTACGCTACATCAAGTAAAAATGCATGTCCGAGTTCTATTACGTAGATAAACAGAATCACGGTCAGTGTATTATTAGGTCAAAATGCTTTCAACCAAAATGCCAACTGTTATTTTTAGCCGCAACAGAGTAATATTTTGGTCACAGACAAAAAAATAACATCAAGTTTTCTCGTTATATAAGTTGACTGGCAATTAGTGTACGATACTTAAACACGTGATTGTGCTCATGATAACAAACAATTTTTATTATGGGAGCAAAGCCGAAATCGCGAAAAAATAATCAGCTGTTCAGTACATTAGGCAAACATAAATGTACTGAACAGCTGACGTTTTTTTCGCGATTTCAGGTTTATTCCCATAGTAAAAGTTGTTGGTTATCATGAGCACAATCACGTGTTTAAGTATCGTACACTAATTACCAGTCACCCTATATATTGAAAAAAATTGTATTTGGTGCGGTTGTGTAAATATCGAGATTTGACTTCGTCGCATCATTAGCATGCCACCATGCTTTCACATTCTTTAAAAACAGACTATTCCAGTTCTTTGAAACTATCAATTTAGATGTAAGCTGTCGTCGGAACGTGGACATCAGCAGCACCGTGTAGGAGGCGCGAGGCCGGGAAACAGCCGGCCGGCCCGATAAATATCTCATGAATAAGAATATTGCATTACGTATTCCCTACGAGTGTCCCCACGTACGGCGCCTGAAAACTAATTTACTTTAAAGCGCATGTTTACAGTCCGACAGAGACTCGGACGCCTGTAAATTCACAGTATCAAGGAAAAATGAAGACTTTCAATATTTCATGGGCTTTGCCAATCAGTTATTTATGAAACGGAAATTTTGCTAGTAGCGTCACACAAGTTTGTAAGTTTAGCGTATCTTCAATGACCAACGCAAAAGTAAGCTTGTCAATTTATTATATCTAACGTATTTGTTTAGTGAATACTGAGCGCGATCAAACATGCCTACTTCATGAACATAATATTTAAAATATTATGGAATACCCACAAAGCTCTAAATTAAATTATGAAAACAACTGAGGGGCGAGTTTCTTTAGAACTACATCGTTGTTTTTATGGCACATTTTATTTATTCCAAGTTATAAAGAGTCTCTACGCTGAATGGCGTCACATAAGTGCTCTTGACGGCAGCGCCATTCAGTTTATCATTGTGGAATGCTATTGGGAAGTCACACTAAAAGCTCTAAAGGAGTCGCGAAAAAATCGTTTATTTTTATCTCAAGAAATTGATTTTTGGTGAGCACTCGAACTAACTGAAGCAGTACTTGTCTAACTCCCTAGTACACATGCCGGAATTTTGAACAACCATCTATCAATAGATAAGTCGGTTCTCTAGCGACTATTAGGAGAGCGCGCAAATTAATTATTTCATTTGTAAGCGTTCCATGGATTAATATTCACAGAACATTCGACTGTGAGCAGCTTACAACAATGAGTGGTTGAACTAGCATTAGTACCTACGAATTAGCTTCATGATTCTAAATTATATGAAGAAGAAAATAACACGCAAAAGTTGCGCCATGTGCCTAATTTACGTCATTATAACTGGGCAAAAAGTACCGTCCCTGTGCAAAGCTCAATGGCTGTTGTAGTTTTTGCCGGATAAACTTTTGGTGAAGATGAATAGGGCGCTTAACGTTAAAGAGCCCGAGCTATTTCATGATGTTTGCACATCTGGTGTCCAACTTCAGATGCACGTAAAAAGGAACTTTTTTATGTGCGTCTGAGAAGTATACCTATTGCAAGAATTTCAGCTTCTACCAAGGGATCATAAGTCCAAAGAGTTGAAGTTTGCAACTCATTAATACGGTCCTAGTACGAGAGATGTTGCTAAACTCCCTAAATGTTAATAACTAAGCGGGTTGTCCTGTTATGAGCCCCTGGTGAGTGTAGCCCTGAGCGGGATAATGGCCTGATATGGTTGTTGTAACAAGAAGATAACAATCGACTGAGGATCATTCCAGTACCTAACTAAAGCCGATTGTAAGGGACAAGGGATTACACGATATTGTCAAATAGGTATACTTTCGTGAACAGAAATAACGATTAACAGCCGATCACAAGATCAACAAGATATCAACAACGTTGACAAGATCCAGTAGAAATGATTCAGTAGCAATATTTGGAACTTCTTTTTTTTGAACTTCTAATTACATAATTTCTTTCGGCTGAAATGACGATGACGATTGGATGGTATTAATTCCTGTCAGACTTTCTTCAAGCAATCAGTTAATTTACATTTTTATTGACAGCTCTGCTAAACTAGAAGTACGAAGTAGGAACCTAAATTCATAATAAGCTGATCCTACGTTGCTAGCAAGAAAAAGCTCTTTTAGAATTTCTTCTAATATATTTGTTTTTATTTGCTATTCCGCCCTCAGCAACATTTCTGGCCGACTTTTCGGTTGTTTTCATTACCTAAAATAACAGCGAGAATATAAACAAAAGAGGAATTCTTTGCCTTTCTTTCATTTTCATAATAAATGAACCTTTCACAAGTCAGTCTATTTCAAAAAAACAAGCACAAAAAATTAAAATACCATGGGAAATGTTGAGAACCAGGAACACAGAAAGCCTTTGAGGAGAAAAAATATTTGCAGCCTTTCCAACCCTTTATTTGTCTTCCATGTTAGTTACAGGTTTATATTGCTGATGCCGTGGTGGAAACATGGGGCATTTGGCCAGACGAGAACATTGCTAGCGGGTTGACCGCTGTACATATCTAATGCACACATAATTACGCCTAATTAACGTGGTCCGTATGAAATATATGGGATATTCGATATTTCGCCTAATATCCAAACGAGTGAGGAAAAACATCGTTTAGTCGGTAGCATCTAATGAAGGCAGTAACTTGACAAATTACGTTAACTAGTTAGAAAACTTGAGTAAAGTTAGTAACAGTCTTAATAACTTTAATTATAATTAAACAAAGAGTTCCGGAGGCCAGGTCACCAGGGCGTCAGCGCCGCCAGGTGGGACGACCGCCATTTCTAGCTTCGACAAAGTTTCAGCGACATCTCCGGTATAAAAGGAGGAATAATAAAGAGTTAAGGATATAAAGGACTGAGTTTTGAGAAGTTTTGGAAAGTAAGAGGTTAAATTCCAATTGAGAAGACGGCAACGACTGAGTCAGTAGATAATTTGAAATAAACTTTTTTTCAATTGGAAAAATGATCTGCCACGATACGCTGACACGCTGACTATTAACATACTCGTAATAACATTAAGACATAATTTTAGTTGCACCTAAATTTGAAAGTCCTAAATGAACATTAAAACGAAAATAGTAGGTAATTCGTAATGTGATAATAATTTTCAATTTATAGAATTACAGAAACAGTTTCCCCGAAACTATTTCCACTTCCCACCAAGGCTGATATGCGCCGCGAGACTACATTTAGTTGAAATTGAAACACGGCCGGTAACCGGCCGCCATCGGAAACACTCCCCTGACGATATCTTTAATATTTCTTATCGCCTCATGTAATTAAATGGCCTTGAACGCGCTTTGAATATATTATCTAGAACCATTTGTTTGGGACTTAAACTGGACTGGTTCCTTTTCAAATTAATGCAAAAGGGATATTATAAAAGAATATCTAAATGACAAAGCAATCAAGAGTTTGATGGACTCTATAAAACCAGACGTTTTAACCAAATTGACACTAAGCATAACTAATGCAATCACCAGATCAGAGAGACAAACTCGGAAGCAGTCACAAAATTAATTACATATTTAATAGAAGTTCAGCAAAACTGTCGTATCTCGGCGACCCAAATCATAAACAGATAGACAAGTGGGCAAATAAAGTGGCTCGGAGTCCTGAACAAAAGGGAGGTAGCAGCCCTTAGCGCCACTCCCGACAGATATTATGAGACCTTTATTATTAACGACAACGCACAATTTACTCGCGCAGATTTCGACCCTCCACTATTGCCGTAATCTCAGTAAAATACCGACTCTTGTTTATGGGTTCCTGGTAAAGGTGATTGTATAATGTCTTTGTCTGTTATTATAATAAAGGCGCAAATAAGTACTTTGCTTGTTTATCTACTTTGTTAAACTATCTTTTAACAAGTCATAAGACTTACCTAGTATTAGCGTAAAGTTTTCCTTATTAATTATCTCAGTGATCCCACTTCGAAACCACATGAATATTAACATGTCATGGAAGTAGGATCACTGAGGAAAGGAAAAAATGTTTAAGCAAGCATGACAAGAAAACAAAGCGCTAAAAATGAAGCTAAAAATACGTTACCTCTAAATTTTCGCAAATACATAGCACATTCACAAACAGGGCCAGTACCCCTTGCTATGTCACTGGTGATGAAAGCACCCAAGCTGGGTAAGCCTAATTTATGTAGAACTATTAATCGACTTATAAAAGACTGTCAAACAAATAAAGACAAAATGAATAAATTTCAAAAGGAATTCAATCAATAAAATTAACTATCCGTGTAACAAAATAGCAAAAGCTCGAAAATCACATACAAGATTAATGAACTAGTGCTATTACTGAGATGAAAAGTAAGAAAACCTCTTGAGTATGACTGAAAGGGTGATATTAACCATGATTGAATAACAAGAAGGCTGTGTCGGCTTAGCGAGCATCAGGTACAACAAAACAGAGCTCACATGCAAAAATGAGAACTACCTCGCGTTTTAGCTGTATACTAGGATAGCAAAAGCTAACAAGAGTCAATTGTAGTCGGCCAGAACAGCTTCAACAATGGCGTTAAATCGCGTCGAGAGAATTAGTTCGAGAGGCCGCACGTCCCGGCCACTTTGTTGCAATTTGCGGCAATTTACTGCTACTATTTCGTAACTAGGCTTGCTCGCGACGTCATAAAGGCTATGTTTAAAGTTATAGTCGCTGGATAAAGTGGATCAACTCTATAGGTCTAATTCTTCTCCAAACATAGCTGTAGCTTTTCTTCAAGTTTTGAAAGCAAAGCGTCGAAAATAACTTAATGAATTTCTCAAAAATTTTGATAATAATATGTAACTATGGAAAGAACAAAAAAAAAAGAAAAAAGCCCCGTCTCGTACAAGTCCTGATTGCGAAGTAATGTTTTTCTGAGATTTTTCCGCTGTGAAATACCTAATGAAATAGAATATGTATGAGGATTTACGTTAAAAAGCTAATCTGTTAGAGTCGTTGTTCACATTACCTCGACCAGTAGAACGTCGTGCGCTAAAATTATTCAACAAATCATTGTGTTATTTGTGCAGTGTTTGGTCGTTAGCGGTGATTTATTATGCTAAATTATAATTGGATTACCTCCGCGAACCGAGTAAGCTGAACTGACCAGATTGAAGAATTAAAACAAAGTTCCAATCTAATAAAAGTAGTGTCGGCGCCCGCGAGAGAAACCCGTTAATTAGTCGCGATCTGCAATTAGTGGGTGGCCGGCGCAAAGTTGTTTGCTCCTAAAGAGCCGCTGTCATCCGCTTCTGAACGTATAATCTCGGCCAATGAGTCAGGATTTACGATAATTTAATTTAGGGAGCAAACGAGAGCCCGTATGAGGTCGGCACAACAAAGGTGTTTAATTAGCGCACCTGGTGTTGCCACTACAAGTTACGGACGTAATAGCTGTAGACCACGTAGCACTGCCGAGGCGCCAGGCTTCTACGTCATTATGAACATACACGTGAACTTATAAAATCAGGTTAATCAAATTGTTGTAGCTGAGACTTGATGCTGATTAAAAAGTGCATTAACCTATGCCAACCATTTATTTTGTATACGTTGAATTTTATTACAAAATTATCTCAAAGGAACATAATTCCTGGATGAAAGTATTATATGTGCTATTCCAGGATATGGTCCACCCGAGTGCCAAATTTCAACCAAATCCCTTCAGCAATTTCAGCGTGAAGGAGGATACATACAAACATTCACTCACAAATTGCCTCCTAATAAATTATGCACATAATAACGATATGAATAGATACACAATTTATTATCTCAACTAATATAACTTCCAGCAACATAAATCATAATGACAATGTTCCTTGTGAATAATGTACGTTCTCCACGTGCGTCAAATAAATTACACAAGAAAGTGTTGATAATGAAAATTGCCAAAGAAAAAAGACCCGAGACATAAAGTTAACGAAGCAGAGAATTATAAAACAAAAGAGTTATGGTGACATTTCTTATGGAGTACTAGGACACCAAAAGCGTTCGAGAGTTCGTCAACAAAATGCGTAAGGGAACAGATGCATGGCAAGTTTTTTGTTATGACGAAGAGCAGGAGGCGGGGCGACAAGGACAGAAACAACAAATAAAAACGCTAGTATTCTACATAAACGGGTACGCCTTAAAAAAAAGGCCCCCACTTGCATTATTCATACGGATGCTAATGGAAATGGCAGGTCTTAAAACTGTAGACGTAAACAATGCCCAACTTTATTGTTTTTGAGACTCAAGGAAAGCCTGCGAGGACATTGTTCCCTGATGAAAAATTTGCGACACAAAATGAAAAGGGAGTGTTTGTAGTCAATTAACAAATCCGTTTGCGCATTTTATGACGAGCCGGGGCAATGGGGAAAGCCGGGATGTTTTTCATTGAGTGTTTACTTTATAATATTGACAATATCGTGTTGTTTCATTAACAAATTGGTAAACAAGTGTCAAATTTTGAACTGGAATTGATAACAGTATAACATGCGAGTAGATTTAGGAGCAAATTGACAGTGTATACTGTAACACGACTTGTCTATGTGAGGGTAAATTTATATTTGTAATACTAGAGTGAACATTTCATGGTTATGTCAACTTCAACTTCAACTCTTCATTAATCGCATTTGCGGAAAAGACACCACAATTTTGCCAATAACACGTGCAAACTTGTTAATAGGCTATCAAACGCTGGAGAGTATTTAGCGTGAATTAACAGTAAAATAAATATATAACTCTAAACATTACAGTTCAAAATAAAAGAATTTCTTCGCAGATCCAGAACGACATTATGATCAGACCACAGACTAGGTATGTGAAATGAAAGTTAAGTAGACTCGTAAGAGTGAAGGAAAAAAAAAAAAAAAAGTTACAATTTGAGTTTCGATTGTGTCATTTCGAATCATTCGATGTCACTGTCAAGTTGTCAAATCATTTGATTCTGAATTAAGCTGTCAGTTTAACAATTTGCCGTCATGAGGCAGTCTTGAACGAGGCACCGGCGCGGTGATAAGTTTAAGGTTAGTAAAACAGTGTTAACATGTACTGAATCGTGTTAGATATTGATAATAAACATTGTTATTGCGTTGATTTATGTATTGTTTTAATTCTATGATTCCCTTCTGAGGTAAATTACAATACGTGCTGACTATTATTACACGAATATCAACGGGATTTCCAAGAATTTAGAAATACCTTCATACATAGAAGTCAATCCAGTAGAGTGGACGAACCGAGAACCGCAAATTGGTTGAGGTATATTTCCTGCATCGAATTGTTTGTTAGTAAATTGATTGATGAAACCATTTCGGTGTATCGATGTATCTTACTTATTACACATATTGAATGTATATTTATTAGATCACAACATGTAATTAAGGTGACATGGTTGGCTACGGTAATAACAATGATATCAGTTTCGAACCCGACATATTTATTGATGGGTCCTGTATCTAGTACGTACAGTGCGATTTGATCGCATCAATAAACCGACACTATCATTTGTCGTGCTTGCGATTAATGGCATTCATCATCAGTCAGATTGGTTGCACATCAGTCGACTTCAACAGCTGCACTGCTACCACTTAGCGATAAACACATAAAATGAAACTATAAACACCAAGTAATTAGCATAGTCGAGTTTTTCATTTTTAACTCCCGGGAAAGTCTGATATCCTCTTAACTATGCTCGCCCGAGCGCATCCCCCAGTGGGCACTTAAATGCATTCACAGAAAGAGGGTATTTAAATGTCTGCCAGTAAAATCCCCTTCCAAGGAAGAGCGCCTCTACTGGAATTTCTTTTTATTTTGTACGTAAAATATGGTCACGAAAAAAATGATTTTCATTCCAAGAATCCTAAGCTGTCATTCCTTAATTAAATATTAGCTTTGGCCGGGCTCCGCTCAGAGGAAAATTCCCAGTTTTCTGGTTGGTACTTGTACATTTTATAATGGACCATTGTTTCCAATTTTATTATATCCCTTTCGAGGCTATATTTCTTATCTTACAAGAGTTAAATAGCCGCACCAACCGACCCGGACAAGGTATCTACGATCAAATAAAATGGTATTTAAATAACAATTTCCACCATTGCTGTTGACAGTTAAGTAGAGCAAAAAAATATCTGTGCACCAGGCGCGCAATAATAAGAAGCGGTGAGACGCTTGCGGTCGACATCATGCAATATTGATGCGGCAGGGACGGATGCACGGTGCACGCTGTACAGCCGGGTGAGCGTGGCAGACATGAAGGCTTGTTTCATGTAGTACCAGGCAGCTATGTAATGAAAGTGGTTTGAATCTGTTATTAATGCAGATTATGTTACTGTTGGAAATATGAAGAATGGAATGAGTAGTTGGAGTTTAAGAAGTGTCGAAATTCGCCTTGATTTTGTTGTCGGTATGAGGAGAGACTTCATTAAAAAAGTCTCCCACTAAATGAGGCTGACAGTTTGGTGAGGGTAGCCGGAATCCATTGGATGCGAGAAGCAAAGGACCGGTCGTTTTGGCGATACTTGGAGAGGCCTATGCCTAATGGACGTTTTTCGGCTGAAATGATGATAATGATTGTCTAGTGTGTGAATTCTATCTTCAAAGTAAAGGGAACCAGAATGAAATTGACGAGTTTATCAAAACGGCCCAATCTATGTATAGGTTTAGGTCACCATGTATGTACTTCTGTGGCAGTATATTTCAGGCAACGTCATTGAGTGGGGCACACCAGCAGCTCCGATGTATGCCTTCCATATTAAATAAGCGAGTGCGCGAACAAAGGATCCGCATTGTCGTGCAATATTGACGGAGCCAACAATACTTCAGTAAATAATAATGCTCCCACCGCACTGCGGCCGCTGATAAACTGCTTTTTAAGTCGCACAATACCAGCTGTACGAGCTATCTCCCGCCAGCCGCCAGCCGCCAGCCGCGACTCGCGCCCGAGCACCTGACAACCACAGAAACACTACTAATGAACTACTATTATAGTAGGTTACGAGAAAAATTGGATTTTATACAAGTTAAATTGTTTTATTGTTCTTGTAATGAAAGCGGTACATTGTTTTCGCTTTACTTCGGTCTAATCGGTACAATCCAAAAAGCTAGTCTGATAGAGACCTCCATCAACATCCTTATATTTCTGCGATCCCGGTAGTTGTCAGCCACAAACGCGCACAAGGCGGAGCGCGCACAGTCGAGCATCCGGTCCCGCGGCCGTACCACCTCCGGCCATCAATAAGGAGGCTCGTATCCGGCCCGGACGGTAAACACCATCCCGTGGAAGGCGTTTCAGGATTGTTAGAGCGAAATTGTTTTTAGTTCATAAGATGTTGCTAGCCGTTCAACGACTCGTCGACGACGGCTGGCGCTGAAAATCAGCGCTGTGGCTCTGTCCAGCACATGAGCCCCAGCATTTTGCTGAGCGCTGGCCGTTTTGCACGAATGTGTCGCATAATTTATTTTGTATAATTTGTTATATATGTATGTTATTATTATTATTTTTTAAGTTATGTGTCATGTTTGTGCAAATAAACTGTTTTTCTTTCTTTTCTTTTCTTTCGAAATGTGACACAGAAGTCTCAATCTAGATCCGACGACACTGATTAAAAAGATCTTGCCAGAAACTCTTAAATGCACTATATTACACAATGGCGATACTGTTGAATGTAAAATGCAAACACAACAAGAGTAAATAGGCCAGGATAAACGACATAACACCAATTCCATAAACAATGTATTTGCATAACATGTTCGGAGTGGATCTTTTGCAGTTATCTTGTTCTGCCTCTACTAACTATTACGCTTTTAATGAGGGTCCAACTGCCGAGGATAATGTTAAGCAGGTATCTTTGATGATGCCGAGATAGCTGTGACGACTATGCAGAGCCCATGTAGTCCTGCCAAATTGTTTTCCTAATTTCAGCACAGATAACCGTCTGATTATATCTTTAAACGAAATTCTTTTTTAAGTGCCTTTGAATGAAGGCTATATTTTTATGGTATTATAAAAAATTGTCTAGAAATTTGCTTTCATTTTTTTTAATTATTATGGCCTTTATTCAAGAATTAAGTTTAAATGAAATGTCAGGGAACAAAAACCATATTTTTTTTAAAACTTGCTTTTACTTTTGAACATGGAATTGAGAATAATGAACAACTTATAGAACTTTTTAACGACTTTTAGAACTTTTTCTAATAAGAATTTTCTTTTTTCCCGTTGGATCAATGAATGATTCTATTGAGATCTATCTCGACTCACATTCTAAATAGCCCACTCTCTGGTATCTCTATACAGTTTTTGATATGTCTTGCTGGAATCGTTCATTATATTCGTAATATAACGAGTCAATGTACGTATGATGATCCAGTAAGGACTGGTGGCGGAAATCAGACCACAAAGATAAGATCAAGATGAGGCTGAAGAACAATCGTATTGCACCCAGTATGGTCGAAGCCTACTGGGGCCCAAGGATCGGATTCTGAAAGGAAGACTCGGCCCTGGTACGAAAGGCAAAGAAGGAATAGGAGTGGGTTTTTATTCAGTAAAAGTCTGACACTCCCCGCTCCCCGCTCCGCCCAAGAGCGGGGATGTCATGAGATGATTTTCCCAACGAAAAAAAAAAGAAACCCAGTAGATGATATTTTAGTAGGAGTTTTTGCACAAGTTTTTTTTTGGCAAAAGACATTAGGGCAAAAGAAAATACTATGAACTATGGCTAAATACTATGAACGACTATCGCAAAATACTCCCACGCTGAATTTCAAAGCCCTGTAAAGATGAATTTAAGTATTCAGAAACTCTAATTTGAGGGCCTATGATGATCTTATGATCTTTTTAGCCCAAAGGTTGACTGATAGAGAATACCTTGTTGCATTAAGTCCTCCTATGTACAACTATTGTACATAAAGTTTAAATAAATAAATTCCTTCCATATTTAATTAAAAAAATACTGAAGTAAGCCACTTGGAGGCCTATGTCCAGCAGTGGATGTCTTTCGGCTGAAATGATGATGATAATGATGAAGCCATTTTGAAACGATTAGTTCGCTGAAAAAATTGCATTGAATCACAACGAAGTGATACTTGGAAAATTTAAGATTTTTCACAAGAAACATATTGGAAAAACCGATAAAACTTCACGTTTTAACTGATAAATAGAAAACAAACAGAAGTAGGAACAACATACTCGTACATTTGTTTATGTAAGTAAATCTCGTTTTTTTTTATTTTTATTATATAAACCAGCGCTTGACTGTGATCCCGCCTGATGGTAAGCAGTGATGCAATCGTTGATGGTGAGGCGCACTAGTTTATTGATAAATAGAATTATTTATTGGTTCCATTTATGACAAAATTTACGAGATTAACATAATATTTTGAACTTTGCTATAAATAAAAATGACATAACTGAACAATAAGTGATATCAATCATAAGTTCTACATTTATATTCAGCCAATCAAATACTATAGCAATAGTGCTTTTTCATTTGTAAGGCAATTATATAGACCAGTATAATTGATGAACGAATTAATGAAATTGAAAGGCTCCTGGAATAAAACTATTTTCTCGATGATTGCTTGAAGTAAAAGTAACAGAAAATAGGTTAACGGTTTTATTTGTGCTCATAATCCACAGAATGGAAAGTCGTGTTGGTTATAAACTTTCAGAAACAAAATTCCGTGTCATCTACAATAGTTCACCAATGAAAATTAAAATAAAGAAAACTCGTATTTATTTTATAACTGCTCGGCTTGCAGAAACACAGAGGAGTTTAAAACTTGTGTCTGAACGGCAGCTATTAGACGAGGAAGCCGTCGCCGGCGCCGGCATCGCGACCGGCACAGCGGCACAATGGCGGCACGACCGTTTCCGCTTCCGTCGTGCACACACACGTCAGTTTCCGCCCATCAATGGAGCCTCCGACACAGATCCGCTGTTTTGTCTTCACGGAACATGGATTTATATCTTTGGCAGAACATGTACACAATTGAAGAAAACAAGCGTAGTTTTATATTGTTTGTTACGTAAATCTGGATAACGTCATTTGGCGCGTAAAAAAGATATAATCCCGACGTTTTCTAAGCGCTAGAATAAACGTCCCGCAGCTTTCTTTGTCCTGTGAAGTTTCACCTGTCAAATTATGTAAGAAGTTTCCTTCAGAACATAATAAATATCACTTTTTGTCGAAGTATTCACCGAACCAAAGCCAAGGTGCTCCGGATAAGACTTGCTTTATACATAGTTTGTTCGAATTTACCCGATTTTTGTGAGCGTCGAAAAAAGGCTCGGATTAAGTGTACTTTTGGGTCGTCTATTTTCTCTGGATTGTATTCGATATTTTCATCTACAATATTATCGGCCGGGGTCACATTTATACAGAAAGAAAACACTCTCTTCATTCCAACTCTATCAAGACCTACATGTACTAGATATGGCTCGGTCGCCGCTGGACCTCAGCAATAAACTTTAATACTAACTATGAAAATAAAAGAAGGGTTCCATAACTGTAACAGAGATGGTCCACATAAAATAAAAGTCGTGAGGACAGAGCATTGTGTCGCTCTGTGAGCTAACTCGCTTTATTGACACAATCGTAACTTTTACAACTGGATTGACGCGATGCATAAAACACCAGCGGAGTCACGAAATCGATCGGGACGCACAAGCGTTGTCACCACTAAATCAATTTGGCCACCGAAGGTTAAAAATAAAGCAGTAAAGGTGTCACGGTTATAGAAAACAACACAAACCCGAATGTTTTGGGATGTTTTCAGATGTGTTTGCTAGCCGCCATGCACAGAACCTTTTAGACATTCAACCGCTGATTCTCGGCTTTTTGATACGGGTATCCTGTTGGATTGTCGAGTACGTGTTGTCGAAAAAGTTTTACATTTCGCAACAGCGATAGATTACGTAGTGGTAGTCCTCGTACTACAATTTTTTTTTGTGACATGATTGACGGTTACACATAGGTACATTCAACTAAGAATAGACTTCGAATAGACCCAGAGTAACTTTGTTGCGAATGGTACATAGCATTGTAGACCTCACAAAGCACAGTTAGTAAACGACGGCCACGAATTTATATCAGACATTGTTTACGATAAAGCGGTCCAGTAATAACAGCTCATTCCGCACGTTCCGAAACTATCAAGTTGCAACTATTCAGTGGAGAAACTCCATTAGGGAGGGGGGACCACGATGACATTGTTTGCGCTCCGATCGAAAATCGATAGTGTCCGGTTTAACACCGTGTGATTGTCGAAGATAGACGGCGGTATCAATCGGGAGTACCAGGCATGCATGACGTAGCCGCAGCTTGTCTCTGCCGATGCTAAGACTTGATTGCTATCAGATTTTGATTATGAAATGAACATACAAAGTCGCTTTTCGTGTCTATATTGATCTATGCAATGGATTAATAGGTACGGTTTCTGTGATTACTTGGCAAAAATATTAATCTGAAAATTACATTAATATTATTAATCAGCCTTTTTAATATTCCCACTGCTGGGACTCAGGCCTCCTCTCTAGAAGAGTGAATGGGCCGTAATCCACCACGCGGGCCCAGTGCGGATTGGTGAATGTCACATGTCTTCGAATTTTTGGTTCCTAGGACATGCCGGTTTCCTCACGATGTTTTCCTTCACCGTTTTGAGAGCAGTGGTGATGAAATAAATTACACAAAGTAATGTGACTGGCTGGGTTTGAACCTGCGGGGCCGTTACTACTCGGCCACCACTGCTCTACATTAATATTAAAAATAAACATTTTAAGCAAATGTTGATGCTGCCGTGGCGAAAAAGGTGTGTGGGTAATTTTGATAAAATTTTAAAATGATCTTAAGTATACCTACTACGTTAACACCTGATATATATATATTGCTAGATGAGTCTTAGTAAGCATTCAAGACAGGTTCATAGTCATCGAGTTTTTTATGCTTTCGACCTCTTGATGTTAATGTGCCCCAAAAGAGTTGTGTTTTAAAAAACCTCTATTTATATACTTAGCATATTTCTCAAGAGATAGTTGAAATCCGTTTGCCCCAGACTCAACCTTTGCCGATCTGTTTTCCAATAGTCGCGACGGATCCCAGTCGAAATTAATCTTTTCATACATCTTAATCCTGGTGAATCTGTAGTTAGATTTATTTGAAGAGCACTATTGCGATTACATTCGAAGGAGCTTTTAATAAAAATCGAGTTAGCGTTAAGTGAGACAGATTTATGATAAATCTGTCTTACAGCTTACCAGATTAATGAGGCGTGTGATATAAGGATAAAATATTAAATAACATCTGAAATGATTCTGTCTCGGAGCTCATCTAGCTGTCACTGCATTCCTACTTTAAGTGATTAATGACTGTCTCCTTGGTCAGGCTGGTTGAAGGCGGGAATGCTATCGGTCAGACCTGGGAGACGATCGACATCAGGCTGATTAAGACAGATGTTTTTAATATGTTACCTCCGACATCAGGTATAGAGAATGAAGAACACCAAGCTGGATTCTTTTTGTAAAATAGGGTTAAGAGAGTTTATATTTCAAAGATTAAATATAGGGTGACTGGTAAATACGCGCACGCGCCTGCGACCGACGACCGCTCAGCTGTTAGCCGCGTGACGCCGTCGTACCTACAATAGTGATAGAACAACCGCGCAGCTTGCAAACCCATAGGTGTACGTACCTAATCAGTGAATGTACCTACAAACTAGTGAGTAAGTATATAAAAAAAGTTTCTTTGGGAAAGTTGTTTGTAATCATGAGTACAATCACGTGTTTAAGTATCGGTCACTAATTACCAGTCACCCTATATAATACAAGAAGGTACCAAACTAAATGCAACTGATTTACAGGAACACAAAGTTCTAATAAAGCAGTCGTGTATAGGTGCCGACGAGTTTATCGGGATAATATAGGATCGATGGGAACGATGTTAGTGCTAACGCGCTCGTCTGCCAGGCGGCTCCTACGACGTAGCTCACCACAAGCCAGTACACCTGACATAGCTGCCTAAGGAGCTGCTCGCTTATGTTAATTTTCACCTTAGTTGCTAGTTAATCGCGCTTCAGTGGAGTGTTTAGTTGTGTTTTATGTAACAACTTGTTAACATTTTATAGCGTTGTCTGAAGTTACTTGATATGAAAATGCCATTCATTCTGAAAAGGTTTACTTAACTCTACAAAACTCAGTGGCTTAGCACCAAATTATGTAACTTTTGTTTCAAGCGCAGATACTTCTACATCCTTGAACTTTTCTCTTTGAAAAGGACTTTCACAAACAAGTGAAACCTTTTTAACCAAAACTTAATATTCGTTGAACGAGATCAACGCTGTTTAATCTAAAATTAATAATTATATTCTTCTGGTCGTGAAATATGTATAAAACTTTTGCCCTCGTTTACAAAGCAATCTAGACGACTTAAATAATCTTCAACTTCAAAGTTTGTCTTGTATGTTAATCTGTAGTTTATTATTCTTTGTAATTAAATACTTTATTGTGCTATTTAACTTACGATTCAGATAGAGTATTGTTCTTACCTGAAAACAGAATAAAAAAACATTTTAGATCACAATTTCTGCATAAAAAAGCATCAAGAGTCGGATAATAATCCGTGTAAAACATACAGGGCACTAGGCCAGCATGACTGCAGGGGATCATCCGGATTGTCCCCGAATGTCGTGTTTTCTGGAAACCTTCCAACGTATGGCAGCTAACTGCACGCCTCGAACCTTGATAATATCGTATAAATAGCGCTATAAAACCGATATAAACCATAAGCGATTTGAGAAAATACTATGATTCTACCGTCTGCTTATAAAATTATCAATCTTTTCCGAAATGAGGTTTTAATAACAACGATACAACCGAACTGTTTATTACGTTGAAAGCTTGTCGTTTCCTACACTTATATATTATGTAAAATAGAATCTTCGTATAACCGCAAGCCATATTGAAAACGTCGATTACCGCATGATTCCATCGACATAACCCTCTAAGATTCTCATTTCAATAAACTTCAAGCAAGGGATTCTGCGAACACATCTCGTTCTCTAATACGCCATCCGGCCGCGGGGCATAATGCACCATATAAAAAGGCATTAGCATTTTAAATGACGTCGTTACGCACCCTGGGGGCGGAGGATTTTTATGTTAATATCTTTTTCGTTTTCCTCTGTAGAAAATAAGTGTTGGGGAGATCATTTTTCTTGATCGCTAACAAATTAATTATGGAAATATTAAAAGACAATCTCAGGGCCATTCCTTTCCGGGAAGGTAAGGAATGTGTGTCGTGAGGTTATAGCACCATTATCAAGGAGCTCGACTAATTTAACAAGCATCTCGTTCCCGCAGCGGAGCCGCAATTTACCAGGAGCCAATAAACGCGGCAGAGGCGTGACAAGCGCCGTGAATTATGCAGCCACGTTTAGAAGACTCCTCCGCGGAATGTCATTGTGTACGCCTCATGTTAATTTAATTTAGCTGTGTAGTCAACCACCGCGTAATGCCGACGATATTGGCTCAATCAACCCTTGCTTGCTGCGACTCAATTATTCAGATAATTCTATGTATGTTAGTCTGTCACTAGGGATTAATTTGTAATTGATACGTATGTACATTATTTGGTGACTTTGGCGCTATGTAGATTAATTGTGTTGTCTTCATTTAATTGCTAAATGTAATGATACCTTTATACAAGATGATGGTTTTTAAATCTAAACTTAATCAGTGCTTTGTAAACATACCCGAAAAGGTGTTACAAAAGTGTATGTATTAATGAATTCAACAGCAACATTAAAACAACGTGGTTTACAAATGAGGCGCGAAAATTTATTTATCCATAAATTGATTACACAGCAGAAACAGTTCGTATTCATTAACTGACCATTGTCAGCTCCGAGCAGTCATGCGAGCCTGGTGACCACACGATAAACATACTTACAAACACCATCTAAGTAGATTAAACTTTAACTTTTTCGACCACAACACGTTTATTTTTTTTTCTCCGACATCCCATGGAAGAATCTTAATGAGTCGACGAAACTTTTAATTAATTCTACGAGTTAAGTATGCTTTAAATAAATTACTTATACAAAATCATAAGCGGTGTTTTTGGGGAGCTCAGAATTGAGCTCAACTAAAAAGTTTACTTGTAACTTTGTATCAATTTAACAATATAAAACTGAACTACTTAGACTAGCAGTTTACTAAAGATAAATATGTACTGTTTAATTGAAAAAATATGTCTCAAGCGTCTTTGAAACATTTACGAATGTAAGTCTCGTTCTAGGCCTTTCTCCAAAACCTTGGTCTTTAAGAATTGTCCTAATAAGGTTAATACAAATAATTTTATTAATTACTTTTGTAATAATACTAAATAAACAATAGATTGTGTGTGTCACCAACCGCTTTTAACACTAGACAAAGCATTACAGACCTGAAATATAAGGAGCACTTAAAGCTAATGTGTGCCCGTACCGACAATTTCCATAAGTCGGTAGGTATTATACTCTATTCGCGATAGCATTAGACAAAAGTTGAAAAAGGGGAACTACTTTGTAATAAAAGTACAATATATGTAATTGTATATTGTGCTTGAATGATGCTGAATTTATTATAATCAACTTATATAGCAACTGTTATACTTCTTTTCGTGTCGATCTGACTCAATTTTTATACTGTTATACTTAAATGAATTCATTTGAACTATCCATCTTCTGAATTTATGAGGCTTTTTATTAAATAAATTATTTAGTTCTTACTTATACTACTAGTATCCATGTTAAAAACCTAAAAAAAAAAACAGGGGTTGTCAGTATCTGTAAGGATTTTTATCATACTAAATAATATTAATTATTTCTATTTGTATGAATGTTAAATAACTATCTTGTTGCCTTGTATTGTGTACAATGCATATGTTTTGTAAGGAGGAAAAATTGTTGATACGCCATTAAAAAAAAATATAAAACTGTTTGAACTAAAGTTATGTTTATTTTTAAAAAATCCATATCACTTACCTATCTAAGTGTTCCATTTCATTTACCTTACAATAATCAAATTTATCTAAGTAGGTAATGAAAAAAAATTATATTGTATATACCATTATTTATTAAAATTGTTTGAATTTGTCTCAAAAAATAAATGTTGTGCACACCTGCTTCTATGAACCTCTTTTGTCTAATACAGAAGTGAATGGATTATACCTCGTCACTAAGAATATGTTATTACAAAAGGATTTAACACAAAACCTATCCCAAATAACCTCAAAGACACAACAGACATAATTCAAACAAGCGTAAGTGTAACAAAAACACGCGTGGCGTACCAGGGCGGCATAGTGGAGCGAATCGCAAATATCCAGTCAAAGAGTGAAGCCCTTTGATGTCGCATCAGGAATTCATGCAGGTGGCTCGTTTGACTCCCGATGTACCCACTATGGGATAATTTGCTTTACTAGGGCACCATTACAGCTGCGGCCTAATATTTGTGCTTCGCAGTCATTTTCTGGTGACGGTTGGAACTGAAAATTATTATTATTATTATTGGTGGATCATTTTGAAACTTGTCTTAAATGGGTTTATTTATTTTGTGGAACCGTTGCATCAGTAAAACAAATCAGTATTTTTCAAATTACAAGAAAAGTGGCATGAAAGCAGGCCTTTTTTTCTTAAGGTAGATAAGGAAAGAACTCAGTAGTCTCTCGTTAGCAAAGTATCTATCTATAGACAGTTTAGTTAGCGACGTAAGTAAAAGCCACCATTATATCTAATTAGCTATTGCCCGCGGCTTTACCCGAGTACATAAATATAGCCTATGTTATGTCACTCAGGAATAAAACGGCTTTCTATCGGTGAAAAAAATTCAGCAATCGGACCAGTACTTTCAGAGATTACCTCCTATAAACAAAAAACAAACTTTACCTCTTTATAATATTAATTTAGAAGGGTAGATATATAAAAATCTCGTCTCACAGTGTTTGTTATCGAATTCTTCACTAACCAATTTTTATATATTTTTAAGCTAATGCATCGCTCCGGACCTTGGCCTGTACCAAGACCCGGCGAGAGAGATCGCCGCCGCCGATTGCCCCCACGAGGACACGGCGTAGAAATATGGGTGAGATTGCATAGCTTCTATCGAGGGCCTTGAGCGCGGGGACCGAATCCAGAAATTCCGTAACGAAAAAAACCTCACGCTCCCCACTCCGACGGGCACGGAGGTGTGCCTTGAAGGCCGACAGAGACCGAACACCTATTTTAGAAAAGTCGTTAACGACCTGTGTGGCGCATTGGTACAGCGTTCTACCTATGTTATCATCGTGCCTCGAGTTCAAATCTCGGTCAAACAAAATAGTCTTTTTGTATTATAATAGATTATAGTTCTATGATAACAACTGAACATACTTGTAGCAATTTATGAAGTAAACAAGAAAGAAAAAAAATTGTTTTCTTATCGGTCACCACTCTCAAAAAGTGTAACTTGAATTAATATCAAAGAAAAAGAAATACTGCATAAATAAAATAAATAAATAATTATAATTGCATAAGTTGATACAAAATGCTATGCAATAGCTTTACCGCGGCAGTCCCCGAGTGCCACACTTATTTTTTATTTTTTTTGTTTATATTTGGTTGGTCTGAGAATAGATCGTAGGCTATCTTTTACCCTCCTATCCCTCCCCCCATTTTTTTCTTTTATATTTTATATGGCAGAATAACGTTAGTATAGTCATTCAACTATTTATACACTAGCTGCTGCCAGCGGCTTCGCCCGCGTGTTAGTAGTAAGTTATCACAAGGGATCATACTCCCGGGATAAAAAGTATCCTATGTGCTAGGACATGGTCTACCCGTGTACCAAGTTTCATCGAAATCCATTCAGTAGTATTTGCGTGAAAGAGTAACAAACATCCATACACACAAACTCTCGCATTTATAATATTAGTAGGATTGTTATGAAACAATGATTTTCTTCCCATGGCCGGTTTCGCGGCTTAACTTGTACCCTTTGGGTTCAGGACGTTGTGCGTAGGACTGTACATTTTGCTGTGTAAATACGAGTTTCTTGCCGCAGACGACATGTGTCACAGGACGCGACACGTGTCCCGGGGGTCGGCAGAGTGCACGTCCCACTTTACATATTACCTATGCTTTATAAATCATTTATTACGGGTGGTATTTTCAGACCACAACCTTTAGATATTTGAACATGTGATACGAACAAGTGACGTTGACGAGTTATGCGTTTATTAGGCTACACGTGTTGCTTATTCGTGCGGAAGCGACGCCCGGGTGTCGCCACTGTGTGGAACGCTCGGAGGACACGGTGGAGCACACGGTGGAGGTGTGCCCCGCTTGGGCAGAGCAACGCCGTGTCCTCGTGGGGGCGATCGGCGGCGGCGATCTCTCGCGCCGGGCCTTGGTACAGGCCATGGTCCGGAGCGAGGAGGAGTGGCAGGCGGTCGCCTCCTTCTGCGAAGCAATAATGCTAGCAAAGGGGGCGGCCGATCGCGTGAGGCAACGGTCCTCACGCCCTAGTCGCCGCCGGGATTCCGATCCCGATTTCCGGCCACCGTAGGCGCAGGCTTGCGGACGGCGAGCAATGGGTGGCTCGCCGTCCGACCGTCCGGAAACCGTTCGGACCGAGCCCAAGTCGTCGACGGCGCGTATTGTTCCACGCGCGCCTCAGGGTGATGTCAGCAAATCGTAGCGGCCCAGCAGGGTCGAAGCCTACTAGGGGCATGGGTAGTGTGAAAACGAAACTCGGGGCCCTGGGACGAAGGCATCGAAGGAACAGGAGTGGGTTTTTAGTCAGTAAAAGTCTGACACTATCTCTCGCTCCGCCCAAGAGCGAGATTTGTCATTAGATGATTTTCCCACCTTAAAAAAAACCCATCCATATATTTTTTTTAAGATTGAATGTAGCGGAGATGAGAATGTTGAGTTAGATGTGTGGTGTGACGAGAAAGGATAAAGTGAGAAATGAGTTTATTAGAGGAAGTTTGAAAGTGGGACTAGTGACTGGAAAGTTGAAAGGGAATCGTTTTTCTTGGTATGGCCATGTAAAGACCAGTAGAGAGGAGGAATGAAACGCATGTTACTAAAAGAGTTATGAGTATACATGTGGATGGATGGAAAGGAGACCAAAGGAAAGATGGATGGATTGTGTGATAAATGATATGAAAGAGAAGGGAGTCGGTGATAGCGTGACGGCTAGGGCAGGACTACAAGGGCAGGAAGATGATTTTTTCTTCATATTTTGTCATCAATAAGAGAGTCAACACTTTTCCACATTTTAAAAAATGACTTCCATATTAATAATGCTTTTACTTACACGTTAAACACATACAAAAAGTAACACAAGATAGAGATATCTATCTTGTGTCACTTGTTTATTAACATAAACAATGATATTCTACATAACAAGCAAGTTTCTCTGTATCGCATCTAATCTATGAGACGTCGATCTCCTCCGCGCTCCGGCAAGAACCCAACACGCAATAATTTCTATGACAAAAACACACGACTTGGAGCTGACACAAGAACTTTGCTAACTACCCTCAAACTTCAGGCTAACGAGGGAATCGGGTTACTGTGCAGGGAGAATGCGATCTGCGAAAACCAGTCATATTGTGACTATGTATATTATCATAATTGTCACTGAAACAAATAGATAATAATGACATATTCAGATTTGCTACCATCTGACAATCGCTAGCTGATCTCGATTCAGATATTTTTTGAGAAATTAATAAAGTTCTACGTAAAAAGTATCGGTGACAGTGAAGTCCTCGTTACTGACAGGTACGAGTAGCGACATTCAAACTTTGCCTGTCGCACATCGGCAACCCTTTGTGACGCAGGCATCCGTCAGTTTCCATCAGGTAGGACGCGTGTTGGAAACATCAAAAACATCAAAGCAAAATGTATCGGAGAAACGCCGCCTATACACGAAAACATTGACTGTTTACATAAATGTACAATTTGTAGTAAAACTCCGTCCTTTACTTTCCGAACGTTAAACACAGCTAAACTTACAACCACGACATCAAATTGACACGTTCGTACAGTACAGCTCTCCAGCCCCCCTAGCCAAGTTACAACCGTTTCGTTTCGATTCTCTTTTCGTTGATCGCCTCGAGTCCGCCTCCTATTCCTTTGTTCTGACCTCGTGACTGAGCGTTGAGATGACGTCAGAATAAAGGAATCGGAGGCGTGGCCTACTCGAGGCGATCGACGAAAAGAGAATCGAAACGAAACGGTTGTAACTTGGCTAGGGGGGCGAACAGAATAGCAGCGCTCGCCAAGTGTCAGCGCAATTTTTTTTTTTTTTTTGATAGGCATTATTAATTTCGCAAATCGATTATCATATTATTATTTATGACTGGACTGTTGGTCTAGTGGTTAGTGACTGTTATGCCGGAGATCGTGGGTTCGATTCCCACCCAAAACAAATATGTGTGTGATAAGCACGATCATTTGTTTTGTGTCTGGGTGTAATTTATCTATAATAATTATGTATGTATTTAAAATACTCGTATGTTAGTTGTTTATCAGTTATGTAGTACTCTAGTATTTGTGAAAGGAAATGAAATATTTATGCACAAGCTCTGCTTAGTTTGAGACTAGATGGCGTTGTGTGCAAGTTTTGAAATATTATTAGATAATATTTAGTATTTAAAATTATAAACCTTACAACTAGTACATAGATACCTACATCAATCTGCTATACTTTTTCACAAGTATGCTGGGCTCGGCTCACAGTCCAACCGGATGAAACATGAATATCAGTAGTTCACATGGAGTGCCTGTCTACCTGACCTCCTCAACCCGGTAGCTAGGTGACAGGATAGCTCTTAGCATGACCGGTGTCAAATTTCCTAGCTTTCGACTCCGAAATGACTGTCAAAGATGTTTAAATGACAGTTGGGACCAACGACATACCATGCTTTCCGATTCACGGAGGAAGCTAGCTATGCAATGGATGGACACTCATCTACAGACCAACGTCGAGAAAAGTAGCTTAACCTCAAAATTCGACACATGCGGCGATTATTATTTAGCCACGAGGTCCTCACACATAGCCTCATAACGAACTGTACCTAACAGTAAAAGCACAAAACAAGTCCTTTCAGTGAACATAAACATCCACACACATGGTAACATTCATCAATGTTATTAATGAAAATATAACAACACTGAAAAGCTTCGCGCCAACAGTTCATTATTAATTATGGCGGACGATCAGACCAGCAGACCTAGTCAAGTTACGACCGTCTCGTTCCGAATCTCTTTCTACAGTCGGTAACGCCTCCGATTCCTTTGTTCTGACCACGTGACTTAACATTGAGATGTCATTCCCGTTACGCACATTTGAAATTTTCTACTACGTTTCACTAGGTGGGCAGTATCGTTACCTGCATATTGTGAGATACGATATAAAAGTTTTCACTCCAGTATTGCATCGAATGTCTTCAGTTTTTGACGAGTGTCTCAATTCGTAACATTATATTATTACTGGCTGTTGCCAACGGCATGGCCCGCGTGAATGTAGAAAATTATCCTAAGGGAGTATTCTCCCAGGATAAAAAGTACCCTATGCACTATTCCAGGACATGGTCTACCCGTGTACTAAGTTTCATCGAAGCCCGTTCAACCGTTCGAGAGAGATAAAGTAACACACACATACAAACTTTCGCTTTTATTATATTAGTGTGATATAATTATAATAATTACAGTGTGACAAAGGGCACAATATAGATAAGATATGGAACATTACGGAAACTACCTACAAATGTTCGAAACGGCACACTCACACAAACATACGCATCGACGAGACTCCTAAGCGGCATTCGCTACTAACAGGACCGCGAGAAACGCTTAGGAGTCTCGTCGATGCGTATGTTTGTGTGAGTGTGCCGTTTCGAATATTTGTAGGTAGTTTCCGTACTGTTCCATATCTTATCTATACTGTGCAAAGGGGAATGACTCTAGGAGAGGGAATGGGCCGTAATCCACCACGCGGGCCCAGTGCGGGTTGGTGAATGTCACATGTCTTCGAATTTTTGGTTCTAGGACATGCCGGTTTCCTCACGATGTTTTCCTTCACTGTTTTGAGAGCAGTGGTGATGAAATAAATTACACAAAGTAATGCGCCTGGCTGGGTTTGAACCCGCGGCTTACAACTCGTAAGTCGGGGCCGGTACCACTCGGCCACCACTGCTCTCTATAGGGAGGCAAGGCTGGCAAAATGCCACGGGCCCCTGGCCCGGTGGGGCCCCCGGTCCGAGAGGCCTTGAGCTCAGAGGAAGTAAATATAGAAATTCAAATAAATTATTAAGATTTATTAAACGCATTCATAAGGAAAGGATCAATTTTCCGTTGTGTTTTGCTAGCATTACCACCTTATAGATACGCAACTGGGAAGACGAAATATAAAAGTCCACGTGTATTAGAGAACTTGCCGATTTATTAACAATAAAGATTATTTTATGTCCGTACTTCAAAGATTTATCCAAATATTATGAACTACAAAGGTGACGATTTTCCTGGGCCCCCATCTAATGATTTTGCCACCGGCCTCAGATGATATAGTTACAGCACTGTTGATAGTACCCATGAACAAACAAACCTCTGACGAAGGAATCACTCAAGTACGACCGGGAATCATCATCTTCCTGACATTGTCCCACGTCACTTGAAAACGAAACCAGGAACAGGAGTGGGTTTTTAGTCAGTAAAAGTCTGACACTATCTCCCGCCTCGCCCAAGCGCGGGGGATGTCATAAGATGATTTTCCTACCGAAAAAAAAAAATAAAAAACGTCACTTGGGGTAGACACGTTTTTCTCTTTCATTCTATTTGACAGCAGTCACGCTATCATTGACTCCCTTGTCTTTCATATCACTATCCATCCACCTTGTTTTGGTTTGCTCTCCCTGTCCATCCATTCACATGTATATTCAACTCTTTTAGTCACATGCGTTTTATCCTTCCTCTTCGCATGACCATACCGATTAAAACGATAAACGATTCCCTTTCAACTTTTCAGTCTCTGGCACCACTCTCAAACTTCCTCTAATATAGTCATTTCTCACTTTATCCACTCTTGTCACACCACACATCCATCTCAACAATCTCATCTCCGCTACATGCAATCTTTTTTACACGACTGCCCAAAACAAGGAGTGTTATTCATCCGTCTCTTTCACAGCCCAACATTTTAATCGTACACTCAAGTACGGTGAAAAAAGTTTTTATCCTGATTTCAGCTTTAGCTCCATAGCCAAGTTTTTGTAATAAAGAGGGTATTCACCTCCTGAAAGATTGCTAATGCATCAAAAGTCACCCTTTCCTTAAATAAGCGGCAAATGCAAAACGCACCGACTACTCGAAGCCAAAACTAAATAAATCATACCACTCATATTTGTATAGAGCCGTAACAAACTGACGTAAAGTACTGTCAATAATGAGCGGTATGTTTCACTCTCTGGTAATATATTGACGTTACGCGGAGTGCAGAGCACACAGGCACACAGCGCGATATTTTGCGCAAACAGTCGACTGCGTGATACCGGGACTGTTTGTACCGCCGCATTATTTGACGCTGCCGTGATTCACTTATTAAAAGTCAAGTCCGGATTTGTCGTTTTAATGTTCGATTGTAAATGTGAAATGTTAATTGAATGGGTTGGTAACATTACCTTAAGTATTGTTTTTTCGCCAAGTATGTCGAAAACAATATTTTGCCAAAATTTTATAAACCACCGCGAAAATGACAAAAAAAATCAATTGATTAATTCACAGACACATTCTCCACGTAATACAAACTTTGAGCGAAGAGTTTACAAAAATTACCTACTTTGAGTCGTAAAAGCTTTAGCACGCGAGTAGGACCAGGGGAGCAGTACAGGCGAGGATGGAAGGACCTTGAGGTAGAATTTGTTGGTGTATTGTTGGCGCCGCGCCCCATTCCGAGCGGATTATAAAGTTTAAATTGGTTTACGTAGGCATCGCCGCGAAGGAAGCAATCTCCTGCATCGCCTTGACGTGTCACAACTGGGCGGGATGCTGATCTCTGATACTATCATAAAAGTAGATGTTAAACATCAGACATCCTTACAAACACATAAATGTCTTAACTACAATATGATACGTTTATATGATTGTACGAAATCATCCAAACCTCAAGTACACTTTCCTGAAACATCTGAAATTGGATATACAGCTCTTCGCTAGTTATTTCGGCGTCAAACTAATAGGTTCGCGTGTTATTTTCGCGTAACTATTTTATAGCAACATTAGGAAAACTTCAAACATATTCATGTTATGGTGTGGATGCATGATGTCAAGTAGAATAGCATTGTTGAGCTAGTACAAAAATATGAAAATCAAAATTGGCAAACGGGCATTCGTCTTAATGACAATGCCTACAGCATAGCATTACGTCCGCCTCTGTATATCTGCGTGTATGATAAAATAAATAAATAATTCTTGTACCCTACAGAGTTTTGCGACGAACACCAAAAGATTTGTTGAAAATGGAAGAACTTTGTTTGGCTTTACAATTTGGGACAAACTGACAAGATATTATTGTGCGTTGGTGTGTGTTTTAAGTTACAACAGACATAATTGGTTTTATCTATCTATCTAAACTCTTTTCCGACGAGCTCTCTTGCTGCTAGGAGAGCAACCAGGGATAAACTGCTTTTTAACACAACATCATTACTGTCACTTAAGGTTAGGGAAGCATAAAACAACAGGCGTTATGTGCGCTCAGCTTATCAGAAAACCTTTAAATCTCATACCACTCAATGTGATTGGACAAAACCAATCACAGATACAAAAACGAGACTTGACAACAATTAATCCAAATGCAAAAATTGTTGTTATTTCCGTTTGTTTCTAGAATCATACATTTTAGCACTCAGCCGTGTGTCACGACGAATTTCGTTGCGTCAGATTTGCGTCTGTAAGAATTATGTAGGGAACGTGTGACGGGTGTCACCCCCTACATGAGAGTGGGGCGGGGAGCACCGTCTCACTCCCGTGACAAAGAATGTCACTGCATGTGAAATGACACGTTGTCTCTCCACATAAACGTTCATGTGGTTACTTATGAAAACGCGTATTAGATTACGTTTTTAATGTTTTGTTTGTAGAAGGATTTAATTTGGGTTTTCAATAAGGGTCGGAGTTTATTTTACGGTTGTTTAATTTAGGCCTTGTGGAAACGAAGTGTTGACATAATTCTCAAATCGGACTAGTTTTTTTTTCGTCGAGATCTTTTCAAACTACTATAAACTTTTTTACTTCAACCTTTTCTGGCAAATAATTACATTTAGGTCTTATCCGTGATTATCGGACTAAAATGTAACTGTATTTTTTTCGCCGAGTTAATTTAAAATTTGGAAAATATAAAAATCTTTTATATACTTACAGTGCCTTTGACGACTTCAACCCTCAACTCTGTCGATGACAGGAGCGTCCGGTCATGTCAGAAACGTTTCATCATGACACCTGCTGATTCGTACGTCTACTAGGTTTTTTTTAGAAGGCAGAGCTCAAAAGCTAAGTAATCAGCTCCACTATAATATAATGATAATAATATTTTCCTGTAGTTGTCCTAATTTCAACGTAATACCGATACGTATAAATATCATATAACACACCAGTAAAAAAAAAAACAAATTAAGATTTCGTATGAAAACCAAACATGTCTGTTAAAAGAGTTAGCAAAAAACAAAAACTCAAAGATATTGAAAGTAAAACAAAACTAAAACAATTATGAAGTGGTAGTGATAAAATAAATAGACTTATTACAAAATGATGGAAATAACCAACATGATTTCTCAAGAGTAATTTTCTAACGACTACATTCATTTTTAAAATATGTAGTACATTAAGAAACTGGTACCTGTGCCCAATTTTATACAAGTAAATAATAACTTAGGGTCGAGTCAGGGCCCACCAAGAGTATCACCGAAGCTTGAGGACGCGAGTTCACGCCTAGCATCTGACAAAAGTTTTAAAAGTATTAAAATTCTTTTAAATATTGTTTCATTCAGACTGGACTAGTTCTGAAACGTTTTAATAACGATGAATATAAATTCAACGAATCAACACTTCTCTATATTGTTGATTCGTTGATTGTTCCGGTACCTAAATTATAAAGTCATAGTACTTATTATTATGAAAATCTATTACCATGGGACCGAACCTGAAATAGCTTTAAGCTTTTTTTTTTGGTGGGTAATTATCCAATGACTTTTCTCGCTCTTGAGCGGAGCGCGAGGGCGTGTCAGACTTTTACTGACTAAAACCCACTCCTGTTCCTTCTATGCCTTAGTTCCAGAGCCCCGGGGTACTATTGATTTTTTATTGTAGTAAAAGTTATAAGTAACGTTAAGTGATTTGAGCAATTTAAAGGTTATTCATTAATTACTAGACACTCTGTAGAGATCTACGATACAATTATTCAATTTCAAGAAGAATTAACTTATTGAAAAACAAGAAGTAATTTAAACTTGAAAAGTGTGAATTCGAAAAATTTAAGTTATTAATATATAATCACAAAAACAGTGCTGTTAAAAAAATCCTTGTATACCAAAATCTGTTTAAAGACACGTGTCGATAATTCCGAAGATATGTCCTCTATTACTACTGCCTGTAAACTGTGAGAATCCGTTTGAGAAACTGGAACGTTAAACATCACGAGAAATATTTGCACGCCATAGTAGGTGGTGCCAAGCATGTCTGCACCTTTTTATGTTATCCTGCTTGCACGTCTTTATATGTCTTGTCATCTTATTTTACTATCTCATCTTGACATATTGTATTATTTTGGTTATGTTATGGGGCCATTTTAAAGTGCAAGCTAAGTGCTGAAACATGTTGTCCTGGTATAGATAGTTTGAAGAAGGTTGACATTTATAACGTAAGAGCTTCATCAATAATTCGTATATTCTATATTTAGAAACTTCTTGGAATATTGATACAATTTAATACTCATTTTATGCATGCACAGATTTTAAATCTTTATATAAAACGCAATAACGATGAGGCAGCCCGCATTCGAGCTGAAAGCCATTTCGTTCTCTTCTAAAAGGAAAACCATTTGAAGTCGCGTTCTGAGAAAAACTCGAAATAGAACTTTTATCACGGAAACGAAGTAATATAAGTCATAAACTACGTATGTGATTATAACTTGGAATCAAGTCGTTAGTACAGATTATTGGTTTTGTTTGTTTATGGTTTCATTTGACTTGATCAATTGAAAGAAGAAAGAAAGAAAAACTGTTTATTCGCGCGAAATGACGCAATCTTAAAACTAGTTAACAAACATTATCAGTTGAATAGGGATGCATTTCTGCAATTCTTGCACCAATCAATATTTTCATCATGCCGCTGTGCGTATCCCAATTTATTCGCGGTACTCCTTCAATACGTATTTGCCGTCATCTGAATAATAGCCTGTTTTCTAGCTTTATCATTATCATATTTCTCACAATACAATCATCGTTTCTTTGGATGTCGTCCTTTTTATTTCCACCTTCTCAAAGTCACGCGAACGCCGGCGTTCGCGCGTGACGTCATCGCGCCATAATGCACTATTCCAGTGGAACAAGCCACAGGGAAAAGTCAGTACCTACATACATTAATAATACAAATAAGAAGTATAAATCAAAAACTATTCACTAATTTAACAGAAATTAACTCGTAGCGATCCGACGTAGCTTGGCGGTGTGGCGGTGTGGCGGTGTGCCGGTGTGGCGGTGTGGCCGCGCTACGAGCTGCGCTACGAAGGTGCTGGCTTGACGTCACCGACGCCGCGACGTCTGGGCGCCGCTCGCGACGCCGTCTACCCGCCACTAGTCACAACAGATGTTGTCTTTAGCTGGGTTTATATACTAAACATTTATTTAAACTTGTACATCTAAAAATTCTACGTGCACTTACACACATCCAAGCCCACCTGGCCTCGATAAGGAGGAACAACAATACAACGGCAAACTTAATGCCTTACGCTGTCTGTACCAGGCAAGCAAGAGTGATGAAGAGACAACATAGCAGGTTTCTTGTATTTATCGAAGAAAGTAAAAACCGGTCAAGTGCGAATTGGACTCGCGCACGAAGGGTTCCGTACCGTTCGTAGCAAAAAAACAGCAAAAAAAAAAAATATCGCGTTTGTTGTATGAGTCCCACTTGAATATTTATTTTATTCTGATTTTAGTATTTGTTGTTATAGCGGCAACAGAAATACATCATCTATCTAACCATCACGGTTCATAAGATACAGCCTGGTGTCAGACTGACAGACGGACGGACAGCGGAGTCTTAGTAATAGAGTCCCGTTTTACCCTTTGGGTACGGGACCCTAAAAAGAACACAAAATTGCAAAAATTATATACATTTAAAGTTTTTGGTAAAAATTCGTACAGTATTTTTAGGTTTTTCGTTTAATTAGCGTATAATAAACTAAAATAATAATTAGTAAAACCGTGTAGCATGTACTGCAATAGACTAATGAGCTGCAGTATCATGCATGTATCGCTAACGCACCTAATTGATTGGCGGCAAACAATTTGGGTTACGCATGATAACACGGATTTAACTAATTAGGACATTGCTTACGTAACAATGTGTCGTGTTGTTACAACTATTGGCTAAATATTGGTCGGACAAAATTTGAGTCAGATCGACACGAGAAGAAGATTACAACTATCTCTATAATTGGCTCGCCGATTGAAGTTTGCAGTTTTATTTTTAAAGCGCTAAGGGTTCTTTACAACCGAAAGAAAAATAAGAACCCTTTACACGTACCGCTTCCTGACTGCCTGAAGAACCTGAGAGGCCTAAACTGTTTTTGAAGAGGTGGGCTGGTTGGAATAGGCCCACCTAAGGTTATGACCGCCATGGCCCACGCACAATAGTCCGCATAGGACTAAGTGCGGAAACCAAACTCAGACATAACATAACATAGTGACTAATGTGGTAAATACCACATTAGTCACACCACACTTAGATCCGATATTATTACCACGCAAGTCCACGAGTAATATTAATTCCAGCCTCTTCAATATTAAACCACACTCAGTTAATAAATTAAATTCAACTGTTTTGATGAAGCAATTACCAGTTGATTGTCACGGCGCTTCAGTCCCATTATAAATTCAATAAACCATCCACCATCAAATTGTTTTATCTGGTCTACTTTAAAATTTCATGGACCAATAAAATCCAATAAGTTGTTGAATGACCCTCCGTAGATCGAAACTTTATGATTTAGCCGAGATGTGCCATAAATCGAGATAACCCTGGAAGAAAAATGAACGTTGAATTGACGCGATCTACTTACAATAGTTTTTTTTTTTTTTTGTAAACACATATTCGTCTGGATTTTGGAACGTCAGCACAGTCGGCCTATTAAACTTGCTCAGGTTTATTCACAAAACATAAGTTCCAAGGAGTTCTTTCTTAATAAATTGTCAGTCTATAGCTCGTCGGCCGGCACCTCGAAGCGTCAACAAACAGCTGTTATCTGATAGCTGAACCCCCTTTGTAATTGTTTCTCGAGATTACGCTTGGCGCGAATCATACTAATGAAAAAGTTTAACGACCGCGAACGTTCACGATTGAGGAACCCCAAGCTGAGGACTTGCTGGAGATTCAAGAATTATTACCTCATTTTATAAACAAATTAAATGGAAGGAGGGACTCGTTGCCAAGGTTTGGTATTGATGAAAATTAAAAACGAAAGCGTTCAAATAAAACTACTGCATCCGAATGCAAGTAGTGCTTTGAGAATATTTGAATAATTGTTCTCCTCTTTTACGATTTTTATTTTTTACTCTGAGCGGCAAATATACCTAATAAAACTTAAATAGTAAAAAGTTGGCATCTTTTCAGATTTTCGTATAGGTAACTAAACCTCTAAACAAGAAAATAAAAATGAACCCTCGCCACCAGGGAAGCATAAATGCGCAGCACTTATCCAATATGCATCGCCGACGACCGAAGCAAGGTAACGATCGTCTCGGCAAAAACGTTTACACCTGCCACTGCCACGTGACATCCGAGATGTTGCCATGGAAATCTACCCCATAAAAACGTTTTCCATAAATAAACCCTTTCAAGGCTTCGTTATTGTGATGCTTTACGTGTCTCTAGTAACGGTATTATAAGTGGGTAAGTATGAATTCACGTATGGGGGAAAAGGTTTGCTACGTCTTGGGGAGCTTTTCTTACTCGTTACTAATAAATGAATTTGAATTTAACCTTTACAAATATTATTATAAGTTGTGACGATCAAATTACTAATCGAATACCGTATAAATGTTCAGATTCGGGACCTCTTACCCAGCTGACATCTCAAAGTTTGGGAGCTATACAAATGGTAGCGTCTCTTGACGAACGTGTCTGTAGCCCGACGGCTTAACTTAACACCCTCCTTGCGTCATGTCGCCCTGGTACTCGGTGCACTGAACCGTGTTATTCGCTGAACAGATTAATTCAAACTCATTTCAGGAAACGAGAAAAGGATCAACAGAAATAAGATATCTGAGATTTATTATAGTATCTGCGGGATTTGTTTGTTATTCAGCTTGTTCGTAGTTGTTTGAGTGTTTATGTAAAAACCAGAAATCTAATTAGAAATTAATCTTACTGGAATAACTCAAACTAAACTGTTGTCTGGTTCAGTATTTTCTTAATAAGTGAGTGGGTTTGAAATAGAGGTGTAGGCGTAGCGGTTTGCGGGAAAAGCAATTTATTGTACAAAAAGAATGTTGCCGCACACCCCACGCCTGACAGAACTGCCTGCAAATAGCTTCCAACGATTCGACACACGTTCGAGTCACATAACATATGAATTAGGTATGAAACGCTCATAATCTTATCATTGAACTAAACGGTAGCTGACAAGGATTCTTTGTTTAATGGAAAGCTATTTTTATCGTAACAGCAAAAATGATTACAATACTGGATCAAGTTAAACACAGCATAAATCTTTGTAAACCGGGTTCTATGCATTATTTACAGCCGGCGAACAAAAGCGTAAAGTATTCAAGCTTTCGAGTTTGGAAGGGTTTCCCGGAACAAACAGGACGTTGTTTGTTCAGCAAAACTCATAGGAACTGAAACATCTATCTATCATTAGGGGCTGGACCCCGGCCCCAACTGGTTTACATCGGTTAATGTGTTATTGGGCCCAGTTTGGTAGTTTTGCCGAATACACCACACTTTACGACAGTAAAATGTTGCTTGAAGTGGACATATTAGAAACAACAACTAAAAAGCATGCATTTGTTTTAGAACACAAGGAAAGCGTTTTTGGCTGGCATTTTTATTAGTTTTTCGAATTTATTTACATAGGTACTTCACGTTTTCCTTTAAAATGTGCATCTATGCAAGCAGCCAGTACAAGTTTCCTATCAAATATCAAATTGCATCAAAAGTAATAAAAGTTGGAACGGTTTTTCAACAGTGTCACAACTGGGAGTTGTTCAACAAAAGACTCAATTCAATAAAACCCAACACATAAAATCTCCAAGGAACAATAAAAGCTCAACTTTGTATTCTTCCGAATATAGAGTACAATTTCCTCAAATAGCACAAGTTTTTGTAAACGTACGTGGGAACCGTACACACGGAGCCGTGGCTGGAGGAGATTGCTAATGAAAATAATCTTCAAAGTTTTTTAATTATAGCGACGCGTGTGTGTAGGAGCTGGGCCACTGTGTACATGGCCGGACCATTCTCGGATGAGCGTAAGTACGCCGCATAAAATATGATTGAAGTGTACTGTTCAAGGCTGGGAGCGATAGTTCAGAGGCCCCTCTACATGGAACGATCTATCTGCTACTGCGCTCCTAACTCTTAGTACTTGTGAGTTGTGATACGAGTTACGAGCATGCGATAACCATAATGTTGTAAAACCACATAGCAACACGTATTTTATGAGCGAACCATGAAATTCAACCTTTCGCCATAAATTCGTAAGACAGTCAATACATAAAAAGACAACGACATTAATATCACATTTTTATGACGACAACACAATTTAAATTAATCATGGTTCCATAAAAATGTTATTACGAAGTAAAGTCATCGGTGACGAGCGAGCAGCGATCTTATGGCCGCGCTGTTTCAGAATTGTATTACTTGGCACGTTATAAACGTCACTAGATACATTTTGCAATACAGCTTTAGTTATTACAATCTTTCAAAATATGTAATTACCCCAAGCCCCTTGCCTTTTCCCAACTAGCCCCCAAGTCGGCTTGCAGTCCAACCGGATCCGGCAGAATAGTGTGTTTTACATGGAGCGACTGCCTATCAGACCTTCACAACCCTGTTACTGGGGACCACGATACTGCTTGGATAGACTGATGGTCTCCTTCTGTCGTCTGACTACCTGTAGAGACTGTCACGAGATCTACGAATGACAACCGGGACCAACGGCTTTACGTGCTGTCCGAGGCACGGGGTGTCAGTAATGTCGTAGATAAACTTAGAAAAGTATATATGAATTGAATGCCCGGTTCCTAACCTGCAACCTCGTGCATAAGGCTACCTCCTCATACACTTATTTATTCGTAGAAAACAATAATTAAAATATTAATACAACTTCTCCCGGGAGCTCGGAACAAGCCGTGCCCCAAGCAACTAACAACTCGATATCGCTGGCAAACCTCTTTTCTTTCTTTAAGCTGATCCTTTATGGCTGGAAAAAAACAAAAGTCCAGGTACCAGATCTGGACTGGACGGAGGATGTTCAAAGAGTTTTCTCCGACATCATGAAGCTCAGTTTTAAGCGAACTATTGGGAAGAGGATTCTGGTGGTGAAAATGCCATTTATGGACCTTAACTTTTTTTTGAGGTGCGAAATCATCCAATGCTTTTTCTCGCGCTAGGATAGAGCGAGAGAGCATGTTACATTTTTACTAACTAGTTGCTGCAGTACTAAATAGTTGCTCTTTGCGTTCCTTTTTAAAAAATTCCCGTAGCCTGAGTGACCAATGATGGAACTTTTTGAGGTTTTGGATAACCTTAGACAAGCATTATTTTGCAACAGGAGACCGTAACTGTACGTAGGCTTTCCAAAACTACTCTGTCTGAAATTCCTTGTCTCGTGAAAAATACAGCTATCATTTTCTTCTTTACCGACCGGCATCATCGAACTTGAATTGGAGTAGGTTCGTTTGCAACAAACAAATATTGTTTTTATTGTTTCTGGAGGGCATTTCTAAATAATAGCCAGATTTCATGACGATTTTATTAACGTACTTAGAAGCTCCATTTTCATGCTACCTAATCATTTCCTTACCCCAATTTTCTCAGCATACCTTTTATTTTTTTAGGGTTCCGTACCTCAAAAGGAAAAAACGGAACCCTTATAGGATCACCTTGTTGTCCGTCCGTCTGTCTCAGTCCGTCTGTCAGTCTGCCAAGACCTTTTATCTCGGGAACGCGTGGACGTATCGAGTTGAAATTAAAACCATATAGGTACTTAGGTCTGCGGTCTCTTGAAGCTGTGAAAAAATCAAAATTCTAAGTTAATGAAAAAAAAAGATATGGCCGTTTATGTCGGCAGTAATCAGCAGGATCTCTTCTATCTGCCCCTAAGTTAATCGACGATCTTATCAATTTTTTTCATGTCCTCTTCAGTGCAAACGTTCATAAGAAGTTCTGACCTCGGTGCATCTTCTACATGAAAATTACCGCGACTGAATTCCGGATACCGCTGAAAAATCGTTGTACGATGAGGGGGTTTTCAACAACAGAATTTATTTCTTCCAAACACTATTACAATAATCCTTATTTGCCCCCTCCATTTCAGGGCCACGGTAGCCCTTTCAAATGTTCCCAAAGTCCTAGCAAGAATCGTTCTACTGAGCCTCTTCAGTTTTGCTGATATCTGTTTCAGGCGCGCATGGAACTCCCATTCCTTATCACTTCAGACCATGACCTGAACAAGGGCCGGACGCGATAGTTTGCTGCTGCCGAACGCCTCCATGAGGACACGGCGGTGCTCCGCCCAAGTTGTGCAGATCAGTACAATGATGAAAACCGAACGTTTCTTCGACCTGAATCCGAAACATGAACGTTCCGAACTGGCCATGTGCGGTGAGGACCTACGTCAGGCAGAAAGTGTGGACGCCGTGGCACCTCTTTAACCACTCCTCAAAGAGGGAACTTACCGCCGCGATTGTGGCTTGCCCAACCATTATATTCGGTTATATGATAAGTGTAACTCTCTTATAAGACAGTATAGTCTCCTACGATTGAAAATATTGCATAACTTATCGTATTTTCAAGGCATTAACTTAATTAAATAAAGATGGTGAAGGAGCATTACCTATCACTTTAATTTTCTTCTTCTTTCTTTATTGTATATTTTAATATTTATAAGTTTATTATTTAGTAATGTTTTATATATATGTTATATTTTTTTTATTATCTTTTTTTACATTATTTATGTTGTGGTACACTGACATCCTCAAATGTATTTCTTTCGTTCAGTCAATTCAAAGGTTGTCTGGTAGAAATTGCCCTGTGCAATAAGACCGTCTATTGTACACTTATTTTCATAAATATTTGTCCTGTGACAAGCTAGGGTAAACAATAAAGAAATAAATAAATTTAAAAAAAAAAGCTAATAATGTATTAACTGAGTTTTGTTGAACTTAAGTGACAGAAAGCATTTTGAAGATGGTCTGATAAGTTTAATGCCAATTCTCAAGTAGCAGCATTATAATAAAAGCTGATATAATAACGGGTACAAAGCAGTCGATCATCAACGTCTGGTCGTCGACGATAAACTTTTCTGATACATCAAACATGGATGGATATGTGGCAAACATTCTCCCCGCGCAGATTAATCAAACTCGATAATTTCAGTTGCGTTTAACCAAAATTTACAAAGTTGCCTTCTATTGACAGCTCATCAGAGTTGCCACAACTTGAGATTACTTAGCAGCTAATTAGTAATAAACCGTTTTATGGTGGTAATTAGATTTACGAACGTTCTGCTGGTAGGTACTTGTGTTTATTTGCGGTGAGCCCGAGTTGTTGATATTACTAGTTTTGGAGTAATAATCCTGTATTTCGCCGACATTTCCGTCAAGCTGCGAGCTAAAACTTGCAAATGTACTCTTATTGAATTGAGCTAAATCGTCTATTTTATGCATTTCCAAGAAAATGTTAAGATATCATAATCGAGCTAATAAATGAAATAAAACCCAGTCCACAGTAGCCATGAACTGACCGTCATTGCTGCAATTTTATAAAATATTCTATTGTCACGTAATGGAAAATAAATGAAGTACACAACTGCATTCTATTTATACCCAGCAGCGTATACGATACCACGTAACTACGTACATATAAATAGAAAATGCAGTTGTAATTTCTTATACCAGAAGCTCATAGGTAATTAGGAGGTCTTAGTTGTAAGTCTTGAACGCCAATTCAGTAGCGTTAATTGAAAGCAACCGCCCAGACTGGCGGGCAACGGCAAACAACTTTAAAGTTAAAACTGTTAGACTCGGAGGCAGATAAATGTTCCACGATCCGAGTGCGATTGCCAACGGCTAAGAGCACACAGAAATTGATAGTTTCGGGTTCAAGTGAGCTTTAGTTTGAAATTTATTTATAAGAGATGCATCTACGTGTGTAGCGTCTCTTTAGCTTAGTCCAATTACATACGAGTGAGTTACACTGCGGACTGCATTGTATTCGTTATTTTGTTCTAGAACAAAGAACTAAACACTTCATAATGCGTCATCTATATTATCTTTATGTAAGGAAGGACCAAAAACATAATATTTTGTAATAAAGAGGTAAGGCATAATGTGATCAAAGATTTATACATAACGCTAAGTAGTCAATATCCCAAAGGACCTTTCTCTTGTGCCTCCTTCTAATGAATAATTCAAGATAAAATATATTTTTTACTTATGAAGCAAGAAAATAAGCAGGTCATAATAAATTAACAGTACAAATGGAGAATTAATAAGGGTTCCGATAAATCCATTATTAAATCAGCAACAAAGAAACAGAACTTAACCTTCCTGTTTAATGTGCAATATGGGTGCGCGAACATTATTTCGGATTCCACATCTTTTGTCACGAAACCTTTTATACCAGGATAGAATAAGTGTGACGGGTATAAGATCACGCACGAGCATTGTTTGTGAGCCACATAAACGGCGCGCAACAACAATGGAACTCCTTAAAAAGCCCGTAAATCTGAGTTGATGCGTGCGCCGCGTTAAATAAAGACTAGAGACACGTATAGCACGTGAACACCTCATAAAAATGGTGATTTTATTGGGGTCGCACATGTTGCGAGGAGGTGGAAGCTTACTAGCCAGGTGGATGGCACGCGATAAATAATAACGGCCAACAACATACACGTCATTCTTTAAAACCTGAATTCGTCTAACCAATAACAGTAATCATATTAAAACTTATTAGATTTTCACAAAAAAAAAGATAAGATATCAGGAGTACCTAAAGGTAAAACTTAAGTCAAAGACAGCCTTAATTTCACTTAGAAAACTCATTTAATTACTGGAATGTAGCTTCACTAAGGTAGATTGAAAGAATTCGTAAAGTTGCAGTTTCGAAGAAATAAGAACAAAGTAAGACACTAAACGCCGATTCACGCGCTCTAATTGAAACAAACTCAGCTCAAAGTTGTTCGTTCACAAAGGCTGCTGCCGACTGCGCCTCAGCAGAACGCGGCGCGCCGTGGTTTACGTAAACCTTCATTTTGCCGCGTTACACTCGCGATGATTTACTGGAGCGAATTTTTCGTGGCCACGATCCCACTCGCTCTTCTAATAGTTGCTGAATCGAATATTACTCTCAGATGCCAACGCGGATCGGATCCATTGTGTGCGCTGCGGTGCGCCCGCACCCTTATAAACGAGACCGCTCAAATTCACTGACTGAGCTGAATGCGACGCGCGCCGGTGGAAAATAAAAGAAAATTATCGTCCATCTCCAAAATGAATACTCCCCGGGGTAGTAGCGAATTATCTCCATAAATAGTGTCAGAAGATGATTTATACAGGGTGTCACGCTTCGAGAGGCCGCAACGTGACAAATGAGGTCCCGCCGCAGCACGCCCTCATCACAATTTTACACTTAGCGGTGGCGTCGGCTCACCTCGGAGCACCATGTACGTATATTTTCATTATCCTTTGCTAACAGCTTCCTCCTCGTCAATATGAGTTGAGAGATGGCCGATATTGTAATACTTGTTTTTGTAGATGAAATTGTTCGACGGGGGCAGATGTTACCATGAGTATATCGCTAAAGAATTTCGTTCAAATGGAGGGCGCGCGCACTCAGCTGTCAAAATGATTACTCGCACATGTCGGCTAGGTGAGTCTAAGTTCAAGCAATATTGTTTTGTTCATTCACGCGAGAAAATCAAGAGAAAATTACTAGTATCGAGCGACGGCCGATCTTATTATAGTGTTCACCTTCTCGCGACCCTTTCTAAATACTTACTGACTGTTCAGTGATTTGTCTCCGTGTCTCTTTTGGCAGGATTGCTGACTAGACGTGACAGAATTGGTTCTTATAATGAAAAGTTTGACAACGCCCACTTAAGCACAAACGATCTAGGTTTAAAAAATAAAAAGACCATTTTCTAAATCACCTACTTTTTTATCTTTTCATCTCATATTAAACAGAAGTAAAATATTCGCGACACAGTCTGTATCACACCTGCGAGCTACTTAAAGTACATTAGAGTCCAGGTGCTGCCAACCTTATGCAGCCCCAATTGCGAGAACATCGGTAATGCTAACGACAAGACGGCATTTTTAGGTCTACTTGATTTTCATTTTGCATAACAAAAATAATAATGAGAAATTAATTTAGGAAAAAAGCGTTGCACACTACAAGTTCACATAAAACCTATAAAAAATAAGCCTAACTAATGTAGTTCAGCCTGCAACACGCGAATATGAACTCGCATATTCAGAAAAAGGTCAACAAAAATATTGGAAACAATTTCGGCTGGATAGACAGATGATTTTTAAATCTTAGGTAAGATAGGACAATAATATCTTCTTTTCAAGATGTTTTCCCAAGCAGTACGTATTCAACAGAAATATAAAGCAAAGTTCAACAAACTACGTCACTTTTAAAACGAAAATACATTTAAAGATAAATTCATAGTTATTATTCTTCAAGTTACGGGTGAATAAATATTTTGAGTGTACTCAGACATGGGAGTATTTTGAGCTTTAAAACGTCTGAAAGTAATCTGGAATTCGTATACAAAAATATATAAAAAGATCTTTGAGTGATGTTTTAAATTGTGACATTAATAGCTGACGATTAATTAATCACAGTCGCTTTTTAAAAGTCACCGAGTTCAATCTTAATTAGGTGAGTGATCGTCCAAACCTAAGCTATAAACATGTTTTCGAAATGAATAGGCAGAAATGTGTGCGCCGAATAAAACCTTGCTGAAATATTGTAACAGCTGATATCCAATTATTTTTAACATCGACTTGAAATGAGAAATCTTTTTCCACGCTTTGATTCAGTTCGGGACTATGGACCAATTTTTGGCAAAGAAACAGGTTTAGTGGCTTTTAAAAAAATAATCTTATATCCTTTATCACTTTTTCCCACTGGAAGACACCTACCATAATTCAAAGAAACACGTTGTCTAAATCAGTATTTTTTCGCATCGTTTGCCGTATAACCTAAACAATAATCTTATGCGTATGACAGGTAAGTTTTAGTTAGATAAAACCTCGTCAGCACAACTAGAGTATCGACTCTTTGCTTAATCTGCAGCAGTTATGGTCCGTCACGAGCGTGGCTCACCTAACGATGCGACTCTGCTAAGTCATTAGCACTAGACTGCGACGCATGTCTGCATACCTAGTACTCTATTGATTACAACTAACTTATGTACGTAACGTAACGTACGTGATTAGTTGCCAGAGATTTAAAAATCTACACAGAGGAACACAGTGTTGTTTGTGTTTCCGATATCTCCAAATATGTAACTTTAATAATAAATGTTATTTCTTACATTGACACGTATTTAGAACTAAAATTACATTAAATTAATTTCATTTTCAGTTGGCATTTCTACTAACTTACACGTGGTAAGTAATTATCATACTTTAATAGCATGTTAGAACTAGATACATTCGACAGGTAGAATTTTAAAACACAAGACGAGAGAAACTACGCTACCGTCTCAAAACTACAACAACACAATTCCATATTCAGAAATAGTATGAAACTGATATGATTGGACACGCAGAGCGCGGCTAACAATTTATATCAAATGCTGTGTAGTGTTACGGGCGCTGTGCTGCATCGACGCAGCAAGAAGTTGCCGCAGGATCGCGCGACACGCCGCGACGCGACGCGACATCGTGCGGCAAGCGGGCTTTATTTCACGAGCCAGCGGATGCAATTCCCGAGATCCGATATCGAATGGAACGACACGTCGATACGGATGACGATCGCTAAACGGCTTTGAAGAATATGAGGATATTTGCCACGGACCGGCTCTCAATTTAGCATTATTCTTCGCGCGGAATTCACTCAATATTGTACAGAATGTGGTACGAAATTCTGATAAATTGGCTTTTTCGTATTTCGCGAAATGTATTAAATTAAATGCCAAAATTTCCAAGCAATTCATGTTTTGAGCTCAGTTTTGAGTTAGAAAAGTACCTGGTAATAAAAGATTAAACGTTTCTAAGAACAACGATTTAGAGCAACTTTGAAACGAATAAACAACGAAAGCAGTGCACTTCAAAGCTCGTTATTTTTGTGAAGCGTATTAAACAATATATGCCCTAATAGATATTTATTGAGGAATAAGTCAACCGAATTATGCCATTGAGTTCTACAATGAGAGAGAGCTTCTCTCTTCTGTTGACTAAACATATTTAACACAAAACGTTTACATAAAATAGAAAAAAAAATCCAACAACGTAATTATCAAAACGAGATGATAATTTGTGAGCTCGTTTTACACAATTAAGATATTACATCGTAAATATTGAAATAACATTTTTTTCGCGCAATCAGCATTTTATAATGAAGGGAAAAATCACGATATTGAAACAAGAAACCAATTAATTTCCGCTGATTGGCAACGATTTGAATATCCTGCTAACAAGCTACGACGAATAAAAACAAAAAAGCAGCAAACGAAGGATTCTTTATACAAAAAAGTTTATCTGAAATACATTCCATTCGACTGAGTCTCCATTGAGAAGATTTATACAAACCTGTAGGTATATTTAAGATTTTCTTGTTTAATAAAGCGTTCAATCACGTCCTCGGGCAGCGACGCAGCGACGCGCACGTGAATTGAAACGAAATAACGTAAACGTATATCCATAAAGTAACGATACATTGTATCTGTAGAACTGTAGTGGAACGCGGCCCGAGCGTATAATTCCGTAAAACTATGCAAGTCGGGTCCCGCCGCGGGACCGCTTAGACACAGTCGCGATATCGCTTCGCGTTTATTACGCCCTGATATTCCCTTTATCTCGGCCGTCTCGTTACGAACGCGATCCACTTACGATACGACAATCGCGAGTTCCTTCGCAACAATTCACATTATCGTAAATTTAAAGTACAGACATTTGCAATTTATGAGATGCGAATTCCAAAATCGTCGCTAATGTGAACATTACTCTATTGTATTCGGGACTATTGTACCTCAGAAGTGCTCCGACGTCTACAGCTAATTTCAAATGAATGTTCTTCTTAAATGTAATTCTCATGTGTCTCGGACACATAATGGGCGATTTTCAGAACTTACAGCTGGGTGGGATAGGTAGAGTTTTCTTTTATAAGTTCTAGAATATTCATGTTTAAAGGTATGTTAGGATGTAGGTAGTCGTGGAGGTAAATACCTACGTTGAATCGTGAATTCCTTCAAAACATAGCTAACTGTTTAAAAAATCAATCCATCCTTTCGTCAGGTCTATGTTTTCCTGAAATTGTTCGTATAAATAATGGCTTTGTGATTTTTCAAGTCACACGTGCGTGCATTTAACAAGGCGGTTCTCCTCCGAAGCTGAGCGACCAGGCTCCCATGAGACCGCAGCAAACACATTTACCAGTAGGTACAGTTTACATAGGACTTCGGATCACTAAATTAAGCAAAAGGTCGGTCGAACAAAAACAAGAATTTGATTAGCATTTGAACCAGTTGGACCAAACTCAGTTCAGAATACAGATGAGACGCGCTATTTGTCTATAAAAATATTGTTGTTACAACTGACTACAAGAAAATACAGTCGAGAGATTGTCATTACTAGGGCAATATAATATATAAACATCATATCGATTAATGGATATTCTAAAACCCTGATTCCTGAGGCTACACTTGTCTCAAAATAGATTGTTTACATGTTTACCCGAACAACTAAACAAGATACACAATGGAACGTGATTGAAAATGTGTTTGAGATAATTTTTGTTTTCGGTTCAAAGACCCTGCTCAGTGCCGCCGAATAAATAAATGGCGACAATATAATAGAACTAAGATCAAAACAATGAGAGATAAGAAATGTACAATACCTAACAGTATTTCTGTCTCGGCATTTCCCAGGAGAGCATAACTGGGGGGAGGTAAGAAAGCACTTAAAAGAACGCTTGTCAAAGTCAATCAATTGTCGCTGACGTGGTGTGTGGGCAACATATGGGCGAACAAATTGTCTCCAATAAAAAGTAAAGTTTGCAGTAGTTCCTATACTATGCCTTGCACGTTGACTGTTTTTGGCTATCATTTGCAAAAACACAAAACTTACAGATTTTATAAAAAAAAAATGCTCAATCTATTTAGTTTGTGTCTGCGAAATAAATATATGTTAGTCGTATACCATATTATCTTAAAACTTGATTTACAAAACACGTTCGAAAAAAAATCTCGGCATTTTAGAAAGTTCTACCTTTTAAAATGCCAATTTACGTGTGTCTCGGTAAAATTATTAACAATAATGAATCGAATTTTAGATTACATACATAACTCAATTCATTCACAGGAAAAAATGTACACTGTATCCATTCGAATAGAATTAAGAGTAAACTCGTAGTTCAGAGCGGGCTACGGCGTAGAGCTCAGTGCTACGGTGCCTACGGCTACGATTATTTCGTAGCTGCTCTTTATTTTATGTGTTCCGTATATTCCGACTCAAATATTTTAGTTTTAGTTAGTAGATAAAATGTCTTTTTATCAACGCCATTAGACTTTTTATAACCGTCAAGCAGAAAAGAAAATTGAGACCTTTATTCAAAACTCAACGTAAAATTGACTTCAATTCTCTCTGATACCGAGTATCGTATTGTAAGTTATAATATTTTCGATAGCTGGCCATTTTTCGCAACTTACCGTTAACTTCGCTCGCATAAGTTTGCACTACGGTAGACTTGCACACTGTTATCTGACTTATTTCTCTGTACAAATCTAGTCGTGTAGGATTCCCGTTGTAAATCTGTGAGAATGATGAACAAGGCAAGTGCCAACCATAGTTTGGTTGCTACAACAAAGCTCGCTCATTTATAAAGACCCACCAGTTCTTATCTTGACTGTTTATGATGTTTAATTTACTATTTGTTATGATAGTACTCATAACAAATAATAAATTAAAACTGAGCCTCAAGTTACACCCCGGTGTCACCATTGTGTGTCCCGCCTGGGCAGAGAACCGCCGTGTCCTCTTGGGGGCAATCGGCGGTGGCGATCTCTCACGCCGGGCCTTGGTACAGGCCATGTTCCGGAGCGAGGAGGAGTGGCAGGCGGCCGCCTCCTTCTGCGAAGCAGTAATGCTAGCAAAAGAGGAGGCCGCACGTGCACGCGCGAGGCAATCAAATGAACCTCGCGCCCCAGCCGCCGGGATTTCGATCCCGATTTCCGGCCACCGTAGGCGCGGGCTTGCGGACGGCGAGCAATGGGTAGCTCGCCGTCCGACCGTCCGGTAACCGTCCGGACCGAGCCAAGTCTTCGACGGCGTGTACTGTTCCACGCGCGCCTCAAGGAGATGTGAGCAAACCGTAGGGGCCAAACAGGGTCGAAGCCTACTGGGGCCAAGGGTTTGTTTCTGAAAGGAAAACTCGGCCCTGATATGATAGGCAACGAAGGAACAGGAGTGGATGATACACCCTCATCCGCACCGCCCAAGAGCGGGAGATGTCATTAGATGATTTTCCCAACAAACCTTACTGACTCACTTGAGTGTCAAATTTTACTAGTTTGATCTCTGTATTGCGGTAACTCCGAACTCTCAAAAACAAAGCTTTCACCAGATTATCACTCATCAACTTCCAACGAATCTTCCACATAACACTGCCACGAACGACCTCTCTCTTGGATAGATGTTGCCCCGCATTTTCACACCTTCAAGTTCAACAAAATCACCAGCAGCTCACGTTGAGACCCAAAAGAACTTCCCGTCTCTTCGTGTAAAAAATGGCTATTATTAGTATGATGAAACGGAAAATATACTCACATCATTTAACTTGGAATCTCATTTCTATCACAGACATTAACACCTACATACCACACACATACCTTACTTTTTCGCGTTGCTTCTTTGTTCAGCACAATTTAAGTTTAATACTTTGTTTAACATATTTTTAGGTTTGAGTTTCTTACATAATAAATACATATTATTTATTTGTTAGCCGATTCTGTCCCACGCCTGAGCAAAGCCCTCCCTCCACGCATTCCATCGCTTCCTCCTGCCAGTTTTGGTGAAATCTGTCTAGTTCATCCTGCTATCTCCTTCGTGGTCTGCCGCGACCTCATCGCACTGTTTCTTGGCACCAACTTTGGCCCATAATTTTTAGATATGCGGCAAACATGTGCTTTCGACAGGTGCTCGTCGAAGCTTTTAGCTACAAGGCCGTTGCTAGTAACGACAATCGGCACGATGACAGCCGAGTCTACATTCCATATGTCGACCACCTTGTCTGTATGAATTGCTTTTCTCAGGTTTCAAGAGGTTCTCGTCATGTAGGATGGTAACATCGATTTATTCATTTAGTACGCTTTATTATCACTATTTCTGGCTTGTTGACAACAATAGTCCTATCAGTGGTGATGGCCGATCCCAATAACCATTTTCGAGAACTGATTCGGGCACACTTGTAATACGGTAGCTCAGAATCCACTAGTAGGTATTTTCAAAGCAAGTGGCTGGTGAACAATCCTGACCACTTATGCTTATGCAAATACGGCAAATAACGGCAGCGTTAGCCAGATGGGAACAATCCGAGAAAACATGTTTGATGGGCACACCTGGACCTGACACGTGTTAACCGTCCCGTACGTCATTATATGTCTCGGGTAAATATTAGTCAAGATAACTTCGTCCATAATCGCACAAACGAAACCTTCAGTTTCTCTGAGGAGGTCGCCGAAATGTAGGCAGACCATGGATGCCAAGAAATCGATATGAAAATCATGAAGAGCCCAAAAAAGGGTCACATTTTGTACAGGTCGCTCCTAAGCTCCCACCAAGACACTCGTCTCTCTGGAATATGCGATTTTCCAAGTATCGATCGACCCATGCACTTTCTGCTTCAAGAAGTCAATGCGCTTCGTGACACGGGACGTGTATTCACGAGGGTTTATACCAGTCCTCGAAAACGCCCGCCTCAGAAAGCGCATCATTGTGTGTGGTTGTGTTTTGATCACCCTGAAGCATTTACGTTTAACAATGACTGCCTAGGCTTCTATAACACACCTCTCGATCCAGCATTACCAGGCTGGAACGTCAGGCTTTGGTCGAGTAGCTCCATCACAACTTGGTAAACATACCGCAACAGCTCCGCAATACAGGATAGAGTGCGTATCGACTAGGCCCCCGCTTCTTTTAAAAACATGCTTAATGCCGTGTGGACAAGCTAGCACCCTATATATTGTTTATGCATAGGAAACTGAGGTAAACGGGGTCCAAGTTCGGTCGGAGTCGATCTATATTCCCGAAGCGCATCCTCCAGTGTGCTCCTCAATCGGTCATTACATATATCATCTGCCCCTTTATTAACATGACCACGGCGGGTTTGTGACATTAGCTGGTGGCAGCGCGGTCTGTGTCGGACTTGAGACGCTATGGTTACTCAGTACTTATGAGCGCAGCCTACCAAGTGCAGTGTGGGCCACGCTGTGGTTATGTTGGATGACCCGTACCTGATTGATCCGACAATTGTGGGGCCGAAACGTCGAGGGTCAGTTCTAGTTCCTAAAACAGAGACAGTTACACGACAGAGACACGGTACGCCGCTCGCATGACATTCTCGTTCATATACTGAGTTCATATCAGGTACCGCAGGTACTTAGGGCCGCTTCTTCTTCTTAGCGTATCGATGGCAAAACTAGTTAAATTCCTTGCCTGGCCCAGTATTCGGCCACGGCAGTGCCGTCCGCTGATGCTGTCATTAGGTCCCTACGTGAACAGTTAACATGGCACGTGATGCAGGATCGAAGGTGGGACATGGTCTGCGGAAAGACGCCGCACAAACATTGAAGATCGGAACCGTTCGAGAACCCCCATCTGTGGAGATTGTCTTTGCTGCGCCCAACTTGGGTGCGGAGTCTGTTTAAAGTTTTCCAGGTGGGCCATGGCAACTCAAGGAGAGAGGCTCTCCGACTTGGGTCGGAGAGCCTCTCTCTGGACACGAGTCGAATGAATTTAGGAAATTTTTAGACAATTTAGGACTTGGGACTAAGCGGAGCCCCAAGTCGTAAATTCTTCGACGGCCGTCCTCTCCCCTGTCGACGTGAGCCAACGAATATTACTCGTCGCTCGAGCTCGACGTGGCTCCTGCCGCCCTTGGATGTAAGTCCATTTTCACTTTTCATTGCTTGCTAGACGTCGATATTGCCACTTGCGTTATTCGGTCTTCTTTCATAAATTGTCTGCCTCCTATTATTAACGTAGTTTGGCTGGGATATTTAAAGATTTTCTTGTGATTTATTACTACTATTCAGTATTTTGAATAGCTTCTAATAACCTACCTAACCAATGAAAAAGAATCGCACACAAATAATTCCAAAATTAAACAGCTCTCATACGTGTCGATAATGACACGTATTCACAAGCCTACAGAACGTAAACGCTTTATTTACCTAAATCTATTTACACACAGTAAATAACCGGTGCAAATAAACATACAAACATGTCAATATTCGTTTAGCTCCCGTATACAAAACATATTTTTTCCATAGTGAACAAAAGGGTCTGGCTCCATTGATATTAATAAATTTCCTTTTAGGCCGCGTGACACGTTCGCTGTAGGTACCTGTGTATGTATATGTACTTGTCATCATCGTAGACGTATTAAGTCAGGTGCTGCCTTACCCTCCCCTCCTTCCTCCAGCCTCTCCGGCCGTCCTCCGAATGCTCACAAATTAGCCACGAGCCACTGAGTCCCGATGGGAATCCGTCGACTCGCAGCCCTTCAAAAACGACAGAGAAATAATAAAATTATTCATTACTGTGTATTTTATTCGTCAGAATACGTACTTACCACAAAATAAGCTTGTAATTTTTATATGGTCCCATTAAATTTTTAACTGAATGGTGGTATTATAAAAGGCGCAATCAAAAAATTAGAGAAGTCAAAAATACGACAGTCTTCATTGTTTTTTCATGCAAACGGGAAAAAAAAAACGCAAGGGACATGACTACTGCTGCGAGTTCGAATCAGTTTGAAAAGGGATTTCAGTCTTTTGTATCGTATGTGCGATTTATATAGTAACTTGTTGCCCTTTGTTGAACTCCTTCAAGTTGTTGAGAGCCTGGTACAATGGGCTGATACGCACCCTAGGGAGATCCCAAGTTTGCTTTGGACCTCATTTTGAGCTCGATTCAAGTCAATTGTTTTATTACAAGCAAAAGCTCCTAAACCAACACTGTTATATCGATAAAAGGGCTTATTGTATTAGTAAAATTTAATTTTCATTATATTATGTATATATAATAATGTGCACCAACAGGAAGAAACAGTGGAAAGTAGCGGTACCTAACAAATATGGTGGAAAATTCACAAAAAAAAAATACATATTTGTAAAAATAAACTTTCTAAAATACAAATATCTCGGCAACCTTATCGAATTTGCGTCGGTGTCGATTGGTGTATAACCGAGGTTTCCGAAAGAGAGCGGATCCGTCGCCTTTAGCGGGAATCGAATTTAGGACCCCGAGCTACCTAAATTGATTTACCTTACCCTTCCAGCCGCGAGGTCACGCGGATTTCATAAAATCTCAACAAATCTCATTCTAGAGTTGGAATGCACATACAGCCACATATTTGTGTGATTTGAAATCAAAAACATTTTGAGTTGTTTTGAAATAGGAGGATGGTTTGAGGAGACAAACAGTAATTAAGAGGGTTCTTTTCCACTCGCCTATCGTCAACATCGAGCATGGCATAAAAGCTTGTTGCTTCATCTAACGCAATCCAACGCGATGTTTGATGAAGAGGCAATACAAAAAAGGGAGATAACGCCTGAAAACTCTGTTGGCATTCGGTAATTCCGTGATTTACTCAAATGTTTCACAAAACTTGTTCTAGGAAATACGTATTTTTTTTTAACCCTTAAAAGTTGTTCAGAAAAATTGTCGTCATTCAGAATCTCGATTAAATGTGAAAGGCTTCTATTGATGTACTTTTTTATATTTTTAATATATGATGGAGGGCACATTATGGAGGGCCAAAGTTCACGTAAAATTGTAGATTTTCAGAGGTCTTTACTAGATTAGTTTTACACAAATTTATGTTTAGATTTCTATAGAAGCCTAGATAGACATATCCACAAGATAGCTGTGTATCCAAAATGTCTAGAGAAAGATGTGTAATAACATCATAATCACGTAAGAGTGGATATATGAAAATGTACCTCGAAAAGGACGCTCTTAAATACATTCACTACTAATACAGGATTTGCAAGTCTACAATACTATTAACAAGAACATTAACATTAATGCTTTCCTAATCCTCAACTCAAGCCCACAAAGGATTGTACATACAATCAGAAGCCGCTGAAACTTCGCCGCGTGCACAATAATTTCACTCCTGACACCAAAATCCTTGATTACACCGAAAAGCCATTTCGCTACGGGAAGTAAACAACTCCCCAGTCAGATGAAAGCCTGGTACCTGTCAGATGTGGTCAGCACATCATTATGTTCATTGACCACCATTGTAAATGTATTTGCCTTGTTCCAGCTTCGGGCAGCGAGCGATCATCGCATTGTTTGTGCGATGTTGCGCGCTTCCTATTGATAAACATGCATATATTCGATACGTGCACTAATTGCGTGCTCGAACGTTTGGATATTTGTGCGAGTTAGATTGTTTAGACCAAGCAATCAAATATTATGATCAATTTGCGTTATTAACTCGTGTGGTGACCAGTAATGGTGTCAGCTGATGACTAGTTTCCCTAGTAGGTACTCGAGTATAAAATAGATAAGTAGGTACTTTAAACTTTAACACTAGATATTCAAATTGCAAACACTTGAATCACTATGAATATGAAAACACGAAAGTTAATCGCTTGTCCCGTTACAAAACATTCCGGAACACTTTATCAAACAGTCTTCCTGTTTATCCCGAGGCCTGAGGGCAGGAAGCGCTATGTTACAATACATTTAACAAGTACCATGTACCAGGAGAACATGTTAGCGAAGAATGCGTTTTATGTGGGCCTTTCCAACCGATTGGCGCGTTTGATCTGGGTGGACGATCGATGGCTATGATCGATGTAACGATCGGAGTCGATCGACCGGCCAGGCTAAACGATTGCGTTTGTACGTGCCTAAAGCTCGGACGCTTGTGAATTTGTTACACGCCACTATAGTCATGCGTGCCTATTTCAGCGACCAGTGGAAACATACCCGCCTTCAGTGTGACTTATCTGTTTGTGAAAATTATTTTCATTTCTCAGATCCGAGCTTACATATTTTATGAAAAAACTAGCTGACCCGGCGAACTTCGTACCGCCTTAGCGTAGCAATGATGCACTACTTTATTTTGTTGTATATTTTTCAATATTTCTGAGAGATTTTCTTAATATTTTTTTCCGTAAGAACCTTCTCCTAATAATAACAAATACAACAAAAAAAGAATTAGTGAAATCGGTCCAGCCATTCACGCGTGATGTCGTGACCAAGGAAAACGGGTTTCATTTTTATATATATAGATACTCTATAGTCGACTGCATGTCAGAAATGCTAATTAGGAATAATGGTTAGGCTGTTAAGAATACATACCTATCATTGTTCATTAATCAAATTAAATCTTAGCTTACTTCACTTCTGCTTGATTCGTAACTGCAAATTCTTGTGCATATTACTTCATATTTTCACTTGCATCTTTTTAAATAAATATATTCCTATATTTCATGCCGCTTTCTCTCACAGCAGAGACCATAATGTAAATTCCGAGGTGTCTCGTAAATAAACGGTTCTGTGTCCCAGATAGATTCGTATTCGAGCCCGAAATTCAATCAGATATTCTTCAGTAAATAATGAGAGAGACAGAAGTCGCCAGGCCCGGTGTGGAGCCAGAGCTTCACTGCAACGTACGGCGATCGTGGCACGTTTGTTAGTCTCCCAGTGTTCCCACCAGCAAACTAAATTATATTCACACAGAATCAGTTGAGCTGACAATGAAATTAAATGCAAGAATTTAGCGGACGAACCACGGTCTGTAATGTTCTGCGATAAGCGGCCTGCGTACTGCAGTCATATTGTTCTGGTTAATTCTCGGTTACAGCATCATCCGCCGATTTAGTGTCCGCATCTGAGAGAGGAACGTTTGTCAGCGGTCGGCGCCGCAGCGACATTCAGCGCCACCCGCAAGAGGGGAATCCTTTGTTTTCTAAATGAACTGTTGCCACCCACGGCACCCTGTCTCTGACTCTGATAAAATACTTTGCCCGATTTAAATGGGAGTTGGGGATGTTTGCGGGCAGCCGGAGGAGCGCTCGGACCGCGCCGCCGCGCCGGAGCCACGCGCCGTCCTGATAAATTGTAAGAAGCCTTCCAGTTTCGTTGTTTAATTCCAAACAGAGTCGTTAATCAAAGGGTGAAAGAACGGAAATAGCCGGCGAGTGTCCAGACGAGCGGAACTAACAGGGGATTTAATCATGCTTAGTGTCACTGAATTTGTTAAACTGTCGTTTTGTTCAATCCATATTAAAACTTTCAAAGCTCACTACATGACACGGTTGAATATTAAAATAGCGGCGACCTCCACAATTTCAGGTAATTGATGTGCAAAATGAAATAAAAGATCATTGTACGGATTACAGCCGGGCCTGTAGATCACGTGGGTCGTGTGTCGTCCACGATAGCTCGCGTTTTATGGCCGCACGCCGGGGCTGAATTTTAATGTTTTCCAACTCAACCGACCGGGCAATGCTGGGTTAAATGTTACTGTCCTAGCTGCGCCGTACGTAAGGCAGCGGTCCCACTAGAGATGTACGAGGTTATGAAGCTATACTACGAAATTGTGTATCCCATTCCTCCAGAGCTAAACTGTGTAGCTGTGCGAGTAAGATGTGCGACGTGAGCTATATGCGATGCATTACTAGATCAGTGGCACGTGTATCTCTTCCTTCCCCACGCCCCATTGCGTGGGGAAGGAAGAGATACACGTGCTTCATCGTCTTGCCGTGCAGCGCACTAACTGAATAGTCGGCCAGTTTTCTCCATACTTTACAAAATTAACTATAATACTCGTAAGACCTTAGCATAAATCCTTTGCTTTAATTAGTATTGAAAAAACTTAGATGAATTATGTTCCAGAGGATAGTTCCAGCATAGTTGCTAAACTATGCTATGCTATTCTTTAAAAATCTAGCAATCCTATCGGTGAAAATCCGACTCCCCCGTACCTATGCAGTTTAGCACATCTCTAATAGAACCGCAGCCTAATATGCTCGCTCTGCGTTAAGGACAGCTAACCTGTTCACAAAAGGTCTCCATAAAAACAATTCGTGTCTCGCTTGCGGGACATGTTCTTTGCTATTTCCTGGAAAATTCAGGAATAAGCGTTCTATATGAAAAATCTCGAGGTCTCTTATCTGATTAAACGTAGCTAACAAATGTAGATACATGTGTACGAACATACCTTCGCTTTCTTTTTCTCCGTGTCTTAAACAAATACGAACAAGTGGCAAAACCTGAATGGCTCCTTAAAAACCTAATTCCGTTTGTAATCTTAGCGATTATTTGCGCTGGTCTCGTCTGACAGGTAATTTCGTCATCTCCCCGCTTGATAAGCATCGAGCAAATTTTTAGGCGCAGTTTTTACGAGAGGTTATATTTCAGAGGTACGTATCCGTCCGGGCCATTCCGGACCAATCGTAGCCACCATTCATTGTCCGGATTAATATGTCCGTGGACGGCGCCTTTATTTTATTACATTTTTATTGTGAAGAAGATATATGGCCCAGCGGTGAAATGAATCGATCAAACATTTTGTGAATAAATTCAGTAATAACCGTATGATTGCCTGTGCTGTTCTGTTTACTGTAGTCAGTCATAACGTTTTCTTATTACAATGAATTTAAATGTCATATATTCAATTTTAATGAAATTAAACGCGTACATCGAAGGACTGGAACAATTTGCCTGCTGTGATCTTCTCGTCCGATTGTAATTTAGGTGTCTTCAAGGCTAGAGTGAATAGGCTCTTAATAAACTAGTGCCTCACCATCAACGATTGCATCACTGTTTAACATCGGGGGGGATCGCAGTCAGGTCAGTTGTGTGTACTTGTTTCATTGTTTAAAAATCAATTAAAAAAAAGGAAATACTTTAAAACGTGTTGCGAAGTGATATACTTTTTTATGTTTTACGTCTGCCTATTTTCGCTAACAACAAGCTATATTTAATTTAATGTTTAATTTTAAACTAATTAGATTTAGATTACTAACATTAATAGAATTATTTACGTTGTTTAAAAGTAATTTTACCAATGACTAGGCGGGACTAGAGCTAGCTAGGTTTGGCGTTTGACAGACCCCAGGGGTCTAAAAGTGTTCCTTTTTTATTTAAGGAAAACCCTTGTTTTTATGAATAAAATAAAAAAGGTACAACACGGACTGTCCCATACAATTTCTAACAATATACAGACACGGAACTAGAATTGGATACTGCTTACATTACAAATGATCTAACTAGACGTTGCTGTTGACTTAGCAAGGTATCTATTTACAAAAATAATAATATTCTTACATTATATTAAATTATATCTGATAACGACGCGTCACTTGGATTCAACTCTACCAGGAAGTATTTATTTTTTAATTTATTTTTAATAGGTTCGCGCTTGACTACTATCCACCTGACGATAAGTGATGATGTGGCTGACGATAGCGCACGCTTGTCTAGAAGTAACCTATTCACTCATGACTTCAAGACTCCTAGGTTGTAGCTATCAGGAACCACATACTCCGGCAGGGAATTCCACTCCTTAGCTGTACGCACAATGAATGTGTTACCAAAAAGTTTTGGGTGGCTTGGCGGAATTAAGTTATTCAATTCCAATACACACTCCCCGAAATGCAACCGGTAGAAAACCGACAGGCTAGCAACTCGGCGTCGATGCTCAAGATTTTGAAACTTTGACTATGAGTGCATCATTACCAACGATCCCCTTGACTTGTTTCTCAATTGACTCAATCGCATCAAGCTAATATCTGGCAGATCCGTCCCAAAGATGAGAGCAGTACTCCATACACGATCGAGCTTGCGCTTGGTACTTTAGAAAATTACATATTTATGGAAGTACCTTCTATTTTCTAAAAGCTTTTATATTAAAAAACAATTTAATTTAAATCTTTCGCCATATATCCATACACTTCATCCCACGTAAATATACTTAAAGTGGATATCGTTAACGCGTGCCCGTTAAATTAACTCGATAGATACCAGGGGCGGTGAAGCGCTGAAGCGGTGAAGATACGGCAATTCAATCACGCGGCCATTACGCCACACGTCGTCCCTAGCCCGTTCCTCCCGCCCCTCGGGAGATACAAGCCAGAGGGTGCGGATTGGGAGCCCTTGCGAAATTGCGAATGCATCTCCGTGCGACTATGATGTTCTGGTACTTTTATTGCATATTTTTTATTTTAGCATGGAGTCTCCTGATTAGCATAGCATAATCAGCCTTTTAATGTTCCCACTGCTGGGAATAATCGTAATCCACCACGCGGGCCCAGAGCGGGTTGGTCTCCTGATTATATTGGAGGAATTATTTAAAATACTTGATATATGATAGATTCGATAACTATTTTATTAGAAGGCAAAAAAATCCAAATGTTGGATAAATATTGTAAATTAATTTTGGCACACGAGGGTACACCATGACCAAGAAAAGGGCAAGGGAAACTTTTTATTCCGGGAGTTCGTTCCCTTTTTAAAGGTGGTAATCATCAAATAACTTCTCCCGCTCTGAGAAGCGAGAAGGCTTCAGACTTTTACTACCTAACTAAAAACGTGTCTTTCAGTTTCCCTTTGCGTTCCAAGATCACGGTAACACTTTCAAAATTTCCCGCGATCCTAACGAGAATTCTATAAGAATCTCGGTTAGTGTGATCTGAACTTGCACCACAGTACTAGCGCATTCCTCTTGGTAAACTAACCATGCCAAACGTATGTTCGTTTGGTATTTCTACTCACACGCGAGCGAAGCCGCTGACAGAAACTAGTATTTGTATTACAATAAAATTGGGTTGGTTGCAGTATACCATTTTATTTGTAGATTTCATCTCAAAAACTTCGTGTGTGGTGTGCTTACCTGAAAAGAAACAAAAATTCAATCAATACACATTTCTCACTTCTTAGAAATCTAAAGAGGTAGGTACTGGCAAGTTAGTTATCGCTTTCAAACTACGTGAATCCGTAAAAGTTGAACATTGGATACAGTAATGGCTGAATTGCTTCACAGTGAACGAATGCTATAGACAACCTCGTTCTTTATCATTAATTTCACACAGCTTGGAATTTTGAAATCAATATCTAAAGTTTGATTTTGTAGATACAATTTGTTCTTTGTTTTCCAGAATATGAAAAGAGCGCACGAATAAAATAGCTGTGGCAAGTGAATCATGGAATGTTTGGGATGTATCGGTACCAGGGCAGCAGCGTCACGTAACAATGGCGCAGTGCAGGCGCCGCGCCACGTGCGCCGCCGGACTGCACCCAACTGTCCCGGGAATGCGAGTTTCTTTTTTGTTCTCACAAAAAATTGCTCTTTTATAGTTTCTCCTTTTATATTGTTTCAAAACTTAATTAAAAATTCTTTGTTGAGGTAACTGCAGTGAACTGAAATGAGTTGCTTTGAGTGATACAATTTTGTGCGGCACGATAGAGTTGGTACAAACAATGAAACTTTTCTTACCCATGGAAACGGTGTATTGTGGGTGATGTAGGCACTTTTAACGAAAACCAAAGTAAAAATACATTTGGGTAAAATATTCAAACATACTTCGACAAACAAAGGAATAAAATGTTTTGATAGGCGCGAGGTCACCAGCCTGAATTTAAATGAAACCCTGCGGACGTCACTAGTTAAACTGAACACTGAAGGAACGCTGTGAGTGTCACGGATCCTACGAGTGCAATATAGCGACTGTAATAAAAACGTTGTAAACAGTCCGGGGCGACGGCGAAAATGAAAAAGAAGCATTTAGACGAGCTGTAAACTGCCGACTTATTAATTTAAAGAACGTAAAATAAAGCGCCTTCTCTACAGACTCTTATTAATAACCTTTGTAATGAGGGGCGCGCTCCTCGCACAAAAACCTTGTGTAATAAAAACTGGCTTCAATATGTAATCTCGACAGACTGTCAAAAGACGACCCTTACGTCGGAGCGGGCTCGCCTCAGTCACCAGGACAACATACGCAAACAATTAGGTGGGAATAAAGTTATGATTTCGGGGCTTAGCTAAGGCTGTGCCTTGAATTGTTTTTAAAGACGTTATCTCCACAATAGGAATCACTCCTGTATCGTGAGTACGTTTAGGATAGAATCTAACATACATAAGACACCGAGACCGGGAAAAACTATCTGTAGGCCACACAAATATTTGTTCCATGCGGGAATCGAACCCGCGACAAGCAGCGCAGCAGCCAATCGCTCAACCACCGAACCAACCGTGCCATCGAGTTACTAACAGCCCAGCAGCGACATCATCGGCAACTAATCGTAAGTCTTATTATTTGTGTAGGTGTTCTCAATAGACGTTCATTAATCATAATATTGTGTGCGAAATGTTCGTGGCCGACGTGGGAAACTCTTTCTCCCGTCGTGTCACTTAGGACGCGTCGTGTCGAGAAGGCCACAAGACGCACCGCGCGCGGCGTCATGCGGCGTGACGAGGGTTGCTGACGTGCCCGCTGCTAAATTTCTAGCAATCTCTTTGCCACCCCTGATTTCTTGGTACTCACAATCATGCTAAATTACAGTAATGTTGATTTTCCTCTTACAAATTAATTATCTGTTAGGGCCGAAGCCTTATTTATATCGATGATACCCTACAAGACTTCAAAAATTCTAGTGAGTTTTTTTTTTGATTCAGCGACATGTCGAAACGAAACTGACTGTTATCCATGAATTCGCTAAGCAACAAAACGTAATAGCAAATAGTCAAATACACAGATTAGTGAGGCAGGATACGCGCGTGCTACGGGGCCGCGGATAAAACAAACAGGTTCCCGCGTTTCTGTTTCCAATTATTCAGAGGCGGCGCCGTATCACGACAAAACTCATCTAACTTTGGTCCGCGGCGCGACGCCGCCTGCAGATGTGAATAATTCCACGAATTTCGGTGAAATTTCGCGAAAACTCCTCACGTTATGAGGCGAGAAGTTTTTTCGCTTCTATAGAATCTCTGGTGTGTGAAGAGGGTTTAATTTCGTGTTATCTCGAGTCGAGTGTTATCGCAGTAATTCATTCGTTCTACATTGGGAGTGTTTGTTTTGATTATATTTCGCAGAGAGAAAATTTGTAATTGGGATGAAAAAAAATACCTGTTTCGCAACAAATAAGAAAACTAAGCGATTTACAGTGTGAAAACTAAAGAGCAAAGTGTTTTGATGAAAACTGCGCCAGCGGAGCGCAGGACAGACAGGAAGTATTAGGTGTTGGTGTGTACAAGGAGACAGTTCAGATATCAGCCACTTGTCGCGGTGTGTTTTATTTGCGGAAGGCAGCATCCGCACGCGGCGCCCGCCGCCCCGCCACGACGAGATTGAAAACAATTTCCTCGACGACAGATGTCTCCGATTCTATCAATACATTGATATATTTATTTACGTTACCTCCCATTTATTGCTTCTTTTCGTTTTTCCCAACATTAATCTTTTCTTTCCACTAACGAACGATAGTTTCCGTCCTAGTCAGAACTTTTCAACGGGAAGTCAGTTCCACGCTTCATTTGAAAGTTCTTCACCTAATTGTTTTCTTTTTGAATTACCGATGTTACTATCGTTCACTTGGAAATCACGAATTACGGAAAGATTAGATACCGGCAGCGGCTCCTTACCAACACATTTTGTTATTTCTGTGTGTTATGCATCAAAAACTGTTACGGTGTTTACCTATAAAAATAGTTATAAGCATGCTGGCTATGGCAACATTGAGGTGTGTCATCTGTTGTTCACAACTTCCGTATTCTTGACTACCAGATCATGTTACTGTTACTGTGCCTTTGTTGTAATCTAGTTTCAATTATAGTTTAATGAATAAATACAGTGTTTATCATTACCATACGATTCGCGGACACACATACTACCCCAACAAAAACAATAGAACTAATTCGGGGAGTGATGTCATTACGAGGATCTCGAGTACTGTTGGTACTAGAATAAAGATGTCGGCGTGCTGGGAGGCGCGTCTTGTTGGCGCATCATAATTCTGGCGCTAAATGAAATTAAGTGTCGGCCGAGCCGCGCCGTACTGTAGCTTGCGGTACTTACAGTTATACACAAGCTCGTTTGTCGACGACTCCTTTTCATGCTAATTTAATTTGTCCCCGACGTTCAGACCATTTTCGGCATGACTTTATGTTGCTCCAATGTAAAAAAGGAAAAATATATTATATTTACGCACCCCTGTGGCAGTCGGAAATTAAAGAAAATAATTAGAATTTTGTTTCCAGATCCTCTTATGTTTGTTAGTAAACCCTTTAGATTATCCATGAAGTAGCGTTTCATTCCTCGGACCAGAAATTGAACAATTATATTCAGATTTCTATTTAAAAGTTTTATATTACAAATCTTATCAAAAATCTTGTTATTAAAGTGTGGAGGGCAATGGACGGCTTCGTAATGTCTGCGATAAACGGTGCTTCATGGAGAATTTAACACTAACTTAAAGAAACTTTTCCAATTACTAAAAAACAAAAGTTGAAATATTGGAGCATCCCTCGCAGAACTCAGGTGCTGAGCCTGGAATCTAATCAGATGAATGACAATTAAACCAGACAACATGACTGACACGAAGATTACACTCAACTAATTGAAAAGACAAAGGCTTAACTTTATAAACGACTTTTATTCTTTTTTTATTAAATACGTGGGGAAAGTATGAAATGGGTTACTTTCCCATTATAATGTTCAAATTCCCGGACCTCGCTTTAATGTGATCAAGTTAGATAACATAGCTAACTTCGATATTCTATTAACATAGGTAGGTACAGTCACGTTCGGTTAAACGCAAAAATTAGCTGTGTGTAAAACGAACAAACCAAAAAAAGGAATAGGTGTTGCTAACTCGTAGCACGCCTCCACCGACACATGAGCCCGTGAGCAAAATAATACGAAAAATATACAAAATACGTTGCGGCGAACGTGATGATATTAAAAAAGCGAAATATAAAAAGTAAAGGCTTCAATTTGTTTGTTGTTTTTGTATTATTTTTCTTTCATGAACCGAAACGCTTCCGGTGGTAATACCGCTGCATGCATTACGGACTGAAACAATGAACATGTCCAAATTCTGTGGAAAAATATTTAACGTCGCTTTACAGCACCGAGCAATATGACGGAATCGTGTAAACAATGCTTTTTGACATTTTTTTTTTACTGGGTGGGAAAATCATCTTATGCCAAATCGCGCTCTTGGCCGGAGCGAGAGATAGTGTCCGACTTTTACTGACTAAAAACCCACTCCTGTTCCTTCTTTGCCTTCGTCCCAGGGCCCCGGGTTTCACTTTCACACTACCCGTGGGTGAATTTTGACATGGATATTTCACCTTTTTAACCGACTTCAAAAAAGATGGAGATGGTTATTAACCTCAGAATTCCGTCATTTATGAGCCGATTTGAAAAAATATTTTAAATGTTACCTATGTTTACAAATTAATAAATGAATGAATGTATGTTCGGCTTTCGTTGGTAATTTTGGATTGCGTTAACCGATTTTAATAATTCTTTTTTTATTTGAAAGAAAATACGTTCAGGATAATGAAATATGTAAACTAAATTAAAAAATGCTTGCATATACGGTTAAATTACAAACTAAGTTCAGAAATTATTTTGTACATTTTTTCAAAAACTGTTCAACCCATCAAGTTGAAAATAGTTTTTCTAGAAAGTCTATAAAGTTCTACTTTTGAGATTTTTTTCATTCATATTTCTAAACTTATGAATAAAAAGTTAGAGGGGGGACACATTTTTTATTTATTTATTTACATATACTTTTTTGCATACCAAGATTCCAAGTTTACAAATTGAAATTATAATACCAATTTTTTTTTAAATTTTTGAGCGATTATTTCCGAAAATATTAACATTATCAAAAAATGATTTTAGTAAACCTGTGTTCATTTTTAAATACCTATCCAACAATGTATCACACGTTAGGATTGAAATGGAAAAAAAACACTCCCCACTTTACGTGTAGGGGGGTACCCTAATAAAACATTTATTTTTCACTTTTTATTTTACCACTTTGTCGGCGGGATTGATATACATATTGGTACCAAATTGCAGCTTTCTAGTTATAACGGTCACTGAGATTATCTGCGGACGGACGGACGGACGAACGGACAGACAGACAAACAGACTTGGCGAAAATATAAGAGTTCCTAGTTGACTACGGAACCCTAAAAAATTAAAAATTTAAAACTATATACCTACAATTGTGTACCAATAGAATGCTACATTATTACTGAGTGACAGACTGTATATTTTCTACCATCACGAGGGCGTAATCGGTGGCAGAAGCCAATAGGATGCCGAAGATAATTAAAAATCAGTAGATTCAGTTAAATCATCTCAAATACACATTTAAAATCGAGAAAGCTCAGCTAGAATCGTGTCCAATGATTAGCGTTGTTAATAATGAGAACGGGGATGTCCTCTTTGAAACACATTACCGAGAGTTAATCCGCTGGCTCTCAGAGCTCGGGCTAAGCCAGTCCGCGTGCTGGCAATACCGACCAAATACCTACCAAATACACGAATATATACGAGCACGATTGATACTCCTTTTGCGAAAGCTTTTCGCATTCCGTAAAAGCGAAACGTAAAAGGAACAAACCTGTGTGATTAAACTTACGTCACACTGAAAACTGTGAAGAAATCGTTTGTTGTTATTGCCGAAATGGATACCGACGATCCGAATTACTGCTAGAGTCGTTTGGTTCTACGATGCCATAAAAATAATACAATTATACGATAGCTTCAACAATGTGGAGTGTAGGTACGACGACCTTTATTATCAATGACAACGGCGCTGACGGGACCAAAATAAACATATACCTTACTCGTTTGTTAAAAATACAACAGACTCTCTAAATTAGAATTGAAGACTTGGCGTCGGTTTCCCAGATGTCATGATAAGTCTGGGAGGGCGCGGAGGTCTCCGGGCGCCCTTTTTTTGTCTCGGGCCTCGTTACGGATATTGCTTCGTAATGTAATGACGATCGATTATTCCGATTCTGTAATCTCACCAATATGTCGACATATCGAATCACTGTTGACAAGGGATAATCTTTACATTTGGGAGGAAAAGTACAAAGGAACTACAATTAGAATACCTACATTTATTCCATAGAATTTGTTTCGTGCCAGTTATTTTGGTCCTATTATATACCTACTTGTAACATTTTCATATTTTCGCGTGAGCCTCCTTTCTCGCCACGGTTTTTCGTGAATACATTTTCTATCACCCTTTCACGGATCCGTGCATTGTAGATAATTACTGTGTTGTAAAAAGACGGCACAAACAAATAGGCTTGTTTTAAAGAGATTACATCCGAAAAGCTTTTTGCTTCGCTTCGCACAATTTCCCGGCGCTTTTCAACGAGATTATTTACTGCAAGAGGCCGCTTGTTAATTAAATTTTAAAAAAAAAACCTCAACACATAAATAAACTCTTATTTTATAAGAGCAAGCCGCCTGCTGTACCGTTTTTTTGATTAAATTTAAATGTCAACTATTCTGTATTGTGACAACGCCGACTCGATCTTTCCGGATCACCGACTTGTAAGATTGTCAGCTGATTAAATAATACATTCGAATCTCTAAGAGCTGTGACAGACATGTGAGGTCTTGGAGAGCGGTGTGGTACATTGAAGAGGCATCCATTAGTCCCGCATGGAACCCCGCAGTCCGGGACGTGTCCTTATGCATAATTATTACGTTGGATCCCATCCGTGTCCGTCTCTCTGTCCGTGGACAACCGGCCGCAGCCCACATCATATACGTCGCTACGTGCCAGATAAAGGACATGTTCTGCACTCAATTAAATGAATCTAGTTACATCTGTAACATCGGCCGGCTGGGGACGCTGAAACGTTCTGCTTTATTTTATTGGATTTTCGGTAGGAATGTCACATGTCATGCATGACTTAGTAATAAATTGCAGTTCCATTATGTCCTAACAAATAACAGTGTAGTGAATCAAACGCAGACTTGATGCACAGCAATTATATTTATCATAAAAATGACACATACAAAATTTTGACACAAAAGGAAGGAGCGTGCGGTTAGCGCGCGGAGCTCAAAAATGGCACTAGAAAAAATTACGAATGCGCGGTGTCGCGCGTCCCGCGTCCCGCGCCCTCCCCGCGCGCTCCTTGTACACACACATTAATCGCGTCGTTTACATCCCCCACCCCGTGCTGCTAGCAGGACTCATCACCTATGGGTATTCGAACGACGCGTGGGGCGGATCGCGTCATCATTCCCGTCTTGGTTTTGATTTTTACCACTCTGACGCGTCCGTCCTTTCCAGGGCACACTTCTTGGATTATTCCCTTTGGCCACAGGTTTCTGGGTCCGCTCGGGTCGACAATAACTACCAGGTCCCCTACCTGCAGTGGTCTTGGATCTGTGTTCCACCTTCTCCTGGGTATCAGGTCTGGCAATACTTCTTTGACCCATCTATTCCAGAACATATCCGCCAAACGCTGGGACACTCGCCACTGTTTCCTAAGGTAGAAGCTGGAGTCATTGAATTTGCCCAGCTGGGGTAAGTTGGAAGAAGAGCCGAGTAGAAAATGGTTCGGTGTCAGGGTTTCCATGCTTCCAGGTTCTACTGACACATGGGTTAGCGGTCTACTATTTATAATGTTCTCAACCTCCGTCAACAAAGTATTTAACGTCTCTTCTTTAGGAACTCTTTCTTTGAGTACGACCTTCAACGATGTTTTGACACTACGGATAAGACGTTCCCAAGCCCCACCCCAATGTGGGCTAGCAGGTGGTATGAATGACCATTTGGTGCCATGATTCTCGGCCTCATTCTTGAGGGTTTCTTCATCTAGTTCCATGACTGACTTCTTTAGCTCAGCGTGGGCTCCTCGAAGGTTGGTCCCATTGTCCGAATGCATATGACGGGGCCATCCGCGTCTCGCAGCCATGCGTCGAAGGGCCATTATAAAGGAATCAGTTGTCAATGTGGCAACAGTTTCTATGTGTATGGCTCTAACTGTAAGGCAGGTGAATAGTACTCCGTACCTTAGTTCACGACGTCTTCCGATAGTGACCCTCATGGGCCCGAACAAGTCCACTCCGCAGTGAGTAAATGGACGCTGATGGTGAGCCACTCTCGCCTGAGGTAAGTCTCCAAGCCTTGGTATTTCTGGTTTAAACTTCCTTAGTCTACACAGCATACATTTTGTTACCACTGTTTTAACCGTTGGGCGTAGTCTAATAACCCAGTACTTTTGTTTTACTTCATTGACAACGGTTTCTTGATTTCCATGGGCGGCTTTTACGTGGTAATGCCGTATAATCAATCTGACTATGTAATTTTGTCCATCTAATATTACAGGTCTTTTTATTTCAGATAGCACGTCTGTAGCAGCATCAATTCTCCCTTCAGCGCGCAGGACTCCATACTGATCAAGGTAAGGTGATAAGGTGAGTAGTTTGCTAGTCGCAGGTATTTTCTTACGGCTTCTCAACAGGGCGATCTCTTCCCCGAACGACTGTGTTTGTGAGTATATAAGTAGCAGACGCTCAGCTCTCTCCATGACGTGGTCTCGGCTACCTAATTTTCGTATGGCCTTCAACCCCATGTCAACAAAGGTGAGTACTTTTGATGTACATCTCAGTAGGCGCAGCCATGAAGAGAAGCGAGTAGGTTCTGGAAGCGGTAAGTTTGTAGTTTCATTTCTATGTATGACAGTTAAACATTCTAACGGTTCAATATCCTTGTCAGATTGTATAAAATTTTGCGGCCAATCTTCATAGTGTCGGTACAAAAAGGTAGGTCCATACATCCATTCGTTTTGTAAAGCAGAGCAGTCATAACTTTCTCGTGTAGCAATATCGGCGACATTCATTTTGGTAGGTACATAACGCCATTCACTTTTTTGTGTGAGGTCGTCAATTTCGCCCAACCGATTAGCCACATATATTTTATAATTACGCGCGTCGTTGTTTATCCAATGAAGTACTGTCGTCGAGTCACTCCAAAATACTCGTCGTTCAGCCTTTATCCTATGTTCTTTGGTAAGCGAGTCTGCCAGTCTAGCCGCTAACACTGCCGCTTGTAGTTCTAAACGTGGAACTGTAATTGGTTTATTTCCCGCAACTCGACATTTGCTTGCGATAAATGCTACGCGCACGTTTGAATCGCTGTCAATCCATCTCCAGTACGCAACAGCGCAGAATGCTTTTGTGGAAGCATCGCAAAATATATGCATCTGTAGGTGCCTATAATGTTCACATTCCGTAATAGTCGCGATATTATCACTGTTGCTAGGCGCGTGAGACGTAGCACTCGTAGCACTCGTAGCGCCCACATCGTCGGCTACGCTCGTAGCACTGTACTCAGCTGTTGGCGTAGCACACGTAGATGACCTCAGGCGGGTTGCATTTTCTTTCTCGCTCGCTCTAGTGGTAGCAGCTGGATAATGTCTCGGGAATCTTACGTCACGTAGTGATTTTAGTAAACAAATCCATTTCTGCCACTTTGTATAGATTTCATCGGTAACGGGATCATCCCAGCTGATATTGAGATGCCATGTTTCTTGCAAAATAATCTTTCCGTTTATGGTAACTGGCGATAGAAAACCGTAAACATCAAAAATTGACATGACAACTTTCAACATTTCTCGTTTCGTAGGCTTTTTCTGTCCGGTGATAATAGCAATTGGAATGCGCTTGAATGAAACGTCGAATCTTAATGAGTCATCCTTTGGGTTCCATATTATTCCTAGTGTGCGCTCGCCGTCGTATTGTGTTTGTTCGACTTTGAACGCCACATCTGTCGATCGCAGGTTTTCTTGCGGTAAAGTACTTAACACGGTTTGACTGTTGCATGTCCAATTTCTTATATCGAAGCCTCCTTGTTTGTGAATGTATGTAATATCTTTCATGAGCTTAATTGCCGTTTCTTCGTCTTCTACACTGTCGATGTAGTCATCCATATAGTGTTGTTTACAAATAGCTTGCACAGCACTCGGCATAGATGAGTCGAACCGTTCTGCATTTTTGTTTTTAATAAATTGTGCTACGAAGGGCGAGCAGTTAGCACCAAATATAAGCGAACTCATTGCATATGTTTTCACTGGGTGGTCTGGTGATTCTCTCCACAAGAACCGCAATGCGTCTCTGTCTTCTTCCTTAATTTTTATTCTCAGAAACATATCTTTTATGTCCCCAGTTAAAGCGATTTTGTTTTCTCGGAATCTTAGCATGGTTCCGTACAAGGAAATTAATAAATCCGGTCCTTTCAAAATATAATCGTTCAGACACATACCATTTGTTTTAGCGGCAGCATCGAACACCAATCTCAATTTTTGCTTGTTGGGGTTATCAACTCCAAAATGAGGTAAGTACCATATTTTTCTTGATACATCAGACTTTGATTTATCGTTGATTTCAGAAGCATAATCGTTGGAGATGAGATGTTGTATCCTTTCTTCGTAACGTGAAGAATATCCTGCGCTGGACTTTATCTTCCTCTCGACGCCTCGTAGTCGTGACATCGCGTTATGGTACGAGTCAGGCAAAGTGCAGTTTTCGTCTTTCCAAGGTAAGTTCACATACCACCTGCCATTAATTAGTGTAGATTTTTGTTCCAGATGGTTCCAGGCACGCAGTTCTTCTGAATTCTGCCGAGGTTTAGCAGCAGAAACTCCCATAGACTCGATGGAGAAGTAACGTCGCACGTCTTCATTAAGATTGTGGAAGTTGCTGTCCACAGAAGTAGTATTTGTATCGTTCTCCTCAGTGATGAAGAATGTGGAATAGTCGTTGCGAGCTGGTGGATATCTATGTGGTACCACGCCGTGGAGGCACCAACCCATCGCCGTGCGTGTGGCGCATGGCTGGTTCCGATCGCCTACTACAGTCTCCAAGGGTAAGATTAAATGATAATTGTCCTGTCCAATTAGTACTTCCGGTTTAAGTTGGCCGGCACTCAGATTGTTTTTAAGGTTACGCAAGTGATCGTAGTTTTCACATTTCACTAATGTTAAGTTTTGTTTAGGTAAGTTAAGTTCATTGACACTTCGAACGTTCAGGTTATATTTTTCACCGAGTTTATTAGACACAGTCAAGTCCAGTAGTTCCGTATCGCACAATAGTTCAGTATTGTCCCACGCACCGCGCACTCGAATTGCCTGTTTGTGACCACTCACTCCGACGCGCGACGCTAGTGAAGCGCTTATCATAGATACCGTGGAGCCGTCGTCGAGCAGCGCGCTCGTGCTGAACACACCGTTTGGTCCGTGAATGTTTATGGGCACTACTTTTAATAACACTGACCAATTGTTATTGTCCGAATTAATATTGGTTACGGTTTCACTGGTTTCAGTCTCTGTTGGCGCACTGGTTTGCGCGGGTTGCGCCGCCTTTGTTATGTTGTTATCACTCGGACGCGAACTCGGCACATAATGCAGCAAGCGGTGGTGTGGCTCCGCGCACCCGTCGACGCCACACGCGGCGGCGGTACACGTATTCCTATCGTGTTTTGTTATAAGGCACTTGTAACATATTCCGAAGCGTTTTACATACGACCAGCGTTCCTTACGTAGTGACTTTTTAAACTTCTTACAGTCGGTTAGATCGTGTTTTGAGGTACGACAGAAGCGGCACTTATTGTTACTAGCACTCGGTTCAGGTTTTTCAATTTGTAACAAAACGGTATGATCGTTATCACTATAATGTTTACGTTTATTGTCCCATCGAACGTTCAGCAAGCCAGCACTACACGTAGCTATTTTAATAGCTTCTTCACTCAAAAAGTCATTTAGTATATCCAGCCTGCACTTTTCTTGCGCTTTTATTAGCGGATAGCTATAGTCTGCCCACTTTGTTAACAGCACGGTAGGTAACTTAGACAACACCATATTGACCACATCAACACCCTGTAAGTACTCATGTCGTTTGAGTTGTCGAACCGAAGCAACACAGTTTTTTATTTTCACACTAAAGGGTACAATGTCTTTATGATAATCTGGCGGTAGCGGGTTTAACTTTTTCACGTCATGCAGGATTCGTGATATAATAATGTCCGAGTTTCCAAATTGTAATTCTAACGTAGATATAATTGTTTCAGGTGATGTAGAACTGACTAACAGGGCTGACACGGCTTCTTTAGCAGGACCACGGAGACATTTTCTTAGGCGCCATAGGTTCTCCCTCTCGCTAAAATTGCACATATGTGTTGACTCCTGGTATGCACTCTTGAAGAACAGCCATTCCATAGGGTCACCAGAGAAAATGGGAAGTTCCCGTGGTGTGCTGAGGCGGCTGAGTAGATTTTCGTTATGGCTAGTGGGCACGGAAGTGGTGACAAGGTCCCTTAGTGCGCTGGCTAATTGTTGAACTGCACCGTTAGTGCCGCTACCCTCCGGCAGCGGCGGGAACAGCGGGCCGGTAGATTTTCCATTTTTGCTGACCCCCTGTTTCTCCAGTTCTTGTTGGCTGCGCTCCAACCACTCCTCGATGTCTCTGCCATCACCTTGTGACTCCGACGCTGGTGGACTGTATTTTTCATCCAGGGCTGCTATATTTGCAGCTAACTGTTTGTTTATGAGTTCCATTTGGATTTGAGCTTTTGCTTTCGCCGCTTCCAGTTCGAGTTTTTTCTTTTGTGCAACTACCGACGATCTTGATGTTCGATGTGACGGTCTTGAACATTTTGACTTTTGTGACGCAAGGTCACCTGCTTCTTCTACTTTCGCAGGCTCGATCAAGTTGGGCTTGGCCACATCATCCTCTTTGGCCGATGGTTGCTCCTCGCATTTCAGCTGGCGTCGTTTTTGTGTGGTGCTGCGCGTGTTGACCATCTTGTTCTGCGGTGGCGTGTGGTACATTAATGATTCGGCTCGATTGACCAATGTAGTGAATCAAACGCAGACTTGATGCACAGCAATTATATTTATCATAAAAATGACACATACAAAATTTTGACACAAAAGGAAGGAGCGTGCGGTTAGCGCGCGGAGCTCAAAAATGGCACTAGAAAAAATTACGAATGCGCGGTGTCGCGCGTCCCGCGTCCCGCGCCCTCCCCGCGCGCTCCTTGTACACACACATTAATCGCGTCGTTTACAAACAGTATAGTTATTAACAAACAGGCATACAATAATTACGAATTACACTATCAAGCATGATTTAAAAAATGAAGTCCATCGAGTCAAAAGTAAAGTTATTAAAAATCTTCTTCTTAGCGTGTCGATGGCAAAACTAATTTTAAATTCCTCGCCTGGCCCAGTATTCGGCCACGGCAATGCCGGCCAGTGATGCAGTCATTAGATCCCTACGTGAACAGGTGAATAAGACATGACGTGCCCTATTATAAATAAAAGTGCATAATTACTACGAGAGTTAATTATTCTTTTAATTGTTATTATGTTTCTGCACCGGTCGACTTGTAGATAATGCCAAAGATATTAAGTCCGCCTTTGTACAGTGTTACTTACTAGTGTAAGTATAAGTTTCAATAAATAATTATTCAATAATATAAGAGACCTTAACTGTAACAACTTCATACCAGTTAAAGGCAAATAAAGACTTCTCTTAAGAAATCTGGGATCGTGTAGCTTTATCGATTAAGAGGTTACGGAATTTATATTTAAATAGTGGAAGTTCCTTAGTGCTCACAATGTCAGTAGGTATTTTGTAGTCAATCTTTGATGCCATACCAAACAAGCTTTTGTTGAACAAAGCCGTACATTGTTGATCGAAGGATACGTTACATATTTTTAACATAATGTCTTTTTGATTTCAGTTTATCAAATATATTTACATTTACATTTATAAATACGGCTATTTTATATCCGTGAATGAATGGAAAGGTTATAATCCTTTTTTATTTTATTTAGTTCACACGAGTCAGGAATACAGATGCCTCTTTTTTGCGCTTTACAAACTAAATCCCTATTAGTGGGAATGTGACTTCGTATTTAAAAGATACAGAATATTGGTTTTTATAAAGTGTCACTTTTTTTTTTTTCGGGTTGGAAAATCATCTGATGACATTCCCCGCTCTTTAGCGGAGCGAGAAATAGTGTCAGACTTTTACTGACTAAAGACCCACTCCTGTTCCATCTTTGCCATTTTTTCCAGGGCCCCGGGGATCTCTTTCGCATCACCCATGGCCCCAGTAGGCTTCGACCCTGCTGGGCCCCTACGGTTGCTGACATCTCCTTGAGGCGCGCGTGGAACACTACGCGCCGTCGACGACTTGGGTTCGGTCCGGACGGTTACCGGACGATCGGACGGCGAGCCACCCATTGCTCGCCGTCCGAAAGCCCGTACGGTGGCCGGAAATCGGGATCGGAATCCCGGCGGCGGTTGGGGCGTGAGGATCGTTGCCTCAAGCGATCGGCCGCCTCCTTTGCTAGCATTACTGCTTCGCAGAAGGAGGCGACCGCCTGACACTCTTCCTCGCTCTTATTAGTGTCACTAGGTTTCTCTTCTTTAGTTAGACTATATTAGTATCAGCATCTACTTACATCTGCATTCACTACACATGCAGAATTGTAACTGTCACATTTAATTTCGAGAATGAATATAATTTAAATGGCAAGTTGAAACACCCGCGTGACCGTGTAATCGCGGCTCAGCGGTCTGTCATGACGGTGTAATGAAGCCTGTCATATGAGTTAATGTTCCCGCGCACTCTTACATCATCGTCATGACGAGAGTGACGTCACCGACCCAGGGACGCAAGCAGATTAAATTAAAACACAATCAAGCAAATGACTCCGAGCTTTTAAAGTAACGGCGCTTAATCTAATAATGCACGAATAAATTTTATGAATTCCTGTCCTTCTGAGGGAGGCTGCTTTATAATTACTGTTCCGTAATGAAATCAAAAGTTTTTAGGTTAAACGGAATGTTTTGTTTTTAAATAAAGTTTGGATGAACGCCTTGTCAGTTCTGTGCTTGAAAACATGGACTTTCAGTTTGATTGTTTTCCATTTACCGTTGAATACTATCGCACAGCAAAAGGTTTATTTAGTAGGTATATAGTGTTCACTAAATTTATGTTAGATAGGTACATATCCCTTGAAGCAGTACAAACGTGGAGCTACGTTGTTCAAGTAGATTGTACTGAACATTATTATATTTTACTACTATGTTACTAATACCCCTGTGGTCGTTACTTATAATGCGAAGAGTCTGCTTATGTATCACATGAGTGTAGGTATTAACCAGCTGTTTCCCAGTATCATGGACGATGTAACTACATCTTATTACTAGGACAACATAAAGAGAAGGAGACTCGTATATATTTTATATCTTCTTATTTATTTGTCAGGTAGGTTCCCTATAAGGTGAAACCGCTGGCAGAAGCTAGTAATATATATTTATATATATGTAGGTTTATATTATATTAATAATAATAATAAATTCATTTATTTTCAGGCTTGGAATACCCATAGTTTACAATTACAATTTAAAAAAATTAAAATTAATAGTAATAATAATACTTGTCGTTGCGCGGTTGGATCAAGAGCCTGATACAGAAGGCAGTACTCCTCGATACAGCTCGCATTGTGAGGAGGTTCCTGTCTCTGGAGCCCTAACCACCGGTAGCTTGGACCCTGCTCCCGACACCGGCGGACTACTATTTTTTATATTTTTAAATGTACTTATTCTTTTTTAAAATTTTATGTCATACAACCGCTCTTACGCGATGATGACGTTATTACACATTTTTCATTAGATATTTTGGAAACACAGTATCTTGTGTATATTATCTAGACTTCTATTGAAATAAAATTAAAAAATTTGTGTAAAACTAATCCAGTAAAGTCCTCTGAAAATCTGCTATTTTGCATGAACTTTGACACTTCATAATTTAATAAAAAATTTAAAAAGTCGAAAAAGTATAAGAATAAGAAGCCTTGCAAATTTAAAAAACTTTTAAGTGTTTAAAAAAACATGTATTTCCTGGAACAAGTTTTGTAAAATATTCGAGTAAATCACGAAATTACCGAATGCTAAGTCCCCTCGTCTGTGTCGCGGTCCAACGTTGGACCGATTTCAGAAAACAGTCGTCTGTGTACGGTCCAACGTTGGACCGCTGTTGACATGCGTCGTATTTTGACGTATTATGCTTATTAAACCTGTGTCAATCCCGCTCAAACTTGCACAGAGTAAACTATATAGATACATCTACTCTATTACGTCTTCAGTGAACGGAATAACTGAGTGAACATAGATACGGAAGGTGACAAAGCCAGTCGGCCGCCCATTCGCGTCAAAGTCAGTTGTGTTTTTTACGCGTCGCGCCAAAACGTTTGTTTTTCTTGTGATTTGTGTGTTTTTGTGTGTTTTGTGGGTGAACTACAATGCCTGGGTAAGTAATAAACATTTTTCAATGCATAAACAGTGCAGTTCATTAAGATTTTGACCAGAATGTTCATTTCAACAAACATGATTTCACATCACAAACCGTTACTACTGTTGACTAAACATTTTGCGATATTTTGGCGATAAATATTGATAGAAATGCAAAATAAGGCTATTACGTAAGTTTGTATGTATACTACTATAGATATTAGGCGTTTAATTTGAATTTTATCGTATTTTTATTGTGTACATTTTGAAATTAGAATTACGTAAATCGATAGGTATTTACCTAAAGTTTCCCGTAATTTTAGATACGTATTTGTGTAATGTTTTTGTTCGGCAGCATACCCTTTTTATGTGATTAACGTTTTGTAGATATCTTCAAAATGTAGGATGTTGAATTAGATTTCAAATTTAGTCAACAGAATTCAAACAGTGATCCAAAGTTCGAGTAGGTGTTTTTTGTGCCTCTTTTCAAGTGGTTAGTTCGGTCATCCGATACAAATAAACTAAACATTTCTAACAGCTGAGACTCTGTTTGTGTAATGAATGTGAACCAAACATTAGTAAAAAAATGTAACCCAAACCGCCAGATGTTTAAAAGTCACCGGAATAGAAGTGTAAACAAACGTTATCTTTTGTTTCGAACGCCGCACTTAAAAATGACGTAATGTTATTGTTCAGCTTGTGGTATGTTATAAATGTATTACGAGGTCTGTTCTTTTGTTTGATTTATGTGAACTAAAGTGTACTTGTGTAAGTAAAACAATAACTTTTTGAATCAATGGTCTATTTATTTTATTAAAATTACATTAACACAAGAAACTGGTAAAAAAAACCCTCACACTGAACATACACGACACTTACGAATACATGACAAGGTAAACCTACAACAATGTATATATATCCTGTTAGGTAATTTAATAACGATTCTAATGATATAACTGGTAATGAGCTAGCTAACGTAGTTTTGAAGTTATCGTCGTTTTAATAAGACGCGCCGAAATTTCCCGCCAAAAATTCGCGAAATTCGCGAACGTACACAGAGGAGGCGAATTCGGCGATTAGCGCGCGACACAGTTCAAAGCGACAGAGTTTTCAGGCGTTATCTCTCTTTTTTTGCATTGCCTCTTCATCGAACATCGCGTTGGATTGTGTTAGATGAAGTAACAAGCTTTTAAACCATGCTCGATGTTGACGATAGGCGGAAAAGGACCCCTTAAGTCCGCCTTTATACCATTTTGTTGCATGAAGTTTTAATAAATAAATATATAACATAGTCGATAGTGGTGACCATGGCACAACAATAACAGTGGGTAGTATGGGCATTACGGGTGCAATAACCCTAAACCAACACGACCCGGTTGGAGCAGCAAAGCACAATTAAACTAAAAGACGTTTCGAAAAACAAACAGCCGAATAACGTAACGAAGCAATTACTGGCGGCAAACGAGCGCCATTTTGTCGATGGAAACAGAGAAAAGAAATGGCTTCATTAAAATCTTCCTCTTTTTTGCGAGTGGACAAACAACATGTACGTGCGAGCTAACTAATATTCATTTATATGCTGTTTTTACCAGACTACGGCAAAGCCAAAGGAGGGTTATGATTTTGACAGGCATGTACGTATGTATGTGAGTATGTTCATCTGTTCCCTCATAGCTCCTAATCTACTTATCGGAACTCGACATATGAGGTATCGTTAGAACCATCTTAATTGTCCGCTGAACATAGGTTATGTGACATGTCACAAAACTCGACATGGCGCCCTCTAGCGGACAAAAAGTAGTGTGTTAAAAATAAAAATGGAGATAAATACGCCGTGTTTGGTATTATTTGAAAGGGCTTCACTTGTACATTTCCAAAAAATTGCTCAAATTTAAAGTGACGCCCTCTAGCGGACAAAAAGTCATGTATTAAATTTAACACAAAAATTGTTTAAATAAAAAAAAAGTAAAAAACTAAAACCCGACTACGACAGCTTTTCTTTTTGTTCTGTTCTTGTTTTTTCCAGTTACCTTGTTTATTTCAGCATCCTGAAAATCTTGTTTCATACTTTATCAGTGTCTTTTTTTTGTCGTTGTCGGGTTTTAGTTTTTTACTTTTTGCTTAACAATGGCTTCAAAAAGAATATTAAAACTGACCAACTCGGCTTGATAAAGAGGTCCAATATGGTGCGAGTGTTTTAAGAACTAAACTAAAGGCCCCATAGACTTTATATTAACAAATAGGAACTTCTGTTTCAGTTCCGTACACACTCTAAAATCTTATTTAATTAGCCACAGGTATAGGTGAATAGGTTCATGAGAACATTACGTAATGAATAATTCTCCAACGTCGGTGTAAATATAAATCATCGATTGTTCATTTAAAATACGCCATAAGACCATGAATTAAACAGCACAAGGAGCTCTAAAACTTTGCCAAGTGGATCCTCAGTTTATAGGGACTTAGCTACAACTGTAAGGCGGAGTTAGGAATTGGGTAAACCGCTGCCAGACAGCTGTAGCAGAGATGTTAGCCAGCTAATGTACGCGAGTTAATTCCACCGCAGATAATTGTTACCACCACGTCTCATGCAACTTTAGCGAACACGGATACTAATCAAGTTTGTCACAGCCAGGGGTTACTATAATATAATTGTATCGCAGTGTCAACCAAATTTATTTTATTAACACGCACGATGTTTATCGAATTACTCAACTGAATGGATTTGTCATCCGATTAAAAGTTGTTAGAAACTCTAATAAGTTACATACTAACAAAGTTCATCACTAATGGCATCCAGCTTTACAACGAAGATACTAGGGCGTCATAAACTATATATGGTGGTTCGCCACGCGAATCCCGAAAACATCGCCTTATTTTGTCGTAAAATGCACAGGTACAGGGGAAGGTAGCATTAATAATGAAATATTCATGCGGAAACAATCTGCTGATGTCGGGCGGATGGACAGGCTCGATGGACCCGTCCGCTGACCCCGGCCACGTTACAATATAACTTCTATACCTTCGGACGTACAGTTTAATTCGCACGCAAACTTAAAGGAGAACGGCGGAATGTTACAAATAAGGGCGCCCATATCGACATAACGCGGGCTCCATAACAATAAGCATAATCTAAATGGCTAGGATTTGTTCGACATGTGAGCTTATAGGGCTGAAGGGCTCGCTCGTGCAGGCGTGCTGATTGCGAGGTTTTACCCACGCTTCAGAGGCGAAGGAAGCTCTTTTAAGAAAGTCTTTTGATGCAGGAAATTGCTGAAATGTAATAAATCAGAAACCCATTTTCCTTATTTATTTTTGCCATCTGAACTAAAGAAACGCCAGGGTTAATTATTTTTATAGAGTGACAATATTTTCATTTCACCTTTGTACCTATTTTATCTGTTTCCTTCTTCTTTTCTTTCATTATAATATGTGTGTATATGAATTGTTAAATAAATATGTTACACTTAAAAAAATATTATTTTTTTACGTCGAATTTTGGCCCTGACAGCATTCACTGCCTGTTGAGTCCTCAAACAGATCGCCAACAGAAGTGTTGGAGTATCTATGGCACGGTAAACAAACACGCATTCAAAATCCATCCATCATTGTAATTAATTTTTTTTCTTCTCTCTATCAAGCATGCTCCTCATAGCTATTTATATACGAAAACATGTCATTGGTTAATAGTTGCATAATTTGTTGTTTTTGTTAGTTGTTAATACTTTTTGTTTTCCGATTATAATAAAATAAAATAAATACGACTGATACCAAGCTTCAATTGTTGCAGGTTCCATTCCCACTTTAAGCACAGCAATAACAACAATTCTGTTTTCATTATTAACCCACTCCATTTTATTTGATAAAACATTACGAGAAAAAATAAACAGAAATACGTCAAAACCACGGAACAGATGAAAGAGGTCATAACAATACCTACAGTATGTCTGTAAATGTATTAGCCTTATTGATTTGAAAAAAAAAAAATCTTTTTTAATTGTAACAAAATTTATAGCCAGTCTATATAAAAAAAAATCCTTATTTCGCTTGGTCACGCTATCACTTGAGAACGACTTTATCGATTTCCTTCGTCTTTTTTTAAAGGTATCTAATATTTTGCAAAAGGTTCTTATGGAAAGAAAAATTGGAGAAAATTGCGCAGAAAATTGGAAGATTTCAGAAAACGCCTACTTAACCTTTACGTGTTTGACAGTTCAAGCTCAAGACACGACAACGTCTGTCCAAGTAGTTTGATATGAGTATTGTCAGATATTATTACCTACTTTTCTTTCGACACCAAAGGCTTAATATGAACATCCCACTTAGTCAATCATTTCAATCTATCATTTCGTTGAGAAACCTTGATTCACATCAATGTTAGACTCAGCGATGTGAATTGAAGTTTAAATTCTACTCGTGTAAAATTATTGATACTCTTTCGTACTATCCTGTTTGAACTAATAATTCATTTGAACCAGTCTAATGTTGTAACAATCAATAGCACAGATACCACTACGCACATTCCATGTCTGAACAGCCCTCTGCGACAACAGTGCTTCACATTTATAACATTATTACGCACATGAAACAAATGGCTCTCGTGAACCCACTGTGAGCCTTCGTTTGTCAGTATGGAAATACTGGTGGTGATATAAAGCGGGTGTATCAAACATGAGAGCCGTGGCACTCACGTGGAGGGCCGCATCGAGCGCTCGGGCCAATTAGGCCTCCAGCCAGTGCAAGAGGCTCTTCACTTGGCTGCTTAGCCTCCGAGTTTCTCCAGACGTGTACACTTAATCGCCAAGTTTATTATACTAAAACAAGTGAACGTTCTCACAACATTGTTTGACGAACACAAACTTTTGGACAACATTTTCTTTGCAAGTCGGGCATTTCATGACGTGGATGGATCGTTCATCTAAAAACGCTGGAGGAATTCTTTGATTCGCATCCCTTACGGCCGTGACAGTAATGACAGACATTTACTTTATATAGTCTGCCGCTTCGTGAAATATTCATCGGACTCTCGGCTTTATACCATCATGTTTTTATTGTCTCATCTCGAACCGTCTCCAGGTGAACCAAAATAGGAGTCTCAACAGAAATACATTTTACTAAGAAAATATTGATTAGATTAATAATAAGATCATGCTTTATCATCATCATGTCAACCGAAAGACGTCCACTTTTGGACATAGGCCTCCTCCAAACGTCGCACATAAGGACGGTCCAGTGCGTCTCGCATCCATCGGATTCCCGTGACCCTCACCAGGTCATCGGTCCACCTTGTGACGACAGTTATATTTAATTCTTATAAAACAGATATGAAGAATAAAATATATTCTTCTTTACTTGTTTTATAAGAATTATAGGGAGCAGCAGTAAATATAGTTCTTGACACGGTCTTTGCTTACTTGTTTATTAACTTTATGCAAACTGCTTTGATACATCTAACTGGGTCCTTTCCGCCTGGTACGAGAACCAACTTGTGAATTAATTCAGTTAAGAGGGCCTTTCCCGATCCGTTTATCGTCAACGTGAGCATGATTTAAAAGCTTGTTTCATCCAGCGCAATTTTTTTACAAAAAAACTGCGCGAAAAAAGAGAGACAGCGCTTGAACGCTTTCTTGGTATTCGGTAATTCCATCACTCAGTCGGATATTTTACAAATTTGTTCCAAGAAATAGGTATTATTTTTTAAACTTAAGTTTATTCAAAAACTCGTTTAAATGTTTTTTCTTTACTCTTTGAATTTATGAGTAGATACATTATGAAAGTTCAAAGTTCAGGTACATAGATTTTCATAGGACTTTACAGGATTAATTTTATACAAATATATGTTTTGATTTCAATAGAAACCTAGAGAATATCCACAAGATATCTGTGTTGCCAAACAACTAGAGAACGATGTGTAATAACCAGAGGTCGGAAATTAGGTAAAGTTAAACATGTACTTACACCGATATCATACAGCGAAAGAATAAAGTGGACATGCCTTAAATCCCGAGATTAATTTTAAAGAGCAGAATTTTTTTATGACACTATAAGAAGTATAGCAGGAAAAAATTCTTCCTGCATTAACGACAAGGAAGAGGAAGTGTATAAATTTGTTAATTTCACCTCAGTTGACATAGAGAGATCTTTTTCAATGAAAAATACTAATAAAAATTGTATGTTAATTAATCTTTGTTTTATTTGTCTTATCTATCTCTGAGGGTTTTATTTATTATTTATTTGTAATATTGTTGGCCACACGTAATTTTTCATTAGAAACCCCGGAAAGATCCAAATTAATATCAATATTTCGATGCAAGTACATGAAAAGCTCTACCTAATTCCGACCCCAGCGGGGCTATTGCGTAACTCTGTTGACAGTTCAAGTGATGATTACTTGTTAACAATGTGCATCATTGAATTGTCAAACAGCTAGTTTCGTATTGCCTATCTTCAGTGACCAACTGCAGTGACGTCATTAGCCACTGGTGCCTTTGATATCCACCGTAACACGTTTTGACAGATGTTATTGTATCGATACTTTTAAAATTGCGATTGTGTAAGCTTTTGAAGCTGTATAATAGTCGATAAAATTTTAGAGTGATCACAGTAGGCACCGTAAATTTTTATAATTCACCACATTTCCACCGTAGTTTGTTAGTCACTTGTGTGATACGTAATACCAATTTTATGAAATTGTCAGTTGACAACTAAGTTTAGTGTGCAACGAATGCTAGTTGTCAACTGTTATTGAAAAAGTTAGCCAATAGCCCCCCTGGTAATAACTCTAATAACGTCATAATAAGTAATATGTAAGAGCAGTTTTATGGAAATGTATGTGAAGTTGGGCGCTCTGAAGCAGTCTAAATATTCATCACATTTTACAATATGATCATCACATTTGTAATATCTGGCTAACCTTAACTACTATTATAACGGTCAGTTGAATATAGTTGTAATAACGGAGTCTGCCCACTACACAGTGGGCAGACGTTATGCCATGACAGTGCCAAGAATGAAAAGAAACACGACACGGTCTACTCCTCGATATGTGGGAATGGCCCATGCACGGAACAATATTATTTTCCGATAAGTTAGCACGTGGTGGTGTTGGTCTATGACAGAACGGTTTAGTGGATATCTTCTCATATAATATCAATATAAAGAAAATTCCTTTGCCAGCCACCACGGATATCTATGCCAGACACGTTCCTAATGATATGGTGCAGTGGGCAGACTGAAACAAAGACATTCCTACCGAACAACCCAAGAGTTATTATATCATCTTCCTAGCCTTTTTCCTACCAGCTTGGAGTCAGTAAAACCGGTTGCGGCTGAATACCTTTGTTTTCATGCCTATCAGACCTTCACAACTCAGTTATTGGGCAACACGATACTCTATAGTGTTATTTATACTCACACTTGTTTTACATTACTTCATAGTCAACTTCATTACTTGGTCTTTGTGCACATGACGCTGTCATGTCATTACTCATCTATTTTCTTTTCACTTTAGCTATGGTTACTAAAGAATTTTTGAGAGGTAAGCATATGATTTGATTATTAAATCACCTAATGCTACGCATCATTTTAACTTAATTTTTTTTTTTTAATTATTGTAAATGTTTTCTTTTTTTTTTGTAAGACAGCCATGCTGGCTGTCGTCGTCTTTCTTTCGGCATCAAATTTGAAATTATGGAATGGACAACCAGCATAACTTCACAATTATGTTGGTTATACATTCCACAGACCGACACACACACACTACACAGACACAGACTATAAATACCGGTCTGTGCGTGGAAGTTGGGCAGTTCTTCAGTCCGTTAGTCAAAAGTTAGTTCATCAGTTAGTCTCTGCAGGCCACTGTCGGGCATGCGAGACCCTTTCAACTGCTCTACGGTCTCTACAGGCCGTAATCCACCACGCGGACCCAGTGCGGGTTGGTTGGGCACGCCACAATTATGGCGGTAAGTCCCCTCTTTGAGGCGTGGTTGGAAAGACCTCACGGCGTCCTCACCTTCCGCATGACGCAGGTTCTCACCGAACACGGTAAGTTCGGGAAGTTCCTACACCGGATACGTGCGGAAGAGACGCCCGGGTGTCGCCACTGTGCGGACCGCCCGGAGGACACGGTGGAGCACACGGTGGAGGTGTGCCCCGCTTGGGCAGAGCAACGCCGTGTCCTCGTGGGGGCGATTGGCGGCGGCGATCTCTCGCGCCGGGCCTTGGTACAGGCCATGGTCCGGAGCGAGGAGGAGTGGCAGGCGGTCGCCTCCTTCTGCGAAGCAGTAATGCTAGCAAAGGAGGCGGCCGATCGCGTGAGGCAACGATCCTCACGCCCCAACCGCCGCCGGGATTCCGATCCCGATTTCCGGCCACCGTAGGCGGGGGCTTGCGGACGGCGAGCGGTGGGTGGCTCGCCGTCCGATCGTCCGGTAACCGTCCGGACCGAGCCCAAGTCATCGACGGCGCGTATTGTTCCACGCGCGCCTCAGGGAGATGTCAGCAAATCGTAGGGGCCCAACAGGGTCGAAGCCTACTGGGGCCACGGGTAGTGTGAAAGTGAAACCCGGGGCCCTGGGACGAAGGCAAAGAAGGAACAGGAGTGGGTTTTTAGTCAGTAAAAGTCTGACACTATTTTCCGCTCCGCCCAAGAGCGGGATTTGTCATAAGATGATTTTCCAACCTAAAAAAAAAAAAAAAAAGTGCGGGTTGGTGGATGTCACATGTTTTCGATTTTTTTTTTCTTGGACATGGTTTCACCGGTCACCGGTCACCGCTTTGAGAGCAGTGGTGATGAAATAAATTACACAAAGTAATGCGCCTGGCTGGGTTTGAAACCCCGACCTACAACTCGTAAGTCGGGGCCGTTACTACTGGGCCACCACAGCTCTCACTTACACACAATTACTTTGAATAAAGTAAAAAAAAAAAACAACTTAGACAAGTACATATGAATTGTGAAATTCAAATTGGTCCTTGCCTGGTTTCAAACCGGCAACCTCCGGCACGAGAGGCGATTACTTTAACCACTGAGCCATCACGACACCTGACGCCATACGAGTTGTATGAAATGTAATTTAAAAAAGGAACATCACATCACCGCAAATTACGATTAGATATATGCTCATGAAGAGAGTCGAGGTCGCAAGGAGAGCCTCAAAGCCGACTGAGAGACAATTCGCACGAAATGGATACGAGCCCCAAATATTTCAACGGTATCATATTGCACATTAAGTGGCTTTAGCACGTCTTATGTTTGGCAATTAGATGAGACAGCTACGAGTATTTATTAACTTGTAATAACAGCCTTATCTTTCCGTTCCAAATAATAATAGGCTTTCGTCTGCGAAGTATTCATCAAAAAGTTAAACAGACATCGTGTTATCATAAAATAATTTATATACGTCGTCAAGCCAATGCTTGTTCAATAACAAATATTATTGTTGAAATGGTAATAATTGTTTTAGCTAGAAATGACACTAATATCTTGAACTATACATAACGATTTCGTCTGTGAGGACCATTTCAGTTCATTGTTCTAGCGCATAGATCTGAGCGGCCATTCATCAATATTACCGGTGGTGGGTTGTCAAGGATTATACCGTTGCCCACTAGATAGCGCCAGGGTGCGACGCGCGACGTGACGACTGTCACAAACTAAGCGCACCACTAATGGGATCATCCAGCGATTTCGCACGCTCGCGCTATACCCGTGGCTATTTCGGCTACGTTTGCATTATTCTGAATTCTGTGAATCGCATTGTATCGTATACTAACTCGAATCGATTTTGACGAGAATATCAATGTGTGCAATCTGCCTATGATCTAGAAAGCCGAGATTCTGATGAATACTGGGAATACACGATAGTTCTTTATCGAAGTACACAAAATACTTTTTTGGACAAAAGGCTGTGATTTTATAACCATGGGTAAAAAGTTCGCTTAGAAAAGTCGAGCCTTATGCAATACAAACTTTTGAGATATTAGTAAGCTATAAAGTTCAGTGTATAATGATTATTTTTATCTTCACTATCGAGTCTATTGTGAAAGTCGGGTAGCTCCCGCGGGGGGCGGGGTGCGAGGAGGTCGGCTAACTAATCCCCGGCTTACATATCTCGATAAATTGTCACACGGCGCCGCGCGTCATGATGAGTCGGCGGCTTTATCGGAGCGAGTCTGCTGGAAGAATTGATTGAAAGTTAACGCGCCATGATTAGTGGCTACCAGAACCCAACGCTTCAATAATGCCCGACGTTGGTTTATGGGCCGAAATCTATCATTTAGAAAGACGGGCTTGCGATGTGATGTGACTTAAAGAGCCGTAGAATAGAATTGATTTAACAAATATTCAGTGTCTCTCTGACGAATTCGACATTTATCGAGTTGACGACTGCTACTTAAAATTCTATACAAATACAACTAATCAATAGTACCTTCCAGTTTGCTTTAATCTACATTTTTTATAAAGTACAGAATTTGAATAAACTCCCGGGTAACTTATCAAAGTAATTGAATTCATTACGTTAATTGAATTCCAAAATGGATCGCCGTCTACCTGAATGACGCTAGATGTGACACGTGCTTCGATTCAGCGCGCAATCGGGTATTCATTATGAACCGGCTACATTAAGAACCAGGATTTAGTCCATGAAAAATATACAAATCTTGAGAGATTACTACGGAACACGGAACGGAAAAGTATACCGTATTTTATAAATCCAAGCATAAATATTATTAGCGACCGAAATGCCCTTCATAACAATCCCACAAAGGCACATTAATTATTTAATTGTGTTATTAAGTCATTACGTCCACCTGATCAGATACCAGGACATTAGGAAGCTGAGGCAGATTACGGAACGAGTAACATACAGCGTAACACGCCGTCCCTCATCAAAAAACCCTCATCACCCGCTCCAAACCGACCAAATAATCCGAGACCACTTGTGGTAATAATAAATATGATATTTTGCGTAGTTTATGTGTACCTAGTAACCAGACATGATAAAGGTTTAGGGTTTGCGTGGACCGTAATGAATCATAAACAAAATTACCTTTGTAGGACAATGAGATTTGATTATTTCTATTTTATTCGGAGGCAATAAAAACAAATCATGGCTTTGTGTAGGTTTGCGACGAAGGCACAAACAAAATAAATTGGCTTGCGGTCCACATCCCCGCATTAGGTATGTTTAAAATGTAAAATAGGTTCCTCTTGGAAAAAATATTTGCGTAAAACATAGAAAAGCAGATTCATATTAAAAGTTGAGCATGTTGACGCGGAGGTCTCGGAGCGTGAAAACTTCACGTGTTGTGCTCCTCGGGGAGCTGGGAGCTGCTAACGAGACTTCAATACAACATAAGTATGAATCAATTTATCAACATCCTGCTGACGCGAGATTTTTGTGAAACTGGCGAACACGCGCCAAGAATTCAGCTAAGTTTGTGACATAATAAAAGGTCGACTGAGCCGATAATAAAGTATTCTTATTTTTACGCCATTAAACCGCTCGTATGTGGATGATGATAAAATGTTCTTAAGCATCGTACAAAAGCGATTTTTAAGTGGAATAACGATACTATAAAGGGGATGGTGAAAGCTCTGCGTAGTCTACGCTATTCATAGGATATAAAGAGCCTAAGTAACTCGTGTCTTTACAAACATATTTGATGTGTTATGTCCTAAAAGCTTCCCCGTATGGGTATTATAGGTAGCTGGTTTTATTTTAACGGATAGATTACACAGTTTGCTACAGTAGCCGTGTTCGGGACAACAACCCCGTTTTATCTGGCTCGTTGCGCTACTGCTGACTGTGTGGTTACAGATAGTATCGACGGGCAGCACTAATGGTATTGCTACAGTCACTCTTGGCCAGCGAGTGGGCTAGTGATGTGCTACGCAAAGTTAGCGGAGTGAGCTAGTGATGAAATGAAGTGAGTGATGTGTTCCCTCCCTATGCACTGATGGTGACAGCCGGGACACGAGTGTTTGAGGATTAGTCTATGATTTGTGAATATTCAGGTGGAATATATTTTCTAAGTTTCTGTCCCAAGTGTTCCCAACTAGCCGAGGTCTTTAATATATCGCCTTTTCTATGAATATCATTTTCTATCGTAGTATTATGTTAAGTGCCACTTGAAGGCGTGTAACACAGCTGTGATTTTACCTATATGTGCAGAGGTAAATCACATGCTACAGAAACCAAGCCCTGCGGACGTTAGGAACAGACTAATGAAGCACCTGAAGCTGTTAACTAGGTATATCTCTGCTCTGCATTGGAATTGGATTACAGAGTCGTGGAGCTCAATAAATTCACGAGAATTGTTCAATAGCCATACAGACTGGACTCCAGGACGTTTCCATGGATACAGTCGTGTTTGGCAGTCTTCTGCGTAATCGCTCACAGCCGCCGCTTGCAGCAATTACAATCATTATGCGAATTATCTTGCAGTGATTTGTAATGACAATGTGAAATATTCAGCTTCTATTTGTCATACAAAACGGTTGAAACCGAAACATCACACTGTAATATTATAAAAGCGAAAGTATGTGAGTGTGTGTGTGTGTGTATGATTGTTCTTCATGCTTCATGAGCGGCTGAGTGAATTTGGATGAAACTTAGCATACAGGCAGACCATGTCCTGAAAAGTAAAATGTTTATCCTGGGAGTATGTTCCCTCGGGAAAATCCTACCTTCCTAACTGATCAAACTTAGTATGGGAGAAACAGAAATTGCTTTAGAAATTAAAATACTTTGAAGGAAGTGATTAATTTCGTTTCAGTTCATCAACAATATTACAACGCCCTTCCGTTACACCCTGTATATCTGACCATAGAAAAGCCGTGTAGTGACGAAGTTATATAATATCGTTTCAATGCTAATTTATTGTAGATACATAATGGTAGTTTCTAGACACTAGTAGGCCAGAAAAGTTTTTTTTTTATTATTCTTAAGCTCTCGTTTAACCACTATCTCACACAGCACGCTCGCCTACAAGTAACCTATTCACTCTTGACTTAAAGACCCCAGGTTGTAGCTATGTTATTGATGTGCGCTGTTTTTTGGTTTACAATAAAGTTTATTCTATTCTATCAGGAAACACAGACTCCGGCAGGGAATTCCACTCCTTAGCTGTACTTTTGTACGTATGGGTGGGATGTCTACCATGTACCGGTGGCGCAACGCCTTACGTCTAATGGTCCGATGATGGAACGGACTTGGCGGAATTAGATTGTGCAATTCCAGTGCACACTCCCCGAAATGTAAGCAATAGAAAAGCTACAGGCTAGCAACTCGGCATCGATACCCAAGACTTTGGAGCTTCGATTCAACAAGTGCATCACTGCAGATGATCCTCTTAAAAGTACACCAGTGATAAATATTCTGGGTATTAATTCTGACACGCCCTCTCGCTCCACCTTGGGCCTCCTCTCGCTCCACCTCCACCGCGAGTACACAATTTATGATTTCCCATCTCAAAAAATAAACCGGCCATGTGCGAGTCGGACTCGCGGTTCCGTACTGTCCGTAGCAAAAAAACGGAAAAAAAATCTCGTTTGTTGTAGGTATGGGAGACCCACATAAATATTTATATTAGGTATTCTGTTTTTAGTATATGTTGTCATGTTGACTTTTGTCTTTCAACTGTCAAACTCACAGTTCATGAGATACAGCGGGTACGGAACTCTAAAAAGTGACAGACGAACGAACTACACATTTGTTTGCGCGGCGATTAGGCCTAAACACAAATGACCTCTGGAGCTAAATTCATGCAATGATGGGTTAGGTGCAGAACGCCACAGTCCTTTAAACTAGGAATATTCTATATTATCCTGTTTTTTGTTTTCTTGGTAACGGTTGCGGGGGTCCGATGGATGCGATAACACAGGACCGTTCGCTGTGGCGACGCTTGGGGGAGGCCTATGTCCAGCAGTGGACGTCTTTCGGCTGAAATGATGATGATGATGATGATGATGATGATCCTGTTTAATGCCACGAAAATCCGACAATAACTGAGCGGCGTCACACAAATCCTTCAATAAACAAGTGACGAACAAAAAGTGCGCTCGTGCACAAACAAACAATTGTAGCCGTGCACAAAAACAGAATGAAGACGGAGTGGCGCGGCGCTCCCCGTCCATCACGCACCACACAAGAGCACTACTTTTGTCAATTCCCCCGCTCGTTACTACGCTGTGTCGTCACCTGATTTACTACCTACAACAATCAACGCCTATCTTTCATTGTATGTTCATTGTAGGTCTGGTCCTTTCGCCCACAGGCAACAAAAGGAGGAGGGTTGATAAGAGACATTTTTCGCTCACCACACACGCAAATAAAAATGTTTTTGTTTTCGACTATTTTTAAATGCATTTGTGTAGTTAAAGATACATATTCTTTTAATCAGTGACATTTACATGATAAAATAAATAGTAAGTCAAAGCAATTATAGCCCAAACAGAGTGTTTCGACTTTTTTGTGATTTTTTTTTTGTCGTTTTTAGGGTTCCGTACGTACCTGAGGTAGGTAAAAGGAAAAAAAACGGAACCCTTATAGGATCACTTTGTTGTCCGTCTGACTGTCAGTTTTTTTTTAAATATTTAAGTTAATATTACTGAAACATGCGCTCCATGAACCATATTCATTTTGAGTCTCAGTGATACTATTCTTAATAAACTTCTATGGGAATATTAATTTATTTTGGTTCACTGTGCACGTCTTATGCGGAAAAATATACTCGTTCACGGTCGCAATCCCGCAGCCCTGGCAGGCATGACCCTGAGGCGTGCATGGAACACGACGTGACGTCGACTCAAGCCTGGTCCGTATCGGAAGGCAAGCTACCCATTACTCGCCGTCCACAAACCGCGCCTACGGTGGCCGAGTCGCCTGTCTACCTTTGCGGACGTTACACAATAGAGTCGCACATCTTTTACTTGCCGGTGCTAACGAAGGCAAACAAGTAGCTAATTATGTTTGTAATGCAGTTGTTTACAAGCAAGTACGTGTCACGAACAAACGGTAATTAAGGCATCATGAGGAGTAGGAGCCGTGCGCGCCTCTACAGCGACAGTTACTGTTGTGAATGTCAATTAAGGAAACTTTCGCAATATGGCGCGTGAGCACCCGCGCCGCCTAAGACTCGATAATGAAAACTTGGCATCACCTACGCTACAGTGTTATGAGTTCCTAGTACCGACACAACGTAGTTTCTATGCTAAAAAGAAACTGCACTAACTTTGACTTTATAATATTCCTCAACGCAGTCTTTAATATTGAAGAATATGTTTAAAGGTTGAATAAAATATTAAATTAATTATGATTAATACTTGAAACACCATAAGATGGTGGGTTACTAAAGCCGATCCATCACGGTAACCGTTCCTCAATTACACGGGACACCATGACTGATGGCTCTCCCCGGGAACTTGCTACTAGACGAAAAATATTCGCTGAAAACTGCAAAGTTTACAAAACAACCAGATGAAGATTTAACGGAGATTGATTTAGAAAGACAACTCGTTAAAGGAACGACTATTAATTACTTCATTTTACTACTAAAGGAAATGGAGATGAGAGAGACAGCATTATTACAATTTCAGCCAAAAGTGAGATGATATGAGGAATGTAGAAAACAGAAAAGTAGAATTCTAAAACAACAAAGAAGTTGACATTGATATACCTCTAAAATGTATACTTTTACTTTTCTTTCCTCAAGATACGACTACACTATTTATCAAGTTGATAAAAAATAAAACGAAGATCTGAAAATGTTAGATATTTCATAAATAAAGTTATTTTACCACCAGACAAGTATTAATGAACTGAATATCTAAAAATCACCAGCGCGAATGAAGCCTCTCACTGGAGCGACGTTTTCAGCTAACCTAATTTCATTTATACCAAATCAGCCTGTCAAGTTTAATCTCTACTTGCGTACTATTAGAAACAAGGTCTAGATTTTCCTAAACGGTTTTAACATAATATTTGACGTTGACGCTTTTAGTTTTTCAGCCAGCGAGGGACATCGTCGAAGTAAATTGATGCTTTTAGAGCACTTTTCCATTAAAAAGTGGAACAAAGATACACTTTGTTCGATAGATACTGACAGGCATCTCATTAGAGTATGTGAATTTGCGCTCGAAATAATTGAAATTCAATCAATCACCTACAAGGCATGCCTGCGATCCGCGTTTGATCGTGTCAGGAGCGCTCGGATCCCAGGCCTTGATGCACGCCGGGAGGCCCCGGCAAGCCGCCAAAATAACGACGAGCCGACGACGCCAAGATTCAATTTGCAGTGCACTCCTGCCGCCCTGGTAGCCGGCCGGTTAAAACTTGCCAAATTGGACAATCGCCGTATGAAAACTGAACTGGGTTTTCAGCCGTTTGTGAATTTTACTCAATTCTGCTGCTAACTAACTGAGTTCTCTAGGCCAAACATACAAGGATTTCCATTTTTTAATTGTAGTTTCTCACAACAGGCTTATATATGAATGTGAGTTTAAATGAGCCGCCAGCTAAGTGTATAATAGTAGTTACTTGTATCACACGAATTTAATTACACTATTTTATCTAATCTCAGCAAAAACACGAATTAGATAAAAATGTATCAAAAACATAGCGCCAAGTCTAAAATATTGCACGCATGCAAGTACACGACTATCAAACGCAAAAAAACCGAATAACGTTAAAAAATTAACAACATCCGGACGTGTTGAAGTGTAATTTATGTTCTATTAACTCAATAAACATCATTCATAATTTAGTTCCGAGCGCGTGTTCATAGACACTGTTCTACTGATATTTATCGCAGAATGGTCACACTTTCGCTCGGGAGCTAGGGGCCTCACTATGACGTGTTAAAATATTAAGCGTGCGAGCGAGCGAGAAAAAGGGATGGAGCTATGCAACCTATATAGCTCCATCCCTTTAACAGGTTTATTTAGGTGTTCGAATGGATCGCGCTATGAGCTCGTGGTAAGGACAAACAACAGGGTGCTACCATAGCTAATGTAGGAATGGAGCTACTCCGAAATTATTTTGCGTAATATTCTTTAATTTAGGATTCGTAAAGAAACCGAAAAAAAAATATGTTTCATCTAGTTATTTACTTACATTATTGTTACCATTTAAGAATAATGCATAATTCAATTGAAATAACTATATTAAGTTGCGTAATTTAATTTTGTTTTTCGTTAGTAAGAAAAGTAAAATCAATGATTTAAAAACTCTATGATCAAACTGTACATTAAAAAAAATATATATTTTATTATTAGCAGTCTCCTGCGTTTTCATCCTAGTCTTTGGTTACCGCTCCGCTCCCGCGGGCGCATGATGTTTATAGCCTATAGCCTCAATAAATGGACTATCCAATACTAGAATATTTTTACAATATGGAACAGTATTTTCTGAGATTAGCTTATGCAAACAAACAAACAAGCTCTGCAGCTTTTTAATTTTAGTACAGATTTAGTTAGAAAAAGAGTGTTACAAAATATTTTTTTTTTTCTTTTATTAGAGTTAGGTATCTGTCAATCAAATACTTGGAACTTTACGATACACAGGGTGTTTGGTGCATCGTGTGCCAAATTGAAATGGTCGACGGGAGGGGTCATCTGCTATCCTTTCAGACCCCTAAACACTTCTCATGCCCTGTGGATTTTTTTTCATCGACTTTAAATTGTTTTATGAAAATAAGGCCCAAAATTTTCATTCAAATACAAATTTAAAAAAATATATAAGGCGTAGACTCGGAATTTTAATTTCATTTGGATGTGTATTATATTAGAGTACTTTTAAATTAAAAGTTAGTGACATTAGCTATATAGTTTTTTTTTTAATTTACTTGCAAAGTTTTGGACTTAAATTAAAGCTGTCCATGTTACAGCTATTTACTTGGCGATAAAAAAAAAACCAAAAGCGACCGGATTCTTCCAACTTCCTCAAAAATTCTCTAGTTTATCCTCTTGCTAGTGATGTGCCACATGCCGTAAAAATCTTTTTATGACTTTTTGAATTCGCTAGAATTGTGAATCCGAGTCACATAAGACTAAAATTCAAAATTATGATTTAAAAAATATTTTTGCTTAAATGATACCCGAAAAACCTATTAAAATCGTTATCTCACTCTTATAAGGAAAAATCTGTCTCATATCTCTCTTTTCGTGGGTTTTACTAGAAATAAAAAAAAAATGAAATTGCATTTTTAATTTTTTTTTTTTTTTTTTAATTGATATAAACTAGTGCTTGACTGCGATTCCACCCGATGGCAAGTGGTAATGCAATCGTTGATGGTGAGGCGCACTAATTTATTGAGAGCCTATTCACTCTAGCCTTGAAGAGACCCAAATTATAATCGGACGGGAAAATCGCAGCAGGCAAATTATTCCAGTCCCTCGATGTACGCGGTATAAACGACGAGGCAAAACGCTTGGTCCGGACCGTAGAGGTTTCAACAACGTAAGGGTGGATACTCGCCGTTCGTCGGCTTGTCCGATGGTAGAAATGAGATGGTGGAATCAAGTCATGCAATTCCTGCGCACACTCTCCAAAATGAATTCTGTAAAACACCGAAAGGCTGGCTACCCTACGCCTGTGCTCAAGACTTTGTAGATTGGAATTAACCAGATCTGGATCACCAATTAGCCTCTTTGCACGCCTTTCCACCGAGTCCAAAGCTGCCAGGTGGCATTTTGCAGCACCAGCCCATATGTGGCTGCAGTACTCTACACACGAACGGACCTGTGCTTTGTATAACATTAAAAGCTGCCCTGGTGTGAAGTACCGCCGGACCTTTGCAAGTACGCCGAGTTTCCTAGCAGCTACCTTGGCTTTGGACTCAATGAACCGCCCAAAGTTAAGGTCTGAAGAAATTTCAACTCCCAAGAGCTGAAGGCGGTCGGTGTACCCCAAGGATACATTCTGAAAAACAGGAGCCAAGGTGAACGGGCTCCTTTTAGCGGTGAATAGACACGCTTGTGTTTTGGCGGCGTTGAATCCCACCAGATTGGCTTCACCCCACTTGGAGACTGCCTGAAGTGAGACATTCGCACGCTCTACCATAGCCTCTCTTTCGGACCGGATTAGCTCCTTACTAGCTCGAGCACCCGGCAGGTATCTCTCTACAACTGTGCTATCATCTGCATACCCATAGATACCGGGCATCAGCAGATCGTTGATATGCAGCAGGAAGAGAGTTGCAGAGAGAACAGACCCCTGAGGAACTCCGGCATTAGTCGTCATGGGCTCTGATGAGCATCCATCGATAACAACTCGGAGAGAACGTTCACTCAGAAAGTCTTTTACCCAGTTAATCAGACCAGGGGAAACGCCGTACGCTGAAAGCTTACTCAATAGACTAGCGTGCCATACCCTGTCGAAGGCCTTCGAGACGTCTAAGGAAACAGCAATCGCTTCCCCATTCTTCTCGAGGGTCTCGCCCCACAAGTGGGTGGCATAAACTAGTAGGTCCCCAGTAGATCGATTGTGGCGAAACCCGTACTGTCGATCACTGATGAGATCGTTACCTTCCAGGTATGCCAAGAGGCGCGAGTTCAATACACGCTCCATAATCTTGCAGAGTATGGAGGTTATTGAAATCGGCCGATAGTTGGTAGGATCAGTACGACTGCCCTTTTTGGGCACGGGTTGCACGTTGGCAAGCTTCCAGGACTTGGGCACTATACCAGTTCCAAATGAGAGGCGATACAAACGCGTCAATACAGGAGACAACTCGGGTGCACAAGCCTTGAGAACAATTGCTGGTATACCCTCTGGTCCACTAGCTTTATTCACGTCAAGACGACACAGTGCTCTCAGAACCTCTTTGTTCCTTATGCGGACCTCGGGCATCGAAGTATCGCAGTGAGGTAGAGTCGGTGGAGTAGCACTACCAGTGTCAAGACGAGAATTATGGGCGAAGAGAGATGCAAAGAGACCCGCTTTCTCTCTCGCTGTATGAGCCAGTGTTCCATCAGGTTTAACCAGCGGAGGCAATGAGGGCCGACAGAAGTTCGCTTCGACCGACTTGGCAAGGGACCAGAATGCTCTGCTACCGGACGGCTGCGCAGAGAGCTTTGTACCAATATGGTTAATGCGGTCGAAGCGAGCCTTCCTTAGTGCCTTTTTGTAGGACTTGGCAGCATGGTTGAAGGCTCTCTTCTTTGAACTCAGATCCGGAGCTTTGTGGTCACGAGCGTCAACCCAGGCGAGAAACGCCGAATGCTTACGTTGTTCAGCTTGAACGCAATCGGCGTTGAACCATGGGTGAGCTGAGCCACCGATGGGTACGTCGCGATAGGGGATGAAATACTCCATAGCTTGACGTATCACATCGGATATAGCATCTGCACAGCTCGACGGATTTTTAGAAGAGAAGCAGACCTGCTGCCAAGGATAAGATGCAAAGAAGTGCCGCATCTCATCCCAATCTGCTGACTTGTAACGCCACATTCGCCGTTCACCGCGTGAGTCGCAGCCAGGTGGGGAGAAGGACGATACAGACTTCACCAGACAGTGATCTGAAGTTCCTAGTGGTGAGGAAACTGTTACGATACATCTGTCCGGATCGGTGGTCAGTAAAAGGTCCAGACAATTGGCAGTATGACCAACTACATCAGGCACCCTTGTCGCTTGCTTTACCAACTGGGAGAGGCCCATCGATACTGCAAAGTTTCGCGCTTCTCTCCCAGCGTGGTCGGTCCTCTGGTACGGGAAAAGCCAGTCTTTGTGAACGGCGTTAAAGTCCCCCAGAGCGACAAACTGCGCATCAGGGTGCCGATGCAGAGCCTTATCGGCGGCCTCACTGAGGTGGCTAAACAGTTGAGTCGTCTCCTGGTCACCGCTGTGCGATCGGTAGACACAAGTATAGACAATTTTGTCCACACCGGTGTCCACCAACAACCACAACGTTGAGAAATTAGGGTCCTCAAGGTGACGGAGACGCTGACAACAGATGTCATTGCGGACGTACACACAGACCCCGGCACGCTGCAGGAAATGGTGCTCCAATGAGTATCCCGGGTAGTCGAGATACGCCGCATCTGACGGACATCTGATCTGCGTCTCCGTCAGGAAAAGTAAGTGGGGCTTGTCAGTCTCAAGGTGATGGTGGTGGTGGTGGTGGTGGTGGTTATTTCATAATTTTTACATAGATTTTACTTTCAAAATATTTTAAAATATTTTTATAACACTAGCAAGAGGATAAACTAGAGAATATTTGAGGAAATTGGAAGAATCCGGTCGCTTTTGGTTTTTTTTTTTATCGCCAAGTAAATAGCTGTAACATGGACAGCTTTAATTTAAGTCCAAAACTTTGCAAGTAAATTAAAAAAAAAAAACTAGATAGCTAATGTCACTCATTTTTAATTTAAAAGTACTCTAATATAATACACATCTAAATAAAATTAAAATTCAGAGTCTAGTCTAGTCCTTATATATATTTTTTTAATTTGTATTTGAATGAAAATTTTGGGCCTTATTTTCATAAAACAATAAAAAGTCGATGAAACAAAAATCCACAGAGCATGAGAAGTGTTTAGGGGTCTGAAAGGATAGCAGATGACCCCTTCCGTCGACCATTTCAATTCGGCACACGATGCACCAAACACCCTGTATATAAACTTAGATAATAGTAGATTATGTGACTAGGGAATAAAGCAGTGTCTTTAAGTCGCGGGCGGCATGTTAAATTCCGAATGAAATGAAGGTTGCTAGTTTAATCCCGAACGCAAGTGAGAGATTTATATAATTAACTCCCGAGCACTGCGAGGGAGTTAATATAGAAATCTGAGTGAAGTGACGAGTTCAAGCCGCCCAAGACAAAGACAGCTTTATCCCCGTGTATATGTGGATACTCTACTTTTTACACCATCTGTGAGATAATTAAAAGACAATTTACTAAAACAAATTATATACTAAAGTATTATTTACAAGTTAATCTTAACTATCTCTCGACTTGTTTTGAGATTTGAAACAAACAAAATTCACTACTTACTATAAAATTTTATAGTTTTAATTTTCTATAACGCTCCTGCACCATTACTTTTCTTATGAAACTCGATTTTTTGTTAGTGGCCAGTTTGATATTTGAATAAACTTATTCGATGCACCTACATTCTAATTCACTAAATGTGCTTTTTTTTTCTTCAAAATTATTGTTTTTGACGTTCTAAATTCAAATCTCATTATTTCCTAGGGATCATACCACATTATCTCCCTAGGGACAGAATGGCTTGCTATAAGTAATGGTTGTATGACATATAAAAGGGCATTATCGAGCAGGTGGTTTAAAAAGTTTTTTTTTTTTTAAGTGGATTTATATAATTAACTCCCTCGCAATGCTCGGGAGTTAATTATATAAATCCCTCACTAACGTTCGGGATTAAAATTAGCAACCTTCGTTTCGTTCGGTATTCAACATGCCACCCGCGACTTAAAGGCCTTATCCCCTAGTAGCATAATCTACTATTTTGGTTCATGCGGACGGATACCTTCATATTATAAATCAATTGAAAACACATATTATAACCATTTGGTGCAGGTATATCAGCATGGCAACAATGTAGTGTAGGTACAGCTAATGTTAATTTTGAAAATTACTTAGTAAAAGTAAATACGTTTAATTTAACTTTATGTATAGCTTTACATATCAAATACATTTGTGAACGACTTTACATGAAACAATAACTACGCATGAGGCTTTCAATTTATACAACTGCCGCCGGCTGGAGGGATGTGAGCCTGCCAGGGGTAGTTCGAGCATAAACGTTAAAATTTAATTACCATCCGCAAAAGCAAAATACGTAAACAGTAAACATACTTCCAAAATATTTGACATTTACTTACGCAAAATATAAACCAGTTATTACACTCCGAAGCTACTTTCATCGAAGAGTCGAAATTATTAATATCCAAATGGTGCCGAAGTGATACCGGGAGAAACAATAAAATAAACTCCAAGTTAACAGCGGTAAGGTTCATATTGGACGAACTATTTACAAATATGCCGCATTAATTTTGTAGGAGCTTTAATTTCAATAGTCTCGTAATATTGCAATCCAATTTTAATTGCTAAGATACGAAGGCGGCGCTCGACTTTGTATCTAATATTGTTTACTGCGGTGAAACAACATAAATTAGAATCTTAATTCAAATCGCTGAGGAATCGACATACTCGTAGGTACCTACTGTCCCGACCCGACTCTGTGCCGATCGTGCTCTTTAATTTTCCGTGTATGCGGTAGAAATAGCAAACGATGCTATGTGCGCAGTCATGAACCCTGATAGTAGCACACAGCGAGCGATGCAAATATGTACTTGTCGTGTCAATACAATCGCGGCGTAACAATACAATCCACTCCGGCGGCGGCGATGCGAACGACACAAAAGCTTTTTCACACATCATTAACTATCGATGCAATTCGCATTCACAGACCTATTTGCATTGCGAAAAGGAATTTCGTTTAAAGGAACACAAATGTGTCTAAAATAAAGTATGATAAACATTCTGTGTTTTTAGAGGTTTGAGGAAAAAGTACAGGAAAACTGTATGGAGATAAGAAATGTCATCAATCTCGTCCCTTTTCACTTAGTTTTACTGCTTTGTAAAGACGCTGTGTTTGGCCTCGTTCGTACTCCCGAGACCAAAGACTGGTGGCAACCCGCCAAAGTATCCAGCCCCCGGATTGAAACAAATTCGATTGTAACTATCTATTATAAATTCTATTACGTAACACACGGACAATGGCTTTTATTTTCCTGGTACTGAATTAACAATTCAAATGGTTTTATTGCGCACGATCGAGTTGAGCGAGGGATGTTTTGATTACAAGAAAGTACCCACGTCTCATCAGGTATCTAATTTCCGGGATGAAGAGGAAAACGTTCGGTAAACAATGACTTAACCCTCACGTTATGCTCGCAGACGAATCAAGTGGAGCCACTCGAGGGCGGTGGCCGCGGTGCTCGGTGGCGGGACCGGCGACCGCGGGAGAAAGGGACCACTCGAGCTCTGTTAATAAACACTCGTCACGGCGCGCGCTCGCTCGGCTTTTTCCAATTTGTTCGACAAATATATGTCGCCGGCTAGCATTTAGGAAGTCACGGCGTCAGGCCGCTCTCACACCTGATTCTTATTTTTATTTTGGATACAGTCAAGCTATAGTTGACACAGTGTTGGTAGACCTAGTTTTCATTCTCCCCTTTTGGTACGTCACACGGTAAAAAAAAAACATACAAAAATATCACTAAAGATACTTTACCAAAGCCGGCACAAATATGAATCCAGAGGAATATGTGTGTGTAATTTATTTACCTGGAACAGAAATAAAAACAATGTTTTATTTGCCGAATATAAATTTCAATTCAGTACTGAAACTAAAAATAAAATATTGAGCGGGTGGGTAAATTGTATACAATTCAATTCAAAACTGATAAATTGGGAACTAGTACCAAGGTAACATAACCCACAAGCTGTATTATGAGTAACATTGGGGAAGTTTGATAACTTATGAGAAGTTTATGTAGGTGTTCCGCGTCGGATTCAGCCCGGTCATCATAACAATCTATTGACCGGAGATTGGAGGTCGGGATTGAGATTTTCTTGCAACCCGTCGGACCCTCACATTTGTGTACTATAATTATGCAATGACCCATACAAATTCCAATATATTGGTATCTTTATGATGTTTAGGTTGAATATGTTTTTATTTAGCCTTGATTCTTTCCATTATTAATCGTATTCATCATTCATCATTTCAACCGAAAGACGTCCACTGTTGGTCATAGGCCTCCCCCAAGTGTCGCCACAATGAACGGTCCTGTGCGTCTCGCATCCATCGGATTCCCGCAACCAGACACCAGGTCATCGGTCCACCTTGTAGGATGCCTTCCAACGCTACGCCTTCCGGTACGTGGTCGCCCTTCCAGAACCTTTCGGCCCCAACGGCCATCCGTTCTGCGAGCAATGTGCCCTGCCTATTGCCACTTAAGTTTGGCGATTCTTCGTGCTATGTCGGTGACCTTGGTTCTCCTGCGGATATCCTCATTCCTGATTCGATCACGCAAGGAAACTCCGAGCATAGCCCTTTCCATTGCCCTTTGGGTGATTTTAAGTTTTCTGATGAGGCCCATTGTAAGCTACCACGTTTCGGAACCATATGTCATCACTGGCAACACGCACTGGTAGACTTTCGTCTTGGGACACTGTGGTATATATGGACGAGAAGATACCGCGCAGCTTCCCGAACGCTGCCCAGCCGAGTCGGATTCGACGATTGATCTCTTTCTCGAAGTTAGACCTAGCCAACTGGACCGTCTGTCAGTTAAAATCGAGTGTAGGTAGAGTCCCCGATCTTGATAGGAGTGGGTGCTACATGGCTGTTTACCATGACATTGGTTTTGTCCATGTTCATTTTAAGTCCCACTCTTTCGGAAGCTCTACTGAGGTCAACAAGGATTGTACTGAGCTCCTCCGTAGTCTCAGCCATGACTACTATGTCGTCGGCAAAAAATTAATCTTATTACTATACAATAAAGAAATAATGAAATATTTTATTACAGTAATACAAGGAGTAATAAAAGTACTATCAACGAAGAACCCGATCATCATTTTACCAGGTCATTACGAAGAAAATGTAAAACCGAAATCACAGAATACTATTTAATTATTATGAAATCCGAGCGATTCAATCGGCCACCAGCAGGCGCCAGTTCATTACCTCCAAAATTGGCCCGAAGGAAATTATCGAGGCCTTTAATTATTCATACAAGAAGGGTCGGTTTGAACCAGGACTTCATAAGATTCGGCACGTCGCCGTAAAGACGAGCAGAATCAATACGCAATCAAACTGTCGGCCGCAGAGTTAGCTGCAAATATTTTCCAATTGTTGAAGTTGGTGAGGCCGCGGGGCGACGTAATTTGATTTCGAGTAACGCCCTAAATTATTTACCATTTCCATTTCTGGCTCCAACGCGTCCGCCTCGGTTAGAGTTTGCACTTTCTACTATTGCGAGGTTCTTCATTTAGATCATACTCTTTGATCGTATTTTGAGTTATTTCCGTAACCTTTAATCCAGACCACGATCGCTTGCAGATTGTATGGGATTACCACATATTGATTTTACTTTAAGTTGGTTAAAACTCAACTCAAACGTATAATATAGGTAAATAGGTACTTTACTTTGGAAATCACCATTTAGAATTCACGGTCACCACCGTGGGTCTCTTTTATAAACTCCAATTTTGCTGAAATGAGATGTGAATTCGGAAAAAGAATGTAAAAAAGTATCGGTATACATTGGAACACAACTATTCCATTCTAATCAAAGCAAAGAGCCGGGCGTGAGCCCTCGTTGACGGGCTCTGTGGATCTGTACGAGAACAACTGATTTTTTTCAGTTTCATGCATATAACATGAGCATGATTACTTCGCGACCTAGTGCTCAGTTCTTAGAGCTCATACATGTATGTAGTGTTATGCTATCTTAGTCCTTTGTCGTGACACTCGTAATTCGATCAACCTTGGAAAGAACAAAATGAGTTACTTACGGAGCGCTATATAAAACTAACAGCTAATCGAATATTAAGGCAAGTTATGTTTCGTAATAAAAGCATATTAGAGTTATTTATTAAGTTCGTGGGAACATAAGCTTATCCAGCTTTACTTTCTAAAGTCCTAACTTGTTCCTTTGACGCCAAGTTTATTTGTGTTTGGCCTTCTTTCAAAAAGAAGACTTTTTGTCATTCAAACTTTTACGAAGTTGCGGAACAACTTATGTATTATTGCCATTAAAAGGCCCCAAAATATGCGTGTGTGTAATAAATACTAAGAGGTTTATCTGATAAGTAAAAATAGTTTTCGACTTGTGATTAACAAAAAGCCATATTCAGAACTTCGAAGAAATCAGTATGAACCTAGAGTTAAATATAGATTAGAAAAATAAATGTAGGTATTGCGGTGGTTCATTGTTACTTGCCAGTCGGTACGCGGACACGAGGGCAGCATGAAACAGCAGAGTGCAATTACTGCTAACAAAGGGACAAACATTTGCAGATTGTATAAATGGAAGCGGACGCAGAGCTCTAATGCCACCCATTTCTTTACTTCGAGGCGCTGCGTGTGTCGCCAGCGTCGCCGCTTGGATTTCCCATAGGCCCCTATTATTAATACTTCGATTCGAAATGGATTTATTTTCAATATAATGGGGATTGAATGCAATATGGTACGACGTGACTTACGCGTATACGTCGTCGGAAATGAATTTAATATGTATTTCAATGTTCGCATGGAGACGTAAATGAGAATAATATCAGTACCTAACGAAATATCTTACCGTAATTTGATCAGGATCTGCCCGTGTTTGAGATGACATCAAGAAGAGAACATTTCGTTATATCACATATCGATGATCCTAGGAAGTATACAACATACTAAGGCTGAAGGCAGCATGGACAAGATTAGGTTATATCATATCACTTATTCAAAACCAAAACACATCCAGAACCGGAACTTATGTTGAGTGGTACTTTTGATGGTAATTCTCTTTCGTTTTATTGTATCTATCTGCTACTAGGTATATTTCACAATCAATAAAGTTCCCAGAACTTTATGCCCGCGCAGAGCTTTTGTTATCAAAGGAATGGAATGCAATCAATGCAAGTCTGAAAATGAAAGCGGATCGCACTACTAGAAATATTTAACTACCAGAGTAACATAGGTGCGACATGGTTGTACCTACTTAAAAAACGACGATACGAATAATAAGCCCTTTTTCAGTGAGAAATCGTCAAATATCTTCTCCCGCTATGGGTGGAGCGAAAGGAAGTGTTAAGACTTTTAGTGACTAGAACCCACCTATGTTCCTTCAGTAGCCCCTTGCGGCCCAGGGCCGTGGTAACTCTGTCTTACAATCCGCAGCCCTGGCAGGTATCAACCCTAACGACTCCATCAATCTTGCTGATAATTCCTTGAAGCGCGTGGAACACAGTGTGCCGTCGACTCGGGCCTGGTCCTTTGAGTCCCGACGCCCGGAGCGAGGAGTGGGGATATCCTATCTCTCACTTTCCACCACTTCCTCCACTCGCATTACTGCTTCACAGAAGAAAGTGACTGCTCTCCATTTCCTCTCGCTCCGGATCATGGCCAAAATCAGGGTCTGACGCGCGAGTTCGCCGCCGCCGATCGCCTCATCGAGGACACGGCGGTGCTCTGTTCATCAGGTCCTCTAGACGATCCGCACAACGATAAGACCTGAGTGTTACTTGCCGCCTAATCCAAAGCAACCTCCCTAAAATAATCGTGTCCGGACAGGACCTGCGTTAGGCGGAAAATGAGGACGCTGTGGCGCCTCAGTAACAACTCGTCAAAGAAGCGGTAAGTCCTCTTACCACCGCCATTGTGGTGTGCAAAACGAATAATAAACCCTAGCTTACAGTTCAAATTGATGTGCTAAAAATAGCAAGCACAGAATCATGGAACAAAAGACCATTGACTGGTGTACTTACCTACACAAGGTACATTTGGCAAGTCTTTGAAAAAGCTTTAAGGGCTGTTATTCTTCAAGTCGAGTGAAAGGGCAAAAACTTTTCGCGGAGTCACACTGTAAAAACAGCCACGGGCCAAGTTCCTCGTTCGGTGGAAAATAAAAACGCCAAATCATTATATGTACCTTCTAAGTAACAACAACTTGTTTGACATTTGATCCACAAGGCCCTGGACTCGGGTCTATATAATAGCTCCTTCGGAAGTATATATTCCGTAATTACTTTTCTGAAGTGTACAGAACATTAGAGAAAATCCTTAATGAAAAGCATCGGATGTGATCAAGGAAGGCTCACGACTAGCTGCTATAATTACTTTTAGTACTTCAGTCTAGTTAATTTGATATAATTTCAAGAAGTTCTTAGGTTAAGAGGTCTACAGCATCTAAAGCGCGGTCACTCTCGATTGCATACAAAGAAAGAGATGCGAAAAGACACAATGCGTGTAAATATGAAGCCATTTAGCGATTTATAAAATTTGTTATGAAATTAAAACACAAACCTAACGTTACTTGTAGAATAATCTAAGAAACGATCACAATGATTGCACGTATATTAATCCAGTTTTTAATCGATTAAAGTAAATATTAGAGGCATCTTCGTAATTTTTTTCTATGGTAGGTACTAAATTTGCTGTATTATATTTTGAACATACTATCTATCTAGCATTTATCCTGAAAATTAACATACTTCCATTTTTCTGATTCAGTTTTCAGCAGTGGGTCATTTATAGACCTTTGGGCGTTATAAAACTCGGGATTAGCTCCTGTACTCTCCTAAGTCGTTTGGTATCACGAAATTCAAGCAAAACAGTCATCACGATGGAGTCAACTACTGTTCCACCACACTATCTCACTTGACGGTAAGCAATGACGTGGTCTACGATGGAGCATGCTTGCTTAGAAGTAACCTCACTTCACCTTCGCTCATGACTTAAAGATTATAGCTATCAGGAAACACAAACTCCGGCAGGGAATTCCACTCCCTAGCTGTACATATAATAAATGATCCCAAAACGTTTTGTACGTGTGGGTGGGATGTCCACCATGTACCGGTGGCGCAACGCCGTACGATTAGTGGTCCGATGATGGAACGGGCTTGGCGGAATTAAGTTGTGCAATTCCAGTGCAGGCTCCCCGTAATGTAAACGATAGAAAACCGACAGGCAGGAACTCGGCGTCCATGCTAAAGAATTTGACGCTTCGACTCGACGAGTGCACCATTGCCGATGATCTTCTTAGCTCGCTTCTCAAACGTGCAGTTAAAGATACTAATTACACTTTGCCAATATTGTAGCGCATATCTGCCAACCTAATAACAAATTTAATTTCAAGCACGACGTAAAAGTTCAAGACATTCCGTATCTGCGGATGATGTTCACGTTTAGTAAGACAACATAATTATAATTGATGAAACTATGAAGGAAATGTTTTGAAACTCCCAGTAAGACATGCCGCCCTGGTAGCGGTGAGCGAGGCAGCTTAACTTGCACAACTAGTTAACATTCCGGGAACACAATAAATTGTGCGAATTCCTTGTCATAACATAGAAGGTAATTATGCTACCTCGAGATGAAGACACCGGCCCAGCTTTGTTCATTTCCCGATCTGGATTGAAAAAAGCTGGGATTTTGTAAGTGTTTTAATAGATTAAGATTAAGATACATTCTGTAACACTGGACTAATAAATTATTATTATTATTATAACGATGTGAATTTGAATTAATTTGTGATATTAAAAAAAAAACTTCAAAGTACGACATTTATCTAAGTCTTAAGTCCGCCTATGTACCGGTACAAGCACATAAAATTTAACTAAATAAATAGATCTACCGACATTTTAGATACTCGTACATCTGCCGCAAGTAGCCAGCCTTTCGGTGTTGTGCGCGGGAATTGCATGACTTGATTCCGCCATCTCATTTCTACCATCGTTTAACCCGACGAACGGCCAGTATCTACCCTTACGTTGTTGATACCTCTACGGTCCGGACCAAGCGTTTCGCCTCATCGTTTATACCGCGTACATCGAGGGACTGAACAATTTGCCTACTGCGGTTTTCCCATCCGATTATAATTTGGTTGTTTTCAAGGCTAGAGTGAATACGCTCTTAATAAACTAGTGAGCCTCACCATCAACGATTGCATCACTACTTACCATCAGGTGGGATCGCAGTCAAGCACTAGTTTATATCAATTAAAAAAAAAAAATAACCTGCCCGCGGCTATCCCGCGCAAGCGCATATGTCTCCATGTTTAGACAACACGCATCAATAGTACAAAGGTACCATAAAACGCCAACTAATTTAAAACACCTATATTTTAGCATAAATTAACAACATTAAAGGGATATGGAAGCCACTGAAAATTCGCTATGAATAAAATTAAGAGTCGACCTTTCATAACAATAACGTTTACGTGACGTGTTTACGGTCTGTCAGAGCAATTACCTAGGAGGCTGGATAGACAGCCGAGCAGGGAAAGGGTTGCCAGTAATGGGAAATGAAAAGAAAACACCGGAGATAGACGCAAGTGGGTGTGCTAATGGAGGGCAACCCTTTTGTCGCCGACACAAAGAGTAGGCACGCGAGAGTGGCGCAGCTTTGTCTCGAGCGGACACGGCGTCGCCCGCCGCCGTCCACACTGCGCCCGAATTGACGTCACACGGACCAAAGTGTTACCACTATTAGTCAATTTATACCGATCCTCTCAATATTGCTTGCCTCCGCGTCACTAAATTCATTGTAATAAACGTGCGTCGTGGAAGTCTTTTATGATGTTAAATAACACAACTTGAAGTGAGCTCGGTTATTCTATTTTCTTTGATCAACTTTCCATGTCGTAAAAGTCATATTCTTTATTGTAACACCATGACAAGTTACAAAATATGTGGATATCGGAGTTCATGTACAAAGACGAGCTTAACTCAAAGTTAAGTTTTCTTCCAGCAAACCATTGAGTGATTGAGAGAGAACTTCAAAGAAAATTCCTAAAGTACATAATGAATCGTCACTTCTTGATTGCATTATTTATAACGTTACCATAAAATTTTCTAAAATCAAAATCTTGAGAGTTTTACTTTAAAATATTATAAACTTGAAAATGTTTAATATTTTGGTTCATTTCAGATAATTCTTAAGTTGGGGTGCCGGGGTAACAGTCGCTTCCGGCAGTAACCCCCCCCCCCTCGACCTCCCTAGACACAATGTTTTATTCATAATCTAAGTAAGAACTCCCAAAACACCGATTTGGCCGGAGTCCATTAAAATCTCGTTGGAGTGAATTTAAATCGTACCGAGCCAGTGTCATCCGCGCGCTACAGACGTAGGTGTGATACCGTTGAATTGGCCAGTTTCTTTTTCATTTTTCGAAGCGTTTTGCCTTAGTTAGTTAAAAATCAGAATTGCTAATTTGTTTCGGAGTATCTCTTACGTACCGTTCTCTTAGATAAATATTTTTCAGGGGTACTAATTGGTATGATGTCTGCGTCATCCGCCTGTCGCAACCAGCTCGAACAAAACGAAATAACATTGACTGTGTAAATCCAATCCTCTTACATCAAACGGATCGTCTATATAATTTTACTTTGAAAATAAACGCTTTAGGGTAATAATTTATGTAAAACCTTAAGTAATTTGAAGTATCCTTATTACGACACCATCATGGTGTCAAAAATAAATACAAGTTTCAATTAAAGCCTATTTTCAAGGGGCTTTACCGTTACAAGCTTTTTACAGCGCCGTTACTTACTTAAGACGTTAAAACATGACAGCTCTCGTTAAATATGTACCAGGCCATAATGGAGAGAGAGGAACATTCAAACATGCAAGTATTCCATCGTACGGAGTCCTTAGTTGAAATAATACAAAGTAAGTCCAAACCATAATTACTTTTAGGACTCGTCATGTTTCCTAATGAATTCCTAACGAACGCTACTTATTGTTAACGAATTCTGTATTTCTATTAGTTGTAAGCCTGACGTCTGTTTGAAGAGCAAAGAAAAGCTCGTTCAGAATGCTAATTATCTTTTATTTACTTACCTAAAACTTGTATGTATAGCCAAGCTTTATATTTGAGCTTATTCGAAATGTTTACATCGCAATTTTATTAAAAGTCGACTCATAAAAGTTGTAGGTAACATCATTACTGCCACGGTTGAACCTCAAAGCAAATAAGTGCAGAATCATTAGGTCCTAATTAAAAAAAAGTTTCATGCTAAGTGAAAAGCGGGTGTCTACCGTAAATTAATGAAGAGGCCTTCGAGTGGCAACTTTGTCGATAAATCAACCAAGTTTACTCGTATCTCATGGCTGTTACCGAGCGCTAAATATACACCCGCCCTCGTGTCGGTCCAGACAAACGGATCTGTACTGAAGACAACTGATGCCGAGTTGTTTAAGAAGTTAAGATACACAGCCGAGACTGATTAAGATAGATACAGGCCATAAATAAGATTACTTTTTAACCAACGCGATCGTCCGCAAAAGATCGGCAAGACCTGAGATAAAGATGATACTTTGTCTTTCTGCTACCCTAATAAATTAATGTAATGGTGAGAACGTTTAGCACGTGACCACTTTACCTTATTTAATCGACCCTGTTAAGTACATATCGATAACACGTGTTTTTTCCTACAGACCGAGATATTTACCTGCTCAGCGTATATTCTGTTCGTCATGTCCGCCCAAAACCCTTAATACATGTAATATATTTGCAATGAAGACTGAAGGGTTAGTAACAAGACACGAATAATGTATCTTCTTTCATTCTGAAATCATGAAAATGTATGGAGTCTAATAAGAAAGAGGTTCTATTATTATTTATTGATAAGCTCCAGAACAAATAAATATGAGTACGTGAGCTCGGCTTAGATCTCAGAAATGTTTTAGTGCAATACGAGTAAGAGCAAACATAAATATTATCCCGTACAAAGGAAGTACATACTTATGCCATTCACATTAGAAAAACATCTCGAGAGATGTGCGGCTCCCTCACGTAATGTTATGCTTTTAATCTTTCACAACGCTGTACGCATATCCGCGCCGCTTGCGACTCGCGACCTCCGACAGACTTCATATTGAAGATTTTTTCGATTCCTTTGACTGTTCATATGAGAGGAATGCAGCAGTCGTTCATATTACCCATTCCAGATACTAACTTCGTTCGACGTAGAGCTTCTCAATATATGTTAATCAGAAATAAATTACATTGGAGGAGCAAGACATAGCGTTATGAGTACGTATTGTGATTTTAGCCAAGTTATCGGTTTATCTTTATATATTCTTCTTCTGTACGTGTGTTTGTCACCTAACAGCTTCTAACCGGTTCGACCAATTTGGATGATATTTTGTGTGTGTATTTGAGTTGAGGTAGAGGGGTCCCTGGATAGTTTGAAAATAGAATTGAACCCTCAATTTTGTTTTCTGACGAAAAGCCAGTTTTCTGGGGTCCTTCTTTTTCGAGCAAGACGACGTCTGCCGGGACTGCTAGTTTAAATATAAAACATTTGGTTTTATAGTAACGATATCGGAATGGAGCACTGAATTTCTCTGATCTGTCAGCAACATTTATTTTTGTTAGAAACCAGCAACAGCACGTTCCATACAACCACTGTTGCTGCTCAAAGATGACCAGTGACCACAACTCTTTTACTAATAATAAATTATTTCTTGAAGTGACCTGGACGTCCATTTCCATTCATGGTATTAAGTTTGCACAGCTGAAACAGCCAGTGTTCAAAGGGAAGCGTCAGTCACACACACATCAGGAGTAACTTGAGCTGACCTGGGGGGCTATTGGCTAACTTTTTCAATAACAGTTGACAACTAGCATTCGTTGCACACTAAACTTAGTTGTCAACTGACAATTTCATAAAATTGGTATTACGTATCACACAAGTGACTAACAAACTACGGTGGAAATGTGGTGAATTATAAAAAATTACGGTGCCTATTGTGACCACTCTAAAATTTTATCGAATATTATACAGCTTCAAAAGCTTACACAATCGCAATTTTAAAAGTATCAAAGGCACCAGTAGCTAATGACGTCACTGCAGTTGGTCACTAAAGATAGGCAATACGAAACTAGCTGTTTGACAGTTCAATGATCCACATTGTTAACAAGTGATCATCACTTGAACTGTCAACAGAGGTACGTAAAGGCCCCGCTGAGCGTTAGCGTGCTTTTCCGCTAGAGATATCTATCCTACGTTGCTATGGATGCGTTGGATATCCAACAATCATAATCATTGGTACATATAGCTTAGCACTATTTTATTTTTTTGAGGTGGGAAACTATCCAATAACTTCTCTCGCTCTAGGGCGGAGCGAAAGGGCGTGTCAGACTTTTACTGACTAAAACTACAATGTTCCTTCTTTGCTTTGCGTTCCAGGACTCCGAATTTTCCTTTTAGAAGCGAACCCAAGGCCCCAGTAGGCTTCGGCCCTGCTGGGCCCCTACGGTTTTGCTGACATCTCCTTGAGGCGCACGTGGAACACTACACGCCGTGGACGAATCGGGCTTGGTCCGGACGATTAATGGCCGGGTGGCGAGCTACCCATTGCTCGCCGTCCGCAAGCGCACGAGCTTTTACCCCTAGATATAAGCAAGACGATAAAGCCAGCTACCTGATCATCAGTGCCTCCCCTGCCAATTTTTTACCCTGTTTTTTTTTTCTTCCAACACGGAACAAGGAACACATGGCTGTCAAATGCAATATGAAAATATACCGGCAGCCATAGAATGACGTGTTACGGTATTTCGTAATTTACACAAAATTATGAAGATATATTCTGTTACCTTACGCGTAGATTTACGCGCACAGATTTTTTATTATAATTATGTAGGTATTCCATTTCTTGGAAACGTGAAAAGAATCTGAACATACCAAGATCAAACCGATGAAATATTCATAAAACATAGACCGTCAAGTTGGTGTATAAAAACCTTTTGATACTAAAAAAATAACGTCAAAAAACGTTTGCATGAGGTTTTCTGAACTTCCAGCAGGTTTTAGTTAATTTAAACTAACCAATCACTACATAGTATAAAACAAAGTCGTCCCGCTGTCTGTCTGTCCCTATGTATGCTTAGATCTTTAAAGTACGCAACGGATTTTGATGCAGTTTTTTTTTAATAGAAATTGTTTCAAGAGGAAGTTTTATATGTATAATAAATGCATAATATAGCTAGTAGACAACACTTATATTGCAAACGCTGGCTTTACCCTACGAGATAGATCAAAATAATGTAGTACGGTATTGTACTTACATCTTAAAAAGGTCTACAAAAAAGTTCGTAATGGTATATGTTATTCTCTTAGGGATAACCTAGAATAACCATTGATTTTATCCTTTACTTTTTACGAGAAATTATGGCTTATTTACGAAGCGATTTGAAGCAATACAACATTAACCCTTATCCAATTAAGAACATTAAAAACATTGTGCATTTAATATAGATCAATATCTAATCATCTCACATCTTTACAGCATGTAATTTAAATGAATATTTTCGAAAATATTATAGATAGCTGTTGCCCGCGACTTGGTCTGCGTTAAGTTCGTAAAACTGTACAATCATTCTGTGCTTGCAATTCACTCTGAAAGCATCGTGATTATTTATTGTACTTTCACATAAAACTATTAAAGGTAAAAACGCAAATTACCTTCAGGATACATGTTATGTACTCGTCCAGATCCAGATGTATGAACGTCAATGAATAGAAAGAGTATGTAAGGGTCGTAGCAGTTGGCATTTCTGCCTACCCCAAGGGAAAAGGCACTAGTTTATGTATGTTTCTGGTTTATGTTCTGGTAAAACAACATTGTCCAAGTGAGCACGTCACAATCGCAGCGGTAATGCCTGTCTTTGAGGAGTGGCTACAAAGGCGTCACGGCATCCTCTCTTTGTGCAGGACTCACCGGATGTGGGTGTTTCGGGAGGTATCTGTATCGAATTCAGCGAAAAGAAACACTCAAGTCTCACCATTGTGCGGATCGCCCGGAGAATACGATGGAACTTACGGTGGAAGTCAGTCCCGCTTGGTAGGAGCGCCGGCGCCGCCGTGTCCTCATGGAGGCGATTTAGTGGAAAAAATGCCAACCAGTAGCCTCCTTCAGTGAAGCACTACGATCGAAGAAGGTGGCTGAAACTATGAAGGATGATGAGGGAAGTGATGCTCCAGGTGTTGAAAGCCGCAGGGCGATTGCGGTGGAGCCGTCCGGTCATCTGGTCAAAGCAATCCTGAATCGACGGCGCGTAGTAATCTACGCGCGACTCATAATGATGTCAGCAAATGGATAGGGCCCTCTAGGGCCAATGTCTGCTAAGGCTGCAAGATTGTTCGAAAGAGTTACCTCCTGTAAAATTTTCGCCTCAATAATGTTTCACTGAAGAGTTTAAGCCGTCAGACAGCTTTGGTAGAGGTAAACGAAGGAACATAATCGGGACACCGACCTTCAGCTGGATAACGTTTCACTGATGGTGCAAAGCCAAAAAGCCAGTGAATCCAAAAATTACCATCATCATCAACTATCTTCCTCCACAACAGTACTTATGAAGAATTTGCGAGAGCATGCTTGAATTGATTGTTACAGCTTGATCATTTGGGGCGTAAAAAATACTTGTTCATTTACCTAGGATTTTTTGGTGTGTATTTGACTGACATCCTCGTATATCAGACAAATGTTATTCCATAGTGGGAACTACCCTATGAAGAGTCTCCAACTTTTGAATGAATTTCGGTGAAATCTTGAACGCGTGTATCCCTGTCCAATCGAACTCGCATATTGATGGCCAGACCGAGAGGTCACTGACGCCGATTGCCTCTATGAAGACACGTGAACCGCCGTGTCTTCATCCCAAGCAGGATAGACCTCCACCGCATGCTACAACGGGTCCTCCGGGCGATTTGTAAAATGGTGATATCAGGGTACTTCCAACCGAATCCGGAACAGAAACTGCGTGAAACACCCTCAACAGTCCTGAGCTTGTGTATCCATAAAACAATGAAATTCCGGTAAACAAATGTAGCAGCCGATTAGTGTTATCCCTGAGACTGGCCTCCCTCAGAGGGTGGTTCCAGTGTTGGTCACCACTCACTGCAAGGAGGTAACGTACGGATGTCGACGTAAGGCTGCAAGGAATCTGTGATACATCATATGTTGTCGAACTGTGATCAGGAACGCAAACCTTTCGACCCAGTTTTATATGAAGCAGTGACTGCTAATAATAAAACACACCATTATTAGGCCGCAAGGTGCCATCACCCCGGAGGACACAGTGGAGCACACAGAGGTGTGTGTTGTGCTCGTGGAGGCAATCTGCGTCAGTCACCTCTCGCGCCGGGCCTTGTGACTTTGGGCTATGGTCCAGAGCGAGGAGGAATGGCAGGCGGTCGCCTCCTTCTGCAAAGCCGTAATGCTAGTGAAGGAGGAGGCCGCACGCGTGAGGGAACGAACGTCCTCACGCCGAGCCGAGATTCTGACCCCGACGACCAGCCACGGTAGACGGCAATGGGTCGTCCACAGCCGTCCGGCTGTCCGGTAATTGACCGGACCGAGCCCAGTCGTCAACAGACGCGCTCCTCAAAGAGATGTCGCAAAGGGCAACTGAAGGACACAGGTGTGGTTTTAGTCAGTAAAAGTTTGACACACCTTCCCGCTCCAACCAGAGTGGGAGAAGTCATTGGATGACTTCCACCCTTAAAAAAAGAAAAATAAAGGTGCCATCATTATCATTATCATTTCAACCGAAAGACGTCCACTGTTGCACATAGGCCTCCCCAAATGTCACCATAATTACCGGTCCTGTGCGTCTCGCATCCATCGGATTCCCGCGACCCTCACCAGGTCATCGGTCCACCTGGGGGCCTTCCAACGCAAGGTGCCACGCTACCCCTTCCGAAAATTTGGCCGTGTTATTTTAAAGTCAATAATTAAATACATATAAGTATTTACTTTTATCGCCTTTGGTTGGTATCCCTTGAATAATCACGGTCAATTAGCTTGTTACAACCACGGGGAAAATAGCAGTAGGATTAAAAATGTCTCCGTCTAACTCCAGTTTAACCATAACGCTTTTCGTCCAATTTTAAACAATAAAACTGTCTGCAAAATTGGGCGATGGTCATTCTTCCGCCACTCAGAAAATTACGTAAAATACACAATGCCATCTATCAAATATGACGTTCAACTATCATTGTCATCATTATTTCTACTTTCAGTCTTTAGATGGCGTTGCGAGTATCTGAATTGCGTGTGGTGCCATATTTACAACATTTTAGTACTTACTCGCCGCTTTGATTCTATTATGTGTTTTGATTAGTTTTTACAAAATATTTAGAAGATATCGAATAGAAATGTCAATTTTATTTTGAGAAAATGGTAAAAGTTATTTTATTACAAAACAGAAGATAAAATAATGACAAAATTTTTAACTGAAGCTGGGAATCGAACTCGTGGCAAATGTCGTTCAATGTCGACATTTTGGATTATTGCTCACCCCCCATAGCAAATAGCGTGATAATATGTAGCCTAACAGTTGACCCAGCCTATAAGGATTATTTATGCAAAATTTGAACAGGATTGGTTCAGTAGTTTTTTCGCCAACTAATACCAACGCTCCACCATTTTACAGTTTTATTATATGTATATAGAAGATTTAAAATGTAGGGACATAGCGGTTGCGGTGGTACCAGCGGAGGGGGGCATGCCTATAAAAACGTCTATCCCGACATTGATAACGTAAGTTGTAAGACTATATCTTGGTTTAAAGAAAGAGCGATTCTGTTACCAACTAATGAACAAGTAGATAAGGTAAAAAAACTTGATTCTTTCAAAGATTGATGCGCCGACGCAAAAATACTACTCGGTCGATACTGTTCTCGATTTGGAAGAAGCTGTTCATTTTCGAACCCGTCTGGACTCCCTCTCCTCATAAAATGGGTGTTGAAAGTAGGTTGTCTTGTTATTTTATTAAGAAATCTGAATCCACCTAAACTTTGCAATGGCACGCGTTTGCTGGTAAAATCACTAAAAACTTTCATAATAGAGTTCCCTCCCGTAGAGAGGAGGCCTGAGTCCCAGCAGTGGGAACACTATAAGGCCGATTATGTGTTTTTATGTTTAGAGTGCACAATTCTCACCGGATGTGGTACCGAAGAATATGTATTGATTCCCCGAATTCCCCTGATACCATCGGATTTACCGATCCAATTTAAACGCCCACGATTTCCGGTAAAGATATCTTTTGCAGTTATAAATACCATTGTACCATAAAGACCATTAATAAATCGCAGGGTCAAACTATCAACGGCTTAGATTTAAGCATTGAGTGTTTTTCACATGGTCAATTACATATATGTCGCTCTTTCAAGAGTAACCTCAAAAGAAAACATGTTTGTCTAATGACAAAAAAGCTGTAAACATTGTATATAAAGACATTCTGTAGAATATTTAGTATAAGCATTGCACCCGCGCTAGTAGGTAGGTATATAGGGTGACTGGTAATTAGTGTACGATACTTAAACACGTTATTGTGCTCATGATAACCAACAACTTTTACTGTTACGGACACGAGCATGTAATTTAGAATCACTAAATATAATCAACATTACGTCATTCATAGACGCGTAATGTATGTACATAGGCGCTGTACATAATAGAGAGCAAGCCTATCAGAGGCCAGACTATTGTCCAATCAGCTACTGGGATAGTATATAAGGCTATGTACTGGGTTCTTAGAAGTACATAATGCGGTTCTTAGAAGTAAATAGTACAGAAAAACCGTTAAGAATAATCTGGGTTTCTATTGGTAGATTACAATGGAGAAAATCACGCCACTATTGATGACCAATGGTGTGCTTGCCGTATGCGGGGGGTCGGGAGGTGAACGTCAGCCGGCCTCAACAGGATTAGGAAATAGACTAGAGGAAAAGGGACTCTCTCCCACGACTTGCGACCGGCTGAAAAAGTACTTAAGCTGCACTTTCCGTGAAGACGACGTTCTCTCTCTGCAGTTCGACTCGAAGCGTCACTGCGACAGTTTGTCTTGGCACCCTACGCTCCTGGAGCGGCCCTAGATTTCCAGATTTCCTAAGTTATCTAACGTATTAGAGTCAGTGAAGTATTGTAAAGTAACTGTGAACTATTTTGTGAGTTAGCGTCACGCGTATGTACGTAAAGGACTCGATATTTACACGTGTTATGTGAAGTCTGTATTTTTATACGTGTTAAATAAATTGGCTGAGGCCTTTCAAGCGTGACCATTGTGTTGTGTAATTATTTACATCCTCTGCCCCCAACAGAGGAACTTTGGTCCTTCGAGAGCCGGATATTGGTCCTTTGGTAAGGAATATCGAGCGGCTTATTGTGCGTCTTTGGGGAGACGTGAAGAAATACAGTTGGGTGTCGAAGATTGAAGAAGGGAACGCTTCAAGCTCGAACAGGAACGCTGCAAGTAAGAATAGGAACGCGGCAAGTTACGTTTCGAAGAAACATATTTTCAAGAAAGAAGAGGAAAGCTTTCAAGATTGAAAAGGAACGCTTCAAGTGGGAAAAGGAACGCAGCAAGTCACGTTACGAAGAATACCTATTCTGAAGATTGAAAAGGAACACAGGAACGCAGCAAGTCCGACCCAGTAGGTGCTTAGGATTGTCGCCACGTCGGGAACTTCGAGCCGCCAGCGTCGTGTCGAGCCGTCGTGTCAAGTCATCGTGTCAAGCCGTCGTGTCGAGCTGCAGAGAGGGATCCACGGGTCCTTTACGCCGTCGCGTCAAGAACCTTTTAAGCGGGTGGACCGCGGCTCAGGTACGTGCCACCTAACGGTGTCAAAGGTGCGTGCCTGAGTTAACGCCGTTTCAAGGCGGTGCGACATATTGTGCGGTGTCGCCAACCAAACGTGGTTGAATAGCACTACTGCGCCTGTAAGGCTGCGCACGTTGCGAGGGCCGGACTGTAGGCACTGCCGAGGCAACCGGTCGTTCCCACCGGTTGCTGAGCACCTCGTAGCGCGTGTAGTTCTCTGCAGGGTAGTCCCCACCTTTCCATTTCCTGCACATTTTCCATCCCTGCCGGAGCGTATCCCTCTCATAGGGCCCTCCGGTAGGTCTGATAGGGCCGCTAGGGCATTGATAGAGCTAGGGTGCCAAACGAGGAGGAAGGATGCCGACTACAAGAAGCCAGAAGAACGAAGATACGCAAGCCCGCGTGTTTGAAGACCCCCCCGCGTCACCGTCGTCCCGCGCGACAGTATTATCACGCGCTAACCCCCGCGTTACGATTCCCGCGTCTGTACCAGTTCCTGCAACAGTGCCTACGAACGCGCCGACAGCCGAGAACACTACGATGGATGCTATAACGTCAGCCGCCGCCGCGACCGCCATCCCAGCGCCCGCGCCCGCCGTTGATAGGATAAATAGTAGGTCGCCCGTCCAATCCGTACGATCGCGCCAATCCACCGCTAGTGCTGTACTGCGCATTAGGCAAGCAGAATTACATGCTGAGGAGCGCCTCGCCGCGATACGCCGCCAGGAATTGCAACTCGAAGCCGAGCTGGTTAAGAAGAGATTAGCGATAGATGTAGCTACCATTCGCGAGGAAACAGATCGAGATAGTGATATAGCCCAGGACGTCGCGGACACCGATAATCGAATCGATAATTGGCTGCAATGCGCGCAGCCTACGGGGGACGAGGGATTACCATCGCTGACTCCGCCGGATCAAACGTCGTCAGCGATACGCGCACCCGCCCCGGTTCACATACGGGGGGAGGAAGCCGAGCGCGCCCGGGGTAGGCAGGAATTTACGAGGCCGCGTACGCCACAGTATGAGGAGCGAGAACGCGCGTACTTTCCGAGAGAGGAGCCGCCCCGCGTAGAGAATAAGGAGCCCCGCGAACCTAGGTTCCGATCACCGCCTAGGTCGCGACATAAATCTCGATCTCGATCTCGATCTCGAGATATCGATAAGCTAGCCGACGCGTTAAATAGGATGACACGTTATCGACCGCCGCCGCGTCAAGCGATAGAGTTGCCCATTTTCACGGGAGCGCCGCACGAGTGGTTGCTGTTCAAGTCAGCAATGCGAGACTCGACACGAGAGTATGGATTCTCACGAGGAGAGAACTTAGCGCGCCTACGCAACAGCCTGAAAGGTGAAGCGAGAGAGACCGTGTCCGCGCTACTTTGCACCGCTGCTGACCCCGCCGTGATAATGCATACACTCGAACAGTGTTACGGACGTCCCGAGATTATAATCGACAAGTCGCTCGACGAGTTAAGAAAATTACCGCGACTCGGTACGACGGCCGCTGAACTCAACGCGTTCGCGATAAAGCTGCAGAACATCGTCAGCGTGCTATCGTGTCTGGATGATAGGGGGTACCTACAAAACCCAATGCTGTCCAGACACGTGGTAGAGAAGCTCAGCCCACACATGCGCGCGCGTTGGTGTGATTACGCCCAAGAGCATGGTAGTCGCGTGGAAGCAGAGATCGTTACGCTGTCGCGCTACCTAATGAGGGAAGCTGATCGGGCCGTAAGATACGCGTACTCGTCGACCGTGACTACGACGTCAAAGGAAGCGACGCGTCAGCAAGCTCCCGCCAGAGCACAAGCGGTCATTAGGAGGAATAAAGCGCGCGTACCCGCAACGTACGCCGCCGCCGAGCGACCTGGCGAGGACGAGAGAGAGAGGGCTAAGAAGACGTGCTTGTGCTGTGGCGAGGGACATGCCACGCCAAGCTGCAAGAAACTTGGTGACATGACGGTCCAACAAAGATGGGAATGGGCCAAGGAAACTGGAGCATGTTTCAAATGTCTGGCGAGTAAACATCGTCGATTCAAGTGTACCGCGAGGAAGTGCGGAGAGCAGGAATGTCGTAGATCGCACCATAGGCTACTCCACACCGCCGACCGAACGTCGGACGCGGCTAGCGCCTCCACCAACTGTGGGACCAGGAGCGTGAGGGAAGAATCGGCGACCACCGCATCTGCCCATGCCGGCAGCGAGATAAGCGCGGTGTTACTCAAAGTGTGCCCAGTAACGTTGCGGGGGCCTAACGGTAAGGAAATAGAGACGCATGCGTTACTGGACGAGGGCTCCACTGTTACGCTACTCGACGAAGAGATAACTAACGAAATGGGCGCAAAAGGAATTAAGCGAGCGTTACGCGTCCACGGGATTACGGCCACGCGACAAGAGAACGACAGTCGTTGCGTGGAAATAGGAATCAAGGGAAAACGCTCAGAGTGTTTTAACATACGCGCGCGTACTGTTAAACGCTTAAATATAACCGGTCAGACCGTGAAAGCGAGCTATCTACGCTGCGAACACATGAAACGTATACCTGCACGTGACGTGTGTTACGAGAATGCGAAGCCACGCCTATTGATAGGCGCCGATAATTGGCATTTGATAGTGTCGCGAACTTTGCTCACGGGACGGCAGAACGAGCCAGCCGCTTCACTTACGCAGCTAGGATGGGTGGTACACGGAACGGTACCACGGCGCGTAACTGAATTCGAGGCGAGTAGCGGGACAGCATTGCACGTGCACCCACAGGAAATATCCAAGGATTGCGAAGAGTTAAAGGACCTCACCACATCGCATATCTCGATCGACGCTCAGGGGATAGTTTACCAGCCGAGAACAGTGCTGGCAGACGAACGGGCGCAGGATATTTTCACGAAGACTGCTCGGCTGGTCAACGGTCACCATGAGGTAGGATTGCCGTGGCGGAGTGATGAGCCACACCTACCACCGAGTCACGATATGACCTTTCGTAGACTCGACACCATTGAAAGGAAAATGGATAAGTCAGCTGACTTCAAAAAAGCACACGTGTCACAGGTCAATGACCTCAAGGAAAAAGGGTACGCGAGTAAAGTAGCCGATGACGCAACTCGGCCCGAAATGATACAACTGGAAAGCGACAGCAGATGGTCCACTGGTCCCCTCTTCCTGGGCGGACCAGAACACATCTGGCCAACGGAGATCGCGCAGGGAGAGGGGGGTGATGAGATCGTCGCGCACATAGCGCACATCACCAGCCTCGTCGACACGACTCGTTTCTCGTCATACGAACGATTACTACGAACGACTGCGTATGTCCTGCTGTTCGTCGACAAATGCCGCAAACGCGCTACCCGGTTGACGTTGCGTCACAAGCAGGAGGCCGAGCTGCTACTGATAAGGGAGGCTCAGAGAGAGTGTTTTCCAGCGGAAATAGCGCGACTCGCTGTAGGTAGGAGAGTAGACAGGACCAGTCGACTCTACCGATTGGACCCGATTTTTCAAGACGACGTCATTCGTTTAAACGGTCGCATAAATGCCGCGAACGTTTCTCAAGATAGGAAGTGCCCACCCATCTTGGAAGGCAAACATCCGATGACGTCACTATATTTACGTCAGATTCACGAACGGGATCATCACGCGGGACGTGAATATATAGTGAACAAAGCGAGGGAACGCTTTTGGATTTTAAAGGTTCGACCGACAGTGCGCGCACTGATAAGAGATTGCGTGACATGTAAGCGACGAAGGAAGCCGCCAATACGGCCCGTCAAAGGGAACTTACCTATTGAACGATTGGACACCCACCTGCGGTCGTTCACCCGTTGCGGAGTAGACTGTTTCGGCCCAATGACAGTCACAATAGGAAGACGGCATGAAAAACGATGGGGTATGTTGTTCACCTGTCTTGTCACGCGAGCAATACATATAGAGTTGTTGCCAAGTTTGAACATCGATTCAGCTATATTAGCGCTAAGAAGAATGGCGGCTAGGCGCGGATGGCCTAAAACTATGATGTCCGATAACGGGACTAATTTTCGAGGAGCCGATGTTGAAATCCAACAGGCATATAAGCAGTGGGCGAATGACCTCAATGAATTCGCAATTAAGCAAGATATGGAATGGCGGTTCATTGACCCCGGGGCCCCAAATCAGGGCGGCGCGTGGGAACGACTAATAAGAAGTGTAAAGTCGGCATTGTCGGCCGTGTTGAAGGAACGCGCACCAAAGGAGGAGGTACTTTCCACGTTGCTAATCGAGATCGAGCACACCGTCAATTCGCGACCCCTCACACACGTAAGTGTTGAACCTGGCGACGAGGAGGCGCTCACGCCGAACCACTTCTTATTAGGCTCGGCTACTGGACTACCAACCACAGGGCAGTGCGACGTCGCCGATCGAAAGACATGGCGCGCAACACAGGCGCTAGCGGACAAGTTCTGGACTCGTTGGATAAACGAATACCTACCAACGTTGACACCGCGCGGCGACGTCCGAGATTCACGCACGCAACTCGCACCGGGAAATATAGTAGTCATTGCGGATGGTCAACTGCCGAGAAATGTATGGCCATATGGGAAGATCGTGCGCACCATACAAGGACCTGATGGTGTCATACGCAGCGCTGAGGTACAGACGCGTGGAGGCGTTTTCAGACGCCCAGTTAGAAGGCTCGTTGTCCTGGCCGATGGAAGTTAGGCTCGCGTTGCTACGCCGGGGGGAGGCTGTTACGGACACGAGCATGTAATTTAGAATCACTAAATATAATCAACATTACGTCATTCATAGACGCGTAATGTATGTACATAGGCGCTGTACATAATAGAGAGCAAGCCTATCAGAGGCCAGACTATTGTCCAATCAGCTACTGGGATAGTATATAAGGCTATGTACTGGGTTCTTAGAAGTACATAATGCGGTTCTTAGAAGTAAATAGTACAGAAAAACCGTTAAGAATAATCTGGGTTTCTATTGGTAGATTACAATGGAGAAAATCACGCCACTATTGATGACCAATGGTGTGCTTGCCGTATGCGGGGGGTCGGGAGGTGAACGTCAGCCGGCCTCAACAGGATTAGGAAATAGACTAGAGGAAAAGGGACTCTCTCCCACGACTTGCGACCGGCTGAAAAAGTACTTAAGCTGCACTTTCCGTGAAGACGACGTTCTCTCTCTGCAGTTCGACTCGAAGCGTCACTGCGACAGTTTGTCTTGGCACCCTACGCTCCTGGAGCGGCCCTAGATTTCCAGATTTCCTAAGTTATCTAACGTATTAGAGTCAGTGAAGTATTGTAAAGTAACTGTGAACTATTTTGTGAGTTAGCGTCACGCGTATGTACGTAAAGGACTCGATATTTACACGTGTTATGTGAAGTCTGTATTTTTATACGTGTTAAATAAATTGGCTGAGGCCTTTCAAGCGTGACCATTGTGTTGTGTAATTATTTACATCCTCTGCCCCCAACATTTACTATGGGAACAAACCAGAAATCGCGAAAAAAATCAGCCGTTCAGTACATTTATGTTTGCCTAATGTACTGAACAGCTGATATTTTTTTCGCGATTTCAGCTTTGCTCCCATAATAAAAATTGTTTGTTATCATGACCACAATCACATGTTTAAGTATCGTACACTAATTGCCAGTCACCCTATATAAGTCCCACGTAGGTATAGTACGAACTGCCAACTTTTGTTGGAGATATTTGTTTGATTCGTCGGTCCAACACCAGAACAAGCTGTCATTCAACAAAGCATTTGATCCGGTAGTTCGCAGCACGGTTTTGATCGGGATATTCGTCGAAACGCAACGCCGAAACAGCGTGCGATTGAAAAATCAACAACGTTGGACGAAATTTCACAATCGTGACAGTTTGAACGAACTTTGACGTTCGGATTTTAAAACATTTCCCACAATGAATTCACGCAGTTCAAATGTCAGGAAACGTTGAGCGAGTACCAGGTGAACAGGAACTTAAAAAGCTTAACTCAATTATGGCCGTTTGGAACGCGTCGAGACGCTCGTGGCTTCACGCTTACTTGCTCAACAACCTCTTTGCACATTTTAATATCCAGGCTATTCGTCTTTATTCTGCACTTCTTTGAGATTTCCTGTCCTCTATTAAACATAAAATTTTAATGTACAAGAACATTTATTCAGAGAGTGAATTCTCTGATTCGAGGAATACGCTAAGAGGGTTTTTATAAGGCACATTTAATTTGAGATCAAGTCTTTCGACTTTCGTATGGCATTAATATCTTCTCAATTTATCAATATTGACAATTTTCTGTTTTATTAACTTTTTTCTCCTAGCATGAGAAGCTACCAGAATCACGAATAATCTTATAAAGATGCTGTGCTTTAAAAAGTGCAGAATTTTACCATAGAGAGCAGTTCCGTGCTTTTGTTTGAATGAATTCAGTTTGCAACGCGCCGCTCATGAATAAGGCAGGCGGAAACTACGTGTAGAATTCACATTCACCGATTTCCTCTACAAGGTACATAGTGTACCTACTTATACAGCAGGTAAGGCACACGTGAAGCTTTCAAAATGCTCGTTATATTACTATTTTTGGTAGAAAACAGTCTTAGAGTAATATTGACAGATAATACGGTGAAAAGCAGACACAAAAGAAAGGGTCAATTATGATAAAATAATCTAATGCGACACACATGGGCACAGCTATATAGATACATATAGTTACTATTCGAAGGACTACAGGACTACTTGTTATATGAATCGATAGTATTAGTCTTGTTAATAACGAAATATGATTGGAAGCGCGCTCCAATGTATATACGTGAATCCTGACAGCGACGGATGTAATTAACGATGTTGAGGTGTCGGCTACGTCTGCGATCGACACTAGGTGCTGATATGAAATACTAATGTTATTTTATACGAGAATAGAACTTGAACGGATACAATGATCTCGTTTCACGTTTTATTACATAGAAAGCACTCGCTTTATGAGTCCTACACAGATTAATAAGGCTTCAGCGAAGTGCTTACTTTGTTATTGCTTTGGAAAGTGGCCAGAAATGTGTTTAAATTTTAATTATAACCAAAGACGAAGCTTACACAGTCATTGTCCATTATCTCTGTAGAGCAGAGACACTCGACTCAAAGTATTTTTAGGCGAGTGTCTCTGGCTTACAGTTGAAAGATACAAACAGCGCGTATTATCCTAAAAACAATATTATCTAAATAGGCGGAGTTAATGCCACGGGTAATTTCTTCGTTCATTAATAACTGACAAAGTTGCTCGCCTCTGCTACTAAGCCCCTTGTCTCGCGTACTAGCCGGGCTCGTGGCTCCGTGGTTCAGAGCGCGACTCCGCTCAAATTGGACTCAATTCCACTAAACTTAAAGCTCTAGGTTGTAAGACTATTTAAGCGCATAATCCTCTCTCCGAGCCATTTTCTTAGGAATACGTAAAATTTATACCTTACATGGTTTGAAAACGTTTGCAATTACGAACTGATCGCTTGTTTTTACCTTTATATCCGATAGAACTCCTCATTTGGCAAACGGTATAGAATTATTTTCATCACCTAATTAATAAAATTTATGATTAATGAATTCAATTAAGAAAGAAAGAAAACCATGTTTATTTGGCACACACAGATACAAACAATTGCAGGAACTAATATATACAAACTTAATTTAAAAAACAATAACATTGTGTGCCTCACGGCTATTCGTTTCAGTCAGACGCTTTTGTCTGAGCGGAGCGAGGGACCAACCTTTGGGGAAGCTTAATTTTATTACTCACCGAAAAAGCCTTAAGGAAAACGAGGCACTGTATAATCCCCTCCATGGTGTCGCCAGTGAGACAGAAGGTGCCGGTCAGATGCCTGCCCTTCTTATCTCCTATGGCGGGCGCGGCGGCGAGGCTGGCGTGGACCAGGGCGCCACGCGGGCGGGCGTCCCTCGTGGCTCCCAGCACGCCCGGCAGCGGAGCGCCTTCCATGAGCCTCGCCAGCGGGTCCATGCCCGCGAGCTAACAAATCATCGCACTGCTCGCACTTCAGCACTTATTCATCAAACTAACAATTCACTTTCTATTGTTAACGTCACAAACAAACTTTAATGACTTTTAAACTATTTTAATTCATATTTCGGAAATTACTATAAATGAAGAACAGTACCAGGTCTTCAGATTGATAGAGTAGGTTTATGGACGTATGATGACGTCGATGCGCGACGACACGGACATGACCGAGGGCTTGACGGTGCGCGCGGTGCCGCAGAGGCTCTTGCACTCCTCGCACTTACACTTCTGGTATTCTGAGTTCCAGCACTCGCTGTTCAGAAGTATGGTGACGAACGTGTAGATCAACACAGCCATTCCAACTATTATGTATACTTCCATGCTGCACTTCACTTTTTGGCACACTATTTGGCACGAGATTTACCTGTAAAGTTCAATTTTATAATGACGTGTAATTGTGGTACGTTTAAACATCAGTGGTGTTTTCCGTCCGCGCTAACGTGTGCCGAATTAAATGTAGTCCAACGGAACCCTAAGTAATACTATAAATGCGACAGTATGTTTGTTTGTTAACTTTTCGTTCTTAAACAACAGAACCGATCATCATGAAATTTTGCATATACGTTGTCAAGGGTACAAAAAAAGACAAAATTATTCCAGAAAAAAGTTCCCAACTACATACTTCCCTACTAAAAAAAGTACTGTTCCCTAGGAACTTTCAAATGTCACAATTGCCTTAGGACGTTAGCTGGCGCTACGTGTTTTTCGAATCATGACTGAATTATATCAACCGTTCTTTATCGTCGAACAACCGGAATAAATTCTCAAAATCAAAATAACACGAGTAAAACCGCAAGTAAAAGCTAATATATTAATAAAATCGAATTCGGGGTTGCTCATTTATCATTTTTAACGGCATTTGTAGGAAACAAACGGCGTGCGGCGTCCAGTCAGGGCATGTATGTGGCGCTCCGATGATTTACATAGGACGCGTGGCGCCGCGCTGCGCTGCCATTTAAATAGAATCATTCCAAACATCGGTGGCTGTTTTGCATATAAAAACTGTTCACAGCATTTTACACACAAATAACACAACAACACGATTTTAATTGATCACACAAGCTAGCGTAATTTGTTTCTAAATCCCTTCATCATTACATTTTCGGAATATTCATAAATAGAGAGGCTCTTTAAAATTAATGGCACCTCACCAAATACACATTTAGTGTAGCATCAAACAAATAAACGATTCGTTCATGCGCGCCGCGCGTTTCAGAAAATAAAATCAATCCTAATTATGTACAACCACAAAAGCTCTCAGCGATAATGATTATATAGATGTAAACGTGTATTGAGGGCGGGACACGCGGTGCCCGGTGAGATGCGTAGGTACTGGGAAGGCATGAGCTCGCTGGTATAACAACAAACTCATTCCCGACTGATTGGCGTCATTGTGCGACGGGATCGCGGATTTTATCTCGTCACGTGGCGACGTTCAATCACGTCGTATTCAATCGAACACACACACGCACACGGCCACCATTGTGTTATATATTAGCTCGTAGTCGAGGGTACGACGCGGACGATTTCTCAAAATATGTTTCGGGAAAACGACGTGACGTAATTTTCAAGTTTTTTTTTTGGTACAACTCCGTGTTAGTTATTTCAGCGTGTTGAATTGCTTACTACAAATGTTATTTGTGAGAATGCTTCATACGATTAACTTTATTTGTAGTTCTTATGAGCACCAATAAAATAAGACTGAACTTATTAAATCGGAAAAGAAATCTATGTATTGACTGGCCTGTTGGTCTAGTGCTTAGTGGCCCTGACTGCTATGCAGGAGGTCGTGGGTTCGATTCCCACCCAGGACAAATGTTTGTGTGATGAGCAATCGTGCTCATCACACAAACATTTGTTCTGTGTCTGGGTGTAATTTACCTACTATAAGTATGTATTTAGAAATATATTATAAGTACCTATGTTTATCAGTTGTCTAGTACTCATAAGACAAGCTCTGCTTAGCTTGGGACTAGACGGCGCGGCGTTGTGGAATAATTGTGGAATATTATTATTTACGGAAGTGGTATTTTTCTCAGCTCAGGGCTGGTTTCGACTACATTTACGGGCCAAAATCAATTAAATGTAGCTTGCATGGTGTTTTCAGAGTAGGTGTGTATTGTCGTCCTCCAACTGCATGAATTTACAGACTATTCTGCATGACATGTGTTTAATATAACAGCTATCTGTCGGTTTATATAACCGAATTCGTCTAAATATTATTATTATTATTAGGTATATGTAATTATATTCAACAGAGAGCAGTGAGAGAGATATGAGAGCAGTGGTGGCCGAGTGTTAACGGCCCCGACTTACGAATTGTAGGTCGCGGGTTCAAACCCAGCCAGACGCATTACTTTGTGTAATTTATTTCATCACCACTGCTCTCAAAACGGTGAAGGAAAACATCGTGAGGAAACCGGCATGTCCTAGAACCAAAAATTCGAAGACATGTGACATCCACCAACCCGCACTGGGCCCGCGTGGTGGATTACGGCCCATCCCCTCTCCTAGAGAGAGGAGACCTGAGTCCCAGCAGTGGGAGCATTAAAAGGCTGAATATGTATGTATATGTAAATATGTATATGTAATTATATTCAACACGATGTTATGTGTATAATTAGTTTGTTGTTATATAATATTTGTAATATATATTAGTTTATATTTTTATTAATTTATTAAAATTGTAATATTATCTATGATCCTTTGTTGCTTGACAATAAAAAGTAGATAATAATAGCCTAGTAATATTTGTAATAGTTGTTATTTTGAGTATCTGTACTCGCACACAATACTTATATTCAAAGTCAAAAGTTTTTATTTCACATAGGCCTACATGGGCACTTTTAAAACGAATTGTTCTAGCAAAACTGATTATTTACGAATTGTTTGCAATGAGTTTCAATTAACACAACGACCTGCTTTTTTCTCGTTCATTAATTTAGTTAATAGGGACTCATTGTAAATATTCAAAATTGCTGTTAATTTTGTACGTTTGATACTTAATTATGGCTCGATATTTTTGTTGAATTCCTGTCAAAAGTGGTTACAAAGGTAACAGTAATAGAGGTATTTCTGCCCGGTTTCAATATTAACCTTTCCTATATCATTGACATTTAGAAACAAAAAGGGTCTTCCCAAAAGAGTATAAAAATGTCAATAGCTACAATATTGCAATAAAATCAGACCGTTGAAATGTTTGTTGATGATAAATATTCACACTAATATTATAAGACGAAAGTTTGTACGTGTGTTTGTTACTCTTTCACGCGCAAACAACTGAACAGAATTGAATAAAACTAATTTATAACGGGGGAATACTCATTCCATGAGGGTAAAGCCGCTAACAAAAGCCAGTACCTAATAAATAAGTGTCATTTCGAACACAACAAACAAAATATAATATATGTTGATGGTTTTAAAGATAAAGAATAATAATTTAGTAGAATAAAGTACCTACCCCAAACTAAACCCCACAAATTTTTCGTCGTGGCATAGCGCCATTATCTACTTGCATAACGTTTTATGTGAAATATGAATACCGTAGTTTTGTACCTGCGTTGTTATTGCAGCATTTTTATTTCGATACGGCCATGATAACTTTCCAGAACTACAGCCGGCATCATGATATTTTGCGCAATATTCGTAGAATTTCCATTTGCTCTAAGTAGGGATTTGATCGCGACTACGCAGAACTTCAGGCTACAGTTTTACTAGCTACATATCTACCCACTCCTTGTTCGAAAATCAGAGTATTGATAACAAATCACTGCTTACCATCAGGTGGGATCACAGCACTAGTTCATTAAAAAAAAAAAAAGAATAGCAGCTGAAGTGAAGACGTGGACAGGGTTACCAGGAAGGTACACTCAGAAAAAGAGTAGTCTATACAGGCAAAAATATTCTTCAGTCCACTACTACTACTAATGTTTGTGTGTCACAACTTTTTGAACTGAAAACATTGTTAAGGGCAAATTTTTCAACTGTCAGACATATTTTATTTCAAGAAAGAAATACTTCTCAGTGTGAAATATTTTACAAATAACAGCTGTCAAACTGTGTTGTTCTTCAAATAGAACTGTCTGACGTGAGACGTCCCTGTAGCAGCGAGGGAGTGGTTTAATTCTCTTTGGTGGGAATTAATAGATTCATTCGATAATCAATTACTTTATTTGATTAATTTTAACCAGATAAATCACAGTTCAAGTAGGTATGTTAATCGTAATTTAGATTAATGTATGTATGTAATAAAAATGAATTCCTATATCCTTTGGTCACGTCATCACGTGTCAACGACTGAACCGATTTTGCTAATTCTTTTTTGTTGTGTTTGATATTGTCAAGGTTCTTACAAAAGAAAAAAATTGGGATGGTGCGCAGAAAATTAGAAAATTTCAGAAAACTAAGACGACTATTTATTCTTCGCTCGTTTGTTTTTTGTAGCTAATGGTGCGTCCAGACCTGAGGAATGCGCCGCTCGCGAGCTGCTTGCGAACTGCGCGGGTGCAATTATGTTCGTACGAAACCCCTGCGCCGCTAGCGCACCTCTCGCAAGCTACAAGCCGTACTTGAGCGGCGCAGAAAGTGCGCGCGCGCTGCATGCGCGAAGCTCGCGAGCGGTGCGCTAGCGGCGCTAGCTAGCTAACGTCTGTCGGGTCAACTAGTTTGATTAAATAATTTAACACCTACGCCTTCTTCAAGCTCAGTTGAAAGAATGTCGAAAAGTAACAACTCAGTAATTAAATTCATTTTAATTTCTTCAATTTTTCATAACATTTCAATTAAAAAATATATCCTAAGCTCTTTTTATTGTGATAAACGATTAATAATAGCGATTGTTGTTATTGTGATTATTACCACAATAACAACAAAATCGATCATCAATCATGATTCATTTTTAACCGTTAATCTAATCAACTTTTTACCAACACTGGCTTGTAGTAAGTGAGCCTGCTTGTGAACCTATCTCTCCGTTCGAGTGTAGGCACCTAATGAGCGTGTACAATGTAAGCGAGTCGACACGTGTCGCATCCATCAGCACTGCTACTCAGTTACGTGTAGGGGAACGACGTGCACTGCCATGGGTCGAGTCGGTTGTATTACATTTATTATAGACCGACTTGCGTTTCAATGGGGAAACAAGAGTATGGATTCTTAATAAGTTAGATCGATCGTTGGATCTTTATAAATTTTTATTTTATTTTATTTTCACAAAGTAAGCCCAATTTTTTCGAACGTATTTTGTTGACTCATTCAATTGTAAATTATTTATTGGTCCTGAGCCTAATAAATTCAACGGCGCATAGTCAATAATAAAATACTCAATTTGCTAATTAATTAATTGGGAACAAATCGAACTAAGATTCAAACCGGCAGCACAACGTTATTTCGGAAGTCGTCCGTCAAAGCTGTACAGCATTAACCAGCGCTGGATCTTTCATCTCTTTACATAAATATTTCTTATGTAACATTTAAAGTCGTTTAATCTTGTAATGTAATCCTTTACAAATTTAACTTTGGCCAAACTTTGACACGAGTAAGGTCAACTGCTATTTACCTTTTGAATTTCACAGTCGTCCGTCCACCCCCACCCCCCCTCTTCACCCTTCCCCAACTTCCCGGCCGGAATAATATTTACACTCAGGAACATTTGCGCAGTCAGCCGACTTAGTTTGTTTATACATCCGAGCACTTAGGCAAAGCTAATTCTACTCGGAATTATATGAAAAAATCCAATTTAACTAAAACCGGGCAATAAAGAGCTTAGACAATAGGTTCCAAGAATGTTCCCCTAATCACACCCCCCTCCCCCTACCTCCTCCCGCACTCCGCGCAGCGCCCAGCATTCCGACAATCTTAGCAAATCGTGCAATTACGGAATTTCAATCAAACATCTTACCGGACCTGTGGATGTTCAAAATCGGGCTCTGTTATAGCCCAACAGGGTTGACATTGGGTTGTTACGGTAGCAAAGGGTAGTAGTCCGAGTTAAGCGCGTTAAGTTGGGGTACTTTATGAGTACAATGTTAATGTGGTGTAAGCCACGCCACTGTGATGTAGATTAGTACTATGACATAATTAAGGTAGTGGCGGCACATCGATGTGGTAGTAAACAGTCGTCGTTTGATGTGAGACGAGCGGCCCGCCATGAGGTCGCGGCGGGCGGCGCGGCGGCGCTCGGCGCGCTACCATCAAGTATTTATCTCACACGTTGCGGCCCGCGGCGCTGCTCTTAACCTACAAACGACGACGAACCGCGTTGGCGTAAAATAAAATATGTATAACTTCTACTCTCTGGATGACAGCTATTGTTACACATTTCAATAACGAATTTTGCAACAAAATATGAGCGAAGAGGAAAATTAAAATGAAAAAATAGTTGAGTAGTTGGAATTTGATGCACGTGGCCGTGCGAAATTACAGGTATTTCATAGCCGAAAATATAAATCATAACGTTACTTTTCTTTTCGAATAAAAATGAATGTTACACATAACTACAGAGATGCTGCATAGTTTAATCCAGGAATTATTTGCACGAAATAAAGTGTGTATTAAAAAAACATTATTACAATTAGTGGAAATATTTTTGCAATACAGTATTCGGCCGTTTCACTCATAAAATATAAAACGTTACATTTCGTCGTGAATCTATAACCTTCCAAAAAGAAAGTTTATAAAATATCAGTGGTGTCATTTTTATCCTCTTACTATAAACCCCTGAAAGACGTGTTTGTGCACACCACTCCGTGTTATGTATGCAGCCTATTTTCAGGTCACATTGAGGGTGCATTAAAAACATCTTGGTAAGCGCGCGTAAAACTCAAGTGATCGTAAAACGATATCATTTGCTTTGGTAATGCTAACGACGCCGGGCCGGCGCGCGGCGCCTCGCCTCCCGCGACCTGCCCAGCCTACACCCGTACAACCAGCGGCTCGCCCAAAGCCGTGTAGCCGGGGAACACCGGGATCGGGTCGCGGGATTAGCAAACAAACAGACGGACTCGCATTAACATTTTAGTGGGATTACGTTTCTTGGGTTGTGGAAGCGTCGATGACGCAAACTGCTCGCTACGGGATTGTGTTAGCATCGGAAACTGTTAATGCTCTCGGAGAAGTTGAGCGAACCCGTATCACCGAGAATAAAGGCCGTAAGCTTTTAACATGAATTGATCTGTTGATAAAGAAAACTCGCTGGTGTTGTCCCTAAAGACCAGTCGCAAACTGTGTATAAAAACCCTTCACGAACCTAGTTCCTTCTACAAGACAATATAATGGGAGAAAACAAGCGCTCGGCATGAGATAAAATAACAAAGACAAACAAACATGGTGGTCCTAAGCAAACAGCGGAGCTTACGGGCGCGTGTCACCGGCGCCGCCTGCGTCAACACTACCATTGTGCCACGCTAAATTAAGAGCATTATGCCGTCACGAAAACTAACGGCAAATACATGACAACCAATGACATGCATTACTTTCTTCGCATACAAGCTAAAAGTAAATACTACCAGGCAAATATGAAATGAAAGGAGGTTGACAGACATCAACTTATTCTTCAAAGAATGAGGTAGCGGTACATAAACCTTAGACTAAATTGTAAACGAAAGTTTTATGTGTCATTTAGATAAGAAGCCTATTATCCGCAAAGACAATCAAATCCGGTCCTCGTTACCAAAGTCAGAAATGAATTCACAAAAGTACTAGGCGACTACGATTTAAAGGAGCCGTTCCAATTGTTGATTCCATCTAACTTATAAACAGTTCACTTTATAAATTCCCATCCATAAACGCAGACACTTTATCTAGAAAAATATCTTGAAGATGAAAGTATTTTCAACAAGTATTTCATCTTGAATCAACCCAACAAAAGGTAATCTGTCTGATCATCAATCCAGACGATTCCTTGTTTTAGTACGAAGCGAGAAAATAGTGAAATAACGACATCGTTTACTATAATAGTGTCCCAAGTCGTAAGAAATGGCTGCTTTTTAACTTTTGTAATAAAAGTGTCACATTGTGTTAAGGGCTTAGTCCTTCTACAAAAGTTTACGTTAAGCCGCGTCATTAATTCTGACGTTAAATAGGTATCAAGAGGAAAGTTGAGTTTCTTTGAATTTGAAATTAAGCTTTCATGGTAACTCTTTAGTTATAAGATTGTAATACAGATCGTTTCTAAGCCAAATTAATACGATCATCAAATTATTCCAGCACTCGAAACCTATTCATCGAAACGCAAATTGTAGACGAAATCAAATATTAGGTATCTATTTACTAGACTCTAGAAATAAACTAATACAAAAGCTATCTCACATCAAAAACTTCAGACAAAATCCAAGTTGAGAGCTGTAACTTAATCCGTAGTGAAACTGTGAGATCTCACAAGTATGATTGCTTACAATTCGAACCTAAATTCAAGTTTTTAAGTATCAAGCGAGCTCGAGATATCGGATCCCACCTGATCTATAAACCATTATACTTTCAAATGGATGCAGTAACTTTACACTGTACTTTTAAACCTACATGGGTACACCCTAATACTTTACCTAATCACAACCTTACCTTACCTTCCTTACCTTTCCTTCTTACCTTTTCACAATATTCATTAGAAAGTTAATGAGCTAGAAATGTAACTCGGCTGTTGCTTAATGAATACAGCTCTTAACTTCCATTGGCTATCAAAGCGACCAATACCTTTAAAAGCCCTTATCCCAATGGTAATTATATAAATATTTCTAAACCCGATTACCCCCAGTGTACCCGAGTGCGTCCCCAATTACTGGCTGATTCTTCAGCTGGACTACTTCAAATCGATTGAATTTAAATTTCCATACTTAATTGCCGTCCGAAAAATTCAATCCGTTCTTTGTTCGTCATTAATTGTGCGAGGCTCGAGCCCCGCGGCACCATCCTCTCGACCCAGTTCTACTGGAACACATAATTAAAGGCAGGAACTCTAAAAATCTCCCACAAAGAGCACAAAGGCGCGGTTTTAAAACCTATAAATGACGATCGGCGATGTGGCGATGACGTCACGCTAATCAACGTCCACGCCACAGTCTACATGGCATAGGAACAGAACACCGCACTGGAATCTTCAGCCCACGATGAATTTTTACATTACGAGTCATGCGATGCCACTTTCAGCGTATAACATTGTGTGAATATTAGTTGCCAATTTCTGCGTTTTCGGATAAACGAATTTGGTTGTGAAAGACTTAACGCTGTATCAATACTGCTACTATGCGAGGTATTTTATTAATAACATTACCTATTTACTTTAAACAATTCTATGTAGATTGTAGGTACGTACCTACTTATAGGTATGACAATTAGAATTGTTCATTATCAATTTATGACGTAAACCGACTGAAACCGTACCCTATAATCCGTTTACGCATTTAATTAATTCGTCAATAATTAATTTAAACTGGTTTCATTTCTAAGAACTCCCCTTATTTTATATGAGTTAATATTTTATAAGACGCTTCAGGTGCGCTGGCAGCCTGCTGGATATTACGTGAATATTTCAAGTGTTTTACACACTTGAAATATTCACGGTGTAGATGAAACTTGTATTATTTGTTTCCCTCATAAACCCACGCCTACCATTGTAGTATTCATCGGATTAATATCCCATGTTTGAGTTAAACGTTCACAATGGCAACTTTATTCATATAGGTACTACAAGTACCTATGTACAGCGGCGCTACAACTTTTCCATCTCGCTGTTTCATCACCTCTTTGTATCTCATCATATCTCGGTCCTAAAACTTTTAAAAACTTCGCATATCGCTCATCGAGATTCTCGTATATTTTGAAGGGATCACTTGCGGCTGTTTCGGGATATTTTCACATTGTGTGGGAAAGGTTTTTGCATGGCGAGAGTTTTATCGTTATGATTGCGGCGCCCCCGGTACTTCCCGGGATATTGCGTCGGAGCACATGTGTGGAAGTGCTCCATCTTGGCCGCAGTCAACTATTCCTGGCACATGTAGCCGCCCAGCGGTGTGGACGTAATCTGTCGTGTTACTTTCAGTTGAAATTAGTTCCATTCAAAGTTATGAGAGTTACGAAGCGTGCTGCTGTTCCCAGCGTTTAATTATGAGGAGCATGTACAAGGAATGCATAGCGAGCTATGGATGACATCATATTTGGAATAGCTGGTGACGCCGGCTCCGCTCCTACTTATGATACGAGCAGCGATATGAAGCACAAAAACAAACTTACACCCCAGCAATAACAGCGCGAGGAGTGTTTGCGTCGCGGCACAACACACTGTTTTCCATAAACACAACATTCCCCTTTAGCAGCGAGCCGAGCAGCCATTTTAGTTTATTTTCCCACTGAAGACCTTCAGCTATAAAGGATATAGCGCTCGCAACTAACACACTGCATTCTATTCCTGAGTTTTTATTATTTGCGGAGTAAACAGAGAAAGTTGTGCGTGCCTCCGCTCAAGTTTGGAACATCCGCGGCAGCTACAAGAATAGGCATACGACGATGAATCTTGTTTTATTTATTTCTCTCGGTTTACGTGGCAGGATCAGCCCCACAACGATATTAGCGCGAAACGTTTTTGTTCCGAGAAACATTTGAATTGAACACATATATAGGTAGGTAGTTTGATCAAGACAGCTTTGTGCGGGCTTGAGATGGAGACTTTGATATCAAATGTATTTATATTGCTCTCCAAGAAACATTGGTAGTTACGTAGTGACAGTAAATCCCCTGGTAACAGCATGTCTATTTAAAACAGTACAGGGCCTTTTGAACTAGGTATTATAACTATGTTTATAACTGTTTTGATATTATTTTCCCCACCATGAGTCGCATACATTCATGTCGATGCAAATGAAGTTGATACTTGCCAAAATGGCAAGTATCTCAGCGTTGATATCGAGTACTAGTTACTTGTGTTGTAGTAAGTTGATTTTGTTCGACATGTCTTGTTACTAAGTGTAGGCTTGTTATCGTGTGGAAGATCTGTTTGACAACAACGATACACGGCGTAAGTTTATGACGAAATCTAAGTTACATCATCTATTTCAGTATTTACGAAACAGTAACCAAGTTATTATTATATTACATTTTTTTTTCCCTTCTAGAAATCAAAGTGGAAAATCTAAAATAATTTTATAATTTCACCTATTTACTTTCTGATAAGTAATGGTTCATAAAACGATTACAATTTTAGTACTATCCCATCTTTTTGTACACAACCATTTTGTTTCATTCATTGTGCGTACAACTAAGGAGTGGAATTCCTTGCCGGAATCTGTGTTTCCTGATGGCTACAACCCGGGAATCTTTAAGTCAAGAGTGAATAGGTTGCTTCAATGTAAGCGCGCTCTATCGTCGACCGCATCGTCGCTTTCCATCAGGTGAAATAGTGGTCAAGCGCGAACCTATCAAGAATAAAATATAAAAAAACCACTCCCTTACTGTTACCGTGCTATAGATATTCTGTTTCATAAAAGCGGGATGGTTTAAGTGAGTAGATTTTCTATGACACTGAACGCTACGCATACATAGAAAAACAATGTGCGAGAAGTCGCACATCCATTTATGTCCTACCCGCATTGGTAAAATAGAATAACTGTAAGAGCTAAGTGTACTCCATTCGAAATAGGATTAACGTTCAAACAAACTTTTTTCAATAAGCATAAGGATGGCATTAAAAGCAAAAAAGTGGTTACAATCCCAACCATTTACTGCAGTTACCCTTTGTCAAGTCAACAACGCAATAAAAGTCAACATCGGTTAAACATACAGTAAAAACGGATTGTTGATGAGGAAACATGGCCTCTTTGATGTCACCTACCATAACTTGATGCCACTGACCGACTGAGTGGACACTACCGATCTACGAGGCAATTCTAGCTGAACCTCACTTCAAATAATCATAAGACAAACTGAAGAGCGGAAGAAACAATGTGACAAGTGCCAGCAGGAGGAAAATAAGTTGTATATTACACTCTGATTTAGTTAAACAAATACGTAGTTTACTAAAGAATACTTACCACACTGGCGATGTTATATATCTACTCTATCTGCTCTGTATACAGGGTTATTTGTAAAACACTAAAGACCTTGCAGGACTGTATTACTAACATCATAAACAACAACTTTTGTTCTATGACTTTTTACAAAACATAATTCATTTACCAAAAACAAACTTTCAAGATTTCATTGTTCTATCTAACACATTTCAACTCTGTATTTTGCTATGCCTACCTACGTCAGTATGACGGGACGCAAGCGCATCAAGCACCCCAGTCGCCCGATCCCCGCTCCCCTCCGCTATTGTACTATCGCTTGCTTCGCATAGACTTCGTAACGTTTAGAACGTTCAATTTAAATATTTTTATTTTTGTATGAAAATCTGACGAACTAAAATATGATAAATTTTTAAAAGTCATAGAATAAAAGTTGTTGTTTATGATATTAGTAACATAGACCTGAGAGGTTGCCAGTGTTTTATAAATAACCCTGTATATAATAAAAAGACTGACTGACATATCAACATACAGCCGAAACTATTAGGCGAGCACTAAGAGAGGATTCTCCAAAACTCATCCCCTAAGGGGATCCAAACTTTGTATACTACTTTCGTGTGGGCGAAGCCGCTGGCAGAAGCCAGTGTATAAGTACAACTTACACTAGCTTTGTACCGCGACTTCACTTGTAGCCTGATCCACCGGTACATAAATACATACGCCACACAGCGATAGTGGAGCTTCCTATTGGTGAAAGAAGTCTCAATCGGATCAGTAAGAAGTTCAAATTTATTTATTCAGACATGTATCACAAAAGTACAAAGGCAAAAAAACAAACGAATAAGTTTACCTATTTATAATATTAGTTTAACGTAAATGCCAATCCAGGTTAGGCCGCGACATTCAAATTTATGAAGGTTTTTTTTTGCAATTTGCAGCTCAACATCGGATAGTAGATATGGTACCAAAAAATATGCTTACGGTAATGACATGTACCTACGTATTTACACAACTATATTCACTTAAACCATTGTTAGAGACAAGGCAAAACGTCAAGTTTTTGTTAAAATGGCACTTTTTAGCTCTTTTTAGGGTTCCGTACCTCAAAAGGAAAAAACGGAACCCTTATAGGATCACTATGTTGTCCGTCTGTCTGTCAAGAGCCTTTATCTCGGAAACGCATCAAGGTATCGAGTTGAAATTAAAACCATATATTCAAGTCTGCGGTCCCTTGAAGCTGTGAAAAAAATCAAACTTTTAAATTAACGAACGAAAAACATACGGCCATTTATGTCGCAAAAAACGTGCATTTCGACACTCTCAAAGGAATCAAAATTCATAGAGTATTTCCCGTTGATCCAGAATCCTGAAATTTGGCATAAAGCAAGGTCATATAGTATAAATATAGGAATAAATCTGAAAACAGAAAATTTGTTGTTACGTCACAAATAAAAACTTTTTTTGCGATTCGAAAAATCTTCGAGACTCCATTCGGGAATTGAACTATTCACATAAATGTAGGTAAGTTTGTACGGAACCCTCAGTGCGCAAATCCGACTCGCACTTGCCCAGTTTTTTTGGATTAAGAGTTATGTTAATGGTTTTTTTTAACAAAGGTAATATATTTATTACCTTACTATTCAAAATTTTGAATTTCGTGGCTATCCTTGAGCATTCGCCTTACATAAATCTGTATCCTATTCTATACCAAAACAGACAAGAAACGTAAAGTTCCATACGTAACAGATTTCTATTACAAATTAGACGCAAGCTTTACAAGTTCGAGGAATCGGAAAATGAAAGGTTTTTCATTAAACTCCCTTTTCAAAGTAGAAACACGTGTACCAGGAAAATAGTGAAGACTTGTCATCATTCACATTGAGTCGAGAGAATATTTTTTTAGTCCAAAATCTTGTAGGCATTCTCAGTTTTAAATAAAAAATAATGTTTACACATTCAACATAATTCTAAATGCCTACTTTCTAATACAAAATATGGATCTTGTGAAGCAAATAAATAAATAATTTAATTAATATCCTACTTTGAAATTGTACCACAGAACAAACTTCACATACGTATGGAAATCTAAAACAAAAACTTGTTTATAGATTATGAATACGTAGGAATAGAATGGCAATCTCAGTGAAGGGGGAACTCCATGATTTCATGACTAGGATATAGCAAGGGGTCGGATGTACTGAACGAGCATACACTAGGTATGCGAATCATTCAAACCAGTACACTCGAGGATGTACTCGAATTACTTGGTATACAGAAAGCTAAAGGACACTGTACTGCTAGCGGTGGTTCATTAGGCTCGTAGTTAGTTAGAAACCTCGTGGTTGAACTATGCAATTGGGTAAAAGAGCCAGTTAATTGTGAGTACGAGATTTAGATTCTAGATTATTCAATCCAACCGCCCTTTTCCCAATAATATTAGATTCCACTTCCAGTACAACCAGGTGCTGATGATTGCCAGTACATAGAGCGGTACTCCTTGGCAAGAGTGGATGTCGGACTTTTGGACTTCTGATGACTCGTAAAGGTGTGAAGTTTCCCTTTATCCCAGTCATCAATAACCTGAGGTTACCAAATACAAATTTTGTCAGAGTTTACCCCACACGGTAGTGTTTGCGAGTAATTAAACAGAGGTGTTTTGGCAAACGCCACTATTCTGCTCGTACACGCTTCGTGGACCTGCTTTGTACGGCCGGCCTTTGCAGGCAACCGTGTAATAGCTACATAGTACTGTGAGCGAGATGTTCAGGCTTATATTAACAGAAGTATTAGGGTAGCATACATATCCAGGTGTGCCAACTGTTTCGGTGGAGTTTCAATTAGTGCCATTTGATAAGGCTCACAAAGCAGGTTCCTAATCCGATGCCGGTGCAAGTCTTATATAGGTACTTAGGTATTTATTTAATTCCTAAAATAAGACATATTATATTATTATTCATATTAACGTAGTTACATTATTACAAGACTCACAATAGGGCAGTGGACTAATTTTTTCAAAATCAATCAAAGTTATTTTTTAAATTCGTTCAAAATTAGAAATCTGGTAGAAGCAAGTTTCAAGCGATGGATGAAACATTTTGAAATTAAAAGAGTTTAAATTGACGTAAAAATTGACGTGTAAAAGTGTTTTAAAAACATATTTACAAAATAAGGATCATTTACCATTCTCAAGAGCATAACTATATTAATTTTTTATTTTTTACATATTTTGTTTTTGCCGTAAATTTGCTAAATGAAAAAAAAATACTGCCACAAATATCGCCATTAAAATGGCTCTAAAGCATTTGTTTATTTGATCTACTTGATATCTAAGGGGATGGGGTATACAAAATAAATGGACCAAAAACTTTACAGCAACATCCAAAATACTTAGCTCACTCAACTCTCAAGAAAAATGACAACTAACAGAAAAAGGATACACAAACTGTCACATGACGTCACCGCCAATAGATTACGAGTGTACAACAGAGATAACACGATGTTCCCATCACACCCCCCCCCCCCACTCTTCTCCATATTAAAATTAGAAATACTAATCGTTGCTTTTTTATTATTAAAAGGCTCATGCTGGACCACTATAACACCTTATAGTAAGTGACGATGTGGTCGATGATGGAGCACGCTTGTCTAGAAGGAACCTATTCACTCATGACTTAGACTCTCAGGTTGTAGCTATCACGAAACACAGACTCCGGTAGGGAATTCCACCCCCTAGCTGTACACACAAAGAATGTGTTTGTCTGATGGTCTGATGATGATGGTTTGGCGGAATTAAGAGATGCACACTCCTCGAAATGCAACCGGCACAAATCCGACAGATTAGCAACTCGGCGTCGATGCTCCAGACAATGAAGCTTTGATTTGACGAATGCATCATTGCCTGTGAACCTGATAACCACACACACATCACTTTGTTTCATTTTATTAGCAATTTAGATGCTTTATTCCATATAAAATATCGAAAAAACAAATTAGTACAGGAAAATGCCCTATTAGTAGGCGTAGCAATTCTTACGAGTCTGCTACGCCGAGCGCCTACGCGGCGTAGCACATGCTACGACGTAGCAACTATTCGTCCTCTACGAGTTGTCCCCAGCTGCTACATCGCGTAGCAGCATCATTGAATCCATTCAATACAACTGATAATAGTTTTCAGTTAATTGAATTGAATGGCTTAACAATGCAAAAGTAACAGAATGAAAATCGAATAGTTCTTTACAAATTCAAAAGAACTTTAAACCATTAGTATTCTTTTTCCAACGTTTTGCAATCACCGCAAAGTCTAGAGTTTTCAATTAGACTAGTTATCTATTTAGTGTGGCAAGCCTGAGAACTTTAACTCTTTTGTTATGTTTTACTTTTTAAGAGAATGGGAAAAAAACAGCATCGTATCTACGCTCCGTTCTCACAGTTAAAATTGAAAATAATTGACTTCAATACTTGGTCGTCAGTTAGGGGAAACATTTGTGAAATTAATAATGCTGGTGAACTGAATTAAGTTCCTGACAGATGTTTAAGCGTTACAAAATTATCTTTATTTTTTTTTAGACGCAATGACATTACGAAATAAGATTTGAACACACAGTATTTTATTCGTTATTGTGTTTTTGTTATTGAATCCTTTTACTAGCACAACTTACAAATACAAAGTGTTTGCGTACCAGCCTGCAGGGAGGCATAGTGTTGCGTATCCAGTGCGGGCTCATCGATCGTTTTGACACGTGTAACCTAAGGCTGCATATAGAATTACAGCGTGTATCACACGACCACTAAACCGTACATTTACCGATAAATAGTTGCCATTTGATAATTTGCATCCGCACTAACATTTATTGCGCCATCCATCACGCTCGGTGAAACATTCGCGCAGTGTTCAGCAGATAGCTCGATGCGATGGAATAGCTGCCTGATACATACATACATACGTGCATCTAGCTACCGATATAAATGTCTGTCTGTAATGTATGGAACGAAATGCTTTTTTTTTGCTAACTGTGATTTGTTATTTTATTTTGGTACCCCTTTATGTATATGTAATAGTTTATTGTTATTTTTAATCTGTTTATTCAGTAATTTTAAGTATACTCGTATATTGTGTAATCCTTGCTGGCCGATCAACGTCTCACCGTCGACGACGGCTGGTGCTGAAAATCAGCGCTGAGGCTCTATCTTATACGAGCCCCAGCATTTTGCTGAGCGCTGGCCGTTTTACGCGGATGTGACGCATAACCTACCAATTATAAACAAGTCGTTATTGTTATTTGTTTTATTTTTAAGGTGTGCGCCATATTTGACGTAAATAAACTGTTTTTCTTTCTTTCTAATAGGTTACTTCTAGGTAAGAGCGCTCCATCGTCGCTTATCATCAGGTGAGATTGTGGTCAAGCGCGGGCCTATCGATAATAACAATAAAAAACTGGGCAAGTACGAGTCGGTCTCGCACACTGAGGGTTCCGTACAAACTTACCTATGTAAATAGTTCAATTCCCGAATGGAGTCTCGAAGATTTTTCAACATACTACTACATACTACTAACCATACAACATATTTACTGTTTTCAGATTTATTCCTATATCTGCTATAAGACCTTGCTTTGTGCCAAATTTCAGGATTCTGGGTCAACGGGAAGTACCCTATGAATTTTGATTCAGTTGTGAGTGTCGAAATGTACGTTTTTTGCGACATAAACGGCCGTATTTTTTTTTTCGTTAACTTAGAAGTTTTTTTTTTCATAGCTTCAAGGGACCGCGCAAGGGATGCATGCGATGTGACCGATCCCGCAACACCCAGTCCTTTCAACACTTATTCGATACATACCTTCATATTGCCAAATTAGAAAGCAATTTTCTGCAAGCTGTTGCCTGCTACTTCTTCCGCCTAAATGTCAGTGAATGCGAAGTCGAAGTCGGAGCCAGATAAAAAGTAACCTATATCCTATCCTGGGATTCAAGCTTAGTCCTTACCAAATTTCACCAAAATCGGTTCAGTAGTTTAATTGTGATAGCGTAACAGACAGACTGAATTATTTCCACATTTATAAAATTAAAGTACCTATGGACTCACACACAATATCTAATTATGTTGCTTTTTTGAAAATTTCAGACTATTTGACGAAAAATGTCGTGCACGCGATAGTATCTATTTATACAACGCATCTCATCAGCAGGACTGGGTTTTCCAGTTTGTTTGAGATCACAAGATTAGCTCTAGACTGTAGCACAAACATTTGCACACTCATTAACTAAAATATTATTACAAATCTTTTCAGTAACGATTTACTTTCGAAAAATGTTGACTTTTAGAAACGCCCTGTGATTGATTTCGCTGGAAAATACTCGATCATTTAGATTCTCGAATTTATTGTAGCAGTATTCTATAAATCTGAGCCAAACTTATAAACTTTTCAAAGTTGCTCGGATACCTAAACATTCTTTCTATACTTATACTTTAACTGATTGGGCCGAATATATTGCGAAAATGTAACAGGATAGGCGCAACGATAAAGCGGTATTAATCATTATTTTTTTCGCCGTTATAGGTACAGACAACGCCTTCGGTATCGAAAATAAAATCAAATTTTCAGGAACATTGTTTGCCTTTGATGCAGCGTCGTTTTTGACAAATTATATCGTTGGTTAACTGGAAATATGTAACATTTTGAAAGGTTGACATTTGAAACATTGCGTCCGGAATGTCTTGTTGTATACGAGGCAGCAGAGAAGTTGCTTGTTTACGCATGATGGCCTGGAAACCATCGGCAAGCGCTTTAGCAAACATCCCAGACGCGCTGCACCGACACGTGAACATGTAGGAAAAGTTTTATGTGTAAAACATTTATTGCTAACAGGTTTTGTCGAATTTTCACAAATACCCACGTACGATGTCGTTACCTGCAGAAACATCGTACAATTGTCAAAAAATTGCCATTTAATATCTCCCGCATTCAATAAAAGTGCCCATGTGATCAACGTGATCGTTGTTAATGATTATAACGAATAATTTAATTAATTTTTTGATAAGATCTGTGATTGAAAATCATATTTAATTTGTAACTTAAGTTTTTTTTTATGTAACGTTCAACTATAAAGTTGTACGTCACATTAACAGTTATTAGTAATAAATATCCAGAGGATAACAACCTAGTAAGTACCTAAACTATACATTGATATCTATCATAGTTAAAATTGGTTTCATACTCAAATAAAACTCCAATAACTCACCCCTTGCTTCAGTATTTTCAACTGATTAAAACTATGAATATTGTTTCTACAGATATGTTTTGCTAGCTATCCTCAACGGTTTCACTCGCGTCAATAGTTACTACTCAGCTTACGCAGGTCGTACTGTTTGTTATATATCCTATAGTCTTACACGATAAATAGGCTATTCAACATTAAAATATTTTTTCAATACAAAGCAGTAGTTTTTGAGTTGAGCCTGTTGAAACAATCAAATAAACTCTTCAGCTTTATAATATGTATTATAATTTAGATTTCTAATATTTTTATATTACTGGAAGGCTCGCTCTATATCTTATTTTGTAGTTCTACGTACCTACGTACAAGCTAACATTTAGGGAGAAAATGTTTTATTGTCCGCAGTAAGTTTATGCGAGTAAACGACCAAACATTTTACTGTCGTACTTCTGACTCAGGGCGGAAATACAGAGGAAATCAGCACTCAACCTTTGGCACGTGAACTATGACAACACTCCATTGTCCAAGATCTCCTTCTTGAAATTCTAAAGCTATGAGACCGCTTAATAAAGAACAAATAACCTTCAAAATCGAAGGATTTTTAACGAGGAAAATTACGAAAATGAGATCGTACTTGAGGCAAATAAAAAACTCAAGCACGAGGATTAAAGAGGGTTATTAACAATATCTTATAGCGGCGATATTAGCGAGAGGTCTCGACCTCTCCTCAGAGGGCGGAGGTCAGCGACTACAGTGATGGAATCCCACAACATTACTGAGGGAGCGATACCGAGATAAAAAAGATCCGTTGATTACAACACGCCGACAAATGTGGGGCATAACTCTTGCAGCGGGACGCCGACTGATTGGACAGCAATGAAGTACGTGCTGCCCTTGCAATACAGCTCACAATCGATTGACGCCGCTAATGTAGAAAACGATTACGGCGGATTTAAAAACGGTTAGTGGTGAACCAAACCCCATTTGTGATGTATTGGACTGAAATTCTATTAACGTTTGTGACGGTCCACTTTGATTTGGTGCTTGCGAGCAATTCGCAATTTTCATTTATCTTGCCTTTTACATTGTTGAGTGAGATAGAACTAGATTGACCGGGCTAACGTTCAATGTCCTTTGTAAGTCATAAGATATCTGACGATATTTTTCATGTTTTTATGATAGCACACTGTCATTGCCCATCATTCACGAAATTGATCATTTCGCGATATCTTCGAAATTGGTACAAAAGTACGGGATCTTCCCATTCGTTTTGTCAAACCAAAAGGGTGTGCAATTTTGGGGAAATCTATCGAAATCAATAAATTCCCTCTTATTTCGTGTACTTGTTGTTCGAAACGCGGCAGCTTAGTGGGTGTCTACCGGCAGGAGGTCGCGTTCGATCGACTCGGCACAATTTAATAATCCTTTGCAACAAGCGACATTAGGACCCCATGACATACATTAAATTCTCGAAAATTTTATACGAATGCGTTTCCCTGTGTAAGCATCAAGATTCTGATAATTTTATGTGAAAATCTTTTGAAGCAAAATAAATAAAGCTTGCGACACATTTTGTATTCATACCGTTTAAATCTGTTCGCCCTTCATCAAAGGAAGTGCTTTGCTAAGTATATGTTTATAGCCGTTATGTACGTGGGACAATTACTGAGCCGGCTTGATTTAAATGAGGACTACGAATTCAGATATTCGTGTTAGATGAATGATTACAAGTTGTTACAAGACCTAATGAAAAGCTTACATTAGTACTGCTATATTATTGACTTGAGAATCAAACAGTTGGAAATATAACCGTGTGTTCGTATCGACAACTAATGGCCGCGTTCTCTCAGACGACTGAGCGACATTTTGACACACTACGGCTTATTAACAAGTTGCTAATTAGTCAAAGACTTACACCTATGTTCTGCGGGGCCCGGGACAAGTTTGCCGGGACTCCAGAGCCCCGGGTGCGGAAATTAGCAAGATACTCGATACAGAGTCCGTGCTGTGGCAGGGGAGCAAGTTTCAGATCTAATACTTGTCCTAATTTGTACGGAGCTAACACGTGGTGAGTCAAGTTTGTCTCGGTCAATGTTTCAGTCTGTAAACTTGCTTTGTTATTTAGTACTGCAAACGGTACTACAATGAACGTGAGTAACAAACAAATACGACATTTGTAGCAAGAGATTATTAAGTCAGAGACAAACACGAGTCTTTTGAGCTGAGGACGTCGACTGCTCCACGTCGCCGTCGCTCAAACAGTTCTCGCTGAATTTCAAGATAAAACCAGTTAATTCTCACAACGCCAAGCACCCTCACAAAATATTTAAATATGTTTGAATGATAAAATGACAAAAAAGTCAACGTCTCTCCTAGAAGCCGCGCTGCGATGTGTAATCTGTCAGTGACTGACAGCTGAAGCTTGTTTTTCTTCAACAAATACAGTCAGAATACGAAAAAGAGATGTCATATAAAAATGTTAAGCTTCCAGGTCCTAAATCAATACAAATAAACCGTTATGTATCTAAGTATGTACAGAAATATTGAAGTAGGTATCAACGCGAAGAGTTCGGCCGCCATCTTCATCAAAGTTATCCAATAAATTACGTGCGATATACGCTACATAACACAAACACTATACACGGATATCATAATCAATCGAAGGTAACACGATAGGACGATCTATGTTACGTATCCTCCACTGTATCACATCGTCGGCCGGTCTGGAGCGCGCGCGTTACGCAAACGTAAACACCACTGATGTTTAGAATAAATTAATCACTGTGTTATGGTACCCTGGTAGAGAACATTCAACATACATGACGTGGAGGTGTCGGGGGCCGCGGAACGCGAGACGCGTACAGGCGCCGGGGCGGGCGGCCGATCACTGAAACGTCCCGGGCGCGCGACGCCCCACGCCCCCGCAGCCCCCGCTACTGAAACTCTCAATTATTTTATTGGGAAAGCTAATGAGACGAGAGCCATCCACAGGACTGTTGTCCGTTATTCCCATGGTTACCGCCAAATAAAACATCGTTAGGATTACATGGTAATTCGCTCGTATCGACGGCGTAGTCAACTCCGCAGCTACCAGTATATATTACTACATATGTATTAACGTACATAAAAAACAGCGTAGAATTTTAAATAAACATCAAAGCCCCGGAGTTATTGGAGTAGACAATTCATAAGAAACGGAATGTCTTTTCAATCGGAGTCCGTCGCAGTCAAAGTGAACTTTTAAAAGTCCCCGAAGTTATTCCGTGTCCTTCGGTGACGCTTTCCTCCTTATTTGCGTAATGTGGACGTGTGCCGGGAATAACAATCTTGTCCTAATTGATAGTCGGCGCCCGAGGACAGGGCACAAAGACGCGGGGACATGAGGACATCTCCAACTCTGCGTAGGTGTCGTTGAAACACGTCGCCTTATAATGACTGAAAGCCCTGTTCTAGCAAACAATTAATAGGCAAGATTCAATATTCAATTCAAGTTTCAGTATTCCATATTCTATAAGTTTGCAGCTGAATACGACAGAACGAGATTTGCAAAGCATCATCTCTTCGGTTGCCTTTCTTTATCAATTTCAAATCAAATTGGTTTACTTTTTTTGTAAGAATCCTATTTACCTTCTGAAAGCCTTCGTCGGAGTCATTCAATTGTGATGTGACGAATTTTTGACTTGAGCGGGAGCGATTGCCATTTGACCTCGGCCGCCCACAGGGAAATCAGATGCTCGCAATACGAGCAATCAATGCACGGGTGGACGGTGATGCTGTGCCATTAAGAGCTATGTTTGGATCTGATGTAATCTCTGCTTCGGCTCTAGGACTCAATCTCGGGGTTTGCGGTAGTCTCTGCGTAGACCCACATAATCCAACCCAGCTACTACCGTTCCAATTATCTGAACATTATTTCTTAATGGCGTCATTTAGAAGTTACGGCTGCCCGACCGGATAAGATAACAACTGATTTCAGATGGGTCTCTGCTTACCCACCCTTGGGGCAAGTGGAGTTAAGACAAGACAAGGAAGTATAATAAACAGAGACTCGAATTATACACAAAACATTCACGAGGCTCGGACAATCTAAATTGTTCGGGGACATCCAAGGAATTCAGGGATTCGCAGTCAGCGAATAAAAAAGAAATTTGGGTACACAACAAAAGACAATATAGCAAATGGTCAGTCCTGCGAGAGAACATGTTTGAAGTAGGGTAGGCTGGCATTAAATAAGGCCCTCGGCACGCTCCCGCTCAGCTACCATTTAGTTTCGGACCACGTACAGCATCATCGGTTATATCTGGATATTTCTGGCAGATGTAGCTCTGACGTAGCGTAAACTAGTTCCGTCACCTAGTTCAAGTGACCTCTACTCTCAATACAATTTTTAATCCCCATTGAGATCTAACCTGCATGCATTTATACAACAATCTAAAGAATGTTTGTTGGTTCATATATTATGCGCTGTCATATCGTTGATTTGATTGCGATAAAACTTTACGAACTTATATCTTGCGCGGGCGAAGCCGCCGAAAGAAGCTAGTCTTCTATAAAAATTTAGGCAATTAACTTTGTGCAATACATGTGACCTTATTCCGACTATTAGCTTACAAGTGCAGAGAACGCAGGTGTGAGAATAGGCACCACAGAAAACACAGTAACCACAAGTCAACCACATTAGAATCCATCATCTTAGGCCGCAGTACTAAGGAAGCAGCGTGGGCGGGCAGCTTAATCAATGAAGACAAACATACTCTCATTTGTGAATCAGGTCGAGTTGGTTTAGCTAAGTCATCACTCATTATCTTGAGTCTGTCTTTAACCTAAATACATGATTCGCTCCAACTTAGTTTGGAAGGAAAAACGATAAAGGTAATGCTCGTGTTTGGTTTATGGCGGCATCGTAAACTTTCTATGGTGCTCCCGAAGCTTTTTGTAATATCTTCGTCGGTGCGTTCATGATAAGATACTTCTAGGAAAGTAATCTTAGATTTGATCCATAAAATCCATCAAGCTTTTCCTTTATACTTCATCATATATCACTAATTCGATGAACATCTGGATTTTTATCCTTATTGAGTGGGAGTTAAAAATATAACGTATTGTTGTGGAAACAGAATATAGGAAGAATACTCGATATATTAATATCAGGGGTTGAAACCGGAGCACATTCCGGTAGTATCAGGAAGTCGTACAAAGTGTACGTACTCGCGGAGATCAAACCAAAGTTGAATCAATCTTCCGCCTGGATGTTGATCCGACGCGGCGGTACGTCTTCAACAACAATTATTAATTCAGTTGGAAGAACTCCATTATCCTAAGGTCCCGGTATATCAAATATGAACGACATCTAATATTTATTTTTAGTTGTCTCTGAGCCCATGTGGATATGGGTGTGGTTCTTTTCCGAGAAGGCAGTAAGGTACCTACAAATAAAGATAAAGTAATGTGTACGATCATGGCGATTATTCACGCGGTGCAGGGCAGGGGCTGAGCAGTGCTACACTAATTTACGTCGACTGTGAGGAAATAAGTCTTGTAGTGTAATTACAGCGCGCCGGACTAAGGCGATTAGTGGAAGATGTAGGCCGACCAGATACTGTTATGTCGGTTAAATGGAGGGATATCATTTAACGATATAGATTTTGTGGAAATAATAAACTAAACCGGATTTCGTTGGAAAAATTGAGCTGATAAAAGCAATTTCCACATTCTGAACTAATGCGTAACCTTATACACCCCAATTAGAAAATTAAGGTACAATCACAATTCAAAACCTGTAAGTTTTCTTAAATACACTTAGGTATTGTTTTTAGGAAATTAGTTTTAGACAAACAAGTAATATGCACTGGTACAAACACTCTAGTGACGTAATCAAGATTTATCAAGAATATGGAAATAGTTGAAATCGATTCAATAGCAGATTCTAAACATACCTACTACTTACAAGATGTGCGTTTAATATGTATGTACATGTTGTATATAACGTTTTAGGTATACCTAGCTTGAGACGATAACACTCCGTCCCTATAGCTATGTATATAGCTGATATAATTTCACATGTTAAACTGATTTTCCCCGAGCATAGGTATTGGAGCTTGAATCGACAAGCTTATCGTCATTACCTAGACCAAGTTTCTATCAGACCAGTCGGATTATAAGTGCGAATTGTTAGTCTTCGGAAAATTACTATAATACTAACTAGTTTCTAGTTATAGGTAGCACTGGGTTTTGTTCTAAATTAGATAGAGCTATTTGAAGCTTTTGTTGCCCGCATTATTGCGAGGAACTTTAAAAAATCTCAAAAACCAGTTTCTTTAAATCACACCCAGAACAGTAAACCTTTAAAAAAATAATTCTCTTATTGCGTACATAAATCAGGGTTGTTATAAACCCAACCCCTAAGTAATAACCGCTTTGTCACTAGTCACAGCTATAGTAAAAACATGCGCAAAAACTTATGCATAGGTACATTATCTTATCAGCCTTATAATGTTCCCACATCTGAAAGAAAAATAACAGATCTTGAACAAATACACAATAAGAGCAATTCATACGCAAAAAAGAGACAAGACTCCTGGATCTGAACAAATAACAAACGAACTACTAAAAGCTACCCTACCGACCAATGCCCCTACACTAACAGATACATTAAATGAAATTATAGAGACGGAAAATATTCCTACAGATTGGACAGAATCAACCATAATATTACTACAAAAAAAGGAAATATAGGAAACTATCGCCCAATCAGCTTGATGTCGAATATCTATAAAATCTTTTCCAAAATAATCTTACACAGAATCACATATACACTTGGCGAAAAATTTTTTGTTCCTAGTGTAAACGTGTCCTTAGATTTCAAACATAAAAACAAAGCTAACGAGTCACCGCACATCGAGCGCGTCAACGCGCCGCACGGCGGTAGATAATACAATTTTTTTATCAATTACCTTCTTCTTCTTACTTCATACTAAATGTAAACACTAAGATCCTGCTACTCCTGGACAACAAAAAAAAAATGTAATCAAGTAATATTAAGTATTTATTTCTGTACAAGTGATTTGTAATCTTTAGAAATAAATGAATTCAAACCGTAAACCGTAAAATCAATCAAAAGAACAATCGGGGTTCCGTAGCAAATACTCAACTGTAGATCATATATCCTAGTACATGTTCTGAGACAAGTTTTACAGAAATATAAAGAATACAACAAAGTTACTATTTGGCCTATGTAGATTAAAACAAGGCCTTTGATTCGTTCTCATTTGATTAGAGCAAAAATACATTTGGGAAGCATTGCAATATCAAGGGATACAAGAAAAATACATTTCAATACTTAAAAACATATACCTACTCAAAAAGCACAACCCAAATCAGGCTAGAAGCAACGGTAGACGAGTTCCATAAAGAGGTATCCAACAGGGCGACCCAATGTCACCTAAGTTTTTCTCGGCGGCCCTAGAGATGACATTCAAAAACCTAGATTGGAATAAAAACGTTTCGCGGATGATCTAATTCTATTTTAGAATGTCCAAAAATACTAGAGATTTGCTAAATGTATAATTAATACTAAATTTTGTTGGAGCCTCTGTTGACAGAGAAACTATCCAACAAAATAACTATATGTCAAAATGGAATAGATAGAAGTGTACTGGGAGTAAAAAGAAAAGATAAAATAAAACTAACCAAAATAAAAAATGCAACAAAATTTAAAGATTTGAACCAAGCATGTTTCATCACAAATCTTCGATCAAACGATGCCATTTTTATGTCCTGCACCTTGGTTTAATTTTAACAGCTTAATGAAGTCCAGTATATCACACAAGTTACAGCTTTTGTAATAGTTATTCAGAACATAACGTATAATATAATCGGGCAGTGTTCGCAGGATGTATGCTAGCATAGCTACAGTGCTGGTACATTGTCGGGCGGCGACAATGGCGCACAAAGCCAAAGGAGGAATTATGTGAAGGATTACGTGCGGCGGAGGACACACCACTGACACACTGTCCACACACATACCAGGACCGCATAGCTGGACATCCTTGAACGTTGTATGTGATGCTAAATTATGTTCGTAGTAATTGAGCTTACTGATGGATGAAGCGTTTCATATCATCTATAAATACAGGGTGGAACATCTACGGGCCCTGGAGGGGAACTAAAATCTTTGAGAAAGCTTAATTTATGTAAAAGAATTCAGAAAGATTCTTTTATCTTTAAAAACAAACAAAACTGCATTTACAGATTTCTCGCAAAACTTATCCAAACCGGGATTTTTTGAATTTGGTTCGATTCCCGGTTTGGATAAGCTTGTCGAATATCTCTATTTCCTTTGGTCACGTCATCACGCGTGAACGGCTGGATCAATTTCGCTAATTCTTTTTTTTTGTGTTTGTTATTGCCGGGAGAAAGTGTTTTTGAAAGAAAACAGTAAGAAAGTTACGCAGAATATTAAAAAAAACATAAAAAAAATAATGACTATTTAACGTTCACGCATTTGACATTTCGCACGTTTGACAGTATAATCATAGCTAAGACAGGACAATGTGTCTGTCGGGTCAGCTAGTTATTAACAAATAACACATTGTCATTTGAAACAAGTTTGAGAAAATTACATAGAGACACACAAAAAAAACTAGACGTATAAAAAAAAGATTTGATTTGAACGTAGACTATTAGGGATTCCCGATTTGATACTTTCGCATCGCGTGATGGAGACACATTTGTCGACACGACATCATCATCTCCATAACATATTCACACACATTTCCTCCGTAATCGATAACTTGATAACATAATCTCGTGTCCTGGCGCACGCCGCCTGTTCAGCTTACCTTTCTGTCACCCGTTGTTATTCGGATACGACCTTTACTTGCATGATTGAAACCATTTTCAATTTAACAACAATTTCAATATCGCACATATACAAGAGTATATCCAAAGAGGACTAAAGAAATCTTCGCTTTCTCAGTTCAATGGAGCACAGAGGACGCATCACAATCGTAAAGACGCGCGTATAAAATAGTTTCTACATATTATAGGTACATACGTACGCTACGCTGGCTGTACGTCAGACATGAAAGGAGATTTGGATCCAATAGATTGTACATGTATTAATGTAAATAACCTTAGATCAAAAGAACTTTCTTATATGAAGCAGCGTTTCAACTTGTCAAGTTTTATTAAGTATCACTGAAACCGCAAACGAGCTTACGCTGAACGAAAGGGCAGATGCAAAAGTAATTTATATCCAAGTGCCCATGATAAGGTGTTTTATAAGTAAACGCCACTCTCGGATGGTTGTGAACCTCACTGGAACTAATCAAGAGTGGGCACTTGTCAGGGCTTGTACCACTCTCAAAGTCATGTCTATATAAAACTGACACATTTCTGCAAGCAACACCCCTGAGCCCGCATCGCCTTACAAACTTATATTGTACACCAAAAAGTACCCTCATTTAGCCACTTCCAAGGAGATTAAATGCAAATTGTTTCACGATTGATTTCGGTCCGCAGATTTAAGTTTGGTAGGAAGTTAATTCGACGTCTGATTGCAGGTTTCCAGTCAGTTCTCTCGACTTGTTTAACTTGACAGTTATGAGAAATAACGGATTTAATTCGACTCTACTTTTGTTGGATTTACTTAAACGTAAGTCAAATACGTAACTAATAGGGGTAGGTAGTTAATGGTAGGTTCAAATTAAAGTCACCTTCCGAATACCATAAATAGAGACACAATAGAAAGACAATAAGAGAGGGAATGCCGGCGTTCGCTTGGGGTTAAATGGATCAAGTGCCGGCGGCGCAGCCGTGAGAGTGTTGCGGAACTTTAATCCTCAAGTCAAGTGTTGGTCGGAATTTGTAACGTCTTCCACTCCTCACGAAAGATCCTTCATTTTAAATATGAAGGCTGCGCGAGTGCCTCTACACAATTTATCTACGTGAGTGAATTTTATAAATTCGTTCATAACTCATAACTTTCGAGCGGTGTTACGGTGATCTGCGGTGCCCTTTCAAAGATGATGCCCACTTGCTTTAGTTTCCATTTCGCAATAAAATTTGTACGCAATAAACCAACTCAATAATTTTCCCTATGATATTCTCTGAATATTTTAACAAGTGTATTTAATTAAATAGTTTATGTAATATAGCTCGGCACATAGTTCTCGGCGTAATTCTGGCAACAAGTAATTATGATCTTTCAAACAATATGAGCTCAAATTAAATTGCTTTTACAAAAGTTCTTGTTGGGAGTGTCTAGCGTGTCTGTAATGTGATTTACTCAAATACTATTATTTTTTAAAAGCTTATATATTTCTAATTACTTTATAAAAAGGAACCTCGAGTAGGTATAATCATTAATAATCAAAATAAACAATTTCACATGCGTAGGTGTTCCTCTAAATTCAACACGTAAAATATGATAATAATATCTCAGAATGTGTAATAGGTACGTACTATCTAAACTGTGTCGTGGGCCCGCGTCCTTGTTACCGGGTGGTCGACACCCAAGGACTGGGCTACAAAGACACCGGTGGGCGACCGCAGGCGGCCCCTGGACATTAAGGACGCCTAATCCACTTAGGGCATCCTTGCGAGTCTCACAGCCCGGTTCATTATGCGCCATAATTTATTTATTAATATAATCCTTTTTGCTTTACAAACCTAACTTCGCCGATGTTATCCTTAACTACCAAAAGGAATAAATAATAAAGGTACTTTATTATTATGTTTTAATGTGCAAAATAAGGATTTTGGCTGTTTCGAAAGCAGCATCGTATTTAATCAAAGAATCGCAAGCGAAACCCTCCCGAGCTGGCTGATCTATTGTCATTAAAGTAACTATGTAGGTAAATAGTCGTAAGTATGTACTTACGACTATTTCCTTTGTGGACTGACATTTCCTTACATTCCGCTTGAATGTTAAGCATGATTGAAGAACACAGTGCAGATTTCTCTTGTAATAAAATAAGCTACATATTTGGAAGAATATGAGTAGGGTATATGTCGTCGATAATCAAAATAATTTGAAACAAATATAATTCGTTTGAATTGCCGAAGTAAAATTATAACTTGAACTGAATTTCGATTCCTAACAATGGGTGGGTCGTTTCTTCCGCTACGACGCAAACCAATGTGCGATGGTTGAAAAGAATCGGCCGCGAGCTCCGCCGCCGGTGCGGAGTGGCCAGAGTTACGAGCGAAGGAGGAAGCGAGCTCATGATGAGTACATGTGGCGTATTAACTTTTCCCAAGCGGGGCCCAAGTGAAATGGCTTAGTATTATAGCAATAATTTACAGCTACAACTTACTGAAAAGAAAAGGGTTTTTTTAATTGATATAAACTAGTGCTTGACTGCGATCACACCTGATGGCAAGCAGTGATGCAATAGTTGATGGTGAGGCGCACTTGTCCATTAAGAGCCTATTCACTCAAGGCTTGAAGACACCTAAATTATAATCGGATGACCGTAGCAAGCAAATTGTTTCAGTCCTTCGATGTACGTGGTATAAACGACGAGGCGAAACGATTGGTCCGGACTGTAAAAGTTTCAACGACGTAAAGGTGGATACTCGCCATACGTCAGGTTGTCCGATGGTAGACAGGAGATGGAGGAATCAAGACATGTACACTTTTCAAAATGCATCCCGTAAAACATCGAAAGGCTGGCTACCCCACACCTGTGCTCCTTCGACTTCATAGATTGGACTTAACCAAATCTAGATCACAAATTATTATTTTATTAAATTGATATAAACTAGTGCTTGACTGCGATCCCACCTGATGGTAAGCAGTGAAGCAATCATTGATGGTGAGGCGCACTTGTTTATTAAGAGCCTATTCACTCTCTAGCCTTGAAGATACCTAAATTATAGTTGGACGGGAAGACCGCAGCAGGCAAATTGTTTTAATTATCCTCTTCGCACGCCTTTACACTGAGTCTAAAGCTGCTAGATGGCATTTTGCAGCACCAGCCCATCGGGTTCTTCCTTTTCAGTTTCATTGCAAGTGTCGAAAAGAAGTAGATACCACAATGAGATTAAGTTCTAATCCGTGGTGCTAGCGATAGAAACTTTAAAATTTGGCTTTTTTGTTGCACAGGAGTTATTATTTTCCTCGTTGAAATATTTTCTCCATTTTAATTATTTCCAAATTAAAGTTTATTAGTGCAAACGCTCATAAATTACACCAAATAGTAAAGTGGAAGCTAAAGTCGCCAAAAGCTGAGCAAACTTAAATTGGATCTCTCAAGTCCGTACTTCGTTTACGATCAACCAGGGGAGCAGAAAAACTACAATTAATGCACAGCTACAAAATTGGATATTGATTCCTAGGTAGATACCTATTTTTACGGGATCAGATGTGTATATATTAAGCTGTTGATCCCCGCAATAACGCCGGCGTTAACGCGCCATTGTCTTTCTATTGTGTCTCTAATTACGCTACTCAAAAAGTTAAGGGATACGTTATAAATTACATTGTTCAACTCGTTTGCGCTCGTTCCTTACCACAAAATGTACGTAAATGTAACTGTAGTTTTAGGGTTCCGTACCTTAAAAGGAAAAAACGGAACCCTTATAGGATCACTTTGTTGTCTGTCTGTCTGTCTGTCTGTCTGTCTGTCTGTCAAGAGCCTTTATCTCGGGAACGCGTGGAGGTATTGAGTTGAAATTAAAACCATATACTTAAATTTGCGGTCTCTTGAAGCTGTGAAAAAATCAAATTTCTAAGTTAACGGGAAAAAAAGGTACGGCCTTTTATGTCTCAAAAAACGTATATTTCGACACTCTCGGGGAAATCAAAATTCATTGAGTACTTCCCGTTTACCCAGAATCCTGAAATTTTGGATAAAGCAAGATCTTATAGCACAGCTATATAAATCTGAAAACTGTAAATTTGTAGTTACGTACAACAACAAAAAAAATGCGCTTCTGAAAAATCTTCGAGTTTCCATTCGGAAATTGAACTGTTTACATAGGTAAGTTTGTACGTAACCCTCAGGGCGCGAGTCCGACTCGTTTTTTTGTGCAATTGGTCGTCAACCGCGCATACAAAATTCGCGACTCGAGTACTAAGTAAACATGGAATCGAGGGATTTCTGACCTAAAGGACGTCGTCCGCTGCACGTTCCATTCGCGATACATGTGCACTGCGCTACAGCCGCCGAGGTCGGGCACAAAGGACTATCAACACCCATGAAACTAGTGCTAGCACCAGACCGCCGCGAACTTAATATATCCAACTATCTGCAAATGTACGCACGATTGCCTGTCACAGACAAGACAGCAGAGAGTCTTGGCTGCAGCGCAATCTAGTTAATTAAACTTAATAACTGGCTCCTATTTTGTTTTTGTGGGACTGAATGAAGCTTTGTGTTGAAAGCAACTTGATTGTTTGTTTCTTATTACCAGGATTGCAGCAGTGGCACTCAAATGTTAGTGCGATAGTAACGGTTGCCAGTCAAAGCCTCAATCTGCATACATGTAGCTCGATGGTGATACACATTTTAGTTTGTATTCTCTGTGTTCATAATTTCTGTTAAAATATGCAATATTCTAGTAATTTTGTGCAAATTAGGACACGTGAGTGATTTACAAAACCCCAAAATAAAAATTAGATTCACTGAGTAATAACATTATTTTGATAAACCTACGTAAGTAACTTCGTACTTATTATGATTGACATACTTATATAAGTTTCCAAAATAAACCACCGACAAACGAGAACTTGTTTTATTTTCAATGGATGAGGCTTCGTTGCTCAACCTTGTTTATTTTTCTCGTTCAAATGTACTGGCTAACAGTAAAAATGAAGGCGTAATATAAAGGGACTCTTAAATATACATAATGTCGACGAGAACCACAAAAGATTTGCTAAGAAAAGAAATTAATTAGCCGACGATATTAAACCTCGGATTTGAGACCCTTTTACGAGTACCCAGCGAATACCGAGCCGCCAATACCGGGGGAGTAGGCATTCGAGGCGTTTATAATAGACAGGGTTTACAAGGCTGTCGATCGGATTGAATGAACAATTTTTAAAGAACTAACTCACCTTTTATTTCTGACCCGGAGGAACTACAGATGACCCACGACATTCCGTCGTTGTATAGCGTTTTAATAGGGATTCATAGAAAAAAATATTTGTTAAAAAAGCAGTTTATATAATAAATATACCAAAATAGAATACTAATTGTGAAAACAATATCAAAATTGGCAGGAAAGCAAACGAGATACAACAATTTCAAACAAATGCATCCGTCTCTCTCGCCAATTTTCTATAGCCGGTCGTACGGGGGTCATGGCCTTTAACGTCAAAGACCATGTTTGACTTCTAAAACGGGACCCTATTACTGAGATTCCGCTGTCCGTCCGTCCGTCCGTCTGTCTGTCTATTCGCTGATGCCGAACTCAAGACACCCATGGGACTCACCACATGCCAAATAAGTTTGTCTTTGGCCACATTGCCAGAAAGAGAGGTGATAACCTGGAAAAGTTGCTACTGACAGGAAAAGTAGAAATCAGAAACGTTTATTTCAAATAGACCAATTACAGGCACTTTTGAATTGTCAAAATGTCGGTCAGTCAAAAAAAAAGTGAAGCTAAAATGCACGATAGGAAAGGACCTAGGGGCAGGAGCCCGATACGTTGGTCTGACAAAATCCGTGCTACACTGGAGACCACAGTCTATGACGCCATTCACATCGCCAAAGATAGGACAATATGGCGAAATATAGTTCACAAGAAAGTTATTCGTCGAGGTCTTCAACATTGAGGATAAACGACGCAAGGAGGAAGAATACTACAAACCGTTTTTTGCCGTTTTTTGCTACGGTCGGTACGGAACTCTTGGCGCGCGAGTTCGATTCGCACTTGGCCGGGGTTTTTTTCATATTTGTTTACCAGAGCTAAAAAGTATTATATATAATTTCGCAAATAAAAAAATTGCATGCTTTTTCTTTATTAGTGCAAAAACATTCTAATAAATGTTTAAGTCTTGACCATCATCGTCATTTCAGCCGAAAGACGTCCACTATCAAAGACAGGTCAACACGACCAGTCGACTGCGACTAACATCCATCGAATTCCCTCGACCCTCACCTCGTAATCGATCCACATCGTGGAGGGCTTATATTTTTTACGCAAAATTTGAACAGAATCGGTTTAGGGTCTGCACCTATTAAAAAGATCGCTCCACATTTCTACTGTTTTATTATACGTATAGACTAACTGAACTGAACTCTACTTCGTAGCGTTGGAAGGCCTCCTACAAGGTGGACCGATGACTTGGTAACGGTTGCGGGAGTCCGATGGATGCGAGACGCACAGGACCGTTAGCTGTGGCGACGCTTGGGGGAGGCCTATGTCCAGCAGTGGACGTCTTTCGGCTGAAATGATGATGATGATGATGATGATGATGATGATGATGATAGACTAACTGTAGCCTTTCTATAAATTTTATCCATTTCGAATCCCACCCCCACCCGGGAATTAAATCCCGTTCTCACGAAAAAATTTAGTAAATTAAGATTTTTTTTTTAATCTCAATTTTTTTTTTGGTACAGAATGTGACACCCCAATAATACAGGTTTTTTTACTTTTTTATTTGATATATACTAGTGCTTGACTGCGATCCCACCTGATGGTAAGCAATGATGCCATTGATGCTGAGGCGCACTAGTTTATTTATTTATTAGGTAATACAAATGTTATAAATAAATATTTGGTAGCCTACTTGTGGGTAGGCTAATAATATAAGAAAGCGTTCTAGCCTCATCTGATGAAGGCGAAGCTAGGACGAAGTAGCTTATTATAACATTAGCTATATCCCATTAGAAGCTATATCCCCCAAAAGACCCGGCAACTCCGCCATCAACTTTCTACCATCGGACAGCCCGACGAACGGCGAGTGTTTACCATTAAGTTATTGATACCTCTACGGTCCGGACTAAGCGTTTCGTCGTTTATACCGCGTCGATCGGAGGACTGGAACATTTTACCTGCTGCGATCTTCCCGTCCAATTATAATTTAGGTGTCTTCAAGGCTAGAGTGAATAGCGTCTTAATAAACTAGTGCGCTTGTAGGTGGGATCGCAGTATTATATCATCTAAAAAAAAACTTTAGTTTAACTATTTCGAAGACATATTCCATAGTTTGAAATCTTATTCGTGCAGATAAATGAAAAATAACTAAAGTTACCTACTCCTTGTCACATCAGCTATTGGAGATTAGCCGGAACACAGACAGACAGCCACTAGGTTAGCAGTTGCAAAAAAATAACTAGACGTGCTGATGCCAATCAATTACACTGTTATACGTATGTCGAATTATAAGGGGTCAAACAGGGGTCAGTACAGTTGTGAATTATAGGTCTTCAATTTCAAACCTAGATATTTCCCCTCGTAAACAAACCCGTACTGATATTCCGTGGCGACAAAAGAATTAACCTTTGCACTGCAAACCTTTGCACAGCGCTTGCCAACTGGGGCAGAAGCGTCGTGATCAAAGGAAACACTAGGTAGGCTCACCTCCTGCCGTGCTCTGAATGCCTGGTACGCAGGGCGAGAGGTCGCGCGTACTGTATGCATGTACTTACGTCGCCGTATGTGGGTCACAGGGCCCCAGGGCACGTGCCATAATATACGGTAGGGTTATACATCGTGGAAAATATCTTGCTTTTTTGACATTCTGCCCGACCGTCCATCGTCAATAACAACGAATTTTATGGCTGAATATCTCGCGTATTTGCGAAAAAAAAAATGTGTTGTAACCAAAACACGCAGCAGAAATACCACGCATAGTATTGAAGGGTAACACAGCTTCAAAGCCGTGGACGATATGTCGGTGTATCGTCCAATTACGTCACGAAACGATTTTCTGCCGCTGACAACGTCCGCGCAATGCGTAGATATTAACACAACAGATTATAAGCGATCAAAACAATCTATTATTATGTACTTAATCAGTTCGAATAGGTATCTAGTCAATGCCGTATTCTACGCCTACAACAACCAAAAAGAAAGTTGCTTTTGAAACCAGTTTTATATCCTGAGAAATATTCCAAACAAGTCTATTACATAATTTATAATCATAATTAATTAAAGAATATCATAACTATGTACATATATTAATTCTTATTCTTGTATTCTTTATTGTACATAATTTTACAATTAATTAAAAATTGAACAGCTGATGAACAAAGGTGAGCTTAACCCATAATTGGATTTTCTTACAGCAAACCTTAATATATTTGTAAGAAATTTTATATAAGAGGATAACACAAACAAATGCACAACAAATAACAATAATTGTTAATTGTTAGTTATAACATCGCCTTGGACGCGTCTGTAAAGGTGTTATAATTGATTAAATAAATAAATTAAATAAAATATATTTTACCGTCTCTCCATTTAAGTGGAGGATATACTCGTACAACACAAAACATGTACGGCAAGGTCGGTTATCAGAGTACAGTCTACACCCGGGAGGCCATTTAATAAAGTCGCCTGTCCTCGCCCGAGGCTATGTGACTTGAATTTATTACTATCTGTACTAAAGGAAACCTAGAATTCAAACGTTCTGCCAACGGGGGCGTAGCTCAGATGGTAGAGCGCTCGCTTAGCATGCGAGAGGTACCGGGATCGATACCCGGCGCCTCCAGGTTTTTGTTACCAGATGTTCTGTATAATATTATTTTGAGCCTCGAGATGATAATTACTGACGACAAGCTCTTAGAATGATTTTCTATTCCACATTCGGTGAGCGTGTCCGTGGCACCAAAGCGGGCCTTGCCTTGCGGGGTTTGAAATATCGAAGCATAATTATGTTGAGGTAGATTAGCCTTTTTTAGCCTCGCACAGATTTTTAATCCATTGTTATTTTTTGTTGCTTTTTTTTTATTACCACCATTTATTTTTTCGTTTAGGTATTATTTGTGTTTTTAATTGGTATAGGAAAAATAGGGCTCTATCCGTACCCGTTACTGATCATGTTTTTGTGGTCAAAAGTAAAAAAAAAAAACGAATTCCCAAAATTGACCACAAACATTTTTGTCATAATTAATAAATTCATAATAGAATCGATAGAATCAATCATTCATAACAATTGGTACTAGAAAAATACTAAGCGCAGTGTTTTTCCATTTTGATCGTCATTTGTTCATTCATAATCAATAGCCTGCACAATATTTCCATAAATTTAGTGACATTTTGGGATATAGACAAACGCTAATAACTTTGCTGTTTATAAATATTATTATTTGATACTTAAATAATAACAAGACCTTTTCTAATAAGCCCTTTGAGTATTTGTACTAATTGAGTATTAGTGGTGTGTATATATATATATAATATTTTTATAATAAGTGATATAACTGTCATGCATGCAGCTTTTATCCTAGCTTTTTAAAGTCTATTCTATAATGGTAATATGTGAACAGCGCTGTGGGCTACATTATTATTTAAGATATTTATGTTATCATGTTTTTAATATCACATAACGTAGCTGTTTGTTGTTCCTAATCAATAAAATAAAAATAAAAATTTGGTTTTAATAAGTTGTGTGTACCTAAGAGGAAAAAATAAACATCTACGGTTGCCCGTCTAACTAGTTTCAATTGAATACCAGTATTTTACATGGAGTAACTGCTGCTCAACTGTTTTCCAAATCCTGTTACTTTATGAAGTACATTTCAAGAAGTATCCAAATCAATTACCTATGAAGAATGATTATGATGCATTCCACGATGAATCCTTTGCTATCGACATCTAGTTGGAACCTGGCATGTAGTCAAGTAGCAAAATCGAGCTTGTACTAAAATGTTATTATGTAGTTATTCCGAATTTTTTGACCTCGTTCCCGCGTTTCTTGTTCTCTGCGATTAATTAAAACATAATTATACGGGGGAGACCATAATTTGAAAGCAGCGCAGTCGCTAGTGAAACTTACTTGAGTTTTGAAAAGCGTCGCTAACAAAGCGTCTCGCTACAAGAAGGCTTGACTCTCCTTCACGCCATGACATCCTGGTGTCCCGTAATAATCCCTACTGTTGTCGTCATTACGGCAAAAATACAACACACGTACAATTTCATTTCAGAGTTCCCGATTTCGGTGTACTTGCTTTCCAAAAGAAATTCACTGTCTTATACTGAATCAAGTACTTAATTAACAGACCAGGTATTATGATAAAGTGATTGTGCTCCATTAAGTATCTAGTCATGGTAGTTTCGTACTAAACATAAATCAATGCACCCTTGTATAGCGATTAGTCATTTTACAAGCTTATCAATTACTTCGCTACCATAACTCAGTAGTTTCTACGACGAGGAAAAACAAAGGTTCACCCTCGTTGGCTGTTCCAGGGTGAAATAGCATCCTGTCTGGGAAACTAATTTTAATGGTCTCAAAGGGCCTCGGGCGCATATTTGTCGGAAAAACGGGAGGGACACGAGCTCTGGAGTCCGGCAAAACCACGGAATGACATATTTACACAATCCTGTATATGGGTTGAAAAGAGAGCACAGAAGGAATTTCACAGACTTTTATTATTTGTATCAAGGACATTTCATTTATTATTTAAATAACAAACAATAATACAAACTAATGAATGCGACTCATAACAAAATTATACTTGCAACAAAGTTTACAAAAAAAATGCAACAATGGCCACGGGCAAACAAGAAAACAAAGTAACTAGTGCTGGAGTAGCATACACAAGTACCAGGCCACCAGAGATGACAAAGAGAACAAAATACCCGCCAGCTCTTGAGTGTCCTTTCACACTGTTTCGTTTGCAAGTAGCGGCTGCTTCATGTTTTACATGTGCAACTAAAACTGAGGCAAGAAGAAAGTATTATATCTAACTTAATTTAGGTACAAAGGTTTTAATTGGTAGAGCAGAAATGGAAAGATAATAAAAAGTCGTTTAAAGAATTTCTTTGTAAGGTAACACTCGTGAACAGTCTATGAGTGTTTGCCACAATCTACCTGGCTACTGAAGGACACTACTACCAACTGCCCTGTTGATGTCTCATCTCCTACTCTTGTAATATCTTCTACACCCTGGTTTTGACACACCAGTACGACTATGTTATTTTTGTGTGCGCTTGCACAATTTTTTTGCGAAAAGCCGCTTGAAAGACAGTTCGAAAAAGGTTTTTTGGAATTTGCTTTCTGTTCTTCTACTTTCTACAATTTGGATTCAAGGTTTCCTTAAGTCTTGGGGTTTTCTTAATAGCACGCCTGTAAAATAAAAATATATCTAAATAAGTATTTACTATATAATTTAGCATTAAATACATAAAACCCTTGTAAGACTTCAAAAAAAAGTTTTTTACTAACACTATGGATTCTCTGTGGTCTGAAAAATAAATGTTATTATTATTATATTATATATCTTTTTTTAAAGATATTTTTCCAGATTGCTCCTAAGGTTATCAAAATCAAATTTTGATGGGATCTATGAGGATTGAAGGAACTCCTCAATGACAAGTATTTCACGACTGGTATTAAGTTATCTCGATTAAGACAGCGATTAGCATTGACGAATCATGGAGCTACTGAAAATGGTACCATCAAATTGATCTGATGATGAAGTCGGAAGTTAAGCACCGGAACTCTGTAATAAAACCCTGCACTTGTCCTAGTCGCGTTTTGGTTCATGAAAATTGTCATGAGATGTAGTCTGACTATAAATGTAAAAAGGTGTTTAAATAAATCTTATCGAAAACCTTGCCAGGTATTATTTTCAGAAACTCTCAACATGTACCTACTTAAACTTAATAAAAAAAATTGAGCATTGCAAGGAAGAAAACTTAAGTGTATTCTGTATGTTTAAGTACAATAATTTGTTTAAATTTTTTTTAGCGATTGTCTGTGCTCAGAAATCAACTGGCCTAGAATATTATAGACATGATAATTATCAACTATTGGGGTCGGCTTCCACGCTTCTTACCGGGTGCAGATATGTACCAGTATAGCACATAGGGAGTGTCCATCTAACCAACCCAACCCAGTACTAAAGTAACTGGGTAACACTACACCCCTGCTGTTTCAGATAAAATGGCTCTAAACTCCAGTATGGCTTTTGAAGCGACCTCTGGTTTCACTTTTGAATCCTCTCTTTGCAGAGACCTCTAGTTACAATATTACGCCCTGCTTGTACGGTGCCCTCTAGTTTCAGTATAGCCCCCTTGAAGTACGTTATCACTCAAGTGCCATCAGCGCCATCTCTGCATCGAATTGCGAGTCACCGAGTAAAAGTAGAAAGGTACGTTTTATTGAAGTACCCCTCTTTGCCGTAAGGCGAGCAGTGAGCAGCCTTTCAAAGTGATACGACTGGTTTCACAGAGATGGCGCTAGTTGAATGAAAAATGAACGTTACTTCAGACTTTTGATATTATTTAGCTTTTTATTATTATTTAGATTAAGGTTTTTAGGCCATTTTTATGACAACATTTACATACATTTCTGTCAATTTGAAGCAACCCAGGAAAACTGCATACGACTTACCTGAAAAAGAAAAACAAAATTTAATAAACAAAACTGATTGTATTCATAACTTCGTAATTATGCTTTGACGGCATGTTGACGACTGACTATATACTATAATAAATTCACGAGGAGGGAGGTAGAGTTGCTAGCTACGTTCATTATCTCACATGAGTTATATGTAAAAAAAATCAGGCAAATACACATGAGTTATATGTAAAAAAAATCAGGCAAATAATGCATTAAAATAATACAAAGATAAGAAAAGTGAGTAAGTTACAGTGTAAGTAAATAAACTAGTATCATTTACTATTTTCATGCGTTATTTGGTGAAGACTAAGCGAAATCAGCATGAATCTATGCTGACCCTACACACAAATCGAGTGAACACATTCAACCATTTGATTTATCCTTCTTTTTATTTTAGGTGGGAAATCATCCAATGACTTGTTCCGCTCTATGGCGTGTCAGACTTTTACTGACTAAAACTCTCCTCTCACTCCAAAGTTCTTTCTTGGCCTTACGTCCTAGGACCCCGGGGTTCTCTTTCGGACGACCTATAGGTTCGGACCCCTAGGTTTCGGCCCTGCTGGGCCCCTACTGTATTGCTGACATCTCTTCGAGGCACGCCTGGAACACTACGTACCGTCGACGACTTGGGCTCGGTCCGGATGGTTATCGGACGGGCGGACGGCGAGGTACATTTGATTTATCCTTGCAACAAAAATACGCTAGGGAACTTCAAACTACAGCAGATAATACAACGACAAAATATCAAGCGATAGACAAAATAATAAATATTATCCGTCCCTAGTGTAAAACCAATATTCTGAACTGAATACCAGAACCAATGGTCACCCTTTACAATATGTAAACAAAGATAGATATCAAAAGCAGTAACTCAAACAAGCTGAAATTAAACTTAATGAAAACCTAATACAGTGCAAAATTAGTCGCCAACCTTCCTATTCCTTCAGTGTGCGGTATTTCCTTGAAATACAGTTGTCTTTGAGATAAACCTAAATACTGAATGGGTCCCTCGTAGCGTTACCTGGGTTAACGAAAACGTATGGCATAATAAACTTTAACTACGTTACGTAAAGTCTATTTTAGGTTAACGCTAGGACGTGTAGAGAAAATGTCAACGTATTTTGTTCAGTGAAATTTGAACGTTGAAGCGATTTATTTAAGGTTCAGTGGTGTGGCAAGGCAAACGTGTGAGTTGTTTGCATAATTGCAGCGTTCCATCGAGCCAGGACAATAGCATCCACGTTTAGAACTCGCACTCGGCTCTATATATGAATACGGAAGTCGCTGCACGCAGCCGACAATCTGCATAAATTTCATAAAATTTCCACCAACCTGAACATTCCGCCGACAAAAATATTTAATAACAATTTGTATAATTTATTTTCGTTTCAAAGGTTCTTCTTCACAGCGGAGCGGTTTTAAAGTTATTTTGATAAACAAACACAATAAAACAACAAAAGTAACTTTTCATTTACATAAAAGCATCGTCAAGTTAAAGCTTAATAGCAGAGTAGGTATTTAGAGCAATGAAATGGTGCGCGGAATAACATTATATTAAATTAGGAAAGAAAAAATATGTAGGGCTTGTATGTTTCTAATCCATACAATGATAAACACGTAAATACATATGAGAACCACGTAGGTCAATGTCTAAGGACGGTGGTCTTTTGAAAGAAGGACTACACAGATACCTGTGCCCAAACAATGTAAGCATTTACCTATATTCTTGTAATTCAACTCAACTTGATGGAGCTCATATTTTTAATAATCGCGTGGGTAAGCGCGTTTTTACCTCATAGTAAGGGATGAGGCTGTTGACGATGAAGCACACTTGCCAAGTAGATATCCTTTCACTATAAACAAAACAGGAGGTTCACAATGATAATGATTTAAACGTCAAGAAAATATCTTTCTTTACGTATCTACTATTATTATTTAAAATTTAACTAAAATTAGGTACTTAAAACTCGCTGAAAATAGAACTTACGAACTTAGAACTTACCTAGTTTCTTTAACAAGTCCTATTCAGTACTTAATCAACTAGACTTTTTAATTTTATAGTGCTATGATACACAACGGTTTTCAGCAGTCATCTTTTTGAAGGAAACTGAATACTTCCCTGTTGCCAATCAGATAATATTTTTCAATAGCTACAGAGACTTCGCATGTGAATTGGCAATAATGAACTACATTACTGAAAGCCTCTTCTAAAACTGGGCTAAACGAAGGGCAAATGAAATCACAGACGAAATTTGGGGAAAATATCGAGTCTGTGAAAGCAATCCGGCTAAAAGATTTTCACAGCCTAACAATAGAAATCGGACCATTAGATTTCGAGAGCCTCAATCCATAATACTCGTATCTTCAGATAAATCACTCGCAAATTGAATAGATGGGCATAAGTTCCCACGGAATCGAAGCATTAAACATTTAAAGCAGTGGTAGCCCAGAGGTGACGACCCCGACTTACGTGTATTAGGTCGCGGGTTCAAACCCAGCCAGGCGCATTATTTTGTGTAAATTATTTATCACCACTGCTCTCAAAACGTCGTGAGGAGACCGTCATGTCCTAAAATAAAAATAAATCGAAGACATGTGACATCCACCAACACGCACTGGGCCCGTATGACGGATTATGGCTAGTGTTGCAACAGAACTCTGCTTCCGCTTCCGCTTCTGCAGAAGTTCCGTAAGCTTTTTAACTTCCGTTTCCGTTTCTGGTTCCGTAAACTTTATAACAAAACTCTTATCAGAAGAATACAACGAGGAGCGCAGGGGTGAGGGGCGTAGACGACTGTACACGACGGGAAAGGCGTGGAGGGAGTGGGGGTACGCAAACGTGTCGCAGCGACTTTCTTTGTTTATAATAATATATTATTTATTTTATTGTTCTTTCTGTGTATCACCGCGCCTCGTGATTTTTAGAGTAAGCACGTAAATCTTCTGTTGCTTTTTTCTTATGTTTGTTGTTTTGTTTTGTTCTTCTGTTACCAATAGTTCGTCAATACTTATCAGCTCTCCCCAGAAGTGTAGCTAGTGAGCAATTATTTAGCGGAGCTGGTTTAACAATGAAGAACACCGAAACAGACTCAAAGGTGTAAAAGCGACCAAATAACTTTTTATTAAATATAATTTGCCTCATTTCGAGTACTTGTAGTAAGTACAAAATACAAATTTAATTAAACAAATCTTAAAAAATAAAATTGTGTTTTTTCTTCATAGTCTTATGACATCTGTTTCCGTTTCTGCTTCCGTTGCATCACTAATTACTGCCCATTCCCTCTCCTAAAGAGTAGGCCTGAGTCCCAGCAACAACAACATTATAAGGATAATTATGTATGTATGTACGTACACATTTAGATAGCGTAAAAGATCGCAAAAACATAATTATCAAAATAACTTGGTTAACTAGCACAAAAACAAAAAGAGTCGCATTTAAAGAGTCAAAGTATGTTTCCTCTTTGAGGTCAGAAATAATCTTTGACAGCTTCACCCAGCTTAACGACTCCGTATTTGAGAAAGGTGATAAATAATATAATTGGCTAGTGTTACAAAGCCGTCCCCGGCGGTCAGGCGCGTCGGGGGGCTCGTGGCTCGTCGTAATGAGGGTCGTTAGCGGCCACCAGCGTCAGTTAGTGCCTGCATGATTAAAACGCAGCCTTCCACTTGTCTACTTGTTCCGGCATTACGGTTAATACATCTGTTGATCAAGCTCTAATAAAAAAAAACGAGGTTACATTACAAGGTTTTTTTGGGTGGATAATCATCCAACGACTTCTCCCGTTTTAGGGTGGAGCGGGAGGGCGTCTTAAAATTTTACTGACTGACACGACTGAGCCCTTTGCGTTCTAGAACCACAGTTTCCCTCTCAGAAATTCCATCAGCCTTGCTGGGCTACTACGGTTTGCTGTCATGTCTTTGAAGTGTTCCACGTGCACTTTTATAACCATAAAAATCCGTCGTCGACTCGGGCTCGGACCATAGCCCAAAAACCAGGGCCCGGCGCGAGAGGTCGCTGCCGCCGATTGCCTCCACGAGGACACGACGGTGCTCCGCCCAAGCGGGGCACACCTCCACCGTATGCTCCACCGTGTCCTCCGGGCGGTCCACACAATGATGACACCCGGCCGTTTCTTCCGCCTAAATCCGATGCAATAACCTCTCGAATTTGCCATGTCCGGTGAGGACCTGCGTCATACGGAAGGTGAGGACGCCGTGTTGCCGCCCCAGCCACTCCTCAAAGAGGGGACTTACCGCCATAATTGTAGCCAACGACATACCTGTATATTAAAGATGAAATGCAACCGCTGCGTTTTAAAACCAATTTTTACTAGAACTTAATTATGTCTAAAGTATTCACTTACCAACAGTTTTATTACAATTTCATAAATCTGATTGACTATTGTTGACGAAACTACCAAATTACTTTCGGGAAGATAATTCACTAGGTCTCGGCAACTATTTCGGAATTCTAAGCGTATTTGTGGTACTAAATGAATGAAGTCGGGACAATTTTGAGAATCGGGCAATAGATGAGAAACGCGTAGGTGTGTGAAGCCCCCAACAAGTAGTGTGGGCGCCGGGGGATTCGCACGGTGGCAATATACCAGCCGCTCAAACTCCGCTGATTTATGTAGAATGAAACTTTTCGACGTGCGATTTCCATTCAGAATTTTAAAAGAGGATAAAGGCAGCCTAGCACGAAATGAGAACGTATATTCATGTGAAAGTTACAAAAGCAGAAAATGATTAAGGTTACAAAGCTATTTTTTTATCCTTCAAAACTGAGTAGGGTCCGATTCAGATATAGAATCAGATAAAATGTCCGAATTCAGGCCGGTGTTCTCTGAAATCCCGGCTGGGTTCCATTATAGAAACGTCTGTAATTTCCTAAAGGATGGACAAAGGTGTGCTTCCACTCAGATTAAGCCGGATGTTACTTTTATTCGGTCACACTTAAGCATCGATTGGAAACATAAATAATTAAGCGTTTCTCCAGTTTCCTCACCGGAGCACTTGTAATAAATGTTAATGTAGCAAGAAGTAGTATGTACCAGGAGCTCAGCACATCTCACGTCTATGGTTACACGGTTGGCGGCACAAACTAAATTATTTATGAACGCGACCCTTAGGACCGGGCCGCTAGGGACCCAATGATATTTGTTTCCTTTACTTATCCGAAAGTGCCGCCTACTCTATGCGATCCTGGTATGTAGATACGTGAGCGATGGGCGTTGCGGAAGCCGTGCGGCTCGGAGGGTCCGTTCAATTCAAGTGATAGTAAAAAGGTTCGTCATTGAGAGCTTTATTGCATGTTTTTTTTTTTGTCTATTTTGACATGGGTTCCATTCTATGGGTGGTATGTTCATGAGATATACGTAGATTCATAGAATAGAAAGGATATTAGATGTCAAAATCTTTTTTTTTAATTTAGTCTATTGTTTCCCACTTCTAGGCAAAAGCTTCCCCCAACTTCTTCCAGGTATTTTTTTCTCGACGCACTTCGAACCAGCGTTTGCGGTATTCGTTTAGGTCATCTCGCCACCTCTTACCAGGTCGGCCGCGCGGGCGTCATCCAACCTCAGACACCCACTTCGTGGACTCTTGCAAGCGGCTTTCGTGCCCGCCCAATCCCATTTTAGCTCGTCAGCCATCTTTATCCACGTCTATGATCGCCGTTTTAAGCGCAGTGTCCAAAGCAATGCTTTCGAAAACATCTAGCTGATAGCAATTTCAGGATATCGTTGATTAGATCAACTTTCTCCATTTTCGAGCCAACAAATTATTCATACAAAAGCTGTGTAATCTAGTTAGGCGAGTCATTTGCTGTGACATGAGTACCGGTATGCAAATGGCTGAGAACCGGCAGCGGCGGGGAATTCTCCATGGACAGATATTCGCAGCGAACGACAACTTCACACGGTAGACAATGACAGACTGCTGTGTTCCTAGTCCTGCCCCGGTTCCCATAAGTTCTAAAAGCCTTATTTTGTGTGCTCTACGCAGAAATTATGCAAATGTAAAACATATTACACAAAAAATAATCATTTTTAAATCGTAATTTTTTGACTTAATTTTTTTAATTTCATTTTCGTTGGGAAGAGGAAACCATCGTACAATATGTGTTACGATGAAATACGGTATGATGTATGAGTAAATGTATAATACACAATGTTTCCACAGAAAAATGTTGGGTATAGGCTCAGGTATAGGGAATTCAATCCCGAATCAAAATTGCAATTCCGCAAGCCTGCGGGATTGAAGTCAGTTTGAGTAAATGTACAATGCACAATGTTTCCACAGAAAAATGTTGGGTATAGGCTCAGGTATAGGGAATTCAATCCCGAATCAAAATTGCAATTCCGCAAGCCTGCGGGATTGAAGTCAGCTATCCCTGCGGGATTTGTGGAATAATGATATTTAAAATATTTTGTTTTATTTGAAGGGGGGTGCTCAATGGTAGCCCGCGAAATTCAAATTCTCATAAGTTTTTTGCCTTTTGCGAGTCACATTGCCACACTGACCTGCAAAATGCAAAAAAATAAACGTAAGGTAATTTGAATTTTGCAGAGGTATCAATAACTCAGAAACGATAAAATTAAATATTTAATGTTTCATCTTTCCGATTTTAGAAGATTTAGCTTTAACTGACATTGATTACGTTCCTTTCCACTTTCGATTTAAGACTCGCACAAAACAAAATAGAAATTCAAAATTTATTTAGCTGTAGGTAAAATAAAAAATTTAAAACAAAATAATTTTCCATAGATACAAATTCTACAGAAAAGTCACGAGTTCCATGGAAAGTTGTTAATTCACTTGTTAAGGAGGCTGTGCTTGGTAGTACAAATACTTAAAGGGCTTATTTGAAAAGGTCTTGTTATTATTTAAGTAGTCTCAATAAATAATATTCATAAACAGCAAAGTTATTAGCGTAGGTATGTTTATATCCCAAAATGTGACTCAATTTATGGAAATATTGTACAGGCTAGGTATTGATTATGAATGAATGGCGATCGAAATGGAAAAAAACTGCGCGTAGTATTTTCAAGTAGCAATTGTTATGAATGATTGATTAAATTATGAATTTACCAATTATTTATTTATTTATTTAACAATTTATGTACACACAATAATAAATACAAGAAAAGAAGAAGGAAACAGAAGAATAGTACAAAGGTGATGCTTATTTCTAAAGAAATCTCTTCCAGCATACCTGCGAAAGGAGAGTTTGAGAAAATAGAGATGTAGACACTGTGTGTAAAAGTAAAAGGAAAATTGGTACATACAAAATACATATAACATCCAAAAAATAAAAATGAAAAAAAGATATACTATAAAAATATATTATGATAAATTTTCGTGGACAATTTTGGGATTACGTTTTTTTTTTTTACTTTTGACTACACAAATATGATCAGTAACGGGTACGGATAGAGCCCCATTTTTTTTTACTAATTAAAAAACAGTGGTGTATAACATTTTGAATACCTACTTTTGTAGGTTTTGATCGTAAAGAACATAAAACTGTTTCAATCGGGAAATCAGCACTTAGCACTGATGTTACGACTATTTCATCTTGGAACACGGGATAACGAATGAAAAAAAATTATTAAACATTTTCGCTATTTTTAACCGGCTTCAAAGTAACCCGCTCAATTCGGTTGTATCTTTTTGACGTGACAACGTCTTATAAATTGGTTTGCCGGGTGACACTTCAAGAAACTGCGTTACGCTCCGCTCACGTTATGCGCTCACAATGAGAGCGAGTGAGAGGCACGTTATTTCATCCTTCTTCCTACTATACGAATGAATATTCACATTAAAATTATTTTACCACTCAAAGTCGTTGTCACGTAAAACTTTCGCCCGTATACCGACTTTACAGGCAACCAATTTTTTTTTTGTTTTTTTTTTAACTCAGTATGTTTTTTTCATTGGTAAGGTACTTTCTGTAGGTACTTAATGTATCCTAACCGTGTTTCGGCTTATGGAGATTGTGATGAGAAGCACTCTGATTATGCACAGTTTGAATGGTTACATTCTATAAAACTTGAACACAATTCAGGTTTAGGTCTACGAATAAAAAGTGAAAAATAAAACTCGTCGCAAAAGAATACAAAATAATTTCGAAAGTCGGTGTTATAAACAAATAAATGAAACCAGAAACACCAATTGTTATATTCTAGCGACAAATTCCATCCTGCCAGCCTCCTAGCCAAGTTACAACTGTTTCGTTTCTATTCTCTTTTCGTCGACGGTTGTAACTTGGCTAGGAGGGGGGGGGGGGGGCAGGAATGGACTTTGACGTCAGAGTCATGTCTGACTTCTCTTTCTGTTATCAAATTCAAAGCCGTATAACTTCGCTGCTAGTGAAGGTATTTAAAAACACTAATTGTTTACAGTCTTTAAATTTAATATATACTTTGAAGCGTGGAAGGTATTTCATACGTATTGTTGCGATCCTTCTGGTTGATGAAGGTTCTTAGCAGAAATAAATACAAAATAGGCCATACATCACGGCAGCGAGGCAGGGTGGACAGGTTAGGCAGGGTAATGGCTTGTGACAAGGAGTGCAGACAGGTGGCGCTAAATCATAACCGTTCTTATTAAGATATTGCAGACACAGGGCAAAAGCGAGAGCGACAGCGGCTACTCTATCGCTTGTAACTTGCTAATACAAAATTTATATATTACAACAGTTACTATGTTTACTAAAAGAGTTATAAGTATATTATGTGGATGAACGGAAAGGGAGAGGGAAGCCAAAGAAAAGGTGGGTAGATCGTGTGAGGAGTGATATGAAAGAAAAGGGAGGCAGCGATAGCGTAAAGGTTGATAGGACGGATTGGAAGAAAAACACGTATTGCTCCGATTGACGACATGCTTTATCAACAGGTTAGGTCAATAAAACTAATACTTCATAAGCAGATTATTTTACACAATATTTAGAAATGAAAAACTTCATTAAACAACGCATTCTAAATAAGTAACTCCACTTCGATAATTAGACGTGACAAAGACCATCGTACGTCACAGGCTGTACCGCGCTCCACGCTCACGTCCCAACATTATTCAGCTCGTAGCCCAGTAGGAGCACAATCAAATAAATCGTCGCTAGTTGCACGGTGTCCCTATTATTCCGGGCGGGTAGTGTAATCGCCCGCCATCCGTCACTTGCGCCGCCGCCGCCGCCGGGAGGACGGGCGACGTCGCGCTGTTTTATTGTGTCGTGCGATCTCTCTAGTCTCCACGGCAGCGAGTTGTTTGTGTTTGCTTTAGATTACCAGGAATTGTTTTTGATGCAATCTGGAGCTTGTGTGCGTGGCTTTTGTAATCGAATTATATTCCACTTGTGACACATGGTTTTGAATAAAAACACTTAGGCTTAGGGTCACTCAAAGACCGCCCATTGTGACACCCTATTAATTTTGAGTTTCTATTGTAATTTTAATACTGGTGTACAATACAGAATATATCTATCTATCTCTATTGATCAAAGGGCAATGGAAAGGGCTATACTCGGAGTTTCCTTGCGTGATCGCATAAGGAATGAAGATATCCTCAAGAGAACCAATGTTAACCACATAGCCCGAAGAATTGCTTAACTTAAGAGGCAGTGGTCAGGGTAGGTACATTGCTTGTAGTACAGATGTTGTTGGGGCCGAAAGGTTCTGGAGGGCGACCACGTACCTCCCCCGTAAGGCCTCCCACAAGGTGGACCGATGAGGTCATCGATCTACCTTGTGGGAGGCCTTCCAACGTTGCGTCGCTGTGACTTGGTGTGGATCACAGGAATCCGAAGGATGCGAGACGCACAGGACCTTTCGTCATGGCGACACTTGGGGGCCTATGTCCAACAGTGAACATCTTTCGGCTGAAATGATGATGATGAATATAAATGCTTCATGCTCGATTCATGCTTTTGTGAATTGGAAAACAAAGATATATAAGTACCTATACAACTACCACAAAATTTCTACTTAAGACCTCATCAGAATTAACTTTTGGTAGATTAGAACCTATTCGTGAAGCAAATTCAACAAAATAACCTTAATTTACTATCTTGATAGACTACAGGTACAGATATACTATTTCACGAAGCCCGGTCGGCTCTGGTTACAGTTGTGGCAAGTACCGATAAATGTGCGTGTCTGTGTACACATGAGGAGCAAATAAATATGATACACATTAAGTATTAGTATAAGTAATTGAAGGATACAGGTGTGGTTTTAGTCAGTAAAAGTCTGACACGCCCTCCCGCTCCACCCAGAGCGCGAGAAGTCATTTTGATGATTTCCCACCTTAAAAAAAAAAAGTATATTTTAAGTAATTAAGATTTACTATTAAATTTTTAATTCTGGTTATTAAAAGATTTTTTTATTAGAAATATAGGATGCAATCAGATGATATTAATAGAAACAAAACAAATAGATATGGGTAATAAATATTTAGGCACTACACGGTGGAAACAAAGCAAATAGGATTAAATTCAGCATTTTTAATCACTATCAGATAAACATTCAAATTCCGATTACCTAATATCGAAATTATCTTGCACATTAATTATGAACTTGGAACACACGGACAGCGGTCAGGGCTCCAACAAGAGAAACATCCTCACCTTACGAAACGTATCCAGACGTACCACTCTCTGAATCAAGCTCTTGATCCAACCGCCTGACAAAAGCCTTCTGAGATGTTGATCGAGGGCCCGTAGCTGTTAATCCTTTGGCTGACACCACTATTTACACTGATCGCTAAGTCGATACCCTATAATTATACCTATCGAAAACTTAGTCCATAGAACAAATTATTATTTATTATTACAATATTAATGTGGATATTCGAGACAGACATAAATGGCGTCGCATGATTGGGAAAGCCGATCCCACGTAACGGGATAAAGGTGAGGCTGAAGAAGAAGTGTGGATACTTCATAATTAATTGTACTATAAAAAAAATGTTGCATGCCTCATGGCAGAATGTACTGGATCCTTCTCTTACTTAACACCATATTTTTGTACCTACATTCATAGAAAATAAATTACTCCATTTCATTAAATTTTAAACAATTTATAATCTTATCTACTAATAGTAGCATAGTATAGACTATAGGCACAAATTTAAGTACGTATCACCGTTATACATTACACTACAAAACTGATTTACGTCTGGTGCACAACCTCAGGTTCAGTTGAAAATCAGCGTCAGGTACTAGTTGTTTGGCATTTATGCTGAACTGGACCTATTTTGGCGCAGTCGTGAGGCACACTATTTTATATGTAGTGTTTGTGTGCGTTGTATAGTACACTTGTGCCAAATAAACACATTTTATTTCTTTCTTTTAACTCTGCTACGTTTAGTTGTCATGCTGACGTTACTCCGTGAAACAATCTGGCGCAGACTCAAAACACGAGTAACCCGGACCGCGGCGCGATCGTGACGGACCGCTCCCGAGGATGCACACACTAATAATTTGCATGTACACGCCAGACGACATTCATAGCCAAAGGGGATCATGAGATAGAATATGTATCTGTTACAATTTTTAACTTAAGATAACAAATATAAGACGACTGGTATTTTTTAGGGTTCCGTACCTCAAAAGGAAAAAACCGAACCCTTATATGATCACTTTGTTGTCCATCCGTCTGTCTGTCTGTCGAGACCGTTTATCTAGGGAACGCGTGGACGTATCCAGTTGAAATTAAAACACAAACATATTTTCAAGTCTGCGGTCCCTCAAAGCTGTGACAAAATCAAACTTCTGAGTTAACAAAAAAAAAAGATACGGCCGTTTATGTCGCAAAAAAACGGTATATTTCGACACTCTCAAGGGAATCAAAATTCATAGGGTACTTCCCGTTGACCTAGAATCCTGAAATTTGGCATGAAGCAAGGTCTAATAAAATATATAAAATAGCACGAGTATAGGAAAAAAATCTGGAAACTGTAAATTTGTTCAAAAAAAAAACTCTTTTTTTGCGATTCGGAAAAATCTTCGTAACTCAATTTATTTGGGAATTGAACTGTTTTCATAAATGTAAGTTTGTACGGAGCCCTCAGGGAGCGAGTCCGACTCGCACTTGCCCGGTCTTTTTTATTATTATTGATAGGCTCGCGCTTCGCTTATCCCACCTAGTGGTAAGTGATGATGTGCTCGACTAATTACATTAATCACACTAATATTATAAAGGTTAATGTTTGTCAGTGTGTGTATGTTTGTTACTTGTTCACGCTCGAACGGGAAGACCATGTCCTGCAATAGCACCCGGGAAACATTTTCTCCCGGGAGTATGTTCCCAGGGAACAATATTCTACCCTCACGCGGGCGAAGCCGCTGGCAGCTACTAGTTATCTTTTATTCGTCTCTCTTTACATAGTATGAAACAAAGTCGTTTTACGCGGTTTATCTGCTAAAACCTCCTAAATCACGCAATGGGATTTGATGCGGTTTTATTAATATTAACTATTTTATTTATAATTTGCACTCGTGCGAAGTTGACTAAAGTTTTTCTAAAAAATGATTTCGACAGAAATACGAAAATATTCAGGTAACATACTGAACTAAGAACTAAGTATTTAGGTATGTTTTTTATTCAACACCTTGAAAACGTGATGAGTTACGTTTGTAAAACTTGTTGTCTCAAGTACTTGGACCTTAAAAACGTATAGAAAACTCAGATATATGAAATCATAATCAACTTTCAATGACAAATAGGAACTGTATAATATATGCGAATTTGGACTACCACATACACTTAAGTAGGTACAGAAAACTATTGAGACTTCGTCTTTTACGTTGTAATTTTTTTTTTGTGGCTGTATATCATCCAATGACTTATCCCGCTGTAGAGAGGAGTGGGAGGGTGTATCAGAGCTTTACTATCTAAAACCACACCTGTGTCCTTCAATTGCCATATGCTTTCTAAGACCACGATTTCCCTTACAGAAATTCACCGTGGCTAGGCCTCTACGGTTTTCTGACACCTTTTGAGGTGCGGGCTACGCGCTGTCGACGACTCGGGCTCGGTTTTGCCGAGCTACCCATTTCTCGTCGTCCGCAAGCCCACGCCTACAGTAGCCGATGATCGCCCTGCGACTCCCCGACGCTCGTTGTAATTGTAGGTCGAATTCAAACTTACATTGGTAAATTGGAGCTGTTTGGCTCCTAAATAGACTAGTATTAAAGTATGACAGTTCACTACTACCTACTCAAGAGTAAGACCGTGCCGAGCTCGCCAGAATTAGACATTACGTCCATAAAACACAAAGCGAGAAGCCATTCGCATAACTACCCACATCAAAAACTCAACGACAAATCAAAGTGTCAAATAATGGTATAAAATTGCCTGTGTACGGCGAGGATTCGGGTTCTGCAAGTTGTTTAGGAGGCTATTCTTGTTGATGACGTCATTAATCCCGCGGAATTGCGATCCCGGCACGCTTGTGACGTCACTCGGCCGTACGCTTGCTACCAGGATGTCATACGACAACAGGACGGTGTTGATTTCATTTCCGCCACGTCACGTCACGTCAGTGAGATAGAGGGGTGTCTAGGTCGTGTGTGAGGAGCAGGTAGCTGGGACAGCTGGGACTTTAAGCGAAGCTTTGAACTGCGGCGATTTCTCAAATCCTAAAGATGCTTGATTTAACCTTTTGAGTGCGTAATAATTAGAGACACAATAGTAAGACAATGGCGCGTGAACGCCGGCGTTAATGCGGGGATCAACAGCTTAAAGTGGAAATGGTAAAAATGTTCACATTGAATATCTCGGAGAATTGACTCCCACTACCGAACGCTACTAGCGTGACGTAACACGATGAGTTGTGCTAGGACGCGGCCATTGTGGAAGGGCGCATTCTATGATTGGAGCTCGCACCGGACGGAGCTGTCTATTCGAATATTATTATGATCTTATTTTAATAAAACGTTGTTCAGTTATTTCGCTTTGTGGTTATTGCTCGTGGCTATCCACTATGTCGAAACCCTACAAGGACATGTGCCCACTAAGTGTCGTGGCCCACCCTTCGACGATAAATATTATGTGTAAAAGTACTAACAAGACAAGAGGTACTTTTTTTGTGTCTGATTTTTTTTACGTTTCAGCTATAGGTAGAACCAGACTACATATTCATGATAAAATAATTCCGCTTCAATCGTGTTCAATAAATAATAATAATTTGTTTTCGCTGCGAAAATTACAAAACATTAAACAAAAACCATATTAACACAAAAACCTAGAAGCAATAAGTGAACTAGCCGCAGTAAATATCTCAACCTAAATAAGAATTTTCAAAATTCTAGAAATTCTGACTAGTCTTTGTTATATAAAGTTATGTCAAATGAGAAAACTCCTCAATATATCATCAGTGTTCTTGGGTCTAGTCAATGGGCGTCGGGGTGTAATGCGAGCATCAAACTAAATATTCACTGTTCCGTACAATTTAATTAAAGATTTGCAACAATATTACAAGTTACTAAAGGATACAATTTCCGCAGTTACTTGAAGTTGGTCCAACAATAAAGTATTCCCGGCAACGGGTACGCGTCACCGATGCTATTCAATACGAGATCCAGCTCTATCTCCAAAACAACCATCCAAACTGCAAACGTCAAAATATTTCCGCTTACTGAGGCGCACCTCGCGCGTGCTTGAGACAACTTTTTATTTAAGACTGCGACCTAGAGGCTAAAAACATTTTTTATACAATAGGTAATTTGATTTGACATTATACATAAATAGTAACCGATAAAGAAATCTACATAATTATATAAAAGGAAAAACTGACTGACTGACATATTATCGCACAGCCGAAACTACTGGGATTAGGAGCGTGAAATTTTGCACAAGGTTTCCTTTTATGACGTAGGCGAGCACTAAGAGAGGATTTTCCAAAATTCACCTCCAAAAGAGATGAAATTGGGGTCCAAAGTTTGTATGGAAAAACCTACTTTTACAGGGGCGAAGCTGCTGGCAGAAGCTAGTCAATTTATATATCTAGTCAAATTATATATATATATATATATATATATATATATATATATATATATATATATATTATATATAAAAACTAATCCATAAAAAAATTAATAAAGCATAAACGCGATAGCAAATCAAATTGATGAAGATTTTAGCTAATTATCGTTTAAGAAAAAAATATGTTTATGAGATACATTCCGTAGACAAACAGATAGATACACACACAGATAAGATAGTTACGAGAACGATACTGGAGTCATTTTTTGTGTGGGTCAAAGTATTTTTTTTTTTAAACCAGTCAAGTGCGAGTCGGACTCACGCACCGCGGTTTCCCTTATGGACTTACCTATGCAAATATTCGATTTCCTTATTGAGTCTCAAAGATTTTTCCGAATTGCAAAAAATGTAATTATTTTGTTGAGTGTTAAAATATGCGCCATAAACGAAGAATAAATGGCCTTATCATTAAATTGCGATATTTACATTAAAAATAATTTTATTTTTATTGAAATTCAGTAATAGTAATTAATTAATCTAAGTTATCCAATGTATTTATCTAATTATGTTAAAAAAAAAACTACAGTGTATAACGATAAATGAAGAAATTATGTTATAAACTTGTATGCTATTATTAGCTAGCATAGCGTTATAAAATTGTTATTTAAGACCTTAATGTTACGTATGTTTACAAATGAATAAGTGAATATGAATAAGATATTTTTCTGACCTTGCTAGCAGACCAAAATATTTGAAGAAAAAAAATACGGTCTGGCCTTGGTCGGAGACTGACGAACAACACAGTGATCCTGTAAGGATTAAAGTTTTGCTAACTGAGGAACGTAACCCTAAAAAAGATAGACAGACGGACGGACAACGGAGGCATAGTAATAAGGTTCCGTTGGCTACCCTTCTAGTACGTAAACGGACGAATTCAAATTCATGTTGTGGTCAAGGCCTTGATAAACTATTTTTAAAAAGATTAAGTACCGACGGCTTTATACAACTGAAGTACCTTTTAACGTAGGAACACAAAATGAAAGCGCTGTCCGATGACCGGCTATCTCGTCGCTAGCTGACAAAGATCCATCGCTAGCAGGGCGGCAGGCGGCCGGGCAGCTCCACAACCCGCCACTCTTCATTATGGAGCCGAGACAAAGGACCCATGCGACCGTGAAACGCTCAACACAACGTACGCTCGCCGAGACAGCTATGGCCGAAACTTCCCTTTGATACTATTCAAAAGATAAATATGTATGTATTTGCTTGAAAACAACAGAATCTATTTTTAACACGCTTTTATTTTTATACAATAATCCTTAATATTTTAATATTCATGTTTACATTGCATAACAAAAGGAGTTGGTAAGTCCTACAATATAAAACATAACATCAAAGACCTAACATCGAAAGTTAATGTCACTAAGGGCGTCCGGCCGTCCACGCACGCGTAGCGTCATAGACGCGTATTTATCATTATACGCTTGTTGCGGTAACGACACGACGCGACGCGACAGTACGAAAACTACCTACAAATGTTCGAAACGGCTCACTCACACAAACATACGCATCGACGAGACTCCTAAGCGGCATTCGCTACTGACAGGACCGCGAGAAACGCTTAGGAGTCTCGTCGATGCGTATGTTTGTGTGAGTGTGCCGTTTCAAACATTTGTAGGTAGTTTCCGTACTGTTCCATATATCTATACTGTGGCGGCGACGTTGCCGCTTCGTCGTTGTCGTGGACAGGCCCTAAAGATCTTTGAATTTCCATATTATTTGATTTTATAAGTACATAACTTGATTCTTTAGATCCGAATTAAAGTAACTGAATTGCTTTATTTAGTCTTCATTTTTGATACAGTTTTTCTGAACTTTAACGGAATATTATTTAAATTATTTGTTTGGTATTCCTTTACAGATTTAGTCCTTGGTACTTTCCAAATGTTTGCAATATCGCCTCTATTGAAAAGCCCCTTTCGAAGTTATGATAATATATTAATAAAAAAACGGCCAAGTGCGAGTCGGACTCGCGCACGAACGGTTCCGTACCGTACGTTGCAACAAATACGGCAAAAAAAGTCACGTTTGTAGTCTGGGAGCCCCCTTAAATATTTATTTTATTAAGTTTTTAGTATTTGTTGTTATAGCGGCAACAGAAATACATCATCTGTGAAAATTTCAACTGTATATCTATCACAGTTCATGAGATACAGCCTGATGACAGACCGACGGACAGACAGACAGACGGACGAACAGCGGAGTCAATCAAATCAAAGAGTCAAAAGTCAACAGTATAAGTAATAGGTTCCCGTTTTACCCTTTGCGCACGGAACGACGGAACCCTGAAAAGGGGTTATATCGCAAAAAAAAATCGACATCTGTCACTATGAACATACAAATCTAGATGATTGTTTATACAAATAAATGTATTGTACATATGTATGTGTTAATCAGAACACAAACGCTGTTAAGTCTATCACAATTAATAATTTGATAACCGAGGCTTCGGTGAACCGATACAATGGATTAATGTTTATGTACCACTTACCCCTCGGCGGAGATTAAGCCTTTAGCAATTCAATACATACATTGTTATCGATTCCTGTCAATATACTAACATAGCTGTGTCGAACTGTACGTAAAGACCACCGTTTTTGTATTTACAAAGGAAGACTCGGCCCTGGTACGAAAGGCAACGAGGGAAAGGGAGTGGGTTTTTAGTCAGTAAAAGTCTGACACTATCTCCCGCCTCGCCCAAGGGCGGGGGATGTCATAAGATGATTTTCCCACCGAAAAAAAAAAAAAAAAAAAAAAAAAATCTACGAACCGACGTAACTTTCTTGTTTCAATATTTTCTTACATAAATCAACTGCTTAAATCAACATTTATTGAGAAATCTACAGATTCGATTCAACTCTATAAAACTGTCCACATTTTATGCGGCAGTGTAAGATATTATTTTATATAGGCTCGCGTTTGACCTCTAAAATGATGGTAAGCGATGATGGAGCACGCTTGACTAGAAGTAACCCAAGTACTATTGACTTACAAGACCCCTAGGTTGTAAGTTGTAACTATTAAGAAACACAAACTCCGGCAGGGAATTCCACTCCAGACCGTATTATGAAGTTTATTCGCATGTTTTCAATTGGCTGGCGTGTAAGTGGCGGCGCAATAAGCCCTTTGCTTGCTTGATAAAAAGCAATAAGCGTTGAGCAGCTCGTAGGATGAGCGCGCCAAACTCGCTACACTAATGGCTTCACACAACTGCTCCGAATCGGTTCACTTCACTGCTAGATGAAAATATTTTTCCATAACATGAATCAAAATCACGATTAAGTGTAAATATGAAGGGTTCCGTATTACAATATAAAAAATCATTTATTAAGAAAAAATACGCCGGCAAAATAACGTTTCTTATATGGGAAACTTCTTTAATTTTTAACTTTTTTTTTATTCGTTGTTGTAGTGGCAATAGTAATACACTTTTTGTTAAAATTTCAACTCTACCTCTTATGGTTTATGAAATACAGCCCGCTGACAGACGGACAGACAGACGGACGGACAGCGGAGGCTTAATAATAATAGGGTCCATTGGTACCCTTCGTGCACGGAACCCTAAAAAGGTAAAGTCGAGAACCACCACTGCTCACATCAGTATTCAATAACATCATAGCGTACTTTGTTATGTTATGACTACAATACAGTTGAAAAGTATGTACGTACATGGCCGTTGTTACAACTTACCCCGACTCCTCCGACACTTCCGCGCCGCGTTGCCAATAACTTCAATGTTTTTCTTTTCTCATAAGCAAACAGGGAAGCTTCCGACGCTATGTGAAACTTATGATACCCGCTTGTTTGTTTACGATATTACGTTAAATGTTTACTTTGGAATTAGTGGCAATAACTCGCGTAATTGAACGAGGGGCGATGGGCGCGAGGCTTAACTCGCTCCATCACACTTCATTGGAGATAACTTTGTTTTCCAGCGATATCGGAATAATAGTTGGGCCGTAATGGAGCTAAGCTTTTGATGTAACCAATAATTAAGTTGTATCAATGACTGAAGCTTACTACAAGACAGGTGGCAAATTATTTAAGTTAGTATCAGTTTCAATATTAGTTACCAAATTGTTAATACATTTACAGTTATTCCATACAGTTCTACGAATGTGACCTTATAAAGTTTTTGTAGTAAATTATTTAAGTTTTAATCTTGTGGAAGTTAACAAACACGGGATAAATCTTTATGGCGTCTGTCGTGTGCGATGGGGCGGCAGAAACATATCTGAGGCGGTGCATTCGCCGCAGTTCGACGCGCACACCACCACGAATATTGCTGACAGAAGGGCCATACAATTATCCGAAATTATCTATGTAAATAGTTAGCTTTTCCCAAGGCTTCGATTCCGTGGGTATCTTTATCATTATTCATCATCATTTCAGCCGAAAGACGTCCACTCTTGAACATAGGCCTCTCCCAAGTGTCGCCACAACGACCGGTCCTGTGCGTATCGCATGTATCGGATTCCCATGACACTCACGACGTCATCGTTTCACCTTATGGGAGGCCTTCAAACGTTGCGTCTTCCGGTACGCGGTCACCACTCCAGAACCTTTCAGCCTTTAGTGTGTATAATTTGCACCACTAGTAAACTACATGAACCGTGCATTTCAACTCACGATACTGTAGCTTTTTATCAGTGACAAAATCATCGGATTACCTTTCACAAATATATAAGCAAACAAAAAATTTTAACTCTTTGTAAAATTCGTTTATGTAGATAAAGGGAGAAAGCCGAACCGATCGTACATAAAGACAAAGAAGTGTGTTTTCTAGTGAACCTTCTGTCCCTACTTATTTATTTAGTGGACGTATCATATAAATCGCAGTGAGACCTCAACAAGGCTGCTTCAACTTTGACGTTAGGAGGCGGTTAGCGGTTTGTTGACTGGAGCGAAACTAACTGAGACGTGTGTGAATGGTTAAAACCGCCCCGGGGCGGCCAATGAATGCTGGTCGCAGTGCCAGACGTGGACACACGTGCACAAGTACACACATAAGCACGTGTACTTATGCGGCTCGTGACTAAGTGCATGGTTATAGGTAGGATACGAGTGTGTGTGCTCTTAGTGAGCAAGTACCAGGACTGTATGTGCTACTAGGAAGTAGGGTGTCATACCAAAACTCGTTATTCTAGAATGTGTTCTTAGATATTGAAACTGTGAAAAAGCATAGTAATTATTCAGCTCAATATTATCCAAATAGATACATTTGATTTAAATTAATTAAGCTACTTGTAGGTACATAGCGTTGTGGCAAGAAGTACTCCCAACAGTAGCATCACATTTTCTCGGAACTCACAAGATTGCACGCCGAGATAATCTTTCTTCGTCTCGCGCCCTAAACAACTCCGCTGTAGTTAGAACGCGGTGAAATTATCTCAACCGAGCCATGAGCCATAACTTTTTAACCAACACTGAGTAAAACAAGCCCGCTCTTGTTTTGTGGTTCTCTTTCAAGTTCACTAACAATTTTATTATATTTTAAGACAGACACACATTATTCTTTTGTTTCACAAATTATTGTTTAGTCTGATGAAGGTTTTCGCGCGCAGTGATGTTATGATAATCAGTTTAGTGGTTTGGAAAATATTTTGGAGTGTTGCCAAACACACGAGCGGGCGAACATCACAAGCTAGGCAGGATTCCGTGATAAAATTATTTATGAGCGGATTATGCGGCGAAATATTCATTTGACTAAATGGTTCCCGGTGTACCCACGTAACTGGAAGACTAGCAGTCATTCAGCCGTCGAGTGCAATCGCCGTAGCCTCAAGATCGCTTGTTAAACAGTGCTCTGGGCAAACCAAAATCGCCTCTATTCTTAACCAGCAGAATACAATTCCTCTCGCTTCTTGTCAAAAGAATAATACGGACTACAGCTGAGAACTTTCAGAATAAAGTGCTTTATTCCATTTTAACTTTCACGTAATTGTTTGAACGGCACGCTTGGCAAAAAATCATTAAAGGTATAGGTACCGATAGGCTAGATATTGAATTTCGTTAATTAGTAGAAAAATCTAAAAGAGAATTCAAACAAGACTTGAAATAAGTATTATAATTTACATTAATTATGAAGATTCTTATCTTCGGCTAATCGTATTTTACATTAATTACACAGAAAATATCTTGTTAAAACTGTTTTATTCGACTACTAGGACCACATAAACACTTTTGCGGTGGGCTCGTCGGCGAAACGTGACCACTCCCACCATTTGCTATTCCATTCATCCGTTTACCCTTTTCGAAAGATCTGCAATCATCCCATGGGCATTTGTCAGGATTTCGCCGAGGTCTGACCTTTATACACAGAAGGATGTAAATAGGACCACATAAACGTCATTTGCAGGCTTGTTCAATTTATTACGTGTCACGGGTTGCCGCGTCACTCTCTTGATAGCTCTCTCCCGTGAGCCACACGCTACATTTAATATTTTTCAGGTTTATTGTTGAGAATGTTAAGCTTTATAGTGATTACTTGCGAGGCTTTAATATTAAACGATTGAGAGAATTTGTGAATTCCCCAGTTGGCATGCCTTGTTGAATACGATGTTTAATATGAAAGATAAGCTCTTTATTAAATCAGTTGAAAACTTTTAATAAATATTTAGTCATATGCTAAAAATGAATACCTAAAGTACACTCAAGACGAAGTCAGTTTAAAAATACACAGGACTCGTTAATCTATTCTTGAAGCAGAGAGAAAATGTCTTGAGTAAATTAAAATGGAGTTTAATAAGGAGTGGGTTGCAAAGCCACAGCTTTCATCAAAGAGAATTGAAGGGAAAAAGAGAAAAGAGTATAAAAACACGCGCACATCGCAGGTTATTGGCTCCCTAATGAAATATTGATGAAGTTACAGAGGGCGGTATAAATGCCGGTCTTTATCCCAAGAACTCCGATCAATTATGGCACGGTTTCACTTTAAAGAATATATTAAAATTGTACAATTCGCGCTAACTTAAAATCTAACCTATATAACGTTTTCTGTATGCGATAGTGTGAGAAACGTACCCAAATGGAATTGAAATCGAAATATTAGGTACCTAACTGTATTGTTAACATCAGACTGATAGCACAACTGTTCATACTGGGACGCTAATCGATAGGTGACATGTCAACAAACCAGAACTTTATATTCTTTTGCTGTGTCAACATACCATGAACTTTGGAATTGAATAATCTGATACGCGTTTTTCCCAAAATCGCAGCTGTATGGGATGACATCATATTACTTGTCTGCCTTCACTTATAATCTATGAAACTGTATCAATGCATTTGAAAGAGTACTTTTCTTCAAGATACATGTTTGTTTGCTAGTTTGAAGGACAGTGATCTTATTCATGTGCAATAGCCACTCTCATTTTTTGTGTTTCATCACTGATGTTACTTATATGCTAATCTGTTTTGCGCAATAAATGAGTACTTACTTAATTCTTCAAATATCTATGACCGTAAAACTAGAGTTTCAGCAGAACATGCAGACATAGATCTGCATGAACATAAATTGTGGATATGATTTGCATCGGGCTGTAGATCAACTTCGTCATCTGAACAGAATGTAAGTCCTCAGGGCGTTGTTGGTATAGAACGTGTGTTTACTGTCAAAGTACAAAGCACTACATGCTCCTAATCCACTCAATATGTAGTGTATGTCTTGTACACGGTATACGTACCCACGCACAACACATCAGTCAACATCAGCGCAGAGTTAATATGAACAGTTGTGCGTCGATGCGAAATAAATCGGTGTTTCATCCGAGTCGGTGTACAGCCTCTCTCAATTCAGCTCATACGTTATTTATCTGGCATCAGGCCGTGACGTCATCCATCACGTAAAAACGGCCCGACGTTGTGTTCCACGCCAGGCTACATAGGTACCTATCATACAGTGCTGGGCGCCTAGTATGAACGGGTTGACTTCTAAAATTAGAATTTCAGAATGCGATATTTTTAAGGTCTCGTACTCCAGAACCCTTATAGGAGCTTTAAGAAAGAAAATAGAGTTATAGATAGCGTGAAGTATGACAGGACAGAATGGAAGAAAAAAACGTGTTGCGTCGACCCCAAATAACGTGAAACAAGGGCAGGAAGATGATGATAGGATCTCTCCGTTGTCCGTTTGTCTGTCTGCCAAGAGAATATACTGTTGATAGTTTTTTTCAGTAAGAATAAATGAAGCATTCGACGAAGAAGCGCTTCTTTACTCACCTGAAAAAGGTATAAGATAGCTTTTGTTGGGCGGAAACAAGATACCACGCCTTTAACTTTTGGGTTATGTCGGTTTTGATTTACCTACACTTTCGGCATAATCAAATGGTTTCCGACTGAGCTCGACACCCTGGATAGAAGAGTCCGTACACTGTACATTGCTGACCACAAGGTGTAGAAAAGCAAGAAGCTCCGCGGGCGCTTCTATCGGGCATTTTTTCATTGGCCAGATCAGAGGCGTAAGTCTCACAGCGTCCGTAACCTGCAGGCGGTCGCCTCCTTCTGCGAAGCAGCAATGCTAGCAAAGGAGGAGGCTGCACGTGCACGCCCGAGGGAGCGGCGTTCACGCCCCAGCCGCCGGGATCCCGATCCCGATTTCCGGCCACCGTAGGCGCGGGCTTGCGGGCGAACAATGGGTAGATCGCCGTCCGACCGTCCGGTAACAGTCCGGACCGCGCTCAAGTCGTCGACGGCGCCTAGTGTTCCACGCGCGCCTCAAGATGTCAGCAAACCGTAGAGGCCCAGCACGGTCGAAGCCTACTGGGGCCAAGGGTCTGCTTCTGAAAGGAAGACTCGGCCCTGGTATGAAAGGCAACGAAGGAACAGGAGTAGGTTTTTAGTCAAGTAAAAGTCTGACACGCCCTCTCGCACCGCCCAAGAGCGGGGGATATCATTGGATGTGTAGTGATCTACATAGTATTAAAATTATATCAAAATAAAATAATTTATTTACTTATATACGTACAGACAACCTAGGGGTCTTTAAGTCAAGAGTGAATAGGTTACTTCTAGGCAAGCGTGCTCCATCGTCGGCCACATCATCGCTTACCATCAGGTGAGATAGTGGTCAAACGCAAGCCTATCAATAATAAAAAAAATAAATAAAAAAGACACTAACCACTAGTATTAGATAGAATGATCTGTCTAGTTGCTAGGTAACTTGTCTTGTTTGTGTCAATCATTGAAAAATATATAATTGTACTAAAGAACGTTTGTATTAATTTAAAGATAGGGATATGTAGAAATACACATTATCCTACAGATGATTTTCCCATCGAAAAAAAAAGCGTCCGTAACCTGGCAACGTTTCAGCGAAATCTTCGGGGCCACCGAAAGCTTTGTCTATCCGATTTATTGATGAAGTTATCTTGACGAATAACTTATGGAGACATATAATGAAGGACGGGACGGTTGACGTGTGTCGGGCATGTACACGGGTACGTGTGCAAATTACCTCGACTTAGGACACGAGGTTGTCAACATGTGGAATATGGACGGGCATTGTACCGACTGTCGTTTCTGTCAACGGGCAAAAGCCCTTACCACCAGTAGCTTGGACCTTTCTAGCGACATAATTTATTTAAAAATGTAATTTATATGAATGTATAAAAGATTAAAGGCAATAATAATAATAATGCAATTTAACATGTAGCTAGCCAACCTTAACTGAATATATCGAAGGACAGTGAGGAAGGAAGCGAGTGGAACAGAAAGCCGGGCAAAGGAGAGAAGATTAATCCGGAAGGCGGCTGGCCAAAGCCGGGATTAATCACGCCAGGTAAAAGATAGCCAATATTTATCAACCATCTGGAGATCAAAATGGCTACCTAAAGGCTATGTTATATACGACGCGATTGGCATTATTAAAGTTTAAATGATGGAACGAACTCGACGTATATTTTAGTCGCGAAATTACTTGCGCAATATTGTTTCGTCTTTCTGAAAATAGGAGCATATTTCCTTTTTATCTCTGTGGCAGTCACGAGTTGAAAAAAAAACCGGGGAAGTGCGAGTCGGACTCGCGCGCTGAGGATTTTTTACAAACTTACCTATGAATACATTTCAATTCCCGAATTGAGTTACGAAGATTTTTCCGAATCGCAAAAGTTCTTTTTTGTGATGTAATTTACTGTTTTCAGATTTTTTACTATATTTGTGCTATTATTATTGCTTCAAGCCAAATTTTAGGATTCTCGGTCAACGGGAAATCATCATCATCATTTCAGTCGAAAGACGTCCACTGTTGGACATACGGGAAATACCTATGAATTTCGATTCCCTTTTTTTGCGACATAAACGGCCGTATCTTTTTTTTTCGTTAACTCAGAAGTTTGATTTTTTCACAGCTTCAAGTGACCGCAGACTTGAGCATATGGTTTTAATTTCAACTCGATACCCCCACGCGTTCCCGAGATGAAAGGTCTTAACAGACAGACAGACGGACAACAAAATGATCCTACATATAAGGGTTCCGTTTTTTTTCTTTTAGAGGTACGGAACCCTAAAAATTAGCAGACGACGAGTATGATCATTTTCTTAATTTAATAATGCCAATTATATCGAAAATCAGGTGGTCTATAAGTTTATACCACGCGATCATAACAGATAGAGCCCCATTTAAGGCCGCAATTAGTCGAGCAATGCAAAAAGCATGCAAGTGCATTCATAAACTCAGTATTTTTATCTGGATACAAACTCAATTTCCTCCACTAATTTGCAAACTGGATAGTTTTATGTCCGCTCTGTGTGCTCAGAATTAAAACGTCAAATGGCCGAGGTCGGCGATCTAGTTCAGTCGCGGAACGAATCAAATAAACATGGGGCTTGGATATGGAAATTGGATCTACGTAATGTTCGTTTTCACCATTTTATTTTGACCATGTCAAAACACACCCAATTTCAAGAGGGAATTGGCAACAGAATAATCGAATTTATGCATGTGCACTAGGATAGAGGGATGCTGAAATGTAATTCTTATTCATCTATTGCAGGGACGTAGGTAGCTACCGTGTATAAGGAAGCCACGATGTTTGAAAGCAACTTTAAACAATGAATTAATTTATTAAATTCACAGATGTGAAGGAATAACCGTACTGGGATTTCATATCATTGAATTTTTTTTTACATTTTCTTTATATTCTATATAAATAGGTACTTCAATATTATAAATCGTAACATTCCTAATGCAGGTATTTTTTTATCCACAAATATTGGCATTTATTTGTTTATCCTCCCTCCATCTATAAACTGAGGGATTTCCGTAAAAACAGGGCAAAGGGCTCAGATGGTAAGCGGAAGCCAATATGTTATTGAGATTTACAATTTTGTAAATTATTCAAAGAATTTCTTAAGATGTTTCAAATTGAAATAAAAATGTCGGATAATAAACTTTTCTGTAAACCTTTTGTAGGAACTCGCAGATGAAAGTGAGTATCGTAGATACAGTTACTTTATTGTACGCGGAGAGAATTCCGAGGCAATTTTCTTTAGTAAATGGAAAAACAAAGAACATTAAAGGTCTCCAGTGAGTCCTAACGACTGAATGGCTTAGTAGTGAATGTTTTATACCGACCACTTACCACAACGAGCGCCAGCTTTCGGAAAGTATCGCAAATATTCTAGAATAACTATAGCACGTTAAAACTAAAACTAATGTCATGATAGTGTGGAGTTCGGCGGACGTCAGCAGTGTTCGGGTAAAAATAGCGGAGCGAGTTGCGGAGCGACGCGACGGCTACGACGTAAGTTTGTTCAAAGCCTTATTAATGGTTAGTGGGCAAATCGGGTGTGGTGCAAAGTAGTGGCAAATGTTCAGTATGTGTTGGATGGTTTTGCATTCAAAACGGAAACGAAAAGAATACGTGATATTTATTGTAGGACTTCAGAATACGACGACAGTTAGTGGTGGTGAGAAATTGTACTGTAACTGAGTATGAGTGCTAGTCAGTAAAATTCTCACCTTGGGTGAAGTGAGCCATCACTTCACCTGATGCAATTTTGACAGCAGTTTTTTTTATTTTTTTATTATTATTATTATTGAAAGGCTCGCGTTTGACCACTATCTCACCTGATGGTAAGCGATGATGTGGCCGACGATGGAGCACGCTTGCCTTGAAGTAACCTATTCACTCTTGACTTAAAGACCCCTAGGTTGTAGCTATCAGGAAACACAGACTCCGGCAGGGAATTCCACTCCTTAGCTGTACGCATTATGAATGTGTTCCCAAAACGCTTTGTACGTATGGGTGGGATGTCCACCATGTACCGATGGCGCAACGCCGTACGTCTAGTGGTCCGATGATGGAATGGACTTGGTGGAATTAAATTGTGCAATTCCAACGCACACTCCCCGAAGTGTAATCGATAGAAAACCGACAGGCTAGCAACTCGGCGTCGGTGCTCAAGGCTTTGGAGGATGGATTCGACAAGTGCATCATCACCGATGATCCTCTTGGCTCGCTTCTCAATCGACTCCAGAGCATCAAGCTGGTATTTGGCAGACCCATCCTAAAGATGAGAGCAGTATTCCATACACGATCGAACTTGAGGTTGATAAAGTTTGAGCAGCTGTTCCGCCGTGAAGTACCGTCTCACCTTAGGTTGATCTTACCTATTACCCAATCAATTAATTATTTTTGTCAGGTATAAACCAATACTTATGTCACTGTACATACGTCTCTCCCGCCCAGACATTCGAGTTACTAATTAAGATTAATTAGAAAGCTATCCATGTACCGCATCGGTATCGCCACGGTATAATTGCCGCTATTCCCCGCAAGTGACGCGGGAGGTGATTGCCTAATCAAGACGTATTCCCAAAGGGGCGTATTGTGATTATCACTATATATAATATACATGCAGTTGATGTAGGTATATTATGTATTGGATCCAGTCTCATTTTGCCTTCGTGGAATAATTCTGCATTTGGGTTGCAATCATTTGTCATTAACCGTTTTTGAATTACCTAGGTTGCACCATTATACATACACAGGTATACAAACTTCGTTCAAAATATATCTAGTTATAACTTTGCGCCAAACACCTTTAAAACATAATAATAATAATAAAAACCCCATCGCCGTATCTCTACGTTGACGTCGTGGTGGGGCTTGCGTGCTCCAATATACCCTAGGTCTGTATCGGTAAAGTTTGCTGTCGTAATATGCCTTTTTTTTTTTTTTTTTTTTTTCGGTGGGAAATGACAAATCTCGCTCTTGGGCGGAGCGAGAGATAGTGTCAGACTTTTACTGACTAAAAACCCACTCCTGTTCCTTCGTTGCCTTCGTCCCAGGGCCCCGGGTTTCGTTTTCACACTACCCATGGCCCCAGTAGGCTTCGACCCTGCTGGGCCCCTACGATTTGCTGACATCTCCCTGAGGCGCGCGTGGAACAATACGCGCCGTCGACGACTTGGCTCGGTCCGGACGGTTACCGGACGGTCCGACGGCGAGCCACCCATTGCTCGCCGTCCGCAAGCCCGCGCCTACGGTGGCCGGAAATCGGGATCGGAATCCCGGCGGCGGTAAGGGCGTGAGGACCGTTGCCTCACGCGATCGGCCGCCTCCTTTGCTAGCATTACTGCTTCACAGAAGGAGGCGACCGCCTGCCACTCTTCCTCGCTCCGGACCATGGCCTGTACCAGGGCCCGGCGCGAGAGATCGCCGCCGCCGATCGCCCCCACAAGGACACGGCGTTGCTCTGCCCAAGCGGGGCACACCTCAACCGTGTGGTCCACCGTGTCCTCCGGGCGGTCCACACAGTGGCGACACCCGGGCGTTGCTTCCGCACGAATCCGGTGCAGGAACTTCCCGAACTTACCGTGTTCGGTGAGAACCTGCGTCATGCGAAAGGTGAGGACGCCGTGAGGTCTTTCCAACCACGCCTCAAAGAGGGGACTTACCGCCATAATTGTGGCGTGCCCAGCACTGGGTTGCGACAGTCGCTGTCGCCATTTCACCATGAGAACCCGCCGGAGCTCTGTCCGCCATGCTGCGACTTGTCGCGGCAGCGGAGTCGTAATATGCCTAGGGTGAGGGGCCAGACTAAGAGAGATACAATCCGCAGTGCAGTTTTGTGGCGAACTGTTGGGCATTAGCGACCCCACGGACCCGATCTCCCGGGAGAATTCTTGTTCTTCATCTCCGGCTTGCCTTTATTGGCCGGCCGTAGTGAACACTGACGAGGAACTGAGCTCCCACCTCTCTCTTGCCTTTATTGGCTGGCTTGAGTGGAGATTCGCAAGAGCAAACGTGCTCGGGAGAAGGATGTATAATCCAGTAAGGTGCTGGTAGGGATCTTGACCGTATTTCCGGGATTGTCCTGATAGCCGTGGTATACCTCTCCACTCCTCAAGCACCTCAGGATATGTTGCCCTCTTGTTGCTACGTCACTTCGTGCTAGCGGCCGTTTTTGGGGGCCCATTTATTGAGTGTGCAAGTCACCCCCTGCCTTTTTTCGATGCATATTAATAACGTTGTTCAGGCAGGGGCCATAGTCTTGACATAGTTCCATGTTACCAGTCCACTTAAGACTCCAAAAACCATAGCCCTATTATCTTTGTTCTCCATATGTCGCAACAGTTTTTCAATAACCGGGGGTTGTCCTTGGGTGCACTAGCATAGCGCGTACAGGGATAATCGTCGGTTGGTATCATGTTCCATTAATAATTATCTAAAGGGCCTCTGCGAGTTGGCTTCGGCTCCTCGTACGCCTCCCAAAGGTCCAGGACCTCAGAGTCCTGAGATAAATAAAATATATAAAAATAATAAAAAAATCATACTTTACATTATTTTCATAACAATTTTTTGGTAATATTAACAGACCGTTGGCAATTAATACTCAAGTTCAGAATCGATCATTCGAAGTTAAGAGCGCCCATTCCGAGATATATTTCCATACAACCGCTCTTACGAGATTATGACGTTATTACTCATCTTTTTCCATATATTTTGGAAACATAGAAATTTTGTAGATTTTATCTAGGTTTCTATTGAAATCAAAACATACATTTGTGTAAAACGAATCCAGTAAAAACCTCTGTAAATCTGTTATTTTGCATGAACTTTGGCCCTTCATTATGTACTCATAAATTAAAAAAGAATTTTTCCAAAAACTTAAAAAAAAACACGTAGGTATTTCCTGGAATAAGTTTCATGAAATATTCGGGTGAGTGACGGAATTACCGAATGCCAATAGAGCGTTCAGGCGCTACCTATCCCTATTTTCTCGCATTGCCTCTTAATAAAAACATTGCGTTGGATGAACCAACAAGCTTTTACACCATGCTGTGTTGACGATAGACGAATCGGTAGTTTCACAATTTCATAACTTCAAATAAAGATTTAAGTCCCCGGTTTCTCAGTTACGGAACTGAAAAACCGGGGGCTAATACCATGTAACGGTTCACAGTAATGACTAGGCTCACATAAACACGTCACAAGACGTAGATAGTAACTCCACCTGAGGTTCTGTTCACAAGAATGCAAAAGACTTGAATGATTTATGCAGGTAATCTGTTAACGCACCGCGTTCCCGCCCTCCTCGACTGCCGTTCGACGACCAATACACCAGAGACATTAACCAACACCAATATTAAGCAGTTACATTCAGATGATATCAATAATTCACTTGTTTACTAATTGTTTGCATTTGATTAAGAGCGGCCAAGCCCAGACACATTTCCATCGCCCAGAGGACACGGTGGAGCATACGGTGGAGGTGTGCTCCGCTTGGGCGGAGTACCGCCGTGTCATCCTGGAGGCAATCGGCGGCAGCAACCTTTCGCGTCTTTCCCTGGTTCGGGCTATGGCCCGGAACGAGGAGGAATGGCAGGCGGTCGCCTCCTTCTGCGAAGCAGTAACGTTAGCGTAGTAGGAGGCCGCACGCGTGAGGGAACGAACGTCTTCACGCCCCAGCCGCCGACATTTGTGTAGAACTAATCCAGTAAAAACTTCGGAAAATCTACAATGCTGTGTGAACTTTGATTCTTCACAATGTACTCACAAATAAAGAATATCTATAGAAACCTTGCGCATTTAATCAAGATTCTGAATAAAGAAAACTTTTTCCATCAAATTTTTAACGTTTTTTAAAAAAAAAAACATATATTTCCTGGAACAAGTTTTGTGGAATATTCGAGTAAATGAGTTACCGACTGCCAACACAGCGTTTTGGCGTTATCTCTCTTTTTTTACGTTGCCTCTTTATCAAACATTGCGTTGGATGAAACAACAAGCTTTTAAACCATGCTCACGTTGACGATAGACGAGTGGGGAAGGGCCCGCTTAACTACATGTTTTTTTATGAAACAATTTTAATCACGATGCTGAAAATTATACGAGGGTAGAAACCTTATATTAATAAATTACTGCCAAAATATACGTTTTACTGACCCGTATATGATATCCTGTTACAATGAATATAATGAGGATACCCATTCCCGTACGCTTTACCACAAGTAACCCAGTGCGCCCGCTGCCTCCCGTGCGTAGGGCCACAACTAACCCAGCCCCTATTGTATAGAATTAAAACTTGCGCGTCGCTAACTAGTCCGGCCTCGCGCTGCCGGTTAAACAAAACTAAGCTACAATTAATAACCCGTCGACGAGATACACCCGTCTTCTAAGCTCACATAAAAATACATATAACTCAACAATAGAACAAGTTTTTGTTATGAAAAACTCAAACATTCGTAGCAGGCGCTCTGAAACTTTCGTCATTAATCATATTCTTTTGAAAGCCAACTAAAATAAGACTTCTGTTATTTGTTTTAAGATTCGTGACGCGGAAAGTAAAAAATGGACGCGAAAGTTATTGTTTTATAATATCTCAGTCGGAACATATGATCTAAATTTAGTACCGTTTACTAGAGTTTACTTTCATATAGAAACAACGAAACTGCATTAATGCAGTACAACTACAACAACAACGCCAAACAAACCCGACACTAGACTAGCATAAACTTACACCGTCCGTAGACGATGCTACGACGTAGCTCCTGCGTAGCACACGACTTCCACTAACGCAGTCAATTGTATAATGCACGCTGAGATTGTACACGCTATAATAGCCTCTATATTTCGGTGTTAATGTCATGTAATTGCATGCGTCATGTGCAATGTTGATACATGACGTGGGTTTCAGTAAATCCGTAGCACCGTAGCGTCGTAGCACATTGACATGGAGGCGATGCGGCATAGCGCCCGTCGAGCGGAAAATGCAATCTGGCTGGAATTAGGATAAACGTAGAGCGATATACATGAACCTAACTACACAACAATATGCCGAGGTTAGTGTTCGAGCTAAGTGGATAGATTATAAGCGAATTAAGTCATTAGATACGTATGAGCTTAGGCCGGAATAATTGGAGATCAGAGTGGGTTTACTTGCAAATCATTTCTGTTTTAATGGATGTTTGCCATCCAAGAGAGACCAGGGCAAGTAATTGCTATATATGAATGAGATGTCATTAAAGTTTTACCCTGATCTTTTTTTTTTGAGGAGGAAAATCATCTAATTACTTCTCTGGCTCTATGGTAGAGCGCGAGGGCGTGTCAGACTTTTACTGACTAAAACCACGCCTATTTTCCTTCAGTTGCCTTTTGTGCTCTACGACCATGGGTTAACCTTTTCAGAAGTCAGCCCATGGTCCTAGCAGGCATCGGCCCTGCTGGGCCCCTACGATTTTGCTGACATGTCTTTGGGGCGCGTGGAATACTACGCGCCTTCAACGACTCAGGCTCAGTCCGGACGGTTACCGGACGGCCAGACGGCGAGTTACCCATTGCTCATCGTTCGTAAGCCCGCGCCTACGGTGTAGTTGTTTTATCTCACTAAGACGAATCGATCACGAATGTGTGTGAACGTGTACTTCTTTTTCTGTGTGCGTAAGCTCAGAAACATTGAGCACGTGTCATGCACACGCGCATCCAAGAGCAACCCGCCTTCGTGTGACAGAATATCTACATAAATATTAAATATTGCTCCATTTATATGAAGCGCAGCAACGATTACGAGTTTCGAGGTCTGTAACTCATTAGAGTAATATCATTTACAAGACGTAATTCACAGTTGAATAAAGTTTAGGCACACTCGCAGCTGGGGCAATATTTCAGCGGCATTTGGACTGGTGTCACGTGACGTCATCAAACATTAAGATGGCTCCTAGTTGCTTAACGTCATTTCCATCCTCCTACGTTCGTATTGTCTGATTAAACTGACGCTCATTAATCTTGTACGAGGCGAACAATGTTTAATTCGTGGAAGCTGAGTTATTTCGTGTGGAGATAAAATATTCAATGATATTCTTTACGGTCGAACAATTCTTAAACGATTTTAAATAATTGTGTTGACTGTTAATTTTTCATTTATAAACGTTTCACAGTGAAAACTGTTTGTCTCTTGGAGGAAAGATTTGTATTTTTAACTCAAAAACTACTGAATCGATTTTGAAAATTCTTTCACCAATAGAATGCTATTTTATCACTGACAGGGAAGCGAGCGATTACGATGGCAAAAGCTAGTATTTCATAATTATGTAAAAAACAACAACAGGTCACATGTTTTGACCTTTACATGTTTACTGTAAGGACTTTAAATAAAAGAGACTATAACCTATTTTTTGAGTGTTTCAGTGTTTCTTCTCGGGGTAATCAGCTAGAAAACTCTGGCCTGATCTAGTTTAAACTGACGAAAAAAAAAACGTATAAAAGTGTTTTTAAAACTTATTTGCAAAATAAATGTCATTTATCACAAATTAAAACGTTAGTTTTGAACGTATTTTTTATGATTCTAGATTTCATTTGTTTTTATAAGACGTAGGTAGTTCATTGTTTATTTGTTGAAGTTTGATTTCTTTAACTAAACCTAACATTTTCCATTAATATAAAACACTAGCTTCTGCCCGCGGCTTCGCTTGCGTGAAAGTAGGTTTTTCCATACAAACTTTAGACCCCCGCTTCATCCCCTAAGGGAGTGAATTTTGGAAAATCCTTTCTTAGTGCTCGCCTACGTCATAAAAGGAAACCTTATACAAAATTTCACGCTCCTAATCCCAGTAGTTTCGACTGTGCGTTGATTTGTCAGTCAGTCAGTTTCCCCTTTTATATATATAGATAGATGAAACAGCACCGCGGGGCACTCGACACCTCCTGTTTAAAACAATACAAAAACTTTGTTACTAATTAAACAGCCGCGCTTTTGTTCGCACGCTGTTCTAACAAAACGTACAGCGCTTACTTTTCACTTTAGAACAAACGCAAACACCAAAAATGCAATTAGAACTGAGGCCCTACCACGAGCTCAAACGATTTCACGACCTAAACTGAACTGTTACAGGGATGCAGATTTACAGGGTGTAAAGCTCCATCCCTCTTTGTCGCTCGCACACGACATTTTAACACGACATGGTAAGACCCCTGACCTTTAACCTTTTCCACTATTCTCCAAAACATATTGTGAGGAAAAGTGCAAAAGGTTAGAAAATGCAATCAATGTAGGAGAAATGCGAAACTTGATACATTCCAGTCCAGACACTCTTTTGTCCTGAGTTCAACACTTCTTTGTTTACTGCTCAAAGAAATCGCGCGGAGCCGCTTGCTTTTAATCTACGCATTAGCCTTTGACTTACAAAGAACTTTGCGAGTAAAGCTTTATTTAGCGTAACGCAAAGTTTTATCTTTGGTCCCTTTTCGTGAGATAAAAGTAAATAGAGTAATAAAACTGCAATCAGCTCTGAAAAGCCTGGAAAATATATCATCTGAATTATACTGTCATTTTATCTGGCGACCTCTATAAAATACTGACTGTCCTACTTATATGACCTTCGTATTGTTCATTGATTTTTCGGCGCGTTCAGAAACTGTAACTACAGTGGAATAAAAATATTAAACCTTATTGGCAAAGGCAGCCATCGGCACGTCCCTCACAAACTGCATGTAATGTTGTTTTTTTTTATATATTTTTTAGCGCATCGCACGAACCGCATTTTTAATTAGAGGAAACTCAATAGTACGTGAGGCGTGCGACGGATGTTTTGACACAAATAAGTAAAGTTTCAGCGTAATGTAAAAGCCACGTGTTTGCCCCAAACTCATGGCAAAGGCATCAATTAGCGGAACTCTCTAAAAACATGCTAAGTTTTTGGTGTAAGCCAATGACGTCATAGGCACGGCCTGGTGGGGCCTGTTCGGGGCCACCATTACTGCATGCCTACAAATTAGATGGAAATCTATGAATAACATTTGGCTGGGCCAGTATGTGTGAACTTGTGGAACGTTATCAAAGTCACAAATATGTCGATTTCGAACGAATACAAATGGACAACAATCATGAGTGGCGAGACTTTCACACAAGCACAGTCGGGCTGTCAACAATAGACGGGACACTATTGCCCTTTCGGGAGAAGGTACATCTAAGGCGTAGGTAAATCAGCAAATATGTCAACTTCATATAACACGATACTTTACAGTAACAGACTAAGTCTGATGTCTTTTTCATCGCTCGATGTCTCCTGCATTATAATTTAAATAAATATGTATGAAATCACACATAAACTTAAAACTTTCTTGAAAGTTGGAAATTTGAAACGCTACCTTATTATTATGTAGAAGCGCGAATCTGTAATTTATGACATTTGAAAAATGTAAGAGTACAGGACCTGGACTGGTTCAACTCAGGTTTTCAGTTTAAAATGATAATGCTCAAATATTTAGGTAGATATATATATAGATAGACAATACTAGCGACCTGCCCCAGCTTTGCACGGGGTTAGAAATCTTTGAAATTCTCGGCTTTTCTCCACTAATACTATGCATGTATTATATACCTAAACCTTCCTCATGAATTTCTCTTTCTATTAGCGAAAACTGCATGAAAATCCGTTCCGTAGTTTTTGATTTTATCGCGTTCATACAGGCAGACAGACGCGGTGGGAGATTTCGTTTTGTAATATATAAGGATTTTAAATTTACCTCAATAACACACAAATATTGTCGGAGAGCAGTGGTGGCCGAATGGTAACGGCCCCGACTTACGAGTTGTAGGTCGCGGGTTCAAACCTAGCTAGGCGCATTACTTTGTGTAATTTATTTCATCACCACTGCTCTCAAAACGGTGAAGGAAAACATCGTGAGGAAACCGGCATGTACTAGAACCAAAAATTCGAAGACATGTGACATTCACGAACCCGCACTGGGCCCGCGTGGTGGATTACGGCCCATTCCCTCTCCTAGAGAGAGGAGGCCCGAGTCCCAGTAGTGAGAATAATAAAAGGCTGATTATGCTTACTATGCTATTGTCGGTAAATTATGTCGTGAGACTTCATGTCTGCCTTTTCCTAATTATTTTGAGGTCTGCCTTCAATCTAACCTGAATACCAGTATTATGGAGCAACTGCCCATCTGCCCTCCCAGTAATTCGGTATCACGAAAGATCCCCAAATGACAGCCAGACCAACAGTCTAACGAGCTTTTCGAAGCACGAAAGGATCTCGGTATGTTAAAATTCATAAGTCACCCTCCACAGACCGACCTAGGGCCGAGGAACGGACAATCTCACGCCCCAGCCGTCGATCCCGACCTCGACTGCTAGCCACCGTAGACGTGGGCTGGCGGATGACGAGCAATGGGTAGCTCGCCGTCCGGCCGTCTGGTAACCGTCCCGCCCAAGACCGAGGCGTCGATGGCGCGTAGTTTAAAGCTAAAGAGATGTTAGCAAAACGGTAGGATTCAGATTCAGATTTCATTTATTTGCTCAAATATGAGTGTACATACAATTATCATAGAAAACAATGCATGCAAGGTGTTTATCAATGGAGTTGTGCTAACATATTTACCATATTGTCATGGTGTGCAAATATTATATAATGCGTTTAGGATTAAAATAATTTAAACATTAGATTTAGAAAATAAGTTAAATGTTAAACATTAGATTACACTGCTTGACTATAAAATTAGTTACATTATACTAGAAGTAGAGACAGCGAGCTAAAATAGACAGAAGATTACATAAATTGCAAAACATTAATTTATACAAAAAAATGAAATCAATATATAATGTCAGTGTTGGTAGAAGAATATTTCCATTTATATAATAATCAAAAATTTGAAATAGAAAACCATTACCAACCAAACAGTAGGGCCAAAGCCTACTGGGGCCATGGGTCGACTTCTGAAATGGTAACCCGTGGTCCTAGAACGCAAGGGAAGGAAGGAACTGAAATGTTTTTAGTCAGTAAAAGTCTGACACGCCCTCCCATTCCGCCCTAGACCGCGAGAGAGAGTCATTACATGATTTCCCATCTCAAAAAAACTGAGCGAGTGTAAGTCGGACTCGCTCACTGAGGGTTCCGTACAAACTTACCTATGCAAATAGTTCAATTCCCGAATGGAGTCCCGACTATTTTTCCGAATCGCAATTTTTTTTTTTTGTGACGTAACCACAAATTTACTGTTTATCAGATTTATTCCTATATTTGTGCTATAAGACCTTGCTTTATGCCAAATTTCAGGATTCCGGGGCAACGGGAAGTACTCTATGAATTTTGATTCCCTTGAGAGTGTCGAAATATAAGTTTTTTGCGACATAAATGGCCGTATCTTTTTTTTTGGTTAACTTAGAAGTTTGATTTTTTCGCAGCTTCAAGGGACCGCAGACCTGAGTATATATATGGTTTTAATTTCAACTCGATACCTCCACGCGTTTCCGAGATAAGGGTCTTGACAGACAGACAGACGGACGGACAACAAAGTGATCCTATAAAAGTTCCGTTTTTTTCCTTTTGCGGTAGGTACGGAACCCTAAAAAAAAATCCACAGCTTGACCCCAGCCACCGTTGCTTTGCCTAGGAGATCGACCTGTGCAGCTGGTACCTACTTATCATTATACGAGCTCTCGAGAAACTACATAAAACTAGTTAAAGTGGAGTGGGTAATCGAATGATGTCGAGTGTCCATAACACTGCTACCTAACATTGACAGACGTAGGTTAGCAACTGTCCGAGTTTCACCGACCCACTGACAACCACCAATAAACTATCCGAAAAACATTAATTAGAATCACTCTATAATATAATGAAAACGAAAGATTTAATGTATTGTACATTTGTATACGAATTCGTGTGTTTGTTACACCTTCACGCTCAAACAGTTGAATAGATCTGCCACTCAGGTAGACAAATACGAGGCTTATGTTAAAGTAGACTAGCTGTTACACGCAATTTCGTTCGTGTGTAGTTTTAGGGGCAATCATGTAAGTAACTGTTATCCATTTCAGAGATGTCTCCAATTCCCGGTTCCGGCGAGAAAATTAAAAGTAGCTAAGTTATCTCTTGTAACATCAGTTATCAGTCAGTGAAAGTCCCGTCAAAATCGGTCACGCTATTTCGGAGGTTATCCCGCACAAAAAACAGACAGATAAACAAAAATTTTATAAATTACATTTTGTTATAGGTAGGTATTGAATATATTTTCATATGCATTTAGTAATAAAAAAAAATTTTATTTTGATATTACAAACTGATTCATAAATTTTATTTTTATGTTATATATTAGACTACTTTTATCCTGGGAGCACATCCCTTTGGGATATTTTTTTTTAATGTAATTTCACGCACGCAAAGCCGTGGGCCGAAGCTAATTATAAAACAAATATCCGCTTTCGTTTTCAATAAAAAGAAACTAAATGAGAAACGGTAGGTAACGCCGCTTCGACTAATCTAATTAAGATTAATTTCCTGTCCCTGAAAAATGAGGGGAAATATTTCAAATAAAATGTTATGAGATATTTTACGGCTGTGAAATATGGCGGAGTATCAGGAGTTTGGCTCGGATTGCGACGCGGGACCGCTCTAACGATACGGAGTAGAACAAACAGTGAAGACTAACATCGCGAGCGAGCGCTTTCTGCAAGGGACGTTAGGGATATAAAATTTCGGATCTGGATACGAGTACAAACATAAAAAAAAAACAAGTTTCGGATAAGAAATTATTTCGAATTATCCGCTAGTTTCGGATACGGATATATTAAAAATTCTAAAAATAAAATACAAATAGCAGGACTTTACTTTTATTTCTAGTCATCTTCTTTCTGCCCTTGGCCTGTGTTGTTTGAGGTCGGCGGAACCCGCTTTTATCTTCCATTCTGTCCTGTTACCCGTCATGCTATAGGTAACTAACTCCTTTTTTAACCGACTTCAAAAAGAAGAAGGTTCTATGTTCGGCTGATTTTTTTTTAAATGTATGTTCACCGATTTCTCGGTCAATTGTGGACCGATTTTGAAAATTATTTTTTTGATTGAAAGGTGTGTGTTCAGGAGTGCTTCCAAGTTGGTCCCATAGAAATATTGTTATGATCTGATGATGAACTTCGAAGATATGGAACGGAACTCCTCATAGGATCATAGCAAAACAGTCGTAACAAGTAAAATTGCTCTATTTATACGTGTAGTCGATGACTGACTGAAAAGAAGAGTGGGGGATATATCGAACTGATCTCATGATGAAGCCGGAAGGTAGGCCTGGGCTTGGCTTATTGGAATTGTTATGCAATGTTTTAATGATTAAATTCTATAAGTACCTTACTACAGAACTTATTTAGGTTTGGCTGAGGAGTAAAAAAACACTAAAATGTGCAAAATAACTTCGGAAGTCGGTGTTAAATAACGAACAGACACTATTATAGAAACACCTACTTCCGAAGTTATTTTGCACTTAAAAAAAATACTTCTAAAATATTTTAATAGTATTTTAGAAGTATTTTTTTTTAGTCTAGTTTTTTACTAGTCTAGATTATTATTTATTTGGTTTAGCATCTCAAACAAAAACCTGTCATAACCTATCATTTATACTCCGCCTATTTCCGAAACTATCCGAAGCTTTTATATCGGTTTCGGTTACGGTTAGGGAGCTACATAACACCCCTGCTCTCTGCGCCTGTATCCGCATTACTTGAGTACACCCAAACGACACGTTTAGGTTCACCACAACGCTTTGCTCAAAGCACACCGCGAGACTACAGCCGTGCGACTCGGTGAATAATTACGAGATTCATATTCCTCCACGGTTTGAATAATTTAAGCACTAGGTCCTCTGGCTGTATGGCAGTGAACTTACAATCACGGTGTTCACATTAGAGTCGGTACGCAGTTAATTGAATTTGTGTAGTAGAGTAAAGAATGGGCCGATACGCGTGGCTCAATCGCGACATACAGACGGTCTTTAGACACTTTCTGTGTATGCCGACGAACTGCTAATGTGGGATACACGATGTTCTACAGTTATATTCCTTTTGTCAGCTGACTTAGTCACCTTCTAAGTCTCCTAGGTGCTATTTATTTATGTAATACATATATCGAGGTCCAAACAGTTAAGTAAAGATTGCAAACCTCTCAAACTCTTAACGTCGTCGGTACACACCTTCATCAAAAATGTTATTCATTAAAATTCTTAACTGTGGTTTTACTTAAAAAACTTTTCAACCATACTTTCAGTGAAAATTATTTATTACTAAGAGAAAACTTATAACCTAAAGAATGCGTAACTAATGTTGATGAAGAAGACATCACGCTGATCGTCGATGCTGAAGGGGATTAAGCCGTCTTCAAAGACAATCCAATTGACGATCCATTCAGATCAAATATAAATGTCCAGACACCGCCTCGCGTTGTGTCAAAACGGTGTCAAATAGTAGGAAATAAATATCGACGTTTGAAAGGCAAAAATTACTAAGCGACATTGAGTAACTTTACAGGAGAGTAATTTAAAGTTAAAAATTTTAGAAAAAAAAGTTAAAATGACAAAATAGTCGGATTTAGATATTATTAACATCATGGTAATAGTATCTAAATCCGACTTTATTTTTAACTAACAATTTTTTCTGTAAAAATTTTAACTTTAAATCGCTCTCCTGTACAATTTACTCAATGTCGCTTAGTAATTTTTGCCTTTTAAGCGTCGATGTTAAGCTGGTAACATTTGCGAACGTACTTATTTAGTTTAATATATTTTTAAATTGATACTAAATCATAATTAATCAATGCATTCGATAGTAATTATTGAAAGAACAGAAAATTTTTACATATCGTTGTATCTTTACATAAGTTTGATTACGAACTCTGAATTTTTATGTTAATAAATAATATACAGTACATATAAATGTACTGGATTTTTAAACATTGTTCGTGTCATTGTGTTGAAAGGTCGAAGTAGTACTGTAGTAGTACTGTTAAAATTTAGAGAATAAATAGAAGTCTGACTGTACTGTACTTGTAATGAACTTATAATTCGTAACAATATCGTTGTGGATTTATTTGAAGTGCTAGATCAGCGGTTCACAAGCATCTTAAATATGACATGGTGTGTAGTAATAGAGTTGTGATCGTGTTGGGGTGTAACATTACCCCATAAAATGGAAAAAATTAAATATTACTATGGTATTAATTAGTTAGATACCTAATAATAAGTCTAAACATATTATTTTTACAACGGTAAAAGGAGAAATTTTATGCGCCGGGTAAACAACAACTATAAGGTAAATCAGTGACTGTGCGTGTTTTTACGAAACAACTATTACGAAGACGATAATAAAATGTTACTTAGCGCGTATTTCAGTTAAGTATGATTCCTGTCACTGTCACAAAAAACTGTAGAACTACAAGGTAGGGGATAGGATAGAGAACGAAGCCAAAGAATATAAATGTAAAGGAAATCTGAGCTTATAAATAAATAATTATCTACTACAAAAAATATTAAAATAAAATAAATTCGACCTTAACCCTCGAAGACGAACAAAGGTATCTTTATAATGGTAACACGGGTAAAATTTTCAATTTTACAATGGTCGAATAGATAATATACAATTTAAAAAATGTGTTTTATGGAAATGCAATACAATATTTACTGATGGAATCTAATTCTCTTGGGTTTATCCCTATTCTGAGCATGGGAAAGTTTATACTGCACAGGACATCATTGTTTATATAATCTGCGGAGCACAAAATACGTTTCAAAACTTCAAAGGAACTACTGTCAAGCGGTATGAAGCAGATACATGTTAAGAGTCCTGAAACACCTAAAAAGGCACTTAGTTTTCAAACTTTTTAAAAATACACCGCACTGAATTGCACAAGAAAAATAATGATGAACCCAAATAGATGTGCCAACAGTTGCACCGCGAGATGACTTTACTTTAATTTCGTGTGGCAGAAGTTGGGGACCAAAAAGGGTCAAAGCTGGTCCCTGGCTTGGGTCCCCGATTATAACGCTACCGTTCTTATTACAAGGTAATGTATATTTTTCGAGAAATTTACAAAATAAGTTACTAACCTCAAATCCGATAAAAGGGAAAACGGAACGTTAAAACGGGTGATTTGACAACTAAAGCTGTCACAATACTCTCAATATATTATCTGTGTTGTAAAATGTCGTACAAAAGCGGTAAAAAGGAACGTAAAAATAAGATGACATTTGTATCTTGTGTCACTGTCGTCTGTTTTATAATAATAATCGTGTAAACATGAATGATTTAATTTATGAATATCTGTGGAGAAGAGACGTAAAAAGGTAAAAAAAGAGACTCTTTTGAGGAACAAATTAAAGTAGTAAATTATGGTTTAATAAATATCGGCACATTGGGGCACCCCGACTCGTGCAGGTTAGGTTAGAAGGAGGTGGTGGGGTCGTAGTGAGCGAGCGAACACAGACACCGCCACCTCCCTCGAGGTTATTTTTTTTAAACCACCCAGAATTAAAAGGAGCCCGTCGACTACGCCATTTTTGAGTGTTTTGAGGTTAGGTTACAAAAGATCGTTTTTCTCGGAAACGGTGAGTTACCTTTTCATGGGAGTGGTGCCAGGGGGAGGGGTCAAAAACTACCAACCAACAAGATAGTTAGAACCAGAACCCCCCCGTTCTGGTTCTAACTATCTTAGACCAAACAAATATTAGTTCAGTACGGGAATCGAATCCGTGACACGCAACGCAGCAGCCAATCGATCAACCAATGCGCCAACTGTACCGAATTACATAAATTGTTTCTAAGCCCAACATGTGCAACCTAATGCTTTCATCTTCCATATAAGTAACTATTTCAGTGGTGACCCTTTTCTTGACATAATTTTTCACACAGTTCACAGATTGTTTCTTAGATCCAATTCCACTGTCCGTGGTATAAAAATGAACCTTAAAAAAAGCTATATTTCCCTCAGAGCTTATTAAATAAGTTAATGGCTGCTCAAACCACATTTTCGCTGTTCACCCATCTAGTTATAACGTCGCACCTTAAGCTTACAATCCGAGTCGCCGATAAACGTAGGCCGATGGAGATATCGACGTAACTTACGGCCACGACCCGGCCGCGTATAAATTTACATTAGTTACCTCCCTGATCGCCGCCGTTTAATGTGCTGTTCACCAGAGTAATGAGACGACCCACCATTGACGCTGATGAGCGCTCAATACACTAAAGTCTTGTTAGGATTTGACTAAATACAGTTATTTGCGTGATGACACGGGATGGTGCTACTCTTTAGCTACCGTTTCATTGATTATGGAATCCTAGTACATACAGAGTTCCAGTCGTGAGAAAAAATTCTTAGATAGTGGTATTTAGATGATAGATGTGTTTGTACACTACCTTGCCTTTATGGCAATAACGCTTTAGAGGATACAGAACAGTGTCCTGCAAACCTCCATTGAAAAGACAGAGGATCCTCCGACCAGACTTCTGTTGTGTCTGGCCCGTGTAACTGTCCGGATAGTCGATTTCTGATTGTTGTATATGTACTAATCGCGCGGAGAACTGTAATACCGCGAGCTGAATTCGAAGCTGAAATTGCTAATATGTATAATAATAACTTACTACTGCCGTATTGACATGTCTAGTTTTATTAACAAACTTCAACCCCTTTTTAGCTTCGCCGTAGTCGGGTAGAAACGATGACCACATAATATGTTACCAACGCTCCAGTGAGTACACATCTCATAACGTAAGATGCCAGCAAAATGCATCAGCCGTAAACATTTTAACGTCGACACGATAACAAACCGTTTGCCTTCGCTCAGCAGCGTGGGAAAATGTCAAATACCTACTGCATTCCGTTCAGTTTTATATCCCAGTACAGTACGAAATCATACGTTATGAAATCGAATTGTTCGCACAAGCATTAACTGCTGAAAATATTGAAAAACAGGCTGTATTTTTGATCTCGATTACCGCGGCGGTGCACACTACAAGCACCTCGTTAAATATCGGCCGCGTTTAAAAAAACATTGCGACGGGTTTTGTTGAAAAGAGGCCGCAATAATGTTTGTTTTTAGTTGACAGAGAAACGGGTAGTTAACAAAAGGTTGTTTGGGTGTTTTGTGTCGAGCCTTAAATATAGTAGAGTTGGCAACAAAGTTTGACAGCGTTAATTACACTCGGGGTAACATACACTCAGATCTGATAACCCCGCAAGGCTGACAGTTTCCCGCAGCCCACGCAAGCAGCCCGCTCAGACGAGACACACGACGGCCACATCAGTGGGCGGACGATAACTAGATTGTAAACGCTTGCTTAAGTAGGTATTAGTTAGACAAACGAAGTGAGCCACATTATGTCGTAGGTAAATATTGATAACAGCCAGTAGTTATATGTGCGGTAATACAGCCGATTCTGGGAAACCAGATTCAATATTGGTACTGCTCTGAGACCGCTAAATTACATAATAATCCTTTATTTTGCAACCTGTGTATTACAAACGAGCTTCCTATATAGTGGAGTGCCTGGGGGGGTATTAACGTCTGGTTACAGTTACTGTGGATGAAATTTAAAAAGCCAATATGATATGTTTAGCCAATAATATGTATAAAAAGATTACCTATTAAGAAAAAAATTATGATTACAATAGGTAAGTAGGTAATTTTATACGAAATTTTTATCCGAGGTCTTGATGATTTTAAGCCAAGGCACTGGACTACTAGTATACCTACGCCATACATTTCGGTTTTACAGCTATATGTTTATACATATATTTCTTAACGGTATATTTACATTTTAAGCATGATAAAAATGCAAGGAAATAAATTGCAGGTAACCTCTCGGGGCACATAACACGGAAGTTTTAGAGGCAATTTACTAAGAAACATCTCGTTTGCTATTTAAAATATTTTATGTTGCTTACATCCTTACGATGTTATCATAAACGTGTTTATGTTTTTGAAAGATGTCGGGTTTATTTACTAATGAAAATGCAAGAACTAATTTTATAGTTAAAACAATTTTACTCAATAATCAACGAGACCTGGAAAAATGAGAACGAGGTACCGAGTATTGGGCACGCCATAATCATGGCGGCAAGTCTTCTCTTTGAGGAGTGGCTGGAGAGGCATCACGACGTCTTCACCTTCCGCATGACGCAAGTTCTCACCGGGCATGATAAGTTCGGGAGGTCCCTGCCTAAAATTCAGGCAGAAGAAACTCCTGGGTGGAGCACACCGTGGAGGTATGCTCCGCTTGGGCGGAGCACTGCCGTGTCCTCATAAAGGCGATCGACGACGGCAACCTCTCGCGCCGGGCCCTGGTTCAGGTCATGGTCCGGAGCGAGAGAAAATGGGCGGAGGTCGCCTCCACCTGCGAAGCAGTAATAAGACGACCGCATGCGTAAGGGAACAGACATTCTCACGCCCTAACCACCGCGACTCCGACCCCAACTACCAGCCACCGTAGGCGCGGGCTTGCGGACGACGAGCAAAGGGTAGCTCGCCGTCCAGCCGTCCAGGCCGAGCACGAGTCGTCGACGGTGCGTATTGTTCCACGCGCGTCTCAAAGAAGGGGCCGCAGGGGTTTCTGAGAAAGAAACTCGCGGTCCCAGAACATAAAGGCAACTGAAGGACACACTGTTGTTTTAGTCAGTAAAAGTCTGACAGGCCTTCGCGCACCACCCTAGAGTGAAGAGAGTGAGAAGTCATTGGATGGTTACCAACCTTAAAGAGTATAGTCCCATTTCAGTTAGCACAATGTAAGCTGACTTGGTTCACACGCTAGCCGTGTCGTGTTGGTAAACACACCACACAGTCATGGTCCTGTTTTTATGAGAGGCCTCTACGAAATATTTTTCCTTGCTGTCTGACCGTACACAATTGTACACGACGAAGTGAGACTGTTGGACTGTAGAATTATGAATATCCAGAAGAATACGAAACGTGGTCGCTTACAATGGGCCTCATCAGAAGGGAAGTCACTCAAAGGGCAATAGAAAGGGCTATGCTCGGAGTTTCCTTGCGTGATCGCGTCAGAAATGAAGATATCCGCAGGAGAACCAAGGTTACAGACATAGCTCGAAGAATCGCCAAACTTAAGTGGCAGTGGGCAGGGCACATTGCTCGCAGAACAGATGGTCGATGGGGACGAAAGGTTCTGGAATGGCGACCACGTACCGGAAGACGCAGCGTTGGAAGGCCTCCCACAAGGTGGACCAATGACCTGGAGAGGGTTGCGGGAATCCGATAGATGCGACACACGCAAGACCGGTCATTATGGCAACATTTGGGGGAGGCCTATGTCCAACGATGGACGTCTTTCGGTCGAAATGATGATGATGATGAGAAGAATACGACAGTCTGTTATCCTTAAGGACGGGTAATCCTACATAATCATGAAAACCGCTGCCATTTCACCATCTCATATCATCCAAGTCTGGCACCCAATTACCTAAAACCATTTCAAGCCAACCAAACTATCTGTATTACTGAGTACTGTTCTTATTCCGAGCTACTTACAACACTAGAGCAGTTCGGAAAACTTTTCCAGCGCAACTACAAATCGGAGCAGAAAGAAGCAAAGATACTCGTACATTATTCCTTGTAAAAAGTAAGTAATAAATCACCCGGCTGTTCCACGTCGACTCGCACAGCCTCTGACATGTTTATGGAGCCCTGGTATCTGTTTCACAGAGAATGTTTGAAGATAATTGAAATCTCATCATGGGATGAAATTGATATGATTGAGACGGGTGTGATAAGCTGTCATGGTGTTTAATAGGACTGAAGTTACGAAGGTAAGCCTCACTATACATTTACCTCTAGGAAAGTACACTACGTCCGTGCCCTTTTCGACTGACATTAAAAATTACTCATCACAATTGACATTAAATATTGAGCTGGAAATTTCTACCACCATGCATAAAACCTCGACCATTAAAGTTAACAAACACCACCTCAATGAAACACTATAAACAGTCTAAAAAAAGAATACAGCAAGAATTAAGGTGATCCTTAGCTTACAACTCATAGCTGACCAAACAAATCTGACAGCCCATTCATAAAAATTTCACTTGTACCATATTTATTTATATCTATTTTTATAATCAATCTCCTCACAGTCTTCAAGAGTCCCGACAGCTTGACATTTCGCTAATGACGCCTAAACACTACAGAATACTGCTCGGGAAAATTCGGCATTATTGGAAGGGACTAAAGTTATCTTTCGTTTGTGGATACGGTACGGGGTGCGTTGGGGCGGGTATAAGGTTGTCCCATCGTCCGGCTAACGGGTTTGTTTTTAACAATCAGTTCCGTTCTGAAATTAATATGTCCGGTTTTACCTGGGTTTGTTTACGTAGTTTGTGTAACATACGTTCAGAACAATTTTATTTAAAATTGGTCAGGTATTCGAATTTTGGAACGGTTTTTCAGTCTTAAAATTGAGTATTGATGTCGACCGGTGCCATTGATAGCATGTATAGCATATTCAAAAGATCCACTGTGTCAGCTGGCAAGCTGAATCAAGACAACAGTTGCTTCACCCTAACTTACATCTGACTTTTTTATGACTTTTAACTCTATCAACCCTAGCGAAGGCGAAAGTTGACGCGCGTCGCGACGTTAATCCGCGAGCAAACGCGACAATCTCCGGACTCGTACTCTTAACAAACGACTACACGCGGACAGCCCATCAGTGCTAATTGTTGTACTTACTAGTTCCATGAGCTGACAATATTGATTTTTAATTTTAAACGATAAAGAGGGTGACTTAATTGGATTCACTGTCCCAGAGCAAATAGACTTTATGAAACTAAAACGCGTGTGGATTCCTCTCATTCCCTGTTTTCCTACAGCCATTGCGAATAACTTGTAATAAATATCGAACATTACATAAGCAATCCATTCGCAAGCTAAACATGAGAGCCAGAAGTTGGCATAAGTAATATTTGAATAATTGAAGTCATTGCGGGAGGCACAAGTCTGACGCACTTCGGGGCTGGGTATTATTTATTTGGGGACTTTGAAACTCTTCCAGAGACACTTTCCTATTACTTCTGAGGAAACTTTGTTTAAACTTTAGTATTGAGTGACGGGGCCATGATTCAGAACTCGATATTCATATCAATAGGAATCAATATTGTTTTTAAAGTACCTACGTAACTTTTTGGTCGTAACGTTTTTGCGTAAAGTTATTGTTCGATCGAGAACAATTATGGAGAATACTTGTATATTGTATAAACTTTTCCTATAACCAGAAGGTACATTTTAAATATAAAACGTGAAAACATGCAGATACGGAGAGAAACAAAAAAGACCAACGGGTTGCGCATTTTCCCACCGACAAAAGACAACGATCAAACCGACAAACCTCCGTACAATGTCATACAACACGATCACATTACAAAATATTCAATTTTTCCCGTCAATGTGTACAGACTTAGCTGCGGCCGATCCTCTCAACATAATGGCTTGTACACACTCCTCCCGCGGATCATCGGACAAATATTAGCTTTAATACTCACGGGATGCGCAGTAATAACTTGCAACCATTTTGTGTCATGAACGTCGAGGGTGCTACAAATGGTTGTTGAACTAATTGATGGACGGCGCCAAACAAAACCATGGTTGGGTATTGGACGATTCCTAGCAATCGTCGACTCATCGTCTGAAAAAAGAAAAGTCGTCGTCGAAGACAGCCCTCAATTCTCATTAATCTTAATCATTTGTAAAGGGGTAAAATTGTTTGTTAGTTTGTAAAGAGTAATCTGTGGAAGTTTCAGGCCGTCTATTTTGTGAATATCCCACTCTGGGACGACCCACAGGAAATCGGGAGGTGAAGGAATTTTACGGATAAGAACGACGGTTAAGCAACAGAGCTTCTGGTTATAGTTAAGCCGTAGTTAATTAGGAAGATTTCTCAAACTACCAGGAGCACATAGCGCGAAGAGATCTAGCTCTCGTTGTGACCTTTGGCAAAAACTAAAGTAAACTATCCTAGATAAGCGGCTGCCATCTGCATGTTTTGTTGTGTTGTTCAATAACCCTTGTCTATTTCAGACTAGAAAATATATTTGTATCTATAAAAAAACCAGTCCGTCTATTCTGTGAACATCTCACTTCAAGATGATACCCCAGGAAATAGTGAAATCCCAGGAAAAGGCTAGTTCAAAAAGGTCAAAGATAAGAAAGACGGTTAAGTAACAGAAGTGATTATAGTTAAGCCGCAGTTAATTAGAAAGATTCCTCACACTACCAGGAGCACATAGCCCGGGAAGAGATCTAGCTCTCGTGACCTTTGGCAAAACCTAAAGTAAACTATTCTAGATAAGCGGCTGTCATCAGCATGATATGTTTTGTGTGTTCAACAACCCTTGTCTATTTCAGATTAGAAAATATGTTTGTATAAAAAAAAAAAACCTTTCTTTACTATGCCGAACAGAAACCTATCTAAAGAAATCTCCATCATGATCGAATTTAAACCTATCGAATCTGATATTTAATTATTTTATTTCAATTTGTGTCGCAATACAAAAAGGAGATTATCTCCCACTGCTAATTTAAATATTGAGTATAAAAAAAATATTTTTTTGAACACTTGATACAAACACAACCGAAGGCGAATAAATCCATACTAATATTATAAATGTGAAAGTAACAGACTGACTGTTACGCTTTCACGGTTAAACTTCTGAACAGATTTTGATCAAATTTGCTATGGAGTACTTATGTATTCAGAAACCCAAGGAAGGACATGGGCTACCTTTTATCTGGCTTTGAGTTCGTATCCACAATAACGGACAATCACGAGGACGAAGTCGCGGGCAAAAGGTAGTGTCTTATGATATAAATGTATGTATGCTGTAGTTGTTTCGCAAGTTCACCAGCACACAGTAGCAGCTTAGCAGTGCGAGGCGAGTTCGTTTGTAAACTACTTGATAGTTTAGCGGATACGCCCAACTGTTTATTAATTAGGGTAGGGTCCGTCTGGAGGCCACTCGGCATAATCAAAAAACAATCCGGGTAACATCTAGCCACCACCCCTCCCCCTCCTCGTCCTACGCCCCTCTAACCGCTCAGTTCCCACGCACCTCGCCCCGCGCGGTCACGCGAACCGAACAATTCGCTTAATTAAAATACTTTTGCACACATACTTACATACATTATTTACATATTACACCTTCACATCACACGTGTTAGCTAGTACGTGTCTCCCGACAGCGGCCGACGAGCAGTTCTCTAAATAAAACAGCATTAGCTTTTGTCTGTACGACAAGGCCTTTGCCTTTGTTTGGTATTGCATGTCAACTAAATTAAAATAAAGGTAAGAAAGGTAAAAAGATGAGGAACTCCCTCCGGCGACATCCGACGAGAGCGGATCTTGAAGATCTTAATTAAAACTTGGAATTAACCTCACGGAGCCTTTTAAACGGGAGAACTACGTGTTCGTTTGAAGGAAGCACCCTTATGTTCACTGGAGCTTTTACGATTAATCTGAATCTAATGATGTAAGTATCGTTTAATACGGTCGTGTTGCCTAATTAACTGCTTGGATTACATACATACCCACTCACAATATCTCAAGATATTTTCCTATCAATTCAAGCGTTCATAGCAATTCGCTTATTGGTCGTTAAAGTCATAAGACTGAACGCAAAATTTCCACAGATAAATATTCAGCTAGCATTCTTTGAATTCTCCGTTGGATTGACTCGTTTTCTGACTTACCTGTAACAAAAATAAAACTAGATTAATAACGAACTGAATAGATGATATCATTATTTTATATCCTAAAAATTTCTAAACGATCTCAGTTACCAATTTACATGTTAAAAATAAAAGAATTTTAGGCCCACCAAGACACAACCCTACCCTAAAAAAATATTTGGTTTTACGCACGGAAAATACAGAAATGTATAAAAATGTAAATAAAAAGCAACGCTCGTTATTTCGCACATCGTTTTTATTTCCATGTGGTTGTTTTTATAATAAAATGGTGGGATACTTTTATTCTACAGATATTCTTTTCCGCTGCTATTATTCTGTTCAAACGGAGGCATGGTGGCAGACTGTCTAGGGGAATGTTAGCACTTAGCACCACAGGACACAGACAGAAGGTACGCTACATAATGCTCGTTAGTTTGTGAACGATACGCTTCATGTGAATGTCATTTTGACAGATCCTTTTGCTTTTTTAATCTGTAGTTGTACCTCTCACTCTCTAGCTCTGTGGTTAGGCTGAAGATTTCAATAAATTATCTTCGTTAATTACAGTAATTCATTTTTTATTTCTGCTAATAAAACCATCAATGCTGTCTGTTCTTCTCGACGTACTCGAATTATTATTTTTTTCTAGCTTGTATTTGGCTATCTGTACGGCTGTTATTAATCAATAACAGCTGTAGAGATTGCTTCATGATCAAAGATATCATGGTGAACTTAACGCCTTAGGCATTCTCTATCAGTCAATAAAGGGTGTTGAAGAGATTAACATGGTTGAACGGATTTTAGTGTCCATTGTTAATTGATCGGTGTGTGCGTGTGTATGCACAGCAATAGTCCGATTGCTTCTGTATTTTAGAGTCTCACGACATCACTAGCCACAAGCCGATTATTTAGTGGGAATTATTGTACTCAATATCTAGGCTAATTCAGAACATATATTACTCAGCCAAAATCATGTATAGTTTCACTTTGCCCCATTGAAAGTACGCATATCTCTAGAAAACTCAACTAGTATGATGAAATCTTAGCAAACAATTTTTAGTAACGATTCAGAGAGTACCGTCCTGAACCCACTTACCATGTGCAGTCACCGGGCGCTCTGAGACGGTCGTCTAGCAACCTACTCAACATTGTGATCCTGTGAAAGGATCCATTGTGATCCTTTCAGAGAATATAATGTTAAAACTTGACAAATGGGCTTCAAAGACGAACAGGTTTAATTTGGCAATATTACTCCTTCTCAGTCGATCTTGGAGCTCTAAGTATTTGTTCCATTGAAATACGTATACATAATGAGCTCTCGAATGACTGAGCATTTTCCAGAGACAATACATGTCAGGTAAACAACAGCAAAGACGTTATTGTTGATATATCGTAAAGCGAAGAGCTCGGTACACTTAAAAGAAATCTATGAAGCGACGCGACGAGTACTCGTGAGTGGAGTACAGTTGAAGTAAACGCCATCTCAGTTTTACGGTACTCATAAACACGAGTTACGATCCAAGGGGTTACGTGCGCAGGTATCACTCAATTCAGACTGTCTTCTACCCCGTAAACATGATACGAAATCACATAAATCTTTAGAGATCAGAAAGTACTACACTCATAGATAACAGTTATCTTTTTATAGGTCCTCTAACAACAATCTTCTTAGAACAAGATAACAAAATTGCGAACAGTTTAGTGATATTAAATTTAAAACGCGTGGGTGGCGCATTCAATCGTCTTGTGTACAAAGAAGGGTTATTGGATTTCAAGACACGCTGCGCTCATCGTTACGTCTCACTTTGCTTGAAGACATCACCAACAAAACCAACATTCACTGAACATATCACACATATGACTTGCTGTAGGCGCATTAGTTTCAGACCACGAATCAGTTACTAATTTGGTATTAATCAAAGAACCACAATTGATAGAATACAACGCACTTAGGTAGTCAACGTGATGCTGGTCTGTGGTCAATATTGACATCAGATCAACCACTGTATTGTGGCGACCTACCTTAATCATGGCGGCTCACACCACAACCACAAAGTTGAATCCTTATTAAGTGCTAAACATTCAACAGGCCCTTTGACACACCAGAAGCGCACAATAATCAGGCAGTAAGTTAGCAGAGCTCTCTATATCCGTCCGCCGTAATTGTTTCCGATTGCAATCACTATCGAACCAACACGCAGGCCGCCGCAGCTGTCTAACTTCACTGCACTTTGATGTTCATTTAGACACATTGTGGACAACTAGTTTAACTGTGACTTACCTTTGAGCTGGGGTTTATTTAGTTCATGTGCTGGCGTGGAAACTCGTCACAATGAACTGATAATGATAAATGCAGTTTTATCTCACAAACATTTAATTACTACTTTTAATCAGAAAAGTACAACGTTACGAAAACGGCGCGCAATTCTCTGTCTCCCGGTTATCAAAGATGCTAGTGCGGGGCGATGGGACGCGGTGACGTAGGGATGCGACTTCAAAAAGGAGGAGGTTCTATGTTCGGCTGAATGTATGTTTTTTTAGTCTAACAGAACGTACCATACTTGCAAGGTTTTCGTATCTTCTTTTACTCAAGCTACAATGGCAGAATGTATAACGAAACCTCAAGTTACGAGACCGCGAACATAAAACACATTCAAAAGATAAATGCAACAGTGCCTAACCTAATTTCATAACTGAAACGAGATTTTCCCGGAGCAAATCTCGTTTGCACAATGAGTTCAAGGTATAAAATTGTGAGCTTCCACTTTGTTCAAGTGTACCTTGTGAAATATTACAAACGAGTTGCGAATTGTCAACAGGATGGGAAATAATTAAATTAGGCTGGAGCTGGCTTGTCAGAGGTGCGCTAACTGCGGCGAAGGGACTGAGTGTGAAGCTACGGTTAAGATACGGATATAGAATGAGGATGGTTCCCGTCAAAAGATTAATAACGAGTTCTTGGGTAGGGACGGGTGATCATTTGGAAGAATGCTGTAAGTCATATTGAATGCCTTTTCATAAGAATATTACTACTGTTTTACAACTTACTGGATCTACGCTCGCTAAATTATCAGCGTTGCTACACAAAAGGCACTATTAAAATAACAAGTGTAACTTAATGGCGCTGTTTATATGCTGTGTTATATTCTTGTTAACAAACGGAAACTACGTCGGAGCCTCGGGGACGCGGGCAACAAGTTTTTTTATGCTCTCTAATTTATTTACCGAGTTGTTGAGTTAATTTAGAAGCGCACCCTTGCGCCGCCGACAAATCTAAAAGGACGCAGGAGTGAGGAAGTCCGAAAACTTTTTAAAGTATCCACATTTTAACTTAGTGTTATTGTAGTTCTTTGAAAACTGTGATCTCAAATTCTCGTCATGCTTCCCAAGTTTAACAAAAAACTTTGTCCTCTTGGAACAGCCTTTTAGGGTTAAACTAAGGATTATGAATGACTATTCTACGGTCGGCCGGTTACTTACAAAGCTTCGCAGACTAAAGGCAGACTCCGCAAGTATTGGATCACTTTATTTCGCGGCAAGTGACGTCTGGAAGAGCCCTCAGCCGTAGCGCTAAAGTCAAGGTAATCCCCGCGCGGACAGAGCACACAAATTCACTCGTTTGCTCCTAAGTACACTTCATGGGCTCTATAGCTGTTCAACACGTCGCTAACGAACTAATGTTCACAACATTTATATCACTCAAAAAACTAGGTTCTTGAAAAATCCAGTATCTTAGAAATCTATTTCGGTTACGTAAACACAGCCCTACTTGTTAACCGTTGCGTAAATTCAGCCTACTCTCGTTAATATATTTTCGTCACGTACCCGCTAATTACGGCAATGGGCCAGCTCAACACAGCCAGAAAAATAAATCGGTGTCTAAATACAATTCTCACTGAGATAAGCACAGCGAAAATACTAGGACGACATGATAAATGTGGACATTAAATACAATTTTCTGAGCAATGTAAAAGAATAAGTGGGACAGTGTAGTTTATGTATGGAATCAAGCGGCCACGTCTGCCGCCTATGATGGCCGGGTGTACGTAATAGCCTGGGCGTGCCTTTCAATTCAATGCCACCGGGGCTGCTTTTAGCGCTGGCCAATCTCGGGAAATCCGATATAATGAACTCTAAACTATGAAAGGCTTAAAATACAATTTGGCCTCATCGTAAAATACATTATAACAAGGCAAATCAATTTAAAAATCATGTCATTCAATTATTATCGTTGTACAGATAACGTTATTGAATTTCGCTATCAATAGACACAATGCAATTGATACCCGATTATAGGTCGTCGTACAAATCACGAACTTGTCATCATTAGGAATCAATTCTGTAGGTAGATAATATCGTTTCAAACGTAAAGGGTGGGAAAGGAATTGAAAGGGCGTGAAATGTAACTAGAAGATACAAAAATTGAAGATCAAAATACCGTGTGAAACTGATGTTTATCTGAACTGAAGTTTATCTCGCACCGTTTCGGATCGTGTATTATCCTCTGTGAAATCGAAATATTGTAAGAACGTGCCGAAACAAGGAGCTCCCTGGGAATTATTCAAATAACCTTTAAAGTCTTTGAACAGCGCAAGGTCAGAGTTATTGGATAATGAATTCAGCAGTCCAATCTTGACAGAATTCAAGTGGTAATCACAAATTGTTTAACTTGGTAAAGTTAACTACTTACAAATATTTTATTAAGTATCTAATCACGAATATCTAAAAGTATTATGAAAAATAAATTATAAAATCGATTTCATTAAAATCTAAAAGCCAGTAAATAAATAAAAACTACTAGGGGTGCAGAAACTGCAAGTGTTGTAGAGGGTCGTTTGTCAGCGACGATGTCTATGCAGCACAACTGGAACGCTGTTGCCAGTTTCAACAGAATTAAATTAAAAAAATACCAGAGGCAATTTCAATTGTTTGTAGAAGAGTTGCTAAAATGCTCCGGCGTACGTTAAGGATAACAGTGGCATTTATCGAGCTTAGGTGGGTCGTAAAAGGTACAAATGTTTCAGATTTGTCGTCCAAAAATTACCTTGCTTGTTTGTGCAAATGTTCAAATAAATTTGGAAATATTTAGCCGAAATAATTATCTGGCAAGTTGGCGGCAGTAGCATGGCACAGTAACTCTGCAGACGAACGAGAGTTACAAAAACCGCGCATATGTGATGATTCGCAACGAGGCGTGTTTTATGTACGAGGCCACAGCGTTTGTTTATGAGCCTGGGGGATGAGCGCTCTGGAGTGATTGCTCGTTTATGTTCTTATCATCATTTCATAATTTAAGTATCTTTCTTGGAGTAGAGAATTCACGATGAACCTGAAATTTGTGGTTTCTTTATTCAAGGCTTTTTCTTATAGTATTTTACCTGTTCTATGTATAACGAGTCAATTTCTGCGTTCCATTCAGTGCAGACCGACACCGTATTTACCAAGAGACTATTATTGAAAATGCAAATCCATAAATCGAATTCAGAACCTCAAAGGTTCAAGTGAATCCGCGCTTGGGAACGAACTAAGACAGATAGCTCCAAGTAACCGTATAGAAATGTGTGCTTTAATAAAGTTTTGTCAGGTTACAATGTTGTAATCAGCACATTCATTAGCACATAGAAATTCTAAGATTAAATGTTTGTACGTGCTGAGTTTCCCTCTTATACAAGAAATCCGAGTGCAATTAAATTGTACGTGTACTAAGAAAAAGTTAGAAATAATATAATAGCTAATTGAAATTCATCCATCGCAATTCCACGAACATTAGCCACGCTGTATTATGATTACAGAATCTTAAAAATGTTTTATTTTTATTAGAACAGTACTAACACATAAATGTACCTACTTATATTTAATTTGATATCTTCCCTGAATTTTCCTGGATTAGTTTTCGTTCTCACAACTCATGCCATTTCCTCTTCGAATAAAAGCACATTACCATAAATTCAAAACAGACCTATTTCAGGGCATAAAAGCGAGCCACAAAATATGATAACGCGGCGTTCCAACATTTACACAAAATAGACATATCACTAAAAGTGCCAAAATGGCTGACAATAAAGTGACGTGTGAAAAACAAAACGTGAACGAACAAAAAAGCCACACATTGTTACTGGCAACCGAGGAAAATAAAATATGGCCTACGCTGTAAATGCTGGCGCTGCAGAAACGATGATGGTTAGATTAAGCATGTTGTATGCAACAGGAACTGAATCTTACAGCAATACAATACAGTACAGTACCAGTTTTACTCAACGTATAAATTCAGCTTGAATGGTCGCTCAGTGAAAGGAGATGTACTCTTTTCACTGAGCGACCACAAATGTCAAATTTCTCTTAGCGCTTCTGCCCATAGCATATGAAACCAGAAAACGCAGGTGTATGTCACCCCACATCTAGCTACACAGTCCAAGTAATAACGAAGTAAAATAACTTGAATTGACACTCGGCAAGTTCGCTACCGACGCCGACGGCGCCCGGTGCACGTCCAACTAAAAGGCTTTGTTGACTATTAAAGTTACTAGTTCACAACAGAGCGAGTTCGATCGGCTCCCATTTAGACTAGTTACTGTACTGTGGACTTGTGGAGCCTCAACTTACATTCAATGATTATGGAGTTGGTCGTCACGGCTGCAGGACTAAACACAGCTTTATAATGCAATGTACCAGCACGAGTTTCTCTTTTTAACCGACTTCAAGAAAAGAAGTTGTTACATCAGCACTCCGTCATTTATGAATTTATTTTTTACCCGATATGACATACTTCCAGATTAGTCCCACTCTTATTAAAATCTGGTTCTGATGATGGGATCCAAGAAGTAATTGAGGGAACTTCTCAAACATTATAGGTATACCTACAGTGATTTTGGTATTTTCATCGAGAACTCGAGCATCTACATTCAGAAAATTTTACTGATGAAAAAGACCACAGATGGCCAAGGGAACTTCTCACAAATACAGATATCTCGACTAAGATATAGCAACTATGACGATACAAATAAATAAAAGGTTCTGATAGAAATGAATTTACTTTGTAAAGTATTATATTTTCATTTATTATTTTAAATGCTTTTATTGTTTTAAAATTATGCTTTATTTATATTTTAAATGTGGGATTTTTATTTCTTTTCAGTAATTTTAACGTATGTATGTCAGGCAGTTTGAGTACTTATGCGACCCACCCAAACCTTTCTTTGGTATTGTTCGTCAAATCGTACTCGCTCCTTAGTACCTAGTCCGAATTGAGTTACACATACTCACAAATGCTTGTACTGTCCGGTCAGGTCCATTCAAATCTGTTTGGTTCTTTTTTTTTTTTTAATTGATATAAACTAGTGCTTGACTGCGATCCCACCTGATGGTAAGTAGTAATGCAATCGTTGATGGTGAGGCGCACAAATTTATTGAGAGCCTATTCACTCTAGCCTTGAAGACACCTAAATTATAATCGGACGGGAAAACCGCAGCAGGCAGATTATTACAGTCTCTCGATGTACGCGGTATAAACGACGAGGCGAAACGCTTGGTCCGGACCGTAGAGGTTTCAACAACGTAAGGGTGGATACTCGCCGTTCGTCGGTTCTTTCCTCAAAAGACCATCTCAGACCTGACTTTGACCTTTTGCCGTTTCGTTGAACTTTCAAAAAGACTGACATGCCTGGAGTTTGTCTCGGTATTTTTTCTCAGGGTAGTCAGCTCAGCACGCCGTAATTATGGCAATAAGTCCCCTCTTTGAGGCGTGGCTGGAAATACTTCACGGCGTCCTTACCTTCCGCATGACGCAGATCCTCACCGGACATGGTAAGTTCGGGAGGTTCCTGCACTGGATTCGTGCGGAAGAAACGCCCGGGTGTCACCATTGTGTGGACCGCCCGGAGGACACGGTGGAGCACACGGTGGAGGTGTGCCCCACCTGGGCAGAGCAACGCCGTGTCCTCGTGGGGGCGATCGGCGGCGGCGATCTCTCGCGCCGGGCCTTGGTACAGGCCATGGTCCGGAGCGAGGAGGAGTGGCAGGCGGTCGCCTCCTTCAGCGAAGCAGTAATGCCAGCAAAGGAGGAGGCCGCACGCGTGAGGCAACGGTTTTCACGCCCCAACCGCCGCTGGGATTCCGATCCCGATTTCTGGCCACCGTAGTCGCGGGCTTGCGGACGGCGAGCAATGGGTAGCTCGCCGTCCGACCGTCCGGTAACCATCCAGACCGAGCCAAAGTCGTCGACGGCGCGTACTGTTCCACGCGCGCCTCAAGGAGATGTCAGCAAACCGTAGGGGCCCAGCAGGGTCGAAGCCTAATGGGGCCAAGGGACTGCTTCAGAAAGGAAGACTCGGCCCTGGTACGAAAAGCAACGAAGGAACAGGAGTAGATTTTTAGTCTGTAAAAGTCTGACACTATATTCCGCTCCGCCTAAGGCGGGGGATGTCATTAGATGATTTTCCCAACGAAAAAAAAAGGGTAGTCAGCTAGGAAACACGGCCGGTGTTTCCTAGCTGACTACCCTTTTTTTTCCCTCTAGTTTAAAGTGTTTTTAAACCCCATTTGTAAAACAAAGATCATTTAATAACGAAGAAGTCGGAGTTTTGTACTCCAACTTCCGAAATTGAAATTATTTTGCACTTTTTAGCATAGTTTATATTGAAGTCGGTTGTATTTTTTTATGGTTTTATATAACAACGGTACTCGATACGGTTTTCTTCGATCGTAGCCCGCATCAACATCTTCTGGAGGCAGTTAATGGTTCACAAAACAAATATCGAGACTGCTGAAGTGCTGACGGTACTCACTTATGTGATAAATTCGCATTCGCTCCTCCTTATCTTACTTCGTTCTGTCGTTTTCGAATCAGCATGTTTGAGAATTTTCTTGAAATATAACACAACACTAAGTACCAGGGAAGCATAGCGCATAGAAGTAAGTTTAACTATCTCCCCATTCTGTGTGCATCCGTCACACAAAGAGGCGCGAGTGGCCACTCCGTCCCGCTTAGCGTCCGCCGAGACACGCACTCACGGCGGCGCCGCCTGGGAAATCACCGCGTTGTACACTAGGCTTATAACACCTCTTGTTTATTAACTTAAACGCGCGCACCTGTCACGGAGTAAAAATGTTATAATGATTAATGTTTGGTACAAACGAATTTGTTTTTGGATTTTAAATGAGACGTGAGCACAGTGCGACTACACCTGTGCGGATTTATTTAGAGTAGGGAATAATGGGTCAGAATGAATCATAAAGTACAGTGGATTATTCAATATAACTCAATGTGTGTTAGGCTTACACTCACAAACGAACGAGTGGTTGTCGCTAATCCATTTTATTAAAGTATCAAAAGTTTGGTATCAAAGTGAAAAAACCACTGGCACACTCCAGTCAGTAGTAACGAAATTATTTTTAGGCACGCAATATACTATTTTCCGCACTAGTGCGGAAAAGTACGCCAGCTTGCCCCACCACAATTTATTGTGTTTATCGTATCAGGCTGGACGATAAGCAAATCGTTTATTAATTTTTTTTCTTCGTAAGTGTACCTATTGAAAAACATCGCACACACACGTGGAAATTAGACACTGCAGCGCTCGGCTCCATAACACCCTCGCCTGTGGCTCGGGTCAATTACAAACTTTCTCCATTTGTATCAAAATGTTTCACGTTTGCATGGTAATGATAATTTAATACCTTTGATTAACCAGAACTTTTTATATTTCGTTTTTATTGTAAAATAGTAATAAAACGACACGTTTATTTAAAATATCCTTCAATTTATTATTAAATTCCCAATAATGCTCGTCATGGTTTTTATTACGAGTACATACACACTCGTAACTCACGAAACACGCAAATAAATAACACTAACAACTAAATAAATAATTTAACTTTTCCACCGAACATTCTCAATAAGGTTCTGTTGAAAACCAGCTTCAGGCAACTACAATACGGCCAACGTAAGTTGGCGGCCCTGAACATAGACTCTGCGAACTTTAGCGCATGTACACTCGTAAAAAAAAACTGTTATTGACATTAATTTTTTTAAACCAAATTACGAGTAAAAATTTACTAATACAGGGACCAAGTACAAATAAAATAAATATTAAAACACTTTGAGACAGAAAGCTACAAAAATAACTTATGAATTAAAGAAACAAACCTAACACTACACAAAAAACTTTAACAATTGTAAAAAATAGTGCTTGGCGCTATGGTGACCTAACACTCTTTTCGCGATTGATGGTAGGATATGGTTTGTATGGTAAGTTAACGTCTCAAATTGTAAGGAAAATAACTAAATTACACTAAATCACTACAACACTTAGTTACTAGACAGATAAACTGGTAACGGTAATGGTAAAATGGTACTGGTTTTGAGTGCGTGTAGCTCTAACGAGATCTGAACGCGAACTAGTCCACATTTTGGTGAACGAGCGAATGTGCATACTTGCTTTCGATGCAATTATGCATTTTCGCTTAGTGTTCGATTAAAACTCGAACATATTCCCGAGAGCGAGAAGAAATGCGGGATGATTGCTAAAAACTACACTATGATAATCAAATTCGATTCTAGCAGATAATCTTAACTGGTAAGTACAAAAATTATGAGTAAGTAAAGTATAAGCTTATTGGTCTACTTATATAATCATAAATTATTAAATACATTAACACCGATTTGAAGTTACACTATAGTCTTTCAAAGTTAAATCAATTTTTTTTATTTTTTATCTGAACTAATTCATTTCTTTTAACCAAGAAAATAAAATTTTATTAGATTTTTTTTCTTTAAAGTCGAAATCCCGTTTACTAACGACAACATTCATTATGTTTGTAAATCTATTCCGTTCAATATCTCATAGAAACAAAAACTAATAAATTCCAAATCGATAAAAATCGATTGCGATATTTGATTGAATAAAGGGTCGATTGTGTTTACATAGAGTCAATCTCTAGCTTAGACCTCCGCCCCGCGCACGTCGCCTCATGCCACCATTTTGTTCCTAAAAAACTTTCGTGCGCAGCCTTCTGCGCAAAGTTCGGGCCCGCCAAGATATAACGGCCGTACAGTACCACGAAGTTGTCTGGCATTTTTGCTGAACTGGACCTATGTGGTGCAGGCGCGAGACACACAATGTTAGTTATAATATTTTTTTTATCTTAAGTCTTTACATGTTGTTTCTACGTTGTGTGTATCTGTGTACGTGTGCCAAATAAAATATATTTTTTTCTTTTTTTTTCAAGTCTTGTTTATTTAATTCGGATTCAATTCGTATTATACCTATATAAACTTTTTGAGAATACCAAGTTCCATATAGGAAAAATAATTAGTGTAAAAACTTGTAAATGGACAATATAAAATAAAGTGTGCCCTGCTGGAAAAATCGATATTTTTATTTATTTATTTAACGATTTATGTACACACACACACACACACACAAAAAAAGATTAGAAGAAGGAAACAGAAAAATAGGTACAAAGGTGATGCTTATTTCTAAAGAAATCTCTTCCAGCATACCTGCGAAAGATTTGTGTGTTGTGATTTTTTTACCAAATTGACCACTATATTATAGGAAATATAGTTTATTATTAAGAAAAATAAAAAGGAACACGGAATTCGGGGCATTTTTCTGACAATATTGAAACAAAACTGACTTTGTAGCAGAAGTGGTTCCAGTGTGACTAGATTAAATAACAGATTTTAAAGGAAAGTATGAGATCAATAAGCCTTTTTTAAATTTATTTATAATAATAACATTAGCTACAAATAGAATTAACACAAAATAATTATTTCTTACTTGGTTTTGGAACTTTGTCGATTTTTACTTGGTTATTTTTTAATTTACTATAAAATACAACATTTATTTATTTAAAATTATGTAAATAACACCATTACAGCTATTAACGCCAATGCGATGCTATTACCAACTATACATCTTTATTCAATTTATACAAATAAATAAGAAATAATATACCTAAACTCTTCAATCAAAAAACAACATAACCATACATTATAACATTAATTCAAAAAAATGTTAAGATGGGTAACTATTTCGAAAAGTAAAAACTCATCTGATTTCTTAGATTTCATTCTATCAATTTGAAAGGACAGTGACAAATTGAAACTCTTAAAATCATAAGGATGTGTTTACACGACTTAAGTATACTTGCTTATATAATAAGTACGACATTAAACTAATTTAACAAATTGTTACTTCAAGTGATAATTTAAGACGCTCCTTTTCCACTCGCCTATCGTCAACATCGAGCATGGTTTCAAAGCTTATTACTTCATCTAACGCAATTCCAACGCGATGTTTGACGAAGAGGCAATGCGAAAAAAGAGAGGTAACGCCTGAAAACTCCGTTAGCATTTGGTAATTCCGTGATTTACTCGAATATTTCACAAAACTTATTCCAGGAAAAACGTGTTTTTTTTAACCCTTAAAGTTTGGAAAAAAAAATTGTTATCGTTCAGAATCTTGACTTTTGCAAGGCTTCTATTGTTACGTATATTTCTTTGACTTTTTTTAAATTTTGAGTGCCTATATTATGAAGTGGCAAAGTTCATGCAAAATTGTAGATTTTCAGAGGTTTTTACTGGATTAGTTTTACATAAATTTACAAATTGATTTCAATAGAAGCCTATATAATATCCACAAGATACTGTTTCCAAATTATCTTATGAAAAATGTATAATAACGTCATAATCGCGTAAGAGCGGTTGTATGAAAAACAGTGAAAACGTATGTCAAATTGCATGCTCATAACTACATTTCATTAGCCCTACTCAAATTGGAACCCAGAGATTATTCGTTTAGTCTGCTCTGCTACTGCATGGCTTAGACAGAAATTCATTGTTACTAAATCACCCCTGAGTGTATCCCAACTTATTAGTAAAGAAGGCTTTAATTTTGTTTAAATGGTCTATGTACCCCATGTCTATGTATGTAAATGGCAAGAGATGATAGACGAAACTTATTTAAACAAAACAATTTTCGTCTCCAAACAGTCGTAAAGAAACATCAAAGATAAAACGAATCCCCTCCATTCATAATGCATTTTCCAAATAGTTATCGTTCAAGGGCCCTTCACTCCCAAAGCCTGTGTCCACTCATTACTCTGTGGCAGCCCCACCGCCCCCCGCCTGCCGCCCGGCGCCCGCCGCCCCGGGCGGAACTGCTTAACTTTGTATCGGAACAACTTGTACAATACACGCTGATATAAAGTTATCTCACTCTAAACACACTGCTATTGACTTCCGAACGAAATAACACTATTATAAAGGGAAGTTTACTAGTTTGTGCCATTCCGATTCGATTTGGATGTATTTTGTTGTTCTATTTTGACTGTGTAGCGTGGACGTTGTATGAAAACGAGACGCAAACCAAGAAAAATAGATCGTAACTTGCACAATATTGCATTCAATGCATAACAGTTTAACGAAGGTATTTCCAAAGGTAACAATCACAAAAGTTTAAGTATCTCTCTACCAGGGCATCACTAAGACTTCAGTAAATAAAGGAACTTCAGCTGGATACATTTAATCCGCTAAACGAGCAATCTTTCTCCTAAAGAATCGCCAAAGAGCATTGGAACGGACATTTATTTAAACGAGCGTCCATTCGGGCGAATCTTTCTGATAAATGTTGATCACAGCTGTTATCTGGCAACACTGATTGCGCCTTTGAAGGCTCGCTTGCGGTGTAAAAGGGATTTACACCACAAGCGAGGCTCAATGCGAACCGGAAGGGGAAACAATTGGTACAATGTGGTTACAAACGTTTTTAATAGAAATGCCCTGTACAATACCGGCTTCATTTACCTACCTACTTTCATTAATGAAAAAAGTCGTTCTAACATTCAAACTTTTTGCGCTTTGACCTCGTTATTCATCCAGATTTACACTAAACTTGTTAGGCCATCTGACTGGTCATAAATCACCTCCACCACACCCGTATATAGCAAAAACGGCCACCAACTTTGGCTAGGGAACCTCAATCTTCACTCTCTCAGATCGGGCTAGCAGATTACGTAGAAGTCGATAAAATAACACGAGCGACGCGTAATAAGCTTCAACAAACTTTCAGTTAGGCGAACCAATTAATTTGTCTGAAGTATTAAAATTCACGTCTATTTAAATTTAGAGCGTTGCTAAAAGCCCTGAGTAGTTCATATGCGCCTAGTTGACAATCCGATACGGCTCCGCGCCGCCGCCGCACCGCTGCATCGCTGCAAAGCTGGCGGAGTGCACTAATAACACGAGGCGACAATTTCCGTGCGCCGGGCGCAGATTACCTCCTTGGTAATTGGACTGGCTGCGCTGATAGGAAAGCGCTGGAAATGCTGTTAGTTACAATCACATGTGCACGCCGTTTATAATGTGTACACATCTCTTGGGCTTCTGTTTGCCTGGTACATAATCACGCCCCCAAAAGCTAACAAGTTCACACATTAGAGGGTGTAATCGTTGTCTGTGTCTTGTACGCTGTGTACGTTAAATGAGTGAGACAACTAACTAAATTAAAATTGTTTTTCATTAAATTTTACTAAAGTGTTTGCTAAATAAGCAGAAAGCTAAGCGGATTGTTTATCATACGAAACTTATATGAGAATATGTGTTTACCCACTATGATATGCATGTATATTTGTTACGGGAATTTCTCTGACCTTGGCATTTGGGAGACTTAGGCAAGAAAAATTACGTCAGCTTTCAGTACGTAATAAAAACAAAGTAAATAGTCTCCTACGGCAGGAGCAAAGATTGTACATAATGTTGTCTTATGCTGGTACTTAGTGCGCCATTTTGCTGTCCTATGGTATTAATCTTCTAAAGAGCAAGCGAAACTTACTTTCGGCGTATCAACAAAACCAAAAGTTTTCACGCTCACGAATTATAATGAGAGATTTGAGAATACGCTTCTCAGGCTTATAAAGTTAGCAATATTATTGGAGCTACAAAGAGTTGTATGAAGGATGGCGGCACGATGACGATCCCTCACACAGCCGAATTGTTCCATGGCCCATCCCGGAAAATTTCGCGGATGTCGATGATATGAACACCAACATATTCGTTGCAAAAACATATGCTTTTGGTGTGATAATAACCGTTAAAGCCACGAGCCGTGATGTTGGCATGTTGTTCAATGCGAATATAGCAGAGATTTACGCTATGTCGTAAACCTTGACGCGGATATCGGTCGCAGGGAGCGATAAGCAATTTATTGAGGATCGCCGCGTTATTGCTAAGTGTGAACCTATGTTCCTCTGATTTACATTCCGTATTACATATTGGCGGGATTTATTGAGTTGTTCGTAATAACGGTGTCACTGGATTTACTCTTAGTGATTTGACTTATGAATGTTCTCTTGATAGGTACATTTATTTATTTATTAAATACTTTATGCACAAACGTACAGCGGCGGACTTAATGCCTTAAGCATTTTCTACCAGTCAACCTTAGGGTGATGCAGAAATAAATAGTGGTAGGTGCAATAAGAGAGAGAAAAGGCGAATAGGTACAAGAAAAGATATATTAATAAACCACACACACATACATACATTCCTTACTCATGGTTAAGCAGATACACAGAACAGCAGACTCTTAATGAATAGTGTTTTGAATTTACCGATATAAGTTACAGTTAATAGTCAATTCAATAATCGATCAAGTTCCCTCCTTTAGACCTCGTTAACAAAAACATATCCACACAACTACAGAACTACACGATAAAAATGTTATTCTGAATTTAACTGCGACAACTATTAACTCCAATTGACATCTGACATTTCACGTCAACATCAGTCACGGTACAAATAAAGCCGCATATTGAATTAACAATTTTATTCTGGAACATAAAACCGTGCGTTTTTGCGTGTTTTCACTTTTATCGGTGTAGTGACGTCGTAATTATAGGTACGTGTGACGAAATAAAGCCACTCCCTCGTTCGCAAAGCGTTATACTTGAAGTGAAGCCAAAAACGCGAGTAACCTTTGTGAATAACTAGCTATAGCTATAATAAGGAGGGCGTGTAAAGGCGACGTGTTACTTTACTAAATGCTATACATCCATTTGAACCGAGCTTATTCCATATTTAGAGTGGCAAGGAGGTCGTTGTTTAATTGTGAACAATCGCTTCTGGCACATTTAAAAAAATTAAATAGCACTCTAACTAACAAGTTGGCGGCAGGTACTTCAAAGTAATTAATCTACGTTTTGTACGTTTCAAACTTAACGCACGATGTAACCTGTCACATAAATGGGTACCAGGATAACAGATCACGGCAGGCGGTGGATGAAGCAGTCAAGTGACGGATGACCGAGCGCAGCTACCGTCTAATGGGACTGTCAGATTGCTCTCCCAGTTATAATCTCGCTTACAGGTTGGCATGTATGTATACCTAGTCGGCACTGAAGTGGAAACACCAAACAGAACGGAAAGTAAATAAAGATTATTTAGAATAATAAATAATAGGAAGGAAGCCGCAATTAGAATGGGCTTAATTACAGTAATAATGGTATTTGGAAGCGGTCCTTCGGTCCGTAATTTCGAGATACTGAAAATCCCTACCGTTTCTCAGCTTACAGAAATTTATTTAAGGTAAAGCCAAACACATGGTCACACAAAACACACCTTGAATTTCGTCTTAATTAAACATATCAAAATCCTGACTGAAACGATTATAAGATCAATGTGCCTAAGTCTACGTCGCCTATCGCATCCAGCGAATAATTGGAACTGATCGGATTGTTTCGTGTTTGTGCACACATCCGGTAGTCCGGTCAGCATCACACACATCGCTCACAACAAAGCTCTTCTGCGGTAACCCAATCCAGCACATGGATCAAATACGATTAACTATTGTATAATTACGTTAGTCACCGATCTCTCTCAGAAAATGGAATAATAAACATGACACAAAGTGTCTGGCCTGCTATGATCGCATAGTACACCAGATGCCAGACCGCTAGTGTGCCGCTAGTGTTATAACCATGTTCTGTGGTTCCGTACGTCACATGAATGACCGAGGACACGGCCCGAATCTGAAATAAACCGGCAAGTTTAATATTAAACCTTAAGTTTCCATCACCGTCTTTAGTGATTTGATTTTGAGTTGGTTCTATTTAGACATTACACAATCTCACGTAGGTACCTGCTACACTATTTTCTTTACGCGTGTAGGCTATAAGGTACCACGTCTCGTTGCTAACTGATAAACTCCTAATTTTTACGTTTCTCGTGGCGTGTGTACTTTATGATTTAAAAAATAAATAAAATGAAGTTATGACCATTTTCATTGTGCTTTTAAAGTAAAATATTAGGTCTCCGTAATGGAATACGGCCATGAATCAAGAGGATTTATTTGAAAACATTTATCAGACTCATCCCGACTTTTATGTGCAATGTATAAATGTTAAAATTGACATGTTATGTAATCAGTGCATGTGCACATTGTAAGGCACTTTAGTATTGCCAAGGCCGACCATTCAAAAAAAAAAATTAAGTTGTGTATGTTTATTACTTCTTCATCTACGAAGGGCTGAACGGATTTTAATGAAACTTGAGACACAAGTAGGACATGTCCTAGAATACCACATAGGATACTTTTTATCCTGGAAATATATTACCCTGGGATAATTTTCTAGGTACCTAAGTAGTATCACGCGGGCGATATCACTAGCAGCTACTATGTGACAACAATATGGAAAGACTTTGAACTGAAAACCTGTGAGGTTACTCTAGTCCAAACGTTTACGTCATGTATGTCATTTTATTAGTTTACTCTGTGACAACACAATTCTATTTCAGCCATGTATTTCTTATGCGCTTTCGGGGCTAATACCTCAGCATTGTCCCAGTAACCTACTAGTAGTGCTGTTGTGTCGGTAGTAAAGGGCGCCGCGTCCGCTCGGCCGGCCCGTCCTCATAAAACTACCCTCTATACTTGTACGTACAATGTACACGAAACAAACAATTTGTGGCACCCCTGACGTGACGTAAGACGTCCCGTCATCGCTGCCATATTGTTTGTTTCCGCGACACTCGAATCAAATAATCAATCTTATTAAGTTGTCAGGTTGTAATGAGACGTTTCCTTCGGGTTTTTTTTTAATTGTAAACGTAGCTTTGATGAACTAAACCGCAAAGTTATTAAACAAATAAAGGATATGGTAAAGAAAATGTGTTAATGGGACCTTAGGGACTCTTGCGCATCAATAGAAGCTGTCGCCTGCTCCAGCGCATGTTGTTCCCCAAAAAACGAATAGGGCATTTTATTCTGTATGAGAAAAAAATCTAAAAGTGTAGGATTGAGATAGCTTAGGCAATAAACAGTCGGTTAATGTCCATTTTAGTTAATAAAATAACAAAATTAATTTTATAGTATTTACTTTTTAAATCTATTCTTCTATAGTAGCCGCCATGATATTACGTCGTAGGGTCATCTATATGGATAAAAAGAGAAACTGACTGACTGACATATCAACGCACAGCCGAAACTGTTAGGACTAGGAGCGTGAAATTTTGCACAAAGCTTCCTTTTATAACGTAGGCGAGCACTAATAGAGGATTTCCCAAAATACACCCCTAAGGGAATGAAACAGGGGTCCAAAGTGTGTACGGAGAAACCTACATTCACGCGGGCGAAGCCGCTGGAAGAAGCTAGTGTAAACTAAATAGTATCCACTGATAAACTGTCTACCGTTAAATTACTTTAATTTTTTAAATCAGCGCAATTGTTTTTTTGAAACAGCAACATGGCGTCTAGTGTTTTCGTCAAGATACGCGTGAAAATATAAAATTTAAAAGCATTTTTATGGCACTTATCGATTGAACAAAAATTTCGTGTTTTTTTTTGTAGTTTATTAGCTAGCCCCTTTAGATCGATTTGAGACACTTTCCAAAGATAGGATATTGTATTGATTGTTCGCGTTGTTGTAGGTCGGAGTTCAAACCCTATCAAGCGCATCACTTTGTGTAATTTATTTCATCACCATTGCTTTCAAAACAGAGAAGGAAAACATCGTGAGAAAACCGGCATGTCCTAGAACCAAAACATTCGAAGACATGTGACATCCACCAACCCGCACTGGGCCCTCGTTGTGGATTACGGCCCATTCCCTCTCTTACAGAGGAGGCCTGAGTCCCAGCAGTGGGTACATTATTAGGCTGATTATGCTATATTAATTGTTCGCGCGGTATATCTGTTTTTCACCGATAGGCTGACCGTGTACGGCCGGCTAATTATAGTTTGCTCATTTTACCTATACTAACTTTGACATCACACACAATGCATGTTGTGTTATTTTTATCCAGATAGAGCACAAAACTGTTGAAAACAACTATACAAATGTACACAGAAATGAGCAACGTCCGCAAAAGAATATTGTTAGTTAAACGAACATAACCGAGCCACGTTAAAATTAAGTATGAACACGAACAGCGATCCTCTTTCCCTACTGGCACAAATATAAAGTTAAAATATATGGGATTCATATTTTCGCTTCCACAAATCCTCGCCGTCCATGTACTAGGGTTACATAAGAATGAATCATGTCGTGCGCCGAAGATTCGCTGCGAGGATTGTGCGCGGGAAATATTCCGAGTTCAGTGAACCTTACTACAGATACCATGGCGAGATTCCAGATTAAGGAAGTACTGTGAGTAAGACCGATACTTTCTGAGAACTGGCGCTTTTGACAGCAAATCCGATGGAAAACTGAACCGCGTTTTCAGCAAAAGTGGGACTATAAAGTTTTGCTTACTGAAAACAATTAATTGAAAAGCATCACAGTCTTACAACGAGCTTTCAAACTTTGAAACGGAGAGACTAAGAAGCGACTGGAAAATACTGAAAAATACTACTAAAAAAATAAAGTAAAACCAAAACTCAAAAGTACCTACATGTTTTTATAGTCGTATTGAGTTGTACTATACTCCGACCATTCACCATTTGATATTAACACCGAATACAATCCTTCAGATTCCATCCCCCCAATCAACGGTTATGAAGTGCACAAGGCACTCAGCACTATGCGCTACAGTAGAAGTCCGGGAGAAGATGGTATTACTACTGAAGCGCTTAAAATTGGCTCAAACACTTTATTGCCTCACCTTACTAACCTGTTTAACACCATATTGCAGTCAGGAAATGTACCAAAAATGATGTGTCATTCCAACATAGTGCTTTTGCATAAAAAAGGCGACAAAAGTGACATCGGCAATTACTGTCCAATCAGTTTAACATCTCACATATACAAGACCTTTATTAAAGTGATACACAATCGTATAGACGGAAAACTGGATAAACATCAGCCCCCAGAACAAGCCGGATTTCGACCTAGCTTTTCAACTACCGACCACCTACAAACATTGAACCAAATTTTAGAAAAATACTCAGAATTTAATAAACCTCTATACCTAGCCTTCGTAGATTATACGAAGGCTTTCGATAGTATAAAACACTCTGAAATATTTAAATCCTTAGAAAACCAGGAACTAGAACAGCAATATATAGACCTTTTGAAAAATATTTACTATAACAGCACCGCAGACATCAAATTAAATTTTACAGGACCTTCATTTAATATACAAAAAGGTGTTAAACAGGGTGACCCGCTCTCTCCGAACTTATTTACAAGCACTCTCGAGGAGATCTTTAGAACACTGGCAACCTCATGGGTGACTAAGGGCATAGAAGTCGGTAGTAAGAAGCTGACAAACCTTCGGTTTGCCGACGACATTGTCCTTTTTGCCCCTACTGCTTTAGAACTACAGTCCATGCTTCAAGACCTAAGCACGGCCAGCCTCAGGGTGGGGCTCGCGATGAATCGGTCTAAAACTAAATGTATGACCAACAGCACTAAACGTAGGGTCGAGGTAGATGGGCAGGATATAAACTATGTCGATGAGTATATCTACTTGGGTCAGTTAGTTTCTTTCGAAAACAGGCAGCAGAAGGAAATTGATCGCCGTATCAAAAACGCCTGGAAAAGCTACTGGTCCATGAAGACGCTAATGAAGGGAGATCTACCGATCTCCCTGAAGCGAAAACTCATTGATATGTGTATCCTGCCCGTCCTAACCTACGGTGCCCAGACATGGTCGCTCACCGATTCGCAAAAGTTTCGCCTTGGGGTGTGCCAACGAGCAATGGAGCGCAGCATTCTGGGTGTCAAGAGGGCCGACAGAGTGAGGAACACCACGCTGCGTCAAAAGACGGGAATTATGGACGTCGGAAAAAAGGCTGCCAGGCTAAAATGGGATTGGGCGGGTCACATCAGCCGCATGCACTCTGACCGGTAGGCAAGAGTCTCCACAAAGTGGGTACCTCAAGATGGACGACGCCGCCGAGGTCGACCTGGGAAGAGGTGGCGAGACGACCTAGATACCTACCGCAAAGACTGGTTCGAGGTGGCCCAAGAAAAGAATACCTGGAAGAAGTTGGGGGAGGCCTTTGCCCAGCAGTGGGACAGTATAGGCTATTAAAAAAAAAAAAAAAAAAAAAATTGAGTTGTACATAGAAAGAAAAGAAAGAAAGAACATTTTATTTGCCGGAAAAGGCGCAAACTTATAACCAACATATTGCAAACATTTTGCAAGACAAAAACATAATTAATTGAAAAAAACAATTTATGCGCCACGTCCGAGCAAAACGGCCGTACGCTCAGCATAATGCCGTGTCCACAACGCAAAAATGCGACGAGTCCACAGCGCTGGTTTTCAGCGTGCGCCGGTGACGTTATCGACTAACAGACGTCGGCAACGGTATTGTGTACCAATAGATTTGAGTAAAATAAATATAAATAAATTTTTAGGACAAAGTCATAAATGGAAATAACAGTAATAAACTTTTCCATAAATATTCAACTACGGAAAGAACGTGTTAATCTTATTAATCAATTAAATAACTATCAGATTAAGTTAGAAGACAGTATAAATATTTATGAAATTGACACTCAGCGCTTACAGTCTGAAATACAGAATCTTGATGAATCGCTAAAGTCAATTTATAACAAATATGTATGTTCAAAGAACCAAATAAAGGAACATATTCTTGCTACAAACGAGTTGGTAGACAAAGTAGACTTACTTACTCTTAGTAACAACAAATGTACCTGTCAGAGAGAATCTCAGTCTAACCTGGCTGGCCTCCAACTTGTGGTAACAGAGGACACATCCCAGGCCATCAGAGCTCAGGACTGTATTACCAGCCAGGTACCCCACATTCAGCAAGAATTAACTCGAGGGGTAGATCCAGTAAATTGTAGTTATTCCTCCCACAACAGTGGGGATTATCAATCAATTATCTTTTCAGACAGTATAGGAAGAGGTTTAGGGCAATTAATTAGTAACAACCTCCCTTTTTCTTCTCAAAACCATTGTAGGCCTCAAGCTTCATACCATCACATAATGTCATTAGTTAATGAACAAGTATATGGTCCCAATGCTATTATAACTGTATTTGTGGGTAATAGCTTAAATGTGAATAAAGATGATATCACAAATAGTGTCACAGAACTATTGAAGATAAATTGTAAGAAGATTATCTTGTGTGTCCATACTTTGAGCATTTGTCATATAGGCAAAATAAGTACATTCACATGCTAAATATGCATATGCATTTTTTAGTTAGTCACCATAGTGATAAGTTTTTATTTTTTGACATCAACAATTTTGTTGATAAACTTTTCTAGACTAGGTATACTGTGTACCTACCTATTATATTTAGACGTCAAATAGCAAAGCTATTAGCTTATAATATTCACTCAGACATAGTTAGTATGTCGAAGTCCTCAATCATTGATTCCACCGTTAGTAATAGTACTAATGTTATGTTTGCTGACTCCAATACTTTAAACGAGCTAATAAGACAATAGTTGGTACTGTTGGCAATTTAGGTCAAGTATCTTCTAGCATTCAAGCTAAAGGGGCTAAGCAAAAATCGTTTAATTTGTTTCTTCAAAACATTCAGGGTTTTTCTTCAAAACAATTGGAAATAGAATTATTTTTAGAAAAAACTATGTTTGACATCATTTGTTTTACTGAGCATTGGTTAAAGGATTTTGAAATGCTAATCAATTTTGAGAATTATAATGTGGGCAGTTCTTTTAACCGAAAAACAATGTTACGTGGGGGTTCACTGATCCTAATTAGGAATAGTATTATATTTAAAACTCGTAAAGATATAGTTGCATTGTCCGTTGAACATAGCATTGAACTGTCTTGTGTTGAGCTGGATAGGCATTTCATAGTGTGCGTTTACAGGCCCCCTAATTATCAAAACTACTCTATTTTTGAGTCTGTCATGGAAGATGTTATGGCAAAACTTGCAACTGGTAACAAATTAGTAATAATCTGTGGAGACTTTAATGTCAATATTTTAGAAAATAATTCAGATAGCAGTAGATTAATAAATCTCTTCAAATCATTTAATTTATTTAATGTGTTTATAGAACCTACTCGAACTACGACAACTACTGCTACATGTATCGATAATGTTTTTTGTTGCTGCAACTATTTAGAAAAGGCCATTGTAAATTATCTGCCCTCTGATCATAGCGGCCTAATGGTAACTTTTGAATCCAACTTACCCATACAACAAGTGCAGATTCAGTCCAGACCAATAACATCCGGTAAACTAAATAAATTTAACAGCACTTTAATTAGCAAGTTAGGTGATTGGAATCTTGAAGTGAAGAATGGTAATTTTTTGTATAACGATTTTTTTTCAATAGTCCAAACTGAGTTCAATAAGACTTTTGAGAAAAAAACTAAAAGTATCTGCCCTAAGTTTAGGTTTAGTGACTGGGCAACTAAAGGAATCAGAATAAGTAGGGAAAGACTTTTTGAGCTGTATGGCCTTAAGCCTATTATTAACACTGAAACTTTTAATAAGTATGTTGCTACATATTCAAAAATGTTTAAAAACACTTGTAAGGCAGCTAAGGCCTTGTACATTAGCAACAAAGTTAAATCGGCAGATAATATAATAAAAACGGTTTGGAAAATTATAAATAATGAAGCCAACAGGAACAAAATACATAACAATGATTACACATTGGAGACACATCATGGTCTTATTAGCGATAACAAATTAGTTGCAGAAGAATTTGTAAATTTCTTTGCCAGTATACCAAGTAAAACTACTGAAGCCCTAAATTCGTCGCCATCGCATGCTTTTAGTTTATTACAGGCGAACGTTGCAGCCTGTTCGACTGAATTTAACTTTAAGCATATAAACCCTTTATCTGTAATAAAAGCTTTTAAACAAATCAAGGTTAAATTGACAGAAGATTTGTGGGGTATGTCTATCAAAGTTTGTACCTCAATTATTGAGACTATAGCGCCGTACTTAGCTATAATATTTAATTTGTGTATAGATCAAGGAGTTTTCCCGGATCTGATGAAATATAGTAAAGTGATACCACTTTTTAAATCTGGGGACAGTAAAGACACTAATAATTATAGGCCGGTGTCCGTGTTGCCGGTTTTTAGCAAGATATTTGAAAAGGTGATGTTAAATCAAATGCTTTATCATTTTAACACAAATAACATCTTACACGATAAACAGTATGGTTTCACCAAAGGACGTTGTACAACTGACGCTGGTGTCTCCTTACTAAAACACATTTTTAATGCGTGGGAAGGGGCACAGGATGCTATAGGCATCTTCTGTGACCTGTCTAAGGCGTTTGATTGTGTGGTTCATGAAACATTACTCCTGAAACTTGAGCATTACGGACTAGGCAAAACAGCTTTAAGCTTATTAAAATCTTATTTGATTGACAGACAGCAACAAGTTCAAATAAACGGTGTCAATTCGTCGGGATTAAATGTGAAAATGGGGGTACCCCAAGGTTAAATTTTAGGTCCTTTTTTATTTTTAGTTTATATTAATGATTTACCCTATTTGTTGCAAAATAAACTTAATATGGTGTTGTTTGCCGACGACACTTCTTTGATTTTTAAGATAAATAGAAGGACTAATAATCTTGACGACGAAAATAACGCACTACTGCAGGTCCAAAACTGGTTCACTGCTAATAATCTAGTTTTAAACGGGAAAAAAACTAAATGCATAAGATTTTCCTTACCGAATGTTAAAAGTAGTGATTGTGACGTAATACTAAACGATGAAAAACTAGAATTTGTCGACAAAACTGTTTTCCTGGGGATAACGCTTGACTCAAGGCTACAATGGGGTCCTCATTTAACATCTCTTGCAGGACGGCTTAGCTCAGCTGCATATGCTGTTAGAAAAATCCGCCAATTTACGGATGTTGATACCGCTAGACTAGTCTATTTTAGTTATTTTCATAGTATCATGTCATACGGTATCTTACTATGGGGACGGGCTGCAGACATCGACTCAATTTTTATTCTACAGAAAAGAGCTATCAGAGCTATTTACAGTCTCCGCCGGTGCGATTCTCTAAGGGAACTGTTTAAGGATATTAACATCATGACGGTGCCTTGTCAATATATCTATGAAAACATCATGTACGTTAGAAAAAATCTTCATCTATTTAGCAAAAAAGGCGATAGACATAATTATGTTACAAGAAATAGGGACCAATTAGTTCAACCAGGTTTCAGACTGGCTAAAGTGGCCTATTCTTTCATGGGGTACTGTTTGAAATGTTATAATAAAATACCTCCCCAAATATTAGAACTCAATGAAACGAAATTTAAATCTTGTATTAAACGCACACTATGCAGGCAAGCATATTATAAGTTGGAGGATTATATTCAAGATAAAAATGCTTGGCTCAATGCTGGTCCAGCTCCACTACCACCGGGGGTACAAATTGATTAGTTTTGAAACTATTATTACTATTCTTTAATGTTTTTTTTTTTTTGAATTTGTTAAATTTGTAAAGTATTATTGTAGTTAATTATTATTGTATTTAGTATTGTATAATGTAGAAGCATTTTTTTCAAACTTTGTAAATGTGAGTACCATGGAGCTATTTTATGGTTTTTAGGTTACTATTGGATTTGTTTGTCATAAATGAGCATGGCAGTTGAGAGTTTGTCATGCTCACTCAAATGTCTCTCTGATGGTGGCGCATGTGTTGGATCATTCGGTTCCCTTCAAAATGGTTGAGCTGAGTGGTGCTAATATTCGCGTCAGGTCCGTGAACGGGCGCTGTCAGTTGAGACTGGTCATCTCTTAGCTGCCAGTTGCTATTTTAATATCTATATTTAGTTTTTATTTTTACATTATTGACATTGTTCTCACATGATAGCGACAAGAAACATGTAACAGAGATATTTGTAATTGCAAAACATGATTGAAAAGAGTGTCCATGGAGTTTCTTGCACATTCTTCTCCATAGAGATCTACGCTTTGGAATGTGCAATTAGCATCATTTTTTTTTTCTGACTGACTGACTTCTTGACATTTCAAAAGTGCCTGTAAATGGTTTATTTGAAATAAATGCTTTTGAATCTTTTGAATCTTTGAATCTTTGAAACAAATAGAAACAGAATACATGTACTTTAATGGCATCAATATCAGTCCCTCGTACAGAGTAATGAGGAGCAGTTATTCCACAAATGCAGTGCGGTGTACAATTAATACAATACGCGTCGGCCGGTAATTAGCTGCGGGCCGTACCTGTCTCATCACCAGTAATATCGATCATTTTGACACCTGCACTCATGTCATTGGGCTCGATAACGATTCCGAGCAATTTTGTGTCCTCGTTTTGCTTTATTGTGAACGAATGTTTCATGTGATCGAATTTTAAAAGCAAATTGGGCGAAATTATGTGAATATTTAAAAAATTACATATTAAAAAAGGTATCGAAAAGAGCTAGTCAGAATTTTGAACAATTTCGAAATCAAGTTCAAAGGTCAACATTCGGACACGAAAAGTAAGTTCACTTAAATAGCGATCAGGCGTCGCCAGGTCCCGCCACTCCCACCAGCCCACAACTTGTGTAATGTGTGTGCGACTGTTTAGCGACAGCTCGACAGGGTAATGTTGACCGACCTTCGTACTAAGTACTACATTTCCGAAAAGCAAATAACTAAACTTTACTACTCAACTATCAAGAGACTGAACTCTAGGCACCGGCAGAAATGACGGCTGCTTAGGTTATTGAGGGCTAACAACCCAATTTATGTAAGTTTGTGCCAGCAGCGTGAAAGTAGGTTTCTCTGAACAAACTTTGACCCCCTTTCATCTCCTCAAGGGATGAATTTTGAAAAATCTTCTTAGTCTAACTAATCCTCAGTCTTATTCTTTGTATACATCATAAAAGGCACCTCTGTGCAAAATTTCAGCGTTCTAGATCCAAAGGTTTAGACTGCCACAGGTAGTGTGAAAGTGAAACTGTGAAAGTGAGCCCTGGGACGAAGGCAAAGAAGGAACAGGAGTAGGTTTTTAGTCAGTAACAGTCTGACACTATTTCTCGCTCCGCTCAAGAGCGGGATTTGTCATTAGATGATTTAAGGTTTAGGCCGGGCGTTGATCTTGAATCAGTGAGAGAACGTGGTTTTTCTTTTTGTAAAAAACTAACAACCTAGCAGGACTGCATTACTAACATGATAAACAACAACTTTTGTTCTATAACTTTTTACAAAACATAATTCTTCGTTCTATCGTTTTTTTTTAAAAACAAACCTTCAAGATTTCGATGTTCTATCTAACACATTTTAACTCTGTATTTTGCTGTACCCACCTACGCCTCCCGCGCACGATCCCCGCTCCCCTCCGCTATTGTACTATCGTTTGCTTCGCATAGACTTCGTAACATTTAAAACGTTCAATATATTTATTTTTATCCGACTTCAAAAAAAAGGGGTAATCAATTCGGTTGTATTTTTATTTTTTTATCATTTTTTTTTTATGTTTCTTACCTCAGAACTCCGTCGTTTATGGACCGATCTGCAAAAAATTTTTTTTTCCTAAGGATATGCTTCCAGATCGGTCCCATTTTTTTCAAAATCCAGTTCTGATGATGGGATCCATGAGGAATCGAGGGAACTCCTCAAATATTATAGGCAACCATATAGTGATTTTGGTATTTTCATCGAGAACTTAAGCATTTACAGTCAAAAAGTAACATTTGATGAAGTGGAACTGATGAAGAAGACCAGAAATGGTCAACGGAACTTCATACTTACATAGAAATCACAATGAAGATAATTAAGCGACTATGACACAAATAAATGAATGGTTCTGAACCATACCATTTTCAACGTAACTAATGTTGAAAATGGTATCATCGAAGTGATCTGATGATGATGATGTAGCCGGAAGGTAGGCACAGGAACAACGTAATTAAAGACAGGCTTGTTGGTCTAGTGGTTAGTGGCCCTGACTGCTATGCCGGAGATCGTGGGTTCGATTCCCACCCAGAACAAATGATTGTGCTCACACAATCATTTGTTCTGTGTCTGGGTGTAATTTATCTATAATATGTATGTATGTATTTAGTAATATTTAAGTATGTTTATCAGTTGTCTAGTACTCATAACACAAGGTCTGCTTAGCTTGGGACTAGACGGCGTTGTGTAATAGTTGTGTGAAAAAAAAAAATTAATCATACATTGATTAATTATAGCCTAGCCGTATTTGGGCTTATTAGAATTGTCATGAGATGCACTTTGGCTATAAGGTACTATCGTACTGATCTGATGATGAAGCCGGAAGGTGGAAGGTAGACACAGGAACTTCATAATAAAATAATGTAACCTAGCAGTGTTTGCGTTAATTGGTAATGTCATGAGAAATAGGCACTCTGTTTATAAGTGTATCGCAACTAAAAAGTGTGAAATAAACACTTAAAAAAAATAACCAACTTCACTAAAAAAAACACTAAAAGAATAAAAATAACTATAATTTCGGAAGTCGGTGTTAAATAAGAAACAAACAATACCGAGAAACACTGACTTCCGAAAAGTTATTTTGATTCTTTTAGTGGTTTTTTTTTGTAATTTTTTTTTTATTGTATGAAAATCTGATAAACTAATGTATGATAATTTTTTTAAAGTCATAGAACAAAGTTGTTGTTTATGATGTTCTTAACCTAGTCCTGAGAGGTTGCCAGTGTTCTACAAATAATCCTATAAACAAGATGTTAAGGTACCTAATATTTGCTCAGAGCATGTAATCTGATCGAATTACTTTATTCAGTGCAAAGAAACCTTCACTCACACAGGTGCAAGCAACTAGCGTCGCGACTCCCCAGAATTTTACAAACACAGATTTCTCTTTTTCAGTTGCTATTAACGAATGTACGTTTTCGAAACGACTTTGTTTACTTGTACTAGGGATGGAAAATTCAGAACACGAAATCTATATTGACTTTACAAGTTAATAAATTAGAAAGAAAAAGTGCAAAGTAACGAGCGTCTAATACTGCCCTTCTAGAGGAAAGTTCTATTCGTCTTGAGGACTGAAGACAAACGCTGCATCAATCAGCCACAGATTACAGATGGCGCGAAACACGTCATTAAGAGTCGCCACAACGCCGGTAATTGGCACGACCACAGCGCCATTATCCGCTGAAAACGTTCCGACTAGCAACGACCAGCGTTTCAACATCCCTCACACAATGTAAACACAGGTATACGTATCTACCAACACTCTCTGAAAACATTTTCGGTAAACTGCGGTATTTTTAATAGTAACCAGTTTTACAAGCGCTATTAAGTACCGCAATAAAACAAATTAAATCTTGAAACATGCTTTATTTAGTATTTACTATACATTCTGAAACTTTTCGCATTAGCGTAACTTTTAACTGTCGTGTTTAGTTTAAATCTGATCTTGAAATTTTTCAGGTATAAAGGTGCACCAGGAAAATATGAACTTTAGCAGCCCAGTAGCTAGGGTGGAAAACATTCAGTGAATAAATTAATATATACGACAAGTAAGGAGATAAGATGCAAAAACATGGAGCAAGTTTTGTTGTACGGGGCTTAATATCCCACAAAATGAAGATTTTATCGCAGTAGGTCCGTAGCCGTGCAGTCTTAGTGAAAGTCAGCTATCATGAATATGTATCAAGGGATCACTTCCTCGAAATATGTTTAATAACTCAACTTTATATTCGCTACTTTCATGAACTGAAGCTGTTTTTATCCGGACATGTTCTCCATCACTGCCTGAACTACAATCGGATTCCGTTCCGGCGAAGCAAAGTTTACTATTTGGGGCTTACGGTCTGAAAGATCTACATCGTGCGGACTTTATCATCAAAATATGTGGCAAGAATCAAAATAGATAGGTAGTAAGTTTACTAACATATGAACAAGTTTTCTGTCTAGTTCACTAACCTATACGAATGTTGCTAATCCCAACTAAAGTTTTTGTCCCCAGTTTGTATCCCATTTTACTCCCAAAAGATATTTTCAGGTATTAATTAATTTGTTATACTCATGGACAGCGTATAATAAGTAAAAAAAAAATGTAATTAGACCATTAACTTTCTCGTCATGTAAATAGCGAAGTGAATAAACCTCAGCGAAAATGGCTACCAAGTTTATAATATGCACCGATCTTGCAAATATCTCAACAAAACGCGAGATGATTTTTTACAGCATTGGTGTCTCATACGATTGCACTTTCCGACAGTTTTCACTATTATAGCTCCCTTTTTTAATATTGGCTTTGAAGTTTAGATTTTCGTAGCACTTACTCTTCTCACAGTAAATATAGTAACACAAATCCGTTCAAACAAGTATTTCCACGAGCTTGACGCAAAGTGTCGCCGATGGGTTCGAGTCGCTGTCACCTCGCCGAACACTCGGTACTTAAAGTGTCTCAAATATTCAGCTGAGCTGAATATTCACTAAGTTTTCTTCATTTAAGCTATTCGAGAACATTAAATAAAAGGCTACGAGCTATAAAACGAGTTTAAAGTTAGTTTCACGTTTTAAGTCTAAAATTTTGTTTGAGGACCTGATAAATTGTCTTTGAAAGACAAGATTTAATTTTAGAGATGAAACGATGTTGCTAAAAATAGGATTAAATAAAGCTTATCCCGCTTACGGAATTCGTCACGTTTGTCGACGGCTTAAAATAGATCGTGTCGTTATGTCTCCTGATTTCATAATCTAAGAAGAAAGTAAAGTTGAAAAATTGTACCTAACCCTTTGAATAATCGTTGATAAAATGGCAAAGTCAAGCTTTTTTTATTCACAAAATAAAAAGCTCAGAATTCACAATCTACAATCATTTAAGTTAAGGTCAGACTGATTGTAGCAGACAGAAAACAAAGCTCTGCACCGCTAAAGCATAAAGACAAAGCACATTACACCAGCGTAGCAGAAAGTCCGCTGCATAATTTTACGACACCAAAATGTCAAACAAACAACAACAAAATGAAACATCACGGCGTAAGCGATAAACTGACTGTCCCAGCGCTAAACGGTTTGGGTGCTTGCATACGGAACTATCTCACAAACAGAAAACAAGCTTTAGTTCACAAAATATTATAAATCAATATACCCGCCAACTTATCCCATTCAATATTTTTGTTTCCGACTTCAGACAGTTAATATTATGAAACTAAATTCTAACTTCCTAATCCGAACTAATATTATAAATGCAAAAGTAAGTTTATTTGTGTATTACCTTTTCACGCCTTAACCACTGAGTCGATCATCTTGAAATTTTGCAACGTTGTCCAGAAGAGTACTGCTCCCGAGGGAACTTTAGACGTCACAATTGCTTTAGGACGCTAGATGGCACTTATACGTGCCTTTTGAACCTTGATTGAATTATATTATTAGAAAATTTAATCGTATGTTTGGTTTTTTTTTTTAATATAAGTAATAATTAGTCTGTATAATATACTTAACAGTATCAATTAACCAACAACTTGCATTAACACGAGCAAAACCAAGGACAAAACCTATAATAACTGCTCCAGAACACTTACTATTCATAATATTGATTGTTCAGCTCAGAACAGTGTCTGTTGTCAGATCAACGACCCCGATCTCCGTTGAAGCCAGCGAACAACTTGCTAAAATTGGCGAAGAAGCAAAAATAAACGAAGGGTTGTTATCAAAAGCGTGGCTCGCGACCCCTGCTGATTATATGAAGGGTTATACTTATAATATTGTAATCCATAAGCGTTGACGTGTGAAAAGAAAGGGACTGAGGCCCGAGGGGCGCCTGCAGCCTCCGCTGTGTGGAGACGAAATACCACTCATCATACACACCATTATTGGCTAATGAGTGACTCAACTACTTTTGTAAGAAGATTACGAAGAAAATAGGTGTCAGAAACAGAAAGCAAATAAATTATTGCTATCGAAATGAGTGTGGTGGGGGCGCAGCAGAGAGAATGAAATAAATCGCTTTGAACGTGTTCACATTATGAACCCGATGTAACGAATAGCACCAGCTAACGGGGAAGTGGGAACATGTTCTAGAAATCATAACAATGTTTTCACGAGCAAGGCCATCTTTCAATAAATGCAATCAAATCATAAAGCTCACTCATAAAGAAACGATTATTTAACATCAAAAGATAAATAAAAAATCCCCAGCATTTCGTTTTTACAAACGTTTTTATATTGTGCAAATCTTCGTGAAAGCATCCCGCAGTACATTGAAACCGAGCGCTCATTAACAAAACGACTAGGAGCACATGGAACGACGGCGCCCCTCTCAAGTGCAACCTGCAAATACGCCAGGAACAAAAGCGCAGCGACGACGACCTACAAAATTATTGGACGTGTTTCATAATACAATACAATGGAATTTCGTGAGCCGGCGACTGTCTACGTCTGTCTCGAGTTTGGACGACTGAACAAAACGTTTTGTATTCCAAATTGCGCGGTCGGAATTCTTTTTCTATTCATTACACGACTGTTGTTAAAGAATAACGTTTTGAAGCAAAAATTTTGCAATACACTAATGTATGTGCGCTCATATGAAAAGAGATTCATAAGAATTTCAAAACGGACATATCCATTTCCCACCTTGGCGGAGCGCTACGAACATACGTAGCACATAACGCCTACGCCGTAGCCAGACGTATCCGTCGTAGCCGTAGGCACGTAGCGTCTGAAGCACCAGTTTTCCCTGTAAATGTTTGAATGCCGTTGTATTTCTGCCATCCAATCCTTGAAGTGGCAGTAAAAAGTCACTGAAAAAGCGCTCCATTTTAATGAGCTTACAAAAACATCTCGAATTCATTTCGTTGAGCATTTCTCAGACTTCCACTATTTTATACGGGCGGGCGATTAACTGAGTAAATATATTTCGGAGTGACGAGCTCGGCGACCTCTATTCTTGCTCTAAATTAGACCACTGAATATACTCGTCAAGTGTTTTAAGTAAACGATGTTTGTTTGTGCTTTCTACACTTGTTTGATGTTCAAGAAAAACCTTTTAGGTTAAATTTACTCGTAATTATGGTACATTTTCTGTGGAAAGCGCTGACGAAACGTAATATTACTGACATCATTAGGTATTTATTAAGTATTAAATAAATTAAATACACAAAATGTATTAAAATTATGCGAATGAGAATATTTTCCCATAGGATTAACAATTTCAAATAATATAATATAAACATTCAACAATAAGCACGTCACACTTGAAGCGCCTCGACTACAACTACCCACACAATATGTAGCATGTTCTCGACCCGCAGCCACAGAGACGTCATACATTTCTGGGGCAAGTTAAATGATCCAAACTTCCCGGGAGCGATTTCTTTCATTTACGAAGATCGTTATAATATCTATAGGGCAATTTTCTTTTTCTATTCTCTGCGTCGTTTATTTTCATCACAGATATTATTGGAGTGATATTACCTGACAATTCGATTATAAGTCAATCATTGGTCGGAGTTATGACGATATTTTTGATTAATGTTGACGATAAATAAGGTAATAATTGTTTTGCTATAGCTTTTATTGGAAATCCACGATGTACCTATCATCACAATTTCTTCTATGTGTATGTACCTAACCTACCTAGGCAGGAGTGGTCTGGGCACGCCGCAATTATGGCGGGAGTGGCTGGAAAGACAACACGGCGTCCTTACCTACCGCATGACGCACGTCCTCGCCGGACATGGTCAGTTCGGGAGGTGCGGATGCACCGGATTCGTGCGGAAGAAACGGCCGGGCGGTCCACACAATGGTAAAAACCATTGAGTGGACCGCCCGGAGGACACGGTGGAGCTTACGGTAAAGGTGTGCCCCGCCTGGGCAGAGCACCGCCGTGTCCTCGTGGGGACGATCGGCGGCAGTGATCTCTCGCGCCGGGCCTTGGTACAGGCTGTGGTCCGGAGTGAGGAGTGGGAGGCGGTCGCCTCCTTCTGAGAAGCAGTAATGCTAGCAAAGACCGTCTGACCATCCGGTAACCGTCCGGACCGAGCCCAAGTCGTCGACGGCGCGTAGCGTTCCACGCGCGCCTCATGGAGATGACAGCAAAACCGTAGGGGGTCAAAGCCTACTGGGGCCATGGGTTGTGCGAAAAAGAACCTCGGGGCCCTGGAACGAAGGTAAAGAAGGAACAGGAGTGGGTTTTAGTCAGTAAAAAGTCTGACACGCCCTCCCGCCCCGCTCAAAGGCAGGAGTGGTCGAGAGGTAAAGGTCGGTATAATATCGTTATCGCATCAAATTTGCTAATCCTGCAGTGTACCGAACCGCTTTATATTTTATATTTACGATCCGACCGACTACAAGTTACTGTGCAACATTTATTTTGACACCCAACTGGGACTATGTGTAATTTCGGTTCTTGTGAATATGAATACCGTTAAAATCACGATAGAAAGCAAACGCGGCTATTTTCAAATTACAATTAAGTAAAAAAAGTACAATCTAGTCAATGCAAAACAAAACCAATTAATTTCAGGCTGTAAGGAATGGCAAACGTATATATTCTCAAAACCCCAGACATTTTTCTTCACAATTTAAAGTAAAATAGAGATGAACATTATACAAATAAAGCTAAACACTCATTATGGCAATTTAAATTCAGAATGGGAACGAAAAAATCCTGTCAGTCCATTTGAGGGTAATGTACCTTCGGCACTCCCTGAAAATGAGATTCTTAAATCGCTATTGTTGGATCTTACTCGTCGGGTCGGAGATATCGTTTACGAATTATTAACAAACATAAAGCAGCGTAAAAACGTCTTCAAACCCGCGTTAACCTTGACGTAACGGATATTAAACTCGTTGTAAGTGAATAATCGACGCAAGACTTAAAAACATTTCGTCCTTCGTCTTACAATACAATAAATTGACGTTTCTCTTGTCAATGTGTCTCAATTTTCGTAGTATATGTACTTATTTAGTATAACATTTTTGTAATCTAAATTGCGACGCAAAAATGTCAAACAAGTTGTCGATGTTTCTCTAACAATTGACGTTTGTCTTGCTAGTTAAAATTCAGAACGACCCTCATTTTTGGTATAATATTTAGTGTTTATTTCGTTCGTAATCCTTGTCGATGGGTTGTGTTATCGCTTGCCTACACAGCCCACACTCGAGGCGTGTAGTGCCGTGGCGGGGACGTGTAGTGGGTGACGCGGACCTATATCCAGTTAATTGAAGCACCATAGCCATGCACTATGGCAGTAATGACCAGCACTCGCCGACTCAATTACACTACTCTCTTACGTGCTGATCAAGCTAGATTCAATCTAGTACTACACTATTATTGTAAAATAGTAAATTTAATTAGTTTTAAAGTAAACGCTTGCGTTGTAGGCGTTCTATGGCACGTTTATTTAGGGTTATATTTGTAACTTGTTGTTTGTAGAAAATAAAAAATATGAATTTATAGAAAAGCAGAATGTAATTTTGATTAAGTCGCAACGATAAATAATAAAGTCCCGTTAGAATGACAACCTTAAAATCCCTAATGAATACAATCCTGTTACTTATAATGAAAAGCTCACCAACAATTACAGTTAGCAGTATTTCACTAATTGCATCGTAATCCTCAACGTTTACATGCAGACGGGACAAGCGGAAAAATAAAAGATGGCGTAAAAAGGGATGACGAGACAAATTGGCACCGCGTTCATTAACCGATCTCGTCGGCAGGGCTTTGTCCCCCTCGCAGCGGACCCATCCACTAAATAACGTTTACCTGATACAATGCTTGTTCCGATTAATCGCCGGTGTCCGCTGAGCACACGCTGAAAGCGATAAATATTTCACTACTCTCAATTTCGTTAGTGAACCGGAAAATTGCGAGAATAAAGTGGCTTGACAGGTAATTCAATACGCGTCTAAGAGATGTCTATTAGAATTATTATTGTTATTAAATGTTTGTGAATAAATTGCCCAGTTATCAAATTTCCAGCGAATATTTGAGAATAATTCATTAATCGTTTTCCAATTTAATACTCTGACACGAATTCTGAATGTTGATAAGCGCAGCAGAATATTTTCTCGGTGCGCGATATTGAGCGAGTCAGGCGGTACAAGTTAACAACTCTATTTCCACGCCGAAGAGGATTAGCCATAAGCGCGGTAGAAACAGCCAAGCGTTATATTTACGACAGTTCGCCGCTTTCATAAAATATTCATTTAACGCCGGGTGAGGGTTCGACGGGATACAGCCAATAACCACAAATAAAATTAATACTATATGTTTTACCGGACGCGTTAATGTTGCTGCGACCGCTATTAGCGTTACGTAAATTACATCCACTAATTGTTTTAACAGAGGCAAATACTGCAAGGTAAATAGAATCGCTCATTGGATTCTTCATTTCATTCATCAGATGTAGTGCCATGAAAATTCCCTGCCAAACGCGCAGCTTGCCCCGACTTTTCTTTGACATTAAAGAGATTTTACAAATCTATATGCAGTAGCATCCATCGGTAGCTTGATAATGGCCAGGGAGAAGACCGAGTTGGCCTGATAATTCTGTTAAGTCAGAGATGTAAGTATGAGAAGGTACAATTAACTAATGTGTGCATATAATAGAAGACCCCTCTTATAATACGACTTGCATACAATTAATTATTCATGGAAGTAAATATACGTGGATTTTTTATAGATACAATTAGATTCCGTTTATTTTTTAAATTAAATTTTAAACCAGATTCAGTTTTGATAAATCAATGAATCTAACACCTTACATGTTTGTTTAATTACAAAATATAAGTTCTTAGTACTAAAATAATCAGTAATTATAACTACTAGATTATAGCAAACAAATTAACAACTAATTCCTGTAGTTTGATTATTGTAGTTAAGTTACATGTAATCAAACTAATTCTAGTAACTACTTTTAGTTGTAATTTGTAATCTGATTACAAAATAGTAGTTAACTACGCCCTACACTGCTGTACACACAGTATACGGAGTTCTTTGCGTTGGATATTACTCTGAATTTCATGCAATTCCTAAAAACCGCGATCCAAAGCCAGATAGAATTCAATCGAACGACGGCAAGAAGTGGAAAACTTATGCTGCAAACAAAACAGCAGAGAAAAATCCGCATTTTCGCAAGTATCCACACAAGATTGGCGGCTGACACAAATTGCCCCCGGCGATTGGGTGGCACGTTCGCACCAAATATAAAAAGTTCCTCTCACCTCAACGTTCATTTTTTCTCAGTACCTGTAGGAAGGATCTCCTTTTTTTGCTATAACGGATCACTGTGCTAAGATGTTCGATCCTCAAAAATACGTACATACCTACTTTGTTAATGCATCGGGCAAGCTTTACCATCGCAGTAAGTATAATTAGCGACGTCATTATCGGTCGATTTGCTCGTAGCACGTGCGAGCTGCACCGCGGTGTCCACGATGCTCGCCCGCTATCGATCCCGCACACACGTGCCCACCGCCACACACCACCACTCCGCTGTGCTCATTTGCATAGCTAGTGTATTCATGTCTTCAATTGTATCCCTCGTCGACAGACACCTAGTCTCTGACAGTTAATTAGGGCTATTCATATTCAAATCATTCAAGCCTATGGTTTTAATTATGGAAGAGTATTGAACATTCGTTTATCCTTTACTATTGTAAAACGATATACCTACCTACATCAACAATACATCCATATAATGTTCTCAAATTACGTTAATTTAAATTAATAATGAACCAACATCGAATGACCTCACCGGAAAACCGTCACATTTCAATTCGTAGACAATTCGTTCGTATCTGGAGGTCTAAAGGCCACTTAAGTAGAATCGTATTAGGAAAGTAATATGAATCATGTTAAAAATCGCAATATGCTCACAAATTGGCAGTTCATTTACGTAAACAATATTCATATTCTGCAATTCATCTGTTTGACAGACGGCTCTAATTGACAGCACATTCGTAAAATGGTTCACTTATTATGAATCTTCGCTTTAGAGTATAATAGCAGAATCATAAGAAGTTACTGAACAGAAAGAAAGAAAAATATTTTATTTGGTACACATACATACACACAATGGAGAAACAACATGTAGACACTTAAGATTAAAAAAGAAAACTAACTTTGTCTCGCGCCTGCGCCAAATAGAAGAGCATCATCTTACATTTCATTTCTCGGATATTATAGATTAAACTTAAAAAATGGCAGATTTGGGACTTTACACCAATTTCCTAGATATGCGCATTACGGAGAGCCTTTTATGTCGCCAACGAAGTGTATTTCTTCGGAAAAGAGAATTGGCTTGAAAGGACATGGCTAAATTAAAGTATGGACGACTGCCCCCGCCATAAAAACGCATGCATTAACATGGTACCTAGCAATATATAATGCTGAATAGCTGAAAATTCGTATTTCGTCATTTAAAAAGTTTCACGAACTTTTCTTATCTGCACAATCCTAAAAATAAAGTCGTGTAACTCCTACGACAAATAATAGTAGTGGTACTCGGTAAAATATATCATGCAAACTAATGGCTGAACACTATCCCCTGAGATACAGGTTACCACCTAGTTCAGAGGATAGGGTCAAAACTGTTTGAGGCATATCACAGCCACCACAATATATACTGCAGAACAATATAAAAATTTTGCTTTGTATCGAGTACTTTTAAATTAAACTCCTTTATATTGTAAAAAAATGTTTGTGGTGAGAAATAAACAATTATTAATTATTATTATTACAAAGATATAAAAACTTCAAACAATGACATTGCTATGAACTTTTGTCTAGGCGTTTTAATGTGTCTGCGACGATTTTTATTGATATTTGTGTTTTTGACTGGCGATTTTGCACTAAGGTACTTGAAGTAAATATCTACAAAGGGATTGTACCAAAAAAATCTTGATACAACGGACTTTCGATGCATAATCCACGTAAAATTCATAATAATATAAGTATTCAGTCGTAAAACCTAAACTACTTATCCAAACGTGTTGAAATAAAGACAGTTTTCACAGACAATCTAAATAATAATTATTATTGTTGAAATAATAGGTGTTTGAAAAACATTTTAAAATAAAAAAAATAAAGCAATAAAGTTTTATTCTATTCTATTCTATTTTAAATATACTAAGATCCCAGAGCTGTCAGACATAACTTATTTTCACATGGATGAAACCTTAGGTTCTCAGTAGCATCTCATGTGCTTTGAATACCTGTGCACTTGTGGAGCTCCCCCTTGGGGCCCCTGAGCAGGTACCAGGTGAGAAAGGGAACTAAAAAGAACGAGTTACTTAACTTATTTTTTTATGGCTGATTTTTATTATGTTTTGTAGAATATTATTCTAAAGTAGTATTAAAAGTGTCAGACACTTTCCATGGACCAAAACTTCTGTCAGATGCTTTAAAACTCCACAAAAAGTAAATAAACTTTACTTATTTTTACAAATCTGATTTTAAAATATGTTATTAAGGTAACTATTACAAAGTTATATTTCATTAGTCAGACAAATTGTAGTGACCAAACATCCAGTCAGTGCATGAAATCGTCTCACTCGCTCTGAAACGCATGCGTGCTCTCGCGCTCATACTCTCGGCTGAATAATTTTTGTGTTTAGGGGATGGTTGGTCACTATAATTAGTCTGAATATTGAGATATAACTTTGTAATAGTTTCCTCAATAACATATTTAAAAATCAGACATGTAAAAATAAGTAAAGTTCATTTATTTTTTGAGCTTTAAAGTGTCTGACAGAAGTTTTGGTCCATGGAAAGTGTCTGACAGTTATGATACTACTTTAGAATAATATTCTACAAAACATCTATAAAAATGAGCCGTAAAAATTTAAGTTAAGTTACGCTTATTTTTAGTTCCCTTTCTCACCTGGTACCTGCCCAGGAGCTCCAAGGAGGAGTTCCACAAGCACACAGGTTTTCAAAGCACATGAGACGCTACTGAGAACCTAAGGTTTCATCCATGTGAAAATAAGTTATGTCAGACAGCTCTGGGATCTTGGCCTAAAAGATTAACTGACCCAAAAATCTGTAGATTTTTGTATTTAAGGTAGGTACCTACACAATTCTACCTAAACTAGATTATGAACGCACTGAGTAACCAAGGAAACGAATAAGTAAACTGCAAAACGTTCAAACGACGTCTGACGTTTGTTTTTATCATAGAGTAGAAAAGGGATTGGACTTCAAGTTCAAAACAGAATCGATAAAACCAATCGAAAGGGTTGAAAGAAAAAAAAAGATGTTGTTTGTCGACACACACTAAATAAGGTAAGGTATTAAGATTAAACGAAGAAGCACATTCCGAAGCTTTCATCTATTTTTATTTGATTTCGATTAGAATGAAGTGGAATCGAGCCGAGTCGATTGTCACTTTTTCATTTTGACATTTCTGATTTCAGTAGCAACAAAACTTGCAAAAAAACGCAGTGTGTTATATTATCATGGTCGCCGAGTCTCCTGAAGTTAAGGCGAACATCACAATGTTCATAGATAGATAAATAGGCCCAAATCAATTCGGAGCGCCTGAAGTGTTAGTAATATGCTTATCCAGCCACAATTATGTAGTTTCAGAATATATATCGTTTTGAAGTGTTAGTAATCTGCTTATCCAGCCACGATTATGTAGTTTCAGAATATATATCGTTTTGAAGTGTTAGTAATCTGCTTATCCAGCCACGATTATGTAGTTTCAGAATATAAATCGTTTTGAAGTGTTAGTAATCTGCTTATCCAGCCACGATTATGTAGTTTCAGAATATAAATCGTTTTGAAGTGTTAGTAATCTGCATATCTAGCCACAATTATGTAGTTTCAGAAAACAAATCGTTTTGATAACTGTTATTAAAAATCGATATAAGGTAGGTACAGTTTCAATTCGAAATTCTGGAAACGTGATATGTCCTCTACCTATCTTGCAGTACTCCTTGATCTTGTCATGTCAAACCAAAACAAAGCAAAAAAAAAAAACAATTAAAAAACTTCTTGTTTAATAATTCACGAAAGTTATAATAAATGATCAAACACTAATTCATGAATGAATATTTAAATATTAAGGGTTAGTGTGAGATCCCTATTCGTGAGAGATATTCCTATTCATGCTGGGGCAGTCGTTTAGCCATCTCCTTTATGAAAAGCCGGACCACGAGTTTATCGGGCTATACAGACTTAAAAAAAGTATGATTAGTACATAATTATTAAGCACTAAAGCATTTGTGCATCTGGGTTATGTCATCTAAAATGGGCAAGTACCTACCTCAGTCACTTCCCAGTGTCCTAAATTCTGAATGTTCTTGAGAATAACAATATTTTATTGGATTTATAATATGTACGTACATATATTTATTAAAGCTTTACAGATCCTAACATAAATAGATGGTCAAATAGTACTACGTATCCACCCTGAACACTTAGCTACAATATTCTTAAATAATTTAAAGTAGAGTTTAGAGTAGCTTTAATATTATCATCTATAGAATATTATAAACAAGCTTAGATTAATTAATACCAAAATAAAACCATATAGATAAAATAATGTAATGACTCATTTTAGTGACTCTAATTTACATGTAATCCAAGATAGCAAAGATATCTTTGAGCTGCATCTGCAAGGCGTCTCATATTTTGTATTAGGTGTACTTGAGCAGTATTGGCATCAGCTGCAGTATGTTGCATCTTCACCTGAGACATAATCCTTCAAGCCTTACAGGAATTCTGGAAATGATTTGTTTTTAGATGAATTGCTCCATGTGACCTTTTTAGGCCCGCTGTTATTCGATCTCAAAATTGGGAAGCAATACGAGGATTTTACTAGCGAGTTTCCTTATTAAATCAGTTGTGAATTGTGTTTTTTTTTTGGGGACCAAGGTGTGGGCCGATTCATTAAGGAAGGTTGTAACTACGTGACCACAGTCTTGGCAAGAAGTTCAAACACGTAGACCGTAAACAAACCAATTATCCTAGCCACTGTGTTTAAGGCTAGTGTTTCACGAGCCTGGGGACTGCGGCCACACCCGCCAGCGCCACATCAATCAATCGCTGACCACTGCTGAACAAACTGCGATACTGCCGCACAGTCACGCCATGGTAGCCAAGGCCACAGCCACAGCAGATCGATTTCTACTTTTACGACGGCTAAGTAGCATATTTTATTGAAACATTTGTATTTAATAATAACATTATTTTTGACAATTCAGGAAACTCAATGTGGTTATAAATATTTAATGAATACTTATTGGCCACTTTACCAAGAATATATTATAAAGCCACTGGTTAAGTGACACCAAATCAAAAGAAATATTAATTCAATCAGCATTTATAGTTAGTAGAACGAGAGAAAATTAAATTCTTGATTCACACAAAAGTCAGACTTCCGAACCAGGTTTATAGTGTCCTCTTCCTTCCATTTTAATCGCCAAATACAAAGACAACATTTTAAGGGCAGCTATAACGCGCGTCATAATGTAAGCAATCTCAGACTTCGCTATAAAAGGTTTACCTTTTAAGTGACTAACTTAATCTTTGTCCTGAATTATGGAGTAAGTGCAGCTAATGAATATAACGAACGCTCACGGCAGCGTAATTAAGCATCTCTGACGCCATATCGACCGAACTGCTCAGCCATCTACCACAAAAATAAGTCCTAAGCGAATGCTCCCGGCCAGTCATAAGAGTCCTCGGAAAAATTGCCCTTTTTACTGAAACGCTCAAATATGTATAAAGTGCTTTGAACCAATTTGGAGGGACTGTTTCTTCCAAATATTAAAGGACAGACCAATTTTGCTGTCCTATTGTTCGTTTGTAAGCAAAAAGGTTGGTTTTACAAATGTTTCGGTTTCTCTCTTCTTGAGTCACTTCAGGATTGTGTGTCTTTTTGAGACTAAGATATTTACAAAAATAAAAACTTGAACATGTGTGTTATTTTTTATTCTGTACATACTCTCAGCGACAACAAATAGACATCAATAACCAACGACAACACAAAAAGGGGAACATTTCTTGGGAACTGTTCAAATCAGCTCTAGCATAAATTTCAACGCTAGTCAATTTAAAAAGTAACCTAATGTGAAATTATAGAATCAAACCAGCATAGAAGCTATTAGGCAGCAGATCCTCAATTAAAAACTACGAAAAAACTTGAGTTCAGTGTTTGAGCCACATTTATTGCAGCAGAGTTTAAATACTCTAACATGCTCTAAACCGAATTCCCAGTGTTCAGTTTTCGGCCAAATAAAGTTAGGTACAAATGGCTTCATTTGGTGGTACATTTTCCGGTATATTTCCAGCCCGCTAGTCCCGCGTGGCATGCGCCGCAGAGGACCCATTACACGTCCAGACACTCCACTATCGGATATTGTTAATTAATGCATCGCAGAGAGCACTTTTCGCATGTTTCTGCTACATGCATTCATTGAGTTTTTTTATCACGGTGTTCATACAACACGAAACAAAGGTTACATGAAATAACTGGATATTGGCTGTTTTTAATACTTAGCTTCGATGATAACAAAAGCTTGTCCAAGTTTACATTAACAGTAAGTTCATACACCTGGTCATAGGTGCACGCCGGTTAATATTACCATAAACTACGTTTCACTATCTAAAGGGGGTCGAAATGATACATTCTCCGGATCGGATTCAGCGGTCGCTTTATTACAAAGTTACAGGATTGCGACAGGGCCAAAGGTCCGGAAATGTGGCACTAAACCTCACCGTCAATGATTTTGGAATGAGAAGGAGGACTCATTCGATTGTGACAGAGTTTTAAGCACCCCTTTGGAAAGTCGACATTCACGCACAATCGGCCGGGCTCGAGAGTAGGTCCTCTTTGGCTTTATATTATGGCATGTACTCACGAAAATCTCTGTAGCACGCCAATGACTTCCTTTTTTTGTCCTACTTAAGTAAAAAAGCGCTAAATTCAAATATAACCTTCTTAAAAAGTCCTTACTTTGTAATGATATCTCAAATTTCACGTATTCACAAACTTTGCAATCTTAGAAGTTTACCTAACATTCTTATTTAAGGCCCCCAAATGACTACTTATCTTGACATTCCTCTTGTTTTTTCAACTTATTATATCGTGAAAATTCTTCGTCGCAGAATTTACCCGGCTTATTTTTCCTCGGCATGGGTCCTTTTGCTCAGAGGATCAGATTGTCGGCTAATTAACAAGTTGCCGATATTTTACGTCTACGGCGTCATTTTATTTTTGGCCTGCATGTGGCTTCTACAGCGTTTGGGGATATCATTTAAGAATATTTTACGAGTACATAATGATACTTTACACGAATACCTTGTGGTTTGGCGAAACTTTAATAATTTATTTTTTCTTTCAATTTTAATCAAAATTTATTGAGTACATAGATAGCATCTTATCAAACTTCGCTGTTGGAATAATTAGTTAAACGATTACTTCAGGATTTTTTTTAATGATTGAGTATTGAAAACATTACAAAATCAAATTCATATTAAAATTTGTTTATTTATCGTACACTGGTAAAAATATGGTGTTACAATTTATTCAATGAAGTACATCTATGACCCGCCTTTTGGCATACCATAATTTAAAAGACTTGTAACATTAATTTAGCAATAATGAATATAATTACTATATTCAAAGTCAATGTTGAAAGTATGTATATTTGTAGAAAATAAGTAAGCAATAGTTACGTAAACCTGATTAAGGTTATTGTTACTTTATGGAAACAAATACGTTGAATTGAATTAATATTGTAATCAAAACACAATTTAATAATATTATTTAACAAGATTTATTATACTTAAAAAATACCATTTGAAATAATATGTCACTCCTTGATTGAAACATGTTTACTCTAGGTTACAATGTGCTGGAAAGCCGGTAAATTACTAACATCGTTTTTTTTGGACGACGAAGGCTACGCACGCGCTAATACTTTCATAAAACCGGTAACGATATCCCCCTAGGGCGTAACGTAAACAATGCTGTTGCCAGCTGGATGCGCACGCGCACGCACCGGCTGCGGTGTCTCGACACAAGTAGCGCCACCTGTGGGAGAAATCGATCCGCGATGACACTCAAACATTATCAAGTTAAATTTAATAGTAGACAAAGCGGCTCAAGCGTAATTAACTCGAATAATAACATAGAAAGTGCACCGCTTAGTAATCGATTCGTTCAGCGCATTGACTTCGACTTTGTGATAAACGAGGAAAAATTACTTCTTGGCTCTGTTGTTAAATAATGTCCAGCTCTTAACATCATGAATGATGGAGGAATGAATGTGCAGTTTCCACAATAGATTTATCTCCAGCATTCGATTTCAAAGGCCTTTCTTTGCGTCTGTCGAATCTATTGTATTACGAACTTTGGACAAATTCCACCTCCAATGCCTCCGAAACATTATGGACATCAAATGGTCGGATCGTGTTAGAAACATAAACGTCTTAAGGAAATCCAAAGTCCTGGGCATTGAGGCCTACTTGATGAGGGTGCAGCTCAGTTTTTTTTTAGTTTTTTTTATTGATAGACTCGCGTTTGACCACTATCTCACCTGATGGTAAGCGATGATGTGGCCGACGATGGAGCACGCTTTCCTAGAAGTATCTGAGTCTGTCCAGTTGGTGTAGACATGTCTCTAGTATGCCCGAACAGAGGCTAGCGAAGCGTATCTTCTATTCTGAACTCCAGCAAGGAAAACGAAATCGTGGTGTGGTGGACAGTTTCTACGTTTCAAGGATGTTCAGAATAGACACATGAAGAGATGCGAAATTGACCCCGCGACTTTGGAGACAAGCTCAAAATTGGCCTGAGTGCAGACGTCTTGTGCAGTGGCACGTACAAGCCTTTGAAAATAAAAAGAGGTTAGAATCAGACCAAAAACGTGACGACCTCAAAGCTAGACCACCAACACATCACACCACCACCAACAGCTATAATTTACCATATTGTTAATGGTGTTCTGACATGTCCGCTCTGTGGTCGGGGTTTTTCGGCCACAGTTGGATATGAAAATCACATGAGGGCACATCTGAGCTCACAACCACCATGAAGAGCCAAGGAATGCGGTCGCTGTGGCCGAATGGCATCATTACAAACAAAAATATTGGTTTTCTTTAATAAATAAATGGTAATCTAGAAGTTTAAAAGTTTCGGTACGTTTCAATAGAACGTGCTGACATCAAGATCTTTCGCTTACGTAAGCACCCCGCTGCCATTTGGAAGGGTTGATTCCATTAAATAATTCGCGACTTTTTAGCGAAATTACAGAATGGAAATGCTGTTAATTCCATATTTCGAACAGCAGTTTACAGAGTAAATATTAATTTCAAATATAATATTTACTGTGTAAACTTCTGTTAGAAGGAGAGACTATAAAAAGTTTGTTTTTATCCTAAGATCAACATGGAATAGCCATATTTTTCATCCTTATCCTTCATAACCCAAGCACGTTAAGATGATGCATGATAACCCATTTCTGAGACACCTTTAGATAAAGTAAATGAGCCTACGTTAACTGGTGTATATTGCTTTCTAAAGGGTATCTTAACATGTTCAACGGATTACAGCATTATCGTCTTCGTAAACGCTATTTACCCGTGAATACCTATTAAGATTCCGGGTATTACAGCACGTTTACCTAAATATTCGTAATTAATCATCGATCCTTTTGGTGTCACAGAATTCTCAACTGCCACAGGCTTTTCATTACCATCCGGCGATACGTACCTATACTTCGTTAGACTTCGTTATATATCAGTGTAGTCCCGCTTCTGAGCATTCTGTTTGCACGGCACTAGGTGGATTGAACGAACAGAATTTTTCAATTTCCTGTCAGTCCGAGGACGCGGGATCGACGGCGTTGTTCAGGGACTGACATTATTTCCACGCCAGTGTAATTCATTCAGTGGGGTACCACATTTTGCGGCTTCCGTAAGTTTGCGAAAATTGCGTGTTCCTCGAAATTCATTTTTCGTCAGAGATTTTTTTTTCACCAATTATTGTAGTTTTGCAGGCATTGTCATCTGTAAAGCGGGTCCCACTCGTCCTTGACTTTATTTTTTTCAAGTCAAAGTTTAAAAGTTACTAGAACTCTACTCGTTTTAATTACGAATTTAGCTGTACCGCGTATTTATTAATCAGGAAAGTCTCGTGTACCGCGCCATTAACCCGTTGCGAATGGAGATTACTTATATTCCGGGTGCGGGTCACATTTAATTGGTTTTGAGCGACGCCATTCCGAACGGAATTATTTCCGGAGCACGCTAGTTCACCTGTTTCTATCCACCATCGATTACTTGTGTTACCGTATTGATGGCCGTTTTAAGTGAGTCTTTGTGATTAGGTTTCAATTCATACGACAGTTATTATAAAAAGTCGTTGTTAAGATTAAAAGGTGAGTGGGACAGTAGCTACGTGCAAGTGAAACGGTAGGTATTTTAACAGAGAGATAATTATCTCATCCACGAAACCCAACAAGTGGGGAAACCGGTAACCGAAACTAACGTTAAAACTGGTTTAACAGGATTCAGGATCATCAGAGGTTGCTTAATAAAACGATTAATGATCTAAAGGCGCAGTTTAACTAACTATACAATAAAGAAACGGTATCGTCTAGTTAGATCGATGTCACCGAAGCTGCCAGACTGGTTGAGGGAAGAAACACTGGTTCTTGACTGCATAGTGCAAGGTCGCGGTCAAGTACGAATCGAGAAATTATGTCGCTCTAAGAAATGTGCAAACATTAAGACGGTTTATAATCAATTTCACGGGCTTTTACACGGTTGTCTGATATCGTATTTTATCTGTTCGTAGTGTGATTGAGTTTCCATGTTCGTTATTTGGAATTTTTTTCAATGGTTTAAACATTATGCTATTTTTTTTATCTGACGATTATTATTATTTCCACCAAAAAGACCAAACACACACACCTACAGTAAACGTGCCGCAACTTATGCAATACAGGCGTAAGAATGTCTTGCAATTCTTTCTGTAAAGGAAGCCTTATCGGCCCTTTCCTTTCCCCTCACAAAGTGAAAGACTGTGGTTAACGCGAATGCTGCTCGCTCGTTTTTTTTATTATTTAATCAAGTTTCATTGATTGCTGTTAAAAACGTTCTGTTCCCAGTTGAGGAAAGCCCGGTGGTAATCGATTGACTGAATTATAAAGCAAGCAAGTAACAACTGGCAGAGTTCGTAGATTACTTAATCATGATAAAGGTACACGTGTGATATGACTGGCCGATTTTACCTCGACTACAAACAAAAAACATTAAGTACAGAGTGTATTGTTCTGTAATTTGCGCAATTACAATAAAATGTGTAAAAACCATGAGACTTGTGACTTATGAGTCGTCTTCAAGGAAAATCGTTTGTTTTATGTAGGTTATCACGTGGATAAGAGAGGATGAGATCTCAAATCTTTCTGGATGTTACAAATCACATTATCTGCAGCCGGCCCTTTTATATTGACTTTCCACATGATCCATTACAGTGAACTGTTTCAGAGATATATCACTCTAGGTGTTATCGCCAACCCAGATAAACTGTGTAGTGGGTTCTAGTGGACACAAACCTACTATATTAAGGGCTTTATGACCGCTTGAATACCTATTAGAGAATTGACGAGGCGTGACCGTTGGAGGTGAAACTTAAATCGTATGTTTACGAAAAAAACGACGCAAGCGCAGTTTTTTTGCGCCGAGTCGTCACACTCTTTACATTATGTATTTGACCATCAATTTATTATACTACAAAATGAATCATGTCGACGTCAACGGAGTTTTGTGTTCTACGACAGAAATCAAATTATCGATAATCGATAAAATTTTAATGGTCTGATATTAGTTTAACCAAATAGATAAGTGCAACCTACAATGTAATTTTTTTAACGATTGAATGGCAATACATTTTTTACTTAGGTAAGTACCTAGGTACGTACAAGACATTGTTATGAGCGATTCTTCGTATGCATTTGAGTATGTGCTGCGCATAATTTATCAGTTTACTTTGCAACTTCCAGCTTAGTTTATGTGTTCTAGAACACTGGACGAAGTTTCAAAGACTGCAAGTGACAGCTTCAAATATTGCAATGCGCACGATTGTGGGTAGTGATTTAACTTCGATTCCTAAACCATATTTGCATAGGTAGTGAAGATCGTTACTGAGTTTTTCAAGGTAAAACTACGTCATTATTTTACGCATCAATTACCACAGTAAATGTTTAGACCTTAAATAATCAACAATCCGGCTTCGTACGTAATGCACGCACTAGCCTTCTGGAGCCTCGCCGTGAAAGTATGCTCGGCCGGCAGTAAAATATCAAAACAAACATGATCGGTCGCCGGCTCTGACGCGAGCTGGCCGCGCGATCCTGCGATTCACGACCAAACGCGATCGATAAAAACAATGAAAATAGACGCGGCTCTCGGCCGACTACACGCGACTGCATGACCGCTGTGGTAATAAATAATCAGCATTAATGATACAATCCACAATTATTCGCTACACCAACCAGATACGAATAAAAACTTCCAAATACAGTGTCTAATCCAATAACCTTTATAAGACGAATCTAATAAGAATTTACGTCGATGCACTTAATTAATTATGGTGCAACCGTGGAGGAAAGTGACGTGAAGACTTACCAGATGCAGGACGGTGTTCACTACCTCCCGGTTGGTCACCTGTCCAACTTCAATCAGCCCGATAAGAACGGCGAATTTCAGGCTATCGTTCGTCGTCATCCTCACCACTTCTTCAGGTCTTTTAATATCACTAAACGGCGGCGATTTTAAGTCCGCCATGGTTTATTTTGTCACAATTCACTGATACACAATTTTAAAATCCACTCACGACCATAAAAATCACGGAAACATTATTCCTTCGGCTCACATGATAACACACCAAAGTCGCATTCTGCCATTTTGGATTTTGAAGATGTTGCCATATTTGTTTTTATTGATAATACCATCTCAAATTCTACTAAAGTATCCATCAGTTTTTGAAATGGTAGAATATCACATTTAAAATGTTTCAATTGATAAATAGCGTTTGTTAAGAAATTACTGATAAAAAAAGCTGAATTGATTTTAAAACAAAATCTATACCTAAATTAAGAAGTTGTGCGAAAAATATACAAAATAATTAACAGAAGGGTTGTATTTATGAACTTATGCTATAAAATAAACAGTATCAGTAAACTTAGAGTATTTTATTGCATGTTTATTTTTTATATTGCAATTATTTTAGCTAGGACCAGTATGACCATCACCAATAATATTTATTTTATGAAATTTAACGTATGTTTTCGGATAAACTGATTAGAAGGACTTTGATAGTTTTTATTTATTGCAGATTAAAAAACAAGATTGTTAGAAAATGGTATTGATTTCTTGATGTCTGCTGTGAAGTTGCTACAAAAATGATAATGCAAAGTGGAATGAAGGTTACTTCATGTCACTTTGTTGCAATCAGTGTATATTACCAAAGTACTCTGTGCAATCAGTCAAAAAGTAAACATGGCGGCGATCGACGTTGAACCTCAAAAAGTGAGTGAAATTATGTGTATTCCTGTTCAAAACGAATAGTTCAATGTATATTATAATAGTTTTGTAAAAATAAATATGTGGAACCCCCTAGCAAATAGTAGGAAGCTGTATATTTACATTTTAATAAAGAAAATTGAAGCTAAGGGCGTTGCTCTTCCGACAAAAAATTGGATATTGAATCCGTTGCTGTGTTTATTGTCGCTTCAAAACAGTAAATATAACATTCCTTCAACCGGTGAACAAACAACAAATATTGTGTCAATTACGTTTCATTCGTGAATGCATCCAATCGAGTCATTTGGTTGTGGGAGTTTGGTTATTGTGCTGAGATAAGTAATGAATTTTAGATGGAGACGCTGATGCGCACTCTCAAGCTGTCGGGGCACGTCGGGTTCGACAGCCTGCCAGACCAGCTGGTGAACAAGAGCGTGCAGAACGGCTTCGTGTTCAACATCCTGTGCATAGGTGAGTACAATGACTAATAATTGTTGTAGTTGAGCTAATCATCGTCACACACCTACGTTATCTCTGCTATAGTTAGCGCACGACCTCGTTCATTTACTATTGTTAAGTAGGTTCATTTATTTATGAGTTGTGCAGGAAAATTAATGGTTTAGCATGAGAACCAATCCACATGAGGGAAATATAATTAAACTCTGTTATTAATTGTGCAGGAGAGACTGGGCTGGGCAAGTCAACGCTAATGGACTCGCTGTTCAACACCAACTTTGAGTCAGTGCCAAGTCCACACAACCTGCCCACGGTCAAGTTGAAGGCACACACTTACGAACTGCAGGAGAGTAGTGTTAGATTGAAGGTATGTTGAACTTTTTTTTCCTGCTATCGTTCTTTTTTTTATATATCTCCAAATGCCTAGGTCTTGGCCCTTTGGAATGTGCTGAAGGAACCAAAGCTAACTTGTATAAGTCCCTTAAACACTTTCTTTTGGAATGTGGTACCAACTAATGACTATCCCAGTATGTAGCTTGCAAACGATCTATGATGCCATTATCGTTTTTGTTCTTATGTTTGTTCACAAATATATTCACTATTTAAAAAAAGTCCATGTGATCCAATATCTCTTAAGCAGCCATCATTGACACATAAGTGCAAAGGCAAAAGATCCATATACATTTATTGAAAACAGGCAGATTGATCTCAGCTCTTTATAAAAACAGTCCATTTTTGTGACATTTAATACTGTTCCTTGGTTCACAGCTAACAATCTGCGACACCATTGGCTATGGTGATCAAGTGAACAAGGAGGACAGTTTTAAGGCTGTGGTGGACTACATAGATGCCCAGTTTGAGGCCTACCTGCAAGAAGAGCTCAAAATCAAGCGAGCACTGCCCACATACCATGATAGCAGGCTGCATGTCTGTTTGTACTTCATATGTCCCACGGGTGAGTTTAATCTTGCACTAATACTAGAATATTGTGAGTACAAATGCATTACAGTCTGTTTTTAGGATCTCAAAGTGCATGAACCTCATCTATTTTTCGTGAATGATTTTGTTTGAACAATTAACTTGAAAATTTTTTTGAACAACAGCTGCAGAGATTATCAAATAATTTTAGTGATTGGGTTTATTTGTTTGGGCTAACCCAAAGTTCAAAGTCAGCTGATCATCAGTATTGGTTGTAAATAAAACTGAACCTTATTGGAATTATTTAATTTGCCTAATTAGAATCGAGAGTAAATAGTTTACCCTGTGTAGTACATAACATACAGTCAGATTCTGATAAAAGTGCCTGCTTTGAGTCATTTAGAGATGTCATTAAAGTGTCAGCACATTTGGTGCTGTAGTTGTTAAATGTCTGGCTGCACTCCACAGCACGTCAATTTACCTTGCATCTAAAAAATTAAACTTTAAATTGTATATTATTAGATCATTCTAAAGAAGCTATATTTAGTTTGATTATATTTATCGTCTAAAAACTTCATTATATTCAATTGTACATTGTCAATAAGTTACTTAAATCCAAAAAATATATATATCTAATCCGGAATCCACGGTATTGCTGACTTGGATCCCGCGAATGTGCGGGATCTCGATTTTGGTGCGGGATTGGTTTTCCCAGCTGCTGCAGTGCGTGTCGCGGGTTCGAATCCCACGCGGTATAAATATTGGTATGTGCTACAGATAGTTGTTCCGATTGTCTTGTGTATATGAGTTTATTATGTTTGTGAATGCACCCAGGATGCAAGAGTACCTACCTAATTACTAGTGTGGGGCAGTCTTTAAAAAAAAATAACTAAGCAACTAAAGGCCTACGCAGACCAGGACGGCATGGCAAAGGATTTTGCCTCCAGTCAGCGCACACTAGCCACTTAGATACTGCGACATTCCAGCGCCTTGCCAAGACATGCCGCGTCACGTCGAAGTTTGCCACGGCAGCTTCTACTGCCCGATACATATTTCAGTCATAAGTAGCGTTTGATAGAGTGTTGGCGGGCGCTGGCGTCCTTCGTCATGCCGTCGCATACCGCAGCGCGCCGCGGTGACCTGCCGCGGGAGCCCGTGACGCGTTTTTCAATACCGTTCGATAATATCCCTTTCGATACCACGGGATCATTTTAAAGCATAGGAATTTATGTCGTATTTCTATTTCGATATGGTTAAATGTCCATTGGTAAAAATTTAAATCCTTTGCCATGCCGTCCCGGTCTGCGTAGGCCTTTAGTTAAGCTGTTTAAATTTTCTATGTTACTATATCCCGATAAACTTTCACTACCAATATGGTCTAGTGCAGGCAGTCGGCCCACTGGGTGACGTTTTTACGAGCTGTCCTTGACACGCGTACGATCGCTTAACATACAATTTATTCAGGGCGCGCGCGACATACTGTAGATGCCCTCGAATTCTCCGATCCCTATAGAGCGGGTAACGGGACTTCTGTTGTTACAAATACACGAGATTGGATTTAATGTTCTAGTTTTTATTTAACTATATTTAAGGAAAATTATGTTTTATTCCGACAGTCTTCCTTATATTTCACTGATCTGCGAATCTAGCGCATGTGCCATGTTTATGAATGCTGCTGAAGAATCACTAGTGCATTCTTTTGGTAAGAATCAAACCGGGGATCGGGGCGGGGCGGTACCCTATTGCCTTTTGAAATGCATAGTTTCTACGTTCAAACTCTAAATATGACAAAATCGTTTTTTTTTTTTATTAGCTTTCATGGTTGTAAGAACTGCGATATTACAGAAAATACAAAACACAGAATCCAATAAATACCTAATTTCGGAAAAAAAATAACGTAATTGTACCTTTAATACAAAGTTTATTTGAACTTATAATTCCAAGTCAATCCAAAGTTCAAAGCAACCCGTTTTAAAAAACGGCAATTTCATAGTTAAAGACCTAATATACATATTTCGTGGCCAGATCTTAGAATTGATCACTTCATGATCATCATCTTCCTGCCCTTGTCCCATCTTATTTGGGGTCGGCGCAACATGTTTTTTTCTTCCATTCTATCCTATCAACCGTCATGCTATCACTAACTTCCTTTTCTTTCATATCACTGTTCACACAATCCATCCATCTTTTCTTTGGCCTCCCTCTCCCTCTCCACCCATCCACATGTATACTCAACTCTTTTAGTAACATGCGTTTCATCTCTCCTCTTTACATGACCATACCAAGACAAACGATTCCCCTTCAATTTCACAGTCACCGGTGCCACTTTCAAACTTCCTCTAATATACTCATTTCTCACTTTATCCATTCTCGTCACACCACACATCCATCTCAACATTCTCATCTCCGCTACATGCAATCTTTTTTCATGATATGGCCAAATAAAACTGGCTAGATTGTTTATACATTAACGTTTGATGACAATATGTCAATCCTCGTTTGGCCATATCATTGATGTAGGATTTCTATGACAATAAAAGGTCTAAAGAAAATAAGCCAAACGAGGACTGACGTATACATCAAACTTTAACGTTTAAACGATCTGGCCACGATATACCCACTAGCTATCCCCTGCGGTTTCACTCGCGACTTTGATTACTGCTCCGCGTCCGTGGGTCGTTACGTGATGTTTATAGCCTGTAACTTTCCTCGATAAATAAGCTATCTAACACTGAAAGATTGGCCTTGGTACAGGCCATGGTGCGGAGCGAGGAAGAGTGGCAGGCGGTTGCCTCCTTCTGCGAAGCAATAATGCTAGCAAAGGAGGCGGCTGATCGCGTGGGGCAACGGACCTCACGTCCCAACCGCCGCCGGGATTCAGATCCCGATTTCCGGCCACCGTAGGCGCAGGCTTGCGGACGGCGAGCAATGGGTGGCTCGCCGTCTGATCGTCCGGTAACCGTCCGGACCGAACCCAAGTCGTCGACGGCGCGTAGTGTTTCACACGCGCCTCAAGGAGATGTCAGCAACCGTAGGGGCCCAGCAGGGTCGAAGCCTACTGGGGCCTTGGGTGATGCGAAAGAGATCTCCGGGGCCCTAGAAAAATGGCAAAGAAGGAACAGGAGTGGGTTTTTAGTCAGTAAAAGTCTGACACTATCTCCCGCTCCGCCCAAAAGTGGGGGATGTCATTAGATGATTTTCCCATCCGAAAAAAAAAAGACGCAGAAAGATTTTTTCAAATCAGACCAGTAGTTCCTGAGATTAGTAGTTCTAGCGCGTTCAAACAAAGTTCTGCTTTATAATATTACTATCTATTGATTTAAACCTTCCTCATGAATCACTCTGTCTAAAAGTGAAAACCACATGAAAATTTGTTCAGTAATTTTTAAGTTTATCGCGCTCATACCTATAGATAGACAGACGCGTTGGGGAAGTTTGTTTTATAAATCTAAGGATAATTGTATGGTCACTTGAGTGAAGCCACTGCATCAACCTGTTTAGTGTTTACCAAAACTCCGTTGGCATGCCCCAGATAACAGTGACAATGTACGCCTAGATAAAGGAAGCGCTTCGAATTCCTTGCCACTGATTGTGTGCTACACAAACCATTCTATTGTAAACAAGACGTGCAGTGTTGTCGCTGAGACGCGAGCGTGCGTGATGCCGGCGCGTAACTAACTCCTGCCTAATTGACGTCCACTTACTTGATGTTAACTAAAGAGTACGCGCTTGTTGACTAGATCATTAAACTTTGATTCATTAGATGACTTGATTTGCTCTTGACGTTTCTTATGTAAAAACGAGTCTAGGCGTATGGAGAGAATCTGCAGAACCTCACTGATACGATCCTCACATACACCTTTTGTAGGTACTTCATTTATTATCGCATGGAATTTTAGAGAAATAAATTTAACGGGATTATTCGAAAGAATTTCCGTAGCCCTGGAACGCAATGGGCAACTGAAGAAACAGAGATTTTGTCAGTAAAATTATGCCACTCCCTCTCCTGTAGAGACTGGTCATCTCTTGGCTGCCAGTGACTTAATTCAATATCTATATTTTGAATTGTTTTTTTTTTTTACTTTATTTACATTGTTCGCACATAATACAGGCGACAAGAAATACGTACCTCACCGAGATAATTGTAATAATACATAACATGTTTTAAAAAAAAAATGAGTTTCTTGTACAGTCAATGGAGAACCATAGAAGAGATCTATGTTTTGGAATGTCTAATTAGCATAATTTTTCTGACTGGCTAATTCCTTGACAATTGTAAAATGCCTATTAAGTATTTGAAATAAATGCTTTGATTCTTGTTCCATCTAGAGTGGGAGACGTTATATGATGATTTCGCATCTAAGAAAATATGGAACGATAAAAAATAATAGTATGGCTACATCAGTTAAAACTGATCAACGAATTGGGCAGCCTCAAATATGGCGCTAGTAAAATAGTTCCGTGCCTATTTTTCAAACCTTCACCACCATTTACCTAATTGAAACATTTTTATTTTCCCTTAAATGAGTGTCATGTATTTGGTAGGGAAATGGCTTAGAACCGACCTACCTATAAGGAGCGATGATAACGGCAGTCGCCGCGTGTGTGGTCCGTGTCGGGCGTCGGGCGCTACGCTGCGGTGCGCCACTTCTCGGCTTTGTCACAAATAGCAGTTAGATTGGATTTCATTTAAACCTACAGGGAAACCATAACTATGCTCTGGTGACTTTAAATTAAATCACGAAGAGAGTTGATAAAAACTAAACTGTATGTAACAGCAACCGCTCTACTTTAGCTCATAATTGTAGTTATCTGTATTGAAAACAGTATTAGCACAGCCTCATATATCCTCAGAACGTAAATATCAAGTTTATTAACAAAAGTGACAACAAATGTTGCACGCTTTTATTGTTAAGCAGAAACATGCATGCTCTGTAGTCAATCTTTGTACCATCTTTTATACCGTGTTTTTATGCAAATAAATGTTACTCTATTCTATTCAAATTTACTGGTTTCAAGATCACTCAGAACCTTGTGGAAAATCTATATTTGTCCAACGCACAATCCTTTTCGCTTGTCATGACGACTATATGATCTTCTTAGCGCATCGATAAACTGCTTTTCTTTTTTTCAAAAGTAATACCTTCTGTGGTCCAGTCTGTGGCCCAGTATTCAGCTACGGCAGTAGCCGTCCGCTGACGTTGTCATTAGATCCTTACGTGAACAAGTAAAAAGGTACGTGACGCAAGTGGGACATGACCTGCGGAGAGACGCTGCACAAACACTGAAGATCGAAACCGTCCGAGAAGACTGTATGTTAACTATTTCATAAGAATATGTTTTCCCCATTTCCAGGTCACGGGCTCAAGTCCATCGACTTGGTGTGCATGAAGAAGCTGGACACGAAAGTGAACATCATTCCCATCATCGCGAAGGCCGACACCATCTCCAAGACAGAGCTGCAGAAGTTCAAGGTATGATAGTCATGAACTTGGTTTTATCTGAAGTAAAGAAAACATCTAGTTCTCTCATTCAAGTCGGAGACTAGACTAAACCACGTTTGACGATTTGTAATGTACCTAACCAGTAGACACCCTTTATTAGCGAAATATTCTCATTAAATCAAACCATTTATTATTTGTATATCATAGATAAATAAATAAATATTTTCTTACTAAAATTGTCGCTATATTTTGCCAAGAGGCAAGTACGTGTTCAAAAAAATTACATTGAGCATGCAAAAAATAAAGTTACTCTGTAAATTCTTTAGAATGTTACTTTTATCATGTTTCCAATCATTCGCGTAGCATCGCTATACTCCATCTGTTTAGTTAATTAACTAAATGTAAATAATCTTGACATGTCTTGTATCTGAAAGTTGTCTAAAAATTTTATCTAAAAATGTTTACAATTTGTTATATTACCTATACCGATGTTTGATAATTAACTAAATTTAAATAATCTTTGTATGTCTTTTATACGATTTTTTTTTTTTAATAAAAAGACATAAGTATCAAGATTGTTTACGTTTAGTTAACTACCTAAACAAATGTAGTTTAGATTTACACAGTTGCTATGCATTTTTACTTGTCTGTATTCTCTTTCCAACAAAATTTTAATGGAATTGTTGAATTTTAATCTTTAGTGAATGAAAACAGCCATCATTGAGTCTATCGTTATCATCATCTCGACATAATGGCGTCTCTGTGTTTACTTATGGACAGTAACACTCGTAGAAGCATCATTTGTATATACTTATTAGATTACTATGTAATCCATGTCCGATTCCGAGTGAGTCATGCGAACTTACTGTACGATGACTCAGTTTTGGCCACACATTACTGTTACAATACTTCACTCATGTTGGTCATAACTTTCGCTACGATATTTAAATAATTATGAGCAAAAATAACGATATTTTTATTTCTGAGGTAGTGTTAGTAGATAGTATTGCAATACATAGTTTATTACGGTACATTTGCAAGTATAATCTACTTCCTTTTCTTGACTTTCACTATATTGCCGGCTTCTTCGCGGGTTCAAACCCAGCCAGGCGCATTACTTTATGTAACTTATTTCATCACCACTGCTCTCAAAACGGTGAAGGAAAACATCGTGAGGAAACCAGCATGTACTAGAACCAAAAATTCGAAAACATGTGACATTCACCAACCCGCACTGGGCCCGCGTGGTGGATTACGGCCCATTCAATCTCTTAGAGAGGAGGCCTGAGTCCCAGCAGTGGAAATATTAAAAGGCTGATTATGCTATGCTATGCCGGCTTCTTCTGTTTTCAATGCACAAACAAAAATTCCTATAAGTGACATTCTTTCACTACCAATATTGTGACAGTGGTGAGGTCGCGTTTGATAAAAAGTCCTTCAAACTTAATACTAAACTTAGTAGAAAAAAAGAACGCACTAAACTACTTAGATATAAAACCACTCTTTTCACAATCATTAATTACTCAAGAAGTTTAGCAGTAACATCAGTGATGAAATACCAAAATTTGGAGTGGCTACAATAACCTTCATAGATGCGTTTATTTAGTACTATCCATGACAACTTACCACCTGTACATAGCCACCTGCAACCAATCATTCTTAATCTACAAGTCGTTGTGCAAGTTAACATTTCTGTTAACTTGCAAGTTATTTGATAGAAACCATCCCAAATATCTCAATGTTCTACGAACAGCATCACCTAATTTATTCCCCTTTCATTTCCAGTCCAAAATAATGCAAGAGCTGCAAGCGAACTCGGTGGAGATCTACCAGTTCCCGGTGGACGACGAGTCGGTGACGGAGGTGAACAGCGTGATGAACTCGCACATCCCCTTCGCCGTGGTGGGCTCCACCGACTTCGTGAAGATCGGGAACAAGACCGTGCGCGCCAGGCAGTACCCCTGGGGCACTGTGCAAGGTATGTACAACACGACATCTACACTAGACTAGCTTGATACCCTCCATATCATAAATGCATTGTTGGACAAAGTTCTACCAACCAACAATAGCTATGAAGTAGATTGTAATATTGAATTGGTTCTTGGCCTTTAGGGATTACTGCTTGAGGTGTAGCATCGTTGTAGCACTTTGACCTGCAAAATCCAATTAGATAATTCTAGGTGAGTGGGTGATTTGTTACAAGTGAAACTTTATCTTTTAATATATTTTTATTTAGTCAGTTTTTAGTTCGTTCAGTAATTTTTCACTGAAGAAATCGATAAATACAACTTATGGCAACTAAATAATAATAAATGAAACTTAGTATACATATCTATATTATGTATACATCATCTCCCTAGTCTTTTCCCAACAAGCTTGGGCTCGGCTTCCCGTCTAACCAGTTACATCTGAATACCCGTGTTTTACATGGAGCTGATGGAGCAACTCCTATCAGACCTCCACAACCGCCACAACTTGGCAACACGAAGTATCGTCGAAGAAAGTCAGTCTTAATAAAAAAAAAAGTAAAGGAAGGAAGTCTGATGGTCAAGACTTTCTGGCTCTCTGAGTCAGCTAAGAACTGTAGCTTTAAAACATGTGCCTAGACTAAAAAAAAAGAATGTAGGTAGGAAATCATCCAGTGACTTCTCCCACTCTGGAGTAGAACGAGAGAGAATGCTAGCTTTTTACTGACATATCCATACATTGTAAAAACTACAAGTAATGATGGCTCCTGCATTTCAGTGGAGAACGAGTCACACTGCGACTTTGTGAAGCTGCGCGAGATGCTGATCCGCACCAACATGGAGGACCTGCGCGAGAAGACGCACGCGCGCCACTACGAGCTGTACCGCCGCCGCCGCCTGCAGCAGATGGGCTTCACTGATGTGGATGCTGATAACAAGCCAGTATGTCTAATCAATCTTCCCAAAAAACCTTATTCAAATGGCTCCATCCGTTAGGAAGCTACTGGCACTCTATACTAGTAACTTCCAAACGGATGGAGCGTTTTACAATGCGTTCCAAATAAGAATAGGATCGATTTTTACGCCATGTTGTGACGTCATAGCTGTCAAATCGAAAAATTGGGTAGGGTGAACAAAACAAGAAATTTTTAAATATTTTTTATTTACGAATCATGAACGAAAAAAGTTTAATCAGAATCCAGTTCTTCAATTTTGCTAATCTCTGCGTCACTGTGTGAAGTGTGTGAGTAGTGGCAAATGGATAAGACTCAGTAATACAAAGCAAAAAAAATCCTTTATTAATACGCAAATAAGTTTTCTTTGCGAACCTTACTTTTCAATAAACATTTGACAGATCGAGGTTATTGAGTTTCCTGTTCTTATTTGGAACGCATAGTATATAGTAGAGGGGCCTTACCATGGCTTCTTAAAATATAAGGCGTGCGAGCGAGAAAGAACCATACACCCTATATAGCTCCATCCCTATAACAGTTCAGTTTACGTCGTAAAATAGATCGCAATTAGAGCTTGTGGTAGGGAATCTTCGTCTATCGGGTTTAATAACGTAACCTTATAACTGTAATAACTGTGTGATTAGTGGATGCGGTCACCTCATGGTGTAGCTTATTTGGTACAAAATGGAGCAGAGTTTATTTCAATTACTCGACTAACAGGATTTGATGGGCAACATCATCTTAATTTTCAAAATTAATACACTTATTACAATATCAGGGCAAACCATTGGGTTTGTTAAATTGTCAAATATAATTTCTATTTTTGAACTTTGCATTCATGAATTAGTAATGTATGTAACTTCATTCGCTCTCTGTTTGATTGCAGGTGTCGTTCCAACAAACATTCGAACAGAAGCGTAGTGCGCACTTGGCGGAGCTGCAGCAGAAGGAGGACGAGATGCGGCAGATGTTCGTGCAGCGCGTCAAGGAGAAGGAGGCCGAGCTCAAGGAGGCTGAGAAAGAGGTAATCTATAGTGTCATCATCATTATCCTGCCAAAAGAACTATCACAGCTGGACAACGGCCTGTAGCAACAACACAACTACAAGGGTTATAGCCTAAACGGCTGAGGCCACAATGACTACGGGCAGCCCTTATTGTGGTCATATCTGTCAATAGGGGTATACTCGGGCTGTTTTAATTTAGAGCAAGTAAACCTGATAGCTATGCTCAGATCTGCAATCATTTTTATTATGCTGGTGATATTATTGTTAGTAAAAATATAATGGCAACTACGTATAGTCATTATGGGTATTCCTTTTATGTAACTAAGCTATTGTTACCTCTGTTTTTACTAAACTTAGTCTGTATACCATTTACTTACATGATCAAAACTTTCTTTCCAGCTACACGCAAAATTCGACAAACTGAAAAAAGACCACACGGACGAGAAGAAGCGCTTAGAAGAGCTGCGCAAGAAGATCGAGGACGACGCCATCGAGTTCAACCGCCGCAAGCAGCAGTCTGCGCAGGCGCATCACACGCTCACGCTCGGCAAGAGCAAGAAGAAGTAGCGCGGCGCCGGCGCACACGGTATGCTGGCGGGAGCGGGACGCGAGCTGGGTAGCCAAGGAACTGTTTGGTTCAGCAGATTGACACGTTACGTCAACTTTCATTTAATTTATTGTGACTGATCAAAATATTACCCTCTCTCTCTCTCCTTGCTTAGCCTTATCTATTTGGGACCGGCTCTCCTTGTCTTGTTTCGTCTAACCTTTCTGTGCTGGTTTATCCACATATTATTGTCTAAGTTTGCTGTCCTAAGAATATCATCTCCAATGGACCAGCCTGTTATGGTCTCCATCATATTCAAAGTAATTTATAAAACCTACATTGGCACGATTGTGGTATTTCTTCCATATAAGCCACTTTCGCTACTGGCTTATATGAAAGTTGAACCCGAATTTACTAAAAAAATAATATACAATAAGGTAAATTTGCTAAACAAATACTGTTCCTTGACTCTACACTTCATATTACAGTAATGTTGACAACAATACTCAGTTTTTAATAAAACTACATCAGTAGTTTTAATGGATCGTCTTTTAAATAGCGTGCTCTGTACTGTGTGACTAAAGTGAACATTTTTACATATACATTTAAACAACTCAATATTCATAAGTTTCTACATTGACAGTGTTAACGATTATATTTAAGATCTAGCTTGCCGTGTTTGCTAACGTTGTAGTTGCATATCGTGTGGTTGTAGGAATTATCATAATATTTAAAGATAATATTGTATGGAAATCACTCAGAGATCACTTTGACATAGGTTTTATTTACGCGCACATGTTAATCTCCTCTTTTTTTAATTATAATTTTATATAATACTTTCTCCATGTAAAGTTAAATATAATGACTAATTTATTTATATCTCATGCGCAAATTGACATACAATGCAGACAAGTAACAGCTGCTTGCTGTGATGTGCAAGTTATTACATATGTGTGGGTTTTAAATACTTTAGGTACAAAAAAAAAACCTAAATAAATTAAATAATAACCTCTAAATGCTTAAATCATGAACGAATACACTGATAGACTTACCACACGGTTTTATTGAATTCTCAATCCACGCGTGGATATCAGACGATGTAATCATCCGTAGTTTTATTATAATTAGTAAGATATATTTAAGTTTAATTGGCCAAATGATCTAATCAACAAGCGAGTGACTTTACCAAATGTATTAAATGAGATACTAATAACTTTTATTTACAAGTTGTAGTGTAGTAGTGAGGGGTACTCGAATATGGCGGAACTTTGTTTGCTGCGCTTTATAACAGCAGATGAGGAATCATTTTCCTAACTTGCGTCCTTGACTTGACTTTATTTGCTGTATGAATGAACTTTCAATTTTTTTTAATAATGAATGAACGTGTATTTTATATTTTCTTCGCAGAGTGCTGACGCGACATATTCGAGTATTCAAATACGCGTAATGTTTAGTTTTTATATAATAATAATAAACATAGTTATGTTTATAGAGTTTATTATGTACGGACGTAACATCGCGTGTAAGAAATTGCCTATTTACCGTAGAATAAGAAATAGCTAGAAACGTAATAAATTATATTTACTACTGCCTGTAAACTCTGCACGCACTTAAGATTCAATATTGATACATCATATGCAGAATTCCTTGAGAGCAAGTTACAGATTTAAAGTAAATACAAATATCGAAAACCATGCTTCCAGAACGCTGTACTCTTTAATAGTATAATTGATATCATAGCTCTCTAAGTTCACACGTAAACTGTAAATTAGCAGCGAGTTCCACACAGGCGAATATGTAAAATGAACTGTTCTCATGGCATTTATTCAGTCATTCCTACTTTAAATTAATTTTATACTTAATTTTGAATTATTTTGTATTACCTAATTGAGGTATTTAATAAAATAAAGTTTAAAATCGTAATATGCTTTTATTTTACAATTAATGTACCTTTATTTAATATAACTGAATTAATAATTCGAGGTAATTATAATCCATCGACTATTTTAAGTTAAAGTCAAGTGACCTTTTGTATCAAAAAGGTCCCAAGGGTGTCAATGGCATTTGAGCTTTGTATTGTATGCCAAAAGAGTTTTTTTGAACCAGAATGTTGACAATTATCTCGAATTATTGATTCAAACAAACAGAAGTGGTGATGGTCGTCTGATCACACCGGCGGCTACTGCGTCACTTCCGTGCTCGGAAGTGATGAAGCTCAAATGATGTCTGAGGAACGACCTGACTCATCTAGTCGAATTGATAATGTAATGTTGCTGTCTGTGATAGGTATTTGTAATCATTGACATCCCTCCCGACAGCAACATTAAACAATACAATCATAAAACTCAAATAATGACTAGAATCAAGTGGACCAACATATAACTAACTTTATACTAGATTTTGGATTATCTATTTATCACCACCACCGCTTGAATCGTACGACGCTGTCGATAGGTACTCGCTCGAGTATAGTCGGCTTTGTATGATTCAAGTCGATTTTGTATTAAAAAAGTATGTTGCAATAGAATTTGAACTTTGTAGTATACGGTTTAGGGTTTGTTGTTCCTAAATTTTATAATTGTCCCGAAATCTGAATTCAAATATTATTACTTAGACCACAGATTTACATAAAATATTTGGAACAAACAACATGATCACATGAAGCAATCTTGTTCAGTCGTCGACACTTATATCGAGTTCAAGATCAATCATAATTATATTACATTCAACTTTTCATCTCACTTAAACACACCCTATTTCCTATGCACACTTCTTACTTAAACATCCACATTTTCAGCATCAACAGGACATTTTTTCACACATCGACTTTTCTGGACAATTCAGCCTGTAGGCACCTAAAGTTCGATACCCCTCTTAAAAACTCTTCATTAGTCGAGATATGAAGAAGTGGTCCATTTTTTTTTGGCCCTGCTAATAGACTGGACCATAAGGACACTACTCTTGAATTGCGTGTCTGACAGTGGCGTAACAGCATAAGCATAATCAACCATATAATGTTCCCACTGCTGGGACTCAGCCCATTCCCTCTCCTACCACTCGGGCCCAATTTGGAGTGGTGGATGTCACATAACTTTGAATTTTACGTTCTAGGACATGTAATAATAGACATAAAATTACATGGTTACCTCACCATGCAATGTTTTCCTTCACTGTTTTGTGGTGATGACATAAATTACACATAGTAATGTGCCTGTCTGGGTTTGAACTCGCGACCTACAACTCGTAAGTCGGGATCTTTATCACTGGACTACCACTGCAACAGAGTGGACAAAACCTTGCCTACCCATGCAAGGGTAGGCAAGGTTTAATTATAATTGCAAAAATTAAAGGTTTTTTAATCAATTTAAATTCGATGTTGACTCTGAGGTTGACTCAAGAACATACACGAAGTCAATATTATTAGTTTACATTTTTTCTGAACAAAAAAACCCGACAAAAAGAATTTTAAATTAATTCCAGTTCCGTTTATCAAACTATAGCTTTTTTTTTATTTGTAGGCTCGCGTTCGTCCACTATCTGACCTGAAGGTAAGCGATGATGCGGTCGACGATGGAGAACTGAATGAACTGAGAATTGTTGACGTGGGAAGTCATCATATAACTGGTCCTGCTCTACAATCTGTTTTTTAATTAAAGATAATGATTTGACAATTCGAATGTTGCATGTTTTTTCCATTTCATAAATAGTGAGGTACCGCAACCGATATTGAACAAAAAACCGAAAATATTCGTAAAAATAATTTCGTTTTTTTATGGAACTAATTATGGTCGTTTTTTTTTATTTTCTGAAGGTAATTTGATAGATGCAAATGTCTAACTCATAAATTAAAATATAATTTAAGCCTAAGAATTGAAAGACTAGCGAAAGCTGCGTCATTTTATTTTTTTGTCTCGATTTATTATCACCAAACCCAGGTAAAAATATAGAATTACTCAAAGTTATATTCTTGCTGACACTTTATTACAACTTTACTAGGTTAGAGATTAACACTAGGTTAATCTCTTCTAAAATTGTAGCGATAAACGAATCTAGTGTCGGTTTCTTCCAATGCAGACATGTGAATTCACAGCTTGACGAGCAATGGGCACGCTATAATCATGAAGGTTAGTCCCCTCTTTGAGGAGTGGCTAAGCAAGTCCTCACCGGACATGGTCAGTTCGGGAAGTTCCTACATCGGATTGAGGAGGTCACCACTGTGTGGAGGACACGGTGGAGCATACGGTGGTGGTGTGTCTCACTTGGGCGGAGCACCGCCGTGTCCTCGTGAAGGCAATAGGTGGCAGCGACCTCTCGCGCTGGGTCCTGGTACAGGCCATGATCCGGAGCGAAGAGGAATGGTAGTTGCCGCCTCCTTCTGCGAAGCAGTAATTCTAGCCAAGGAGGAGGCTGCACGAGTAAGGAAACGAACATTTTTACGCCCCGGTCGCCGAGACCCCAACCCGGACTGCCGCAATGTCAATACTAACGTCGAGCAATGGGTAGCTTGCCGTCTGGCAGTACGCTAATCGCCAGGACTGAGCCCTAGTCGTTGACAGCGCTTAGTGATCCACGCGTTCCTCAAAGAGATGTCAGCAAACCGTAGGGGCACAGTAGGGTCGATGTGGTTTTAAGCAGTAAAAGTCTGACACGCCCTCCTGCTCCACCCAGACCGGGAGAAGTCATTGGATGAATTCCCATCTTGATAAATATCTTGACGACCAATGATGATAACTTTTCTAAAGCATAAACTGCGACTGTCTCGTCCCGCTCTTGTAAACAAGATGTAAAATTGTGTTGGGACGCCCATATACTGGAGCTCCCTGGTAAAAGGTACTAGTTAAGAACTCATGGAGCGGTTTTCAACCGCGCCCGCCACGGTGGAAGAAACAGCTGTTTTATTTCTAAACCCACGAGACCGGAGTTTTGTGTGGTTACACAGCCGTCGCGGTTGCGGTTATTGCTCGCAAACTTGGCAGATGACAATCGCAAGCCGCGCGATTAATTACCAGTTGAGCTCCAAACCGCCGTGGACATACGAATCGAGCTGTTGAGATACTTACTTCACAGAAGGCCTATAAAGTTCTGGGTGCATCAATCGATTTTCGGATTTCGCATCGAATTTCTCTATCCCCTGATGGCCATTGCAGTTTTTAACCGACCACAGAGAGTGCGGGCGCAACCCGCCGAGGCTGCGGGTGACCGTGGCCTGCATGATTCTACTAGTTGCCCGCCGGTAAAAACGGTTTTGTGAGTTCTTAGTGTAAGTAAAAGTCCAAGTGTACAAAATATGATAATAATTTTGAATATTTTAATCTTCAATTCATATTAGACTCTTATAAACAAACAATATTGTTTCTTGGTCCTTCTTTCCTTAAAGGTTATATTATTAAAAGAATCGGTATAAAAAATCGAATTTGGAGACATCACTTTTATCAAAAAGCAGGCAACATATTTCTGGAGTTTGACATTTGCACTTGTCAAATCATTATCTGGGAATAAAAAAACGAACTTTAGGTAGAGCGATTGCAGTCAGTAAAAGTCTGACACACCCTGTGTCAGACTTTTACTGACTGCAATCCAACCGTGATCGTTCGCCCTTTGCATTCCCGGGCTTTCTTTTTGTGTTTTTGGAAATATTCCAATGAATACTCCTCTCTCTTCTCTTCTCCTCTTCCAGACCAGACTTTTACTGACTAAAACAACACCTGTGTCCTTCAGTTGCCCTTTGCGTTCTAGCTGCACCACCGGGTTCCCTTACAAAAATTCCCCATGGCCTTAGCGGACATCGGCCCTGCTCGACCTCATTGACAAATTGCGTGCCATGGACTACTTGGGCTCAGCCCTTACGAACCCGGATGGAAGGGCGGTGAGCTACCCATTGCTCGTCGTCCACAAGCCCGCCCCTACCGTGACCACGGATCGCCCGGCGACTCCTGATGCCCGGGGAGTCTCCAGTGGCGGCGGCTGAGGGGTGAGGATGTCCGTTCTCTCAAGTTTGCGGCCATCTCCTTCGCTAGCATTATTGCTTCGCAGAAGGAGACGTGCATCCCATTCGCTCTCGCTTCGGACCATGGCCTGAACCAGGGGCTTGCGCGAGAGGTTGCCGCCGCCGATCGCTTCCATAAGCACACGGTGGTACTTTGTCCAAGTGGGGCACACCTCCACCGTATGCTCGTTCGTGTCCTCGGGGCGGTTCACTCAATGGTGACACCTGGGCGTTTCTTTTGCCGGAATCCAAAACAGGAACCTATCGAACATGCCTGCCTTCTCGGGCTGCTGTAACTCTTTGGAACGATCCTGCAGCCCTGAGGTAATATTCCCTGGAATGTAAATGTGGTGATTATAGAGAACTTGACATTTATTAAGCATCGGCCTCCAAGTCCAGTCTTCTGCGCGGTAGGTATAATAGTACCTATACTTATATGTCTTATCATCGACAACCATTGGGTACCTAGGTAATGCATTCGATATGCTATCAGCAGTGTACGGACTCACTTAACCAAGGCTAAAGTTCATGTTTTAATCCCGTGCAGGGATAATGGGATTCATGAAATACTATGGGTTTCTATAGTAGAAATTAAGATAATTTTTCTACTGAGACACGTGACATCCACCAACCGGCACTGGGCCCGCGTGGTGGATTACGGCCCGTTCCCACTCCTAGTCTTCTCTAGAAAGCCGGAGTCCCAGCAGTGAGAACTTTATAAGGCTCATTATACTATAAATATGCTGATATCTATTCTGCGCTCTTTAAATTTACCTATTAGATAGATCACCAAAACTGCACAATAATTGTAACAGTATTGGTATATATTATCACGAAACAAGTTAGTGATTTTATAGCAATGAACCAAAGCTTTCAGTGAATTTACCACGGACCTCAGATTATTTAGTTACGCCACTGCCACTGGTGTCCGTCTAAAGTTATTTAGCAAAGCATAAACTGTAGACAGGGTCCAAAGTAGTGTCACAACATCAGATTTTGTAGAGGAATTCCCGTATTCAAGACGCCACCTCCACGAGCTGATGTATCGCGGATTCGTAACGTTATTATCGTCCTGCCACTTTATTGTAAAACAATTATGTGTGCAACGGCGATATAGTGTCGTTGCGGTTCGAAGAGTGACAGTGTCATTGTACGAGCAACTTCGACGAAAGCGTATTAGACCGATGCATACGTGTAATACGCCTGCACCCCTAGCCAAGTTGATAATCTGCGATCGTTAGAGCTAGTCGAAAACTAATCAAACGTATGGGAATGACATCATCTCAACGTTAAGTCACGTGGTCAAAGTAAACAAATAGAAAATTCGTAGCCAAGTTCACATCGTTCAAAATGATAGAATGAATTGTTATCGTTTCTACAATGTTCAACGCTACATCCTTTGTTATTGTAGAACGAGCGGTCCACTCAGGCGCATCCATATGGCTACCAACTTATTTATTTAAACTTCATGTAGGTACATTAGTGGTACATTCTCTACCAGTTAACCGACAACACACAGTCAACTTATTATAGTTTTCTACAATTGCTGACACCAAGGCGTTACCGATTGGAGAACAGAATTCGACACGAAACGGTTGTAACTTGGCTAGGGGGGGTTTATAACTCGCAGTATCACCGTCGCGAGGTTCGGTCTACTCGCCGCAAAACATTTTCAACAAAGCAATTGCGCATTGCAACGAGTTGTGGTGAACACGCGGCAACACATCGCGCCTCGCGATGTCAGCGATAAGTCGTTGCCTTCACACAGCGCTCCATAGCGATTCCATATGCAGGCGGATGAATAATATCGTTTTGTAGAGATCACCCGGCTATGGAACGGTAAGTCCCCTCTTTGAGGAGTGGCTGGAAAGGCAACACGGCGTCCTTACCTTCTGCATGACGCAGGTCCTCACCGGACATGGTAAGTTCGTGAGGTTCCTGCACCGGATTCGTGCGGAAGAAACGCCCGGGTGACACCATTGTGTGGACCACCCGGAGGACACGGTGGAGCACACGGTGGAGATGTGTCCCGCTTGGGCAGAGCAACGCCGTGTCCTCGTGAGGGCGATCGGTGGCGGCGATCTCTCGCGCCGGGCCTTGGTACAGGCCATGGTCTGGAGCGAGGAGGAGTGGCAGGCGGTCGCCTCCTTCTGCGAAGCAGTAATGCTAGCAAAGGAGGCGGCCGATCGCGTGAGGCAACGATCCTCACGCCCCAATCGCCGCCGGGATTCCGATCCCGATTTCCGGCCATCGTAGGCGCAGGCTTGCGGACGGCGAGCAATGGGTGGCTCGCCGTCCGACCGTCCGGTAACCGTCCGGACCGAGCCCAAGTCGTCGACGGCGCGTGCTGTTCCACGCGCGCCTCAAGGAGATGTCAGCAACTGTAGAGGCCTAGCAGGGTCGAAGCCTACTGGGGCCAAGGGTCTGATTCTGAAAGTAAGACTCGGTCCTGGTACGAAAGGCAACGAAGGAACAGGAGTGGGTTTTTAGTCAGTAAAAGCCTGACACTATCTCCCGCCCCGCCCAAGGGCGGGGGATGTCATAAGATGATTTTCCAACCGAAAAAAAAAAAACCCGGCTATGGAAGGTCAAACTCGTGGTGATACTCGCTCGTGGAGGTTCGTTCGCTTTAGAACATTTGCATCAAAATTGCGACCCTAAATCTTGACCAGATTTTGTAATTGATTATAGCTTATTCTGTGGCTGAGATGAAATTGCGACTTATTTGAAAGTTTTTAAGTATGAGAATTGGACTTCTGAAGTTCTGATGAATCGAAAATCCATCGTCTGATAAATTACACCTAGAGGCTGAATAGTTTATAACTCCACAATACTCTAACAACGTCATACACTAACAGTTTACTACACAAGTGAGATGGTGAATGGCCTGGGCAGTTCGTAGCACATGGGCTTGTACATCTTGTTATAGTACGTGTAGCGGCGCTTGTGCGGCGTCACCGAGCTGCGCACCGGCACCACCACGCGCGTCCTCGCATGCGCAGTCGTCGAAACAGCGGCCATCTTGCGACACTGGAGACAAGGGTGGGAAGGGAGTATAAAGACGAGATTCACTGATCGGACTTTGTCTAGATAGGGTTTCAGTTTCTGCTAGATTTATGGCAAATTGTATCCATACCCAATCATTCGTCGAGACATGAAAAGTTCACAAAACAGACAGATATTGCTTTCGATCTTGGCCCCTTGGCCCCAGTAGGCTTCGACCCTGATGGGTAGGAAACTGTTTAAATTAGGTCTGTCCATCTAGAATATTTCAGTAGCTGCTGAGTGCTGGGTACCTAGGTATAGTGGCAATATGCGCCTCCTATTACATAGGGCTTGTGCGAGTACCTACGAGTGTTAACTCAAGCATATATTAGTTGCTAATTGCTTATCGACGGTCATTACGCGGGTTTAGAACCCTGGCCAGTCTCTGGCAAGACTACTTATTACAAGAAGAGCATATAACCATTACTGTTAAGTGCAAGCTTAATGTGATTCTCAAATATCCTACTGCTACTTACGAAGCACTACGATTACCGTGTCTATTAGGATGCTGCGCAAGAGTGACGCAGTGAGCAGATGAAAGTGCACAAATAAAACAACTACATTATTGAATATCAAAAGTTTATTATCAACCATACATAATAAAACGTTGGCACAGTATTGCGGACAGGTAGGTCGGCAGTAACATGTATATCACCTGTGTATAAGTATATGGTAAGCTCTGATTATTATAATATCATTCAAAGTTCTCACAAGCCTAAATACTACACTAGTAATGTCAATAGGACTAATAAAACGTTTCATAATTTATTGCAGTGATATTTAACTTATCGGATTGTTCGGGCAGGGCCACATCCTACGGTATATGCGTCTGAACCCCCTACAAAAGGTGAAATTGACCAATCTTTTTCCCTTTTATTCATGTATACATTACTTTAGTCTTTCTGTAAATAACAGCTTTGTCTCTCGCTCAATATGGACCATCAATTTATTATTGTCGATATGCCGTGTCTCATTCATTAACATTCGTACATCACAACTAAGCTACAACCAGCGTTTGTTAGTTTGGATCCATCACTTGATACAGCATAACTTGGAAGACTATTGTCTCCCGAAACTTATCTAATGTTCTAATTTTAAAGTCCTCACGCTGCGGTCTCGTGAGGAATGAACACCGATAGAATTTCACGTATCCAATCTTAATAAGATTTGAAGCATCCTTCCGAATATCATTAGAAGATTTCACTAATATTAATTCTAGACTAATAAGGAAAAAGCGAAATTTTAAATAGTTCAATTGAACGATTAATAAGTCAGTATCGATGTCCACTAAGACTATCGCTATCCTCGTACAGCTATGATTATGAACACAGTGTTCCATGTTTAGTGTCGGCGGACTCGAGTAGTGTCTATCTAGTGCTTGTATATCTATCGTCAGTGCAAAAATATCTTCTATCGATTCATATGAAAATATTATATATCTTGTGTGGATTAAACAACATTCTTTGTACCGTGGAGGTCGCGTGAGCGTGAGGCCACAATTGATTGTCGCTACCCTAACTATATCGACTACCGTGCTTCTCTGAACCCAAACAATTATGTAGCAAGAAATTTAAAATAAAATAAACAAAATTCAAAATCAAATTCTACAATAATCATTAACTTTATTGTCAAATGAAAGAAATGCGAAAAGAGACGAGACAAAAAATGAATGGGGTGTAGTCCGAATGTCCACCGCCGACGAGATGTTGATCAGCTTATTGAGAGTAACTTTTAAGTTAAGAATCTACTATACAGAGCGTCCAAAATATTGACAAACATTTATTTTATACTCGTAGTTATGTATCTATAACTGTAGCTTTACTGAAAATGTTTTTGGAAATGGGTGTCATAGTATTAGTAACAGTTCGACCATTCAACATTTCAACTCAATTATCGGTGGATATTTGGACCACTTAGCCCATTGTCTTTTAAAAATTACATCACACAAAGTAAAATAATAGAAATAAAACTAAAATAATTTTCAGAAATAATAAAGATTCAAAACACAATTAATAACTATCAAAATTAATCATTGCAATTGGAAATTATCCTTAATCTAAATGGTAGCATACCATTATAATTACAATAACATATTCATTATGACTAGTTCTCCCGTACAGATGGAGTGCATGAATGTGTGAATTAAATTAGAGCGACTACTTACTACTAGGAGATGATAAAGATGAGATTGCTCCGTTAAGAGATCTAAACAATGCTTACGAGTTACCGAAACTAATTGAACTTTAATACCGATGCCTTAGTTAAGTGTCAAACTTTAAAACTAGTGGAATGAAGAGTAGCCGCGTGCACGCTTTATCTAGGGGGCACCTCCCGCGGGGGGGGACTTCTGTATTTGGCTTTGATGTGCAAGAAGGGTTTCTTGGAGGAGGTGTCGTCGGCGATCGTGGCCGCCAGCGACAGGCGGATGCTCTCCTCGATGGCGGCCTGCGTCATCGCTCCGTTCACAGAAATGCTTTTATTCAGCGGTTTGAAGTCGACAGGAGTGGCCAGACTCATACTTCTGGTCTTCTTAGCATAGCCGTTGGTGCCGTTAAAGGTCTTTTTGGGTTCATTGACGGGCGTGGAGGCGAGGCTCTGGCTGCGCGTCTTCCTGACTGCGCTGTCGGTGGGGGTGGTGGCCGCGCTGCTGCTCCTGTTCTTCTTCACCTGGTTGAGTCTGTCGGTGCCGCAGAATGTTCGCTTGTCGTCCTTCTGCACGTGCGCCAGACTCATGCTGCGTGACTTTTTAGGTGTATTGTTCAAATTAGTGGAGGTGAGTGACTTCCTATGCTCTGCGGGAGGCGTCCTAACAGATCTACCAGTCGGCGTGTTGGGCGTGCTGAAGCTGGAGGGAGCGGACTGCTTCCTGCTGCGCGGGGTGGCGGGGGAGAGGGGCGTGCGCCCGTCCACCGAGTCCGCTCGCAGGGGAAGGGTTAAAGCGGACCTCAAGCTCCTGGCAGAGGTCGGCTTGACAGGCGTGGAGGTGCGGCGTGCGTCGGGGAGGGGGGAGCTCTTGCCGCTGCTGGCTTTAGAGGAGGCGCGCGTGGAGCGGCCGCTGCGGAGCTCGACCGGGGAGGTTTTGCCGCTGAGGGAGGAAGCCTTGCTATCGACTGGTGAGGCGGTGCCGGCGACAGAGGGCTCCTTGGTGAGGGAAGCGCGGCTGCTGGCGGGGGAGAGGGGTGCGGCGGGCGGCGGGGAGGGGGGCAGGGGCACGGGCAGCACGTCGCGGCGCCCCTGCGTGACCAGGCGCACCTGGCACGGCTCGTGGCGCGACAGGAAGTGCTCCAGCGTGTCCCAGCCGCCGCCGACGCGCACCATCATGTGGCGACCCTTCAGCAACTGAAAAATGGAAATAACGATAAGTCAAGCAGTCAATAACTTATATAGGAAGTCAATCTATGTAGTATTTTCTAATAGTTGGGTCGGTGGCCACTCTATTACAGGCATTTAACATAGTTATACCTTTGTAATTATTCCTAAGATTTTATGTTACTATTTTACCAAATTTTATATATGAATAAATATTATTATTATTATTATTTTTATATATTTTATTTATCTCAGGACCCTGAGGTCCTGGACCTTTGGGAGGCGTACAAGGAGCCGAAGCCAACTCGCAGAGGCCCTTTAGATAATTATAATGGAACATGATACCAACCGACGATTATCCCTGTACGCGCTATGCTAGTGCACCCAAGGACAACCCCCGGTTATTGAAAAACTGTTGCGATATATGGAGAACAAAGATAATAGGGCTATGGTTTTTGGAATCTTAAGTGGACTGGTAACATGGAACTATGTCAAGACTATGGCCCCTGCCTGAACAACGTTATTAATATGCATCGAAAAAAGGCAGGGGGTGACTTGCACACTCAATAAATGGGCCCCCAAAAACGGCCGCTAGCACGAAGTGACGTAGCAACAAGAGGGCAACATATCCTGAGGTGCTTAAGGAGTGGAGAGGTATACCACGGCTATCAGGACAATCCCGGAAGTACGGTCAAGATCCCTACCAGCACCTTACTGGATTATACATCCTTCTCCCGAGCACGTTTGCTCTTGCGAATCTCCACTCAAGCCAGCCAATAAAGGCAAGAGAGAGGTGGGAGCTCAGTTCCTCGTCAGTGTTCACTACGGCCGGCCAATAAAGGCAAGCCGGAGATGAAGAACAAGAATTCTCCCGGGAGATCGGGTCCGTGGGGTCGCTAATGCCCAACAGTTCGCCACAAAACTGCGCTGCGGATTGTATCTCTCTTAGTCTGGCCCCTCACCCTAGGCATATTACGGCAAAGCAAACTTTACCGATACAGACCTAGGGTATATTGGAGCACGCAAGCCCCACCACGACGTCAACGTAGAGATACGGCGATGGGGTTATTATTATTATTATTATTATTATTATTATTATTCGCTGCTACAGCTAAAAGCCAGTATATTATATGGAGCAACTGTTATCGATCTGATCTCCACAACCCAACAGACACTTTTGAAATGTCAAGAAGTCAGTCAGTCAGTCAGAAAAATGATGCTAATTGCACATTCCAAAACGTAAATCTCTATGGAGACGAATGTGCAAGAAACTCCATGGACCTAAAAGAGACCTAAAATTTAACCATTATCACATTTAATCCCGAAAAATTGACACTGTTACATGTATAATAAAGTTATTAAAGATGGTATGCGAAACAGGGTGTAGTCCTGCAAACCTTCATAGAAAAGGGAGGATCCTACGAGCAGACAGGGGTTATGTATATATATATGTCCAGGCGACTGCCCGATAGTATATTTCAGACTGTGGTACTTACGCGTAGAACTTTAATACCTCCTTATCGGATTTTACATTTTAGTTCCTATTTAGCGTCATAGATGTCGGTACAAAAGCAAATTTCAACTATAGCAATAACATTCTTCTAAGTGTTCGTCGTTTTATAACGTTAGATTCTTCGCCCTCGAAATTTTCCCATGAACCTGATCTTCTTATATTATAATTTATGACAACCAGTTCAGTGTCAACGTACCCTGATGAAGACATTCCTGCCGGCGATGTTGTAGCGGCCCTCGCCGACCTTCTTGACCTTCAGCAGCTTCGAGCACTTGCCGGAGCTGCAGCTGCAGCCGCGCTCCATCAGCCGAGTCACCAACTGTACCTGAACATTACAAACGAATAGGATTTATGACTGAATACTCCTCCTTCGCATAAAAACTATTAACAAACGCGCAAAATGAAACTATAGCAGCTAGCCTCATGTTTTTTATTATAGTCCATCCAGAAGACGAAGCTTGAGAATAACTCATCTGCAGATCGGAGTAGATGTGGAAAGGACTCTAAAGCTAGTCAGACGTTGTCTATGATCATTAGACTTCAAGCGGTACGCCGCATTTCCACATATGCATGCAAGTTTAATTACATTGTGGGGCATAAGGCAGTAATTGATCCCGATATAGGTACGTCGGCAACTTGCAATGTAGCCTCTTGTATCCAAGCAGGTTGCAGCTGTAAACGTGGCATAAGAAGACTTCAAGAGTATACGTACCCTCTTATCAAGTTCGTTGGTAGGTTTGAGCGGCACATCGGAGTCTGTACTGGCGACTGTTCCCTCTGACTTCGTGCTCTCAGCGTCTGCGTTGTCCACCGCTAGTTGCGCTGCAAACAAATAGTAAGTAATGAAAACCTTATAGTGACTAAGTTCGGGAGGCTCCTGCACCGGACTTGGTGTCACCCACTGTGTGGACCGCCCGGTGGACACAGTGGAGCATACGGTAGAGGAGAGGAGGAAGCGGGGCACCGCTTGGGCAGAGCACTGCCATGTCCTCGTGGGGGCGATCAGCGGCAACGTCTCTCGCGCCGGGCCTTGGTTCGAAGCAAAGAGGAGTGGTAGGCGGTCACCTCCTTCTGCGAAGCAGTAATGCTAGCAAAGGAGGCGGCCGCACGCGTGAGAACACGGCCCTCACGCCCCAGCCGCCGGGATCCTGATCCCGATTTCCGGCCACCGTACACGCGGGCTTGCGGACGGCGAGTAATGGGTAGCTCAACGTCCAATCGTCCGGTAACCCTACGGACCAACCTCAAGTGGTCGACAGCGCGTAGTGTTCCACGCGCGCCTCAAGGAGATGTCAGCAAACCGTAGAGGCCCAGCAGGGTCGAAGCCTACTGGGGTCATGGGTTCGCTTCTGAATAGAGAGCCCTGGAATGCAAGGCAGCGAAGGAACATAGGAATGGGTTTTAGTCAGTAAAAGTCTGAGACGATGATTTGATGATTTTCCACCTAAAAAAAGCGACAGTCCAAGGTGCACCCTTGACTAGACTATGCAATACAGAAGTGTTACTTACAGTCATTCGGTTCTGGCGTCTTAGATGGTACTTCCGTGGACGACCTGTTGAAAAACAAAGATTTCCTTTATAGGTATATGATTACGAATACGAATGATTTAATGTAAGTAATTTCAATTTCAAGACACAAGATCAGCAATATTTTGCCAAATCAAAGAAGTAAGAACTAACTTTTCATTTCGTGGTGGCGGAGAGCAGTCTCTGAACTGCCACGCGGTCGCTGACATGGCGGAGTCAAGTCCTGAATCCCGTTCTTCCAACGCGATCTCTTTCTCCAGCTGCACCAACCCTGGGGGCTCCACGTTGAACTTGGTGGCGAGGCGGGCCACCTCCAGGAGGCACAGAATGACCTGCCGCGGCTGGTTGTGCAGCACTGGGGTACCAGGGATATATAAGTCAATAAGAGTCGCTCAAAGTATAGCTTGATGTACATACTTGAATAGGATGACCTGCTGCGACTGATTGTAAAAGAAACAATGTACCAAGGATATACAGGGTGTCTTTGACATCGACGCACAAACGGATACCATGGATCCAGTACATGATTCTGGACCCCCAGTGGTGGAATTTTTCGTAGGTTTTTCCGTAATTAAAAAAAAATCTTTACTTTTTTAATTTAAACTGTATGAAATCGTTATTCTAAATTTTTTTATGAATGAATTACTTTTAAAATTAAAATTGTCATCGGGATTGATTAGAATAACGATTTTATCTACCCCGATTTGAGGATTCGTTTGTGCGTCGATGTAAAAGACACCCTGTATAAATAAAGAGATGATCGAACAGACTCTCCACGTGACCAGAAGGCTGAGCTTTTTGACCAACGAATCAGCAACAGAATTTTTGATACCCAGAGAATATCTATTATTTTTATTTTTATTTTTTTGCATTTGTACTTAATATTCTTTTCTGTTCGTTTATATAATATCTACTAAGTTGTTTATGAATATCCCAACCTTCAACACACATACAATCCACAAATATTTCCATAATCATTTTAACCTAAAGATGGCCACTACTGGACTTAGGCCTTCACCAAGCGTCATCGTGTCGTCCGGTCTTACATCACTCACATGGAGCGGATTAAATTCCTATGAGATCCACCAGGTCTAACACGTGGGGAATCATACATTTTAAAAAAAAACTTAGGTACACATCGGCCCTTGACAAGTTGTTTATAAGTATGTATAGTATTGAAAGTATGTAAATTAAAATGTTTTTGTTGATTTTCTCACCAAGATCATCACTTTCGAAGAGCAAGTTCTCGTGCACGCCGAGTTCTCTGCAGAAGGTGATGAAGTTCTCAGTGTTGTCGCGCGAGAAGAAGCTGCGTCGAGCTGCGCGCTGCCAGCAGCGCCCGCGGATCTGGGGCACCGGCTGCGGAAAGACATCAGTAGAAATTCGATATAGAAGATTTTAATAGAACTTTATGTGCCATATCTACACGTTCTGACAATGAAAGACTACTATCATTACATTTTGGCATGACCTTTAGGTTGACTATATCCAATTCGTAGATAGTTAGCGGTAAGACGAACTAATAACTCCTCAGATCTCTGGAATTCTGGACTCGTAATAGGCGTAAGTCACCTCTGTAAGCCTCTAACAAAGTGAATTAAACTACCCTTCTAACACTCACAAGACCGTTGCGCGTGGTTGTTGCAAAGATTTATGCTTTGGTATACTCACCCCTACTATGAGTCCCTGGTCCAGCGCCTCCCGCGCTCGGTCGTGGATGACGGCGGCCAGCTGACACAGCTCCGCACCGTTGTCCAGCACGTCCAGGAAATTATCTCCCGACAGATATGTTATTCCTGAGAACAAAAACAATGGTACTTAAGATTTGGCTCGGCTGGATATCAAGTTCAAGATATTCTTGAGTAGCTCTGTTCTGAAGTTGTGGCAAATGGATGGACAGCAAGCAGTTACTAACAGGGCCGACTAAATAAATAAAGGCTTTAGTTAGATCGCCTATTGCCTTTTTCGGAAAAGCCTGCGATAGCTAAGTGGAGCGAGCGATAACTTCCACTGAGTTAAGTTCGCTATAAGAGATAAGTGCAATCTCGCCATTTAGTTAAGTTACAACTTAATTCTTGCACAACTCGTTAAGTTAAACTTGTATACAATGTAAACGATTGACACACTTAGATCTTGCTTCTATGGAAGATACCGTAAAGTCGTCGTGTGTGACCTGCGAAGTGCCCAGTACAAGCTGGACCATCAAAGCAGTTGAGACCAAAAGTCGGTAAAATGTCGAATATCCTTAAAACGTCATTAGTCAATTTATGGTGGATTTCGTTTGCTTATCTGTCAATATTCAGCAAAGCCATCAATAACTTAATGCTCGATTGATATTCAACAGCACATGTTAAATGCATTTCGTATCGTTGTGACATTGGTGGGGCTCGTCAACTATATAGTGGAGCTCGGGGTATATTGTAGCTAGTGTACGAGATTGTGACTAAGTCGCATGTCTGCGGGTGCAGCAGCCAATGAACCTAGGTTTTATGACCAAGGAAAACTATCTGTGCCTTGATATATTAACATTGTCGGTACCGAATTAAAACTACAAGTATTAATCTTCCCCCTCCTCCTTCTTTCCTGCTTCATCATTTTGTCTTGTACGATATTCCTCCATCTCAGTATTAATAGTTACACACATAAGAATCATCATAACATGGCTCCTTGGAATCATTTCTCCCTACTGCACAGTTTTCCTGATTTTTATTTCCGAGTTTTCTTTGATCTAAATAAGCCTCATGTAAGCATCCGGGAAGTAGTTCTCGCTTTGTACACTCGTAAACAAACCAACAAACAAAAACAAATGCACTAACGGCTATTCTAGCCGACCCGTTCATGTTTTATTGACTGACGACTTTTTACTGATCTGGCATTTTTATACTCGTAGCATTTCTGCAGGCCGCGCGGAACGTGCTATGCGCGTGCGCACCAGCCATTGCGCATGTAAACTCTATGATTTAGATCTAGAAATACGTGAAACAGCGAATAATATGGAATTATAAAGTCGTGAGTAATTAAACTTTGAATGATGTACGTAATCCAAGAAATAGCTGCGAAAGAGTAGAGAAAAAGTGTTCGTATTTTCCGATTAAATTAGTCGACTAGAAAGGCAGTAATACTAGGCGACACTTGAATGTAATGTCTAAGAAAAGCGGTAAATTCACAGCAAAATAGCCGCGCCATATTTGCAAATACTTATATTGAGTGTGCCATTCCAACAATAATTACGAACCTCCTAAGCGGGACGGTGAACTTTCACGACGGACACAAGGCAGGGATCGAAACCGATCGCATTCTCATGACCCTATCGCTACAAATCTTGCCGACCGCCGCGGTTCTGTGCTACCCTGGTACCACGGGGGCTTATTAATCGAGAACCTTTGGCCCTGTGGCACTGCTTGTAGATTTATTTTAACATCGAGCCCGATAATACAGAGTTGCGTATGGAGGTGGATAAATAGTGGGTATTGCTGGACAATAAACTTCAATGTACTATTAGTGAGTGATTGAACATAATCTGCTTGCTGTATTGGGAGATATTAATTCAGCAATTAATGGAATGACGAATAAGTTTCGCCAAAGAAGTTTGCTAATGGCATCGGCTCGCGGCAATCGCTGGCTCTTCATGAATTATTAAAATGCGCATACGCAGCTTATAGCCAAGCTGGTAATGCACAGTGAGGCATCTGAATATGTAGGTAGACGATATAAACAAATTGATTTACGACTTCGTAAACTACACTTACTTCTTCCAATTAAGTACTAATTAATTTATGAGGGAAAAAGAACCACCGTGTCTAATTAAATATAACATCTCTGGATCTGACGATTTTCCTGTCAATTAAAAATGATGGAAAGAAAACAAAAACATACGTTCCTCGAAAAGAATTATCAAGGATTCAAAACGATACACAAGAGATACGGTAGTAATACTTTTTTTAGCCAATTAAGTCACTGTGTAATATAGATAGGTATTGTAAGTAGCTACCTATTGAAACGGTTTCAGGTAAACAACAGTAACACATAAAAAGAAAGTGCACTGCAATAGCAGCAGATAGTTGACTTAGCAATGAAGTAATTACTATGTGCGGCCTGCAATCTGGCGATGGAAGGATGCAAGCCGAACGCGGGGAACCGGCTTCGAGATGGCCAGCTACATGTGTTATGTATAACGTGAGCAAAAGATAAATAATATCGGCGCGATTGTGTAGGACCACCCACCCAGGCACTAGGAGCACAGATTTGCATACGATATTACTAGGATCTCATACCGCTGAGACAGTTCGCGAGCGTGTTTAGTTGAAAGATGTCGACATTTTTGCAATTTTACTCTTTGATTAGGTTGGAAACTATTATTCTCACTTGATAATATAGGTAACCAATCTCATAAAAATCCATTGTTTCTTCATCGGCCTTTACTATTTTTATTTTTTACTGGGTTTTACTGCAACTGCAGTTTTGTTAGGTAGATTGTTAGTCAGGGACAATGGGCGACAAAAATTAAGATTAATTCCAAAAGTATGAAAAATATGCTTAAAAGACATGAAATTGAATTGATATGCTCGTAATAAAGCAAGGTATCCACCAAAGAAGTGTCCAAACAGCAGCTCTATAGACTGCAAGTACTTGTTTTCTATAATTCTGATCAATATAATCAGTTTTACTTATCTTCCAACAATATTATTTATCGCCCATACGACAACAATAGAGCTCTTTGTACTGTGGCGAAGATCAAGATTACGCTCGCATCACGTACTTCGTACTCCTCTGTGTATCTAGTCATTGAAACAATTTAATCGAAAATCGATTCGATTATAATCGGCATCGATGTGAGTGCTGGGTGACTGCGTGGCTGGGTGCGACCACCGAGAGTCCGAGGCGGGCCAGAGATGCACAGTCTGCTGAATACACAATACATACAACAATAGGGTGGTCACTCTTCAAAAGTTTGATATTACAGAAGAAAATCAAACCGGTAAAGGTCGGGTCCATCATAATAGAAGAAAACAAGATTATGCGTTAGCTACGGTTTGAGTCGGTTTGTTCGGTTTGATATTTTAACAGTCGCTTTGCAAACACAAAGGTCCCTCGCCTACGGTAACTTTTAGTAGCGATGCTGAAGCGCGTTCGCATCGATACAGTCGCGATGCTGTAGCGCGTTGACATCTTTTCTATAGCGCTTGCAAATACGACTAACGCGCGTTAGTAGCGATGCTGTCGCGCGCTTACGAAACGAGCCACAGCATTGCTACAAAAAGTCATCGTGGGCGAGGGGTCAACGCAATGAAGCCAATGGCTTTCTTTACATTGTTGCGCTAAATTAATGTTTGCAAAGTGTACCAAGTACCAATACGACCAATGGAACATAGCATAGAATGGGGAGACAGGAAAGCGACAACCCTGGCTTCTTTACACGAGAACACGTCGTCGTTGTGACATTTAAATCTCAAATCTGCAAAAACTATTTCTCGTATGAAATAAACAGTAATTAATGTTAAATTACAGCAAAAAATTTAATCGCTTGAATGAAGTGTTTACCGATTTACAATGCAACAAAACTAGTAGTTGTCCGACCTTTTTTTGCATACTACGAATGTAAAAGTTGTTTTTATTCAGGAATGCAAGATATTTGTGTAACTGCTGGCTGGTCTGATTGTTATAGCTACAAATTAATAATTAACTGCGATATTTTTTATTTCACTGCTTCGATTTCGCGGCGGTACTAGGGACCTCATGTAACCGGTCCTCATGAACGCATAGGTTTTTCGTCCGTAATTAGCGCGATAATAATCGAAGCGGACAGCGTCTTGCAAAATAAATAAATTAGTGATAAATAACAAGACGCAGCAAGGACGCACGTACTGTGAGTTGTAGTTGCAGAGTAAAATGCCATTTTGGTGAGATTGCCTTTAATGACAGGACACACACCGAGATGATGAGCAGCAGTTATTAACTACGACATTCAACCACTTTTAAAACGATTCATTTAAACTTGAGACGACTGTTTATGGTGGTCCCTCAGGAGGTACTTGAAGAACAGATTGGAAATGATAGCTAGAGCTTACTTAATTGTTGCTGGTTTAAAGTGATAAATAAACCTTCTAATATCTACCTACCTACCTACAATAACCTTCATAATGAACTAGCTGCTGCCAGCAGTTATGCCCGCGTGAAAGTAGAAATTGCCCCAAGGCAATATAAAATCCCCCCCCCCCTCCGGATAAATAATAATATCTTGGTTGCTATTCCAGGACATGCTCTACCCATGTCCCTTTCATCCAAATCCGTTCAGCCTGAAGAAGTAACAAACACACACACACTTTCGCCTTTATAATATTAGTGTAATTTGTGTAATAATCATCATCATCATCATCATTTCAGCCGAAAGACGTCCACTGCTGGACATAGGCCTCCCCCAAGCGTCGCCACAGCGAACGGTCCTGTGCGTCTCTCATCCATCGAACTCCCGCAACCGTTACCAAGTCATCGGTCCACCTTGTAGGAGGCCTTCCAACGCTACGTCTTCCGGTACGTGGTCGCCATTCCAGAACCTTTCGGCCCCAACGGCCATCTGTTCTGCGAGCAATGTGCCCTGCCCATTGCCACTTTAGTTTGGCGATTCTTCGTGCTATGTCGGCAACCTTGGTTCTCCTGCGGATATCCTCATTCCTGATTCGATCGCGCAAGGAAACTCCGAGCATAGCCCTCTCCATTGCCCTTTGGGTGACTTTAAGCCTTCTAATGAGGCCCATTATAAGCGACCACGTTTCGGAGCCATATATCATCACTGGCAACACGCACTGGTCATAGACTTGATAATGTGATAATGCTCAACAGGTTTTTCATAGAGTCCCTATTCATTGGGCTCACAATGAAGCTCACTGGAAAACAAGCAAAAATGTAGGCAGAAATCTGAATATGTGGGCAATTAGAATTTTAATGAAAAGCTGCATCCCACTCGTTAGCTGAGTCGGAGCTCGCATGTTGAAGGTGCACTGACTGCTCTTTCATTACATGACCGGCTCACATTTTGAGCTTCGAACTTGAAGGAAAATGTGAATCCTTTTGTAAAAAAAAAAAAAAACTGGCAAATAATATCATAGTAAGCACATCTTCTGTGTTCATCCGAATTTCTACTCATTATGTTTCAACAATTTCATAACTAATTAGATCAAACCATGACTTGTCACGCTCACACAGAGTTCAATAAGAGCATACTGTGACGTCTATGACGGTCACAACTATTATTAACTTGCAAAACTGGCATGTTAGACTTTTAAGGTTTACGTTATAAAAAGTTTAGTTTGATTGATGTTCAATCAATAAGATAGGAGACGTCAAGAAATGTCGGAATATTTTTATATAGAAGACTAGCTTTTGCCCGCGGATTCGCTCCCGTCAACTGACTACTATATCCTACTCTACCCTACTCAAAAAAAAAAAAAAAAATTATTTTCTTTAACCTCACGGAGCCCGAGACCTTTCCAACGAATGCAAAACCGTGGAAATCGGTTCGTGCGTTCTGGAGTTATAGCGTCAGGAAGGAAAACCCGACTTATTTTTATATAGTAGATGTTATAATGAAAGTGCTCTAATCAATAATAGTTAAATAATAATCCCAATAAGCCTTTCATTGCACGCCCAGCGCGACAATACCTAAGTGCTACAATGAACGACTATGTGTGCTTCGCGTTGGTGACAAAATTATAATTAAATCTGTCTCCTCGATTTGGTAATCACACATCAAGACGGCTTATTAAATCGAATCTGTAATGCACTTAACCTTAATTATTAATTTTCGCATTCCTATAACGGTACAGCAAGGATGTCCCACTGCTGACCAGTCGACCACTTGCGCGATGTACGGTGTGCCTGCGCTTGCGCCGATTAACGGCCCGCAACGGAACTTCGATATTGCAATAATAATAACTCCATAATTTATAAGGTGATACTTTGCATGCCGTAATCAGTTAAGGCATGGGATCACGCGTGCCATTGAACTATCGTCGGCGACGTTCCTGAAGATAATAATGAAACTACGATGTTTAAGAACAATCAGGTAATGATTATCGGTAACACCTACTAGAAGATTTTTCATTGTCCTGAAAATCACCCTTCTTTGTTATTTCACTGCTATGTAGATTTTAGACAAGAACAAATTCTAATTACATTCCTAGTTCAAACATATTTCTAATCAATCATAAACCCATAAAACTATTAAATCGCCAAACCTATTGACTTAAACCAAACGCAAATTTGTATCTAAATATTCATAACGACGCGTCTAGGAACGGCAGTTCAAACTGTAGATATGAGTGGACACCCTAAACAGCCTAATATTACATTAGCATTTTATGCGCGCCTAGTACTTTGTACATTCTTACTGTAATTAGGTAAATTGCTGGCTTCGTAATTAAATTAAACTTGTATCCTAGAAATTCAATTAGTTTTAACAATTACGCATAGCTGAATAAATTTCAATTCATTAAATTTTCATGTAAATTCTAACTAACGACCACCGACGTTCATCATATTGTCCCAAGGGTGTTACTAGCCGATTCGATATAGTAGGTCATAAATAGCCAGCTAAAATATTTTCAGACAGAGTTTTGACAGATGTTCACACTGTTTTGATCGTGTCGATCATGAATATCACGATCCGTTTATATGAAATGTAGGTTGTAATCTATACAGAATGATTTTTGGTAGTAAGCGTAGACGGCTAACTCCGTAAAAGTGAGGAATAGCGAAAAACAGAGGAGTGTCGGGCTCAATTTTGATGGAGCAATGGCGGACATTCGATATTGTGTTATTTTGGTAATCAAAGATTAGTTTCGAACTGAATAAATAATTTAAGAATGGTAGTGCTAAAGTGGATAGGTATGCCAGGGTTTAACAACAAAGTAGATGGGTAGTTCAACTCCGGGACCGGAAATAAAAACGAATTAATTACACCACCGAATACCAGGCTACCACACCTGATAGGTGATGGTCTAAATGTTGACGCATTCATATGTTGCAACACAGTTGTGTGGTCATGTGTCACCAGCTATTACATCGACCCGCGGCTTCACCCACCCGGGACGTAGGTACCCGATCATGCGTAGCACTAATTACTATTTACCAATCACTTACCTATGTTACGGTATCGCTCAGTTATGGCCTACATTCGTGACGCTTTTTGTATAAAACCATCCGTCATCGCTTGCACGGAAAATTCATGAGTTCTATGAAGCATAAAACAAACAATGTGCGAAACGATACATTTAATCCCTTTCATTCTAATGTGATGACTATCACTGGGTTATAAAGCTCATAATGCTTTGATGAGGGGTGTAATAATGATGATCTTCTGACTGACAAGTAATTGAGAAGACGTGTATGAGAACGTAATGGCTCAAATGGCTGTCTCGTGCGTGTCATGTTGGTTTAAGACACAATAATCTGCTATAATGCCACTATTACGAATAATATCGTACATTATATCGTTACTACGTAGGGTAAGAGTTTTCCCAAATAGATGATAATGTTGTAACATAAAAGATTTTGCCGGAAATTCAGACCACCCGACGAGCTCGACAGTCACAATATATCGTATAAACGAGAATACTAAACGATCCGATAAACAGTGTCGTCTGTTTGACGAACTCATCTAATGACGATCAATACAAATGATCTTACAAATGAAGTTTTTATGACAAGACAAGTTACCCTCACCCATAAAGAGGGGACACGATGCTTTGTACCCATCATACTGATAATAATCAAGTAAAATCTGCAGGAAATAATACAATAACACAAAGAATACTCAAAAGTCAGCCAGCCTCGTCATACCATAACAATGCACAGGATTTCAGTAGTATACTAACAGCGAAAAGGAAATTTATGTCTGTTTTGCATAATTAGGACAACAAGAATGAAGAGAGTTAAGTCGGAAAAAAAATCTGTTTGAAATTGTATTGTCCCCTTCCAATCTAATTTGTACAATATTTCTCGTTTCAAGATCACACAAAGGTTCTATCTGATATGAATTAATTGCTAGCAACATGGTTGCGCCACCTAGGAGAGTGCCGTCGTAAATCCACGCGTTTGTCTTGGCACGTGTGAGTCTGCTCGTGACTGGCCTGCCATGTAGGCGGCGTGAAGTGTCCACCCATCGCGCAATACCACTTCTCGAGGCTCGATAGACATCCACATTATACTTGTGGTCCTAGCAAAAGCCGTAACATTCACTAGACGAATAATAAATCAATAAAAAAGCAGATTTCATCAGTGTATCAGGGCTTAACTTTGTTTGAAAACTATTTTAGCAAATAAGAAAATATGATAACACCTTTGGAGAACTTAAGTAATACGAATTTCAACTATAAACAGATTGCAGCACTGAAAAGTACCGAAATAGATTTATGTTCTATCCAAGTTGCGTTGCAACGTGCTGTTATTGTAAACAAACTTGAATAAATAATATTTTATGACTCTTGCGTTTAAACAGCGTTGGTAGACCGAGGGATTCTACAGCAAAACGTTTTTAACATAACCAAAACGTTAGGAGAAAAAAAAAATATCACAAATATTAAACGGCTATCAGCTGTAAATCTACGGTAATAAAAAAAAACAGATTGATATTGCTTCATAAACAGCATGTTTATTTATTTCATGTCCACCTACATCGAAGCGTGAATCTGTCATGGAAGTAATAACGTGAAGCTGCTAATCATCAGCTCATCTTGTATCGTTGTCCGGCGCTCCCACGCGGCCCGGCTCGCTCGGGCCACAAAAACGCCGCCTGGCATATATGGCAGCCATGATACAATCATTTACTTATCACACAAATTGTGCTTTATTATTACGATTCCTTGGCATAAATATATTTCTCGAATTTGGAGCGAACTCAAGCGCATTTTGATTTGAATTTATTGATATTGCCTTTTATTAATCAAAACATGATTTTGAACTCCTAGTCACCTCTGTAATTAGAATAACGAACGGCAAGAATAGATGTAGTCTAGTTTATGGCGTGAGGCTAAATATAGAAGTTAATAATATGGAACTCAACGTACCCTCGATTACGAGCTTGTTGCAGCGAAGTGCATGTAATGATGAGGTTGATGGTAACATCCGCTGAACCGAGGAATATCCAGTGTAACGACGTGATGCCGGATCTACACGTACTTCAGTTCGTAGAATCATTAATGTGCAGCATTGATTTGCAACATTTCTTTTGGAAACTCACATGGCATTTGCAAGTCGGAGAAACTCGTAAAATTGCAATTTTTCACGGCGCTCGCTCCGGATTATATAACTCATACAACGTTATTGTTCACTGCTGACCAACAGTTATAGCCGATAGTTTAAGCACATCTTACCGTCAAATTTTCTACTAGTTTTGTTTACTCGTTTCCTATTCTAATAATGACAACTACTGTCATGTTATCTGAATGGTGAAAGCCCGCGCCAGTTTCTTTTAAAAATGTAGTGTTGCTTACCTATTGTTTTATTGATCCAGTCTGCCAGGTCCTCCTGCAGCGGGAACAGCTGCCTCGCCTGCGAGTACAGTATTTTCTCCCGGTAGAAGTCCTCGTCCTCGGAGATCGGTGTCTGCGCCGCCAGCGCACAGTCCGCGCGCTCAAAGCTGCTGCTCATCTTTCTATTAACCACTATGTCCCCATGACCGATATGTCGTTCCTCTTCTTCCTTCCCCCCTTCGAACGAGCTCCGGATGTACTCGAAGGCATTGGTCCTCTCAAAGGCATTAAATATTCTGTCAAAGTTGCCGCTCAACGGCCGGTCGAAGCTCTTGGGTTCCACGGAGGTGGGCGAGGTGACCGGCCCCCACGACGTGCGGCTCCCGATGGCAGTCGGACCGCACCGGTAATACGCCATTGTCAAGGCTTCCCTGCAACAAGAGGATAATACAACTGTGAATCCTGATTCAATTTTAGATAAGATGCAAGCAATGCATGTACTTTCAGCTGAACAGAAAACAACTTGAAATGTAAGAGTAATGACAAGTAAACATGAACGGATCATTAAGTTTTAGCGACAGATATTATTCTTAACGAGGGTTTTGATGAGCGTCATTTCGCCGTATAAACGGCCTTTTCAACAAATATGAACTAGATAATAAAATAAGTTTAAAGATAACGTTTGGCAGCCAATTTTCTGCACGAGACTAATTTACATGTCTGACAGGGATGTGTTCGGTAAAAACTAACTAATGATGAGGCGAAGGTCGCTCGCGCTCTGACACACGGTAATTAAGATACAAAGTGATCGCTGACAAAGAGATATGAACACTGACAGCCGGTAATTTAGCCACAGGTTTAGCTGAATTCTTTGTAATAAAATGATATTGTTTTGATTGGATGCGCCTACTTCATTCCAGCACTCTTATTAATCTTCAAGTCGAGATACGAAATAGTAAACTGGAATTTGAAAACAACATTAGTCATATGTGTGTCAGTTTTGCTTGGAGTTAGTATGCAAAATTCCCTGGTACCACCGGGGTTGAAGATTCAAACGATTGTTCTGAATCATACCACGGTCTACAGTAAAACATCTACACGGGAATTGTAGTTTGAAGTCTTGAGTCCTCACGCACGACTAGCGATGGCGCCGAAGTTTGGCGGATCGTCGGCAAAAAGACAAAAGGCAGGAGTCGCGGTAGATCACACGGAGCCCATAGTGCCATATATGTGCCGGTCGTGACGCAAGTACCAGGGGACGTGACGAGAATGGGGCCCTGCATAACGATATTCGGTATTGTTTCAGTTCGGACCGTGATTCAGAATAGAGCTTCCATCACGCAATTCAGAAATAGTTACTTAACCTTTTTAGTGCGTAATTAGAGACACAATAGTAAGACAATGGCGCGTGAACGCCGGCGTTAATGCGGGGATCAACAGCTTAAATACATTATGTGTAACTTAGCGACTCCTAAAACAAAACTCCTTTACCAAAGTTTACTCAAACCGTTAGGACATGTCGCCGGAATACATAAAGCGTAAAGGGAAAGGGCGTACAGCCTGTGACATAGATTCCAATGATCATACCTCATAGAACATAACATTTCGCAATTACATAAATTATTCCTTCCGTTCCCATTCGCGAGCCGGATATTAGACTGCGTTTAAAATACAATAATGTCGCATGCAGGAGCATACATTACTTGTAAAAGGAAGCCCAGAAGCTGGGTGTACACGAGCCGGCTAACAACGTATCATGTCATGTCAGGATTCGTTTTTGTTTTGTAAAAATAAATTCACATAGCTCTTAAAGTTTGAGGTATATGTCGCACGTGTGCATTGAGGCTACGTCGTGTGTCTCGTGTTCCCTGGCGTCCATTGTGTGCGGAGGTCCTGACATGGCGTGGTCACGTCCTGGGACCCAGGATTTAACATGTATTCCTTGAGCTATTTTCCAAAATACAAACAAAATATAGCAGTATTGTATAGAGGTAGAAAATCTGACATTCAACATTAATTATAGTGGATTAAATGGAACCCTCGTAGCAGAATAAAACTGATGAGCGTTTATGTTAAACTGAACGGAACTTTGCGTTTTAGTGCTAGAAACGCAAAAATAAAATAACGTTACTAATAACAGTTTAAAGTTATTCAAATACCGTTTTCCCATGAAATTATAATATCTTCCCCGTGGCAGCTAATTTATGTGAATGGGAGCAATTGGGACGAGCCGGCACCGCGCCCGCCCGACCCGTCCCAACGGCGACGCGGCACGGAAACCACCGGAAAATCGATTCCAAAGAATTGGGACAATATTTTGCATGCCATTACTTTATTTCCAGTTCAAATGGAACCTTTTTCCAAAAACTTAGAATACAATTTTGTCTGTCTCTTCTGTTAATATTAGATAGCACGCGAGTAGGTGCCACCTGCACCTACTCGCTAGTTGCGATTTTTTTGGGAAAACGTGATGTTACAACGAAAACTTTTTTCGAATAGTACCTATGTAAAAAATGCAGGGGAAGTTACGATACACAGACCACTTTTAAACTGTATTCAATATGGAAAAAAGCTGAAACCTACGTGTTTTGTGTCATCAATATAGGGGAAAACATCATGAAGTCTTTTATTTTTATGAAGAACCGAAATTGGAGTATAGAGTTGCTCACATCATGCCACTGCGTCGGCTGTCAGTAGATGTCGAAATGTATTCGAGCCTTGATACGCAGTCGCGGAGTGGGCCCAGCATCAATCACCATAAAGCGGTCGGGCCTATGTTGTGTTGCCCACGCGCACCGGGCCTACGACGCAGGGCTGTATTATAGCTAGCGGACCTTGGACGAATGGAATTTTACAAATCAATATCATAAAAAAATGTTTGAAATGATTCCAAAATTAAAATGAGCTTGTTATAATATGAATTGTGTCATAGAAATAGAAATCATCGAATTGAATCTTTTTTAACTTCTCCTATGTGGTTCTCTCATCCTCTGTCTATCAGTCCGTCTTCACTCACAGCTTAAGCCAATAAATAACATACTATCCAATTTTGTCGTCTGCTCGACATATTCCCAAGTATCGAGTCGCCAGCCCTACGTGGTATAGGTCAAGTTGAGCGGGCCGGTCGCGTCGTTCAAGAAAATCGTCCATTTACGCAAATTACACGTATACTCGAAGGTCTCCACTCCCGGCGGCTTTTTCATTACGACGCTCTTGAGCCCGTTTACACGCTTCGTTTGGGTGAAAAATGTACTTATACACGATTACTTGGAGATGGGAAAGGATGGGCACGTTTATAATGACAAGTTATGGCAATCTGTTGATATCTCATTACGGAAGCAACTTAAGAGATATGCAAGTTATTATGTTGCTCCAAGAAATTGAAAAGGACAAGATAAATTGCACATCATTAGTCTGACCAACAGCTCAGATACTTGACGATCAATTCAACTTTGAAAAGGAAGAATCAATCTGATTGAATAATGCGAAGAAGAAATTGTCCTTAAGTGACTAGGGCAACAGGAATATTGGAGACATCTCTCGGTGAGTGGCTGGTCGTCGAGTGGCGGTGCGTTGACTCCTGTACGCTCCTTAATTGGATAATCACATTCACTCCCGCTCAGAGCCGAGTTACCAATGCAACTCGTACATCGTCCGTAAGCCGTACATTCTTGCACATCTAAGATGTCAGGGCGATAGGGTCTACGTTCAAGTATATAACATTTATTAGATGAGCTCTTTGCATTTTAGGACCATAATAATTATGACATTGCATCTGTAAAAGAGACAAAGTTTTGTCTACTTCATTTTTTTCAGCAAAAACATTGGTTCCATGCCCAAATAACTTTGTAAACTTTGCTTTGTAACTTTTAAACAAAACCTAGATCGAGTAAAAAGTGTATCATCGTGAGTGCATTAGTAGTGCATCGCGGTTGTGAGCCGACGTTATCGTGTTACCGCTCCATTGTGAGGGGACCCATACGGACTCAGTAACCGCACGGCACTCGCTGATAGCGTACATAGTCTTCTGAGATTATGATTGCCTTGTACTTGAAGTTTAGGTAAGGACATAACGGCAATACCTATTTCATTATAGACTCTTTGTTTATAGTCAGTCACTATAAAAAAAAAGAAATGAGCAAGCATGTGTTAAGTTACCAAAACTATGAAATGGTAAAAATTACAAAGGAGAGCCAACGTCAACGCTACGAATATGAAGAATATGTAGTAGACGATAAGCTGGCTCACTTATTTTTATCTCCCGATTTGCAACGATCTTAAAATGTAAAACACGTATGTAAGACGGTACAAGCTTCTCCGGCATGCCCGAGGACTGGTCGTCAGCGATAGCCGAGCTGAGCTATCTTCCGCGAGTCATCGACCCGGGAAGGGGCGCTATCGACGCGGAGTCGCAGATTCATGTCAAGAGATCGCGGATACCTCAATTGATCCCGTCGCACTTGGAAAGCATTGAAGGAAAACGGTACTTATGCATAATTATACTAGATTTTGCTGCGGCTTGGCCCGTTGAGTCAGCTTTTTGTACCTATAACTTGGGGATCGCTACGGAATCTGTTTTAAATACGTACCTACCGCAGAATTTGCCTGGACCAGCCGGCTATCAGTTTTGTTACAAGAAATGCTAGCTCAGATAATTCGTAAAACAAAATGTTTTTCGCATTAGGAAGTCGTGTTGGATATTGAGGTCAGTCCTAAAAGGTCGGCTTTTACGAAAGGTAAGTAAATTCACGACTGTTGAGTGATGTAGTAATGTAATTGGTCACCCCTTCTACTACATGTTAACAAGATTACAGGCTAGCAAATCTGTGTTGTAACAGTCTTATCTTAACTTCGTTAAGTAAATTCGCTTACGGACTAAAGTAATGAAAAAGACATGAAATATCAAGTATTGGAATGGAATACTGCCTATTTTTGGGAAGAAATAGATTAACAAAAATAAAAAAATATCTTCTTCAAGACTTCAAGTTGTAGAATAATTAGGTACTCAATTTGCTTGCTCGAGGTGCTTGCGTGTCGGTTGTTTGTACTTTCTTCTACTTTTTATTAAATTGTAAATAAATACCAGGACGCCATGAACTGGTAGGCGTTTTAACTTTTAATGAAAAACGTGCGGAAACCAATTCAATTTCACAATGTTCAGGTATCGGTGTCAGAGTTACCGCATCTTAGCGGTATGCCGCGCGGTACTGCACTCGGTTTCTAGGCGCCTTTACCGCAACACACATATACTCGCTTTCGACAGGCGGAGTCGGTTAACTCCGCGGTTTACTCACAGTTCTCAAGTTTAAACTCGAAGTATTATGATGAAATTAGATTAAATACTTGCACACGTGTTATGTAGTTTACTTTTCCATTTCCACATTTCACACATCGTACCTAATTGGTTCACACCCGTAGAATTTAGCCAGCTTGCTTCAGTCCAAAAATATTTGTTTTCTAGTCTATGTGATGTTCAAATCATTCATGCGTATCAGCGTGACTAGACTCAGCATTTTCACCCAATCCGCGCTCTCTCGATCTCGACTATCAAATTCCGCACATTTGCAAGCGTCCGTCGCCGTTGTCGCAGTAAAGCGAGCAATCTATCATGTGCGTCCACTCGACGTGTCGACGTTGACGTGGCGGCACCGTGCCTGCCGCGCACCGTCACATCAACACTTATGCCTTAGGGAGCTTCACTGCACGATAAGTATAAACTTGTCAACCTCTGGTATAATAGTTTTGATTACAATTTATCGGAACCGAAATCGGAACTGGAAGTGCACAATCAATCGGAAGTTCGGAACTTTCGGAATCGAAACCGAACCTTCGTAACATCTCTACCCTGAACACACTTTGCTCGTTTTACCAGTGGGACACACAGGATGGGCTTTGCAGTCAATGTTTCCAGTTCACACATTGCACAGGGTACTTGCATGAGGACTTGTTCGGGCAAAGTTCTAAAACTACGTCTACTGCTGCACGAGAGCTCTGCCAGATGTGATGAGAAGTAGCACTGTGTTCATGAGACATTTTGATTGAATGGATGCGATACTTAGCGAACTGTTCGGTGGTTACAAATTGCAGTATTTAGTATTTTAGAAAAAATCCTCTAACCTACCGACCATAGTAAAGTAGGTAATAATAATAGTTTTTTTTTTAAATATAATCAAAATATTGTATTCTCAGATACCAGTAACATTTGTATACCATCATTCTATATTACTGTAGCAAAAATAATATGGCCGAAATTGTCATTAATATTTCAAATTTCTAGTGTTAAATAATATATCTAAATTACCATCACCAGAAATAAATGTTATTCCATCTTTTTGTTTCAACTATGTAGACGTTCAGACCTAATGTACGCCGCCATGCACCGACTGCTCCTTTACTCGACGAAAATAGAAGAAAAAATGGCAGTTTCTGGTTACCGTCTCTCGACACACTTCCACGTAAAAATATAAATTGCATTCACAAACAAACCGTGTGTAAACACACGCATTGTAGTCTTTAACACGACGGAGTAGAGTTCTTTTTGTTTATTTACTTTTTAATAGTTTCAATAGGGCAACAAAGTGGAGAATGTGGTTCAAGTTAAAAGATACGAGAGATCACGAATTATTTGATTGATTCTATTATAAATTGTTCGATAACGATCGTTCTAATGCAAAATTAATCGATCATTAGTTGATAACAATAAATCTTATCATTCGACACGTGTCTACAAAAGGTCGGCCATTAAATATTGGAATGACATTCACATCTCATCGATTCAAACAATGCGATACTCAATTTTGCAACACTGCAGATTTGTAGAGCCAGTTATTATTCATTCATAAATATTTCGAAATCAGTTGCCCAATCATTAATCAATTTGTAAACAATTAGATAAACGTTATTTGTGTGCATTTTCACAATGTTTTGTTATTTTTTATTATTATTTATAGGCTCGCGTTTGGCCACTATCTAACCTGATGGGAAGCGATGATGTGGTCAAAGATGACGCTAACCTAAAAATAACTTATTCACTCTTTGATTTCTATTACGGATATCTATGATTTTTATACTCCCAAGTTGTAGCTATCAGGAAACACAGACTCCGCCAGAGAAGTCCAATCCTTAGCTGTACTCACAATGAATTTCCTTTATTCCCAAAACGTTTGGTGCGTATGGGTGGGATGTCCACATTGTCCACCATACACCGGTGGCGCAACGCCGAACGTCTGGTAGTCCGATGATGGATCGGGCTTAGCGGAATTAAATTGTGTAGTTACGATACATACTCCCAGAAATGTAAAGGATAGAAAACCGATAGGCTAACAACTCGGCGTCGATACTCAAGAGCTTTGAGTAGAGTAGAGCATTATCGCCAATGATCTTCTTGGCTCGCTTCTCTATCGACTCAAGCACATCAAGCTGATATTTGGCAGACACATCCTAAAGATGAGAGTAGGTCTCGAGTCTCGACACACGATCTTAAGATAAATTAGCTAGGTACCTATAGCTGCTGGTTTTCTTAACTAAGACATTAGTCCTAAAAAGTTGCTGCACCTATAAAGAAACTAACTGTTGACATGATGTTTACACAGATAATTCATTTCTATAAGATGTAACAGTCTTCACCCAGTTTCCTTCATAAGTTAGGTACTTGTCATTTTCACCTCGCCATCTCTTGTAAACTTGCGAGTACAGTGACTGAAGGGCGTCGCAGCGGAAGCTCCGCACCCTGCCGCCCGCGCCCCGCACCGCCCGTTGCTCTTTATGTGTTCATTGATGAATCGAGTGCACTCGATCAATGGCGCAACGCCGACGTACCTTACTCATACTGAATACTACTCGACAGTCGACGTATGAACTCGAGGAGAGCCACTCCATACAATGGAGTTCAAATAAGTTGAGCAAAGAATGAGCCAAAATTAGAGTGGGTGTGAAAGGAGGCCGCATAGGGAAAAGGTGTAGAAGTTCTGTTTAGGTACTCGTAGCATTCATAGATCTAGTAAAATTAACCTTAAATAACAATCACAATCAATTGATTTTGTTGATATCAGGTAAACAGTAGTTCAAAGCAGTTTCAACCATCATCATAAGCACAAATATTGTGTTCCTTCTGTACAGTTTTATGTTGAGCTGATATCGCTCTAGTGTGAACGCATCTTTATGCAGTGTTGTGAGCTTTAAGCAATGCATCGTTAGCAGTGTTAGCGATCGACGCTCGATGAGTGCTCGAAGAAAGATCGCTCCATATTCACTGGTGATTTACATATTTATTTTCAAAGCAGTGAGCAATTTCGACATTACAGTCCAAATTGTAACAGTAACGTATTTTGGAAGTATTGTTTGAGAACGATCTGTTTTAATGACCTGTTTACTTACCCAAGGCAAAGCATAATTTACTCATTTAGTCAAGTGAAAAATAGAAGGCCGACGAAGACAAAAATAAGGAAGCAAAATTTTAATAAAAAGACGAATATTGAGCAAACATATACAGTCACACCGGCTACTGACAAATTCGACAGTTGTCTATTCAAATAAGGTGACACGACTACTCGTAATAACTACATAACAAAGCATTTCTCCAGTCACAGAATAAACATTGGAAGCAGGAATGCACGATTTCAATCGCACTATCTACACACATGAGATGCAGAAACCACGACACATCATCAAAGTTAGTATTTGCAGTTGTTAGAGTTTACCAAACATTACACCTCTACAGTCACAGAATCATGTAAATATTAACCAGACTTCAAACACCCATGCATGCAGCTTCAGTGGCAGGCGCATCCGTCTGGACGGGTCGTGGAGTGCATGGCAATGTTTACGACCCGAGACGTGCATTTGAGCCCATAGCCCACGCGCACTATTTATGTTCCTGTAGGAGCGGCTATTGCTAATAACTTTCCAAAGAGCACCGGATTCCTTATGGTTTGCGCTATACGTGAAAGAATTTCTAAGGTCTTGGTAGACATGCATGCAGCATCAACTTCGCTGGTTACAGTGGTAGTAATACTACAGAATCTTAATCAGACCACTACCATGTACTAGGCGCACATATGTGAACAGAGATTAACGAATCTTCAAGTTATGGAAGGGCCTTTAGTGATGTGCTCACTGGATCCTACAGATTGCCATAGATATCCGTGTCCCCAACAACCCTACAGCGTGTCCCACACCCACACAAACAACGAGGCACTAATGTTGTATGAGGTTGTATGGGACAGATTAGGTCGACGTTAATTAGTGTGTAGGACACGTTTGGTAATATGTATTACAAATTAAATAGAATATGTAGTTGTTGCACATTCATTGAGTGTTTTATACATGTCATGTTTTATGAAGTTGACAAGTTGAGTTATCGAATACATTAATTGCATGCACAATGCTAACTGTGCTAACACGGATTTTGTTTGTTTTATTTTACGAAAGCATTACATTTATCACCATTAACGTTAGTCCTGCCACTCTTTACTAACGTCGAGTTTCCACTTGAATGTGTTTCAATAATCTCTTTACATTAGTTCGACAGCTAACAAGTAACGACTTACTGTACCAGGGGCTTATGTAAACAAGGTGATATTCAAGTCACTGTAGGTAACATAATGTGCTTACTAAGTGCCAGTAACGAGGGAAATGGACCACAACCATAGATTACCATATGAACTACTCGCGAAACACCGAACTACGCTAATTTAGTATAGTACAAATACATGAAATTTTTGGGCCTTAAAAATAAAAACTTCCATCTCTTTATAAATGTGCAGTTACGGAAGTGATTAATTTAGTTATTGTGGTTATTACGGATAATGAATAGGCAATTTCATGTACTTTGTTATGCAAATATGAGCGTGCCTATATACCTACGCATTACTACGACTTTAAACTCGGATTATCTAAATTGTCTGTTAGAGTTATCATCAATTTATGATTTAACAACTTACATAACCATCTTGCATGCCTGTAATCCTACAGATGCAAGAAAAGTTATCAGAGACCAATTTGTAGAATTCAAAATATGGACACCTGTTACATCCAGTATTTTTATCATTATCAACAGCTGACTTCTGACGACAACCATCCTTATTTTCAACCGAATCATAAAATCGTGCCAGCTGTACGTTTTTTAGTCGAGTGCACTTACAAAGAGGGTAACATCAGTTCACAGATCATCGAGCACCGCTATGGTTTTGTACATCATTGGCGAGTGATTTTGGTGTTGAAAGTGAACACGATACCTCCTTCCTTTTCTGATATTCTGGTCATTTGACCAAGATAATTATGCTAAAGTAATTCGAAAGCTATATTTAGCGAATGATGTTTTTAAAACATAACCTGAATCAAAAGGGGTGTCTATGGAGTTCCATAGTGCCTGTAGATGGTTTATCTCACTAATGTTAGTATAAAGGCGAGTTTGTGTGTAATAAGTATGTTTGTTACTTCTTCACACTCGATCTACTGAAGGGATTTAAATTAAAGGCACACGGATAGACCATAACCTGAAATAGCACATTTTATCCCGGGAGTATTTTTGACAATTTTCGGGACCATTTTCTACTTTCACGCGAGTAAAGCCGCTGGTAGACTATAGTTTGAAATAAATGCTTCGAGTGGAGCTGGTGCTACAGCCGTTCCAATGCCGAAGTACCTACAAGTGCCGAAAAGAGGACTGACGAACCCTGAAAACCTGCATATGACAAAATCTTGTTCACTTGAATGAATGCCCGAATCTGTCTATTTTAGACAAAATTGAAGGTGGCACCACTGGCCGCTCTTATTCGCCTGGTACATTGCTGCCTGCATGTTAAACCGATAACCTATTGGCCTCGCCGTTAAGTACCCGACGCGCCTATTGTTTTGCAAGTAAATGCTATTAAAATGGAGATTCTGTCCTGTAAACCTACTCTGGATGGTAAAAATGGCTTGTGGTGTGGCGAGGCGGAGACAGATGTATTGTATTCAGACTGTGCGTAATATTAAAAGTTAGTTCCTTGAACCAATAAACCTAAATATCTTGCCGAAATGCAAAAAGTCTCCAAAGAAATTTTATTGAACCTCTGGTTACGATCCTAATCCAAGCAAAGTTTATTTCTGTTAGTAAGTAATGGCCGGCTAGCCCCCTGGGAGAAACATGTTGAGCCAGATGTCCGCCGTGACTATCTTTAGAAACAATTGGACTATTAATCATACACATGCGTTTTTGTTCCATCAGGTACGCAGCAAAGTACTCCAACACATGTTTTTTTTCTTATTGTCGCCATTTTTTGTACGCGATATTAGCTGAGGCATAATTAAGCTGTTTTTCGACCTTGTTACGATACGAATCAGGGCCACATACCAGATCACAGACTTATCGATATTAATCCTCTTAAACATGCACAAGTTACAAACATTCGAATGCATTGGAATGCAATCACCAAACATAACAAACGTTAAGCATGATTAAGGCCGAAACCCAAAGTCAACATCCTCGATGATGATACCTCAGTTCTACGTCAATACATACGCAAATTAATCAAGCAAAGGTGACCTGCATTGTAGAACTGCACGAGAGTGCAAGCTCTAACTTAGACTGATGACTGTTTTATTGGCCATTGACATGATCGTCGCGAAACTGGAGCGGTACATGGGTGGTGCTAATTAGAACATATTGTGAAGTAATTGATGTGGCAGCAGCCCGGCCTACTAACAGCTTCATGAAAACATTGTTAATCAAAGCATAGCACAGGAGAATCTTGGCACTATATGAATTAACCATTTCAGAACATTGCCTTTAGCTTCGAAGACAGAACGATCTCGTTAGTAAATGATAAAACAATTTTCCAGTCTTTGAATAAGAGCAAGTATCGCCTATAAAGACATGTCCACTTGTCCAATAGTATTTATTACATTGAAATTAGCTACGAGTAATTGAATTTAATGCTTACAAACGGCACCGCTCTTGAACTATAAAATAGCGTCATAAATATTGGCCGTACAAGGCGGCGACGCACGCGCAGCGATCCATATCGACGACCAATTCGATACATCGCAGATGAAATGCATTTGTATAGTAAAGCCGGCCTTCCCCGCGGCCACGTTCAAATTAAATATTCAATCTTGGATATATTGTCTAAATTAATCCGTTTATACTCTTAATCACTTGTCTAAATTTAAATTAAATCTTACCTTGTAACATAAATGGTAATCAGAAGATTGTAATGCAATTAGCAATGAATAAATTGACATCAATATTGGTGTGTTTACTACGTGCACTCACATAGCCGCTCTGATTAAGCTTTAGATGTAATTGGGCAATAACTGTCGGCAGGATTTAGTCTTCTAATAACTATTCAACCAACTTAGCTTACTTAATTGTTGTGGGACATGTCCTCTTCAGCCAATCCTTCATCGTCGGCATTTTTACCTTCTAAGCAACGTTTGCTGTTTCTAATACGGCTTTATTTGCTTTATCAGTGTATAATGGCGTCAGCTAGTCTGGCAAACTAACTCTGAGAAATGTAATGTTGCTTGTATAAAATTAAAACACTTGACAAAGTGTTTCTTCCACGTTTCACGATAGAATAATGAAATCACTGTTTGTGAAAAATAGTTGGACAAATATTAACAAAGACTGAGCTTCACTGAAAAGAAAGTCAACGCTTTGTTATTGAACAAAAACACTCTCCACATCCACAAATCTCTGTTGTGCAGCTAGAAAGCCGGCGTTTGCAACAGTTTTTCACGGCTCTAATTGTTAAGAAAGCACGTAACGCGTGGCATTATCTGCAACATCTACTGTCCGATGTCCGTCCACGCGCACTCTCTACGTGAGAGGGTGTTTTCTAATAGCCGTGTCCCTGGCCACACAGCGGACAGACTTGGAAACGAGACAGATTTCGCGCTAAACGCTAAAACAGCCATATGTCAGGGGTACTATTTACTTGTAATTGTCCGGTCCGATGCATGTGCTCTAGCTGTTACTTGTCAAGCCACACTTTTCTCGACTAAATCTAAGTATAGTATACATTAGGCTTTTCACTAATCCCGTCTTGCTACAGTGAACGGTGTTTAGATTTCTTATGTGCTCATCAAGTTTGATGGTTGGCAACTTCAGCCACTTTTAAGCGACTTGGTTTAAAATGGGCTTTATGGCGGTAAATAGATGTACATATGGAACATATAAAGTGAATAGGGAAAAGAGTAGGACGATGAGTTTAAGATGAGCTTCCTGAAATCTTATTGGCCAAGCTAAACATCATTCCTTCGGCTTACAACTAACAAATAACCTAAATTGCCCTGTGCGATATGACCGCCCATTGTACACTTATTTTTAATAATATTTGTCCTGTATTTATTGTTTATGTGGTGTACAATAAAGAATATAAATTTAACCTTTCAGAGAGTTTCCGAACCTATTCAGAAAATTAGTCTCAAATCTACTGAATAGATACGACATATTTTCAGCAATAAGAAGTCCAGTAACAATAATACAGGCGCACGGTGCTCTGCGTGTACGTCGAGAAAGTGCAGCAGTAATTAATTTGGGCGGCATCACATCACACAGTCGTCGCTCGCAGCAGTCGCAGGCGCAGCACACTTAGCACGGAAAGCGGAACTGATTCTTGCGTCACACGCCATAATATCTGCTCACAAACTGAAGGGTTGCAGAACATTACTGGAAAACGATTTTAATTTTGCACCAGACTATGCTAAAGCAAGTAGACTAGACTTCGGCGTTGACTATTCAAAATCTATTGGTACCATAGAGCTTAGAGAAGTAAAGAGAACCGTTGTCAATGATGTCTCTGAAGAAAGACTAAAGAAGAGCACAAAATACTAACGGATTATGATTTTGCACACACCTCAAGATTGGTTTATACCAAATACGTGTGGCAGGCAACAAGTGAATTTAAGTAGGCCGTCAGCCCTACGTCACATAATTATCACCGAGTGAGCAGCTCGGTAACAATTAGGGAATAGTGAGCTACGAGTAAGTGGGTCGACGGGCGACGCCCACTTAGGTACCTCGGATTCACTGATCTGCAGCCTATTTTCGAGTGGAAGTATGCCATACATTAACGCTACTACGCAGTCTGCAGTATGCAGAACATAGAACTGAGCCTTACATGAAGGTAAAGGTATACCTATCTCTAGTGAGATTCGAGATCTACAAGGAACAGTTTAATAAAATTATGACAAATGTTTGAATTTTTACCAGACCAGTCATGGCAAATAGGCCAAGAAATCATCAAAACGCAGTCTATCCGCGCTAATTAGCTAATCACTTCTCTACCAGGATGACATAATAGATGACGGCTTGCCTGTCTTCCGATGACATAACGCTTGCCACCGGCGGCGGCGGCACTGTCCGCGCCGCTAACACCTTGATCCCGCTGTCAGCCGTGAAACTGCTCTCAATCACAATGCGACTAATGAACCAGAGCTGACCGATTCGCGACTGTCAAAACAATGAAGTCAGGAAGCGAGGGATAAAGCAATTCGCGAGGAAATTAATGTAGGGCAATTAAGGATGGATTTGAGTATGGCTGAATACAAGCAATACAGGTTAAAAATATGCTAAAGAAGCACAAATGAAGAAAAAGACTAAGAGCGATCCGAATATAAAGTCGAGTACGAAATCTGAAATTATTGACGTTATTAGAAAATGTTAAGTGATTATAGCACCCCAAGAACTACGTTTGGATCGGAAATACATTAATGAAGCGGAACTAAGCCATGAAGTAACGTGTGAAGTCGTTGTGAGACGCCTTATCGCGACGATTGCTAACCTTAAACAGTAACGTATGTACAGTACATCGGTAATCGTGATCGTAGGACGTGCACCGCGCGTGCTGCACTAGTCATGACAATAAGAGAGAGTGATGGACTGGGCCACCATAGATGAAGAAGAACAAATGGATGCTCACCATAAATGTACGAAACTGCGACTGTTCAGAATCGACTGTCTTTATATTATATAATTATGTAATAAATATAAGCTAGCGTCTTTCTAGGGCCCCAAAGAATTTTATTTTTCATAGAAATAATTTTACAAATATACGACCAACCTGCCTTCACTTACGGAATAAGGGAGAATTTACGTCGTTTCTCTGTAATTTCAGACAAATATTTAAATAAAGTGAGCAGGGGTGCAGAATGCAAATGAGGCTCTTTACGAGCTCGCTGTTCTGTACCTTTTTATTGTATGGTAAGTGGCAGTAATCGCTCAGACTTGGTAGGAGCGCCGCTTGCGCGCCCAAAATGGTGCGAACGCCCATTGCGGCAGCGATAAGCGGATAAACTCAGCATTACCGTATTCAGGGCGCGTGTAGAAAGCTGCCCAATACGCTGAGCATTAGAATAGGACTCTCGACTCTATAGACAAAGGTTCAGAGTACCGGCGAACTATTCGCGTTCAGTTCCGTAATAAGATCCAATTCCGCTCCCAATGGGCGCAGTACCGAGCTAGGTTAGTTACGTAAGCGTCCTTTTTAAGTTTAATTGCAGTAAATGCAGTCGTTTGTCACAAATTGTGGAAGTTGTCGCAGTGTGCAGTGCCCTCGTTCCCACGTGAGCTGGACGTGTAGTGAACCAGGCTGTATTTTTGTTAAATTAGAAATAAGGGAATGGTTTATGAGTTTAACTGTTACGTATGGATGTAGGTGAGTCTGAATGAATGGTCCGTTTGTACTTATTTGTGCTACACATTGTCGTAATAAATGAAATGAAATACGTAGATCTTAATCGTATTCTTCTTTTCGAATGGCTACGTAACTGCAGTATCGGTGGCAATTAATAAGTGCTCCAAAATGCAGGTTTTTGGGCGATTGGTGCAGTTCAACGTGTGGCTCATGTTCTGAACAGGGGCACCACACTCACACTGCGTATCTGACTGGTCTATAAAACCCCATATTGTCAAACTGTATTTGTCCGAGCATAGGGATAAAACAGGGGGGACATGATACGCGGAACGCAGGTGACCGATATATTGCTTATTCAAGTGTATAGCTTGATCTAAACTATAGAATTCGTTTCAACTTTTGAATCAATTCTGACTGGCCTGTTGGTCTAGTGGTTAGTGGCCCTGACTGCTATGCCGGAGGTCGTGGGTTCGATTCCCACCCAGGACAAATGTTTGTGTGATGAGCACGATCATTTGTTCTGTGTCTGGGTATAATTTATCTATAATATGTATGTATTTAGAAATATATAAGTATGTTTATCAGTTGTCTAGTACTCATAACACAAGCTCTGCTTAGCTTGAGACTAGACGGCGTTGTGTGATATTGTGGAAAAAAAATCACTTCACCGAACATGAGTGAGCACAGTATTGTACTCCAGATCTAACGCTTGTATTGTTCTGTTGTCAGGTAAATAGTGTAGCACGATTATCTAACATTATTTGAACGGTGGCGAGGTCGCATTCCGAGAAGGGCTCTGCTGGCCTCGGCTGCCCATAGCGAGATAGTAAGCGTGGTAGCGGCTACCGGCGCACGCGCACGCGCCGCTCATTAGGTAATTGATTACAATTAGACCTTACTTAATGTTAAACTTTGTGACCTTTCATGTAATAGGTCCATTGTTTCTTTACAATAAGGGTTTATGATTGTTCACTTAAGGTAAGGGATTGGAGGTCTGGGAAAATTGGAGCAATCAAGACGATGGCGATAGATACAAATAGATAAATAGCGTAATTTTTATAAACCATAAAATACCGAAAACTTAATTTTAGGAAAAGTTTCATTGTGTGGTACAAGGTACGTCCTTATCGCTAAAAGCGATATTATAAAAACAACCCTAATATATATTATGTGTGTGAATAGGAGTATACTCCCACCCCGCTCCACACAGAGCGACACAAGTTATTAGATGACTTCCCAACTTTTACAATAAGTAAATACTACGCATGCAATAATATCAACATCTAGTTTAAGTGTTTTTTTTTTAAACCTATTTGCAAAATGTATATAATTTACCATTCAGTAAGGAATTCTGGATGGAAGTAATCTGGTACATCAAAAGATGACCATGGAAGTAAGTAAGTAACATAATATAATATTCCACAACTTTCACACAACGGCATCTAGTCCCAAACTAAGCAGAGCTTGTGGTATGAGTACTAGACAACTGATAAACATACTTATATATATATATATTTCTAAATACAACACACAACATTATTTTGTCCTGGGTGGGAATCGAACCCACGACCACTGGCATAGCAGTCAGGGCCACTGATCACTAGACCAACGGGCCAGTCTAAGTCACGAGTGTGTTTTTTTACTCTTTCGAGAAATTCATAATTGCAAGTATCTCTAGAATTCTGCTCTCCAATTAGCATCCGTACTCTGTCACAATCCTCCTCAGCTGAGTGTCGCTCGACGGTGTCTAAACATTCTCACCGCATTTCTGTAAACACTGTTATTAAAGAGATTCCGTAGTTATTGCAATTCCTTTGCTCTGTATTTAACTCCTCTCTCGATTGCTCCATATTCTCCTCTAAGCTATTTTCTCTTCAAGTGGGGCAATATAGCTCGGAACTCCACTTTCCCGCAGTCGGCACTGTGGCTAATGGCTCGCTTGGGGAAATCTTCTTACAATCAGATCAACACCCCGCGTGAGGAGATTGTTTGTCTTAGTTAAACGCCTACCTATACGAGAATTAGATATGGTATCATTTATTAAGAGGTACTCACCAATCACTTATTATTATATCTTTCTCATCCTACATTCAACGGTGAACTGTAACAAAAAGAAAATATACGTTATTATTGTTTATTTTTAGTACTTATTTTGTTTTGTACATTTACATTTTTAAAACCATTTAAATAAATAAAAATAGTAGCGCAACGATATGGGAACAAGGTCTCACAATATGTATAGTCGCGTCCAGGAGAACCGCTTTCTGAATCAAGCCCTTGGATTCAGCCGTCTAACGAGAGCTTTCAGAAGTGTTGGTTGAGGCTCGTGGCTATTTAGTCATTGGCTGACACGACTATTGGTACAAAACAAAAAAAAAAATCACACGACGACCATGTGATAAACAGTGTTACCGACAGCGGCCTGTGGCCCATATGAGACTATTGAATACCTTCTTCAGGCAGGTCAAATTGGTTCAACGAAAATCAACGCTATCCAACCAGGAACCATAAATTTATATTATTTATTGTCCTCGGATATTGATGATCTATTTGGATCAGAGCAACCCGTGTTCCGGGGCGGGTGACCCTCGGCGGGCGCGGCACCGCAACGTAAATCAAACCGGAGCCGCGGCTTTCTCCGGTCAATGCCTGCTGCCCTGGTGCCTGCAGATATTCACTAACCACTAACAGCTACCTTCTAATACCACTACCGATATCGCTCATACTGATAATACTCGACCGACTGTGTTGCAACACTTTTGCATAATTGCACAAAGAAACCAAATACATTATTCAATGCCTTCTGCAAGCTACGATCTGCTAAGAAAATCTAATGAAAGTCAAGGTTTCTTGGCACTTGACATAATTATTCGACACCTGTTAAGATAATTATTAAGCAAGAGCTTAGTTTTGTTTGAGCTTTGTTTTGTTGTTTGTATTAATGCATCAGTACACAAATGCACAAATCCAATGTAATCATTCAAATTGCAGTGTTGTTGAGAATTTTAATACTTAAATATGGACTTATTGATGTTTGTACATTTGGCCCTCTATAATTACCATTGCAATTGAAATAAGGTACCTGTCGAATAAATAACACAATAAACTTAAAACGCAAAGCTAAATACATAGGAGCATGTCATGTCATCGTACACGCGGTGACAAGCTTCAAAAAACCTCCATAAAGTCTCTGGAGTCAAGAAAAATCTAATTAGGTATGTAGACTCTTCCAGTCTACTGCAACCCTAGTACACACGCATTAATTGTCCTTAAATCTAGTCGCTTACTTCCTCATGCGACCACTAGGCTGGCTCGAACGGGAAACATACAGGATTATGGAAATGTTTATAGCTATCGGAAAACTCGATACTGTTATATAACGACTCGATTGCATGCTATTACGACTGCTTCCGATCTCATTTACTATAGCAGATACTTACTTATTCGTCCAATGATCGATTTATTTCTATTATTTTACTTGGCAATGTTCTTGGTCGGTCTTAATAAAACACGAGCGCGTCTCGCCGTCAAACTGAAAAGTTGGGCGAGGAAATATTGGAATAAAAAGAAATGGTTAGAGAAAAAAATAAAAATCTATTATACAATATCTAGGAGACACATAATTTCAATGCGATCTTTACCTCGTATTTATGTAATATGCAGATTAATTTAGTTATTAATTAGACACTATGGAGTATGGCAGGGTATAATATATCTAGTTATTTAAGATTTTGAGCTGAATTAAGCAATTTGTATAAATAATTATTTATAAATGTAAAATTTGCAAACTGACCGGAAATCTTTTCCTAATCTTGTTTGCTCTCTGTCCAATGCAAGAATCAATAGCAATAAGTTATTATTATATAATAAAATTAGTTACCTAATTAGTTATTTCTAATGTATTCTTATTATTATGTAATGTTGCGAAATGAACTTAATTTTAATTTGGTGTAGTATTATTGTACTTATTATGAAATAAAAATTCAAGTAAGTACAGTCAGCTTCGAAAGTGGAACAGTAGGTAACTAAATGTTTCCAAAATTCGGAAATCTCTTAATTTGGTCATAAAGTTGTTGATACAAGTAAAAATAACTTTTAAACATAGAACCTAGTAAGTACCAAAACCAATGTATATGGAAGTACTAAAAAAAATATACTTTCATCGCATTTTCAATTAATGATAAAACGTTGACAGTAATACGCTTACTTGATACTCGAAGAGAATTTCCAAAATGGCGGAATTCCCATTAAATTTAAGAGGCAATTTTTCAGTCAAAATCCTTTAGTTCAGCTTTCTAACATTCAAACTTTCTTCTCAACACCTATACGTCCGCGTCGTTACGTACTCTTGTTGAAAACATTCAAGGTATTAGCGCCCACATATTAGTATCACAAACACATAAAATAAACTTTAATATGCATGTTCAAACAATGATTTGCATAGTGATTGGTCGGAAGCTGTGATAGACGTCGAGTGACCGGCGCGCGCCGCGGCTGGCGACTAAACAAACAGGCTGCGTGTCCACTGCCCCGCACGGCACGACACGACCATATTTGCTCAGTGCCGCTCTGTATGCACGGCTGATGGCACGCGGAGTGTTTGACAGTTCATTGACGGTAGATGAATAAATAACTACAGTTGGTTTACCGTAAATTAGTTTTTAACTACGTGACTAGAACAATGCCAATTTGATTGCATTTCACACACATATTAGTAGAGGGCAGACAATTGGCTTAGTAGTTTCTTATTAAACACGTACTTAAAGAAGAAATCCATCAGCCAATAATAAGCAACAATAAATTTCAAGTTACGACTATTTTGAATAAATACGGACTACTAGGATACGAACATAACCTCCGCTTATTTATCGGTCGCTAATGATGATATATCTGAAAACAACAGTTCAATCTTACTTTTATTGCATGCAATCTACCACAAAAGGCACAGTTATCTAAATCGGTTGTATGTATGTAATGGACACTGGTACAATCGCTCGCAGCGGTGCTCGCCTTGACCGTGACGCGGCGCGTGCCGAGAGTGAAACCGTTGTACAGTCGCGAGTAGTGACGCGCACCGGGAACTGTACCGTTTCTCCGAAGATTAGACTTTGTTGTGCTTTGGCCTGCGCCTGGCGCACAAGGGGATGGAGAAGCTATTTGTTAGGTAGACCGAAGACCTAGCGCATATCATTTTACAGGTCATAAGGCCTTCATATAACAATTTTAGTCATCGATTGAAAACTGATCATTAACTGGATCAAAGGCCTTCAGATAAGGCCTGAGGCCCTACCACGAGCTGTTAACGCGACCCATTTTACGACCTAAACTGAACTGTTAAAGGGATGGAGCTATATAGGGTGTATAGCTCCATCACTCTTTCTCACTCGCACGTTTGACATTTTAACACGTCATAGTATGTCCGATTTGCGCCGCGAAACACTGCCGTAGTCTCACACTAGGTCCAATAAAACCTTACAGCACAGATGATGATACTATGTAAGCCATATTTTATATTCATTGTTACGGGCATGGCCTCAAGTCATTTGTAATTTCGCAACATACATCACACATATACCACCATCACGCACCATACGCCACAGTCATATCTTTTAATGAGCCTCCCAGTGTTAAGATCATGACCAGCAGATTTGCATGCGCAGCTAATTGCAGACAACTCCAATTAGCATCCATCACGCGACCGTCGGAGATTACATCGAGAGATTCAATTACAATGATAATAGTTAGGAAGACAAATGAAAACGACTATTTAACATAACAACAGAAGAGATACCTAAGAAGTAGGGATGTAACGAAAGTGGTTATATCGAAACCGAATTTCGAACCGCAGTATTTAAATTTGGCTTATCGGAATCGGAACCGAAATCAAAGTCGGATCCTAAAGCAGAAGCGACTAATGTAACACTAATAAAACTAATCAAAAACTCGGATAAATATAAATGAAGAGCGAATTCACAACGTTCCAAATACGAAACAAAAGCCAAACAGTAATCGACAGAAGGCACGGGAAGAAAATCAACAGAAGCCACGGGAAGAGAAAGAGGGTTTGTACCTCGGATATAAGTTTCTCTTAAAATTTATCGGAACCGGAGGTATCAAATCAATCGGAAGTTTTGAACTTTCGGAATCAGAAACGGACCTCCGTATCGTCTCTGCTAAGAAGCTAACGACGATCTCTGTAATAGTCTATAAGATGAATTAAATCGAGAGACAGAAGGAAATGTGGTTATTCACGCTTGAAATTCTTAAATATGTGGACGGTTTCATTTATTTTATTTTATTTTTATTTTATTTATTCAGCCGTTAATAGATTTTTACACAGAAACTAAGTACTTACCGACCGAATCACTGAAACCGTAACCGAATGTTCAGTTTGTTTTTAGGTTTCGGCCGAAACTGAAGCAAAAAAGCTGACCGAAAATGAAAATTAAATTTTCTAAATAATTATTCCTAACTATATTCAATATCGTTTATGCTTAATTCCACAGTCACAATTTTCATAGAATACTATTTTATTTTTTTATAAATCGACGATTACCAAAATATGATAAGTAACCGAACGAGACGGTCAGCTTGTATCTTTCACAACCGTCAGCTCAAACACGTTACTTTCGGTCAAGTCGAATATTCGGCCTTTTTTTGATCGAAATAAGCCAAAACCAGATTTTACGGCCGGTCTCCAACAGGAAAAATATTTTCTTTAGTACTGAAAATATAGCTTCAACGTTTCCGCCTTAATTCAATAAGTGTAACAATTTCTATAAACGGAGTGTTGACCTTTCTAACTAAGCTAGACATGGGTTCTAGTTAATAATGCAACTAGTGGGTTTCCACACCACAGGTAGGTACCTAACTGAAATCATACGTCGTATACTGTTGCGAGCAAATGTGAATTTCCATAATGACTGTGTAATAGTTAAATAGATAAGTTTTTTTTTAATAATATAAAGTAGTACTTGACTACGATACTGGTCCTACCTGATGGTAAGCCGTGATGCAATCAATGGTGGCGAATCGCACTAGTTTATTAGAGGCTATTCACTTTAGCTTAAAAGACACCTAAATTATAATCGTATGGGAAGACCGCTGCAGGCAAATTGTTCCAGTGCTTCGATGTACGCGGTATTAACTACGAGGCAAAACGCCTTGTCCGGACCGTAGAGATGTCAACAACGTAAGGATGGACACTCGCCGTACGTCGTAGTTATTGGAAACCCTGTGCTTACTACGTGGTAAGCACAGGGTTTCTAATAATACTTAGTAGAGCTTAGCTCGCTAATTCCTACTTATTAAGTTATGATTCAGCCTCGCTGAGGGACCACCGCTCATACTCTAATAAGACCTAATTGGTCTTATTATAATGAATTCCGGACAAAGTTACACTAACAACGTCTTCCATTCGGTAAGAGCCACATAATGCGTGTCGCGTTTTGTATTCGTGGCCATTGAACGCAAAATGACCATACATTACCATACGAGGCATATTAATGCCGCATTGAATACAATGTACATATTTACTACTTACTACATTGTTGTGGTGTAGCAACGACCTCATTGAACACTTGCGTGCAAACAAATAAATAGTCATACAGATTTGTCTACGACTGTACTTTTGTACTAAATAATGTTATTTGTGAAATTTTTATGCGTTTATTAATTGACTTTTGAGTTTTCAGTTGTGTTTGGCCACAGAATAAGAAATAGTACAAGTACAGAAATTGCACTCCGTGATAGCCAACATACGAATTTAAACCTACTAACAACAGCGATAATGTCCATAATACATTGCACGGCACGGACACGACCTTGATTTTATTAGCCTACTAGATCCAGTGGCGCTCGTAACGAATCAAAATGCACCGTAAGTCCGCGTGACGAGAGTCTCTTTTATTATGCCCGTTATGCGCCTTTGAACAGGCCGCTCTTTTTATAGGGTTAGGACTGGTGTGTTTTTGAAAAATGTGAAATAGGTACTTACGTTTTATTACATAAAATATAATCAGATTTTCTAAAATTATATGGTAACCTAATTGATTTCTACCTATTTACTTATATCCATACTTTAAAAAATATGTTTCTATAAGTCATCTCATAGAAGTGTCAAGAGATTGTTTACATTTAGTTAGGTATCTAAACAAATGAAATAGGTAATTAAAATGAACTGTATATGACTTTGTTGGTTTTGTATGTGCGTTAGCTTTGCGTTCACATGTAATTTTTAAAAGGTAGGTCGTTTAAGACGTTATTTATACATAATAATTAACATTTTGTAAGATATAATTCCAATTATGTTGACCTTGCATTAGTAAGGTAGTCACTAGTACTGGGAGGTCTACTATATGGAATGATTTTAAGGTCATTGACTCGTTTACGTGAAAAATGTCGCAAATACTTGATATATATATAATACTTGAAATAAAAACTCGATAGAATATTCGGTAAAGAATTCAAAAATATTTTTTGTTAGCACGGGTCAAGCGGAAAATCGAACACGCGTGTGACACTACCGAAATAAGCCTCGCAAGAGAGGCCGCGGGCGTAGGCAGATTTCTATACCTATAGTTAGAAGTGCGCCAGGCCTGGTTTGGCAAAAGAAACCACGAGATTGACTGGTTGATGATGCTTTTCCTGATTATAAATGATTAATAAACTTTTTAGAATTGTTAAATTATAATTTAACTAGCTTTTGCCCGCGGGTTCGCCCGCGTAGGTACATAAAATATAGCCTATATCACTCAGGAATAAAGCAGCTTTCTATCGGTGAAAAAATTTTAGCAATCGGACCAGTACTTTCAGAGATTACCTCCTACAAACAAAAAAACAAACTTTACCTCTTTATAATATTAGTGTAGATATAGTGTAGATTCTGCAGCAGAAAATGGTATCCACGTCAGAAGATCGCGTAGGGTCTCAAGTTTCTCGTTCAATTAAACTTCCTATATCTCTACGACAGCTAGGAATGATAAAGTAAGTGCCAGCTTACACAACCTTCAGTAATTTTGTATAGAAACCACATTAATTGACCTTCAAGGTCCACAGACTGGAGAGCCGCATGATCTTGACGTACTTATGTTAAGACGTTTTCACTTTCCTCGCACGTGCTATAATGACTTGAATTTTATAAGCATACAATTACCATTATTGATGTACTGATAGACATAATACATATTACACATTATGTACAAACATACAGTGATAGAGCCAGGTTCTGAAAATGTGTACTTTGTCAGATTGTAAGATTTTGAGACCAATGTAAATAAAATAATAAATGTAATTTTGTCATGTTAAAAAAAACCCGCTGCAAAAAAGATTGTATCTTATTCAGTTATCATATGTAGGTACCAATTCTATTAATCTATAAGGATAATTAATTCTTAAACTTAGCATTCTGCATGAAACACGAGGACAACTTAAGGAAAAACATATTTAAGGAAAGTGACTTTCTAGACAATCACGTTTCCATTATATCCTGTTCGTTGCAAAAGATCTTCAATTTGTCATACCTCTCACGTTGTCAGAATATAAAAGAAAACTCATCGAACATTACTACTGACGATCGACTATGGTTAGTAGTAGTAATCATTATTATGAATTCTATGGAGTGATGTGCTCCTAGTATACAGTACCTATGAACAAAAATGGTATGTATTTGTTTGTATGCTTGGAGTAAACAATACAAAATTAGTGCGACGTAGCTTGTTTTACAGGCTTATTCCCTAGATAAGTAACAAACGCCAAAAGCTGCGATGGTTCTGGAGAACTTGAAAGTCTTTGTATACCTTCTGTCAGTTCGATTTAGGGCTGCCCGGCTGTACGCACGATACACTGTTGCATAGTGTAGCGATCGTTCTGTACATTCTTATTTCGTGCTGTGATCCAGTTAAGCTGCGCCGGCGCTTGATAATGTCACTGGCGTCAAGGGCGTCACACTAATAAGGTTAATTAATATCTTAAATGCTTGTATAGCGCCATATATTGAAGCCTGTTGCGAAAGTATTGGAAACGAGAAAGTGCATAATGGACAGTTGTTCTCAGCAAATATGTCAATAGTCGAGGTAATTGACGAAATTTATGTATTTTAAGGAGCGTAAGAAATAATAATTGAGACCTTAAACTTTCAAAAGGTTTTGCAAATACGCGTAAATCAATATCTTTTAGGCATATTTAATAAAGTACAAACAAATCATGTGTGGTTTATTGCCCTTACAAGAAAAGAGCTTTGAAAAATATTATGATATTTTTTTTTCTATATACAATAATTTATTTAACGAATGATTTTGCGTATCATCCTTGCGCAGGGGCCATGCTAATCTTCTCTGTATCTTTCCAATTTTAGTATATGTACTGCCGAAGCAAGTGCATATATGATAATTATGATAACTGAATTTACAAGTACGGAGTATAAGTTCGAAAACTATAATATCACGATGACTTTTGTCACTAACTGTACCCGAATGGTAAAAAGTTGCGAAATTTTTGTTATGATGATTACTTAAAAAGATTTTTTTATTTTTAAAATCTTTAATTACGAACATATTTTGTAGTAATCTCCCAGTGATAAAAATGGCGATTTGTCACCTACTGTTTCATAAGTTCATGATTAGAAATCAGCGACCACTGGAGATCGAATTACCTACCACTGAATTAGATCCATACAAACAAGAAAAGGGAGAACCAAAAAGTTTAGTTTACATCAGATACCAGTGTTTACTTACGCACGTACTATTATAATCCATTATGTTTATTTATGTAGGTAATTTACGTCATCGGCAAGAAAGTGAAAATCGTAGCGAAAGTTAATGATACCGCTTGTCACACAGTTCGGCGACATTCAAACATTGATAGCACATTCAATGAATTACATAAATCATGTTTTTGTTTTAAGAATAAATATTATTGCGCGAAATGTGGGTACAATGAACTGAGTCAGCCAGTGTGGTCAGATATCATCGAGCCACACTAATTATTCTGTTGCTGAAGCGTTATTCCACATCAAAGGAAGACAGAAAGATGAAAAATAATGTGCTGGTGCATTACCGGTGCAGGCCAGCGACGATGAGGAAATCCTAACATTTCACGTTTCACTACAACCGCTAGCAATTAAAGTTAACCTAAAAAAGTCAGGAAGCACCGAAATAACGCGTCAAATATGTAACGCGGTGAAAACCGCTGAAACCTTTACATAACTGAATATTGTATAGAATTACAAATTTTATGTTCTATGTGTTCTCGTACGCTGTATCGGTACTAAGTCTTCGTCAGGCTGTTTGGCTGGTCATCGAAAGGTATAAAAAAATTGCTTTACCCCGTATTAAGCTACTATTGTGATTGATCTGGTAATCCATATGAACGGTATACCGTATAGAAAATGATGATAAGAAGAACTGTGAATCGTCAAAACCATAGAAATATTCTTACATGAAAACACTTGTTAGGGTGGGGGTACAATAGCTACATACTCGATAATAATACTCTGACCTTATAAATAAAAATTCGTTAACGTAGTCTTGGTAATCGGCAAGAGCTGCACTGCGCTCCAAAACGTTGATGTTGCTCAAAAGGCTGCTCAACATTAATGGGCAGGACTTGTCAATGGGTAAAACGCAGGATTGGTGACCTGATGCAGCACCAAGGAGCCGTGACAGACCACGAAAGATATGGCGGGACGACCTGGAGGCTGGACGCCTTGCTTAGCGAAAAATCATGATGTTTGGAAGGAATGGACGGAGGCCTTTGCCCAGCACTGGTATATTATAATTCTTTATTATGGATTTCAAACAACACATACGTTATCGTCACGTAACATGCAATATCTACTGCTTGTAATCAGCCCACAGTAATTAATGAGCAGGCTCAGCGGATTGATTCTCCGTGACGTACAATATGTAAATGCGGTATTTAGCCCCGAGCCGTGGCGAGGGTATTAAGAAAGCCAAGAACGGTAATCATAACACTTTCTAATGATTTTGTAGTATTTAATTTTATACTACTTCATAATAGGTTTTTTTTAATTATTCTTTACCTGTGAAATTGCCATTTTTTAAAACGGGTTGCTTTGATGTGTTATTTCTTTGGATTGACTTGGAATTATAAGTTGTGTGTGTTTTGTTTTTTCTTCGGAAAAAACAAAAAGAAACCAATAAATGCCTAATGTCGAAAAAAGAATAACATAAATTTAACATAACTTTAATATAAATTTTATTTGAACTTATAATTCCAAGTCAATCCAAAGATATAATATAACACTTCAAAGCAACCCGTTTTAAAAAACGGCAATTTCTTAAGTAAAGACTTATCACTTATTATATATGTAATGGTTTGATATGAAGCAAGATATTACAAAAAAAAAAAACATTTTTTAACTATTGAAGTTAAATAGAAGTTTTGTTACTATGAAATTGAACTCGATAATAAATGATAATAGATTAATGTTTATTATTTAGAAGCAAATCGTCTAGATAAAATAAAAACCGGTCAAGTGCGAGTCAGACTCGCGTACGAAGTGTACCGTACACCACTTAAATATTTATTATATTGTTGTTATAGCGGCAACAAAAATAAATTTCAATTGTCTAGCTATCACGGTTCATGAGATACAGCCTGGTGACAGACGGACGGACAGCAGAATTTTAGTAATGGGGTCTCAGCAAGGATTGGGTAATAAAAGCAATTCACGTACTTGATTTCATATCGGCTTCGTACCTGCGCGAATATCCTTGGATTTCCACTAGTGGGAACGCACCTCCGAAACTGTTCAGTCTGAACATTTGACAGCTGTCACTAAACACTTTTACGTCGCACACGCAGCTCACGGTAATGGAAATGAGACGCGCGTAACTTACTACCTTTGCACACTAATTACGTGCGATAATTGGTATTACCGCCTGCTAATCACTACTGCAGTTTTTCGAAATTAATTATGCAAAGAATCGTACGGCTGACGCGCATCGGTTGTCTAAATTAGTTCTGTTACTAATTAATGAGCCAATAATGACTATAATGAGTACATTCCCTATTTTACATAATAAATAGGTTAGTAATCAATAACTAATCTATTGCTCAGCAGTTTAATTGATTACTTGTCAATGTTAATCATTATTAGTCAATGGAATAGGTAATTAATTAACTAATGAATCGGTTTTTATTTAACACAAGCTGACCCAGTGAACTTCGTACCGCCAACAGTCAATGAACGTAGTATATCTTTCGATATAGTCAGCCGATTGCGATGAAACAAAGCCTAAGTAACTTGATATATATCAAGTTACACACAATTTTAATGTATAAAAGTTATCTACATCGATTTCGTACATTTTACGTGATGCGCGCACAACTAAAAACTTCTTTATTTATTTTTTTATTTGATATTTATTTATTTATAATAAGCACACCAACAGCACAGTCACTTACAATTCAAATAAACATATATCTTAAATTGGCATTTCAGTAACCATGCAAATAACAGGTATGCATGACATTTACCAAATGAACATTAGAGACAAACACAGAATAAAAAGTGTGTCCAGAATACCTAAATCTAGAACACTACAAAGACAAAAACACACCGAAATACAAAGACGTACATTATTCGCACTGTTTATATAGGCAGCGTCATAAACTAGTAGTGTAGGTACTTATATAGGTAAACTAGTGCTTGACTGCTGTCCCACCTGATGGAAAGCAGTGATGCAATCGTTGATGGTGAGGCGCACTGGTTTATTAATTCTACAGATTTATTATATGTATAGATAGATAAAAAAACCGGGCAAGTGCGAGTCGGACTCGCGCACTGAGGGTTCCGTACAAACTTCAAATCCCGAATGGAGTCTCGAAGATTTTTCCGAATCGCAAATATATTTTTTTGGTGAAGTTCCAATAAATTTAATGTTTTCAGAAATCAGAAACGTTTATTTCAAATAGACCAATTACAGGCACTTTTGAATTGTCAAAATGGCAGTCAGTCAAAAAAATAATGGTTCACGGTGTATGTACATAATTATAAGGTTTATGTTTATGAAATTAAATGTTTTTTTTTTTTATATTTGAGTTGATTGAATGAAAGGTAAAATGCGGTTTACGATTTATGACGTACTAAAAAAAAACTACTGACCAGATCTCGTTCAAACCAATTTTCGTTGGCAGTTTTTATAGTAATTTACATCATATATTTTTTTTAGTTTTATCATTCTCTTATTTTAGAAGTTAGAGGGGGGGGACACACATTTTACCACTTTGGAAGTGTCTCTCGCGCAAACTATTCAGTTTAGAAAAAAATGATATTAGAAACCTCAGTATCATTTTTGAAGACCTATCCATAGATACCCCACACGCATGGGTTTGATGAAAAAAAAAATTTTGAGTTTCAGTTCTAAGTATGGGGACCCCCAAAATTTATTGCTTTTTTTCTATTTTTGTATGAAAATCTTAATGCGGTTCACAGAATACATCTACTTACAAAGTTTCAACAGTATAGCTCTTATAGTTTCGGAAAAAAGTGGCTGTGACATACGGACGGACAGACGGACAGACAGACAGACAGACAGACAGACAGACAGACAGACAGACAGACAGACAGACATGACGAATCTATAAGGGTTCCGTTTTTTGCCATTTGGCTACGGAACCCTAAAAAATAGTTTCAATAGCCGAGCTTAATACTCATTACTATGACGTAAACTGCTCGTTTGGTGTTGTATATTGATACGCTAAACGCTCTACTTAAGAAAATTCCTTGGCAAGATTTAAAATCTCTAAAAATCTGCCAGACTTTACTCAAAGAAATATCCAATTAAAATATCTAAGTAACAATTATGTGGTGGTTACTCAACGAGAATAAGAAGCCATGACGTCACGACCGGCTGCTTTCTTCTCGTTACTCTGGCACACTTCATGCTCTATGGCCACAATTTCTACGTCTGCGGCCGTTCAAGTTTTTGAGCGCTGTTGATAAACAAAGGTGGCGGACGGTGAAAATTTATTTCAAATTACCTGGTTATCGGCCAAAAACAAATAGAGCATGGTAATTATATAAGTACATTTAAAACTTTTACGATGCTATATTTCGGTTGATCATGGAACAGTTTTTCTTTGTATAGTTTTTTATCTAAACTAATATAATTTAAAGTCGTAAAATTGTTTGTCTGTTTCTTTGGTTGTGAAATGAATTCTCGTAATCAGATTCCGACTATTCCTAATTCTTTACTGTACACAAAACTTATTACTAAACAGTGATTTAACTATTCATGTACAAAGGCGAGCTTAACTCAACAAAGAGTACTATAATTAATAATTATATTACATAGGTACTACTCTTTAAACGATAGGATGGTACAGTACCTACTGCCGAGGGTCACAGGCCACTTGTTATCCCGGAAAATACAAGGGTGTCCTGCGGGAAAAGCCACGAGAAAACGTAAAAGGAATAATGAAAATGAATTGAACGTTCTACGTACGAAACAAAACATGTAAAAATACCTGGGTACCTACCTCATATACCATTTTTAATTTGGTTTCGGGGAAAAACGGGGAGTAATGAAAACTCGCGTAGATGGATGGAGAGGAAGGCCAAAGAAAAGATGGATTGTGTGAGGTATGATATGTATAAAAGAAAAGGGAGTTAGTGATATCGTCACGGTGGACAGGACAGAATGGAAGAAAAAATGTGTGGCACCTTACCAGCTTACACAACCTTCAGTAATTTTGTATAGAAACCACATTAATTGACCTTCAAGGTCCACAGACTGGAGAGCCGCATGATCTTGACGTACTTATGTTAAGACGTTTTCACTTTCCTCGCACGTGCTATAATGACTTGAATTTTATAAGCATACAATTACCATTATTGATGTACTGATAGACATAATACATATTACACATTATGTACAAACATACAGTGATAGAGCCAGGTTCTGAAAATGTGTACTTTGTCAGATTGTAAGATTTTGAGACCAATGTAAATAAAATAATAAATGTAATTTTGTCATGTTAAAAAAAACCCGCTGCAAAAAAGATTGTATCTTATTCAGTTATCATATGTAGGTACCAATTCTATTAATCTATAAGGATAATTAATTCTTAAACTTAGCATTCTGCATGAAACACGAGGACAACTTAAGGAAAAACATATTTAAGGAAAGTGACTTTCTAGACAATCACGTTTCCATTATATCCTGTTCGTTGCAAAAGATCTTCAATTTGTCATACCTCTCACGTTGTCAGAATATAAAAGAAAACTCATCGAACATTACTACTGACGATCGACTATGGTTAGTAGTAGTAATCATTATTATGAATTCTATGGAGTGATGTGCTCCTAGTATACAGTACCTATGAACAAAAATGGTATGTATTTGTTTGTATGCTTGGAGTAAACAATACAAAATTAGTGCGACGTAGCTTGTTTTACAGGCTTATTCCCTAGATAAGTAACAAACGCCAAAAGCTGCGATGGTTCTGGAGAACTTGAAAGTCTTTGTATACCTTCTGTCAGTTCGATTTAGGGCTGCCCGGCTGTACGCACGATACACTGTTGCATAGTGTAGCGATCGTTCTGTACATTCTTATTTCGTGCTGTGATCCAGTTAAGCTGCGCCGGCGCTTGATAATGTCACTGGCGTCAAGGGCGTCACACTAATAAGGTTAATTAATATCTTAAATGCTTGTATAGCGCCATATATTGAAGCCTGTTGCGAAAGTATTGGAAACGAGAAAGTGCATAATGGACAGTTGTTCTCAGCAAATATGTCAATAGTCGAGGTAATTGACGAAATTTATGTATTTTAAGGAGCGTAAGAAATAATAATTGAGACCTTAAACTTTCAAAAGGTTTTGCAAATACGCGTAAATCAATATCTTTTAGGCATATTTAATAAAGTACAAACAAATCATGTGTGGTTTATTGCCCTTACAAGAAAAGAGCTTTGAAAAATATTATGATATTTTTTTTTCTATATACAATAATTTATTTAACGAATGATTTTGCGTATCATCCTTGCGCAGGGGCCATGCTAATCTTCTCTGTATCTTTCCAATTTTAGTATATGTACTGCCGAAGCAAGTGCATATATGATAATTATGATAACTGAATTTACAAGTACGGAGTATAAGTTCGAAAACTATAATATCACGATGACTTTTGTCGCTAACTGTACCCGAATGGTAAAAAGTTGCGAAATTTTTGTTATGATGATTACTTAAAAAGATTTTTTTATTTTTAAAATCTTTAATTACGAACATATTTTGTAGTAATCTCCCAGTGATAAAAATGGCGATTTGTCACCTACTGTTTCATAAGTTCATGATTAGAAATCAGCGACCACTGGAGATCGAATTACCTACCACTGAATTAGATCCATACAAACAAGAAAAGGGAGAACCAAAAAGTTTAGTTTACATCAGATACCAGTGTTTACTTACGCACGTACTATTATAATCCATTATGTTTATTTATGTAGGTAATTTACGTCATCGGCAAGAAAGTGAAAATCGTAGCGAAAGTTAATGATACCGCTTGTCACACAGTTCGGCGACATTCAAACATTGATAGCACATTCAATGAATTACATAAATCATGTTTTTGTTTTAAGAATAAATATTATTGCGCGAAATGTGGGTACAATGAACTGAGTCAGCCAGTGTGGTCAGATATCATCGAGCCACACTAATTATTCTGTTGCTGAAGCGTTATTCCACATCAAAGGAAGACAGAAAGATGAAAAATAATGTGCTGGTGCATTACCGGTGCAGGCCAGCGACGATGAGGAAATCCTAACATTTCACGTTTCACTACAACCGCTAGCAATTAAAGTTAACCTAAAAAAGTCAGGAAGCACCGAAATAACGCGTCAAATATGTAACGCGGTGAAAACCGCTGAAACCTTTACATAACTGAATATTGTATAGAATTACAAATTTTATGTTCTATGTGTTCTCGTACGCTGTATCGGTACTAAGTCTTCGTCAGGCTGTTTGGCTGGTCATCGAAAGGTATAAAAAAATTGCTTTACCCCGTATTAAGCTACTATTGTGATTGATCTGGTAATCCATATGAACGGTATACCGTATAGAAAATGATGATAAGAAGAACTGTGAATCGTCAAAACCATAGAAATATTCTTACATGAAAACACTTGTTAGGGTGGGGGTACAATAGCTACATACTCGATAATAATACTCTGACCTTATAAATAAAAATTCGTTAACGTAGTCTTGGTAATCGGCAAGAGCTGCACTGCGCTCCAAAACGTTGATGTTGCTCAAAAGGCTGCTCAACATTAATGGGCAGGACTTGTCAATGGGTAAAACGCAGGATTGGTGACCTGATGCAGCACCAAGGAGCCGTGACAGACCACGAAAGATATGGCGGGACGACCTGGAGGCTGGACGCCTTGCTTAGCGAAAAATCATGATGTTTGGAAGGAATGGACGGAGGCCTTTGCCCAGCACTGGTATATTATAATTCTTTATTATGGATTTCAAACAACACATACGTTATCGTCACGTAACATGCAATATCTACTGCTTGTAATCAGCCCACAGTAATTAATGAGCAGGCTCAGCGGATTGATTCTCCGTGACGTACAATATGTAAATGCGGTATTTAGCCCCGAGCCGTGGCGAGGGTATTAAGAAAGCCAAGAACGGTAATCATAACACTTTCTAATGATTTTGTAGTATTTAATTTTATACTACTTCATAATAGGTTTTTTTTAATTATTCTTTACCTGTGAAATTGCCATTTTTTAAAACGGGTTGCTTTGATGTGTTATTTCTTTGGATTGACTTGGAATTATAAGTTGTGTGTGTTTTGTTTTTTCTTCGGAAAAAACAAAAAGAAACCAATAAATGCCTAATGTCGAAAAAAGAATAACATAAATTTAACATAACTTTAATATAAATTTTATTTGAACTTATAATTCCAAGTCAATCCAAAGATATAATATAACACTTCAAAGCAACCCGTTTTAAAAAACGGCAATTTCTTAAGTAAAGACTTATCACTTATTATATATGTAATGGTTTGATATGAAGCAAGATATTACAAAAAAAAAAACATTTTTTAACTATTGAAGTTAAATAGAAGTTTTGTTACTATGAAATTGAACTCGATAATAAATGATAATAGATTAATGTTTATTATTTAGAAGCAAATCGTCTAGATAAAATAAAAACCGGTCAAGTGCGAGTCAGACTCGCGTACGAAGTGTACCGTACACCACTTAAATATTTATTATATTGTTGTTATAGCGGCAACAAAAATAAATTTCAATTGTCTAGCTATCACGGTTCATGAGATACAGCCTGGTGACAGACGGACGGACAGCAGAATTTTAGTAATGGGGTCTCAGCAAGGATTGGGTAATAAAAGCAATTCACGTACTTGATTTCATATCGGCTTCGTACCTGCGCGAATATCCTTGGATTTCCACTAGTGGGAACGCACCTCCGAAACTGTTCAGTCTGAACATTTGACAGCTGTCACTAAACACTTTTACGTCGCACACGCAGCTCACGGTAATGGAAATGAGACGCGCGTAACTTACTACCTTTGCACACTAATTACGTGCGATAATTGGTATTACCGCCTGCTAATCACTACTGCAGTTTTTCGAAATTAATTATGCAAAGAATCGTACGGCTGACGCGCATCGGTTGTCTAAATTAGTTCTGTTACTAATTAATGAGCCAATAATGACTATAATGAGTACATTCCCTATTTTACATAATAAATAGGTTAGTAATCAATAACTAATCTATTGCTCAGCAGTTTAATTGATTACTTGTCAATGTTAATCATTATTAGTCAATGGAATAGGTAATTAATTAACTAATGAATCGGTTTTTATTTAACACAAGCTGACCCAGTGAACTTCGTACCGCCAACAGTCAATGAACGTAGTATATCTTTCGATATAGTCAGCCGATTGCGATGAAACAAAGCCTAAGTAACTTGATATATATCAAGTTACACACAATTTTAATGTATAAAAGTTATCTACATCGATTTCGTACATTTTACGTGATGCGCGCACAACTAAAAACTTCTTTATTTATTTTTTTATTTGATATTTATTTATTTATAATAAGCACACCAACAGCACAGTCACTTACAATTCAAATAAACATATATCTTAAATTGGCATTTCAGTAACCATGCAAATAACAGGTATGCATGACATTTACCAAATGAACATTAGAGACAAACACAGAATAAAAAGTGTGTCCAGAATACCTAAATCTAGAACACTACAAAGACAAAAACACACCGAAATACAAAGACGTACATTATTCGCACTGTTTATATAGGCAGCGTCATAAACTAGTAGTGTAGGTACTTATATAGGTAAACTAGTGCTTGACTGCTGTCCCACCTGATGGAAAGCAGTGATGCAATCGTTGATGGTGAGGCGCACTGGTTTATTAATTCTACAGATTTATTATATGTATAGATAGATAAAAAAACCGGGCAAGTGCGAGTCGGACTCGCGCACTGAGGGTTCCGTACAAACTTCAAATCCCGAATGGAGTCTCGAAGATTTTTCCGAATCGCAAATATATTTTTTTGGTGAAGTTCCAATAAATTTAATGTTTTCAGAAATCAGAAACGTTTATTTCAAATAGACCAATTACAGGCACTTTTGAATTGTCAAAATGGCAGTCAGTCAAAAAAATAATGGTTCACGGTGTATGTACATAATTATAAGGTTTATGTTTATGAAATTAAATGTTTTTTTTTTTTTATATTTGAGTTGATTGAATGAAAGGTAAAATGCGGTTTACGATTTATGACGTACTAAAAAAAAACTACTGACCAGATCTCGTTCAAACCAATTTTCGTTGGCAGTTTTTATAGTAATTTACATCATATATTTTTTTTAGTTTTATCATTCTCTTATTTTAGAAGTTAGAGGGGGGGGACACACATTTTACCACTTTGGAAGTGTCTCTCGCGCAAACTATTCAGTTTAGAAAAAAATGATATTAGAAACCTCAGTATCATTTTTGAAGACCTATCCATAGATACCCCACACGCATGGGTTTGATGAAAAAAAAAATTTTGAGTTTCAGTTCTAAGTATGGGGACCCCCAAAATTTATTGCTTTTTTTCTATTTTTGTATGAAAATCTTAATGCGGTTCACAGAATACATCTACTTACAAAGTTTCAACAGTATAGCTCTTATAGTTTCGGAAAAAAGTGGCTGTGACATACGGACGGACAGACGGACAGACAGACAGACAGACAGACAGACAGACAGACAGACAGACAGACAGACAGACATGACGAATCTATAAGGGTTCCGTTTTTTGCCATTTGGCTACGGAACCCTAAAAAATAGTTTCAATAGCCGAGCTTAATACTCATTACTATGACGTAAACTGCTCGTTTGGTGTTGTATATTGATACGCTAAACGCTCTACTTAAGAAAATTCCTTGGCAAGATTTAAAATCTCTAAAAATCTGCCAGACTTTACTCAAAGAAATATCCAATTAAAATATCTAAGTAACAATTATGTGGTGGTTACTCAACGAGAATAAGAAGCCATGACGTCACGACCGGCTGCTTTCTTCTCGTTACTCTGGCACACTTCATGCTCTATGGCCACAATTTCTACGTCTGCGGCCGTTCAAGTTTTTGAGCGCTGTTGATAAACAAAGGTGGCGGACGGTGAAAATTTATTTCAAATTACCTGGTTATCGGCCAAAAACAAATAGAGCATGGTAATTATATAAGTACATTTAAAACTTTTACGATGCTATATTTCGGTTGATCATGGAACAGTTTTTCTTTGTATAGTTTTTTATCTAAACTAATATAATTTAAAGTCGTAAAATTGTTTGTCTGTTTCTTTGGTTGTGAAATGAATTCTCGTAATCAGATTCCGACTATTCCTAATTCTTTACTGTACACAAAACTTATTACTAAACAGTGATTTAACTATTCATGTACAAAGGCGAGCTTAACTCAACAAAGAGTACTATAATTAATAATTATATTACATAGGTACTACTCTTTAAACGATAGGATGGTACAGTACCTACTGCCGAGGGTCACAGGCCACTTGTTATCCCGGAAAATACAAGGGTGTCCTGCGGGAAAAGCCACGAGAAAACGTAAAAGGAATAATGAAAATGAATTGAACGTTCTACGTACGAAACAAAACATGTAAAAATACCTGGGTACCTACCTCATATACCATTTTTAATTTGGTTTCGGGGAAAAACGGGGAGTAATGAAAACTCGCGTAGATGGATGGAGAGGAAGGCCAAAGAAAAGATGGATTGTGTGAGGTATGATATGTATAAAAGAAAAGGGAGTTAGTGATATCGTCACGGTGGACAGGACAGAATGGAAGAAAAAATGTGTGGCACCGACCACAAATAAAATGGAGCAAGGGTAGGAAGATGGTATTTTCGGGGAGAAACCTTCAAAAGTCGCCTGCACTTTTGGGGAAAGACCAGAAAATATGGGATTCTTATCTCACTAAAACCACCTCGGTGATCACCATTAGCACATAGAAGGGTCGAGGTGCCTGAGACTGTAAACAGGTTTCCCCTGAGCCTCGTTGTGCACGGCAGCAGTGATCACAGTGCACAAATTTTCCCTGGAACTACTCGGCGGGGTAATGCAGGTGGGGTTTTGGCGTGTTAGGCATCGAGGTGGTTGCCTCCCCGACGCTTTCTTCTCCGAGTGGGATCGGCCTCCTCACGATCCCGCTCGGCCTCCTTCTGAACCATCACGGTCTGTCTCACAGAGGGAAGCGATTTCCCTCCAGTTTTCTGTCTAACTAAATACCTATCCATTTCAAATGCTGCAAAATGAACAAAAGGATGACAGTGACATCGTGGGAACAGATATGCAAACTGACAATAACATAACTTCGTGTGGCCACTTAATTAGTCTCACGAACAGTTCAGAGCAAGCTGGCCAGTATAACGACCCCACATAATCGAGAACGGCCTGGTATCGCCTGTCGATATGAATCGAGTTAGTATCCGATACGCGTGGCGAATCATATTGCCCTGAGAACAAAACGGTGAACTGTATGGAAATTATATGTCGTTGAGGTCAGAGCAGGGTTGACACGCGCAAGTTAAACATAGATTTAACGTGGATTTAACGTTGTTAGATCATAATGTCAACCCTATAATTTGTCCGTAGCTTACATATCGTCACATAGCTCAATCCCGCTGCTTGGTCAGTGTCATTAAAATGATGCACGTTTTTGAGGAACAAAGTCTTCCACATTATAAACTAACAATTTTATGTCTTTAATAATGTTACTTTAGATTCGTAGCCTACTACCACTAGTCCTTTACTGATTTCGAATCTTCATTGTTTTTCGCAACACACAGAAATTCGATTGTTTTCCATGCAATTAAATTAATCAAATAAAAGAAACAATATTGTTATTATATCAATTTGTCATAGCTTGTACCTACGAGTAGCTGTACCTACGAGGCCTAGCAGGCGCATGCAACGCCTCACCTCAAGGCAGCCCTAGCTGGCTCGTTTAGTTGCAGCCTCGTTACCTACCCCGATAGTCTCGCTATCGACAATCGATGTGATCCGATCCACCTCACTCGGCCATCCATTCTCGCCGATATTCTCGCAGGTCGCGGCTCGTGTCCGCGTTGAGAAATGCTAATTAAGCCGTGGGTGTTTGTTGCACATTTACTAACGTATTAGTGATAGGTGTTATTTGTTAACACAAAGTAACGAAATTACGATGTTATGAAATCAATTAAAATTTAAACCGTTCGAGTGGACGCGGTGCGCGGGCGCACTACTTCAGTTTTGAGGGGTTTTGGTTGGGGTCATTCATATTGAGTGAACTCATACAGGTCCATTCGGTAATTCGATGATATTTTTGTTAGCCTGTTCAATATCTACGAAGATTTTCGAATATTTAAGTTACAATTATGTACAGCAGAGATAAAAGTTAATATTTGCGTCTTCAACATTTCTATTATCATCATATTTATTTTATGATAAGGGTTATCTCTGTATTTGTTTATTTGTTTTCGGAAGATGTAGGTACATATATTATTAAAAGATGCACGAGATAAGACACGTTTTACCGTAATGCTGTAAATCATAATATTTGTTCATTAATTTATTAAAGAACTTATAACTTTTTTTAAGGTGGGAAATCATCTCTCGCCCTTGGGCTGGGCGAGAGGGCGTGTTAAACTTTTACTGACTAAAACCAACTCCTGTTCCATCTTTGCCTTCGTTCCAGGGCCCCGGGGTTCTCTTTCGCATCACCCATGGCCCCAGTCGGCTTCGACCCTGCTGGGCCTCTACGGTTTGCTGACATCTTGAGGCGCGCGTGGAACACTACGCGCCGTCGACGTCTTGGGTTCGGTCCGTACGGTTACCGGACGGTCGGATGGCGAGCTACCCATTGCTCGCCGTCCGCAAGCCCGCGCCTACGGTGGCTGGAAATCGCGATCAGAATCCCGGCGGTTGGGGCGTGAGGGGGAGGGTGAGAGGGGCGCTCCCTCGCGCGTGCGGCCGCCTGCCACTCCTCGCTTCAGACGTATGAGAGATCGCTGCCGCCGATCGCACCCACGAGAGTACACGGCGATGCTCACCTCTACCGTATGCTCCACCTTGTCCTCCGGGCGGTCCACACAATGGTGACACCCGGGCGTTTCTTCCGAACGAATCCGGTGCAGGAACCTCCCGAACTTACCATGTCCGGTGAGGACCTGCGTCATGCGGAAGGTAAGGTCGCCGTGTTGTCTTTCCAGCCACTCCTCAAAGAGGGGACTTACCGCCATAATTGTGGCGTGCCCAGCACTGGCTTGCGACAGTCGCTGTCGCCATTCAACCATGAGATCCCATCGGAACCCAGTCCGCCATACCGCGACTTGTCGCGGCAGCGGAGTTTCGCCACGACGTTGCATCTCCAAGCGCAAATCGTGCATGCGTGCAAGGACAGTTGCCTCCAGATCCCACGGTGGTAGGCCAGCAAGGAGCCTCGCCGTTTCGCGGGAAATCGTGCAGTATTCCCGCACCATCCGGATAGCCATGACCCTCTGGCATGCTTTCAGCTTGGCTGCCGGTCGCTTTCGCAGCGACGGTGCCCATACCGGCACCCCATAAAGGGCCATGGACCGAACGATACCTGCGTAGAGCCTCCGGCAGGAGGCGTTTGGACCCCCTAAGTTGGACAGGAGCCGCTTGAGGGCAGCCCCAGTCCGATCCAATTTGGGAGTCAGACGTCGGAAGTGCAAAGAACTTATTACTTAAGAACTAAAAACAAGTCGTGTAACAATGTGTACTTCAGTGATATAAGAACCTAAAACAACGCCTATAATGACAGCATTGTTCTTGTTCAATACATAACTGTGATTGGAATAACCGTTTGTGATAAATACAATGCGGCGGACACAATAGTTTAATTATTTCTTGAGGACCGACAATCGCCTCCGATCCGGTTCCACTACTCTTACAAGTTACAAGCAACTTTATTTGTGGCTGTATGTGCCATTGCTTGCATTGGTTTTTTACATACATAATTATACGGAGTTGTAACCAAAAATTTATTTTGTCATTAAAGATCTGCGCTCGCTATGAGACTCGTTGATTACATGAAAATGTTAATATGCTCAACACAGATGTACAAAATTATTCAAATGCATTCAAGTACCAGGCGACCAGAAACATCAGAAGTTATATCTTTGCAAATGCATCGGTGCAACTTAATTTTTTGATTCTCAAATTAACTTTACGTTACCTCATATTTTTGGCTAAATAGGTACATCAGTAAATTAATGTAAATAGGTACTTATTTTGAAGATAGTTCGTCCATAAATGTGTGAAAATTAATGTTGCTTTTATTATTGAATTATTTATGGCGTGTCAATTAATAACTTGTAATAAAAATAAATCACAGAGGTGTCAAAGTTAATTCTTTGTTAATGTTAAGCGACTTCCATTATTGAGAAATAACCCAGATAGCTTTGATGGACTTTTTTTTTTTTTTTTTAGGTGGGAAATCATCAAAATGACTTCTCGCGCTCTGGGTGGAGCGGGAGGGCGTGTCAGACTTTTACTGACTAAAACCACACCTGAATCCTTCAATTACCCTTTGCGTTCTAGGACTACGGGTTTCCCTTTCAGAAATTCTCCGCGGTCCTAGCTACCGGGCATTGGCCCTGCTGGGCCCCTACGGTTTGCTGACATCTCTTTGAGGAGCGCGAGGATCACTACGCGCTGTTGACGACTGGGCTCGGTCCGGTTTATTACCGAACAGCCGGACGGCGAGCTACCCAGTGCTCGACGTCCGCAAGCCCGCGTCTACCGTGGCTGGTAGTCGGGGTCGGAATTACGGCGGCTAGGGCGTGAGGACCTTCGTTCCCTCACGCGTGCAGCCTCCTCCTTCTCCAGCATTACTGCTTCGCAGAAGGAGGCGACCGCCTGCCACTCCTCCTCGCTTCGGACCATAGCCTGAACCAGGGCCCGACGCGAAAGGTCGCTGCCGCCAATTGCCTCCACGAGGACACGGCGGTGCTCGGCCCAAGCGGGGCACACCTCCACCGTATGCTCCACCGTGTCCTCTGGGTGGTCCGCACAGTGATGACACTCGGGCGTTGCCTCCGCCTGAATCCGATGCAGGAACCTCCCGAACTTGCCATGTCCGGTGAGGACCTGCGTCATGCGGAAGGTGAGGACGCCGTGTTGCCGCTCCAGCCACTCCTCAAAGAGGGAAATTATCGCCTCAATTGTAGCGTGCTCAGCACTGGGTTGCGACAGTCGCCGTCGCCATTCCACCATGAGATCCCGCCGGAACTCTGTCCGCCATGCCGCGACTTGGCGCGGCAACGGAGTTTCGCCCCGGCGTTGCATCTCCACGCGCAAATCGTGCATGCATGCAAGGACTGTTGCCTCCAAATCCCATGGTGGCAGGCCAGCAAGGAGGCTCGCCGCTTCGCGGGAAATCGTACGGTATCCCCGTATCATCCGGATGGCCATGACCCTCTGGCAAGCGTTCAGCATGGCCGCCGGTCGCTTTTGCAGCGACGGCGCCCACACTGGCGCCCCGTAAAGGGCCATGGACCGAACAATTCCCGCGTAGAGCCTCCGGCAGGAGGCATCTGGACCCCCAAGGTTGGGCAGGAGCCGCTTTAGGGCAGCCCCGGTCCGTTCCAGTTTGGGAGTCAGACGTCGAAAGTGCTCCACAAAGTTCCACCGACTGTCGAGGACAAGTCCTAGGTACTTCATCGTCGACCCGACGTCGATGCGAACCCCTCCTACCGTTATTTGGGAACCCGGTGGTGGCGCATTCCGAGGGCCATGAAAACACATGGCCTCGGACTTGTGCAGTGCCACTTCGAGTCCCAACTCCTGGATCCTGTCCACGACTGTCGCAACCCCGCGTGTCGCTAGTTCGGCCGCCGCCTGGTGCGACTCCCCCTGCGCCAGGACCAGCGTGTCGTCTGCGTAACAGACCACGCTGACCCCGTCGGGGAGGTCGCCGCGCAACACGTAGTCGTACCCGATGTTCCACAAGGGCGGTCCTAGTACCGATCCCTGCGGAACACCGCACGACATCTCTCGCCATCTCCACTCTCCCTCGTGACCAGGGTAGATGATAAACCTGTCCTTCAGGTAGGCCTCGATCAAACGACGGAGGTAGTCGGGCACCTGGTGATACCGGAGTGCCCTCCTAATGCTACTCCAGGGCAGGGAGTTGAAGGCGTTGGTGATGTCCAAGGACACCACCACTACGACCTTGCCCCGGGACACCGCATCCCCCGTCGTGAGGGCTCGCACGCGCATGATGGCGTCCACCGTGGAGCGCCCCCTGCGGAAGCCAAACTGGCTGTCCGAAAGATCCGGCCCCACCCGCGCTAAATGCGCGACGAGGCGGTCTGCAATTACTCTTTCAAAGAGCTTGCCCACCTCGTCGAGCAGCACTATGGGCCGGTATGCGGACGGAGAGTCCGCAGGGCGCCCCGGCTTCGCGATAAGGACCAGTTTCCCGGTCTTCCAACGAAGTGGGAACTGGCCCCTCTCCAAACATGAGCTTTGATGGACTACCTACTTGATCTTGTAAATAAAATACGATTATAATAATATCATCTATGTATGTAAGGTAACGAGTAACGTTAAAGTTAACTGCTTGGAGTTATGCAAGTGAACTACGAACGACGATATTACTCTTCTCGTAACTATATGACATTTCAAACTTTGTCGTTAATACAAAACCGTGCGTTGTTACTCAGTGGCTGTAACACGAGTGCTGCTTGTTTAGTACATTTCGACAGTAAATCTATCAAATTTTATCGGCGGCCATTGTTTCCATATATTATTTACTGGCGCGACTTGAGCCGCGAGCACGCTCAGCGCTGACCTTCAAAACTTACATACAATACAATCAACATTTCTCTCAGAGCGCCTTGGTTTAGCATAAGCTCTCTTATTTTATAAACAGTACATACACAGCCAAGGTAAATCCTTAAACAAGGCAAGCGTTAATAACATCACGATCCACGCTCTCTTCTTCCATTGCTGCAGTCCTGGTAAGAGAAGTTTTGAAAGTTCAATTTTAATATACAGTTTATGTTATCAGTAAGATCTCGGCACATTATGCTAACTAGCGTTAAGTGCGGCAGGTTTATTGTTACTCATATCTGCCGTTTAGGTACTACTTAGCTGATTTATGTAATGTTTTGAGATTTGCAAACAATTTCGTGTAGATTCTACCGAGATATAGCTATGATTCACCAATCCAATGAAACAACAGATTAATCCTGGAAATCAAGGATTAAAAATCTAGAGATTACAAACTGGTTAGAGAAAATCTTTGCTTTAATGCAAATGAGAAGAAAGCTATAACATGAATAAGAGTGACGTCGGCGACACTCCGTCTGCTAACGTACAGCATACGATACAGCTGATGCACAGCTGTCGTCTCGTCTGCGAACTTGTGGGAACCATCGCACTAGTGCTTCCGCAGGGTACACATATGTATACCTAAATTAGCTATAACTGTCCAGACGTACCTAAAGCTAATGACAACAAACAGATGACAGTTAACTAAGCTCAACAACTATTAGTTATCAGAGAATCTTATCTTGTTGTGGGGCTGGCCCTAGGCCAGAGCACTTCGACCCTTCTGGATCTTTTGTGCTAAGTTATCAGAGAATAGAGACGGGAGTCTCTATTCTCTGATAACTTAGTCTCTGATAACTAGTTTGCATAGATTCTGATTAAGAAATCATAGAATGAGTGGAAGTTCAATCTACCGAAGGCACTGCACTGATCATAGTCACAGAAGAAAAAAAGGCAATCTTATGTGTACTTTATACTTTATGTTGATGTATGTGTATTTATTAGCGGGACAACTCGCGAGCAAACGTTATCGGCGCGTGCGTCACTGTCCGCCACAACTGACTGAATATTAACTCTGATAAAAACCTTATCAGCTGCACTCCTAATCTGCTTTCTTATATTGTTTGCTGGCATTTCTTTTGCTCTCGCAGAAATATTTGTTTAGATGTGACGTATATTTTTTCTCGGTTAACTGCAGTATCCGTGGTTCTTATTTTGTAGTAGGTACCAACCTACCAACAAGAGCATTGATTTTTCGAATCTTTAAAGAACCAATCGTGCCAGGAGCGATAACGAAAAAGTCCAAAATGTAAATCGCTGATTTATGTTACTTCAACCATGAGTTTAGGTTAGATAACATACGGAATTCGGCCAATATTAGAGATATAACGTTGCATTTGTAGCTTTGATTGCACTTGTTGAACCTATCTAGTGCAGGCCTATCTTCAGCACTAGATCCTTCACCATGAAACGGTAATATAATGATAAAAACAGACTAGTTCGTCTTGTCGTCCCACGCTAGAGGCTTTCCGGCTCGCGGTCGCTATTTGAGAACCTGTCATCCTCACCGGATATATTGGTGAGAATACCAGGGTCTCACAAGATGACAGCAACTTAGAAACTTGTAGAACACTGTATACGGATTGAGATTTAGCTTACAAACGAAATTCCACCTTGTTGATTGAATTTCCAAAAATCCATTTTCCATCTTAGTGCTCGCCTACGTCATAAAAGGAAGGCTTGTGCAAAATTTCATGTTCCTAGTCCCAGTAGTAGTCAGTCAGTTTCTCTTACATTTATAAAAAGATTAAGAAGATTATGTTTAGAAGTATTGGACCTTGGATCAATTGTATCTTTGATTGTTCTTGCTTCTTGTTTGTTTTTATCTCCTTATCTTAAACTTGATCTCGATTCTTGCAAGACTTTTAATTGTAATCAGCAATAAAGAATTATTATCAAAATATCCAGCGAATAGGTTTACTATTGTTTACTGTGTACTAGATGCTAGAATTTGCGTTGGACAACAATAAACATGATTTGCTATCAATCATACTATAATATTATGCAAAGTAGGACATGCGACACATGTGCGCTGTTATCAAACTTAATCCTCAGAATTTTCCTACGATTATATTGTTCTTAGTGGCATAATGACCGATTCCTATCTAAGTAGGTATACCTACTGAAGAAAGTCAGCTGGCCAATGCCCTAAACCCAGTTACATTAATTTTCTACCTACTTATACTCACGAAAAGAGGTTTTTCTTCGCGTCTACTTAGTTCCTTGAACCTTGTGCATGGTTATTGTGAAAACAATAGAAATAAATTTTAGTTTTAGTCATAAAAATAAAAAATTCTACATCGTTGTTAGTTAAAACGATTTTTAAACAAATAGGTACTCACCGTTGATATATTACGATGTAAGCTTACAGGTGTATGATAAAATTCGTTGTACTAAATAAATCTTAGAACACATCACTAACCACATAACAGCCGTGTTAATTTAAGGCGAGTTCACACTTACATTCTATTTGTGAGCATCATCCCCCGAGAGGATATAAATATTGCGGAGGACTAGCGGTACGGAGCCAGCGACGGCGCGGCGCGCACTGTGCCGAGCGGTGTGCCGCCGTGCCGTACCGATACTACCGCGCCACATCTGGGAAAATGGCCGCCGCCATGCAGGAGCTAGCCAGCGGAAGGTCAAGTTCAGTCAATCTGCGTTTAGATACAATTTTAAGGCCAGACATTCAGGTTACGACGCGAGCTGCATATCAATCGCCGCGCCCTTTATGCTGCCCTGGTCATTTACTTACAACTTTGGTTGTGATGCATTTAAATTGCCTTCGTTAGTATTAACAACTACATTGGCCTGCTATACGCCTTCCAAAGTCGTCACGATATCGTGATGATTTTAGAGTTATAGCTGTTCGCAGGTAACTAACTACCGTGCAAGTAATACAAATAAATCTGGTTCATAGTTGGAGTTTCTAGTGTTGCCGATGCTTGTTAACCAGCTAAATCACTAATTTATCAATATACAGCTATTAGCGTTCTAGCTTGAGGAATCTTCTACGACATGATCAGAATCTGCTTGGAGTAAGTAAATAGATAAGCAATCGATTTCTATCACTATTTCCCTCAATGTCTTAAATTAATAATCTAATAAGATTAAATAATGATACTCATTTGAGAAACGAGCAAGCGTTGTGTGTAAAAAAATATACTTTTCTATCTGCACTAAAATTGGTTCCGTTCAACATTCGTCATCCACAGCATCTGCAGCATGTGAATCAATCTCGCTATTTCTCCTCTCACTCATACCTTTCCCTTTTGCAATTTAAAGGAGAGAGACAAAACACATCCGCAGCGCGCAAGTCCTCACCCCTAGAGTTGGCAGACGAATTATTGCCAGGTTTGGACAATCAATATGGAGTAATGGCGGGATGAATGGAATTATGGCGGACTTACCGTGCCATAAACATTTAAAATTATGTGCATTTCATATGGCGGCGCTATTCGCAAGGACTGAATGTTTTATGGTGTTTTATTGTAGGATATTGTAGTACTTTTTTATGCTATTCTTTTGTTTTCGTGCCTGTGCACCATTATTCGTACTCCGTCGTCTATAACTACTACTATGTCTATTTTCAAATTGATTGCCTTAATATTGCATAATATCTTTCTCTTTTCAAGGGAATGCCTTATCGATAATAATTGCATGAAGGTTAACTTGATTTTACTTTCCCATAAAACCCTTAATTGCTTTGCTGCGACCACCATAAATCTTTCAATATCGCTTGCCGCCCTAGTAACTCGACGTCATCAAACTATCGACCCTCGCTCTCACAAAACAAAATACCAATATAATGAGACAAGCGTGGGTTACAACCCAACTATAATCTTATTAGATACATCCCCTATGAAGTATAAATAGCTGTAAGTTGATAACGAGTGACCCCCGGGCGCACTCGACTGCTGTTCCCACGAAGCTGAAGAACGCTAGACAAAGATATCGTTCAAACTTCAAGTGGTTGTATTTGTTAGTAATCGTTAAATCAAAGTTGTTAATTACATTATCTAATACTAAACTAACAGTTTACTCTAGTACGCCCAAGTGTTCTGTCATCTTGAGATTCTACTACATATTTCCAAAGGTTTCATAACAATGTTGAAACTTTTGTTTTTAATTTCTCATGCAGCTTATACACTTGGATATAATATATTAGGTCAACTCGGCGAAGACCGTATGGCGGGTAGGACCGTATAGTAAGCAAAACTACGAATTCTGAACAGCTACAACAATGACAACCCGAGATATTAAAACTTTAAACTGTTTTGGTTACAATAAAATGACATAGATGGCGCTATTTACAATACAAAGAAAAAAAATGACGTCCAAAATTTTGTTGGGTTATCAACTTGCAACGTGACCAACACCCCGCAGGCAAAAAAAAATTTTTAAGTGCTTTTTCTTTGTATAAACCAGGATTTGTGTAGGTAACTTCAATAATGATTAATATCTTTATCCGATTATTATATTAGAATACAGTTAAACATGTTTTTTACGAAGTTACATCTGGTGACAAAAATTTAACCTCAAAGTGCAATAGTGGAGAAGACCGTCTAGTACTTGGAGAGCAAGATCGGCATGTGCCGATCTTCACCGATTCCAGATGCCATAAACCTTTTACACTTAAACAAATTTTATAAAGTAATTGGTAACTGATTCGTAAGTTTGAATTTCCAGCGTATTGAATAACCATGAGGTATACTCTTAAAATCGATAAATCGATATGCATGTCGTCTGTCGTGTCGTATATTACTCTTAATTACACAGTAGTAAAGACGATTGAATGAAAGATAGGTACTAAAGTTCCTTCCTACCTACTTTCGACTAAAACGTAATATCGCTGAAACGTGCGATGCTAATTCGCAGTTTTGTGTGGAAGCAAATGTCTGACGAATATTCCAATTTGTCGACAACTCTAAACTTGTCAACTTTTGTTAGTACCTATATTATATACGTTATATTAATTTTTTAAGAGCGTATTTGTATAGTTCTTAATGATTTTTCAGGTAATATAAAAAAAAATGGGTAAATATCATAGAAAAACCAATAGAGTTTGAAAGTGGCAGAATGACTGGTTACGGTGCTTCAAAAACTTTCCAAATATCTTGTATGACCATAATGGATCATGTAAATAAAAAAAGAACAAAATCTACAACAATTGGAAGAATATTTTAATATCTTCTATTCAATTCCTTTCTATAAATTTCTTTTCTAAAGAAATTCGTTAAAATAAAAGCTGATTTTTAAACAAAAAATAGTTTTTTTTAGTTATGAAACTGTTTTTAACCCCTGACTGGCGATTTATACCGGTCTTACCCGACAAACACTTCTTATTGAAATTTATACCGATTGAAGCCTTTAATATGAAAAACGACAGCACACATTGAAATGCAGTTGAAACACATACGCGTACACATTGTCTCTATTTGAGTAAACCAGCTATTTATAGGTTTTTTTTTCATTAGACGGTCTTATCCGACGTGGTAGGAAATTCCGTCTATTAAGCCATTTTTTCAAAATTTGTATTTATGTAATAAATTGACAACCTTATAGCAATTCTGATAGTTTTTTTTAATAGTCGACTAAATATTTAATCACCTAATTTAATAAAACTTGCCTAATATATTATAGAAATAGCAAAAAATTACCAATGAAATAAATTTTTAATGAAGTATGCCGATCTTCGACGAGTTGACCTTTATTTTATAACATTTTGAAAAACGACTTGCAGCAGGATAAAGAAAATTCTAACATGAAAAGTTTGAAGGCAGCAAAAGATTTATGTAAATGGTATTTTCAATAAAGTATAATAAGGATGTGTTTATACCTAGCTCAAATAAAACAAACGTAGTATATTAAAGTTTATGTTACTGCAAAGATACTGTTATGAGAGAATGACAGAACAATGTGGTACATTCTAATTGTCTCAGATTATCTTAATAACGGACGACGCCGCGAATGTGAACACTGCACACAACTCAGACTCCACAGTGATATCATATATATAGAAATTGTTATTATATTGTTACTGGAGTATGAAACCATTTCATAACATTCATGGTAAAATACACATAATATTTGTAATAGTACTGGATACGCTGTTGAACGCGCCGAGAAGTTTCGTTGTCATAACATACATCTCAAATACACAATACTTGCAGATATTTCATCAAATAATTGACACATTTTTACTTCTATACTTAATGATTAGTTGAAATACATTAGACCAAAGATATCAACGACTTTGTGGATACAATTGAACACATTGAAGACAATCAGAAAACTACGTACATAGGTTATAGAAATAAATTGAATCGAGTAGCGAGTGAACATGTGTTGTTCAGTACAATAGCCTGTCTTGACGCACGTGCTATGCAAATACCATATATCACTTGATTGTGTAAGAACCTACTAACGCCTGAACACAGAAACAGAGCTTTCTGTTTTATTAATTTAAAAAATGAGCACACATTGACGACTGCATAGAAACGTGAGCTAATATCTAACAATTTTAAGTAAAATCAATTCGTACATTTTACACGTGCTATCTTCAAGGTATGGTTAGTATAGAACATGTAGGAACACCATCGGTGAACATGGGTTTGATTTCCCAGGACACCTGGCGTCTGATTCGAAGCCATTCTAATATGATGAATTGTACCTAATATACAGAATATAGGTGGAAAAAGACAAAGCTGTGAGAATTCTGTCTCCAGCGATGGATAGGTACAAACATTAACTACTAAAAACTGTATATATGTCCTAAGACACACAGACTGCTAACCGCAGACAGTACCGCTCATCAAGGACTCTTGCACAATTAAGGCGTTAGATGGTAATAACAATTGCTGATCATGTGGGACCGTTTAATGCGTCGCCACCAGGCGCACATGATATCACAGATATTTCAATAACTCCCATATTTACTAAGCCAACACATATGTTCCTTGATAACCAAGAGATGGTGAATCATACGTCAAAAGGAACAATACTGTGGCAACGACATCAAATTGTTGATCAAACACAAGACAAATTTGGTATTGTCATTAAAATCTGATAATTAGCATGATAATGGTCGCTTTGAAAAACATGGAAATAATTTTCATAACATATTGACTAAAATGAAAATTATTTCCATGTTTTTGTGATGACACATTAGTGGTACCTACTTAGGCCTCCAACGTAATATTTTATTGTTTTTCCGTCTCTCCTTGATTTCTAAGACGTCACATACATTTTTCATGACGCATACAATATAATATTAATAATGGTTATGTAAATGTAAATGGTTTATTTGAAATAAATGCTTTTGAATCTTTGAATCTTTAATATATGATGTTATTATCCCAAAACATTTACTTCACGAGTAAGTAACCCCACATGTTAAAAACATCGCACTACGTCAGTCTAATGCAGCTATACTCAACCTGCGGCCCGCGGACTGCATGTGGCCTTTCAAGCATTTCTGAATAGCCCTGTAGCCTAGCACAATTTTGGTGCTATAATTTTTATTCAGCAGCAGTTTTACTGTACGGAACTCTGTTTACTAGTTCACTCCTTGCGATGTGTCGATCAATGATGGTACCGCTAACAAAATGAAAAGTTTTATTTTATTGAAAGTTATTGCGGCCCATCATGACAATGGTAGAAGAACTATAATGTGACCCCAGAAGAAAAAAGGTTGAATACGGCTGCCCGGCTGGTCTAAAGTAAAAGCTTAGACTCAACGAGGCAGACATGAGGGTGAGACTAGCTCAAAAGCTCCTCGACACAGGTGCGACAACTTGGCACGCCGCCAGACGCCGCGGCTACAGGAAATAATGCTTCGGAGAATACCTAGACGTACTCGACGCATTCGATAAGCCATTCGAAGCTTTCTACATTGTACTTTATGAATTTATAATAACTTTCAGTTGGTTTAGTGCACCTTTGGCAGTTATTTCCACCCTAAGTTACAAGACGTTTGAACGAAAATTTATCATTTAATTAGCTACGTTCTGGTGTTTTGTTTTGTGAATGGTTTACCTTAGGGAACAATATTAGGTCCTATTTCGTAAAGACTAATAAGCCAGCCCAATTCCTAAAACCATAATAATAATTAGAGGCGTAAAACGAGGACGGGGGGCGTTGGGTATAAGTATTAACTTGTCTACCTGTGTCAAACTCAATTTTCAGTGAGTTATTAATAACTCAGGAGTATTTTAGTTTCTACGTGGGCGGCGTCAACACCACGTGTTCCGATATATCGGTGACAAAACAAACGAATGTGATTAATATGGTGAAAGCTATCGGTGATTCGGTCTCTCTTTAAACACACAAATATTTGTAAATACAGTCTAATGTGAGAACACACTTTCCTTCACAACAAGTGATTTAGCGGGTACATACAAATATTAGTCAGCCGAGTATAAGTCAACTTTTAAATAATGGTAGATAACAAACAGGTTTACTATTTAAACAACATTGGTAAACTTTATGGTTGCGAAACACAGCCGCACATCAAAAATCTTACGGGGCTTTTATAACCACAGAACCGCATACACTTCACCGGAACTATTTTCTTGTACAGTTGTTTCCTGGGTTTAAATCAACATTATCCATTTCCACGAAAAAATAGACGGAACAGCGCCAATTTCCGCGAAATGTCGTACCAGGCTTCTAGTTTGCGGTGGAGGTGCAGTCAAAAGCTAATAAAATGCAGGAGGCAGTAAAACCCGAGCCACACGATACTATGTATTGCATAGAGTAAGTTTGTCTAGACATGCGTGAATAGTAGCGTAACTGCAGCATTGCCAATGCGCCAACGGCGCCGCGATGCGCCGACTGCATTTTCACGGAATTCTGTTAAATGCAAGTTTACTAAAACGAACTACGTTCTACGCTAACTTCTCATTATTAGTTTGTTTCTAGTTGTTATTTAGCTTCATGAGAAATTCATCATTGCAGCTGCCTAAATTTTTGCTTTTTAATGGATTTTCCAAGAATTTTCTAGTTAATATTGTTTTAGTTATTATTAACGTAGAAAAACTCCACTCTTCAGTAAAACGGTTTTAATCTAGACTTTAGAAACATAATTATTCTGATATGAAAAAGACAGTGACGCTAAGAAAACTGTATGATACTTTACCGCATTGGTTTCATCAACACCAAATTAGTCATAAAAGTAAAAACGTTTTGTAGTCAAACTACTCAGAAGCCATATCCCCGAGCGTCCATCTTTGATCTCACTGATGCATTTGACGTGTTGACTGATGTTTGCGTGTATAATCTCCGGTTCTCGTACGCCTTATAAATCCGTTTGCTGGCACGTAGTTCTATTTCTGTTGTTATGTTTATCAATTTTTCTAACGCCATATGCGATGCTGTTGCTTTCATGCTACGCACTTGAAAGTAAGTAGGTACTCTCTTTAAAGTTTTGTGTACGCATGGAGAATAGATCCCTCTCGCCGACAAAGTGGATGGTGAGGACGATAAACAGAAGCCAGTTTTAATATCACTCTTTGTGGAGAAGCTGCCGAGATTACCACTGGTATTAGAAGCAAACGTTCCCAATATTATGAGCCTTATTGCTTTGAACAAGGGATTAGAGGGAGAATTATCAGAAAGGTTCGCCTCGGTATGCAATCGTTCAAGGAAATTTTGCAGAAGACGAAATTCTTGGTTTTATTTAAACTGTACATACAGTAGTGGTAACATAGACGAACTTAATACGACAAGGCATTCTGTAGCAGTCAACCTTTGGGTTACCGACTACACGGTCGAATCAAATTATAATAATAATAATTTACATAAATCAGAAATTAAAAAAAAAACAATATAATTGATCGAGCTCAAAATATAATAAGCTAGCTTTTGCCCGCGGCTTCACCCGTGTACATAAAATATAGCCTATGTCACTTAGGAATAAAGCAGCTTTCTATCGATGAAAAAATTTTAGCAATCAGACCAGTACTTTCAGAGATTACCTCCTACAAAAAAAAAAAAAAAAAACAAAAACAAACTTTACATCTTTATAATATTATAAGACGATGACGAAGACTTAACTAAGTCATGTGAGTAGAAGTTCCGAATTTTGCGCTTGAAGGATTTAATCTCAATCGTTTATCTTGGTATGGTCATGTGAAGAGGAGGGATGAAGCGCATGTTGCTAAAAGAGTTATGAATTTACATGTGGATGGATGGAGAGGGAGAGGGAGGCCAAATAAAAGATGGATGGATTGTGTGAGAAGTGATATGAAAGAAAAGGGAGTTAGTGATAGCGTGACGAGTGACAGGTCAGAATGGAAGACAAAAAACGTGTTGTGCCGACCCCAAATAAAACGGGACAAGGGCAGGAAGATCATGATCATTCTAGGGTTTGGAGTTGGTCGGAAATCCTGACAATAACTTAAGGGGTGACCAGATGGTTGCAAACCAACGTCCCAACCAAGGTGACCTTGCTAGTTTCAATCCGTGTAGACAGCAGTTGTAATCCATAACCTTCAAAGCCCTTGGTTGGGGGGCGCGTGGTTTACATCCATGTAGCCGCAACACAAACCAAACACATAAACCAAGGTTACCTTTGTTGGAACGCTAGTTTGCAACCGTCTGGTCACCCCTCAAGCTGACAACTGAAGCTTGAAACGAAACTAAAGAACATTTGTGTTTCGTGGAAAATGTTCAATTGTGTGCACAGTGTGTCTGCTTACGTGTTTGGTTTCCTGAAGTACAATTTCGGAAGAATGTTTGCAGCAGAATAACTAAGCGTGTAGGACTGTAGGATCCTTGACTCACGCTTGCACAGCTGTGCCTGTTCAGTTTTTCAGCCTCCACGAGTTCAGGCATTCGCTTGTCATTATTATAATTTGTAATTTATTCGCAGTACGCCATTGTGATGTTACTTAGCGATGTTTTTTCGTGTCAAGAGCGAACGTAGCACTTGATCAAACACATACGTGAGTGTATGAGTGTGTATGGAATGACAACTTGTATATGTATGGTGGAGGATGTTACGAGAAACAATTGAATTGTTAGGAAATATGTTGAGCCATTAGCAAGGTTGTATTGAACATAGCGAGTGTGACTGTTAAGACGTTATGAGTGATAAGATTAACTATGGTATAGGGGTAAAGATAGAATGCTTGATTGATCAGAAGGACATTGGGCTTATTTATTATTGATAATGTGGTATTATAGGGGCCCGGGAACTTATTAAACCTATAGGTTTTTTTTTTCCGGTTGGGAAAATCATCTAATGACATCTCCCCCGCCCTTGGGCGGAGCGGGAGATAGTGTCAGACTTTTACTGACTAAAAACCCACTCCTGTTCCTTCTTTGCCATTTTTTTTCCAGGGCCCCGGGGATCTCTTTCGCATCACCCATGGCCCCAGACCCTGCTGGGCCCCTACGGTTGCCGACATCTCCTTGAGGCGCGCGTGAAACACTACGCGCAGTCGACGACTTGGGCTCGGTCCGGACGGTTACCGGACGATCGGACGGCGAGCCACCCATTGCTCACCGTCCGCAAGCCCGCGACTACGGTGGCCGGAAATCGGGATCGGAATCCCGGCGGCGGTTGGGGCGTGAGGACCGTTCCCTCACGCGATCGGCCGCCTCCTTTGCTAGCATTACTGCTTCGCAGAAGGAGGCAACTGCCTGCCACTCCTCCTCGCTCCGGACCATGGCCTGTACCAAGGCCCGGCGCGAGAGATCGCTGCCACCGATAGCCCCCACGAGGACACGGCGGTGCTCCGCCCAAGCGGGGCACACCTCCACCGTATGCTCCACCGTGTCCTCCGGGCGGTCCACACATTGTTGGCACCCGGGCGTCTCTTCTGCACGAATCCGGTGCAGGAACCTCCCGAACTTACCATGTCCGGTGAGGACCTGCGTCATGCGGTAGGTAAGGACGCCGTGAGGTCTTTCCAGCCACTCCTCAAAGAGGGGACTTATCGCCATAATTATGGCGTGCCCAATTAAACCTATAGGTTATCGAATTATTTTGTGAATACCAGTAGATATGTACAGTACTTATGTTTACCTCCACCAAGCTACTAGCCCTTCGATATTTTCTCCAGACATCATAACAAAAGCCGGTGCGCCACAACATGAACATAACAAAGATTATCAAGCATCGTCCTACGTAACCCTGGGGATTACGTCGCGCATACAAAGGGCTGGCCGAGCAATAGCGCCCTGATTGCTATGCGGCGTGGGCGTGCTCGTCCTTACGACGGCGCAGACCTACTGGCCACACATCCACACGTCACGATATGAGAGCTTCGGGATTTAGTGGACACTTCCGCCAATTGTGTGCTAAGGATGTTGAGCATTTTGAGTAAATTGATCTCTTAACAAAGCTGATGTCCTAGTCTTATCTCCCTCATCATCCGCTACAATGACTGGCGTTATTTGACGAGTTGTTTTTTTAAGAGGCTCCTTTTTCACTTGCCTATGTCAACATCGAGCATGGTTTCAAAGCTTGTTACTTCATCTAACGCAATCCAACGCGATGTTTGACACAGAGGCAACGCGAAAAAAGATAGATAACGCCTGAAAATTCTGTTAGCTTTCGGTAATTATTTACTCGAATATTTCACAAAACTTGTTCCAGGAAATACGTGTTTTTTTTTTTAAACCTTTAAGAGGCTCCTTATCCACTCGCCTATCGTCAACATCGACCATGGTTTAAAAGCTTGATGCTACATCTAACGTAATCCCTAAAAATTTTTGAAAAGTAAAATTCGTCATTCAGAATCTTGATTAAATTTGCAAGGCTTATTGTTAAATTTTTTTGACTTTGAAATTATGAAGGTTCAAAGTTCATGCAAAATAGAAGATTTTCGGAGGTATTTACTGGATTAGTTTTACACAAATGTATAAATTGATTTCAATAGAAGCCTAGATAATATCCACAAGATAATGTTTTTCCAAAATATCTAATGAAAAATGTGTAATAACGTCATAAATGTCATAATCGCGTTAGAGCGGTTGTATGTAAAACAGTGAAAATGTATGACGAATTGCATGCCCCTAAGCTGAAAATATCGCAGTAAGAAAATTCCGTAGAAAATGTCGCAGCACCATTAATTTTTTTTAATTTTTAAAAAAAATTAAATGTTTAAGTTATAGTGGAATCAGCGCGATACGGAGCAATATATCACGTAAAGTGTAAACCGCAGCTGGAGCTCAGCATGAGATCCACATCTGAATCCAAATATGGCGAGCAGTGACGAAGCGAGTCATTTACAATTAGAGTAAATCAAACAGGCAAAAAAGTGTTACATTATAGATAGCCGCTAATTCAGAATACGCTTTATCCATTAAACTTCGCAAAGACGCGATGGACAGATGGTTTATGAGGCTCCCGGGCTCTCTTTCATCTTGCCTTTTTTAATAGCTCTCCCATTTCCCCCTCTTGTTCCGCTCACCGTATATTGCTTTAAAGATTAACGGAGAGCCCTCTAAGCCGCAGAATTAAAAATATTATTTTAACACCACCTGCTCGATAATGCCCTTTTATACGTCATACAACCATCACTTATAGCAAGTCATTATGTCCCTAGGGAGATAATGCAGTATGGGCGATCCCTAGGGAATAATGAGATTTGAATTTGGAACGTGAAAAACCGTCAGCATTATGTGAATTAAAATGTAGTGCATCAAACAAGTTTATTCAAATTTCAAACTGGCCACTAACAAAAAAAAAACAGAATAAAAAAAGTTTCTAAAAAAAGTAATGAACAAGCGGGAGCGATAGAGAAAATTGAAACTATAGAATCTTTGAGTAGTGAATTTTGCTTGTTTCAAATCTCAAAACATTTTCAGTGATAGTTAAGATTAACTCGTAAATAATACTTATATTTCTGTATTATATGATTTCTTTTACTAAATTGTCTTTTAATTATCTCACAGATGGTGTAAAAAGTAGAGTATCCAACACGGGGATAAAGCTGTCTTTGTCTTGGGCGGCTTGAATTCCTCACTTCACTCAGGTTTCTATATTAACTCCCTCGCAATGCTCGGGAGTTAATTATATAAATCCCTCACTATCGTTCGGGATTAAAATTAGCAACCTTCGTTTCGTTCGGAATTCAACATCCGCCACCCGCGACTTAAAGACACTGCTTTATCCCCTAGTCACATAATCTACTATTATCAACTTCGTCGTCATCAAAAGATAGGATTAGAAGCCAATTTCATTCAAGTTTTTTTCATGTGCGAAATTGCTTATGCGGATTTCAGGAAAAGATTCAGGTTTGATGTCTATTTTACGACACGGTCTGCATTGATCGTATCAAGCCGATATGAATCATACCGCAGCATAGGCATCGGGAATATCGGAATTGCTCTGATTTATTCGCAATTTTGCAGACGAAGCCCACAGCTCGCGGCTAGGAGGCCACACGCGAGGTTTTATAGCCCAGCTATAAATAAACGTCAGGGTTCGACCTGTAGGTAAGTACAGCATACCATGCTTCATTGCTCACAGTATAGCAACAGGAATAAGGAAAGGAATCATCCCGTGACAGTCGTAAAAGCCAGTCTTGAAGACAGGAGTGCAGGACGTACTTAAATAATTTGCGATGTTTAAAGTAAGGGCTAAACAGGGACTATTTTGGGCAGAAATTATTGTTGTAAAATAAGTAAAACAATAAAATTGTAAAAAGGAAAACAAAATAAAAGCTTGTATGCTTCCCCTTTTTCATTAGTTGCAGTCTCAATTACCCGGAGCGCATAGACGTGGTAATAACAATGCAATAAAATCGTTGAGTGGTGTATTGAATGACGAGGTAATTGCAGCAGGATGCGGGCCGAGCCCTGAGGGTGCTCTACGTTCCGTCTGCCGCCCTAGTACTCCGTCGGCGTCGGCCACTTCATCGCTCAACACTTGAAACTTTTGTTTATATTTTGGGTATTTTAAAACGGACAATGTAACTCGAGTGTATGGTTACCGTCTTCTAATGGTTTAGTTAGAAAGTAATCTATTTATCACACCCTGTCTGTTTATGGAATTTTCTAAGAACTTAATAAACTGTTAAAAATATTAAGCTTCCTAATGTGGTGTTTAGATTTGGTTACACACTTGCAGATAGTTTTAGTTACTTAGGTAAAGGTTCAATAAATAAACACCCACTCGTATTGACAAAAGGATTTATAGAATATGAATTTATAATGGCAAACGGGTGTTGTGTCGAATTTAATGTCCAAAATCCGTAATGAACCATATTAATTGTCAAATAATTTTAACTAATGCTTGGGCCGTGGGCGGAAGTCTTCGCGATCGTATCCATAAACTAGCAACACGATTGTAAAGGAAGTTTTAATGACAAGTCTGTTTGATATGTTTGTGTCGCTAATGTCCACTGCTGTCAACATAATTACTTCGCCTATCGGGTGGCACCGCAGGATAAATAGCATATTTCGGTACTTAACTAATTCTAGCAAGTAATTTACATAGTGCAAAGTCCAAACTAAAGTTTTTCGATCCATCTATACATATAATTAGGCCAGACGCCAGACCAACACCAGTACATGGCAGATATCCCACCCATACGGGTGGCGTTATGTCCGTATGCACACACGCGAATGCTGCGTTTTGGAAACACATTTTTCGTGCGTACAGCTAAGGAGTGGAATTCCCTGCCGGAGTCTGTGTTTCCTGATAGCCACAACCTATGGGTCTTTAAAACAAGAGTGAAAACTTCTTGGCAAGCGTGCTCCGTCGTCGACCACACCATCACTTACCATCAGATGAGAAAGTAGTTAAGCGCGAGGTTATCAATAATAATAAAAAAAAAGGATTACATTGAGATTCCGAAGGCCCTGAAAGTAAAAGATTTTTTAAAATATATATTTTGTATCTCTGTTGCAACGGAGACGATCGTTGAACAAGTTTATATGCAGTTCTGATGCACGTGGCGAGAGATATAGACGAGACGTGGCCATTTCATAACTCTGCTGACACCACTACCTGACCACAGCATAATGCTACACAGGTGACGAACATTTTGTTGCGTTTTTATTACATGACATTAAATATAACTTTAGCTGAATTTACGTTGTGTTTTTTCTCCAGTATATTCCAGTCTGTAGATATGAGGTGATATTATGCGAATAAATTAGCGGGTGACATAATGAGAACCAAACAGAGATCGCCTTAATTGATAAAATGGTGTAAAAAAACTGGTTTTGCTTCATGTGCTCCTAGTAATATTTAATTTTTTACAGACGAGTGAGCACGGGACAGATTATAATTATTAGATTCCAATCAGATTATTTGGCAGCCTGGTATTTATTCAAAGTATTTTATAAAAAAATAAATAGTAATATTGTGTATAAAACTTGAGTTACGGTGGAAACTTGAGTACCTGATCCCATTTCTAGTGACATGTAAGAAAATAAACCATCATGTAGTTCTATTTATGTATTGTCGTGCGACTAATTCACGGTCCGCCTGCAACGGGGAGGAAGTTCATGCCGCGTGTAGGTAGGTAGGTGCCCCAACAAAAATATCAATATTTGAGCTCCTACGACCGCTGCACTCCGTGTACCACGTGAACTATAGAAATGCTGGAAGGAGGTCGAAAACTTGAGGTATCATTAAATAGTCAGACTTTCATGCAAGTTTCTTGTACCTACAGGCTATAGTTTCATACGGTTGAATAGCTATGATCTTTTTGTTCATTTAGAAATTATAAAGCCCTCCGGCTATAAGTAAGCATTTGTTGTACCGACTACGACAAGGACTCATACCGCACTTGAAGAGGGGAAGAGGAACTCGTGTGGAACGAAAAGATCAAAAAAACCACGTCTGTATCTTTAATAGAAATATTTTGAAGAAAGAAGGTATAAAACGGTGTGGTTCATAATACCATAAAAAAATGATAATGTCATAACGACACTCGTAACACTGATACAATCTACATTTTGCGTCAAAATATAACAAGATCAAAGGTCTTGACAACTCTTGCGGAAGCGTTAATATTTAAAACGAGACCCCGTTTACTCAAGACACCAGTTGTCCCAGACTTTCAAAACACCAGTAGCAACTAGCCAAGTAACATTAACATGTAGTAATAAAAGCACGAATTGTCAAAAATACGATAGTCTATTCCAGTTAGAGATGGGAGGTGTTCGCATAGCGCTGGCCGTAGATCCGCTCCGACCGGTCCGCTCCGCTGCGGCTCCTTTTTGTCACAAGTCGCAGTCCGTAGCACTGCACTGCACTGTCGCGCGACCATGCGGTGCACTACAAAGTATGACGAAACAAGTACACGTGGATACTGCAAATGGAAGATTATTATATTATTGCGATGGTTTCGCAATTTGGGAGTAAATACAATAGTTTTATTCAGCACAGTCATCTATAATTCGGTTATCTGCAATTGTTCCACTTGCACAAGTTATCATTTGCGCTAGAATTCTAAAATATATCAGCAATTAATGTTCGTGAATAGTGAATCTAAATTGATCCGCGTTGCGATCACTGACCACTGTGCGGAGTGCTCTGTTCTCCGTAATTAATATCAAACCATGTACAGAACTGCATAACACTACAATAAATGATTACACAACGAGAAAGCCTAATTAATTAGTCATATGTTCGCTTAAAAAGTTAACGCAGTGCACGGTGGGCGGCGCGCGGCGGATCGCAGAACAGCGAAAGTGAACAAATACGAACACATTAGTGATGGCACGTAATGAGCGAAAATAAAACGAAGTTACAGACTTTATTATACCAGTTTAATGTTTTGGAAAACTTTCCTTCTTTCATAAGAAACGATAAAGCGAGCTGAGATACCGTCGAGTGTCGTGCTCAACTACCGAATACCCACAAATTTTATATGAAATCAATGGTCGAGGTAGATGCGAGACCGTCGGAATCAAAAAGAAACTCCGAAATACGAATCGTAAAAACTTCAATGAAACTTTTCCCATAAACCACTCGAAACAAAAACTGCAATAAAGGTAAAAGTCAGCGTGTTGTAGCCACTAACTTCTCTAATCCACTTGCCACATGAGGTGTGAACCATTTCATGTTTGAATTTATGAATATCATTATAGAGCAACTGTTCTTATTGGATCATTTGCATATGATTGCGGAGTTTGTTCTGCGACTAGTCCGTAAAGGAAAGTAAATAAATGATACACTAAACACACAATTACTCAACTAACTGTCGCAACAATATCATCACATTGGAGCAGTTGCAAATATCACAGCTCCTAATATAGAAGCGGTAACTAAAACAGTTGCTACATGAAACTATCCTAGTTATATCGCACTCCAAAATGTTGATCAGTTAGCATAAGACAAGTTATATTATGTTTGGTGAACTTGAAAGTGAAGTGATTGAATTAATAAAAGAGCCAGTAGGTACAGTTAGTAATATTGATACGACACTGTTTAGGTTGAATTGTGATCGTGATAGGGACAATGGCTGCGCAGTGGGTGTGCGCTTACGTAGGCGTGTGGGCAGCAAAGAAGACATTACGTGGTGTTATGAGAGCAAGGCAATCGTCTGATGATTGATGATCGTAGCACTGAAGCTGATGGTTGACCTTTGTTCGTAGAACTACAGTTTGATTAATGCTAAATGAAAGAAACAGGAAAGTGATGGGAACACAAACTATGATGACTGCATTGCAAAGGTCAGTAAGGGTTGAAGAAGAATTTGAAAGAAGCTCACAAATTCTCATATATAGGTACCTAGTGCACCAGACAGTCGTGTTGATGGTTCTAAAATCAAGTAACGGTCAATGATCGGACAGAGACGCTCAAATTATACAAATATTTAAATGAGCGAATATTTTGGTCCGCTGAACGGCTGTCAATTATCTATTGTTAAAAATTTGCAATCAACCTGGCGCGCGCTGACGCAACGACAGTTACAATACAACGCGAAGCTAATCGGTAAGAAAAGGTTTTTAGAATAAAAGTTGCACGTGCATTCGGATCAACCAAGTGTTCGCACATGTACCAACAATTACCAATAATTATATTTAATTGGTTATTTTGTAACACCTCCCTATTAAATAAAATAAATCTTTAGTCCAGTTAGATGCAGAAGTTTCTGATAATTTAGTAGATATCACATTATAATAAAGTGCTGAAGATAATAGAAAACTATAAAAGAATTCACAGAAGATGACGAACCGCGAAGAACTAGAGACTAGTACCTATTACATTCACGGATGAAAGAGTTAGCGGTATGAATCGATTCTGGTGTGCTAATCGATGCAACAGCGTTACAGTAAGAGCCAATCATTCTGACTACATTTCATCATGCATACGATGCAATGATGGACTGCTTGCACCTTGCACGTAGCTGCGATGCAATAACGGCACCAAACACGCATTGTCTCTGCTAATCCATCGATGTTTGTGCCACAAGTGTCAAAATTAACGATGTTTTAAAAGTATTGTTAAAACAGTAGGTTTGTGTTACAACAATGAGTGTAACTGTGTCGATATGCCGATATAGCTTGCAACAACACGGCCTGCTACAGCGAAATAACCTGCACCAGAGATATCATCATCTTACCGTTCTTACTTATTACCACAACTGTAACTGTTGTTACTGCAAGTAATTAGTGTGTTTAATATTAATTGCATCATTGACCATCAATTGTGAAGTTCTTAGTTTCTGATTCAACGCAAAAGTAATCAAACATCCCATAACGAATTGATCAAATCTTGAGATCCCGTCCAGGATTGGGGAAAACAGAATTACTTTTCAAGTTTTCCAAGGTTGAAATAAGCGAATTGGTAAGGTCTCCAACTACAGAAACCCTTTCCACAATTTCTTATCTGGTGCGTAAATAGTTAAATTCTTGATATTGCTGCACTGGTAGTTATCGCCTCGAATTAACATATAAAGGGCGTCGATGCTATCGCCGGCGCTTTGTCCCCTACACGTACACAGTCAGACGGAGCGCCACTCATTCACTTCATTAGGAAGGCTCTGTTATTCATCCTTTATCATTATTTGTTTTAATTAAAATGAAAACTAAGTCTGAAAGACTCTCTTTGTATGATAAGGTGTTCATTCATTCGTGGAAATGAATTAACATTCATTCTGCTCTTGTAAATTACTCAGCTCGCAAAGGTTGCATTCATTAAATTCCTTTTTCGAACCGAAAAGCTGTAGTGCGACTGTCTCACCGTCTAGCCAGATATTTATGATGTTAATGTCAGCCGTCCTTGTAAAGTACACAATAATATCCTGTGGACTCATCTAGGTAATAATTCTACAGGAGATCCCTCTAACTTTTACGAGCGAGGGAACATAGAAATCGGAATACAAATAGTAAAGTTTAAATGTGAACGGCACAACCATAAATAAATGTATTAAAAAAGATATAATTTCAACTGTTCGCTGAGGACAAGGCAATATTTTATGTATTCAAAGTTTTAAATCCCATGTTTGGAAAGCTCCTTAGGCTAGACGTCTGTATTTGGCAATAAAATATCAGTTGAATTCGATCGCTAGTCAGATCGACACAGCCTTGCCAAAACTACTATTAAATGTTATATTTGCTTACCAATTATATCTAGACCACAAATGTGACACGCATGCGTGACATGTAGTTTGCAACAATTTATCTACACGTCTTTTATGTCTGCCGACATTGTTGCATCGTATATCGTTTCTTTTTTGTCGCTACACGTTGTATCCAATAACATTAGCATAAAACAAGTGAGCGATGATTAAATCCTTATTTGTTTTGTATTTTGTCGCTGCTGTATTTCCGAAACACTTTACATCATTGGAAGAGACCATAACATTGTTATTTCTGGCCCCTCTAATATGTGCTCTAGTTGTAAGCTCATGATGGTCATGATTAAACGAGTCGCCAAGTGTCACGACTCATTTCTTGCGACAGTTATCCACTTTAAAAGAGTGTGGTCGTTGTCTAATCTGCCTGGCAGTTGAGATAACCGCGTCCGACCTGACCCTTTATTGTCCCTCCCACGCGCTGCTCTCCTAGTCGTGAGCGCGACCACACCGGCGACTTGTTGAATTGTTCACAGGAGTTAAAGACCCCAATTTCGCATGTTGTTCGTTTCAATTACAACATCATTAGCTGGGAATTTGTTATCCTTGAAAGGCATCTTACGGATGTTATGAGAATGTGAAGAAAATGTACAAACATAATAACAATGGCTCAAATTCAGACGAGATTGGTGGTGGTCGCCACTGCTGATTCGGGCTTTCACTCTTTCAGGAGTTATAGCGGTTGGAAATAAAATACCGCAAAAACCCCGAAAGAAAAAATGGTTGACAAGAGTCATCATCATATTAGGGTCAAAAAGTGAAAAAGATAACTTATTAAGAATATCATAAACTAAAGAAATCTTACACGTGGAAGCAAGACACCGTGTCAGCCCACCTATGTTCCTTCATTTGCCATTTGCGTACGGTAACTTCTTCTAACGTTCCCGAAGCATGCTGTAATAATGGCAATAGAACATTACAAATTGAGTATTCGTACCGATGAAAGTCACACTTTCACAACATAAAACCCTTAAAGGATTCCCTTCATTTGATTTGCTAATCCGTCATCCTTCTTCCTCGCAAGTTTCACAAACAGTGAGCTTGACGGATGTGTCATGTGTCACCTACACACTACACTGACCCAAATCTGTTAATATACTTGTGGAGTTGTGGGGCAGGGTGACATCTCGGACGATGAACCTCGCTTGTTCTTAGATAATAGTATCTGTCCCTCTCTCACGACCAACATAGCTGTATCACCATCCTTGTCACTTCTAAATATTGAAATAGAGTACACTGTTAAAGTTTGCTCAGTTATCTTGCGGAAAAACAACCAAACAAATGAAGGTGTGAAACTATGCAAACGGATGCAGAAGAAGATCCAACACAAACACCGCCGTCTATCGTCATGCGTTTTAAATATTTAAGCGGACACTTCGGTATTTGAATATATTGACTTCTTGATGTCTTAATCAACTGGCCATCTAGAAGTAAATATTAGCATTAGAAATATTCGCGCGGATTTTGCAAATTTCTAATCGCGTTTCCGTTCGTGGCGATGCAGGACCATTCATTTCTTTATTCTTGCGTTGAATCCAAGTATTTTTATCATCTAGTCACCTAAATAATTATTTCTATATTTATTCATCAAAACACCTCGTCGAAGTGGTATTAAAATGCGCGGAACTGTCGTACGCTCGGCGGGTTCAGTCCGCTGCCGGCTGCGTAACGACTTCCGCTCCTCGGCGAGGGAGGCACGTGTCACAAATTTATTATAATACGCCTTTTTAACCACTTATATTTAGTTTATAACAAGTTTAATTCGATTAAAGGCTGGGTCAAGACCCTGGCAGGATATAGAAAAACATTAGGATGCTCCAAGTACCTACCTATTTCGAGGAAGTTGCTTACCGTGGAATCCATAATACCTTTAGGTTTACCTTGGGTGCTGGTATTTTAATGTTTATCGTAATTCTTTACAGGAAACAACAGCTACAAAGAAAATGCATTGTCATAAGATTATCTTTTGTCTGCAGCTCCCACAAAAACGGAATCTTATTTACAGAACACAGCATGACGTCATTAAAATTAGCAAAAACATAATAAAGCAATAAAATCCTGATGTGTCATTTCAAGTTTCCATAAAATTCTCATCAAAAGAACGTGATGATGGCACTCACTTTACCATTTTTAATTTATAATTTAATTATTATTCGAGTTTAACCTAAAACAAAAAACTAAAATAAAACATTCGCTGTAAGTATTAAATTTTGAACGGTTCATCCGCCATAACAGTTTACAGTGTACAGATAATGAATGTATTTTTATGATCGTTTATTTTTTACAATAGTTAATGTTCTGAAATGGTTTTATCTCCCACGGCTGAAGGTCGTGATGTCCAATGCCACATGACAATCAGCCCGTCATGAACTCATGAGAGAAACTGTTGCTTCCGAAAACTATTAGCGTACGGAAGTGCGGAACGACGCTGATCGCATTGGGTAATACACGCCAATCATTAGGTGCGCGGCCGGCGCAGGCGCAGTATAATCATTTTAATAGACAATGTTGGATATTTCGTTCAGTTTCATGGCAGATAACTCGCGTTCAGTTACGAAGCTATCATTGTCACCGGATATTCAGTAATGAGATAACTTTTCAGAGACTACAGTTGTTTCCAGTCCCATTTTTCTACAACGTATTTATACGTGGTGGGTCCAAAACCCTAGGAATTTAGGATGTAAGTCACGAATCAACCATCACCAGTCATCTCTATAACCATTGACTCTAAACGATCAGTTTCCTCAAATAATCTATTATTCTAACTAGCGATGTTGTACAAATTCGATGCTATAGATGTCGTAGTAATTGGCCACTACGTGTCTCGCATTCACATAACGGATTCCATAGATAATTCTAGAGAAGCAAAAAAACTACAGGAAACATGGAGTGTTCCATGTTTGAATTTTGAAATCACTAATCGTTGGTTTAGGATAGTGTGGGAGTGCGCTCGTACGACAGGTGGTATCGAAAACATGGCGGAATGGAATGATATCACATGTTGTGTTGTGTTGCTAATGTTATGTGATAAAAACTAGTCCATTGATGAGTTCACAATAGCTTGTTTATTATGTGTCTACGTTGCGGTAGGAATTTACAAACCTGACATCTGGCAAAATGCTTACCAGAAACTAGGCCTTAGGTAATTTAGGCAGTGATCTACAACAGTTACTATTTAGTGTTTTGCCGTTTATTGGCTTTAAAGCTTAATTAATCTGGCTTGATCGCAAGGGTCTTGCAAGCTTTTAAGTAAAGACCATGAAAATGGTATTGCGAGGTCAATGCCAGAGGAAGCCGGAAGATCATAACTATAGGAGAATTTTCGATAAGATTCGCAGGTTCCTAATTTAACTAAGTATGTAACTGCGACATAATATATGTGCGTAGGAGTGTGTGGGTGAGGCGTTGCATATTCAACAGCGTGCGTGCCACGTGCTGGTCCTAGCTGGTGCTGGATGGCCGACGATGGACGCCGGTGTGTACACATGGCCATGAGAGCCCAACCTTTATGGAAGAATGTTAACTTCTATACAAATAAGTAGATCTCGCAAGATAGGTAAATAAATACCAGAGCATTGAAATGAGTTTTTTGTTGCAAATTAATCTACATAAAAAAAAGGTGTCATGTGCTTATCATTGAGATAACATTGCCTATAATATAGGTAGAACTCATTACCTAATTTTATGTAAAAACGATACCTACGTAGGTACCTATTTCAAAGCTGAGAGTGTAATGGTGTGAGGGATTTGTGAAGTCAGCCTGTGTATCTATCTTAATTTAACCAATAAGTAGGTAAGTGGCTTCCGTAGCTGTTACTAATAATCCCTATCTAGTTGAGTTTTTCAAGTCTTATCATATTTTTTCTCAAAGCCTTCTTTTACATCACAGGATCCATAGCTTCAACTTAACGTCAATACAGCCACTACACTCACACCTTTTTTGCACTTATTGCCTTATCCTTTGATTTTAATTAAACAGTTTTGAATATTTTTTTTTATAAACATACCTATAAAATGTCAGTAAGTATATAAAAAAACAACTCCACATATAACAGCGAGTGACCTCAACCTGTACTGGACCGTCGTCGTAAGAAATCGCAACTACTCGCAACCGTTCCATCGATATAAATCAACGTATCATTATCCAGCTCCAGTTTTTGTCACGATCCATCTAAGTGCTAATGGGCAAAAAATAAAAACATAATTATTTTCAAACATCTAGTAGGTATTAAGACATTAAAGATTTTTATTTATTGAATAAATGTTGTAGCATTGATCATGATCACTGATCACGCTTGGAGTTCTTATGTCGCAAGCTGTGGCCCTAGAATGATAGATAGGCACATCTATAGACGACCTCATCTAGCCAACATAATGGGGGAAAGCCTATTCCTATTAACCGACTCTGAGACTAATCGAGTGCAGCAGACAGTCTCTGCTGATAATGCTGCAGGTGCTGCTGCTACGATAAATGGTAAGCAATTTTCTGATCCTTTCGGAATGCCGCCACATATAAATGCAGTCAATCAAACCTCAGTAATAAATAGATAGCATGTAGGTAATCAGTTTTCCAAGAAATGGATTCTATTATTACCGTCTTCAGTTCTTTACTATACTGAGAACGAACGTAAATCTGAATTTCAATTTGTAGTTATTACAGACTCGTGTTTACCGCTGAGGGTACTCACAGCGAGACAATGACAATCGTTTTAGATAGGTAGGTACCTACTTACATTGATACAATACAATTTTTTGCTAGGCATGGGGTACCAGGCTTTCAGAGTTAATAAAGAGGTAATATCCGATTGTCCAGCGGAATAAGGAGCCAACAATGATGAATGGCATAAAAACGCTGAGGTCGACTGCCACCGATTGTCGACATTTAATTAAAATAATTCCTACACTATCTGATGCCTTAGTAAGTACTTGTCACTGGTTATTTTTTAGGAAATTAAAACCTCGCTTGCATAATTGAACAAGCTAATGACTGTATTACACACGCTAAGTGCTTAATTAGTCGTTTTGTAAAGAGTAAAAAATTCCCTATCATATGAATGCAGCATTCATTTTCATTGCAACCAAGTGTAATTTATTTGTATCACAATAAACATGCGCAAAAAGGTAGTATTCAATCCTAATTGTGAAATTAATTCACAATGCAAGTGATCATGTCGACATAAGCAGGACAAGGAATGTGCCGCGAAGGTACTCTGTGGTGCCGCCATTGCCGACATTGCATGTCAGAAGCGCTCACATATTTAACACGGAAGAAATACTAAATTCATTTAATTAAAGTGATTGAAGAGCCTAAAACGATATGCTATATGGATAAATGTTAAAAGATTATGGGGCAGCTAACAAAAACAATACATAGATTAATACTATTTTAAACCGTTGGGAGGTTTAATTACCTCCATAAGTATTGGGTTAGTTACAAGAATTTATTTAAACACTAAAACACAATTAGGCTCTTCCCTGTAAATGTTAAGCCCTAATGGGTCGTAAAAGGGAACAATAAAACAAAGCATTACACTATCGTCATTAATTACGAACTTTTATGACCGCATCAAATATCTCAAACCTTGTCAACTTAAATCCGAAAATACAAAACGCCCTGATTCACTGCCTCGTTACGAACGAATTGCCTCAAAATCATAATTACGAAAATTACGCAAGTGTAATCGGTTCCTTAATCCTCAGTCAGTCAGAGTAAAATGTAGGCTCTTGTAAATATAATGATAACGTGTGTAAGTAGTTGACGTCAGTTCGAGTCTCGTACACTATCCTTACACACACAATAGCACATAGTGACATAATAACACACTCATTACCATAGAAATATAAAAAACAGGAGAAGTGGCAAGGGGGCGTGTGCATGTCCGCGCGACTTGCGCAAAAACGGCATACACGGGCAAATGGCCGTCAGTTATAAACTTGGGAGATTCGCGATACGTGATCGTAAACAAATTTAAAATGCCGTGTTGTGCAGCGGTTTCGTGCAAGAACCGAAGCGATAAGAGAAGCCTGGGTCATCACGAAATCTCTTAGCATATGTAAATACAAGTTTAATACTATATTTATCATTAAAATCAGTAAAAACAACAAATCTTCTAATATTCCTTGCTGCTACTACGTTATTTTTGTTTTCAAATATCAAGGCGACTGTATTACTCTTACAGTAAATACATTGCTCTTTAACCACTACCAAATTTTAACGCTCAGCAACTGAACAAGCAATGTAAAAATAACATAACGATACTTTATCAATGCGGTGTATTTCACAATACGGCCGCTGTTAGTTGCGGCGAGTTAATGATGTGCCTGTATGATCTACTATTGTAGACTATCGACCATAATATCGATTGGTTGGATATCCGAAGTGAAATAATGTAAATATTTTTGTTTATTTTGTTTATTTTATAGAGAAGTAAAGAAATACGCAAGCAACTGTCGTAAAGTAAGTTAGTTAAATTGTAAGTTAATAGTCGAAGGACTATTTTCTGGTTTCAGATATCGTATCTTATGCCTTATCTTCGTGTTATTTCCTTACATATTTCTGATTTTGATATTTTAACTTCCTTCTTAAAGTCTTCAAAAGTCTTCGAATTCGCTACAATAACAAGCATGATTCAGATTTTAATAACGACTTTTGCTTAAAATAAGGCAACATGTTCTAGCTCTTTATTTGTTCTCTTTATATAACAAGCTCTGTACTGTTTTTTTCTAATAAAAGTCTTACATGGTGAGGTTTAGCAGAAACTTAGGTAAAATGATAACTAAAATGTTATTTTTTGTTTTCAGTTTCCCGAAAGACGCCATTTTAATAAAGCAATGGATTGATGCCACTGGAAGGCCACCTAATTGGTTCCCTAAAAAAATATAGTACCATATGCTCAATTCACTTTCAACTAGAAATGCTTTAGTCTCTAAAAAAAAACGCAGTCTTTTTGAATGGGCAATCCTTAAATTAAGACTAGACCTTATTTTTGTAGAAGTGAGTTACAATTTTTAGTATTTGATATATTGACGTTCTAAAATGCCGTATGTAATGGTCTAATGCGGGTAAATGGTTAGAGTTTTTGGGTTTTATGAAAGCAAATTTTATTATTCTATTATTAATATATTATTTTCTGGACATATTGATTTTGTTTTTGGGACCCAAAAGAAATAGCACAACAAAAAATGAACAAATCGATAACTTTTCTATTTAGTCAATCACTAGCGTAAATGTAAAATAAATTGCTTTTGCATAGCACATCGACATTTAATGTGTGCGTAAGTTGTAGGTGCATGGAAAATACACGCTGTTTTTAGGAACGTAAGGTTTATAATTGACTGTGTAGTATGGACTGATTTATTAATTGCGGATGTGTGCGCGACTGCATAACTATTGCTGCATGTGTAGTAGTGTCGGCGGTAGTAGGGGAAACTGGAGACATCGTGTTCCGGTACATTTTTTACTACTTAGCATATCTCCTCCTTTCTTATATCTATGCTCATTACCGTGTAATTATACTTAGAACTAGCAGTTGCCCGCGCCTTCGTTCGCGTCAAACTGGTAAAACTGCACAAATAATAATTTCAAGGGTTTTAATTTTTTGCGCGGATCCCTCATATCTTTTCCTAAAATAAAAATAAAAATGGGAAAGTACGAGTTGGACTCGCGCACTGAGGGTTCCGTACAAACTTACCTATGTAAATAGTTCAATTCCCGAATAGTTTCGAAGATTTTTCCAAATCACAAAGTTTTTTTTTGACGTAACAACAAATTTACTGTTTTCAGATTTATTCCTTTATCTGTGGTCAAAAACTGCTTTATGCCAAATTTCAGGTTTCTGGGTCAACGGGAAGTACCCTATGAATTTTGATTCCCTTGAGAGTATCGAAATATACATTTTTTGCGACCGTGTCTAAGTGTCTTTTTTTTCGTTAATTCGTGAAGTTTTATTTTTTCACAGCTTTAAGGGTCTGCAGACTTGAGTATATGATTTTAATTTCAACTCGATACGTCCACGCGTTCTCGAGATAAGGGGTCTTGACAGTCGGACGACAAAGTGATCCTAGAAGGGTTCGCTTTTTTCCTTTTGAGGTACGGAACCCTAATTAGCCTCAGTTATTCCTTGTCATCAGCTATCTCTCTGCCTATAAAAATCTCATCAAAATCGGTCGAGCCTGACGATCAGATTAGAATTTCAAAATAGTTTTTTTTTTTTTTCGTGTACGAACGATAATTATATACTTTCGCATTTAGTAAGAAGCAGTTATTTTTAAATCACACACAGACACTTTAATTCTGTTTATTTGTATAGATGTAAAGATAAAACCTTGCTTGGAGCGATGACTCGTTAAAACTGATGTCTCGTCCAAAGCAGTAATTACAGCTGAACTGCATGTTACACATCGCTCGCACAATTAATTACAGGTGATTATCACATCTATTTGCTAATCGCTGTAGTAATGTAATCAATCAATCAGTTCCAGTCATATTGTCAAATTAAGAAAGTGTTGACGACTAGACTACGCGGTGCTCATTTCTAGCGAGTGACATACATGATCGTTTAGGTGCATAATTATGTGTACTTATTAAAAAGTGACATCTACTGATATAAAAGGCGAATGTCGGACATAGGTACATTACCTATCTACATTAAACATTCTTCACATGCAGTGTTTTTTATTTTAGCGTCAAATTCTCGATCGTGGTTGTCTGGTAGATATCGCTGTCAGCGATAAGACCGCAATTGTACCCATAGATTTAAGTTTATGTATAAGTTGTGTTACTTTTTTGGCGTACAATAAAGTTTATTCTATAAATTCTGTGTCATCATTATTCCTAATATTTAGTAGAAAATTGCTCTGTTGTAATTAATTAATGAAACTAATCACAATTCATGTTCATACGTTTAAGAAAGGCAACTTTTCCGAAGTTTAAGATCGATATATCATAGCTAAACGGCGACTAGCACGCAGACGAGACTGCACACTGGTATGCCAACAGTAATGTCCTCATTCGTCGTGCTCCTGACGCCTGCAGTCGCTATGCAGCCTAATGGCTTGGCAAGTGACTAAGGGAGGAGATCAGACCTGTTTACTACATGGAATTTGAGGGCTTATGTAGTTTGAATGAATCGTAAACATAGATAGCAGAATATTTCTATGATCGTAAAGCTAAAAAGTCGATACTTCACTGGTCTTTAACATGATCTAAGCTTTTAGTATTTCCTACGAGTTAACATTTCAACACCAGGGCGGTGCTGTAATGGACAGATTCCAAACAAACCGCAAATTACCAGTTATAGAAAATATGGTAGTCTTCAATTTGAAATAGCCAATTTGAAAATTAAGTTATTTCTTACATCATTCTTCTTGATATTTCGTGCTTCGTGATTACTTTATGATATTCTTTTATAAAGAAAAGTGCCACGTGTTTTTTTTTACTGTCAGCTTAGCACTAGACATGGGTCGTATTAGGTAAAAACGATACCTATTCCACCTAATCCTAGTATTTAAAAATACCTAATCCATTTACCTAATCCGAATATTTTATTCAATATAGCCGCTGGCCTGTTACAAATATTGTACCGATATTACGTAGCGTATGTGGATTAGGTAAGAAATATTGGGCATAGAGTATGGACGTTCCGTTTCTGATATATTGTAGAACAATGGATTATATTAATTTTGTTTTTTTTTATAGGCTAACGGTATTTAAAGCAATCGTGAATAGGTACTCTATAATGGTATAGCACATAATCTTAAAATGTCGTCTCATTGATTATATAATCAAAGTATCGTCTATTAGACATTCTCACAGGCTTAGGACTGTCATCTTGTGTAGATTCACACAAAAGGCGTAATACGTAAACAAGCTAAACCAATGGAATTTAATAAATAATGCAAACGACATATTTTTTTTTGTCTTTATTACTGAAAAATGGGTTAACATTAAAACAGGTACCTAGAAACCTCAGCATTACTAGATTAACATGCATTTCACCCATATTATTACGTGAGTCTGATTTTTACACATTTATTTTCAAAAGACGTGAAAGTTTTGTTATTTTTTTCGAAAGTATTTACAATAGCGCCACCTATCAACGACGTATATTCTTGACGACTTATATCGCTAGAGCACTAACTAGTCCAGTGTAATCTCACATAGATGGCGCTAGCGACAGTGCTAATTAAACTTCAAACTTAACATCCACGTCTTAAGGTGCAGAATATCTTCTGTGTAGACTGTGTACGAATATTGTGTGCCATACCTAATCCCCGACGCTTTGGATTAGGTACGGACTCGCATCGAAAACTACCTAATCCACATACCTGTTCCAATATTTATGCCTCACGTCTACTTAGCACCGTCGCATTCCTGAAATATAATGATACGTACGTTGCAAAAGTACTCGTAAATATGTACTTAGCATAATTTCGCACGGTCTGTGTCGTATTGTCTCCGCGTATTACGTCTACAAACATAATGGTAGTATTCCAGAAACTCATTTACGATTTACTGGAAGTGCAAGTACCTGCGGCCGGTAGTTTACCTGGCGCCTGGCGCGAACACAATGACAGGTAGCCAAACATGCACTAAGTAGGTACTGTATAATACGTCGTACTGTAACCAGTGCGTATAGCAGGCTCGTTCCAATTTTACATAGCTTACTAATGCTACCATGAGATGTCGTCTAAATTAAATATTGATGATACAGGTATTAGCGGGTGGTCCCAAATATATTACTTTTATAGTATGATTATTTCTTTATATTTTTCATAATATCAATCCCTTTCAAACCCAGTCGATCAGTAGATTCCCTAATAGTAGGTATACTGTTTGTTAATTTCACTAGACAAAATACTTCAAGTGGCTCTAATTTCATTTAGAATCGCGTGGTATTTACGCAGGCCTTGCGAAACGTTTTCCTTCGAAGTGAATACTTTGCTAGCAATGTTAACATTTTTGTCTGTAAATTGATTATGTGGTATGTTTACCCGTGTTTTGTTTGTTATTTTAATAATTAAAATTGCGTCATTATAACTCATTGGCTCTGACCCAAAACTCAAATGTTCTGTAGGCATCTTCTTGACACATAATGCTCTAGTTTATCTTAATAACTTTTATTAATGAAAGCAATAAAGACTGATAGTGAATCTTGTCGCTAAATCAGTCATTAACCAGGTATTTTCCGAGATAATGCAAGAGGCGCCGCGACGCTATGATCGATTATCTTACCATAGACAATTAGACACACACAATCATAACATGACAGATGACAACTTGCCACGGAACATCACACTCATTTTAATATTTTACAATTTTACATACTTACCTATTACATTAAAATTAAATCCGTGTGTATATCAATTTAATTAATTTCAAATTAATAATGGAAATGAGGAAGTCGAACTGTTTGTTAATTGTTATGTAAGAAATTATCGGCTTGGAACAAATACATAATAACGTTTTAGCAAACTTGCTAAGTAAATTATAAAAATGCCAATTTACATTTAATTAAGAAAGGATAAATGTAGTTTTAATAACAATATAAGTTATAGGCAAGTAGGTAATCAAATAATAGATAGTAGATACCTCCATTCCGCGTTCTTAATAATTTTGTGAACTTGACAGCTCAATCACTCAATGAACTCTCCGTCCTAAACCAAACTAATTATTGAATTGAAAATAAAGTCACAAGCCTCAAACAATGTCAAATCAAATAACGTAAACCTATTAGAGAAAACACCACTATTTACAAAATACCAGCATCAAAACCTACCCTAAAAAAGTAAAACAAACTCACCGAAATGCAAATTTCACCCCTCACTAGTACATAACTGCAGCTCCACAACAATGCAACACGATATCACTCACTAATTAGTTCATTAAATTAAAATATTGTAACTTTTCAAAAGTCCGCGTAAAATATACCGATGTAGTCGCGATCGCGATGTCGCGTATGCGCTTGACCAACGAACGTGCACTCTCCTCGGCGACCGCGTGCGATATGCGATCAGCGGATTGGTTCGCCGACGGCCGGCGATCGTGCTTCGTGGATCTCCGTCCAATACGCCGGATACGGCCAAGTTAGCATGGCCGTACGCTGCGCCGTATTACAAATTACAATACCTCACGTAGCGTAGTGAGTGACTCCTTCGCAATGTACTCTGTGCTCCTTCGTGCTCGGGTTCTCGGCCACTCCTCGGCTGCACTATAAACTTTTATAATCCATGGTCGTAGCTAATCATAGCCGTGTGTCGGGTGTTCTTATTATTCCTGATGGCTACAAAGAGTGAATAGGTTACTTCTAGGTAAGCGCGCTCCATCGTCGATCGCATCGTCGCTTTCCATCAGGTGAGATAGCGGTCAAGCGCGAACCTATCAAGAATATCTAAAAAAAAAAAATGTTATAATTTTTCCATTTATTATTAAAAAAACAAATAGGTAAATGGAATAATTCCATTATTTTATTTATTTTTGGAACATAATTTATTTCATTTTTAAATATATCCTTAAAAAACACATAAAAAAACATTTAAGTACTTAATAGAAAACTTTTTACAAAAAAGGTGTTTTTGGCGTTTTTTTTGTAATTTAACACCGACTTCCGAAATTAAAGTTATTTTGATCGTTTTAGTGTTTTTTTAGGGTTCCGTACCTCAAAAGGAAAAAAACGGAACCCTTATAAGATCACTTTGATGTCCGTCTGTCTGTCTGTTCGTATGTCAAGACCTTTTATCTCGGGTACGCGTGAAGGTATCGAATTGAAAAAAAATGTGAAAAAAACAAACTTCTAATTAAGGAAAATAAAAGATACGGCCGTTTATGTCGCAAAAAACGTGTATTTCGACACTCTCAAGTGAATAAAAATTCATAGGGTACTTTCCGTTGACCTAGGATCCTGAAATTTGGCATGAAGCAAGGTCTCATTGCACAAGTATAGGAAAAAATCTGAAAACTGTAAATTTGCAGTTACGTCAAGAAAAAAAAACTTTTTTTTGCGTGACGTAATAATTCGGGGAAATCTTCGTAACTCAATTCGGGAATTAAACTGTTGTCATAGGTAAGTTTGTACGCAACTATCAGTGCGCGAGTCCTACTCGTACTTGCCCGGTTTTTTGTTTTAGTAAAGTTAGTTATTTTTTTTATTTTTTTTGTAAAAAGTTTTTTATTTCACAATTTTATTTTTGAGACACATAGCCAGAGTAACTATTTCTCATGACAATTCCAACTAACTCAAACACTGCTAGGATACATTGTTTTATTAAGCGCGTTAGCGCGATCAGACTCCGCACCAAACCAAGGGCGAGCCTGGCCAGACATTGTTACGCAACACATGTGTCACAGCATCTGCGCACGACGATGGATCTTCCGAAGAAAAGCAAGTAGGCTGCCAAGGATAAGGATGCGAAGAACGATCGCATGTCATCCCAATCTGCTGACCTATATCGCCAAACCCGCCTGGTGCCTCTAGGGCAGGGATCGGGCGGAGAGTAGACTGATACAGATTTCACCAGCAAGTGGGCGGCACTACCTAACGGTGATTATATCGACACTGAATAGCGGTCTGGATCTGTAGTCAGCAGAAGGTCCAAGCAGTTGGCCGTGTGCGAATCAACATCCGGCACCCTCGTAGCTCCCTGGACCAGCTGGGTGAGATTTAACGCTATTTATCTAGCGGCCCCACCTGTCAGCATCAGCTGCAGCAGCACTCTCACGAATGTTACAATTCTATGAAATTCTCAGCTTTTTTCTTATCTGCATGCCAGCATGCATTATACAATAACTCAATAAGTAAAGCATTCTCATGAATCACTCTGTCTATTGGTGAAACTGAAAACCACATGAAAATCCGTTCAGTAGTTTTTGAGTTTATTGCGAACAATCAGACGTCCGTCTGATTGTTCGTCCCTCACAACTTTGTTTTTAAACCCCAACGAAAAAGGAGTAAACGATTTAGTGGGTGTTAAAAGGTTGTATTGGGAGAATATTATTCCTTCAGTTAATAAACTTGAAACTTGGCAAAACGAATAATAAAGACTGTCTTTAATAGTTTTACAAAATAACCCTCAAAATACCGTTTAAAGGGTGTTATAGTTATTACGAAGTCATTCTCGCGAACGAAGTTGCCGGCAATGTGCTAGTCTCAAATAACATACAATAATAATTTCCTTGTTCTTCGATCTAAGTAATCGAATACTTTTAAAACCTATAAACAAGAAAATGTCATCCAGTGCGACCTTCACAAAGCACATTACCAACGTAATTGCTTACCATTTTCTCTCAACTGTAACACTTGAAGAGCTAACACAATAGCGTTACGCGGAGATCTTGATCCTGACACTGCATTGTTGCCGGCAGCCGAGCGCCGCCGGCGCGCAGCCGTGCGCGTGGGAGCGGATGCCGACAACACACAAGAGAGAGATTTTTGTGACTTACCTTTGGACACGAATAGCATCGACAGTGTCCTGTTTTGATTACAGAAGGCTGTTCTGAGAAAAGGATTCCTTCACACAATTTTTTTTGCAAAAAGCCCAAGTGAGTTCAGTTTACTGACTTCTCATACAGTCTCGTACTTCTTAATTAAGATTTTAAGGAAATATTGTAAAATCATTTTTTTTTAAAGCGTCTCTCCATCCATCTCTTCTCCATGGGAAACGACCAATTGGAACCGTGTACTAGCTTCTGACGTTTTATCTTTGTGAAATATAAATTATTTGTAAATTTTTTTAATGTTGGTCAAAAGTTTCCCATCACTATTTTAAAGTAACATTGGTAAAGTTGACTTCGCACTTGTATCAGAGCTAAAATGCTCAAATACACAAACTTTTCAGTACAATAAAGCCCTTCTCTGTAGACAAACATTTCTGGAACACTAAATCCTGCCAACCTTTTGTTTCCCCAATCAAAGATACTTTCAACTATCTTATCGTGGCGCCAACCAACCCGTTTTTTGCATACCGCCGGATCAAGCTTAAAGATTAAATACCTACTCTGTACTTTTATCAAGTCATCTGCATACAAGTTGTCGTTGGGGCGGAGCGCCGAAGCCCGAGATTGCAGGGCGAAGCTCCACACAAAGGGGCCGCGCTGGCACGTCGCGCTTCGGTCGCTTCAAATCACTATACTTCTATATCTATACATACTGTGACTCACTACACTTCGCTACAATCTTTATGAACTTGCTCTGTAAGAATTACGTAGCCGACGACACTTGTTTTGCTGTCTTTATTTGCGACATGGTGAACTGCCTCGAATGACCTGATCGCATGAAGCAAATAACCACTGGTTATTTTCTTCATGTCTGATCGAGATAGTTTTGTACCTACTTGTAAACTTGAACTCAGGATAAACTCAAGGTACTAACTTAAAAATTACAACTGTTTTGAAATGATGACATTTCAAAACTGTTGTAGTTTGTGAGCCTGTCTTTGTCCGTCGGATTCTGTCTATCTCGATCTAATTCCAAAAGGGAATTACTACTTCCCTCTTTTAGCCCATGTTTTAATCCAAGATATAAGAATAAGCTTTCTTGCTACCAAATTGTATCCAAACCCGTTCCGATGTTTGAGCGTAAAGGAGTAACAAACAAACACACATTCAGTGAAATACAAAATGAAAGATATAATATGTCTATTCATAGTATAGATATCCCGCACCAAACAGACTTCTCCCTAGCATATTTTATGAACATTTTGTTCGTGTTACGGTAACATGAACAAAACTTTTTCATAACTTTCATATTCATAGCTTGCATGAGTATTAAAGCTCGGCGGGGCATAAAAAGCTGCACAGATTGAACTCCCCTTTTACATTCACCACGACCCACCCTACTACATGTATCAACATGGCTATGGATACACATACGTGTCCATGTATCAATGTGTTCGATCATTATGGCACGTGTTCATTAAGGAAATTAGCGTCAGCCGGCAACAGGTGTGGTGAGTGTCCTGCAGGGTGCGTCGTCGTGGTGCGAATCAACCACACGTTGCAAATAGATGCAGAAGGACAACTTGGGGTAGTAAACCATGCTAATCTTATCCAGAATGTTTCCGCTTCATACTACAACTTCGTTGAACTCTTAAATAAGGTGCTTCGTCTTTATTCCGTTTATCTACCCTAAAATAAAAACACTTAACTAATTAAAATTACATAATATATACACAATAACTCCTATCTAAAATATGGCGTCAAAAAATTCCTCTGCATCGCTGTCGACTGGAAGTGTGCCCAAAAGACTGGCAGCATTGCCACGTTGTATGGCAATGCTTAATCTCTGACCGAGGTAAAAGCCAGCCCTTTGGTCACGCGAAGTGTCAACTAGCCGTTTAGATAATTCTTTAAAAAGGGCATGAGCACTCGGACCCCACGGCCCAAGAGTCTCAACCCCAAACGGCTCAAAAATATAACTACCGACGAGGTTGTTATATTTCCGCCGCTTGAGGTTCTCCGCAGCCGCAGCGGCAGCACCAGCACAGCGCGACGAGCAAGGAAGATGGGATGGCGCAAGAGTGTCGACACAGGTAGCGTCCCATACTAAAGGCCTACCCATCTTCCATGGAAATAAAGACATACCGTCCGGTCTCTTACCATCGTCGCGTGCCAGGCCATGAGGTTCCAAAACAGCCGGAACGCCGACGGTGACAAGGGCTCGTCGAATGATGTCATTAATATTCGCGTGCCGCGCTATTCGTCCCGCGCTTCGACTGCATGACAGGCCGTGGTGACCGAGGCTGTTGACAACTTCGCCACAGTGGCAGCGATGAGGTGAACAGCATGGAGCGCCTAGGCGTAGGGAAACAGCTAGGCGGAAAGTTGTATCGTCGAACATGGTGCCTATGTTCGACGATGGTAGTGCGTGGAGCCAGAGGCCCGACTCCCACTCTCCCACAGCCAGTAGGCGCGCACGCTCTGCAGTAGTAGCAGATGTCAAGATTAGGTTTTCCTGAACTACTTTGCAGAGCGGCTCATCCCACCGCCTCTGGGAAGAGGGGTTGTCGGGCGGATTTGTATTCGGGCAAGCGAGTCTCCAGGCATCCATAGCCTCGGTGAAGCACGGCACATCAAAAGGAATCAGTGTTGAAGTTAGAGTTCTTAAATAATAAAGACACTATACTTATTCTTTTTGCGGGTTTTCTGAAATTGCATGTCGAATTCAAAATCGGAAAATCAGATATCTCTACCCTTTTTTGCTTTAAAAAATAGGGTTCTAGTGAATGATGAGCTTTCTGCACGTCACTGCTTTATGGCACAACACACCCGGTTAGCTGTAGCCGCTGTAGGGTTGGTGTTCAGTCGTTGCTAATAATATGACGTGTGTCCATTACCCGGCGACGGACGGCGGCTTGCTAGCTAATGCATTGGGGGTGCGGCCTGCATTGTTTTTTACATGCTTTTAGTTTTTTTTTTATAAATAGTGATTGTTGTGATATTTGGCATCGACGTACGTTTTATTTTTAAAACAAGAGCCTTAGAACAGAGCCCGTGGTGGGGCCTCATATCATGTAGAGAATCTCAATCCAGTGGACAAATTGTACAATGATTTCAAAGCTGTTAATGAAAACAAATAACTAAACCTTCGACAGGTCTAAGCAATAAATAAATACAATTCGCGTGTGGGTATCATAACTTTTAATAAGTAAGTACCTAATGATCGATAAATATGATGAATTGCTTCTTGATACTGGGATTACATAGCGTCTTAGCAATATTTCCACTATTCATATTCATGCGTATCATATCAGCAATGCGATTAGCGAGGTTCTGTAGTAAACAGGCACCCACGCCACCTCCGCACTGTGCTGGCCTCCTGGTACGCGCAGCAGGAACTGCACCTAATGACACGATAATAACAATTACAACTAATAATGACCATAACACGTGTTCACACCCACAGCCAGATTTACCTGAGATAATGCGCAATACGAGTATTTTACAGATTACTGCGCATGTCTGGCTAGACAAATTAGCACATTGGTTGTTTCGAGGTGGTCCACCTCTCTATCCAGTAGGTACAGGTAGACCCTCTTTGCTGCGATTCTGAATCAATTCTTTAACACGCTATTCTCCAGTGACCGGTTGGCTTGGCAGACAGAACGAGGTTTCAGTTTTTCGCCGATTGAATTTTTCCTCGATTTCCAACAGAACGATTCAATTGGTTGGACAGCACGGTTCGCCAATACAAAAGATGATGTCTATCCCCGCGTGAAGGAACACGGGTAAGGTTTTAGCCAGTAAAAGTCTGATTCTCCCCCTCTTACTCAACCTAGAGCGGGAACCTAGGAAACGTTTGATGATTTGTTACAAAAGTTAAATTGCCGATATTAGATTTTTGCCGGAAATAAACGCGGGAATCTACAAGCAGTGATATGAATCGAGCGTTGAGGAAAAGTTCAAACGGCGAAAAGCTGAAAAGTGAAATGTAGGTACTATCGGCGAACCGTTCATTGGCGGACAGTGTGTCGAAGAATTATTTTAGAATCCTTCGCTGCACCGTATGCGCGAGGACGTGCCGGCCGGTCTAGACGAATTGTTTAGAGAAAATGGAATGTTCAACACCATAGAGATTGAAATGAAATTGTTGACTTTCAGCGAGCGTCGAGCGTTATGAAAGTCACACGATCCTGTGTTTTCAAATCATCCATATTATGTACTTATGTAGGTACCAGGCTATTTAGACATCGTGATAAAGCAATGCATCATCTACTCGTCTCTACCATAGAAATATATATGGATACTACCATTACCTTCAAATGATAAATTGAAACCATACCTTTAAAGTTTTCATGAAAACTATAAACATCGGCTACAACAAATTAGCTGTCCCATAAAAGCGTCTATTCAAAGACCTCTCAGGAGAAATTGTCGTGTGTGCAGCTAAAGCGGTGGCGAAAGAGGTCGGTCAAGTGAGTGTGGCTGCAGTCTGCAGGCACGAACTGCTTGTTGTTCAGAAACTAGAGCACGCCACGCGCCGCTGCAGCTAAACGAGGATTAACGCAAACACGGCTGTTTGTGCTGTACTCATTCGCTAAACTTTTGAGGCCGAATATAGGTGAGAGTTTGTAAAAACAGCCGCAAGCCTGGTGCGACCTCCGCCTCTCTATTTAATTTAAAAAAATGCAAAAGTGAGAAACTAATACGTATTGATAAATTATATTTATTTCGCTACTAGGTTTAAAAAAAACACTTTTACACGTCATTTTTTTTTTCGTCATTTTAAACTAGATGAGGCCGGTGTTTTCTAGCTGACTACCCTGAGAACAAACACCAAAACAAACTCAGGGGTCAAAGTCTCTTTTAAAGTCCATGGTCAAATCACATGAGAACCATGCAGATTTGTCTGAGATGGTATTTTGAAGAAAGAACCATACAGATTTGAGTGGACCTGTCCAGTCAGTGTAAGCATTTGTCAGTATTCGCAAAGCTCAACTCAGGACTACTAAGGAGCTCCACGACTTGACGAACAATACCAAGGAATGGACATTTGGGTAGGCCGCAGAATATACTCAAATTGCCAGACATACGTTCAAATTATTGAAAAGAAAAAAAAGCAATCAACATTGTCCTCACGTTCACAATAATAAAAGGATATATATAATTTACAAAATTTAATAGGTACTTAGTAAAGTTGAATTGATTGAATTGTCAAAAATTAATAGAAAAAAAATGACAAATTGCAAAATAAAAATAATCTACAATATCAAATTGTAAAAAATAATAATAATAAAAAGCACAATTGAAAATAAAACAAAAGAGAAAAATAAGACAACAGTTGTAGTGCGTATTGGAGCAGGTCAATCCCAAGGCTTTTCGACCTCAACATAGTCCTTTACAGTGTAAAAAGCCTTTTGGCAAAGTTTTCGCTTTACAAATGATTTGAATTTATTAAAGCGTAGTTGTTGAATATGACTAGGAAGTTTATTATAGAAGTGTATACATTGGCATCTAAATGAGCCCCCTATTTTTTTGAGCCTGGTTGTAGGAACCACAAATTTGTGTTTGTTCCTAGTATTAAAATTATGAAGTGAACATCACTGTATTTTTTAAACATGTTTATATTTTTATGTGCATACAAAATATTTGCGTAAATATAGGTAGGTACTGTGAAGGTACAGTCATTATATTGATATCTGTAAATTTATCTCTGAGGGTATCTGGACTTAATTTATAAATAGAACGAATAGCCCTTTTTTGCAAAACAAAATTGTCTGGATATTGTCAGCTGACAGGTAGAAAATGAGTATGACTGAGGCTTCGATATGGCTGCCTGGACTGATTGTTACCAATATCCAACAACAACCAATTCTAACTACGACCTGAATTGAATCAAAAGAACATATTGACATTGCAGATTGTTAAAAAAACTACCAACTGACAGTTTTCAAAGTAAGAATTTTAAATGAAATACAAACAATCATACGATCCAATTGATTCCGTCTGCATTGCACCGAAATCAGCGTGGCAGTGACAGACTGCAATGCGGGATCCGATCCGGGACACGAGAGCCCGCGACTGCCCGGGATTGGTACACCACTAGTAGTTTTTGATGACTTTGGATTCCCGCCAACCAATTAGCAGATGATACAGCACTCGGATGTGGTAGTTACAAAATGTTTTTAAAATAAAATCTGACTAAATTAAGATGAAATCCTTCCGCTCTCTGTCCGACGCTGAACCAAATTTGCTTTATTGTAACTTCTAATTATTTTAATTCTCAACTCTTTTCTTGTTTGGGTTAGCATTTATTTAAATTTTCGATGAAAATATTTTTCAACTGTGTTATTGTGTAGACTGTGAAATGGCTTGTGCAAGCATATTGTTGATATTACTTTTATTACAATGAAATGTTATGAAGGTATTGACCAAATTCTGTGCAGTTACTCACGCAATGACATTAATGTAATTTCATTTTTTTGCAAACATAGTAAATACTACTGTACCTGTACATAAATGTCTACTTAATCTCATGATACCGATGATTATTGAAAACTGAAAAAAGAACATGAAGTAGGTACCTACTATTTTTCTGGGGCAGTCGGGTAATGAATGTGTATTTATGTGTGACCATACTGGCTATAGTAACCAAAGAACCAAAATGTCCGTAATAGATAAGATAAAACAAAAACACAGTAGGTAGACAGTCAGTTCGAACAGGGATTGAACCCGCGATTCATGATGCAGAACGCCCATCATGTCTTTCAGTTGAAAATTACGGATCGGTACTATTGTAAACAAATGTAATTTTCATAGTAACATCGTACCTTCCCTAACTGAATGTCGAAGCTATTTCATTAATCGAAACGAATGAAGAAAGAATTCCCTGAACGATAAACACGGTAGCTACTGATTTCAGCTACCATCAATTGGTAAGTACCTACTATATTGGTAGTGTGTGTGTTGTGGTGTGCGCCGCGACCTCCACGCCTTGCACCGCCTGCCTCGGGCTCACGTGCCGACCTGCTGGCTTGTCTACTACACGTAAACAAAGATTGATGTAACAGTAACAAGCTGAAAACGCACGAGCATTAGCAGACTTCGTGCACATAATACTGTGTTTTTATTGCTTTTGTTCCCCACTTCCCCCTCTATACACAATCTCGTCTGCTTTCGGCGCCCCTTCCGCATTCCAGCCTGAATAGTATTTAGACAACGCCTGTAGGGATGCATAAGTATAGTCAGATGCAGGTATGTAACAAGTATGAATAGCTGCGAATGAAGTTGACAGTTTGGTATGTTGTGTACTTGCGTAGCTTAGGTGTACCCTCTTATGTAGAAGGTATATGAGAAGGAGAGGATATTTAGTACCATCTATACCGAATTAATTTCGTAAATTAAGATGCGAATAAAGAAGAGTTAGTGGAAAAGATAGAGTTGTTAATTGTTCCTACTGGTGGACTAGACAAGAGAGTTTCGCTTGTCCACCGCAGGACCCCAGTCCTGGCGCAAATCCTAGTTTTTAATTAAATTCCAAACATAGGCTATGTGTACAACAGTTATATAGATACATAGTAGGTAACTGCTAATTACTCTGGATAAGGGATAACTTTATTTGGTTTATAAAACTTTTCCGCATAGTCATGGTCAAAATAAAAAACTTAGCTCGCGTTTGCATTCTATATTCTCCTATCTGTATCTTAATTATAACGTAACGGTAAAAGTTTGTGAGTGTGTATTATGTATGTTTATTACTTCTTCACGTTCGAACAGCTGAACGGATTTCGTTGAAACTTGGTACACGGGTAGACCATGTCCTGGAATAGCACATAGGATACATACTTACATTTTGAAAGCCGGGCGGATTATGTTCATGCAGGTATCTGCCACCTATAAGGTACCCAGCACTCAGCAGATAGGACGTATGAAATAACAATCAAATGAATCAAGCAGTAGTAGTTAGTTTATTGTGTCCCACAGCTGGGCGAAGGCCTCCCTCTCACCCCTTTCCACACACGTCTGTCCTCAGTCACTGCGGGCCAGCCTCTCCGATAGTCGCCAAGCTCATCTCTGTACCTAACTTCGCCTTGGTCTGCCGCGATGTCGCCTTGCGTTTAATAGGACCCAATAAGTGGCTCTTTTAGCCCACAGTTCATCTGACATGCGGCAGAAATGTCCGGCTCAATCCCACTTTAGAGTAGCAGCTCTTCGGGTGATATAGTTTAACTTAGTTTTGTGTTCCTTAAGCGGTCGAAATTTTGGACACCCTATAATTATTGCTAAGTCCCCTCTTTGAGGAGTGGCTGGAAAGACGTCACGGCATCCTAACCTTCCGCATGACGCAGGTCCTCACCGGATATGGTAAGTTCGGGAGGTACCTTTGTCTGGACCGCCCGGACGACACGGTGGAGCATACAGTAGAGGTGTGCCCCACTTGGGCAGAGCACCGCCGTGTCTTCGTGAAAGCATTTGGTGTCAACGTCCTCTCGCGCCGGGCCCTAGTACAGGCCATGGTCCAGAACAAGGAGAAATGGCAGGCGGTCGCCTCCTTCTGCGAAGCAGTAATCCTAGCGAAGGAGGCGGCCCACGCGTGGGGGAACGGCCCTAACACCCCAGCCGTCGGTAACCCGACACCGATTTCCAGCCACCGTAAACGTGGGCTTGCGGACGGCGAGCAATGGGTAGCTCACCGTCCGGCCGACCAGTACCTAACCGTCCGGACCGAGCTGAAGTCGTCGACGGCGCGTAGTGTTCCACGCGCGCAAGGCAAGAAGGAACAGAAGTGGGTTTTATTCAGTAAAAGTCTGACCCACCCTCCTGCCCCGCCCTAGAACGGGAGAAGTGATTGGATGATTTACCACCTAATAAAAAAAAACGTGGTCGGAATTTCGAACTTAAAGGATACTGCACTCTCTGGTTCGCTGACAAACCTCGAGCCTGGACCTCTGCGGAAGTGTCAAACACCAAGTTTGTGCTTCGTACGTAAGTATAGGGATAATGCACATGTCCATAATTTTCCGTTTCAGGTATAATGGGAGATCACCTTTCAGAAAATCTTTCATAGACTAAATGCTTCTCCAGATGCTCGCAGTGCGTCGGGCCTGGTAGGCCGATATAGACATAATCCTGGACTTATGCAATCTCCACACCCTCAATGTATAGACTCCTTTTAATACTTTTGGTCTTGGTCATGAGTTTGGTCTTTGACATATTCATCACCCGAAGCCCAATCTCGAGGCTAGGGTAAATCGGTAAATCATAATTTGATCACAAAGTTTCCGTTGAATGACGATTATCTTGCTGTTCTGAAACTACCTACATAAATCAATCATAGTAACCCGGTTTTCTGATAAAAGTAAATAGAAATTAGAAACTTGTTACTGCACCTAAATCTTTATAGTCTGAGGAATATTGCTAGCGATTGTGATCGAGAATAAGTTGGTATATTTGCTACAACGTATCGTTAGGCGCTAGATTATGTATTAAAATAGATTTTATAAATATACCTAAAAGGTCACACACCACCACCACTGCTGCTGCGGGCATCACTGCTTACCATCAGGTGGGATTCATTACGAATCGAACGGTATCAATAAGTTCAGAATTTCGAACGTGCCCCAGATGTTGACATTGGATTGAATGTCAGATTCAAATGACAAACTTTTGACGTAACTGACTGAACTGTCACATTGAACACCGTGCCAAGTAGAAAACTTATTAGATTTTTTCCAATGAAATTCCATTAGTGATCTTCCAATAACCGCTTTTATAAAACTTCCATCATGTTCGCTAAACCGTATAAATTAAAATCTAACAATACTTTAAAGAATTCCGAGAAGTAAGACCAAGTTTTAGTGTGATAAATTCCAGACCATATTTCAGCGTATTTTACTTTAACATTACATGTTAATTGCAGGAAACATTTAGCACAACGTATACAATATGAGTTCCCGTCGACGACAGAAGAGAAAGTAAAGGATATAGTGTCTGTGAAGTCAAATTGTATTTGTATGAAGTTGGTGCTTCACTCGGGCGATATGGTGAACGTGTACTCTGTGGACGGCTTGCCTATGGTCATAGAGACGAGCGAGGGGCTCATACCGACAGTCTGCGCGCTGTGGAAGGTGCCTAACCTGGTGCCTGTTCTGGTCATCCATACACCAGTGCTGCCCAAGGTTTGTATTTTAAGGATCTGTCTTACAAACCTATTTATTTCAGTTATATACCGAAATAATCAGTCTATCCGGAAATAATCTAATTGCTAAACAGTTAAGATCAACAAAAATTAAACAAATTTTATAGGAAATCTTGTTTACATTTTCAGGTGCAAGGAGGTGCTCCCGTATACCTGCCTGGAGTGTCAATACCAAGTGGTGGCATTGGGTTCCCAATGTTCCAGCGTGGCACACTCATCGGGCTGTGCACTCAGGAGAATGCAGCCGTCTGCATTATTGGAAGAGCCGTCATGTCTAGTGCAGACATGCTGCTAAGAGCTGCGTCAGTTAATGTTTATTCATACCAGAAGTACCTAATCCCACTCTATCACAAACTTGCAACTGAATTATTTTCTTCATATTTTACATAAAGATGTGATTTATGGAGTGACTAATAAAAAGGAAAGCAAAAATATATTTTGTAAAAAATAGTTTCCCTAATTTTAGTAAACTGATTTTAAATTTTGCTTATTTTTTCATGCAAAACTAATTATTTTTATATTATTTTTCCAGAGGAGTATTTCTAGAAACAATCCAGGTGTTTGGTGACCAATTGTGCAAAGACAACAAGTTCAGTAAGATAGAGCGGCCCAAGCTAGGCCCCGCCGGCTACAGCCAGGGAGACATCACTATAGACTTAACTTCACAAGTCAGTCAGGTGAGACATGCAACCTACTTAGCAGTTTGTAACATAGAGTGGCCCAAGCTTGGCCCCGTGAACTACTAGCCAGGGAGACATCACCATAGACAAATCAACTTCACATGTCAGAAGTAAAAAGGAGTCTGCTTCCTTGTTTATTTATTTAATGAATGTTGTGTCAAAGTGTAACAGGAAGAATACTATCATAATTACTATTGCAGTGTGTTCTTGTCCTAAGAATATAGCATATTATGGAGCTGTAAACAAAAATTTAAAAAAAAGTGTCGGCCTATTGTTTACACAAATCCACAATTATTAAGTTTTTCTAAAATTAACCCGTTTATTTAACTAAGGTTCAAAGAAAGAAACAAACAATGGCACACAACAATTTTTCAGGACAAACAATTGCAGCTGTAAGAAAATATTATACTAATTAATTAAAACTTAAAAATACATCCTGTTCAACAACCCCTATCACCTTATACCAAACTCAAAAAAACTAAAGGTACTTATTTTGAACCTTCTGTTTATGAACATATGGTTTTGGATTGATATTCGCTTGTGGTCGGTGGTCGATACTTGCGGTCGGTGGCTGCTAGATTTTCTCCCATATTACTGTAACTATCGCTTTTTAATCCCAAATCGCAGTACAGCATTGAATCTCTGATACAAATAATTCTATATTTATCCATATTTAATTCAATCAACAACAAACTACGTGCGTGCGTACCTGCGACTCGAACAGGAGAAAGGGGTGGGTAATCGCACGAGTGTCTTGTGGCTGCGTTTTATAAAGAGAGCAGCGACGATTTGTAGCCTGTGGCGGCCAGCGGCGTTTACCGTGTGCGGCGAGTCTATATAAAATGCATGAAAACTACAGGAAATATACTGGTGGCGGTGTTTTGTGATTGTGGCCAGAGGCCCGTGTGTTGCTACCCTTATAATTGAGACTTCTCGAGCGAATAGCTTTCGTTATACTTTAATTAGATACTGCCGGAAGCGCCTATCGAGTATCTGTTTTTATACCCTACTTTAAATTACTTACATACTATACTAACTAATCCTAATACTGTAACAAAGAATATGTAAGGAACATAGCAGATGACGCTCTGTAGTTTCTTTCTGCCTTTACCCATTAGAAAAACCCGCCAGTTTATTTATGTGTGTAATCCCATATAAAAATATGTTACTATTGCAGATGAACATCCAACCACCAGTTAGAGAGGAATGGCCCAGCCTGGGCAAGCGGCCGCCGCCATCGCAGCCGCCGCCGCACAACGAACCTAAAGTCATCGCTGAGGAGGTACCAGGGGAGCAGAAGGAGGAAGGGGAGGCCGATGTCGATGATAGTGTACTTACAGGTACCTTGCGTAACTACTTTAAGGTTCAATGAAGATATTAAAAAATAGCAATAAGTTTTTTTGCTTAATTTTAATGATTCTTGCTCAAATATGAAGAAATACCATGAGACTTGCTATAAGACTTGAAAAAATCTCGTGTGGCCGTGTGTTTAATATTACAAATAAATAACAATAAAAACCTCAGCGATAGATCAGATAAGACAAATAAAACAAAGATAATTAAAATACAATTTGTATTACTATTTTTCATTGAAAAAGATCTTTCTACATCAACTGAGGTAAGGTTAATAAATTTATACACTTCCTCCTCCTCGTCATTAAAGCAGGAAGAATTTTTTTCTGCTATATTTCTTATAGTGTCACAAAAAAAACTGGATTTTAAAATGAAATTGAAATCGGTATAAGTACTTAAATAACTCTACCTAATTCCGAACTCTGGTTATAACACTAAAATGATTTCTTATTTAATTTCAGAAGACTCCCAAGTAGAAGAAGACGACATCCCGACGGACATGGACGGTCTGCTCCGCTGGTGCCTGCTGTCCTACCTCAAGCTCGACGCTAAGAACGCGGAGCTGCCGCTCAAAACTAATCTCTTGTACAGGTTGCTACTTAATATGTAGTCATTAAATCAGTCACCTAAATCAATAACGATTTGATATCATTTGTGTGAATTCTTGTATTCAAGATTATATTTGACTATTTCAGAAATCATTTAATAGCCCTGTGCCCTCCGGACCGAACATTAGAAGTAAAGAAATCCTCATACAAGAAACTAGGGAAATTCCTCGAAGCTATGCAACAGGTACACATGTTAAAATACTTACTAAATTATTAGTTACACAACTTTTGCGAGTATTTTTTGTCTCAACTCACTGGCGCCGAGTTAATGGTTCAATCACAACGCGTGGCGATGCGCGTCGTCACGCGTCGTCGTGACCGATTGTAACGTGACCGACACGTGGATGTTCACTGAAGATAGTAGTTACCAGACGAGCGAGCGAAAATAGTTTCGCAAGTAAATTTCGCTACAAATATCGGTAGCGATAATTCGCTCAGGTTTGAACAGGCCTATCTATGAGCGTTTAATATATGTGTATGTACACATCAATATTTAAGACCACGGAAAAGAAAGAACACTGGAAATAGTAGACAGTGTCGCCGCTAGTTAGTACCGCATTACGCACTCGCTGTTCAAGCGCCCTCATTCGCAAACTAGACTGCGTCAACGTACAATTTAAGTTATTGGACTGTAAAAACCATAGTCGGACTAAAAGTCTAACTCATGGAGGTGTATCATACGGTAAGTATTATTTTCGGATTTATTTTAATAAAATTAAAAAATAAAATTTCGTCAAACATTGCACAAGATATACAAACAAAAATTGTCCTTAATGTCATGATAACAAAGTTGATTTTCTTTTCCCGGTTATTAGCCTTTCTGGAATATTCGCTTGTCTACCTATACTTTTGACGCTATCCAAATAGTGCGTGACTTTATCGATAAAATCAATCGACATGTATTATGTTGCCTTTTTAAAATAAAAGCATATAAAAATATGTATGTAAGTAATCATAATACAGATAATTATTACATTAATAAAGTTAATAAAATAAAAATTGTAGGATGATATTCGTGATATAATTTTAAATAAATCTAGCTGAAGAGTTAGGTACAACACAGCAGTGGACGATGACGATGATTTCAGCTGAGATGATGTTAATGATGATAATTGATTTTATTTTCCTTCCTTAATAATTTCAATTTCCTAATTTGTAAAGAGATTCAGAAAGACATTAACGCTACTGGGAGCAAATAAATACCCTTTTTACTACGTTTAAAAATTGCCCTACGAAATATCAGTTTCATTATTTTGATACTATCACATTATCGCATACAATATTTTTTTCGCATTATAAACACATACGTTTTTATACTATCGATATTATTTCGATCGAATTAGGTTACATCACTATTTGAGTAGCAACCTGCATTCGTGTCAGTGATACGCCATTCAAATACCACCCTTATTTACGTAGTTACAGTTCATACTGAACAGTGCCATCTAGCGACGAGTGGCGGTACTTGGTAGTCCAATATGTATTTCTTTCTTGTTTTTGTCAATTTGATTTATAGACTGTTGATATTAAAGTTGCATTTCGTATAATATTTTTTTGCATTTCGTGTTTTTCGTGCCCTTATTTTTTTTTAGCCAATCGTATCTTCGGGTTTGCAAATCGTAAATGTATGAGTTTGGCGACACCGGTTCTGGTACAAACATTTTCTCAAGCTACTTCCAGTGTTCTTTCTATTCCGTGTTTAAAACGGCTGCACTTAATATGATTGATTATTTTTTTGTTGTGTTCGTAATTGTCAGAAAAATGTTTTTTACAAAAAATAAAATAGAAAAGAAGTGGCGAAGACATGATGGGCAGTTAGTAATTTTGTATAGTCACATAATCAAACCATCACGTCGCTTTAATATAAAATTGTTTTTAAAAAAAACTTCACGGTTTACATCAGGTTTAGAAATATTTATGCGTAGTCACTGCTGTTAGATGCAGATTGTCTTTTGTCACTGTTAGGCACAGATTGTCTTTTGTCACTGCTGTTAGGCGCAGATTGTCTTTTGTCACTGTTAGGTACAGATTGTCTTTTGTCACCGTTAGGTACAGATTGTCTTTTGTCACTGTTAGGTACAGATTGTCTTTTGTCACTGTTAGGTACAGATTGTCTTTTGTCACTGTTAGGTACAGATTGTCTTTTGTCACCGTTAGGTACAGATTGTCTTTTGTCACTGTTAGGTACAGATTGTCTTTTGTCACCGTTAGGTACGGATTGTCTTTTGTCACTGTTAGGTTCAGATTGTCTTTTGTCACCGTTAGGTACAGATTGTCTTTTGTCACTGTTAGGTACAGATTGTCTTTTGTCACCTTTAGGTACAGATTGTCTTTTGTCACTGTTAGGCGTAGATTGTCTTTTGTCGCTGTTAGGCGTAGATTGTCTTTTGTCACTGTTAGGCGCAGATTGTCTTTTGTCACTGCTGTTAGGCGCAGATTGTCTTTTGTCACTGTTAGGTACAGATTGTCTTCTGTCACCGTTAGGTACAGATTGTCTTTTGTCACTGTTAGGTACAGATTGTCTTTTGTCACCGTTAGGTACAGATTGTCTTTTGTCACTGTTAGGTACAGATTGTCTTTTGTCACCGTTAGGTACAGATTGTCTTTTGTCACCGTTAGGTACAGATTGTCTTTTGTCACTGTTAGGTACAGATTGTCTTTTGTCACCGTTAGGTACAGATTGTCTTTTGTCACTGTTAGGTACAGATTGTCTTTTGTCACCTTTAGGTACAGATTGTCTTTTGTCACTGTTAGGCGTAGATTGTCTTTTGTCGCTGTTAGGCGTAGATTGTCTTTTGTCACTGTTAGGCGCAGATTGTCTTTTGTCACTGCTGTTAGGTGCAGATTGTCTTTTGTCACTGTTAGATGCAGATTGTCTTTTGTTACTGTTAGATGCAGATTGTCGTTTGTCACTGTTAGGCGCAGATTGTCTTTTGTCACTGCTGTTAGGCGCAGATTGTCTTTTGTCACTTCTGTTAGGCACAGATTGTCTTTTGTCACTGCTGTTAGGCGCAGATTGTCTTTTGTCACTGTTAGGTACAGATTGTCTTTTGTCACCGTTAGGTACAGATTGTCTTTTGTCACTGTTAGGTACAGATTGTCTTTTGTCACCGTTAGGTACAGATTGTCTTTTGTCACTGTTAGGTACAGATTGTCTTTTGTCACTGTTAGGTACAGATTGTCTTTTGTCACTGTTAGGCGCAGATTGTCTTTTGTCACTGTTAGGTACAGATTGTCTTTTGTCACTGTTAGGCGTAGATTGTCTTTTGTCGCTGTTAGGCGTAGATTGTCTTTTGTCACTGTTAGGCGTAGATTGTCTTTTGTCACTGTTAGGCGCAGATTGTCTTTTGTCACTGCTGTTAGGCGCAGATTGTCTTTTGTCACTGCTGTTAGGTGTAGATTGTCTTTTGTCACTGTTAGATGCAGATTGTCTTTTGTTACTGTTAGATGCAGATTGTCGTTTGTCACTGTTAGGCGCAGATTGTCTTTTGTCACTGCTGTTAGGCGCAGATTGTCTTTTGTCACTTCTGTTAGGCACAGATTGTCTTTTGTCACTGCTGTTAGGCGCAGATTGTCTTTTGTCACTTCTGTTAGGCACAGCTTGTCTTTTGTCACTGCTGTTAGGCGCAGATTGTCTTTTGCCACTGTGTTTGCTGAGATCAATGTAACAATATCCATATACCCCACGAAGTAAAAATATTTCACATTGTATCGACCTCAAAGTGAATAAAGCTGGAACTACATTTGACCGAGGCACACGTGGACCACGCCTGATTTGTACGTAGAACGACATCGCGTGGCGTGGATCTAATGTAGCTCTACAAGTCTAATTTCCATATAAAATGTATGGAGACCGACGCGCCCAGATCGGCGTGTGTGGACCACGTGTGCGCAATGTTCAAATATGTTTATTGTTCCAAAAGGTATTACATAAAATTTAACAGATCTCTGGACTCCACACTAGGATCCCCTGTGCCAACTTGCGATATATGACCCATGTAATTAAAACATCTTTTGCCAAAATTTAGTCTGCATTTACGTTCGTGCCATCTGGGTTTCCTGTGAGAGTGCACGCTGGACTCCACTGCGACATTTGCTTTAATATGGAACTTTAGTGCAGCAGCCATTAATATAAAAATTTTACCTTAAAATAAAATTTGTATTATGTTTCCTAAGACGTCCGAAGTTCATTATGAGAGAGTACATCGTCTTTTTTCGCTAGATAGTCCTACTTCCGCTACGTAAATCGACCTCAGCGCCACCCGTGGCCGCACCTGGAACTAACTAACAGCACAGAGCAAGCCACCATTCCTTTATTATTGTTCGGCTCATAATGATAATTATTGATATACACCAGGAAGAAATTATTTGGACTTCGGACGTCTTAGGAAACATAATACAAATTTTATTTTAAGGTAAAATTTTTATATTATGTGTTCCGTTTGACGCCCGAAGTCCATTATGAGAGATCTGTTTGTTATCTCCTGGTGGCTTGCATAGTAAAACGCAACGATGTGAACAATATTTCTATAATTGTATAAGAAAGAATATAGGACACACAAGAAATCAGCATTGCTTAGTTATCTATAATAAAACTGATTTCGTTCTATTAATGAAATCGGCTGATGGCTACAACCCGGGGGAATCTTTAAGTCAAGAGTGAATAGGTTACTTCTAGGTAAGCGCGCTCCATCGTCGACCGCATCGTCGCTTTCCATCAGGTGAGATAGCGGTCAAGCGCGAACCTATCAAGAATAAAAAATAAAAAAAAATCTGCGTTTAACAGGACTTCATTGATATTTCGTAAAAGTTTGTTACTTCACAAGTTATAAAGTAAACTTTAGTTTGAATATGTATATTAACGGGCTACGTAACAGTTACGTGATGAAATTGCTGACCCACATTGGTAAGTCCCGGAAACAGTGTCTATTCCGGAAATAGTGTTTTATCTACCAGTAGTACTAGTTGTTTGACGAGACTCTGTTGTAGGTGAAAAATATTTTTTCAGGAAACCTTTGATATTTTGTTAACCATTTATTAAAGTTCTTTACAAAAATACAGAATTTCTGTCTAGAAAAATAATAACGTCTAATCAAATAGTTAAAGCCAAATTCCGGATGCAAGACTGTTGGAACTTTATTGCCGACACAATAATTTTGAGTTACAAACAAAGAGATTCGAAGTATGAAGGCTGACTCAATGCTAGCAATAATATAGTAACAGTACGCCACGTAGCACGTATGCACGTAGATTTGCAAATTTATAACAGTATTTTCAAAGAAATGGATTACTGCTCTTGAGTCCCATATATATATAACTAATTTTCGCAGAGTTAATCAGAAACTGATGCTGTAGCTTGTTTGTCAGTGAGAACAGTACACTAAGCTAAAATAACGATTTTCTAAATACTGGACTATATCAAACGGAGTGGGTGGTGGTCCCAGCACCCATCTGCAATTTTATATGGATGTATAAGGGTTGAAACTTTCTCTTACACTAACAAAACTTCCTAAACCTCACTTTACCAATTTCCTGCTAGGGAGTCGTAACCGAACTGGGGGGCTATTGGCTAACTTTTTCAATAACAGTTGACAACTAGCATTCGTTGCACACTAAACTTAGTTGTCAACTGACGATTTCATAAAATTGGTATTACGTATCACACAAGTGACTAACAAACTGCGGTGGAAATGTGGTGAATTATAAAAATTTACGGTGCCTATTGTGACCACTCTAAAATTTTATCGACTATTATACAGCTTCAAAAGCTTACACAATCGCAATTTTAAAAGTATCGATACAATAACTTCTGTCAAAACGTGTTACGGTGGCTATCAAAGGCAACAGTGGCTAATGACGTCACTGCAGTTGGTCACTGAAGGTAGGCAATACGAAACTAGCTGTTTGACAGTTCAATGATGCACATTGTTAACAAGTGATCATCACTTGAACTGTCAACAGAGTTACGCAATAGCCCTGTTGGTCAGGTTTCCAGCTGTAGGCCATGAACTTCACCTAGATGGACGGTGGTGACGTAACACAAGTGGCAGAAGAGTTAGTGCAAATAATTTTTTTAACTAACTACGGAATAACTTGAGATCTGCTAAAAGCGCAGTGAAAGCACGCGCCATCTAATAAGTCAAGAAAAACAGTGTTTCCGGACGAAATGTTTCCGATGTCCATTTTAAAAACGAACGAAATAATTTTACGTAATGGAAAAACTAAAAACGGTAACTTTCTACTTTAATCTCGAAAGTTAAAACAAGTAGGTACCTTAATTTAAAAAAAAAATAAACAAAATGGAGGTTTGTATTTTTTCTAAATTCAAAATCTAGCGACATGCGCGCGGTATGAAAAACTTCGCAACAATGTTAAAGGAATGGGCTTGCTCTGTGCTGTTAGTTCCAGGTGCGGCCACGGGTGGCGCTGAGGTCGATTTACGTAGCGGAAGTAGGACTATCTAGCGAATAAACGTAGAAAAAAGACGATGTACTCTCACATAATGGACTTCGGACGTCAAACGGAACACATAATATATAGTTGTCGCCACGCAGGGTGCCTGACTCTCGATATAAAGCATCCGTAGGGAAGCGCAATGGTTTCCTATAGGCTACCTTGAGGATGGATCGTTGCGACCGTTCTGCTTTTAGCCGGTGTGTCTTATGGGCAACTCCCTATGCATGTAGTTCTAGCATTAAACCACTTGAGAGCTGATAGACCGATTTCGTCTAGGCACACGATTCACCATTGCGGGTCGGGGGCGGAGGAAAATATAGCGGTTGTGATTGGATGATACAACAATGTCAGCAAACATGATGATACGTCAATTTTGCAACAATAATATCGATATCGATAAAATCGACGTCGATTAATTCTGGAAACACTGGTTTGAATTAACTAGTGTTTCCACAATTAATCGACGTGACGTGAACCTGACAAACGCTCGTCTCTTTTCAAATGGTCCGGCATCTTACCTTGCTTGTCTGTTCAAGGAAGGCTTGCTCGAGGTGCGCGAGATCGACAAGGGCGTGGACGCCGTGACGGCGGTGAGCGTGCTGCACCCGGCCGTGCGCGCGCACGCCCCGGCGGCCGCGCTGCGCGCCGTGCTGCGCGCGCCCGCGCCCGCGCCCGCCCCCGGCGACTACTACGTGCCGCCGCAAGTCAGGGAGATGTACTGCGTCACTGCTAATGTGGCCGAGGTGTTCGCGCCGCTCAAGTTAGTAACTTACCTTGTGTTTCCCAATAGCTTTGAATTGAATTCTATTGCACTTGGCTACATGTCGTCTAAAAACTTACCCCCAGTTTCAGAATTTGAGTGTCTGCCAAATCTACGACTCCTGCTACGTCTACTTTATTCTTAAAACCTGTCAATTGTGACATAAAAGTAGGGTTTGACGCATTCTAACTCCAAATTCACAACTAAGAAATTGAATATAAGTTACTGATTTCAGACTAATGTAATAGCAGTCAGCAAATTGGCCTCTTAAATAGTGTAGACTAATTGAAGACAGGTTGCACTTCCATTTAAAGGTAGATTCAGGACCTGACCTACTATGTTTTTCGAGGTCCGCATAAGGAACAAAGAGGTTCTGAGAGCACTGTGTCGTCTTGACGTGAATAAAGCTAGTGGACCAGATGGTATACCAGCGATTGTTCTCAAGGCTTGTGCACCCGAGTTGTCTCCTGTATTGACGCGTTTGTATCGCCTCTCATTTGGGACTGGTATAGTGCCCAAGTCCTGGAAGCTTGCCAACGTGCAACCCGTGCCCAAAAAGGGCAGTCGTACCGATCCTACCAACTATCGGCCGATTTCGATAACCTCCATACTCTGCAAGATTATGGAGCGTGTGTTGAACTCGCGCCTCTTGGCATACCTGGAAGGTAACGATCTCCTCAGTGATCGACAGTACGGGTTTCGCCACAATCGATCTACTGGGGACCTACTAGTTTATGCCACCCACTTGTGGGGCGAGACCCTCGAGAAGAATGGGGAAGCGATTGCTGTTTCCTTAGACGTCTCGAAGGCCTTCGACAGGGTATGGCACGCTAGTCTATTGAGTAAGCTTTCAGCGTACGGCGTTTCCCCTGGTCTGATTAACTGGGTAAAAGACTTCCTGAGTGAACGTTCTCTCCGAGTTGTTATCGATGGATGCTCATCAGAGCCCATGACGACTAATGCCGGAATTCCTCAGGGGTCTGTTCTCTCTGCAACTCTCTTCCTGCTGCATATCAACGATCTGCTGATGCCCGGTATCTATGGGTATGCAGATGATAGCACAGTTGTAGAGAGATACCTGCCAGGTGCTCGAGCTAGTAAGGAGCTAATCCGGTCCGAAAGAGAGGCTATGGTAGAGCGTGCGAATGTCTCACTTCAGGCAGTCTCCAAGTGGGGTGAAGCCAATCTGGTGGGATTCAACGCCGCCAAAACACAAGCGTGTCTATTCACCGCTAAAAGGAGCCCGTTCACCTTGGCTCCTGTTTTTCAGAATGTATCCCTGGAGTACACCGACCGCCTTCAGCTCTTGGGAGTTGAAATTTCTTCGGACCTTAACTTTGGGCGGTTCATTGAGTCCAAAGCCAAGGTAGCTGCTAGGAAACTCGGCGTACTTGCAAAGGTCCGGCGGTACTTCACACCAGGGCAGCTTTTAATGTTATACAAAGCACAGGTCTGTTCGTGTGTAGAGTACTGCAGCCACATATGGGCTGGTGCTGCAAAATGCCACCTGGCAGCTTTGGACTCGGTGGAAAGGCGTGCAAAGAGGCTAATTGGTGATCCAGATCTGGTTAATTCCAATCTACAAAGTCTTGAGCACAGGCGTAGGGTAGCCAGCCTTTCGGTGTTTTACAGAATTCATTTTGGAGATTGTGCGCAGGAATTGCATGACTTGATTCCACCATCTCATTTCTACCATCGGACAAGCCGACGAACGGCGAGTATCCACCCTTACGTTGTTGAAACCTCTACGGTCCGGACCAAGCGTTTTGCCTCGTCGTTTATACCGCGTACATCGAGGGACTGGAATAATTTGCCTGCTGCGATTTTCCCGTCCGATTATAATTTGGGTCTCTTCAAGGCTAGAGTGAATAGGCTCTCAATAAATTAGTGCGCCTCACCATCAACGATTGCATTACCACTTACCATCAGGTGGAATCGCAGTCAAGCACTAGTTTATATCAATTAAAAAAAAAAAAAAAAAAATATGTCTAACTTACTGAGGAAAAAAATGCTAATTAAAAAAGAACTTTCATTTGAAACTATTACAGACGTTCTAAACCAAAACAAAGTCTACATCCTCATGCTTTTGGTCTCTCAACTGCAAAGATCAGTCTTAAGTTTGATGAATTCTTTGAATCCAGGAAAGGCACAGCACTAACAGCCGGGGAAGTCCGCTCGACGCTGACGGAGTACGTGAAGACGCGCGGACTGGACGCCGCGCAGGTGAGGGGCGCCGTCACGGTGGACGCCGCGCTAGCCAAGATCACCGGGAAACCTGTACAGGTACACTTCTTGAATAGGTAGATTTATCGATCTATCAGACGACAAAATATTTTGACGTATACTTCATAATTGGGCACGCTACAATTATGGCGGTAAGTCCCCTCTTTGAGGCGTGGTTGGAAAGACCTCACGGCGTCCTCACCTTCCGCATGACGCAGGTTCTCACCGAACACGGTAAGTTCGGGAAGTTCCTGCACCGGATTCATGCGGAAGCGACGCCCGGGTGTCGCCACTGGGTGGACCGCCCGGAGGACACGGTGGAGCACACGGTGCAGGTGTGCCACGCTTGGGCAGAGCTAGCAAAGGAGGAAGCCGTCCGCGCGAGGCAACGGTCCCCTCGCCCCAGCCGCTGGGATACCGATCCCGATTACCGGCCACCGTAGGCGCTAGCTTGCGGACGGCGAACAATGGGTGGCTCGCCGTCCGACCGTCCGGTAACCGTTCGGACCGAGCCCAAGTCGTCGACGGCGCGTACTATTCCAACTATTCCACGCGCGTCTCAGGGAGATGTCAGCAAATCGTAGGGGCCCAGCAGGGTCGAAGCTTACTGGGGCCACGGGTAGTGTGAAAGTGAAACCCAGGGCCCTGGGACGAAGGCCAAGAGCGGGATTTGTCATTAGATGATTTTCCCACCTAAAAAAAAACGTATACTTCGTAATAGTTTCACCTAATTGCTGAGTATTTACGTCTTCTCCCTTTTTTTGACGTTACAAAAAAAATTGTGTTCACCCAGCTAAACTGGTTCTGATCTCCCCACCTGATAGTGAGCGATGATGTGGTCGACGTTATGCCGGAGACAGCAAAAAAAAATAACAACAAAATAACCCGTAGGACGCAGTGAAGTGGGACGTGCTGATGTCGGCGGTGCAGAGCAAGATGACGCCAAGCACCGAGATGCGCTTTGCCGATGGCAGCGTCAAGCTCAGCAAGACCAAGCTCGAGCCCGTGCGCATGCAGGTCGCCACGCGCAGCGGCAACAAGAAGGTAGGCCGACGATGACGTCACGCTCAGCAGGACCAAGCTCGAGCCCGTGCGCATGCAGGTCGCCACGCGCAGCGGCAACAAGAAGGTAGGCCGACGATGACGTCACGCTCAGCAGGACCAAGCTCGAGCCCGTGCGCATGCAGGTCGCCACGCGCAGCGGCAACAAGAAGGTAGGCCGACGATGACGTCACGCTCAGCAGGACCAAGCTCGAGCCCGTGCGCATGCAGGTCGCCACGCGCAGCGGCAACAAGAAGGTAGGCCGACGATGACGTCACGCTCAGGAGCGTTGTTAACTATTGTACCAGCACTAAGTATAGCGCCCTGTAGTTAGACGCATGAACTGTTCAATTTGACTAAATTCAATATAGTGGAATGTCCGATTTCAACAATTCCTTAGCTTACAATGTTCCTAAAAACAAAATATAAAAAAATTGTTCAGCACCATCTAGCGAGAACATTGCTACGTTAACTGTTATTGAAAGTTGATTGAAATCCAAATGAATCCAATGCTTTTATGAAATTGGTTCCATGTAAGTAGTAACCCTTGATCTTCATTCACCAGGTGACATTAGTGTCGAATCTGGAGCAGTTCGGATTTAGCCTGCCGGCACTGAGCCACGTGTGCCAAACTGGCGTGGCGGCGTCCTGCGGCGTCACGCGCGCGCCCGGAGCCAAGGCCGATCAGCTCATGGTGCAGGGGGACCAGGTAACTTCGGCATCATTATCTTTATTCTAGCTGAAAGACCAACAGACAGACCTGCCTAAGCATTGCCACAAAACCTAGTATTGTGCTTCTCGCATAGAGTAGGCTTTCACCAGACCATCTGCCCACATTATTGGAGACAGTTCAGCACAGAGCAGGGCACATGCTTGCAGGATGGCTGGTCAATGGAGACAAAAAGGTCTGCAGTGGCAACCCTATACCGAATCACCATATCGGCCGAATGATACCACAGCTGGGCAAACAGCCGATCATACTTGCATATATGACCCCAACCAGATTGATGAAAAAGCTGGTGATAGTCACAAGTCATCTTTGGATGCGAGTAGCTCAGTCAATTCATCACTGCTTGCTATAACTTGTAGAGGATAATTCAATTTAAACCTTTTTGGTTTTTCCTCAAATAGTTTTGTTTTTATTTCTGAACTTGTGTCTCTTTGGTGTTGTGTCTGTATGAATACAGTGAGAGCTCATTGAACTATTGAAGAGTCATGTCCTTTTTGAAGGTCAAAAACAACTTATGTAGCTACTCATCACTATTGTGTTCTGTTCAGTACTTACCAGTCCACTGTACAATTTTTCTATAACCTTGTTTAACTTTGCTATGACTAACTTACACAGCTATAATTATCTAGGTGTCCTGTAGTGACTAGATCTAAGTCCAATAATTATATGATTGTTTTATCTCCCACAGACATATTTCATCGCCAAGCTGCTCATAGAGAAGTATGGCTTGCCCAAGAAGTTTGTGGAGGGAGCAGACAAGGCACTCAACAAGAAGAAATGATGGAACTCCCCTGATGAACTCATTGTGGACACAAGTGATGCTGATGACAGAGTGCAGTGATAACCAGTGTGATTATGAAATAAAACACTACATGCGTTACTTAAGTTTATTTATAATTATTATTTCTTATATTTACCCTACACTACCTGACCTGACACACCTCAATCATGAGATGCATACATTTTAAACTAATGCAATGAATTACATTATGGCAACCGAGTTACTTTTACACAAAACTTATAGTGCTTTACACTCTAGAAACTTATTAATTTATAGTTATATATCAACATAATACTTACACTTTTAATTTAAAACTATTCTGTTACAAACTGGAAGACAAGAGACTAAAGTTCAGTAACTCACTGAGCTGTTCATTGACTGTTGCTTTGATTTTATTAAATTTCGAAATACTAATATAAATAAGTCAATTTATTGATTTTATATAATTATAGCAAAAGTATAAATTTTCAATTCATTTATATTTACAAGCACACTAAGGTAAAAATGTATAAAAAAAAACATAAACACAAAAACTATACATTTGATATAATTTGAAATATAAAATGTTCATATAAAAATATTCTTTTATATAATTTCACTATTCTAAGGTTAGGGTGGGTTGATGTCCGTATTTCATTTCATTTTGTACAATTAACATGTCAAATAGAAATATCTGGTCCTTACAACTTATGACTATTCTATGAGATACTAAAGATACATGGAAGTTTATCACTTACTGCTAGACTAATGTTACCCTTTATATAGAAACCACAACCAATACTACAATCAATAGTTTGATACCTTAACACTGGCTACTAATAGAGAATCTAATAATTTTCCAAAGATATCATCAGAGATCAAATTTACAATCACAACTTAATACAAATAAACTTACCTACATTCCTAAACTATATCTTAGTTGCTGTCATAAACTTGAAAGGAGTTTTGAAGTTCAGCAGAGACTTGCGACTCTTGGACTTCTTAACATCAGGAGGTGCCACAGGAGTCTGTGGCAGCCCTTGCCTCATAGAGGAGCGAGTCCTCTCAGAGATGCTGCCCTCACTCAGCTTGGTGCTGCTGGACTCAATGCTCCAGTGGCTCCTGCAGGAGAACATGGACTGACGAGATGTGTTGGAGCCTCTGGAAGTGAGGCTCGTTTTGGAGGGAGTCTTCCTTATACTGCTGTGGTTTGTGTTAGTGATGTCACTAAATATATTCTTGCTAGTCTTGGCTTGCTTAGATGGAGATGAATGACACCACTGCATGGAGGCTCTCTTTTCAGAGGGGGACTTTTTCAGATCCAAGTACTTGAACTTGCTGATGTCTTTAGCCAGAGCCTCCTGCCTCGGCACTTGATATCCTTCAGCATCCACATTGTCTAGCTCATAGAATGTCAAAGTAACACTGTCATCACTCTCTGTGAAAGGGTTACTGGCAGTAAAGTGTACCTTCTTAGTGGACACGTCGGGGAAGATGCTCCGGCGCGGCATGTTGTCGGCGGTGATCTTGGCGGCCGTCACGATGATGCTGCCGTCACCAGCGTCCGCCGACAGCGAGCTGTCCAGGTCCTCATATGCATAGCTCTTTCTGCGGCCGCGGCGCACGAATGAGCTGCGCGGGCGCCGCCGCTGCGACATCCTTTCGCGTCTGTCGTCCATAGCCTGTGTCATCATTGGAGGCAGAGTAATACCATTACTTTCACCCTCACAAGCTACCTCCAGGGAGGCGTTGAGTGGTATAATCTTGGTACATGGGCTGTTCACTATTTCCTTGGCTATGAGGTCCCTCTCCCTCTTGTTGAGCGACTGTTCGCGGTGGCGCAACGCCACGAGGCGCGACATCCACTGCTGGCTCAGAGTCTCCTCTGACACTCGCTGGGCACAGTTAAACTTGTCCAATGTTTCACTATAAGGCTTCCTGCTCCGAGGTACAAAGCCAGGTAGCTCCAGAGCTAGTGCAGCTAATGTAGGAGACATTGGGCTCTGAGGCGAGCTTTGCTGTTCAATCTCAATGTTTGCTTTTCTTCTCGGACTGATGTTGCAGTAAATAGGACTGTCTGCAATGTTGAACAGAGTCCTGGGGAGGGGCTCAACAGCTCTGCACAGTTCCACAGCCTTCTCTGAGTCGCATTTGTTCACCTCTGACATTAGGTATGAGTGTCCAACCGAGATGAGTATGTCATTCAAACATTTAAGTCCAGTTTTGTTTTCCAAGTTCATAAGGACTGTGGGATGGTACAAGATGACATCCGGGCGCATGTTGGCGTTCCTCTTATCCATCAGAAAGCTGATAATGTCTCTGAGGTCGTCACTGTAGTGAAATTCCTTGATCTTGTCGTCTGAGGCGCCGGGGTGGTAGCACAGCGTGTGGATCACCTTCGCGATCTGTCGCATCACATCCACGGATCCTGGCGCCGCAGTCAGCTCGAAACAATTGATGCGCAACTCGCCACTTTCGTCTACAAAGATTGACCCTGGAGTTATGCATTTTTGTACGAAGACAACATGCAAATCTTCGACAGCTTTGCAGACCCGGGCCAGCTCGTGCAGCAGGTGCCAGATGAAGCTCTCAGAGATGAATTTGTCGGTGGCCTTGCACAATTCCAGTAATTCCTGCACGCTTCGCCACGAATTGTATTCAAGGACAAAATACAACGTTTTTGACGGGGTGTGGAAAATGGTGTCGTAGTACCGCAATAAGCTCTTCGATGTCACTTTGCTTATTGTTTTCACTTCGTTAGCGACGTTTTGTATTTGTTCGTTACTGAACGCGGAGCAATCGTACGCCTTCCACGCAAATATGTTGTTGGTGACCTTGTGTCTCACTTTGTAGAACGTACCGCCGCAGAAAACGTCTATAACTTGATAGTCCTTTAATTTTTCTGCCATTTTAATAGATATTAATTTAGATTTTATTTAATTTCACATTTTGCTACCGAAACAAAGCCACTAAACGTTTGAATTTATACGACGGTTACGAATTTAGTGATGTCTGTAGGCAGGTTTCAAAAAGGTCGATAATCAAAATGACCGTTGACATTTCGTTCCAGAATATTGATCTAACTGCAAAACAATATTTTAAAGAAATGTTTTTAAATATTTTTTGCAATCCTCTCATCTTAAAAATATGATGTAAAAATGGTAAATGAATAACAAGTAAAAGAAATTGGTTTAATAAGCATAAATAACACTTGACTTGATATTATTACAATAATTTTGTGATTTTTTTATAATCAGTAAACCCTCTGATAACGACTCTAGACAAACAATTAACAAAAAAAATTACATGCCTTAAGTTAAATCTGTTCGAAGTCGTCAAATAATTAAAAAGAAAAGCAAAATATGATGCAATTTGTTTTTGTCATGTCAATATTAATTGTTTATGTTAAAGTCATTTTAGTTTGTAAATAATCTAAAAATATTTTTAATTTTTCTCTAAATTCTATTTTGTATTTTATTAAAGTTATTTATTCATCGAATGCGGACATCACTAGTACTTTGCTCAGAAACGTTTACACTTTCAAAACTTTCGTTCAGAAATAATATAGCCTAAAAATTAAATAAAAAGCAAACTTTTCTAACATTTTTAATTTTATATGTACCTAAAAACAAAAAAACGTAATATTCTTAAACGCAATCATCAGTTGGGTCAACCTTATTTCTTTTCCAATATTCTTAGTCTAGTAGGCAGTATCTAGTTTGTGCTAGCCACAGATTAGAAAAATAAACAGTTTTTTTCTGTTCCGTGTGGTTCCGTGGAGCTTGGTTAGTGCTAGGCACGCTCAGCAATAAACAGCAGAAAGCACAAGTTACAAGGTTTGTAAAGGAAAATTATTCTGATCACCACTGAAATTCGAGGCATCTTGGCCCAACTTACAATCGTACTAAATCTGATTGTATATTGGGGTTGTAACGGAACTCCGCATCCGCCTCCGTAAGGGCGGAACATCCATTAAAATCGAGCCTCTGCATGTTTTGACGCAAAAGTTGTAACAGAGGTCTACCAAATGTTTTTCACCACATTAAGAGCATCCAACTCGACATACATTTTCACTGTTTTTCATACAACCGCTCTTACGCGATTTAGCGATTATGACGTTAGTACACATTTTTTATTAGATATTTTGGAAACACAGTATCTTGTGGATATTATCTATTCAAATCATCAAATCAATTTATAAATTTGTGTAAAACTAATCCAGTAAAGACCTCTGAAATTCTGCTATTTTGCATGAACTTTGACTCTTCATAATTTACTCAAAAATTAAAAGGTCAAAAAAGTATAACAAAAGAAGCCTTGCTTTAATCAAGATTCTGAAAGACGACAATTATTTTTTTTACTTTTAAGCGTTTAAAAAAAAAAAACACGTACTTCCTGGAACAAGTTTTGTAAAATATTCGAGTAAATCACGGAATTACCGAATGCTAACAGAGTTTTCAGGCGTTATTCTCTCTTTTTTCGTGTTGCCTTTTCGTCAAACATCGCGTTGGATTGCGTTAGATGAAGTAACAAGCTTTTTCAACACACTTGCTCAGAAAGTGACTCTTATTGTACTGCACTTAGGTATAGGTATAATGGCACTCGTTACCAATCTGTGAATTTATCATAAAAACTTAAGAAAACATAAACGTAAGACTAGGCAGTATGATCAAAATACCTCAGCCTTCCTCTAGGGGTAAATAAAAAAAATGATGCGCGTGTTTATAAAAACAGATTTTTACCGCCATGCCGCCATGTCACAGAAAATTTTACTAGTTTTACTGTTGTTTTCTTCACAAGTGTATTGAAAAACGTCGTATGACACACGTGAGTAATTAATGATTACCGTTCTTGGCTCTTTTCAGACCCTCGCCAAGGGCCAAACTAATTGTACTAAATCGACGGCGAAGTGACAAGAACTCCTAACTGTCGAAGTCAAAAATTTTTGTCTTAAAAACGTTAGGAGGTAATACTAAAAATTGACATGTTGGTTTAGTTAGGAAGTGTTTCCACAATTTAATTTGGTGCACAATTTAATTTGGTAATTTGCAACTAAATATTCGCTTCAGAGATTTCACAAAAACATGCCGAAACACACATTTGAATTAAAAGCGCTAAAAAGTAATTTTCTCGAAAAATGTCAGTTAGAAGGTACAATTGGCACTTCACCGTCGATATCAGACCTGTCATCTTTGCCCGGGGACGCAGGGTGATGTTAATTAAAAATATTGATACGACCTATATTTTTCCCAAATAAAGATACAATGCGTTCCAAAGAAGAATAGGATCGATTGCCATGTTGTGAAGTCACGTCATACTGTCATATCGCAGGAAATTGGGCAAAATTGAAGAACTCAGAGATGAGCAAAATTGAAGAACTGGATTCTGATTAAACTATTTTCGTTCAAAGTTCGTAAATAAATTAAATTTTAAAAATTAATGTTTTGCTCACCATAATAATTCTTCGATTTGACAGTATGACGTGACGTCACAACATGGCAATCGATCCTATTCTTATTTGGAACAATGCGTTCGTATGTAAACTTTAACGCACCCGGATACGGGTACATGCGCATGAACGTGGATGCCCACCTTTGCTTTGCACCCGACAAATCATCTATACCTACAAACATTCTTATTTCTTCGCTATCACTCTTTCAACAATCTAATTATAGAGATCGAGAACGCTAGATCTGCACTCCTCTAAATGTCCTCTGTATAGCTTCCCCAGTTTATACCACTAGCGAGTCCCCTCGGCTTATGCAGAAAGGAGAGGATGGATTGTGAAGCATGACAAAGGAAACGTACCTTCAGGCCATATACGCACTAGTATGTTTTGTTGAGCGTAGGATGGACTCCCAAGCGGCGTAGTGTTATTGGGTTTTACGTCCCTCAGTAACCGTTTGGAAGTTAGCGGTGCGACACCCCGTGACTCTGAAAGCACTTAAAGACGATGCTTCAGAGCCTGATTTCTCTCCGCTAGGGAAGGATAACATTGCAGAATACTCGCGCAAAAGTCAGGATTGTGGGAAAGGGGCGAGGTTGCCATTATATATATGGTAGACATAGCGAGAAAGAAGAGGTTTTCTCTGTTTTTCTGATCCTTGTGGCGGGGGATGGAATATTACTGTTACGAACGAACGTGAGTAATTAAATGCCGGTTTACCAGCAGAGATGTAATCTCAATCAATGTCTCATGTCTGACGAAGCTCCTGGTTTGGCGCCGAATGTAATCGCGTTGAGGCGCTAAAACATGCGGCATACGGGACGTGGGTCGTCGTTCGTATGCGCTAAAAAAAGCGATAAAAGAAGAGAGCCTAAAATAGGGCTACCAAATTCTGAAAGAAGGTGATGTCAATGTCTCGGTTTGACCACATTATCCGAATTGGGACCAAACTTGCTTCATACCCAGCAGATAGTAAAGCATTTCGGTCCCTGGCTAAGTCGGTTAAATTGAACTTCTGCCGTACTTCACTACCACCACTGCTGAAACCCGAAGGGTCGGTGGCCAATACCGGTGAGCAGAAGGCTAATTTGTTTTTGCTTCTCTTTTCGCGGAATTTTAATGTCTGAATTTTAGTGACGCGCGGCCCGCTATTCTCTCCTGATGGATGTGAGACAAGTAGGTAGTGCCATCAAAAAGAATTAAATCACAGTCATTGAGTGCCATTCAAACTATCACATGGACGTCCGTAGGGTACCTTGACGTAAAAAAGCAAGCGGTCCCGATGAGATACCTTATATGAGATTTTAAAAATCTCAACTAAAAAAAAACTGTCTCCAATTTTGACACGCCCATTTTGACTGTATCCGATTTCTTGGAAGCAAGCTACCGTGCAACCCGTGCACAACTTTTCCATATATATAGTCGGGCTGATCCAGCTAACTACGGACATATCTCGGTAACGTCCATCCTCTGTTAGAGTACGGAACGAGTACTCAATCAACAGTATGCTTCTGGTATACCTAGAAGCTAACGACATATCCTCAGTGATCGTCAAAAAGGCTGTAGTGACATCAAAGATGACATATGAACTAAAATTAAAACAATCCTGCATCGCGATATGATAGCTCTCCGCGCGGTTAGAACATAATATGTATCGCAGCCACAATCAACAATCGGGCAGTTGTCCGAACCAGACACAAAACCACAGAAGTTGGCAGTAGTATCATCACATCGTTAATATTTCTCTGTTTGTCGATTTGGACCATGTTTTGTTTTTGAGTATATACATATATTTTAGTTCATTAAATTATGTATATATTATATTTACCTATATTGTGTTGTATCTATGATTCTTTAGGGGTATGCGAAACAGAGAGTAAAGCCCCACATACCGCCGTTGAAAAGGGAGGATCCTCCAACCAGACGGGTGTTATGTCTGGCGGGCTACTGCCCGATAGATGATTTCGGGCTGTTCTATATGTTCTAATCGCGCGGAGAACTTTGATTGCGCGATGCAGGATTAGTTCTTATGTGACGTCCTAGATGTCGCTACATCACTCCCCTCCGGAGATCGGAGATCGATGGTTCTTGATGCTTCTTTGATGCGTGCCAGGCCAGTGGTAGGTTGGTTCCAGTGGGTCGGAACCGAATGCCGCATAGTTCTCGGTGAGTCGGAACTGTCTGCGGTGATGCCCCAGTGAGTCGGGGTTGTGCTATCCCAGTGAGTCGGGATGCTGCAGGCTCCAGTGAGTCGGAGTAGTGCTGCTGGCTCCAGTGAGTCGGAGCGGTGCTGTGCGATGTAGTGGCTTGACTGTTTGCGTCGACCAGGAGAGATTCTTCATAGCTCTTCATGTGACTGGCCGAAGGTGCGGTGTGATTAGCCAAGGTCGCTGATGAGGCTGAGGGTGATGACCAAGTATGACCAGGTAGGCATGCTGGTGGTCAGGATACCCTTTAAAGCCGTGGGTGCTGGCTGCATGGCTCGCTGCTCGAAAGCTTGAGGAAGTGATGATGAAGTCACGAAGTAGTAGCTGCACGAAGGCTGCGCTGACGTTCATTGTCGAGGGTCACCATTTTAGGGGTATGTGGAACAGAGAGTAAAGCCCCACATACCTCCATTGAAAAGGGAGGATCCTCCAACCAGACGGGTGTTATGTCTGGTGGGCTATTGCCCGGTAGATGATTTAGGGCTGTTCTATATGTTCTAATCGCGTGGAGAACTTTGATTGCGCGATGCAGGATTAGTTCTTATGTGACGCCATAGATGTCGCTACAATTCATTTGTATATCTTTTTTATATTAACCTCTTTTTTTCTTTCTTTTGTCGCACCTACCACTATTCTTCTCTGCATCACCCAAAGGTTGACTGGTAGAAAATGCCTAAGGCATTAAGTCCGCCTCTGTACCTTTATGTGCATGAAGTATTAAATAAATAAATAAACACCCGTCTGGATGGACACCGTGTTCCGCATACCTCTAAACGGCTTTCGGTGAAATCGGTCAACTGGGGATTTTCTAGCGTAATAATATAATGCCATCCACATCTAGAGTGGACATCTCGAAGGCTTTCGACAGGGTCAGGTACTTGCTGGATTTTGTGCTTGGATTGCAGACTTCCTGAGTGATCGGTCCATCCAAGTAGTCGTCGATGGCTGCTCGTCCCGTCGATTGGCTATTAATCCTCAGGGGTCGGTGCTCTCGGTAACATATGTAGTTATTTTTCATTATTATTTATACTGATTCAACGACCTCAACTTTACAGTAGTGATAGTTTTTTATTTTATTTTTGTATAGCCTCTTTTTTATAATGTGAATATGAGAACATTGCATTATAGACTACGCGGATTCATAGATTACTTTCTATTTCAACCCACTTTTAATTAATATTATTTTTATTGCGCTTTTGGAAACAATATTGGCTGATTACACTGTCCTCCAGGGGCGCCGGCTTTTAGAAAACCTCATGGGTGCTCATGCTCATTTGATGACTCGAAAAAGGGCGAAGTGTGAGAAGAGAAATGCACAGTGATCGACCGACAAATAAATAAATGTCCTACTTACATACTGCGGAACAACGAAGGTGCCATAAACACCCAACCCGACACAATATCTGTTTCATCAACAGACATTTGTGTTGGTGCGGGAATTGAACCCGCGACCCTGCGTCTCAACCGGCGCTATAAACCACTGCACTAAACCGGTCGTCAGGTAATGAAAAAACGATGCTTCCGATTTCGTATCGTTTTTGGGTCCTCATCGTTAGTGGGTGCCCAGCACCGCTGAAAATTCTCAGGGGTACCCACTGTTTATTTCTCATGGGTGCTCGAGCCCCCGAGCACCCACGGAGTCGGCGCCCCTGCTGTCCTCATATACCTATTAAAAAGTAATCAAGGAGTTTCTTCCGGTTCTTCTCCATAGGAAACGACCAATTGGAACCGTCCTCTACATTTGTGACGTTTTATAAGTGCTCATGCAGGCCGATGTGAAAACATTTTAAATGTTTTGAACATTCTTCCTACACATAAATGACCTAAGTCACCTACCCAGACCTAAGTCTTATTACTTTTCGTTATGCAGATGACAACACTTGCTGAGAGCTACGCGTGTCCAGCGTGCGAGCTAGTAGATCACAAATTCGGTCTCTCTGAGAGGCTATGGTTGAGCGCTGTCCTTGCAGGAGGTCTCTGAATGGTGTGATGCCAATTTGGTCAGCCGGTTAGGTTTACTGCTGCCAAAAACCGAGGCGTCTATTTTCCCCGAAGGAGCCAATTCCGCCCTGCTCCAACTTTCCGAGGTGAAACTGTGCCGATAGCCGACCAGCTTTATCTTCTTCGTATCACGCTAACATCTAGGTACTCACAATTTCCGCAAAGGCTCAGCTGGCTGCCAAAAAGTTGGGAATCTTAACAAAAGTGCCCACCGTCGACCACTACAAAACTTACCATTACGTGGGATTGTGGTCAAGCGCGAGCTTATCGATAACTGGGTAAGTGCGAGTTGGACTCGCGCACTGTGGGTTCCATACAAACTTACTGTAAACAGTTCAATTCCCGAATGAAGTCTCTTAGATTTTTCCGAATCGCAAAAAATATGTTTTTTTTTCGTAATAACAAATTTATTGTTTTCAGACTTATTCCTATACCTGTGCTATAAGACGTCACTTTATGCCAAATTTCAGGATTCTGGGTCAACGAGAAGTACCCTAAGTACTTCTCGTTGTAAGTAAGTAAATGGTTCAATTTCAACTCGATACCTCCACGCGTTCCCGAAATAAAGGGTCTTGACAGACAGACGAACAACAAAATGATCCTTTAGGGGTTCTGTTTTTTCCTTTTGAGATACAGAACCCTAAAAATGCTCAAACATTGAAGAATGCTCAAGCATTGAAGAATGCTCAAGCATTGAAGAATGCTCAAGCATTGAAGAATGCTCAAGCATTGAAGAATGCTCAAATATTGAAGAATGCTCAAACATTGAAGCACCCTCTCGCGTAGATTAAGGTTTTATAACCGATCATTTATTAAATGCAGAAATTAGGAGGAATTTTTGATTTATGCAGAAAAGCGCAAGAGCTACGAGAACGATAATGCAATGAAAAACGAACATTAAATCGATGTCGAAACATACCTAGTGTCTTCGAGCAGGGAAGTACCTAACTGAAAACCTTGATTCGCTATGAAGCTTCTATAAACGATTGTTTTTGCATTAAACGCCTGTATCGCGCTCCGTAACTCAAGTGGTGATAATGTGGCCCAGCTAGTAATACACATAGGTCCTTGTCTTATAACAAGGCATGTCTCACACAGCTGTCGGTTTGTCGCCCGATGCAAGGACACAAGCATTTTATTTTGTATTATCAATACTCCTAAACTTTTCCTTATAGCAACCCGTGAAAAGAAAAACTCCCGATAGGCGAATTGCTTACAATAGACTTGTACTAAGATCCCAGAGCTGTCAGACATAACTTATTTTCACATGGATGAAACCTCAGGTTCTCAGTAGCGTCTCATGTGCTTTGAATGCCTGTGTACTTGTGGAGCTCCCCTTTGGGGCCCCTGAGCAGGTACCAGTACCAGATGAGAAAGGGAACTAAAAATAACGAGTTACTTAACTTAATTTTTTTTTGGGTGACTTTTATATAATGTTTTGTAGAATATTATTCTAAAGTAGTATCATAAGTGTCAGACACTTTCCATGGATCAAAACTTCTGTCAGACGCTTTAAAGCTCCACAAAAAGTAAATAAACTTTACTTATTTTTACATGTCTGATTTTTAAATATGTTATTGAGGTAACTATTACAAAGTTATATTTCAGTAGTCAGACCAATTGTAGTGACCAAACATCCAGTCAGTGCATGAAATCGTCTCACTCGCTCTGAAACGCATGCGTGCTCTCGCGCTCATACTCTCGGCTGAATAATTTTTGTGTTTAGGGGATGGTTGGTTACTACAATTAGTCTGACTACTGAAATATAACTTTGTAATAGTTACCTCAATAACATATTTAAAAATCAGACATGTAAAAATAAGTAAAGTTAATAAAATTTTTTTGAGCTTTAAAGTGTCTGACAGAAGTTTTGGTCCATGGAAAGTGTCTGACACTTATGATACTACTTTAGAATAATATTCTACACAACATCATTAAAATTTAAGTTACTCTTATTTTTAGTTCCCTTTCTCACCTGGTACCTGCCCAGGGGCTCCAAGGAGGAGCTCCACAAGCACACAGGTATTCAAAGCACATGAGACGCTACTGAGAACCTAAGGTTTCATCCAAGTGAAAATAAGTTACGTCAGAGAGCTCTGGGATCTTGTTCTAACTGTTTTGTGCTTGGTTGATAGGAACTCCTACACTGTTTTATTCTGATCAATTCCGTTGCAGGATAATAACTGATCTAAGTTAGTCTTCTTCTTCTGGATTCTAACTTCCAGGATTTATAATTGTTGCGAATAGTGTGGCGGGCTCGAATATACTTACAGAGGTGGAGGACTGGACACGCCTCATGCAGATGAAACTGAAGCTAGCAGCCAAACAAGTCAGGGTGGATCTAGTGTGGGTCCCTAGGCCCAGAACCAAATTGTCAATGTAAAGTTAAATAGAGCTGTATGGTACTGTTTCAACAGCTAAAACAATAAATTTACGCAGATGGTAAGATTCCTGTAATAAGTCCAAACATTTTAATTGCAAATTAAATAATATTTTTAAAACTAGTCACCCGTAACTTTGGTTCTAAACACTCGAATCGGTTTAAATTTGATCCAACGTCTACTTAGAGTGTCATTGAGGTCTGATATTATTTTCAAGAGGGATACTCAATCCCTTCTATTTTTTTTTTAATTTAACAATTTATGAATTTGGATTTTTATGATAACTCTTCTGTTACTTTTATCCTGAACACTCGAATCGATCCAAACTCGGTCCAACGTCTACTTACAGGGTCATTAAGGTCTGATATAATTTTCAAGAGGGATACTCTATCCCTTCTATTTTTTTATAATTTATTATGTTACGAATTTTGGCTTTTATCATAAGTCTTCTGTAACTTTAGTCCTGAACACTCGAATCGGTTCAAACTTAATTCAACGTCTACTAAGAATGTCATTGAGGTCTGATATTATTTTCAAGAGGGATACTCAATCCCTTCTATTTTTTTTTTAATTTATCAATTTATGAATTTGGATTTTTATGATAACTCTTCTGTTACTTTTATCCTGAACACTCGAATCGATCCAAACTCGGTCCAACGTCTACTTACAGGGTCATTAAGGTCTGATATAATTTTCAAGAGGGATACTCTATCCCTTCTATTTTTTTATAATTTATTATGTTACGAATTTTGGCTTTTATCATAAGTCTTCTGTAACTTTAGTCCTGAACACTCGAATCGGGTCAAACTTAATTCAACGTCTACTAAGAATGTCATTGAGGTCTGATATTATTTTCAAGACGGATACTCAATTCCTTCTATTTTTTTTAAATTTATTAATTTATGTAATTGGAATTTTATGATAACTCTTCTGTTACTTTTATCCTGAACACTTGAATCGATCCAAACTCGGTCCAACGTCTACTTGGAGTGTCTTTTAGGTCTGATATTATTTTCAAGAGGGATACTCCATCCCTTCTATTTTTTTTAAATTTATTAATTTATGTATTTGGATTTTTATGATAAATCTTCTGTAACTTTAGTTCTGAACACTCGAATCTGTTCAAACTTAGTTCAACGTCTACTTGGAGTGTCCTTGGGGTCTAATATTATTTGCAAGAGGGATACTCAATTCCTTCTATTTTTTTTTAAATTTATTAATTCATGAATTTGGATTTTTATGATAACTCTTCTTTAACTTTAGTTCTGAACACTCGAATCTGTTCAAACTTAGTTCAACGTCTACTTGGAGTGTCCTTGAGGTCTGATATTATTTGCAAGAGGGATACTCAATTCCTTCTATTTTTTTTTAAATTTATTAATTCATGAATTTGGATTTTTATGATAACTCTTCTGTAACTGTAGTTACGAACACTCGAATCTGTTCAAACTTAGTTCAACGTCTACTTGGAGTGTCCTTAAAGTCTAATATTATTTTCAAGAGGGATACTCAACCCCTTCTATTTTTTTATAATTTATTATTTTACGAATTTTGACTTTTATCATAACTCTTCTGTAACTTTAGTTCTGAACACTCGAATCGGTTCAAACATAGTTCAACGTCTACTTAAAGGGTCATTGAGCTCTGATCTTATTTGCAAGAGGGATACTCAATTCCTTCTATTTTTTTTTTAATTTATTAATTCATGAATCTGGAATTTTATGATAACTCTTCTGTAACTTTAATTCGGAACACTCGAATCTGTTCAAACTTAGTTCAACGTCTACTTGGAGTGTCCTTGAGGTCTGATATTATTTTCAAGAGGGATACTCAATCCCTTCTATTTTTTCATAATTTATTATATTGCGAATTTTGACTTTTATCATAACTCTTCTGTAACTTTAGTTCTGAACACTCGAATCTGTTCAAACTTAGTTCAACGTCTACTTAGAATGTCATTGAGATCTGATATTATTTTCAAGAGGGATACTCAATCCCTTCTATTTTTTTATAATTTATTATATTACGAATTTTGACTTTTATCATAACTCTTCTGTAACTTTAGTTCTGAACACTCGAATCTGTTCAAACTTAGTTCAACGTCTACATGGAGTGTCCTTGAGGTCTGATATTATTTTCAAGAGGGATACTCAATCCGTTCTATTTTTTCATAATTTATTATATTGCGAATTTTGACTTTTATCATACCTCTTCTGTAACTTTAGTTCTGAACACTCGAATCTGTTCAAACTTAGTTCAACGTCTACTTAGAATGTCATTGAGGTCTGATATTATTTTCAAGAGGGATACTCAATCCCTTCTATTTTTTTATAATTTATTATATTACGAATTTTGACTTTTATCATAACTCTTCTGTAACTTTAGTTCTGAACACTCGAATCTGTTCAAACTTAGTTCAACGTCTACTTGGAGTCTCCTTGAGGTCTGATATTATTTTCAAGAGGGATACTCAATCCCTTCTATATTTTTATAATTTATTATATTACGAATTTTGACTTTTATCATAACTCTTCTGTAACTTTAGTTCTGAACACTCGAATCGATCCAAACTCGGTCCAACGTCTACTTGGAGTGTCCTTGAGGTCTGATATTATTTTCAAGAGGGATACTCTATCCTTTCTATTTTTTTTTAATTTATTAATTCATAAATTTGGATTTTTATGATAACTCTTCTGTAACTTTAGTTCTGAACACTCGAATCTGTTCAAACGTAGTTCAACGTCTACTTGGAGTGTCCTTGAGGTCTGATATTATTATCAAGAGGGATACTCAACCCCTTCTATTTTTTTACAATTTATTTTATTACGAATTTTGACTTTTATCATAACTCTTCTGTAACTTTAGTCCTGAACACTCGAATCGATTCAAACTCAGTCCAACGTCTAGTTAGAGTGTCATTGAGCTCTGATATTATTTTCAAGAGGGATACTCAATCCCTTCTATTTTTTTTAAAGTTATTATGTTACGAATTTTGACTTTTATCATAAGTTTTCTGTAACTTTAGTCCTGAACACTCCAATCAGTTCAAACTTAGTTCAACGTCTACTAAGAATGTCATTGAGGTCTGATCAACAACCCTTTGAGCTCAATAACCCTTTAAGTAGACGTTGAACTAAGTTTGAACCGATTCGAGTGTTCAGAACTAAAGTTACAGAAGAGTTATGATAAAAGTCAAAATTCGTAAATTAATAAATTATAAAAAAATAGAAGGGGTTGAGTATCCCTCTTGAAAATAATATCAGACCTCAAAAACATTCAAAGTAGACGTTGAACTAAGTTTGAACAGATTCGAGTGTTCAGAACTAAAGTTACAGAAGAATTATTATAAAAATCAAATTTCTTAGATTAATAAATTAAAAAAAAAAGAAGGAATTGAGTATCCCTCTTGAAAATAATATCAGACCTTAAAGACACTCCAAGTAGACGTTGAACGAAGTTTGAACCGATTCGAGTGTTCAGAACTAAAGTTACAGAAGAGTTATGATAAAAGTCAAAATTCTTAACATAATAAATTATAAAAAAAATAGAAGGGGTTGAGTATCCCTCTTGAAAATAATATCAGACTTTAAGGACACTTCAAGTAGACGTTGAACTAAGTTTGAACCGATTCGAGTGTTCAGAACTAAAGTTACAGAAGAGTTATGATAAAAGTAAAAAATTCGTAAAATAATAAATTATAAAAAAATAGAAGGGGTTGAGTATCCCTCTTGAAAACAATATCAGAGCTTAATAACACTCTAAGTAGACGTTGGACCGAGTTTGGATCGATTCGAGTGTTCAGGACTATAGTTACAGAAGAGTTATCATAAAAATACAAATTCATAAATTAATAAATTTAAAAAAAATAGAAGGAATTGAGTATCCCTCTTGAAAATAATATCAGACCTCAAGGACACTCCAAGTAGACGTTGAACTAAGTTTGAACAGATTCGAGTGTTCAGAACTAAAGTTACAGAAGAGTTATGATAAAAGTCAAAATTCGTAAAATAATAAATTATAAAAAAATAGAAGGGGTTGAGTATCCCTCTTGAAAACAATATCAGAGCTCAATAACACTCTAAGTAGACGTTGGACCGAGTTTGGATCGATTCGAGTGTTCAGGACTAAAGTTACAGAAGAGTTATCATAAAAATACAAATTCATAAATTAATAAATTTAAAAAAAAATAGAAGGAATTGAGTATCCCTCTTGCAAATAATATCAGACCTTAAGGACACTCCAAGTAGACGTTGAACGAAGTTTGAACCGATTCGAGTATTCAGAACTAAAGTTACAGAAGAGTTATGATAAAAGTCAAAATTCGTAAAATAATAAATTATAAAAAAATAGAAGGGGTTGAGTATCCCTCTTGAAAATAATATCAGACTTTAAGGACACTCCAAGTAGACGTTGAACTAAGTTTGAACAGATTCGAGTGTTCAGAACTAAAGTTACAGAAGAATTATTATAAAAATCAAATTTCTTAGATTAATAAATTAAAAAAAAAAGAAGGAATTGAGTATCCCTCTTGAAAATAATATCAGACCTTAAGGACACTCCAAGTAGACGTTGAACGAAGTTTGAACCGATTCGAGTATTCAGAACTAAAGTTACAGAAGAGTTATGATAAAAGTCAAAATTCGTAAAATAATAAATTATAAAAAAATAGAAGGGGTTGAGTATCCCTCTTGAAAATAATATCAGACTTTAAGGACACTCCAAGTAGACGTTGAACTAAGTTTGAACCGATTCGAGTGTTCAGAACTAAAGTTACAGAGGAGCTATGATAAAAGTCAAAATTCTTAACATAATAAATTATAAAAAAAATAGAAGGGATTGAGTATCCCTCTTGAAAATAATATCAGACTTTAAGGACACTTCAAGTAGACGTTGAACTAAGATTGAACCGATTCGAGTGTTCAGAACTAAAGTTACAGAAGAGTTATGATAAAAGTAAAAAATTCAGAAAATAATTAATTATAAAAAAATAGAAGGGGTTGAGTATCCCTCTTGAAAACAATATCAGAGCTCAATAACACTCTAAGTAGACGTTGGACCGAGTTTGGATCGATTCGAGTGTTCAGGACTAAAGTTACAGAAGAGTTATCATAAAAATACAAATTCATAAATTAATAAATTTAAAAAAAATAGAAGGAATTGAGTATCCCTCTTGCAAATAATATTAGACCTTAAGGACACTCCAAGTAGACGTTGAACTAAGTTTGAACAGATTCGAGTGTTCAGAACTAAAGTTACAGAAGAGTTATTATAAAAATCCAAATTCATAAATTAATAAATTTAAAAAAAAATTAAGGGATTGAGTATCACTCTTGAAAATAATATCAGAGCTCAATGACGCTCTATGTGGACGTTGGACCGAGTTTGGACAGATTCGAGTATTTAGAATCGAAGTTAAAATATTCGATTTAAAATTCCAGTTCAAAATTTTTAAGGTAGAATTTTATTAAAGTGTAATCTGTGTAATCTTTCTTCTCATCTTCGTAAATTTATCAATTTTAGATGACTTTTACTTTATAAATATTTTGTTGCCTAGGGCCCTTTTCACAAGATCCGTCCCTGGCGGCCGCTAGCTGCTAGCTGCTAGTTTCAGTTTCGTCTCATGCAGCGATGTCACGCGCAGTGTGAGCGTGTTCAAATTTATTGAAAACTATTATAAGCAGGATACGTCTTGCTTAATAGTTTTCAATAAAGTTGCCTACCGGCAGGGGGAGCAGGTTTAGGTTATTTAATGAAAATAAGAAATAAAATTTAAAATGTTTAATTCATTAGTGAGTATAAGCGTGTATGCGGCACGACTGACTAGCAGTTACCAAATTATATATCACAATACAAATCATCCTTCCATTCATAATTTAAATTATAAATATAAAGCCAATACAATGAATACATTATAAATAACTTATGATCCCAAAATATACAATTATTTCACATTTGAAAAATTGATTTAACAAAATTTAAAGCAAGTAAATGTGTGAGCGTATCGTGTGGGGCTGGCCACGCTGGGCCACGCTGGCCCACGCTGCGCCACGCCGGGCCACTCCGCGGCCGCACACTATAATGACAATGACAGTAGTTCCCGACGGTATTCAAAAAGTATTGTGCGCTAATTAGCAACCTACTTACACTAGTACATACTCCGTATCATGGATACTTTTTAAATACCTAAGTTACCATTATTATTGTTATTTACAATATTTGTATACAAGAATATAATTCATCATCATTGACTAGAAACTGTTTAGAAATTATATTAAAATATCCACGAATGAAATTTTACACATAAAGGAACAAGATCACGGCGTGGAGTGCGGAGTCCGTGGGACCCCTCTGGCCTGCAGACGCTCGGAGTGGAGCGCTCCATCTTTGGTAACACATTTGAACATACATTACTCATCACGTCGCGAGTGCCGCGTGCCGGCGCTCGCTGCACTCTATTTACATAGCAATTTCTTAAATTGTATTATATTCTGAATCACTTTACAGTAGAATTTAATACATAATCGTTGTAAACTATCTAATATCACTAGCTCAAACACGTGTGTTGGTATCGAGGCACAAAATAAAATTTTACAAAAACAAAAGAGACAACAATGGTAAAATAAAATCTTATAAAACAAACAACAACCTAAATAGTACGCGCGCAGTGAAGTGCCGAGCGTCGCGGGCGACGGGCGGCGCTCGCGCTTGCAGTTGTAGCTACGACTTAATACATATGTATTTAAATTAATATATAAAAGGTTCTTTGCCTTCTAAATACTGGGAATTAAGATAAGTGAGATCATGATGACGCTCGCGTCGCCGGCGCGTCCTGGCGCCTCGCGAGTGGAATTTGTGACGTTTAGCGACAGTGCGTCGCGCGACTGTGGCGCAACTCTCGCGCGACTGTGGCGCCACCCTCGCGCAGCCGCTCGTCGTGTCAACTAAACAGGAGGGCGACATCGCGTCAAGCGTCGCAAGCTTCCAGCGCTCGATCGATCGAATAGTATAAAACCTACAACAAGGGCGGGGGCTTCGCGGCTGCGCGTCGCACTCGCACTAGGAATGACTCTGTCCCACATTCCTGTGGAGTGGCGCGCGCCAGTATTGCACACGCTGGGCTGCACGTGCACGCGAGTGTTGCACACGCTGGGCTGCACGTGCGCGCGAGTGTTGCACACGCTGGGCTGCACGTGCGCGCGAGTGTTGCACACGCAGGGCTGCACGTGCGCGCGAGTGTTGCACACGCAGGGCTGCACGTGCACGCTTGTGCTGCGCGCGCCTACCGCACGCCGGCCGTGCCGAGCCGCTGGTGCGCGGTGGAGGGTCGCGCGGCGCGTGCAGACTTGCGCGCCACACTGACGGTCTCCATCTCCGGCTCTTTTTTCGTCGGCGTCGGCACGCTCTGAAATAGAATAGGGGAAAGATTTCATTTGGTGGTCCGATTTTGAATAACTATAAATACTGCAAGCGTCTTATATCTTAAGTTACAACTGGTTCCTTTATTAATTGATAAAAAAAAAACTACTAGCTAAAATATGGCGTCATAAAATTCCTCCGCATCGCTGTCGACTGGTAATGTGCACAAAAGACTGGCGGCATTGCTATGTTGTATGGTAATGCTTAATCTCTGACCGAGATATTATATAAATATAATATAATATACTTATATTATATTATATTTATAAATTTTCAAAAAAAGAGGGTAAAAAATGGCCTACGACCATTATTCTCAGACCTATCAAATATTCGTAGGGGCCCAGCAGGGTCGAAGCCTACCGGGGCCACGGGTAGTGTGAAAGTGAAACCCGGGGCCCTGGGTAGAAACGCAAAGAAAAAACAGGAGTGGGTTTTAGTCAGTAAAAGTTGTATTAGTACCTGCGTGTGGTGTTTGTGGCGGGGCGGCGTGTAGGTGCGCGTGGTGGAGGGCAGCGGCAGCGGCGACAGGTCCAGCACGTTCTCGGCGCGCTGCCGCGGCAGCCGCGCCGCCAGCGCCGCCGCCGACGTGGGCCGCCGCCGCGCCGGGCCCGCCACCGGCCGCTCCGCCAGGGGCTCCACGCCACTGTCAGACACATGTTAACAATCACATACAGGTTATTATCAGACACTAGACTAGTAGGGGAGCTGCTGTGTGACGCGCGCCTAGGTGTCGCTATCCTCGTAGTAGCGCGCGCGCAGCACGGCAGGGCGGCCGGCGTCGGGCACGAAGCTGTCGGCCACCAGCAGACGCCGCCGCAGCTCCGCTATGAGCACTGTGCAGTGTGCGTGTCGCTACCTGTGTTCGCGCAGCTCCCAAGTGTCGGTGTCCTCGTTGTAGCGCGCGCGCAGCACGGCGGGGCGGCCGGCGTCGGGCACGAAGCTGTCGGCCACCAGCAGACGCCGCCGCAGCTCCGCTATGAGCACTGTGCAGTGTGCGTGTCGCTACCTGTGTTCGCGCAGCTCCCAAGTGTCGGTGTCCTCGTTGTAGCGCGCGCGCAGCACGGCGGGGCGGCCGGCGTCGGGCACGAAGCTGTCGGCCACCAGCAGACGCCGCCGCAGCTCCGCTATGAGCGCTGTGCAGTGTGCGTGTCGCTACCTGTGTTCGCGCAGCTCCCAAGTGTCGGTGTCCTCGTTGTAGCGCGCGCGCAGCACGGCGGGGCGGCCGGCGTCGGGCACGAAGCTGTCGGTCACCAGCAGACGCCGCCGCAGCTCCGCTATGAGCGCTGTGCAGTGTGCGTGTCGCTACCTGTGTTCGCGCAGCTCCCAAGTGTCGGTGTCCTCGTTGTAGCGCGCGCGCAGCACGGCGGGGCGGCCGGCGTCGGGCACGAAGCTGTCGGCCACCAGCAGACGCCGCCGCAGCTCCGCTATGAGCGCTGTGCAGTGTGCGTGTCGCTACCTGTGTTCGCGCAGCTCCCAAGTGTCGGTGTCCTCGTTGTAGCGCGCGCGCAGCACGGCGGGGCGGCCGGCGTCGGGCACGAAGCTGTCGGCCACCAGCAGACGCCGCCGCAGCTCCGCTATGAGCGCTGTGCAGTGTGCGTGTCGCTACCTGTGTTCGCGCAGCTCCCAAGTGTCGGTGTCCTCGTTGTAGCGCGCGCGCAGCACGGCGGGGCGGCCGGCGTCGGGCACGAAGCTGTCGGCCACCAGCAGACGCCGCCGCAGCTCCGCTATGAGCGCCGCCTGCAGCGCCTCGTGCTCGCGCCGCTCGCCGTCGTGGGCCTCGCGCTGCTCTACCATCTCCTCGCGCAAGCATGCGTACTTCGACAGGCACTTCTTTAACCTGGAGACAAAATGCTCAAAGTAATTAACAGTGATGAAGCTTATGGAAGGTAACGTCAGTTAGTGTTGTTGTTTTTTTTTAATATATAAATGTAAACCATATCAGTAGCACTAGCATGTGGTTTAAAAGGTGTTTTTGCAAAAAGGCATTTGATTGTATGGTTTTTTGCGCGACACGCTAGATGGGGCGCATCCACTTGTGCGAATTCTTGAGAAGCCAGTTGCCATGTGGGACTGGTACTACAGTACAATTTTTATTATGGGCGCTATTATTATTGTTTTTAGGGTTGCTAATAACGGTTGTGAAGGAAAATTAAATTTCCAGGGTAAAAATTCAAGGCGAGGTTGTTGAAAACTTGCTTTTTTTTTCATTTTTTGTGTAAGATGTATTTTGTTTGTGACGAGTTGTAAGTTGTAACATTAATGTAACTGTTACTGTAACTACAGTTAGTTTTGTGTGATATTTCATTTAATATTACGAAAGGAAAATTCATTTTTTTTTTTAGTTTTAAAATGTGGGAAAAAAATCTATATCTATCTTGATATTGAAATATTATATTTAAACATTGTTGAATTGTTTTTATTTCATTCTTATTACATTTTATAAAGTTTGTGGTTGTTATGTGTTACGTTTTCTTTATGATTTTCTGGTTAGGTGTGGTTTATAAACGACTTCAACAAAAAGGAGGAGGTTCTATGTTCGGCTGAATGTATGTTTATCGATTTCTCGGTCAATTGTGGACCAATTTAGAAAATATATTTTTGATTGTAAAGTTATGCTTTCAAGTTGGTCCCATAGAAATATTGTTATGATCTGATCATGAACTTCGAAGATATGAAACAGAACTCTTCATAGGATCACAGCAGAACTGTCGTAACAAGTAAAATTGCTTTATTTATACGTGTAGTCGATGACTGACTGAAAGAATAGGGGGAATATATCGAACTGATCTGATGATGAAGCCTGAAGTTAGGTACCGGAACTCTGTAATAAATTAATTTAATCTAATCGTGTTTGTTATTATTAGAATTGTCATGAGATGCACTCTGGCTATAAGGTATTTAAGTAGGGCTGAGGGGTACTTTTTAGTGCTGGTACCATAACTAAAAAGTGTAAAATAAAAAAAAAAATAACCAACTTCAATGTAAAAAGAAACACTGAAAAGTGCAAAATAACTTTAATTTCGGAAGTTGGTATTAAATAACGAAGAGACAAAACTATTATAGAAACAAATTTGTTAGATTTTTTCAGTAGAGGTTTTTTTTATTATTATTTTTATATCTATTTTTATATCTATCTCCCGATATGTCAGACTTTTATTGACTAAAAACCCACTCCTGTTCCTTCGTTGCCTTTCGTACCAGGGCCGAGTCTTCCTTTCAGAATCAGACCCTTGGCCCCAGTAGGCTTCGACCCTGCTAGGCCCCTACAGTTGCTGACATCTCCTTGAGGCGCGCGTGGAACAGCACGCGCCGTCGACGACTTGGGCTCGGTCCGGACGGTTACCGGACGGTCGGACGGCAAGCTACCCATTGCTCGCCGTCCGCAAGCCTGCGCCTACGATGGCCGGAAATCGGGATCGGAATCCCGGCGGCGATTGGGGCGTGAGGACCGTTGCCTCACGCGATCGGCCGCCTCCTTTGCTAGCATTACTGCTTCGCAGAAGGAGGCGACCGCCTGCCACTCCTCCTCGCTCCGGTCCATGGCCAGTACGCGCGGCCCGGCGCGAGAGATCGCCGCCGCCGATCGCCCCCACGAGGACACGGCGTTGCTCTGCCCAAGCGGGACACACCTCCACCGTGTCTTCCAGGTGGTCCATACAATGGTGACACCCGGGCGTTTCTTCCGCACGAATCCGGTGCAGGAACCTCCCGAACTTACCATGTCCGGTGAGGACCTGCGTCATGCGTCATAATTCAATGATTATTTAGAAAGTTTTTAATATATAGGTGGTATGTTGAAGGTCTTTTTGTATTTGTCTATTGTGAACATTGAGTATTTCTAGTTTAAAAGCTTGAAGGGGAAAAGGTTTAAAAGAAAGATAACGGATAAAATTTTGTTAGCATTCGGTAATTCCGTGATTTACTTGAATATTTTACAATAGAAAATACGTGTTTTTTTTAAGTGAAAAAAATTGTTGTTATTCAGAATCTTGATTAAATTTGTTAGGTTTACTTTTTGATTTTTAGGTAAATTATAAAGTGTCAAGGTTTTTACTGGATTAGTTATACACAAATTTATAAGTTGATTTTAATAGAAGCCTAAATAATATTCATGAGATATTGAGTACTATGAATACACAAGATACTATATATCTTATTTTATTTCGCTACGTAACTGCTGCAGGCGTCTGTGTCAAGTTGCTAAGAGACGCTATTTCCACGAACAACTCCATAACCGTAGTTCTTCCGACGTATGGAAATTTCTTAAATCTGTTGGCATAGGCAAATCACCTACTAACCAGTGTAAGGATGTGAACCTCAATGATCTCAACAAGCATTTCTCTCTCCTTCCCTTTACTCTTGATCCTTGTGTCAAAGCTACGACACTGGATGATCTTTACACTTTGCCGATGCCACAGTATCCTCACTTTAACTTTAGCGATGTTATCCTTCCCTCATTACTTCCTATTCTCACGCATATATTCAATCATTCCTTCACCTCGTGCTCATTCCCGTCAGTATGGAAACTGGCTTATATTATTCCTTTACCTAAAATTAACAATCCAACTTCTCTAACTCATTTTAGACCAATTTCTATTCTCCCATTTCTTTCTAAAGTTTTTGAGCACTTAGTCCATAAACAGCTTTCTCTTTTCTTAGCGTCAAACTCGGTAATATCTCCTTTTCAATCAGGTTTTCGTGCGGGGCATAGTACTGTTACTGCGCTTCTAAAAGTAACTGACGATATCCGCTGGGCTATGGAAAACAAGTCGCTTACAGTCCTTGTCTTGCTTGACTTTAGTAGCGCCTTTAACTCAGTGGATTTCGACATATTACTCGGCATCCTTAAATCCATTAATCTCTCTTCTTTCGTCTTAACCTGGTTCAATTCATATCTTCGGGGTCGATCTCAGTGTGTCCGCCTTGAAGAGGTGTTCTCTGACTGGTGTAGTCTCACTGAGGGTGTTCCTCAGGGTAGCGTTCTCTCTCCTCTTCTTTTTTCCATCTTCATTAACTTTGTTACCAGAGTAATCTCTTCAAGTTTCCATCTTTACGCAGATGACTTGCAGCTTTACCGACATTTTACTGTAGCTGACGCGGATTCTGCTATTGCTGCTATGAATCATGACCTAGCCTGTATCAGCGCTTGAGCTAATTCATTTGGCCTGCAGATCAACCCAACTAAATCACAGGCTATGATCATAGGCAGTAGATTCGTTCGCAATGCGGCTGTAGTTTCTTCTCTGCAGCCTTTAGTTCTGGATGGTGTCCGTATTGACTATACCGAAACTGCAAAAGATCTGGGTGTTATGATTGACTCCAATCTTTCGTGGCGTGCGCAGGTCAATGAAGTCAGTCGGAAAGTAAACTTTTCCTTTCATTCACTAAAATGCCTTCAGGGTCTCTTGCCTTTGAAAACGAAAATCTCCTTGGCCCAAACTCTTATTCAGCCGATTATAGATTATGTCGATGCCTGCTACCTGGATGCTACTGAGGAGCTATTAAATAAGCTTGAGCGACTGCAAAACTTATGCATTCAGTTTGTTTTTGGTCTAAGAAAGTTTGATCACGTCTCTCATCTTCGCAAGGAACTCAAGTGGCTCCCTATCTGTCTTCGCAGGAACACTCGGATTTTATGTCTCCTTTTCAATATCCTACACAACCCATGTTATCCCTCCTACCTGCGCGACCGATTTTCGTACGCTCGCCCCCGCGACGCACCGTGCAGATCACACCTAAGATCCCTTCTCAAATCTCCTCCTCATAAATCCAGCTACTACTCCTACTCTTTCTCTGTCCATGCAGTAAGGTTGTGGAATTCTCTTCCGCTTAGCATTCGTGATTTAAAAACTATTTCGCTCTTCAAAGCTAAAGTAAAAGAGCACTATCTTTCCTCTCTAGTGTGATAATTATATATATATTATTTGTTTATTTATAGTAGTTATATAAGTATTTATTAGTTTAAGATTTCACAAACTCTTCTTTTTTTATTTCTACACACTATTGTCTACATTTCTTTTTATCTCTCCTTTCGCAGGTCTGTTGGAAGAAATTTCTTTTAGAAATAAGCAGTACCTTTGTACATTTTGTTTTTATTACTGTATCTTCTTCCAATATAATGTGTGTACAAAAATGGTAAAATAAATAAATAAATAAGATATTGATATTTTATACTGAAATATCTAATGAAAAATGTGTAATAACGTCATAATTGTGTAAGAGCGGTTGTATGAATAACAGTGAAAATGTTGTACAATGACGACTTGAAACCTTTTTTTTTTGTGTGGCTTCTCGCAGGTCAACCTAGGAGGTTGTCGGCTGCTTAACCGGACTTGCCTGTGGCGGCCTCGATTCAAGAATCAAAGCCTCCAGCCAGGGTACGACTTGAACCCGAGGTATTTGCGAGATATAATAAGTCTTTACCTATGAAATTGGAGATTTTTAAAACGGGTTGCTTTGAAGTGTTATATCATTGGATTGACTTGGAATCATAAGTTCAAATAAATTTTATATTAAAGGTATGTTATTCTTCTTTTGAAATTAGGTATTTATTGGTTTCTTTGTGTTTTATATTTTCTGTAATATAGCAGTACATAAAACTATTTTTGTATGAAATCTAAGAAAACTCGCATTATTTTGTAATATGAGTTCTACCGTGGAAACAATGGGACTCAAGTGATATATGCAATATTGATGATGTATACGGACTTAAAACTGCTAATTAATGAGATGTCTATTTTGGTTTCAATCACTTTCATGTGAGAAATTTTATCCAGGGCGGCTACAAGACAAAATTTCCAAAACGAAATCTATTAAACCAAGAACACAGAGTTTTTTTGTTAGAAGAAAGTTGTAGGTATGCGACATTGATATTGTTTGCCCTTTGCAATGCATAGTATCTACGTTGAAACTCAATTTTATTAGCTTTCATGGTTATAAGTACTGCGATATTACAGAAAATACAAAACGCAAAGAAACCAATAAATACCTAATTTCAAAAGAAGAATAACATACCTTTAATATAAAATTTATTTGAACTTATGATTCCAAGTCAATCTAATGATATAACACTTCAAAGTAACCCGTTTTAAAAATCTCCAATTTCATAGGTAAAGACTTATATTATGTGACGTATGTGCGGCGGCGCGGGGCTCGCTCGGGGCGCGCCAGCCCCCCCCGCCCCGAGCGCCGCCGCCCGCGCCCGCCCCGCGCCGCCGCACATAATATGTCGATTCAGCAGTTTAAGCAGCCAAAACCTTTATATACAAAATAGACTTGTAAGAAAAATCCTCATAATAATAACTCAACAAGAAACACTTTAATCAAACTCGTCATGATCCTGACGTAGATTTCTCAGCATCCATAGTCTGGCTACATTTAAACAACAACCTCTTCAAATAAACTAAAAACTTTGCTTTATAAACAAAGTAACTTTAACAAATAACCAACATAAACATATATCATTGAATACGACCGATACAACGATAACTTCATCTCTCAAAACTAAACTACTATTTCCAAAAAAATGTTAAATAACTTTTTCTTTGAAGCTTGATCTTGTCTGTAATGTAATCTGTAGTATTTTTAACCGACTTCAAAAAGGAGGAGGTTATTGTTTCTTCTCTTCTCTTATATTTCTATGTTTAACGCTCACGCTATATATGCCATTTTGTTAATTTAATTTATATTTATGTGGAAACTTGTAATTGGCCTTCTTCTGCTTATAATGTTTTTTTACTGTGTTATATTAGCTGTAAGTTTTCTTAAAATTAATAAAATAAAATAAATTTCTCAACACTTAATATATAAAATATTTCAATATTACCAATTGATTTTAAATTAATCAATTCTATTTTATTTTCCTCAAAAATAATAAATACTTACTTCAAATAAATAATATTTAACTTTTACGCTATAATTAAAAAAAAAACCTAATACAATCTGTACACTTCTACCAACTAACCCGTGTAATACTATTATTTAACAACCATAATTATATTACAAAAACAAACAGTCTATTTCCTACAATAACACATAAGATATCTTTTCCCGAAAATATATTCCCTTACGAAAATTTCACACAAGTGAAACCGCTGCCAAAAATTTTATTTTCTAACCAGAGATCCATAGTATGAGTTAAACAAATTTTTTTTTTTTTTCAGTTTTGGCCGCCTACATATTTAGCCACTGCTAGAGCTTTGGTTACCTTTGCGTCTTGTGGTCGACCTCCTGCTGCAGCGTGGTGAAGGTGTTGGTGACGCTGGCCGTGGTCTCCTCCTCCAGCTCGATCTTCTGCTGCATCTCCACCTCGCGCTTCTTGCGCTGCGTGATCTCGGAGCGGCGCTGCTCGAGGATGAGCTGCGACTCGTTGAGGTTGTTGAGCAGGTCCTTGCCGCCGCCGCCGCCCTGCACCAGCCGCTCCTCCAGCGCCTGGATCTGCTGCTCCAACTCCTCCATCTGCTTCTTCTCTTGCTCTATGGTAGACTCCGCCAGTATGTTCTCGTTTTCTATACTGACTGTCTCTTCTTCGGCTGTAATGGTGACGAGAAAAAAAAAGATTTACAAAAGATTTTAATATAAATACATATTACCATTAATTTTATTTAGTTTTCCCACAAGCGTCTTTCGACTAACTTACTGATGATATATAAGCACCACAATGTCATTGATTATGAAAGAACGAAAGAAAAAAAAACATTCATTAGAGACTCACAATAATCTTTATCGAATAACTCAAATATAAAAATAAAATATTTAAAAAGAAAAAGCACCTGTGCGAGGTGAAAAAGCGCGGCTGCATATGCTGTGTCAGGAACTGCTCCGCCTGGTACTCGCGCAGCTTGGCGTCCTTCGGGTCCTCGTTGCGGAGCGGCTTGTTCTTTACAACAATTAGAGTAGTAGTAGTATATACTGACAGTTGTCCTGGGGCGCGGGCACGACGCGCTGCCGCGGCAGCTTGCGCGGCTTCTTGTCCTGCACCTTGCGCTGCTCGATGAGCGCGCGCAGCCGCTCGATCTCCGCCTGGTACTCGCGCAGCTTGGCGTCCTTCGGGTCCTCGTTGCGGAGCGGCTTGTTCTTTACAACAATTAGAGTAGTAGTAGTATATACTGACAGTTGTCCTGGGGCGCGGGCACGACGCGCTGCCGCGGCAGCTTGCGCGGCTTCTTGTCCTGCACCTTGCGCTGCTCGATGAGCGCGCGCAGCCGCTCGATCTCCGCCTGGTACTCGCGCAGCTTGGCGTCCTTCGGGTCCTCGTTGCGGAGCGGCTTGTTCTTTACAACAATTAGAGTAGTAGTAGTATATACTGACAGTTGTCCTGGGGCGCGGGCACGACGCGCTGCCGCGGCAGCTTGCGCGGCTTCTTGTCCTGCACCTTGCGCTGCTCGATGAGCGCGCGCAGCCGCTCGATCTCCGCCTGGTACTCGCGCAGCTTGGCGTCCTTCGGGTCCTCGTTGCGGACCGGCTTGTTCTTTATCGCTGGAAAATAACACACAATTTGTAAATAACACATTTCACAGCATTTTACTCCGTAATCATCATCATCATTTCAGACAAAAGACGTTCACTATTGGATATAAGCCTACCCCACCAGTCGTCATAAGGATCGGTCCTGTGCATCTCGCATTCATCGGATTCCGACACATGATCACCACTCGACCCCTTCGACCATCTGTTCTGCGAGCAATGTACCCTGGCCACTGCGATTCTTCATAATCATATATCAGCTAAACCCCGATCCTATCGAGCCAGATATCAAATGACATCAAAAATGAGTCTATAGTCTTGGCCTGTTTTAAAATGTGTGAGCCTAAGAAGCTGATCACTACATGGTGTTTGTAGTTTGTAACAGTAAGTTTACCTTTAGCTCTGTGTGCGTAGCGCAGCGTGGTGATGGTCTCGTCGTAGTTGTACGACGCCGGCCCGATGTTAGCGATCATGATGGTCTTGCTGTTGCCGCCCAGCGAGTCCTGCAGGATGCGCGTCAGCTTCGAGTCTCTGAAACAGCCAACACAGATTTATTTAGTACAAAACATCATGCAAATAGGAAGACCTACCTCTCTGTAAATCCCGATCTATTAATACTTAACTCCAAAGAGCTTCGGTATTTGTAAAGTTTACGAAGACTTCGTATGTGTTCTGCGCGCCTGGTAGCTCACCTGTAGGGCACATGCGGGCTGTTCTCCGCGAGCGCCGAGATGACGTTGCCGAGCGAGGAGAGCGCCTGGTTGATGCGCGACGCCTCTCGCGGCCGCTCCGCGGACGTATGTGTTCTGCGCGCCTGGTAGCTCACCTGTAGGGCACATGCGGGCTGTTCTCCGCGAGCGCCGAGATGACGTTGCCGAGCGAGGAGAGCGCCTGATTGATGCGCGACGCCTCTCGCAGCCGCTCTGCGGACGTATGTGTTCTGCGCGCCTGGTAGCTCACCTGTAGGGCACATGCGGGCTGTTCTCCGCGAGCGCCGAGATGACGTTGCCGAGCGAGGAGAGCGCCTGGTTGATGCGCGACGCCTCTCGCAGCCGCTCCGCGGACGTATGTGTTCTGCGCGCCTGGTAGCTCACCTGTAGGGGACATGCGGGCTGTTCTCCGCGAGCGCCGAGATGACGTTGCCGAGCGAGGAGAGCGCCTGATTGATGCGCGACGCCTCTCGCAGCCGCTCTGCGGACGTATGTGTTCTGCGCGCCTGGTAGCTCACCTGTAGGGCACATGCGGGCTGTTCTCCGCGAGCGCCGAGATGACGTTGCCGAGCGAGGAGAGCGCCTGGTTGATGCGCGACGCCTCTCGCAGCCGCTCTGCGGACGCGCCAGTCTTGCGTTGTCGCTCGCTGCCCGCGAGGTCCACCAGGTTCAACTTGCCGACACTGTAAGTAAAGACTTTATTTAAAACCTTCTTCGACATTTTTTTAGACTGATGAACATCATGGAATTCCGATGATCGAAGAAGACAAGACAAGGACAAGAAACTAAAAAAGTCGAGGTCCAACTCCAGCCGTAACTCCAGTACTATGCTATGATAAGCTCAGTCACGACTTGTTGGGAATTTTCCCTCCAGATAAATTCAAATCCACTTTCCCCGAGCGCTCGAAGCGATCACGATCTGACACTTATATGTGTTATGCTATGAACCCTGGTTCAGTTATTTACGTCTATCTTTTGTTCTTAAATCAGCGTAAAACCATTAAACAGCTGATCAGTTGCGTGCGACGGATATTGACTTAGTCGCGCTCGAAATGATCGCCTAGTTGAATCGAATCACCGTCGGCGACACGGTCGTAACACTGCGATGTTTTTACTTTTATTAGTAACAAAACAAAGGTCGCGCAGGCCTAGTTCTGAACATAATTGTAACGAAACGTCCGATGGGTCTGGTAGCTGATGTAATATGCATGTGGGGAGAACCAGCAGAATCGGTTAACGTCTCAAGGGAATACTACGTTTCGGTCGTTACTGTTTTTGCGAACAATTGACACCTTTGAGTAAAGTAAGGTACAAATAACATTTGATAAAAACAGTTTCGCCGTAGACGTATAATATAATCAATCTATAGCGCATAAGCTTTTGAATGCAGTCTGCCCATAAACTTGTGATCATAAAAATATGCGTACATTGATCCCAATAATGTACTGACTGGACATTCAATAAGTCAATGAGCCCTATCATATGATACGTAGAGGAAATTAAAGTGAATAGCGCGTTAGGGACGCTAGCCCTCGCGCAGACATTAGGGTCGGATGTGACGCGGCCGCGGGTCTATTGCCCGTTTCCGGACTACATTGTGTTCGCACGCCTATTTGTCTGTGCACGCATCGGGAAGTCGCAGAAAATTTAGTCTTTAGGCACGCACGATACGAAACGATGGTGCAAACTGAGGTGTTTTATTTACTGGCACAAAATAGACGTATTATGCACGCCTAAGCAAGGCTGCATTAAGGTCTAATCGACCGCCCATATGTCAGGATTTCGCACCAATTGAACTAGTTACACAAAATGACATAACTCAAGTCCTGTAACGACATTTGAAACAGTAAGATTGTTGTCGAGCCGCTCTACAGTGCACCTTCTGCTTGTATCTGTTTTGTGACACTTGTAATATTTGGTAATACTTGTTGCTTCGTTTCTTTGCTTTAAGGATTGTTGTGAAAAATTGACCTCGAAGGAAAATCGATTCATTTCTTTTATTAGCTGCCTACGGTTCACCTGTTCACCTACTGTGACGATCTGATTAGCGCTGGCTAGTTGACACTTTCTGTTTATATTCGTATTTGACTCACAGTAGGTATGACTTGGGTTTCACGAACGTGCCAATTACCGTAAATTACCGTATCTTTTTTTTTGTCTTGAGATCCCCCCCTATCGTCGTTCGTCGGAGCATATTCCCCTTCCATCCAAGTATTTTTGAGCCAATATAATCATTAGCCGAGAATATTCTTAGCATGTTTGAATCCCGCTTCTGATTAATTCAGTAATAAAGTATTAGTAGGTACACCTTTATTCGACTAGAACTGAAATTATCGGAATGCACTCTGACTGAGCTTCAAGGTCTAAGTATTGCCAATTCATCTGAATTAGACCAAAAAAACTACCTACTAATAATAGCATTCAATCTGTAAAAACGAGTTAATGTGCAACTTGTAAGTTTTGACAATAGCTGCGAGACTTAGAGTACTCGTAGCGGTGAGTACCTAGTGAGGTGGTGGGTGCGTGCGAGTGGCGGCTCGGTGAGTCAGCGCTAATGCACGGTCGATCATCATGTCTACTGCTACATGAATGGCTACAATACCTAATGCATGGGGAATGCGCAGGATAGTACTGATCAGATAACCGGACCACCAGCTGAGAGGTCACCAAGAATATATAGATCTACCTAATATCCTTCATCAATAGAATTCGGTTTGATCGGTACTGTGCGTGACTCACTTTGTTTAACAACAAACTGTAATGACACAGCGTTTGTTTTGGTCAACAGTACATCTCTTCAACTGATGTCTCCCTACAGGAAACGCTTAGGTATTTTCCATTTCCTATGTCAGTGTAGAAAATTTAAATTCTCACATAAGTAGGTATATTAAGTTTTGTTATCCTTTTAGACGGCTCTAACTTAAAAAAAAATATGAACAAACCGTGTATTGTCTACTTACTTGACTATGACTATAAATATAGTCTTTACACTTGACTCTGTTCATATCTATCACATAATGAGGAAAAACCAGCTTGAGATTAACTCATCCGTAACTTAAAACAAACTTGAACAAGGTATTCTTATAATGACCTGTATAAGTAAAGATAAGCATATTGAGAAAAACACTAAATTAAACACAGAGAGACTCATCACCGGTACAAACATACTGACATGACATGACTGCTAGATAAAGCACGCTCTTAAATACAACTGACACTTGATTTTCTTTTATTTTTTCCATGGAAGTGAAGGCAATGGATAAGGCTAGGTGTGGATAAGTACTGAAAAATAACAGTAGGCATGCAAGTGAGGCATGCGTAATTGCGTACATCATCATGTAGGTATGCAAGGCAGAGTAGTATGGAGTCACCTGGAGGAGGCTTTCACCGCAACAGGCGGCCCTCCCACCTAACGAAACACTAACTTAGATAAAATACACGTTGGCAGCATTCCGAACCCAAAGGGTAGAAACGGGACCCTATCACTAAGACTCCGCTGTCCTGTCACCAGGTTGTATGTCATCGTAACTAGACAGTTGAAGTTTTCACAGATGATGTATTTCTGTTGCCGCTATAACAACGAATACTAAAAACAGAATAAAATAAATATTTAAGTAGGGTTCCCATACAACAAACGGGATTTTTTTTGCCGATTTTTGCTATGGACGATACGGAACCCTTCGTGCGCGAATCCGACTCGCACTTGGCTGGTTTTTTTTTACAAATATGCCTAAATAATTAAAATGTCAGGTATTTGGTTAAATCTTTTTCTAAATGAAATGTAGAGCACACACGTACATAATTATAATATTGACCGCTTTGTCATGCCGTGCGAACTTTGTCCTGAACTAAATCCAGGCAGATCTCGTGTGGTGGTTTTGGGAAACTATTGGTCACAGCGAGCGTTACACATTGGTTGAACGGCGTCGGCGCAGGGCACACGCGCACGTGAGCAAATAAACGATAGTCAACTTTGCCACAATGACCCGCCTAGCGCCTGCCAAGCGAGATGGCGCCTGTTTTAATGACTTTTGTGTGGACAGAAAATGATTTATTTTGTTGTATTTGATGAGTCAGCTGGTCAAAGAGTGCAGACGATGGAGCAGCACACAAAATATCATCATCTTAAATCACCTAAAATCTCTGCTAGTGCCGTCAAGGCCCTAGCTCCCGAGCAGTGCCATAAAACAGTGATTTTCCTTGGTAACGGCTAGGTCATTAATTTTGAAAAAAAAGAACATAATATAGAATAACATTATCAACATATATTTTTTTCGTAACTAATACTTTGACAAAAAAAAAAAATTAACAACATGATATTTTTTCGCTTGTTTTCCCTACTCTTTTCAACGGCTTTGATCTTTAGAAATATGTTTACATATAAAAACTGCTGGTTAAGTGTTCTTCAGAATATACATAGCATATGTAAATCAATCAATATTTCGCAACGAAAATGGATTTAAAGGTCAGCGGGGCTCTATCCGGGCGCAGGCAGCAGTACGAGAATGTGTGCATTATATTCTGGCCAGATGTTCAAGGGACGCCTTAAATACGTTTTTCGGAAGTGGAAAACCTAATTCTTGCGCGAACTCTATAACAAGAGTGAATTCTTCCAGGTTCATAAAAACAGTATAAGAAACTTATGTTCGGGCGCCGTCCGCGTCGGCTACCTTCGGTGCTCGTCGGCCTTTTCATTTAAGTCCAAGTAAGTATAGACCCTAACACTTATCTTATTTTGTTAGTGCTGGTAAACTTATTTTTTTTTAGATAAGCTCGCGCTTGACCACTATCTCACCTGATGGTAAGCGACAATGTGATTGATATCGGAGCACGCTTGCCTAGAAGTAACCTATTCACTCAAGATTTAAAGACCCCCAAGCTGTAGCTATCAGGAAACAGACTCCGACAGGGGATTCCATTTCTTAGCTGTCACAATGAATGTGTTAAACAAAGATCTTGAGGTAGTGAGTATTTTTTCTTTTACCAAAAATAACACATGAATATTATAATCAATGGACATATAAAAACACTAATGATATATTGCAACAATAAAATGATAATGATCAGATGCTAATGTATAATACATTGCTTTAAATAATTATATCTGTCATTGCTATATACGAACACGAACAAAAAAACTTTTTGCATAACATCCTTTTATACCTAGATAATTATGTTCTTTGTTGCTTTGTCCGAAGTTTTTCTTAAAACATCTATCCCTATGCTAAAGTTCACAAAGTTCAGTTTCTGAGTATTTTCCTCAGTATTTATTTATTTTTAAAGGCAACGTAATAAATGGCGTCTGATGCGCACGCGCCGTTCTGTATGTTTGTGTGTTCAACGTAATATTAACGTAAATATTTGAGCACGAATACTACCTAATCCACTCCACTGCAATTATGTTCTAATATCGGTCAAGTACGAACGCATTGAGGATCAGGTACGATTAATGATATTTTCATTATTGTACGCTTTGTGTGGTTTGAAAAGGTTATCTATATTCTGATTTTTGATTAGCTGGACTAAACTGACAGCAGTGGACAATGTTCAGCTGTCAATGAACAATCCCCATAACATTAAACCATGGTTATAACTGTCACTTTCATCCATCTAAATTAAAATTATGGTATTGTAACAATATTATCCGCGGAGAACATTCTCTACAGCAATATACCACAATACATATTCGGAATCAGAAAAAAAATCTGATTCCAAATAAATGTATTATATAACTCAATTTCAAAAAAAAAAATGTTAATTGTGTCCTTTTTAATTACGACGGCAGTGTATGAATTGGTGGCGGAGTAAATTATGAATATAAACATCGAATTAATTTTCTCGTCAGAAATGGAACTAAATAATCAAGTCAAGGCTACTTTTAACGCGATGAAACCTAGCGGGAAACAAGTGAGTGGAAACAATCGACGATCACGATTGTGCTTTTAAACTTGACCTAAGCGTCCTAAGCTATAGTTTTTATTTATAGCTCTTCTTTTATATTGACCTCCGTCATTGGCAAGGACGCTGCAAGCGACGCCATCACAACATCTTTGTTGTTATTTGTTAGTATTCGCCTTGTGAGACGCGCGGCCGGGAAAGATTTATTATGTCATCATAGAAGAGGTAAACAATGAATAATTAAGGTCATCCAAATGTAGTCTTGCATTAAATGCGACCTAGAACTGTTACTCATTACAATTAAAAAAGTTCGATAAGGAAGTTACAGGACGTACATTTGTGTATTAAAAACGTAAATGATCAGCACGTGCAAGATTAGTACTCATTAGGTACACTGCGCCTACGCAGCTGTGCGATACAAAGTACAGCAGGCTCTATCAGTCGCGTTGAACAAATGTAAGTAGGTACCTAATTAATTTCATTATTTGTGAAATAATTTTCGTAGAGACAAGGTATTGCCTTTTGTACGCATTCCATATTCACACCTCATTGTACCTGTATGGCAGTTGTGGCTTGTCAAAATGCGCCCACCATCAGCACAGACGGTAGCAACAAGACAGCTACATAGGTATGTGCAAACATACCCACACGCTATCCCACCATCCTTGATCCATTCAATGAACTGCCACCAACATACTCTACTTACAAGCTAAGCATATCCTGATCGAACAAAAAATGGAATTAATAAGTTTATTATCTTTTAAGCAACTAAGAACATTGAGAAACGTGATCAGTGCATTTAGATCACTGACAGATGTGTCTATTATTTTATGATGGCATTAAGTCCTTTTGTAATCGTTATACCACACGACTTGTGTTGAAATGAGATTGTTACAATATTTGCTCGGAAATTAGGCAAGATGCCAAATTCGACAAAATCACCGTCACCGTGTAGTCTCCGACCGGGTAGGATTAGACGGCCACCTTTCTGTGAAAGTGTAAGGCGACTAATAAAAAGGTGATTTAAATCTGGTTGTAACTCATTAACTGAATAAGAGACAACAACGCGTCTCTACGTCCCTTCCGTATCTGCGCATGCCAATACTAGATTTTTGAACTTGTTATGTTTCGGTGTGGTCCACCTCGACCAGACGTGAGGCTGTCATGTTGAATTTCTTCTCCTTACTAAAGAGCCTAAAGATTAACATACATGACTAGTTGTCCCGCGCAGTTTTACCCGCATTTTTGTTTACTGTTCCGCTTCCGCGGATCGTAGCGTGATGTTTTATAACCAATGCAATTCGTCATGAACCCGGCTATGCCATACAGAAAGACTTTTTCCAATCCGACTGGTAGTTCCAGAGATTAGATCGTTTAAACAAAGTCTTCCGCTTTATTATATTAGTACAGATATGTAAGAACGTAAACTCCGTGTAATCGCTACCTGAATCATAATAAATAGTGCATCGAGGTCATTAACTGATAAGCGACCGTGTGCGACAACCGAGTGCTAGCTCACAGTTCATTACTTATTACTATGACGACGTAAACATTCAGCAACTAATATCGTTGAGAAAACTGTTGTTTAGCTAAATCGGAAACGCATTGGAAGCTTATTGATAAGGTCTGACAGTGCCTGAAACATGCTGCTTTACTAGTTTTGCAGTATTGGATAGCTTGGTTCCTAATGTATTTTCAGTTTTCAGCTCAATGCAAACATGAAGTAGTCAAAACAAAAGTGATTCTTGTCACTTTGCTTTCAGCAAAGACAGCCCGCTATTATCTGTGCGTGTCAACATTTTCAGTAGCCCTTTCAGCTGGCGCGAGATGAAAGTTGTAGATTACATCTTCAGTTTTCAGCTCAATGCAAACATGAAGTAGTCAAAACAAAAGTGATTCTTGTCACTTTGCTTTCAGCAAAGACAGCCCGCTATTATCTGTGCGTGTCAACATTTTCAGTAGCCCTTTCAGCTGGCGCGAGATGAAAGTTGTAGATTACATTTTCAGTTTTCAGCTCAATGCAAACATGAAGTAGTCAAAACAAAAGTGATTCTTGTCACTTTGCTTTCAGCAAAGACAGCCCGCTATTATCTGTGCGTGTCAACATTTTCAGTAGCCCTTTCAGCTGGCGCGAGATGAAAGCTATTGTAGATAACATATTCAGTTTCTAGGTCAGTGTGCAAACGTGCGGTCACCGTATGGTCTTAGCGTACAAACATAATCCTCCTACACGACACGCTGATAGTAATTGCCCTATAGATCCACTCGTAAGCGGCAACTTGTCTCGTTCTCTAGCATATAGTCCATGTTACATAACGCGCGGTTGTTGAGGAAACATCGTACTGTTTGCACTTCTATGTACACTATTACAGAACTATGTAAATGACAAGCTCGTGTCATGTCTCTCTCAGTCGCGTCGCCTACTGACACACAACTTGTCCAATTTACTAATAACGATGTAGCGCTGTCGAGTTTCGATGATACATTATTATAATTTGTGTTACTCTGTGACCACTATGACTTAATAGTTTGTTATTCAAATACATAACATCATATAATTAGCTACATATAATATATTTAGCAAAGCAACAGCTTGGAGTAAGGTCTTGCAGTGATTCATCTCGTACACAACAAGGCTGTTTTTTGTTGAGAGGTGGTTCAGCGTCGCTGTCAGTTGTCAATAGACTAACTGAGACTACTGGTGGGTGGCACCAGAGGTCACTGTTCCTATGGTAATTAAAAATGGATTGCTATGGGAGTACTATTACGAGTTTATTCATAATCTCTATCAGATAAATTGTTTTCATAATTTAATAAAGCAACATAGCTCTCATTATTAACCGACTTCAAAAAAAAGGAGGAGGTTATCAATTAGGTTGTATTTTTTTTTTTTTTTTTTTATCATCATTTTTTTTTTTTTTTTTTTTATGTTTGTTACCTCAGAACTCCGTTGTTTATGGACCGATTTGCAAAATTTTTTTTTCCCTTTATAGGATATGCTTCCAGATTGGTCCCATTTTTTTCAAAATCCAGTTCTGATGATGGAATCCATGAGGAATCGAGGGAACTCCTCAAAAATTATAGGCAACCCTATGGTAATTTTAGTATTTTCATCAAGAACTTAAGCATTTACAGTCAAAAAGTAACATTTGATGAAGTGGAACTGATGAAGAAGACCAGAAATGGTCAACGGAACTTCATACTCAAATAGATATCACATTGAAGATATAGTTAAGCGACTATGACAATACAAATAAATGAATGATTCTGAATAGTTACGTTGAAAATGGTATCATCGAAGTGATCTGATGATGATGATGGAGCCGGAAGGTAGGCACTGGAACTCCGTAATTAATCAATGTAACCTAGCCGTGTTTGGACTCATTAGAATTGTCATGAGATGCACTTTGGCTATAAGGTACTATCGAACTGATCTGATGATGGAGCCGGAAGGTAGGCACAGGAACTCCGTAATTAATCAATGTATCCTAGCCGTGTTTGGGCTTATTAGAATTGTCGTGAGATGCTCTTTGGCTATAAGGTACTATCGAACTGATCTGATGATGGAGCCGGAAGGAGGAAGGTAGGCACAGCAACTTTATAATAAAACAATGTAACCTAGCAGTATTTGGGTTAATTGGAATTGTCATTAGAAATAGGCACTCTGTTTATAAGTGTATCGCAACTAAAAAGTGTGAAATAAAAACTTTTTAGAAAAAAAAAATAACCGACTTCACTAAAAAAAACACTAAAAGGATCAAAATAACTTTAATTTCGGAAGTCGGTGTTAAATAAGAAACAAACAATACCGAGAAACACCGACATCCGAAATTAAAGTTATTTTGATCCTTTTAGTGTTTTTTTTAGTGAAGTCGGTTATTTTTTTTTCTAAAAAGTTTTTATTTTATTACATTGTCGTGCTAGCGACACAGCTCTACCACGGTAATCTATACAGTATTCCAACTTCATACAAACGGACGAAACGCGAGTTATACCTACGCGCCTCGATCTCGAGGTGCGCTCGGGATGCAGACAGTCGCGTCTGTGCCGCGCGATTTTTTCAATATAAATAAGTTCAAGTACATATTTATATATTTAATATGACGAGTAGGATATATTGTGCTGTTTTTGGTTGCATGAATTCTTCATTTAAAACCAAACATATAAATTGTAAAGTAGCTGCAGGGATCTATAACCAAGTAAAAGATATTCCTTTTTCTCCACCTTGTCCATGTTTCCCAAAACAATTTTTAATTAAGCTTTAGAATGCGGATTTTTGTACTTTAAAATTTAATAATAAAGCATTTCGTAGGTACGTCTCAGTCGAGGCGCAAATATTTTTCGGTCGCAAATATTGAACGCTTCCTATTCAATTCACAAAGTATTTTATTTGTTTATATAAAAAAAGTATATTTACAATCACAAAACTAAATGGAAACACAAAGTAGGCAAATGTAATTAAAATGCTGGAGGCGGGCAGCCATAGTGCGGGCAGCCCTATCGCATGTTTACGTACCGCGCGGCTGTAGGCATTTATTTCAAAGATACGGCCGAGTTACAATACTGTATAGATAATATTACCGTGGCTCTACCATATAATTTACAAAATTGTGAATAGTCTAACCCCAAAATAGGAAGACTAAACTCTAATGTCATCGCCTCACGTTCCAGTCTAGCCAATTCATGAACAGCCATGCAGCACAGGTTAGAAGATGCCCATATTTCTTATTAATCATAAATCAAACTACGACGCCGCGGGGTCTGATATTATAATGAACGTTAGAACTACGAATTGTAATAGCGAGTATATCACATCCGCAACAACTACAAACATATGAAATCTGTCCTTGGATCGTTAGCAGCTATTAAATAGCTAATTACGGTAGTAGGTAATTGTAAAACATGATCGTGTGGCTCATGATTACTGGCGCACTATCAGATACGGAGGGCGATACTTCACTGATGAGGAGATGGCCGCGACTCTTGTGTTATTGTCCACTGATAACAAAGCCGCATAATCTTTATGATGGGAGATTTCAATCATTTTGAAGGTTTTAAGAGTCATTTGGTAATCTTTAATTATTATAACAATTATCGTCTCGACACTAAGGGCTATATTTCACCGGGACACCATGGCGGCGCGACCAGTTTCGCCGCCATGGTGTCCCGGAGAAATATAGCCCTTTCATTATAAGATAGATTTTCATACATACTCTTTGGTGGGGGCTCACTTGCGGCTGGACTGGCGTCCGAGCTGGTCGCGCCACCAAATTGGTTGCGCAACCAAACGGACACCAGGGGACACTCTATAGAGCTGTATACATTTTGATGGTAGCGGCGACTGGTCGCGCCGCCATGGTGTTGCGACCAAAGACCAAAGCGGCGGTATAAAATTATTTATTCATTAAAAATATAGACGAAACAATCATAAAATTAGATTGCGTCTCTAACAAGTATGTTTACTGTAATGTACCAGGAGCTCAGGATGCAAGAGAAACCTCATGAATAAACAGCTCACGATAATAATTAGCGAAAACATTTGATTGAACGACAAAGCGCGGCCCAAATGTGCAGCGTATCGAACAGAGCAAGGTTATAAATCGTAACGTGACGGCACTCGTCCACCGAGCGCCGTCTGCGCCCGCGCCGCTGAAGCGCCGTGAAAAACAACCAGCCTTCACGCCGACACGCAATCACAAGGGAACCTGCACAATATCTACTGCTAACAAATGACTGAAGGCAACTTATACAAACGGACCAAACATAATATTACATCAAGAGCATGTATGATCAAGATATCTATATTCGCGATATCATTAGACAGAAGTTAAAAAATATTGTTTTAGGGTACAATTTAAAATAAAAGTATATGTATATTGTGCTTTATTACGATTGATGCTGAATTTATTATCAACTTATATACCAACTGTTATACTTAAATGAATTCATTTGAACTATCCATCTGAATTCTGAATTTATGAGGCTTTTTATTAAACAAATTATTTAGTTCGTACTTATACTACTAGGTCCATATTAAAAACCTAAAAGAAGCAGGGGTTGTCAGTACCTGGAACGTTTTTCAGAATTATGATTATTTCGTTTTTATATAGGGTGACTGGTAATTAGTGTACGATACTTAAACACGTGATTGTGCTCATGATAACCAACAACTTTTACTATGGAAACAAACCTGAAATCGCGAAAAAAAATCAGCTGTTCAGTACATTTATGTTTGCCTAATGTACTGAACAGCTGGTATTTTTTTCGCGATTTCGGCATTGCTCCCATAATAAAAATTGTTTGTTATCATGAGCACAATCACGTGTTTAAGTATCGTACACTAATTGCCAGTCACCCTATATGTATAATATTAGTTATTTCTATTTGTATGAATGTTAAATAGGTAATTATCTTGTTGCCTTGTATCATGTACAATTCATATGTTTTGTAAAGAGGAAACTTGTTGATAAGACATTTAAAAAAAATGAAATTATATATAAAAATGTGTTTATTTAAAAAAGAAAACCATTTCATTTACCTATCTAAGTGTTTAGTACTTACTTTATAATAATCAAATTTATCTAAATAGGTATAAAATTGTTTGAATTTATCTCGAAAAATAAATGTTGTGCACACCTGCTTCTATGAACCTTTTTTGTCTAATGCTATCCTGAATGGAGTATAGTTGTAGAGCATTTTGTCGCCTGGCCTGTTTTTATCTCTGTGTTTCGTTCAATTGTTTTGCATAAACTGGGCCTTCTGAGTGTACACACATTGTGGTGGCTCTTCCTCTTACCCCTACCTCTATGAATTGTAACATTTACTTCATTCTCGAAAATACTTTAACATTGAAGTTATTGCAAAATTACAGTCATTGCGGTTTTTACACAACTAACATTAGGTTTAAGTATGTACCTACTTTCGATTTGTAAACAATGCAATGCGTATATTACAAGCGAATATAACAATATGTTTGAGTTACAAAAGAACAACAAAATCTCGTATGAAACCACTCGAACGATAGAACCTATTAAAATGTAATCAACACCTTATCGATGCGATAACATTTGGCGAAATGGAGTGTGAATATATTGTAAGGAAAATGCTTGAACAAACGGCTATAAAGATAAGTCATTGGTACTCCATGTCGATACCGCTGCTACACTCGTAGATTAGATCTCTTATGTTCCAAAAACAAGGAAAGTTTTTGTTTCCTTTAGAAACATTCAGATTTTGCCAGTAATAATTCACGACGAAGTGTGACCAAAACAACATCTGAATATCTGATCCAACAAAAGTTTTATGACAAGAACAATAAATTGGAATTAGATCACCTCCACAGTTTAGGAGCGGGTTCAGTGACTCAGTGCACTTTATGAGAGAGTTAGTCATCTGCAGCCAAGTCGACATCTCCATGCACGGAGACGCTGCGGTACCAGGACTCCATAAGTAAAGAGCACATGACGCATGGCCGCCGACGCCGGCGCGCCTTCCAACCATCCACACACAAATATTAGCAATTAGAAGCCGATATTGATTTATGAAGGTTATGCTGTTATAGAATCATTAAAGAGGGTAACTGTAATAGATGCTCAGCCGGCTGTCACGGTATCACGAAGATCCGAAGACAAGGGAAAGATAATTAGAAAATAAATCGTTCTATGTTTTCGAAAGAAAAGCACCCCAGTAGCTTTCCAACCCTACCGAGTAACGGGGAGGGAGCTCCTTCAGCACGGATTATGCAATGCTCTTGGTGAATTCAAAGCCGTATAATAAATATCCAACATCAGTTATGTTGTTGTTTACAAGCCGGTTTATGAATTTCATTATATTATAATAATCAGTGTGCAGCGTTTAAGAATAACGTTTACCGTATAGCTATTTATAAACACGTGCTTGAGAATAATAATCCTATTGAATCAAGATTTTATCGCAAACGGAGCGATAAACAACAGGAATTACGACAGGGATTAACTTTAACATCGATACACACCATATACTGAGAAATCGTTAATTAATTCCGTCTTATCAGTTAAACCTACGTTATCTTTCTTAAACTAAACAGTAAACACAGAGACAAATTCAAACACATACTGAAACCATCACGATACATGCTTTTAAAATCAAAATAGCGCAAGTTTCAGCTGACAGTGTCGGCCGACTAAATTGTGCTGCAATAGTAAAGTATAGTTCCGAACAATTCCAAGTCCGCTTCACCCCTCAACGATTAAACAAGCTAGATTGATTTATTGATATGAACTAGTTGTAGCGCCACCTCCGGCCGCGACTGGTGTCCTGGTACCTAGAGCGGTGCACGTGTCAGCGCTAACGGGGTTAATCCGCGCCACACGACGTACGAGCCAGGCTTCACCGCGTTTCAGCAACAGCTCATGTTTGTACTGACGTGCATTATTGCTAAATGCACAACGTTTCACTGAAACTAGGTATGTACCTATCTATTACAAATTTTGCTTCTTTCAGCAATCTATATATCTAACTACAGTTTCATGCTAGGAAAATCATGGAAACTTGTTTATTCTTGAAAAAAATATCTTCCTTAAGCTGATTGGAAAACTTCTTCTATGACCGAATTACAATTGACAAGTTTTCCTGCGAATATTTCCTAGGTATTCAGGGAAACGATCAAAATAAAACCTACCTACAATCCTAGTCCTACTGTTTGTTACTTATTCCAATAAATAAATCGATTAATTTCAGAACAATGGTAGTATCGTTTGGTTGACCGCTAATATGGAAAACCGTCGAGGGAAAATAAAAACTATTTGTGAGAATCTCGTTTTCATTAGGTGTGTTTTCCTCGTACTGTACTGAAGCTGAATGAATTCTTCTGTGAACTGGTACAGCCTTGTATTGTTACATTGTTGGCATTGCGATGGAAACAATGATGTTACGTTACATAAGGCACGTGCCACTCGACGCGCACTTCAGGTTCACTTGCAGAAGGTTTACGAGGAAATGCATGATTTGAACCTTCTGCTGCATGTATCGCGAAGGCCGCACTTGCAGCGAGCGTAGTGGCGGCGTTTGATAGACGATAGTAGTGAGTTCTTGCACGGCGCACGTGTCGGCTCGTGACTTCCCCGTCGTGAATACATTAGCGTTTACAACCGAATGCATTACTTCCATATTTACGAGACGGCTAAACATCCGCACCCCAGAAGTTTCGTGAGGAATGAATTTGATAGAGCATGCAGGGAACGAAAAGATCAATTGTTTTCGAATTAATTTAACAAAATTAGCATAATTTCTGCTTCGTGATTTCAGGGAGGGCCTGTGTGGATGTAGCACAGTTGATGTTTCGTTGATATTACAACACAATACGAACTGTACAATGAGGAAGTAGTCAAAGTCACAAGTTATTGCGATCTTACCTGAAGCAGAGATCGTCATCGTCACTCCACTCATCCATCCAAGTATCAATCATGTCTTTAAGATAAACACAAACAGCGATAAAACCACACTATATACAAGCTTTGTTCTCCTAGGACTTCTTATTGGTGAGTCCTGTCCAGTAGTGTTCAGTAAGTGAAGGTTGAACACGTAATAGTTGGGAATTCGCATCATCACTAAAGTGGTCCCGACTGGCGACTCAAGCCTGCCCACTCGCACGCTCAGGCGAGTTAATTTGGTGACGAATACAATCTACATCATCTTTATAATTTGTATATTCAGCGTTGGGATCAATTTGATGAACGACTCAACCTTGTGGCCGACAACTGGATCAGCGCCTTTACAAATAGCTCCCGCAAAGCTGGTGGTATTACGAGGCACTGCGAAAAAGGCAACGTCCTCATAAGTGCTCCCACAGCGCTCAGCGGTTATTTCAATAAGCCGCAGCATTTCTCTCGAAATTCGGAGTTTTACGAGCCATATTAGTAATATTCAAACGCTCTTTCTTTAGAAACTTCGCGTATGGTATGCGCGAAGTTTCTAAAGAAAGAGATCGATCGAACGATCGATTCCAGACTGAAATATTATTATTTGTGTGCTTTTTGCGAGTCTCTATAATAAATTCATCGATATAGTTTACCTAGGAGGGTTGGCCGAGCGCCCAGAAACTTTCAAAATGAAAGTTTTCATTACGTTGAACGGTTTTGTTTTTCGTGTAAATTGTGACCAGCTCGGGACAAAGGGGGGTCAATGTTCCGCGAACACTGGATGAGTAAACCAATTTAGGCATAAACTGCTCTGTTCATTGTTCACACTCCGCACTTCATGTAATTAGTGCAGCTGTAATTGCTGTTCAAATCAATATTCCAGTCTAGACAGGTTCGTTGAATTTTGGGCGGGTCGCGGTGAGTTTATCGTTTTTAGCCAAACCGACGAGCCAGTTTTATAGCTGGCTAGAGAGACGCCTGAATGTCCCGCTGGAGACTGCAAAAGGCTGAGTTGGTTTATTGATTGATTGATTAAATTGGAATACACAAGCCACTTCAGTACTAGTATGAAATCTCAATCGATGAGCGATGTTGATCAATGTGGCTGTCCATACAATCGACGTGTGCTGTCTCGGCGCCCACGTCTTGCCGGCAGCTTAATTAGACACTTGCATATTATGCCCTCAGGTCTAGGTCAGACAGATATATTGGGTGTTCTGTGACGTCACACGGTGACCCATATTGTGCGCTAATAAGGGCGCTCTGACGTCGCGCGCCGCTCCACTTGACTCATGTTTATACTGCCTTTGTTACCCCTCATATTGATTCTAACATTGATATCGGTTTGCCTTCCATATGTGAAAATATTAGCAAATAGCAACGTTAGCCAAGTACCTCTATCATAAAGTTAAAGAGCCTTCTTTTCTCAATTCGTGTACGGCACAAATAGGACGTGGTCAATTTACTTAGATATTATTAGAAGGTTTTTGTGCTGAAGTTTTTTTGTAGATATTTCAATTTACGTTTGTATAAATAACTGCGGCCATTGTGACAGTTCTAGCAAGAGCAGGTCACAGTCGTGACGTGATCGTGGACCTGCTCGCTACATGCCGGAATAATATCTAATACATAATAAAATATATACTGATATGTTTGTAACTCTAATTGTTTTTTTATTTATCAAAGTTCACGAGGAAGACCTTTGTTCTGTATCATAAAAAAGTACTACGTACGTAGTATCTAAATGGATAATACAGCAAAAATTGCTGCCAGCGAAGATGCCTCTGAATTATTAGGACAGCTTATGGACGTATTCGACTGGATGACTAGTTCCTAGCTTAAGTCACTGTTTAATAGTGTCTCACCGTATCCTGTTGGTCTTGCGGTGCGCCGTCTCGATGGTGACGAGGAAGACGGCGTGACTGCGCGACGAGTGCTCGTTCATGTCGGTGCGTCCCGATGCGCGGTTGCGGTTGCCCGCCCGCATCACTCGCACCATCTCCGCCGCGCTCTTGCACACCACCGATGTCATCTCGGGGATGTAGAACCCGTTTAGCTCCTGAAACCAAACGCTGCATTGAAAGCTGTGTCAGGCGACGTAAAAGAAATGAATCTGATCATTTTTGGAGGATAATGATGAAATATGACTCGTAGCAAAATATCTAAACATATATAAAGAAGGATAAAGGAGGTCATTTCAAAAAACACCGATCTGATTACAAACACTCTTTCTGGCCGCTGGTAGCTGGTAGAACGTTACGCTGCCATACGCCAGGATTCCTGTGGGTTTGGCCTCGGGAACCAGCCATAGATAATTACAAAGCTGAACATATTCCAGGTTGCTTATAAAAATGAACAAAGAAATACAATGAAATGACCATTTAAGAGTCCTTGGGAGAAGATTCTCTTAGAGAACTATTTAAGGAAATAAACATCCTGACGGTCCCTTGTCAATACATTTATGAAAACATTATGTATGTTCGGAAAAATATTCATCTTTTTACTAAGATAAGTGACAGGCACAATTTTTATACTAGGAATAGGAACAAATTAGATCAACCTCGATTCAGATTGGCAAAAGTACATAGTTCTTTTATGGGGTACTGTGTAAAATTTTATAATAAAATACCAGTTGAGATTCTACAACTAAATGAGTCCAAATTTAAAACATGCATTAAACGCACACTATGTAGACAAGCGTATTATAAACTGGAAGATTATATCCTTGACAAAAACGCTTGGCTAAATGCCGGTTCTGCTCCACAGCCACAGCCTTCAAATTAAGTTTTGTGTTTTTTTTTTTTTTTTTTAAATATATATGTTTCTAATTATTGGAAGAGATACTTACTATTCCCCTTTTTGTTTTGTTGTTTTCGAAATCTTTCTTATTTTATTTTATTTGTTTATTTCAATAGAGCTTATGATAATTTATTACCTTTTGCATTTGGAAACAATAGTATTGTTTAATGTAGAAGCACTTTTTTTTTCAAGTTTTGTGAATGTGAAGTACCATGGAGCATTTTTATTAGGTTACAACTTGTTTGACATTACGAACATGGCAGGTGAGAGTTTGTCATGCTCACTCAAATGTCTCGCTGATGGTGGCACGTGTTATTGGGTCATTCAGTTCCCTTCAAAATGGTTGAGCTGAGTGAGGCTGATGCACGCGTCATGCTCGTGAACGGGTGCCGTCGGTTGAGACTGGTCATCTCTTAGCTGCCAGTGGCTTAATTCAATTTCTATCTTTTTAATTAGTTTTTATTCTTATTTATCTACATTGTGCTCACATATTAGAAGCGACATGAAATATGTAACCAAGATTTATGTAACTCATAATATGATTTAAAAGAGTGTCCATGGAGTTTCTTGCACGTTCTTCTCCATAGAGATCTACGCTTTTGAACGTGCAATTTAGCTTCACTTGTTTTTTTTTTGACTGACTGACATTTTGACAATTCAAAAGTGCCTGTAATTGGTCTATTTGAAATAAACGTTTCTGATTTCTGATTTCTGAACTCACAGGATGTTGCACAAGCCGGTTTCAGAGCCAACACACTAACAACTCAGGATACAATCGAAAGTGGATTTGATTCCGTCAGAAATGGATACTAGGTTGCTATAACGTTACGGAGGTATTCAGTGGTAATTAGCCCATCTTCAACAACTGATCCAAGCAATAGTGCTTGGATCAGTTGTTGAAGATGGGCTAATTTAACATGTAAAGAAATGTGGTTTAGTTTGGGGATCTAGAGTGGATTACCAGGAAAACATGACCAGACGAGCGAACGTTATATCATTATGCCAAGTCTAGGAACATACTAACGAGACACAGACAAGTGGTCACTGCGCATAGAAAGCGAAACGTTGATGAGCACTATTGTATTTAATAACGGTTGTATAATTAAGAGCTACCCCATCGTAATTAGCTAAGCGCTAGCTTGGACACTTACTACCAGTTGTTAGTTTTGGAAAAGTATTTCAATTTGTTAACTGCAGGGCACCTCACGAAGTAGGCTAATTTTGATTATGATGTTTGTACTCTCACAATAGGCTATTTGACAGTACGAAAAATAAGTTCATATTTATTGCCATCCGCATAGATTGTGGGTTTTAAAAGCGATTTGTACCAATAAATCTAAAAAATAATGGACTATTTATAAAAAAAAATACGAAATAAACTTTATTTAATTTTACCTAGCACCATGTTTTTGAAAATGATCACAAGTCTGTAAATATGTCTGTCATTGACTGCTATTCTTTTGAGTGCCTATGATATCTTCCCTATTAATTTACAATGTTTGTTTGCTAGTTTTAAGACTGCGTCATTTCGCGCGAATAAACAGTTTTTCTTTCTTCTTCTTTCTTTCTTTCTATGATACAATTTTGACGCTGTGCTATTAATGATATTTTGCTGATTAATTTACGATTTCTTACATTACCTACGGTAATATTTGGATACCAAATATAAATAAATAATATAAATATAATATAATACTATAAAATGGAGAGCAACTGCGTTAAAACAGATAGCGGGAACCTTCCTAAAGTTGATACTATTATGGTCGGTGATTTCTTTAAGAATAACCCCGATTTAGAAATATGAAGACAGCAATGTAAGTACCCCTTATCAACTCACGTGTTAACTTGCGAGCCAGTTGCAACCACTTTTTGCGCATTTTGACATTTTCGGTACACATACAAACAGTTTTTCCGGAGTTTTTATCGACGTGTTTGTACACGCTGGCACTACACACCATTTGTAACTCATTTTTGGGGAACTCACTGTTAAAATTAACACAAACAGCAAAATACTAAGTCAACTAGTTCACTGCAATTTTTATTTACTGGCGTGTGACGTCTACGAATACAAATTTGACGCGTATTGTCAAATATGGCGTTTTGGCGGCTTATTTGAATAATACAACTAACTTTATATGCTATTTTTTATGTTAATATTTACAAGAATTGAAATAAAACACTTTTTCTGGACTCTTTTAACAATACTTAATAATATGAAATCGATTCCAAAAATCAGTCAAATAGCCTATTGTTTTATACCAATATCCGAATCAAATGTGGGTCAGTTTTTACGTCTACAGAACATTGAGTAAGCTTTAAGGAAACTAATAAACCGTGAATTTATTTTTACATTAAAATTGTAGAGTAATCGTGTAGTAACTTTTTTGAATGGGTATTTAATTGCGGCCTTGATCTTACGTGCGCTTGCTAGGACATTGTCGAACTGAGCTAATAACTGCGTATGGCTATCCTGAACAATATTCGTTGCATAAATGTACACATTATTAAATGAGGTGTATTACGTAAAGTGATCGTTTGCACAATGCGCCGCAGAAAGCAGACATTTTTGGACGCATCCGAGTGACGCACGCCAAGGTTGTGAGTTATTGCGAATGCCTCTTGTACTTACTATATACTTAAATAGAACATATTATTTCAACGAAATACTTCGCGTAGATAAACCACACTATGATATATTATGATGCGATGAGTCATAGTTAGTTTCAAAATATAATCATTGTCATGCATAATGTATGTAATAAACTGAATTCAGTCCATTATTACAGTGTGTAGTTTTTTTTTTGCTGGTTTGTAGTACTTTCGTTTTCGCCACACGCGTGGAGTACTAGGCTATCATAACCACGTAGCTGTACATATATATGTACCGCATCTGCTATTGTTTGAGTGGACGTCGCCAGGCGACCGACCGCCGACCGGCGACACATGTTATTATGCTTAGCGATATTGACTACACCACCATACCCTGGCACCCTAGTCGCTACTTTATAATTAGGCTTTTCTTAGTCACTAGACTTAGTACAAAAACTTTACTTTAATTTTACCGATTTAGTAACAAAAACGTTTGTATGACTCATAAATCAAGGTCTAATCAGAAAGTCGCTCAAGTTTTACCATCTAACTAAGTACATTATTACGAAATAAACATCTTTATCTCAAAAGGAAATCTACTTCCTTCAGAAAAAGGAAATAACACAATATTCTCGCGAACAAAATCGCATGTTCCTTGCAAGTGTTGAGTCATTTCTCTACGATGTTTCAAGCTGCTGAATACCTGACTGCTCATAACTAATTTATTGTGGGTCGTCCTTGTCCTAAAACTATATCAATAGTGTGTGCTATTGCCTGTTATAGGAAAGGCGTCTTTTATTGCACGCGTGTAGGCACATGCTCTCCCCTTGACCTGTCGACGACCATAAAGCAGGTAAGTACAGAGCATAATATTGTGCCAGCCTGGCGGAGAGGCGCAGTGCGATAGTCAAGGATGTCCCGTGCTCGCTCATCCATCAATTAGAAGATAGACGTGACCACTGAGATCACCCAATTAGTCGCCTTCTGACATTCTGATTTGACTTTGAATTTTTGAAGCAGTGCTAGTAATAAAGTCTAGTGGATGCTCCACGAGTAGTTAAGCTACTATCACTTTAGAAGGAACAACACTCAACATTCAAAATCTCTCTGCGTGCATTTCCAAAGTTTGTGAGTGTGTGTATGTTTGTTGAAACTTGGTACATGGGTAGACTGTCCTATAATAGGTACCACATAGGATACTTTTTATCCCTGGAGAATGTTCCCTTGGGACAATTTTCAACATTCACGCGGGCGAAGCCGTTAGCAGCAACTACCATAACATATTGCTATAAAAATTGGACAGTTCGCGCTAAAACTGTTGCCGTCACTGTGAGCGCCGCCTGACATGACAAGTTATTAAAAATCACATTCAGTGAAAAAAATCTGGGCACCGCGCGCAGTGAGCTCATCGCTAATTTTCTGAAAACATTTGCCAAATTATAGAGAAAAGCTTTCAGTTACGTAATTCGGTATTGAGTTCCATAATAATATTGAATCGTTTTGGCTCGCGGCCAAGTGCATCGCAGACTCATTAATGACAAGAATGGGAGGAAGCTACGGCCGTAGTGGAGTAGTGACGTGCACGGCGCGGGCGTCACAGTTATCGCACAGTAATCAATAGCTACGGTTACTGATAGATTAGCGACTGATAGTGTGACCCTGGCGGAGCTGCGAGGAACACGTGAAAATGACGACGAAATGCTTGAAGTTTGGGCTACGACGCTGTTCAGGAAATATTGATATAAGATTCGATAAAGCTTTGTGATTTCTTTGTATAGTGAGTTAGTGACACGCTGTTTACGATCATTAGTGGATAGTCACTAATCGATAAGTATTGTTTCAACACTTTCAACAGCCGACCGACGACTTGCGCTAAGTGCTATTATGGATAAAGGTAACTTTTATTGCATTGGAAATGATTGCCGCTAATCTCTTCTGAATACATTCTTATGTTCTAAAGAATTTAGACAAACTGAAATTGTTGGACAATCCCTCATTGTGCACATTCATGAATGTGTTGTATGTGTGGAGGCAAGGGGGAGGCGGAGGGGGGCGGACGGGCAGCATTCTGTGCTAATGTGGCGTAAAATATTGGTCGTCAGAGCATCACAGCGAGTGCTAATACCTGTTATATCACACCGTCACGGTTCTGCAACTGTATTTGTCGAACAAATACTTATCACAATTCACACGACACGATAGTGCAAAAGGTGCACTCCAAACAACCCGTAAATAGGAAGCGGGACAAATAGATTTCAAAGAAGCTACAATAATAGCGGTAAGCTTCGTAGAGTGCCCAAAGAAGAACCCTGGCAACAAGTCGAGGGGAGGCATAGGGGTAACATGTTGTAAGTACAGTAGTAACTCGGGAGTACCCTTTAACAGCATTGTTTAATTAGTTTGGGGCCTATGAATTTGGAAGGATCCTTATTTACCGTCCCATGTCACGTGTGTAGGCTGTGTGTGGCGTCACGTTGCGTCAGTCGAGAACAGTTGACGCGCGCCACTGCCACAGTCCGCCGACGAGTGGCGCCCGATGACCCATCCAGCTCTAATGCACCGAGACGCAAATTTATATGCACACCAAACAATGACACCAAGGATTCAATACAATTCGTAACGTTAATCACAAACAGAAGGAAATTGCATAGGTACCTAACGTATAAATTCATTTCCGTACAACAGGCACTGTTGTTGTAGCTAAACATTGACCAATTATAATGGTAATGTTCCAAAGTTCACATGAAACATATTTACTACAAAATGACCATTGTTGAGCATACATATGGAAATCCAGATAATGATGACAAACACAACAAAGCTCAGTGTTAGAAAAACAAGTAATTAGACGTGACCGTGACACAGATGACGATGGTGGCAGAGGCGATAGTGGACATAACGTGGTGACAGCGGGGTCAACTACGCACCTGTGGCACGCCAACGATAAATATTTGATATACTTAAAATAACAGTGGGCCAAAAAAGGTGTTGATCAATATAAAAACGACTCGAGTAAATGATAATTGCTCAGTAAGTACGCTCGAAGCTGAGAGTTTAGACTCAGGAGTGCTACAAAAGATCTACGAGGATGCTTTTTAAGCTGTTTTTTATGGTCGCTAAACGTAAAGGAAATTAGGACGTTGTAAGACGCTCTGGCTGGAATACAGTTTAATAGAGGACTGTCCGGATACTCAAATCAATACTTGAAGATATGATGGTACTACTGCTGGAGCCCTTGATCGGAACAAAGCATAATACGAGTTATTGGAAATTATGCAAAACATACCTGTCCCCTAATTGTGAGTTTCTTGCAGTCCTTGGAGAGTAGATCTCTGACATCTTCCAGATACAGCTCGATGTAGGAGCAGGAAACCAAGTGCGTGACGTCGGGCGAAGCGGAGTTCTCTATGTGCGCCCAGATGTGGCGGAAGGCGCGCGGTATGATGCCCTCGTGATCGGCCGTACCCTCCATGGTGTGCGTCTTGCCCGTGCCCGTCTGCCCGTACGCAAACACGCAGCCGTTGAAGCCGTCCAGTACGGAAGCTACCAGGGGACGCACCTGCAACCAATACACAAGTTTTACACATCACTAAGAATAAGATACAAGGAACCGCGTCAGGCACTACTGAAGAGTTCTGCCTTATATCGGCAAGAAGACAGGAGCCCTGAAATTCTAACTCCATTGTGGCCAATTGCATCACAAAGTTTTGTAATGGCTATGTTCCTACCTACCTTGTGCTTTGTGCACCTACATTTAAAAAAAAATCTCAAGTTTTTAGAGTAGTCAGTCAAGTCTAGTAATGGTGGATTTGCGGCGTGGTTCTGACTCGCCATATACACGCTACTGATGCCACCTGAGTTTAGTATAAACTTTCATTATATATTTTAAGCTGTAGTATTAAAGAGACCTTTACATTTTTAGGGTTCCGTAGCCAAATGGCAAAAAACGGAACCCTTATAGATTCGTCATGTCTGTCTGTCTGTCTGTCTGTCTGTCTGTCTGTCTGTCTGTCTGTCCGTCTGTCCGTCCGTATGTCACAGCCACTTTTTTCCGAAACTATAAGAGCTATACTGTTGAAACTTTGTAAGTAGATGTATTCTGTGAACCGCATTAAGATTTTCATACAAAAATAGAAAAAAAGCAATAAATTTTGGGGGTCCCCATACTTAGAACTGAAACTCAAAATTTTTTTTTTCATCAAACCCATGCGTGTGGGGTATCTATGGATAGGTCTTCAAAAATGATACTGAGGTTTCTAATATCATTTTTTTCTAAACTGAATAGTTTGCGCGAGAGACACTTCCAAAGTGGTAAAATGTGTGTCCCCCCCCCTCTAACTTCTAAAATAAGAGAATGATAAAACTAAAAAAAATATATGATGTACATTACTATAAAAACTGCCAACGAAAATTGGTTTGAACGAGATCTGGTCAGTAGTTTTTTTTTAGTACGTCATAAATCGTAAACCGAAGTACGAAATTCAGAAACGTGGTCATACTTGCGCAAGCCAAATATGAACCTGATACAAAGATTATTATTATGTTACTTGCTGCTACGGAACCCTCCATGGGCGAGTCCGACTCGCACTTGGCCGGTTTTTATTCTATAGAAGCGTCTTGAGTCGGCCATGACTAAGAGACATGACCTTCAGATACGACCCACGTTGGTAACACCCATGGGCTGAGATTGACACAGTTACCAGTAGCCCTGAAGTTGTAGAACCCTGTTTGCCAAATCCAAACAGTAGCATCAGCGATTAAATGTTCTGCATCAGAAAATTGAAGTTCTTTTTACCTTGGAACTTAAGTTTTATGCGTAGAGCTTCCTAAAGCAAGATGTATGGACTCATTTACTGAGAATTAGTTTCAAAGGGTAGGGAAAGTTTCGTCGGAGGGATTCATTCCCTTGGGAAGTTGGGATTAAGGGAGGGTAGAAGTTTTTATAGGTAGGTATGTGTGTCGCACGCAAAGTTGCACAGTCCGCCATCGATACACGATATTACGTATAATAAAAGGCTTTTTTGGGTCACATGTAACGTGACCCAAAAAAGCCTTTTTATTTCCTACTAATTAATTATCTAAGTTTTTTAACGATTCGTGGAAGCCCCATAAATGTGTGCTCAGTTGTCATTTTTAACAACACAAAGCGAATATATCCGCAAACATAAAAAATATGTTTAATTTATTTAATATGTTGCAGGTTTTAGAATCAGCAAACGAGACTTTCATTTCCTTAATGTTTATCACTTGGAAAACGTAAAACACACCTTTGAGAATAATTTATATCCGGCATTACTCTGTATTTTATAAAGAAATTAGATTTTTATTAAGAGGGAAAACATAGATAAATAAACGCAACGCTTATCTAATGAAAATTACAGTAATCAGTAATCGATTGCATTTGATACAGCGCAAACGTCCGTATCACGGTATGGCACATGATTTCATTGAGATAAATATAATTGTACGGCAGCCCGGCAGGCGGCGTCGATCTCTGCAAACACATCATTGTTCTGAAAACGGTCGATACGATGTTGTGAAGAGTTACGTCACGGTAAGCTCGGAGCACACACTGCCAGCCTTGGTCGCGCGTGCCACCGCATAAATACGCATACAGAAGGCTCACCCGTTCTACTAAATATTTTGCGAAATAAACTAACATGTATTAAACATATAAAAAACTTAAATATATTCACTTCTCAGGTCATATGCTTTGTACAAGGCCCTTACCATGACGTGGTAAAATGTCAGGCGAGCGAGCGAGAAAGAAGGATGGAGCTACACACCCTATATACCTCCATCCCTTTATGTCGTCCAATGGTTCGCGTTAAAAGCTCGCAGGACCTTTGATCTGCTAAAATATTGTTGTGGATTTCGTTTAAAAGAATCATTTTATGTGCCCGATTTTTCGTGCTTGACTGACAGTGTAGTACAGAGAATGAGTCTTCTACACTGGTCTACTGTCGCAGCTGCACAATATACAACATTACGAACAAGTGCCGGCGCACGCGGAGACAATCAATTATTTGTCGAACAAAAGACGATCGCTCAACAATATCTATTTTCACGGAACAATTGGTAGCACGTAGCGCAAATAATCAACAATTAGTGAAACATTGACCGTATAACTGGCGAGGCTGGGGAGCATGCTCAATCGGAGGCTATATCTCAACTAGCTCTGTCGTACAGGATGTCAGGGATACACATTGTAATATGTACCGCAATAAAATAGCTTGAAGCAAGTCATTTGTCATAAAAACGTTTAAATTGCGACGTGAATGCATTCAGAATGAAAAATATGAAGTCATGTTAGTAAACTGCGCTGAACTATGGCAAGAACATAAAGACAAATGCGGAAAATAATGTGTCGCGAATACCTGTACCTACCTACTGTTCATTTTGACATGACAGTTTATAATACAAGTCTTTTATGTATTTATGTGATTGTGCTTGTCTTGCCAGAGCAGCTTTGAGGAGTCATTGCGTCTGCACGCGTTTCATTATTTCCCATTCTAGTGCTAAACAATAGATTATTAATCGCTAACACAAAACAACCGCCATATTGACACGCCGAGGTTAGTGTTGTACACACCTACACTGCACTTCAATCATAGCATTTTGAAGAAAACTTGTAACATTGTAGAGACCTTCGATAACGCCAAGGCTATGCATTGAAAGTGGAACAGACGACAAGCTCGCGTAGGATGCTCGGCAAGATGGTACCTTCCGCGTTGGATTACTTGCGAACGATTCTGTAGTACGCGTTAATTGGCATTGAGATTATGTACCTACAGACATTTACATATATTAGCATCGCTACTAAGTTCTAAATTAATAGTTCCCAAAATGAAATATTAAAAGCAACATGGATAGTTATAAAAAGGAACTAATCAAAACAACCCAAAACAAATACAAATATACGATACTTAAATCACACTCAAAGCTCAGCTCATCATGACATATGTTACAATACAATCTAAAAAGATTCCATTACAATTTCCCCATGGAAGCAAGTAGGGTTTGCGACCAGGGACGTCGCGTATCTAGAAATCCCGGGAATTTTGTAATTTTAGTTGTCTCGAGTCCCGGGACTTTCATGTCGAGACTCGAGAAGAGACAAGATTGTCGATATTGTTATGTAATCATTTTTTTTTAATAATTGAAAGAGCTTAGCGCTATCTGTTAGTTTAATAAATACTTGTACTACTACTGCTTGAAAAAAAAAAACAAGAGCAACATTAAAAACGGAGTTTCTATTGTTTGAAGAAACTGGAAAACGTACAGAAAGTTTGTAGCTGTTGACGTTCTGATTTTTTTAAAAGACTATTTTAGTAAATCAGCAAATAAGTCTAATTATTAAATTAGTTGATTATTTAAAATACTGTTTTATTTATATTTAACTATGAAAAAAGCTGTGATTATGAGAGTTAACAATGTTGTGATTATGACCAATGGTTAGATACTAGAATTACTAGATAATAGTAAAGTTATTACGAATTAGTATGATTTTTAACCAAATTCGTTTTAACTATAAAATTTATTTATTTAAACTTCATGTACAGTAGTGGTACATAGGCGGACTTAATGCAACAAGGCATTCTCTACCAGTCAACCTTTGGGTTAAAAAAGACAACACTGTGATAGATTTGCACAATAAACAAATAACAGATACTTCAAACAGAAAATAAAATAAAAAATAAGTTATTTATAATAATAAAATACATACATATGCTAAAATTATACACTAATAAATACTAAGAAAAATATCAAATCATTAAGAGAACTTAATAATAATTCCGACGAAGACCGAACTAAGGTTGAGAAGACTTCAAGTAGTAGAATTTAACTGCATAAAAGTGAATCTGTATGTGATTAAAAGAAATAAAGCAATTATTAAGACTCAACGTTAAAGTTATTAAGATTTCATTTTCTATTTAATAAATGTTGATTTTTTCAAAAAAAAAAGAATGCCTTTTAATACGTATCAGAAATTAACTCGATTAAAAGTCTTCAAAAAGTTTCTTAAAAGTCTCGAAGTCCCGGGAATTCCCGGGCATTTTAAAATTGTAGGGAATTCCCATACCCTAAAGCTAAGCTTGGTAAATATACTCATTAACATTGAAACCTTAAAAGTTACCTTTCAAAAAAGGTAACTTAAACTACTACAGACAAGAACAAGACGAAAGTTGTTGTATTCAAGTTTTTTTTCTTCAAAAAACAAAATGAATAGTAATTTATTCAGAAATATTTTGAAATAACTTGTTTTCTATTGAACAGAAGGGCTTTCGTAAACATTACTGTGAATTTGGCTGTGTATGATATGATTACAAAGATATTAAATAAATAGATAATAGAATACCAGTATCAGTCCTGTCCATGGACACGAGTAAAGCTTTTGACCATGTGTTATATAGATTTTAGTATTTTGATAAGGGCACTTGAAGCATACGGAATAAGGAATAACATTCTTGACCTAATCAAGTAATAGAAACAAATTACGAAAATGTGTCTGCATGAAACTGAAACATTCTTCAATTCGAATTCCAGTAGTGTGTGGCCCTCAGGGTAACATATTGAGCCCATTGCTTTTTTTACACTTATTTTAATGATAAATGATATTTATTCTGCAAATAGGTTTATAAAACTCTTTTACACGTCAATTTTTTTTTTGTCATTTTAAACTAAATGAGGCCGGTGTTTCCTAGCTGACTACCCTGAGAAGAAACACCGAAACAAACTCAGGGGTCAAAGTCTCTTTTAAAGTCCATACAGTAAATATGTAATGGTCAAATCACATGAGAACCATGCAGATTTGTCTGAGATGGTCTTTTGAAGAAAGAACCATACAGATTTGAGTGGACCTGTCCAGTCAGTGTAAGCATTTGTCAGTATTCGCTAAGCTCAACTCAGGACTACTAAGGAGCTCAACGACTTGACGAACAATACCAAAGAAAGGAAATTTGGGTAGGCCGCAGAAAATACTCAAATTGCCAGACATACGTTAAAATTACTGAAAAGGAAAAAAAAAGCAATCAACATAGTCCTCACGTTCACAATAATAAAAGGAAATATATAGTTTACAAAATGTAATACTTTAAAGTAAATATTTACATAAGTCAAAATTTAATTGAAAAAATAAATAAAAATAATGTCAAATTGCAAAATAAAGATAATCTACAATGTCAGACTGTAAAAAATAAATAAATTAGACAACAGTTGTAGTGCGTACTGGAGCAGATCAATCCCAAGCCTTTTCGTCCTCAACATAGTCCTTTATAGTGTAAAAAGGCTTTTGGCAAAGTTTACGCTTTACAAATGATTTGAATTTAGTATGGCTTAGTTGTTGAATATGACTAGGGAGTTTATTATAGAAGTGTATACATTGGCATCTAAATGAGCCCCCTATTTTTTTGAGCCTAGTTGCAGGAACCACAAATTTGTGTTTGTTCCTAGTATTAAAATTATGAACATCACTGTATTTTTTAAACATGTTTATATTTTTATGTGCATACAAAATATTCTCGTAAATATAGGTACTGTGAAGGTACAGTCATTACATTGATATCTTTAAATTTATCTCTGAGGGAGTATCTGGGGGACTTAATTTATTAATCTTTCCTTTCGCCGATCTGTTGCGAGATTTTTTTTGTGAAATAATAAAAATAAACAAAATGATCTTCATAAAATAGCAGCTAATAGCAATAACGCGTGTCACATCTACCTTGAGATAAGGCAGCATAATATGGGGAAATTCTATCGACAGCGAAGAAGTATTTAGAGCTCAGAAGAACTATTTGTAGTTGCGATTACATGATAGTGATAGCTGTAGACCATACTTTAAGACTCGAATTATTCTAACTTTACTATCACAGGCCTGTTGGTCTAGTGGTTAGTGGCCCTGACTGCTATGCCGGAGGTCGTGGGTCCCACCCAGGACAAATGGTTGTGTGATGAGCACGATCATTTGTTCTGTGTCTGGGTGTAATTTATCTATATATTTATGTATTTAAAAATATATAAGTATGTTTATCAGTTGTCTAGTACCCATAACACAAGGTCTGCTTAGCTTGGGACTAGACGGCGCGGGCGGCGTTGTGTGTTAGCTGTGGAATAATATTATTATATTATTATTATATCTTACTAGTAGTATAGATATTTTACTACTAGTATTTATCAAGTCTCATTAGGAATTATTGAAGACTGAACAACCCGAACACAATTGTAATTGAATTAAGGTTAGAATATTTTAGAGAACAATGTCATCAGCAAAACGGAGATTTGGTAACCTCGTCTCGCCAATGACGATGCCTCTCTCCCTCCAATCGGCTGCCAATCTTCTAAAAATTTCTTCTAGGGTAAATTTAGGAGACAGTGGGTCCCCTGTTTGACTCCTGTTTCTATATTGAATTTTTGACCTGTTGCTGACGCTGGAACCTGACGCTGGAACACCCATACCGATCTGCTCCGACTTTCGGTATCTCGGGTCACTCGTCCAAGGGGATGGTGAGGTAGACCGGGACGTAACACATCGGATCAACGCAGGATGGATGAAATGGCGACAGGTCACGGGAACAACTTGTGACCCACGGATGCCCCTCAAGTTGAAGGGTAAAATCTACAAGTCCGTGATAAGGCCTGTCATACTGTATGGATCAGAATGTTGGGCTGTGAAAAAGACGGATGAAAAAAGATTGCACGTAGCGGAGATGAGAATGTTAAGATGGATGTGTGGTGTGACGAGAATGGATAAAGTGAGAAATGAGTATATTAGGGGAAGTTTGAAAGTGGCGCCAGTGACTGAAAAGTTGAAAGGGAATCGTTTGTCTTGGTATGGTCATGTGAAGAGGAGGGATGAAACGCATGTTACTAAAAGAGTTATGAGTTTACATGTGGATGGATGGAGAGGGAGAGGGAGACCAAAGAAAAGATGGATGGATTGTGTGAAGAGTGATATGAAAGAAAAGGAAGTTAGTGATAGTATGACGAGTGACAGGGCAGAATGGAAGAAAAAAACATGTTGCGCCGACCCCAAATAACACGGGACAAGGGCAGGAAGATGATGATGGTTTCTAATTTGATTGCGGCGGTGCTATTTTTATAAATTATCCGTAACAGGTCAATGCAAGTGGGATCAATTTGTTGCCTGCTTAAAGCGTCAAAAATAGCTGTGTGTGTAATGCTGTCGAATGCTAAGAATATATTATATGTTAAGAAAATAAAATATGTTAATAAACTAGGTCGTAAAAAACGGGTCCAATAAAAAAAAACTGCGATATATAACAAGTAATGTACATGTATATGTTACCGGCAATCTGTATAATTCAGGTATTTTATACAATACCTAGGCAATGTATAGAATACCTGGAGCGTCCAGGTAATGTATGAAATATTATGAAAATTATAGTCCATTACATACTTTACCTAGGTAATGTATACAATTCCTAGGGATTTGAATAAAATAGAATAGAATAGATTTTATTGTACACCAAAATAGTAACAAAACTTTAGGGATTGTATAGAGTACAAGTATTATGGTGGAGTATTGTACCTGCTGGTCCATCGGCAATGTATAAAATAAATAGATTTTGGATATTTATCAATGTTCACCGACCTACCTATAAAATGACGGGCAAATGAAACATGTTCTATAACTTAAAATGAATGTAAAAAAAACTTTTTAGAAAAAAAAAATAACCGACTTCACTAAAAAAAAACACTAAAAGGATCAAAATAACTTTAATTTTGGAAGTCGGTGTTTCTCGGTATTGTTTGTTTCTTATTTAACACCGACTTCCGAAATTAAAGTTATTTTGATCCTTTTAGTGTTTTTTTTTTTAGTGAAGTCGGTTTTTTTTTTTTCTAAAAAGTTTTTATTTCACACTTTTTAGTTGCGATACACTTATAAACTGAGTGCCTATTTCTCATGACAATTCCAATTAACCCAAATACTGCTAGGTTACATTGTTTTATTATAAAGTTCCTGTGTCTACCTTCCTCCTTCCGGCTCCATCATCAGATCAGTTCGATAGTACCTTATAGCCAAAGAGCATCTCACGACAATTCTAATAAGCCCAAACACGGCTAGGATACATTGATTAATTACGGAGTTCCTGTGCCTACCTTCCGGCTCCATCATCAGATCAGTTCGATAGTACCTTATAGCCAAAGTGCATCTCATGACAATTCTAATAAGTCCAAACACGGCTAGGTTACATTGATTAATTACGGAGTTCCAGTGCCTACCTTCCGGCTCCATCATCATCATCAGATCACTTCGATGATACTTACCATTTTCAACGTAACTATTCAGAATCATTCATTTATTTGTATTGTCATAGTCGCTTAACTATGTATATCTTCATTGTGATATCTATTTGAGTATGAAGTTCCGTTGACCATTTCTGGTCTTCTTCATCAGTTCCACTTCATCAAATGTTACTTTTTACCCGACTGCGCGACGCAAAGGAGGGTAATGTGTTTATCAGTCTATGTATGTATGTATGTATGTATGTATGTATGTTTGTTTCTATGTGGCGTTCTAGAGACCAAATGCGTAGGCCGATTTTGATAATTCTTACGTCAATTGATTCGTCTTAACCTTGCGAGTGTCACTAAAGACATGACAGTAATCAAAATTCACCACAGCTACAACCAGACGCCATATTGTCAAAATGAAAAAAAAAGTCGATGAACTATGTCAAGTGGGGTGTCGTTGAATAGGTATTTTAAAATCATCTTTAGGTTCCTTTTATCATTTTTCATTTTAAATAATAGTTTAGGATATATAACGATTTAAAGTTGTTTAACAAAACAATCATCCTCGCTAATTTTCTTACTTATTGATTTAAGTTTTCATTTCAAGTATAAACGATACACAAATAAAAAAAACAGTGAAAAAGCATGAAGAACAAATATTTTTGGTAAAAAAAAGTTTACCACCAAACTCGATAGATGGCGTTGTTCATTTGATGCACGTTTGTAAATCAAATCATTCGAGTTTTCCCATCTACTAGACAGGTCGATGAACATAAGCAAAAGATGACAACTATATTGGCAAAAACTACTAGGTTGTATAAATTACATGCAGTTGATATATCAGTAGAAACGAAAACATGGTCAAAAACCGAAAGCTGTAGGTATATGTTTCTGATGATCCTAACAAAACTGGAGGAAACGTTACATATTTAACAAACGGTTTAGGATCACGAGTTATGTTACGAAGAAATTTGAATGTTACCCATGGTCTTGTTAACGGAGCAATGGGTGTTATAAGGACAATTGAGTGGCCAGCTCTTCGGAGGGACCAATTGGAACCCGGAGAATTGCCACAAGCTGTTTATACAGAATTTGACGACAAAGCAATTAAAAACAATGTTCCTGGAGTAGGAGTCAGAATCGAACCATCGACGACAGAATTCGATGCACTTCGCGGACAGGGTAAAATAGAGCGAAAAATGTTGCCATTAATATTGTGCTGGGGTGTAACTGTACACAAGCTCCAAGGAACTACTTTGGACTTTTGGACCGAGCTGTGGTTGACTTAAGTTCACGCATTTTTGCTAAAGGTCAAGCATATGTAGCTTTGAGCCGAGTTAGGTCTCTAGAGGGACTAATCATCAGTAGTTTAGACCACCGCAAGTTACTTAATAATCCCCACGATATTAACTTCCTCAATGAAATGACTAGATTGCGAAATTTACCATCTTATAACGAAGTCAATGAATCGTACCTAAAAAGTATAAAATAAAATAAAAATATTTAAAGAAAAACAAAAAATCCGACTGCGTCGAAACTAATTTTAAAAAATACGTAAAAAAAATAACTTAAATAAAAACTAAAAAGAAACAAACAAGCTCAGTAGTTTAGAATTCTGTTATGTAATACTAAATAACTACACAATTTAAATAGTTTTATAATCGATACACACATAAAACAAATCATACATTCTAATGCAGAACAGACCGACTCACAGTCGGGGCCCATTCAAATTTTACCAATCAAATCTTCCCAAGGGGCCCCGACTAGTTTTTATTTAAGTTAATTTTTTTACGTATTTTTTAAAATTAGTTTCGACGCAGTCGGGTTTTTTGTTTTTCTTTAAATATTTTTGACTGTAAATGCTTAAGTTCTTGATGAAAATACAAAAATTACTATAGGGTTGCCTATAATTTTGAAATCCTGGAAGCATATCCTATAAAGGGAAAAAAAAATTTTGCTAATCGGTCCATAAACGACGGAGTTCTGAGGTAACAAACATAAAAAAAAATAATAATAATAAAAAAAAAAGAAAAAAAACAACCGAATTGATAACCTCCTCCTTTTTTTGAAGTCGGTTAAAGACGACAGCAGGGAATGAATTGACGTAATTTTAGGGCACCCGACACGGACAGGCTAGGTTAGTTTTTTTTTTTATAAGCACCCGGAAATAGGGGCTTACTTTAAACCCCGCGGACAAAAATAAGAAAAAATAAGACCATATACATAATAAAATTAACGTGAAATTAAACATTCTTCTGGTTATAAGTATCCTAATGTAATTTGCTTACAAGAAATCAGGTCTTATTTCTGTTTTCTAATCTAACTTGTTCGTGTCAGGTCTCTAAAATTACGTCCCCTCCTTCCCTGCTCTCGTCTTTTACACACATTACCGGCTGCCCATTCGGTATTGTATAATTATGTAGAATACCTGGACAAGGTATAAAATAATCATTATTTTATACATTACCTACACGTTTTAGGTATTCCATACTTTGCCTGGGTATTGTATAGAATACCGGATTATATAGATTGCCGGTAACATATATAAATCACTCGTATAAATAAAATAACCCATACTAATGTTATAAATGTAAAACGGTTAAACTACTGAACCGATTTTGATGAAAGGTACGGAAGAAGCTTGAACTCTAAGGATAATTGGCGGGAAGAGAGGAACACGAAAAATAAGTTGCTAGTTAATTTAAATTGGAAATAAAAATGCAGCTTCCAAAAATTTAAGGATAGTGAATACTTCTTAGTGTGTGCTAGAAGCACACAAAATAATTATGTATTCAAGAGAAGAAAAATAGGTACTTATGTAAATATGATCTTGAAAAAAATTTTTTGTTTGTTCCAAATACTTTATTTCTCATTACTAAAAAAAAGATACGTTCGTTTCCCAGTTTACTAATATTCGTATGCTATTTACTGCGGCAGAATCTGTGTGTGCACAGCTAAACTGAATTAATTTGATCTGATCTGAACCTCGGAATACAGCACGAACAATCGAACATATCCGCGGCAATTAGCTAGCAACCACTAACGCACGAAATAACATTAAGCACTTGTTAGCTAGTCTCCACGAACACACAGCTACGTATCGTCTCGCGCCAGGATCGTAACATTTCAAAGTCAAGCTCAAGAGCGTTGGCGCTGCCAAGCGATCAGCTGGACAACATTAATAACCGACGACTCCGCGGCGACCAATCACCGGCCTGAGGCGAGCCCTGCGTCCGCTGCGGCTCGTCACCGGGACGTGTTCACTGAGCAATGTGCATTTAACAACCCTTTTCGTTAAAAGCCTGCTAACTGGACCATTCGGATATGTCAGATTCAGTATAATACAATACAGAACATTTTGTTCTTTAGTTATTAAACCTCCACGAACTGACGATATGTGGTCACCCTTACTGAAGCAGCACGTGCTGTTACGTGATGGAGGTAACGTGTAATCGTTAATTGCAAAGCATTATAATGTTCCCACTGTTGGGAATCATACCTCTTCTCTAGGAGGAAATAGGCTGAAATCCACCACGCGGGTTCAGTGTCGGTTGGCAAATGTCACCTGTCTTCGAATTTTTAGTTTTAGAACATGCCGATGCCGTTTCCTCACGATGTTTTCCTTCACCGTATTAAGAGCAGTGGCTTTGAAATAAACTACACAAAGTAAAGCGCCTGTTTGGGATTGAATTTGAACACCCGACGTTACAACTCGTAAAACGGAAACGTTACCACCGCCGGGCCAGCACTGCTCTAATCGTGGATTGGCTTTGTTTAAATCATGATTCATACAATTTCAGGTAAGTGCCTGTTTCATGAGTCCCAGAGCGACAAGTACTAATGTCCGCAGAGGTGAAGCTCCTCGGCGTCCCACGCGCGCACAGTACGTTGTCGCGTGCCACGGTGCCACCATTGTGATGTGTCTAAGTGCTGCTCAATTTGGAGTCAAGCCGCCGCACGCTATCTTATGATTACTGCCGCAAATTACTCTTTGTTTAGGACTTTTCTTATGCAAATCCAATTTTGATGATGAGATTACCAATGCTTAGTAATTTGCTTTTTAGGACGATTCTGTTTCTGTTTACTGATCTCGCTCGACTCTATAGAATTTATTTAAATAATAAATTCAGAACGAAGCGATGTATAACATCTCAATAACTGTCATCGTCATGCAATTATCGAATAAATACATAATTCCAGCACACGGCGTGTTACAGATCAATATATCACATGATCAATCAACAATTTCGCGCCATGGTTCACAGGCTCTTGCTCAGAAGAGCCTGTGAACAATTCGTTTTATACATATGAAACAGCACACTCCCGGCAATGTTCCAGTGTGTTGAACATTTCTAAAACTTTGTATCACATCGAGCACTAACCACACCGAATGTTCAAGTACAGAAGCCCAATTTGATTGCTTCACTGAAATAACTGACCGACTTGGCGCCGAACGTCGGAAATCTCGCAAAAACACTTCCATTAGCTGCTTGAAACTGTCCCGTATCACAGGGCTGGCTTTACCTATAGTGCACGAGTGTGCTGAGCACACGGGCGCAGGGGGCGCCGAGCGCCGCTCGACACAGTCAAATAACTACAAAGTTGAGCTTTATATTCGTGTTTATTACTTCCCGACATCATTAAAAATTGCACCGTACGCCATTCAACTAAGACGAATGTATAATAACGACACCTCTCAAGCTAAAATGCAACAAGCCATTTAGGTTCTAAGGCGTTTTTCTTTAAGCTGGGAAATCAGCCAATGACTTCTCGCGCCTTAGGGCGGAGCAGGAGGGCGTTTCACATTTTTACTGCCTAAAATCCATTCTTATGTTCCTTCTTTGCCTTCGTTCCTGGTAACCCATGGCTCCAGTAGGTTTCGACCCTGCTGGGCCCCTACGGTTTTGCTGACATCTTAATGCGTGTGTGGAACACTACACAGTGTTGACGATTTGGGCTCGGTCCGGACGGTTACCGGAAGCCCGGACGGCGAGCTACCCATTGCTCGTCGTCTGCAAGCTCACCCCTACGGTGGCTAGAAATCGGGGTAGGGATAGGGTTGGGGCGTGAGGAAGTCCGTTCAATCGCGCGTGCGGCCACCTCGAGAGAACGTGAACGTGAGGACGTCGTGACGTCTTTCCAGCCACTCCTCAACCCAATGCCAGTCCAGCACCGGGTTACGACATTGCGCGGACCGCCCGTAGGGCACAGTGAAGTATACGGTGGAAGTTAGGTTAGGTTGGCGCATTGGCGGTGGCGACCTCTCACGCTGGGCCCTGGTTCAGGCCACTGTCGAGAAGGAATGGGATGCGGTCGCGTCCTTCTGCGAAGCAGTAATGCTAGCAAAGGAAGCGGCCGAAAGAATGGGAGAACGAGACTCCTGCCACCGTATGATGAAGCTTCTGTCCTCGTCTGCTGCTCGGAGCAGTGTAAGTGAGTTGGTGTAATATTTTTGGCAACAATGCTTGAGCGGCAGCGCGGCGTGCGTAATAGCGCGGGGGAATGCGACGCGCGCGGACATACAGATTTCTCCTGATATTCAACGTTTACGATATATTATTATACATCGCTCCGCTGAAACTGACACACTTCTGAGAATACTAGGCTAAACATTCTGTACTACTACCTACTGTATAATTTGCTGCCGAGTTTGAAACACTACGAAATGATAGATAAAGTTAGTATTCATTACCGTACTTATTGAATTTGTATTGTTTTAAGCCAGCACAGTGTGGCTACATAACTGAAGGTAAATACAGCAGTAAAGAAAAGCAACTCTTAAACTTTTCTGGAGCAGATGCAGTAGCTATCATAAATTAAAATAATATTTAGAGTGACGAAACTTCATGAAGCCTCATAAACATACCGAGACGAAAATAAATGCGCTAAATCACTGAGTGGTCTTATTAGATGCGCACTAAATTAATAATGGACGCTATATTTTTCAATGGCTATACAATTTTAATAAAATGTACGTACTGCGATGTTTCACAGTAAGAAGAAAGTGTAAAGAGTAGATATAAAAAACAAAACTGTGCAAGTGCGAGTCGAAATCGCGTACTGAGGGTTCCGTAAAAACTTACCTTTGTAAAGTTCAATTCCCGATTCCCGAATGGAGAAATTTGCTGTTTATTTATTTATTTATTTATTTATTACTTTATTGCACACCTTAAGTTACTACAGGACAACATTTATAAAAAATAAGTGTACAATAGGCGGTCTTATTGCACAGGGCAATTTAAAAAAAAAAAAAAATTTGCTGTTTTCAGATTTATTCCTATACCTATACTATAAAACCTTCCTTTATGCCAAATTTCAGGATTCTGGGTCAACGGGTACCCTATGAATTTTGATTCCCTTAAGAGTGTCGAAATATACGTTTTTTGCGACATAAACGACCGTATCTTTTTTTTCGTTATCTTAGAAGTTTGATTTTTTCACAGCTTCAAGAGACCGCAGACCTGAGTATATATGGTTTTAATTTCAACTCGATACCTCCACGCGTTCCCGAGATAAAAGGTCTTGACAGACAACAAAGTGATCCTATACCTACCTAAGGGTTCCGTTTTTTCCTTTTGAGGTACGGAACCCTAAAAATTGACATCTCGTGTACAAACTTCGCGTATTAAATAGCTGGTATACGAGTAGGTAGATATTTAATGTAAAAACACAAAGGTTTGTTTTAATCGCGTGTTAGTCCAAATAACCGTGTTGATTAATTACCGCGGGAGTTTGACCCTCACCTTGGCGCACGCCGCGCCGGTATCGAGCGGTCAGCGGTACCGCGGCTGTCGCTCATGGCGAGACAACTCTATGGTATTTAATATTATTGATGGTATGGTATATTAAATACCAAAGCTTCCTTATTTACTTTAATGTTTAATGTCAATACCAGACAGCTACGTATCAATGGCAGGGCAACCACCTCTTTTCAATCGCTCTTTCCATGACAACTCTATACATATATCTGTGGCTATTTTAATGCTACTTATCAAGGCAAGAGACAAACCGAGTTTTCAACTCTGACCAGTCTGCTACCAGAGCCGAGCCGAGCTGCTTCAGAAGGTAAAATTGTTTCAATGAAATGTAGGAGTGTGCCTTCTTCTTCTTCTTCTTATGTGTGGTCAAAATAAATTTATAAACAAAAAAAACTATTGGTCAAAGAATAAGGCTTTGTTATCATCATCATGGATTATCTTACTTCAATAAACATGATTCATTTCCAATTTAAAATCACATTATTTCCAATTTCATACAAGTTCACCTAATTTAGTTTAGATAGCTATCGCGGGTTCTAGCTTTTGCCTAGAACTTGAGAACTACATACAGTATACATAATTATACGATCGATACAACTCAGTCGTCTGTTCAGATCATTACCATATTCTTTCTTTTATAAATCTATATGAAGGCGATCGATCTCAAACATCTAGAGCGTTTATCTTTAGAAGTTTGAGCACTACCAACAGACCATAAAGTAAAGAGATCCCACAAAGTTCTCTATAAGTAAATAGTAAAACTATAATAATTAAATATTTATAGACTCACCATTTCGTCGTACATAGTCTGCGTGTCGGCGGTGGCGTCGTAGGCGGCATCGTACGTGAACATCTTGTCCTGGCCCTTGGGGTTGTACACCTGCACGGCGCCGCGCTCCGGCCATACCTTCACCACCTGCATAAAATCCTCATATTACACAATCAGTTTGTCGGGAGAGTTCACGAAGTACGTGACAAGTGAAGGGCCCAAGACAAAACGTCATTAGCACTTTATTTGTTCCATACTCCGTGCCATTACCATCTCCAAAGCGCAGGTAAACAACCTTAAACTACAGGACAGGGCGCGCAATTTTACGCAAACCTCTATTTGTTAGAAAAAAAACGGCCACTTGAATTACATGAACGGTTTCTACCGCATTAGCTACTCTTTTTGTTGGCAAATAAGAAAATGTTAAAACGATTTCCGATTCAAAGATCTGATACAAAGGAGTCGCCGGACAAAGGTGACGCTCAAATAAATTTAAGAAATGTGTAGCTACAGTCCAGGCGAATGTTATCGACTAGAGAACGCCGTAGAAAACTTGTAGAGAGAGGTTTAGTTTACAATGAAGTTATTAAAGTAAATGATGCGTGTCTAGACGTCAGGCAGTTTATCGCTCCGTAGTATCCAAGCCATGTCATAAATCGTCTGATTTGGTTCCCTGGTACAGAAGCATTACTTGTACCATTTGTCATCGCATCAAAAATTGGAATACTTTTCTATTACAGAATATTATCCTCCTCATAGACCACCAGTGGTTCACCACGACTGGAAGCCTGTCACCTTTGGCCAACTGCATATGGCTGATGTTCAAAGTCTTCGATTTCTCAACGAGTCGCTTTAGCTCTTCGAAGTGTATTATAATCATGAGTGCCGCAGCGCCCGTGGCTAACTGTTGCATTAGTGAAGTTTTCAGCAACAACTGCCGAATACCACACATAAGTGGGTACGTTTCCTATTGCGTGTTATATGAAAGCGCCGACGTATTGATTTGCAGTGAATGATTCCTTCAACAAATGAACAAGCATCGATATCAATCATACCACCACCGCCTTGTTAACAACTGTGGCTACTGCTTTTACTATGGGTACTTACGCTACTTCGATGTTAATTAATGTACTGTTCTAGATTAGACCTCCATCCAATATGCCGTTAACCTGCGATTAGTCAAATGAAAATACTTTTGCGATCGAATCAACATGACAACCAAGCCCAGGATTGTTTCTAGATATACGAAATTTTGAAAAGACGACAAATCAAATAAAATAATCAACTGAAACTGAATTCAGTGTACCACAACATTAGTTGCACAATCACAAATTCTTTGATAAAAAAAAACTGCTGGAACGTTTTTGTGCGCTACAACAGTATTAGGTCAATGCGCGCTAGTCGCGCCCACACCGAGTTAGTGCGTTGTTATCAACCCGCGGTGGTTAGTGCTCGTCACCTCCTCACCAGTCACCAGTCACCACCAGCGAGTACCTGTAAACGGGCATCAAACTTTTTATTGTCCACCGGCGTCTTCGTGGACAGCCGCTCGTACCAGGTCTGCTCCGTGCGGGTCTTCTTTACCTAAAGAATTTGACACACCTGCTTGAGAAGAGCTTATACATTCAAGTATCGAAGGTTGCTGAACACATTTGGTACCAAGTGTACCAAAACATTGTGCCAAGTACTAAGTTAGGGCTAAACGATGGCGCTTGTGTTTGCAGCGTTAAGAGGGTCCTTCCCCACTCGCCTATCGTCAACGTCGAGCATGGTTTAAACGCTTGTTGCTTCATCTAACGCGATGTTTGATGAAGAGGCAACGCGAAAAAAGAGAGATAACGCCTAAAAAATCTGTTGGCTTTCGGTACTTCCGTGATTTACTCGAATATTTCATAAAACTGTTTCAGGAAATACCGTGTTTCTTTTAAATCCTATGTTTTTGAGAAAAATTGTCGTCATTCAGCTTCTCGATTAAACGTGCAAGGCTTCTATAGATGTACTTTTTTATATTTTTAATATATGAGTAGGTACATTATTCAGGGCCAAAGTTCACGTAAAATAGCAGATTTTCAGAGGTCTTTATTATATTAGTTTTACAAAAAATGATTTGATTTCTATAGAAGCCTCGATAATATCCACAAGATATCTGTGTATCCCAAATATCTGAAGAAAGATGTGTAATAACCAATGGTCGGAATTAGGTAGAGTTATTTATGTACTTATACTGATTTCATACTGTGAAAGAATAAAGTGGATATGTCTCAAATCCCGAGATTAATTTTAAAGAGCAGATTTTTTTATGACACTCAGAAATATAGCAGAAAAAAGTTCTTCCTGCATTAATGACGAGGAGGAGGAAGTGTATAAATTTTTTAACCTCCCCTCAGTTGAAGTAGAGGAGAGATCTTTTTTAATGAAAACGACTAATAAAAATTGCATGTCTTATTTGTCTTATCTATCTCGGGAAGATCCACAATAAGATCAACATTTCGATGCAAGTACATGAATTCCGTCCTCTGGTAATAACATCATAATCACGTAAGAGCGGTTGTATGAAAATGTACCTCGGGTTGGCCGCTCTTAAGTTGTCCCAAAGGTAACATTTATTTGTCAAGGACTTGGCTACATTTCAATGTTGTCAAAGATGAGGTTTGGTTTTATGTGCCCGAAATGTCGCGAGTTTGAGAGATTTCTCTAGTGTGGCGGCGGAGGCAAATTATGCTGGTGTACTCATTTAACTGTTACATAACGTAAACGATGTACTGGTAATCTATCTAGCCAGTCTGCTAAAAACTGTGCAAACAATACTTTCATGAGAGATTCCACTTGACAATGTGCCAAAAACTTCAATCAGATACCTCCTACACCTATTAGCGTTTGGGGTGTGGTTCAGTGTTTCGAACTAAAGTGTCGTTGTATCTAAGTTTCTCTGCTTCTGACCAACGTATACACACGATATAGCGTAAAGTTTGTTTTACAATTACTCATGTTATTTTACGGTTTAGGAAAATGTACCTATCAAGGGAATGACGAAGAAAATTCAATAGCTTTATTTGCAAGTGAGTGAAGACCCTGAAGTGGCTGAAGGTTAAACGTTCACCATTTCAAGAACAAAACAGTTTCCTTAATTCAGTGCAGACCTACCGTAATAAAGCATGACAAATGTCAGTGTAGACCGAGACGTTTGCCTAATGTTTCCCTCTAGACTCTAGTGTATAAAATGTGCAAAGATTTGTGACGAAACTAATTACTAAGTGACTGAAAGGTAAAAGCGAAACATCTAAAATTGTAAATATTCATTTAGCAGCAAATTCACGGAACCTTGATACAGGTGGTATGGCAAGCGCGTCGCGGGCGCAGCAGGAAATCAAATAGAATGCCGCTTTTCACGGGCAGTGCGCTGCGCATGCGCTGTACTGTACCCGCACGCTTTCAGACCGCTGGAAATGACTTCTGTGCGATTTCGTAACATTGCTTCAGTGCTAGTAGAGGTATGTCATGTACGTCGCACCCCTATCGAACTATAATGGGTGGATCTTATGCGGGGTTTCCACTGTTGTTCGACACTATTTTAGAATTTTTACTGAAACTAGGTGGTGGACGGGCACAATACACAATAGATTCTGTATTTGCTTAAAATTAACTTAAATTACTTGTTTCTACTGTCAACGTCTCATTAATCGCAAGCTTATCTTGATGATAAGCAGTGTGATAGAATAAGTACGGGAATGTTAGAAACAACGCTGCGCTCATAAAAAATCATAAAATAGCAGATTGCGATCTCTACGACCAGCTTGCCGAAACTGCATCTTCAATAGCATGCGCCAAGCACACTGGAAAATAGCATTGTCGTAACATAATGCACCTAATTGTACGAGCAATTATTGCGCAAGTTCTAACCAAATTGATCATTAATCTCGTTGCTTCCAAGGTCGATTTCAAAGCTGTTAAATTTCCGAATTGCGACCAAAATGTATTGTTAGTGCAGCAATACAGAAACCGCTAACCGCTGCTTAGGTTTCACCGCAGCAAAAACTAGTGTTTGCCACTCCGTCTGATACACAATGTTGAAAAGAGGATCGTCCAAAAAAGATATTACCTAGCAAACTTCAATCTGTAGTAGATACGTGAGATACACCTTTTTGTCGTGTTTTTATTTTGCCACTTCATTTTCCGAGTGTCGAGAGGTAAATTGTTTGGCGATTCGTCAGCGCTGTCGTTACAATTTATAGAAAAAATATTTACAAAGTACAGAGACTTTATTTCTGGCGACTGAGAAGTGCTGGACGCGCTCGTTGTGTGTTGTAGTTGCACGGACACGTCACGTACAATTAAGGTTGAATTCAATGTAATGTGACATTTTTTTACTGAGCGTTGTCATAAAAAAAAAACAATTATCCGTTTGTGGCGAGCTAATGACATCACGAAATCCCGAAGAGAAGGGCAAACCAGCAAACTGAACCTTTCTACTGCTATCATTATTATCATCTTAGTTCATTAGCAGGGCTGCGGGATTGTTACTGCGGCCCTGGAGCGCAAACGGCAACTGAAGGAACACACGGATTTAGTCAGTAAAAGTCTGACCCTTTCGTTCTACCCAGAGCTGGAGGAGCTGATTGAAAGAAACCTTAGTTCACTAGAGGATACATCCAAAGTAGGGTAATATTCGCTGGCACGGTTGGCGCAGTGGTTGAGTTACCTATTGGTGCTGCACTGCTTGTCGCGGTTTCGATTCCTGCAAGGAACAAATATTTGTTTGCATGGCCTACAGCTGATTTTCCGGGTCAGGGTGTCTTGTGTATGTGAATTTACTGTTTGTGAATGCACCCGAAATATATATATAAAATTGTTCGTGTACAATGCAGAGCGTTGTCACCACGGCCAGAAGGCCGGCGCGCACCAGATGATCTGCGCCTAATATGGCACAGCTACATAAGGACATTACCGCTCACCTACATACGCTGGGGTCAACACATTGCGTGCCTTTTGATCCATTCAAACACTGTTAGGTTGAATCTATTATTAAAAATCGGGCAAGTGCGAGTCGGACTCGCGCACTGAGGGTTCCGTACAAAGTTACCTCTGAAAACAGTTCAATTCCCGAATTGAGTTACGAAGATTTTTTCGAATCGCAAAAAAAGTTTTTTTTTTGTAATGTACTTAACTACAAATTTTCAGTTTTTACATTTTTTCCTATACTTGTACTATAAGACCTTGCTTCATGCCAAATTTCAGGATTCTAGGTTAACGAGAAGTACCCTATGAATTTTGATTCCCTTGAGTGTCGAAATACACGTTCTTTGCGACACCTTTTATAGACACAATAGAAAGACAATGAGAGAACGAAAGCTTCGCTTGGGGTTTAATGAAATAAACGGCTGTATCCTTTTTTTTCGTTAACTTAGAAGTTTGATTTTTTCACAGCTTCAAGGGACTGCAGACTTGAGTATATGGTTTTAATTTCAACTCGATACCTCCACGCGTTCTCGAGATAAGGGTCTTGACAGACAGACGGACGGACGGAAGTGATTTCGGGGTTCCGTTTTTTCCTTTTAAGGTACGGAACCCTACAAAGAAGTTGTCTTTCTACACCATGGATAGAAAAAAGTCCGATTATGGTAGAAGTAGTTGTGACTCGTGACAGTATGCGATAATTTGCTTAAATTTGTAAGTAAACACAGAATAGCCGGCTGGCTTGAATTAGTAAAACAGTCGTGATGATCGTTAAAGCTTGGAAGTCCTTGAGTGCGAAAGCCATGAACTAGCTAACGCTGCGAAAGACGCCACTATCTTAAAGACTTCAAGTTAGATAAGACCTGGCAAGTTAAGTGTCCAGCTGCTGTTTAGGAGTAGCGAGCTCCGTGAATTCCTGAAGATTCTTATGCCTAGATGTAACTTGTTATAGTGAACAGTAAAAAATGCTCGATATAATTATCCAGCGGATCGAAGCCTAGTCCTGTCGCTAGTAACACTAAGTTATATTTTAGGGACACTCGGGCCAGTAAGGACATTAGAGAAAACGCAGCAAATGTTACACACACGCGCTGCGTCAAGCAGCGATCACAGACAGTTCACCTGCAAGGCGCCACGACGACATGACTTTTATTAGTAGTCATAGAAAACTACACGCATTTTAATGGTATATAAGCAAACAAGGTCTTATTAGTCTTGGAAGCCTTTATCAACATTTACTACCTACTTAATTACCATCGCAAATCTCGGGCACACAAGGAAACCGAGTCTATCAATGGAGTTAATTACTGACTTAAAGATGCGGTGTGTAGACGCGCAGGGAGCTGGCGGCCCGAGTCGGCCTCCTTTGTGTCGAGGCTCGAGACACTTCAGTTAGCGACACAGAGGCGACGTGCGACAGGATCACGTTTACGTAATTAAACCCATAATTAAACCTACTTAGAGGAACCTGTTCAAGATCGCCGGAGCATAATGATGACGCTCGTGTGATCTTTTATTATTTTCTGCAAGTGCGACAAAAGTACAGAAGCACATGCACAGAAATCTTGGAAGCCAATCATTTGGTCTTAAAGACGATTTGTTACTGAGAGGTGAATGGTTTTTAGTTCTCAAGTATTCTGAACATATTTCAAATAGGCTCAGGATATTTTTTTTAAAGATGGGAAATCATCTAATGATTTCTCTTGATCTAGGGCGGAGCGCGAGGGTGTGTTAGACTTTTACTGACTAAAACCACACCTATGTTCCTTCGGTAGTAAACCCATGGCCCCAGTAGGCTTCGGCCCTGCTGGGCCGAAGCCTACTGGGGCCTACTGCTTACGGTTTTACTGACATTTCTTATAGGCGCGCGTGGAATACAACGCGCCGTCGACGACTCGGGTTCGGTCCGGACGGTTACCGGACGGCCGGACGGCAAGCTACCCATTGCGGCTGGGGCGTGAGGGCGTTCGTTTCCTTAGGCATGCGGCCGCCTTCTTCGCTAACATTACTGCTTCTCAGAAGGAGGCGTCTGCCGCCCATTCCTCCTAGCTCCGGATCATATTAAGGATATCATAAGCGGCCCAGCCACGTATGGCGTGTGTATCCTGAATTTCATACACTGGACAAAACTCATCTCTCACTGGGCACTTTATGGAGAAGTTCGCTATAGAGGCGTATCGCTCGCGGCAAAGTGGTGAAACGACCTGGATAGGAAACCATGTAACCCGAAATCAGAAAAGATAGAGAACTATAAAAGAAAGAAAGGGTAAGTATTTGACCAGAAAAGGTACACATAGTTTATAAAACTGCATTGCTCTAAGGAGTTCTTCTAAAATGTGAATAGAACTGAAAATGCTGCCAGTATAATTGCATTATTCATATATATTAAAAAAATATCATGTTTTATTTGATACAGGTGAACTAGTTAAAAATAACTGTGATCTTGATATCATTCCAGAAACTTTTCATGTTTCATTATATTCTAGTGAATTTCATTGGATACTTATATGTCATGGTTTATTCTGAGAACATGCATGTTTCCCCTGACTAGGCCACTCATGGCTAAACTCAATAAGTTCCCTTAAAACAAATTGTAGCTGTTCACAGGAAATATTTCATTATTAAAGTGCAGCAAACAAAAGTAAGATATGTTACAACTCAGATTACCTGCCTTCTTCCTATTTAGTACATTGTTTACAATTAACATTCATTATGTTGTTGGAGTGATTCACTATATATGTAAGATGATTCAGAGCTGAACCTACCCAAGCCGCTGTAAGTGTGCGAGGGTGCCTGCCTTGCCACAGAGCAGGAAGTGCTCTGACTAATATTTGTATCAGTGTGCTAAGTGGATGCAAGCACACTGCTGTTCCTGTGGGCTACACAACCTGCTGAATACATTATGAACTGAAGCAACCATTTCAAACAAGACTTGGTCAGAAACAGAGAAGCTAATGTTACTACTTGTGCAGAGAGAGCATTGTAATGCTTACACATAGATAACAACATTGTAGTTAATAACATTTATATTATTAACCATCAATTAGTTTTCTTTTATACCAGTTTTTTTTTTTCATATAATATATTATAATCATAAAATAAATTATTGTCTGTACTTAGTAATTAATTGCATTTATAATATTTGTTCCATTATCAACAGAATTTCTGTATGTGTGTCTGTGATCTATCTTTCACCAATGGGTTTCAGACTCCATGTGGTAAATTATTAGCTTATTAGCGTCTACCAATGTTTATTATTTTATTCAAGTGTAATTATGAAGGTAGAAGATAATTAACATAGACTGAGAGTAGTGTACACTGCAGCACAAGGTGGCCAACTGAGTATTGAATCACTACATTGTGCTAAGTAGCTGGGAACTAATTTATTAATGAGCTGCATTGTGCAAGGGATTGTAACTGTCAAGATTTAGTACTTCATGTTTGCATAGGCGTGAATTTTGCAAGGAATGCGATCCCACGCACCTGATTCACGCCCGTCCCCTTTCTTCAACTACGAGCAACTCATCTCAAACAACCGCCTCTATCATTCACGAGCACACTATTACTTCATGTCGATCACGTCGCTTGTAAGTTTGTTAAACATAATCGCGTGCTGTTTGTATTGTGTTAAAAAACGTAAAATACAAACAGAATACTTCTCGCAAGCTCTGTTGCCGAATGCAGGCGACGCAGCTCGACTGCGCAGCCTGGCGCCTGACATAAACAATCCACTACTGCTTACCTCCTCAAAGCCCTCGTTCTTCTCGCGGTCCGATAGCGGCCGACATCGCACCACCACCTTCACGCACTCGTTGAGTGCCGTCCGCGGCCGAGCCGACTTCTCCATCTTAGAACAACCCCTTTCTTCGCGTAATTCTTCGTCCAGACTCAAAGTCACCGATATCGATCCATTCGGGGAGCCCTTATCGGCATCACCTGTTTGAGTAGATTCCGTACAAAACTAAAACTGTACAGTCAATGTACAAACGCACAATATTAAAACCAGAACAACACGATTAAATATTAAGAAACGTAACAAAATAAATAAAAATCGTAAATTTATTATTACAAGACGTCTTACAGCCGGCCGCCACAAGCGGACATTACTTTTCAACTGATTCCATTTGATTTGACTTTATTTTCCCGCTGCGCATGTCAGAGAAAACGAGTTTCTGCGATCGCCACTCAAGTTGAACTCTATGAAAAACAATGACAATTGTATTTAACACTTTATCTCTGCGGCGTAATGCTTAAAATTGCATGCACACTTAAATCAAATTGTTAAATTTTGAAGTAAACAGTATGACAGAAGTCTTGTCAAATTCACACAGCTGCAGAAAAACAGTTTTGACAGACCAGCCATTGCAAGTGAAAAAAAAACCATTTTTTTTTTACATATTTTGCTGTTTCGGAATAAAAATAAATAAAATGTAAAATAAACTTTAAATTAAACCTCATTACACATTCACGTGAGTGGCGAGCGAGGCGAAAGGCGACTTGTGGTGGGCAAGCATGTGTAATTCCAAAGTGTAAACGGCGCGGTTGATATTTGCTTGGCACTTTGTTTTTGTATACAAATGTTGCGTCAAACAACGAGGCGAATGGCGAGCGGGCACGAACGCGTAACAACGGTATTTATTATATATAAAAAAAAACTAAATTGTGTAGATGTGTGTAGAAGACGTCCCATGGATGGATCGAAGAGTTACTATTTTCTAAAAACGGAATGCATAATATACGTCCTTGCGTTCCGAATTGCGTCAAAAGCGATAATATCGTGAATCCAACCAACGCGCAACGTCACAATTGTTACTCAATAGCCCTTTTATTTTGTGACTGGTCGGATTCGCGATATAATCGCTTTTGACGTAATTCGGAACACAGGGTATATTTATGCATTCCCTGCGTTCCGAATTGCGTCAAAAGCGATAATATCGCGAATCCGACCAACGCGCAACGTCACAATTATTACTCGATACCCCATTTATTTTGTGACTATTTTGGTTAGATTCGCGATATAATCGCTTTTGACGCAATTCGGAACACGGGGATTAATTCATTAATTCAATGTCTTTATGACATTGACATGCGTCAATGTCAAAAATTAGTTGTCAATTAATTACCAATATTTACTATGGGTACCAATATTTACTTTACTAGTCTACTTGGTCAATGGTCTAGTACTTTGTCTTGTTATTGTTCTGGTGGCTTGTTGTTTTGGGTTGTAAAGACCACAAAACAGCCATAAATCTTATTGATTTCATTACACAATTAAAAACTGCTGTGATATGTTTTTCTTTTGAACATGCCAAGCATTTCTTAGTCAGAATGTCTTCGATCTCGACAGTAATACTCCTAAAAAGAGCCAGCAAAGTTTACCACGAGGGAGTAAGTTACACACGTTCATTTGTAATCATTCCTAATCCGCCCCTTTTCATTCTTCAACTTTCTTTCCAGTAGGTACCTATTTCTTTTTCCCATAAATTAGGTACAACTGACCGTTCACCCTTCTAGGAGACCATAGCGGGTGTGGCAGTGGTGGAGAGCAACAGTGATGTGCGACACGAGGGCCTGTCGCTCACCATGGAGGGCTCCGTAAACCTGCAGCTCAGCACCAAAAATGTTGGCATCTTTGAGGCCTTCTCTAATAGCATCAAGGTAACTATGTACCATTTTAATATAATATTTGATTTAATTTGATAATTATAACCACAGTAAATCAATCATAAGCATTGTAGAAAGTAATTGTAATGTTTTTTTTAAATTAATGTCTGATTTAATGTTAATTAATCTTTAATGTAGTAGTGTGACAATGTGTCACTTTCACGGCTTAAACTTGACCCGAGACTGCACTAAACTGAAAAGTTTGGAAGATAAGAGAAAAGAAAAAGAAGGAGGCCTTTGCTCAGCAGTGGCACACAAACTAAACTACCTAAACTTATAGGCTAGGAAGAAACATGACATAAGAGATTTTTTCAGCCAATGAATCTATTAAATACATGCATCGAGTTAGCTCCTCCTGGCAAGATCCCAGTTGGTGTGACAGAGATACCTTTTGAGCTGCCACTGCGAGCCCGGCAGGCAGTGTCTCCAGGGTACCCCGGCTTACTGGAAACCTACCACGGAGTGTTTGTCAACATCATGTACACGCTCAAGTGCAGCATGAAGAGATCATTCCTGAACAAACCAGTCAATGCTAGCTGTCAGTTTTTTGTGCAATACAGGCCGGTAAGGAGACTTAATCCAGTCTTTTTAGCAATCTTAATAAATAAACTTTAATTTGTGACTGTTATAAATGTGACTGTCAAACTATGACTATATTTTTATATCACCTTATTAATTTACATACTCAATAGTATTATTAGCAGAACTCGGAATTAGGTGGAATTATTTAAGTACTTATACCGATTTCATACAGCGAAAGAATAAAGTGGATATGCCTCAAATCCTGAGATTAATTTTAAAGAGCATTTTTTTTTATGACACTATCAGAAATACAGCAGAAAAAATTTCTTCCTGCATTAATGACGAGGAGGAGGAAGTGTTTAATTTATTTAACATTACCTCAGCTGATGTAGATAGTGAGATCTTTTTCAATGAAAAATACTAATAAAAATTGAATTTCGAAATTGAATTATCTTTTTTTTATTTGTCTTATCTATCTCTGAGGTTTTTATTATTATTTATTTGTAAAATTGTTGCACACGGGATTTTTCATTAGAATTCACGGGAAGATCCATATTAATATCAAAATTTCGATGCAAGTACATGCATAACTCTACCTAATTCCGACCTCTAATTATTAGTTTATTATGACTCTACCATAAAGCTTGCCTTACCTTGGTGGCCTTGCACCTTCATTTGACTTTCTTAATTTTCTTTTATGGAAGTTTGGTCTCTGTTAGACTTTTCTTGAAAACATAATTATTTGATGAAACATAAGCAATTGTAGTTGAACTGGTTCTGGTATTGACAGAAAGAGCCAGCCCCAATGAAGCCGGTGCGGTGCGAGATCAACCCCGCGACTATCCGCGCATCGGCGCCTGGCGGGTCGCGGACGCCCATGCCACAGTTCCAGATTTACGCCGAGATCGACTCCACCGTGTGCCCGCTCGACAAGCCACTCACGGGGAAGGTACTACAATCATTCCCATGCGACGTCCGGTCCGGTTATACAACTACTGATGTAGACATACCATCAATTAGATAGGGTTCCTTTTGTTTTACTACACAAGTTTAGAACCCTGAAATCAAATGGAGATCTTTACTGATATGGGTTTATGATAAATTTTGTAAAGTAGCTGCCTACCTACCCCAGTATTGTTTTTTATTAATAAAATGTTACGGAACCCTTATAGGATCTCTTTGTTGACCCTCTATCTTGGGAACGCGTGGAGGTATCGAGTTGAAATTAAAACTATATACTCAGGTCTGCGGTCCCTTGAAGCTGTGAAAAAAATACAACCATCTAAGTTAACGAAAAAAAAATAGATACGGCCGTTTATGTCGCAAGAAACGTGTATTTCGACACTCTCAAGGGAATCAAAATTCATAGGGTTTTCCCGTTGACCCAGAATCCTGAAATATGGCAAGAAGCAAGGTCTCATAGATCAAGTATAGGAAAAAATCTGAAAACTGTTAATTTGTAGTTACGCCACAAAAAAAAACTTTTTTGCGATTCGGAAAAATCTTCATAACTCAGTTCGGGAATTGAACTGTTTTCATAGGTAAGTTTGTACGGAACCCTCAGTGCGTGAGTCTGACACGCACTTACCCGGTTTTTTTCAATTAATTATTTTAGTTTAATTACTTATCCATGTATGTCCAGCCATTCTGAAGTTATATGCATACATACACGAGGCAATCGATTTTTATTGATAGGTGATGATTAATAGATGAGTGATCCACATCCCCAGATCCGCGTGGACGAGTGCTCGGTGCCGATCCGGTCGATAGAACTGCAGCTGGTACGCGTCGAGACCTGCGGCTGCGCGGAGGGGTACTCCAAAGATGGTCTGTGCAGCTATTTTACTAACAACTTATAAAGATACCATAAGCATTATTATTATGGTTTATCATCATCATCATCTTCCTGCCCTAGTCCCGTTTTATTTGGGGTCGGCGCAAGTCGGCGCAACACGTTCTTTTCTTCCATTCTGTCCTGTTATGGTTTATACAATTACAATATATTTTACATAGTTTTTATGATTTTCGGAATAGGCTGCACAGATAATAAGAATCCCTGCTTCCTAAACCAGGGATGCCCGTGTTGAAAGACAAGCAAAGGGTAAAATTAAGTGCACTTGTTTCTATAAAATTTAGATTATTTAGTTTTCTAAATAATCTGAAAGATGGGCCAATGATATTTTAGAGGCAGCAGCAAAACAATAAATGGATGGATATCGCCACAAAAAAACGAGCAATGGAATAATGGAGGAAGCTTATACCCTGATCCCTCAGGGTATAAGCTTCCAGGCATACTAAGGAATCTAACAAATAATCATGTCCTGTGTTGTAACATTAAGCTATGGTAATAATAATAAGTTCCTGACCTTCAGTTGTTTAAAAGAGGTGCTTATATTGTAGCGTGCAATGATAAGATCTTGTGTCCCCAGCGACGGAGATCCAGAACATCCAGATTGGCGAGGGTGACGTGTGTCGCTCGCGCGACATTCCGCTCTACATGGTGTTGCCGCGCCTCTTCACCTGCCCCACCACCTCCACCGTCAACTTCAAGATAGGTACCACACGACCCCGACGTACTTCTTCACATAAACCGAGTTTCCTGCCAGTTGGACAAACACCCACACAAGACAACACAGACTGTTCATATATTTATAATTTTTCTATACATTACTATTTGAAGCCATAAGAAGCCAACAGCGACTTGACCCAAATGATAGACGATAATATTATTATCCCCACTATGTTCTACTACATTAAAAGCTTCCTAAGTCCTGATCCAGAGCATGGTCTATCTGTTTCACGCAAACCCTTCGACGTAGAGGCGCGACGTGATTGACTAACACCCAAATATACAGACTTATTTACTTTAGTAGTGGGAACCAGATATGTCCAAGTTTTGTTATTTCTCAGTATCACGCATTTTGTTTCAGAATTCGAGCTCAACATCGCAATCATATTTGACGACGATTATTTAGTGACCGAAAACTTTCCAATATTGCTCCTGAGAAGTAGATAAGTTTAAGATTATTGTATGGAAACGTCATATTTATGTTATTACATTATATTTATACTCTTAAGATTTAAGTATTTTATTTACGAAACACGCTGCTAAACTATAGTTTTCTATGCAACCTTACACATACATAAGTACCTACATACTGGGGGTCTCAGAAACATCTCCCTTTTGTAGATGCGTAAAAAAATAACAAATGTATTATATTTATACAATAAGCGTAAATTTATAAATTCTTGAAAATTACTTTTTGAAAATAACAATGGTCAAATGTCGTCCTTCGCGGCTCAGGCGCTCTTCAAAGCGATCTCTAACATTCTTGAAAACGCGCCTCAGAGCTTGAGTAAGAATGTTGTTGATTTTTTGTATAATGTTTTCCTTCATGCCCTAAACCTCGGCCTCGAATCAAATGGTAGTTGAATTAAAAAAGGTGCTCGATAATAGAATCAAGACAGGCTGGCTCAAGTGGAGGACGCATACTGGTGTCCTCCGTGACAAAACAATGCCTATGAAAACCAAAGGTACCGTATGTAAACGAGCCCTTAGACCCGCAATGCTGTATGGTTCCGAGTGCTGGGGTACCAGGAAATGCAAAGAGCAGAAAATGCATGTCACGGAGATGATGCTGCGATGGGCGGGTGGTGTCAAGAGACTGGATAAAGTCCTCAATAAGCTGATTGATCCGAGGGAGAATACAGCATAAGATGGAGGAAAGCCTTGCGTCGGTATGGGCATGTAATGCGCAAAAACGAAGACCACATGACCCGACGCGTTTTAAGCATAGAAGAGGGCAAAAGAGAAAGAGGTCGGCCAGCGACTACCTGGAGGCGAACCATCCAGATCGACCTGCTGACAATGGGCCTAACGCCAGAATTAAAATCAAAATCACCTAGAATGGCGTATAAGTATCAGGAGGGCTGACCGGTTACCGTAGGGGCCCAGCAGGGTCGAAGCCTACTGGGGCCATGGGTACGCTTCTAAAAGGAAAACTCGGGGCCATGGAATGCAAGGCAACGAAGGAACAAAAGAATGTGTTTTAGTAAATGTGTGACCCGCGCTCGCGCTCGGCTCGAGGGCGGGAAAAGTCATTGGATGATTTCCCACCTAAAAAAAAACACCTCCGTGTTATTTCCTTCTGAGTTAAAGAAAAACATAAGACAAGAAATTAACAAAATCATTTTCCCATGACATACATAAAGGTATTATATAAATATCATCATCATTCATCATCATTTCAGCCGAAAGACGTCCACTGCTGGACATAGGCCTCCCCCAAGCGTCTCCACAACGACCGATCCTGTGCGTCTCGCATCCACCGCACTCCCGCGACTCTCACCAGGTCGTCGGTCCACCTTGTGGGAGGCCTTCCAACGCTGCGCCTTCCGGTGCGCGGTCGTCACTCCAGAACCTTTCGGCCCCAACGGCCATCCGTTCTGCGAGCAATGTGCCGACGGCGACCTTGTTCTCCTGCGGATATCTTCATTCTTTATGCGATCACGCAGGGAAACTCCGAGCATAGCCCTTTCCATTGCCCTTTGGGTGACTGTAAGCCTTCTGATGAGGCCCATTGTAAGCGACCATGTTTCAGTGCCATATGTCATCACTGGCAACACGCACTGGTCATAGACTTTCGTCTTGAGACACTGTGGTATGTTGGACGAAAAGATACCGCGCAGCTTCCCGAACGCTGCCCAGCAGAGTCGGATTCGACGATTGACCTCTTTCTCAAAGTTAGACCTACCCAACTGGATTGTCTGTCCCAGGCAAGCGTAATCGTCTACAACTTGAGTGGAGTGGATGCTACATGGTTATTTACCATGACTTTGGTTTTGTCCATGTTCATTTTAAGACCCACTCTTTCGGAAGCTCTACTAAGGTCATCGAGCATTGTACTGAGCTCCTCCGTAGTTTCAGCCATGACTACTATATCATCGGCAAACCGATGGTGAGTGATGTACTCGCCATTAACATTAATGCCTAGTCCACTCCAATCCAGAACCTTGAAGACATCCTCCATTGCAGCCGTAAACAGTTTCGGAGAAATTACGTCTCCCTGTCTCACAACCCACTGCAGAAGGATAGGTTTCGAGGTCCGGCCCTGAAGTCGGACTGACATTGTGGCGTTCTCTTACAAACACTTCAGCACCTCGATGTACCGATAGTCAATCTGGCACCGTTGGAGAGATTGCAGTACAGTCCAAGTCTGGATCGAATCAAAAGCTTTCTCATAGTCCACGATCGCTAAGCATAGAGGCAGGTTATACTCCTCGGTCTTCTGTATAACCTGCCGGAGCGTATGTACGTGGTCTACGGTGCTGAAACCTTTTCGAAATCCGGCTTGTTCGGGAGGCTGGAAGTCGTCAAACCTGCGCGCGAGACGGTTCGTGATGACTCTGGAAAACAGCTTGTAGACATGGCTCAGAAGTGAGATGGGCCTGTAATTCTTAAGCAGGGCATTGTCGCCCTTCTTAAAGAAAAGTACCACCACTCCTCTGCTCTGCATGTCTGTGGCGTCTTTCCCTCAAGTATGACGGAATCGAACTACCTCTGAAGGGCCTTTAGGACCGGTTTTCCAACCGCCTTCAGGAATTCGGCTGTAATTCCGTCGTCACCCGACACCTTGTTGTTTTTAAGCTGCTTCAAAGCCATCCTAATCTCGTACAGGCTGACGTCCGGGATATCTTCGGTATAGTGCCGGGTCAATCTAGCTCTTGGGTCGTTTGCTAGATTCGTTGTGGGTTTTGTGATAGACGTGTACAGCTGTCCATAGAATGCCTCGATCTCTCCCAGAAGCTCCGATTTGGCGGATATGACTCTGCCACCATCGGTCTTCAGTTTCGGGAGCTGGCTCTGCCCTATAGACAGATCTCTTGCATAAACCTTGGAGCCCTTATTCCGCTCGATCGCGTCTTTAATCCGTTCGGTATTAAAGAGGCGGAGATCGCGTTTTAAGGACTTGGAGATCCGTCTATTGAGCTGCCGGTAGATGCACGCATCGTCTGAAGACTGCAGAATCATCTCACGCCTCTCTTTAAAGAGTTTGAGAGTTTGACTAGAGAGACTTTTTTTCTTTGTACGACGAGTCTTAAAAAACTTAGACCCGACCGTATGGACAGTTTCCACGAACCCATCGTTGTATTGGTCCACTGAGCCACTTAGGCACTCGAAACGATTGTGAAGTTCGAGCTGAAAGCTCTTGGAGTTTTGAATCTGGATCTGTGCTGGACGGAGCGTAGATTTCATCACTCGAGATCTTTCAAGCTTGATATTGATATTCAATGTGCCTCTTACCATTCGGTGATCACTTTCAGTTTTCTCTGCTAACTTGCGAAGAATCTCCGGATGGGATCCGGCTACCCCTTTAGAAAACGACGACTGGTCATGGCAACATATAACACGCGTACACTCCGGTCCGACGAGAAGATCACCGAACTTGAGGAAGAATTGAGCAGGCTACGATGGAGTATTGTGGGATTATCTGAAGTCCGAAGACGGCGGAGGACACGATAATTCTCAAATCCGGTAACCTGCTCTATTTCCTCTATTTCCGGGAGGGTGACCAGCAGTCCCAGGGTGGTGTCGGGTTTATCGTCCACAAGTCCCTTGTGAACAATGTGGTGAAGATCGAGAGTGTGTCGACCAGGGTGGCGTACCTCTTACTCAGAATATCATCAAGATATTCGCTGAAGGTCATACAGGTTTACGCCCCGACCTCGACACATCCCGACGACGAAGTAGAATCCATGTATGAGGATATATCAAGAGCCATGCATGTTTCTAAGACTCACTTCATCGTGGTCATGGGGGACTTTAACGCGAAACTGGGCAAACGAGACGGTGATGAGCTGCGAGTGGGGCAATTTGGATTTGGACATCGGAACTAAAGATACAAACGGATCCTTTGAAACATCGGCTCACAAGATACAAACGGAACATTTTGAACATCGGCTCACAAGATACAAACGGAACATTTTGAACATCGGCTCAAAAGATACAAACGGATCCTTTGAAACATCGGCTCACAAGATACAAACGGAACATTTGGAACATCGGCTCACAAGATACAAACGGAACATTTGGAACAACGGCTCAAAAGATACAAACGGAACATTTGAAACATCGACTCACAAGATACAAACGGAACATTTGGAACATCGACTCTCAAGATACAAACGGAACATTTGGAACATCGGCTCAAAAGATACAAACGAATCATTTAAAACATCGGCTCACAAGATGACGCCTAATTTAAAACTTTACTGATATTCCAATCTTTCGGAACACTAAAATGTTTCGAAACAGTGCTAGACGCACCGTCACACCTTGCTAGACGGCATTATAAGAAGTAATAACATGCCCATATCATGAATCCCAAGAAGGAACCATTGAGCATCTTATTTTTGATTGTCAAAACTTCCTAGTTTACAGATTAGTATTGGCTAGTAAACTCAGTGATGTGAACATTAAGTGCGATCTTCATCCAGCCCGCCGCCACTTGAACAGTTATTAAAAGATAAAAACACTTTTAAACCACTCTATAAATATATTAAAAACACAATTAAAACATTATAAGGTCAGGTGGGGTAAGAGGAACATAGTTTACTGGTTTTTGAACATTACGACCTCCAGCTAGTAAAAATATGTATGTATTCTAATAGCAATACAAAAAAAGTTTTGCTAACGAACCATGCTAACTATTATTTTAACACAGAAATTCATTGTTCCAGTAATAACGGAACAATCTGACAACGAAGCCAGGTCTTCTAATTGTTTCTCTTTCCCGAAATTTGGGGTAAGAGAAACAATTCGATTCGTACAAGTAAAAACACGTATTTTTATATGTATCTCTAGAAATTTGAGAACTGTCTTTCGTCCTAATGGAAATGAAACCATACCGTAGTTAAAATATGGTTTAATTTAGCATTACCGAAAAATAAAGAAAATTTGGGGTAAGAGGAACATATTAGTAAGGTCAGGGGTAGTAAACTACGAATGTTAAAAACAAATAAATTTGGTTTTTAATAAAAATTGAAGAAAAATAAACGATGAATGTCACTAAGTAAGTGTTTATTTATTAATGTATTTAAATCACTTTTTCAACTTTGAGAAACTCAACTGAATAAAAACAAACACAAATAATTGTGAAACTCTTTGTTGTACTTTAACAAACGTACAAAAAAAAAAAACTTAAAACATTTTTCTGTCATTTTTTCACTCTGATTGTTATGCATAAACGATTAAATACAGTGCACTGCGTGTATACATAATGACCAAAATAGTCTCAAAATTAGTTAAATATGGCTTAACTTATAACTAAAAAATATTCTTCATTACTTTAATCAGTCTCAATCAACATGACTATGTTCTATTTAAATAAATAAACAAAACTAAAAAAACCTTTGCTTACTTTCTATATAAATATTACCAAAAAATTTAGAATAGGAACTTCTAAAATTAAATTGGCATAGGCCTTAAATTCTAATATAGATCATACACCACCACCACCTCATCAGTCTTAACCAATAATCTTTTATCCCGTATTGGTGTGATACTATAATAAAAGCATGTATACATGCGAAGCCGCGGGTGGATCATAAAATTAATTTACTGAACATTAAAATTTTGGAAAGACATTTTAAAAATAATTTGGCCCCTACGGCCAATAACTGGCTTAGGTAGCTTTGCAACAATATCCTCATGATGCTTGACTTCAGATATATCTTCCAAAGTAGGATAAGTGAACATTGTCTGGTCTTCTATTTTAGTCACTGTCTTTCTAACATATTTAACCACTGGCACACCGTCATCATTGATGTGTAACACTACTCCAACGTAATGTTTAACGAATTGTTTCGTGCAAAATTTAACCAACAGCCAATCATTTTGATTAATTTTTAAATTTGACTTGTCCTCTCTTTGCTCATCTTTACTGTCATCCTCCATTTCATTCTGCGAAGAATTAGCGCGCATCTGTTTATTTATCGCCCCTTCTTCGTCTTCCTGCATCAATAAGCCTTCGCAATATTGCTCATAATCTAAATCATTATCACTATCATCACAAATTTCTATATCCATTTCACTTGCGCTGGTCGATATGGATGAAGCTCGCACTCGTGATTTTTTATTTTTTTTTACTTTATTTTTGTTTTTACTATCTTTTTTAGTTGTTTTAGGTTTTCGTTTAAGTTTTTGTTCTATTGAGGTATTTATATTTTTTTTTTCGTCTTTCTCTGCAGTGTTAACAACATCGTCATTTTCTTTATTGTTTAATGAAATTTGTATCCTGTTTGCTTTGGTCTTCTTTTCTTGTTTTTGTTTCAGTTTTTCAGTTCTTTCTAACTCTATTTGCTTAGATCTTCTATAAACATCATCGTGTGTGATTACTTCCGCGCCAGTAGCAATTTTTCTTCTTTTAAGTTTATTACTTATCCCTGCTTTTATGTTCATTAGAAGTAAATCTTCGAATGTTACTAGCCGGTTTTCAAGAATTTGAACCTTAGATTTTGGCTTTTCTGTTTGAGTTTACGTCTGATGTATATAGGAATTAATTTTTAATAAAACAATAACAAATCTGGACTTGAACTCCTATTTGACGGATTGCTCAATTGATGGTGACTTTGGAAATGGTTTGTAGGACGAATTTCTTGAGTCTTTGTTATGTCGTTGACAAAATTTGTAACATTTGATGTTAAATTTTGTTTCCATTCTTGCAAAAGAATTTGGTTAAATTTAGATTCTGGAACAATGTATTTGTCTAGTGGGTAAATTCCTGCTTTTCTAAATCCAGCTGCACACACATTAGAATCTATAGCAGTCCAAATTTGGCCAAGAATTATTGCGAACTCTTTTTTCGGGAGTTGCTTACCGATGTTTGATCGTTGCCATTTGACCAAAGCTGCATCCCACTTATCTTTAAAAGATTTATTTACTGCCAAGTCTAATAGTTGCAAAACATCGCTGGTATGAGGAGGAATTTTTAAAATCGTTATTTTTGCGGCTCGGGCCTTTTCAATAATATTTACACCTACATGGGTCGAGTGTCCATCGTAAACCAAAAGTATAGGACGTTTTTGTCCTACTGTCGGTAGAAAAACTTTTTCGAACCACGCCTCAAAAACAGCTGTCTCCATCCACCCATTAGATGTAGCAGCATACGCTGTTCCTGGATAGCCTTCTTCTGAGGTCCACTCGTCCCATACATTTTTGCCCTTGAAAATAATTAAAGGGGGAGCTTTTTCTCCAAGAGCATTACACCCCAACAAGACAGTAGTATTTTCTTTTCCAGGAGATGCTATCGTTCTTGTAGAAGTAAATCCCCTAAGACCAACTACTTTAGACTTAGAGGGATCTTTGCTGAAGCTCGTTTCCTCTACATTCCATATATGGGATGGTTTGTTGCGAAGATCCAGTTGGTCCAAGGTTTCCTCAAGCAAATCAAAATATGGATAAATTACATTTGGCCTACAAGCATTTTTTCGTGCACACTCAACCGGTTGCGGTTTTTTTACGGAAAGATTATGTCTCTTCTTAAATGCAAGGAACCAATCTTCCCCAGGAACACCATTTTTGAACGGATTCTTCACAGCCATCTTTTCTACCTAAAGTCCTACAGTCTCCATCAATTCCTTTCTAGTTAGGCCAAAACCATATTTTTCCATTATGTGCAAGTTTTTAACAAGGTTTTCTTCTACGTCCTGCGACAAAACTGTGGCCCTCCCCAAAGTATTAGACTTTACACCTTTACGATCATAAACCCGATTGATTATAGTTGCTCTTGGTATTCCATAATGTTTTGAGGCTGCATAACCCGACAGTACACCACTTTTAACAGCCGCCACTGCTTCTAATAATTTTTCTTTCGGGTAAGAGCTCCGTTCCGTTTTTCTTATATAATTTCGAGGCATTTTACTTTTTTCTGTAACAAATAAATGTATGTACCTCCAATACGGCAAAAATAAATTACAGGGACAACTAACAATTAATTAATTGTCACTAACGACTGGTTTTTTTAGTATAATTGTGAAAACCACGATTAACAATTAATTAGTGGTGTGTATGTTTTATGCAATTTACGAGTAGTAATTAACAAAACAAGATATAATTATGTTGATCAAACCCTCTATAAAAAAAACAACATTAATCAATTGTTCGTGTCTTACCACAAAATATAACAACACTGTTGTTTTAGAGATATCAACACAGTTTGGGGCGCACACATAGTGCCTTGTGTGGGTAAATATCTGTGTACCTATATTTTATTTAATATATTGTGCTCGGAAGATGACTGTCAATTGGCCCAAGTCACTGCCACACAAATTAAAGCTGTATAATAATAACAAGCGCATGCACACATAGTTCCGCGCGCCAAGATGAGTTAAACTATCTATACCTACCTAATCTAGATAGGTGATATTTCAACTTGCAAAATGTTTGTTACCCCTAAAACCGGGAAAGAGGAACATAGTGTTTCTCTTAACCTGGTATGGTAGTTCCTCTTTACCGGCTTGGTATTTTGTAGGTTACGTTTTTGATGACACCGAAAAAGCACCAAAAACACATGCTACCAACAATATAACATGCGGAAAACAAAGATTCAATATTAGAATTACACTTACCAACAAAATTTGCCGTATCACAGATGTTTTTAATCCTTAAAAAATCGCACACAAAAAACGCCGCTAGGTCACAATTTTATAGTTTGTCAATTTTATATTACCAAAGTACTCTGTGGTCAATTTGTCAACTGATTTTTTCTTTCTCTTTTACTCACGTACTTATTGTATTGTAGCGCCATCTATCCAAAAATATTGAAACTATACCTAATACCTACCACAGTATTGTCTTTTTAACCCAAAGGTTGACTGGTAGAGAATGCCTTGTTGCATTAAGTCCGCCTATGTACCACTACTGTACATGAAGTAACTGTACATAAATAAATAATACTGTTTTATCGACGGAGTAACCATAGAGCTGGGCTTTATAGTTTTCTATATAAGAGTTACTGTTTCTCTTTACCTGGCGTCCCTCTTACCCCACCTGACCTTAAAACGTGAAGTGATTCATAGTGCAGTTTTTTGAAAAATAAAATAAGACTTGACTTAAAGGTCCAATCCAAGTGACCAGGTCATTAAAATAAAAAATAAAATAAAAATTTGTAAAGCTAACGCATTTCGAGTTTTAGGCGGGATTTCTTCGAGTGAATTTCAGTGGCTGTTTTAATTATTCGCAAATTGATTCCTAGTGGATATTGTGATGTAAAATTGGCGTAGTTTTGTATCTCAAGTGTCTGCGCAACTGGAATAATATGTGGAATAATTGAAATAGGCGCGGTCTCGGTAAAATGGAGCTGAGAATTTTATTGTAGTTTTAGCTACCTCAGCGAAGTTTGCTGAGAAGGCTGAATCGATACATTTGCTGCCAAATACTTCAAAAAACATTGGAATGTGTTACACCTGCATTCTAATGTAAAACAAAAAGAAACAACTGTTACGGAAGACTTATTACGTAAGAATACATAGACGAAAGACTAGGCAATATGGTCGAAGAACTATAGCCTTCCCTAAGGGGTAAACAGAAAAAAAAACTAACGCTTTGTTATCCCTCTCTAGTCTGTGGCCTAAGACTACAATAATATACCTATATGGTCTGTGGCTTTGTTATTGTTTTGGGGTAATGTTTCACGGTTTCAACAAAATAAAATATCAAAATCAATAAATGAAAGGCAATGACAGATGTGATGTATCAATTTCAGAATCATGAAATTTATCACCCGAATCCATATCAGCATCACTGTCAACTTTTCACTGAACATTCGAAAAATCCATCTCTTGCTGTAACACAAAACAATTACTTTGAAGTCATATCTGCCCCTCGTCATATAGTTTCCTCCCAACCTCTCGATGTTGAGGCACTTCCTGCATCTCAGACCCTAACTGCAGCTGTTGAGAAGAAGAAAAAATTGGTGACAAACAAGAGCAGTGTTGATACTTCTACATTTAGCATAGAGGAGAGACTGGTAGCCGCGGTGTGGGTGCACGAGCGGAAACATACCAAGAACAGTATGAGCCAAGTAAGTCAGCCAAGTATTCTAATATATCATCATAAACATGTAGCTTTGCCCACCAGAGCTACAATACAGGTTGATAAAAAAAATATGTTTTATCATGGTATCCACTAATTATTTTCATGTGAATAGCCTGCTAAATTCTGTCTAAATACCAGGCACAAACAATGCAAAAGATAATATCTTAGTATTTGTTTTAGATAAAAAATGACTTCAAACTGAGATTTGGTCGAGACCCACCAGCTAAGAACACTCTGTTAGCCTGGGAGCGCAAATTGTTCTCCACTGGGAGTGTACATGATGCTCCACGGCCCGGTCGCCCCGTCAACAGGTCAGCACTGATTATAATGTACTTGGAGTATCTAGATTACATATTAAATTGGGGTACACTACATAAATACGAAAAACTTTATTCCGACAGTCACAAATACGAATTTCAAAATACCGATTTTCATAATTCCGAATGGTTCAAAATTCCGAATATAATAACTCCGACTTATCAGTTCTCCTATTTTTATAATTCCTAAATTTCAATATTCCTAACGTTTATAATTACTATTCTCAAAATACCGAGTTTCAATAGCTCGAATAACAAAAAGTCCGACTTAATGATAATTCGAAACATCAAAAACACGAATTCCGATTATTAAAATACCGATTAATACAATTCCGAAATAAAAACGCCTTGTAAAACTGTATAGCAAGACAAATAAACATTTATTTGCTCGTCAGAGAGAAGTGTAATATTATGTATATTATGAGGGGTAGTATTAAAAAAACTAATGACAGATGCGTTTTTCCTACTCATAATTGCATAGATTGTGTACAGTTATTATCCTTGTGTATATATATCCTATAAATTTCTAACATAAGTTCTAACCTAACCGAACCTAAGTGATTCATCAATAATACAGGGGATTTGCAGCATGCAAGCAGGCATGCAGCGTGCAAGCAAACATGCAGCATGCGAGCAAGCATGCGACAAACAAGCAGGCATGCAATATGCAAGCAGGCATCCAGCATGAAAGCAAGCATGCAGCATGCAAGCAGGCATGCAGCATGCAAGCAGGCATGCAACATGCAACAAGCACTGTTTCTGTCACGGCTCCGGCGCTGCGGGGTTTGGGCGGCCCCACGCGAGCTTATCGTCACAGATGGTTTTAACGCTCACCACCGCAGCTTCGGCTTGCTGGCCGGCAAAGCCGGCCAGCCTCAGCCGCGGCGGCGGGCCTTTAAACCACCTGCTCCTCAGCACGCGGGCCGCCCTACCCCTCCGCGCCTACGCGGGTTTAAATTACACTCTCGGGGTAGGGCAGACAAGACTGCGTGAAGTCGGTTTTGCAGCGATTCGTTTCTGTCGCTAAATTTTGTAGCACAACATGTTGACTTTTAGTTTATTTCGAAGTATTGAAAATCGGAATATCGTTTTTCGGACCGAGAACCCTTCGTGCATTTGATTCTTCGAACGTATGAAAATCGGAAAACTAACAAATCGCATTTACGACTTTCGGAATAATAAATTTCGTGATTTTTAATAATAGACCTTATAATTCTTAGGTATTATGAATTTCGGACTTTTGAAAATCGGAACATCGAAATTCGGAATAAAATATTTCGGAGTATTTGGGTGTTCCCATTAAATTGCTATGGAATGATCTAGCCACTATACTATGCATTCCAAATAAGAATAGGATCGATTGCCATGCTGTGACGTCACGTCATACTGTCAAATTGAAAAAATTGGGTAGGGTGAACAAAACAAGAAATTTTTAAAATTTAATTTATTTACGAATCGTGAACGAAAAAAGTTTATTCAGAATTCACTTTTTCAATTTTGCTCATCTCGGAGTCACTGTGTGAAGTGTCTGAATAGTGGGAAATGACAAAAAGAAGGTGAATTTTACCTAACTATGAAAATAAGAAAGAAAATAGTTTTTTTTTTATACTAATTATGACTTAAAACAATATATTTAGCTAATTTATATTAGACAATAACGTTTTTACTTCACCTAGATTTAACTAGGACTTGTTAATACAAAGCAAAAAAAACTCTTTATTGATATGCAAATAAGCTTTCTTTGCCAACTGTACTTTTCACTCAACATTTGACAGATCGAGGTTTTTCGATTTTTATTTTTAAACTTTTCACCGCCACGGACATCAATAGAAGTTCCAGATTTTCGTGCCACCAGCGCCACGACTTCATTAGAAGCTCTTCATTTTAACTATGTTACAAAAATAAATTTATTGTATTTAACAGGTTTTTTTTTATTTTATTATTTCAAATCACTGTCTAATAACCTGTTTTTTATTTTTCCACACTAAAGAAGCCCTTATTTGTCTTAAAATTGGTAAAAACAAAAACTCCGAACATTTTTATTCTCCCCAGAACGCCAAGGACTTTATTATATAGTCAGCCAGTGATGTGACGCGAAAGCTATCACTGTTTGATTTCACCCGTTGAAATATTTAGAAATCGAAAACAGTTTGAGGTCAGTAAAATATGAACTTAGATAACTACTATAAACCAAAGGGAAAATAGACGAATTTCGACCGTCGGATGGGTGCCGAACCGGAATTAAATAGTTGTTATCGATAATTATATTCATCGATATGACGCCCTATACCCTCATCACTACTGTTTACTATATATTTCGTTATACATTTACAGCTTGGCGCTAGGCTAGGTTCTAGACTCACGCGGCGAATAGATAGCGCAAGCTAACTATTCGGTGCACGTGCACTGAGCGATGTAACACAATACAATGCCGTACATAAAACATACATACATAAAACGTCCCTGCGGTCTGTGAACCGTAACCGGCTCGCTCTGGAAGCGGGTTAGACGGGGGTCACATATCCTACTGTAGGTCCGTAACAAGTCGGCATACTCGTCGCTGGTCGTCTCCCGCCGGGCTTCCCCTAGGGGTCTCACCTGGCGGGGACTGACCGCCGGTATGTCGTGAAGAGTCGGCGCTGTGTGCAGCAGCGTCGTGACGTGCCTACAGTACACACATACAAGCATATACACATAGAGCCATCTGCTCTACAACCGCCGAGCCTAGTTAGGCACCCTAATGACGGGTCCGTTGTTACGGGCCCCGGCTGGACTCTGCGGTCAGAGGGCGAAGCCCTGACACCGCTTGCCACGCCCCCTGACGGGGACGTAGCGAAGGCCACGAGGCGAGGCATCGCGTTCTGTGTACGCTGGCAGTGAATAGGTTAAACACATAGTACTAATGTTTGAATTGAACAGAATACCATCAAAATGTCAATCTAATTATTATAGTTAGATTGACACAGTTAAATAAAGCTTGTGCTTATTTTATTAGATGTCTCGAGCTCAATACTAACACTTATCTGTTTAAATAGCATTTTTATTAATTGAATACTAATGTAGTTTAAAATTTCATTTACTAACATAATAGGTAATATGGAAATTGTCTGAAATAAATAAATGTTATTTTATTTATTATTTAAAAAAAGGTGTGGAGCTCAGTGAGTTTTCTGGTTTTTAGGGTTCCGTACCTCAAAAGGAAAAAAACGAAACCCTTAAAGGATCACTTTGTTGTCTATCTGTCTGTCAAGACCTTTTATCTCGGAAATGCGTGGAGTGGAGTTGAAATTAGAACCATATACAGGTCTGCGGTCCCTTGAAGTTGTAAAAAATCAAACATCTAAGTTAACAAAAAAAAAAAGACACGGCCGTTTATGTGAAAACAGTAAAAAATGTTTTTTGGGGGTCGGAAAAATCTTCGAGACTCCATTCGGGAATTGAATTATTTACATAGGTAAGTTTGTATGGACCCCTCAGTGCGCGAGTCCGATTCGCACTTACCCAGTTTTTTTGTTGTTGTTCACCTCTGATTCAATGATAAATCAGATATTATTACTTGAGACACTGTCTTGTAGTGAGTTACATCTGATTTGCGTGTTTTCAATGTATAATGTTGGAATGTGCAGACTTGCGCGCATGGAGGAAGTGGCGGCGTCGGTGCGCGCGGCGCCGGCGCTGTCGCTGCGCGCGCGCGCGCTGCAGCTGCGGGTGCCGCGCACCACGCTGCGCACCATCCTGCGCCGTGACCTGCCGCACCCCGTCAAGACCAAGGGACCTCATCTTGGGGCTGCAGGTACTGTCATCACCATCATCAGCTTTTAGCGCGCCCGCGACGGGCAACCGTCGTCGCGTGTCGTGTGCTTGGGTTTCCGTCGCGGCTTTAACGGTGTGCATGTAGTCGTGTCGATGGAGAACTTTAATTTATTACGCAGCAAAACGGGCGCGGGGCGCCCCCGTGACGGAGCACTTTTGTATGGGAAAGCGCGGGCGACCGCGTGACGCATTTTCGGCCCTAAAACCCTCCACGAGCGAGCGATGATTTGCTCGCTAGTATCACTCGTCGAATCGCCGAGATAATATCGCCGTTCATATAGTTGTTATTGGTTGTTAGTTGTTGTTATTCTCACGGCTCAGTTTACTGCTGATCAAAGATCCCTACATTCACTCACACATCCTAGAACTCGACCGACTCTCATCTAGGACCACCCTGATAAGATCGTTACTCGACTAAACCTGATCATGTATGTACTTTATGTTTGCTGTTTAGCTCTGCGAATATAATATTATTGCTTATTTGTTAACAGGAAAACAGCAAATAAAACTTAATGTAAAGAGGCATCTGAGAAGGAAGCTGGAGGCACAGCGAGAGCTCGGCGCCGGCTCCGGGTACACGTGATGTCATTGTGTTACATAAATATCTCTGAAAGCTAAGAATTCTGTTTGTATGCTGTGATTTAGTTTCATAAGTTAACCTTGTACTTCTGTAAATATTTAAACAAATATAATAAAAGCTGGAATGATAAAAAATAATATATTCAGCTTTCTTATTTTTTACAGATCTAAATAAAACATTTACATATTTGTAATCAACAAAATACTTTATTTTATATTGTTAAATAACAGAGTAAGGGCGCTTTCAATTTATGCGTTTTTTTGACGGTGTGCTGCGGTGCGGATGCAGTGCGTCAGTCGTACTGCATACGGACGATCGTATTTTTCGGCGAACGTCGACAACAGCACGGTAACGTCACAAGCACCGCGTGTTCGATTCGGTGTTGAATAGCGCATCACTGACATACACTGTCGGACTGCTACCGTGCTGCACCCGGCCGGCTGCGGCACGGTAGACGTGCGGCAGCCGGCCGGTTGCAGTACGCATAAATTGAAAGCGCTCTAAAGGAAGTTATAAGAATTCACACAAAACGACGCACGACCATGATTTTATATATTTTAAATGTATTGTGTCAATTTGCGTCGATGATACACTTAATTAATGACTATAATAATTATAATGTTATCAAAACATTGATATTACACAAATCTCCGACCTGTTCCACTTCCTCACTCCTCCCTACCCTAATAAACGAAACCGGAAAACGAACGTATCTCATTCTATGCAATTTTATCTCTGGCAGATATCTTGTCTATTCAGAGTTTTGGGAATTGTGAGGCTAAGAAATCACGTCCAGCGGTTTTTACTCGCGCCCGCTGCGGTGGAGGAAGCGGCTGTTTTATTTCGAAACTCACGAGACCGCAGTTTTGTGCGGTCACGCAGGCGTCGCGGTTGCGATTATCGCTCGAAAACTTGGCGGTTGATAAATCGCAAGATGGGCGGTTAATTATCAGTTGAGCTCCAGACCGCCGTGGATACACCAGAAATGAGTTGTTGCGTTATACTTACTGCAGAGAAGAATTCAATAAAGGCCTAAAAAGTTATGGGTGCATTTACAGATTTTCGGATTTCGCGTCGGATTAGTGTGCCCCTCGCCGGCCACTGCGGGCGCCCCCCGCCGGCCACTTACACAGAACTTACAGAAGTTGCGGGCTTGTAACCGTGGGGGACCCGGGTAAAAACCGCTTCGTGAGTTCTTAGTCTGAAGTCTTTAGCTCATAAACGGAGCATACAACCAAATATATTCATAGACGATAGGTAAAATATAAAAAAGACAAGAACAATACAATGTAAGGGTCTTGTCACACTACGTATGTATGTACTGTATGTTTACCACAGACGAGAGAACGAGCGCTGGTGCGACGAACACTCGTGTGATACAGATACGAAGACACCTCACGCTTTATACAATATCGAATAGAAGTGATCTGAGCTTATAGCTAGTTGCCACAGTGCGGGCTAGCAAGCGAGCCAGCGAGCCAGCCTGCCGAGTAGCAGCAGTAACTCGCATCGTGAGGCGTAGCTTACGAGTTACTGCCGCGTGCGAGTTGGATGGTAGCTTGCATCCGAGTAACTTCAACATGTTCACTTGCACATGGCAGCAGCTCGGACATCAGTCGTCCGGCCGTGTTCGGCAGCAGATCGCCAGCGTCAGCCAGGGAGTTGCGCTTGCTGCTGTTGCAGTTATGAGAACACCTTTGGAAAACGTTGCAAAGGAAATGTATCTAGATGACAGGATGACACCAGTTAGGCGATCAGAGTTTCATATTGGGATTTTTCAATTCTTGACAAATGTTGTCATAAGGTTGTCATAGACCTTATTACTGTTTTTTCGATTAAAGCATGTCGACTTGACATCGCGGCAACTCGCAAGAGAGTGGGCATCCAACTACGATCGTCGTGAAGACAGGTAAGGCAAGCCCAGTGCCCACTGGCACACGATTGTGCGATTCTAGTATCTGTCTACTGTGTAGTCAGTAGTCTGCTCTGTGTAAACGAGCCGTTAAAGAGTTGCTTAAAACTACGAGCGTAATCTTACTTATGTATCGGTCAATTGTCAACACCATGTCAGAAGTATTACATTCAGCATTTAACTGTACCGTAACATCATCAATAGCCTTCACTTTTCGTTGACTGGTGGCGATTCATAGATTGTGCTCCCTTTGGCACAGAGTAGGAAGCAAATGGAGTATTAACGTAAAACTGGCACAAGTTTTTACGGTGTAGTGTGTAGCGGTGTCCCGTTAAATCCGCATTTTAGGCGTGATGAGAACACGAGGATACTGTAAATATGCTAATTAGCATCAGATTATGTCACAACAAGATACACCGCAAAAATGTGAGCCTGACGCAAAAAGATGGTCATGAAAGAATCGTCCACATTGCCTCTGTACTGTTCAGTCGTGTCCGACAGCGAGCCGGGCGAGTCACAACAACCGCTGCGGGCCGTGCGCGTCACGCGGGTCGTGCGCGTCACGCGGGTCGTACGCGTCACGCGGGTCGTGCGCGTCACGCGGGTCGTACGCGTCACGCGGGTCGTGCGGGTCCAGTGGGTCGTGCGGTGCGCGCTCCTCGCTGTGCGGCTGCACGTAGTTGCGGCACAGACCGAAGAACTTGTACGGACGTAGATTGCGCTTCAACGCCTCGAACCTAGAACAGTCATACACAGAATTATTTTACAAAAATTGTGACAACTTTTTTAAAAGACTACTTGTTTTAAGGATATATGAGGCGGTGTTATCGTCGATAGCAATGACTATTAGGCAACATTCGTAGGCGATGACTATTCTATAACTATAGAATATTCATCGCCTAATTCAGCCTTTGAAAAACTTTTTATAGGCTGAATTTTCTAACGCAGACAGTCCAAGAAAATTTTATTTCACGACTAAAAGATACGTGACGTCGGAAAGTGTTAGTATGTGTAGCGATACCTCCATCCGACGTGCGCCATACAGTTGGCACAGAGCGCCACGGTCCACGTGTAGCCGGGGAACCACGAGTACTCGGCCGACGGCGCGCCGCTCGTCTCCACGTTGCTCGTCTGGCTGACCGTGAGGATGTCGTGCATGTAGCCACCTGCGACAAACACCCAACACAGTGGCAATAACGGTAGCGCACTGTTACTCAACACTCGGTACATGCGAGTGAATACTCCATGCGTTACTATTCTTTGGAAACTGACTACACAATAAATATATATAAGTATATACTTTTGGACTCTTATTTTCTTAATATTCTTTTGTATTTTTATGCACCTGCCACATTTTCTGTTCACCACCCTAGGTTGACTGGTAGAAAATGCTTAAGGCATTAAGTCCGCCTTTGTACTTTTGTGTTGTATGAAGTTTTAATAAATAAATAAATATGAAATAATTATGCAGGTTTATTAGGCATACAGGCTGTAGTTTGAAACAACGAAATATTTATAATTTTAGAGAGTCGTTTCAAACTATAGCCTGTATATGTATATACCTAAGTTAGTATAATTGGAGTGCACGCCCTCGCTGGACATCGCGAAGATGTGTTCTCTCCGCGCGATCTGCGTCATGCACGACGAACAGCACAGCACGCTTTTCTGAAACATTGAATTGGTACTAGAAAATACTTCTCAAATATGTAGGTAATATATTCGAATATATTAGCAGACGGAATGGCAGACATTTGTACTGTCATGTACAAATTTACAGTAAAATCAGTAAGAGCTGCGATATCAAAGACCTATAGAAGTTTTCGTGTAAAAAAACATTAATTAACTGGCTTGCTTTTTTATCGTACGAACAGACAGAGGAAATTTTAAAGTAACACAGAACCACTCCATTCAAGCAATAAACAACAAAATTACGGCAATAGTATTTCGCATACACAAGTATATACACTACACACAAAAACCTTCATTTTAAGTTAGCCTGTTTTTAGGGTTCCGTACCTCAAAAGGTAAAAACGGAATCCTTATAGAATCAACTTTGTTGTCCGTCTGTCTGTCTGTCAAGACCCTTTATCTCGGGAACGCGTATAGGTATCGAGTTGAAATTAAAACCACATAGTCAAGTCTGCGGTCCCTCGATGCTGTAAAAAAATCAAACTTCTAAGTTAACGAAAAAAAAAGGTACGGTCGTTTATGTCGCAAAATCGTATATTTCGACACTCTCAAGGAAATCAAAATTCATAGGGTAGTTCCCGTTGACCTAGAATCCTGAAATTTAGCATAAAGCAAGGTCTTATAGTACAGATATAGAAATAAATCTGAAAACAGTAAATTTGTTGTTACGTCACAAAAAAATATTTTGCAATTCAGAAAAACCTTCGAAACTCCATTCAGGAATTGAACTGTTTACATAGGTATAGATTTGTACGGAACCTTCAGTGCGCGAGTCCGACTCGCACTTGCCCAGTTTTTTTATTCTATTTTTACTTTGATATAAACCAGTGCTTGACTGCGATCCCACCTGATGGTAAGCAGTGATGCAATCATTGATGGTGAGGCGCACTAGTTTATTAAGAGCCTATTCACTCTAGCCTTGAAGGCACCTAAATTATAGTTGGACGGGAAGACCGCAGCAGGCAAATTGTTCCAGTCCTTCGATGTACGCGGTATAAACGACAAAGCGAAACGCTTAGTCCGGACCGTTAAAGTTTCAACAACGTAAGGGTGGATACTCGCCGTACGTCGGGTTGTCCGATGGTAGAAAGGAGATGGCGGAATCAAGTCATGCAATTCCCGCGCACACTCTCAAAAATGCAATCTGTAAAATACCGATAGGCTGGCTACCCTGCGCCTGTGCTCGAGGCTTTGTAGATTGGACTTAACCAAATCTGGATCCCCAATTCCCCAATTAGCCTCTTCGCACGCCTTTCCACTGAGTTCAAAGCTGCTAGATGGCATTTTGCAGCACCAGCCCAAATGTGACTGCAGTACTCCACACACGATCGGACCTGTGCTTTGTATAACATTAGAAGCTGTCCAGGTGTGAAGTACCGTCGGACCTTTGCAAGAACGCCTAGTTTTCTAGCAGCTACCTTGGTTTTGGACTCAATGAACCGCCCAAAATTGAGGTCTGAAGAAATTTCGACTCCCAAGAGCTGAAGGCGGTCGGTGCACTCCAGGGATACATTCCGAAAAGCAGGAGCCAAGGTGAACGGGTTCCTTTTGTTGTGTATTATTCATTTTGTTATGTTTCATTGTTTACAACAACCTCTTTGCTAAACATAAAAAACCGATTTTCTACATGTCCGCCCGATACAATGATATTATAAATTAAAGTTATCTCAACTCAGGTCCCCAAAATACAGGTTCTACCTAGTTTGGGGACCACCATACAAAAATATGTAGAATTCCTAAAATAGTTTCAGACAATATTAATGATTATGTAATAGTGTTAAGGTATTTATTGTTACGACGAATAATAAACATTATTCTTATATGGCAGAAGTTTGTAACAGTCGGCTAGCCGATAGTTAAGGAACTCTTGTGGCAATTTTTTGTGCTTTTTTGGATCGCGGCAGACCAAGGTGAAGGTGGAGAGATGAGATTGACAACTACCAGAGGGACTGGCCCGCAGTGGCTGAGGACAGACATGTGTAGAAAAGGTAGAGGGAGACCTTCGTCCAACTGTGGGATATAATAGGCTAACTACTACTGGATCCAGTAGTTCAGGCTCAGTTTGTCAGTGTATGTAATATTTTAATTTCAATCATAATATACCTAAATAATATAATAAGAAAGTGGTAAGTGAGAGGGAGATGTCTCGCTGGTAGTTACCCTGTTGATGAAGTGGCACTCCATGTGCAGGCGCAGCAGCGCGTTGTCGACGGCGAAGAGCGCGAGGCGGTCCGCGGGCGACAGCGCCAGGTTGGAGGCCACCCAGAAGGAGAGCGACACCGCGTCGTCCGGCAGCCGCTCCGCCAGCGACAGCGACGCGAAGTACGCGCGGATGGTGCGGCGCAGGCGGCCCAGCTCGAAGATGTCGTACACGAAGCGCGGCCACGGTGTCGTCGCCGCGTCCAGCCCGCGCAGCCGCTGCTGCACCGGCGCGCTGACACATTATTTATTTACGTGATCGACATCATGGAATACTCATATAGGTGATCATTTACAAGTGATAGGTGCACACGCTTTAGCGTGCTGCGGTATGAGCTCTCTACGAACTAAACAGCAAGGAGATCTAGACCGCCATGGATCTCGCGGGATTGCTTTTGCTACTCAATAAGTATTAACTTTGAATGTATCATTAAATGCAGTGTATCAAACCATGTGCAATGCATTTCACGATTACATCCACACAGAGGCGGCTCTAGCCTTCGGAGCGCCCGTGTGCAACCAAAACCGGACAACATGGAACACTTACAGTTTATTTACCCGACTGCGCCAGAAGGAGGGTTGTTTTTTCGAGTGTCTGTATATTTCTCTTCCTCTCTCTTCTACCTATGTGTGTATGTATATTTCTTTGGCACGCTCTACAGTCTAAATTCTAAATGGCTTGTTGCATTGTGACACTGGGTACCTACATCAAAATTTTAATGGACACCCAAATGTTTTCAATTTTTTTTCCGGTCATTTATGGTATCAAAATACCATAAATGACCGGAATATCTTAGGCTATAAGATTACAAAAGTAAAACTCACAAAAATGCAGGAAATAAAAAAAAGTTGAAAGTGTCGAAAAACCACTCGAAGTCACTGTTACAAGCATTTTGATGCAGTTGGCGTCAAATTTATTATTGTACTAAAATAAATTCTACCAACTGCATCAGACTCTTTTTAGTGGTTTTTTGTAGTCGGGTTTTTGACACTGTAAATTTTTTATTTTACGGAAATTCGGGTGCCAATGGTGCAATTTTAATATTTTTTAGGAAAGAGTTACACGAATAAAAAAGCACGACTTCGTGGTTATTTATAAAATATTTAATTTAAGAATTATGTAGTTACATTACAGAACGTCAGGTTACAACAGAAATATTGAAATTTATTATTTATTTAATCTTCATGCGACACAAAGTACAAAGGCGGACTTAATGCCTAAATATGTTTACAAAAAAGTTACCGTAGGTATGGGAGCAACGGCACCTCAGCAGCTGCCGTTGCTCCCATACCAGCCTGATCTTCCTCCTCCATACGATGACGCGCAGCATCCATTTCCATTTGCCTCCTTGTTCGTGGTCGCTGTTCGTCGTCCCTCTGTAGTAATGGCATCTCACTTCTGACACCAGTTGTTACGAACGTGAGTAATTAAATGCCGGTTTACTAGCAGAGAACTATTCACCACAAACAATAACTGTCCAATCAACGAATAACCAAATCACAATGTACACTAGACTTCCGTTTAGTATCGGTTATGTCGTTAGGAATTATCACTTCGCACACTTAGGTATCGCACTCGTTTCGCAGTCGAAAACAAACCAAACTCACTTCCGGTCGGGAGCTCGTATTTCTATGCGAAGCCAGGAACATTTTAAATACCGATGTCTCCAGAAAGTTGTCGTCGAATCGCGGGGTAATAAATTATTTTTATTACAAACATGTACCTCCCTCCTTTCACGCGAATTTCGACTCTATTGTTAATTACAGAAGGTACGAATTTACTTATCTAACTACGTACCTACCTACTAAACCTTATTTAATAATAATAGTGATATGTACTTTATGTCGGACTTTTCTAGAACTCGCCAGGTCTGAGTACGTACTTCCCTTCTAGAAGTTTCGTATAGCAATGCGTTTTAATTATTTGATGCTACCGTTGATTCCATCGAAGATATGGCGTGTTCAAGTTTCACGGCGTAACATTATTTTTAAGTTCTCCTGATTTTAATGTATTTATTAGTTTATAATATTAGCATATATAGGGTGACTGAGTGTACGATACTTAAACACGTGATTGTGCTCATGATAACAAACAATTTTTATTATGGGACCAAAGCCGAAATTGCGAAAAAATATCAGCTGTTCAGTACATTAGGTAAACATAACTGTACTGAACAGCTGATTTTTTTTCGCGATTTCAGGTTTGTTCCCATAGTAAAAGTTGTTGGTTATCATGAGCACAATCACGTGTTTAAGTATCGTACACTAATTACCAGTCACCCTATATAAGTATTTTATTATTGTAACTTAATTTAATGATACTACATTCCACTTGATATTTATCTGTTATTTATTTACCTATTGTGCACACCTACCAGTGTTGTCTCTTTTGACCCAAAGGTTGACTGGTAGAGAATGCCTTGTTGCATTAAGTCCGCCTATGTACCACTACTGTAGGTACATGAAGTTTAAATAAATAAGGTTTTGCGTGTGCGAAGACAGAGTAAGCGCATGTCATACTCGGACTGATGAGTGCTGTAAAAACGAGCAATTTGCACTGAGTGACCATTGCTACAGGCTGGCTTGGAGCCTGCTTTGTTCGAAAGCGGCACGCGAACAAGTCTGCTTTATGCACTCAGATCAAATGCTGGTCTAGGATCACTCAGAGGTATTTATTTAGCTTGCTCACCCAAGGGATCGGTTTGCCATAAACCTTGAAAGACTCCTGCTCGTATGGGCGAGGAGATGGAAGCGCTTCTTCTATGCGCTATGGAAGGTACAAATGAACAAAAAGTCTCGCAAAATGAGTACTAGACAATCTGGTATGAGTTAGTATAGCTTATATAATAAACCATTATACAAGATTTTGTTAAAAGTTTTCGCTATATCGAAGAACAAGTCATCCGTCATCGCGTTATACTGGAAACCAGCGCTTAGATGCTCAACGATGCGATGGACTTGTTGGATGCACTAGTGTTCGATTCGGAAACCAAACTACACGTTGGGAATAAGACTATAGCGACATCTATGGCGTCACATAAGAACTAATCCTGCATCGCGCAAATTAAAGTTCTCCGCGCGATTTGAACAATTAGAACAGCCCGAAATCATTTATCGGGCAGTTGCCCACCAGACATAACACCCGTCTGGTTGGAGGATCCTCCCTTTTCAACGAAGGTTCGCGGGACTTTACTCTCTGTTCCGTATCCCTCCAAAAGATTCTTAGCTTCAGCTTAAACTCTGCGCCACTTGTAAATAAGCTTCCCGTAGATTTTACCGAGAACATTAAATGGACTAATGGGAAGGTAGCTGGAGGGGTCAGACTTGACTTGGGCTTACATGGTTTGGGGATATCGATATCAATGGATGGCCTGTTTCCACGCTTAGGGGAACATGTTATTCCTTAATGCACCATTGAAGATGACGGTCATATTTTTTTTTTAAGTGGGAAAATCATCTAATGACAAATCTCGCTCTTGGGCGGAGCGCGAGATAGTGTCAGACTTTTACTGACTAAAAACCCACTTCTGTTCCTTCGTTGCCTTCGTCCCAGGCCCCGGGTTTCGTTTTCACACTACCCATGGCCCCAGTGGGCTTCGACCCTGCTGGGCCCCTACGATTTGCTGACATCTTCCTGAGACGCGCGTGGAACAATACGCGCCGTCGACGACTTGGGCTCGGTCCGTACGGTTACCGGACGGTCGGACGGCGGGCTACCCATTGCTTGTCGTCCGCAAGCCCGTGCCTACGGTTGCCGGAAATCGGGATCGGAATCCCGGCGGCGGTTGGGGCGTGAGGACCGTTGCCATTGCCTCACGCGATCGGCCGCCTCCTTTGCTAGCATTAATGCTTCGCAGAAGGAGGCGACCGCCTGCCACTCCTCCTCGCTCCGGACCATGGCCTGTACCAAGGCCCGGCGCGAGAGATCGCCGCCGCCGATTGCCCCCACGAGGACACGGCGTTGCTCTGCCCAAGCGGGGCACACCTCCACCGTGTCCTCCGGGCGGTCCACACAGTGGCGACACCCGGGCGTCGCTTCCGCACGAATCCGGTGCAGGAACTTCCCGAACTTACCGCGTTCGGTGAGAACCTGCGTCATGCGGTGAGGACGCCGTGAGGTCTTCCCAACCACGCCTCAAAGAGGGGACTTACCGCCATAATTGTGGCGTGCCCAAAGACGGTCACATAAGCATTATGAGCTCGGATGGGAAGAGTTTGAACATCTTGTTGGTTACCGACAGAGCCGAAGCCTTTCCGGGCTGGACCCATTTGATGGTATTCTCCATCTCCTCTAGGATGACGGGGGGCAAAGAATCATTAGGATCTTCGATGGGTGCGAGGGAAGCTCTACGTTCAACTGAAGTTGCAAAACCCATCTCTCATGTCGAGGTGGGTTTTGTCTATTGGTTGAGGGCTGGGGGAACATCGGAATCGTAAGCTGTCTGTTAGGCATTTCGCTTTGTCAGAGTTATCGTAAGCGATACTCTTATCGGGTCGAATAAGAGCAGACAAAGAGGCCTTTTCAGTGGATCGTAACTTCCTCTGAAGTTGCTATAAGGCGAGGTAAGTGGGCTTTAGCTCGCTAAGCATTTTGTCCTAGCGCCTTGAACGCTGCTTTATTGCTCACTGCACTGTTTGCGCATGTGAACTTTGTTTGAGTCTCAGGGAAGGAAGGCTGCGTTCTTTTCGGTTTTCAGAACCCATACATCGTTCAGGAGTTTTCAGCAATGGTCTTCAGTCACTGGAATCTCCCTTGAACAATCATTCAGGACAGATCGTACGTGGTCCGTAAGCGAATCGATCGCAGTCGTCGTGTCAGCGACTGAGATTCGAGAAATCGAGGATGGAATCTAACTAAGGCAACAAGGAAGATTTTGGTCTTTTGTTAGTTTTCTTCCAGTCAGTGATCAATTGGAACGGGAGTGATACACTATCACACGCGTCGCATTTGGTACTAAATATGTTCGAGACGGGGCGGGCGTTCAGTGGCTAGGGGAGGGGAGCTCACCATATAGTGTGGCGGTAAACGGCAGCTACCTGGAAGTTTCTATTCAAGCTCTAACTCTTTGTTTTTACCCGAACACGGAGGGTTATGATTTTGACAGGCTATGTAAGTATGTGAGTATGTTCATCTGTTCCCTCATAGCTCCTAATCTACTTATCGGAACTCGACGTATGAGGTATCGTTAGAACCGTTTTAATTGTCCGCTAAACATAGGTTACGTGACGTGTCACAAAAATTGATATGGCGCCCTCTAGCGGACAAAAAGTAATGCGTTAAAAATAAAAAAGGAGATAAATACGCCGTGTTTGGTATTATTTGAAAGGGCTTCACTTGTACATTTCCAAAATATTGCTCAAATTTAAAGTGACGTCCTCTAGCGGACAAAAAGTCATGTATAAAAAAAATTATAAATACACCGTGTTTCATATCATTTGAAAGGGCTTCACGGGTACTTATAAAAAAATATCATCAAAATTCAATGTGGCGCCCTCTAGTGGACAAAAAGTATTGTGTTAAAAAAAATAAGATAAATACGTCGTTTTGGTATCATTTGAAAGGACCAAGTGAATTGTTCATACCAAAATAAATAGTATAGAAGCACAGTGATTTAACACCAAAATCTTTCAAATAAAAAAAAAGTAAAAAACTAAAACCCGACTACGACAAAAAAAAAGGCGCTGAAAAAGTATGAAACAAGATTTTCAAGATGCTGAAATAAACAAAGTAACTGGAAAAACAAGAATAGAACAAAAAGAAAAGCCGTAGTCACACGTTATAGGTAGGTAATAATCGAAACACTTTAATAGAGTGTGACTACGGCTTTTCTTTTTGTTCTATTCTTGTTTTTCCAGTTACTTTGTTTATTTCAGCATCTTGAAAATCTTGTTTCATACTTTTTCAGCGTCTTTTTTTTTGTCGTAGTCGGGTTTTAGTTTTTTACTTTTTTTTTTTTACAATTCATGTTACGATAATGTACGCAGGATGGTTTTTTTAAAACTTACTTACCTTTAACACCAACGGCATTGGTCCCACAGTTTTGATGCAATAATAAAAAATGCTTACGGGGTCTAGTTCTAACAGATGATTATAATTTTTTTCTTAACTTTTGGAATTGGACCAAAATGTATGATCTCCTTTACCATTTTGTTTAGAATTGTCATTTGAGTTCTGCCTTACCTTATCTCGCTAGCACAAGCAGAGTGGACAGGCAATCAGTCTAGCCACTACTATTCACTTAATGTTATTGTTTTTTCATTAAAATTTAAAATGATTTTATGAATTTTATTGTTTAATAAGTCATGTTAGACTTAAACTTAGACCAAATGTCCGGCTAAATAGGATAGTCTGTCCGGTTTTTCGGTTTCAGGACCTGGCAATCCTATTAACAAACAAATCAAACAGATGCCCGCCAATATAGTCTTTAATTACAATTTATTAAGACTGATTTCACGTTGAAACAAAAGTTACTATGTAGGTAAAGGAGCCGCTCGTGAGCCTTCCGTTGTCTTTGAGAGAGCCGAAGAAGCTGCGAGTTCGACGCATCTTTGGAGATAGGCGAGCGGCGCTCGGCACCCCCTACGACCCGGCGCCCGTGTGCACCGCACACCCTGCACTATAGGTGAATCCGGCATCCACAGTCCATGGGCACCCCCCATGTCCTATGCTAAGGTAAGAATCCCCGACACTCTCGTCTCGTCTGACTTCCCGACAGATATCTATATAATGCCAACGTCACTCTAAAGAAATTGGATGTTTAACAAAAATAACATAGTAATAAGCAAACATTCAACGTGACATCAAGTACCATCATAAAAAAACCTTCGGCACTTTTTAACACAGATTATTTTTTTAAATAATCCAGACTCTCACTGAATGCTTACTAGCCACTGTCGAAATTGAAATGGTTAATGACAGATAAGCAGTAGTGAGCAAAATTTGCAACAGTAGGTACGTACAGGTGGTCGGGCGTGCGCAGCGGGTCGAGCGAGGCGAGGCGCGCGGAGCGCAGCGTGTCCCGCGCCGACATCTCCGGCAGCACCATCACCTCCACGAAGCGCATCCTGACGCACAACACACCACACTCACTATAGTCTGCCGGGTACAATCCGCCTAGCTTATTGATATTAATGATATTAACTTATAAGACAAAAAAGTCTTTTTGTAATAATACACTGCAATAATGCAGTTTTTACTGTGCACTTTTAAAGATTTAATTGGCGACTAATTTATTTAGGTACTTGCCTGTCATAGGCGTGTATGGGCACTGCGGCGCGCGGTACCCGGCACAGGCGGAAGCGGTGGATCGCGCGAGCCTTGAACGTGATGGACGTGGGCACCTCCGCCGCCTCCTCGATGCCCGCCATCATCACCTCGCACAGCACGCCGTAGCCTGACAGCATGGTTCCCGACTCGCTGCCAATGTACATAATTATTTATCAAGAACAGGAAAGGCTCATTAAATTAATGAACAACACAAGTCAAACAAGTTATTTTGATTAGCAATCAGCTGCAGTTCTAACCAGTGTTGAAGGAGATTTTATGTACCTAATGTTTAAATGACATTTATTTAAAAAACTGATTACAAATAACACTTTTATAAGTCAAATTAACCCGAATGAGGTCCGTGGTTCCTAGCTGATTACATAGCATATTGCACCGCTGCATATATGCTATAACACATACAAAAGCTGAAACACCATGCACAAGGCACAAATGCAAGTATAATGGGTGTGTTATTAACTCAGGACAGAGCAGGCCGAAGAGCTTGTCATGCTTGATGGCCTGCACGAGCAGCGCAGCATCAGGCGCATGCGGCAACAGCATGGGCACAGTCTCGCCGGGGAACACCACGCCGTGATGCGCCGCCGCTGGCACGCGGCCACGCCAGCCTGCTTCCAACACGGCGCGCCCACCAACGCACACCAACCCCGGGCCCAGGTACTGGACATAAAGAGTATGTTACACTAGCACACTGGCTATTGCATCATGAACCTAATCAGCTTTATCTATCAAGTGGTGAGATATTGCCCAAAGGGTACATAATCTCACTGTGTTTTAAGTGACTATATAAATTTACATTGTGGATGCAATAATGACATGCTCCTGGTATGCAGACGTCTACAGGTAGCAATGAACCACTGACAACCAGTTAAACAAAAATATATTTAAGAAATTCATAAAAAGCTACATTTTAACTCCCAATCAAGATGATAGACATTCCTATACTACCTGGAAGATCAAATGAGTTCAGACTACAATTTGTGAAATAAGTAATAAAATGTGTAGCATCCTTGTCTTCAGAATAGTACTAACCGAGTGTGTAGCAGCAATTGAGATATCAAAGTGGCGTTCCTCATCTGAGGCTCCCCCCGTGCTATTGCTGCCATTATCGTCTTCTGCGTCGTCGTCATCATCATCGTCGTCATCATCATCATATCCTCCTCCTCCTCCTCCCCCAGGCCCACCTCCGCCGCCACCGTCACCCCCCGGGTATCCAGCGCTGCCCCTGTCGCGCTCGTCATCACGGTTTTGATTTTGACGCTCCTCAAATCCATTATCACTACCGTCACTCTCTGCATTTCCATAAAATAAAAAATATTATGAATTAGCTGCTGGCACAACCAGCGACTTCACCCGCAATTAAGAGGATATATAGCCTATGTCAAGTGATAAAGTAGCATTCTAATGGTGAGCTTTTTTTAAATTGGTCTAGCCGTTATTATTTGTTAAAACAAAAAAAAAATATGAAAAATACAAATCTTTCCTCTTTATAATATTATATTAGAATATAGAGCATATTATATATCTTAATTATATCTATTAACGACCAAAATAATCGGGTTTACTGTAAATATTATTTTATTTACAATAAGGTATTTTGGTCAATTCGTATCTTCAGATACTTGGGAAAAGGCTATGGTTAAAACGAAATGTTAAACATAATCAATAAAATCAAAATGTGAAGTAAATAACATCCCTCTCAGGATGGTCGGGGGATAAAAAAAAAAACGCATAATGTACAAGATCACTCTGGAGTACCAAAATAATTTGATTTCACTCACCGTTGCCATCCATTAGCCTCAACAGTAATTCTTTTAGAGAAGAAATCTTGACACTTTAAGCTGTCCCTATATAAAACAAGCGCAAGGCGACGGATATTATACTTTTGTTATTTTGTAAATAAAAAATAGATGAGTTATCGCCACTTTTCTTTCTTGTTTAGATGTGTTTACGAATTAAGCTTTAAAATATAGTAACTGACAGGAACTTCTTTTGAAATTAAGTTACACAATATGATTTATAATATATATATTATATTATTTCAAGCAGAATACTATATTTCAAAAAAATCATTATTCAAAAATTTAAAGTATTTTTGATAGCAATATTCACTAATAACAATAACGAGCCCCTCAGAACGAACTTCAAAAATGCGCCGCACTCGGTCGACCCGGGTTTGGGTACAACAAGGCTTTTAAGTAGTCACCGGTTTCATTAACGAAACGTCAAAATTTCGCACTCGGAGTCTGCCAGAGAGCAATGAACGAAATATTCTCGGATTCAAAAGAACAGTGGGGCTATTGGGTAACTTTTTCAATAACAGTTGACAACTAGCATTCGTTGCACACTTTAAACTTAGTTGTCAACTGACAATTTCATAAAATTGGTATTACGTATCACACAAGTGACTAACAAACTACGGTGGAAATGTGGTGAATTATAAAAATTTACGGTGCCTATTGTGACCACTCTAAAATTTTATTGACAATCATACAGCTTCAAAAGCTTACACAATCGCAATTTTAAAAGTATCGATACAATAACATCTGTCAAAATGTGTTACGTTACGGTGGCTATCAAAGGCACCAGTGGCTAATGACGTCACTGCAGTTGGTCACTGAAGATAGGCAATACGAAACTAGCTGTTTGAGGGCGGATTTCTGAATTGAGTATTTTGAGTTAAGAACGTCTCAAACCATACTTAACTGCCAAATTTTGACAGGTTTTCAGGGCAAAGTAGAGTTTGAGTAATTCTCAACTTCGAATGCTTAAATCAGAAACCGAGGGTGACAGTTCAATGATGCACATTGTTAACAAGTGATCATCACTTGAACTGTCAACAGAGTTACGCAATAGCTCCACAGATCGCATGAGGAACAGTATACTTCGTTCCAAAACACAAATCGCAGACGTAAGTAACTCAGCCGCCAAACTAAAATGGAACTGGGCCGGTCACATCTACCGCATGTCGCAACAAAATTGGGCGAAGGCAACCACTGACTGGATTCCAAACAGCAGGAGCTGGTGACGCGGTAGGCCCAGAAGTAGATGGCGTGACGATTTGGACCTTAAGGATTGGCCAGAAGTAGCTAAGGACAGAAAAGAATTGAATAACGGAAGGGAAGCTTTTGCCCTGCAGTGGGACATAACGGGCTCATAATAATAATAATAACCGGTTTCAGTTTCGTACATTTTTATAGAGACTTCCCTATGGCGTCCATTACACAGTCATGCAAGCGTCCATCAAAACGATCAATTATGAATAGGTAATGTTTAAATGACGGAATTTTATCGCCATATACGTTTTTCGTCATGCAATGTCAGTCATCTCATTACACGGTAGAGTTTTCGTCAATCAAAATATTTGACTATGGCAAAACTGACAGCAAAACCTATCGTCTATGGACGCCTTAGAATGCGTGACACTGATATTGATAACCGAACGTAAATGTCAACCTATAGTGCTTCAATATGTTATCTGTTGTCATTCACGATTTCGCGAACGCACGTCTCGTGAGTTGACTGATATGATAAAAATATCGAATTGTGTATGAGAAATGTGAATAAACAGTGCTTGTTGCAATCAACAGTTGCTTCGAAATGTATCGTAAAATAGTGTGGTGTTATGTATTTGTGTTGACTTTATTGGATATATCGCTGAACACGAAGCTCTCAGCCCAGGGAAAAAGCCATGGTAAAATCGATTATAAAATATTAAATATGTGTATTTGTTTTTCTCTAAATCTTCCTAGTCTAATACTTGCCGTAGACTTACAGGGAAAAGTAGTAAGGTAGGTCATATAAAAAGTTATGTGGAATAGCGACAATAAGTTGGCAGGTTCGTCGTGAAGCGGCAGTGTGCGGCGATGTTATTTTAGATCGGGGCCGAGGCGCGCTTGTTTGTCGTTTTTCTTCAACTATGTGCATGGTATTTTAGTAAGTTGAGTCGCTTGGAGCCGGTGAGCACGCGGGGGGTCGCGTGCAGCGCGCGACGCGCCGCAGAAGTGCACAGCTGCACGCACACAGACCCCCCATACAAATACCCACAAACATAAAAAAAACTCGGGTACTTAGTTACCTTTGCAGCTTATATTGTTTTTTTTTTTAAATTTAACTTTACAACTGTTGTGAGTTTGTTATAGAATATCTTTTTTTTTACAATTTGGGAGTAACATTATTTTTAGTTTATCAGCAATTTAACAATTTTAATACTAAATTAATTTTATTCTTGCAGGTGTCACAGTACATGATTCCCTTATAGAGGGAATAACATTTCAGGTAAGCAGGACTAATTTGTTGTAGTAATTAACATTCTAACAATTTTAGTTATATTTTTCATTAATCTTACAAATCTTGCTATAAACTCATCTTTTACTTTTATCCTTCTAATCAACAATAATGCTTTAAGCAACACTCTTTAAACATAACTTGTGTTTGTTCAAGTTCATCTAGTATTTTGTAGTGTAATCATTTAAATGTCATCAATTGATAACAGCATGATATAGGTCCATTGCAGGCCCCTCTTCCCCACTAGGCACACTGGGCACGTGCCCAGGGCCCCGCGATGTATTGGGGCCCCCTCCTCCCTACTCGATTACCAAACGATAACCGATAGCTAAGTACACTACTCTCGCCTGAAAGTGCAGGCTTACCGATTGCAGCATGTTTTAATAAATTTCAATATACATCTAAAATTAATTGTATATATTAGATATATAAATACATATATGTTAAATTTAACTGTTTTGAAAAAATCATCAGATAATTATTTTTATTTTGTGTTTTTGATCAACAGTTACGGTAGTGGATCGCGGCATTCAAATGAAGCGAGAAAAAAAGCATTAATTATTTTGAATTATGTTTGTCGCTAATGTCAATATAATGTATATAATTATATATGCTCGAAAACACAGATTTTCAAGATGTGATTAACGATTTTGCTCAACTCATATTTAGAAGGGTACCTCATCTTCAATCAGCATAGATACTTTTAAATAAGGACTAATCGTGGATGCCGGTTACCTACTTAGTGTGGATCACATCATATTACCTATTCATCGTAATATCTAATGAACTGTAAAGAAATAAAAATAAAGCTATAACTTTGCATATCTACGTTTTTGGTCTCTTCTAACAAAAACTTTTTACAAAAAAAAAAATAACCGACTTCACTAAAAAAAAACACTAAAAGGATCAAAATAACTTTAATTTCGGAAGTCGGTGTTTCTCGGTATTGTTTGTTTCTTATTTAACACCGACTTCCGAAATTAAAGTTATTTTGATCCTTTTAGTGTTTTTTTTTAGTGAAGTCGGTTATTTTTTTTTTTGTAAAAAGTTTTTATTTTACACTTTTTAGTTGCGAACCACTTATAAACAGAGTGCCTATTTCTCATGATGATTCCAACTAACCCAAAACACTGCATGGTTACATTGTTTTATTAGAAAGTTCCTTTGTCTACCTTCCACCTTCCGGCTCCATCACCAGATCAATTCGATAGTACTTTATAGCCAAAGTGCATCTCATGTCAATTCTAATAAGCCCAAACACGGCTAGGATACATTGATTAATTACGGAGTTCCTATGTCTACCTTCCGGCTCCATCATCAGATCAGTTTGATAGTAACTTATAGCCAAAGTGCATCTCATGACGATTCTAATAAGTCCAAACACGGCTAGGTTACATTGATTAATTACGGAGTTCCAGTGCCTACCTTCCGGCTCCATCATCATCATCAGATCACTTCGATGATACCATTTTCAACGTAACGTAACTATTCAGAACCATTAATTTATTTGTATTGTCATAGTCGCTTAACTATCTTCATTGTGATATCAAAGTGAGTATGAAGTTCCGTTGACCATTTCTGGTCTTCTTCATCAGTTCCACTTCATCAAATGTTACTTTTTGACTGTAAATGCTTAAGTTCTCGATGAAAATACCAAAATCACTATATGGTTGCCTATAATATTTGAGGAGTTCCCTCGATTCCTCATGGATCCCATCATCAGAACTGGATTTTGAAAAAAATGGGACCAATCTGGAAGCATAACCTATATAGGGGAAAAAAAATTTGCAAATCGGTCCATAAACGACGGAGTTCTGAGGTAACAAACATAAAAAAAATGATAAAAAAAATGATAAAAAAAAATGATAAAAATAAAATACAACCGAATTGAATAACCTCCTCCTTTTTTTGAAGTCGGTTAAAAAATAGTGCTTTATTATGGTCATAGGGGCCCCATATCATAATCTGCCCAGAGCCACTAATAGGTGAAAGACGGCCCTGGTCCATTGTTAATCATAGCTTATCCTATTATCTCTCAAAACAGACTTGCCCCCTCATATAAAAATCCTTGATAAGATTTAATTATTTAATGGTCATTCACTTTTCTCTCCTTCAATACTTGACAGGGGGACCAACACTAAACTGTAAAGCATACATCAAACAAGGCTGCACGTATTTATACAACTAGTGTTTATGAAACCCACAATGTTGTAGTAGAGCAGTAGTATAAATACAAATATGTGTGTGTCACTTTGCTATCAGTTATTAGTGTTGTTTCCTTATGTTGGCTATTCTCGGCCACTTCCTCTGGGCCCTAGCGGGAGGACCGCAGTCACTCACCTCAGCGCATACTGCTGTTCTACTTATGTCCATTGGACTTACTATAACTGGGTATAAAAAAGGTTAATTGTCACAAATCCCATGCAAGGGTGTTTAGGAACATACATTTATTGTACTCATGCACAATAAATGTATGTTTAACTTGATTACGGAGATAACTGGTCAGCTGAGACAAGAAAGTGTGTTACTTATGGAGCATCCTCCGATATCTTACACAACTAACATTGCTCACACACAAGGTGCTGCCTGTTTTATTGGTAAACCATATTGTAATGTGGAATTGTAAAACGAGTGAATAAAATGAGTGGCCTGTTGTGGGTTTGATTCCCACCCTGTGATGAGTACAATCATTTGTTCTGTGTCTGGGTGTAATTTATCTGTAATATGTATGTATTTAGAAATATTTAAGTATGTTTATCAGTTGTCTAGTACTCATAACACAAGCTCTGCTTAGCTTGGGACTAGACGGCGTCGTGTGATAGTTGGTTGTGTGAATATTATTATTATTATATTATGATGACATATCATGAGTCATAACTCATTGTAAAAAATAGCAACATATAGAATAAAAAAAAAACTGTTTCAAACGGATTGCCGCACAGGTTACAGAATCACCCACATACCTTTACAAAAAAAAAAAACTTAGCAACTGATGATGACTGTTTAAATAACTTGAGCGGTATGAATTTGAGTAAGCGAAAAATTAACTAAACTAACGACAAATATTGATTAATAATAAATCCAGAATGAGCTTACTAAAAGTGGGTTGTTAATAATGCATTTCAGATATTTAAAATTCTAGCCGTGCAACTAAATTACTAAGAGAGCAACTAGAAATAAAACTGAGGTTTTACATAACAAACTACTAAAAAGTTCACTTTAAGAAATGTTTTCACCATTGTCTAATTATCTAGTCGCAGACAGTTTTATCATTTTGAACTGGGTGAAATAGGTTAGGTTAGGATAGAACTGTGACCAACCGCGTCGCTAGTTCGCTACGTCCATGGCGCTCGCATATTTTATTTTACCATTTTCTAGTTATCCGGGTTTTCGCAATATCCGAATTATCAAATTACCTTGTGACATACATAATACATAAATATCGATATTTAGGACATTTGATAATCTGTACTTCGATATTTAGGACATTCGATACTCTGTACTTCGATATTTAGGACATTCGATACTCTGTACTTCGATATTTAGGACATTCGATACTCTGTCTGTACTTCGATATTTAGGACATTCGATACTCTGTCTGTACTTCGATATTTAGGACATTCGATACTCTGTACTTCGATATTTAGGACATTCGAAACACTTTATTTTAGGTATATAAAACGCCGCTCAGTATAAATAAATCATTTACGAAATATTGAAAAAAATACAGGATGTAAAGTTGACTCTCAAACAAATATTAGGTCGCCCAAATATTATGAAGCTACTCATTTTGTATTCTAAGTAGGCAAATAAATGTTTGTAAGTTTCTGATTTCTCGTCACTCGCAGTCGGCTTACTTACTAACACTATAATCTAAATTAATTATTTTTGTCACTTAAAACTTTAATAATTTACAGTCACTTGTTTAAATACTACCCTATTGTACAATGCGTTTCAAATAAGAATAGGATCGATTGCCATGTTGTGACGTCACGTCATACTGTCAAATCGAAGAATTATTATGGTGAGCAAAACAAGAAATTTTTAAAATTTTATTTATTTACGAACTGTGAATGAAAAAAATTTAATCAGAATTCAGTTCTTCAATTTTGCTCATCTCTGAGTTCTTCAATTTAGCCCAATTTCTTGCGATTTGACTGTATGACGTGACGTCACAACATGGCAATCGATCCTATTCTTATTTGGAATTGACCAAAACGATAACTGCTTTAATAGTGGAATGGTCCACCACTGTGTGCATACCATCACAACAAAATATATGTTTTCTTCTTGAACCTCAACAAGACAATAGGTAGAATTGGGGAATTCAATCAATTTTAATTTATTGTGCTGTCACAATAAATTAAAGTTGATTGAATTCCCCATTGAGGAAAAAGACCATACTTTAATGGTACAGGATAATTAAATCATTTGTATTATGATTATTATTATATTATTATTAATTGAGAATAGAACTCATGCAGAAATGTGTCTAGTTCCAGTCATGTTGAGTTGTGGCAGACTGTATGGCCTCTGTATGAGCGGGGCTTCATTCACGGTGCCGACGTGGAACACAGATTTGTTGCTAACCACTGGTTTCACACAGATCTAAATATATTCTACTAAACAACATTATTTCCCACTGTGCTTTGAGGAAAATTTTGTGTTGAAAACTTGAAATTTGATGATGCTATATATTTTTAATGCTCTATGTTTTAAGTAATATTGTTTCGGAGCTCCATAATCATATAGACATAAGTTGCTACAAATTGCTTCTGTAACATTTGATTATCTTGCTGACATATAAAGTTATATATGTCAACAACATCCCTCGTTATTTATCAGTCTCATACCCAATATCTCAATTTATCTGGTGCTACATGTCTCCTTCCATACTTCTTCATCTTTAGTTTACAGCTCAACCTGTCGGCTTGCAAGGAGTGAAGAGGAGTGGTAACATTTCACGCCCTTAAGTTATAGCCAACTATTTGAACTCAAAACTGTCTTCACGTCATTTGGCTCATTCCCTCGCACACGTATCATGACAGCCTATATATATCCACAAACCGGTGGCACTTTCAGATCCTATCTTCCTATAAGCACAGTCCTTGCGTCAACAACACATGAACAAGTAAGCAGTAGTACCTGTTTCTGTGCACAGGAATGGGGCAAGGAGTCGGGCGCGGCGGGCGGGGCGCGCGGGGGCCGCGCCGTGGCGGCGGGCGCGCTGTCGCTGTCGCCGCCGGCGCTGGATTTCGGGCGCGCGGCTCTTGCGGCGGCGCACGCGCTTACCGTCACGCTCACGAACACCGCCAACACCACTATGCATCTGGCCTCCGTGGCTGGAACCACGCCCGATTTTCACGCATCCTTCTTCGAGTCTAAGGTACAGCACGTTCAATCCCTCTTTTACATATACTGCGCCTGGGTGTCCTGGCTAACATAGCCAGCCTAGATCCGTCCAGAAGCTCGGAGGCTTCCTGGATGCTACAACTGGCTACGAACAAGATTGTGATGAACCGCGTGGTATTAAACTAACAATGCCTTTCGGGTTCTAGTCGCAACAACAAATGGACGGATGTCACGAGATGGTTGGTGCAGTTGGTAAGCAATTGGCTGACTGCAGTGCGTGTCGCGAGTTCGACTCCCGCACGGAACACACATTTGTTTGCACTACAGATAGTTATTCTGGGTTTGGGTGTCTTCTGCGTGCGAGTTTAAATGATTGTGAACGCAGGTTACAGTGAGCAATTTCGAGAGTGAGGCAACACTAAATAAATAGTTCAGGATGAATATAAAGCAGCTGCAGCAAGATAGCAGGGTTCATGTACAAAACTTATATTATGTTACAAGACCTTGTAAACGGCATGAATTCCATAAATAAATAAACAAAGATGTGCTCCAAAGCATCATTCCACCTACGTACGTAGCTAGCATCAGATTCTGGTAGATGTCAGTTAAGCGATTTACTAGATTCGATATGTGATGAAAGTCTTAGATAGTTCTTACTCGGTGTGTACTAGTATCATCGCTTTGTGTGTTTGTATGGAAAAAAATAGCGGTAATCGAACCCGCGACATTGTCGTCGTGCACAAGATAACCGCTGAGTCGCGTACACTGTCAACAGAGCGGAGTGCCGCGATGCCGCATGCCGCTCCGTGGTGACACACTACAGAACTTATTGTTCTGCTAGTTTGTTTATTGTTGTCATAATGGAAACATCAGTTTAAACATTAAAAGTAAAGATTAAAGGTTACGCTAAGTTTACCCTCTGCTTGCTCGGGTGGCAACGCGCCGGGTTGTGTTAGTCAGTTGCGCTCGAGCGGCGCGCATACTTGGCTAAGCGGTGCGCGTGCGCCCGTAGCTTACTCGCAGCCAGTTCGCAACTTACTGATGATCTCATGAATACTAGACCAGCAGTATTCCCTCTGCTCACGGGTTAAAAAAAATACCTACTAGGTAGGTGTAGGCTTTAGCCAGGTACCTACAGGATCAGCGAGTCATTTAGATAAACAATTAATTATTCATGTTGTCATGGTTTAAGGAAAGCTACTAGTAACAACACACATTACGTATGACCTTCTGTTTTTGCATATATTTGCTTACATTTCGCTAGTCTAAGTGATACTCGGCACCTGTCAGACATAACTAATAATAAAATACTCGAAAACATTAATACCTAGTACATAATATACATAATGTTTATGTAACAGGTGTGTGAAAAAAGTGTTATCTAGCTAGGTTTTATAAGTTTGACCGAGACAGGTCTTCACTGGTCCGCGAGTGCTGGTTGGCGCAGCTGCGGGCGCGCCCTCTCCGCTCGCCAGCTCGCTCTCGATTACTCCGAGTCTCCGACGCTAGCCGAGCCTAGGAACTCCTTGTTCCTACAAAGTAGCCATTGTTCCGTCGACACGCCCATTAAGTGCTGTGACGTCGTCGCTAACGACTAGTCACACCAGTTTTTTTACATCGTTTATTATTATCTTTGTCTAAACATATATGAAATCATTGTTCAAGTCGATTACATGTGAAAACGAGAGTGAACGCCGGATTATATATATTACGTATACATATATTATGTAGCGCGTTAGGTCGCTGGTTCCGCAAGTTTACTGGGACATGGCATTTTTTAGAAAGTGATATTATTTTCGCACATTCAATTATAGGCCACCAACATATTGAACACTTTTGTACATGGTCGTAACAGCGAGCTAAACGTTGTATGGAATAATATGACTCATATTAAGGCTCTAACTCCCGAGCACTGCCATAGTGCTCGGTAACGGCTGGGTCATTAAGTTTGAAAAACAATATATGTTTATTAGAGATTCATGTACAATATTATCAACTGATTTTTTCGTATGATTAATACTTATGCCACAAAAAAAAAAAAAAACAAAAATATACTTAATTCTTTTTTTGCCTGTTTTCCCTAGTCCTTTCAAACGGCTTTGATCTTTAGCAATATGTTAACACAAAAAACTGCTGGTTAAGTGTTCTTCAGATTGATCGATTTAAATATTTATATATGCTGTGTATTATATATATAAATCGATCAATATTTCGCAAAGAAAATGAAGGCCAGCGGGGCTCTATGCGGGCGCAGGCGGCAGTACAAGTATTGTGCATTTAACTCCGGCCAGATCTTAAAGGGACTATACGACTTAAATGTCCTGCAAAGCTTTTTGAACGTCGCGCGGTATTAGCAATTATCGCATAACACAATGCGGTCTAAGGAAGGCGTTGGTTCTACTTGGTTGTTTCAAAGATATCTCAGATGATGTGATTATATGATAGTTCAGAAGCACTGGGATCTCTGTAAGCTCCGTCAGCAGCACTCGGATGACGTCATGCGGCTGCACGGCCGCCGCGCCGCTGGTCACTCATGTCATGTTGTGTATCTGACCGCCGACCACGGCCCAGTAGCCGCTAATAGGCACGTAGTACCTACAGCAGTTATTTACATAAATGTGGTGGAGTATTAGCCGCTCCAAGTAATGTTACGAAATGTACGACATACAGCTGAAATGCAGACGTATTGCGTTGTCCTAACACTTTCAGAAACTAATTTAGCTGCGCTGTCTGTTGTCAGGTCTCAATGACGCTTGTAAGACTTGAAAGTATGAAGATTTGCTGACATTTTAGACATATGACATGTTCTCTACGCAAACATTACCTTGTTATACTGAGGTGATGCGGTTTGTCGATTTGTTGTCTGCCTACACAAGAGATTTGGTTTCTTAATTACATAAGTCCCAAACAATGAAAAGCTACCATCGATGTTTCCATCGATGGAAATAACTGGAAATCGATGTTACATTCAAATTAAAGGGATTGCAGCGCGTGTGTGTACCTACTAATAGGATACTTTGTAAACCGTAAGCGAAACCTCGCGCTGTCCTGAAATAGAACGTCATTGTGGTTTCTTATCTGACACACACATATGTACGTGTGTTCGCGTGTTACCATGTAAGGTAGTGAGGTCACCGGGTTGTTGTGTTCATTAACGTTCATTTATTTGGGCTATTGTAGTCCTGATGGCAGTCGATAAATGAAAGCTATTTGCTCGCCCCCCCTGCGATCATTAACCGAGAGCTGATCTAGAATAGAGACAAGTTGATCACAGAACGGCACTGCCGTGGCCGCCCGCAGCCCCATTACAGAAGTATATCGGTATTCTACAGTTCGACTACTTGTGGCGATTTTCTAGATAGTACGTATATTGTTGTTCTTTTTTAAAAAACACGTTGCTCTGCATAATCTGTATCGTGGCCATTCGCTCCACCACAGCGCCAGCCCTGCCGTCATGCTGCTGCTGATGCAACCCAGTGCTGGGCACGCCATAATTATGGCGGAAAGTCCCCTCTTTCAGGCGTGGCTGGAAAGACCTCACGGCGTCCTCACCTTCCGCATGACGCAGGTCCTCCACCGGACATGATCAGTTCGGGAGGTTCCTGCACCGGATTCGAGCGGAAGTGACGCCCGGGTGCCACCACTGTGTGGGCCGCCCGGAGGGCAGAGCACCGCCGTGTCCTCGTGGGGGAGATCGGCGGCAACGATCTCTCGCGCCGGGTCTTCGTACAGGCCATGGTTGGAAGCGAGGAGGAGTGGCAGGCGGTCCCCTCTTTCTGCGAAGCAGTATTGCTAGCAAAGGAGGCGGCCGCACATGCACGCGAGGGCGCAGCCCTCACGCCCCAGCCGCTGGGATCCCGATCCTACAGTAGCCGATTTCCGGCTACTGTAGGCGCGGGCTTGCGGACGGCGAGCATTGGGTAGCTCGCCGTCCGACCGTCCGGTAACCGTCCGGACCGAGCCCAAGTCGTCAACGGCGCGTAGTGTTCCACGCGCTCCTCAAGGAGAAGTCAGCGAACCGTAGGAGCCCAGCAGGGTCGAAGCCTACTGGGGCCAAGGGTCTGCTTCTCAAAGGTAGACTCGGCCCTGATACGAAAGGCAACGAAGGAACAGGAGTGAGTTTTAATTCAGTAAAAACCCTTGTCTGATGGCCGACAACGCGTAGTGCTGGCACGGTCTGTTATGGAGATGCTCTCGTTTATGAGCTCGATGCTCTTGTTTAAAGCATGCATTAAACGCACACTATGTAGACAAGCGTATTATAAACTGGAAGATTATATCCTTGATAAAAGCGCTTGGCTAAATGCCGGTCCTACTCCGCAGCCACAGCCACTTTTACCTTCAAATTAGTTTTTTTTTTTTATAATTTTGGAAGAGATACTGTTCCCCTTTTTGTATTGTTGTTTTCGAAATGTTTTTTTTTTATTTTATTTTATTGGTTTATTTCAATAGAGCTTATGATAATTTATTATCTTTTGTATTTGGAAACAATAGCATTGTATAATGTAGAAGCACTTTGTTTTTCAAGTTTTGTGAATGTGAAGTACCATGGAGCATTTTTATTAGGTTACAACTTGTTTGTCATTACGAGCATGGCAGTTGAGAGTTTGTCATGCTCACTCAAATGTCTCGCTGATGGTGGCGCGTGTTATTGGGTCATTCGGTTCCCTTCAAAATGGTTGAACTGAGTGGGGCTGATGCACGCGTCATGCTCGTGAACGGGTGCCGTCAGTTGAGACTGGTCATCTCTTAGCTGCCAGTGACTTAATTCAATTTCAATTTTTTTTTTTAATAAGTTTTATTTTATTCTTTTAATTATTATTACTTATCTACATTGTGCTCACATATTAGAAGCGACAAGAAATATGTAACCAAGATTTATGTAACTCATAATATGATTTAAAAGAGTGTCCATGGAGTTTCTTGCACGTTCTTCTCCATAGAGATCTACGCTTTGGAACGTGCAATTTAGCTTCACTTGTATTTTTTTTTTGACTGACCGACATTTTGACAATTCAAAAGTGCCTGTAATTGGTCTATTTGAAATAAACGTTTCTGATTTCTGATTTCTGATTTCTCTGACGACACTCACGTGGCTCGTTACAAATATTGACTATCGTGCATATTTAACGCGCAGTCGCCGCCGCGCTACTGAGCGTTAAGTAATTGTAAGCTATCAATTTGCTTAATGAGACCTTACTATTTAGATACTATATAATATGAATTATGAAAAGATATTACAAAGTATGTATCGAGTTATTCGAGCCCACTGCTCTTATTTTACCCCTGAGAACTTGGTGTGAGTGTATCCCAAATGTAATTGTTTACATCGCACTCAAACACTTTTGTATGATTCCACAGTAATGCTAATGTTTATACAAGCATTTTGGGAACACATTCATAATGCGTACAGCTAAGGAGTGGAGTTCCCTGCCGGAGTCTGTGTTTCCTGATAGCTACAACCTTAGGGGTCTTTAAATCAAGAGTGAATAGGTTACTTCTAGGCAAGCGTGCTCCATCGTCGGCCACATCATCGCTTACCATCAGGTGAGATAGAGGTCAAACGCGAGCCTATCAATAATAAAAAAAATTACAAAATCACGCGTCAATTGCACAATAAAATTGAGTTATCAAAACAATTTAATGGCGCTTGTTTACTTTACCCTCGCTGCGCCGCTAAGTCCCCTCTTTGAGGCGTGGTTGGAAAGACCTTACGGCGTCCTCACCTTCCGCATGACGCAGTTTCTCATCGAACACGGTAAGTTCGGGAAGTCCCTGCACCGGATTCGTGCGGAAGCGACGCCCGGGTGTCGCCACTCTGTGGACCGCCCGGAGGAAACGGTGGAGCACACGGTGGAGGTGTGCCCCGCTTGGGCAGAGCAACGCCGGGTCCTCGTGGGGGCGATCGGCGGCGGCGATCTCTTGCGCCGGGCCTTGGTACAGGCCATGGTCCGGAGCGAGGAGGAGTGGCAGGCGGTCGCCTCCTTCTGCGAAGCAGTAATGCTAACAAAGGAGGCGGCCGATCGCGTGAGGCAACGGTCCTCACGCCCCAACCGCCGCCGGGATTCCGATCCTGATTTCCGGCCACCGTAGGCGCGGGCTTCCGGACGGCGAGCAATGGGTAGCCCGCCGTCCGACTGTCCAGTAACCGTCCGGACTGAGCCCAAGTCGTCGACGGCGCGTATTGTTCCACGCGCGCCTCAGGGAAATGTCAGCAAATCGTAGGGGCCCAGCAGGGTCGAAGCCTACTGGGGCCATGGGTAATGTGAAAACGAAACCCGGGGCCCTGGGACGAAGGCAACGAAGGAACAGGAGTGGGTTTTTAGTCAGTAAAAGTCTGACACTATCTCGCGCTCCACCCAAGAGCGCGATTTGTCATTCGATGATTTTCCCAACTAAAAAAAAAAACACCCTCGCTCTGCCGACAATGTCCGAGGTGGCCAACTTAAAATGTTTCCTTATTTACAACAAGGAATTTAGAAATGTCATGAAATAACTCCACTTTTCGTATGAGTAAACAATTTGAGGGAATCTAGCGAGCGCTCGTCATTTGGAGACGGTCCACTGCAGTCCTCCAGCCTACGTGCGGACATTCAGGCGTGTATGTTGGTCTCTGTCTAGGTGCGCGAGCGCGGGCGGCGCGCGGCGCGGCCTTGTCCAGCATCCGTGACGCGAGTCTTACGCTGCTGTTTACCTTCCACTAGTTAGCACTCGCGCCCGACCACACGTTCCGGCTTGAGATGCGCTAATTGTTACTTCATCTAGCAAACCGCCACAGATCACAGATTGTACTTCGTGTAGACAGGGAGCATTGCGATGCTGTGCCAACGAGCCTACGCATAGCACTTGTTCGAGCTCTTGTAGCGCGCCTTCTTTAATTCATTAACGCTCAGGCGGTAGCCGGCGCCCGCAAGCCATTGTCTTACTATTGTGTCTCTAATTACGCACGTCAAAAGGTTAATTAAAAAAGAGACTCATCAAAATTTTGCATAAAATAAAATTATAAATTATAATCGATGCAAACACTTGTCCGAATATATTGTTAATTCATATTGCTCTTACAAATTGCTTGAACAATTAACTATATGATATAATATGTTACCGGCAATCTGTATAATTCAAGTATTCTATACAATACCTAGGCAATGTATAGAATACCTGAGGCGTCCAGGCAATGTATGAAATATTATGAATATTATTGTCCATTACATAATTTACCTTGTATACAAATCATAAGGATTGTATAGAGTACCTGCTGGCCCACCGGCAATGTGTAAAATAAATCGACTTATGTTTATATTTATCAATGTTAACCGACCTACCTATAAAACGATGCGCAAATGAAGCACGTTCTATTACATAAAATCAATGTGTGTAAAAGACGAGAGCAGGGAAGGCATTGACGTAATTTTAGGGCACCCCGACATGGACAGGTAAGGTTAGAAGGCTAAGGCGGTGTTCGTGGTTATTTTTTTTATAACCGGAATAGGAGCTTTATTTTTAAACCCCGAGGACAGAAATAGGACCTGAGTACTTATACGTAATAAAATTAAGGTGAAATTAAAAATTCTTCTGGCTAGTAACATAATGTAATTTGCTTACAAGTACTCAGGTTTAAGTTCAGGCTCTAACCCAACTATACTCAATCTACGGCCTGCGGGCCGCATGTGGCCTACCAAGCATTTCTGAATGGCCCTGCAGCCTAATTTTATAGCATAATTTTATGTTTATTCAGTCTCTCAGTAGTAGTTTTACTGTACGGAAGTCTGCTTAATAGTGCTCTCCTTGGCGATTTAAGGATCAATGATGGTCCTGCTAACAAAACGAAAAAATAGAATTATGCCTATAGCATGTAGCCAATAGAAAACAGTCTATTTGACAAAAAAAAAAACCGATTCCGAACCGACCACGAGCGCCGATTGTACATACGGTTGTACTATTTTAATGACCTTGAAAAACGCTTAGTTGTCGTATTGTACACAAGGGTGTACGAAATTTATTCGACCGAAAATTTTGGCCTCTATATCATCATTTTTCCTGGAAAAAAAAAAATCAGTTTTTTTATTTTTTATTTTACGTAAAAACGCGCAATTACGTAAAAACAATACCCCCCTGCGCTTGAGGGGTTAATGTAGAAGATATTAAATGTAGAGTTTTACTTCACTAAAGGTTATTGCGGCCCAACATTATAATAATAGAAGCACAATGTGGCAAAAGCACAGTGTGGAAAAAAAAGGTTCAATACGGCTGCTCTAACCTAACCTGCCCGTTTCGGGGTGTCCTGCTCTCGCTTTTAACACACATTACCGGCTGCGCATTCGGTATTGTATAGAATACCTATACAAAGTATACAATAAATAGTATTTCATACATTACATACCCGTTTCAGGTATTCTATACATTGCCTAGGTATTGTATAGAATACCGGATTATACAGATTGCCGATAACATATACATACTCGTATATATACAATATCGGAGAGATGAACGTTGCTTCGCAGCATCACAAATGATGAGGAAAGTAAAGTTTGGTGTAGGCGGGTGGGGTGAGCACCGAGTCGAGGACGTCATGGAATTGTTTGCTGGCAGGTTTCACCCAGCAATGCTATGTCAGTCATCAATATCATGAGAATGCGTGTTTACTCTGGATTCGCGTCAGACGTCGAACCACAAACATGTCGCGCAGGAATATACATAAATAAGTGATAATAATAAAAGGAGTTCTATTAATAAGTGTGTCGTGACGCGGAAGTACAAGCACGGCGAGAGTTTGTGGAAGTGGGGCACGTCATCACGTGCGAGTGTCGACGCGCATCGGGAAAACAGCTTCTATGCGGGGAGGTCCTTCACAGTTCGGCTGATGTGGCTCGGCCACCCCCAACTCTCGACATAAACAAATGAAAATGATGGACTTCTCGTCTTCTTCGTCGCGCCGCTACTAAAATGCACTGCACTACATAATAATGTTATAAATACATTTTACATAACATCTTATCGTGATCACCTCCTCGCCTCCAGCGATTATCAGTAGCGTATATACAATAAAAACAAAATATTTCGCCTTGTTTACTGCGCCCGCGCCGCCCGCTCGTAAACAAGCCAAGTTTGCACTAGTAGAGCTGCAGCAGAGGGACACGTCCACCAGTACGTCATTATACAGTAGTCTAGTAACACCTGGACCACGAAACCCGCCCTGCCTGCTAAGTAATAAAGACGCTGTCAATACCTACGTGATAGAACGCGCGGTTGACTGTGCGTGAAGTAACAACGCTGGCTACTGGTTAAAATGTCAGACGCTCAGTGTGATGTTGCGGTGCTAGGTACACTTTCTCCGATCCTAACAGATGCACGGCATGCTCGATAGTTGCGGTGCATCTGAACTTCATTGAAAATAAAGAGTTTACAATTATTGCAATTAATCCTCCAGCTCCATCCAGAGCGGAAATCCCACGAAAAACTGGACTAGTGCGCGCGTACTGAGGGTTCCGTACAAAATTACCCGTGGAAATAGTTCCAATTCCCGAGTGGAGTCTCGAAGATTTTTCCGAGTCGCAAAAAAGTATTTTTTTGCGGCGTAACAACAAAACTGTTTTTAGATTTATTACTATACCTGTGCTATAAGACTTTGCTTCATGCCAAATTTCAAGATTCTAGGTCAACGGGAAGGCGTATTTACATTCTGTACATGGCCAGAACGCAACGGTGTGAAACTAGTCGCGTATAGATTGGAAATCACTTTTTAATCAAGATCTTCCAATGTATACAAGAGTAGTACGCAAATAGTCGCGTATACAAAGATTCAAAGCATTTTATTTCAAATAAACCATTTATAGGCACTTTTGAAATGTCAAAAAGTATGTCAGTCAGAAAAAATGATACTAATTGCACATTCCAATGCGTAGATCTCTATGGAGAAGAATGTGCAAGAAACTCCATGGACACTCTTTTCAATCATGTTTTGTATTTACAAATATCTCTGTTACATGTTTCTTGTCGCTATCATGTGAGAACAATATAAATAAAGTAAATATTATAAAATCTAAATATAGATATTAAGCTGTTGATCCCCGCATTAACGCCGGCGTTCACGCGCCATTGTCTTACTATTGTGTCTCTAATTACGCACTCAAAAGGCAATGGCAACTGACAGCTAAGAGATGACCAGTCTCAACTGACAGCGCCCGTTCACCGACATGACGCGAATATTAGCACCACTCAGCTCAACCATTTTGAAGGGAACCGAATGATCCAGCACACGCGCCACCATCAGTGAAACATTTGAGTGAGCATGACAAACTCACAACTGCTATGCTCATTTATTTCAAACAAGTCCTATAGACCATAAAATAAAAACCATAAAATAGCTCCATGGTACTCACATTTACAAACTTTGAAAAAAATCTTCTACATTATAGAATACTTATAATAATTTACAATTAAAAAAAAAACTTTAAAAAAATAATAATAATAATGTCCAAACTAATCATTTTGTACACCCCGGTGGTAGTGGAGCTGGACCAGCATTGAGCCAAGCATTTTTATCTTGAATATAATCCTCCAACTAATAATATATGCTTGCCTGCGTAGTGTGCGTTTAATACAAGATTTAAATTTCGTTTCATTGAGTTCTAATATTTGGGGAGGTATTTTATTATAACATTTCAAACATTACCCCATGAAAGACCACTTTAGCCAGTCTGAAACCTGGTTGAACTAATTTGTCCCTATTTCTTGTAACATAATTATGTCTATCGCCTCTTTTGCTAAAAAGATGAAGATTTTTTCTAACGTACATGATGTTTTCATAAATATATTGACAAGGCACCGTGATGATGTTAATATCCTTAAACAGTTCCCTTAGAGAATCGCTCCGGTGAAGATTGTAAGTAGCTCTGATTGCTCTTTTCTGCAGTATAAAGATTGAGTCGATGTCTGCAGCCCGTCCCCATAGTAATATACCGTATGACATGATATTATGAAAATAACTAAAATAGACTAGCCTAGCGGTATCAACATCCGTAATTTGGCGGATTTTTCTAACAGCATATGCAGCTGAGCCAAGCCGTCCTGCAAGAGATGTTTAATGAGGACCCCATTTTTTCATTGTTCAATACTAGGTCACAATCACTACTTTTGACATTAGGCAAGGAAAATCTTATGCATTTAGTTTTTTTCCCGTTTAAAACTAGATTATTAGCAGTGAACCAGTTTTGGACCTGCAGTAGGGCGTTATAGACTTCTCCTTACTTCGTAGTGACCTAACTACCTAACCTTATTCCATAATATACAGTACTAGTACGAATATGGACTAATCGTGAGTAGATCAGAATAATCGCGCCTGGATTAGGTCAGGTTAGAATAGTGACCATAACAACACGGCGAGTGCACGAGCGATGATGTGGGTTAGGTTAGGTTAGAACAGTGACCATTAAAGATCCCCTTCTAATGTTTGTGAATCATTTGGGTTTGGTTAATTTAAAAGTCATTATTATTTATCTAATTCTACATTATTAATATGAATAAATGATTTTATATATTATATCTCAGATTTTATCAGGCACAAGTGATGTTAACTGTAGTAGGTATAATTTGGAACCATCAGGGCGCACGCGTACAAGTTACAAACAAACTATACAAGACCAGTACCTACGCAAAATTCGTGTGTATACATTGTAATTTCAGATTTAAAAATAGCAGTACAAAGTATACCCGAGCAGTTTCCTATTATATAATAATATTAAATATGCAACAGGAAGTACCCTATGAATTTTGTTTCCCTTTGAGAGTTCCGAAATATAGAATAGAATTTATTTTGTTTCGGACACAAAAAGATCCATAAAGTTATTATCTAGTGTTAGTACCCATTACTTATTATAATATACCCTATACATTCATTAAATTGGCTTTTACTTTACGCTACTGGACTGAACTTGATTTTTTCTTTTCAGATTTTATTTAAAGTAGGTAGTTTTTTACGCAGTCGGGATTTTTATTTTATACTTTTTAGATAAAATAATCTAATATCACTATATTTTAGGCGTACATTTTTCACTATAAAGTTCACATACCTACCTAGTCATTCACCTCGCTTATTTTGTATCTTAAATAAAATTGGAAGTGTCTGTTTGTAATATGAAAAAAATGTTTGTTTACTAAACATCAAAGTGTATTCGATACTTATAACAAAAATGTGAATTTTGATATTTTCTGTTATCTGGCGGTTTGTTCCGGCTGATATCCGAAACGGCTACGCCGATTTTGACCGGACATTCACTGACGGATAGCAAATGTTACTTAGGCTACTTTTCATTTTCCTGCGGGAACGGGATTTCAAAACTTGGGATAAAACTTGGAAACGCTTAAACAAAATTTAACGGTACTTTCATTGGGATATAGGTTTTTTTGAGGTGAGAAATTATCTAATGGACCTCTCTCGCTCTCCACCAATCCGCATTGGGCCCGCGTGGTGGATTATGGCCCATTCTCTCTCCTAGAGAGGAGGCCTGAGTCCCAGCAGTGGGAACGTTATAAGGCTGTTTATGCTCTCTCGCTCCAGAGTGGAGCGCGAGAGCGTGTCAGACATTTACTGACTCAAACCGTTGCCCCTTGCGTTCTAGGACCACAAGTTACAGGATAGGTTTAGGTAACGGCCCTGCTGGGTCCTTACGGTTTTACAGACATCTTTTTGAGGAACACGTAGTACACGACACGCTGTCGACGATTTGCGTTCGTTCTGGACAAAAGCCGTCGGAGTGCGAGCTACACATTGTATCTACGTCGTTACCTAGTTCGGACGACTCTTCGGGTGGTGCTCTGCCCATGCGGGGCTCACCTTCACCGTAAGCTCCACTATGTCCTCTGGGCGGTCCGCACAATGGCGAGATCCCCCAGCGTTTCTTCTGCCTGAATCCGGTGCAGGAATTCTCCAAACTTACCATGTCCGGTGAGGACCTGCGTCATGCAGAATGTGTGACGCCGTGACGCCTCTCCAACCACTTCTCAAAGAGGGGACCTACCGCTATGATTATGACATGCTCACCTGATGGATAGTTGATGTTAGACGGAGTAATTTAGGCTACTTTTCATTTTCCCGCGGGAACGGGACTTAATTCTCGGGGAGGGGGGGGGGGGGGTATATCTCTGAAATGGATAATAGACCAAGATCCCAGAGCTGTGAGACATAACTTATTTTCACATGGATGAAACCTTAGGTTCTCAGTATCGTCTCATGTGCTTTGAATACCTGTGTACTTGTGGAGCTTCCCTTTGGGGCCCCTGAGCAGGTACCAGATGAGAAAGGGAACTAAAAATAACGAGTTACTTAACTTAATGTTTTATGGCTGATTTTTGTATGTTTTGTAGAATATTATTTTAAAATAGTATCATAAGTGTCAGACACTTTCCATGGATCAAAACTTCTGTCAGACGCTTTAAAGCTCCACAAGAAGTAAATAAATTAATGCTTAGTTATGTTATAAGAGAAAGAAAGAAAAAAAGAAAGAAAGAAAACATTTATTTGAGACTCGCACAGGACAAACAACAATAAAATAAAAAGAGCTGTATAAGCGCTTATTCAGGCTTTATACAGTTTACTATACACCTTAGACTGTACACCTGAACCTTTATACAGTTGTTATACAGCTTGTTGTGCTACTTGGGATCTCGTAGACCTTAATAGGTATATAGGGTGACTGGTAATTAGTGTACGATACTTAAACACGTGATTGTGCTCATAATAACCAACAACTTTTACTATGGGAACAAACCTGAAATCGCGAAAAAAAAATCAGCAGTTCAGTACATTTATGTTTGCCTAATGTACTGAACAGCTGATATTTTTTTCGCGATTTCGGCGTTGCTCTCATAATAAAAATTGTTTGTTATCATGAGCACAATCACGTGTTTAAGTATCGTACACTAATTGTCAGTCACCCTATATAGTTGAAATATTTTCAGAGTGCCGCACTAACAAAAATAATAAATTTAAATAAAATAAATTATAAATATGTAAGGTATACAATAATCATATTTTTTTCGGTTGGTGCGAATTCGGCTTCGGTTCATGGTCGTTTTTTTTTATTACTTCCCGGCTTTTATTATATAATTTTGTTGTGTGCGGACACTGAGTGTGTTGAAGAGGCACCGTGTCACCTGTGTGTTTGGTTTGTATGCAGACGCTGCCGCCGCAAGCCAATACGTCGTTCAGCGTGGTGTACCTGGGGAGGCGGGAAGGTCCGGTTTCGGCGCACCTCTACATCCACACCTCGCTAGGCGTTCACAAGTACCCCGTGAGTATACACATACCCTGAAACAATTGAAGTTTATTATTTACCACGTTTGTGTTCCACTCCAACAGACAGGCTGCATTTGAAATATACGTCAACTACGAGTCAAAGCTACTGCGCAATACTTCGTCAGCAGAAGCACACGCCAACTGCTAGCGGACTATGCTGACGGTTGGCAGACGGTACACTTGTGTCGATTGCACACATAGTGCAACTTGCTGTCAGTTGAGAGCCCTAAGCTTGAATGTCACTTGCAGGTTATACATAAAACAAGCTCTTATAGTCAAGAGACAGTTCGTTTTCATGACTACTTGGTATTGCAAGAACGATGCACCTGCGGTGTCCGGCACAATACAAAATTGATTGTCCATAAATTGAAATCAAATCTATAATTCTTGGTTAATCGTATGAAATGGGCAAATGCTACGAAATTTGTACTCGGCCGGTAACGTGAGATAAGCGTCTAATACGAGTACGTATAGGTAGGGGGCTGCGGAACTGTTTGCAAGAGTCAACTGCAACTAAACGAACACACGGGTGGGGTTCGTTACTACAAGCCCGGTTCTTCCTCTCGTTGGACCTAAAGCGGGAGGATTATTTGCTGAAGTCCCACACTAAACAAAAATACCTATAGTTACCTACTGTAGCTAGTAGCTGTAGGTAGCTGATAGTGCCCACTCAGCTCCTTGAGTGCTGTGGTGCTGATATGTGTTGTTGGTTGTGTTGCAGGTGTCGGCGGTGGGCGTGGCCAGCGAGTGGGGCGTGTGGCCGATGGTCGGCGTGCGCGTGCCTCTGAACGCGACTGTGGAGCCGCTGCTCACCATGCATAACCCCACCGACCAGACTATACAAGTAAGTTATGTTGGTCGTCGCCAGTGTGCCAGCCTCCCGAGTGGTGGCTCACCGGCTCGCTTGTGTGCCACCACTCGGGAGGCCCACCGGCTCGTCTGTGTGCCACCACTCGGGAGGCTCACCAGCTCGCCTGTATGCCACCACTCGGGTGACTTATCATTCTCTATTATGCCTTTCGAATTCCAGAAAATTTACATACTTTTCCGGGGGATAAAGCCACTTTTGCCTTTTTGGGAATAGTAGATGCGCACGATACTTGATTTAATCAATTTTCGAAAATCCTCTTTACTTGTTCGAGGGGATCGCATAAGGAGTCGTAACGTATTGAATAATGTAACTTTAAATGAGGGTAGTTTAAAAATACGTAACAGTCCGATCTACGTTAGGCTACAAATTTATTAAATGCCCCTCGCAGTTTTTTGCTTTCTGCAATATCAATGTTGGGCGGTAGCTGAGAACATCTAACTTAACTGACATTTCATAAGAGCCCAAATAGGTTTTAAATGTGAAATCAAATACTTAGCCCATTAAGATATGAGTCCGAGTTTTAACTTAGGTGATTTGAAATATACCTTATTTTTATTACTATACTGTTTATTTACGAAATTTCTTATTAAGCAAATAAATAATTTGATTGATTGATTCTTCTTTTTGTTTTTTGTCGATGGTAAAATAGCGAAATGCTGGGTCAATAAATCTTAGTTACTACTAAACCCAACCTAACCTTAGTAACTAGATAGTTTTATTGACCCACCACTTCGCTACTTTCACTAAATCGTTAGAAAATATGTCTTGTTACAATTGTTATGGAGTTTTTTTTTTACTGTAGGTGAGCGAGGTGTACTCGTCGGGCGCGTGGCTGGGGCTGGCGCTGCCGGGCGGCGAGGCGGTGGCGCCGCGCGGCGTGTGGAGCGTGCCGCCGCGCACCACGCGCCCGCTCGTGCGCCTGCGCATCGAGCCGCCGCCCGCCGCCACCGAGCACCAAGCCGACCACCCCCTCACCGCATACATCAGGTAAGCACTCGTCGGGCGCGTGGCTGGGGCTGGCGCTGCCGGGCGGCGAGGCGGTGGCGCCGCGCGGCGTGTGGAGCGTGCCGCCGCGCACCACGCGCCCGCTCGTGCGCCTGCGCATCGAGCCGCCGCCCGCCGCCACCGAGCACCAAGCCGACCACCCCCTCACCGCATACATCAGGTAAGCACTCGTCGGGCGCGTGGCTGGGGCTGGCGCTGCCGGGCGGCGAGGCGGTGGCGCCGCGCGGCGTGTGGAGCGTGCCGCCGCGCACCACGCGCCCGCTCGTGCGCCTGCGCATCGAGCCGCCGCCCGCCGCCACCGAGCACCAAGCCGACCACCCCCTCACCGCATACATCAGGTAAGCACTCGTCGGGCGCGTGGCTGGGGCTGGCGCTGCCGGGCGGCGAGGCGGTGGCGCCGCGCGGCGTGTGGAGCGTGCCGCCGCGCACCACGCGCCCGCTCGTGCGCCTGCGCATCGAGCCGCCGCCCGCCGCCACCGAGCACCAAGCCGACCACCCCCTCACCGCATACATCAGGTAAGCACTCGTCGGGCGCGTGGCTGGGGCTGGCGCTGCCGGGCGGCGAGGCGGTGGCGCCGCGCGGCGTGTGGAGCGTGCCGCCGCGCACCACGCGCCCGCTCGTGCGCCTGCGCATCGAGCCGCCGCCCGCCGCCACCGAGCACCAAGCCGACCACCCCCTCACCGCATACATCAGGTAAGCACTCGTCGGGCGCGTGGCTGGGGCTGGCGCTGCCGGGCGGCGAGGCGGTGGCGCCGCGCGGCGTGTGGAGCGTGCCGCCGCGCACCACGCGCCCGCTTGTGCGCCTGCGCATCGAGCCGCCGCCCGCCGCCACCGAGCACCAAGCCGACCACCCCCTCACCGCATACATCAGGTAAGCACTCGTCGGGCGCGTGGCTGGGGCTGGCGCTGCCGGGCGGCGAGGCGGTGGCGCCGCGCGGCGTGTGGAGCGTGCCGCCGCGCACCACGCGCCCGCTCGTGCGCCTGCGCATCGAGCCGCCGCCCGCCGCCACCGAGCACCAAGCCGACCACCCCCTCACCGCATACATCAGGTAAGCACTCGTCGGGCGCGTGGCTGGGGCTGGCGCTGCCGGGCGGTGGTGCGGCTTTCGACTAAAAATGTCTGAGCACAAAGCCGAGCCGAGCACTTCACACCGTTGACGACATGGTAAATTGGATTGTTGAAACCTAACTTTTTAAGTCCAAATAATAAATACTTAAAAGAAAATAATTAAATTTCAGAATCAAAGCGAACATAACGGGCGGCGGGCTGGTGGTGTGCGTGGAGGCACGCAGCGTGCCGGCCGGCGAGTACGTGAGCCCGCTGCAGCTGCGCCTGCGCACGCGCGGCTCGCGCGACCCGCCCGACACCGTGAGTACTTTTGGGCCTCTACGATAACGTGCTAATGCCATCATAATTTCGCTGTGCGAGACAGAGTCGGAGCTACACCGGACGAATAGCACTATCTCTTTTTCACAGCAGATTTATAAGGGTAACGACCCGTCATACCTACAGTGTTACTGATCTCTTTTTCACTTGATAATTTTCTTGAAAACATCAAAAAGTCGACAATTACTCTGCCTAGCTTTTTCTCAACTACTTTGAGTTCGGCTTTCATTGTAACTGGAAGCAGCTGAGTACCGAGTTTTTATATAGAGCTGCTGCCTCTCAGTTCCGTAACCCAGTAACTGGGTAACATGATACTCCAACGCCAAGAGTGGTCGTTACACTGTCAGCCTTCTGACTTCCGGAAACGACTGGTAAACATGATTTAAGGATAAGCGGGATGTGTGTTTAGTTTTCCCTATAATGTAACACGAGCGACACGAGCTCGGTATGCTTCATCACGTGCCTAGTATAGCATAGCATAATCAGCCTTATAATGTTCCCACTCCTGGGACTCAGGCCTCCTCTCTAGGATAGGGAATGGGCCGTAGTCCACCACGCGGGCCCAGTGCGGGTTGGTACATCACGTGCCTACACGTCTCGAAAACCGTATAGTCTGTGCGGTAAGAGAACCGACATAAAATTTGAGGGCGCTGCGCTGCTGTATATAAATAACGTTTTTGTAATGTTGAGGACACTGTTACGTCATTATAATGCGACTGTAACATCTTGATATTTTGAAAGTATGTTAGACTAACTTCTGCCAGCCCTCTAATAAAAAGTTGCCTACTTATTGAACTTGCTCACATGATGAAACTTTGCAAAAATATAGCTTATTATAAGCTATATTATTTCAAAAATTATCATTAAGTTCATTCATGTAATATTTTTTGCGTGAATGAGTAACAAACATCCATACATACATCCATCTACAAACTATCACATGCATAATATTAGTAGGATACTACGTAAGCGAAGCCACAGGTTAAGCTAGTCAAATACATTTCTGAATAGATATAATGTGCAGTTTAAATAATAAAAATCAAAGTTAGGTTAGGTTAATTAGTTACAAAGAATGTTCCTAGACACGAGGATACAGATCCCGGGCCCACCAGCCAATAGCTATGCGTATTACATTGTTGGATAGTTATTTTTGACTTGAATAAAAGTTACTATGTCACCAAGTTCCAAATGTTAGTTTGTTCGAAGTGAGTCTTGGTTGAACATCTTAGTTTTGCCAAGAACCAAACAATTCTATTTATCTATACTAATATAAAGAAGAAAGATTTGTATTTTTGGATTTTTGTATGTTTATATGTTTGTTTGTTCGTTACAAACAAACATACAAAAATTATAAACTCAAAAACTACTGAACCAATTTTGAAAATTCTTTCACCAATGGAAAGGTAATTTATCACGAAGTGACATAGGCTATATTTTATTTTAAAAAACAATAGGGTTTCCTACTAAAACTCCAATAACGTAAACCAGTGTAAATAAATGGCCTATTACATCGCATGCGCTGCGAAAACTATGGATGATAGAACAAAATAATTTACTACAATTTTGCAGAAAATATCTTTATGTACAAAAAATGTCGCGACACTATATGTCTAACAAACTGTTATAGTTAAATCACAATAATTGATTCTTTTAGTTTAAAAACTGAATTTAACTTCTTGAGTAGCGTAATTAGAGACACAATAGTAAGACAATGGCGCACGACCGCCGGCGTTCGTGCGGGGATCAACAGCTTAAGCAACGCCTCCAGAAAATACCGTTTTTTTGTAGCTTTGTATTAATCCTTATCAAAATAAATTATTTCATATTTAAGCCTAGTTCAGTGCCTGTATATTACTTTTTGAATAATTCAATTTGGACATTCCATTCAAGAGATATCATGATTTTAAAAATGCATTAGAAATAAAGTCGTCGAATGATGTTTAATCGGTCATATTATCAACTATCTATTAATCCTCATGAAAATAAGCAGCTTTGTCAGAACAATTACTAAACACATGTGTTTTTTGCTTTTACTGCATATTAATTGGACGAATGGTTAAAAAGATAATACGAAAATCATAAGCGCTCGCAGGGGGATTCACCGACGAACGCTTCGTCTAGCATTCTAACCGAACTAAATACGCGATACGCGATAAATAGCTGTACGAACAACAGTCGAGCCATTTCTTTAAAAAGAGTCGTAAATCTGAACCATAAAGGAAATACCAAGATCTGAACTAATTTTACTAAAGAACTGATAAAACTTTAATACCATGAATTTAGTGATCTATAGTATATTTATGTCATGGTCCCAAAATTTGTTCTTAACGGGGGAGTCTCAAGTAAGGTTACTAAAATTATAGCTTCCTCTTCATCATTAAAATAAAATGTTTTTCACTGTGTGACCGACACTTGGGTGTTTACTGAAGACAGAACTTATAAATTATAAAGCTCAAGAGTTTGTTTGTTTGAACGCGCTAATCTCGGGAAGTACTGGTTCGAATAAAAAAAAAATATTGCTGGATAGCCCATTTATCGACAAATGATATATCCAGCATAACATGACGCAACGACCCACGAGAGCGGAGCAGTAACTAAAGACGAGGGTGAAACCGCGGGGAACAGCTAGTATGGAATATATTGCAATTCTGTGTTTTATACACATATTGTGTAGATATTAACCAACAGTTATAAATCGTGTCGTTAGTTAGGTTTTGCTGCGTGACAATAATGAAGAAAATCGCATTTTCGTTTTAATTAGCCCGCGCGGTTCATCTTGTTCACTCAGTGCAGCTGATGCGTCACCTCTAACATGCGAGAGACAAACTAACTTTTTAGGGTTCCGTACCTCAAAAGGAAAATGCGGAATCCTTATAGAATCATTTTTTTGTTCGTCAGTCTGTCTTTCTGTCAAGAACCTTTATCTCAAGAACGCATGGAGGTATCGAGTTGAAATATGAAACATATACTCAGGTCTGCGGTCTCTTGAAGTTGTGAAAAAAACAAACTTCTAAGTTAACGAAAAAAAGAGATACGGCTGTTTATATAACAAAAAAATATATTTCGACACTCTCGAAAGTATCTAAATTCATAGGGTACTTCCCGTTGACCCAGAATTCAGAAATTTGGCATAAAGCAAGGACAGATATAGGAATAAATTTGAAAACAGTAAATTTGTTGTTACGTCACAAAAAAAAATCAGTTTCGGAAAAATGTTCGAGACTCTATTCGGGAATTGAAATATGCATTTACTTAGTAAGTTTATACGAAACCCTCAGTGGCGAGTCCGACTCACACTTGCCCAGTTTTTTTTTTGTCCTGGGTTAAGCATATAATTGGAAACATTAGAACTGCACGGCACTCTGTATTTTTCCTGCCTATATAAAAAAGTTAGTGAAAAACAAGATATGTATCATTGTTTTATTTGTAAAAAAGAAGCATTTGAATAACTTTAAACGGACTAAGATTTGGAACTTGGTGTCATAGCAGCTTGAAATTAGCTATTATTAACGATATAGCACACATAGCTATTGGAAGGTGGACCCAGATTTCATAGAAACCCTAGCATCATTCTTTATTTGAAAAGTACATTATGATTAAAGTGTGTAATGTTGTTGATTACCACTGAGTCGGCGTTAAGAGCTAAGGACGGTAATCATCAATACTCACGTACGACGATTTTCAATACACTTGTAAAGAAAAATAACTTATTTAACTATTACTTCAATAGTAAAATTAGTAGATGTCACACTCACTGTGACTCAATGCCCGAGGTTCGCATAAGGAACAAGTTCTAAGAGCACTGTGTCTTCAAGACGTGAATGAAGCTAGTGGATCAGATGGTATACCAGCGATTGTTCTCAAGGCTTGTGCGCCCGAGTTGTCTCCTGTATTGACGCGCTTGTATCGCCTCTTATTTAGGACTAGTGTAGTGCCCAAGTCCTGGAAGCTTGCTAACGTGCAACCCGTGCCTAAAAAGGGCAGTTGTGCCGACCCTGCCAACTATCAGCGGATTTCAATAACCTCCATACTCTGCAAGATTATGGAGCGTGTATTGAATTCGCGCCTCATGGCATACCTAGGAGGTAACGATCTCCTCAGTGACCGACAGTACGGGTTTCGCCGCAATCGGTCTACTGGGGACCTACTAGTTTATGCCACCCACTTGTGGGGCGAGACCCTCAAGAAGAATGGGGAAGCGATGGCCGTTTCCTTAGACGCCTGGAAGGCCTTCGACATGGTATGGCACGCTAGCCTTTTGAGTAAGCTTCCAGCGTACGGCATTTCCCCTGGTTTGATTAACTGGGTACAAGACTTCCAGAATGAACGGTCTTTCCGAGTTGTTCTCGACGGATGCTCATCAGAGCCCATGACGACTAATGCCGGAATTCCTCAGGGGTCTGTTCTCTCTGCAACTCTCTTCCTGCTGCATATCAATGATCTGCTGATGCCCGGTATCTATGGGTATGCAGAAGATAGCACAGTTGTAGAGAGATGCCTGCCAAGTGCTCGGGCTAGTAAGGAGCTAATGCGGTCCGAAAGAGCGGCATGGTGGAGCGTACGAATGTCTCACTTCAGGCAGTCTCCAAGTGGGGTGAAGCCAATCTGGTTGGATTCAACACCGCCAAAACACAAACGTGTCTGTTCACTGCCAAATGGAACCCGTTCACCTTGGCTCCTGCTTTTTAGAATGTATCCCTGGAGTGCACCGACCGCCTTCAGCTCTTGAGAGTAGTTTCCTCAGATCTTAATTTTGACCCACTCATTGAGTCCAAAGTCAAGGTCAAGGAAAGATGTGATTTTTTTGTGACATGGCGGTAAAAAATTGAATCTTTTTTTATACGCGCGTGTTAGAATTATGGAGGAGGAAGGATAACTACATTGATTTAATATATTTATATGTACCTACATATCATGCTAAGTTGTCAAGATGGATAACGGTTATTTACTGTGTATCAAAGTTCCTATGACTGGTGTGTAGGGAAAGGGTTTTATGAAGAAAAGCACAGAAAGACAAGACTAAGTATTTATTTCAAATAGGCTTGTCAATTAATCGAATAACTAGTTGCTTGTTCCAAAACTAGGTCGTCATGGGAAAGAACAAGCAAGAAAACCCATGGTAGCTTCAATTTTAGTATTTTATAGGCACATTTTACAACATCATTAATTATGGTTTATCACAATAACATCTATAAGAAATTCTATGTTCTATGTCTTGGGTCATTTCATAATAGTAAGCTGAATAAGTATTCTCAAATACCGTATAACATAATTAGAAACAAAAGCCATAATAAGACACATACACAGAATCAATACAACCAATAGCAATAATAACAATAATCAAGATATACTTAACAATCAACTTACGTGAGCTTTGCTGGATCACAACTATTATATCACCAAAAGGTCACAAACCCTTTTATAGTAAACTGTCGACGGGTGGATGGACATCTTTTTTTAAACGTCAAATAATAATATCCCGCCATTTTCCACCAATCACAGTTTACCATAATTTAACTTATTTTACAGGTCTTTAATTACAATTGTTACATAGTTAAACAGTTTTAAAACATTATAAGATCATTTAAGCAATTTTACAACACTTGATTTGTATTTCTTAGTTCTTATTTCAAAGAATATAATACCGATTGACAGTTCTGTACTAATCAACTCAAACAACTTATTACAATAAAATATCAATTTAAAATGAGAGATATAGCTTCATGATCATTAATAATTACGAAATAATTTATAGGATTATAATCAATACGTCTAAGTTTCAAGTTTTATATTTGTATACACAACAATATTACTCATTAATCTTGGTAGGTACTTTTAAATTTGATTTGAACTACATAAATGTTACCAATGTAAACAATACAACAAACAATGTTCGTGAAATATTAAAATTCGTGATTTAACTACGTCATATATAATGACATTCGTCATTATATATAACACGCGCATCCAAAAACCATGGCCATAGACTAGCTAGATAATTTTAATAAAAATAAGAATGAGGTTGCTTAGCTACAAAAAAAAAAAACATTTTTTATTTGAATGTACGATTTATTTATAAAAATTAAAATTGTTTATTTAAACCCGAAATTACATGAAATAAGCAAGTAAGACGCACAATAACTTCATGCTCAGTATGAACATATGTTTCATTTATCTACACAATTGGTTTTTCAGTTTCCCTTCATTGTTCGCAAATATTTAACACGCTACACTAGTGTTTGTTGCATTAAATATTAATAATAAACCGGACATTGATGATAAATGACATTTTGGTATCGGAAAAAAATCATTCGATTGGTAACAGTAACAAAAAATGTTGACTTTTCTTAAAAAGTGTTATTTCATGCCGAAAAAAAATTCCATTATTATTATTTGAAAATACTATGCAATAGAAAGTTAGCTTTAATATTAATGCTTTAATTTGTAACCGAGTATGAATACGCTTTTACTCTGCAGTTGCACTGATGACCTCACTGTTTTGTTAACGCGGGTAGACTATAGTTGATATGAACTATTGTATAGTTGATGCTATTGTTGTGTGGGGTGTGTTAACGATTGCGGTCGGTTGCAGTTCGACATCCTGGCGGGCAACAGCGGGGCGGCGGGCGTGGCCCTGGAGGCCGGCGTGTGGGCCGCGCGCTGCGCCGCCGCGCCCGCGCCGCCGCCGCCCGCGCCGCCCGCGCCGCACGACTCGCACGACTCGCACGGCGCGCACAACGGCGACGCGGACAAAGGCACCGCCAATGGCAACGGTACGCGTTATGCGACACACGCTGCTCCATTTCACCAGAAAACTCACTCGAGAGTTAATTGCTAACGCGACGTTAATTAAAAATCAGTTAGGTCCTTGCTTATAACGTTACTGTTTTATGAAACGAGTCACTTTGTACTGTAATAGCTTTGAATTGACTTGGGATATATAAGTATTTAGAAAAAACACTTTTTATGGTTTTCATGGTTGTAAATATGGCGATTTTACAGTAATAACAAACAATGAATAACTAATTTTGAAACAGAAATAACATGCCTTAAATATAAAGTTTATATGAACTTATAATTCCAAACCAATCTGAAGTATCACAGTTTTTCTTTTTTTGTTATTCTTTATCCGCACTCAAGAAACGTCGCTCGCAAGTAGGTCTAGCAGCAACTACTTGTAGGTTGAACTACGTGCAAGTAGGTCTAGCAGCAACTACTTGTAGGTTGAACTACGTGCAAGTAGGTCTAGCAGCAACTACTTGTAGGTTGAACTACGTGCAAGTAGGTCTAGCAGCAACTACTTGTAGATTGAACTACGTGCAAGTAGGTCTAGCAGCAACTACTTGTAGGTTGAACTACGTGCAAGTAGGTCTAGCAGCAACTACTTGTAGATTGAACTACGTGCAAGTAGGTCTAGCAGCAACTACTTGTAGGTTGAACTACGTGCAAGTAGGTCTAGCAGCAACTACTTGTAGGTTGAACTACGTGCAAGTAGGTCTAGCAGCAACTACTTGTAGGTTGAACTACGTGCAAGTAGGTCTAGCAGCGACTACTTGTAGGTTGAACTACGTGCAAGTAGGTATAGTTCATAGTAGTAGTTTCATTGACAGTGTCTTATTAATTTTAATGTATTTAATTGGGTTTAATTTTATTATTTTAATTAATGTATTGATGAGTTTTGATTCTGTAAATGGGTATATTTGACCTGAATAAAAATTATTATAATTATAGTAGCTACTACATGTAGGTTGAACTACCTGCAAGTGACTCTATACTGTATACGCGTTAAGATAACTCAGCTTACCCATACCCCTTGACTAATTAGATCATAGTAAATTAGAATGCCGTTTTAACATTAACCTGTTGATGTAAATCCTTCAAATAGAACTCGCCTATTAGTAAAAATCTGGCGGTTATGATTAAATTTTAAAATAATTCCTTAATGTTATATTTTTACGTATATTTGAAATAATAAAATTTATGCTTAAATACTGGGGTAAAAATTAAACCATTAATATTTCAATATTAATGAAATGGTATGATTCGCGTTAACGATTCCTAGAGTGACTCATCAGTACGATGAGTCACTATTTTCTCAACGTGAATAGACTATAGTCTAACAACCTACTACTGGTTCTCCACCAAATTACTGCTACGTCAGAATTTCTGTCGTTAGTCAAAGAATATTATGCGAGTGAAGCAATTGAGGCGTGTTCGGCACGTGTCTGACCGAGGGTCGTTGTGTGGTCGCAGGCGTGAAGGCGGAGGGCGTGCACGTGTCGCTGCTGCGGCCGCTCCTCGAGCCGCACCAGGAGCTCACGCGCGCCGCATTGTTCACGCTCGACTGTAAGTACACATATCCATCACCACTTTCATTATTTTTTTCTCATTTTCGGCATCAAAACTCCGAAAACTATAATAATAATAATAATAATAAAATTTTATTCAAGTATAAAGTAAGTAAAATTATGATTTACATTAAGTACAATCGAGAAAAAAAGTAATTCTAACAGTAACGTAGACCTGCCTGATCTAGGTTAATGAAAACCTGTGTTTCAGGCCATCAATTTACATCAAACATTTAAGAAAGTAAACACTAATGGAATTAGAAACTAAATTAAAAAGAAGACAATATTTCAACAACTTAAAAAGTAACAATTTGGATAGATTATTTTAAAACTAGATTATGTACGATATATTAGGATTAAATAAATTAACGAATAATAATACAGCCTATAAAGTGGATACTATATTAATTAGGTAAAGAAAGAGACTTATATTAGAGTAGGTATATAGAAACTTTATTTTACAATTTCTAGTAGTTTTTCCGTGTCTGCATAGTTGTGTTTTGCCAAAAATTCCTGGACTACTAAATTACATTTATTGTAGCTTAAACTATAAATCTTTAGTACTCTGTTTAACCACTTAAAAGATCAAAATTTTGCGTAATTGGCATTTAGGACCCGCGTATTTCGATTCTATACAAGGCTAGAACGCAGCCATAGGGAACTGCTCGCGTATACTTTGTATTGCTGTTTTTAAATCTTGTTGGGGGCAGAGGATGTAAATAATTACACAACACAATGGTCACGCTTGAAAGGCCTCAGCCAATTTATTTAACACGTATAAAAATACAGACTTCACATAACACGTGTAAATACTTTCACATAATCGAGTCCTTTACGTACATACGCGTGACGCTAACTCACAAATAGTTCACAGTTACTTTACAATACTTCACTGACTCTAATACGTTAGATAACTTAGGAAATCTGGAAATCTAGGGCCGCTCCAGGAGCGTAGGGTGCCAAGACAAACTGTCGTAGTGACGCTTCAAGTCGAACTGCAGAGAGAGAACGTCGTCTTCAAGGAAAGTGCAGCTTAAGTACTTTTTCAGCCGGTCGCAAGTCGTGGGAGAGAGTCCCTATCCCTCTAGTCTGTTCCCTAATCCTGTTGAGGCCGGCTGACGTTCACCTCCCGACCCCCCGCATACAGCAAGCACACTATTGGTCATCAATAGTGGCGTGATTTTCTCCGTTGTAATCTACCAATAGAAATCCAGATTATTCTTAACGGTTTTTCTGCGCTATTTACTTCTAAGAACCGCATTATGTACTTCTAAGAACTCAGTACATAGCCTTATATACTATCCCAGTAGCCGATTGGACAATAGTCTGGCCTCTGATTGGCTTGCCCTCTATTATGTACAGCGCTTATGTACATACATTACGCATCTATGAATGACGTAATGTTGATTATATTTAGTGATTCTAAATTACATGCTCGTGTCCGTAACAGCCTCCCCCCGGCATAGCAACGCGAGCCTAACTTCCATCGGCCAGGACAACGAGCCTTCTGACTGGGCGTCTGAAAACGCCTCCACGCGTCTGTACCTCAGCGCTGCGTATGACACCATCAGGTCCTTGTATGGTGCGAACTATCTTCCCATATGGCCATACATTTCGCGGCAGTTGACCATCCGCAATGACTACTATATTTCCCGGTGCGAGTTGCGTGCGTGAATCTCGGACGTCGCCGCGCGGTGTCAACGTTGGTAGGTATTCGTTTATCCAACGAGTCCAGAACTTGTCCGCTAGCGCCTGTGTTGCGCGCCATGTCTTTCGATCGGCGACGTCGCACTGCCCTGTGGTTGGTAGTCCAGTAGCCGAGCCTAATAAGAAGTGGTTCGGCGTGAGCGCCTCCTCGTCGCCAGGTTCGACACTTACGTGAGTGAGGGGTCGTGAATTGACGGTGTGCTCGATATCGATTAGCAACGTGGAAAGTACCTCCTCCTTTGGTGCGCGTTCCTTCAACACGGCCGACAACGCCGACTTTACACTTCTTATTAGTCGTTCCCACGCGCCGCCCTGATTTGGGGCCCCGGGGTCAATGAACCGCCATTCCATATCTTGCTTAATTGCGAATTCATTGAGGTCATGTGCCACTTTTATTAAATAAACGATATTCTATTCTATTCTATTCTATTCTATTCTATTCGCCCACTGCTTATATGCCTGTTGGATTTCAACGTCGGCTCCTCGAAAATTAGTCCCATTATCGGACATCATAGTTTTAGGCCATCCGCGCCTAGCCGCCATTCTTCTTAGCGCTAATATAGCTGAATCGATGTTCAAACTTGGCAACAACTCTATATGTATTGCTCGCGTGACAAGACAGGTGAACAACATACCCCATCGTTTTTCATGCCGTCTTCCTATTGTGACTGTCATTGGGCCGAAACAGTCTACTCCGCAACGGGTGAACGACCGCAGGTGGTGTCCAATCGTTCAATAGGTAAGTTCCCTTTTACGGGCCGTATTGGCGGCTTCCTTCGTCGCTTACATATCACGCAATCTCTTATCAGTGCGCGCACTGTCGGTCGAACCTTTAAAATCCAAAAGCGTTCCATCGCTTTGTTCACTATATATTCACGTCCCGCGTGATGATCCCGTTCGTGAATCTGACGTAAATATAGTGACGTCATCGGATGTTTGCCTTCCAAGATGGGTGGGCACTTCCTATCTTGAGAAACGTTCGCGGCATTTATGCGACCGTTTAAACGAATGACGTCGTCTTGAAAAATCGGGTCCAATCGGTAGAGTCGACTGGTCCTGTCTACTCTCCTACCTACAGCGAGTCGCGCTATTTCCGCTGGAAAACACTCCCTCTGAGCCTCCCTTATCAGTAGCAGCTCGGCCTCCTGCTTGTGACGCAACGTCAACCGGGTAGCGCGTTTGCGGCATTTGTCGACGAACAGCAGGACATACGCAGTCGTTCGTAGTAATCGTTCGTAGGACGAAAAACGAGTCGTGTCGACGAGGCTGGTGATGCGCGCTATGTGCGCGACGATCTCATCACCCCCCTCTCCCTGCGCGATCTCCGTTGGCCAGATGTGTTCTGGTCCGCCCAGGAAGAGGGGACCAGTGGACCATCTGCTGTCGCTTTCCAGTTGTATCATTTCGGACCGAGTTGCGTCATCGGCTACTTTGTTCGTGTACCCTTTTTCCTTGAGGTCATTGACCTGTGACACGTGTGCTTTTTTGAAGTCAGCTGACTTATCCATTTTCCTTTCAATGGTGTCGAGTCTACGAAAGGTCATATCGTGACTCGGTGGTAGGTGTGGCTCATCACTCCGCCACGGCAATCCTACCTCATGGTGACCTTTGACCAGCCGAGCAGTCTTCGTGAAAATATCCTGCGCCCGTTCGTCTGCCAGCACTGTTCTCGGCTGGTAAACTATCCCCTGAGCGTCGATCGAGATATGCGATGTGGTGAGGTCCTTTAACTCTTCGCAATCCTTGGATATTTCCTGTGGGTGCACGTGCAATGCTGTCCCGCTGCTCGCCTCGAATTCAGTTACGCGCCGTGGTACCGTTCCGTGGACCACCCATCCTAGCTGCGTAAGTGAAGCGGCTGGCTCGTTCTGCCGTCGCGTGAGCAAAGTTCGCGACACTATCAAATGCCAATTATCGGCGCCTATCAATAGGCGTGGCTTCGCATTCTCGTAACACACGTCACGTGCAGGTATACGTTTCATGTGTTCGCAGCGTAGATAGCTCGCTTTCACGGTCTGACTAATTATATTCAAGCGTTTAACAGTACGCGCGCGTATGTTAAAATACTCTGAGCGTTTTCCCTTGATTCCTATTTCCACGCAGCGACTGTCGTTCTCTTGCCGCGTGGCCGTAATCCCGTGGACGCGTAACGCTCGCTTAGTTCCTTTCGCGTCCATTTCGTTAGCTATCTCTTCGTCGAGTAGCGTAATAGTAGAGCCCTCGTCCAGTAACGCATGCGTCTCTATTTCCTTGCCATTTGGCCCTCGCAACGTTACTGGGCATACTTTGAGTAACACCGCGCTTATCTCGCTGCCGGCATGGGCAGATGCGGTGGTCGCCGATTCTTCCCTCACGCTCCCGCTCCCACAGTTGGTGGAGGCGCTAGCCGCGTCCGACGTTCGGTCGGCGGTGTGGAGTAACCTATGGTGCGATCTACGACATTCCTGCTCTCCGCACTTCCTCGCGGTACACTTGAATCGACGATGTTTACTCGCCAGACATTTGAATTGATTTGAAACATGCTCCAGTTTCCTTGGCCCATTCCCATCTTTGTTGGACCGTCATGTCACCAAGTTTCTTGCAGCTTGGCGTGGCATGTCCCTCGCCACAGCACAAGCACGTCTTCTTAGCCCTCTCTTTCTCGTCCTCGCCAGGTCGCTCGGCGGCGGCGTACGTTGCGGGTACGCGCGCTTTGTTCTTCCTAATGACCGCTTGTGCTCTGGCGGGAGCTTGCTGACGCGTCGCTTCCTTTGAAGTCGTAGTCACGGTCGACGAGTACGCGTATCTTACGGCCCGATCAGCTTCCCTCATTAGGTAGCGCGACAGCGTAACGATCTCCGCTTCCACGCGACTACCATGCTCTTGGGCGTAATCACACCAACGCGCGCGCATGTGTGGGCTGAGCTTCTCTACTACGTGTCTGGACAGCATTGGGTTCTGTAGGTACCCCCTATCATCCAGACACGATAGCACGCTGACGATGTTCTGCAGCTTTATCGCGAACGCGTTGAGTTCAGCGGCCGTCCTACCGAGTCGCGGTAATTTTCTTAATTCGTCGAGCGACTTGTCGATTATAATCTCGGGACGTCCGTAACACTGTTCGAGTGTATGCATTATCACGGCGGGGTCAGCAGCGGTGCAAAGTAGCGCGGACACGGTCTCTCTCGCTTCACCTTTCAGGCTGTTGCGTAGGCGCGCTAAGTTCTCTCCTCGTGAGAATCCATACTCTCGTGTCGAGTCTCGCATTGCTGACTTGAACAGCAACCACTCGTGCGGCGCTCCCGTGAAAATGGGCAACTCTATCGCTTGACGCGGCGGCGGTCGATAACGTGTCATCCTATTTAACGCGTCGGCTAGCTTATCGATATCTCGGGATCGAGATCGAGATCGAGATCTATGTCGCGACCTAGGCGGTGACCGCGACCTAGGTTCGCGGGGCTCCTTGTTCTCTACGCGGGGCGGCTCCTCCCTTGGAAAGTACGTGCGTTCTCGCTCCTCATACTGTGGCGTACGCGGCCTCGTAAGTTCCTGCCTACCCCGGGTGCGCTCGGCTTCCTCCCCCCGTATGTGAACCGGGGCGGGTGCGCGTATCGCTGACGACGTTTGATCTATCGGAGTCAGCGATGGTAATTCCTCGTCCCCCGTAGGCTGCGCGCATTGCAGCCAATTCGTGATTCGATTATCGGTGTCCGCGACGTCCTGGGCTATATCACTATCTCGATCTGTTTCCTCGCGAATGGTAGCTACATCTATCGCTAATCTCTTCTTAACCAGCTCGGCTTCGAGTCGCAATTCCTGGCGGCGTATCGCGGCGAGGCGCTCCTCAGCATCTAATTCTGCTTGCCTAATGCGCAGTACAGCACTAGCGGTGGATTGGCGCGATCGTACGGACTGGACGGGCGACCTACTATTTATCCTATCAACGGCAGGCGCGGGCGCTGGGATGGCGGTCGCGGCGGCGGTTGACGTTATAGCATCCATCGTAATGTTCTCGGCTGTCGGCGCGTTCGTAGGCACTGTTGCAGGAACTGGTACAGACGCGGGAATCGTAACGCGGGGGTTAGCGCGTGATAATATTGTCGCGCGGGACGACGGTGACGCGGGGGGTTCTTCAAACACGCGGGCTTGCGTATCTTCGTTCTTCTGGCTTCTTGTAGTCGGCATCCTTCCTCCTTGTTTGGCACCCTAGCTCTATCAATGCCCTAGCGGCCCTATCAGACCTACCGGAGGGCCCTATGAGAGGGATCTGCTCCGGCAGGGATGGAAAATGTGCAGGAATGGAAAGGTGGGGACTACCCTGCAGAGAGCTACACGCGCTACGAGGTGCTCAGCAACCGGTGGGAACGACCGGTTGCCTCGGCAGTGCCTACAGTCCGGCCCTCGCAACGTGCGCAGCCTTACAGGCGCAGTAGTGCTGTTCAACCACGTTTGGTTGGCGACACCGCACAATATGTCGCACCGCCTTGAAACGGCGTTAACTCAGGCACGCACCTTTGACACCGTTAGGTGGCACGTACCTGAGCCGCGGTCCACCCGCTTAAAAGGTTCTTGACGCGACGGCGTAAAGGACCCGTGGATCCCTCTCTGCAGCTCGACACGACGGCTTGACACGACGACTTGACACGACGGCTTGACACGACGCTGGCGGCTCGAAGTTCCCGACGTGACGACAATCCTAAGCACCTACTGGGTCGGACTTGCTGCGTTCCTGTGTTCCTTTTCTTTCTTGAGAATAGGTATTCTTCGTAACGTGACTTGCTGCGTTCCTTTTCTTACTTGAAAGCGTTCCTTTTCTTTCTTGAAAGCGTTCCTTTTCTTTCTTGAAAATAGGTTTCTTCGAAACGTAACTTGCCGCGTTCCTATTCTTACTTGCAGCGTTCCTGTTCGAGCTTGAAGTGTTCCCTTCTTCAATCTTCGACACCCAACTGTATTTCTTCACGTCTCCCCAAAGACGCACAATAAGCCGCTCGATATTCCTTACCAAAGGACCAATATCCGGCTCTCGAAGGACCAAAGTTCCTCTGTTGGGGGCAGAGGATGTAAATAATTACACAACACAATGGTCACGCTTGAAAGGCCTCAGCCAATTTATTTAACACGTATAAAAATACAGACTTCACATAACACGTGTAAATACTTTCACATAATCGAGTCCTTTACGTACATACGCGTGACGCTAACTCACAAATAGTTCACAGTTACTTTACAATACTTTTTATTTATTTATTTATTTATTTATTTATTACATTATAACACCTTTACAGACAAGTCCAAGGCGATGTTATAACTAACACTTAATATACAAGTATTGTATGTACCTACTGGATGTCATGTAATGTCCAGACCTCTCTCAATAATTATTTGAGCTGCTTCTAAAAATTTCGGCAGTGTTTGGCCAAATATATCCTCCGATTGTGCTATATTATTGATAATACGTATAGCTCGTGACAAAGGGGCAAACTTTAGGAGGTTAGTCCTAGCAGACGGCACCTCTAAGAGAGCGGGGCGGCGGCGCGCGCCCACACACCCGTCCGGCGCGCGGAGCCGCAGCGCTTCCAGCACGTCTGGGTGGTGCAACAACCCTATCAGTACACTAGCCACGTACTTGACCAGTGCGACATCCCTTCTAACCTCCAGTCTAGTATACCCGACCATGCCCAGGACGAAAAGACTTGGGTACATGAGCGGATAAAAGGGGTAAACCCCATATTGTTTCAAGTACAGAAATCTCGTAAATTTATTTTGGATCTTTTCCAACATGAGGCTGTACTTTTTCTCTTGAGGATTCCAAATAATTGAACTGGTTTCTAGGTGGCTCCTTACAAGTGTATTATATAAAACTTTGACAGCAGCCGTATCGCTAAAATCCTTACATTGTCTCAGGATGAAACCAAGGCTTCTGAAAGCCCTGCCGCACACCTCCACTATGTGTTTGCGGAATGTTAACTCCGGCACCATCTGTACGCCCAGGTCCCGTACCTGCGTGACACGCGGCATTACTACGCCGTCCATCTCGTACTGATGCCGCAATGGAGCATGCGCGCGACTGTAGCTCATTACACAGCACTTATTGGCATTAAAATGCAGTTTATTAGATTTACTCCATTGGACTACATTATTAATGTCAGACTGGAGTTGATCACAGTCAGCCTCATCTTTAACAGGCAAGAATAACTTTAAGTCATCTGCAAATAGCAGACACTTTGATTCTTTAACAACTGGGCAAGTCGTTAATAAATAATATAAATCCTAACGGCCCGATATTGGTGCCTTGACTCACTCCAGAGAACGTATAGTAGGGTCTAGAGTCATGCCCTGCATACTCGACGTACTGTCTTCGTTCGCCAAGGTAACTAGCAAAAAAGTTAAGCAAGTGTGGTGTGAATCCCATAGCAGAGAGTTTGCACAAAAGTATATCATTATCCACAGCATCAAAAGCCTTCCGGAAGTCAAAATACGCAACATCCACTTGACCACCGGCGTCAACAGCGGGTGATACTTCGCCAAGAAACGACAATAAGTTACCCCCCGTACTGCAACCCGGCCGAAAGCCATGCTGTACGTCCGTTAGCCGAGCCGTAACTTGCGTATAAATACTTTTATGCAACACCGACTCAAATACCTTGGCGAACGCAGACAGCACCGCCACCGGTCGATACCCACTCACATCAGAGCCGGCACCTCCTTTAGGGACTGGGATGACTCGCGTAATCTTCCACACGTCCGGATAGTGACCCTCCTGCAAACACAAGTTGAAAATGTGTAACAGGGGCTCCTCAAAAACCATGCGACAATCTTTGACAATGTAAGGCGGTATGCCGTCCGGCCCCACTGAGCGCTTGGGCTTGAGACGCAAGAGCGCCGCGCGCAAATCTCGCGCGTTGATGCGATCAACATGCACACGCGCCGCCCCCGCCGCCCCGCCGCCCGCGCTCTCCGCAGCCTCCGGGTCCAGCGCCGGCTGCTGTGGGCTGTAAACCGAGTGGAAATATGCAGCGAAACATTCTGCACACTCCTCCTCTTTCAGCAATAAACCGTCCTTAGTGATTTTAGGTTTATTACGCTTAGCTTGTTTGGTCCTAATCATGCTCCAGAACGATTTCGGATCAACTTGCATATTTTTCTGAAGTCGGTTTTGGTAAGCTTCATAAGTTGAAGCGATCTTAATTTTCACTTGAGTTCGATAGTGAGAAAATACTTTGTAATCGCTTTGGGAACCAGTCATTTTATATAATTTATGGTAACGCCACTTATTTTTGATATCATGTATCAAGTCAGATGTGTACCATTCTGGGTAATTAAACCTAGACCCACGCCTACTAGCTCTAACAGTTTTCTTAGGAACACATTCATCGAGGACCTCATTCACTGTTTTATAAAAGTAATTTATAGCCGCTTCCGAGCTCTGAATGTGAAACAATTGTTCCCAATCCAATAACATAAAATAATTATATAAACTTTGAAAATCTGCCCGATAAAAATTCCACCTGTTTTTATTAATTAACGACATACTATCACTATAATTTTGTGAAAGCCGGTTACCCTCCACTTCCCGATCCGATAACCTGGCGTTGATAACCAGCGGCGGATGTTGTGCATCAATGTTCACTAAGGGTTCCTCAGAGAGCTGTACCCCTAAGTCACTCAAATCAAACGTAGATAATACCAAATCTAATGTACGATTATTAATATTAACCAAATTATTTACCTGCCGAAATCCACAGTAAGCAATAAAGTACTCCAAATAACTTTGAACTTCTACGGTCGTAGAAGGCATATTGAAATCACCCAGCACTAATACTTTCTCATATTTTACACAAACATTCTCTAATATTTGAAATAATTGCATATACTCCTGAGCATCACATTTAGGCGGAATATAAACAACACAACATAAGAACAAAAAGTTATTTCGTCGTTGAACTGTCGCGCACACAATCTCAAATAAGGCCTTGTCCACGTTGTTTATAGAAACGCGATTTAGACTAAAGCGCGGGGAAGCTGCCAAAAATACTCCTCCTTGTTTTCTCCCGTCCGCTCGATCACAACGTAACATGTTAAATTCATTTGGAACTAGTTCTCCGTCATGAATACCATTATTGAGACCTGACTCCGTAATTGCAAAAAGGTCATAAGTTGATGCTAATATATTGTTGTGGAACGTGTTTGTTTTCGTCCGTAATCCTCTGACGTTTTGGTAGTAGATTAGTACGCAGTCATTCCAGGCTTTGATTGCCCTTTGCTGTTTTGCTGGAGTTCCGAAACCAAATCCATTGATTAAATTGCGCATTTAACGGCCAACTATCAGCATTATTTATTTTATCAAACAGGGATTCCGGAACTCCCACCATAAATGACGCATAATCTCTGGTAGTTTTCGGGACTATTTTCTTAACTTTTATGTCCTGCGATCCACAGATTCCCACAACGTGTTCACTTATTGCTTCCTCAGTAGTGTCAGGATGCAAAGACCACACGTGCAAGAATTTCTTGGCCTGAATTGCTTGAAGCGTGGCTATCTGGGCATTTCCTCCTTTTTGCACCACATTACTATGTCGTTTAGTTTTTTTCTTATTATTTACTATCTTCCATTCTTCAGACGTAACACTGTCAACAGAAGGTATTTCCGCGGAGTCGTACACACGCTCGCTTATGGTTATGGACGCAGCCTTATTCTTCGCACGCTCGGTCGCTCGGCGCGCACGTTCCGTCTCCTTCTTTTGCGGTTCTTTAGCTTTACATGCTACATTTGTCTCACTTGGCCGCGGTGAAGTTGGTATCACGGCGTAATTCTCCATCTCGCTCTTCGATGAATTTAGTCCGACTTGAACTTCGAGCTTGTCAATTTTGGCGCATAAATTTGCGACTACCCTCGTTTGTTCTGTAATGGTGACGAAGTATTCATCGATCTTTCGTTGTTGATCTTCTATTATTTTGTTTTGAGTTTCTATAGCAACTGTTTGTGTCGCAGTTTTTGTTGTCAATGCTGCAACTTTCTTCAATAAATCGTTGAGAGCCGTTTCAACGTTAAATTTCGACATTTTTACCGGTAAACGGAATAAAATCACGGAGAGCTAGTACACGTACGATACACTTCACTGACTCTAATACGTTAGATAACTTAGGAAATCTGGAAATCTAGGGCCGCTCCAGGAGCGTAGGGTGCCAAGACAAACTGTCGTAGTGACGCTTCAAGTCGAACTGCAGAGAGAGAACGTCGTCTTCAAGGAAAGTGCAGCTTAAGTACTTTTTCAGCCGGTCGCAAGTCGTGGGAGAGAGTCCCTATCCCTCTAGTCTGTTCCCTAATCCTGTTGAGGCCGGCTGACGTTCACCTCCCGACCCCCCGCATACAGCAAGCACACTATTGGTCATCAATAGTGGCGTGATTTTCTCCGTTGTAATCTACCAATAGAAATCCAGATTATTCTTAACGGTTTTTCTGCGCTATTTACTTCTAAGAACCGCATTATGTACTTCTAAGAACTCAGTACATAGCCTTATATACTATCCCAGTAGCCGATTGGACAATAGTCTGGCCTCTGATTGGCTTGCCCTCTATTATGTACAGCGCTTATGTACATACATTACGCATCTATGAATGACGTAATGTTGATTATATTTAGTGATTCTAAATTACATGCTCGTGTCCGTAACAAATCTGTTATTTTAATATACACCATGTAATTGACAGGTTGGCAAAAACTGAAAAAGTAGCTTCATGACCATGATTATGACTGAAAAACGTTGGAATTTTCTTCAGGAAAATTGTCGAATTTTCCGACCGTTTTTCAACTAGATTTGTGTTCTATTTATTTGTTACAACAAAATCCAGCCCTAAAACACAATTTTTGTGAAAAAAAAGCAAAAACTTAAATTCGGCAATGTAATCGTAAAAGAAAATTTATACAACTCGCGGGGAATCAGCTGTTAGCCGTAAAAGTTTACTGAACTCCGTAGTACCTACGACAGACAGAGACAGCATACCGCTCGCTCGCTCGCTCCTTTTGTGTGGTGCGCGGGTGCGCCTTGGCTTACGCGCCGACGCGGCGACGCTGCTAGGGTTGTACCGCGTACGGAATTTAATACTTGTAATTTTATTTTCTTTATGTAAAATGCTTTAATAATAATTAGATACTCAGGAGTATGATTACTTTATTATTTCTTAATTCCAAAAACCTTATTTTAAATCGTTAATGATCTACAGTATCAATTACGAAGCTGCCCGAACTGTACACACGCGTTGCATTACAGTAATGTAAATTGTTTGCTTTAGACAATTTAGTGGGACATAAAACATAAAAACAATGTGTCAATATTGCCAGATTCACATTCTACCTGTCAATCCCTGAGCGAAAGCCGGCGTTCGCGCGTGTAGTTACGAAAAGCTTTGCTTATTTTTGATTTTTACATACTATAATGAAAACTTCTTATTTACGTTCTTGAATAAATACCCTATAAAAAAAAACTTAATTTATAATCTATGCGAACGCCGACGTTTGCTTAGTGTTTAGAAAATGCGCAAAATCGCGCGCATGCTGCTAGGGGATTGACAGGTACTAGGTTTAAACTTGGAAGCAGAACCATGAGTAAAAGTTACAAAAGATAGCGGTTAATAACAATGTTTATCATACGATTACGATACGATTATTTTTCAATACCTAGTTCTCAGTGGCGTGCTTAGGGTTTCAAAATAAGGCAAGCCCAATAAAATTTTAACCGATTTCAAAAAAAGAAAGTTCAGTTTTCGACTGTGTATGTAGGTACCTACGTATGTATCATCGCAATTTTCTCATAAACTACTGATTAGGTACAATAAATTAAAGCCCAAAAAACAGTCATGAATTTCATTTTTATAATTATATCTGAGAATCAAGCACAGTTGTTTTCTATGACTAACATCGGGGGTTTCGTCAAAAATAATTGAAACAAATTTTGTTTGCCTAACTTCGTAATCGATGCAAGTTTGCATCACATCGGCTACGGAATGAATAATATCGTTTTGAATTTTGTTAGATAAATAACTCGGCCCCGGTTTGTCACTTTCCTGATGCTGCATATGCTTTTCTAAAACGACATCGTATTTTGAAATTAACGAGACCAGTTCTAAAAAATTGCTTTTATTTTTGAATATTTAATTTCGTTATTTTAAAAAGTCGCTAGTTTTTATTGTTGCTAAATCTTAAAAAAAGTCTCCAAACTCGTTAAAAATCTCCAAGATCTCACAACGTCGCTAAAACGGCAACACTGCAGAGTTGGCAAGGTGACAAGGTCACGCATACGCGAGCAACTTCATACGAATGTCCGGCTTAAATCTTCCATACTGATCGATTTGTAGACGCATAAGGTCCTAACTCGTTATACGGCACATCGCTATAAGTGCGAAAGTGACAGAGATAGTATTTGAAAGCTCGGTAAAAGCCGGTACGTGTAAGCGAGATAGATATAGCTCTCGCATAGATGCTGCAAATGTGAAACTCTGCGCGCGCTGTGTAGTAGTGTGGCATAGGTAGATACTTTGTGTTATTTTGATAAGAATTAAAGCGCGCGAACTTTTAAATAGTTCGGGTTTGATATTGATTCTCTATCGAGCATTTTAGTAAGGCATGCCTGGCTTTTCTGCTTGTATGAAGGTACCGCCACTGCTAGTTCTTCATCTTTATCTCAATCGCAGGCCGACCACTGTAACTACTGCGCCATGGGCACCTCGACTAACGTACTTACTATTACCGAAATAAAAATGTTTAATTTCATACCATGTGGGCAGCCCTAATTGCTACACGTGTCACACACACTCTCAAAGGTTTGCCGACAAACGAAACCTTTGCCGCCATTTCAGTTTGCCGCGATTGCTGGTGAGTTCTGGACGTCTATTTCGTTTTCTTTCAACTGTCGAGAGTTCGGGACTGTGTACTGGTGTGTGGCTGTGTGGGACTGTGTGTGTTTGTGTGTGTGTGTGTGTGTGCGTTCAGTTGAGTTGTGTGTTTTTGTGTTGTGTGGTATCGTCATGAATCGGCGTAATGAAACGTTTAGTGCTCGCGAATATGGCCAGATGTTAATGTGCTTGGGTGAAGCTAGAGGAAACGCGTCGTTGGCATTAAGGCTCTATGTTCAAAGACACCCAAATGAACGACATCCAGCTAATAGTCGTACTATCACAAGGGCATATCAACGTATTTTAGAAAATTTACCTATTGTGCCGCGTCAGGAAGGTTCTGGAAGGACAATCCGTGCTCGTTCTAAGCAGGCGATTTTAGATGTTGTCCGTCGAAATCCGCGTTTGGGAACCCGTACTGCTGCAAAACTTGTAAGGCGTAATAACGGACCCCGTGTTTCACATCGTTGAACCAAAAACTCAATGAGGATGTGACAATGATGCCTCGTCTCCATGCCGAAACCCTGCGTAGAGCACAACTGTGCGTGCAGCTCGGAGGCAACCACTTTGAGCCATGCTTTATACGACCCGAGAGACTTTAATTTAGGTAAGTGACTATTTTAATTTTTGATAGGTTTTGAATTCGTGTTAAAATTTTTTGATAGGTGTGTTTGTGTGTGTAGTGTACTATGTATTTATTCCAAACTGGTACTTCGGGACGTGGACCTTACGTCCCGAAGTACCTACCTATTAGTATGAATGAACAATGCGCGAGGTACAGGGTCGCGCTCGTATCGATATATTCGTTATACATTGCGTAGCCGAAATAAAATTGAATATTGAAAAACGTTCACCTATCATTTCCGGGAAAATATTTCACTATCAAAATATTAACAATACCAGTCTGAATTCATACTTTTCGTTTTTGCCAACCTGTCAATTACACGCTGTGTATACGAATTCTGCGTACTGCTGTTGTATAGTTTGCAACGTGTACGGTGACGCGCGCGTCTTGGTTCCAAACTAAACTACATCAGTTACGCCTGACAGAAGCTGAGATATAGTTTAATAAAATCATTTGTTTAACCTTTTGACGTGCGTAATTAGAGACACAATAGTAAGACAATGGCTTGCGGGCGCCGGCTACCGCCTGAGCGTTAATGAATTAAACATTATTATTTGATAATGGCTTTTAACTTAACCTTACCCAAATGATGTACTAACATTAGAAGGGGACCTGGCGCTCGCTAGCCATCGTGTTTTAAGACATACGTTTTTCTCCCTTTGAAAATATATATAATAAAATAAAATATAAATAATAAATTTAAAAAAATTATATATGCAATACTTTAATTCACAGTCTTCAATCTTGTACAAATATATTTTTCATAAATGGTTTAATAAAATAACTGCAAACGATAGAAAAAAAATGTCTATTTGCGTTTTGTTGTGTATTATTTGTGTTTCAACTTTTTTACCTAAGCAGTTAGCAACATGAGATTTATATTATATATAGAGAAAATAATGATTGTAAATATTGTACAGATACTTTTTTTTTACTAACAATATTTTTTTTTTAGTTATAAGCATTTTTTTTAAATCACGAACGCACAGATGTCAAAATGTCAAATCATACGTTTTTTTTAGGTGGGAAAATTATCTAATGACAAATTCCACTCTTGGGTGGAGCGAGAGATAGTGTCAGACTTTTACTGACTAAAACAAACTCCTGTTCCATGAAGGAACAGGAGTGGGTTTTAGTCAGTAAAAGCCTTCGTCCCAGGGCCCCGGGTTTCGTTTTCACACTACCCATGTAGGCTTTGACCCTGCTACGTCGCGCGTGTGGGTATAATACGCGCCGTCGACGACTTGGGCTCGGTCCGGACGCTTACCGGACTGTCGGACGGCGGGCTACCCATTGCTCGCCGTCCGCAAGCCCGCGCCTACGGTGGCCGGAAATCGGGATCGGAATCCGGCGGCGGTTGAGGAGTGAGGACCGTTGCCTCACGCGATCGGCCGCCTCCTTTGCTAGCATTACTGCTTCGCAGAAGGAGGCGACCGCCTGCCACTCCTCCTCGCTCCGGACCATGGCCAGTACGCGCGGCCCGGCACGAGAGATCGCCGCCGCCGATCGCCCCCACGAGGACACGGCGTTGCTCTGCCCAAGCGGGGCACACCCCCACCGTGTGCTCCACCGTGTCCTCCGGGCGGTCCACCCAGTGGCGACACCCGGGCGTCGCTTCCGCACGAATCCGGTGCAGGAACTTCCCGAACTTACCGTGTTCGGTGAGAACCTGCGTCATGCGGAAGGTGAGGGCGCCGTGATGTCTTTCCAACCACGCCTCAAAGAGGGGACTTACCGCCATAATTGTGGCGTGCCCAAAATCATACGTGAGTCTAGCCTTTTGGACGGATGGACGTACGCACAGAATAAGAAATAGTACAAGTACAGAAATTGCACTGCGTGATAGCAAACATACCAATTTAAACCTAATAACAACAGCGCTAATATTCATAATACATTGCACGGCACGGACACGACCTTGATTTTATTAGCCTACCAGATCCAGTGGCGCTCGTAACGAATCAAAATGCACCGTAAGTCCGCGCAGCGAGAGTTTCTTTTATTATGCCCGTTATGAACCTTTGAACAAGCCGCTTCTGTTGTAGGGTTGTGAGTGGTTGTGAGACACAGTCATTAGTCCATTGGGACCAACAGGGGCTAAGCCCCTGTTCTTAGAACGCAAAGGACAACTAGAAGAACATAGGTGTGGTTTTAGTCAGTAAAAGTTTGACACGCCCTCTCGCCATAGAGCGCGAGAAGAAATGATTTTCCACCAAAAAAGGTCGTGAGTCCATTTGTTTAGGAAGGTACTTTACTAAACAAATGGAAATGTAAACATTCTTGATAGGAAATGCCTTTTAAAGTAGGTATGTACCTATATTATCTACAAAAGATGATGACAATGAATTTGAAAGTGACGAACTACAATTACATGCTCAACGCGTAAGTGTTTACGAAGTTAAATTAAATTAAATTAAATTAATCAAATTAATTTATTAAGCTATACACTTAAAGAAAAAGTTAGGTAATTTGTGGCTCGACCGTACTATTTCTCTTCTTATTTTGCTCTCTGCTTCTTTTAAACGGATATTGTCGGGCGTTGTCTGCCCTCCGCCGACGCCCGGCTCGCCTGCTGCGGCACGGGAGAGTGGCCACGGCCTCCCTCTCCCTCTCCGCAGCCTCCTTCTGCGAAATTATGGCTTCACAGAAAGAGATCACCGCATCTCACGACTCGGCGCCCCCGACCATCGAACGAGCGACCGACGGCCGGCAGCGACAGGTCGGGGCCCACTTCAGATACAAGGACACGGCGCTGTTCCTCCCATGCGGCACACTCTGCCAGTGTGTGTTGCGCCGTGTCCTCCCGACAGTCGGTGCAGTGATGGCACCGAGCGTCCGGCTCCCTGTTTATGCGACACAAGTACTTCCCGAAGCAGCCATGCCCCGAGAGCACCTGCGTCGCCCTAAACGACAGGGAGCCGTGCTTCCTCCCGAGCCATTCGTCGAGCACTGGTCGAATCGCATCGACGGTGGCGAGGCCGGCGGTAGGGCGCAGAAGCCTGTCCCGCCATTCCGCCACCATGACCTCGCGGAGCTGAGACCGACGCAGCTCGATCTCGCGCTGCATCGGTTCACCACCCCGCGTCCTCACCTCCTCGCGCCACCGGTACAGTGAGGCGAAGACTCTCGCCTCCAGTTCCCAGAGCGGAGATCTGGCCAGTGCACAACCCGTCTCGTAGGAGATCGTGCGATACCCCCTGATAGCCCTGACGCCATCGCCCTCTGCGGTCTTCGCAGGATTGCGATGCTGCCGGCCGTCAGATCAGAAGCCCATACCGGGGCCCCATACAGGGCTATGGATCGCACGATCTCCAAGTACACCCGCCTACAGGCAGTGCTCGGGCCCCCTAGATTGGGAAGCAGCGTTGCGAGCGCGCCCGCTGCGCCCATCAACTGGAGCGTCAGCCGCCGAAAGTGAGGGCCAAAGTCCCACCGGCTGTCGAGCACCAATCCTAGGTACTTCATGGTGGACTCGACAGCGATTTGGACCCCCCCGACCACGATGTGTGATCCCGGTGGCGGCGCCCGTCGGGGGCCATGAAAGACCATAACCTCCGACTTGTTGAGAGCCACCTCCAGGCCCAGGCGTCGTATGCGGCTAACCCGTGAAACCGCTGCCGTCGGCAGCAACGCTGCCTCCCTGTACGAGCTCCCCCGGGCCGTGACCAGCGTGTCGTCTGCGTAACACGTCAGGTCCACACCCGGTTGGAGCTCGCCCCTCAGCACCCAGTCGTAACCGATGTTCCACAAGGGTGGCCCCAGGACCGAGCCCTGTGGAACACCGCACGACATATCGCGACGGCCCTCGCCGTCGCGTCCCCTGTAGGTGACACACCTTTCCGACAAATAAGCCCCAATAATGTGGCGGAGGTAGTTGGGCACCCTATGGTACCTTAGTGCCTCCCGGATACAGCTCCAGGGCAGGGCGTTAAAGGCGTTGGAGATGTCCAAGGACACCGCCACCATCACCCTGCCCCGGGAAACCGCTTCCTTCGCCAGGACTCTCACTCGCATTATGGCGTCAATAGTGGAGCGCCCATGCCGAAAACCGAACTGACTCGTCCAGATCCGGCCCCTCTCTGTACAAGTGGCTGTCTAGAGGACATAGGCCTACCCCAAGCGTCGCCACAATGACCGATCTTGTGCGTCTCGCATCCACCGCATTTCCGCGGTGAAATGATGATGATGTTCAAAACGTGCGCAGGAATCAATAATAGTCCAAAAAAATCAAATATACTTAGTAATAAATACATTTATTTAAAAATACGCGATTGTTACAAAAGCATCGATATGTTCTTGTTCGCAACACTACTGCGGTGAGCGTTTTATGAATAAAACCCTGGCGTTGAAAGGGTTAATTAAGGAGACACTGACGACAGTTGTACAACGCTCATTCGTGAGTGTGATGTGTATTTCGGATAGTAGTAAAAATTGGGTTTTGTGTGTGTGTCGTGCAGACGCGGCGCTGTGGGCGGGCTACGTGGGAGGCGGGCGAGGAGGCGGCGCGTGGTGCTCGGGCTGGGTGCGCGTGGGCCGCGCCGCGCTGCCCTACTCGCTGCGCCTGCTGCCCGGCACGCTGCGCCTCACGCCGCACCAGCTGCAGTACGTACCGCATGACACTACATACAGACGCGGCGCTGTGGGCGGGCTACGTGGGAGGCGGGCGCGGCGGCGGCGCGTGGTGCTCGGGCTGGGTGCGCGTGGGCCGCGCCGCGCTGCCCTACTCGCTGCGCCTGCTGCCCGGCACGCTGCGCCTCACGCCGCACCAGCTGCAGTACGTACCGCATGACACTACATACAGACGCGGCGCTGTGGGCGGGCTACGTGGGAGGCGGGCGCGGCGGCGGCTTAAACGTTTAAACAAACATTATAGATTCAATTAAATGGAAAGTCTGGTATGCTTGCAGCTTCGTGACGGCGAACCGTGACGACTCGTTACGCATGCGCGAAGTGCGCGTGCGCAACGAGTTCCCTGTACCCGTGCACATCGCGCGCGTCGACCTCGGGCCCGACGTTGAGAAATACTTTGAGGTCAGTTGGTCCACTGACTTTATATTATTATGTTGATCATTATCATAACTTGTAAGGAAAAATAATCGAACACATCTTAAAATTAAAAAAATATTATTTAAATTGGACTGAATCAGCAAAGAAGACAAACAATAAGCGTGATGTGTGCAGGTGGAGTCGCTGGCGCCGCTAGTGGTGGGCGGCGGCGCGGGCGCGGTGGCGGCGCGCGTGCGGCTGCGTGCGCTCACGGACTGCACGCTCAGCTCGGCGCTCACGCTGCGCACCAACCTCACGGACTACAGCCTGCCGCTGCTGCTCTACACCGGCCGCCTCGACGTCGTCAGTATACCGCCGTCTTGTTCTAGCCTATAGTCTCGCGCTCACGGACTGCACGCTCAGCTCGGCGCTCACGCTGCGCACCAACCTCACGGACTACAGCCTGCCGCTGCTGCTCTACACCGGCCGCCTCGACGTCGTCAGTATACCGCCGTCTTGTTCTAGCCTATAGTCTCGCGCTCACGGACTGCACGCTCAGCTCGACGCTCACGCTGCGCACCAACCTCACGGACTACAGCCTGCCGCTGCTGCTCTACACCGGCCGCCTCGACGTCGTCAGTATACCGCCGTCTTGTTCTAGCCTATAGTCTCGCGCTCACGGACTGCACGCTCAGCTCGGCGCTCACGCTGCGCACCAACCTCACGGACTACAGCCTGCCGCTGCTGCTCTACACCGGCCGCCTCGACGTCGTCAGTATACCGCCGTCTTGTTCTAGCCTATAGTCTCGCGCTCACGGACTGCACGCTCAGCTCGGCGCTCACGCTGCGCACCAACCTCACGGACTACAGCCTGCCGCTGCTGCTCTACACCGGCCGCCTCGACGTCGTCAGTATACCGCCGTCTTGTTCTAGCCTATAGTCTCGCGCTCACGGACTGCACGCTCAGCTCGGCGCTCACGCTGCGCACCAACCTCACGGACTACAGCCTGCCGCTGCTGCTCTACACCGGCCGCCTCGACGTCGTCAGTATACCGCCGTCTTGTTCTAGCCTATAGTCTCGCGCTCACGGACTGCACGCTCAGCTCGGCGCTCACGCTGCGCACCAACCTCACGGACTACAGCCTGCCGCTGCTGCTCTACACCGGCCGCCTCGACGTCGTCAGTATACCGCCGTCTTGTTCTAGCCTATAGTCTCGCGCTCACGGACTGCACGCTCAGCTCGGCGCTCCCCTTATGGACCTCCATCATTTCTATTACATAATAATTAAAAAACAGAACCTATCGCAGAAAATTTACAGTCGGAAGAAGAAGTCGGAATCGTCTTTAGGTATAAATTTTATATCGATAGACTTTAGCTACGGTGGTTATAGTGATACGAGGGTGGATTGAAAAGTTCGCGGCCTCAGCAAGAAAACAATATAAAATATAAGCAAAAGTAATTTTATTTTTCCACGTAATCTCCACTTAACTCTATGCACTTCTTCCATCTGGTTTCCAACGCCTGTATGCCGGTCATAAAAAAGTTTCTTCAAGGCCTTCAAAAAAGTCACCCACCGCAGCTTCGACCTCCTCATTTGATGAAAATTTTTAACCTCCAAGGTGTTTTTTTAGGTTTGGGAATAAATGAAAGTCTGAAGGTACCAAATCAGGGGAACAGGCGGGATGGGGCAGCAATTCAAAGCCACAATCACGAATTTGAGCCATAGATTCAACAGACGTGTGAACGCGTGCATTATAATATAATATAATAATATTCACACAACTATCACACAACGCCGTCTAGTCCCAAGCTAAGCAGAGCTTGTGTTATGAGTACTAGACAACTGATAAACATACTTAAATATTTCTAAATACATACATATTATAGATAAATTACACACAAACACAGAACAAATTATTGAGCTCATCACACAAACATTTGGCCTGGGTGGGAATCGAACCCACGAGCTCCGGCATAGCAGTCAGGACCACTAACCACTAGACCAACAGGCCAGTCAAAAAATTATCCTGATGGAACAACACTTTCTTGCTGAGTAATCCTGGCCTTTTCTCTTTGATTGTTTCACGCAAGCGACGTAAGAGGGTGCAGTAATAAGCCGAGTTTATAGTTTCACCTTTTGCAAGGTAGTCCACCATGATTACACCCTTAGCATCCCAAAAAACTGACGCCATTACCTTGCCAGCTGACAAAATTGTTTTGGCTTTTTTTGGAGTCGGTTCATCAGGTTTTTTCCTCTGCTTGGATTGCTGTTTTGACTCTGGGGTGTAGTGGTGTACCCAAGTTTCATCCATTGTTACAAATCTGGCCAAAAAATCTTGTGGATCAGCCTCAAACATTTCCAAACAGTCGCGAGAAATCGTGAGGCGTATTCGTTTTTGTTCGACTGAAAGTAATCTGGGTACCCACCGCGCAGAAACCTTAGAAAATCCAAGTTATTGACTATGATGTTTTGTGTTCGTTCATACGAGATGCCAATAGTGTCTGTAATCTCCCTGATGGTCAATCTCCGATCTGTCAATATCAGATCACAGATTTTCCCGATGTTTTCTTCAGTCGTAGACGTCATAGGCCGGCCAGAGCGAGGGTCATCTTCAATACTCTCTCGTCCGCGTTTACATTCAGCAACCCACTTTTTCACAGTAGTATACGACGGAGCAGATTCCCCCAATGTTGTTGACATATCTTCGTGAATCTCTTTTGGAGTTAGTTTTTTTTAAACAGGTATTTGATGACCGCACGTTGCTCAATTTTCTCCATTCTTTAAAAACGCTGCACAAAGGCTCACAAAATTCGGTCTAATTTAAATACAGTTAATGCTATTGCGATAGAATTTTACAATTTGACAACCAGAGAGTAAACTAATCGAATGAGGTCAGTTACATTAAAATAGTTTAAGTATTTATGTGTTAGGCCGCGAACTTTTCAATCCACCCTCGTATCAAAATGGTAACCTGAATATTAACTACAAAACACTCACCTGTCCGTGTCGGGGTCCCTAACATTCCGAGCTCGCCACGCTCACTCATGGCTAAGCACTTGATTACTAGTCTAAATAAATGTTACGTAGTCGTCGCTCTAAATGAACGTTATGCTAAATGAAATTATGCGAAATTTTAACTATGGCAAACGTAATCATGCCAAATAAAATTCCGTGATTTTAAAAGTATGACAATGTAAATTCGGACACATAAACATTCGGCCAAACAATAGTTACGTTAAATAATGTTTTATGCCTTAAAAATATTAGATTTAAGAAGATTATGCTAAATAAATTTCGGAGCATCAAGACTGCTAGGTAGAGGTAATCCCTTCGAAGAGAATTTGTAGCACAACAGAGTTCTCACTAACTCTTGTGTAAATCTAGTTTATTGTCCGTCGTGTACAGGAGTGGGAGTGGCCCAACTCTGAGGACGGCGAGCTGAGGCTGGGCGTGGTGGGCACGTCCAGCACGCGGCGCGTGACGGCGCGCGTGCACAACCCCGCGCCCACCACGCTGTGCGTGCCCGAGCACACGCTGGAGCTGCCCGGCGCCACGCTGGCGCTGACGCCGTGCGCGCATCTGCGCGCGCCTCCGCCCAAGCACGCCTGCGTGAGTACATACATGTGACGCACTGCCGCGCGTGCACAACCCGGCGCCCAGCGTGCTGTGCGTGCCCGAACACACGCTCGAGCTGCTCGGTGCCTAAAACAATCAGTAGTTTTTAATATACCTGGTTTGTTCTTACTCAGGTTAGAATATATTCAATTCAGGCAGGCATTCAAATTTAGCTTTAGTTGGAGTTTAAGGTAATCAGTGATGATAACCTTGCACGTCATTTTATTTATTTATTTATTTTATTATTTATGTACACACAAATAGATATAGAAATATAGTAGTAGTAAAGGATGTGCGCGAGTGAAATGTGATGGTGATTGTATTAGCGCTGCATCCCGGCGGGCGGGTCGCTGAGCGCCGTGCTGACGGTGGTGGCGCCGGCGCGCGCGGGCTCGCTGCGCGGCGCGCTGGCGCTGTGGGCGCACACGCCGCGCAACCACGCGCCGCCCGCCGCCACGCGCCGCGCCGTGTCGCTGAGCGCGGCGCCCGGACACGTGCACGCGCTGCCGCTGGCGCTGCTGCGCGCCGCGCCCTACGCGCCCGCCGCCGCGCCGCTGCTGCTGGAGAGCAGCATGGCGCTGCGCATGCGCGTGCTGCACGTGGCGCTGCCGCCCGGCGAGCGCGCGCTGGCCTGGGCGGCGCCGCCCGAGCCGGCCGAGCTGGCGGCGGGCCGCACGCCCGTGGGCGAGGTGCAGTACGCGCCCGAGCGCCTGTGCGAGCCCGACTGCTACACCGGCCTCGACGTCACCACGCCCGGTACGTACTGCCCCGAACCGAACGATCATAACCTACGACGCTGTCCCCGTGGGTTTCATCCACATCTTTGAATACTGTTCCGCTCCTGTTGCAAAATAACATTTTGTACGATACGTTATTGTAATAACGATCAATAATGAAGGCGTAGAAAGGCGTGAATCGAAAAGCAGGTCGTAATGTATGTCCTGTCGCGTCGCAGAGGGCGCGGAGTGGCTGCGGCGAGCGGAGGGCGCGGGCGGGGCGCTGCGAGTGGACGCGGCGCTGCAGGCCGCGCGCCACGCCGCCTTCCGCGCCGCCGTGCCGCGCAACGTGTCGCTGTACGTGCACACCAGCCACGCCGTGCAGCTGGGCGCGCGCGGCGCCGTGGCGCCGTGGTGGCCGCGCCTGGCGCCGCCGCGCGCGCACGCCGGCCTGGCGCCCGTGGCCGGCGCGGCGCCGCTGCTGCTGCGCGCGCGCAACCCGTCCGCGTCGCACGCGCTGCTGCTGCAGGCCGTGCTGGCGGCGCCGCTGGGCGAGCTGGCGGGCTCGGAGGGCGCGGGCGCGTGCGCGGGCTGCGTGTGGGCGCGCGACGCGTGGGCGCTGGCGGGCTGGCGCGCGGCGCGCGGGGCGGTGCGCGCGTGGGCGGCGGGCGCCAACAGCTCGCAGGCCGCGCTGCCGCTGCTGCTGCTGGCGCCGGGCGCCGAGCTGGAGCTCACGCTCAACTTCACGCCGCAGCAGGCTGCGCAGCTCGCCACCTACCTTTACCTCAGGTCAGTTGCCAGCCATGCGAAGCGACTTACTTTTATGAGATAAATATTCATGTTCCGCATTGCTTCACCACAGACCGAACGCTCTTATCTTATCTTATCTTATAGTGGGGCTGGCCCTAAACCAGAGCACTTCGACCCTTCTGGATCTTTTGTGCTAATCCCCCTCCCTTCTACTCAATCCCCAGCCTTCCGTGCACCTTCTTCATGAGTCCCAGTATGGCCTTGATGGGGCTGAGCCTGTAGTCCTCTGGTCTTGGAAATGGTTGGCCCAGATACTCTAGTCTTTTGGAGCCTAGTGCTGCACAGTCGCACAGTACGTGTAGCATATTCTCCTCTGCCTCTCCACAGATCCTGCAAGTCGGGTCGCTTGCTAGTCCCATGTTGTGGAGCTGTTTGTTGGTGGCATAGTGCCCCGTGAAGACTCCTGTGATTGTTCGGAGCTGTGATCTGCTGTACCTCCATAGTTTTTGGGTCCAGGCCTTATCTATGCCATTAAGAAATAGCTTTGCATGCTTCTGGCCTGTTGTATTGCGCCAGTGTGTGCTGTGTATTTCCAACGCAGCCTTTTTCAATGCTTGGTTGATGACCCTTGGTGAGAGTCCTATGAAGGGTTCCGGTCCGTATAGGGGTGTCTCGGATCCTTTCCTTGCTAGAGTTTCGGCTCTTTCGTTGCCTTCTACTCCTGTATGACCTGGCACCCAGATCAATCTGACCTTGTTGCGCCTTCCTATCCGATTTAGTATTTTAATACAGTTAAGTACCAGCCCAGAATCCACTCTATTGGACGTGAGTGCCTTGAGTGTTGCTTGGCTGTCGCTTAAAATGTAGACAGTGTTCCCTTCAGTGCCTCTGTCTAGTATTTCCTGCGCGCATGCAATTATAGCATAGGTCTCTGCTTGGAAGACCGTCGCCAGTTTGCCCATGCTTAGGCTGAGGTTGCAGTTGTCGCTATGTACCCCCGCTCCCGTACCGGTGTTCATTTTAGAACCATCCGTGTACCATACCTGGTTTTTCCCTTTGTGGGGTTTTATCCCACCTTTCCATTCCTCCCTGCTCGGAATGTAGATCTTAAACTCCTTTTTGAGATTATGAATGGTATGTATTTTGTCACATCCCATGTCCATCATCCAGTCAAGTTCCCTGTTTGGTCTTGTGTTTGTATGGTTTGTTTTACATCCGGAATTCGTCCAGTGCCCCATACTTTTAAGCCTATGAATGGCCCTCCTCGCCTCTAGTTCCACTTCAATGTGTAAAGGGGTGAGATTGAGCAGCGTTTCCATCGCCGCAGTTGGCGTGGTCCGAAATGCTCCTAATAATAAATAATAAATAATAAATGTATTTTATTACCACAAGAATTTAGGTACATTGCACTGATTACAAGTAAAGTTCTTAATAATTATTTAAGCTTAGGGTAAAGTACAATTAGGTCGACCCTGTCCCCTAAACTAGGCTAGGCCTGTATCTTAGGGGGCAGTATCCGGCTATACAGGTACGTTTATAAAATAAGTTTATTGCTGTAGAAGTGCAAGTGGACTGTGTCAAAAGGGTGAAGTTTAAAGTTGTGGTAAACCTTAGTGTTAGTGTGATGTGTGAGTGAGTTTGTGTTTGTGTGTGATAATATGTTTGTGAGTTTGTTATGTAAGAACTGATTGCAATAAGTGTACATTTGTAGTGTGTTGTAGAAGTTGGAGTCCCTAACAATGTGTAAAAACAACTCTTGATCACATAGCGTGGTTATTAGGTGATGTATGTTAGAAGTGATTCCGTTTTATTATAATTCTGTTTCAGCAGCCATTCTATTATTGTATGTTTCAGTTTGGACCTTGGAAGACCAATGATGTTTAGTTCCTTTTGAGCTTTGTTATAAATATGGGAACTTATTACGTAGAATTGGTGCTTTGCGAATTTTGTTTTATGTTGGGTACCGGGAATGATGTGTTTACGTTTCTTCGGGTTGTGAGGAGCCACACCATGATGTCCTGTAATGGCCATGCAGGCAGTCCGCTGTACTTTGCTTAGGGCCTGTCTGCAAGTTGCCAGCTTGGTTCTGGTCCACCATACGATGCTCCCGTATGTGATCAGCGGTTTCACCATCATGGTGTAGATCCATTTGATAACCTGGGGTCTAAGGCCCCATGTTTTCCCATAGGCAGAGCGACACATGCCAAATACTCTTAGAGCCTTGTTCGCTGTCGCTTCGGCATGGCTTTCCACGTGAGTTTGCTGTCCAGGATTACTCCTAGATATTTTACTTCTGTGGACAACTCTAGTACAGTGTCGTAGAGCTTTATGGTACCCATTGCTGTTAGGTCCCTCCTTCTGGTAAACGGGATGATCACCGTTTTGCTTGGGTTGATGGATAGGTGGTTCAGTTTACACCACCTTTCAACCATGTTTAATCTCTCCTGTATAATCCCTGACACAGTGTTGGGAAATTTTCCGTTTACAAGTATCACGAGATCATCTGCATATCCAACCGTGTACGTTGGTCCTTTGTTCAGTTCTATTAGCAGCTCGTCTATCACCAAACACCAGAGTGTTGGCGAGAGTACGCCTCCCTGTGGGCATCCTCTTGTGACATGCGCCCTTTTGGTCTCACCTAGCAGTGTTGATTCTATAACTCTGCCCTTGAGCATATTGTCCATCCAGTCACAAATGGTAGGGTCTATGCCATGTTTCTCTGCAGCTGTTCGTATCGTTCTAAAAGTAGTGCGATCGAACGCGCCTTCTACATCGAGAAAAGCTAGGCATACCTCTTTGCATTCTAGCGCCTTTTCGGCACGACTTACGACCTGATGTAGAGTGAGATCTCGTTTGGTACGTGCCATTCGCTTATGCGGTTACTAGCCCTATTAGTAGCTACTGTTAGGTCAATCACCTCCGCTCGTGTAGCGTTGACGAACGTGGGCCTGTTGCCATTATTTATAATTTGTAAAGGTGAGCTTACCAGGAAATCCAGCAGTTTTTCACCTCTCCTATTGTTACCAGTGCTCCCCCAGGTGACGTGGTGTGCGTTGGCGTCGCAGCCTATGATCAGGTCTAGGCCCTCCCGGCTGCAGTGATCCACGAGTTCCCTCAGGTTCGTTGAGATGGGGTCCTCGGCTTCATAAGGCATGTATGCGGAGGCTAGTATCAGCGCCCCGCCTCCCTCCTCCTCTCTTAGAGGGACCTTGATGGTTGTCAGGTCCCTGTAACAGAAATTGTGCAGGGAAATCGCGTCTAGACCATTTCTGACATAGATGCACGCCCTTGCGTTTAGGTCATGACGTTGGTAGTATACAATACCCCCAGTCCTGCCCAGGCCTCTAATCTCCCCCTTGTATGTATAAGGTTCTTGTATTAGAGCTATATCATATTTTAACATGTTTAGCTCGCGCGCCAGAAGGGCAGTCGCAGCCTTATTATGTTGCAGATTAATCTGTACAAACCTTATTGCAGCCATTTTTATTTTGTAAGTCTTCACTGCCGATTCGGCCCCGCCTCCCCGTCCTCGTCTGAGTCCAGGTAGTTGGGATCCAGTTTGAGGACTGCCAGTCCCGCTAGGTCCCCCGCGCACGTCGATGGTGACGACGCGCGGTCCAGTTCCATCGCTGGATGGTAGTCCCCGTAACGGTCTGCACCGTCGCTGGTCCGCTCTTCAGCGAGGTAGGCCTCCTCCTCCGAGCTCAGGACCCCTCCCTCGGTGCAGTCTTCCTTCATCTCCCCACTGGGGGCGTCCGGTTCTGCCGAGGTCACTGGGGGTTCCTTAGCCTGTTCCTTGGCCTGGTCCTCCCTCCTCTTATCCGCGTCCTCCAATAGTTTGAACTGGCTAGGCCCCAGTCCTGAGTGGAGTGTGTAGCCAGCCTCCTTGATGGCGTCCGCGGATAATTTGTCCATAAGGACAATCCGGCGCGTCGTGGTTGGCTCCACGTCGACCTTCAGCACTTTCCACCCATCTGTGTGCAGTGCTGGGTTGAAGCGCTGGAGCAGCTTCAAGGTGTCCGCGAGGTCGGCGCCCTTGAAGGTCTTTGACTTCCACGCCATCTTGATCGGCTTCGGAAGGTCTTTTGCATCCATCACCCGCAACTTGATTCCATTGAACTCCCGGCCGTCGACAGCGCGGAGCCACTTAACTGCGTCGGGTCCCTCGCAACTGACGTGCAGCGCCCCTCCGACCATGTTCCCGACGTTCACGCGGGGCAGTGGATACGGGGTCTCCATCAGCAGTTTCCATAAAAACTCCTGAATCGGACCCAGGGTTCCCGCCTCCAGCGCTTGGTCAGGGTGGGACGTGTGCACTATCGCCATCTTCGTCCCCATGAGAGCGTCCTTGTAGGATCCCTGGGTTTTGACCTTTTTTGTGTCATTGCCCGGTTCCTTGGCCTCGTCGCTCACCTCCCGTATCCTTTTGACAGGTGCCGTGTTTCCCCCTGCCGTTGCAGCCTGTCGCTGCAGGTTCTTCGACCTGCGCTTAGCGCTGCCGCTCAAGCGCCGGTGGTGCGGCCCCGGTGCCTGCGTCGCGGGGTCCCTCGCTCCCGTCCCTCCACTGGACGTTCCTTGTGCAGGTTCCGTCCGTGGCGGAGGTATCGGTGTGCTGGGGTCCCCGTGACCAGGCAGCGGTGCCCCTATCCCAGAGTGCCCTTGGGCGCCACTCCCTCCTTGCGGAACCCCCGTACCGGTTTTCCCCCGTCCCTTGCAGCCCTTGCGGGTCACGGTGGTCCAGGAGTCGAAGCCCGATACGGGTACATCCTGCTTGGAGGCAGCGGCCCCCCTACCTGCTAATGCCTTAGGCTTAGTCCCTGTGGTCAGGTCCACGGCCATTTGTGACACGACGAACGCTCACTCCTCAACCAATTGATGCCGTCGACTAACTCAGTTTTAAGGCAACTAGTACGGTTCACTAATGTTTCACCAAAACTCCATTGGCAAAATCTTTTGTTAACAACGTTTCGTATAATATTTATTTCACAAACGATTCCTTCTGCAAATGTTTCAGTTTTACAAAGTCTAGCTTTACAATTTTTTTTTGGCAAATGGTTCTTTTGATAAATGGTTCGAATGACATTTAATTATTTATACATTTTTATTTAATATTTTGATTCTTTTTGGAAAAAATACGTTTATATTAAGAACGCTTTTACATTTTTCACTCCCTCAATTTTAGGTAAACTAGTCGCAACACATCAACATTACGCGTACGCACACAGCACGCACACATAGAATCCATTGTTCGCTCAATTTTATACTTTAACTGAACTTGTCTTGGTACTTGAAGGTATTATTTTATTTTTTCTAGTAATAATTGATTTAGTTTGTGTTTTTGGTATCAGTGATTATTGATTACCAGCTTAATATGGATCTTCCCGGGATTTCTAATGAAAAATCCCGTGTGGCCAAGAATATTACAAATAAATAATAATAAAAACCTTACAGATAGATGTTAAAGATGCAATTTCATTTTTTTTTCTAGTTAAACTCACTAAAATAGAGATACGAGACAGATTTTACCTTATAAGAGTGAGATAACATTTTTAATAGGTTTTTCAGGTATCATTTAAGCAAAAATATTTTTTAAAACATAATTTTAAATATTAGTCTTACTACTCTGTCAAGAAAGTACCGGGAAAAGGTCAATAATACACAAAATGTTTGTTATTCATCCAAATTTATTTTATCACCTTCAAAGTATGCTCCTTCAGAAACGATACACTTACGCCAACGAATAATCCAGTCATCAAAACATTTTTTAAATGCTGTTTCCGGAATTGAGTTCAGTTCTCGCCGCGAATTCTCTTTTATGTCTTCTACCGATTGAAAACGGGTGCCACCAAGTGAAAAGAAAGAAAGAAAGAAAGAAAAACATTTTATTTGGCGGAACAAGGCGCAAATTTAGAACTAACAAATTATAAGTACATTATGTTGAAGAAATATGCGCCACATCCGCGCAAAACGGCCGAACGCTCAGCATAATGCCGTGATCACACGCAAAGTGTTAATTTGAGTTTAGGAAAAAGAAAGAAGTCGACTGGAGCCATATCTGGTGAATATGGTGGTTGCTCGATGGTATTTGTTGAGTGTTTGGTCATAAATTTGTTCACAATGATAGCCTTGTGCGAAGGCGCATTATCGTGGTGCAAAATCCAAGAATTTTCTTTCCACAAATCTGGTCTTTTTCGTCGAATTTGCTCTCTTAAATGCCGCATAACGCTCAAATAATATTCTTTATTTGCCGTTTGACCTTCCGGCAAGAATTCCGAGTGCACAACACCGCGATAATCAAAGAAAACAGTCAACATGACTTTGACTTTTGATCGACTTTAGCGTGGTTTTTTCGGTTTCGGTTCAGTTGGAAGGCGCTACTCCGAAGCTTGTTGACTAGTTTGCATGTCAAACTCGTAAACCCACGTCTCGTCACCAGTAACAATGCGTTTCATGAATGTTGGGTCGGAATTGACTCGTTCTAGCATGTCCTCAGCGACTCTCATGCGATTGAGTTTTTGGAGAAAAATGAGGATTTTCAGTCACTATTTCCTTCATTTTTTCGATGTTAACTTCAGTTGAAGACGTTGATGGCCTACCAGAGCTAGGCAAATCGTCCATCACATCTCGACCGCTTTTGAACGCTTTGTACCACTCATAAGCACGTGTTTTTGTTAAAGTCGATTCACCGTAAGCCTTCTGTAACATTTTCAGTGACTCCGAACACGAAATACCATTGACGATGCAAAATTTAAGACAAACTCTTTGTTTGATGTTTTTGTCCATTATGAAATTCGCAATACACACTAGATATGATATAACTAAAAACAGCACTGTATTTAATATAAATAACAGATGCAACTCAAACTCCGCGCCAAAATGGAAAACAGTTGTGCCAATCTACCAACAACAAAAAAAAAAAAACAGAAAATTGAATTTGGAACCATAAACAAATCATACATTCCCGATACTTTTCTTTGTGACTCGATTCACAATTCTAGCGAATTCACAAAGTTATAAAAAGAAAAATTTTTATGGCATGTAACACATCACTAGAAAGAGGATAAATTAGAGAATTTTTGAGTAAGTTGGAAGATTTCAGTCGCTTTTGGTTTTTTTTTATAGCCATGTAAATAGCTGTATCATGGACAGCTATAATTTAAGTTCAAAACTGCAAGTAAATTAAAAAAAAACTAGATAGCTAATGTCACTGATTTTAAATTGAAAAGTACTCTAATACACATCACAATAAAATTAAAATTCCGAGCCTTAAATTTTTTTTAAAATTTGTATTTGAATGAAAAATTTGGTTCATAAAACAATAAAAAGTCGATGAAAATATCCACAAGGCATGAGAAGTGTTTAGGGGTCTGAAAGGATAGCAGATGACCTCTCCCGTCGACCATTTAATTTGGCACACGATGCACCAAACACCCTGTATATTATATTACCATAAATATATTATAACCTATATATTAACCTATCCCTTAGTTACATAATCTATAATTTTATACTCGTGCGTAATTATACCTTTCTATTATATTCTAAGGTCAACATAAAAATTTTACTTATTGTTTTCGCCTAAGCATTGTGTACAGATGCATGTGAAAAATTAATGTTGTTTTAGCTTACTAACATAATTTTTTAAGTTTCTACTAACAAAAATATGGATCTGCTGCATCTGAGTCAAATAAATTATTATTATTATTCCTGTGACTGACGTATAACTGTTAAACTACGAGTACAAGTTAAAGCGTCGTCTATTTATCTCAGTAAGAGTCTCGTGAGTGTCCCCGTAGACTGACAAACAAACAGACCGACATAGCTTTTAAGGTTGCTGACTACGGAACCCATAGAGGGAAAATCGCTACTCCGTCTATGACGGAACCCTAAAAATTTATGACATTATACTTCTTTATTAACTTCACCACCTCTAACACCGCCACAATTGAAAAACATAAAATTAAAAAAAAAATGTACAAAAAAAAATAAACCGACTTCACAACGAAGAAAAAACACTAAAACGATCTAAATAACTTTAATTTCGGAAGTTGGTGTTTCTGTTATTTTTTGTTTGTTCTATAACACCGACTTCCGAATTTTTATCTCTTCCGAATATATTTTTGATCCTTTTACAATAACTGTAAAACAAACAAAACGAACTAATTGATACATAGTTTTTGTTAAAATACTAACCGTTAGTTAGTTTTAGTTGTTCCTACAGTTTTTTGTAGTTTATTTTTTATTTGACACTTTTTAATTGCGATACACTTATAGCTAGAGTACTTACAACCCATGACAGTTCCAATAAGCCCAAACACTGCTAGGATACATTGTTTTATTATGAAGTTGTGTTTACTAACTACTACTTCCACCTTCCGGCTCCATCATCAGATCAGTTCGATAGTGCTTCATAGCCAAAGTGCTATTAGGCATGCCTTTTAAGTTCTGTCGTTTCCATATTTCCCGGCAATTTTGAATTTGGAACTGTTCTATATTCGAATGTGTTTAAATTTTGAATCTCAAAACAGTTGAAAGTATTAGGATTAATGCTATTGTTTAGTCACAGTTGGAATCTGTCAGGTTACGTACGAAAATGAATCTTTCTAAGGAAAATGTTCGTGCAATAATTTTCTACAACTTTAGAAGAGGCCTGACACGGCTTCAGTGTTTTGAAGAGCTAACATCTGTGTTCAGTGATGAAGCCCCATATTTGTGGACTGCCTAACGCTGGTATTTAGAATTCCAGAGTGGACATACTAGTGTTAGTGACAAATCTCGCGAAGGCTGCAGACGCAGTGTCTCTGCCTTCACTGAAGATAACATCATTGCTGTGAGACAACTAATTCTCGAAAATCGTCATGTGACGTATCGAGAGATAGAGGCTCTATTAGGCATCTCAGGGACAACCATTCAGAAGATCTTGCATGAAGCGCTTGGTGTGAGAAAGCTAGTTTGCCGTTGGATACCGCATCTGCTTTCCGACGATCACAAGGCGGCCCGCGTCAGATGGTGTAAGAAAACTCTGCAAAGGTTCAACCGAGGAGGGTCAAATCACGTCTACGACATCATCAATGGTGATGAATCTTGGATCTATGCCTACGATCCTGATTCCAAACGACAAACTACAATCTGGGTCTTTCAAGATGAGCCAAAGCCGACTAAAGTTGTTTGTTCTCGTAGCACTTTAAAGAAGATGGTGGCCACGTTCGTTGGAAAAACCGGCCATGTTGCGACTATTGCACTTGAAGATCGTAGAACGGTTAACGCAGAGTGGTATACCACAGTTTGTTTACCACAAGTCATCGCCGAACTTCGAAAATCTAACTCAAAGCGACGCATCATCCTGCACCACGACAACGCAAGCTCACACAGCGCTCGTCAAATGATTTAGTATTTGAAGCAGGAAAAAGTAGAAATTCTTGACCATCCTCCATACAGTCCTGACCTAAGCCCTAACGATTTCTTTACATTTCCTAAAATTAAGAAAAGTCTTCGTGTTCAAAGGTTCCAGTCCGGTGAAGAAGCAGTCGACGCTTTCAAGTCAGCCATTTTGAACACCCCCACTTTAGAGTGGAATAAATGTTATAATAACTGATTTGAGCGAATGGAAAAGTGTATTAAGCTACGTGGTGAATACTTTGAAAAACAATAAAAAGTACTATAAGGTTCTAGTTGCGTTTTTGAGTTGCGTTGAAAAAAACACAATTAGAAGTTGTGTTTTTTTCTTCAAACGACAAAACTTAAAAGGCATGCCTCGTATTCTAATAAACCCAATCACGGTTAGGATTAATTGTGTTTTCTATGTGAGTGTGAAATTTCATTGGTCATTATCGGTCTTCTTTATCAGTTCCACTTCATCAAATAATACTTTTTGACTGTAGATATTTGACTTCTCGATGAAAATATTAAAATCACTATATGGTTGCCTATAATACTTGAGGAGGATCCCTCAAATTTCCTAATGGATCTTAATATCAGAACTAGATTCTGAAAAAAAAAAAATGGTATTTAAGGCAAACTCTAACAAAACTTTAAGAAAAATGGGACACAGAAGTGGTCGAGACTATAAAAGGAAATTGTTCTGTGGCGACCTGCATCAGATCTATAAGTCATATGTGTTGACAGACATGCGTCGCCTGTTATTAGACGTCTATGGACTGTGTGGTCGTTGATTTTTTAGGTCTGTATGGTTGTTGGCAACAACGTACGAGAAGTACGGTTCAAATACCTGCACTTGAAATAATGAGTGCGTTGTCTGAGCAGAAATAACCTGACGATACTGGAGGGGGTGCTACTGAGTGGGCGTGGCGCCTACCCGAGCTTCGAGCTGGGCGGCCGCCGCCCGGGGACCAACGCGCCGCTGCTGTTCGAGGTGAGTACTGTGTGTGCCGAGCACAGCGTGTGTTGAGAGCGCCCTACTGACGCGTGTGGCGCGCAGGTCAGCGAGTGCGGCGGCACGGTGCGGCGCACGGTGGTGGCGCGCAACACGGGGCAGGTGGGCGTGCTGCTGCGCGAGTGGAGCGTGGCCGGCCAGCCCTGCCAGGCGCGCGGCTTCCGGCTCACGCCCTGCGCGCCGCTGCAGCTGCAGCCCAACGAGTCGCGCGCGCTCACGCTGGCCTTCAGCGCCGACTACACGCTGGCGCTCGTGGCCGCCGAGCTGTCCGCGCGCACCGACACCTCGCGCGCCGCCTTCCTGCTGCACGCCGCCGCGCCCGCGCGCCTGCTGCCGCGCTGCGCCGCGCTGGCGCCGCGCCCGCCCTGGGAGCCCGCCGCGCGCGCCGCCGCCACGCTGCTGGCGCTGGCGGCGCTGGCGCTCGTGCTGGCGGCCGCCGCGCTGGACGCCGAGCGCGAGCTGCGGCGCGCCCGGGCCGCCCGGCCGCCGCCCGCGCCGCGCCAGCCGCTCGACCTGCGCGCGCTGGCCATGCACGCGCCGCCCGCCGCGCCGCCGCCGCGCCGCCCGCCCGCGCGCCGCCGCCGCACGCCGCGCCGCGACGCGCCGCCGCTGGACCCGCAGGCTGAGCGCCGCGCCTTCGAGCGCTGGCGCGCCGAGGTTCTGGGCCGCAACGACGAGGACGATTCGCGCTCCAGCGAAGATGCCGACCGGGACGTGTCCGAGCCCGCGGCCGCCGACCGCGAGCCGCTGCTTGAGCACGAGGCGGCCGAGCCGCATGACGCGCCACCCGCTGCGTCCGACGGGTATGAGGCCGACCCCGAGACCGAAGACCGGCCGCAGGGCAGCGGTGACGACGACGCAGTGTCCACAGGCTCCGGCTCTGCGTCCGCTTCATCCTCCTCACCTACCGTCGAAGACCGCGACGACCGTGACGACAACGACTTAGGCGACTCGCAAGCTCGTGCAACAGCACACTCGCACGCCACGCCCCCGGGCTCGGGCTCGGCGCGCTCGGAGTCGGGCGCGGCGCCGGCGGCGGACGCGGCGCCGCGGCCGGCGCGCGCGCGGCGCGACGCGTGCGACACTCCGCGGCGCACGGAGCGCTCGCGCACGGCCGAGCCGGGCTCGCCGCGCTCGGCGCGCGCGCGGCCGCTGGCGGGCAAGCCGCTGCGCAAGGACAAGCTGTGCAAGCGGCTGCGCGCGCGGCCGGCAGCGTCGCCCCCGCGCGCGTCGCCGCCGCCCCCGGGGCTGGCGCGCGCGCCGGGCGCACTGCGCTGGGGCGCGTCGTGGAGCTCAGTGGTGGCGGCACGTGCGCCGGCGGGGGCGCCGCTGGCCCCCATCGGCTCGGACGTGCGGCGGCGCGCGGAGCCGGCGCTGGGCGCGGGCGACCACTCGCTGTTCTACTTCAACGGCGAGGCGGGCGTGCAGACGGGCGTGCAGACGAGCGTGCAGACGGGCGTGCCGGCGTGCCGCGACGCCGACTTCTCGTGGCGCCCGCCGCCGCCCGTCGAGCGGCCCCCCGCCTTCACCCCCGCGAGAGACTTCCGAGGTCAGATTACATTTCGTTATGATCACCACCTAGCTGCTACCTAGTCAATACATATCCCAAGGGACTCCCGGGATAAAAAGTATCGTATCTGCTATTCCAGAAAATGGTCCAGCCGTGTGCAGTTTCATCGAAATCCTTTTCGAATCTATCTCACATTAGATGGATTGTACGATTGTACGACTCGTATGATGATGGGAAGAAGTAATAATCATACACACTGTCACAAACTTTAGCCTTTATACTATTAATGTGATTTGCCTGTTATTAATTTAAATCATAAAACATTCATTATATACTAAGATCCCAGAGCTGTCAGACATAACTTATTCTCACATGGATGAAACCTTTCAGAGCTTTCAGCTCGAACTCCACAATAGTTTCGAGTGCCTAGGAAGCTCCGTGGATGAATATAACGATGGGTTCGTGGAAACTGTCCATACGGTCGGGTCTAAGTTTTTCAAAACTCACCGTACAAATAAGAACAAGAAGCTTTCTGATCCGACCCTCGAGCTAATGAAGAAGAGGCGTGAGATGATTCTGCAGTCTTCAGACGATGCGTGCATATACCGGCAGCTCAATAGACAAATCTCGAAGTCCCTGAAACGCGACCTTCGCCGCTTTAATACCGCAAGGATTAAGGATGCGATAGAGCGGAATAAGGGCTCTAAAGTATTTGCACGAGATCTGTCTATTGGGCAAAGCCAGCTCACGAAACTGAAGACCGACGATGGCAGAGTCATATCCGCCAAATCGGAGCTTTTGGGAGAGATCGAGGCTTTTTATGGACAGTTATACACGTCTATCGCTAAACCCGCTGCAAATCTAGTAAACGACCCAAGAGCTAGATTGACTCGACACTATACCGAAGATATCCCGGACGTCAGCCTGTACGAGATTAGGATGGCTCTGAAGCAGCTGAAAAACAACAAGGCGTCGGGTGAGGACGGAATTACGGCCGAACTCCTGAAGGCGGGTGAAAAACCGGTCCTTAAGGCCCTTCAGAAGCTATTTGATTCCGTCATACTCGAGGGAAAAACGCCACAGGCGTGGAGCAGAGGCGTGGTGGTACTCTTTTTTAAGAAGGGCGATAATACCCTGTTTAAGAATTACAGGCCCATCTCGCTTCTGAGCCATGTCTACAAGCTGTTTTCCAGAGTCATCACGAATCGTCTCGCGCGCAGGTTCGACGACTTCCAGCCTCCCGAACAAGCCGGATTTCGAAAAGGCTTCAGCACCGTGGACCACATACATACGCTGCGGCAGGTTATACAGAAGACTGAGGAGTATAATCAGCCTCTCTGCTTAGCGTTTGTGGACTACGAGAAAGCCTTTGATTCGATTGAAACTTGGGCTGTACTGCAGTCTCTCCAACGGTGCCAAATTGACTATCGGTATATCGAAGTGCTGAAGTGTTTGTACAAAAACGCCACTATGTCAGTCCGACTACAAGACCAGACCTCGAAACCTATCCTCTTGCAGCGGGGTGTGAGGCAGGGAGACGTTATTTCTCCGAAACTGTTCACGGCAGCAATGGAGGATGTCTTCAAGGTTTTGGAATGGAGAGGGCTATGCATTAATGTCAATGACGAGTACATCACTCACCTTCGGTTTGCCGACGACATAGTAGTCATGGCTGAGACTACGGAGGAGCTCAGTACAATGCTTGGTGATCTCAGTAGAGCTTCCGAAAGAGTGGGACTTAAAATGAACATGGACAAAACCAAAGTCATGGTAAACAGCCATGTAGCACCCACTCCTATCAAGATCGGAGACTCTGCACTCGAAGTTGTAGACGACTACGTTTACCTGGGACAGACAGTCCAGTTGGGAAGGTCTAACTTCGAGAAAGAGATCAATCGTCGAATCCGACTCGGCTGGGCAGCGTTCGGGAAGCTGCGCGGTATCTTCTCGTCCGATATACCACAGTGTCTTAAGACGAAAGTCTATGACCAGTGCGTGTTGCCAGTGATGACATATGGCTCCGAAACGTGGTCGCTTACAATGGGCCTCATCAGAAGACTTAAAGTCACCCAAAGGGCAATGGAGAGGGCTATGCTCGGAGTTTCCGGCCGTTGGGGCCGAAAGGTTCTGGAATGGCGACCACGTACCGGAAGACGTAGCGTTGGAAGGCCTCCTACAAGGTGGACCGATGACTTGGTAACGGTGGCGGGAGTCCGATGGATGCGAGACGCACAGGACCATTCGTTGTGGCGACGCTTGGGGGAGGCCTATGTCCAGCAGTGGACGTCTTTCGGCTGAAATGATTATGATGATGATGATGATGGATGGAACCTTAGGTTCTCAGTAGCGTCTCATGTGCTTTGAATACCTGTGTACTTGTGGAGCTCCCCCTTGGGGAACTTTGGCAGGTACGAGGTGAAAAAGGGAACTAAAAATAACGAATTACGTAACTTAATGTTTTATGGCTGATTTTTATATATGTTGTGTAGAATATTATTCTAAAGTAGTATCATAAGTGTCAGACACTTTCCATGGATCAAAACTTCTGTCAGATGCTTTAAAGCTCCAAAAACAGTAAATAAACTTTACTTATTTTTACATGTCTTTCAAATATGTTATTAAGATAACTATTACAAAGTTATATTTCACTAGTCAGTCCAATTGTAGTGACCAAACATCCAGTCAGTGCATGAAATCGTCTCACTCGCTCTGAAACGCATGCGTGCTGTCGCGCTCATACTCTCGGCTGAATAATTTTTGTGTTTAGGGGATGTTTGGTCACTACTATTAGTCTGACTACTGAAATATAACTTTGTAATAGTTACCTCAATAACATATTTAAAAATCAGACATGTAAAAATAAGTGAAGTTCATTTTTTTTTCAGAATCAGAATCAGACTTTTTTTGTGCTTTAAAGTGGTATTCAAAGCACATGAGACGCTACTGAGAACCTAAGGTTTCATCCATGTAAAAAAAAGTTATGTCTGACAGCTCTAGGATCTTAGTCTATTATCTAAATACGAGGTATGCTTTTTGAAGTTTTGTCGTTTGAAGAAAAAAACACAACTAGAACCTTATAGTACTTTTTATTGTTTTTCAAAGTATTCACCACGTAGCTTAATACACTTTTCCATTCGCTCAAACCAGTTATTATAACATTTGTTCCACTCTAAAGTGGGGGTGTTCAAAATGGCTGACTTGAAAGCGTAGACTGCTTCTTCACCGGACTGAAACCTTTGACCACGAAGACTTTTCTTAATTTTAGGAATTGTAAAGAAATCGTTAGGGCTTAGGTCAGGACTGTATGGAGGATGGTCAAGAATTTCTACTTTTTCCTGCTTCAAATACTCAATCGTTTGACGAGCGCTGTGTGAGCTTGCGTTGTCGTGGTGCAGGATGATGCGTCGCTTTGAGTTAGATTTTCGAAGTTCGGCGATGACTTGTGGTAAACAAACTGTGGTATACCACTCTGCGTTAACCGTTCTACGATCTTCAAGTGCAATAGTCGCAACATGGCCGGTTTTTCCAACGAACGTGGCCACCATCTTCTTTAAAGTGCTACGAGAACAAACAACTTTAGTCGGCTTTGGCTCATCTTGAAAGACCCAGATTGTAGTTTGTCGTTTGGAATCAGGATCGTAGGCATAGATCCAAGATTCATCACCATTGATGATGTCGTAGACGTGATTTGACTCTCCTCGGTTAAACCATTGCAGAGTTTTCTTACACCATCTGACGCGGGCCGCCTTGTGATCGTCGGAAAGCAGATGCGGTATCCAACGGCAAACTAGCTTCCTCACACCAAGCGCTTCATGCAAGATCTTCTGAATGGTTGTCCCTGAGATGCCTAATAGAGCCTCTGTCTCTCGATACGTCACATGACGATCTTCGAGAATTAGTCGTCTTACAGCAATGATGTTATCTTCAGTGAAGGCGGATTTTGGGCGTTCTTAGCGAGATTTGTCACTAACACTAGTATGTCGAACGCTGGAATTCTAAATACCAGCGTTCGACAGTCCGCAGACATGGGGCTTCATCACTGAACACAGATGTTAGCTCTTCAAAACACTGAAGCCGTGTCTGGCCTCTTCTCAAGTTGTAGAAAATTATTGCACGAACATTTTCCTTAGAAAGATTCATTTTCGTACGTAACCTGACAGATTCCAATCGACGCTGTGACTAAACAATAGCATTTTAGTGAAACAGGATTTAGGGACAGTTTGGAGGTATGCCGGAACAGAGTGTAAAGTTCCGCAAACCTTCATTGAAAAGGGAGGATCCTCTAACCAGACGGGTGTTATGTCTGGTGGGCTATTGCCCGATAGATGATTTCGGGCTGTTCTATATGTTCTAATCGCGCGGAGAACTTTGATTGCGCGATGCAGGATTAGTTCTTATGTGACGCCATAGATGTCGCTACATCACTCCCCTCCGGAGATCGGAGATCGATGGTTCTTGATGCTTCTTGATGCGTGCCAGGCCAGTGGTAGGTTGGTTCCAGTGGGTCGGAATCGAATGCCGCATAGTTCTCGGTGAGTCGGAACTGTCTGCGGTGATGCCCCAGTGAGTCGGGGTTGTGCTATCCCAGTGAGTCGGGATGATGCCCCAGTGAGTCGGGGTGATGATGTCCCAGTGAGTCGGGATGATGCTGCAGGCTGCAGTGAGTCGGAGTAGTGCTGCTGGCTCCAGTGAGTCGGAGCGGTGCTGTGCGACGTAGGGCTTGATTGCAGGCGTCGACCAGGAGAGGTTCTTCATTGCTCTTCATGTGACTGGCCGAAGGTGCAGTGTGCTTCGCCAAGGTCGCTGATGAGGCTGAGGGTGATGACCAGGTATGACCAGGTAGGCATGCTGGTGGTCAGGATACCCTTTTAAAGCCGTGGGTGCTGGCTGTATGGCTCGCTGCTCGAAAGCTTGAGGAAGTGATGATGACGTCACGAAGTAGTAGCTGCACGAAGGCTGCGCTGACGTTCTTTGTCAAGGGTCACCAGTTTAGGGGTATGTGGAACAGAGAGTAAAGTCCCACATGCCTCCGTTGAAAAGGGAGGATCCTCCAACCAGACGGGTGTTATGTCTGGCGGGCTACTGCCCGATAGATGATTTCGGGCTGTTCTATATATGTTCCAATCGCGTGGAGAACTTTGATTGCGCGATGCAGGATTAGTTCTTATGTGACGCCATAGATGTCGCTACAGCATTAATCCTAAATCTTTCAACTGTTTTGAGATTCAAAATTTAAACACATTCGAATATAGAACACTTCCAAATTCAAAATTGCCGGAAAATATGGAAACGACAGAACTTAACAAGGCATGCCTAGTATAAACAAATCAAAAAAATAAATAAACAAATCTTTCACAACTCAAGCAGCTCGTTTGTGGAATGCGTTACCCTTAGAAGTGAGGCGTGCCCAAACGCTACCTACGTTTAAAAAAATGGTGAAGGAGCATTACCTTTCACTTTGATTTTTTTTTCTCCTGGCTCAATTATATATTTAATATTTATTAGTATATGTTTTTCTTATATTGTATGTATGTATTTGTGTTATTATGTCTTATTAGTATTTTCTGATGTTGTACACTGACATCCCTAAATCCATTTTCTTTCTTTCAGTCCATCCAAAGGTTGTCTGTAAGAAATTGCCTTGTGCGATAAGACCGCCCATTATACACTTATTTTTAATTATGTTTGTCCTGTATTTTTGTTTATGTGGTGTACAATAAAGAATATAATAAATAAATAAATAAACAACTTTGCTCGCAAGTTTTTCCACGTTAAGATCGGAAAATTGCATCTTTATCGAATCAATCGCAGTCAGTTAAATGGCAATTTTGATCAAGAACGTGAGCATTACGTGGTTGCAGACGAGCCGAGCCCGGTGGGCAGCGTGGGCGCAGTGGGACCAGTCGGCGCAGTGGGAGCTGTGGGCAGCGGCTCGTTCCGCTCCCTGAACTCTGTGTGGGGCTCCACGTTGGAGCCGCGGCCTGCTGCGGCGGCGTGGCTTTGGGGCAGCTACGCCGAGCCCGCCGCGCCCGCGGGCCCCGTGGGCCCCGTGCGCCCACCGCCCGGCTTCGGCGCGCCACCGCGTCCCGTGCGGCCCTACGACCCCTTCCGCTCGCTCGCGTCCATCTGGGCGCCGGGCGCGCTTGACTGGCGCAGCGAGGCGACCGAGGGAGGCGCGCCCGAGCCCGACGCCTAGCTTGGCGCGCCCGCTCGCGCCGGCGCCTAGCACGCCGGCGCCTAGCTCGCAGGCGCCTAGCTCGCCGGTGCCTAGCTCGCAGGCGCCTAGCTCGCCGGTGCCTAGCTCGCAGGCGCCTAGCTCGCAGGCGCCTAGCTCGCCGCGGCCGCCGCACTAGTCACGCCCCGCGCCGGCCGCCGACTCCGCCGCATCTCTACTTACGTGTTACAGTGTTCCCTACTTGATTGTCTGTTCGAGACTGAAAATTAAACTTACACTATCTCAAATGATGATGAAACACTCGTTTTATTTTTAGACCCTACTCCATGTTTCTAATATTATTTATTTTAATTGAACAGTTTGGAACTAATTACATTACGGATATGATTTATAAGCATATTAAAATTTAAAAAAAATGGATAAAGGACATTCTTGCATGGTCTCTACCCAGAGCTGTGTCAAGTTTTTGTGTTTGCCATCGGATATGTCATGTTTTTTTTGTAGTCGGTTCTGTCCCTCTGCTCGATAAACGCCTAGGGGCTTGTGAGAAAACATACCAGATATTCTTTTTTAATACACTTAATCGAAAACCCGCTCCTATTCGCTTTTAGGCACATAATTTAATGATTTTCGTACTAGTGCGAAAAACTTAGCCAACTCGCCCTCGCCACAATTTATTACATATATTATATCGTATTAAGCTGGGCGTCGGGCAGCTCTCGTTTATTTAACTATTCCAATATTATACTAGTCAAAACAAAATAAGGGCCACTTGTTATTTTTAACAGCGGTAGCGATAATTTATTTTTTATGCGTTCTCAAGTAGCTGAACGTTTAAAATAGTGTTATCTTATTTGTTTACAAATATTTTTTGATTGTCCTACCTGCATAATTGTGTAAAGTGGCTAGTTTTTGATAATTTATTGTGGCCACTTGATTCTACCCAATTTTAAGATGGATTTTAACTCAGTCAAACTGACGATTCTGTCAAGAACAGCTTAAGTTTTGTTTAAGTAGTGTTTGAATTAGCATTTTAAAAAAGTTATGCCGAGAATCCGACGACATATAGACTTACCAACCGTAACTAGGGCCGTAACATTGCTTCAAGGAGGCCATTCGCGGCGTTCTGTTGCGTTGCAGCTGGTTTTTTCCCGGCAAGCGATTCAGAATGCTTGGAATCGATTTCAAGAGAGTGGGAGACTAACTAGGAGACGGGTATCTGGCAGAGTTCGAACAACTACCGCACAGGAGGACAGCTACGTGCGTTTGACTGCGTGCAGAGAACGCTGCATCACAGCCCGCTCCTTACAAAACCGTTTGCGGCAGGCGACAGGTACACGTGTTAGTGATCAAACCATTCGAAATCGGATACACGAGGACCAGCAGTTCTCCAGGAGACGCGTAGTGCGGATACCATTGACAAGTGCTCATCGTGCAAACTGATTATCGTTCGCAAGGCAGCATCTGGCATGGCATATAATAATAATAATAATAATAATAATAATAATATATAATAATATATAATAATAATAATATATCCCCATCGCCGTATCTCTACGTTGACGTCGTGGTGGGGCTTGCGTGCTCCAATATACCCTAGGTCTGTATCGGTAAAGTTTGCTTTGCCGTAATATGCCTAGGGTGAGGGGCCAGACTAAGAGAGATACAATCCGCAGTGCAGTTTTGTGGCGAACTGTTGGGCATTAGCGACCCCACGGACCCGATCTCCCGGGAGAATTCTTGTTCTTCATCTCCGGCTTGCCTTTATTGGCCGGCCGTAGTGAACACTGACGAGGAACTGAGCTCCCACCTCTCTCTTGCCTTTATTGGCTGGCTTGAGTGGAGATTCGCAAGAGCAAACGTGCTCGGGAGAAGGATGTATAATCCAGTAAGGTGCTGGTAGGGATCTTGACCGTACTTCCGGGATTGTCCTGATAGCCGTGGTATACCTCTCCACTCCTCAAGCACCTCAGGATATGTTGCCCTCTTGTTGCTACGTCACTTCGTGCTAGCGGCCGTTTTTGGGGGCCCATTTGTTGAGTGTGCAAGTCACCCCCTGCCTTTTTTCGATGCATATTAATAACGTTGTTCAGGCAGGGGCCATAGTCTTGACATAGTTCCATGTTACCAGTCCACTTAAGACTCCAAAAACCATAGCCCTATTATCTTTGTTCTCCATATGTCGCAACAGTTTTTCAATAACCGGGGGTTGTCCTTGGGTGCACTAGCATAGCGCGTACAGGGATAATCGTCGGTTGATATCATGTTCCTTTATAATTATCTAAAGGGCCTCTGCGAGTTGGCTTCGGCTCCTCGTACGCCTCCCAAAGGTCCAGGACCTCAGGGTCCTGAGATAAATAAAATATAAAAAAATAATAATATATTTATTCAGATTTAAAATTTGGTAAAATAGTTACATAAAATCTTAGGAATAATTACAAAGGTATGTCTATGTTAAATGTCTGTACTAGGTTAAACCTGTATCACAGACGGTAGAAGCTCTTACACTATGGTTTTGTAGGACAATAAAATTCATAACAATATTTAACATTCAGTCTCTAAATAGGGAAAAATATAATTTAAAAATATAATGTTATATACCTAGTTTACTTAAACACTAAAAGTCACAATTGTGGTATTACGTATTTTAAAACTGTTTCTTGCACTTTATTCTCTAGTTACACACACATGATTTTGCGTCAGCAAAATTAGTAATTGGGTTAAAGTCGAGGTTGCTAAAAAGATTATGTTTACATTGGACAAATATGTTTAAATATAAAGAAAAACGATGGTTTGTAGGTCAGCACACTGGAATTTTGAGTCAGCAGTAAGCGTTACACGGAAGTCTGGCCTTGAGTATGACGCTCTAGGCGCCCTCATAATCGATAGAGTTAATATATCTATATTCTGCTATTTTCCTAGCAGGACACTCAGCGTCTCCCGTTTTATGGTTGGAGGGCTTTTTGAAGCGAGAGCAAGTTGCACATTTCGGTAAGTCCGCTTTCTTTAAGCACTCGGACATCGAGTGTCCTGTCTCACCACAGTGGCCACACGTCGAATTGACCTCTCTACAGGTATTTGCTGCATGTCCATACTGCTGGCATTTATAGCATCTCGTAACCAGGGTGAAGTCCCTGACTGGGCAGGAAGTCCAATTTATGAAAATCCTTGACTGGGAAATTAGAGCTCTTCGTATGTTGGCTGGAACTTCAACCACGTAGTTACAAGTCTGCGAATCTTTTTTCCCCGATTTATGACTTAATTTAACCATGGTCAAAAAGGACTCCATGGAAATCGTTGGAAATTTTTCGGCTACATTTTGTTCGTAAATGCACCTGAAGACTTCAGTTTCAGTCAAAAAGGACGGCACTCCTACAACCACGATCCGGGGTTTGCGCTTGCTGGGTTCGTCGGCGGTAAGGCCGGATGCAGATTGCTGGACTGCGTACTTGATTTTATCCGCGTCATCCTTTGTCTCTGTACTGATTATAACGCCTCCGTTTTTAGTCTTACGGACACCACGTATATGCAGCTTGACTTGATCTGGTCGTATCATCTTTTGCACAAGGACTTTTGTTTCGTCACTGGACTTTAATTTGTTGTTGGGATATATGGCCACGGAGTTCAAATTGGATGGTCGAACGTAATCATTTGACCCCTTCTTCACCATGTCGGCAAACGAAACAGTGCCAGAGTCCTTAATCGTCTTTGTGAGGTCCAAGATGTGGTCCGTCAAGTTGCATTTTTCCATTAGATCTTCATTGAGGAGGCGCGCTTGGACTGCTTTCTGCTTTAGCGATTGATATAGGACTGCCATCTGTGAGGTGCCAGATCCTATTTTACGGCACAAGGTTGAAATTTTCAATTTCTGCTCCGAGTTGAGTTTGCCATCCGAGGCAATAGAACAAACCTCGTTTAGATGCTGCTCAATGGTTGACATCCATCTTTGTATCTCGGGTGTTGAAACAGCTTCGATTGAGAGATCAGATTGGGCTGGATTTTGCGGCATCGTCTTTGCTGGAGATGCGGAGAGATTCACTCGATCTCTTGAGAAGGGGCTGTTGTCCATTTTATATAAAACTAGTTCACTTATTCTAGGTTTCCATTGTATTTACTAAACTACACACTAGGCAAAAATTACTGCAAAAACAAGGTCACTGATATTATTTTATGAAATTAAATATTGCTACTGAGCACGTCTGTATGCTACGAGTGCAAACTCGATATCCAGATTTGTTATATGAGTGATTGGAGCACAGTATTGTTTACGGATGAGTGCAAAGTAAAATTTTTTAGTGATGACCGTCGCATTAGGGTCTGGAGGCGTGAAGGTGAGCGGTTTTTGGATGCTTGTATCCATGAAAGTGACAGATTTGGGGGCCCCAATGTTATGGTGTGGGGAGGAATCTCTATATCTGGTAGAACCGAGTTGGTAATTCTCAACGAAGGCACAATTACAGCTCAACGTTATATCGAGGAGGTCATAAGACCCCTTGTGGTCCCATATGCACCGAGAATCTGCGCAAGATTCCGTCTGATGCACGATAAAGCCCATTTATCGACGAAGGCTATAGGCCAGGGATGGCGAACCTATGGCACGCGTGCCAGTGGCGGCACGCCGCAAAATAATTCGGGCACGCCAGTGAAAGAAGAACAACATGTAGGTGATTTGAAACACTAGTAATCACACCAATTTTCTCTTTTATACATATAATTGAATAAACAAACTACTGTAAACATTACGGTATACGAATTTTGGGGCTGCTAATTAAAAGTTAATAGCATTTAGTTTAAATATTTGTTCATTAAATCACTAAGCCAAGATTCTTTGATGACACGCAATGACTACATTTTTTTTTTAATATTTTTAGTGGCACGTTCTCATATAAAGGTTCGCCATCTCTGCTATAGGCTATATAACATCGCGCTATAACTTAGCGTGTGTTTATTTTGGGGAATGAATTACTTGCGTCCGTAGGAGTTACTTAGTTCTGACCACCCTACACGTGTCCCCTGGGTAGTACTAAACGAGTAGTAAATGCGGCGTTAGGCCATAGCATCGGCTGCCGGCTTAAAAGTTACCACCTACCAGAGAAAGCCATTCCGCCAAGCGATCCGTCGTGTGCCGGTGTGATGTCTGGTGAAGCCGTATGGTGGAAGATGTTTGAGCAGTTGTGATGCGCCAGCTGTTGTTGTGTCGGACGTTTAATCGTGGAGGGTAGCGGGATCCTAAGCACTGTGCTCCGCTGGCCGACCATAGGTAGTTGGGGGCCCAAGTACTGTGCCAGCCACATACGTTAGCCCCGTTAACGGCGAAAAATCCCGGGGTGGCCTTATCGTGCCGGGCGAGAGGACCCGATGGCGATTCCTGGAGGGGGGGGGGGGGGGTTCGGGCGTCCCCGCTCTCTCCAGATCAATCCTCCATTGGTGCAGCAACTCTTATCACCTCGCTCAACTGCCATCTTCCATCCGTCCTATTCACTCGATATTGTAAAAATGTTAAAAAGAAAGGCAAGTATCAACAGCGGATGACATTCCTCTCATTTCAAGTGCACCTCTCAAATATTCGTGGGCTGCACTTCAATCTCGATGCGGTCCACCACCAGCTTGAGACTGGGAAGCCACACTTGCTTTTCTTGACGGAGACGCAAATTAGATGTCCGTCAGGTGCGGCGTACCTCAACCAAAAGGGGTACTCACTAGAGCATCTTTTCCTGCAGCGTGCCGGGGTCTGTGTAATGACATCTGCTGCCAGCGTCTCCGTCACCTTGAAGACCCTAATTTTTCTACGCTATGGCTGTTGGTGGACACTAGTATGGACAAAATCGTCTATGCCTGCGTGTACCGATCGCACAGCGGTAATCAGGAGACGACTCGGCTGTTTGACCACCTCAGTAAGGCCGCCGATAAGGCTCTGCATCGGCACTCTGATGCACAGTTCGTCGCTCTGGAGGACTTTAACGCCTGCCACCAAGACCGGATTTTCCCATACCAGTGGACCGACCACGCTGGGAGAGAAGCGCGAAACTTTGCGGTATCGATGGACCTTTCCCAGCTAGTTAAGCAAGCGACTATAGTGCCTGATGACTGATGTAGTTGGTCATACTGCCAACTGTCTGGACCTTCTGCTGACAACCGATCCGGACAGATGTATCGTAACAGTTTCCTTACCACTTGGAACTTCAGATCACTGTCTGGTGAAGTCTGTATCGTCCTTCTCCCAACCTGACTGCGACTCACGCGGTGAACGGCGAATGTGACGTTACATGTCAGCAGATTGGGATGAGATGCGGCATTTCTTTACATCTTATCCTTGGCAGCAGGTCTGCTTCTCTTCTGAAAGTCCGTCGAGCTGTGCGTATGCTATATCCGATGTGATATGTCAAGCTATGGAGTATTTTGACTGGCCTGTTGGTCTAGTGGTTAGTGGCCCTGACTGCTATGCCGAAGGTCGTGGGTTCGATTCCCACCCAAGACAAATGTTTGTGTGATCAGCACGATAATTTTTTCTGTGTCTGGGTGTAATTTATCTATAATATGTATATATTTAGAAATATCTATGCATGTTTATCAGTTGTCTAGTACTCATAACACAAGCTCTGCTTAGCTTGGGGCTAGACGGCGTTGTGTGATAGTTGCGGAATGTTATTATTACTTCGTTTATTCATTAGGTATATACATATAAATTACATTTTTAAATGTTTCAATAAAAAAAAATTAAAAAACATTTAAAAATATAAAAAACAGTGTCCCACCGGTATCGGGAACAGGGTCCAAGCTCAGCTTATTATTATTATTATGAATCAGTATATCTCGGAATCCTGAGATCCTGGACCTTTGGAAGGCGTACGAGGAGCTGAAACCAGCTCGCAGAGGCCCTTTAGTCACTTTTAATGGAATGTGATACCAACCGAAGATTATCCCTGTACGCGCTATGCTAGTGCACCCAAGGATAACCCCCGGTTGGTGAAAAACTGTTGCGATATATGGAAAACAAAGACTATAAATAAGGCTATGGTTTTTGGAATATTAAGTGGACTGGTTACCAGGAACTATATTAAGACTATGGCCCCTGCCTGAAGAATGTTATTAATATCAATCGATAAAAAGGCAGGGGCTGACTTGCACACTCAATAAATGGGCCCCCAAAAATGGCCGCTAGCACGAAGTGACGTAACAACAAGGAGGCAACATATCCTGGGTGCTTGAGGAGTGGAGAGGTATACCATCATGGTTATCAGGACAATCCTGGAAGTACGGTCAAGATCTATACCAGCACCTTACTGGATTATACATCCTTCTCTCGAACACGTTTGTTCTTGCGAATCTCCACTCAAGCCAGCCAATAAAGACAAGAGAGAGGTGGGAGCTTTGTTCCTCGTCAGTATTCACAACGGCCGGCCAATAAAGACAAGCCGGAGATGAAGAACAAGAATTCTCCCGGGAGATCTGGTCCGTGGGGTCGCTAATGCCCAACAGTTCGCCACAAAACTACCCTGCGGATTATTATTATTATTTCATCCCTCATAGTGGCGTACCCATCGGAGGCTCAGCTCACCCATGGTTCAATGCCAATTGCGTTCAAGCGTAAGCATTCGGCGTTTCTCATCTGGGTTGACGCTCGTGACCGCAAATCTTCGGATCAAAGAAGAGAGCCTTTAACCGTGCTGCTAAGTCCTACAAAAGGCACTAAAGTAGGCTCGGTTTGACCGCATTACCCATATTGACACAAAACTCTCACAGCCATCCGGTAGCAGAGCATTCTGGTCCCTTGCCAAGTCGTTCGAAGCGAACTTCTGTCGGCCCACACTGCCTCCACTGGTTTAACCTGATGGAACACTGGCTCCTACGGCGAGAGAGAAAGCAAGTCTCTTTGCATCTCTCTTCGCCTATAATTCTCGTCTTGATACTAGCAGTGCTATTCCACCGACTCTACCTCAATGCGGCACCTCGATGCCCGAGGTTCGCATAAGGAACAAAGAAGTTCTGAGAGCACTGTGTCGTCTAGACGTGAATTAAGCTAGTGTTCCTGATGATATACCAGCAATAGTTCTCAAGGCATGTGCGCCCGAGTTGTCTCCTGTATTAACGCGCTTGTACCGCCTCTCATTTAGGACTGGTATAGTGCCCAAGTCCTGGAAGCTTGCCAACGTGCAACCCGTGCCCAAAAAGGGCAGTTGTGCCGATCCTGCCAACTATCGGCCGATTTCTATAACCTCCATACTCTGCAAGATTATGGAGCGTGTATTGAACTCGCGCCTCATGGCATACCTGGAAGGTTACGATCTCCTCAGTGACCGACAGTACGGGTTTCACCGCAATCGGTCTACTGGGGACCTACTAGTGTATACCACCCACTTATGGGGTGAGGACCTCGAGAAGAATGGGGAATTGATTGCTATCTCTATACTAATAGAATAGAAAATCTACAAAAAAAGTTCGTAAAGTTCCTAAATTTCAAATCCCGTAGACGTCATGATTCCTATGCTCTAGACTGCAAACACTGCGATATTCTTCCCCTTGTGGATAGGCGTAAAATGTTAGACATGCTTATTCTCTGTGATATCCTGCGAGGTCACTTGGACAGCAGTGATCTAGCCAATGTGATATCCGTTAGGATATTTGGGTTTATTATTAATAAAACCACCAAACTGTCAGTAAGCACGCACTACTTAAGAGCAACGTCTATGCGTCACCTGGGACCGAACGGGACTGCTCCGGCGTTACCTCTTGAGTAGTGTGTACATTTATTTGTATATATCACATCTCTCTGTCATTTATAAATTTCTGTACCCCTAAAACACGTACCAGACATTCCAATTTATTCAGTATCCCTGGCTGCCGCACAAAATATGGGAGAAACGCTGTTATGACCCGACTGTCTCGCATATACTCTGAGTATTTTGAAAATGTCGATATATTTCTTTTATCCAAACAATCATATCGGAAACAAGTTAAGCAGATATTGTTTAGTAGACAAATTGTACCGTAACTCATTTCGCGCTAGCTCTAATTATTGAATGTAAATTGAATCGTACTGTTTAGATTTAACGATTTAATATCTTGTTCTTCACCTGATTGAATTGTAATAATATTCCTTAATGGTGTATTTTACCCTTTCAATCTTTTTTTTTTTACTCTTTCCTTACACCACTTTCTAGTTAACCTAGTTTTATAAATGCCGTGAAACTCTGTAATTGGTTTAAGTGATAATTATTATTGTCATCATTTCGCTATCACTGTGCAGCGTGTGTAGACCTCACTTTTACATGATCTTTCACGCAGCTACATTGGGCTGTTCATTGATGGTGGGGCAGGCCTTCTTAACTCATGTAACTTTATAAATAAACTGTTGAGTTTCCTAAATAAATAAATAAATCTCCTTAGACGTCTCGAAGGCCTTCGATAGGGTATTGCACGCTAGCCTTTTGAGTAAGCTATCAGCGTACAGCATTTCTCCTGATCTGATTAACTGAGTAAAAGACTTCCAGAGTGAACGGTCTCTCCGAGTTGTTGTCGATGGATGCTCATTAGAGCCCATGACGACTAATGCCGCAGTTCCTCACAGGGGTCTGTTCTCTCTGCAACTGTTTTCCTGCTGCATATTAACGATCTGCTGATGCCCGGTATCTATGGGTATGCAGATGATAACACAGTTGTAGATAGATACCTGCCAAGTGCTCGGGCTAGTAAGGAGCTAATCCGGTCCAAACGAGAGGCTATGGTAGAGCGTACGAATAGATATTCGTACGCTCTACCGAGTGAAGCGAAGTGAGATCACTTCAGGAAGTCTCCAAGTGGGGCGAAACTAATCTAGTGAGATTCAACGCCGCCAAAACACAAGTGTGTCTGTTCACCGCCAAAAGGAGCCCGTTCACCTTGGCTCCTACTTTTTGGAATGTATCCCTGTAGTGTACCGACCGCCTTCAGCTCTTGGGAATTGAAATTTCCTCAGACCTCAATTTTGGGTGGTTCATTGAGTCCAAAGCCAAAGTAGCTGCTAGGAAATTAGGAGTTCTTGCAAAGGTCCGCCGATACTTCACACCGGGACAGCTTCTAATGTTATACAAAGCACAGGTCCGATCGTGTGTAGAGTACTGCAGCCACATATGGGCTGGTGCTGCAAAATGCCATCTAGCAGCTTTGGACTCGGTGGAAATGCGTGCGAAGAGGCTAATTGGTGGTCCAGATTTGGTTAAATCCAATCTACCGAGCCTCGAGCACAGGCGTAGGGTAGCCAGCCTTTCGGTATTTTACAGGATGCATTTTGGAGAGTATGCGCTGGAATTGCATGACTTGATTCCGCCATCTCCTTTCTACCATCGGACAACCTGCGGGGCTATTGCGTAACTCTGTTGACAGTTCAAGTGATGATCACTTGTTAACAATGTGCATCATTGAACTGTCAAACAGCTAGTTTCGTATTGCCTATCTTCAGTGACCAACTGCAGTGACGTCATTAGCCACTGGTTTCTTTGATAGCCACCGTAACACGTTTTGACAGATGGTATTGTATCGATACTTTTAAATTTGCGATTGTGTAAGCTTTTAAAGCTGTATAATAGTCGATAAAATTATAGAGTGGTCACAATAGGCACCGTAAATTTTTATAATTCACCAAATTTCCACCGTAGTTTGTTAGTCACTTGTGTGATACGTAATACCAACTTTATGAAATTGTCAGTTGACAACTAAGTTTAGTGTGCAACGAATGCTAGTTGTCAACTGTTATTGAAAAGTTAGCCAATAGCCCCTCTGACGTACAGCGAGTATCCACCCTTACGTTGTTAAAACCTTTAGGTACTGTTCGGACTAAGCGTTTCGCTTCGTCGTTTATACCGCGTACATCGAAGGACTGGAACAATTTGCCTGCTGCGGTCTTCCCGTCCAATTACAATTTAGATGTCTACAGTGAATAGGCTTGTAGCCACCCTACAGCACATCACTGTTACCACGCTAGAAACACGCAGCCATTGTACTCCAAGGACCCACGTGCGAACCTCGCTACCTGCTTCCACAGCTGCTCGACCCAAAAGTATTCCCACGCTACGCAGCCATTGCGCCTACGCAGCCATTGTACTCCAAGGTCCCACGTGCGAACCTTACTACCTGCTACCCCAGCTGCTCGAACAAAAGCATTGCGCGCCCGAACCGCGTTCATTGGTTAAGTGTTTTGTAGATACTAAGTCACTATTGGTTAAGTTTTAGTCCGTAATATTGTAGACTTGTATAAAAGGAGGTGCATGGTAAAAATATACACATTCTGTTTTGGAGTCACACGATTCTTACTTCTATCCCCAAAGGCTCTTATTAAACTAGTGCGCCTCACCATCAACGATTGCATCACTACTTGCCATGCTAAAAAAAAGTCCACGACAGCATGTCTATCTTTTTTTACCCGACTGTGAGAAGGGTTATGTTTATCACGCGTATAACTTGTATGTATGTAATATTTTTTTCAACACACTTGCTCAGAAAGTGACTCATTGGACTGCACTTAGGTATATAATGGCACTCGTTACCAAACTGACATTTTGATTACCATTACGCACTAGTGTTATAATGTAATTAAAACCGTTTTGTTCAACCTCTTTGTTCGCAAAACAAAGGAGATTGACCAAAAGCAGTCTAGCAAAGATGCGTGAACGAAAATCAAATTAATATAGAAATTATTTGCTTATTTTTTTACAGCTTTTCACTTCAGGAATTCTGTTTTCGTATCCGGAATTCTGTTTTCGTATCCGGAATTATGATTTTAAGATAAACAGTAAATTAACGATTGCTAGGTACATTTCCAGTCATGATTGACGTTTCGTTCTCTTCATTTGTACGAGTTACGTAAGCTATATATTACTATACTCTTTGTACGTAAGTATGAACCTTTAGACAAAAACATCACAAAAATGATATCAATATCTTAAATAGCTAAGTAATTAGTAATACCATAACCATATATGTATTATATACGATAAAATACATACCATATATGTATTTTATCGTTCCGATAATATAATATTTATTTTGTGCTTCGTCTCACGCAGATGCAGCTGTCAAGCCAGATGACAGACGGATGATAACTAACAATGTTGTTTTGTACCTACATGAGTGATCTGTGGTCATTTTACAAGTTGCGAGTTGGTTAGACATAATTTGTAGGTTATCTCCGTTTTTGTTTAATTACTTTAAAACTCGGGTGTTTGTGTGAAAATGAACACTTTTATTTAATAGTATATAAAGCGTAGTCTATATTAAATAAACATTTATTGTGCTTCAACTTAAGACGGATTTCCATACATCGTTGGTCATGATCCTTTTGAATTCGAATAAAATTCCGATTATGTTATTGCGTTCAATAGTATATAAATTAGTGTCTTACTTACTTATTTCATCCAATTTATAAGTTAAAATGGACAAATTTAACTTGTACAAACGATTTATTTACAACAACAATTTTTGTCTTTTTTTTTTTGTGTACAATAAAGTTTTATTCTATTCTATTCTATTTAATAAAAAACATTTAGTAAATAATTCGTACATTCAAATAAAATTTGCTTTTTTTGTGGTCTATGGCCGCCATTTTAAGATGCGCGCGGTTTTTTTTATTCCAGTAAAGTTCAGTGGCTGTATTAATTAAATACTACAAAATCTGTTGTGAAAATGTTACATCCGTATTCTATTGTCACTACGAAATACATTATCGTAAAAACTTTTCACGCAAGAAAACATAAACGTAAGACTAGGCAGTATGATCAAAATACCTTAGCCTTCCTCTAGGGGTAAATAAAAAAAAAATGATGCGCGCGCTTGTGAAAACAGATTTTTACCGCCATCTCACAGAAAATTTTACTAGTTTTACTGTTGTTTTCTTCACAAGTGTATTGAAAAACGTCGTATGACACACGTGAGTAATTAATGATTACCGTTCTTGGCTCTCTTAAGACCCTCGCCACGGCTCGGGTCTAAATACCGCCTCGACGGTAATCACTAACATTACACACTTATATCATAATGTATTTATTAATACCTCATATCTTCCAAAGCACCAGATGGATTTATGTAATTAAGCTGTTGATCCCCGCATTAACGCCGGCGTTCACGCGCCATTGTCTTACTATTGTGTCTCTAATTACGCACTCAAAAGGTTAAGATATCATTAGATTCGTCTTGATAACCCAAGTGTTCTTGTGACGTTAAGATCCGAATACCTCTAAAGGCTCATCATAAGGATTTCAAAATGGTATATCATGACTAGGTATATAAAAAAAAATATAATAGGAAATACATGATATGTTATTTATTATCTTCTAGCTGTTACTCGCGACTTCGTTATAACATTAGCTACATCCCAATAAAAGCTCCGCCAAATTCAACCATTTCGAAGACGCTTCCCTCTTCCGGGAATGAAGATGTCCCGCCACCGCTGGAAGTAAGACCCGATCCCGCAGGAAAATAAAAAGCAGCTTAAAGTTCTCATTATAACATTAGCCATGATTATGGCGTGCCCAATTGGGATATATCCAATTGGGCACGCCATAATCATGGCGGTGAGTCCTCTTTTAGGAGTGATTGGAGAGGCGTCACGGCGTCCCCACCTACCGTATGACGCAGGTCCTCATCGGACATGGTAAGTTCGGGAGGTTATTTCACCGAATTCAGGCAGATGAAACACTCTGGTGTCACCGTAGTGTGGACCTTTAGGAGGACACGGTGGAGATCTGCCCCGCTGGATCGAGCACCGCCGTGTCCTTGTGTAGGCGATCGGCGGCCATGACCTCACGCGCCAGGCACTGGTTCAGGTCATGGTCCAGAGCGACGGGAAATTGCAGGCGTTCGCTTCCTTCTGCGAAGCAGTAATGCTAACGAAGGAGACGGCCGCTCGCATGAAGGAACGGACATCCTTCCTCACGCCCCAGCCACTGCGAGCCCAAACCCAACTACTTAGTACCAGGGTAGGCGCGGGCTTGCGGACGACGAGCAATTAGTAGCTCGCCGCTCGGTCAACAGAACGGTATGTCAGTGAGTGTTTAGGTAACCTCTAGAAGCAATAATAACCTAGGGATATAACCGTTGGACTACCAAGTCACAGGTCGTAGGTTCGAACCCCGGCACGCACCAATGTTTTTTCGAATTCATGCGCGTATTATAAATTAATTATGACTTGCTGAAACAGGTGAAGGAAAACATCGTGAGGAACCAGCACACCTGAGAGATTTTTCAACGATGTGTAAAGCCATGTCAATAAAAATATTTGGAACATTTTATATACTAAAGATATTGTAAGGGCTGTTCTATTTGAAGTCTCAGAAATGTCACCAAGGGAAAAACGCCACTAAGCTTGTGAGCGGAGATCCTAATTTTGTATATTTAAGGCACTAGCGCTATGCAACGCAACAAGAGGTTACCTAAACACTCACTGACGTACCGTTCTGTTGGGGAACAGTCCATGGGCCAACTGTTCTTTGGGTGAAAGGTTATTGGTCAAAACATTCTGTTGGTGAAGCATTCACTGACGTAGAGTTATGCTGGCGAAACGTTCGTGCATGAAAAGTCCTTTGGATGAAAAGTTAATGGTTTAGGTAAAGATAATGTTGACCAACGGTACATGGACCAATCGACTGTTGGTAAACCGTTTCAGTTTCACTGTGACCAGGACGGAATCCAGATTGATAAGGACTCAGCAGACTATTAGATGAAAGGAAATGAGACAGTTGATTATTAACAACACTCTCAAGAACTTTGGATAGGATTGGGAGTATGGAAATTGGACGAAACTGGGAAACTGACGAGGAATTAGGGACTTTGGGTAAAGGCAGGACATGTGCTTTCTTCCACGCAGAAAGAAAGAAGCCAGTAAATAGGGAATAGTTGATAATGTGAAGTATGACAGGAACGAGTTTATTCAGGATAGGAAGAAGCATCTGGAGTTGAAGACCATCATCACCCACCGCTTTCGTGGATATAGATGTGATGGCTCGTTTAATATCCGTAACCGGGTGAAGAGAGAATGAAGCACAACTTGGCAGTGGAAGTTTAGAAAGATAGCTAAGAGTGGAAGTCTCGACATTGTCCTCCAGAATAACAGAAGATTTGGAAAAATGAGAATTAATGGTATTAAGGTCAATATTAAGTGAGCTGTCATCAACAGCCTTACCAATACCCAGAGATTTGAGAAACTGCCATACTTGTGCTGTGTTGGAGTTTTGAACCGAGTTGTGGATATGGCGCCTTTTAGCATTCCTACACATCCGCCCGCAGCGATTTCGCAGTTTCTTGTATAGAGACCAATTCTCATCAGTAGGATCTCTTTTGTACCGCATTTTAGCCTTATCCCTATCCTTGTGCCTTTGTTTCCGTACATTCATTATACCACTGTTTTAATTACCATATTTTCATTTCACCAAACGCCTAGTGTACGGCGAACCGCACATCATAACATTTAACTGCATTTAGCCAAATCATCACATTGCGCGTCTACGCCAAACGATCAAAATTATTAATTAAGCAAATCAGTACGTGTTCAGATCGCCTTAAGTGCCGTCGCGCGTGCTCCCTCGCTTCATCCACCAACATAGATATTTGTAGCATTTTTAACAAGACAGTTTTTAGTGAACATTCCTATCTGTTATTTAACATCCCAGCAGACAACCTTCACATGGTCCTTCGAGCCATCGGGCGGGACCTCGCGAGTTTTTGATAGTTCTTCGTGCGGAAGGAGTTGATTAGTGTTAAAGCAGACCAAAAATTAGCGAGGACACTCGTTCGGTGGACTAGCAACATTGTGGAACAGCAGCCCGCTTCGAAACAACAAACATTAGCAAGACGTCGGCAGCAGGACGTCGCCAGCAGCAAGGGAACAGGATCAACAGTAGAAATGTTTCCACCAACATCTAACAAACAGCCGCAGAGGCGGCGTAAAGCGTGGGCGACGTGGGCCACCGCCTACAGCCTCGCGGTCCAAGGGGTATCACGCCTCGAAAGCCCGCGAACGCAAAAATAGATACAATTACTTGTCTAGCAATAAATAATAACAAAAACCGGCTAGCAGGTAAGTATCTGGCAATACTAACCTACCACATTCATTTTTTAATGATCTAGTCTGGCAACATTTGCTGGCGTTGCGGGCGGTGAATGACGCGGGGAATCCTTGCTTCGCCCGCTGGGGATTTCCGTGCCCATTCTGTTTGCTCCGTCTATGCCCCAGTAGAGACAGAAATATAGGGAGAAAATGGGAATATGGTTCAGCAAAACGAAAAAGAAAAGCTGAACGAGCTGTAGCAAATCAGGTTTCAAGTTCAAGTATGATGAAGTTTCTCAAAAAAACTCCTGTAGAATGATCTGAATGAATTGCTTCGACTTCCACAAAAGATATAGACACTTCCGATTCCGCGACTCCGTCAACTTTGGAAAGCACTTCAGACGCACTGAGTACCAAACTGAAGTCAGAAATACAGGTAGAATCAAACTCTAGCCTATCAGACTGACAATTCTGAAACTCTCCTGCTCAGACCAATAAAAAAGTATAGACAGAGCCGTTGTAAACAGAAGCGACGAAATAATTGAGGACTAGTTTTGGATTTGTGTGCGTAACTTGGTGTATGATAGATATCGTAGATTTGCACATCTGTGCTAGGGAAAAAATGTTGCAAGCGTTGCGCTGCGACCCCCAGGTGTGAGAGATACAGGTATTTTGGTTAAGTTTTATTATTATGTAGGTAGTATAGTGTTTATCTTGGTTGTATGAAATGAAAGATATTTTCTTTTAATGACAATCATTTATTTTCATTTAAGTATAGTGAAATTATTAATTTTATTTTCCGATCGAAGTGGTGACGCATGTAGGTACGTCGACCCCTAAACGTGCCTATTCCGCTATTGTTGCTGCAAATAAACCTGCTGTGTCGCAAACGACGCGACAAGCAGGTATAACGAAAGGGGGCAAGCAGAGCGATAAGAATGGCTTCACTAAGGTAGAGAAGAAGAGGAAGAAGCCTACTAGCCAGAACCAGTGCGGTACCGCGCTGGCAGGAACCAATATGCTGCTGCGTCCAGCAGTACCTACGACGCAGCTGTACGTTTCTAGGCTACATCACACCACAAAGGCTGAGGAGATCGTGGAGTATGTACGCGTGAAGACAAACTGGACTTTGAGAGTCGTGCAGTTGGAGCCGCGCCATAACACTAATTTCAAGTCGTTTGTGGTGCGGGTGCCGACTCACCATTTGGAGACCTTCCTCAAAGGAGAGTTTTGGCCGATGGGTGTCGTGTACCGACGATTTCGTGGAAGGATACCGACGATTTCGTGGAAGGATACCGATAGTGTTTAATAATTGTTATAGTTTCTTTTATACATATGTATTAGTCTATTATTTTGTAAGATTATTTGTGTATTTTTTCTATGGGCCTTAGTTGCCTGATAATAAAGGATTATTATTTTAACACACAAACTTACATATAATAATAACAATAATATATATCCAACGACTATCGGATCAGGTGCGGGTCATCCAGCGTAACCGTATGTTGGATTGTTGTAGTGTTCGTAAAAAATGACGACTTCCCTTATTTTTTGGGAAAAAATAATGTTCTTATCCTGCAAAACCGACACAATGGCGTGTTCCGAGAAATTATTTCAGATAATTTTACGATTTAATTTAATTTATACAGCAAAAACGTTATTTACTTGTGAAAAGTAATCCCAGAAGTCTTTTTTTGGAAACAGGAATTATTCTTGCAGCAGTTTATGACATAGGATGGCATAATTTATTATTATTATCTCAACAAAACAACGCCACGCGCACTCACATTGCTAGCGGCAGACTACCGAGCGGCCGTCTTCATATTGCCGAATCGTCTTCCATATTACGTGCCTCACTTTTATGAGCGCAATGTTCTGTCTATACTTTTTTATTGTTCTGAGTTCTCCTGATAAGCAGTAGAATTAACGAAGAACAAGTAGTTTCTCCGCCAGTTAGCAGCGATACCAGTGATGCAATCAAACAAGCATTTGTGTATTCGGATCCGGCACTGGAAGTTTCCCATAACGGATTCTCAGCGTCATGATATAGTTCAAAGCGGCCCTACACAGCAATTAAAAAACAGTGATGAAGAATATCCCAAAGATGAAGATCATAGGCACTTTTCCAACTTTTATTTCACAAGAAAAAATGTATATGTTGGGGGCTGACTCACCCACGTCCGTAGGAGAATACCCATTGTAAGTCCCTACACGTGGTCCCTGGGTGGTGCTAATCAGGTGACATTTACTGGTGGTAGGTTTCGACCGTTGGCTTGCGACCACCCACTGGGCAAAGACGTACCGCCAAGCGGCCTAGCCGTGTTCCGGTACGATGCTCAGTGTAGCCAATTTAAAGAAGTTGGGTCGAAGTGGTGGTTCCATTGCAGGCAGACCGACCAGGCCCACACTGGTGTGGAGGTATCGGGAGACTAGTCGCGGAGGGTAGCGGGATCCGAGGCACGGTGCGCCGCTGGCCGACCGCAGGTAGTTGGGGGCCCAAGTAATGTACCAGCCACACATGAAAGGCTGCCCCGCCAACTGTCGAAAAATCCCGGGATGCGCCATCGTGCTGGTTGGCGACCAGAAGAGAGGGCCCGATGGACACTCCCGCGGGGGCTCGGGCGTCCCCGCAGTCTCCAGACTAGTACCCCAATGATGCCGTCCTATCAGTGCTTGCCTGAAGGATAGCAGCGTAAAACCCCATCTCACTTCCTTCTCCTCTTCTTCATTCACTCTTATTACACAAAATGGCAAAGAATAAAAAGAGAACCGTTAAACAGCGGCAGCACTCCCTCTCTCTTAAAGTGCACCTCAGTAATATCCGAGGACTGCACTCCAATCTCGTTGCAGTCTCGTGCTGGAGACTGAGAAACCTGCTCTTTTTTTTCTTTCGGAGACGCAGATCAGTAGTCCGTCAGACGTGTCGTACTTATCTTACCCAGGGTTTACCTTGGAGCACCATTTTAAACCACACGCGGGTGTATGTATGTATGCCCGGGACGACATCTGCTATCGGCGTCTCCGCAATCTTGAGGACTCCAGGTACTCCACGCTTTGGACTTTGGTGGACACTGGCATAGATCAAATTGTCTATGCTTGTGTCTACCGTTCGCACAGTGGTGATCAGGAGACAACCAGGCTCACACAGCACCTTAGTGAGGCGGCAGATGTGGCTCAGCAGCGGTACCCTTCTGCCCAATTGGTGATACTGGGGGATTTCAATGCCCACCATCAGGAGTGGCTCTTCCCATACCAGTGCACAGACCATGCTGGGCGAGAGACGCGGAAGCTAGCGCTAGCGTTAAATCTCACCCAGCTGGTCCAGGGGGCTACAAGGGTGCCGGATGTTGAGTCACACATGGCCAATTGCTTGGACCTTCTGTTGACTACAGATCCGGACCGGTACTCAGTGTCGATATCTTCACCAATAGGTAGTTCCGACCATTGTCTGGTGAAATCTGTATCAGTCTATTCCCCGCCCGATCCCAGCCCAAGAGGGTTTGGCGATACAAGTCAGCAGATTGGGATGGTATGCGTTCTTTCTTCGCATGCTATCCTTGATAGCCTACTTGCTTCTCTTCCGCTGATCCTTCGTTGTGCGCGGACGCAGTGTCGGATGTGTTGCGTCGGGGGATGGAATATTACATTCCATTCTCTGATGTAACAATGTCTGACAAAGTTCGACCTTGGTTTGGCGCCGAATGTAATCGCGCTGAAGCGCTAAAACATACGGCATACCAAGAATGGGTCGACGCTCGTAGGCGCAAGGCAAGTGACGTGACTCAAAAAAGAGAGCCTATAATAGGGCTGCCAAATCCTGCAAGAAGGTGATGCGGAGGTCTCGGTTTATTAGGATATCTCATTCCAGCAACCGTCAGGTGCACTCAACGCTTACCCTGGTTGCCGAGGTGTTAGTGTTATCCGGGAGGCGTTCTCACGAAGATGCATGCCGCCATCATCGATAGATATCATGATGGCCTCCCTATCAGACAGCTCGCTAAGGGCCTGCGCACACTTGAGACAAGTCTGTCTAAGACAGTGTCACAGACTGTGACAAAAATAATGCCATCTAAAATTATTATAAGAATTCCCGATTCGATAAAGACTTCTCGAATCGGATCTGAAAACCCCCTTCTAATTTACCTTATTTTAATGACAGAGTAATTTGTTTTACATAAAACCAAAGATCTACGCAAATCGGACATTCTTTTTATAAACCCAAAAAACCACACAACTCAGTAAGTACGCAAACACTTAGCTGCTGGATTACGTGCACACTATGCGATAGTGGGCTAGACGGGTCTATTTCCAGGGTGCACAGCACGCGTCACGCGGCTAAGTCACGTGCGCATGCCCTGGGGGTTTCTATTGATGAAATTCGCAGGACTGCCGGTTGGAGCGGTAGTTCTGAAACTTTTGCTACATTTTATAATCGCACCATCACTGATTATGATGAAGGTTCTCTAGCTAGGTCAATTATTATTAATTGTTAAGAATGAAAAGAGCAGTGGTGGTCGAGTGGTAACGGCCCCGACTTACGAGTTGTAGGTCGCCGGTTCAAACCCAGCCAGGCGCATTACTTTGTGTAATTTATTTAATCACCACTGCTCTCAAAACGGTGAAGGAAAACATCGTGAGGAAACCGGCATGTCCTAGAACCAAAAATTCGAAGACATGTGACATACACCAACCCGCACTGGGCCCGCGTGGTGGATTATGGCCCATTCCCTCTCCTAGAGAGGAGGCCTGAGTCCCAACAGTGGGAACATTATAAGGCCGACTATGCTAAGAATGAAAATAGTCTTCTTTCCTCATAATTGTCGCTTTTGCAACTTGTTATACACGGTGTCTTTGACATCGACGCACAAACGAATGACACGGACCCAGTAGGTCCTACATGACTCTGGAGCCACCAGTTTTAGAATTTTTCGTCGGCTTTATCCTTATTAGAAAAAAAAAACTGTTCTTTTTTAAATTTAAACTGTGTAAAATCGTTATTCTAAGAGACCCCGATGATATTTTTAGTAAAAAGAATTTTTGTTTTTAAATGAATTAATTAAAAAGTCGTCGGCGTAGATAAAATCGTTATTCTAATCAATCCCGATGTCATTTTTTAATTTAAAAAAGTAATTAAGTACTTAATTTTTTTTTTACTTTATGTGATAGAATAACGATTGTATAGTGTAAATTTAAAAAAGTAAAAATAAAAAATAGGAAAAATCCGACAAAAAATTCCACCATTGGGGGGATTGATTTGAGGGGACCAGAATCATGTACTGGATCCATGGTATTCGTTTGTGCGTCGATATCAAACAGCCTGTATAAGAACAAATTGTACCTACTCACTACTCACGCAAAACTAGGATTATTTATATCATTGTGTATTTCTTATTAAAATTGTTATGATTTGATTATTTTTGTTTATTTGAAAATATTGTTTTCATAGTAAAAATAAATTATCCTGAAGTTATTAGCTAGACTTAAGAATTTCATTTTGAGTTTACAAATCGAATTTAATGATGTTAATATTGATAAATCGTTTATATAATTCAGTAAAATATACCTATTTTATTTTTTAAATTATAATTTATAATCTAATTAATCACTTATTTAATTATGCATTCCTTGAATTTCAATTTGAATCCTCATATTTGCTTGCGTAATACAAAACTTACCATTATGTTTTGTACCTAATGCTAGGTAATTAGGGTGTTGTGGGTAGGCTGTATTTGACGAGCGCGTAACATTTGTGTCACCGTGGTTCCTGGTGACTCACCAGGAACCACAAGGTATCACTTCACTTACACCTGACTCCTTTGCAATTGTAATCTAAATCCTTGCACTTTAACTTATTTCTGGAAGCCAAAATTATTTTCGCCTAGATTTATATTTTATTTGTCTTAGACCAAGGTGGTAGCTAATTTGCCGAGCCGGTGCAACGGAGTCTGTCTCGTTTATGCGTCATCACGGCGATCGTGGCGTCGCCTGACTTTATATTATTGTCGAATATTGTGGGTATAGTGAGCAAAATAGTTTGTAACTACCGTGGCATATAATATAATATTTATAAAAGCAAAATTATCACACAAATACACTTGTATCATTTTTTTAGTTTTTGATCCCCGCATTAACGCCGGCGTTCACGCGTATTCTATTCTATACGGTGCGTTGTTAATATTTCTAGAAATCACTCTCAAAGTCTACATGTGTACCTAATTAGTACTAATATCGAGAACGAAGCGTTAGTATAATATGATAGAACTTCGCTTACAGGTAAGTTCGTTTAATCACTAATTATAAGTTTCGGCTAAAATGACGATGATGACAGACTATATCATTACAATTGCGACCTCTACCCTCCGCAGCACCCCGTGACAGATGATATCATTACGATTGCGGCCTCTACCCTCCGCAGCACCCCGTGACAGATGATATCATTACGATTGCGGCCTCTACGCTCCGCAGCACCCCGTGACAGTTGATATCATTACTATTGCGGCCTCTCCCCTCCGCAGCACCCCGTAACAGTTGATATCATTACGATTGCGGCCTCTCCCCTCCGCAGCACCCCGTGACAGTTGATATCATTACGATTGCGGCCTCTACCCTCCGCAGCACCGTGATAGTTGATATCATTACGATTGCGGCCTCTACCCTCCGCAGCACCCCGTGACAGTTGATATCATTACGATTGCGGCCTCTCCCCTCCGCAGCACCCCGTGACAGTTGATATCATTACGATTGCGGCCTCTCCCCTCCGCAGCACCCCGTGACAGTTGATATCATTACGATTGCGGCCTCTCCCCTCCACAGCACCCCGTGACAGTTGATATCATTACGATTGCGGCCTCTACCCTCCGCAGCACCCCGTGACAGTTGATATCATTACGATTGCGGCCTCTCCCCTCCGCAGCACCCCGTGACAGTTGATATCATTACGATTGCGGCCTCTCCCCTCCGCAGCACCCCGTGACAGTTGATATCATTACGATTGCGGCCTCTCCCCTCCGCAGCACCGTGACAGTTGATATCATTACGATTGCGGCCTCTCCCCTCCGCAGCACCCCGTGACAGTTGATATCATTACGATTGCGGCCTCTACCCTCCGCAGCAGCCGATGCGCTCAAGGTTGCAACGTATGATATTGGCAGCAAGATGATTGGACAACTGTTTCTTTATAGATTAAACGCTATAAGAGGTAGTATCAAGCGAATCAAGAGATTTATGTCGTACGTGAATTGTTTTAAGATAGAGTCACGAGTCATTATTGATTGCTGTCGAAATTACAGTAGTTCAAACACGGGAATTCTGAATTAAAAAAGACCTTTATTATGGGTAGGTTTAAAATAAATATTACGGACGATTTAAAGGCTTGGCTGCACGTGACGATGGGAAGAGGTCAGACGGGACGGCCGTAATGCCTTGGAAGTAGCAGAGGCCTTTAGCGTGGGATGCAACATATGTCGACGCCCTTGAGCCAACCCATCTTCTAAGCACAGCAGGCTATGCTGGGGCGGCTGCTGCAGGTACAGAAAACAGCGCAAACATAACAATCTTTTCAGGAGTTATTTTGAGCCGTTTAGTGTTCAAACTTAGTCCTGTGACCAGAGAGCCGGGCTCTTTGAGCAACGATTCAGCATTGCTATTCGACGTGGCAATGCTGCCAGCGTTCTGGACATTTTTCTCATTGCTTTGTTTTACTGTTTTTTTACCCATGATACCTACCAAGTTGTTTATTATTTTAGTTGTTTTTAGTACAATAATTACTTGTTAACTATTTTTAAGTATGTATTTATAGTTTTAGCTTACAATTAAATATATGTACATATCTTAATAAAAAGCTCATGGTTTCCAGCCTCCCTCGGATTCTTCTCCCCTGGTCCCTTGGCAAATCCATGGCAGGTTCATAAGCCACACAATACATGTGATATTCATATGACAGTTATTGTAATTAAACATCGCTTCCACTGCGTCAGCAAGCGCGCCGGGTCGCGACTCGAGCGGGCCCCGGCTGCTGCAAAGCTGGGCACAGCTGTCTCACACACGGATCTCTGTAGCGCGGTCTTGCAGCACTTAGTATCTGTATTTGGTGGAGTAGTCCTTGGGCGAGACGACAAGACCACGGCCCTTGCGCGCGCCTCGGTACACGGTCTCGATGATGTCGATCATCTCCTGCTTGTCCTCGAGCGGCCAGTTGATCTTGTTGTTGTTGCCGGTGCCCAGGTCGATCATGATGTGCTTGTTGCGGAAGAAGAACATCACGGTGCATGGGTCGTACAGCTCGTACCTGCGGTAAACAACTCCTGTTACTGATGCTATTGGCTAGTTAGTATTCCGTAAAAGCATGCACTCGGAAAGTTGACAACATCGCAAATGATTGTCTAGTATTTCACAATGTTTGTGTTTATTCGTGGCGCTCTAGATAACACACGGGGCTTGTTTCCAGAGGTCCATGATTCATTGTTCTTCTTTTCTCATCGAGTCCATGAATAAAAAATCTTGTTTTAAAAGTTCCTACATCAATTCCCAAAGGGTCCACAAGATTTGTCAAAAGTACAGGCAGTCGAAACTATTTCTTGCGTGTTATTAAGACAGTTTAGGGACAGTAAGTAAAAATAAATAGTTACTAACTACGATTATTTTGATTTACTGTGATAATTCTGAAACTGTGATCTTTTATAATGCAAAGTCTATTTTAGTGTAAGATTAAAATTATTTACTGTAATTGTTATAAAACTTATTTTTCATGATTATAATCATTCACTTCTTTGGACATATGCATGTCGAGTAATGTTTACCGTTTCATAAGTACATACCTACTGCGTAAATACAATAAATATATTCATTGTCTTTTACTTTATAGAAATAGAAATAATGAACATTTATCCCTTATCAAAGCTTTTACTGCTGACTGTACCAAATATCCTCATGGGCTCGTAGGTAAAGAAAATATTTAATATTTTATAATGACGTGAACTCATTGGGAACTAATGTTCGAAGTTTCATTTTTCGAGAACAATAGGCTCGTGGACCTTTGGACCTTTGGGAACAACCCCAAACGGTGGGCTGATGTTGATGATTTGTCTTAATATTGCGAGTGTCACTAAAGACATGACAGTCAAAGTGTACATGAGCTTGACAAATGGATGTGCGACTCACCAGTCATGGTTCGAATGCACGCTTGTGCGACACACTGAAGCTCGGCATTACTATAGTGCGACATGAAAGAATTAACATATTTTAGGGCACATGGACAGGTTAGGTTAGTAGAGTTGGAGTAGTCACACAATTATTTGTCGCACTACTGTCGCACAATCGTTTGTCACACCAGCACGATGTCGAGATTCAGTGTGTCGCACAAGCGTGCATTCGAAATAAGGCGAGTCGCAGTATTGTCGGGGTCCGGCGCACACTATGGGAATCTCGAAATCTAGGGGGATTTAATTAAATCAAAATATTTTTTTTATTAATTGATAATGTAATATAACCTATTTATACCTAAGACCCTATGTATTACAGCTACACTTTTTTTTTAGAAATTCTTGTAGATAGGTTAAAAAAATACGAAGATTTCAAACTGGGTAGATAATAATCGTTGTACGCTTATAATGCGAACAACAAAATTAAAGTGTTGTTTTCACTTGAAATTACTGGTCAAATTAACGTAGTAGTCTTGTTTTTTGATTTATTATTGGGTTGGTTGTTTATCTTTCAAAGTTTTTTTTTTAAAAGTGTTTGTCACTGTCACGTCACGTTTCCAAAGAGGAGTGCGCTCATGAAGAGAGACAGCGACAAAACTTGTTTGAAATCGAAGCGTCATTTGCCGATATGGATTTCGAAGAGACGGTCGTTCTCTGTGAACTCATGAGACTCAGGAGAAAAAGAAAGCGAAGAGAATACGGGTACACCCACGCCATACTTATGGCGGTAAGTCCCTCTTTGAGGCGTGGATGGAAAGACCTCACGGCGTCCTCACCTTCCGTATGACGCAGGTCCTCACCGGACATTGTAGTTTCGGGAGGTTCCTGCACCGGATTAGCGCGGAAGAGACGCCCGGGTGTCACCATTGTGTGGACCGCCCGGAGGACACGGTGAAGCATGGGGTGGAGGTGTGCCCGCCGGCAGAACACCGCCGTGTCCTAGTGGAGGCGATCGGCGGCAACGATCTCTCGCGCCGGGCCTTGGTACAGGCCATGGTCCGGAGCGAGGAGGAGTGGCAGGCAGTCGCCTCCTTCTGCGAAGCAGTAATGCTAGCAAAGGAGGAGGCCGCACGTGCACGCGGGAGGCAATGGCCCTCGCGCCCCAACCGCTGCCAGGAATCCGAACCTGATTTTTTGCCACCGTAGACGCGGGCTTGCGGACTGCGAGCAATGGGTAGCTCGCCGTCCGACCGTCCGGACCGAGCCCAAATCGTCGACGGCGCATAGTGTGAGTTTGTGTGTTCCACGCGCGCCTCAATGAGATATCAGCAACCGTAGGGGCTCAGCAGGGTCGAAGCCTACTGAGGCCAAGGGTCTGATTCTGAAAGGAAGACTCGGCCCCGGTACGAAAGGCAACAAAGGAACAGGAGTGGGTTTTAGTCAGTAAAAGTCTGACACTATCTCCCGCCCCGCCCAAGAGCGGGGATAACATTGGATGATTTTCCCCCCCTTGGAGTGACAGGCTACTACGTGGAAAGTTCTATACTATGTATTATTATAAACTTCGAGAACATACAAAGATTTTTTTTTCTGAATACTCTTTCAACCTTTTATTATAAAGAACTGGTCTCTTTTCCATTTCTTTTATAAGAATGTCATTAATTATCAATATCGTCTTCACGAATGTTTACGTTTTGCGTACTTACCTAGATGGTGACGCCATTTTGCGTGCGCCAAAGTCGGTAGTCCGAATGCAAATGGCGAACGACCGACGACGAGTGACAATTTTGTAACCAGTGCGCGCACCGTTATGAAAACCTAACGGCGCGGTGACAGTTTCGTCACGGGCTTGTTCGCCGGTCGGCGTACAAAAATGTCACCCAGTTGTCACGTCGTAACATGCGCGCTTCTCCATACATACCCACGGACTTGATAAGAGCTAGCGCACACTGGTGACTTTTGCCACCGTGACTTTTGAAAAAAAGTCACCGTGCTTATGAACTCAACCTGTGGTGCGCGCACTTGAACACGTGACAGTTGGGTAAAAAATGACAAAAAATATATCGTCACCCTGACAAAAGTCACCAGTGCGCGCTAGCTCTAAGAGTGACGAAACAGTACGGTGATAAAAGTCACCAGTGCGCGCTAGCTCTCAGCCATAGCGCGCACTGGTGACTTTTGTCACCGTGACTGTTAGACAGCCACGCCTCAAAGAGGGGACTTACCGCCACAATTATGGCGTGGGTGTACCCAGTATTCTCTTCGCTTTTTTTTTCTCCCTAGTCTCATAAGTTCACAGAGAACGACCGTCCGCCTTTGTTATTCGGGACCCATTATATGATAAGTGATATTTATTTTACAAATAGGTTTTTTAAAAACACTTTTACACGTCATTTTTTTTTTGTCAATTTAAATTAGATGAAGCCGGTGTTTCCTAACTGACTACCCTGAGAAGAAACACCGAAACAAACTCAGGGTTCAAAGTCTTTTCTAAATGACTTGACGAACAATATCAAAGAAAGGACATTTGGGTAGGCCGCAAAAAGTACTCGAAACTGCCATAAGTAGGTACATTATGTTATAATTAAAGAGAAAAAAAGAGTAATCCACATTTACAATAATAAAATTTACAAAAAATGAAAATTTTACAAATTCTAAAATATATTCATATTTTGTATATTTCTAAAAGTAATTGTCAATGTCAAATTCTAAATATAAAAAATAAACAATGACATAATTGTAAAAATAATAATAAAAAATACACATAAGTATATATATATTATATACAATTTCATAATTGTAAAATAAGAATAATAGTCAATTAAAAAAAATATATATAATAATAAAAAAGGTAATTTAGAAGGAAAAAAAAGAAAAGACAACAATTATAGTGAGTACTGGAGCCGGGTCATTCCCAAGCCGTTTTGTCCTCAACATACTCTCTTACAGTATAAAAAGCCTTCTGGCAAAGTTTAAGCGAAAACTTTGCCAGAAGGCTTTTGAATTTATTAAGGCTAAGTTTCTGAATAGGACAGGGAAGCTTCTATAAGTGTAATATGTCAATATGTAGTGTATTCCTCTAAATATGTCCATCCATGAGTGTATGTTGCAGTAAGTGAAGTATTGGTTTTTCACAAAAGTAAGCAGCAGTGATGAATGTGTGACAATAGTAGGCAACAATGCACCATGATGTTGATCAACCACATTGTTGCTTGTCATCAGGACTGGTAGGTACAACATAAAAAAAATCCTTACATCTTGTTAAAATCAGGAACCTCCGTGATGTCGACCAGGTAGATGACTGCAAAATTCTTCACTTTCTCCGCAATGCTGTATAGCACCTCATCCATCTTCATGCAGGTGGGGTCCCAGTCGTGCCCGAACCTGATCACCTGTAGCATAACATCATGACAAAATGTTACGCTTGTATGTTGCACTTTGGAATGTGTAATTAGTAGAGATGTGCCGCCTAGTCGGTACAACCAACAATCTGGCCTCTTTCATAGCCTGCGACTGTTTCGCAAAAATAGCTGCTTATCCGGCTTTTTACTTTGGTTTATATTTCTCTTCCTAGCCAATAAAAACTACGTCGACACTGAACTTCTGCTTACATCACAATCTTAGCGCTTTCCAAGTAACACTCCGTGTCTAAACCCAAACTATTTCTAATTTCCACCTTCTACTCACACACACTCACACTTCACACTAAGCACAGATCATACATTCTTACACTAAACATATAATACATACGTACAAACACACATACCTACACTATACATTTGATGGCAAACTTAAGTTTTTTTTTTGCCCTATTAGGCAGTCTCTCTGTATTTATAACTGTGATTATCTGATCTTGGGCTGGCGAACCTTAATACAGGTTACTATGTAACCTAGCTAGGACGCCAGGACAACCTTTTTCTACACTTATATTGTCATTTAACCATTGTAAACTGTTTAGACTGTACCTCATTTTGTGAAAAATAAATAAATTATTATTATTATTAAAAAATTAAATAAAATGTATATAGGAGGAGTTTATGATCAAAGAACCTAATTGAGGTGTGAGGCTGGATTTCGGTATTCGATATGGTTACTCGTAGTGTTTGTTGTTATTCCCTGCTCACTACAAGAAATTATCATCTAACTTTTACAATGACTTTACGGAAATCATTGTCCAATAGGTCAATTAAAACTCCATACACGAGACTTTTTTTATGCTAGCTATTCATTCTCGTTGAAGTAAGACCAGGCGAGGTTCGATGAATTATAAGCGAGGCGAGACCACACGAGGTGACACAAGATAGTATCTATGATCTTCTCTCTCGCCTTTGTTCAATTCTCTCTGTATCGCTAGCATAATGGACGTGCTCGAAATCGAATTGACAACAAGTGCCGCGACTTTATGCGTTTAAGAATTTTGACAACTTATACACACATTGATAAAATTAAAAAGCGTTGGAGAAGATGGCGATGGTGAATAACATCTATACACCGTAACAGAACAAGGTAGTCTGGTGGCATACTGATTGAATGAACGCGAGAATGTGGACGCCGCGCCTCGCCTCGTCTCCCCTCGCAACTCGCGGCCATAAAACGAGTCCAGCCGGAGAGCACATGAGACGAGGCGAAGCGCGGCGATGTGACGCGAGGGCCCCGACTACACTCTCGGATTTTGCCATCGTCTGGGTGAGAAGCACGCGATTCTTTACCTCACAATTTATTTTATCTGTTTTTGGTGTTGAGTCTATTGTTTTGTGTCGTCTGGTGTGGTAATCTAGTTACAAGGTTAGTAATTTAAGCTTTTTTGGCACTCATTTCCTTCGAAGAAGGAAGGTGGGTTGGAGGGTCATCTCCAGATATGGTCGTTGAGTGCTCTCAAGACACTGATGATGTCTAATCTCTCTAATCTCTAAAATAATGATTGTCGCGCTAGACTTGAACCTAGAAAGCGCCCCGGAGCTCCTGAGATCTTTGTCGACGTGAAAAGAAATAAGCCGCCGTCGGACTGTATTCAACCCGTATTCACGAAACCAGGTTTTGAGAGCGACTCCAAAATGCTTTATAGCGAAAATGATAAAGCACCTTTCAATGTATTTGTTTCCAGAATGGAGACAGGCCCTAAGCAAGGTTTAACCTTGAATTCACTTAAGTTTGCCCAGTTTATTTTCAAAAAAGGTTTTGAAGGGGTGGTTCAAGGCAGCGTCAAGTCCATGGGACGGAACAGGATGTCTGTCGATTTTAAAACCTTCAACGACGCCAATAATCTTGTTAACAACACTATTTTACGGGACAACAATTTTACAACTGTCATACCTTGCTTCCAAGTGACTCGCATGGGAGTTGTAAAAGATATTCCCACTGACTGGACTCTCGAGGAATTAGTTCTTGGCATTGAAACTCTCCGCAACTGTGGAGAAATTATTAAAGCTAGGAGGCTCAATTTTAAAAATAGAAAAGAAGACTCTGTTACTTGGTCTCCTTCTTCAACCGTTGTTCTAACCTTCTATGGGCAGATACTTCCAGAAAAAGTATTCTGTTACAATGCTTCCCTTCCTGTATCTGTATATCACCTTCCCACAGTCCAATGCAGGAACTGCTTGAGATTTGGCCACATTAGCACTCAGTGTAGGTCTAAGCGTCGCTGTTACCGTTGCACTTTACCACATCCTGGAGATGCAAGACATACTGCAATATCCCAGACTCACAGGTTTCTTGCATCTTGTGTGATGGCGGAAACCACAAAGCTTCTGACGATAGATGCCCTGTCGTGAATGGACAGAAAACGATCAAAATGATTATGTACGAGGAAAATCTAGGATACCGTGAGGCAGCAGTAAGGTTTCCCCGTTCCAAAACGTCTTACTCCAACGTAAGAGCACGTCCGCCCCTATTCAAACCATCCCAAACTCCCTGTGAACCTCTTTTCTCAGCTCCTTTTATTACTCCTACATCCTCTCCATTTGCATCTCCTGTTAAAACGTCTTACACTAAGACAGTTTATCGTTCCCCAAGACCTAGACCAGAGCTGGGCAAGTCATATGACTGCCAAGCCCATACGTCAATGGTTGATATTCCCAAATCTACTCAGCCTCACTGTGTGGACCGCCTGGAAAACACGGTGGAGCACACGGTGGAGGTGTGCCCCGCTTGAGCAGAGCAACGCCGTGTCCTCGTGGGGGCGATCGGCGGCGGCGATCTCTCGTGCCGGGCCTTGGTACAGGCCATGGTTCGGAGCGAGGAGTGGCAGGCGGTCGCCTCCTTCTGCGAAGTAGTAATGCTAACAAAGGAGGCGGCCGATCGCGTGAGGCAACGGTCCTCACGCCCCAACCGCCGCCGGGATTCCGATCCCAATTTCCGGCCACCGTAGGCGCGGGCTTGCGGACGGCGAGCAATGGGTAGCCCGCCGTCCGACCATCCGGAAACCGTCCGGACCGAGCCCAAGTCGTCGACGGCGCGTATTGTTCCACACGCGCCTCAGGGAGATGTCAGCAAATCGTAGGGGCCCAGCAGGGTCGAAGCCTACTGGGGACCCTAAATCCGGGGCCCTGGGACGAAGGCAACGAAGGAACAGGAGTGGGTTTTTAGTCAGTAAAAGTCTGACACTATCTTACGCTCCGCCCAAGGATTTGTCATTAGATGATTTTCCCACCTAAAAAAAAAAAAACTATTCGGCTGTGCTGTGAACTCCCCTTACACTGAGACAACTCCTCTTCCCATTCCTAATGATAGGTAATCTAATAGAGCTTTTGGCTTGCTCCCTCATTAATATGCTATCAAAATTCAGTGACGCAATACCGGATAATGTCGTAATATTAGTTGAACAGCTCCTCGAATCTTGGACTCCCCAAAATAGAAAAAATCCTTCAGTGGAACTGTAGATCTATTCGTAGGAAAAAACACGAGACAATATACCTAATAAACCGTCATAAATTTGACGTCTTTGCCGTGTCGGAGACCTGGATCAGACCTGGATCTCTTTTTAGGGTTCCTGGTTTTGCATGTCTTCGAGACGACAGAGATGGCGGCTGGGCTCGTTGCGCCTTATTGGTTAGCAGATCTGTCACTTTTTCCGAAATTCCTCTTTCTGTTCATGATCCTGGGCTACATGTAGTAGCCGTTAGAGCCATGAACATATCATATGTATCTGCCTACATTCCTCATCCCAATCCTAGCCGAATTTAACTCTATTCTTTCTTCCATCCCATCTCCCGTGATTGTGATGGGCGATTATAATTGCCGTAACTAACACTCTCTGGGGCTCTCATTGTAATGTCCCTTCTTCTAGCTTTCTGTTAGATCTTTTAGACGATTGTAACCTGTGTGTCCTTAATGATGGATCTGCTACTCGTAGGGTATCCCCTATCCAAAATATTAGTGTTCCTGACCTTACTCTCTCTTCTCCTTCTTTAGTGTCCTCACTCTCCTGATCTGTTCTCCCTAACTCTTATGGGAGTGACCATTTTCCCATTCTAATATCTTCTCTAAGTTCCTATCCACATTCGCCTCCTATTCAACCCCTTCAAAAATACCGCCTACCCCAAGCTGATTGGTCCAAGTTCTCGTCCCAATTGGACTCAGAACTCCAAGACTTCCCCCAAGTTAACTCCTCCAACTCCCTTGCCCTCTACAATGATTTTGTCGATTGTTTTTTGAGAGCGGTTGATTCCTCAATCCCCTTGAAGAACTCTGCCCGAGACCTGATTCCTTCTCCACCTTGGTGGGATGCTGAGTGCACTGACAGTATTCGTAAACGAAAAGAAGCAGAAAACGCCTTCTCCTCTAGTTTAGACATGGTGATTATTTAAATTTCAAAAAGACTTCTGCTAGTACCTGTAGGCTATTAGCAAAAAAAAAGAAAAAGATGCGGCTGGCTCAAGTTTTGCGAATCACTTTCTCCACGGACTCCTGTCTCTCTCTAGTAAGGAAGAAAATAAAAATCTACCGCCAAGCCTGTGACAGCCAGTCTCAATATTTCTTCCAATGACCCTAGTTCCTGGCTGGAGGAATTTATAACAAAATTAGCCCCCCCCTTTGTTCCTAGCTTTGAATGCCTTTCCACTATATAGGATATATATCTTCTCCTACTTCCTCTGATAGATTTGGTAACCTATTTTCCCTCTCAGAATTAATATGTGCCTTAGATCATCTTAAGGACTCTGCTCCAGATGCTGATGGAATCCCCTACTCCTTTATTTCCAAATCCTCTTCCAATTGCAAACTACTCTTCCTCAGCCTAATTAACTCTTTTTTCGCAACTGGTCAAATCCCAGACTCTTGGAAATCACAAATCGTCATCCCAATTTTAAAACCTGGTAAAGACCCAACAGATTCTGCCTCGTACCGACCTATTGCACTCTCTTCTGTTCTGGCTAAAATTATAGAGAATCGCATCAAGAACCGACTCGAATGGATCTTGGAATCTAAAGGTGTTTTACCTAGTTCTCAATTCGGTTTTCGAAGAGGCATGGGCACCTTGGATAGCTTTTTAAGTGTTTTCCTATCCGACGTCCGTATTGCTTTCTCCAATAATGAAAGCGTTCTTGGTGTTTTCCTAGACATAGCTTCAGCCTATGATAATGTCCAACTTCCAATACTCAGGCAAAAACTGCTTCAGCTGAGTATCCCTGTGAGGATGGTCAACATCATTTGTAATCTCCTTATGTCCCGCTCTATTTCCGTTCGTCATCAAAACTCCCTCTCCTCTCCTCTGTCCGCTTAGTGTGGAAGGGCCTACCCCAAGGGTCGGTCTTAAGCCCTATCCTTTACAATATTTACACGCACGATTTGGAGTCTTCAGTGAGGTGTTTTTGCAAAATTTAACAATACGCCGACGACATTGTTCTCTTCTGTAGTTCAGCTTCATTTTCAGATGCCTCATCTCGTTTGAATTCTGCCCTTCATTACCTCAACCAGTGGCTGACCGACCACGGCCTAAGCCTGTCAGTCTCCAAATGCAATGCAGTGGCCTTCTCTTGTAAACGCAACCTTCCCCCTATTCTGCCCTGCTTATTGCAAATGCAGTACTTGAAAAATGGCGCGGTTCGGAGATAAACGCGGTAAACTTGTTTTTTGATATCTAAACAACAAGTCTTTGTTATATAATTTTAAAAGTGTACCAAAAGAATAAGAAAATAATATTTTTATGTATAAATTAGCCCCTTGAGATGTTATTTTTGCTAAAAAGTAAAAATCCCAAAAATGTCGATTACTGCATTTACAATTATCAGGGCAGTATTAATCTGCACGTTGATAATGAACCCATAATGATTCAGGAAAAGGTAAAATTTTGACCAAAAATTATCTGGCGTCTACCATCTGGATTATATTTAAAAAAAAAATGCGAAAAGGCTGTTAATGTCCTACGTGCCCTTTCTGGAGTTCGCTGGGGAGCTCATCCAACTTCCCAAAAAATTTTGAATAATGCCATAGTTCGCAGTCATTTCGACTATGGGAGCTTTCTTCTGGAGCCATGCAACAGAATCGCCCTTGCTAAACTGGAAAAGATCCAATCAAAATGCTTACGCATTGTCACGGGTGCTATGAAATGCTCACCTGTTAATGCCCTTCAGGTAGAATGTTTAGAGCCTCCACTTAACTTCCGTAGACAATTCCTCTGCGATAGATTTTTTTATAAAATTATCGAGAATAAATCCCATCCTCTTCTCCCTCTTCTACGTACTCTTTCTGATTTAATACCAAATTCCGCTATTGGTACCATAAAAATCCTCCTCTCCTTACTAACAGCCTCTGTAAATTTAATAATATGCACACTTCCTTAGTCCAGTCAAATTCGAATCCCTTATTTGAAGTAAGTTTTGATTCTTTGCTCTTCCAACCTAAAGTAATTATTAACCTCGGAATCTATAAACACGACCCTGCGGCCAACGATAAACTCAACAGGATTCTGTCAGAGGAGTGGCGTGATTGGCTGACGTTATATACAGACGCTTCTAAACTGTCAGATGATAGTAAGGTCGGTTCTGCTGTATGGATCCCGAAATATAAAATAATTTTCAATTTTCGTAGTTCTGCGTTACGTTCTGTTTATACGGGAGAAGCAATAGCTCTTCTGGAAGCGGTTTCTTATATCGAATCGCACAGTCTCAACAAATCCTTGATTCTCACAGACTCTCTTAGCTACCTACAGGATTTAATAAAATCACCTTTTCGCTCGCGTAACAATTTTTCCCTAACCTTAAAAATTAAAGAAATCCTTTATAGATTACATTGTTCAGGCATAGAGGTTGCATTGGCTTGGATCCCAAGCCATTCTGGTATAGTTGGCAACGAGAATGCGGATTCGATTGCGAAGTCAGCAATTCGGATCGGAATCGACTCATTCGTCTTGTTACCCTCGTGATTTGCGCTGCCTTGCTAAAGCCGATCGATATGTTAAAGAATTGGAACTCTTATTGGCAAAAAACTCGAATTTTGAAGGGAAAATTTTACGGTTCTATTCAACCATCCATCCCCTCTAAATGTTGGTTCAGCATTTCAAACAAACCTGCTACCTCTGCTCTGTTATAATTCGGCTCCGACTCGGATTTGTTTGCACCCCGTTTTTTTTTGGCCAAAATCCATGTGAGACAATTCTTTGTGTGAATGTGGCCTAGAAGAGGGTACCTTGGAACACTTCTTTTTCTCCTGCCCTCGTTTAACAATTCCTCTTTATGACTTACTCCTTTCCGATGTCCCCCGCCCAGTTAACATTCCTTTTCTTCTATCTTTAGCCCATACCCCTGCAGTAAAAATTCTTTATAAATTTATTAATGTTAATAAAATCCAGTTGTAGTAAGTACTTTTATTTAAACATTATTATCTATTTCATGTTTTAATATATATCTTGTATTGTTTTATGTGTACTAACCAAAATTGTTTTGTCCCTTTTTAGCATGATGACTAATGGATACCATCGCTACAAAAACTGATCAATAGATAACAATATCCTTGACAAAGTACCAACCATCTCCATCTCATACCTTGACATTGGCAAAATCATCGGATGTTCGTCGATGGAGCCATACCCCTAAAAATTGAATTGAATTGACTACACTCTCGTGCTCGCGCTCCCACATCTAATCCCGACGAGAGTGAAGAGCTAGCATTATATGAGATGATTAAATTGAACTCTTTCACTTTAATGAACAACACAGCTCTTCGAACCAATCCTAAAGTAAAAAAAAGTAAAAATTAAAAAAGAATAATAATACCCGACTGCATAGTTACTTTAAAGTTTTATTTTTTACGCAGTCGGTTTTTTTTTCACTTTATAGTTTCAGTTTTTTAGTTTTTTTGCTTTTTAGTTTGGTTTTTTAGTGTTTTTTTTTTCAGTTTTTGTTACTGTTTCGGTGTACAATAAAGTTATATTCTATTATTCTATTCTATAGTTATTAAAATCTAATATCACCATTTATTCACTCTATATTAGGCATACATTTATTGCTTTAAAGCTCACAAACCCACCTAGTCATCTGCCTGGCTTATAAAACTGAATTGTCTTTTTGTAATATCAAAAAAACATTTCCCACCAACTAGGGGTTGTCCTTGCGTAGTTAAATCACGAATTTTAATATTTCACAAATATTGTTTGTTGTAATGTATACATTGGTAACATTTATGTAGTTCAAATCAAATGTAAAAGTACCTACCAATATTAATCAGTAATATTGTTGTGTATACAAATATAAAACTTGAAACTTAGACGTATTGATGATAATCCTATAAATTATTTCGTAATTATTAATGATCATGAAGCTATATCTCTCATTTTAAATTGATATTTTATTGTAATAAGTAAACAACTTAGCTTAAAACTTAACTTAGAGTTGATTAGTACAGAACTGTCAATTGGTATTATATTCTTTGAAATAAGAACTAAGAAATACAAATCAAGTGTTGTAAAATTGCTTAAATGATCTTATACTGTTTTAAAACTGTTTAACTATGTAACAATTGTAATTAAAGACCTTTAAAATAAGTTAAATTATGGTAAACTGTGATTGGTGGAAAATGGCAGGATATTATTATTTGACGTTTAAAAAAAGATGTCCATCCACCCGTCGACAGTTTACTATAAAAGGGTTTGTGACCTTTTGGTGATATAATAGTTGTGATCCAGCAAAGCTCACATAAGATTAATATTATATCTTGATTATTGTTATTATTGCTATTGGTTGTATTGATTCTGTGTATGTGTCTTACTATGGCTTTTGTTTCTAATTATGTTATACAGTATTTGAGAATACTTATTCAGCTTACTATTATGAAATGACCCAAGACATAGAACATAGAAGTTCTTATAGATGTTATTGTGATAAACCACAATTAATGATGTCGTAAAATGTGCCTATAAAATACTATAATTGAAGCTACCATGGGTTTTCTTGCTTGTTCTTTCCCATGACGACCTAGTTTTGGAACAAGCAACTAGTTATTCGATTAATTGACAAGCCTATTTGAAATAAATACTTAGTCTTGTCTTTCTGTGCTTTTCTTCATAAAACCTACATACCAGTCATAGGAACTTTGATACACAGTAAATAACCATTATCCATCTTGACAACTTAGCATGATATGTAAATATATTAAATCAATATAGTCATCCTCTATTGTTCACACTATATATCTATATATAGTTATCCTCCCTCCTCCATTATTCTAACATGTGCAATTGCATAGCGCATACAGGGATAATTGTTGGTTGGTACCACATCCCATTATTTTAAAAGTTTCTAAGGCGTTCGTGAGTTGGCTTTGTCTCCTCATACACCTTCCAAAGGTTCTGAGATATACTAACCCATAAAAAAGTATTTATAATAATCACTGTACCTGTATGTTGACATCTTAATGAAGCTTGTTCGCTCCAATAAACCTAAAGTCTGTGTCGGTATTGTTTGTGGTAAAACCAACACCACGGACCTGATCTCCAGAGAGAAGTCTTGTCCATTATCTCCTGTTTGCTTTATATAGCCGGCTGAAGAGAATATAGGAGAACAGAGTTCCCACCTCTCTCTTGCCTTTAATGACTGGCTTGAGTGAAAATTTGCAAGAGCATCACAATCCAGTAAGGAGCTGGTAGGGATTTTAACTGTTCTTACGGAACTGTCCTGATAGCCATGGTATACTTATACACTCCTCAAGCTGTTTATTTTGGATGTTAAAGTCCTAATTTTATTGTATTTTTTTTATCTAGAACATTCCTAACCTTTACAAAATGAAACTTACTTACCACAACTCTGTCTTCCTCTGATAATATGGCCTGGTCTACTTGCCAGCCGTTGTGTAAATGTCCCAGCATGTAACTCATCGTTGGGCTTGTTTGTTTATCCTCCTGGCATAAGTTAAAATACAAAACAAAACAACGTTATAGCCAAAGAGTACATTTGGGCGATCTGCTATTATTGAGGAATACAATTATGGTCAGTGTTGCCAACTCCAAAATTCAAACCGGTAGACTAAACAAATGTCGCTAAAAATTCACGATTCATCATCATCATCATTTCAGCCGAAAGACGTCTCCACAACGACCGATCTTGTGCGTCTCGCTCTCGCATCCACCGCATTCCGAGAAAAAAATATTTGCAAGTAGATAAATAAATTATAATTAAATATTGCATTGTCTGCATTATAGAGTGATACATTACATTATCATATAATAACAAGAACAATATACCTACTATTAAATAAAATCTGTGTATTTTTACTTTAAACTCTTTTTAAATCAGTGGTAGCGTTGAGGTTTGACATCTTATATTTACTATACTCTTTGTTTGACATCCTGTGTAGTAACTAAACTGGTTTTCTTACATGCTTGAGCTCTCAACTACTATCTAATAAAATTTCTGTCGCTGAGCATCCAATAATTTTTAAGAATGAATGGTCTAATCCACATTTAAACATTTACCTACTTGAAAATTTTAAGTTTAATAACTTGTACTTTAATATTGACAAAATCCGTCCGCGTCCTCCCCCTAAAATAAAATGGCATATGTTAGAGAGGAATGATTGTGCGAAGAAGTTCAGGGAGCGAGTGGTGGACAGAATGATAGAGATGGGAGATATGAATGATCGAAGTATAAATGAAAGCTGGAATGAGATGGCTGAGTGTATCAGGCATGCAGCGAAAGATATTTTGGGAGAGACGAGAGGAAAGGGCATAATAGATAGGGATACATGGTGGTGGTCGACAGAAGTTCAGAGTGTATTGAAAGAAAAAAAGAGAAAATTCAAGGAATGGCAGCGTGTAGAGCCTGGAAACGCTAGTATAAAAGCTGAAAAAAAGAGTGAGTATGACGTTTTAAAGAAGAAAGCCAAGAAAGCCGTGGCAATAGCAAAATCAAAAGCCCAGGACAAACTATATGACGCACTGGACAGTCCTGCAGGCCAAAAAGAGCTATACCGGCTTACTAGAATAAGAGAGAGAAAGGCGAGGGATGTTTGTCATGTAAGATGTATAAGAGATGAAACTGGAATGGTTCTATCGGATGATGAAAAAATCAGAAAGAGGTGGAAGGAATATTTTGAAAGATTGATGAATGAGGAAAATAATTGGAGTGGGGTGTTAGAGAATAAACCAGTGAATGTGGGATTAGTGAGAATGGTTAGTATGGATGAAGTCAGAATAGCAGTAAATGGAATGAAGAACGGTAAAGCCATTGGTCCAGATGGAATACCAGTTGAAGTGTGGAAGTTATTGCGAGTGGATGGATGGACGTGGTTAGCTTTGTTCTTCAATAAGTTGATGCTGGAAGAAGCCATACCTGATGAGTGGTGCAATAGCTCTTTGGTGCCGATTTTTAAAAATAAAGGTGATGTGCTTGAGTGCAACAATTATAGAGGAATAAAGCTAATGTCACATACTATGAAAGCCTGGGAGAAAGTTATTGAAAGGCGACTGAGAGAAGAGAGTGAAATTTCACAGAACCAATTCGGTTTTATGCCGGGTCGGGGTACAGCGGATGCCATTTTTGCTATACGCCAGCTGTGCGAGAAATACAGAGGTGCGCATAAAAACTTGCACATGGTATTCATTGACCTCGAAAAGGCATATGACCGGGTACCTCGTGAGGTTCTGTGGTGGGCCCTTAAGGAGAAAGGTGTGCCTGGGAAGTATGTGCAGTTGATCCGAGCGATGTACAGTCGATGCAGTACCCAAGTCCGGTCTACAGTGGGCACCACTGGCAGCTTCAATGTGGCTGTCGGCTTACATCAAGGGTCGGCTCTCAGCCCTTACCTCTTCCTGATGATAATGGATGCTCTGACGTCGGACATTCAGGAAGAGGCTCCCTGGTGTATGCTGTTTGCCGATGACATTGTGTTGGTTGCCGAGAGTGGCCTAGAGGTCCAGAACAGATTGGAGGTGTGGTGGTACAGACTGGAGAGTGTTGGCCTGAAATTGAGTAGAACCAAAACGGAATACTTGTTCTGCGATTTCGGCGGTCTCTCCAATCCAGTGCCTTTATCTCTCGCTGGAACACCCATACCGATCTGCTCCGACTTTCGGTACCTCGGGTCACTCGTCCAAGGGGATGGTGAGGTAGACCGGGACGTAACACATCGGATCAACGCAGGATGGATGAAATGGCGACAGGTCACGGGAACAACTTGTGACCCACGGATGCCCCTCAAGTTGAAGGGTAAAATCTACAAGTCCGTGATAAGGCCTGTCATACTGTATGAATCAGAATGTTGGGCTGTGAAAAAGACGGATGAAAAAAGATTGCACGTAGCGGAGATGAGAATGTTAAGATGGATGTGTGGTGTGACGAGAATGGATAAAGTGAGAAATGAGTATATTAGGGGAAGTTTGAAAGTGGCGCCAGTGACTGAAAAGTTGAAAGGGAATCGTTTGTCTTGGTATGGTCATGTGAAGAGGAGAGATGAAACGCATGTTACTAAAAGAGTTATGAATTTACATGTGGATGGATGGAGAGGGAGAGGGAGACCAAAGAAAAGATGGATGGATTGTGTGAAGAGTGATATGAAAGAAAAGGAAGTTAGTGATAGTATGACGAGTGACAGGGCAGAATGGAAGAAAAAAACGTGTTGCGCCGACCCCAAATAACACGGGACAAGGGCAGGAAGATGATGATGACTTTAATATTGACAAAAAACGAATTCATTACATAAATCTATTTTGATTGTACCTATTCCAAAAGTGCTAATTCATTTTTGTCACTAAAATATTTTTTGTCGCTAAAGTCGCCATTTTTAGCGACAACCTCGCTAAGTTGGCAACACTAACTTTGACACAATTTTTTTGTACTGTCACTGTCACTTTGACACTGATTATGAAATTTCTAACTCTTTGTAAGCATGGAACTCGAAATTACCGTACGCCACAGTGTGTTAATAAAAAACGTAATTCAGCATTATAATCGAGCTCGCCATTCGCCTTGCTATTCACCTCGTCGTTCGATGAAATATTTATATACCTACAAAGTGCGCGAAGCGAATAGCGAGTGTGCTGTTTACACATGCGCGCTCACCATTCACCTCGCTATTCACCCATCAGCGTGATGTATTTATAAATCCGATATGCAGACCGCGATCTAACAGTCCTCGTACCTAGGAAGGTGACTGGAACAATCTGCAACATTATGCAACAAGCACTGCGCATCGTGGAACGATGGTGCAGGGAACATGATCTATTATATCAGTGAATCCCTCTAAAACCTAACTTAATGAACTAGTCATGTTCACGCAAAAATGAGCACTAGGCCGCTTCAACCTGCCCGAACTGTTCAATACAGAACTCCAGTTGTCAAACGAGATCAAATATCTGGGAGTAACCCTAGACAGTAAGTTAAACTGGAGCACTCATCTAGACAATAAACTAAACAGGGCTTGCATCATCTTTTGGCAACGCAGGAAAATGATAGGTAAGAGGTAGGGCCTATCTCCAGAAATCATACTCTGGCTGTATAGGCAGTAATTTGGCCCATGATTACTTATGAGGCCGTGGTGTGGTAAAGAAACTTCAATACTTGCAAAGGCTGCATGGCAACTACGGGCTGCATGAGGACTACTCCGACTGCAGCGCTCGAGGCCATGCTAGGACTTCCCCCACCTCTCCTGTTCATATATCAGGAAGCGACGATGGTGGCGGTACGCCTATATTTTTGATGTGTGGCCAGCTGGAGGCGTCGGCACGCGCGAACATGGTCGACGCCAGGCGGCCACAGAACTCGTCCAGGCTCTCAATCTGGAGGTCTCCGCGTCCGCGAAAAGCCGTCTCCCCTTGGTGTTGATGCAGTTACTATTTCACGCCGGGTGTTTACTGTTCAGGTCGCCGGCGAGGAGCGTCGGGTTGGGCGACTGGGTCATGAGTGCCCGAAATTCAGCCACGTCAAGCGGCTGTTCGGGCGGGGCGTACGCGGCGTATATGTTGAGATCCTCACCGGCAAAGTTTAGCTGCACACCCAGCGCGTAGAAGGAGCTGAGTGACGGCAAGGGGAGTTCCTGGTGGACGACTTTTCGCCTCACTATCACTTCTCGTCCTTCCTGTAAATGAGGTATCCCGGGAATTTGACTCTATCAGCTGGTCCCAGGAGCGTCTCACTTACGAGCGCCACGTCAATGTCTTGATCCCTGAGGAGGAGGCGGAGGAGAGTGGCCTTGTTTCGCAGGCCTCGGGCGTTCCAGTGTATGATCCTCAACGGCTTATGGAGCATGATAGAGTGCTAGTAGGGCCGTTAAGCCGTCGAGGATAACCAGGGCCGGGTCTTGGACTTTGATGGCGCAGGCGGTAAACTCCCTCCGCTCTTCCAGGTTAGCGGGGGGAGTAATCCCTTCTGCTGGGTTTCTGGCAGCGACGGTAGCGCCCTGGGGCGCTTGAGGTCGTCTGCGTAATGTCTCTGCGGTTTGGGGGGCCACTTGTGTTGTGGCGCCCCCCTTTCTCCCTTCCTGTTGGGTCGTCGCCTGCGCCATTACTGGAGCCCGACTGGGTTGTTGTTGTTGTTGGGTGGCAAACAAAAAATATAGCGCCATGGCACGCGCGACCGCCCGACGCTAGACGCCGCCTCACCCGCGACCTACTGCCGGACGATGACGCCCATGCTCCACCGGACTGACCCATGATTAAGTCGCACGCACCTACACGCGACTTAATCATTCACATAGACTCTACAACACTACATACACTCGGTGCGCGCTGTGTGCTAAGTTAATATAGGCATAGCGTGCGCCGAATCTCAGACAATCGCGACTCTACATTCGTGTAACCTCACGCACCAAGCTACGCGGCGTGGACGCGCACTCGGTTGCATACATGGGCGGTGTTACACACCCAATACCGCCCACACACACACCCACACGACTCCTTAGTCTGGAGCGTGACCGGCTAGACCTGGAAACGTGACAGACGGGGGTCACTCACCAACAGTGGGGAGGTCAACAAAATCGGCACCCTCGTCGCTGGTCGTCACTCGCTGGGCCTCCTCCGGGCAACCGGAGGTCCCACCTGGCGGGGACTGACCGCCGGGGTGTCGCGAAGAAACGACGCTATTATTTAAATAGCGTCGCGACGCTCCCACTGTACATATCAGAGACTACGCCTATTAAGGCTATCCAGTGAAGCACCCGTTGTTGCGGGTGCCAATAGACACTGCGAGCAGGGGGCGTAGCCCCGAACTCGCCTGCCGCGCCCCTCTAGAGGGACGTAGCGATTGCCCGAACGCGGTACGCCTCAAAACGCTGGATCTCTGGGGTAAGAGAGAAACACAACACACCGCTCTGCTCGTTGAACTCAACAATGAACTTCCCATTACTAAAGCAATCAACGACCCGGATACCTAAGCAATTTATCTTTGATAAAAAAATAAAAATCTTTTTTTTTTTTTTTATTTTTTTTTTTTTATTTTTTTTTTTTTTTAATGATAGGCTCTGCATGAGGATGACCTGTGAAGGGCTGTACCCTGCAGAGATGCGGGTCTTCACTGATGGATCCAAAACAGGTAATGACAGGGGTGCGGGAGTCTTCTCAGAGTGAATGTTGAGATACTATCACATAGCTACCTTTGGGGGTTCATAACACGGTGTTCCAGGCTGAGCGCTTGGGCATCGGCCTTAGCCGTCACGACTAAGAAAGTTAAAGACCACTCAATACGAAAACTCTCGGACAGCATGGCTGTCTTGCAAGCGCTGAACAGCCACATAGTTAACTCTGGGCTAATATATGAGTGTCACCAACGGCTTAACCAGGTGGGTAAACACAACCAAGTAACCATTCAATGGATCAAAGGGCACAGCGATTCCGCAGGCAACGATGCAGCGGACGAACTCGCCAGAAGGGGTTCGAGTATGGTAGCAATAGGGCCTGAACCCATTGTGCCGATCCCCTTCGGATACCTACGCAATCTGGTAAGAAAACGTACCAGGGATCTACACCATAAACTATGGGTAGAACATAGTGAGTGCAGGCAGGCCAAGGAGGCACTTCCCTCCATTGATGGCCGCTTCACAAAACAGGCTTACGACTGACTAAACCTCAGTTGAACAAAAGTCACGGCCGCAACAACTGGCCACGGGACCTTTAATAAGCACCTCTCTGTCATAGGAGTTACAGACGGTCCACTCTGCAGAGCCTGCATGGAGGAGGACGAGACAGCAGCTCATCTGCTTCTAAGCTGCCCTGTGGTCACTGGCAAAGTACTTCGGAAACCCAGGTACCCTCCGTGAGAACGGTGAGCATAGGGTAGCTCGCCGTCCGACAGTCTGGTAACCGTCCGGACCAAGTCCAAGTCGTCGACGGCGCGTACTGTTCCACGCGCGCCTCAAGGAGATTCACACAACGCCGTCTAGTCCCAAGCTAGGCAGAGCTTGTGTTATGGGTACTAGACAACTGATAAATATACTTATATATTTCTAAATACATACATACTCGTATATAGATAAATTACACCCAGACACAGAACAAATGAACGTGCTCATCACACAAACATTTGTCCTGGGTGGGAATCGAACCCACGACCTCCGGCATAGCAGTCAGGGCCACTAACCTCTAGACTAACAGGTCAGTCAGATGTCAGCAAACCGTAGGGGCCCAGCAGGGACGAAGCCTACTGGGGCCAAGGGTCTGATTCTGAAAGGAAGACTCGGCCCTGGTACGAAAGGCAACGAAGGAACAGGAGTAGGTTTTTAGTCAGTAGAAGTCTGACACGCCCTCCCGCCCCGCCCTAGTGCGCGGGATGTCATTGGATGATTTTCCCACCTACAAAAAAAAGGTACTCTCCGTGAAATAGTAACACCAAGGCACTGCTGGCCTTCCTTGAGGAGCTGGGGTGGATCGAATGACTCGTTTGTCCCACCCCTACGCAAAATACGCGTTTTAGTCGTGGAGTTGCGGATAACAGCCAGATATACAATACAATACAATAAAATAAAATACAATAAAATACAATACAATACAATACAATAAAATACAATACAATACATTACAATACAATACAATACAATACAATACGATACAATAAAATCTCAGGAACCTAAACCTTTGGAAGGAGTACAAGGGGCCGAAGCCAACTCGCAGGGGCTGGGCACGCTATAATTATGGCAATAAGTCCCCTCTTTGAGGCGTGGCTGGAAAGACCTCACGGCATCCTCACCTTCCGCATGACGCAGGTTTTCACCGGACATGGTCAGTTCGGGAGGTTTCTGCACCGGATTCGTGCGGAAGTGACGCCCAGGTGCAACCACTGTGTGGACCGCCCGGAGGATACGGTGGAGCATACGGTAGAGGTGTGCCCCGCTTGGGCAGAGCATCGCCGTGTTCTTGTGGGGGCGATCTGTGGCAAGTGGCCTTGGTACAAGCCATGGTCCGAAGCGAGGAGGAGTGGCAGGCGGTCGTCTCGTTTTGCGAACCAGTAATGCTAGCAAAGGAGGAGGTCGCACGTGCATGCGCGAGGGAGCGGCGTTCACGCCCCAGCTGTCGGGATCCCAATTCGGCCACCGTAAGCGCGGGCTTGTGGACGTCAAGTTACAATCGTCGATTCTCTTTTCGTCGATCGCCACGAGTACGCCACGCCTCCGATTCCTTTATTCTGACGTCATCTCAACGCTCAGTCACGTGGTCAGAACAAAGGAATAGGAGTTGTGGCCTACTCAGGCGATCAACGAAAAGAGAATTGAAACGAAACGGTTGTAACTTGGCTAGGGGGGCAGGTCCGTAACTCCGACACATGATCGTATTTGCGGAGGCCAAAAATAAAGAGGATGCACAAATTCTGCAATCGCTCGAGTTTGTTTTTAAGTACCTCCGTAGCATCTAAAAAACAAACATCCGCATAGTCTATGAGTGGTAGAAGAAGAGATTGAGTAGGAGCAACCTTTGTATGAAATAGCAAGAATTTTGGAGACGTTTAAGAAACTGAAAAGAATAAAATACCCTCTTACTCACATCGGCACTATGAACCTCCCATGAGAGGTTAGTCTCCATATGGACGCCAAGGTTTTTAGCTTTTTTGGAGCATAATATTGGTACAGAATCATACACTACTGGTGGGAGCGACTGGTAATCTTGGTTGAGCATGTATCTCTACCACCAATAATGAGTTCTTGAGATTTTTTTGGGTCCAGTAACGGCCAGTTCACGACTTCGGTCTTAGCGGCGAGCGGCGCGACGGACGGGCGGCGCGGCGGCGGCAAGCGGGGCGAATTGCACGCCACGAACTCTCAGTAGCGGTTAGCGGCGGCGGCCGCGGTGTTCGTATTTAGGTAGTCAGAACGTGCTCAAAATAATGGCATTATCAAAATTATCCCTTCTCTGTTTAGAAAGCAATATATTTTTAAAACAAGATATTCTTAATATGAGAGGAGTGCACGAACAGAATAAATATCGGTGATTAAATGGCGAATTTTGTCACCTATACGAAGATTACAGAAAATATGTGTTCCCTGATAGCTACAACCTAGGGGTCTTTAAGTCAAGAGTGAATAGGTTACTTCTAGGCAAGCGTGCTCCATCGTCGGCCACATCATCGCTTACCATCAGGTGAGATGGTGGTCAAACGCGAGCCTATCAATAATAAAAAAAAAATAAAAAATATCCAGATAAGTTTTATGAGTACACAAGTATGAGTGTGAAAACTTTTGATTATATTCTGCAGCACATAGAAGTATATATAAAACATTTCAATTTTTTTTTGTTTTTTTTTGCTTCGCCACTGAGTACGTCCCTCCTAAACCGCTGTCCGCGTCGCTCTGTTTCGTGGCGTTGCACTTAGTCGCTGGTACAGATTTCGGCATGGATCTTGAGCGCTGACTTCTACTTGCGCAAAGTAAAATATCGGGTCTCTTTGGTGGTATGAAGTGTAATTTATTACCTTTTGTATTTGGAAACAATAGCATTGTATAATGTAGAAGCACTTTTTTTTCAAGTTTTGTGAATGTGAAGTACCATGGAGCATTTTTTATTAGGTTACAACTTGTTTGACGTTACGAGCATGGCAGTTGAGAGTTTGTCATGCTCACTTAAATGTCTCGCTGATGGTGGCACGTGTTAATGGGTCATTCAGTTCCCTTCAAAATGGTTGAGCTGAGTGGGGCTGATGCACGCGTCATGCTCGTGAACGGGTGCCGTCAGTTGAGACTGGTCATCTCTTAGCTGCCATTGACTTAATTTAATTTCTATTTTTTAATTCGTTTTTTTATTATTATTTATAATATTACTTATCTACATTGTGCTCACATATTAGAAGCGACAAGAAATATGTAACCAAGATTTATGTGATTCATAATACGATTTAAAAGAGTGTCCATGGAGTTTCTTGCACGTCCTTCCATAGAGATCTACGCTTTGGAACGTGCAATTTAGCTTCACTTGTTTTTTTTTTAACTGACCGACATTTTGACAATTCCAAAGTGCCTGTAATTGGTCTATTTGAAATAACAGTGTATCGATTTTATTTTGATTAGTGGTTATTATGTCACCATAAAGTTTAAAAAAGTATATATTTGATTTTCATTATAGTAATGACGAGATCTTTATAATTGTTATTATGATGGATAAAAAATGGTTTAGCCGAGAACGCGTAACAGGCACACAGACAAAGTTCCTTTCGAAAATAGGTAAAATATTAGGAATTTCTTTGTAGCGGTGTTACAAATCTTTGAAATTTTCGTCTTTGCTGCAACATGAAATTCTCTAAAGATATGAAAACGTATGACAATCTGTTGCAAGGTTAAAAAGTAAACGAAAAAAACAGACAGACAAACACAGCGACTTTGCTTTAAACTATTTATGTTTTTTTTTTTACTTTTACCTTCAACCAGAATCAAGAAGATAGCAGGTAAAAGAAAAAATAAAATAAAATAGGTGTACATTTTTTTTTGCCATATGTGTACGATGCGCCGCCGCCCTGCTCTTCGCTGCTGCTCAGAGCGGCAAGGTCGAGAACGAGCCGTAAGAGTCCATAACATTAAGCCCACTTATTGATATTTTCAAGATCCTCATTGATGGCAGCCACAGTCTCAGCAAGTTCACCTACTTTAAAATGCCGATATAGCTGCAAATCGTCTGCATAGAGATGATATAATGGTCGCAGTAGAGTAACCTAACTTCCGAGACTGTATGGGTAATTTTTTGATAATTAAAATCGGTGCAAACACAGCAATAATCGCTATGTATAAATCCCCTATTATTAAATAAATTAAATAAGAATATTATTAAAATTACTAAAATAATAAATATATAATAAAAATAAAATATTTAATCATATCGACATTTGTAAATACAATAATTAAATATACATAAATAATAATAATGTTATGAAAATTGTAAAATTAAACTAGATTTTAGAAATTTATTGATGAATTATTTATTTGATTTGCATTTTTGCATGGATTAAAAGGCTTTTTATTTTTATTTTATTTTATTATAGATCCCCTGCCGCTAGAAACTTAGAATCGTTTCACGCTTCCTTGAACCAGATTCTTCAGGACCTAAACTCTTTTAAGAATGTTATATTAACGGGTGACATAAATATAAACATTAACTCTGAAATCTGTGACTGAGGAACCCAAGTCTCTTACTAACTCGTCAATTATCGACCATCACGCTGTTTTACTAACCCTAAACTTAACGCTGCCTAAGCTAATTCGTCCCCAGACCAAAACGCAATTAAACACAAACAAACTCGAACATGATTTATGCAACCTTGACTTTAGCCCAGTTTAAAATTTAACTGACGTGAATTTTGCTACGTATCTACTAAAAAATGTCCAATCAGCAATATTACATAGTACAGCTGTTATTAAAGTAAACAAAAAACTTTATAATTTGAAACCATGGATTACTCCTGGCCTAATTCGGTGTATGCGGCAAAGAGGTAAGCTCCATCAGAAAACGAGGAGATTTCCAGAAGATCCTATTATTAAAATAACCTATTAAACGCTATAGGAATTATTATAACAATCTCTTAAAGAACTTAAAAAGGAATTACGATAAAAATGAATTAAAAAGTGCAGGAAATAATTGCAAACGTCTTTGGAAACATATTAAAAACGTCACTTATATGACAAAACGACGTGAATAAAATTCGAGTTTACTGCTTACTAATCCTTCGCCATTCTTGTCAGCTAACCATGTTAACAACTACTTCGTTTGGATTCAAAATTATTATTGACTCAGACTCAATGTTATACTTCTGCAAGAGGTATATTATATCCGGTCGAATCTAAATTAGGGGAAGGTGACATTAGCGGAGCAGCCAAAATTCTTTTTAGTAGTGATGTGATAGCCCCGTGTTCTACAGACACTCTTATAGCTCTGGAGAGCAAACACCCTGCCCCAGCGGATGGCCTTTCCTATCCTGACCCTCCTGATCCTAACATTCATACCCTCACCGTTACAGGTCGAGAGGTAGTCTCAGCCGTTTGTTCTTTCCGGAGCGGCTCTGCCGGCGGCCTCGACGGCCTGAGTCCTCAACACCTGAAGGACCTTATCTGCTCAGGCGCCGGGGAAGCTGGTGAGTTGCTCTTGAAAGAGCTTACGGCTCTGGTTAATCTAATGCTCTCAGGCAAAGTGAACGAGGCCGTCATCGACACTCTGTACGGGGCCAATTTATGTGCCCTACGCAAGAGAGATGGCGGCATCCGTCCGATTGCCGTGGGCACTATCTACCGGCGTATGGCAGCCAAGATTTGCTGTAAATTTTATGGTGAGGCTGTTTCGAAAAAATTTCAGCCCCTGCAGCTAGGTTTCGGCTCGAAAGGGGGCTGCGAGGCTGCCGTACATGCCTTGTCGACCTACCTAAATTCTAATTTAGGAGGGGTCATCCTGAAGGTTGACATAAAAAATGCCTTCAATTCGGTTAATAGGGACACCTTGCTGACAGAATCTAAAAAAGAAGTACCCCAAATTTTTAGTTTTCTTTGGCAATGTTATAGACAACCATCTAAATTACTATATCGGGACAACCTTTTGGAATCCGCTGTTGGCTGTCAACAAGGTGATCCCCTCGGGCCAGTGATCTTCAGTTTAGCCATTCACCCAATTATTCGACAATTAAATTCCAAATTCAACGTTTGGTATCTCGACGACGGAACCCTAGGAGGCGATGCAGACACAGTTTTAAATGATTTAATTTTCCTAAAAAATCAACTTCAGTCAATAGGACTTGATCTGAACCTTTCAAAATGTGAACTTTTCTTATCCGACAGTACCGACAGACAACTGACTCTTTCCAAATTTAACTCAATAGCCCCAGAAATTAAAATTATTGAAAAAAGCTCTCTTCGTCTCCTTGGATCTCCTATTTTCGAGGATTCCTTTTCCAATTTTGTTGAGGAAAAAATTCAAAATTTTAATGATATTTCGGAAAGATTACTACAAATTAACATGCATTCGGCCATCACCATAATTCGTTTCTGCTGTTTCGGCCCTAAATTAACATATTTCCTTCGCGCTTCTCATTTATGGAAACACCCCCATCTTTTGAAAAAAATGGACCAAATTATCCGGCATACTCTTACGTTAATTTTAAACGTGGCCATGGATGACCGAGCTTGGGCTCAAGCTTCCCTTCCTATCCGTATGGGTGGCCTCGGCGTCCGCAAAATTACTAGTATTAGTTTACCAGCCTTTATATCCTCGGTTCACGGCACTGAGAAATTAATCAGGAATATCCTATCTTCCTCACTGGTTGATTTCAATGTGCCGTGCTTCGTCGAGGCTATAGATACCTGGAGACTCGCTTGCCCGAATTCTAATCCGCCCGATGAACCATCTTCCCAAAGACTGTGGGATGAGCCGCTCTGCAAAGTAGTTAAAAAAAACTTGATTGAAACATCTACTGCTCCTGCGGAGCGTGCGCGCCTGCTGGCTGTGGGAGAGTGGGAGTCGGGTCTCTGGCTTCACGCACTACCATCGTCGAACATAGGCACCTTGCTCGATGATAATACTTTCCGCCTCGCTGCTTCCTTACGTCTAGGCGCTCCCTGTTGTTCTCCTCATCGCTGTCACTGTGGCGAAGTCGTCAACAGCCTCGGACACCACGGTCTGTCATGCAGCCGAAGTGCGGGTCGCATAGCACGACACGCGAATATCAACGACATCATCAGACGTGCTCTTGTCTCCGTCGGCGTTCCAGCCGTATTGGAACCCCATGGCCTGGCACGCGACGATGGCAAGAGACCGGACGGCATGTCGTTATTCCCATGGAAGATGGGTAGGCCTTTAGTATGGGACGCTACTTGTGTCGATACTCTTGCGCCTTCCCATCTTCCTAACTCGTCGTGTTGTGCTGGTGCTGCCGCTGCGGCTGCGGAGAAGCTCAAGCGGCGAAAATATAATAACCTTGTTGGAAGTTATATTTTCGAACCGTTTGGGGTTGAAACTCTTGGTTCGTGGGGTCCGAGTGCTCACAAGTTGTATAAAGATCTGTCAAAACGTCTAGTTGACACTTCGCGTGACCCAAGGGCTGGCTTTTACCTCGGACAGAGGATAAGCATTGCCATACAGCGTGGCAATGCCGCCAGTCTTTTGGGCACATTACCAGTCGACAGCGATGTGGAAGAGTTTTTTGACGCCATACTTTAGTTTTAGTTAGTTGTAATTAGATTAGGGTTTTTATTATTATTTATTTTATTTTATTGTAATTATAGTTAGTATTAACATAAATAATAAATGGTAAAAAGAAAAACTACTTCGTGAATGTCGGGAAAACTCTTGCTGAACAGATTTCAAAACATTGCTATGTTCAACCTTTTTCCCCAAATATGTGTGATAATTGTCCCCTAAAATCTTTTGGCTTGCTAGACACTGACGAAGACGAAATTACTCGAATAATTTGTGCTCTCAAGGATGACTGTGCGGTGGAATGGGATAATATTAGCAGTAAGATCCTTAAACAATTTAAACATATCCTGGTACCTCCCTTAACTCGTATATTTCGTCTCTGTTTTTCTGAAGGTATTTTCCCTAAATGCTTGAAAAAAGCAGTTGTAGTCCCTATATTTAAATCCGGAAAAAAAGACTTGGTTAATAATTATAGGCCATTATCGTTACTTCCATCTATATCTAAAATACTAGAGAAAATTGTTAACAGCAGACTAGTTAACTATTTAGAGAAAAATAATCTTCTATCATCTTCGCAATTTGGTTTTCGTGCTAAGCTATGCACAGACGACGCGGTGCACAACTTGACCGATCATGTCTCCGTGGATCTTGGTAAAGGAAACCAGACCCTAGGGGTCTTTCTTGACCTCGCGAAGGCCTTCGACACGGTATCTGTTTCTATACTCCTAAACAAGTTAGAGGCCATGGGAATTAGGGGAACGCCGCTAAAACTTTTAAGCGACTATTAAGGGCTCGTACACAAAACTGCGATGCGATGCGATGCGAATTCGCAACGCAGAAAATTAGTGTAGCGTAGCGTAGAGGGAGCTCGCACATTTTTGCCATGCGACGTCGCATCGCAGTTTTGTGTACGAGCCCTTAGACGATCGACACCAATGTGTTAGAATTGACGATATCACTAGCGATGAACAAAAAAACACTAGTTTTGGTGTTCCCCAGGGAAGCATTCTTGGCCCAACCCTATTCTTGATTTATATTAATGATTTGTGTAATTTGAACATTAAACAAGGCAAAATTATTTCATATGCTGACGACACAGCCTTAATCTTTTCCACTAAAACCAGCAATGAATTATACGAATATGCTCAAGTAGGTTTAAACAATGTGACTAATTGGCTTCAAAGCAATTTACTAACATTAAATTTTGACAAGACTAAATATATTCACTTCTCCATGCGCGACCTTCAATGTAACATTACTAATTCTTATCTTTATGCCCACAAATGTGGATTCCGCTCAGTCATTACATGTAATTGTCCTTTTATCCTTAAAACATGCGACATTAAATATCTCGGGGTTATAATTGACATAACACTCTCCTTTAGATCACATATTGAAAGTTTAATTAAAAGAGTGCGAAAATTAATCTATATTTAAAAAAAATTGCGAGCAATTGCAGACTCAAAATTGATTACCCAAGTTTATCTGGCACTCGGACAATCTGTAATTCAATACTGTAATACCTCGTGGGGTGGAGCACCAAAAACTTATTTGTTACCTCTCGAAAGAGCTTAGAGAGCCATTTTAAAAGTAGCCAATTTCCATCCGGTCCTCTATCCCACAGATTTGCTATACAAGCAAATCTGTGGGATAGAGGACCGGATCTGTGGGATTACTATACAAGCAAATCTGTCTGTCCTGCAACGTACTAACTATTCGCCAGCTTTTCATCATGCGTCCTGGTATGAAAACAGCACAGCATGCTTCCCTTCTACCCTGAAATTACTAATAAGAGACGAAATGATATTGTATGCAATTCCAATACTTTTTCAAAATATGTCTTTGTAAAAAAGTATTTCACATTTTTAGGCCCATTTTTGTACAATAGATAAAATAGAAAATTAGGTTTCATCATCATCATTTCAGCCGATAGACGTCCACTGCTGGACATTGGCCTCCCCCAAACATCGCCACAACGAACGATCCTGTGCGTCTCGCATCCATCGGATTCCCGCAACCTTCACCAGGTCATCGGTCCACCTTGTAGGGGGCCTTCCGACACTGCGTCTTCCGGTACGCGGTCGCCACTCCAGAACCTTTCGGCCCCAACGGCCATCCGTTCTGCGAGCAAAGTGCCCATTGCCACTTTAGTTTGGCGATTCTTCGCGCTATGTCGGCAACCTTGGTTCTCCTGCGGATATCTTCATTTCTGATTCGATCACGCAAGGAAACTCCGAGCATAGCCCTTTCCATTGCCCTTTGGGTGACTTTGAGCCTTCTATGAGGCCCATTGTGAGCGTCCACGTTTCGGAACCATATGTCGTCACTGGCAACACGCACTGGTCAAAGACTTTCGTCTTGAGACACTGTGGTATATTGGATTTCTTAGGTTCTTAGTACTTTTTAGCCTGACATACAGGTCCAACCTAGTTCAGGCACAAATGCAATGTATGCGTTATAATTGTTTTTATGTATCTTAATATAAATGTGCCACTTTTACTAAATAAACGATATTCCATTCTTCTATTCTAATTAGAAGTTAGGACCTTAGTGATAGCATTTATAAAAACTGAAAAGAGTAGAAGAGAGAGGACGCCATCCTGAGGAACAGCCAAATCACACCATTCAGAGGAGTCCTCATCGGATCGAATGAACTGCGAGCGACTCCGAAAATAAGATTTCAACCACTCAGTAACTGATTCAGAGATATTAAAGGAGGAAAGGATTCCTAAGAGGATATCAAAGTCAACTGAGTTAAGGGCACTGCTGAAGTCCAGTAAAACCAATATCGTTAAACACTTATGGTCCATGGCCAGTCTTATATCATCAGTTATTTTGACGAGAGTTGTCACAGTCCTGTGGCCAGGTCTGAAACCAGATTAGTAAGGACTCAGCAGGTTGTTAGTGGACAAAATAACAAGACAGTTGCTTTTGCACAACACTCTCGAGGACTTTGGAGAGGATTGAGAGGATGGATATTGGACGGAACTGGGATGGTGAGGAGGGATTTGACACTTTAGGAAGCGGTAGGACGTGAACCTTTTTCCAAGCAGATGGAAAGGAGTTATTGAACAGGGAATACTTAACTATGTGAGTTATGACAGGGACTACTTCACTCAAAATAGGTAAGAACATTTGGAGTTGAAGGCTATCGTCACCTACCGCCTTCGTAGATATGAAGAGGATACATTTCTTAATATCTAGTTCAGTAACTGGGTGGAAGGAGAAAGAAGTATTTTCTGGCAATGGAAGTTTGGCAAGATCAATTGGGAGTGGATGATTTAACATTGTCATCAAGTACAATTGGTGATTTAGAAAAGTGCGCATTAAGTGCATTGAGGTCCATCTTATCAGGAGAACTCTTGTTAGTGGTTTTGCTAATACCAAAACTTTTTAAAAATTGACATACTTGTGTTGGGTTTAAATTATCAACTGAGTGGTGAATATGGCGCCTTTTCACGTACCTACACAAACGTCTGCAGCGATTTCGCAACAACTTCTCATAAAGATCCCAGTTTTCTTCAGTGGGCCACTTCCTGTACAACTGCTAGGCCTTGTCACGCTTAGCCATCTAGTTTTTTAAAGCTTGGGATAACTATGGCGCAGGAATGTACTTCACTCTCACCTTTTTAAGAGGAGCATGTGTATCGTACAATCCCAATATAGCACTACTGAAAACCATCACCATAGTGTCCACATCCTCGCAGGTGAACACAGATGATCTATCGATCCCACCCGCATCAGCCCTCAAACGCTTCATATAATTTTTTTTAATACTACGAAGAACGAGAAATTTGGCCTTGAGTTTTGGAGGTCGAATCTTATAGGAAAGGTAAATGAGGTCGTGGTAGGAAAAACTAGAAGTGCGGTGAGTGTGGCGATGGGGTTATTATTATTATTTCGCCCAATTTCTATTCTGCCATTCCTCCAAGTCCAAAGTACTTGAATACCTGTGTCTACAATCAGTTTTCAGGATTTGTTCACCGGAATAATCTCGATAGCTCATTTCAATCCGGGTTCGGGCCTGGTCACACCGTCACAGTAATGCCTATGCTCTCCAGGTGATATGATAGAAGCTATGGAGGATACCAAGGTTACTGTTTTGATTTTATTGATTTCTCTAAGTTACGATGTTCCACCTATTTTTTGACATCTTGTGGTTTCTTGATCGGCGCTGGAATTGTTATCTTGTTCTCTTCTAATCTTCGGGGACGTCAGTATAGTCGGTTTGCGTTGACGAGAATTCATCGTTGTGTCGTGGACTTATAATATGTATACAGGGTGTTTGGCAGAACGTTGAACATACGAAAATGGTGGATAGTTGGGGTCATCTGCTACTTACTCAGCCTTAATTTATTTGGCCCTGGCCCACTGGATATTTTTAATTAATTTTTTTTATCTTTTTTCTTGTTTCACCACTTTCTTAACTTTAAAGTGTAATTTTTATTAAAAGTGGGTGAAACAGGCAATATTTAGTTTTTTTTTTTTCATACTTTTATGTTGGCAGATTCTTATAAAATTATTGCTTTATTCAGATGTTAGCTAGAAAAAAAGTTATGAGTCCTCAAACTTACAGAAAGATGTAAAAAAATACTTAAATCTTAATTTCAACTTGCATTTAAAAAAAAACAAAAAATGATTGAGGAGTTCCAATTCTAGCAAAACATCCCTAGTGTGTGAGCTTTCTAATGGTATGTAATTTGCTTTTATAAAAAAAAAACTTTAAGAGTTATTTCATAATTTTATCAAGTAGAACATTTTTGAAGAAACTCTACCTTTACGGAAAGTGAAATGTTTTGCGAAATTTAAGCATTATGGAAAGTGTGGTCTGTTCTCCGGGCAGATGGTAGGCATGCTTTTCACTACACTCCAGTGCAAGGTAAGATTTTAAGCTATTTATGTACTGCATCTGATACGATTTTGTGGAAAGTAGTAAATTATGAGACAGTTGAATTGATCGTTCCATTTAACCTTGATTTCGTTACTTTCTTTATTAGTTGTTTTGCCTCATGTTGTTCTTAGCGCATTCAATTCTAATTTCAAATTAAATTCGAATAAACTATTCCTATTCGGCCGCATTCACGTAACAATCAGGCGGCTATCGCTTACAGGATTCGGATTTCGAATTCGGTGGTCAGCGTAGGTAAACTTGCCAGCGCTTATGGCTCCTTTTCAGAACAAATGGAAAATCGCATGTCTTTTTGTGAATGTGGTCTTACGTCTTTATGGCTAAGCCATAAAGCCAAATAGGTACATAATTAAAAATTGAAGATAATTTAATTTAGATAATTGTAGAGTTTGAACTCGGAATACTGAATCTTTTATTCAGCATTGAAATCAATTCTTAGACGTGTTTTGTTTGTTCTAGGTCTCGATGACAGTGATTTTGGGAGACGTGTGCAATTTTGTCGCCATTTGCTGCATACCGATGTGGACGACGGAAACTTTTTAAAAAGTATTCTGTGGACGGACGAGTCCAAATTTGACAAAGAAGGGATTGTCAATTATCACAATCTTCACCATTGGGAACCCACACGTGAAGAGACAAAGGGGCTTCCAGAGGAGATTCAGTGTGAATGTCTGGGCAGGAGTGATTGGCGATAAGCTAATAGGGCCTCATTATTTGCCCGACAACATCAATGGGAACAACTACTTGGATTTTTTGATCAATGATTTACCACCATTAGTGGAAGAAGTGTTCCAAGTAGACATAAACAGGCCTCTTGTCTTTCAACACGATGGCTGTCCAGCTCACTTTAGTGTGATTGTACGTGAGCATTTGGATAATTGTTTCCCAAATTCGTGGATTGGCAGGGGAGGACCAATCCCCTGGCCTCCGCGATCGCCCGACCTCACTCCGCTCGATTTTCACGTGTGGGGAAGGGCAAAGGAACTAGTTTACACTACAGAAGTAGAAAGTAGAAAAGATTTGATAAATCGAATTAATACTGCTTTCGAAGTTATGCGACAGGAGATGCTGCTGCGCACAACGACTGTAGAAATCAGACGTAGATGCCTCGCCTGTATTGTAAATGAAGGGCGTCAATTCGAACATTTGTGATTTATTATTTAAATAAATTATTTAACATTTTTTAATTGTTTCCTTAACACACCTAACTGGTACAGCATAATTTGAATCGACCATTTAATTTTTACCAACCTTGCAGTATTAAATTTCGCAAAACATTTCACTTTCCGTAAAGGTAGAGTTTCGTCAAAAATGTCCTACTTGATAAAATTATGAAATAACTCTTAAAGTTTTTTTTTTATAAAAGCAAATTACATACCATTAGAAAGCTCACACACTAGGGATGTTTTGCTAGAATTGGAACTCCTCAATCATTTTTTGTTTTTTTTTTAAATACAAGTTGAAATTAAGATTTAAGTATTTTTTTACATCTTTCTGTAAGTTTGAGGACTCATAACTTTTTTTCTAGCTAACATCTGAATAAAGCAATAATTTTATAAGAATCTGCCAACATAAAAGTATGAAAAAAAAAACTAAATATTGCCTGTTTCACCCACTTTTAATAAAAATTACACTTTAAAGTTAAGAAAGTGGTGAAACAAGAAAAAAGATAAAAAAAATTAATTAAAAATATCCAGTGGGCCAGGGCCAAATAAATTAGGGCTGAGTAAGTAGCAGATGACCCCAACTATCCACCATTTTCGTATGTTCAACGTTCTGCCAAACACCCTGTATATATATAATATTTATATATTGTCTTTTTTATATAATAGCTATATTGTATCTATGTATAGTCTAGTATATAATTTTAATCTACTATTTCCTTTATTAATTTGCAGTACACCACAGACTACCCCCTTTTTCTATTTCAAGTTCTTACAGTCCACCCTAAGGTTGTCTGGTAGATATCGCTGTCAGCGATAAGACCGCCTTTGTACCCATAGATTTAAGTTACCTAATGTAAAAGTTTTGTTACTATTTTGGTGTACAATAAAGTTTATTCTGTTCTATTCTGGTGTTCCACAAGGCGAGATTATTTCACCGTTGTTCTTCTTCATCTTTATAAATTTTATAACTCCCTATTTTGGGTGTTCGTATCATCTTTATGCCGTCGATCTTCAACTCTATACAGCTGCGCGGGTACAAAGTTTATCAGAAGCTATAGAAGACGAAAACCGGAATTAGGATGCTATCAAAAATTGGTTTGATAGATTTGGGGTATCCGTAAACTCCTTAGAAGCTTGCGCATGATGGGTAAAGTGTAACCATCACCAGTCAAAGTTCAACGGGTCCTTGCGGTATCTGTATCGTTTGAGAAACTGTTTGTTGGTTATAGCGACTCGTGCTACCTTAATTTGAATGCGGTGTTGCTAAATAAGCTTGATATGATAGGCTCCTCAACCCGTCCTCAGGCTACACTATTCTGTCTAATCAACTCTCCCACCCCTCCTAATTATCTACATCACTTTTAATATCTGTTTTTCACGCGCTAAGAATCTGCGTTCTTCTATTAGTATGCAAATCCCACTGCAGTTACTCACACCCCAATTATATTTATACCAATCTATATGGTTCTTGGCCTGATAACAGAAAATACATTAAAAGGTAAGCTTTCCTAACCTGCCTTAACATCTATGATCCGGCAAACACCAACTGTTCCATTAATCTTAATGCTTTTAGTCCTACTTAAATAAATTGATTTCAAAGCCAAAGAAATTTTTTAGGTAGCTTAAATAATGTGATTCATGGTAAATATAAATTAGGTACTTTATTTCTTGCAATGCGAGCATTTTACAATATGATCCACGACAGTTGGTAGTGCATGTTGTTTGTTTACTAGCTCGGCGCGACGTGCGCGGCGCGCCGAGCAGCGGAGCGCAGCCGCGCGGGGGGCGCCTGGCACCTCGCCACCGGAACGCGGTCACTCACCAAAACATACAGATTTCTCGGGAAAAAATATCAAGCCGCGCTCGCAGAACTCGGTTACACGTCGAGAGTACCGTACACTCGCTCTCACAAGGTCGTCGGTAAATTTTTAGGCGTTCCTGACACCAGAACGCCGATTTTGCGTTAATTTCCACAGTAGTGAGTAGCAGTAGGCAGCAGGCGGGTGCGGTGGCGGAGGAGCGTCGCGGTACACCGCCGCGCTTCGTAATTAGGTCGCGAGTGGTCGCGTGCAGCTGTACTGGACAGCACGTCGTCCCCGTCCGCTGGGCGAGCGCGAGGCGGCGCGCGCGCTGCCATGCACAACAACACTCTGTGAAGCACCGCCGACCACCGCCACGCCGCCGCTCGTCAACCTCGATGTGTCGCCGCGCTAAAAATTTGTTTATTAGTAGGTAAGTGTAAAATAGTACTCTGTGGGTAAGTGCGAGTAACGAACGACTGACGCGAGACGTTCACATATGCGACGCGTTCCCAGCTTGTATCCGGTGAAAGGAGCATTTCTTGTTAATTATGATGCTGTTATTAGCAGCGCTAGATCTGTCACGTGGACCTTATCGGATCACGAAAAAGTGTAATTACTCACGTTAATCTGTAGATATTCCAAGTGAAATGCGAGCGGTTCTGCCGAGTGCGAGGTATTTTTAATGATTACATGATGTGTATCAGATTCAGACCCGACCACATGTCCGTAGTGCCGATGAAAAGCTCTCGCGAGCACACCTACATGAAACTGTAATGAAAATGTTTACCTATACCTAATGCGGAATCGATCCAACTATACACATAGCGACTTGCGATTGCGAGACAGCTTGCGTCAGCTGACCGAGACACTAAAATGATATTGACGCTGAACAAAGTAAACCAAGAGACTTGGTTTTAAAATCCTAAAGAGTTAGTAGGTAACAGTAAGTACCGTGTAAGCACATGGTTCCCTTCCCGTGTTGCAGCTGAGCGATGGACACGGTGTACCCGGCGCAAGCGTCGGCGCTGGCGCGAGGCCGCCGCCTGCGCCGCGCCGAGCCGCGCCACCGCCACCGTACCACGCCCGTCACCTTCGCAGAGATCAAGGTGCGTCCTCCATAACTACCAATCCACTAAATAATAAATTAATATTTTTTTTAACTAAATCATACATGTATGTCTATTTTTTACTTTGTATCTATGTTAGTCTGTAAGGTGTATTTATATAAGAGTCAAGATGCCTGAAAATAAATGATTTATATTTATTTTCAGGCATCTTGATGAACGAAATCATCAAGATGCCTGAAAAAAATGGCCCTTTTAGACGCTTTTCATGGAAAGTGGTACGAACTGGTGATTATCCCTGTACGCACAATGCTAGTGCATCCAAGGACAACCCCCGGTTGGTGAGAAACTATTGCGACATATAGAAAAATAAGATATAAGTAAGGGTATGGTTTTTGGAGTCTTAAATGGACTGGTTACCAGGAACTATGTTAAGACTATGCCCCCTGCCTGAACAATGTTATTAATTTCCATCGATAAAGAGGCAGGGGGTGACTTTCACACTCAATAAATGGGCCCCCAAAAACGGTCGCTAGCACGAAGTAACATAGCAACAAGAGGGCAACATATCCTGAGGTGCTTGAAGAGTGGAGAGGTATACCACGGCTATCAGGACAATCCCGGAAGTACGGTCTAGATCCCTACTAAAACCTTACTGGATAAATACATCCTTCTGGAGAGCACGTTTGCTCTTGCGAATCTCCATTCAAGCCAGCCAATAAAGGCAAGAGAGAGGTGGGAGCTCTGTTCCTCGTCAGTGTTTACTACGGCCGGCCAATAAAGGCAAGCCGGTGATGAAGAACAAGAATTCTCCCGGGGGATCGGTTCTATAGGGTCGCTATTGGGCATTAGCAGTTCGCCACAAAACTGCCCTGCGGATTGTATCTCTCTTACGGCTCGTTCACGACTTTGCGGTGCGACGAGCGAAAACATCAAAAGTATGAAATTGTATGAAGCATGCCACGAGTCGCCGCTCATAGCGAAAAAGCGCGCGGTTTTCTCAGAGCGAATCGCTACAGCGGCGAGCGGTGAGGTGAGCGGCGGGAACTAAAGTATCAGCGACTAAGTGTGACGCCACGAAACAGAGCGGCGCGAACAGCGGTGTAGGAGTTACGTACTCAGTGGTGAAGCAAAAAAATAAAAAAAATAGAAATGTTTTAAATATACTTCTAAGTGCTGCAGAATATAATCAAAAGTTTTCACACTCATTCTTGTGTACTCATAAAACTTATCTGGATATTTTCTGTAATCTTCGTATAGGTGACGAAATTGGCCATTTAAACACCGATCTTTATTCAGTTCGTGCACTCCTACCCTCATATAAAGAATATCTTGTTTTAAAAATATATTGCTTTCTAAAGATAAGATAAAAAAAGAATATTGCTTTTCAGAGAAGGGATAATTTTGATAGTGCAATTATTTTGAGTACGTTCTGACTACCTAAATACGTCCACCGCGACCGCCGCCGCTTGGGTTCGTGGCGTGCAATTCGCCCCGCTTGCCGCCGCCGCGCCGCCCGTCGCGCCGCGCCGCTCGCCGCTAAGACCGAAGTCGTGAACATGCCGTTAGTCTGGCCCCTCACACTAGGCATGTTATGCACATGTACATGCAAAGCAAAGGCTACCGATACAGACCTAGGGTTTGTTAGAGCGCGCAAGCCCCACCACGACGTCAACGTAGATATACGGCGATGGGGTTATTATATTATTATTATAAATACGCACTATACATAACAACTATGTAGTTAAAACGCAACCAAGTACATAGTAGACACTCCACTTAGTACCATTCGTAAAATAATTATTCTTAGTTCTGTCCTCCTCTAATAAACTTTCTTCTTTTTTTCTGCAGAATTTGTGTGAGTATCACACACCGGTATAATTTCTCCTACCTACATTATGGATAAAAAGTTCTAATTAACTGACACTTTGCTATCGACTTCGTTCGACAATCATACTAATATACTCGTAGTAACTAACTAACACTTTGTCAGCAACTTCGTTCAACAATCACACTAATATACTCGTAGTAACTAACTAACACTTTGCCATCGACTTCGTTGGACAATCATATTAATATACTCGTAGTAACTAACTGACACTTTGCCATCGACTTCGTTCAACAATCACACTAATATACTCATAGTAACTAACTAACACTTTGCCATCGACTTCGTTGGACAATCATATTAATATACTCGTAGTAACTAACTGACACTTTGCCATCGACTTCGTTGGACAATCATATTAATATACTCGTAGTAACTAACACTTTGTCAGCAACTTCGTTCGCCAATCACACTAATATACTCGTAGTAACTAACTAACACTTTGCCATCGACTTCGTTGGACAATCATATTAATATACTCGTAGTAACTAACTAACATTTTGCCATCGACTTCGTTGGACAATCATATTAATATACTCGTAGTAATTAACTGACACTTTGCTATCGACTTCGTTCGACAATCATATTAATATACTCGTAGTAACTAACTAACACTTTGTCAGCAACTTCGTTCAACAATCACACTAATATACTCGTAGTAACTAACTGACACTTTGCCATCGACTTCGTTGGACAATCATATTAATATACTCGTAGTAAATAACACTTTGTCAGCAACTTCGTTCGCCAATCACACTTAATATACTCATAGTAACTAACTGACACTTTGCCATCGACTTCGTTGGACAATCATATTAATATACTCGTAGTAACTAACACTTTGTCAGCAACTTCGTTCAACAATCACACTAATATACTCGTAGTAACTAACTAACACTTTGCCATCGACTTCGTTGGACAATCATATTAATATACTCGTAGTAACTAACACTTTGTCAGCAACTTCGTTCGCCAATCACACTTAATATACTCATAGTAACTAACTGACACTTTGCCATCGACTTCGTTGGACAATCATATTAATATACTCGTAGTAACTAACACTTTGTCAGCAACTTCGTTCAACAATCACACTAATATACTCGTAGTAACTAACTGACACTTTGCCATCGACTTCGTTGGACAATCATATTAATATACTCGTAGTAACTAACACTTTGTCAGCAACTTCGTTCGCCAATCACACTAATATACTCGTAGTAACTAACTGACACTTTGCCATCGACTTCGTTGGACAATCATATTAATATACTCGTAGTAACTAACACTTTGTCAGCAACTTCGTTCAACAATCACACTAATATACTCGTAGTAACTAACTGACACTTTGCCATCGACTTCGTTGGACAATCATATTAATATACTCGTAGTAACTAACACTTTGTCAGCAACTTCGTTCGCCAATCACACTAATATACTCGTAGTAACTAACTGACACTTTGCCATCGACTTCGTTGGACAATCATATTAATATACTCGTAGTAACTAACACTTTGTCAGCAACTTCGTTCGCCAATCACACTAATATACTCGTAGTAACTAACTGACACTTTGCCATCGACTTCGTTGGACAATCATATTAATATACTCGTAGTAACTAACTGACACTTTGCCATCGACTTCGTTGGACAATCATATTAATATACTCGTAGTAACTAACACTTTGTCAGCAACTTCGTTCGCCAATCACACTAATATACTCGTAGTAACTAACTGACACTTTGCCATCGACTTCGTTGGACAATCATATTAATATACTCGTAGTAACTAACACTTTGGCAGCAACTTCGTTCAATAATCACACTAATATTATAAAGGCGAAAGTATCTGTGTGTGTGTGTGTGATGGTATGTGTGTGTGTGTATGTTTGTTCCTTCTTCACGCTCGAACTCGACGGATTTGGATGAAATTTGGCACACGGGTAGACCATATCTGGGAATAGCACATATGACTGCTGACAATTTTCTTCTTTCACGCGGACGAAACTGCTGGTTACAGCTAGTGTTTCTACTAAAACTTTGATGCCCCTTAAACTGTATTTTGAGGGTAGTTTTGAAATCTAATAATGATAGTCTTTATTATTGGTTTTGATTAGAATTTGTGCCAAGTTTGAAGCTCATTTACAAGAAATTAGAATCCTCCATACAATCCTTATAACTCCCTAAATTGTACGGTTGGAGACAGTGTTGTTGACAACCTTTATTATTGACTTACGAATAGCTTACTGTTTGTGCAAACATTCAAACAAATCTAAGTCTTAAAAAAAAGTTTGACTTAAAATTATTGGCACACGGAATAAAATTGTGCATATAAATGAAATTCCCTCTTTACACTCCCTTAAAGGTTGACTTGTCAAAAACTCTATCGTAGTGCTCGCTTACGTCATAAAAGGAAGCCTTGTGCATTTCACTTTCCTAGTCGGCTAGTCCTAGTGGTTTCGACTGTGCGTACCTGACTAGGTAGTCAGGTCAGAAATTCAGTCAAAAACTTTACTTTTTGATAATTACTTAAATGTTAGGTCTTTACCTATGAAATTGGAGATTTGTATGATAATTTTAAAATATAAACATTTTGGTATTTTTTTTATTTCAGCTAATCAAAGTACTGGCCCAAATTATCTATACAATTTTGCCATTTTGATGGCAGTTTGTTTATCCCTTTACTGTAGAAGTCTGCCGTACGGGAGGCGATGAAGTCAGCGAAAGCGTTTTGTACTGCATCACGGGTGTTGAATTTTTTCCCACTTAAAAAATTGTCTGAATTTTGAAAAAAGTAGAAATCTGTTGGGGCAAGGTCCGGTGAGTACGGTGGGTGACGGAGAGCTTCCAGCTGTAACTCTTGTAGCTTTGCGATGGTCTGTCGTGAAGTGTGAGCTCGCGCGTTGTCGTGGAGAAGCAATGGGGAAGAGCGATTGACTAGTCTTGGTTGTTGAATTGCGAGCTTCTCCATCATTGTTTGCAATTCTTGGCAATAGACATCTGCCGTCACTGTTGTGCCATTCGGTAAGAAGCTGTGATGTACAAGTCCGGCACTGGTCCACCAGACAGTCACCATCATCTTCCTATGAGTAATCTTTTTTTTAGCGCACTGATTAAGTGCTGTACCCGGGTCCACCCACTGAGACGAACGCTTACGGTTGTCGTACAGGATCCACTTTTCATCGCAGGTAACAAATCGATTAAGAATTCCCTCGTTTCTATGCCGATTCAGTAGTGCTATGCATGCTTCGACACGTAAATCTCGCTGTCGGTCGCTTAGTTCGTGTGGCACCCACTTATCTAGCTTTTTTATCTTTCCGATTTGACGCAAGTGCTTCAATGTTGTTTTGACACTAACTCCAAGGCCCGCAGCAAGCTCAGCCGTACATTGAGATGGATCCGCTTCCACTATCGCCTTCAATTCTTCGTTGTCAACAATAGTTACCGGCCGACCGCGAGGCTCGTTCTTCAACTCAAAATTTCCAGATTTAAAACGATTGAACCAATAATGGACTGTGTTTATGCAAGCAGTGTTATGCCCGTACACGTCGTTAATGTTTCGTGTTGTTTGCGCAGCGGTATTTCCACGTAGGAACTCATATTCGAAAATTGTACGAATTTTCAGTTTATCCATAGCGCCAAAAACTACCACAATGTCACAAAAACAAAAAAACTATCTAAAAACAAATGACTGAAATTGAAATTAAATTAACACGTCTTTCGAATAAAATTTATTTGAATTTCGAATTGCGCGCCAATCCACAGATAATTAATTCTGAAAATGCTGGTTATAGAATCTCCAATTACATAGGTAAAGACCTATTATTATGTATGATATTAAATGTAAAATACATTTTTATTTACATTGTTCGAAATGCCCCATCATGTCGTCCAGTTATCAATAGCAGCATGCAACACTCTCATATCTATTTCTGCTGCAGCTTTAACTAGAGATGCCGCTCTATGATGCTCCGCATACGCAAGATACGGCCGTTTATGTCGCAAAAAACGTGTATTTCGACACTCTCAAGGGAACCAAAATTCATAGGGTACTTCCCGTTGACCAAGAATCCTGAAATTTGGCATGAAGTAAGGTCTCATAGCACAAGTATGGGAAAAATTCTAAAAACTTCTGGAATTCTACTATTTTCACGGAACTCTCAGTGCGCGAGTCCGACTCGCACTTGGTCGGTTTTTTATATCAAAATTGCATTATTGTATGAAACAAAAGTGTTTATATTATGGACATTTGCCAGAAACAGAATAGTGAAATTTCCCAAATAATAGTTTATTCTCCGTTTTCTGTGAACCAAGGTATCTGGAAAAAGTGGTTTCTATAGACAAAGTTTACGGCAAAGAAGTGCTATCTATGAGCAGAGATCTCTGTCAACAGTGCTTCCTATGGACCAAGATATCTACATACAATGTTTTCTATCAACAAAGTTTTGCTGTCTAGGAATAGAGATTTCTATGAGCGTTGCTTTCTGTACGTAGTCGTATCGTACGAGCGTGTTTCTATATTAGGTTCCACGCTCGATGCTCGGAGAGACTCCAAATTCTGATTGAGGTTTAGCGCAGCCTTTCTCCTCCAAATGGCAATATCGTGTAGTCCAGTGGGTTTAAATTTGGAGTAGAAGGGGGAATGTACCTACTCATGAATGACCAATAAAGTCAATTCCACGGGCGGTTAGACAGTTTTGCGTGGTTCTCGTGCTCCAGCTCATAACTGGTGCAGAGTCCTGTTGGAATATTCAATGTCTGTTTTTGAACATTCTTCGTTAGGACTAGGGAATCCAATCCCACATCAAAATCGCGATCCCGCATCCTTGCGGGATTGAATTCAGCAATACTGTGGGCATACACCTTATATTATCATTTTGTATGTTACAACTTTCTTCAATGGTACTTACATCATTTTCATCAGAAAATAAAACGCAGTATTTTTTCCCGCGTAACGCCAGCGTTGTAACAAAGCGCGGGTTCTTTCCAGCCACACTTTTAAAAACGCTCGTTCAAAAATGTCCGCTCTCTTTAACTTTTAACTGTGCGAGGTCGGCCGCTATTTTTGCGATCTTCGAATCTTGCGAATCTTCAGTGTATCGTTTGATAATCCGATAAACAAATCATAGTGTTATTTAAATTTTTTGCATAATATTGACTCAGACCAATAAAAAAATATTGGTCTGAGAATATTGAAAATCTCTGGTGGTACGTAACCACAGCGGTGCAACGCGATATAACCGCGACTCTGTCTTCCTTCTTCGGCCACTCCATATTTGAAAAAATAATTTCTGTTCTATTTTTAATTTAAAATATTAGCCCAAGCAGTTTTCGAAAATTAAAAATAATAACTTATGGCCTGACCATTAATATTTGTATATATCATAAAGTATTTACAATATAAATACTTTATTATTTATACGAATATTAATGTGGGAATAGAAGTTACTTGGTCATCCTGAGAAATATGAAAATGTAGGATGCAAAAGCAAGTACAGCGAGCTCGAAAAAATTGGCACCCTTTTTTTCCGTTGGGAAAATCATCCAATGACATCCCCGCTCTTGGGCGGAGCGGGAGATAGTGTCAGAATTTTACTGACTAAAAACCCACTCCTGTTCCTTCGTTGCCTTTCGTACCAGGGCCGAGTCTTCCTTTCAGAAGCAGACCCTTGGCCTCAGTAGGCTTCGACCCTGCTGGTCCCCTACGGTTTGCTGACATATCCTTGAGGCGCGCGTGGAACAGTACACGCCGTCGACGACTTGGGCTCAGTCCGAACGGTTACCGGAAATATTTGACATATACGTAGGGGCCTCCGATTCCGAACTATGCTACGAGTAATAAGCAACCTGAACATTTTGTTGACATTTTTGGGGGTTTAGAATTTGGGGCACGAGGTGACCCACCCCTTAGTGCGTCAGTGCGTGTAGGTGTGAACCGATAGGGTTACAGGAATCCTTTCTCGTATGATATTATTTTCTGATATTGTAAACTAAGTAGGTACTTATAGTTTACCGGCCTATAGTTTAGGCCATGAGGGACTTACGTTAAGCTGGCTCCTGGTAGAATACGTCACCTACCGTATTTTCGTGAAACAAGCTATTCTTTTGAACCTCTTTCAATGTTATTTTGTACAACAATCAGTAATGATGCGATCTGTGATGTCAGGAGGTGGATGAGGAGAACTCGGAGACGGAGGTGCAGAGCGAGGAGCGCAAGCGGCGACCCGACGTGCTGGAACCGCTGGAGGAGAGACTTGGCCGGCAGTTTGCAGAGTTCCGCCGCCGCCGCGCGCGCCGCGACTTGTTGCGCGAGCGCGAGCTGGAGTCGCCGCCTCCCCCGCACATGCCCGCCCCGGCGCACGCGCCTGCGGTGTCGCACGCGTCGCACGCAACGCACGCACCGCTCGCGCGCGCCGGCAGCGAGCCGGCCGCGCTGCACCGCGACGCCGCCGACACGTGAGCGCCGCCCGCGCACCGCGCGCTGCTTGGACACGATACTCTTGACAGACACGCCTGCTAGTCGCCGATGCCGTCCATATTTGCTGATGGCAGGCGACCTGGCCGCTGCCGCCGCCAGACGGCAGTCACGACACGAATCTTTTTTTTTATCTGGGTCGTTTAAATTAATGTTTTGTCTTATGTACAGTTCTATAAATATTTGATTAACAGTGCTAATCAGATTATAGGTACTTTAATTAACTCAAATGTATTGGTAGGTAGTTAGTAGCCCGCTAACAATTATTGTACATAATAAACCACCTGCCTGTGCTCATTTGTAAACATCATGTCGGTGATGATGCCGCTTGGTGTACGGAATTAAAGATTACTTTGTGAATTAGGAAAAAACTTGTTGATTGAGTGTTTAGCTCTTGTAGGTACATACATGAGCAATTATCGGCACTAGTGGATCAGCTTCAACAGCGGCGGTACACGACCAACACGTATAGGACGCTACTTGATATCGGTAAAAAGAGGCAGCCAATAATACCTACCAACGTGAAACCACATCACATTTGAATTTTGAACGTTTTGAGTTTCTTCAATTTGCAAGAATTAAAAAAAAACCATGGCTATAATTCTAATACACGAAATGATTAAATGCTATATTATATATAGGTAGGTATAGATACTTCATCAACTTTACAAATGTCTTTCAGCTGTTTTTAGCATCTGTCCGCGGCTTCGTCCATGTGTACGTGAATGTTGTATAAGTATCCCAAGGGAACATTATAACGGAACAGAAAATAAAGTATCGTATGTCCTAAGGTCGTGGTCTACCCTTATGCCAAGTTTAATCCAAATATGATCAGCCGTTGAGACGTTATTGATTAGTCAATGTCAAACTTTGTTACTTGTAGATCTTTAGGGGTCAATCTTAGAAAATGCTAAAATTTGTGTTGGTTATAATACGTCAAAGAGCATTTAAAAAGGAATGCCCATTACCTAAATGCCTGAAATACACAGAAACTACTCATATAACCTAAATTCTATTTAGGATGACTTATGAATAACTAAATAATAATCAAGTTTGTGTAACTAGGGTAAAAACATAACGATTTTTTCAATATTTAACTTGATATCCGTCAGAGTTTACTTGTCACCTACTTAGGTGATAGCCAAACAAGAACCGTCTAATAATTCTTTGTGATTTTTTATTAAATTGTGAGTTGTCATAGATTCAATATAATTGTACCTATGTGTAGGTATCGCAAATATAATCTATATATTACATAAAAGGAGAAACTCACTGACTGACATATCAACGCACAGCTGAAACTATTGAGTCTAGGAATGTGAAATTTGCTCGTCTCAGGCGAGCACTAACAAGGGGTTTTTGGAAATATGAAAATGGAAAATTACGATTGTATGTAAAATCTCAATCCATTTGTGTCAACATACTAGCTAGTGCTTGAAAGTTAGCAAAAATAATAACCTAAGCAAATAATTAAAGTTGCCATTAAGTATTTGTTTTTCAAACAACCCCCAATAGAACAATTCACTGTTGTTATATTCAGGATCTTATTCCTTGGGTTAATAAACTTGAAACTTGGCACTAACTCTAACCAAAATAAATAATAAAAACTGAAATGATTAGTTTTTCAAAACTACCCTTAAAATACGTTTTCAAATTTTATGAAAACATTTCTCGCGAACTAAGTTGCGGGCAAAGTGCTGCCCCCCTAGCCAAGTCACAAACGATAAACGTAAACTCTCAGTAGTCTTTAATAGATTTTCAACTTTATGTAATTGGATATAAAGTTGAAAATCTATTGAAGATTACATAGTGTTTTCGTTCGTTCCGGTCGCTAATGCTCAGTAGTCTTTAATAGATTTTCAACTTTATGCTCTTAGGTATAAAGTTGAAAATCTATTGGAGATTACTAAGTGTTCACGTTTATCGTTTGCAACTTGGCTAGGGGGGCAAGTTAAACAATATGCAAGCTTAGACAAATTGAAATCAAGTTATTATCTAAATAGGTAGGTATAAAACGTGTAGACTGTATGAATAGCATTTCCTTTGCCTGACTGACAATATAGACATGCGGAAGCGTGTCCAGCCAAGTTCTAGCTGATGCCGTACTGTGTACTGGCGTGTAGCACCCATGTGCATGAACCATTTGGAGCCACTTTTTACCTTACCTAAAATCTATCTAATTAACATAAACATATTTTTTTGCTATTCGGAATAATCTTCGAGACTCCGTTCGGAATGATGAACTATTTACATAGGTAGGTAAGTTTGTACGGAACCCACAGGGCGCGAGTCCGTCTTCCGTAATCCCATTAGGTACTGAAGGAACATAGGTGGGTTTTAGTCGGCAGAAGTCTGACATGCCCTCTTACTCCACCGTAGGGCGAGAGAAATTACCACCACAAAAAAGGTACGTTACGTTATCAGCTTACCTGGTTAAAGAGAACTTGCTCACTATTTTGTTTTGGCTGTGGAAAAATCTTTCTTTTACAAAACATACACAACGGACTTCAAAAACAAACTAAAAATGTAAAATACCTACTTAGGTATTCGTAACTTTATAGTCCGGAAGGTAGAGTTGCAATTTTTCTAGGAATTTTTACCAAATGAATTTTATTTCAAACAGTTGAGCCGGGTACAGACTGCTGTATCATGCGATGTAACAAAATTCCCATAGTGTTGACGCCTTGCGCGCGCGAAACGTACACACTACGCGCGCGAACAGAGCATCAACTACGTGAGAAGGTACATGCTCGGTTCAAGCTACCTTGCGTGTTACGTTACAGTAGTCTGTACCCGGCTTACACCTAGGTTCCTTCAGTTGCTCTTTGTTTTCTAGGACCACGGGTTACCTTTTTAGGAGTCCTCCCTAACCCTGACCCTAATAGCCATTGGTCCTGCTTGGCCATGACATTTCTTTGAGAAACGCGTAATACACGACGCGCTGTCGACGATTTGGGCTCGGTCCGGACAATAGCCGGACAGCTGGACTGCGAGCACACATTGCACGTCGTCAAAAAGTCCGTGCCGGTGATTGGTAGTCGGAGTTACGGCTGTCTCCATCACTAGCATTACTGCTTCGCAGAAGGAGTCGACCGCCACCCATTTCTCCTCGCTCCGGACCATGACCTGGACCAGTGCCCGGTGCGAGAGGTCACCGCCGCCGATTGCCCCCACGAGGACACGGCGGTGCTCCAACTGTGCAGGGCTCACCTCCTCCATAAGCTCCACCGTATCCTCCAGGCGGTCCGCACAATAGGGACACCCCCGAGCGTTTCTTGCACCTGAATCCGTTGCAGGAACCTCCCGAACTTACCATGTTCGGTGTGGACCTGCGTCTTGCGGAAGGTGAGGACGCCGTGACGCCTCTCCAACCACTCCTCAAAGAGGGGCCCTACCACCATGATTATGGCGTGACCAACTGACGGATAGTTGAGCTTACAAGGAGTAACTTAGGCTACTTTTCCAGGGGAGAATATATCTCTGAACTTGATAACATTTTTTTACACAATTGCCTCAAAAAAGGGAAGTAACTAAGTCACGAGTAACAGCTAGCAGATAATAAATAACATATTTCCTATTGTATTTTTTTTAATATGGTCATGATATGCCATTTTAAAATCCTCATGACGAGCCCTTTAATTTGATACCCATATTGCAGTAACAAAAAAAAAAACATTTATATTGCTCTACATTAGTCGTTATGTCGTACAGTCGTTATGTTGGTTTTTTTAACTTCACTTATATATGAACACTTGGGTTATCAAGACGAATCTAACGATATCTTAATACATGCATACATACAAGATACGCGCGAAAAACATAACCCTTCTTGCAATCGGGTAAAAACAAATATCGTTGATATAATGGGCTGAAATGCAAGGTTCATACTCTAACTTATTTAAAATAGCTTCGCCATCTTCCCACAGTTGCTACATCGGTACCAGCCTAACGTCTGTTTTCGAAAGCACGAGTTACTATCTAGGGATATCGGCAGTGATGAAAAATATCGATATATCGATATTTATAAAAATATCAATATCAGCCTCGATACATCTAGGAAAAAATATCGATATATCGGTCAAACTTTCCGAGATCAAAGCAATAACCATATCGCCTGACTACACAGAATTACTGCCAAAATTTAAAAGATCATGTTTCGAAAAGTGGGACCAATACTTTGAGGATACAAGTAAAGTCAAAGGGATTTGGTACAAGATCATACAACATCAGCCCCCTCGCACTCCTTGGTTTGTAGACACCAAAATGAGCAGAACACTCATAGTAGCGGCTTTAAGGCTTCGTTCTGGACACTATCCCACCAAAAGATTTGGTCATATGATGAAAAAAATTGATTCCCCAAATTGCGACGTGTGTGGAGTTATTGATGATGTCCAGCATCTTTTGGTGGAATGTGTCAAGAATCAAACGGGTAGGGAGCTACTGGCAAAATTGCGAAAGATCAATAAAATTGATATAGGATTCTTCTTTGAAATTCTGGCCGATCCTAGAAGTGATGCTGCTAAGATCACATATGACATGGCAATGTGTCGGTAGTTAAACTTTGTTAATAAAATATTTAATCAATTGTGTTGATTATTAAGTTAAGTTGTTATTGTAAACTTAGGTTAGGTTATGATGGGGCTGACATGCTCTTTGAGATTAAAGTCCCTAAAAAATAAAGAGAAAAAAAAAAAAAAACTTTCCGAGATCGGAAATCAGTTTTAAAATAATAATTTATTTAGTTCAGTCTAGTAATAGTAATTTTTATACAAAACGTACATTATTTTAATATATGAGAATCTTAATCCTACTAAATAACAATATTATAATATTTTGAAGACCAATTTATTGTTTAAGGCCAGCATTATTTTGTCCGGTAACGAAAGTAAAAACATACTCGTCATCGACAATAGTTATTTTTTCCGTTCGTTCCTATTTTTATTTATTTATTTATTTATTAAAACTTAATGCACTAGTAATAAACACTGTACAAAGGCGGACTTAATGCCTTAGGCATTTTCTACCAGTCGACCTTAGGGTGGTACAGAAACAAAACATGGTAGGTGCAGCTTAATGGTAAAGAAATGGAAAAGAAATACAATAATAAATATATACTTAGATACATACATACAAATTAACAATGTAATTATGAAAAACGAATCCAACAAATCAACGCTGTGATGATTACACCAACTTCCTGCGAATGTGCTCACGTGCCATCACCTTAAAAGTGAACCGACTGGACGCCATCCTGATGTTCAGCGGGAGCGCATTCCAAAGAAAGATCGCCTGGACAAAGAAGGAGGACTGGATAAATCCAGAACGGTGTGTGGGACATCGTAGAAGACGATTATTGGTAGAACGGAGATTTTTATTATGACCAGAGCAAAGAAATTGGATTTGAGAAGTCAAATAAGAAGGAGAAGAGGGTTTATCCAGAAAAGAAAACAAGGTAGGCAAGGTTTTATGACTTTGAATTCCGTTAAATATTCTGATAATAAATTAAATTTACGATTTTTTTAATTTGAATATTTTGTATCGATATATCGGATCAAAATATGTATATCGGCTGAAAATATCGATACATCGATAATTTTTTCAACAAGGCTATTACTATCACTGCAAGCAGGAATAGACTGCTTAGAAAAAAACTGTCAAAATGACTGTTTTTAGGTTCTATAGATAAAAGCAATTGGGAAATGTGAGATAAGTGTGTCTAATTGTTGCTTATTGTGTGTGTAATTTTTGCTTGTCATTACGCAATAAAAAATCTTTTTTTACATAACTCTTAACAACTTATTTAAAACATATTAAATTATCGATAATATCGCATTGAAACTATCGATATTATCGATTATCGTTGTTTTTAAGCTTTCGATAAAACATCCATATTTATATCGATATTTTCATCTACGGCAACCCTAGATTATGGCACATTCTTCGGTTAATAAAAATTACGAACAACTTTTTTATCCTTTATCAGCCGGTTAGACTAGAAACCAACCCCAACATAGTTGCGGAGACACCTGAACACTAGGTAGTTAAAATATGTGGTGCATTAATTGTATCAAAGATCGTTAAGACCAAGTTCCAAGTATAATAAATCTGATCAAAATTATGTTTTTAATAATAAAATTCTATTCTCATTTTTAAATTCATTGCTGTAATCGAGATCGACAAAACCCATGGCCCATACGCTCAGCACGAACTGAGCGTACGAAGCTATATTCAACTCGAGGTTTTTTTTATTCGAAGGATTAATGACCTACTCTATGGACTTGGCTTCGGCCTTCTAGTGAGGTCCAATGCTGAAGTGCAATGCGTAACCGGTTGGTATATTAATTTAATCGATTCTAGGTTTTCCATCCATACCTGTACCTACTAGCTCGGCCATCTCCTTTTGAAGGGCACCTAAACTTTTTTAATTAAGCTTCTAACAATGCCATCGAAAAGGTTCTACGAAAATTCATTCAGTGGTGCCGGTTCGAGGTTTTGACCTACATTTCTATGTCGTACGGCATTCTACTATTGCAGTTTTGTTATTTACACTTTGATTCATATATGGAGTTTCACACAAATGACCTACACTTAAAATTACACTTTGAGTATTCGAAGCTTGATCCTGGCTTACAAAGGTAACAGTCTGTGTACACCATTTCATTTGCAATTTATGTTAAATTAACTTTTTTAAGATTCTGGTGTCCTGGTAGGTAGTTTGGGATTCTTTACCGGTCATCCAGCCCGTCTCCGAATTTCTATCTCCACCTCCATCTCTTAGCTTTAGGTCGAGCCGGTTGGCAAACAGCACCATAATATTCAAATGGTGGACTTAAAGATTTAAAAATTCTCGTCATTGGATAAGAGATTTTAAAGACCGAATTCGCATAACGGGAAGATCATCCAATATGATCTTACCGTCCATAATCAAGGCGGTAAGCCCCCTCTTCGAGGAATGGCTGGAAAGACGTCACATAGTCCTCATCTTCCGCATGACGCAGGTCTTCACTGGACGTAGTAAGTTCGGGAGGTTACTGCGCCTGATTCGTGCGGAAGAAACACCCGGGTGTCACCATTGTGCGGACCGCCGGGAGGATACGTTGGAGCATACGGTGGAGGTATGCCCCGCTTGGGTGGAGCACCGCCGTGTCCTCGTGATCGTGCGCCGTTCTCTGGTACAGGTCATGATCCGGAGCGAGGAGGAAAGGCAGGCGATCGCCTCCTTCAACCGTCCGGACCGAGTCCGAATTGTCGACGGCGAGATGTCAGTAAAACCGTAGGGGCCATTGCATGATTCGCCGCCTTAAAAAAAACCGTTATGCGACACCCTGTGCTTGTGAAGACAGGATCCACAGGATGCCTGGTATTCAGGGTGGATTTTTGTTTTTGTAAAATAGGAGACTCACAAAAAATAATTAATGGGATAAGTTTTGTTTGCGATATGTGGTTTTTCTAATGTTCAAAATGAAGTCGGTTCAAAAAATCCACTCTGTATTATATTTTTTATAAAAGTGTTCATCGATATGTGTAATAAAATGAAACAGGTTGTGTAGACAGTTCTCGTATAATTATTGTACAATAAAATAAATAGCACTCTCAACCACGCGTCTGTCAGACACATCAATAAATAGACACGACTATGTCCGTACAGAGCTAGCGCTGTACGCTCAGTGGTAACCGATATATATTATTACAAAAGTTTAACAAGTACGCTCCGACACCATGTGCGCAGTGTAGGCGTGCGGCACGACGCACGACGCGACGGCGGCGTAACGTCGCCGTCGCTCTTCTTGCATTTATACACACTCTGTCTGAGGAGTTCAATTAACAATCATGAACATATAAATCATCATTCTCAAAATTTTAAACTTAATTAAGTTACATAACACAGAATTGTTCGTTCACTACACATGTCCAGTCCCTTGCAGAAATTATTACTCAATAAAAAAGTGTAGTGGGACTGGAACTTGCATCAGCACGCAGACGTCGCTAAACACGCAGCGTCTGCTGATGCACGCAAGTATTGGCACGGCACACTCTCGCAGCTCGCTACTCCTCTACGCTACGTAACGCGTAACAACATACAAAACCTAATTATAGTTTAACGACTCATACTTAACAATAGTTTGTTCACTTACTATGTATTCATTATATATTATTATCATGGGTATATACTTAGTATAGTGCGGGCGGCAACAGTCTCTATGTACAAGTTGTCCTACCTAGCGCCGTACACGGTACGGTGGTATACCTTCATCAACTGTAAATATAATTGTAGCAATATAATCGACTCGTAAATACTCTTATGTCAACATTTTCCTAAATAAATAATTATTTTGTTATAGTTAATACTTTATTTCTCAGCCTCGACACCCGTGCGGATGCCGCGCGAGGCGGCTTCCTAATACTGTATAAAATATTCATAATGTCTATCGTAACGATAGCACATCATTCATTCATTTGTGTGTGTGTGTGTGTGTGAGTGGGGGAAGAGTGGACGGTGCGGAGTCAGTCTTGTGCGGAGGTACGCGCGTCCTCGTCGGGTTGCAGCTCCGCCTCCGCCGCCGACGGGATAGTGTGTAGATGCCGTGGCGCCAGCGCCGGTGCGGGCGAGCCCGGCGGCTCGTCCACGGCCGGCTGGCGCGTCAGGCGTGGCCGCGCGCCGCCCGCGCCCGCGCCCGCTCCTGCCGCGCTGCCGCCCGAGCGCGACGTGCGCCACGTGCCCGTGGACGCTGTCGCGTTGGAGCCTGACGAGTCGTTGCGTGACGACGATAGGTTGGAGTCCTGTGACGTCTTACGCGCCACCAGCCACGAGGCAGCGCGGCGCGGCGGCGGTGGCGGGCGGCCGTACGTGCGCCACGAGTCCGAGCGCGACGACGAGAACTCCACGGACGACGATACCGAGCCAGCGCGCGCCGGCGCCGTGCTGGCGGCACGCGGCGCGGGCGTGGGCGCGGCCGTGCTGCGGCGCCCGCACGCGCGCAGCCAGCGCAGCAAGCGCACGCGTCGCGCCGGCTCGCGCGCCGCCACGCGCTCGGCGGCCGCGCTGGGCGGCAGCAGGCGGCGGCACGCGCAGGTGGCGCCGTGCTGGCCGCGCGAGGAGCGCTCCGCCAGGCTGTTGGTGTTGGCGGGCGTCTGGCGGTTGCTGAAGTTGGACGAGTGGCGGCAGCGTCCGATACCGCGTGTTACGCGCGACTCCTCGATTGCCTTGCATACGAGCGCGCAGTCCTTCTTGAACTGCTTGGTGAGGATGGCATACAGGAAGGGGTTACAGCACGAGTTGAGAGGCAGTACGAACACCGTGAACACCTTGGCTTCCTCCAACGACACTAGCTGCACGCCGAACGCAGCCGTGAGCGCAAAGAAGGCGATGGGCGACCAGCACAGGAAGTCCGTGAACACCAGCAGTGCCATACGCTTGGCGATGCGCGAGTCGTTGGAGTTCCAGGCCTGAGAGCCGCGGATGGCGCAGTACATCTTAAGGTAGCAGCCCAGCAGCACTAAGAAAGCCACGCCGTTGATAACCAGCAGCGCTACCACATAGCCCAGCGCCACGGGCGTAGACGTCTCGAAGGGCAGGCACACGGCGAACTTGCGGTAGTCGGACACGCCCAGCAGCGGCAGCGCGGCCGCAGTCAGCGAGAAGGCCCAGCCTGCCGCCATGACGCCGGCAGCGTGGCGCAGTGACAGGCGCTTGTTGAGGTGCATGGCGTGTGTGATGGCGTAGTTGCGCTCCAGTGTGATGACGGCCAGCGTGAACACCGATAGCTCGGACGACAGCACGCCGAGGAAGCCCGCCAGCTTGCAGCCGCCCGACATCTGCCACGCGATGGCGTGCGCGCGGAACTCGCCAAGCGTGCCCGCGTCCACCACAGCCAGGAAGCCTGCAGCCAGAACGCTTGTTGTACCCGACAAATCGGCCTTAGCTATTATTGACACAACAACCAATCAACGTGATACGTACCCAGGTATATGCCCATGAAAAAGTCGGCGGCGGCGAGATTGGTGACGAGGAAGCGTGGCACGTCGATGCGACTGCGGCTGAAGATGAGCACGAACACCACCGTGCCGTTGCCGAGCAGCGCCAGCAGGAACACTGCCCACACGCCACAGCGCAGTGTCCACCAGTCGAACAGATCCACGCACGGCAGGAACGGCCCTGCACAGTGTGCCGGTTAACACTAATGAGTCCGGTCCTTACACAGATATAATATACTGTATCGTAAAGTGGCGCTCGCACGCGACTCACCCGGCAGCGGCAGGCACTGCACCTTGCGCGGAGCGTCCGCGCGCAGGTCTCGCTCGCCCAGCTCCACGGCGCCGGCGCCCGCCCAGCCCTCCAGCATGGCCGCCAGCCCCGCCGCGCCCGCGCCCGCACCGTTCAGCTCCGACACGTTGACTGCACACAGACACGAGCTACAGTACGGCGCCTGACGACGCAATGCAACGCGCGCGGCGTGTATACATACAGTAGTGCGCCCAGATATCGGTGGTGTTAGCCCAGGCGGCTGCGTCGATGTGCTGCGGCGGCAGGATCACCAGGTCGGACGGCGCCTCCACTGCCGGCTCCTCATCCGCCTCCTCCATCAGTGGCATGAACTCGCAGCAGTGGTATGCGTACGACAGCACCAGCGTCTGCAACCACACGCAAACATAAATGCCATTTTTTTTTTAAAGTGCTCTCTCTCTCAAAAAATATCCATTTCTAATATTGTAGGGATAAGTAAAAATAAGCTACTTATGGGAATGATGATTGATTGATTTATTGTATAAAATCATATTACGATTGCCACGATCAAAGCCCTCAATGTCATCGGAGCTGATAACGATCCGGATAAAATAACGATAATGAATAGGGAAGCGTGTGAACTGGATCACAGCAACAGATGTTTATTGTGTTATAATGTCGCCGATCACGAGTGGAACTCGATACGTTGTGACAGCAGTAGTCAACAAGGATATTATGATAAGGGACCTTCCTCAACACGCAGTTGGCACTGATACCTCGTTTCCGCATGGTGTCGCAGAAGGAAAACAATTGTTCTTAATGATTTGTAAACGTGTCCTGAATGCGTATTAATCAGCAGTGACTACAGCAGGCGGCCTCATCTTTGAGCTCGCGCTATCACTAGTGAGTGAAGCGGGCGCTAACACAGCGGAGAGTCCTCGAGATAAAGGAATAAGTAACGGATACAAGTCTACAAGTGTACTTGCACTGTGAAAGGCTTTCCACGATTCAATTCCGGGGCAGCAAGTGGTGAAAAGGTATCGAATCATACTGCAGCGCTCCAGAACATCCACCACTAAATACTATACAGAAGCCCTTTACCTGCTAGCCATGTACGTCCTGGGTCCAAAGATCGAGGGAGCTCCCGTGCCTGGCTGTTTTTGCTGAAGATTACGCACCCACTTCATTTGGTTTTCACACACATAAGTTCAGTTCATATTAATCATTATACGTCAATTGCTATTGGCTTAGAGCCTCTGACCCGTAAGCGGATGGTGACACGCTGCATCTTGATCCAATATTGTTAAGATAGAGTAAATTTAAAAATTAAATGTATGATTACGAAACAGTATAACTGGTTTTCGGTGAGATGTGCGTGGGACAGAGGCGGGCGGGTACCTGTATGCGCGGCAGCATCTCGGGCGGGTGGAAGTGGCGCAGGTTGTGAGACAGGCGGGCGGGTACCTATATGCGTGGCAGCATCTCGGGCGGGTGCAAGGGCCCAGGGTTGTGAGACAGAGTCGGGCGGGTACCTGTATGCGCGGCAGCATCTCGGGTGGGTGGAAGTGGCGCAGGTTGTGAGACAGAGTCGGGCAGGCACCTGTATGCGCGGCAGCATCTCGGGCGGGTAGAAGTGGCGCAGATTGTGAGACAGAGGCGGGCGGGTACCTATATGCGCGGCAGCATCTCGGGCGGGTGCAAGGGCCCAGGGTTGTGAGACAGAGTCGGGCGGGTACCTGTATGCGCAGCAGCATCTCGGGCGGGTGGAAGTGGCGCAGGTTGTGAGACAGAGGCGGGCGGGTACCTGTATGCGCGGCAGCATCTCGGGCGGGTGGAAGTGGCGCAGGTTGGGGTTGTTATGCGCCTTAAGGTGCAGCAGGCGCTGCAACCCGGCGCCCGGCAACCACGGGAACACGTTATTGCCCACGTTCCTGCACCACATAGTATAGCATAGCATAATAATAATATTTTATTTCACGTAGGCCTACACGGGCATTTATAAAACGTCAAAAGCTAGTGCACGATTCCAATTTGTCGTTACTTATGTAGAAGAACCAGTAAGAAACTCTGTTAATCAACTTTTTCTTTAATTTGATGATAAGTGAGAATGACTGACCACGGACCGTTACACATCAACATTGACTAAAAGATGAGAACATTTCGTACTTTCCGGATATAAATATATGCCCACAGAGGTACCGTCATTTTTGTCGTTTAGAGCCTAGTCCTTCATAAAAACCGGGCAAGTGCGAATCGCACTTGCTTACCTATTGTTCCGTACAAACATACCTATAAAATAGTTTAATTCCCGAATTGAGTTACGAAGATTTTTCAGAATCACAAAAAAAGGTTATTTTTTGTGACGTAACTACAAATTTACATTAACAATTTTCAGATTTTTTCCTATACTTGTACAGAATTCTAAAAAAAAAAAAGTAAAAAAACTAAAACCCGACTACGACAAAAAAAAACGACGAAACTAAAAGTATGAAACAAGATTTCCAGGATGCTGAAATAAACAAGGTAAAAAGAAAAGCCGCAGTCACACGTTATAGGTAACAACCGAAACACTAATAACGTGTGACTACGGCTTTTCTTTTTACCTTGTTTATTTCAGCATCCTGGAAATCTTGTTTCATACTTTTAGTTTCGTCGTTTTTTTTTGTCGTAGTCGGGTTTTAGTTTTTTTAGTTTTTTTTTTATTTAAATTACTTTGGTGTTAAATCACTGTGCTTCTATACCTACCATTTGCAAAAGCTAAATTTAAAATTTCTAATTAATAATGGTAAATTAATTTTTGTCCACCAGAGGGCGCCACATTGAATTTTGATGATATATTTTGATAAGTACCAGTGAAGCCCATTCAAATGATATCAAACACGGTGTATTTATCTTAACATTTTTTTAACACATGACTTCTTGTCCGCTAGAGGGCGTCACTTTAAATTTGAACAATATTTTGGAAATGTACAAGTAAAGCCCTTTCAAATGATACCAAACACGGCGTATTTATCTCCATTTTTATTTTTTACACATTACTTTTTGTCCGCTAGAGGGCGCCATATCAAGTTTTGTGACACGTCACGTAACCTATGTTCAGCGGACAATTAAGACGGTTCTAACGATACCTCATACGTCGAGTTCCGATAAGTAGATTAGGAGCTATGTGGGAACAGATGAACAAACTCACATACATACATAGCCTGTCAAAATCATAACCCTCCGTAGTCGGGTAAAAATGAAAAAATGAGAAAGTTTAACTGCAACCAGTTGGTACGGTTTCAGCATTTTTCCACACATTAATAGGTGACATGACTATAAGGCGAAAGAATGTGCTGCGAATACGTACAGGTCCTCCAGCTTGGAGATGGGCACGAAGGTCTCCGTGTCGATGTGCTCGATGAGGTTGTCCTCGAGGTTCCTGCAACACACGACACAGTGCCCTCAGTACTCTGCCTCACAATGACACCAAGCCAACGTGTTTCTAGTTTCTACAAAGCGGTTCGCTGTACGCAACGACACACTAACTGAAAACTTATTGTTATAGTTCATGGCATTTATTTGAAAAGTATAATATGTAGGTACTTTTGTGAAATAAAGCAAAACATATTATAACTGAGAATAGCCAAAACATAATCCACTCTACATTATTAGTGTACGGAGACTCGCTGAGAATGCGCGTGAGCAACACTTGAACGCGATGACTACTCCTTAGTCTTAAGCGAGGTCTAGACAGATGTAATCCAGCGTCCTAGCAGAGGTGACCTTGGTGGGAACTTGGTTTCCATTCACGGATTGTGTTTCGGCTACACGGATTTCATCCAAGTGCCTACACGTTCTCGAATCAGCCGCGAGTCATTTCCTGGCGTGAAATAATGAAATCAAGTAGGGTAAGTGTAAGTGGTCCAGCTATGAACCAGGTAAATTTTATCAACCAATACAATCGTGATTTTGAATTTTACTGAAGAATTTATCTGGGTTTGGATTGGCATTTAAGGTTTTTGATATCTTTTATAAATTTTCAGTAAAAGTCGATTAATTATTGAACCAGGCTATTTTTTACAATGAACCACCTTCATAAACATACCCAGAAATAAAAATGTGTAATGACATAAAGGTTTTATTGAACATAATCTGTATCTAATTACTAATAGGAATATGATACAGATAACTAAATAACAGCCTTATAATCACAAAAAAAATACATTTAAAAATATAAAAAATAGTATCCTACCGGTATCGGGAACAGGGTCCAAGCTACCGGCGGTCAGGGCTCCAGAGAAAGGAATCTCCTAATAATACGAGCCGTGTCCAGGAGTACCGCTTTCTGATTCAAGTTATTGATCCAGCCGCCTAACGCGAACCTCCTAAGGTGTTGGTCGAGGCTCTTGACTATTAAGCCATTGCCCGACACCACTATCGGTACAATGATCGCCGAGTCCACATCCCACATGTCGTCAACCTCGCGAGCCAAGTCAATATACTTAATTTGTTTATCTTTCTTGGCTTTCACGAGGTTCTCGTCACGTGGAACGGAAATGTTAACAATCATTGCACGCCTCTCGCTTCGGTCCACCACCACTATATCAGGCTTATTGGCTACAATAGTCCTGTCAGTGATGATGGGCCGATCCCAGTACAAAGTGAATTATCAAGAACTGGGTCGGGCTCATACCTGTAGTACGGCACTTCCGATTCCACAAAAGAGTATTTCAGAGCAAGTTGCTGAAGGATAATCCTGGCTACTAGGTTGTGCCTATGCAAGTACTCTCCGTTAGCTAGACGAGAACAAAAAGAGATAATGTGACGAATTGATTCTCCCGGACGGTGACATGCCCGACAGATGTCAACCGTGCCGTCTTTCACAATAAATCTCCAGTAGTTATTCGTCATGATAACTTCATCCATAACTGCACAGACAAAACCTTCGGTTTTACCAAAGAGGTCACCGAAACACAGCCAGGCTACGGACGCCAATTGGTCTACATCGGGCCCGTGAAGGGCCCGGAAAAAGCGTCCGTGAAGTTCCTTGCTCTGCCATACTTCCCTGCGATCGTTATTGTCAAGCACTACCGGTTTGCGCCAGTTCTCGTTAGCCAGGGAGAGCGGGGTGAGTCCCTTGTCCACTGCCACTACATCTCGATGCATACCCACGTCGGCAGCTAGGAAATATTCCCTGAGACTGCATACCTCAAGGTTGTGTAGGGTCTTAGCATTTAAGAAACCTCGACCCTCACACTTCCGCGGGATAACAGTCTCGTCACCGACGATCGTGGGTGATGCATTCGGTATGCAGTCAGCAGTGTGCGGACCCTCCTATACAGGGCGTCAAGTTCCGTTTGAGTCCATTTGAGCACGCCAAAAGATTACATCAATACTGGCTATTGAATACCTTCTTCAGGCGTCCAAAGAAACGCTCCTTCAACGATTGCTTCAAGTCAGTGATATTGATGCCTAGAGCTTCCGACATACCCAAATACTTTTAGGTTTCGGTTGGACAGAGGGATCTCAGGTTTATGAAATCCATCCGTGGGTTGAGTGCCCACGGATTCCACAACCTCCCCTCGCTTTACATGCATGACCGCACATTTGTCCATACCAAACTCCATTCTGATGGCATTACTGAAGGTTTCAGTTACCTTCAGTAGCTCCATCAGTTGCAGATTGTTGGGGGCAAAAAGTTTCAGGTCATCCATATAAAGACGTGAGATATTACCTGACCACCTCTCTTCAACCCATAGCCTAGACCTGAATTCTCCAGCAGTGTGCTTAGAGGATTCAAGGCTAGGCAAATTAATTAATTATTATCATTATTATTATTATTTTTTATGTTTGTTACCTCAGAACTTCGTCGTATATGGGCCGTATTTGCAAAATTTTCTTTTTCTCTAAAAGAATAATCATATGCTTCCAGATTGGTCTCAAAATCCATTTTTGATGATGGCGTCTATGAGGAATCGCGGGAACTCCTTAAATATTCTAGGCAACTATATAGTGATTTTGGTATTTTCATCGAGAACTTAAGCATTTACAGTCAAAAAGTAACATTTGATAACGGGAGCATCGTATGGTGGCCCAGAACCAAGCTGGCAACATGCAGACAGGCCCTAGGCGAAGTGCAGCGGACTGCCTGCATGGTCATGACAGGAGCATTTAGGACCACGCCAACTGCGGCGATGGAAACGCTGCTCAATCTCCCCCTTTACACATTGAAGTGGAACTAGAGGCGAGGAGGGCCATTCATAGGCTCAAAAGTATGGGGCACTGGACAAACTCTAGATGTAAAATAAACCATACAAACACAAGACCAAACAGGGAACTTGACTGGATTATGGACATGGGATGTAACAAAATACATACCATCCACAATCTCAAAAAAGAGTTTAAGATCTACATTCCGAGTAGGGAGGAATGGAAAGGTGGGATAAAACCACACCAAAGGGCACAACCACGTATGGTACACGGATGGCTCTAAAATGAACACCGGTACAGGAGCGGGGGTACACAGCGACCACTGCAATCTTAGCCTAAGCATGGGCAAACTGGCGATGGTCTTCCAAGCAGAGACCTATGCTATAATCGCATGCGCGACAGCCAAGCAATACCTACTTAAGGCACTCACGTCCAATAGAGTGGATTCTGGGCTGGTACTAAACTGTATTAAAATACTAAACCGGATAGTAAGGCGCAACAAGGTTAGATTGATCTGGGTGCCAGGTCATACAGGAGTAGAGGGCAACGAAAGAGCCGAGACTTTGGCAAGGAAAGGATTCGAGACACCCCTATACGGACCGGAACCCTTCATAGGACTCTTACCAAGGGTCATCAACTAAGCATTGAAAAGGGCTGCGTTAGAAAAACACAGCATACACTGGCGCAACACAACAGGCCAGAAGCATGCAAAGCTATTTCTCAATGACATAGATAAGGCCTGGACCCAAAAACTATGGAGGTACAGCAGATCACAGCTCCGAACAATCACAGGAGTCTTCACGGGGCACTATGCCACCAACAAACAGCTCCACAACATGGGACTAGCAAGTGACCCGACTTGCAGGATCTGTGGAAATGCAGAGGAGACTATGCTACACTTGCTGTGCGACTGTGCAGCACTAGGCTCCAAAAGACTCCAAAATACTAGACTATCTAGGCAAACCATTTCCAAGACCAGAGGACTACAGGCTCAGCCCCATCAAGGCCATACTGAGACTCATGAAGAAGGTGCACGGAGTAGACAGGAGGGGCAAAGCACAAAAGATCCAGAAGGGTCGAAGTGCTCTGGCCTAGAGCCAGAGCACTGATGAAGTGGAACTGATGAAGAAGACCAGAAATGGCCAACGGAACTTCACCCTCACATAGATATCGCAATGAAGATAGTTAAGTAATTATGACAAACAAATAAATAAATGGTTCTGAATAGTTATGTTGAAAATGGTATCATCGAAGTGATCTGATGATGATGATGGAGCCAGAAGGTAGGTACTGGAACTCCGTAATTAATCAATGTAACCGAGCCGTGTTTGGGCTTATTAGAATTTTCATGAGATGCACTTTGGCTATAAGGTACTATTGAACTGATTTGATGATGGAGCCGGAAGGTAGGCACAGGAACTCCGTAATTAATCAATGTATCCTAGACGTATTTGGGCTTATTATAATTGTCATGAGATGCACTTTGGCTATAAGGTACTATCGAACTGATCATGATGATGGAGTCGGGAGGTGGACCGGAACTTCATAATAAAATAATGTATCCTGGCAGTGTCTGGAATTGACATGAAAAGTAAGTACTCAGCCCTGCGTTCAAAAATGAGGTTAGAGTTAACTTTAATGACGTTATTAGGGTAGATACTCTACGCTCGGATTTTTGAACGCGAACGTAGAGTTAAATTGTCAATGACAAGTTCATGTGTCATTTATGGCCGCTCACACCGGAGTTAGAGTTAGTTGGGTTAACTCTAGGATAGCTACTCGAGTTATAAAAGAACGACCCTGGGTTGCGACTCGAAGCATTTTTGAACGGTTAGATTAGCGACTCTACTCTACTCTGGTTATTTTTCAACGCAGGGCTGGCTATAAGTGTAATATATAGTATCATTTCGGAAGTCGGTGTTAAATTGCAAGCAAACAATACCAAAAACACAGACTTCCGAAATTAAAGTTATTTTTTTTTAAGTTTTTTTTATTTAACGTAGAATTATGTATATGTAATCATTTTTTTAGATCAAATTTATTCATTGTTTATCTTTATTAGCTGTTACCTATTTTGAAACTCTAGCATTAATTTTTTATTTTCTAATATTTAGTTATTTTTTCTTATTCTTCAAAATAATCTTCCATAGCGTTTTATTATTCTACTGCAAAAATATTTGGATGTTGTCGTAATTCGGTGTCAATCGATTTTTCTGCTGCAATGTTTAAGTTTTTACAAACATAACAATGTAGAGTAGAATAAGCAATGTAAAAAAAAATTAAAAAACATATAAGTAGCCGAATTGATAACCTCCTCCTTTTTTTGATGCCGGTTGCTGGTTCGGGATTTTTTGACCTAATAGTGTTCTGGGCACGCCATAATTATAAGTGGTAAGTCCCCTCTTTGAGGCGTAGCTGGACATACCTCACGGCGTCCTCACCTTCCGCATGACGCAGCTCCTCACCGGACATGGTGGTGGACAAAAATTTGTTTTTATGAATTTCCATATAAGTTTAGTGTTTTTACCTGCTTTCTGTAGCTGAGTTTGATCATATTGGTTTTTAACCTTTTTAATAGATAATAACAGAAATTCCTTTAACGTTTGTAAATAATTGATAGTTATTCATTATCCGGTGCATTTTTCAATTTTTGGTGGAGTTTATCTCTATGTCTAATACAGCGAACAAGTCCGGGCGTAATCATGGTTTAATATTACTATACTTTCTAGGTATTACTTTGGTAAATGTATTTTTCCTTATCGTAGATTGCAACACATCGATGAAATATTGTAGCGAAACATTTGGATCGTGTGAATTATAAACTGGGTCAAAATTAATATCGAGTATGTCAGTTTCAAGGTTCGACATATTCAATTTAGTATAGCTGCGCATGCGCTTATTTCGAGGTGAACTTATTTGTAATGTTAGTAACCAATGTTTTGGATGGAGTCTTCCATTTTTTATGGATATGATTTAAACAAGAACCGCTCTGGTGGGTTGGGTGATAATGAGCTGGTAATAATCCATGAAAAGAGCAAATATTGAGGTAATTATGAGAATGAGTATCGATTGTTCGATAGCAATGTTTATGTTGATATCTCATAACAGTAGGTATACTTAAGATTTTTAAATGAAGATTTTCTAAGCTACTGTTTAGTGTATCCAAAAACCCATCGAGACCCTACCTACTCGTAACGTGTTGTAAAAATGGCTCAAAATATGACAAAATTTATAAAATGCCTTGCTCTAGCAGTTTTGCGCAATGATTCTCAGCCATTCAAATTTTTTTTGTGTTATCTCCCGAGTCGTTTTCTTTTGCCTTTGGTTGGATGTAATCTGCGGCTAGAGGCGCTCCAACCATCTCCAACTGCGGTTGGGAAAACGCGCCCGTCCTCCAAGGACGTCGAAAGTCATATCAAGAAAGGTCTCCTCTGTTGGGATTACACGATAGGACGCTGGATTACATTCGTGTGGAACATGCTTTAATATATGTGGCGTGTTTAACGTAGGTTCAACTAACTTAAGATGACACATAAAATTAGTGATTTCTTTTGTGTTCATTTTGGTACACGTATTATTAGAAACGATCGATGAGATCATAAGATTACCTAAATTCATTTATCAAAAGCGGGAAAACAAAATTGATGAATAATTCATTAGAGTGAGTTGCCCCACAATTATCATCAGATTTATTCATGAAAATATGTAAGTAAGCCACTCGAAGGCGAAGGTCCTGCATAACAAGCCACGCGCTCGTTCCCTGAGGAGCCCCGTGCCCCGGGCCGAGCCGGGCGGCGGCGCGGCGCCGCGTGGCCGATGCCGGCGCGATAGGCGGCTATCGTAGCGGCGGCGGCGGCGCAAAATGGATCGACTTCCTTTTACGATCTCGTACGTAACGCCAGATTGACTGACTCACCTGATCGTAACAGATACTCGCTTATCGCTGTTTTATATCTCTCATAAAAACCGTGGCAATGCACGATAGTTTGTACGATCGCATTAAATATATACAAGTAAAAAGGGATAATTGGATATTTCAAGGAAAAATCCGAAAATCATATGACCCACCGGGGGCAGAGCATTAGCATAGCATAGCATAATCAGCTTTAAAATGATCCCACTACTGGGACTTAGGCCTCCCCTCTCGGAGAGGGGATTGTTATTTACTATAATTAATATATACATTATTGTACACCTCATAAAGCGAACAGGTTAAACATATACATACATTTACACACGTAACATGTAACACCATACATGCCACGCCATACTACCGTGCCATGGTCACGCCATATATTATTAGTATAGATAAAAATATTAAAACACAGGAAAAACCAGAAAAAACAGTAAACGAAATAATATCTAAAGTTACAGTCCGGAGCAGATCAGAAGAGCATTAAGCATTGTCAGCACCCAGACGCGTGGCGAGTCAGCTCGTGACACTGTATGTACTGACGGTGCAGCTAATAGCCGGTGGCTTCGCGGTCTTAGCTGTTGTTTGGACACAACAGGAACCAAAAGCGTCACTAGCTTCTGGCGATCGGACTCACCCCGCATAGTAGGGGACATAAAGACGAGCAAGAAGTTACTCACTTCAAAACAACTAAAATTGAGCACACCAGGAACATCAGGAACTTAGGAATAGGAAATGATCCAAAGAGCTATTTTAAAAAATTCTTAGAAAGGATTTTATTTATTTATTTATTTATATATACTTTATTGTACACCAAGATTAGAACAGATACATATGAGCCTTATATTAATATATATTCTTATATGATTTTTGGACTTTTCAAGCGTAAGTAGTTTTATAAGGTTTCCAAATAACTGCAGTTGATTCCAGGTTACCTGACTAAGGCTATGAACTAGTTTAATGGACTATGGATTGTTAAACTCATTCATATTTTGAGTAAGAAATCCTAATCTCCAATATAACATTAGCGAGTGTCCTCGTATGATTGTGGAATGTTGAACATTATACATAGCTTTCATTGATTATCAAAAAGCTTTTGATACGGTTTCACATGAAAGTATATGGGAAAGCTCAGAATGTTGAAGAAGAATACATAAAGATCCTAACAAATATTTACAGCGGATTTACTAGTAGAGTTAAACTAGAAACCATTGGCCCAAGCTTTCCTGTCGAAAGAGGTGTACGGCAAGGGCACCCTCTGTGCCCCAAAATCTTTATTGCAATACTAGAATCCATAATATATATATTAGACTGGAAAAATAAAGGGTTATATCAAAGGAAAATACCTCAGTCACCTCAGATTTGCAGACGGTTTTGTTTTCTGAATGTAGCTCTCAACTCCAACACATGATTGAAGCTCTTCACAAAGCTGGTAGATCAGTAGGACTCGAAATGAACATCTCTAAAACCAAAACTATGTCGTACCACTACCAAACAGACATAAAAATAGGTTGTGAAACATTAGAATTATATGTTGAACAATATGTGATGTTTTAGGTCACACACTGTGATATTTTAGAACACACACTATGCTTTATATTTATTACGATGTCCAGAGCTAGAGGTTGACACGTCCGACCCGCTCGGTGGCTAGCTCACAACTGAGGCAACTGAGGGCCGACTACCCCCGCCACCTAGCGGCCAGTCTAGTGTTTGTATACTGTACATCACAGAATATACGTACTTAGGAAAACAAATTGGTTTTAATAGAGACAGTAATGAGTTGGAAGTGGAGAGAAGAGTCAAAAACACATGGTCAAAATACTGGAGCTTCAAAGAAGTATTTTTACACCACCTGCTCGATAATGCCCTTTTATACGTCATACAACTATCACTTAAAGCAAGTCATTATGTCCCTAGGGAGATAATGCAGTATGGGCGATCCCTAGGGAATAATGAGATTTGAATTTGGAACGTGAAAAACCGTCAGCATTATGTGAATTAAAATGTAGTGCATCAAACAAGTTTATTCAAATTTCAAAATGGCTACTAACAAAAAACAAGTTAAAAAAAAAGTAATGAACAAGCGGGAGCGTTATAGAAAATTTAAACTATAGAATCTTTGAGTAGTGAATTTTGTTTGTTTCAAATCTCAAAACATTTTGAGTGATAGTTAAGATTAACTCGTAAATAATACTTATATTTCTCTATTATCTCTATATTCTTATCTCTATATGATTTCTTTTACTAAATTGTCTTTTAATTATCTCACAGATGGTGTAAAAAGTAGAGTATCCAACACGGGGATAAAGCTGTCTTTGTCTTGGGCGGCTTGAATTCCTCACTTCACTCAGGTTTCTTTATTAACTCCCTCGCAGTGCTCGGGAGTTAATTATATAAATCCCTCACTGACGTTCGGGATTAAAATTAGCAACCTTCGTTTCGTTCGGAATTCAACATGCCGCCCGCGACTTAAAGACACTGCTTTATCCCCTAGTCACATAATCTACTATTAAAAGCGATATGCCCATAAAGCTAGAAAAGTTAGTTATGGACTCTTGTCTTATCCCATGTTTAACATATGCTTGCCAAACCTGGAAGTTTACCAACAGAACAAAAAACAAAATAGTTACATGTCAAAGGAGTATGAAGCGTAGTATGTTGAACATTAAAAGAGTGCAAAAAGTAAGACACGCAGATATAAGAGCAAAAACAATAACAATTGACGCTCTAAACCAAGCACAAAAATTAAAGTGGAAATGGGCCGGACATGTGGCGCGACTAGGCCTGCGCACACTTGAGACAAGACTGTTTTACGTGCTGGCCACGGACAATTCGCTATAGCGAAAATTCGCGCGGCGCGACCGGCGGCGCGTCTTGCGAATGAATCAAATGTATGGAAATGTACTGGCCCCGGTCGTCTCGCTGGTCGCCGCTGCGCGTGGCATGCCCAGTACATTTCCATACATTTGATTCATTCGCAAGACGCGCCGCCGGTCGCGCCGCGCGAATTTTCGCTATAGCGAATTGTCCGTGGCCAGCACGTTAGACAGAATTGTCTACAACGTCGCAGACTTGTCTACGACGTCTGCGACAAGACTGTTTTGTCTACGCGTGACGTAAACAAAACAGTCTAGCGGCGTACGGCCAGTGTTGCCAACTTAGTAGATTTTCCACTAAACTGGTAGTTTTAACCCCCCATTTAATTGCGAAATATTGGTTTTAGTGGCTAGTGGATTTTTCTAGTGCTTTAGTAAAATTCAATTTCTTTTCTTACAAAAAATGCGATCACTCGGGTGTAAATCAGCGCCATAGAATCCATAATTATCAATCTGATAGCGACGATGATGGTGCAAACAAAAATGATTCGTCTGAAGACGAATTAATACATAGCTGTTATTGAATAATTTGTATGTTGATTTACATACTAATATTAATTTACCCACAAATGCTATTTTGATAAACTGATTGTTAATTTTTGTTACTTGTTATTAAAGGAAACTTACCTATTTACCTACTTGTTTTATTTCGTAAAACACACATATTTTTTTTGGGAAATTTTGCGATATTGTGTGTGGGATAATTTTTTGTTAGTGGTTTGCTGGTGGTTTTAAAAGTTGACTCTAGTGGTAAGTTAGTGTAACTGTTGGCAACACTGGACATCTCAAAACAGTCTTGTCGCTAGGCGTGGAAAAAGTGTGTCATCATCATCAAATCATCATGCTCAAAAGGTACAAACGGATCATTTGAAACATCGGCTCAAAATATACAAACGGATCATTTGATACATCGGCTCACAAGATACAAACGGAACATTTTTAACAACGGCATAAAAGATAGACACTGACTGTTATGAATCGTGATCTGTTACGTTGCGTCATATACACTAAAAGTTTTATTTAATTGAATTTTGATTTGAGAATATTTTAAAGCAGATGTTTTAGTTCAAGTCATTAATTATATTTACACTATTTATGTTATAATTTGAATTTTAAAAAGACTGCTGGTCACTTAAAGTAAAGAGTGTTTCAGTGTTCCAATTGTTCCAAATGATGCATTTAAAACATTACTGATGTTCCAAGTTTTCGGAACACTAAAATGTTTGGGAACAGTGAGTCGGTTCAGTAAAGAGCTACACACTTGCAGACTTGTCGCAGACAAGTCTGCGAAGTCGTTACAGACAGATCTTTTTTTCCAAAATTTGAATTAAAATAGGTACACATTTGTCTTTATAAATGTGTTTTTTATTAGGTGTACAATAAAGAATAGATTAAATAAATAAAAATAATTATGAATTTCTCCGCTTTTTGATTTGATACGAAATTAAACTCTTTATTCTTTAATTGTTTTTTCATTGGTTAGCCTGATTTAAAGTATGTAAATTAAAGCAGTTTTTTTTAGTGGTGAGTAATATTATTGCCTCGTTTCGGCGCATCGAAAGCCTTGTGTTTGAACCTCCAATAGCACAAAATGAAACGTTCGGTTCATCGGGCCAGCCCCCCTAGCCAAGTTACAATCGTATCGATCGCGCCGAACGCCTCGAGTAGGCCACGCTTCCGATTCCTTTGTTCTGACGTCATCTCAACGCTCAGTCACGTGGTCAGAACAAAGGAATCGGAGGCATGGCCTACTCGAGGCGTTCGGCGCGAACGAAACGATTGTAACTTGGCTAGGGGGCCTGAGCCGATCAGCCGAGCGCTGCTCAGGGATCGAATCGAATTAGATCCACAGTAATTGTGTTGGCGCTACTCGCGATACATGGCGAGACACTCGTCTCCATTACAACGGTCTTCGATTATGTATTTGTATATTTAATTAATTATTTTGTACTTTTAATGCTTGGTACGACCGCATAAAAAAAAAAACGAAACCCTTACAGAAAGCTAAGATCACTCGTGTATCTCCTTCTAACAGCCAGTTTGCTCAGAATCTACAAAACCGATTCAGTTCAACTTTGGTACACATATGAACTTCTCTATGACCCAAACAAGGACGCGTAATGTGAGTAGGTAGTAATACCTACATTTTGAATAGGGGGACAAACTAAGATATTTAGAAAAGGTTTTTTCAGTGTTTGTTTTGTAAACTTTGTTTTTGCCGTGCGTCTAATGAAAAGGAAAAGAAAATCTATAGAAAGACAATTTTAAAATAAGATTGTAGTTTTTTTTTAAATTGATATAAACTAGCGCTTGACTACAATCCCACCTGATGGAAAGCAGTGATGCAATTGTTGATGGTGAGGCGCACTAGTTTATTTAAATTAATAACAGTACCGACCCAACACGCACAAACACTTGCACAGTAGGTTCTCTCACTTCAACTTGTAATATAATAATGCACTAAGATTCTGCAACTCTTCTCCTGAGACCGATTCGCCAGTGGACTGTTCGTCGACAGGACGATTAATAATTTCCGTTTCCCCAGCAGAGTCTTCCACCTACGACATTTCGCCGACAGAAACTTTATCTGCGTCACTTTCGATGACAAGACTCTCCAGCTACAGAATGTGTCGCCGACACGACTATGAACTTATAAACTCTTTTAACTATAGACCTTTCCATCTACGGAGAACTCGTCGTCAAGACAAGCGATATTTTAAAAATACACATACCTACAGCTTACTGTCTTTACTAAGAGATCAGGACCGGCTCTCACTAGAGAATTCAAATTTTGCTTACAACACGTAAAAGTTAGTCCAACGTCCTACCTAAAAAAACATTACTTGCCTTCTTATGTAGTTTTCGGATCAATAGACGAATCTCTAAGTCCTTGAAAAAATACCTCCGACATATTAATATCAAAAAGGTTAAAGACGCGATTGAGCGGAATAAGGGCTCCAAGGTCTTTGTTAGAGATCTGTCTAATAGGTAGAGCTAGCTCACGAAACTGAAGACCGACGATGGCAAACTTATATCCGTCAGATCTGAGCTCCTGGAAGAGGCCGTGGCATTCTATGGACTTACACTTCAACTACCAAATCCGCTGCGAATCTAGTAAACTATACTGACACTATACCATAGATGAGATTACGATTAGTCTTTAGACAAAGTAAGCGTAGATATGTGTATTTTTTTTAAAATGTAGCTTGTCCTAAGATTGACGTCGAATTCTTCGTGGATAGAAAGGTCTGTATTAAAACAGTTTATAAATTTATAGTCGTGTCGGTGAAAAATTCTGTAGCTGTAAAGGCCTGTCGTCGAAAGTGACTTAGATGAAAGTTTCTGTCGGCGAAATGTCCGTGAGTGAAAGACTGTGCTGGGAAAACGGAAATAAATGAATCGTCCTGTCGACGAACAGTCCAATGGCGAATCGGTCTTCGGATAACGGTTGCGGAATCATGTACTAGGCCTGTTTAGATACTTTGCAAGTGTTCGTATCTCTTCTACTAACCATTCAGTTGTCTCTGCATGACGGTACTCATGCGGAGACAATTCTGGCTGCGAAAATCATGATTGGCTATCAAAATTAAACCTGTGTGTATGCCAACTTTTATTTTAGTATTGTCTTCAGAACTGAACAAGTAGGTAGGTCCTGTACACTACAATTTAACGTCGTATGTTTAAGAGAAGTCGTCATGTAAAACACAAAAATACTTAGGTACATACATCTGTAGTAGGTAAACTAAAGGTTTGTAATTTTAACACATTTGATGGGGCCGTGGGGGACATAAACAATGTGCAGTTAAACCGTGGCGGCTGTGATCGCCAGCAGTCACGAGCCAGTCTGCGAAGGTGACGGGTGAACGCGGGTCGCCGCCGCCACCGACAGCGTGCCGGCGTTGATACTTGATAGCATCTGTATTACACTTGTGAGCAGGTCGTGCGTGCGAGCGGATGACGTCATCCGTCCGAGGGGTCGAGTGTGGTCGCGATGGTGTGGGGGAGTACTCACAGCACTTGCAGGTCGGGCGTGTGCGTAAAGGCGTCGGCGGGCAGGCGGCGCAGGCGGTTGCGCGCCAGCAGCAGGTCGTGCAGGCGCCGCAGCCCGCGCAGCGCGCCACCCTCCAGCGAAGAGATCTCGTTGCCCGACAGGTCTCTGCGCAATACACACATTAAACTACGTGCTGGCAGAAACACATCGCACATTTAATTCAATATCATCACTACACTCAAAAAAACTGGGCAAGTGCGAGTCGGACTCGCGCACTGAGGGTTCCGTACAAACTTGAAAGGTAAATTACGGTTTACGATTTATGACGTATTAAAGAAAAACTACTTACTAGATCTCGTTCAAACCAATTTTCGGTGGAAGTTTGCATGGCAATATTATTTGCAAGTTTTATCATTATCTTATTTTAGAAGTTACAGGGGGGACACACTTTTTACCACTTTGGTGTCTCTCGCGCAAACTATTCAGTTTAGAAAAAAATGATTTTAGAAACCTCAATATCATTTTTGAAGACCTATCCATAGATACCCCACACGTATGGGTTTGATGAAAAAAAAAAATGTTGAGTCTAAGTATGGGGAACCCCCAAAATTTATTGTTTTTTTTCTATGTTTGTGTGAAAATCTTAATGCGGTTAACAGAATACATCTACTTACCAAGTTTCAACAGTATTGTAGTTCCGGAAAAAAGTGGCTACGGACGGACAGACAGACAGACATGACGAATCCATAAGGGTTCCGTTTTTTGCCATTTGGCTACGGAACCCTAAAGACTGTTTTTAACGCAATTTGTAAAGTTAGCGCTCAGCAAACAGATGGCAAACAAACAAAAACAGTTTTTTTGAAGAATTTAGTTTAGTGACGGTATTGGATTAAAGGTGCGACATGTACACTATGTACGCAACAGACACTCACAGCACGCGCAGCTCGGCGCAGTCGTGCAGCTCGGGCACGCGCTGCAGTAAGTTCAGCTTCACGTCCCTGTGGATGAGTAGATAGTTGCCATGTTGTGATACAGCTGGACGAGGTCGTGTGTCGACGAGCACTCCCGCGGGAGCCGACACACGCCACGCACTGCTTATGAATACGTTAACACTAAACTTCGGTAATCAACACTCAAATGGCCAATTAACAGATTATACATCTCAATGTAACTAAGTATCAATGTTCCGGAAGTGGGTCACCAGGTCAGTATCACGGGTGACGAGCGAGCTAACGTGCGCACCGTCCGCCCCTTCTCGCCGGAGGGCTTTACATCTCGCAGGCAGTAAGTACTTGCCATTGACAATTTGTAACCATTATCGTTTTGTTTTCCTTTCACCTTGTTTGATGAGAGGAATTAGGCCAATCAAATCAGGACAAAGCTTTTCAATGAATGGGAGGACATAGTTATGGCAATTTATTGAGAGAAAGAAAGATTAAGTCATAATGTAGGAGTGGTCGTGGCGTTCAGCGCGCTTCCTCTGTGCAAATGAGGCGCCGTGTCGGGACGATCCGGACACGCGCGAGCTTTTCCTACAGAGCTGACCGCGCGCCCGGCAAATAAAAAGCAAATATAAAAGAAAATCCACTCCTCTGACCCAGCGAAAGCAGCATTACTATTGCATATTAATCTGTAGAAGTGTAGAGTATAAGATGACGCGGGGCAGAGTCAGGTCGCGGCGGCGGGCAGGCTGGCGGCGCGGCGCGGTGGAGTGCTCCTTCTGTCTCCGCCGCCGCACGGAGCACGGCTACGTTACAGTATAAGATGACGCGGGGCAGAGTCAGGTCGCGGCGGCGGGCCGGCTGGCGGCGCGGCGCGGTGGAGTGCTCCTTCTGTCTCCGCCGCCGCACGGAGCACGGCTACGTTACAGTATAAGATGACGCGGGGCAGAGTCAGGTCGCGGCGGCGGGCCGGCTGGCGGCGCGGCGCGGTGGAGTGCTCCTTCTGTCTCCGCCGCCGCACGGAGCACGGCTACGTTACAGTATAAGATGACGCGGGGCAGAGTCAGGTCGCGGCGGCGGGCAGGCTGGCGGCGCGGCGCGGTGGAGTGCTCCTTCTGTCTCCGCCGCCGCACGGAGCACGGCTACGTTACAGTATAAGATGACGCGGGGCAGAGTCAGGTCGCGGCGGCGGGCCGGCTGGCGGCGCGGCGCGGTGGAGTGCTCCTTCTGTCTCCGCCGCCGCACGGAGCACGGCTACGTTACAGTATAAGATGACGCGGGGCAGAGTCAGGTCGCGGCGGCGGGCCGGCTGGCGGCGCGGCGCGGTGGAGTGCTCCTTCTGTCTCCGCCGCCGCACGGAGCACGGCTACGTTACAGTTTCTATTTCGACAAGCTAAATCCTAATCGATATTCGATTTGCAAATCCCTGTTTCAGTGGAAGACTCGGTAAAGCGCCTATTACACCACTCGATATTCAGACAGTCTTAGTCTATGTAGCGTAGTGTAATAAGGGTTAGGCTGTCTTACTCTGAATTCCGACAGCAAGATCGGGCTCAGCGACGCTTACTGTCTTACAGTCTGAATATTGAGTAGTGTAATAAGAGTTAGATCTTTCAGTCTGCGCTCGCTTCCTAAGGGAGCGTCCTAGAGTTACACCGCGAGATACCATATTTATGCCAAAAAAATCATATTGATTATTTTATATTTTATTTATTTAATCAAAAATACTAACTATAATTACAATAAAATAGAAATAATAATAATAAAAACCCTAAACTAATTACAACTAACTAAAATCAAACTAAAATATAGCGTCAAAAAATTCTTCCACATCGCTGTCGACTGGTAATGAATTGGAAGTTATATTTTCGAACCGTTTGGGGTTGAAACTCTCGGTTCGTGGGGTCCGAGTGCTCACCAGTTATACATATAAAGATCTGTCAAAACGTCTAGTTGACACTTCGCGTGACCCAAGGGCTGGCTTTTAGGTACCTCGGACAGAGGATAAGCATTGCCATACGTCGTGGCAATGCCGCCAGTCTTTTGAGCACATTACCAGTCGACAGCATTGATTATTTGAATAGAATTACGTTCACAGGGTTTAAAAAGGTTTAAGGGTTAAGTTTTTTGGGGATTAAGTTTTATTCTAAATATACAAAAATTTCATTAAACAGCGACCTTAACGACGTTTAAAAATAAATTAAAATCTACACTAATAATAAAAAAAGTAAAAAAAGTAAAAGAAGTAAAAAATAATAAAATAAATAAAGAGGTAGTTTGTTTTTTTTGTTTGTAGGAGGTGCCTAATCTCTGAAAGTACTGGTCCGATTGCTAAATTTTTTTCACTGTTAGAAAGGTGCTTATTCCTGAGTGAGTGGGTCATATTTTATGTACGCGGGCAAAGCCGCGGGCAAAAGCTAGTGCATACAATTTAAATTAGCAGTCAAGCTGGTTGCAGTACCTAAGTGCTGCGACAATCTTTTAGGGCTTCGAAAGTGCAGGTGCCATAACAACCGCCAACGTCAACGTCTTGAGTGCGAGTGAACAAGTCCGCGCTTTTCAGACTGGTGTAATAGCGAGCTGTCTACTTAGACTCTAAGACAGTATATCGTGTGCTGAATAACGCGTAGTGTAATAGGCGATTAAGTCGGCTCGCGTATTATGTTCTCACCTGATACAATCCTCGCTAGGAAGGAAGGATTAGGCGCACAATGCCACATTCACAAAATGACATATTGACGCAAAATGCCACATTCGCAAAATGACATTTCGCAATTTGCCACACTAGCAAAATGCCACATTAGCAAAATGCCACATTATCAAAATGACACATTCTCAAAATGGCACATTCTAAAAAAATCATAACTAACACAATGTACGATTTACGTAAATGACAATAAAAAATTGTTAAAATTACTTATTTACTTCTTGCAGTGGGTTTTTATTGAAATTATGAATAAAAAATAATATAAATTTTATTTTTCCCATAGTTAATCACATTTATACATTTTCATTTATTTTAACCTAAAATAAAATAAAAATGAAAACTGAAGTAATGAATGCTTCTGAGAATCATAAACCTTAATAACAAAATATTATATCTTTTTCAAAAAGCAATTTTTTTTCTATCTACATTAAAAAAATAACTTTATTTGAGTCGACAAGGTGTATAAAGCACTATAATATTTTTGTTTTATACACCGCCACACAGTAATGTTCTTACTTTTGATTTGTCTTTGTTTGTTGTACCTATTATTATCACATATCAGAGATTTGTATCCCTTTTGATTACGCACAATCTTAAACACTGGATTCATTTTGTAATTAAAGTAAGAATACAAATAAATTATCATTTTACAATTAAGTATATATGGTATTTTGTAATTAACTATTCAATAGCATATCAGTCAAATAAAGAGAATAACAAAATAGTCCAACTGTCATAATACTGATTTTATTTTTCTTGTGAGTAAGCTTGTATTTTTTTTTTCGAAGTACCCACCTAAGCTTTTTTTTAATATTTTTTTTTTTAACTCATTCAAATATTAATAATTAATTATATCCAAATGTATTAAAATGATATATCATACAGTGTAAGAAAAGAATAATAATTAGAATCGTGATTCAATAGAAGTATCTTTTATGATTTTTTTCCGCATGCGCCTTTTATTGAATAGCATTGATTCTATAATTTGCTTGTCATTCAAGTAGTTATCAAAGTTTTCGATAGGAGGCGATATAAATACTGTCATTACACTGATTTTTAGATATTCAACTTGTGAATAAACTGACACATTTTCGCACATTTTTTTAACTAATTAAAGTATTCTATGTTAAATAATACAAACAATGTATCAATAATTCAATCAATGTACCTATAATAAATTCCATCAGTGTATAAATCAATTAATGTATCTTACATGATATACTTGTAATCTAGCAGTTATTCAGTATTAGCCAGATGGCTTTTCATAAAAACATACTAACGTCCAAATTTAAAAAAATACTGAGTTCGAAGTGACATTTTGGCATTATGCGAAAGTCATTTTACGAAAATGGCATTTTGCGAAGATGGCATTTTGCTAATGTGACGTTTTGCGACATGACGTTTTGAGAATGTGACATTTTGAGATTATGACATTTTGCGAAAATCCAATGTGTCATTTTGCGAATGTGGCATTGTGCGCCTAATCCGGAAGGAATACTAATATGTGTCGTGTTCGTTGTATTCTGCTCTACATAGGATCATTGATAAGACTTTCAACATTTTACTCGTGTCCTGAAGACGGTAGTTTTGATATGGCACGCATATCTAGTTATTTCTTTTCCAAATGGTAACATTGATAAGGACTGAAGTCCCCATAGCTAGCAAATAATAAATGATCAAGGCCTACTGTCCATGGCCCCGTAGCTACATAGACGCGAATGTTATACGCTTGGTGTACGCCAGCGTAAAGCTATCAACCATGAAACTCTGTCGACGAAGCGGCAACGTCGTGCCGTCGTCGTATCGTTGCCGCTTCGTCGACAGAGTTTCATGGTTGATACGTGGGATACTCACAGTGAGCGCAGCATGGGCGCATGCGCGCACAGGTCCGTGGGCAGTGCGGGCAGGCGCGCGCGGTCCAGGCGCAGCGTGCGCAAGCGCACCGTGCCATTCAGTGACGGCAGCACGCGCAGCGAGCGCGCCTCTGACAGCACCCTGCGGACACACCACTTCACATACACTCTAAACACTGTACCAACAGCTAGAGCACGCCCGCACACTTCTGGACTGAGGTAGCACAGGAGTAAAAGATAAACACATTCATGACCGTGGTCACGCGACGATACGCCACAGTTTATTTATCCATATAGCATCGACCACAGTGAACCAAAATAAATTAGTAGTTACACACCTATTATTTTATACCTCACTGCAACTCCTCAATGCCCGAGGTTCGCATAAGAAACAAAGAAGTCTTGAGAGCACTGTGTCGTCTAGACGTGAATAAAGCTAGTGGACCAGATGGTATACCAGCAATAGTTCTCAAGGCATGTGCGCCCGAGTTGTCTCCTGTATTGACGCGCTTGTATCGCCTCTCATTTAGGACTGGTATAGTGCCCAAGTCCTGGAAGCTTGCCAACGTGCAACCCGTGCCCAAAAAGGGCAGTCGTGCCGATCCTGCCAACTATCGGCCGATTTCAATAACCTCCATACTCTGCAAGATTATGGAGCGTGTGTTGAACTCGCGCCTCATGGCATACCTGGAAGGTATCTTCTCAGTGACCGACAGTACGGGTTTCGCCACAATCGGTCTACTGGGGACCTACTAGTGTATACCACTCACATGTGGGACGAGGCCCTTGAGAAGAATGGAGAAGCGATTGCTGTCTCCTTAGACGTCTCGAAGGCCTTCGACAGGGTATGGCATGCCAGCCTTTTGAGTAAGCTTCCAGCGTACGGCATTTCCCCTGGTCTGATTAACTGGGTAAAAGACTTCCTGAGTGAACGGTCTCTCCGAGTTGTTGTCGATGGATGCTCATCAGAGCCCATGACGACCAATGCCGGAGTTCCTCAGGGGTCAGTTCTCTCTGCAACTCTTTTCCTGCTGCATATTAACGATCTGCTGATGCCCGGTATCTATGGGTATGCAGATGATAGCACAGTTGTAGAGAGATACCTGCCAGGTGCTCGGGCTAGTAAGGAGCTAATCCGGTCCGAACGAGAGGCTATGGTAGAGCGTACGAATGTCTCACTTCAGGCAGTCTCCATGTGGGGCGAAACCAATCTAGTAGGATTCAACGCCGCCAAAACACAAGCGTGTCTATTCACCGCCAAAAGGAGCCCGTTCGCCTTGGCTCCTGCTTTTCAGAATGTATCTCTGGAGTGCACCGACCGCCTTCAGCTCTTGGGAGTTGAAATTTCCTTAGACCTCAATTTTGGGCGGTTCATTGAGTCCAAAGCCAAGGTGGCTGCTAGAAAACTAGGCGTTCTTGCAAAGGTCCGACGGTACTTCACACCGGGACAGCTTCTAATGTTATACAAAGCACAGGTCCGATCGTGTGTGGAGTACTGCAGTCACATATGGGCTGGTGCTGCAAAATGCCATCTAGCAGCTTTGGACTCAGTGGAAAGGCGTGCGAAGAGGCTAATTGGGGATCCAGATTTGGTTAAGTCCAATCTACAAAGCCTCGAGCACAGGCGCAGGGTAGCCAGCCTATCGGTATTTTACAGGTTGCATTTTGGAGAGTGTGCGCGGGAATTGCATGACTTGATTCCGCCATCTCCTTTCTACCATCGGACAACCCGACGTACGGCGAGTATCCACCCTTACGTTGTTGAAACTTCAACGGTCCGGACTAAGCGTTTCGCTTCGTCGTTTATACCGCGTACATCGAAGGACTGGAACAATTTGCCTGCTGCGGTCTTCCCGTCCAACTATAATTTAGGTGTCTTCAAGGCTAGAGTGAATAGGCTCTTAATAAACTAGTGCGCCTCACCATCAATGATTATATATATATATATATATATATATATATATATATATATATATTCCACAACTATCACACAACGCCGTCTAGTCCCAAGCTAAGCAGAGCTTGTGTTATGGGTACTAAACAACTGATAAACATACTTATATATTTCTAAATACATACATATATAGATAAATTACACCCAGACACAGAACAAAATGATCGTGCTCATCACACAAACATTTGTCCTGGGTGGGAATCGAACCCACGACCTCCGGCATAGCAGTCAGGGTCACTAACCACTAGACCAACAGGCCAGTTGATTGCATCGCTGCTTACCATCAGGTGGGATCGCAGTCAAGCACTGGTTTATATGAATTAAAAAAAAAACACACATAAAACTTTATTATGAGTAAGTAGTATCATTGAGAGTCAATATGAACTCTTTGGTTCACAGAGCGCTTGTTTCAGGAATAATAACTTAAATGAAAAAAAAAACCTGCCAAGTGCGAGTCGGACTCGCGCACCATTACCTATCACCACCACTACGGTTTCGTACCATTATCTATAAAAACGGCAAAAAAATGAATGAGATGATGATGAGTGAAAGAGTGATTTTTTTGCCCTTAAATATTTATTTTATTATGTTATTAGGGTTCCATACCTCAAAAGGAAAAAACGGAACCCTTATAGGGTCACTTTGTTGTACTTCCGTCTGTCTGTCTGTTGAAATTAAAACCATATACTTAGGTCTGCGGTCCCTTAAAGCTGTGAAAAATTCAGACAAACTGTTATGTTGGAGTGTCGGCGCGGACGGCGCAGTGTCAGACGCTACCATAGAAATATAAAAAAAAAACTGTTGACAAAAAAAAAATAACCGACTTCACTAAAAAAAAACACTAAAAGGATCAAAATAACTTTAATTTCGGAAGTCGGTGTTTCTCGGTATTGTTTATTTCATATTTACCACCGACCTCCGAAATTAAAGTTATTTTGATCCTTTTAGTGTTTTTTTTAGTGAAGTCAGTTATTTATCTTCTAATATATAAAATTCTCGTGTCACGGTGTTCGAACTTGAACTCCTCCGAAACGGCTCGACCGATTCTCATGAAATTTTGTGAGCATATTGAGTAGGTCTGAGAATCGGCCAACATCTATTTTTTTTTTTTTTATTTATATGGCAGAACAACGTTTGCCGGCTCAGCTAGTCTTCTAATATATAAAATTCTCGTGTCACGGTGTTCGAACTTGAACTCCTCCGAAACGGCTCGACCGATTCTCATGAAATTTTGTGAGCATATTGAGTAGGTCTGAGAATCGGCCAACATCTATTTTTTTTATTTTTTATTTATATGGCAGAACAACGTTTGCCGGCTCAGCTAGTCTTCTAATATATAAAATTCTCGTGTCACGGTGTTCGAACTTGAACTCCTCCGAAACGGCTCGACCGATTCTCATGAAATTTTGTGAGCATATTGAGTAGGTCTGAGAATCGGCCAACATCTATTTTTTTTTTTTTTTTTTTTATTTATATGGCAGAACAACGTTTGCCGGCTCAGCTAGTTTTTGTATAAAAAATTATTTCACACTTTTTACACTTATTTACGATTATCATCTTAGTTACGATACACTTACGAGCAGAGTGCCTATTTCTCATGACAATTCGAATTAACCCAAACACTGCTAGGTTACCTACATTGTTTTATTATGAAGCACCGTCCACCTTCCGGCTCCATCATCAGATCAGTTCGATAGTACCTTATAGCCAAAGTGCATGTCATGACAATTCTAATAGGCCCAAACACGGCTAGGATACATTGATTAATTACGGAGTTCCAGTGCCTATCTTCCGGCTCCATCATCATCATCAGTTCACTTCGATGATACCATTTTCAACGTAACTATTCAGAACCATTCATTTATTAGTATTGTCATAGTCGCTTATCTATCTTCATTGTGATATTTATGTGAATATGAAGTTCCGTTGGCCATTTCTGGTCTTCTTCGCTAGTTCCACTTTATCAAATGTTACTTTTTGGTTGTAAATGCATAAGTTCTCGATGAAAATACCAAAATCACCATATAGGTGCCTATAATATTATTATTTGAGGACTTCCCTCGATTCTTCATGGATCCTATCATCAGAACTGGATTCTGAAAAAAATGAAAAAAAAATGCAAATCGGTCCATGAACGACGGACTTCTGACACATAAAAAAAAAACAACGGAATTGATAACCTCCTCCTTTTTTTTGAAGTCGGTTAAAAATCCGCTACACTTTAAGCGCGTCTTTGCGAGCTGGATCGTTCTAGGGCGCACTCCGGGTGCGTTAAGATATTCAACGACATTCATCAGTTCTATTAATACTTTTTCCATATACACGCCGGACTAGTACATATGTACCTACAGGTACTGCAGATATTATAAAATAGAGTTTTCATCCCCAAAAAAAATTGAAGTTGGAATAACCAGGGCGATTCAGTTTAAAAACAGGAAACATTAATAGAGTTACAATAGATAATTATTACGTGGTGAAAATAGGTTAATTCAAATTCAAGTAATTATAGCAATCATATCTATACTAATAAAAGCTGAAGAGTTTGTTTGTTTGGATGAACGCGTTAATCTCAGGAACTACCCGTCCGATTTGAAAAATTCTTTCAGTGTAGGATAGCCCATTTATCGCGGAAGGTATGTATATATATAACATCACGCTATGACTAATAGGAACGGAGTATCGACAAAAATGTTGTAAAAACGCGGGAAAACTATTCCATTTGAGAGCTTCCGTTGCGTGCGCTGCGTAAATGGTTAAAGTTACACAAAAATTATGTAATACAAAATTGTTCCTCTTTAAAAGTTCTAAAAAAAGTTTGCATCAGCAAATGACTATCTTTTAAGATTGGCTCACTATAAACTTTTTTATGGTAATCAAATTTGCGTGAACGATGCCGTCGTCGATGTCTTGTACGGGGCCAATCTATGTGCCCTGCGCAAGAATGACGGTGGCATTCGTCCCATCGCTGTCGGGTGCACCTATAGGCGTACGGCAGCCAAAATCTGTTGTAAACTTTATAGCCACTCACTGACTAACAAATTCCAGCCCCTACAGCTTGGCTTTGGTTCAAGAGGGGGCTGTGAGGCTGTCGTACATGCCCTCGCTACCTAAATCCTGATAAGGGTGAGGTCATCCTCAAGGTTAACGTTAAAAACGCCTTTAATTCTATTAATAAGGACACTTTGTTGGCTGAAGCAAAAAGGAGAACTTCCAGAAATTTTCGGCATTTTGTGGCAATGCTATAGGCATCCATCAAAATTATTACATAAAGACAATGTTTTGGAATCTGCAGTTGGATGCCAAAAAGGTGACCCTCTCGGGCCAGTCATTTTCAGTTTGGCTATTCATCCTATCATTCAACAATTAAATTCAAAATTTAACGTGAGGTATTTAGATGATGGAACCCTGGGAGGTGACGTAAATACTGTTTTAAATGATTTCCAATTACTGAAGGAGCAGTTTCGATCCATCGACCTTGACCTCAATCATTCTAAATGTGAATTTTTTGTTTCTGACAATACTGACAAACAATCAACACTTCAGAAAATCAATGCAATAGCCCCAGAGATTAAAATTTTAGAAAAAAGTGCACTGCGCCTACTAGGTTCTCCAATTTTGGAAGACAGTTTTTCTTTATTCGTTGATGATAAAATTAAACGTTTCAACGATATTTCGGATAAGACTTTCAAAAATTAACTTACATTCGGCTTTCACCCTCATTAGATATTGCTGTTTTGCTCCAAATTTTATGTATTTTCTTCGCTCTTCCTCTTTATGGAAACAACCACATCTCTTTCACAAAATTGATCAAACCATTCGATCCGCTCTGGATGACCGAGCGTGGGTATAAGCCACGCTACCCATCCGTTTTGGCGGGCTCGGCATCCGCAAAATTTCTAGTATAAGTCTACCGCTAGCACTCAACAGTTAACCGAAAGAATCTTAACTTCATCACTGGTTGACTGTGAGGTGCCGTGCTTGACCGACGCCGTGAACACCTGGAATCCATCTTCCCAGAGACAGTGGGATGAACCGCTCTGCAGGTTGGTACGGAATAATCTTATTAATACGTCCACCAATACTGCTGAGCGCGCCCGCCTACTGGCGTTGGAAATTGGATAGGCCTTTGGTGTGGGATGCAAAATGTGTCGACACCCTTGCACCATCCCATCTTCTGAGTACGGTGGGCTGTGCTGGGGCGGCTGCTGCAGGTGCAGAAAACCTCAAACGGCGTAAATATAATAACCTCATCGGAGGTTATATGTTTGAACCGTTTGGGGTTGAAACACTAGGGCCATGAGGTCCGAGCGCTCATCGAGTTGTTCGGGATATCAGCAAACAGCTGGTCGACTCTTCGCGTGTCCAGAGGGCTGGGCTTTTCTTCGGTCAACAAATCAGCATTGCCATCCAGCGTGGCAATGTTGCCAGCGTTCTGGGCACTTTTCCCATTGACATCGATGTGGACGAATTTTTTGATGAGTTCTTTTTCTACCCGTTTGTACATATTTTTTTTATTTTTTTTATTTATTTGTCCTTAAAAAATGCATTATTTAGGAAGGTTTTTTTTTTTTTAAAACATAATATTAATCCTTATCCAAATAAGTACAATATTTCATTTTGAATATTGCCTTTTACATCATTTCTTGTCGATAAATATCTTAGGAGATATCATAGTTTGAAACTAGCGCCCTAGCAAAATATTGATCAGGGTCTACACGCACGGCCACGGCCGTCGCGTCGCGGCTGTCGGGTATCGCCGCGACTCTAATAAGTGGACGCACCTCTCATTCAACTTTTGAACTGCTTCTGACTATTTTTTTGTAGAAAGCGTGTGCTCGATCCGTAGAAATGGCCCTATGGAAAAAAAATTGCAAGATATCAGTTTAAACATATAATGAATGTATTCATAGATCTCACGTAGATACCCTTATAGACATAAGAAACTGTAATAAAATCATGGGTGGAATCACTTTCAAGTTTGCTGGTGATTTTACATTGCCAGTTATAGTTAGGGGAACTAGAGATGACATTGTTGAGTCTTGCGTTGAGAGCACATTTGAGTGGAGGTACAAATTTTCCTTCAAAGTTACTTTTAAGCGATGGAGAAGTACCTTATTGTGAAAATGAAAACAAAATCGAAATTGATCGTGATTTAGGTGAGAATGTTACCAGCATTTAAGATCTAATCTCCAAAGTTTATCCAAATTCCAGATGTGATCCAAATAAAAAATAAACACAACCAGTGGATGTGTCAAAGGGCAATATTTGCGGCTAGATATAGTAGCGAGGAGATAAGCATCAACTACATTTCCATTGATAATGTAATGGATAAAGAAGATGCGGTACATTACTCTCAAGAATTCCTGAATTCACTAACTCCGAGTGGCCTTCCCCCACATTCGCCCAAATTGAAATGGTTACACCGATTATTTTTCTCCATAAACTAGGGGAACCAGACTCGGAGTTTTTCTTCACAATAACCTGATCAGTGCCACAGTTTTGACTGGTCCAGTAGGCAGTAGGGCAAATGGTAATAGTGTGTGTGATGTGATGCATCTTAAACAGCCTCCTAATGTACTACACTTTACAAATATTTCCAATTCCTACGCGAACGAAGTCGCGGACAAGAGCTATTAATTATAATAAGTAAAAAGTAGCAGAAAAAAAACTTTTTTACCAATATTCCAATAGAGGTTATGATATCTCTCCCCTCAACATCTTTATTAGCTAAATCTCTCCTGAAAGAAAATTTCACAATGGATATACCAACCTGCGGGATCAAACCCAGCCAGGCGCATTACTTTGTGTAATTTATTTCATCACCACTGCTCTCAATACGGTGAAGGAAAACATCGTGAGGAAACCGGCATGTCCTAGAACCAAAAATTCGAAGACGTGTGACATTCACCAATCCGCTTTCATTGGGCTCGCGTGGTGAATTACGGTCCATTCCCTCTCCTAGAGAGAGGAGGCTTAAGTCCCACCAGTGGGAACATTAAAAAGCTGATTATGCTATTATACCAACCTTTGAATTTAAGCGTATCTCTGTTAATTCAATTAAAAAAACATTTAAAACTCTTAACAAGAAAATCACTGAAGATCGTTAAGGTTCTTGAATAAATCATTGACGCAATTGCTCCTGTTCTAACTGGCATATTTAATCAATGTTTAGACAGCGGTACGTTCTACGTTGGACTTTTTTAAATTAGAAGCGATTTACATAATATTAATACGCGTAATAAACATGAAATTGTACTGCTTTTGGGTAAAAAGCTGACCGGTCTACATTGACCTCTCATATCTATTATTATAAATTATTGTAATATGGAAATATTTTAGGAACAGTCATTTTTTTTAAAGTAACCGTGGAGTTTCTTGCCGATTCTTCTCCATAGGTAACGACCAATTGGAACCGTGCGCTAGCTTCTGACGTTTTATAAGTGCCCATGTAGGCCTATGTTAAATAAATAATTTTGAGTTTGAAAATAAAAATCAATCAAAAAAACCTAATAGAAAAAATTTCGACTTTACGCGGACGAAGTCGCGGGCAAAAACTAAGTTTTTTAATAAAAGTAATTGGAATATAATTTTTCACGTTGTAACATCATTATTGTAGCTAAACGTCGCGTCGCGCGTCGTCTCGTCACACTTACCCCTTTAGTTTTTTTTAAATTAATGTTATCTAAAAATAGACTAGGAATTGTAGTGAGTAATACATTTTGTCATAAAAAGACTATTATTAAAGAGTAAGTACCTACATAATAATATTTCGTTATTATTGTAATAGGACGAAACCGATTAATTTTAATGACTGGCCTGTTGGTCTAGTGGTTAGTGGCCCTGACTGCTATGCCGGAGGTCGCGGGTTCGATTCCCACCCAGGACAAATGTTTGTGTGATGAGCACAATCATTTGTTCTGTGTCTGGGTGTAATTTATCTATAATATGTGTATGTATTTAAAAATATTTAAGTATGTTTATCAGTTGTCTAGTAGGTACTCATAACACAAGCTCTTCTTAGACGGCGTTGTGTGATAGTTGTGTGAATATTATATTATATTATAATAAATATATTAATGAAAACAATTTATTGCATCTCTCAATTTGTCTCGGCTCACCTTACTATTTACATCTTTATAGCAGAATGCATAATAATACTTATAATATTGGACGCAGTAAAAAAAGGAACTTTATAATTTAAATATTGCATGTGACGGGTCTGACAAGAGTGATGTAACGAGTGCCTGGCAGAGTGCGCAGGCGCCGGAGCCGCGTAGTGTCGGTGTCGGAGCGCCGCCGCGCCAGATCCTCAGATCCGCTGCGCTTATCAGCGGCGCGACGGATCCAGTTCCGCTCTCTCACCAATCACTTCCGATGCGACAGATACTGAGGACAGCGGACGAAGCTGTCGCGTCGGTACACCATCTGGCCTGGCCCCGCTCCAACAACGATGTAATAAGAAGTCGCCACCAATGTGATTTGCGCGGCGGCGCTGCTCACGACAGGAGCATTTAGACAGAGTCTCAGAGGTCTCCTGAGGCTACAATGTCGTTCCCAAATCTAGATAGGTAGTAGTCGATCAGTGCCTACGTATACCGCGTCCGCATTATCTGTTCACTACACTGGTCTTACGTATAGAGCAGCGTAGTGCACAGATACCGTGAACAGTGCCTCCTCTCCCGAACATACTGATAAAATTCTCGAAGCCTAGTGACATTTGCTATCAGATTAAAACTAAGCTGTATTGTATAGTTGGTGTCGTTGTCAGTAAGCGCCGGGCGGGAAACTCGCAGCTTACAATTTAGAATGTGTTAATCTTCAATACAACAGCCAACCCGACTTCCGATCTCTATTTAATATGCCATGGAGGATGTTGTGTGTTATTTTGTAACAATTTAACATTTCTCTCCTCTGGAATATTAAGTTGTAGGATTACTATTTATTAGTTCTTGTAGGTTTCGTTCCACTCCACATTTATAATAATATTAATTCATAATGTTGGATCGTCGGCAGCGGGGGGAAGGGCTCGGCCGCTGCACATCACTAGAGACTGTTTATACAAACTGCCGACTGGACCAACTGGACTGTTTTCGTTTCCCGAATAGAACTCTTGGAAGAGGCGACGAACAACTTCATTTAGAACTACTAGCATAGGACAGTGCCTTTGCAAAGTAAAGCAGTTTCACTTAGAAAGAGCCCGTAGCTAGAGTGGAACGTAATCATAAAAGTATTCCCGGGGCGCCGGACGACGGCGATGTCTTCATTAATATCTGTTCGAGCCTGAGTGCGGAATATTCTTCGGAATTTAAACGAGTTTGATCATAAAACTCGTTTAAATTCCGGAAAATCGAAGTAATTCAAAATAACGTCGACCCTGACCTCGGCCGACAATTTATAAAAGCAAACCAATTTAGGATTATTTTCATAGAACATGTTATAATTACCATGTCGCGGGCCGTGGAATCAAGGTCAGATACATGTACCTTTGCGGAGCGAACCAATATAATCTCGATAATACATAATATCTTTACGTCTCGAACTTACGCGGTACTCTTCTCATATTTGAATCGGAACCGGATGTCGCGGCTAATCAACAAACCTTGATTTATTCGTTTTAGTTCAAGGCTAAGGAAGTATCAACACTGAATTTAAATCGTATCGACGCGACCATGACACTGGTCCGAGGGTCGCTGGCGGGACGTGTGTACCTACTCACAGGGTGGGGAGGTGCGGCAGCTGCGTGAGCGCGCGCGCGTGCAGCTCGAGACGCGTGAGGCGCCGGCACGCTTGCAGCACGAGGGTCGCTGCCGGGACGTGTGTACTCACAGGGTGGTGAGGTGCGGCAACTGCGTGAGCGCGCGCGCACGTGCACGTGCACCAGCGGGTTGGCGCGCAGCTCGAGATGCGTGAGGCGCCGGCACGCCTGCAGCACGAAGGTCGCTGGCGGGACGTGTGTACTCACAGGGTGGTGAGGTGCGGCAGCTGCGTGAGCGCGCGCGCGTGCACGTGCGCCAGCGGGTTGGCGCGTAGCTCGAGATGCGTGAGGCGCCGGCACGCCTGCAGCACGAGGGTCGCTGGCGGGACGTGTGTACTCACAGGGTGGTGAGGTGCGGCAGCTGCGTGAGCGCGCGCGCGTGCACGTGCGCCAGCGGGTTGGCGCGCAGCTCGAGGCGCGCAAGGCGCCGGCACGCCTGCAGCACGCCCGCCTCCACCACCTCCACGCGGTTGCTCGCCACTGACCTGCACACCATACAAGCACATGTTCCGAGACACAACATTTTTACAACGTTATACAGGGTGTCCAAGAACCTGGCGTCCAACTGGATTCCCACGATGCCCCAAGTTCTAACAGTACTCAGAAAAATATTTAAAAAAATCCACCCCATGTACTTACAGAATTATACTGATTTCAAAAAAAAAGGGGGAAATGAGCACCCTGTGACATACTTTTGAATGCTGTGACTGCTAATGCTGATAATTTCGATATTTCTTGGAGGTTTTGTAATCTAGGGTATTGCTGTGTCTAAATAGAATGTAAAAATAAAGTACTTATTGTACCATTTTAAAATAAAATATTATTTTAACTAAAGGTGATATGGAAAACTATTGAATTTCGCAACTTTGACCGACTGTAGTGTAAAAAAAATGTACCAAAATAGTATGGCAAGTGACGTCAAATTTTGACGCGTTTATTCCTCTTTTTAAAAAGGTATAATACTTACACATTAATTTGAAAAAAAAAATTTTGATAATATTTTTACTCAACAACCCAATTTTTACGAAGTGCCTACCTACTAACGGTAACTGTCGGACCCTTTCTTATCTTAGAAACTGTTATGTTACTACTATTATTTACTTCGGTTCCAAGAGTGAGCAAGAAGGAAATACACACAGGTAGATGGGTTCCCAGTAGAATAAAAGCAAAGAATGTTAGTTTAAAGATATTTTATTACAATAAATGTTCAAAATGTTGACCACCCGCGGCAATACAAGCTCTCACTCTCCTTAAAAAGGACCGCTTTATGTTTCGCGAGTAACTTTTTTGACGTATCACCTGCACTGCTTGTGTTATCTTCTCACGAAGGTCAGCGATGTCATTAATGGGCTTCGCATAAACGAGCTCCTTCATAGTTCCCCAGAAAAAAAAATCCAGCGGATTTAAGTCAGGTGAGCGGGCTGGCCACGGGATTGTTCCTGATCGCCCAATCCACCTGTTCGGGTATTGCTCGTCCAAAAACTCTCTAACGGATACGCGAAAATGTGCTGGACAGCCGTCGTGTTGGAACCACATATCTGGTGGGGTCTCTTCTAGTAAGTTTGGCAAATCATTTTGAAGAAAATTTAAATATGATTCGCCAGTCAAATTCTCGGGCATCTCAAATGGACCAATAATATTCCCACAGAGAATACCGGTCCACATGTTCACTTTGAACCGGTACTGGGATCTATCTTCTCGCATCAAGTGCGGATTTTCCACATGCCACTCGTGCAAGTTGTGTAGGTTCATGTAGCCATCCTTCTTAAATGTTGATTCATCTGACCACAAAATTTTGTCGATAAAGTTTTCGTCTTCTCGATGTTTTTGCAGGATTGTTTCACAAAACGCGACTCGGCTCGGATAGTCTCGAGGTAAAAGACTTTGCACTCGCTGTACGTGGTACGGATGATATTCTTCTTTTTGGAGAATACTGTGTGCTGTGCTCTTCGGTATCCCCGTATCAGCTTCTATTCCTCGCACAGAGATGCTTGGATTTGCCGACACCGCCTCTAAAACTTCATCGCGTATGAAGTCATTTACGGGTCGTCCTTCACCAGCTACTTGATTGGGGAACCGCCCGTCACATAGTGATCTGTGCACATTAATGAAAACTCGATGGTCGGGATATCGCGTAGCCCTCGGATACCTTTCTCTGTAAAGTCTCGCTGCAGCTCGTCCATTACCTCTACATTCTCCATAAATGTAGTGCATATTTGCGTATTCTTGCGGAGTGTAGGTCGCCATGGTAGCACACACAAAACACAAACTGTCCAAACACAGGCAAAGGTCGTCGTAAAGAGTTCGTTTCAAAGTCCAGAGCACAAAGAGTAATCGAGTCCAATAAACAAAGCTTTAAATCGTAGTACGTGATCAATGGTAACAATAAGAGAGAGGTGCGTAGTAACGGCAGGAGGCAGTGACGCGTACTGACCGTACTGTTATCCTAAATAGCACGATCCCAGATAGCGTCACTATCTATCCCACTCGCACCTCTAACCTTTTTCTCCCTCACTCTTACCTGAATAATGGGGTACCATAAAGAAGAACCAGCAAATCGCAAAGATAGTTTCTGTCTTGCTCCCTCCTGTTGTAATAACGAATCACTATGGTGAGATGCATGCACATACCGTCCCTTACGGTCTAACCTGTTTTTTGAGAGGCCTGTTGTTATTTTTATGAGCATACAATAGTAATTCTTTAGAGGTTAGATTCAATTCGTCGTAAATTTTTCTTTCTAAGAATTCTGTAAGACATCGTAAAAATTGGGTTGTTGAGTAAAAATATTATCAAATTTTTTTTTTTCAAATTAATGTGTAAGTATTATACCTTTTTAAAAAGAGGAATAAACGCGTCAAAATTTGACGTCACTTGCCATACTATTTTGGTACATTTTTTTTACACTACAGTCGGTCAAAGTTGCGAAATTCAATAGTTTTCCATATCACCTTTAGTTAAAATAATATTTTATTTTAAAATGGTACAATAAGTACTTTATTTTTACATTCTATTTAGACACAGCAATACCCTAGATTACAAAACCTCCAAGAAATATCGAAATTATCAGCATTAGCAGTCACAGCATTCAAAAGTATGTCACAGGGTGCTCATTTCCCCTTTTTTTTTGAAATCAGTATAATTCTGTAAGTACATGGGGTGGATTTTTTTAAATATTTTTCTGAGTACTGTTAGAACTTGGGGCATCGTGGGAATCCAGTTGGACGCCAGGTTCTTGGACACCCTGTATATACGTTTCAGAGCCAGTCACTTAAAACATTTCAGGTCGCAAATAATATAATAAATTAATTATAATTGCACTGTACTGCATCTTTAGTATAGTAATAGTAATAAAGTGTTTAATATATATATATATTGTACATAATGTCCATCTAGTGGCAAACAATATGCCTATTACCACTATGTTTAATCTGTGGATCTCAACAACATCACAACAACAACGACGACGACGACGTGGTCTGCAACATTATCACTTATTTAGTGTTATTTATATGCATGAGCTTTATATGTTGTAGCTGTTTATTATCCCTCAATAAATAAAATAAAATAGTAAAGTGACAATCATTGGGAGCCAAGTTCTGTGTACACAATCCTAAATTTATTTAGAACAGAAGCAATAAATTGTTTGTACCGATGAGGGAGGCATGATGAGTTCAGTATTAAAATCTATAATTTTAATTCTCAAAACAAACAAATCCACCATACTGGTACTCAAACTATTGTATGCCTACGTCTTCGATCGGGGAGGATGTCTTTTCGCGACAGAGTTCGCAGCGAGATCTCATGGCGGGTGTGAAGAGAGCAACAGTCATAACTCAGCGCTGGGCGTGCCACAATAACGGCAATAAATAAGTCCCTTTTTGAGGAGTGGTGACTCGCCCTCAGTCAGACTTTTACTGACTAAAAGCGCACCGGTCCTTTAGTTACTCTTTGCGTTCTAAGACCACGGGTTTTCTTTCCCGACGTCAACGCATGGCCAGTAGGCTTCGGCCCTACTGGGCCCCTACGGTTTTGCTGACATCAACTTTACACATCTGTGTTACCCCTGCAGAGCATTCTGGCATGATGTTATGTTCTGAAATGGTGTTAACAACAAACACTGCGATTTCAACTCCTGCATTCAAGGAAGATTTGCTATTATTTATTGAAGTGCTCCATATTTTATCTCCGAAGATCTTCACCAAATTTAAATGGCAAAAATCTCTTTCAAACAAAAAAAAGAATCACCAAAATCCACCAGAATAAAAAACAAACAGTCCACGTGAGAACCTACTACTTCTTAGCAGTCGGTTATATATAAATAGATATATTTAATGTCTTTGGAATAAATCGATGATTAGTGAGAAATTCAGTTTTAAGGTCCCGAGCAGAGCACAACCTAAATTTCAAAGAAGCTAGTTTCGGTCCTGTCGAATACTTGGCCCCTGTCTTCGCCCAAACCAAAAATCTAGCCAAATCGATCCTTCGTTTTGGATCTAAAATAACGTTACGCCGTGAAACTTTAACAAGTCAATATCTCCGCCGAAATCAACAGTAAAGTCGACCAATTAAAACGTATTGCTGAGCGAAAGTTCCAGAATCGGAATACGTACCAAGGACTAGCGAATTATAGAAAAAGTCTGCCAGAAGAAATTACTGTTATTAGTTCTTATTAGTTGATAAGGGAATTTGTTCCTTCTGTCTTAAAAAATAAAGTTGAATTTCGCATGAAGTCTCGAGAAATTATTATTATTACATATTTGTAATGGGCTGCGGTATTGTTCGAAAGAGTTACCGTGGCCCAGAAACACAAAGGGCAACTGATGGAACATGGGCGAGTTTGAGTCAGTACAAGTCTGACACTGCTTCTCGGTCCACCCAGAACAGGAGGAATTTTTTGTTGTCAGTTACCCCGTCCACACTGCAATCTATAATGGAGAGTAAGGCCACTAGAACACCATTCCTAGCGTTCGCGAGCAGGGTCATGCGAGTCGTAGCGAGGGCAAATGGCTCTACACAATACTCTACACGAGCACAAGCTCACAGACAAACACCTACACCAACACTCACGCAAACACTAACTCTCACGCAAACACCTACACTCAGGCAAACATCAACTCTCGCGCAAACACCTACGCAGACCCTTACACAAATACCGATACACCTGACTGATAGGAGCCCAAACGTCACCACTACCACATCCACTGACAGCAGCTCCCAGCAGACGACCACCCCAAGTATTTTGCCATTATGTAAATTCTTGGAACCCGGGGAGGATGGGAAACCAGGCATCAGACTACGTGGTGTGGCCCTCTTTATGAACAGAGACAACGAGAGACTCGGCCTAAGCTTCTGCCGCTTAGAAAGGGGAAATAGCGTCAATATATCACCAGGACTGGCTGCTTTGATCAACGGGAGCACCTCCAAAACGAGCATAAAACGCACAAAGTTCAATGCGTTACCCGTTGCAAAGATTGCCGAACACCAATACCGTGTTGTGCGATTGCAAAATAAAACAATCGCACTTTTCGAGTGGCATGAGACAACTCCGTTTGCCCAAGTATGCTCGTTGCTCACCGAAATCGCAGAGACAGACCGGACCACGAGTACGCGCTCCCGAATCATCAGCGTGGATGCAATGGTGATTGTTTACGACAGAGGTGAGGTTGCTGATCAATACGGTTGCATTAAAGCCTCTAAAGATCACGAGTTGGTGGTGTATGAGGACAGGGGGGAAGACCTCAGTTTTCTTAGACCCCACCAAAAGTGTGCCGTACTGGAAACAGCAGAGACTGTACAACGAACATCCTCCAGGTCGGTCCCAACAACACCTTGCGGATCAGAGAAACTACAGCAGAAGATAGCAGCCGAGAGGGCCGCTTCGGAAGCAAAAATCAGCCGTAGTTTGGAGAAGAAGATCGATACCATGGATCGATGGAAATCGGTCTCCAACTTTCTAAGCAGGCGGCTGGGATTTGGTGCCAGGCCCCGTCATATCAGACAGATAGATGCAGTACAGGAGTTCATCAGGTTTGTCCCACAACCACCGAAACAGAAGCGCTCAACGCCTACGAGAGCCGACAGGGGGCAAGTCAGCCCGCCGGAACTCAGGACGGTAACCAAGCCAGGCGACCACGTGGCGAATGCCTTTTTCGAGTTTCAAGCGATCACAAAAGGAATCAATGCTGTCGGTCTCATGACTTGCCAGAAAATCATGCAGTCATACCAGCTAGAGACTGAAGGGTTGCTTCAGGAGAGACTAGAGGAGGCTGCGGCAGCCATATATAATAATGCCACCTCCCAAGTCATCAATGATGCGACAGCTGTTGTTGTGTCGGTCGTTTGATCGCGGAGGGTAGCGGGATCCGAAGCACGGTTATCCGCTGGCCGACCGCAGATAGTTGGGGGCCCAAGTAGTGTGCCAGCCACGCACAAAAGGCTGCCCCGCCAACTGCGAAAAATCCCAGGGTGGCCCCATCGTGCCGGTTGGCGACCGGGCGAGAGGACCCGATGGCGATCCCTGGGGGGGTTCGGGCGTCCCCGCAATCTCCAGATCAGACCTCCATTAGCGCAGCAACTCTGGTCGCGTTGTTGGATTTACATCGCGTCACCTCGCTCAACTGCCATCTTCCACCTACCCTATTCACTCAAAATAATAAAAAAATAAAATGAAAGGTAAAAAGAAAAGTAAGTGTGTACAGCGGATGCACGTCCTCTTATTCCAAGTGCACCTCTCTAACATTCGAGGACTGCACTCCAATGTCAATGCGGTCCACCATCACCTTGAGACTGACAAGCCCCACTTACTTTTCCTGACGGAGACGCAGATCAGATGTCCGTCAGATGCGGCGTATCTCGACTACCCGGGATACTCATTGGAGCACCATTTCCTGCAGCGTGCCGGGGTCTGTGTGTACGTCCGCAATGACATCTGTTGTCAGCGTCTCCGTCACCTTGAGGACCCTAATTTCTCAACGTTGTGGTTGTTGGTGGACACCGGTGTGGACAAAATTGTCTATACTTGTGTCTACCGATCGCACAGCGGTGACCAGGAGACGACTCAACTGTTTGGCCACCTCAGTGAGGCCGCCGATAAGGCTCTGCATCGGCACCCTGATGCGCAGTTTGTCGCTCTGGGGGACTTTAACGCCGTTCACAAAGACTGGCTTTTCCCATACCAGAGGACCGACCACGCTGGGAGAGAAGCGCGAAACTTTGCAGTATCGATGGGCCTCTCCCAGTTGGTAAAGCAAGCGACAGGGGTGCCTGATGTAGTTGGTCATACTGCCAATTGTCTGGACCTTTTACTGACCACCGATCCGGACAGATGTATCGTAACAGTTTCCTCACCACTAGGAACTTCAGATCACTGTCTGGTGAAGTCTGTATCGTCCTTCTCCCCACCTGACTGCGACTCACGCGGTGAACGGCGAATGTGGCGTTACAAGTCAGCAGATTGGGATGAGATGCGGCACTTCTTTGCATCTTATCCTTGGCAGCAGGTCTGCTTCTCTTCTAAAAATCCGTCGAGCTGTGCAGATGCTATATCCGATGTGATACGTCAAGCTATGGAGTATTTCATCCCCTATCGCGACGTACCCATCGGTGGCTCAGCTCACCCATGGTTCAACGCCGATTGCGTTCAAGCTGAACAACGTAAGCATTCGGCGTTTCTCGCCTGGGTTGACGCTCGTGACCACAAAGCTCCGGATCTGAGTTCAAAGAAGAGAGCCTTCAACCATGCTGCCAAGTCCTACAAAAAGGCACTAAGGAAGGCTCGCTTCGACCGCATTAACCATATTGGTACAAAGCTCTCTGCGCAGCCGTCCGGTAGTAGAGCATTCTGGTCCCTTGCCAAGTCGGTCGAAGCGAACTTCTGTCGGCCCTCATTGCCTTCGCTGGTTAAACCTGATGGAACACTGGCTCATACAGCGAGAGAGAAAGCGGGTCTCTTTGCATCTCTCTTCGCCCATAATTCTCGTCTTGACACTGGTAGTGCTACTCCACCGACTCTACCTCACTGCGATACTTCGATGCCCGAGGTCCGCATAAGGAACAAAGAGGTTCTGAGAGCACTGTGTCGTCTTGACGTGAATAAAGCTAGTGGACCAGATGGTATACCAGCGATTGTTCTCAAGGCTTGTGCACCCGAGTTGTCTCCTGTATTGACGCGTTTGTATCGCCTCTCATTTGGGACTGGTATAGTGCCCAAGTCCTGGAAGCTTGCCAACGTGCAACCCGTGCCCAAAAAGGGCAGTCGTACCGATCCTACCAACTATCGGCCGATTTCAATAACCTCCATACTCTGCAAGATTATGGAGCGTGTATTGAACTCGCGCCTCTTGGCATACCTGGAAGGTAACGATCTCCTCAGTGATCGACAGTACGGGTTTCGCCACAATCGATCTACTGGGGACCTACTAGTTTATGCCAACCACTTGTGGGGCGAGACCCTCGAGAAGAATGGGGAAGCGATTGCTGTTTCCTTAGACGTCTCGAAGGCCTTCGACAGGGTATGGCACGCTAGTCTATTGAGTAAGCTTTCAGCGTACGGCGTTTCCCCTGGTCTGATTAACTGGGTAAAAGACTTCCTGAGTGAACGTTCTCTCCGAGTTGTTATCGATGGATGCTCATCAGAGCCCATGACGACTAATGCCGGAGTTCCTCAGGGGTCTGTTCTCTCTGCAACTCTCTTCCTGCTGCATATCAACGATCTGCTGATGCCCGGTATCTATGGATATGCAGATGATAGCACAGTTGTAGAGAGATACCTGCCAGGTGCTCGAGCTAGTAAGGAGCTAATCCGGTCCGAAAGAGAGGCTATGGTAGAGCGTGCGAATGTCTCACTTCAGGCAGTCTCCAAGTGGGGTGAAGCCAATCTGGTGGGATTCAACGCCGCCAAAACACAAGCGTGTCTATTCACCGCTAAAAGGAGCCCGTTCACCTTGGCTCCTGTTTTTCAGAATGTATCCCTGGAGTACACCGACCGCCTTCAGCTCTTGGGAGTTGAAATTTCTTCAGACCTTAACTTTGGGCGGTTCATTGAGTCCAAAGCCAAGGTAGCTGCTAGGAAACTCGGCGTACTTGCAAAGGTCCGGCGGTACTTCACACCAGGGCAGCTTTTAATGTTATACAAAGCACAGGTCCGATCGTGTGTAGAGTACTGCAGCCACATATGGGCTGGTGCTGCAAAATGCCACCTGGCAGCTTTGGACTCGGTGGAAAGGCGAGCAAAGAGGCTAATTGGTGATCCAGATCTGGTTAATTCCAATCTACAAAGTCTTGAGCACAGGCGTAGGGTAGCCAGCCTTTCGGTGTTTTACAGAATTCATTTTGGAGAGTGTGCGCAGGAATTGCATGACTTGATTCCACCATCTCATTTCTACCATCGGACAAGCTGACGAACGGCGAGTATCCACCCTTACGTTGTTGAAACCTCTACGGTCCGGACCAAGCGTTTTGCCTCGTCGTTTATACCGCGTACATCGAGGGACTGGAATAATTTGCCTGCTGCGATTTTCCCGTCCGATTATAATTTGGGTCTCTTCAAGGCTAGAGTGAATAGGCTCTCAATAAATTAGTGCGCCTCACCATCAACGATTGCATTACCACTTACCATCAGGTGGAATCGCAGTCAAGCACTAGTTTATATCAATTAAAAAAAAAAAAAAAAAAAAATCAAGGGAGAAATGACTGGTCAATATATGGCTGCATATAGTGCTACGTGTGGGTTTATACCGCTAGATGAGTCGGCAACGTCGCGGACTGGCCGTATTACTTTCGCGACACCCGAAGGCCACCCAATTGTGGTAGTAGCTCGGTGCACCAAAATTATGCTGGATGACAAGATTCTCGAACAGGCGGAAGCAATCTCGAGGACTATAGATCAGGCTGGAGGCTGGGCCTTGCCGGACATCAGTTGGGTCAACGGTGTTCCAGGGTGCGGCAAGACCACTTGGGTGATCAATAACTTCGATAAGGACAACGACGTCATAGTCACTACAACAACCGAGGCCGCGAAGGACCTGCGGCAAAAGTTAGCGCACAAAATCGGCGAAGACAACAGAACCAAGGTGCGCACGATGGCTTCAATTCTATCGAACGGGTGCAAAGAGTCACAAAAATGCAATCGCATTCTCGTAGATGAGGCTCTTATGAACCATTTCGGGGCCATCGTAATGACAGTCCGGTTGTCAGGCGCTAGTAGCGCGGTCCTTATCGGAGATATTAATCAACTGCCCTATCTGGACAGGGAAAATCTTTTCCCCATTAGCTACGCCCGTCCGGACTTAGTGGTGACCATCAGCCACGAGCTGTCCTGCACACACCGGAATCCAATGGATGTCGCGTATGCCCTGGGGGAGGTGTACCCCGGCATTTACTCGTCAAGGAACCAGGTCCACTCCCTACAGCTGAGGAGGTTCACGGGCGCGCATATTTCCGGCACACTTCCCAACACGCTTTTTCTGGTCCACACGCAGGAGGAGAAGAAGACCCTCATTGACCAGGGATATGGGGCTGGTGCTGGATCATGCGTCCTAACTATTCACGAAGCCCAGGGTCTTAGCAGTGAGTCGGTCATCATCCTGAAGACAAAATCCATAAATATCCGGATTCACAGCAGCGTCCCCCACGCAGTAGTGGCAGTCTCCAGACATACTGCCCACTGCGTGTACTACGCCGACAACGCTGATGACGCAATTGGACGGTTTGTGAGGAGGGCACAGGAAGCGTCGACCAGGGACATCATCAACACCAACATGAAGAACGCCATGCGGCATCGGGACGAAACAGTCGTCGAGGCACTGATCCGCTTACTAAGGCAATGACGAGTTGATGGCGCCTTGGACGACGCGGGTATTGCTCGGGGCCGTCTTGGGTAAAACGGGGAATGGTGAGGTGGATAATCCGCGACTGAGGAGAGAGTACCATTAAGTAAACATTTATCATAGTATCACCTAAATTTAAGGACGTAATATGTATCACCAGGTCCAAAAGAAAAAAAAAAATAAAAAAAAAAAAGTAAACAGGCTGCACATTTGAAAAAAAAAAAATTAAATAAATGAATAAAAAAAAAAAAAAAAAAAATGAACGGAAGTCAAACATTGTATTTACAGCATAATATAGTAGTTATAGTTATTGATAACAATTATGTAATATAAGCTAGATGGTATTTATGGTTATATGTATATAATTAATATTATGTATAGTACCTATTAAGTATTAGTATTAAGTATAGTTATTGGGGTTGAGGGGCCATTTCTTTGGTGCGGCATTCTGGGCGGCGATGAGTTGTATGTGTGTTGAAGGTTGGGAGATTCCTGATTTTTGATGCGTATGTGGGTCGTTGTCGCTTGGGTATCGCTTCGGACTGGTGGCCTCTAAACCCTGAAATTCTGACGGGATTTATTGCAATCGCTGAAAGATGCTCTGGAGTGACGCCACTTGCACGTGGAGTTGCCCAGAAGCAAATAATGTATAATTAAAAAACAAGGGCACGGACGTCATGTCCGTGGTTTAAATGTAAGGTAGGAGTGCGGTTTTAGTCAGTAGGAGTCTGACACTGCCCAGACTGGCTCGTCTGTGAGGCAGCTTGGGCGTCCATGAGAATTTCCCACTCCTACCGAAAAAAAAAAATAAAAAAAAAAACAGGAGGAATTATTTTATGATTTCCTACCTCAGAAAAAAATTATATAGCTGAACCTGGATTTTTTTATTTTTTATCCTTATTTTAGATGGTAGCACCATCAAATTAAAACAGAAGAGAGAGAAGTAAATCGGGTTCTATATTTTACTACAAATAATGTTAGTTATTGATAAATATGACCGATTTTTTTGCTCGCAAACAACAAAGAAAAACCACAAAATATTGTACAAGTGATAGTTTGTAAGAGTGTGTGTGAGGGTGTGTGTGCGTTAACCATGATAACAATTCATTTGAATCGGAAAGTAAACTCAAGATCCTATACTCAACAGTCACGCTTGATAATATAATAGTAGTAGGACTATCCAACAGATCTCAGCTGTAAAATTAAGCGCAAAGTCTTTAACACCTGCATTCTTCCCTGCCTTACTTATGAATGCGAAACTTGGGCACTCTCCAGATACCACAGAAATATGCTGAAACACTGTCAGAGAGCTATGGAGAGAAGCATGCTGGGGATTAAAATACTAGACAGCGAAAGGATCTCAGCCATAAGAACTAGGACAGGAGTGACAGATATCCTCAATAACATAGACCAACTGAAGTGGAGATGGGCGGGTCATATGCTATGGAGTTCCCAAGACAAATGAAGTAAAGTCCTGACAGAATGGTACCCTAAAAACAGTAAAAAAAAAGAAATAAAGATCGATCACGCGAAAGATGGGAGGACAGACTTAAGCTTACAGCAGGTTCAAACTGACAAAGAGTTGCAAAGGACAGAGTACGGTGGAAGAAGTTAGAGGAGGCCTATGCCAAAAGGCACACTGAACTCCAGACATTTTATAACCCAAATGAAATGTAAAATCAAAAAGTTAAACAACAAAGGAGACTTCAGGATACAAGGGCTATTGAAATTGAAATTGAAGATAGAAGAAGGACTAAAAGAAAAGGAAGGACTGAAGGACTGAAGGACTGAAGGACTGAAGGATTGTAATTGAAGGACTATGTAGGTAGTTCAATACAATTCTTTTAAATATTTCAATCACAAGGTGATGATAGGTAACCGTTTTTTTTGTCTCACCATCCTCCAGAAACATAGGGGAAGGAAGAAATCTTCTTTCAACCCATAAATCAGCCCAGGAGAGCATGTTTACTAAATAAAATACAGTACTCGTTGATAACAGAATGATTCACAACAACGAGCAGTAAATACGGTGGTAGGCCATAGCATCGGCTGCCGGCTTAAAAGTTACCACCCAGCAGAAAAGCCATGCCACCAAGCGATTCGTCGTGTTCCGGCGTGATGTCTGGTGAAGCCGTATGGTGGAAGATGGGTCTGAGCAGTTGTGTTACCACCAGCTATTGTTGTGTCGGACGTTTGATCGTGGAGGGTAGCGGGATCCGAAGCACGGTGCTCCGCTGGCCGACCGTAGGTAGTTGGGGGCCCAAGTAGTGTGCCAGCCACACATGAAAGGCTGCCCCGCCAACTGCGAAAAATCCCAGGGTGGCCCCATCGTGCCGGTTGGCGACCGGGCGAGAGGACCCGATGGCGATCCCTGGGGGGGTTCGGACGTCCCCGCAGTCTCCAGATCAACCCTCCATTGGCACAGCAACTCTGGTTGTGTTGTTGGGTTTAACATCGCATCACCTCGCTCAACTGCCATCTTCCATCTCTCCTATTCACTCCACACACAAAACAATGAAAGGTAAAAAGAAAGGCAAGTGTCAACAGCGGATGCACGTCCTCTCATTTCAAGTGCACCTTTCTAATGAAAAAATTAGAGGGCTGCACTCCAATATCGATGCGGTCCACCATCATCTTGAGACTGACAAGCCACACTTGCTTTTCTTGACGGAGACCCAAATTAGATGTCCGTCAGATACGGCGTACCTCAACTACCCGGCATACTCACTGGAGCATCATTTCCTGCAGCGTGCCGGGGTCTGTGTGTACGTCCGTAATGACATCTGCTGCCAGCGTCTCCGTCACCTTGAAGACCCAAGTTTCTCTACGTTATGGCTGTTGGTGGACACTGGTATGGACAAAATTGTTTATGCCTATGTCTACCGATCGCACAGCGGTGATCAGGAGACGACTCGGCTGTTCGATTACCTCAGTGAGGCCGCCGATAAGGCTCTGCATCGGCACCCTGATGCGCAGCTCGTCGCTCTGGGGGACTTTAACGCCTGCCACCAAGACTGGATTTTCCCATACCAGAAGACTGACCAAGCTGGGAGAGAGGCGCGAAACTTTGCAGTATCGATGGGCCTTTCCCAGCTGGTTAAGCAAGCGACTAGGGTGCCTGATGTAGTTGGTCATACTGCCAATTGTTTAGACCTTCTGATGACCATCGATCCGGACAGATGTATTGTAACAGTTTCCTCACCTCTTGGAACATAGATCACTGTCTGGTGAAGTCTGTTTCGTGCTTCTCCCCACCTGACTGCGACTCACGCGGTGAACGGAGAATATGGCGTTACAGGTCAGCAGAATGGGATGAGATGCGGCACTTCTTTGCGTTTTATCCTTGGCAGCAGGTCTGCTTCTCTTCTAAAAGTCCGTCAAGCTGTGCGGATGCTATATCCGATGTGATGCGTCAAGCTATGGAGTTTTTCATCCCTTATAGAGACGTACCCATCGGAGGCTCAGCTCACCCATGGTTCAACGCCGATTGCGTTCAAGCTGAAGAGCGTAAGCATTCGGCGTTTCTTGCCTGGGTTGACGCTCGTGACCGCAAAGCTCCGGATCTGAGCTCAAAGAAGAGAGCTTTCAACCATGCTGCCAAGTCCTACAAAAAGGCACTAAAGAAGGCTCGGTTCGACCGCATTACCCATATTGGCACAAAGCTCTCTGCACAGCCGTCCGGTAGCAGAGCGTTCTGGTCCCTTCCCAAATCGGTCGAAGCGAACTTCTGTAGGCCCACATTGCCTCCGCTGGTTAAGCCTGATGGAACACTGGCTCACACGGCGAGAGAGAAAGCAGGTCTCTTTGCATCTCTTTTCGCCCATAACTCTCGTCTTGACACTAGCAGTGCTACTCCACCAACTCTACCTCACTGCAACACCTCAATGCCCGAGGTTCGCATAAGAAACAAAGAAGTTTTGAGAGCACTGTGTCGTCTAGACGTGAATAAAGCTAGTGGACCAGATGGTATACCAGCAATAGTTCTCAAGGCATGTGCGCCCGATTTGTCTCCTGTATTGACGCGCTTGTATCGCCTCTCATTTAGGACTGGTATAGTGCCCAAGTCCTGGAAGCTTGCCAACGTGCAACCCGTGCCCACAAAAGGGCAGTCGTGCCGATCCTGCCAACTATCGGCCGATTTCAATAACCTCCATACTCTGCAAGATTATGGAGCGTGTGTTGAACTCGCGCCTCATGGCATACCTGGAAGGTAACGATCTCCTCAGTGACCGACAGTACGGGTTTCGCCACAATCGGTCTACTGGGGACCTACTAGTGTATACCACTCACATGTGGGGCGAGGCCCTTGAGAAGATTGGAGAAGCGATTGCTGTCCCCTTAGACGTCTCGAAGGCCTTCGACAGGGTATGGCATGCCAGCCTTTTGAGTAAGCTTCCAGCGTACGGCATTTCCCCTGGTCTGATTAACTGGGTAAAAGACTTCCTGAGTGAACGGTCTCTCCGAGTTGTTGTCGATGGATGCTCATCAGAGCCCATGACGACCAATGCCGGAGTTCCTCAGGGGTCAGTTCTCTCTGCAACTCTTTTCCTGCTGCATATTAACGATCTGCTGATGCCCGGTATCTATGGGTATGCAGATGATAGCACAGTTGTAGAGAGATACCTGCCAGGTGCTCGGGCTAGTAAGGAGCTAATCCGGTCCGAACGAGAGGTTATGGTAGTGCGTACGAATGTCTCACTTCAGGCAGTCTCCATGTGGGGCGAAACCAATCTAGTAGGATTCAACGCCGCCAAAACACAAGCGTGTCTATTCACCGCCAAAAGGAGCCCGTTCGCCTTGGCTCCTGCTTTTCAGAATGTATCTCTGGAGTGCACCGACCGCCTTCAGCTCTTGGGAGTTGAAATTTCCTCAGACCTCAATTTTGGGCGGTTCATTGAGTCCAAAGCCAAGGTAGCTGCTAGAAAAATAGGCGTTCTTGCAAAGGTCAGACGGTAACTTTCTTTACTATTTTTTTTATTCTCCAGATCGTGTGTGGAGTACTGCAGTCACATATGGGCTGGTGCTGCAAAATGCCATCTAGCAGCTTTGGACTCAGTGGAAAGGCGTGCGAAGAGGCTAATTGGGGATCCAGATTTGGTTAAGTCCAATCTACAAAGCCTCGAGCACAGGCGCAGGGTAGCCAGCCTATCGGTATTTTACAGGTTGCATTTTGGAGAGTGTGCGCGGGAATTGCATGACTTGATTCCGCCATCTCCTTTCTACCATCGGACAACCCGACGTACGGCGAGTATCCACCCTTACGTTGTTGAAACTTCAACGGTCCGGACTAAGCGTTTCGCTTCGTCGTTTATACCGCGTACATCGAAGGACTGGAACAATTTGCCTGCTGCGGTCTTCCCGTCCAACTATAATTTAGGTGTCTTCAAGGCTAGAGTGAATAGGCTCTTAATAAACTAGTGCGCCTCACCATCAATGATTGCATCGCTGCTTACCATCAGGTGGGATCGCAGTCAAGCACTGGTTTATATGAATTAAAAAAAAAAAAAACTTAATATGTCAGTGTATCTCACTTAATATGTAATAGGTTTAAGGAGGTAATTCAATAAAATTATGCAAAACGATACCGTCATGATCATTTAGAAAATTTATTATAAAATGATATTTAATATACTTAAACGTAAGTTTTCCAAAAGAATAAAAATATTAAATGGAAAATGTATAAATGATTAAATATCATCCGAAACATTTATCAAAAAAAGCATTTGCCAAAAAAAGCTTATAAAGCGAGAGTTTGTAAAATGAAACATTTGCAGAACGAATCGTTTGTGAAATAAATAGTAAGTATACGAAACGTTGGTTGTTAATCAAAAATTTGTCAATGAAGTTTTGGTGAAACATTAGTGAACCTAATCTGTCATTACAATATTTTAAAGTATAATCAATTTAACATAAAACAATAAACACAAAAATCTTATCACTAAAAATTAAAATGAATTGAAAATATTAAAAACGAATTAAATATATTGATTATGAACAAAAGTGGTTTTTATTGGTCCCAAGTAACCGTCTATATATTTATTTGTGACCAAAACTCCGTAAAATGTTGTCGTTCGGTAAAATAAAACCTATGACACATATTATATTTTATACTTCGCATATGCACTTAATATATTTTGATATTCTAAAAATATGTCAAATAATGCATAAAGCAAAAAAGACGTCGGTCAACAGTTTTCGGTAAAATTAAATTGGAACAAAAAAAAATTCGGAAAACACACGCATCAGTTAATAGCTGCTAGTGTGTCTTACCAAATAATAATAATAATAATAACATGACGAATAACTACCGGAGATTTATTGTGAAGGACGGCACGGTTGACATCTGTCGGGCATGTCACCGTCCGGGAGAATCAATTCGTCACATTATCTCTGGTTATTCTCGTCTAGCTAATGGAGAGTACTTGCATAGGCACAACCTAGTAGCCAGGATTATCCACCAGCAACTTGCTCTGAAATACTCTCTTGTGGAATCGGAGGTGCCGTACTACAGGTATGAGCCCGACCCAGTTCTTGATAATGGTCATATTACTTTGTACTGGGATCGGCCCATCATCACTGACAGCACTATTGTAGCCAATAAGCCTGATATAGTGGTGGTGGACCGAAGCGAGAGGCGTGCAATGATTGACGACATTTCTGTTCCACATGACGAGAACCTCGTGAAAGCCGAGAAAGATAAACAAATTAAGTATATTGACTTGGCTCGCGAGGTTGTCGACATGTGGGATGTGGACTCGCCGATTATTGTACCGATAGTCGTGTCGGGCAATGGCTTAATAGCCAAGAGCCTCGACCAACACCTTAGGAGGCTCGCGTTAGGCGGCTGGATCAAGGGCTTGATTCAGAAAGCGGTACTCCTGGACACGGCTCGTATTGTTAGGAGGTTCCTTTCTCTGGAGCCCTGACCGCCGGTAGCTTGGACCCTGTTCCCGATACCGGTGGGATACTGTTTTTTATATTTTTAAATGTTTTATTTTTTATTTTTGAAATATTTAAAAATGTAACTAATATGTTTATGTAAATGAAATAAAGAAAATAATAATAATAATAATCGCCTTGAATCCTCTAAGCACACTGCTGGAGAATTCAGGTCTAGGCTATCGATTGAAGAGAGGTGGTCAGGTAATATCTCACCTACTTTACATGGATGACCTGAAACTTTTTGCCCCCAACAATCTGCAACTGATGGAACTACCGAAGGTAACTGAAACCTTCAGTAGTGCCATCAGGATGGAGTTTGGTGTGGACAAATGTGCGGTCATGCATGTAAAGCGAGGGGAGGTTGTGGAATCCGTGGGCACTCAACTCACGGATTCCATAAACCTGAGATCCCTCTCTCCAACCGAAACCTATAAGTATTTGGGTATGTCGGAAGCTCTAGGCATCAATACCACTGACATGAAGCAATCATTGAAGGAGCGTTTCTTTGGACGCCTGAAGAAGGTACTCAATAGCCTTCTTTCAGGCGGAAACAAGGTGCGCGCCTTCAATGGTTGGGTCATGCCGGTATTGATGTACTCTTTCGGTGTACTCAAATGGACTCAAACGGAACTTGACGCCCTGGATAGGAGGGTCCGCACTCTGCTGACTGCATACCGAATGCATCACCCACGATCGTCGGTGATGAGACTGTATATCCCGCGGAAGTGTGGGGGGCGAGGTTTTTTAAATGCTAAGACCCTACACAACCGCGAGGTATGCAGTCTCAGGGAATATTTCCTAGCTGCCGACGTGGGTATGCATCGAGATGTAGTGTTAGTGGACATGGGACTCACTCCGCTCTCCCTGGCTAACGGGAACTGGCGCAAACCAGTAGTGCTTGACACTAACGATCGCAGGGAAGTAGTGCAGAGCAAGGAACTTCACGGACGCTTCTTCCGGGCCCTTCACGGGCCCGATGTAGACCAAGTGGCGTCCGTAGCCTGGCTGCGTTTCGGTGACCTCTTTGGGGAAACCGAAGATTTTGTCTGTGCCATTATGGACGAAGTTATCATGACGAATAACTACCGGAGATTTATTGTGAAGGACGGCACGGTTGACATCTGTCGGGCATGTCACCGTCCGGGAGAATCAATTCGTCACATTATCTCTGGTTGTTCTCGTCTAGCTAACGGAGAGTACTTGCATAGGCACAACCTAGTAGCCAGGATTATCCACCAGCAACTTGCTCTGAAATACTCTCTTGTGGAATCGGAGGTGCCGTACTACAGGTATGAGCCCGACCCAGTTCTTGATAATGGTCATATCACTTTGTACTGGGATCGGCCCATCATCACTGACAGGACTATTGTAGCCAATAAGCCTGATATAGTGGTGGTGGACCGAAGCGAGAGGCGTGCAATGATTGTCGACATTTCTGTTCCACATGACGAGAACCTCGTGAAAGCCGAGAAAGATAAACAAATTAAGTATATTGACTTGGCTCGCGAGGTTGTCGACATGTGGGATGTGGACTCGGCGATTATTGTACCGATAGTCGTGTCGGGCAATGGCTTAATAGCCAAGAGCCTCGACCAACACCTTAGGAGGCTCGCGTTAGGCGGCTGGATCAAGGGCTTGATTCAGAAAGCGGTACTCCTGGACACGGCTCGTATTGTTAGGAGGTTCCTTTCTCTGGAGCCCTGATCGCCGGTAGCTTGGACCCTGTTCCCGATACCGGTGGGACACTGTTTCTTATATTTTTAAATGTTTTATTTTTTATTTTTAAAATATTTAAAAATGTAACTAATATGTTTATGTAAATGAAATAAAGAAAATAATAATAATAATAACCCCATCGCCGTATCTCTACGTTGACTTCGTGATGGGGCTTGTGAGCTCCAATAAATAAGGTCTGTATCGGCAGTTTGCTTTGCCGTAACATGCCTAGGGTGAGGGGCCAGACTAAGAGAGATACAACCCGCAGGGCAGTTTTGTGGCGAACTGTTGGGCATTAGCGACCCCACGGACCCGATCTCCCGGAAGAAATCGTGTTCTTCATCTCCGGATTGCCTTTGTTGGCCGGTCGTAGTGAACACTGACGAGGAACGCAACTCCCACCTCTCTCTTGCCTTAATTGGCTGGTTTGAGTGGAGATTCGCAAGAGCAAACATGCTTGAGAGAAGGATGCATAATCCAGCAAGGTGCTGGTAGGTGATCTTGACCGTACTTCCGGGATTGTCCTGATAGCCGTGGCACACCTCTCCACTCCTCAAGCACCTCAGGATATGTTGCTACGTCACTTTGTGCTAGCGACCATTTTTAGGGGGCCATTTATTGAGTGTGCAAGACACCTCCTGCCTTTTTATCGATGGATATTAATAACATTGTTCAGGCAGGGGCCATAGTCTTAACATAGTTCCTGGTAAACAGTCCACTTAAGACTCCAAAAACCATAGCCCTATTATCTTTGTTTTTCATATGTCGCAATAGTTTCCCACCAACCGGGGGTTCTCCTTGGGTGCACTAGCACAGCGCGTACAGGGATAATCGTGGGTTGGTATTACGTCCCAATAAAATTATCTAAAGGGCCTCTGCGAGTTGGCTTCGGCCCCTCGTATGCCTTCCAAAGATCCAGGATCCCAGGGTCCTGAGATATATAAATGCATAAAAATAATAATAAAAGTGATCGGCTCCCCGACACAAGTAAACCGCGATAAAAGTGGCAAGCGATTTTACCTAACGACCTAAGCGATAGTGAAACGGACTGATTGTGATTTGGTACGATAACCAAATGATTTGACAAAATTGTTATTGTTTGTGGTAATAAAGTTCTCTGCTAGTAAACCGGCATTTAATTACCCACGTACGTAACAATAACATCAGAGAAGATTTCGACAACCAGCCACAGTGACAACTACAAGTAATGACACAGTGACAACTACAAGTAATGACACAGTGACAACTACAAGTAATGACACAGTGACAACTACAAGTAATGACAACGCAACGTTTGTCGCTCAGTTGCTCCTTATTTTTGCGGCATTGCGCGGAAATTTTCTTACCACCTCATCGATTCGTCCAAGCCTGTTTTTGAATTTTGAATTATGGCCAGACACAAACTGCGCACCGTAGCCAGCGAAATAAAGCTTTTGCACCAAAACATCTTTTGTATGGGCCCTCGTATCTTCAATAATCTTTCACCTTCGTTCAGAAATATAAGCAATATAGATGTCTTTAAAAAAAAACTACTCGAAAGTAAATGTTATTACTCTATAAAAGAATTTTTAAATGACAAGACACTGAATCAACCGGTTTATTAATACAAACCAAAGGCATTAGAGCGCTTGTAGAAGTTCGTTTTTTTTTTCAACGGATAACGGACCGTCAATATACGGATATCCTTGTATACATTATATACATATAATTTTTTTTTACCGGATGGATGTTTTTTTTTTTTTTTTTTTTTTTTTTTTCCGGTGTGAAAATCATCTTATGACATCCCCCGCTCTTGGGCGAGGCGGGAGATAGTGTCAGACTTTTACTGACTAAAAACCCACTCCTGTTCCTTCGTTGCCTTTCGTACCAGGGCCGAGTCTTCCTTTCAGAATCAGACCCTTGGCCCCGGTAGGCTTCGACCCTGCTGGGCCCCTACAGTTGCTGACAACTCCCTGAGGCGCGCGTGGAACAACACGCGCCGTCGACGACTTGGGCTCGGTCCAGACGGTTACCGGACGGTCGGACGGCGAGCCACCCATTGCTCGCCGTCCGCAAGCCCGCGCCTACGGTGGCCGGAAATCGGGATCGGAATCCCGGCGGCGATTGGGGCGTGAGGACCGTTGCCTCACGCGATCGGCCTCCTCCTTCGCTAGCATTACTGCTTCGCAGAAGGAGGCGACCGCCTGCCACTCCTCCTCACTCCGGACCATGGCCTGTACCAAGGCCCGGCGCGAGAGATCGCCGCCGCCGATCGCCCCCACGAGGACACGGCGTTGCTCTGCCCAAGCGGGGCACACCTCCACCGTATGCTCCACCGTGTCCTCCGGGCGGTCCACACAGTGGCGACACCCGGGCGTCGCTTCCGCACGAATCCGGTGCAGGAACTTCCCGAACTTACCGTGTCCGGTGAGGACCTGCGTCATGCGGAAGGTAATGACGCCGTGTTGCCTTTCCAGCCACTCCTCAAAGAGGGGACTTACCGCCATGATTACGGCGTGCCCAGCACTGGGTTGCGATAGTCGCTGTCGCCATTCCGCCATGAGATCCCGCCGGAACTCTTTCCGCCATGCCGCGACTTGTCGCGGCAGCGGAGTCTCGCCCCGGCACCGGATGGATGTTAGCTTGGACTATCGTCTATATGCGCTAGTTTTAAACTGGTTGTCAGAGATTACACACGTGTGAAATGTCGATGTCGAGGTAAAAAAAACTCTTATTGGCTTACTATTTGTAGAAGAAGAAACAAAAAGAAACAGAAAAACGTAAAAGGTCATTATGGGTGCATCCCATATTATTGGAAAGGGAAGAATATGGTGCATTTCATACTTTTTTTACGAAGTTGGAAGAAGATGAAACTAAATTTTATAATTATTTTCGGATGAAGAACGTAGGTAGACGGCACAAACCGGCCTCAGTAGGTCCGGCAGTGTCAACACCAGCACAGCAGTGTCAACACCAGCACAGCAGTATCAACACGCACCTGTAATAGGCCTGTGTAACTCTTTACTGAACCGACTCACTATTTCGAAACATTTTAGCGTTCCGAAAGATAGGAACATCAGTAATGTTTTAAATGCATCATTTGGAACAATTGGAACACTGAAACACTCTTTGCTTTAAGGTGACCTGCAGTCTTATTAAAATTCAAATCTATTGGTACACAATACCGTTGCCGACGTCTGTTAGTCGATAACGTCACCGGTCCACGCTGAAAACTACGCTTTGGACTCGTCGCATTTTGCGTGTGGACACGGCATTATGCTGAGCGTACGGCCGTTTTGCTCGGACGTGGCGCATATATGTTATTTTTATTATGTTTTTGTCATGCAAAATGTTTGCAATTTATGCTAGTTTTAAGTTTGCGCCTTTTCCGGATGTGGATGACCGCTCTTTCTTACGCCGGACCGGTGTCCGTCGCGCCGCTAAGGAGGAAGCGGTGCTGCATCCGGCGTAAATTGTTCGCCGGACCGATGTCCGGTGCATGTATTACATATTCATTATAAACCATACACCACCGCGAAACCGGTAAAAACACGTTTCGTTATCCGTTGAAAAAAACGGACGTCTAGAAGCGATAAGAGCGCTATGAAGTACTATGTTATTTGTTTTATAAACTAATATATTGTAAATATTGTCATATGACTAATTTATAATTTGACTTATATACTTTACTAATTTCATTTTATTGTATTCTATGCCAATTTATTAAAATAATTAAATCTATACTTATTAACAACTTTGTATGCCTCATTGGGGGGACATAGCAGAACCTGTAACTAAAACAACATCTTATGAACCTATGATCCACAATAAACGATTTGAATTTGGAATTCCGAATGCAAAAAATTTAATGTCTCTGCTACCCAGTTTGTTTAGGAATGGTATGCAGTCGGTGCGCGCTGGCGAAAAAGTTTAATTTAACGAAAGTTATTCGTTGGGAGAGAGAAGGAGAGATACTCACAGGTCCTCGAGCAGCGGCAGCAGGCGCACGGCGGCCGGCAGCGCCGCCAGCAGGTTCTCCTCCAGGCGCCTGCACACACGCACGCATTAGTACAGGACCGCTCCCACTCAGACCCAGACCCGTCCTCGTTCTAATTGTAACTACTCGCTAGAGTAGTTATTGTAAACTTTTAGCAGATTTTTTTCGTCTTATTATTAGTTTTATTCGTAAATTGGTTCCTAGTGGATATTATAATGTAAAATTTGTGTGAGTAGTTTTGTATCTCAAACTGTCTACACAACTGAACAAAATGTAGAATCATTGAAACAGGCGCGATCTCAGTAAACTGGAGCTGAGAATAGTTTGACTGCAGTAGCGACTAAGTACGGTACCTCACCGAAGCATACCGAGAACGCTGACTCGACATAGGTACTTATTTGCTGCAAAATGCAGCCAGAGGCATAGCGTGGACTAATTTAGACATGGGCGAAGGTAAATCGGCAAGGCCTTTATCTTTCATAAATTCGGAAACGAGACAGCGACTGTCGCAAGTATTCAGTGTTCGACCAAAGTGAAGGAAATAGTGACTGAAAATCCTCATTCAACTTTGAGAGAGATAGCCGCCGAATTTTCTGTATCTCACGAGTCGATCCGTACCATTTTAACTAATCATTTGGGTATGAAACATGTTACTGTTCGGCTAGTCCCAAAAGACCTGAATTTTCTCCAAAAACTCAATCGTATGAGAGTCGCTGAGGACATGCTAGAACGAGTCAATTCCGACCCAACATTCATAAAACGCATTGTTACTGGTGACGAGATGTGGGTTTACGAGTTTGACATGCAAACTAGTCAACAAGCTTCGGAGTAGCGCCTTCCAACTGAACCGAAACCGAAAAAACTAAGCCAAAGTCGATCAAAAGTCAGTCATGTTGAAGGTTTTCTTTGATTATCACGGTGTTGTGCACTCGGAATTCACTCGTAAATAAAAAATATTATTTGAGCGTTATGCGGCATTTAAAAGAGCAAATTCGACGAAAAAGGTCAGATTTGTGGAAAGAAAATTCTTGGATTTTGCACCACGATAATGCACCTTCGCACAAGGCTATCATTGTGAACGAATTTTTGACCAAACACTCAACAAATACCATCGAGCAACCACCATATTCACCAGATATGGCTCCAGCCCACTTCTTTCTTTTTCCTAAACTCAAATTACCACTTCGTGGCACCCGTTTTCAATCGGTAGAAGACATAAAGGAGAATTCGCGGCGAGAACTGAACTCAATTCCGGAAACAGCATTTAAAAAATGTTTTGATGATTGGATTATTCGTTGGCGTGTAAGTGTATCGTTTCTGAAGGAGCATACTTTGAAGGTTATAAAATAAATTTGGATGAATAACAAACATTTTGTGTATTGTTGATCTTTTCCCGGTACTTTCTTGGCAGAGTAGTATTGCTGGAAGTCAGTCAGTGACAACGATTCAGTGCTCATAATAATTTGCAGCCGTAGGGTGAGTTAATGTGTTGTAATTGAGCGCGTGCGACATCGAGCGGAGGCCATTTCGAGCTCGGCCGCGCAGACTCGATAACGGGCGGCCCTTACTTACACGAGCTCGTTGCTTCAGCTATCAGCTCCCTGAAGTGGAAACATGTGGATTTCTTACGTTCAACACACAACTCAGGCCCTGCTGTATGTTTGTAAGTGCCTAATGAAAAAGACCAATCTTTTTGAGCAAGGATTTCTGATTGTATCCAATAAACAACATTTCTGATTGTACCTATCCGATAAACAACATTTTGGCGATTTTAATTAATATAACCCTTTAACCCCTTGCGTCGGATTGATCTGTCGAATGTTTTCGTATCCTATTCGCCAGGGTCGTGTGTTTGTGACTAGGTACTTCGTCTTGTTCAGTTCTTCAATCCCCATAGGTGACAAAAGATCTGAAGAGTTGGATTATTTGGTTGTAGATGTGCGACCCTGACAGAATAAAAGCGAGAGTCTTTGTCAGATATATCCGACGTAGGCGGTTAAAGGTTCATGAAAAGTAAAGAAACGAAACTTGCGATGAGTTGGAGTAGTTGTATGAATAGGTAGCACCATACAAGCGGTCGGAGTGCGGGAGCGAAGAGCTATTAACTGGCCATTAACTGGCAAGTTCGGTAGAGCCGGCGTCACTTATCACGCGAGTCAGCCGGGCCGCGCTCAACTTGTAAGTGCTGGGATAACGAGGCTCCGCTAGCCGCGCTAATTAACTGCGACACTCACTTTGAGCAGTTTGCGGTAGCCAGTCAAGGCGGCGGCGGCGGCGCGCGGCGGGCGAGGGGGACTCAACGTTTGAGAAGTTACCTTTTATAATTGATTTAATAAAGCGGAAGAGTTTTTGTTTGTCTAAATGCGCTAATGTCTGGAATTACCAGTCGGATTGATAAAAAGATGCCTATGGGATAGTCAGGTTGATGACGAATAGTATCAGAACATCACGCTACGATCCACGGAAATAAATAAATATTTTCATTTGATTTAAAGCGGAGCAGTAACCAAAGACGCGCGGGGCATATTGTGTTTTATTTTTGATGGATGAATAATGCTACATTATTTAGAAAATATAAAATACAAAGATATCAAAGTGCCTACTGTCCTCGGGGATAAAGGAGCCTCTGTGGAACACGGCAACGACATAAGGCACTGGTCTCACTTATCCTCTTGGTGAATAATCTAGGTAGGTAGGTCTTTACCGTTTTAATGTTATGTAATGTGTTCCATGCTGTTACAACTTGGTTAGTTAGAAATTGCTTCAAAGGCTTCTTTTTGGATACATTCCCCCATAACTTGAAGGAATGTCCTCGTAAATGTTTGTTGGCATTAAGTGTGTAAAGATCTTGAAGGCTGGGCACATCGTAATATTCTGTAAGTATTTTATAAGTCTCAATAAGTCTACCCCTTTGTCTACGTTGTTCCAGTGTGATAAGGTCAAGTTCTTTAAGGCGCTCTTCGTAAAATAGATTGCTAATGGTACGGACTACTTTTTTGCCCTTCTTTGAACATTTTTGATTAAAGTGATGTTTTTTTTTAAAACATGGGTCCCAGATGACATTAACATACTCCAAGAGAGGTCTTATGTAGGTTTTGTACAGCAAACGTTTTAAGTGTCAAGCATTTGAATACCTTGTGAATAACATAGAGTTTCGAATTCGCTCTCTTGACGACATTGGATATGTGTGTTTCCTATTTTAGGTCGCTAGATATAATAACACCTAAATCCTTTTGTGACTCGACAGATGAGAGTTATTTGAACTCCCAGATGATAACTTTTTCGAGGATTGTTTTTCCCAAGTGTAAGATGGTATATTTGTCAACATTCAAAGTAATTAACCAGTCTTGGGTCCATTCGTATATTGTTTGTTGTTTGTGTTTAGGTCATTTTGTATATCTTGTCATTGAACCTGGGGATTTCCAAAAAAAAACTTTGTATCATCTGCAAACAGTGAAAAAGGCAAACAAAGCGTTTTTTGAGGTTTATCAAGTATAGAATGAATAGCTGCGGGCCAAGCACCGGTCCCTGTAGAACACCGCTGAGCATAGTACGGGCTGTAGAAAGAACGTCACCAATACGCACACGGAATGTTCTCTTAGTAAGAAAATCACTTATTCAGGCTAATAGACTACCGCGAATGCCTAAGTGTTCGAGTTTATGGATTAGACGGCGCAAAGGGACACGATCAAATGCTTTTTCATAATCCAGATATATTACATCTGTGGGATGCCCTTTTTCATGGTTCTTTGCCCATTCGTGTACGGAATCAAGTAGATTTGTTGTGACTGATCCTCTCGGGCAGTAGCAGTGGTGGCCGAGTGGTAACGGCCCCGACTTACGAGTTGTAGGTTGCGGATTCAAACTTAGCCAGGCACATTACTTTGTGTAATTTATTTCATCACCACTGCTCTCAAAACGGTGAAGGAAAACATCGTGAGGAAACCGGCATGTCCTAGAACCAAAAATTCGAAGACATGTGACATCCACCAACCCGCAATGGGCTCGCGTGGTGGATTACGGCCTATTCCCTCTCCTAGAGAGGCCTCCTCTCTAGGAGAGGGAATAGGCCGTAATCCACCAATCCATGAGTCCCAGCAGTGGGAACATTATAAGGCCAACTATGCTATGCTCCTCTCGGGACAAATTCATGCTGCTCCTTCGTGATAACTTGCTCTTGCGATAGGAATTGTCTTATTTTATTTGCAATAATTTTTTCCATGGTTTTGCACAGTACGCTAGTCAGGCTAATAGGTCTAAAGTTTACGGGGAGTAATTTATTCCCTTTCTTGTAGATCGGCATTACATTTGCTACTTTCCAGTCAACAGCCACTATACCTTCTTCCAAAGATCTATTCATAATCTGAGCTAAGCTTGCGGTCAATGCCTGAGAGCAATACTTCAATAACATGGACGGTATATTGTCTGGACCAGTGGCCGTAACATCATCAAAACTCAACAATACCTTTTGCACCATATCGCCTGTGATGTTAAATTTCTCAACTGAATTGGCTACTCTGGGCGCATTAATGGTTGGTAATGGCCCAATGGACCATTTCTTTAACAAAACTAAGTTCGAATTGATCCACAAAGGATTCAGCAATCTGGTCTGGTTTCATAACGAGTTGGTTAGAATTGTTTTTTATTGTTCAGCTGCTTCCTGATATAGCCATAAAAATCACCTGTATCTATGACAGTGGATTCGAATATTGATCTTCTATGTCGGGTTATTTTAATGATATCGTTATTTATTATTCTATATCTGTTATACGCGTTTTCATTAGGATTAATTCTATAACTGATCCACAGTTTCTTTTTCTTTACAATAAGATCAAGCATTTCTTTGTTTATCCAGGGCTTATTGGTAAGTAGCTTTTCATTAATAACCTTTTTTGATACATTGTGTTCTATTGTCGAATGAATTTGGTTTTTAAAAGATAGCCACATGTCGTTAACGGAGTTTTCATTAATAGATAAACTCTTGGTCAAGTGTTTGGTGATTTCCTTGTATTCCACCTTGTGAAAATCGTATACCTTTGGGTTTCTCTTGTTTTTACTGTTGGTATGAATTACTTAATCTGTAGCTGTAATTACTAAGTGATCACTTTTTCCTATGGGAGGATGGTACTCAATATCACAGACAAGTGTATCATCATTGCATAATACAATATCTAGCAAGAATTCTTGTTGGTGGCGTTTTCTGGTGGTTTGAGTAACCAGTTGGTTAAAGTTGCTGTTAGTATCATACGAGTTGTAGGTCGCGGGTTCAAACCCAGCCAGGCGCATCACTTTGTGTAATTTATTTCATCACCACTGCTCTCAAAACGGTGAATGAAAACATCGTGAGGAAACCGGCATGTCCTAGAACTAAAAATTCGAAGACATGTGACATCCACCAACCCGCACTGGGCCCGCGTGGTGGATTACGGCCCATTCCCTCTCCTAGAGAGGAGGCCTGAGTCCCAGCAGTGAGAACATTAAAAGGCTGATTACGCTTACGCTTACGCTAAACTTATGTTTTGATTTCTATGGAAACCTAGATAATAACCACACAAAAATAAATAAATAAATAGCTGTGTTCCCAAAATATCTAGAGAAATATGTGTAATAACATGATAATCACGGAAGAGCGGTTGTATGGAAATGTATCTCGGGGTCCTTACAAATGTATCTCGGGGTCCTTACAAATGTATCTCGGGGTCCTTACAAATGAAATTGATCTTTTTTTAAATCAGGTTACTACAGTCATATCTTTGGATTGACTTAGAAGTACAAGTCGAAATAAATGTTGTATTAAAGGTACCTACGTATATTTTTTTCGGTATAACTTACAATGGTATCTTTATGATTTGTATTGTCTGTAACATCACTGTATTTATATAACCATTTATTTTGTATGTAATCTTCTTACATTAGAACTTCACAACATTTCTGGATAATTTTTTCAAGGGGTCCGTGATTGATAGCTGACCTACCCGGCGGCGGCGGCGGCGGTCCGCCGTTATAAAAGATTAGGAAAGACTTCTTTAATATTTTTTTTTTAATGGAAATTATCTAATGACTTCTCCCGCTCTAGGATGGAACGAGAGACTTTTACTGACTAAAACCACACCTATGTTCCTTTAGTTGCTGTAGGAGTCGCGACCGAAGTGGTATGGACTGCTATGCTGTTAAATTAAATACTTTGATAACTTTAAAGATTTATTTATAAAACGATAATTCTCGACGTGAGACCCATATGGTCTGATGTCAATATTAGACCAAAATCACTTTTTTAGACAGCCAAACTAAGATCTTCGTGCTCTTTCTAACAAACTTACAATCATATTTCTATCACTTTTCTTTGTGTAGTTTTCAGATTGCGATAAAGTCGTATGTCGCAAAATTATAGGATTAAATTGAGTAATAAAGTTTTATTATAACATCAGTTTTTATGCTTAAATATTTCGTATCATTTTAACGGCGAATATTGAGTTGAGTTTTTATGCTTTTAAATGTTTTGTCTCGAACTTAGGGCGTTTGTCAACATTCGACTTTATGCTTCTAAAATTATTGTGTACAAAATAAATGTATGAACACATAGAACCTTATGCCTCTTGAAATAAAGTAAACCACGGCACTAAGATGACATAAATCTATTTGCATCGTACTTTTTTTTTACAATTAATAGGCATTATTTTAGCATGATACCTTATGCCAGTATAATGTGTTGTTTTAACGCTGATCTGAACGAAGTAAGTGAAAAAGCAACGTTTTGGTTATAGAATTATGGCCGATTAACTTCTCGAAGTGAATGACATCGGACATTTTCGGCGATAATCGGCTGTCGTCGTGACATTATGCCTCGAACCAATCAGCGTTCACGACTCGTTCGAGCGCGTGCCGGCCGGCTCATTTGTTACCTACCTAAAGTTTTGCTTTAGAAGTTGCGAACGCGTTATTTGCTTAGTGGTTTAAATTGTGGTTGTAGTGTAATTGCTGTGATTAATAACATTTTACGTGATAACAAATGGAGGAAGAACGTAAAGTAAGTCAAGATATTAAGCTAAATAAAATGCAAAAGTTTGCTGTATTTCGCCCTTACCTAAACTTTCTCTCTTGTTTTATATTCCAGAAAGTGTTATATCTGCAATTAATTAATAAACGGCGGAAACTGGCTAATCTCAAAGAAAAAATTATGTATTCCAAAGAAGGATTACAAGACGCTGGAATAGGTAAGTCCGTTTAAATTGTACGATTGTTGAGATTGAAACTGTTATTTTTATTTTGTCTCATGTAGGTACTTTGTTTCGTGATTGTAGATAACTTGAATATGCACGGCGAACCTATGTCAATGCAAAACTATCAAGAATATGCAAATAATGAGGCCAACGCAAATTCATTTGCAGGTGAGTTGCTAGACGGATTTCAAATTAGTTAAATTAAAGTAAAGATTACGGGATCCTATTAGGTAAAATAAAATACAGTGGAAAAATCCAAAATGCCTAACCGACTCAGCTAGGAATCGTGTATGTCTATGTGGTTAACTTATGATGTGCCTACTAAGTTAAATTATGAATCTTATTATTTTTAGGAATTAACAACGAAATTGAAGTTAACAGCTCCACAACCGATAATGATATTAATATGAATACAAGTGAAGGTATTTTATGTATTGAAAATATTATTATGTATGTGCTTGTGCTTACTTAATCGGTATGAAATGTAAATTTATATCTCAATTAATATTTCCAGATTCTGAAGGAAAGGTTCTTGACTATGACAGTGACGACAGTGTGAAAGACAAAACTTATGATCCCAGCAAAGATTTTTCTGATGACGATAGTTACATCAGTAATTCACCGGACCATGATATTACGCAAAGTCGCAAAAATCTAGTTAAAAGAAAACTGTTTACACCAGATAATTCACCCCAAAAACAGGACATCGACGACGATCTCATCACTTTAAGTGACCTTATAAATGACGGAGAAAAGTATCAAGAGCCTGGTACCTCATATGATATATCTGAATATGACAATCGAATAGAAATCGCGGAACAAATGGTCGCAAAGGATTTTTCAGAAGATATTAATAATACATGCCAAAAATACCCTAACGATGTTGTTAATGATACCTCAACAACGATAAACAACGAGCTTATTCCACGAGCTACAAGCAATATTCGTGTAGAGAGCAGCAGTGAGAATATCAGGTATCAGGTTATGGTCATAGACATGAATGGAACAATTTATTTACAAAATGAAATAGTTTCAGATGATAATACAAATATTGAACAATCTGATGGGACCGTTTTACAAGTCAAATCGAGGAAAAGGGTGAAAAACGTAGATAAATGGAAAAAGGTTGTTTCAAAAGTTGCTAGGCTAAAAGGATCTCCCTATCATTCAACTGTGGCCAAAAAGAAATTAGTTGTTGAAGGTCGACAGCTTAAGCCTCCATGTGCATGTAGAGACAAATGTTATGAAAAAATCCCTAGTGAAAAAAGACTTCAAATTTTCAACGAATTTTGGAAAACATGCACAAGTTGGGATCAGCGTCGGCAGTTTATAGCTAATAATGTCACAAAAGAACAAAAACGTTTGATGAAATCTCATGGAAATTTAGATACTGACCGAAGAAAATTTACTTATAAATACCGACTCATCGTCAATTCAGAATGCAAAAAAGTGTGCAGGGTAATGTTTCTTAACACACTTTGTATAGGAGAGAAATTTTTGAAGGTAAGTGTAGAAAAACAGCTTGACGGCGGGTTAGTCGCCCCTGACCGAAGAGGAAAGCATACCCCTGCTAATAAATCATCCCCAATAGTAATCCAATCGGTGATTGACCACATCAGTATGTACCCCAGTTACGAAAGCCACTATTCAAGAGAAAAGAGCAGACGAAAGTTTTTGGGACCAGATTTAAACATTCCTACCATGTACAAACAATACAAAGAGTGGATGGCAGAAAGAGAGATTCCTGCAAATTTAGTGGCAAAAGAGTGGTTATACCGCAATGTATTCAATACAAAGTTTAATTTAAGCTTCAAACTTCCATCAATAGATACTTGTGATGACTGTGATGCATATCAAAGGAAGCTACTGGATGCCAAAGATAAAGAAACCAAAGAAATAATAGAAAAAGATAAGGAAGTTCATAATATTGCCGCTGAAGAGATATAAATTGAAGAAAAAAGACAAAATTGAAGCAGCCGCAAGTTCAGGCGAAAAAAAAGTATTAATGTTTGACTTGCAAAAGTGTATGGCAACACCAAACCTGACTAATTGTAAGTCTTTTTACCTAAGAAAACTATGGACGTTGAACTTGACAATTTTTGACTCAACATCTAATATTGCAACAAACGTCATATGGTCTGAAAATATAGGCGGACGAGGGGGAAATGAGGTAGCATCCTGTCTGATTCGTTGGGCGGATGAGAATAAGGACAAAATTGCACACGTAAGAGAGCTTACTTTCTGGTCTGATAACTGCGCGGGACAAAACCGAAACTTAATGGTGATATTGGCTTACATGTGGTTACTTCATAAGTTTCCCCATCTACGAGTAATAAACCACAAATTCATGCTCAAGGGGCATACCCATATGGAGGTTGATCAAATACACTCCCAAATAGAGCAAAAGAAAAAACGATTGAAAACAATGCAGATTGCGGTACCACGAGACTGGTCGCAATTCATTCGGACTTGTGGAGGAAAAAGAAAATTTGATGTCTTTGAAATGCAATCGCACCATTTCAAAGATTTGACGGTATTGTACAAAAGAAATGGGCCTTTTGTAGCAAGAAAAAAAAATAAGGAAGGAAAAGATTTTAAAATATCAGAATGTGTCTGGTTGCAAGTTAGACAAGAGCAGTTCGGAATCTTGTATTACAAAAATACTTTTACCGAGGATTTTTCTGAAATATCGTTTATTCGAAATGCATCCAAAAAGACTGGGCTTCCAGAAGATTTACCAAGACTAAGATTAAATGAAAAGCCCATATCGACGGCAAAATACAATGACTTGATGACATTACTGCAATGGATACCGGAGGAATTGCATGCGTTTTATAAAAATTTAACTCATGCAAACAATGAGTCAGATTTCCCAGAAACAGATGATTCCTAATTGTCAAGACTGATAAAATAGTTAATATTTTTAATTCTTAAGAAATGTTATTTTTACTTCGACCTTATCCTGTCATTGGTTCATAACTTTAAATAAGTCTCAGTTAAATTCATTTTTAAATCAACCCATAAAGCTAAATGTTAACATAGAACCTTAAACACATACAGAATAACCTCAAAAACTTCAAGCATAAAGTAATATCTTAAAATAGAAATACAAATTTTAGACTACACCTCAAATTGTACAAGCATAAGGTCGAATAACACATTTTTTTATAAAAAGTATAATTAATACTAATAATTTGTTAATTATATGCTTTAAAAATAAAAGGCACAAATGTTTACTGTAACATGAGTTTTCATTGATTTAGCTAAAATAACAATAAATGTGACTTTATTTGAAAATTCTAACCGGATTTTTATTTGCCTCTCCTGAAAAGTTGATAAATCGGACATCAGACCATATGGTTCCCACGTCGAGAATTATGCTAAGTTACGCTAAATGATAAATGCTAATGAGTACGAAAGCACCCGGTTTGCTGTCCGAATATGTGCTGATGCTGCGCCGCACTTAGCGCGGCGTAATTGGTTAGCTAGATCAGCAAAACGTGTTTGATCGTCATTTTTGTATCGAACAGTTGCCTTTTGCGTTCTAGGACCCCGAATACCCCTTTCATACTTTCCCCCATGGTCCTAGCAGACATCGGCCCTCCCTTCACTTTTCCCCATGGTCCTAGCAGACATCGGCCCTCCCTTGACTTTTTCCAACTGTGATGAGGACGGGTTCGGCTCCCAATCTAACCGGTTTCTGCTGATCACTGGTACTTTACATGGAGCGACGCCTATATTAGCGACCTCCACAATCCAGTAACTGGGTATTTGGGTAACATGAAACCCCCTGGCAAGACTGGTGTCAGGTGTTCCGATAGAATACCTACACTTAATAAAACCCAGCTACGAGTGGCGCTAGCTCGGGCGGGGTCTGGATCTGGTTTTGATTAATTAGGGTGATATTTAAAACGAATGGGCGTCGCAGGGCTGGGCGGACGAGCGCCGCGCGGTATACTCACAGGATGCGCAGCGCCGGCGTGTTGCTGAAGGCGCGCTCATCGATGAACACGATGCGGTTCCGCTTCAGCACCCTGCACACACACATACTGACACGTATATACAAGACACAACAAGAGGAAGAAAATACCTGAATCGAGTCTATAAGAAGTGAATAATGTACGAGGGTGGATTGAAAAGTTCGCGGCCTGACACATAAATACTTAAACTATTTTAAAATAGTTTACAAAAAAAGTAAAAAAAAAGTAAAATAGTTTAGTTACATTAATGTAACTGACCTCATTCGATTAGTTTACTCTCTGGTTGTCAAATTGTAAAATTCTATCGCAATAACATTAACTGTATTTAAATTAGACTGAATTTTGTGAGCCTTTGTGCAGCGTTTTTAAAGAATGGAGAAAATTGAGCAACGTGCGGTCATCATATACCTGTTTAAAAAAAAACTAACTCCAAAAGAGATTCACGAAGATATTTCTAAAACATTGGGGGAATCTGCTCCGTCGTATACGACTGTGAAAAAGTGGGTTGCTGAATTTAAACGCGGACGAGAGAGTATTGAAGATGACCCTCGCTCTGGCCAGCCTATGACGTCTATGACTGAAGAAAATATCGGGAAAATTTGTGATCTGATATTGACAGATCGGAGATTGACCATCAAGGAGATTGCAGACACTATTGGCATCTCGTATGAATGAACACAAAACATGCGCGGTGGGTACCCAGATTGCTTTCAGTCGAACAAAAACGAATACGCCTCACGATTTCTCGCGACTGTTTGGAAATGTTTGAGGCTGATTCACAAGATTTTTTGGCCAGATTTGTAACAATGGATGAAACTTGGATTCACCACTACACCCCAGAGTCAAAACAGCAATCCAAGCAGTGGAAAAAAACCTGATGAACGGACTCCAAAAAAGTCAAAACAATTTTGTCAGCTGGCAAGGTGATAGCGTCAGTTTTTTGGGATGCTAAGGGTATCATCGTGGTGGACTACCTTGCAAAAGGTGAAACTATAAACTCGGCTTATTACTGTACCCTCTACGTCGCTTGCGTGAAACAATCAAAGAGAAAAGGCCAGGATTACTCAGCAAGAAAGTGTTCCATCAGGATAATGCACGCGTTTACACATCTGTTGAATCTATGGCTCAAATTCGTGATTTAGGCTTTGAATTACTGCCCCATCCCGCCTATTCCCCTGATTTGGCACCTTTAGACTTTCATTTATTCCCAAACCTAAAAAAACACCTTGGAGGTCAAAAATTTTCATCAAATGAGGAGGTCGAAGCTGCGGTGGGTGACTTTTTTGAAGGCCTTGAAGAAACTTTTTTTATGACCGGCATGCAGGCGTTGGAAACCAGATGGAAGAAGTGCATAGAGTTAAGTGGAGATTACGTGGAAATATAAAATTACTTTTGCTTATATTTTATATTGTTTTCTTGCTGAGGCCGCGAACTTTTCAATCCACCCTCGTATCTGTTGTATTTTATATTAATCATCGTAACGCTTTTTAATTAGATCATATTCCTTCAATAATTCATCATCACTACCGCTGCCGTTGTTAATGGCCTGCCACCCCTACGGTTATTTATTAAAAATATTAAGCTCTCCTCCTCCTAAAAATTTTGTAAATGTTCAGTCATAAATTATGTTGATCGCTGGCGTGTCGCGCGCGCTCGGGGTGCTAGGGATGCTGCGCCCGCCCATTGTAAGTGCTTTATTAAACATATTTTAATCAGAAGCTGTCCCGACTGATCAAATGGAACGTACAAGGATTCGTACGCGGACAGTGAAACAGGGTCAAACCATTTTTAACCGACTTCAAAAAGGAGGAGGTTATATGTTCGGTTGAATGTATGTTTTTTTTTTTATGTATGTTCACCGATTTCTCGGTCAATTGTGGACCGATTTTGAAAATTTTTTTTTTGATTGAAAGGTTATGCTTCCGAATTGGTCCCATAGAAATATTGTTATGATTTGATCATGAACTTCGAAGATATGGAACAGAACTCCTCATAGGATCACAGCAGAACCGTCGTAACAAGTAAAATTGCTTTGTTTATATGTGTAGTCGATGACTGACTGAAAGTGGAGGGGGAATATATCGAACTGATCTGATGATGAAGCCTGAAGTTAGGCACCGGAACTCTGTAATAAATTAATGTAATCTAACCGTGTTTGGGATTATTAGAATTGTCATGAGATGCACTCTGGCTATAAGGTATTTAAGTTTGGCTGAGGGGTACTTTTTAGTGGTGGTACTATAACTAAAAAGTGTAAAATAAAAAAACTTTTTACAAAAAAAAATACAACCGACTTCAAAGTAAAAAAAAACACTGAAAATTGCAAAATAACTTTAATTTCGGAAGTCGGTGTTAAATAACGAAGGGACAAAACTATTATAGAAACACCGACTTCCGAAATTAAAGTTATTTTGCAATTTTCAGTGTTTTTTTTTTTACTTTGAAGTCGGTTGTATTTTTTTGTAAAAAGTTTTTTATTAGATCGAGACTTTAGCGGTGTTAGCAATTTAGCATCAATGCTACCTGTCTTACTTAAGATTTGCGGATGGCTTTGTGCTTTCGCTGAAAACTCCGATGATCTTCAGAAAATACTTCAAGACCTTTACGATGCTTCCTTTAAGGCAGGTTTTAGGATAAATATGCCAAGACGAAAATTATGGCAACCATCTTTAGCAATTTAATTCCTCCTGTTCAAGTCGAAAATTAAAGGTTGGAGTTGCTTGACCGATAAATGTCTATTTTATTTCCATTTGGCAAAGAGCATCAGCCAACAGAGGTATCAAGAAGAAAAGATTGACCGCATTTATTATAGCAAATTGGTCAACATTTTAAAATCAGCGAAAATTCATTTTTCTCTTTTTAGAATCTTCATCTTTTTAGTAGGTAAAAGAGGCGATTAACATAATTATGTTACCAGAAATAGGAACCAATTTGTTCAACCAGGTTTTAGACTGGCTAAAGTAGCCTCTTCTTTCATGGAGTATTGTTTGAAATTTATTTATAATAAAATACCTCCCGTATGGTGGTTCTTGGCGTTCCGTATGGTGTCCGGACGTAAAGAATAACACCATCCCATCTCTTCCCGTGGGTGTCGTAAGAGGCGACTAAGGGACTTACCAGAGAATGGGCAACAGCATTCTCTGTGAATTGCAACAACCCCACTGCGATCGCCAACCCGCATGCCAAGCGTGGCAATTATGGCAACCCCCCGCCCCCCTAATGACAAGAACAACCAAGAAATGGCCCCTAGTGCCCGGCAGCCCGTCTACCCTTGACTCCGGTAGCGGTCAAGGTTACGGCGAGGCAAGGGGTGCGAAGGATCTCCGGATGGGATCCGGCTACCCCTTTAGAAAACGACGACTGGTCATGGCAACATAATTATAACACGCGTACACTCCGGTCCGACGAGAAGATCACCGAACTTGAGGAAGAATTGAGCAGGTTACGGTGGAGTATTGTGGGATTATCAGAAGTCCGAAGACAGGGGGAGGATACGATAATTCTCAAATCCGGTAACCTGCTCTATTTCCGGGAGGGTGACCAGCAGTCCCAGGGTGGTGTCGGGTTTATCGTCCACAAGTCCCTTGTGAACAATGTAGTGAAGATCGAGAGTGTGTCGACCAGGGTGGCGTACCTTATACTCAGAATATCATCAAGATATTCGCTCAAGGTCATACAGGTTTACGCCCCGACCTCGGCACATCCCGACGACGAAGTAATATCAAGAGCCATGCATGGTTCTAAGACTCACTTCACAGTGGTCATGGGAGACTTTAACGCGAAACTGGGCAAACGAGACGGTGATGAGCTGCGAGTGGGGCAATTTGGATTTGGACATCGGAACCGCCGGGGACTCCTACTGGCTAGTTTTATGGAGAAGGAGGGCGTCTAAATGATGAACTCCTTCTTCAAAAAACGTGAGCGTAGGAAGTGGACCTGGCAAAGCCCTGATGGTGCGACCAGAAATGAGATTGACTTCATCATGTCGACGAAGAAGCGAATATTCAATGATGTCTCTGTGATCAACGCTGTGAAAATTGGAAGTGATCACCGAATGGTAAGAGGCACATTGAATATCAATATCAAGCTTGAAAGATCTCGACTGATGAAGTCTACGCTCCGTCCAGCACAGATCCAGATTCAAAACTCCGAGAGCTTTCAGCTCGAACTTCACAATTGTTTCGAGTGCCTAGGTGGCTCCGTGGACGAATACAACGATGGGTTCGTGGAAACTGTCCATACGGTCGGGTCCAAGTTTTTTAGGACTCCTCGTACAAAGAAGAAAAGGCTCTCTGGTCAAACTCTCCAACTCTTGAAAGAGAGGCGTGAGATGATTCTGCAGTCTTTAGACGATGCGTGCATCTACCGGCAGCTCGATAGACGGATCTCCAAGTCCTTAAAACGCGATCTCCGCCTCTTTAATACCGTACGGATTAAGGATGCGATCGAGCGGAATAAAGGCTCCAAGGTTTTTGCAAGAGATCTGTCTATAGGGCAGAGCCAACTCACGAAACTGAAGACCGACGGTGGCAGAGTCATATCCGCCAAATCGGAGCTTCTGGGAGAGATCGAGGCATTCTAAGGACAGCTATACACGTCTGTCACAAAACCCACAACGAATCTAGCAAACGACCCAAGAGCTAGATTAAACCGGCACTATACCGAGGATATCCCGGACGTCAGCCTTGGAGCTCCTGGGAGAGATCGAGGCATTCTAAGGACAGCTATACACGTCTGTCACAAAACCCACAACGAATCTAGCAAACGACCCAAGAGCTAGATTAAACCGGCACTATACCGAGGATATCCCGGACGTCAGCCTGTACGAGATTAGGATGACTCTGAAGCAGCTTAAAAACAACAAGGTGACGAATTACAGCCGAACTCCTGAAGGCGGGTGGAAAACCAGTCCTAAAGGCCCTTCAAAGGTTGTTTGATTCCGTCATACTTGAGGGAAAGACGCCACAGGCATGGAGCAGAGGTGTGGTGGTACTTTTCTTTAGGAAGGGCGACAATGCCCTGCTTAAGAATTACAGGCCCATCTCACTTCTGAGCCATGTCTACAAGCTGTTATCCAGAGTCATCACGAATCGTCTCGCGGGCAGGTTTGACTACTTCCAGCCTCCCGAACAAGCCGGATTCCGAATAGGTTTCAGCACCTTAGACCACATACATACGCTCCGGCAGGTAAGACCGAGGAGTATAACCTGCCACTATGCTTAGCGTTTGTGGACTACGAGAAAGCTTTTGATTCGATCGAGACTTGGGCTGTACTGCAATCTCTCCAATGGTGCCAGATTGACTATCGGTACATCGAAGTGCTGAAGTGTTTGTACGAGAACGCCACAATGTCAGTCCGACTTCAGGACCGCATCTCGAAACCTATCCTTCTGCAGCGGGGTGTGAGGCAGGGAGACATCATTTCTCCGAAACTGTTTACGGCTGCAATGGAGGATGTCTTCAAGGTTCTAGACTGGAGTGGACTAGGGATTAATGTTAATGGCGAGTACATCACTCACCTTCGGTTTGCCGACGATATAGTAGTACTACGGAGGAGCTCAGTACAATGCTCGATGACCTTAGTAGAGCTTCCGAAAGAGTGGGTCTTAAAATGAACATGGACAAAACCAAAGTAAAAAAATAATAATAAAAAAGTAAATAACCACGTAGCACCCACTCCGATCAAGGTCGGAGACTCTGCACTCGAAGTTGTAGACGATTACGGTTACCTGGGACAGACAATCCAGTTGGGTAGGTCTAACTTTGATAAAGAGGTCAATCGTCGAATCCGACTCGGCTGGGCAGCGTTCGGGAAGCTGCGCGGTATCTTCTCGTTCAACATAGCACAGTGTCTCAAGGGGTACACTACATAAATACGAAAAACTTTATTCCGACAGTCACAAATACGAATTTCAAAATACCGATTTTCATAATTCCGAATGGTTCAAAATTCCGAATATAACAACTCCGACTTATCATTACTCCTATTTTTATAATTCCTAAATTTCAATTTTCCTAACTTTTATAATTCCTATTCTCAAAATACCGAGTTTCAATAGATCGAATAACGAAAAGTCCGACTTAATGATAATTCGAAACATCAAAAATACGAATTCCGATTAATAAAATTCCAAAATAAAAACGCCTCATAAAACTGTATAGCAAGACAAATAAACACAAAAATGCTCGTCAGAGGTCGTAGTATGAGGGGGTAGAATTAAAAAACTAATGACAGATGCGTTTTCCAGCATGCAGGGGATTTATTGCGGCATGCAAGCAGGCATGCAGCGTGCAAGCAGACATGCAGCATGCAAGCAAGCATGCGACATGCAAGCAGGCATGCAACATGCAAGCATGCATGCAACATGCAAGCAAGCATGCAACATGCAAGCAGGCATGCAGCATGAAAGCAGGCATGCAGCATGAAAGCAGGCATGCAAAATGCAGCAAGCATTGTTTCTGTCACGGCTCCGGCGCTGCGGGGTTTGGGCGGCCCCACGCGAGCTTATCGTCGCAGATGGTTTTAACGCTCACCACCGCAGCTTCGGCTTGCTGGCCGGCTTTGCCGGCAAGCCTCAGCCGCGGCGGCGGGCCTTCAAACCACCTGCTCCTCAGCTCGCGGGCCGCCCTACCCCTCCGAGCCTACGCGGGTTTAAATTACACTCTAGGGGTAGGGAAAACAAGACTGCGTGAAGTCGGTTTTGCAGCGATTGGTTTCTGACACTAAATTTTGTAGCACAACATGTTGACTTTTAGTTTATTCGAAGTATTGAAAATCGGAATATCGTTTTTCGGACCGAGAACCCTTCGAGCATTTGATTCTTCGAACGTATGAAAATCGGAAAACTAACAAATCGCATTTACGACTTTCGGTAAAATAAATTTCGTGATTTTTAATAATAGACATTATAATTTTTAGGTATTATGAAATTCGGACTTTTAAAAATCGGAATATCGAAATTCGGAATAAAATATTTCGGAGTATTTGGGTGTTCCCTGTCTCAAGACGAAAGTCTATGACCAGTGCGTGTTGTCAGTGATGACATATGGCACTGAAACATGGTCGCTTACAATGGGCCTCATCAGAAGGCTTACAGTCACCCAAAGGGCAATGGAAAGGGCTATGCTCGGAGTTTCCTTGCGTGATCGCATAAATAATGAAGATAATAATAATAATCCGCAGGGCAGTTTTGTGGCGAACTGTTGGGCATTAGCGACCCCACGGACATGATCTCCCGGGAAAATTTTTGTTCTTCATCTCCGGCTTGCCTTTATTGGCCGGCCGTAGTGAACACTGACGAGGAACAGAGCTCCCACCTCTCTCTTGCCTTTATTGGCTGGCTTGAGTGGAGATTCGCAAGAGCAAACGTGCTCGGGAGAAGGATGTATAATCCAGTAAGGTGCTGGTAGGGATCTTGACCGTACTTCCGGGATTGTCCTGATAGCCGTGGTATACCTCTCCACTCCTTAAGCACCTCAGGATATGTTGCCCTCTTGTTGCTACGTCTTTTCGTGCTAGCGACCGTTTATGGGGGCCCATTTATTGAGTGTGCAAGTCACCCCCTGCCTTTTGTCGATGGATATTAATAACATTGTTTAAGCAGGGGCCATAGTCTTAACATTGTTCCTGGTAACCAGTCCACTTAAGACTCCAAAAACCATAGCCTTATATCTTAGTTTTCCATATGTCGCAATAGTTTCCCACCAACCGGGGGTTGTCCTTGGATGCACTAGCATAGTGCGTACAAGGATAATCACCGGTTTGTACCACTTTCCATTAAAAGCGTCTAAAAGGGCCTCTGCGAGTTGGTTTCGGCTCCTCGTACGCCTTCCAAAGGTCCAGGACCTTAGGGTGCTGAGATAAATAAATAATAAATAATATAAAAATAATAATACCTTGCGGTTACCTCGTTTGCCCATGTGTAATAAGAATAAGGCGCTGGTGGCTGCTCTGGATTCGCAGTTGTCAAACTATTTTGATGACTGCAAAGATCTTACTGATACACACTCGATAATGTACTGCGCGGCTGTAGCGGCATGTCGTGTAGCTCACGTCAAATTTCCAAACAGTGACGTAGCTAGACGACCAAAACCAGCTGTGCCGGCCTGGCAGTGCAGGATCGAACGTCGTATTGGTGGGGCCAGAGCACTCATCGGCAAACTAATCTGCTTCAGGGAGGGCAACACTCGCCCACGAGTGATGCGCTTTGTGAGACGGGCGTTTTCGGGGACTGACATCAGCCCCCGAGACTATATGTCCTGTGTCACAGAGCGCATCGACTTCCTGAAGCAGAAGGTTTACGCATGGGCAAACCGTATCCGAAGGTATAAGCGGCGGGTTGAGCGGTACACCCAGAATCGCACATTCCGGAGTAATGAAAGGTGGGTATATAGGGCTTGGGAGCAGCCGGATCAAGGTGTGGCTGACACGCGCCTTCCGGATGATGACGCCATGAGTTCGTTCTGGCGTAACATCTGGTCGGTGCCTGTCAGTCATACTGAAGGCGGTTGGACTCGAGAGGTCGAACGAGCGTGCGAACCGATACCAGAAATGGAGGCAATTACAATCTGGTAGCACCGCGGAACCCAAAAACTATCGACCGATTACGTGTTTGCCGACAGTCTATAAGGTTCTTACATCCATTTTGAGAGCAAAGATTAACAACCATGTAGATAATAACGCTATCATGTCTGCCTCTCAAAATGGATGTAGGAATGGGTCCCGCGGTACTAAGGAGCTACTCCTCATCGATATGGCCATAAGCCAACAGGTTCAGCGTTCCCGAAAGGATCTGTCGACATGTTGGATAGACTATAAGAAGGCCTACGACTCAGTTCCTCTTACATAGCTCATGAGGGTGCTAGAATTATACAAAATTGATGCAACATTACGCACCTTCTTGATGTCATGTATGAGGCAATGGAGAACGGTCCCTTCGCTATCCGGGATGTCGACATATCCAGAGGAATAGCGAACCGGTAAGGATCGAGCGAAGTATATTCCAGGGTGACAGTTTGAGTCCACTTTGGTTTTGCCTAGCCTTGAATCCTCTAAGCACACTGCTGGAGAATTCAGGCCTAGGCTATCGGTTGAAGAGAGGTGGTCAGGTAATATCTCACCTACTTTACATGGATGACTTGAAACTTTTTGCCCCCAACAATCTGCAACTGATAGAGCCTTCCATCAGGATGGAGTTTGGTGTGGATAAATGTGCAGTCATGCATGTAAAGAGAGGGGAGATTGTGGAATCCGTGGGTACCCAACTCTCGGATTCCATAAACTTGAGATCTCTCTCTCCAACCGAAACCTATAAGTATTTGGGTATGTCGGAAGCGTTAGGCATCAATGCTACTGACATGAAGCAAACGTTGAGGGAGCGTTTCTTTAGACGCCTGAAGAAGGTATTCAATAGCCTTCTTTCAGGCGGAAACAAGGTGCGCGCCTTTAACGGTTGGGTCATGCCGGTATTGATGTACTCTTTCGGCGTACTCAAATGGACTCAAACGGAACTTGATGCCCTGGATAGGCGGGTCCGTACACTGCTGACTGCATACCGAATGCATCACCCACGATCGTCGGTGATGAGACTGTATATCCCGCGGAAGTGTGGGGGTCGAGGTTTTTTAAATGCTAAGACCCTGCACAATCGCGTGGTATGCAGTCTCAGGGAATATTTCCTAACCGCCGACGTGGGTATGCATCGTGATGTAGTAGCAGTGGACAAGGGACTCACCCCGCTCTCCTTCGCTTACGAGAACTAGCGCAAACCTGTAGTACTTGACACTAACGATCGCAGGGAAGTGGCAGAGTAAGGAACTCCACGGACGCTTTTTCGATGTAGATCAAGTAGCGTCCGTAGCCTGGCTGCGCGTCGGTGACCTCTTTGGGGAAACCGAAGGTTTTGTGTGTGCAATTATGGACGAACTTATTATGACGTATTCGTCATAATAAGTTCGTCCATAATTGCACCGCCGGAGATTTATTGTGAAGGACGGCACGGTTGACATTTGTCGGGCATGTCACCGACCGGGTGAATCAATCCGCCACATTATCTCTGGTTGTTCTCGTCTAGCTAACGGGGAATACTTGCATAGACACAACCTTGTAGCCAGGATTATCCATCAGCAACTTGCTCTGAAGTACTTTCTTGTGGAAGCGGAGGTGCCATACTACAGGTATGTGCCCGACCCAGTTCTCGATAATGGCGATATCACGCTTTACTGGGATCGGTCCATCATCACTGACAGGACTATTGTAGCCAATAAGCCTGATATAGTGGTGGTGGACGAAGCGAGAGGCGTGCAATGATTGTTGCCATATCCATTCCGCATGACAAGAACCTCGTGAAAGCCGAGAAAGATAAACAAATCAAGTATATTGACTTGGCTCGTGAGGTGGACATGTGGGATGTGGACTCAGCGATCATTGTACCGATAGTCGTGTCAGCCAATGGCTTAATAGCCAAGAGCCTCGACCAACACCTTAGGAGGCTCGCGTTAGGCCGCTGGATCAAGGGCTTGATCCAGAAAGCGGTACTCCTGGACACGGCTCGTAATGTTAGGAGGTTCCTTTCTCTGTAGCCCTGACCGCCGGTAGCTTGGACCCTGTTCCCGATACCGGTGGGACACTATTTCTTATATTTTTTAATGTTTTTTTTATTTTTATTTTTTAAGAAATATTTAAAAATGTACTTAATAAGTTTTAAGATCGAATAAAGAGTATAATAATAATAAAAGAGAGATTACTGACATGGTTACACATGTAAGTACCCAGTGCAACAATGAATTGAGGAGTGATTTGTAGTGTGCTATTCGGGAGTATCGCAACATGCCGCTCGAACTTAGGCCGCGATTACCTCGTTTGCCCATGCATAATAAGAATAAGGTGCTGGTGGCTGCTCTGGATTTGCAGTTGTCAAACTATTTTGACGACTGCGAAGATCTCACTGATACACACTCGATAATGTACTGCGCAGCTGTTGCGGCATGTCGTGTAGCTCACGTCAAGATTCCAAACTGTGACGTAGCTACACGACCGAAACCAGCCGTGCCGGCTTGGCAGTGCAGGATCGAGCGTCGCATTGGTGGGGCCAGAGCACTCATCGGCAAACTAATCTGCTTCAGGGAGGGCAACACTCGCCCAAGAGTGATGCGCTTTGTGAGGCGGGCGTTTTCGGGGACTGACATCAGCCCCCGAGACTATATGTCCCATGTCACAGAGCGCATCGACTTCCTGAAGCAGAAGGTGTATGCATGGGCAAACCGTATCCGCAGGTATAAGCGGCGGGTGGAGCGATACACCCAGAATCGCACATTCCGGAGTAATGAAAGGTAGGTTTATAGGGCTTGGGAGAGACCGGACCAAGGTGTGACTGATGCGCGCCTCCCGGATGATGACGCCATGTTCATTCTGGCGCAGCATCTGGTCGGTGCCTGTTAGTCACACCGAGGGTGACTGGACTCGAGAGTTCGAGCGTGCGTGCGATCCAATACCACAAATGGGGGCAATTGACATCAGCCCCCAAGATGTACCTCGTGCAGTTTGTCCGTTGCAAAACTGGAAATCTCCAGGGCCGGATGGGCTGCACAATTTCTGGATTAAGTGGTTTACAAGATCGCACGCTCGCTTGGCATATCAGTTTTAGTCTGCCTTAGAGTCAGGGTCGCTACCCCAGTTCCTAACAACAGGAATAACCCACCTGCTCCATAAGTCAGGTAGTACTACGGAGCCTAAAAATTATAGACTGATCACGTGTTTGCCGAAGGTCTATAAAGTTCTTACATCCATACTGAGAAGCAAAATTATTAGTCATATTGACAAAAATTTGATCATGTCACCTTCTCAGAATGGATGTAGGAACGGGTCCCGCGATACTAAGGAGCTGCTCCTCATTGATATGACCATTAGCCAACAGGTTCGACGTTTCCGAAAGGATCTGTCGACATGTTGGATAGATTATAAGAAGGCCTATGACTCTGTTCCTCATACATGGCTCATGAGGGTGCTGGAATTGTATAAAATTGATACAACACTACGCACCTTCCTGATGTCGTGTATGAGGCAATGGAGTACGGTCCTCCGCTATCCAGGATGTCGACATATCCAAAAGAATAGCGAACCTGTAAGGATCGAGAGAGGTATATTCTAGGGTGATAGTTTGAGTCCACTTTGGTTTTGCCTAGCCTTGAATCCTCTAAGCACATTGCTGGAGAATTCAGGTCTAGGCTATCGGTTGAAGAGAGGTGGTCAGGTAATATCTCACCTACTTTACATGGATGACCTGAAACTTTTTGCCCCCAACAATCTGCAACTGATGGAGCTACTGAAGGTAACTAAAACCTTCAGTAGTGCCATCAGGATGGAGTTTGGTGTGGACAAATGTGCGGTCATGCATGTAAAACGAGGGGAGGTTGTGGAATCCGTGGGCACTCAAGTCACGGATTCCATAAACCTGAGATCCCTCTCTCCAACCGTAACCTATAAGTATTTGGGTATGTCGGAAGCTCTAGGCATCAATATCACTGACATCAAGCAATCGTTGAAGGAACGCTTCTTTGGACGCCTGAAGAAGGTATTCAATAGCCTTCTTTCAGGCGGAAACAAGGTGCGCGCCTTCAATGGTTGGGTCATGCCGGTATTGATGTACTCTTTCGGCGTACTCAAATGGACTCAAACGGAACTTGACGCCCTGGATAGGAGGGTCCGCACACTGTTGACTGCATACCGAATGCATCACCCACGATCGTCGGTGATGAGACTGTATATCCCGCGGAAGTGTGGAGGTCGAGGTTTTTTAAATGCTAAGACCCTACTCAACCGCGAGGTATGCAGTCTCAGAGAATATTTCCTAGCTACCGACGTTGGTATGCATCGAGATGTAGTGACAGTGGACAAGGGACTCACCCCGCTCTCCCTGGCTAACGAGAACTGGCGCAAACCGGTAGTGCTTGACACTAACGATCGCAGGGAAGTATGGCAGAGCAAGGAACTTCACGGACGCTTTTTCCGGGCCTTTCACGGGCCCGATGTAAACCAATTGGCGTCCGTAGCCTGGCTGCGTTTCGGTGACCTCTTTGGAGAAATCGAAGGTTTTGTCTGTGCATTTATGGACGAAGTTATCATGACGAATAACTACCAGAGATTTATTGTGTAGGACGGCACGGTTGACATCTGTCGGGCATGTCACCGTCCGGGAGAATCAATTCGTCACATTATCTCTGGTTGTTCTCGTCTAGCTAACGGAGAGTACTTGCATAGACACAACCTTGTAGCCAGGATTATCCATCAGCAACTTGCTCTGAAATACTCTCTTGTGGAATCGGAAGTGCCGTACTACAGGTATGAGCCCGACCCAGTTCTTGATAATGGTCATATCACTTTGTACTGGGATCGGTCCATCATCACTGACAGGACTATTGTAGCCAATAAGCCTGATATAGTGGTAGTGGACCGAAGCGAGAGGCGTGCAATGATTGTTGACATATCCGTTCCGCATGACGAGAACCTCGCGAAAGCCGAGAAAGATAAACAAATCAAGTATATTGACTTGGCTCGCGAGGTTGTCGACATGTGGGATGTGGACTCAGCGATCATTGTACCGATAGTCGTGTCAGCCAATGGCTTAATAGCTAAGAGCCTCGACCAACACCTTAGGAGGCTCGCGTTAGGCGGCTGGATCAAGGGCTTGATTCAGAAAGCGGTACTCCTGGAAACGGCTCGTATCGTTAGGAGGTTCCTTTCTCTGGAGCCCTGACCTGGACCCTGTTCCCGATACCGGTGGGACACTATTTTTTATATTTTTAAATGTTTTTTTTTATTTTTTAGTGAAATATTTAAAAATATAATTTATATGTATAAACGAATGAATAAACGAAACATAATAATAATAATCTTTTATTGGAACAGAAAAAACTTTTACAAATTGTTTGCGTACGAAAATAGCTACAGTAGTTAGGAACTGTGTCGCAGCTATTAACGCCCACCTCCAAGAGGAAGATGACAGCGTTTCATTGACAAAAGAAAATCAAAAACTTATAATCAATTAGTAAATCACATATTGAGGTTCACAAGAGAAAAAAAAACAAGATTTAAAATAGAATCGTGAATTACATACAAAAAATTACAAATGACAAATTATAGAATACAAAACAGAATTAAATTAAGATTATAGTTACATTAAAAGAAATTTAAAATGTTTGTGCAGTGTTGTGTTTGTAGAGTTAGTTTTATTTGTGCGTGTAGTGCATGTATGTAAGGTGCAAGCGTAGAATGGGTTTATGTGGCACTTCCACACAATACCACTCCACGCTACGTGTATGTGGTGTGCATGTCTAGAAAAAGGTTTTAAAAGTTACTAAGATTTAATTAGATTCTCCAGTTCTTGATAGGTGAGAGTGTGGAGCCATTCATCCAGGAGTCGTTTGCAGTCCCGGAAAGAACATGAATAAATGTTAAGTATTTTATTCACTCTATTGTAAAGCACGGGACTGCTGAAAACAAACTGCCGACGGACAACCTCCAATTTAACCACAGTCGTCGGACAGACTCTGTCTGTTCTACGCTTTTTTTTAGTTAAATCAGGGTCAAACAACAATTCCGAGTGCTTTCGGAGCACCGTACTCAGTACAAAAGAGTGTCTTACTGTGGGCAGTTTCCATAGGGTATACAATTCGTTGGTAGGGAAACGAATGGTTTGTAAGCCATCACCTTTAGGACTGCCCTTTGCGCTCTTTCTAAACGCAGCAGCAAACATGTACCCGCACCACCCCAAGCAGAGATACAGTACGTTAAAATGGAATGAGCAAGAGCAAAGTAGACCGTTCTCAGTGTATGAAAATTGGCGGAGGTCCGAAGATTTTTAAAGACAAAGATTAATTTCCTCACCCTAGGCACAAGCGAATTAATTTGCTCACTCCATGTCAACGCGCCGTCGACCCAGACTCCAAGGTATTTTATGAAATCCGTACCTTTAACTTTGGTACAACCACAACTTGCACTTCTCATTGTATGACACGAATGAGCTGTCAGATAAAAGGGCGAAGCCGCTGAGATGCCTTCGTTGGACTAAATGTAATAAATCTAGTTTTATCCAAGTTAAGGGTGAGCAAATTCTGTGTGAGCCATCCCATAGTAGCCTGTAAGGCTAACTCAGCGTGAAGACGAGCTTCATTCCAATCACTACCATGAACTAGGATAACGGTGTCATCAGCATATGCAATTACTTCGGAGTTCGCAAGATCGAGTTTACAAAGGTCGTTTAAGTAAACGAGGAAAAGGGTAGGTCCTAAGACACTACCTTGCGGAACTCCGTAGGTGAGTAACGCTTCCTTACTGGTTTGGTCACCAATTTTTATGATTTGGGTACGGTCACTAAGGTAACTCCTAAACAAATCCAGTGACAGACCCCTTACACCTATCCTCTCCAGTTTACTGAGGAGAAGAGGGACAGAAACAGTGTCAAAAGCCTTAGAAAGATCAAGGAATACACATACAGTCTTATGCTTATTGTTCATATTTTGGGCAACTGACTCGAGTAATCGCAATATGGCATCCTCCGTGTTTCTGCCAGATCTAAATCCATACTGATTATTTGCTAGTATATTTTGAGAGTTAAGGTAATCCAGCAGACGTTTATTTAATATTTTTTCTAGTAGCTTAGATAGGATGGGCAGTATAGATATGGATCTATAGTTGTTGACACTACATATATCCGCAGGAGAACCAAAGTCGCCGACATAGCCCGAAGAATCGCCAAACTAAAGTGGCAGTGGGCAGAGCACATTGCTCGTAGAACGGACGGTCGATGGGGCCGAAAGGTTCTAGAGTGGCGACCGCGCATCGGAAAACGCAGCGTTGGAAGGCCTCCCACAAGGTGGACCGACGACCTGGTGAGAGTCGCGGGAATGCTGTGGATGCGAGACGCACAGGATCGGTCGTTGTGGAGACGCTTGGGGGAGGCCTATGTCCAACAGTGGACGTCTTTCGGCTAAAATGATGAATGATGATGATGAAAATAACTCCCCACATATTAAAACAAAAATTCTTGTGCAAAACGCACACTATGCAGGCAAGCATATTATAAGTTGGAGATTATATTCAATGCTGGCCCAGCTCCACTACCACTAGGGCGTACAAATTGATTAGTTAGCATTTTTTTTTTTATTTGGAAATATTTTGGAAATATTTATATTTGCTAGGTACGACGTGAAACTTTAACGTCAATCAATTAAAACACATTGCAGAGAAAATTTCCGGAATCGAAGTATGTACGAAGGTCTAGCGAATTCTAGAAAAAGTCTGCCACATGTACTTCCATTATTATTAGTTCATAATAGTTTAGTTCAGAATAGTTAGTGGGAGGAACAAATCGACGCCGCAACAAGTGACTGGCAGGCGACACACAGATTGTGCCGCCAGCTCACAAATACCCCAGCTCCGGTGCGCCCCTTGCTAGCAGCTGACGGGGCCCTCAAGTACGTAGCTGAGGACCGATCGGAAGTCTTTGCAGAGCACCTGGAGCGTCAGTTTAGCCCGAACCCGACTACTGAACACGACCATGTCGCAGCAGTCGAGCAACACCTTAGAGACTAATTCGCGTCGCCGATAGCCCCCGATGAAGACCCTATATTCTTCTCGCCTGGCGCAATTAGACGCGCCATACTTCGCACGAAGCCTCGTAAGGCCTCCGGTGCTGACGGTATCACCAACACAGCGCTGCGCCACCTGCCGTACCGTACTGTTGCAGCCCTAGCGCGCCTGTTTACGGGGATACTGCGCACGGGGGTCTTCCCCACATCCTGGAAGGAAGGGCGCGTCATAATGCTGCCCAAGGCGGGGAAGAATCCACTGAAGCCGGAAAGCTATCGGCCTATCACATTGCTGCCCTCAATCTCTAAGGTGTTCGAGCAACTCCTGCTGCGACACCTCACCCCGCACATCTCTCCGCGGCCGGAATAATTCGGGTTTCGGGCGGAGCACAGTACGACGCTCCAGTTGTCGAGGGTACTGCACCTCCTGTCATCAGCGATGAACAAGAAGGAGTACGGAGTGGCAGTATTCCTCGACATGGAGAAAGCTTTCGATCGTGTGTGGCACGAGGGGCTAGTTTACAAACTCGCCACCTCTCCCACGCCCCGTAGAGTCGTTATAGTGGTCCAAGCTTTCCTGTCAAACAGGTGTTTCAGAGTGGTGGTCGACGGGGCGCTTTCCGCCCCCCGGCCCATCCGTGCGGGCGTACCGCAAGGTAGCTGCGTCTCGCCGGCGTGCTACTCACGTTACACCGACGACATCCCAATAACAGAAGACGCCACGCTCGCGCTATATGCTGACGACGTTGCGTACATTACCACCTCCATGAACGCGAAGTACGCGGCGATGAAGATGCAGCGCGCGCTAGATCTGATTCCGGAGTGGCTCGCCAAATGGCGACTGTCGGTTAACGTGGGTAAAACGCAGGCGCTAATCACGGGATTATCGCCCCTCCCACCACGTCTGAAACTCAGCGGAGCCGAAGTCGATTGGACGCCCCGGGCCAAGTACCTGGGTGTGACCATCGACCGGCGGCTCACTATGGGACCGCATGCACGCAATGTCGTCGCGCAGGGTAGAGTCGTCCGCCACCGGCTCAAACCAGTGCTCTCGTCCCGCCTCCCGACGCGCGTCAAACTGGGCATATACAAAGCGTATATTCGCCCAGTGTTGACGTATGCCGCCCCAGCGTGGTTCGCCCTCACTAGTGAGTCGAGCCGAGATAGACTCCGCGCAACAACATCTTGCGTTGCGTAGAGTCGTCGACGCCCCTCGCTACGTGAGGAACGACGTTATCGAACGCGACCTCGGGATTGAGAGCCTGGATGAGTTTGTGCGCCGCCTCGCGAAGGGGATGTTCGCGCGCGCCGACGCCTCAGCTTGGCCTCACGTCAAGCACCTGGCGCCCTGGCATACGCGCCCCCCTGACGCGAGACGACTCCCCCGCGACCTGATTGTGGGCAGCGAGTCCCCCCCCCCTGGACTGACGCCTGAGTAGGCCGTACCAGTCTACACGCGGCCTACTCAAACAACATGACTCTACACTTTACTCGCACCCCGACAAACGTCGTGTGCTAAGTTAATATAGGCACGACGCGAGTCGACCATACATTCGCCACTATACACGCGCTAGACTCACGCACCGAATGGATAGCGCAAGCTAACTATTCGGTGCACGTGCACTGAGCGATGTAACACAATACAATGCCGCTCACACACATATACATAAAACGTCCCTGCGGTCTGAACCGTAACCGGCTCGCTCTGGAAGCGGGTTAGACGGTCACATATCCTACTGTAGGTCCGTAACAAGTCGGCATACTCGTCGCTGGTCGTCTCCCGCCGGGCTTCCCCTAGGGGTCTCACCTGGCGGGGACTGACCGCCGGTATGTCGTGAAGAGTCGGCGCTGTGTGCAGCAGCGTCGTGACGTGCCTACAGTACACACATACAAGCATATACACATAGAGCCATCTGCTCTACAACCGCCGAGCCTAGTTAGGCACCCTAATGACGGGTCCGTTGTTACGGGCCCCGGCTGGACTCTGCGGTCAGAGGGCGAAGCCCTGACACCGCTTGCCACGCCCCCCGACGGGGACGTAGCGAAAGCCACGATGAAATGAGTCAGTTTGATTTCGACGGCGAGACAAGTGCGAGCTACGTTAAGTGCCAAGCGATTTCATCTAACGACCTAAGCGATAATGAAACGTATAGTAGTAGTAAACCGACATTTAATTGCCCACGTACGTAACAATCATCATCATCATTTCAGCCGAAAGACGTCCACTGTTGGACATAGGCCTCCCCCAAATGTCGCCACAATGACCGGTCCTGTGCGTCTCGCAACAATTACGTAACAATATTATTATAGTATTGTCTAATGTAGAAGAATTTTTTTTTTAAGTTTGTAAATATGTGAGTATCATGGAGCCATTTATGGTTTTAAGTTACTATTGGACTTGTTTGACAATAAGCATGGCAGTTGAGAGTTTGTCATTCTCACTCAAATGTCTCACTGATGCTGGCGCGTGTGTTGGATCATTCGGTTCCCTACAAAATGGACCTGTCTTTATAATCAGCGTGTCTTGCCATTATCACGGTGCTGACACTTAAACGGCCACGCTGCAGTGCTGGCTAAGCACAAGCTGAGAGTTGCACAGAGAGCCATGGAGCGTTCTAAGCTTGATATGAGGCTACCAGACCGAGTCAGTCAGTGAACAGAGGACTGACGTTGCGATCACTGCAGTGCACCGGGCGCGCCGCACGTGCACTCGATTGCGGAGTTGGAGTGCTAGGCACCGAACTGCGGACGGTTCCACCGCGGCTCAGTACAGCTGTATCAACGGTCTTTGTCATACTTTATTTTTATACAAAAGATTCCCGTCGTTTTGGGTTGCGAATCAATCGTATGAAAATAAATCTGTTTAGTATGTGTTTTGAATATTTTGGTGGACGGATCAGTGGCTCAGATCGTCCCTCGAACACATAATATGATATCGGTCGGATGAGCGTCTCGTAAATAATGATGAGCGAGCGCTAGACGGGCGCGCTGCTCGTAAAGAGGGAACAATGCCCATTACGGGAACCGACACCACATTATGCTAATACGGAGCCAATAAATGAAACACAAGTAAAGTCGATGCCAACGAGCAAACAAGCGCGGCGGTCCCGTTCCGGCGCGATCCCGACCGGCGGCGCCCCGGGCGCTTCGGTGGCGCCCCGGGCGTTCCGGCGGCGCGGCGCTGCGGCCGGCCCGGGCCGGAACAGCCCTCACGCCCGGTTACATAACGTATAACAACAAGATCAGGCGACTCTTGGGACATGTAACCAATCACACGACGCCCTCGGCAAAATAGCTTATTAATATTTTAGCTAAGAGTATATCTAATGCTATATGTTTTTCTAGGATTTTTATTATATGTTCGATTGATCTTCATTCTGCAGATCTGCAACTTTATATATTCTTTATTGTAGGTACAACCTGTAACTTTTGTAAAACACTAGCTTTTTGCTAGCGACTTTGTTCACAAGAATCAATGTGATGAAAATTAATTAAAACTTAAACACCCCTTAAACTGTATTTTGAGGGTAGTTTTGAAAACCTAATAATGATAGTCTTTATTATTCATTATTTAGAATTTGTGCCAAGTTTCAAGTTTATTAACCCAAAAAATAAGATTGTCCCGTACAAACTATAACACCCCCTAAACTGTTATAAAGGGGTAGCTTTAAAAACGAATGATGAAACCTTTTTAATTTAAGTACCTGGATTATTATTTACACTAAGTTTCTAGTAGGGTGGTATAGCCGGTTTGCCGGCCACCTCTGGTTTTCGGCCAAAATGTCGTTATATTAATATAATAAGGCAACTTTACCCTACTCATTTCAAAAACAACGACTATTTTGAAACGAATTTATTGGTATAAACCCTACAATATTTTAAATTTGTAGCATTTTCATGATCCAACTGTTTCGTCAGTGAGCCTCCGAAAGTCTTACAGAGCACGCGTGTGTCGAAATCAGTGAAAAAATAGTGCGCGCGGAATTTTTGCAAGGCAAGTTTCAAAGTTGATTATCGATATATAAATATAAGTTGTTGTTCTGTCTACGAGAGATAAGTTTAGTTAGTGTTATTTTATTTAAAACGGAAGAAAGATTATGTCATTTACATTTAAACTCGATGGCCGGGAAACTAGATAGTGATTTGGGTGACTGTTTCTCGGCCGGCCGGCCGAGATCTAGAAGAAAACCATTCACATTGAATTAATTATTTCTAATATTATATAAGAAATACTTTAACGGAAATAATTTGTGCAAAAAGCAGAACCGTTTCTCATTTATGTGATTAGATTTCGGCCGCATATTTTGAGCCAAATATGTGGTAATGAAACTTTTTAGTCATTGAATATTTGACGGCCGAAAATAGGACTTTTAATATTTACTTTTCGGCCTAGGCTAAGCGATGTGTCCGAAAACTAATAATTTGCTAACTGATTCTCGGTCAGTAAAAACTAAAGATAATAAATGACAATAAATAAACTAGTTGAATCGAAATCTTCACTCAGACGAAAAATACAGACATAAAGGGACATTTCTATGATTTGATTTATCAGCTATTTAGAAAATTAAGCAAGTTGACCAACGGCTGAAAACTAATACATTCATGTCAGTTTTCGGTCAACTCTAACGATACGGCCGAAAATTAATCAATTTCAATTTGGTTTCCGGCCGTGTTTCAAGGGATGGTCGAAAATTATTTAATATATTTTTTTTAATTATTTTTCAAACCTATGTTCCTACTATTAATAATATTTTTTATAATGAATAATTTAAAAAGATTTTAATTAAAATCGTTGATTTATTAAGTTTCTTTGCTTCTATTCCATTATAGAACCTACTGAATAGCAAATAGAGATCATTTTTCATATAGTAGATTAGTGGCCGAAAACTAGCAAAATAGTGGCCGGAAACTGGCACAGGTGACCGAAAACAGGCAAAATGGCTATTTTCAGATATTTTTATTTTTTGTTATTTTACTAAGACGTTGACGAGTAAAAGGTCTCAAAATATCAAATCTACATGATCTTTTGAGTTCAAAAATATTTTTAAAACTGATCTTCGACTATATTACTAAGGAGAAAAATCGCCACAAAGTCATACATTCACTTAACTGGCCGATAACCAGCTAAGTCACCCTATATGGACCCAAGGAATAAAATTTTGCATACGTACGAATATCCCCCTTTCCACTCCCAAAACCCATTTTTAGTGCTCGCCTTATGCAATATTTCACGTTCACATTCATTTTACCCAGTAGTATCGGCTCTACGTTGATAATTATGTCAGTCAGTCAGTCAGTCAGTATCTCCTTTGTATATAGATAAAAATAGGACAGCTGATGTCTACGGGCGACCTTAACCCACATTGAATTTTGTTATAGCAAAACTTAAATAAATGAGAGATAAATTTTTGCACTTATAATATAATATAATAATATAATATTCACACAACTATCACACAACGCTGTCTAGTCCCAAGCTAAGCAAAGCTTATTATGAATGGACTTATGGCTAGTCCATTCTCTTGAGTACGTGCATGTTACGTCTTGTCTGATCTGGTTGACGTGCGATGTTATACTTGCGTGTTGCGTGTTGCGGTTTTGGCATGAAGCAAGGACTCATAGCACAAGAATAGGAAAAAATCTGAAAACTGTAAATTTGTAGTTACGTCACAAAAAAACTTTTTTTGCGATTAGGGAAAATCTTCGTAACTCCATTCGGGGATTAAACTATTTTTATAGGTAAGTTTGTACGAAACCTTCAGTGCGCGAGTCCGACTCGCACTTACCCGGTTTTTTAATCGACTTCAAAAAAAAAGGAGGAGATTTTCAATTCGGTTGTATTTTTTTTATCTGACTGCTATGCCGGAGGTCGTGGGTTCGATTCCCACCCAGGACAAATGTTTGTGTGATGAGCACGATTATTTGTTCTGTGTCTGGGTGTAATTAATAATATATAATAATGATAGTGATAGTGATAGTTGTGGAATATTCTTATTATCATTTTTTTTTATATTTGTTACCTCAGAACTCCGTCGTTTATGGACGTATTTGCAAAATTTTTTTTTCCCCTAAAAGGATATGCTTCCAGATTGGTCCCATTTTTTTCAAAATCCAGTTCTGTTGGGGTCCATGAGGAATTGAGGGAACTCCTCAAATATTATAGGCAACCATATAGTGATTTAGGTATTTTCATCGATAACTTAAGCATTTACAGTCAAAAAGTAACATTTGACGAAGTGGAACTGATGAAGAAGACCAGAAATGGTCAACGGAACTTCACACTCACAAAGATATCACAATGAAGATATTTAGCGACTATGACAATACAAATAAATGAATGGTTCTGAATAGTTACGTTATAAATGGTATCATCGAAGTGATCTGATGATGATGATGGAGCCGGAAGGTAGGCACTGGAACTCCGTAATTAATCAATGTAACCTACCCGTGTTTGGACTTATTAGAATCGTCATGAGATGCACTTTGGCTATAAGGTACTAACGAACTGATTTGATGATGGAGCGGGAAGGTGGAAGGTAGACACAGGAACTTCATAATAAAACATAATTTTGGGGGCTGAGTCACCCGCGTCCGTAGGAGAATACCCATAGATAGGCCCTACACGTGGTCCCCGGGTGGTGCTAATCAGGTGACATTAACTGGTGGTAGGTTTCGACCGATGGCTTGTGACCACCCACTGGGCAAAGACGTACCGCCAAGCGGCCTAGCCGTGTTCCGGTACGATGCCCAGTGTAGCCAATTTTGAGGAGTTGGGTCGAAGTGGTGGTTCTAATGTATGCAGACCAGCCGGACCCGCGCTGGTATTGACATATCGGGAGACTAGTCGCGGAGGGTAGCGGGATCCGAGGCACGGTGCACCGCTGGCCGACCGCAGTTAGTTGGGGGCCCAAGTAATGTGCTAGCCACACATGAAAGGCTGCCCCGCCAACTGACGAAAAATCCCGGAATGCACCATCGTGCTGGTTGGCGACCAGATGAGAGGGCCCGATGGTCATTTCCGGGGGGGCTCGGGCGTCCCCGCAGTCTCCAGACTAGTGCCCCAATGATGTTGTCCTGCCAGTGCGTGACGAAGGTTAGCAGCATGGGACTCCATTTCACTTCCTTCTCCTCTCCTACCTCACTCACAATATGCCAAGGTTGAAAAAGAGAAAAGTTAAACAGCGGCTGCACTCCCTCTCACTTAAAGTGCACCTCAGCAATATTAGAGGTCTGCACTCAAATCTCGCAGCAGTCCATCATCACCTGGAGACTGAAAAACCTTCCCTCTTTTTCCTTTCGGAGACGCAGATAAGAAGTCCGTCAGACGTGTCGTACCTGTCTTACCCAGGGTTTACCCTGGAGCACAATTTTAAACCACACGCTGGTGTGTGTTTGTACGTCAGGGACGACATCTGCTATCGGCGTCTCCGTAACCTTGAAGATACCAGGTTCTCAACGCTTTGGGCTCTGGTGGACACAGGCATGGATAAAATTATCTATGCTTGTGTCTACCGTTCGCACAGTGGTGATCAGGAGACGACCAGGCTCACACAGTACCTTAGTGAGGCGGCGGATGCGGCTCAGCAGAGGTACCCTTCCGCACAACTGGTGTTACTGGGGGATTTTAATGCCCACCATCAGGAGTGGCTTTTCCCATACCGGTGCACAGACCATGCTGGTCGAGAGATGCGAAAGCTTGCGCTAGAGTTAAATCTCACCCAGCTGGTCCAGGGAGCTACGAGGGTGCCGGATGTTGATTCGCACACGGCCAACTGCTTGGACCTTCTGCTGACAACAGATCCAGACCGCTATTCAGTGTCGATATCATCACCGTTAGGTAGTTCCGACCACTGTCTGGTGAAATCTGTATCAGTCTACTCTCCGCCTGATCCCTGCCTTAGAGGCACCAGGCGGGTTTGGCGATATAGGTCAGCAGATTGGGATGGCATGCGATCTTTCTTCGCATGTTATCCTTGGCAGCCTACTTGCTTTTCTTCGGATGATCCATCGTCGTGCGCAGATGCTGTGACAGATGTTTTGCGGCGGGGGATGGAGTATTACATTCCATTCTCTGACGTAACAATGTCTGGCCATGCTCGCCCTTGGTTTGGTGCGGAGTGTGATCGCGCTAACGCGCTTAAGCACACGGCATACCGGGCATGGGCCGACGCTCGTATGCATAAGGCGAGTGACGTGAGTCAGAAGAAGAGAGCCTTCAACAGAGCTGCCAAGTCTTGCAAGAAGGTGATGCGGAGGTCTCAGTTCGACCACATTAGCCGCATCGGGAACAAACTCGCATCATACCCTGCTGGTAGTAAGGCGTTTTGGTCCCTGGCTAAGTCGGTTGAATCGAACTTCTGCCGTCCCTCACTACCGCCACTGCTGAAACCCAACGGGTCGCTGGCCCATACCGCTGAGGAGAAGGCAAATTTGTTTGCCTCTCTCTTCGCGGAATCTTCGCGTCTAGATTCTGGTGACGCGCGGCCCCCTGTTAATCCTGATGGTTGCGAGACGAGTATGTCGGATATTCGCATCCATCAGAAGGACGTCCGTAGGGTGCTGCGTAACCTTGACGTGAACAAGGCTAGCGGTCCAGACGGGATACCGGCAATTGTTCTGAGAACGTGTGCGCCTGAACTGTCTCCGATCCTGACACGCCTATTTCGGCTTTCATTTGAGGCTGGAAAAGTGCCGATTGCATGGAAGCAAGCTAACGTACAGCCCGTGCCCAAAAAGGGTAGTCGGGCTGACCCAGCTAACTACAGGCCAATCTCAGTAACGTCCATTATCTGTAAGACAATGGAACGTGTACTCAACAGTAAGCTCCTGGCATACCTAGAAGCTAATGACATCCTAAGTGACCGACAATACGGCTTTCGCCGAAATCGGTCAACTGGTGATCTTCTAGCGTATGCCATCCACATCTGGAGTGAGGCCATCGAGAAACACGGGGAAGCTCTTGCCGTCTCCCTCGATATCTCGAAGGCTTTCGATAGGGTCTGGCACGAAAGCCTTATTAGTAAGCTTCCTTCTTTCGGATTACCTGCTGGTTTGTGTGCTTGGATTGCAGATTTCCTGAGTGACCGGTCCATCCGAGTGGTCATCGATGGTTGCTCGTCCGGTCAAATGGCCATTAATGCCGGGGTCCCTCAGGGGTCAGTGCTCTCGGCAACATTGTTCTTGCTGCACATAAATGATCTGCTTAAGCCCGGTACCTTTGGGTATGCAGACGACAGCACTGTTGCTGAGAGTTACATATCCAGCGCGCAGGCTAGTGGGTCACAGATCCAGTCTCTCCGAGAGGCTATGGTCGAGCGCTTGAACTTGTCCTTGGAGGCAGTCTCTGAATGGGGCGATGCCAATTTGGTCAAGTTCAATGCTGCTAAAACCCAGGCGTGTCTATTTTCCGCTAAAAGGAGCCAATTCAGCCCTGCTCCAACTTTCCGGGGCGTAACCGTGCCAATAACCGACCATCTTGATCTCCTTGGTGTTACGCTGACGTCAACACTCAACTTTGGGCCATACATCGAAGCAAAGGCTCAACTGGCAGCAAAAAAGCTGGGAATCCTCGCGAAGGTCAGACAGTACTTCACGCCGGAACAGCTGCTCAAACTTTATCAAGCGCAAGTTCGATCGTGTATGGAGTACTGCTCTCATCTTTGGGACGGATCTGCCCGATACCAGCTTGATGCACTTGAGGCAATTGAGAGGCGAGCCAAGAGGATCATTGGCAATGATGCACTCGTTGAGTCGAGGCTTCAAAGTCTTGAGCATCGACGCAGAGTTGCTAGCCTGTCGGTTTTCTACCGGTTGCATTTCGGGGAGTGTGCGTCGGAATTGCATAACCTAATTCCGTCTAGCCCGTTCCATCATCGGACCACCAGGCGTACGGCAATGCGCCACCGGTACATGGTGGACATCCCACCTATACGCACAAAACGTTTTGCGAACACATTCATAGTGCGTACAGCTAAGGAGTGGAATTCCTTGCCGGAATCTGTTTTTCCTGATGGCTACAACCCGGGAATCTTTAAGTCAAGAGTGAATAGGTTACTTCTAGGTAAGCGCGTTCCATCGTCGACCGCATCGTCGCTTTCCATCAGGTGAGTTAGCGGTCAAGCGCGAACCTATCAAGAATAAAAAAAAAAAAAAAAAAAAAACAATATAACCTAGCAGTGTTGGGGTTAATCGGAATTGTCATGAAAAATAGGCAGGTTTTTTAGGTGTATCGCAACTAAAAATTGTGAAATAAAAAACTTAAAAACAAAAACCGATTTCACTAAAAAAAACCACTAAGTTATTGTAACTTCAACGGTCCGGACTAAGCGTTTTGCTTCGTCGTTTATACCGCGTACATCGAAGGACTGCAACAATTTGCCTGCTGCGGTTTTCCCGTCCAACTATAATTTAGGTGTCTTCAAGGCTAGAGTGAATAGGCTCTTAATAAACTAGTGCGCCTCACCATCAATGATTGCATCACTGCTTACCATCAGGTGGGATCGCAGTCAAACACTGGTTTATATCAATAAAAAAAACATATAGGTATATATATATATATTAACTTCAAATTACAGTCCATTTCCTTTTAAATCAAGTCCTTAGATAGGTCCCTAACAGCAATCGTTGATGGTGACGTGCACTAGTTTATTAAGAGCCTATTCACTCTAACCTTGACACCTAAATTATAATCGGACCGGAAGACTGCAGCAGGCAAATGTTCCAGTCCTTCGATGTACGCGGTATAAACGACGAAGCGAAACGCTTTGTCCGGACCTTAGAGGTTTCGATAACGTAAGGGTGGATACTCGCCGTACGTCGGGTAGTCCGATGGTAGAAAGGAGATGGCGGAATCAAGTTATGCAATTCCCGCGCATACTCTCCAAAATGCATTCTGTAATATACCGAAAGGCTAGCTACCTTATGCCTGTGCTCCAGGCTTTGTAGATTGGACTTAACCAAATCAGGATCACCAATTAGCCTCTTCGCACGCCTTTCCGCTGAGTCCAAAGCTGCCAGATGGCATTTTGCAGCGCCAGCCCATATGTGGTGCTGTTGTATAATATTAGCAGCTGTCCCGGTGTGGTACTGCCGAACCTTTACAAAAACGCCGAGTTTCCTAACAGCTACTTTGGCTTTGAATTCAATGAACTGCCCAAAGTTAAGGTTTCAGGGAATTTCAACTCCCAAGAGCTGAAGGCGGTCGGTGCACTCCAGGGATATATTCTGAAAAATAGGAGCCAAAGTTAACGGGCTCCTTTTGGCGGAGAACAGACATGCCTGTGTTTTGGCGGCGTTGAATCCCACTAGATTGGCTTCACTCCACTGGAGCCTGCCTGAAATGAGACATTCGTACGCTCTGCCATAGCCTCTCTTTCGGACTGGACTAGTGTGTTGTCGACTTTGATAAAGTTTTGATGGTGTCACAAGTCTGCAGATAATGGGATGAATTAAAAACTTATTTAATCAATTAAACAGCCGAGAGATTTCGAACTAAAGTTAAGTAAATCGGTTTAGCATAAAGTGAAAATAAATTGTTTGTCGAAGTGATTCACGGGTGACGCGAAGTGAGGCGCGCGGCGCGCGGTGGCGGCGGCGCGGACCACTCGCAGATTAAAGGGTGCTTGAACCTCGCAACTAATTCCACAGTTTTAACTGTGCTAATATTGTAGGGACGGCTACGGAACCCTTTCAAGAAACGTAGCTCCCGATGGTGGCATAACATCATAGTGCTCTTTTATTTATCAATCCTGCCAATGTTCTAGTGGTAAGTAGTGCAGCATAGTGAGGCATTCCGTCACGACTTCACGAGGCGCAGAGATCTCGGAAACAAGGAGCAGGCAGCGGCGGCCAACGAGTCACCGAGCGAGTCCTGCAGTGAGAGTGAGCAGCCGCGACACCACGACATCCGGCCAGGTGTCGCGACACTCCGCGCTGACGGCCTCGTTGAGCGGTTTACATAGCGAAACGAGATTGTTATGGAACACTGTGCGGATAGCGGCCGATAAATAAACATGACACCAACGAGGCGGCTGGCGCGGCGCTCATTGCGGCGGCGACACATGTCGCTGTGAGACGTGCGCCTGCTAACAACACCACCGCTGTGCCGCTTTCACCAGCTGATGTGTCACGCACGCTCAGCTCACTAATACTAGAGTAATCAATGTGATAGAGGATTCATAGCTTGCTCGGGATTTATTCATTCCATTATCAAGAATGGCCCCATATGTACGTTGAGATCTCAAACGTCCGAGCCGCCGTTTACCGAAGGTGTCAGTATCAGAGGACAAGCAGAGCCCAGGGCCACGAGGCGAGCGGACACTGACACCTAACAGATGGCAGCCGATGAGAAGGGTTCACCGCGAGTCATTCCCTCCTCCCCCCACCCCCCCACACCTCATCATATGTCAAAGTGAAATAGATTTGGTCTGGTTTGGATTGGAGTGGCCTATGTTTGACTCAAACTACGTTGAATATTTACTTTCAAAGACTATTTGGAAGGACGAATTGCCAAAGGTGACCCAGACATAACAGACTGACTGAGACTTAACAAATCCACAACAGTGAATAGCGACAGCAGCATTAGCAGCCCTTCCATAGGCTGCTACTTACTAAATACAGAATAGAAATAAACATTTTTAAATGACGGTGAGGATTGACATCAGAATCAATAAACCGCCGCCGCCGGACGGTGCTAACGTCTCGCCGTCATCGCGCCTCGGAGCGGCAATAAATGTTTCAAATGCTCTTCCAGTCACTCTATTTCTTAAAATGAGATCTCAAATAGTGTGGGGTGAGGGCGTCGGGGGGGCTGCGCGCGAGGGGGAGGGGGTGCGGTCGACGACCTCGGGGCGCGCGGGTCGCCGGCCGGCGCGGCGCTCGGCACAGCACGCCGCTCTGCTGACTGCGAGCTAGCACGCCGCTCCTCGCAAACCCTCCGCCTCCCTAGCCCCTGAACTGAACGTAACATTACAGAAACGCCGCTTTTTTTACCGCGCGATGATTAATGCGAAGCGAACATAAAAATAATATTAAAAGGAGAAGGAGCACTTGAACCGTAGGTACGCTGACGCTTAGCGGATCTTGTGCCATGTCTAATGCGTGCGACCCAGCGTTTAACTTACTGTTATGTTAAATTTTTCCTCATTTTTAAATATTTGATATTTAATCCGGCAGGTGTATCTAGTTTAGGAATTGAACGGAGCTTATTCTTGAGCGCTCCTCTAGCTGCAGACAGCACTCGTTCAGACGGCGATGCTAACTCAGGTTTACTTTCTACATAATATATTCAAAGCTTGCATATTTGTTAGTGCTACAATGCAATCCCAGAGCCAGTGGTTCCCGAACCTATAAAAGGTCAGTTTATTCTGGTTTTGTTACCAATGACATGCGGCCTACCTTACCTACGGTGACTTCTCTTTCCCATCTAAAAATAAATAAATCGCTCGTTATGTTCTCCTGTCCACAGCATTCATGCATCGTGACTAATGTATTTTTTATGTGTAGTGGGAGTACAGGCGCAGGGCGGGGTGCGGGGTGCGGGGGGGGGGGGGTGTTGACGGGGTGGCGTGGTGCGGAGGGTTGCCGGCAGTTTGACACCGAACACCCAGATATTCTTGAGAGCATAACACTTATATAGGAACCGGCCGCGCCATCCTACACCCGCTCACGCCAACACGTCCGATGTTGGAACACTTCCTAAGTAACGGAATGATAAAATAAAACCAACATCTAATGCTAATAGATAACTACGATGCCGATGTTGGCAACTTTACGGATAACAATGTTTATATCGAGGATTAGTGGTATCGCACCGAGATACTCGTCCACGCAGACATCTCGTTGTATTTATGAGCACATAAATCTAAGGGTACAACCGACGTGACCCCCCCCCTCCCCTTCGTGCCGCCAGCTATGTGAGGACCGCAATCATTTTGTCTAACCCTTATTATTGCAAGTACAGCTAGCTGTATACTACACGGCAGTGATACAACTGAAGTGTCTAAACGGAAGCGGAAACGGAAACAGATGTCAAAAGTAAATTTTTGCGGATGCGGCAGCGGAAACGGAAGTGAAAATGCTTGCGGAACTTCTGGAGAAGCGGATGCGGAAGCAGAGTTCTGTTGCAACATTACTACACGGTGTACAGTGTTCGGTGCACAGCGAGGAGCTGCGGGCTGTGGCACACATACTGACGTCACACGTGGCGGCTGGCTGCGGGGAGAGGGCCAGCGCGGACAACGACGAGCACACTGGGTTCCGCTGTCTTCGACTATTTAGCGCGGTGACGGCCGCTGGCCAGTGCCTGGGGTCACGCCCCCTGACGGGGACGTAGCGAAAGCCACGAGTTGGCCAGTGCCGACTGACAAACTAAAGTTCAGTGGAGCGCACTTTTTACGTTCAGAATATTAACAAGGTCCGACACCGACAGCGGATCGCTCGCGCAGCTAGTTTTTATTGGCACGGTTCAATAACCCGTATCACTTATATAAATCGGCGCCGCGGTTGCGGAGACCCCTTTAATCGTTCGGTTTAATATCTCGGCGCCTTCCGTAGTTTCAACCAGAGCAAACAAATTAAGAATAAAGGTAACAAACTATCGTCTATACGACTACATACCAACTACATAATACTAATGGTTAAATTATATAAAATAGGGGTTAAAAATTAAATTATGAAATTGCCGTTTTTTAAAACGGGTTGCTTTATTGAATTGGAATTATAAGTTCAAATAAACTTTATATTAAAGGTACGTTATTCTTTTTCCGAAATATTTAATATATAATAATATTGGATTTTTTGTGTTTTGTATTGTCCGTAATATCGCAGTTCTTATAACCATGAAAGCTAACAAAAAAACCTTTTTTTCATATTATGAGTTCCAACGTAGTAACTATGTATTTCAAAGGGCAAGCAATATCAATTACGTATACCTACGACTTTCTTCTAACAAAAGAACTTTATGCTCTTGGTTTAATAGCTTTCGTTTTGAAAATTTTGTCTTGTTGCCGCACTGAGGAGAAAAGTTAAGTATTCGTGAGATAAAATTTCCCACGTGAAAGTGATTGAAACAAAAATAGACATCCCATTCATTAGCAGTTTTAAGTCCATATACATCATCAATATTGCATACCGTGGAAACAATTTGTCTCAAAGACACATTGTTTCCACGGTAGAACTCATATTAGGTACAAATTAATGCGAGTTTCCTTATATTTCATACAAAAATAGTTACAATTACTGCGATATTACAGAAAATACAAAACACAAAGAAACCCATAAATACCTAATTTTGAAAAAAGAATAACGTACCTTTAATATAATGTTTATTTGAACCTATAATTCCAAGTCAATCCAAAGATATAACACTTCAAAGCAACCCCTTTTAAAAAACGGCAATTTCATACTTTAACCTAATATTATTATATTATTATATTTCCCAACTAGCTATAAAATAAAAATAAAAAACACTCGAATTAGCTAGTCGAGGTAGCCTATGGGATGGGGTATGTCATATATATACATATAGACATTTAGACATACCTTGGTTTGAATGGAAAGTAGTGGGATCTGGCGTTCGGCGCCAAACATCGCTTTTACTACAAATGTTGCTCGTGACACGTCGTCATGCTATGACATTTGATGAATGAAAGTTGCAGAAAGATACATACGTAGTTGTTCAAAACGTTAGTAGAGTAGTACTGGTCATTGAGCAGTTAAGTAGGTAATGAACTGTACGATGAGGTGGTGGTGACGAGTGTGTACTCACAGCGTGTGCAGCGCGGGCAGCGGCGGCAGCGCCGTGTCGCTCAGCTCGCTGATGAGGTTGCCGGCCAGGCTCCTGCAACAGGCGCACGTTACAGCACATCGCTAGCTCAGACCAGCGCTCCACCGGGAGCCTGCTCGTACTCACTACTCAACAAACACTGCTACACTCTACTTCCGTGAGACACACCACACGCGCGGTACTTAGGTATGCATGTTCCTAAATAGAATGAAGTAAACTAGATTATCAAATAATATTTTGGTTTAACTAAAAATATCTTTTATGTTTTTCCAGATTTAGATTATCCGTGTAGTGTTAGCGTCCTGCGGAGTGTGGAATGTAGGTCGACAGCGTCGAGTTATAGGTAGCAAGTCTCACGTTCTGTGTGTCAGACAGAGGATTGTGCGAGGGCAGCAGACGATGGCGAGAGGTATTCTAGTACAGTACAGAGCGCTACCGTGAGACACACAATGACACACTGACTGCACTCAAGAGTCGCAGCACACCGGCCACACGCAACAGCGACAAACACTGCCACGAGAAGCTAGAAGCGGAACCATGCGCACAGTATAATAGTGGACTCTGACGAAGGTTTAATTGCGCTGCTGCTGTTTCTTCATTCTCTCTTAATCTATGTATTAATAATAATAATAAAGTTTAATATCTAGTAAGTATATAATAGAAACGCGCGAGTGACGTGTGGCAGCGTTTTAAGTGGCTGGTTCGAGCGACAAGAAGCGAGTAGCGACCATTTTTAGCGTGTGGCAGCCACCTCCGTCAACCTTGTGGTGAAGTCCATACAAAAGTATCACATGTTTTTTGATAGTTTGCGGATAATGCAGTGGGCTGCAATATTGTTACCATTCAAATTATTGCTATTTGTATGTATTTTATAAAAAAGAAAGAAATACGCGGGTGGCGGCGGCGTTTTGTGGTTGTGGCTTGTGGCCCGTGTGCGGTGACCCTAACTGCAGACAACGACAACGCGGAGCGCACGGACGGTCGGCTCATCCGGCCAGGCGGCATTACAAGTTCAAATCAAAACAATTCAGAGAAAAATGTAGGTAAGTAGTCATGTGCAAATCGAAGGGAAGGTTTAATTCCTTCTAATCTGACCATCTGTCGCACAATTCGTACATTTCCTTGAGTTCTGCTTCATTTGTTGTTTCATGTTCTATGCAACATCGGTTTTTCCTTGACATTTCCTGCAGCGCTTCTGTAGCTCAACACTCCGATGAAGCGTAATCGTGTGTTCTGCTCTCGGGCTGCCCGCAAGGAAAAATAATGTGAAAATGAAACACATCCTTGTAATCAACTCATCAGTCAGTATATCTAACGATTTATAAAACTATGCGGAGAAAATCTGAATCACGTTGCGGACTAATAGATGGTGTGACAGTTTGATGTCGACGTTCTTGGCTGACATGAAATAAATTAATTCTGTGAAGTTGTTAGTCGCTGGTAGCGCGTCGCCCGCACCAACCACTCGCTATTAATTATAAATACCGCGAATTATGATGCTCTATATATAGCAGTAAGTCGGTAAGTGTGTCACCCGCACACGAGACGGTCGCGCCGCGCGCCGCTGCACTCCTCTCGTGTGCTGTTCAGTGTGCGGTTAGATAGCAATGTTTCCTCTACCTAGCAGGCGCCTTTTTTTGTGGTGTGAAATCACCAAAATATTTCACCCGCACTATGGTGGAACGAGAGGCCGTGTCAGACTTTTATTGACGAAAACCCACGTGTGTTCTTTACGTCCCCCCCTTTGCGTTCTAGAGCCACGGTCACTCTTATAAACGTTCCCGCAGCCCTGGCAGGTATCGGCCCTTCTGGGCCCCTTCAGTTTTGCTGACATCTCTTGGAGGGTGCGCGTGGAACACGATACGCCGTCGACTCGGGCTTGGCCCTTACCGGACGGCAAGCTACCTTTTGTTTCATCGACTGCAAGCTTGCGCCTACGGTGGCCGGTAGTCGTCCTGCGACTCCTAACGCCCGGGGCGTCCCCTTTGGCGGCTGGGGCGTGAGGGTACCTGTCTGCTTCGCTCGCATTACTGCTTTGCAGAAGGAGGCGATCGTTTCCCAATCCCTCTCGCACAACCGGAAGCAAGAGGTCTCCACCGCTGACCGACTCCACGAGGACACGGCGGCGCTCCGCCCAAGCTGGACAGACTTCTACCGTATGCCCACCGTGTCCTCCGAGCGAACCGCACAATGGTGACACCCAGGCGTTTCTTCCATCTTAATCCGAATCAGGAACAATCCTAACTGTCTATGTCCGGTGGATTGACCTGCATCAGGTGGTAGGTGAGAACGCCGTGGCCACCACTCCTTAAAGAGGTGCCTTACCTCAGCGATAGTGATATGCAGTCGTTGTTGTGGTGAGATTGTTTATTTGCGGAGAAACAAATTACGCACTCATATAGGGAGTTTCATTTGCATAGAATATCAGCTTACAAAATGTAACTTAAATAGTAAATAAGCGAGTGTAGAGCTAGCGGGGAGGGGAGGAGATCGGATGGGGTAGACAACAGAGCTCCAAGTAAACTGCTGCACTTATTTGCGAAGTTTAACAGCGCCTGCAAGTGGGTCAGCTTCGTATGTCGGCGAACTTTGTTCAGTAAGAACACGCTAATAAATGTGTTCCCACGCTGCTGTCGTACCACTCTGCAGGACACTACATTACACAACAAGGTACCAGCGCCAGCGTGGCTGTTCCACCTCGATATACTCGTTGTAAGACTTCTGTTGCAAGTGGGCGATATTTGACGTAGCAGCCGAAGCGAATTTGAACGTCGCCGTAAGATTTAAGTACGCACAGGGTCTGCAGGTGATGCAGCGGCGCGAGCGCGTGCGTGGGCACGTCGCGCAGCAGGTTGCGCGCCAGGCGCAGCGTGCGCAGCGCGCGGCAGCCCCACAGCGCGCCGCTCTCCAGCTCGGAGATGAAGTTGTCTTCCGCCGACCTGCACAGACAAAGCCACTTATTACTCACGTTATTTGATTTAGTTACCCTCATCGCACGCAGATATTAGTAATAATATATTGTTAAAAGCTGAGACTTATTTCTAGGAGGGGAAAGGTGTAGGTAGTCCAGCACGCTGGCCCAGTTCAGGTTGATAGATGACCAGAGGTATATAGTATATTTACAGTAAATATATTTAGAGCCAATAGGTAGAGTATGTTTAATTTACCTAAAGTTCGTGAAAGTAAGTAACATAGAATGGACATATAAAACGCTGGTAAACGTGACGATTAAAGGTAGAACTACACTGCGCACACGTGTGCCACACACGCCGATCTGGGCGCAGAAATCAAAAATCAGAAACGTTTACCTATTTTAAATAGACCAATTACAGGCACTTTTGAATTGTCAAAATGTCGGTCAGTCAAAAAAATGTACGTAATGTCAAATAAATTGTAACCTACCTAATAAAAATGCTCCATCGTTCTTCACATTCACAAAAATTGAAAAAAAAAAGTGCTTCTACATTATACAATACTATTGTTTACAAAATACAAAAGGTAATAAATTATCATAAGCTCTATTGAAATAAACAAATAAATTAAAAAACAAAATCGAAAACAACAATACAAAAAAATAATAGTATATAAAACTAAAAAACACGCTTTTAGCACGCACTAAAAATTACAAAATAATTAGGAGCGTTTTGTCCAAAAAGAGTAAAGATTACATAAACGCTCCACGCTTTCTTTCATAATAAATCATAGTAAATATTCAATAAAGATGATTACCATTTCGCATAGGTAATTATTTATCGTTCATCACGAACTGAAATTGTTTATGTTTACCGATCCGATAGCGATCTAATGAAGATTTGGCAAAGGGAAAACTCTTGAGTCATCAAACTAAATGTCTTAATCCCCGGGATTTTTAAAATTGCAAATTACGTATTGCGCTTTTTTATATGATATAGACTAGTGTCTGACTGTGATCCCACCTGATGGTAAGAAGTGATGCAATCGTTGACGGTGAAGCGCACTGGTACTAACATAAGATACGAATATTGTTAGTAATTTACCTAAGTTTACCGTTAGTAACTAACCTAATAGTTGTCGGCTGATGAATTTTGTTTTTTACATTTGTTTATCTCAGGACCCTGAGGTCCTGGACCTTTAGAAGGCGTACGAGGAAAACCAATTCGCAGAGGGCCGTTAGACGTTTCTAATGGAACTTGGTACCAACCGATGATTATCCCTGTACGCGCTATATTAGTGCATCCAAGAACAACCCCCGGTCCGGACCTTTGTGTTCTCTAGTGTTGTCAATTTCAATGTCGGTGGCACGAGACTTTTCAGCAAAAAGTTAGCTTCGCTAGAGAATAGCCGCGATTGTGGTAACGTTACGTACGTATTTTCTTTCTTTTGGAGTCATCATATCAAAGTGAGCACATCAATCGGGATCCCGCTATGCATTAGGAATAAGTTATTTACGTGTAGCCTCGCCACCAAAATGTGATACCTGGGCATTCTATTCACTGATGGGCGCCGACGATAGAGTCGGTCTCACACACGAAGTATGGCCGGCAATCGAATAAATTAAGATTTAACACTAAGTACCTTTTAAATACTTTCGTAAAAAAGCGATTGTGAATGTCAAGCCATGACAACGGCGACACGTTTCTTCTATGTAGGTATATATTTACAATTGTTATTTTATTTTTTTATGTTACAGCGGCAATAGAAATATCTGTGAAAATGTTAACTATTAATAACAAAGTCATGCGTGAGGTAGCGAGTGCCGGCAGGCGGCGCCGGCGCAGCGCTCGGACGTATGTATTTATTTATGTAAATGGCACAAGGTCGGCGGAAGCAACCTCTTCCTGGCGCAAGGCGGCCGCCGCGCCGCTACCTCCTCACACTCGCGCGCTACTCGAGCGCTACACATGCGCCACACGTCGCCACACGCGCGCCACGCTCACACCGCACCAGCGCCACACGAGTCGCCAACCCCAGACGGTAATTCAATCTAAGAACGACGTTGATCATTACCTCATCTGCTTCGACGCGCTTGGAATAGATTTTTTAAATATCAAAGCAAACAGTAGAGAGAAATATAGGTAGATACCTACGCACAAAACGTTTTGGGAATACATTCATTGTGCGTACAGCTAAGGAGTGGAATTGCCTGCCGGAGTCTGTGTTTCCTGATGGCTACCACCTGGTAATTTTTAACCGCCTTCAAAAAAGAGGAGGTTATATGTTCGTCTGAATATATGTTTTTTATTAAGTCAAGAGTGAATAGGTTACTTCTAGATAAGCGCGTTCCATCGTCGACCGCATCATCGCTTTCCACCAGGTGAGATAGCAGTCAAGCGCAAACGGATCAAAAAGATTGGTACGTTTCTATTAAAATAAGTGACAGTATCTGGATCGATGATCTGGATCCGTCTCTTAACTCTTGTGGTACCATTTTATATAAGTGATGTCTACAATAACTGTCATCGACACTGGTTACTAATCACAATTATTGCCGAATCAATAACCACGTAGGTGCCTATTTATTCATCCGAGCCAATTTATTATCATAACAGTTAGGTATGCAATAAAGCGCCTCCCTTCCTAACGTCCTCGGAACTTAACGTAAACGGAACGGACTTCAATTGAACAAGCCAAAACGCACGAAAGTGATTGGCAATAAATAAATAACAGTCCACTTAGGCTGATATACAAGCGAGTGTAATGAGCATCACTTTCTCCGCGCTACAGCTGCCGGTGAGTGTTCCCTCTGCGGCGCGCAATGAGTCAGCGCGAGCCAGGCGGTGCGGCGAAACGGGAGGCGAGGCGTGCCTGGCCGCCGATGCTCTAAGTACTATAACAAGTTTAAAGTACTAGGATGCAATGCTCGGACACGCACACACGCACACACGCACACGCAGGCGGCGGCGGCGTGGTGCGCGTGTAGGTCGGCGGCTCAGCGCGAGCGGGCGACATTGAAGAACGCGGCGCGGCGCGCTGCAGGCGCGCCAGTAGACCCACTCTTAACCACGACCTCCACGGCCCCCTCAAGCCCTCCTCACACATTCACAAAACGGAGGTGCTCTTTATCTTTTGAATAGACTTTACTCGTATTTAAGCTCACAATGCAGGATTTTACATGAAATCTGATTCTTCTCCATATTTGCACTCGTGCGGATAAGTGTACGGCTTGCCCTTCATATTCAGTTGGTTATATACCTAGATAACATTAGGCTGGTTGCCCTACAAAAACCAACCTATAGCACACAAAAAAAAATGAGTGAGTTATCTAGTCATTTCGTACAAATCTACTATAAAGCTGCAGAGTTTATTTGGTTGAATGCACTAATCCTGGAACTACCGGTTCGATTTGAAAATTTCTTTTAATGTTAGAGAGCCCACATATCGAGGAAAGTTATTAATAGTAGCTATAGATCATCTAACACCACGCTGCGACCAATAAGAGCGGAGCAGTAATCAAAGACGCGTGAAACCGCGGAGGACAGCTAGTTACTAAACCGCGGAGGACAGCTAGTTACTAAACCGCGGAGGACAGCTAGTTACTAAACCGCGGAGGACAGCTAGTTACTAAACCGCGGAGGACAGCTAGTTACTAAACCGCGGAGGACAGCTAGTTACTAAACCGCGGAGGACAGCTAGTTACTAAACCGCGGAGGACAGCTAGTTACTAAACCGCGGAGGACAGCTAGTTATTAAACCGCGGAGGACAGCTAGTTACTAAACCGCGGAGGACAGCTAGTTACTAAACCGCGGAGGACAGCTAGTTATTAAACCGCGGAGGACAGCTAGTTACTAAACCGCGGAGGACAGCTAGTTACTAAACAGCGGAGGACAGCTAGTTACTAAACCGCGGAGGACAGCTAGTTACTAAACCGCGGAGGACAGCTAGTTACTAAACCGCGGAGGACAGCTAGTTACTAAACAGCGGAGGACAGCTAGTTATTAAACCGCGGAGGACAGCTAGTTACTAAACCGCGGAGGACAGCTAGTTACTAAACCGCGGAGGACAGCTAGTTATTAAACCGCGGAGGACAGCTAGTTACTAAACCGCGGAGGACAGCTAGTTACTAAACCGCGGAGGACAGCTAGTTACTAAACCGCGGAGGACAGCTAGTTACTAAACCGCGGAGGACAGCTAGTTACTAAACCGCGGAGGACAGCTAGTTACTAAACCGCGGAGGACAGCTAGTTACTAAACAGCGGAGGACAGCTAGTTACTAAACCGCGGAGGACAGCTAGTTACTAAACCGCGGAGGACAGCTAGTTACTAAACCGCGGAGGACAGCTAGTTACTAAACCGCGGAGGACAGCTAGTTACTAAACCGCGGAGGACAGCTAGTTACTAAACCGCGGAGGACAGCTAGTTACTAAACCGCGGAGGACAGCTAGTTACTAAACCGCGGAGGACAGCTAGTTACTAAACCGCGGAGGACAGCTAGTTACTAAACAGCGGAGGACAGCTAGTTACTAAACCGCGGAGGACAGCTAGTTACTAAACCGCGGAGGACAGCTAGTTACTAAACAGCGGAGGACAGCTAGTTACTAAACCGCGGAGGACAGCTAGTTACTAAACCGCGGAGGACAGCTAGTTACTAAATAAAATGGCAATTTTTTCTGCAACAAAGGGCTGTAGAATTGGATTCGGCGTCACGGCGAAGAAGGAACCATAATTTATTTATTTATTTACAATAATTGATCATAGAAACAATTCAGGAAAATACGGCTGACACTAACCGCCGCGCCGCCTAAATCTAGACTTCTATAGTTTTATTACAAAAGAGAGGAATGATTTGCATTTCTATGTGTAATAAATAAACACGAAAAAAACCATCACCAGTTTTTTTAATCATCCAAAAATTTCCCCCGATTTTGGGCGGAGCGTGAGGGTGTGTCAGACTTTTACTGAATTAAAACCCACTCCTGATCTTTCGTTGCCTTTCATACCAGGGCCGAGTCTTTCTTTCAGAAGCAGACCCTTGGCCTCAGTAAACTTCGACCCTGCTGGGCCCCTACGGCTTGCTGACGTCTCCTTGGGGCGCGCGTGGAACAGTACGCGCCGTCGACGACTTTATGATCGGACGGCGAGCTACCCATTGCTCGCCATCCGCAAACCCGCGCCTACGGTGGCTGGAAATCGAGACCGAGGTCCCGGCTGGGGCTTGAGGGCCGCTCCCTCGCGCGTGCACGTGCGGCCTTCTCCTTTGCTAATATTACTGCTTCGCAGAAGGAGGCGACCGCCTGCCACTCCTCCTCGCTTCGGATCATGGCCTGTACCTAGGCCCGGCGCGAGAGATCGTTGCCGCCGATCTCCCCCACGAGGACACGGCGGTGTTCTACCCAAGCGGAGCACACCTCTACCGTGTGCTCCGGGCGGTCCACACAGTGGTGACACCCGGGCGTTATTCTGCACGAATCCGGTGCAGGAACTTCCTGAACTGACCATGTTCGGTGAGAACCTGCGCCATGCGGAAGGTGAGAACGCCGTGAGGTCTTTCCAGCCACTCCTCAAAGAGGGAACTTACCGCCATAATTATGGCGTGCCCAGCACTGGGTTGTGATAGTCGCTGTCGCCATTCCACCATGAGATCCTGCCGGAACTCTGTTCGCCATGCCGCGACTTGTCGCGGCAGCAGAGTTTCGCCCCGGCGTTGCATCTCCACGCGCAAATCGTGCATGCGTGCAAGGACAGTGGCCTCCAGATCCCATGGTGGCAGGCCAGCAAGGAGGCTCACCGTTTCGCGAGAAACCGTGCGGTATCCTTGCACCATCCATATGGCCATGATCCTCTGGCATGCGTTCAGCTTGGCCGCCGGTCGCTTTCGCAGCGACGGCACCCACACAGGCGCTCCATAAAGGGCCATGGACCCAACGATGCCTGCGTAGAGCCTCCGGCAGGGGGCGTTTGCACCCCCTAGGATTGCTTGCCCGCTTGAGGGCAGCCCCTGTCCGATTCGGTTTGGGAGCCAGACGTCAGAAGTGCTCCTCGAAATTCCACCGGCTGTCGAGGACGAGTCCCAGGTACTTCATCGTCGACCCGACGCCGATGTAAACTCCTCCTACCGTTAATTGGGAACGCCGTGGTGGCATGACCTCGGACTTGTGCAGCGCCACCTCGAGTCCAAACTGCTGCATCCTATCAACGACTAACTAACTACATTACATACACCGTGCTGTTAAAGTGGAACGCAAACCTCCTCACTTCTGCTAAGCGTGTCTGCCGTGTCTGGTATGTGGGCGCGCAGGATCACGACACCAGCGAGTGGCGTATGAAGTGGCGGCGTCCTCCAGCAGGGCATGTTGCTAAGCATGTCTGGTATGTGGGCGCGCAGGATCACGACATTAGCGAGTGGCGTGTGAAAGCGAAGCGCGCGCGGGTCGCACGCCGCCGCCCACTCGCAGCTCGCGGCGCCGGCACCACAGCGCATACTAGTTGGCATTGACAGCGCACGTGTCTGCAGTGCGGCCGAGCTCGCTCCCCATCCCAGTGCGCCGCACATCACACAGTTAGAGCCGCAAAAGTAGTGGCACCCGCTTTACATTTTCTTGTCGTCGTATTAAGAGTATTCCGATAGCAGCAACAATTCTTTAGTAGGAACTTGTAAAAGCTAAATTGCACGTTCCATAGCGTAGATCTCTAGAGAAGAATGTGCAAGAAACTCCATGGACACTATTTTAAATAATATTGTGAGTTACATAATAATCTTGGTTACATATTTCTTGTTGCTTCTATTATGCGAGCACAATGTAGATAAGTACCTAATAAAAAATAAAACTAATTAAAAGATAGAAATCGAATTAAGCCATTGGCAGCTAAGAGATGACCAGTCTCAACTGACGGCACCAGCTCACGAGCATGACGCGTGCATCAGCCCCACTTAGCTCAACCATTTTTAAGGGAACCGAATGACCCAATAACACGTGCCACCATCAGCGAGACATTTGAGTGAGGATGACAAACTTTCAACTCATCGATATGTACATGTTTCAACTGCTATGCTCGTAATGTCAAAAAAATTACTTAAATAAAAATGTCACCTAATAAAAATGCTCCATGGTACTTCACATTAACAAATTTGAAAAAATGTGCTTTTAAATTATACAATGCTATTGTTTCCAAATACAAAAGGTAATAAATGATCACAAGTTCATTAGACAAATAAAAATAAAACATTACAAAAACAAGAATACAAAAAGGGCAATAGCAATTCTTCCAATATTTATAAAACCAAAAAAAAATCTATGTTTAGTGATGCGTACGATGAATACGTCGTTCAAGATACCGAGTATTCTCTTTCTGTTTTATACCTGAGCAAGTCAATCAAATGAATGTAAATGTGCGTGCAGTCCCTCGATAACCTTTGTTGCGATCTGTGCTTTCCTTGTTTAACCGATTTTTGACACTTATATTACGACGTCAGCATACTTTGGACTAGGTACGGATTTTGCATTGTGAATGGTAAGTACTTACCTATCTGTTTAAAATAAACAATTGTGTTACGTGTCATCATAAATGATCTTTTGATTCTGTTTACATTGTTTTGTTTTACTCAAAGAAGGAACTCTATATTCCCTGGTACATTATTTTTGATGTTCCCATGAAGTCGAAGAGAAGTTAAAAGTAGTCCAGTAAAAATATGCCGATGGTAACTATTTTTAGGTACCTTAAAATTACTCCTGCCATCAAATAAATAGCAATTTTTCGCATTCAGCCATCAGTCGTTTCATTTCGGTATCTAGTATATGCTAATTAAAAATATTTCAATTACATTTTGAAATACCTGAACGGTTACCCTGCCACTAAACAAATAGCAATTTCTTACATTTAGCCATCTATTTCAATGAAGCCACCTATGTGGCATTTTATTACAGGGTCATACTAAAAATCTGAGATAAGTTTTATTTGCGCCAAAACTGGTTTTTTTTTTCATAATTCGTGAGCCCCCCTTTCATTCCCCTTTATAAGTAGTTACATACTTGTAAAAATAAATAATACTTGTATTTCTCTAATAGATAATTTGTTTCAGTATCTTGTCTTTTAATTATCTCGCAGATAGATGGTGTAAAAAGTAGAGTATCCAAAAGGATAAAGCTGTCTTTGTCTTGGGCGGCTTGAATTCCTAATTTCATACGCGATACTCGGAAGTTAATTTTATATGCATCCATCGCTTGCGTTCGGGATTAAAACTTAGCAACAATAGAAAGTTTCGTTTCGTTCGAAATTCAACATGCCAGATAAATATTGTTTATTCCCTAGTCACATAATCTGCTATTTTATTCTGAGAGTAGATTCCCTTTGGACAATTTTCTATATTCAAGCGGGTGAAACCGCTGGCAATGACAGCAGCTAGTATTATATACGCTGCTGCACACCGTTAGGTGTCCCGCGAGCCGCAGGACACACCGCCCCGCGCACAACTCACTCCGAGCCATTTGCTGACACACAATGCCTGAGTCGTCGCAAACAACCCGGCTGTTGTTTGCCATCACTTACCACCGCCGCCGCACCGCGGCCCCCGCCGACGGCGCGCGGCGCATGTAAAATATTGCCGCTATATATTTACTGTTTACCAACTATTTCTTTTGCAAATGTTCCGAGGTTATTTATTGTCATGCCGGGGATGGCTGGCGGATTAATTTGAACGGAGTGATGTATCGGCGAGCGATCCAGCGCCTGTCAGGCACGCGTTACGACCGACAGGACACGCCGCACGTGGACGTGAACTCTTACCGTCACGAACCGCCCGCCGCGATTCTACTCACGACTCACTAGTTGCATTACGCAGGTCGCCCGTTTACAAAGGTCAAAAGTACCTAATTTTATAGAAACGTATCGTCGACGTCGTCGGCTTTCTGGAATACTTCCATGAAGGCATTTTATAATTTGGAAGAAAACTTATCGCAAAGGGTAAGCAGTTTCTACTTACTACGAAATTCGTTTCAACATGAATGAAGAGAGTGTGTGCGGCAAAGACTTATTTCTCGTTTGTGCCATTCTCTTCATTTATTCTCTACATAGTTTAAAAAAACCAGCCAAGTGCGAGTCGGACTTGGACGCAATGGGGTCCGAAGAAATCATACTTTTTTAACATGTTATTTTAAAACCGTACACAACATAAGTAAAGATAATAATAATATAATCTAATCTATTTTCTAAAACAAATATGTATAAAATGATTTATTTAAAATATATTGAGACTTTCATTAATTTCTAATAAGTCCCACAAAAGTGATCCCATATTCGAAATGTAAAAGTATAGTTTTTAACCGGATACAAACTACTCGTAACTAGGGTATCATCCCTAGTAGCCGCACAGGCTACGGTGGTGGCGGTGTTGACATAACATCTTCGTGTACATTCTTTAACATTTCTTCCAAAGTTGTTAATATGTCGTTGTCGTCACAGCCACCGCTGCCGAATGCTGGAGAACGCGTCTTCTTAGAAGTTAACCTTCATCATTCGAAGATTCTGCGTGGTACTAACGTAACGTACTAACGTGGTAACTACGGTCCCTCTTTTCGTATCGACTATTTTTGCTCTTTTTCTTTGTGACAAGTCGTTTACTATTCAGGCGGTTTGTTCGTAGGAAGACCATTTTTCTCTCTAATGCAATCCTGGTTCTACTAAATTTGTTTTTTTACACACTAAATCTTCTTTTTTTTCCTTTTTTCGATGAAATTGTATAACATAATATAACGATTGCATCACTGCTTACCATCAGGTGGGATCGCAATCAAGCACTAGTTTATATCATTAAAAATGTACCTCGGTGTAGTGGACGCACTGACACAGGGGGTAAACACATTGGCTCGTTACGTCACCAGCAGTTAGGTTTAACACGCCCGTCTTCGTCAACGGCCCGTACATGACTGTCAACTGTCATCGCCCGTGAACTCGAGACAAGAAATATTTATACAGGCTATTATTTTAATTATGAATGAAAGAATGGTTTTTTTTTTTTTTTGTAAAAAGTTTTTTTTTTGTAAGCAATAATTAAAAAATAAGGGAAATAAATAACTACTAATAAATCAATGCAAAGTTTTGTATTTGTATTGTGTTTTATGTACAGTCAGGGGTTAAAAGTGCAGTTGCAGTCTAACAATGCTAAAGTGTCTAAAATTTTGCTTATAGTGGATGATCAATGGTCCACAACTAGTTCATTTAATACTTTAGATCCTATGTTACGAATTAAATCAGTCCTAAACCATTGACCCTCTTCTATATAGAAATTTTAGGCACTTTAGCAATGGCAGAGTGCAACTGCACTTTTGACCCCTGGCCGAACATAATTATATATGTTTAAGTAATGTTTGTTTAATTTGTTAGCAGCTCATCGCAGACTACCCCACATGTTTTATTTTAAGTTCTTACGATCCATCCTAGGGTTGTCTGGTAGATATCGCTCTCAGCAATTTCTGTTGGGTTACAAAATTTCATTACGGGTGAACCATACAACTGAATTGGTTCAGTAGATACGGAGCAAATTGGCTGTGACGGGCGGGCAGATAGACAGAACTGTACGGAACCCTACAAATACCTGTTTTAGTGTTTTGTACGAACGCTTTTTTCATTGTTTCGATTTATTAGTTAGTTTCAAATACTCAGGCAACTCACTTATAGTAAAAACCTATTCACTATTATAGGTGAGTGGTAGAAACTTCTTTTATTGTTGTTATAGGTACCCATAAGATCAATAAAAGTTTGTTTGGAAGTTCAACCAGTCGACAATTCAGCCGATAACGCGCGTGTGAGGAACCCTGCGACGAAATCTGACTGAAATATGTGGAGCAGCGTCTCTGTGAGTCTGTGACAAACAAGTCCCGAACCTTCCAGCGGCGACGCTGAATAATGGCCCGCCTCGATCGAGAGCAAACGAGGGCGCCCGTCCCCAGCCCGAGCCCGGGTTATTTATTTACCGACACTTTTGCCGTCTACAGATCCTGTGACAATAACAGTAAACAGGATTTACCGCAGCGTTACTTTATCATGCGTATAGTTCGATTTGTGTAAAAAAAACGTTATAATATTAAGTAGATGTTAGAATATTAATAGTATATTAACGAATGGATACTTCGAATCCTTCTATAACACAACAACCATGGCCCTGAAGACAATTTCCTCCCGCTAACGAATAATGCAGTACAAGTTTATTGAGTTAGAGGTAGCCATCACGAGCTGCGAGTATGTGCCGCTGCCACCCCGAGCCAACCGAGCGGCGGATTTATTGCCAGGCTGGAGGTCGCGGTGAGATCATCACGCTGCCAGAGCAAGGACGCGATCACTGCCATGGTCGGCATATCATGAGGAAATAATCAATTACTTAACGCATTATCATTTGTTAATGTCTTCCTAAATATAATAGGAATTTTTAATTCAAATAAAAATCAGCTTTATTAAGTCGAAGGTTTTTTTTTTTTTTTTAGGTGGGAAAATCATCTTATGACAAATCACGCTCTTGGGCGGAGCAGAAAATAGTGTCAGACTTTTACTGACTAAAAACCCACTCCTGTTCCTTCTTTGCCTTCGTCCCAGGGCCCCGGGTTTCACTTTCACACTACCCGTGGCCCCAGTAGGCTTCGACTCTGTTGGGCCCCTACGATTTGCTGACATCTCCCTGAGGCGCGCGTGGAACAATACGCGCCGTCGACGACTTGGGCTCGGTCCGGACGGTTACCGGACGATCGGACGGCGAGCCACCCATTGCTCGCCGTCCGCAAGCCCTCGCCTACGGTGGCCGGAAATCGGGATCGGAATCCCGGCGGCGGTTGGGGCGTGAGGATCGTTGCCTCACGCGATCGGCCGCCTCCTTTGCTAGCATTACTGCTTCGCAGAAGGAGGCGACCGCCTGCCACTCCTCCTCGCTCCGGACCATGGCCTGTACCAAGGCCCGGCGCGAGAGATCGCCGCCGCCGATCGCCCCCACGAGGACACGGCGTTGCTCTGCCCAAGCGGGGCACACCTCCACCGTGTGCTCCACCGTGTCCTCCGGGCGGTCCGCACAGTGGCGACACCCGGGCGTCTCTGGTACGATATATACAATTGGGCTTATTTTTACGATGTCCATGAATGGATGATCCACTAATTTAGAAGTAATTTTAAAGTAAAAGGTACATAATATGCATAGGTAGATAGATACATAACTTATAGAGCTTATCTGCGTTAGGCACTAGTTTTTAATAGGAAGGGAACGAGAGTGTGGACAGCGGGATGTGGAGCAGTGCGCAGTCCGCAGCACGGGTGTGTACTTACAAGAAGTGCAGGTGGTGCAGGTCTGCGAGCGCGTGCGTGGGCAGGCGGCGCAGCGCGCAGCGGTCCAGCCACAAGCGCGCCAGCGCCGCGCCGCCCAGCGCGCCGCCCGACACCGACTCCAGCCGGTTCATCGATAGGTTTCTGCAACACGCACAAGCCTCAACCACGGCTCTTCAAGCGACTCACCGATCACACCATAAGGGTGAGCGCACACATGAATCACGAGTTTTAAGACAGCTTTCCTGACATAGATAAGTCTGCCTCAAAACTAAAACGAAACTTAAATAATTATTAACTACTAGCTTTTGCCCGCGGCTTCGCTCCCGTGAACTGACTACACTATTCTACTCTACCCAACTCTACCCTACCCTACTCCACCCTACTCTACCCTATCCTACTCTACTCTACCCTACTCTATTCTACCCTACTCTACTCTACCCTACCTAGTTACCTACCCTACACTACTTATCTACCTACCCTACAACCTTCCCTGTATGCTGGTGAACAAAACAAAAAGAATTATTGAAATTGGTCCAGCCGTTCTTTAGTTACAGAAATAGAGGAGAAATATGGATTCATTTATACAACATAGATATAAATAATGTTCTAAGTTCATATTTCACATGTTTTTTTGAATATGGGATTACTTCAGTAGTTTATGCGTGAAAGAGTAACAAACATCCACACATTCAAACTTTCTCGTTCATAATAATAGTAGCATGATTACGTATTTCCGTATTATTTCGCCCAACGGCGACTACGACTTGTCAACTGAAAGAAATGTCATTGACGACAGTTACGTTCGATTATTTTTTATTTTTGGCTTAGATACTAAGTCCTTAAAGCCGTGTCTTTATACTTAACTTTTACTTTACATTATATACATATAGCTCTAACGATTTTTGCAGTGCACGCCAGAATAACTCGCCGATGGTAGTATTTTTTCCTATCATCTAAATTATACTTTTTTTTATATATTTCAACCAGACTGGCTGGTTTCTAGTCTCTAGTTTAAAAAAAAATATATGCATCCAGTGACAGTCTGGTTGTCAACTGAATTTTTTTGAGAACGTCAGTTATTCAGTTGCAGTCGTTACAGTGTTGAAGTGAAATATATTATTATGTTTGTGAAAAAGGCCTCCCGGTCTTTGACGACTGTGAGAAGGGCTTCTTCTGCTGCTTCGGTTTCCACAGGCTTCGACCAGCCGTGCGAGACCTGTCCGCCAAGCCCTGTGGATCTCTCCAGCTGCTCCAGTCTCTGAAGGCCTCTACTGGCCGTGTAAAACCTGTCCGCCCCACCATGTGGACCTTTTTCGATTCCTCTGGTCTCTGGAAGCCTCTACCGGCTGTGCGAGACCTGTCCGCCACAGCACTGTGAGCCTCTGAGAGCCTCATGGAGCCTTTTCACTCAGCTGCTGGGAGGACCTCGCCGACTTCGCCTATTTCTACGTTATATTTGTGCTGCATCTCCTTCAATGCTAATTGTATCGCGTAAACGGATAAACTCCTCCAAAAGCATTTTTTTTGTGATTATTTTCGATATTTTAATAATTATTAGATATTTTAGTAGCCGTTCTTGAGTTATAGATAGTGTAACTAATACGACTTTGTTTTATTTATTAAGGTAAAATAATGATCGGAAATTCCGCATTTATTCTTTGTTGTCAATCGTGGAATGGTTGACCGAATGGTATACATCCTACTATAATATTATAAATGCGAAAGTTTGTATGTATGGATGTTTGTTACTCTTTCACGCAAAAACTACTGAACGGATTTCAATGAAACTTGGTACACGGGTAGGCCATGTCCTAGAATAACACATAAAATACTTTTTATCCTTGGATGATGTCCTCTTGAGATAATTTTCTAACCCGCAGGCAAATGACAGCAACTGTCAAAAACTGGTCCCAATCATTCCTTCATTCGGTCAATCATTCCATCATTCGGTCATTCATTCTACCATTCGATCAATCATTCCACGATTGACAACAAAGAATAAATGCGGAATCTCCGATCATTATCTTACCTTAAATAAATAAAACAAAGTCGTATTCGTTATTTCATTTCCCATTTCGGTTCTCGCTTCCATTTCAAAAATCTTTGAGAAATTTCTTAATAACAACCTTAGAAACTTTCTAGACAAATTTCACCTTATTGCAGACAACCAATATGGTTTTCGCCCAGGAGTTTCGACTCAGGATGCGGTACTTGATCTGACGCAGTTGGTTGCTAGAAAACTCGGCAGCAAAACTAAATGCTTAGGAATCTTCCTGGATCTGTCTAAAGCCTTTGACACAGTTTCTGTTCCCAAACTTATTTCCAAACTGGAATCATTGGATGTTCGTGGCAGTGCGCTTGAAATCTTTGCAGATTACCTAAAAAATCGTATTCAGCAATTTCAAATTGGCACTAAATTAAGTAACGAGCAGTTAGTGAATTATGGCGTATCTCAAGGCAGCATACTGGGACCTACTTTGTTTCAGATCTATATTAACGACTTGTGCAACATGACCCTTCATAACTCCAACATTTATACGTATGCAGATGACACCACAATTATTGTCTATGGTCCTTTTTGGGAAGCTGTCAAAAGTAACGCGGAATCAGCTTTAAGTAATGTCATGCACTGGTTTAACTCAAATTTACTGACACTTAATCTGACTAAAACATCTTACATTCCTTTTGCTATCCGCAACAACATGAAACTATCTAGTACTTTTTCTATTACGGCACACTGTTGTACAAGTTCGACAATCTTTTGTTCATGTCCAAAATTAAATAGAGTGGAAAACGTTAAATATCTCGGTATTCAAATAGACAGCGGACTAAGATGGGACAAACACATAGACTTAATTACCACACGTACAATCAGACTGATCTCCATCTTTGAATCACTCAGAGGTTCAGCTGACCATGATACTCTTAAAATGGTGTATTTTGCTTTATGTCAATCGGTGCTGGGCTATTGTGTCAATGTGTGGGGTGGCGCCATAAAAACCAGTCTCTTGAGGGCTGAAAGGGCACAAAGAGCAGTTCTTAAAGTTATGACCAAGAATCCGCGCAGATTTCCTACAGCGCAACTTTATGCAGACTGCAAGGTTTTAACTGTACGACAGCTATTTGTGCTCCAATCAATCCTCAGAACGCATCGTAGTGTGGCTCCTCACAACCCGAAGAAACGTAAACATATCATTCCCGGTACCCAATATAAAACAAAATTCGCAAAGCACCAATTCTACGTAATAAGTTCCCATATTTATAACAAAGCTCAAAAGGAACTAAACATCATTGGTCTTCCAAGGTCCAAACTGAAACATAGAATAATAGAATGGCTGCTGAAACAGAATTATAATAAAACGGAATCACTTCTAACATACATCACCTAATAACCACACTATGTGATCAAGAGTTGTTTTTACACATTGTTGGGGACTCCAACTTCTACAACACACTACAAATGTACACTTATTGCAATCAGTTCTTACATAACAAACTCACAAACATATTATCACACACAAACACAAACTCACTCACACATCACACTAACACTAAGGTTTACCACAACTTTAAACTTCACCCTTTTGACACAGTCCACTTGCACTTCTACAGCAATAAACTTATTTTATAAATGTACCTGTATAGCCGGATACTGCCCCCTAAGATACAGGCCTAGCCTAGTTTAGGGGACAGGGTCGACCTAATTGTACTTTAGCCTAAGCTTAAATAATTATTAAGAACTTTAGTTGTAATCAGTGCAATGTACCTAAATTCTTGTGGTAATAAATAAATTTTATTATTATTATAGTTTATCCGTTTACGTGATACAATTAGCACTGAAGGAAATGCAACACAAATATAACGTAGAAATAGGCGAAGTCGGCGAGGTCCTCCCAGCAGCTGAGTGAAAAGGCCCCATGTTGCTCTCAGAGGCTTGCAGGGCTGTGGCGGACAGGTCTCGCACAGCCGGTAGAGGCTTCCAGAGACCAGAGGAATCGAAAAAGGTCCACATGACGGGGCGGACAGGTTTTACACGGCCAGTAGAGGCCGGTAGAGGCTTTCAGAGACCGGAGCAGCTGGAGAGATCCACACGGCTTGGCGGACAGGTCTCGCACGGCTGATCGAGGCCTTGTCAGAAGAGGTTGTAATCGTATCGTGAGTACTGGCAGTCTGAGAGATTGACGAATGTTTGAATTTATGTTAGACAGAAAAGAAGAAAGAGTGTGTCTGTCACAATTTGGTGTATTTCCTATAGAAATGATATTTTGTGTTTTTAGTGCAAATTATAACAAAAATAAATACTTTATTTTATCACTTATAGTACATGGTTATTATTCCAGTACCCTTAATGCCATGTACTCACAGGTTATGGGATATCAGCACGATTTTTACATAAAAAGTGATACAATGTGAGAAAAAGTATTCTTTTGTTTTTTTTCAAAAATAAAAAAAAAACATGGAGACTTCAGCTTCTGGTAGCGGAGGGCTATCACCAGTGTACGCAGAAAAATTAGAAGGTATGCGTAATTATGGAAGTTGGAAGTTTGATATCCAGTGTCATCTCATGCATGATGATCTTTGGAAGTATGTAGAGGAAACACCGCCAGTGACCGATGAGGCAGGTCAAAGAAGAGATCAAAAGGCATTCAGCAAAATATGTCTTATGGTGAACAAGGACTGCAAGGTCTATGTGAGGTCCTGTAAAACTGCGAAGCAGGCATGGGAGGCTCTGCGCAACGCTTTTGAGGACAAAGGCCTAAACAATCGATGCCGACTGCTTACAAAACTAGTGAGTCTAAAGCTAAATCAATTTAACAGTATTGGAGCGTACGTAACAGAACTATTGAATGTTGCTCAGCAACTAGGAGAGCTTGGCAAACCAATTGATGATGAACTGTTGGCTGCAATGATGCTAGCAGGATTACCTGAAGAATACACTCCTATGAGATTAGCATTAGAAAATACCAGCATTACCTTGACAACCGACTACATTAAAACAAAACTCTTGCAAATGAGTGACTACAAAGAGAGCAGCGCTAATTCTGAACCAGTCACTGCGCTGACGGCTAAGAAAAAGTTTTTTAAGAAGAATTATGCGAAGGCTAATAAGCAGTTGAAATGCTTTATTTGTGAAGGTGCACACAAGATGATAGATTGTCCTGATAATCCAAGAAACAAAAAGGACAGTAACAAAAAGGAACGGGCACATATTGCTACAGCGTTATCTATGACATCACCTATTGCGAAGGAAGAGCAATGGATTTTGGACTCGGGCGCTTCTTCACATATGAGTAGTAGTAGACATTTGTTACAAGACTTTGTAAAGCATCATGACATTGAGGTATGTTGTGCGAATGGAGGTAAGGTCTATGGTAAAGGTTTTGGCAGGGTTGAGAGTGAGCAACTAAACATAACTGTAGATGATGTTATGTTTGTACCTGAATTACATTCAAATCTTTTGAGCGTGAGTATGATTACGAAGAAAAATAAAATAGTTGTTTTTACGAGTGAAGGTTGTTCAATTTACAATGAAAATGAATGTGAGATTAAAGGGAATGCTTGCGTGGAAGGTAAGATAGATAAAGGTATCTATAAGCTTATGACAACTCCACAGGTTGCTACTGTAGCGTCTACAGAACCATGCAGTGATGTGGAGCTGTGGCACAAACGGTTAGCGCATCTTGGCATTCGAAACCTGAAACTTTTAAAAAACAAACTTGCTAATGGGGTAAGTTTTTCTTCTAAATCTGCTGCACTCAACTGTGAGGCTTGTCTATTGGGAAAACAATCGCGTGAACCATTCCCAAAAGAAGGCGCGACGAGAGCTACTGAAATACTTCAATTGGTACACTCTGATGTGTGTGGTCCAATGAACGAGAGCTTTGGTAAATTTAAATATTTTTTGACGTTTATTGACGATTTTTCGCGCAAAACTTTTATATATTTTCTTAAATGCAAAAGTGAAGTTTTTGAGAAAATAAAGGAGTTTAAAGTTTTAGCAGAAAATCAAACGAGCAAAAAACTTAAGGTCCTACGAACTGATAACGGTAGTGAATTTAAAAATAAAAATGTTACTAGTTTTCTGGAACAAAACGGGATAATCCATCAGTACACATGTACGTATACACCGGAGCAGAATGGGGTTGCTGAGCGTGCTAACCGCACAATAACAGAAAAAACCAAATGTATGTTACAAGAGGCTGGCTTAGACCCTCGATTCTGGGCAGAAGCGGTAAATACAGCTGTATACTTGAAGAACAGATCTCCTACTAACAAAGTCAAGGACATGACACCGGAAGAAGCATGGACTGGATCAAAAGTTGACCTCCAAGGACTTAAAATATTTGGATGCAGAGCTTTCGTGCATGTTCCAGATGAAAAAAGGACAAAATGGGAACCAAAAGCGAAGGAAACCATCTTTGTTGGTTATAGTGAGACGACGAAAGGATATAGACTGTTCGACCCAGAGAAGAATAATGTATACATAGCAAGAGATGTAAAATTTTTTGAACATCAGATGTACAAGAAAACTGAAAGTCCAAAAGAGTTTGTGAATCTGAAGTTTGAGGATTCAGATGAAAATAGTGAAGTTGGTCCTGATAGCAGTGATGATGAAGAGAGAGACAATCATCAAACTGACGATGAACAGAATGATTCTTATGAGACACCATCTGATACTGCAGATGCTGATAATGACGAACAATTGGCTTCATTTGAAGGTGAAGAGGAGCAGCATAATCAAGAACAAGAACCTGGAGATGAAAGTATACAAGAGAGAAGGTATCCTTTGAGAGATAGGAAGCCGGTACAGTTTCCAGATTACGTCACTTATCAAGCTGAACTAAATGATCCACTTACACTAGAAGAAGCTCTAGCAAGACCGGATGCTGAACAATGGAAAGCAGCAATTCAGGAGGAGCTTGATGCTTTAAAGAAAAACAAGACTTGGATTCTTGTGAAGCGAGACCAAAATCAGACAAATAACCTTGTTGATTCTAAATGGTTACTTAGAATCAAAAAGGAGGCGGGAAATAAGGCCAGATACAAGGCTCGTCTGGTGGCACGAGGCTTCAGTCAACGTAGAGGTATCGACTACAGTGAAACGTTTTCACCTGTAGTGCGACATAGTACCCTAAGGATGTTAATGGCATTAGCGGTACAAAAGGGACTCAAGTGCGATCACATGGACGTAAAGACGGCGTTCTTGAATGGTCACCTAACTGAAAAGGTGTACATGAGACAACCACCTGGATTTGAAGAGAAAGAGAAGGAAGACCACATTTGCCTCTTGAAGCGTTCCATATATGGATTGAAACAGGCACCACGTTCCTGGAACCAACGATTGCATAAGGAGTTAATGGATTTGAAATTTAAACAATCACTAAATGAACCATGTGTATATTTACGTGAGAGAGGCAAGAAAATAATAATACTTGCAATTTACGTTGACGATATACTTTTATTTTGGAATGATTTACAAGAAGTGAAGACGGTTAAGAGAGACCTGATGTCTAAGTTTGAGATGAAGGATCTAGGAAAGGCCGAACTAGTATTGGGTATTAAAGTGACTCAAGAGAACGGATGGATCAAGATTGACCAAGAGGAATATATCAGGAAGATTCTCAAGACGTTTGGGATGGAGAACTGTAAACCGGCTTCCACTCCTATGGAACCTGGACTGAGACTCCAGAAGACAGATGGAGAACACAAACTAAATGAGAAGATCCCCTACAGAGGACTTATAGGATCACTCATGTATATAGCAGTTTGTACAAGACCAGACATAGCTCAAGCAGTGAATTTCATGAGTCAATTTAACAACTGCTACGAGGAAGCTCACTGGATAGCAGCAAAACGAATTCTTAGGTACCTGAAAAAAACAGCAAATTTAGGACTGAAATATGTTAAAGGCAAAGCATGTGAGATAGAAGGTTTTGCTGATGCTGATCATGGTGGGAACATCGTTGACCGAAAATCTTTTTCTGGATATGTGTTCAAGTTAAGTGGAGCTGCTATTTCCTGGCAAAGCATGAAACAAAAGACAGTGGCTTTATCAACTGCAGAGGCAGAGTATGTAAGCCTCTCTGAAGCTACCAAAGAAGCTGTGTACCTAAAAAGATTCTTGAAAGAACTTATAGGTATACATAATACGAAGCTGTATATGTACACAGATAGTCAATCAGCTATGGCTATTGCGCTTAACCCAGTGCATCATCACCAGACGAAACATATCGATGTGAGATATCATTTTGTCCGGGACACTTTGATTAGTGACTCGGAGATTCAACTCAAGTACCTTGAGACAAACAAAATGACAGCAGATATTTTAACAAAAAGTTTGCTGAAAAACAAATTTGAATTTTGTTCTAGAGAGATGGGTGTCATATGATGCAAAACACCATTGAGGGTATAAAAGGTGTGAGGGTTTGGTTGTACGAGTGAGGGTAGCTGAAGAGAATGAAAGAGTGACGAATGCGATTAAGGAGGAGTGTCAGAAGAGGTTGTAATCGTATCGTGAGTACTGGCAGTCTGAGAGATTGACGAATGTTTGAATTTATGTTAGACAGAAAAGAAGAAAGAGTGTGTCTGTCACAATTTGGTGTATTTCCTATAGAAATGATATTTTGTGTTTTTAGTGCAAATTATAACAAAAATAAATACTTTATTTTATCACTTATAGTACATGGTTATTATTCCAGTACCCTTAATGCCATGTACTCACAGGCCTGTGGAAACCGAAGCAGCAGAAGAGGTCCTTCTCACAGCCGTCAAAGACCGGGAGGCCTTTTTCACAAACATAATAATATATTTTACTTTAAACACTGCAACTCAATAACTGACGTTCTCAAAAAAATTCAGCTGACAACCAGACTGACACTGGATGCATAATTTAATTTTTCAAAAACTAGAGACTAGAAACCAGCCAGTCTGGTTGAATAATATAAAAAAAGTATAATTTAGATGATAGGAAAAAATACCACTATCTGCGAGTTATTCTGGCGTGCACTGCAAAAACTGTTAGAGTTATACGTATATAATGTAAAGTAAAAGTTAAGTAATTACTCATACAAAGACATGGCTTAAAGGACTTAGTATCCAAGCCAAAAATAAAAAATAATCAAACGTAACTGTCAAATTGTCAATGATATTTCTTTCAGTTGACTCACAGAGTACTTTGGTAAAGTTGACTAGTCGTAGTTGCCGTTGGGAGAAATAATACGGAAATAATCATGCTACTATTATTATAAACGCGAAAATTTGAATGTATAGATGTTTGTTACTCTTTCACGCAACAACTACTGAAGTCATTCCATATTCAAAAAAACATATAAAATATGAACTTAGAATAATATTTATATCTAAGTTGTATAAATGAACCCCTATTTCTCTATTTTTCCTGGTCACGCTATAACTTAAGAAAGGCTGGACCATTTCAATCATTCTTTTTTGTTTTGTTCACCAGCATACAAGGAAGGTTGTAGGGTAGGTAGGTAAGTAGCGTAGGGTAGGTAGGGTAGGGTAGGTAACTAGGTAGGGTACAGTAGGGTAGGTAACTAGGTAGGGTACAGTAGGGTAGAGTAGAGTAGGGTGTAGTAGGGTAGAGTAGGATAGGGTAGAGTAGGGTGGAGTAGGGTAGGGTAGAGTTGGGTAGAGTAGAATAGTGTAGTCAGTTGACGGGAGCTAAGCCGCGGGCAAAAGCTAGTACATCTATACATACAAAGTTTCGCATTTATAATATTAGTAGGATAATACAAAAACACAAAATGCCTTTATACAGTGATTGTTACTAGTGCATACAATTTAAATAAATAAATAAAATGCACTCAGGCGTCGAAGTACGCCTCTACATCGCTGTCATCCGGAAATATGCCCTAAAGGCTAAATTCTTTGGGCGAAGAACGAGCCAGCTCTCTGGTTACGCAAAGTGTCCATCAGTCGGCATGAAATTTCCTTGAAAAGGAGACGCGCACTCCGACCCCATGAGCCAAGCGTTTCGACCTCAAACGGCTCAAAACTATAATTACCAATAAAGTTACAGTATTCGCGCCGTTTTAGGGTCTCAGCAGCCGTAGCGGCAGCGCCGGCACTGACTAAGAACATTTTTTTAAATATATTTTTTTGGGGATCATATATATTTGTGGTTTATACATAATACAGGTCTTAATTAATTATGCTTGTATTAGCTATGTCCCGCCCTTAGGGCATACAACAGTCACACAGTAATATAATATAGGTATACATTATTTATTCAAATGATTTAGATTAAAATTAAAACCAAACAAAACGAATCAAGGTAGGTACACATCAGTAGGCCACTGAATGCATCATGACAGAGGGAAACTATATTGGAGCAGTGATTTGTCCATTAAGAAGTCTAACAGATCATGGAGACTCTTTTTAAATTTCTTCATTTCCGTAATTATTCTAATAGGCCCTGGTATATTATTAAAGATACTTTCATGCATAAGATGAGTCCTGCTAGCTACTGTGCGCAATGTATCCTTACGCCGTATACGAGTACGCATGTGGTAATTATTCATGTCAATATTATTTCTTACAAGTACTGCCACCTCAAATATGGAGACACATAGTAGTGCAAGTACATTCATCTTTTTAAAAAATGGCTTACAGGAGGCAGTTTCACATAATTTAAATATAGCCCTGATGCAACGTTTTTGAGCAATAAAAGCGCGCCCTTTGTCTGTACTGTTGCCCCAGAATATTACGCCGTATCTGAGGACAGAACTAACACATGGGATGGCGCAAGGGTGTCGACACAGGTTGCGTCCCACATCAGATGCCTACCCACCTTCCACTAGGCTAGGTTCTAATACGGTAGGTACGCCGACGGTGACAAGAGCACGACGAATAATGTCGTTGATGCTAGCGTGCCCTGCTATGCGACCTGCGCTCCTGCAGCGGGACAGGTCATGGTGTCCGAGACTGTCGACAGCTTCGCCACAGTAGCACCGATGTGGAGCATCGTAGTGCCTATGGTGGATGACGGGAGTGCCTGAAGCCACAAAACCGACTCCCATTTCCCTACTGCTAGGTAGCAGACGCGCACGCTCAGCAGTACCTACTTGACGACGTATTCATTAGGTTGTTCCGTACAATACTGCAGAGCGGCAAATCCCACCGTCTCTGCGAGGACAGGTTGTCGGGCAAATCCGTGTTGGGACAAGCCATTTTCCAAGCGTTCAACGCATCGGACAAGCACGGTACCTCAACATCAACCAGTGAGGAAGATAAAATATTCCTGGTTAATGTTTCAGTACTGTGCGCCAAGGAGAGGAAAGCTGGCAAACTTATATTCCGCTACGTAGTTTCTTTAATCAATAAAATAAATTAAATATGTATAAGTAAAATTACTTAAACAAAAAAAAAAACGAAACATTTTTGTCTCGTCCGGGTAGTCGTTCCGTCCCCGCAAGGAGGCGTGGCAAGCGGTTATATGTTATAGGTGAACCTTTGTTCCGCAGTCTTGGTCTCGCCGTTAACAACGGACAAAACGTTAGGGGGGCCTCATTGGCTGTGGCCCAGAGCAAGCGCGCACGCGCCGCTTGCCTATGTCTGTTTTGTCAACGGCACGTCGCGCAACTATAACGAAACTGTTTTAACTACGAGGCATGCCTTTTAAGTTTTGTCGTTTGAAGAAAAAAACACAACTAGAACCTTATAGTACTATTTATTGTTTTTCAAAGTATTCACCATGTAGCACCATTCTTTCAAACCAGTTATTATAACATTTATTCCACTCTAAAGTGGGGGTGTTAAAAATGGCTGACTTGGAAGCGTCGACTGCTTCTTCACCGGGCTGGAACCTTTGACCATGAAGACTTTTCTTAATTTTAGGAAATGTAAAGAAATCGTTAGGGCTTAGGGGTCAGGACTCAGGACTGTGTGGAGGATGGTCAAGAATTTCTACTTTTTCCTGCTTCAAATACTCAATCGTTTGACGAGCGCTGTGTGAGCTTGCGTTGTCGTGGTGCAGGATGATGCGTCGCTTTGAGTTAGATTTTCGAAGTTCGGCGATGACTTGTGGTAAACAAACTGTGGTATACCACTCTGCGTTAACCGTTCTACGATCTTCAAGTGCAATAGTCGCATCATGGCCAGTTTTTCCAACGAACGTGGCCACCATTTTCTTTGAAGTGCTTCGAGAACGAACAACTTAACACGTTCGAGGACAGAACGAGATTATACGTCATCGTTCGAAATTTTGATATGGCACAACGTACAATGACGTCCAAATATTTTTTTTACTTTACGACAGAACGTACATTTCCGATGAACCTTCAAGTTAAAATCCTATTGAATGTATCTTGTGTCACAACATTTAAAATACCCGAAGCTTTACTGTCACGTAGAGTAAGCTTTAAACTATTTCAAATAAGTGCCGTTGACAGTGGGCGGGAACGGTACTCACACACGCACAACGTGTATATGCGTCGCGCGCGCCTACCGCGCTCCTACATTCAGTGCGGCTGCGTCACAGCGGGGTGCGCTCGCGTTCGCTAAACATTTCGTGACGTATCGTAATATTTGCCGCTACAAAACATCGTAAGTATTTAGTTTATTTGATTTATGTATTATTCCTTAGCCAGACAGTATACTATTTTACTATGAATTAATAATTTTACTCTGTGAAATTGATGTTTAATGGGTTATTTTATGTGTTTTAGATGGATAAGCGCAAAACAAGACTGATGAACATTTTCGATGATTCTGACAACTCTACCGAGGCGGATCCTTACCAAGACGATGATGGAGAATATGGGTCGGATAAAGATTTTGACCCACAAGGCAATACATCAGGTAGTGAAACTACCTGATGTATATACGTTAGACGTTATTACACGTTGTGTCCGTTCACGTCTAGTTAACTTACTCTTAATGACATAACGTATTTATACGATAACGTGATAAAACGGTTGTGTCATGATGTCTTTAAAACAATATATTTTCATGGGAGGCTACGTACTCATACGTCGTATAATTTGTATGGACATTTACTGTGTCATTTTGGTACACAGTCTCAAGTGGTAGCGTCCTCGAACGTGTTAAGGCGGCTTTGGCTCGTCTTGAAAGACCCAGATTGTAGATTGTTGTTTGGAATCAGGATCGTAGGCATAGATCCAAGATTGTTCACCATTGATGATGTCGTAGACGTGATTTGACTCTCCTCGATTAAACCATTGCAGAGTTTTCTTACACCATCTGACGCGGGCCGCCTTGTGATCGTCGAAAAGCAGATGCGGTATCCAACGGCAAACTAGCTTCCTCACACCAAGCGCTTCATGCAAGATCTTCTGAATGGTTGTCCCTGAGATGCCTAATAGAGCCTCTATCTTTCGATACGTCACATGACGATCTTCGAGAATTAGTTGTCTCACAGCAATGATGTTATCTTCAGTGAAGGCGGATTTTGGGCATCCTTCGCGAGATTTGTCACTAACACTAGTATGTCCACGCTGGAATTCTAAATACCAGCGTTCGACAGTCCGCAGACATGGGGCTTCATCACTGAACACAGATGTTCTTCAAAACACTGAAGCCGTGTCAGGCCTCTTCTAAAGTTGTAGAAAATTATTGCACGAACATTTTCCTTAGAAAGATTCATTTTCGTACGTAACCTGACAGATTCCAATCGACGCTGTGGCTAAACAATAGCATTAATCCTAATACTTTCAACTGTTTTGAGATTTAAAATTTAAACACATTCGAATATAGAACAGTTCCAAATTCAAAATTGCCGGGAAATATGGAAACGACAGAACTTAAAAGGCATGCCTAGTACTAAGACGACGTGGCGCACACCCGTTTGCGTCAATTCCTTTTTTAACCGATTTCAAAAAGAAGGAGGTTATATGTTCGGCTGTATGTATTACTATTAGGTCTTTAACTTGCTGGTTGCTTTGAAGTGTTATATCTTTGGATTGACTTGGAATTATAAGTTCAAATAAACATTATATTAAAGGTACGTTATTCTTTTTCCGAAATTAGGCATTTATTGCATTCATTGAGTTTTGTATTTTCTATAATATCGCAGTTCTTATAACCATGAAAGCTAATAAAAAAACGTTTTTTTTCATATTAAGAGTTCTAACGTAGAAACTATGCATTTCAAAGGGCAAGCAATATCAATTACGTACATCATCATCATCATCATCATTTCAGCCGATAGACGTCCACTGCTGGACATAGGCCTCCCCCAAATGTCGCCACAATGAACGGTACTGTGCGTCTCGCATCCATCGGCTTCCCGCAAACACTAGGTCTTCGGTCCACCTTGTAGGGGGCCTTCCAACACTGCGTCTTCCGGTATGCGGTCGCCACTCCAGAACCTTTCGGCCCCAACGGCCATCTGTTCTGCGAGCAATGTGCCCTGCCCATTGCCACTTAAGTTTGGCGATTCTTCGTGCTATGTCGGCAACCTTGGTTCTCCTGCGGATATATTCATTTCTGATTCGATCACGCAAGGAAACTCCGAGCATAGCCCTTTCCATTACCCTTTGGGTGACTTTGAGCCTTCTGATGAGACACATTGTGAGCGACCACGTTTCGGAACCATATGTCATCACTAGCAACACGCACTGGTCATAGACTTTCGTCTTGAGACACTATGGTATATTGGATGAGAAGATACCGCGCAGCTTCCCGAACGCTGCCCAGCCGAGTCAGCCCCCCTAGCCAAGTCACAAACGATAAACGTAAACTCTCAGTAGTCTTTAATAGATTTTCAACTTTATGTTATTGGATATAAAGTTGAAAATCTATTGAAGATTACATAGTGTTTTCGTTCGTTCCGATCGCTAACGCTCAGTAGTCTTTAATAGATTTTCAACTTTATGCTCTTAGATATAAAGTTGAAAATCTATTGGAGATTACTAAGCGTTCACGTTTATCGTTTGCAACTTGGCTAGGGGGGCAGATTCGACGGTTGACCTCTTTCTCGAAATTAGATTTACCCAACTGGACTGTCTGTCCAAGGTAGACGTAATCGTCCACAACTTCCAGTATAGAGTCTATAATCTTGATAGGAGTGGGTGCTGCATGGTTATTTATCATGACTTTAGTTTTGTCCATGTTAATTTTAAAACCCACTCTTTCGGAAGCTCTACTGGCGTCATTGAGCATTGTGCTGAGCTCTTCCGTAGTCTCAGCCATTACTTCTATGTCGTCGGCAAAACGAAGATGAGTGATGTACTCGCCATTGACATTAATGCCCAATCCACTCCAGTCCAGAACCTTGAAAACATCCTCCATTGCGGCCGTGAAGTTTCGGAGAAATGACGTCTCCCTCCTACACACCCCGCTGCAGGAGTTTAGGTTTCAAGGTCTGGTCCTGCAGTCTAACTGACATAGTGGCGTTTCGTAAAAACACTTCAGCACCTCGATGTACCGATAGTCAATCTGGCACCGTTGGAGAGACCGCAGTACAGCCCAAGTCTCGATCGAATCAAAGGTTTTCTCGTAGTCCACAGACGCTAGGCAGAGAGGCAGATTATACTCCTCGGTCTTCTGTATAACCTGCCGTAGCGTATGTATGTGGTCTATGGTGCTGAAGCCTTTTCGGAATCCAGCTTGTTCGGGAGGCTGGAAGTCGTCGAACCTGCGCGCGAGACGGTTCGTGATGACTCTGGAAAACAGCTTGTCGACATGGTTCAAAGTGACCAAGTGAAGTGAAGTGATATACGTACACCTATGACTTAATTCTAACATATATTTTTTTTACAAAAAAAAAATTTATCGATTTCACTAAAAAAAACAGTATATCTATACTATATCCTTTTAGTGTTTTTTTTTAGTGAAGTCAGTTATTTTTTTTTGTAAAAAGATTTTATTTCACACTTTTTAGTTGCGGTATACTTATAAACAGAGTGCTTATTTCTCATGACAATATCAATTAACCCAAACACTGCTAGGTTACCTACATTGTTCTATTATGAAGTTCCTGTGTCTACCTTCCACCTTCCGGCTCCATCATCAGATCAGTTCGCTAGTAACCTTACAGCCAAGTGCATCTCATGACAATTCTAATAAGCCCAAACACGGCTAGGATACATTGATTAATTACGGAGTTCCTGTGCCTACCTTCCGGCTCCATCATCAGATCAGTTCGATAGTACCTTATAGCCAAAGTGCATCTCATGACAATTCTAATAAGCCCAAACACGGCTAGGTTAAATTGATTAATTACGGAGTTCCGGTGCCTACGTTCCGGCTCCATCATCATCATCAGATCACTTCGATGGTACCATTTTTAACGTAACTGTTCAGAACCATTCATTTATTTGTATTGTCATAGTCGCTTAACTATCTTCATTGTGATATCTATGTGAGTATGAACCGTCCTTTCCCGTTGACCATTTCTGGTCTTCTTCATCAGTTCCACTTCATCAAAGGTTACTTTTTGACTGTAAATGCTTAAGATCTCGATGAAAATACCAAAATCATAATATTTTATTATTTTTTATTGATTGTATGGGTGCAATTAGTGCGATTGTTGATGAAAGTAACATCGAGTCTGTTTTTGTGTTGGGTGATTTCAATGCGGCGCCGGGTGAGTTATTTTACAATGAGCTAATTAGTGTGTGTAATGAGGAGAATTGGTCCTGTATAGATGTAGAAATGTTAGGGAGAAATTCCGGTACCTATACCTATATTAGTGACGTGCACGGATCGCCCAGTTGGCTCGACCATTGTGTTGTAACTCACGCGGCGAAGCAATCTATTACGAATGTGTATGTAAAATATGACACTCTTTGGTCAGACCATTATCCTCTCATTGTGGAATGTGAACTGCGTGTAGTAACACCAAAAATTGTAACTCGTACTGTTTGCAATAACAACAATAGTAATATTCGTTGGGGAGAGAGAAATGAGGAGTAGGTCTTGATTTATAGTGAAGAGTGTCATAGTAGATTGAAATCCATTGATTTTCCATCGGAATGTACACAATGTGCGGATTATTTATGTAGTGACCCTGACCACGCGCGTGTCCTAGATAGACTTTACTCCGACATTGTGACCGCCCTTCAAGGCGCAGCAGTGGTGAGTGGGGGAAGCGCGCGGGCGCGGACGGGCGGACGTGGTGCACGCTTGGCGGGATGGAACAAGCATGTGGGCGAGGCTCACGGGGTGGCTAGGTTGAGGTTTAACGAGTGGGTGCTGTGTGGTAGACCCAAATCCGGTTGTGTGTATGAGGAGATGCGTGAGAGTAGGAAGGTCTTCAAGTCCAGGTTAAAGTGGTGCCAGAATAACCAGGACCAGATTAGGATGGACGCCCTTGCTAAGCAACACTCGAAAGGAGACTTCCGTGGCTTCTGGCGGAATACGAGAAAAGTCAACACTCGGCCTGGCGTTCCCGGGAGCGTCGATGGTCTAAGTGATCCAAAGAGAATTGCGAACGTGTTCAGAGAGCAGTTTTCGGTTCGGTCGCCACTTGGTCCGGCGCGTGGGGTGCTGAATGCTGACTCGGACAATAAAACAATAGGAATGACGTTCCTTGCGAAAGATGTTGCGAAAGCCATAAAACAAATTGAGCGGGGAAAGTCTCCAGGGCACGACGCACTCAGCATTGAGCACCTACAACACGCCGGCCCACACCTGGCGAGAGTCCTGGCAATGTTCTTCTCGCTGTGTGTGTGCCACTCTTATCTGCCTGATGACTTTATGAGGACAATTGTAGTGCCTGTGGTTAAAAATAAAACAGGCGATTTAGCTGATAAAAATAACTACAGGCCTATATCGCTTGCAACTGTAGTGGCGAAGGTATTTGACGGTGTGCTTAATGCGCAGTTAAATACACATGTATCTCTTCACAGTAACCAGTTTGGGTTTCGACCTAAACTGTCCACAGAGAGTGCAATACTGTGTTTAAAGCACACCGTCAAGTATTATACGACGAGAAAGACTCCGGTATACGCGTGCTTCCTCGATTTATCCAAGGCCTTTGACCTTGTCTCGTACGATATCCTATGGGAAAAGTTGGAGAGCACGGGGTTACCTCGGGAACTCATCAGTATACTTCGATATTGGTACGGGCACCAGGTCAACAGTGTCAGATGGGCGGGGGCGATGTCGGATACTTATAACATCGAGTGCGGCGTAAGGCAGGGCGGCCTGACCTCGCCCACATTGTTTAATCTCTACATGAACGAGCTGATCGTCTCGCTCAGCAGTCAGCATGTCGGCTGCTATGTGGACGGAATGTGCGTTAACAATTTGAGTTATGCGGACGACATGGTGCTGCTGAGCGCGTCGATCTGTGGATTGAGGAGGCTACTCAATACATGTACGGAATACGCGCGTGGTCATGGGTTAAAATATAATAAGAAAAAAAGCCAATACATGGTCTTTCGGGCCGTCGGTGGGTCGAGCCCTATGAACATACCGACAGTTCAAATCGATGGTGTTCCACTACAGCGAGTGGATCAGTTTAAGTATTTAGGGCATCTACTCACCGACGATTTTAATGATCAGGCTGACATGGAGAGGGAGCGGAGGGCACTGTCAGTGCGAGCTAATATGATAGCACGCCGGTTTGCGCGGTGTTCTAGGGGGGTGAAGATCACGCTCTTCAGAGCGTACTGCACATCACTGTACTCGTGCAGCCTGTGGGTTGACTACACTGAAAGGGCATACAGTGCCCTCCGTGTCCAGTATAACAACGCGTTCCGGGCGGTGGTGGGGCTGCCTCGCTTCTGTAGCGCATCAGGGATGTTCGCAGAGGCGCGCACTGACTGCTTTCACACCACTATGCGCAAGCGGTGCGCATCCCTGGTGCGTCGGGTGTGGGCCAGCCCCAATGCCATCCTGGCAATGATCGCCGACAGGCTAGACTGTCCATATATACGACATAGCTGTGGAAGACATGCTACTATTCCAATTCCTGTTAGGAAATTGTAATAAAACTATGAATGTATTTCAGTATAATAATGACATTTATTTGAGTTTTAATTTTATATAATTTATTTTAATATTTAATACAATTCTTTTAATGTTTGACTGTGACTGACTGAAGTGGTAATAAAATTCAATTTAATTAAATGATAATCCAATGACAATTCAATGCAATTTAATGATAATAGAATGTAATTTAAAGTAATTTAATTTTAATTTTAACATTTCATTGCATGTAATTTTATGATATATGTTGTCTGTATGTGTTTATGTAACTAAGATGAGTCTTTGGTACTTGAAATAAATAGATAAATAAATAAATAATATGGTTGCCTTTAATATTTGAGGAGTTCCCTCAATTCCTCATAGATCCCATCATCAGAACTGGATTTTGAAAAAAATGGGACCAATCTGGAAGCATATCCTATAAGTGCAAAAAAAAATTTGCAAATCGGTCCATAAACGACGGAGTTCTGAGGTAACAAAAAAAAAATAATAATGATAAAAAAAAAATACAACCGAATTGATAACCTTTTTTTTTGAAGTCGGTTAAAAAGAGCTTTCGTTTTGAAAATTTTGTCTTGTTGCCGCACTGAGGAGAAAAGTTATTTGTGAGATAAAATTTCCCACATGAAAGTGATTGAAACAAAAATAGACATTCCATTTATTAGCATTTGTAGCGACATCTATGGCGTCACATAAGAACTAATCCTGCATCGCGCAATCAAAGTTCTCCGCGCGATTAGAACATATAGAACAGCCCGAAATCATCTATCGGGCAGCTGCCCACCAGACATACCACCCTCGTCTGGCCGGAGGATCCTCCCTTTTCAACGGTGGATTGCGGGACTTAACTCTCTGTTCCGCATACCTCCAAACTGGTGACCCTCGACAATGAACGTCAGCGCAGCCTTCGTGCAGCTACTGCTTCGTGACGTCATCATCACTTCCTCAAGCTTACGAGCAGCGAGCCAATCAGCCAGCACCCACGGCTATAAAGGGTATCCTGACCACCAGCATGCCTACCTGGTCATAACCCTCAGCCTCATCAGCGACTTTGGTGAAGCACACTGCACCTTCGGCCAGTCACATGAAGAGCCACGAAGAACCTCTCCTGGTCGACGCAAGCAGTCAAGCCACTACGTCGCACAGCACCGCTCCGATTCACTGGAGCCAGCAGCACTACTCCGACTCACTGGAGCCTGCAGCATCATCCCGACTCACTGGGACATCATTACCCCGACTCACTGGGGCATCATCCCGACTCACTGGGATAGCATCACCCCGACTCACTGGGGCATCACCGCAGACAGTTCCGACTCACCGAGAACTATGCGGCATTCGGTTCCGACCCACTGGAACCAACCTACCACTGGCCTGGCACGCATCAAGAAGCATCAAGAACCATCGATCTCCGATCTCCGGAGGGGAGTGATGTAGCGACATCTATGGCGTCACATAAGAACTAATCCTGCATCGCGCAATCAAAGTTCTCCGCGCGATTAGAACATATAGAACAGCCCGAAATCATCTATCGGGCAATAGCCCACCAGACACATAACACCCGTCTGGCCGGAGGATCCTCCCTTTTCAATGGAGGTTTGTGGGGCTTTACTCTCTGTTCCACATACCCCTACACATTTAAAAAAAAATATTTTAAGTCTGTAAACATCATCAATATTGCATACCGCTTGGGACACATTGTTTCCACGGTAGAACTCATGTTACAAAATAATGCGAGTTTTCTTATATTTCATACAAAAATAGTTACAATTACTGCGATATTACAGAAACCCTTAAATACCTAATTTTAAAAAAACTGGGCAAGTGCATGTCGGACTCGCGCACTGAGGGTTCCGTACAAACTTGAAAGGTAAATTGCGGTTTACGATAAATGATGTATTAAAAAAATAAAAACTACTTACTAGATCTCGTTCAAACCTATTTTCAGGGGAAGTTTGCATGGTAATGTACTTCATATATTTTTATTAGTTTTATTATTCTCTTATTTTAAAAGTTACAGGGACACACACACACACACATTTGACCAGTTTGGAAGTGTCTCTCGCGCAAACTATTCAGTTTAGAAAAAAATGAAATTAGAAACCTCAATATCATTTTTGAAGACCTATCCATAGATACCCCGCACGCACGGTATGAGTTTGATGAGAAAAAATGTTTGATTATCAGTTCTAAGTATGGGGAACCCCCAAAATTTATTGTATTTTCCCATTTTTGTGTGAAAATCTTAATGCGGTTTACAGAATACATCTGCTTACCAAGTTTCAACAGTATAGTCCTTATAGTTTCGGAAAAAAGTGGCTGTGACATACGGACGGACAGACAGACATGACGAATCCATAAGGGTTCCGTTTCTTGCCATTTGGCTACGGAACCCTAAAAAGAATAACGTACCTTTAATTTAAAGTTTATTCGAACTTATAATTTCAAGTCAATCCAAAGATATAACATTTCAAAGCAACCCCTTTTTAAAAAACGGCAATTACATACTTTAACCCCCATTATATACAGTGTGGCGCCGGTAATACGACAATAAATATAACGACGATCATGATGTTCCCAGTCTGCAAACCAAAAATTATTCGAATATATCCGTCCGTATAGTGTTCAGACGTAAACAATGGCACCATCCCATCTCTTCCTGTAGGTGTCGTAAGAGGCGACTAAGGTACATCACAGAGAATGGGCATCAGCATTCTCTGTGCATTATAACAACCACACTGCGATCGCCAACCCGCCTGCCAAGCGTGGCGAATACGGCTAACCCCCTCCCCCCCCAAAATGATAAGCAAAACAAAGAAATGGCCTCTAGTGCACGGCAGCCCGTCCACCCTTGACTCCGGTAGCGATCAAGGCTACAGGGAGGCAAGGGGTGCTAAGAAATACCGGATGGAATCCGACTACCACTTTAAAAAACAACGACTGGACCTGGCAACATATAACACGCGTACACTGAGGACCGACGAGAAGATAACCGAACTTGAGGAGGAATTGAGCAGGTTACGATGGGGTATTGTTGAATTATCTGAAGTTCGAAGACAGGGGGAGGACACGATAATTCTCGAATCTGGTAACCTGCTCTATTTTTGGGAGGGTGACCAGCAGTCCCAGGGTGGAGTAATTTGGATTTGGACATCGGAATCACCGGGGACACCTCCTGGCTAGTTTTATGGAGAAGGAGGGCCTCTACATGATGAACTCCTTCTTCACAAAACGTGAGCGTAGGAGGTAGACTTAGAAAAGTCCCGACGGAGCAACTAGAAATGAGATTGACTTCATTCTGTCGACGAAGAAGCAAATATTTAATGATGACTCTGTGATGAATGCGGTGAAAACTGGAAGTGATCACTGCATGGTAAGGGGCACATTGAATATCAATATTAAGCTTGAAAGGTTTCGACTGTTGAAGTCTACGCTCCGCCCAGCACAGATCCAGACCCAAAACTCCGAGAGCTTACAGCTCAAACCCCACAATCGTTTCAAGTGCCTAGGAAGCTCCGTGGACGAATATAAGGATAGGTTCGTGGGCACTGTCCATACGGTCGGGTCTAAGTTTTTTAAGGCTCACCGTACAAATAAGAACAAGAAGCTTTCAGAGCTTATGAAGAAGAGGCGTGAGATAACTTTGCAGTCTTCAGATGATGCGTGCACATACCGGCAGCTCAATAGACGGATCTCGAAGTCTCTGTAACGCGACCTTCACCGATTTAATACCGAGAAGATTAAGGACGCGATTGAGCGGAATAAGGGCTCCAAAGTATTTGCATGAGATCTGTCTATTGGGCAGAGCCAGCTCACGAAACTGAAGTCCGACGATGGCAGAGTCATATCCGCAAAATCGGTGCTTTTGGGAGAGATTGAGGCATTTTATGGACAGTTGTACACGTCAATCTCCAAACCCGCTTCAAATCTAGCAAACGAGCCAAGAGCTAGATTGACTCGACACTATACTGAAGATATCCCAGATATCAGCCTGTACGAAATTAGGATGGCTCTGAAGCAGTTAAAGAACAACAAAGCGTCAGGTGAGGACGAAATTACAGCCGAGCTCCTGAAGGCGGGTGGAAAACTGGTCCTAAATGCCCTTCAGAAGTTGTTCGAATTCGTCATACTCGAGGGAAAAACGCCATAGGCATGGGTGGTACTCTTCTTTAGGAAGGGTGACAATACGCTACTTAAGAATTACAGGCCCATCTCACTTCTGAGCCATGTCTACAAGCTGTTTTCCAGAGTCATCACGAACCGTCTCGCGCGCAGGTTCGACGACTTCCAGCCTTCCGAACAAGCTGTTTTTCGAGCACCGTGGACCACATAAGTTTTATTTTTTTATTCTTGATAGGTTCGCGCTTGACCGCTAACTCACCTGATGGAAAGCGACGATGCGGTCGACGATGGAGCGCGCTTACCTAGAAGTAACCTATTCACTCTTGACTTAAAGATTCCCGGGTTGTAGCCATCAGGAAAAACAGATTCCGGCAAGGAATTCCATTCCTTAGCTGTACGCACTATGAATGTGTTCCCAAAACGTTTTGTGCGTATAGGTGGGATGTCCACCATGTACCGGTGGCGCATTGCCGTACGCCTGGTAATCCGATGATGGAACGGGCTAGGCGGAATTAGGTTATGCAATTCCGACGCACACTCCCCGAAATGCAACCGGTAGAATACCGACAGGCTAGCAACTCGGCGTCGATGCTCAAGACTTTGAAGCCTCGACTCAACGAGTGCATCATTGCTAATGATCCTCCTGGCTCGCCTATCAATTGCCTCAAGTGCATCAAGCTGGTTTCGGGCAGATCCGTCCCAAAGATGAGAGCAGTACTCCATACACGATCGAACTTGCGCTTGATAAAGTTTGAGCAGCTGTTCCGGCGTGAAGTACTGTCTGACCTTCGCGAGGATTCCCAGCTTTTTTGCTGCCAGTTGAGCCTTTGCTTCGATGTATGGCCGAAAGTTGAGTGTTGACGTCAGCGTAACACCAAGGAGATCAAGATGGTCGGTTATTGGCACGGTTACGCCCCGGAAAGTTAGAGAAAGTACGCTGCGGCAGGTTATACAGAAGACTGAGGAGTATAATCAGCATCTCTGTACCCTTACCATGAGTTACTATCGAAAAACTACACAATCTCACCGTAGTCGATATCGAATAAACGCGCATCGAATAGATTACTATTAAACTCGTACCATGAGTCAAACGGACTCGCTAGCGACAACTCGATAGTCTAAACGGTGTCGAGTGTTTACGTTGGTACAAAAACCGCATCGTATCTAACTTCACACTCAAGTTTGCTCTCTTTCTAACTACAGTAAAAGACAGAGTAAGGCAGATAGACCTACAAATCCTACCAAATTGAAACACCAATTCTCTAAGTATAACCCGGCCTATTGAAAATGAAATATTGTAGTTGTAGAAATATTTTGATGGTTCAGTGTTGTTGTGTTTGTGAATTATTGAATGGGAAAAAGAGATTTCATACGTAAAATAACAATGCGCATAGTGAAAAGTGGTATTTCTATTATGAAGTGCATGTATAAAAGTAAGTTAATATAACATTCTTATTTCTAATTTACCTTCGATTCAAGTGTTACTCTTTGTGTAAATTTCAAATCTATATAAACCCTTAGCAGACCACACAAATACTCGAAATCCCCTTTATTGAGCCTATATTCTTTGATGAAATTACATATTTTAACTAATATGTTCAATTCAAGTGCCTTTCGTTTAGTTGCTTGGTAATTTCCTTTGACGCGTCGTCCGTCTTCATAAGCAGCCATACCTAACATATTTTACGTTAAATAAGTTTTACCGGACATATTTATGCACAAATAAATAAAATATTGTTTTACACGACAAGCTTTACATCATTTTCACCCTTCAATATGCTAGTGAGTTACTTTACTACTGTAGTAACGGTTTGCTTCGATAGCACTTGTCAAATATGTTACTCATGGTACCGTTTTTCTATAGGAAACTACTAAAAACTTTAGTCGCTAGCGAGTTCTTATTCGATAGGTTTTGTACTTGATGACTCATACTACCGATTTTGGTTCTGCAAGTGACCGCTAGAGGCGCTGCAAAATTTGCCATACAAAATATTTACGGCGTCGATATCGAGTAGTGACGAATACTATTGCTTTAAACTCATGGTAGAGGTACTGTTTAGCGTTTGTGGACTACGAGAAAGCCTTTGATTTGATCGAGACTTGGGCTGTATTGCAGTCTCTCCAACGGTGCCAGATTGACTATCGATACATCGAAGTGCTGAAATGTTTATACAAAAACGCCATCATGTCAGACGGACTTCAGGACCAGACCTCGAAACCTATCCTCTTGCAGCGGGGTGTGAGGCAGGGAGACGTCATTTCTTCGAAACTGTTCACGGCCGCAATGGAGGATGTCTTCAAGGTTCTGGAGTGAAGAGGGCTAGGCATTAATGTCAATGGTGAGTAAATCACTTACCTTCGGTTTGCGTAGTCTCAAACATGACGACATAGTAGTCATGTCTGAGACTACGGAGGAACTCAGTACAATGCTCGGTGACCTCAGTAGAGCTTCCGAAAGAGTGGGACTGAAAATGAACATGGACAAAACCAAAGTCATGGTAAACAACCATGTAGCAACCACTCCTATCAAGATCGAAGACTCTACACTCGAAGTTGTGGACGAATACGTTTACCTGGGACAGACGGTCCAGTTGGGTAGGTCTAACTTCGAGATAGAGGTCAATCGTCGAATCCGACTCGGCTGGGCAGCGTTCGGAAAGCTGCGCGGTGTCTTCTCGTCCAATACACCACAGTGTCTCATGACGAAAGTCTATGACCAGTGCATGTTGCCAGTAATGTATAGGCCGTATATACATATGTATACAGTATAGGCCAGTGTCCGTGTTGCCGGTTTTTAGCAAGATATTTGAAAAGGTGATGTTAAATCAAATGCTTAATCATTTTAACACAAATAATATTTTACACGATAAACAGTATGGTTTCACCAAAGGACGTTGTACAACTGATGCTGGTGTCTCCTTACAAAAACACATTTTTCACAACACAACACAAGATGCTATAGGCATCTTCTGCGACCTGTCTAAGGCGTTTGATTGTGTGATTCATGAAACATTACTCCTGAAACTTGAGCATTACTGACTACGCAAAATAGCTTTAAGCTTATTAAAATCTTATTTGATTGACAGACAGTAACTAGTTCAAATAAACGGTGTCAATTCGTCGGGATTAAATGTGAAAATTGGGGTACCCCAAGGTTCAATTTAAATAGGTATTTTTTTTTATTTTTAGTTTATATTAATGATTTACCCAATTTGTTGCAAAATACACCATATTTAGTTTATGTTGCAACAAATTGGGTAAATCATTAATCATCATGATGATGATGATTCATGATGATGATGATTAATGATTTACCCAATTTGTTGCAAAATAAACTAAATATGGTGTTGTTTGCCGACGACACTTCTTTGATTTTTAAGATAAATAGAAGGACTAATAATCTTGACGACAAAAATAACCCCCTACTGCAGGTCCAAAACTGGTTCACTGCTAATAATCTAGTTTTAAACGGGAAAAAAACTAAATGCAGATAAGATTTTCCTTACCGAATGTCAAAAGTAGTGATTGTGACACAGTATTGAACGATGAAAAACAAGAATTTATCGATAAAACGGTTTTCCTGGGGATTACGCTTGACTCAAGGCTACAATGGGGTCCTCATTTAACATCTCTTGCAAGACGGCTTAGCTTAGCTGCATATGCTGTTAGAAAAATCCGCCAATTTACGGATGTTCATACCGCTAGACTAGTCTAGTTTTTTTAGTTATTTTCATAGTATCATGTCATACGGTATCTTACTATGGGGACGGGCTGCAGACATCGACTCAATCTTTATACTGCAGAAAAGAGCCATCAGAACTATTTACAATCTTCGCCGGTGCGATTCTCTAAGGGAATTATTTAAGGATATTAACATCATGACGGTGCCTTGTCAATATATTTATGAAAACGTCATGTACCTTAAAAAAAATCTTCATCTTTTTACCAAAAGAGGCGACAGACTTAATTATGTTACAATAAATAGAGACCAATTAGTTCAATCAGGTTTCAGACTGGCCAAAGTAGCCTCTTCTTTCATGGGGTACTGTTTGAAATGTTATAATAAAATACCTCCCCAAATATTAGAACTCAATGAAACCAAATTGAAATCTTGTATCTGAAATCAGAAACGTTTATTTCAAATAGACCTATGACAGGCACTTTTGAATTGTCAAAATGTCAGTCAGTCAAAAAAAGAAAAGAAGTGAAGCTAAATTGCACGTTCCAAAGCGTAGATCTCTATGGAGAAGAACGTGCAAGAAACTCCATGGACACTCTTTTAAATCATATTATGAGTTACATAAATCTTGGTTACATATTTCATGTCGCTTCTAATATGTGAGCACAATGTAGATAAACAAGAATAAAAACTAATTAAAAAGATAGAAATTGAATTAAGCCACTGGCAGCTAAGAGATGACCAGTCTCAACCGACGGCACCCGTTCACGAGCATGACGCGTGCATCAGCCTCACTCAGCTCAACCATTTTTAAGGGAACTGATTGACCCAATAACACGTGCCACCATCAGCGAGACATTTGAGTGAGCATGACAAACTCTCACCTGCCATGCTCGTAATGTCAAACAAGTTGTAACCTAAAAAAAATGCTCCATGGTACTTCACATTCACAAAACTTGAAAAAAAAGTGCTTCTACATCATACAATGCTATTGTTTCCAAATGCAAAAGGTAATAAATTATCATGAGCTCTATTGAAATAAACAAATAAAATAAAATAAGAAATATTTCGAAAATAACAAAACAAAAAGGGGAATAGTAAGTATCTCTTCCAATAATCAGAAATATATATATTAAAAAAAAAACACAAAACTTAATTTGAAGGCTGTGGCTGTGGAGCAGAACCGGCATTTAGCCAAGCGTTTTTGTCAAGGATATAATCTTCCAGTTTATAATACGCTTGTCTACATAGTGTGCGTTTAATGCATGTTTTAAATTTAGACTCATTTAGTTGTAGAATCTCAAGTGGTATTTTATTATAAAATTTTACACAGTACCCCATAAAAGAACTATGTACTTTTGCCAATCTAAATCCAGGTTGATCTAATTTGTTCCTATTCCTAGTATAAAAATTGTGCCTGTCACTTATCTTAGTAAAAAGACGAATATTTTTCCGAACATTCATAATGTTTTCATAAATGTATTGACAAGGGACCGTCAGGATGTTTATTTCCTTAACTAGTTCTCTAAGAGAATCGCGTTTGCGAAGATTATATATGGCTCTGATAGCTCTCTTCTGCTGAATAAAAATAGACTCTATGTCTGCAGCCCGTCCCCATAGCAAAATACCGTAAGACATGATACTATGAAAGTAACTAAAATAAACTAGTCGCGCAGTATCTACATCAGTAAATTGACGGATTTTTCTGACAGCATATGCTGCCAAACTAAGCCGACCTGCCAGAGATGTTAAATGAGGACCCCATTGTAGCCTCGAGTCAAGCGTGATCCGCAGGAAAACCGTATCTTCGACGAATTCGAGTTTCTCCTTGTTCAATACTATGTCGGAATAATTACTTTTAACATTCGGCAACGCAAATCTTATGCACTTAGTTTTTTTTTCCATTTAATACTAAATTATTAACAGTAAACCAGTTTTGGACTTGCTCTAGAGCATTGTTTACGTCATCAAGGTTTGTGGAACGTCTATTGATCTTAAAAATTAACGACGTATCGTCAGCAAACAATACAATATGTGGTTATTTTTTTGATAGATGTGGTAGATCATTTATGTATACTAAAAAGAGGAAAGGACCCAATATTGAGCCTTGTGGTACACCCATTTTGACTTTCAAACCCGGAGAATTGACACCGTTTATCTGAACTTGCTGTTGCCTGTCAATTAAATAAGATTTCACCAAGCTGAGTGCAAGTTTACCTAGCCCATAATGTTCTAGCTTTAAAAGCAATGTTTCGTGATTAACACAATCGAAAGCCTTTGAGAGGTCACAAAAAATTCCTATCGCATCTTGGGCTTGTTCCCACGCTGCAAATATATATTTTAATAAAGTGACACCAGCGTCAGTCGTACAACGTCCTTTGGTGAAACCATACTGCTGATCATGAAAGATTTTATTGCTGTTAAAATGGTAAAGCATTTGATTATGCATAACTTTTTCAAACACCTTACTGAAAACCGGCAATACTGATACAGGTCTGTAATTATTAGTGTCATTTTGGTCACCAGATTTAAAAAGTGGTATAACCTTACTGTATTTCATTATATCTGGAAAGACTCCTTGGTCCACACACAAATTAAATATTAAAGCTAAGTATGATGCTATGGTCTCAATTATGGATGTGCATACTTTAACAGACATTCCCCATAGGTCTTCGGTTAATTTGACTTTGATTTGCCGGAAAGCCTTTATGACTGTCAAAGGGTTTATATGTTTGAATTGAAATTCAACCGGACAGTCTGGTAAGTTTGCTTTCAATAAAGCAATTGAAGCTTCAGGGGAGGAATTTAGAGCTTCCGTTGTCCTAAGAGGTACATCTGTGAAATAATTCACAAACTCTTGGGCTACTTTTATGTTAGAGCTTTTGGGACCATGTGAAGTCTCCAATAAAAAATCCGTGTTGCGTACTTTATTCCTACCAGTTTCACTATTAAAGTATTAAACGCACACTATGCAGGCAAGCCTATTATAAGTTGGAGGATTATATTCAAGATAAAAATGCTTGGCAAGGCTCAATGCTGGTCCAGCTCCACTACCACCGGGGTGTACAAATTGATTAGTTTGGAAATTATTATTATTTTTTAAATTGTAAAATATTATATTATGAGTTGACATAGAAACTTTGAAAAAATGCTTCTACATTATACAATTATAATGTAGAAGCATTTTTTCAAAGTTTGTAAATGTGAGTATCATGGAGCTATTTTATGGTTTTTAGGTTACTATTGGACTTGTTTGACATAAATGAGCATGGCAGTTGAGAGTTTGTCATGCTCACTCAAATGTCTCACTGATGGTGGCGCGTGTGTTGGATCATTCGGTTCCCTTCAAAATGGTTGAGCTGAGTGGTGCTAATATTCGCGTCATGTCCGTGAACCCGTTCACGGACATGACGCGAATATTAGACGCTGTCAGTTGAGACTGGTCATCTCTGAGCTGCCAGTTGCTATTTTAATATCTATATTTAGTTTTTTTTATTTACTTTGTTTTCACATGATAGCCACGAAAAACATGTAACAGAGATAATTGCGATGACATAAAAACTTTTTCCAAAAAAAAACAATAACCGACTTCACTAAGTATAAAACACTAAAAGGATCAAAATAACTTTAATTTCGGAAGTCGGTACCGAGAAACAGGTATTGTTTGTTTCTTATTTAACACCGACTTCCGAAATTAAAGTAATTTTGATCCTTTTAGTGTTTTTTTTTTTTAGTTAAGTCGGTTATTTTTTTTTTTGTAAAAAGTTTTTTTATATCACAATTTTTAGTTGCGACACACCTAAAAAAAGTGCCTATTTCTCATGACAATTCCAATTAACCCAAACACTGCTAGGTTACATTGTTTTATTATGAAGTTCCTGTGTCTACCTTCCACCTTACCTTCCGGCTTCATCATCAAATCAGTTCGATAGTACCTTATAGCCAAAGTACATCTCATGACAATTCTAATAAGCTCAAACACGGCTAAGATACATTGATTAATTACGGAGTTCCTGTGCCTACCTTCCGGCTCCATCATCAGATCAGTTCGATAGTACCTTATAGTCAAAGTGCATCTCATGACATTTCTAATAAGTTCAAACACGGCAAGGTTACATTGATTAATTACGGAGTTCCAGTGCCTACCTTCCGGCTCCATCATCATCATCAGATCACTTCGATGATACCATTTTCAACGTAACTATTCAGAACCATTTATTTTTTTTGTATTGTCATAGTTGCTTAACTATCTTTATTGTGATATCTTTGTGAGGGTGAAGTTCCGTTGACCTTTTCTGGTCTTCTTCATCAGTTCCATTTCTTCAAATGTTTCTTTTTTTATTCGGAGGATGCTGCTTGCGTCCGTTGGATATATTTAGTTCTGAACACCCGACACGTGTCCCTTGGATAGTGCTAAACGAGCAATAAAGGCGGTGGTAGGCCATAGCATCGGCTGCCGCCTTAAAAGTTACCACCCATCAGACAAAGCCGCCAAGCGATTCGTCGTGTTCTGGCGTGATATCTGGTGAAGCCGTATAGTGTAAGATGGGTCTGAGCAGTTGTGTTGCGACGTATACCGGGTATGATGCGCCAGCTGTTGATGTGTCGGACGTTTGATCGTGGACGGTAGAGGGATCCGAAGCACGGCGCTCCGCTGGCCGACCGTAGGTAGTTGGGGGCCCAATTAGTGTGCTAGCCACACACGAAAGGCTGCCCCGCCAACTGCGAAAAATCCCAGGGTGGCCCCATCGTGCCGGTTGGCGACCGGGCGATTGGACCCGATGGCGATCCCTGGGCCCCCCCAGGGATCGCCATCGGGTCCAATGGCCCATCCCCATCGGGTCCAATCGCCCATCCCCATCGGGTCCAATCGCCCATCCCCATCGGGTCCAATCGCCCATCCCCATCGGGTCCAATCGCCCATCCCCATCGGGTCCAATCGCCCATCCCCATCGGGCATCGGGCATCCCCGCAGTCTCCAGATCAACCCTCCATTGGCGCAGCAGCTCTGGTTGTGTTGTTAGGTTTAACATCGCATCACCTCGCTCAATTGCCATCTTCCATCTCTCCTATTCACTCCACAAAAACAATGAAAGGTAAAAAGAAAGGCAAGTGTCAACAGCGGATGCACGTCCTCTTATTTGAAGTGCACCTCTCAAATATTAGAGGGCTGCACTCCAACTCGTTGCGGTCCACCACCATCTTGAGACTGACAAGCCACACTTGCTTTTCTTGACGGAGACCCAAATTAGTTTATCAGATTAGAATTAATCCGTCCGATACTGCGTACCTCAACTACTCGGGATACTCACTGGAGCATCATTTCCTGCAGCGTGCCGGGGTCTGTGTGTACGTCCGTAATGACATCTGCTGCCAGCGTCTCCGTCACCTTGAAGAACCAAATTTCTCTACGCTATGGCTGTTGGTGGACACTGGTATGGACAAAATTTTTTATGCCTGTGTCTACCGTTCGCACAGCGGTGATCAGGAGAAGAGTCGGTTGTTCGACCATCTCAGTGAGGCCGCCGATAAGGCTCTGCATCGGCACCCTGATGCGCAGCTCGTCTCTCTGGGGGACTTTAACGCCTGCCACCAAGACTGGCTTTTCCCATACCAGAGGACCGACTACGCTGGGAGAGAAGCGCGAAACTTTGCAGTATCGATGGGCTTTTCCCAGCTGGTCAAGCACGCGACTAGGGTGCCTGACGTAGTTGGTCATACTGCCAATTGTCTAGACCTTCTGCTTACCACCGATCCGGACAGATGTATCGTAACAGTTTCCTCACCACTTGGAACTTCAGATCACTGTCTGGTGAAGCCTGTTTCGTCCTTCTCCCCACCTGACCGCGGTGATCGGCGAATGTAGCGTTACAGGTCAGCAGATTGGGATGAGATGCGGCATTTCTTTTTATCTTATCTTTGGCAGCAGGTCTGCTTCTCTTCTGAAAGTCCGTCGAGCTGTGCGGATGCTATATCCGATGTGATACGTCAAGCTATGGAGTTTTTCACCCCTTATGGTGACGTACCCATCGGAGGCTCAGCTCAACCATGGTTCAACGCCGATTGCGTTCAAGCTGAAGAGCGTAAGCATTCGGCGTTTGTCGCGTGGGTTGACGCTCGTGACCGCAGAGCTCCGGATTTGAGCTCAAAGAAGAGAGCTTTCAACCGTGCTGCCAAGTCCTACAAAAAGGCAATGAAGAAGGCTCAGTTCGACCGCATTACCTATATTGGCACAAAGCTCTCTGTACAGCCGTCCGGTAGCAGAGCATTCTAGTCCCTTGCCAAGTCGGTCGAAGCGAAATTCTGTAGGTCCACATTGCCTCCGCTGGTTAAACCTGATGAAACACTGGCTCACTCGGCGAGAGAGAAAGCAGGTCTCTTTGCATCTCTCTTCACCCGTAATTCTCGTCTTGATACTAACAGTGCTACTCCACCGGCTCTACCTCACTGCAACACCTCGATGCCTGAGGTTCGCATAAGGAACAAAGAAGTTTTGAGAGCACTGTGTTCTAGACGTGAATAAAGCTAGTGGACCAGATGGTATACCAGCAATAGTTCTCAAGGCAAGTGCGCCCGAGTTGTCTCCTGTATTGACGCGCTTGTATCTCCTCTCATTTAGGACTGGTAAGTCCTGGAAGCTTGCCAACGTGCAACCCGTGCACAAAAGGGGCAGCGATCCTACCAACTATCGGCCGGTTTAAATAACCTTATACTCTGCAAGATTATGGTGCGTGTATTGAACTCGCGCCTCATGGCATACCTGGAAGGTAACGATCTCCTCAGTGACCGACCGTACGGTTTTCGCCACAATCGGTCTACTGGGGACCTACTAGTGTATACCACTCACATGTGGGGCGAGGCCCTCGAGAAGAATGGAGAAGCGTCTGCTGTTTCCTTAGACTTCTCAAAGGCCTTCGACAGGGTATGGCACGCCAGCCTTATGAGTAAGCTTCCAGCGTACGGCATTTCCCCTGGTCTGATTAACTAGTAAAAGACTTCTTGAGTGAACGGTCTCTCCGAGTTGTTGTCGATAGCTGCTCATCAGAGCCCATGACCACTAATGCCGGAGTTCCTCAAGGGTCAGTTCTCCCTGCAACTCTTTTCCTGCTACATATTAACGATCTGATAATGCCCGGTATCTATGGGTATGTAGATGATAGCACAGTTGTAGAGAGATACCCTCCAGGTGCTCGAGCTAGTAAGGAACTAATCCGGAAATAATCCGCAGGAGAACTAAGGTTACAGGCATAGCTCAAAGAATCGCCAAACTTAAGTTGCAGTGGGCAGGGTACATTGCTCGCAGAACAGATGGTCGATGGGGACGAAAGTTTCTGGAATGGCGACCACGTACTGTAAGACGCAGCGTTAGAAGGCCTCCCACAAGGTGGACCGATGACCTGGTGAAGGTCACGGGAATCCGATGGATGCGAAACGCACAAGACCGGTCAGTGTGGCGACACTTGGGGAGGCCTATATCCAATAGTGGACGTCTTTCGGCTGAAATGATGATCCAGTAGTTTAGTCACACGACATTATTTTTCATTTTCAGCATTTTCTGTATGATGTATATGAAGTCCACGATTACAAAAAAAAACTTACTTGGCAACTGAAAAAAAAATCATATTCGGTGCCATAAACATAAAAACCTTAAGGCGTCCATTACACGGGCATGGAAGCGTCAATCAAAACCATAAATCATGAATGATGTTTGAATGACGGAATGTTATCGCCATTATGTTTTCGTCATGCAAACGTCAGTCATCGCATTAGACGGTTTTTTTTTAGGTGGGAAAATCATCTTATGACAAAATCTCGCTCTTGGGCGGGGCGGGAGATAGTGTCAGCTTTTTACTGACTAAAAACCCACTCCTGTTCCTTCGTTGCCTTCGTCCCAGGGCCCCGGGTTTCGTTTTCACACTACCCATGGCCCCAGTAGGCTTCGACCCTGCTGGGCCTCAGGGAGATGTCAGCAAATTGTAGGGATTTGCTGACATCTCCCTGAGGCGCGCGTGGAACAATACGCGCCGTCGACGACTTGGGCTCGGTCCGGACGGTTACCGGACGGTCGGACGGCGAGCTACCCATTGCTCGCCGTCCGCAAGCCCGCGCCTACGGTGGCCGGAAATCAGGATCGTAATCCCGGCGGCGATTGGGGCGTGAGGACCGTTGCCTCACGCGATCGGCCGTCTCCTTTGCTAGCATTACTGCTTCGCAGAAGAAGGCGACCGCCTGCCACTCCTCCTCGCTCCAGACCATGGTCTGTACCAAGGCCCGGCGCGAAAGATCGCCGCCGCCGATCGCCCCCACGAGGACACGGCGTTGCTCTGCCCAAGTGGGGCACACCGTGTGCTACACCGTGTCCTCCGGCCGGTCCACACAGTGGCGACACCCGGGTGTCGCTTCCGTACGAATCCGGTGTAGGAACTTCCCGAACTTACCGTGTTCGGTGAGAACCTTCGTCATGCGGAAGGACGACGTGAGGTCTTTCCAACCACGCCTCAAAGAGGAAACTTACCGCCATAATTGTGGCGTGCCCAGCACTGGGTGCCGACAGTCGCTGTCGCCATTTCTCCATGAGAACCCGCCGGAGCTCTGTCCGCCATGCTGCGACTTGTCGCGGCAGCGGTGTTTCGCCCCGGCGTTGCATCTCCATGCGCAGATCGTGCATGTGTGCAAGGACTGTTGCCTCCAGATCCCATGGTGGCTGGCCAATAAGGAGGCTCGCCGCTTCGTGGGAAATCGTCCGGTATCCTTGCACCATCCGTATGGCCATGACCCTCTGGCATGCGTTCAGCCGGGCCGCCGGCTGCTTCCGCAGCGCCGGCGCCCACACCGGTGCGCCTTAAAGGGCCATGGACCGAACGATTCCCGCGTAGAGCCTCCGGCAGGAGGCGTCTGGACCCCCCAGGTTGGGCAGGAGCCACACGAGGGCAGCCCCAGTCCGATTTAGTTTGGGAGCCAGACGTCGGAGGTGCTCCTCGAAATCCCATCGGCTGTCGAGAACGAGTCCCAGGTACTTCATCGTCGACCCGACACCGATGTGGACTCCTCCTACCGTTAGTTGGGAACCCAGTGGTGGTGCGTTCCGAGGGCCGTGAAAGCACATGGCCTTGGATGTGCAATGCCACCTCGAGTCCCAACTCCTGGATCCTGCCAACGACTGTCGCAACCCCGCGTGTCACTAGTTCGACCGCCGCCTGGTACGACTCTCCCTGCGCCAGGACCAGCGTGTCGTCTGCGTAGCAGACCACGCTGACCCCGTCAGGGAGGTCGCCGCGCAGCACGCAGTCGTATCCGATGTTCCACAAGGGCGGCCCTAGTACCGATCCCTGCGGAACTCCGCACGACATCTCTCGACGATCGCATTAGACGGTAGGTTTTTTGTCAATCAAAGTATTTGACTGTGGCAAAACCGACAGTAAAACCTATTGTGTATGGACACCTAAAGCCATAAAACAAGACAAATGATTTATCAAGTTAAAGTGACAGTTGACATACGAGTATCAAGGTCACTGACGTTATTATTTTTATTTAATAATAATAATATAATAATTTTAGTTAAAAACCAGTCAATAAATCGAGAATAAAACATAGTCAATGAATTGAGAATAAAAACACTTTCCAAAAAAAATAATAATATTTCACAACTATCACACAACGCCGTCTAGTCCCAAGATAAGCAGAGCTTGTGTTATGAGTACTAGACAACTGATAAACATACTTATATTTCAAAATACATATATATTACAGATAAATTACACCCAGACTCAGAACAAATGATCATGCTCCTCACATAAACATTTGTCCTGGGTGGGAATCGAACCCACGACCTCCAGCATAGCAGTCAGGGCCACTAACCACTAAACCAACAAGCCAGTATTGTATTGAAATTACGTTTTACTTTTGAATTATCATGCCTCGTTACAATTCACACAGCTTCGGAGTACTCCGACATTATTTTTAACCGACTTCAAAAAAAAGGAGGAGGTTATCAATTCGGTTGTATTTTTTTTTTTTTTTATCGTCATTATTTTTTTTATGTTTGTTACCTCAGAACTCCGTCGTTTATGGACCGATTTGCAAAAATTTTTTTTCTCTTTATAGGATATGCTTCCAGATTGGTCCCATTTTTTTCAAAATTCAGTTCTGATGATGGAATCCATGAGGAATCGAGGGAACTCCTCAAAAATTATAGGCAACCCTATGGTAATTTTAGTATTTTCATCAAGAACTTAAGCATTTACAGTCAAAAAGTAACATTTGATGAAGTGGAACTGATGAAGAAGACCAGAAATGGTCAACGGAACTTCATACACAAATAGATATCACAATGAAGCTAGCTATACATAGTTAAGCGACTATGACAATACAAATAAATGAATGATTCTGAATAGTTACGTTGAAAATGGTATCATCGAAGTGATCTGATGATGATGATGGAGCCGGAAGGTAGGCACTGGAACTCCGTAATTAATCAATGTAACCTAGCCGTGTTTGGACTTATTAGAATTGTCATGAGATGCACTTTGGCTATAAGGTACTATCTAACTGATCTGATGATGGAGCCGGAAGGTAGGCACAGGAACTCCGTAATTAATCAATGTATCCTAGCCGTGTTTGGGCTTATTAGAATTGTCGTGAGATGCTCTTTGGCTATAAGGTACTATCGAACTGATCTGATGATGGAGCCGGAAGGAGGAAGGTAGACACAGGAACTTTATAATAAAACAATGTAGGTAACCTAGCAGTATTTGGGTTAATTGGAATTGTCATGAGAAATAGGTACTCTGTTTATAAGTGTATCGCAACTAAAAAGTGTGAAATAAAAACTTTTTAGAAAAAAAAAAATAACCGACTTCACTAAAAAAAAAACACTAAAAGGATCAAAATAACTTAAATTTCGGAAGTCGGTGTTAAATAAGAAACAAACAATACCGAGAAACACCGACTTCCAAAATTAAAGTTATTTTGATCCTTTTAGTGTTTTTTTTTAGTGAAGTCGGTTATTTTTTTTTTCTAAAAAGTTTTTATAATTTATCGAGAGTGCCACAGGAACGCCGCTTTAACTATAGAGAGGTATGGAAACACCCAAGTTGGTCCGACCTGATCTGACCAATGGGCGCGCGTTGAACAATAATGATAATTCATTATTGTTCAAGATGTCCAGAGGATGCGGGAAAATCGACCCTTAAACCCGCAATTGGGTAGTGCGTGTGAGGGTGACACTAGACGACAGAATTTTAAATTATTTTGAACGCAACCCTACATCTAGTCTGCGTAGGGCAGGTGGACATGATTCAATATCGGCAATAAGTGAGTGATAGTGAGTGCTAAGTGATGGAATAGTGATTAAGATTAATTAATTTTATTAATCAAAATCTGTGATTTGGTGTAATTGTTAGAATGTCGTTTTAGATGGCAGTATCTGAACTGCGTGTACAACACACGCAGTTCAGATACTGCCATCTATTTTACTTCTTAAACACCCCTTTATAAATCTTTTGATAGAATAAACAAAAAGATCAACCTTTGAAGAATCGTTCAGTCGAAGTGGCGTTTGGCGATAAAAGGTTGTTACGCAATGAACTCATTCGATCAATTGTTCAATCGACTTTCTGTAAATCGATCATATGACTCTCGAAGTAACGTTACGGACCGATACGTTAACTTAAAAATATAATTATGTGCACCTTTTTTTTTTTTTTATAGGTGGGAAAATCATCTTATGACAAATCCCGCTCTTGGGCGGAGCGGGAGATAGTGTCAGACTTTTACTGACTAAAAACCCACTCCTGTTCCTTCGTTGCCTTCGTCCCAGGGCCACGGTTTCGTTTTCACACTACCCATGGCCCCAGTAGGCTTCGACCCTGCTGGGCCCCTACGATTTGCTGACATCTCCCTGAGGCGCGCGCGGAACAATACGCGCCGTCGACGACTTGGGCTCGGTCCGGATGGTTACCGGACGGTCGGACGGCGAGCCACCCATTGCCCGCCGTCCGCAAGCCCGCGCCTACGGTGGCCGGAAATCGGGATCGGAATCCCGGCGGCGGTTGGGGCGTGAGGACCGTTGCCGTTGCCTCACGCGATCGGCCGCCTCTTTTGCTAGCATTACTGCTTCGCAGAAGGAGGCGACCGCCTGCCACTCCTCCTCGCTCCGGACCATGGCCTGTACCAAGGCCCGGCGCGAGAGATCGCCGCCGCCGATCGCCCCCACGAGGACACGGCGTTGCTCTTCCCAAGCGGGGCACACTTCCACCGTATGCTCCACCGTGTCCTCCGGGCGGTCCACACAGTGGCGACACCCGGGCGTCGCTTCCGCACGAATCCGGTGCAGGAACTTCCCGAACTTCCCGTGTTCGGTGAGAACCTGCGTCATGCGGAAGGTGAGGACGCCGTGAGGTCTTTCCAACCACGCCTCAAAGAAGGGACTTACCGCCATAATTGTGGCGTGCCCAATGTGCACCTAAATATTCGTTCGCTACAATCTTAATAACCCTTTCTTACGTGTTGCCAAAGTCGGGCAACAAGGATGATTGTTATTCGAGAAACTATTGCGTGACACAATTTGAAAGACTAGTGACTTATCCAACATTTTCATAGGACCTACTCAGAATGTGTAGCACGAGTCCACAAAGTGTCTCCTACTTCTGTATGGTCAGTAACTAACCTAACCCTGCTGAGGCGGGGTAGGTACTAAAATATACGAGCTCTATTTTGCGTCTTAGTTCTTTTCAATCTCAAACTTTTCGGCGTGAGTCGACAAAGTAATTGATACTTTTTACCCGACAGCGGCAAAGCCAAACGGAAGGGATATGATTTTAGCAAAGTATGTATGTATTTGTGAGTACGTTACGTATGTTCCACCGTAGCGGTGAAGCAGCTGAAGAGATTATGATGAATGGTGAAGTGCCAATCGTTTCGTTACTATGCTCCGGGTGTCATAGGCTATATTTTATCTACGAGTATATATCGTACATTTAAACATATAAATAAAATCGAAGAGTCTGTTTATCATATCAAAATTACCTTTTTTTACTAAATGCATGTATTTTTACTAAGTACATATAATATTCGACCCATTAACAAAAATGCAAATTTTATAATTTTTGTCTGTTTTTTCCGGCTAATTTCCGAAACAGCTGGACCAATTTTGACGGGACTTTCACGGACGAAGTTTACTTTTCCTTTTCCCGTAGGTACGCAATTTCCAACTACAAAGGTAAGAGGTGGAGCCAAAGAGAGGTTCAATAAATGGGCTTGGGCCTGAAATAATAAAAAAAACTGAGCAAGTGCGGGTCGGACTCGCTCACTGAGGTTTCTGTAAAATTCTCGAATGGAGTCTGGAAGATTTTTCCGAATTGCAAAAAAAGTTTTTTTTTTTTGGACGTAATACACGCCATTTTTCTCCGACATTCAAGCTGGGTGATCTCTTCCATAAAGAGTTTAAAAAAATGAAGCCTAAAGTAAGAACCAGCCGGTGTTATTGTCTTAGAAAATAAATATTAAAAATAACAATTATATTTACAAAAAATAATTTATGTGTGAATAATGATACGTAATTATATATATAAAAGAAAGTCGTGTTAGTTACACTATTTATAACTCAAGAACGGCTGAACCGATTTGGCTGAAAGTTGGTGGGGAGGTAGCTTAGAACCAGGAGACGGACATAGGACACTTTTTTTTTGAGTAGGGTAGAGTAGGGTAAAGTAGGGTAGAGTAGGGTAGAGTAGGGTAGAGTAGGGTAGAAATCAGAAATCATAAATCAGAAACGTTTATTTCAAATATACCAATTACAGGAACTTTTGAATTGTCAAAATGTCAGTCAGTCAAAAAAAACAAGTGAAGCTAAATTGCACGTTCCAAAGCGTAGATCTCTATGGAGAAGAACGTGCAAGAAACTCCATGGACACTCTTTTAAATCATATTATGAGTTACATAAATCTTGGTTACATATTTCTTGTCGCTTCTAATATGTGAGCACAATGTAGATAAGTAATAATAATTAAAATAATAAAATATACTTAAAAAAAAACTAATTAAACAAAAATAGAAATTAAATTAAGTCACTGGCAGCTAAGAGATGACCAGTCTCAACTGACGGCACCCGTTCACGAGCATGACGCGTGCATCAGCCCCACTCAGCTCAACCATTTTTAAGGGAACTGAATGACCCAATAACACGTGCCACCATCAGCGAGACATTTGAGTGAGCATGACAAACTCTCAACTGCCATGCTCGTAATGTCAAACAAGTTGTAACCTAATAAAAATGCTCCATGGTACTTCACATTCACAAAACTTGAAAAACAAAGTGCTTCTACATTATACAATGCTACTGTTTCCAAATACAAATGGTAATAAATTATCATAAGCTCTATTGAAATAAACAAATAAAATAAAATAAAAATAAAAACATTTCGAAAACAACAATACAAAAAGGGGAATAGTATCTCTTCTAAAAAAAACTAATTTGAAGGTAAAAGTGGCTGTGGCTGTGGAGCAGGACCGGCATTTAGCCAAGCGTTTTTATCAAGGATATAATCTTCCAGTTTATAATACGCTTGTCTACATAGTGTGCGTTTAATGCAACCTTTAAATTTGGACTCATTTAGTTGTAGAATCTTAACTGGTATTTTATTATAAAATTTTACACAGTACCCCATGAAAGAACTATGTACTTTAGCCAATCTGAACCGAGGTTGAATCAATTTGTTCCTATTCCTAGTATTAAAATTGTGCCTGTCACTTATTTTAGTAAAAAGATGAATATTTTTCCGAACATACATAATGTTTTCATAAATGTATTGACAAGGGACCGTCAGGATGTTTATTTCCTTAACTAGTTCTCTAAGAGAATCGCGTCTGCGAAGATTATATATGGCTCTGATAGCTCTCTTCTGCAGAATAAAAATAGACTCTATGTCTGCAGCCCGTCCCCATAGCAAAATACCGTAAGACATGATACTATGAAAGTAACTAAAATAAACTAGTCGCGCAGTATCCACATCAGTAAATTGACGGATTTTTCTGACAGCATATGCTGCTGAACTAAGCCGACCTGCCAGAGATGTTAAATGAGGACCCCATTGTAGCCTTGAGTCAAGCGTGATCCCTAGGAAAACCGTATTCTCGACGAATTCGAGTTTCTCCTTGTTCAATACTATGTCGGAGTAATTACTTTTAACATTCGGTAACGCAAATCTTATGCACTTAGTTTTTTTTTCCATTTAATACTAAATTATTAACAGTAAACCAGTTTTGGACTTGCTGTAAAGCATTGTTTACGTCATCAAGATTTGTGGAACGTCTATTGATCTTAAAAATTAATGACGTATCGTCAGCAAACAATACAATATGTGGTTGTTTTTTTAATAGATGCGGTAGATCATTTATATATACTAAAAAGAGGAAAGGACCTAATATGCCTTGTGATACACCCATTTTGACTTTCAAACCCGGAGAATTGACACCGTTTATCTGAACTTGCTGTTGCCTGTCAATTAAATAAGATTTCACCAAGCTGAGTGCAAGTTTACCTAGTCCATAATGTTCTAGCTTTAAAAGCAAGGTTTCGTGATTAACATAATCAAAAGCCTTTGAGAGGTCACAAAAAATTCCTATCGCATCTTGGGCTTCTTCCCACGCTGCAAATATATGTTTTAATAAAGTGACACCAGCGTCAGTCGTACAACGTCCTTTGGTGAAACCATACTGCTGATCATGAAAGATTTTATTGCTGTTAAAATGGTAAAGCATTTGATTAAGCATAACTTTTTCAAACACCTTACTGAAAACCGGCAATACTGATACAGGTCTGTAAATTATTAGTGTCATTATGGTCACCGGATTTAAAAAGTGGTATAACCTTACTGTACTTCATTATATCTGGAAAGACTCCTTGGTCCACACACAAATTAAATATTAAAGCTAAGTACGGTGCTATGGTCTCAATTATAGATGTGCATACTTTAACAGACATTCCCCATAGGTCTTCGGTTAATGTGACTTTTATTTGCCGGAAAGCCTTTATGACTGTCAAAGGGTTTATATATGTTTGAATTGAAATTCAACGGGACAGCCTGGCAAGTTTGCTTTCAATAAAGCAACTGAATCTTCAGGGGAGGAATTTAGAGCTTCCGTTGTCCTAAGAGGTATATCGGTGAAATAATCTTCTCTCTCTATTCTTCTCTTCTATCTCTTGGGCTACTTCTATATTAGAACTTTTGGGACCATGTGAAGTCTCCAATAAAAAATCCGTATTGCTTACTTTATTCCTACCAGTTTCACTATTCTTAATTCTTAATTCTTTATTGTACACAAAAACATAACATAATATATTGACATACAGACAGTTCATGTACAAAGGCGAGCTTAACTCAGCAATGAGTTTTCTCCCAGCAAACCTTTGAATAACAATTATATTATTCAATTTAACAAAATAATAATTAATTTTTTTTTTATTATTATTTTATTATTTTTTTTAATTTTTTTTATTTTTTTAATTTATTATTTAATTTTATTATTATTTTTATTCTATTATTATTTATTTTTGACTATTAATAACTTTCCACACAGTCTTTATTTTATTGTCTGCCGATTTGATCTTATTGCTTATGTACAGGGCCTTTGCTACCTTGCAAACCTTTCTGAAGAGTTTAGAATATCTATTTACATATTTATTAAAAGTTTCAGTGTTGACGAATGGCTTAAGGCCATACAGCTCATATAGTTTTTCCCTACTTACCCTAATACCTTTAGTCGCCCAGTCACTAAATACAAACTTAGGGAAAATATTTTTAGACTTCTTTTCAAAAGCTGTATTAAATTCATTGAGTACCACTGAAAAGAAATTATCATAAAATTTATTGGCATCATCAATATCATGGCCCAGAACATTTAACTTATTTTCTAAGTTACTATTAAATTTTTTTAATTTGCCTATTGTAATTGGCCTGGTAGAGTAGGGTAGAGTAGGGTAGAGTAGGGTAGAGTAGGGTAGAGTAGGGTAGAGTAGGGTAGAGTAGGGTAGAGTAGGGTAGAGTAGGGTAGATTAGGGTAGAGTAGGGTAGAGTAGGGTAGAGTAGGGTAGAGTAGGGCAGAGTAGGGTAGAGTAGGGTAGAGTAGGGTAGAGTAGGGTAGAGTAGGGTAGAGTAGGGCAGAGTAGGGTAGAGTAGGGTAGAGTAGGGTAGAGTTGGGTAGAGTAGGATATAGTAGTCAGTTGACGGGAGCGAAGCCGCGGGCAAAAGCTAGTACTTAATTAAAATATAAATGTATATATGATTTATTTTGATTAACCCCTCGTGCGTATACGGGTATTATTATTATGTGATTGCGCATTTTATGTAAAATCACCAAAAACATTAAGAAAAATCTTTCTGTTTTTTATTTCCAGGAAAAACGAAGAAAAAGAGACCAACATTTTTGAGCCGAATAAATTTCGTACACCCGTGTTAGTCCGGTCAATTTAGACATCCTGAAAATTGGTAGGATTGTTCAAAACACCATCATAAAAAAACCGGCCAAGTGCGAGTCGGACTCGCCCATGGAGGGTTCCGTAGCAGCAAGTAACATAAAAAATGTTTTTTTTTTTTTATATTTGAGTTGATTGAATGAAAGGTAAAATGCGGTTTACGATTTATGACGTACTAAAAAAAAACTACTGACCAGATCTCGTTCAAACCAATTTTCGTTGGCAGTTTTTATAGTAATGTACATCATATATTTTTTTTAGTTTTATCATTCTCTTATTTTAGAAGTTAGAGGGGGGGGGACACACATTTTACCACTTTGGAAGTGTCTCTCGCGCAAACTATTCAGTTTAGAAAAAAATGATATTAGAAACCTCAGTATCATTTTTGAAGACCTATCCATAGATACCCCACACGCATGGGTTTGATGAAAAAAAAAATTTTGAGTTTCAGTTCTAAGTATGGGGACCCCCAAAATTTATTGCTTTTTTTCTATTTTTGTATGAAAATCTTAATGCGGTTCACAGAATACATCTACTTACAAAGTTTCAACAGTATAGCTCTTATAGTTTCGGAAAAAAGTGGCTGTGACATACGGACGGACAGACGGACAGACAGACAGACAGACAGACAGACAGACAGACAGACAGACAGACAGACATGACGAATCTATATGGGTTCCGTTTTTTGCCATTTGGCTACGGAACCCTAAAAATGAGGACTTTACAATAATCCTCCAAGGATTGTTTTGTACAATCCTACCAATTTTCGGCTGGCTGCAAATTTTTGTAACCTTACCCTTTTATTTTGATCTAATTTGACTAGACTATGTGTACAGTAGGTACGACGCATATCTTCCCTATCTATTGATTATGTTTGTTAGCCTGTTTTAAGATTGCGTCATTTCGCGTAAATAAATTGTTTTTCTTTCTTATTAAGTGTTTTTTAAGGTCATTCAAGTTGTACAAACGTATGTGCAATCGGCGTGCGAGGGGATCATAATATGTTTACTTGCGAAAATACAACGATAGCTATAATATTCTTTGGTATCTCTAACTAACATTCAGTGGAAAATAAAAGTAGGAAAAACGGATGACAACAAAGATAAAGTACTGGAAATGCCTATGACAGAAAGTAAAACAACTGTGAGTATAAAAATATTAAATTGAAATTAATGATAAAAAGTTATTTAATAGTTAGGGCAATTGCAGTTACATTTTAAATAATTTTAATTAATTAATAATTCTTTTTAATTGTTAAAAACTAGTGCTTTAATAAAATCCCACCTGGTGGTAAGCAGTGATGCAATCGTTGATGGTAAAGCGCACTAGAAGAAGACACCTAAATTATAATCGGACGGCAAGATCACAGCGGGAAAATTGTTCCAGTCCTTCGTTGTACGCGGTAGAAACGACGAGGCGAAACGCTTAGTCCGGACCGTAGAAGTTTCAACAACATAAGTCTGGATATTCGCCATACGTTGGATTGTCCGATGGTAAAAAGGAGATGGCAGAATCAAGTCATGCAATTCCCGCGCACACTCTCCAAAATGCATCCTGTAAAATACCGAAAGGCTGGCTACCCTTAGCCTGTGCTCCAATCTTTTTAGATTGGACCTAACTAAATCTGGATCACAAATTAGCCTCTACGCACGCCTTTTCACCGAGTCCAAAGCTGCTAGATCGCATTTTGCTTCACCAGCCCACATTTGGCACACACGATCGGACCTGTGCTTAGTATAATATTAGAAGATGTGCCGGTGTGAAGTACTGCCGGACCTTTGTAAAAACGCCGAGTTTCCCGTCAGCTACTTTTGCTTTGGACTTACAGTTAAGGACACAAAGTTAAGGTATGAGGAAATTTCAACTCCTAAAAGCTGAAATTACCAACCTGTAATGTTGTTTTGATTTTACTACCCTGATCATTTTTAAATTATCATGTAAAGTAATTTCCAATTTCTTACACGAATCAATTAGCATATAGTACGTGCGCCATAGATGTAGTACAGCTGGATCAGCATCGAGTCAAGCATCTTTATCTTCTTTATAAATGATTATTTGCAAGTTATATAATAACTTCCTGAATGTGCAGATTCAAAACTGCATTAAATCTGCACAAAATTTCACAAGGTTGTTGAGTGAAAGGTTCTGGAGTGACGACCACGTACCGAAAGACCCAGCGCTGGAAGGCCTCTCACAAGGTAAACTGGTGACCTTGTGAGGGTCGCGGGAATCCAATGGATGCGAGACGCACTGAATTAATCGTTACGGCGACGCTAGGGGGAGGCCTATATCCAACAGTAGACGTCTTTTGGCTGAAATGATGATGATGAATGATGAACTAGTTTTGGATTCGCAGTAGTGAGTTATTTCCGTAAAAAAATAATAGTAAAAATTAAAGGAGTATTTGTTTAATTTTTATGAGAAATAGACGGACGGCAGCAAACCACACCGTGTGTTTGTTTTGCAATAAACGGGATAAATGAATATTTAAAAATAAAAAAGGACCTAAAATTGACTCTTGAGGTACCCCCATTTTCATATTTAATGCTGACGAATTGTCACTGTTTATCTAAACTAATTGCTATCTCTGCTCTAGTGTGATAATTATATATGTATATGTATATAATGTGTTTAATTTTAGTATAAGGTATATATAGTTAAATAAGTATTATTAGATTAATTTAAGATTTCACAAACTCTTCTTTTCTTATTTCAACACACTATTGTCTACATTTCTTTTTATTTTTCCTTTCGCAGGTTTGCTAGAAGGATTTTTTTTTAGAAATAAGCAGTACCTTTGTACATTTTTTTTTATAATACTTTATCTCCTTCCTATATACAGTGGTGGTCATATAATTAAGAACGATTATTTAAAAACAAGCTTTTTTCAAACTTACAAGAATTACAATTTTTGCATGTATTTTGTATCTCTTTCGGTATCCATTGTTCCACATTGTCGTAGCACACAGTTATAACATGATTAATTCAATAATATACAGATAAGTGTTTAACATATTGTAGCACTAAACCTTAACATATTGTAGCAAACTTACAGGCTGGCCACATTATTAAGAACGCTGGTTAGTTTTATTTTTTTCAAAGTAAAATGGAGAACTCTCTGTAACTAAGCAATTATTCGCATAATTATGGTGCCATTTAGTTCTATAAAAGTCAAAAAGTTGATTATTTCACATAAAAACAATGGGGAAAAATAAAAGTTGCGATTAATCTACAAGGGAACTGATAATAAAACTTCGCGATAAGGATCATCTGCAGTGTTCAAAAACGATGATATTCCACGCAGTGAAGCATTATAACACGTATCAAACAACTTCAAATATTCCACGTGTACCTAAACAGAGAAATTCATATCGGCGAGGAGATAGACATATCGTGCGTTTGGCAAAACAATACCCTTATAAGGGGTCTATTAAGTTAAGAATATTTTGGTGGAAACAACTCTTCAGCGATCTCAGCGCGCAATATCCGAAGGCGTTTGGTAGAAGCTAAGTTGAACGGAAGGTTAGCAAGAAAGGTACCAATGTTGAAACGCTGTCATAGGATTGCATTTGCTAGGGGGTATGAAAGCTGGACAGTAAGACAGTCGAAAAATGTTATTTTCTCTGACACATGACGAGACAAAAATTAACAGAGTATGTTCTGATGAGAAACGATATGTTCGACGCCCTCCCAATACAGCATTCGACCCCAAGTACACAAAAGTGACATTAAAGCATGGTGGTGGAAATGTGAAAATTTGGGGGTGCTTCTCTGATCATGGTGTTGGACCTGTTAGATTGATAGAAGGAAACATGGATCAATTCCAATACAAAAATATACTGGAAGAAACAATGTTACCATATGCTGAAGACGTGCTTCCGATTATTTGGACATTTCAACACGACAATGATCCCAAGCACACTGCACGTACAGTTAAAGAATTCCTCATATCTCAATAAGTTTCTGTCTTACAATGGCCACCAAACAGTCCAGATTTAGAACATCTTTGGTGCGAAGTTAAGAAAAATATCTTCACTGACGCATCCAAACATGAATCTGATGATTTTGTGGGGGTAGGAATATATCATGCACAGTATAATATTGTTCAGAAGGTAAAGTGTCCACCTGGAGTAACTGTGTTTACTTTAGAATGTCTTGGTATCCTTAAAGCTGTAGAATACATTTTACTTTTAAAACTTAGAAATAGTTTAATTTTAACTGATTCCATGAGTGCGCTTCAGGCGCTCCTGAGATATCCTTTTAAATCTAAACCACCATTTCCTCTTATAGCAAATATTAGGAGAAAACTTTTCGACTGTGTTTTGAAGGGCTTTTCTGTTGTTTTTGTCTGGATTCCGAGTATTTGTGGTATAAATGGTAATGAAAAAGCTGATAGACTTGCCAATGAGGCTGTGATGTGTGAAGATACTGTTCCATTCAAAAATTATACTCAGGACTTGGCTACTCTTCCTAGGCATTATCTTAGGGATTCCTGGGATAGAGTTTGGGCAGAAAGTAGCCATTCAAAAGGGAATGGCTACTTTCTGCTTTAGTATTCAGTCACAAATTCCATGTAAACCTTGGTTCTCTGTCCACAGACTTGGCAAAATTGCGACAACCATTTTAATAAGAATGCGTTTAGGCCATACTACTTGTCCAGCGCACCTTGCACGCTTCAATATTATAGATAGTCCTCAATGTGAATGTGGACATGACTTTGGGGATCTGAACCATATATTCTTTTCCTGTCCGGTTCATGACCGTACTTCCTTTATGAATACTTTGATATCCCTCCGTGTCCCTTTCCCTACATCAATAAAAACTCTTCTCTTTTCTATTAACTCCTCCATATATAAGTAAGTCGTCTGTAAACATGTATAAATATTTATTAGAATTTCAACAAGCTTCTGTCCTTTTTATTTATATAACATTATTAATAACTAAATTTGTAATATATTTTTATACATTCCTGATCCTGTATCCATGTTGTTCCAAATTCCTTTACTTTTCCTTTTCGCGTTAAATGTTTCCCTACCTTTCTCTTCAAACCCCACCCGAAATAAACTATATCTTTATACATCTTGACGCTGGCGGATGCACAAGAGTGCTAAGTCATATTCTCCTGTGAAATGGAATGGGAGGAAAAAAAAAAGCTAAGAAAAAGGTTTCAAATCGACGTAGCGGTAACCTAAGTGAATTATACAACGTTTTTTTAGAAGAATTGCGCTCTATTTCTCTTAAATGTCATAAATGAATAGAGTCAATGCCTCGCCAGTGTAAGGCAGTCATTAAAAGCCGTGGACATGCTACAAACTATTAACTTACAATAAAATGTATTGAATTGCAATTTTTAACACAATCACCGTTTTATTTAACGAGATTTTTAAAATCTAAGTATCTACTGAAACTACTCACGAGCAGTTTAAGAATCGTTCTTAATTATTTGTCCAGCTTTATTACTATTTGAAATTGTAACTGTCGATGATAAATTAAATTTGTAAGGTAAATAGTAAGTGATTTTAATATTTACTCTTAATCCCGTTAACACTATCCACGTAGCTATTTCATAACATAATTAATTACTTTTGAGAAGGAACATAAAAGTACATAATTATAACATTGTTTTTTTAAAAAAATGTCTGGTACTACAAATCGTTCTTAATTATATGATCACCACTGTATATGTGTGTGCAAAAAATATGAAATTAATACATATATCAAGAAAAAGGGAAATAAACATATATCTTTCTCTTTTTCTGTCTGGTAGATATCGCTGTTAGCAATAAGACCGTCATTGTACCCATAGATTTAAGTTAGTTTAAAAGTTTTGTAATTATTTTGATGTTTTTGTTTTTTGTATGTTTGTTCTATTCTATTCTATTTTTATATTTCTATATTTCTTTCAGACACGTGACACTCATTCTTTAGGCTGTGTTCAAGTTTCCATTCCCACAGTAATGTATAGCATAATTATGTTCACTCACAACTCGCGCAGGCTGGCTGGGCGACGAACAGCACACGGTACAAGGTTTATAGTAATGTATAGCATTATGTTCACTCACAATTCGTGCAGGTTGCCGGTGGGGGCTGGCAGCACGCGGTACAAGATGTATAGTAATGTATAGCATAAGTTCACTTACAGCTCGCGCAGGCCAACGGCGGGTAGTAGCGCGTCACGCGCCAGAGTGCTGATGTTGTTGTTGGATACGTCCCTGTAACAAAAACACGTAACATTACACATGTCTAACATTCAAGGATACATCAGTGCTCGGGTGGACTGCAACCGAATGTGAAAATGGGGGTACCCCAAGCTTAAATTTTAGGTCCTATTTAACCGACTTCAGAAAAAGGAGGAGGTTATCAATTCGGTTGTATTTTTTTTATCAACATTTTTTTTTAAATGTTTGTTACCTCTTAACTCCGTCGTTTATAAACCGATTTGCAAATATATTTTTTTTCCCTAAAAGGATTTATTATGTTTCCAGATTGGTCACATTTTTTTCAAAATCCGGTTCTGATAATGGATTCCATGAGGATTCGAGGGAACTCCTCAAATATTATAAGCAACCATATATAGTGATTTTGGTATTTTTATCGAGAACTTAAGCACTTACAGTCAAAAAGTAACATTTGATGAAGTGGAACTGATGAATCAGACCAGAAATGGCCAACGGAATTTCATAATCACTTAAAGGGTAACTGGTAATTAGTGACCGATACTTAAACACGTGATTAGTCCTCATGATTACAAACAAGTTTCCCAAATAAACTTTTTTATATACTCATTAGTTTTATGACAATAACAAAACAGCTATTTGAAATCCGCGCGTGCTCGGGAAATGGCAATGTACTAGTAGTAGAGCGCCTCACGACAAGTCAAGTTCTCCCTCTCCCCCGGCCGCACCGCTCCCTTTGCCGTGCAGTAGTGACGTAGGTAATAATAACAGTCACCCCGGAAAGCGCGTCGGATGCACCTGCACCAGATTTTTTTTTTTTACTCTCACGCACACGGTGCCATTCAATTACACAGCGAATGAGCGTGGTGAGTACAGTGATGGTGATGTCAGTGATGTGTTACATCCAGTACATCCGGTTTGACGTCTCCGCTGAGACCTCGACCGCGCCGGTCCAACAGAGAGGTTTTATTTTATTTATTTCTTTCTTTTTTTAGACCCCGTGTGGTCCGCGTTGGGCGCTACACAGCGCCAACAGCTGGATCGGGAGCTCCTCCTGGAAGCCGCGATGGTACAGGCCTGGGTGCATGCACCGGACAGGCCTGTCGACATCGACGTCGAGGCAGAGTGGTTCCGGAAGGCAATGTCGCAAATCTGTGTCTTGACAATGCCCCGAGTCCGGCCAGGACGTGCCCGGCACCAGGTGTACTGGTGGTCGCCGGATATTGCGGCACTGCGCAATACGTGTCACTGCAGTCGCCGCATCCGCCCGCTGGATGAGGAGGCCAGAGAAGCGGAGCTGTATGAGGGGTACAGAGTGGCAAAGCGCACCCTCCGAGCGGAAATAAAGCGGGCCATGTTGGAGGCCCGCAACGTGTGGCTGGAGACTCTGAACGGAGACTCGTGGGGAAGCCCCTACAAGGTGGTGCGGGAAAAACTCCGCCCCTGGGCTCCCCCGCTCACGCAGAGTTTCCGTCCCCAAATTGTGGAGGGTGTGGTGAGCACTCTGTTCCCTGCGCGAGGGGAACACTCTCTCGGGCCCATGGCTCTGCCACCAGCAGTGTCTGACGCGAAACACGATGGTGATGACGACGACAATGCTCCAGAGTTGACTGAGGTAGAGATGAGAGTGGCGGTACGAAGGCTGAGTGCCAAGAATACCGCCCCAGGGCCCGACGGCTTGCCTGGGAAAGCCGGTCCTGGTCATGGAGGCTTGGAGGATCTCGGATCTCAATTAAGAGTGCTCTTCAGCGCATGCATGGAGAGGGGCCAGTTCCCACTTTGCTGGAAGACGGGGAAACTGGTCCTTATCGCAAAGCCGGGGCGCCCAGCGGACTCTCCGTCCGCGTATCGGCCCATTGTGCTGCTCGACGAGGTGGGCAAGCTCGTTGAAAGAGTAATTGCTGACCGCCTCGTTGCACACCTAGCACGAGCGGGGCTGAACTTTGCGGACGGCCAGTTCGGCTTTCGCAGGGGGCGCTCCACGGTGGACACCATCATGCGCGTGCGAGCCCAGTGTCCCAGGGCAGGTGTGTCGTGGTGGTGTCTTTGGACATCGCCAATGCCTTTAACTTCCTGCCCTGGAGTAGCATTAGGAGGGCACTCCGTTACGACTACGTGCGGCGCGGCGACCTCCCTGACGGGGTCAGCGTGGTCAGCTACGCAGACGACACGCTGGTCCTGGCGCAGGGAGAGTCGTACCAGGCGGTGGTTGAACTAGCGACACGCGGGTTGCGATAGTCGTTGATAGGATCCAGCAGTTGGGACTCGAGGTGGCGCTGCACAAGTCCGAGGCCATGGATTTTTACGGCCCTCGGAGCGCGCAGCCTCGGCGTTTCTAACTAACGGTAGGAGGAGTTCACATCGGCGTCAGGTCGACGATGAAGTACCTGGGACTCGTCCTCGACAACCGGTGGAATTTCGAGGAGCACTCCCGAAGTCCGGCTCCCAAATTGAATCGGACTGGGGCTGCCCTCAAGCGGCTCCAGCCGCCTCCTGGCTGCCGTCCAGACGCCTCCTGCCGGAGGCTCTACGCAGGCATCGTCCGATCCATGGCCCTTTATGGGGCGCTGTATGGGCGCCATCACTGCGAAAGCGACCGGCGTCGGGGGCCCAGCTGAACGCGTGCCAGAGGGTCATGGCTATACGGATGGTGCGGGGATACCGCACAGTTTCCCGCGAAGCGGCAAGCCTCCTTGCTGCCCAGCCACCATGGGATCTGGAGGCAACAGTCCTTACACGCATACACGATCTGCGAGTGGAGATGCAACGCCGCCGGCGCGAAACTCCGCTGCCGCGACAAGTCGCGGCATGGCGGAAAAAGTTCCGGCGAGATCTCATGGCGGAATAGCGACAGCGACTATCGCAACCCAGTGCTGGGCACGCCATAATTATGGAGGTAAGTCCCCTCTTTGAGGAGTGGCTGGAAAGGCAACACGGCGTCCTTACCTTCGACATTACGCAGGTCCTCACCGGACATGGTAAGTTCGGGAGGTTCCTGCACCGAATTCGTGCGGAAGAAACGCCCGGGTGTCACCATTGCGTGGACCGCCCGGAGGACATGGTGGAGCACACGGTGGAGGTGTACCCCACTTGAGAAGAGCAACGCCGTGTCCTCGTGGGGGTGATCGGTGGCGGCGATCTCTCACGCCGGGCCTTGGTATAGGCCATGGTCCAGAGCGAGGAGGAGTGGCAGGCGGTTGCCTCCTTCTGCGAAGCAGTAATGCTAGTAAAGGAGGTGGCCGATCGCGTGAGGAAACGGTCCTCACGCCCCAACTGCCGCCGGGAATCTCAATTTTCAGCCACCGTACGCGCGGGATTGCGGACGGCGAGCAATGAGTAGCTCGCCAGCCGACCGTCCGGTAACCATCCGGACCGAGCCCAAGTCGTCGACGGCGCGTACTGTTCCACGCGCGCCTCAAGGAGATGTCAGCAACTGTAGGGGCCCAGCAGGGTCGAAGCCTACTGGGGCTCAGGGTCTGATTCTGAAAGGATGACTCGGCTCTGGTACAAAGGACAACGAAGGAACAGGAGTGGGTTTTTAGTCAGTAAAAGTCTGACATCAATATTAAGCTTGAAAGGTATCGACTGGTGAAGTCTACGCTGAAAGCTTTCGGCTCAAGCTCCACAATCGTTTCGAGTGCCTAGGAAGCTCCGTGGACGAATATAACGATGGGTTCGTGGGAAAAGTCCATACGGTCGGATCTAAATTTTTCAAGACTTACTGTATAAAAAAGAACAAGAAGCTGTCAGATCAAACTCTCGAGCTTATGGAGAAGAGGCGTGAGATAACTTTGCAGTCTTCAGATGATGCGTGCACATACCGGCAGCTCAATAAACGGATCTCAAAGTCTCTGAGTCAGTCTGAAACGCGACCTTCGCCGATTTAATTCTGAGAGCATTAAGGATGCGATTGAGCGGAATAAGGGCTCTAAAGTATTTGCACGAGATCTGTCTATTGGGTAGAGCCAGCTCACGAAACTGAAGACCGACGATGGTAGAGTCATATCCGCCAAATCGGAGCTTCTGGGAGAGATCGAGGCTTTTTATGGACAGTTGTACACATCAATCTCCGAACCCAATGCAACCCTAGCAAACGACCCAAGAGCTTATATTATATTATTATTATATCCCGGACGTCAGCCTGTACGAGATTAGGATGGCTCTGAAGCAGTTGAGAAACAACAAGGCGTCGGGTAAGGACGGAATTACGGCCGAACTCCTGAAGGCGGGTGGAAAACCGGTTCTAAAGGCCCTTCAGAAGTTGTTCGATTCCGTCATACTGGAGGGAAAAACGCCACAGGCATGGAGCAGAGGTGTGGTGGTACTTTTCTTTAAGAAAGGTGACAATGCCCTGCTTAAGAATTACAGGCCCATCTCACTTCTGAGCCATGTCTACAAGCTGTTTTCCAGAGTCATCACGAACCGTCTCGCGCGTAGGTTCGACGACTTCCAGCCTCCCAAACAAGCCGTATTTCGAAAAGGTTTCAGCACCATGGACCACATACATACGCTGCGGCAGGTTATACAGAAGAGAGTATAATCAGCCTTTCTGCTTAGCGTTTGTGGACTACGAGAAAGCCTTTGATTCGATCGAGACTTGGGCTGTACTGCAGTCTTTCCAACGGTGCCAGATTGACTATCGGTACATCGAAGTGCTGAATTGTTTATACAAAAACGCCACCATGTCAGTCCGACTTCAGGACCAGACCTCGAAATCTATCCTCTTGCAGCGGGGTGTGAGACAAGGAGACGTCATTTCTCCGAAACTGTTCACGGCCGCAATGGAGGATGTCTTCTAGGTTCTGGAGTGGAGAGGGCTAGGCATAAATATCAATGGCGAGTACATCACTCACCTTCGATTTGCCGACGACATATTAGTCATGGCTGAGACTACGGAGGAGCTCAATACAATGCTCGGTGACCTCAGTAGAGCTTCCGAAACAGTGGGACTTAAAATGAACATGGACAAAACCAAAGTCATGGTAAACATCCATGTAGCACCCACTCCTGTCAAGATCGGAGACTACACTACGTTTATCTGGGACAAACGGTACAGTTGGGTAGGTCTAACTTCGAGAAAGAGGTCAATCGTCGCATCCGACTCGGCTGGGCAGCGTTCGGGAAGCTGCGCGGTGTCTTCGTGTCTATGACCAGTGCGTGTTGCCAGTGATGGCATAGAGCATGTACCGTTTTAATTAACTATAAATAAATAAATGGCTCCGAAACGTGGTCGCTTACAATGGGCCTCATCAGAAGGCTTCAAAGGGCAATGGAAAGGGCTATGCTCGGAGTTTCCTTGCGTGATCGCGTCAGAAATGAAGATATCCGCAGGAGAACCAAGATTACAGACATAGCCCGAAGAATCGTCAAACTTAAGTGGCAATGGGCAGGGAACATTGCTCGCAGAACAGCTGGTCGATGGGGACGAAAGGTTCTGGAATGGCGACAACGTATCGAAAGACACAGCGTTGGAAGGCCTCCCACAAGGTGGACCGATGACCTGGTGAGGGTCGCGGGAATCCGATGGATGCGAGACGCACAGGACCGGTCATTGTGGCGACATTTGGGGGAGGCCTATGTCCAACAGTGGACGTCTTTCGGCTGAAATGATGATGATGATGAAAAGTCTGACACTATTTCCCGTTCCGCCCAAGAGCGGGATTTGTCATTAGATGATTTCCCCACCGAAAAAAAAGACAGTTCGAATAGATTTATCCTCCAAATATTTATAAAGCCTGTTATTTATAATATTTTCTAATATTTTATATATAGAAGGTTTTATATATAGAAGGTTTTATAAATAGAAGGCAGTTAGGAAATAGGCCTGTAATTAGTCACTTGATCTTTACTCTCTGATTTATAAACCGGGCCAACAACAGCTTTTTTAAGGACTTGGGGAACACACCTGAAATTAAACATTTATTAAAAATGTAAGTTAACGGTGGTACTAAAAGGTCTTTGAATTGCTTAATAATTTTATTAGAATGTTATCCCAACCATCTGACAGTCGTCTTTTAGACCCATCATAATCCTTATACTTCCGTCTCGTCAGTATCTAGTAACACAAAGGATGATAAGATAGTGCTAGAGGCAAACAATGAGCTTGTTATGTACTGCGATTGTCCCCGAAGTTTTTCAGCTAGACACTTGCCAACATTAGGATTTGCGATATCAGCTGTATATCGATGTCCCTCTTTTACGAATATATACAATTTGACTGACTCCAAACGATAACTTGCAGAACCTATCATCCTTCAAAAATACAATTTTAATTGGAGATATTAATATCAATATTCATTCGGGAAGTGCAGACGCTTCCGTTGAAGATTATCTGAACCTATGCGCGTTCTATAGTTTGCTTCCCGCTCACACGCTTCCTACACATTAAAGTGGCTCCTACTTGGACCATTAATGCTCAAGGCGAATTTCCCTGCACTTACCCTTGCAACTAATTCAACAATTACCGATCACAGTGCTATCCTACTTATTCTTAAAAAATTACTTAAGGTTACAATAAACTTGTAGAAGACTTATGCAATATTGATTTTACCCCAGCTACAATTCCGCTGATTCGCAGTTTTGTATATTGTACCTAATTAAAAAAGTGCAACATGCAATTCAGAAGAACATGGTCATATCTCGGTTAAATAACAAATACTACAACATAAAACCATGAATCACGGCTGGTCTTAACGCTGTATAGAGATAAACTGTTAGTAATAGTACCTCCTAAAAAAGTAAAACGCAATTACGATATCACTGCACTAAAAGAGGCTGCTTAACAACAACACAGAACAGAAAGATCTGGAAAATTATTAAACATGTGACGTTTAATTCAAAATAGAATCAGTCTTCTTCAGGTTTATTTCAAGCCCATTTATCACAGTTAACATCTGCGAACATTGCAAATAATTTCTTTGCTAATCCGATTTTAACCAAAAATCTGCTACAGTCGTGAATGTTTGGTTCTACGACAGACACATTTAGATGGTCTCTTGCATAAACTATTACTCCATCTTTCTGATTGGAAGTTGAGTTACTCTTATACATAGGTGCAATATCCCGGAATTTGTTGTATGTTATATTGTTTAGCAAGTCATCATTCAGTTAGGACAATAATGCCACAATTTATGTCTAGACGTTTTAGAAAATGCTTATGTTATCGAAATTCTTAAAACACTGCGAATGTTTTGGTTTATTATGGTTAATGGACTAGTGTACAGGAAATACAGGGATACAGGGAATTTTTTCTATGTCACTAATTTAAAAAATAATCATCTATACATATACATAATAAAACAATAAATTATTTTCCGATGTTTATGGTTGGCGCAAAAATTACTGAACTGATCCTGTTCAAATTTTGCATTTATAATTCTTATAGGTCAGGAAAACTTATAGGCTATAATTATCACGCTATTTGCTATGAGGGGTGAGCAATATTCCAAAATGACGGGCAACTAAAGGAACACAAGTGGATGTTAGTCAGTAAAAGCTACATGCCTCTTTCTGTTTATTGACGTTCATAAGTTTATTTTATGTATCTCATATTTACGTGTATTTTATTGTTGGTGAGTGAAATAAATAAAATAATTAAATACACCTGGACACAAGAAATACATTGTATATAACATATTTACTGGAGATAATTTTCGTTTTGGCCTTTAACCATTTCATGTGAAAGTAAAATAAATGAATTAGATACTTTCGGCATCAACCACAAGCACAGAATTAGTAAATACTTTTGCACATTTTTACAAACTTGACGCGAATGAAGTCGCGGGCAATAGCTAGTATTACAATATTATTAAAAATAACAACAAAGACCAACAAGAATCGTAATTTACGGCGCTCCTAGGCGCCTCCACCACAATCAATAGAGTTTATGTATCTATTTTCTGACATAATATTCGCCGGACAGTCCGCTGCAATTGTCTTATGATTGCTTGACTTTTTGAAAAAAAATGTATGTATGTAGCGCACTTTGGTGCTTCTGCCTTCTTGGTGAATTATCACCACAGTGGCCACAAATGTAGGTGTTGTACCGACATGATTTAGCCACATGTCTGTACTGCTGACATTTATTAAATAACAACGTGTGACTGGGGTAAAGTCCACAGATATGTCAAACAGTAGAGATATGGCAATTTATGATTATGAATTAAGATCAAACTTCGCTCTTATAAAGTTACTTTCCTATTAAACTTCTTTTAACACAAAATTTATAGATTTTTTTTTATAGTCAAGATAATTTTTAAGAAAGACAGGAGATATTATAGGTATAGGGTATCCCACGAAGGTGGTGTCGATCTTGGATGTGTGTGTAGACTCTTGTACACTTCGTTCCTGTGTAAGCGCCAGCTATTTTGTATGACTCAGCGTTCCGACTTTGAGCACATGGAATAAAAAGTCATCAAAGATTGTCTTGGTGAGATAGAACAATTACAACTCTGAATTTCATCGATATTTTTTTCTATGATTACTACATCACTAATTGTATATTTTACACGGATATCTATGATTTTGCATATGTGTGTTTATTCTGACCCCGTAGTTACAAGTAGATGCTCCACCTCCTTTTTGAATGTGATCTATTATCGTGTTTTTTTGTGGTGAAGTCAGTATCCTTGTGTTGGTGAGAAATATGAGGTTGTGTGTCGTTCTTATAGTTTTTGGTTTTGTGTTATTGAAATAAGTGGGCGTGATTTGGAGACATCTGAACTCGAAAAAATTTGTGCTTAGCATAATCAGCCTTTTTTATGTTCCCACTGCTGGGACTCAGGACTCCTCTCTAGGAGAGGGAATGGGCCATAATCCACCACGCGGGCCCAGTGCGGGTTGGTGAATGTCAGATGTCTTCGAATTTTTGGTTCTAGGACATGCCGGTTTCCTCACGATGTTTTCCTTCACCGTTTTGAGAGCAGTGGTGATGAAATAAATTACACAAAGTAATGCGCCTGGCTGGTTTTGAACCCGGGACCTACAACTCGTAAGTCAGGGCCGTTACCACTCGGCCACCACTGCTCCGAAAAAAATTGTGCTTAAAACATATAATATCTCTACTGTTTGACATATCAGTGGTAAAGCCTCTTACAGGGCAGGAAGATACTTCAATTATAAAGTTACAGGTATCAGCATCTTCCTTACCTGACTTGTGGCTGGGCACGCCACAATTATAGCGGTAAGTCCCCTCTTTGAGGCGTGGTTGGAAAGACCTCACGGCGTCCCCACCTTCCGCATGACGCAGGTTCTCACCGAACACTATAAGTTCGGGAAGTTCCTGCACCGGATTCGTGCGGAAGACACGCCCGGGTGTCGCCACTGTGTGGACCGCCCGGAGGAGACGGTGGAGCACACGGTGGAGGTGTGCCCCGCTTGGGCAGAGCAACGTCGTGTCCTTGTGGGGGCGATCGGCGGCGGCGATCTCTCGCGCCGGGCCTTGGTCATGGTCCGGAGCGAGGAGGAGTGGCAATCGGTCGCCGCCTTCTGCGAAGCAGTAATGCTAGCGAAGGAGGTGGCCGATCGCGTGAGGTAACGGTCCTCACGCCCCAACCGCCGCCGGGATTCCGATCCCGATTTCCGGCCACCGTAGGCGCGGGCTTGCGGACGGCGAGCAATAGGTGGCTAGCCGTCCGACCGTCCGGTAACCGTCCGGACCGACCCCAAGTCGTTGACGGCGCGTACTGTTCCACGCGCGCCTCAAGGAGATGTCAGCAAATCGTAGGTGCCCAGCAGGGTCGAAGCCTACTGGGGCCATGGGTAGTGTGAAAACGAAACCCGGGGCCCTGGGACGAAGGCAACGAAGGAACAGGAGTGGGTTTTTAGTCAGTAAAAGTCTGACACTATCTCTCGCTCCGCCCAAGAGCGAGATTTGTCATAAGATGATTTTCCCACCCAATAAAAAAAAAAACCTGACTTGTGGCTCAGCTTAATGAAGGACAAAAAGGTCTCGAGGCTGCAATCCTGAAGTTTTGTGGCTAAATTTTGGTTGAACAAACAAGTTAAAAACTTCCTTCTCTTGCATGGATGCGGGCAGGTACTTTAATAATTACGACTCTCTTATTAATTACGGTTTTCTTTTCTGATGTTCGTCGACTGTATATAAGGCTCGAATTTGTTGACTGCATCAATTTTTTTACCTTCCCAATGTCGTGTTTGGTTTCAGTACTGATATTGATACCGCCATTTTTTGTCTTGCGTAGTCCTCTTACTTGCAGCTTCATCTGCTCTGGGCATATAATTTTTTGGACAAATGATTTTCTATTTTCACTAAACTTTAGTTTGTCGTTAGGACATGTGGCCACTGAGCTTAAATTAAGGGCTGATTAAATTTGTTGGTACCTGTTGGGGGTAGAGGATGTAAATAATTACAAAACACAATGGTCACGCTTGAAAGGCCTCAGCCGTTTAACACGTATATAAATAAACCTTCACATAACACGTGTAAATACTTTCACATAAACGATGTCCTTTACGTACATACGCGTGACGCTAATTCACAAATAGTTCACAGTTACTTTACAATACTTCACTGACTCTAATACGTTAGATAACTTAGGAAATTTGGAAATCTAGGGCCGCTCTAGGAGCCTAGGGTGCCGTGACAAACTGACGTGGTGACGCTTCAAGTCGAACTGCAGAGAGAGAACGTCGTCTTCAAGGAAAGTGTAGCTTAAGTACCTTTTCAGCCGGTCGCAAGTGGGAGAGAGTCCCCAATCCCTCTCGTCCTGTTCCCGAATCCTGTTGAGGCCGGCTGATGTACACCCTCCCGACCCCCGCACACCGCTAGCTCACTATTGGTCATTAATAGTGGCGTGTTTTCTCCGTTGTAAATCCACCAATAGAAGCCCAGATTATTCTTAACGGTTTTCTGCGCTATTTACTTCTAAGAACCGCGTTATGTACTTCTAAGAACTCAGTACATAGCCTTATATACTATCCCTGTATCCGATTGGACAGTAGTCTTGCCTCTGATTGGCTCTCCCCTTATTATGTACAGCGCGTATGTACATACATTACGCATCTATGAATGATGTAATGTTAATTATATTTAGTGATTCTAAATTACATGCTCGTGTCCGTAACAGCCTCCCCCCGGCATAGCAACGCGAGCCTAACTTCCATCGGCCAGGACAACGAGCCTTCTAACTGGGCGTCTGAAAACGCCTCCACGCGTCTGTACCTCAGCGCTGCGTATGACACCATCAGGTCCTTGTATGGTGCGAACTATCTTCCCATATGGCCATACATTTCGCGGCAGTTGACCATCCGCAATGACTACTATATCCCCCGGTGCGAGTTGCGTGCGTGAATCTCGGACGTCGCCGCGCGGTGTCAACGTTGGTAAGTATTCGTTTATCCAACGAGTCCAGAACTTGTCCGCTAGCGCCTGTGTTGCGCGCCATGTCTTTCGATCGGCGACGTCGCACTGCCCTGTGGTTGGTAGTCCAGTAGCAGAGCCTAACAAGAAGTGGTTCGGCGTGAGCGCCTCCTCGTCGCCAGGTTCGACACTTACGTGAGTGAGGGGTCGTAAATTGACGGTGTGCTCGATCTCGATTAGCAACGTGGAAAGTACCTCCTCCTTTGGTGCGCGTTCCTTCAACACGGCCGACAATGCTGACTTTACACTTCTTATCAGTCGTTCCCACGCGCCGCCCTGATTTGGGGCCCCGGGGTCAATGAACCGCCATTCCATATCTTGCTTAATTGCGAATTCATTGAGGTCATTCGCCCACTGCTTATATGCCTGTTGGATTTCAACGTCGGCTCCTCGAAAATTAGTCCCATTATCGGACATCATAGTTTTAGGCCATCCGCGCCTAGCCGCCATTCTTCTTAGCGCTAATATAGCTGAATCGATATTCAAACTTGGCAACAACTCTATATGTATTGCTCGCGTGACGAGACAGGTGAACAACATACCCCATCGTTTTTCATGCCGTCTTCCTATTGTGACTGTCATCGGGCCGAAACAGTCTACTCCGCAACGGGTGAACGACCGCAGGTGGGTGTCCAATCGTTCAATAGGTAAGTTCCCTTTTACGGGCCGTACCTATTGGCGGCTTCCTTCGTCGCTTACACATCACGCAATCTCTTATCAGTGCGCGCACTGTCGGTCGAACCTTTAAAATCCAAAAGCGTTCCCTCGCTTTGTTCACTATATATTCACGACCTGCGTGATGATCCCGTTCGTGAATCTGACGTAAATATAGTGACGTCATCGGATGTTTGCCTTCCAAGATGGGTGGGCACTTCCTATCTTGAGAAACGTTCGCGGCGTTTATGCGACCGTTTAAACGAATGACATCGTCTTGAAAAATCGGTTCTAATCGGTAGAGTCGACTGGTCCTGTCTACTCTCCTACCTACAGCGAGTCGCTCTATTTCAGCTGGAAAACACTCTCTTTGAGCTTCTTTTATCAGTAGCAGCTCGGCCTCCTGTTTGTAACGCAACGTCAACCGGGTAGCGCGTTTGCGGCATTTGTCGACGAACAGCAGGACATACGCAGTCGGTCGTAGTAATCGTTCGTAAGACGAGAAACGAGTCGTGTCGACGAGGCTGGTGATGCGCGCTATGTGCGCGACGATCTCATCACCCCCCTCTCCATGCGCGATCTCCGTTGGCCAGATGTGTTCTGGTCCGCCCAGGAAGAGGGGACCAGTGGACCATCTGCTGTCGCTTTCCAGTTGTATCATTTCGGACCGAGTTGCGTCATCGGCTACTTTGTTCGTGTACCCTTTTTCCTTGAGGTCATTGACCTGTGACACGTGTGCTTTTTTAAAGTCAGCTGACTTATCCATTTTCCTTTCAATGGTTTCGAGTCTACGAAAGGCCATATCGTGACTCGGTGGTAGGTGTGGCTCATCACTCCGCCACGGCAATCCTACCTCATGGTGACCGTTAACCAGCCGAGCAGTCTTCGTGAAAATATCCTGCGCCCGTTCGTCTGCCAGCACTGGTCTCGGCTGGTAAACTATCCCCTGAGCGTCGATCGAGATATGCGATGTGGTGAGGTAATTTAACTCTTCGCAATCCTTGGATATTTCCTGTGGGTGCACGTGCAATGCTGTCCCGCTGCTCGCCTCGAATCCAGTTACGCGCCGTGGTACCGTTCCGTGGACCACCCATCCTAGCTGCGTAAGTGAAGCGGCTGGCTCGTTCTGCCGTCCCGTGAGCAAAGTTCGCGACACTATCAAATGCCAATTATCGGCGCCTATCAATAGGCGTGGCTTCGCGTTCTCGTAACACACGTCACGTGCAGGTAAACGTTTCATGTGTTCGCAGCGTAGATAGCTCGCTTTCACGGTCTGACTGATTATATTCAAGCGTTTAACAGTATGCGCGCGTATGTTAAAACACTCTGAGCGTTTTCCCTTGATACCTATCTCCACGCAGCGACTGTCGTTCTCTTGCCGCGTGGCCGTAAACCCGTGGCCGCGTAACGCTCGCTTAATTCCTTTCGCGCCCATTTCGTTAGCTATCTCTTCGTCGAGTAGCGTAACAGTGGAGCCCTCGTCCAGTAACGCGTGCGTCTCTATCTCCTTGCCATTTGGCCCTCGCAACGTTACTGGGCACACTTTGAGTAACACCGCGCTCATTTCGCTGCCGGCATGGGCAGATGCGGTCGCCGATTCTTCCCTCACGCTCCCACAATTGGTGGAGGCGCTAGCCGCGTCCGACGTTCGGTCGGCGGTGTGGAGTAGCCTATGGTGCGATCTACGACATTCCTGCTCTCCGTACTTCCTCGCGGTACACTTGAATCGACGATGTTTACTCGCCAGACATTTGAAACACGCTCCAGTTTCCTTGGCCCATTCCCATCTTTGTTGGACCGTCATGTCACCAAGTTTCTTGCAGCTTGGCGTGGCATGTCCCTCGCCACAGCACAAGCACGTCTTCTTAGCCCTCTCTTTCTCGTCCTCGCCAGGTCGCTCGGCGGCGGCGTACGTTGCGGGTACGCGCGCTTTGGTCTTCCTATTGACCGCTTGTGCTCTGGCGGGAGTTTGCTGCCGCGTCGCTTCCTTTGAAGTCGTAGTCACGGTCGACGAGTACGCGTATCTTACGGCCCGATCAGCTTCCCTCATTAGGTAGCGCGACAGCGTAACGATCTCCGCTTCCACGCGACTACCATGCTCTTGAGCGTAATCACACCAACGCGCGCGCATGTGTGGGCTGAGCTTCTCTACCACGTGTCTGGACAGCATTGGGTTCTGTAGGTACCCCCTATCATCCAGACACGATAGCACGCTGACGATGTTCTGCAGCTTTATCGCGAACGCGTTGAGTCGCGGTAACTTCCTTAAATCGTCGAGCGACTTGTCGATTATAATCTCGGGACGTCCGTAACACTGTTCGAGTGTATGCATTATCACGGCTTGCTGCGTTCGGGTTCAGCAGCGGTGCAAAGTAGCGCGGACACGGTCTCTCTCGCTTCACCTTTCAGGCTGTTGCGTAGGCGCGCTAAGTTCTCTCCTCGTGAGAATCCATACTCTCGTGTCGAGTCTCGCATTGCTGACTTGAACAGCAACCACTCGTGCGGCGCTCCCGTGAAAATTGGCAACTCTATCGCTTGACGCGGCGGCGGTCGATAACGTGTCATCCTATTTAACGCGTCGGCTAGCTTATCGATATCTCGGGATCGAGATCGAGATCGAGATCTATGTCGCGACCTAGGCGGTGATCGCGACCTAGGTTCGCGGGGCTCCTTGTTCTCTACGCGGGGTGGCTCCTCCCTTGGAAAGTACGTGCGTTCTCGCTCCTCATATTGTGGCGTACGCGGCCTCGTAAATTCCTGCCTACCCCGTGTGCGCTCGGCTTTCTCCCCCCGTATGTGAACCGGGGCGGGTGCGCGTATCGCTGACGACGTTTGATCCGGCGGAGTCAGCGATGGTAATTCCTCGTCCCCCGTAGGCTACGCGCATTGCAGCCAATTCGTGATTCAATTATCGGTGTCCGCGACGTCCTGGGCTATGTCACTATCTCGATCTGTTTCCTCGCGATTGGTAGCTACATCTATCGCTAATCTCTTCTTAACCAGCTCGGCTTCGAGTCGCAATTCCTGGCGGCGTATCGCGGCGAGGCGCTCCTCAGCATATAATTCTGCTTGCCTAATGCGCAGTACAGCACTAGCGGTGGATTGGCGCGATCGTACGGACTGGACGGGCGACCTACTATTTATCCTATCAACGGCGGGCGCGGGCGCTGGGATGGCGGTTGCGGCGGCGGTTGACGTTATAGCATCCATCGTAGTGTTCTCGGCTGTCGGCGCGTTTGTAGGCACTGTTGCAGGAACTGGTACAGACGCGGGAAACGTAACGCGGGGGTTAGCGCGTGATAATATTGTAGCGCGGGACGACGGTGACGCGGGGGGTTCTTCAAACACGCGGGCTGGCGTATCTTCGTTCTTCTGGCTTCTTGTAGTCGGCATCCTTCCTCCTAGTTTGGCACCCTAGCTCTATCAATGCCCTAGCGGCCCTATCAGACCTACCGGAGGGCCCTATGAGAGGGATATGCTCCGGCAGGGATGGAAAATGTGCAGGAATGGAAAGGTGGGGACTACCCTGCAGAGAGCTACACGCGCTACGAGGTGCTCAGCAACCGGTGGGAACGACCGGTTGCCTCGGCAGTGCCTACAGTCCGGCCCTCGCAACGTGCGCAACCGTACAGGCGCAGTAGTGCTATTCAACCACGTTTGGTTGGCGACACCGCACAATATGTCGCACCGCCTTGAAACGGCGTTAACTCAGGCACGCACCTTTAACACCGTTAGGTGGCACGTACCTGAGCCGCGGTCCACCCGTTTAAAAAGGTTCTTGACGCGGCGGCGTAAAGGACCCGTGGATCCCTCTCTGCAACTCGACACGACGGCCTGACACGACGACCGGCGGCTCGAAGGTCCCGACGTGACGACAATCCTAAGCACCTACTGGGTCGGACTTGCTGCGTTCCTGTGTTCCTTTTCTTTCTTGAAAACAAGGTTTCTTCGTAACGTAACTTGCCGCGTTCCTATTCTTACTTGCAGCGTTCCTGTTCGAGCTTGAAGTGTTCCCTTCTTCAATCTTCGACACCCAACTGTGTTTCTTCACGTCTCCCCAAAGACGCACAATAAGCCGCTCGATATTCCTTTACCAAAGATTCAAAGATTCAAAAAGATTTAAAGATTCAAAGATTCAAAGATTCAAAAGATTCAAAAGCATTTATTTCAAACAAACCATTTACAGGCACTTTTGAAATGTCAAGAAGTCAGTCAGTCAGAAAAAATGATGCTAATTGCACATTCCAAAGCGTAGATCTCTATGGAGAAGAATGTGCAAGAAACTCCGCTCTAGGAGCCTAGGGTGCCGTGACAAACTGACGTGGTGACGCTTCAAGTCGAACTGCAGAGAGAGAACGTCGTCTTCAAGGAAAGTGTAGCTTAAGTACCTTTTCAGCCGGTCGCAAGTCGTGGGAGAGAGTCCCCAATCCCAATCGTCCTGTTCCCGAATTCTGTTGAGGCCGGCTGATGTACACCCTCCCGACCCCCGCACACCGCTAGCTCACTATTGGTCATTAATAGTGGCGTGTTTTCTCCGTTGTAAATCCACCAATAGTAGCCCAGATTATTCTTAACGGTTTTCTGCGCTATTTACTTCTAAGAACCGCGTTATGTACTTCTAAGAACTCAGTACATAGCCTTATATACTATCCCTGTATCCGATTGGACAGTAGTCTTGCCTCTGATTGGCTCTCCCCTTATTATGTACAGCGCGTATGTACATACGTTACGCATCTATGAATGACGTAATGTTAATTATATTTAGTGATTCTAAATTACATGCTCGTGTCCGTAACAGTACCTTTTTTCACCATATTATCAGTAAAAGAGAATTCTGCGATGTTTCCCCCACATCGCAGAATCCTCTTTTGTAGTAAGTAAACAACGTGATGTGTACTACTCCATGAGTCAACTGATGATCTCCCTTTAATTAGTGACATATATATATATAATCGGATATACATAGTTTGCATGTGACAATATGCTTATAAATCTACGAACACATCTTATCTACCTTAACTTAAACTATGTGCTAGTATGTGATGTGCTGATGAACGTGACTTCACACCACAATCCCGTATTCGACATTGTAGAGGCTCCAACTGTCATTTTAAGTTCTTGCAGTTGCTGCGACAGTTTAATTTGGTCTTCAAGTGTTTGCACGGTGGAGTTGGCTATAACTGCTTTCAACATGACGAACTGATTTTTTTTTAAAGTTTGGAATTCATCTTCCCAGTTCCAGGGCTGGACGTACTGCGTGCCGAAATACAGGCTCCAAGCCTAGTTCGGCAGCACATGTTAATTTAGGCACAATTTTTATGTATTGTAACAATATCATAATTATGAGCACAGACAAATTGTGTAATATGTATTTTTTGGTGTAATAAATTATTATTTTTATACATTTATTTATTTCAGCACCGTAAGGTCCTGGACCTTTGGAAGGCGTACGAGGAGCCGAAACCAACTCGTAGAGGCCCTTTTAGACGCTTTTAATGGAAAGTGGTACGAACCGGTGATTATCCCTGTACGCACTATGATAGTGCATCCAAGGACAACCCCCGGTTGGTGGGAAACTATTGCGACATATGGAAAACTAAGATATAAGGCTATGGTTTTTGGAGTCTTAAGTGGACTGGTTACCAGGAACTATGTTAAGACTATGGCCCCTGCCTAAACAATGTTATTAATATAACACAAAAGGCAAAAGGCAAAAGGCAGGGGGTGACTTGCACACTCAATAAATGGGCCCCCGTAAACGGTCGCTAGCACGAAGTGACGTAGCAACAAGAGGGCAACATATCCTGAGGTGCTTAAGGAGTGGAGAGGTATACCACGGCTATCAAGTATCAGGACAATCCCGGAAGTACGGTCAAGATCCCTACCAGCACCTTACTGGATTATACATCCTTCTCCCGAGCACGTTTGCTCTTGCGAATCTCCACTCAAGCCAGCCAATAAAGGCAAGAGAGAGGTGGGAGCTCTGTTCCTCGCCAGTGTTATTATTATTATTATTAATGACTTCTTTCGCTGTGGGCGGAGCGTGAGGGCGTGTCAGACTTTTACTGACTAATACCACATCTGTGTCCTTCAGTTGCCCTTTGCGTTCTAGGACTACCGGTTTCCTTTTCAGAAATTCCCTGCGGTCCTAGCTAGCAGGCATCGGCCCTGCTGGGCCCCTACGGTTTGCTGAAATCTCTTTGAGGAGCGCGTGGATCACTACGCGCTGTTGACGACTGGGCTCGGTACAGTCAATTACCGGACGGCCGGACGGCAAGCTACCCATAGCTCGACGTCCGCAAGCTCGCGTCTACCGTAGCTGCTCTAGTAGTCGGAGTCAGAATCTCGGTGGCTGGGGCGTGAGTACAATCGTTCCTTCACGCCTGCGGGATCCTCCTTCGCTAGCATTACTGCTTCGCAGAAGGAGGCCACCGCCTGCCATTCCTCCTCGCTTCGGACCATAGCCCGAACCAGGGCCCGACACGAGTGATCGCTACCACCGATTGCCTCCCCGAGGACACGACGGTGCCCCGCCCAAGCGGGGCACACCTCCAGCGTATGTTCCACCGTCTGCTCCGGGCGGTCCACACAATGATGACAGGGCGTTTCTTCCGCCTGAATCCGATGCAGGAACCTCCCGAACTTGCCATGTCCGGTGAAGACCTACGTCATGCGGAAGGTGAGGACGCCGTGTTGCCGCTCCAGCCACTCTTCAAAGAGGGGACTTACCGCCATAATTGTAGCGTGCCCAATGACGGACTGGTACTGGACAGCCATCTGTGATGTGCCGTGGCCAATTTTTCGGCGCTTATGCGCATTTTTTGTTCCGCATTAAATTTGCCCTCTGTTGCAATAGCGCACACTTCGCTTAGACACTGTTCAATTATCGTCATCCAGTTTTGTATTTCCGGCGTTGAAATCACTTCCATGACCTCGTTTCTTCGGTTGGGTGTCTGAGGTTGAGGTGCGAGTGCGGGCACGGGTTTATGTAAAACTGTGGGCACGGGTGTTGGAGGTGGACTCCGAACACATCGGTCACCCCGGCTGATGGGCCTACTTGCCATTGTGACACAATTATTGACGTTACCAAGTCACACACAGTTATTGACCTTACACATTTATTTTTTTCACGTAAAATAACTAGCACATATTTTTTTTTTTTCGGGTGGGACAATCATCTAATGACATCCCCCGCTCTTGGGCGGAGGGGGAGATAGTGTCAGACTTTTACTGACTAAAAACCCACTCCTGTTCCTTCTTTGCCATTTTTCCAGGGCCTCGGGGATCACTTTCGCATCACCCATGACCCCAGTAGGCCTTGACCCTGCTGGGCCCCTACGGTTGCTGACATCTCCCTGAGGCGCGCGTGGAACACTACGCGCCGTCGACGACTTGGGCTCGGTCCGGACAGTTCCCCACCGACTGAGTCCCCACGTTGTCGTCGTGGTGGGGCTTACGTGTCTCTATGATCTTGGGGCTTTGCCGGTAGAGTTACTCATGCCGGAAAGGTCCAAGTGAGAGACCAGACCAAGAGGGAAACCAGGAGGAGTCGCTCCTGATCGATCGACAGTCGTCGATTGGCATGGATGCGACTATGCCGCAGCGGTGCAGGCGCCCAATGCGGCTTGCGTATCTCTCCTACAGGGAAATCCCTCTAGGAGAGAACTTTCGACGGGTTCGCTGAGTCGGGTTAGCCCAACAGCGAACGGAGGCATGTCTAATGCCGCCGTCGGGGGCTTGGCTTAACCGCCTGGCCCAGAGGAAGGATACCTCTAAGATAAAAAACCACCTAATCCCAAGTTTAGAGGCGTGGCGAGGGGATGAATGGCTGGAGGGAGTCCAGTCTTTAGCGCCTCCCCTGTAGAGCACCTGCCGCACTCTACAGTATATAGGCTTACCTAGGCAAAAGGGCTCTGCCTAGGTGGACATATACATCCCTACTACTCGTGGGAACTGTATGGAACATACTAATAAACCAAAAAAACAAAACGAGGATGTGCCAATCTTATTGGCGGAGGTTTCGCTTGCTGGCGACGGCAACAAGAGCCGAGGAGGCTCCCGATCTTCGAAAGAGGATACGGTAACTATATCCGACCAGGACTCGAAACACGAAGCGCGTGCAGGTGGGCAAGAAGCCTGCAGAGGGGGCCAAAAAGCCCACGGAGGGGCCCAAGAAGCCCGCGGAGGGTGCATCCGCACCCCCTCCCCAACCAACCGCGCTCCCGGCAACCGCACCCCCGATCCAGGAGACCTGGACGACGGTAGTCAAAAGGAAGCGCAAAAAGAGGACGGCGCAGCCGGCACCAGCTGACCCAGCACCCGCCGGCTCAGTGCCAAAAAAGAAGTCAAGGTCGAGACCCCCACGCTCCGATGCTGTAATAATCACCCTGCAGCCCGAAGCCTCAACCAGGGGTGTGACCTTTAAGTCGGTCCTGGCGGAGGTAAAAACGAAGCTGAACTTCGGCGACTTTGCCTCCCCGGCCGGCTTTGGTTTCAGGACAGCGGCCACGGGGGCCAAAATCTTTGAGGTGTCGGGTGCTGCAAGGCAGGAGAGGGCGGACATTCTGCCTGCCAAACTAAGGGAAGTCCTCAAACCGGAGGATGTCTGGGTGTCCAGACCCACAAAAACGGCCTCGGATCCTAAGGGCGAGGTGTTGGAGGAGTGGGCGGTTGCGACCGGCCTGACCGTTCTGAATCGGGAATGATTTGATGAATTTTACATAAACGCCCGTTTTTGTTTCAAATGCAAAATTTAAAGTGTTGACAATGTTTTATACCTACAAATACTTTATTGCGTTTTCTAGTATATGTACGAATCACATTTTGCATTTTGTTCACTCCATTTACAAGCTCAGACGAATAAAAAAAAACACACAAAACTTACAATATATATCCAACGACAATCGGATTAGGTGCGGGTCATCCAGCGTAACCGTATGTTGGATGACGCCGTACTTGTAAATAAAAAAACACTTTGTTGTAGTGTCCGTAAAAAATTACGACTTCCCTTATTTTTGGGAATAAATAATGTTCTTAACTTGCAACACCGACACAATGGCGTGTTCCGAGAAATTATATCAGATATTTTTACGATTTTGTTTAATTTATATAGCAAAAACGTTATTTACTTGTGAAAAGTAACCCCAGAAGCCTTTTTTTGGAAAAAGGAATTGTTCTTGCAGCAGTTTATGACACAGGACGGCATAATTTCGTAATTAAGTATTATCTCAATAAAACAACGTCATGCGCACTCGCTTGCTAGCGGCAGACTACCGAGTGGCTGGCTTCATATTGCCGATTGGCTTCATATTACGTGCCACACTTTTAGGAGCGCAATGTTCTGTCTATACTTTTTTATTGGTCTGAGTTTACAAGTTACGATTTTATTTCAATTGGCGGCGCTAGTGAACTTGTTAGGGGCTCTTATAAGAATAACTAGTCTTACATGTTTTAAACATGTTGATTTTATAAGTAGGTGCAATTAATTAATTGAGTGTTCATTGTTATTATATTTGACTGCTTTGGCTTTAAGAAAGTCTTTATTTTGTTACATATAAGTACTTACTAAGAATGATCTCTTACTCACTCTCACGTAATTCTAGTGCATGTTACCATTTTTAACACTAAGCGCTAGAGTGTAGATAGGTAGGTAGGTACTGTACTTCATTTCAAACCTACCTTCACAATTGAGTCAATTATTACCGATATGTGATTTTATAAGATATTTGTTGCTGTAAAAGCTCAAACGAGAAGATTATCTCCCGAAAATTCATTAGTAAAATCTAAGATTTACTTATACCTTATTGGGCTTTCACAGTAGGCAATATATTTGTTATTTATATTTAATAATAACTGATTCTATAGATCAATGTTATTATCATTTTTTATTATGTCGTTTTTTTATTTTTGTTAGTCTTTAACTAATTTTATAAATAAAAAGTTAATACAGTTGTTTTATTTTGTGCTAAACTATTGTGTACGTACCTGTACGAAACCATTCAACATAATAACAATATTATACTGGAAATTTTAGAACGTTAGGTCTTTGTACTGCACGGCCGCTTTTTTGTATTCATTCAAACTTGGTCGGTTTATTCATGTTTTATAGTTGTTCTGGTTTTTTTATTATATCTCTCTAATTATTCAGTGCAATGAGCTGAAATTTCAGATATGAGTAGTTGCATTAATACACTAAATATTGTAATAGGTTTTATTTTGCTTTCCATTAAAAAGTCCTATAATCGGATGTCATAAAATATAGTGGTCCAGTCGTAGTAAATTATGCCATTGTCATTAATTACTAAGCGCACATAAATGAAACTTGACAGGCAATTGTAGACCCTTACAAGACACAGATAAACGTTACTCTAGAGTTCCTATTTTAAGAGCTTGGACCTAATAACCTTATTTTACGTTTACGTGTATATCTTCTGAACGGTGTGTTTTTTTCAAATTCTGTTTTACACACATTACACACAAATTCAAAGCAACTTGCGTATAAAAGGACAACTCTGCACTTAACCGTTTTATATGATTTTCATCAAATAGCCAAACATCACCACAGCGGCAACTTGAATATCTTCGTAATTATAAGACACACAAATTTCATTTATACATACACATTTACCTCTTGCTACACACTAATTATTGTATGTATTTTTTTTCTTGTAGGTCCATAGAAAAAAAAAGTTCCGCTGGGAATACGTAGTCCTGGTGGAAACAGTTTTTGTTGAATATCTGCCGAATGGCTGGATGCACAAATCTGAACTTACCATACACATTTACAGGACGTCATACACTAAATATCTGCTAAACTGAAATAAAAAAATTCGACACTTTTCCGCTGGGAATACGCACACCAATCAGAAAAGCCTACAAATCTGATACAAGAGCGATCACAGCGAGCAAGAAAACTACGTGATGGCTTCAAATACAAACTAGGTAAATCAATACGTCATATAATATTTGGAAGCAAACAAAAACCACTTCTAGTCTGAGTGCACGTCGTGTGCGCTCATACTGGTCATCCACACGCGGCAAATAGCGGCGGTTTCATGAAAAGGGATCCATCTCGCGGTCTTCTGCCTGTAGAGGCGCGTGCGGATAGTGCTGCCCCAGAGATAACACGCGGCTGAGACAACAGTAGCAAAAGTGTGTCGGACTCGGATACCATTTATTTATTGATGGCAGTGTGTAGGTAGCTGGAGCTGGCGGCGTGCGGTGTGCGGCGCGCCGCGGGAGCCGATAACGACCTTCGCGGCGCTCGTTATTGGCGCCATCCATCATCGCGCGCGGTCGCCGACACGAGCCCCGGCGACGTGCCACCCCCTCACCCCCTCAGCCCAGCGCCGCGCGATCTCGCCTACTCATTCACGGCACCGCGGCACGCTGCACCCGGAACTGATGCTACTCACAAAGGGTATCTAGAATAACTGTTTTTTTTTTCTTTATATATAATTAAAAATATTTTATAATAATGATATGAGAGTTTTACAAAACATTATTATAAGCTATTTTTAACTAGCTTCGTTCGTATTTGTGTCCGGTTCGTTTGTGTTTAGTAACATACAAGAAATAAAGAAAACACCATGGAATCAACATTAGATACTTTAAAATGTTCAGTTCCTTGCATTTCCCGTCTACTGTTACTTATTAAACAGTAGACGTGCACACTTCTGCAAGACAAGTTGTTAAACTGGTCGACAGTTGGTGATTTGTGCGGGTGCAGTGCTGACACAGCGGGTGACGGTCAGACAACCCGTCCGCCATGTGCGGCCGGCCGCCCGCGCAGCGCGCCGCGCCGGGGCATCGCCCGCCCCGAGCGCCTACCACGGCATTACCTCATTCTCCCTCACAGTCGCCGCCGCCACCGCCTTGCCTCATGACATGAAGTAATATCGCCGCTGGCGATACACGATAAATAACACCTCGTTATCCTTGATGTACATTTACAAATCACCGCGTTCCGCCGAAGCTCTCTCTCTACGTTCACCTTTGACCGGAACATGAGACACGATGATACCAAGTAGGTTGCTGGCGAGCGCGTATGGTTTCAGTTAAGTAACAAGGCACAGGCAGGTTTAGGGAGCCGCTGGCTGGCGATGACGACTGTGTGACCTCGACCCGCCGCGCCGCCGCACGGTGAATGGGCCGCGCGCCGCCGCACGCACTACATTACACCCCGCGCCGCTCGCTACGCATGCCGACAATAATGCATCTTTAAAACAATCCGCTGTCCAAACCACGAACGCGGTACCGGTTTGTTCTGGCCAAAACCTTCACCCCGATTCTCAAAACTTGTTCGGGAGTTTATGACGGGGATGCTATTCTCGACATTTTTAAAATGTTATTTAAAAAGATGTGTTGGCTAATGTAGAAAAAGGGTATTGAACCACCCCAGTTTTCGAGGACAAAGGACGCGCTCGTCGCGTCTCTAGGTTCGCTACCAGGCTACCAGCTAATGCGAGGAGAGCGCGTTTTGTTTGACTCAGTGGGAGCAGCTACGACAAGCGCGTAATAGGTATGCTGGCTGACATATTTACTATTATTTTCTGAAAGTTTATTTGAATTTCATAAACAACTGAGACCTGAAAATAATCTACTTAATAAAATGCACTGACAGACCTGTGCCTACACTTTAAAAGTTGGTTTCGCACTACAGTTTCTATAACGAAGGAAGGATTCTTAAAACATAATCACCTAAACAGGACAAGAGGGTAAGGAAAGTTTTATAAAATTGATCATAGGTAGGTATCTGCGGACATTTCATACTTCATAGGGCACATGGCTTGTGTCGTCATAGCATTTCATACTTCATAGGGCACATGGCTTGTGTCGTCATAGCATTTCATACTTCATAGGGCACATGGCTTGTGTCGTCATAGCATTTCATACTTCATAGGGCACATGGCTTGTGTCGTCATAGCATTTCATACTTTATAGGGCACATGGCTTGTGTCGTCATAGCATTTCATACTTCATAGGGCACATGGCTTGTGTCGTCATAGCATTTCATACTTCATAGGGCACATGGCTTGTGTCGTCATAGCATTTCATACTTCATAGGGCACATGGCTTGTGTCGTCATAGCATTTCATACTTCATAGGGCACATGGCTTGTGTCGTCATAGCATTTCATACTTCATAGGGCACATGGCTTGTGTCGTCATAGCATTTCATACTTCATAGGGCACATGGCTTGTGTCGTCATAGCATTTCATACTTTATAGGGCACATGGCTTGTGTCGTCATAGCATTTCATACTTCATAGGGCACATGGCTTGTGTCGTCATAGCATTTCATACTTCATAGGGCACATGGCTTGTGTCGTCATAGCATTTCATACTTCATAGGGCACATGGCTTGTGTCCTCATAACATGGGAGGTGCGGACTAGTTGTACTAAGACGTAAGTTGTGTAGTGCGGTGCCGAGCAATGCGAGGGGCGGCGAGGGGGCGGCGTGAAGGGTCACGAGTTCACGCCGCCGACTGACATGATGTGTGTAGCCACCGCCGGCAACAATGGATAGTGGCTAGAAGCATTTTTTTCTATAAGTGTTTGTTTGTATCAAATTTGCATCGGAGTGCACACTTGGACACGAGGCGCGGCGGCGGCGGCGACCAGGTGCGCGGCGAGGTCGCGCGCTTGCGTCACCTAGCGCGCTCACTCTGCGAGAGTCGACTCTTCAATGAAAGCTCCGCTGCATCGCTTCGCTGCCCGACATTTCGACCACTTGCTCCAACTTCGCCACACGACTTGCTAACGATAGCTGTTGAACACTGCTGACCCATTTCATCTAGAGTCCAGTTTCAGACACAGACCATTATTATAAAAAAAGCAAGCCGCCACAGCCTCGCACGGCAGTTAGAAATTCTTAGTTTTTCTCTACTATTATATGCATTTATTAAACACCCCTGAACCTACCTCATGAAACACTGGAAAAAGAAATAACAGCTATAGAGAACTCTAATCACTCTGTCTGCTTATTGATGAAAACCGCATGATAATCCGTTTAGTGGTTTTTGAGCTAAGTGATCGGGCAGACGGACAGACAGAGGCGGTGTATTAAGTGTAATTAAATGTAATGAGGACGCTTATAAGTTATTATATTATAAGCCCTAAAAAACAAAGCAGCGCGGCGGCGTCGCCGCCGGCGCGCTGAATCGCGTGGTCTGTGGCGCGATTTTGTTTACAACACAAACAAACAAAAGTGTATTTGAGTCATTGACGTTCACTACTCTGAGCGTGAGTGTTGCTGCATTGCGTAAATATTTGCTCAGCTGTCATTCATAAAGGCCGTCCGTTGCGAGCGTGGTGAGTAGGTAGGTATAGACGCAAGAGTGCGAGGCACCGCGCTCTCACAATACCATCGCGGATTGTATAAGCCCTGAAGTTCTGAATTAACTTCCCAGGTCACCTCAATATCCAATTCTGAAGCTTATCTTACAACAGAAATAGCGCACAGAATCGGTCTCTCAAAGCTGCGTCTCAGTCGTGACCACGCCGCTTCCGCCGCAGAACAGCACCTCGGCTGCTCGACCTCGTAGTAGCCGCCCGACTGTTCCCACTGCTGCTCAGGGCTTAAATCTGTTACACATTTTGGACCTTTCATACAGAAATAGGACTAAGAGTAACGTCAGAGTTAGCAGAGTGGACTCCATCATTTTATTTCCCCCAAACGCGTTTAACGAACGTATTTTGGCCTCTTAGAGGATTTTATTTAAAAGTTTCTCGTACATTACCTGAAATACATATGTAGGTACTTATAGCACGTGGCAATCCTAGCAGCGACTGCGGGGAAACATCAATATCACGCAGCGAATCGAGCGCGCTGTTCTATATCAGTGCAGCGGTGCAGCGCGCGCCCTCTGCCCTCCGCGCCCCACCGCGCGCTCCGTGGGAGCGGGGGGGGGAGGAGACAGGCGCTCCCGGGGCCTGCAACTAATTGCCCTCGTCCTCGTGGTTCGCATTCAGTCTATAAATAGTGTGGAATAGCTCCCGAGCGCCGGGCGGCACCGTAGACCACTCCAGGTCTGTGGCGCTGGCCGCTAGCGATACTTCACTTGTTTTTTAACCACTTCCTGAAGTTTAGAGGTTAAACAATGACACATCTGTTAATCGCTCTAAGTAGATACGTTTTCAATATCAGTCAAAAACGATATTAGGTACGTTAGCACGTTTTTGAACTATATAAATCAGTAAGGTATTACTAAATATGTATCTCGGTACCTACATACTCGTATATCTTGAACAGCCACAATCAATCTTTTATCTTCTTCGCCACGATGGGTATTGAGACATCGAAGGAGATCGCATGAAAAACGACCTTTATTCAATATGCCACTTACGGCCATCATTATAGACATAATAATTCTACCTACTTTAAACTTTAAAAGTATAATTGTCCTAAATAAATTTTGAATAGGATTTGAATTTAATACGAAAAGATGGGATTGTTGATATGTTGTGCCCGTGTTTATGTTCAGCAGCACCACATCCTTGCCTTTGCCCCAAGACTTATCATCACGATGCGATTAGGTTCAACATGCAATTTAAATCGCTCTTATGTTTTTTTTTTATCGCGCCTGTTTCAATGATCCACATATTGTCCAGTTGCGCAGACACTTGAGATACAAAACCACTAGGAATCAATTTGCGAATAATTAAAACAGCCACTGAACTACATTTTAAGAAGCCCTCCAAAAAACCCACAGGTAACAATTGTGATGAATCATAAACTTCAAGCTTCAATTATATAAATATTTTATTCACTTTGATCAACACAATTTCATATTTATCACTTTATTAACAATCATTTTCAAATACACGGATTGGTAGGACATGTTCACTGTTCAACAACTCAGAGCAGACTGACTGTCCAGCAGAATGACAGTTACAAACTCAATGTTTCCCCACCACAAACTTTCACAAACACTCGGTCCGACCAATCAGAGCAAAGTTAACAGTACGTAATATCAATTGACTAAATAATATACATTAGGGTTTATCAATAATTAACTGCAAGTAATTATTTCATTTTAACAATTATAATATATTTATACAAAACTAATACATAAACTCTAATACCATAAATCATTACATTATGTCTACAACAAGTGCCTTATGTTCATGTAACTACTAGCGCCATCTATCGCTTATAGATGGAAGTTGAACGATTTATGAATATTTTCTTTAAAAATCATTACATTCGGCCATCCGACATCGTGCGATCTCCTGACGCACGATTACAATTTCAATGATAGACTACATTCATATAAATTATGATACTTCATTCAGTTCGACAAGAAAATGAGTTTTACATTCAAATTCATTACATTCGGCTAAGTATTGATTTTAGGTTTGCTTCCGGATCATTCGTTTGTCGTCACGTCATATGTTTAGAACATTCATCACTAGAAGAATAGTGTTGTAAGGTTTTTTGTCAAAAGCTTTTCTACATGTCTGGGATCATAAAACTTACCATATATAATATATTCCAGTAATTTTATCCTTAAAACTTTTGTTTTTGAATGGATCTATAGATTTTAAAATGAGGTTAATGTAATTTTACCTTCTTATTTGCAATCAGATCTACTAATCTTAATCAGATCACTTATTCTGTAGGTAGTAGCAGGGATTTTACTGGTAACGTAAGTATTCTTTTGCTTGTCTAACTTGGATATTGGAGCTCACCTCATCTCTTAAGCTTTGTAACGTGTTTCGTACTTCGTAATGTCGTCGTAGTCTATCGTTTAAAGTATCCTAGTAGCTTTGTGGCAGTCTTTCTAGTGAATGAATTACCAGAACTAACAAGACTCCATTGAATTTTCCAAGATAGGCATATGTTTCATTGGTGTTCGTTATAAACGTTGAAGTAATTTTATTTTGCTAGGGCATTTAAAATAGTGGTAGTCATTTTTACAGCGTTAAGAACAAGGTCAATACCATGACTATCGTAAAAGCTCTTTAGAGTAGATAAAGTATCTAAAAGAAAGCCACGATTGCACTATTATTCGAGATAGTAAACCAATGTAAATATATTTTATAACCAACACTATCAGTCGAAACAATTGGTCAACTTTCTGTAAGTATAAGGTAATTGACCAGCTTTTTGTCCGAGAGTATAGTCTTCGTTATTTACGCACACTGAATTCACGACAACATAATTATACATACTTTGTCATTAGGTTTTTCATCTGGTTCAGCCTTAAGAACTTTGAATCTAGGTCTAATCTTTATAATGTTGATAATCAATTCTCAGTCTCAATACTATAAACAGAAATAGAGGATTCGTCTTAGTGTCTGTAGACAGCATGGTATTACGGCTTAAGGTATCGACATACGCGTCCCAGATCTTACACTCTCAATGGTTAACTAAACTCATGAATGTATAGCCACCATATTGCTATACGTTGTGTGGCGTCTTATTTAGTCAGGGTTCATTACATTCACTATTTGAAACCATAATATAAAACAAAACTTAAGCGTTTTGAATAAAAGTGACTCTTCAGCTGGAGAGCCCATGGGCTTAATTGTACTAATATTTCCCCTAAATCTAAGGCCCCAGCATCTGTGTGCAAATTCGTATCAAGTTAAGGTTATAATAATGATGTTTGAATCGCACTGTTTATCAAACTTTATTTTAATTTGGAACATTTAAATTGACCCGCCACTCTAGTGTATGCATTTTAAATCTATTTTCCTCTTAACCGAATTATAACAATATAATATCTAGCTCAAATTAAATCTTTTGTTGTCATCATTAACTTGGGGACCGACTCCGATTTCAGTCTTGACGATGGTCATGTAATATTATTATTTATCACCTACTTGTAAAATAAATATCATTTAATTGATGTATATCTTTTGCGGTGATGTCTGTGCATAGATTTGTTGATGATATAGTCAGAAAGATTTGACACGATAAAGAAACACACGATAAATACTCTGATATAAGTTCCGTCTATACAAATATTTCCAGAATGATGTGAATCTATAGCTGAATTTGGTTGCGCAAGGCAAGTTTTAGAAAATTAAATCAATTTTACTGTTGAACAGTACAAGGTTCTTGTGAAAGGATAACGTACCTTTACAAATTGCAATGGATGGTAACTCAAAATCTTCCCAATCTTTAGACGAGTCTGCATAAACTTTTGACTGACAACTAATACTTCTATATCGGATTCACGCAAAAGACTACATCGCTGTTAAAATCTATATAATACCCAATAAAATTGCTCATTTTATTTCTACTTGTTTGTAAAGCGTTTGATTGTCATCAATATCCGTATATAAGCACTGATTTGTCATAAAAATATTCACATAAGTTTCACCTTAAGTCGTACCAGCTAACATTTCTGCTTGAAACTGACCATAATTCTGCTCATTAGAAAAACTATTGTTAGTTTAGTTTACCACTTCGTCACTAAATACTAGACTTTGGTAGGGTTTCGTAACATTTCTATTTTCTTTTGGTAAGCCTAGCAAGTTTTTGAGACAAAATGTATAGTCAGTTTCTGATCTTATTTGCATACAAATCAATTACAAATACTCTTTCTAATCCAACTTAAATACTCTAAAAATTTACTGGAGTGATCGAACTCCCGTATCACATTATTCTAATGTTTTATGTTCAAACTTCGATACTTGTAACGTTTTTCTCTTTGGAAAATCATTTAACCAACATGAGGTACCTCATTGCTTCTTGCGTCGTAGTGGTGTAGTCGACGAAGAGGTTGAATTATAACTTCTGCACTTCCTTCCAGATCGTCTCTTTGCATCATTCCTCTTCGAGTCTGTTTTGTTCGAAACATGAACTATCCGTTTGCTCAATAAGACTGATGGTTTTTCTTCTGTAGTCCTGACGCAATCGGACTCCAAGGCCTCAAAATTAAAAGAAATCAGTGGTTAAAACATTTACATGAATTATAACTTGTCCCATTCATTTAGAACTCGCTTTTTTTTTCAAAAATAAAATATCAATATAAAAATCTTCTTTCAATTCATTTTATCCATACTTATAATATCTTCATAAGCTATAACAGAATGTTCAATTAAAAGAAACTTATCCAATAAACAGGTCAAAATGATATGAAGCAATAATAAAAAAATGAATATGGAAATAAACTTAATAAATTATTCAATTCATTAACATCATTATTAAGCCAACATAGTCACACTGAAATCACTTTAGTAGGTAAATTCATACGTTACTTACGCTCTTCATGATAATTTCGTCTGCATTGGGCACACTTAACCCGAATCTTTATTGGCTCACTTGGCCTAGTCCAATGTTACATGTGGCCAACTCTAATGGGACACTTGGCCTCAAATGGCGCACTTGGCCTCAAATGGCACACTTGGCCTCAAATGGCACACTTGGCCTCAAATGGCACACTTGGCCTCAAATGGCACACTTGGCCTCAAATGGCACACTTGGCCTCAAATGGCACACTTGGCCTCAAATGGCACACTTGGCCTCAAATACCACACTTGGCCTCAAATGGCACACTAGGCCTCAAATGGCACACTTGGCCTCAAATGGCACACTTGGCCTCAAATGGCACACTTGGCCTCAAATGGCACACTTGGCCTCAAATGGCACACTTGGCCTCAAATGGCACACTTGGTCTCAAATGGCACATAGCATAATCAGCCTTTTAATGTTCCCACTGCTGGGACTCAGGCCTCCTCTCTAGGAGAGGGAATGGGCCGTAATCCACCACGCGGGCCCAGTGCGGGTTGGTGGATGTCACATGTCTTCGAATGTTTGATTCTAGGACTTGCCGGTTTCCTCACGATGTTTTCCTTCACCGTTTTGAGAGCAGTTGTGATGAAATAAATTACACAAAGTAATGCGCCTGGCTGGGTTTTGAACCCGCGACCTACAACTCGTAAGTCGGGGCCGTTACCACTCGGCCACCACTGCTCAAATGGCACACTTGGTCTCAAATGGCACACTTGGCCTCAAATGGCACACTTGGCCTCAAATGGCACACTTGGCCTCAAATGGCACACTTGGCCTCAAATGGCACACTTGGCCTCAAATGGCACACTTGGCCTCAAATGGCACACTTGGCCTCAAATGGCACACTTGGCCTCAAATGGCACACTTGGCCTCAAATGGCACACTTGGCCTCAAATGGCACACTTGGCCTCAAATGGCACACTTGGCGTCAAATGGCACACTTGGCCTCAAATAGCACACTTGGCCTCAAATGGCACACTTGGCCTCAAATGGCACACATGGCCTCAAATGGCACACATGGCCTCAAATGGCACACATGGCCTCAAATGGCACACATGGCCTCAAATGGCACACATGGCCTCAAATGGCACACATGGCCTCAAATGGCACACATGGACTTATCTAACGGCACACTTGGCCTCATTAAGGCTCGCGTGTCTTCTTCAAAGGCTCGTTTTGGCCTCGTCAAGGCACGTTTTGGCCTCGTCAAGGCACGCTCGGCCTCATCAAGGCACGCTCGGCCTCACCAAAGGCAAGCTCGGCCTCACCAAAGGCACGCTCGGCCTCGCCAAAGGCACGCTCGGCCTCACCAAAGGCACGCTCGCCCTCACCAAAGGTACGCTCGGCCTCACCAAAGGCACACTTGGACTCATTAAAGGCGGTCACACATGGGCTGGTGCTGCAAAATGCCATCTAGCAGCTTTGGACTCAGTGGAAAGGCGTGCGAAGAGGCTAATTGGGAATCCAGATTTGGTTAAGTCCAATCTACAAAGCCTCGAGCACAGGCGCAGGGTAGCCAGCCTATCGGTATTTTACAGGTTGCATTGATTGATTGCATGACTTGACTTGATTCCGCCATCTCCTTTCTACCATCGGACAACCCGACGTACAGCGAGTATCCATCCTTACGTTGTTGAAACTTCAACGGTCCGGACTAAGCGTTTCGCTTCGTCGTTTATACCGCGTACATCGAAGGACTGGAAAACAATTTGCCTGCTGCGGTCTTCCCGTCCAACTATAATTTAGGTGTCTTCAAGGCTAGAGTGAATAGGCTCTTAATAAACTAGTGCGCCTCACCATCAACGATTGCATCGCTGCTCACCATCAGGTGGGATCGCAGTCAAGCACTGGTTTATATGAATTAAAAAAAGGCATACTCGGCCTCATCAAAGCACTGAAATCAAATCAAAGCATTTATTTCAAATAAAACATTTACACACTCCAGACACTCTTGTATTGCCAAGGCAGTCAGTCAGTCAGCAAATTGACGGTAATTGCATATTCCTAAGTGTAGATCTCTATGTGCAAGGAAATCCATTTACACCCTAAATCCACAAACACGGTTTCGTATTTTTTTTTTCGCTTCTAAATTCAAATTCATTTATTGTTTTTGTGGTGGAAATTCAGTTCATAAAATTATTATTGCAACATACCCATTAGCGGTACAACATTAAAATTTACAATTATATGTCAAAAGGAAAAGAAAATTATCATAGCACACAAAGTAATCCAAGGCAACATAATGACAATTACCGCTATGGAAAATAGGTTAATTATACATAGCAATTGTCTTTTGTCGTAATTTAGCATTATGCATGATCAATTAAAACAAATAAAGAAAAAACAACCCAATTTAAAATATAGGAACTAAAATGAACCACTAGTAGTGAAAGTGTCAGCGATGTCCAGTTTTAACTGTCAGCGTTCGTTTACGAACATATAAGTACCACTCAGTTCACACATTTGAAGGGAACCGAATGATTCAACCCACGCGCCACCATCAGTATGAAAATTGAGTGAGTATAACACTTGTCTAAAATAACATTAGCACTCTTGGAAAAAATATCTCGATCTCATTTAGCTTTAATTTAGGCACACATAACCTAACATTCCTGTTATCACTGCACATATTTGTAGGCTTTTTGTAGGCATGTACCACTTCTGAAATGTGATGAATCATAAACTTCAAGCTTCAATTATATAAATATTTTATTCACTTTGATCAACACAATTTCATATTTATCACTTTATTAACAATCATTTTCAAATACACGGATTGGTAGGACATGTTCACTGTTCAACAACTCAAAGCAGACTGACTGTCCAGAATGACAGTTACAAACTCAATGTTTCCCCACCACAAACTTTCACAAACACTCGGTCCGACCAATCAGAGCAAAGTTAATAGTACGTAATATCAATTGACTAACTAATATACATTAGGGTTTATCAATAATTAACTGCAAGTAATTATTTCATTTTAACAATTATAATATATTTATACAAAACTAATACATAAACTCTAATACCATAAATCATTACATAATGTCTACAACAAGTGCCTTATGTTCATGTAACTACTAGCGCCATCTATCGCTTATAGATGGAAGTTGAACGATTTATGAATATTTTCTTTAAAAATCATTACACAATAAATATCAATTTAATGAAAATTTAAATTGTGACAGTCTGAATATCGTGTGCTGGCTGAATATCGCGTAGTGTAATAGGACCTTTAATATTAGGATGTACCTATATAGGTATCGGTTTCATACCTTTGATTCTCCTTTAAAACCTACAAAGGTTAAGCGCAGGAAAAAAGCAAATTAATCTTATGGTCTTTTAATTTGTGTTATTTGTGAAAAAAAAAATCGCCGCCATATGTTGTGATTGTGATGATGAGCTCTATAAGCGCGCTCGATTCGCTGCGTGATATTGATGTATAAGATCTATGGTAGGCCTAAAAACTACTGACGGCTGTGAGCCTGTCTTCAAATCTTTAAAAATCTTGACATTCCCATGCCTTTATATTCTTGAAGTAGCATTGTAATCAATACAAAACCATGTTGTGTACAAGTAAATACAAAACAGCACTAGCAAGGAGGAGTATTTTGGGCATGGGTCCTGTAATATACAATAAAATTCCTGATAGCATTAAGAATGAAAATTTGCACAACTTTAAAGGAAAATTGAAGAATTTTTTAATAGAAAAATGCTATTACTCAATCACCGAATATTTGAATGACACGTTGTTATAAAATTTCTGCCATTTCATTTTCTATATTGATATTTAATTTTACATTTTGACATTTAATTTTACATTTTGACATTTAATTTTACATTTTGACATTTAATTTTTACATTTTGACATTTAATTTTACATTTTGACATTTAATTTTAATTTATGACATTATTCAAATTCTTTAATATTCTTTAAATAAGTGCTGACAATTTCTTTCAATACAACAACTGTGGACATTTTGTTAATTCCATTATTTTATTTGTCTTTTGTAATTATTTAATCGACAATGTTCAATGTGATTGCAAATTCTTAATGCGATAAATTATCAAAATTATTTAATTCTTTATTTGTGGTCTTTAAATCTGTATTAAATTCTTGTTTTAATTAAGTATATTGCATGTATTATTTATTACTTTGTACGCCCTAGAGGCAAAACATAGCGCTCTCAATTTATTATATAAGAACTTATCATGTACCTATGTTTTACATTGAATAAATGAATCTTAAATGAATCTTGTGGCAGAAAATTATTACATGCTACGCTGCCAGATGTTGTAACTGAGGCAGAAAATTATTAAATGCTAGCGCCGCCACATATTGTGATTGAGGCAGAAAATTATTACATCTATGCCGCCAGATGTGATTGAGGCAAAAAATTACAACGTGCTACGCCGCCAGATATTGTGATTGAGGCAGAAAATTATTACATGCTACGCCGCCAGATGTTGTGATTGAGGCAGAACATTATTACATGCTACGCCGCCAGATATTGTGATTGAGGCAGAACATTATTACATGCTACGCCGCCAGATGTTATGATTGAGGCAGAATATTATTACATGCTACGCCGCCAGATGTTATGATTGAGGCAGAACATTATTACATGCTACGCCGCCAGATGTTATGATTGAGGCAGAACATTATTACATGCTACGCCGCCAGATGTTGTGATTGAGGCAGAACATTATTACATGCTACGCCGCCAGATGTTGTGATCTAGGCAGAAAATGCTTGCGGTAGCCTGTTGCTATCTAAACCAAAACTTAAATGTATGGCAACTTTAGAATATTTTCTTCAGTGGAAAATGAAGAAAAGTGCGTCGTCTTTTCAGAGAAACACGCGGAAATTTGTTAGCACTCCATAACGCCCTCGCCTGCAGCTCATACGAACTTCTTTTGGCTGCAATGACAATTTCTCCACTTGAATCAAAATGTACTATTGTTTTATTTTTCATTTTAAATCACAGCTAAAACTAAATAGTGAGCAAGTTACGATAAGGTACCTTATTTGAGGTTTTTTTTTTTTCGGTGGGAAAATCATCTTATGACATCCCCGCTCTTGGGTGGAACGGGAGATAGTGTCAGACTTTTACTGACTAAAAACCCACCCCTGTTCCTTCGTTGCCTTTCGGAACAGGGCCCAGTCTTCCTTTCAGAATCAGACCCTTGGCCCCAGTAGGCTTCGACCCTGCTGGGCCCCTACGGTTTGCTGACATCTCCTTGAGGCGCGCGTGGAACATTACGCGCCGTCGACGACTTGGGCTCGGTCCGGATGGTTATCGGACTGTCGGACGGCGAGCCACCCATTGCTCGCCATCCGCAAGCCCGCGCCTACGGTGGCTGGAAATCGGGATCGGGATCCCGGTGGCGGTTAGGGCATGAGGACCGTTGCCTCACGCGATCGGCCGCCTCCTTTGCTAGCATTACTGCTTCGCAGAAGGAGGCGACCGCTTGCCATTCCTCCTCGCTCCGGACCATGGCCTGTACCAAGGCCCAGCGCGAGAGATCGCCGCCACCGATCGCCTCCTTCTGCGAAGCAGTAATGCTAGCGAAGGAGGAGGCCGCATGAGTGAGGGAACGAATGTCTTCACGTTCCAGCCGCCGAGATTCTGACCCCGACTACCAGCCATGGTACGACGTCGATCAATGGGTAGCTCGCCGTCCGGCCGTCCGGTAATTGACTTTTTTCACAGCTGCAAGGGACCGTAGACCAGAGTAGGTATATGGTTTTAATTTCAACTCGATACCTCCATGCGTTCCCGAGATAAAGGGTCTTGAGAGACAGACAGACGGACGTAGAACAAAGTGATCCTATAAGGTTTCCGTTTTTTCCTTTTGAGGTACGGAACCCTAAAAACACCAAAACCGGTCAACATTTGACTAAGATATCGCTGAACATTACCCGGAGCGGTCAATTAAAAAAAAAATCAATTAGACGACTTGAGAACCCCCCTTTTTTAGAAATCGGTTATTTTCAGAAAGTAACTATTAGGGGTTAAAGTATGAAACTTCAGTTTTTTAAAACGGGTTGCTTTGAAGTGTTATATCTTTGGATTGACTTGGAATTAAGAGTTCAAATAAACTTTTTATTAAAGGTACGTTATTCTTTTTTCAAAATTATGTATTTATTGGTTTCTTTGTGTTTTGTAATTTCCGTAATTCCGGTATTTGAAAGCCTTGATTCAGACGAATTGAAAACCTATTTTTTGGAAGTCGGTTAAAAATTGCTATTTTCGATTAAATAAGCTACATGGATTAAATAAGGCATAGGTCAACTTGTTCGTTCAATACACACATCACCAAGAAGTGATCGAGTATGCTGAGTTCGTATAGTATAGATTCATAGTCCTAGTTCTGACCTCAATGAAACCATGTACTTGCTACTACCAAGACGGAAAATATAGCATAAACACTGTTAGGCTGCAGGAGCACGCAGGAGAGCTTGGTGGGCTGCAGGTTGCGTACAGCTGAGCTAGAATGTCTACTAACACCGGGCGTGTCTGTCGAGGTCAATGGACGACGATCTTCTAATTAAGTATCGTACTACGATCGGCTTTAAAATGTTTATTTATAATGAGCTGACTGAAATATGAAAATTATTAGAATTTATTAATGAAAAAGAGCGCGCGCTGCGTGCTCGCAGAAAATGTAATTTATTGGCGTCGTAATTGAATCGCACCATAAAGCTGATGTTATTTACGAGCGGAGCATGTAGTTCGGCGGCGGCGATGACGTCACGCGCGGCGGCTGATGGATGGCGTGCGGACCCGACAGGCGCACCGCGCTCGTTCTGCTGCCTCAATCATCGACTCACCGCGCCGCCGCCGTACCGAGCCCGGTAAGCGTAGCCTACATTTTTTGACTCTCGCAAAACCTTCCGGGTACTTGCTCATCATCATCTTCCTGTCCTTGCCTGTTATTTGGGGTCGGCGCAATACATTTTTTCTTCCATTCTGCCCTGTCACTCGTCATGCTAGCACTAACATCCTTTTCTTTCATATCAGTCTTCACACATGGGTGTAATTTATCTATAATATGTATGTATTTAGAAATATATAAGTATGTTTATCAGTTGTCTAGTAGTAGTACTCATAACACAAGCTCTGCTTAGCTTGTGACTAGACGGCGTTGTGTGATAGTTGTAGAATATTATATATTATATTATATACAACGTGTAACAGAAAGGGTATATACATACCAAGTGTACGGCTTCTTGATAAGATAACAAACGATACGGGAAGGGTTTTCTAACATTATGTTTACATGGTAGGAAGTTATGAATTATTCCAATACACATGATACCAGAAACCGAACATTTCAAACTGAAATCAATACATCACTAGCAAAAAGTCAGCTGATCGGTGTCAGTGAACTGTTCATTAATAAAAACAAACCTCTTACTCCTGGTATTTCTTCAAACAGTGCATAAAGGGTTCCGGATGTTTATTTTTCTTAACAAAATTTTTTAAAGGAAAATAGTTTTGAAAAGAAAGAAGTTTTTTCTACAAAAAACTAAGATTATGAACTAGAGCGAGTGCGTGGCGCCGGACATCTGTGAAGGAAAACCCGCCAGTCGCGTAGAGATGTGTTCGTTAGCGCGCAACTCATTCAATTTTTCAAAATATTAGACACGCAAGCGTGCGACTCGCGCCGCTTTTAGAGGAGACTAAGTAGATAAGGGTATTCATAAGGATATGGAATAAGTACATATCTGGTATCTACGTGAAAAAATAAGAAATACCTACTTTTTTATTGTTTTACGTAGATATGATAGCAAAAAACAAATGAGTGAACGTAACAATTATCGACAAAGTAATCTACCATAGAATCGAGTACCTACAACACAGTAAATAATACCTAATTTAGTAACTACATTCCTATAAATTTTTTTACGTACCTAATTATTTTTATGTCGGTTGCCATACATACATACGTAGGTACATAGTTTGCGAGAAATTAATTACTTGATGAACGTGCGAAAGACACTACGAAAAAGGATTTCATATCATAATATTTGAACCCAAAATATAATTTCTAAGCGACTTATGTCTCTCCTAGTACAAATAAACTCCCAGTGGGTTCCGTTCTTGAATTTAATTTAATTAGAGGACTTTATCAGTTGTTACTTTTTTGCAGGGATGAGATGATTTGAATCAATTGATTATAGTAAGTAATTTAAATATCGATTAAAATTAAATGATTAAAAAAAATAAAATTGATTTAAATCAAAACTTTTTTTCTTATGACGTAGAAATTAATACAATTTAGTTTAACTTAAAACGCATACATTGATAGGTGATACGCTCCTTACAGCGCAAACAGGTACTTACTATTTATGTTTAATTTTAACTTGAGATTATAAACAAATCAACAAATCTTTCACGCTTATTTCACCTACATTTTCACGGGGAGGTTTTCACAGAGACAGACAGAATTTCACGACTGTCGGCTGTCACTAGCGCGACGGCGACGAACGACCAGTTAAGATAAAGTTTAGTGGTAAAACTGTATAGTAACTGTAAACTAAAAAACTACGTTTGCGCACATAAGTTTTTGCGTAATTACTTCTTAGACATAATTAAACCTTTTCTACAAAAATATTATAAGCTTAAAACTCAGCAGCCGGTACAGTACCAGTTTAGCCAGTTTAGTCTTTCAAAATAAATGAAAAACATGCAAAAGTACTAGGAGTCCATAAGAAACGAGAATTGTTATTGCTGAATTGAACTGCGGCCGCAATCACAGACCCCTAATTTCCTTTCAGTATGATATTGAATACGACAAAATATTGTGTCCCAGTCGCACGCGAAGCCTGCGTGTATTATGTGAGAGAGATGGCAATGTTTCTATCGTTCGTTCGGCTACTCCCTTTGGCGGCATGCGGCATCTTTGAGCGCGCCGAAAGGCTAGCCTAAAGTGAAATTAGGTAAATAAATAAAGTAAAATTTTGCATTAGTGGACGTCGCATATCCGTACCGGTGCTTGTGATTTGGGTTTATTGTGGTTGTGACAATCGTATGTGATGGCGCTAAGTAATAGTGAATATTATGAGATGATGTTGTGTGTCGGAAGAAAAGACGGTAATGTGCGGGCTGCTCGCGAACTTTATCGTCGCCGATTTATCGAGGGTAGGCCAGAAGCTGAGCGACGACAGCTTCCTTCGGTGGCGTGTTTCCATCGGATGGTACATCGTCTGCACCAAACCGGTTCCTTCCACGCTCCTGGTTTAGGGGGTCGCTCGAACACTATCGATCCAGAATTTGAGGAAGCCGTACTGGAGCATTTTGAAAATAACCCACGTACTAGCACTCGGCGAGCTGCATTAGCGCTGGATGCCTCAAACCATATGCAAGTATGGCAAGTGTTGCACAATGACGGTCAGCACCCATACCACTTCCGTCGCACCCAGGAGCTGACACCTGCAGATTTTTTGCCTCGCGTGACCTTTTGCGAGTGGTATTGCAATCAGGTAGAAGCTTCGCCAGATTTTGGCTCAAGAGTGCTGTGGACAGATGAAGCGTCATTTACGAGAGCGGGGATAAGCAACATCAAAAATGACCATGTTTGGTCTCACGCCAACCCTCATGCTTCGACGGAGTCGTCATTTCAACACCAATGGCGACTGATCGTGTGGGCTGGTATCGTGGGAGATGTTGTCGTAGGGCCAATTTTTTTGCCGCATAGCTTAAACGGTCAAAATTATTTAAATTTTTTAAGGAACGATTTGGATGATGTGCTCACAGAATTATCAATTGTAGGTTATGCTAATCTCGTGATAGAAAATAATTTAATCTTTCAACACGACGGTGCACCGGCACACTACGCACGTGATGTTCGGGAGCATTTGGATATGCGCTTTCGTCAGTGGATCGGGCGTGGTAGCAGACACGTGGCTTGGCCCCCGCGATCCCCAGACCTAACTCCATTAGATTTCTTTTTGTGGGGATACATTAAAAACATTGTGTACGCAATGCCGTGTGATACAGTGGAGCAAATGAGAGAGCGAATCGAAGCCGCTTTCAGGACAGTAACACCAGACATGCTACGCAATGTTCAGGTGGCCATGCACAGGCGAGCGGCCTTGTGTATTCAGTACCACGGTCATCACATCGAACCACATCTTTAAAAATGTAAGTTGAATTATTATTTTTCATTTTAATATTTACTTTGCTCGGACTATGGAAAGATATTTTTTGAGGCAAAATTTTAGGTAGGCAGGTACCTACTAGGCGAACAGAGCATCTCATGCAAGCGCGCGCCGCGGGCCGCGGCCAATCTCTATTCCTAGCTATTGTGTAAACGGGGAAACCCCGGTTAAACAATGGCGATTGGCCGAGGCTGGGCCCACGTGTAAACGCACCATCAAAATTAGGTAGACAGGTACTAGGCGATCAGATTTACAGAAGAAATGTTTCGTAATATTAGCAAGTGACGTGGAATGTTATTGACCCTCGTAGTGTCGTGACACGTTTGTTATGATTTGAATTCAAGAATTATACGATACCAAGAATTTGGTATCAATTCTTTGAGTAATTTATTTTGAGCTGAAGCTTTGTGTAGAGACTCTATACCACCTGTAATCTTCAGCGCTTCTTGATGTATATACCCTTTCTGTTACACGTTGTATATTATGCCATCCATCCATCTTTTGTTTGGCCTTCCTCTCCCTATCTATCCATCCACATTTATGCTCATAGCTCTTTTAGTAACATGTGTTTCATCCCTCTTCTTTACATGACCATTCCAAGACAAACGATTCCCCTTCAACTTTTCAGTCACTGGCGCCACTTTCATACTTCCTCTAATATACTAATTTATCACTTTATCTATTCTCGTCACACCACACATCCAACTCAACATTCTCATTTCCCCTACATGTAGTCTTTTTTCATCAGTCTTTTTCACAGCCCAACATTCTGATCCATACAGTATGAAAGGTCTTATCACGGATTTGTAGATTTTACCCTTCAACTTGAGGGGCATCCGTGGGTCACAACTTGTTCCATGACCTGTCGCCAGTTCATCCATCCTGAATTGATCCGATATTTACCCGAGGTACCGAAAGCTTCCGGGTACTTGCTATGGTTCCCCAATACCACAGCGGAGTCTATAGACTATTTAGACTGATAAGAAGGAGAAGGTTTCTTATCTACAAAGGGAAACCAATTATTTGAGTGATCGTTTTATTTATTTAATATCTACAAGTTAAAATGGTATAAATATAAACACGAAATTGCATGAAATAAGCGTCTTACTTAGACACTAATTTTTAATACCTGAACGGAATATTATTTTTTTTCGAATTTAAAATTTATTTGAAACCAAAGAGGTTCTACAAAAAGGTTTTAAAGCGCCATTATATATCTACTCGTAAGTGCGGTGTAATTATAGTCAGTTTCTGAGCAAGTGTGTTGAAAAGACGTTTTTTAAGTTTAGTTAAAAGTTTAGTTTAGTTAAAGTTAGGCGCTGTTAAAGTAAACGCTTAGTATACATCGTTTTTTGGGCACGCAATAATTATGGCGGTAAGTCCCCTCTTTGAGGAGTAGCTGGAAAGACAACACGGCGTCCTTAACTTCCGCATGACGCAGGTCCTCATCAGACATGGTAAGTTCGGGAGGTTCCTGCACCGGATTCGTGCGAAAGAAACGCCTGGGTGCCACCATTATGTGGACCGCCCGGAGGATGGAACGGTGGAGCATACGGTAAGGTGTGCCCCGCTTGGGCAGAGCACCGCCGTGTCCTCGTGGGGGCGATTGGCGGCAGCGATCTCTCCATGCGTGATGCGAAAGAGACCCCCGGGGCCCTGGAAAAATGGCCAATAAGGAACAGGAGTGGGTTTTTAGTCAGACTCAGATGGTTAATCAGAAGAATAACATCATTTTATAAGAACATTTTGATGCCAAACACGAACCGGTTATCGACATGTGGGGTGTGAACTAAGCGATCATTGTACTACTAGTGGTGACAGCCAATGGCTTAATAACCTCGAGTCTCGACCAACATCTGCGGCTCTCGTTCATCAAGGGCTGGATTCAGAAAGCGGCACTTCTGCGCTCATATAAGAGGTTCCTTTCTCTGGAGCTCTGTCCGCCGGTAGCTTGGACCCTGTTCCCGAATTTCGATACCGGTGTAATAGTAGTTTTTGTAATTTTGTGGTGAAATATTTAAAACTATAATTATTCTATAAATATTAATGAATAAACTGTTAATAAATAGTACATTATGATATAAGTGTGTAATGTTAGTGATTACCGTCAAGGCGGTATTTAGACCCGAGCCGTGGCGAGGGTCTTAAGAGAGCCAAGAACGGTAATCATTAATTACTCACGTTTGTCATACGACGTTTTTCAATACACTTGTGAAGAAAACAACAGTAAAACTAGTAAAATTTTCTGTGACATGGCGGTAAAAATCTGTTTTCATCATTTTTTTTATTTACTCCTAGAGGTAGGCTAAGGTATTTTGATCATACTGCCTAGTCTTACGTTTATGTTTTCTTGCGTGAAAAGTTTTTACGATAATGTCTTTCGTAGTGACAATAGAATACGGATGTAACATTTTCTAATGATTTTGTAGTATTTAATTTTATTTAATTAATACAGCCACTGAACTTCACTGGAATAAAAAAATTACGACAAAAACCGCGCGCATTTTAAAATGGCGGCCATAGACCACAAAAAAAAAACAAATTTTATTTGAATATACGATTTATTTACTAAATGTTTTTTTTTATTAAATAAATCGTTTGTACAAGTTAAATTTGTCCATTTTAACTTGTAAATTGGATAAAATAAGTAAGTAAGACACTAATTTATACACTATTGAACGCAATAATTTAATGGGAATTTTATTCGAATTTAATTATTTTTTTGCGAACAAAGAGAGGTTGAACAAAAAGGTTTTAACTACATTATAGCACTAGTGCGTAATGGTAATCAAAATGACACAGTTTGGTAACGAGTGCCATTATATACCTAAGTGCAGTGTAATAAGTGTCACTTTCTGAGCAAGTGTGTTGAAAAGTATCTTTATTCAGGTAAGTTACTTCTATATTAAAACCACATCAAAATTCTCATTGTTAAATATTAAATATAATCACCGACATTATAATAATATACATTATAATATTACATTGCTAAAAAATAATAACAATTAATTTGCTTAAATGGTAAATTGATAGTTAAAAGGTAAGGAAGGGAGAAACTCCACCTTTTTCGTTGCCTTGTTCGGATTAATTTATCCCTTTTGCTTGTTAATAACAAACATGAACTCATTTGTTATTATCTTAAAGTACACTTCAGAATTTGTAATGTTGCTTCGGTTTAGTCTGTAGGGTATAATACATGATCCTTGGTAAGGTCTTTCACCGTCAGTGCACACAGAATGACTTTAATCGGTGCCGGCTGGCGCCTGGGCCAGCGTACCGGGAGCCAACAGTTGAAAAATGAAAATGAAAAATGTTTCAAAAAAGTTTACACACATGATGAACACAAATAGTGACGTAATAGAATAAAAGACATCAACGCGTCCTATTGTCATCGCTCGTGCGATGGTGCGAGTGTCCGATAGTACTCTGTGTGATGACGCGACCGTGCGTTCAAACATACTGTGTTCTACTGAATGTCCTATTGAAAGTTGCGCGATCATGCGATGCGATCAAATTGTCTAGTTTTCGTCGCGCGACCATCAACGCATCGTATTGATCGCACGATCGCCAATCAAGTACATGTAGAGCGCGAGATCAGCTCACCATAGCCTGCAAGACGCTCCGTGGCACTATTGACGCGCCTGATCTGCTTACTGTGCTTGCGCGTTTCTTTGTCCCAGACAATTACTGCCGCGGCAAAAAGCACAGAATGTTTGCTGTGCCTCAGTGTCGCACTGTTGCCCGTGCGCAGTCTCCAATACCTCGCACTTTGGCTGCACTAAATGATCTCTTGGATTCTTATCCGACAAACGATCTGTTTGCGGATGAATGGAAGATGATTTTATTGGTACCTATGTCAGAAGTACTGTGAGAGGAATTGATGAAAGTACATGTTGTTTATAACTTAAAATTTTTGTTTAGTTACTGTAATTGGTTGTTTAACCGTTGTAATTAATTGATTAAATAAATAAATAAATAAATAAATGTTCTGACGACGCTCGCGCGACTAAATGGACAAATATTCGTAAAAATGTCTGTATGTCGAAAGAGTGATTGTGAAATTAACCGCGCTTTTTTCTGTTTATATATATATATATTTAATATATATATATATATATGTAGAGTACGTTATGTGATACACGTTTTCTTTTTTAACCGACTTCAAAATAAGAGGTTCTCAATTCGGTTGTATTTTTTTTACTTGCCAAGTTTTTTATATGCCATTTACGATTAAAGAAATATTGTCCGACAGCAAAAACTGTGCATTTCTGTCAATAACCATTTCGAGTGTGATGGCATCGCGTCAAAATAAGACATACATTTTGTTACCGCGCGACCGGGTTCATCGCCCGAGAGCGACGACAACAGGACGGCACCAGCAGGCGAGCGTGGCGTCGTCGCGCTCGCCGTAGCCGGGACCAGACACCGCTGCACCGGGGAATGCAGAGTGCCTACTAGAAAATCATCACAGGCTCCCCATTTTGAAGAATTGCGAGTTAAACCAAACGATGACGGCGATGTGTGTTTCTAGAAATTGGTACACACCAGCTGCTCATAAACATCAATATCGTTGAACCGATTTTGATTAAAGCATTGTTTCGAAATAAAGTTTCAAAACCATTAATCCAATTAACAATTAAAAAAAAAACATGTAAACTAGTGCTTGACTGCGATCCCACCTGATGGTAAGTAGTGATGCAATCGTTGACGGTGAGGAGGTGCACTAGTTTATTAAGAGCCTATTCACTCTAGCCTTGAAGATACCTAAATTATAATCGGACGGGAAGACCGCAGCAGGCAAATTGTTCCAGTCCCTCGATTTTCGCAGTATAAATGACGAGGCGAAACGCTTGGTCCTTTGGGGGTATGTGCAACAGAGAGTAAAGCCCCACATACCTCCGTTGAAAAGGGAGGATCCTCCAACCAGACGGGTGTTATGTCTGCTGGGCTATTGCCCGATAGATGATTTCGGGCTGTTCTATATGTTCTAATCGCGCGGAGAACTTTGATTGCGCGATGCAGGATTAGTTCCTATGTGACGCCATAGATGTCGCTACAGTCCGGACCGTAGAGGTTTCAACAACGTAAGGCCTCGCCGTTCGTCAGGTTGTCCGAAGGTATAAATGAGATGGTGGAATCAAGTCATGCAATTCCTGCAGACACTCTCCAAAATTCATACTGTAACACCGAAAGGCTGGCTACCCTTCGCCTGTGCTGAAAGCTTTGTAGATTGGACTTAACCAGATCTGGATCTGATTGCTAACCGATTTCTGGTTTCTGAGAAATATGAGTACGTAGACAAACATGCATTTATGTCGTAAAAATGAATGGTTGGAATCGTTTTTAACGTTTAATCTGAAAAAATACTAATTAAGAAACTACAGTTCATGGTGGCAATTAAATAAGCTCTACTAAGCAAAACTAGAGTAGCATTGAAGCCGCATCACATTCCTGACTTTCTACATGCGCTGGTAAAGGTCACTTTGTCGTAATAAAATATTAAAAACTAAAGTAGTATTGAAGCCGCAGCACATTCCTGACTTTCTACATGCGCTTGTAAAGGTCACTTTGTCGTAATAAAATATTAAAAACTAAAGTAGTATTGAAGCCGCAGCACATTCCTGACTTTCTACATGCGCTTGTAAAGGTCACTTTGTCGTAATAAAATATTAAAAACTAAAGTAGTATTGAAGCCGCAGCACATTCCTGACTTTCTACATGCGCTTGTAAAGGTCACTTTGTCGTAATAAAATATTAAAAACTAAAGTAGTATTGAAGCCGCAGCACATTACTGACTTTCTACATGCGCTTGTAAAGGTCACTTTGTCGTAATAAAATATTAAAAACTAAAGTAGTATTGAAGCCGCATCACATTCCTGACTTTCTACATGCGCTTGTAAAGGTCACTTTGTCGTAATAAAATATTAAAAACTAAAGTAGTATTGAAGCCGCAGCACATTACTGACTTTCTACATGCGCTTGTAAAGGTCACTTTGTCGTAATAAAATATTAAAAACTAAAGTAGTATTGAAGCCGCATCACATTCCTGACTTTCTACATGCGCTTGTAAAGGTCACTTTGTTGTAATAAAATATTAAAAACTAAAGTAGTATTGAAGCCGCAGCACATTCCTGACTTTCTACATGCGCTTGTAAAGGTCACTTTGTCGTAATAAAATATTAAAAATAAAGTAGTATTGAAGCCGCAGCACATTCCTGACTTTCTACATGCGCTTGTAAAGGTCACTTTGTTGTAATAAAATATTAAAAATAAAGTAGTATTGAAGCCGCAGCACATTCCTGACTTTCTACATGCGCTTGTAAAGGTCACTTTGTTGTAATAAAATAGTAAAAATAAAGTAGTATTGAAGCCGCAGCACATTACTGACTTTCTACATGCGCTGGTAAAGGTCACTTTGTTGTAATAAAATATTAAAAATAAAGTAGTATTGAAGCCGCATCATATTCCTGACTTTCTACATGCGCTTGTAAAGGTCACTTTGTTAAATGATAAATGATATTTATTTTGTAAATAGGTTTAAAAAACACTTTTACACGTCAATTTTTTTTTCGTCATTTTTAAACTAGATGAGGCCGGTGTTTCCTAGCTGACTACCCTGAGAAGAAACACCGAAACAAACTCAGGGGTCAAAGTCTCTTTTAAAGTCCATACAGTAAATATGTAATGGTCAAATAACATGAGAACCATGCAGATTTGTCTGAAATGGTCTTTTGAAGAAAGAACCATACAGATTTGAGTGGACCTGTCCAGTCAGTGCAAGCATTTGTCAGTATTCGTAAAGCTCAACTCAGGACTACTAAGGAGCTCAACGACTTGACGAACAATACCAAGGAAAGGACATTTGGGTAGGCCGCAGAAAATACTCAAATTGCCAGACATACATTAAAATTACTGAAAAGGAAAAAAAAAACAATCAACATAGTCCTCACGTTCACAATAATAAAAGAAAAATATAGTTTACAAAATGTAATACTTTAGCAAAGTAAACATTTTTGTCAAAAATTAATAGAAAAAAAAAGTCCAATTGCAAAATAAAAATAATCTACAATATCGAATTGTAATAAATAATAAAAAACACAATTAAAAATAAAAACAAAAGAAAAAAATAATAGTAATAAGACAACAGTTGCAGTGCGTACTGGAGCAGGTCAATCCCAAGCCTTTTGGTCCTCAACATAGTCCTTTATAGTATAAAAAGCCTTTTGGCAAAGTTTTCGCTTTACAAATAATTTGAATTTATTAAGGCTTAGTTGTTGAATATGACTAGGAAGTTTATTATAGAAGTGTATACATTGGCATCTAAATGAGCCACCTATTTTTTTCAGCCTGGTAGTAGGAACCACAAATTTGTGTTTGTTCCTAGTATTAAAATTATGAACATCACTGTATTTTTTAAACATGTTTATATTTTTATCTACATACAAAATGTTCTCGTAAATATACTGTGAAGGTACAGTCATTATATTGATTTCTTTAAATTTATCTCTGAGGGAGTATCTGGGACTTAATTTATAAATTGAACGAATAGCCCTTTTTTGCAATACAAAAATTGACTGTATTTCGGCGGCATTTCCCCACAGTAGAATACCGTACGACATGACACTATGGAAATAGCTAAAGTAAACTAAACGGGCAGTCTCTACATCAGTTAAATTTCGAATCTGTCTAACAGCGTATGCTGCAGAGCTAAGTTTTTTTGATAATTTGTCTATATGTGGGCCCCACTGCAGCTTAGCATCTAGAGTTATGCCCAAGAACACTGTATTATCTTCAGGACTCAACTCTTTACCTTTTATTAGCACACTAGTTTCTACTTGCCTAACATGAGGCATGGTAAACTTTATACATTTAGTTTTTTTTCATTAAGAAGAAGGTTATTTACATCAAACCAGTGTACTATTTTTGAAAGTGCTATATTTATATCGTCAGTAACCGGCTGCTGACGTTTAAGTTTAAACAAAAGTGAAGTGTCGTCTGCAAACAACACTATGTTATGGTTATCCTTTATGAGGTAAGGTAAATCGTTTATATATATAAGAAACAAAAATGGGCCAAGAATTGAACCCTGAGGGACACTCATTTTAACTACAGATCCAGGAGATCTTTTTCCGTTTACATCAACTCTCTGAATCCTTTCACTCAGATAAGATGTAAGAAGATCCAGGGAGGAGTTCCGGATTCCGTAATGGTGTAGTTTCCTGATTAATGTTTCATGGAGATCGCAATCGAAGGCCTTTGACAAATCGCAAAAAATGCCCAGGGCATCGCATTTGTCTTCCCATGCATTATAAATATGTACTAAAAGTTCAACACCGGCCGGCATCGGTTGTTGAACGACCCCTTGTAAAACCAAATTGTTTGGTATGCAATAATTTATGTCTGTTAAAAAATCTTTGTAGTTGCTCTAAAATAAGTTTCTCAAATATTTTACTAAAAGTGGGTAGCACTGAAATGGGTCTGTAATTCGTGGGGTCAGATGTACTACCCGTTTTGAACAATGGAATTATTTTACTATTCTTCATTAGATCAGGAAACTCACCGCGATCAATACAATTATTAAAAATAAAAGCTAAAGAAGGAGCTATAATGTGGATTATAGACTTAACAACGTCCACAGAATTACCCCATAAATCTGCAGTCTTTTTTACATTCAAGGAGTTAAACGTCTTAATAATATCTACATAAGTCACATGTTCGAAATTAAAATCAGAATCGCAAACTTTAACATTTTCTTTAAGCAGAGACTCTGCAGCAGTGGGTGACGAGTTCAGAGATTTTGTTGTTGATATGGGGATCTCTGAAAAGAAGTTCTCAAAAGCCGCGGCAACCTGTGAGTCCGATGTGATCACATTGTCATTAATTACAAGTTTATAGTCACTAGATGGTCTTGTAGACTTTCCTGTTTCACTATTTATAACATTCCAAGTAGTTTTAATTATATTATTACTGTTTTTAATTTTGGAACTCAAATAACGCGATTTCGCTATAGAACAAATTTTTTTAAACAATTTTGAATAATTTCGCACATATAAACTAAATTCAGCAGTATTAACAAGAACCCTTTCATCATACAATTCGTAAAGCCGAGTTCTACTTTTATGAATACCAGTGGTAGCCCATTCACAGAACGAAACGTTACTATTGACCGAAATAGTCTTAGGTATAAAAGTAGAATTAAATTGATTACAGTACATGTTAAAGAAACCTTCATATTGGTTATTGAGATCATCATATGTAGACAAGTCTGGTAAATTATTAATGAGTTTAGTTTTAAAAGTTTCTAAACGACTTGCAGTTTTAGGGTTAACAGTGATATTCTTTTTAGCCACTATGTTTTTTTGGTTTTGAAAAGTAATTAACTGTCCACAATGATCAGAATCTAATAAATTTAACATTTCTTTGTGAGTTGGTACAACATCCGTATAAATATTATCTATGCATGTGGCACTAGTAGGAGTTAATCTCGTGGGCTCCAAAAATAAGTTTACAAGATTGTAGGACTGAAATAGACTTAAAATTTTACTACGTAAACCTGAGTTTTCTAATAAATTAACATTAAAATCACCACAAGTGATTATGTACTTGTTTGAATTGGAAATCTTGTGGAAAACTTCATCCATTACCTTTTCAAAGCAGTCATACAATCCAGAAGGGGGTTTGTACACACTTAATATAATAAACTGCTCCAATTCAATACAGGCTATTTCAACTGACCGCTCAACAGATAGGCTCACAACATCCTTTCGTTCTTTGAACTTAAGGTTGTTGCTTACTAAAATTAATGAGCCACCACGTATGGCATTAATTCTACTAAACGAACTACCAACCTGGTGATTACTAAAATTGAAAATGAACTGATGGCTCTTAAGCCAATGTTCCGTTAAGCATAGAATATCAATATTATTGCAATTAAGGAATAAGTCTACTTCTAAATCCTTGTTCATAAGTCCTTGAATATTTTGATGTACCAGGTTGATACTGTAATGATTTTTAAAGAAAATGTTCATAAATCGTTCAACTTCCATCTATAAGCGATAGATGGCGCTAGTAGTTACATGAACATAAGGCACTTGTTGTAGACATTAAGTAATGATTTATGGTATTAGAGTTTATGTATTAGTTTTGTATAAATATATTATAATTGTTAAAATGAAATATTTACTTGCAGTTAATTATTGATAAACCCTAATGTATATTAGTTAGTCAATTGATATTACGTACTGTTTACTTTGCTCTGATTGGTCGGACCGAGTGTTTGTGAAAGTTTGTGGTGGGGAAACATTGAGTTTGTCTGTCATTCTGGACAGTCAGTCTGCTTTGAGTTGTCGAACAGTGAACACGTCCTACCAATCGGCGTATTCGTAAATGATTGTTTATATAAAGATAAATATGAAATTGTGTTGATCAAAGTGAATAAAATATTTATATAACTGAAGTTTGAAGTTTATGATTCATCACATTTCAGAAGTGGTACATGCCTACAAAAAGCCTACAAATATGTGCAGTGATAACAGGAATGTTAGGTTATGTGTGCCTAAATTAAAGCTAAATGAAATTGAGATATTTTTTCCAAGACTGCTAATGTTATTTTAGACAAGTGTTATACTCACTCAATTTTCATACTGATGGTGGCGCGTGTGTTGAATCATTCGGTTCCCTTCAAATGTGTGAACTGAGTGGTACTGATATGTTCGTAAACGAACGCTGACAGTTAAAACTGGACATCACTGACACTTTAACTACTAGTGGTTCATTTTAGTTCCTATATTTTAAATTGGGTTGTTTTTTCTTTATTTGTTTTAATTGATAATGCATAATGCTAAATTATGACAAAAGACAATTGCTATGTACAATTAACCTATCTTCCATAGCGGTAATTGTCATTATGTTGCCTTGGATTACTTTGTGTGCTATGTTATATATGCTATAATTTTGTTTTCCTTTTGACATATAATTGTAAATTTAAATGTTGTACCGCTAATGGGTATGTTACAATAATAATTTTATGAACTGAATTTCCACCACAAAAACAATAAATGAATTTGAATTTAGAAGCGAAAAAAAAATACGAAACCGTGTTGTGGATTTAGGGTGTAAATGGATTTCCTTGCACATAGAGATCTACACTTAGGAATATGCAGTCTGGAGTATGAGTGTATGAGTGTCTGGAGTGTGTAAATGTTTTATTTGAAATAAATGCTTTGATTTGATTTCAGTGCTTTGATGAGGCCGAGTATGCCTTTGGTGAGGCTGAGCGCGCCTTTGGTGAGGCCAACCGTGCCTTGATGAGGCCGACCGTGCCTTGATGAGGCCGACCGTGCCTTGATGAGGCCGACCGTGCCTTGATGAGGCCGACCGTGCCTTGATGAGGCCGACCGTGCCTTGATGAGGCCGACCGTGCCTTGATGAGGCCGAGCGTGCCTTTGGTGAGGCCGAGCGTGCCTTTGGTGAGGCCGAGCGTGCCTTTGGTGAGGCCGAGCGTGCCTTTGGTGAGGCCGAGCGTGCCTTTGGTGAGGCCGAGCGTGCCTTTGGTGAGGCCGAGCGTGCCTTTGGTGAGGCTGAGCGCGCCTTTGGTGAGGCCGACCGTGCCTTGATGAGGCCGACCGTGCCTTGATGAGGCCGACCGTGCCTTGATGAGACCGACCGTGCCTTGATGAGGCCGACCGTGCCTTGATGAGGCCGACCGTGCCTTGATGAGGCCGACCGTGCCTTGAAGAGGCCGACCGTGCCTTGATGAGGCCAACCGTGCTTTGATGAGGCCGACCGTGCTTTGATGAGGCCGACCGTGCCTTGATGAGGTCGGGCGTGAATGACGAGACCAAAACGTGCCTTGATGAGGCGCCCGGCCTTGATGAGGCCGACCGTGCCTTGATGAGACCGACCGTGCCTTGATGAGGCCGACCGTGCCTTGATGAGACCGACCGTGCCTTGATGAGGCCGACCGTGCCTTGATGAGGCCGACCGTGCCTTGATGAGGCCGACCGTGCCTTGATGAGGCCGACCGTGCCTTGATGAGGCCGACCGTGCCTTGATGAGGCCGACCGTGCTTTGATGAGGCCGACCGTGCTTTGATGAGGCCGACCGTGCCTTGATGAGGTCGGGCGTGAATGACGAGACCAAAACGTGCCTTGATGAGGCCGGGCGTGCCTCGACGAGACCAAAACGTGCCTTTGAAGAAGACGAGCGAGCCTTAATGAGGCCAAGTGTGCCGTTAGATAAGTCCATGTGTGCCATTTGAGGCCATGTGTGCCATTTAAAGCCATGTGTGCCATTTGAAGCCATATGTGCCATTTGAAGCCAAGTGTGCCATTTGAAGCCAAGTGTGCCATTTGATGCCAAGTGTGCCATTTGAGGCCAAGTGTGCAATTTGAGGCCAAGTGTGCAATTTGAGGCCAAGTGTGCAATTTGTGGCCAAGTGTGCAATTTGAGGCCAAGTGTGCAATTTGAGGCCAAGTGTGCAATTTGAGGCCAAGTGTGCAATTTGAGGCCAAGTGTGCAATTTGAGGCCAAGTGTGCAATTTGAGGCCAAGTGTGCAATTTGAGGCCAAGTGTGCAATTTGAGGCCAAGTGTGCAATTTGAAGCCAAGTGTGCAATTTGAGGCCAAGTGTGCAACTTGAGGCCAAGTGTGCCATTTGAGGCCAAGTGTGCCATTTGAGGCCAAGTGCGCCATTTGAGGCCAAGTGCGCCATTAGAGTTGGCCACATGTAACATTGGACTAGGCCAAGTGAGCCAATAAAGATTCGGGTTAAGTTTGCCCAATGCAGACGAAATTATCATCAAGAGCGTAAGTAACGTATGAATTTACCTACTTAAGTGATTTTAGTGTGACTATGTTGGCTTAATAATGATGTTAATGAATTGAATAATTTATTAAGTTTATTTCCATATTCATTTTTTTATTATTGCTTCATATCATTTTGACCTGTTTATTGGATAAGTTTCTTTTAATTGAAAATTCTGTTATAGCTTATGAAGATATTATAAGTATAGATAAAATGAATTGAAAGAAGATTTTTATATTGAGATTTTATTTTTGAAAAAAAAAGCGAGTTCTAAATGAATGGTACAAGTTATAATTCATGTAAATGTTTTAACCACTGATTTATTTTATTTTGAGGCCTTGGAGTCCGATTGCGTCAGGACTACAGAAGAAAAACCATCAGTCTTATTGAGCAAACGGATAGTTCCTGTTTCGAACAAAACAGACTCGAAGAGGAATGATGCAAAGAGACGATCTGGAAGGAAGTGCAGAAGTTATAATTCAACCTCTTCGTCGACTACACCACCACGATGCAAGAAGCAAAGAGGTACCTCATGTTGGTTAAATGATTTTCCAAAGAGAATAACGTTAAAAGTATCGAAGTTTGAACACAAAACATTAGAATAATGTGTTACGGGAGTTCGATCACTCCAGTAAATTTTGAGAGTATTTAAGTTGGATTAGAAAGAGTATTTGTAATTGATTTGTATGCAAATAGGATCAGAAACTGACTATACATTTTGTCTCAAAAACTTGCTAGGCTTACCAAAAGAAAATAGAAATGTTACGAAACCCTACCAAAGTGTAGTATTTAGTGACGAAGTGGTAAACTAAACTAACAATAGTTTTTCTAATGAGCAGAATTATGGTCAGTTTCAAGCAGAAATGTTAGCTGGTACGACTTAAGGTGAAACTTATGTGAATATTTTTATGACAAATCAGTGCTTATATACGGATATTGATGACAATCAAACGCTTTACAAATAAGTAGAAATAAAATGATCAATTTTGTTGGGTATTATATAGATTTTAACAGCGATGTAGTCTTTTGCGTGAATCCGATAGAGAAGTATTAGTTGTCAGTCAAAAGTTTATGCAGACTCGTCTAAAGATTGGGAAGATTTTGAGTTACCATCCATTGCAATTTGTAAAGGTACGTTATCCTTTCACAAGAACCTTGTACTGTTCAACAGTAAAATTGATTTAATTTTCTAAAACTTGCCTTGCGCAACCAAATTCAGCTATAGATTCACATCATTCTGGAAATATTTGTATAGACGGAACTTATATCAGAGTATTTATCGTGTGTTTCTTTATCGTGTCAAATCTTTCTGACTATATCATCAACAAATCTATGCACAGACATCACCGCAAAAGATATACATCAATTAAATGATATTTGTTTTACAAGTAGGTTATAAATAATAATATTACATGACCATCGTCAAGACTGAAATCGGAGTCGGTCCCCAAGTTAATGATGACAACAAAAGATTTAATTTGAGCTGGATATTATATTGTTATGATTCGGTTAAGAGGAAAATAGATTTAAAATGCATACACTAGAGTGGCGGGTCAATTTAAATGTTCCAAATTAAAATAAAGTTTGATAAACAGTGCGATTCAAGCATCATTATTATAACCTTAACTTGATACGAATTTGCACACAGATGCTGGGGCCTTAGATTTAGGGGAAATATTAGTACAATTAAGCCCATGGGCTCTCCAGCTGAAGAGTCATTTTTAATTTAAACGCTTAAGTTTTGTTTATATATTTTGGTTTCAAATAGTGAATGTAATGAACCCTGACTAAATAAGACGCCACACAACGTATAGGAATATGGTGGCTATACATTCATGAGTTTAGTTAACCATTGAGAGTGTAAGATCTGGGACGCGTATGTCGATACCTTAAGCCGTAATACCATGCTGTCTACAGACACTAAGACGAATCCTCTGTTTCTGTTTATAGTATTGAGACTGGGAATTGATTATCAACATTATGAATATTAGACCTAGATTCAAAGTTCTTAAGGCTGAACCAGATGAAAAACCTAATGACAAAGTATGTATAATTATGTTAAGTCGTGAATTCAGTGTGCGTAAATAACGAAGACGCAACGGACAAAAAGCTGGTCAATTTTACCTTATACTTACAGAAAGTTGACCAATTGTTTCGACTGATAGTGTTGGTTATAAAATATATTTAACATTGGTTTACTATCTCGAATAATGGTGCAATCGTGGCTTTCTTTTAGATACTTTATCTACTCTAAAGAGCTTTTACGATAGTCATGGTACTGACCTTGTTCTTAAAGCTGTAAAAATGACTACCACTATTTTAAATGTCCTAGCAAAATAAAATTACTTCAACGTTTATAACGAACACCAATGAAACATATGCCTATCTTGGAAAATTCAATGGAGTCTTGTTAATTCTGGTAATTCATTCACTAGAAAGACTGCCACAAAGCTACTAGGATCAGAGATACTTTAAACGATAGACTACGACGACATTACGAAGTACGAAACACGTTACAAAGCTTAAGAGATGAGGTGAGCTCCAATATCCAAGTTAGACAAGCAAAAGAATACTTACGTTACCAGTCAAATCCCTGCATAAGTGATCTGATTAAGATTAGTAGATCTGATTGCAAATAAGAAGGTAAAATTACATTAACCCCATTTTAAAATCTATAGATCCATTCAAAAACAAAAGTTTTAAGTATAAAATTACTGGAATATATTATATATGGTAAGTTTTATGATCCCAGACATGTAGAAAAGCTTTTGACAAAAAACCTTACAAAACTATTCTTCTAGTGATGAATGTTCTAAACATATGACGTGACGACAAACTAATGATCCGGAAGCAAACCTAAAATCAATACTAAGCCGAATGTAATGAATTTGAATGTAAAACTCATTTTCTTGTCGAACTGAATGAAGTATCATAATTTATATGAATGTAGTCTATCATTGAAATTGTAATCGTGCGTTAGGAGATCGCACGATGTCGGATGGCCGAATGTAATGATTTTTAAAGAAAATATTCATAAATCGTTCAACTTCCATCTATAAGCGATAGATGGCGCTAGTAGTTACATGAACATAAGGCACTTGTTGTAGACATTAAGTAATGATTTATGGTATTAGAGTTTATGTATTAGTTTTGTATAAATATATTATAATTGTTAAAATGAAATATTTACTTGCAGTTAATTATTGATAAACCCTAATGTATATTAGTTAGTCAATTGATATTACGTACTGTTTACTTTGGTCTGATTGGTCGGACCGAGTGTTTGTGAAAGTTTGTGGTGGGGAAACATTGAGTTTGTAACTGTCATTCTGGACAGTCAGTCTGCTTTGAGTTGTCGAACAGTGAACACGTCCTACCAATCGGCGTATTCGTAAATGATTGTCTACATAAAGATAAATATGAAATTGTATTGATCAAAGTGAATAAAATATTTATATAACTGAAGTTTGAAGTTTATGATTCATCACAATACTATTTAATGATTTTAAAACTTGATTGGAAATATTTTTGTTCGTTAGTACATTCATGCTAGAGATTGTCTCTGTTGTCTTAATTTCTAATTTAAACGAATATCTATGTCAACATTTGGTGCCAATTTATTGGCAAAATCATATAACATGTCATTGCATTGCTCAACAGGAGCAATTTGTTTAATAGTGTGTGTGTGTGAGTGAAATAAAAAAATAATATGATAGCGACACAGCTATCTGTCTCCTATAAAAGTTTGAAAGATAGTATCTATCTACAAGATACCTATCTTTTGTCAAATAAAAATTAGTGCCAACATAATTGTTGATGTCAATTAAATGAAACAGATCATTATTTAATATCACATTGTACAATGTCATATTAATCTTATATCTAATACGATTTTCTTCCTGTGGCAAACTCTGGCTGTATGGGAATGTGAACATCACAATTTTTCTTACACACAAGTTATTCAAAGTCCTATAATATTGCAGTAATTCTCCTTTGTTCACATTTCCCCTATTTCCAACAAAAATTAAAAGTATGGCATCCTGGTTAAAATTACATTTAATTATTTTTTTCATTATATCAAATAAAGAACAGCCAGGCATACAGTTATTTATTATCGAGTGTCCCGGATATTCATTTGTCAAAAAGTGGCCTAAATCTTTTCCAATTTCATCACAAAAAATAACTATTTCCTTATTTATGAACTGTTGTGAAAAACAATCAGTAATTTCTACTGGCAAACTGACACTAGACTGGGGTAAGGGGGTATCACATATTGACAATGAATGATCCGGCGCAGATGCAATAGATGTTGGTTGACAATGCTCACAGTTGGTTTTTTGTGAGCTCACCAGCTCATTCATTGCCAATACATATTCCCTCATTTGGTTTTCAGAGGCTGTATATTTGATGGTCATTGAATCTAATTTGTGTTGTAGATGGTTTAGTTCACTCTGCAAGTCCTCAGTGTCAGTTTGGTATTTCCTTGTACTTTTTTCTAAGTTTGAAGAATACACATCTAATTGTTTCAGTAAATGTAATCTTTCCCTATTTAATTTAACATTTTTTATAAAAAACTTTTGTTTTTTAACCATTTTTTTGGTTTTCACTATATATTTGTTAATTTTTATATATTTTTTAAGTTTATTTTTACTAGTGACTACCCTCACTGTTTTACTTGATTTTGAGTCATCATCACTTGTCAAATCAATAGAATAAGAGGGGTTAATTTCTGAAACTAGTGATGGGGCAATAGGCACCAACTCGCTGAATAGACTTTGATTCATCGAGGCAGTGATGTTTAGATTTGTTGTCTCTAGTTGTGATATATGACTTTTTGCCTCTTGCAGCTGTTGTTGCAATAAATATTTATGACTTAGAGCATGTTCATACTCTGTGCTACATTGGCTGAACCCGTCCACAACAAGTTGGAGCCTATCCCGGTCTTCTATGGCCTCAGTGAATTGAATGTATACCTGAGCCATTTCATTTTTTAACTTTCGATTATTTTCATTGGCTTCAAAGAGTAGGTATCTTTTCATTGTCATCCATTTCCTTAATCAGTTGGTCACAGTACTCTTTTGACGCCTTTAATTGGCTCAAAGCCAGACTGAGTTTGGACTCCTCCTGACGAGCATAGGCGCTACGAGTCGTAGGCATGATTATAAGGAATTGAAAAGAAAATAAAATAGACTAGGTAGGTTGAGATAGAAGTTTAAAAGATAGTTAGATAAAAGAAAATAAACTTAGAAAGTTAAATTCTGTCACCAACTAACTAAGGTTATGTTTACGTTTTAATTGTCATTCACAAACAATATTCATCCGAATAAAAGGAGATTCCAAGTATAATGAAGTTAATAGAACGCAAACAATAAAATAACAAGTCAAATGTAAAGTATTGTACCTGATAACAAGATGACAATGCAAAAATCACTGGTACCGGTAACCTCTACCTGTCAAAAAAGTTTTATCGAATTTTTTACACTTATTTGCACTTTATTGCACGAATTTGATACGTAATACACTTAAATACCCTATTTACTTGATGAGTAATTGGAAATTGGCTTTAAAAACATAGAAAATTAACATTTAAAATTAAAATTACAAGGGACCAATGTTGTAATAAAATATTAAAAATAAAGTAGTATTGAAACCGCAGCACATTACTGACTTTCTACATGCGCTGGTAAAGGTCACTTTGTTGTAATAAAATATTAAAAATAAAGTAGTATTGAAGCCGCAGCACATTCCTGACTTTCTACATGCGCTGGTAAAGGTCACTTTGTTGTAATAAAATATTAAAAATAAAGTAGTATTGAAGCCGCAGCACATTCCTGACTTTCTACATGCGCTTGTAAAGGTCACTTTGTTGTAGTAAACTATTAAAAATTAGCTTCTGGTTGCGGTTTTGCCCGCATGAAATTAGAAAATTCTCCCAAGAAACGATACTCCCGGGTTAAAGTATCCTAAATATGCTGTTCCAGGACAGGAGTAGATTTGTACCAAATGTCATCTAAATCCATTCAGCCATTCGAGCATGAAGAAGCACCTTTGTACTCTTCTATCTGTTTTTGTTCTTTTCATTTTTAAGTGTGTACATAAATAATAAATAAAAATACACAATTCGCCTTTATATATAGATCCCGCTCACAGTTGTGTTTTAAGTAGAAAATGCTTCAATTAAAAAACTGGGCAAGTGCGAGTCGGACTCACGCACTGAAGGTTCCATACAAACTTACATATGTAAATAGTTCAATTCCCGAATGGTGTCTCGAAGATTTTTCCGAATCGTAAAAAAAGGTTTAGTTTTTGTGACCTAGCAACAAATTTACTGTTTTCAGATTTATATATGTGCTAAAAGACCTTGTTATAAGCCAAATTTCAGGATTCTGTGTCAACGGGAAGTACCTCTAATTTTGATTCCCTTGAGAGTGTCGAAATATACGTTTTTTGTGACATAAACAGCCGTATTTGTTTTTTTTTTCAACTTAGAAGTTTGATTTTTTCACAGCTTCAAGGGACCGCAGACCTGAGTATATGCTTTTAATTTCAATTCAATACCTACACGCGGTGCCAAGATAAAGGGTCTTGACAGACAGGCAGATGGACAACAAAGTGATCCTATAAGGGTTCCGTTTTTTTCCTTTTGAAGTACGGATCCCTAAAAAGAATCAAAGTAATATTCATACATGTATTGTATTTTTTATGGGTTTAAATTGGCTATGCTTACGGAGAACTTAATTTATTAAACGCCTTCGACGTGAAAATCAGCGATGAATATGTGCAGAGTATTTCTTTTTACTTTGTTAGGTATTTGCCGAGTACAGAGATCCTAATGGTGTCGGTGACGAGGTTACATACTCTTCTGAGACACATGGTATGGCAAACGAGAAAATACCGCGCAGCTTCCTGAAGACTGCCCAGCCGAGTCGGATTCGACGATTGACCTTTTTTTCTGAAGTTAGATCTACCTAACTGAAACGTTTTGTCCCAGGTAAATGTAATCGTCTAAAATGTTCAATGTAGAGTCTCCAATCTTGATAGTTGATGACTTTTATTTTGTCCATATTCATTTTAAGATCCACTCTTTTGAAAGCTCTTCTGAAGCCATCAATCATTGTAATGAGCTCGTCTATAGCATCAGCCATGACATCGTCGTCAAAACAAAGGTAAGTGATATACTCGCCATTCATATTAATGCCAGGCCCTCTCCAGTCCAGAACCTCGAAGACATGCTCGATTGCGTGACATGGTGGCGTTTGCCTACGAACATTTCAAAACAATGATGTACTTATAGTTAATCTAGCACTCTTTGAGAGACTGCAGTACAGCCTAAGTCTTGATTGAATCAAAGGCATTCTCGTTGACCACGAACACTACGCAGAGTGGCCAATTCTACTCTTCGGTCCTCTGTATAACCTGCTGCAGCGTGTATGTGATCTACGATGCTGGAACCTTTTCTGAATCCGGCTTGTTATGGGGCTGCAAGTCGTTAATCCTGCACACAAGTCATCTCATGCGCAGAGCTTCGTGATGATTCTGGAACACAGCTTAGTGGAAATGCATGAAGAAATGTACCAACTCACCGCTGCTCCACGCCAGTAGTATTTTCCTCCCGAGTATGATGTAATTAAACAGTTTCTTCACCATCAACCAGTCCTTAAACTTTGGTACTTACCCCTTGCCTCGTCGTGGCCTTGACCACTGCCGGAGTCAAGGGCAGACGGGCTACCCATAATCGCCACGCTTGGCAGGCGGGTTGGCGATCGCAGTTTGGTTGTTGTAATGCACAGAACATACTGCTGCCCATTCTCTGGTATGTCTCTTAGTCGCCTCTTACGACACCCACGGGAAGAGATGGGATGGTGTTTTTCGTTACGTCCGGACACAACACGGACGATGGCTGTATGTAATATTTTTATTTTTTATGAGTGTTCACCGATTTCTTGGTCAATTGTGGACCGATTTCCAAAATTATGTTTTTGATTGAAAGGTTATGCTTCCAAGTTGGTTCCATAGAAATATTGTTATGATCTGATGATGAACTGAACCGTCGTAACAAGTAAAATTGCTTTATTTATACGTACATATACGCGATGACTTTAAGTTTGACTGAGGGGCACTTTTTAGTTGTGGTACCGCTCAGAGTATTACTATAATCTAATATCACTATTTATTCACTCTATTTTAAGCGTACATTTATCACTTAAATGTTCACAAACCTACCTTGTCATTCGCCTCGCTTTTTTGTATCTTAAATAAAATTGAAGTGTCTCTTTGTAGTATTATAATAACATTTGTTTAGTAAATGTTATCGGTTTGTTCCGGCTAACATCCGAAACAGCTAGACCGATTTTGACAGAACATTCATTGATGGATAGCAAATGTTACAAGCAGTTACTTAGGCTAGTTTTTATTGGGATATAGCTAATGTTATAATGAGTAACTTTATCTAATTTTTATATTCCCGCGAAACGGGACTTATTTCTCGAGGGCGGGGGCATCTTAATTCTCGCGGGAGGTAGTTTATCTTAATTCCCGGGGATAATAGACATCTTCGAAACGGCTGGACCGATTTTGAGGGACTTTCCCTGACGGATAGCTGATTTTACAAGGAGTAACTTTGGCTTCTTTTTGACGGAGCTTTCATTGGGTTAGAGCTATTATTATAATGAGTACCTTAAACTACTTTTTATATTCTCGCGGGAACGGGACTTAATTCCGGTGGTCGGGGGACATCCTGATTCCCAGGGGAGAGGAAATTTTAAAAACAGCTTGACCGATTTTGACGGGACTTTCACTGACAGAAAGCTTTTTTATGTGGGTAATCATTTAATGACTTCTCCTATTCTAGGGTGGAGAGGGAGAGCGTGCCAGACTTTTACTTTTACTGAGTAAAACCACACCTAGGTTCCTTCAGTTGCCCTTTGCGTTCCAGGACCACGGGTTACCTTTTCAGAAGTCTTCCCATGGCCTTAGTAGGCATCGGCCCTGCTGCCAGACTTTTACTTTTACTGAGTAAAACCACACCTAGGTTCCTTCAGTTGCCCTTTGCGTTCCAGGACCACGGGTTACCTTTTCAGAAGTCTTCCCATGGCCTTAGTAGGCATCGGCCCTGCTGGTCCCTACGGTTTTGCTGACATCTCTTTGAGGAACGCGTAGTACACGACTCGCTAGCGACGATTTGGCTCGGCTCCGGGAAATAGCCGGACGGTCGGACTGCGAGCTACACATTACACGTCGTCCGAAATTAAATCGAGTAACTTGGCCTACTTTTCATTTTCTCGCGGTAACGGGACTTAATTCCCAGGGGGATATAAAAAGGGGAGTAACGAAGTCGCAAGTAACAGTTAGTATATAATAATATTTCCTATTGTATTTATTTTTAATATGGTCATGATATATTTTGAAATCCTCATGATGAGCTCTTTAATTTGATACCCATATCGCAAAATCCAAATAATACTAATTTCTTTTTAACCGACTTCAAAAAAAGGAGGAGGTTATTCAATTCGGTTGTATTTTTTTTTTATCATTTTTTTTTATGTTTGTTACCTCAGAACTCCGTCGGTTATGGACCGATTTGCAAAATTTTTTTTTCCCTATATAGGATATGCTTCCAGATTGGTCCCATTTTTTTCAAAATCCAGTTCTGATGATGGGATCCATGAGGAATCGAGGGAACTCCTCAAATATTATAGGCAACCATATAGTGATTTTGGTATTTTCATCGAGTACTTAAGCATTTACAGTCAAAAAGAAACATTTGATGAAGTGGAACTGATGAAGAAGACCAGAAATGGTGAACGGAACTTCATACTCACATTGATATCACAATGAAGATAGTTAAGCGACTATGACAATACAAATAAATGAATGGTTCTGAATATTTACGTTGGAAATGGTATCACCGAAGTGATCTGATGATGATGATGGAGCCGGAAGGTAGGCACTGGAACTCCATAATTAATCAATGTAACCTAGCCGTGTTTGGACTTATTAGAATCGTCATGAGATGCATTTTGGATATAAGGTACTATCGAACTGATCTGATGATGGAGCCGGAAGGTAGGCATAGGAACTCCGTAATTAATCAATGTATCCTAGCCGTGTTTGGGCTTATTAGAATTGTCATGAGATGCACTTTGGCTATAAGATACTATCGAATTGATCTGGTGATGGAGCCGGAAGGTGGAAGGTAGACACAGGAACTTTCTAATAAAACAATGTAACCTTGCAGTGTTTTAGGTTAATTGGAATCGTCATGAGAAATAGGCACTCTGTTTATAAGTGGTTCGCAACTAAAAAGTGTAAAGTAAAAACTTTTTACAAAAAAAAAATAACCGACTTCACTAAAAAAAACACTAAAAGGATCAAAATAATTTTAATTTCGGAAGTCGGTGTTAAATAAGAAACAAACAATACCGAGAAACACCGACTTCCGAAATTAAAATTATTTTGATCCTTTTAGTGTTTTTTTTAGTGAAGTCGGTTATTTTTTTTTTTGTAAAAAGTTTTTATTACCTTCAATTATGGTCTCACAGTCGTTATGTTGGGTTTTTTCAAACGTCACCTATTTAAGAACACTTGGGTTATCTCAAGACGAATCTGACGATATTTTAATTATATAAATCCGTTCAGCGTTTTGGAAGATATGAGGTAATATAGAATATTACATACATACATACATTTATACAAGACACGCACGTAAAACATAACCCTTCTTGCAGTCGAGATTACTAAGACTTATTCTTTGAGTCGGGTAACAAAGTCGCTTCCCGCTGTCTGTCCCTAGTTCCTATGTACCTATGCTTAGATCTTTAAAACTACGCAACGGATTTTGATGCGGTTTTTTTTTAACATATATCGAGTGATTTAAGAGGAAGGTTTATAAGTATAATTATTCATGCATAATATAGTAGAGAAACACTGATAATTTTAGAGGTTTTTAATATGATATGGGTGGGTTAAGCTCGCCTATGTGCATCAACTGTCCTATTTTATTGTTTATATATAAAATTGTGTACAATAAAGAATAAAGAATATCGTAAATAAACATATTTTTTTACGCTTACATTGCAATCGCTGGCTGAACCTTACGAGATATATTGTACACCTTAAAAAGATCTACAAAAAAGTCCGCGATGGTATATGTCTATCTCTCAGGGATAACCCACAATAACCATTTTTTATCCTTTACTTTTTACGAGAAATAATGGCTTACTTACGAAGCGATTTTAAGCAATACAGCATTAATCCCTATCCAATTAAGTACCTTAAATATATTGTGCATTTAATATAAATTAATATAGCCCTTTATAGCATGTAATTTTAATGAATATTTTCGATGATATTACAGATTTAAAATGCAGGGACATAGCATTTAAACGCCCACAATTTCCGGTAAAGATATCATTTGCAATGACCATTAATAAATCGCAGGGTCAAACTTTCAACGTAGTGCAAGCTTAGATTTGAACGTTGAGTGTTTTTCACTTCAAGATTACAGGCACTTTTGAAATGTCAAAAAGTCAGTCAGTCAGAATAATGATGCTAATTGCACATTCCAAAGTGTAAATCTCTGTGGAGAAGAATGTGCAAGAAATTCCATGGATCAATTTTCTAACGTAGATGAAGTTTTCATAGATATATTGACAAGACACCGTTATGATGCTAATATCCTTAAACAGTTTCCTTATAGAATCGCACCGGCGGAGATTGTAAATAGCTCTGATGGCTAGGCGTGTGTAACTTTTTACTGAACCGACTCACTGTTCCGAAACATTTTAGTATTCCATAAGTTTGGAACAGCAGTAATGTTAAATTAAACGCTTCATTTGGAACAATTAGAACACTGAAACACTCTTCGCTTTAAGTAACCTGCAGTCATTTTAAAATTAAAATGTAAATTTAATTAATCACCTGAACTAAAAGCATCTTAAAATTATTCTTAAATCAAAATTTAATTGAATAAACTGTTAGTATATATGACGCGACGTAACAGATCACGATTCATAACAATCAGTGTCTGTGTTTGTATCTTTTGAGCCATTATTCCAAATGTTCTGTTTATATATCTTTTGAGTCGATGTTCCAAATGTTACAAATGATACATATCACTGTTCCGGAACATTTCAGTGATTCAAATGCAAATGTTCCAATCGAAAAGATGACACACTTTGCCCACGCCTTTGATGGTTAATCGAGTCAATGTCTCCAGGCCGTCCCCATAATAAGATACCATATGATATGATACTCGTACTATGAAAATAATTACTAAAATAGACTAGTCTAGCGGTATCAACATCCGTACTTATCCAATCACTACTTTTGGCATTTGGTAAGGAAAATCCTATGCATTTCGTTTTTATTTTCCATTTAGAACTAGATTATTAGCAGTGAACCAGTTTTGGGCCTGCGGTAGAGCGTAATTTTCGTCGTCATGATTATTAGTCCTTCTATTAATCTTAAAAATCAAAGAAGTGTCGTGGGCAAACAACACCATATTAAGTTTAATTTGCAACAAATGGGGTAAATCATTATTATATAATCTAAAAATTCGTGTCCGACCGAATTTCGGCAAAAAAACGAGTTTCGGTTTAGTTTAGGTTTCGGCGGCAAACCTGCCGAAACTACGAACGATATCGAAACTGCATTCGGAAGTGCTCGCGCTGTGATTGGTCATGTTCGGCGCGTTAAATTACATCCAAGCGAGTAAACGACGAAGACATTGTCCGCGTGCTTGAGTTTTCGTGTGATTTATTTTGAATTCGGCAAGTTTTATTACATGATATAGCATAAAAGTAGGTAGTAAACATAAAAAAATAATTCATTATAACAAACTAATGCATAAATTAATTTATAGTAGAATTTAGTTTGACCTAACTATCTAAGCAATTTTTTTGGTTGATTTAATTGTCTCGCTAATGCAAATGTACCAAATTTCGGTTTCGGCCGAAACTAATACTATGGCCGAAATTTGGTTTTGGTCCTAAAAACCAGTTTCGGTCGGCAACTACTAAAAATAAAAAAGGGCCTAAAATTGAACCTTGGGGTACTCTCATTTTCACATTTAATCCCGACGAATTGACACCGTTTATCTGAACTTGTTGCTGTCTGTCATTCAAATAAGATTTTAATAAATAACGCGGTTTTGCCTAGTCCGTAATACTCACGTTTCAGGAGTAATCTTTCATGAACCAAACAATCAAACATCTTAGATAGGTCACAGAAGATGCCTATAGCATCTTATGCATCTTCCCACGCATTAAAAATGTGTTTGCGTAAGGAGATATCAGCGTCAGTTGTACATCGTCCTTTGGTGAAAACATACTGTTTAAAGCGTAAGATATTTTTCATGTTAAAATGAGTAAACATTTGATTATAAAAAATAACTATCAATGTCAAATTGTAAAAAGAATATAATAAAAAGCACAATTGAAATTTAAACAAAAAAAAACTCGAAAATAAAATAAAATTGTAGAGCGTACTGGAGCAGATCAATCCCAAGCCTTTTTGTCCTCAAGATGGGTGAGCTTGTCGAGAAATCTGTGCAGACAGTTTTGTTTCTACTTAAAAATAAAATTTCAAATATTTAAGTTTTTTCCTTATTTTACGTTGCTCCACACTAGGAATTACCTACTCCTGTATCGTGGCTGCATTCACAAACGTGTGAAGGCATACGCAAGACACCCAGACCAAAACATCTATCTGTAGGCCATACAAATATTTGTTCCGCGCGGGAATCAAACCGGCGATACGTAGCGTAGCAGCCAATAGCTTAACCACTGACCCAAACCTACCGTCAGGTAGTTCCCCTCCAGGGCTTATCGATTATTTCTACCCTGTATAGGTACATAATAATAATGTATAAAGTGCAATTGTCTAAAATATAGTACAGGCTGTAGTACGGGTAGTTGGCAACCCTAGTCATGAACGTTGAACGCAAACATGCTCCAAGATTAAGGCAAGTCTGGTGAGCCGTGGATAAAACGGATTGGACTTTTTGTAAGTAATGTGCACTCACAGCGACAGTAAGTTTTCGTGCAGCGGCGGCAGGCGGCGCAGCGCGGCGGAGCGGCAGTCGAGGCGCGCGCCGCCCTCACCGCACGCGCAACCCACCGCCGCGCGCGCCGGGCACGCGCCCCTCGCCGGTGCCGCCGCGCAACCCAGCCACAGCAGCGCCGCCGCGCACGCCAGCCAGCGCGCGCGCCCCATGCGAGCGCGCCCTCACCGCGCGCTGTCCGCGCACACGAGCGCCACCGGTTCCTCGCTGCACATCATGCTGCACGGCACTCACAGCGAAAAGTGACCGCGACACTGTCACTTTCTTCGGATCCGACTAGGTATTTCACTTACGTTGATGAACTTCACTAGCTTTGAAAAAATCACACAAGTTGTATTACATCGACACTGATCGTAACTAGACTCGCACTCGACGCGCGTAGAGTGAGCAGAGTATCGACACACGAGGTACCACAGCGAGGGCGCGCGACGTACTGGCGAGTGGCGGGCTGCTAGAGCCGGCGCGCGGCTTGCCAAGTTGCCGTGAGCGATGCGCGGCGCGTCGCGCCTGTCATCTCTCTCCACTCGCCTCCGCGGCCCGCGCCGCCTTGTCTGCCGGCTCCGCCAACACTACTGCGACTACTCCGAGCAACCGGCGACGAGTTTACCAAACAAGTACCTAATAATATAGGGTACCGATATTTACAAATCAACTTTATAACTGTACTGATAGGTTACTTGAGATTTAAGTCAAAATATTGTGTAAGCACGGTAAGTACCTACATTATATTGAAAATTATGTACTTAATAAGTAACACTTACTCGCCAAAAAGTATTTTCTTCAGTTTTTCTTTCTGGGAATTTGATTACTTACCTGGGCTCAGGTTCTCTAAATTTCTCAGTAGGTACCTAGCGAGACTTTCAAGTCAGTTTTTTAAAAGACATTTCAATGTTGTAAATGTTTGAATCTTGCAATAATTCATATCTCAGATTTTATTCTAGTATCGTTTATTTAATAAAGATTTAAATAAACGATACTAGAATAAAATCTGAGATATTATTTATTGATATATATCTGATAATACGATCAAATGCACTTCCAAGTGAAGTTCTATCATATGTTACCTATTAGTTCATTTGAAGATATGATTATAATAATGTAGTTTCACTTTCCCTACTTTCTTGGTAACTTCGCACATATTTTAAACTAACTCTTGCCCGGGACTTCGTCCGTGTTTATTTTATTATAATTAATAGCTTTTGTTCGAAACTTCGTTCGAGTAGAAATCGGAAATATTATTTTGTAAAATGCAAGTGGAGGCTGTTCACGCTATTATCATTTGCCCTACTGGACCACAAAAAACTGTGGCACTGATCAAATTATTGCAAAAAAATCTGGATCCCCTAATTGTTGGAGTAAAATAATTGGTGTAACCATTTTAATTTGAGCGAATGTGGGGGGAGGCCACTCGGGTAGTGAACTCTGGAATTCTTGAGGATAATATACCGCATCTTCTTGATCCATTACATTATCATTGGAAATGTAGTTGATGCTTATTTCCTCACTACTATTTCTAGCCACGAATATTGCCCTTTGACACATCCACTGGTAGTCTTTATTTTCTATTTGGAGTACATCTGGATAGACTTTGGAGATTAGATCTTCAATGCTGATATCTTTCTCATCTTAATCACGATCAATTTCGATTTTGTGTTCATTTTCACTATAAGGCCCCAATTAAGGCACAAAAGGCTACTTGCCCATTGCAAGTAGCAATGGGCAAGTACCTTATTGTGAAAATCCGAAACTTAGTCGCTAAATTATGCTAAGTCCCTATTCTCATTAAAATTCACAATGTACTCACAGTTTGATGCCAATATCACATCACAATAATATATATTATTTTTACTTGCCCTTCCGTCCAGAGATGTGGTTGTGGTGCCCATATGCGCCAACGTGCTTGCCGATGCCCTATGATGGTTGATCCTCAACGATAATCCGCCGCCATTTGATTGGATGAGCCGCCTTGCAACTCAGGTCAGACCTTTAGTTTAGCTTCTTACCCTGAGTTACCCTGAGTTACCCTGATGTTTATCTGGCTCTCGAAAGACCATGTCCCAAAACTTAGGGAATTTCCAATAGTGAAAATGAAGAAATTATCTATTGACAGCAGCTCGAGTTCAAAGCGATTTTTCATCTCAACGCAAGACTCAACAATGTCAGCTCTAGTTCCCTAACTCTAACTGGCAATGTTAAAACATCAGCAAACTCGAAAGTAATTCCACCCATGATTTTATTACAGCTTCTTATGTCTTTAAAGGTCTCTACATGAGATCTATGAATGCATTCATCCCTTATGATAAAACTGATATCTTTCAAATTTTTCCTAAAGGGCCATTTTTACGGATCGAGCACACGCTAACTTTCTGCTAAAAAAATAGTCAGAGGCGGTTCAAAAGTTGAATGAGTGATGAGTTCACCTAATAGAGTCGAAGAGATACCCATCAGCCGCGATGCGATGGCTGCAGCCGTGCGTCTAGAACTTGATCATTATTTTGCTACGGCGGCGTTATTTTAAAACTATTATATCTCCTAAGATATTTATCGGAATCAAATGATTTAAAAGGCAAAGTTCAAAATAAAATACTTAAAATTAATACTGTACACAAGGATTAATATTATGTTTATAAAACACCTTCGCAAATAATGCTTGGTTATAGTGAGCCAATCTTAAAAGATAGACGTAAGCTGTCACGAACATTTTTTAGAACTTTTAAAGGGAAACAATTTTGTAGTTAGTTCATAATTTTTGTTTAACTTTAACCGTTTACGCAGCGCACGCAACGGAATCTCTTAAGTGGCATAATTTTCCCCCGTTTTTGCATAACATTTTTTGTCGATGCTCCACTCTTATTAGTCATAATAGATGATCAAACGAACTTACCTGTGATGTTCGATCATTATTATACGTAGCTTCGTTCGAAGATATATTATAATTAACCATGCAGCTAACGCTTGCGCTAGGCGACCCAATTCGCAGCTTTTCAGAGCCTAAAAGCAGAAACAAAACGCACCGTATCCGAGCGAGTATCTGTCAGTAACGTCAAATGTCATTCTTTCAGAGTTAGAGATAAATCTTAAGTTTTGCTGGGTAGGGTAGGGAGGGTTCCCTATATCTTCGAACGAAGCTACGTATAATAATGATCGAACATCACAGGTAAGTTCGTTTGATCATCTATTATACTTCATTCGTTCGAAGATATATTATAATTAACCATGCAGATGTTAAGAGTCAACTTAAAGCAAAATTAAGATTTTTAATATCAACAAATATATTTCAGGAACCAAAATATCTTAGGCACTTATTAGGCTCTTAATATAATGGTAATATGAGACAATCAGTCTTTTTTTGACATACTTATACATTTTATATTATATAAGTATATATGTCTATTTTTTTTTTTTATATATAATTATTTTAAACATATTAAGGCATTTATAAGCAAATATTTTGTTCAGCATTAAGCACAGCATGAGCAAATTCAGATGAATTGTTGGAAATAGGTATATTATAAAATTTTGCAAAAGTTGAAGAACTGTTTGTTCAGCCGTTTGCCTAATTACATCTAATGATACTCCCCTAGCTTTAGCAGTCGACGTGGATGCATGTCTTGTACTATGCCCTGAAAAAACGCTAATATCTATGCCACACATAGAGAAAGTATATATTATATATATATTATTATTATTATTATTATCCATCTACTAATGGTAGACGAAGAAATTGGCTTGTGTGGGTTATTCAAAGAGAGTATTAAATGAGTATTATCTTCCCTAATACTCTTGAGTGTATCTAATGTAATAAAATAAAGTAGTGTCAGGGAAGATTTCAGGTTTTGCCGTGCATTTTCGTTACAGAAAATGGCTCTATTTTTGTATGTTGACTAAAACAATAAAAATAATAAAATAAAAACTAAAATAAAGGTAAATAAGAGGTTCGGTCCGCTGCAACCAGAACCAGATGTTTTTATAGTGTCTAGGATAGAAATGTTTACACCGGTTTCATTAACTATAATATTGGGTATTTTTATAAATCATAAATCTGTGCTACTTGGGCTCTGCTAAGTGCAAACCAATTCACTAACTTTTTAGACAATTTCATTTTTATAGAAACCTTAACATAATCTCTGGATGTGATCATTACGACCAATTTATGAGTCTATTAATTTATTAATTGGTATAGACTGTGTGAATAAGTGAGATCCTATAAGTAACATTGAATTGAGGCATTATTTGGAAGGTAACCTAATGTAACCTCTATGGCTGATGGAAGAACATCATGTCAATATTCTGGAAATTAGTGTAAGGAGGTGTGTAAGATGACACTCTTTAAAAAAGGAATGCAATAGTTTTTTTTTTATTGAGTACCTATAAAGACTAACAGCTTGAAAAAACTAACATTGTTTTCAATGGTGGACAAGCTTGTGAAGGTCAATATGACATTACCTTTTCATTTTTGCCTTCCCAATATTGGGCTAAATGGAGGAAAGAACACATAAAAGAAATAAATTATCATGTTCAAAGGCAGTAAAAAACATCTAATTAAATGTATTTTGAATCTGGTATCCAGGAAACACAGGCATCACATTTATGTATTACTTGTAGAAGGGAAAAGATCAATCAGTTTGACCAAACTGAGACACAATATACCTACTAAAATGTAGAGATATTCTGTTCCCACTCTATGTTAGATGTATGAGATTGTTAATTGCTCTCTTTGTTGTCTTTTGAATCCATATATGAAGCAAATAGACAGATCTAATTATTTTCACACCATATTTGCTCCATATTTCTGGCTATATTATTTAATTGTTGATACCGTATTCCTCCCATTCGGTTTATATAAGATACAGCAAACTATTATCAATCTCACACAAAATGTGTAAGTGCTCATGTTTAACAAAATAGAATTTTTAAAGGTAAAAAATGTGAAGCAGTTCTAAATAATTTATGTGATAATTATAATTTTTTATCCTTTTTCCAGAATCCATGGACTTCTGTTATCACTACAATTGCGCCCCCCCCCCAGTTCTTGTTGCATCATTGTAGGTCTAGTTTGATGATTGGATGAATTTTTATTTTGAATCTTAGTTGCCTTTACTTATAACTAAGTATTTATGTTCTAATTTTAGTATAGAACCAACCAACAACAAATGTTGTTGCAACAAAATAATGCAACAGTTGATGTACCTATTAAGTGAGTAATCTCTCATAAGCTAAGAAATTTGTTTCTGTAAATATTTTTAAGGGATTTACAGAAACAACATTTTTTGTATGTGACATCAGTCATTGTGTGTCATATATAAAATCTAAATAATTAACATGATTGGGATGGCGTATTTTGTAAAAGGAGTAATTGTTCCTTGAATATTTTTCAACCTTTTATTATATAATAGTAGGCTAGTATGAATAGTGTAGTGTGTATAGTAGTAGACTATATAGTCTGAACCAATACACAAAAGGTCATCAAGATGATGATGTACATACTGATTTGTGAACTTTTGATCATAGATATACATGTAACTACCACTATCAAAAATGCATAATGTGTAAAACAAATCCCATTTGGGACAGCAATAGACTCTTTTTAAATGATCATAATGAAATAATAGGTATCTCCTGTGATCTGGATTCAAATTTTGCCAAAAGATCTCCTGGGTACACTAGAGCTACCGCAGTGATCTTACATCTTATAAATTTGGATGTGTGAACCAATTTGTTCAGGGGTATAAAGGTTTCAATAAACCTCCCTTCTCCATCCCTGTTGGGAAACCAAAAAATATCTTGGATATAAGTTGATTCCCACACGGTTTCCATGGGGAATTTGTGCTCAATGGCAGTAAATTATGAATGGTTTTATACATAAATATGCATTCATCTTGGCCCCTGATCTTGAAGATCCTGATTGATCACTTGTAAAACCATTTTTGTTTTGAACCGTTGAATTTTGGTTGATAAGTTATGGAAGAAAAAATGCACTTACCGAACATCCACAGATGTGTTTCAAAATTGGGGCATTACCACAAATCCTCTATCAACGAGGAAGGGAATGGGCTAATCTGTAAGCATGACTAACCTCTAATTTCAACCATGAGCCTGTGGTGAAACTTTTTGTGTTCTAGCATACACTGGATGTGTCGCGAGAATTGCTTGGTTATAGTTTAATATGAGGACTGCAGATACTTTCGTCCAGGCCTAGGTATTATTCTTTGCTGGTTGTACCAAGATGGACCATTCCCGTTTCCCTGACGGGTTACAGTTGAAGATTAGGCTGGCTTCATAATAAGCTTGCCGCTTCTGTGGCATGTCTTTAGGACTTAAAATGTTCTCTGTTGAAGTATTCCCATGCAGGTAGTCGTCTCTATCAACATCTTTGACAATATCTTTGTTTATGTGAAGTGCAAATCTATTAAAACTCTTCCAGTATCAATCAACTGGGAAAATTAGTTTCAGCCTATTTATGCCATCATTGCTGTGAAGCTTAGATAGGGTCTGATTCCCAATCCCAACTGATTCTGTTCTGATTTAATCTTTTTGTATCAGTATATATTCTTGTATTATCAGTGAATTACTGACTGAGGCAATAATCTCTATATTATTTTAAACAGTTATTACACACATTTTTATCTAGTTTTTGTTCATATTCCTTGAGTATTTCCAAAAATGGTATTCTAGATGTGGGTTAAGTCATTAATTAAGTTAGGCCATTAAATCATTTGGTTTTGTAGATATAAATACTGTAATACTTCAGGAAATATAGTAACTGGTTCAACGACTAGCTCAGATGCTAGTTCAGGAAATGTTATACTCAAGTCTGTAACAGTTAGGGTTGTGCCTGTTGGAGCCGATGATGATACAACAGATATCTAGTTTAATGTCCACTTCTTGAGGATCATCCTAAATACAAGGTCTAAAAACCTAAAACTATTGACCCTGTTATGGTACCAAAGTGTACCTAGGCAAAGCCTTTCGGATTTTATCAAAAGGTAATGACCTTTGTGCATTCATCTCGTAAACACCACGAGTAAGCGGATCACGTCAATGCATCTCGTACATCACCCGTGTCCATGTACCAAAGGGTAAAGATCATCGTGTGTTCATCTCGTAAACACCACGAGTCAGCGGATCGCGCCAATGTATCTCGTACATCACTCGCGTCCATAGGTACAATATTCAAAATCCATTTTACTTGCACTGTAGATAACTTTCCTGACGAAGCTTTTCAGGTTACCCAAAGGTGTGGGGCAAAAAACAATCTCGTATGTTTATCTCGTAAACATCCCGAGTCAGCTAAACGCGTCAATGCATCACGTGCACAACCCGCGTCAGTAGGTATATTCATATTTCGAAACCCATTTGATTTACAGTCTTACACTGTATAATGTACCATGGCAAAGCCTTTAAAGTTATGGAACAAGGAAACCAGCTCGTGTGTTCATCTCGTAAACACCCCGAGGAGTTTGATCGTGTCAATGCATACAATTATTTGGGTTAAGTACGTGAAACTCTTACTTCACTGAATAATCTAATAGATAAATCTATTACTTCACCTGGAATCAAAGAATTAAATAGAGATAGGACAGGTGACGTACTATGTTATCGTCGTTTCGTCCTTTTTTCAAACTTTTCATCATATGAAGATAGTATTTTATATCTTTTCGTTTTGGCATACTTCATTACAAATTATACAAGCACTATGCTCTTATTTAATTACTTAAATTGGTAAAAAAGCAAATAAAACACAACGTAAAACGTATTGGTTGCTGCGCAAACGTATGGAATGACATTTGACGTTACTGACAGATACTCGCTCGGATACGGTGCGTTTTGTTTCTGCTTTTAGGCTCTGAAAAGCTGCGAATTGGGTCGCCTAGCGCAAGCGTTAGCTGCATGGTTAATTATAATATATCTTCGAACGAATGAAGTATAACGTGATGATATATACATATGTCGCGGCCAGATCTTAGAAATTCATCACTTCATGATATGGCCAAGTAAAACTGGCCAGATCGTTTTAAACGTTAAAGTTTGATGACTAAGGGGCGCCGGGTTTTAGAAAACCCCACGGGTGCTCATGCTCACTTGATGACTCAAAAAAGTGGCGAAGTGTGAGAAGAGAAATGCACACTGATGGACCGACAAATAAAAGTCCTACTTACATACTGCGTACTTAATAACTAATTATGTTGGATAAAAATATAAAATGAAACCATTATTTATTATCAAGAAATATTATAATTTATACGTAACCTAAGAGGCGATGACTGATCTGTTTCTTGATGTCTATAATTCTTAGGGGTGCTCGGCACCCACTGTTTATTTCTCATGGGTGCTCGAGCCCCCGAGCACCCACGGAGTCGGCGTCCCTGATAGTATTTTCAATCTTCGTTTGGCCTATTTTCTTTAGACCTTTTATTATCATAAAAATCATACATCATCAAATGATATGGCCAAACGAGGATTGACATATCATCAAATGTTAACGTTTAAACGATCCGGCCAGTTTTAGTTGGCCGTATCATGAAGTGATCAATTCTAAGATCTAGCCACGACATTTTATTTATTTATTTATTTAAACACATACACGTATACACATACAACAAAGCATATAGCCTTCTTCAATAAATAGGCTATTCTACACTGAAAAAATCTTCAAATCGGACTGGTAGTTCCTGAGATTAGCACGTTCAATCTAAAAAACAAACAAACTCTTCAGCTTTACAGGCTGTGGTGGTGGCGGTGTTGCCATATATCTTCGTGCTAATATTCCTTTCAGTGTTGTTGATATGTCATCACAGCCACCACCGCTGAATGCTGGCGAGCATCTCTTTTTAAAAGTTAACCTTCATCACTCGAAGATACTGCTTGGTGTTTACTACTGTCCCTCTTTGCGTATCAACTTTTTTTCCTCTTTTGAAAATCTCCTTGTTAAACTTATTCCCTCTTAAAGTCACACCATTATAATGGGAGACTTCAATACTTGTCTTCTCAAACGCGATTCACGGTCTTCCTCACTCCAATCTATTATTCACTCCTGTAATTTGTCTCTTCTTCCTCTGACTGCCACTCACCACTTTCCTAACTGTACTCCTTCACTACTTGATCTCATTCTCGTTTCTTCCACCCAACATATCGTTAAGCATGGGCAATGTACAGCTGATGCCTTCTCCTATCACGACCTTGTCTTCCTCTCTTACAAAATTCGCCCTCCTAAGGTGAAACCTAAAATAATCCTTCAACGAAGTTTTGGTGGTATGAGTCTTGAGAGTCTCCGTGAGGATGCTGGCAACATTGACTGGTCTGACCTTGTTGCCGCTGAGTCGATTGATGTAAAAGTCGATTTGCTTAACTCTAAACTTCTTCAACTGTGTAATTTAAGTCTTGAAACCGGTACCTTTCCTGATATTTTCAAACGAGCCATTGTTTGTCCTATATATAAATCGGGTGCTAAGGACAATCCTGCCAATTATAGACCTATTTCTCTTCTGTCGACCTTGTCTAAATTAGTAGAAAAAGTCGTAAATAAGAGATTGGTGTCCTATTTGGAGCAAAATAAGTTACTTGATGAAAATCTGTTCGGATTTAGGGAAGGAAAATCCACTGAAGACGCTGTTCTCAAGTTGACGACAAGGCTAACCGCACACATTGATAAGAGCGAAAGGTGTATTGGAGTCTTTTTGGATCTCCAAAAGGCTTTCGATACTGTTTCCACAAAAATACTGCTGGCAAGGCTTGAAAACATGGGTATACGAGGATTGGTACTGGATTGGTTTTGTGACTATCTATCGGACAGAACTCAGATAATTCGTGTAGATGATTATGAGAGTAATAGTGGGCACTGCACATTTGGAGTTCCACAAGGCAGTACCCTTGGGCCCACCTTGTTTCTAATTTATATTAATGACCTGTTCCACATAAATCTGCCCAATGTGGAACTCCTTATGTTCGCAGATGATACTGTTTTGGTTTTTCATGGGAAGACCTGGGACATAGTTCGACATGAGGCTGAGGACGGACTAGCTAAAATAACAAAATGGCTGGAAAATAGTCTCCTTTCACTCAATACCTCCAAAACCAAATATATTTGTTTCAGCAAGTCTTATCTGACAAATCCGGATCCAACTTTCTCCATAAAAATACATATGTACCCATGTAACCGAACTGTTGATCGTTCTAACTGCACATGTGACTTACTTTCGCGAACCCCCTCTATTAAGCTGTTGATCCCCGCATCAACGCCGGCGTTCACGCGCCATTGTCTTACTATTGTGTCTCTAATTACGCACTCAAAAGGTAAAATATCTAGGTTAAGTAATAGATGAAAGACTTGATTGGAGCACTCACACAACTATGCTGGCTGGCAGGATTAGAAGAATGATCTATATATTCAAGAACTTACGGGGTGTGGCAACTTTCAAACTTCTAATCCAAACTTACCGTGCTTTGTGCGAGTGCCTAGTCAGGTATTGTATCTGCGCATGGGGAGATACATTTAAAAATCATCTGATTATTGTAGAAAGGGCGCAAAGAGCAGTACTAAAGGTAGACACCCAACAGTGAATGTCTATGAAAGAGCAAACGTACTATCGGTTAGAAAACTCTTTGTGCTAGAGATGATGATAAGATACCACAGAAACACCGTACCTACCCTGCCTATTACAACTAAAAGGATCAACCGCTGTCCTATACCGCGTGCTAGGACTGCCTTTGCAAGACGACATATTGATGTGCTAGCTCCTAAAATTAATAATATATTCCTCAAAACAAATAATGACTGCAAAACATATACTGTCCGCAAATTTAAAACCAAAGTGATTCTCTGGCTAAAACAGTACAATTATGATGAAATTGAAAACTTAATTTCAGGCAAATAAATATTCTTATTATTTTATAACTTCACTTACACGCTATTCAAAACACACACACACACACACTCCACAGAATGCTTAATTTTAAATCTAGACCTAAGTTTTTATTTTGTTATTAAACCTTAATTTTAAAGTATTTCTGACATAATAATGTATTTACGAAAACTGGCGAAGACACTGGTCCCTATGATACAGTTTACACTAGTTTATGGACCAGGGGATTCATTTCTATGTAAAACTTTATGTCAATAAACTTTTATTATTATTATTATTAAAACTTTACGATGTCCATGCACCTGTTCGGCCCGTGAAAATTAAACACCAGCCGGCCCCTTGGTTATCAGACGACTTGAGGGATATGTTGAGGAGGAAAGCAGCGGCTAAGTGTAGATTTAAAAGTAGGCCTAATTCTTTAAATCGTGAAAAATATGTTGCAATCCGTAATCGCAGCAACTTGGTGTGTAGGGATGCTCAACGCCGCCATATTCATAAATCCGTTGAAAACGGTGACCTAGCTAAAGTCTGGAAATTTCTTAGATCAATGGGAGTTGGTAAGTCGCGCCAAGATTCTATTCATAAGGATGTAGATCTTGAATTACTCAATCAACATTTTTTCCACTTCTTCGAATTTCAACGGTTCTATCAAAACAAAAACATTAAATGATCTTTCATCTCTTCCTACTCCCGATTATTCACCATTCGTCATAAATCAGTTTTCCGATTGTGATGTTAAGAAGAGTATAGAATCTATCACATCTAATGCTGTCGGTAGTGACTGTATCAGTCGTAAAATGATACTCCCTATCCTTGACGAAATCCTTCCTGTCATCTCCCATATCCTTAATCATTCTGTATCCTGCGGTATTTTTTCCTCTTCTTGGAAAGATGCCCAAATCACACCTCTTCCAAAAAAGCGTAATCCCGTTTCCTTCTCTGAATTCCGTCCTATCTCCATACTACCCTTCCTATCCAAGGTCCTTGAACGACTAATTCACTGTCAACTTAGTACTTTCCTTTGCAAAAACCGCCTCCTTAATCATTTCCAATCCGGGTTTCAACAGCGCTTGTTAACATTACGGACGACATTAGACTTGGTATGGAAGATGGACATCTGACGGTACTTTCCTTGTTAGACTTCAGCAACGCTTTTAATACCGTCGATTTTGATATCTTAATCGGCCATACTTAACTCTCATAACATATCTCCAACGGCGATTGATTGGTTTCGTAGTTACCTGTGTGGCCGCCGGCAACGTATTCGCATTGATGGTTCATCATCATCATGGTGCAATACAACTACCGGCGTACCACAGGAGGGCGTTCTATGTACTCTTCTTTTCGCAATTTTTATAAACTCTATTTCTAATGAACTTCTATCATCCTACCACCTTTACGCTGACGATCTGCAAATATATTCGCAAGCTCCGTTAAATAATCTATCCGAGGCCGTTAACACAATCAATAAAGATTTAGCTCGTATTTCTGAGTGGAGTATGGCCCATGGTCTGAAGCTCAATCCTACAAAAACCCAAGTCATTGTTGTCGGCAGCCCTAGGTTGCGCTCAAGAATCGACTGGACGCGGCTCCCACCGATTATTTTTGATGGCTCAGACTCCGCAATTTCCTTCCAACTGCCACTAAAACTGCGCTCGCCCAATCCCTCCTTCTCCCCATCCTTGACTATGCCGATGTCAGTTATTTAGACCTAACTGAAGTGCAGCTAGATAAGCTTGAGCGACTTCAAAACTTTTGTATTAGATTCATATTTGGATTGCGCAAATATGATCATATTTCTGAATTTCGTATTAAGCTCAAGTGGCTGCCAATCCGCCTTCGCCGGAATGCTCATATTTTATCGTTGCTTTACACTTTTACAGTGTTCTGTTTATTCCTACAACCCCCTCTTATCTTAAAGAACGTTTCAAGTTCCTTCATGACACACATTCTAGACACTTGAGATCATCGGAGAATTTGAAACTTTTAATGCCCTCGCATTCTACCAAGTTTAGTGACAAATCGTTCACAGTCCAAGCGGTGCGATTGTGGAACGCGTTGCCGATGCCAATCAAGCAAGCCCAGTCACTAGCTTCTTTCAAAAATCTAGTCAAAGCTCTCTTCCTTTCACTCTAATTGCTATCCTGCTTCTACCTAAATTCAGTTCTTCCGTCACTAACCCACCTTATTGTTCTTTTCTTTTTTCCATCTCTTTGTATGAAATTGTGTAACTTATATTAAGTATATATATATATATATATAATATTTATATGTTTATATATTTTCTTTTATATATAATAGCTATATTATATCTATGTATAGTCTAGTATATAATTTTAATCTAATATTTACTTTATTCATTTGCAGTACACCACAGACTACCCCCTTTTTCTATTTCGATTTCTTACAGTCCATCCTAAGGTTGTCTGGTAGATATCGCTGTCAGCGATAAGACCGCCTTTGTACCCATAGATTTAAGTTGCCTAGTATAAAAGTTTTGTTACTATTTTGGTGTGCAATAAAGTTTATTCTATTCTAAAATTAAGTGTTGTAATATAAAAAAATATGTGCTATGGTGATGATGAGTTGATGATCCACCGAATAAAACAAAAGAAAAATGAGAAAGGGATAATGAATTCGGGCGCCAGGTAGATCACCAATAAACTAACCGGAAATAGTCAAATGGAAGAGCTTTTAATCTGTCGGCGGTAGGCTTGTGTAGGAAAAATAAAATTACAGATCTAAAAAAAATTGAAAAATAGTCAAGTGTGACTGGCGTAAAAAGGCACTAAATCCAATTTACATTTAACACTCCCCTTGAAGTTAAGCCATCTTAACTTAAAACAATAGCATAATCAATGACAACATTTTAGTCATATACACAATTGCAAATCAAAATCTAATGGCAAGACACATAAATGAATTAATGCGCTATATGAACACATTCCAAGTTTAGATTTTAAAAATTTAAATTTGACTTGGGGCAATGCCTTACTAAATATATCTGCATATTGGTTTTCGCTACTAACAAACTTTAAAGCAATAATCTTTTGATGATATGTTTCTCTAATGAAGTTATATTTAACTTCGATGTGTTTACAGCGTTTATGAAAATTCACATTTTTAATAACACTGATAGCACTTTGATTATCTAGATGAAGACACAGTGTGTCCTGTAAGTATTCTCCAATATCAGTCAATAGTAGCTTGACCCACACTGCCTCCTTGGTGGCGGCACAGGCAGCCATAAACTCTGCCTCTGTGACCAAATTACAGCTGCTCCATTTTTCATAAAAACATAGCCAGTGACTGAACGACGCGAGTCCAAGTCGTTTGCATAGTCAGCGTCACTGTATTCAGTCACTTCTGAGAGTTGTGTGTTGTTGACATAACACAGACCATACTCTTTTGTGTCTTTCAAGTATTTGAAAATCCTTTTAACTGCGTTCCAATGAGTTTGGTTGTAACTATTAAGGAATCGACTCACCAAACTGACGGCAAGCATGATATCTGGTCGACTTACAATGGCCAGGTGCATAAGAGATCCCACTGCTTTTCTGTATGGTATGTTTTTTTTTTTTTTTTTTTTTTTTTTATTGATATAAACCAGCGCTTGACTGCGATCCCACCTGATGGTAAGCGGTGATGCAATCATTGATGGTGAGGCGCACTAGTTTATTAAGAGCCTATTCACTCTAGCCTTGAAGACACCTAAAAGATCGCAGCAGGCAAATTGTTCCAGTCCTTCGATGTACGCGGTATAAAAGACGAAGCGAAACGCTTAGTCCGGACCGTTGAAGTTTCAACAACGTAAGGGTGGATACTCGCCGTACGTCGGGTTGTCCGATGGTAGAAAGGAGATGGCGGAATCAAGTCATGCAATTCCCACGCACACTCTCCAAAATGCAACCTGTAAAATACCGATAGGCTGGCTACCCTGCGCCTGTGCTCGAGGCTTTGTAGATTGGACTTAACCAAATCTGGATCCCCAATTAGCCTCTTCGCACGCCTTTCCACTGAGTCCAAAGCTGCTAGATGGCATTTTGCAGCACCAGCCCATATGTGACTGCAGTACTCCACACACGATCGAACCTGTGCTTTGTATAACATTAGAAGCTGTCCCGGTGTGAAGTACCGTCGGACCTTTGCAAGAACGCCTAGTTTTCTAGCAGCTACCTTGGCTTTGGACTCAATGAACCGCCCAAAATTGAGGTCTGAGGAGATTTCAACTCCCAAGAGCTGAAGGCAGTCGGTGCACTCCAGGGATACATTCCGAAAAGCAGGAGCCAAGGTGAACGGGCTCCTTTTGGCGGTGAACAGACACGCTTGTGTTTTGGCGGCGTTGAATTCTTTGTGTGTCGTGTTTTTCTCAGGCTTACCTTCTCCATTTTGCAACTTCATGTGAGGTTCGACTGGAATACTGTTGGCATTAGTATTATTCAAATTGAATTTATTCAACTTTTTAACCGACTTCAAAAAGGAGGAGGTTATATGTTCGGTTGAATGTATGTTTTTTTTTTTTATTTTTTATGTATGTTCACCGATTTCTCGGTCAATGGTGGACCGATTTTGAAATTTTTTTTTTTATTGAATAGTTATGCTTCCGAATTGGTCCCATAGAAATATTGTTATGATCTGATCATGAACTTCGAAGATATGGAACAGAACTCCTCATAGGATCACAGCAGAACCGTCGTAACAAGCAAAATTGCTTTGTTTATACGTGTAGTCGATGACTGACTGAAAGTAGAGGGGGATATATCGAACTGATCTGATGATGAAGCCTTAAGTTAGGCACCGGAACTCTGTAATAAATTAATGTAATCTAACCGTGTTTGGGATTATTAGAATTGTCATGAGATGCACTCTGGCTATAAGGTATTTAAGTTTGGCTGAGGGGTACTTTTTAGTGGTGGTACCATAACTAAAAAGTGTAAAATAAAGTTTGTAAAACGTTTTTTTGTTCCATATATTTAGTCTGATGTATTATGAATATACAGTTACTAAATCTTTCTATTTGCATACCGACAAAGTTACTTGATTTGTCCAATACTTTGATTTCAAAAATGGTTTTCAATTCATCTATTATTTCTTTCAATACTGACATATCTGTCGATAATAACAATCCATCATCAACATAGATACAAAAGTAGCATTTTGTCTTATTAAGTCCCCAATATAAACACATTGGTCAGCTTTACTGTTAACAAAACCAAACTTTTTCAGTACAAAATCAAATTTACTATTCCAATAACGAGGGGCTTGTTTTAACCCATACAGTGATTTGTTAAGTACCATATTTTCTACACAGGTTAGCCCTAATGGTGGAGTCATTAGTATGGTCTCTTCCAGTTCGCCATATAAGAAGGCTGTCTTGACATCTAGTTGGATGATTTTGAGATTATGTTGAACAGCTACAGATAATATAATTCGAATTGAATCGTACCTTATGTTGGTGCAAAAGTTTCCTTATAATCGATACCTTCAGTTTTAGCGTATCCTTTGGCACACAGTCGTGATTGATTCTGAACACCCATTTGCATCCAATTATTTTGGCATTTGGGGGTTTTTCAACCAATGTCCTGGTGTTGTTTTTCTGATGAGCATATAGCTCTTTATCAACCGATTTTCTCCATTCTTCTTTATTTATGGAATTCGAAGCTTCTTTATATGTTGCAGGAATATCTGATAGAAGCTCTTCATGGTGACACAGGTAAGTATTTTCTTCTGAATTGTCTATTTTTATAATATCTTTTATTATTTTCTTTCTAGGTCTCAGTGTGATGTTTTTTACTGGAGAATGTCGCTGTCTGAAGATTTATTTTCACATAGAGTATGAGTTGATCTTTCAGATGCAGAATCTTCATATGTCACTGTCGTCTTCTACTTTCTCTTGAATATTATCTTTTTTTTTATTCTTGATAGGTTCGCGCTTGACCACTATCTCACCTGATAGAAAGTGACGATGCGGTCGACGATGAAGCGCACTTACCTAGAAGTAACCTATTCACTCTTGACTTAAAGATTCCCGGGTAGATCTATATTTGTTGCAGGGTTCTGCATAGATAAATCAACAGGAACATAGTCTCTCTTCACAGTAGATTCTAGAAATATAGCATCTCTGTTTTTAATACTTTTCGGGTGTCAGGTATTATAAATCGGTAGCCTTTTGTGTGATCACAATATCCAATCAAGTTTATTTTCTGTGCCTTTGGATCCCATTTTTGTCGTTTCTGTTTGGGCAGGTGAACCATAGCTTCGCAACCAAAAATGCGCCTGTAATTGACATTTGGTTTTTGTCCGGACCACATCTCTTCTGGTGTTTTGTATGACTGGGATTTTGTGGAGAATGATTGATGATGTATGCAGCGGTATGTATTGCATCAGCCCAGTACAGTTTTGGTAAGTTTGCATTTAGAAGCATACACTTTGCTCTTTCAATAAGCATCCTGTTCGCTCGTTCTGCCGTGCTATTTTGTTGCTATGTATATGGTGTGCTCGTTTGGTGTATGATTCCAGCACTTTTTAAATAATCAGAGAAACTTTTATATTTACATACTCCAAGCCATTGTCTGATCGAAGAACTTTTATATGAACGTTCAGCAGATTCTCGACTTCCTGCCTAAATTCTTTAAATTTTTCCAGGGCGTCTGACTTGTTTGTGCTGCATTCGATGGAGAGACTCGGGGACCTACGGAAGATTTCTTGGCTGGGGTCCTGAAGAGGTACATAGTGAGGGAGTACAAAATTAAAAGCAATAAATAATACGATAAAATAATAATTAAATTAAAAAAAAAACTCTTAGCCTAATGTACTGATCCCTGTAAAGACGGGATCAGTATGTCCAATTAATTTAATGTCCTTGTCCCTCAATAGAGGTGTCAAAGTACACTAGATCCAGCTAGATCCTCAATAGAAGTGTCAATAAAAATAAAATAATATAAAATTCTCAATGGAGGGGTTAAAAAAAAGTTAAGCCTCAATAAGGGCTGCTGTCCTTAACTTAAATATGTATATGTCGGCGCAGGCTGCCGATCATCATTGAAGCTCTGTCCAGAGACTATGTCTTGTGGGCGATGGCTGGGTAACGAGCAATAAACAAACTATTTTAGATCACACAACTGATTTATTATGAGGCAAGCTTTAGGTATTCACTTTACACAACGAGCAGTGAGACAGTCCCCGACACTTAGACGTTGTGCGCACGGCTGCCGACAGAGGAATGAGCCACCGACCTCTGCGGTCGGCCCTTTTATCTACTCGGTTCGTGCAAACGTCAGCGCGGATTCTGTCAAAGTGACATGTGTCACTTTTCACTTAGCTCGTTCATTCGTTATCAAGCTTCCGTACTATTGACTTCACCGACACGGCCATCCTGCGGAACACACGTCCCTGTGTGTTAGTCATCATCGTCACCTCAGCTGGAAGATATCCATTGACGAGATGTCCCAACAAGACATCCGTCGCTGTGTTCATCACCACCAGTTCACCACCTCAGCCAGAAGACGGTCCACTGACGAGAATTCCAAACAAGGCGTCGGTCTCTGTGTGTTGATCTGAAACAAAATACATCTCGCAGTATCATATAGCTCGGTCACTCCTGACAAACATCAGGAACTACTCTCGCACCGTGAGTGCGCTCCCAAACATGTAAACTCTCACACACACTAGACATCCTGATCATGAGTGACTATGTATAATGAAATTCCCAATCCAACCATAAATCCAAATCGTTTACGCACCAACGCAAACGTGGTCAACTCGCTACAGGCGTCGCACCAACGACTCCTCTCGTTTACGCACCAACGTACACGAGGATAACTCACTAAAGGCGTCGCTACAACGACTCATCTCGTTTACGCACCAACGTAAACGAGGATAACTCACTACAGGCGTCGCTACAACGACTCATCTCGTTTACGCACCAACGTAAACGAGGATAACTCACTAATTGCGTCGCTACAACGACTCATCTCGTTTACGCACCAACGTAAACGAGGATAACTCACTAATTGCGTCGCTACAACGACTCATCTCGTTTACGCACCAACGTAAACGAGGATAACTCACTAATCGTTCCTTAATTCTAAAGCAGCAGTGATTAAATAGTGTCATGATCACTTTCCCCACCTACTTCCTATAATACATCTAATTCAACCGGAACCTCATGTTTTATTATCCCTCTCTCTGTAGGCCATAACAACGTCTACCCCCTGCGGGAATCGAACCCGCAACGCGCAGCGCAGCAGTCAATCGCTCAACCACTGCGCCAACCGTAAATTATGAAGGTTCAACAAAACTCGAGATGTATCGAAACTCTAAATTTCTATTAACTAACCTACTAATTCTCACTACTGCTCATGGTACTGCTAAGTTCAATTAAAGAAAGTAAATTAACATCAAAATTTCTATATCGTTTCAATATCAAAATCAATAATCAGAAAATTCAAAGCATAACCGTGAATTAATTATCATGGTAACAAATCAATCAAACTAATCCAAAACACTAATCATTAATCACTGCACGTGATCTCTGGCTACTAATAGCCCAGTAACCTCCAGTCACTCAACCATTCCTGCGCATCCCTCCAGGATTGCCAAGTCTCTCACGACTTAATGGTTTCCCACATTACGTCCCAGGTTTGATCGCAATACCGCGAACACACGGACTGCTGTGATCACTAGATACCGATTTCTATTAAGCTACGGCTACAAATCAAATCTGGTATAGTCCGATCATCATGTAAACTTAATAATCTCATTATCTCTACTATTTACTCTACCCCAATTTTATCAGTTATGCGCTGATTTTCTTTCTCTCTTTATTACTTCAAATTAATCTTTAAATGGATCTTACTCAGTTTACTTGCTCTGCTCGTATATGAAAAAGTCTCTTATCAAAAATTTATCAACTTCCGCCTTCGTCAGATTAAACTTACACTTTTCATAGGTTGCTACGCACTCTCTATATGGCGTAACGCATCATTTCTCACAGTACTAAAATTTAACTCTGAGTCTACATCGTCTTTTGTCATCAACGGTAGAGAAAACGCAGCCTTGTCAATTAACAGTGCTAAGGGACCACCTGCCTTCGTCGTTTGGTTTAGCGTCCGTAACTGAACAATTAATCACGAGTTAGACTTCGCCTAGTGAACCCTACCACAAACGGTTTTTTGTCTAAGGTAAGTAGTATCTCGGTTAGGCACATTGTTATTTAGTTTACAGTAATCTTTGCTCATTATATCTGACCGGTCGAGTTTTTAGGTCAAAAGAGCTAACAAACACCGAATTACTCGGTCGAATAATATTTGCCAGCAACAATCATCTACCCGCTCACGCATTATTAATTTTTCCGCGCTAGACCGCTATGGACATCTTTATACAGTCAAATACCAGTCAATCAAACGGATAAGTTTACTTTTTACAACACGCGTTTGTAGCATACCGACACACGTCACACGTCAGTGTCAATATCGTCAAAATTATCTATGGAGGAATTATCACTGTCATAAAAAAATCGAAACGGTATCTACTGGATCTAATGAGGGTAGTTGTAATTACAATTGTTTACGTCGTGAACTTTAGCAATTTTTTCTTATTTGAACTGAACCCTTGCAACAATATTTCACGGCCAAAATATCACTTCGCAAATAGATTTGAACACACTGAACTGACCCTTCAATGTAACAATACTGTGTTTACGTTTGCCGTGAAATAGTGATGACAGACTTTAAAGTGAAAGAGAGACAACACTCAGCACCAGAATTAAAATGGAATGTGAATACCTCACCTTGTTCCTGGTGTAGGATCGACAACACCCGTCAGTCAACCTCTCGCTCGCTACGTGATGCCTTGGCGTCACCGTCACCGCTGCGTCACTTTCATCAGGACACCGGAAGGAGATGTGACCTTGTTCTCCACATTTGCAGCATACGATGTGGCTGACCATGGGATTGAGTCTTGAAGCTTGAATATCACGTTATTCTGTCGGTTTCCTACTGTTTCTTGCTTATGAAAACACAGCCTGCTTTGTCCAATTTTTCCACAGTGGAAACATTTGACAGGTGACGTTTGAGATGTCTTCATACGTTTGTGTCAAATATTTTCTGATCTGGTAGCGCCCTTGACACACTGCATCTCAGGCATGCACACACACACGCACTGCACTTTGCATTTTACACTTCAGGTAACTAAAAGTTTGTAATTCTTGCTGTAATCACTGGTGACTTCGGATTATCAGCAAAGCACGTATCGGAAAATGGTACATCGTGAACATGCATTTGCGTCGGTCTTGTCCCGGTCACAATCTGGGTAGTACACGGTGATTTAGTCAGTTCCTATTTCTTTCTGGGGAAACAATGTCATCATGGTCCAACATTCGTTGCTCAGGATTAGGGAAAAACCCCAGAAAAAACCTAATCAGACCAAAACTGATAATGACATTGATTAACGGAACTTTGAATCTTATTCGGTCCAGTGCTTCATTCTAGGTCTTCACTTTCTAATTTTCCATTTCAAATAATGACCGCTACTTGTCTTGGCTCTTGCTATTTTCTTCGTGACCGGCGTTACGTAACCTTCGTGCTGCTCTTGTTTATTTGCTCGGAATCCCACTTCTGATGTCGGCGCAGGCTGCCGATCATCATTGAAGCTCTGTCCAGAGACTATGTCTTGTGGGCGATGGCTGGGTAACGAGCAATAAACAAACTATTTTAGATCACACAACTGATTTATTATGAGGCAAGCTTTAGGTATTCACTTTACACAACGAGCAGTGAGACAGTCCCCGACACTTAGACGTTGTGCGCACGGCTGCCGACAGAGGAATGAGCCACCGACCTCTGCGGTCGGCCCTTTTATCTACTCGGTTCGTGCAAACGTCAGCGCGGATTCTGTCAAAGTGACATGTGTCACTTTTCACTTAGCTCGTTCATTCGTTATCAAGCTTCCGTACTATTGACTTCACCGACATATATAACAGGTGGTCTTGTGACCCCCCGTTACTTGAAAGGATAAAAACTATTACCAATATATGTATTAGTATTATTTACCAATATATGTATTGCAGCCTCCACCCGTTCAATTTCCCCCTACCCCCAAACTAGGACGGTAATGAAGTAAAAAACTTTTTACGAAAAAAAAAAATAACCGACTTCACTAAAAAAACACTAAAAGGATCAAAATAACTTTAATTTCGGAAGTCGGTGTTTCTCGGTATTGTTTGATTCTTATTTAACACCGACTTCCGAAACTAAAGTTATTTTGATCCTTTTAGTGTTTTTTTAGTGAAGTCGGTTTTTTTTGTATTTTTTTTTTATATTTTACACTTTTTAGTTGCGATACACTTATAAACAGAGTGCCTACTTCTCATGACGATTCCAATTAACCCAAACACTGCTAGGTTACATTGTTTTATTATAATATTCCTGTGTCTACCTTCCACCTTCCGGCTCCATCATCAGATCAGTTTGACAGTACCTACCTTATAGCCAAAGTGCATCTCATGACAGTTCTAATGAAACACGGCTAGGTTCCATTGATTAATTACGGAGTTCCAGTGCCTACCTTCCGGATCCATCATCATCATCAGATCACTTCGATGATACCATTTTCAACGTTACTATTCAGAACCATTCATTTATTTGTATTGTCATAGTCGCTTAACTATCTTCATTGTGATATCTATGTGAATATGAAGTTCCGTTGACCATTTCTAGTCTTCTTCATCAGTTCCACTTCATCAAATGTTACTTTTTAACTGTAAATGCTTAAATTATGAGAAAGAAAAAAATGAGACCAATCTGAAAGCATATAATATTATTATATTAAAAAATTTTTTTTTTCAAATTTTTCCATAAACGACGGAGTACAGAGGTAACAAACATAAAAAAAAAATTATAAAAAAAATACAACCGAATTGATAACCTCCTCCTTTTTTTGAAGTCGGTTAAAAACAGGTGTGTACCAAGTGAATAAATATTTATTGCCGAGCAAGTCGGAGGCACACAAATTTGTAGGTTGTAATGAGATCACTTTTGCAGGGACGGGTACTTCCCCGAAGCTTGCAGTTGAAGTCCCGACCACCCCTAAGGCCGGAGATGGAAGTTGGCTGATGCTTAGGAAGGCGATGTATGGAGGAAAAATGCTGGTACAGTTCTTTTATCTCACGAGCGCGGGTGAGCCATAGTTGTAGTTGAAGCGCGTATAGACACGCGCGCTTGTGTGCGTAACTACAAGTAGCGTTAGCAAGCTCATTCATTGTTTATGAACAAAATAATAAAGGTATTATATAGTGTGGTTTTAAATTACTTCTTGATACTAAATCTGGTAATTGCAAAATGAAAAAAATAATAAAATAAAAGCTTATACTCATAAATAATTCATTTTTTATTTTTTAATTACATATTTATTTTGACTCTGATTTTTAATAAAATTATTATACACTACTGACTCAGCCGTCGACTCGGCTGAAACTGAGCACTCCCGAGCGTACGCAAACAAAGACAATGTGCATGTAATTTTACCCACACAAGTATGGCACACCCGCGCTTGTGAGATAAAACATCTGTACGGTGTGAACGTAGTCTCGCTCATCTCAGCAGTGGTGGATCTCAGGGCCCTCGGCCTGCGACTTCCCTAGCGGATCGGCTCGCAGCCCGCACAACCACACGCGGTAGAATGAGAGCTCCAATAAATCTAGTCGTAGTACTTGGAACCTACCGTTCCAGCATTATTATAATGCGGCCTCTATAACTTCCGTGCCGGGGCGGGGGTACCACCGACAACAACACGAAAGTACGGTCTATCTAATCGTAGTAGCATTGTCGTGGCGAACCTACCAGAACGGAGTTTACATTATAAGCAGCTATAAGCTTAAACAATAGTAGAAAACAGTAAGATTGAAAAAAAAAATAAAAAAACAGGAAGCTAAGGTTTAAATTGCAAATTGTACGATACATGAAGGTAGGAGAAAATAAAGTGGATATGAATGCCGGATAAAACTTACTCTAATTTGGGATACCACAACACTTCCTACTAATATTATAAATGCGAAAGTTTGTATGTATGGATGTATGTATGGATGGATGTTTGTTACTCTTTCACGCAAAAACTACTGAACGGATTTCGATGAAACTTGGTACACGGGTAGACCATGTCCTAGAATAACTCATAGAATACTTTTTATACTTTGATTATGTTCCCTCGAGATCATCGACTTATATTCTAGCGATAGACAAGCACGTTCATGGAAACTATTTGTCAAAATACTGAAAAGTTAAAACAAAAGTTCGCTGCAGCGCTTTATTGCCATTATGTCGTCTAATAAAACTATTAAAACATACAGCGCTTAGATGGTTTTTATTGGATACTTTTTCGCGACAAAAACGTCTTAAGCGCCATGAATTTCGCAGCACTTACGCGTTTCGTTCAACATAGTGTAATGACATGTTATCCATATAGATTTTTATACCGCAGAAGCGACACAGCTTTTTGCCTACAATACTTCATTACAATAACACTCTATTTCAAAATTTAACAATAGTCCTCGGTGTAAATTCAGAAAACAACGTTCTACTACTTCAATAAATAAGTGAATTCAAAATCGTGTAAAATATTAAAACCATTTATTGTCATTAACCACTCTGAAGAATAAGTATCCTGAGTGAATGAAGATCAGCGGGCCTAAAAAGGTCACATTGAGCAATTCATCTAAAAGCAAATCATTTCCTGAATTCCTAGCAGATCATAAGCAATTCCTCTAATTTTCGTAAAATGGTCGCACAAATTAGCAGAATCATACTCAATTCATTTCATATCTGAATCATATTCCGTGTAAATATTGCCGCATGAAAAAAATTTAAATCTTATATCTTTACCGGTTATATAAATCTTTACCGGTTTTTTTTTTTGCAGTTTTTATTCATCGGATAATTATTTTGTAATAACGTATTGTATCAAAATATAACTTCTGTATTATATAATAATAATTGATAAAAATAATCAGCAATTAAGCCCATAAAAACGAGGTATCAACTTGTTATGCTGACAACACCTGCGTTTTTGTTTAAATTTACTACTAAAGGACTTTGTATCCATGGTCAAGAAATAAATTAAAAACATAAAAGTTTTAGATCAACATTGCGAATTTGCGCAAAGTAGGTACCTAATAATAAAATGTTTGCAAACAATAAATCGTGATTTCAAATGGATTTCTACAAGTGCAGCGGCCCAAAAATGCGTGTTTTTTTTTAAATACACTGAAGCAAACCATTTAGGTACCAATAAGTGGTACCATTCCCGCATTTTACTCAGTTCAATACAAAGTACTTTGTGATTTTACTTGTGTATATCTTGTGAGTTGGACTGTTTACCTTTAACAAAGTAAGTGCCTACTATTAATTTTATTCTCAAAGTTTATATATAGGTAAATGAACATTCTGTGGTCGCTAATCCTATGATCTTGTACATGAGTTATTGTATGTAAAAAGGTGAAAGATTTTTGGCGTGATTTTGGTCAGTGGGTCGTCTTATGGGTTTTTAGAGTGAACTTCATTCCCAGTGGCAAAATGAAGCTGAGAAATTTATTGTAGTATTGATTACCTTAGCGAAGCTTGCCGAGAAGTCTTTTGCACCCGTATTACATTATTTAGCGGCGGTATGGTCAGGTACCATTAGGGCAGGTCAAGGTAAACTTAGCCTGTATAAAATGAATGAAAAAAAGAGTAGGGCTCGGGGTTATAATAATAATGCCCAAGGAAGAGCAGAATCCTCTCGATTGTGGCTAGACGTGGCTGCATTGCTCAATGCTGAAGGAATTGGCACTACAAAAACCCCAAAGGAATGGTCTATTGTATGTATTATAAAGAATGAACTTCTTTATTCTAAGTGTTATTCCAACTTTGTATTTGTTTTTTACAGTATGTCAACAACTACAAAAGTAAAATTAAAAAGATTGTTGCTAACATAAACGCTGACTTGAATGGTACCGGTGGAGGACCTTTCCGGGCAAACACCTTGTCCAACACAGAGGTTTCTGGCGCTCATGGGACAAGGATTTGGACTAACTGCGCCTCAAGTGAGTGTCAATCCTTTCCCAGATATGGTAATATTTTGTTTTATTACGTTACATTTGTGCAGACCTCTGCCTAAACAACAAAGTGTTATGAATATTCAACCATTTAATTTTTATAGGAAGTGCCAGAGCCAATATCTCTGCTCATGTCTCTGATGGTTTGTTCCAGTGCTGAAGAAGTACAGTGAGTAAATTTTCCTATTTAACTCTTAATAATGAATTAGGTCAAGAGCAAAGTTAACTTGAAGTGAAAAAAGTCCCTATATTTAGTGGTGGAATATGGTCTCCTTATACCTAAATAATTGTTTAGTAAGTAATACTTTGTAGACTGTCAAATCTTACTATTTTCAATACCCTATGAAAAAAAATACTTGGAAAAATAGAGTAATATCCACTGTTTAAATAAAATAAATAAATATTGATAAAGAATGCTCATTCTAAATTTAATTTTATTCTAATTCATGTTTGTGCCTTTTACAGAAGTAGTAGCAAGTGCGGCTGGGAGCCCTGTAAGTGTTGAACCAACCCAAGCGACAAATACCACAGCCACAAGCCACATACCTCGTCAAACTCGGCAAAGAAGGTACCACAACAGTAAATGTTATTTGTTGTTACACCCCATAATGTTTTCGTAAGGTTATAAACCTTAATGATAATTGAATTGTTTCAGGCCGCCCTCTGGCGCCATTAGATGAGGCTTGGAGAATACTTTCTCAGGTGAAGATGCAACATGCTGCAGCTGATGCTGATAGTGCTCGTGCTCACCACCTTCAAAACCTCATACCGTAAATCGATAATTTGTCATATACAATTTTGTCTTTGGGACACGTCCATTTATTTATTGTGCACACCTACCACAGTGTTGTCTTTTTTAATACATAGGTTGACTGGTAGATAATGCATTGTTGCATTAAGTCTGCCTATGTACCACTACTGTACATGAAGTTTAAATAAATAATTAATAAATGTAATAAACTATGCAATAAGAAAAGTAAAGTACAGCAATAAGGAAATTAAACTATATTTGAACATTTAATCAGCATAAAAGCTTAGAAGCAAAATAAACCTAATATAATATCATCGTGCTGACCAAAGCCGGTGTATAAGTGCATTTCGTATCGCTTCACCAACAACAAGATGGTGATTTCTTCGTGATACAGTTTCAATTTGTGTGTTTGTTATCTGGAACATTTTTTTTGCTGTTCATTGGGAATTTTGATAGGCCTATAATTTCAAAATCTTTTAATGTAATAAGTATAAAGAAATCAAACAATAGTATTGTATTATTGTAAGTGTTTTTACACATTCATTTTTGATGATTGGAGCAATTGTAAAATTTATCTATTACTTACATCAATTAAATTGCATTTCTTACTGAAATATCTTACCTACAAATTCGTTTCATTATGCTCTTCCTGTGTTGATAGTGCCATTATTGGTATCCTTGCGCTATTAGCGATGTTGTGTAATACCACACAAGCATTTGCTAAAGAACCGGCCATGGTAGGATGGTAATGTAGTTTCAGATCTACTAACAAACACCTCCAACGAGATTTAAGTATGCCGATGGTTCGCTCTACTGTATTTCGTACCCGACAATGCAGTCGTTTAGGTGTCTCAGGTTCTGTGTCCACTACTGGAGTCATCAGTGTAGGTCTCAGGGGATAACGGGAGTCACCTGAAATAGTGTTATTAAAACACCTCTATTCAGAAAACATGTTAATTTTATTTTATTTAAACAAATAAAAAAAAAGTTAATAATAATATATTTATTCAGAGTTAAAATTTGGTAAAATAGGGGCCATATCGCGGCGATATAATCGTCGTGCTACGTATTTCTATACTCTCTTATAAAGTGTCAACACATGGCGATGCGATGTTATCGCGGGGATGCGACGAGTGGCTGAGTTGGGCTGAGTGCGAGCGAAAAGTCATCTTATAGCCGCGCGCCTGTCGCTACCGACAGCGGGCAGCGGGCCCGCCGCGCGCTCGTCTCGAAATGTGGCGCTCTCGCGGCGAAAGCGCTGTCAAACGCAGGTGATTTGTGCGTTGCCTGTCTGTCAAGCAAGGACGTTACGTATTAACAAGCTTTTTTAAACAATAAACAATGTTTGACATTGAAAAGTGTATACTTGAAGTGCCTCTTATGATGTGCGCTAGCTCCTTTAAACCTTGGGTATGAACCAGATGCATCAAGCTTAAAGCAGTCAGAACCTAAAATAAAAATAATATTAATGCTCATTCAATAAAGGTCTCCTATCATAGTTTTTTTAAACAAGGAGATAAACTAGTAGGTATCTAGCTACTATGTCATAATAGTACCTACCTAGGTACCTAATATTTTAGCTTACCTTGGAGACAGTACTTATTCCACCACGACGTGAACATAAGTAGGGCTCCAGCTTATTTATGAGGTCACGACATATTTAATCTACACTTTTATTTAAATCTATAAAGCCCGATAAACTCGGGGTCCGGCATTTCAAATGCCAATTCCATTTTGCGAAGAGCATCACTTCGTCGGCAATATAATAGGCTCTCCGTAATACGCGTGTGTTCTAAGAAGTTTTCGTAAAGTCCTAAATCTGCCATTATTTAAATTTTGATAAATAAAATCTGCGAAATGAATTGAAATATGTTGCTTGTCAGTAACTTTTTATGATTCTGCTAAATGACATAAAAGCAATTCATATTATGTGAACCATTTTACGAATCCCCATACAAAACTGTCAAACAGATGAATTGCAGAATATGAATTGTTTACGGATCATAATATGAATTGCCAAATTGTGACCATTTTGTGATTTGTAATATGATTCATATTATTATCATATTATGATTCTGCTAAAGTGACCTTTTTAGCCCCCCAGGACTGCGCTGCTAATATTTAGTAGGTAACAAAACAAACAAAAACGATAAAAAACAAACTAAAACACAGTTAAAATAGTTTTATGTACACATCTTTTCTTTGAAAATAAACTAAATTCGTCTTATTATCTCGACTATTTCAGCTATCCTGAGTGAATCAAGATCAAGACTCTAAGATGGTAATATTTAGAAACAAATAACAAAACAAACAACAACGGTAAAAAACAAACTAAAACAGTTAAAATAGTTTTATGTACATATCTTTTCTTTGAAAATAAACTAAATTCATCTAATTATCTTGACTACATATGTCAGCTATCCTGAGTGAATCAAGATTAGGACTTATTACAAGGAATAGCCGATTTCTTTAAAAAACGTTTTCCAGCTTTAGTTATATAAATATCATCAGCTTCAAAGTGTGCAGAGCAGATACACGAATATTTTGTAGGAAGCCACGTGTTTTCGCTTCTATCCTCTTGATCAATTTTGATCCATTCTTCCCTTTTCGGATGACCAGAGTGAACAAACCTGAAATATAATTATAGTGTATGAAGGACAAAATCTCAATAACAGTAATACAATTTCACACATAAGACTACAAATTCAACTGAATCTAATTTATATTTGAATAGGTACTAATCTGCACGTAGGTAATATCTAGGTTGGTTAGGTTAGGGTGAAACTTAGGTGCTAACGAATGACAGAATGCTTAACGACAAAACTTACCGATGAAAACTGATACCCGATGATTTGCTGACATTTCTTGCTGAGTTTTTACAGTATCGAAAAACGCACGTCGTCATAATTTCTGAAATTGACGGAATTCATTGATATTATTTATACAAAAAAGAAAAACATAAATAAAATATTTAAAAAAAACAAACGGAATAAAACACCATGCAAAGTCTGTGTTCATTAAACCAGTTGTAGGTAAAAATCGGGTTTTTATGGGAGGGAACACGTGCATGTTTTAGTCTATGATTATAAAATGGAAAGGCTTTAAAATCAAATAATATGTTTTCTAACATACTATTACGATATTAGAAGCTATTAAATTGTTCGAACAACCAGTAATTTTACTTACATGAGTACAGAATTATTATTTACGTCCAGATTACCTTTGATTTTAATTTATTAGCGCCGCTCTCACACTGCATGAACGTCAAAACTACACTAATGTCATCAAAATCAAGGTGCATAGAAGACACTGCACCTGAGTCGGTCAAAGTGAGTGTACGGCACGCGTAATCTAGTGCGTAGTACATATATATCGATGCTCGAGATAATTTTCTAACCCGCAGGCAAATGACAGCAAATGTCAAATACACTGACAGCAACTGTCAAAGACACGGGTCCCAATCATTCCTTAAATTCGGTCAATCATTCCATCATTCGGTCATTCATTCTACCATTCGGTCAACCATTCCACGATTGACAACAAAGAATAAATACGGAATCTCTGATCATTATCTTACCTTATTTAAATAAAACAGAGTCGTTTAAAAAGTGTCGGATTTAAAAAGTGGTATAACCTTACTGTATTTCATTATATCTGGAAAGACTCCTTGGTCCACACACAAATTAAAAATTTAAGCTAAGTATGGTGCTATGGTCTCAATTATGGATGTGCATACTTTAACAGACATTCCCCATAGGTCTTCGGTTAATTTGACTTTGATTTGCCGGAAAGCCTTTATGACTGTCAAAGGGTTTATATGTTTGAATTTAAATTCAACCGGACAGCCTGGCAAGTTTGCTTTCAATAAAGCAACTGAAGCTTCAGGGGAGGAATTTAGAGTTTCCGTTGTCCTAAGAGGTATATCGGTGAAATAATTCACAAACTCTTGGGCTACTTCTATGTTAGAGCTTTTGGGACCATGTGAAGTCTCCAATAAAAAATCCGTGGTTGCGTATACTACTAATATTGGAAGTGGACTGTATTTTGCGGATTAGCGTTTCTCAGATAATGTACCTGACACCTTGCTGTATGGTGGATCTTATTGGAGCCGTTTAGGATTAGGAAGCAGAGAAAAACAGCTCGTATATGGGAGGGAAACTGCACGAACCTTTTCAACTCGGAGGTGTCCATGTGCCAGCCGGCCGGTGTTCTCTGGATTTCGCGACACCTGCTCCAGTGACGAGGAGATATAACACTCACTGAACACTGCACAGTTCTCAAGCACAAAGCGTTAGCGGTTTTAGTGTCTTTAGCGGATAAGTTCTACAACAATTAATTTTTCCTGTAAAATTGCGCGGGACGTCGTCTTAGCGTTGCGAGCGTTACCGAGCGAGACCGTCTGCGATCTCTTTCTGACGAGATTGTGCAGGAAAGGGATGCAAAATGGGAAGTGTTGCAAGTTGTCACACAAACAAAACGCGGTATTTAAGTCTATGCGGCTAATTACGGAACTAATTTTTATGCGGCAATTACCAAGCGATATAGGCGCAACCATTCCCCCGGGTTTGAAGGGTTACCTTCAAAGAAAAAGAGAAAACAACGGCGAAACTAAACTCTACTACTATAACTAAACTATCAACTATAGCGTCGATACTAGGAATCGATAAACCCTAACTATCTATGTTGCTACTGCTGATTAGGCAGAGGACAGAGGCGAATAACCGGACGTAGGTACGACCCAGTTGCGGTTCTAACTCTTACGACTCGCGTTATTCCGTTCGAACCCGGAAAAACTTCTTCCACTACACCAAGTGGCCAGTGCAGTGGAGGCGCACTCTCAGTCTTCAGTATCACCACAGTACCGACAGAGACTGGGTCTGAAGGAGTGTTCCACTTTCGACGCGACTGCAGCGTATGCAGATAGTCTGTTCTCCATCGCTTCGAAAAGGACTGAACCAAGCTATCCACTAGAGCGTGACGCGACTGGATATGCAGTTTGTCACTCTCGACATCTAATACGGGAAAATATTTAAGCGGAGTTGTCGTCAAGAAGTGAGCCGGCGTCAACTCTAGCGGTTCCGACGGATCACTAGACAAAGTCCGACACAACGGACGCGTATTCATTAATGCCTCTACCTGAGCGAGTACGATACTGAACTCCTCGTAGGACAGAACCTGTTCGCCTATGACACGAAACAGGTGAGACTTAAGACTTTTAATATTCGCCTCCCAATTACCACCAAAATGACTAGCCGCTGGCGTGTTAAAACACCATTCAATGCGATTTTCAGCTAAGACATGGGCGAATTCACTATGGTAATACTTGGAACGTAAGAATGCGTGAAGTTCCGAAATACTGCGTCGTGCTCCAACATAATTCGTACCATTGTCAGAGTATAAGCGCTTAACGGGACCACGGTGGGATAAAAATCGTTTAAATGCGGACATAAAACTTTGCGTGCTTAAATCACCGGTTAACTCTACGTGAACCGCACGAGTTGTCATACAAATAAATAGACAAACGTATGCCTTTGTGGAGCGTATACCACGACCGCGTGCGATAGTGACCTTAAACGGTTCAGCATAGTCCGTACCAGTATGTACGAAAGCTTTCACCGACTGTACAACACGACAAGATGATCGGCCATCTCAGGCTCAGTGAAACGCGGGCGAAGCTTAAAACAGGGCACACATCTGTGCACTCTAGCGCGAATCAAATTGCGAGCGGAAAGCATCCAGTACTTCTGTCGAAGAATAGACATCAACAAATCTAAAACGTGATCCTTGCGTGGTAGAACTACGGGATGCATTTGTTCAAATTCTAACTTAGCATTTCGCAGACGGCCACCCACTCGAATGAGTCCGTCTTGCAGAAACGGTTTCAAATGTTGAAGTGCGCGACTACAAGGTTTATGTGATTCCTTTCCTATCCAAAGTACTTGAGGCCTGCGTCTACAAGCAGTTTTCAGGATTTGTTCACAGGAATAATCTTGTTGACTCATTTCAATCCGGATTCAGGCCTGGTCACAGTACTGCCTCTGCTCTCCTTAAAGTGACTGGTGACATTAGAGAAGCTATGGAGGATACCAAGGTTACTGTTTTGGTATTAATTGATTTCTCCAATTCCTTTAATGCCGTCAGTCACGATATTCTTCTATCTATCCTTTCCCATCTTATGGTTTCGTCTGAGGCACTGGAATGGTTCTCTTCTTATCTTCGGGGACGTCAGCAGTCGGTTCGCGTTGACGAGAATTCGTCGAGTTGGCGTGATCTAGATTCTGGTGTTCCACAAGGCGGTATTCTTTCTCCGTTGCTATTCTCCATCTTCATAAATTTTATAACTCACTGTCTTCGGTGTTCGTATCATCTTAATGCCGACGATCTTCAATTATATACAACTGCGCGGGTGGAGAGTTTGTCGGACGCTATAGAGAATGTAAACCGAGATTTGGACGCTGTCAGGGATTGGTCTGATAGATTTGGGGTGTCCGTAAACACCTCAAAGTGTCAGGCCATTATTATTGGAAGCTCGCGCATGATGGGTAAAGTGGTGGTTAATTCTCTTCCTCCAATTATTTTTAATGGTGCCGTCATTCCCATCAGTCCTAGCGTAAAGGATCTCGGTTTGCATCTTGACTCGACCCTTGGCTGGCAAAGTCAGGTTTCCAGTGTCTGCCAAAGAGTCAACGGGACTTTGCGGTGTCTGTATCGTCTGAGGAACTTTCTGCCTGCGAAGACAAAGACTATGCTTGTGCAAACTTTAATATTCCCTATAATCGGCTATGGTGACGTGTGCTACTTTGACCTGAACGCGGTGTTACTCGACAAAATTGATAGATTCCTCAATAACTGCATCCGATTCGTATATAATTTGAGAAAATATGACCATATTTCGAGCTACAGATCTGAGCTCAAATGGATGCCCATTCGCCAGAGAAGGAGTCTTCGCGCTCTGACTACTCTTTACTCTCTGCTCAACTCTCCCACCCCTCCTTCTTATCTTATATCACACTTTAAATATCTATGTTCTTCTCACGCAATCGGAATCTGCGTTCTTCTAACAATCTTCTACTGCATTGTCCTTCTCATACTTCTGACTTTGTTCATTCTTCCTTTCATATACAGTCCATACTTCTGTGGAATGCGCTTCCTCTCGAGATCAGGACGGCGACCAGTCTATATGCATTTAAGCGGATGTTGTGAAATTACTTTCTGCACAAATAGTATAGTCGTCTCAATAACCCCTTTCTTTTACTTTATATAAATATATATGTATATATTATATTAAATTATATATGTATGTTTATTTTGTATATATATATATATACCTTCATACTTTTGAACTGTTATTTTCTAAATATTCTTTTGTATTTTTATGCACCTGCCACATTTTCTCTTCACCACCCTAGGTTGACTGGTAGAGAATACCTAAGGCATTAAGTTCGCCTTTGTACTTTTGTGTTGCATGAAGTTTTAATAATTAGATAAATAAATAAATTCTAAACTACTAAATTCTACCGAGAAATAAAACCTCTGTAACTCTCGAAGCTCTATCTAAATCAGCTGCGGTTATAGAACCACGCGATGGCAATAATTTTAAAAATCTTAAGACGTAAACTACGCAGCGTAATAGCCTCGACCAAGACGAGACCCGATTATACAATAACAAAATAACTGACTCTTCACGTGGAACTGAGACCACAAGCGTATGTTTCTTTTCCTCGGGTGGTTCTGAAACAGTAGCGGGGCAAAATGGAGTACTCGGCCACTTGACAGGAGTGGTATGAATCCAGGGAGGGCCGCGAAACCAAAGCGGATGATTTAAGATTTGCGAGGGAAGCAAACCACGTGAGAGACAATCAGCTGGGTTGTCTGTCCCAGCGACGTGGAATATATTTTCCGGTGGCAATTCAGATTGAATCTTTGCCACCCTATTTGCGACAAACGTGCCCCATCGATGGGGAGAGGAGTGTGCCCAACATAGAGCAACGGTTGAGTCTGAAAAAGCTACAATTCTATCTATATAAATGCAAATTGAACTAACAAGAGAAGGGCACAAAGTTCGAGACGAGCAAGAGATACGACCTTACGAGGAGATACCTTGGATTTTGCGCTAATGAGGAAAACTGAAATGTTGTCGTCATTCTGGACCTGAAAATAAACTACTCCCCCGTAAGCCCTCTCACTAGCGTCTGCGAAACCTACCACATTAACAACACTGTCTGGTATAATACCAACATGGCGAGGAATCTGTATCTGATCGAGCATTGGAAGCTCTTTCCTAGAGCGAGCCCACAACTTAACAACGTTGAATTCGTAAACCTTCAAAGGTTCCTGCGGCGAAAATCTATACAAGAAGCGTTGGAATCTATGGTCACATTCCCTAATTCCAATACAAAGAAACATTTGCCGAATATCAGCAGAGAGCGCAATAGCAAACAAGCGAAAATTTACTATTATGTCAAATAAGTTATCCTGGAGGTTTTCACCACAATACAAAATATCATTGAGCGATATGGAAGTACTAGTTTTAGCACTACCATCCATAACCACACGCAGTTTAGTTGTAAGCTTATCTTCTCTAACAACTCCGTGGTGCGGGATGATGTAAGATGGATAATCACGTGTCTCTTCAGTCTCGGCAGGCACAGGTGAGATATACCCTTTATCTAAATATTCGTTCACCACATCATCATAGGCTTGCTTCAACTTAGGAGACGTCTGCATCTTACGTTCCAAACAAAGAGAGCGTTTTTCTGCGGAGGCGCGGGACCTACCTAGCGAAAAAATATCACCCTTGAACGGGAGCGCGACAACATAACGACCATCTTTATCACGAGTAGTCGTGCGACTATAATTCTCCTCAGTGACCTGATCTTCAGGGCTGAGTATAGGCGGGACATTGACCTCTTCAATTTCCTAGAACCTGCGGATGGTATACTCCAGCGGCGGCTCGACAGTGCAACAGTGCGACACAGTCGAGTAACTATCTATACAAGCGGGAGCGGAGCGAACTCTAACAAAACCGAGAACTGTTTCCAGTGCGTGTGGAGCGGGGTACGTCGGAAGACCTTGAATTTTACGTGATAACTGGAGATGTGGGAGAATCGAAGCACCGATCAATAGATCGATATCTCCAGGTACAGCGTAATTCTCGTCTGCTAACGGCAAGTTCTTAGACTCCGTCAGCGAGGACGTGTCAACCGGGACCGTGGGCAACCGTTCCGTAATCTTATCTGCGACTAGCGAATCCATTTCAAACGAAACATCAGGATTAATACGTGAGCTAAATATTATTTTAATAGACCCGTGAATGGCTGCCTTCAGACCTCCAAAACCCTTCACTACTGAACGGGATGACCAATTATTAAAACTAAAACCAAGGCGTTGACAACAATCCCGAGTAATAAAATTACTTTGGGAAGCGCCATCTAGTAGCGCTCGTACAGTACGCGGGTTGGCCAAAAGCATCTACAATAATAACTTGCGCAGTCGCAAGTAAAACGGTAGTAAACGCAGGACTAGTGGCGGACAGCGAACACAATGTTACGTCGTTTGCAGCAGGCCCCGCGTCACCAGAGTCGCGCATCTGCGCGGGCTGCGGCTGTGATGGCAGTTTACTATTCTCAAAATGTAATAAGGTATGATGTCTAGCTGGACACTTACGACAACTAACACCACTGTTACATGACGTAACCAGATGTTTGTCACTTAGACAATTAAAACATAAATTATTAGTGCGAACAAACTTGTAACGGTCACTAGGCGATAACCTTTGAAATCCCAAACACTTGTACAACTGTGTATGGCTACCCCTACACAGGGAACAGTCAGGTGTTGGTGCGGTGTTAACTAGCGTATGTGCAGTCTTGACTGACTTCGATGATGCATCCATACGGCGATCGAAGCTCACCCTATTCGTAACCTCATGCCTAGCCGACGTGCGCTGCAATACTTTAATATGGCTCTGCATCGGCACCCTGATGCGCAGCTCGTCGCTCTGGGGGACTTTAACGCCTGCCACCAAGACTGGCTTTTCCCATACCAGAAGACCGACCACGCTGGGAGAGAAGCGCGAAACTTTGCAGTATCGATGGGCCTTTCCCACCTGGTTAAGCAAGCGACTAGGGTGTCTGATGTAGTTGGTCATACTGCCAATTGTTAAGACCTTCTGATGACCACCGATCCGGACAGATGTATTGTAACAGTTTCCTCACCACTTGGAACTTCAGATCACTGTCTGGTGAAGTCTTTTTCGTGCTTCTCCCCACCTGACTGCGACTCACGCGGTGAACGGAGAATATGGCGTTACAGGTCAGCAGAATGGGATGAGATGCGGCACTTCTTTGCCTCTTATCCTTGGCAGCAGGTCTGCTTCTCTTCTAAAAGTCCGTCGAGCTGTGCGGATGCTATATCCGATGTGATACGTCAAGCTATGGAGTTTTTCATCCCTTATAGAGACGTACCCATCGGAGGCTCAGCTCGCCCATGGTTCAACGCCGATTGCGTTCAAGCTGAAGAGCGTAAGCATTCGGTGTTTCTCGCCTGGGTTGACGCTCGTGACCGCAAAGCTCCGGATCTGAGCTCAAAGAAGAGAGCTTTCAACCATGCTGCCAAGTCCTACAAAAAGGCACTAAAGAAGGCTCGGTTCGACCGCATTACCCATATTGGCACAAAGCTCTCTGCACAGCCGTCCGGTAGCAGAGCGTTCTGGTCCCTTGCCAAATCGGTCGAAGCGAACTTCTGTAGGCCCACATTGCCTCCGCTGGTTAAGCCTGATGGAACACTGGCTCACACGGCGAGAGAGAAAGCAGGTCTCTTTGCATCTCTTTTCGCCCATAACTCTCGACTTGACACTAGCAGTGCTACTCCACCAACTCTACCTCACTGCAACACCTCAATGCCCGAGGTTCGCATAAGAAACAAAGAAGTTTTGAGAGCACTGTGTCGTCTAGACGTGAATAAAGCTAGTGGACCAGATGGTATACCAGCAATAGTTCTCAAGGCATGTGCGCCCGAGTTGTCTCCTGTATTGACGCGCTTGTATCGCCTCTCATTTAGGGCTGGTATAGTGCCCAAGTCCTGGAAGCTTGCCAACGTGCAACCCGTGCCCAAAAAGGGCAGTCGTGCCGATCCTGCCAACTATCGGCCGATTTCAATAACCTCCATACTCTGCAAGATTATGGAGCGTGTATTGAACTCGCGCCTCATGGCATACCTGGAAGGTAACGATCTCCTCAGTGACCGACAGTACGGGTTTCGCCACAATCGGTCTACTGGGGACCTACTAGTGTATACCACTCACTTGTGGGGCAAGGCCCTTGAGAAGAATGGAGAAGCGATTGCTGTCTCCTTAGACGTCTCGAAGGCCTTCGACAGGGTATGGCATGCCAGCCTTTTGAGTAAGCTTCCAGCGTACGGCATTTCCCCTGGTCTGATTAACTGGGTAAAAGACTTCCTGAGTGAACGGTCTCTCCGAGTTGTTGTCGATGGATGCTCATCAGAGCCCATGACGACCAATGCCGGAGTTCCTCAGGGGTCAGTTCTCTCTGCAACTCTTTTCCTGCTGCATATTAACGATCTGCTGATGCCCGGTATCTATGGGTATGCAGATGATAGCACAGTTGTAGAGAGATACCTGCCAGGTGCTCGGGCTAGTAAGGAGCTAATCCGGTCCGAACGAGAGGCTATGGTAGAGCGTACGAATGTCTCACTTCAGGCAGTCTCCATGTGGGGCGAAACCAATCTGGTAGGATTCAACGCCGCCAAAACACAAGCGTGTCTGTTCACCGCCAAAAGGAGTCCGTTCGCCTTGGCTCCTGCTTTTCAGAATGTATCTCTGGAGTGCACCGACCGCCTTCAGCTCTTGGGAGATTAAATTTCCTCAGACCTCAATTTTGGGCGGTTCATTGAGTCCAAAGCCAACGTAGCTGCTAGAAAACTAGGCGTTCTTGCAAAAGTTCGACGATACTTCACACCGGGACAGCTTCTAATGTTATATAAAGCACAGGTCCGATCGTGTGTGGAGTACTGCAGTCACATATGGGCTGGTGCTGCAAAATGCCATCTAGCAGCTTTGGACTCAGAGGAAAGGCGTGCGAAGAGGCTAATTGGGGATCCAGATTTGGTTAAGTCCAATCTACAAAGCCTCGAGCACAGGCACAGGGTAGCCAGCCTATCGGTATTTTACAGGTTGCATTTTGGAGAGTGTGCGCGGGAATTGCATGACTTGATTCCGCCATCTCCTTTCTACCATCGGACAACCCGACGTACGGCGAGTATCCACCCTTACGTTGTTGAAACTTCAACGGTCCGGACTAAGCGTTTCGCTTCGTCGTTTATACCGCATACATCGAAGGACTGGAACAATTTGCCTGCTGCGGTCTTCCCGTCCAACTATAATTTAGGTGTCTTCAAGGCTAGAGTGAATAGGCTCTTAATAAACTAGTGCGCCTCACCATCAATGATTGCATCGCTGCTTACCATCAGGTGGGATCGCAGTCAAGCACTGGTTTATATGAATTTAAAAAAAAAAAAAAAAAAACATGAAGAGAGAGTGCAAGGCCACGGCTCATGAGTGCTTACAGGGTCTGTACGAGACGGCCCTGTCATTGGCAGACTCGCGAGCACGTCACAAATACAACCTCGAGAAGGAGCGCTCTCGACACGCACAAGAGTTATAGCAGGTCGAGAGAGCTCACACTCGAGAACTGATGGCGTTCAAGGTAGAGCTCTCTCTCATCCAATCTGATGTCTCAGAGACAAAAAAAGAAGCGAAAGGTATCCGCGAATGGCTCGGCCATGAAACCCTTGAGGCCTTCAAAGGAATCAAGGAACTAAAAGATGAGGTCAAAACGGCGAGCTGCAGTAAACTTAAGGAGCACGAGAAGACAAGATAGGAAAGCTTAAGAGCCCCATGTGATCCAAAGTGGGATACAATGGGGGCCAGCTTTTCTCACCTAAACAATAACATTACCAGCATTTCTAACCAGCTGGACGTGCTCCGGAAGGCCCTGGAGAAACTCAAAGAGGACCTTAACCGACCAGTAAATACCGAAACGGATCCGAGTGGCCGAGAGACAGGCCTGCTCACGGCCAGCAGATTCGAGGAGGAAATGGAGAAACTGCAGAGCAATTTACAGGCCATTGCCAACAGGCTTGCCTCTTCCACCCTACTACAACCACCACCACCACCACAACCACCAATTAACATCACACACCAACTCAAACCCATATCGGAAAGACTTGAGATCGTTTCAGCTGATCTTCGCGTCTTGCGTGACAAAGAGCCGCAGATCCAGGCGCTTCCTATTAAATCTAGAAGTGGAACTGGCAGTCGGGGAGATGAAAAAAAGGCTCCAGAATATAGAGAAAGGGGTGGCGGCGGACCTGGCCAAAGCGGATAGACCGCTTCAACAACAGCAGGGCCCCAAAACCTTTGCCCAGGTCGCTAGTACGCCCAAGCCCCCCAAACCACCCACACAATCCAACCATACCTGGATCGTCTCATCAAGGGACCCCAAACACACTGGGGACAACGTTATTGAGAGGATCAGGACCGCCCTGGACCTCAAAACCAGTGGAGCCCGAGTCGAAACGGTTCGTAAAGCACGTAACCAAAAAGTGATTCTCAGGTGCGCGAGTAAGTCGGACCTGAAAATAATAAAGGACCAAGTCCAGTCAAACCAAGGGCTCAAAGTGCAGGAGCCGAAACCCCAAAACCCTCTCGTCTGCATTCAGTGCTGTCCAGGTACAGTGACGGGGAAATTGTCGATCTCCTAAAAGCGCAGAATAAACAACTTCTGCAAAATGTCGCTGTAGATGGACAGACCATAAGGGTGCGCTATAGAAAACGCGCAAGGAACCCTCATGAATGCCACCCTGTTCTGGAGCTATCCCCGATACTCTGGAAATGCTACACGGCGGCACAAAAGGTCCATGTGGGCATCAAGCGATGCTCAATTGAGGACCAGTCCCCACTAGTCCAGTGCACAAACTGCTTTGGGTATGGACACAACAAGTCCATATGCAAAGCTGCCAAAGAAGTCTGCGGTTTCTGCAGTGGAGCACATAACATAAGAGACTGCTCGACTCGAGCCGATGGTAAATAACCCACTTGCATGGTTAGGTTACGTTAGGTTAGGTTAGGTTAGGTTTTTTTTTTTATGTATCTATTCTACCGCAGACATGATGGTCCGCGCCATTTTTTACAGTGTTCTTTTTGTTTGTAAAAGTTTAACAATGGCATTCTGTCGTGCCCTCATCTTAACATTTAGGTACTTAAAAACTAAGCTTAAAAACTACGCGAGTCCACCTCACTCATTTTTTTTATTTTTTTTTTATTATTAATTTTTTTTTTATATATTTTTATTAGTTTTTTTTTAAGTATCTTTTTTTTTGTGTGAATTAGTTGTTAAGTTAGTAATTTATTTATACAAATTACTTTTATTTATATTACAATAGAACTTGACACATCAATATATCAAAACTATAGACGTATCACACCGTCAATCCAACACCGCCGCGAAACGAAACTCCTCAAAAAACCGTTCCCAACGCCATCTGTTTGCTGAGCGCTAACTTTACAGATTTTGTCACAAACAGTTTCCCTGAAGAATCCCGCCCAGCGACGGTATTGGATTAAAGGTGCGATATGCAAGATATTAAAATAAACTTATTACAATGGTTAAATTGTTTCAAAATATATGTTACACACAGTTTTCTTGTCACATTAATACTACATGTTACATTATGATTATATCTATATTTTTTTTTTTTACGACTATGGATTTAGGGTTGGTGAGTAGAGTTTGGGTATTGGGCTCTTGTTGATCTGCCACCTAGAGTCTTCACTAACTCCATCAGAGCTTCCACGACTGCGGTGTCTCGTTGCTGCATGGCCGTCTTAAGATTGTATTCGACGACCACTTTAGAAGGCGCATCCATCGCTTTACGGGCGAAACGGCCCGTGGCATCGTCGGCGTCGTCGGTGTAGTAAACACAGCTGACCGTGTGTCTCGACACTGCAACAACTGCATGGGAGATGCTGTCGTGGATTTGGAGCCTCCTTGACTTGGTGTTTATTATGATAACGCTGTCGCAGGTCAACCCCTGAGCTGCGTGGATGGTAAGGATACGCGACCCTTCGCCAGACCCATAGCCCTGGTCGGCAAGAGAGGCTCTCTCTTCCTGCGTATGGACCAGGAATAAGGTGTTCTGGGCGGTTATCGGTATGCGCGCTCCCGTGAACCTTTCTACTTTCAGAGAGTGGACCCGCGACAGCGAGGTCTTGGAGGAGTATATACCGGGATATATCTCACTCAGGGTCAGTGCTATGTCCATTGGGTTCCAATGCGTACAGAGTAACTCCTGGGTGATGCCAGCCACCAAGTTTGGACGGGTGTACTATAATTCAAACTCAAAAAGGTTCTCTCTGTCCAAAAATGGTAGCTGATTCACGTCTCCATTGAGAACGACCTCGCTCGCTCCAGACAACTTCACTGCCATGACTATTGCCCCAAAGTGGTTCATGAGGGCTTCGTCAACCATAAGGCGACAGCATTTCTCCTCTGGTCTGAACCCGTTGGCTAAAATTGAGGCCATAGTGCGCACTTTTGTCTTGACACGATCTCCTAATCGGTGCGCTAGCTTCTCTCTGAGATCCTTAGCAGCTTCGGTCGTTGTGGTCACTACGATATCGCTCTCCTCGTCAAAATGTTTCACCATCCAGGTTGTCTTGCCGCACCCTGGGACTCCGTTTATCCACTTGATACTGGGTACCGCCCAATGCGCTTCCGAAGCCGGGGAAGCGGAGGCCCCCGAAATGGATTGCGCCATTTCGAGGATCCTGTCGTCCAGCATAATTTTGGTACACTTGGCGGTAACCACTATCGGGTCGTCTTCGGGTGTGTGGAATGTTACTTTCCCTGAGCGCTCCGTTTCCACCTCGTCCAGGGTCACAAAGCCACTCTTCGCGCTATAGGCTGCCATGTACGACCCCGTTATTTCACCAGCAATGACCTGGGATTTGACATTGTCGTACACGGCTGCCTCTGCCTCCCCGAGTAAGACCCTTAACAGACCCTCATTTTTCCAATGAAAGGTCTGCAGAATCTTTCTACATGTCGCGAGGTTTACCTCTCTGGTTGCCCTCACGACTGATACGTACTCGAGGAATGCGCTCTGTACGTGGTCTATGATACCAGAGTTTACAGCGAGGGTCGGAGGGCTGACTTGCCCTTTGTCGGCTCTGGTCGGTTTGGGTTTTGGTTCTGGTGTTTCCCTGGGTTTCGGTTTGAAAAACCTCATGACCGCTGACTCCGACTCGAATTAATAGTTGTGGTGTTCCACAGGGGAGCGTATTAGGGCCTCCATTATTTATTATATACATTAATGATCTTTGCAAGAACTTAAAACAAGATTGTACACTATTTGCTGATGACACTACTCTAACCATAAAATCTTCGAATAGAAATGAATTAGAAATTGACACATACAACGAACTACTATGTGCTATAAAATGGCTGGAATGTAATAATTTGCAGGTTAACATTGAAAAAACTAAATTGGTACAGTTTCAAACAAATAATTCCGTGATAAAACCTGCCAATATACAATACTCTAATACAATATTGGAACCAGTACAATCAACTTTATTCTTAGGAATCGTTATCGATGAAAAATTAAATTGGAAAGAGCACGTGAAAAGAGTCTGTACACGACTGGACAAATTTGTATTTGCTCTTCGGAAACTGAGACGCATAGCCAATACAGAAACAGCTCTTAATGCATATCACGGATATGTATCATCAGTGCTACGCTACGGACTAGTGATATGGGGTAACTCAGTAGACGTAAACAGAGCCTTCCTTGCACAAACAAAATGTGTAAGAGCGGTTTATGGAGCTGATTATTTGGAACATTGCAAACCTTTGTTTAAATCATTAAAAATTCTTCCACTTCCTTGTCTATACATTTATGAAGTTTGTTTATTCGTAAAGAAATATTCTCACTTGTTCCCATTATATGAGCACGTTTCCAAAAGAGTACAGAACAAAAATCCAAACGAATTAATGGTACCTAGACAGAGACTACATTTATACAGCAGAAATTCCTATTGCATGGCAATCAAAATTTTTAATAATTTACCTGCATACATCAGAGTATTGCCTACTAATAAATTCAAGAAAAGTATTTTCGTTTGGCTTTTAGATTATTGTTTCTATTCAGTTAATGAATTTTTAAATCGAAAATAAGTAGTAAATATTGACATTGTATTAGTAATTTATAATGACATTGTATTAGTAATAAATATTGACATTGTATTAGCAATAAATATTTAAATTGTATTATTAATAAATATTGACATTGTTATAGTAAAGAATATTGACATTGCAGTAATAATAAATATTGACATTGTAGTAGTTATAAATATTGTTATTGCAGTAATAATAAATATTGACATTGTATTAGTAATGCCCTTTTTTCATGGTTTCAGTTCAACTTGTTAACGATAAATATATCTAAAACATGCTATATGTTATTCAAATCAAAAAATAAAATAATACCCCCACATAAACCATTACATATTAATAATGTTCCCTTACAGCAAAAAACGTGTGAAAAATATCTTGGCTTAAGATTAGATAGCTCACTATCGTGGAATGCTCACCTAGATCATGTAAAAACAAAGCTTTCGTCCCTACTGGGATCTCTTCGACATATAGTAAGATGTATTCCACCTAAGTTGCGTTACACTATCTATAACGCCCTAGTAAAACCTCACCTGCTATATCTAGTTGAAGTCTGGGGCAGTGCGGCCAAAACCAAGCTAGCTAGTCTCCAAATTGCACAAAATAAATTAATAAAAATGATTTTTCGTTTCCCTTACTTATCACCAACAAGCACAATATATGAAAAAACAAAAATAATGAACATTAGGCAGTTATATATTTACAACACTTGTATTTTTATCCGTAAGGCTCTCAACAAGACTATACAGACTAACCTATCGTTTACTAAAGTGAAAGAATTAACACAACGTAGCAGTCGCCGGGCTAGTTTTCTGGTCTTACCAAAGATGAGAACTAAGTTCGGTAAAAAAAATTTAACTTTTGAAGGAGCACAGTTGTATAACAAAATACCCCCATTTATAAAAAATGTACGCTCATTCGATGCATTCAAGAACCAACTAGCACAATATGTAAGAAACAATTATAAAATAACTACTTAAAGACTGAATGCATTGGATGAGTTTAATAACTTACGTAGGTACGCGGTGACGAACCCTTGTTATATTAATTTGATATAAGGAAAAATTGTTCTCAAGTAAGTGACTTTGTGTCTTTTTTGAGAAATAAATATCTTTAAACCTAGTAATAAATTTTGACATATTATGAATATTTTTTGACATTATTATAGAATTGTTTAATATATATTTTTTTTAAATAGTTAACATTGAAATCATTTTTTAATTAAGTATGTCTGCAAAAAAATACGTGGTCCATAAAGTTACATATTCATATTCATTTAAAACTGCCACTATTATTATTATTATTTTAATTTTACTTAATATTGCGTGAACTATAATTATGTGAATTTGCAAATTAGATACTCATTAAATATTTCTACACCGGCAAAGGTAGTATATGTGATTCCGTCTAATATTAAGATCTTCATATACCATGTACTCAGAAATAAACGATTCTATTCTATTCTATTCTATTCTATTCTCCTGCCGCTCAGTTGGTGATGTGCGGCTGGTACTCGGGAGCAGTGCGCTGAGGAAGGTGCCGATTGCTTTGAGACGGCTCTTGGACCGGGCTCGGTCCTCTGGGCTGATGTTTTTGCCTTTGTCCCTCTTTTCTTTTTCTGCTACAAACTTTTGCTGGGCCCTTTCAGCTCCGCTCGTGGTGTTCGGGTTTTTAGTGGAACTCATCGTGCTACCTGTGTGGTCTTTGGGGGCTTTGAGGAAACTTAAAGTTTCCCCCCTATCCTCGTATACCACGACCTCATGCTGTTCTGAGGCTTTAAGGCAGCCGAAACGGTCTGCGATGTCTCCTCTTTCACCACCGACCGCCATAGCATCGATGCTGATCGTGCGGGGTGCTATGCACGTATTTTCACCAGCCTCCCTGATCTTTTGGAGCAGCGAGCTCGCCTGGGCAAATGGGGTCTCCGCTCTCCACTCGAGTAGTGCGATTGTCTTTCCTTTGAATCGCACTAAACGGCACTTGTGAGCGGCTAACTCCACCTGCTGCAGCGCGGCGTACTTGCTTCCTTTGATGCTCGTTTTTGATGTGCTCCCGTTGATCAGGGCAGCTAGGCCTGGTGAAATTGTGATTCGGGATCCAGTGCGGCTTGTAGCAATGCAGAAACGTATACCCAGCAACTCTGATTCCCTATTCATGAACAGGGCGACCCCTCGGAGTCTGATACCGGGGACTCCGTCTCTTCCGCATACCAGGAATTGTGTTACTGGCATGTCGGTTGGGATCGTCTGTTGGTTTATCCCTGTTGTTACTACCGCTAGCGCTGTTACTGGTGCTGGTTGTGTGTTTATTCTTTGCTGTGTAATTGAAGGTGACGGGTTTTGTGTAATTGGTGTTGGTGTTGTGTTTGTACTATGCCGTGTTGTTGTGGGTAATGGGTGTTGTGTATTTAGTGTAGGTACGAGTAGATGGTAGCCGGATTCGATTTTGTGCGGGGGCGTCCGATTTGTTCGGCCCCACTGCGGTTACGGCAACTTTACTCGCGAATGCTAAGAATGGGGTCCTCGAAGCTGGCTTCTCCATGAAGTTGTGGAGTGAGGATTGACTTAACTGGAGCCCAGTTTTCCGCTCCAGTTCCATTCTTTCAAGGCAGAACCTTGGGCATTCGAAGAGAAGGTGCCAGACTGTTTCCTCGCAGCTCTGGTCGCAGACGCACGAGGGACTGTCCCTGAGGTGGAAGCGGTGGAGGTATGCTGCGAAGCCTCCGTGTCCCGTCAAGATTTGAGTATGGGCCGGTGTTAGGGCTGTGTCCCTGAGGATTCTTTTCGCCGCTAGGACGTCTGGAAAGAATACTTTTGTTACCGCCCCTGTACTCGAGGACTCGTACCTCACTTGCCACTTCTTTACAGTCCCCTCCCGTATCTTCCTTCTCACGTATGATACGGGGACTTTGTCGTAGTCCGCTGTCTCCTTTGTTAGGGCCGCCTCCTTTGCCAGCACATCTGCTCTCTCATTCCCGACAGTTCCAACGTGGGCCTTGAGCCAGAACAGCCTCACTTTTCTGCCCTCCTCTCTGATTTCACGGATGAAACTCTTTATTTGGAGTGCCAAGTGGTGAGTAACAGACGGTCTCCTCAGCAGGTCGAGCGACGACCTTGAGTCGCTCAGTATGCTTATGGAGGCCGCCTTAGATTCTCTTGCCAATCTGACAGCTCGGAAGAGTGCATACATTTCAGATTGGAAGACAGTGTTGTGAGGCTCCAAGCCAAAAGTGATTCAAGATTCAAGATTCAAGATTCATTTATTTCGTCAGAATATGGTACATAATTATGGTCTTAAAATAAATTAATGGTCTCATCACATTCTGCCACGAGTGGCGTGCAAATATTTGGTAGGAACATATACATTTTTAAAAACAAAAATATTATGTTAGTAATGAGTTATTATTATGTTAGTACGAAACAAAAATTTACAATTTATGGCATGTCATCTAAAAATATAATGTGGATTAAATTCAAAATATTCAATGTCAAATTATTAGAGAGAGATGTCAAAATTTATAAAAATATTAAAATTATTAGAGAGAGATGTCAAAAATTATAAAATTACAATTCAATTAGGATGTCAAAGTATCATTCAAATAGTCGTTTAAATTATAATAACATTTTTTACACAACAAGTATTTAAGTTCCCTTTTAAACCCATTTAAATTTAAGTCCTTAATCGATTTTGGGATTTTATTAAACACTTGTGGGGCTATGCAAAATATACTTTTTCTCATTAGAGCTGTTTTGGCTTTACGTCCGCGTAACATATCATTCCGCCTGTTACGTTTCACAGTGTCGGATAAGTTAGGAAACAGGTGTGAGTTTAATTTGACAAATAAGGCAATTTCATAAATATATAAAGACGGCAGTGTAAGAATTTTATATTTTTTGAAAAATGGTTCACAGCTGTCCGTAACTTGTAGTTTGAACATGGCTCTGATAGACCGCTTTTGTGCTTTAAAAGCAGTTTCTCTATTAGTTGAGTTGCCCCAGAATATAATACCGTATCTTAATACAGATGCTACAAGGCCATGATACGCTGTAAGTAGTGCATCTATGGAAACAGTAGGGGCAAGTTTATACAAGGCATAGGATGAACTACTAATTTTCTTACATAGCGCTTCAATGTGATCCTTCCAATTAAGTTGTCTGTCAATTATTAAACCTAGAAATTTTGCACTATCTACATCGTGAATTTTGTTATTTTGATATTGGACATTCATTTTTAATATAGGTTTTTTATGGCCAAAATGCATTATTTGTGTTTTGTTAAGATTAATTCTTAAATTATTATTATCAAGCCAAGAAATAATTAATTTTACCGCGTTATTGACCTCGGCTTCATATGAATCAGGTTTATTACATTGTATTGTTACCGTACTATCGTCAGCAAAAAGTGATATTGGGAAGTTTATAGCTTTGGGCAGGTCATTAATATAAATTAAGAACAGTAGAGGACCTAATACACTGCCCTGTGGTACACCAAAATATACTGTGCGTTCTTTAGACAGATATGTTATTTCTTCTTTAGTTTTAAAATTTAATTTTGTAATAGCGGTAAATTGTTTTCTTTCTGTTAGGTAAGTGCTTAACAAGTCCAAAATGTTACCTCTTATACCGTAGGCGTCAAGCTTATTTCTTAAGATATTGTGGTCAACATAATCAAAGGCTTGTGTCATATCACAGTACACAGCGCAAACAGGTGTCTTGTTATCAATATTAGTCATAATTTTATTTAAAAAGTCATAAATAGCCATGTTTATAGTCATATTCTTCCGAAAACCTTTTTGCTCATTACACAAAATCTTTTGTTTTTCTAGGTATGTGTATAGTTCATTATATATATATTTCTCATATATTTTAGAAAAAATCGGTAAAAGCGCAATAGGTCTATAATTTTGCATTAGTTGCTTATTACCTTTTTTAAAAATAGGTTTCACTATGGAGACTTTAAGACGATCCGGAAAAACACCTTGGCTGATACATAGATTAAGAATATGACTCAAATGTTTAGAAATTAAGTCAGCAACATGTTTTATAACTTTAGTAGAAATTTCGTCATACCCTGCGCTATTTGTGTTTTTTAAACACTTTATGATGTTAAACATTTGTACCGGTTGACATGGAGCCATGAACATTGATTTTGGTTTATTTGTGAGGTACGTAGTAGATTTTTTACCTGCTCCGGGTATTGGCATAACTTTTTCTATAAAATAATCATTGAAATGTTCAGCAATTAATTGAGGTTTGTTAATCGTTTTATTGTCAATTTGAATAGTATTTATTGAGTCATTAGGTAGATTTAATTTAGAGTTCTTTATTATTTTCCATGTCATTTTACTTTTATTGTCAGAAGTTTTAATGTTATGGTTATTTTGTGATCGTTTAGTCAGATTAATTATTTTTTTTAGAGTCTTTGAGTAATTTGAATATTTTATTTTATTTTTTTGTGTAGGTCTAAGTCTACACGCCCATAATAACTGTCTTTTTTTAAGACTGCATATTTTAAGTCCTCGCGATATCCATTTCGGTTTTTGGCTTGTTGGTATTTTAATACGTCTAAGGGGAAAGCATAAGTCATAAAATAATTTAAATTGGTCAGTAAAAAAGTTAAATGCATCATTTGGATCATCAATCTGATATATTTCAGAGAATGTTAGGTTCTCAAGGCAGTTTCTAAATTTTATAACATTCTCTGTGCTATAGTCTCGTTGAATTTTATACCAATATTTCAAAGTACAGTTCAATGGTACGGGACACTTAAGCAGCTGCGCAGTGTGATCCGATAGGGCAAATTCTATCACTTCCGTCTTGCATTTTTTTTCGAAATTGTGGGCAAAATTATCAATGCAGGTCTGGCTTTGCAGCCTTGTTGGTTTATCTATAGCTAATGTCATGTTAAAACTTGTTAAAAGATTCCTTAATTCAGATGTCATGTTACTATTTTTCAGTACGTCAATATTTATATCGCCTGCTATAATAATATTCTTACAATTCCTTCTTGTTAGTAATATTAATAGTTGCTCTAATTTACTAAAAAATAGATTTAAATTCCCTGCCTTTGGTACTCTATAAATACATACTATAACTATTTTATAACTTGTCAGTTCAATTGCACAGCACTCTATTACATTAGATATTGAAAGTTCTGAAACCTCTGATAACTCCCTCCACAAATGTCCAGACCGAACCAGAATACAGGATCCACCTCTTTTACGATTTTTCCTGCTGAAACATGCAGCTAATGTGTAATTCGGTACGACAAGGCGGTCCTCATAACCTGACATCATAAAATGCTCGGTTATACATAGTACATCAACAGATTGGTCTTTTTCTAATAGTTCATTTAGACATATAGAGAGGGTGTCTGCTTTGTTAAGCAGACCCGCTATATTTTGGTGTAGAACATAAAGGTGTTTATTCACGAAAAAGATCACTACGAACAGTGTAATCCCTCAAAGGCTGATTATTATTATTACTAGATGATTTATTGTCACATACAATATGTTCTTGGAAATTTTCAGTCTCTATTTTATTTGTATGATACGTAATGTCAGTTTGTACAGATTTCTCTACATATATTTTTTCAATTTGTCTAATTAATAAGTTCTGATATTCTTTTGATTTAAGTTTATAGTCCAAATGCAAGATTTCTCTTAATAAAGATCTAGATAGATTAATTATAAATTGTGTTTTTCGAGGCCGATATCTAGAGTAATTCATATCCCTAAAAATAACATTGTCATACTTTCCACAGATAAACTTTAGCATATAGTTTAATTTGGCTTCATTAAGGTACTTGTTTGATGGAACTTCGCTTATAATCACGTTTGTGTTCTTAGTGGATGACAGCCATGTATGTAAGTACATTTCTGTATCATATGGGTTACATTCATGGCCGCCCCCAACAACAATAACATAGTCATTCATATTGAATTGAGCTATTTCACTTTTTGATGAGTTAAGGAGGTGTCTGAATGCAGCACCGGATTTTATGAACGAAAATACCGCATAATCAGATCCTAGTAGCTGACTGAGTGATTGACGAAGTCCATTCCCTTGTTCGTTACATAAAATCATTACACGCTTTTTTGTTTTGTCCTGGCGTGGAAAAGTGTTTCTAGTATTTGTAACGTTATGTGTCAGTTCAGAAACAGGAGTGTGCAATGTATTAGCACTTTCATCATTCTCACAACTGTCTCCATTGGAGAAATTTAGGAAGCTCTTGTTTAAGACACTGTCCTGTAGGTTTCCAGATATAGGTGTGGCAGATATGAACGATTGATGGCCATCGACACCCGGTGATTTATTTTTGTCAGCCACTGAAATGTTTAATACATCAGCTTTAGGGCTTATCAAGTTTAAGGCCTGAATTGTGTATTCCCTTGAAAAAGTTCTAGGTAAACCAGTCTTCATTAATAATGTCCGTACTCTCCGCTGATATTGGGGCGAGTAGAACTGCCTGGGTAAGTTTTCTTTATTTGAACTTTCTTGTATACCTATTGATTTCAATAATGATATCTTTTTTCCGCAGTCTAGTAAATTACTCTTGAGTGTATTATTTTCAAAGTTTAGGTTGTCAATTTCTGAGTTGGCAGTTTGCAGCTCCAGTTTTAATTTTTCGATCTCCTCCTTCATTAACGCAATTTCTTTACTATTTCCTATAGCGTTAGGTAAACTTTGGTATGAAACATCCATATCATATTCACTGTCGCTAGATGTCATATTTTTATTGTGAATATTTTGTCTTCTTTGGGTAATGTTGTCGTAATTATCCATTATAATTTGAAATAAATACAAAAAGTGATTGGAGTGACTTTACCGGAATCGAACTCAAGACCACCACCACGTCGGTCACGAGCACTTTATTCTTAGCTATCCAAACCATTAACAGAGTAGTCGTAAAACTCGACCTCTTGAACAGAAAAGAACTGCTTTATCGACCAATGTTTTTACTGATGTTAGTGTTCGATCTTTTAATTAGATGTCACTGTATGCGTTGATTACTTAGCAGATCTTCAAATTTTTGATGAGTAACCGTTCACAACTTGGAAATAATTGCATTCTAGGCACTTTTTCAAAGGGTTTCAGAGTAATTTTGCTTTTTGATCACTTGCATTGTTCATAGTTTTTGATTATTATGAAAATCAATATGTTTATCTTTTATAAAATTAGGTTTATTGTCACAATAGTAGCACTGGATTCACAGTCACAATTTTGTCACTATTTCTTACATGTTCTTTAAGATAACACTATCACAGGTTATTATGCACTTAATTGTTCGATTAGTGGTGATTTTAGGTTTAGATGAATGCAATTACTATTTTATTGACGAAAATATAGTCAGAGCCGATACGTATCGTGACAGTGGCGCCACCAGTCCCACCCAAGTGCTGGACATGAACTCCTTTCCTCCTTCCTACCAAGTTAGGGCAGCTCCAACTTTCCCCTCTATCTTGCTGCCGTCGGTGTAGATTTGGGGGCCGGTAACATGGTGAGTCTGTAAGGTTTTGGGATTCCAGTCTTCTAGGCGTGCATACTCGGTTGTTGTAAGTCGCGCTGGATGAGGCTGATTTAAATAATTTATATTCCGTTCCAGCTCGCGGCCCGGTGGTAGGAACTCGCGGGAATGGCCCTTCTTAATCTTGTAATAGATTTAATTTAATAGATTTATTGTGTCTAAAACCTTTTTGTTCTTTTGCTAGAATATTGTTATTTTCTAAATAGTTATTATGTTCTTTGTAAATATATATTTCAAATATTTTTGAAATAACTGGAACTAAGGCAATAGGTCTGTAGTTTTATAGACATTCTCTATTATCTTTTTTGAAAATTGGCTTTATGATAGAAGTTTTTAATTTGTCAGGGTAGATTCCAGCTTCAATACATAAATTTATCAGATAGGAAAGATGGGCAGAAATATTCATAGCTATATATTTCAAGACTTTAGTTGATATGCCATCATAACCGACACTATTCGTATTTTTTAAGCTCTTGATAATCTGCAATACATCATATGGCAAGCATGGTTTTAAAAACATAGACTTTTGCTTAGACGACATATAAAATGTATACTGCATATTGAGTGAATCATCCTTAGGTTTCAGTAAAAACGGTTTCAGGCCTGAAAATTTCTGGTTCCTGAAAATCCCTGAAAGGTATTATTTTGGGTAGGGAGGGGCCAGACCAAAGAAAACACGAATCCTCTACGACCTCCGGTTCAGCAACTACACACGCTCGAAAAATAGTTTGACAGCTTAAGAACTGTCAATGTGAATTTGCGAACCGCTGCAACTTGCTTCCTACTGACCGTAGAATAGTCGAATTTGGGCTCATTCGTCTTGGCTCGTCCCGCTCCAACCCGCAAAGTAGTTTTCAGCCACCCGAAAATTTTCAGCGCTAAAACGCCCACGAGTAAGTGGATCGGGTAGACTTTGTCTTCCCAAACACCACTGTAAAATCGGCTACTCTCTATGACCTCCAGATCCGGAGCTATAGCAGGCCAAACTTTTCCAAGATGGCCGCCCTGCTGTCAAATGCCGACTTAAATTAGCTATAACTCCACAACCGTTTGCCACAGAGAACTGCGACCACAAGTATGATGCTTGGCTCGACTTACCTCGTCCGTACAAAGTGGTTTCAGGCCTGAAAACTTTCAGGCTCCAAAAACGCCTGAAAACATGTGAGAAATGTTCTCGCCTTAATTCTAGAGGGACCTGTGAAAACCCGAAGTTTTTACGACCAATAGCTCCTAAGATAATAGGAGTTTTGTGCGGCAACCAGAAAAACCAAAATGGCCGCTGGAAGCTATTTTCTTTGTTCCTGGAGCTATTGGGGGCAAATTTGGGCTTAAACTTATTGCAATATGCTATCTGGAGACAATCCCGGTGTCAATTTGACTGGCCTGTTGGTCTAGTGGTTAGTGGCCCTGACTGCTACGCCGGAGGTCGTGGGTTCGATTCCCACCCAGGACAAATGTTTGTGTGATGAACACGATCATTTGTTCTGTGTCTGGGTGTAATTTATCTATAATATGTATGTATTTAGAAATATATAAGTATGTTTATCAGTTGTCTAGTACTCATAACACAAGCTCTGCTTAGCTTGAGACTAGACGGCGTTGTGTGATGGTTGTGGAATATTATTATTATTATTAATTGGATTTAATTTCTGTTGGTTTATTAATTATGTCAAAAAATCGGAAAAAAACTAATATCTCTATAACCGTTACAGGTAAAAATATGGAAAAAATTGTATAATTTATCTTAATTATAAAGCTTTATAAAAATTACATTAAATTAAAAATTTTGAAATCCAGTCATATAAAAATTTTGAAAAGTTGAAAATTTTTGAAAATGTTTAATATCTCTAACAAAAAAATATCTAAAAATCTTAACTTAGTCCAGGCTTCTTCTCCCGATGAGCGCGCAGCAGGATCGGCAATAAAAAAGCAGGGTCCTGCCTGAAGAAATTTCAGGACAAGGGGTCAAAGTTCTAGCTTTCTAATGTGAATTTCTTCGTTCCCAGTTAAGACAAAAATCTGGTTTAAACGGAATATTCCTTATTTCATTAGGTTGCCTCCACTGCCAAAAAATGAAGTCCCTGCGTTGTCTAGATCAATAACCTCGTGGTCCAAATTGAGGTTAAGTTGATTAGTTTTCCTCAATTTTCTCCGCAATGCGTAGGTGGATTCTCACAAAAGTTATGTCAGAGGATGCAGCTAAACGTCCTCCAAAATGCTGTGTCAAAAAATTTGAGATGTCGAATGAAGGTCTAGAGTTATGTAGCTCCGGAATCTTTAAAACTTCAATAATCTTCAGTTTTTCCGAGTTTTCTCCTAAGTGCGGGTTTTCCGTGAAAAACAGTTTTAACAAATTGATGCACTGCACAAAAATAAAACTTTTAACACTTTGCACGACGCAATAGGATGAAAAAATACCACTCTTTTTTATTTTTAATAACGGAGCGTCTCCAAAAACGATCCGACCGCCACGAGGGTTGGGGGGGAACTGGTTAGGTTAGGTTAGGTTAGGTTAGGTTTTTTTTTTTTTTTTTTTTTTTCAATTCTATTCTACCGCAGACGTGGTAGTCCGCGCTGTTGTTTGAATGTTTTTATTATTTGATTAAAATATTTCTATTTGCTGTTGTGGTGCTCCCGTGTTGGACACACATTTTCCTTACTTCTATTTATTACTAATAATATTATTATTTTGTACTTGTCTAGTCTACTCCTATAAACATTTCTATATTACATACAAAAATATTCCAGTGCAAACTTTTCAAGTTTTTTTTTTTTTTTTTTTACTATTGTTCAAATCAAATTATGCATAATAAAAGTAATCTAAAGCTTATGTCTAGGTGAGTCCATCTATATATATGTATCTTTTTTTTTCTTTTTTTTTTTTTCTTTTTATTTTGTTTTTTTTTTTTTTTTTTTTCTCTTATTTTTATTTTAAGCATGTATTTACATTTTTTTTTTTTTTTTCTTTTTTTAATATTTCACACAGGCATTACAATTGTTCTTAATCATATCTAATATTCCTATTCTAAAACTTATTGTACACATCGTTTTTGCATGTGGCTTCTTATGCTATTTTAAGTTATAAAATATAAGTTAACAGGTATAGGACCTCATGGCAGCGCGAGCCGACCAGTTCCGATACTTGGCATCCGTTTACAGACATGACGAACGCATCTGCGTCGTTTAGCTCAACCGTATCTTAGGGAACTCTGCGACCAGACGCGCAGCGCCACCATCGACGGGACCTCTACGTGAGTTTGTCAGACTCGCGCTGCCATGAAGTTTTACATTTCTATTTATCTTTGCAGGGTTTACAGACACAGTTATGGTCTAGGCGGGGACAGGAATCCGAATAGGAGTTGGAATGGGGTTTTGTTTTTATTGGGGTTTTCTGACCAGGGATTTCGCCAGCCCAAGCAGAGCATCTACAACGGCTGAGTCTCGATGCTGCATAGCCGTCTTTAAATTGTAATCGACGACCGTTTTAGTCGACGCATCCATTGCTCTCTTTACAAGGCGGCCCGTTGCGTCATCGGTGTCGTCGGAGTAATAGACACAGCTGACAGTATGTCTTGACACCGCCACCACCGCGTGGGAGATGCTGTCGTGGACTTGGAGCCTCCTGGATTTGGTATTTATGATGATAACACTGTCGTAGGTCAGCCCCTGAGCTTCGTGTATAGTTAACGTGCGCGACCCTTCACCGGACCCGTATCCCTGGCTGATAAGAGAAGTTTTCTCATCTTGCGTGTGAACCAGGAATAGGGTATCTCGGGCAGTGCCCGAAATTTGCGCTCCTGTGTAACCTTTCACTTGCAGGGAGTGAACCCGCGACAGCGACGACTTGGAGGAGTATATACCGGAGTATATCTCACTCAGTGTGAACGCCACATCCATTGGGTTGCGATGTGTGCAAAGTAGCTCCTGGGTGATGCCAGCCACCAGGTTTGGACGGGTATACCTTAATTCGAATAGGTTTTCTCTGTCCAAAAATGGGAGCTGGTTTATGTCTCCGACGAGGACAAGCTCACTTGCTCCAGACAACTTTACTGCCATAACTATGGCCCCAAAGTGGTTCATAAGAGCCTCATCTACCGTAAGACGGTAGCATTTCTGGTGGTTCTTGAACCCGTTTACTAAGATTGAAGCCATAGTGCGCACCTTTGACTTTACTCGATCTCCTAAACGGTGCGCAAGCTTTTCTCTTAGATCTTTGGCAGCTTCAGCCGTCGTAGTGGCTACGACGTCCTTCTCCTCGTCGAAGTGCTTTACCACCCATGTGGTTTTACCACAACCCGGCACTCCATTTACCCACCTGATATTGGGTATCGCCCAACATTCCTGCGATGCGGACGTGTCCGAAGTTCCCGCAATGGACAGTGCCATTTCGAGAATCTTATCGTCTAGCATAACTTTGGTACATTTGGCGGTAACCACTATCGGGTCGTCTTCTGGTGTTTTAAATTTTATTTTGCCTAAGCGCTCCGATTCCTCCACGTCCAAGACAACAAAACCACACTTCGCGCTGTAGGCTGCCATGTACGACCCCATCATTTCCCCTTTGATGACTTGAGAATTGGTGTTGTCGTACACCGCTGCCTCTGCCTCCTCGAGCAGTACCTTCAGTAGGCCCTCTGTTTCTCTTTGGAAGGTCAGATGGATCTTTTTACATGTCATGAGATTGACCTCTCTAGTCGCTCTCACAACTGCAACGTACTCGAGGAAAGCACTCTTGATGTGATCTATAGTGCCTGAGTTTACTGCGAGGGTCGGCGGGCTGACATGCCCTTTGTCGGCTCTTGTTGGTGTAGGCTTCTGTGGTGTTGGTTCTTTTTCTTTTCTTTTGAAAAACCTCTCCACTGCCGTTTCCTGCCTTTGCGATGGCGATGCGCGGCTCGTGCTTGGGAGCAGTGCACTGAGAAAAGTGCCGATGGCTTTTAGGCGACTTTTCTTTTTGGCCCGATCCTCCGGGCTAGTTGTTTTATTCTGCTCCTTTGCAGCTTTCTCGGCGGCCGCCTTCTGCTGAACTCTTTCTGATCCGCTTTGAATGGTCGGGCTTGTTACGGGAGTAATCGAGGTGGCTGTTGGGTGTCTCGGGGCTTTAAGGAAACTTAGAGTTTCCCCTCTGTCCTCATAGACGACTAGCTCGTGATGTTCTGAAGCTTTTAAACATCCGTAGCAGTCTGCGACGTTTCCTCTCTCCCCTCCGACCATCATCGCATCAACACTTATGGTACGGGCCGTGACTGCCGCGTATTCCCCTGCCTCTCTGATCTTTTGAAGCAGCGCGCTTGCCTGAGCGAATGGAGTCTCCTCTCTCCACTCTAATAGTGCGATCGTCTTTTTTTTCGATCGCAAAAGACGGCATCGGTGCGTGGCCACTTCTACTTGAGGCAGTGAAGCATATTTGCTGCCTGTTAAAGTTGTTTTGGAGGTGCTTCCATTGATCAAGGCGGCAAGACCTGGTGATATGGGAATACGGGCTTTAGGTCGGCTTGAGCCTATACAGAAACTAATGCCCAACTTTTCCTCTTCCCTGTTCATAAACAAGGCGACACCTCGCAGTCTGATGCCTGGTAATTCGTCTCCTCCACATGCCAGAAATTGTGTTATGGGCATGCATGTGGCCTGTATTGTCTGTGTAAGTGCTATGTGTGGAATGTTTTGCATCGTTGCTGTTTGTGTGGTGGTTTCAGTGATTGTTTGTGTGGTGGTTGAAGTTGTTGTTTGCGTGGACGCGACTGTTCGAGCAGATGGTGGTCGGTTTCGACTTCGGAAGGAAGCGTCCGTTTTGTTTGCCCCTGCCGCGACGATGGCGACTTTGCTCGCGAATGCCAAAAATAGTGTTCTGGTGGTCGGTCTTCCCATAATGGTGTGGACCGTGGACTGGCTTAGCTGGATTTGGATCTTTACTTCCAGCTCCATCCTGTCATGACTGAACCTCGGACATTCGAAAAGCAGATGCCACACTGTTTCCTCGCAGCTGGGGTCACAGACGCACGAGGGACTATCTTTGAGATGAAAGCGATGGAGATACGCTGAGAACCCTCCATGTCCTGTTAGGATTTTTACATGAACTGGTAAGAGAACTACGTCTCTGAGTGTCCTTTTCGCCGCAAGGACGTCTGGGAAAAACACTTTTGTGACCGCTCCTGTACTTGAGGATTCGTATCGCGCTTGCCACTTCTTTATAGTCCCTTCTCGTATCTTCTTTCTCACGAACGATACGGGTACCTTGTTGTAGTCTGGAGATTCTTTAGTTAGTGCTGCTTCCTTGGCCAACTCGTCTGCTCTTTCATTTCCGGCGGTTCCCACATGGGCCTTAAGCCAAAAGAACCTCACATCTCTACCCTCCTCTCTGATCTCGCGGATGTATCTTTTAATTTGGAGCGCCAAGTGGTGAGTGACAGACGGGCTCCACAGCAAATCAAGCGATGATCTTGAGTCACTTAAGATGCTTACAGAGGCCGCCGTAGATTCTCTTGCCATCTTGACAGCTTGAAAGAGAGCGTACATTTCTGATTGGAAGACCGTGTTGTGAGACTCTAGGCCAAAAGTTTTAAAATCAAACTCTTTTCCGTTTTCCCACCAAGTTAGGGCAGCTCCAACTTTTTCCTCTATCTTGCTGCCATCGGTGTATATTTGGGGACCAATTACTTGATGGGTTTCCAGAGTTTCAGGAGTCCAATCCTCCAGACGTACGTACTCTGTTGTTGTGAGTAGCGCTGGGTGGGGGCATTGGGAGTGATTCACTTTGTACTCCAGCTCACGACCTGGCGGTATGAATTCTCGGGAATATCCCTTTCTGACCTTGAAGAGAGTTGCGGCCTCGATTACCCGTAGATCTAGGGGGAGTTGGCCTGACAGGATAAGTGCCGATGTGAGGGATACCGTGCGGTATGCTTTGCAGATCTTCTGCGCAAAACCTCTCTGCAGTGAATCAAACTGATTTCTTGTCATCAGTTTCTCAGCTGCGGGAGCCCATGCACTCGCTGCATACATCACGATGGGCTCTATCACCGACACGTATATTGTCCTTATGATCTCTCTGTTGAGACCCCAAGTCACCTTTGCTGCGCATGCCAACTGTTTATAGATATCTACAGCCTTTTTACAGGTCGCAGACACGTGCGCATTGAAGGTTAGCTTAGAGTCTATCGTAAGGCCTAGTATCTTGACCTCTTGGACTAGGTTCAGCGGCGTGCCCGACATATGTAGTACCGGAACATCGTATTTAAGCTTTTTCGTTAACACCATCGCATTGGTTTTATGCTCGGCGAAACGTAGCTTGTTTTTGACGCCCCATTCCGATACTATGCGTAAGGTGTCGTTGGCCGATTGCTGCAGAGGACCGGTTGTGAAGTCTGAGAAAACAAGGACAACGTCGTCCGCGAAGGCTTGGCAATATACCCCCACACCAGCCATCTCGTGATGGAGTGGGTCTAGGACTAGGTTCCAAAAGGGCGGTCCAGTAATAGATCCCTGGACGCATCCTTTCGTGGTACCCTTCTCGCTAATCGCTCTGGCATAGTTGACCCTGACATTGCGGTCCTCCAAATATGAGGTGACGAGAGCGTAGAGATTTTCGGGGCAGTTCCTATCCACCATCTGTTTTTTGAGTGCTGGCCACCACGCATTGTCAAAGGCCCCCTCTATGTCCAATGATATCAAAAGCACGATCTTTTTGGCTTCGATTTCAGTTCTTAAGTGTTCCACTAGAGCATAGAGGGCGTCCTCGGTCCCGCGCTGCGGCATGAAACCGTACTGGTTTGTGTTTAGTGTTGGGAGGAGGTGCCACTGGAGTCTACCTACTAGGAGTTTCTCAACGATTTTCCCCAGGACCGAGAGTAAACCTATTGGCCTGTATGACTTTGGGTTGGTGTAGTCATCTTTTCCAGGCTTGCGTAATATGCACACATGGGCGACCTTCCACTGTTTCGGGAAGTATGACAGCGTCAGACATCGGTTGGCTATCGCTAAAAACACCTCCCTGTCACAGTTTATTGCCGCTGTGCATATGTCCGCTGTTAATCCGTCGGGACCGGGTGCTTTTTTCGGATTTTGATTTTGAAGAACCATTTCCAGCTCCGCGATCGTAAAAAGAGGATCGTCAGCGGACAGTCCTTGAGGGCTCCTTTCTTCTGCTAGCCTCCTCAGACTTGTGTGGTAAGGTTGTTCGGCTTCTGTTGAGTCGTCAGGGTAAAAGGTTTTTGCCAGAAGATCCGCGGATTGCTCTGGACTGAGTGTTTCACCTGCGGTATTCCTCAAGAGCGCGTCGTCCTGTCTTCTGGCTGTCTTCCTTAGTACCCTATAGATGCCGTCCCACATACTAGTTAGGTTAGGTTAGGTTAGGTTAGGTTAGGTTAGGTTAGGTTTTTTTTTTTTTTTTTTTTTTTTTTCTCTCTACCTCTGACATTATCAGAGCCTATTTCTTGCTATGTCTCTTTCATACCAGTTCTCGCTAGCTTGCCTCTCGCACTTTTATTCCTCATACTGTTTCTTTCTATCATCCTTCCTCAATCAGTATTTTAATGGGTGGGGCTCCTATTTTTCTCACTGTCTTTTGTGACCTGACTATTCTATACTCATACATTTTGTGTTTCTTTTATTTGCGAACAAGGGTAAATGACACTCTGTTGGGGATTTTTATTTCCAGTAATTTACAGGACTATGTTTTAATTTACATTTTTGTAACTTATTTTTAACTTACATTCTACCTTACATGGCTAACAAAATATAAACTAACATAAATTTACTACTTACTTATATTCTTATACATATCATTTAAGGGGTGATTTTACATTCATTGTTTTGGGGTTTTACATACACAATATATCTTAACAATTTATTTTACTATATCTTATTTCTAAGTATTTTCCAATTTACATTTCTATTTTGTTCTACTGGCAATAACATTTTTATTTACTTATCTGTCTATTCATATGCATAACTAATATATCATACAATATAGTGGTTGCATACTTTATTGATCCGTTTTATTTCTTTTTATAACCCTTTTCACGATTTGTACACAGTAGTCTAAAAATTTCTTTCTACTTTTACTTGCCATTATTACTCCTATGTTTGCTTCGTTTAGTTCTATGCCTAATTCTTGTTCAATCTGATTTCTTTCGTAGGCGTACGCAGGACAGCGAATCAGCAGATGTGGTACCGACTCCGCAATATTTGGGTCGCAAATACACGATGGATTCTCCTTACACTTGAAACGATAGAGATATTCAGAGAATCCACCGTGCCCCGTCATGACCTGAGTCAAGTTCCCATCGATTTGTAGCTTCCTGATGATCCTGTACGCCGCCACCGCATCCGGGAAAAACATCTTGGTAACAGATGCCGTTGTTCCGGTTCTGTATCTGCTGTTCCACTCGTCAAGCGCTGCCAGACGAATACAGCGCTTGACGAATGAAACAGGACAAAGATCGTACTCCGGCCTCTTCTTACTCAAGATGGCAGCCTCTTTTGCTAGCTGATCCACTCTTTCGTTGCCCTCAATCCCTGCGTGAGCCTTTATCCAGAACAAGTCAACTACCTTGTTCTGGAGAGAAAGAGCAGTTAAGTTTTCTCTTGCTTCCACTGCCAGGGGATGAAGGCAACTGTGGTTTTTCACTGTCATGAGAGCTGCCATTGAGTCGCTATAAATACCAAAGCTGGACGCCGTACTCTTCCGGATTTCCCCAGTTGCCCTGCATATCGCCAGGAGCTCCGCCTGGTAGACCGTGCAATAGTCTGGTAACGCCAACTTGAGGGTGCGTATTTCGGCCTCGCTGTTCCACAGGGACAACGCAGCACCGACATGCCCCCCAATCTTGCTCCCGTCGGTGAAGATTCTCACCTCCGGTTTGGCGCTGGCGTCAACCTGCTCCTGATCTACCAGACTTTTGAACTCCAGGTCGATACGCCTGGCGGGATGCGGTGATTCCAACGCGGACACTGGCCTCTCCATCTCCCTGTCCCCTAATATTTGTAGTGACACTCCCCTCTTGGCCTCATAAAGTGAGGCCATCTCACGAACTCGGAGATCCAGGGGGAGTATCCCCGCCAACAGGAGTACTGAGTGGAGGGAGACGGTACGGTATGCCTTACACATTTTTTGTGCTATTCCGCGTTGCACGACGCCCAGCTGTTTTTTGATTCCCAGTTTTCCTGCCTCTGAGGCCCATACGCTGGCAGCGTACAGGATAATCGGCTCTATTGTGGCTACATATATTATTTTAATTACTTCGGGGTTTAGTCCCCAGCTTATCCTCGCTGCCCTGCACAGCTGTTTATATACCCCAATTGCTTTTTTGCAGACGTTCCTGACATGCGTGTTAAACGTCAACTTGTCGTCGACGGTGACACCCAAAATCTTGATTTCCTTAGACATAGCTACCTCGACCCCGCCCATGCCCAGTCGTGGGGTGTCGTACTTCAATTTTCTCGTAATAGTCATCGCATTTGTTTTTTGAGGCGCAAACTTTAATTTGTTATCGACACCCCACGCCTGGACATGTTCTAGGGTAGCGTTTGCTTTATGTTCTATTTGTAACGCTGTGTCACCGTCGAAGACAAGGACCACGTCATCCGCAAACGCCTGCACGTATACGCCTTGTCCAATCAGAATTTTTAGGAGGGGATCCAGCAGCAAGTTCCAGAAGTTTGGGCCTCCAATGGAGCCTTGTACGCAGCCTTTGCTCGTGCCTTTGGAGAATTCTTCACCCGCATACCTGACCCTGACTCTCCTGTCCCTCAGGTAGCTGTCGATGACCCTCCTCAGGTTCAGCGGACACTTTTCCTCTGCCAGCCGGACCCTTATTGCTGGCCACCAGGCGCTGTCAAAGGCTCCCTCTATGTCTAATGATATTAGCACCACTATCTTTTTTAATTCAAGTTTTCCTTTTATGTGCTTTACAAGATCATAGAGGGAGTCTTCGGTGCTCCTTTGAGGCATGAATCCGTACTGGCGAGTACTCATCCTGGGTAAAATGTAGAACCTGAGGCGAGCCATCAACATCTTTTCAAATACCTTGCCTAAAACCGGTAAGAGGCCTATGGGCCTATATGATTTTGGGGTGGTGTAGTCTCTTTTCCCAGGTTTCTTTAGCACCACCACCGTGGCCTCCTTCCAGGTTTTCGGAAAATATCCGAATCTCAGGCATTGGTTCAGTAGAGCCAGGAAGGCATCGGGTTCCCCTCCAATGGCTTGGCTGCATATATCGGCTGTGAGGCCGTCCACTCCTGGTGCCTTTTTGGGATTGAATGATTCACAAGCAGTTTTCAATTCATTCAGCGTGAAGGGTGGATCGTTGGAGTCTACTTCCTCATCTTCATTGACCTTTTCGGCTTTGTCTCTTATACTGCCATGATAGGTGTTGTCAGTACTTGTGAGGTCGTCCGGATAAAAAGTCTCCGCTATTAATTTAACGGAAGTTTCTGCATCAAGCACCTTTCCGTTTTTCATCATAAGCTCGTCCACCCCTCTTTGCGCTGTTCTCCCAATTACCCTGTAGATCCCCTCCCAAACCCCCTCTCTGTCCTGTTTATTACAGAACTCCTTCCAGCTCTCGGTTTGGGCTCGAGCTGCCTCCACCTCATATTCCCCTTTCTTCCTTAGGTACTCTTCGACGACCTTCGGTCTCCGGACTGGAGCAGCGCATCGCACCCTCCTTTTGCTGGTAGCGACGCTCTTTTTCATCACCCCGAGTTTCTCCGACCACCATGGCATAGTTAGTTTCTCTTTGGATTTTTTGATGGGCATTGCAGCGTGGCATGCTTCCTGTATGATTTTTGTATAATTATTTGTGGTTATATCTAAAGATTCTGTATTATTAATTTGGTCTATTGCAGTTTTGTGGAGATTGTTCTCTGTTCTTAATTGAGTGAATTTCTCATGAAATTTAGCCCAATTGGCTTTTTTAGTATTGAACATGCGCGTAGTTCTTTCAATTTGTATCCCATTTGCTCTCTTTAATCTGACGTCAAAGAGTATGCCATTGTGGTCGGAGCTCGTGAGGCCCTCGTCGACTTTCCAGTGCTCTACCAGCTCTAGGATATCGTCGGAGCATGCGGTCAAGTCAACATAACTGCTGATGCGCTGGCCTCCCCTAATGGTGTCGAAGGTCGGAATTTCCCCTGTGTTTAGGATATTCAGCCCGAGCCCCCCGAGAGTCGCACACATTTCCTCACCCCTGCGGTCAACCACCATGCCCCCCCACCAGGTGCTCTTCGCATTGGCGTCCCCTCCAACGAGAAATGGTTTTGAGCCGATGGTAATACTTACTTGTCTGAGGTGGTTTAAGTAAGGTTCCATTGGCTTATCCGGCTCAAAATAAAAGGAGGCGAGTGTGATCTCCCAAGCACTGGCTTGGATTCCCACCACGACTATATTCTCTGTGGTGAGTTTCGGGTACTGTCTCACTTTGATGTTTTGGTCGAAGACGGCAATTGCCGCCTTGACAGTCCCGTTTCCAACACCAGTGTCTTGGAAGATCCGCACTCCCCTCTGGCTCTTCATATCTCTTGAGCTGCCGACGTATGGCTCCTGCAAGAGTGCTACAGTAATTCCTCGTTTCTCTGCCTCCAACAGCAGCTCGTTTGTTGCCAGTTTTTTCCGTTGGAGGTTGGCCTGTGCGAATTTAAAGGCGATTTTTTCCCCTGGTGCGCCCTTAGCTATATGCAGTGGTTGACCGCGCTATTGCGTCCCATTTGCGGCGGACGGGGCATTCGGAACTGAAAGCGTTATGCTCTTTGCTTAGTATGTTCGCTCTATCGCAGTTCCTACACACCGCCGTACCCCCCGCCATCCAGTCTGGGCATTCGGTCTTCAGGTGAGGACCACCACAGTGACTGCACAAGTCCGCCTTTTCCGTACAGTACCTTCGCCCATGCCCATAGGCCAGGCAGCGAGTACATTGCATGAGAGGGGTCTGATCTTCGACCCGAACTCTCTGCAAGTCCACATGGACGTATCCCCTTTTTGTTATTCGCTGCCATAGCTCAGGGGACGTGCTGAGCACTATGTGTACGGAATGCGGGTTCCTTGTTTTTCTCCTATACCTAATTTCTATTCTGTCGTCCCCATCACGGAGGCCACGAAAAACGTCCCGATTCTGATTCCTCAGGGCTTTCTGCACATCTTCGTCTGTGTTCACTGCTAAGACGTCTCTGAGTATCAGCATCGGGTCCTTGTTTTTCACAGCCTCCACGGTGAGGTTGATGCTATTTCTTTCTAGTCGTTCTTTCACCTTATCCCTCTCACCTTCCGTCTCGAACCCCATGACTACCTTTCTGTTCTTTGCCTTTCTCACCCTTTCAACCTTTATCCAACCTTCCTTTGCTTCCACCGCTTTCCTCACCCTTTCCAAAACTTCCTCCCCAGTCTCCGTCTCGTCCTTCGAGGTGACCACCACCGAGTGCAGCGTGTTACGTTTTTCTAACGCCCCACCCGCAACCCAGGTTGAGGCCACCTTCGCGTACGAGGGTGTGTCAGAGTGCGACTTCTGCTCCTCCAGTGCTGTTTTCAGTTCCTCTATGCGCTTACTGTTTTCTTCTAGCAACTTGGAGTGCATCTCGATTTTATTTATAAGGAGTATTGTATCTTCTGACCTATTTTTTCCAGTTACTTCTCCTTTGTTTTCACTCTGTGCAAGCTGTTCTCCTACTTCTGGGTGGCAGGGTTTTTCTTTTAGTGCATCAATCTCCACTGCAGCGTCCTTAATAAGTTTGTACATTGAATCGACTGCCAGAGTGATACCTGCCTTTATTTCTGACTTCAGGTTCCGCGATTCTCCCAGCTGGGTTTTCGCCCTCTGAAGCCAAGTGCGACCTTCGATCACTCTGTCAGTCGATGCAATTGTCTTTTGCGACGCACCCGCGTCTTCCGTTGTACTTCGCCGCTTTGTCTCCTTCGCAACTTGGGGTTGTGTAACCTTTAGCGCTACCCTTGGAAGGGTTGACGGGATATGCGCTAGCTTTTTTGGCGATACAGTGAAGGTGGTCGATGCAGCTGCCCTTGAGTCCTTAGCTTTGCTGTTCTCCCACTCCCCAATGCTTTTACGAACACTTGGGGTGGGTGTCGTCTTAGGAGATGGTCCTGCCTTCTCTTTGTCAGCTGGGGAGTTAGTCTTTGGGGGTGTTTGCTTGCGAGGTGTATGTGTGAGTGTCATGATGTCTTGTCACGAGGTAGATTGTCTTCTATTAAAACTATAAATATCCTACTTTCTGGGCTTGCTTTCCCTATCCCTGTATATGGGGGATGGTCAAAGTCAAAAATTCTGCACTATCCCTGTAGAGGGAGGATAGTGAGTAGTCACAACTGCAATTATTATCCCTGTACAAGGGGGATATCGTTTGGTGAAGTAAAGAGCCGCGATCAATAAAGTATGCCGCCCTATTTCACAATTTACACAGTCAAAATGTTAAAAACTTAAAACTAATTTATATATGAGTCCCTCTATACTAGGGACACAAGTTCGGTTGGGTTTCACGTGTGTCACGGGCTGTTTTTAATTTAAAAACAATAAAAAGTGCAAAAAGAGGAAGAAAAAGTTTTTTGGCTCTATGTAGAGCAGAACACTACCGCTAGAAAGAGAGCCCCCCTCGAGCCCCTCCTAATGAACCCAAACACGGCAGCTCTACCTCAAAGGGTTCCGGAGATATGGCACTTCAAAATTTGGGTTAGCAATCCAAGATGGCCACCGAAACTGGGTTAATTGCGGTTTTCTCCGGGACCGTTCGACCGAATTCCGCCGTTCTTGGGCTCCCCAGACTGGGCTCGACGAGATCTATCCCCGGGGGTAGGTTTCAGGCTGAAAAAATTTATTTACAGGGATTTCAGCAAAACCACATCAGACCGACAGAGTAAGTCCTGCCAATGCCTCCTAAGAAAGTACGGATCTTCTACGACCCCTAGTCCGGAAGCTATCCGAGTCTGAAATTTCGTTTGACAGTTCAAGAACTGTCAAAGTCAACTTTCAGCCCGGTATAACTCCCCCCCCCGTGGCCGCAGAATATCCGTGTTTGGACTTGTCTGGCTTGGCTCGATTCGATCGGGCGTGCGAAGTAACTTTCAGGACCCTGAAAATTTTCAGCGCCAAAACGCCTGAAAACCAGCTGATCGGGTAGAGGGTGACTCCCCAGGTCCCTAATTGCAAACTGCAACCCTCCACGACCACCGGGACCGGAGCTATGTCCAGTCAAATCTTTTAAAGATGGCCGCCCAGCTGTCAAATGACAACTTCGTGAGGCTATTACTCCGCAACCGTTTGCCGGAGAGAGATGCGGTTTCGACTCCTGTTCTTCCCCTCACTCCGACCAACCTCCAAAAGCTGTTTCAGAGCTGAAAAATTTCAGGTCACCAAAACGCCTGAAAGGTTGACAATAATATTTTCGAAGATATCCCAACAACAACCGTGAAAACCCGGAGCTTCTATCTTAATCGGTCTAGAAGTTATGGAGTTCCAAAGAAGTTAACCCAAGAACTAAAATGGCCGAAATTTGACTTTTTTCGCGCTGCTTGGCCTGTTTTAGCCCCAGGAGATCGAGATTTTGGTTAAACAGGACGTTCTATATTAGTAGAGCCCGACTGTGATGACAGAATTATTAAAAAGTTTATATTTCCCAATAAATAAACCAAAAATCTCTAAAATTCCATAACTCCAGAACGAAAAATCGAAAAATTTCAAAAAAATATGCATAAAATATACCAGTTCAGTCTCTATAGGCACATGAAATAAAATTACAAAAAATATAAAAAATAAGTGGTTTTTTGATACAAAAACCGGTTTTTTCAATTTAATTGAAATATCTCGGGAACCAACTATGATTAAAATAATCTATAAAAAGATTTACACTAGGGACTCAAGCGCGCAACAGATTTAAATAAAAAATATGTATCTTCCCACTGTGGTTTCCGAGATATTTTACGTCCAAAATGAGTTTTTCTAATATAATTTTAAATAACTATAAAACTATCTTACATAAAATTATTCTGAGAATGCAGGGGGTCCTCTCTGCTGGTGAAGCAGGGAGCCACGAAGAAACGGCGTCCCTGCGACAGCTCCTTCTGCGACCTCGTGCACACGTGGTTTTTGATTTTTCCTTGATATCTCTCAAATTTTCTTCTGGAAAATTCCAGAAAAATCTTGGTCTGTAGATCCTTCCAACCCGCATAAGATGGATAAATAAAAATGGGGGGTCACCGCTTTCGTTTCCTTGTCGTAGGCCGTTTAGTGTTTCGACACTTAGGATATTATAACCTATTCACAGTTTTTCCTTTTTCTTTAATTTCCACTGTAATCCAATGGTGTCACTTTCACTTTGTGGCATGCGCCAACTCTTAACGCGTCGATTAACACTTAATTGACGAAAATTAGACAAGTTTTGACCACTTTTCTTAATTTTTAAGTGCGGAGCGTCTCCAAAAACGATCCGACCGCCACGAGGGTTGGGGGGATACTGGGTTAGGTTAGGTTAGGTTAGGTTAGGTTAGGTTAGGTTAGGTTAGGTTAGGTTTTTTTTTTTTTTTTTTTTTTTTGTTAGTAGCAGGGTGGAAAATCCTCATGGACGCCGCGACTGTCCCACTAATAGGACAGTCGCGGCAGTGCCGGACTCTTACCGGCTAAAAACCACTCCTGCTCGTCCTATATAACCACTGGCATGGGGAGACCAGTGCTGATGCTCTATCTTATTTCATTTATATTACGGATTATTAAATGGCCCTGTCCTTAAACTATTTCTACATACTACTTGTTATCTTTACTGCCTTCAATTTGTCTTGGCTTTATTAGAGAGACCAGTGCTTATGCTCTATTTTATTTATATTCTATTCCTTAACTATCTCTACATACTACGTATCTTACTGTACTAATAATTCTTATTGCCTTCTTGACGTTATTGCTCTATGTTACATGTATGCTCTTTCTAATAATATATAATTTGTGCTTTCTTTCTTGTTTTTGTGTAATGCCTCCTGCGTTGTATATATATATATATATATATTTTTTTTTTTTTTTTTTTTTTTTTTTTTTTTTCTATCGTTACAGATTTGGTTAACTTTTATTATATATTACATTATATAATTTGTTACACCTATATGTGCTACGTTTTATTTCGTGCAATGACTTTTTTGGCAATTTCTTCACAAAACTCTATAAAATCACCTCTTAGATCTTTGCTGGCTATAATTTCTGACAAGTTTTCTTTGTTTAGGTTTTTATTTATCTTCATTTCTAGGTTAAGCCTTTGATTTGCGTAAATTGGGCACTCTACTAACAAATGCTCTACATTTTCGTCTTTGCCTGTGTCACAGGGGCACGCCGGACTCTCCTTGCGCTTGAACCTATTCAAGTACTCAGAGAATCCGCCGTGCCCCGTTAACACTTGTACCAGTAGCGGATTAAGCGGCAACTTATTAATTAATTTATAAGCTTTTAAGGCATCGGGAAAGAACATTTTCGTTGTTGACGCGGTGGTTCCTGTCGTGTACCTGTGTTGCCATTCCTCCAGCGTGTCCTCACGGATCTGTCGCTTGATGAAGGATACCGGGCACCTATCATAATCCGGCTTGGTCTTCAATCCAACAGCTGCCTCTTTCGCCAATTCGTCAGCTCTTTCATTTCCCTCCAGCCCCACATGTGCTTTAATCCAAAATAATCTAATTATTTTGTCCTGTTCTGATATTTTTAGGATATTTTGCCTTATTGCAAAAACTAGGGGATGGAGGGAAACACCGCGTGTTACCGCCTCAAGAGCTGACCTAGAGTCACTATATACATTGAAGCTTCCACCGGATCTTCCCATAACCATTTCGGTAGCCTTCACCAGCGCCAGTAGCTCCGCTTGGTAAACGGTGCAGAATTGTTCCAGCTTGAGCTTTTTGTTTTTAATTTCTGCGGCACCATCCCATAAGGATATTGCCGCACCAACTTTACCGTTGATTTTGCTACCGTCTGTATAAATTTTAAGGTTAGCTTCCTCTTGCTGAGCCAATTCTGCATCGTCCACCACTAATTTAAATTCAATAGCCTTATGGGCCGCTGGATGTAGTGTGTGTGTGTAAGGTATCGGTTTCTCCACTCTCCTATCGCCAACTATTCTCAGGGAGTGTCCTTTCTTTATTTCATAAAGCGAGGCTGCTTCTCTGATCCTAAGATCCAGTGGAAGCATCCCTGAAAGCAGTAATGCCGCGTTTAGTGAGGTCGTCCTATACGATTTGATAATTTTTTGTACAAACCCGCGTTGAACTTCATTTAGGTATTTCCTCGTCCCTATTTTCTCCACCGCTGGGGCCCAGGCACTTGCTGCATACATTATTATAGGCTCTACCACTGCCACGTATATTGTTCTGATTGTCTCCGGCGAGATCCCCCACTCTACTTTGGCCGCCTTCGCCAGCTGCTTGTAAACGTTTATTGCCTTACGGCAAACGTTTGCCACGTGTGTGTTAAACGTCAGCTTGTTATCTATGGTCAGTCCAAGTATTTTTATTTCCTTTGACATGGCCAAGTCAACACCCCCCATGCTCAGGAGCGGCGTGTCGTGCTTAAGCCTGTTAGTAATAACCATTGTCTTTGTTTTCTGAGGCGCGAATTTAAGCTTATTCACTTCACCCCACTCCTGGACACGGCTAAGGGCCGCATTAGCCTGTCTCTGAACCTCAAGTGCAGTCTCGCCGGAGAAAACCAACACAACGTCGTCAGCAAACGCTTGGCAGTAATCACCTCTCCCTTCCAAGTCCTTCAGGAGCGGGTCCAGCACCATGTTCCAAAATGTAGGTCCTCCGATGGATCCCTGGACACACCCTTTAGTGGTCATTTTCAAAAATTCTGCTCCTGCATACCTAACCCGGACTTTTCGATTCGACAGGTAACTGTCCAAAACTCTGCGGATATTTTTGGGGCACTTGGTTTCTGCTAGTCTACATCTTATGGCAGGCCACCAAGCGCTATCGAAGGCTCCCTCTATGTCCAACGATACGATGACTATTATCTTACGTTCTTTAAGTTTTGTTCGGATATGTTTCAGAAGGTCATAGAGGGAGTCCTCGGTGCTGCGCTGCGGTGTGAAGCCATACTGCCTAACGCTCATATGCTCAATGGTATGCCACCTGACTCGCCGTATCAACATCTTCTCCCAAATCTTTCCTAACACCGGCAGCAGCCCAATAGGTCGGTAAGATTTGGGTTTGGTGTAATCATCTTTCCCGGGTTTCCGCAAGACAACTACCACTGCTTCTTTCCATGCCGTGGGAAAGAGGGAAAGACTAAGGCACTTATTAAGCAGCGCCAAGAACAGGTCTGGGTCCCAGCTGATGGCCGCTCTGCAGATATCCGCCGTAAGCCCGTCCAGTCCTGGAGCCTTCTTGGGGTTGAAGCTGTCTGCAGCCCACTTTAGTTCTTCCATGGTGAATGGGGGGTCAGATGACTCACCTTCTTCAGCCTCATTCACTTTCTCTGCTTTTTCCCTCACCAGTTTATGGGCTACACTGTCCGCCCGGGCCTCATCCTCAGGATAGAAGGTCTCTGACAGAGCCCTGGCTGACTCTTCGCCTTCCAGGACTCTGCCATTGCAGACAAGGGGGATGTCTTCCTGCCTGGTCGTTGTGCGTCCTATCACCCTATATATCCCGTCCCACATACTTTCCCTATCTTGTTTTCCACAGAACTCTTTCCAGCCAGTTGTTCTGCTCTTTTCTGCAAGTTGCAGGTACTCTTCCTTCACCTGAAGATATGCTTGTACGACTATGTCTCTACGAATTTGGGCAGCATTTGCAATACGTCTTTTCAGTGTTTTGAGCTCTTTCTTCTTTTTTGTCAGTTCTTCTGTCCACCAAGGCAACACTACTCTCTGTTTGTGTTTAGTTTTTGGAATATGTTCTTCACATGCTTCTTCTATGGTTTTAGTGTATTCTACCATTTTACATTCTAGTTCTTCTGCTGTCTCTATTTTTGCTATTTCTTCTAAATTTAGATTATTCCTTTGCCAGGTTTGTGTTATGTATTTTCTAAACTCTGACCAGTTTGCCTTCCTCGTGTTATACTTTCTGGTGGTTCTTTTTATGTCTACTCCTTTAGATCTTTCCAGGTTGACCTCGAACAGAATTGCTCTGTGATCCGACACTGTTAAGTTTCCGTCTAGCCTCCAGTTTGCAATTTTCCCAAGCATATCTTCTGTACATACCGTTATGTCCACGCAGCTTGTGTATCTTCTGCCTCCTCTTTGGTAATCGTATGTGGGCTGGGACCCCCGGTTTAGGATGTGAAGTCCCAATTCGTCCAATGCTCCTGCCAACTCCTCCCCTCTCCTATTCGTTTCCCTACTCCCCCACCATATGTTCCAGGCGTTTACGTCCCCACCCAGTATCGTGTGCTTATTTCCGGCTTCCCGCATCGTTTTTTGGATATTTGCTGTATCCCGTTCTATTTGTCCGTCCCCCTCCGAGTATATCGAGACGACCATAATTTCCCAGGCCTCAGTTCTCAATCGCGCTACTGTGATGTTTTCTGTTGTCAGCGTCGGGCACTGGGTTATGTCAATGTTGTCGTCGAATACTGCAATAGCGGACTTGATGGTTTTGTCCGTATTCCCTTCACATTGCAGTATCCGAGCTCCTTGGTAGGACTTCATTTTCTTGCTGGCCCCGGTATACGGTTCCTGCAACAATGCAAACGCAACTCTCCTCTTCACCGCTTCCATCATTAACTCGTCTGTTGCATGTTTGCACCTCTGCAGGTTGGCCTGTATTGCGCGATACTGGTATCCTTCTGGTTCTGTTGCTGCGCTGTTATCATTGTTGCCCGTATCAATTTCAACAATAGGCTACAGTGGACCTTGCTAGGGTTTCCCACTTTCTTCGGACAGGGCAATCAGGGCTGAAGGCGTTATGCTCTACGTGATCCATTTTGGCTTTCTGGCAGTTTCTGCATGTTGGTGCGTCTGCTGCCAGGTAATCAGCACATTCCGTTCGCAGGTGCGGGCCTCCGCAGTGGGCACATCTGTCCTCCTCTTCATTACATGTTTTCTTGCTGTGTCCATAACCTAGACATCGAGAGCATTGGACCAGCGGCGACTGATCCTCTGCCCTCAACCTCTGTATGTCGATATGGACACAAGTTGCCGTTGTCAGAAGGTTCCAGACTTGCGGGGACACACTAAGCACCACGTGTTGTTGATGTGGATTCCGTGCCTTCTTTTTGTACCTGATTGCTGCTCTGTAATCTTCCTCTTTAACACTTTTCAACAAGTTTTTATTTTGAGTACGGAGCGCCTTTAAAATGTCGTCTTCGGTGTTGTATTTGTTGACATTCTTAATAACCGCCCGTGTGTCAATCGAACTTCTAAAGATATCGAATCAAAAGCGTGTGTGTCACCAGACTTCTAAAGTTCGATGCGCATCCGGTCGTATAAATGTACACAAATGTCGATCAAAACTATATCTATGTAGGATTAATATTGTTTAAACATTTCTGAACGCTAAAGAATGTAAGTTTCAGAACGAATGAATGTGTGAGTGAAAGAGAAGGAATGAATGACTTGAAAAAAAAAAAGGAAGATGGCAACCTACGATGATTAAGTTTGTGCGTTTTCGTGTCGAAGGTGAAAAATAAAAATAGATAGTAAAGTGCAATATTGTTTTTTTTCTGGATATCCCACTCTACAACTTGGGGGCTCGTCCGGGATACCAGAAAAAACAATAAATAAGCTCAGAAGATTGCCTTGTGTGTGCATCGCGGTAAGGTGAGCCGCGACCACGTGCACCGGGCGGCAAATTAACGACGACGAAGTTTCAAAACTTAAAATACGACGATGTCCGACGAGAAGAACCCCGTTCCGACATTCAACTACGCCGATATAATCCCGAAATTTGACGGCGTCGACAAGACGTACTCGTCGGCAAAATGGGCGCAGGACATCGAAGACAACGCCGAGATATTCGGATGGACGGCGGCGCAAAAACTGATTCTGGCGAGAAAGTCGCTAACGGGCACAGCAGTATTATGGCTCAAGTCGGAAAAAGCCTTCAAAAGTTACGAAGAATTACGAAACGCATTACTTAAAGAGTTCCCAGAAACCGTCAACAGCAAAGAAATGCACGAGCTCATGGCGTCCCGCAAAAAGAAAAGCACTGAAACATACTACGAGTACATGTTGACGATGAAGGAGTTGGGTAAGCGTGCTAAATTCCCGGATTATGTGGCGATACAGTATATTATAGACGGAATACAAGACTATGAATCGAATAAAACTATCCTATACGGCGCGATCACATACCCGGTGTTAAAAGAAAGAATCGTCATCTACGAAACCATGAAGAGTAAAAATAAGAAAAGGCAAGATGATACGACGAAGCAGCAGAAGCAGGACCTGGAAAAGAAGGGTCATTCGGAAAAGTCAAGTCGCCGATGTTACAAGTGTGGTGAGACAGATCACGTCGCCAACGCGTGCAAGAAAGGTGTAAAATGCTTCCGGTGCAACTCGTTCGGTCATATCGGACGAGAGTGCAAGGAGCCAATCTCGAATACAGATTCTCAGGGTAAGCATAAAGATGGCGGCGGCGGTCATAGTTCTCGTACTTCCATGTTGTGTACGAAGATTTTGCCGGAACTTGGCGATGACGTCGCGGATCCGGAAAGAAAACAACATGGCGGCCACGGTGAAGATGAACGAGGAAGGAACGAACGAATGACAGGTGTGAACGAGTCAGCGTTAGCGTCAAACTTCTGTCAATCATGTCAGTGTCATAAGTGTCAAAGTGAAATGGTGTTAAGTGTAAACAAAGACTTTGCGAGTAACAAATCAGTTAAAAACATTAAGATTAGTGGAATAAATGTTGATAGCCTTGTAGATTCTGGTAGTGATTTGAATTTAATAGCTTCTAACTTGTTTTTTGAGTTGAATGTAACATCCTACGAAAAGGTAAGAGTCAAATTGTCAGGACTCGGTTCTGCAAGCGTGTTTTCGCTAGGAAAGTTCAATGTAAACACAGAAATTGATGGTTATTGCTTTGATGTGTGTTTTTACATTGTCCCACAAGAAGTTATGCCATATAAAGTTATTTTAGGTCAACCATTCTTAGTAAATGTTACTGCTGTCATTGATAAAGGTTCAGTCACTGTTATGCCTCACCATAATGATGTTTTGCTGCGGTGTATGCTTGCCGAGGTTCCAGAACCAGTATGTTATGTTTCTGATCCACAGATACGAGAAGTAGCTCAGAATTTGGTTGACAACTACCAACCTAAGAGGATAAAGGAGGCTCCGATAGAAATGAAGATTATATTGAAAGACGATATTCCTGTTGCACAGCGTCCACGAAGGTTGTCACTTGCTGAGCAGAGGGAAGTAGAGAAACAGGTTAGTGAATGGTTACGAGATGGTATTGTTAGGCCAAGTTTTTCTGAATATGCGAGTCCATTAGTGCTTGTAAAGAAGAAAGATGGATCTACACGGGTATGTGTTGACTATCGAGGGATCAATAAAAAGATGGTCAAGGACGAATTTCCACTTCCAGTAATAGAAGATCATATTGACAAGTTATCAGGGGCTAAGGTTTTCAGTAAATTGGATTTAAAAGACGCATTCTTTCATTTGAAGATAGAAGAAAGTTCAGTTCCATATACCTCTTTTGTAACACACCATGGTCAATTTGAATTCCTCAGAGCACCATTTGGTTTGTCAATTTGTCCTAAATATTTCACAAGATTTATAACAATAATTTTCCGTGATCTTATAGCTAAAGGTCACATTCTTATATTCATTGACGATGCCATAATTCCAGCGAATGACTATAAAGAAGCAGTTGAGAGGCTACGAGAGGCACTACAAGTAGCATCAGATTATGGACTTGAAATAAACTGGAAGAAGAGTGAAGTATTGACGGCAAAAGTTGAGTATTTGGGTCACATTGTGCAAGATGGTGAAATCAAACCCTCAACTGAGAAAACTGAAGCAGTTGTCAAGTTCCCTGAACCCAAGACGGTGAAACAACTACAAAGCTTTATGGGGCTAGCATCATATTTCAGGAAGTACATACCTCATTTTGCTAAAGTAGCTAGTCCATTGACTGACCTATTAAAGAAGGATCAAAGTTTTACATTTGAAGATGAACACAGGTATGCATTTAATATTTTAAAAGAAAAATTAGGAAGCGGTCCCATACTGAAGATTTTCAACCCAAAAAGACGTACAGAACTACATACAGATGCTTCGAGTTTGGCTTATGCAGCAGTACTAATGCAGTGGTGTGAAGATAGTGGCCTACATCCTGTATATTATATGAGCCGGAAGACCAGCGATGCAGAAAAGAAATATTCTAGTTATGAGTTGGAAGCTCTTGCTATAATAGAAGGTGTAAAGAAGTTTCGACACTATCTATACGGCATTCCATTTAAAATTGTAACAGATTGCCAAGCCTTTCAGATGACGCTACAAAAGAAAGATCTGTCAACTAGAGTTGCGAGGTGGGCATTGTTATTACAAGAATTTGATTTTCAGGTTGAACACCGGTCTGGTACAAGGATGAAACATGTAGATGCATTGAGCCGCAACCCATACATAGGAGTGACTACTAATAGCCTACATGAACAAATAAAGAAGGCACAAGAACAAGATGAAGGATTAAAAGCTATCATGGAGGTACTCTCTGAGAAACCCTATCTCGATTACTACTTGGAAGGCGGTCTTCTGTACAAAAGCCTGGAAAGAAAACTGATGGTACCTAAGAACATGGAGATGGAGGTCATAAAGAGGGTTCACTCAAATGGACATTTTGGTAAAAAGAAGATGACGGAACTTATAAATAAAGATTATTATATTAAAGATTTATCAAAGAAATTAGAAGATTTTATCACGACTTGTATCCCATGTATACTTGGCAGCAGAAAAGAGGGCAAGCAAGAGGGATTTTTACACCTTTTAGAGAAGGAAGATACACCCCTACATACTGTCCACATTGACCACCTTGGGCCAATGACGGAGACAAAGAAGATGTACAATCATCTACTCACAATGGTGGATGCATTTACAAAGTTTGTGTGGATATTTCCCACAAGAAGTACTACGAGTAAGGAAACCATTGAGAAATTGAGAATCCACCAGCAGCACTTTGGAAATCCCACTAGAATAATTAGTGACAGGGGAACGGCATTCACTAGTCAAGAATTTCAACAATATTGTGAAGAAGAAGGAATCAAACATGCCAAGATTACTACAGGAGTGCCTAGGGGGAACGGGCAGGTAGAAAGAATACACAGAACCATAATATCAATCCTTACAAAGCTATGCATTGAAGACCCTACCCAATGGTACAAGCATGTTAGTCATGTGCAAAGAGCATTGAATAGTACTTGGCAGAGAAGCATCAATTGTACCCCATTTGAACTGCTTGTAGGAACGACTATGAAAACCAAAGAAGACATTGAAATATACGACTTACTAATGCAAGAGGGAAGAGATATTTTTGTTCAAGATAGAGAAGAAAACCGACGAAAAGCGAAAGAGCACATCTTGCAGGTGCAGGAAGATAATATTCAAGCTTTTAACAGAAAACGTAAAGAAAGTACTAAGTATAAAGAAGGCGACTTAGTAGCAATCAAACGAACTCAGTTTGGATCTGGGATGAAGCTTAAGCCTAAATATCTTGGACCTTATAGCATCACTAAGGTCAAAGGGAACGACCGGTATGATGTACAGAAGGTGGACCCCACAGCAGAAGGACCAGGTAAGACATCCACTGTAGTTGACTTCATGAAGAAATGGCCAAATGACTGAACCAATATCATTTCAGCTTAAACATTATTATTTTATTCTGTGTATCCAACATAATTTTAGTTGATAAAACTGTAACAATGTGTAAGACTGTATCCTTGTTAGTATTAGTATTGTATTAAGCAGGCTAAAAGGTTGTGTTCTTGTCAGTGCTGTATCATTTCTGAGGCCAGAAATAGCGGCAGGATGGCCGAGTTGTAGGATTAATATTGTTTAAACATTTCTGAACGCTAAAGAATGTAAGTTTCAGAACGAATGAATGTGTGAGTGAAAGAGAAGGAATGAATGACTTGAAAAAAAAAAAGGAAGATGGCAACCTACGATGATTAAGTTTGTGCGTTTTCGTGTCGAAGGTGAAAAATAAAAATAGATAGTAAAGTGCAATATTGTTTTTTTTCTGGATATCCCACTCTACATCTATCCTGTTTATATTGAGCAGAGTGTAAGAATATAGAACGAGACAGGCATAGAACATCATTTGCTAGACAAGTTATCATTTGCTAGCTAGTTTACAATTTTCGGTGTAATGTCAAGTGGTTTGAGCCGCCCCGCGCCACGGTCATTGCGCATTCGAAATTCAAAGTCAACGTAGAATAAAACAGTTTTTGTGGCCAGTGTTTCTTTGTTGAGTGTTTTAAACAATTGAAAGGTAAGTAATCAACAGTTTTAAACTGCTTCATTGTGTGTGTGTTATAGATTTTAGTCAAGATCTGATGATTTCGTCAGCTGTAGTCGAAAATTTCGCGCGACTAGTCGGCACCATTTCGATGTGTTGTGTGTGAAAATTACGCTACAGACGGCAAAATGTCGTTAGAAACATGATTTAGATACATTCCTACGTTTGTACAAGACATTTTACTAGTGAAATTCGTATATTTTTACGTAAAATACTCAACGGAAGAAAAAAAAACGGTAAAATTGGCGCGTAAATCGCTGCCGTTGGCAGGTCATGACCTCAAAACCGCCATGTTTGTTGTGTCTTGTGTGCCACAGTAAAGTGAAACGGTCAGCTAAACAATTGTTTGTATGTTGGTGTGGTTGGTTGATGGGATGGTTTTTGGTATGTTGAATTTTTTTTTAATGTGTATTTGTGTGATGGTAGATGGGTGGGTTGTGGGTTTTTGTTTGTGTTTTGGGTTTTATGTTTCTAACTGCATTTGCATTCATAATTTTGGGGATTATCCCCACGTCTGTGGCGCGGAGCCATTCAGACACCCTATAAAAATGTCTGTCTGTGAGAGAACCACTGTGGTCCACTTAATCTGTGCGTCACATTTGACGCTATGTCTTTGTATTATCTATATATTTTATCTATTTTTGGACCGCATCTTTGTTCGTTTCACCGGCGAATTGTAAAATGTTCATCCTAACAGCGTGAGCTTTGAATATTTTTAATTTTTTTTACTTCTGTTTTTTTTTTAATATATATATTTAAAAAAAAAACAGATTTCACACATTAAATTATGTTTGAAAGTCGTTTCATAATTTTTTCCTTTTTCTGTTGTTCAGATTTGACCCACTGGCTGTATTTTTACTGTGACCATCCATTTTTTACCTAAATTGTTCGATTTTTGTGATCTTCATTTGTTGATTTGGCAATGTTTTTGTTAGGCAACGTGCCTTTGTACTGTGTTTTTCCATTAGCAAATATCATAGTATTGTACGATGCAAAGTTAGATTTCAAATAAATGCAAAAATATTTACTCTGTGATTCAAAGTACGAGTGGGTCTTTTTTAGCCCGTTTTTTCAAGTGCTTGCATTGTTACTCAGATATCGTAAACCAAACATTTCTAGACGCTGCAGCTTTGTTTGTATTATGTTCGTATACCATACTAAGTAATAAGACACTAACTCGAGCCGCATGACTCACCGACTTCTCGGTATCGATGTGTAAACATACCTTTTTTTATGGCCGGCGCTCGGGTTGCCCACTTGACGACGGCTTTTGTTTCGCTTGTCGTATGTAAAAATGTATAGAGAGGTCTGTTCTTTTTGTTTATTATTGTAAGATGATGTGTATAATAATAAATACAAAAGTTATTTTTGTTAAATATGGTTTTATTTTATAAATATGACGAATTTTGTACACAAAACTGGGAAATAGTCCATCAGACTACTTTCAAGTTCAAATTAGTAATACATTACAAGGTGAATCTACCCAAAACCCTACATAATCAGATAGCTTATTTCATAACAAGTTCAGTAACGTAAGGTTCGTTGAGCTAGGACTCGTATTTTCTGAGATATCGTCGTTTTAGCGAACACGGGGAAGTCGTGCCGCGACTTCGGAAGTCAAGGACGGCAGTACGGTTTTAAGCAGACCGGGTGGCCGACTACGCAATGGATAATAATTAGAGGGTCTTTATTTTTTATCTCCTCTACTCTAAGGTTCATTCCATCTCTACAAATCTTGTTTTTAACTCTATCTACTTCGGTCTTCGTCTTGCACCCGAGGATTATTTTTTGATCTCTTGCCTTACGTATTTTATCAATTTGGAAACCCTCATCCTTGGCATTCACTGCTTTCCTAATCTTTTCCATGACTTGGTCTCCTGTCTCAGTTTTATCGGTAGATGTGATTACTACCGAGTGCACAGCCGCATGCTCCGGAAGTAACCTCCTTGAAGGACCGGCCGCTACACTTGCATAGGTCACGTGTGCTTCTGTTTCTGTATCTTTCCTTTCCATTACTTCTCTCAGACGTTCCATTTCTATCCTATTCTTCTCTATCTGTTTGCTGTGGTCTGTTATTTTATCAATAAGTTCTCTATTTAGCCTGGCCGCCTCTGTTTCTACTTCATCTTCTGTCTCCCTGCCACTCCGCAGCTCTTTTGATTTCCCACTTTTCTCAGATGTTTTTTCTAGCTCAGATTCTTTTACCAGTTGGTATAGTCTCTCCACCGCTTTGGAAATCTCATCCTTTATCTCCTTCTTAAGATTACGAGAACTTACCAACTGAATTTTGGCCTTTGTGAGGCAGGCCTTGGCCTCTGATGTTCTATTATGATAACGAATCGGTTGCGAATCAGCTGGTGAGATAGATCCTGTTCCTTGTGACAAGTTTTGCCAATTAGTCTTGGCCTCTTGCGAGAGCGCCGCCTTTGGTTTGAGTTTGGGCGGGGAAGTCGTAGGGGGCTTCTTCGGAGGGGTTGGTGTTTTGAGAGACTGCGCTGCCTTAGGCCTGTCAGCCTCCCACTCCCCAATGCTCCGTCTCACTGATGGGCCCTCTTGTGCATTGTGTGACCTCCCGGTATCCAGATTCTCCTCCCCATCCTTTGTCCTTTTCACAACCGGTGTCCTGATACCGAACATTGTGAAAACGCCTGGTCAAAAATGATTAATAATGGATCCCTGTAGAGGGGGGATCAGTCAACTGTATAAGTAAATGAGCAAGTAATCAATCGAAAAGAAATTCGTTATCCGTTAAGTAATGCTTATAAAGTACCACCTTAATTGTCAAAATAACTGAAGGTAAATAAAAAAATAAATAAATAAATGCTATTCGAATATTGAGAGCAATGTCAGTGAGTCCAATGCGCTTGATAGCTGATTTATGCAGTCTTATTCAGGTTTCAGTTATTCTAAATAACGTAATTTTGTGCTTTTATAGAGTCTTGCTCTATCAATTGTCTTACAAACTAATTGTTTAAATAAAAATAAAAATAAAAATAATAAAAATACAATTTTCGACTCTATGTAGAGTCAATCTCTATAAACCAAAAAATGGGTCTCCCCGAGCCCTTTCAGACAAACCCAAACACGGTGACCCGGGCCCTAATGGTTCCCGAGATATAGCAACTTGAAATTCAGGTCACCGGTCAAGATGGCGCCCGAAACTCGGTCACCTGCAATTTTCTCCGAGACACTTTGTCCAAACACCACCGTGCCTGGGCTCCCCGGACTGGGCCCGACTTTATCTATCTTCCTGTACAATTTTCAGGCTGAAAATTTTCAGATCCCAGAAACCCCTGAAAAGATGCTAACTAGGAAGAGAAGGTTTAGGCAAAGTCCCAAAAGAAAACCCGAGCGTTCCACGACCCCCGGTTCAGGAGTTATGGGGGTCTAAAGTGTCGTCTGACAGTTCGAGAACTGTCAAAGTCAGTTTCAAACCCGAGCTAACTTCCCTTCCAATGGTCGCAAAACGTCCGTGTTTGGACTTATTTGCCTTGTCTCCACCCCCTTCAGACCGCAAAATGACTTTCAGGGTCCCGAAAACCCCCAGTGCCAAAACACTGAAAATTACGTGAACAGGACGTATATTGTCTTCTAATTACAACTGTCAAAACGGCAACTTTCTACGACCACTAAGTCCAGAGTTGTTTCGAGTGTAAGTTTTTCAAGATGGCGGGCAAAATGGCGGCCGCTTGCATAAATTTGGCCCTGGTTGACCGAAAATACCCGAGTTTGGGCTCTTTGGATTGGGCTTGAAGAGCCCAGTCCAGGTCTTGAAAATTCAACCCTAAAAAACTTACCCTCGATTTATTCCGGTCAAAAAACCCCTTAATTTACACTAAATCAGTGCCTACTTCAAAATAACAATCAAAAAACCTATGAATATTACAATTTATGGTAAATCTTAGTTACAGCTATTTTTAAGGAGTGGTTGCGGAAATATATCACCCTTAATTAATACCCCTGTTGTCAACCCTTAATTTTCAAAAAATTCTAACTTCAAAATTATGTATGATAAAAAGCTGAAATTTGGCGAAAGTATACTTTACATTAAGGCCCTTCAAATGGAAAAATAAAAAACCGGCCAAGTGCGAGTCGGACTCGCCCATGGAGGGTTCCGTAGCAGCAAGTAACATAATAATGGTTCACGGTGTATGTACATAATTATAAGGTTTATGTTTATGAAATTAAATGTTTTTTTTTTTTATATTTGAGTTGATTGAATGAAAGGTAAAATGCGGTTTACGATTTATGACGTACTAAAAAAAAACTACTGACCAGATCTCGTTCAAACCAATTTTCGTTGGCAGTTTTTATAGTAATGTACATCATATATTTTTTTTAGTTTTATCATTCTCTTATTTTAGAAGTTAGAGGGGGGGGGACACACATTTTACCACTTTGGAAGTGTCTCTCGCGCAAACTATTCAGTTTAGAAAAAAATGATATTAGAAACCTCAGTATCATTTTTGAAGACCTATCCATAGATACCCCACACGCATGGGTTTGATGAAAAAAAAAATTTTGAGTTTCAGTTCTAAGTATGGGGACCCCCAAAATTTATTGCTTTTTTTCTATTGTTGTATGAAAATCTTAATGCGGTTCACAGAATACATCTACTTACAAAGTTTCAACAGTATAGCTCTTATAGTTTCGGAAAAAAGTGGCTGTGACATACGGACGGACAGACGGACAGACAGACAGACAGACAGACAGACAGACAGACATGACGAATCTATAAGGGTTCCGTTTTTTGCCATTTGGCTACGGAACCCTAAAAACCGGCCAAGTGCGAGTCGGACTCGCCCATGGAGGGTTCCGTAGCAGCAAGTAACATAATAATGGTTCACGGTGTATGTACATAATTATAAGGTTTATGTTTATGAAATTAAATGTTTTTTTTTTTTATATTTGAGTTGATTGAATGAAAGGTAAAATGCGGTTTACGATTTATGACGTACTAAAAAAAAACTACTGACCAGATCTCGTTCAAACCAATTTTCGTTGGCAGTTTTTATAGTAATGTACATCATATATTTTTTTTAGTTTTATCATTCTCTTATTTTAGAAGTTAGAGGGGGGGGGACACACATTTTACCACTTTGGAAGTGTCTCTCGCGCAAACTATTCAGTTTAGAAAAAAATGATATTAGAAACCTCAGTATCATTTTTGAAGACCTATCCATAGATACCCCACACGCATGGGTTTGATGAAAAAAAAAATTTTGAGTTTCAGTTCTAAGTATGGGGACCCCCAAAATTTATTGCTTTTTTTCTATTGTTGTATGAAAATCTTAATGCGGTTCACAGAATACATCTACTTACAAAGTTTCAACAGTATAGCTCTTATAGTTTCGGAAAAAAGTGGCTGTGACATACGGACGGACAGACGGACAGACAGACAGACAGACAGACAGACAGACAGACATGACGAATCTATAAGGGTTCCGTTTTTTGCCATTTGGCTACGGAACCCTAAAAAGGGGTGTTATCGCGACAAATAATTAATTATGATTTTTTGAAAATTTTGAAAAATGTTGAAACTTAATATCTACGCAACCACCTCACCTTTTTTGATGCTTGAAACGTCACAATGACTTGTACGACGTCCCGCCTCGAAGCCACTCGATGATGACAGCCGCACCCGACCAGAACTGGTTGCACGTGACCACGTGGGATGAGGTTTTCCTTAATTTTTTCCGAGCGCGTGGCCCAGAAAAATCGAGTAGCAGGTTCAAAAGACGAGCGTCACTAAGACGCGTCGTTTGACGTCAAAAAATGATGGTGTCGCCGCTCTACTTTTCGCAGCGTTTCACTTAGAATATTTAATTTTTTCAAATTTCTCACTTTTATGCAATTTCCACTTTTTCCAAGGCACTCACGATTTCACTTATACCACCAACGGATTGTCCGCATTTTTTCACGCAATTTAGTGGTGAACACGATGCGAATCGGTTGAAAAATACCACTTTTAAAGATTTTTCTAAAAAATTTATGCGCGGAACAGCCTTTGGCACGTGTTATCGTCGCGGGGGGTGACCGCGGACTCTGGTTAGGTTAGGTTAGGTTAGGTTAGGTTAGGTTTTTTTTTTTTATATTTGAGTTGATTGAATGAAAGGTAAAATGCGGTTTACGATTTATGACGTACTAAAAAAAAACTACTGACCAGATCTCGTTCAAACCAATTTTCGTTGGCAGTTTTTATAGTAATGTACATCATATATTTTTTTTAGTTTTATCATTCTCTTATTTTAGAAGTTAGAGGGGGGGGGACACACATTTTACCACTTTGGAAGTGTCTCTCGCGCAAACTATTCAGTTTAGAAAAAAATGATATTAGAAACCTCAGTATCATTTTTGAAGACCTATCCATAGATACCCCACACGCATGGGTTTGATGAAAAAAAAAATTTTGAGTTTCAGTTCTAAGTATGGGGACCCCCAAAATTTATTGCTTTTTTTCTATTGTTGTATGAAAATCTTAATGCGGTTCACAGAATACATCTACTTACAAAGTTTCAACAGTATAGCTCTTATAGTTTCGGAAAAAAGTGGCTGTGACATACGGACGGACAGACGGACAGACAGACAGACAGACAGACAGACAGACAGACATGACGAATCTATAAGGGTTCCGTTTTTTGCCATTTGGCTACGGAACCCTAAAAACCGGCCAAGTGCGAGTCGGACTCGCCCATGGAGGGTTCCGTAGCAGCAAGTAACATAATAATGGTTCACGGTGTATGTACATAATTATAAGGTTTATGTTTATGAAATTAAATGTTTTTTTTTTTTATATTTGAGTTGATTGAATGAAAGGTAAAATGCGGTTTACGATTTATGACGTACTAAAAAAAAACTACTGACCAGATCTCGTTCAAACCAATTTTCGTTGGCAGTTTTTATAGTAATGTACATCATATATTTTTTTTAGTTTTATCATTCTCTTATTTTAGAAGTTAGAGGGGGGGGGACACACATTTTACCACTTTGGAAGTGTCTCTCGCGCAAACTATTCAGTTTAGAAAAAAATGATATTAGAAACCTCAGTATCATTTTTGAAGACCTATCCATAGATACCCCACACGCATGGGTTTGATGAAAAAAAAAATTTTGAGTTTCAGTTCTAAGTATGGGGACCCCCAAAATTTATTGCTTTTTTTCTATTGTTGTATGAAAATCTTAATGCGGTTCACAGAATACATCTACTTACAAAGTTTCAACAGTATAGCTCTTATAGTTTCGGAAAAAAGTGGCTGTGACATACGGACGGACAGACGGACAGACAGACAGACAGACAGACAGACAGACAGACATGACGAATCTATAAGGGTTCCGTTTTTTGCCATTTGGCTACGGAACCCTAAAAAGGGGTGTTATCGCGACAAATAATTAATTATGATTTTTTGAAAATTTTGAAAAATGTTGAAACTTAATATCTACGCAACCACCTCACCTTTTTTGATGCTTGAAACGTCACAATGACTTGTACGACGTCCCGCCTCGAAGCCACTCGATGATGACAGCCGCACCCGACCAGAACTGGTTGCACGTGACCACGTGGGATGAGGTTTTCCTTAATTTTTTCCGAGCGCGTGGCCCAGAAAAATCGAGTAGCAGGTTCAAAAGACGAGCGTCACTAAGACGCGTCGTTTGACGTCAAAAAATGATGGTGTCGCCGCTCTACTTTTCGCAGCGTTTCACTTAGAATATTTAATTTTTTCAAATTTCTCACTTTTATGCAATTTCCACTTTTTCCAAGGCACTCACGATTTCACTTATACCACCAACGGATTGTCCGCATTTTTTCACGCAATTTAGTGGTGAACACGATGCGAATCGGTTGAAAAATACCACTTTTAAAGATTTTTCTAAAAAATTTATGCGCGGAACAGCCTTTGGCACGTGTTATCGTCGCGGGGGGTGACCGCGGACTCTGGTTAGGTTAGGTTAGGTTAGGTTAGGTTAGGTTTTTTTTTTTTTTTTTTTTTTTTTTTTTTTTTTTTTTTTTTTTGTGGCAGGAATGGGAAATCCATCATGGACGCCCAGATCGCGTCTCATGAAGGCAGTCTGGGCAGTGCCGGACTCCTACCGCCTAAAACCACACTCCTGCCATGCGAGAGGCCCCCTGCCATACGAGTTTCGCAGGGACATTATAAAGGGCTGTAGTTCCATTGCAGTTCAGTCATAGTATTAGCTGTTAATTGTATTAAAATAAAATATTGATAATAAATAATGGCTTGAAATAAATAATTTAAATTCTCAATTATAATTATTGTTCATTGGATAAAATATCAATAAATAATAATAAAAATAAATAAATAATAGTCATTCATAAGTTTTTCAATAATTCTGATGACTGTCAGCTATTTGTTCCGTTTATTGACGGATTGTACAATTTTTATAATGAAATCTATGAACCTCAATCTGTGCCTTTTATCTCTTATCAGTAAGCTGAGATTTTCCTTTTTGATCTGCATGTCGACTCTCATCTCTAAATCGTGCCTGTGGAAGGAATATACCGGGCAATCCGTTAGGAGGTGGAGGACTGTCTCCTGCTTGTCGGGGTCGCAGACGCATGCCGGGTTCTCCTTACACTTGAAGCGAGTTAGGTATTCGGAGAACCCGCCGTGGCCCGTCAGGGCTTGAGTCAGTTCCCTGGTTATCTCCATCTTCCGCACCGTCCTGTACGCAGCGATCGCACAAGGGAAGAAGATCTTCGTTGTGGCCGCCGTTTGTCCTGCACAATACCTCCGGTTCCATTCACCCAGCGTCTCCGTCCGGATTATACGCTTGACGAATGAAACCGGGCATTTGTCGTAGTCGGGTTGTCGCTTCAACTTCAGGGCAGCCTCCTTCGCGAGCAAGTCGGCTCTCTCGTTGCCCTCCAGCCCCGCATGAGCTTTGACCCAGAACAAGGAGACGCTCTTGTTCTGGGTACTGCTGCGGCGGATGGCGTCCCTTGCTTCCACTGCGAGGGCGTGGAGGGCTTCGGGGTTCACGACTGCTTGGAGAGCTGCCATGGAGTCGCTGTAAATAGCGAACGCCGTCTCGGTCCTTCGGAGGACTTCCTTCGCCGCTTTGCAGAGGGCGAGAAGCTCGGCCTGGTAGACGGTACAGTAAGACGGCAAAGCAAGCTTGAGGGCCTTCACCTCCACCTGGTCGGTCCACACTGATACTGCGGCTCCGACCTTGCCCTCAATTTTGCTGCCGTCTGTGAAGATACGCACCGCGAAATTGCGGTGCTCGTTGTATTGTTCCTCGTCTACCAGGCGTCGCAGTGCAATGGCCCTCCGCTCTACCGGATGTGGCATCTCTAGTGCCGAGACCACACGCTCGATCTCCCGGTCTCTCAGAGCTGGGTGAGGTACCCCTCTCCTGGCCTCATATAAGGAGGCTGCCTCTCGGATTCTGAGATCAAGAGGGAGCATCCCAGCCAGCACCAGTGCTGAGTTGAGAGAGACCGTGCGGTAAGCTCGGCACAGTTTTTGCGCGAAGCTCCTTTGGACGGCGCTCAGCTTCTTCTGCACCCCGACTTTGTTGGCGGCCGGCGACCACGCGCTCGCCGCGTACAGGATGATGGGCTCCACTGCAGCCGTATAAATGCAGCGGATAACCTCTGGATGGAGACCCCAACTGACCCTAGCTGCCCGCGACAGCCGCTTGTAGATGCCGACGGCTCGGGAACAGACGTTTGCGACGTGGGTGTTGAAAGTCAACTTGTGGTCGATGGTGAGGCCGAGCAGCTTGATTTCGTCAGACATGCCAATGTCTACCCCGCCCATTCTGAGACGTGGGGTGTCATGCTTCAGTTTCCGCGTGACCAGCATTGCCTTCGTCTTATGCGGTGCAAACCGAAGTTTATTCGTGACACCCCACGCTCGCACATACTCGAGAGCGACATTGGCATCCCTCTGGACTTCATGTGCTGTCTCCCCATCGAACACAAGGACAATATCGTCAGCAAACGCCTGGCAATAGACCCCTATGGACTCTAGCTCCCTCAGAAGAGGATCCAGCAGAACGTTCCAAACTATGGGACCACCGATCGACCCCTGGACGCATCCTTTCTCGGTCCTGGATTCGTACTCCGCTCCCGCATACCTGACTTTTACCACCCTCTCGGACAAGTAGCTGTCCATGACCCGTCTCAAGTTTACAGGACACTTTTCCTCAGCCAGCCGGACTCGTATGGCCGGCCACCATGCGCTGTCGAAGGCTCCCTCAATATCCAGGGACACAACCGTGACAAGCCTTTTTGCATTAAGTTTGCCACGAATGCGTCCCATCAGCATGTAGAGGGAGTCCTCGGTGCTTCGCTGGGGCATGAATCCGTACTGACGAGTACTCATCCTGGGGAGTAAATGAAACTTGAGTCGGGCCACGACCATCTTTTCAAAAATCTTGCCAAGGACAGGCAATAGCCCAATTGGCCTGTACGATTTTGGGGTGGTGTAATCGTCTTTAGCGGGCTTGCGGAGCACGATAACAGTTGCCTCTTTCCAGGACCGCGGAAAGTACCCATGCGCCAGGCACTTGTTCACCAAGCGCAGAACTAAATCCGGGTCATGACGGATCGCGTGGCCCCATATGTCCGCCGTCAGACCGTCGGAACCGGGGGCTTTTTTGGGGTTGAACGAGGAGACTGCTCGCTCCAGCTCGTCAAGTGTGAAGGGAGGGTCCCAGGGTTCATCTTGGTTCCCACTGTTCACCTCTTCAGCTTGTTGCCGCACCTTTCTGTGCTCCTCGTTGTCCCCCTCCGAACTGTCTTCTGGGTAAAAAGTCTCTGCCAGATACCTCGCCGAAGCCTCTGGGTCCAGAGTCCTGCCAGCTCTCACCATCGGCAAATCCTCCCCTCTTTTCTCCGTCCTGCGGATTACCCTATATATCCCCTCCCACAGGCCTTCTCTGTCTTGCTTTTCGCAAAACCCCTTCCAGCTCTCGACCTGTGCTTGGACTACTGCAAGCTCGTACTCTTCTTTCTGTTTCAGGTACTCCTCAACAACCCTTGGTCTCCGGACTGGCGCTGCACAGCGAATCCGCCGCTTTTTGGTGACCACTTGCCTCTTCAGAGTGGCGAGTTCATCAGACCACCACGGCACGGTTAATCTCTCTATGCTCTTCTTCTTGGGTATCACAGATGTACAAGCGTCTTGCACTGCTGTCGTAAGTCCCTCGACTACCAGGTCTATTTTGTCCCTGCTGTCGATTTGATCGAACAGACTTACGGTAATTCCGTTCCCATGCATAATTTGGCGCAGTTTCTTACGAAACTGCGCCCAATTTGCTTTTTTGGTGTTATAGATCCTGGTAGTCCGGTTAACCGTGATACCCACAGACCTAGCGAGATGAACGCTGAACTCAATGCCGCTGTGGTCTGACCCCGTCAGGTCATCGACAACCCGCCAGCCGTCGGTCACCGTCAGCATGTCCGCCGTGCAGGCTGTGACGTCGACGCAGCTCGTGTAACGCCTGTTACCACGAACTACTTCGAAGGTTGGAGTTTCCCCTCTGTTTAGTACTTGTAATCCTAGCTGGTCGAGAGCTCCTAGCATCTCGTCACCTCTGCTATTCGTCTCGCTACTGCCCCACCAGATACTCCAGGCATTGGCGTCTCCTCCCATGATGAGCCTATGTGGGCCGGTCTCGCTTTCCACCTTTCTGAGACTGTCCAGGTATGGCTCTAAGGGCTGGTCTGGCTCGAAGTAGAACGAGACCAGAGTTAGTCTCCAGGCACCGGTTTGGATCCCCACCACGACGATGTTATTCGTGGTGAGTTCTGGGTACTGTCTCACGGTTAACTTTGGGTCAAAGACGGCTATAGCCGCCTTGACAGTCCCTTCTCCTTGAACGGTACTCTGGAAGATTCGGACTCCCCTGGTTACGCTCATCCTCTTCGCGCTGCCCACGTAAGGCTCCTGGATCAGCGCTAAAGTGGCTTTGCGCTTCTCGGCCTCAAGCATAAGCTCATGGGTAGCCAGTTTCTTCCTCTGAAGGTTCACCTGGAGTATCTTGTGCGGCATTGTGTTGACTGGGACCACCTTAGCAGTAAGCGACGGATGCACGTGCCAGCCTATCCCACCTGACTCGAACAGGACACTCAGAGTCAAACGCATTGTGGTCGGACTTCCCCATCTTCGCCTTAGCACAGTTTGAGCACTTGGGTGTTTCCGCCTTCAGCCACTGGTCGCATTCTGCTCGAAGGTGTGAGCCCCCACAGTGGCTGCATAAGTCGGCAGGTTCTTTACAGAGCCGTCGACTATGCCCGTAACCCAGACACCTCGTGCACTGCACCAGTGGCGACTGGTCATCGACGAAGATGGTCTGGAGATCAATTCGTGCTTTTCCCTTTTCGAGCATCCTGTTCCAGACTATAGGTGACGTGCTGACTACCACATTCTGTGTTTGGGGGTTCCGAGAGTTTTTCTTAAATCTAACCGCCATTCGATCCTCCCCATTGCCCAGGCCGCGAAAGACATCCCGGTTTTGATTCCGCAGCGCCTCCAGCAGTTCCTCATCAGAATGTATGCGGAGGACGCCACGGAACACAAGCAGTGGGTCCTTGTTCTTTACGTCCTCGACAACGAGGTGGTCTCCTGACTTCTCTATTCTTTCCCTTACTCTTTTTCTATCTTCCTCCGACCTACAGCCCATAATAATTTTTCGGTCTTTGGCCTTTCTTACGCTCTCTATATCTACTCCTCCCTCTCTGGCCTTAACTGCCTCTCTTATCTTCCTAATTACCTCCTCCCCCGAGTCTCCCTCGTCTTTGGACGTAACCACTATCGAGTGCAGTGCGGTCCTTCCTGGGGTCTGCCTTTTCGGTGGACCCGCCGCTACACTCGCGTAGGTGGCCGTCTTCTCCAATAGTTCCCCCTGCCTCTCCATCGCCTGCCGCAGCTTTTCCATCTTCTCGCTGCTCTCCTTCACCAGTGCGCTATGCTCCGCTAGTGAAGCGAGCAACGAGATAACCTCCGGGAGGCTTTTGGGTGGTTCTGGCGGAGGCGTGTCCTCCTCTCTCGCCAGCTCAAATCCCTTCACTTGTGCAGCAGCCGCCGCCTCTTCTTTCACAAGCTGGTACAGCCGTTCCACTGATCGGGTGATCCCGGCTTTCAGGTCTGCCCTCAAATTGCGCGAATCGCCAAGGTGCGACTTCGCGCGCAGAAGGCAGTTACGAGCCTCGGTCACCCGATCGGTGGGTTTGTTCGGCTGCAACTGGCCCGTCCCCGGCGACATTCCCAGCGTCTCAGTGGAATTTCGGCGCGCCACATCCTCGCCATCAGATGGGGCGCGCTTTATGGACTTCTGGGAGGCCGCCAAGGTCAGGGCAGCTCTCTTAGATGACTGCGCAGTGGCCAGCGGAAGAGGCTGAGACGCCGCCATTTTCCCATCCTCCCACTCACCAATGCTTCGCCTCACGCTGGAGGCTTGAATTGAAGCAATGGGAGAAGAGACCTCCCCCTCGGAGGTGATGGATAGTGCCGCATTCGATGGAGAGACTTGGGGACCTACGGAAGATTTTTTGGCTGGGGTCCTGGAGAGGAACATGGTGAGCGAATACAAAAATTAAATAGAAAAAGCAATAAATAATATGATAAAATAATAATTATAATAATTGGATTAAAATTTTTCTTAGCCTAATGTACTGATCTCTGTAAAGAGGGGATCAGTGTGTCCAATTAATTGAAAGTCCTTATTCCTCAACAGAGGTGTCAAAGTACAATATGTCCTGAATAGAGATGTCTGGCTCTGTATCAATTTAAATATTTTGGGTTAGGTTAGGTTAGGTTAGGTTAGGTTTTTTTTTTTTTTTTTTTTCAATTCTATTCTACCGCAGACGTGGTAGTCCGCGCTGTTGTTTGAATGTTTTTATTATTTGATTAAAATATTTCTATTTGCTGTTGTGGTGCTCCCGTGTTGGACACACATTTTCCTTACTTCTATTTATTACTAATAATATTATTATTTTGTACTTGTCTAGTCTACTATAAACATTTCTATATTACATACAAAAATATTCCAGTGCAAACTTTTCAAGTTTTTTTTTTTTTTTTTTTTTTTTTTTACTATTTTTCAAATCAAATTATGCATAATAAAAGTAATCTAAAGCTTATGTCTAGGTGAGTCCATCTATATATATGTATCTTTTTTTTCTTTTCTTTTTTTTTTTTTTTTTTCTTTTTATTTTGTTTTTTTTTTTTTCTCTTATTTTTATTTTAAGCATGTATTTACCTTTTTTTTTTTTTTTTTCTTTTTTTAATATTTCACACAGGCATTACAATTGTTCTTAATCATATCTAATATTCCTATTCTAAAACTTATTGTACACATCGTTTTTGCATGTGGCTTCTTATGCTATTTTAAGTTATAAAATATAAGTTAACAGGTATAGGACCTCATGGCAGCGCGAGCCGACCAGTTCCGATACTTGGCATCCGTTTACGGACATGACGAACGCATCCGCGTCGTTTAGCTCAACCGTATCTTAGGGAACTCTGCGACCAGACGCGCAGCGCCACCATCGACGGGACCTCTACGTGAGTTTGTCAGACTCGCGCTGCCATGAAGTTTTACATTTCTATTTATCTTTGCAGGGTTTACAGACACAGTTATGGTCTAGGCGGGGACAGGAATCCGAATAGGAGTTGGAATGGGGTTTTGTTTTTATTGGGGTTTTCTGACCAAGGATTTCGCCAGCCCAAGCAGAGCATCTACAACGGCTGAGTCTCGATGCTGCATAGCCGTCTTTAAATTGTAATCGACGACCGTTTTAGTCGACGCATCCATTGCTCTCTTTACAAGGCGGCCCGTTGCGTCATCGGTGTCGTCGGAGTAATAGACACAGCTGACAGTATGTCTTGACACCGCCACCACCGCGTGGGAGATGCTGTCGTGGACTTGGAGCCTCCTGGATTTGGTATTTATGATGATAACACTGTCGTAGGTCAGCCCCTGAGCTTCGTGTATAGTTAACGTGCGCGACCCTTCACCGGACCCGTATCCCTGGCTGATAAGAGAAGTTTTCTCATCTTGCGTGTGAACCAGGAATAGGGTATCTCGGGCAGTGCCCGAAATTTGCGCTCCTGTGTAACCTTTCACTTGCAGGGAGTGAACCCGCGACAGCGACGACTTGGAGGAGTATATACCGGAGTATATCTCACTCAGTGTGAACGCCACATCCATTGGGTTGCGATGTGTGCAAAGTAGCTCCTGGGTGATGCCAGCCACCAGGTTTGGACGGGTATACCTTAATTCGAATAGGTTTTCTCTGTCCAAAAATGGGAGCTGGTTTATGTCTCCGACGAGGACAAGCTCACTTGCTCCAGACAACTTTACTGCCATAACTATGGCCCCAAAGTGGTTCATAAGAGCCTCATCTACCGTAAGACGGTAGCATTTCTGGTGGTTCTTGAACCCGTTTACTAAGATTGAAGCCATAGTGCGCACCTTTGACTTTACTCGATCTCCTAAACGGTGCGCAAGCTTTTCTCTTAGATCTTTGGCAGCTTCAGCCGTCGTAGTGGCTACGACGTCCTTCTCCTCGTCGAAGTGCTTTACCACCCATGTGGTTTTACCACAACCCGGCACTCCATTTACCCACCTGATATTGGGTACTGCCCAACATTCCTGCGATGCGGACGTGTCCGAAGTTCCCGCAATGGACAGTGCCATTTCGAGAATCTTATCGTCTAGCATAACTTTGGTACATTTGGCGGTAACCACTATCGGGTCGTCTTCTGGTGTTTTAAATTTTATTTTGCCTAAGCGCTCCGATTCCTCCACGTCCAAGACAACAAAACCACACTTCGCGCTGTAGGCTGCCATGTACGACCCCATCATTTCCCCTTTGATGACTTGAGAATTGGTGTTGTCGTACACCGCTGCCTCTGCCTCCTCGAGCAGTACCTTCAGTAGGCCCTCTGTTTCTCTTTGGAAGGTCAGATGGATCTTTTTACATGTCATGAGATTGACCTCTCTAGTCGCTCTCACAACTGCAACGTACTCGAGGAAAGCACTCTTGATGTGATCTATAGTGCCTGAGTTTACTGCGAGGGTCGGCGGGCTGACATGCCCTTTGTCGGCTCTTGTTGGTGTAGGCTTCTGTGGTGTTGGTTCTTTTTCTTTTCTTTTGAAGAACCTCTCCACTGCCGTTTCCTGCCTTTGCGATGGCGATGCGCGGCTCGTGCTTGGGAGCAGTGCACTGAGAAAAGTGCCGATGGCTTTTAGGCGACTTTTCTTTTTGGCCCGATCCTCCGGGCTAGTTGTTTTATTCTGCTCCTTTGCAGCTTTCTCGGCGGCCGCCTTCTGCTGAACCCTTTCTGATCCGCTTTGAATGGTCGGGCTTGTTACGGGAGTAATCGAGGTGGCTGTTGGGTGTCTCGGGGCTTTAAGGAAACTTAGAGTTTCCCCTCTGTCCTCATAGACGACTAGCTCGTGATGTTCTGAAGCTTTTAAACATCCGTAGCAGTCTGCGACGTTTCCTCTCTCCCCTCCGACCATCATCGCATCAACACTTATGGTACGGGCCGTGACTGCCGCATATTCCCCTGCCTCTCTGATCTTTTGAAGCAGCGCGCTTGCCTGAGCGAATGGAGTCTCCTCTCTCCACTCTAATAGTGCGATCGTCTTTTTTTTCGATCGCAAAAGACGGCATCGGTGCGTGGCCACTTCTACTTGAGGCAGTGAAGCATATTTGCTGCCTGTTAAAGTTGTTTTGGAGGTGCTTCCATTGATCAAGGCGGCAAGACCTGGTGATATGGGAATACGGGCTTTAGGTCGGCTTGAGCCTATACAGAAACTAATGCCCAACTTTTCCTCTTCCCTGTTCATAAACAAGGCGACACCTCGCAGTCTGATGCCTGGTAATCCGTCTCCTCCACATGCCAGAAATTGTGTTATGGGCATGCATGTGGCCTGTATTGTCTGTGTAAGTGCTATGTGTGGAATGTTTTGCATCGTTGCTGTTTGTGTGGTGGTTTCAGTGATTGTTTGTGTGGTGGTTGAAGTTGTTGTTTGCGTGGACGCGACTGTTCGAGCAGATGGTGGTCGGTTTCGACTTCGGAAGGAAGCGTCCGTTTTGTTTGCCCCTGCCGCGACGATGGCGACTTTGCTCGCGAATGCCAAAAATAGTGTTCTGGTGGTCGGTCTTCCCATAATGGTGTGGACCGTGGACTGGCTTAGCTGGATTTGGATCTTTACTTCCAGCTCCATCCTGTCATGACTGAACCTCGGACATTCGAAAAGCAGATGCCACACTGTTTCCTCGCAGCTGGGGTCACAGACGCACGAGGGACTATCTTTGAGATGAAAGCGATGGAGATACGCTGAGAACCCTCCATGTCCTGTTAGGATTTGTACATGAACTGGTAAGAGAACTACGTCTCTGAGTGTCCTTTTCGCCGCAAGGACGTCTGGGAAAAACACTTTTGTGACCGCTCCTGTACTTGAGGATTCGTATCGCGCTTGCCACTTCTTTATAGTCCCTTCCCGTATCTTCTTTCTCACGAACGATACGGGTACCTTGTTGTAGTCTGGAGATTCTTTAGTTAGTGCTGCTTCCTTGGCCAACTCGTCTGCTCTTTCATTTCCGGCGGTTCCCACATGGGCCTTAAGCCAAAAGAACCTCACATCTCTACCCTCCTCTCTGATCTCGCGGATGTATCTTTTAATTTGGAGCGCCAAGTGGTGAGTGACAGACGGGCTCCACAGCAAATCAAGCGATGATCTTGAGTCACTTAAGATGCTTACAGAGGCCGCCGTAGATTCTCTTGCCATCTTGACAGCTTGAAAGAGAGCGTACATTTCTGATTGGAAGACCGTGTTGTGAGACTCTAGGCCAAAAGTTTTAAAATCAAACTCTTTTCCGTTTTCCCACCAAGTTAGGGCAGCTCCAACTTTTCCCTCTATCTTGCTGCCATCGGTGTATATTTGGGGACCAATTACTTGATGGGTTTCCAGAGTTTCAGGAGTCCAATCCTCCAGACGTACGTACTCTGTTGTTGTGAGTAGCGCTGGGTGGGGGCATTGGGAGTGATTCACTTTGTACTCCAGCTCACGACCTGGCGGTATGAATTCTCGGGAATATCCCTTTCTGACCTTGAAGAGAGTTGCGGCCTCGATTACCCGTAGATCTAGGGGGAGTTGGCCTGACAGGATAAGTGCCGATGTGAGGGATACCGTGCGGTATGCTTTGCAGATCTTCTGCGCAAAACCTCTCTGCAGTGAATCAAACTGATTTCTTGTCATCAGTTTCCCAGCTGCGGGAGCCCATGCACTCGCTGCATACATCACGATGGGCTCTATCACCGACACGTATATTGTCCTTATGATCTCTCTGTTGAGACCCCAAGTCACCTTTGCTGCGCATGCCAACTGTTTATAGATATCTACAGCCTTTTTACAGGTCGCAGACACGTGCGCATTGAAGGTTAGCTTAGAGTCTATCGTAAGGCCTAGTATCTTGACCTCTTGGACTAGGTTCAGCGGCGTGCCCGACATATGTAGTACCGGAACATCGTATTTAAGCTTTTTCGTTAACACCATCGCATTGGTTTTATGCTCGGCGAAACGTAGCTTGTTTTTGACGCCCCATTCCGATACTAAGCGTAAGGTGTCGTTGGCCGATTGCTGCAGAGGACCTGTTGTGAAGTCTGAGAAAACAAGGACAACGTCGTCCGCGAAGGCTTGGCAATATACCCCCACACCAGCCATCTCGTGAAGGAGTGGGTCTAGGACTAGGTTCCAAAAGGGCGGTCCAGTAATAGATCCCTGGACGCATCCTTTCGTGGTACCCTTCTCGCTAATCGCTCTGGCATAGTTGACCCTGACATTGCGGTCCTCCAAATATGAGGTGACGAGAGCGTAGAGATTTTCGGGGCAGTTCCTATCCACCATCTGTTTTTTGAGTGCTGGCCACCACGCATTGTCAAAGGCCCCCTCTATGTCCAATGATATCAAAAGCACGATCTTTTTGGCTTTGATTTCAGTTCTTAAGTGTTCCACTAGAGCATAGAGGGCGTCCTCGGTCCCGCGCTGCGGCATGAAACCGTACTGGTTTGTGTTTAGTGTTGGGAGGAGGTGCCACTGGAGTCTACCTACTAGGAGTTTCTCAACGATTTTCCCCAGGACCGAGAGTAAACCTATTGGCCTGTATGACTTTGGGTTGGTGTAGTCATCTTTTCCAGGCTTGCGTAATATGCACACATGGGCGACCTTCCACTGTTTCGGGAAGTATGACAGCGTCAGACATCGGTTGGCTATCGCTAAAAACACCTCCCTGTCACAGTTTATTGCCGCTGTGCATATATCCGCTGTTAATCCGTCGGGACCGGGTGCTTTTTTCGGATTTTGATTTTGAAGAACCATTTCCAGCTCCGCGATCGTAAAAAGAGGATCGTCAGCGGACAGTCCTTGAGGGCTCCTTTCTTCTGCTAGCCTCCTCAGACTTGTGTGGTAAGGTTGTTCGGCTTCTGTTGAGTCGTCAGGGTAAAAGGTTTTTGCCAGAAGATCCGCGGATTGCTCTGGACTGAGTGTTTCACCTGCGGTATTCCTCAAGAGCGCGTCGTCCTGTCTTCTGGCTGTCTTCCTTAGTACCCTATAGATGCCGTCCCACATACTTTCTCGGTCCTGCTTCGAGCAGAACTCTTTCCAATTGGCTGTGGCTGCTGCCGTCGCTGCTGTGGTATATGTATCTTTAGCCAACACATAATCTTGGATGACAAAGTGTCTCCGGCTTGGAGCTGCATTTCGAATCCTTCTCTTCTTTGTCAATGCCTCTTTTTTAAGCTTGTCCAAAGAAGGGGTCCACCATGGGGGCTTGCCATTATGTTTTGGCAGCCCGAGTTTCGGGATCGATTCCTCGCATGAGTGGTGGATGTGGTTGACGTATTCTGTTATAAGTGACTCCAGATCCTCTGAGGTCGAAACGTTCGAGACTCTGACTGGTGTGATGTCATTGTCTGCTAAGCTGGTCTTGAAGTGCGCTCTGAAGTCGGACCACTTTGCCTTCTTTGTGTTGTAGATACGCGTCGAGATTGGCCTTAACTGTTCTAAGGCCTTTTCTAAGCGTATCGAGAAGGTTATTGCGTTGTGGTCAGAAGTTGTGAGACTCCTTTCTACCCGCCACTCCTCGACCTTGCCTAGCAGCGACGAGCTGCATACTGTCACATCGACCATACTTGTATACCACCGGTCTCCCCTATACGTTTCGAACGTCGGCGTTTGGCCCGTGTTAAGGATGTGGAGATCCCGCTCATTGAGGAATGAATTATATGTTGCCCCGCGATGGTTTTCAGAGACACTTCCCCACCACTGGCTCCAGGCATTTATGTCTCCTCCCACTATGATGTTGTTAGTATGTAGTTTGTGTATTATGTTGTGTGTATCGGAAAGATAGGGTTCGATTTCTTGGTCACCCTCAAAATAGACCGATAACACCCCAAAACTGACTTGGCCCACCTTTAGTAAGACGGCGGCGATATTCTCGGTTACAAGTTGAGGATCGTGGATGACCTCCAGATTGTTGCCGAAAACAACGATAGCCGCTTTTACTGGTTTTTGGCGATTGAGAGTGCACTGGATTACTTGCGTGCCGGGGCTTTGTTTCATCACACCTGTTCCTCCCACGTAGGGTTCTTGAACGAGTGCTACTGAAACCCCCTTTGCCTGAGCCACCATAAGAAGTTCTTCCGTAGCCAGTTTGGAGCGCTGAAGATTTGCTTGAATGAACTGTAATCTTGCTGTCGGTCTTGTTGTGTTTTGGGTGGTGACAGGTTGGTTAGTTTGATCTTGGTCGCCCTCAGCAGTAGGCAACGCGCGATCTTGCTATACCATCCCATTTTTGGCGTTCCTGGCAGTCCTCGCTGAAAGCTGCGTGTGCCAAGTCTGCGCCAGTCCTGTGTGCTATCTTACAGTTCATGCAAGTGGGCTGTTTACCATCGGCTCGAGTCGAGCAGTCTCTTATGTTATGTGCTCCACTGCAGAAACCGCAGACTTCTTTGGCAGCTTTGCATAAGGACTTGTTGTGTCCATACCCAAAGCAATTTGTGCACTGGACTAGTGGGGACTGGTCCTCAATTGAGCATCGCTTGATGCCCACATGGACCTTCTGTGCCACCGTGTAGCATTTCCAGAGTATCGGGGATAGCTCCAGAACAGGGTGGCATTCATGAGGGTTCCTTGCGCGTTTTCTGTAGCGCACCCTTATGGTCTGTCCATCTACAGCGACATTTTGCAGAAGGTGTTTATTCTGCGCTTTTAGGAGATCGACAATTTCCCCGTCGCTGTAGCTGGACAGCACTCCCCTAATGCAGACGAGAGGGTTTTGGGGTTTCGGCTCCTGCACTTTGAGCCCTTGGTTTGACTGGACTTGGTCCTTTATTATTTTCAAGTCCGACTTACTCGCGCACCTGAGAATCACTTTTTGGTTACGTGCTTTGCGAACCGTGTCGACTCGGGCTCCACTGGTTTTGAGGTCCAGGGCGGTCCTGATCCTCTCAATAACATTGTCCCCAGTGTGTTTGGGGTCCGTCGATGAGACGATCAAGGTATGGTTGGATTGTGTGGGTGGTTTGGGGGGCTTGGGCATACTAGCGACCTGGGCGAAGGTTTTAGGGCCCTGCTGTTGTTGAAGCGGTCTATCCGCTTTGGCCAGGTCCGCCACCCCTTTCTCTATATTCTGGAGCCTTTTTTTCATCTCCCCGACTGCCAGTTCCGCTTCTAGATTTAATGCAGGGAGCGCCTGGATCTGCGGCTCTCTGTCACGCAAGACGCGAAGATCCGCTGAAACGATCTCAAGTCTTTCCGATATGGGTTTGAGTTGGTGTGTGATGTTAATTGGTGGGTGTGGTGGTGGTGGTGGTGGTTGTGGTAGGGTGGAAGGCCTGTTGGCAATGGCCTGTAAATTGCTCTGCAGTTTCTCCATTTCCTCCTCGAATCTGCCGGCCGTGAGCAGGCCTATCTCTCGGCTACTCGGGTCCGTTTCGGTGTTTACTGGTCGGATAAGGTCCTCTTTGAGTCTCTCCAGGGCCTTCCGGAGCACGTCCAGCTGGTTAGAAATGCTGGAAATGTTGTTGTTTAGGTGAGAAAAGCTGGCCCCCATTGTATCCCACTGTGGATTACCTGGGACTCTTAAGCTTTCCTGTCTTGTCTTCTCGTGCTCCTTAAGGTTACTGCAGCTTGCCGTTTTGACCTCATCTTTTAGTTCCTTGATTCCCTTGAAGGCCTCAAGGGTTTCATGGCCGAGCCATTCGCGGATCCCTTTCGCTTCTTTTTTTGTCTCTGAGACATCAGATCGCATGAGAGAGAGCTCTACCTTGAACGCCATCAGTTCTCGAGTGTGAGCTCTCTCGACCCGCACTAACTCTTGTGCATGTCGAGAGCGCTCCTTCTCGAGGTTGTATTTGTGACGTGCTCGCGAGTCTGCCAATGACAGGGCCGTCTCGTACAGACCCTGTAAGCACTCATGAGCCGTGGCCTTGCACTCTCTCTTCATGTTTCCAGCAGACTCGAGGGCGTCTTTGCCCTTTTGGAGAAGTTCGTTGGCTTCTCTAGTAGCCAGGTCCATTTCTACCCCTGTGCCTCTTCTTGGTGTTCTGTAAAGAAGGCTCGGTCGCCCACTCTCGGGGCGCTCGGATTGGCTTAATGTGGAGGCCACCGAGCTTTCCTCGTCCGAGATGACCTGGCGAGGGGGGGAGATGCCACATTGTTCCCAATTGATCACCGTTTCGGATATTCTCCTTCGATCTTCTGAGGTTTGTGACTCAAGCGCTGATGGTGGTGGCGGTGAAGACTGTCTGCTCGCTACGTCTGGTTCCGACGCCGCCTTTGACATTTGTGGCGTCTGCGACGGACGCGCCGACTTCTCTGAGACAATCGATTTCGCGGTATTATTTTTTAGAATTTTTTCTCGGAGAGACTTAGGGGCTTTTGCGGCTTCCGTGATCGTTCTGCGGGAGGTGGTGGAAGTTTTGGTAGACATAACTATTTTTTTGGATTAAAACTTACTTACTACACTATAATATTTTATAAACTACAATTTTCTTTTTTTTTGTTCAATATTGGTGCCTGTGTGTAAATGATACTTAACTATTTTTTATTATTATTCTAAATATATATTATTATTATTATTATTATTATTTTTTTTTTTTTTAAATTTTAGATCGACTCACGGATGCTCTGCTGGTGGTCTGCGTCTGCTGTCCGATGAGGAGCCCGACAACCGCTAGAGCTCGATATTCTGAGCTCTGAGTGCACGCTGGTGGTAGTCTCCAGTGAAATCCCGAAGTGCTGCCGGTTCGTTGCGTGTATGGGTACCGAATTTTGGGATTCTGGTGGGGCCAAATTGAAGAGCTTTCTGTGTGCTTTCAAATGAGCCCAAACTCGGCTATCCTAGCTCAAACGGGAACGAAGTTAGGCCGCGGGGGGGTGAGTTCACCTTGAGGGGGGTCGGGGGGGAGGGTTTCGTGGGGAGACTATTTAGGGGAGAGGTAAGTTGAGGGGAGGGGGGGTAAGTTGTGGGGAGGGGGGGGGGTATGTGGTGGGAGGGTTGAGGGGGCAGAGGGGGTGTGGTGTTACAATTTTTAAGGAGGTATGACTTAGGAAGGGAAGTAAGGTGGCAAGGGGAGGTTGAGTAGTGAAGGGGTTAGGTAGTGAGGGGGGGGGGGTAAAATGAGAGGGGAAGGGGAAGAGATCCCTGTGGAAAGATCCTGAAGTTCCAAATTAAATGAGTCCAAACTCGGGGGGAATAGGACCAGGGGTTGACGAGTTCCCTCAGGCTAACCTGATGATGGGCCGCAGAGACGTCACACTGGTAGCTGGTCTGCAGGCAGATTCCTCGGCTGGCAACGGAGTCTTCAGTAATGGCTAGATTGGCTGCTTGACGTCACGCCTTGTGTCTCAAAAGAAAACACGTGGGCCAAAAGTGAGGTTACTTGGCGACAAAACCACGTGTTTTGGCGTTTTTTACGCACTAATAGCTCCAAAGTCCGTGCTTCGATTTTGCTGATCTTGGTGTCTCTGGATTGGTCTCTGCCGCTTTTCCCAGGTGTAACGTTTGCAAAACTATTGCACTAAACTTGGCTGCGATATTCACCACAGAAGTTGCAGGAGTACTGCTCCGCAACCAGAAGAGCCAGACACTTGCCCACGCGTTTCCCGGTGAATCAACACTGCACGATTCCACTTGTAACTTTTTGCGCACTTAACTCAACGCGTTGAATTTAGGTGATTTTTTAACGCGGAGGCGATGTTCTTGTGGCGACGTATTATCGGTTACTTGGGTTAGGTTAGGTTAGGTTAGGTTAGGTTAGGTTAGGTTAGGTTAGGTTAGGTTAGGTTAGGTTAGGTTAGGTTAGGTTAGGTTAGGTTAGGTTAGGTTTTTTTTTTTTTTTTTTTTTTTTTTTTTTTTTTTTTTTTATTGCTTCTACCTCCAACATGTATCGGAGCCTATGCTTGCTAGTTTAATTTTCATTCATTCCAGTTCTCACATGTATGCCTCTCGTACTTTCATTCCTCATACTTTATCTTTCTTGCATTCATCATCTCTTGTTCTTTTATGGGTGGGATTCCCAACTACTGCTATTTCTTCTATTCTGTTCAAATATTTATAATTTTTCTTTATTTACATTTATTTATATTTATTGGGTATAAGGGTTTGATTAAGGAAACGGGAGACAGATTTTTATTTTTACATTTTACACTTTTCCTTTCTCTACATTCAACAGTTTTTCATTACAATATTTATTCTAATGTTTACATACTTTCAATTTTTATTTTCTTGTCAGAAGGGAAACGGGAAGACAATTTTTATTTACTTATTCTAGACTTTAATCCTAACAGTTCTTATAGCGAGCATTATTCTACTTTTACAAAACGGAACAGCTTAATATAATCCTAATTATTCTAAGCTTATTCTAATTTACATACTTATAATTATTTATTCCTATATTACGTTTACTATTTAAAACTTTTATGGCTATGCTAAACTTAATATATAATACTATATTATGATAGCATATTTACTTATGCGGTTTTGTTTCTTGCAATTACTTTATGTGCGACATATTTGCTGTAGTCTAGGAATATTTCTCTATTTTTACTTTTTATTATATCTTTCAGATTATTCCGTGTTATTTTTGTACTAAGCGCATGCTCGGCGTTGAAGCGGTGTCTGTCGAATTGAGGGCAATCACATAATATGTGCGGGACCGTTTCACTAATATCTGGGTCGCAAATACACGATGGACTCTCCTTGAGCTTGAAACGGTTCAAGTACTCGGAGAATCCACCGTGCCCCGTCATAATTTGTGTGGTTATAGCGCTAGTTCCCATCTTTCGGATTACCCCATAAGCTGTCCGCACATCTGGGAAGAATAATTTTGTGACAGATGCTGTGTCAGCATTTCCGTATCGACGATTCCACTCATCAAGCGTCGCCATACGTATGCTCCGCTTGACGAATGAAATCGGACACTGGTCGTAATCTGGCTTTCTTTTGGAGTTTTCAGCGGCCTCCTTTGCTAGCTGGTCGGCTCTTTCGTTCCCCAGTAGCCCCACGTGAGCTTTTATCCAGAACAAGGTTACCACCTTGTTCTGGCGGGATGCTGATTTTATATTATCCCTAGCTTCTACAGCAAGAGGATGGCGTGAACCGGGATTTATTATTGTTTGTAGAGCCGACATTGAGTCGCTGAAAATTCCAAAAGAAGATGCCTTAAGATTGATTATTTCCCCAGTTGCCCTTGCTATTGCTAGGAGTTCAGCCTGGTAAACCGTGCAGTAATTGGATAGAGCAAGTTTGCGGGCCCTGGTCTCAGCCTCACCGTGCCATATGGACAATGAAGCGCCGACCCCTCCGTCCATTTTGCTTCCGTCCGTGAAAATGCGGATGTCAAAGCTGCACCTATCCAGCTGCTCCTGATTCACCAAGCTGTCGAACTCCAGGATGTCGCGTGCTGCTGGATGGGGATCCTCAATTGCAGCGGTCATTCGCTCGACCTCCCTGTCCCCCAGTGATGTCTGGGGCACTCCCCTCTTGGCTTCATACAATGATGCCGCCTCACGAACTCTGATGTCGAGGGGGAGTAACCCAGACAGCACAAGTGCTGAGTTCAGGGAGACCGTGCGATATGCCTTGCAAATCTTTTGTGCAATTCCACGCTGAACGGTCCCGAGTTGTTTCTTGATGCCCAACTTTCCGGCCGCCGGCGCCCAGACGCTTGCAGCGTAAAGTATAATGGGCTCTACAACCGCAACATACATCATTCGTATGACCTCTGGGTGCAACCCCCAACTGACCTTTGCAGCCCTACACAACTGCTTGTAGATTGCAATTGCCTTCTTACAAACAAGCGAGACATGTTTATTGAAGGTCAATTTTTCGTCTATCGTTACACCCAGAAGCCTCATTTCTTTCGAAATGTCAATGCCGACCCCTCCCATACTCAGGCGTGGTGTGTCGTATCTCAGTTTTCTGGTTATTACCATAGCGGTCGTTTTATGCGGAGCGAATTTAAGTTTATTTTCGACACCCCACGCCAGAACATGGTCGAGAGCGGCATTGGCACATGTTTCCACCTCGTGTGCGGTCTCCCCGTCAAACGCCAAAACGACATCATCCGCAAACGCTTGGATGTATATTCCCCTTTCTTCTAACGCTTTAAGGAGAGGGTCTAGAACCAGGTTCCAAAAGATTGGGCCCCCAATCGAGCCCTGGACACAGCCCTTATTGGTTCCCTTGCCATATACCTCTCCCCCGTACCTGATCGAGACTTTACGGTCTCTAAGATAACTGTCTATGACCCGCCTAAGATTAATTGGACACTTTTCTTCCGCCAGTCGAATTCTTACTGCAGGCCACCACGCGCTATCAAATGCCCCCTCTATGTCCAAAGATATGAGCGTCACAATCCGTTTTTGGTCAAGTTTCTTATGGACATGCTGCATAAGATCGTAGAGGGCATCTTGCGTGCTTTTCTGTGGCATGAATCCGTACTGACGGGTACTCATGTTTGGCAGAAGGTGAAACTTTAGGCGGGCCACCAGCATCTTTTCAAGGATTTTCCCCAATATAGGCAACAGCCCAATCGGCCTATATGATTTGGGGCTGGAGTAGTTGTCTTTTCCAGGCTTCCTGAGTATCACGACTGTTGCCTCCTTCCAGGCTGTGGGGAAGCAATGGCATTCCAGGCACTTGTTGAGGAACCGTAGAATTAGTTCTGGGTCGTTATTCACGGCGTGACAACAAATGTCTGCGGTAAAACCGTCTGATCCCGGTGCCTTCTTTGGATTAAAGGATTCCATTGAATTTTTTAACTCTGCCATCGTAAAAGGTGGGTCGCAAGGGTCATTTTGCTCGCCAGAATTTACGGTTTCGGCCTTTATTCGAATGGATCGGTGATGTGCGTTATCGCATTCTGTAAGGTCTTCCGGATAAAATGTTTCCGCTAGCAGCTTCACGGAACCTTTCGCATCCAGCACATCACCATTCCTTTCCAAAGGCAAGTCTTCCTCTCTACGTTGTGTCCTCCCTATCACCCTATATATTCCCTCCCAGACCCCCTCCCTATCCTGTCTCACACAGAATTCTTTCCAACTCTCGGTTTGAGCTTTGGCGGCTTCTAACTCATACTCTTCTTTCTTTTTCAGGTACTCTTCTATAACCTTCGACCTCCGAATTGGGGCGGCGCAGCGGATCCTACGCTTCATGGTGACGACGGTTTTCTTCATCTCGACGAGTCTCTCGGACCACCACGGCAAGGTAAGTTGTTCTTTATCTTTTTTAATTGGTATAGTTTGCTTACATGCTTCATCTATTGCTTTAGTGAGGTTTTCTGTTGCTATGTCTATTTGCTCTATGCTATTAATTTCTTCTATTTCGGTTATAGTGAATTTAAAATCTTTTTTCAACTGGCCAAATTTCTCATGAAAATTGAACCAATTTGCTTTTTTGGTGTTGTATTTACGAGTAGTTCGCTTAATTTTGATGCCTTTAGATTTTTGTAAAAAGATATTGAACATGATGCCGTTGTGATCCGAGCTCGTGAGTCCCTCGTCAACCCTCCAGTCATCAATCATATCCAAGATATCGTTAGAACACGCGGTGATGTCTACGTAACTACTGTACCGCTTTCCTCCTCGGATGGTGTCGAAGGTAGGAATTTCCCCTCTGTTGAGTATGTTTAGGTTTAGCTCGCCGAGAGTTCCTGCCACTTCTTCCCCCCTAAGATCATCCGTTGGACTGCCCCACCACATACTTTTGGCGTTAGCGTCACCTCCAACGATCAGTTTTTTTGAACTGACTACGCGCTCTATTTGTTTGAGATGTTCCAAATAGTGGTCGATTGGCTGGTCTGGCTCAAAGTAAAAAGAGACAAGCGTGATCTCCCAAGCACTGGTCTGGATCCCCACCACAACGATGTTGTTTGTGGTGAGTTTTGGGTACTGCTTGACTATGAAGTCACTGTTAAAGACAGCTATTGCTGCCTTAACAGTCCCATCTCCTGTTCCAGTGTTTTGGAAGACCCTAACGCCCCTGTGACTACTCATTACTTTGGCTCCACCCACATACGGTTCCTGAAGAAGCGCTAGGGCTATCCCGCGTTCCGTGGCTTCTGTGAGAAGCTCATTGGTTGCTAGCTTCTTGCGTTGGAGGTTTGCCTGTATTGCTCCGTAGGTATTTGCCTTTGAGGTGCCCTCAGCAGTAAGCAACGGTTGATCTGGCTATGTCATCCCATTTTTTACGCAGTGGACAGTCATGGCTAAATGCATTGTGCTGTGTACCATGCTCGACTTTAGCTTTCGCACAATTTCGGCAAAAGGGTGGTGAGCCTGAAAGCCAGTCCGAACACTCCGATCTCATGTGGGGACCACCGCAGTGACCACACAGATCTGCAGGCTCTTTGCAGAACCGCTTACCGTGTCCAAAGCCTAAACAGCGGGTGCATTGAACCAACGGGGTCTGATCCTCAACCCTGATGCGCTGGAGATCAATGTGAACGGTTCCAATGTCTACCGCTCGTCGCCAGATGGCGGGCGAGACGCTGATAATAATGTGGCCTATATGAGGGTTCCTTGTCCTTCTTCGGTATCTTACCTCCACTCTTACAATTGACCTAATGCCTGTTTTTATTTTATTTCTAAAACTTATCTACAAAATTTTAATTTTTACTCCTAATTATGTGTTACCTTTTAGGTTTACGGTTAATTACTTATCGTTAGTGACAACTTTCTTAACTTCCTTTAACTAAGTACTTTCATATCACAACTTTTATTAATCTAACAAATATTCAAAGTCAGACTACGACCAACAAAGCAAAACAATTAACACTACTTCTTAATCTAACAGTATGTTTAATCTACTTTATATCTATCTCTTTACCTTTAGCTCTATCTTTTTTTCTGTCGTTTTATCTTTTATTTTGTTTTTTTTCCCTTTTTTTATATTTTTTTTTCCTTTTTTTTCCTTTTTTTTCCATATTTATTTTCCTTCTACATTTGTGATCTACAATATATGTCTTATTCTTAAATTAATTTACTGCACTTGTTTTCTACTTTAATTACTTATCTAAAATTTACATTTTGCCAAGGTTTATATATACTTAAATATATAATTTAGCAAACTTATGTAACTAATTCTTATTTCTATTATTTACTACAGTACATATTTCTGTGCAGTAGTTTATAAAACTTGTTGAGCTTCTTGAACCGGTAAGTAATTCACAGATGTTTTGCCTGTTTAGTGTCAGTCCCAGTTTTATCTCCACATTGTACCTCTGTACTGCATGAACTGGGCAGTCCACTAGTATGTGCAAGACGTCCTCAATAGCGTCTGGCTCACAAATGCATGATGGACTCTCCTTTAACCTGAACCGGTTCAAGTACTGGGAGAATCCACCATGCCCCGTCAGAATCTGGGTGAGCTTTCCCTCGGGCTTAGCCTTGCGAACAAAGCGGTAAGCCACTCTGGCGTCGGGAAGGAACATCTTAGTGACCGACGCAGTGTCTCCGGCTATATATCGATTATTCCATATCTCTAGCGATGACTGACGTATAAGCCGCTTTACATATGAAATGGGACACTGGTCGTAGTCAGGTTTCCTTTTCGACGTCAGAGCCGCCTGTTTGGCCAAATCGTCGGCGCGCTCGTTTCCGGGCAGTCCTGCATGAGCCTTGACCCAGAACAAAGATACAACTTTGCCCTGGGCCACAGCCTTCCGCAGGTTCTCCCTCGTCTCCACGGCCAGTGGGTGGAGGGACCAATGGTTAACGACCGTCTCCAAAGCGGCTCTCGAGTCGCTGTACAGACCATAGGTCACCTCCTTACCCTTGAGTATGACGCTCGTGGCTTTACATATGGCTAGGAGCTCCGCCTGGTAGACTGTGCAGTACGCGGACAGATTAAGCTTGAGATTCCGGACTTCGGCCTCACCATTCCACAAGGATAGCGCGGCTCCGACCTTCCCCTCAATCTTACTGCCGTCGGTGAAGATTCGCACCTGCTGCACGTTGTACCTGTCCACAAGGCTTTGGTCTACCAGTTGGGTAATTTCCAGGGCCGTATGTTCTGCCGGGTGAGGAGTTTCTGCAAACCTTACCGGACGCTCTGTTTCTCTATCTCCTAGCTCTAGCGGAGGCGACCCTCTATTTGCCTCGTACAATGCGGCTGCTTCTTGTACCCTGAGGTCGAGAGGTAGTATCCCCGCCAAAACCAGAGCCGAGTGTAGGGAGACCGTTCGGTAAGATTTGCAGAGCTTCTGAGCGAAACCTCTCTGAACCGTGTCGAGCAACTTACGCACCCCGATCTTCCTGGCTGCGGGCGCCCACACAGCAGACGCATACAAGATTATAGGCTCTATTGTAGCCGTATAAATTATTCGGATGACGTCAGTGTGCAGTCCCCAGTCTACCTTGGCAGCCTTGGATAGCTGTTTGTAGATATCCAAGGCTTTCCGGCACTGTAACGCTACGTGCGTGTTAAAGGTCAGTCGGTCGTCGATAGTCAGTCCTAAGATCTTGACCTCCCGCGACATGCCAACGCTGACCCCCCCCATGCTCAGCTGTGGGGTGTCATACTTGAGTTTTTTGGTTAAAACCATTGCGCAAGTTTTTTGCGGCGCAAACTTCAACTTATTTCTGACACCCCACTGCTGAACATAGGCGAGCGCTGCGTTCGCACGCCTCGAGACGTCAAGACCAGTGTCTCCGTCGAAAACCATGACGACGTCATCCGCGAAGGCCTGCACATACACTCCCATCTTCTCCAAATCTCGCAGCAGAGGATCCAGAAGAAGGTCCCATAGGATGGGACCACCGATTGACCCCTGCACGCAACCTTTGTTGGTGCTCCTCGTGCATTCTTCCCCGGCGTATCTTACACTGACTTTTCTGCAGTCGAGATAGCTGTCCAGTAGCCTCCTGATGTTAACCGGACACTTTTCCTCAGCCAGCCGGTTTCGGATAGTCGGCCACCAGGCGCTATCGAAGGCCCCCTCTATATCCAATGACACTAGGGTAACCAGCTTTTTCTGCTTAATCAGACCCTCGATTCGGTGTATTAGAGTATAGAGGGCGTCCTCGGTGCTCTTCTGGGGCATGAAACCAAACTGACGAGTACTAATCCTCGGTACAATATGCCATTTAATCCTTGCTACTGTCATCTTCTCCAAGACCTTCCCCAAAACCGGCAACAGACCAATAGGCCTGTAAGCTTTGGGGTTCGTGTAATCGTCCTTGCCCGGTTTTCTCAGGACTACCACGGTTGCCTGCTTCCAGATGTCCGGAAAGTGACCTATCTCTAGACACTTGTTGAATAGGGCAAGGGATGCGTCCAGGTCCTGGTAGAGAGCTCTGCTGCAGATATCTGCTGTGAAGCCATCCGCTCCCGGGGCCTTCTTGGGATTAAAACTGCCCGCCGCGGTCTTCAGCTCTAGCAGTGTAAACGGTGGATCATGAATTTCATCATGTTGCCACTCGTTTACCCGCTTTGCCGCTTCTCTAGCGCGGCGATGGTCTTCATTGTCAGTTTCCTCCAGGTCTTGTGGGTAGAACGTCTCCGCAAGTAAGATCGCCGACTCTCTTGAGTTCAGAAATGCACCGTCTTTGGTTAGGGTCAAGTCTTCTTGTCTCCTGGTGGTCCTTCGTATGACTCGGTATATACCGTCCCATACACCCTCCTTGTCCTGTCTTCTACAGAACTCCTTCCAACTTTCTATTTGGGCTTTCTTGGCTTGGCACTCGTATTCTTCTTTCTTTTTCAGGTACTCAGTTACCACTATTTCTTTGCGGTACGGTGCCGCGTTCTTGATCTTACGCCTGAAGGTAGTGGCAACTTTCTTCAGCCTTGCGAGCTCATCATTCCACCATGGGACTTCGAGTACTTCTGTACTCTTTTTGATAGGCATGCTGGTTTTGCATGCTTCGGTAATCGATTCGGTAAATTTTGTAATGGTATCTTCTAATTCCGATGTTGTATGTATGTTTACTATTGACTCTACGTTAAAATTTTTAATCAAATTTTGTTCTGAAAGTGTGCGATTAAAGAGGTCCCATTTTGCCTTCTTAGTATTATAAAGCCTTGTGGTTCTCTGAACCTTTAGGCCTCTACTCTTGCGGAGTTTAATATCGAGTAGGATGGCGTTGTGGTCCGAGCTCGTCATCTCCTGGTCTACCCTCCAGTTGTCTACCAATTCCAGTAGATCTTCTGAACAGGCTGTGATGTCTACGAAACTGGTGTACGCCCTGTTACCTCTCACGGTGTCGAACGTTGGCGTATCACCTCTATTGAGTACCTGTAGACCAGACTCTTCCAGGGTACCGGACATCTCAACTCCCCTGTGGTCTTCTATGGTGCTTCCCCACCAGCTACTCTTGGCGTTACTATCGCCTCCAATGAGCAGTCCTCTTGAGCCCAGCTCCTCTCTGATGTTTCTGATCTGATCCAGGTATGGCCCTATGGGTTGGTCTGGTTCGAAATAGAAGGACACCGCCACGATTTCCCAAGCGGAGGTTCGGATCCTCACTACAACGATATTGTTGGTCGTGAGTTTTGGGCACTGGATGACGTCAAGACTGTCGTCGAAGACGACAATAGCAGCCTTCACAGTCCCATCTCCTACTGCTGCACACTGGAAGACTCTCGCCCCACGATAATCCTTCATTCTTCTCACCCCACCCACATACGGCTCCTGGATGAGAGCAAATGCGAGTTTTCGCTTACTGGCCTCTATGACGAGTTCCGTGGTCGCCAGCTCTTTCCTCTGGAGGTTCGCCTGGGCTACTGCATATTTACTGGTGGGGCTGCCTGCCCCGGAGCGACTTGTGACCACCTTAGCAATACGCAACTTTTGCTCTGGCTAGGGCTTCCCACCTCCTACGTACCGGGCATTCAGAGCTAAAAGCATTATGCTGTGCGTTTTCTATTTTGGCGGCCATACAGTTGCAGCAAGTTGGCGGTGCTGCTGCTAGGTAATCAGCACACTGCGCTCTCATGTGCGGGCCACCGCAGTGGCTACACTTTGGGAGGGCGTCCTTGCAGAACCGCCTGCCGTGTCCATACGCTAAGCACATAGAGCACTGCACAAGTGGGGACTGGTCTGCAACCTGAATTCTCTGCATATCTATATGCACAAACTCCCTATCCATTATGCGATTATAGATATGTGGAGACACCCTCAGCGCAATGTGGTTCGTGAGTGGGTTCCTAGCACGTTTTCTAAACTTGACTTCGACTCGATCGTCCTTCTTGTCAAGGCCACGGAACACCTCCGCATTCTGGTTTCTCAAGGCTACGAGTACATCTTCGTTAGTGTTAAATGATAACACGTCCCTGAGAACCAGCATGGGGTCCTGGTTTTTCATGTCCTCGACAATAAGTCCACCGTCTGCACTTTCAAGTCGCTCCTTTACTTTCCTCCTTTCTTCCTCTGTTCTGCATCCTATTAAGACCTTCCTATCCTTAATTTTTCTCACCCTCTCCACTGTCACCCAGCCGTCCTTGGCGTTCACCGCTTTTCTCACCTCACTCATCACCTGGTCGCTAGTGTGGCTGTCGTCTTTGGACGTGATTACGACCGAGTGTAAAGAGCTCTTATCGGACACGTGCTTTCTGGACGGAGCCGCTGCCACACTCGCGTAAGTGACGGCTTGTGAAGTTGCATGCGACGCGACGGTTTCCTTTAACTTTTTCAATTCATCTGTTGCTTTATCAATCTTATCACTTTGTTCCCTTATAATGTTCATTAATTCCTCCCCCTCTTTTCCTGATAGTATCCCCTTTACCCCCGTATCCCCCAGTTGTGTACTATTTTCCCCTTTATTTTGTAGGCTACTGGCTAGCATTTTGTTTACAGCTTCTGCTGTGCTATCTTTTACGAGCTGGTAGAGTTGCTCCACTGCCAGAGTGATGCCCGCCTTCAAATCCGACTTTAAGTTACGCGATTCACTCAAGTGAGTCTTCGCCCTCTGCAGCCAAATTCGGGCCTCTTTCACTCTGTCAGTAGATACTCCAGAAACCAGCTTAGGCGAACCACCCGCGGCCTCCACGAGTCCTCCACGCTTTGCCATCTTGTCTAATGACAAGGTGGCTTTATGTGGTGGATTGGTCATCGGTGCCTTTGCTAACTTTTTCGGTGAGACTGTTACAGTGGCAGAGGTTGAGGGAGCTGTCCTTCCGTCGCTTTTGCTGCTCTCCCATTCGCCAATGCTCTTGCGAACGTTATGAGCTTGCGTCAAATGTTTGGGAGAAGGTCCTGCCTTCTCTGTATCAATCGGAGAATTGGACTTTGAGTCCCCAGCAGACATCTTACGGGGTGAATGTGTGATCGGCATATCGTGGTGCTTGTCGGTAGGTAAGTCAATCGTTAAAATAGTGATTCTACCGGCCCTGTAAAAGGGGAAAAAGTCAGTAAAAGTCTGTAGTAATTCAGCTATCCCTGTAAAAAGGGGGTAGCGTCTTTAGTCACAAACACGGGAATGCACACAAACGTATTTATTTATTTTTCCTAATTTCGGAGTCAATAAACCCCAAGTCCTAAGTAATATTGTATAAGTTGTATATATGTAAATATTTGTCACTAATCTAGTCTTTCTTTCAGGTCCAGGAGTCAGCGAGTATTTATCACGCCGTTAGCGGTCAACTGTGGTCTAGGTAAGTTGCTTCACTAATTTTACCTTGCTGTAGAGCTAAGCTGTCGCAAATCGATTTAGTGGTGCCAAAAAGCTTCACTGTGTCAAAATTAGTCAAAATATTTTTTGAAGAAAGCTATTACTTTTCCTATTTTGCTCTATGTAGAGTGCTTCTGTACCCTCTCCTTCAGCCAAACCCCGTCCCGTCGACCAAAACTTTGGAGACGCGGCCCGGGCCAAAGTAATGCTAGCAACCAGATCTGTCAATATATCAGGGTATACTATAAAAAGTGACTAATCTTAAAGATTACTACTCTATCAGATAGAGCCGGTCCTCCGAAGCTAACAATGGTAACGCGGTCCTTCTACGACAAATGTATCAGGAGATACGGTCGTTTTACTAAAAACAAGATGGCGAACCAAGATGGCGCCCGTAATTTCAATCCTTTATATCTCCTGATCTACCGATCGCAGAAGAGAGTGCGAGGGCTCGCTGCACTCGGTTTGCCGAGATCCTCAATATGGTGTCTACGGATATTTTATGTAGAGTTTAAAATCAAATTTTGGAACTCTACCCAAATAAAGTCCTTCTTGAGGAACTCAAGCCCAGCTGTGCAACTCACTGACGCCCCCCCTCCATCAGTTTCTCACCCCAGAACTCTATCTTTCTTTCTGCTCTATGTAGAGAAGAAAGATGTAAGCAAAAATATAGAGCTCGGTACTCTACAGTATTTAGAAAAAACCCCGACAAAATTGGCCTAATGGTTACCGAGATAATGAATTTTGATTTTTTTTCTGAATTTAAGTTTACGTAATTCGAAACCGAAAATGACCCCCCCGAATTTTGAAGCTAGATTTTTTAAATTCAAAACTCTGACAGATTTTGTCTAAAAAATAGTCGCTGCGGTGAGAAGATTCAAACAGCACTCTTATTTCCAAAGAAACTACCCCTTGAATTTTAACAATTTTGGGTTTCCCTCTGTCCCAAAATAAATAAATAGGTCCTTAGATATAAAACATAAAAATCTAAAAATACTTGTACGATATTCTTTACAAAATTTCCTATCTCCTAGCTTTATTATTTTTAAGAAACATTAATATTTAAATATATAAATCAAATTTTGAAATAAATTTTGTGAAATTTTACAAGTTTCTTATAAATTTTCCTTATTTATACACTTTTTCAAAATGTTTTTTTTTTATGATATAGGATCTACCACTTCTGATTTAACTACAATTATTCCGGAAGCCAGGTGGTTTTTATTCTATGTTTTAGATGCAAACAACTGCAGGGGTTGTTTTTACCTATTTTCACGGGAATTTAAATAACTTAGGTCCTACAAAAGTCGCATGGTTCTAACTTTTTGCAGATGATAGAAGAATAAATAGGCTACCTTTTACAATTAATTATTTCCCCGCGACGATATAGATACAAAAAACAGGGCTGTCACAAAATATAAAATTGACTTTTCAAGTCCAAAAAAAACACTTTAAAAATCAGGTTTTATGAAATAAAAAATTTTAAAAATTTAGATATACTTAAAATTATGTTTTTACCCACACTAAATTTTTTCAGATTTTTCGGGAGCGTTTTTCAGGGTTTTCAGATTTTGCTCAAAATTTTACAGTGCTATATCACGGAAACTACTTAACCGAAAAATCTGAAATTTTCTGGGGATGTTAAGCTAACATAGAATTAAACATAAGGATAATAAAAAATGTAGGTCGTCGCGATGATAACGGATCTAGGGCTGTCACAAATTTTGAGTATTTTTAAAAGTCAATAACTCGAAACGAACTTAACTTTCAGAAGTCCTGAAAATGCCACCCGGCCGCATCCGATGTTCTCCTGGCTGCTGTGCATACAGCTACTCGAAAATCTAAGCTGTTCTAGTACCATGTGGCCATGTGGTTTTCGGAAAAACCGCCGTATTTCCGGCGTTTCCTTTCGGAAAAATCCAAAAGTGCTGTCAATCGACGCGTCCTATCAAGACGCGTACACGCACATTTAAAAAAGTATATGGTCTCGCGACAAAGCGGAAGTTATCCACGAAAAACAATCGAAAATATGCACTTTTTGAGGTTAAAACTGGGTCACTTTCTCCAAACTTTCACGAATCGTTCAGAAAACACTGTTCCGAATAGCGCGAGTTGAGAAAAGCACAATGACACTTTTCCGGACTTTCTAGCGTGATTTTTGCCAAAATTACGATTTTTCGAGCGCGGAGCGAGTAAAAAACGATCCGTTCGCGGCGAGGGGTACCGTGCGACTGGTTAGGTTAGGTTAGGTTAGGTTAGGTTAGGTTAGGTTAGGTTAGGTTAGGTTAGGTTAGGTTAGGTTAGGTTAGGTTAGGTTAGGTTAGGTTAGGTTAGGTTAGGTTAGGTTAGGTTAGGTTAGGTTAGGTTAGGTTAGGTTAGGTTAGGTTAGGTTAGGTTAGGTTAGGTTAGGTTAGGTTAGGTTAGGTTAGGTTAGGTTAGGTTAGGTTAGGTTAGGTTAGGTTTTTTTTTTTTTTTTTTTTTTTTTTTTTTTTTTTTTTTAATGAGTGCAAAAGACCCCTGCCGTACAAGTTTTGCAGGGTTGTTATTAAGGGCTGTAGGCTTTCGATTTCAGTTATTGTATTTTTGTTTCATACATTGTAAAATATGGATAATAAATAATTCTTAAAAATAGTAGTTACAATTCCAATTATTATATTAGATCATTATTAAATTGTCACAAATTCTTATAAAATTAATAAATAATAGTAATATACAATAACAAATTTAGTCATAATTATAACAATGTCAATTATTTGTTCCGTCTATTGACAGATTGAACAATTTTTATTATAAATTCAATAAAATATTTTCGTATCTTTCGGTCGCTCATTAAAAGACTAAGATTGGTTTTGATCACTGGCAAATCGACTCTCATCTCAAAAACGTGCCTGAGGGAGGAATACACAGGGCACTCCGTCAGGAGATGGAGGACTGTCTCCTGCTTGTCGGGGTCGCAATAGCACGCTGGGTTCTCCTTGCACTTGAAACGAGTCAGGTATTCGGAGAACCCACCGTGCCCAGTTAGGGCCTGGGTCAACTCCTGGGTCATCCCTATCTTCCGTACCGTCCTGTACGCAGCGACCGCGCACGGGAAGAATAATTTCGTCGTGGCCGCCGTTTCCCCAGTACAATACCTCCGGTTCCATTCGCTCAGCGTATCCATTCGGATCATACGCTTAACGAATGAAACCGGGCATTTATCGTAGTGGGGTTTCCGTTTACACCTTAGGGCAGCCTCCTTTGCGAGCGAGTCAGCTCTCTCATTACCCTCCAGCCCCACATGAGCTTTGATCCAGAACAAGGAGACACTCTTGTTCTGGATACTGCTGCGGTGGATGGCGTCCCTCGTTTCCACTGCGAGGGCGTGGAGGGCTTCGGGGTTCACGACGGTTTGGAGAGCTGCCATGGAGTCACTGTAGATAGCGAACGCCGTCTCGGTCCTTCGGAGGACTTCCTTCATTGCTTCACAGAGGGCGAGGAGCTCAGCCTGGTAGACGGTACTATAAGACGGCAAAGCAAGCTTGAGGGCCTTGACCTCGGCCTGGTCGGTCCACACGGACATTGCTGCACCGACCTTGCCCTCAATCTTGCTGCCGTCTGTAAAGATCCTCACCGCGTAGTCGCGGTGGTTATTGTATTGCTCCTCGTCTACCAGGCGACGCAATTCAATGGTCCTCTGCTCGGCCGGATGTGGCATCTGTAGTGCCGATGCCACTCGCTCAATCTCCCTGTCTCCCAGCGCCGGATGGGGTAACCCCCTCTTGGCCTCATAGAGTGAGGCCGCCTCTCGAATTCGGAGGTCGAAAGGGAGTATTCCAGCCAGCAACAGTGCCGAGTGTAAGGAGACCGTGCGATAGGCTCGGCACAACTTCTGCGCGAAGCTCCTCTGGACGGCGTTCAACTTCTTCTGGACTCCAATTTTGGTTGCAGCCGGCGACCATGCGCTCGCCGCGTACAGGACGATGGGTTCCACTGCAGCTGTATAAATACAGCGGATGACCTCAGGATGCAGGCCCCAACTGGCCCTTGCAGCCCTCGATAGCTGCTTATAAATACCGATGACTCGGGAGCAGACGTTCACTACGTGGGTGTTAAAAGTCAACTTGTGGTCGATGGTGAGACCTAGCAGTTTGATTTCTTCAGACATGCCAATGTCCACCCCACCCATTCTGAGACATGGGGTGTCATGCTTCAGTTTGCGCGTTATCAGCATAGCTTTGGTCTTATGCGGCGCAAACTTAAGCTTGTTTGCGACACCCCATGCGCGCACGTACTCAAGGGCGACATTGGCATCCCTTTGGACCTCAAGCGCCGTCTCCCCATCGAACACAAGGACGACATCATCCGCAAACGCCTGACAGTAGACCCCCATACTCTCTAGCTCCTTAATCAGCGGGTCCAGCACCACGTTCCATAATATGGGACCACTGATGGACCCCTGGACGCATCCCTTCTCGGTCCTAGATTTATGCTCCGCTCCCGCGTACCTGACTCTCACCACTCTCTCGGACAAGTAACTATCAAAGACCCTTCTCAAGTTCACAGGACACTTTTCCTCAGCCAGACGCACTCGTATGATCGGCCACCAAGCGCTGTCAAAGGCTCCCTCTATGTCCAAGGACACAATCGTGACAAGCCTCTTTGCTTTGAGTCTGCCACGAATGTGCCCCATGAGTGTATAGAGGGAGTCCTCGGTGCTTTTTTGGGGCATGAAGCCGTACTGGCGGGTACTCATCCTGGGCAGCAAATGGAACTTGAGTCGGGTCACGAGCATCTTCTCGTAAATCTTTCCGAGTACAGGCAAAAGACCAATCGGCCTGTATGATTTCGGAGTGGTGTAGTCTTCTTTCGCGGGCTTGCGGAGCACAACGACTGTTGCCTCTTTCCAGGACCGTGGAAAGTATTCATGCGCCAGGCACTTGTTCATCAAGCGCAGAATTAGGTCTGGGTCTAACTGGATCGCGTGGCCCCATATGTCTGCCGTCAGACCGTCGGAACCGGGGGCTTTTTTGGGGTTGAACGAGGAGACTGCTCGCCTTAGCTCGTCGAGAGTGAACGGTGGATCCCAGGGTTCAACTTGGTTCCCACTGTTCACCTCTTGCGCTCTTTGCCGCACCTTTTTATGCTCCTCGTTATCCCCCTCCTGACGGTCTTCCGGGTAGAACGCTTGTGCTAGATACTTCGCTGACTCTTCGGGATCTAGAGTCTTTGCATTCCTCACCATCGGTATGTCCTCCTCTCTCTTTTCTGTCCTCCGGATTACCCTGTATATCCCCTCCCACAGGCCTTCTCGGTCTTGTTTCTCACAGAAACACTTCCAGCTCTCGACCTGCGCTTTGACTACTGCTCTTTCATACTCTTCTTTCTGTTTCAGGTACTCCTCAACAACCTTTGGTCTACGAACCGGCGCTGCACAACGGATCCTCCGCTTTTTGGTGACCACCTGCCTTTTCAAGCTGGCGAGTTCATCAGACCACCATGGCACGGTTAACTTCTCTACTGTCTTCTTCTTGGGTATCACTTTGGTACAGGCGTCTTGTACCGCCGTAGTAAGTTCCTCGACTACCAGGTCTAACTTATGCACGCTGTCGATCTGATCGGACAGGTTTTCAGTAATGTTACTATTTTGCATAATTTGGGCCAGTTTCTTACGAAACTGTCCCCAATTTGCCTTCTTAGTATTGTAGGACCTGGTAGTCCGGTGCACTGTGATACCCGCAGACTTTTCGAGGTTTATGTAGAACTCTATGCCGTTGTGATCCGATCCCGTCATCTCATCGACGACACGCCAGCCGTCGATCACCGACAGCATATCCGCTGTGCAGGCTGTGACATCGACGCAGCTCATGTAACGCTTGTTACCACGAACTACGTCGAAGGTTGGAGTTTCCCCTCTGTTGAGTATTTGCAGTCCAAGCTGGTCGAGAGCTCCCAGCATCTCGTCGCCTCTGCTATTGGTCTCACTACTGCCCCACCAAAGACTCCAGGCGTTGGTGTCTCCTCCCATGATGAGCTTATGCGGGCCGGTCTCGCTTTCCACCTTCCTAAGGCTGTCCAGGTATGGCCCCAAGGGCTGGTCTGGCTCAAAGTAGAACGAGACCAGAGTTAGTTTCCAGGCACCAGTTTGGATCCCCACCACGACGATATTGTCCGTGGTGAGTTCTGGGTACTGTCTAACGGTGAGTTTTGGGTCAAAAACGGCTATGGCCGCTTTGACAGTCCCTTCTCCTTGCCTGGTGCTCTGGAAGATTCGGACGCCTCTGGTCCCGCTCATTCTTTTAGCGTTGCCCACATAGGGCTCCTGGATCAGCGCTGCGGTGGCTTTGCGCTGCTCGGCTTCGATCATAAGCTCATGGGTCGCCAGTCTCTTCCTTTGAAGATTCACCTGGAGTATTTTGTGCGGCAGTGTGTTTACTGGGACCACCTTAGCAGTAGGCGATGGACGCACGTGCCAGCCTGTCCCATCTGACACGAACAGGACACTCGGGGTTGAACGCGTTGTGGTCCGTCTTCTCCATCTTCGCCTTTATGCAGTTGTGGCATTTTGGGCAATCCGCCTTTAGCCACTGGGCACACTCTGCACGCAGGTGTGGTCCTCCACAATGGCTGCATAAGTCGGCCGGTTCTTTACAGAGTCGCCGACTATGCCCGTACCCTAAGCACCTCGTGCACTGCACCAGTGGCGACTGATCGTCGACGAAGACGGTTTGAAGATCAATACGCGCTCTTCCCTTATTGAGCATCCTGTTGTAGATTGTCGGGGACGTGCTGACTATCACGTTCTGGGTCTGGGGGTTCCTGGAGTTCTTTTTATATTTTATAAGGAGTCGGTCTTCCCCGCTGTCGAGGTCGCGAAAGACATCCCGGTTTTGATTGCGTAGCGCCCCCAGCACTTCCTCATCAGAGTAGATGCGGAGGACGCCCCGGAAAATCAGCAAAGGGTCTTTATTTTTCACCTCCTCGACAACGAGGTGCTCTCCTGCCTTCTCTAGTCTTTCCCTTACTTTATCCCTTTCTTCGACCGACCTACATCCCATAACAATCTTCCTGTCCTTTGCCTTTCGCACGCGTTCTATCTCAACTCCTCCATCTTTGGCTTTGACAGCCTCTCTAATTTTGTTGATAATTTCCTCTCCTGTGTCCCCTTCGTCCTTGGACGTCACCACTATCGAGTGCAGCGCGGTCCTTCCCGGGGTCTGCCTTTTCGGTGGACCCGACGCTACACTCGCGTAGGTGGCCGTCTTCTCCAAAAGTTCCCCCTGTCTCTCCATCGCTCGCCGCAGTCTCTCCATCTTCTCGCTGCTCTCCTTCACCAGCGCGCTATGCTCCGCTAGTGAAGCGAGCAGCAAGTTTACCTCCGGGAGGCTCTTGGGTGCTTCTGGCGGGGGTGTTGCCTTAATGGCCTCCTCCCCTGCCAGCTCAGCCCCCCTCACTTTAACAGCAGCCGCCGCTTCCTCCTTCACCAGCTGGTACAGCCGTTCCACCGATTGGGTGATCCCGGCTTTCAGGTCTGCCCTCAAATTGCGCGAATCGCCAAGGTGCGACTTCGCGCGGAGAAGGCAGTTGCGAGCCTCGGTCACCCGATCGGTGGGTTTATTTGGCTGCGGCTGGCTTGTCCCCGGTGACGCTCCCAGCGTCTCAATGGAAGTTCGGCACATCACAGCCTTGCTGTCCGGCTGAGACGTGGCGCGCTTTGTGGACTTCTGGGAGGCAGTTACGTTTGGGGCAGCTTTTTTAGATGGGTTCGCGGTGGCCAACGGAAGAGGCTGAGACTCTGCCATCTTCCCACTCTCCCACTCACCAATGCTTCGCCTCACACAAGAGGCCTTAGTTGAAGCACTGGGAGGGGAGACCTCCCCCTCGAAGGTGACGGAGAGTGCCGCGTTCGATGGAGAGACTTGGGGAACTATGGAGGGCTTTTTTGCGGGGGTCCTGGAGAGGAACATGATGGAAGGGTAAGAAAAGAGATAAAATTAATAATAAAGTCAATAAATAATTTAAAAAAAAAAAAAAAAAAAAAAAAAAAAAAAAAAAAAAAAAAAAAAAAAAAAAAAAATTAGCGATATTAATAAAGTTTTAAAAATTTAAAGACTGATCCCTGTAAAGAGGGGATCAGTGTGTCCATATAATTTTAGGTCCTTGTTCCTCAATAGAGGTGTCAAAAAAAAAAAAAAAAAAAAAAAAAAAAAAAAAGGTCCTCAACTAAACTACAGGCTATAAAGTAATACGAGTCTTCAATGCTGAGAGCACGAATTCGGTGAGATTTCTCGCGCGTCACGGGCAGTTTCAGTCACGCGTGCAATAATGCTGAAAAAATCCTTCGTCTCTATGTAGAGCCAAACTCTACTGTCAGAAAGAAAGCCCTCCCCGAGCCCTCCAAAATGACCCCAAACTCGGCGGGCTTACTGCAGAGGGTTCCGGAGATATGGTGGTTTAAAGTTTTGGGTTAACTGCCCAGGTTAGGTTAGGTTAGGTTAGGTTAGGTTAGGTTAGGTTAGGTTAGGTTAGGTTAGGTTAGGTTAGGTTAGGTTAGGTTAGGTTAGGTTAGGTTAGGTTAGGTTAGGTTAGGTTAGGTTAGGTTAGGTTAGGTTAGGTTAGGTTAGGTTAGGTTAGGTTAGGTTAGGTTAGGTTAGGTTAGGTTAGGTTAGGTTAGGTTAGGTTAGGTTAGGTTAGGTTAGGTTAGGTTAGGTTAGGTTAGGTTAGGTTAGGTTAGGTTAGGTTAGGTTAGGTTAGGTTAGGTTAGGTTAGGTTAGGTTAGGTTAGGTTAGGTTAGGTTAGGTTAGGTTAGGTTAGGTTAGGTTAGGTTAGGTTAGGTTAGGTTAGGTTAGGTTAGGTTAGGTTAGGTTAGGTTAGGTTAGGTTAGGTTAGGTTAGGTTAGGTTAGGTTAGGTTAGGTTAGGTTAGGTTAGGTTAGGTTAGGTTAGGTTAGGTTAGGTTAGGTTAGGTTAGGTTTTTTTTTTTTTTTTTTTTTTCAATTCTATTCTACCGCAGACGTGGTAGTCCGCGCTGTTGTTTGAATGTTTTTATTATTTGATTAAAATATTTCTATTTGCTGTTGTGGTGCTCCCGTGTTGGACACACATTTTCCTTACTTCTATTTATTACTAATAATATTATTATTTTGTACTTGTCTAGTCTACTCCTATAAACATTTCTATATTACATACAAAAATATTCCAGTGCAAACTTTTCAAGTTTTTTTTTTTTTTTTTTTTTTTTTACTATTGTTCAAATCAAATTATGCATAATAAAAGTAATCTAAAGCTTATGTCTAGGTGAGTCCATCTATATATATGTATCTTTTTTTCTTTTCTTTTTTTTTTTTTTTCTTTTTATTTTGTTTTTTTTTTTTTTCTCTTATTTTTATTTTAAGCATGTATTTACATTTTTTTTTCTTTTTTTAATATTTCACACAGGCATTACAATTGTTCTTAATCATATCTAATATTCCTATTCTAAAACTTATTGTACACATCGTTTTTGCATGTGGCTTCTTATGCTATTTTAAGTTATAAAATATAAGTTAACAGGTATAGGACCTCATGGCAGCGCGAGCCGACCAGTTCCGATACTTGGCATCCGTTTACGGACATGACGAACGCATCCGCGTCGTTTAGCTCAACCGTATCTTAGGGAACTCTGCGACCAGACGCGCAGCGCCACCATCGACGGGACCTCTACGTGAGTTTGTCAGACTCGCGCTGCCATGAAGTTTTACATTTCTATTTATCTTTGCAGGGTTTACAGACACAGTTATGGTCTAGGCGGGGACAGGAATCCGAATAGGAGTTGGAATGGGGTTTTGTTTTTATTGGGGTTTTCTGACCAAGGATTTCGCCAGCCCAAGCAGAGCATCTACAACGGCTGAGTCTCGATGCTGCATAGCCGTCTTTAAATTGTAATCGACGACCGTTTTAGTCGACGCATCCATTGCTCTCTTTACAAGGCGGCCCGTTGCGTCATCGGTGTCGTCGGAGTAATAGACACAGCTGACAGTATGTCTTGACACCGCCACCACCGCGTGGGAGATGCTGTCGTGGACTTGGAGCCTCCTGGATTTGGTATTTATGATGATAACACTGTCGTAGGTCAGCCCCTGAGCTTCGTGTATAGTTAACGTGCGCGACCCTTCACCGGACCCGTATCCCTGGCTGATAAGAGAAGTTTTCTCATCTTGCGTGTGAACCAGGAATAGGGTATCTCGGGCAGTGCCCGAAATTTGCGCTCCTGTGTAACCTTTCACTTGCAGGGAGTGAACCCGCGACAGCGACGACTTGGAGGAGTATATACCGGAGTATATCTCACTCAGTGTGAACGCCACATCCATTGGGTTGCGATGTGTGCAAAGTAGCTCCTGGGTGATGCCAGCCACCAGGTTTGGACGGGTATACCTTAATTCGAATAGGTTTTCTCTGTCCAAAAATGGGAGCTGGTTTATGTCTCCGACGAGGACAAGCTCACTTGCTCCAGACAACTTTACTGCCATAACTATGGCCCCAAAGTGGTTCATAAGAGCCTCATCTACCGTAAGACGGTAGCATTTCTGGTGGTTCTTGAACCCGTTTACTAAGATTGAAGCCATAGTGCGCACCTTTGACTTTACTCGATCTCCTAAACGGTGCGCAAGCTTTTCTCTTAGATCTTTGGCAGCTTCAGCCGTCGTAGTGGCTACGACGTCCTTCTCCTCGTCGAAGTGCTTTACCACCCATGTGGTTTTACCACAACCCGGCACTCCATTTACCCACCTGATATTGGGTATTGCCCAACATTCCTGCGATGCGGACGTGTCCGAAGTTCCCGCAATGGACAGTGCCATTTCGAGAATCTTATCGTCTAGCATAACTTTGGTACATTTGGCGGTAACCACTATCGGGTCGTCTTCTGGTGTTTTAAATTTTATTTTGCCTAAGCGCTCCGATTCCTCCACGTCCAAGACAACAAAACCACACTTCGCGCTGTAGGCTGCCATGTACGACCCCATCATTTCCCCTTTGATGACTTGAGAATTGGTGTTGTCGTACACCGCTGCCTCTGCCTCCTCGAGCAGTACCTTCAGTAGGCCCTCTGTTTCTCTTTGGAAGGTCAGATGGATCTTTTTACATGTCATGAGATTGACCTCTCTAGTCGCTCTCACAACTGCAACGTACTCGAGGAAAGCACTCTTGATGTGATCTATAGTGCCTGAGTTTACTGCGAGGGTCGGCGGGCTGACATGCCCTTTGTCGGCTCTTGTTGGTGTAGGCTTCTGTGGTGTTGGTTCTTTTTCTTTTCTTTTGAAGAACCTCTCCACTGCCGTTTCCTGCCTTTGCGATGGCGATGCGCGGCTCGTGCTTGGGAGCAGTGCACTGAGAAAAGTGCCGATGGCTTTTAGGCGACTTTTCTTTTTGGCCCGATCCTCCGGGCTAGTTGTTTTATTCTGCTCCTTTGCAGCTTTCTCGGCGGCCGCCTTCTGCTGAACCCTTTCTGATCCGCTTTGAATGGTCGGGCTTGTTACGGGAGTAATCGAGGTGGCTGTTGGGTGTCTCGGGGCTTTAAGGAAACTTAGAGTTTCCCCTCTGTCCTCATAGACGACTAGCTCGTGATGTTCTGAAGCTTTTAAACATCCGTAGCAGTCTGCGACGTTTCCTCTCTCCCCTCCGACCATCATCGCATCAACACTTATGGTACGGGCCGTGACTGCCGCGTATTCCCCTGCCTCTCTGATCTTTTGAAGCAGCGCGCTTGCCTGAGCGAATGGAGTCTCCTCTCTCCACTCTAATAGTGCGATCGTCTTTTTTTTCGATCGCAAAAGACGGCATCGGTGCGTGGCCACTTCTACTTGAGGCAGTGAAGCATATTTGCTGCCTGTTAAAGTTGTTTTGGAGGTGCTTCCATTGATCAAGGCGGCAAGACCTGGTGATATGGGAATACGGGCTTTAGGTCGGCTTGAGCCTATACAGAAACTAATGCCCAACTTTTCCTCTTCCCTGTTCATAAACAAGGCGACACCTCGCAGTCTGATGCCTGGTAATCCGTCTCCTCCACATGCCAGAAATTGTGTTATGGGCATGCATGTGGCCTGTATTGTCTGTGTAAGTGCTATGTGTGGAATGTTTTGCATCGTTGCTGTTTGTGTGGTGGTTTCAGTGATTGTTTGTGTGGTGGTTGAAGTTGTTGTTTGCGTGGACGCGACTGTTCGAGCAGATGGTGGTCGGTTTCGACTTCGGAAGGAAGCGTCCGTTTTGTTTGCCCCTGCCGCGACGATGGCGACTTTGCTCGCGAATGC